>CM048648.1:17746361-22938861 GCA_026413185.1 Pueraria montana var. lobata | reverse complement strand
TGAGATCTCCTCTACTATTTCTTATTTGTTTTTGCTTATCTTTCTATCTTTTTCTCCATCTCTTCTATATTTCTCTTCAACCAAACACATTTAATTTCTACTTTAATTCTCACCTATCTTCACTTATCCTTTTTATTTCCATTCACTTTATTTTTCTCCTCCTCTCTACCAAACAGGCCATTTAAGTTGAATTGATTATTTTTTGTAAGTAGCCAGAATACTTACACGGAGAACTATATATGTACCCATCTATAACGAAGCTAAATTTCATACGCAACTGGTGGGTGTTTAATGCGATATTTAGTGACAAAGATATGTTTCTAGCATAGCATTATATATGACCCTCAGAAGAATTCTGGGCACAGTTGATTTCAGAAAGAAAGAAAGAAGAAGAGGGAAAGAGAAACTTTCTGAGGTCAGATGATTGATGTCCAGCATTATTTTAAAATATTATGAAAAGCATTAATTATTTGTGTATTGGGTGGTCAAAGTGTTTATGTAAGTTAATTGTTTGTTTATATTCTGTTCTCTTTTTAACTTCAAACGATTTGTCATATTCTCTTGGATAAGCATCTCTACAACGTACAGTTAGTTGTGTTGAATCATAATTAATAGCCAATAGTGGATTTATAGTCAAATTTCTCTTATTCTAAGCTTTTTCGTGAGAGCACAAGAGTAGGCGTTATCCTCCTTTTTTTAATAACAGTCCCACTGTCTCTTTTCTTCTTCTTTTTTTTTTCTAGTATTTTTTACAATTACTTTTATTTAGTATCGTTGATTATGAGTAACTAGATGGAAGAAACATTGGGGGGACTATCCAAGAGATCATTGCCCAAGCTATAACTAATGGCTGAATCAGATAACGCAGAATCCTTCATTCAAAGCATCAGAATTTCCCTGCACAGCAAGAAGGAAAACTAGAGTATAGAGGATTGACAACGGAAGGTGCTTGACTAAAAGTGTTGAATTCTCATTTACAATCACTTGTCACCCATTTCAATGCTTTCTAGCAATACGCTTGCAATAAAAACCAACTCATATAAATTCTTTTAACTTATTTTAATTAGTTTTTATGTTAAGTAAAATAATTTCTTTCCAACTTATTTCAATAAGTTATAATAAAATTTAGGATTAATTATGTTTTTGTCCCTAAAGTCTTTGCAAAATTTACTTTTAGTCCCTAAAATTCTTTTTTAGCTTTTTTTGGCCTTTATAATTATTTTAATTAGTCTTTTTTAGTCCGTAACAACATTAACTAATGACGTGATAATCATGTCATCAATGAATTTGATGGGACATTTTTTTTAAATTGTATTTTTAATCATTCATCAACTAATGTGACATCATTAACTAGTTTGAAAATATGAGAAATTAAAGTCATAATTTACGTAAAAAAAATTTAACAGGCTTGCTCCTTAAACTTATTGATGATGTGGCAAGTCACATGATTGTCACATCATCAGCTAACGTTATTATTTAACAACAAAGATTAATTGTTAACAAACTAAAAGTATAGAGACTAAAAACACTAAAATTTTTGTTTAGAGACTAAAAGTAAATTTTGCAAAAAAATTTATGGACTAAAAACATAATTAATCCTAAAATTTATGACATTATAGTATGTAATAAGTAAAAACATATTAAACAAACATTTTATTAAATTAAGTAACCAAACACACTAAAAAAACTTATTTGAGATGTGAAACAAGTTTTTATCACTAATACTTGCATCTATTGAGAAAAAAAAAAAACTAATACTTGCATCTATACTAATGCTTATACAGTCTTCATACAACTTTAATTTTAAAAATGCAAAGTTAGAATATTAGTTTAAAAAATCTTTTATTTAAATGAGTAAAAAAAACTGGTAGTTTAAAATTTATATTAATTTTTGAAATATTTTTTTAAAAAACGTTGAGGTTCGTTTTATTAGGAGGCAAACAAATATTGTCGCTCATGCAATTGCAAGATATCAAGATTGTATTCTAGCTGTCATGTTTTTTAATTTATTCATACCTGTATTGATTCCTTTATTATGAATGATATAATATAAGCATTTTCACTTCAAATAAATAATAAAGAATATAATCTCACGTACCAATTTGTTGTCTATCACGGGAGAAGATATTTGGGGAGTGATTTGATCAGCCAAAATATTCCTATTTGCTTCTTAAATGAAACCAAGCCGAACCAACCCCCAACCCGCATCCTTTTTCAGTTTTCCTTTGAAATACTATAATAATATGGAATCTGAATGGTGAACCATACTTGAAATGACTAAATTTCCATACCTCTTTGATTTTTACGAATAAAAAAAAAGTTATACCATATGATTTGAGAAGGGAGGGACCAACTAGGAAATAGAAAAGGTTCACATGCATTAAGCAGATACTCATACAGAGAAGCTAGGCGGTGCTATAGATCCCAAATGATAGAGGATAAATACGAACAAAAGGCCATACATGCTATGAAGCAAAACAAAAACAAATAAAAAATCTAGAACATGGTTTACAATCAATCAATGTACGGTCATTAAGTTAACGATGGATTGCATTGGCCCGTGAACTATATTGATAAGTTTTGAAGACTAATTGGCTATATATTTTGTTGCATTATAGGCTTTCTATTCCCAATTGACTTCTTTTAACATATCATCATAATTAGAGTATGTTTTTTCTCGTGTTCATTTTGGTAGAATGGAATAAAACGACAGATGCATCTACTTAATGGTAAGACTTGATGGCGCTCAATGGAATCATCATAGAAATATTGATCATACTATTAGTTTTCAAAGTACGACCAATAGGAAGATCGTTTATGTTACAGAGCAAGGCAATGATGAGTGTTTTTCACGAGTTATCTCAACATTATTTCTTTTACATTTTTATTTATTTTCTCTGTTTTTGGCTAATTTGGTTAAAATATTATTATATTAACAATTGAAGCCAAAGCATATATATCATGTATTGTATCCTTTCAAGCTACAAAAGTGTTATACACTCGAATGACAAATTCGAAATTCAATAGGCAGATAGTACATTCCAAGAGATAGCATTATAAATGATTGAGTTATCAATCCAAATTAGATTTAAAATTTCTGTTTAGTGGATTGGTATGGAGCCGTGGACATAAACAAATCAAGAGTATAAGAAACATGAATTAATTAACATTTGTTTTTATCATCAATTAGGATAACAGTAACATTATTGAGTAGACAAAACATTAAAATTTGGGACTCCCCAACCCCTACCTTTAACACTATTCTCCTTAGGGATAGTGTTGAGTAGTTTCCTGTTTTTGTAAGTTTTCCACTGAATAATAATAAATAAATAAAAACATTAAAATAAAAGGCTTTTGGAGTAGGCAAAAGGGTTACGTGCAACCAATAATAAAGATGAAACGCTACAAAAGGACATCAGGTTTGGTAACTCAAACCACAAAGAACGACAAGAAATATAGGATTCAATTCAATTTTTCTTTTATTTAGTCCTAGCATAAACTAAACAGAATTCATGGTTTCTTTTTTATTTTATTGTATGAAACAAAAACAGAGTGAGGGTTAGTTTGAACTTAAAACAGTTTACCTGGCTTGCGTGGGACTGATAGTGATTCGTTGATCAGGACTCAGTTGACTTTGTAAAGCAAAGACAGAATAAGTTTTGAGAAATTGTATTAATACAAAAAATTTATATAAAAGTTATATAACAAAGAGATATTAGAAGAAAAGAAAGAGAAAGTAGAATAAAATGATTGATTTGATGATAAGAAATTTATTTTAGGAATAGTGATTACCAACGCCAAATACCTAAACTCAGTTCATAAAGTTTTAAAAAGAGATATTGCTATTGAACTGCTCACTTTCTCATTGGGGTCTCTCATTCATGTTCAGCCACGACACTAAAAATGCAAACCCGCTACAACAATTCCTCTATAGCAACTACTGCACCCTCTTCCCCTAACCCCATATCTTCATGACTTCATAGTTTACAATTCCATTTCTTTATTTCTTTTCTTCTGAGAGTCAATCTCTGACCACTGTTGCATTCCATACTCATCTCTTTATGATATTTATTATTATTGGACCTTTTTCTTTTCCTTATATTTCCCATGCTGTGTTAATTTCCTGAACCATGTTGACCTTCTCTTGTTTCTCAATATCAGCTTATCTCTTCTTCATTCAACTCTCCCTCTTCTCTCAGAATGGCAACTGAAGGTGTTTGACCAAAGTGTTGTGTTCTCATTTTAGAGTCTCTCATCTCTCATTTTTCACCCTTTTCGATGCTTTCTAGCAATATTCACATTCATGCAGCACATACCAAGTCATCTCCAACGCATGTCTTGCCATGCAACCATCCATCTGTTCCATACTTCTATCTCCGCATGTACACACATCAAGATAAACCATAAAAGCATAGCTCCCAAGAACAACCACAACCACCCCCTTCTTCCAACTCCAACCCCCAACACCATACTTTTACACTGCCTTCATCTACATCACTAGAGGAACAACTTTTGTTGCAACTTGAAACCAAAGAATCCTCACTCTGGTCAAGTTTGTGAGTGTTTGAAAGTTGCAAAATAGAGCAACCCGAATGCCACAAATAATAATGAGGTTTTCAACTTTTGCTATTGTGTTCCTTTTGTGTTTTACTTCTATGCTACTAGTCCTTGGTCAGGGAAACTCAGACAGTGAGACTACTTTGAGAGTGCTGTTGGAAGTGAAGAAGTCTTTTGTGCAAGACACAGAAAATGTTCTGAGTGATTGGTCAGAGGATAACACAGACTATTGCAGTTGGAGAGGTGTGTCATGTGAATTGAACTCAAACTCAAACTCAATTTCAAACACTTTAGATAGTGACTCGGTGCAAGTAGTGGTGGGTCTCAACCTTTCTGACTCGTCACTCACCGGGTCAATATCACCTTCACTCGGTCGTTTGCAAAACCTGCTCCACCTTGATCTCTCTTCCAACAGCCTCACGGGTCCCATTCCACCTAATCTCTCTAACCTCACTTCTTTGGAATCTCTTCTTCTCTTCTCCAACCAACTCACTGGTCACATTCCCACTGAGTTCGGCTCGCTCACGAGTCTCCGAGTCATGCGACTCGGTGACAATGGACTAACCGGAACTATTCCCGCGTCTCTCGGGAATCTGGTCAACCTGGTCAACCTCGGCTTGGCTTCCTGTGGACTCACCGGGTCGATCCCGGGTCAACTCGGTCAACTCAGTCTCATGGAGAATCTGATTCTGCAGGACAACGAGTTGATGGGTCCGATTCCGACCGAGTTGGGGAACTGCTCAAGCCTCACCATCTTCACTGCAGCTAACAACAAACTCAATGGCTCAATCCCGAGTGAACTGGGTCGACTTAGGAATCTGCAGATTCTCAACTTAGCCAACAACAGCTTATCAGGGGAGGTTCCGAGTCAACTCGGTGACATGAGTCAACTCGTTTACATGAACTTCATGGGGAACCAGCTCGAGGGTGCTATTCCACCGTCTCTAGCTCAACTGGGCAATCTTCAAAATCTGGACTTGTCAATGAACAAGCTCGGTGGAGGAATCCCAGAGGAGTTAGGCAACATGGGTGAGTTAGCTTACTTGGTTCTGTCTGGTAACAACCTTAATTGTGTCATACCAAGAACCATATGTTCCAATGCAACAAGTTTGGAGCACTTGATGTTGTCAGAAAGTGGACTTCATGGTGAGATTCCAGCTGAGTTGAGTCAGTGCAAGCAATTGAAGCAACTTGATTTGTCCAACAATGCACTCAATGGGTCCATACCTCTTGAGCTTTATGGGTTGCTGGGGTTAACTGATCTCTTGCTGAACAATAACAGTTTGGTTGGTTCCATCTCTCCTTTCATTGGGAAACTCAGTGGCTTGCAGACACTTGCTTTGTTTCACAACAATTTGCAAGGTGCTCTGCCAAGAGAGATTGGAATGCTTGGCAAGTTGGAAATTTTGTATCTTTATGATAATCAATTGTCAGGGGCTATTCCTATGGAGATTGGTAATTGTTCTAGCTTGCAAATGGTTGATTTCTTTGGGAACCATTTCAGTGGGGAAATTCCCATCACTATTGGAAGGCTGAAAGAGTTGAATTTTCTTCACCTTAGACAGAATGAGCTTGTGGGTGAGATTCCAGCCACCTTGGGTAATTGTCACAAACTCAACATTCTGGATTTGGCTGACAATCAGCTCTCAGGTGCAATTCCTGCAACCTTTGGATTCCTCGAGGCATTGCAACAGTTCATGCTCTACAACAATTCTCTTGAAGGTAACCTCCCTAACGAACTGATAAATGTAGCAAACTTGACCAGAGTGAATCTTTCAAAGAACAGATTGAATGGTAGTATTGCTGCATTGTGTAGCTCTCGATCATTTCTTTCTTTCGATGTAACCGACAATGAGTTTGATGGTGAAATTCCTTCCCAAATGGGCAACTCACCCTCCCTTGAGAGGCTAAGATTGGGTAACAACAAATTCTCTGGTGAAATTCCAAGGACATTGGGAAAAATCCGTGAGTTGTCATTGATAGACCTCTCAGGAAATTCACTCACTGGACCAATACCAGCTGAGCTTTCTTTGTGCAACAAACTGACTTATATTGATTTAAACAGTAATTTTCTTTTTGGACAAATATCATCATGGCTTGAAAATTTGCCTCAGTTGGGAGAGCTTAAGCTCTCCTCCAATAACTTTTCTGGGCCTCTTCCATTAGGCCTATTCAAATGTTCCAAATTGCTAGTTCTCTCTCTAAATGACAACTCTCTGAATGGAAGTCTTCCATCTGATATCGGTGATCTTGCATACCTTAATGTCCTCAGACTTGACCACAACAAGTTCTCTGGACCAATCCCTCCGGAGATAGGTAAGTTGACCAAGCTTTATGAGCTCCGGCTCTCTAGAAATAGCTTCAGTGGTGAGATGCCAGCTGAGATTGGAAAACTTCAAAATCTCCAAATCATTTTAGACCTCAGTTACAATAATCTCTCAGGTCAAATCCCACCTTCTGTTGGGACACTGTCAAAGTTAGAAGCACTTGATCTTTCACACAATCAACTCAATGGAGAAGTCCCTCCACATGTTGGGGAAATGAGCAGTTTGGGAAAGCTTGATCTCTCTTACAACAACCTTCAAGGAAAATTGGATAAGGAGTTCTCCCGCTGGCCAGACGAGGCATTTGAAGGAAACCTACATCTTTGTGGAAGCCCTCTTGAGCGTTGCCACCGTGATGACGCTTCTGGGAGCGCAGGCCTAAATGAGTCATCAGTAGTGATAATATCTTCCATTTCAACTTTAGCTGCAGTTGCACTTTTGATACTTGCAGTGAGAATCTTCTCCAAAAACAAGCAAGAATTTTGCAGGAAAGGCAGTGAAGTGAATTATGTTTACTCTTCCTCTTCATCACAAGCACAGAGAAGACCGATGTTCCAACTAAATGCTGCTGGAAAGAGAGATTTCAGATGGGAAGACATCGTGGATGCCACGAACAACCTAAGTGATGACTTCATGATTGGTTCAGGAGGTTCAGGGAAAATCTACAAAGCTGAATTGGCCACTGGAGAGATAGTGGCTGTCAAGAAGATTTCATCAAAAGATGAATTTCTGTTAAACAAAAGCTTCATAAGAGAAGTCAAGACACTAGGGAGGATTAGGCATAGACATCTGGTGAAGCTAATAGGATATTGTACCAATAGAAACAAAGAAGCAGGTTGGAATCTGTTGATATATGAGTACATGGAGAATGGTAGTGTATGGGATTGGCTTCATGGGAAACCAGCCAAGGCAAGCAAAGTAAAGAGGAACCTTGATTGGGAGACAAGGTTCAAAATTGCTGTGGGATTAGCTCAAGGAGTGGAGTACCTCCATCACGATTGTGTCCCAAGGATCATTCACAGGGACATCAAATCCAGCAACGTATTGCTAGATTCCAAAATGGAGGCGCACTTGGGAGATTTTGGACTGGCAAAAGCACTAACTGAGAATTGTGACTCCAATACTGAGTCTAATTCTTGGTTTGCTGGCTCTTATGGCTACATAGCTCCAGGTGATCAAACTACATATTTGAATTAACCTTGATCTTAAACTATTTTTTGTCTAACTTCAACCACTAAACAAACTTGTTTAATATTGGCTTTATTTTCAGAGTATGCATACTCCCTACAGGCAACAGAAAAAAGTGATGTTTACAGCATGGGAATAGTGCTTATGGAACTTGTTAGTGGTAAATTGCCAACAAATGAAATTTTTGAAGCTGAGATGGACATGGTGAGATGGGTAGAGATGCACATGGATATGCATGGCTCTGCACGTGAGGAATTGATTGATCCTGAGCTGAAACCTCTTTTACCTGGCGAAGAGTTTGCTGCATTCAAAGTGCTTGAGATAGCCTTACAGTGCACGAAAACTACACCACAGGAAAGGCCATCTTCAAGGAAAGCATGCGATCTTCTCCTCCATGTATTCAACAACAGGATGGTGAAGTTTGAGAAGGTGAGTTTGGATCATTACAAATGAATTTGTTTTCAGAGGATTGAAACAAATCCTAACCTTATAGAAGATTTATGTCTACGATACCTTTTTTTCACATTATTTAGACTCTGTGTATAGAGACATTGGCATAGTTGCTGTTATTTAAGAGTTCCAAACTAACAGCCAAACTGGTAACACGTATTATTAATTTTCAATGATTTATGAGGAATGCTCCTGGTTTAATTCCTCAGTAGGGATGCTGATCAGCTCTTGAAGTTATCATTAAAGGCCATCATTATCATTTTGCTTGAGCAATTTAGGCACTTTATCGTCATGTTTCATTCGAAAACTACTTCACGTACGAAAAGTTATTAAGGGAAAGGTAAATAGAATTGGATGTTTTCCCTTTTTCTTTTTCCAAAGATTGATATTTTCCACTTTACCACAGTCTAATATTGTTCTGTTGAGACTCCTTTAACAATATTGAACGTATAAAACTTACACGTAAGTCAATTTGCCAAAGTGTCTTCATGAAAAGAAATGCTCAAAAGCGAAAGGAAACTTGGTCAATAAATCAATGCAATAATAAAATGAAACGTCTAAAAAAATGTAAGAATAAAATGAAGGATACTTCGAGTTTAAGATTACACAGATGACAGATGGTTGAGACAAGGGGATCATCCAATCACTTTGGCGAGAAAAAATCTTGCTATCTAGCATTTTTCAGAAACAAATTACAGGGGATCACTAAGGCATCCTTTTAAATCGCTAATAGGCTGTAATTAATATTTAATATTTTACAAATGTCTGGTCCCAAGGGATGTTTTATTCTCCGAAAAAAACTCAAGGCATTTGCACACATTAGATAAGAGGTATTGGAGTCACAGATATCGTGTGATATCAAAGTCAAGCAAGTCATCGGATTTAATCTTATTATCAATGAAGCCACAAGGCCAGAACATGATCATCTACAACAATTTTACTGCTTGCAAAAGCTTGTGCACAAAATAGGCTGATTAGCACGAAAAAGTTTTAACAGCCTTACAAACATAACACCATGAAATCATAAAACAAAGGCAACAAGTTCAACATATTTCATGATTATTTTCACCAACTGCTACAATCCTTGAAGACATGCATTAATCATCATCTCCATCTGCAATGCAATATCAAAAATAAATAAGATGCAATGAGGTAATAAAATCGCAATGTAAAATCACCAAAGTAGATGACAACCCAAAAACATTATATCGAAAGCATTCAGTTAAGGAGCAGCTGGAAATCTAAAAACATTGAAACCATAATTCAGTTGTTGATGAGGAACATGATTCGGAAATTACCATACAAAATTCTAAATAGTCAAACAAATTGAATGACGGTAAAAATAAAATTCTTGACTTGAAAAGCTAAAAGAGAATCAGTGACCAATCGTATAAGAGCACTAGAAAAATAAAATGGACCACAAAACCCACCATAATATCCCATAAAAAAAATCAATAACACATAAAGCACATAAAATAATTCAATAACAAAGAAAATGCACGAGAAGAATAGAATTTCTTGCTGGAGCAATCAGGTCTCCGAAGTATCAGATAAGTCACATTACTTAGTGGGGCTACTCACCAAAATTTCACCATGCATTACAATAAACTGTAAGTCATCCCATTGCATTAAAATTGTAGTAGCTAATTATTAGCTATATCACAAGTTCAAAAACTGTACAATGTAGCGTTCCAATAAATCATCTATCGAGACAAACTAAATCTTTATTATCATTACCACAACATCCAAGTCACTAACTTTAAAAAGAATCATATTCTTCTGGATAGCTAGCCATTATTTCATATGGAACTACATCATGGCAGTTCAAAATCACACTATTAAGTGATTTTTATTCCAGTACTCATTGCTTACATTATTATCCTCTTCTAATCTAATATTTTCAAACACCACAGTAATTTAAGAGCAAATGAAACAGTATCTTCCTCATAACACTCTGAACCGAAGAAAAGAGATACTGCACAAAAATTACTTATCCAATTCCAACATTGACAAAAGAGAAACCTTATTCAAATCCAAAGACATGTTCATATGCAAAACTTCTCTCTTTTTCTCACCCACATATCTGACAATCCACAACAACCACAGTATCAACCATTGACGCAGAGGCACCCTCTGTCCTTCTCTTCAAAATCACCATTGCAAAGGCCAATTCAAAACAGTTTTGGCTTCCTCACAAGTTCAAAAAGTGTGTACTACTGTGTTCCAATAAATCGTCTATCGAGAAACAAACAAAATCTTCATTACCATTTACCACAACATCCAAGCCACTATCTTAAAAAAGAATCATATTCTTCTGCACAGATAGCCACTATTTGACATGGAACAACATCATGGCAGTTCAAGCCACTATACTTGTACTCATTGCTCACATTATCCTGCTGAATCTAACATTTTCAAACACCGTAGTAACTTAGAACCAAATGAAACAGAAATATCTTCCTCAAAAGAGACACTGCACAAAAATTACTTATCCAATTCAATACCGAAAGTGCCAAATTATCCTCCTAATTACTTACAGTTTCATATTCCTGACAACTCTCTATCGAGTAACACCAAATTATCCTCCTAGTCCTAATTACTTTAAACATAAAGCAGAAGAAAATTGATGTCCCTATAACCTAAAATAAAATGCAATTGAATGAGGTTTGTATAAATGAATGTTTTGGAATGAAAAGAGAATGAACCTATGTAACGGCTTTCGTTGGCGGCCTTGGCCTTTGCGATCATCTTGTCGCGGTCTTGCTCCAGCTGGGTCTCCCATTTGAGAAGCTGGTTCACGAACACCACGCCCAACCCCATTCCGACCACGTGCTCCCACGGATCTACACACACCAAAATTCATGAGTCAGAAACGGAATTGAATAAGCATTCGCGAGAGAGAAAGAGAAATAGATAGATGGATACGGCGCATGTAGGGGAGTTTGCGGAGAGCATTGGAGTACATCTGGGTACCCAAACCCAGTAACGCGCCGATCGCCGTTGCACTCAACACCATCTTTCTTCCTCCTCACTAGATTCTACGACCTTCCTCTCAGAAACCAAACCTATTTCTTTCTCAAATTGTCAATTTTTTTTTTTTAGGGAAAAAAAGTTTGGGGGACGAGAAAGTATTTTCCAATTATGCAGGGTATTAAAGGAATTCAACCCTCACAAGTCACAAAGTTGTAATTTGTCATTAAAATTGAAGAGTGTGATTGGACCACCATTCACAAAATTGGTTTCAAATTAAATTAATTTTAATGTAAAATGATTTATGTTTTAAAGTTTTTATTAATTTTTTTATACATTAGAAAAATAAAGAAAGAAGAAGTTAAGATCTAAAATGAACTGCTACAAATTTATCGATTAATAGAAGATGAGTTAATTGAACAGGACACAAACTCTAAGAGAGGAAGTCTTTTTCATTCGTAGCACCCTACTCCCTCCGTTCCAAATTATATGACATTTTAGAGAAAAAAATTTGTTCCAAAATAGATGTCATTTTACAAAACCAATGCTGCATTAAATGTCTTTTTCCAGGACTACCCTTAATTAATACTTAGTGGGAGTAGTGTACTATGAGTAATTAATTAGAGAGATAAAGAGTATATTAGGAAGTTACCTAATATTTTCTAGGAAATTCAACAAATTAATTGCATTCCTTAATACCTGTGCCAAAACCTTAAACGTCATATAATTTGGAACGGAGGAAGTATTTAGCAAGCCAATATGCAAAAGCATTTCCTTCCCTCAATGTATGATGGGAAGAAACCGACCAATCCAAAGTTGTAAGGTCTATAATTAGCATTGAAATGTGTGTTTAGATCAGCATTCACAAATTTGAATTCAAATTAAATTAATGTTTAAAAATTTATTTTAAAGTGATGTGATTTATGTTTTGAAGTTTTTATTATTTTCTTATACATAAGAAAAATAAAGAAACAAGAAGCTAAGATCTAAAGTGAACTAACATAAGACGTGTTAATTGAACAGGACAAAAACTCCATGAGAGTTCTCTCTCTTTATCTAATCATAATTCCCAATACTCTTCTTTTTGGGTCAATCCTTATTGACATTTATCATAAAGGTCTAATTCTTAATAACCCACACAACATTGTCATTGACAACCGCAATCAACAATTGGGGATTTTTTTTTTTGGCAATAGAAAAATTCTTTTTTTAATCGCCAAGTAACTTTGCTTGTATTTATCTGCTTATACAAACAACAATTCTTGTATAAAAACTCTAACTCATTTATTCTAATGGGGATCTCAAGTTAAGCAATGTTGCTTAAGTTTAAAAATCCAATTAAACAACAACAATGGAGATGCTCTAACGATGAATTGTCATATAATTAAAAAATGTAGATTTTTGTTGCAATTATTTTAAGATTTAATTACTTATTTGTTCCCTATAGTTACAAAAACTTTTCCTCTTAATCCTTATACTTAAAAAACATCTCCTTTTAGTCTTAACACATATAATTTTTAATCCATTTTAGTTCCTACACATAGAGCTATTAAAATGACTTAGTCTAACACGTCAGCCCAAACTCTTCAATTTGCAACTAAGAAGAATTGGGTCAATTTGGCCTGGTTTGTCAAGCCAAACGGGCAGGGTCGGACCAGACCAAAAATATATAGCCAAAAGTACTGAGCCTATTTGGCTCAATTTTTTTGCATGTAAAATACATATAAATTAATATAAAAAAGAAAAATAGGTCAATTTGGTCTAAGCCAAGCTAAGCTAGCAAATTAGTGACCCATATGAAAAACAAACTAGTCTGACCCAACCCATTTTCACACTTTGTCTTGCCCGGTCAAGCCGAGCTAGAAAAATATAAGGTCGAAAAATACCAAACCTATTTGGCCCATTATTTTTATTTTATTTTTTACATGAAAATACATATAAATTAATATAAAAATAAAAAGAAAAACAGACCAATTTGCCTCGAGTTAGGTCAAGCCAACAAATCAATGACCCATATGGAGAATAGGTTAGTTCAACCTAACCCGTTTTCACACTTTGGCCCGTCAAGTTTTTGACAACTCTACCTATACATACCATTTTAATTTCTTCTAGTCCCTACGGTAAGACTGAAAGAGAATAAAAATAGTATGTTTATGGACCAAAAGGAGATGTCCTTAAGTATATGGATTAGAAGAAAAAAAATTGTAACTATAGGGATCAAATGAATAACTAAACATTATTTTAAAAATCATATTTAAAAAAATTCTAATCAATGGTGTAAAAATTAAAAAAACTAAATAGCCAAATTGATTCCTAAAATTGTCACTAATTGTTATTATAGACTTCTAGTCTCTAGAATTAACAAAATTCCCAAAAAGCTTCTGGTTCCTAAAATTGTAATGTTTTTAGTTCCCCTATTAATTAAGCTATAGTTTCATTTGAAATTATAATGATAGTAAATTATAAAATTTAAAGACTATAATGACAGTAAATTGTATGTCTCATAAACTAAAATGACAATAATTTTAATTTCAAAAAAGTATTTAATATTTTTTTAATTTCAAAAACTATTATGACTCTGTCACGTAATTTCACGGACTCGTTGTTTACTCAATAAAAAAAATCTCAACATTATCAAAAGTTGTTGGCATAAGTGGTTCGACACTTAAGTTTCTTAACCAAGATTTGAGGTTCAATTCCTCGCTTAGGTATGAAGTCACAACTGGAGGTACACTCTACTCCAAAATGGGCTAATCCTATGGGAGAAAGATTAGTTGAGTGCCAGATAAGAAACCCCAAATACCCCCTTGGTTATACAAAAAAATAAAAAATAAAATCTCAACATTTATAGCTCAATAAAAAAATTAACTAGCGGAACAATACTAGTACCAATGATGGTTGGTTCAAGTGGCTGGGGCTTGGACCGCTTAAGTACGTGGTCAGGGATTCAGATCCTAACTGGTGTGTATGGATAAATCATTATTGGGAGGAGACCGGTGACCGATTGGGATACTTCTTTGCAATCATATGTGCAACAAAAAAAAACTAGTTTTTATAACGATTATATATTAGAAAATTATTACTTACTAGACTTTTTTCCGTGTGATGTAGGAGATAAATAGAGTTATGAGATTTTTTTTATTTTTTTATAGATTTTTTTTGTATCAAGTATGATCATGTGAATATGGACATAAATATTTCATTTCTTTATTGTTAAAAAATCTAAAATTGAAAATATTTATTTCTCATTCCTAAATCGTAGCAAAGTTCATAATGCATTTAATTTAAAAATATTGTACTATTTCTTCTCATGCGCAATTTTCTGTGCTGTAATTTCTCGAATGTGGCAATGCGCCACGACCTCTATCCTTTCTCTGCATGCCATTTGTGTCAGTCATCACGAACAACAAATTAATCTGTACGTAACCCACTCAACCACAAAAACAAACAGAGAATTTTAGCTTGTTTGGGAAGCTCTGAAGCTCTCAATCTACGAATTTTTTTTTATATACTCAATCTATGAATATTTTTGTTTATATACTCAATCTACGAATATTTGTAAGTTACTATGTTGATGAATAATAATGGTAATTTTGGTTCTGTCAAAAAAATAAAAATAATTGTAATTTTGGTATATGAGAATGATGGGAAAATCGAGACAAAAACAAATATAAAAAAATAGAGACATCTTACTAACATTAATAAATAGAAGTGGTAACGACTTGTATCTTTTAATCAATTAATCTATGTTCGAATCTTGATGATATCACTTTAGATATGTAATAAACTATGTTGGAAGGAAAATATCCATCTTTAGATATAAAATAAATTATATTAGAAAAGAAATACCTGCTTTTATATGCATTCACGATTTTCAACGGAATTTAATGATCACTTCTGGAAGTGATGAATAGAATAATCCGTACTGCTGAAAAAAAAAAAAAAAGATGAGAAGATAGTGACTTGTGTGAAAAAGATGAAAGGCAATAATAAAGGTTCACGTAGACTACTAGTCTACTAGGAAGAAAGTCAATCAAGAGTCATGACGCGGGACAAGGAGAGTGTCGAGGAAGGAAACGAAACGAAAACAGTATTTACAACACACTACTCCTGATCTCCTACTATCCGAATCTGCTTCTTTTTCTCCTTGAAAATTATTTTATTTTATTTTGTTTAAATAACCAATACACCAGCGGTATAATTTTTTTATATTATTATTTAATCACAAATCATCGTATATAATAAACTTGATTTACATTGTAAAACAATACATAATCATTAAACTTTTTTATTTTATACAATCATGGGAATACCTCATGCAAATTTGATGATCATTAATTTTTTTTTATCATAAATCAATAAATAACTTTTTGATTTTTCTTGCAAGCAAACAAAAGCCATTTAATAAAAGTTTAATAAAATTTATATTATAAATTTAATAATAGTTTTTTTTATGTGCATATGATTGAAAGGAGTATTCCGAGTCAGTCACATCAATTAATCCTTTTTGGAAACATGTTAACACTCATACGTTAATTTACCAATTTAAACCAAGTTTTTTGTGTACTGAAGAGTTGAAATTAGAATACTTGACCACTCCCGAAGAGACCTAGCTTATCGCCACTCAATTTTTAACAAGAGTTTGTGGATTAATCTTTAAAGGTATTTATTTTAAAATTAAAAGTAAAATGTAACAATTGTGAATATAATAATGATTTTTCCTTTGGTTATTCAATATTTGCATGATCCATATGTCAAATATAACATAACCAATGGAGGGGTTGTAAGGTGAGTTGGGGACCTCTGCAACGATGAATGATTTTGTACTTTGTGGGTATCACTTATACCCTTTGTTCTTACCGAGTTTTGGTAAGCTCTCAGGTGCGGTGCTTCGCTGGGATCTCTTCCATAACTGATGGGGGGTGTACCTGCAAAGACACTCTGACGCTCAAGTTAGAGGCGCAGAGGTAGGAGACAGGTATCACAATGGGATTAGAATTTCCTACCTTGGTGGGTTGGATTGTTGCTGTATTTATAGGAGGTGAATGGGAGATTAGATAAGGTTATTTTCCTATCAAATCTCCTAAAATCTCGTGATTTATGATAAAGATTGTTCTATCTTCTATCATTATCTTATAACTTGATCTTTCTTTATCTTATCTTATTGTAAGATATGCTTTCCGTTATTACTTCCCTGGTCCGAGTAAGAGGTATCTATTCGGCCAGATTGGCTACTCGGTGAAGTCCGAGTAGTACACATGCCCCAAGCTCTGAAGTCATGTAGGAGCTGAAGTGGTGATTTTACTGAATGCGGATCTTAATTCGGCCGAGCCGAGTTTTCCTCGTCTCGCCTAGTTGGATCTGAGTTTGGTTCTCGAAGCGTCGTGTCATTAGGTGATGGCGTCACTTCAGACCTATTAAAGTTGTAACGCTTCCCAAGGGTGGCTACAATGATTGTTTTTTAATTTTGTAACGTTCTAGGGATACCCAAAGGTCTCAAGCCCCCCTAACCGTTGATTTGGTCTGGTGAAGGGTCTCGATCCAACGGTTCGGACCGCTTTGCCTCTTCGTCTTCGAAACGCTTGGGACATTGCTATTCTCGTCGATTTTTCACTTTCTTCTTGCGAGTTTCATTTCTCCGGCGACTTTTTCCTTCTTTCTGCCTTTTCTTCCTCCTTCTCCTTGCCTTTTCTTCTTTTTTCTTCGTCCAGGTATGCCTTTCTGCTCTCCGATATTGTTCTTTGTTGTTCTAAAATGTCTTCCTTTTCTGGGGATTTGGGGCATTCCGGCAGAGGTCGCATGCTTCTGCCGGAGGTTCACCTCATCGGAGAGGGCTCCGATGATGGTTCTCCCTTGCGCCACCCTAACTCTGGTGGAGTTAGTGATGGTGCTTTCAGCGGCGAATGCCGCTGCCACGGATGTCGAGGTGGTTCGCCCATCTGTCGACCCTGCACAAGTGCCTCTGGCCATTCCTGCCGGGAGGGTAGTAGTCTTGGACGATTTTGTGGCTACTAAGGATCGTCCTCTTAAGACTCGGCGTGCTCGGCCTCTTCTCCCCCCTCCCATTCTCTCTCAACCCATAGAGTCTAAGGGTTCGAGGAAGGTTTATCCTTCTGTTACCGCTCCTGGTTATTCCTAGGTAGCTGGTGAGGTGGGTGCTTATTCCTCTCGGTATCAGACCAAGGAGGCTTTGTCTTCCCTTCTTCAAGAAATTGATTTGTGCCACTTGGAAAGGCCGGGTATGGTCTATGCCGAACCCTGTGGGTCTGATGAGCGTGTCTTCCTCTCTGCTGTTCCCAGTCAGTCTCATTTTACTTACGTATACGAGGCTTTGTTTTCGGCTCTCGGCATCACGGTGCCGTTTGACCAATTTGAAGCTGACGTTCTTTGGGAGTTGATCGTCGCTCCTACTCAGTTGTATCCGAATGCCTGGGCTTCGCTTCAGGCTTTCCGGGTGCTCTGCAGTAAATTTTTCATCACTCCTACTGCTCCTAAGTTCTTGTACCACTATAAAGTTAAGGAGAGTCAGAAGGGTGGTTGGGTCTCCTTGACCGAGATCCCTGGCCGATCTATTCTTGGTTCTTATACCTCCTCTTGGAAGAATTTCAAGAGTGGTTTCTTCCGTGTTCGGCCGGGTTCGGAAGGGGAGATCGACTTTTTTGATAGTCGTGGGAGACCAAGGTTCCCTCTTTACTGGACCCGTTCTCCGAATAAGCGGTCGTCTTGGCAGGTCGTGAACATGTCTCCTGAGGATCAGGATGATATGGTTACCCTATGCAAGTTGCCGCGTTCCTTACATTGCAAGACGATTGTGGGGATCCCTGCTTCTTGGACTCCGAGAGAGGATTGGGACTGTGAATGTCTTCTTTTATTTGGCCTTCTTTTTTCTTTACTTTGTTTTTACTAATGTTTGTTTCTTCTGCAGATGTAATGGGGAAATTCGATTACAAAACGACCAAGAAGCAGAGGCTTGAGAAATTGAAGAACAAGGATCCTGCCGCTGAGGTGGTCAGAGTTACTTCTCTCATTCCTTCTCCTCCTCCTCCTCCTCCACCTCCTCCTTCGCCGAAAAGGAAGCAAGAGGCTGTCCAAGGGGGGGATGTCCCTCTAAGAAGTCGAAACCGAGCCCGCCTGGTGCTCAGGCTCCAGGTTCTTCCATTGAGAGGCACCCGACCTTTTTATCTATGAAAGATGGGCGAACTTCGCTCTGGGGGAAGGATTTTAACCCCCAGGCCCTCATCAGTGTCGACAATCTCGATCAAGCTGATCGAGATATGTTGAGGGATGTCGGGCCGTTGCTTTCGATGGAGGCTATCTGTCGCTTCCAGGCTCGCTCATGGTCTATTGCCCAATACTGGGCTGAGGAGTTCGAGTGCGGCCATCGAGGACTGGGCTTGGTGAAGGAAGCCGCGACTAAAGCTGAGCAGGCCCTGGTTGAGACTACTCGGTCCAACGAGACTCTTCTTCAATCTGCTGAGGAGTCTCAGAGGTCCCTAGAGGAAACAGAGGTCAAGTTAAAGGAGGCTGAGAGGCGGGAGGAAAATTTGAAGCTCTCCTTAACTGCATCTGAGAACTCGGCACAGGGGCTGCAAGCCGAGGTGGAGCGCCTCACTCTCAAACTTGCGCAGGTGAAGATGGAGGCCGCTGATTCTAAGGCCAAACTTGAAGCTGATTTGGGCGAGGCTCTAGATGAGGTCGTTTCAACCCACGAGACTGGGTTCAAAAAGGCGATTCGCCAAGTTCGTTATTTTCTCAAGGACGCCAACAGCTCTCTTTTTGATGCAGTTGGTGGCAGAGTCTACCCTTGAGGGTGAAGATGCTCCTGACGACTCCACTCAGCCTGCCGCTTAGTTTTAGGAGTTTTTGTCTTTTATTGTAAAGGCTCGTGCCCGGCCTATCGAATAGGGTGCTTATCTTAATGAAATTCATTTTTCTCTTAAGTATTGCACTTTTTATTTTCTTCGTATTTTGTGGCCGATTAGGGCTCATTTTTGTATCCTTTATAGGTCTACTCGGTTTCGTATCTTAACTCGCTTTTTGTATCCTTTTTTAGGTCTACGCGGCTTTTTAGCTTAACTCGTTTTTTGTATCCTTTTTTAAAGGTCTACACGGTTAGCTTTTTGAATAATAGTTTGAGTTCAGTCATTCTCCTTTTGGGATGCCGAGTGTCGCTCACTAAGTGGCATTTTATGTCGGTATCCAATTGGTCAACTCGGTCAAATAGATAATGAGTAAAAAAGAGTTTCATTAATAAAGGAAGTCGGGTGTGCCTCATTAAAACCTCTTTGACAAACAATCTTGGGAAAAAATGTCAAAGTAGGAAAAATAGTACATCACCGTTTACAGTTTTCTACCTGTAATAAAACTTCAAGTGCTTCGCGTTCCAAGTACGTGGGGGATGGCTTTGGCAGATGGATGCTCTAGTCGGTAGGCTCCATTTCCTAGTGACTCGGTTACTTTGAAGGGGCCTTCCCAGTTGGCTGCCAGCTTGCCCTCTCCTGTTGCTTTTCTTGCTTCTCCGCATGTTCTCCAAACCAGATCTCCGACTTCGAAGTTTCTTGGTTTGACCTTGCTGTTATACCTCTTCTCGGCTCTTCTTTTACAGGTCTCTATTCTGATTTGGACCTTGTTAAGGGTCTCTTTAGTCATGTCGAGTGCATGCCTTAATGATTGATCGTTGTTCTCTTGGATGAAATTTTTTCTTCGCAAGGAGGGTTCTCCGACTTCTACTGGTATCATGGCGTCTGATCCATATGAAAGTCTAAAGGGTGTTTCCCCCGTCGTGGACTGCGGTGTGCAACGATATGCCCAAAGGATTGCAGGGAGCTTTTCGGCCCAACTTCCTTTGGCGTTGCCTACTCGCTTTTTTAGTTCTCCTAGTATCACCTTGTTTACTGCTTCAGTTTTCTCGTTGGTCTGTGGATGTTCTACGGAAGTCACTCGGTGCCGAATCTCGAGGTTTTTGAAGAACTCTTCAAGGTTCTTTTCAGTGAACTATTTGCCGTTGTTGGATATTACCGAGTAGGGGATGCCGAATCGGCATATGAACTTTGCACATTGTTGGCAGTGATGGTAGCCAAGGGTTCGGCTTCGATCCACTTCGTGAAGTAGTCGATTCTGACCAGGAGGTCTTGTCCTTTAACAAGTGGGAATGGGCCTAATGTCCACTCCCTACATGGCGAAGGGCCATGGTGCCGTGACGTTATGTAATTCTTCTGCTGGTAGGTGGGATATGTTGTCGTATTTCTGGCATTCTTCACACTTTTTCACGTATTCGGCACAGTCGCGGCACATTGTCAGCCAGTAGTATCCGGCTTGTAAGATTCGGGCTGCCATGATCTTCCCTCATGAGTGCATTCCGCATATTCCTTTATGCATCTCATTTATCACGTATTCAGCCTGTATCTTCGTAACGCACTTTAGTAGTGGTGCAGTGAAGCCTCTCCTATAAAGGTCTTCTCCTTCTATGATGTAGTAACTAGCCATTCTTCTGATTTTTCTGGCTTCCTATCAGTTTTTTGGGAGGGTACCTTCTCTCAGAAAGTTCCATATCTCGGTCATCCACTTTCGGTCTGTCGAGTTGATACTAGAGACGAATTTGTCAATACTTGGAGCGGATACTGTCTCTTGTATGACAATTCGGTGTTGGCCTTTCTTCTTTGTGCTTGCCAATTTTGATAGCAGGTCGGCTCTTTCGTTTTGCTCTCTTAGAATGTGGTTGAGTTCGAATTCTTTGAATTCGTCCTTCAACTGAGAAGCCAGGTGGTAGTACCTTGTCATCTAGGGGTCCTTTGTTTGATAGGATCCATTCATTTGCCCTGTGACTAACTTTGAGTCACTCCAACATCTAAGGTGTTTTGCCCCTACTTCTTTAGCAAGTTTCAATCCTGCTAGCAAGGTTTCGTACTCGGCTTGGTTGTTGGATGCATCAAAGTCGAATCCGAGTAATTGTTCCAAGATAATCCCTCCAGGACTTTCGATTATGACTCCTGCTCCGCTACCTTTAACGTTCGAGGAACCGTCCACGTAGAGGGTCCACCATGGGGAAGGTGCCTCTTCTACTGGTGCTAGTTCTGCATGAAGTCGGCTAGACATTGTGCTTTGATAGGTCCTCTCGGTTCATACTTGATGTCGAACTCGGATAACTTGACTGACCATGCTATCATTCTTTCGGCTAATTCCGGCTTCCTCAGTACTTGTCGTATTGGGTGGTCTGTTAGCACCACCACTTGATGGCTCTGAAAGTATGGTCGTAGCCGTCGTGCTAAAGTGACCAGGGCTAATGCTAACTTTTCTATCATCTGGTATCTGATTTTGGCATCTTTCAGCACTCGGCATATGTAGTAGACTAGTTTTTGCGTCTGATTTTCCTCTTGAATAATGACCAAGCTAATTGCATCCCTCGAGACTGCTAGATACATCACTAAGTTCTTGTCGGGTTCAGGTCGCGTTAGGATTGGTGGTGATGAGAGTAGCGTTTTCAACTTTAGAAAGTTTGCTTCACAATTTTCATTCCATTCAAACATCTGTTGCTTCTTTAGGAGTTGGAAAAAGGGTCTGGCTACCTCTGCTGCTTTCGGCAAGAAACGGGACAGGGATGTCAGCCTTCCAGTTAACCTTTGTACTTCTTTCATGTTACTCGAGCTTCTCATGTTTATGATAGCTGCACATTTCTCCGGATTCGCTTCTATGCCTATGTGTCTGAGCATGAAGCCTAATAATTTTCCGTCGTGTACCCCGAATACACATTTCTCAGGGTTTAACCTCATGTTATGTTTTCTAATCTCGCCAAATTTTTTGGCTAAGTCTTCCGAATATGAATCCGGGTCTCGGCTTTTGACCACCATATCGTCGAAGTAGACTTCTAGATTCTGTTCGAGTTGGTCTGTGAAAATCTTGTCCATCAGACATTGGTATGTTGCTCCAACATTTTTTAATCCGAATGACATTATCGTGTAACAGTAGTTAGCTGTGTCGGTTATAAACGCTATTTTTTCTTCATCTGGTGGGAACATGAGTATCTGGTTGTACCCAGAGTATGCATCCAAAAAGCTCAGGATCGGATAGCTGGCTGCACTGTCTACCAGCTTGTCCATACTCGACAACGGGTATAAGTCTTTCGGACACGCTTTGTTAAGGTTTGTGTAGTCGGTACACATCCTCCATTTTCCCTTTGCTTTTTTTACCATCACGAAATTTGCAAGCCATGTGGTGTATTGCACTTCTCTTATGAAGCTGGCGCTGAGTAGTTTTTCAATTTCTTCTTTGACCGCTTTTCCTTTTTCGGCTCCGAGCTTTCTTTTCATTTGGGAGATTGGCTTGGCCTCTGGACAGATGGCAAGCTTGTGACAGTGGAAGCGACTTTGGTTGCTAGCTGAGTCCCAAGTTTTATGCATTGCCTTGCTTCTTTTCCTATCTGGAAGGATTTTACCTCCTCTGTAGGCTCTGCTCTCGGCTCAGCCTCCCTGGGGTCGAGATCGGCTTCCTCTATTGGTTGTGTCGTGAGCAAGATGCATGCTACGTGCCTTACTTTCGATTCTGGGACCTTTTTACTGCTAGCTATCCTTAGACTTTCTAAGTAGCATTCGCGGGCTATTTCCTGATCAGCTTTTACTGTCACTATCTTCCCTTCTGAATCAGGGAATTTCATCGCCAGGTGTGAGGTTGAGATTACTGCCCCTAATTCATTGAATGATCGCCTGCCTACCAGGATGTTGTATGAAATTAGGGCGTTGACTAAGAGGTACCTAACTGTGATAGTCTTGGATCCCTTCTCCTTATCTCCGAAGGTAGTGAGGAGGTCAATGTAGCCTCTAGCATCAACTTTTTCGCCTGCAAAATCGACTAGCTGTTCGGTGTGCGGTTGTAGCTTGCTTTCTGGGATGTCCAGCTGTTGGAAGGTGG
Organism: Pueraria montana var. lobata; assembly: GCA_026413185.1. NCBI lineage: Eukaryota > Viridiplantae > Streptophyta > Magnoliopsida > Fabales > Fabaceae > Pueraria > Pueraria montana. Next base: position 22,915,468 of record CM048648.1, on the reverse strand, counting down.
ACCAATACAGGATGTCCATCGAGCTGCCTTGGTCGACTAGGACCTTACATACTAACCAATTTGTGACCTCAACCTTGACCACCACTGGGTCGTCATGGTTGGGTTCTACGCCCTCAAAATCTGCATAAGTGAAAGTTATGGGAGGCATATTTCTTTGTATTCTGGGACTTATTGAAGCCGTGTTGATTGACCGAAGGCTGCGTAAGTGCCTTTTCCTTGCTGAGCTCGAGCTTCCCCCTCCTACTATTGTGTTGATGACGCCTCAGAGTCGAGTCTCGGGAGGTTTATTTTGTTGCTCCTGGCGGGGTTCTTCCGTTCTTCTGGATTTTCTGTCGCGGTCCTCTTCCCGGTCTCGAGTTCGTTCTCGCTCAGACTTTCGGTTGTCATCTCGGACGAAGCGTCCTAGTTTGCCCTGTTGGATAAGTTTTTCAATCTTATCCTTTAGGGTGGTGCAATCTTCAGTGGCATGTCCGTGCACTCGATGGTACCTGCAAAACTTGGACTTGTCTGTTTTTTAAGGGGAGCAGTTCTGAGTAGGCAGGCTTATCAGCTCGGCACTGCAGGCTTCTTCTAGAACCCGTGCTCAACTTTCGGTTAGGGGGGTGTAATAAGTAAACCTTGTGCGAGCCGGTCTGTCGGCTCTAGATCTGCTACTTCGCTCTTGGCTTATTCCTGGTTTCTCACGTTCCTCATGCCTCTTAAGGGACTCACCTCTAACTCGTTCTCTGAACTTAGTCATTTCTTCCATTTGAATGTATCCTGCTGCTCTTGCTCTGAACTCGTCCATGTCATGTGGTGGCTTCTTACAGAGACTATCCGAGAAGGGTCCGGATTTCAGCGCCATCAGCATGGCAGTTAGGGCTACCTGAGGATTCAGGTCTCGAATCTTGATGGAGACTTCGGCGATTCTCTCCATGAAGTCCTTGAGGGACTCGTTGTCCTCCTGTCGAGTGTTGGCTAACGCCACTGCTGTCAAGTGGTGGGGTCGACTTGTAGCGTATTGAGCTCCGAAACGGACGACCAATGTGGCGAAGGAGTCAATCGAGTGAGGGGGAAGGCGCGTGTACCAATTCAAAGCTGCCCCCTTCAGAGTTGTTGGGAAGACGCGGCACATGATGGCGTCATCGTTCGTGTACAAGTTCACTTGCATGATGAATGCATCGATGTGTTCGTCCGGGTCAGTTAAGCTGTCATAACGGTCCATGGACAAGGGCTTCCACCCGGCCGGTAGTGGAGTTTCCATAATACCATCTACGAACGGGTGTCTTCTCGTGGTTTCGGGCATTACGTTTTGCCTCGGAGCTGTGCGCGAAAGAGAGGCGGGTCTGGACTCCAAGTGAGTCGCTGTTCGGTATGCCTCGCTCCAAGTAGTGTCGTCCTGCTTTGTTCGGTCAGGACGTCCGTTGGTGGTTGCGTGAGCAGCCGAGACTCCGTTGGCGGTTGCGTGGGCCACCGAGTGCTCATTCCAGTCCTCTTGCAATTTCTGGTATTGCTCTCGGAGTGTGGCATTCTCCTTGCGGAGATCCTCTATCTCTTTTGCGCTGTTCTGCTTCAGCGTGTTGACTTCCCTTTGCAGGGCTTGGATCAACGAGTGATTCTCAAGCGCCTGATGCGGGAAGGGTGCCACGTTATTGGGGTTACCTCCCTGAGTATCCCCTGGAGGCAATGTGCCTTGGGTTTAGGTGTCTGCCCCCTGTGGTCGCTTTTCGTGATTCGCTGGTTTGCCCTGGGTTGTTGCCATTGCGATTGCGTTGTATTGATCGGTGTGGCTGGGTTCACCGAGCCCCACGGTGGGCGCCAAATGTTCTTATCGAGTTTTGGTAAGCTCTCAGGTGCGGTGGCTCCGCTGGAATCTCCTCCGTAACTGATGGGGGGTGTACCTGCAAAGACACTCCGGCGCTCAAGTTAGAGGCGCAGAGGTAGGAGACAGGTATCACAATGAGATTAGAATTTCCTACCTTGATGGGTTGGATTGTTGCTGTATTTATAGGAGATGAATGAGAGATTAGATAAGGTTATTTTCCTATCAAATCTCGTCAAATCTCGTGATTTATGATAGAGATTGTTCTATCTTCTATCATTATCTTATAACTTGATCTTTCTTTATCTTATCTTATTGTAAGATATCCTTTCCGTTATTACTTCCCTGGTCCGAGTAAGAGGTATCTATTTAGCCAGATTGGCTACTCGATGAAGTCCGAGTCCGAGTAGGACACCCTTGTTTATATTAATATACTTTTTCGCTGATTAAAAAAAATTTATTTTTCCTATTTATTTATTTATTTTAAAAATTAAAAGTAAAATGTAACAATTGTAAACTAAAAGTCTTTTGGATTACCAGCATTGTGCTTTAAAGCATGCAGTGAGAAACTTGAGGCCCCATTTTCTCCTTTACTTTTATGGTTCTCTCTAAGGCCTGCTTTGTGTGCACGACGACAAACATAGTACGAGGATTCTTTCTTTCCGGGTAAGGAATCCATTTCCTGTATATATTAAAGGGTCTATGTCAAAATGGGTTTTTGATCAAACTTTTTTCTAGTGAAGGAAGCATCTTGGCTAGGAAGGAAACAACATGATTCGAAGTTCAAGTAGGAAGGTCACTGCTTATGATGATCGTGGCTTCGTGGACATCATATTTTCGTGGTCTCTTGAAGACATTTTCAATGAAGATCTCTACAAGGACAAGGTTTGTTTAGCACCTTTTATGTCATTTTCTGTTTTCTAGGGTGAAAGTGAAACCACTTACTCACTGATTCACAAGTAGTAATAAAAAATCACCATTACTTTGCTTTCCTAAATATGTCTGTGTGCAATGCCTTGGATTGAATGGATGAGTTAAGAGTGGGGTTAGATTATAGCGGTTATCCAAGTTCCATTGAGTTGACCGTTGACCACCACCTTCCAACAACTTAACATGCAAGTATGGTTTTGGTATTATGTTGTTTAGCATCATTTACTTTTAGGATTAGGTGTTTTTACACTTGATATTTACTTAACATTTTTGCATACCATTTGCATTCACAAACATGTTGCTTGTTGCTTGTGCCTCCATTTTAAAATGATTTCCTTACTGTGTACATTTTACAGGTGGAACCTATTGATCTATCGTTCAATTCTGTTCAGCATTATTTTGGGTCCTATGTGTACCCCTTATTGGAAGAAACTCGAGCACAGATATCTGAAAGTATGGAAATCTTATCCAGTGCACCTTATGCTGAAGTAATTTCTCTTGAGGAGGCCAACTCTCGTGGTAATACACTCTACAATGTTAAAACTGACAGTTGGAAAAACAGGTTCTCTGGTCATGGAAAAGAGCTGTACAAAACATTGTTTGGAGATCTTTTTATTTTGGCTGATTTTAAACCTGAAACTGTCAATGATTTACTAAGGGTGGGAAGGACATGCACTCTTGTATTATCAGCTGGGGTTGCAGAGGAGGAGAATGAGAATGATGACACTGATATTATGTCTACTTTTAAAGTTTATGCATCTAAAGACATTGACCTCAATGAAGTAGGGCAAAAATCTGTTTATAGTATTTTTGACTAATATAATCCCTGATAGAAGAATATGGAGTGCACTGCACATGTCTGGAGATTCAAAGCTAATCAATAAAATTTTATGTGCTGGTGGTGTGGTAAGAAAGTTAATTTTATGTTATAGTTTCAAGTCAATGTTTCAAACTTTGTACTGTAATATAGTGATAAGCTGTTGTCATCAAACATTGTTACTGTGTTAACTGTTAACCTTAACCAAAGCATAACACTGGTATAATGTTCTGGTTATTATAATATTAAGTGTTGATTGTCTATTATAGTACTTGTATCACCTTTTAGAAAGTATATAGTGGGAAGCCATATTGCTATATATGTTCTATCTTAAGATTCACACCAACAAGCTGAAATGTTTATAAAATTGAAAACGACATTTTCTTGTTGATTGTTATGGAGACTATGTGGCATTTTCTAGTAGAACATTTGTTTACAATTTAATTATTGTATAACTAATGGATATATGATGGGGCACAGGTTGAGGAAAGTTGTGATTACTGCTCTCTACAGACAGATGCTGTAAAGGATGACAGAACATATCAAAGGTTATCATCAGAGTTGAATGAGTCTCAATATGAGGCAATTCGTGCATGCCTTTCTTCCTGTCAGTGCTATCATAAGTCTACTGTGGATCTCATTTGGGGTCCACCAGGAACAGGAAAAACAAAAACTCTGGGCACACTGCTTTTTGCTCTTCTGAAGATGAACCACAGGACTCTTGTTTGTGCCCCAACAAATGTTGCCATTAAAGAAGTGGCATCGCGTGTCTTGAGCATGGTGAGAGAATCATTTGATACAAATTCTGAGGCTTTGTTCTGTGAATTAGGGGACATGGTATTATTTGGGAATCATGAGCGGCTCAAAGTTGGTGCAGATATTGAAGACATATATTTGGATTATCGTGTCAAGCAGCTCACAATGTGCTTTGCACCACTTACTGGTTGGAGATATCGTTTTACTTCAATGATTGATTTTCTTGAAAATTGTGTTTCCCATTATCATATATTCATTGAAAATGAGTTGAGAAAGGATCAAGAGCAGGTTGATGATAATAATATATGCAAGACGAAAGACGATAACACTACAGATTGTAGTGAGACTGAGAGGATGCACAAATCTTTTCTTGAGTTTGTGAGAGAAAGATTTGCTTCTGTAGCAGTGCCACTCAGAGACTGTATTTCTGTCTTGTGTACTCATATAGCTAGAAGTTACATTTTGGACCATAACTTTGAAGATTTGGTTTGCCTTATTCACAAAGTTAATTCCTTTGAAGCTTTGCTGTTACAAAGTAATATTGTTTCTGAAGTACTGGAAAAGCTTTTTTCTCCTCCAGAAGGGCTACATAGTACTTTTGAGTCATCTGTGGGTGTTGAATACTTATTGTACAAGAGCAGAACTGAATGCTTGTCTTCTATAAGAACCCTTAAAGGTTCACTTGATGAACTCAACCTGCCAAATGTTATGTACAAAGAATCTATTCGAGAGTTCTGTTTACGAACATCTTCATTAATATTTTCCACTGCTTCTAGTTCCTTTAAGCTTCATTCTGTTTCCATGGAGCCATTAAAAGTTTTGGTGATTGATGAAGCTGCACAGTTGAAGGAATGTGAATCAATCATACCTCTACTACTTCCAAACATAGACCATGCCGTTCTTGTTGGAGATGAATGCCAGCTACCAGCAATGGTTGCAAGTAATGTATGTATACTTTCAATTTTCAATATCCCTTGTCCCTACATCTCTACCTTCTGAAGCCTAGAAAGTTTTCCATTTCCATTTCCATTTCCAATTAATGTTTATGCTTGTTCTTGTTCTGTCTAAGGTTTCTTTTGATGTTGGTTTCGGAAGAAGCTTATTTGCGAGGCTGAGCTCACTGGGTCATCCAAACCACTTTCTCAACATACAGTACAGGATGCATCCAGCAATAAGTTCATTTCCAAATTCACACTTGTATTTAAACCAAATTCTTGATGCTCCAAATGTTGTGAGAAAGAACTATAGAAAGCAATATCTCCCGGGGCCAATGTTTGGACCCTATTCCTTTATAAATGTAGTTGGTGGCAGTGAAGAGTTTGACGATGCTGGACGAAGCCGGAAAAATATGGTTGAAGTAGCAGTTGTGATGAAAATAATTAAAAAATGTTATAAAGGTTTGTTTGTTTGAAATCTTCATGGTGATCTATCATTTTAGTGTATGTTCACTTAACTTGAAAAGGACTACACTAGTCAAAGTGAAAATTTTTCATTGATTTCATATCTACATGGTTGTAATTGGCTTAATGTTTGTTAGTACTTGGTAGGTGATATTTTAAGTGATTAGCAGTATCAACGATATAGTATTATATTTGTAATGTGATTATGTGGGGAAAAAAGTTTTGCCAGAAAGGTGCATGATAAAAATGTGAAATATACTAGATATTTTGATTTTTTTTAAAGAAAAAACTTTGTTAATATGCACATATTTTCTAATAGAAAATATTGCCTGCTTTTGCCCTATGCAGCATGGCGTGGCTCCAAGGAGAACCTCAGTATAGGTGTAGTGTCTCCATATGCTGCCCAAGTTGTTGCGATTCAGGATTTACTTGGACAGCAGTATGATATGTACAATGGATTTGATGTGAAGGTGAAAACCATTGATGGTTTCCAGGGTGGAGAGCGGGATATTATTATATTATCAACTGTTCGAACCAATTGCAGTACTTCACTTCAATTCATCTCCAATCACCAGAGGACTAATGTTGCTCTTACAAGAGCTAGGTAGAACTTACTATGCACTATTCTTTTTTGCATTTGTTTTTTGTGCCAAAATAAATTTTGTATTAGTCTTGAGACATGGAGTAATGCTGATACTTTGATATTGAATAGGTACTGTTTGTGGGTTTTGGGAAATGAAAGGACCCTAACAAATGAGAAAAATGTTTGGAAATCTTTGGTTCTTGATGCTAAAAAGCGTCAATGTTTCTTTGATGCTGATGAAGACAAGGAATTGGCAAAAAGCATCTGGGATACCAAGAAAGAGTTAGATCAATTAGATGATTTGCTTAATGCTGATAGTTTCCTTTTCAAAAATTACAGGTGGAAGGTATTTGTAATCTCATTGTTGTAATTTTACTTGTTCTTGTGGTCGATTTCTTCATCATGTGTTTGACCTTTAGTTCACATTCCCAACACCTTCCTTGTTTTTGTTGCAGGTTCTTTTCAGTGATAACTTTCTCAAATCATTTAAGAAACTGCGATCAGAGCAGACTAAAAAGTCAGTTGTTGGCCTCTTACTCAAACTCTCCGGTGGGTGGAGACCTAAAAGGATGAAAGTGGACTTATTATGTGGAAATTCATCACAGATATTGAAGAAATTCAAAGTTGGAGGTCTTTATGTTGTTTGTTCAACAGATATAGTAAAAGAATCAAAGTATACTCAAGTTTTAAAGATATGGGACATACTTCCTCTAGAGGATATCCCAAAATTGGTGAAGCGTCTTGATAGTATATTTGGAAGCTACACTGATGAATTTATAAGCAGTGAGAAATACATAGAGGGGTAAGTAGTTTGAGTTACATTCAGTTAGTCCGAAGCTGTTATAGCTGACTGATATCATGTGTTTTGCTTCTTTTTTTTTTTTTTTTCTAGGAATATGGAGGTCCCAATAAGTTGGGAAAAATCAATAGAGATAATTAAATTTAAGAATCTTGATAATAATGGAAATGAAGCTGAATTAAGTGGTTGTGATCAAAGAATTTATGTTGAGAACTCAAAGGTTGAGGAGAGTTTGTTATTGATGAAATTCTACTCCTTATCACCAGTTGTAGTTAGCCACTTGCTTTCTGATCATAACAATGATGAGTTGGATCTTCCATTTGAAGTATCAGATGAAGAACATGAAATAATCCTCTTTTCTAGAAGTACGTTTGTATTGGGTCGCTCTGGCACTGGAAAAACCACTGTTTTGACTATGAAGTTATTTCAAAAGGAGAAATTGCACCATATGGCTGTTGAAGGAACATATGGAATTAACAGTGCTGCAGTTCCTTGTTTGAATCATGATAAAGAATTTGAAGAGAGTTCTACTGTGAATGATAGGCCTGTCTTACACCAGTTATTTGTTACAGTGAGTCCTAAACTATGTCAAGCAGTAAAACATCATGTTGTGCGATTGAAAAGGTGTGGAACTTCTACTATAGATTACATGCTTTTCTTTCTCCTTATTAGATGAATGACAGGCAACACATGTTGAATTTTTTTTATCATTCATATAACATCATGTTGAATTTGACATAAGCACCTTTGGTTTAATCCCTTTTGTCTTTCTTAATGCTTGCCATTACCTATTTGTCTATCACTTTTCACTTTTGAAATACTTGGATATATTGAAACTGAATGTTTACATTGATATATTTCATACATGCAAACTTGAAATTAATTTATTGGGAGATTTTTGTATTGAACAGAAAAGAGATCAACAACTAATACTGTTTTAGATTAACTTGTACAATAGGCTAATTTTGTGAATTTGGTTGTAAAAAAAAGATCTATTTCCTACTAGTTAAGTCATAAAAGCAACAACAAAATATTTAGGGAAGAATCTTGTTTGTCGTAAGTAATGTCCACTTATGTGTTTGCTTTATTTTTGACTTTTGCATTGTTCAATCACCATAGTGGTGCAGTATTGAATAATTTTAGTATAATTTTCTTTGGTTATTATGCATTAATTCTGAAATATATATATATACATGTTCCTTTTACACTTATGAAAATAATATCCGCCTTTTATTATTTTGGTTTGGCTATTTTTATAGTCTGTCTTTGTTATCTAGTACAGTGGTAGTATTTTACTTTTTTTTTTTTAGTTCTTTTTTGAGAATGCTATATTTATGGGTTTTTTTTTCATGCATCTTTGTTTATTGATATGATTTTTAGAAATACAAATGATTTTAATTAAAAGATGTTTAATTACAAAAAGAACCTTCACTCATTTTTTAAGAATTGGTGAAGTTCACCAATATTCATTGCTCTCAACCTTGATACGATAAAATCTGCAGCTTCACCCATATTTTGAATGCATGAATCATAATTTTGGTAGTGAATTGCATAATGCATATGACTTGTTTCTTCTATAGGATTATGATTTTTTGTTTTGTTGTCTGTATAGGAAACTATGTAATGATATTAGTTAGTCCCTAATTTTAGTTATTATTAGAGTATAACTTGTGCAATTCTCTTGAAATAATTTCCTTCTCATGTTGTTTCACTGACTTCACTTAAATTTCATTTATTTCATGGTTTATATGCATGGTTTGTTTGGTATTTTAACATTATTAGACCTTGTTATGCATGCAGATTCATATGTGGTGGCAATGTTTCTGCTGAGAGCAGTTCTATTGATGAAGATATTGATGTTGATACATCAATACAGTTTAAGAATATACCAGATTCTTTTGTGAATCTTCCTACTGATTCATATCCCCTTGTGATAACATTTCAGAAGTTTCTAATGATGCTGGATGGGACCGTGGGGATTTCCTATTTTGAGAGATTTAGTGACTTATCTTCTGATCGTCAGAACCTTGGTGTAAGATCAGTTGCTTTGGAAACATTCATTAGGAAGAAAGAGGTGACGTATGACAGGTTTGATTCATTATATTGGCCCCATTTTAATTCCCAGTATACTAAGAAGTTTGATTCCTCTAGAGTGTTCACTGAAATCATATCCCACATAAAAGGGGGAATGCAAGCTGTGGAGTCTAGTGATGGTAAACTAAGCCGTGAGGAATATCTTTCATTATCTGAAAACCGAGCATCAAGTTTTACCAAGCAGAAAAGAGAGATCATATATGATATTTATCAAAGTTATGAGAAAATGAAGATGGATAAAGGGGATTTTGATTTGGCTGATATTGTAATTGATCTTCATCGTCGACTCAAAATTAACAGATATGAGGGTGATGAAATGCACTTTGTATATATTGATGAGGTGCAAGATCTAACCATGAATCAAATTGCTTTATTCAAATATGTGTGCCAAAATGTAGATGAAGGTTTTGTTTTTTGTGGGGATACAGCACAAACAATAGCAAGGGGAATTGATTTTAGGTTCCAAGATATAAAATCTCTCTTTTACAAGAAATTTGTGATAGAATCGAAGGGAAGCACATCTAATCAAGGAAAATTGAAAGGGAAAAGATCAGAGATTTTTTCATTGAATCAGAACTTTCGCACTCATGCTGGAGTTTTGAAACTATCCCAGAGCACCATTGAACTTCTTTTTCGTTTTTTCCCTCATTCTATTGATGCTTTGAAGCCTGAGACGAGTTTGATATATGGGGAAGGTCCTGTGGTTCTTGAATGTGGAAGTAGAAAAAATGCAATTGTAACAATTTTTGGCAACAGTGGACATGTGGGTGGAAAAATTGTTGGCTTTGGTGCAGAGCAAGTAATTCTGGTACGAGATGATTCTGCTCGTAAGGAAATTTTAGACTTTGTGGGGAAGCATGCTCTTGTTTTAACCATTTTAGAGTGCAAAGGCCTTGAGTTTCAGGTAATCATGTAATCATCTTATGTAATTTATTTCTATTGTTTATGTTATGTATTTTTTTTAATGGACTTGTGTGTCTTTTTTCAGGATGTATTGCTATACAACTTTTTTAGCTCTTCACTCTTGAAAAATCGATGGAGAGTGATATATGAGTATATGAAGGAACAAGATATGCTGGAACCTACGGATCTTAAGTCATATCCAAATTTCAGTGATTCCAAACACAATCTCTTGTGCTCTGAACTTAAGCAGCTATATGTGGCTATAACTCGTACAAGGCAGAGATTGTGGATATGTGAGAATATAGAGGAGTACTCTAGACCTATGTTTGATTATTGGAGAAAGAAGGGCCTTGTACAGTTTAAAGAACTGGATGGTTCGCTTGCTCAGGCAATGAAAGTTGCAAGTAGTCCAGAGGAATGGAGGTCACGTGGCAAAAAGGTTTTGTTTTTATAATTGACTGTTATATTCATTGTGCTTTGTTGTAATGAATTAAAATTAAAATAACATGTCATGCTTTTTTTTTATTAGATTAGATTGAGTCATTATCTATTGGTGTCTTGTGAGGTGGTTTATTATAGATTTATAGTTTGCTTTGAAATCTACATTTTCTGTATGCCTTATAAATTGTATATAATATCTGGAATAGTTTGATGCTATGTGAGGCATAGAGAAAATTATTTAGATGCACTACTTTTGTCTAGCAATGTTGTTTCCCTCCAAATGATATCGCATCACTTTGATTGTTCCTTTGCAGCTATACTATCAAAATAACTATGAGATGGCAACAATGTGTTTTGAAAGAGCAGGGGACTCTTACTGGGAGAGGAAGTCTAAGGCTGCAGGTCTTAGGGCAAATGCAAACCGTTTGCGTGATTTGAATCCTGAGGATGCAAATGCAATCCTTAGGGAAGCTGCTGAAATTTTTGAAGGCATAGGAATGACTGAATCTGCTGCCCAGTGTTTTTCTGATTTAGGAGATTACAAAAGAGCTGGTATGAACTTGTGCTTTGGCATCCATGTTTATACTTTTATGTCATTTGCTTATAAATTATTTAACTAGTTTTAGAGTTATATGTATTTTCTTGTTCAGAATTAAGAAATAAACACAAACAGTGGTTTTATCTTACATGGTCATGTTTTGCATTCGTTGGCTGGGGTTACCCAGGTTGCAGATTGGAACCTGCTCAAAAACAGTAAATAAAAAAAGAACGTTCATTTGCTAATCTCTTAAGAGAATTGTATTTGCTTGCTTTTGAAGAGTACAGAACGTGTGTATATATAGATACACGAGATTTCAGTTGCTAAACAAACTCCTAGTAATAAGGAAAAGATAAATGCAACGCTGCTAACGGAAAGATAAAGTTGCAGCTGTACATATTTGAAAACTTAAACTCTAAAGATAAATTATTCAAAAACTCACAATAATCTGGTTTATCTATTACGCCCCCGCAAGATGGGGTCGCCATCTGCAACACCCAACTTGTCTCGAATTTGAGTAAATCTGCAATGACCAAGTGGTTTAGTCAACCCATCAGCAAGTTGATCTTTGGTTGATATATAAGAGATGAAAAGTTGTCCTTGTTGCACCAGTTGTCGGACATAATGATAATCCAAAGCTATATGCTTCATTCTAGAGTGAAATACAGGATTAGAGCATAAGTATGTGGCCCCAATATTGTCACAATACAAGTGAGGGGGTGAACTTGAGATCCCAAGTTCTTGTAACAAGTTGGAGAGCCACATAACTTCAGCTGCAGTATTGGCAACTGACCTGTATTCAGCTTCTGTTAATGATCTTGCAACTGTGCGTTGTCTTTTTGACATCCAAGAAACTGGATTTCCTCCAAGAAAAATTACATATGCAGAAGTGGAGGTACGATCATCAAGGTTACCACCCCAATCAGCATCACTGTAAGCTTGTAGAAGAAGGTGACATGGTCTTCTTAGTTGCAAGCCAAAGTTCAAGGTATGTTTGAGATACCTTAGAGTGCATTTGAGTTGCTGCAAATGCATTTGTGAGGCTTATGCATAAACTGAGACAGTTTGTTGATGGCAAAGGCAAGGTCTGGTCTAGTCAATGTTACATATTGCAGGGCACTAATCATACTGGGAAAGGACTGACCATCTACAGTTGTGTAACCATCATGCAATTTCAATGGTGTAGAGGAGCATAATGGAGTGGAGTTAGGCTTCGCCCCTGCCATGTTGAACTTCTCTAAGAGGTCTCGCATGTACTTATGTTGCGAGAGAAAAAGACCATCTTTGGTTGGAATAATTTCAATGCCCAAGAAATAATGTGGAAATCCAAGATATTTTAGTGAGAACCGTGTGGAAAGTTCTGCAATAAATTTGGTCAAAAAACTGTCAGTGCTACCTGTGAGCAAGAGATCATCCACATAGACAAGTAAATAGGTTGTTACTCCATCCTTATTGTAGATGAATAGGGAACTGTCACTGAAGCTGGTTGTGAAGCCATAAGAGACAACATATGCCTTCAATTCTTCATGCCAAGCACGTGGTGCTTGCCTCAATCCATAGATGGCCTTATTCAATTTGCAGACATAATTAGGATACTCCTTGTGAATAAAACCAGGGGACTGCTGCATATAGACAACTTCAGTTAAATTGCCTTGGAGAAATTCATTGTTAACATCTAATTGATGCATGTGCCAGCCTTGAGCAAGGGCTATTGTAAGCACTATTTTGATGGTTTGAGGCTTAACTACCAAAGAGAATGTCTCTTTGAAGTCAAGGCCAGGGGTTTGTGTGAACCCCTTTGCAACCAATCGCGCCTTATACCGTGCAATGCTACCATCAGGATTTCTTTTTATGCGGAAAAGCCATTTGCAGCCCATAACATTTTTGGACTCATCTCGTGGAACTAGTGTCCAAGTGCCATTTCGTAATAAAGCATCAAACTCCTCAAAGCATGCCTTCCTCCAGTGAGGGATTTTGAGAGCTTCACTTACAGATGATGGTTCAAGATTCTTAGGTAGATCATGTTTGGAGGCAGTGAGAATTTTTTTCTGTTTGAAGATATTATTTTGGGACCTGGTAACCATAGGATGACTGCGAGATGGGTTAGAGGAAACTGAATGTAGAAGAGGGGGAATGGAAGTATTGTTACCTGATGAATCTTCTGGGGAAGGACTTGAAACTGGATCTAACACTCCTGCAATATCTTGACTGGTTGTGGTATGAGGTGGGTTAATAAGTGGTGGTTGTGTAAGTGAAGGATCAGAAGGCAATGTTGTGGTCGTAGTGGTAGGGATAAGGGTGTGAGGAGTTGTGGCTAAGGGTGGTATAGAGGGGGAAGGTGATTGTGTTTGAGTAAGTGATGAGTAGGGAAAAAAGTTCTCAATGAAGTTGACGTGCCTAGAGCTATAGACACGATTTGAAATGGGATCAAGGCAAAGATAGGAATACTATGAGGATGAGTATCCTATGAAGATGCATGGTACTGAGCGGGCTTGTAGTTTATGTTTAGTGTAAGGGCGAAGCCATGGGAAACACAAACAACCAAATGAATGAAGATGGTTGTAGTTAGGTACTTGGTTAAAGAGAACTTCATATGGGGAATGCATGTTGAGGTTTGGTGTGGGCATGCGGTTTATGAGATAGGTGGCTGTGAGGAATGCATAACTCCAAAGGTGTGCAGGTAAGTGAGCATGGTGGAGGAGCATTCTGCCTGTCTCAACAATATGACGATGTCATCTTTCAGCTGTCCCATTTAACTCAGGTGTGTGGGGAGGCGATGTGAGATGAGTTATTCCATTATTTGACAAAAAAGTTTTTAGTTTCATGAATTCACCACCATTGTCAAAGAACAAAGTAATAATGGGCAAGTTGAAGTATTTCTCCACAAGTGATTTGAATTGAATGAAAATAGAAAATACATCTGACTTATTTTTCATGGGGTACAACCAAACATATTTAGAGTAATGATCAACAAAAACTACATAATAAAGAAAACCATCTAATGACCTAAAGGGAGTAGGGCCCCACACATCCGCATAGAGTAGTTCCAGAGGTCTATTGCTTGTCAAATTGTGATATGAGAATGGATGCTTATGGCTCTTAGCACATTGACATGAGCTACATGTAGTGGATGGAGGAAGCTTTATTGGAATATGATGGTTGTCTGCCAGATGTTTTATTATCTTTGATGCTGGATGACCAAGCTTGTGATGCCATGTAGAGAAAGGTTGAATGATGGTGGTGAATGCATGAGGTGATGAGGTTGTGGAAGGTGTGGTGGGGAGGTGGTATAGATCTTGTTTAAGAGGTCCTTGCAGGAGTGTTCGACCTGTCCTCTAGTCCTTCACAACAAAACAATTTGCAAAAAAATCAACAGAGCAATTGTTAGAGTGACACAATTTTGAAACAGAGATTAGATTATTTTGAATTTTTGGTACACACAAAACTTGTTGTAGGTGTAAAGGTTGTGATGGTGTGGGAATAGAGGTGTGACCAATATGAGTGATATTCAAACCTGTACCATCACCGACTATGATTTGATCTGATCCAGGAGAAGGGTTGGCAAGAGTGAGTTGTTGCTGATCCTAGGTGACATGATGTGAGGCACCAGTATCCATAAGCCAACTGTTGGTTTGCATAGGAGAACTGCGAGTGGTAGCATTAGTGGCTGGGCGAGGTGTGTTGCGAGGAGGGTAACCTTTTATCTTGTAGCATATTTTAGCAGTGTGCCCAGGTTTTTCACAGTACTGACATATCACTTTCTTTGTAGGCTGCTGATTCACCATAGAGGAGTTGTTATCGGATGAGGCTTTGTGACGAGTGTGGCCTTTGCTGCGAGAGGTAGCATGGGCTGTAGTAAGGATAGGATTTGTTCCTGAAGGCTCGTCACGATGCATAAGAGTTTCAAAATCCATGAGCTTTTCATGAAGCTCAGCAAAATCAATAGGAGTTTCCCTGGTACGAAGGGCTGCTAATATTTCACGATACTCCACACCCAAACCATTGAGTGTATAGATAACAAGGTCAGTATTGTCCAAGGGACTGTCGATGACTGAGAGTTCATCATAGATGGCCTTGATTCCTTTTAGATAGGAGGCCATAGACTGAGTGCTTTTGGTGAATGTAGAAATTCTTTGTTTGAGAGCCATGATGCGCACGCGAGAACGTCCAACATACATGGTTTTGAGAGTGTCACAAGCCTCTTTAGAATTACTCACAGCACCAAGATGGGTGACAACTGTTGCTGTGACAGAGGAGACAATAGCATGAAGGATCAATTGATCCTGCCGAGCCCAGTGTGTATACACTGGATTTATGACATTGGGTGCATCATTGAGATGCTTGGATGGGCGAGATATACTCCCATCAATGTATCCTTGTAGATCATAGCCAATCAAGAGAGCGTTGAACTGAATTCTCCAGGCTGGTTAGTTGTCACCATCAAGTTTTATGTAAAGTTGAGAGCCAGCATTGAGAACGACAAGTTTGTCATTTTGGGTGGGAAGTGTGTTTTGGTGGGTGGTTTCAGTTTTAGAAGGGTTGGAACTCATGATGCTGGCTTTGGTTAGGGATCGGAAAAAAAAAAAGGCTTTTAACCTAGATAGCTCTGATTACCATGAAGAGAATTGTATTTGCTTGCTTTTGAAGAGTACAGAACGTGTGTATATATAGATACACGAGATTTCAGTTGCTAAACAAACCCCTAATAATAAGGAAAAGATAAATGCAACGCTGCTAATGGAAAGATAAAGTTGCAGCTGTACATATTTGAAAACTTAAACTCTAAAGATAAATTATTCAAAAACTCAACAATAATCTGTTTTATCTATTAATATATTTAAATGAATAAGTCTATTTGTGCTCTCATTGCTCCACTCTCCTCACTCTTACTCACATTCACTCTCATTTGAATACTCTCCTATTATAAAGTAGTGTAGTTCACTCTCCTAACATGCATCTGGTTCTTCTACTTTTCCTAAAATTTCTCTTATCAATTTCTCTAACTACCCACATTCACAATATTTTTATAACTACCTCTATTCACTTTTTTATATGATGCTATTTTTTTCTAACTCTATTTTTTAATTCCGAAAATTTCTCTCTTTCATCAATAATTTCAAATTCTTAATTCAATTTACTTTCTAATTTTCAAAGTTAATATTAAAAAATTAAAGTTACATGTTACATTGTCCCTTATCTTTTTTTTAATTTTTTTTTATAGTTTCTAATTTCTTTTATAATTATTTCTTTTTTAAAATTTCTTTCGATGTACTATATAATTTTTTTTTCTTCAAATTTTATAGTCTCTAATCTTTTGGGGCTTTTTTTTTTAATATTTCTTTTATCAGTTTTTCTAACTCTATATTTTAATCTTGAATATTTCTCTCTTTCATCAATAATTTCAAATCTTTAATTCAATTTACTTTTTAATTTTCAAAGTTAATATTAAATAAATTAAAGTTACATCGTTACATCTTCCCTTTTTTTTTTTAAAAAAAAATTATAGTTTCTAATTTCTTTTATAATTATCTCTTTTTTAAAATTTCTTTCGATGTGCTATATAATTCTTTGTTTTTTTTTTAAAATTTCTTTCCATTGACTATATAAATAAGGTAGTGAAATTTTGAATAAGTCCGTGCAATACACGGGCTAAAATACTAATGAATATAAAATTTGGAACTGATAAATACGCATGTCTGAGATATTGTCCTTTGATATAATGTCATATGCATATTAAATACATACCTTTGATTTTATATGCTGAGTGATTGGGAGGCTGTTTCGTTTTTTTCCTTGTTTTCTGTTTTGTTCTTTTGTTTATGAGGATTCTATATCGTTCTTTTTTCTTCATCTTAATAATTTTCTTTTATGTAAAAGAAGAAAAATAACCAACAGTTTTATCTCACTTTTATTTCTCATGTTCGATAAGCATTTTTGCACTGAATAGAATAATAAATTAGATTACTTTGAGTCTTAAGTACTGTCTTTTACTGTCCAAGTTTTATCATTAATTCATATTTTTTAACTTTTGTTGTACATAGCTTGTCTATTTATGTACATTGATTGTTAGTTTTTTTTATTTATTTTTTACCATTTGCTCATAATTGAAATTGAATACATACTTGTTTGCTTGTTTTTACTTGTTTTTATGTACATGTAACATGTTGGGATATCATGCATGTTTATGACTTTAACACTTGTCTAAATTTTATAGTAAGCTTGTGGTATGGATACGTTTGAAAGATGGAGACAATTGTTTTTTTAAAGCTCTTTCAAGAATCTGTGAAAAAAAATAAAAAAAGATTATTTCTCTAAATAAGTTAATCCAGACACTCAATAAGTGAATTTTTTTTATTTCTGTTTATGTTTTAAATATTACCATAAATTTCTGGAGTACTAAAGTGCAGCAAAATATGAAAGGTTTATGCAGATAACAAAAAAGTTTGTTTTAAAGTTAATACACCTTTCATCTAGACTTACCTTCTGTTGTAGCTACTGATTTTTTAAACAACAGCATTTATGATATATGGATGGGAATCTAATTTTAATTTTTTAATATAAAATTACCGTATTGTCCCAATTCAAGTCATATAAGTGTTATCTTGTTGCATTGTTGTAGATGAATGCATGTGATTTTTGACCTGTGTTTAATTTGTTTGTGGTACCAGTAAATATTGTTGGGTAACCCATTTTAGTGCTTTAAAGATATAGGAGGCATCAATTTAGTCCTCTAAAGAAAGTTGACATTTATGCAGTCCTTCAATCATATATAGTGGCATCTATATGGTCCGTCAATGTGTCCCTTAATCAAAGAAAGTGATGCTACTTGTACTTTTTGGGATTTACTCAGTTTTATATTAAAAAAAATGTATCATCTAAAGCTTATATGAATACGTTAGTAGACAACTTGAACTGCTTAAGCTATTCTATTATGTATAAGTTCTAGCAAGTAAATCTAAATACCAATGCCTGTTGGTCCAAGTTGCGAAGAGTTTGGTTCCTTTAAGCAAAGTCTAGAGTTTAAGTCTTGTGAATGGAGAAAATAAGTGTTGGGAGAGTTTTGTCCTCTCAAATGGGTCCACATAGCTCAACTTGAATTAGTTGGGGCCAAACTAATTCAAGTTTGTGAATCTAAATACCAATCCCATTGTTTATCATTTACTTATTTTCTAAAGACTGGAGAGATAGGTAAGAGAAAAAATGAAGAAAGGAAGATAGGGAAATTGAATAGAGTAGCATAACTTGTAAGACAAAAAGGTTGTATTATGTTACTGAAAATTGTATATGTGAAACATAAATTGCCACCTGGTACGACCTAGGATAAAGTAGTTAAAGGAATAGTCAAGTGGTTGTTGAATTATTTAGGTGGTTACTGATGTAAGAGGAAGGGACTTGGAGCCAATTTGAACAAATTTCTTAGTAAGTAAATAGGAGAAGAAAATAAAGTGAATCCAAATTCTTGTAGAAGTTAAAATTAATGTATGCATCTCAGCATTTTCCAAGGCTTCCTCTTCTGACTTCTCCGTGAGCACCTCCATACTTATAATGGCTTTTTTGTAAGTCAGAATTCAAATAACTGTCTCGATTGAATGACTCCCATAAGCCTGAAGCTAATCCAAACTGGGCCTTAGCTTAAATATGGGAGAGGGGTGGAAGATAGTGCCATTCTGAAATTGGGAACTGAGCTTTAGCCCATTTGTAGAAAGAAGAAACCCTTGTATTAGAGTGTACTGTAAGAGTGCAGTTAAAAATTGCAATCTCAGGTAGTTATAGTTAGGTCAGTTAAGTGAGAGTTAGTTTTTGACAGCTGTTATATAGACAACTGTCTTTATAAATACAGTAATGTAATCAGTTGTTAAGTGGAGATAATAATATCCAGTCTTTTACTTCTTCTCTCTTTTCTTTAGCTCTCTGAAATCTAAGATGGTATCAAGAGCTCTATGATCGACAATGGCCGCAAGCAACAATTCTCTTCCCACCTCTTCCGCTCCTCAAAACTTTTCTCATGCTATTACAGAAAAACTTGATGATTCCAATTTTCTTCTGTGGAGACAACAAGTTGAACCAGTTATTAAGTCGCATCGTCTTCAAAGGTTCGTTGCAAATCCTTCGATTCCACCACGATTTCTCTCCGAAGAAGATCGCGATGCAGAGAATGAGAATCCTGCTTACTCAGCGTGGGAGCAACAAGATCAAGTTCTTCTAACTTGGCTCCAATCGACGCTATCGTCATCGTTTCTTTCACGAATCTTAGGATCTGTTCATTCGTACCAAGTTTGGGAGAAGATTCATGAGTATTTTCACAAACAAACACGCGCGAAAGCTAGGCAATTGAGAACGGAGTTGTGCGCGACAAATCTTGACGACAAAACTGTGCATGAGTTTCTTCTTCGTGTTAAAGCTATTGTGGATTCTCTCGCTTCTGTAGGAAATCCAGTTTCGCATCAAGAACATGTTGATGTTATCCTCGAAGGTCTACCACAAGATTACGGTTCTGTAATCTCTGTTATTGAAAGCCACTTTGAACCTCTTCCAATTGAAGAGGTTGAAGCACTCCTTCTTGCTCACGAATCTCGGTTGCAGAGGTTTCGTAAGAAACTTATCTCTGATTCTCCGTCAATCAATTTGTCCCAAATTGCTCCGACGAACCCTAATTCTACTTCGTCGCCTAACTCTGGTAATTATGGTATGCCAAACAAGACTTCACAAATGCTTGATTCTGATAATTTTCAATCTAACAGTCGCGGTGGTTTTGGCCGTGGAACTGGCTATGGTCGCGGTGGCCGGCGCGGTGGTGGTCGCAGCCGTGGAGGCCGATTCGCTAATACTCAGTGTCAGGTGTGCCTCAAGTTCGGACACACTGCCTCGTTCTGCTATTATCGCTTCGATCAACACTATCAACCAAATCCTGCACTGACCTTACAAGACACTTCAGGACAGAACTATCAGAACTTTAATCAAGCTTATCAGTCTCAGAGCAATTTCCATGGTGCCTTTGGACAAAACACTACTCATCGCCCCTCTAATACTTGGATAAACAGCAACTACAGGCACTCGAATTCCTCTCAGTTTCAGACTAATTCCAATACTGGATTCTCTCCAAGTGCTATGCTGACAAATGCAAATCCTCAGTCTCAACCTTCTTCAACTTGGATCCCTGATTCGGGTGCTTCATTCCATGTCACAGGTGAATCTCAACACAACCTTTCACTATTCAAGCCTTTTGTGATGCTGACTGGGCGTCCGATATTGATGACAGAAGATCAACCTCTGGTGCTGCCATATTCTTTGGCCCTAACTTAATCTCTTGGTGGTCCCGAAAACAACAAGTGGTTGCTAGGTCCACTACCGAAGCAGAATACAGAAGCTTAGCCCAGACTACTGCTGAAATTCTATGGATACAGACTTTACTCTCTGAGTTGGGGGTCACTTTCTCTACTCCACAAGTCTTTTGTGATAACCAAAGTGCTGTTGCTTTATCACACAATCCTGTTCTTCATGCCAGGACAAAGCATATGGAAATCGATATCTTTTTTGTTCGAGAAAGAGTCTTAGCCAAACAGCTTCAAGTCCAACATGTGCCTGCACTAGATCAATGGGCGGATGCATTGACCAAACCTCTCTCACCAACACGCTTTTTATTCTTAAGGACCAAACTCAATGTAGTTGAGACTTTACCAAAGTCACACCCACCTTGAGTTTGCGGGGGGGTATTAGAGTATACTGTAAGAGTGCAGTTAAAAACTGCAATCTCAGGTAGTTATAGTTAGGTCAGTTAAGTGAGAGTTAGTTTTTGACAGCTGTTATATAGACAACTGTCTATATAAATACATTAATGTAATCAGTTGTTAAGTGGAGATAATAATATCCAGTCTTTTACTTCTTCTCTCTTTTCTTTAGCTCTCTGAAATCTAAGACCTTGGAAGGAAAATTTTCCTTTTCTCTCTTTGTTTTAGGCATCAATAACAGATTGATATTCACTTTTTCATTCTTAATCTTATCTACTACCCATTTTTTACGCATTCTCATATTTTGGCTTCATTTGAAATTATGAAGATTTAATCTACAAGATTAATCTTGTTTCTGCTAACATTCAGGGAAGCTCTATTTGGAGAAATGTGAAGAGCCTGATTTGAAAAGAGCAGGGGATTGCTTTTATTTAGCCGAATGTTATGAAATTGCTGCTCGAGTGTATGCTAGAGGCAGTTTCTTCTCAGATTGTTTGAATGTTTGTGCAAAAGGAGGGTTGTTTGATATTGGCTTATATTACATTCAACACTGGAAACAAAATGAAAATGCTGACCATTGTATGGTTAACAGTCATGAACTATTCACAATAGAACAAAAATTTCTGGAAAATTGTGCTCGTAATTATTTTGATCGTAAAGATACCAAATCCATGATGAAATTTGTTAAAGCCTTTCACTCAATGGATTTGAAGCGTGAGTTCTTACAATCTTTAAGTTTACTTGATGAGCTTCTTGTGTTAGAAGAGGAGTCAGGGAACTTTATGGAAGCAGCAAACATTGCTAAGATGATGGGTGATGTTCTACGTGAGGTTGATCTACTGGGAAAAGCTGGTAAATTCATGGAAGCTTGTGAACTTATGCTTTTGTATGTACTTGGGAATTCTCTTTGGTCAGCAGGAAGCAAAGGGTGGCCCTTAAAGCATTTTGCACAAAAAGTTGAGCTTTTGAGTAGAGCATTATCATTTGCAAAGGAAGAATTGAGCAGTTTTTATGTGATTGCTTCTACCGTGACTGAAATATTATCAAATGAGCATAGTAACTCTTTTGAGATACTGAATCATTTGAAATCTTCTCGTACATGTAGGAGTATTGGAGGTGAAATAATTTGTTTGTGGAAGCTTTTGGATGCTCATGTTCAGCTGAACTCCTCCAAGTTTGTCTGGCTAGACAATTTGTTTGATGATTCTGTGGAAGAAATGTTATTGAAGAATCAATTTTCTGTGGAAACATTGTTTCATTGTTGGACATGTTGGAAAGATAACATTGTTCGGATATTGGAATCTCTTCCAAGTCTCAAATCCCAAGATATTCATCATCATAGCAGTTATGGAAAATTTGCATTGAATTATTTGGGTGTTCGGAAGCAAACTTCTGATCTAAATGACATTTATGTTTTGCTCATCCCTGAAGCTAGCTGGGTGATAAAACTGGGTGATAGATTTCTAAAGAAGAACGGAAGGCTAGTTTCTGCTGATGTTCAAGATTTAGTTTCTGCGGCTCAGAGCTATTGGTCTTCACAATTGTTTTGTGTTGGGATGGATGTCTTGCGCACCCTTGATGCACTCTACAAGTTTTCTGATAGTAAAGCTCTTTCTGAATTTTGTCAATTCAGGTGTTTATTGCTGATCTATGAGGTTTTTAAATTTCTCCTTGAATCCAAATGTTTTAACCACAGCCATGGTAACTCGAAAACATGGGAGAAATTTTGCAGAAATCCAATTGACTGTTTACTGCGCTATTTAGTTCCTCTTGACTGGAGGAAAACACTGATGAAAGACATGGTTTCTCTTAGAACGACAGAGACTTATCAGGATTTGGTTACAGATATCATCTATGAAAACATTAATCAGAAGGATAGGCTGACTCATGGTCAAATTGGAAGAGTGGTAGTGATGATTCTTGGTACAGCTAACCTGAAAAGTGAACTGTTTGTGAAAATTTTGGCAAGATTTAAAGAGAATCCACTCTGGCAAGAGTTCATTCAGAGCTTGCAATTAAATTCAGCTCAGAAAAATTCACAAGTTAATGAAGCAGTTAAAGAGGAGCTGTGTGTGTTTAATTTCTATGAAGCTTTGCAGTACACTTACAGTGTGAATTGGACAAGGGAAATTGACTATATATCTCCCAGTTGTTTTATGTACCTCCTTGACCGCCTTCTGCTCTTAACATCACGCTGGAAGTGGAAGGGGTTCATTTTTGCTACAAAATCATCTTTTGTTGAATGGCTTATTCACCAGGATGAAAATTCCCTTTCAAATTTGAGTGTGTTGGCTGATGTAAAATCAAGAGGAGAACATATCCATAGGTTCATTTTTTCTGTCCTCGGTGAGCTTCTTAATGATCAAAATGGTACCATAAGTTGGATTAAAAAATCAAATTTGGATGTGAAAAATTATTTTCCGTTGTTTCTTTTGAGATTGTTTGTTTCGTTATGTTTGCTTCATCTGAGCTCTGTAAAGTATTTAGAGTTACTTCGCTATTTGTTGAAGAAGAACCATGTGATGTCTCAACTGCCACTGGAATTTCGTAATGTTCTTCAGAAAGGAAGGAGTCATCTGGGTTTGAAAGTCTTTGCTGAGGCATTTAAACTGATCGACAATCCCTTGGTAGTTGCCAGGTTTCGTTACACATCTTCAGAAATTGTGTGTCCAGATGCCGTGTTTGTGGATTTAACAATATGCCAAAGAAAGCACATATTAGAAGTATTGTTTCCAAATAGAGTTGACAGTGTGGATGAGGTAACTGCCGCAGTTGTAGAAGCTTCTGACTCAACGTCTAAGGAGTTTCCTTCGACAAACTGTTCCAGTTTTCCAAATAAAAGCTCTGCTCCTGTTGCCGCTCAGACATCCGATAGTGGGATTAAATGTGATATTCACAATGCTGACTCTTTCTGGGTTACGATGAATAATTTATGGTTCGCAATTGATCATAAGGTGCTACCTAATTCCACAATAATAAAGGTAAGCCAATTTTTTTTCTGTGTTCAAATTAAAATGGGTTTCCATCAAAGCTCAGTGTCTAATATATTAAGTCTTTTTTTTTTTTTCACATTTTTTATGCTTAGGAACTTTTGAATATTTGGATTGTTAGTTTGAGTCGTGCAATGCATGAAAGCTTGTCAGAAAACCCTGTTAACCTTGATGACAAAAATGAAGTGGAGGAGGTGGTGAGCTTGCTTGATGAAATGAAGCAACTCTTTTCCGCATTGGCTGTGAGGTTAGTCAGATAAGTAACTTGCTTGGAGGAGGTGGTTTCTATGTCCAATCACCAATTTGAGATTTAGTATAGTAACATTGCAATTTTGTTTTGGTTCTTTGGTCATTAACCTTTTCTTCTTCCCTTTTTTGCAGTGGTGATGGAGCGATTGAGAACCACGCTGAAATTGGTGAACTATGTAAGAGAATTCTTTCAAGACGACCAAAAGTAGGGCACGTCATGAATCAGTTGTATTTGCTGTCCATGAAGAATAGCAATGTTGAGGGTGGGTCATCACAAGCCAAAACTGCAGTGGCCAATGATGAGCAGGGGCAAAATGCTTTGGAGGAATCAAAAGATAACGTGTCCAAGAATTCCCAAGGTGCCACCAACTCAGGACAAGGAAACAGCAAGGAAAATGCCAATGGGAAGAAAAACAAAAACAAGAAAGGCAAGGGAGGGAGAAGGGGTAAGAAGTGAAAATTCTTGTCAGGTTGTTTGTATAAATAGGAATCTGTGTTCAAACTTCAAACTATCTGGCTGGTTGGTCTGTCTCTGTTTTGTATTTTCTTTGCAGTGGACCTTATTTTGGTCTTGGCCATATATGAAAAAACTCTTGTAAATTTTGTATTTTTGGAACATGTTAACTCTTATAAATTTAAGTCCTCACTCTTAAATGATGGTATGTCTTTGTTTTGTAAATGAGTGTTTTTTTGGATAAATAAATAAATAAATAATAATAATAATAATAATAATAATAATAATAAATTAAAAAAAATCAGCAAAAAAAAGTGTTTTTTTTCATTAATCTCTTCATTTTGTTTAATGACTTCTCTTTTTGTTGAGCATTTAATATTTTTAATTATATTTTTTATTCTTTTCAAACTTTATTTCTTAAATTAATTTTAATTTAAAATATATTTAAATTTTGATTACCGATATACTATATTTTTAAAGATATTTTTTCGATAAAATGAATGTTAAGATTAATTTTGTTAATCTTAATTTAAGTTTTAAATTGACACCATGTTAATCAAATTATTGACACAATTTAAATAATTTATCAACTTTTAGAGTCTCATTTTTGTAAATCGTTCTTATCAAATAAAATGAAATATTCATTATTAAAAATGAAAATATCTATCATTTTCTTTAGTATTATTTATAATCTTTTTTAAATTTAAAAATAAACATGCAATGTTTGCAAAAGTTGTTGGTTCTTTTATATTCTAATGAGAAATTACGGAAAGGGACTGGCAGTATATGAAAGGCTATTATAATTTTCAAAACAAGATTTGTTGGGATTGAATCGAATTTGTATTTTAGTAGCATTGGAGTGCTGTTGGTGGAATATCGCGAAGAAATAACTTTATAACAAAAGAAATGTTACTATCACAATTTTTAAAAATATTTTTTACTAGATAAAATTTCGTATGTTATAAGCATTCATTTTGTAACAATAGTGACAATAATTATATCGGTATTGGCTATGCATTTATGTTGTATTAATATGAACTGTTACATGAGACCTATCACTTGATTTCACAAAAATAAATAAAAATAAAAATGGCAATGACCACAACACGTGAACTTAAGCGCAAATAATTACTGCTTCTTCTCTTGTTCTGTATGGTGGAGGCAATAAATTGTGTATGTTAGCAAAAAGATCTCCACGGCCAGGTGGTGGCTCCGCAACAGGCGAATCCAATACTGAGTCGGGAATTGCTACAAGGGTTTCTTCGAAAAATGATTCGATTGTCTACATAGGTTCAAGAATTCAGTTAGCATTTTAATCAATTAATATAAAAACTGAATTTGTATATTGCTGCTATTAATCAATCAATATAAACGACATACTCTTCTAAGTAATAACCAAATAATTAGGTTTCACCATACTAATCTTACCGTGCAATTTTTTAAAGCAGCATCAGCTTTGCGCTTCCAAAGTCCATTCCCAGGTTCCGAATGGAAAAGATGGAGTAAAGGCTACAGCAACATAGCAGACAATTGCTGTTTAATAGCAGCAAATTGGAGGGATAAATTTGAATGCCATTAATAGATATATAATTTGCTTCATGCAATTGAAAGGGAGGAGGTTGGGCAGAAAACCTCCAATCTTCTATCTAAAATTGAATAGGAACCCATTCATAGAGTTCATGCATTGGACTGCAAGAAATTAAAAAAGTGTGTGCTTTATAAAAATACTTAAAGTCATACATAGTGAAAATGTGTCTAACCATATAGCAACTTAAAGATACATACATCTACATACACAGGAAATTACATCAAATGGAAGAAAGAAATTATAAATAAACTAACAGAGGGTTATATTTATCCTCACCTTCACAATATCTCGCATAGTTGGCCTATGTCCATATTTTCCCAACACTGAGTCCCCATAGACTAGATATTTTTCAAGGACCTTAATTAAATGAAAAATAAATAATTAAAACTAAAAATGGTAATCTCTGAGTAATGTGAAAGTTTACTCAAAGAATTGGTACAGATGAACCCATGGGAAGCAAACATTTTGTAAATGAACCTGGCGTCGTGTAAGATCACTGCTTGGTGCACCATAAATTGCAGTGTCAACATGTCCCAAAATCTGCCAAGGGCTGTTGAGATTATCAACAATGGTTACTCAAGGTACCACATATCAATTTATACAAACAACATTAAGAAGGTTCAATCAAAAAGCATTGTTATAAATAAACAATTTCTATGTCCCCACCTAATACCTTAAGCTTTTAGGATTTTTTTAAAGAAAAGATCAAATGGGCAAAAGGGGGAAAATATTGTATTTGAAACTTACTTGTTGTATGCTGCACGTCCAACCATAACACCATGAGCCCCAGCTTCTCGAGCTGCACTGACCTACAAGCAAAGTCCCCATGAAAACAGGCAAAAGTAGAAGTATCAGGAGTCAGGACAATGTGTAGTGATTATGAAGAGAACAGCTTTAGTGCACGAAAATTCCTAAATTTCATATGAATATTAGGATTCAATACACAAAGAATGATTATAATGACAACATCTCACCTCATCAACACTAGTAATGCCACCATTGATTGTAAATCTTAGGTCAGGAAAGTCACGTAAGAGACCATAGAAGTATTCATATCTGCATTTAAAAAAATGAAAGATATCACATGCAATTCTATATATAATGTGACTACAAAATCAAAATTTACTAGCACATACTTTAGCGGAGGAATACTCCTATTTTCAGCAGGGCTAATGCCATTGAGCAGTGCCTTCCTTGAGTGAATTATGAAATGCTTAGTGGGTGATAAAGAAGAAACCTGGTATATGAAATCACCTGAAAGACAATAGAAAGTTCAATTTGTAACCCTAAAAACCAAGGCACAAGTATTTTATAGAAGAAATTATAGCCTAAGATCTAAACCATGTCAATGGCAACGTATGATGTTCAATAGAGATCCATTATACTTTAGGACCTATGAAACCCAACATACTAGATAAATCACAAGTAACAAGGGGAATAAAATGTACAAATTGCTACTTCTGTTATTATTAAGATCAAGACCAAAGATGGAAGAGACCAAAATAGGAATGATTTGATTTTGGCATAAATGAAAACTTAAGTTCATAACTTCGTATTGTCACTGATCTTCTCAAATGAAAAAACATGATATCTAAAAAGACAAATAAAAAACCTGTACTGCAAGCCTAATAAGTAGTAGCCAAAACAAAATAGGTGGTCTCAAAAACTTGATCAAACATATTTTTATGTTTGGTTTCTACAAACAATCCATATGTTTTTTGTTTTCAGTAATGGTTACCAACCAAATTCAAAACCCTGCCCCAATTGTTACTGTAGCAAACAAGATATCATACATGAAGATTCCTGGCTCCTATCAGCATGTCACAATTTGACTCCCATTAATTAAGTAGTAATTTCAGGTTACTGGTAACAAGTAACAAGGGGATTTGGAAATAATAAGCACCCACTATGTATGGATGTACCCAATCATTGAACCCCTTTTCAGTGCATTCTAAATGCAAGACACTGTTTGAGATCAGTTATAAAAACTTATAAAGTGTTTCAGATACTAACATATACAAGGTGGGCAGTAATACCATTTTTGCAATTTTAAAAAAAAAAGAGAAGGATAGAACCTATTCATTGAATCCAAACTTAGCTGCCTTTCAACTTGAATAGACAAAGAATGCAGACAGAAGAACCTTACACAACTCATTGTAAGAATCATGATCATCCACGCCAATTCGACATTTGACACTGACAGGTACATTTGTGCTGGCAGCAATTGCTGACATGGCCTCAGCAACAAACTTTCCTTGTATACATCAGATTTCCATATCAATTTGCAATGATGAAGAAAAATTATATATTTAATCTGTTTGCATATTGTCATATTTAATTAAAGATCAAGGATGGTTTTCTACCTTGGGGTTAAGCATAAGGCTCACACCAAAACAACCATGCCCAGCAACTTTTGGACTAGGGCATCCACAGCTGGTATAAATTAAAAACAAAAAAACAAAAACAAAAACAAAAAACATCTATATCAAAGACCAGAAGTAGAACACTAAGACTTTAAGGTTTAAGATGATAGGAAATATACGAACTTTAAGTTGATCTCATCATAGCAATAAGCATTAGCAAGTTCAGTTGCTTTAGCCAAATTTTCTATATTACTCCCTCCAATTTGAAGCACAATGGGATGTTGATCTGGAGAATATGCCAAGAATCTGTCCTGAGCAAAATAGACAAAATAAAAGAATAAATAGTTTTCCAATACCAATTTATCCAGAAACTATGGTTTTGAGCTCTTGTGCACACACATATGCTCACTAAGATGAGATAAACAATTAATTTTGTATATGAAAATCAATCATTATAATTTATGATATGAAATATATTTTACCACAGAAAACACACATAAGGTTGCAAAACTGCAACATGATCTAGCTATTCACACAAGCGAAACCCTTTTGGCTCCATGGTACCTGGTTATTTTTTTTCATTTTCTATTTTCTGTTAACAAACAGACTTGTATATCTAAATTTACCAGATTGTCCTTTTGATGAACAATTGTTTCAGCTGCAAGCATCTCCGTGTACAGCCAAGCATGTTTTGATATGAGACGTGCTAGAGTCCTATAGTGATGGTCTGTCCAGTCCATCATTGGAGCAACACTGAAATTCAACCAACCAAAAAACAATACCAAACCACTAAAAAAATCAGAATACTTTATAATGAGAACCAGACATCAAAACCAAAAACACAATTCAGAGATACCAGGCACAGACCTAAACCAAGGAGGAAGGTAGTATCTGGCAACCACCCCAGGTTTCTCATGTAATTGTTCTTTCTGGGCATGAGTAGAAAACAGCTTATAGCTGCACGTGTTCCTATGAGATATACCTACCGTGAATCTGCTATTGCTTTTAACGACATTAGAACTAATTGGGGCAAATGAAACGGCCAGGGAATATCCTGCAAGCTTCATCATCTTATCTTATCCCTTTTAGCAAACCATAGCCCCCTCTCTCTGCTACTACTACTACCTATCCATCAAAAGAAACCAAACATTCATACTATAAAAACTGATACACAACAATAAGGAAAGCACAAACCGTAAACGGAGCAGTAAAAACACCCAAACTGAAGAGGAAAGTAAACGCACCAGCCACCACACACAAGTTCAAATTCGAACAAGGAACGCGTGACGGTGCCAAACGAGTCCAATGCAGTGCTGGTTCGAACAACACCGACGCGTCACCGGACGCCGGTGACGGTGCCGCTAGTGAGAGAGGGCGCCGTCGATATGTGGCTGTGATGCTGTGAGTGAGGGACTTCAGGTTCCTAAGAGTAAACGCTATCCACTGTTCCAGGCACGTGGGTTCTCTTCTTTTTTTTTTTTTATCTGGACCATTCAAAACGTCGTCGTTTTGAGTTTCAAAAAATAAACTTGGATAAACTATATTTTTCTCACTGAACTTTTGCTATTTATGATTTTTGGTCTATGTATTTTTCTAAAGTTGGCTCAAATTATATATACACGTCAAAATAGTGGATCTAGGAAAAACTTTCCGTTTGTGATATTTCTCGGTAGTACTGTAATTTCTATTCTCTTACAATTAATTTTTTTTATTTGGTTATTTTTCTTATTTTTAATTTTTAACTCAAAGAAAATAAATAAGAAAAAATAATCAGAAAAGGTAAGTATTGCTAATTTAAAAGAAAAAGTATATACTATTAAGGGAGGATTGATAAAATTTCTCTCATCTTGATCAAGCCGTTAAATTGAATGTTGACGAAAGTTATTATAATAAGCAGTCCGATGTCCAAGCCATATTCAGTGCGGGTGTCCTTGAGTCTAAGTCAATTATGTGCATGCCTATGTTATGTGTTGTGTGGTGCCTAAGTCATGATGCACAATGTTGTTATGTGTTGATTAAAATAGGATAGATTTTTACCCAAATAAAATTTATAATGTTGTTATGTGTTGATTATTCCAAAGGGTATGATCCATCTTTATAGTGTCAAGAGAAATAATCATTGCAACTTTATAATCAACATATAATTAATCTTTTTAATCTCTATGGTTTGATTATGTTTTTATGATTTTCTTTTATGTATTAAAGTTTATATGTTATAAATTATTTAAATTTTTTTAATATAGACCAGGTTGTGTAGATCAACTAGTAACTTATTGATTTGACCAATGATTTAGTATCTGATCGAGTCAATGATAGGTCTGAATCTGATAACATTAATGTGTCTAATCAATTTCTACTTTTCTAGCCAAATGATTTATAGCATGTTTGTTTCTGCGTTGCGTCAAAGTGGATCCGCGTTTTGAAGAAGCCACTACAAGTAGCTTCTGCGTAAATTTAATACGAAATGTGGAGAGAGAATATAAGATCCACATTTACAACTCTATTCCAAACACCCACTTAGGGTATGTTTGGATTTTCGGTGGATTGTGTTTTAAATATGTTTGATAGTAAAATTTTGTCTAAAAACGTAGTTTTGGAAAAACAAGACTTAAAATATTTTTACAAACTTAGTTTACAAACTTAAGTTTAACTCAAACTTAAATTTGCAAACTTTAGTTTAATCTAAATATGCTCTTAGTTATTAAACACCTAACAAAATAGGTTGAACCAAATGCTCAACCCGGCCCGTTATTTAATTGAAATCCTTTTAAAAATCTTGAATCTATTTTATGACATTGAAAAATCGTGACACATTTTGATTTTTGTTGGATGGAAAAGTGGCAAAGGCAGATGCAGTGCAATGAATGATGACACTTGATAATGGTATAATGACCAAACCGAGTTTATGGTTGTAGTAGTAGCATTGGAGTGATGTTAGTGGAATAACACAAAGAAATAACTTTATAACAAAAGAAACGTTACTATCACAATTTTTTAAAATATTTTTAATACTATTTTTTTATTAGATACAATTTCATATGTTATAAGCATTCATTTTGTAAGAGTTTAATGGTGATGTACTAATACATCCAATCATAAATCACCGTTAATATACTTTTAAGATAATTTTTTAAAAGTCAACAAACTTATCATATATGATGGGTTGTTATTAGATGACAACAATGCATAACTATTTTTTTCTTTGTAAAATTAGTGACAATAATTATGTCCGTATTGGCCTTGAGAGTGCACGAGATCCTTCCATTAAATGTATTTCATTATATGATAAAATACTTTAAAAAGAACATAAATAAATTGAACGGTGGATAATGAATTGTATTTATTACTCAAAATTGTTGGGGATTTATATTCCTAACGATGGTAGGGTTGTCTATCCAATTATTTTATAATCCTACTAACTGAAGTTGCGATGATAATGGAAAACTTTCTAAGTTGGCTCAAATTATATGTACTCCTCAAAATAGTGGATCCGGAAAAAACTTTTCAGATATTTCTCGGTAGTACTACAGTTCCTGTTCTCTTACAATTAATTTTTTTTATTTGTTTTTTTTTAATTCAAAGAAAATAAATCAAGAAAAAATAATCAGAAAAGGTAAGGATTGCTATTTTAAAAGAAAAAGTATATATTAAGGGAGGATTGATAAAAATTCCCTCATCTTGATGAAGCTGTTAAATTGAATGTTGATGAAAGTTATTAAGAAAATAGGTGTTCCACTTATCCTTAGAAGGGATCATCATCTTGTTTTAGGATAAAGTATAAAGTATAAGTTATTTATCTGAATTCACTTTATTATCCTTTTATTACTTAAAGGAATATACAACAAGCACAAATTAGCTAATTAAATTTAAATTTCAAATATTTTGTGCATTAATTAATAAAATTGTGCATTAATTTAATTTGCCCAAATTGCTCTCGTGATTCAAATTCTACTTAATATATAGTCAACATTTAGTTTCTCATTCTCACCCCCTAATTTTTTAACACACTTTTTCTTCTCCTCTCAGATGTTTTTTTCTCTCTCCCATGCTTCACATAAAAAAATGAGGTCTAAAAGTTTTTTTCTCTTTTCAACTTTTTATTTTAAAAACCTTTTTTTAAGTCCCGAAGATCACATTTTGTATTTTTTTGTAGATAGTGAATTCAAGAAATGTGTCTTTTTGTGTTGCTACTACACTTGCATTAGGGAGAAGGGAAGAAGTTGTCCATTTTGTGACGTGACAATTCACGAGGACCGAATGATATAATAATCGGAGTAGTCTACTTTTAGCGTCTTCTTTTTCTTCAAATTTTTTTAATCAATTCTGAAAAGCATGAAATAATTATTTTGATGTTAATATTTGTGTTTTCAAATATTCTTATGTAATGTAAAATATATCCATGGTTGAAATAACTAAACTACTTTAATTACTTAAACTATTTTTTCTCTTTTTACTCCTATTTTGGTAGTTTGATTTTTTAGTATGCATGATAGTGAGAAGAAGTTAAACAATAAAGGATTAAAAAATTCAGTCATTTGAAGGCAAGCACGAAGTGTCAAGGGAAGAAAGATAAAGTGGGTGTGCAATCAAAATCTCACACAAACAATATTTTAAATAAGGCATCCTCAAAGCTACAAGGTAAAAAAAAAAAACCCTTCTATTAACTATAGAAACAAAGGGGAAAGATATGCTGACAAGGTTGGAAAGCTTCAAAAAATGAAGAGACAAAGGAAGAAGAAAAGATAAAAGGAATAATGTGAATTTTCTCCTATTCTAACGCTACAAGAGTTATCTCTATTCTACCTTTCATTTTTTTTCTTTTTTCTTTTTTTTTGCAAACATTGCTCATCAATAATATGAAGCTACAAGTATAAACATCCTATTTTCTTCTCTATATATATTTTGAAGATCTATCTAAGGTTTTGAATGGTGGTTTTAATATTCATACCTTAATTTGTGAAATTTGGGGTAATCATTCAATAGCTAAGAAACTTTCTAAGTCTTCACCCAAGCTTTCAAGTGAAATTTGTGAGTAGAAAAGCCAATAAGATGGCTCATTAAGATGGCTCATTTACTGACTAGACACTCTTTAGAGAATCCTGAGACTTATATTTTCCATTGTAATCCTCTATGTATTCAACATATTATAAAATGGAAAAGCATTGATTCTCTTCTGTAAAAAAAAAATATTCGTACCTTAATTTCATATTAGTTTTTGCACCTTAATTATTTAAAATCAATATATATACTATTAAAATAAAAAAAATTTATTCAAGGTAAGAAATTGAATATTTTTTCTCAATTAACATGCAATCTTTAATGGATTGATTGAAATTTTTAAATAATTATTGAAATTGTTTTGATAAATTAAATGTATTATTTACTTTGGATTAGTGTATTATTTAAATTATAACGACTAATTTTAATTATTTAAAATTTGCAATAACTGAGTTCTTGAAATGTTAAACTTTAAAATTATTATAAATACTTTTTGAAACTAAAAATAGTTAAACTTAAATTAATTAGTAATTATAAAATCTTATTATCCATAAATAATTTCTTAAAATATGATTCATATATCAAAATTTTTTAAACTAAATATATAAATTTGTTTATATATTATTAAGTATAAATTAAAAAATTTATCCTGTCTCCCAAAAAAAAACTTTATCACGTGTATCGCACGAGATACGCACACTAGTTATTATTATTACATGATTCAAAAGGTCACACTTTGTTGTACCAAAAAAAAATTCAAAAGGTCACACTTCTAACACGTGTGTTCAAACTGTGACAAATGTTACGATATATTCGATTTAACAAGAAAATCATGATCATGATCCTGATCCGTGAAAGCAATTTTACATAAAAATACGACGACGTCTAAGATGGATCACCTTTACAAATGGTCCACCATGCATCATAATTTACGGCCCTTAGATTAATCTAAGGTGCATAATTTACCATAGAGACTGTCATACCAAATAGATTCTCTCCATTATAACTTTTTCTTTGGTTCCACCCTCCACCTCCAACAGCGCCCCCACCGTCAGGTATGTCAGAAACGACTTCCTGTCAGCAACCTCTCATATCATTCAATTAGAAAACCAAAACCAAAATAATGGAACCTAGCGCAATCAGATCTGGCTTTAGGATCTGAGGCACGATCATACTATATCTGTGGGTTTTTCCCCAACCGCGGTCATCGGCAACAGATGAGCATTCACGGTCACAGGCAACAGATGCGCATCCGCAATCGCCTCTATTAGTCTCTGCGCATTGTGGTAAGGCTTCTGCGTGCAGTCGCATTCAATTCCTGGATTTTTTTGCTTTGATTTATTGGTTGTCATCTGATGCGCGCTCTTGATTTCGCTTTGAATGACGGTGGCATTAGGCTAGTGCTCTTGTTACCGTTGGCGTTGCCAGATAAAGAAAAAAGAGCAACAAGAGGCAGAGCACTGAACCAGAAATCAAGATCGTCGTCATCCTCGCCGTTGTTGTCGGCGTCGTTCAGAGACACTATGATGCGAGCGAGTTGCTGTAGGCGACTTTGACGACGGAGACCAGTGGTGGAAGAAGAAATGATGTGCGACTGAGGATGAGCCATCGACATCGCCACCGCTGACAAGCCAATGTTGCTGGAACCTCTCTGCTACTGCGTGTACACCGTAAAGTAACGAAAGGGGAAAAAATCTAGTGCAGGAGAAACACAGATACATCTGACAAATGTAAAAGATCTAGCAGTCCAAATTTAAAAGAAAAAATGGTGCATGGTGGACCACTTGTAAATGTGGTCCATCTTAGACGTCGTCTAAAAATATATCCATATAAATATTGCACATGAGTTGAGGAAGGAAAAAATGCAGTACTGATAAATCAGCAAGATGATGCATCTCAGCACCTGATAAGTGATACCCACACATCAGTATCCAAAATTTACACAGAAGCAAACAAAATAGAAATTTCATTGGCATAAAGTATACTCAATTATACTCAAAATAGAAATTTCATTGGCATAAAGTCTACAGAAAAAAAAAAAAAAAAAAAAGTATACTCAATTATCCTCTGTCCTGGCATCCTCCTAGCTAAAGCCTAAAGGAAAATGTTGGGGAGGTTGGGAGTTTTTTTTTTTTTTTGAAAAAACATTGTTATTTAATTTACAATTTTGAAAAAAAGAAGAGCAAGTTAAAATAAATTTCAAGCATTCTTCTGCAGAAACGTGATCTGCGCTATGATGAGCTTCACGTCCCTCGCCTCCTTGGCCTTCTTGTCCTCCTCCGCCACGCGCAGCGCCTCCTCCAGGCACCGCATCGCCGCCTCACCCTCGCCGCACCAGTCCATCAGCAATGCGTTCTTGAAGAGCGCCTTGAATGGCGAGGACCTCCTCATAGTAGCTGCACGCGGCGTCGGCATCGCGGATCTCGACAGCAAGGCGTGCTGCGAGGAACTTCCAGTCGGCAGCGAGGTAATAAAATGACAATGTAAAAGCACTAAAGTAAATGACAATCCAAAAAAAACATATCCAAAGCATTTAGCTAAGGAGCAGCTAGCAATCTAAAAACATTTAAAGCATAATTCAGTTGTTGATGAGGAACATGATTCGGAAATTACCATACTAAATTCTAAAAAGTCAAGCAATTGAATGACGGTAAAAATAAAATTCTTGACTTGAAAAGCTAAAAGAGAATCAGTGACCAATCACATAAGCGCACAAGAAAAATAAAATGGACCACAAAACCAACCATAATAGCCCATAAAAGAAATCAATATCACATAAACCACGTAAGTTCAATAACACAAAGAAAATGCGTGAGAATAATAGAATTTATTGCTGGAGCAATCAGGTCTCTGAAGCATCAGATGAGTCACATTACTTAGTGGGGCTACTCACCAAAATTTCACCATGCATTACAATAAACTGTAAGTCATTCCATTGTATTAAAATTGTAGTAGCTTATTAGCTATCACAAGTTCAAAAACTGTGCAGTGTAGTGTTCCAATTAATCATCTATCAAGAGACAAACTAAATCTTTCTTATCATCACCACAACATCCAAGTCACTAACTTAAAAAAGAATCATATTCTTCTAAATAGATAGCCACTATTTCATATTGAACTACATCATGGTAGTTCAAAATCACATTATTAAGTGATTTTTATTCCAGTACTCATAAAATCTAATATTTTCAAACACCGCAGTAATTTAAGAGTAAATGAAACAGTATCTTCCTCATAACACTCTGAACCAAAGGAAAGAGATGCTGCACAAAAATTACTTATCCAATTCCAACATTGACAAAAGAGAAGCATTATTCAAATCCAAAGCAGTGTTGTCAAAAAACGGTTATGGCGGCACCATAACAGGATGGCGTGGCGATTGCGGCGGGCACCACCATCCGTTATCCGCTTTATTGAGAAAATCGGGTTTTCGGCCTTGGGTTGGCCCATTACGCACCAAAGCTCTTTCTATCTTCTGGTTTATGAACCCTTTCTTTCTTCATTGTGAAAGTTTTGAAACTGAGAAGAGAACCTAGTCTTTTGTGAGAACCCTAGAGAGAAGGAGAACCTGAGAGTCCAGCGACCCACCTCCGTCCGGCGACGCTCCTCCCTCCGGTGATGCACCTCCGACGACGCTCGAGTCTCGCCCATAGTTCAGGTTTTCTTTGTCTTTTTTTTTTTCTTTCTTTTCTCCTCTTTTCTCCTTTGGTATTCTATTCATCTGTTGTTCTTGTTGGTGCTGTGTTTTTCAGAAATTACAGAATTTAAAACTCTCCTCTTTTTAGAAGTTCTCTATTTTTTTTGTTTTTGTTTTAATTTCAGAATTTCTCTGTTGTTAGTATTTTGTCCTGAGGTTTGCTTATAAAACCTTGTCCCCCCAATTATTTTCACTTATAGGATAATGTCAGGCACTCAAAATCAAAGCAATGCTTCCTCAAACTCTGTTAGTAAAAGGACATACATTGGATGGAAACACTGCACAACTATTAGAGAAAATGACACAAATGAGATATTTTGTAACTACTGCCAGCAGGTTATGAAAGGAGGAATTACAAGGGGAAAACAACATTTAATGGGAAAGCCGGGAAATGCTGCACCTTGCCTGAAGTGTCCAAAAGAAGTTCAAGATGAGTTGAGGGCAACTGAAAATAGTAAGAAGAATAAACAGAGTAAAGCATTCCAAAGGGTGGTGCAAGATGAAGACTTGGAGGAAGGATTTAGAGAATTAGAAGCTGGAGCTGGATTACCTCCTACTACTAGTGCTAAGGGGAAGAAGGAGACTAGGAAGGGACCCATGGACCTCTATACTTAACCTCAATCTACAGCTTCAAAGAATTGGATGGAGATGTTGGAGCAAGCAAATATAAGAGAGATTTGTGATAAAAAAAAAAGCTACACAAAGGATCCACCAATTTATAGCACGATTCTGGTACCAAGCTGGGCTCTCCTTCAACATGATCAAGTTGCAAACTTTCCGTGACATGCTTCGTGAAGTTGGACATTTTGGAAAGTATTTGCGACCTCCAAACTATCATGACATTAGAGTTCCACTCCTTCAAAATGAGGTGGAGTACACTAATGATCTAATGAATGGTCAAAGGGAACAATGGGCAACTTTTGGGTGTTCCATAATGTCATATGCTTGGACGGATAGGAAGCAAAGAAGCATAATTAACTTTTTGGTGAACTCCTCTTCCGGGACAATGTTCATCAAGTCCATTGATGCATCTAACTTTGTGAAGACCGGCGACAAGCTATTTGAGTTGCTTGATTCTATTGTGGAAGAGATTGGAGAAGAAAAAATTGTCCAAGTTATAACGGACAATGGGAGTAACTATGTTCTTGTCGGTAAGAAGTTGGAAGAAAAAAGGCCCAAACTTTATTGAACTCCTTGTGCCGCACATTGTATAGACATAATGTTGGAGGACATTAGGAAACTTCCCAATATAAAGAAGACAATTCAGCGGGCTATCTCTCTTGTTGGCTTTATTTATAGCCATTCAAGCACTTTGAGTTTGTTAAGATTCTTTACAAACAAAAGGGAGTTGGTGAGGCATGCAATCACTCGATTTGCAACATCTTATCTTTCCTTAGAAAGGATTCACCAAGAGAAAATGAATCTTAGAAAGATGTTTGTATCGGATGAGTGGAATGCAAACCATTTGTCAAAGGAGGCAAAGAGAAAGGAAGCTACTAAAACTGTATTGATGGTAAGCTTTTGGAAGAATGTAGTTTACATTCTCAAAGTCATGGTTCCTCTTGTCAAAGTGCTTAGGCTTATTGATAGTGAGGAAAAGCCAACTATGGGCTACATATATGAAGCAATGGACAAGGCAAAGGAAACTATTATGAAGTCTTTTACAAATGAAATCAAATATAAAGAAGTGTTTGAAATCATTGATAAAAGATAGGAAATTTAGCTTCATCGTCCATTGCATGCGGCCGGCCACTTTTTGAATCCAGAGTTCTTCTATGACAACCCTCAGATGGAATTTGATAGTGAAATTATAAGGGGATTGTATTCATCCATCAATAAGTTGGTGGGAGATCTAGAGATGGAGAAGACCATCATGGTGGAGTTGCACTCTTATAAAGTTGCGGCCGGTATGTTTGGGACTCCAATTGCCATTTCAATGAGGAAAGATATTGCCCCGGGTAAGAAACAAAACATTTGCAACTTTTGAATTTTTATTCTTTAAGTCATTTGCTTAAGTGTTTAACACACTTTCTTTGGCTTTGTAGCTCAATGGTGGCGAATGTATGGTTCAAATACTCCCCATTTACAACAACTAGCTATATGGATCTTATGCTTGACTTGTAGTGCTTCAGGTTGTGAACGTAATTGGAGCGTCTTTGAGCAAGTAATCAATTTTCTTTTTAAAGTCAATAATCAATTCCATATCTTTCTTATAGTTATTCATTAAGTTTTTATCTCATTGTTGTAGATTCATACTAAGAGAATAAATAGGCTTGAGCATAAAAGATTGCATGACTTGGTCTATGTCAAGTATAATCAAGCACTCCATCGAAGATATAACCTTAGGGATGAAATTGATCCAATTAGCCTTAATGAAATTGATGAATGTAATGAGTGGCTAGTTGGAGAGATGGATGGGAATGATGATGATGTTGGAGATTAAAGGGTTTTTGAGGGAGATGACCTTACTTGGAGAGATGTCTATAGGGCTTCAGGGATTGAATAGCCTAGAATATATACTAGGCGTAACAAAAGGAAGCAACATGCAAGTGGAGAGGGGCAAGAGGGAACATCTCAAGGAGCTTCTAAAAGAGGCAAAGGAGGAGCTTCTTCAACTAGGAAGGAAAAAATGGTTCAAGTTGAAGAAGCATTGGAAGATAATAGTGAGGATGAGGAATTAGAGCAAGAATTGGCAAATATTAATTTGGTAATGTCAGAAGGAGAAGAAGCTGAAGGATTTGCCCCTTTGGATAACATTGTGGACATTGATTATGTTGGCTTAGAGGAGGGGGATGAAGATAAGGATGATGATTAGTTTTATAGTTTGTCATTGTGTCTTTAGTATCGACTATTTGTTAGTTGCTATTGTCTATTGATCCTTTTTGTTGGTGTTTTTATTAATTATGTTTATGACTTTATGTGATGACAATCATGTAATTATGAATGTTATGAATTTTAGTTTGTCATTTTGTTGTTTTTAATATGTATGTCATTTTTGCTGTTTTTTTTCTTCAGTTTTCATATATAAATATTTTTTTTTATGTCTGCCATGGCTTCCGCCATAGACCGCCATGCCATCTGCCATGTGTATATGGCGCATA
This sequence comes from Pueraria montana var. lobata, assembly GCA_026413185.1. NCBI lineage: Eukaryota > Viridiplantae > Streptophyta > Magnoliopsida > Fabales > Fabaceae > Pueraria > Pueraria montana. The sequence goes on along the minus strand of CM048648.1, from coordinate 22,875,238 downwards.
AAGGTGCCCACCGCCATACGCCGTAAAACGCTATTGATAACCTTGATCCAAAGACATGTTCATATGCAAAACTTCTCTCTTTTTCTCACCCACGTATCTGGCAAATAGGGGTGGAAATAAGCTAGGCAGCCCGTCGGGGGCCTACGGCCTGGCCCACCAAAGGCCTGGCCTGGCTTGTTTATTAAAAAGGTCAAGCTTAGGCTTTTTAAAAAGCCTTTTTAATTAAAAAGGCCAAGCTTTAGGCTTTAAAAAAAGCCTATGAAGCCTAACAGGCTGGCCTGTTTATATAATAATATATAATAATATATATAATATTATATATTTATATATATTATTAATATAATATATGTAATATTTATATTTAATATTAGTCTTTAGAAAATATTGAATATTTTACGTGATGAACAAGGTCCGTTGACCTATTTAGACTCGTTGGCCTAGCTAGGCCTATAGACTTATTGGCCTATTTATAGGCCCTTTTATAGAACAGGCCACGTAAACAGGCTTTCAGGCCAAGCCAGGCTTTTAAACAGGTCAGGCTAAGGCCTAAAAAAATGTCTATAACAGATAAATAGGCCAGACCCATGCTTAGTAATTATGATGTAGGCCAGGCTCAGGCCTGCCAAAGCCTGACCTTGCCTGTTTCCACCCCTATTGACAAATAATCCACAGTATCAACCATTCCTGCAGAGGCACCCTCTGTCCTTCTCTCCAAAATCACCATTGCAAAGGCAAATTCAGTTTCGGTTTCCTCACAAGTTCAAAAACGGTGTACTGTGTTCCAATAAATCATCTACCAAGAAACAATTAATTGTTACCATTTACCACAACATCCAAGCCACTAACTCAAAAGAGAATCATACTCTTCTGTAAAGATAGCCACTGTTTCAGATGGAACAACATAATGGCAGTTCAAGCCACTATACTTGTACTCATTGCTCACATTATCCTCTTGAATCCAACATTTTCAAACACCGTAGTAACTTAGGATCAAATGAAACAGTAATATCTTCCTCAAAAGAGATACTGCAAAAAAATTACTTATCCAATTCAACATAAAACAGTGCCAAACTATCCTCCTAATTACTTACAGTTTCAGATTCCTCACAACTCTCTATCGAGTAACACCAAATTATCCTCCTAGTCCTAATTACTTAAAACATAAAGCAGAAGAAATTGATATCCCTATAACCTAAAATAAAAATGCAATTCATGTTTTGGGGCAATTAGGAAGAGGTTGTGTAAATGAATGTTTTGGAATGAAAAGAAAATGAACCTATGTAACGTCTTTCGTTGGCAGCCTTGGCCTTTGCGATCATCTTGTCGCGGTCTTGCTCCAGCTGGGTCTCCCATTTGAGAAGCTGGTTCACAAACACCACGCCCAACCCCATTCCGACCACGTGCTCCCACGGATCTACTCACACCAAAAAATTCACGAGTCAGAAAAGGAATTGAATTAGCATTCGCGAGAGAGAGAAATAGATAGATGGATACGGCGCATGTAAGGGAGTTTGCGGAGAGCATTGGAGTACATCTGGGTCCCCAAACCCAGTAACGCGCCGATCGCCGTCGCACTTAGTACCATCTTTCTTCTTCCCCCTTTTCCTCTGCCTCACTAGATTCTACGACCTTCCTCTGAGAAACCAAACCGATTTCTTTCTCAAATCGTGCATATTATTTTTTTTTAGGGGAAACAAATTTTGGGTGACGAGAAAGTATTTTCGAATTATGCAGGGTATTAAAGGAATTACACCCTCACAGGTCACAAAGTTGTAAAATCTCCCCTTGCAAGAAAGGTTGCATTGAAGTGCGTGTTTGGATGAACATTTACAAAATTGATTTTAAATTAAATTAATTTTATAAAATTTATTTTAAAGTGATGTGATTTATGTTTAGAAGTTTTTATTATTTGTTTATACATTAGAAAAATAAAGAAACAAGAAGCTAAGATCTAAAGTAAACTACTCATTATCGATGTAATAATGGCTAACCCTACTGGTTTCGTTTTCTCTGCAGGTGCTTTGGGCGACTTGAGCCTTGGCAAAGAGCCTCCTAATGGTGGTGGTAGCAGTGTTAAAGTCTCCTTTAGAGATAAGGTGCTGAGCAATAAGGCATTGCCTCCTGCTAGACCCACGGTGGATCTGTTGAAACATAATTTGGCACGAATAGAGTATGAGAATGGAAACCCTATGAAACCCATGGTGCACATTGACAACTCGGTTTTTGAAGGTTTGTGCCTCCCTTGGCAGGATGCTTTGGTGGTTAAGTTGCTGGGCAAGAGGGTAGGTTTTTTGGTTATGAAAGAAAGATTAACCAGGTTGTGGAAATTATCTGCTGGTTTTGATTTAATGGACATCGGAAATGACTTCTATATGGTCAAATTCAATGTGGAGGAGGATAGGCAGAAGGTGATGGAGGAAGGTCACTGGATGTTGTTTGACCACTACCTAACGGTTCAAACATAGTCCCCGAAGTTTGTATCACCGTTAGCTACTATCGACAGGACTATGGTGTGGGTAAGGTTCCCAGGGCTTAATTTGTTCTTCTATGATGAAAGCATTTTGCTGGCTCTTGCCTCAGCAGTGGGGAGACCAGTGAAAGTGGATTCCAATACCCTAGATGTTCGCCGAGGGCGCTTTGCCAGAGTTTGTGTTGAAGTTGATCTCACCAGGCCAATGGTGGGACGAGTGGGGCTGCAAGGCCATTGGTATAAGGTTGAATATGAGGGCTTACACAGAATCTGCGCTTCTTGTGGATGTTATGGGCATTTGGCTCGTGATTGCAAGACCAAACCTCTGATTCCCATAGCTATTTCTCAACCTGCGACGGAGGCTAGTGTCGCCGTCACTTTGGAGCCCTCATCAGTGAAGGCACAACAAACAATGGTTACGGAAGTTACGGAAAATCTAGGGCAATCTCAATCATTGCCTAATATTGCACGGATCCCAACGGAGAATAATCCAATAATATCGCAGCATAATGATACTATTAATGTTCAAAATCCCGTTTTTAATAAGGATGAGGAGGACCCACTTCATGGGGAGTGGATGATCGTGCAACGTAAGAATAAAAAGAAAGTGGGCTCACAAAAATAGAATGCGATTTTTAAGGGCAAGCAATCAGATCCCTCCAAGGGAAAATCTGTTATGAATCAGGTGAATTCTATCAAGGTTAAAAATGTCGATATGGGGGGCCAGCATGTAATGCCCCATGCTAAGGGTTCAACATCTAGATATTCTTCTGCGAATAAGAGACCGAGACAGGAATATTCGACGCATGTTAAGCAACTTATTGCCAATGCAGGGAAGTTGGTTGTTTCAAATCCTAAACTTTTGACTACAGCAAAAGCTAATATTGAGAAACTTCCAACCCGTAGTGATAAGGGAATCAAAATTCATGATAAAAGGGAGGGGGATATGTCCGTTATACCCAATCAACAAATCACTATGGTTAACTCTGCGGTGAATGGGATTGAGCAAGAAAATGCCAATGCTTCAGCCATGGAGGTTAGCAATGATGCTCCAAAGGTGATGATAACTGATGCAACTACACCAACTCATATGGCGGCCTGATGTTAGGGTGTGGGTCACACTCCTCTCTCCTACTGTTGTTGATGGAGTTGTTTAAAGATATTTCTATTCTCTCCTGGAATATTCGTGGTGTCTCTAGTAAGAGCACGCGACGTCATGTGAAGGATATTCTCAAGCGTTTTCATCCTGCTATTCTCATGTTGTACGAGACTCACTCTCTGTTTTCTTCCACAGTAACATGCTGGAATGCCGTGGGATATAAACCCCTCTTTCTTCAAGAAGTGAGGGGCAATTCTGGTGGTATTTAGGTGTTGACTTGCAGTGATGACTTCATTTTTAACTTGGTGGATTCTTGCCCTCAAGTCATTACTTTTGAAATCCAGAGACGAAATCTGTGCTGGTTTTGTTCAGCAGTCTATGCATCTCCCGTCCCGACTACTAGAGCTAATCTATGGGATTATCTCATCCATACTGGTTCCTCTCTGAGGGGACCTTGGGTAGTTATGGGAGATATGAATGAAGTCCTTTTATCCTCAGAAGTGCTAGATGGCTCTTTTTCTCTTTCCAGAGCCTCCTTACTTGCTTATATAATGTCAGAATGCAACCTTATGGAAATGGAGACTGTTGAGGGTATCTTTACTTGGCGGTGTCATACAGTGAATGGTACTCATATTCGTAAGAAGCTGGACAGATGTATGGTGACTCCGGACTGGCGTTTTCTTTTCCCCCATGCACTTGTGGAGCTTCTTCCCCCTCATAACTCAGATCATAACCCTCTCCTTCTGAGTTGTTTTAAGTCTCAGAGTAAGAAGTATAAAGCTTTCCACTTCTAAGCAGCTTGGACATCTCACCCTCAATATGCCCCCCTTATTGCTACCACGTGGAATAATGCTTTGGGTACATTGGTTAATAAACTTGCTTTGATCAGAGATGAATCTATTCGTTTCAATGAGGAAGTTTTTGGCAACATCTTTCGGAGGAAACGCCATCTGGAAGCCAGAATGAAGGGGGTCCATAGAATCCTTGATTCCTTTTACTCCTCAGACATGGCTTTACTTGAGAAGGATCTTCAGCGTCAGTATGATACTGTTTTAGCCCAAGAAGAGATGCTATGGTTTCAGAAGTCGCGTGAGAATTGGGTGGAGTATGGTAATAAAAATACAAAATTCTTTCATGCACAGACAATCATCAGAAGGAGATAGAATAAAATCACTGGCCTGCTCATTAATGATATTTGGGTTACTGATGGAGGTACTCTGAAGAGAGAAGCCCAATCTTTCTTCAAGAACCTTTTTCAACGTAATAGTCACTGTAACCCTAGTTCTTTGGAAGTGCCCCATCCCTCTATAGTTGGTCAAGAGATGCTTGAGTCCTTTATCAAATCAGTCTCCCCAAAGGAGGTGAAGGATGCTTTACTTTCCATGAGTCCTTATAAGGCCCTAGGTCCAGATGGCTTTTTACCTGTTTTCTTTCAGACTTATTGGGAGACAGTTGGTAATGATGTGTGGGAGATGGTGGCTCAGGCTTTTGCTACTGGTGTCTTGAACCCAGCCCTCACTGAGACTCTTATTGTTCCAATTCCTAAGATGGACAACCAGCAGAACTTGAAGGACTTTTGGCCTATCAGCCTTTGTAACGTCCTCATCAAAATAATCTCCAAGGTTCTTGTTTTTAGAATTCGGCCTTTCCTGAATTCTATTATTGGTCCTTATCAAAGTAGTTTCATCCCTGGGAGAGGAACATGTGATAATGCGCTTATTGCTCAGGAAATTGTTCACAGCATGCACAAGAAGAAAGGCAAATCTGGTTTTCTTATGTTTAAGGTGGATTTTGAAAAAGCTTATGACAGGGTTGATTGGGATTTTTTGAGATTAACTCTATCTGAGCTTAGTTTTCCCTCTGCTACTATTAACTTAATTATGAATTGCATCACCTCCACCATTCTCTCCTTGCACTGGAATAATGAAGTTCTTGAGAATTTTATTCCTTATAGAGGGTTACGTCAAGGTGATCCTATGTCTCCCTATTTATTTGTCTTTTGTATGGAGAAGTTAGGTTTTTTAATTCACAGCTTGGCGGAGAGGAAGGTTTGGAAGCCTATTAAGGTTTCTAAGGAGGGCCCAACTTTCTCTCATCTTTTCTTTGCGGATGACTGCGTGCTTTTTACTTCAGCAAAGTCCTCTCAGGTTCGTTTGGTCCAAAAAGTCTTGGATGGCTTCTGTAAGGCTTCAGGACTTAAAGTTAATATTCAGAAATCCAAGTTCATTGCTTCTAAGAATATGCCGAGACAGAAAATTCTCATCATTGATTGGGTTTCAGCATACTCTTAATATTGGCAACTACCTAGGGTTTCCGTTGTTCACAGGCAGAGTTAAGAAAGTTAACTTCTCTCATCTCCTCGACCGGGTTCAGTCCAAACTTGTAGGGTGGAAAACTAATTTGTTGAGCAGGGCTGGACGTGTGACTTTAACCAAGTTTGTTTTGAATAGCATCCCAATTTACACCATGCAAAATCACTGGCTTCCTTAAGGCATTTGTGAGGAGGTGGACAAGGTAGCTAGGAGCTTCGTTTGGGGTTCGCATGCCACTCATTGGATCAATTGGGATATTGTTACTAAACCGAAGTATAAAGGTGGTTTAGGGATTCGTTGTGCATGGGCAGCTAATGTTTCCATGCTGGGTAAACATGTTTGGTCGATTCTCAAGGAACCTAGCAAGCTTTGGGTCTAACTCCTAGACTCAAAGTATCTAAAGGGTGATTATGTCCTTCATGATAGAGAGTACACAAGAAGTTCTTATACGTGGTCTTCTATCATGAAAGCTGCCAATATTCTTCAACCTGGATTTTGATTCAGAGTTGGCCATGGGAATGTCTCAGTGTGGTATGATAGATGGTCTTCTAGAGGAATCATTGGCCCTCAGTTAGATGATATACATCTTCAAGATGTTCACTTGACCATTGTTGATTTATGTCTGAATAGGGAGTGGTCTTGGCACCATGTGGCCACTCTTGTCCCAACTTGGGTAAAAGACGAGATTGAAAGCCTCTTTCTGAATGATGGCATCCCAGATACTGTTGTTTGGGACGCTTCCTCTGATGGAACTTTCACTGCTTCGTCTGCTTTTCGCTAGCTCACTAAGGCTCAATCTCCCATTGCTACCCAAGGATGAAAAGGAACCTGGGTTTGGTCTCTTCCTTTACCAGAAAATATTAAATTCTTTCTTTGGCTTACTGATCATCAATGCTTACCTACAAATTCTTTACGTTTTAACCGTTCTTTTTCAATTGACTCATCTTGTCACAGGTGCGGTTTCTCTACAGAAACCATTTTGCACGTGCTTCAGGATTATCCAAAAGCAACGCCTATTTGGTCAAGTTTGCAGCTGGACATTCACGTAGGTGATAACTCCATTGAGGTTTCTGATTGGTTACACAACAATGCCTCTGGTCCTCATGGTAGCATGTTTGCGATAGCTTGTTGGATGATTTGGAGAGGAAGAAATAAAGAAGTGTTTCAGGATACCTCTTGGACAAATTGGTTCACTCTTCACCGGATTCATGCTCTTCATGGTCTCAGCTCCAGCGTTTTCCAGAAGCGCTCCAAACTTTCTCAGGAAATCACTATTCGTTGGCATTCCCCGGATGAAGGTTTTGTTAAACTTAACACTAATGGCAGCTCGCAAGGGAACCCTGGCCAATATGGGTTCGGTGGTTTGATTCGTGATTGCCATGGCAGATGGATTATTAGTTATATTGGTGCTTGTGGTGTTGGCTCGTCTTTAAACGCGGAGTTACATGCTATTTATCACAGGCTGAATGTGGCTTTTATTGAAGGTTTTCATAATATTATTTGTGAATCAGATTCACAATCTGCGGTTACTATGATTCAGAAGGGAGTGCCCATTACTCATGCTTTGTTTCCTATTGTTGACAAGATTCGTAGTTTCATGAGCCATACATGGAATCTTACTTTCCAACACACTCTCCGTGAAGGGAACATGTACGCAGACTGGCTGGCCAAGAAAGGAGTTAGATATCAAGTTCAGTTTTCTCTCATCACTTATTGTCCTTCTCAGTTGGAGCCGAAGCTTTATGCTGATGCTTTAGGGGTGTTGTTCCTTAGGGGCAGCTAGTTTCTTTGTTTTGTTTTGTTTCTTTTGTTCTTTTTTTCTCCGCTTGTCTTTGTTTAACTTTTCTGAAGTATAAAAAAAAAGTAAACTACTCTGATCTTGTCAGTTAACATATTTAAGTTAACATATTTAGCAAGCCAATCCACACAAGCATTTTCTTCCATCAATGTATGACAGAAAGAAATGGACCAATCCAAAGCTATAAGGTCTATAATCAGACTGACTATGGTTGTATAAGGATGGAAAGAGTTCATATCTTTCTGAATAAAATCTAAAGCAACTTGTGAGTCAGATTCACAAAAAATGACAAACCTAAACCCATCATTCCAAACTTTGTGGAGTCCATGGTAGATAGCAAACAATTTCGACTTGAGACTAGTATATATACCACAAGCTCCAATGAATCCCTAAATTCAATTGCAAAGATGATCACAAACAATGCCTCCAAAGCCTGCGTTTCTTGGGTTCCCAAAGGAATTGTCGTCCACATTTAACTTGATAAAAGGCAACGTAGGTGTTTCCTAAGCAATATAGCAATAGGGTTTGTGATGAATCTCCTAATAGAAAGCCTTGAAAATATCAGCGTGCAGAATGGGTATTTAGTTGACAACATGCCACATGTCCCAAACCTCATCATTCTTAGCCTTCCACAAAATCCAACAAGCAACAACAAAAATGGTTCTATTTGAGCTATTCATGTTGGTTACCAACCAATCATTACACAGTTGTTGTATAAAAGGTAATCTCACAATCCAAATTGAGGTGTCTCCACACACGCGACTAGATAAACCGTAGTCATGAAGCAAATGCATCGTAATCTTTTGTCCATTGTCGAACCTGTTACAAGAGGAATCCATATAAACATGTCTAAAGACTCGAAAGATGTTAGTGGGGAGGCTACCATGCAGGGTAAGCCAAAAGACATGTTTGATATTTTCTAGTAGTTGAAGTTTCCAGACCTAGGACAAATTTCCAAATTGAGTGATAAACGATGGATTCTTGGCACTAAGCCACTTGAAAGCGGAATTGGAAGAGAAAATGCCAGTTGGAAAGTGTCCCCAGATAACTATATCATCCATATGTTCATTTAAGATGTGACTTTGAAGTTTTTATTATAAAAGCAAGTTAGTAATAAAACTCAATGTAAAATTTTTTGTCTAATAGAAAAGTTACTTAGCTTATGTTTGGTGGTGAGAAAGGAAAGGAAGGGAACGTAAGAGAATATATGAGAAAAGAAAATAAGATAAATAAGTGAGAAATAGGGTAAAAATAGAAGTTGTTTGGTTGAAGACAAATAGGGTGGAATAGAAGAGAAATATTTAAATTAAAGTGGTTTGGTTGGTAAAAAAAAGAAAAGAAGAGAAATTAATAATAAATAAAAAAAATATTATTATTATTATTATCATCATTATTAATTTTGTTATTATTATTTTTATTATTATTTTAATATTTTTATTTTTTATTATTGGATAAGAATACTGTTGAGTCATAAGACGAATCGGGGCTCTCAATTATTTTGATTTTATGCAAAATAAGTATTAGGTAAAAAGACTGCGTCTTATGAATGCCTACAGACGAAAACGTTGTATCTGCGTCTGTAAGACACAAATGATACGCAGACAGACGCTTAAGTTTGAAGAAGCATTTAAAGGCATAGTAAATGCACCATGGTTCTGTAATCTGTTTTGCAGGGAATATTCATATAACATCCTCCAAAGATCTGTCGAAGTGCATAAAAGGGAACAGAAAGAAGAGTCAAAGTTTCAGAAGTCTCCCTTGCCTCAAAAGGCGCACTACAGCTAGCAATAAGTACTTGTCTAAGCAAGCGATGTAACCACTGCAACAGAAGCATATGGAGTATATCTCAAGAAAGATAAGCAGAATGCTTTATCAGCTAAGAATGACCAGTTGGTGACAAGCATTTAATGCTCGCATTAAAATATCCTCAACTACCCTCCTTCAAATGATGGTCAGACGCAAGAAAGAAAATCGTTTAGAGACAACGGTTACTTCCTCAGCAAGTCTATATAAAGAAGGAGATTTGAAGTGCTAAGCAGAGAACACATGAACTGAAATTCTTTCAAGCCTTCATTCTTTCTCTTGTAAAAATTCTATTTGTAAAAGCTCTCAACTCACTTTGCGTATCCTGAGAGAAAAATACTTAGTTCTTAATCTTGTATATCCATCTGTAAGACGATAGTTAAAAAGTCTGTGCGCCCTTACAAAAATAAATCTCGTGATTTGTTTTAGAGCCATAAGTGGCTTGGTAGTAAATAATACTTGGGTTTTTAGCTTGGAGAGGCTAAAATTCAAAAACTACTTGGGTGAGCCAGAAGTGGCAGTGAAGAATACTTGTAACTTGAAAAAGTTAGTGGAACTTGGTGGTTAGGAACTAGACGTAGTCTTGGGGTGAGACGAACCAATATAAAATTTCTGTGTTGTCTTTCCTGCTCTTCTATTTTCTGTAACTGCTTAAACTGACTTTGTGTTGTGATTAAAATCTATTTTTCTTAAAAAGGGTTTTTCATCTGTGCAGTATCGTCTGTAAAAAGGTTTTCTTCAAAAAGGATATCTTTTGTTCAACAGGCGATACAAGCTGTTTATAAAAGGTTTGCGAAAATTTTTATAAATCACTTCAACCCCCCCTTCTTGCGATTTTTGCCTTTACAGTTTGGTATCAAAGCTCAGCCTCTAAGGGTTAAGCACTTGACCGTGTCTAGAGGAAAATATCCAGATGGCCAATCATGACAATCAGTTCATTCCTGAGGGAGTCTCTCTAATAGGGCCTCTAGCCTTTCTTGGAGATGACTATCCCTACTGGAAAGATTGCATGGAAATGTACATCAAGTCCAACTAGTATCAACTATGGAACATCATCATAAATGGAGATATTCACATTACAAGACCTGAGGATCAATGGACTTAATATGACTACAACATCCTTCAACTCAAAAACAAAGCCAGATATACTTTGACCTATGCTTTAACCATAAATGAGTATAAGAAGGTGTGTAGACTAAAGTCAGCCAAGGAGATTTGGGATTCTCTCTGCACCAACTATGAAGGAACAGAAGATGTTCAACTGAGAAAAACTGCCACTCTGACCAAACATTATGAGAGTTTCTCCATGAAAGAAGGAGAAAGTGTCGATGACATGTTTGGGAGACTTCGGGTTCTTCTCTGAGACCTGGAATCTCTTGGGCACATGTACACTAAAGCTCAGGTAAATATGAAGATTCTTGATAGCATGCCCAAAGTGTGGAAACCCAAGACCACAGCTATCCAAGAAGCAAGGAACATGAGAACCTTGTCTTGGGATGGGTTGCTGGGAGTTCTACATGTGCATGAAGTGCACCTGCAGAACCAAGACCAACTGCCTACAAACAACGCTATCAAATCTGCTGCTCTCATAGTTGGTGAAACCAGCACCATCAAGGAAGAAAAGATAAGAGCCCCCAAGGCTCTGAAAGTTCAAATTGAAGAATCAGACGAAAGCACTACCGGATATACAGACGATGAGGTTGTCCACATGGCAAGAAAATTCAAGCAGATGCTGAAGAAGAAAAACAAATTCGAACAATCCTCCAGGAAAAAGTATTCCAGATTCAAGAAGAAAGATAAGGAGGACAGTCAAGAGATCATCTGCTTTGAATGCAGAAAACTAGACCATATGAAGTCTGAATGTCCGCGGCTAAAGAAAAAGAAGTCCTACAGTGGCAAAAAAAAGAAAAAGAGTCTGATGGCCATATGGGACGACTTAGACAGTGAGCAAAGCAGCAACTCAGACAATGAACAAGATAATATCTGTCTGATGGCAGAGACAGTAGAAAAAGTTGAGGTAAAAACTTGTTCTGAATCTGAAAGCTCATCTGGTTCTTCATCAGACGATGAAGAAGAGGTGTCTTATGACGTTTTACTTCAGAACTGTCATATGATCTCTCAGCAATGTAAAATATTTAAACAAAAACTCAAACAATCTGTTTGTGAAATAGAATTGCTGAAGAAATCAAATGCAAAACTAGAAGAAAAAGTCAAGACTCTGGATTCAGAAAGCCTGAGTCAAACCAGCACCCCTAGTCAAACAGACGATTCATCCATAGTTGAAAAACTGAGGGAAGAAGTAGCCTATTTAACTAAGGATTTTAGGAAGTTTCTGGAGAGTTATAACACTCTCACTATGCTTTTAAAATATCATCAATATCCCCATGATAAATCTGGTTTAGGCTTAGAAAAAGATGCATCTGCTTCTACTCAGTCTGACCCAGACAAATGTGACTTCTGTGGAAAATCTGGACACTCCAAGTTCATATGCATACACAAGAAGAAGCAAATGTCTAAGGGCACTAATTCTGCTGGACCCAAAAAGATTTGGGTACCAAAGTCTCATATTATTCCTATTTCAGATATCCTTGGTAGGAAAAGGCAAGGGTTTAAGCTGGTACCTAGATAGTGGTTGCTCATGACACATGACGGGAGAAAGGTCTATGTTCCTAGACCTAAAGCCGGTTGAAGGCGGAGCAGTTGCCTTTGGAGGCATGGGAAAAGGATGCATCACAGGCGTAGGTAAAGTTGGTATGTCCTCCCTAACCTCCATAGACAACGTCTTATATGTTGAAGGTCTGAGGTATAACCTACTAAGCATAAGTCAATTATGTAACGATGGTTATATAGTCTCCTTCAACAAGGACAAATGTATAGTCAAAACAGATTATGGCAAGTCTGTCTTCTCTGCCAGACGACACAACAATCTGTATGAAATTGATCTTATAGACCTTAGCAAGCAGAAGGTAACGTGTCTGCTATCTAGAGAAGATGAAAGATGGATTTGGCATAAAAAGCTTGGGCACGTGAATCTGAAACACATTTCAAAAATTTCGAAAAAGGGTTTAGTAAGAGGATTGCCCGAGATTTCTTGGAAAACCCATCTTCTCTGTGAAGTATGTCAAAAGGGGAAACAAATTAAAACTTCTTTTAAATCTAAAAATGTTGTTTCCACCTCCAGGCCATTGCAACTCTTGCATATGGATTTATTTGGTCCTACTAGAACGTTGAGTTTGGGCGGGAAGAAATATGACTTAGTTATTGTAGATGACTATTCAAGATATACATGGGTATACTTCCTAGGCCATAAACATGAATCTTTCAAGGTCTTTGAAATATTATGTAAACGAGTTCAAAATGAAAAGGGCTTTTGCATTTCTAGCATCAGAAGTGATCATGGAACTGAGTTTGAAAATGCTTAGTTCAAATCTTTCTGCGAAAAGAATGGAATTTTCCATAACTTCTCTTCACCGAGAACACCTCAGAAAAATGGGGTAGTTGAAAGGAAAAACCGAACTCTGCAAGATATGGCTAGAACCATGCTCTGTGAGAATTAGGTATGGCAACGGGGGGGGGGGGGGGGGGGGGGGCGGGTTTAGCCTCCCCACTCCCCACCCCTGACATCCCAAATCATCCCCGCCCCCGATCCCCGCTGGGGCTAAAAAATTAGACCCACCCTTGCCCCCATCGGGGGTCGGGTTTCCCCGCCCTACCCCCGTCCCCGACCTGTTACTGTTCTACTAAAAGAAAAATATGCTTGATTTCTTGTACCAGACTTTTTCTACTTTTCTTATATATGACATTATACGTTTGATTTTTTTTTTATGCTAAAAAATAATGGGGGTGGGTGTGGGGTGGGGATCACAATACCCAGCCCCACCCCCGACTTTCTTAATAGGGGAAAACTCGAACCCGAACCCGGTCAACTCGATTTTTCCCCATCAAAGTTGGGGCGGGTTCGGGTGGGTCCCCGTGGGCGCAGGTTTATTTGCCATGCCTAGTGAGAACTCTCTTCCTAAACATTTCTGGGCAGAGGCTGTGAATACTGCTTGTTATGTTCAAAACAGAGTATTAATCAGATCTATGATTGAAAAAACTCCCTATGAACTATAGAGATGAAGAAGACCCAACATTGCTTACTTTCATCCTTTCGGATGTGAGTGTTACATCTTAAACACCAAAGATCAATTGGGAAAATTTGATTCTAAGGTGGATAAAGGTGTCTTTCTAGGATATTCTGATACATCTAAGGCTTACAGAGTTTTCAATACAAGAACCTTAGTTGTAGAAGAATCTATCCCTATTAAGTTTAATGATGGACTAACGTATGATAGGAGACTATCAGATCTTGATGATGATTTTGCAGATATGCAGATAGGTCCGTCTGTGGCACCAAAGTTAGACGAAATTCAATCTCCTCAGGAAATTCTTCCTTAGATTGATGGAGCATCTGACTCTCAACCACAGACAAGAGACTGGAAATTCATAACCTATCATCCACAAGATCAGATCATAGGAGATAAAAGAGAAGGCATAAAGACCAGATCATCCTTCAGAGATCAAGCATCTTATGCTTCGTCTCAGAAATAGAACAAAAAATAATAGACGAAGCCCTGACAGACGATGACTGGATCTTAGCCATGGAAGAAGAATTGAACCAGTTTACCAGAAATGACGTCTGGACCCTAGTTCCCAAGCCAAAGAATAAAAGCATAATTGGAACAAGATGGGTTTTCATAAACAAACTGGACGAGCAAGGAAAAGTGGTAAGAAACAAAGCTAGATTAGTAGCTCAAGGCTATAATCAGCAGGAAGGTATAGACTTCACCGAAACCTTTGCTCCTGTAGCTAGATTAGAAGTTATAAGAATCATGCTTGCATTTGCTTCTCATAAAAACATTAAGCTCTTTTTCAAATGAATGTTAAGAGTGCCTTTTTAAATGGTTTTATTGAAGAGGAAGGTTATGTTAAACAACCTCCTGATTTTGAAGATCCCACTCTTACAGATCATGTTTTTAAACTCAAAAATGTTCTGTTGTCTGAAGCAAGCACCTCGTGCTTGGTATGACAGGCTGAGCTCTTTCCTTTTAGAAAATGGTTTTATGAGAGGGAAAATAGACACTACTCTTTTCAGAAGAGAAGTGGACAAAGATTTCATTATAGTTCAAATTTATGTAGATGATATTATTTTTGGAGCTACTAATAAATCTCTTTGCAAGGATTTTTCTGATCTGATGAAAAGCTAGTTTGAAATGAGTATGATAAGAGAACTTAAGTTCTTCTTAGGACTTCAGATCAAACAAGATAGTAAGGGAATCTATGTTCATCAGCAGAAATATACAAGGGAGCTTCTTAAGAAATTCAAAGTGGAAGATGTTAAATCAATGAAAACACCTATGCATGCTTCCAGTCCCTTGAGCAAAGACGAATCAGGTAAACCAGTAGATCAGATGATCTATAAAGGTATGATTGGCTCACTTCTTTATCTTACAGCCAGTAGACCTGATATCATGCATAGCGTCTGTCTGTGTGCTAGATTTCAGTCAGATCCTTGAGAGTCTCATCTTAAAGCTGTTAAAAGAATCTTTCGTTATCTAGTGGGAACCACTAACCTTAGTATGTTCTATAAGAAAAATCAAGATTTCAGGTTAGTAGGATATTGCGACAGAGACTATGCAGGAGACAGAGTTGAACGAAAAAGTACAAGTGGAGGATGTCACTTTATAGGACCTTGTCTCATCTCATAGGCAAGCAAGAAGCAGAACTCAATTGTGTTATCTACTGTAGAAGTTGAATATGTGTCTGCTGCAAGTTGCTGCTCACAGCTACTATGGGTAAAATATCAGTTAGAAGATTACTCTAGTTTTGAAAACAATATACTTGTATATTGTGACAATACTAGTGCAATCAACCTATCAAAAAATCCCATACAACATTCTAAGGCAAAGCATATTGATATCAGATATCATTTCATTTGTGATTATGTTCAAAAAGGTGTTTTCGATATTAAGTTTGTAGATACAGATCACCAATGTGATTATCTTTACAAAACCTTTGTCTGAAGAACGTTTCGTCTGTATTAGGGATCATCTGCATATGCACATACTTTCAAATTAATGTTTGCACTCATCAGACGATAACCTTCGTCTTATTTTCTTCATTAATCTGTTGGAACTAATGTGTGTTCAAGTGTACAGACGTTAAAGTGCCCACGTTCACAACGGTTATAAGTCTTTTCGTTTTCACTCAAAACGTGTGCTGCCCTTTTCGCCATGATGAGACAGTTTTCGAAAAGTTTTTAATGTTTTTAAAACCGCTTTTTTTATAAAGTTCTCTCTCCTCTCTCATCTCCTCTGGTATAAAAGGACGAAATGCCTCAAGTAGAAGGTTCCTTTGATCTTTCTCATCTCTCTGAAATTCTCTGAGTTTCTCAAAGACCTCAAAGATCAAAACTTTCTCATCTTCTCTTTTCTAAAAACCTAATCTTTCTGTGAATAATGGCACCAAAGAAGCAAGTCTCATCTTCTGCTACTCCTCTTATCCGCAACATGGACGAAGCCACTACAACCTTTCCAGAAGAGCTTTTTAGTCCTCGAAAGTGGGCAAATTTGAAGGAGCTGGCAAAGGAAGGCTTTTATGTTCTGGACATGTTCACCAGAGTTAGGTGGACCAACTTCGTTGGAAAACACAGTGTCTGGTACCATGGTCCTTATGCCCTCTTCTGGGGGACAGCCAAGATGGAGGATGACCAATGCATCAAGGGGACGATTGGTCAGACATTAGTAAAATCAGCCCTGCAACCATCGCTAAGGATATTGGTTGTGCTGAAGAGGGTCTGATCTATGACAAAGACTGGGAGAAGACCATCACTCAAGAGACGGTGGATAAAGTTCTCTATGATGGAGTAAGACCTGCAAACGAAGACCCCAAGAAGAAAGCTGCAGCCATGAAGAACTTTCTTAGGTCTGCCAACATGACCCACGTCTGCAGACTTCTTCACAACATGCTCTTCAACATAGTGCTCCTAAGGACGGGGTCAAGGGACCACGTAAGTGAAAGAGACAAATTCTGCATCTACAACATTGTCATAGGAGAAAAGATCAATCTTCCATATCTAATCTTCTATCATCTGGAGTAGGCATTCAAAGATAGATTCTCCATAAAGAAGAGAAAACCCATCCCTTATTGTATGTTGTTCACTCAACTAATGAGGGATGCTGGTGTTGATCTGACAGAGTTTGAGGCTTCTGACGGACCCACACAGGTGACAGGAACCACCTTTGTAAGGATGGGTATAGCTTACAAATTCCCTGAATGGGTGAAGAAGCAGGGAACCAAGGTGAAGAAGGAGCCCAAGGAGGAATCGTCCGACGAGCCTGCGTCTGTTGCCAAGACACAGACGCTACCCCAGCCCAAGCCTGCACAGACACAAACCAAATCAACCTCCAGACGCACTCAACCTCCTTCCTCAGACCAATCCAAGAAACCCAAACAATAACCATCTTCAAATCCTCCCTCATCTCTAAAGAAAAAGGTTTCAAAATCTTCATCTGAACCAATCCCTGAACCTCCCCTCAAAAAGCCTTCTACCAGAACCACCAAAATCTGCATCATTTTCAAAGCCAAACTCACCACCTCACCTGAACCCCAAATAGCACCCCAATCTAAACCTCAACCTGCACCTTCCCAAACCCAAGAATCAGATGTTGAGATTCTTGATGCACCCCTCTCTAAACCCTAAACCTCTTCCACACCCAAGCCCAATCCTTCATCTTTTCCTCCACCAGCTGACAAAAAGGAAACAACAGCCATTAGAAAAGCTCAGGAGCTGTCAAGAAAAGGAAGCTGCTAAAAAGGCTAAGCTAGCTAAAAGCCTTGAAGAAAAAGAGCAGATTGAACTAGAACAATCTATGGTAGAGTCTGTTAAGACTTTATCAGCTGAAGAACAAAAAAGGAAGGCTGCTGAAGAAGTCTTGGCTCCTGTAGACGCTGCTGAAGAAGAAGAAGCAATGGAAGAAGCTGTTCTTGAGTCTATTAAGACTCTTTCTGAAGAAGAACAGAAGCAAGCAATCATGGAAGATCTCGGAAGAATTGAATCTGCCCTAATTCAAACGGCTGAGATAACATCTGCAGAAGTGGCAAATAAGCAAATGGCGCTTCGGACGCTCACAATAGATGATGTGTTGAGTCATAAGACAAATCAGGACCCTCAATTATTTTGACTTTATGCAAAACAAATATTAAGTAAAAAGATTGTATCTTATAAATGCCAACAGATGAAAACATTGTATATGCGTCTGTAAGATACAGATGATACGCAGACAGACGCTTTAGTCTGAAGAAGCATTTAAAGGCATAGTAAATGCACTATCATTTTGTTATTTGTTTTGCAGGGAATGCTCATAAAACATCCTCCTAGGATCTGTCGAAGTGCATAAAAGGGAATAGAAAGAAGAGTCAAAGTTTCTGAAGCTTCCCTCACCTCAAAAAACGCGTTATAGCTAGCAATAAGTACTTGTCTGAGCAAGTGATGTGACCACTGCAGCAGAAGGATTTGAAGTATATCTTAAGAAAGATAAGCATAATGCTTTATCAACTCAGAATGACTAGTTGGTGACAAGCATTTAATGCTTGCATTAAATGCCCCTCAACTACCCTCCTTCAGACGATGGTCAGACATAAGAAAGAAGACCATTTAGAAACAACGGTTACTTCCTTAGCAAGTCTATATATAGAAGAAGATTTGAAGTATTGAACATAGAACAACACATGAACTGAATTAAAAATTCAAGCATTCATTTAAGCCTTCATTCTTTCTCTTGTAAAAATTCTCTTTGTAAAATCTCTCAAATCACCTTGTGTATCCTGAGAGAAAAAGACTTAGCTATTAATCTTGTATATCTGTCTATAAGACGATAGCCAAAAGTCTGTGCGCCCCCTTCTCAAACAAATCTTGTGATTTGTTTTAGAGCCAGAAGTGGCTTGGTAGTAAAGAATACTTGGGTTTTTAGCTTGGAGAGGCTAAGTGTGAAAAACTACTTGGGTGAGCCAGAAGTGGTAGTGAAGAATACTTGTAACTTGAAAAGTTAGTGGAACTTGGTGGTTTTCCAAGAACTGGACGTAATCTCGGGGTAAGACGAACCAGTATAAAATTTTTGCGTTGTCTTTCCTGCTCTTCTATTTTCTGTAACTGCTTGAACTGACTTTGTGTTGTGATTAATATCTATTTTTCTTAAAAAGAGTTTTTCATTTGTGCAATATCATCTGTAAAAAGGTTTTATGCAAAAACGACATCTTTTGTTCAAGAGACGATACAAGCTGTTTATAAAAAGTTTGCGAAAAATTTTATAAATCACAATTCAACCCTCCTTCTTGTGATTTTTTCCTTTACACGATGACGCAGACGAAGCTAAATTAGAAGAACTAAATGAAGCCCTTCTTCAGTCTACTTTGGAGGCAAGCGCCCAAGGTCTGGATATTGGAGAAGACCTTGTTGAAGCTGATGACTCTGGACCTCGTGCTATCTATAGGCCAATCACTGAAGAGGATGAGAGAAAAGTAGATGAGCACTTAGCATAGTCCGAAGAAGATCACGCTACCAAACAGATGGTCATTTATGGTGGCTCTTCATCTGTACCCTCAAATGAACTTCAAACTCAGATCAATGATGAAATTCAAACTCTGACTGAAGATGAACTCTTCAGACGAAGAAGGTATGCTGCAAAGGCCACACACTCTCTCTCAGATATATCTATGGAAGTCTAGCTCTGGACCTTGCTCCAAAGTACAGAGGCTATGACTGGACATCCGAAGAAGCCTTAACATTCCACTCCCTCTATTGCAACCACCAACAGACCCAAACGTCAATGTCAGATACTATAGTGGGTGGAAACGACCCAGAGTGAATGAATGGGAACACTGCAACAAGGAATAGAGGAGGAAGGGAATCTGCACTGATGAGGATGAAGTCTTCCTGCTTGATTCCATCAACTTTGTAGAGTTGTGGAAGAAAGGTGTTCCTGGGATTGATCCTTTCAACCTTCCCAACTATGAAGTCCTACCAGAAGAAGACTGCCTGCACTTTCATGCTATAAGAAGGAGCCCTAATTCAGAATCTTTCCTCCTCGACAGACGGTAGCACCAGACCCAAACTCCATTATCTTCGAGCACAATCCGTGTGGCAAACGCAACTATCCACCTGGAGCCTCAATCTGGGGAAGGCTCTCAGTGCTCACTGATAAGGTACCTTTATATGAGCCTATCAACCTACAACAGATGATGGGTCTCCTAGCATATCTCAATGTGATTCTCCCTTGGAATCATGTTGGGCAAAGCCGCTCTGTTTATATTGAAGATCTTAACTTGGATGATCCAGAGGCAAGTCCAATATTTCATCTCTGGGAATCTTCAGACTGCTCTACAGAGTTACGTATGAAGCTACAGATGTACAAGGAAGAGATAAAGAAGAGGCAAAACTCTTTCAGGCAGATTCAACGACGAGCACAAACGATGCCTCACTTCCTAGGCACATAATTTCACTGTGTGGCCTTAAATCAAACCCAATTCAAGCCTGCTCTAGACAAGGTCATTCATATTCTTCCAATCATGAATTATAAGGGTAAGGAGAAAGCTGAAGAAGAAGATGATGTTCCTCAAAGAAACATTCGAGTGCGAAGAGGTAGACCTTTCAGACAGGAGATTGACGCCATCTTTCAGAAGTCTACTGCTGAAAGAATGTCTGAAGACTTAAAGACCACCAGACATGTCACGAAGTTTGATGCTTTCTGCTCTGGCCTGGAACCTAAAGACAAGCCTCCTGCAGATGGGTATCATCTGAAGATAGGAAGATGTTATCAATGCCATGGACATCAGACTTTCCCATCTTCAGCTGACCCTTCCGAAATCATGCGAAATCATGCCCTGGAAGTCCACCTTCTACTATCAATTTGATATGGACTTCTTTTTTGTTGTGACGCTACCATATTCCACCTTCTTCTTCTCCACGCTTATTCTGGGCTTTGTGTAAGAACCAGAAGATGATATGATGGCCATTGAACCATTCAGACCTCTCATATCTGAAGAAGAAGTCCATGATCTGTATGCCGAACTTTGGGCAACCAGAAAAGCTCTGTATCAAGCCTTAGAAGATCGAAAAGCACTCGAGGCTGAGCTCAAAAAGTGGATCAACATAGATGCCTTCTTCAAAGGATGTCATTGCAGACGCACTCCCACTCCACCAGGATCTCCTATGGTTCTTTCATCAGACTCTGACTCTGACACCTCTGATTCTGACGATCCCATTCATGGGGAACCAAGTTTTGTTGATCGCCATGCAAAAGGGGGAGAAGGGAAGAGTAAAAAGTAAAAAGAAAACATGAAGACAGGAACGCATCTAAGGGGAAGCTACAAGGGAGAGTATTTTGTTTCTTTTGTTATAATTTGTAAAAACACATCATCTTGATGTGAAAACTTTTCAATAAGACGAGTTGTTTGATTGCTCATTAAACCTGAGTCTTCTTTTCTCTCTGTTTAAATTCTATGTTTATGTTATTAATAGCTTTGATACATCTTTTTACAATATTTGCTTGGCATCATCAAAAAGGGGGAGATTGTTGAGTCATAAGACGAATCAGGACCCTCAATTATTTTGATTTTATGCAAAACAAATATTAAGTAAAAAGATTGTGTCTTATAAATGCCTACAGATGAAAACGTTGTATCTGCGTTTGTAAGACACAGATGATACGCAGACATACGCTTAAGTCTGAAGAAGCATTTAAAGGCATAGTAAATGCACCGTGGTTTTGTAATCTGTTTTGCAGGGAATATTCATATAACATCCTTTTAGGATCTGTCGAAGTGCATAAAAGGGAACAAAAAGAAGAGTCAAAGTTTCAGAAGTTTTTCTCACCTCAAAAGACGCGTTACAACTAGCAATAAGTACTTGTCTGAGCAAGCGATGTGACCACTACAACAGAAGGATATGGAGTATATCTAAAGAAAGATAAAAAGAAAGATAAGTAAAATGCTTTATCAACTCAGAATGACTAGTTGGTGACAAGCATTTAATGCTCGCATTAAATGTCCTCAGCTAGCCTCCTTCAGACGATGGTCAGACGCAAGAAAGAAGAGCGTTTAGAGACAACGGTTACTTCCTCAACAAGTCTATATAAAGAAGAAGATTTAAAGTGCTAAGCAGAGAACACATGAACTGAATTCAAAATTTAAGCATTCTTTCAAGCCTTTATTCTTTCTCTTGTAAAAATTCTCTTTGTAAAAGCTCTCAACTCACTTTGTGTATCCTGAGAGAAAAAGACTTAGTTCTTAATCTTGTATATCCGTCTGTAAGACGATAGTTAAAAAGTCTGTGTGCCCTCACAAAAACAAATCTCGTGATTTGTTTTAGAGCCAGAAATGGCTTGATAGTAA
The DNA here is from genome assembly GCA_026413185.1 of Pueraria montana var. lobata. Classification (NCBI taxonomy): domain Eukaryota; kingdom Viridiplantae; phylum Streptophyta; class Magnoliopsida; order Fabales; family Fabaceae; genus Pueraria; species Pueraria montana. The sequence goes on along the minus strand of CM048648.1, from coordinate 22,853,327 downwards.
AGAATACTTGAGTTTTTAGCTTGGAGAGGCTAAGTGTCAAAAACTACTTGGGTGAGCCAGAAGTGGCAGTGAAGAATACTTGTAACTTGAAAAAGTTAGTGGAACTTGGTGGTTTGCCAAGAACTGGACATAGTCTCGGGGTGAGACTAACCAATATAAAATTTGTGTTGCCTTTCCTGCTCTTCTATTTTCTATAACTGCTTAAACTGACTTTGTGTTGTGATTAGTTTTTCTTAAAAAAGGTTTTTCATTTGTGCAGTATCGTCTGTAAAAAGGTTTTCTTCAAAAATGATATCTTTTGTTCAACAAACGATACAAGCTATTTATAAAAAGTTTGCAAAATTTTTTATAAATCACAATTCAACCCCCCTTCTTGTGATTTTTGTCTTTACAAATACAAAGGGAGGGGGACAATTACAACTTACGTGGAAGGAGGAAGCTTACAGGTGCAAAACATCGTGAGAGGAACAAGCAGTGCGTACGGTTTCCACGCAATTCATCTCATTTTAGCGTGTAATCTTTCTCTGTGGGACCCACGTTATTTTTTAAAAAAAAATCCTTCCTCCCCCATTTAACCAATCCATCGTAAACTCTCCACTTCTCCTTTCTTTCCTCTTCCCCCTTTCTAATTCCTCTGTACCAAACAAAAGGTTAAAGTTGTTTCAACTTATAATCAATTTTCAATGTGAAACTAAACGTGACAATATATCTAAAATCATGTTAATTGATATTTCAACGTGATTCTGGATAATTTAACATTAAACCAAACACGCATTGAAGGTTATATTTGGATGGATGGAATGTGCTCGAATTTGGAATAAAATTTTATTGTCTGGATTATTTAAATTGTTGTGAAATTAAATGACAACCAATAGGAATTAAAAATATTTCATCTGTTTGTTTGTTGAGAAATATAGGCAAGAAATGATCAAATTTTGTAGGTTCCATCTGTTTTATCTTTCATCTTGTCCAAGTCATGAAATAAGAAATGTATCACAGCAACGTCTTCATTCCTTATTTACCTTTTCCTAGCCATTGAGGAATGCAGACAAGCCAACAATTTCTCTTATCCATCATGGTGTCATCAAGTTAAACTAAGAGAACTTCTTGTTGAACATAGGCACCTATAAACAAAGCATAAGCTTGAACGAAGGAGATATTTGACCCCTTATTTTTGTTATTTTTTATTTTTTACAAATAAAATAGTACACATAAATAAATTAATGTAAAAAAAAGGACCAATTTGGCATGGGCCATGCCAAGCCAACAAATCAGTTACCCATCTGAAAAATAGACTATATGCATAATCGTCAAATGAGATAATTAGATTTTTGTAATTTTGTAAACTTGAATAGAAACTGAATTTAGTTAGTATCTATCTACATTACACTTTGGTATCTATAAATACTTACCCTTTCTCTTGTATCAGTCATACATTGAATAATGAATTTTCTTGACCATGAGAGTTCTCTCTCTTTATCTATAATCATAGCTCCCAATACTCTTCTTTTTGGGTCAATTCGCCATTTGTCATTAAAGATTTAATTCCTAATAACCCACACAACAATGTCATTGACAACCGCAATCAACAATTGGAAAATTGTTTTTTTTTTAATTGCCAAGTAACTTTGCTTGTATTTATTTGCTTATACAAGCAACAATTCTTATATAAGAACGCTAACTCATTTATTCTAATAGAGAACTCAAGTTAAGCAATGTTGTTTAAGTTTAAAAATCCAATTAAACAACTGCATTGGATATGCTCTAATGATGCATTGGATATGCTCCAATGATGATTTGCCAAGTAACTTTGCTTGTATTTATTTGCTTATACAAGCAATAGTTCTTATATAAAAACGCTAACTCATTTATTCTAATGGGGAACTCAAGTTAAGAAATGTTGGTTAAGTTTAAAAATCCAATTAAACAATTGCATTGGATATGCTCTAATGATGAATTGTCATATAATTAAAAAATGTAGACTTTTGTTACAATTATTTTAAGATTTAATTATGTATTTGTTCCTTATAGTTACAAAAACTTTTCTTCTTAATCCCTATACTTAAAAACATCTCCTTTTCGTTCCAACACATATATTTTTTAATCCATTTTAGTTCCTACACATAGAGCTATTAAAATGGACTTAGTCTGACAAGTCAGCCTAAACTCTTCAATTTGAGGCCAAGAAGAATTGGGTTGAATTGGCCTGGCCTGTCAGGCCAAAGGGGCCGGGCTGGGCCAAAAAATATAGCCAAAATGTATTGAGCCTATTTGGCTCATTTTTTTTACATGTAAAATACATATAAATTAATATAAAAAAAATAAACAAACCAATTTGGCACAGGCCAAGTTGACCTAGCAAATTAGTGACCATATGAAAAACGAACTAGCTTGACCAAACTCGTTTTCATACTTTGTCCCGCTCGGTTAGGCCGGGCCAGAAAATATAAGGTCAAAAAATACCAAACCTATTTGGCCTAGTATTTTTATTTTATTTTTTACATGTAAAATACATATAAATTAACATATATAAAAAAGAAAAAGAAAAATAGACCAATTTGGCTCGGGTTAGGTCAGGCCAACAAATCAATGACCCATATGGAAAACAGGTCAGTCCAGCCCAACCTATCTTCACACTTTGGTCGGTCAAGTTAGGCGGCCCATTTTGACAGCTTTACCTACACGTGCCATCTTAATTTCTTCTAGTCCCTACGGCTAGGAATAAAAGAGATTAAAAATAATATGTGTAGGGACTAAAAGGAGATGTTGTTAAGTACAAGGATTAAAAGAAAAAAAATTGTAACTATAAAGATCAAATGAATAATTAAATCTTATTTTAAAAATCATATTTAAAAAATTCCTAATCAATGGTGTAAAAATTAAAAAGAGTAAATAACCAAATTAATCCCTGAAATTGTTACTCATTGTTATTTTAGACTTTTAGTATCTAGAATTAACAAAATTAATAGCTCCTAAAATGTACTGTTATTAGTTCCTTTGTTAAGTGAGCTATAGTTTTGTTCGAAATTATAATGATAGTAAATTATAAAATTTAAAGACTATAATAATAGTAAATTGTATGTCTCAGAGACTAAAATGACAATAATTTTAATTTAAAAAAAGCATTTAATATTTTTAAATTTCAAAAACTATTATGACTCTGTCACGTAATTTCAAGGACTTGTTTACTCAATAAAAAATCTCAACATTATCAAAAGTTGTTGGTACAAGTGGTTCGACACTTGGATCCCTTAACCAAGGTCTAAGGTTCGATTCCCGGCTTGGGTATGGAGTCGCAACTATAGGTATTACTTTACCCAAAATGGGCTGACCTGATGGGAAGAAGATTAGTTGGGTGTCAAATAAGAAGTCCCAGATACCTCCTAGTTAAACAAAAAATAAAAAATAAAAAAATCTCAACATTTACAGTATACTATTTTTATAACTCAATAAAAAAATTAACTAGCAAAATAATACTAGTACCAACAATGGTTGGTTCAAGTGGCTCGGGCTTGGACCCCTTAAGCATGTGGTCAAGGGTTCGAATCCTAACTTGTGCTATGGATAAATCATTGTTGGGAGGGGACAACCCACGTATGAGTGCAAGTAGATTCTCTGGAGGAGTTTAAAAATTCTGGTGAGCGATCGGGATACTTCTTTGCAATCATGTGTACAAAAAAATATGAGATTTTTTTGTTTAGATTTCTTTTTGTACTATCAAGTATGATTATATTTTATGTGATTATAAACTTAAGGCTTAATTGTAATTTTTACCCCAAATTTTTTACTTTTTGGTGAGTTTTACCCCCAACAAATTAATTTGGCACATTTTACCCCCCAACTTTTTAAAAAACATGGAAATTTTACCTTTCACCATTTTGCTGATGTGACATGCTAAAATAATTATACTTTTTATCCCCAACTTTTTTATTTTTTAGCGAATTTTACCCCTAATTTTTTTTACTTTTTGACAAATTTTACCCTAAACTTTTTACTTTTTGATGAATTTTACCTCCACTTTTTACGCTTATGTCATCATGCCACGTCAACACAATAGTAGAAGGTAAAATTTGCAGGTTTTTTAAAAAGTTGTGGATAAAATGTGCCAAATTAATTTGTTGGAGGTAAAATTCGCCATAAAGTAAAAAGTTAGGGGTAAAAATTGCAATTAAGCCTAAACTAAAATGTTTTACTATTTCTTTATGGCAAATGTTAACCAGTGCCCTTAGGGCACATGTTAAAAAACTAAAATGAGAAATTTTTTTGTTGGGATGCGTAAAATTATGCTGCCCATAGTTTTTTTGCACTCTCCTATGATTTTCACATTAAATACTTTCTTCTTTTAATTTCTTAACCAGTGCCCGAAGGACACTGGTTAACAAGACCCTTTCTTTATTGTTAAAAAATTCAAAATTGAAAATATTTATTTCTCATTCCTAAATCGTAGCAAAGTTCATAATGCATTTAATTTTTAATTTTAAAATATGGATAAAATATGTTTTTGTCCATGTAAAATATGTAAAATATTAATTTTGTCCCCCAAAAATTTTTTGTATTAATTTGGTCCCTATAAAATTGAAACCTATTTTTGTAGGTCCTTATGAATATTAATAGCTTAAATTTTTTTTGAATTTTCTAAATTTACAATAACAAAACATGAAAATTTGATAAATATAAGATTTATAATTCATTTTTACGTGTAAATTGATAGTCACATCGGATTATCATTTAACAAAATTATTAACAAGAATCTATAATTTTAAGTTTTAATTTTAGAATGACCAAATTAATATAAAGAATTTTTAAAAAATAAAATTAATATTTTACATATTTTATAATGATCCAAAATATATTTTATTCTTAAAATACTGTACTATTTCTCATGCGCAATTTTCTGTGATGTAATTTCTCGAATGTGGCAATGCGCCACGACCTCTATCCTTTCTCCGCGTGCCATTTGTATCTGACTATCAGTCATCAAGAAAAGCAAATTAATCCGTACGTCACCCACTCAACTCCAAAAACAAACAGAGAATTTAGCTTGTTTGGGAAGCTTGTACGAATATAGTATTTTTTTTTTTAATGAGTCAATCTACGAATATTTGTAGGTATATAAATTATAAATAATAATACTAGTAATTTTGATTCTGTCAAAAAAAAAAATGGTAATTTTGATATGAGAATGACGAGAAAATCAAGACAAAAATAAATATAAAAAGATAGTGACATCTTGTGTGGAAAAGATCAAAAGGCAATAATAAAGGTTGACGTAGACTACTAGTCTATTAGGAAGTAAGTCAATCAAAAGTCATGACGCGGGACAAGGAGAGAGTGTCTAGGAAGGAAACTAAACAACAACAGTTTTTATTAATGTTTTTAAAATTGGACCGGTCATTAAATCGATTAAGGCACTAATTTAAGATTCAATAGTTAAATTATGATTGAACCGGTATTAATAAAATAATAATAATAAAATAATTTATAAAATAACATTAAATAAATATAATATCACATAACTTTATAACATTAAAAACTATAATAAAACTTAAAACATCACTTTACAAGATTTAACATTCAAAAAATATATAAAAATTTAATTAAATATATCATAATACTTAAGTTCAAATTTTAATAAAATAAAATAATGTCTATTAACAATAACAAATTTACATTTAAAATAAAGAAAGAAAATGACAAATTAATATAATATAAAATTATCAAAAATCAAGATATAAAAAAATTATAAATTAATATAAATGAGCAAATTATATGTCTTACAAGAAAATAATAATAATAATTGATAGAATAATTTATAACTATTTGAGATATTTATTAAATATTTATTTTTATTTATCTTTAAAATATTTATATTAAATTTAAAATTTTAAAAAAAAAAATAAAAAATAAAAAAAAAATGCCGGTTCAAATCGATTTTGGGTACCAGTTCTTGACTGGTTTTGGCCGGTTTTGGCCCGGTTTGACCGGTTCTTGACCAGTTCCCACAGGTTCCGAGCTCCTTCGATTTTATAGAGTATCCGGACCTGTCACCAGACCGGTTTCCGGTCGAATCGGTCAAACCGGCCGGTCCGATCCGGTTTTGAGAACATTGGTTTTCATAACACACTACTCCTACTATCCGAATCTACTTCTTTTCTCCTTGAAAATTATTATTTTATTTTATGGATTGACTAAATTTTTAGTCTTTAATTTTTTTTTAAAATTTAATTTTTAGTCTTTAAATTTTAGTTTGACTGGTCAATATCCCTAAACTTTTTAAAAATTTGATTTTTAGTCCTTAAACTTTAATTTAATCGGTCAAGGTCCTTGAACTTTTTAAAAACTTGGTTTTTAGTTCCTAAATATTTTAAAAATTCGATTTTTAGTCCCTGAAATCTCATTAATTCAAGGACTAAAAACTGAATTTTAAAAAAGTTTAGAAATTAAAAATCAAATTTTTAAAAAGTGTAAGGACTTTGACCGGTCAAAATTTTGTTCAGAGACTAAAAATTGAATTTTTAAAAAGCTTAGGGACTTTGACCAGTCAAACTAAAGTTTAGGGACTAAAAACCGAATTTTAAAAAAGTTTAGGGACTAAAAACTTAATTAACCCTTATTTTATTTTGTTTAAATAACCACTACACAAATAATATTATTATTTAATCACAAATCACCATATATAATAAATTTGATTGATATTGTAAAATAATGCATAACTATTAAACTTTTTTATTTTATACAATTATGGGAATATCTCATGCAAATTTGATGATAATTAAATGTTTTTTTTATCATAAATCAATAAATAACTTTTTGATAATTTTCTTGCAAGCAAACAAAAGCCATTTAATAAAAGTTTAATAAAATTTTATGTTATAAATTTATAAATAGGTTTTTTTATGTACCTATGATTGAAAGGAGTATTTGAGTCACTCACATAAATTAATCCTTTTTAGAAACATGTTAACACTCATAGATTAATTTATCCATTTAAACCAAGTATTGACCGAGGTTATCCCCACTCAATTTTTAACAAGAGTTTGTCAATTAATCTTAAAGGTCTTTATTTTAAAATTAAAAGTAAAATGTAACAATTATGAATATAATAATGATTATTCCTTTTTATTTATTTATTACTGAATTATAGTGTTTGTCTTATCTTCAACGTTGTAAACTAAATGTCTTTTGGATTACCAGCAGTGTGCTTTAAAGCATGCAGTGAGAAACTTTAAGCCCCATTTTCTCCTTTTTCTTTTATGGTTTTCTCTAAGGCCTCCTTTGTGTACACGACGACAAACATAGTACAAGGATTCTTTCTTTCCGGGTAAGGAATCCATTTCCTGTATATATTAAAGGGTCTATGTCAAAATGGGTTTTTGATCAAACTTTTTTCTAGTGAAGGAAGCATCTTGGCTAGGAAGGAAACAACATGAATCGAAGTTCAAGCAGGAAGGTGACTCCTTATGGTGATCATGGCTTCGTGGACATCATATTTTCGTGGTCTCTTGAAGACATTTTCAATGAAGATCTCTACAAGGACAAGGTTTGTTTAGCACCTTTTATGTCATTTTCTGTTTTCTAGGGTGAAAGTGAAACCACTTACTCACTGATTCACAAGTAGTAATAAAAAATCACCATTACTTTGCTTTCCTAAATATGTCTGTGTGCAATGCCTTGGATTGAATGGATGAGTTAAGAGTGGGGTTAGATTATAGTGGTTATCCAAGTTCCATTGAGTTGACCGTTGACCACCACCTTCCAACAACTTAACATGCAAGTATGGTTTTGGTATTATGTTGTTTAGCATCATTTACTTTTAGGATTAGGTGTTTTTACACTTGATATTTACTTAACATTTTTGCATACCACTTGCATTCACAAACATGTTGCTTGTGCCTCCATTTTAAAATGATTTCCTTACTGTGTACATTTTACAGGTGGAACCTATTGATCTATCGTTCAATTCTGTTAAGCATTATTTTGGGTCCTATGTGTACCCCTTATTGGAAGAAACTCGAGCACAGTTATGTGAGAGTATGGAAATCTTATCCAGTGCACCTTATGCTGAAGTAATTTCTCTTGACAAGGCCAACTCTCGTGGTATCTACAATGTTAAAACTGACAGTTGGAAAAACAGATTCTCTGGTCATGGAAAAGAGCTGTACAAAACGTTGGTTGGAGATCTTTTTATTTTGGCTGATTTTAAACCGGAATCTGTCAATGATTTACAAAGGGTGGGAAGGACATGGACTCTTGTATTATCAGCTGGGATTGCTGAGGAGGAGAGTGAGAATGATGACACTGATATTATGTCTACTTTTAAAGTTGCTGCATCTAAAGACATTGATGTCAATGAAGAAGGGCAAAAATCTTTGTTTATGGTATTTTTGACTAATATAATCCCCAATAGAAGGATTTGGAGTGCACTGCACATGTCAGGAAATTCAAAGCTAATCAAGAAAATTTTATGTGCTGGTGGTGTGGTAAGAAAGTTAATTTTTTGTTATGGTTTTAAGTCAATGTTTCAAAGATTATACTGTAATTAAATAATAAACTGTTGTTATCAAACATTGTTAATGTGTTAACCTATAACAAAGCATAACACTGCAATACTGTTTTGGTTATTTTAATATGAAGTGTTGATTGTCTATTACAGTTATATTACAGTTATCTGTATCACCTTTTAAGAAAGTATATAGTGGGAAGCCATATTGCAATATATGTGCTATCTTAAGATTCACAACAAGAAGCTGAAATGTTTATAAAATTGTAAATGACATTTTCTTGTTGATTGTTATGGAGACTATGTGGCACTTTCAAGTAGATTCTTTTTTTTTTTAATTTTTATTGCTACAGCTAATGGATATATGATGGGGCACAGGTTGAGGAAAGTTGTGATTACTGCTCTCTACAGACAGATGCTGCAGAGGATGAAAGAACGTATCAGAGGTTATCATCAGAGTTGAATGAGTCTCAATATAAGGCAATTCGTGCATGCCTTTCTTCCTTTCAATGCTATCATAAGTCTACTGTGGATCTCATTTGGGGTCCACCAGGAACTGGAAAAACCAAAACTCTGGGTACACTGCTTTTTGCTCTTCTGAAGATGAACCATAGGACTCTTGTTTGTGCCCCAACAAATGTTGCCATTAAAGAAGTGGCATCACGTGTCTTGAGCATGGTGAGAGAATCATTTGATAGAAATTCTGAGGCTTTGTTCTGTGCATTAGGAGACATGGTATTATTTGGGAATCATGAGCGGCTCAAAGTTGGTGCAGATATTGAAGACATATATTTGGATTATCGGGTCAAGCAGCTCATAACGTGCTTTGCACCACGTACTGGTTGGAGATGTTGTTTTGCTTCAATGATTGATCTTCTTGAAAATTGTGTTTCCCATTATCAGATATTCATTGAAAATGAGTTGGGAAAGGAGCAAGAACAAGTTGATGATAATAATATATGCAAGACAAAAGATGACAACATTTCAGATTGTAGTGAGAGGATGCACAAATCCTTTCTTGAGTTTGTGAGAGAAAGATTTCTTTCTATAGCAGTGCCACTCAGAGACTGTATTTCTGTCTTGTGTACTCATATAGCTAGAAGTTACATTTTGGACCATAACTTTGAAGATTTGGTTTGCCTTATTCGCAAAGTCAATTCCTTTGAAGCTTTGCTGTTACAAAGTAATATTGTTTCTGAAGTACTGGAAAAGGTTTTTTCTCCTCCAGAAGGGCTACATAGTTCTTTTGAGTCATCTGTGGGTCTTGAATACTTATTGTACAAGAGCAGAACTGAATGCTTGTCTTCTTTAAGAACCCTTAAAGGTTCACTTGTTGAACTCAACCTGCCAAATGCTATGAGCGAAGAATCAATTAGAGAGTTCTGTTTACAAACATCCTCATTAATATTTTCCACTGCTTCTAGTTCCTTTAAGCTACATTCTGTTGCCATGGAGCCATTAAAAGTTTTGGTGATTGATGAAGCTGCGCAGTTGAAGGAGTGTGAATCAATCATACCCCTACTACTTCCAAACATAGACCATGCCGTTCTTGTTGGAGATGAATGCCAGCTACCGGCAATGGTTGCAAGTAATGTATGTACATGCTATTTTATTTTCAATTTTCAATATCCCTGCTCTCTGCATTTCCACCTTCTGAAGCCTTGAAAGTTTTCCATTGCCAATTAATGTTTATGCTTGTCCTTGTTCTGTCTAAGGTTTCTTTTGAAGTTGGTTTCGGAAGAAGCTTATTTGCGAGGTTGAGCTCACTGGGTCATCCAAATCACTTTCTCAACATACAGTACAGGATGCATCCAGCAATAAGTTCATTTCCAAATTCACACTTCTATTTTAACCAAATTCTCGATGCTCCAAATGTTGGGAGAAAGAACTATAGAAAGCAATATCTCCCAGGGCCAATGTTTGGACCTTACTCCTTTATAAATGTAGTTGGTGGCAGTGAAGAGTTTGATGATGCTGGACGAAGCCGGAAAAATATGGTTGAAGTGGCAGTTGTGATGAAAATAGTTAAAAATTGTTTTAAAGGTTTGTGTGTATGTGAAATTTCGATGGTGATCTATCATTTTAGTGTATTTTCATTTTCCTTGAAAAGGACTATACTAGTCAAAAGTGAAAATTTTCATTGATTTCAAAGCTACATAGTTGTAATTGGCTTAATGTTTGTGAGGTGATATTTTAAGTGATTAGTAGTATTATCAATCTAGTATTTGTAATGTGATTAAATTATGTTGGAATTTTTTTTGCCAGAAAGGTGCATGATAAAAATTTGAAATATAGTAGATATTTTGATTTTTTTTAAAATTGTTAACATGCACATATTTTTTAATAGTAATATATTTTTCCCTATGCAGCATGGCGAGACTCCAAGGAGAACCTCAGTATAGGTGTAGTGTCTCCATATGCTGCCCAAGTTGTTGCGATTCAGGATTTACTTGGACAGCGGTATGATAGATACGATGGATTTGATGTGAACGTAAAAACCATTGATGGTTTCCAGGGTGGAGAGCGGGACATTATTATATTATCAACTGTACGGACTAATTGCAGTACTTCACTTCGATTCATCTCCAATCACCAGAGGACAAATGTTGCTCTTACAAGAGCTAGGTATAGCTTACTATGTACTATAATTTTTTTCATTTGTTTTTTATGCCAAAATAAAATTTGTATTAGTCTTGAGATATGGAGTAATGCTGGTATTCTGATATTGAACAGGTACTGTTTGTGGATTTTGGGAAATGAAAGGACTCTAACAAATGAGGAAAATGTTTGGAAATCTTTGGTGCTTGATGCTAAAAAGCGTCAAAGTTTCTTTAGTGCTGATGAAGACAAGGAATTGGCAAAAAGCATCTGGGATACCAAGAAAGAGTTGGATCAATTAGATGATTTGCTTAATGCAGATAGCTCCCTTTTCAAAAATTCCAGGTGGAAGGTATTTGTAATCCCATTCTTGTAATTTTACATTTTGTTCCTGTTTGTCAATTTTCTCATCATGTGTTTGACATTTAATTCACATTCCCACCTTTGTTTTTGTTGTAGGTTCTTTTCAGTGATAACTTCCTTAAATCATTTAAGAAACTGCGATCAGAGCAGACTAAAAAGTCAGTTGTTGGCCTCTTACTCAAACTCTCCAGTGGGTGGAGACCTAAAAGGATGAAAGTGGACTTACTTTGTGGAAATTCATCACAGATATTGAAGCAATTCAAAGTTGGAGGTCTCTTTGTTGTTTGTTCAACAGATATAGTAAAAGAATCAAGGTATACTCAAGTTTTGAAGATATGGGATATACTGCCTCTGGAGGATATCCCAAAACTAGTGAAGCGTCTGGATAGTATATTTGGAAGCTACACTGATGAATTTCTAAGTCGCTGCAGTGAGAAATGCATAGAGGGGTAAGTACCATAAGTTATGTTCAGTTAGAGCAAAGCTTTTATAGCTGACTGATTTCATGTGTTTTGCTTCTTTTTTTTCTAGGAATATGGAGGTCCCAATAAGTTGGGAAAAATCAATAGAGATCATTAAATTTAGGAATCATGATAGTAATGGAAATGATTCAAATGAAGCTGAATTAAGTGGTTGCGATCAAAGAATTTATGTGGAGAACTCAAAGGTTGAGGAGAGTTTGATATTGATGAAATTCTACTCCTTATCATCAGTTGCAGTTAGCCACTTGCTTTCTGATCGTAACAGTGATGAATTTGATCTTCCATTTGAAGTATCTGATGAAGAACATGAAATAATCCTCTTTCCTAAAAGTACATTTGTATTGGGTCGCTCTGGTACTGGAAAAACCACTATTTTGACTATGAAGTTATTTCAAAAGGAATGCAAGCATCATATGGCTGTTGAAGAAGCATATGGAATTAAGGGTGCTGCAGCTCCTTGTTTGAATCAGGACAAAGAGTATATAGAGAGTTCTACTGTGAATGATAGGCCTGTCTTACACCAGTTATTTGTTACAGTGAGTCCTAAACTATGTCAAGCAGTAAAACATCACGTTGTGCGATTGAAAAGGTGTGGAACTTCTACTATAGACTATATGCTTTTCTTTCTCCTTGTTTGATGAATGATAGGCCACACATGTTGAATTTGACATTAGTTGGCTATCTTTGGATTGATCCCTTTTGTCTTTCTTAATTCTTACCGTTACCTATTTGTCTATTGGTTTTCACTTTTCACCTTTGAAATACTTGGATATATTGAAAATGAATCTTTATCTTGATATATTACATACATGCAAACTTGAAAACAATTTATTGGGAGATTTTTGTATTGGTATATCTCTCCATCTCTTTTATTGTGGAATGTTTTCATGTGGAAAAAGAACTGGAGCAAAATTTGGAGTTCTATAAATATGAAGGATCTAATAACTCTATTGATGTGATTGTTTAGTGCAAGAGTATTTCACGAAAAGCAATAGTTCAATAAAAACTATCTTTTTTATTTTATCTCATTTTGTTATGAAATTAGTAACTTATGTTGACATTAGTTGTAGTTTTTTTTTTAATCAATATCTTTACAAATTGTCCTGCCCTAGTGGAGGGAATGGTCCTTTATGAGTTTTCACTTTTTTAACAATTATAATTATAATATGTTATAATATACTATATGACCTCAACAAATTTACTTAGAAATTAAATATAGTAGTCCCTATCAGTCAAATATAACTTTTTAAATAGAATTTAGTTTTATTAAGTTACGGTGTATTAAAAATGGTAATATAATTTAGTCAATGAAGAATGTTCAAGGATCAACCTTCCCAAAATATTATGCTATTGATTTGATAACTTGTTAAGCCTACATGACATAAAAGATTAAGTTAATGGGTGGAAACTTAAATAGTTCTATATCGAAATTCACTCATTTTTTAAGAATTGTTATAGTTCATCATTATTCATTGCTCTCAACCTTGATAAGATAAAACCCCTATTTTGACCACATGAATCACGATTTTCATTGTGAATTGCGTGATATACGACATATGGAAAGTGTTTTCTGAGATCGTGATTTTTATGTATAGGAAACTAGGTAATGGTGTTAATTAGTCCTTCATTCTAGTTATTATTTGATGTAACTTATAAATGTCTCTTGAAATAATTTGGTCCTCGTGCTGTTTCACTGACTTCACTGAAATTCCATTTATTTCATAGTTTTTATGCATGGTTTGTTTGGTATTTAACATTATTAAACTTTGCTATGCATACAGATTCATATGTGGTGGCAATATTTCTGTTGAGAGCAGTTCTGTTGAGGAAGATATTGTTGATGTTGATACGTCAATACAGTTCAAGAATATACCAGACTCTTTCATGAATCTTCCTATTGACTCATATCCGCTTGTGATAACATTTCAGAAGTTTCTAATGATGCTTGATGGGACAGTAGGGATTTCCTATTTTGAGAGATTTAGTGACATATCATCTGATGGTCAGAATCTTGGAGTAAGATCTGTTGCTTTGGAAACATTCATTAGGAAGAAAGAGGTGACTTATGACAGGTTTGATTCATTGTATTGGCCACATTTTAATTCCCAATACACTAAGAAGCTTGATTCCTCTAGAGTGTTCACTGAAATCATATCCCACATAAAAGGGGGTATGCAAGCGGTGGAGTCTATTGATGGTAAGCTAAGTCGTGAGGAATATCTTTCGTTATCTGAAAATCGAGCATCAAGTCTTATCAAGCAGAAAAGAGAGATCATCTATGATATTTATGAAAGTTATGAGAAAATGAAGATGGATAAAGGGGATTTTGATTTGGCTGATATTGTAATTGACCTTCATCGTCGTCTCAGAATTAACAGATATGAGGGTGATCAGATGCACTTTGTGTATATTGATGAGGTGCAAGATTTAACCATGAATCAAATTGGTTTATTCAAATATGTGTGCCAAAATGTAGAAGAAGGTTTTGTTTTTTGTGGGGATACTGCTCAAACAATAGCAAGGGGAATTGATTTTAGGTTCCAAGATATAAAATCACTCTTTTACAAGAAATTTGTGCTAGAATCAAAGGGACACACTTATAATCAAGGAAAAGTGAAAGGGAAAATTTCAGAAATTTTTTTATTGAATCAGAACTTTCGCACTCATGCTGGAGTGCTGAAACTATCCCAGAGCACCATTGAACTTCTTTTTCGTTTCTTCCCTCATTCTATTGATGTTTTGAAGCCTGAGACTAGTTTGATATATGGGGAAGGTCCAGTTGTTCTTGAATGTGAAAGTAGAAAAAATGCAATTGTAACTATTTTTGGCAACAGTGGACATGTGAGTGGGAAAATTGTTGGCTTTGGTGCAGAGCAAGTAATTTTGGTACGAGACGATTTTGCCCGTAAGGAAATTTTAGACTATGTGGGGAAGCAGGCTCTTGTTTTAACCATTTTAGAGTGCAAAGGCCTTGAGTTTCAGGTTGTCACAAAAGCATCTTATCTAATTCATTTTTATTGTGCATGTTATATATTTTCAAAAGTCTTATGTGTCCTTTTTCAGGATGTATTGCTGTACAACTTTTTTGGCTCTTCAGCCTTGAAAAATCGATGGAGAGTGATATATGAATATATGAAGGAACAAGATATGCTGGAACCTACAGAACTTAAGTCTTATCCAAATTTCAATGATTCCAAACACAATCTCTTGTGCTCTGAACTTAAGCAGTTATATGTGGCTATAACTCGTACAAGACAGAGATTGTGGATATGTGAGAATACAGTGGAGTACTCTAAACCTATGTTTGATTATTGGAGAAAGAAGGGTCTTGTACAATTCAAAGAACTGGACGATTCACTTGCTCAGGCAATGAAAGTTGCAAGTAGTCCTGAAGAATGGAGGTCACGTGGCAAAAAGGTTGTTTTTATAATCAACCGTTGTATTCATTGTGCTTTTGTAGTAATGAATTAAAATAACATATGTCATACTTTATTTTCATTTGATTGAATAATTGTTTATTGGTGTCTTATGAGGTAGTTTGCTTTGAAATCTACATTTTGTGTATATGTCATAATTTGGATGTAATATCAGTTTGATACCATGTGAGGCATAGAGCAAATTATTTAGATGTACTGCTTTTGTCTAGCAATTTTGTTTCCCTCCAAATGATATCATGTCACTTTGATTGTTCATTTGCAGCTATACTATCAAAATAACTATGAGATGGCAACAATGTGTTTTGAAAGAGCAGGAGACTCTTACTGGGAGAGAAAGTCCAAGGCTGCTGGTCTTAGGGCAAATGCAAACCGTTTGCGTGATTTGAATCCTGAGGATGCAAATGCAATGCTTAGGGAAGCTGCTGAAATTTTTGAAAGCATAGGAATGGCTGAATCTGCTGCCCAGTGTTTTTCTGATTTAGGGGATTACGAAAGAGCTGGTATGAACTTGAGCTTTGGGATCCATGTTTATACTTCTATGTGATAAAGTACTTTACTAGTTTTGGAGTCATATATATTTGCTTAGGAATTAAGAAATCATTTTATTTTGCGACACGAACAGTGAGTTTATTTTACATGGTCATGTTTTGCACTCTTTGGCTGGGTTTACCCAGGTTGCTGATTGGAACCTGCTAAAAAACAGTAAATAAAAAAGATCAATCATTTCACAAACAAATATAAAAGTTGGAACTGATAAATACAGATCTCTGAGATGTATTCCTATGCTTAATGTTATATACATATATACATATACATATTAAGTACATACAAGTCTTTGATTTATATGCAGAGGGGTTGGGAAGCTTTGTTTAGTTCTCTTTTCTTTGTTTTCTATTTTGTTTTTTTTGTTTATTAGGATTCCATATCGTTTTTTCCTTCATCTTAATAATTTTCTTTTATGAGGATATCAATACGTTAGTACAGAAAACTTGAAATGCTTAAGCTATTAATTAGAAGTTCTATCAAGTGAATATAATTACTGATGCTTGTTGGTCCAAGTGGAGAAAATAAATATTGGGAGAGTTTTGTGCTCTCAAAGGGTCCACATAGGCTGCTTGAATTAGTCAGGGCTAAAAATAATGGACTTGTGTTCCAAGGAAGGAATTCACAAACTTTCTGAAGACCGGAGAGAGAGATCAGAGAAAAATTGAAGAAAGGAAGATAGGGAAATTGAATAGAGTAGCAGAACTATTAAAACAAACAGTTTGTATCACGTTACTGAAAATTGTATATACAAAACAGAATCACCACCTTGTATGACTGAGGATAAAGTAGTTATAGGAATAGTCACAAAGTAGTTGTTAAATTATTTAGGTGGTTACAGATGTAAGAGCAAGGGACTTAGAGCCAATTTTGACAAATTTCTTAGTAAGTACTTATAGGAGAAGAAAATAAAATGAATATATATTCTCGTATAGAAAAAAATAAAATGAATATATATTCTCGTTTAAGTTAAAATTAATGTATGCATCTCAACGCTACAATGGCTGTTTTGTAAGTCAGAAATCAAATAATTGTCTCAATTGAATAACTCCCATAAGCCAGAAGCTTGGCCTTGCCTTACTTAAATATTGGGAGACGGGTGGAAGATAGGGCCATTCTAAAATTGGGAACAGAGCTTTAGCCCATTTGTAAAAAGGAGAAACCCTTGGATAGCAAATTTTCCTTTTCTCTCTTTGTTTTAGTCATCAACAACAGATTCATATTCACTTTTTCATTCTTGATCTTATCTGTTACACATTTTTTACGCATTCTCATGTTTTGGCTTCATTTGAAATTGTGAACATTTAATCTACAAGATTAATCTTGTTTCTGCTAACATAATAGGGAAGCTCTATTTGGAGAAATGTGAAGAGCCTGATTTGAAAAGAGCAGGGGATTGCTTTTATTTAGCTGGATGTTATGAAATTGCAGCTCGAGTGTATGCTAGAGGCAGTTTCTTCTCAGATTGTTTGAATGTTTGTGCAAAAGAAGGGTTGTTTGATATTGGCTTATATTACATTCAACACTGGAAACAAAATGAAAATGCTGACCATTGTATGGTTAACAGTCATGAACTATTCACAATAGAACAAAAATTTCTGGAAAATTGTGCTCGTAATTATTATGATCGTAAAGATACCAAATCCATGATGAAATTTGTTAAAGCCTTTCACTCAATGGATTTGAAGCGTGAGTTTTTGCAATCTTTAAGTTTACTTGATGAGCTTCTTGTGTTAGAAGAGGAGTCAGGGAACTTTATGGAAGCAGCAAACATTGCTAAGATGATGGGTGATGTTCTACGTGAGGTTGATCTACTGGGAAAAGCTGGTAAATTCATGGAAGCTTGTGAACTTTTGCTTTTGTATGTACTTGGGAATTCTCTTTGGTCAGCAGGAAGCAAAGGGTGGCCCTTAAAGCATTTTGCACAAAAAGTTGAGCTTTTGAGTAGAGCATTATCATTTGCAAAGGAAGAATTGAGCAGTTTTTATGTGATTGCTTCTACTGAGACTGAAATATTATCAAATGAGCATAGTAACACTTTTGAGATACTGAATCGTTTGAAATCTTCTCGTACATGTGGGAGTATTGGAGGTGAAATAATTTGTTTGTGGAAGCTTTTGGATGCTCATGTTCAGCTGAACTCCTCCAAGTTTGTCTGGCTAGACAATTTGTTTGATGATTCTGTGGAAGAAATGTTATTGAAGAATCAATTTTCTGTGGAAACATTGTTTCATTGTTGGACATGTTGGAAAGATAACATTGTTCGGATATTGGAATCTCTTCCAAGTCTCAAATCCCAAGATATTCATCATCATAGCAGTTATGGAAAATTTGCGTTGAATTATTTGGGTGTTCGGAAGCAAACTTCTGATCTAAATGATATTTACGTTTTGCTCATCCCTGAAGCTAGCTGGGTGATAAAACTGGGTGATAGATTTCAAAAGAAGAATGGAAGGCTAGTCTCTGCTGATGTTCAAGATTTAGTTTCTGCTGCTCAGAGCTATTGGTCTTCACAATTGTTTTGTGTTGGGATGGATGTCTTGCGCACCCTTGATGCACTCTACAAGTTTTCTGATGGTAAAGCTCTTTCTGAATTTTGTCAATTCAGGTCTTTATTGCTGATCTCTGAGGTTTTCAAATTTCTCTTTGAATCCAAATGTTTTAACCACAGCCATGGTAATTTGAAAACATTGGAGAAATTTCACAGAAATCCAATTGACTGTTTACTGCGCTATTTAGTTCCTCTTGACTGGAGGAAAACACTGATGAAAGACATGGTTTCTCTTAGAACGACAGAGACTTGTCAGGATTTGGTTACAGATATCATCAATGAAAACATTAATCGGAAGGATAGGCTGACTCATGGTCAAATTGGAAGAGTGGTAGTGATGATTCTTGGTACAGCTAATCTGAAAAGTGAACTGTTCATGAAAATTTTGACAAGATTTAAAGAGAATCCACTCTGGCAAGAGTTCATTCAGAGCTTGCAATTAAATTCAGCTCAGAAAAATTCACAAGCTAATGAAGCAGTTAAAGAGGAGCTGTGTGTGTTTAATTTCTATGAAGCTTTGCAGTACACTTACAGTGTGAATTGGACAAGGGAAATTGACTATATATCTCCCAGTTGTTTTATGTACCTCCTTGACCGCCTTCTGCTCTTAACATCACGCTGGAAGTGGAACGGGTTCATTTTTGCTACAAAATCATCTTTTGTTGAATGGCTTATTCACCAGGATGAAAATTCCCTTTCAAATTTGAGTGTGTTGGCTGATTTACAATCAGGTGGAGAACATATCCATAGGTTCATTTTTTCTGTCCTCCGTGAGCTTCTTAATGATCAAAATGGTACCATAAGTTGGATTAAAAAATCAAATTTGGATGTGAAAAATTATTTTCCGTTGTTTCTTCTGAGATTGGTTGTTTCATTATGTTTGCTTCATCTGAGCTCTGGAAAGTATTTAGAGTTACTTCGCAATTTGTTGAAGAAGAACCATGTGATGTCTCAACTGCCACTGGAATTTAGTAATGTTCTTCAGAAAGGAAGGAGTCATCTGGGTTTGAAAGTCTTTGCTGAGGCATTTAAACTGATTGACAATCCCTTGGTAGTTGCCAGGTTTCGTTACACATCTTCAGAAATTGTGTGTCCAGATGCTGTGTTTGTGGATTTAACAATATGCCAAAGAAAGCACATATTAGAAGTATTGTTTCCAAATAGAGTTGACACAGTGGATGAGGTAACTGCCGCAGTTGTAGAAGCTTCTGACTCAACGTCTAAGGAGTTTCCTTCGACAAACTGTTCCAGTTTTCCAAATAAAAGCTCTGCTCCTGTTGCCGCTCAGACATCAGATAGTGGGATTAAATGTGATATTTACAATGCTGACTCTTTCTGGGTTACAATGAATAATTTACAGTTCGCAATCGATCATAAGGTGCTACCTAATTGCACAATAATAAAGGTAAGCCAATTTTTTTTTGCTGTGTTCAAATATAAAGTTAAATTGGGTTTCCATCAAAATTCAGTGTCTAATATATTAAGTCTTTTTTTTTTTTTCACATTTTTTTATGCTTAGGAACTTTTGAATATTTGGATTGTTAGTTTGAGTCGTGCAATGCATGAAAGCTTGTCAGAAAACCCTGTTAACCTTGATGACAAAAATGAAGTGGAGGAGGTGGTGAGCCTGCTTGATGAAATGAAGCAACTCTTTTCCGCATTGGCTGTGAGGTTAGTCAGATAAGTAACTTGCTTGGAGGAGGTGGTTTCTATGTCCAATCACCAATTTGAGATTTAGTATAGTAACATTGCAATTTTGTTTTGGTTCTTTGGTCATTAACCTTTTCTTCTTCCCTTTTTTGCAGTGGTGATGGAGCGATTGAGAACCACGCTGAAATTGGTGAACTATGTAAGAGAATTCTTTCAAGACGACCAAAAGTAGGGCACGTCATGAATCAGCTGTATTTGCTGTCCATGAAGAATAGCAATGTTGAGGGTGAGTCATCACAAGCCAAAACTGCAGTGGCCAATGATGAGCACGGGCAAAATGCTTTGGAGGAACCAAAAGATAACGTGTCCAAGAATTCCCAAGGTGCCACCAACTCAGGACATGGAAACAGCAAGGAAAATGCCAATGGGAAGAAAAACAAAAACAAGAAAGGCAAGGGAGGGAGAAGGGGTAAGAAGTGAAAATTCTTGTCAGGTTGTTTGTATATATAGGAATCTGTGTTCAAACTTCAAACTGTCTGGTGGGTCTGTCTTTGTTTTGTATTTTCTTTGCTGTGGACCTTATTCTGACTTTTTAACTAAAATAGAAAATAAAAAAAAACTATATACCAAAAACGTATACTTTTAAAACTATTTACATGGCATGAGTTGTTTTTGACACGTCGGAATAACAGAAGGTGTCACACCGTGTGTCTCCTTCTGTTGCTTTTTTTAACACAGGGTGTCTTCTGCTGTTGCTTTTTTTAACACAGGAAGCGCCACACTGTGTTTCCTTTTGTTACTTTTTTCGAAACAGGTGGCGTCACACCGTGTGTCTTCTCCTGTTTGCTTTAAAATATATTACAATTATTTTTAGAGCGGTGTAAGCTCTGCTGCGTTTACACGTGGAGAATGATCTATTTAACTGGAGAACTCGTGTTCGATTCTTTTCGTGTGCAAAATTCTCTTGGACCAACAGCAACCATACACCCCAAGTGGAATTAGTCTTTGACCTAGTGAGTTGGGGGGCATTTGTGGTCTTTAACATAGGATAAAACAAAGAGTTTAATTTCTCTGTCTTATCAATGTAAAAAATTCTATACTTTCATGATCATGTCATTTGGTGTTTATTATGTTTTTAAATGTCATTAAGTAGCGAATGACAAACAGTATGTATGTATATAAAAGAAAGAGAATTCACAAAAAAAAAAAAAAAAACTAAAATAGAATTTTGGTCCTGTCATTTTAATTTAAAATTGTTGCTGGTCCAAGAGAATTTTGCACACGAAAAGAATCGAACACAAGTTCTCTCGTTAAATAGATCATTCCCCACGTGTAAACGCACTGGAGCTTACATCACTCTAAAAATAATTGTAATATATTTTAAAGCAAACAAGAGAAGACACACGGTGTGGCGCCACCTGTTTCGAAAAAAGGAACAGAAGGAGACACACAGTGTGACACCTTCTGTGTTAAAAAAAGCAACAAAAGGAGACATACGGTGTGACGCCTCCTGTGTTAAAAAAAACAACAGAAGGAGACACACGGTGTGACGTCTCCTGTGTTAAAAATTTTGAAGTGCATGAGGAGACACACAGTATGGCGCCTTCTGTTATTCCGACGTGACAAAAACAACACATGTCATGTAAATAGTTTTAAAAGTATACGCTTTTTGTATATAGTTTTTTTTTCTATTTTAGTTAAAAAGACCCTTATTTTGGTCTTGGCCATATATGAAAAACTCTTACAAATTTTGTTTTTTTTTGGAACATATCAACTCTTGTAAATTTAAGCCCTCACTCTTAAAATAAGTGTTTTTTGGAATTAATCTCTTCATTTTGTTTAATGACTTTTCTTTTTGTTGAGTATTTAATATTTTTTAATTATGTTTTTTTATTCTTTTCAAACATTGTTTCTTAAATTAACTAATTCTAATTTAAAATAGATTTAAATTTTAAATTTTGAGTACTGATATACTATATTAAAGATATTTTTTTGATAAAATAAATGTTAAGATTATTATATCTGATAATTTTGGTCAATCTTAATTTAAATTTTAAACTTTGACACCATGTTAATAAAATATTGACTCGGTTTAAATAATTTATTTCTATAATTTATCAATTTTTAGAGTCTCATTTTTGTAAATTGTTCTTATAAAATAAAATGAAATATTCATCATTAATAATGAAAATATCTATTATTTCCTTTAGTTTATTTTTTATTTATAATATTTTTTCTAATTTAGAAATAACCATGCAATGCTTGCGAAAGTTGCTAGTTTTTATATTCTAATGAGAAATTACGGAAAGGGACTGGCATTGTAATTTTCAAAACAATCATACTTGTTGAGATTAAATCGAAAGTAGCATTGGAGTGCTGTTAGTGGAATAACGCGAAGAAATAACTTTATAAAAAAAGAAACGTTACTATCACAATTTTTTAAAATATTTTTAACTAGATAAATTTCATGTTATAAGCATTCATTTTGTAACAATAGTGACAATAATTATGTCGGTATTGGCTATGCATTTATGTTGTATTAATATGAACTGTTACACGAGACCTATCACTTGATTTCACAAAAATAAATAAAAATAAAAATGGCAATGACCACAACTTGGTTTTGCAAAGTACACGTGAACCTAAGCACAAATAATTACTGCTTCTTCTCTTGTTCTGTATGGTGGAGGCAATAAATTGTGTATGTTAGCAAAAAGATCTCCACGGCCAGGTGGTGGCTCCGCAACAGGCGAATCCAATACTGAATCGGGAATTGCTACGAGGGTTTCATCAAAAAATGATTCGATTGTCTACATAGGTTCAAGAATTCAGTTAGCATTTGAAAGTTGTATATCTAGAGTCATATTATACAATATAAACGACATACTCTTCTAAGTAATAATCAAATAATTAGGTTTCACCATACTAATCTTACCGTGCAATTTTTGAAAGCAGCATCAGCTTTGCGCTTCCAAAGTCCATTACCAGGTTCCGAATGGAAAAGATGGAGTAAAGGCTACAGCAACATAGCAGACAATTGCTGTTTAATAGCAGCAAATTGGAGGGATAAATTTGAATGCCATTAATAAATATATAATTTGCTCCATGCAATTGAAAGGGAGGAGGTTGGGCAAAAAACCTCCAATCTTCTAAAATTAAATAGTAACTCATTCATAGAGTTCATGCATTGGACTGCAAGAAATTAAAAAAAGTGTGTGCTTTCTAAAATACTTAAAGTCATACGTAGTGAAAATGTGTCTGTACCATATAGCAACTTAAAGCTACATCTACATACACAGGAATTTACATCAAATGGAAGAAAGAAATTATAAATAAACTAACAGAGGGTTATATTTATCCTCACCTTCACAATATCTCGCATAGTTGGCCTTTGTCCATATTTTCCCAACACTGAGTCCCCATAGACTAGATATTTTTCAAGGACCTTAATTAAATGAAAAATAAATAATTAAAACTAAAAATGGTAATCTCTGAGTAATGTGAAAGTTTACTCATAGAATTGGTACAGATGAACCCATGGGAAGCAAACATTTTGTAAATGAACCTGATGTCGTGTAAGATCACTGCTTGGTGCACCATAAATTGCAGTGTCAACACGTCCCAAAATCTGCCAAGGGCTGTTGAGATTATCAACAATGGTTACTCAAGCTACCACATATCAATTTATACAACATTAAGAAGGTTCAATCAAAAAGCATTGTTATAAATATACAATTTCTGTGTAGTGTGTACCCACCTAACACAGTAAGCTTTTAGGATTTTTTTCAGAAAAGCAGAATCCTGATACATCAAATGGGCAAAAGGGGGAAATAATTGTATTTGAAACTTACTTGTTGTATGCTGCACGTCCAACCATAACACCATGAGCCCCAGCTTCTCGAGCTGCACTGACCTACAAGCAAAGTCCCCACAAAAACAGGCAAAAGTAGAAGTATCAGGAGTCAGGACAATGTGTAGTGATTATGAAAAGAAAAGAACAGGTTTAATACTTGAAAATTCCTAAAATTCACATGAATATTAGGATTCAATACACAAAGAATGATTATAATGACAACATCCCACCTCATCAACACTAGTAATGCCACCATTGATTGTAAATCTTAGGTCAGGAAAGTCACGTAAGAGACCATAAAAGTATTCATATCTGCATTTAAAAAAATGAAAGATCACATGCAATTCTATATATAATGTGACTACAAAATCAAAATTTACTAGCACATACTTTAGCGGAGGAATACTCCTATTTTCAGCAGGGCTAATGCCATTGAGCAGTGCCTTCCTTGAGTGAATTATGAAATGCTTAGTGGGTGATAAAGAAGAAACCTGGTATATGAAATCACCTGAGACAATAGAAAGTTCAATTTGTAACCCTAAAAACCCATGTCAATGGCAACGTATGATGTACAATAGAGATCCATTATACTTTAGGACCTATGAAACCCAACATACTAGAAAAATCACAAGTAACGAGGGGTATAAAATGTACAAATTGCTACTTCTGTTGTTATTAAGATCAAGACCAAAGATGGAAGAGACCAAAATAGGAATGATTTGATTTTGGCATAAATGAAAACATAAGTTCATAACTTCGTATTGTCACTGATCTTCTCAAATGAAAAAACATGATATCTAAAAAGACAAATAAAAAACCTGTACTGCAAGCCTAATAAGTAGTAGCCAAAACAAAATAGGTGGTCTCAAAAACTTGATCAAAAATATTTTTATGTCTGATTTCTACAAACAATCCATATGTTTTTTGTTTTCAGTAATGATTACCAACCAAATTCAAAACCCTGCCCCAATTGTTACTATAGCAAACAAGATATCATACATGAAGATTCCTGGCTCCTATCAGCATGTCACAATTTGGCTCCCATTAATTAAGTAGTAATTTCAAGTTACTGGTAACAAGCAACAAGGGGATTTGGAAATAATAAGCACCCACTATGTATGGATGTACCCAATCATTGAACCCCTTTTCAGTGCATTCTAAATGCAAGACACTGTTTGAGATCAGTTATAAAAACTTATAAAGTGTTTCAGATACTAACATATACATGGTGGGCAGTAATACTGGTTTTGCAATTTTTTAAAAAAGAGGAGGATAGAACCTATTCATTGAATCCAAACTTTGCAGCCTTTCAACTTGAATAAACAAAGAATGCAGACAGAAGAACCTTACACAGCTCATTGTAAGAATCATGATCATCCACGCCAATTCGACATTTGACACTGACAGGTACATTTGTGCTAGCAGCAATTGCTGACATGGCCTCAGCAACAAACTTTCCTTGTATACATCAGATTTCCATATCAATTTGCATTGATGACAAAAAATTATATATTTAATCTGTTTGCATATTGTCATTTTTAATTAAAGATCAAGGATGGTTTTATACCTTGGGGTTAAGCATAAGGCTTACACCAAAACACCCATGCCCAGCAACTTTTGGACTAGGGCATCCACAGCTGGTATAAATTAAAAACAAAAAAACAAAAAACATCTATATCAAAGACCAGAAGTAGAACACTGAGACTTTAAGGTTTAAGATGATAGGAAATATACGAACTTTAAGTTGATCTCATCATAGCAATAAGCATTAGCAAGCTCAGTTGCTTTAGCCAAATTTTCTATATTACTCCCTCCAATTTGAAGCACAATGGGATGTTGATCTGGAGAATATGCCAAGAATCTGTCCTGAGCAAAATAGACAAAATAAAAGAATAAATAGTTTTCCAATATCAATTTATCCAGAAACTATGGTTTTGAGCTCTTGTGCACACACACATGCTCACTAAGATGAGATAAACAATTAATTTTTTATATGAAAATCAATCATTATAATTTATGATGTGAAATATATTTTACCACAGAAAACACACATAAGGTTGCAAAACTGCAACATGATCTAGTTATTCACACAAGCGAAACCCTTTTGGCTCCATGATACCTAGTTTTATTTTTTTTCATTTTCTATTTTCTGTTAACAAACAGACTTGTATATCTAAATTTACCAGATTGTCCTTTTGATGAACAATTGTTTCAGCTGCAAGCATCTCCGTGTACAGCCAAGCATGTTTTGATATGAGGCGTGCTAGAGTCCTATAGTGATGGTCTGTCCAGTCCATCATTGGAGCAACACTGAAATTCAACCAACCAAAAAACAATAGCAAACCACTAAAAAAATCAGAATACTTTATAATGAGAACCAGACATCAAAACCAAAAAACACAATGCAGAGATACCGGGCACCCACCTAAACCAAGGAGGAAGGTAGTATCTGGCAACCACCCCAGGTTTCTCATGTAATTGTTCTTTCTGGGCATGAGTAGTAAACAGCTTATAGCTGCACGTGTTCCTATGAGATATACCTACCGTGAATCTGCTATTGCTTTTAACGACATTAGAACTAATTGGGGCAAATGAAACGGCCAGGGAATATCCTGCAAGCTTCATCATCTTATCTTATCCCTTTTAGCAAACCATAGCCCCCTCTCTCTGCTACTACTACCTATCCATCAAAAGAAACCAAACATTCATACTATAAAAACTGATACACAACAATAAGGAAAGCACAAACCATAAACTGAGCGGTAGAAACACCCAAACTGAAGAGGAAAGTAAACGCACCAGCCACCATACACAAGTTCAAATTCGAACAAGGAACGCGTGACGGTGCCAAACGAGTCCAATGCAGTGCTGGTTCGAACAACTCCGACGCCCGGTGACGGTGCCGCCGGTGACTGAGGGACTTCAGGTTCCTAAGCGTAAACGCTATCCACTGTTCCACGCACGTGGGTTCTCTTTTTTTTTTTTTTTTTGTTATCTGGACCAAGCAAAACGCCGTCGTTTTGTGTTTCAAAAAATAAACTTTCTAAGTTGGCTCAAATTATTTGTGATATTTCTCGGTAATACTATAGTTTCTGTTCTCTTGCAATTAATTTTTTTATTTGGTTATTTTTTCTTATTTTTAATTTTTAATTCAAAGAAAATAAATCAAGAAAAAATAATCAGAAAAGGTAAGTATTGCTAATTTAAAAGAAAAAGTATATACTATTAAGGGAGGATTGATAAAAATTCTCTCATCTTGATCAAGCTGTTAAATTGAATGTTGATGAAAGTTAATTATAGTTAAGCGGTGCTGTGCCCAGGCAATATTCAGTGCGGGTGCCCTTCAGTCTAAGTCAATTATGTGCATGCCTGTGTTGTGTGGTGCCTAAGTCATGATGCCCGATGTTGTTATGTGTTGATTAACGTAGGATAGATTTTTACCCAAATAAAATTTATGATGTTGTTATGTGTTGATTATTCCAAAGGGTATGATCCATCTTTATAGTGGCAGGAGAAATAATCATTGCTTTTTAATCTCTATGGTTTGATTTTAAAATTTTTTTTTTAAGTATAAAAGTTTACATGCTATAAATTATTTAATTTTTTTTAATATAGATCAGGTCATGTAGATCAACTAGTAACTTATTGATTTGACAAATGATTTAGTACCTGATCGAGTCAATGATCGAGTCAATGTTATAAATTATTAAGAATTTGTTAACATAAATCGGGTTATGCAGGTCAACTAATAACTCATTGGTTCAACCAATGATCTAGTATCCTAATTGAGTCGATGACCAGTCTGAGTCTAATAACATTAATATGTCTAATTAGCATGTTTGTTTCTGCTTTGCGTCAAAGTAGATATGTGTCTGGAAGATGCTACTATAGAGGGATTACAATATCCACATTTATAACTCTATTCCAAACACCTACTTACCCATTGTTTGGTTTTGCATCAGAACCATATAACGTGAATCCAAAACATGGAAAATTCAAAGCTAATATATGTAGCTTCTTGTTGGACGTGGGCGTTGGACGTGAAAATTTAATAACACACCACAATTCCAAACATGCTATTAGGGTATATTTGAATTTTCGGTGAGAGTGTTTCAAAAGTATATTTGAGAGTAAAATCAATTTGGAATCATGTTTGGTTACCTTTTAAAAGTATGTTTGAGAATAAAAATTTGTTTAAAAACTCAATTTTGGAGAAATAAAACTTGGAATGCCTTTGCCAACTAGTTTAATCCAAACTTAAGTTTATAAATTTTATTATAAACATACACTTAGTTGTTAAACTGAACCAAATGCTAAACCCGGTCCGTTATTTAATTGAAATCCTTTTAAAAATCTTTAATCTATTTTATGACATTGAAAATTCGCGAGCCATTTTGATTTTTGTTGGATGGTGAAGTGGCAAAGGCAGATGCAGTGCAATGAATGATGACACTTATAATGGGTATAATGACCAAACCGAGTATATATGGTTGTAGTAGTAGCATTGGAGTGATGTTAGTGGAATAACGCAAAGAAATAACTTTATAACAAAAGAAAGGTTACTATCACAATTTTTTAAAATATTTTTAATACTATTTTTTATTAGATACAATTTCATACTCCTTCCTGACTGAAATATAAGTAAAAAAAATTGAATCAAATTCTTTAAGAAAGTTAGTTAGTATCATTTAATTTTGATAGTCTCAATAAAAAGATTAACTCATTTCCTAAAGTACCACTTACATTTAATTGCATAGGACAAAAAAAGAGAAGGTGGTTGGAAATAAAACTCTAATTAAATGAAGGATATTTTGGAGATGGTATCAATAAATAAGAGAGGGTTACTTAAAATTTGCTTATATTTTAGTCCAACACACATGTAATTTTTTTTGCTTATATTTCAGTCTGGAGGGATTATAAGCATTCATTTTCCTTTTAGGCTTTAGCTAGGAGGATGCTATTACTTATCCAATTCCAACATTGACAAAAGAGAAGCATTATTCATATGCAAAACTTCTCTCTTTTTCTCACCCACATATCTGACAATCCACAACAACCACAGTATCAACCATTCCGGCAGAGGCACCCTCTGTCCTTCTCTCCAAAATCACCATTGCAAAGGCCAAATCAAAACAGTTTTGGCTTCCTCACAAGTTCAAAAAGTGTGTACTACTGTGTTCCAATAAATTGTCTATTGAGAAACAAACAAAATCTTCATTACCATTTACCACAACATCCAAGCCACTATCTTAAAAAATAATCATATTCTTCTGCACAGATAGCCACTATTTGACATGGAACAACATCATGGCAGTTCAATCCACTATACTTGTACTCATTGCTCACATTATCCTCTTGAATCCAACATTTTCAAACACCGTAGTAACTTAGGACCAAATGAAACAGTAATATCTTCCTCAAAAGAGATACTGCAAAAAAATTACTTATCCAATTCATCATAAAACAGTGCCAAACTATCCTCCTAATTATTTACAGTTTCAGATTCCAGACAACTCTCTATCGAGTAACACCAAATTATCCTCCTAGTCCTTAATTAATTCAAACATAAAGCAGAAGAAAATTGATGTCCCTATAACCTAAAATAAAATGCAATTGAATGAGGTTGTGTAAATGAATGTTTTGGAATGAAAAGAGAATGAACCTATGTAACGTCTTTCGTTGGCGACCTTGGCCTTTGCAATCATCTTGTCGCGGTCTAGCTCCAGCTGGGTCTCCCATTTGAGAAGTTGGTTCACGAACACCACGCCCAACCCCATTCCGACCACGTGCTCCCACGGATCTACACACACCAAAATTCATGAGTGAGAAACGGGATTGAATAAGCATTCGCGAGAGAGAAAGAGAAATAATAGATGGATACGGCGCATGTAGGGGAGTTCGCGGAGAGCATTGGAGTACATCTGGGTACCCAAACCCAGTAACGCGCCGATCGCCGTTGCACTCAACACTATCTTTCTTCTTCCTCACTAGATTCTACGACCTTCCTCTCAGAAACCAAACCTATTTCTTTTTTTTTAGGGAAAAAAAGTTTGGGGGACGAGAAAGTATTTCCAATTTGTAGGGTATTAGAGGAATTAAACCCTCACAAGTCACAAAGTTGTAATTTGCCATTAAAATTGAAGAGTGTTTTTTTTTTTTTTTGAAAGGCTTAAAATTGAAGAGTGTGATTGGGCCAGCCTGATTCACAAAATTTATTTCAAATTAAATTAATTTTAAAGTAATATGATTTATGTTTTGAAGTTTTTATTAATTTTTTTATACATTAGAAAAATAAAGAAAGAAGAAATTAAGATCTAAAGTGAACTGCTCCAAATTTATCGATTAATAGAATATGGGTTAATTGAACATGATAGAAACTCCAAGAGAGGAAGTCTTTTTCATTCGTAGCACCATATTTAGCAAACCAATATGCAAAAGCATTTCCTTCCCTCAATGTATGATGGGAAGAAACAGACCAATCCAAAGTTATAAGGTCTATAATCAGCATTGAAATCTGTCTTTGGACCAGCATTCACAAATTTGAATTCGAATTAAATTAATTTTTAAAAATTTATTTTAAAGTGATGTGATTTATATTTTGAAGTTTTTATTATTTTCTTGTACATAAGAAAAATAAAGAAACAAGAAGCTAGGATCTAAAGTGAACTACTTTGATCTTGTCAGCTAATAGAAGATGTGTTAACTAAACAGGACAAAAATTCCATGAAAGTTCTCTCTCTTTATCTAATCATAATTCCCAATACTCTTCTTTTTGGGTCAATCCTTATTGACATTTATCATAAAGGTCTAATTCCTAATAACCCACACAACATTGTCACTGACAACCGCAATCAACAATTCTTGTATAAAAACTCTAACTCAATTATTCTAATGGGGAACTAAAGTTAAGCAATGTTGCTTAAGTTTAAAAATCCAATTAAACAACAACATTAGAGATGCTCTAACGATGAATTGTCATATAATTTAAAAATGTAGACTTTTGTTACAATTATTTTAAGATTTAATTACTTATTTGTTCCCTATAGTTACAAAAACTTTTTCTCTTATTCCCTATACTTAAAAAACATCTCCTTTTAGTCTTAACACATATAATTTTTAATCCATTTTAGTTCCTACACATAGAGCTATTAAAATGACTTAGTTTAACAAGTCATCCCAAACTCTTCAATTTGCAACTAAGAAGAATTGGGTCAATTTGGCCTGGCTTGTCAAGCCAAACGGGTCGGGCCGGACCAGACCAAAAATATATAGCCAAAAGTACTGAGCCTATTTGACTCAATTCTTTTGCATGTAAAATACATATAAATTAATATAAAAAAGAAAAATAGGTCAATTTGGTCCAGGCCAAGCTGAGCTAGCAAATTAGTGACCCATATGAAAAACGAACTAGCCTGACCCAACCCGTTTTCACACTTTGTCTTGCCCGGTCAAGCTGAGCCAGAAAAATATAAGGTCAAAAAATACCAAACCTATTTGGCCCATTATTTTTATTTTATTTTTTACATGAAAATACATATAAATTAATATAAAAAAAAAAAGAAAAACAGACCAATTTGGCTCGGGTCAGGTCAAGCCAACAAATCAATGACCCATATGGATAATAGGTTAGTTCGACCTAACCCGTTTTCACACTTTGGCCCGTCAAGTTGGGCAACCCATTTTGACAACTCTACCTATACATACCATTTTAATTTCTTCTAGTCCCTACGGTAAGACCGAAAGAGAATAAAAATAGTATGTTTAGGGACCAAAAGGAGATGTTCTTAAGTATATGGATTAGAAGAAAAAAAAATTGTAACTATAGGGATCAAATGAATAACTAAACATTATTTTAAAAATCATATTTAAAAAAATTCTAATTAATGGTGTAAAATTAAAAAAACTAAATAGCCAAATTGATTCCTAAAATTGTCACTCATTGTTATTATAGACTTCTAGTCTCTAGAATTAACAAAATTCCAAAAAAGCTTCTGGTTCCTAAAATTGTATTGTTTTTAGTTCCCCTATTAATTAAGCTATAGTTTCATTTGAAATTATAATGATAGTAAATTATAAAATTCAAAGACTATAATGTCAGTAAATTGTATGTCTCAGAAACTAAAATGACAATAATTTTAATTTCAAAAAAGTATTTAATATTTTTTTAATTTCAAAAACTATTACAACTCTGTCACGTAATTTCACGGACTCGTTGTTTACTCAATAAAAAAATCTCAACATTATCAAAAGTTGTTGGCATAAGTGGTTCAACACTTGAGTTTCTTAGCCAAGATTTGAAGTTCGATTCCTCGCTTGGGTATGAAGTCGCAACTGGAGGTACACTATACTCCAAAATGGGCTAATCCTGTGGGAGAAAGATTAGTTGAATGCCAGATAAGAAGCCCCAAATACCTCTTAGTTACACAAAAAAATAAAAAATAAAATATCAACATTTATAGCTAAATAAAAAATTAACTAGCGGAATAATACTAGTACCAATAATGGTTGGTTCAAGTGGCTGGGGCTTGGACCCCTTAAGTACGTGGTCAGGGATTCGGATCCTAACTGGTGTGTATGGATAAATCATTATTGGGAGGAGACCGGTGACCGATTGGGATACTTCTTTGCAATCATATGTGCAACAAAAAAAAAACTACTTTTTATAACTTCATAGATTATATATTAGAAAATTATTACTT
Source organism: Pueraria montana var. lobata (assembly GCA_026413185.1). Classification (NCBI taxonomy): domain Eukaryota; kingdom Viridiplantae; phylum Streptophyta; class Magnoliopsida; order Fabales; family Fabaceae; genus Pueraria; species Pueraria montana. Next base: position 22,820,651 of record CM048648.1, on the reverse strand, counting down.
ACTAGACTTTTATCCGTGTGATGTACGGGATAAATAGAGTTATTAGGTTTTTTTATAGATTTTTTTTGTATCAAGTATGATCATGTGAATATGGACATAAATATTTCATTTCTTTATTGTTAAAAAATCTAAAATTGAAAATATTTATTTCTCATTCCTAAATCGTAGCAAAGTTCATAATGCATTTAATTTTAAAATATTGTACTATTTCTTCTCATGCGCAATTTTCTGTGCTGTAATTTCTCGAATGTGGCAATGCGTCATGACCTCTATCCTTTCTTCGCATGCCATTTGTATCAGTCATCACGAACAACAAATTAATCCGTATGTCACCCATTCTACCACAAAAAAAACAAAGAATTTTAGCTTGTTTGGGAAGCTCTGAAGCTCTCTCTCTCTCTCTCTCTCTCTCTCTCTTTCTCTTTCTCTCTCTCTCTATATATATATATACTCAATCTATGAATATTTGTAGGTTATATATTGATGAATAATAATGGTAATTTTGGTTCTGTCAAAAAAATAAAAATAATGGTAATTTTGGTATATGAGAATGATGGGAAAATCGAGACAAAAACAAATATAAAAAGATAGAGACATCTTACTAATATTGATGCCAACAAGTGATAATGACTTGTGTTCCTTAATTAATTAATCCATATTCGAATCCTGATTATGCTACTTTGGATATGAAATAAATCATGTTGGGAGAAAAATATCCACCTTAAACTGTGTTTGTTATGAGAGAAATAGAGGGGAGGAAGGAGAGAAATTTACTTTTTTAGGATGAATCTCATACCTTTTACATTCTACTTTAATTCAAATCTATCTTTTTTATTTTCATCCTCTCTATTTCTATTATCTATACCAAACATAGCCTTAATTTACGTTCATGATCCGGAATTTAATCATCACTGGAAGTGATGAATAGAATAATCCGTACTGCTGAAAAAAAAAAAAGATGAGAAGATAGTGACTTGTGTGAAAAAGATGAAAGGCAATAATAACGGTTGACGTAGACTACTAGTCTACTAGGAAGAAAATCAATCAAGAGTCATGACGCGGGACAAGGAGAGTGTCGAGGAAGGAAACGAAACGACAACAGTTTTTACAACACACTACTCCCAGTCTCCTACTATCCGAATCTGCTTCTTTTCTCCTTGAAAATTATTTTATTTTATTTTGTTTAAATAACCTATACACCAGCAGTATAGTTTTTTTTTATAGTATTATTTAATCACAAATCATCATATATAATAAACTTGATTTATATTGTAAAACAATACATAATCATTAAACTTTTTATTTTATACAATCATGGGAATACCTCATGCAAATTTGATGATCATTAATTTTTTTTATCATAAATCAATAAATAACTTTTTGATATTTTTTCTTGCAAGCAAACAAAAGCCATTTAATAAAAGTTTAATAAAATTTTATATTATAAATTTAATAATAGTTTTTTTATGTGCATATGATTGAAAGGAGTATTCAGTCACATAAATTAATCCTTTTTGAAAACATGTTAACACTCATACGTTAATTTACCCATTTAAACCAAGTTTTTTGTGTATTGAAGAGTTGAAATTAGAATACTTGACCACTCCCGAAGAGACCTAGCTTATCGCCACTCAATTTTTAACAAGAGTTTGTCGATTAATCTTTAAAGGTATTTATTTTAAAATTAAAAGTAAAATGTAACAATTGTGAATATAATAGTGATTTTTCCTTTGGTTATTCAATATTTGCATGATCCATATGTCAAATATAGCATAAGCAATGGAGGGGTTGTAAGGTGAGCTGGGGACCTCTGCAACGATGAATGATTTTATACTTTGCGGGTATCACTTAATATACTTTTTCGCTGATTAAAAAAAAAAACTAATGATTAAAAAAAAACTAATGATTTTTCCTTTTTATTTATTTATTTTAAAATTAAAAGTAAAATGTAACAATTGTAAACTAAAAGTCTTTTGGATTACCAGCATTGTGCTTTAAACTTTAAAGCATGCAGTGAGAAACTCGAGGCCCCATTTTCTCCTTTACTTTTATGGTTCTCTCTAAGGCCTCCTTTGTGTGCACGACGACAAACATAGTACAAGGATTCTTTCTTTCCGGGTAAGGAATCCATTTCCTGTATATATTAAAGGGTCTATGTCAAAATGGGTTTTTGATCAAACTTTTTTCTAGTGAAGGAAGCATCTTGGCTAGGAAGGAAACAACATGAATCGAAGTTCAAGCAGGAAGGTGACTCCTTATGGTGATCATGGCTTCGTGGACATCATATTTTCGTGGTCTCTTGAAGACATTTTCAATGAAGATCTCTACAAGGACAAGGTTTGTTTAGCACCTTTTATGTCATTTTCTGTTTTCTAGGGTGAAAGTGAAACCACTTACTCACTGATTCACAAGTAGTAATAAAAAATCACCATTACTTTGCTTTTCTAAATATGTCTGTGTGCAATGCCTTGGATTGAATGGATGAGTTAAGAGTGGGGTTAGATTATAGCGGTTATCCAAGTTGCATTGAGTTGACCGTTGACCACCACCTTCCAACAACTTAACATGCAAGTATGGTTTTGGTATTATGTTGTTTAGCATCATTTACTTTTAGGATTAGGTGTTTTTACACTTGATATTTACTTAACATTTTTGCATACCACTTGCATTCACAAACATGTTGCTTGTTGCTTGTGCCTCCATTTTAAAATGATTTCCTTACTGTGTACATTTTACAGGTGGAACCTATTGATCTATCGTTCAATTCTGTTCAGCATTATTTTGGGTCCTATGTGAACCCCTTATTGGAAGAAACTCGAGCACAGTTATGTGAGAGTATGGAAATCTTATCCAGTGCACCTTATGCTGAAGTAATTTCTCTTGACAAGGCCAACTCTCGTGGTATCTACATTGTTAAAACTGACAGTTGGAAAAACAGATTCTCTGGTCATGGAAAAGAGCTGTACAAAACGTTGGTTGGAGATCTTTTTATTTTGGCTGATTTTAAACTTGAATCTGTCAATGATTTACAAAGGGTGGGAAGGACATGGACTCTTGTATTATCAGCTGGGATTGCAGAGGAGGAGAGTGAGAATGATGACACTGATATTATGTCTACTTTTAAAGTTGCTGCATCTAAAGACATTGATGTCAATGAAGAAGGGCAAAAATCTTTGTTTATGGTATTTTTGACTAATATAATCCCCAATAGAAGGATTTGGAGTGCACTGCACATGTCAGGAAATTCAAAGCTAATCAAGAAAATTTTATGTGCTGGTGGTGTGGTAAGAAAGTTAATTTTTTGTTATGGTTTTAAGTCAATGTTTCAAAGATTATACTGTAATTAAATAATAAACTGTTGTTATCAAACATTGTTAATGTGTTAACCTATAACAAAGCATAACACTGCAACACTGTTTTGGTTATTTTAATATGAAGTGTTGATTGTCTATTACAGTTATATTACAGTTATCTGTATCACCTTTTAAGAAAGTATATACTGGGAAGCCATATTGCAATATATGTGCTATCTTAAGATTCACAACAAGAAGCTGAAATGTTTATAAAATTGTAAATGACATTTTCTTGTTGATTGTTATGGAGACTATGTGGCACTTTCAAGTAGATTCTTTTTTTTTTTTAATTTTTATTGCTACAGCTAATGGATATATGATGGGGCACAGGTTGAGGAAAGTTGTGATTACTGCTCTCTACAGACAGATGCTGCAGAGGATGAAAGAACATATCAGAGGTTATCATCAGAGTTGAATGAGTCTCAATATAAGGCAATTCTTGCATGCCTTTCTTCCTTTCAATGCTATCATAAGTCTACTGTGGATCTCATTTGGGGTCCACCAGGAACTGGAAAAACCAAAACTCTGGGTACACTGCTTTTTGCTCTTCTGAAGATGAACCATAGGACTCTTGTTTGTGCCCCAACAAATGTTGCCATTAAAGAAGTGGCATCACGTGTCTTGAGCATGGTGAGAGAATCATTTGATAGAAATTCTGAGGCTTTGTTCTGTGCATTAGGAGACATGGTATTATTTGGGAATCATGAGCGGCTCAAAGTTGGTGCAGATATTGAAGACATATATTTGGATTATCGGGTCAAGAAGCTCATAACGTGCTTTGCACCACGTACTGGTTGGAGATGTTGTTTTGCTTCAATGATTGATCTTCTTGAAAATTGTGTTTCCCATTATCAGATATTCATTGAAAATGAGTTGGGAAAGGAGCAAGAACAAGTTGATGATAATAATATATGCAAGACAAAAGATGACAACATTTCAGATTGTAGTGAGAGGATGCACAAATCCTTTCTTGAGTTTGTGAGAGAAACATTTCTTTCTATAGCAGTGCCACTCAGAGACTGTATTTCTGTCTTGTGTACTCATATAGCTAGAAGTTACATTTTGGACCATAACTTTGAAGATTTGGTTTGCCTTATTCGCAAAGTCAATTCCTTTGAAGCTTTGCTGTTACAAAGTAATATTGTTTCTGAAGTACTGGAAAAGGTTTTTTCTCCTCCAGAAGGGCTACATAGTTCTTTTGAGTCATCTGTGGGTCTTGAATACTTATTGTACAAGAGCAGAACTGAATGCTTGTCTTCTTTAAGAACCCTTAAAGGTTCACTTGTTGAACTCAACCTGCCAAATGCTATGAGCGAAGAATCAATTAGAGAGTTCTGTTTACAAACATCCTCATTAATATTTTCCACTGCTTCTAGTTCCTTTAAGCTACATTCTGTTGCCATGGAGCCATTAAAAGTTTTGGTGATTGATGAAGCTGCGCAGTTGAAGGAGTGTGAATCAATCATACCCCTACTACTTCCAAACATAGACCATGCCGTTCTTGTTGGAGATGAATGCCAGCTACCGGCAATGGTTGCAAGTAATGTATGTACATGCTATTTTATTTTCAATTTTCAATATCCCTGCTCTCTGCATTTCCACCTTCTGAAGCCTAGAAAGTTTTCCATTGCCAATTAATGTTTATGCTTGTCCTTGTTCTGTCTAAGGTTTCTTTTGAAGTTGGTTTCGGAAGAAGCTTATTTGCGAGGTTGAGCTCACTGGGTCATCCAAATCACTTTCTCAACATACAGTACAGGATGCATCCAGCAATAAGTTCATTTCCAAATTCACACTTCTATTTTAACCAAATTCTCGATGCTCCAAATGTTGGGAGAAAGAACTATAGAAAGCAATATCTCCCAGGGCCAATGTTTGGACCTTATTCCTTTATAAATGTAGTTGGTGGCAGTGAAGAGTTTGATGATGCTGGACGCAGCCGGAAAAATATGGTTGAAGTAGCAGTTGTGATGAAAATAATTAAAAAATGTTATAAAGGTTTGTTTGTTTGAAATCTTAATGGTGATCTATCATTTTAATGTATGTTCACTTAACTTGAAAAGGACTACACTAGTCAAAGTGAAAATTTTTCATTGATTTCATATCTACATGGTTGTAATTGGCTTAATGTTTGTTAGTACTTGGTAGGTGATATTTTAAGTAATTAGCAGTATCAACAATCTAGTATTATATTTGTAATGTGATTTTGTGGGAAAAAAAGTTTTGCCAGAAAGGTGCATGATAAAAATGTGAAATATACTAGATATTTTGATTTTTTTTAAAGAAAAAACTTTGTTAATATGCACATATTTTCTAATTTGCCTGCTTTTGCCCTATGCAGCATGGCATGGCTCCAAGGAGAACCTCAGTATAGGTGTAGTGTCTCCATATGCTGCCCAAGTTGTTGTGATTCAGGATTTACTTGGACAGCAGTATGATATGTACAATGGATTTGATGTGAAGGTGAAAACCATTGATGGTTTCCAGGGTGGAGAGCGGGATATTATTATATTATCAACTGTACAAACCAATTGCAGTACTTCACTTCAATTCATCTCCAATCACCAGAGGACTAATGTTGCTCTTACGAGAGCTAGGTAGAACTTACTATGCACTATTCTTTTTTGCATTTGTTTTTTGTGCCAAAATAAAACTTGTATTAGTCTTGAGACATGGAGTAATGCTGATACTTTGATATTGAATAGGTACTGTTTGTGGGTTTTGGGAAATGAAAGGACCCTAACAAATGAGAAAAATGTTTGGAAATCTTTGGTTCTTGATGCTAAAAAGCGTCAATGTTTCTTTGATGCTGATGAAGACAAGGAATTGGCAAAAAGCATCTGGGATACCAAGAAAGAGTTAGATCAATTAGATGATTTGCTTAATGCTGATAGTTTCCTTTTCAAAAATTCCAGGTGGAAGGTATTTGTAATCTCATTGTTGTAATTTTACTTGTGGTCGATTTCCTCATCATGTGTTTGACCTTTAGTTCACATTCCCATCACCTTCCTTGTTTTTGTTGCAGGTTCTTTTCAGTGATAACTTTCTCAAATCATTTAAGAAACTGCGATCAGAGCAGACTAAAAAGTCAGTTGTTGACCTCTTACTCAAACTCTCCGGTGGGTGGAGACCTAAAAGGATGAAACTGGACTTATTATGTGGAAATTCATCACAGATATTGAAGAAATTCAAAGTTAGAGGTCTTTATGTTGTTTGTTCAACAGATATAGTAAAAGAATCAAAGTATACTCAAGTTTTAAAGATATGGGACATACTTCCTCTAGAGGATATCCCAAAATTGGTGAAGCGTCTTGATGGTATATTTGGAAGCTACACTGATGAATTTATAAGTCGCTGCAGTGAGAAATACATAGAGGGGTAAGTAGTTTAAGTTACATTCAGTTAGTCCTAAGCTGTTATAGCTGACTGATATCATGTGTTTTGCTTCTTTTTTTTTCTAGGAATATGGAGGTCCCAATAAGTTGGGAAAAATCAATAGAGATAATTAAATTTAAGAATCTTGATAATAATGGAAATGAAGCTGAATTAAGTGGTTGTGATCAAAGAATTTATGTTGAGAACTCAAAGGTTGAGGAGAGTTTGTTATTGATGAAGTTCTACTCCTTATCACCAGTTGTAGTTAGCCACTTGCTTTCTGATCATAACAATGATGAATTGGATCTTCCATTTGAAGTATCAGATGAAGAACATGAAATAATCCTCTTTTCTAGAAGTACATTTGTATTGGGTCGCTCTGGCACTGGAAAAACTACTGTTTTGACTATGAAGTTATTTCAAAAGGAGAAATTGCACCATATGGCTGTTGAAGGAACATATGGAATTAACAGTGCTGCAGTTCCTTGTTTGAATCATGATAAAGAATTTGAAGAGAGTTCTACTGTGAATGATAGGCCTGTCTTACACCAGTTATTTGTTACAGTGAGTCCTAAACTATGTCAAGCAGTAAAACATCATGTTGTGCGATTGAAAAGGTGTGGAACTTCTACTATAGATTACATGCTTTTCTTTCTCCTTATTAGATGAATGACAGGCAACACATGTTGAATTTTTTTTATCATTCATCTAACATCATGTTGAATTTTTTTTTATCATTCATCTAACATCATGTTGAATTTGACATAAGCACCTTTGGTTTAATCCCTTTTGTCTTTCTTAATGCTTGCCATTGCCTATTTGTCTATCACTTTTCACTTTTGAAATACTTGGATATATTGAAACTGAATGTTTACATTGATATATTTCATACATGCAAACTTGAAATTAATTTATTGGCAGATTTTTGTATTTTTACAGAAAAGAGGTCAACAACTAATACTGTTTTAGATTAACTTGTACAATTGGCTAATTTTGTGAATTTGGTTGTAAAAAAAATATCTATTTCCTACTAGTTAAGTCATAAAAGCAACAACAAAATATTTAGGGAAGAATCTTGTTTGTCCACTTATGTGTTTGTTTTATTTTTGACTTTTGCATTGTTCAATCACCATAGTGGTGCAGCATTGAATAATTTTAGTATAATTTTCTTTGGTTATTATGCATTAATTCTGAAATATATACACACATGTTCCTTTTACACTTATGAAAATAATATCTGCCTTTTATTATTTTGGTTTGGCTATTTTTATAGTCTGTCTTTGTTATCTAGTACAGTGGTAGTATTTTACTTTATTTTTTTAGTTCTTTTTTGAGAATGCTATATTTATGTTTTTTTTTATGCATCTTTGTTTATTGATATGATTTTTAGAAATACAAATGATTTGAATTAAAAGATGTTTAATTACAAAAAGAACCTTCACTCATTTTTTAAGAATTGGTGAAGTTCACCAATATTCATTGCTCTCAACCTTGATACGATAAAATCTGCAGCTTCACCCATATTTTGAATGCATGAATCATAATTTTGGTAGTGAATTGCATAATGCATATGACTTGTTTCTTCTATAGGATTATGATTTTTTGTTTTGTTGTCTGTATAGGAAACTATGTAATGATATTAGTTAGTCCCTAATTTTAGTTATTATTAGAGTATAACTTGTGCAATTCTCTTGAAATAATTTCCTTCTCATGTTGTTTCACTGACTTCACTTAACTTTCATTTATTTCATAGTTTTTATGCATGGTTTGTTTGGTATTTTAACATTATTAGACCTTGTTATGCATGCAGATTCATATGTGGCGGCAATATTTCTGCTGAGAGCAGTTCTATTGATGAAGATATTGATGTTGATACATCAATACAGTTTAAGAATATACCAGATTCTTTTGTGAATCTTCCTACTGATTCATATCCCCTTGTGATAACATTTCAGAAGTTTCTAATGATGCTGGATGGGACCGTGGGGATTTCCTATTTTGAGAGATTTAGTGACTTATCTTCTGATCGTCAGAACCTTGGTGTAAGATCAGTTGCTTTGGAAACATTCATTAGGAAGAAAGAGGTGACGTATGACAGGTTTGATTCATTATATTGGCCCCATTTTAATTCCCAGTATACTAAGAAGTTTGATTCCTCTAGAGTGTTCACTGAAATCATATCCCACATAAAAGGGGGAATGCAAGCTGTGGAGTCTAGTGATGGTAAACTAAGCCGTGAAGAATATCTTTCATTATCTGAAAACCGAGCATCAAGTTTTACCAAGCAGAAAAGAGAGATCATATATGATATTTATCAAAGTTATGAGAAAATGAAGATGGATAAAGGGGATTTTGATTTGGCTGATATTGTAATTGATCTTCATCTTCGACTCAAAATTAACAGATATGAGGGTGATGAAATGCACTTTGTATATATTGATGAGGTGCAAGATCTAACCATGAATCAAATTGCTTTATTCAAATATGTGTGCCAAAATGTAGATGAAGGTTTTGTTTTTTGTGGGGATACAGCACAAACAATAGCAAGGGGAATTGATTTTAGGTTCCAAGATATAAAATCTCTCTTTTACAAGAAATTTGTGATAGAATCGAAGGGAAGCACATCTAATCAAGGAAAATTGAAAGGGAAAACATCAGAGATTTTTTCATTGAATCAGAACTTTCGCACTCATGCTGGAGTTTTGAAACTATCCCAGAGCACCATTGAACTTCTTTTTCGTTTTTTCCCTCATTCTATTGATGCTTTGAAGCCTGAGACGAGTTTGATATATGGGGAAGGTCCTGTGGTTCTTGAATGTGGAAGTAGAAAAAATGCGATTGTAACAATTTTTGGCAACAGTGGACACGTGGGTGGAAAAATTGTTTGCTTTGGTGCAGAGCAAGTAATTCTGGTACGAGATGATTCTGCTCGTAAGGAAATTTTAGACTTTGTGGGGAAGCATGCTCTTGTTTTAACCATTTTAGAGTGCAAAGGCCTTGAGTTTCAGGTAATCTTGTAATCATCTTATGTAATTTATTTCTATTGTGTATGTTATGTATTTTTTTTAATGGACTTGTGTGTCTCTTTTCAGGATGCATTGCTATACAACTTTTTTAGCTCTTCACTCTTGAAAAATCGATGGAGAGTGATATATGAGTATATGAAGGAACAAGATATGCTGGAACCTACGGATCTTAAGTCATATCCAAACTTCAGTGATTCCAAACACAATCTCTTGTGCTCTGAACTTAAGCAGCTATATGTGGCTATAACTCGTACAAGGCAGAGATTGTGGATATGTGAGAATATAGAGGAGTACTCTAGACCTATGTTTGATTATTGGAGAAAGAAGGGTCTTGTACAGTTTAAAGAACTGGATGGTTCGCTTGCTCAGGCAATGAAAGTTGCAAGTAGTCCAGAGGAATGGAGGTCACGTGGCAAAAAGGTTTTGTTTTTATAATTGACTGTTATATTTATTGTGCTTTGTTGTAATGAATTAAAATTAAAATAACATGTCATGCTTTTTTTTTTATTAGATTAGATTGAGTCATTATCTATTGGTGTCTTGTGAGGTGGTTTATTATAGATTTATAGTTTGCTTTGAAATCTTCATTTTCTGTATACCTTATAAATTGCATATAGTATCTGGAATAGTTTGATGCTATGTGAGACATAGAGCAAATTATTTAGATGCACCACTTTTGTCTAGCAATGTTGTTTCCCTCCAAATGATATTGCACCACTTTGATTGTTCCTTTGCAGCTATACTATAAAAATAACTATGAGATGGCAACAATGTGTTTTGAAAGAGCAGGGGACTCTTACTGGGAGAGGAAGTCTAAGGCTGCAGGTCTTAGGGCAAATGCAAACCGTTTGCGTGATTTGAATCCTGAGGATGCAATTGCAATCCTTAGGGAAGCTGCTGAAATTTTTGAAGGCATAGGAATGACTGAATCTGCTGCCCAGTGTTTTTCTGATTTAGGAGATTACGAAAGAGCTGGTATGAACTTGTGCTTTGGCATCATGTTTATACTTTTATGTCATTTGCTTATAAAGTATTTAACTAGTTTTAGAGTTATATGTATTTTCTTGTTCAGAATTAAGAAATAAACACAAACAGTGGTTTTATCTTACATGATCATGTTTTGTATGCCGGTGGGGTATTCGGCTATGTGAATAGCCGAATACCCTCCACCACAAACAACCGAATACACCTCGTAAAGAGGTAAGTGTTCGGCTTAAATCTGGCCGAACACTCTTTACTCCTTACGCTCAACTAGCCGCATGACCAAACACCATCGCAGGAGTATTCGGTATCACTACGGCCAAATACTAGGGATAGTATTCGGCTAATGAAGATCCCATTAGGAGGCTATTATCAAGGTAAGCTGAAAATTAGGAGGTGATTAAGCAACCTTAATTAGTATGGATCGGTCATTAAGAAATGGTCAGGGCCCATAAGAGCCCAGGTCCAACAGGATAAGTATAAAAGGGGGTGCACCCCTCAAGGTAAGGGGACTTCTGACCCTCATTTATTACTCACATTAAATGTTCTGAGCCGAAACTTGACTTGAGCGTTGGAGTGCCTTTTGCAAGTACCCATCCCCTTTCGGACAACTGTAGAAGATCTTGAACAGAAGACATCAGTGGAAGATAATCCCGACACCCTCAGACAGGAACATTTTGCATTCGTTGGCTGGGGTTACCCAGGTTGCAGATTGGAATCTGCTCAAAAACAGTAATTAAAAAAAGAACGTTCATTCGCTAATCTCCTTATATGTTTAAATGAATAAGTCTATCCGTGCTCTTATTGCTCCACTCTCCTCACTCTTCCTCACATTCATTCTCATTTGAATACTCTGGTGTAGTTCACTCTCCTAACATGCATCTGGTTCTTCTACTTTTCCTAAAATTTCTCTTATCAATTTCTATAACTATCCACATTCACAATATTTCTATAACTACCTCCATTCACTTTTTTATATGATGCTATTTTTTTTTCTAATTCTATTTTTTAATTTTGAAGATTTCTCTCTTTCATTAGTAATTTCAAATCCTTAATTCAATTTACTTTCCAATTTTCAAAGTTAATATTAAAAAAATTAAAGTTACATGTTACATCGTCCCTTATCTTTTTTTTTAATTTTTTTTATAGTTTCTAATTTCTTTTATAATTATTTCTTTTTTAAAATCTCTTATGATGTGCTATATAATTTTTTTTTTCAAATTTTATAGTCTCTAATCTTTTGGGGCTTTTTTTTTTAATATTTCTTTTATCAGTTTTTCTAACTCTATATTTTAATCTTGAATATTTTTCTCTTTCATCAATAATTTCAAATCCTTAATTCAATTTATTTTTTAATTTTCAAAGTTAATATTAAAAAAATTAAAGTTATATCGTTATATCTTCCCTTATCTTTTTTTTTATAAAAAATTATAGTTTTTAATTTCTTTTATAATTATCTCTTTTTTAAAATTTCTTACAATGTGCTATATAATTCTGTTTTTTTTTTTAAATTTCTTTCTATTGACTATATAAATAAGGTAGTGAAATTTTGAATAAACCCGTGTAATGCACAGGCTAAAATACTAGTGAATATAAAATTTGGAACTGATAAATACGCATGTCTGAGATATTGTCCTTTGATATAATGTCATATGCATATTAAATACATACCTTTGATTTTATATGCTGAGTGATTGGGAAGCTGTTTCGTTTTTTTTCCTTGTTTTCTGTTTTGTTCTTTTGTTTATGTGGATTCTATATCGTTCTTTTTTCTTCATCTTAATAATTTTCTTTTATGTAAAAGAAGAAAAATAACCAACAGTTTTATCTCACTTTTATGTCTCATGTTCGATAAGCATTATTGCACTGAATAGAATAATAAATTAGATTACTTTGAGTCTTAAGTACTGTCTTATACTGTCCAAATTTTATCATTAATTCATATTTTTTAACTTTTGTTGTACATAGCTTGCCTATTTATGTACATTGATTGTTAGTTTTTTTTTTTATTTATTTATTTATTTTACCATTTGCTCGTAATTGAAATTGAATACATACTTGTTTGCTTGTTCTTACTTGTTTTTATGTACATGTAACATGTTGGGATATCATGCATGTTTATGTCTTTATCACTTGTCTAAATTTTATAGTAAGCTTGTGGTTGGGATACGTTTGAAAGATGGAGACAATTGTTTTTTTAAAGCTCTTTCAAGAATCTGTGAAAAAAAATAACAAAAGATTATTTCTCTAACTAAGTTAATCCAGACACTCAATAAGTGAATTTTTTTTATTGCTGTTTATGTTTTAAATATTACCATAAATTTCTGGAGCACTAAAGTGCAGCAAAATATGAAAGGTTTATGCGGATAACAAAAAAATTTGTTTTAAAGTTAATACACCTTTCATCTAGACTTACCTTCTGTTGTAGCTACTGATTTTTTAAACAACAGCATTTATGATATATGGATGGGAATCTAATTTTAATTTTTTAATATAAAATTACCATATTGTCCCAATTCAAGTCATATAAGTGTTATCTTGTTGCATTGTTGTAGATGAATGCATGTGATTTTTGACCTGGGTGTTTAATTTGTTTGTGGTACCAGTAAATATTGTTGGGTAACCCATTTTAGTCCTTTAAAGATATAGGTGGCATCAATTTAGTCCTCTAAAGAAAGTTGACATTTATGCAGTCCTTCAATCATATATAGTGACATCTATATGGTCCGTCAATGTGTCCCTTAATCAAAGAAAGTGATGCTACTTGTACTTTTTGGGATTTACTCAGTTTTATATTAAAAAAAAAGTATCATCTAAAGCTTATATGAATACGTTAGTAGACAACTTGAACTTCTTAAGCTATTCTATTATGTATAAGTTCTAGCAAGTAAATCTAAATACCAATGCCTGTTGGTCCAAGTTGCGAAGAGTTTGGTTCCTTTAAGCAGAGTCTAGAGTTTAAGTCTTGTGAATGGAGAAAATAAGTGTTGGGAGAGTTTTGTCCCCTCAAATGGGTCCACATAGCTCAACTTGAATTAGTTGGGGCCAAACTAATTCAAGTTTGTGAATCTAAATACCAATCCCATTGTTTATCATTTACTTATTTTCTAAAGACTGGAGAGATAGATAAGAGAAAAATGAAGAAAGGAAGATAGGGAAATTGAATAGAGTAGCATAACTTGTAAGACAAACAGGTTGTATTATGTTACTGAAAATTGTATATTTGAAACATAAATCGCCACCTGGTATGACCTAGGATAAAGTAGTTAATAGGAATAGTCAAGTAGTTGTTGAATTATTTAGGTGGTTACTGATGTAAGAGGAAGGCACTTGGAGCCAATTTGAACAAATTTCTTAGTAAGTAAATAGGAGAAGAAAATAAAGTGAATCCAAATTCTTGTAGAAGTTAAAATTAATGTATGCATCTCAGCATTTTCCAAGGCTTCCTCTTCTGACTTCTCCGTGAGCACCTCCTTACTTATAATGGCTTTTTTGTAAGTCAGAATTCAAATAACTGTCTCGATTGAATGACTCCCATAAGCCTGAAGCTAATGCAAACTGGGCCTTAGCTTAAATAATGGGAGAGGGGTGGAAGATAGTGCCATTCTGAAATTGGGAACTGAGCTTTAGCCCATTTGTAGAAAGGAGAAACCCTTGGAAGGAAAATTTTCCTTTTCTCTCTTTGTTTTAGGCATCAATAACAGATTGATATTCACTTTTTCATTCTTAATCTTATCTACTACCCATTTTTTACGCATTCTCATATTTTGGCTTCATTTGAAATTATGAACATTTAATCTACAAGATTAATCTTGTTTCTGTTAACATTCAGGGAAGCTCTATTTGGAGAAATGTGAAGAGCCTGATTTGAAAAGAGCAGGGGATTGCTTTTATTTAGCCGAATGTTATGAAATTGCAGCTCAAGTGTATGCTAGAGGCAGTTTCTTCTCTGATTGTTTAAATGTTTGTGCAAAAGGAGGGTTGTTTGATATTGGCTTATATTCCATTCAACACTGGAAACAAAATGAAAATGCTGACCATTGTATCGTTAACAGTCATGAACTATTCACAATAGAACAAAAATTTCTGGAAAATTGTGCTCGTAATTATTTTGATCGTAAAGATACCAAATCCATGATGAAATTTGTTAAAGCCTTTCACTCAATGGATTTGAAGCGTGAGTTCTTACAATCTCTAAGTTTACTTGATGAGCTTCTTGTGTTAGAAGAGGAGTCAGGGAACTTTATGGAAGCAGCAAACATTGCTAAGATGATGGGTGATGTTCTACGTGAGGTTGATCTACTGGGAAAAGCTGGGAAATTCATGGAAGCTTGTGAACTTATGCTTTTGTATGTACTTGGGAATTCTCTTTGGTCAGCAGGAAGCAAAGGGTGGCCCTTAAAGCATTTTGCACAAAAAGTTGAGCTTTTGAGTAGAGCATTATCATTTGCAAAGGAAGAATTGAGCAGTTTTTATGTGATTGCTTCTACCGTGACTGAAATATTATCAAATGAGCATAGTAACTCTTTTGAGATACTGAATCATTTGAAATCTTCTCGTACATGTAGGAGTATTGGAGGTGAAATAATTTGTTTGTGGAAGCTTTTGGATGCTCATGTTCAGCTGAACTCCTCCAAGTTTGTCTGGCTAGACAATTTGTTTGATGATTCTGTGGAAGAAATGTTATTGAAGAATCAATTTTCTGTGGAAACATTGTTTCATTGTTGGACATGTTGGAAAGATAACATTGTTTGGATATTGGAATCTCTTCCAAGTCTCAAATCCCAAGATATTCATCATCATAGCAGTTATGGAAAATTTGCATTGAATTATTTGGGTGTTCGGAAGCAAACTTCTGATCTAAATGACATTTACGTTTTGCTCATCCCTGAAGCTAGCTGGGTGATAAAACTGGGTGATAGATTTCTAAAGAAGAATGGAAGGCTAGTTTCGGCTGATGTTCAAGATTTAGTTTCTGCTGCTCAGAGCTATTGGTCTTCACAATTGTTTTGTGTTGGGATGGATGTCTTGCACACCCTTGATGCACTCTACAAGTTTTCTGATAGTAAGGCTCTTTCTGAATTTTGTCAATTCAGGTGTTTATTGCTGATCTATGAGGTTTTCAAATTTCTCCTTGAATCCAAATGTTTTAACCACAGCCATGGTAACTTGAAAACATTGGAGAAATTTTGCAGAAATCCAATTGACTGTTTACTGCGCTATTTAGTTCCTCTTGACTGGAGGAAAACACTGATGAAAGACATGGTTTCTCTTAGAACGACAGAGACTTGTCAGGATTTGGTTACAGATATCATCTATGAAAACATTAATCGGAAGGATAGGCTGACTCATGGTCAAATTGGAAGAGTGGTAGTGATGATTCTTGGTACAGCTAATCTGAAAAGTGAACTGTTCATGAAAATTTTGACAAGATTTAAAGAGAATCAACTCTGGCAAAAGTTCATTCAGAGCTTGCAATTAAATTCAGCTCAGAAAAAATCACAAGCTAATGAAGCAGTTAAAGAGGAGCTGTGTGTGTTTAATTTCTATGAAGCTTTGCAGTACACTTACAGTGTGAATTGGACAAGGGAAATTGACTATATATCTCCCAGTTGTTTTATGTACCTCCTTGACCGCCTTCTGCTCTTAACATCACGCTGGAAGTGGAAGGGGTTCATTTTGGCTACAAAATCATCTTTTGTTGAATGGCTTATTCACCAGGATGAAAATTCCCTTTCAAATTTGAGTGTGTTGGCTGATGTAAAATCAAGAGGAGAACATATCCATAGGTTCATTTTTTCTGTCATCCATGAGCTTCTTAATGATCAAAATGGTACCATAAGTTGGATTAAAAAATCAAATTTGGATGTGAAAAATTATTTTCCATTGTTTCTTCTGAGATTGGTTGTTTCATTATGTTTGCTTCATCTGAGCTCTGGAAAGTATTTAGAGTTACTTCGCAACTTGTTGAAGAAGAACCATGTGATGTCTCAACTGCCACTGGAATTTCGTAATGTTCTTCAGAAAGGAAGGAGTCATCTGGGTTTGAAAGTCTTTGCTGAGGCATTTAAACGGATTGACAATCCCTTGGTAGTTGCCAGGTTTCGTTACACATCTTCAGAAATTGTGTGTCCGGATGCTGTGTTTGTGGATTTAACAATATGCCAAAGAAAGCACATATTAGAAGTATTGTTTCCAAATAGAGTTGACACACTGGATGAGGTAACTGCCGCAGTTGTAGAAGCTTCTGACTCAACGTCTAAGGAGTTTCCTTCGACAAACTGTTCCAGTTTTCCAAATAAAAGCTCTGCTCCTGTTGCCGCTCAGACATCAGATAGTGGGATTAAATGTGATATTCACAATGCTGACTCTTTCTGGGTTATGATGAATAATTTATGGTTCACAATCGATCATAAGGTGCTACCTAATTCCACAATAATAAAGGTAAGCCAATTTTTTTTTGCTGTGTTCAAATATAAAGTTAAATTGGGTTTCCATCAAAGCTCAGTGTCTAATATATTAAGTCTTTTTTTTTTCACATTTTTTATGCTTAGGAACTTCTGAATATTTGGATTGTTAGTTTGAGTCGTGCAATGCATGAAAGCTTGTCAGAAAACCCTGTTAACCTTGATGACAAAAATGAAGTGGAGGAGGTGGTGAGCTTGCTTGATGAAATGAAGCAACTCTTTTCCGCATTGGCTGTGAGGTTAGTCAGATAAGTAACTTGCTTGGAGGAGGTGGTTTCTATGTCCAATCACCAATTTGAGATTTAGTATAGTAACATTGCAATTTTGTTTTGGTTCTTTGGTCATTAACCTTTTCTTCTTCCCTTTTTTGCAGTGGTGATGGAGCGATTGAGAACCACGCTGAAATTGGTGAACTATGTAAGAGAATTCTTTCAAGACGACCAAAAGTAGGGCACGTCATGAATCAGTTGTATTTGCTGTCCATGAAGAATAGCAATGTTGAGGGTGAGTCATCACAAGCCAAAACTGCAGTGGCCAATGATGAGCAGGGGCAAAATGCTTTGGAGGAATCAAAAGATAACGTGTCCAAGAATTCCCAAGGTGCCACCAACTCAGGACATGGAAACAGCAAGGAAAATGCCGAGAGGAAGAAAAACAAAAACAAGAAAGGCAAGGGAGGGAGTAGGGGTAAGAAGTGAAAATTCTTGTCAGGTTCTTTGTATATATAGGAATCTGTGTTCAATCTTCAAACCATGGTTTTAAATTGCTGTTGCAGTTGCGATTGCGGTCACGGTTGCGGGCATTGCGGTTGCGTGCATTGCGGTTGCTGCGATGCGGATTACGGCTACTAGGGGTGTTCAAAACCGAACCAACCCAAACGGAAAACCGAAAACCAACCCAAAAGATCGAAAACCGATGAAAAATCGAATTTTATCGGTTTTGTTCGATCATTTATTTTCCGAAACCTCGCTGTTCGGTTCGGTTTGCGGTTTGTAAATGTAAAACCGATCCAAACCAAACCAAACCAAACCAAACCAAACCGTTAGCTATATGTAAATGTGTTTTTTCCTGAATGCACAGTAAGTATACAATTACTTTAATTTTAAAGGTTGGCAGCAAGTAATACATACTACAGCATATGATTGTTTTACTTTAAGTTTATTAACTATTTTAATTACTTTAAGTTCATCGATTGTTTTTACTTTAGCAGGTCATATTTAATTGTAACTACTAACGTACATTTGTATTTGGATGGTACTTGTACCTTCTTTTATAATGAATTTCATTTTTGGTTGATAAAAAAAAATTAAACAATGCTCTAATAGTGGAAGTGTCACATTGAATTAATAAATATTTTGATTTTTTTAATACTTAATGGCAGGTTCTTAAAACCGCAAAAATCGAACCAAACCAAATCGCTAAAGATTGGTTTGGTTTGGTTCGGATTTCATAATACATTTAAACCAAACCAAACCGAACTTAATTTCCTTGTTTGGTTCGGGTGACTTTTAAGCCAAAAATCGAATCAAACCGCACCGCGAACACCCCTAGCGACTACTGTGATGTGGATTGCGACTATTGTGCCGTGAAATTATTATATGTTTGCATTGAATGTAAAAAAGAATTTTACAATTATTTTAATTATTGGTACATCTTTTATTTATAAGATAGCACAACTTTTCATTCATTTTATGATTTGGTATCGCCCAACATCTCATACAGTCAAATCCATTCGACCGTTGACACTTAGAAGTTCAAAATAGAAGATTAACATCTAAATTTTATTTTATTTTTGACAAAAAAAGTGGAATAGAACAATGTTAAGGCTCTATTACGACTCTGATGCGGTTCCATTGCGGCTACGTTGCGGCATTTTATGTGATTGAAAATCACACCACAATTGTAGGCCAATGCGGTTGCGGACACCACCACAACAATAATATTGCGGCCACAATTGTGGTTGCAAACTGCTATTTAAAATCATGCTTCAAACTATCTGGGTGGTTTGTCTTTGTTTTGTATTTTCTTTGCAATGGACCTTATCTTAGTCTTGGCCATATATGAAAAACTCTTATAAATTTTGTTTTTTTGGAACATATCAACTCTTATAAATTTAAGCCCTCACTCTTAAATGAGTGTTTTTTGGAATTAATCTCTTCATTTTGTTTAATGACTTCTCTTTTTGTTGAGTATTTAATATTTTTAATAATATTTTTTATTGCAGTAAAAAAAAAAATTACACAGATCCTCTTGAGGTTTATTCTTATTACACTCGATATTTCTTTATTTTGAAATCCTACACAAAAAAAAAAACCCTTAATTGTTTGGGAGACGTTATACTAACCCCCCTTGAATTCTAAACAGTGTATAAAATGTTAAGTGGGGAGTGACATCTGAGTGGCACATGACTCTTAATAAAAAAATTTCCCCAACAAGCCCTCTTCTTCGTTAAAACTGGGCATTGAGGAAAAAATAATTTGCAGCAGCAGCAACGATTTATGAAACGACCTCCACTTTGAAAAGTGAAACCCCTTTTTCATCTTCTTGCGCCACAAACCGAGTTTGCATAAAAAGGGGTTGCTCACATTAATCCCAGCAAGCACAAATATAAACTGGGCACCAAGCCACCCCAACAATTAACACAATCCCAACAAGCACAAATATGAACCGGAAAATCTACACATACACAATCCAGAAATTCAAATTCTGCAGCTCAATTGGAATCTCATCAGAGAACCCAACCGAAAGCCATGTACAAAAGCTCTCTCTTGCTTCTCTTCTCACTCACCTTCCTCTCCGTGTGTTTTGCTTCTTCTTCGGTTCCGACCAAAGACCCCGTTCAGCAACTCATAAACTTGAAAAACTCTCCCCCGAAATCAACGCGCCGCACTGTAGGCTTAATCTCGGTGTTGAGGATTTTTCCTACAACAAGATTTTCGGCAACATTGCACGCACTCTTTCCCCTTGCAAGAGCCTTGTCTACCTCAAATTCATCTTCAAATTCTGCAGCGTTTGGAAAGGGAGGAGGGAAGATGCTACCGAAAGGGAATTGGGTTAGGCAAAAGGCAAAGCGGGTTTAACACAAAAGAAAGAGTATTTTTTTTTTTTCCATTTAAAAATTATTTTTAACAGAAACTTAACGCCCTTACGGAGCGGGGTTTAAAAAGTAATGTTGTAAAACATAGGAATATCGAGTGTAATAAGTTTAAACCTCAAGGAATATATGTGTAATTTACTTTAAAAAAAATATTATTTTTTTATTCTTTTCAAACAATAATTCTAATTTAAAACAGATTTAAATTTTAAATTTTGAGTATTGATATACTATATTAAAGATATTTTTTTTGATAAAATAAATGTTTAGATTAGTTTGGTTAATCTTAATTTAAATTTTAAATTGACACCATGTTAATTAAATTATTGACACGATTTAAATAATTTATCAATTTTTAGAGACTCATTTTTGTAAATCGTTCTTATCAAATAAAATTCATTATTTTCTTTAGCTTATTCTTATTTGTAATCTTTTTTAAATTTAGAAATAACCATGCATTGCTTGCGAAAGTTGTTAGTTCTTTTATATTCTAACCGGTTAATAACGGAAAGGGACTGGCATTATAAGAAAGGCTATTATAATTTCCAAAACAGTCATATTTGTTGGGATTAAATCGAATTTGAATTTTAGTAGCATTGGAGTGCTGTTAGTGGAATAACGCGAAGAAATAACTTTATAAAAAAAGAAATGTTATAAGCATTCATGTTGTAACAATAGTGACAATAATTATGTCGGTACGGTATTGGCTATGCATTTATGTTGTATTAATATGAACTGTTACATGAGACCTATCACTTGATATCACAAAAATAAATAAAAATAAAAATGGTAATGACCACAACACGTGAACTTAAGCGCAAATAATTACTGCTTCTTCTCTTGTTCTGTATGGTGGAGGGAATAAATTGTGTATTTTAGCAAAAAGATCTCCATGGCCAGGTGGTGGCTCCGCAACAGGCGAATCCAATACTGAGTCGGGAATTGCTACAAGGGTTTCTTCAAAAAATGATTCGATTGTCTACATGGTTCAACAATTCAGTTAGCATTTGGATCAATTAATATAATAACTCAAGTTGTAAATGGTTAGTTTATAGAAAACAAATTATGAAACACAAAATCTTGACCTAACTACTTCAAATAACAAGGGAATTAAAGAACTATTTATCTTATCTCTCAGTACATGTACGTCCCTAATTTCCACCACGACAGAATAGTAGAATACATCATCACAATATACACACTTCTTTTGGCATCAACCTCGCTCTACATAGTAGTCATTAATTCTAGGGATAACCTCTCTACCACAGTGCCACTCATCTTTGTGTCCCAATTTATTTCCACAATTTTGTTTTGGTACAATCTATCCTCTCTATAATCTAATAATGTAGGGGTGCGTTTGTTTCACAGATAACTTTTTTAATCCTGGGAGTACAGGATGAGAAAAAATTATCCTACGTTCGTTACGAAGTAACAAAATATTTATTTCCGGGCATATTTTATTTCTGGGTAAACTATAATCTCACTTTCAACCAATATTTAATCTTGACGGAGGGAGTAGGGAAAATTTATTCCCATGGGACAGGAATCGTTTTATGAGTAAAAATCCAAATATGCCCTCTTTATACCCACTATCCCACTACTCTCTTAATGCTATTATTTCTTCGGGAGGTTGGCAGCAAATTTAAATTTATTATAGATATATTGATTGGGGTAGACAGTATAGGAAATGAATGTTAAATGTAAATGAAGGAGTTATTTTACTATATAGGCCTTTTGATTACATGTTATGATTTTGCAGAGTTATAGTTTCGGTAGATTAATTATAGATTGGCAATCTGAACGTAACTCCTCTGCAGAAATAAGTGATGTATCACTATGTTAAAAATAATCATCTTTAACACAATAAGGATATTTTAGTAATTATAATATATATTCCCAGGAAAAAATAACTAAACCAAACACATGTTTTAATTATGTCTGGGAATATAAAAAATATTCTCAACCTATTTTAATAGTTAACCAAACACATTTTTTAATTATACCCGAGAATAACATTCTCATGTTATATTCCTAGGAAAAAAATATTATCGGGATTAAAAAAATTATCCGTGAAACAAACGTCCCCTAGGTAATATCAAATAACGATCCTCTGAATCTTTCATTTTCAAGCATTATTTTTAATTTTCTCGAGAAATGGAGACAACTCCATGAAAGCTATAGGGAAGAAGGGTTCTAATAATACAAGATAGAAGCATGTTGACATATATGCTAGACCACTATATCATGCTCCTTACCAATGCCATCCATGAGATGGAAATCATGGAAAAGAACAGTAAATATAAAAGAATACATATATAAGCTTTGCTTGATGATCAAAAGGTTTGTATATCCTGTAGTCTATTGATATCAAATAATTAGGTTTCACCATACTAATCTTACCGTGCAATTTTTGAAAGTGGCGTCAACTTTGCGCTTCCAAAGTCCCTTCCCAGGTTCCGAATGGAAAAGATGGAGTAAAGGCTACAGCAACATAACAGACAATTGCTGTTTTATAGCAGCAAAATGGAGGGAGAAATTTGAATGCCATTAATAAATACTCCCTCCGGTCCTTTTTATAAGAAACAAAAGGATGTTCTTTTTTCGTCATAATTATAAGAAACATAGACTCACTTTAAGATGTATTAATTGCTAGTTTTCTTTTTTATCCTTCATCTTGTGAAATCCATTAATGAGACATCTACTCATTTCTCATGCATTTATTGGTCTATTAACAATAGAAGTTACACTTATTGGTGGAGGTGCAGTGTCATTAATGTAACCACTAATTAAACCAATCAATTTAAGGGGTACTTTTGAAATAAAATTAAAATTTATGACATTATTAATTATAACTAACTAACTTAACTATTTTTATTGATCTTGACGATTTAGTTATTTGTTTCTTATATAAAGGACCGGAGGGAGTATATAATTTGCTTCATGCAATTGAAAGGGAGGAGGTTGGGCAAAAAACCTCCAATCTTCTAAAATTGAATAGGAACCCATTCATAGAGTTCATGCATTGGACTGCAAGAAATTAAAAAAGTGTGTGCTTTATAAATACTTAAAAGTCATACGTAGTGAAAATGTGTCTATACCATATAGCAACTTAAAGCTAAATCTACATATACAAGAATTTATATCAAATGGAAGAAAGAAATTATAAATAAACCAACAGAGGGTTATATTTATCCTCACCTTCACAATATTTCGCATAGTGGGCCTATGTCCATATTTTCCCAACACTGAGTCCCCATAGACTAGATATTTTTCAAGGACCTTAATTAAATGAAAAATTAATAATTAAAACTAAAAATGGTAATCTCTGAGTAATGTGAAAGTATACTCAAATAATAGGTACAGATGAACCCATGGTAAGCAAACATTTTGTAAATGAACCTGACTTCGTGTAAGATCACTGCTTGGTGCACCATAAATTGCAGCGTCAACATGTCCCAAAATCTGCTAAGGGCTGTTGAGATTATCAACAATGGTTACTCAAGCTACCACATATCAATTTATACAAACAACGTTAAGAAGGTTCAATCAAAAAGCATGGTTATAAATATACAATTTCTATGTACCCAACTAACACAGTAAGCTTTTAGGATTTTTTTCAGAAAAGCAGAATCCTGATACATCAAATAGGCAAAAGGGGGAAATAATTGTATTAGAAACTTGTTGTATGCTGCACGTCCAACCATAACACCATGAGCCCCAGCTTCTCCAGCTGCACTGACCTACAAGCAAAGTCCCCGTGAAAACCGGCAAAAGTAGAATATCAGGAGTCAGGACAATGTGTAGTGATTATGAAGACAACAGCTTCAGTGCTCGAAAATCCCTAAAATTCATATGAATATTAGGATTCAATACACAAAGAATGATTATAATGACGTCTCACCTCATCAACACTAGTAATGCCACCATTGATTGTAAATCTTAGGTCAGGAAAGTCACGCAAG
Organism: Pueraria montana var. lobata; assembly: GCA_026413185.1. NCBI lineage: Eukaryota > Viridiplantae > Streptophyta > Magnoliopsida > Fabales > Fabaceae > Pueraria > Pueraria montana. The sequence goes on along the minus strand of CM048648.1, from coordinate 22,796,396 downwards.
AGACCATAGAAATATTCATATCTGCATTTAAAAAAATGAAAGTGTTAAAGATATGATTAGATTTTCTGTAAATAGGAAAATTATGTATAATTGTACAGCTGATCTTTAGGGATTTATTTCCCTTATTACTGTATTCCTTCATTATAAATAATATACCTTGTGTGTGATAACGTAACACAATTCCTGTAAAATATTTTACTCTTTCATGGTATCAGAGCAACATTAGCTGACTTCGACTGATCTCGGGCTTTAGTACGACACTCTGCTTCAATATGACCATAGCGGTTACAATAATTGCAACGACGATTCTTGCCGCCACGACCACCTCCCCGTCCACCACGCTGAGATGAGTGGAAGACAAGGGCGGAGGAATCAGCAAAGGAAGTAGAGGAAGCAGAGGAATGCCCAAAAACATGTGGAGTGGAGAGACGCACCAGCTGTTCACTAATCGTATCATAAGTGGGAACAGTGGGGCCAGATAGTATCTGGTTACGCACGGAGTCAAGCTCAAGTGGAAGACCTGCAAGAGCGAGAACCATGAAGTACTGGTTACGTTGCCGGTAAAACATGTCTTGATCAGTAGTGAAAGGCATCAAACTATTATAATCGGCAATCAAACGATCGAGCCTCCCAAGATACGTCTGCATGTCCATATTCTCAAGTTTGGTTGATATCATAGCGGTGATGACACTGTAAAGACGATGAACATCATTGGAGTAGACTCTCTTTAATCCAAACCTCATAACAGGTTGGAAACACCTGATATTGCGGTTGAAGGTGGGGAGCAAGAGAGAACCAAAGGACGCTGCACAAGGAGGCATCTATTTGCTTCCAACGAGCTCGATCTTTGTCGGGAATATCTTTAACCTGAGTGGTCAAGTGGTTGGCATGGCCTTGGCCTTGGAACCATAACTGAACGGCGGCTGCCCATGTATTGTAGTTGGTGGAGCCAGTGAGTTTCTCACACGGAATCAGAGGGACGTTTGTGAACGTCGTGGCGGAAGCGGGTTCCAAAGGAGAGGCCATGAGAAGCAGCCAAACAGGGGCTGGATGAAGTCGTCGTAGGGAGGTGACTGTAGTCGCAGGTGGTCGGACCACGGGAAGGCTGCTAGATCGAGGCAGAGAATGTGCGTGCACTGTTCACCGCGTGTATTGTTCCCCGCGTGCACTTTTAGCGGAGGAATTCACATACTTTAGTGGAGGAATACTCCTATTGACTAGCACATACTTTAGCAGAGGAATACTCCTATTTTCAGCAGGCCTAATGCCATTGAGCAGTGCCTCCCTTGAGTGAATTATGAAATGCTTAGTGGGTGATAAAGAAGAAACCTGGTATATGAAATCACCTGAAAGACAATAGAAAGTTCAATTTGTAACCGTAAAAACCATGGCACAAGTATTTTATAGAAGAAATTATAAGCTAAGATCTAAACCATGTCAATGGCAACGTATGATGTACAATAGAGATCCATTATACTTTAGGACCTATGAAACCCAACATACTAGATAAATCACAAGTAATGAGGGGTATAAAATGTACAAATTGCTACTTCTGTTTTGTAATTAAGATCATGACCAAAGGTGGAAGAGACCAAAATAGGAATGATTGATTTTGGCATAAATGAAAACATAAGTTCATAACTCCGTATTGTCACCGATCTTCTCAAATGAAAAAACATGATATCTTAAAAGACAAATAAAACATCTGTACTGCAAGCCTAATAAGTAGTAGTCAAAACAAAATAGGTGGTCTCAAAAACTCCATCATAAATATTTTTATGTTTGGTTCTATATATTTCTACAAACAATCCATATGTAATTTGTTTTCAGTAATGGTTACAAACCAAACTCAACCCTGCTTCCATTGTTACTATAGCAAACAAGATATCATACATGAAGATTGCCGGCTCCTATCAGCATGTCACTATTTGGCTCCCATTAATTAAGTAGTAATTTCAAGTTACTGGCAACAAGCAACAAGGGGATTTGGAAATAATAAGCAACCACTATGTATGGATGTACCCAATCATTGAACCCCTTTTCAGTGCATTTTAAATACAAGACACTGTTTGAGATCAGTTATAAAAACTTATAAAGTGTTTCAGATACTAACATATACATGGTGGGCAGTAATACCGGTTTTGCAATTTTTTAAAAAAGAGGAGGATAGAACCTATTCAATGAATCCAAACTTTGCAGCCTTTCAACTTGAATAAACAAAGAATGCAGACAGAAGAACCTTACACAGCTCATTGTAAGAATCATGATCATCCACGCCAATTCGACATTTGACACTGACAGGTACATTTGGGCTGGCAGCAATTGCTGACATGGCCTCAGCAACAAACTTTCCTTGTATACATCAGATTTCCATATCAATTTGCATTGATGACGAAAAATTATATATTTAATCTGTTTGCATATTGTCATATTTAATTAAAGATCAAGGATGGTTTTATACCTTGGGGTTAAGCATAAGGCTTACACCAAAACACCCATGCCCAGCAACTTTTGGACTAGGGCATCCACAGCTGGTATAAATTAAAAACAAAAAAACAAAAAACATCTATATCAAAGACCAGAAGTAGAACACTGAGACTTTAAGGTTTAAGATGATAGGAAATATACGAACTTTAAGTTGATCTCATCATAGCAATAAGCATTAGCAAGCTCAGTTGCTTTAGCCAAATTTTCTATATTACTCCCTCCAATTTGAAGCACAATGGGATGTTGATCTGGAGAATATGCCAAGAATCTGTCCTGAGCAAAATAGACAAAATAAAAAGAATAAATAGTTTTCCTATACCAATTTATCCAGAAACTATGGTTTTGAGCTCTTGTGCACACACATATGCTCACTAAGACGAGATAAACAATTGATTTGCATATGAAAATCAATCATTATAATTTATGATATGAAATATATTTTACCACAGAAAGCACAAATAAGGTTGCATAACTGCAACATGATCCAGTTATTCACACAAGCGAAACCCTTTTGGCTCCATGATACCTAGTTATTTTTTTTCATTTTCTATTTTCTGTCAACAAACACACTTGTGTATCTAAATTTACCAGATTGTCCTTTTGATGAACAATTATTTCATCTGCAAGCATCTCCGTGTACAGCCAAGCATGTTTTGATATGAGGCGTGCTAGAGTCCTATAGTGATGGTCTGTCCAGTCCATCATTGGAGCAACACTGAAATTCAACCAACCAAAAAACAATACCAAACCACTAAAAAAATCAGAATACTTTATAATGAGAACCAGACATCAAAACCAAAAACACAATTCAGAGATACCAGGCACACACCTAAACCAAGGAGGAAGGTAGTATCTGGCAACCACCCCAGGTTCCTCATGTAATTGTTCTTTCTGGGCATGAGTAGAAAACAGCCTATAGCTGCACGTGTTCCTATGAGATATACCTACCATGAATCTGCTATTGCTTTTAACGACATTAGGACTAATTGGGGCAAATGAAACGGCCAGGGAATATCCTGCAAGCTTCATCATCTTATCGTATCCCTTTTAGCAAACCATGGCCCCCCTCTCTCTGCTACTACTACCTATCCATCAAAAGAAACCAAACACTCATACTATAAAAACTGATACACAACAATAAGGAAAGCACAAACCATAAACGGAGCAGTAAAAACACCCACACTGAAGAGGAAAGTAAACACACCAGGCACCACACACAAGTTCAAATTCGAACAAGGAACGCGTGACGGTGCCAAACGAGTCCAATGCAGTGCTGGTTCGAACAACTCCGACGGCCCGGTGACGGTGCCGCCGGTGAGGGAGGGCGCCGTCGATATGTGACTGACGCTGTGAGCGAGGGACTTCAAGTTCCTAAGCGTAAACGCTATCCACTGTTCCAGGCACGTGGGTTCTCTTACTTTTTTTTGTTATCTGGACCAAGCAAAACGCCGTCGTTTTGTGTTTCAAAAAATAAACTTTATAAGTTGGCTCAAATTATTTGTGATATTTCTGGTAGTACTATAGTTTCTGTTCTCTTCCAATTAATTTTTTTATTTGGTTGTTTTTTCTTATTTTTTATTTTTAATTCAAAGAAAATAAATCAAGAAAAAATAATCAGAAAAGGTAAGTATTGCTATTTTAAAAGAAAAAGTATATACTATTAAGGGAGGATTGATAAAAATTCTCTCATCTTGATCAAGCTGTTAAATTGAATGTTGATGAAAGTTAATTATAGTTAAGCGATGCTGTGCCCAGGCCATATTCAGTGCGGGTGCCCTTCAGTCTAAGTCAATTATGTGCATGCCTGTGTTGTGTGGTGCCTAAGTCATGATGCCCGATGTTGTTTTGTGTTGATTAACGTAGGATAGATTTTTACCCAAATAAAATTTATAATGTTGTTATGTGTTGATTATTCCAAAGGGTATGATCCATCTTTATAGTGGCAGGAGAAATAATCATTGCAAATTTATAGTGAACATATAATTAATCTTTTTAGTCTCTATGGTTTGATTTTTTTTAATGATTTTTTTAAGTATAAAAGTTTATGGGTTATAAATTATTTAGAATTTTTTAATATAGATCGGTCGTGTAGCTCAACTAATAACTCATTGATTCGACCAATGATTTAGTACCTGATAGAGTCAATGATCAATCCAAATCTAATAACATTAACGTGTCTAATCAATTTTTACTTTTCTAGCCAAATGATTTATAGCATGTTTGTTTTTGCGTTGCGTCAAAGTGGATCCACATCTTGAAGAAGCCACTACAAGTAGCTTCTAGGTAAATTCAATACGAGATGTGGAGAGAGAATATAAGATCAACATTTATAACTCTATTTCAAACACCCACTTAGGGTATGTTTGGATTTTCAGTGGGTTGTGTTTTTAAAAGTATGTTTGAGAGTACAATCAATTTGGAATCATATTTAATTACTACTTAAAGATATGTTTGATAGTAAAATTTTGTCTGAAACATAGCTTTGGAGAAACAAGACTTAAAATATTCTTACAAACTCAGTTTACAAACTTAAGTTTAACTCAAACTTTAATAAATATGCTCTTAGTTATTAAACACGTAACAAAATATGTTGAACCAAATGCTCAACCTGGTCCGTTATTTAATTGAAATCCTTTTAAAAATCTTGAATCTATTTTATGACATTGAAAAATCGTGACACATTTTGATTTTTGTTGGATGGAGAAGTGGCAAAGGCAGATGCAGTGCAATGAATGATGACACTTGATAATGGGTATAATGACCAAACCGAGTTTATGGTTGTAGTAGTAGCATTGGAGTGATGTTAGTGGAATAACACAAAGAAATAACTTTATAACAAAAGAAATGTTACTATCACAATTTTTAAAAATATTTTTAATACTATTTTTTAATAGATACAATTTCATATGTTATAAGCATTCATTTTGTAAAAAAGTTTAATATTGATGCACCGACACATCCAATCACAAATCACTGTTGATATGACTTTTAAGATAATTTTTTAAAAGTCAACAAATTTACTATACATGATGGATTGTAATTGGATGATAACAGTGCATAACTCTTCTCTATTTGTAAAATTAGTGACAATAATTATGTCGGTATTGGCCTTGAGAGTGCATGAGATCAAGATAATGGTGGGATCAATATTTTATAAGTGCACGAGATCCTTCCATTAAATGTGTTTCATTATATGATAAAATACTTTTAAAAAAAATTAAATAAATTGAACGGTGGATCATGAATTGTATTTATTACTCAAAATTGTTGGGGATTTATATTCCTAACGATGGTAGGGTTGTCTATCCAATTCTTTTATAATCCTACTGACTGAAGTTGCGATGACAATGGAATTTCTAAGTTTGCTCAAATTATATGTACTCCTCAAAATAGTGGATCCGGAAAAAACTTTTCAGATATTTCTCAGTAGAACTATAGTTCCTGTTCTCTTACAATTAATTTTTTTATTTGGTTATTTTTTCTTATTTTAATTCAAAGAAAATAAATCAAGAAAAAATAATCAGAAAAGGTAAGGATTGTTATTTTAAAAGAAAAAGTATATATTAAGGGACGATTGATAAAAATTCCCTCGTCTTGATCAAGCTGTTAAATTGAATGTTGATGAAAGTTATTAAGAAAATAGGTGTTCCACTTATCCGTAGAAGGGATCATCATCTTGTTTTAGGATAAAGTATAATTTATTTATCTGAATTCACTTTATTATTGTTATTATGACGAAGGCTACGGTGGAGAAGCATTACAAATGATCTATGATAGACCACTTTTATACACCGTTGGATTATTCTCGTCCACAGATACATTTGGTGCACCCTCAGCACTAGATATTTTCCTCTTCTTTCTCCCTTTCTCTCTCCTCCCTTCTCCGACCAATTCGCCACCACTCACCGCCAACCCTTCCTTCCCCGCCCTCCCTGTCTCCGACGACGCCCTCTTCATCAACGTCGACCCCAGCGAGTCGCACCTTCCAAGCCATCCGCAAACAAATATTCAGATCCAACCTCTCCATCAATGTCAACCACTGTTCGAACCTGTTCAGCGTCAAACACAAAAAAATAACAACAAATGTTTCATAGTTCAGACGAAGCTTCTGGAATGCAAACCAGGGAAGAGATAGAAAAATAGAATCGCGAACATCGAGGACGCAGAGAGAGTGACCCTCTTGGGAGTTTCTGTGGCCTTAGAGCCTGGCAATGCACGATGGTTTGGAGAGGGGAATCATAGTCAGAGACCTTCTAGCGGGGGAATTTTGCGGATTGGAACACCATCGGAGTATTGTTGTTCTTAGTGACGGTCAAGCATGTAGACGATGCACCGTGGTAGAAAACTGGCTTCCAATTTTGTTGCTAATGAATTGCATCCATGCGAAACGGAGAGAGGAAAAAGGAGGGAGGAAAAGGAGGGAAAAAAAAAGAGGAGGGAGGGTCGCCGCCGCCGGGAATCGCTTCCGGCAGCGATGAGCAGCAGTGAATTGATCGGAGAACAATGAAGGAGGGATAGGGGAAAGGTAGACGGAGAAAGAAAAAATCTGATGCTAAAGGTGCACCAAATCTATATGGTTAGAATGGATGATGAGAATAAATTATTAACTTCAAGTGCTAATCCTATGACATGTATGATGAGATTAAATTATTAGCATGGATAAACTGCAGCTAGTGCAATATTTCCAAGGATCTCATGATGAAGAGAGAAATTAAGAATTGAGAAGAATGGCATATAAGAGAGAAATTATTTATTGGGCATAATAACATACAAGAGACAAATTAAGTATCAATATTGTTGGATTTAAGGCAAGATTTAAGACTGTGTTGCTAAATGATAAATGAAGAAGAGAATATTATGGAGAGAATAATAAGTTTAAAAGAAAAAAGAGTTTATATAATTCACTTTGCTTTAACATATACTCCTTAGAAACTTTGTTGACAATGTTGTCTGGTAACAATAACCCTTTTCCTACTTTTGTCCTATGCAAGCACCGTCAAAACTTAATTGCAGAAAAATGAATATAAAAATGAGATATAATATACATAAATATATATAAGGAAAAAGTTTATGTTCCATAGTATCATAATTAAAATTAGAACATTCACCCCAAATCAATTCCAATAATCCTCATTTGTAGATGTATCTCTTAGCTCAATTATCTTTATACAATTACAACATTATAGCACAATATCTCGATTTTATATTCACACCCTCCTAGTTAGATACCCATGCACGGGTCACATTCGTCTTTACTCATGTTCTAAAATGACATATATATAATCATTTGCTTAAAAATAAATAATAAAACATATACGGAAGAACCAAATATGAGAACAATAGGAGAAATATACTTATTTAGGAAATAACAATGAATAATAATATAAAAATGTTTCAATTTTAAATCAAGATGATAATATTTTATTTACGTTGGTCAGATTTTATTAAGTAAATTTTTTTCTAAGAATATTTTAATTTTTTCTATCATTTTATGGTATATTAAATTATATATTTTTATATATAAATGGTCAAAAAAAATTTCCAAAATTAAACAAAAAAGAGAGTATAAATAATTTTTTACATAAAAAGAAAAAATTACAATAAAAATAGAAATTTTATATTAAATTATGTTAATGTAAATTTTCTATTAAAATATTCATCTATAATAATTTAAATACTAACGTGCAATTTCAAAATAATTTTGGCATGTATACAAATATTTCTAGATTATGTAATTATTGTTTTTAATATAGATTTAATGATTGATCTAAAAAGTAGAAAAATTGAAATTATAAGCTAAACTATCAAATGACGCAATGCAGGTTTCCTTTGTCCATGATTCCATGAGAAGTTATATACAAATTCAATTGAGAACATCGAATAATGGAAGGTACTAACAATTGCACAAATTATTCAAAAGATTATAAAAAATAATTTAATAGGAACAGTATTAACATTTCTTCTTAAAAAATTAAACTTTCTATATCAAAAACATTTCTATATCAGATAAAAATCAGAGTCCAACCAAATTCACTATTATATTATTAAGTCATTCAATGGTGAGATAGATCTTTATGTATTATTCCAATACATCCAAAGCAAAACACTAATAAACTATGAGGTAACATTTCGATCAAGATTACAACGTTGGGAATGATACCAGCACCGATTCCTTGGATCAGGTGCTTTTCTTTTACACGAGTACAATGGAGAAAATAGTGAACATAGAACAACCCTCCAATTGGTAGCAGTTGGAGCATGAACAGCTTCATAACCACTTCAACACATTTGCACATGGGTCTTGCCCAAAGTTATAGTTTAATACAATGATTGTGCATCTTGATTTTCTTACTCACGTGAAAAATGAAATGACAAAGAGCGTAAGTTATTTATCATCCAAAGAATAACATGTTACAAAGTTGAAGGGTTGGATTGTGAAATGAAGAGTATGGTAGAATACTAAAGTCAAATTCATAAATGTGCATATATGAAATGCAAATCTCATCAGAAAGAGACAATTATAATAGCATATTTCTATGCAAGGGAAAGAAGTAAAAACATAAAAGGGTCACTTATCAAATATGTAACTTTCCATGATCCATTCCTACTAGTCAAAAGAATTGATGCCCCAAACAAAACCTTCTACAACAAATCTATGTTCATAGATTGCCAATAACTGGGATAGCAAATAGGATTTTTTAGTGCTAAAAAAAATTGCATAGCCTCGTTAAACAAAACTATTAGTATAAATTTCTCAAGCATGACAAATTCACATTTGATTGGAACATCAGTAGATTCTATTAAGAAGTGGGATCTAAGGGTGGGAGAAGGATACTCGAGAAAGATTATACTAAATTCCTGCCAACAGGAATAAATTATTTCCTTTCTAATTATTAATCATAATAAGCGGAAGGACCTCAAACTTGTCCAACATTATATGCATTCAACGATAGAAGTAGAAGGCTGAGACAAAGTCGATTGCCTAAGAATGTCTGCAACATGCAGGATGCAATGTAAGGGGACTACTGATTCTATAATTATAAGTCATGAAGTAGTTCCTGCCAACAGGAATAAATTATTTCCTTTCTAATTATTAATCATAATAAGCGGAAGGACCTCAAACTTGTCCAACATTATATGCATTCAACGATAGAAGTAGAAGGCTGAGACAAAGTCGATTGCCTAAGAATGTCTGCAACATGCAGGATGCAATGTAAGGGGACTACTGATTCTATAATTATAAGTCATGAAGTAGCATAGAAACAAAAGGGAAACTACCTTGTGTGACACAATATGAGGAGGAACATTTTCCTTCTGCAAGAGCTATCTTCATTCGGACACCCCAATCAAGTGGGTTGTTTTCATTGTCAACCCCTATCTTCATTCGGACACCCCAATCAAGTGGGTTGTTTTCATTGTCAACCCCTATCAGAAAACAATATAATAAAATATAAACATTATCTTGAAAAACTAAACAACTAACATGCTACCTCAAGCAGCCGAAGTTGTCTTGGGTACCCCTAGGAATTTCCACTCACCAAGTGATTAAATGATAGATGCACATAGTCACACACTCATAAAATAAGAAATTAACAAAATTTGATGTTAAAATGAAATTTCAAACCGTGCAAAAGGCAAAATCTTTTCATTTAAGAATGCATGTTAATCCTTGTGCAAATATAGATGGATCAATTGCTTGAAATAAAAGTCATGTTGAAGTTAAAATAATGAGGTTGAAGGATAATGTAATTGAAAAGAAAAGAAATTGCCCGGTACGGGGGGTGCTCACCACCATGGATCCATCCCTGTCTGCATAGTCCTAACTAATTCATTCCATAATCCTTGAGTGGCTCAATTTAGGGAAAATCTACAATAATTTCAACCAAGTTGCATTGGTCTAAGCACCTAAACAAACTAACAAGGGGTGCTCATTACTGTAAGCAAATACTAAAATGATTTCTCCAAGTTACATTGATTTAGCATTTGCAACACATAACTGCTTTAGGTTGCCAATTTGTGAAAATAACATAATCTTGGCACACCGGTTTCAAGTCATAGAATCAGCATCTTGCATACGCAAGGCTGGTTTCTATATATTATCTTTGTTGATGATGACTGAATCAATCTAAGCAAAGAAAGACTTAAATAAATAAATAAATGAATAAAACTAAGTTTTCTTCATGGCTGAAGAATAATAAACCCAACTTATTTCAATTTCAAACTGTTATCTTTTCAAAATAGTTATAAGCATTTCAATCTAGAAGAAAAAACGATTTCTGTTACCAATTCAACTATAAACCATCCAATCATAATGCATAACTATAATGAGTTGAAAAGATAATAAACAAAAGCTAAAATAGATATTCAGTTAAATGCAGACAACAACACTGGCAAGTTTAACTTCGATTTCATGATATGTCCCATAACATACCAACTTTTTATAACTTCATATGCATCAATTTCTGGACAATGCATGAAAACTATTACAAACGTTAAAAAAGAATGGCAATATAAAGATCCAAAACTTTATCTTAGACAGACGACAGATCAATTTCAAAAGATAATGGTTAGCATGGATGATGAGATTAAATTATTAGCTTCAAGTGCTAATCCTATGACATGTATGATGAGATTAAATTATTAGCATGGATAAACTGCAGCTAATGCAATATTTCCAAGGATCTCATGATGAAGAGAGAAATTAAGAATTGAGCAAAATGGCATATAAGAGAGAAATTATTTATTGGGCTAATAACATACAAGAGACAAATTAAGTATCAATACTGTTGGATTTAAGGCAAGATTTAAGACTGTGTTGCTAAATGAATAAGAGAATATTTTGGAGAGAATATAAAAGAAAAAAGAGTTTATATAATTCACTTTGCTTTAACATATACTCCTTAGAAACTTTGTTGACAATGATGTCTGGTAACAATAACCCTTTTCCTTCTTTTGTCCTATGCAAGCACCGTCAAAACTTAATTGCAGAAAAATGAATATAAAAATGAGATATAATATACAAAAATATATACATGTAAGGACTCAAAAAAAATGAAAGAAAAATGTTTAGAAAAAAAGGAAAAAAGGGAATCAAAACTTATGAACGCAATGGTGTAAATTGGAATCATTAAGAGAAAAATATAAAGTAAAAACTTAAAAAATGTAATGTAATTAGAGAATGAAAATAAAATCAATCATATTACTCACATAGAAGATAGTAGCATTAACCTTCAAGAACAATTATTTATAAGTCTCATGTGAAATGTAAGAGTCACATTAGAAGGGGGTTGAATAGTGTGTTAATTAAAAGCTTTGAAGTCTTTTCGTAAAGATGGAGACATACTAACTTAAGTTTTACAAGGAACTTGTAAACACAAAAGATTATAGGTATCGTCCAATTGTTAAAAGACAGTTCAATGAAACCGTGTTTTCAGATATCGTCCAAGCGGAAAGTAAAAAGGTTTTCGCAAATATAAAGAGAAGAAACTTGTAGTACACTTTTCGAATTTTCAAATGAAATGTCACATTAGAAAAGAGAGCGAATAAAAGAGCAATTCAAAGAATCATAAAAGCATAAGTGTACTGTTACACAATTATGGACGCTTTATATAACTGTTTGATAGAAAAGATGATGTAAGTTATAAGGCGTTGGATGCTTCTCATTTGGACATAGTGTTTACACACTGGTTTTTGCAATGCTTTGGACGCTTGTTTAATAACAGCGCGTTGGATGCTGGTTTTAGTATTTATGAAAACAAGATTCCAACTACTCCTTGAACGCATTGTACACATAGATATATAAAGTTTGAGCTTAAGATATACAATACAATTGAAGTACTGGACGGTGTGGTACCTATAATACTCAAACATAAACCATTAGATACTTCAAAATTTTAATCTCATTTGTTATCATCAAAACTGAAGTTTGAGGGGTTGGACATTGTCCAAAGTCTTAGATTCTAACATCATGAGAAGCAACCAATTTCCAATTCAGTACCTTTTTGCATGTCAAGACTAATAGGTTGTAACACAAGATGATTAGGTACTTGTTTTTCTTTTGATTAAGACTTTTCTTCTTTGATTAAGAGTCCCTTGTGATGATCATCAAGAGCAATTGAAATATAAAATTAAAAGTGTCCTAAACCATGATCAGGCTAACCAAAACTTCTGTTTTTTTTTTGTTTTGTTTTAAAAACTCTTTCTTTTTGACATGTTAGCTTTTTACTTTTTTTCCTTTTTCAGGATACTAATATAACATTGATTACGGGGACACAAGTTCAACATAGATAGCAAAAGAGAAAGTAATGATTGAGAGGATATAGAACTAATAACAAAAGTAAGTTTAAAATAAACATAAAATAGACCACTCACATAACAGAGAGTATACTTGAAAGCACCTTGCGTTGATCTACAGTAACTGAAAATGACATATGATTCTTCTTTAAGTAAGAGTTCTCAGACGCTGCCAGTTCTTTATCAAAGCAATCTGGTGAATCCATAAGGTGCATAGTTAAAACAAATAGCCCACATCATAACAAATATAATGTTATCTTTTTTTCATCCATAGAAATCATTTCAATGGATCTTGCTCGTAAAGATTTGTGAACACACCAAAGACTTGTTATTCTAATTTCTCGATTGAAGTTAATGTCTAAGCATAGTTGTATTAACTTATAAGAATAACATTATCTAAATATATATAATTATGCATGAATGATTATCAATAAAACATATTCAGTTTCTATGGGTTAGTTTTATAGGACACATTCAAGGAAAAATAAATATTTATTTTGGACTATATATATATATATATATATATATATATATATATATATAGGAGGGATCCACTTACTCCAAGAGTAACTCTAAGAGAGTTACTCCTTATCCCCATTCATTTTCTTGAAATCTAATGGTTGTAATGAGTAACTAATCTTAACCATTAGATTTTAAGAAAATGAATGGTGAAGATGAAGAGTAAGTCTGTTACACTTACTCTTGGAGTAAATGGATCCCTCCTCATATATATATGGGACAGGATCCATTTACACCAGGTGTAAGTCTAAAAACGTACACCAAATCTCATCCATTGAATTCCTCCAATCTAATGGCTCCAAATATTTCAGCTAATAAATAAAAATAAAATAAAACACAGTCACGTGAGATTAACCATCGTTTGGAACCTACCAGTGACTTCAATTGAGTTGTTTTCGTTTTGATCTACGATTTGTTTTTGTCCCAGCGAAAAATTGATTCAATTGGCTTAATAGATTTATTCAATTTTTTCCTTGTACCCGATCAGGGACTGTGAGAATTCAACTGATAAATTACGTGACTGTGATTTTAGGTCAGTGGGAATTCAATCGGTGAGAAATTGGAAATACAATTGGATGTATGTAATGCTACAATTGATTTTATTCAAAAAAGCACGAAGAAACACGTAATGGTTATATGAATTGGCTTCAATTGCATAAATCAATTGGAAGAGCAATTGAACAATTCCAATTGGTTTCAATTACTGTGACACCTTTAATCAATTAATTGGTTAGGATGAAATCCTTATGGTGATTTACGTGAGCAAAGACACCAACTTGAGTAATTGAATCACATGCGCAAATGATCGAAACCAAATAAAATGTGAGAGAGTTGAATTACGTGAGTGGAGTTTGGGGATGAAGCTGGAGAAATTATCGTGATAGGATTTTAAAAGATGGTTCTTCAAATCACGTTATGTGTTTTATTTGATTTTTTTGTTTTTGTTAGTTGAAATATTTGGAGCCATTAGATTGGTGGAATTCAATGGATGAGATTTGGTGTAAACTTTTAGATTTACACCCGTGTAAACGGATCCTCTATATATATATATATATATATAAGGATAGCTGAACTATGGGCAAGGCATAATAAAAAGCTAATGAAGTAACTTGAAATGCAGAAACAATCAAGAAAAAAAATTAATCTTGCAACAAACTAATAACCTAATAGAAGAGAAACTATACATGAATTGGAAAGGAGATAGACCATAAGTGAGACCACACTAAACTGACTTCTAAACCTGCAATAAATAAGAATGAGTTAAATAAACCATTCATCTCTAAGTGATCCTTATATTTTTTTTCTTCTTTACATTAAATATAGATATGAACTATAAAAGAAGATACAAGACTAATAGAAGAAATATTTTATCCTTTAAAAGTTTAAAATAAACATAAAATAGAGAACCCACAGAACAAAGAGTATACTTGAATGTGCCTTGTGTTGATCTATACTGACTGAAAATGACATATGATTCTTTTTTCCAAAAAAATAAATAAATAAGAGCAATTTGTAAATCATTCATATCTTGAACATGCTAACCATTCATATCTTTATCATTTTCTATCGAAGATACATCAAGTCCCCTATGTTGATCATCAAAAGCAATCGAAATATAAAATTAAAAGTGTCCCAAACCATGAATAGGCTAACTATTCATATCTTTATCATTTTTTAGCTAAGATTCATCAAGTTCCCTATGTTGATCATCAAGAGCAATCGAAATATAAAATTAAAAGTGTCCTAAACCATGAACAGGCTAACCATTCATATCTTTATCATTTTCTAGCTAAGATTCATCAAGTCCCTTGTGTTGATCATCAAGAGCAATTGAAATATAAAATTAAAAGTGTCATAAACCATGAATAGGCTAACCAATACTTCTAGTTTTGTTGTTTGTTTTAAAAACTCTTTCTTTTGACATGTTAGCTTTTTTTTTTCCTTTTTTCAGGATACAAATACAATAGGGATTACTGGACATAAGTTCAACATAGATAGCAAAAGAGAAAGTAATAATTCACAGGATATAGAACTAATAACAGAAGTAAGTTTAAAATAAACATAAAATAGACAACTCACATGACAAAGAGTATACTTGAAGGCACCTTGTGTTGATCTGTAGTAACTAAAAATGACATATGATTCTTTTTAAAAAAAAATAAAAATAAAAACAATCTGTAAATCATTCATATCTTGAACAGGCAAACCATTATATCTTTATCATTTTCTAGCTAAGATACATCACATCCCTTGTGTTGATCATCAAGAACAATTGTTGAAATATAAAATTAAAAGTCCTAAACCATGAACAGACTAACCATTCAACTTAAAATATGAAATATATAAAATATAAAATAAAAAAATCCAAGCACAAGATTAAGAAATATACATAACCATTAGAATTTAGAAAGGGGCCAAATGTTACAATTAAAAGTTAGGGAGACAAAAATCATGAATTTGAAAAACTAGGGGGGCCAAAATTGCAATTTAACCTCAAAGGAATTACACCCTCACAAGTCACAAAGTTGTAATTTGTCATTAGAGAAGTACTAGTAACACACTTTCTAACACACTCCTCCCAGCACACATTCTATCACTGGTTGGAATTTATTGAAAACTACAAAATGAGGAGAGCGAGTCATTAAATAACAAGTGGGACCCATAAAAATTTATGATCTCCAATAAATTTTAACCAATCATAGAGAGTATATTCAAAAGAGTGTGATAAAGAGTGTATTGTTAGCATTTCTCTGTCATTAAAATCTCTCCTTGCAAGAGAAGTCGCATTGAAGTGTGTGTTTGGATGAACATTCACAAAATTGATTTTGATTTAAATTAATTTTATAAAATTGATTTTAAAGTGATGTGATTTATGTTTAGAAGTTTTTATTATTTTTTTATACATAAGAAAAATAAAGAAACAAGAAGCTAAGATCTAAAGTAAATTGTTCCAATCTTATCAGCTAATAGAAGATGTGTTATTTGAACAGGATCAAAACTCCAAGAGAGGAAATCTTCTTCATGTGTAGCACCATATTTAGCAAACCAATCTACAAAAGCATTTCCTTCCCTCAGTGTATGACAGAAATAAATGGACCAATCCAAAGTTATAAGGTCTATAATCAGCATTGAAGTGTGTGTTTGGACGAGCATTCACAAAATTGATTTCGAATTAAATTAATTATGAAAAATTGATTTTAAAGTGATGTGATTTATGTTTTGAAGTTTTTATTATTTTTATACATCAGAAAAATAAAGAAATAAGAAGCTAATATCTAAAGTAAATTACTCCGATCTTGTCAGCTAATAGAAGATGTGTTAATTAAACAGGACAAAAACTCCAAGAGAGGAAGTCTTCTTCATGTGTAGCACCATATTTAGCAAGCCAATCCGCACAAGCATTTCCTTCCCTCGGTGTATGACAGAAAGAAATGGATCAATCCAGAGCTATAAGGTCTATAATCAAACTGACCATGGTTATATAAGGATGGAAAGAGTTCACATCTTTCTGAATCAAATCTAAAGAAACTTGTGAGTCAAATTCACAAATGATAAACCCAAACCTATTATTCCAAACTTTGTGGAGTCTATGGTTGATAGCAAACAACAGTTTTGCCTTAAGACTAGTAGATATACCACAAGCTCCAATGAATCCCTAAATTCAATTGCCAAGATGATCACGAACAATGCTTCTAAAGCTTGCGTTTCCTGGGTTCCCAAAAGAATTGTCATCCACGTTGAACTTAACAAAAGGCAATGTAGGTGTTTCCCAAGCAATATAGCAACAGGGTTTGTGATGAATCTCCTAATATCAGCGTGCAGAATGGGTATTTAGTTGACAACATGCCACATGTCCCAAACCTCATAATTCACAACCTTCCATAGCATCCAACAAGAAACAACAAAAATGGTCCTATTCGAGCTATTTATATTGGTTACCAACCAATCATTAACAGTTGTTGTATAAAAGGTAATCCCATAATCTAGATTGAGGTGTCTATTCACGCACGATGAGATAAACTGTAGTCATGAAGTAAATGCATTGTAGTCTCCTGTCCATTGTTGCACTTGTTACAAGAGGAATCCATATAAACATGTCTAAAGACACGAAAGACGTTAGTGGGGAGGCTACCATGCAGGGTAAGCCAAAAGAAATGTTTGATATTTTCTGGTGGTTGAAGTTTCCAGACCCAGGACTTGTTTCCATATTGAGTGATAGGAGATGGATTCTCGGCACTAAGCCACTTGAAAGCAAAATTGGAAGAGAAAATGCCAGTTGGAGAGTGTCTCCAGATAACTATATCATCCATATGTTCATTTAAGATGTGACTTTGAAGTTTTTATTATAAAAGTAATTTAGTAGTAAAATTCAATGTAAATTTTTTTGTCTAATAGAAAAGTTACTTAGCTTATGTTTGGTGGTGAGGAAGGAAAGGAAGGGAATGGAAGAGAATAGATAAGAAAAGAAAATAAAAGAAATAAGTGAGAAATAAGATGGAAATAGAAGTTGTTTGGTTGAAGAGAAATATTAAAATTAAAATGGTTTGGTTGGTAAAAAAAGAAAAGAAGAAAAATTAATAATAAAGAAAATATATTATTATTATTATTATTATTATTATTATTATTATTATTATTATTATTAGATAATAATACAAAGGGAAGGGGACAATTACGACTTACGTGGAAGAAGGAGGCTTACACGCGCAGCACATCGTGAGAGGAGCAAGCAGTGCGTACGATTTCTACACAATTCATCTCATTTCAATGTGTAAATCTTTCTCTGTGGGACACGTTATCTTTTTAAAAAAAATTCCTTCCTCTCCTACTCAACCAAACCATCATAAACTCTCCATTTCTCCTTTCTTCCCTCATCCCCCTTTCTATTTCCTTTGTACCAAATAGAGGGTTAAAGTTGCTTCAACTTATAATCAATTATTCACTGTGAAACTAAACACGTGAAAATATATCTAAAATCATGTTAGTTGATATTTCAACATGATTATGGATAATTTAACATTAAACTAAACACGAACAGAAGGGTAAATTTAGATGGAAGAATGTCGTCGAATTCGGAATAAAATTTTATTGTTTGGATTATTTAAATTGTTGTGAAATAAAATGACAAAACCAATAGGAATTTAAAATATTTCATCTGTATGTTTTTTAAAGAAATATAGGCCAAAAATGATCAAATTTTGTGGGTTCCATCTATTTTTTCTTGCATCCTGTCCAAGTCGTGAAATAAGAAATGTATCATAGCAACGTCTTCATTCCTTATTTTCCTTTTCCTGATCATTGAGGAACACAGACAAGCCAACAATTTCTCTTATCCAATATGGTGTCATCAAGTTAAACTAAGATAACTTCTTGTTGAACACAAACACCTATAAACAAAGCATAAGCTTGAATGAAGGAGAATAATCTATTTGGCCCCTTATTTTTGTTATTTTTTACATATAGAATAGTACATATAAACAAATTAATGTAAAAAAATGACCAATTTGGCATGGGCCATGCCAAGCCAACAAATCAGTAACCCATCTAAAAAACAAACTATATGCATAACGGTCAAATGAGACAATTAGATTTTTGTAACTATGTAAACTTGAACAGAAACTGAATTTAGTTAGTATCTAGCAGCTTTTATGTTACACTTTGGTATCATATAAATACCTACCCTTTCTCTTGTATCAATTATACACTGAATAATGAGTTTTCTTGACCATGAGAGTTCTCTCTCTTTATCTAATCGTAGCTCCCAATACTCTTCTTTTTAGGTTAATTCTTATTGCCATTTGTCATAAAGGTCTAATTCCTAATAACCCACACAACATTGTCACCGGAAACCACAATCAACGATTGGATTTTTTTTTTCAATTGCCAAGTAACTTTGCTTGTATTTATTTGCTTATACAAGCAACAATTCTTGTATAAGAACCCTAACTCATTTATTTTGATAGGGAACTCAAGTTAACCAATGTTGCTTAAGTTTAAAAATCCAATTAAACAACTGCATAGGAGATGCTCTAATGATGAATTGTCGTATAATTAAAAAAATGTAGACTTTTGCTACAATTATTTTAAGATTTAATTACTTATTTGTTCCCTATAGTTATAAAAACTTTTCCTCTTAATTCCTATACTTAAAAACATTTCCTCTTAGTCCCAATACATATAATTTTTAATCCATTTTAGTTCCTACACATAGAGCTATTAAAATGGACTTAGTCCGAAAAGCCGGCCCAAACTCTTCAATTTGTAGCCAAGAAGAATTAGGTCAATTTGACCTAGTCTGGCATGCCAAACGAGCCAAGTTGAGCCAAAAAATATAGCCAAAAAGTACTGCGCCTATTTGGCTCATTTTTTTTACATGTAAAATACATATATATATATATATATATATATATATATATATATATATATTAATATAAAAAAGAAAAACAGGCTAATTTGGCCTGGTCAAGCTGAGCTAGCAAATCAGTGACCCGTATGAAAAATGAACTAGCTCGACCCAACCCGTTTTCACACTTTGTCCTGTCTGATAAGCCGGGCCAGAAAATATAAGGTAAAAAAATATCAAACCTATTTGGCCCAATATTTTTATTTTATTTTTTACATGTAAAATACTTATAAATTAATGTAAAAAAGAAAACATACCAATTTGGCTTGAGTTAGGTCAGGCCAAAAAAACAATGACCCATATGGAATATAGGTCAGTCCGACCCAACTCGTTTTCACACTTTGACGTTTGGCCCGTCAAGTTGGACGACCCATTTTGACAGCTCTACCTACACATACCATTTTAATTTCTTCTAATCCCTAAGGCTAGGACTAAAAGAGATTAAACATAATATGTGTAGGGACTAAAAAGAGATGTTCTTAAGTATAAGGATTAAAAGAAAAAAAAATTGTAATTATAGGGATTAAAAGAAAAATGAATAACTAAACCTTATTTTAAAAATCATATTTAAAAATTTTCTAATTAATGGTGTAAAAATTAAAAAGAGTAACAATCAAATTAATCCCTAAAATTGTCACTCATTGTTATTTTAGACATTTAGTCTTTATAATTAACAAAATTTAAAAAAAGCTCCTAGCTCCTAAAACTATATTGTTTTTAGTTCCTATGTTAAGTGAGCTATAGAGAAATAGAGTGTATGAGATTTTTTTTTTGTTTAGATTTCTTTTGTATCAAGTATGGTTATGTTTTTCCGTCAAAAAGTATGGTTATGTTTTATGAGATTATGGACATAAATGTTTCATTTATTTGTTATTAAAAATTCCAAAATTGAAAATATTTATTTCTCATTCCTAAATCGTAGCAAAGTTCGTAGTGCATTTAATTTTAAAATATTGTACTATTTTTCATGCGCAATTTTCTGTGTTATAATTTCTCGAATGTGGCAATGCGCCACAACCTCTATCCTTTCTCCGCATGCCATTTGTATCAGTCATCACGAACAACAAATTAATTCGTATGTCACCCACTCAACCCCAAAACACAAATAGAGAATTTTAGCTGACGGTGGCTATGGTGGACCACGTTTATAAGTGGTTTACCATGGACCATTTTTATGAATGGTTGGATTTATTCGAGTTTCACAATTTTAGATTACACCCTATACACTGGATCCTTCGCCAATTCCCTCCACAACCACTTTCCGCCGCCACCACCAACGACGATTTCCGACAACAGTGCTATTTTTTTTTTTGGTTCTTCTCCCTCTCCTTCCTCAGTTCCTCTTATCTGCTCATTACTTCTCTTCTCTTCGGCGTCGATGACCCCACCACGAGGAAACCCTAACACAAAAAAAGGATATCCGGGGAGAGAAAAAATACATGTGCAACAGAATCTGGCGATGTCGCCACGAGGAAACCCTATCACAAACAAATTTGACTCTTTCGCATGAGGAAACACACCACGAATTTGGCGACTAAAGTAACTAGATCTACATCACAAAAATTAAAGAAATCAAAAAATTGAAAAACTGTAGCAGATTTGTAGGCGGAGAGTGTGTTCTCGGCTTGAATCAGTAGTCGCAGATGACAGCGACATGGTCCTCGTGGTGTGGATCTAGTGTCATGGATCTGATGCGGCTCCGATGAAATCGATGGCGTCGTGGATCTGCTGGATTTCGGAGCGACAGACACAAACCTCTCGCAGTGGTTCTTCAAATCGCGAAGGTGATGAACTCTGCTCCGGAACGGTGCGGATCTGGTGCGACGGCAAAGGTGGTGAAGATGACGGAGAAGGGAAGGGAAGGCACCAGACAACCATCGTGGTGGGTAAACAGGGTTGGACATGGGTTTTGGGTATAATCTAGTAGGGAAGGGTGCACGATTTGATTGTAGGTTCAGATTAATTCAATGGTGTAAAAAAATGGTCTACAATAAATCACTTGTAAAAGTGGTTCATTATATCCACCGTCCTCTTTTTATATTTGTTTTTGTCTCGATTTTTCCATCATTCTCATATCAAAATTACCATTTTTTTTTTACAGAACCAAAATTACTAGTGGTATTATTATTCATCAATTTATATACCTACAAATATTCGTAGATTGACTCATATAAAAAAAATATATATTCGTAGATTGAGATCTTCCCAAACAAGCTAAAATTGATAGTGACATCTAGCGTGGAAAAGATGAAAAAGGCCATAGTAAGGGTTGACGTACACTAATAGTATCCGAATAAAGGTTTCTTCTACTATCCGAATAAAGGTTGCGTGGAAACGACAACAGTTTTTATAACACACTACTCCTACTACTATCCGAATCTGCTTCTTTTCTCCTTGAAAATTATTTTATTTTATTTTGTTTAAATAACCTATACACCAATAGTATAATTTTTTATATTATTATTTAATCACAAATCACTATATATAATAAATTTGATTTACATTATAAAACAATGCATAATCATTTAAACTTTTTTATTTTATACAATCATGGGAATACCTCATGCAAATTTGATGATCATTAAATTTTTTTTATCATAAATCAATAAATAACTTTTTGATAATTTTCTTGCAAGCAAACAAAAGCCATTTAATAAAAGTTTAATAAAATTTTATATTATAAATTTATTAATAAGTTTTTTTATGTGCGTATGATTGAAAGGAGTATTCCGAATCAGTCACACATAAATTAATCATTTTAAGAAACATGTTAACACTCATAGGTTAATTTATCCATTTAAACCAAGTATTGACCGAGCTTATTCCACTCAATTTTTAACAAAAGTTTGTCAATTAATATTAAAGGTATTTATTTTAAAATTAAAAGTAAAATGTAACAATTATGAATATAATAATGAATTTTCCTTTTTTATTTATTACTGTATTATAGTGTTTGTCTTTTCTTCAACGTTGTAAACTAAAAGTCTTTTGGATTTCCAGCATTGTGCTTTAAAGCATGCAGTGAGAAACTTTAAGCCCCATTTTCTCCTTTTTCTTTGGATAAAGTATATTTTTAGTCCTAAAATTTCAGAAAAAATTGATTTTAGTTTTTGTATTTTCGAATCAACCATTTTAATCATCAAACTTTAAAAAATACTTACTTTTAGTCATTTTCCTCTAATGATATTAATACTATTATTGAAATTACAGTTTTTGACGGTTATATACTGTCACAAAATATACATTCTTCATGTATTTAAACTTAATATCATTGACGACTAAAAATAGCTATAAATTATTAAAAAAAATAAGTATTTTTTAAAATTTAAAGACTAAAATAGTTAATTCAAAAATACATGAACTAAAATCAAATATTTTTAAAAGTGCATAGCACTAAAAACATACTTTATCCTTTTTCTTTCATGGTTTTTCTCTAAGGCCTCCTTTGTGTGCACGACGACAAACATAGTACGAGGATTCTTTCTTTCCGGGTAAGGAATCCATTTCCTGTATATATTAAAGGGTCTATGTAAAAATGGGTCTTTGATCAAACTTTTTTCTAGTGAAGGAAGCATCTTGGCTAGGAAGGAAACGACATGATTCGAAGTTCAAGCAGGAAGGTGACTCCTTATGGTGATCATGGCTTCGTAGACATCATATTTTCGTGGTCTCTTGAAGACATTTTCAATGAAGATCTCTACAAGGACAAGGTTTGTTTAGCACCTTTTGTGTCATTTTCTGTTTTCTAGGGTGAAAGTGAAACCACTTACTCACTGATTAACAAGTAGTAATAAAAAAATCACCATTACTTTGCTTTCCTAAATATATCTGTGTGCAATGCCTTGAATTGAATGGATGAGTTAAGAGTGAGTTTAGATTAGAGCGGTTATCCAAGTTCCATTGAGTTGACCGTTGACCGTCTCCTTCCAACAACTTAACATGCAAGTATGGTTTTGGTATTATGTTGTTTAGCATCATTTACTTTTAGGATTACGTGTTTTTACACTTGATATTTACTTAATGTTTTACATACCACTATTTGTGCCTTGTGCCTCCATTTAAATGATTTCCTTACTGTGTACCAAGGGGTATAGCTCAGTTGGTTGAGTAAGGTATGTGAGTGTTGTAAACCTCCTGGTACTGTCTTCGATTCCTACGAATAAAAAAAAATGATTTCTTTACTGTGTACATTTTACAGGTGGAACCTATTGGTCTATCGTTCAATTCTGTTAAGCATTATTTTGGGTCCTATGTGTACCCCTTATTGGAAGAAACTCGAGCACAGTTATCTGAAAGTATGGAAATCTTATCCAGTGCACCTTATGCTGAAGTAATTTCTCTTGAGGAGGCCAACTCTCGTGGTAATACACTCTACAATGTTAAAACTGACAGTTGGAAAAACAGATTCTCTGGTCATGGAAAAGAGCTGTACAAAACATTGATTGGAGATCTTTTTATTTTGGCTGATTTTAAACCTGAATCTGTCAATGATTTACAAAGGGTGGGAAGGACATGGACTCTTGTATTATCAGCTGGGATTGCAGAGGAGGAGAGTGAGAATGATGACACTGATATTATGCCTACTTTTAAAGTTGCTGCATCTAAAGACATTGATGTTAATGAAGAAGGGCAAAAATCTTTGTTTATGGTATTTTTGACTAATATAATCCCCGATAGAAGGATTTGGAGTGCACTGCACATGTCAAGAAATTCAAAGCTAATCAAGAAAATTTTATGTGCTGGTGGTGTGGTAAGAAAGTTAAGTTTTTGTTTTGGTTTTAAGTCAATGTTTCAAAGATTATACTGTAATTAAATGATAAACTGTTGTTATCAAACATTGTTAATGTGTTAACCTATAACAAAGCATAACACTGCAATACTGTTTTGGTTATTTTAATATGAAGTGTTGATTGTCTATTACAGTTATCTGTATCACCTTTTAAGAAAGTATATAGTGGGAAGCCATATTGCAATATATGTGCTATCTTAAGATTCACAACAAGAAGCTGAAATGTTTATAAAATTGTAAATGACATGTTCTTGTTGATTGTTATGGAGACTATGTGGCACTTTCAAGTAGATTTTTTTTTTTTAAATTTTTATTGCTACAGCTAATGGATATATGATGGGGGCACAGGTTGAGGAAAGTTGTCATTACTGCTCTCTACAGACAGATGCTGCAGAGGATGACAGAACATATCAAAGGTTATCATCAGAGTTGAATGAGTCTCAATATGAGGCAATTCGTGCATGCCTTTCTTCCTTTCAATGCTATCATAAGTCTACTGTGGATCTCATTTGGGGTCCACCGGGAACTGGAAAAACCAAAACTCTGGGCACACTGCTTTTTGCTCTTCTGAAGATGAACCATAGGACTCTTGTTTGTGCCCCTACAAATGTTGCCATTAAAGAAGTGGCATCACGTGTCTTGAGCATGGTGAGAGAATCATTTGATAGAAATTCTGAGGCTTTGTTCTGTGCATTAGGAGACATGGTATTATTTGGGAATCATGAGCGGCTCAAAGTTGGTGCAGATATTGAAGACATATATTTGGATTATCGGGTCAAGCAGCTCATAACGTGCTTTGCACCACGTACTGGTTGGAGATGTTGTTTTGCTTCAATGATTGATCTTCTTGAAAATTGTGTTTCCCATTATCAGATATTAGTTGAAAATGAGTTGGGAAAGGAGCAAGAACAAGTTGATGATAATAATGTATGCAAGACAAAAGATGACAACATTTCAGATTGTAGTGAGAGGATGCACAAATCCTTTCTTGAGTTTGTGAGAGAAAGATTTCTTTCTATAGCAGTGCCACTCAGAGACTGTATTTCTGTCTTGTGTACTCATATAGCTAGAAGTTACATTTTGGACCATAACTTTGAAGATTTGGTTGGCCTTATTCGCAAAGTTAATTCCTTTGAAGCTTTGCTGTTACAAAGTAATATTGTTTCTGAAGTACTGGAAAAGGTTTTTTCTCCTCCAGAAGGGTTACATGGTTCTTTTGAGTCATCTGTGGGTCTTGAATACTTATTGTACAAGAGCAGAACTGAATGCTTGTCTTCTTTAAGAACCCTTAAAGATTCTCTTGTTGAACTCAACCTGCCAAATGTTATGAGCGAAGAATCAATTAGAGAGTTCTGCTTACAAACATCCTCATTAATATTTTCCACTGCTTCTAGTTCCTTTAAGCTGCATTCTGTTGCCATGGAGCCATTAAAAGTTTTGGTGATTGATGAAGCTGCGCAGTTGAAGGAATGTGAATCAATCATACCACTACTACTTCCAAACATAGAACATGCCGTTCTTGTTGGAGATGAATGCCAGCTACCAGCAATGGTTGCAAGTAATGTATGTACATGCTATTTTATTTTCAATTTTCAATATCCCTGCTCTCTGCATTTCCACCTTCTGAAGCCTAGAAAGTTTTCCATTGCCAATTAATGTTTATGCTTGTCCTTGTTCTGTCTAAGGTTTCTTTGGAAGTTGGTTTCGGAAGAAGCTTATTTGCGAGGCTGAGCTCACTGGGTCATCCAAATCACTTTCTCAACATGCAGTATAGGATGCATCCAGCAATAAGTTCATTTCCAAATTCACACTTCTATTTTAACCAAATTCTCGATGCTCCAAATGTTGTGAGAAAGAACTATAGAAAGCAATATCTCCCAGGGCCAATGTTTGGACCTTATTCCTTTATAAATATAGTTGGTGGCAGTGAAGAGTTTGATGATGCTGGACGAAGCCGGAAAAATATGGTTGAAGTAGCAGTTGTGATGAAAATAGTTAAAAATTGTTTTAAAGGTTTGTGTGTATGTGAAATTTCGATGGTGATCTATCATTTTAGTGTATTTTCATTTTCCTTGAAATGGACTATACTAGTCAAAAGTGAAAATTTTAATTGATTTCAAAGCTACATAGTTGTAATTGGCTTTAATGTTTGTGAGTAGGTGATATTTTAAGTCATTAGTAGTATTATCGATCTAGTATTTGTAATGTGATTAATTATGTTGGAATTATTTTTGCCAGAAAGGTGCATGATAAAAATTTGAAATATAGTAGATATTTTGATTTTTTTTTAAAATTGTTAACATGCACATATTTTCTAATAGTAATATATTTTGCCCTATGCAGCATGGCGAGACTCCAAGGAGAACCTCAGTATAGGTGTAGTGTCTCCATATGCTGCCCAAGTTGTTGCGATTCAGGATTTACTTGAACAGCGGTATGATAGATACGATGGATTTGATGTGAACGTAAAAACCATTGATGGTTTCCAGGGTGGAGAGCGGGACATTATTATATTATCAACTGTACGGACTAATTGCAGTACTTCACTTCGATTCATCTCCAATCACCAGAGGACAAATGTTGCTCTTACAAGAGCTAGGTATAGCTTACTATGCTATGATGCACATATACGATACGTGTATTGTATACGTATTACGTATCCGATACAGCGATACGATTATTATAAAAATATATAGGATACGATACATGTAAAATAAATATTTAGAAATATATAAAAATTCATAAAACATCGTAAATATATAATTGTAATTCTGCAAATCTTAATTAAAAATATACTTCTTTGACATTACTAAAAATAAAATTATAAATCATTGTCATCATAAATTATTTTCTATTAATTACATATAACAACAATATTATCAATTTCATCCTTTCTTGAAATCATTTATATAAAAAGAAAATTTTCCTTTTTTGGTTCATTAAGGGACAGTGTTTCTATATTAGACATACTATGATTCATGTAGTTATATTGAATTTTCATAAAATGTTTTAAAAGCTTGGATACTTCACCGATACATGTATCGGTGAAATATCCAAAGTGTATCGGTATGGGATACGTGAAACAAATTGAGTAATCGGTGCTTCATAGATTTGGATACTTCACCGATACGTATACGTATCGATGAAATATCCAAGAGTATCAGTATCGGATACGGATACGTGAAGCAAATTGAAGTATCGGTGCTTCATAGTTACTATGTAATATAATTTTTTTCATTTGTTTTTCTTGCCAAAATAAAATTTGTATTAGTCTTGGGATATGGAGTAATGCTGGTATTCTGATATTGAACAGGTACTGTTTGTGGATTTTGGGAAATGAAAGGACCCTAACAAATGAGGAAAATGTTTGGAAATCTTTGGTGCTTGATGCTAAAAAGCGTCAAAGTTTCTTTAGTGCTGATGAAGACAAGGAATTGGCAAAAAGCATCTGGGATACCAAGAAACAGTTGGATCAATTAGACGATTTGCTTAATGCAGATAGCTTCCTTTTCAAAAATTCCAGGTGGAAGGTATTTGTAATCTCATTCTTGTAATCTTACATTTTGTTCCTATTTGTCGATTTTCTTATCATGTGTTTGACATTTAATTCACATTCCCACCTTTGTTTTTGTTGTAGGTTCTTTTCAGTGATAACTTCCTTAAATCATTTAAGAAACTGCGATCAGAGCAGACTAAAAAGTTAGTTGTTGGCCTCTTACTCAAACTCTCCAGTGGGTGGAGACCTAAAAGGATGAAAGTGGACTTACTTTGTGGAAATTCATCACAGATATTGAAGAAATTCAAAGTTGGAGGTCTCTTTGTTGTTTGTTCAACAGATATAGTAAAAGAATCAAGGTATACTCAAGTTTTGAAGATATGGGATATACTGCCTCTGGAGGCTATTCCAAAACTAGTGAAGCGTCTGGATAGTATATTTGGAAGCTACACTGATGAATTTCTAAGTCGCTGCAGTGAGAAATGCATAGAGGGGTAAGTACCATAAGTTACGTTCAGTTAGAGCAAAGCTTTTATAGCTGACTGATTTCATGTGTTTTGCTTCTTCTTTTTTTTCTAGGAATATGGAGGTCCCAATAAGTTGGGAAAAATCAATAGAGATCATTAAATTTAGGAATCATGATAGTAATGGAAATGATTCAAATGAAGCTGAATTAAGTGGTTGTGATCAAAGAATTTATGTGGAGAATTCAAAGGTTGAGGAGAGTTTGATATTGATGAAATTCTACTCCTTATCATCAGTTGCAGTTAGCCACTTGCTTTCTGATCGTAACAGTGATGAATTTGATCTTCCATTTGAAGTATCTGATGAAGAACATGAAATAATCCTCTTTCCTAAAAGTACATTTGTATTGGGTCGCTCTGGTACTGGAAAAACCACTATTTTGACTATGAAGTTATTTCAAAAGGAATGCAAGCATCATATGGCTGTTGAAGAAGCATATGGAATTAAGGGTGCTGCAGCTCCTTGTTTGAATCAGGACAAAGAGTATATAGAGAGTTCTACTGTGAATGATAGGCCTGTCTTACACCAGTTATTTGTTACAGTGAGTCCTAAACTATGTCAAGCAGTAAAACATCACGTTGTGCGATTGAAAAGGTGTGGAACTTCTACTATAGACTATATGCTTTTCTTTCTCCTTGTTAGATGAATGATAGGCCACACATGTTGAATTTGACATTAGTTGGCTATCTTTGGATTGATCCCTTTTGTCTTTCTTAATTCTTACGGTTACCTATTTGTCTATTGGTTTTCACTTTTCACCTTTGAAATACTTGGATATATTGAAAATGAATCTTTATATTGATATATTACATACATGCAAACTTGAAAACAATTTATTGGGAGATTTTTGTATTGGTATATCTCTCCATCTCTTTTATTGTGGAATGTTTTCATGTGGAAAAAGAACTGGAGCAAAATTTGGAGTTCTATAAATATGAAGGATCTAATAACTCTATTGATGTGATTGTTTAGTGCAAGAGTATTTCACGAAAAGCAATAGTTCAATAAAAACTTTCTTTTTAATTTTATCTCATTTTGTTATGAAATTAGTAACTTATGTTGACATTAGTTGTAGTTTTTTTTTTAATCAATATCTTTACAAATTGTCCTGCCCTAGTGGAGGGAATGGTCCTTTATGAGTTTTCACTTTTTTAACAATTATAATTATAATATGTTATAATATACTATATGACCTCAACAAATTTACTTAGAAATTAAATATAGTAGTCCCTATCAGTCAAATATAACTTTTTAAATAGAATTTAGTTTTATTAAGTTACGGTGTATTAAAAATGGTAATATAATTTATTGTCAATGAAGAATGTTCAAGGATCAACCTTCCCAAAATATTATGCTATTGATTTGATAACTTGTTAAGCCTACATTGACATAAAAGATTAAGTTAATGGGTGGAAACTTAAATAGTTCTATATCGAAATCCACTCATTTTTTAAGAATTGTTGTAGTTCATCATTATTCATTGCTCTCAACCTTGATAAGATAAAACCCCTATTTTGACCACATGAATCACGATTTTCATTGTGAATTGCGTGATATACGACATATGGAAAGTGTTTTCTGAGATCGTGATTTTTATGTATAGGAAACTAGGTAATGGTGTTAATTAGTCCTTCATTCTAGTTATTATTTGATGTAACTTATAAATGTCTCTTGAAATAATTTGGTCCTCGTGCTGTTTCACTGACTTCACTGAAATTCCATTTATTTCATAGTTTTTATGCATGGTTTGTTTGGTATTTAACATTATTAAACTTTGCTATGCATACAGATTCATATGTGGTGGCAATATTTCTGTTGAGAGCAGTTCTGTTGAGGAAGATATTGTTGATGTTGATACGTCAATACAGTTCAAGAATATACCAGACTCTTTCATGAATCTTCCTATTGACTCATATCCGCTTGTGATAACATTTCAGAAGTTTCTAATGATGCTTGATGGGACAGTAGGGATTTCCTATTTTGAGAGATTTAGTGACATATCATCTGATGGTCAGAATCTTGGAGTAAGATCTGTTGCTTTGGAAACATTCATTAGGAAGAAAGAGGTGACTTATGACAGGTTTGATTCATTGTATTGGCCCCATTTTAATTCCCAATACACTAAGAAGCTTGATTCCTCTAGAGTGTTCACTGAAATCATATCCCACATAAAAGGGGGTATGCAAGCTGTGGAGTCTATTGATGGTAAGCTAAGTCGTGAGGAATATCTTTCATTATCTGAAAATCGAGCATCAAGTCTTATCAAGCAGAAAAGAGAGATCATCTATGATATTTATGAAAGTTATGAGAAAATGAAGATGGATAAAGGGGATTTTGATTTGGCTGATATTGTAATTGACCTTCATCGTCGTCTCAGAATTAACAGATATGAGGGTGATCAGATGCACTTTGTGTATATTGATGAGGTGCAAGATTTAACCATGAATCAAATTGGTTTATTCAAATATGTGTGCCAAAATGTAGAAGAAGGTTTTGTTTTTTGTGGGGATACAGCTCAAACAATAGCAAGGGGAATTGATTTTAGGTTCCAAGATATAAAATCACTCTTTTACAAGAAATTTGTGCTAGAATCAAAGGGACACACTTATAATCAAGGAAAAGTGAAAGGGAAAATTTCAGAAATTTTTTTATTGAATCAGAACTTTCGCACTCATGCTGGAGTGCTGAAACTATCCCAGAGCACCATTGAACTTCTTTTTCGTTTCTTCCCTCATTCTATTGATGTTTTGAAGCCTGAGACTAGTTTGATATATGGGGAAGGTCCAGTTGTTCTTGAATGTGAAAGTAGAAAAAATGCAATTGTAACTATTTTTGGCAACAGTGGACGTGTGAGTGGGAAAATTGTTGGCTTTGGTGCAGAGCAAGTAATTTTGGTACGAGACGATTGTGCCCGTAAGGAAATTTTAGACTATGTGGGGAAGCAGGCTCTTGTTTTAACCATTTTAGAGTGCAAAGGCCTTGAGTTTCAGGTTGTCACAAAAAGTATCTTATCTAATTCATTTATATTGTGCATGTTATATATTTTTTCAAAAGTCTTAAGTGTCCTTTTTCAGGATGTATTGCTGTACAACTTTTTTGGCTCTTCAGCCTTGAAAAATCGATGGAGAGTGATATATGAATATATGAAGGAACAAGATATGCTGGAACCTACAGAACTTAAGTCGTACCCAAATTTCAATGATTCCAAACACAATCTCTTGTGCTCTGAACTTAAGCAGTTATACGTGGCTATAACTCGTACGAGACAGAGATTGTGGATATGTGAGAATACAGTGGAGTACTCTAAACCTATGTTTGATTATTGGAGAAAGAAGGGTCTTGTACAATTCAAAGAACTGGACGATTCACTTGCTCAGGCAATGAAAGTTGCAAGTAGTCCTGAAGAATGGAGGTCACGTGGCAAAAAGGTTGTTTTTATTATCAACCGTTGTATTCATTGTGCTTTTGTAGTAATGAATTAAAATAACATATGTCATTCTTTATTTTCATTTGATTGAATAATTGTTTATTGGTGTCTTATGAGGTAGTTTATTATAGTTTGCTTTGAAATCTACATTTTCTGTATATGTCATAATTTGGATGTAATATCAGTTTGATACCATGTGAGGCATAGAGCAAATTATTTAGATGTACTGCTTGTCTAGCAATTTTGTTTCCCTCCAAATGATATCATGTCACTTTGATTGTTCTTTTGCAGCTATACTATCAAAATAACTATGAAAGGGCAACAATATGTTTTGAAAGAGCAGGAGACTCTTACTGGGAGAGAAAGTCCAAGGCTGCTGGTCTTAGGGCAAATGCAAACCGTTTGCGTGATTTGAATCCTGAGGAAGCAAATGCAATGCTTAGGGAAGCTGCTGAAACTTTTGAAAGCATAGGAATGGCTGAATCTGCTGCCCAGTGTTTTTCTGATTTAGGGGATTACGAAAGAGCTGGTATGAACTTGAGCTTTGGGATACATGTTTATACTTCTATGTGATAAAGTACTTTACTAGTTTTGGAGTCATATATATTTGCTTAGGAATTAAGAAATCATTTTATTTTGCGACACCAACAGTGAGTTTATTTTACAAGGTCATGTTTTGCACTCTTTGGCTGGGTTTACCCAGGTTGCTGATTGGAACCTGCTAAAAAACAGTAAATAAAAAAGATCAATCATTTCACAAACAAATATAAAAGTTGGAACTGATAAATACAGATCTCTGAGATGTGGTCCTATGATTAATGTTATATACATATATACATATACATATTAAGTACATACAAGTCTTTGATTTATATGCAGAGGGATTGGGAAGCTTTGTTTAGTTCTTTTTTCTTTGTTTTCTATTTTGTTTTTTTGTTTATGAGGATTCCATATCATTTTTTCCTTCATCTTAATAATTTTCTTTTATGGGGATATCAATACGTTAGTACAGAAAACTTGAAATGCTTAAGCTATTAATTAGAAGTTCTAGCAAGTGAATATAATTACTGATGCTTGTTGGTCCAAGTGGAGAAAATAAATATTGGGAGAGTTTTGTGCTCTCAAAGGGTCCACATAGCCCACTTGAATTAGTCAGGGCTAAAATAATGGACTTGTGTTCCAAGGAAGGAATTCACAAACTTTCTAAAGACTGGAGAGAGAGATCAGAGAAAAATTGAAGAAAGGAAGATAGGGAAATTGAATAGAGTAGCAGAACTATGAAGACAATATACAAAACAGAATCACCGCCTTGTATGACTGAGAGGATAAAGTAGTTATAGGAATAGTCACAAAGTAGTTGTTTAATTATTTAGGTGGTTAGAGATGTAAGAGCAAGAGACTTAGAGCCAATTTGGACAAATTTCTTAGTAAGTACTTATAGCAGAAGAAAATAAAATGAATATATATTATCGTATAAGTTAAAATTAATGTATGCATCTCAACATTACAATGGTTGTTTTGTAAGTCAGAAATCAAATAATTGTCTCAATTGAATAACTCCGATAGGCCAGAAGCTAACCCAAACCTTGCCATAGCTAACCCAAAGGGTTGGCGTAATGGTGTAAGGCCCCACTGCATTCACATGTGAGAGAATGATCCATTTAGCGGAAGAACCCGTGTTTGATTCCCTCTGTGTGCAAAATTCTCTTGGGCCAACGGTAGCTATGCATCGCGAGCAGGATTAGTCTATGACCTAGGACAAAAAAAAACCTTGCCTTAGCTTAAATAATGGGAGAGGGGTGGAAGATAGGGCCATTCTAAAATTGGGATCAGAGCTTTAGCCCATTTGTAGAAAGGAGAAACCCTTGGATAGCAAATTTTCCTTTTCTCTCTGTTTTAGTCATCAACAACAGATTCATGTTCACTTTTTCATTCTTGATCTTATCTGTTACACATTTTTTACGCATTCTCATGTTTTGGCTTCATTTGAAATTGTGAACATTTAATCTACAAGATTAATCTTGTTTCTGCTAACATAATAGGGAAGCTCTATTTGGAGAAATGTGAAGAGCCTGATTTGAAAAGAGCTGGGGATTGCTTTAATTTAGCTGGATGTTATGAAATTGCAGCTCGAGTGTATGCCAGAGGCAGTTTCTTCTCAGATTGTTTGAATGTTTGTGCAAAAGGAGGGTTGTTTGATATTGGCTTATATTGCATTCAACACTGGAAACAAAATGAAAATGCTGACCATTGTATGGTTAACAGTCATGAACTATTCACAATAGAACAAAAATTTCTGGAAAATTGTGCTCGTAATTATTATGATCGTAAAGATACCAAATCCATGATGAAATTTGTTAAAGCTTTTCACTCAATGGATTTGAAGCGTGAGTTCTTACAATCTTTAAGTTTACTTGATGAGCTTCTTGTATTAGAAGAGGAGTCAGGGAACTTTATGGAAGCAGCAAACATTGCTAAGATGATGGGTGATGTTCTACGTGAGGTTGATCTACTGGGAAAAGCTGGTAAATTCATGGAAGCTTGTGAACTTATGCTTTTGTATGTACTTGGGAATTCTCTTTGGTCTGCAGGAAGCAAAGGGTGGCCCTTAAAGCAGCTTGCACAAAAAGTTGAGCTTTTGAGTAGAGCATTATCATTTGCAAAGGAAGAGGTGAGCAGCTTTTATGTGATTGCATCTACCGAAGCTGAAATACTATCAAATGAGCATAGTAACAGTTTTGAGATACTGAATCATTTGAAATCTTCTCGTACATGTGGGAGTATTGGAGGTGAAATAATATGTTTGTGGAAGCTTTTGGATGCTCATGTTCAGCTGAACTCCTCCAAGTTTGTGTGGCTAGACAATTTGTTTGATGATTCTGTGGAAGGAATGATATTGAAGAATCAGTTTTCTGTGGAGACATTGTTTCATTGTTGGACATGTTGGAAAGATAACATTGTTCGGATATTGGAATCGCTTCCAAGTCTCAAATCCCAAGATATTCATCATCATAGCAGTTATGGAAAATTTGCATTGAATTATTTGGGTGTTCGGAAGCAAACTTCTGATCTAAATGACATTTACGTTTTGCTCATCCCTAAAGCTAGCTGGGTGATAAAACTGGGTGATAGATTTCTAAAGAAGAATGGAAGGCTAGTTTCTGCTGATGTTCAAGATTTAGTTTCTGTGGCTCAGAGCTATTGGTCTTCACAATTGTTTTGTGTTGGGATGGATGTCTTGCACACCCTTGATGCACTCTACAAGTTTTGTGATAGTAAAGCTGTTTCTGAATTTTGTCAATTCAGGTCTTTATTGCTGATTTATGAGGTTTTCAAATTTCTCCTTGAATCCAAATGTTTTAACCACAGCCATGGTAACTTGAAAACATTGGAGAAATTTTGCAGAAATCCAATTGACTGTTTAGTGCGCTATTTAGTTCCTCTTGACTGGAGGAAAACACTGATGAAAGACATGGTTTCTCTTAGAACGACAGAGACTTGTCAGGATTTGGTTACAGATATCATATATGAAAACATTAATCGGAAGGATAGGCTGACTCATGGTCAAATTGGAAGAGTGGTAGTGATGATTCTTGGTACAACTAATCTAAAAAGTGAACTGTTCGTGAAAATTTTGACAAGATTTAAAGAGAATCCACTTTGGCAAGAGTTCATTCAGAGCTTGCAATTAAATTCAACTCAGAAACATTCACTTGTTAATGAAACAGTTAAAGAGGAGCTGTGTGTGTTTAATTTTTATGAAGCTTTGCAGTACACTTACAGTGTGAATTGGACAAGGGAAATTGACTATATATCTCCCAGTTGTTTTATGTACCTCCTTGACCGCCTTATGCTCTTAACATCACGCTGGAAGTGGAAGGGGTTCATTTTTGCTACAAAATCATCTTTTGTTGAATGGCTTATTCATCAGGATGAAAATTCTATTTCAAATTTGAGTGTGTTGGCTGATGTACAATCAGGTAGAGAACATATCCATAGGTTCATTTTTTCTGTCCTCCGTGAGCTTCTTAATGATCAAAATGGTACCATAAGTTGGATTGAAAAATCAAATTTGGATGTGGAAAATTATTTTCCGTTGTTTCTTCTGAGATTGGTTGTTTCGTTATGTTTGCTTCATCTGAGCTCTGGAAAGTATTTAGAGTTGCTTCGCAATTTGTTGAAGAAGAACCATGTGATGTCTCAACTGCCACTGGAATTTCGTAATGTTCTTCAGAAAGGAAGGAGTCATCTGGGTTTGAAAGTCTTTGCTGAGGCATTTAAACTGATTGACAATCCCTTGGTAGTTGGCAGGTTTCGTTACACATCTTCAGAAATTGTGTGTCCAGATGCTGTGTTTGTGGATTTAACAATATGCCAAAGAAAGCACATATTAGAAGTATTGTTTCCAAATAGAGTTGACACAGTGGATGAGGTAACTGCCGCAGTTGTAGAAGCTTCTGACTCAACGTCTAAGGAGTTTCCTTGGACAAACTGTTCCAGTTTTCCAAATATAAGCCCTTCCGGGTGGGATTAAATGTGATATTCACAATGCTGACTCTTTCTGGGTTACGATGAATAATTTATGGTTCGCAATCGATCATAATGTGCTACCTAATTCCACAATAATAAAGGTAAGCCAATTTTTTTTTATTTTTTGCTGTGTTCAAATATAAAGTTAAAATGGGTTTCCATCAAAGCTCAGTGTCTAATATACTAAGATCAACCTGTTAAATTGAATGTTGATGAAAGTTATTGAGAAAATAGGTGTTCCACTTATCCGTAGAAGGGATCGTCATCTTGTTTTAGGATAAAGTATAATTTATTTATCTGAATTCACTTTATTATTATTATTATTACATGATTCAAAAGGTCACAGTTTGTTGTACCAAAAAAAGATTCAAAAGGTCACACTTCTAACACGTGCTCAAACTGTGACAAATGTTACGATATATTCGATTTAACAAGAAAATCATGATCATGATCCTGATCCATGAAAGCAATTTTACATAAAAATACATCCATATAAATATTGCTCATGAGTTGAGGAAGGAAAAAATGCAGTACTGATAAATCAGCAAGATGATGCATCTCAGCACCTGATAAGTGATACCCACACATCAGTATCCAAAATTTACACAGAAGCAAACAAAATAGAAATTTCATTGGCATAAAGTATACTCAATTATACTCAAAATAGAAATTTCATTGGCATAAAGTCTACAGAAAAAAAAAAAAAAAGTATACTCAATTATCCTCTGTCCTGGCATCCTCCTAGCTAAAGCCTAAAGGAAAATGTTGGAGATGTTGGGAGTTTTAAAAAAAAAAAAAAATTGTTATTTAATTTACAATTTTGACAAAAAGAAGAGCAAGTTTAAATAAATTTTCAACCAAACTCCATGAAAGCTCATCTATCCGGGTGTCTACAAGTGTCTGGCCAAAAACTAGTTGCATGTGATAAACCATGTGCATCAGGAGCAACTTCCGCGTACTTTGGAAGGAAACAGCAATCTGCATTCCAAAATTCATTCCAAACATACCCTTAAAGTTAAAAACGTAGAACCAAAGCCATTGTGTGCGCGTTTGGGATCCAATCTGAAACGTTCGTATAGTGGCTCACAACTCACATTCTGTTGGACGGAAAAGCTAGTCTTTGTAGCAGCTTCCAGAAATCAAATCAATCAAATAACATATAAAACGCAAAATCAAACATTCGGAAACTTTGCTAAATATCAGAAAACAGTAGTATCTATTTCAATCATAGCAGAGAATAACTAGTAGGAAATTACATGTGAGAACAAAAAGTAAAGGCAAAAGCAGCCCTACTGTTCACAAAGCGAGGCCGAGTTCAATTCACCAGAACTCAATAATAATCCCTTATTTCTCTATGATTCTCTCTTCTAATAATACAAACAACTTTTACACCCACCCAACATTTAAGAGTGGCATATAGCTAAAGCAAAAGAATTTAACTCAGTTTTGCATCCTTATTATTCCAATTGCCGCAAATTTATTATCATTATCATGATTATTGCTATAAATATTTCTCAGCTCTCATCAGTGCTAAACAGCTTCATCCTTGACAAAGGGGTCCTCAAATACCCATCAACCTCAAACTTCTTGGGACTCAACTCCCTGTATTTTGTAAACTGCTCCTTGGCCTCCTCATTCCTATCAAGCAAGCTATAAATCATGCCTCTACAAAAGTAAGGCCTGAAATCCCTAGGATCCTCTTTGGTAAGCTGATTATAAATCCCTAACGCTTCATCGACGTTTTTCTGCAGAAACGAGATCTGCGCCATGATGAGCTTCACGTCCCTGGCTTCCTTCTCCTTCTTGTCCTCCTCCGCCACGCGCAGCGCCTCCTCCAGGCGCCGCATCGCGGCCTCGCCCTCGCCGCACCGGTCCATCAGCAGCGCGTTCTCGAAGAGCGCCTCGAAGGAGAGCGGGTTCGCGGCGAGGACCTCCTCGTAGTAGCCGCGAGCAGCCTCGGCGTCGCCGGTCTCGGCGGCTAGGCGAGCCGCGAGGAACTTCCAGTCGGCGGCGTCCGGCTGCGCGGCGATGAGGCGCCTGAGGATGGAGAGCGCCTCGTCGTCCTCGCCGAGCTCGAGCTTCTGCTGGAGGAGGGACTTGAGCGCGGCGAGGGCCTCGGCGTTGGTCTCGAGGAGGTCGGAGAGAGGGGAGAGAGACTCCTCGTCGCGGCGGTGGTCGGTTTCGAGAGGGGGCGGAGGCGGAGGGGAGGCGCGGGCGGCGGGGAATTGGAGCGCGACGGCGGCGAAGACCGCGGCGCCGGCGAGGGTTTTGAGGTTGGGGAAAATGGGGGGTTTAGAGTGGACCCGGACGGTGAAGCGAGGTTGTTGCGGGGCTGTGGTTAGGGTTTTGGGGGTGAAGGAGAAGATTGAGGATGACGATGATGCAGAGGTCAACATCGTGGAATTAGGGTTTATGGTGGAGCGGCGAGAACGATGCTATGCTGAAGAATAAGGAAGAAGGAAGAAGGAAGAAGGGGTTACCACTACCGGGTTGAAATTGAATTGGATTTGTCGTCTTGTACCTTTGTTTGGGGTTTAAACGTCACCGAACGTTGGTTTTATGGTTAAAAAAAAGGTAATTTTAATTATAAATTATGTTAAAATAGATGTATGGTGAAACAAAATGTTTTTAAAAATGAAACAATGGAACCTAATCTTGAATTGTCACACTCGATGGTAGGTGAGAACGGTGTTAGGTGTTTTATTGAGAGGATTCTAGGGAAGGGAACACGTTTTTTAATACATCTTACCTTTTCACTAATTTATATGAATAAAGAAATTTACTACTTGTAGTTAATTTAATTAATTAAATTAAATTTATTAGTAATTTATATTATTTTTTAAATTATTCTTAAACTTACTAGGACTCGTTACTTCACTTTTTTTATTTAATTAATTAATTAATTAATGTGTGTTGATAATCTTTTTTAGGAGTGTTCATGGGATAAGTTAGGACATATTTATTATGTTTTTATTTGATTTAAAATTCGTTAGGGTCATTTAGTTGAACCTGATTCCCACTCGATCAAAATTTGAAATATTTGAGACAAGTCTAGGTTAACTCGATTTAAGAACATAATATATTAATATAAATATCATGTACAGTAACTCCCTTCGTTTCTTTAAGTGTCAAATTTTTAGAAAAAATTTATTTCTATTTATCTGTTATTTGTAAAATTCAAGATCACATTAATTACTCTTTTATCAATTATATCCGTACTTCTCTCCTAATTTTTAATGAATTTACACATGCATTTATTGTAGAGTAGAAATGAAAATATGGTAAAATAGGAAATCCCATAATTACTCAAGAAAATTTAATGCATTCCTTGATTTCTACAAATAAACCTTAAACGACGGATAAAAATAAATAGAGGGAGTAAATCGTAAAATTAAATAAGTACATAGCTACAATTAAGATATATTTTATAATATATATTTTAAGATAAATAATACTACCTCTGTTCCTATTTATAAGACTCAGTTACCTAATTCATCAGGATTAAGGAAAGTGGTTAATCTAGTTTATAACAATAAATTTGTCTTAAATTTATATATTTTTTCAAAACTACCCTTGTTGTTAATGTCCTTCTCTCTCTTTTAAATGTTTGACAATATAACCTCTCTTTTATTTTAATTAAAGGTATTTTAGTCTAAAAATAATTAATGCAAGGAACATTGTGAATTGTGTCTTATAAAAAGGAACAAGCATCACTTCTAATTTGGGTCTTATAAATAAGAACGGAGATAGTACTACTATTAATAGAGTTTAATGATGATACACTGACAGTACAAAACTACTTTACACTATCAACCAAATACCAATCACAAATAACCGTTGATATGACATTTTTAAGGTTATTATTATAAAAGTCAACAAACTTACTATACATGGTGGGTTGTGATTGGACCACTTTACATTGTCAATACATCACATATTTTCTCATATCAATATAAGTATAATATGATGTTATATAAAATATTATCTATTAAGTCAAAAAATTGTATTACTAATATACAACGAGAAAAAAAGGCTATGCAATGACAGTTTTACATTGTTATTCAATCACAAATTATTATTTATAGTAAGTTTGATGACTTTTACAAAATTATTTAAAAGTCATATCAATGATGAATTGTGATTAAATGTGTCAGTGCATCACCATTAAACTATTACATGTCATAACAACAGTAATTTATGATTGAATGTCAGTTTAAAATTGTTTTACAATGTTAGTGCATCACCATTAAATTCATTTGCAATAGCATAAAGGAATAACGTAAGTTACAAAAGATGAATATGAATATAGACAATTCTTTTCTTTAAAAAAAAAATGCTTCAGCAACATTCTTCACTTAAATCAATTTACACGATCCTATCAGTTATCTTTGACAACGTGTTGATTCTCTGTAGATGCGGTACATATATCCTATCAATTTCCATTTTAGAATCAATAAGATTCAGCAAATCGATTTCAAGTTCAGAACACTACTTGTGTGCATCCAAGTAACACAAAACAATTAAGTCGTGTTTCATCACCATTAGGGAATGCAATTATGCAAGCATATGGTAGGCAATTCCTAATAAATAAAACCCGTAAAGCTAAGCTGAAATTTGCAATTCGACTAATCAAAGAAAACTCTTGCTTTCGAAGATGATGAAGAAAGAAAACTCTTACATGTTTGATAAAGGACATCTAGGTGCATTAATTTGGAGAGCTGCACATATGCACACACACAGACAATTGAAATTGATCTCAAATTTGCAAAGTCAGGGAAGGCATAAGATAATTAATAGGCGGAGTTTTTTATCTTCACCGAATTCATACAATATGTAGGATAAGAAATTCTAACATCCTTTCTCAACACTTTATGACAATATTAAGCTTCACAGAGAAAGAGAAAAAATAGGCAACAAAAATGAAATCGAAGAAGATAAGAGCTCCACGGATTCAAAAATATATAAGAATCACTTGTTATGTTAATTAATCGAAAACGTCCTGTTATTATTTATTATTTGTACATAAATGAGAATTAAAAATACATTTATTATTTTTCTTTTAATTTTATTTTGAATTTTTGTGACTATTTTAATTTACTTAAAATTATCGAAATCTCTCTTAAACTTTGGGGGGTTGAGATTTTTGAAGATAATGTATACTGCTTTAAGTAATAATAAAGAATTTCAATGTGATATTAATTCATGATAATAAGGAATAAATAAATATTATAATATATTAGATCTTATTCTATATTAAATTATATTAGATTATATTATTCTATATTATATGTATATATTAGATAATCAAATTCATGATGATTCAAAATTTAAAGTAACACTATTATTTCGTAAACGATTTAAAGTTATATTATTATGATTTACGGTACAAATATCATTTACAATACCTAATTATTATGATTTAAATTTTATTACATGAAATGGTAATTACATATTTTGCACACAAAGGGAATATTGCCGTTTTTTCATTGAATAGGTCATTCTCCCCTTCACTAAAAAGAAAAGATCATTCTCTCACGTGGAATGAGACGCAACGGGTCTTTTTGTAATTTTTCAATTAAAAGTTAGTTGTAATTTTTCATTACACTACATAACAATTAACAATAAAGGAAAAAAAGAGAAAAATAAAAAAGCTGAAAAGGGTGAGAGAACGAGGACCGAAACAGATAGCACTAGCACGCATAATTGTTGGAGCTCCAAACTAGACGGGACTCCTTCCTAGCTCCGTCCACGCGCCGCCGTACGCTCTGAAATCTTCCGTCGTCTCCGCCGTCTCCGCTGCCAGCCTTCCGATCTGGTGCGTTCTATTTGTGCTTTGTTCTGAGTTTGTGAAATTTGGGATTTAGTTCTTCTGATTCTGAGTTCGGTTACTTCGATCCTCTTATGAGGAATTTCAGCGCATAATTCGTTTAAATCACTTTAAACAGAGGCCTGATTGTTGTACGTCTGCTCCGATTCGCGTTCCACTTCTCTATTTATAGATCTTTTGATTGTGACTAATGACAAGTGAAGAGATCGTAATTTCAATCGATCACGTGTGAAGGGTCTAAGATCTGCGATTATTTACTATTTAGAAGCACTCAGATTGACTTAGAATTAAAATTTTCAAGTGAGGTGTTAGTTTGGGATCCGCATGAATAATTGGGGTAAATTCTCACCGTGAATTTTAAGGGGATATACTAAAGTGGTTCGTAGTAATGAATGCATAATATGATTTAATTTTGAATCATATATTTCATCTAGGAATGAAGTATGAATTGCATTTTATTGTTTTATTACTGTTTACTGTCTAATACCTATGGAGTTGTCAGTCTCTGACTTTTATTGTTCTCCTTATTTATCATCATCTTCAGTCATACCAAATGGCCAACAGAGTTCAAATTCCTACCAACAATTCAGCACTCATTGCTATGATTGCAGATGAGGTAAGAGTGTGACAATGTTGTATATGCTTTATTTATGTCTTAACTGCTGAACAACAAATATTACATGTTTCTGATGCATGCCCTTTAGATTTTCTTTGGCACCTTTAAAATTTCAGCTTGTGAAGGTTGAAAACTTGAAATAATTATTGCATCACACTCAGAGTCAGGAAGAGAGTGATTTGCTTCAATAAGACATAAGCTGGTCACTTATTTATATTCTGATAGTTGAGTGCATCAATTAAATAGGAGTATAGGACTTATCAAAACTCAGGAGCAGGTAGTCCTAAACTTCAGGTTCAAATTCAATTAGACAACTTCTCCAAATCAGATGTTCAGCCACTAACATAATGGAACCCCAAACAAAAGTGAAACACCTACCGAGGACAAACCTAAAACCCATACATTGACAGTTCGACACAACTAAATATTTGACTTTACAACCTTACAGCAAAGTACTGAAATATCCCTATAGCTTAAAAAATTGTAAGAATTAAAATAGACAGCTACTCTACTAAGAACTGCAAGTCTGCATCATTACAATGAGCCCCAGACAAATTGAAACGAATTAGTGAGATATTTTATAGTTGAAGCTTATGTTTAATGTTTCAATGCTGACTGCACCAGTTCCCCATTCTGTTATAGTTGTAATTTTTTTGTAATTGGTATTCTGATTGAAATGATTAAAACATCCTGAAGGCTTACAATGACTACTTTATTTTACACAGGATACTGTAGTTGGATTTCTGTTGGCTGGAGTGGGAAATGTCGACATACGTAGGAAGACAAATTACCTCATTGTGGATTCAAGTATGCCACTGAACTATATTTTACTCACTATTCTGTAATCTGAGTATGGTTGGTATTAATCCACTAAACTACAATGTTTTTCTTGTTAAATTGTACATTATGAAGTGACTCCCTGCCTGTTTTAGCTACCATTGTGATACCCAATAAACAATATACCTATGTTCTTGTTAAGGTATGTGTTGTACAGGTTGTTTTCACCATTTCCTATAAAAATCTTTGAAAACAAGGTAGCATTTACGTAATTATTAGTGAAAATAGGAAATGGAAACATAACATTTTTTTAAAAAACCAAACAGGCCCAAGGTTTCTATATGAAAGCCCATGTTCCTTATCTGCAGGACACGAGAAAGGATAGAGAATACATTTTATAGCCTAGACACTTGTAAGAAATTGACATATCATACTTCTATTG
The DNA here is from genome assembly GCA_026413185.1 of Pueraria montana var. lobata. NCBI lineage: Eukaryota > Viridiplantae > Streptophyta > Magnoliopsida > Fabales > Fabaceae > Pueraria > Pueraria montana. Next base: position 22,752,268 of record CM048648.1, on the reverse strand, counting down.
TGTATGCATTATTTTTATTACTTTCTCACTGGTTATTAGTAGATATCCTAGAAACTATGGGGTTGATTGGGCTAAAACCTCAGATAGTGCTTGGGTTATACAAGATAACATTTTTGTGTGTGTGTGTGTCAATAGTGTCACGTTCTGAAGTATTTTTGGTTAGTTTGAAATCAAGTTGATTTTACTGTAAGTTTTTGTTTTATCTTGACTTTTATTTTCAGAAACAACTGTCAAACAAATTGAGGATGCATTCAAAGAATTTACAACAAGGGAGGATGTTGCAATTGTGCTGATTAGCCAATATGTAAGTCATATTTCATGGCTATAATAAATGGATCACGCTGTTGTGCACTTGCACGTTAATTAACACTATCTGCATTTGTTTTCCTACTTCATATGGCCTGAAACATGACCTTATTATTTCCATAAGCCCATTTACTTTCTGTTAGCTTCAGTTTAGCACATGTTCTGCCTGGTAATCAAAGTTATTGTTGTGAGGATTGAGAAATTCTGGAAGGAATCTACTCATATCTATCCACTACAGAAGGTTCCAAAACTTACGTGAGGTTTTGAATGAACAAATTGCTATATGAATGAGGCTATACAATACTGGAGTTTTAATGGACTGACCAACGGGGCAATATCAGTCCCAAGTTTAGTTGCTGCTTTTCAGAAGTAATCCTGTGGGTTGGGTTTAAATGTTGCTAAGTAATTTGATTTCTCACATTTGGTTCAATTATTTGGTCCATTTCTTTTATTGCCCATTCAGCCATCACAGTATCCCACCTGAGATTCGAAAAGTATTTCGTTTACATTGTTCATTTTTTTGGGCACCTTCTTGCTCATTTGACTTATACTTGTGACTTGTGATCTTGGGTTATGACCCTGCTACCCCCCATTCCCGGTATCCCTGCATGTTTTCCACAAATTCAAAGATCTTACACTTTCTTTCGCTGTGCAGGTTGCAAATATGATAAGGTTTTTGGTTGATAGTTATAACAAGCCTGTTCCTGCAATACTTGAAATCCCTTCCAAGGACCATCCTTATGATCCGACACATGATTCAGTTCTGTCACGAGTGAAGTATCTCTTCAATACCGAATCAGTTGCATCTGGGAGACGCTGAATTCACCGTTTACAGTTGCAGCTTTTTGGGGGTGTTTATTGTTTTTCTTTGTACATTATGGTTAATAATCTTATCTTGAAATTCAGTGTTCAATGTAGCTGTAGCTAAAATAATTTGTGCTGTCTGAGGATAATTTAAAATTCCTGTCACAGAACTTCAAGACGGGCGAATATTTTATTGTGTCATGTCAGATTCAGATGAAAGTTTAGCTTGAAATATGCGTTTATACCGTTGTTTGGCAATGCCTAATGCAGTGTTTTCATCTTCCGCAATCTCATTCTCTCCAATCAAACGCATGCATTCTCTTCAATCAATCTCATCAGATTTTAAATTCTTTTCATCTTTTGATTATTTTGAAAAGTTGAAACAAATATATGAAAAACTTTTAAAAGTGATTTTTTTTAGAGTAAATTCTCATTTTAGTTCCTGACTTTGTAAGGTGTTGTCACGGTAGTCATTGAAATTAGAAAAATGTCAATTAAATTTTGAAAATTGAAATATGTTAGTCATATTAGTCCTTGCTACTAATTTTGTTAGTGACTATAATGATAGTAAGTTATAAATTTTAAGGAGTATAATGACAATAAGTTGTACATATTGTGGACTAAATTGAAAATTCAGGGATTTATTTAATATTTTTCTAATTTTAGAGACTATTATGATAGTATCTCACAAAATTGGGGATCAAAATAAAGGTTTACTTGGTTTTTTTTATGAAAAAAATTGTAATTGTTGGTCAATTAAATGATGTGGTTAACAATAAAACTCATCAAATCACTCGATTATTTTTCAAATTCCTATTGATCAATAATCTTGAACTTTTAATAACTATGAATTGTCAATGCTTGATTGTATGCATTGGTTCAGATGAACCATATGTTTGGTTGTGGCTAGGCTAGGTTTTTTTCTGACACTTGTAAATAGATCTTAAAAAGTAAGGTAAATAGATTATGCTAACTCAAGGTCAATTTTTCCTTGTTTACATGAAGGTAGGCACGAAGGTAGGTTGGGATTTCCTTTTATTTTTTTGATTCATTGGAAAGAAAAGTCAAACAGAAACTAGCAAAGATTGTCTCTAAACAACAGGATATATAAGGGTGGAGTGGTTTGGTGCCATAAATGGAACACTTGAGATTGTTGAGCTCCTTGATTAGTAAGGAAGTGCACCACCAAATTTGCCTATTTTCCAACATGTGAAATGGATATGGGCTAGCTATGGTTGTAGTAATCAAAGATAGAATCAAACAAGTATGGATATATATATATATATATATATATATATATATATATAAGAGCTAGAGTACTAGTATCATTTCTAGTGCCCAAACAATCTAGTAGGAAAGTTAAAGTCGCCTAGAACTTGCTGAAGGAAATCCCATCTCACCCTATCTTATGCTTTTTCAATATCGATCTCAAGAGCTACATAGTCATTCTTTGCCTTAGATATATGCATATGGTGGACAATCTCCTAGACTAAGATAACATTATTTGTGGTGCCTCTACCAAGAACAAAGCTACCTTAAAAGGGACTGATGATCTCTTCTAGAAAGGGATGAAGTCTATTAACAAGGACTTTGGAGATAATTTTATGAAGGACATTACAGAGGTTGATTGGTCTCAAGTCCTTGAAGTGCATGTTTGGTTGGCATGGACGAGGCATGGTCATTAGTTAGCAAAGGTGTACGTGTTTTCATTATGCTTTCTTTTTGTGGTTTCTTCCACTCCGAATTGTGTGTTTGTGTTTTGTTTTTGTTTTTGTTTCTGTTTTTTTGTTTTTTTTTTTGCTTTCCACTACCACCCTTCCCATTAAATGAGGAATCATGATTATTAACATTTAAGGTAGATGTTGAAATCAAAATCGTAATACCCCTACAATCCAAATTATCTGGAAGCTTTTTTATCCCATTATTCGCTCTCGAATTAGTGGATCTTTTATCCCCTTTTTTATCCCATTATTCGCTCTCGAATTAGTAGGAAACTCTTGTAAAGAAAACCAAGGCTAAGGATGCGAACCCAAACTAGCGGCGTATTATCATGATGTTCACCTCGACAATGAATTATGGTGACCACGTCTTCACTATTAGATAGTGATAAAAAACTCATTCAAGGACCACCCACTCATCACCTTCCATATATCTTTCAGTGAATCAAATTTGACCATAAAATAACCAAGACCAACATCCCGCGAGTCAAAATGTAATTCCGTAGTTATTTTAGCTTAGCCAACTATCTTCCCCAATAACATTATAATAAGTTCTTCTAACCAGGATTCCACACAATCCATTGAAATAGCTATCCTTTAATAAGATTTTTGGAAGCAAAGAATTTACATATTCGAATTCCACCTTTAGAAGATTATACGCAAACAGGTTCCTCTTTTCTTTTAGGGTTGAGGGTGGTCTCCCAATGACTTTATCTTGTTTAGAGACCACAAAAACCCTGAGTCGTCTGAGGGTAGTGACGGAGGTCAAACGCCATGAAAAGAGTTTGCAGAGAAAACAAAACTTTGAGATGCCATTTATCTTCAAATTAATCCTATGTGTACGAAATCCTCGTAATATACGTAATTAGATAATACTATTCTAATTTAATTCATTTAATAAAATTATAAACTATAATAAGAATTTTACGAATAACAAGCCAAAAACAAAATCTAATATGGATAGAGTGTAAGCTACTATGTCATTATATCATCTCTTGAGACTAAGGGTGGCAAAACGGGTTGAATATGTCAGATCAACTCATTTTGACCCATTTTTTTTTATGGATTGAGATTTTCAATCTGTCAATCTATTTTGATCCGTCAAAAAACGGGTTGAGGACGGGTCAATCCATCAACTTATTTTTTTAAAAAAAATAATAAATTTAATATTTATTTTTACATTTTATACATATATTATTAATATTTATTTAATATATTTTTATCTAAATAAATTATTATTCAAAATTTAAGATAATACATTTAATTTTTTTAATAAGTATTTATTATTTAATATTTATAAAAGATAAAATTAAGTAAAATATATTTATTTTTTCATTTTTTGGCGGGTTGGCGGGCCAACCCGCTCTAAACAGGACGGGACTTGGATTTTCAACCCACATTTTTTATGCGGGTCAGGTCGGATCAACCCTTTTTGGCGGATCAATAACAGGGCAGGACAAGTCAGGACGGACTGGTCCGTTTTGTCATCCCTACTTCAGACAAGGCTCGGACTTTGCATCAGTCATTCCCGCAATTATTTTCCCATATAATATTTTTTTTTTAAAAAGTTACAGTTTACTAAACTAAAATAGTGACAATCTCTACATTTTGTTCTTTTATTTCATTTTTCAAGAAAATAAAATAAAAGAAAGGAGGTGGAGAAGTCAACTAGTAACCTGACTGGTGCGGAGATGGGAGTGAGGTTTGGGAACTGCTTTGAGCACCAGAAACCTCAGGTACGGTGTCACCCTCAGGTTTGGAACTCTTCCTTCTTCCTCTCTCTCTATTCTCTCTGGATAGCCGTTAACAATCTCATTCATTCTCACTCTCTCTCTCTTCATCCCACCATGCTTTCTCTCTCTCACAAACCCTTTTGCAGTGACACATTCAAGGACCAACCCATCGACTTTGGCTGAATTGTCAATTCCATTCAGAACCACTTCTTCAACTCCATTTCCCTAATTCCCGCAAATGGGTGCTAGGGTTCCTGTGCAGCACTACAATCTCAACTCTCCCTCTTCCTTCATCGAGAGCCCTCTCCACGTCCTCAACGCCGTCGACGCCCGAACCGCCGCCTCCGCCATCGACCACATCACCGCCGACGACAACCCCAACGACGATTCCGCCTCTGCCTCCGCCGTCGTCAGTACTGCGTTCCTTCAATTCTTTTGGTATCCTCTAAATTTCAATTTTTCCACTCTGAAATTTCTTCAATTTCGTTGCAGGATTGCATGAATGAATCGCATAGGAGCTGCTTGCCTCTTCATAGTGTGGAGGTAGACGAGGACCGCGCCAGTCTCGACACTAACGAGTCTTCTAGAACTACCTCTTATGATATCTTGATCGTCGAGGGTAAAACTCGCTTCAACTTCTGAATTCTGACATTGTTATAGGAGTTTAATGGCTATGTAGTGTGAGTGTAAAAACTTTATACTGTTAACTAATCAGAAATCATTGTTGGTATGTCTTTTAAGGTAGTCATCGTAAAAATCAATAAATTTATCATACATGGTAGTTTGTGATTAGATGGTGGTGTAAAACTGATTTATACTGTCAGTGCATAGTTTATTTTATCTTATTCTAGATGTGTGTGGTTTTTGTGTGGTGAAGGTTGAGTTAACTAGTTAAAGTGAATTGATTTTAGTTCAACTTGGAACCAGATGTTTCGCCTATTGAATCGGCGAGGGCGAGGTTTTTGCAAATTGTCGTGGATCATTTTATTGATAGCCGTGTGATTGAGGTGCCTGATTCTGAGCCTGATTACGCTGTCCAAGACAAAATGAGTAAGAGGAGAACGAGAGAGATCCTGTACGAAGGAGACCCAAATTTCGCTCTGCCTTTGATGTATGTGGCGAATATGTATGAAAGTTTAGTTAGTGATGTGAATAATAGGCTTGCTTCCTTGAATGGTATTCGGGAGAAAACAATTGGGGTAGCCCTTGAAGCTGCCGGTGGTTTGTATAGAAGACTGGCTAAGAAATTTCCTAAAAAAGGTAATACGTTCTTCCTTGTACCCTTTAAGTATTCTTGATAGTTTTGATTTGCTTATGTTTTTTTTGGGGGCAATTTAGTTGTTTGAAGATGATTTTTCTATTCCATGTATAACGCTTCATCTTTCTTGTAAAAAAAAAAAGTGAATTTGTGCTTTGGCGGCCGAATGTGTAACTAGGCAGTTTGGCGTGGGAGGGTTTTTTCCTTTTCCTTTTTCATGACAGTTTCATCTTGACATATTGATTGCAACATTTAATATGTGAGTTGCCCCTCATCAGGACCATGTACATTTAAGAGAAGAGAATTAGCGACTTCTATGGAAACAAGGACAAGGTTCCCAGAACTAGTTATACAAGAAGAGAAGCGTGTTCGATTTGTGGTAGTTAATGGATTAAAAATTGTTGAAAAACCAAATAAGGTGCCGATTGATGACGCTGAATGGTAAGTTGAGTGTTGTGGCGTTTTCACTTTTATACTCTTTTAATTGTGGCCGGCCTTTTTGACTGATATGGTTTGTTTAGGTAAGAGGATTTAATAATATCCTTTTCCCTTTTGGTTCATTTAAGCATTAATATGATTTTCTCTCACCTAATCCTTAAGCGTGGAAAAACAGATGCATAGATATAACAATGGAAATGGGCCAAGGTTGAAAGTGCAAATGGTGGCATTCATCTTATCACAAATGTAGTTTGGCCTATTTTTTTGGTGCTTTTCTTCTAATAATATAAATTATTATTTCTATATCAGAATCTTATTGTTTCTTGAGAAGTAGTATTTATATTTTATTTGTAGTTTATGGTTGTGTTTTATTATCCTGTTCTGAAACTATTGATGAGCCTAAATAAGAAAATTGGTTACAATGAGATAGAGATTGAACATTTATTTGAGCTTTGCAAAGTGTGTAATGCTTGGTCTCACTGGCTTTGTTCTTGGTTTTAGGTTTAAGAGATTGACAGGTCGGAGTGAAGTTGCCATCTCAGCTAGTGATTACAAATTTTACTCTCCAAGACACAAGTATAGGCGTGGTGCATCGATTTCACTTTCAAATATCCAAGATATCCCTGTATGTGTGATGTGCTTCATTTTTGGCAAATGAATTGCTTCCTTAAAGATGCATAATACATGAGCTACTGCAGTTTTGTGCACAATGTCTAAACTGCAATTTCTAAATTTGCACCATTTTTGGAAAAGTTTTACTAGTATGAATATAATGTGCTTTGTCATCTGCTACCTGCATAATTATGATTGATACGTCATGATGATTGATGTATATTATACTAAATGGAATAGAAGACTATGCTTAAACTTTAAAGGGTACATAAATTGTAGTTGCTGCACTTCTTTGTATCCAAACTCTATCTAGTATTTATGCTATTAACTTTTGACTTGTTTTTACAGAGTTATCCTGGAGCAGAAAATTCTACTACATTGGCTACTACTCAAGGATTTCGCTCAGTAAGTGATATATAAGTTAATATATATTACTGTCATTGTTGGTTTGTGATAGAAACCTAGTACCTTATCACAAAGAATAGGGAAGAATTCCCCTGAATACAGCTAAAAATTTGCAGAACTTTGAGGATCTGCACCTCACAATGCTCATATGCCCTAATTTTCTTACAAATGACAAGATGTCCCTCTCTCCCAACCTCTCTTATATATATATAAATATAAATGCAAACATGCCTTATTTCTTCAAAGTTCAAACTGTCCCAGCCCAACTAACCTACCTAACTAACTACCTTTCTCACTAACAAACTAACACTAAGGGGGTGTTTGGTAGGGAATAAGTTTTTAGTTTCCTGGGATCTTAAATTAGAATCTTGGTTTTCCATGTTTGGTATCTATTTTAAAAAATAACATTCCCAAAATGTTTCCTGGAAATGTTTTTTAGATAGGTTTCCAACAAAATTGTTCCCATGAGGGAGGTGAAAATCTAACTTTCCCAAGTTATTTTTTTTAATTGTGGTAAAAATATCCTGTTACTCTTATTAGATTATTTAATGTGGTAAATAATTAGAGTAACTGATAAAAATACCATGTTACTCTTTGATTCCCAGGAAACTTATATAATATTCCCAAGAATATTTATGACTAACCAAATAGATTTTATTGATTCCTATGAATCATGACTCCCAGGATTCATGATTCCCCCAGGCATGAAAAAACTTTCCTTGTACCAAATGCCCCCTAACAGTCATCTAACAATTCTCCCCCTTAAACTTTGATCTGGCCCTCTAAGTGAAGGGTTGTGTAAAGGCCCTGAACATCTGCTGACATAATTCTGCCAAGGTCCCATTGCCTGAAGCATAACAATTGTCTGTCTCTTTTCCTTAGTAAGAGATGCAATAACAGCTGCATAAGTTGCCCTCTGAAGGACCAAAAATACAAGGCTCATGGAATTCTTTTTTCTGAAAAGCCCAATTCTGCTCCTCAACAATTGGCGCCTGGTCCGAGAAATAAAAAAAACTCTATATTGGTTGATTCAGATATTTGGCTTAGAACTTGTTTGGTTGGGCCTTCCCCATTGGGTAAAAAGATTGACCTGTTTCCAATATTGCCCTTGCTCCCATCCTCTCACACCTGCACTTATGTTCTGCAGTTGTGGCACAATACGCATTTCTGCCTGTCTCAGCCACCGGGCAAGGCACAAAGTTCAATGATTCTTGCAATTCCAGTGGTGAAATCTTGGTCCGCGTATGTGAGACCCAGAGTTTAGTCATGTTTGCTGACTCATCCTCCTCCACGCAAGAGCTTGGGTCTAGTGGTTTAAGCAGCAGACGTGGGTTGGCTGGGGTACTCACAGCCTAATCCTTCTTGACTGTCACATCTTCCATCCATCTCTACCCAACCACCATCTCACTACCCAGAGGGAGGGATTTCTCTTTACTTTCTCATCTGATACAAATTGGTAAGAACCTTGGGAGAACCAAACCACAAAAGCTAACCCCGTTGTAATTAGAGATCCCAAGGCATTATAAACCCCACAATAGAGTCCCATACTTCTAATGTGGGACTCATCTCATACCTTGCTGTTGGATCCTAACATCCCACCAAGCTTAGCAGCCATGGCATCCATGCAAGTGAGCTGTGCACTTGCCCTTTGACTAGTCTCAAGTTAACACTAGAATGTTGGCATCACCATCTGCGTTGCTCATTTGCAATTGAGAGACATGATGAAAAGCTTTAATACTAGTTGATAGAAATCTGATATTTTATTGCAAATAATAGTGAAGATCTTCTCTGAACACAGCAACAAATTTTCAAAACTTCAAGTATCTCCACCTCTCAATGCCCAAAATCCCCAATTCTCACTAATGACAAGATGACCCTCTCTCTCACCTCCCCCTCTTATTTTGTATGCAAACATACCTTATTTCATCAAAGTTCAAACTGTCTCAGCCCAACTAACCTACCTACCTACCTACCTAACTTTCTCACTATCAAACTAAAACTAACAGACACTTGGCAGTTTGTCTTCAGATGGGATGATCAATGAATGTTGTTGTTATCACTTCAGTACAATTTTTTGGGTGTGAACTGCAGATGGCATCGGTGACTCCTTTAATTTAAGTTGGATCAAATATCAACTTGTTGCTAGTAGTGATTGGTGTCTCTCCTTATGTCTAAACTGACAATAATAAAATCATATTACCTACCTTTTTCTTTTTTGTCTACTTCTGGGAATTGGGTTTGTTTACCCTATTTTCATGCTTATGCCTTAATTATGCTTTCTGTTGCTTTGGTTGTGCTTGGTGTGGATCTTGGGACATTTTTTTTCCTGTTACTTTTAATAATATTTTTAGAGCGTTATTTCTTACCAGCCACAAAATCAGCAGCAAACACCATGCAAACATCACTTGCAGTCATTGCCACATCAACCTCAGTTTCACCCAGTTCTCCAGAACAATCAAACTATGCACCAAAGTCAGCATGCAGGGCCCTATTCTCATAATCCTCAAAGTGGTCCTCCTTCACACCTACCTGAAATTTCTCATGCTCACCAGTCAATATCAATATCTCAACACATGACTTGCTTACAACCACTTACTGGTGGCCATGTTGGAGGACGCTTGCACATGCTGGTGAGTTTATCTGATAGATTTTGTTTTATCAAATTAGGATAGGGTTTTTGCAATTCAATTTGCATGTCTAAAAGCGTGGTAAGACCAACTTACTTATGCCATTTTGTGTCATTTCTCTAATTGCTGAGTTAATACTCAGCTACTTGTATTTGCTCTGAGGCCTATCCCTGGTATGTTGTTTTAACATTTAAACATAATTCTGATAGTAGACACTTGTTTTGGATTTCTCAATAGGACTTCATATTAGTACTAAGGTTTTACTTAATCTGCCTTATTATGTGTAGTAATCAATATGGCACATGACCAGGCCAACAGTTTAAATATCTTTATAATGCTATATGAGACACTTGAACATATTTGTTGATTTTAATGATTTTAGTTGTTTGACATTTCCTTAAACTACTTTTTCTTTTTTGCTGAGTTGTATTATTTTGCTTATTATACAGCCAACAACTCCTGCAAAGTTTTGTGATGAATGTGGGGCTCCATATCTGAGGGAAACATCTAAGTTCTGCTCCGAGTGCGGTTCGAAGAGGTTAGGAACATAGCAGGTTTAGACAAGTTTTACTAGTCCGTTCCCATATAGAATTTGTCCTCAAAACATTTTTTTTGTATCATTTTATCACTGGTGTACTCAGGTTTTTTATATTATTAGTTTTCATAGTATATTTTATGTTCTGAAAAATGTATTTAGCCTAATAAATAGAAAAGAATATAGTTGTAGATATATCTATTGGTTTGCTCTTGAGTGAGCTTTATCAACCCGGAATGCAGAATTTCAAGAAGCCGTGAAGTTGACAAGCTTGTTTGTTTTTGGCTTTTCGCTGTTTTAGTAATAGGATGCTCTGACTGACTATGTTTTTATTAATTAATTGACCACATGGGTGTGATTAAATCGTGCATTATAAGTTATAACTGAAGGGATTGTTGATTGATTTGCGGGATTTTGCCCACACAAGAAGCTCAATATCCGTCGAGATTTGTTTTGGTTCTTTTGACTTAAAAGTTTTTTTTTTAATAAATGAAACTTTCTTATGGATTAATTTCTTTTGGTTTCACTTTGAATGGTGATCAATGCTAATTCAGTTGGAAATATGAAAAATTAGGTAGTTCGGCAGAGAAGCAAGTGTTCCAAGCATGGCATTTTGAATTGAAAACCAGAAAGACCCTAAACCTTGGTCTATCATGATGTTTACCATTATAGGTTGAATAATTTTTTAAACAAATACGTAACCTAATTTAACCTTAAGAAAAGGCACAATAACAACTTAGGTTTCTATTTTTTTAATTCATACTGATTAACCTACATTATTGTTCTTGATTGAACTAGTTGGGTCTTTAATTGGGGACATTGCTTGGTTTTTAAGTAATTATTATGTAAATTCAAATGAAAGGGTTATCTATATTCAAATATAGTTAGTCGCATACCAAAATTTACTTGAAGTGCCAATGGTTTGAATCTTGAAATCGTATTGGGAAAGATTTTATTTAAAATACCACTTTCAACTGGAAGGTTAATCTAACAGCTATGTTTTTTATAGCTGTAAGATTAACCTTCCAATTGAAAGTGGTATTTTAAACAAAACCTTTCCCAATACGATTTTTTTTTAGAAAAAAGCTATGCTTTAAGGATACTTGATTAGAGACTTAAGAATGAAATGATTGAATATATGAAAAAGTAATTGGTCGTTATAGAAATATGTTCTGTCCACTATCAAAAAAAAAAAAAAAAAAAAGGAAATATGTTGTGGCTATACGCAAAATATCCTTGCAATGTATCGTTTGAACTTTGAATTCTAAAATTGTTTGAGAAAGGTATTATTTAAAATACTACTTTCAACATAAAAGGTTAGTTCAACAATGCTTGTGAGGATACTGGATTGTATTTGTTTTTGTTTGATTCATTCTCTATTCCTTTAACCTTGTATGTATATTAAAGGTAATCATTTCGTCATCCGAAAATGTTAATTTTTTAAAATTTTAGTTATTATGAAATAAAAGTAACTACATCCTGTTTTGTTGATGTTAACTTCGGATATTAGATGCAGATGAACGAGTATATCAAATGTCTGGTTTAACGATTAAAAATAATTCAAAATATGCACGAAATATTCAAGAATATGGACAATGTATTCCATTTACAAATATTATACGGACATTGAATATAAACTGTGATAATGTATCATTGTAGTACTTAGGTAAGATTGGTTCATTGGAAAGGGTTTAATGGTATAAGAATAGAATTGGATATATATTGGGTGCCTAAATTTTTTTAAGTTAAAATATAATTTTGATCTTCCATATTTATTTAATTTGCAGTTTTTGTCCCCCTATAAAAAAAATAGAGATATTTGATCCTTTATTTTTCAAAATCAAGCATTTTAGTTCAATCGTCAATTTCAAGACATTGATCATTAATAAGAAAACATTGGTCACTAAATTGCTGACGTGACACTATAATATTAGATTTTTTAAATTAAATTCTTAGTTGATTTAGATTTTTTTAATAATTAATAATTTTTAATTAAATTTTTATTAAATTAAATGCTCTACTAATCAAATTAATAATTAAAAAACTAAATATGAATGATTATTTTTATAAATTAAATGCTCTACTAATCAAAGATTTTGGTTCACTGTTAAAAAAATTATTTCAATAAATTACAAATGACGTACTGTCATTCTTGATTGTACCAAGCACGACAAAAACGAATGATCTCATTCATTTCCATTCTCATTCGTTAGGAAGTCATTATATCAAATCAAACCAAATATGAAACTTGATTCCTCTCTGTTAGGGAGCTTATCATGTTTTTTGTTTCTATCTTCTACATGCCCACACTTGCACATTTATATCTCCTATTTAAACACCAACTAAAAGGCTTTATCCTGGATGAAACATTGCATTCAGGGGGGAAAGTAGAGCCAAGCAAATAAATACAACGCCGACAGGTTCAGGTGAAATGGAGTGGGGGTGGAATTATTGGTGAACACATGTCACAATCTGATGTTGCATAATTTAATTTTTTTTTTTTGCACACAAAGAAAAATAAATAAATCTATACTCGCTATTCATCATAATCTTTTATTTTGGTCTCGTCCATTTTTTTCTTTGGATTCCACAGCTTACATTAATGTCCTGTGGTCCATTTTTCCTTTGGATTCCATCACTCACATCACATTATATGAGCTCTTTAGATGGAAATGTATGCTAAACGGAATGCAGTAGGTAGAAATTGAATAAAGGGTTTCTATGGGCTGAATTTCTTTCTGCTAACAAAAATCTAATCTACATCATATGTACTTGTGTACCCCCATTCCCTGTTCACTTTAGGATTTAAAATGTATGCACATTCATTGAATATTGGCGGTATTCATGATAGTATACTCATACATGACACTGACAATAGGTGTAAAAATACTGCATGCCATACCCCAATAATATAGTGGTATTGTTTTGGCACATTGTCCCATTTAGTTGTTTATTCTTTGTGATACAAAGGGTGGTCAAAACACCTGAGAATGGTGGTGATCTTATATCAGTAAGTTATAGTACATCAGTAAATCATCCTTGAATCTAGTAACCTTGAAATGAGACAACCTCTGCTCTCCCCTAACCTTTTTAGTGCCAACATAAATAAATAAATAAATATACACCTCATTCTTTAGACTGTTTGTCTTTGTTAGCTACAAGATTGGGGAGAGAACAAGAGATGCCTGAATCTGTCCACCCATTGGAAAGATTCACAAACTTCTAGCTCCAGACCTTTTGGATCCATATCATCTAGAAGCAGACTGCACGACGCGAAACACATGAGACCGTATCAGGTGCATAAAGCGCCTTAGCTTCCAAGCAAGTGAACAACCTGATAATAATGTACTGCTGATTATCAGCCTGTTATGTATTTGGTTTACAATGGGCAGAAATATGGGGGAAAATTATCTTAGACAGACTTACCTATTGAGTTAGCAACGAAAAACTCGCATCAAATTCTAATCTCCATGCAATAAAACTGATTTGATAGATTAAAGAAAGTAGTGCCTATTACCTAACAGTAACACCAATGACAATGCTGACAGTTGTTATCAAAATAAAAATTACTTTGGAACTGTATGAACTGTGAAAAATGTTCAATAGTATGTGTTTATATTGTGAAATGCATAATAGATAGAATCAGAAAAAGTGATGCTAGTCCAACAGAGCTAGGAAAGCTTTTGCAAGAGAAGTCGTTTTCTCATAAAACAGACTAAGTTTCTGTACAGGGGCCTATATCTAATAAAGGGACTTGAGATCACTACAATGGTTGCATGTGTTGACATTATTGTAATTAATAAAATGCTAAGAAAGTATCATACACCTTGCATGTCTATGTGGTGAAAAGGGCATCCCACTATGGCTGAACTCCTCTACATCCGCCAATTAAAGATTTGCTGTTCTGTGAAAATCAGTTCCTGATTGGGAAGCACTAAGCTTGTGCAATTTGGTAACACAGCTGTAGAAGTAAAGGCACTGTAACAAGAGGAATAAGACTATAAGACAACTTGCATCAAGTACATAACTTGAAAGAAAAGAAATCTAAGTACATAGAAGAATAGTGTCTAGTACCTATAATTATGAGCTTCCAAATTATAATATTAGCCAAATTGATTTCAAACCAGGAAAACATCACGCTATGGTTGTCTTGATTATCAAACGAGAACATGATTATTGATGTACAAATCCCAGAAGCTGCAGGATTTACATCATAAAAAATCAAGTGCCTTGAAAATGAGAATGCATCAATCGGACGGCCAGTTGCCATTATCTAATGATGCATCAAATTCATTTCAATAATACTATTGAACTTTGGTATAAAACGAAGTAATCTAGATGGTAGGCCACCAAAATAAGGAACATTAAACCAAGTATGTAAAACATGTTTTCCTCTCAAGTGTGTACAGAAGGAACTGTTATGTCAGTAGTCCCAGAAAGTAGGCCCCTCCTCATCATATCATCATGAAGTGCCAGAGCTTCATTGATGTCTCCCAGTTCATAATACTTTCTCAATAGACAAATACAGAGAACTTGATCAGGAATAATGCCTTTCCTGAGCATCTCATCTAGCAATGACTTTGCCTGTTGTACTTGACCATAACGAGAAAAACCCCAAATCAGTGAAGTATAAGCATGGAGGTCTAGCTCCATACCTATTTCAACCATTCTATTTCGCAAACTCAAAGCTTCTTCAGGATTTCCATGCTTCATGTTCCCATCAATCAAAGAAGTATAAACTAATTTATCTGGACTGATTCCCTTATCCAGCATCTCATTGAACAGCTTCTTGGCTTCTTCAACACAATCATTTTTACAAAGGCCATCAATCAGAGCAGTATAAATCATAATATTAGGTTGCAAACCAGTTCTAGTCATGTGGTCAAAGTAACTAACAGCCTGTTGAACTAAACCCTTTTTGCATAAACCATCAATTAGTACACCATATGTTACCACTGTTGTCTTGATACCCAATTCCTGCATCTCATGTAATAGATTAACAGCCTCCGCGGTTTCCCCAACCTTAAAATATGCATCCATAAGGGTTGTATATATATAACTATTTGCAGTTAGACCACAATCCATCATTTCACGAATTACAGCCATAGAATCTTGTATTTTATTTTGTCTGCAAAGACCCAATATTTTAGTTCCATACAGCAACAGATCTGGCTTGAAGTTTTTCTTGTTCATCTCCTCTAAAATATCCATGGCCTTCTCTATCATCTTAGCCTTGATATATCCATGAAAAAGGGAGGTATAAATCTGCTGATTAAGAGTCCATCCAGCTTTCAACAATGCCCCAAATAATTCTTCTGCTTCTCTCATTCTTCCATCTTCACAAAGGCCATCCAGTAATGCAGTGTACGTGACAATATTTAAGTTAACTCCAGCCTGCTGCATCTCACTTTCCAGTTTAAATGCTTCATTGAGATCACCTATTTTACAATTTGCATCTATCAGAGATGTATACGTAAATTCATTGGGTTGCAGACCAACACGTATCATGTCAACAAAAAATTTATTTGCTTCCAGTATCATGCCTGCCTTGCAAAATGCATCAATTAGTGTACTATAAGTTACAACATTCGGTTGCAACCCTCTTTGCTTCATCTCGTGCAGATACTCAAAAGCTTGAGGAATTCTTTCAAATTTACAGAAGCAATTAATAAGAGAATTGTATGTTATTACATCTGGTTCACATCCTGCATCCTTCATTTCCTCAAATACAATAACTGCACCAGTTAGTAATCCTACCTTTCCATACCCATCAATGAGAGAATTATAAGTGACAATGTCTGGCCTAAGACCCATAGCTTTCATTTCTTCAAATAAACTCTTAGCAGTTTCTAAGTCCCCTTCTCTGGCCAGACAGCCTATCACTATGTTATACGTAAAAACCGAGGGCGAGAGGCCAGCCACAACAATGTCCTTGAAAAAACTTGATGCCAGTTTCCCTTTGCCTGATTTTGAAAGCCTGTGAAGAAGCTCATTACAGGACCTCACTTTTGGCAGAACCCTGAACTTGTTCATCTTCCAAAAGCATTGCCTAGCCTCCTCAAGCATCCCCAAATCCACTAAAACACTAAACAAAGTATCAAACACTCCAAACCCAGGCCTACAAACATTCCTGGTGGACCACAACATATCAAAGAAATCACAACCCGGAAACTCCCTCCCCAACAAAATCCACTCCTTAATGACACTTCTGGCATCAAGATAAAACATCCCACAGAACAAAATGTGAGCCAAAACGCAATAAGACTCCGCAGCGTGGCGAAACCCGGCACGAGCCCCGGCCTCCTTGAAGAACTTGAGGGCTGATTTAGGGTCCCCTTTCAGTTTCACTAAAGCCTTAGACACCCAAATGGGTGCCAATGCTGAATCAAACATGTGGGGACCGTCCTGTTGCAGGAAACTACGCATTGATTCGGAAGCAATGTCATCAAAAGAAGGTTTTGAGACAAAGGGGTATCTTATAACACACAGAAAGCTGGTGAACCAGATCATGGGGCGAGCAAAAATTGAATTTTGAGAGGAGGGGAATGAGGCAGTGAAGAAAAGGGGAAAAGGGTTTTGAAGGGGTGAGGAATAATAGGAGGAGCTTACTCGGAGTGAGGCCCTGCCACCGATGTTGCGCGCAAAAAGCAACATGTTTGGTGAAAACAACTTGGATTGGATTTTGAGTCTTCATAGTGGGGATTGGTGTTGATAATGCATGAGGGGTTTCATTGTTAGCGTTGAGGGAACAAGAATGAATGCTATTAGGGTTTATGGAAGATGGGGGAAGACCATTCAGGCCATTCGCTGTATTCAACTTCCTAGTCAATTTTAATTGACTTTTTTAAAAAAAAAACAAGTAAACAAAAGTTGTGAAATTAACTTTGAGTAATCCCTAATCATTTCAAGCTGTCAAGGTAATTTTTGAAATTAGAAAAATATTAAATAAACCTTTTAAATTAAAATTATTGTCCTTTTTTTTTAAACAATGACTGGACTGAAAATAAAACCTAAGAACTCATGTATACAACCTAAATTTTATAATTTATTATCATTATAGTAGTTCATACTAGAGTTAGTTAATGACAAGAACTAGCGTAACTAATGGAATTAATTTCAAAATTTTATTTGATATTTTTTTAAATCTAAAGATTGCTGTGACGATGTCTCACAAATTTAGAAACTAAAATGGGGGGTTTACTCAATTAACATTAATATGTATGAGTAAATACTTATTTAGTTTCTAAATTTGTGAGACATTGTGATAGTAGTTATTGGATTTAAATAATGATCAAATAAGTCTCAAATGTTCTTGTTACACAAATTAGTATATGCCATTAGGGGTTTATTCATAACATCAGTTAAGTGGTCATATGGCGGATTATATGTTAAATAGACAATCATATGTCATGTCACATGAATGTACAATAAATGACACGTTATCAAATACTAAAATGATAGTGAAATTTGTGACAATGTAATGATAAAGGACAATCTAGTAATGAATATATCCATGGAATGTACAACTTACTATATTTATAATCCTTGTATTTTACAATTTACTATCATTCTATAGTCCATACAATGTATAACTTACTATCATTATAGTTCCTAAATTTTACACTTTACTATCTAGAGATGAGCATGGTCTAACCTGATCCACCCTGAGTTGATTTGAATGAATTTAGGTTTTGAAAATAGACCCTATGTATTTCTTATGATAGGTTTAGATTATGTTTCAGGTCATCCCAACATAGTTTATTCCATACTCAAAATGACATTACTTAGTTAAGGAACACAAGTCGCTACCACTTGTGCCAATCAATGTTGGTATGAAAATTGTTTACTTTAAAATAGATATTGTAAAATACATCTTAATTTAAGTTTTGTATTTATTTTATTCTACTATATAATTGTACATGATGTCAAAATTAATATGTTGTATTAAAAAGTTGAGTTGACCTGATATTGTCTCATATATTTTGGGTTTTGATTGGGTCAAGTTCGGATTTAAATAAATGATATGGTCAAAGTTTTGGATGGAGTTGGGGTGAGGATAAACTCGGCCCAATCTAAACCATGCTCACCCCTATTACTATTGTTATAATTCTTACAATTTGCAAAAACATTGACCTCTATTCTTTCATTCTTTAACACTTAACATAAAAACATTAGAAAAGAGATCAAAACAAGCAAAAATGCAAATAACTTGGGGAAATTTAGGACTCGCTTGTTTAAACTTAAAAAAAGTGGTATTTTAAAAATTGGATAGAAGTTACTTCTTAAAAAATGCATTTTTTTAAATCAAAGTTTAGACAAACACATAAAAAAACATAAAATTGTCTATTTTATTAAAAAAAAAAAAAGTTAAAACAAACAGATCCTTAATTTGGATTTCTTATCCTAACACTATAAAATACACTTTATTGGGTCCAAACCAAGTAAAAAATTAAAATAAATGGCATAATTAACTTTAAAAACATTAGGAAAATAGATTATCCATAAAATTATCACCATCCTACACTTAAAAGTTAACTTGTCTTAAACAAAACAAAACATTAGAATATGAATCAACTAACATTACTCGACAAACAAACTACAATTAAATGTTTTCCACAATCCAATATTTTTTTCAAGACATCAAGTAAATCAATTACCCAAGCATTCCTAAAACTTTAATCATCAACAATGCAAAGTGAAACCTAAAGAAAATAAGAAGTAAGAATCACAAAACACAATATATTGATCAAATACAACGTGAGAGCTAATGCATTTGGTACCAAGATAATGTGAATATTAAATTCCATGTACTTGACTTTTAAATAGGTAGATAAATATAGTTTATTTTCTTAAATAGTCTATATTATAAATAGTTAATACATATCATGCATATTTTCTTTTTAAGAATAAAAAAATACAGGAAGTCATAAGATGGTTGGGAGAAAAAATACCTGTGATCTAGACAAAAAAAATATAAGCAAAAATAATTAACTTCACATTAATTAAAAGGTTAGTTATTAACATCATTTAATTTTATTAATCTCAATTAAAAAAATATTTTTTTTTCTAAAAAACCTTTTATTAGAACTTGATATCACGAATAGAAAAGAGTCATTAAAAATAAAATCACAATTAAATGAAGGGTGTTTTAGAAATGATCATTAAATATAATAAAATTAGTTAGATTTTGCTACACACACACACACAAAAAATGTTAATCATTTATAAATTATCTTTTACAGTCATTTTGTCATGCAAATAGACTATGGATAACATCTGACTTTAAAGATGAAGTTATCAAATATTACATGAATTATGCCTAATGTATGAGTTTTGAAATTGGTAAAAAAACTTCAAATTAATTGTTTCCAATGGTCAATATAATTAATATATAGAAAACTCATAAGTCACTTAACCACAAAATGATGAAACACATTTAAAAACTAAAAATGCACAACTATCCAAACGGGCTCTTAGTAAAGAATTTCTTTGACATGGTTTGCTCTATTAACTTTTTGCATCCTCGCTGACTGAGATATCTGTCCTTGCTTATGAATCTTTTTCAATGTTAAAAAAAAAATCAATATTTTCAAATTATATTTTTCTCAATTCTCACTACTACCTTTTTTTCTTCTTCTCATAACGTCTATTAATGTTCATGCCACGTGATATTAGTTAGAATTTTAAATTTTGGCAAGTGTCAAGCAAGATGATATGTCTTGCATATATAAATAATCGTTCAAGTAGCTCAACAACTCATGATATAATTACATTTATCCACCATAATAATTATGCTTAACGTTTCCTTATTTTAGCAACTAGTACTTATTATGCAGTATGTGCTTTTAGTTTTAGGGAAGAATGAAAATATTTAAATGTGTCTAAGAGCGTCTCTAATGCTATGTTTAACTCAACTCTTAAATATGAAAATTGAACCTAATATTCGTTTGTAGTTTGAGCAAGTTTACGTAAAACTCACATATAAGTAACGTTGTTTATATAGAAAACAATTGTTTAAGAATAAAGATTTATTTTTGATCAACAGAATGGAGAGGAAAAACAAACCAAAACCTCAATCCAAAATAACAGAAATATGAAAATGATGATCAACACAAAATTTAAAACAAACAATTGCAACCTAAAATCAAAATCCAAAAATTACAATCCAAATTGGAAATTAGTTGCCCAACCCAGAAATTGGAAAATCTAGAAATTGCATTTATTTTGTATTTTGAAAAAATGTCTGTAACTTTTTTTTCCCGAGTGTACTCAGCATAGTTTTAAAAACCGACCCGGTGACCGACCCGGTCAAGGCACTGGGTCACTGGGTCAGTGGTCGAACCGGTGGGTCACTAATTGACCCGCATGACCCGGTCTGTATTAAAAAATTTGAAAATTTTATACCTGTCTTAAAAAAGTAAAAAAAAAATCACATAACAAATTAATATAATTCCACAAGCTCATTTTTCAAGTTCAAATCTATTGATATTCATAGTAATAAAATCACATTATAAATTACTTATTAAACTTTTTTAAAGTTTAAACATAATTTAAAATAATAGAATCACATTATCAACTGTACCATCACTTCTTCAAACAAAATTCACAGTGATAGAATCACAGTATCAATTACCTAAGAATCACTACTCATAAATAATAAAAACAGAATTAACTAAAAATAACATTCAAGTTGGATTAAATAGAATCATGTGGTGTGGATCGATGTGGTTGAAATGATGACATTAGGGTTTATGTGTGTGCACTTTGAAGTTTGAAGAAGAAAATTCACAGACTCACAAACACGACACAACAAGCAATGTTTTGGCAAACGGTCACAGTCACAAAACCTTTCTTTCTTTTGATTTTTTATCCAAATAACGTCGTTTCAAGAAATTAAAAAAAAAAATTAAAATTAAAATTTAAAAAAAAAATAAAAATTTAAAAAAAAAATTTTAAAAAAAAAAGAGCAACCGGGTCGGTGACCGGGTCGGGTCACCGGGTCAACCCCGGGTTTGACCGGGTCACACCGGGTTTGACCGGGTCGAAAGAATGACCGGTCCGATGACCGACTCGACTCGGTCTAACCACCGGTTTCCGGTCCGACCGGCCGGGTCGGTCCGGATTTTAAAACTATGGTACTCAGTGTCAATATGATCATCATTGTTTCTCCCAAACTTAATAAATTCATAAAAAATAGGCATAAGATATGATGAATTTTAGTTTCGAAGCTTATTTAAAATACTGTCGGATTGGCAATACTTTATAAATTTGAAGTTATATGGTTAGTTGCAATAAAAAATGAAATTGGCACCTTATATTGTAATTGTCATCTTAAGAGGAATTTCATGTGTCAATGACTTCGTTAATATATAAGGAGTAATTCCCGTAAAAAAAAAAGGAGTAATTGATATTTGAATTTGAGACACTCTTATTTAAAAATTATAGTGTTAGGTCTGAATTAATTTAAATCAAGTCAAATAAAATTATTTAAGGAGTTAAATATTTCACATTTTTATTATTTTTAATTTTTGAATATGAAACTTTATTTAAAAAAATAAAACAAACAATTATTGATATATGAGAAATTGATTATATATATAAAATAAGTTTATTGTGTGAACCCCAATTTTTTGCAAAAATGTATTTTTCTCCTCTTTTTATCATAAATCTAAACTTATTAAGATGTATAAATTTAACACTAAGTTGCAATTTTCATAGCCCTGACAAATAAAAAAAATTCAAATTTCAAATTCATACTAAAAAGGATTTTGTTAAATATATTTTATTTATAGATAATAATAATAATAATAATAATAATAATAATAATAATAATAATCGTATTTTTAGTTTATATATATATATATATATATATGTATATATATAGTAAACTATATTAAATTTTTTTTCTGAACTTTAGATGAATATATCAAACTCACTTTAATAATGAATTAATTAATCTCTTATAAATTTAACTTTGATGAAGTATTAGTGTGTGATACAATCATGATTGGGGTGATTGGAAGTTAAACTCCTCTCTTATGATGATTTGCCCGTTACTAAACCTACTAAATTTGATAGATTTTGCATTACAAGACAGATAATAATTGCAGTTGCACATAGCAGATGGAACTTGGAAGTAACAAAAGGGATTACATTATATGGGGTGGGGAAGTGGGCCACAAAAGCCAATGTAGTACAACAACAGGTCAGAGACAGGTCCGTCTATTAGACTATTACTGCATCTTCTTGTCTTCCAACTCTCTCTCTCTCTCTCTGCTCATTGAAAGTTGAAACATAAAGAGAAGGCTGTCACTTTTGCAACTCAAAAGCTTCAAAACCAAAGAAGTAGTGAAGTACTACTTAGCTTATAGCAGAGATGAACACTCACTGCATTATGTAAAGATTGCATTTTTGCGCCCACAAGGACAACCCATTCATCAAATATGGATTACGAAAGGATCCAAAAGCCTCTGGTATCTCTTTCATCCACTTCATCTTTTTTTGTTTTTGCTTGATTTGCATTTTTCAATATTTCTCTATTACATGGAAAGTGAGTATCATTGCCAAAGTTGTTTAGTGTTCTGCAAAGTGGAAACACTTGTTTTGATCTGTTCAGTTTTGGGGTTCTTTGATTTGCCTTTGGCCTCATGGGAACTTGGGCTTGCAGGGTGGTGGGGGATTTTCGCCTGGGAAATTGAGGAGCATGCTACTGGGTGTGGAGAAGAAGAGGAAAGAAGAGGAAGAACTTGATTCTACTTTCACCACAAGATCTCACAATTCAGACATGGATGAATCTGGTATGTATGCTCTTTCACTCTTAATCTTGCTGAATATAATGCTTCCCTGAGGGTTGAGATATTGCAAATCTAAGATATTGAGATTCTCAAAATGTAAGATTTGACTGAGTGTAGTGATTTCTCCATCACCATTGTTGCGTTGTTGCCTGTGATGTTTTCATTTCACTCCCTTAGTTTGTTGGAAATTTAGCAGTATACTATGATTTAGATTATATGCAAAAAGGGAGAATAAAATGAAGAAAAGGGAACTAGTCATTCTTTGATACATAATGTACTTGGTATTTCAAATATGGTATACTATTTAAACCTTGTGTCTATCTTTCTTTTGTTTGATGTATTTGATTAGTTTATACAATGGTATTTGTAAGTGTTTGTTAATTGTTATTACAATAGAATGGCTGGTGTTTCTTATTCTGATTACAGTAAGGTTACTTCTATTTGACATATATGTTACAGGTGGTAGCAGTTCTGATCATTGTAAAGATGTAGATGTTGTGAGTGTCCTTCCTGAATATCCAACTTCTGCTATAGTTCGCACCAGTAGCATAGAGGCAGTTGGTGGTGATCGTTTTGTGAAGTCCAATGCAGCAGTGAATTCAAGGAATAGAATCTTAGAAGACCCTTCTTCAGATTATGATAGTGGGTATGATAATATGAGCATGTCCTCATCAATGTTCGAATTTCAGAAGGCCGAGCGTGCCCCACAGAGGGTGCCTGTGGGGCCATTCTCAAAACCAGCACCATCTAAATGGGATGATGCCCAGAAGTGGATAGCAAGTCCAACTTCAAACAGGCCGAAGACAGGGCAGACCCAGGGGCAAGGTGGGCATGCAGGACCGCGTAAGGTTGGTAGTCTTGGTTATGGAAGCCGGCAATCTTCAATGAAGGTTGTTGTTGAAGTTCCAGAGCAAAGAGAAATTGCTTTAGATGAACCAGATACCAAGCAAATTGATACAAATCAAACTAAGATGGAAAGTGGAGGACAGAAAATTGTGAGTTGGGAGGCTGATCCCTATGCAATTGCAAGTTCTTGTGGTAAATGCTTGTGTTTTAGAATTCTTTACTGGAGTTATCTCATAAACATACTTTTTTGTTCGTTCAGAAATATAATTCTATTTTTCTGCTATTTTTGTGAAAGATTATTTTTTTTTATCATTCTAGTGTGTTGAGTATATGTTGACTCTGCAATCCAGTTGACATAAGCTTACAGATCACAATTAGAACTCAGGTAGATTAGTGTTAGTTCAGTTGATAACTTATTTTCAGGCAGGTATTTGTATGGGCGTTATTATTATTTTTTCTTTTGTGTTTTTCTTTTAAATTATTATTATTTTGACTTTTGAGGGTCTTTATGTTTATTTGGGGCTGGTTATTCAACCTGGGCCTTAATATGGTTTACTTGGTCCCCATGTTTGATGGGCCCTGTATGAATGATGTAGTTAGCTATCAAAAATAGAAAATAAAATATGATATATTCTGGGAAACTCCCAGCTGCTAGTGTGTGATGCATCCCTTTCTCTTTGGAAAATTTGTAGTCCCCACAGTACTACTTTTTTTTTTTTTTGGTGTACAATGGTTGCATTGAGATTATAACCTATGACCTTATGACCTTATGCATTGTATCCAAACCCCCCACCACTAGGCTGACCCTAGTGGGTCTCCCACAGTACTACTTATTACTGAAAGAATGGGCACTACTGCAATTCTTCTTCTTCTTTTAGGCCTTGAAGTCATTTTCAAAGCTTGTTGGGTGTTGAATGCTAATTTGAACTTGGAAGGGAGCTAAGTGTGTGTGTGTATGTATATATATTAAAAAATATTGAATGGTAATAGTACCCACTTTTTCAGTACTGTAGGACCATAAATTTTTCCATTGTAATTTCCAAGAACTATATAGGTGAGATGCCGAGGTTTCTTCCCTTCAGCCCATCAAATCCTTTGTTATTCCCTGCTTGAATTTGCCCCAAACCCTGTCAATCCATTCTTGCGGGTTCTTTTAGCCACCAATCTAGCCTTACAATACAACACTTTCCAGTGCCTGCAAACCCCTCTTTCATTCATTGAGCCTTCAATACCCCTATGAAAAATTTTGTTTTTGATAATTTGAATCCTATGGTTTCTGCCTTAGACTGCCTTGCATCATCAGCAAAGTGCTTAAATTTTGGCAATATTCTCGTATGATGTTCTGCATTGGCACAAGAGATAATCACTTGCCATCAAAATGGATATACTGAATTGACTTATACTTTTCATATGGCATTGCTACAAGATTTTCCAATAAAAGATGTAGACAAATTTGGGAGATGGATTGCAAAATAATCCTCTGTAAAGAGCAATGTCAACTGGATGGATGTAGACTTATATGCTAGCTTATGATTGTTGATATTGTGAACCTGGCAAGCTCCTAGGATCAAGCTTCATAGGAAACATTTGGTTGGGGGGGGGGGGGGGGGGGGGGATGCATTTTCATGTGGATGTTAAGTAAGGTCTATGATAGTGTCTGTCTTTAACCTTTGGCTTCTTGAATTAGATTTTTCATATACATTCACCAATGGTTAATTACAATTATGTTTGGTCTGTTTATAATTTTGCATGAATCTTATTATTTTTGAAAATTTTAAGACAGCACACTTGAAAATACTTCCAATATAAGGCAAAGTCTTGCTAGTGGACTGCATAATTTTTTTTGACAATTAGTACTTACTTTGCTGTTGTCTGTTGATTAGAGTTCAAAAGTCTCAAGTCGTATAACCTAGGTCAATAAAAATTTGAGTGAAATGGACACGAACATGTTCTCCTACACCAAAATGCTTGAGAAGTCTTTCTATCATAAAATGATATCCTATAACCAGAAGTTGATGGACATAATTGCATTTGAATGAGTTAAATAAATTGTGTCTAGTTTAATTTAGTAATTATTGTATATATAGCTGACTCTTACGAATTCTTGTTCTGTCATTCTCTTTCTGTTATTTGATATTGGCAGTTAGTCTCAGCCAGCACAATTCATCTCTTGCCATCCAGAATGCAACAACATTTGTTCCTCCCCCTTCAACAGCTCGGTCTGTATCAATGAGAGATATGGGTACTGAAATGACCCCTATTGCTAGCCAGGAGCCATCAAGAACAGGTACCCCAGTGAGGGCAACAACACCAATGCGCAGCCCTAATTCTTCCCGACCTTCTACTCCCCCCAGAGCCTCCCCTGCATCTACTTTAACTGATCTACATAGTGACAATCTGAATCTCAACAAGAATGAGTTGTCCGAAAAGGAGCTACAAATGAAAACCAGGCGAGAAATAATGGTCCTTGGGACACAACTAGGTAAAATGAACATTGCTGCCTGGGCTAGCAAAGAAGAAGAGGATAAGGATGCATCCACTTCCCTGAAAACAAAAGCAGAACCACCTAAGAGTGTCGTTGAAGCACGCGCAACAGCTTGGGAGGAGGCGGAGAAGACCAAGTATATGGCCAGGTCAGTTTTACGAATTATGAATGGTAACATTATCTGTTAATTGTTAAATTTTTGGTTTGTATCCCGTAACTTCTATTGCTTTAGAGATATAAATCCATTAACATGCCCATTGTTCATAATTAAATTAAATTAAATTTCATCAAGTTAAGGGCACTGCCCAAATAACTCATGCATGAGGGGCCTGTGACATCTCAAAGATATAAAAGTAATACCATTGAAGTGCCTCCACTTAATAGCTTGAGCTTTCAAGAGCATTGGTCTTTGTCAAATGTCTATTTAATTTTATCTACAAATAGATTCATGAATATTTGTCAAAAGAAACTGGAACCGACCATTCTCTTTTGGTTATTAAATGTTTAATCCTATAAAAAGTAATATTTCTACTACATTTCTTCTGTAAGTAGCTTTTTGTAAAACTATTTCATGTTTGTGGATTCCCCTGGTTTCTTGATAATGATGTACCAGGGTTTTTATGTTGTGTTTGAACAAATCATCATAAATGACTTAGTGATGAAGAATCTAGGCAGGAAAAGTGAAAAGAAAGGAAGAGAGATATAGCAGAGGAAACAAATAGAGTTACAAAATTGAAGTGAACGCTACAAACTGCAGTGCAGAATGCCAGAACTTATGTGCATCTTTGATTTGTGATTGTGTAGATTCCAATCATGTATAGTGATTCAAGATAAAAAGGATTATCATTCTTAGTAGTGTACATGCACACCTCTAGAAGATTGTCATTCTTGCCTTACTCCTTTTGACCTTGTTTTCATTACTTCATTCTCCTAAGAGCATCTCCAACCAAGCATCTCTTATTGGCGTTCTTAAGTAGGTTCCACACTTCGACTTATACACATCATCATTTTTTACCTTTTTCAACTTGTATCCAATCCCTCCAACCTACCACAGCACCTCCAAAAAATTTACTAAATGGGCCCCATTAATAACCCCAAATCCTTACATTTCATCAATAATTTTTTTTTTACCAAACATTTCATCAATAATTTATTTATTAAGTTATAGAAATTAAAAAAATTATTTGTACATGAAAGTTGGCTATATTTTTTTTTTCAAAATTTTTATTTCATATTAGTAAAAAAAATTTGCAAAAAATTACATTATGTATTTGGAACATTTGTATACTACATTATATTATAAATATATATGTTAAAAAAAAATAACATAAAGCACCTGTGCTTAAATAGGCAACCCGTGCTTATTTAGAGTGTCAGAGTAGCGCTCCAACGGCAGATTCTTAGGAAGAACAGTTTTTAACAAGAACCCAAATAAGCATCACCGGTAGAGTTGCTCTAACAGTTTTTCACTAGTTTGAAAGTGACTGCATTTATATACCTATCTTTCAAGAAACAAAAACAAGGAAACAAATAATAAAAGGCATCAGAAAAATTTATAAACCAAGGAAGGACTTAAGGCCTAGGTATCTGAATTCTCTGACATTGTGACAAGATGAAGAAAGATGAATAAAATTTCACGATATAATTAACCAGACTTTTGGAACATGAGACCAATATTTTACAGGAATTTAAACAGTTTCAGAAACACATTATTTTGTATTGCTGCATTCTAAAATTCTCTGAAGCAGGAGTATGTTGTTAATTACACAGGTTTAGGCGTGAGGAGATGAAAATTCAAGTATGGGAAAATCATCAGAAAGCAAAAACAGAAGCCAAGATGAGAAAAATTGAGGTATACACCTGTTATTTTTACTGATTTTGTTGTTTTCAACATGGCTATTTAATTTAGTTTTTTGGGACAATACTTTTGATGTTTCTAATCCTAATATGGAAGAATGTATGAGCCAACCTAACAATGGCAATATTTGTGTAAGGAGATGAATAAGAAACCCTAAATACATAGAGTATGTGAACGGAAAACAGGAGAACATCTAATATATTTTAATCCATATCTTACCATAATTTATAAACTTACAATTGACTTCATAGAGTCTAACAGGTCTAGCAGAAATATATCTCAGTTTAATAATTCAATTTTGTCTATACTTTCTTTGAAAATACCTTGCATGGACCATTTGATCAGCCATTTAATTTTATGCAAAAGAGGACAGTTTACTGAAACATTTTAAGAGTGCAAAAGTAATAATTCGTACAATATGATTATTTATAATTAATCTCTTAAGCTCTATTTTGTATTTGTCTACCTTCTTGTATTATTCTATTGTTCACTCGCTGTTATGCAATGACTGACAAAAGTTTGAATTCCATGGATGAGATAATTGCGATTCATGATATTGTCTAGCAGTAGGAACTAGGAAGGTGAATGAAGTACTTATCCTGATATTATATTGCTTCTGAAGACAAAGAAGGAAGCAATGGATGTTTAGGAGTTTGAGGGAATTTTATTTCAAAGATTGGCATTGTACGCCTTCTGCTTATCAGAAGGGGTGTAAACCATTTGGGATGCTAGAGTGGCTGCACAGTAGATTTTCTTCATGAATACATCACTTTGTCTGTTTTCCTGGATAGAGGTCATGGCCATTGATAATTAATTTAAACTAATTTGTGATATGTAAAAATGCTGAATTTTAATTTTTAATTGGTATACTGTTGTGGCCTTTAATAAACAATTTTTCTTGCAACTTGCAAGTATAATAAGACATCCTTTTTGTTGCTATCTGATGTGATGAGACATTTGTCTTGTGCACCTGATGGCTTTGTGCTAATGCATAAGGTGTGGCCCAGTATTGCTCTCTTCTTGTGTTACTAATTTGAGAAAACTATAGTAAAATTCTAAGGAGTAACTGTAGGTGAAGCCATGTACTGTTCTCTTATTGGTCAAGACTATGAGGTACATTGATAAGTTTATAATAGTATGAGTATCAAATAGATGTGCATTTTGTCCCAATCTCAATAAAGAAATAAGTGGCTATCCCTTCTGGTATACTGAGAGAATATGTTTATGCTTATTTTTTTAGTCTGTATATTTTCACTTTAAATTGGGCATTATGTTAACACCAAATCAACTATCAAGCATTTAAGAGAATCAGTTCTTGACATGGTATTAGAGCCTTTATGACCATGTCATCGGGAGTTCAATCCTTATACTTCTAAATGAAATTGAATTTCAGCACAAGATAGAAGAGGCCTTTGAGTTGCATGCACTTCAAAGTCCCAAGAACTCTTATGTGATGGGGTGCTGAAGTTTTTGAGAGTTGGTTGCTTTGCTTTGACTGATACATTTGAATAGGAAAACATATTACATTCAATGATGACTTCTATTAGATTTCTAACATTTTAGCAAACTTTCCCAGCAATAAATAAAGTACAGAAGTAGTCATAATACATAGATATTACCAAAAAAAACTTTGGTTAGTTACCTAAAAATATAATAATATTTTTTTATAATAATAATAATAATTTGGTTGCAGGTAGAAGTTGAAAGAATACGAAGTAAGGAACATGATAAGCTAATGAATAAATTAGCAGCTGCAAAGCATAAGGCTGAGGAAAAGCGAGCAGCAGCAGAAGCCAATAGAAATCATCAAGCTGCAAAAACTGAAGAGCAAGCAGAGTATATACGAAGAACTGGTCATGTCCCTTCCTCATATTTATCATTTTCTTGCTGCAATTGGTGCTCGTAAAGAAAGCCAATCCTTGTCAATGTTTATTTTTTGTTTTATAGGTATGCAATGCCTTTTGCTGCTTACACCCAAGCATGTTAAATATGCCTGTTGCATTTCCCTCGTGGTGTAAAATGTTACATTGTTCTGCAGAATAATTGCAATTTGAAAGTGCTACGCTATTTGTCCAGTTTTTATTTTCTGAATTTCTTTTGGGGTTGATAATTATTCTTAGAATTTGAGTTTTGGACCTAACTTAATCCAAAAGTTAACTTGTGAGGTGAGGGTTGACTTACTATTTTGGCTATATTATTAGTCAATACGGGAATTTCAACACACTCTTTTTATTTGGAGGACTATACATGGTTTCTACACATGTATCAAAATGATTTGTAAATATAGTAATAAGTTGATGTATATTAAATTCATCCATATAGTTTGTGACTATTATATATTAAAAAGTTGATATGTAAATATGTGCATATGGAGATCAAAATATTGTTTATTTTTGGTTTGCCAATGTAATAGCTATAATATTCAACCGTACAAAAGCTTGTGCAAACAAAATAATATGTATTGTTACAAAAAATAATTGATGTGATTGCTTCAAAATTATCAAAGCACAAGTGGATTTGATTAAGATTTACCATCTTTTTATTTCCTAAATTTTTTAGGATTTTTGTTTTTAGTTTCTAAACTTTCATTTTAAAAAAAAAGTTAAGGGACTAAAAGTAAGGATGGGAAAAAATTGAGGGACGTTGACCAATCAAAAAAAAGTTTAGGGACTAAAAATAGAAATCCTAAAAAATTTAGAGATTAAAAAAACAGTAAACCTTGATTCAATGTACCATTATGTAGAAATGTACGAGTTACATGATAATAACAATAAAAAGTCCATGATATGAATATTGAAAATACTAAACATATGAAATATATAGAATCAATTTTTATAACAGATAAACCTTGATTTACATATAGAGCTTATTTGAATTAAATCATGTACAACACTCACATTAGCAACATTATAAAGCTAATGCGGATGTTAACTCGAGAGGATTACTAGTCCAAAACAATGACATATTTCATAAGGATGTGAGTTTGAATTTCATTACTGATGTAAGAATCTTGTTGGTAGATAATTTGTAAGTATCTTTATAAACACTTTTGAGCATTGAGGCCTACCTTAGCCTCGATGAGCTCTTGAAACTCAACTTATCTAAACTTTTCTCTAATAAAAAAAGGGTAAGATATGTTTTGGGTTCCTGTAAAATATGCAAAATATTAATTTTGTCCCCCAAAATTTTTTTGTATTAATTTGGTCATTCTAAAATTGAAACCTATTTTTGTAGGTCCCTATCAATACCAATAGCTTAATTTTTCTTTTCTTAATTTTCTAAATTTACAATAACAAAACATGAAAATTTGATAAATATAAAATTTATAATTCATTTCTACGTGTAAATTCGTAACCATGTCAGATTACTATTTAACAAAGTTACTAACGAGGACCTACAAAAATAGGTTTCAATTTTAGAGGGACCAAATTAATACGAAAAATTTTTGGAGGATGAAATTAATATTTTGCATATTTTACAGGGACCTAAAACATATTTTACCCAATAAAAAAATAATAATGACAAAATGTCATATACAAAATAAAACATTTCTTTGCACTTGGGGAGTAACGATACCTCACTCGATGACACTTCACTTAACTTCCTCATTGGCAGAACCCTCTGTAGGTAGTCATTTTCAAGACACCGATAACCAGTTATGATACCAATTGATAAGCACCCAAGCACTTGGGAAACCCACCCTTAAAAGCTAGTTGTCAAGGGGGGAGAACCAAATACTTAAATACTCCACCAAGCATCCCATATTACTCGATGTGGGACTTAAGTACCGTATAATACCCAAGTCCCTAACATAGCATGAAAAGAAGTTCACCAAAGAGAAGAAAAACAAGTGAAACCCAAGTGGAACAATCTTAAGTGATTGAGCTTGCAATGATTACAAGTTAGAGTAGAAACCTTTGTGGGGAAAGAAAAGAAGAAATAAGCAAGTCCAACAAACATGTTGGAAGAACACCCATCGTTGTGCAAATGAGAAAGTTTAGAAAAGTCTTATAGGAAAAGTTTAAGAAAAGGGTAAAACAAAAAAGACTATAGAATTGTTACATGAAGAATTACCATGAGTCTATCCTATAAGACTAATTGCCTAAAATTGTTAATTGCATGTACACTATTAACCTATCACACCCATAAAATTGTCAATTAAAGAGAGATAGTGTAGGGATAGAAAAAATAGGAAAATTTTGTGCAATGTCATGAAATCTCAGGGTAATTTACTTTAAACTTTTTTTCAAAATCTTAATTAAATGAAAAAAATATGACATACTATTGAGTCATAAGACGAATCAGGACCCTTAATTATTTTGATTTTATGCAAAATAAATATTAAGTAAAAAGATTGCATCTTATAAATGCCAACAGACGAAAGCGTTGTATCTGCGTCTGTAAGATACAGATGATACGCAGACAGACGCTTTAGTCTGAAGAAGCATTTAAATGCATAGTAAATGCACTATCGTTTTGTTATCTGTTTTGTAGCGAATGTTCATAGAACATCCTCCTAGGATCTGTCGAAGTGCATAAACGGGAATAGGAAGTAGAGTCAAAGTTTTTGAAGCTTCCCTCGCCTCAAAAGACGCGCTACAATTAGCAATAAGTACTTGTATGAGCAAGTGATGTGACCATTGCAGCAGAAGGATTTGGAGTATATCTCAAGAAAGATAAGCAGAATGTTTTATCAGCTCAGAATGACTAGTTGGTGACAAGCATTTAATGCTTGCATTAAATGCCCTTCAACCACCCTCCTTCAGACGATGGTCAGACGCAAGAAAGAAGACCATTTAGAGACAACGATTACTTCCTCAGCAAGTCTATATATAGAAGAAGATTTGAAGTGCTGAATATAGAACAACACATGAACTGAATTCAAAATTCAAGCATTCTTTCAAGCCTTCATTCTTTGTAAAAATTCTCTTTGTAAAAGCTCTCAAATCACCTTGTGCATCCTGAGAGAAAAAGACTTAGCTCTTAATCTTGTATATCCATATGTAAGACGATAACCAAAAGTCTGTGCACCCTTTTCTTAAACAAATCTTGTGATTTGTTTTAGAGCCAGAAGTGGTTTAGTAGTAAAAAATACCTGGGTTTTTAGCTTGGAGAGGCAAAGTGTGAAAAACTACTTGGGTGAGCCAGAAGTGGCAGTGAAGAATACTTGTAACTTGAAAAGTTAGTGGAACTTGGTGGTTTGCCAAGAACTGGACGTAGTCTCGGGGTGAGATGAACCAGTATAAAATTTCTGTGTTGTCTTTCCTGCTCTTCTATTTTCTGTAACTGCTTTAACTGACTTTTTATTGTGATTAATATCTGTTTTTCTTAAAAAGAGTTTTTCTTTTGTGCAGTATCGTCTGTAAAAAGATTTTCTGCAAAAACTATATCTTTTGTTCTATAGACGATACAAGTTGTTTATAAAAAGTTTGCAAAATTTTTTATAAATCACAATTCAACCCATCTTCTTGTAATTTTTGCCTTTACAGTTTGGTATCAAAGCTCAGCCTCTAAGGGTTGAGCACCTGACCGTGTCTAGAGGAAAAGATCCAGATGGCCAGTCACGAGAATCAGTTCATTCCTGAGGGAGCCTCTCTAACAAGGCCTCTAACCTTTCTTGGAGATGACTATCCCTACTGGAAAGATTGCATGGAGATGTACATCAAGTCCAACTAGTATCAACTATGGAACATCATCATAAATGAAGATATTCCCATTACAAGGCCTGAGGATCAATGGACTTAAGATGACTACAACATCCTTCAACTCAACAACAAAGCCAGATATACTCTGACCTGTGCTTTAACTAGAAATGAGTATAAGAAGGTGCGTAGACTAAAGTCGACCAAGGAGATTTGGGATTCTCTCTGCACCAACCATGAAGGAACAGAAGATGTTCAACTGAGAAAAATTGTCACTTTGACCAGGCACTATGAAAGTTTCTCCATGAAAGAAGGAGAAAGTGTCGATGACATGTTTGGGAGACTTCAGGTTCTTCTCTCAGACCTGGAATATCTTGGGCACACGTATACTAAAGCTCAGGTAAATCTGAAGATTCTTGACAGCATGCCCAAAGTGTGGGAACCCAAAACCACAACTATCCAAGAAGTAAGGAACATAAGAACCTTGTCTTGGGATGAGTTGCTGGGAGTTCTACGTGTGCATGAAGTGCACTTGCAGAACCGAGACCAACTACCTATAAACAACGCTATCAAATCCGCTGCTCTCAAGGTTAGTGAAACCAGTACTATTAAAGAAGAAACGATAAGAGCCCCTAAGGCTCTGAAAGTTCAAACAGAAGAATTAGACGAAAGCTTTGCCGGATCGACAGACGATGAGGTTGTCCTCATGGCAAGAAAATTCAGACAATCCTCCAGGAAAAAGGATTCCAGATTCAAGAAGAAAGATAAGGAGGACAATCAAGAGATCATCTGCTTCAAATGCAGAAAACTAGGACATATGAAGTTTGAATGTCCACGGTTAAAGCAAAAAGAAGTCCTACAGTGGCAAGAAAAAGTCAAGACTCTAGAAGAGAGCCTAAGTCAAACTAGCACCCCTAGTCAAACAGACGATTCATCCATAGTTGAAAAACTAAGGGAAGAAGTAGCCTGTTTAACTAAGGACTTTGGGAAGTTTCTAGAGAGTTCTAACACTTTCACTATGCTTTTAAAATATCATTAACAACCCCATGATAAATCTGGTTTAGGCTTAGAAAAAGATGCATCTACTTTTACTCAGTCTGATCCAGACAAATGTGACTTCTGTGGAAAATCTGGGCACTCGAAGTTCAGATGCATACATAAGAAGAAGCAAATGTCTAAGGGCACTAATGCCGCTGGACCCAAAAAGATTTGGGTACCAAAGTATCAGATTATTCCTATTTTAGATATCCTTGGTAGGAAAAGGCAAGGGTTTGAGCTGGTACTTGGACAGTGATTGCTCATGACACATGACGGGAGAAAGGTCTATGTTCCTAGACCTAAAGCCGGTTGAAGGGGGAGTAGTTGCCTTTGGAGGCATGGGAAAAGGATGCATCATAGGCATAGGGTATGTCCTCCCTAACCTCCATAGACAACGTCCTATATGTTGAAGGTCTGAGGTATAACCTACTGAGCATAAGTCAACTATGTGATAATGGTTATACAGTCTCCTTTAGCAAGGACAGATGTATAGTCAAAATAGATGATGACAAGTCTGTCTTTTTTGCCAAACGACACAACAATCTGTATGAAATTGATCTTATAGATCTTAGCAAGCAGAAGGTAACATGTTTGCTATCTAGAGAAGATGAAAGATGGATTTGGCATAAAAAGCTTGGGCACGTGAATCTGAAATACATTTCAAAAATTTTGAAAAAGGGTTTAGTAAGAGGATTGCCTGAGATTTCTTGGAAAACTCATCTTCTCTGTGAAGCATGTTAAAAAGGGAAACAGGTTAAAACTTCTTTTAAATCTAAAAATGTTGTTTCCATCTCTAGACCGTTGCAACTCTTGCATATGGATTTATTTGGTCCTACTAGAACGTTGAGTCTGGGCGGGAAGAAATATGACTTAGTTATTGTAGATGACTATTCAAAATATACATGGGTATACTTCCTAGGCCATAAACATGAGTCTTTCAAGGTCTCTGAAATATTTTGTAAACGAGTTCAAAATGAAAAGGGCTTTTGTATCTCTAGTATCAGAAGTGATCATGGAACTGAGTTTGAAAATGCTTAGTTCAAATCTTTTTGCGAAAAGAATGGAATTTTTCATAACTTCTCTTCATCGAGAACACCTCAAAAAAATGGGGTAGTTGAAAGGAAAAATCAAACTCTGCAAGAGATGGCTAGAACCATGCTCTGTGAGAACTCTCTTCCTAAACATTTCTGGGCAGAGGCTGTAAACATTGCTTGTTATGTTCAAAACAGAGTATTGATCAGACCTATGATTGAAAAGACTCCCTATGAACTATGGAGAGGAAAAAGACCCAACATTGCTTACTTTCATCCTTTCAGATGTGAGTGTTACATCTTAAACACCAAAGATCAATTGGAAAAATTTGATTCTAAGGTGGATAAAGGTGTCTTTCTAGGATATTCTGATACATCTAAGGCTTACAGAGTTTTCAATACAAGGACCTTAGTTGTAGAAAAATCTATTCATGTTAAGTTCAATGATGGACTAACATCTGATAGGAGACTATCAGATCTTAAGGATGATTTTGCAGATATGAAGATAGGTCCGTCTGCAGCACCAAAGTCAGACGAAATTCAACCCTCTCAGGAAATTCTTCCTCAGATTGAAGGAGCGTCTGACTCTCAACCACAGATAAGAGACTGGAAATTCGTAACTTATCATCCACAAGATCATATCATAGGAGATCATAAAGAAGGTGTAAAGACCAGATCATCCTTCAGAGATCAAGCATCATACGCTTTCATCTAAAAAATAGAGCCAAAAATAATAGACGAAGCCATGATAGACGATGACTGGATCTTAGCCATGGAAGAAGAATTGAACCAGTTTACTAGAAACGATGTCTAGACCCTAGTCCTCAAACCAGAGAACAAAAGCATCATTGGAACAAGATGGGTCTTCAGAAATAAGCTAGATGAGCAAGGAAAAGTGGTAAGAAACAAAGCTAGATGAGTAGCTCAAGGCTATAATCAGCAGGAAGGTATAGACTTCATCGAAACCTTTGCTCCTGTAGCTAGATTAGAAGCTATAAGAGTCATGCTTGCATTTGCTGCTCATAAAAACATTAAGCTTTTTCAAATGGATGTTAAGAGTGCCTTTTTAAATGGTTTTATAGAAGAGGAAGTTTACGTTACACAACCTCTTGGTTTTGAAGATCCCACTCTTACAGATCATGTCTTTAAACTCAAGAAGGCTCTGTATGGTCTGAAACAAGCACCTCGTGCTTGGTATGACAGACTGAGCTCTTTTCTTTTAGAAAATGATTTTATGAGAGGCAAAGTAGATACTACTCTTTTCATAAGAGAAGTTGGCAAAGGTTTCATTATAGTTCAAATTTATGTTGATGATATTATCTTTGGAGCTACTAATGAATCTCTTTGCAAGGATTTTTCTGATATGATGAAAAGCGAGTTTGAAATGAGTATGATGGGAGAACTTAAGTTCTTCTTAGGACTTCAAATCAAACAAGACAGTAATGGTATCTACGTTCATTAGCAGAAATATACAAGGGAGCTTCTTAAGAAATTCAAAATGGAAGATGCTAAACCAATGAAAACACCTATGCATGCTTCCAGTCCCTTGAGCAAAGACGAATCAGGTAAACCAGTAGATCAAACGATCTACAGAGGTATGATTGGCTCACTTCTTTATCTTACAGCCAGTAAACCTGACATTATGCATAGAGTCTGTCTGTGCTCTAGATTTCAATCAGATCCTAGAGAGTCTCATCTTAAAGCTGTTAAAATGATCTTATGTTATCTAGTGGGAATCACTAACCTTAGTCTGTTCCATAAGAAAAATCAAGATTTCAGGTTAGTAGGATATTGCGATGCAGACTATGCAGGAGACAGAGTTGAACGAAAAAGCACAAGTGGAGGATGTCACTTTATAGGACCCTGTCTCATCTCATGGGCAAGCAAGAAGCTGAACTCAATCGCGTTATCTACTGCAGAAGCAGAATATGTGTCCGCTGCAAGTTGCTGCTCACAGCTGCTATGGGTGAAATATCAGTTAGAAGATTACTCTAGTTTTGAAAACAATATACCTGTATATTGTGACAATACTAGTGCAATCAATTTATCAAAAAATCCCATACAACATTCTAAGGCAAAGCATATTGAAATCAGATATCATTTCATTCGTGATTATGTTCAAAAAGGTGTTTTCGATATTAAGTTTGTAGATACAGATCACCAATGGGCTGATATCTTTACACAACCTTTGTCTGAAGAACGTTTCGTCTGTATTAGAAATCATCTGCATATGCACATACTTTCAGATTAATGTTTGCATTCATCAGACGATATCCTTCATCTTATTTTCTTCATTAATCTGTTGGAACTAATGTGTGTTCAAGTGTACAGACGTTAGAGTGCCCACGTTCACAACAGTTATAAGTCTTTTCGTTTTTACTCAAAATGTGCGCCGCCCTTTTTGCCATGATGAGACAATTTTTGAAAAGTTTTTAATGTTTTTAAAATCGTTCTTTTTATGACATTCTCTCTCCTCTCTCATCTTCTCTGGTATAAAAGGACGAAGTGCCTAAAGAAGGAGGTTCCTTTGATCTTTCTAATCTCTCTGAAATCCTTTAAGTTTCTCAAAGACTTCAAAGATCAAAACTTTCTCTTTTTCTCTTTTCTAAAACCTAACCTTCTATGAACAATGGCACCAAGGAAGCAAGTTCCATCCTCTGCTACTCCTCTCATCCTCAACATGGACGAAGCCACTGCAACCTTTCCAGAAGAGCTTTTCATTCCTGGAAAGTGGGCGAACCTAAAGGAGTTGGCAAAGGAAGGCTTTGATGTTTTGGACATGTTTACCGGAGTTGGGTGGACCAACTTCGTTGGAAAACACAGCGTCTGGTACAATGGTCCATATGCTCTTTTCTGGGGGACGACCAAGATGGAGGATGACCAATGCATCAAGGGGACGATTGGTCAGACATCAGTAGAGATCAGCCCTGTAACCATAACTAAGGCTATTGGTTATGCTGAAGAGGGCCTGGTCTTCGACAAAGACTGGGAGAAGACCATCACCCAAGAGATGATGGACAAACTTCTCTATGATGGGGTGAGACCTACAGACGAAGACCCCAAGAAGAAAGCTGCAGCCATGAAGATCTTTCTTCGGTCTGCCAACATGACCCACGTCTGCAGACTCCTTCACAACATGCTCTTCAACATCGTGCTCCCAAGGACAGGGTCAAGGGACCACGGAGTGAAAGGGACAGATTCTGCATCTACAACATCGTTATAGGAGAGAAGATCAATCTCCCAGATTTGATCTTCTATCATCTGGAGCAGGCCTTCAAAGACAGATTCTCCATGAAGAAGCAGAAAAACCTCATTCCTTATTGCATGTTTTTCACTTAACTAATGAGGGATGCTGGTGTTGATTTGATGGAGTTTGAAGCTTCTGGAGGACCCACACAGGTGACAGGAACCACTTTTGTAAGGATGGGTATCGCTCACAAGTTCCCTGAATGGGTAAAAAAGCAGGGAATCAAGGTGAAGAAGGAGCCCAAGGAAGAATCATTTGACGAACCTGCGTTTGTCGTAGAGACCCTACCCCAGCCCAAACCTACACAGACCAAACCAACCACCAGACGCATCCAACCTCCTTCCTCAGACTAACCCAAAAAGACCAAACAACAACTATCTTCAGACCCTCCCTCATCTCTAAAGAGAAAGATTTCAGACGCACCATTTGAACAAATCCCTGAACCTCCATTCAAAAAGCCTTTCACCAGAACCACTAAATCTGCATTATCACTAAAGCCAAACTCACCACCTTACCAGAATCCCAACACTGAACCTCAACCTTCACCTTCCCAAACCCAAGAATCAGATGTTGAGATTCTTGATGCACCCCTCTCTAAACCCCAAACCTCTTCCAAACCCAAGCCTGCACCCAAGCCCAAACCTTCATCTTTTCCTCCACCAGTTGACAAAAAAGAAGTAGTAGCCATCAGAAAAGCTCAACAGCTGTCAAGAAAGGAAGCTGCTAAAAAGGTTAAGCTCGATAAAAGCCTTGAGGAAAAAGAGCATATTGAACTAGAATAATATGTGGTAGAGTCTGTTAAGACTTTATCAGCCGAAGAACAAAAGAGGAAGGATGCTAAAGAAGTCTTGGCTCCTGCAGACGCTGCTGAAGAAGAAGAAGCAATGGAAGAAGTTGTTCTTGATTCTATTAAGACTCTTTCTGAAGAAGAACAGAAGCAAGCAGCATTGGAAGATCTTGGGAGAATTGAATCTGCCCTGATTCAAACTACTGAGATAGCATCTGCTGAAATGGCCAATAAGTAAATGGAGCTTCAGACGCTCACAATAGGTGATGACGCAGACGACGCTGAAATAGAAGAACTGAATGAAGCACTTCTTTAGTCTGCTTTGGAGGCAAGCGCCTAAGGTCTAGATATTGGAGAAGATCTTGTTGAAACTGATGACTAGGGTCCTCGTGCCATCTATAAACCAATCACTGAAGAGGATGAAAGAAAGGTAGATGAGCACCTGGCACTGTCTGCAGAGGATCGTGCTGCCAAACAGATGGCCATTTATGGTGGCACATCGTCTGTATCCACAAATGAACTTCAGACTCAAGCTGATGAAGACATGCAAACTCAGACTGAAGATGAACTGTTCAGACGAAGAAGGTATGCTACCAAAGCCACTATCTCTCTGGGGTACATTTATGGAAGTCTAGCTTTGGACCTTGCTCCAAAGTACAGAGGCTATGATTGGATCATCCGGAGAAGCCCCAACATTCCACTTCCTCCAGTACAACCACCTACCGACCCAAATGTTAACGTCAGATACTACCGTGGATGGAAGTGACCCAGAGTCAATGAATAGGAACGCTGCAACAGGGAATGGAGGAGGAAGGGAATCTGCACTAATGAGGATCAAGCCTTTCTGCTTGATTCCATCAACTTTGTAGAGTTGTGGAAGAAAGGTGTTCATGGGATTGATCCCTTCAATCTTCCCAACTTTGAAGTTCTTCCAGAAGAAGAAATGCTTGCTCTCTCATGCTATAAGGAGGAACCTCAATTCAGAATCTTTCCTCCTCGACAGACAGCAGCACCAGACCCAAACTCCATTATTTTCGAGCATAATCTGCGTGGCAGACGCAGCTATCCACCTGGAGCCTCAATCTGGAGAAGGCTTTCAGTGCTCACTGATGAGGTACCTTTTTATGAGCCTGTCAACCTTCAACAGATGATGGGTTTGCTAGCCTACCTCAATGTGATTCTCCCCTGGAATCATGCTGAGCCAGGTCATTCTGTCTATTATGAAGATATTAACTTGGACGATCCAGAAGCAAGTCCAACTTTTCATTTGTGAGAATCTTCAAACTACTCTGCAGAGTTGCGTATGAAGCTGCAAATGTATAAGGAGGAGATCAAGAAGAGGCAAAACTCCTTCAGACAGATCCAGAGACGAGCACAGACGTTGCCTCACTTCCTAGGCACACAATTCCAGTGTGTGGCCTCAAATCAAACCCAATTTAAGCTTGCTCTAGACAAGGTTATCCCAATCCTTCCTATCTTGAATTATAAGGGTAAGGAAAAGGCTGAAGACGAAGACGAAGCTCCTCAAAGAAACATTCGAGTACGAAGAGGCAGACCCTTCAGATGGGAGATTCAAGCCATCTTTCAGAATCAGCTGCTGAAAGAACGTCTGAAGACTTAAAGACCATCAGATGTGTATGGAAGTTTGATGCTTTCTGCTCTGGTTTGGAACCTGAAGACAAGCCTCCCGCAGATGGGTATCATCTGAAGATAGGAAGATGTTATCAATGCCACGGGCATCAGACTTTCCCATCTTCATCTGACCCTTCCAACATCATGCCCTGGAAGTCCACCTTCTACTATCCATCTGATAGGGACTTCTCCTTTGTGGTGCAGCTGCCATATTCCACCTTCTTCTTCTCCATGCTTATTCTGGGTTTTGTACAAGAACCTGAAGATGATCTGATGGCCATTGAACCATTCAGACCTCCCATCTCTGAAGAAGAAGTCCATGATCTGTATGTCAAACTCTGGGCAACCAGAAAAGCTCTGCGTCAAGCTTTGGCAGATAGAAAAGCTCTCGAGGCTGAGCTCAAAAAGTGGATCAACATAGATGTCTTCTTCAAAGGAAGCCACCGCAGATGCACTCCCACTCCACCAGGATCCCCTATGGTGCTATCATCAAACTCTGACTCTGACTCCTTTGACTCTGATGGTCCCATTCCTGGGGAACTAGGTTTTGTTGATCGCCATGCAAAAGGGGGAGAAGGAAAGAGTAAAAAGAAATGAAGATAAAGCTACGGGGAGCTACATCTGAGGGGGAGATACATCAAAGGGGGAGGCCAAGAAAAAGGAAGAGTATTTTTTTCTTCTTCTTTCATCTGTATAAATACATCATCTTGATGTGAAAACTCTTTCAATAAGACAAGTTGTTTGATTAGTCATCAAACCTAAGTCTTCTTTTCTCTCTGTTTAAATTCTATAGCTCTTATACACCTTTTTACAATATTTGCTTGGCATCATCAAAAAGGGGGAGATTGTTGAGTCAGAAAACGAATCAGGACCCTCAATTATTTTGATTTTATGCAAAACAAATATTAAGTAAAAAGATTGTGTCTTATAAATGCCAACAGACAAAAGCGTTGTATCTACGTCTGTAAGATACAGATGATACGCAGACAGACGCTTTAGTCTGAAGAAGCATTTAAATGCATAGTAAATGCACTATCGTTTTGTTATCTGTTTTGTAGCGAATGTTCATAGAACATCCTCCTAGGATCTGTCGAAGTGCATAAACGGGAATAGGAAGTAGAGTCAAAGTTTTTGAAGCTTCCCTCGCCTCAAAAGACGCCTTACAATTAGCAATAAGTACTTGTATGAGCAAGTGATGTGACCATTGCAGCAGAAGGATTTGGAGTATATCTCAAGAAAGATAAGCAGAATGTTTTATCAGCTCAGAATGACTAGTTGGTGACAAGCATTTAATGCTCGCATTAAATGCCCTTCAACCACCCTCCTTCAGACGATGGTCAGACGCAAGAAAGAAGATCGTTTAGAGACAACGGTTACTTCCTCAGTAAGTCTATATATAGAAGAAGATTTGAAGTGCTGAATATAGAACAACACATGAACTGAATTCAAAATTCAAGCATTCTTTCAAGCCTTCATTCTTTTGTAAAAATTCTCTTTGTAAAAGCTCTCAAATCACCTTGTGTATCCTGAGAGAAAAAGACTTAGCTCTTAATCTTGTATATATGTCTGTAAGACGATAACCAAAAGTCTGTGCGCCCTTTTCTCAAACAAATCTTGTGATTTGTTTTAGAGCCAGAAGTGGCTTGGTAGTAAAAAATACTTGGGTTTTTAGCTTGGAGAGGCTAAGTGTGAAAAACTACTTGGATGAGCCAGAAGTGGCAGTGAAGAATACTTGTAACTTGAAAAAGTTAGTAGAACTTGGTGGTTTGCCAAGAACTAGACGTAGTCTCGGGGTGAGACGAACCAGTATAAAATTTATGTGTTGTCTTTCCTGCTCTTCTATTTTTCTGTAACTGCTTGAACTGACTTTGTGCTATGATTAATATCTGTTTTTCTTAAAAAGAGTTTTTCTTTTGTGTAGTATCGTCTGTAAAAAGGTTTTCTGCAAAAACTATATCTTTTGTTCTACAGACGATACAAGCTGTTTATAAAAAGTTTGCGAAAATTTTTATAAATCACAATTCAACCCCCTTTCTTGTGATTTTTGCCTTTACACATAGCATATAAGAAAAAAATTATTTATTAATATATTTATATAAAGTTAAAAACATTAAATTCTATATTAATACTTATTTTAAGCTCTAGTTTATATATATATATATATATATAAGAAGGGATTAAATTACACTTACACCATTCAATAACTTGATATAGAATGTGATTTTCATCGATCAAACCGTTGAATTATATGTACATATTATCAAGATTGTCTGTGTCAAATTTTGTCAAAATTGAACAACAATAAGAAGGTAATCAAATGATCCATATTTTAGTATATTTTGAAAATTTTATATTACGTTGATTTTAATCTACATGAATGAGGTAACAAATAATTTTGGATTGATATGAAATTTTATATATAGGATATATATGAAAGGAACTTTCAATCCAACGGTAGGTTTTAAGAAAATATAATTTAATTGAAAGTTATTGATTGGTGTAATAGTTGATCAAAGTTACACTGGTGTAATTTGATCCCTCCTATATATATATATATATATAATATATATATATATATATATATATATATATATATATATATATATATATATATATATATATATATATATATATAAAGAGAGATTATTTTTTAAATATGTTTATAAACTTTTTTTTTTAAATCTCAGTTAAATAACAAATTTGTATCCTACTGTATAAGAAAAAAAATATACTTATCTGTAAGGGAGACATGTTTAGTGAGAAGGTATTTTAGTGAGAGGAAAAATCTA
The DNA here is from genome assembly GCA_026413185.1 of Pueraria montana var. lobata. Classification (NCBI taxonomy): domain Eukaryota; kingdom Viridiplantae; phylum Streptophyta; class Magnoliopsida; order Fabales; family Fabaceae; genus Pueraria; species Pueraria montana. The sequence goes on along the minus strand of CM048648.1, from coordinate 22,707,683 downwards.
AACCATGCAACTACATATATATGATCAAGATTTAATGTCTTGTAACTTTTTAAAAAATTTACATTGTTTTAATTGTTTTAATTTTGACAATTGATGATAAGATGTAGTCCAATATTTATTCTCCTCACTCTTACATGAAAAAATTCTCTCGTTATATATCTGCTCCCTATTTGTATAAATATTATATTAATAACATTAAATGCTATATGAATACTTATTGTGAGTGTGTGTGTCATTTTATATAAGAAAAAGTCAATATATTTTTTATATTTGTGTAAATATTACATAATATAATTAAATGCTACATTAATACTTTTCACAAATCTAGACTATTTATATATAAAGATATTTGAATCTTTTCAATTTTAAATGTGTTTTATAAACTTTTTTTTTTAAATGTCAATTATATAACAAAATTGTATCATACTGTTTAGGTTATATCTTTGTATAAAAATTACATTGTTGGCATAAATGTAACACGAATATAGTCTACTTATATATAAAGAAAGAGACTTGTATATAGATTTGAATTTTTCTCTTTTAAAAATTAAAATATTTTTTGTAATATAATTTTTTTAAATCTTAATTAAATAATAAATTTGTGTCGTACTATATAACAAAAAACTATTTATTTATATATTTGTAAATATTATATTAATGACATAAATGCTGTATTATATATATTGAGAGAGAGAAATATTTGAATTTTTCTCCTTTCAAATATGTTTTATATACTACTTTCTTAAATATTAATTAAATAATAAAATTGTGTCATTCTATATAAGAAAAAGTCTAGGTATTTATATATTTAGGTATATATTACATAATATAATTAACTGCAACGTTAATGCTTTTTTCAAATATATATATATATATATATATATATATATATATATATAATTTTAATTTGATAAACAATTTTTTTTAAATCTTAATTATATAACAAAATTGTAAAATACTGTTTAGAAAAAAAATCTATTTATTTATATCTTTGTATAAATATTACATTCATGGAATTAAATGTAACAAAAATATAGTTAACTTATATATAAAGAAAAAGACTTATATGTATAAATAGATATAGATTTTAATTTTAAACTTGTAAAATATTTTTTAATATGTTATTTAATTAAAATTGTGTCATACTATATAAAAAATCTATTTATTTATATATTTGTATAAATATTATATTAAAAGCATAAATGGTAAATTAACAATTCTATTTAAATCTAATTTACTTATATAAAGATAAATAGAGAGACTTATATAGATAGATAGATATATATTTTGAATTGTCCTTTTTTAAAATTTGTTTTATAAGCTAATTTTTAAATCTTAATTAAATAATAAAATAGTCTCATTTTATATAAGAAAATAAATTTATTTATTTATATATTTGGGTAAATATTGCATTAATATAGTCAAATGCTATATTAATAATTTGCATCTCTTATTTTCTATACATAATAATTTGACTTCATATTATATTTAATAAATATAGTATTTAATATTTTTGGAAATTCAATTTTACTTATAATATATTAATTATAGTGTTTGTTAGATATAAAAAAATACAATATATACATATTAAATCTAAAAAACAAATCTAATTTACTTATATTTATATAGATAGATATAGATTTGAATTGTCCTTTTTTAAAATTTGTTTTATAAACTATTTTTTTAAATCTTAATTAAATAACAAAATAGTGTCATTTTATATAAGAAAATAAATTTATTTATTTATATATTTGTGTAAATATTGCATTAATATAGTCAAATGCTACATTAATAATTTGCATCTCTTATTGTCTATACATAATAATTTGACTTCATATTATATTTAATAAATATAGTATTTAATATTTTTGGAAATTTAATTTTACTTATAATATATTAATTATAGTGTTTTTTAAATATAATAAATACAATATATACATATTAAATCTAATTTACTTATTATGTAAAAAAAAAAGTCTAATTTACTTATATATAGATAGAAAGAGAGACTTATATAGATAGATATAGATTTGAATTGTCCTTTTTTAAAATTTGTTTTATGAACTATTTTTTTAAATCTTAATTAAATAATAAAATAGTGTCATTTTATATAAGAAAAGAAATTTATTTATATATTTGTGTAAATATTACATTAATATAGTCAAACGCTACATTAATCATTTGTGTCTGTTATTTTCTAAACATAATAATTTGACTTCATATTATATTTAATAAATATAGTATATAATATTTTTGGAAATTTAATTTTACTTATAATATATTAATTATAGGGTTTGTTAAATATAAAAAAATACAATATTTACATATTAAATCTAATTTACTTATATATAGATAGATATAGATTTGAATTATCATTTTTTAAAATTTGTTTTATAAACATTTTTGTTCAAATATTAATTAAATAACAAAATAGTGTTATTTTATATAAGAAAATAAATTTATTTATTTATATATTTGGGTAAATATTGCATTAATATAGTCAAATGCTACATTAATAATTTGCATCTCTTATTTTCTATACATAATAATTTGCCTTCATATTATATTTAATAAATATAGTATTTAATATTTTTGGAAATTCAATTTTAATTATAATATATTAATTATAGTGTTTGTTAAATATAAAAAATACAATATATACATATTAAATCTAATTTACTTATATATAGATAGAAAGAGACTTATATAGATTGATATAGATTTGAATTGTCCTTTTTTAAAATTAGTTTTATAAACTATTTTTTAAAAATCTTAATTAAATGACAAAATAGTATCATTTTATATAAGAAAATAAATTTATTTATTTATATATTTTTGTAAATATTGCATTAATATAGTCAAATGCTACATTAATAATTTGCATCTCTTATTTTCTATACATAATAATTTGACTTTATATTATATTTAATAAATATAGTATCTAATATTTTTGGAAATTCAATTTTACTTATAATATATTAATTATAGTATTTGTTAAATATAATAAATACAATATATACCTATTAAACATTTGACTTCTTATATAAATCTAAATACATTGAAAATATATTTTGAAATAAAATTAATTAATAAAAAATTAATACCTAAATATATATTTGTGTGTGTGTGTGTGTGTGTGTGTGTGTGTATATATATATATATATATATCTTAAAATATCAATAAAAAAATATTTGTATTATTGCTTAAAAAATTATTTATGAAAATGATTTAAAATAGAAAAATTCAAACATATTAATATAATATGATATATTTATAAATGTATAAATATATTATAATTTTTTCTTATTTTATATACTTATGAATTTTGTTATATTATATTTATTAAATACAATATTCAATGTTATTGGAAAGTCAATTTTACTCATAATATATTAATTATGTTATTTATTGATTATAACATATTTATCAAAATTAATGCATTAAATATTTTCTTATTTTTATATTTCTCAAAGAATTAGTTGTTCAAACATTTTAAAATAGAGAAATTTATAATAATAATAATAATAATAATAATAATAATAATAATAATAATAATAATAATAATTTATATCATAATTTTTATCCTTAATAATTTGACTATATATTATATTTAAAAAATATTGCATTTAATATTATTGGAAAGTCAATTTTACTTATAATATACTAATTATGATATTTATTAAATATGATATATTTGTTAAATTAAAATAAAATAATTATTATAAAAATTAATGCCTATTTATATATTAAAATATAAAATATAAATTTTATTTCCTTTGTTATTGTTTAAAAATATTACTCTCTAAAACATATAAAGTATTTAGCATGATTGGATAGTCAAATTTACTTATAATATTTTAGTTATAATATTTATTAAATTTAATAAATATAATATATATACATATATATATTATTACACACGAACATTTTTTTAAATATTTAATTTATGAAACTTATTTTAAAATATACTAATCGAAATGCATATTAATATAATATAAATAAATTGATAAATATATAAATCGAATTCATAAACTAATTTTGTGACACATATTTTGATTTTTAATTAAAATATTGTGTGTCTTTGCTTTATATCATTGTCTATTACTACTTATTTTTATGTACAACTATGTATATTTACCTATTGTCAAGAGTTATATCACAACAAGGTTATTATTTTTATTATTGTGTAAAGAGATCTATGTTAAAAATGTATTTAAATATGAATTGTATAACAAATTATTTTAATTAACTATAATATAAGAATATATTTCTTTTTTTTTCAAACATAATTTATTAAAAAAAATTGACAATTCATTTTTTTTGAAGTGGCGAAAACAAACTTTATTAAAGAATGAATTCATGTTGTTAATCATGACAAAAAAAAATACTTTCATTATTTTAAAAATCTTAATTTCAATGAATCATTTATAATAAATTGTAAATCATATTTTTTTAAAATATTTAAAATCTTCACATATTTTTTACTTATTTAAATCATTTTTTTTTCATATTCAACAATTAAACCTTGCAACACTGGTATTACATCTATTTTTTAAAGATAAAATCACTTTGGTTTAAATTTATTTTTAACTAGATCTGATTTTATAAAATTATATTGATATATGCTCCCGCACACAACAAAATACACTTTTGGTCCCTTGTCTTATCTTTTGGTTTTAGTTTGGTTTCCTAAGTTTGAAAAGCTCTATTTTTATCTCTTAAAGTATCTTTATTAAACCAAGTTAGTCATTCTATCACTTTACCATACTAACTTGATCAACTTGGTAACATGTGACAAGTTATAAGAGATGTCACATCATATCGGTATTTGCCATGTCAATCAACATAAACATTGTTAGTACAAAAACCTTATAGAAGGACTAATTTGGCCTAATAGATACAATTTAAGAAATTAGAATGAAACTTTTCAAGCTTAGGAGACTAAATTGGAACAAAAAGAAAAAAAATGAGGGACTATAATACTATTTTAGTCTCTCTATACAATACTATTTTAGTCTTTATTTACAATACTATTTTAGTCTCTATTTCAATTTATGTAATATATATATATATATATATATATATATATATATATATATATATAAACCATTTTTATGTGAGGATAGAAGAAACAAATATTAGTTTTTATCACGAACGATTAGGATTAAAACATACAAGTTATGTGAGTTTTTAAAAAATCAGATGACTTTTTTAAGTGATCATGTGACTTTAAGGAACTTGTAATTTTGAGAATTCACGTATAGTTGTACAATTCATATCTATTTCTCTTCCTCATATAAATAACCCTTCTCTCACTAGATATGTCCTATATAGGATTGATCATTTTTTGGTGACCCACCCGAAACTTGACAAAACCTATATCAAAATCAGAGTAGCAAAACGATTTACAATGGTTTGCAACTCGTGCCTGTGCAACTCGTGTAATTGCAGCTCTACAGGTTTTAAACTCAGTATTATCAATATGTAGATGTGAGAATACTTGCATGCAGAAGTGAGAATACTGGTTTGCAGAGACTTAGCAATTTTTAATCAGATCTTTGAACTATTTTTCATTTTTAAATAAGTCATTGAATTTTTTTTTTCAATTGAGTCCCTGAACTTGTATTTATTTTTTAATTGGGTTCGAGCAGGGACCTAATTAAAAAATAAATACAAGTTTAGGAACCCAATTGAAAAATATAGTTTAAGGATCTAATTAAAAATTGTCAAATAGTTCAAGTGCCTACATATAAATTTAACCTAATCATTTCAAAGTGGTCCAATTAACTTAGGTCTCTAATTTGTTAACCTAGCCCAAAACATTTTCAAATTAATCAATTCTACTTTCAACCTCTTCAAATATGAAAAATGAAATCTAATCTAATCGGAATTATGTCAATCACAATCATGAATTGCAAAGAGAAACATAATTGAAGAGAAAAAAAAGGGAGGAAAATGCATAAAATAATATCAATTAAAATTAAAAAAAAATTGTTTGGACGAAAAATTTATAAAAAAAATAAAAAGTTGTGCGGATTTTCAAGGGAAGGAATTTAGTTTTTCTTGGGATTTAAAATGTCACGCGCTAGAATTTTTTGTTTAGATATTTTACTTAAAAAAGGAATTTAAAATTTAGAAATTTTTAATGAGATATTTTTATTGACTAAAATAAAAGAATTTCAAAATCTACCCGAGCTCGCGCTACACACTCGTCTCTCTTTCTCTCTGTCTGTCTCTCTCTTTGATGCTTACTCAGGTCAACTTTCTCATTGGTGGTTTTCGTATTCTCCTCACAGGTTCATTTGTATCTCTTATGCTCTAAACTATCATCTTTCAATTTTCTCCCATCTTCTAATTAGGTTTAATATTTTTTTCTCGATCTAAGTTTTTTCTCATCTATCCCTTGATTCATAATTGATATCTCTTCTTTGAATTATTTCCATGATTTCCCTCATATATCTCGTGATCTTATTTGTGTCTTTATCTTTAGGGATTAAGGTTCATGGTTTTTATATTTGATTTCTCTCGATTTGGTTACTGATGTAGCCTATTTGTTAAGCAAGCTTTAAAGCCATATCAGGTCTTGTTATACTCATCAGATGAATTGCTCTATCTGATTATATTTAGGGTTTAGGGTCTTTATATTTGATTTCTCTCTATTTTTGCTTATTGATGTAGCTTGCAAGCAAAGCTAGATTGGGTCTTGTTATACTTATTGGACGACTTGCTCTTATTGATTATCTTTCTCAAGTAAATTTGTTTCAATCACCATATAGTTTTATTTGTTGCTTCGCTCAATTTTTGCTTATTGATGTATCCTTTTCAAACAAAAAAAAATCTAAAAATTAAGGAATTTACTTTAAGCGTGTGAGTCAATTGACACGAGGTTGTTTCAGCTTAATCAGTGATCTCAAGTTCGAGCCTTGAGTATGTAGTTGTGTTAAATAGGATTAATTTTGTCGCTCATAATGGTCATACTCAGTTGAGTAAAATGACCTCTTGTGGAGGATTTTGATTACTTTATCCAAACAAAATATTTTGAAAATGAGTAAATTTCAATTGAAGCAACTTAGAATTTTAAATTATTTAGAATTTCTCTATCTAAACACACAATAAGAGTACAAATATTTACAAAATATGTTACCATAGTTGGATTGTCCTTTTTGTTCCATTATCTCTCTTTTATTTGTGCAGCCCAATTTGATTAGTTAGTTTTTCCATAGATTCTTTGATAACCATCGAGCACGTAAATCAACTATTGCAGGGTTTTTCTAGCTTAACTGGTGGTCTCGAGTTCGTATTCTAGATATGTAACTATGCTTAATACTCAGAGAAACCTCTAATAGAGGATACTTGTAGTCTATACCAAACAAAAAATTCTCTTTTACATCTATCTTCTCTAACAATAATCTCTCTATTCTCTTATAAGGTTGGTTTAGTGGTGAAGAGAGAAGAGAGGGAGGGATAGGTCGTGGGTTCGAATTCCTCCACTAACAAAAATTAACATATTAACAACTAACATTTGGCCGATAAAAAAAAAATCATGTGAACAAATTGTGGCTATCTATCTTTTCTTACATGTACACAAATTTTAATGTTTCCACTTATTTAAGGTGTTTTTTTTTGTTGGATTACAAGAGAAAAGTTTTGGGGTGTGTTTGATTTTTATTTAAAAATTGGTTTTAGTCTCTCTTTTTTAACCAAAGAAAACATATGACTACATTAAGCTTATGCCTCACCACATGTAACACCACTTTAGATGACCTACATTCTTAAAGCTAGAATCACAAAACAAAAGAGGAGGAGGAGAAAATATTTCCCTTTCTATTGTTTTGTTTTGTAAAAAAATTATTTTAGAAACAATTTTCAAATTTTAATATATTTTAGATGAATTTTTTTTATTGAGTAGTATAGTATTATTTTAGATTTTTTTTAAAATCATGTAAAATTTTTTCACATAATATAATAATAATATAAAATTTTAGCATAAGGAAATTTGTTCCAATATCTCTCCAAATCTTCTCTAGCTCATCACCATTTCCCTGTCCTCTCTCCCCTTCTATTTTTGTCCTTTTTTGTTAAGCAAGAGAGCCGAAGAAATCCATATTACTTTTCCATTTATTACATATTCGTGCAAGAACTTTCATACTAAATAAGTAAATAACATTGCTAGTTCATGGACGTCTTAGATTTTATTTGAATCTATAGGTTTTCTCAGGTTGAAACAATAAAAAAAAAAGTGATACTATGAATTAGGAGTTTTATTTCAAAATTACCACCATGAAAACAAGAAAACAATATGAAAACGTTTTTAACTGCTTTAATTTCCTTATTTCTGAGAATATGTCTTTAAAATTTTAAATAAAAACAATTGATATCAAATGTTTTTATTTTTTATTTTTTTATGAGATCACATATTTTTTTTTTACAGACAGTAATTCTGTTCAAGCCAACCAAGTTCACTACAAATAATAATTTTTTCTTTTAAATATTTAACACAACTTTATTTTTAAAGTTAAAACTCAAAATAATTAATTAAACTGCAACAACAATGTGTCAGTTAATTTACATGCATTCGGTGTTAATATTTTATTTTTAATTTTTGAAAACTAAAAACTGCTTGTAAAAATAGTATATATATAAAAAAAATCCAAGTGTTTAATTTTTTCTGTGTTATTAATATAATGTTATCATTTTTTTGGTGTATATGAAATAATCCTAGTTTTTTTTTGCAGTAAAAAAAACTTATTTTTTTTCTGTGTTATTAATATATTGTTATGGTTATAAACATGAAAAGGTAAACCCAAACCCAAATTGAAATACTAGGAAGTGTGTAGAGGAGCTACACTAGCTAGGCCCTTAAGGTTGATGCCCACCATTGCATTAAACATTAGAGTTTTAGAGAAACAAGATGATGAGCCAACAGAAAGAAGACAAGTGTCCCATTACAATTTTGGTATGAAACATCGAAAAAGAATCATTAACACACAAACACACAACAGACACATTAATCTCAATTTCTACAAAAATAAATAAATAAAATAAAATTAAAAAAAAAAAAAAAAAAAAAACACAGAAGCCGAAACCAGGTTCACCCTTACCCTCTCTCTCTCTCTCCCTCTGCTCCATATAAATCCATCACATTCACATACTCGAACACACACTCTCTCTCTCTTTCTCTCTCTAAGCTCTGACCCCAATTTCTGTGGCGGCTCTCTCTCTACTTATTTTCTCTTCTGAGATTGAGATTTGGATCCATCCATCCTCTTCTCCTTCTCTTTGTTTTTGATTTGATCTTTTCCTTCTCCTTATTGTTGTTTTTGTTGGGTTGGGTTGGGGTCTTCAGCTTCAACTTCAACAACAGAACAGCTATGGTTACACAACAGCCACAGCTTCAGGTTCAGAATCAGCCTCAACAGCCCACACCCTCTTCACAAGATGAGGCCTTGAAGAGGAACACCGATTGTGTCTACTTCCTTGCATCTCCTTTGACATGCAAAAAGGTTCTTTCTCGCACCTTTTTCTGTTTTTCAAAGAAAAAACCAACAACCACCCTTTTTTGCCTCTTTGGGAATTCTGTCTTTTAGGGTTTCAGATTCGTGTGTTTCTGGAAATAGTCCTGCTGGGTGGTTTTCTTCAATGGGAAAAATCGAATTTTGGGAAAAAGGGGGTTGTGGGAGTTGTGTGGGAATTCCCCAAATTCGTTAATTTGGGGATAGTGATGGGGAATTTTGTGGATAGATAGTGTTTTATTTTTAATTTTGTTTTGGATTGCGTTTTTGGGTGTCTAGTTTTTGTGAAAACTGTTATTGATCATTGTTTTATTAATTGGATCTTTCTTGGCGTTACTTTTTTGTATTTTTTCACTTTTTTTCGTTTTATTTGATAAGGTGAGGGGAATGGGGGAGAACGGGGTTCTTGAACCCTATTGCGATTGGTATATGAGAATCTTTTTTTTTTCCTTTTAATTTTGTTTAAATTGGATCAATCCTATGGATCCTGCTGGGAAAACATAGGATTGGATCAATCAAGTTTAGGGGTTTTTTGTATGGCTTATAGTGTTATTCAATATGTTCTGTTTTTGTGTGTGTGTGTGTGTGTGTATGGTTTTTTGTATGGTTTATAGTGTTATTCAATATGTTCTGATTGTATCTGAAAGCAAAGCAACAATTGGCATAGTGAATGAACTTTCATTACAACAAAATGTTTTAAGTTTTAACAAACTACTATTACATGGTGGCAAGAGTGTTTGAGTCATGATAATATATTAGTCTGCATAGTGTTCTGTTAGCAAGATCTGTGTTGTTCACCGGTGTTGCCAGCACTCTTTTGCATAATCCTTGAAGTTGTTATTGTTATCATTAAATATATTTCAACATTTTACTTGAAATAGATATTTGTTTTCATAATTATTCTGTTAAATGCATAAACTTGTTTTGACAATTATTCTAATGAATGTCATGCCATTTTTTTTGTGTTGTGCAAATCAAGTATTTACTGTATGTAGCAACACAATGTTTCATGTATGCTTTCTGCATAGTGTCCTGTTAGCAAGATCTGCACGATAGTGTATTTTACTGTCACTGTTTTTTTATTGGTGCCGTGCAAATCATTTATTTTACTGTCGTCCCGTGTTTTTTTTGTTGCCGTGCAAATCAAGTATTTTGCTGCCGTACCGTGTTTTTTTTGTTGCCGTGCAAATCAAGTATTTTACTGCCGTGCCGTGTTTTTTTGTTGCCGTGCAAATCAAGTATTTTACTGTATGTAGCAATGTAATGTTTTGTGTATACTTTTTGCGTATTCAGAGAACAACTATTAATTATCAAGAATGTGAGGCTATCTGGTCATCAAAACTGCTTTTATATTTTGAACTCTGGATTTTGTTTCTGGCGTCATTTTGATTTGTTTTCTTCTTTGTCGGAACAGGGAAATGAATGTGAGTACCGCCATAGTGAGTATGCACGTGTTAATCCTAGGGACTGTCGGTATTGGTTGAGTGGCAATTGCTTGAATCCGAAATGTTCATTTCGTCATCCGGTGAGTGCCTTTATGAGCACCAAGTTTTTATACTTTCATGTCAATTTATGGACTATTTGTCTATATTCCTCTGTTATTCTTTCTTTGTACGGCTTTTGCTAACTGCATTTTGTTTTCTCGTGCAGCCTCTTGATGGCTTGTTAGGAACACAGGCAGCAACTGCTGGCGGGCCATCTGTACCCCCACCACAGATTCCAACAGCATCTGCAACACATGCACCTTATAATTCCAGTAAACAAGCTGTCCCTTGCTTTTTCTTCCAAAAGGGGCTTTGCTTAAAAGGTGACAGATGTGCCTTCTTGCATGGACCTCCTATTCCTAACACTGGTAATAAAGTACCTGCTCAGGTTCCAGTGACTAGCCAAGGAGCTGAGAATCCAAGTTTTAAGAAGCCTTTTGTCAGCAATGAAAAGTATACTCAGGAGAGGAAAACTTCACAAGGAAATGTTGCAAAGTCAGGTGGAGGTCCTGAAGCTAAACCTGCCCCAAAAATTGAAACTGCTCCTCAAAGAAATACGTTTGAATTGGAGAAGAAAGTGCCACAACCATCTGTGGGATTTGATAATGAGGCTGCTAGATTTAAGACAAGTTCTCCACCAGTGACCAATGGCCCTACTGTAGCCCGGTCAAACCGTCCGCATCAAGCTCGTGTGCCAGATGATCACAATTTCCAGAGTGGCAAGGACAGTGATGAGTTTCTCAGAGAATCATCTCCTGGGTTTGATGTTCTTGTAGCTGATGAACTTAGGAATTCTGATTACTACCATGGGGAAGATGAATTTGGTAAAGCAAGAGGTCAAGATGAAAGGAACTTAGACTCTTTGAATGAATATGATTTAGGACATTCTGGTGATTATAATTTAGCAGCTGATATTGATCGAGAAAGATTTCGTGTGCCCCAAGGTTACGAGTCATATGATCACATGCAGGATCTGTATGGTTGGGAGCAGCATAGAAAGCCCTCAGCCCATTTAGACAGAAGGACTCGCCGCAGATCTGACAGTCCTGAAAATGCTGAGGTCTCAGATCTCCGACATCATTTATCCAAGCGCAGGAAGGGCAATGGTTTGAAATCTGTTGTCAGTCATGATTATGCCCTTGAGGGCCATGGTGAGGAACAAAGTCGCCGGTCCTTCTCTCGGAAGGATTCACTCGAGTCACCTCTGAATGAGAGCTCCCTTGGTAATCGCTTCCGAGGTAGAATAAAACTTCCAGCAAATGGTGGTGCTGATCACCTAGACAGGGAAGACAGGGGAAGATTTAGGAACAGATTGTCATCTGGAAGGTTGCCGGCCACTCACCAGGGAAGGGTCCATGACAGAATAAGAGGAAGGTTGCCAGATGATGAGAGGAGAAACTCCAGGGATCGATTGATGGGGAGAGAGCTACTGGGTGATAGGAGTGATTTTGCTGGGCCAAAAAGTCTTTCTGAACTTAAAAATGGGAGGAACACTGAGAATAGGGAGCAACAATCACTGGGAAAGAGAAGAAGTTTAAGGGATGATCGCCCACAATCTGAAGATGATTTCCTGTTTGAAGGTCCAAAACCTCTTAGTGAAATTCTGAAGGAGAAGAGAGGAGTTGGAGCTGATGCAGACTCTGGGAATGGCAAATTATCTGACAATACCAATGGCTCGGATCCTATGCCTTTCGGAAACACACAAAATGGATTGCTGTCTGAGACCAAGGAAGATGTCAAGAATCTTCCACCAAATAATGAAGAAGAATCCAAGCTTGAGGTCACTGATGCAGCTGGAGGAGACGATGGCCAATACGAGGAGGGAATGGTGTACGATGAAGCGGGTGAGGATCAGTATTATGAAGGTGATGATCAGAGAGATGGGGACTATGAGTATGAACAAGGTGAAGGTGATGAGGGATACTATGAGTATGAACAAGGTGAAGAGGGTGAAAATCAAGAGGAAGAATACATGGATGAAGAAGATGGGGATGATTTTGCTAAGAAGATTGGTGTCATTCATTCATAATTATGGAAAAATCTGAGAAACAAGGGAACGTGTCCTACTCTACTCTTTATGATCAAATCTCATATAGGTCTCTCTGACTGAGCAGCATTTCTGCTTAAAATTTGCTTGTAGAACTCAGAACTGCGCTATCATTATCAATTTGTTTTCTTGTATTAATTAGTCCTTTTTATTTTTACTGTATTTTCATCAAATTTAATGGATATTTTTATGTGATCAGTGGGGCATTTTGCTGTGCTCTCCGCATATAAATGTCATGCAGAGTGCAGGCCTTTTTAACCTTAGAAAGTTAATAATATTTGCATTCACTTTAGTTTTCTCAAATACCTTTATTGATCTGGTCAAATAGAGCGATATAAACCATTGTATCATTTGAATTTCAGCCTCAATCATTGGTTAGTTCTTTATACTCTTCAATTAACGATTCTGATTTCTAAAGTTTATGACCAATAAATGCCTAGACTTTTCTTGGTATAAGTCATTGTAGCATTTGGGATTTTGGTGCTTCAATGATTAGATACGTGTTCAATAAGTAGGACACTTGGTGGCCTTAATGTTAAGTTCACAAGAAACAAAGTTTAAGATGAAGTTTTAGTAAATTTTTTAGGACAAAGAAAAACGATTAACTAGACAAGTAGACAAGATTTTGTTATTGTTAACGTCAAACAGTACAAATTAGCGTCTGGTATGTTCTTTGATTTCATTTTCAGTTAGGAAAAATATCCTCCAGATTAGGATTATTTCTACAAACAAGTAAAGGTATATTCATTCTTGAAATTTTAATAAAAATTATAATATACTTTAAATTAAATTAAAATGAAGATAGAATAACTCGTATTTGTTTATTTTAAAAGAGTTTATTATTTTTAATTGATATATTTTCATTAATAATTATAAAAATATTATCTTGTTTTTACTTTATTTTTATTTTTTAAAATTTACAAATGAAATGGCTAAAATAAATTTTATTATTTTCACAAGTTTTTAAAAATAAAAAAAATAAAAAAAGTGAAATATATATAATTATTAACGAAAACATATTAAGTGAAAATAACAATATAAAATAAATCAATCGCATGTAATCTTGTAATTTTTGTTTTAAGGGTATAAGTCTCATAAACTCCTTCAGGTTTTAATGAATTGTAATCACAACTCCCAAATTAATAAAAGTAGCAATTAAGTTATTGGATTCTGATATTTTAGAGGAGTTAAATACTTATAATTAGGTTGGGTATATAAATTTAAAGATCCGAAGGTAGTTATAACACCTAAAGTCACCTTTGGAAAAATATGAAATCAAATGGTGTTGTAACTGCTTTGTCGTATGAAATATTACTGGTAAGAGGTTGTGTTGGTTCCTGAAAATCCTACATAATTAAACGGTTGCAACTCTTTATGAAATGTTAGTTTTAATTAATGTTGGTTCATTGAACTTTTTATACTTGAAAGGTTAGAGCATTTCTAGGGTGGATGATTTTTTGAAGTGGTTCACCATGAACCACTTTTAAAAAATATTACAATAATAAATTATTTTTATATATGATTTTTTATAATTCTGGAAAACTATAATTTTTAAATATGAACAGATAATAATATCTATTGTCAGTTCATATTTAAAAGGGTTAATTAAGTTTTTAGTTCCTAAATTTTTTCAAAATTCGATTTTTAGTCCCTAAACTTTAGTTTGATTGGTCAAAGTCCCTAAATCGAATTTTGAAAAAGTTTAGGGACTAAAAACTTAGTTAACCCTTTTAAATATGAACTGACAATAGATATTATTATCTGTTCATATTTAAAAATTATAGTTTTCCAGAATTATAAAAAATCATATATTGTTAAATAAAATATAACTCGGAGCAAGAAAGTAGAGAGAAAGGTAGAGAAGAAGAGAAGACCAGAGTTAGAGAGAATGAGAATTGTATATAATCTTTCCAGGAAGAGTAGCGTATTTATAGATACAAGATACAAGAGATATCTGGAAAGTTACAAAAGATAAATAGAAATAAGGAAAGATCATAAAAGATAATACAAAAAGATATGGACAACCACAAATAGATAATTCATAACACTCCCCCTTGGATGTCCATTATTTAAGAATGTGCCTCATTAAAACCTTACTAGGAAAAACCCT
Source organism: Pueraria montana var. lobata (assembly GCA_026413185.1). Classification (NCBI taxonomy): domain Eukaryota; kingdom Viridiplantae; phylum Streptophyta; class Magnoliopsida; order Fabales; family Fabaceae; genus Pueraria; species Pueraria montana. The sequence continues at coordinate 22,692,529 of CM048648.1, read as the reverse complement.
GTGGGATAAAACCCTAGTGAAGGAAAAAGAGTACATCATCCTTCAATACGTTATCCCATGCCTCATTAAAAGCCTTGCTAGGAAAACCCAATGGGACAAAACCATGGCGAAGGAAAAAAGAGTGCAGAACGTATTTATTTCTCCCCCTCATACATACAATCATCTTTAAGACGACGAAGTCCAAATCTTGTGGGCCAGCTGCTCAAAGGTCTTCCTTGGTAATGACTTTGTAAAGAGATCTTCTAGATTCTCACACGAACGAACTTGTTAAACATTTATGTCACCATTCTTCTGGAGATCATGAGTGAAAAAGAATTTTGGTAGAATATGCTTTGTTCTATCTCCTTTAATGTATCCTTCTTTCAACTGAGTTATACATGCAACATTGTCTTCACATACGACCGTTGATGCCATTTTTCCTGAGGATAAACCGCAAGTTTCTCGCACATGTTGAATTACAGATCTCAACCAAACACATTCACGACTTGTCTCGTGTAATGCTAAAATTTCTGCATGGTTGGATGATGTTGCTGTTATGGTTTGTTTCACAGATAGCCATAAAATAGCTGTACCACCACATGTAAACAAATATCCTGTCTGTGATCTACCATTATAAGGATCTGATAAATATCCTGCATCTGCATAACCAATTAGATCTGTCTTTGAAACATTTGAATAAAACAAGCCCATGTCCATAGTGCCCCTAAGGTAACAAAGTATGTGCTTCACTCCATTTCAATGTCTTCGTGTAGGTGAAGAACTATATCTTGCTAATAAATTAACTGCAAATGATATATCGGGTTGTGTATAATTAGCAAGATACATTAATGCTCCTATAGCACTTAAGATATGGTACTTCAGGACCAAGTAGTTCTTCATCCTTTTCTTTAGGTCTGAAAGAGTCATTGTTCACATCTAAAGACCTTACAACCATTAGATTACACGATGGATGTGATTTGTCCATATAGAACCTTTTAAGCACCTTCGTTATATAAGTTTGTTGATGCACAAAAATTCCGCCTTTTGAATATTCAATTTGTAATCCCAAGCAAAATTTTGTCATTCCTAGGTCCTTCATTTCAAACTCTTTCTTTAAGCAATTTATGGCTTTTGGAAGCTCTTCAGGAGTTCCAATGATATTTATGTCATCTACATAAACAACAATTATAGCAAATCCATTTTCAGATTTTTTTCATGAAAATACATGGACAAATAGGATCATTTTTATATCCTTCCTTAAGCAAATACTCACTAAGAGGATTGTACCACATGCGTCCTGATTGCTTTAATCCATAAAGATACTTATTCAATTTGATTGAGTAATCTTCTCTAAAACTTGCACTACTGGGCAAATTAAATCCTTCGGGGAGTTTCATATAAGTGTCATTTTCCAGAGAGCTGTACAAATTGGCTATAACAACATCCATTAGATGTAAATTGAGTCCTTCATGAGCAACCATTAAATATAAAAATACTTACATCCACTACAGGTGAATATGTCTCTTTAAATTCAATATTGGGTCTTTGTGAAAATCCTTAAGCAACTAATTGTGCATTGTATCTCACAATTTCACCATTCTCATTTTACTTTTGCACAAAAACCAATTTGTATCCAATTAGTTCTACACCTTCAAGGTGTATGGACTACAGGTCCAAAAATGTTTCGCTTAGCAAGCGAGTCTAATTCAGCTTTAATAGCATCTTTCCATTTTGGCTAATCATTTCTTTGTCGACAATCACTAATGAACTTTGGTACTTGATCCTCAATATCATTTATTTCATTTAGCGCTATATTATATGCAAACACTTCGTCAACGTTGACTTCATTTTGGTTCCATCGTACCATTCATGACATAATTTGAGATCTCTTTATTTTCACTAATTTCAGGTACCTGAGTTTCTTCTGGAACTGAACAATTAACTATGTCTAAGGAATCTTTTGGAGTTTCCACATCCTCAATTTGACCATCTTGCTTTATAGCTCCCTTTTTTGTTCGAGGATTTTTAACTTTGGAATCAACAGGTCTACCACGCTTCATGCGTGTTTGGGACTCATTTGCAATGTTAAATTGTCCTGCTAAGACATCAATTTTTATTGGAGCATTAGCAGCTGGAACATGTGACTTAGTCACTCTTTTTGGGTCAGTGAATACATTAGGTAACTGGTTGGCTAAGTTTTGTAAATGAATTATCCTTTGAACTTCCAGTTCACATTCTTTTATGTGAGGATCAAGATGAGATAATGATAATTCATTCCAACTGATATCCTTTTCCAACTGCTTAGTCTACCCCCCTAATGTTGGAAAAACTGATTCATCAAAATGACAATCGACAAATCGAGCCGTAAATAAATCTCCTGTTGATGGTTCAAGATATTTTATTATAGATGGAGATTCATACCCAATATATATTCCCAACCTTCTTTGAGGACCCATTTTGGTTCGCTGTGGTGGGGCAATTGGAACATATACAGCACACCCATAGATTCTTAAATGGGATATGTTGGGTTGTTGACCAAAAACCAACTGCAAAGGGGAGTACTTGTGATAATTTGTTGGCCTGATGCGAATCAATAAAGCTGCATGCAAGATTGCATGTCCCCAAGTAGTCATTGGAAGTTTTGATCTCATGAGCAATGGTCTTACAATCAATTTTATACGTTTAATAAGTGATTCAACAAGTCCATTTTGCGTATGAACATGTGCTACAAGATGTTCAATATCAATGCCAATAGACATACAATATTCATTAAAAGCATGAGATGTAAACTCACCAGCATTATCAAGACGGATTTTCTTAATTGGGTAATCAGGAAAATGAGCTCTTAGTCGAATTAATTGAGCTAACAATCTCACAAACGCCTGGTTGCGAGTTGATAACAAACAAACATGTGACCATCTAGTTGATGCATCAATTAAAACCATAAAATATCTAAATGGTCTACATGGTGGGTGTATTGGTCCGCAAATATCACCCTGTATCCGTTCTAAAAATATGATAGATTCGTTTCCAATTTTTTCTGCTGATGGTCGAATTATTAACTTTCCTTTGGAACAAGCAGTACAAGAGAAGTTATTTGATTGAAGAATCTCCTGGCTCTTCAATGGGTGTCCACATGAATTTTCAATTATTTTTCGCATCATAATAGATCCGGGATAGCCTAACCGGTCATGCCAAACAACAAATTTATTCTGATTTGTAAACTTCTGGTTTACAACAGTATGTGTTTCTATTGTACTAATATACATGTAGTACAAACCATGGGAAAAGGCTGGTAACCTTTCCAATACACACCTTTTATCCAAGTTAAGTCTCGTGATATAAAGATATTCCATATTTCCTTCATCATTTGTTTCAATATGGTATCCATTTAGACGAATATCCTTGAAACTTAACAAGTTTCTATGAGACTTGGATGCATATAATGCATTATCAATGTGTAGCTTAGTTCCTCCAGGTAACAATATATTGGCTCTTCCGGAGCCTTCAATTATATTTGTAGTACCAGATATAGTGCTAACATTGACTTCTTGCATTACTAAATGGGAGAAAAATTTATTATTCTTGAGAATCGTATGAGTCGTTGCACTATCAGCAAGGCACATATCTTCATTATTGATGCTACTATCAATATTCATTCTTCACAAAAACAAGGAGTATAAAAAAAATCAATATAAGAAGAAAAAAAAGGAAAGATAACAAAACTTATAAGTGAATTATTTATTTCCTTGAAAAGAAAAGCGCATATAAAGTCTAATAAAATCCAATAACATCAAAGTATAAAAAAATCAAAAGCATAGAAAATCCAAACCACTATGCTAAAACATAAAGTTCAACAAGATAAAATTATTTCTTAATACTTCCATCACCAATAAGGTGATCAATTTTCCCATCTGGACCAGTAAAGAAATCAACAACATCTAGGTGAGTAGCATCCATATGATCATAATCACCATCTTCATAAGCAAAATATGTTTCTATCTTTTTCTCCTTATTTTTCAGTGATTCTTGGTAAAGTTCAACGAGATGCTTTGGTGTACGACAGGTACGTGCCCAATGGTCTTTGCCACCACAACGATAGCACATATTCTCCACATGTTTGCTACTTTGTCCATTTTTCCCTTTCTCATTCTTCACATTACTTTTCCACTTCTGGTGGGAAGAAGTTTTCTTGAAAGTTCCTTCATGACCATGTCCTCTACCCCAGCCACGACCACGTCCACGGCCGCGACCACGACCACGACCACGAGTTTGCCCATAATTATGGTGATCATAAGTTGTCGCATTCACTTCTGGGAATGGAGCAGAACCAGTTGGGCGAGACTCGTGATTTTTCATCAAAAGCTCATTATTTTGCTCAGCCACAAGAGGCAAGAAATTAATTTAAAATATTTCTTAAAGCCTTTTTCTCTATATTGCTGCTGCAGGAGCATATTTGAGGCATGAAAAGTGGAGAATGTTTTTTCTAACATGTCCTCATTAGTAATTTTTTCTCCACATAAGGCCAATTTAAAAGTAATTCTAAATATTGTAGAATTATATTCACTTACAGATTTAAAATCCTGTAAACGTAAATGCATCCATTCATAACGGGCTTTGGGAGTATCACAGTTTTCCGGTGGTCGTATATTTCTTTCAAATTGTTCCAAAGGACAAGCGGGTCTTTCAGAGTAAGATATTCAGCTTTTAACCTTTCATGAAGGTGGTAGCGAAGAAAAATCATGGCTTTAGCTTTGTTCTGATTAGATGCTTTATTTCCATCTTTAATAGAGTCTTCAAGACCCATTGCAGCTAAATGTATTTCCGCATCTAATACCCAAGATAAATAATTCTTTCCCGTAATGTCAAGGGCCACAAATTCAAGTTTTGCAAGGTTTGACATGTTCAAATACTATCATAAAAATAAAAATAATTAGAATAATGAATTAATAATTATGATGTAACATAATAATTAGAGAGATTAAAATAGCTCAAAATTATACTCAAAAATCAAATATAATGTAGCTTGCAATTTTTTTTTTCATAATAAACATTTAATAAAGTGCATGTTGTACGAAACACAAAAAGCACTACATACCAGGGTGCGCTGTTATTTAATATATAAAGTAATATTATATTTAAATTCTAAAAGTGATATTGTATTTAAATCTATAAGCGAAAGTCACCGTAAGATTGGATCGATTTCACAATTCTTTCAATATAATAATATATCACGAATTGAAAACAGTTGTATACAAAAATATTATACACAACCCATATAATTTGGATTTGATTTAAATAAATTGCAGTATATGTATATGAATTTTCAAAAAAGGCACTGGTATCAATAATATCCTGATCAAATGTCAAGTAGTAACCTAATCTTCAGGAGGTATACTACTTTCTCACTTCCGGTGAGAAATTCCTTTTTATTGATAAATATAATCAATTCAGAGTCTTCAGGACTCTTAAATAATTTCCTTTTTTTGATAGTCTTCAGGACTCTCAAATATTTTTCCTTCTTTGACAGAGTCTATATTTTTCCTTCTTTGACAGAGTCTATATTTTTCCTTCTTTGACAGAGTCTTCAGGACTCTCAAATAATTGATTTGTAAACAGATCACAAATAATGAAATTAAGAAAAAGAAAAGAAAATCTAACCTTGCCACTAAGAGCTGGTTAGAGCCTTGGTTCGAGCCTCGTGCTGATAACGTGTTAAATAAAATATAACTCGGAGCAAGAAAGTAGAGAGAAAGGTAGAGAAGAAGAGAAGACCAGAGTTAGAGAGAATGAGAATTGTATATATTCTTTCCAGGAGGAGTAGTCTATTTATAGATACAAGAGATATCTGGAAAGTTACAAAAGATAAATAAAAATAAGAAAAAATCATAAAAGATAATACAAAAAGATATGGACCACTTCATAAAAAATCATAAAAACATATATAAAAATAATTTATTATTATATAATATTTTTTAAAAGTGGTTCATGGTGGACCACTTCAAAAAGTGATCCACCTTAGAAATGCTCGAAAGGTTATATCACTTTATTAAAAAAATGTTTCTTTATTCGGTTCACAAATGTATTTTGCCCTTACTTTTGAGTGCACAAAAAAAAAAAAAAAAACCATACTATCACTTTGTAAATTGCTTAATATTATTATTGTTTTGACTTGATTTTATAAGTGCAAGTCATAATCAAGGTCAAAGATCTTCATTGTATAAAGGAAACCAATAATCCAAGTTACACCAAAGATTTAAAATAGAATACATGGAGACAAACTAAGCCTAAAGAAAAATATTGCTTACACCTTAAATACAAGGCTTTCCTTCTTATCTCTTCTTCTACTTCTACTTATACTCTTCAAAAAACCATAAAACTTCATGTTAATTTGTTTTAGATAGGAGTAGTATTCATCAATTAATACTTGTAATAATTTCCTAACCAACTGGATTAATTTGTTTGATGAAGGCATTCAACAACACCAATCATACGATTGTTTACATATACGCATTTCTATATGGCAAATGCTAACTAGTGTCATAAGGATACTGGTTAAGGAACTAAAAGAAGAAATATTTTTATTAGGAAGCGAAAAATTGCGATGTCCATAATTTTTTTGTGCTCTCCTATAAATTCCACAATAAATACTTTCTCCTTTTAATTCCTTACCAATGCCCTAAGGACACTGGTTAGGCGGACCCTTTCAATGTTACAGAAATACGAGTTTTTTTGGCAATTACATCCACCCCAAAATATATATATATATACAAACCCCTCTAATCCTTGTCACATGCCAGTTGGGATTTCCCTCTTCATTCAACACTACGGCCCTCCAAACATGTCCTATGTCGCTTTGAATATTGGACCAAATTTGTAGATGCCTCAATTTCTCTTATTCTTAATAACTAACTAGAGTATATGGAGATTAAAGAAGAAAGGGAAATTTTATGACGTCCAATCACTAGTTTGGGTTCCAAAACTCGTGCTTAGGTAGACTAATAAAAATGAATTTTGAAAGAGATAAAATGCTTATCTTTTTGTTATTATTAAAAAAAACTGTTAAGGAATTGTGATTTATATTATGAATTTAATTAGAATACATTGATAATATAATTTTTATTTATTTATTAACTAATCATAAATTATTGACGTTCAAAATTGTTAACTTTCATGACATTATCTAACATGGTAGATATTATAAAATATTTATATAATATATCAAAAAATTTTATGCAGATATAATATATCAAAATTAAATTCTTAATGTTTTTAATCCACTGAACAATCCTTTACTTTCCTGGAAGATCCTAAAGACAAAACTGTTCGAGGAATTGTTGTTTATAATCCTTTAGCACTTATTTGGTGATAAGCGATAACATTAAAAAAAAAAAATGTTCGGAAATCGTTTTCAGCAAAGTTTTCATCTTTGAATGCATTTTTCTCCATCAATTTTGTTTTGTTACGAGCCATGTGTTTGGCAAGTTTGCTTGGTTGAGAATATGATAACTTGGTTTTGGATCCTTTCGGATTTGTAGTGCTGATCCATGCCCCGAGTGTTTGGTTATTGGTTTTCTACTTAGAAAATTTTGTTTCTTCTTCACCTTTTCGTATCTCTATTGGATTCTTTGATTCCTGTTTCTATTTTTGTTGTCTGATTAGAGGGATCAATTTGCAGTTTCCTAATTAGGAAGTACAACTTTAATTATCAATGTACTTAAATTAAATTTTATTATTATATTAGTCCATATTAGCTTGGGTCTGGTACCTCTGTTTTGCATGAGTAACATAGAAACCCCCAGAAAGTGATTTATCCTAATATACTCTTTTAGAATTGAGGATTATAGAGAATTTGCATATTTCCATTTATATTCAACAATGTGTAATATACAGATAAATAGACTATTTATTTTTTAAGGAGGTCATTACTTTGTTGGTCCATCAATCAAAACAGTATTTTGTGTCTTTCAGTACAAGGACAAAAATAATTTTTATTTGAGATAGCCAAAGTGAAAAACACTTTGATTGGTGGATAAACTAAGGTTTTCTTTTTTAGAAAAGAAAAACATATAAATGAGGATTTTTTTTTTAACTTTTTTCAGAGTAAGAAAAATCATAGTACTGGAAAACATAATCATACATACCGCTAGATTAAAATATAAAATACTATTTTACAATAAAATTTAAATCAAATCTCAACATTGACTATAGTGCTAAATTCGTATCTAATTCTAGAGTCATTTTGAAGAAGGGTTAACTAAATTTTTAGTTCCTAAACTTTTTTAAAATTCGATTTTTAGTCCCTAAACTTTAGTTTGACTGGTCAAAGTTTCTAAACTTTTTTAAAAATGCTGTTTTTAGTCCCTAAACTTTAGTTTGACCGGTCAAGGTCCCTAAATTTTTTAAAAATTTGTTTTTTAATCCCTAAATTTTTTTAAAAATTCGATTTTTAGTCCCTGAAATATCATCAATTCAGGGACTAAAAACTGAATTTTTAAAAAGTTTAGGAACTTAAAATCGAATTTTTTAAAAGCTTAGGAACTTTAACCGGTCAAAATTTTGTTCAGTGACTAAAAACTGAATTTTTAAAAAGTTTAGGGATCTTGACCAGTCAAACTAAAATTTAGAAACTTAAAACTGAATTTTAAAAAAATTTAGAGACTAAAAACTTAATTAATCCTTTGAAGAATTACATAGGCTTTTATAGCCAAACATGTGGAATACGTAAGTCAAGTCATTCCTGTGTTTGATTTGTGTAGGGTTTCGGGTTTCGTACTTTACCACTTCTAGATTGCATTGCATACTTCTCTTCTCTTTCTTCTTTCTGTGCATGGTGGTTGATATATGGATGTACTTGCACTATGTGTGATCCCAATAACTTTTGATTCAAAGAAGGACAGATAAACACCAGATTGGGACAGAGGGGTATTAAAAAAAATTTACCTCCTCACTGCTTAATATAGTTTTGTATCTTAGTTTTTTTCTATATATATATTTTTCTTGTAATGTGGAGTGCCTGGGACCAGAAACAAAGATTACAACGGAATTAAAGCGGGGAAAGCTTTTCTATATCAATTTTAAGTAACGATCGAAGACAGACACTTCAAAATAATAATCATGCCATGTCTAATATGTATATATGTCGGATACTTTATGAACACTTTAAATATTCTTATCTGTATTTATAGTTGTTTTGGGTTTTTTTTAAAAACTTTTATATCGATGCAAATAAAAATATCATAATAATTAAAATATTCTAGTCTTTTATTATGTTTACAATGACTCACACTTATTTTTAAAATATTTTCTAGTTTTTGTATGTATCAAGGATAATTCATAATTAGAGACTAATTCATTAAAAATAAAAGATCATTGAAGTAAGTTTTGTCTTTCCCAACATTTTTTGTATACATAAAAGACTTATCTATTTCAATTTGACATTTGTGTTTTATGTTAATTTTATATCTTTATATTATAGTTGTATATATCTTATGATTTTTGAAATTAATTGCATTATGATGTCCATATTATATTGTATTACGTGCTTTCTTGATTTTAAGTCAACCAGTTGATTTTACATATTTATTCCCTTCATTTTTAGTGGTGACTTTTTTTTTTATCTATTCTAAGTTTTTATCAACAATGATAATTTACACTAGGATTTTGAACACCTAAAATTATCACCAAACAGTGTATTCATAAATTGCGTACCTCTTGAAGATATCGTTGATAACAATTACTCAATCTTGCGGAAGCGTGCGTATACAAGTGTATACGTCAGGAGAAAGAACTTCCTCTTGATCTCCCCTCTCTTACATCCCCTCTCTTATAGATCAACCATTGGATGAAGCAATGAACCGTCAAAGAGGACATGAGTTAAATGGGGATCCTACCCTTTTTTAAATAGATAGGTAACCTAATATCCAACCATCATGGATATTAGGCCCATTAGGTCATACACATAAACTCAACACACTTGTCTATTGGGCTTGACCCAATAAACATTTATACACATGGTGATTCCCAAAGCCCAAATTGGATCACTTAATTAAACATTGGGCTCACAGGGAAAAATATATCAGGTCATATATTCAACCCATATTTTAATAAAACAAAATACACCAATCAATAGAAGACCAAATAAAGAAAATTCTAACATTCTCCCACTTGGGCAATATTGATTGGATTTTATTTATTTTGAAATTCATTTTGAAAACGACTCATGGGTTGAATAACTGTGGCCACAAAAACAACCTAAATATAATCACCACAAAACATGACCAATACAACTAACAAAATCGATAGCTAAGGGCCATAAGCAAAGATAAACTAATCCAAGTTTAGTTCACCAATGACCACATAACCAACAACTTTATTAGCATGATCATAACACAAGTGTGCAGGTGTAGGCACACATCATAACATGGCATGTGATCCCTTTCATGCTACTGTGTATGGATCTTACATTGCGTTTTATTCAAGAAAACACAATCAATCTCACAAAGAGATAATATTCATGCTTCTCACGAGACATCATTCCAAAAGGAACCAAAAACATATACATAATAATCTCTTAAAGAGATCATATCCATGTTTCTCACGAAACATCATTCCAAAGAGGAACCAAAAAACATATGTGCATACATGTTTCTCATGAAACACTAACCAAAAGTGGAAGTGAAACATGCACATAACAATATTTCAAAGAGATCATATTCATTTCCAAAAAAAAAAAAGGAAACTGAACCATCTCAAGAGAAAAGAAAAAAAAATTACTTAACAATTATTATCAATAATCAACATATGCATGACACTATTGAATACAATATTACATAAGTCCAATGTAATAAAAGTAGCACAAAATAATAACAACTCCCACTAACCAATTACATCAAGAGGACCTTGCAATGTCCATATTCTCAACATGTTTCATAAATGTCTAAGTCCTTTAATTAGGGGGTCAACAAACATCTTCTTTGTATTGAGTCCCTTAGTTATGGGAAACCCAATTGCACAAGACACGTGCAATCTCAAAACTCTTATCAACTTTCATTGATCAATCACATTAAAACACATAAACTACCAAAGTTTAAATTTAAGTTTCATAGATAACAATGTGATCAAGTTGCTATACCATCAATCACAAGAACATAATTCAGTTACTTGTAATATTTAAGCATAAAAGATATTAAAAAAAATACATATACAACTCAAAATTAGCAATCAATTGCCACAAAATGACTAAGCAGCATCATTAGTGGAATGAATGATAAACATGTATTTTAATCATCCCAAGAGGGACTATACCCATCAATGCGGTAATCATCTTGTCACTTCTCACACATCTCTTTAATAAGTCCTAAGAGAAAAAATTAATGCAAGGACAATTAACCTTTTAAACCAAATACTTTGTTCAAAGTATAGATAAATTATGTCATTTGAGTATAATATATACTCTCATTTGTTTTGAGACTTTAGAATAAATTTCAATGACAAAGGCTCAAAACCATATATCAATAATTTTTCTTGAGTAACACTCATATTTTCATTTCTTTATAAAAAGAAAACAATACAATATAAGTCCAACTTATATTAATAATGCAATCTAATGTCCCAATTTTTTTATTAAAAAGTTAAAAAAAAGAAAAAAAAAACTTTATACAGGACATAAATTAAAAGATGTGATTAATAATTAAAAAAAACATATATTTATAATTAATAAATTATGCTCCCACATTTCCTTAAAAAAAAACAATGTATCTTGTAATTCTCTTAATTATCAATTAAGAAAAAAAAAAGAGGATAATATTTCAAAGAAAAAAAAATAAGCACAAGATACATCAATAATAAAATATTAATCACATATAAAATTTACCCAAGTTTTAAAACTTATTAACAGACACAAAGTTTACTTATCAAATGGAAAACAATGTCCAAATCAAATAAATTGATTTTCACCTAGTTTTTCATGCAATTGAATTTATTGCACAATTTGTTCTTATAATTCACAAGAATATGATCCAATGATATTTAACTAGGCACAATTATATTCTTAATAAAGTATAATATGCTTGTACAATCACTCACGAGCAAAAAGAATTTTTCATATTATAGCTCCCACTAATCAAAACGATTAGCATTTTCTTCTAAAGAAAGTAACTCTCTTGAGCTTGTACCTAAGCATATTTCCATGAACAAATAAACATATTTATCATGACAACAACAACAAAAATGTCAATATCATTATATATGTTTCCATCCTTTATAAAAAATTTAATCCATAATTAAAACATTATAATTCATTTACTTTGTCAAGGAAAGACATGATATGAAGTTGAAAGTAAATATAAATCAATCATTGATTGATTAAAAGGACAATACTTAATGACAATTGGCACACTAATTTGGGATATAAACCATATAAATATAAACTCCTCTATGGTTGGAGAATATACCATACACAACAATTTCCAAAAATTCAAAAAACTTGTAACTAGAATTTTCACTGTCTCATTATCACAAATTTACATGTTACATGAATCAACTTATGCAATAGATTTCCTATGGGTAAACTTATGCACTAAGTGATTTAAGTAACACAATCATCCAAAAAAAATTGCAAGCACTTCCATTAATATTAATGAATAAGCCACTGTGGTGACAAACATTCATTCCATTAATAGTGCTCCTAAAACAATGATGAAATTACAGTAAAAAAAAATACTCAACTTCATACATAAGTTTCCCCAAACCATGTTTCCCAAGAAACACATTAGAAATTATTTCCTTCATATAAAAAACACATCACACACCCAAGTGATGAAGAATATATCAATTTGTACAAAGATTAAAAAGTTAAGAATACAACGTACAAATTACATGAACTATTTAATATAATTTTAGAGAACACAAAGAAACAAACAATACAAATTGATCAATGTGAGAACACTCAAAGAATTTCATGAGTTGATTTCATTAGTTAAGTATATTGGCAACTATGGTAGTTACATTATACTAAACTAATAAATTCATTTGTCAAAATAATAATTTATACATGTTCTCAAAATCACATTATATAAAATACATAATAGGAAAACATCTTTCCAGCTACACTTAGCAAAAGTGCACCAAAGATGACAATAATAATTAATATTATCAATGTATATCATTTCCCATAAACTTGTTTATGTCTTAATATACGACAATATACCAAAAATAAGACATGGTACAAATAAAATTAAAGACTCATTTAACTAGAGTTTCAGGCAAAAGTTTGCCCAACCACCTTAATCATATTACGTGCCAACATAATGCAATCATTAACAATAATTTTGTGTCCTTTAAACATGTAATTCACATTACACATCACCAAATCATGTATCATGATTTATCAATATATAAAAGTTTTCTACAAGATTTGAACACTTTATAAATCAACTTAATCAGACATGCACAATCCATAACCTTGTCAAAAACTTGAATACTTACCCACTTAATGGATATCAAATAACAAATCACATGCTTTCACAAAAATCGAACATAAGTTCCAAATCACATGAAAGCATAATTTAAAGCTATATAATTTCTATTGGCAAATATAATCTTCATGTTATGTATAAATGAATAGTAAAATGCAATGCCATAATAACATAACATGAAAAAATATTAAAACATTTTTATCTCAATTTCTTTCTCTATTCTCATGCCTTGAAAGTAAAAAAAATTAAAATAGAGAAAAGAGAAGAAAATACAATAAAGTACTAAACTTTCATATCACAATTATTGCATATAACAATTCAAATTATCATGCCAACACACCTTCATTGTAACATAAGAATTTGTATATAACATTACTTAATCAAATTCAAAAGATTCATGCATATAAAATAATATCTCCCAGAGTATAAAATATATTATACATTCATAACAGTTGTAAACATACAACAAATAAGGACCAATACAATGTCAACCTTTCACCTATTATAATTATTTTCAATCAAGAGTTCAATATAATTGACAATGTTATTCATGGAAAAAGTTACAAGAGCAAGGATTCAAACCATATAATATAAACTCTTCTATGGGTAAAGAATATATTATACAATAATAACAGTTACAAAAATCCAACACATGTGGGTTGAAGGATTTTACTGTCATGAGTAATATGGGACAATCATCAGTAATAATAATTACTGAACAGAGATTTAAAACATATATACTACAAACTCTTCTGTGGATAGAAAATATATTATATAATAACAACAGTTTAAAAAAAACCAACACCTGTGGGCCGAAAGATTTTACTGTCAAGCTCATCTCCAACACGTCACAACAAAATTAGTTAATGAGTTAACCCCCTGTGGCGAGTCAACCCAAATATTAATTTAAATGACAAAACATCCCAATATTTAATAAAATTATTAACAACATGAGCAGAGAATAGGGAGTTAAAAAACATATAATACAAACTCTTCTGAGTAGAGAATATATTATATAATGACAACAGTTACAAAAATTCAACACTTGTGGGTAAAAGAATTTTACTATCAAGATTATCCCGAACATGTCACAACAAAATTAATGAACGAATTAACCCCTATGAGTGAGTTAACTAAAAAATTAATTTAAATAACATAACATCCCAATATTTAAAATTTAACTGGTAACTATACTAATCTTGCAAATGATCCACTTTGGCGAAATATACTTACTCAATTAATAGAGCTCCAACAAAAAATAACTGCCCAAAATCATTTTCTCATCGAGCTCTAATTTTCCAAACATCAACCATATATAACATATAAATATAATAATATATATTATAATATATTAAATCAGGAATGCTACTCCCTCCGTTTCAAATTATATGACGTTTAAGGTTTTGGCACAGGTATTAAGGAATGTAATTAATTTGTTGAATTTCCTAGAAAATATTAGATAACTTTCTAATATACCCTTTATCTCTCTAATTAATTACTAATATTACACTACTCCCACTAAGTATTAATTAAGGGTAGTCCTGGAAAAAGATATTTAATACAGCATTGATTTTATAAAACGACATCTATTTTGAAACAAATTTTTTTCTCTAAAACGTCATATAATTTGGAACGGAGGGAGTATCCAAGAAAACAAATGTCATTTTGATGATGGCAATATAATACATATATAAAACCCTTACAATGCAATGCCAAATATTAATGGAATAATCCTGATCCAATATCGCAATGCCAAATTCATGTATCAGTGATGCCGTTTTCACATCAAACCTCTCATAAGCCATGTTTTAAAATCATGTTAAAATAATACATATATTATAAACCATGGAATATCAATGCTGACACCGAGAAACAACACAGTAGCGTTTAAAATTCATCCGCGACATTCATGTTAACGAAGAGAAAAAAAAAATCTCATAAAACCATATATTTCCAATTTCGATATAGGAATTTATAAATTGAATTTCAGGATTCTAAACCTAGTATAACCCGCTCTGATACCACATGTAGAAATTAATAGGATCTATACTAGGATTTAGAACACCTAAAATTATCATCAAATAGTGTACTCATAAATTGCGTACTTCTTGAAGATATCGTTGATAACAATTATTACTCAATCTTGCGGAAGCGCGCGTACACAAGTGTATACTCAGGAGAAGGAACTTCCTCTTGATCTCCCCTCTCTTACACATATCGACTATTGGATGAAGCAATGAGCCTGTCAAAGAGGACATGAGTCAAATGGGGATCCTACCCTTTGTTAAATAGACAGGTAATCTAATATCCAACCATCATGGATGTTAAACCCATTAGATCCTACACATAAACTCAGCACACTTGTTTATTGAGCTTGACCCAATAAACATATAAACACATGGTGATTCTCAAGGCTATATCAGGGAAAAATATATCAGGTCATACATTCAACCCATATTTTAATAAAACAAAATACACCAATCAATAGAATAACAAATAAAGAAAATTCTAACAAATTTTATATTAATTTTATATCTTTATTTTATAGTTGTATATATCTTATGATTTTTAAAATTAATTGCATTATGATGTCCATATTATATTGTATTACGTGCTTTCTTGATTTTAAGTCAACCAGTTGATTTTACATATTTATTCCCTTCATTTTTAGTGGTGACTTTTTTTATCCATTCTAAGTTTTTATCAACAATGATAATTTACACTCTTAATTATTCATATTATTCCTGCATCCATCTTTTTATCGACAAAATAGAAGAGACAGAAATTTAAATGAGTCTCTCTCTCTCTCTCTCTCTCTCTCTCTCTCTCTCTCTCTCTCTTCTGTTTACCATAAAAAAGAAACCTGGGGTATTAGAGTTAGCAAATAAAGGAGTCAGAGAGAAATATTATTCTACTTTTATTTTCTATATTACTGCATTACATTTTCTTTTAGATATGAAAGTAGCATTGTTGCAACTTAAAATATTTAGATACGGATTTTTAAATCTTCTTGTAACATTTTCCTACCAAACCTCCTACTTCTTTTATATAGTAAGTATTGAATACTTTTTATATTTTAAACCACTAAATGTATTTACTTTTTATTTTGTTATAGAGAGAGAATTTGTAAGAAAATTTGTTGAAGGATGTAGTATTGCTGAATATATATAGGTCCCCCAAGGCCCAAAAGCTCATGCATGATCTTTCTTCGTTCCCTTTACTTTCCCCAAGCATGAATAAAATCTGGTTGAAAATGGACGTGATACAAAGATTTTAAGTTTGTTTATTTCAACTTCTCCCCGAGATAGAAGATACATATGACTTTCAGCTCTTTCTTGATATAAAAACGATCCAAATTTGTAGTGTAATTAGTAAATGAGTTATGTTTTTCTTTTATCTTCTTTTTTAGACGAGTTAATGCTAATTTTTAACTTTTATATTTTTGTTGCGCCAACCAAATGAAATAATTTTAGCTCTAAAATTTTCACCCCATTTTTCTACATACTAAAACAAGCATAACTCTGGGTGATCACAGCTCTAGAATCCAACCCAGTGGATACATCATACTCCTACATACACACGAGAAATACAATTTTAAACGCATCAACGGAACGTTGTTGACGTTCTCGTGTTTTGTTCAACAACTCGAACCTACCATTCTTTTAGTGAACTAAGTCAGACCGAACATTCAAATACTGACTGGCTGTTATTTGATACTAATACTGCTTGAAGATGAAATGAAAGGCTAAAGTGTAGCAAATCCACAACGCCGAGTCCTCATCAAGCAAGAGCCTCTATTAACCCCAACCAAAATACATCGAATTCCAGCAAATATGCCCCAGGTATTAATTCTGGCCTTCTAAGGTTCTTGCAAGCATGCTTCTGAATTCTGAATGCTTTTGTTTTATGGGTATGTTAATAATCATGTTGAGGCATCATCAAATTCCAGCAAATATGCCCCAGGTATGAATTTTGATCTTCTAAGGTTCTTGCAAGCATGCTTCTGAATTTTGAATGCTTTTGTTTTCTGGGTATATTAATAATCATGTTGATGTGAAGTGTTCATGATGATTTATCAAGAAGGAACAATTCAACTAGGAAAATTTGGTTATGCATTGTTACTATCGAAATTTTAGGATAATAGCTTGTAAAGAGCTATGTTGATGTTGCATTTAAACATGGCTGCTAAAATGTGAACGTTTCAAAAAGGAAAATTTCATTTCACTTAGTCGCGGTTAAATTCTTAGGGATAATCAAATACATCCGTGAAATTCCAAAGCTAGCATAGTATATCTGCCAAAATAGAAATTTAATTTAGCCCTCGTCAAATCCAAAGAATTGAATGAATTAGCAGGAACGTGACCGAAAAGGAACAGTACATTTCACCAACTAGTAGCAGTTACAATACTTGAAAAACTATTATACAATATATATCAGTGTCCTTTTCTCCCAAAAAAGGCTGCTCATTGGGTTGAATTGCAGAACCTGAAACAGCAACCACATTTTCCTAGAGACAATGCAAATATCACTTATACAACACAAGCCAACGTGTTTGACAATCCATAAAATGTCACGTTTCAAAACCTACAAACCTCAGGAGAACTTTAAAACAATGATATTAGCTTCGTCACTCAACAGAAGAAAGACTGACTTCTCTGTCCTCTAGAAATTATCCTTGGGGTGGTAAGAGAAACATCAAAGAAAGCAGAGAACCACCAAGGAAATCCTGACTAATTTTTCTCCATATGCTAATCTTTTCAGCGAATTGGGTGATATTGTGTGATACCACGCTTGGGTGGAAGCTTCCTCAAAATGAAAAGGACCAAAGTAGAAGGCAATATTTCCACCAACTGCAGCAAAAATGTGAAAAAGATGAGAGAAGTGACCTAGGACGAGTAGAACAAACCCCCTTTTTAATGACTTACCCTTGCGATCAAATGTAAAGTATCTAAAAGAAAATTAACTCTAAGAGCGTGGGGAAAATTGCAATAATAAATACCTAAAAACAGCAATTCAGTTCCTTTTAAATTGACTTCAGAAAATTAATTAGCCATTTTTCAAGAGAAAAATTTCCACCAGAGGTTGAAAAGTTGCTCAGGATATATCCCCTAACAATATGAATTGGAGGGTTCGAAACAGCAATGACTTGATTATCCAATTCGCTTGCCTCTACTGTTTCAGGTAAAAATAATCTCACCAAGAATCAAGACTAAACTCAAATGATGTGCCAAAAAGAAAAGATGAATTTATGTAAGTTCATAAAACTAATGCACAGAATTTAACGGAGTCAAACAAAATTCAGGCAGGGAATATGTCAGCTTTCAACACTAATCTTAAACTAAGATTAACCATATAAGCCCAAAATAGACCTAAATATAAAAATGATAACTTGAACAGCACAACAATGAGCAACAGTGGGGAGTATGGCCAAAAAAAGTACCACAATGAAGAAATACAAACTCACCAGGTAATATATAAAATTCAGAATGGGATGGTCCAAGACATCAAGGTCGGCGGCGTTATCAAATGCATTAAAGCACATCTGACACAATAAAATATGATCAAACTCAATTTAACAACCATGCAAGAGAAATCACTGAGGATTTTAAAGAAAAAGGAACTAACCATAACACATCTGATAAGGAAGCATGAAAAGCATATGGTAGTCACATAGCCAACCTGCATTAGAAAGATCAGGTAGATTAACTCTGGGTAAGGCAAGGGGAGGAGTGAGGTGAAGACCCGATAAATACAGAAAAAATTCCTTGTAAAACAGAATACAGACCTCTTGCAGCTTCTTGCGTCGACCTTTGGATTCAACAGGAAAGCGTTGCAGCATCAAGAATAGTCTATCATAGAACACAGTCGGAAAAGAAATACAAAAAATGGATAAGGAAATGAGAGGATACTAAAGATACATACACATGATACAAGTACACAAATAACACTTAAAATAGAATATAAAAGGTGCCTTAGTTGACACATGACTGAAAACTGATAGCATAGTATGGACCCTAGACTTTTCTGGTCTGTTGTGTTTTCAGGTAAATCCCCCTTTTATTTTCTTGTTCCCCAGGCAATCAAAGCTTCATCCTTGACAATTCATCCTTGACAATCCCATTCAGAAATCTTTTGTGCGGAGAGCAGTACTTGATAGTATCCACTCAAATTATTTATCACATGACCCTCTAAGCAAACGTGTTATGTACAGCATAAGTTCTGAAATTATGAGCCACTTATTCCTGCATTTTAAAGTAGCTACTTTCTTCTGGAACAATCATTTTGGGTTTTTTTATGATAAAGTACTTCAGGGCTGATAAGGGTTTTGGTCCAAACAAAGGCAAAAATTTTTAGGTATTGTGTGATTTATGCAGTTCTTTGGTGCTTTGAAGCAGAAAGCACTTGTTTTCACGGGTTTTCCTAGCCACTAAAAATGTTCAGGATAATATCAAGTTTCAGCCACTGATGTTTTGCACATGTTACAATGGTGTGGCCATCTCTGAAATGCACATAGATTCAGCAGCACTGCCGCGTTATTAGCTCATTTCTAGTTGTTGTTCCCATTTATCCACATAGATTGGATATCTTATCCTCACTATCTTAAATACTTTTTTCCAATCCAATCAAAAAGGACACAAAATGTCATTCGTAAACAAAATTAGATTTTCTTTACACGTGCATTGCAAGGCCTCTTCTAACATATAATAATAAAGATAAGTCAAATATTGTTCTCTACAATACATAATTTTTTTTTGTTGAATGATTTAGGATCAAAGGACACTTTCAATTGCACAAAGAAAACACAGGGCAATACATCGTAATGCGACATGAAAATTTTATCTGCTTACTAGGTACTAGTAACTAACAGTAGAAAGTAGATGCTACTTTGCTGACATTAGATCCTAGCACCACATCATATCACAAACAGAATCATCAAAAGACTGTCACTGGGCATAATGTTAACTTTTTTTTGTGTGTAGCTGGAGATCTTGGTTACAATCATATGTCTAAACTAGTATTTTAGCAATTTAGCCTGTGTAACACTGGATAAATATTCATTTTTATATAATTAAAAATCATAATAAATAAATATATTTTAATATATAATTATATTATAATTAAAATTCATAATAGTTAAATATCATTTAATTAAATTATATTTTAGATTTATAATGAACAGTTTTAAAT
This sequence comes from Pueraria montana var. lobata, assembly GCA_026413185.1. Lineage (NCBI taxonomy): Eukaryota > Viridiplantae > Streptophyta > Magnoliopsida > Fabales > Fabaceae > Pueraria > Pueraria montana. The sequence goes on along the minus strand of CM048648.1, from coordinate 22,671,884 downwards.
AGGGATATTATGTTATTTTTAACTATTGACAATTTTTTTAAGAAAATTATTAAAATTCAATTTAGAGATAAAGATAAAAGAGAGTAGATTGAAAGATAGACTGTTAAAAAGATCAAATATACAGATGAAAATATGATAGTTTGAGATGGTTGGGAGAGACTTTTTGGCTAATTGCATGAGAAGTGTGTGAAATGCACATCCAAAGGAGAGAAAAGAGAGAATATGGAGAATGTCTATTTGAGAGAATGGGGAGAGTAAGAGCCCTACACTGCAAGTTGTATACTCTAATTTATAATATAGGAGTAGATTACGAACTATTTGCATCCAATGAAGTATCTACAAATCCTCATTCACTCTTACAGCTTATGAAGTTACATTTTAGCTGCTATTAAAAATTATGACCGTACACATTTCATAGAAGAAAGGGGTCTGAATACACACAAAAACCAAACAACAAGATATATGCACAAGGCACCCATATTTTTGCACTATTTGAATTTCATCAGTTCAGAAAGGTGGTAAATATTTGAAGAACTCCATTGGCTAAATCTACTAATATGAGTTGATTTTTTTATTTTATTTTTTCTCTTCTGAGTTCAGACAAGGCAAAATTCCAAACTTAGTGCTATTCTTAAACCCAGATGCATTAATTTCATTCCACAATCCAAATTACAACAGATGCAGTTGAAAATTGAAATAGACAATCACCTTCCACCATAGAGAAGAAAGCCAAGGGCTGCAAACAAAGAAACCCCTACATATATGCACAACAAAACATGATTAAAGTCAAGATTAATAAATGTGATAGTTAACCCCTCATAACATGAAGAAAAAGGACTCTTGAACATATAAACCTGCAAAGAACATCTTAGACAGGATGACTAGCACGCTGATAGGTTTCCACCATAATATCAACCATAAAGTAATCTGAAACACATAAAAGGGTTTACTGTTAGAATGGCATGACAAAGAGAGAAGTAAATAAATAAAAGAGGAATCTACAAATTCAAAACCAGTCAAAATAAAAGTAGCAGCTATTTAAAACTCCGAATAGATATTATAGTAATAGAAGAAAAGCACTGATGCCACAGAAAAGTTGAAAAACAATAAAGGTAAGTTGACTCAAAAGTAAAACATCAATTTTAGGACAAAAATGCAATGAAAGACAAACATATTAAAAAAATTCTTGATCAATCCTGTTGGAAAATATTTTATATTATCTTAGAACATTTTTCTTGATTGTTTACTGTATTAGGTTGTTAGCCATATTGGTAGACTTGGGCTTGCACTAGTAGTACTAGTACATGACATAATTATTATTAGTATAAACAAAAGTATTGGAACACATTATATTTGTCAATTATATTTTCAGTTTATTACTTTTAATCCATCTTTCTCATTTCCTTCTTCTCTAACCCTGAACCTACGACTATATAACTTGATATCAGAGCAGTAATTTCTTTGTATTTTGAACCCCTCCCCTGAAAATAAAATTCAACAGAATATGATGTAGAACACATTTCAAGGCTAGGGAAGCCTCCAGTGACCGCCATTTGAAGTTTTAGGTGGACAATGAGGAGTTGTCAACAGGCATCGAGTGGAGGGATGGTGAAGGTATGGATGACCAATGGTTAAGAGCTGCATTGGGGGAGGGGGGGTTGGAATCTATAGGGATTAGGGGCACGTGCTTCTGGAAATGTGGTGGCTGGTGACTCGGTTCAAACACAGGCAAAAACAATGCTCAATGGCTCACCCTCATTTACACCAGACAACAACAATAGCAATAGCCTTATCCTACTAGGTGAAACCGGTTACATGGATCACACAACTCCTCCATTAGGCTAGGTTAAATCAGAAGCAATGATTCCTTCCTCCCTGACAATTAAAAACTGCAAGGATTTTTTATAACCTCCAGCTCAACACCCCATTTATGTTTGATAACTGGTCACAAAATAGATCTGATAGTGAGATTAAACACAAGCCTGAGCATTAAACAGTTTTCTGCTGGGGAAAAACATGTGGACAGATGGATAGGTTCAACTTGCATCAGATCTGACAAAGAAACAACTACTGTGGATCTTGGAGCTCCTATCAGAAATGGGCACAGCTAGAAGTGTTATGTGAAGGACTATTTTTACAAAGCACTAGGCAAGGAGGGCCAACCCATCTTATACAGCTCTAGCTGTACCTTTATAGCTTCTTTACCGTATTGATTGACACACTGCCAATTATAGTTTCTACATAAGCGAAGAAATGCAAAAGGAAAACGGAAACAGACTGCATGCAACATCCATGGCCTCAAAAAGAAGTTCAACCAACTGCGCTGAGTGGTAACAGTAACATGTGCAATCACAGGCAAGATTTTTCACCTGAATAACATAAACCACAGCATTAATCGTATAGAAACTTGGTCTAAGACCATCAGTAGATACAGCGCGTGCCTGCAAAACATGTAACATCAAAGTCATAATCAGGCCACCAAAATAGCAATATCCCAAGCTAATTAAAAAATGCACCACGAATTCAACTTGCCTGGTAATAAATCTCAGCCCAGAACAGTACCAACAGCGCATAAGTTGTAAAGAAAGCAAGACTGGGCATGTCAAGTAATATATGTTGGACAATCTACACACACGAAGCTGAGCATTAGCTATGAGATTATAAAACTTAATTTATGAAGGAATTGTTAAAAAAAAAAAAAAAAACAGCTGAAACGAATCATTCCTACCTCTGGCTGTAACTTCTGCACATCCCGACGGAAGACAAAAACAAAACACCGAACTGCAAAACCAGAAAGAGCATCAACTTTGCGCCACAAAAATCTCAATCATCAAACAAATACAAACAGATTCAATTATTATTATTATTATTATTTCATTAGAAAAAGAAAATAAGAAGATTAGAATGATACAAACCCCCATTCACAAGGAAATTGAGAAAGTGAAAGACCTTCTGCGTGGTCCAACCATATTCCGGCACTCTCAATTGTATTCGCACTAATTGAACCTAAAATCATCATAATATTACAATTATAAATTAAATAATTAAATAATTGGAGAGGAAACCCTAACGGAAGTGGAAATTGAAATCTGGCAGAGAAACGACGTCGTACGAGAGCGACGGCGGCGACGATTCCGTAGAGGATGGCGAGGAGGTGGAAGATGCGATCCTGCCAAAGCGGGGAGCGGTTGATGTCCCGCCACCAGTTGGAGGATTCCGTCAAGTCAAGGGCGGCGACGGCCACCGCCGCCATCGCCGGCACGCCTCTCGCCACCATGGAATCGCTCAATGAATAATGGAAGGAGCCTTCGTTCGATCTTCTTCTTCTTCTTCTTCTGTCGATGGATAAAGAAAGAAAAGAGTAACAGAAATCCAATTTAATCTATCTATGTAATTATTAGTGTTATTGTTTTGTTATCGCTTTCTGACAAATATTCAAATGTTTTTCTTTCGCCTTTTCTGTAACAATTTTTTTTTTTATTTATTATTGTTGCTGTTGGGGTTTTATTTTTGTGGCCGGCGATTGCGAAATAATTTGGGATTCAGACAGGAGAGAGAGAGAGAGGAGTAACGGAAATCCAAACGTCGTGCTGGATACACGTAATTTTGTAACTCACCCTGCAGAATGTAATATTTAGGCTTAATGGTGGATTTTACCATCCAACTTTTATTATTTTATAAATTTTATCATTTAAGTTTTTTTTTTTATAAATTTTATCATCTAACTTTTATTATTTTGTGAATTTTACCATTCAAGTTATTTTTTTGCAAATTTTACCATCCAACTTTCATCATTTTACGAATTTTACCACCTAAGTTTTCAATTTTTACGTATTTACCATCTTAATGTTTCACAAAAAAAAAACACAGTTTCCAATTCTTTAACTTTTTTTTAAACGTAGGGTGGTAAAATGCGCAAAAATTAAAAACTTAAATGGTAAAATTTGTAAAAATAAAACTTGGATGGTAAAATTCGTAAAATTATGAAAGTTGAATGGTAAAATTTGTAATTAAGCCTAATATTTATTTAACTTGCCTTAAAAAAGATTTTTACAAAATAAAATCTTTGTTGAGAATGTTTAGTGCGTCTTTTGAAGAGTCTTTGTAAAATTAATTTTATAACAGAGATTTTGAAGTGAAACAATTTAGGTTTATACGTTTATACTTCTAAGGTCGTTTGGTGGTCAGGATTAAGATATGATAGGATATACAGATACAATAAGAATATGTTTAGATAAAAATATGATAAATCTTTAATCCTATCACACAATGATACGAATCAGATAACGATATGAAATAGTGATAGCGACGACGACAACAAAAGTGGTAATGATGACGGTGACGGTGATAATGGTGGTGGCAACAATGGTAGTGGTTGTGGTGACGACAATGATGGTAATAATGACAATGGTGGTTGCGGTGGCGGCAATGACAAAAGAAATTAGTAATAAGATCCGGTATAGATTTTTTTATATTTGTTTTAACTCATCAATAAGTTGTCAATCTAAGTATTACTAGACTAAGTTTATTTAAGTAAGGTATCGGATTCGAACCTTATAAAAAAAAACAGATATTAATTACCGAGAACTTTAAATACATGTTCAAGAAACAATGTTATTTATCAACTATGTTTAAACATGCACTTAATTTAATTTAATGAATCGGATGTTTTAATTAACAAATAATAAAATTAATCATCCATAATAATATTTAATAATTGTTAAGTGTAAATTGTGGAATTGAAAGATCAAATTGTATATTTAGATTTTATTTATTTATTTGATGGACCATGGCAACTCATATTTGCATGTGTCACGTGGTCCCTATAATATTTTTTTAATCACTAGAAAACTTGGTGTCTTTTGATTCGCGTTGGCGCCTTTCTGGCTATTCAGCTTTTTCTACGAACATCATCAATCTACTTTTTGTTTAAATGGATAAATGGATGGGAAGGGATCTTAATTCTTCACACTAAGTCTAACTTGATGTTAATGCCCTTTGTCAAAGACAAACGGAAAATCTAACTTTTTCATCAAATTTTAGCCTTCGTGTAAACGGTGGAAGTCTATCAAATTTGAGAAGAGCAACCCAACTTTCTCCCGACTATTGCTGCATTACAAGAAATTCTTAACTGATTATTAGAGCAAAAGAGATTGATTATGCTAATTGCTATATGTGAAACAAGGAGTTTAACTTTCATTGAAACTATAAAAGATATTGACTAAATTACATTAACATATCTGAAGTTTCTTATATGTTTCAATCTATCATTTTCAACATATTTAATTTTAACTTGAATTTAAATATTTTTTTAAAAAAATTATCAATAAATAAAAATAACAATATATCACAACATAAATTATTTATCATGAATCTAAAATATAATTTATGTTAAAAAACTATTTATTACAGATTTTCATTATAATATAACTTTTATATTTAAAAATATTTATTTATTTTTATTTTTTTTACAGCAAAAAATATTTATTTTTTTATAAATTATAAATTTTTGTTGTATAAAAATAAACATTTATTTCATTAAAAAAAAAAACAATTTTGCACAATGCATAAGAAATACTAGTTATAACTTATAATTAAACGTTCTAATTCTTTATACAACTCAATCGTAAGAATAATGACTCCGAATAATATTGATAGAATTGGAATTGAATTTACAATTCCATTTTCATGCACCAAACAGACCAATAACTCTAATCCAGATCTTCATGTGAGAAAGAAGAATATCACCGAAAACTTATTTATGATCGGATAAAACTATCTTTACAACGAAAATTGTCATTGTATGTGCTATCTCTTAATGCATTTGATAAATTAAACCCAAAATTCTCATGAAGGCATAACTTGACCGAACCCAAACAGATGACTAACCAAACCGTTGGCAAAGATATACAAAATATACAACTAAACTTCTAACAAATCGTGATTGAAATATTTAACATATCATATATTTTTCTCAAGTGTAGTGAAAAAATTTAAATAATAGGTAATTTTTTCAAAAATGCATACCAAGCTCCAAGACAGGAGACCCAACATTTCCTTGCAATTTGCAAGCACTGAAACAGGGCTCAAATACTCGGTTTTTTATAGGCTTAATTGCAAATTTTACCACCCAACTTTCATAATTTTGCAAATTTTACCACCCAAGTTTTAATTTTACAAATTTTACCACCTAAGTTTTCAATTTTTACACATTTTACCACTCTGATATTTTACCAAAAAAAAAGTTAAGAATTAAAAAAAAATAAAAATTATGAAACATCAAGGTGGTAAAATACGCAAAAATTGAAAACTTAGGTGGTAAAATTCTCAAAATGATGAAAGTTGGATGGTAAAATTCGTAAAAAAAAAACTTGGATGATAAAATTCGTAAAATTATGAAAGTTGAGTGGTAAAATTCGTAAAAAAAAAAAACTTGGATGGTAAAATTTGCAAAATTATGAAAATTGGGTGGTAAAATCTGCAATTAAGCCTTTTTTATATTATCTCAACCTGAAGTCCAGATCATGACATCTTTCACTATCAGCCTCTGAAATTAACAACATGCATCATTATTACAAGAGATTGGACAATAAAAATTATTTTAAAACTGAACAAGAAAACATCAATTACCAAGGCAGCTAGTCAGAATAATCTTCATCCTCAAAAACAGGAATTCTACGAAAACGTGCTAAGGATCGACCATCTGGATTGACATTTTTATCTGGCATTATCGATCTCTTTTGCTTAATTGAAAAGCCACATCCAGAAACTGAATCATATAAGCCTCCCATGCTCATGTCCTTTCTAGTGTTGGCACTTTCATTCAGAAAGCTGCAGAGCAATCCCCCATTAATATTGATTAAAATCAGTTAGTAAACAATCACTTCATTACCAGCTCTCAACAAGATGTTCAAAGCATATACCAAAACAAATGAATAAGAACATGTAATTTGCCCCTTCATCTTATAGTTAGCTAGGATGGTCCTAAATTTTACTTAATTAATAATACATTTCTATAATAAAGCCAAAACCTGCTGTCATAAACCAACTTTTCCAAAAGCTTTAAGCCTTGGTACATGAATGTTTTACATATCTAGCACACCCTCTTATGAAAGAGCCCCCCTCTGGGCTTGATGTGTAAACAAACCCAGCCCTGTCTAACCAATCTTGAGCTGAAATCTAACCCCTTTTAATACCATGTCACAAAATAACTCTCCAATCGTGTGAGACCCCATTTATGGTTTGTTTTTATATCAAATACCCACCATTCGCTTTCCAATCACTATGTATGTCATGGACTTCAAGATTAATGAAAATAAAATATTAAATAAAATAAATATAAGAACCAATTGATAACAGTTAAGCATCAATTTGCAATCATATTATTCCCTCTTAAGATGACACACCTGTACTGCACCTATTGGTTTGCACTTTCATGCTAAAGTATTCTACTTTTCAGTCAAAATAAATTTTATATGTTAATATAAAACATTGATCCCTATAATTGACACATTTGTGTTTTACTCTCTACATAAAAAAGAACTCTACATTTTGGTTCCTACATAAAAAATGTTTACGAATTGGTCCTACCATTTGCCGAACTTATAACAGTTTGTGGGGATCAAAAAAAAAAAAAAAAAGGTGTCAGATGTAGAGACCAAATCATAGAGACTAAAACAAAAATCATTGTCAAGTATACTAGTATTAGGATCAAGTTTAACACTCTTATAACACCAATAAACAGCAAGAACCAATTTGTAAACATTTTTTCTTGTAACGACTAAACTGTAGCATTTTTCATGTGAAGACTAGAAAAAAAAATGTCAGGTGCAGGGATGAGATTTTTAATTTAAACTATTTTATATTACAGTAACTTCAATAACAACATTTCACTGGGATAGGACTGGTCCAGAAGTCACCTTTCTCTGGAATATTAGACCAAATCACTCCAGTAAAACAAAAACAAGACGATAGCTAAAATTCTCAAATATAGTTTAGTCAAATCTTTTGTAAAATTATACTCTTGTTAAAAGAATAAAAAATTGAAATATATGCTGTTAAAAAAAATTATTTGAAAAGGGAAAATGCAACAAATACTATTACAATTAGAGAAAGACTATTTGAAAAGGGAAAATGCAACAAATACTATTACAATTAGAGAAAGACTATTTACGAACAGAATAGTCATACCGTTCTCGAATTATTTTAAAAGCTTCTTTAGTAGCATATGGCAGGCCAGTCTTTGGATCACGGTACCTACATCATTCCAGAGAGAATTCCTTAACAATATGTGGGTATAGTGGGAATAGACTAAGGAAAATCTTCCAACTAATCTACTAATAATTAATGACAATCATAACAATGGTTAAGCATGATGCAATTTGAAAATTCAAGCAAGAACCAACTAGTGTTCTAATAAGAAAGAAAGCATAATGCGACCTGACTAGATAAAAAAATAGGAAAAGAATATCGACCAGAAATTCAGAAGAACAAAAAAGTAACCTAATATGATTACAACAAACAAACAAGTAGAGAGCAATTTGATGCATAATTCATAAAACTGATTGTTATTTGTTCCATGCAAGGAAAGCATCAACAAACTGTAAAAAGACCATCATTTATTCTACAAAGGTTATAAAATCTTAATCCTGTAAGAAGGTAGACTTCCCAGTTCCCATCCCTAAAAACCCATGAGTTCTAATAACATGCAAAATTAGAAAAGGAAACCCTTTGATAAAAGATATAGAATTACTTAGACTTAGACAGCTTACTAATACTAAGATACTAAGGGTGGATTTGGGTGAACAACTTAATTATTCACTTATTTAATAGGCTCTTATTACACGAGAGAAAGTGACATGAATTTTATCATAAAACCTATTGAAATCAGCTGAAAAAGGCTTGTAGGAGTCATGAGTCATTTTCATAAGCCCAAATGAGCTCCATAGAAGCTCTATGCTTCCCTAAGTATTTCACAGTAAAAGATCAGAAACCAAAAAATAATATAGGCTTGGACTGAGGAAGGAATATAGTTGAAGCCATAGGCTATTTTTTTTTTTTTTTTGTTGTGCAAGGAGTAATAGTTCTCTTATTTTTTATTATAATGAACGATAGACTGAGATGCATAGAAAAAATGATAACTTAGGCACAAGAGTGATAAATGTACACAGTATAACCAAATTACCAATCTAACCATTAGAAAAGTTTCCAGAGAAAACCCTCACCAAATCACCCTTCAAAATGTCCTAACAGCTCTAGATCCATCTAGATCCACACCCCGAAAAGCCCTCCTAAGTCGTAATGTTCCTCCTCATAAGGTACCTCCAAGAATTTATGCTTATGATCAAAACTAAAGGCTTAAATAAAAAGAAACTCATAAAATCTAGTAACTTTGTCAACATTAGACTTTTAGAGTTACAATCTCTTGGACAATCTCCAAACCTGGATCTCCAACTTCCAATTCATACATTTTTACTTCTACCACTTGCTACTCTATTAAAGATATTAGGTTGGCATTCCCTCCTTGGCCTCATTTAACCCTAGACATTGATATCTTCTTTAAATGCAACAAAACATCTCATTACTTATTAGAGAGAAAACAAAAGCAATACAATCAAGGAGAGGGATAAGATATCCTCTTAATAGAGAAACCAAAAGAAAACAGAGGGATAAGCATGCACTTAATAAAAGGCAATTAGGTTGACCAGTGTTTCATTACCTATTCACAATGAGAAAGTAAAGAAACCATGGGCAGGAGAAACATCAAAAGCATCATACTAATAGTCCAACATTGACTTTATATGATTGTGATTTTTGCAAGGAATACAATTTACATGAATAATCATGACATGCATCCACCGTGATTGCCTTTCTTTCTCTTTTTGGTACAAACCATTGTCAATGCCTAACTTATGTTATTGCTAAATGCTATGCACTTTTGTACCACACAACCATACCCACAGCAAACTAATTCTAGAGCAAGATTTCCATTAGCATTTTCCCATAATATCACATTTTAAATGACTTTAAAATCCTAAATCTATCATACCAATTCATCTATGTAGACGTCGTTTGAGGATAAATCACTTACAGAGGAAACCAAGATCTAAAACCATATGCCCATCAGATATAGTAGGGAAATAAATTATCAAGCATTTCTAATTTGCACACACATGCCTCTTTCATACAAACTAGGATTGAGAAGAACAAAGCGAACCACCAAATTGGTAAATGAGCTCTTACTTGGCAGGCAAACCAGTAATCGGACAAACAGGTTGTTCTGGATCTGAAAAAAAAATATAAATAAAATCATATAAGTAAAAGAAAACTCGTTAAATAATGTTACTCTAAGCCATGTTTTGCTTGATTATCAGAACATAAGGTTAAAACACACACTTCACTGAAGCTTTATCTTAAAAAATATAACAAACTAATGAGAAAAGCATAGGCAAGTAATTTTTTATATTTTTGTATTATTTAATTTAATTGTGTATATTTCAGATGTTCTAGATAGCATTTTTAGGTTTTTAGCACAAAGATTGTAAACCAGTAAAGTTCACACAAATATCTGAATTCTTGTCAATATTCTTATACGACCATCTTTTCTATGGAATCAGGGCACTCTTGGTATGTTGTAATGATACAACAAACAGCTGTGGTAAGAGGGACTCACATTGTACAGGTGCTGTGGGAATGTCTGAGTGAAATGACGACCCTTTAATGAACTCTAAATAGGAACAACCTGGAAATATTAACAGATCATCATATGAAAAATGACAACAACAACCAATATTAACAAATCAATAATGCAGGTAAAATGGTGTCCAAAGACAGTATCATTATGCCTTAAAAAATTGTAATAAAAAAAATGCCTTAAAAAATCCTACCATTTTTTGAAATATACCGTATCTGTGGACCATTATAAACAGTTTTATGCACAATCGCTCTTCTCTTAACCTCTTCCTCTCTAGCCAAAACACGCTCCAAATTTCGCAAGTTCATAATCTCTGCAAAGTAAAAAATTATAATTTAAACAGTGAAGCATCTTTAGAAGTTCAAACTAGCAAAATACACAATCGGTAGACATTAAGTATTATAATGTTGACCTGTTTGAGCAGCTTCCAAAAGCATCTCCTCTTGGGTCATCCTCTTCTCCTCACCTTCCTTTTTCCTTTTGACCGGCTGAGCCCCCAAAAACCAAAACCAAAAAAAAAAAAAAATGCATTTTCAGACCAGGATCACAAATCTATTAAGGTAATAATGAAAACAAAACCTTATTACCAAAAAAGTAAAATAAAATAACAATCAAGCTTCACTGCCCCAATGTCCAAGGTTGAAGAGAGCAGGTAAATAGAACTACTACAAAATCACTAAAGCATTGAGCATAACTTGTTATGATGAGTACATCCCAGATGAGTTAAGCAAGTGGCAATTACTATTCACTAAGGAAAGCACACGCAGTGGGAGGATTGAGAAGAGAAAGAGTAAACCTTGATGGTGGCTTGGAGGGCTGCACGAATGGCATCTCTCTCAGCTTGGCGAACAATGACAGAAGTCCTAGTGGACTTCCTGATCATTCTCTCCCCACCCTCATCCTGCTGTTCCTCCGCAACCTTCCCAGAATGTTCCTCCTCCTCATTCTCCAATTTCGATAATATTTTCTTCTTTTTCTTCTTCTTCGCCAGGGTCTTCCCCGGAAATATGAGTCGCTTCTTTTTATGCATCCTATAAAACAAAACAAAACAAAAAAAAAAACACGATTTATTAAAACAGCAGAAAAAGGCAAACAAGGAAGATGCAGAAAAGAACCTTTCATCAGCGTCAATTTTGTTAGGGTCTTCTTCCTCGGGCTCGGGCTCGGGCTCCTGAAGAAAGAGTCGAATCACTGATGATGTTAGTGTTAAATTAAGAAAAAGGAAGGAGAAAAAGAGGTGAAATACGTCTTCGTCGAAGTCGGAGTCGAATTCGTCGGCGATCTCGGGCTCCTCTTGGTAATTATCGTCCTCTTCCTCATCTTTGAGAGCGTCCTGGTTCCAGAACAATTCGTCTTCTTGGATTTCGTCGTCGAGGAGCTTCGTCAATCTCTTGCCCCTGGTGGCTCGAGACGCACGGTCCAGGAGAACTACACCTTCGCCTGAACCCTCCATGTTGTTGCCGGCACCGGGACCTAAACTCCCACCCGCTGTAAATAAATAAATATTCTTCTGATTATTTGCTCTGCGTATTTATTTGTTTCGGAATAAAGGACACAGCTACAGAGTTGTAATAATTCATTTAAGTTTTAATAGTTGTAGTAGTTAGTTTTTTAATTAGTTAATAATTATAATAATTTTTATATTCTTTATAGTGAATTAAGGTTGCGTTTCAATAAACGGAACTCGATGGAGTAAAATAATAAATGATAGAATCAATTCTGAAAAATTCGAAGGGAGAATTGTTTTGCTAGGGTTTATGAGAGTCTATCACAGGGGGAATGAGCCGATGAGGTCTCCAAATCCAAAGTATAATAATAGGATAGTAATTTTATTATGTTGTAATTATTTGTTTGGTATAATGATACTTATCCTATTATGTTTGGTGCAAACCCCTTGAATTAATTAAAGAATTCAACTATAATAAAACAAAAGTGTCACCTTTTTTTTACTGCAAAAAAAAAAAAGTGTCACCTGTAAATATAATATAATGTTAAATTAGTCCATAAACTTTATAATTTAACGTTAAATTAGTTTATAAATTTTACAATTTAATGACAAAATGATCCATGAAAACTTAATGACGAGATGTAATTGTCGTACTTTTTATACATTTAAGAACTAAATTAGAATTTTTATTCATTCAAGGATTAAACTATCACCGCTTTACACTTTTATGGATGAAAGTGATCATTTACCCTTTTAAGCAATTATACTAACTTTCTTTTAAATTTTTGAAAGAATAAACCACCAATTTCGTCTCTAGAACTAATAAACATTGTTACCTCAATCACTTGATTATTGATTACACACATTCGGGTTGGTTTTTTCTTTTTTTCTTTGGTAAGTGTTCCGGTAGCCACAATTTCGCATGTATGTTTTCTTGTTCTTTTGCAAATAAGAAATTAAAAACTAAATGTTTTTGGGATAAAAGGTGTCACATATAAGATTTTGTGTCTATTAAAATTATTTTATAAGGATAAATTTATTGGGACTTAAAACATCTAATTTAATGTGGTTTATATAACGTGTAAGACTTATTTCCATTATTGTGATGGGATAAAGTAGAAATAAGAAATATATAATAGTTATAACTCTTTTTTTTTTGTTTTGAAAAGAATATAATTATTCATCAAAAGATATAATTATAGTTATAAGAAATATATATAGTTATAACTTATAACTATATATATTATAACTATAAGGTTCTAAAGATATAATTATTCATCAAAGAGTATTTTGACTATTATAAAAGGGTTATTATTCCCAAATTATAAGTATTAATTTTCTTTTCTAATATCTTATCATTAGAGAAGTTTAAGAAAAATTGTGTATAAAGATTTGGAAGATCAAAGAAATCTAATTATTTCTGCCTCAATTTTTATTCCATGGACAAGGTATGCTTCCGCTCCGGTTTTATTATTATATTATTGATTGATTATTGATGGTTTAACATAAAAGGTTACTATATTTATTAGTATTATCTAGTTTCTCCTCTTCATTTTCTAACCATTAGAACAAACGGTGAAAGCTCTGTATTTTAGTTAGTACAGTGATATAGAGCTCCCAAGCTAGGCAACCATGATTTTTTGACGCTTATTGGATTCTTGAGCAGTGATTTCCCTGCGTGAATCCAATGCAGCAGTGTGAGTGTTCTTCACCCCAGTATCAACCAACGCCTTGTTCTCTTCCTTGGTGTTTATGGCCACTATAGGGGGATGCATCTTTTCAAGTTCATCCAGCACACTATGTATGTCAAGCACAAGGCGTTCAGCAAGAGTGCGTGAAAACTCAGCCCTGATGACCACACGGAGCACATGGATGTGTTGAGCACCAGGTGGCATTGGATATGCAGGCACGATCCAACCGTGGCGGCGCAACATCTCTGATATCTTGAACTCATCGTACTGGCTTCTGTCCTTGAGAGAAAATGCCACCATAGGAACACCATTGTCTTTTGAGAGTATGTTAAAGCGTCCACTCTTCTCCAAATCTTCCTTCAGCACCATTGCATTGTCTCTGCAGTTCTCCATTATGCTTCGGTACCCCTAGTAAGTCCAATAAGAAGGTAAGGGTATTTTGATGTCTTAGAAAAAATGGTTGACCATGTTCTTGCAATTTTGATATGAATGAACTTCAATCTTGGATCATAGTGATCACTGAATAGATATATAGTTGTGATTGAAGAGTCAAGTTCATTCATATCTATTGGGAGGCAAGGGGAGGGGGGATTGTAAATCCAACCAATATAAACTAAAATTGTTATTACAGTATTTAACTATAAGCTCACCTCTTGGCCAAGTCGAATAAGCTGATAATATTGAGCAATGATCTGACTAGAACCTGCAAGTGGATACGATTAGGTAAGTATATGCTATGAGTTGGTAATCAAGGATCAAGAAATTAATATACATAGTTTGTAATGAATCTCACCTTTAGAGAAATTGAGAGTGAAGGTGGGCTGGTCAGCTCCAAGGTAATTAATATGGAAGACAAGGTCTTCTGGCAAGTCATCCTTGGTTCTCCATATAACCCAACCAATACCAGCATAAACAAGGCCATACTTGTGGCCACTAACATTTATGCTCTTCACCAATGGGAGTCTGAAATCCCATTCTAGCTCTGGGTAAAGGAAAGGAGCAATAAACCCACCACTAGCTGCATCCACATGAATAGGAGTATCCCATCTGTAATTAATGTGACAAGTGAAGCAAATTAGTACAGATTAAAGGAAAGCTAAGTGAAGATAGTTGAATTGGTGAAGAGAGCTAAGCTAATTAGTGGAATATTAATTACTTACCCAGTTTGCTTGTTTTTTTCTAGCAGCAGGTCATTTAAGAGCTTGACATCTTCAAACTCTCCATTGTAAGTTGAACCCAAGATTGCAGCCACACAAATAGTGTTCTCATCAACCATCTCAACGGCTTTGGCAGGGTCCATCACATAGTAGCCTTCTCTCACTTCAACTTCCCTTAACTCCACCTCAAAATACCTTGCAAATTTCTCCCAACATACCTGCACATTGGAACCAGTTACCAAGTTGGGCTTATCATAAGGCTTGGCCTCTGCCTTGCGCTTGTTCTGCCACTTCTTCTTGAATGCAAGCCCTGCCAGCATTATGGCCTCTGATGATCCAACGGTTCCTGCTCCAATTGCATTCTCATTTTCTCCAATTTCAGCATGGAACAAGCGTGCTATCATGTTCACGCACCGATTCTGTTTCCAGAGAGAAGGGAAAAAATTAAACACCAAAAAAAATATATATATATAACATCTCTTTCATATTCCAAAATATAAAGAAGATTGAAAAGGAAAAATCATTATGAGAACGTACGTGAAGGTCAGTGGTGATAGGATACTCGTCCATGTCGACATAGTTCTTGTTGATGGATTCCATGATGAGTTTGTTGCACTCTTCCTCCATGGAAGTGGTCACAAAGGAAGCCAAGTTAAGCTTTGGAATTGCATCAAGCTGCAACTCATCGTGAATGTTCTGGTACGCAGCCTCCTTAGGCATGGAGTCCTCGGGTATGCTGAACCTGCATCACCAAAACAACACTTCGTTAATTACCTCCATCCTCACAAACAAAATCAAAATTAAATAGTATATATATTAAAGTCAAAGATAATAATGATATTGAATGAACATTAAAAAAATGAAGAAGCATGATAAAAAGGGAAAATGAAAAGCAAAATATACATACCTGGGAAGAGAATCCCTGGCATAACGAGAAGCAAAGTTGGAATGAAGAAAGAGGTCAGACTCGGAAGGAGGTCTTGGAAAAACCATGGTGAAGTGTGTGTGTGTTATAGTATTATGTTGCTGATCTTAAAGACAGCAAAGAGAGAATAGTTGGTACGGTAAGGTGTTTATTTTGAGCTTTGTTTGGATGTGTTAATGGGAAGAAGAAAGTTTGTGGTATTTATAGGTGGTGATGCATGGTAGGCTGGTAAGAAGTGGAGAATCGTTATTGGCTTGCGAATTTTCTATGCATTAATTAACTACGTATAACACAAGGCAGACGACTTTGAAACTGCCTTCATGACTTAATTTCGCGGATTATTTTAATTTTCTAGAAAAAAAAATAGACATAGAAGGAAACTAAGAAAGTTATTATTGCGCGTTTTTATTATATTTTATTTCTGGAAAATTATTCTTAAAAATCCTTTATATATTTGTACTATAAGAAAGATAGAAAGAGAGAGAAAACAAGTTATTGCACTGATATGAATATGATTCATATTGTATTGTAATAAAAATCGGAAAGTGAGATAAGAGATATAAAGAAAACTAGAGTAATGACCTGTGCATGGGACATTTAAGTTGTCCATTTAATTGTTATTAGCTACTAATATTTTATATATTATAGTCTTTTAAATTGTTAAAAAAATGTTTGAGAAAATATTGAGATGAAAACCTGTACATTAATTTTGGCAAATTGGAAGAATCTAGCTAAAGATTAAAAATCAAATTTAAAAATACATAATTAGTCGTTCTAAAATAGGTATTTTCATTTACCGCAAGTAATTAGCCTCCTTAACAGTGATTCATTTAATTTTAAAATAGGTATTTACTAAGGACTTATTATCTAAATCTTTTTTATTTTATCACAAAAAATTATAATGTCATTTTTTCATAATTTAAAGCATTTTTAAAAATAAAATATAAATTTAAAATTCATCAAACTAATCACTTTAACTCTTCAATTCTATTTTATATTGTAAATTTGAGTCTTTACTTTTGAACTTTTTAAGAAACATATCCTCTTTTTCATTAAGTTTCTAATTCTATTTTTTATTTCTCTATTCCAATTTTTTTTGTAGAAATCAAACACAGTACCGAGGGATTTACAATAACTCAAGCATCATGCTCAATCAACTGAGTCAGACCCCTTCTATTCCAAAAGCTATTACTTAAACTTAATAAATTTAAACAAATTTTAAATTTGGTGCAGTAATTAATAACAAATTGAAAAGATCTAACAGAACCTACAGTATATGAGATGACTTGTGAAATGGAATTGTTCCACTTATTTGTAACACTCTAAAACTTTTTTGAATCAGTTGGTACATGGGACAATTAGTTGATAAACAAATTAAAATCAATACAAATAATGTGCTACTACAGTATATTTGATGAATGAATGATGCACTTCTCTTGGCCAACCATTCCCGACCAAGGGGCCCTTTTTTCTCGTGGTAAACATTCATATGCCTCTACCTTCAATGAAAGCCCTCTATCCAATGTTTCTAATGGAAGCATCAAAAGTCACCAAGAAGCTAAAATAACAATCATAATTATACATGAAAAATGTGCTTGGCATATCATATTAAATCAAGCAGAGGATCAACACAAAAAGCGAAACAGAGTCAGAGTAAGAAGAAAAATGGAAAAACTAATGTGATACTATTGATGACTTTTCTAATAACAATCATAGAACATACCTAGAGCCAAAAGATGTGATGCTAATAAGTAAAGAAGCAGTATCAAGTGTTTTTCTTCTTGCTTAATTTATTTGGCCATGAAAGTAAATTTCTTATATTCCATTGGCTCGCTACTGTGACCTGATGAAAAATTATATAAACAATGCAGATAGATACAAATTATAGCATATGATTAAAGTGATAAAACTTAAGTAGGTTATCATTACTAACGTAGATTCGCATCCATCTCTATGAGAATTGCTTGCTGGAAGAAACCCTTGAAATGCTCTTGAGAGGATTTCTGCCCACTTTTCTAGGGGATGGTTTAAGAGAATTTGAGTGTCAGATAGAGTCAGTAAATTTGCTTAATGGGATAGCAATTTTATAATCCCCTAGCAGTAGGTAGGGACCTTTCAATGGATTATTTACTAAATGATTGACCCAACCCATCAAACGGTCAATCTTATCATAATCCAATTCAAAATATCTGTAATATACATAAGATAATTATCTTATCTTTAATTGTCGATTGATGATACTAAAAGATAATATAATAATTATTGATTGATACTAATCCACAACAAATATTTTAACATTCTCCCACTTGGATAGTACTCCCTCCGGTCCTTTATATAAGAAACAAATAACTAAATCGTCAAGACCAATAAAAATAGTTAAGTTAGTTAGTTATAATTAATAATGTCATAAATTTTAATTTTATTCCAAAAGTACCCCTTAAATTAATTGGTTTAAGTAATGGTTACATTAATGATACTGCACCTCCACCAATAAGTGTAACTTCTATTGTTAATAGACCAATAAATGCATGAGAAATGAGTAGGTGTCTCATTAATGAATTTCACAAGATGAAGGGTAAAAAAGAAAACTAGCAATTAATATATCTTAAAGTGGGTCTGTGTTTCTTATAATTAGGGCCAAAAAAGAACACCATTTTGTTTCTTATAAAAAGGACCGGAGGGAGTATTAACCAATAATCAAAATAAGAATCATCAAGACTAAAACGACAATTTCAATAATTTGTCAACAACAATGTAAGAAATCTAAAATCTCTAATGCTACAAAATAATATCCGATAGGGTTACATATCCTGCGCATCAAATAGTCATATTTCTCACAAGAAAAGAGTATACGGAATAGCATAGCTTAATAGTCAAAATATGCTACATAACAACGGTCCAAGCATCTGAAAATGCTATAAGAGATATGTTACTGAGATCATATTTTATATACATATCTCATGATAGAGTGTTTTCAGACTCCCACTAACCCAAAACATCAAAAGACTTAACCAAACACATGTGAGTTGTAAAATTCTCAAAAGCTCCAATAGATAAGTCTTTGATTAGTGAATCTACAAGTGTTTTCTTTCAACACCATAATCAATTTAAGTCTGAAAAGCTGCAAAGGCCAAAACATAACTCACATGCGTCTAAGTGCTCACGATAGCCCAATAACAAGAGTGATCACTGATGGGCTAAATCAACAAATGCTCTTAGAATATTTGACATTCAATTAATCTAAGTTTCACGAAATAAGTGACTACGCAAACCCGAAGACAATTAGGAAATCCATTAATTTCCTACTGGGGTGACATAGACACCTAGCTTAAATGAAACGATACTCTAGATTAATGTGGCCACAAAATGTCAATATGAGCAAGCACTTAGATCAATGGTCTAAACATAAAATTCATAAGTACCTCAATGGTGCAAAATTGTACTCGATAGGAGTACTATCATCACAAGCACCTCAACAATGTAGAGAATCATACTCGATAGGAGTATTGTATTTACAATATACTTATAAATTTTGACCAAACAAAATGTGAAGTTTTGGGTAAAAGAGATGCACAAGATAATTGCATGCCAAAAGACTAATTGTGCAATTCCCAACAAAATGGCCTTGACATCCGCTAAAGATGCCTACTAAGATACAATGGATTTTATGTACCTCAACACAAAAGGACAAGAATAAATAACAAAGTCCTTCTAGAGTATGTCATGTGATCATTAAATGTGCACAAGAATATATGACAATACAAATTTGATAAGTCTCGAGACATAACAAAAGGTTATATGCTCCAACTAATCCTTTTTATATACCAAAAAATAAGATTAGGATTTTCATTAGAGCCCACTAGAATTGAAATACTCTAATGATAGTGAGATTATAGCTCTGTAAGATAATGTGAATAAAAATTCACTATTTTCTCTCTTAAAGAAATACGTATTAGAGAGAAGTAAAGTAGAGTAGGATTAATGAGGGAAGTGGTTAGAAACGAGAATATGAACCCAACATACAATCCATCTATCAATTACAGAGCTTTACAAAAGGGTTTCATAATTAACCACGTATAATAACAAATATTAATCCTCAAAGAATATTGACCCTCAAAAGGATCACATAAACAATGTAACATTTACTTTACAAACATGAGTGAGATAGAAAATCCCTAATATTTAGAAGTAGAATATGGGATCACTTGCAAGTTTTCAATTACTCACTCAAAACATAAACTTAAGTGCTACAATTATAAACAATATCTACACACACTTAAGTATAAGATTTGGTTACACGCAGCGGAAGTACATGGGACCTATACTCAACAAATATTAAGGATATAGCAACAAATAGTCTCTAACTCTCATCACAAACTATGATGGACATAGGTTTATCTATATATCCCAAATAAAACATATAGCATCAACAAAATTACGATCTGAAATATCATAAGCAAACATACAAAATATGGTATAGAGAAATTAATCTCTTCAAATTTGGGATTCCTATATTGTCCTATCAAGAATTGTCCACTAAAAAATATATGACAATAGAGAGTTATCACAAAACAATATTCTATAAGAGACTATCACAAAATCTTTAATGTAGGTCCTAACTACAAAGTGATTACAAATAGTATGTGACAAGAAAACCATTTTATCAAGACAAATAAATTTGGTTGCTCATGTATGATTAATTGGGCATTTGAGGTAGAGATCTTGTGTCAACACAGTCCATTTATAGGACATTACTTTCAAAATGCTAGATTCTCCCACTTGATAAAGAAATATAGTTGACTTAATTTTAAGGAAAATATCCAAAGAGCTAAACAAAATTCAACTATTATCTTTATCACACTAGAACCATATCGAGTAATATCATACCGATAGGGTATGTCCACTACC
Source organism: Pueraria montana var. lobata (assembly GCA_026413185.1). Lineage (NCBI taxonomy): Eukaryota > Viridiplantae > Streptophyta > Magnoliopsida > Fabales > Fabaceae > Pueraria > Pueraria montana. The sequence continues at coordinate 22,651,063 of CM048648.1, read as the reverse complement.
CATATGATAGCAATCTGTTTCTATAAAATATTTCATTAAACAAATTTGCATTGCGATAGGTAAATGGAAAAATTTCAGAATATTCGATTGCATAAAATTGCCCAATTAATAAAAGGTTTAGACAAAGAGGCTAGTATGGAACAACAAGGAAACATATGTGTAAATTGTCACATACTCAGAGAGTTAAATGGTTCCATACAAATACAACCAAAACATGCCTCATTAAAGAGAATTTCTTATTTGTTGAGATCTCTCTCAAGAATCTCAAAATACACAATAAATAAGAAGTATAATACTATAATGCACAAGAGAAAACTTATATCATTAAAAAACTCCAATGTTGATAGGCTACTCAAACAAAAAATTGATATAAGTGTAGGACAAATGGTGCATTGTATCTTAACAAATTATATCAATAATAACACACCGATAGGGTATAATTATCATCAATATAATAGAATTATGCAAATTATAAAAAATTATGCCAAAAGAATATGATATTCAACAACAATCGTATTCAAAGAAAACCAAAACATGCTTAACAACACTTTGACTTAGCATGTAATAAACATGACTTTATCATCGTAAGAACCATAATATTAATTTCATGATCTCTACATTGGAGAGAGTACAATAACAGAGTTGTTGGTTTTACTTAATTGAGTCAATATTACAAAAGTACACAAAATAATTTTATATTTATCTCAAAATAGAACTCTAGAACTAGTAAGATGCAAAATACTCCCACTAAAATCAAAATTAGAATATGATTACGAAATGGAGTATTATAACAATCAAAAAGGAAATGATTGTAGAGTTCTGCTAGAAAATTTTGAGAAATAGTGACACTCTTGCATATTTATAATCTCAAAATGATAAGAATAATTTATTTGCAAATTTATCCGTATATGCAATTATAATCAAGTTAAAAGGTTCATAGTGTCACTATAAGACCAATGAGCTTTGATGACTTAAAGAGTATGTAATGTCATCTAAAGAGAAAAACTCCAAATATAAATCAATATGACTCATCGTTATATATAAGACCAAATGAGCTTTGATGACTTAAATAAGAGTACATAATGTCATCTCAAGAAAAAAGTTCCAAATATAAATCAATATGATTCATATAAAATACATGAATGATATAGTTTGTAATTGCCTTAAAGAGTGTTCAACAAAATATTTTCAATAATTTCAAAAGTGAACACTTTAACAATAACAAGGTAATAGAGAATTTAATCCAAACTTTGATTAACTTGGCATAAAAGGATTTGAAATAATGCCCAATTGCACCACTAACATAAAACAAATTAAATTTTTTTTTATTATAATCTAAAATTTCTTTGACTAAGGCACATGATTAGAGAAAATATATACTTGACACATATTTGTCACAAAATTAAGAATGATAGATGGGTCTAGATTTGAACAGTATAGTAGTAAAAAAAAATACAATGTATATTAAAACATTAAAAAATATGCCAATTTTAATTTTACTTGATATAGAGAAATGACATAAAATAATATACAATTCACTACATATATTTATTTAAAAAACAGATACTCTTCAACCCAAATAATAACAAGAAAAAAATAAAAAATAAAAGTAACTAACACTAATCATTATAGAGAGTGCCTGAAAAATTTTATGCCTCATAATTTATCCTATTAAAAGTTTTGATAGAATTAGGGAGGAAAACTGAACATCACAAAATATTGTGTGATTTGAAAGAAAAGTTCAATCAGAAAAGAAAGTCCCTAAACAAAAGTGCAACAATACTATAACTTATATTATCAAGATCCTAATACCGATAGGGTACTAAAAAATTGATTAACATAAGCAAAGAAAAGCACATTGTGCAACAACAAATCACACTAACACAACATACCGATAGGGTATAATTATTATTAATGTGATAAAACCAACACAAAATTCACATAAATGTACCCAAGATAGGTGAGATTACAATTATGTAAATTAAGGAAAAATTATGCTTATCATAGAATTGATAATTTATACCATGCATAATTGTATAACTAACATATAAATTCATATCACTATACCCACGATAGGCGAGTTATAATAATGCAAATTAAGAGAGCAAAATTATGCACAAAAGAAAATGACAATTTATATCTTGCATAATTTTAATAACGATATTGTACAACTAACACATAAATTCACATCATCATACCCACGATAGGCGAGTTATAGTAATGCAAATTAAGATAACAAAATTATGCATATACTGGGAGAATCATAATATTATCATGCATAATTATAAAATAATAAAATGACCTCAAATTAATTCCTCAATAGTGACAAAATATTATAGAGAATATCCCATACCAGAAAATCACTAAAATAGTAGGGAATTGTCACAAAAATTTTGAGGTCCAAAATTCGAGAATACAATATCTAAATTCCAAATTAAGTCTCAAATTAATCAAATAAATAATTTATGATGCCCAAAAAATTCCAGAAAAAATACTAACAGCCTCAAAATATTAAATAAATAATATCTGGAATAAAACAGAATAAAAATGGGCCTGGGAGGTGGGCCCACGCGCCCCACGCGCTGACCACCGCGAGTGGACATCGCAGCACCACTCGTCCAGATCTAGAAACCGGGTCGCATTCGACCCGCGACAATATTCACGTCGTTCTCGCAACTTGGGTAATGAAACAGGATGTGTAAGCATGCATTTTGATTGTCCTCTAATGGGGAAGAAAACCCCTCAAACAATTTTGAAATTCGTTGAAAAACGAAGGAGAAATCGAGGAAATACGCTAAGGAAGTGAGATGCATTTGGCAAACAGTTTCCAGAATTAGTTTTTTTGCAATTACTCTTTTGATTCTGAACGAAAAAACAAGTTGAAGCATGCGTTTTACTCGAAATCCTCCGATCTACAAAAGCCCTTAATCAATTTTGGAGAAGGATTATCCAATTGTGAGTAATTTGATTCAAAAGTTGTCGGGCTTTGAAGGTTTCGCGATAAAATAAAATTTCTCAATTCTCTTAAATTTGTTCATGAAATTATATGAATTTTTGATATGTTACTCCAGTGATAACAAGGAACAAAACCCCTCAAGCGATTTCGAATTTCATGCATAAAATATAAATGCTTTTTGACAAAGAAGTTCGTAAAGAAAACGGGCACAAATTGTTTTATCACATTCTGAATTTAAAATAATTAATTTAAAAAAAATCAATAGAACCACTAATTTTAATTTCAAGAATAAGAACGAAGAAATCAAAATTATAGGGTTCACACAACAAATAGCTATAAAATGTATCTAACCTGGCTCTGATACTAATTGATGGAAAATTATATAAACAACGCAGATAGATACAAATTATAGCATGTGATTATAGTGATAAAACTTAAGTAGGTTATCATTACTAACCTAGATTCGCATCCATCTCTATGAGAATTGCTTGCCGGAAGAAACCCTTGAAATGCTCTTGAGAGGATTTCTGCCCACTTTTCTAGGGAATTGTTTAAGAGAATTTGAGTGTCAGATAGAGTTAGTAAATTTGCTTAATGGGATAACAAATTTATAATCCCCTAGCAGTAGGTAGGGATCTCTCAATGGATTATTTACTAAATGATTGACTCAACCCATCACAGACATCTTATCATAATCCAATCCAAAATATCCGTAATATACATAAAATAATTATCTTATCTTTAATTGTCGATTGATGATACTAAAAGATAATATAATAATTATTGATTGATACTAATCCACAACAAATATTTTAACATGACCTTGACCTGCATCATAAGAAATACTATTATATTAAATTTGATGGAACTATGAGAGTTTATAGTAGAACTTAGTAATAAAAATACAGGAGTTTGACTCACATCCCTACTTCACCATCAATAGAGCTAGCTCATGATTGATATCCTTGGCCAAAGCTTGAAATAAACACCCTATATAAATGAAATGTCATAGCCTGGTTACATAAAAGCATTAACTTTGTCCCAATAATAGCACCCATATACCGTAACCACTAATAGCTTCTTCAATCCCTTCCCAATGTCCATTTGAAATAATAATCAATTATTACATTGTCTTTATGTTTGGTCCTTCTTTTTCCTTCATAAAAATTAATGCTTAAGAGATAAAAAAAATAACAGAACTAACAATCAATAGAGAATGTAGTATTATTTAAATGAAAAACTAAAAACTAAGTATGTGTTTGGGTTGGCTTACAAACAAATGTTTATAAAAGTATAAAACAATCAAAATATTGCAAATATGCATTTAGCTAGAAAGACAAAGGTAAAAATTATGCAAAACTAAATATGTAAAAACTGATAACAGTGTCCATTGGTGTGAAACTACGTACAACACAAGGCAGACGACTTTGAAACTGCCTTCATGACTTAATTTCGCTTTTTTCGGATTATTTTAATTTTCTAGAAAAAAAATAGACATCGAAAGAACCTAAGAAAGTTATTATTGCGCGTTCTTATTATATTTTATTTCTGAAAAATTATTCTTAAAAATCTCTTATATATCTGTATTATAAGAAAGATAGAAAGAGAGAAAAGATAAGTTATTGTACTGATATGAATATGATTCATATTGTATTGTAATAAAAACCGGAAAGTGAGATAAGAGATATAAAGAAAATGAGAAGTATTGATGGAGTATTGATAATTTGTGAGTGTCTAAATATGTTATCTTTAGACACCTCACGTTTTTTATACTTGGCAAAATACTTTTCAAAGATTTTTAATAAATTGTTGCACTCCTTTCTTCATAAAATATCCTATACGTTAAAGTAACTTTATATGTCTGGAAATCTTATAAATATTTCTAACATTTTATGAAAATAAATATGCTTAATGTTTTAAAATATAACATGTATTTAATTTAATACTTATTATATAAAATAAACAGAAAAAATAGTAAGAAAAAGAAGATTTAAAATTATTGGTATTAAATATTTGAATTTATCTACAATAATTGAGTTAAGTACTGTAACTTAAGTGTATGTAAAAAAAAATTGTTTATATTTAATAATGTATTCTCATATTATTTAATGAGATATCAATTACTAGTATAATTAATAATTTTATTAAACAAAATAGTATTATAAAATTGAATAATAATATAAAAAAAGTACTAAACAATTGTCATGGCATTTGCATGCTAAACAATAATATGTTTTTGCTAAGACACGCATATATAGAAGGTGTTAGAATTATCTTTGTTAACACTACAAGAAAAATGTTTTTGCGACAGAATATTGTCTATGGATTTATTTCTGTTAGAGATATACTAAGTGTTATTGACGGCTTCAATCGTTGCAACTATGGATTCTGAAGAATCAACCAAATATATAGGCTTAGATAGCTCTAAGTCTTTCTTGCACAACTTCATAGCTCTATCATCTTGAGAGGCTTGTTGGCAACACCTTACATTAGAAACTTGAATGTTATTGCAACTTTCACTATTCTTACTCAAGATTTATTTAATAGAGTTGCTGATTATATAACGAATATAAGTATTTTATTGGATATGTCGCTAAGAACTGAATTCAATCTAATTCAAATTGTATTTTATTGGATCAGATTGTACCTTTTGTTAAGAAAATAATCTAAACCGATCTGAACTGCATGTTGTTTTGATTTTTGGATTGCATTATTTTCGATTCAAAACTAATCCAAACCGATAAGTGAATACCTCTAGTAAATGTTTTGATTTTTTTTAAGAAGAATAATTAATCATATTTTAAGTTCTTTCGAAATGTTTACAATTTTTTTTAAAAAAAAAAAAATTCAACCAAACGCATATAGAATCCTCTGTATTTTTTTCAATATTGCTGCAGAGGATTGTGATCCATTACCGTGACACACGATACGAAGAAAAATTCAATCAAGTTTTTGCAGGATTGATATTATGACTTTATGCTAAGGTAAATTGCTGTCATCTGCATGTTCATATGTATGTGAATGATTAATGAACTTCAGTTGCCGTCCATTAGAAAACCCTCTGGGACTGGCGTCGTCCCAGGAGAAATTAATATCACACCTATAGCTAGCGCATTAATTAGTGGAAATTAGTATTAATTAAAGACAGTTTGTGTAAATTACTACATTTAACAAGTATTTATATGAAAGTAAATAGATTATTTAAAAAGTATAGTAAATTTATTTTTTTTCACAAGTTAAAATTAATTTATGTATTTTATTTATTTTAAAAAAATTATTTATTTAATTTTTTCTAAAAAAAATTATTTAATTCATATTTTATTTTCTTATAATATTTAACGAAAAATTTACTCAATGCGCCAGCAGTAATCCTCCAGATTACCTAATGCGTAGTAGACAACTCAAATCACTAATGCGTAACTTAAGTAATTTCGAAAAAACTCTGGTCCCAACTTTAAAATCTGGTTATTGTTCCTTTATTACGCAAGTCGATCAAGGTTTAACGGGTCGTGACATATCAAAAGAAGTGGCTAAAGTGTTAGGCAAATGCTAACCAGTGCCCTAAGAACACTGGTTAAGGAACTAAAAAAAGAAAGATTTTTATTGGAAGACGGAAAATTGCACTGTCCATAATTTTTTTTATGTTCTTCTATGAATTTCACACTAAATACTTTCTCTTTTTATTTTCTTAACCAGTGTCCTAAAGACACTGGATAGCAAGACCAAAGTGCTAAACCAATAAATACATACATCAATTCAATTGTGTTTGTGGTTTTGGAGACCCTGTACTTGTCCTTACTAACTCCACTGATTTTTTTTTTTTTGACGTGGACTAAATCAATAAATTTGGTACGGGGCCGCGTTATTAGATTTTATATATTCTCTTAACAAGTTTAGAATCATTTTTAAATTTTAGCAAAATTAATTTTGATCAAATTGATTGTAACTTGTTAATTTGTATAAATTAATCTTAAATTTTATATCATAGCATATATTATAGTGTATAAAATTCATCTTAACCCTAAACCAAATGTACTCATAGTTACTATTAAATATGATTAAAATAAATTAAATCAATTATATTATATAAAAGAAGGTTTTGCCACGTAAGTTGATGCCACGTGGCAACACCATATTAATTTTTTTTCGCCGAAATGAAGACGATTTTATTTTTATGATAATTTAAAATTTAAAATTGTATAATTCATATTAATTGATAATACTAATTTAAATTCATATTCACATTCAAATTTGAACGTGATCAATATTTTAAGATATTTATGATTTAAAATTTTAAATTGTTTAATTCATATTAATTGATAATACTAATTTAAATTCATATTCAAATTCAAAATTATAAAAAATTAAAATAAAGAAATTGTGCAATTAGATTTTTTATCTCATAATTTTATAATGCAAATATATAATTGATAATTTAAACAATATCTATATATACATGTGTGAATGATAATAAAATTTGAAAATTATCAATATTTTAAAATATTTATGATTTGAAATTTTAAATATTTTAATTCATATATTCAGTTAATTATATTAAATGTAGTAATTAAAATCATTACAATGAGTATATAATTTGATATTCTGATTAAATTAATTAATTAAATCATTAAATCTTAAATAGATTTTGATTTTATATAATTTGGTAATTAATTATTAAGTTTCATGGGTTTTATTTTATAATTATGAAATATTTTTTATTATTGTGATTTTGTGATTTACCGTAAATAATAATAATAATAATAATAATAATAATAATAATAATAATATTATTATTATTATTATTATTATTATTATATATCATAAAAGAATATTTTATCACGTAGGTAGATGCTATGTGACAATACCACATTCATTTATCCCCTCCAAAATGCCATTAAATAATTTATTTTATTTTTAATTGATAAATATATATTTATGGTAATTAAGATGATTATTTAATTATGAAATACTTCATTACATTAATCAATCATGACTAGAATATTCTAATTAATTAATAATATAATTATATAATCTGATTCAAATTAATTAATAGCACTAATATATATTTTGATTCAAATTTAAAGTAAATTTAAATTTAAAAATGTTGCAAGATTTATTTTAGTAGAACAATCTTTACCATTATTTTGTTACAATATTATAATCATGTCATTGAAATGAATAATTTAAATTAAATTTAAGTAGATCAATCATTACCATTAATTTGTTACAATATTTATGAATATGAACTCTTCTCGCCGATTCAAAATTCAAAATTATAACAAATTAAAATAAAGAAATCATGCACTTAGATTTTTTTTTATCTCATAATTTTATAATGCAAATATATAATTGATAATTTAAACAATATCTATATATACATGTGGATGATAATAAAATTTAAACATTATTAATATTTTAAGATATTTATGATTTGAAAATTTAAATTATTTAATTCATATTAATTGATAACACTAATTTAAATTCATATTCATATTCAAATTTGAATGTGATCAATATTTTAAGATATTTATGATTTAAAATTTTAAATTGTTTAATTCATATTAATTGATAACACTAATTTAAATTCAAATTTCCATTTTAAAATATAAACTATTATTATAAATATTAAGCACACACGTCTAAACCATTCAATTTCAATTTGCATTAACTTCGTCGAATCATACAATGTCTCCCAATTTTGACTCAATTGCAAGTGTTCACGTTCAAAACAAGCGAAAGACATGGAGATTACAAGTTAGAGTTCTTAGTCTTTGGGGAGTCTCAAATTTCAAACAACCACATCTAAAGGATTTTATCAAAATGGTCATCATGGATGACAAGGTATCTGTTAAATATTTTTTTTTTATTTATGTACTCATTGTAGTCATAACTACTGATTTTCTTTTATACAGCTTGACAAAATTTAGTGTACCATTTGGAGTAATTCTATTGACAAATTTGAGACATTGTTAAGGGAGGGGACGTGCTACAAGATTAGAAATTTAATCGTGGCTATAAACAATTATAAATACAAGGCCACGAATCATCCGTATATGATATATTTTAAACAAGTGACCTTTGTGAAGCCGATTGCTGATTCCTCTATTCATTTTTTGGATTTACCTTCACACCTTATACGGATATTGTGATTTCTCATTTTTTTCTATTTATTATGTTTTATAAAAATCTTTGAATGAGATTTTAATTTAATTACTATTGTATTTTTAATCAATATTTTATTTATCAACTTTTCATAATTAATTAAAGTGCGGGTAACAAGTACGGATACAGACACGGGTACAGACATTTACATACCCAACGGAGAAAGAAAGACCGTGTATTAAAGTTACTATCCAATAGGTGTGGGTCTGGATATGGAAATTTTTTTAAAGTACGGTATGGGGACGAATACTATAGTACCCTAGCCAGACTCTACCCATTGCCATCCCTAACTATGACATGACTTTACACTTTTAGGGACTAAGTTTTTTTGCCAACATAATATAAAATTTTTGGCTTAAATATGATTTGAGTCCCTTAGAGTCTCAATTTCACAAAAATTTATTTTTAGTCTCTCAACTTCACTTTTAGGGACTAAAAAATGACTAAAAATATGTTATTTTTAATCCATCAAATTTACTTTGGAGGACTTAAGTAAAAAAAAAATTTGGGGGACTAAAAACAACATTTTGAGAATTAGAGGATTAAAAAAACAACTTTTAATTGGGGGACCAAAACCAAAACTACCCCAAATTTGAGGGACTAAAAACATATTTAATTAAGCCAAAATATTTTATATTATTTATTTTTATTAAAATTAAGTATATATTTAAGTTGTATACAAATGCAAATATATTTATAAAGATAATAATTTTTAAAAATAAACATTTATATATATATATATATATTAAAATGGTATAAGACATATATAAATATAAAATTATTTTAATATATATCATTATTCATAATTATTTTATATATTTGTTATATATTAAATACATATTTGCTAACATATATTTATATAAAATTTAAAAATAACTAAGAAATACACAAAAATATAATAATATAAAAAATGTAGATTATATATTTAACACTCGTGCAGGGCACGGGTTATTAAGCTAGTTAAATTATAAACGTGTGTGGCACAAAGCATAAAAATAATTTTGACCCCTATAAGGAAAGGTGTCATTATCTATTTGGATTCAAAACATTCCTTTGGTTTCGTTTGCGCAAATCATTTAGTGCGTGTTTGGGTGCCAGTTACGTTGAACGTGCCATTTTGGCAAAAGTAACATAAGAGTTACTTCTGTTTTTGGTGCCTCGAAATGTGCAAACGGCCGTTTAGAAGGTCTCAACTGTTAATCCAAGCACACTCTTATCCAATGACTATTCAAGTCAAGCAGAATATGGTCAGCTATGAGGTCATATTCATGTCTTTAAGCTAGCTAGCCCCTTAATTAAGAAATGTTCAGCAGAAGAAGGGGAAAATATCAACGTTCACACGCTTCAACCTTGCTTTTTGGGTTGTTTGGGATCTTTAATATGAACATGAATAGTTCATTAAATGTAGTTAACAACTTAACATATCCCAAGTGGTAGTGTGGAAGATGGAACTACATATTTTGTCTTGCACAACTTAACTTGAATAAATATACACTTCATTTTTTTCGCTGAAAAAACATTTTTTCTCTTAAGAATAAACAAAATTTTGTAAAGTTAATTTGTTTTGTAAAAGTAATGGTTTGTGCCTTAAAAAAATGTTTAAATACCTTTTTAGTCTTTGCAATTTAACATTTTTTTTTCTTTTCGTTCTTGTAATTTTTTTTTATTTTAGTCCTTGCAAATTTTGTTTGTTTTGCTTTTCGTTCTTAAAGTGGTTTAGATAACACTTTTTTTCACTGTTAAAAGTGTTTTTTTCACTGTTCAAAGCGTTGTCTAAGTCACTTTAAGGACAAAAAAACAAAACAAACTTAATTTGCAATGACTAAAACCATTTTTTTTTGCAAGGACAAAAAATAAAAAAGCGCTAAATTGTAAGGACTAAAAAGGTATTTAAGCAAAAAAAAATAAGTGTAACAGTTTGTCTATGTTAACTTATCAGAAATCAATTTAGGTATAAATTTTAAGATTGTTATTATAAAATTCAATAATTTAGTGTCATGATTATAATGGAGTATATGGGCCAACCCAATCTACATAGGCTTGTTCGTATAGACCTACACATAAACGAGTCGGACTAGGCAGGCCTGCAAAATAAATGAGCTAGTGTAATAGTTGGTTTACATTGATCTACTATTGGTCCGCGGGTGAGTGGGTTGGTTCGCAAACCTAAAAGAAGATAAACAAGGTTGCTAAAGAAGTTTTGGATGAATCAAGAGGTTTTGGATTGAGAAATAAGAAATCTCGATGGAATGAAAATGTTCTAAGAAACAAAAAAAGAAGGGTAAAATATGTTTTAGGTCCATCTAAAATTTCTAATGTTTGAATTTGATCCCTCTAAAATTTTTTGTATTATTTTCATCCTTCTAATTTTAAAATGTATTTTTTCGTCTTTCTTAATTTGAAATGTATCACTTTTGGTTTTTAAAGTATTTTAGATAACGCTTTATACAAGGGTAAAAATGGTTTAGATAGTGCTTAAAACAAAACAAAAATACATTTCAAAATTAGAAGGACAAAAATAGTATGAAAAATTTTAGAGGGACTAAATTTGTACATTAGTAATTTTAGAAGGACATAAAACATATTTTACCCAAAAAAGAATGCTTTAAAATCTTATAGGGGGTGCAACAATGCTAAAAATTGAGCAAGATATTGGAATGCTAGGAATGAAACAAGAAAAGCTGTGAATAAAGTACAATCTAAAGCTTTTGAAGAGTTTTACAAAGATCTTGACGCAAAGAATGGAGAACATAAGATATATAAGCTCACCAAAAGTAGAGAAAGGAAAACAAGGAATTTGGATCAAGTAAGACGTAGTAAGAATGAAGAAAGGAAAGTTTTGGGCACATATTGCAATATAAAGAAGAAATGAAAGAATTATTTTTATAAACATTTCAATGATGAACAAGGACCAACATCTAATATGGAAGGACTAAAAACTCAAGAAGATCAACAAAATTTGGCTTATTATTGTAGAATTCATATTGGAGAAGTAAAAGAGACTCTCTTTCAAGAGGATGAATAATGGTAAAGTTGTTAGGACAGATGGTATCTCTTTTGAAGTTTGAAAGTATGTAGGAAAACAATATGTTTTTCTAAGCTTTTTAACAAGATTTTAATATCTGAGAAAATGTTAGATGAGTAGAGGAAGAGCATTTTGATCCTTATATTTAAGAACAAAGGAGATATTTAGAATTGCACTAATTACAAAGGTATAAAACTTACATGTTTCTAAGTTTAAATATGAGATTAATACAACAAAATGAAGGGAAAATTAATGAGGATGCCATATGCAGGATACAAGCATGTGGCTAAAATGGATAAAAACATCAACTGTTATTTGTGATTGCAAAGTACCTACCAAACTCAAAGGCAAGTTTTATTGTATTGTTATACATCTGACTATACTTCATAGTAGTGAATGTTGGGTTTTTAAAGGACACCAACAGAAAATGTTAGAGTGGCATAAATAAAAATGTTAAGATGGATGTGTGGTCATGTAAGATACGAAATGATTGCGTAATTTGTGTACAAGGAGAGATGGGTGTGACACTTATTAAAAAAAGATAACAAAAAATTGATACAAGTGGTTTGAACATGTATAAAGAAGGCCGTAAGTGGCACCAATGAGAATAGTAGATAGTATGGGTTTTATTCTTGTGAAGAAGAGGAGAAAAAGGCCTAGAAGAACATTGGAGAGAAGTGGTTAAGAGGGACCTCATGGTATAAACATTATTAAAACTTTAATTTTTAATTCAGTCAAATGCTACATGTAATTCATGTAACTGACTTTACCCAATGAGATAAAATTTTGTTATTGTTATATTATATTAAAAATATTATACACAATAAATCATTTATAATAAACTATAAATTGATAAAAAGTTCCATTTTAAAGTCATCACGTCCCCTAATCACAACTTACCTTGAGAGTTTATTCAAATTTTACACCAATATAATTTTGAAACAAAATTATCTCACTCGGGTAAAAAAAAAAAACGCTGGTAGAGGCAATTAGCTTGCATTTAAAATATTATTTAACAATTTAAAGTAAATATAAATAGGTGGGAGTATTGCTTCGAAGACACTTAATAGTGACAACAACAATCATTTTAACAGTAAAATTAATGTAGTGGAACATTTAAAAATGTAATATATTATCGTCAATTACATATCTCATTTGACATCAAATTATAGGAAAACAAACTAATAATGGAGTAAGCTAAACGATTTGCCCAAAAATTTCGGAAAAAAATAAAGCAACTATAGTTAAGGGTGAATTTTGTATGGAGTTAGAACAAATAGCTAGTGAAGTGAAGGCTCCTTATTTAATTAGTATAGTGAGATAAAGCTCCCTAGCTATTAGGAAGCCATGATTTTCTGACGCTTGTTGGATTCTTGAGCAATGATTTCCCTGTGTGCATCCAATGCAGTTTTCTTCACCGCATTTTCAACTAAGGCCTTGTTCACTTCCTTTGTGTTTTTGGTCACTATGGGGGGATGCACCTTGTCAAGTTCATCCAGCACATTGTGTATGTCAAAGGCAAGGCGTTCGGCAAGGGTGCGTGAAAACTCAGCCCTGATCACCACACGGAGCACATTGATGTGTTGAGCACCAGGTGGCATTGGATAAGCTGGCACAATCCAACCGTGGCGGCGCAACATCTCTGATATCTTGAACTCATCGTACTGGCTTCTGTCTTTCAGGGAAAATGCCACCACAGGAACACCATTGTCTTTTGAGAGTATGTTAAAGTGTTCACTCTTGTCCAAATGTGCCTTCAGCACCATTGCATTTTCTCTACAGTTCTCCATTATGCTCCGGTACCCCTGTAGTAAGTCCAATCAGAAGGTAAGGGTATATTCAGGTTCAACAAATGTATCTTAGGAAAGAAAAATGGTTCAACTAATAAGCTCACCTCTTGGCCAAGGCGAATAAGCTGATAATATTGAGCAATGATCTGACTAGAACCTGCAAGTGGATACGATTAGGTAAGTATATGCTATGAGTTGGTAATCAAGGATCAAGAAATTAATATACATAGTTTGTAATGAATCTCACCTTTAGAGAAATTGAGAGTGAAGGTGGGCTGGTCAGCTCCAAGGTAATTAATATGGAAGACAAGGTCTTCTGGCAAGTCATCCTTGGTTCTCCATATAACCCAACCAATACCAGCATAAACAAGGCCATACTTGTGGCCACTAACATTAATGCTCTTCACCAATGGGAGTCTGAAATCCCATTCTAGCTCTGGATAAAGGAAAGGAGCAATAAACCCACCACTAGCTGCATCCACATGAATAGGCGTATCCCATCTAGAATTAATGTGACAAGTAAAGCAAATTAGTACAAGGTAAAGGAAAGGCAAATAAAAATATTTGAATTAGTGAAGAGAGCTAAGCTAATTAGTGGAATATTAATTACTTACCCAGTTTGCTTGTTTTTTTCTAGCAGCAGGTCATTTAAGAGCTTGACATCTTCGAACTCTCCATTGTAAGTTGAACCCAAGATTGCAGCCACACAAATAGTGTTCTCATCAACCATCTCAACGGCTTTGGCAGGGTCCATCACATAGTATCCTTCTCTCACTTCAACTTCCCTTAACTCCACCTCAAAATACCTTGCAAATTTCTCCCAACATACCTGCACATTGGAACCAGTCACCAAGTTGGGCTTATCATAAGGCTTGCCCTCTGCCTTGCGCTTGTTCTGCCACTTCTTCTTGAATGCAAGCCCTGCCAGCATTATGGCCTCTGATGATCCAACGGTTCCTGCTCCAATTGCATTCTCATTTTCTCCAATTTCAGCATGGAACAAGCGTGCTATCATGTTCACGCACCGATTCTGTTTCCAGAGAGAAGGGAAAAAATTAAACACCAAAAAAAATATATATATATATAACATCTCTTTCATATTCCAAAATATAAAGAAGATTGAAAAGGAAAAATCATTATGAGAACGTACGTGAAGGTCAGTGGTGATAGGATACTCGTCCATGTCAACATAGTTCTTGTTGATGGATTCCATGATGAGCTTGTTGCACTCTTCCTCCATGGAAGTGGTCACAAAGGAAGCCAAGTTAAGCTTTGGAATTGCATCAAGCTGCAACTCATCGTGAATGTTCTGGTACGCAGCCTCCTTAGGCATGGAGTCCTCGGGTATGCTGAACCTGCATCACCAAAACAACACTTCATTAATACCTCCATCCTCACAAAGAAAATCAAAATTAAATAGTATATATATTAAAGTCAAAGATAATAATGATATTGAATGAACATTAAAAAAATGAAGAAGCATGATAAAAAGGGAAAATGAAAAGCAAAATATACATACCTGGGAAGAGAATCCCTGGCATAACGAGAAGCAAAGTTGGAATGAAGAAAGAGGTCAGACTCAGAAGCGGGTTTTGGAAAAACCATGGTGAAGTGTGTGTTATAATAATATGTTGCTGATCTTAAAGACAGAAAAGAAAGAATAGGTGGTACTATAAGCTGTATTTTTTTTGGGCTTTGTTTGGATGTGTTGATGATAAGGGTTGAAGAGACAATGTTGTGGTATTTATAGGTTGGTGAATGGTGAGAACTGAGAAGGGGAGAATCGTTCTTGGCTTGCGAATTTTCTTTGCATTAGTCAACTACGTTTACAAGGCACAAGACTTTGAAACTGCGTTCATAACTTCCGCTTTTTTCTGATTATTTTAATTTTCTAGAAAAAAGGCGACAACGTAAGAAATGTATTTTTGCGCATTCTTATACTAGTACTATTCTTTCTTTCTTTTTTCTCGGGCACCTCGCCGATTTATACGTAGCAAAAAATATTCAACGATTTTAGTTTTTTTTTTTTTTGGTGAAATAGATTTTAGTTAATTTGTTGCACTGCTTTGCACACAAAATATCCTATACGTTAAAAAAGTAACGTTTATATTTTTCCGGCCAAGTTCTTATAAATATGAAATAAGTAGGAAAATTAGTAAAATTAAGAACAAAAACTTAAAATTATTTTAAGTTAAATACTTGAATTTGTCTGTATTTTTCGAATGCTGCAGAGGGTTGTAATCAATAACCGTGGCATACGATATGAAGAAAAAATCAATAAAGTTTTTTCGGGGATAGATATTATGACTTTATATAAATCATATGCAAATCACATGGTTGACGTAATGATGTAAGACCTATTGCATCAATCATGTTCAATTCATGGAAGAACGATGTATTTAGTGGAAGAATCCATGTTCAATTCTTCCATGTACAACATTCTCTTGGACTAACGACAACAACGTATCATGAGCGGGATTAGTATCTAACCAGTAAGTTGGGTGCACCCTGTGATCTCAAATCCATGACAAATAAAAAGAATATAAATCATATACATGGTCATATGTATGTGAATGAACTTTAGTTGCGGTCCATTCGAAACTTATGCGAGACTGGCGTCGTCCAAGGAGAAAATAAGATCACGCCTACCTAGCTAGTGCATTAATTAGTTTAATTAAAAGTCAGTTTGCGTAAATTATTAACAAGTATTCGTATGAAAAGAAAATAGAATGAATTAAGAAAGTGAAATAAATTTAACTTTTTTGGTAAACTAAAATTAATTTATGTACTTTTTAATATATATATATTCATTTTAATTTTTTCATGAAGTTAATTTAATAAAAAAATATTTTATTTTATTTTATTATAAATACTTAATGAAAAAATTATTTAAGTTGAATCTAAATCATGTAAGCATAACCTATGGTCTTAGGGAAAAACAGAAACAGGAACGACAGAAGCCCATGGAATCCGCCAGCAGTAAGTGACTTATTTCAAGGGGAGGTTACTCACTGACCAAAACAAAAAGGGGGAGGTGACTACCAAATCCAAACCAAAACAATAGTTCATTACCCCAAATAAGGTTTGCTTGAAGTCTACACGAGAAAATGTGTCTATTATTTATGTACTGTTTGGTATAGTGGAATGAAAGTGAATTAAGATAAAAATTTTGAATTAAAATAAAGTGTAAAAGTGTGAATCTCGCCAATTTTTATAGTTCATTTCACTCATTTTTTGCTCTTTTTCATCGCAAACAAAACAAATGAATCATTAATCAAATTACGATAAGTTGAGAGAAATTTTAATTTAATCCAATAATAAATACAATACTTCAAATACTTTCTCACTTTAAAAGAGTTTTTCTCATTCACATGTGTAGCTTCAGTTTTGGCAATAGAAGATTTGTTATATTATTAGTTCCTAGCTCAAGGTTTTGTTGCAAACGAGCAATCCGACGCTCATTTCCTTTCTCTCATCATATCCGTCAGTGTATACATGCAACCGTAGGTCATCTAAACCTTAGTCAACTCTACTTTGTAATTTATTATCATTATCATACCTCATTTATAGATCACAATAAAGTCGACAAAATACAATGAATCCGATTAAAAGCCTTCAAGGTAATACAGAGATAAATTTAAAATGATTTTACTAATAATTGTCCTTACAAATTTTTGACCTAAAAAAGAAATCAAAGCACTTCAACGGGACGAATGGGGGGTTTGGCTATTTTGCTTTTGTTAACGCAATGTTTTTCACTTCTATCATGTCATGTCCCTCGTTTAAAAGCAAGAACAACAACTTGGTTTCGTTTCTGCCGTATAAAAAGGAACAAGTGTATGAGAAGCAACATAACAACCAGGGAAAAAAAATGTTTTACCAAAAGCAACACAACACATCATAATACCTAAATTTAAATTTTAATAAAATACAAAAATGTGAATTAATAATAAAAAGCTTACATCTAGAATAAAAAAGAAAACAATAAATTAATATAATATAAAATTATAAGAAATCAAGATACAAAAAAAAAATTAAATTAATATAAATGACTAAATTGTATATTTTTTTTATATTTTATAATAAAAAATAGAAATAATTGATAAAAACAATTTATATTTATTTGTAATTTTTATTAAATGTGTATTTTTATTTATCTTTAAATATTTATGCTGTTAGAAAATTAAAATAATTATAAAAATAGACAATTCAAATAACGAATTCGTAACTTATTAATTTCAACTCTGGTCCCAATTGTTTTTTTTTATATATAACTGGTCCCAAATTAAAAATGCGATTACTAACAGGTCGTGACATACTGACATGTCAAAAGAAGTGGCTAAATCAATAAATTCATTGTGGTTATGGAGACCCTGGACTTGTACTTGTCTTTGTTTGATCACTGGCTCCACATATTTTTTTGACATGGACTAAATCAATAAATTTGATACTGAGCCGCGTTATTAGATTATATATTCTCTTAACAAGTTTGGAATACGTTTAAAATATTAGTAAAAATAAATTTTGATAAATTGATTTTTATTTGTTAGCTGTAATTTAAATATATGTCGTTATAAACTAATCTTAAATTTTATATTATAACATGTATTATACGTAGTATATAAAATTAATTTTAACCTTAAACTAAATGGATTCATATGATTAAAATATTAAATTAAATTAAATCATAAATTTTATATCGAAAATTTGAAATTGGTGTTGAGTGTGCCACAATTAATGCATAAAAAAAAAAAATGACCCTTAGGGGGCGTTTGGTAGAGGAGAAAATTTTAGATTCCTAAGAATGTTAGGTTGGAAATGTTAGTTTTTCATGTTTGGTTTCTATTTCAAAAAAATAAGATTCCTGGAAAAGTTGGGTTGGGAATGTTAGTTTTCCATGTCAGTTTCACACGAAAACTTTTTCACAGGGGAAAGTTTTAATAACATGAAAAGACTACATTACCCCCCTTTTTTAAGTATAAAATATCTTCACATAGGGTTCATCTTTATCTATAAGTTTATCTCCATTGTTGAATGTTGCATTTATCCACGTGATTCTATCTTTCTTTAATTTTGATTTTTTTTTAAATTTGTAATTTTTTATCTTTATCTTTTTTTTAAACATAGATCACAACTACTTTATTATCTAAGTTTATCTCATTATTTATTATTTCATCTTTTGTATTTTTTTTGTATTTATTATCTTTTGTATTATTATATTATAATATTATAATTCAACCTCTAATATGATAGTAATTCATAATAATATTATTATATTAATGAAGTTATTTTAATAAAGGATATATTTGTAAAAAATTCTTATATACCCAAGAAACTTCTACTGTAACCAAGAAACTTTAATTCCCAATAAATATATTATGACTAACCAAACATATTTTAACCATTTTCAGGAACCATGATTCTCAGAAATTGACTTTTTCAGGAATCATCATTCTTGAAAAAAATTCTTCCCTACCAAACGCCTCCTTAAAGAAAAGGTGTTATATCTGTTGAATTCAAAACATCCCTTCGGTCTCCTTTGAGCTTTAAACAAACAAATATATGTAAATTTTTGCGCAAACCATTGACCAAGTGTTCAAGTCAACCATATAATATGGTAAGCTATGAGGTCATATATTGTCTTTAAGGTAGCTAGCCCCTTAAAAATGAAAATTTCTGCAAAAGAAGGTGAAGTGATCAACGTTCACACGCTTCAACCTTACATTTTGACTTGTTTGGGTTCATTAATTAATATATATGAACGTGAACAATTCACCAAATATGGTTAACAACTTGACATATCTAGGTGGCAGCGTTTCAGTGGAAGATGAAGTTTAGTATTTTGTCTGGCACAACTTAACTTGAATAAAAATGCTCTTCATTTGTTCATTAAAAACGTTTTTCTTTTAAGTGTGAACAGTGTTTTGGAAAGTTTGTTCGGCTCCACGAGACAGGCAAGCGTTGAAAATATAAATTTGTTGAAGAAAGAAAATTTTAATAGTTATTTAGAAAACATATAAAAAAAAGTTTACAATTATTCAATTATAAATCATAGTTGATATGGAGAAATTATTACTTACTTCCAGACCATTTCATCAACTGTAATATGTGGACAAGGACTGATTCTACGGTGCACAAGTGTTATGGGTCTTGTACCGTACATAAGTAACAAGGACCGTCAGATGTGATGAACCAGATTTGGGTGTGTGTTTCATGGCACATCGAATTGAATCTTTTTACTTGTTAAAAAATAACCCACAGACAAGTTGTCTTCTTGTTATATTAAAAAAAGACACCAATTTATTTTTAAAAAAATCAAATCAATCAAAACCTTTTTGTTTATCATTTCTCTCTCTTTCCAAAAACAATTGAATAGTAGGTTTGCCAGATTTTGTTTACCCTTTCTCTCTCTTTCAAAAACAAGTGCTGAGTACAATCGTCGAGGCCCTCTTCCGTTTTGACACTGTTGGCGTTCCGTAGCTTAACCTGTAAACGCGGAAACTATATCACCGTCACAAGTACAGCCACAAAATGTCGACTCAGACGCGAAATCTTCAGGTTGGGAGAATGCGGATTCGAGGCAAAACGCGCCGCCATGGAAGTACACCAAGATTGGGAGCTTTTGGGTGGTTTCGGAATTCAGTTTGGGGAGGTACACGTGCGAAGAGCTTGGGAAGCGTTCTGCGGTTCCGTTGTTGTAGATGCAGAGGAGATGAGGGAGCTCTTAGTCTACCTCTTTGTGTGAAAGCCATTGATTTGAAGGAGAGAAAAGAGACGGTGGAACGCTCTGTTCGGTTTAGCCAACAGAGTTAAAATGCCGCGGACGGAAATAGGCAGTGTGTGTTTGGTAGCAAAGAATTTGAGGAGAGTTAAGTTACAAATTTCTATCTTCTCAAAAATCATTTCAAACAGTAAAAATCGATTATTTCACTTAAATAATCGATTTTTTGACAAATTTAATCGATTATTTGTACATAATAACCGATTTTAAGGGTTACAGTATCAAAAAAATCGATTATTTATGTATCATAATAGATTATTTGTGCATTTTAATCGATTATTTGTGCATCATAATCAATTTTTTTGTGTTTATTTAATTTTCTCCTCTTTATTTCATCTATATCAAACAACTTTACAATATTATTTCTACTCTATTTCTCACCCATTTCTCTTAAAACAAACAACATAACATACAACTTTATTTCTATTCTATTTCTTCTTTTTCAAATTATTTCTCTTCTATTTCCATCTATCCTATTTCTCTCCTCTGAACCAAACAGAGCGGAAGAGATGAGGGACAGAGACGATGGAAGAGATGAGAGACAGCAAGGCTATGACTCTTTTTTTGGAAGAGAGAGAAAGTTGAACAATAACTTTGTACTTACTTTGATTTTTTTTAATATAATAAAACCAAGAGAAGAAAAAAAGGACCTACACATGAGTTATTTTTTAATAAGTAAAAACAATTAGTTGTGTCATGAAATGATGAAACACATATACTTACCTTTATCTCAACTATCCAAATTTGGCTCATCACATCTAACGGTTCTTGTTACTTGTACACGGTACAAGATTCATAACACTTATGTACAGTAGAATCAGTATGTGAACAAGAGAAATCTCAGTGAAACTCTCTTTCACACTCTATTTATAATACTTTTGTTATGATTGACTAAAATTTATTAATTTTGATGGATCCCACTGTTAAATGAGAAGTGTTTAAAAAGATAGTATCAGACAAAATATCGGTAGCATTTCTAATGTGAACAAGTTATTTAGCCAACTCAACTCATGACAGCAGAAGAAAAATAACTGCGCTAACAAAGGAACAGTAACTAGATTTTAAATTTGGGACCAGAGTTGAAATTAATAAAATAAGTTACGCATTCCTGATTTGAATTGTCTAATTTTTTTTTTAATAATGATTTTGATTTGCTAACAGCGTGAATACTACTTAAAAATTGTGACTATAACAAACCCAAATTGAAACTTAGGCAATAATTTCGAGCGGTGTACGAAATCAAAACAGGGGATAAATAAAAACAATTTGTTCCCATTACAAAATAAATAAATAAATAAAAAGTAAAAGAACTGATAATAGTAAAAAAAAAAAATTACATAAGAAGATGATAACTATTCAAATTGGGGCAACTTAAACATATCTCTAGTTCTTAAAATATGACTTTTTTAATGTTAATTCTTATAGATTTTTTTTTCTTTTTGACCCTTATAATTTACAAAAAGTTATATAATTTTAGTCCTTCACAAAAGATTAAAATCATATCGTTTTTATTAAATGTAAAAATTAAAATAACTTTTTTAATAAGGACTAAAATGAAAGAAAAAAAACATATTTTCAAAGACAACAATATATTCTGTCAAAAAAAAAGATAACAGCATATTTAAAAAATATACATATATAAAAACTTTCATATTTCATATATAAAAGTATACATATATAAAATTAAATTTAAACAATAGAGAGGGAATAAAATTATCGCACACATGATAATTTTTTTTTAATCAGAGAAAAGCACCACCCAAAGAATTTTACATAAGTATTTTGGTTACATTTGATATTTGATGAATATAGTAATGTCTGGCAGCCCCACGGCGTAATGAGAAAACCAGACCACCTAGAAATAATTTTCTGAAATTCTTAACGAACTTGATTCTTACTTGTTTAAGTGCGTGTTTGGTTTCACGTTAGAGAATTGATTTTGAGTCTATAATTGATTTTGGATAAATTTTCATAGGGTGAACTGTCACTTTGGTCTCCGAAAGTGTAATCCACTGTCACTTAAGTCCCTGAAAGTATGAAACTGTCACTTTAGTCCCTGAATGTGCAATTTGTCTGTCACTTTAGTCCTTTTGATAAAAAAATTTCTTTAAAATTAACGTTTGTGCCTACATTACACGTTATCTAACTACATGAATAACATGTCACGTAGGTAAATAGCATATCACGTAAGCACGAACGTTAATTTTAAAGAAATTTTTTTATCAAAAAGACTAAAGTGACAGACAAATTGCACTTTCAGGGACTAAAGTGACAGTTTCATACTTTCAGGGACTTAAGTGACAGTGGATTACACTTTCAGGTACTAAAAAGGTAGTTTACCCATTTTTTCATATGTTTGGTTTCACGTTGAAGAAGAATTTAAAATTGATTCTGGGACCATAATTGATTCTGAGTTGAAGTAACTTTGAGTAACTTTTGCGTTGGATCTAAAATTTTGTATTGAATTTTACTCTTAACTTGATTTTATAATAAAAACATTCAAACATAAATCACATCATCTCAAAATCAATTTTAACCAAAATCAATTTTACAAAATCAATTTCATTCAAAATCAATTTTACCAATGCTCATCCAAACACACACTTGGAAACTCTCTAAAATCATGGGGGAGTATGGTGAGGTGAGTCAAACTTGATTTCGACTAAAATTTTGCATGTTTGGTTATCTTAGTAGAATCAATTTTAGTGGAAAAAATCATGGTGGAATTGAAGCAAGTAGGAGTAGCTTCTACTTCTACCAAAATAAATTCTAGTTGAATTTTGTCTAATTTACCCTCACATCAATATCCTTATTCAAAGTCTTGCTATGTTTATTTAATTCTGATTTTACCCTCACACTCATACCCTATATGCATTGCAATTTATATTATGTTTCTTATTTATACTTTTTTAATTTAGATAAATTTATGTTTGATGCTTATGTTTATTTAATATTTTTACTATCTATTTTATCTAATTTTAATGTTTTATAAATGATGTGGTTCTATTTCAAAAGTTTTCATCTTATACACATATTCTCTTAATTTTAATTATGATTATTTAATTTTAATTATATATATATATATATATATATATATATATATATATATAACTAATTATAATAGAAAAGTTTACATATAAACATTAAAATCCATTTTGGTCATTATACCCTCAAAATCAATTTTGATTCAAAGTATCCAAATAACATTATTTTAAAAAATTACTTTTCTGATATCTGTTATCCAAATAAAAATCACATTACTCTATGGTCAATTCTAACCATAATCAATTCTATAAAATCAATTTCATTCAAAATTAATTTTGTCACCGTCAATCCAAACAGACACTAAGTTCATTGTTTGACCTTCTTAATGGATTTCTTTCTGACTTTTCCCAAGACTTATTTTCCCTTGGTTGTTTGTCTTGTTTCTCGTTCAATTTTGTTCCTTTTTTTTATATTATTATTATGAAAAGTTTAGGTGAGTTAGATTCAGAGAACTTACTAGGATCAGACAGGTCTCAAGGATCATTGAGCGCTTATCCACCAACAAAACCCTTACATCGACAGTAACGAGAATCGAATCCACATCCTTGTGGGATATGAGTTCGTTCCTTACCAAGACCAACTTTTGTAGGCAGTAACGAAACCAAGATACAATTTTGTTCCTTTTTTCACGACAGGAACGAAACCAAGATATTGTTCATGGTTTTGAACGAGGCACACGATAAAATTGAAAAACATTGCGTGAACAAAAAAGCAAAAGAGCAAAACCCACATTTGTCTCCAGAAGATAAATGAAAACCCATATTTTATAAATAGAAGCATCATCATTACCTTAATTTTGAAATGTTTTTATTTTTATTTTTTATCATAATAGAATTTGATATTCGTTAATGTAAATTAACAACAAAGTTATACGTTTGCAACAAAACCATGAGCTAGGAGCTAGGAACACTCCACCTTCTTCACAGACTTCACTTAACCAATAATAAATATAACAATTCTTATGTTGCCAAAACTGAAGCCGCACATGTAAATGAGGAAAACTCTTTTAAAGTGAGAAAGTATTTGAAGTGTTATGTTATTTATTGTTGGATTAAATTAAGATATCTACTAGTATTTTTACCCGTGCGATGCACGGGAAATTTTATTTATGTATTTATTTTTTTGTCATATATGTGGAAATAAAATATAAATAGGTGATTAAGTGATTATAAACTGATATATGAAGTGATATAATATAAAACATTTTAATAAGAGTTTTTTTTTATCATTGTGTAACCAATAAGCTGTGAGAAATTCAATTCTCACTGTGTAGCCACTTGATCAATACATGGAATGTTAAATGATAGTTACAGATTGATGTACCTAATTCTATTGTTTAAGTTGTAAAAATTGATAGGATTTCATACGCATCCAATGTGCATTGGGCATAGTCAAACGCCCTATAAATTCATCGTGTATCCCTTTTGAACCACTCATTTTTCAACTACAATATAACAATGGAAATCAGCACAGCAAAATTTGTATTCCAATGGAAGGCATGTGCATAGGCGAGAATTCTATTGGAATTATAAAATAATTTTTTTAAGTTGCTAAACTTATAGGCAGAATGAATAAAACATACATAGATTATCCCCCAAAGTAATAGTCTTATCTAATGTTCAGGGAGGAGAAATGAAAGGCGGGAAAGAAACAAATTGGCATAAATTGTTACGGATAAATTTGATAGTTTTGATCTTTTGAAGACAACTGTAGCCCTATGTCAAAATGTGTAAACCTCTTCGCTGCAGAATGTAAGATGTGGCCTTTTATCATAAGCTTGGTGTATCCATTATTTTGCTGCACATTCTGTGATAACATCTAATATTTTTAATACTGGATCACATAATCTAGATATCATTCACAGATTATAATTTGCAGAATATGGTGTTAAAAAGTATCTTCAATACTGTCTGCGACTAAAAGATTGGAAAGAAAAGTGATAAACATAATCAAAATCTATAATTATAATCTGCAGAATATGGTGTTAAAAAGTATATTCAATACTGTCAGCAACTAATAGATTGGAAAGAAAATTGATAAATAGAATGAAAAACTATAAGGTAAAAATAGTATTGATTTAAGTATAGAATTACCTTTGCTTAGATATTGCGATAAACTTCTTTGTAAACCACATTAGAAGTAATATGAGTATCATTATCTTCACTATCTTTTACCAAAATCTTCAATCCTTTTCTTGATGTGACTCTTGATATAGCAACATATAGTTGCCCATGTGAAAAAACTTTTTGAGTTAGAAATACTCCAACATGTTTTAAAGATTGCCCTTGACTCTTGTTGATAGTCATTGCAAATGAAATAGCCAAAGGAAACTGCCTACGTTGAAACTTGAAAGGAATTCTTGCATCAGAAGGAGTTAATGAAAGTCTTGGAATAAACACCTTTAGACCAATTTTGCTTCCAGATATAACTTTCCCTTCTAGAACATATTTTCCCATTCTTGTGATAATTAGTCTAGTACCATTACACAATCCTGTTGATTGATCAATGTTTCTTAACAACATAACAGGAACTCCAACTTTTATCTTTAAAATGTGATTTGGCAGACCAGAGGCACTAATAGTATTTAAGAACTCTGGAGTGTGCACATCATATGGGCTATTGATGTCTTCATTTTTTGAGATAGGAGTATCTAAACTTAGATATTTTCTTTCCTCCCCAAGAATCAATGACAACATGTAATCATTTATCTTGTCAACAATTTCATTTTTTGGTGCTAAAACAGCCCTGTCTCTAAAAAAAGATGAATCGTGAAGATTTTCTAAAAAAGATGGATAAGTATTACTAACAATGGATGCAAGAGAGTCAGTGCCGCTTTGAAGTAGCAGATCATCTGGTATAGGAAGATCAATATCAAAATCAGAATGTTCTCCAATTGTCCCATCTTCAACTGCTAAGACCCAATCAGAAAAGTCTTTTCTTTCTTGAACATCACAGTCAGAACTTCCAGTTAGAAGCCTCATATTTTGACTCAATGTCATGACTTCACAAAAATCCCAAAGGTAGGAGGAGTTTATTGTGGCATGAACAACTTCTTGCCTTGATCCTTTTGGAATGACAGGTAGAATTTGACGGAAATCTCCTCCTAGAACAACTACTTTTCCTCCAAATGGAAGGTTTATGTTTCTGCTGTCCCCAAATCGAAGCATATCACGAAATGTTCTATCTACAGCTTCGAAACAGTGTTTATGAGTCATTGGAGCCTCATCCCATATGATTACCTTAGTCTTTGCAATTAACTCAGCTAATTGGCTTCCTTGTTTAATATTGCAAGTTGAATCCTCATCAACATTGATAGGAATTGCAAACCTAGAATGCACGGTTCTTCCTCCAGGAATAAGCAAAGCGGCAATCCCGCTAGATGCAACTGTCAAAACTATATCCCCTTTAGATCGAAATGCTGCTGATAAAGCCCTCCAAATATATGTCTTACCTGTTCCTCCATAGCCATAGATAAAAAATAATCTTGGTTTCTTGTCATTTACTCTCTGAGTTATGGTTTCATATACTTTCTTTTGTTCAGCAGTCATGCTTGCCAACAGTTGAATATGTTGTTCTGCCAAGGATTCACGGTCATAATTCAACTCATCATATATAAGTCTATTTCCCCTTTCGTTAACTAAGGAAATGTCAGGTTTAGGCATAGATGGAAAATCTAGCAAACTGTGGTTATTACTCTGCAGAATTGTGTCAATTTCTGATAAGGCAAAACTCTTCAACTCTTCTGTAGATAATTCCATATCTGAAATAATTAAAGTAAATCAAATAAGAATTTTTGTATCAGAATGACCTGTTAACATTAAAAAAAAAAAGACACAAAATATGAAAAGTTTGATATAAAATATGCAGCTTACAAAACACCTGTTAAGAAATTTTATATCAGAATGACCTATTAAGACAAAATATGCAGCTTAAAAAAATCCAGCTAGTACTAAAGATAACCACAGAATTGAAAAGTCTGATATAAAACAAAAAAATTGCCTATAATATATTTCCTTTTTGTATAATGCGTTAATCCTATAGCAAAATTTTATCAATATTTGATAAGCAAAACTCTTCAAATTTAACATTCAAATTCATAACTTTATAGTAAAATATATTTTATTAAATAGTTTAAAAAAATATACCAAGAGATTGGAGAAGTTCTCTTTGTCTATGCAATATATCATCTGTCAAGTATTGCCATGTATTGTTCCACACGTGTTCTGGTCTTGATAATTGATTGGACAACAATAAAGTTGCAAACAACTTTCGCAAATAATATCCTGAACCCCAATTGCTTGTCTCCACAATAGCATCAATGTACTCTTTATCATCGTCTAACAAACCCATCGCATAGCAAGCTTCTTTAAAAGAAGGATACTCAACATTGTTCACAGTCCTGATTTGAGTATATGAAAAAGGACCTTTTACATAATTTAGTAGTGTTCTCAAATAATATATCTCACCAGTGCCCGGAGGAACAAAATGTAATCTCCCAATTGAAAATCCTTTCTTACGGGGACTCCACTCATGTTCAGTCTCCTTCCAAACAAAATGCTGAGGAAATTGATTGTAACACAACTCCCTTGCTTCAGGGTACTTTCGGTTAGCATCCATCCAAGCCAAGAATTTTGTTTTGTGAATAAATGGCTTATTTAGAACGTTATCAATAGGATCAGCATCATCAAAAACAACAACTTGCTCATTGGGAAGATGAAATGTTAGTCTTTCAACAGAAGGCTCTCTGTGGTTAATATCAAAACTAAAAATTCTCCATGAAGCTTCACAAGCAGAAAGATATCTACAATCATAATACATATTAATCTCATCAATAAGATCAGAGTCATTGCTAAAAAAAGTAACAGTAACACGATCATGGCCCTTATTTACATATTTAAAGAGATATTTGATGGACCGAGACTGATTGCACCATTCCACATTTATATGAGCTTTGAACTTCAACAGCAAATACCTATTATAAGGTACCACAAATCTATTATCTATAAAAGATCCCCCCTTTTTTAAAACCACCCCATTATCCCGTCTTTTATATATTGGATATCCTTCTTGGTCAATTGAAGTGCAGTCAACAAATTTCTTTGGGAAATACTTAGAACACTTGCCATTTTGCATGCATGGGGATTTTTCATTTTGCGCCCCACATGGTCCGTGGATCATTAAAGATGTAACCACTTGAAATAACTCTGGGTCACTGTCTGGATCTGGAATTTCTGCTGATATAATTCTATCTATATCCTCAGGATTAACATACCTACATTCAGGATGCATAAATAGCAAAATGTGAGCGTGTGGCAGACCACGCTTTTGGAACTCAATGGTATAAATGACTGCAAAAAATTAAAAATAGATGTCCATTAACAATTTTTTTTTAAAAAAAGTAGAACTGAATACTATAAAATAATAATAAGAATAACATATATTATAAATTTGATATAGCAACGTAATGAAATGTTACCTGCTCTAACTTTTCCAAAAATGTGTCCTTTCTTTAACTCTCTAATGAGTTCATCAAGTTTGATTTTGAACAATCGGCTCACTAAATCTGGGCGATCTTGAGGCTTAAGATTGAATTTAGCCAAATATTTCACAATTTCAGGCCACTTATGATTGCAGGTAAATGTTATGAACAAACTTGGATACCCAGTCCATCTACATATTGCCATAGCATCCTGGTAATTTTGGAACATATAACGTGCTCCTCCGACAAAGGATGATGGCAACACAATTCGCTTGCCTGCACTTGCTGGATTAGTCTCCCCTCTTAAAACTGCCTCTGTTAATCCCTTATACATATCTGCCCTTAATTCTTTTTGATGTGTTCTAACCCATTTCAGTCTTGATGATTCTATTGTACTATAAGCATCGACCAAAAACTGTTGGAATAAACGCCTGCCAAACAACAATGTTGACTTTTCAGTTTCTCTTTGCTGGATTCTATATGCATACCATTCTCTGAGAGTAACATTTTCCCTCTTTATATTGTTGCCATTTGGATTATCGCTGAATTTGATATCATCTCTGTATCCATCTTCTCCTCGAGGAAATAGGAGCGGATATTGCAAAGGAAGATATGAGGGATCAAATACTGAGATACGCTTCAATAACCCTGTTCGAGTTTCAACAATGACATCTCTTTCAACATTAGCTACATCAAAATCTCCTGGGATTATAGCTGCAACTTCAGACGCAGCTGGAAGATTGTATCTTCTACCATCCCGTCCTCTTTTGCCTAAAATCTTCAACTTCATAGGTGGACTATTATTTACACGTGAAATGTCTCGGATGATCCTGTATATTTGAACATAGGGATTGTACAAATCAAGAGCTTTTCAGATATCATTGACAATATTAGCTGTCATCATAGATTGACCATCTTCCAATCTGCAATATTTATCGAAACATTTTTAATAGTTGAAAAAAATATATATCCAAAAGATAATATATATTTAAATGGGAATTGAAAAAATTAATAACTCATACCTGACAACTGAAATTCTGTTTTTAATTTCATTTTCAGTGTCGTAGATGTATAATTGGGCAAACTTGGGTTGATATCCTAGGTTTGGAAGCAAACTTCCAATATGATGATAATTCTCCCCATTCAGTACAAACATTGGAGGACAGTTGCCATCATTAATTTCTTTGTTTATTTTCCCTCCCATGGATGTAAAAGAAAACATACTGTTAAATGATCTAATGTTATTCAAGAAATACTTGCTTCTACCGTCATTTTTGTGAAATAAATCTTTCAATGGCTGCGGAGGACTTATGTAATGAGGAAGGACAATCCTTCCTTGCATACAGCACATAGCAAATTTTGGGTGCTTTGCTTTGAATTGTTTTTGAATTCTTTCTTCAAACCACATAATTGCTCCACAATTTTGACAGATGCAAGATGGTTCTCCAATGTCCCAGTATGTCGTTTTCCCTAATTTTCACAAATTAAAATAAATGATTATACTCTAGAGTAAATATAATATCGGAAATGTGTTATATAAAGTTAATAAATAAAAAAATACCATTTAAATGATCTTGGGAATCTATGGAATGGATTGACTCTAATTGGATATGATCAACTTCATCATCATCTATTGTAACAACACATTTTGAAGAATCTGCATTAAAAATTGACATGGATTAAATTTTTTATTCAATATTTGGTATAAAAAAATTAGGTTTTTAAAAATTACCTGATGACTGTTGAAGTAAAATTTTCTCAGCTTGATGATTATGTTCTATTATGTTCTCATCATCTGACGACAAAGGGAAAATAAATAAAAATTAATCGACAACATTCTACTAACCAAATAATATAGTGAATATAAAAAATTCTTTGTACCTGACAAATTTTGAGGGTCTGGATCCTGTGAAGCTTCATGGAAATGTGGTCCTCTATTGACTGATGAAGTACATTTTGCTTGTCTGTTATTTCTGAGAATAAATCTTCCAGAAGGCAACTTATTTTGGCTAGAACATGATAGTAATTGCGTCACATTTGGATGGTTACCATTTTTCAAAGAACCTGAAGATTGATGCAGCTTCCTTTTCTTAGCGTGATGGTTCTGAACTATAATATCTTCATCATCTATACTCAAAATAAATATAAAAATATTAATTAGAAAAAAAATACTAATAGAGAATATGTTGTTTTACTATTTTTAAATGTTTTGTTGTAAACATGAATTCAGTTTCTGACATTGGCAAACTACTGCCAATTATGACTGCTCATTATCCCAAAGATTGACAAACTTTCAATAATCTTATCATCTGGCATGCAACTTTAGACTTAAAAAATTATGCATCTGTGTGAAATTGTAACCAAAAAATAATCTAGAAGAAGACTGGAAAATAAATGGAAAAGGAGTTTTTTTATTCCTGAATTGTGTTGTTCTATTGTTTTTGTCCTCTTATGGATACTTGATATCATTCCTTAATTTATCTCTATAGGGAACTATCGTTCTTGTTTTTCAACCAGCAGAAGAAGGAGGTAGAGGGGCTAAGAAAATTTTAGATGCTGGAGTGTTGGAAAATATCTCTGCCATAGACAGAGGGGCTAAAAAATTTTAGTTGCTGGGTTGCTGGAAAATATCTCTGCCATATTTGGACTGCATATTGCACCTACCTATCCTATAGGTGAAATGGCCTCTAGGTCGGGTCCCATATTTGCAGGAAGTTGCTTCTCACATTTAAAAATAAATGGCAGGGGAGGCCATGCAGATATCCTTCAGCACTTCATAGATCCAACATTGGCAGCCTGTCTTATATATGCATGCTCACTTACACTATGTGTGGTCATCAGAAAGAACTAAGGACAGCAGGAAAATATAAGCCGATGCCGAGCCATAACTATCAAACCAATATCATTACTAATTCTTACTTTTTCTTGCTTTCTTTCACTAAGAATTTTTTGTTATCTACACATAATTTGGAAGTATTAGTCCCACCCTTTTGTCACTTGACTTAATTTGATACCTTATGCTTTTAATCATTTTATGAAGCATTAAAAGCTTTGTATTCTTGTGGGTTTATGACATAGATATGTTATCAGAGTCACAACTTATACAATAATTAATTAGATGGAGGCACACTGCCTTGCCTACTTTTATTATAAGTAAGATTAATTAGAAAAAAATACTAATACTTTTGATTAATAGTTTACATTTGAATTACCTGACAAAATTATAATGTCTAAATTTTGTGAAGACTGTTGCACTCTGTCACATGTGGAAACATTAGAAGCACCCTCCCTATTACTATTTCTTTTCAGGATAAACTTTCCTGGAGGGATTCTGTTAGAATGCTTACTGACGATTTCTTTCCCAGCATTAGTAGAACCATAAAGTCTCAAACCTGAAAAAGTAATAATATTATATTTTTCTTATAAATCCAAGAATACTTTAAACTCTTAATTTAGAATATTATAGCTACTATGTTCTATATTTATAAAAAACTTAATATTACCATTTGAAATATCCGCAAGAGGCAACCTGGGCTGAGAAAATTCTTCTAAATTTGGATTGCTGAAATTAGCAGAAGAAAGATGAACTGTAGTGTCTGAATTTTGTGCAGATTGTTGCACTGTGTCACATGGGGAAACATTAGAAGCACCCTCCCCATTACTATTTCTCTTCAGAATAAACCTTCCTGGACGGATTATGTTAGAATGCTTACTGAAGTTTTTTTTCCCAGCATTAGTAGAACCATAAAGTCTCAAACCTGAAAAATATTAATACTTTAAACTCTGAATTCAGAATATTATAGCTACTATGTTCTATATTTGTAAAAAACTTAATCTTACCATTTGAAATATCCGCAAGAGGAGACCTGGGCTGAGAAGATTCTTTAGAATTTGGATTGCTAACATTAGCAGAAGATAGATGAACTGTAATCTCAGAATTTAAAGTAACTTGACTATGACTATTTATTTTGAAAGAATTCTCTTTGTCCATGTTTGCATCAAATGAAGAAAACAATGCTCATTAATTTGTAAACACAAATAATTAATGGAGAATAGGTGTAAACGCTAGAACATTAAGAGAAGAAGATATAAGATGCATTGAAACATGCCTAACCTGAAGGACTTGGGATTAAACATGAAGACTGATAAGAATTGGTGTAGTTAGGTATTGGAATGATTGTTTTGACTAATAAATGCCTAGGTAATATTCTTTGCAGAAGAATAACGGCATAAGGAAACTAAAGGGTTCACAATAATGGCTACATTAACTCCATACACGTATCCACTCCTTTTGCATCTCGGTACTTAATAAAGAAATATATTTAGTTAGATGTGAACCAGTACACGTATCTTACTGCAGCCTCTGATTTTTAGTATCTATAAGTAAGATTAGTATGTTTTTTATACTTATTTTTAAGTGGAAAGTAACAAATCAGAAACTTTGTTACTGAAAAATTATGGAGAGACCAGCAGCTAAGGATATCCACACTAAAGGTCTTCACTAAATTACGTGAGCCAATTTGACAGAATTTAAATGTGGGACCAATAATGTTTTTAATAATTTTAATATACACTTGCACTTGAAACCTATTCAAGATAAAACACAACTATGAAAGGCCCAGAATACTGCCTCTGATTTAATTTCCCAACCATGAAAGGCCCAGAATACTAATGGTTGTATTGATTTATTTTCCATCACGCTTGTTAAAGGGATTCTCGAAAAATATGAGGAGTTTGAACCATTAAATGTTGGCAGATGAATGTGAATAGGAGGGATGAGGGAATCTTAAAAGGTGAGAGAACATAAATTTGAGGCTGTAGCTAACGGTTCAGCAAAGCAGAAGAATAAGAAAAGACGCCTAAGTAATGCTTAAGAATTAATTGCATCATTAGGCGGAAAAGTGCTGCTGCAAACGTAAATTGCATGCAAATTGGGCGGCAGTTTTGGGCGGGAAATAAAGTTGGAGAACTTCTTCGCTTTATTATAAGTAAGATAAACTTATCCTAATTTGATTAAAAATAAACACATTTTCACGTGTACACTTTAAGCAAATCTTATTTGGTGTAAACGATTAACCAGCTTTTGTTTTGGTTTGGAATTGGGAGTCACCTCACGTTCCGTTTTTGTTTGGTCAATGAGTAACCTTTACCTAATTACCTCCCCTTGAAATGAGTCACTTACTGCTGGCGGATTCCATGGGCCTCTGTTGTTTATGTTTCTGTTTTTCCCCAAGACCATAGGTTATCTTGATATTTAATTACTTAGAATCAACTTAAGTAAACTTTCGTTAAGTATTTATGAGAAAATAAAATGAAATAATTATTTCTGAAATTAAAATCAACTTTTATATCACAATACATGAAAAAATTAAATGAATATTTTTTTTTAAAAAGAATAAGGTGCATAACTTAATTTTTATTTACCAAAAAGTTAAACTTATTTCCATTTCTTAATTCATTATATTTTCTTTTTATATGAATACTTGTTAAATAATTTACACTAACTGACTTTTAATTAAACTAACTAATGTTCTAGCTAGGTGTGATATTTTTTTGTTTGGTATCATGATATTGGTGCGAAGTATCTATCAGTTTTTATTGATGATTAATCTTTGTTGGGAAACCTGGTTAATCACCTTTAGGGGGTCACTCCTCCCAAACACGTTTTTTCATCCATAAGGTTCGAATCTAATATCTTATTTAAGGGAATTAAGTCCAGTACCACTCGCATCAACGACTTGTTGGTAGGTGTGATATTAATTTCTCCTTGGACGACGCCAGTCCCGTATGGGTTTCGAATGGATGGCAACTAAAGTTCATTCACATACATATGCATGGGCATATGATGTATATATAAAATCATAAATATCTATCCCGAAAAATCTTAATTGAATTTTTCTTCATATCGTAGGTAGGGATGGCAATGGGTAGGGTCTGGGTAGGGTCCTATAGTAGCCATCCCCATACCCGCGTTTAAAAAAAAGACCCGTACCCGGCCCCATACCCGTGCGGGTAGCAACTTTAATCCCCATCCCCGTACCCGCTGGGTACCTATATACCCATACCCGCGCCCGCTACCTGCACTTTACTTATGTATGAAGTTAATAAATCAATAAAAAATAGGCTTAAATGTAATTTTGGTCCCCCTGTTTTGCACAATCTGCAATTTTAGTCATCCTATTTTAAAATAGAGACATTTAGTCCTCCTATTTTGCACAATCAGCAATCTTGGTCTCTCTATAGAGACATTTAGTCCCCCAATTTTGTAAAATCCGTAATTTTGGTCCTTTCATCACATTAAAAGCATTGACAGTTAAGAGATTAACGTTGATCTTGACGTGACCCAAATATAGTGATGTGACACAAGATTATTTATTTATTTTTTAATTATTTTAAATACTGAGTAATAATTATTTGTTTATCTACGTCACTAAAGCACATGTCACATTGATTTTAATTGTTGGGGGTAGTCGTGAGTCCTAAAATAGAAATAACAAGTTTTAATCATTTATTTTAAACTAGTTCTACATTGTTGAAGTACATGGCACGTCGTAGTCAAATAAATGATATTACCTTTTTTTAAAATTTCATCAATTATTCTAATCAGTATTTAAAATAATTAAAAACCAAATAAATAATCTCGTGTCACGTCACTATATTTGGACCACGTTAAGGTTAACATTAATCTCTTAATAGTCAACACTTTCAATTTGATGGAAGGACCAAAATTACATATTTTACAAAATTTGGAGACTAAACGTCTCTATTTTAAAATAGGTGAACCAAAATTGCGGATTGTGCAAAATAGATGAACCAAAATTGCATTTAAGCTATAAAAATATTAATTAAAAATTATTACAAATAAATTGAAAATTCACGCTTAAATAATTCAAATTTAACATTAAAAGCATCCACACATAATATTAAAAATATAAAATATAAAATTATTGTAAGTTATAACATAAATCTTTTACTATTAGTGTTAGTTTATGGAAAATATAATTTTTTATTTACAGAAAAGTATATATATAACATAATTATTTATTTAAGTTATTTTAATTATATATATATATGGTAGGTGCGGGGCGGGGCGGGGCGGGTACTATAGTACCCGTACCCGTACCCGCACCCGCAAAAAATTGCGGGTAAATACCCGGCCCCAGCCCCAATAAGCGGGTATTTACCCGACCCGCTTGCGGATATTTTTGCGGGTACCCGTAGGGTCCGGGTACACTTTGCCATCCCTAATCGTAGGCCACGGTTATTGATTACAATCCTCTGCAGCATTGAAAAAATACAGACAAATTCAAGTATTTAACTTAAATAATTTTAAGTTTTTGTTCTTATTTTTACTAATTAGTAATTTCCTATTTATTTCATATTTATAAGCACTTGGCCGGAAAAATATAAACGTTACTTTTTTTTTAATCAGCAAAGATAAGTTATATAAATAAATGGTACAAGGGGTACCAAAAACCCATATACAAAAAAAAAAGACAACTACATCTCCTCCCCTTTCCATGTGGTTATTTTCCATTTATACCAATGTACTTCCTGAACTGAAATATAAGCAAAAAAAAAAAAATTAATGTGTGTTGGACTAAAATATAAACAAATTTTAACTAACTTTCTCCTAATTAATGATACAATCTCCAAAATATCATTCATTTAATTAGAGTTTTATTTCCAATAAACTTCTCTTTTTTTGTCCTATGCAATTAAATGTAAGAGATACTTTAAGAAATGAGTTAATTTTTTTTATTGAGACTATCAAAATTAAATGATGCTAACTAATTTTCTTAAAGAATGTGATTCAATTTTTTTTTGCTTATATTTCAGTCCGAATGGAGTATTTAGTATAAATAAATACTTCCTCCGTCCCAAAATGAGTGTCGCATTTGGAAAAAAATTTATCCCAAAATGAGTGTCGCATTTGATTTTTCAATGTAATATTAATTACTTTTTTCCACTAATACCCCTATTAAGTGTTAATTTAGCTTTTTAATGCAATATTAATACTCCCTCCGTTCCAGATTATATGACGTTTTAGAGAAAAAAATTTGTTCCAAAATATATGACATTTTACAAAACCAATGTTGCATTAAATATCTTTTTCCAATACTACCCTTAATTAATACTTAGTGGGAGTAGTGCAGTATGAGTAATTAATTAGATAGATAAAGAGTATATTATGAAATTACCTAATGTTTTCTAGGAAATTCAACAAATTAATTGTATTCCTTATTACCTGTGCCAAAACCTTAAACGTCATATAAACTGGAATGGAGGGAGTAATAAGGTTAGTTTGTAAAATTATTTCTTTCTTTCATCTATTTAATAGATTTTCTTGGTATATGTAAAAACACTTAGAATGACACTCATTTTGAGACGGACAGAGTAATAACAAGGAGAAACAAAATAAATAAACATCAACCTCCCCACCTCTAACGGAATAAAAGCAATAAACTCATCAAATAGTATTCCCTCCGTCCCAAAATGAGTATCGTCCTAGGTTTTTTTACACAGACCAAGAAAAACTATTAAATAAAAGAAAGAGAGAAGTAATTTTACAAAATTAACCTTATTATTAACATTGCATTGAAAAACTAAAGTTGCATTATTAGGAATATTAGTGAAAAAAAGTAATTAATATTACATTGAAAAATCAAATACGACATTTATTTTGGAATAATTTTTTTTTCCAAATACAACACTTGTTTCAAGACAGATGGAGTAATAACCAATAGAAAAAAAACAATTTCAAGTCAGCCTTTTCCTTGGAATTCCGTGCCTTTACTCCAGTAAGCTTCCTTCATTCAAGTTGGCATCACCTAGCATTCAATTCCCTGCATGTATTGTGATTGGCTGCATTAAAAATTGGTCCCAAATTACATGCTGCATTGTAGAATCCCAAATACACAATTCCATCTCACCCCTTTTGCCCAATAACCATTCGGACCCTTAATTTGCTGCATTTAACCTCAAAATTGCTACCCCTCATTTATACAATTTCCTGCATGTATTGTGACTGGTTACATTAAAAAAAATTGGTCCCAATTCTTCAATTGTTCGCCTATGAATTTCTCCCAAGAGACCACCAACATTCCAACCTATAACTTTCTTCCAAGGAGACACCATCATTTCCAAAACAACCCCAGAGGCAACGCGTGTAAAAGTAAAACAGCATTTTGTGGGAAAAGCAGTGCAACAAATTAACAAACATCTTTGAATTTATTTTGGCCGGCGAGGTGCCCGAGAAATAATACTCCTTTAGTTTTAAAATAAGTGTTATATTTAAATTTTTTTTTTCTAAAATGAATGTCAGGTTAGTTTTTTAATGGAATATTAATTGTCTTTTTTCATTAATATTTCTAATAAGTATCACTTTAGCTTTACAATGTAATATTAATACAAATGATTATTTTTTAAAATTATTATTCTCTCATCTATTTATTAACTTTTCTTGATATATATAAATTAATTTAGGACGACACTTATTTTAAAATAGAGAGAATAACCAGTATAAGAACGCGCAAAAATAAATTTCTTACGTCGTCTCCTTTTTTCTAGAAAATTAAAATAATCAGAAAAACGCGAAAGTTATGAACGCAGTTTCAAAGTCTTGTGCCTTATACGTAGTTGACTAATGCAAAGAAAATTCACAAGCCAAGAACGATTCTCCCCTTCTCAGTTCTCACCATTCACCAACCTATAAATACCACAACATTGTCTCTTCAACCCTCATCATCAACACATCCAAACAAAGCCCAAAAAAAATACAGCTTATAGTACCACCTATTCTTTCTTTTCTGTCTTTAAGATCAGCAACATATTATTATAACACACACTTCACCATGGTTTTTCCAAAACCCGCTTCTGAGTCTGACCTCTTTCTTCATTCCAACTTTGCTTCTCGTTATGCCAGGGATTCTCTTCCCAGGTATGTATATTTTGCTTTTCATTTTCCCTTTTTATCATGCTTCTTCATTTTTTTAATGTTCATTCAATATCATTATTATCTTTGACTTTAATATATATACTATTATTTAGTTTGATTTTGTTTGTGAGGATGGAGGTAATTAATGAAGTGTTGTTTTGGTGATGCAGGTTCAGCATACCCGAGGACTCCATGCCTAAGGAGGCTGCGTACCAGAACATTCACGATGAGTTGCAGCTTGATGCAATTCCAAAGCTTAACTTGGCTTCCTTTGTGACCACTTCCATGGAGGAAGAGTGCAACAAACTCATCATGGAATCCATCAACAAGAACTATGTCGACATGGACGAGTATCCTATCACCACTGACCTTCACGTACGTTCTCATAATGATTTTTCCTTTTCAATCTTCTTTATATTTTGGAATATGAAAGAGATGTTATATATATATTTTTTTTTTGGTGTTTAATTTTTTCCCTTCTCTCTGGAAACAGAATCGGTGCGTGAACATGATAGCACGCTTGTTCCATGCTGAAATTGGAGAAAATGAGAATGCAATTGGAGCAGGAACCGTTGGATCATCAGAGGCCATAATGCTGGCAGGGCTTGCATTCAAGAAGAAGTGGCAGAACAAGCGCAAGGCAGAGGCCAAGCCTTATGATAAGCCCAACTTGGTGACTGGTTCCAATGTGCAAGTATGTTGGGAGAAATTTGCAAGGTATTTTGAGGTGGAGTTAAGGGAAGTTGAAGTGAGAGAAGGCTACTATGTGATGGACCCTGCCAAAGCCGTTGAGATGGTTGATGAGAACACTATTTGTGTGGCTGCAATCTTGGGTTCAACTTACAATGGAGAGTTCGAAGATGTCAAGCTCTTAAATGACCTGCTGCTAGAAAAAAACAAGCAAACTGGGTAAGTAATTAATATTCCACTAATTAGCTTAGCTCTCTTCACAAATTCAAATATTTTTATTTGCCTTTCCTTTACCTTGTACTAATTTGCTTTACTTGTCACATTAATTCTAGATGGGATACGCCTATTCATGTGGATGCAGCTAGTGGTGGGTTTGTTGCTCCTTTCCTTTATCCAGAGCTAGAATGGGATTTCAGACTCCCATTGGTGAAGAGCATTAATGTTAGTGGCCACAAGTATGGCCTTGTTTATGCTGGTATTGGTTGGGTTATATGGAGGACCAAGGACGACTTGCCAGAAGACCTTGTCTTCCATATTAATTACCTTGGAGCTGACCAGCCCACCTTCACTCTCAATTTCTCTAAAGGTGAGATTCATTACAAACTATGTATATTAATTTCTTGATCCTTGATTACCAACTCATAGCATATACTTACCTAATCGTATCCACTTGCAGGTTCTAGTCAGATCATTGCTCAATATTATCAGCTTATTCGCCTTGGCCAAGAGGTGAGCTTATTAGTTGAACCATTTTTCTTTCCTAAGATACATTTGTTGAACCTGAATATACCCTTACCTTCTGATTGGACTTACTACAGGGGTACCGGAGCATAATGGAGAACTGTAGAGAAAATGCAATGGTGCTGAAGGCACATTTGGACAAGAGTGAACACTTTAACATACTCTCAAAAGACAATGGTGTTCCTGTGGTGGCATTTTCTCTGAAAGACAGAAGCCAGTACGATGAGTTCAAGATATCAGAGATGTTGCGCCGCCACGGTTGGATTGTGCCAGCTTATCCAATGCCACCTGGTGCTCAACACATCAATGTGCTCCGTGTGGTGATCAGGGCTGAGTTTTCACGCACCCTTGCCGAACGCCTTGCCTTTGACATACACAATGTGCTGGATGAACTTGACAAGGTGCATCCCCCCATAGTGACCAAAAACACAAAGGAAGTGAACAAGGCCTTAGTTGAAAATGCGGTGAAGAAAACTGCATTGGATGCACACAGGGAAATCATTGCTCAAGAATCCAACAAGCGTCACAAAATCATGGCTGCCTAGTTCACTATGCCAATTAAATAAGGAGCCAGAGCCTTCACTATTTGTTCTAACTCCATTCAAAATCCACCCTTAACTATATTTACTTTAATCTTTTGCGAAAATTTTGGGCAAATCTTTTAGCTTACTCCATTATTAGTTTGTTTTCCTATAATTTAATGTCAAATGAGATATGTAATTCACATTAATGTAATATTTTTTTAATGTTCCCCCACATCAAATTTTTTGTTAAATTTCAGTTGTTGTCGTTATTACTTCTTAGTAAGTGCATTTATAGTGTTTCCCCGAAGTAGTACTCTCACTCGTGTATTAATTTGAAAAATATTAAATAAT
The DNA here is from genome assembly GCA_026413185.1 of Pueraria montana var. lobata. Classification (NCBI taxonomy): domain Eukaryota; kingdom Viridiplantae; phylum Streptophyta; class Magnoliopsida; order Fabales; family Fabaceae; genus Pueraria; species Pueraria montana. The sequence continues at coordinate 22,609,582 of CM048648.1, read as the reverse complement.
ATTAAGACTTTTTATCTACGGGAGGTAATTTTATTTCAAAATTATCTAACTGGGGTAAAATTTATATAAGTCCTCAAAAATGAGATAATTCGATTTTAGGGGTTACGACTTCAACAGTAAAATCATAAGTGTGAGTACAGACTTATTTTTTAAAATATAAAATGAATATGACAAATAGAGAAGTAATAAAATAAATGAAATCACTGATAAAATCAACGACTTTACATTACGTTTTATTTTTTAGTAATGAAAAATCATAATTATCATCAACAACTTCAGCTTTTTTCCTTCTAAAAGTTGTTAACTACAAATACAATTTATAATTTATTTTTTATTAATATAGTGCAAAAGTCGTAACTGTTACTTACGACATTACTTTTTTGTTTTTAAAAAAAATTAAAATCATATGTCGTTGGTAATAAAATTTTGGCTATATCTTAAATATACATATAAAAGACTACGTATGTATTTCCTGATGCTGAATCGACTAACGTGTCAGTAATGGACATATATAGGATATTTCTAATCAAAAAATGGACATATAGGATATTCATGTTTAGGAGATGTTGCATTTAAATCTCAAAAATCAACACAATCTCTCTTGTTAATAACATAAACTGTGTTAGAAATTCAAAAGACATACCTAGTAATCTTGATGAATTTAGCTTTTAACAACCTTTCGATTTCTTCTTTTATTTTCATAATCACATCAAAAGCAAATCTCCGAAGAGTTAGCTTTTATAGGCCTCTTACCTTCTTGAACTGGTAGCCTATGTCCAACCAGCTCTTGACTCAAACCTGACATTTCATCAGTCTCAAGTAAAGCAATCTTTGATTAATTCATTTCAAAGTTTGATGATTTCAAGTCAGAATCAAATAAGGTACATATGTAGGCTGGTCTCTAATTCCCTTCATCCTCCAATTGATTTCTTTGAGAGGAACTTGAGTCTCCATCTTCTTAATTCCATGAATAAGATTTCTCGAACCATAAATGCGAATAATCATAAATGTAATAACCTCTACTCTTTCATGAATTAGACTTCTTTGACAAAGTTTTCTTTCTTGAACACTTCCTCAAAGCTAACTCCCTTTGATTCATTAATAACTTGAGTAGTCATCTTAATCTCATGATTGGCCTGGAAGGCCATATTTTTCTTTCCCTCGATGGCCATTTCATCGGGCTTCCGTTTGAACACTTGAACTACGCACCATGAACTCAACAACAACAATAACATTAACACTTCCGTTTAGTGTGTGTTTAGAAATCACTTAAAAATTCTATTTCACACTTTCCAAAGCATTTTCTCACTTTTCTAGGCACCAAACATGACTGATTAAAATTTTTACTTCTCCATTGAACGTAACGGAATGCTTACACAAACACAGTCTTAGACAACGCACTCTTGTGATTGTTGTCAAGGAAACGACGACGCTTTGAATACTTGAAGACAAGTGTGTTCACGGGTTGGGTTTGACTAAACTCGTTACCCAACCCAATCAAAATTCTACGGGTTGGGTTGGGTTAAATTTATGCAATTTTATTGACAAACCTAAACCAAACCAACCAGATCATAAACGAGTTGGGTCGAATTGGATCAATTGGGTCTGTATATTTTAAAATTATTTTTTATTTTCTAAAAATTAAAAAAATTTAAAACAATAATTTGTTTCCACCTAAAGCTTTGTGAATATATAATGACTAAATGTTCTCAAAAGAGACCAAATTCTAACAATATTTGTTTAATAGAATAAATGGTTTCAATGCTAATATAATATTTTTATTTTAGATAAAAATAAAATATTATATTAGCATTAGAAAACATAAACAAAATCAAGACAGAAATAAAAACAATAGTTAAATAAACAAAAAAAATTATGGATGGTTAAATTTAATAATTTAATAAGCTATATAAGCAAAAAAGTATAGTGTTTTCTATTTAATAATTTAATTGACATATATAATAAATTTAAGGTGCTTGCTTAAGTACCGTCCAAAGTTGATGGGTTTGGTGCCATCACAATATTTTTATATTTTGACTAAATGTTAATTTTAGTCTTTTATGTTTAACTGTTTTTGCGTTTTGGTACATAAAGTTTTAAAAGTGTCAATGTGGTCCTTTATGTTTTTAAATTATTTTGTTTTGGTCCTTTTGAGCCAAAACGTTAAATAACTTAACAGAGTTCACTGACGTGTCCGTTACTTGCTTAGTAAAATGACGACAGGGTATATAGTAAAATGACGACGTTTTTGGCGTGTCTCTTTGGTGGTCAATCCTTGCAGAATAAAAAAGCCATTGGAAGAGATGTTTGGCATATTGCTAACGTCAAGGAAAAAAAGGGAGGGAAACCAGTGTGTGGTTGTGAACGTAACCTAGTGGAGTTCGACCACCACCGGAGCATTGCCGAAGTAGCCCTCTTCAGTTGGCTTTGTCGTCGTCAACACAGGTACGTTGGTATTCTGATTTTTTTTTTTTTTTGTTGCTATTATCGTACGTTGGATGCACACAGGGAAATCATTGCTTAAGAATCCAACAAGCGTCAGAAAATCATGGCTGCCTAGTTCACTATGCCAATTAAATAAGGAGCCGGCCAGAGCCTTCACTATTTGTTCCAACTCCATTCAAAATCCACCCTTAACTATATTTACTTTAATCTTTTGCGAAAATTTTGGGCAAATCATTTAGCTTACTCCATTATTAGTTTGTTTTCCTATAATTTAATGTCAAATGAGATATGTAATTCACATTAATGTAATATATTTTTTTAATGTCCCCCCACATCAAATTTTTTGTTAAATTTCAGTTGTTGTCGTTATTACTTATTAGTAAGTGCATTTATAGTGTTTCTCCGAAGTAGTACTTCATCCGTTTCTTTTTAAGTATCAGATTTTTGAAAAAATATTATTTCTATTTATCTATCGTTTGCAAAGTTCAAGATCATACTAATTACTCTTTTATCAATTATACCCTTACTTCTCTCATAATCTTTAATAAATTTATACATGCATTTATTGTAGGGTAGAAATGAAAAGAGGGTAAAATAGGAAATCCCATAATTACTTTATTAGAATCAAGAAAATTTAATGCATTCTTTGGTTTTTACAAATAAACCTTAAACGACATATAAAAAGAAACAGAGGAAGTAATTTGAAAAATATTAAATAATATTAAGACTTTTTATCTACGCGAGGTAATTTTATTTCAAAATTATCTAACTGGGGTAAAATTTAAATAAGTCCTAAAAAATGAGATAATTCAATTTTAGGGGTTACGACTTCAACAGTAAAATCATAAGTGTGAGTAAAGACCTATTTTTTAAAATATAAAATGAATATGACAACTAGAGAAATAATAAAATAAATGAAATCACTGATAAAATCAACGACTTCACATTACGTTTTATTTTTTAGTAATGAAATATCAAAATTATCATCAACAACTTCAGCTTTTTTCCTTTTAAAAGTTGTTAATTACAAATACAACTTACAATTTATTTTTTTATTAATATAGTGCAAAAGTCGTAACTGTTACTTACGACATTACTTTTTTGTTCTTAAAAAAATTAAAATCACATCTCGTTCGTAATAAAATTTTGGCTATATCTTAAATATACATATAAAAGACTAAGTATGTATTTCATGCTGAATCGACTAACGTGTCAGTAATGGACATATATAGGATATCTATTATTACTATTATTATTACTATTAATAAAACAAAGTCCAGGTTGTACACGTGTCAATTCTCTATTCACTATGCTTTGCTTTTTCCTCATCTTTTTCTTCTTAATAAAAGGTTTGGATTGGGTAATGTGTCACTCTAATATTTCCTGAAACTTTATTTTACTATTGTAAAAAAAAAGACCCTTCTGATTCTGAGTCTCTTGCTAAGCTGTGGTGGGAGGCTCAAGACTCTGCTATGCTCTAAATGTCAAAACATATTTGCCAATTTTCTCTTCCCATTTCCCTTAAAAATACATTTGCTCTCTTCTCCTTTTCCATTCACTCTCTTCTTCTACCTTACCATTTTCCATTCACTCTCTTCTCCTACCTTGCCATTTGCTCCCAGCAGTGTGTCGTGCGTAAGTTCCGATTCTCATCTTTTTTATTTATTATTCATTTTCACTTTTGCGATTATATATTAAAAGCTTTTTAATGTTTTTCATTGGAGGAATCAGAAGGGTTTCGTCCATGAGTGTGCCGTGGGTGAGTTCCAATTCTCTTTTTTTTTTTTCATTTTCACTTCTGTGATTATATATTAAAAGCTTCTTTCTTCCATTTTCATGTTTTGCTTTTCACAATCTCCTCCTTTGGGTGCTTCATCTTGTGTTATATATATATCATGTTAAAGCATTTTTATTTTGTCATTTCAGAAATTATAAGTCTCTTATGTGGGTAAGTTTTCCCCCTTGGCTAACTTATTTTTAAATACGAAAGGATTTATGGTGCTTCATCTTGTGTTATGTGTTGATGTTTAACCTTTTGTTTTATTTTTGTTTAACCTTTTGTTTTATTTTTATGGCATTTTGGTATGGGAACATGTATTTTGATTAATGCATGCTGGGAAATATTGGTGAACATTTCTTTTTGATTAATGCATGCTGGGAAATGGGAAATGCCTCTGTATACAGAAATATTGATGAGGTTTGCTTGGTAGCTATGTGCTGTTATAAAACTCTGGCTGCTTACTCTCCAGAAGCCACTTTTTATTCTATTCATAAATAATCAAATGATTATTAGGTTTCAGATATTATATAATATACCCCATCATGCCTGTTTATAGTATCTTTATAGGTTCTCTTTGGTATAATGTGTTTATGTCCAATTCAATGCTTGAAGTGAAATCTCAAGTCTCATTTGGGAGGATTTTAGCATATTGTGTTTTAATGGATCAGAATCCTTTATAAAGTGCCCCTTGCATGTTGTCAATGAAAAAATATTCTGGCATGAACTAGCTTTCGCATAAATGTTTTGTCACCCTTATTTCTCTCATTAAGTACCTACACTTCCAACCAATGCACCACTGATGTTGCAAACAAAATTAGTCAGATGGTATGCCATACCACTTTTAGCCCGTGATGCCATTATATTCCAACTTCAATGAAATAAACGACACCCAATATAATGGATTTCACTCCTTAGAGCCTAAATTAGCTATCAAATAAACTACCCTCTACAGCCAATATACATTTGACATTTTAAGAAAATTTCATGTCTGGATTGTATTGGAAATTGATAAATGTTTTACAAATTGTGATTCTTGAACAGCAATAAGATAGCAATTAGGGTCCAGTTAAAAAGCTATCTAAGGGTAAATTAAGAAGCATTTATTAGATAGTTCCAATTACTTAGAAAACCAAGAATTAAATGATTTTTGTGTTTACATTATAACTAACGCCATAAGGGCCCCTCAATGATATTCTCCTAACATATCAAAGTGAAAGTGAGTCTTACATTGATCATCCCAGTATATTTTTGTTCAATTGCATCCAAGAGATAGAATTAGTGCTTGAGTAGTTATACTATTTAACAACACTAGGTATAGTACCCGCTCTGAACTCTATTCATTGTGATACCTACGTAGGTGTCCTAAGAAATGGTGGTTTCTTAAAGTCTCTTACTGCAAGGAAACGCCTCCAATTTGTGAGCATCATATAAATACTGGAAACATTTTCTAAATTCTAAACACAAAGCACATTCATAACATGTTAGAAAGTTGTGTTAAAAGGATAAATGAGAATCCACTCCCTTGATTTTATGTTCAGTCACTCTACTTTCTAAAGTACATCCTTCATTTTAAAGCTATATTTGACAATATCATGTTAACAACTTTGTTTTTTGTAATGCAGACTTTTTGGCCACAACAACAGCTTTTTGGTTTTTTGGAGAAAGTACAACAATATTGCAGTAAGCATTATGCATAAAAAATCTTGCTAAATTCATGAAATAATTTTTGGTCCAGATATAGAAACCATGAACGATTCAGTATGAAGAGTCTTAAACTATTCTGACATTGAACTAGGATCAACTCACAGTTAGTTAGTACTTAATAACAGGCAGAATCTTCTATTATAAGATTAGGCAATATAATTAAATAGAATTAAACTTTAGTTATATTTCTGGTCTGCTGGCAAAAACCTGTTATAAAGTAACTATATGAGTATCTTGCACTTCAATTCTTTAATTTTTCTGTATTTCATTTTCTGAAGTTAATAACGAAACAAACCATAAAAGAATTAACGAAAAGGAAAGATAGCCAATAATTATCAAAATTTGTCTTCAATACTTGAACTCTTAAAGATTGATTGGCAGCCATCATAGATAATCCACTTGATGACATACACAGACATATTACTTATTTGGTCAAATTTATTGTTGCAGGAAAATTTGAGTATCATGTAGATACAAATATGCATGAAGCTTGTCTTCAGATTGATAAAGAATGCAGGTGATGTCAAATTTTTGTTCTGTTCCCTTTTGATTGATCCTTCTGCATATTTTTGATATACTTATATAAATTAAAATGTTTTTCTAAAAATGTTTTATAATGCATAAGCAATAAAACATTGGATAAATTTTGGTATGCCAATAAATTTAAGAACATGTCATTTAAAACTTCAGAGTGAACAGTGTAGTTATTGGGAGTAGAGTGACTTTATACTAACCTGTCACAATTTTCAATCGTGCACAATCAGCACAGATGTGTTAATTCTTATTACATAATGTATCACAGGCTCCTAAAATCAACACTCTACTACCACATTTAGCATAAAATCAAGTGAAGAAATTGTTGTTCATTTCCCTGTCAATGTTGTTTATTGTCAGGTTTGCAGAGGTGTGGCAAGAGTTGCAGGCTTAAGTGGATAAATTACTTAAGCCCTGATTTGAAGAGAGGTACATTTTCACAAGAAGAAAATCTCATCATTGAACTTCATGCAGTTCTAACTATGTATTTGTCTTTGCTAGCAACATTTGAACTTAACCTTCTTCTTTTTTTTGCTGGAATATAACCAAGTATGCTCATGGATGGTTAAGCTTGGTTCCTAAGCAAGTATGTACTCAAACACCCTGCCACCCCATTTAGCATAAAATCAATTCAAGAAATTGTTGTTCATTTTCCTTTCAATGTTGTTTATTGATAGATTTGCAGAGGTGTGGCAACAGTTGCAGTCTTTACTGGATCAATTATTCTAGGATATATTGAAAAGGTACATTTTCTCAAGAAGAAAAATTCATCATTGAACTCCATGCAGTGATGAACTAGATATTTGTCTATTCCCTGTATACTGGTAGCCTTCATATAGGAAAAATTGGTTGAGATGGAATTTTTACTCCAAACACTTCACAGGTGGTAGGTTTGATTTAAAGAACAAATTTTACAATGCCGGCAGCATAATAATTGTTCAACTTATTTTAATTTTTATGTGGTCCAGCCACACAAAGTAACAGTAAATAACTTTGTCATTTAGTTAACACTCTCAATGGTAGGCCAATTACTTGACCATACTATATTCTTTAGTAGTTCTTTTGCTCCATCACCTTTCTGAACTTACTACATATTGAATATATGTTGCTTCAGAAAGAATTAAAATTTATCAACCCATTAGTGATGGCACGGTCAATATGGTTGATAAGGTATATATGGTGATGTTCATGGTTTTGAAGCTTGATGTTCAACTTTCTATGTATTTATGGGACTATTATGACAGTTTTTTGATATGCAACGCCATGCTGCTCTGAAAGCTCTTGATATATATAGGCTGAGAGACTGTCAGAGTTTGATGAAATATGTTGTAATCTTGATATTGGACGTGTAGACAAGTTTATCGAAGTTGAGCAGGTTGGTTGGATCTTATATCATGATTGTTTATGCCAATGACATTTTAGCTTGATTTTTCAATAGTTCTTTTGTGAAACACATACTAAGTTTATTAGTTGATGATATGAAGCCCCCTTCGTCATTTCTGCAAGCCATGGAAGAGTATGTGAAAGACACTCCCCAGGGACCAATAGTTCGAAAGGATCAAGTACGGGTAAACATGGAAGAACTTTGTTTTATGTTATGGTGGTCTCTGTAGCTTTATATTAAAGATGCAATCATAAAGAGCAAGTGTAGTATTGATGTGGTTGATACATTTTCCATTTGAATACCATTATATGTTGAATTTTCCTCATTTTTTTGTTAAGTAAACAATTCGATCTTACTAGACAGTTTTGGTTAGATTTTTAATTTATATCCATATACATTTGATGTACTGATATGATTGATTAGAGTAGGACAGTTTTAAGTAGTTGAAAATGCTTCAAGGGACAAATATGGATTTCAACATGTGTTATCTGCTATAGTTTAATATATGCAATTTAGGCAACAACGGTTTTCTTAGTCATTAGAAAGACAAAACTATGAGTTGAATTTCAAGGAAGAGGTTGACAAATTAGAAACATTATCCTAATTTTTCTTAATTTTTCATTTTCTCAGTTGAGTTAGTTTTCTACTTTGTAACTGTATATCACAAAGATTTGATGTACTCGTAAGATACATGATCATATGCATTCTATTAAGTTCAATTTCAGGATCAAATAAATTATGTATTAAGTTTTTGGAATTGTTGGTCCATGACTAAAAACTTGAAATTCACCATACAAGATAACATGATCCTATTCATTATCCTCACTTTTGACTCAAATAGCTCTTGTATTAAGTTTTTGGAATTGTTAGTTCATGACACTTCTTAGAAGAATCCCACATATGCAATGATATTTTCTCTATTTTGTTTTTGAAATCTATGATCAATTAATTATCAGGCAAAAAAGCATAAAGTGTGTTCAAGGTAGAAAAATAAGTATAGCAGAGTTGCACAAAGGTATATGGGTCAAAGAAAAGTGGTGCAAGGAAGTTCAGTTGCACCAAATGGAGCCGGAAGGCTTCTGAACAAGAGGATTGTGCTGTTTTCTGAATAATTTAGGATTGGAGAGACACTGATCCATCTTCCACATGCCCATATATTCCATGATAGGTGCTTCAAACCATGATGGCAAAATGATTCTCATTGTCCATGTTGTAGAACCAGCATTCTTATCATTTCAATGAATTGTGTTTCAAAGATTTCAGTTTAATATTGATTACTTTCGTGATGTTTTTGAACTTTCTTCCATCATTTACTACTATATATTCTACACTTCATTTCAAGTACACAGGTTATTTCTTTCTGCACTCCCTTCTCTTTCTCTCTCTATATACTCATAAGGGTGTTACCTGTATCAGTTGAATTAATTAAAAGTTACAACATATCCTTTTCATGCTCTTTTCTATGATTAATTTGTCCTAGGTGAAAAGTGGAAACCGTATTTTAAATACAATAAAGTGGAATTACTTGAGAAAGTTGAAAAGGATTTAGCAACTGAAAAAGATTTAGCAGCTTTAACATATCAAGTTTTGATAATCAGGTCTCTGATATCTATTTTTGCTGTGCAATTTAAACTATAATAAAATCATATTCACTGCGTCACCAGGCTGCCTTGGATATTGATTCTAAACTGTTGTGTAATATTATTTAATTTTTAAGCTTGATTGAACAAATTCGTGTAGTGACAAACTGATTGGTCATACAACTAGCACCTTCTTAATTGGACAAAAAAACCATTTGTTTTCATTTAAAATAATTAAATTCAAGGACAACAATGTAATTCGAATCATGGTGTTTTCTGGGAAATAGATTGATACGATAAAACACTGCACTAGGATCTAACCAAAAAATCACTGCACCTTTGGGAAAGGAGATTTATCAATCTCTTCCTCACGATAAAAAACACTGCACAAGGAAGTAGCGAAAATAAACACTGCACCGAGAACAATCCCAACATAGGATCTTCAAAATCTTCTCCAATTCTTTTGTGGCTGCTATTTTTACATTGCCAAAGGACCAACTTTGTTTGCTGGCAGCACATATTCATAACACCTGCATCCCGTGACCATGTGCCCACCATGTACACAACATAAATCCCCCTCAGCAAATCAACTTTGTTTTCAAATAGCAGTAAGTATTATCTTAATTGCATTACTTTCGCGTTCATTCTTTATACCTCAATCCCCTTTCTATTTTTTTTTAAATGCAAGTATAACAAGTAAATATGAGTTAATAAAGTGGAAGTACTTGAGAAAGCTGAAAAGGATTTAGCAGCTGAAAAAGATTTAGCAACTTTAATGTATCCAGTTTTGATAAGTTCTCTGATATCTATTTTTTCTGGTAAACAATATACTTATACCATAAACATTGATTCCTTTAACAACAATGACCTTAATAAATTAAATATATATTACATTGTTTAATTACTTATGAAACCTGGAAAAACAGCCGAGTCATCCGTGCATAGACACGAGTATCGTGCTAGTTTCTAATAAAAAAATGGACACATAGGATATTCATGTTTAGGAGATGTTGCATTTAAATCTCAAAAATCAACACAGTCTCTCTTTTTTAATAACATAAACTATGTTAGAAATTCAAAAGATATACCTAGTAATCTTGATGAATTTAGCTTTTAGCAACCTTTCGATTTCTTCTTTTATCTTCATAATCACATCAAAAGCAAATATCCGAAGAGGTTGTTTTATAGGCCTCTTACCTTCTTGAACTGGCAGCCTATGTCCAACTAGCTCTTGACTCAAACCTGACATTTAATCATAGTCCCAAGTAAAGCAATCTTTGATTAATTCATTTCAAAGTTTGATGATTTCAAGTCAAAATCAAATAAGGTACATATGTAGGCTAGTCTCTAATTCCCTTGATCCTCCAATTGATTTCTTTGAGAGGAACTTGAGTCTCCATCTTCTTAATTCCATGAATAAGATTTGTCGAACCATAAATGCGAATAATCATAAATGTAATAACCTCTACTCTTTCAAGAATTAGACTTCTTTGACAAAGTTTTCTTTCTTGAACACTTCCTCAAAGCTAACTCCCTTTGATTCATTAATAACTTGAGTAGCCATCTTAATCTCATTATTGGCCTGGAAGGCCATATTTTTCTTTCCCTCGATGGCCATTTCATCGGGCTTCCGTTTGAACACTTGAACTACGCTCCATGAACTCAACAACAACAATAACATTAACGCTTCCGTTTAAACAACGCACTCTTGTGATTGTTGTCAAGGAAACGACGACACTTTGAATACTTGAAGACAGGTGTGATCACGGGTTAGGTTTGACTAAACCCATTATCCAATCCAATCAAATTTATTTCTGCAAACAAAATTAAATTTCTGCTCAATAACATAACCACCTGTCATCGTGGCGAAAATATGATTACGTGAAAACAAGGAGGAAGACTTGTGAACGATTCCTCTCTTCTTCACCGCTGTTGCAATCACCGGGTCTTCCGATCTCAGTGGGCGAGAAAAAATGAAAGCCCCTAATTAATTTCGAAATCCCCTTTTTCGATTTGCTCTTCCCCAAGGCTTGCAAATCGCAACCCCATTCAAACTGCAAGTCTGCAACTGCTGGACATCGTTAAGCCACCGTCAATCTACACCGCCGGACGTCGACGTCGTCATGGCTCTGTGTTCGAGCATTCAATTTCATACCGTGTTTTCTTGTTATCTCCTACCTGCCTTGTTTTTTGCTTCTTTCTTCATCTTTCAGATTTCTTGTTTCCCCATACAGTCATGTGAGCTGTGTTATGCTTCTGTTATGTACTTTTATGTTGGTGTGCGTACGCCACTGCAATCAGCCTTTGGAAGTGGTTGTGCCCTGTACCCTTTTTGTTTTTAACAATTTTTGTTACTTTACTTCAATGATTTATCTCATTTTCAAGGTATGTCTAGACAGATCCATGCATAGATGGCTTTTGGCTATCGTGCAAAATCAGCCCAGGGTCTTCCATATTTTCTTAATCGGGCAAATTAGTCCAAGATTGTTTTTTTTTTTTTTTTAACAAGTCAAAAAGAGACAATTTTATTAATCACAGTAACATATGGTAATTGGTACAAGATGTACCAGAACAAAGTTGTAGCAGTCACTGTAGCTGCTGTCAAGCTTCTCCCAATCCCAGAAAATTCAGGATTGTTTTGTAAATACTTAAACTTTTTAAGTCATATTTAAATAAAATATTAAAATAAAATAAAATTAAAAATAGTAGTACAAATGGCATTATATTATTGGTTTATTGATGAAGGTATTGAAAACCCTTCAACTAGGGGCGGCACGATAGAATCTACCTAAATGGTAATAAGATGAGACCATGTCGAGTCAGGTCATATGTTCAAAAAATAGAATCCGTTACCCAATCCGTACAATTAATAGGTTTGAACGGATGAGGTCGAATTTGACTCGAATTCTTAAAAGAATTGAACCAAACTAATTAGATCAGTTTGAATACACAGGTTATTTGTTTTTTTTTTTTCACAGCAAAACAGTATATAATATTATAAAAATGGCTTTTGTCACAAGAAGTTCCAAAAACCAACTGATGGAGGACCTTGAAGTGATGAGCCCTTTGACTAGATCAAGGTCCAAGAAGCTTGAAGAGGAACTCAAGAGAAAGCTCAACACACTTGGGGAACATGGAGTTGATGGTTTGGACTTGAAGTGACTTAATTTGAGCCAAATAATAGAATAGGATATTATGTGTCAATTTTAGTTAGACTTTGTTTTAGTTTTATGGGTTGTTCTAAACTATGACTTATTGGGCCTATTTCCTTTTTAATGTTTTATTTTAGGCCAATGGTATTAATCAATGTTTTTAAAATCGGACCGGTCATTGAACCGGTCAAGACACTGGTTCAAGGTTCAATTGTTCAACCGTGGTTGAACCGCGATTGAACCGGTATTAATAAAATAATAATAATGAAATAATTTATAAAATAATATTAAATAAATATAATATCACATAACATTATAACATTAAAAATTATAATAAAACTTAAAACATCACTTTACAAGGTTTTAACATTCAAAAAATACATAAAAGTTTAATTAAATATATCATAATACTTAAGTTCAAATTTTAATAAAATAAAATAATGTCCATTAACAATAACAAATTTACATTTAGAATAAAGAAAGAAAATGACAAATTAATATAATATAAAATTATCAAAAAATCAAGATATTAAAAAATTATAAATTAATATAAATGAGCAAATTATATGTTTTACAATAAAATAATAATAATAATTGATAAAATAATTTATAACTATTTGGGATATTTATTAAATATGTGTTTTTATTTATTTTTAAAATATTTTATATTAAATTTAAAATTTTAAATAAAAAATAAAAAAATACCGGTTCAAACCGGTTTTGGGTACCGGTTCTTGACCGGTTTTGGCCCGGTTTGACCGGTTCTTGATCGGTTCTCACCGGTTTCGAACTCTTCCGATTTTATAGAGCATCCGGACCAGTCACCAGACCGGTTCCCGGTCGAACTGGCCGGTCCGGTCCGGTTTTGAGAACAATGGTATAAATAGCCTAGCTTTGACTTGGAGAAGGCTAAGACTCATTTTGTAAGAAATTGACACTTTGTGTGTGAGAACTCTCTCTAGGTTCTTGAATGCACTATTATGATTCTTATCTTGAGTTGTTAAATTCAAGTGGCGAATCCTCCTTTCAACTTATCAATTCACCTTGAATTGTGGTGTTGTTCTTCATCCCTAATCTTTTCCATTTTTAATTTTTGATTCAATTTTGTGTTTCCAATTTTCTGAAAATTGATGCTGAAATTTTGGATCCATGTGAGGGGTTTTATCATTTGGTATCAAAGCTGGATTTAGCATCAATTACGACTATTCATCATGGTACTATTCATCTCGACACTGTTCACCGTCGCGATACTGTTCATCTCGACACTGTTTCAGATCGCAGCACTGTTCACTGGCGATACTGTTTCCGATCGCGGCACTGTTCATCGATGATACTGTTCATCGGCGATACCGTTCACGATCGCAGCATTGTTCATCGATTTTCGGTACTGTTCATTGATTTGTGATTTTTATTGTTTCGATCCATATTTTTGATATTGCCTTATGTTTAATTTGAGTCAAAATCTGCATATTGAAATTCTGAAATTTGAATTTGGGGAAGAACATTCATAGTGTTCATGTGTGTTCTTGAGAGTCTTTGGCAAAACTCTTGCGTTTGATCCATAAAAATTTGAATTAAGTGAGTTTTGGGTGTTTTTCATAAATATTAAAAAGTTTGAGGACTTATTAGCAAAAGAAAAGGTCTTAAAGATAAAAAAGAAAATATTGGGGCAAAAGTAAAAATACAAAAAAATATAGGGGTCCAAGTGCAATTATGAAAAGTTTGGAGGCCAAAGTGTAAAAAAAAAGTTTAAAAAAAAATACCATTGGAAAGAAAAAAAATATGCCCTATAAGAAGTCCTTCTACACCATTGCTTAATTATTTCTTTTTCATACACTTTTATGTCATTTTAGCTCTCTTGAATACACTAGTTCTTCACAAGTTGAAAATTTGAGTTTCTTAGTTTTGTGTTGGTCTTATTCTTGTGTCTTCTAGTCTTGTCTTTGCTTGGCATTCTATTTTGAGTTGTCCCTTTCATTTCCTTTTGCTTTTATTGCTTGTCTTCTAAATTTCCTTAGTTTTGTCTTAGAGTTTTCTTATTTTGGACTCTTGAGTTGAGCTTGGATTTGTTACATCTTTCACTTGGATACAAACTCTTGATTGGTTGATTTTTAAGAACTAAAGAGAGGTTAGAGTGAAAAAAGGCAAGAGTGAAAATTATAGAAAAAGCCTTGAAAGTGTGAAACGCGAGTGTTTGGAGTGTAAACACGTAGTGAGTGGTGAGGTCCAATTTTATTATATTTGTTGCACTAACCTTTGTTTTGTAGCCATGGCATCCGGAAGTGATAGTGAACCACCTTCTCCCAAGACCGCCAAATTAATGGCATCCTTGACTAAACAAATGGAGAGGATGCAAAGAAACATAGAGAGGAGGATGGGAGAAAGGTTTAATGATTTGCAAAGAAGTACCCAAGAGTTGAGTGGAAGGGTGGAAGGCATAGAGCGGAGGAGGCCTCATAGGTCCCCCATTTCTTCACAATGAAGTGATGAAGGAAATGAGAGAGATAGGAGGTATAGAGGAAGGAGACATAGAGATGGTATGGAAGATGTGAAGGTGAAGATTCCAAAGTTCTAAGGTACCTATGAACCAGAGGTGTACCTAGATTGGGAAATGAAGGTTGATCAAATTTTCAATTGCCATAACTAGAGTGAAGAAAAGAAGATGAGATTGGCAAGTATAAAGTTTGAAGGTTATGCTCTTGTGTGGTGGAACCAAATTCAAGTTGATGTGGATAGATTGAGAAGACCTAGAGTGGCAACTTGGTGGGATATGAAGAAGGTTTTGAGGGAAAGATTTGTACCTCCTCACTATTGAAGAGAGATGCATAACAAGTTACAAAGGCTTTATCAAGGGAATAAAAGTGTGGATGAATATTACAAGGAGATGGAGATTTCTTTGATAAGAGCCGAAATTAAGAAACTCAAGAGGCTACAATGGCTAGGTTCTTGCATGGGTTGAATAGAGAGATCCAAGATGTTGTGGAGCTTCAAAGTTACAATAGCATGGATGAGCTTATTCATAGAGCCATAAAAGTGGAGCAACAATTGAAGAGGAAGCAATCCTACAAGAAGACTTCCTTGGGCTCTTCAACTTGGAAGGACAAATCCAAGAAGGAGGGTTCTTCTTCCAAACCTCAAGAAGTGAAGTCTTCTAGTGGTAAAACAACTTCTCACACTACTTCTCCTTCCATTAAAACTAGTTCCATAAAATGCTTTAAATGCTTGGGGAAGGGTCACATTGCTTCACAATGTCCTAACAAAAGGAAAATGGTGGTGTTGGACAATGGGGATATTGATAGTGAATCCTCTAAGAGTTCTCATAGTTCCTCTAGTGAAGGTGAGAGTGATGGCTATCACTCACCCGAAGAGGGGGATCTTTTGATGGTGAGAAGACTTATGGGAAGCCTATGTAAGGAAAGGGATGAAACCCAAAGGGAGAACATTTTCCATTCTAGGTGCTTAGTAGAAGGGAAAGTTTGTTCTCTAATCATTGATGGGGGGAGTTGCACAAATGTTGCTAGTACTAGGTTGGTAGAAAAGCTTGGGCTTAAAACCACCTCTCACCCTAAACCTTACAAATTGCAATGGTTGAGTGAGAATGGAGAGTTAATTGTTGATAAACAAGTTTTGCTCATATTCTTCATTGGTAAATATGTTGATGAGGTTTTGTGTGATGTTGTCCCTATGGAGGCCGATCACATTTTGCTTAGTAGACCTTGGCAATATGATAGGGAAGTTGTACATAAAGGTTTGTCCAATGAATTCACTTTTGTACATAAGGGGCGTAAGGTGATTCTTTCACCTTTGTCTCCAAGAGAGGTATGTGAAGATCAAATCAAAATGAGGCTAAAAAGAGAGCAAGAGATAAAAGTGAAAGAAGGAAAAGAGAAAATTGGAGAAAAAAGCCAAAGAGAAAAAGAGAGTAAAAAGAGTGAAAAGAGTAGCCAAAAAGAAAAAGAGTGAGAAGAAAGAAAAACATGAACAAAGAGGTAAAAAGAAAGGTAGTGAAGAAAAAGTTGAGAGAAAAGAAAGTTTGTTCATTCAAGAAAAAGATATAAAGAGAGTGATGTTAGCTAGACAATCCTTATATTTGCTTCTGCCTAACCATTTGTGTTTGTCTTCTAGTGAAATTGTTTTGCCTCTAGGAGTGGAAAAATTGTTGAAGGAATTTGAGGATGTTTTTCCCAAAGACATTCCTCATGGATTACCTCCTCTAAGAGGGATTGAGCATCAAATTGATCTTATTCTGGGAGCTTCTTTACCCAATAGAGCAACATATAGAAGCAATCTGGAGGAAACAAAAGAGATCCAAAGACAAGTGGAGGATTTAATGGAGAAGGGATGGGTGAGGGAGAGCTTGAGCCCTTGTGCTATGCCCGTCATTTTGGTACCAAAGAAGGATGGAACTTGGAGAATGTGCACCAACTGTAGAGCCATCAACAACATCACTGTGAGGTACATGCATCTTATTCCTAGACTTGATGATTTATTAGATGAGTTGCATGGTTCTAATTATTTCTCTAAAATTGATTTGAAGAGTGGTTACCACCAAATTCGAATGAAAGAAGGTGATGAGTGGAAAATCGCTTTCAAAACAAAATTTGGGTTGTATGAGTGGTTGGTTATGCCTTTTGGCCTAACCAATGCACCTAGCACTTTCATGAGATTAATGAATCATGTGTTGAGACATTTCATTGGCAAGTTTGTGGTTGTCTATTTTGATGATATTTTGATATATAGCAAGACAATTGATGACCATTTGTTGCATATTCAAATAGTGTTGGAAGTGCTTAGAAAGGAAAGTTTGTATGCTCATAGGGACAAATGCACATTTTGCACTAATCAAGTAGTGTTCCTTGGCTATGTTGTGAGTTCTAAAGGTGTGCAAGTTGATGAGAAAAAGGTCAAAGCTATTAGAGATTGGCCAACACCTAAAAATGTGAGTGAAGTGAGGAGTTTTCATGGGTTGGCTAGTTTCTATAGGAGATTTGTATAGGATTTAAGCACACTAGCTTCCCCTTTAAATGAAATTGTAAAGGAAAAATGTAGAGTTTAAATGGGGAAGGGAACAAGAGGAAGCTTTTAATAGCTTGAAAGAGAAACTAACACATGCTCCTATTCTTGCTTTGCCTAATTTTTCCAAATCTTTGAAATTGAATGTGATGCATCTAATGTGGGAATAGGTGGTGAGTTGTTACAAGAGGGGCATCCCATTGCTTATTTTAGTGAAAAATTGAAGGGTGCTCATTTGAATTATTCCACATATGACAAAGAATTGTATGCACTTGTTAGAGTTTTGCACACTTGGCAACATTATCTTTTACCTAAGGAGTTTGTGATACATAGTGATCATGAATCCCTTAAGTATTTGAAGGGCCAAGGCAAACTGAACAAGAGACATGCAAAATGGGTTGAATTTTTGGAACAATTTCCTTATGTGATCAAGCATAAGCAAGGCAAGGCTAATGTGGTAGGTGATGCTCTTTCTAGGTGGTATTCTTTACTCTCCATGCTTGAAACTAAGATGCTTGGGTTTGATCACATGAAGGAGTTGTATGCTTGTGATGATGACTTCTCTAGTTTGTATAAATTGTGTGAGAAAGTTGCTCACAATGGATTCCTATTTAAAGATAAAAGATTGTGTGTGCCTAAGAGTTCTTTGCGTGAGTTGTTGATTAGAGAAGCTCATGAGGGTGGTTTGATGGGTCATTTTGGGGTTGTTAAGACATTGGACATCTTGCATGAACATTTCTTTTGGCCACATATGAAGCATGATGTGCATAAATTTTGTGATAGGTGTTTAGTGTGTAAAAAGGCCAAATCTAAGGTCATGCATCACGGTTTATATACCCCATTACCTATTCCTAACTCTCCTTGGATTGACATTTCTATGGATTTTGTGCTTAGTCTCCTAAGATCCAAGAAGGGGAAGGATTCTATTTTTGTTGTGGTTGATAGGTTCTCAGGGATGGCTCATTTCATTCCTTGCCATAAAGTGGATAATGCTTGTCTGGTAGCAGACTTGTTCTTCAAAGAAGTGGTGCGCCTTCATGGACTACCAAGAAGCATTGTGTCGGATAGGGATTCAAAGTTCTTAAGCCACTTTTGGAAGACATTGTGGAGTAAGCTTGGCACTAAGCTTCTTTTCTCTACTACTTGTCATCCTTAAACGGATGGGCAGACCGAGGTGGTGAATAGAACTTTATCTCAACTTCTTAGATGCTTGGTAGGAAAGAATTTGAAATCTTGGAAAGATTGTTTGCCTCACATTGAATTTGCCTATAATAGGGTTGTGAACTCTACTACTTCTTTTTCTCCTTTTGAGATTATTTATGGATTTAACCCTTTGTCCCCTCTTGATTTGTTGCCATTACCTAACACTTCTTCTATGTTGAATAGGGATGGGCTTTCTAAAGCTGCTTTTGTTAAGAGTTTGCATGAAAAGGTCAAGGCACACATTGAGAAGAAGGTGGAACAATATGCTAAATATGCCAACAAAGGGAGAAAGAAGATGGTATTTCAACCCGGAGATTGGGTTTGGGTTCATTTGAGGAAGGATAGGTTTCCTTTAAAACGGAAATCTAAACTTCAAGATAGAGGAGACGGTCCTTTTAAAGTGTTGAAGCGCATAAATGATAATGCTTACCAAATTGATTTACCTCTTGATTATGGTGTGAGTACTAGTTTTAATGTTAGTGATTTGTCTCCTTGTGATGTAGGTACTTGTGATCCAAATTTAGGGACAAATTCTTCTCAAGAAGGAGGGAATGATGGAGAACCACCTATGGAAGGGCTTGAAGTGATGGGCCCTTTGACTAGATCAAGGTCCAAGAAACTTGAAGAGGAACTCAAGAGAAAGCTCAACACACTTGGGGAACATGGAGCGGATGGCTTGGACTTGAAGTGGCTTAATTTGAGCCAAATAATAGAATAGGATATTATGTGTCAATTTTAGTTGGACTTTGTTTTAGTTTTATGGGTTGTTCTAAACTATGACTTATTGGGTCTATTTCCTTTTTAGTGTTTTATTTTAGGCCCATGGTATAAATAGCCTAGCTTTGACTTGGAGAAGGCTAAGACTCATTTTGTAAGAAATTGACACTTTGTGTGTGAGAACTCTCTCTAGGTTCTTGAATGCACTTTTATGATTCTTATCTTGAGTTGTTAAATTCAAGTGGCGAATCCTCCTTTCAACTTATCAATTCACCTTGAATTGTGACGTTGTTCTTCATCCTAATCTTTTCCAATTTTAATTTTTTATTCAATTTTGTGTTTCCAATTTTTTGAAAATTGATGCTGAAATTTTGGATCCATGGGAGGGATTTTATCACCAACCGAAAGCATTACAAACAATAGGCCATGTCCCTTCAAGTCTACCCTGCGAAAAGGAAATACGACCAAGCCTAGACTCACAAGTCACAACTTATTAAGATGAATGACCCTCCATACATACATCCACCGAAACCCCATAAAACCAACTGGACAAACAGATAAATAAAATTCATAGGACTGCTAAAACTAACAAACGTCCACTTTTAGCCTTAGTTTCCCTCCAGCAAGCACCCGCCCTTGCAAATTGGATCATTGCAAAAGTAGGGTCAATGCACCCCTACTTGAAGGTTACTCGTACCTATGTACACCCCTACTTGAAGGGACATCTTGTTCTTAGGTCAGTTGCTTAATTACTTGCTTCAAATATAAGTCATCGTTCTGCAACTGTTACCCTTTCTCATGCTCTATTGCTTCTCCTTTTCACATTTGAAATTGGATAGTAGAGAAACTCAATTCCACTTGTACTAAACCGTTCATACTGAAGAACAGGGAATTGGATTTTTTTTTTCTTTTAATAACTATTTATATATTACATATACAATTGGTTCCTCCCTCCCCCTTCGTTCACAAATTAGTATTAACAACGGCTAAATATAACTTAAATCGTTTCGCTTGCAAATTTTTCATTAGCTATACTTAATTTTAATTTAAATTAAAAAAATTAAAATATCTTATTTATTTATTTTGTTACATGACACTATTTAATGCACATTCTCTCTCATTGTCTTTTTTACTTTTTCTTTTTTTCTTTTATCATTTTTATTCATCTTCCTCCCTGATTTGCTTGGTGCTTTATTGATCTTTGTATTTGTTTTTCCTCATTTCTTTTGTTTTCTATTTTTCTCTCTCTCCTTTTCTTTGTATTAATACTGTGCATGTCATTTTTTTTTCTTTCTCTTTCTTTTGTTGCTTGGTATTGTCATGCTTCATGTTATTAATTTTTTTTCTTCTTCACATTTTCTTATTTTGTTAAATGATGTTTTTCATTATTATTATTATTATTATTTTCTCTTCCAAGGATGAATTCATTTAACTGAAAAGGATGTATTTAAAATATTACTTGACATTTTTAAATTAAATAGAAATGAGTGAGAGTAACACATATAACTGCACTTAATAGTAACAACAACAAACTGAACTTTCATTGCAAAATCAATGTGGTGGAACATTTAAAAATAAAAAATATACATTAATGTGAATTACATATCTCAATTGACATCAAATTATAGGAAAACAAACTGATAATGGAGTAAGCTAGCTAAATGATTTGCCCAAAATTTTTGGAAAAGAATAAAGAAAATATAGTTAAGGGTGGATTTTGAATGGAGTTAGAACAAATGGTGAAGGCTCTGGCTCCTTATTTAATTGGCATTGTGAGCTAGGCAGCCATGATTTTCTGACGCTTGTTTGATTCTTGAGCAATGATTTCCCTGTGTGCATCCAATGCAGTTTTCTTGACACCAGTTTCAACCAAGGCATTGTTCTCTTCCTTAATGTTGTTGGTCACTTTGGGGGGGTGTAGTTTTTCGAGTTCATGCAGCACATTGTATATGTCAAACACAAGGCGTTCAGCAAGGGTGCGTGTAAACTCAGCCCTGATCACCACACGGAGCACATTGATGTGTTGAGCACCAGGTGGCATTGGATATGCTGGCACAATCCAACCGTGGCGGCGCAACATCTCTGATATCTTGAACTCATCGTACTGGCTTCTGTCCTTGAGAGAAAATGCCACCACAGGAACACCATTGTCTTTTGAGAGTATGTTAAAGCGTCCACTCCTCTCCAAATTTTCCTTCAGCACCATAGCATTGTCTCTGCAGTTCTCCATTATGCTTCGGTATCCCTGGTAAGTCCAATAACAGGGTATATTCAGTTCAACAAATGTTTCTTAGCAAAAATGGTTGAGCACGCTCTTGCCAACTTTGATATTTCAATTGGATCATAGTGATGTCTATCTATTTTATGGTTAAATGTGATCACTGATTAGATATATAGTTGTGATTCAAGATACATTATTATAATTTGTTATGAAAATAAACCACAATGGGAGAAGGGGACGGGGTGTTGTAAATCCAACAAGTTAGAAACCTTATATTATTTAACTGGAGCTCACCTCTTGGCCAAGGCGAATTAGCTGATAATATTGAGCAATGATCTGACTAGAACCTGCAAGAAAAATTAATATTAGGCTTATAGGATAAGTAGGTAGGTAATCAAGGATCAAGAAATACATAGTTTGTAATGAATCTCACCTTTAGAAAAATTGAGGGTGAAGGTGGGTTGGTCAGCTCCAAGGTAATTAATATGGAAGACAAGGTCTTCTGGCAAATCTTCCTTGGTTCTCCATATAACCCAACCAATACCAGCATAAACAAGTCCATACTTGTGGCCACTAACATTTATGCTCTTCACCAATGGGAGTCTGAAATCCCATTCTAGCTCTGGATAAAGAAAAGGAGCAATAAACCCACCACTAGCAGCATCAACATGAATAGGCGTATCCCATCTATAATTAATGTGACAAGTAAAGCAAATTAATTAGTACAAGGTAAAGGAAAGCCAAGTAAAAATATTTGAATTAGTGAAGAAAGGTAATTAGCAATTACTTACCCAGTTTGCTTGTTTTTTTCTAGCAACAAGTCATTTAAGAGCTTGACATCTTCGAACTCTCCATTGTAAGTTGAACCCAAGATTGCAGCCACACAAATAGTGTTCTCATCAACCATCTCAACGGCTTTGGCAGGGTCCATCACATAGTATCCTTCTCTCACTTCAACTTCCCTTAACTCCACCTCAAAATACCTTGCAAATTTCTCCCAACATACTTGCACATTGGAACCAGTCACCAAGTTGGGCTTATCATAAGGCTTGCCCTCTGCCTTGCGCTTGTTCTGCCACTTCTTCTTGAATGCAAGCCCTGCCAGCATTATAGCCTCTGATGATCCAACAGTTCCTGCTCCAATTGCATTCTCATTTTCTCCAATTTCAGCATGGAACAAACGTGCTATCATGTTCACGCACCGATTCTGTTTCCAACATAGAAAGAAAATAATTAGCGAGGGGGTCAAACACCAAAAATAAAATCTCTTTCACATCCAAAAATATAAAGATTGAAAAGGAAAATTCATTGTTTTGTATAACTATGAGAAGAAGATGAGAAAGTACGTGAAGGTCAGTGGTGGCAGGATACTCGTCCATGTCAACATAGTTCTTGTTAATAGATTCCATGATGAGTTTGTTGCACTCTTCCTCCATGGAAGTGGTCACAAAGGAAGCCAAGTTGAGCTTTGGAATTGCATCAAGCTGCAACTCATCGTGTATGTTCTGGTATGCAGCCTCCTTAGGCATGGAGTCCTCGGGCATGCTGAACCTGCATCACCAAAACAACACTTCATTAATTACCTCCCCAGAAAGAAAATGAAATTAAAGAGTATATATATTGAATTCAAAGATAATAATTATATTGAATGAACATAATAAAAGGAAGAGGCAATGAGCCATAAGAAGAATGAAAAGCAAAATATATAAACCTGGGAAGAGAGTCCCTGGCATAACGAGAAGCAAAGTTGGACCGAAGAAAGAGATCAGACTCAGAAGCGGGTTTTGGAAAAACCATGGTGAAGTGTGTGTTATGATACGTTGCTGATCTTAGAGACAGCAAAGAAAGACTGGTGTTTGTTTTGAGCTTTGTTTGGATGTTGGATGAAGGGTGTTGAAGAGGCAAATAGTGGTATTTATACGTGGTCATGGTCGGAAAGATAGAAGGGGAAAACCATTCTTGGCTTTCCAATTTTCTCTGCCTTAAATAACTACAAGACAGCAGACTTTGACACTCCGTTCATAACTTTCGCTTTTTTCTTATCGCTAATGGAGACAACGTAAGAAAGTTATTATTGCGCGTTCTTAAACTAGTACTACTAGTATTTTATTTCTGGGGCTGCTTACCGGTTCTATACGCAGCAAAGAAATTTTCAAACATTTTATTTAACTAGTTATTACTATTAATATAATAATAATTATTGTTTTTATTGAAAAGTAAACTCTTAAAATTATATACATCACTGTTGCTTTAGTATGTTTTATTTTTAATGTCCATTTATTCATTTGGAAGACCGTGTTGACGCGTTATGTTGTTTGAAACCCTCAAATGAAACCCACACGACTTCTTAGCTGTAAGAATTGGAAACGGATCTGAAGCATTTGTATTTCGAATGAATTGTTGTTCTCGTTTTACTAACAGACAATACAGGGGCGGATACAAGCAGGGAAACTGCTCCCCCACCAAAAATAACGGAAAAAAAAAATACTATATTATTATTTACTTTTATACTGTAAATTAGAGAATAGATTTTTATTCTCACCACTTTTTTTTTAATTAGATATTCTCACTACTCTTTTTCTTCTATCTTTAAAAGTTAAATAACCTGTTGGCTGGCGTCGTTCCAGGAGAAATTAAATTCACACACCTAGCTAGCTCATTAATTATATTAATTATTAAGTGTTTATATTAAATAAATAGAATGAATTAAGAAAGCAAAATAAAT
Source organism: Pueraria montana var. lobata (assembly GCA_026413185.1). Classification (NCBI taxonomy): domain Eukaryota; kingdom Viridiplantae; phylum Streptophyta; class Magnoliopsida; order Fabales; family Fabaceae; genus Pueraria; species Pueraria montana. Next base: position 22,585,124 of record CM048648.1, on the reverse strand, counting down.
TTAATTTCCGTATGTTAAATTTAATTTATATATTTTAACTTTTTAAAAATACTTTTATTTATTTATTTTATGAGTTCAGATATAAAAGTTGAATTTAATTTAATTATCTTATAAATACCTAACAAAAAAATTACTTAAATTGATTCGAAATTATGTAAACATAACCTATGGTCTTAGGGGGAAAGGCAAAAACAGAAACAACAGATGCCCATGGAATCCGCCAGCAGTAAGTACTGTCTCGTTTCAAGGGAAGGTTACACATTGACCAAACAAAAAGTGGGAACCTCCTAATTCCCAAACCAAAGCCAAAACCAAATATCGTTTACACCAAATAAGTTTAGCACGTGAAAATGTGTGTTTATTTTTTAATCAATGTAGGATAAGTTTAGAGATATTATAATTTAATCCAATAATAAACATAACTATCTAAATACTTTCTCACTTTAAAAGAGTTTTTCCCATTTCACACGTGCAGCTTCAGTTTTGGCAAGAAGATTTGTTATATTTCGGTGAAATGAAGAAGGTGGAGTTTTCCCAGCTCATGGTTTTGTTTCAAACGTGCAATCCCACACTCTTCCTTTCTCTCTCAAACCTATAGGGTCATATAGTGACTATTCCCATACTCGCGTTTAAGAAAAATACTCGTACCCGGTTCCATACCTGTACGGATAGTAATTTTAATCTTCATTCCCGTACCTTCTGGGTATCTATATACACATACCTACACCCGCTACCCACACTTTACTTATGTATGAAGTTAATAAATCAATAAAAAATAGGCTTAAATATAATTTTAGTCCCTCAATTTTAGTCATCCTAATTTAAAATAAAGACATTTAGTCCTCCTATTTTGCACAATCCGAAATCTTGCTCCCTCTATTTTAAAATAGAGACATTTAGTCTCCCAATTTTGTAAAAATATGTAATTTTTGTCCTTTCATGAAATTGAAAGCGTTGACCGTTAAGAGATTAACGTTAATCTTGACGTGATCCAAATATAGTGACGTGGCACGAGATTATTTATTTAGTTTTTAATTATTTTAAATACTGAGTTATAATTATTATATATTTTTCATCAATTATTCTACTCAGTATTTTAAATAATCAAAAACTAAATAAATAATCTCGTACCATATCACTATATTTGGACCACGTTAAGGTTGACGTTAATCTCTTAACGGTCAACGCTTTCAATTGGATGAAAGGACAAAAATTACATATTTTATAAAATTGGGAGACTAAACGTCTCTATTTTAAAATATGGGGACCAAAATTGCAGATTGTGCAAAATAGAGGAACCAAAATTGCTTTTAAGCTATAAAAATATTAATTAAAAAATTATTACAAATAATTGAAAATTCACACTTAAATAATTCAAACTTAACATTAAAAGCATCCACACATAATATTAAAAATATAAAATATAAAATTATTGTAAGTTATAACATAAATCTTTTACTATTAGCGTTAGTTTATGGAAAATATAAAATTATTTTTTTTTACAAAATATATATATATATATAACATAATTATTTATTTAAGTTATTTTAATTATATATATATATGGTAGATGCGAGGCGGGGCGGGGCGGTTACTATAGTACCCGTACCCGTATCTGCACCCGCAAAAAATTACGAGTAAATACCTGGTCTCATGCCCAATAAACGGGTATTTACCGGACCCGCTTATGAATATTTTTGTAGATATCCGTAGAATCTGGGTACACTTTGTCATCCCTACTCAAACCTCATCGAGTTTGTAACTAGTTATAATACCTCATTTACTGATCACAATAAAATCAATAAAATACAATGAATTCTATTACGGTTTCCAAGATGGACTAATAGTTATTAAAAAAAAAAAAAACTTCAAGATGATTTAGAGATGAATTTAAAATTATTTTACTAGTCATTGTCCTTACGATCGTTGTATTTACTTTAATGATTATGGAGTCAAAAGTAAATATATGTTTATCATAAATATAATTTCATTTCATGTTACGAACAAATATGATATATCTATTGCGATTTTTATGTATTAAGTCATTAACAGTTATTATAAAGACAATAGTGAATCAAAAAACAGAAAATAGTGATCTTGAATATAAATTTTAATCAATAAAATAAAAGAGAGTGTGTTAAAATAAATTGTCAGAAAGTATGTTCTTAGTATTTTTCTTTTTGTAATATTTATATATTTGTTTAATAAATGTCTTAAAATTTAGGAAAAATATATTATTGTTTATTTGGTTATAAAAAGCAATGTCTATTTTTGTTAGTTATTTATTTTTATACCCGTAATAATTTATACATCCAATACCTATTTACATTAAGAAGCCCCTATTATATTTTAGAGGGTTTGTTGCGCACATCATGCAAATAAATTCTTTAGGACAGCGCTATATTGTATGTCTAAGTTGACATCTTTGTTTGAGTTAAATTGTTTATAATCTTTAGATTAACAAACTACGAAAAATTGTGTGATTTAATAAGGCTGGAGAATAAATTAGAAAAAACAAAGCTTTAATAAAAGGAATTAAAGTGATGTTTATCATTCATAAATCAATAACTTCATTTAAAGATACAAGCATGGTCGTTATATACCACTAAGCATGTGAATTAATATGTATAGTTTTGAGTTCAAATTTAAAGTATACAATTGTGTAAAACTAGGTTTTCTCCGGTGCAACGCACATGTTTCAAATTTGTTTGTGTTTTTTTTATCCATAATTATAATTTGTTTGTGTTTTAAAATATATTAGTAATATAATTATGAGAAGATAACATTTCTCTATTGATAAATACATAAGTAATAGTCAATTTGTTTAAATTTAAATAATACTTTTAAAAAAAGTATTTTTTAAAAAAGTGAATTTTTAAGAACAAGATAGGATTTATTTCTTAAGAAAACAATTTTTTGCCTTTTCTTTTTCTAAAAAAATCAATTTAGATAAACACATAAAAAAAAGCAAAAATATTTATTTTATTAAAAAATACTTTTAAAAAATAAGTTTAAACAAATTGATCCAAATTGATTTCTTTTAAATATGGAAAACTCAATCATGTAATACTAAGCATATTTTAAAACTAAAGATGTTTCCGACCCCTCGTATAAATATTACAAATTTTAATATGATATAAAAACAAAATAAATTTTGAAGTAAAACATTTTAAAATCATAGTATAAAATATATATAAAATAATATAATATAATATAAAATTATCTTAGTTTCAAATATGAATAATCATATTTTAGATTTAAGTCAATAAGATTTTATGGAGTAAATTTTATTTTTCATATTTTTTTAAAATTAAATTAAAATATTTAAAATTGTATCTACAAATTAAAATCTTAAAATCTATAAAAAAAAAACAATTAAAAATTTTAAAAAAATATCATCAGGGTTAAATAAAATCAAGTAAAAATATTAATGGTTAATGCCTATATTAATTTCAACATATCTTGTTTTGCAAAACTTCTTTAAATCTTTTGTGTTATATCAATAGTTGAAAATCAAGAAATTATAGAATAATATAAAAAAATTGTATTTCAAATAGAGAAATACTGAGTTGTATTTGCTTAAAATAAATCTAATTTCACTTGAAGAATTTATAGCCGTTGATCAAATTTTTAACTTCACAATAGTCGTTGATTTGATTTGTTCAAATTTAACATTAATGAAGGATTAAATGACTCATATTAAAACTCTTTATTATATAATTTATGCACATATCTAAATTATTTTTATGATAATATTTTAAATAAATTTATGTTTTTACAATTTTTGTGATATAATTTAGATGTTATAATTTAGTATACTTTGTTTTTTAATTTAAATTTATTCGAATCTTAAATACTATTATAGATATTTAAAATTTAGATTTTACAATTTAGTATACATTGATTTTTAGTTTAATTTTATTCAAATCTTAAATACTATTGTAGATATTAATATATTAATAATAATCATAAAAGTTGAACATAAAAAATATAATTTCACCATAATAATTTAGATATTAATGTGATTTCAGGTAAATTGTTCATTTCGTGAATTAAGTAAAAATTTTCTACTTGCTTTTATAAAAAAAATATTCATCCCTATGTGTTTTTGTTTATATATATATTTGATTTTAATATATTTGAGTGATTGACTATTTTGGGTCTTTTTTATAAACAAAGTACCAATACGGGTCCGTTTTAAAATAATTTACCGACATGGGTCTATTTTGACCATTGACTGGTCAAAATTACAAGTTTGATCACCAGATTTAAGGAGAACATGACACGTGTCATATTCTTTGACACGTGTCATACTCTCCTTAAATTTACTGGTCAAACTTGTAATTTTGACCAGTCAATGGTCAAAATAGACCCATGTCGGTAAATTGTTTTAAAACGGACCCGTATTGGTACTTTGTTTATAAAAAAGACCCAAAATAGTCAATTAGCCTAATATATTTGCATATACATATTAATGTATAAAAGAAAATTAAAATTTGTCCAAGTAAAAGAAAATCTTGAATAATTTATTTAATTGATAAGATAATAAATAAAAAATAAAAAATAATTTGCTTAATAATTAATTTTAGCCACTAATATTTTGTCGAGAAAATACTATTGATTACGATGATTTTAGTTTGATTTTTGTTATGTAATTAAATATATATTAATTATGTAAATGAAATTTTAATTTTGATTGGACAAAAATCTCTAGTAAAAAAGTATTATAAGTGTAAATATTATTTTTATACCAAATCAAATTTACTTGCAGTGAATATTTTTTAAAATTTTGTGTATATTTAAAACACAAATAATGAATACTTTTTAATGTAATTGACATAAAAATACAAAAATGCTCCTGTTTTGAGCAAAAAAATATTTTCTTTTTGAGATTTCAACAAAAAAAAAATACAAAAATACCCCTATTTTGGACAGAAAATTATTTCTTTTTTGAGATATCAAAACAACTACTTTTATTATAAGTGTAAATATTATTTTTATACCAAATATAATATACTTGCAGTGAATATTACTTTGAATTTGGTCTATATCTAAAATGTGAATAATGAATTTTTTAATGTAATTGACATAAAAAAAATACAAAAATTCTCCTATTTTGAGCGAGAAAATATTTATTTTTTGAGATTCCAACAAAATAAAATACAAAAATGACCCTATTTTGGACAAAAAAATATTTCCTTTTTTAGATCCCAAAACAACTACTTTTATTTATATAAATATTTAATATTTACTTTTAGAGAAAAATGGTCATGCACTGACAGTATAAAATAATTTTACACTATCATCCAATCACAACCCACAATGTATGGTAAGTTTGTTGACTTTTACAAAATTATCTTAAAAATCATATCAACGTGATTTGTGATTGAATGACAATGTAAAATTATTTTACATTGTCAGTGCATCACCATTAAACTCTTAATTTTATATTATAGAAATATATCATATATTATTTATAATATTCATTATAAGAAATAAATTAAAAAAGTACTTCAAATGCTTTGGAGGAATTAGCACGTGATTCTCTTTTCATTTTTTTAGTTTGCTATGTTTTTTTTTTCCTTATTGTATCCCAAAAAATCATTTTATGTATTTGAGTTTTTTAATTTCAATTATATATATATATATATATATATATATATATATATATATATATATATATATATTATTTAGGCTTAATTGTAATTTTTACCCCCAACTTTTTAATTTTTGACAGATTTTATCCCCAACAAATTAATTGGGCGCATTTTACCCCCAACTTTTTACTTTTTGGCAAATTTTATCCCTAACTTTTTCATTTTTGGTAAATTTTATCCCTAACTTTTTACTTTTTGGTGAATTTTACCCATATTTTTATGCTTATGTCAACATGCCACGTCATCAAAACTGTGGAGGGTAAAATTTGCAACTTTTTAAAAAAGTTGGAGGTAAAATGCACCAAATTAATTTATTGGGTGTAAAATATGTCAAAAATTAAAAAATTGGGGGTAAAAATTGTAATTAAACTTATTATTTATGTTTGTACCAACATATTTTTTCATTCAAAAAGTAATATTACTTTTATAGCTTCACCTACTTTTCACCTAATATTCTCTTAACAAATATTAATATAATAATTTTTTCTATAATCTCTACAATGAATAGTAAAAATAACATTATGGATTGTATTATTTATAGATGCTTAAAGGGAGAATTTTATCATCTATATAGACTATAGTAGTCCTTTCTGAATTGAGTATTATTGTCATTCGTAAAGGATAAATACAATAAAAAAATAAGGTTTATTTATGTAAAAAAAAAAATTAAGGCTATGATGATACTTCTATTTAAAACATGGGTTGAGTAATTTATCTTAGGAGGACGAATGGCGTTTTTGCTATTTTGCTTGTGTTCACGCAATATTTTTCACCTTTATTATATTTATGTCCCTCGTTCAAAAACACAAACAAGAACAACTTGGTTTCGTTTCTGCCGTGAAAAAAGGAAAAATGTATGAGAAGCAAGATAACAAGAAGGAAAAAAGTCTTTGGAAAAGTCAGACAGCAACCTGTACATGAACATGAAGGTCAAGGCATTGAACTTAGAAGTAGGGATAAAGATTCGTTAAGAATTTCAGATGATAATTTCAACATGGTCCGATTTTCTCACCTCGCCGCGGGATTGCGAGACTTGACTATCTTAATAAATGTAACAAAAAAATCTTAAGTAAAATTCTTTGGGTGGTGCTTCTCTCTGATTAAAAACACATAACATGTGTGATAATTCTATCCCCTATTTGTTGTTTTAATTTAATTTCATATATGAAGTATGGGAATATATATATATATATATATATATATATATATATATATATATATGTATGTAAGTAATTTATGATATATTATCTTTAAATATGTTGGGGTCCTTGAATATATATATATATATATATATATTATTTTTGTCTTTATTAATTTATTTTAATTTTCATATTTTATAAAAATAATATGATTTTAGTCCTTGAAGGACTAAAAAATATAATTTTTTAAATTATAATAATTAAAAAATAACATTTTATAAATATTAAAATAAAAAATCATATTTTAAAAACTAAAGAATATATTTAATTTGTCCACATTTGAATAGTCATCATCTTCTTATGTAATTTTTATATTATTAGTTGTTTTATTATTTATTTATTTTTGTAATGGGAATGGATTGTTTTTATTTATCCACTATTTTGATTTTTCTACTTTGTCCAAAATAACTACCTAGGATTTCAATTTGGATTTGTTATTATAATGTCAGTAAATATGATTAACTTTGACCGAACCTTGGTAAAGTTTTGATTAAAGTCTATCTATTATAGACCAATGGTTCTCCTTTTTCAAATATGATAAAGGCGCGATGCTGCAAAAGGCATTCAGACGTCTAAGGCAATAAAAATTGGAAAGATTTTTCTCACTTTCTTAAATATACATCCAAGGGTTAGAATACAAAACTTGGAAAGTGAGACTTTCAATTTCTTCACTTTCTCAATTAAACATTTTCAGTATTCTTTTTTTTTTTTTTCCTTTTAGATGTATATTTAAGATATTGCCTCTTCATTTTCCCATATCAGAAAAAGACATTACATCCTTAAACTAGCAAAAAAAAAAATTATCTCTCAACATTCCTTAACTTCCTTTTTTTTATTTGTATACTTGATCTTCTTAATTGTCCCGCCTTAGCCATTATTCCCATGCCCCTGCAGTCATGTTAAGCGTTCTACGTAGCCATAAAACTCTGCATATATTGGTGTCATTAGTTTTTCAAATTCTAACTTGAGAGTTGAAATCCTTTCAAGTACACACCTCTCATTGTGGACCGAGAGCATGTTGAAAGCCTTGGACACACGAAGCATCTCGCTCCCTTGAGGAGTTCAATCTTAGGGAACCACAACACCAACCATACTAAGTTCACTTCATAGCAGGGATTAAACTCAATTTCACCAAGACTAACATAACATTGGCAATCTCTCTTTTAATTTACTCTCCTTTTATTTTTACATCTAAATTAAATTCAATAGTCTTTTTTAAAATAAATCATCAATAGCTAAAAGTAATTTTATATAAAATTTAAAATATTTATTGTAAATTTAAAATGTAATTTATATATTAACAAATATTTATTTATTATAAAATTTAATTACTTTTTTTTTACAGCTAAAATTTAATTACTTAAAATTAAAAAAAATTATTGTATACAATGTACACAAATTAAAATAAAAGACTATTCAAATATTAAATGCCTAATTTTTTATTCAACTCTCGGGCAATTCTAAAATCTGATTAGTGTTCCATTATTAGTAACCCGCACGCAAGTTGATCAAGATTCAAGGGTAAACAGGGTCGTGACATGTCAAAAAAAGTGGCTAGATCACTAACTCCTGCAGACTGATATTTTTTTTTTATATATAATATGGACTAAGTCCCGATAAATTTGGTACTCAACCGCGTTATTACTTATTGGACTGTATATAATATTATATGGGTGGTAGATAATCTTATTTTTTAAATACATAGTTAAGGATTATAATCTTTAGGTTTGTATATATAGAATAATATCTGTTGGGAGAGTTATGTATAAAATATTATTTGTTGCAAGAAACAAATTCTTTAAAAATAAATTTTAATATCTCAAAATTTTAGTCTCTAATTTGCAACCAAAAGATATCATACGGTTAGGGAAAAAAAAAAAAAAAAAAGGACTGCATGTTTTCATAACAAGTTTAGAATCCATTTTAAAATTTGGTCAAATTAATTTTGAAGCAATTGTTTTAAAATTGTTAACTGTAATTGACATATATGTCTAAATTAATCTTAAATTTTACATGATAATATATATTATAGTGTATGAAAAGTTTATTAATTATTATAATAACTTCAATTGATTAACAATGTATTAATAAAAAAAAGTGATTAACAATATTTTTTTTAGTTTAATGGTGATGTACTGACAGTATAAAACAGTTTTATACTGTCTAATTAGATGACAATGTAAAACTATTTTACACTGTCAATGTATAGTCTTTTTTCTCATTTTTTTTTTTTACATTAATAGTGTATGTTTGTTGAACTCTTATTTGTTTGTTTTAAATATTGGTAAAATTAATTTTAAACTATTAAACATTATTAAAATATATCAACATGTTGTCTGTTTGAGTCAAGCTCAAATCCTTTAAACAAGATTTTGAGTTTGAGTTTTATGGATAGATATTTCACACCAATATTATAATGATCCAAAATTTAATCATAATTTTTTAAACGTGATTAAAATATTTAACTAAACCAAATTTAATCATAAACTTTATATTGAAATGTGTGTTTGAATGTGTCTCCATGTATGAAAATAACCTTGACCCTTAATGGTGCTATATCTATTGAATTCAAAATATCCCTTTGGTCTCCTTTGAGCTTCAACTGCAAGAACAGTTATGAAGCGTGTAAATAAACAAACTTATGTACATTTTTGCGCAAGCCATTGACCAAATGACTATTCAAGCCAACCAGAATATGGGAAGCTATATATGGGGTCATATTCGTGTCTTTAAGGTAGTCTTTTACAATGAAAAGTTCAGCAGAAGAAGGTGAAACGATCACGTTCACAAGCTTCAACCTTACATTATGACTCATTTGGGCTCATTAATTAATATGAACTAGAATAATTCACTGAATATGGTTAATTAATGTATCTAAGTGAAAGCATTTCAGTGTAAAATGGAATTATATATTTTGTCTGGCACAACCACACAACTTGAATGGAAATATTTTTCAGTTTATTTAACACTAAAAACTTGTTTTTCTTTTAAGAATGAACAAAGTTTTTTTGAAAGTGTAAACGTAAGCTCTTAAAAAAAAAAAAGTGTAAACGTAATGTAAGTCGTAACGTAAAGTAAGCATTTGGCCGGATGAGACACGCAAGCGTTGAGAGTTGAGACAGTTCGCTTGTTTTGGGTACAGGGTTTCTTTAAATTGGTATGCATACATTATTTACTCTTTTAAGAAAAGGAAATTAAAAAAAAATCGTTTTTAATGAAAAAATTTAAAAATGAGATTTTTTAAGAAAAAAGTTTGACCATAATACTTCTACTTCTTTTCCCTTTCTTTATTTCAAAATTTGAAATATAAGAACATATAATTCAAGAAAATTTAACTAAAAAAAATAATTTTTAAGTTAAAAAAATATAAAATTACTAAACATTTGAATATAAGATTAAAAATATTATTTTTAATTTTAACTTTATAATAACTAGCTTTAAAAAAATCAGGTCAAATAATCCTATTCAAATCTTTTTTTTATTAATAAATCCTATTCAAATCTGAATCGACTTGTCAACCCCCAAGACCTAAAAATCGTACTAGACCTTTTATACTGGCCAGATAGTCATAGTATGCAGATAAGGCTGAGGTAGTGCTTAGTCATGAAGAATAATTTCATTATTTAAAGCATAAAAAGCATAATTGAAGGGGCCATGAGCATAGTTTTAAAAATTGAATCGGTGATCGATTCAATCAAAGTACTGAATCATTAGATTAATAGTCAAATTAGTAGGTTATTAATTGACCTGCATGATCCGATCTGTATTAAAAAATTTGAAAATTTTATACCTGCCTTAAAAAAGTAAAAAAAAAATCACATTATAAATTATTTATTACACTTCTTTAAAGTTTAAATAGAATTCAAAATAATAGAATCACACTATCAACTGTACCATCACTTTTTCAAACAAAATTCATAGTGACAGAATCACAGTATCAATTACCTAAGAATCACTACTCATAAATAATAAAACAGAATCAACTAAAAATAACATTCAAGTTGGATTAAACAGAATCATGAGGTGTGGACCGATGTGGTTGAGTTGAGGGCCTTAGGATTTATCTGTATGTACTTTGAAGTTTGAAGAAGAAGAGTCACGGACTCACAAACACGACACAACAAGCAATGCTTTGTCAAACGCTCACAGTCACAAAACCTTTCTTTCTTTTGGTTTTTTATCCAAACGACGTCGTTTCGAGCAATTTAAAAAAAAAAAAAAAGGTGCGTGACCCGGGTCGAATCACCGGGTCACCGGTTTAACCACGGGTTGCACCGGGTTTGACCGGGTCGAAAGCATGACCGGTCCGATAGCCAGCTCGAACCAATCTAACCTCTGGGTCACGGTCCGACCTGCCGGATCGGTCCGATTTTTAAAGCTGTGGACATGAGTTTAGTTCCTCCCTTTAATCCCTCTCTCTCTTTTTTTTTACAGGAACTTAGTTTAGAAAATCCAATTTTACCGGTCTTTTTAGTTCAAAGAAAGTTCATTTTTGATAAGAACTATACTCAGTTAAATACTTAAATTATACTGCCGTTTTAGTTTAATTAATTTAATAGTATTAAGAACTTATAGAAAAGTTCTTGTTTAAAAAATAAAAAACAGATATAATATGTATAGCTAATTAATTTGAAAAATATTTATTTACCATCGAATGCTGTATTAAATAATTAGAAGAAGAACTTTATAACTCATAATGATTTTATCTGATTTAAATAAGATTGTCTCATGTAAAAAAATACATGTAATCTCAAATAAGAAAAGGTACTTTTTTTTTTAATTTAATCTAATTGGCAATCCACTAGATTGGCTTAATATTAAAAAAGTTTGGTTAGTATATACTATATATTAAATTCAAACATTCTTCTTCCTCCTCCTCCTCCATTTATTTACCTAGAAGTTCTCTAAACCAAAGCCACTAATTTCTCTGTAAATCAATGGGCCTTGGTTAGCAACAGAGCATTGACGTGCTTTGGAATCATCTCCTTGCCTTGGAGGTGCCTTGTTACTTGTAAAATTTCAATATTAGGAATCCTAAGTGCATGTTTAGATTAAAGTTTACAAATTTAAATTTAAATTAAACTTAAGTTTGTAAATTGAATTTGCAAAAGTTTATCAAGTCTTGTTTTTCCAAAAGTGATTTTCAAGCAAAATTTTACTCTCAAATAGTCAAACATACTTTTAGGAATAATCAAACATGACTTCTAACTAATTTTACTCTTAAACATACTTTTAGAACACTCCCACTAGAATCTCACATACCCTAAGTACAAACACCTCTTAGCACCTACACTCAAAGGGTGTCACTAGGGATGGCAATGGGTAGGGTATTATAGTACCTGTCCCCGTACTTGCAATTTAAAAAAATCCATGTACCCGAATCCATATCCGTGTGGGTAGTAACTTTAATACCCATGCCCTTCCCCACTGGATACCTAAATACCTGTATCCGTACCTGTTACCCGCATTTTAATTAATTACAAAAAATTAATAAATAAAATATTGATTAAAAATACAATAGTAATTAAATTAAAATCTCATTCAAATATCTTAACAAGATAAATGAGAAAAGAAGCAAGTAATGAATGTGATATATATTTTTTTTTAATTAAGCAATGCAATCTATCTTTAAGTAAATAAAGATAATGATCTATCTCTATAAAGAACATAATCTTTTTTTTTTGTTAATTAAATAATGTGATCCCTTAGCAAATAAAAAACGTGACCTTTTTATATTTTTGATGGGTTAAGAAACATGATTTATCTCTTATTATTATTATTATTATCATTATTATTATTATTATTATTAGCTAGGGGTGTTCATAAACCGATCCAATCCAATAAAAACCGAAAAAACCGATCCAAAAAACCGAAAACCGAATAAATCGAAAACCGAACGGATCAAAAAATTGAAAAACCGAAAATTTTTATTGGATTGGATCAGATTTCGGATTTGATTTTCAAAACCGATCCAATCCAATCCAAACCAAACTTTTATATATGTATATATTTTTATTCATAAATTGATAATATCACTCATGTTTATATTTTTATTTCTTATATATTTGTAAAATTATCACATAATTTATACCTATTTATAAAAATATTTAATTAAAGATAATTTTTACTAACTATTTGAGTTTTTTTTTTGAGAGGAACTATTTGAGTTAAGATGCATAAATATAATTATCAAGTTGTATAAAATTTATTTTTGATATAGTTACATAATGACGTATAAATGAAATATTTGATATTTTGAATTATTTTTTTATTATACGTATTATATATCTTACCATTTATTTAATATTTTCTTTAAAAAAATAAAATTAAGATTAAAACCGAAAACCGATCCAATCCAAACCACTTTAAATTAGATCGGATTGGATCAGATTAAAATCTTGAAGAAAATCGATTGGATGATGAATTAGGAAAATCGAAGTGATTGGATCGGATGATTTTTTCCTTCAAAACCGATCCAATCCAATCCGCAAACACTCCTATTATTAGCTTGGGTAGGGTTGGGTACTAAGGTACCCATACCCGCACCCGTACCCATTAAAATTTGTGGATAATTATCCGTATCCAAACCCATACCCATTAAATGGGTAATTATCCTACCAATGATGAGTAATTTTTTCACGTACCATAGGTACGGATAGAATTGCCATCCCTAGGTGTCACCCTTGTTTCAAAAGTAGGGTTGTAATTGAAGAAGTGGAATGTTCAAAAAGCCCATCGCTCTAGCCGGGTACCATTACCCGAGTCTAATGTGTCCCAGGTAGCCAGGATTGGGCTGGACTAGGGGTGGCAAATCAATCCGTTTATCCATCATCCATCCAATCCATCCACTAGTAAATCCATCTAATCCATCCATTACAAAAAATAAAAACTAAACGGATTGGATCCAATCCATCCATTTAATTTCATGGATGGTTAATGATTCATCCACTATTTTTCAAAATCCAACGGATTCTCCAATCAATATCTAATGGATCAAAATTAATCCAACAAATATTTTCATATTTAAATCTTTCTTAAATTTATATTTTAAAATTTGTTTATAAAATAGTTTATAAAATATTTTTAGATATTATTTTAAAAATATATTTTTCGGCTGACGTCGACCGGGAAAGTTATCGACCAATGTCGGCCAGGGTTTTTTTTCGACCAACGTCAATCGAGGCTATTTTTTGGCCGACCTCAACTAGGTTTTTTTGGGTCGACGTCGACCAGGGTAGTTTTCAGCCGACATCGGCTAGGGTTTTTATTAGGCCCACCTCGACCATGATTTTTTTCGGCTGACATCGTCCGAGGCTGTTTTTCAGCCGACCTCAGCTAGGGTTTTTTTTCAGTTGATTTTTTTCGGTTGACGTCGGCCAGGGTAATTTTTGGCCTACCTCGACCAGTGTTTTTTCGGCCGACATTTGCCGATAATTTTTTTGGCCGACCTCAAACAAGTTTTTTTTTTCGAATGACGTCGGCCAGGGCAGTTTTCAGCTGACCTCGACCATGATGTTTTTCGGCTGACATCGTCCGAGGCTGTAGTCAGCTGGACCCATGCACAATCTCACTACAATCTGTAGTCAGTTTTATGAAAGATGTTAACATTGTTGAAAAAAAGAAAGAAAGAAAGAAAAATGTTAAATATTAATTTTTAGTCATTAAAGGTTGATTTTAAGCAAAAAAAAAAGTGCTAAAATTCTATTTGGAAAATAATCCTTTATTACCCTTTTATATATTTTTATGTAATAAATGATTTTTTCTTCTTCAAAATCTTGGTAATTTTAGAGGTTTAAAATCAGTTTTAAAAATTGATGTTAACAAAAATGAATATTTATGTTAGACGAGGATGGAAATTTAAAAAAAAAAGTATTATTATTGCCAATTATAGAGATAATATTTTAGTTAATATTTAATTCGTATAAATAAATATTCACATTAAATTAGAAAAAATTATGAAATTGTATTGATATAGTATTTCGTTAATATTTAATTCATAGAAATAAATATTCACCTTAAATTAGAAAAAATTATGAAATTGTATTGATATCTAAATTATAGAATAAATATTCGTATCATAAAAAATTAAAACATCTCCTTTATATATAACTATTAGGGGTGTAAGTGGCCCGGGTTGGGTTGAATTTAGCAAATTTTTCAACCCAACCAATTAAAATTATTTGGGTTGGATTGGGTTGGGTTAATCTTATATTTTTTTTGCAACTCAACCCAACTTTAATTGGGTTGGGTTCGGGTTGAGTCATTAAAAAAATATCGCTTCTTTAACTCTTGAAAAAACAATACATCAAACTAAAAATTAAAAAATAGTAAGAGATATTTTCAAAATTAGCATTGATCAAGTAAATCATGCACTTGTGACTTGTTTAAGTAACTCATTCATAATGATAAAACATACACCTGTAA
The DNA here is from genome assembly GCA_026413185.1 of Pueraria montana var. lobata. Classification (NCBI taxonomy): domain Eukaryota; kingdom Viridiplantae; phylum Streptophyta; class Magnoliopsida; order Fabales; family Fabaceae; genus Pueraria; species Pueraria montana. The sequence continues at coordinate 22,569,844 of CM048648.1, read as the reverse complement.
TCTGTTTAACAACTCACAATATTTATAAATCATAATATTGTTTTACAACTCATAATACTCAAATCAACAGTAAGCATAAAAACATAAATCATTAAAATAGTAATCATAAAAACATGGTCTCAAATAGCATAATACTTAATACATGTTCAATTTCTGTGAGTGTGAAACTTATTGAGGTATGAGAGTTTACTTTAGGTCCTTAGGGGGCGTTTGGTAGGGGAGAAGTTTTTTCATACCCGGGAATGATGATTCCTAGGAAAGTCAATTCCTGGGAATCATGGTTCCTGGGAATGGTTAAAATATGTTTGGTTGGTCATAGTATGTTTTCTGGGAATTAAAGTTTCATATGTTTGGTTACAGTAGAATTTTCTTGGGTATATAAGAAATTTTTACAAATATACCCTTTATTAAAATAACTTCATTAATATAATAATATTATTATGAATTACTATCATATTTGAGGTTGAATTATAATATTATAATATAATAATACAAAAGATGAAATAATAAGTAATGAGATAAACTTAGATAATAAAGTAGTTGTGGTCTATGTTTAAAAAAAAGATAAAGATAAAAAATTACAAATTTTAAAATTAATATTTTTTTCAAAATTAAAGAAAGATAGAATAACGTAGATAAGTGCAACGTTCAATAATGGAGATAAGCTTATAGATAAAGATGAACCCTATGTGAGGATATTTTGTACTTAAAAAAAGGGGTAATGTAGTCTTTTCATATTATTAAAACTTTCCCCCTAGTCGGGAACTAGGGGAAAGTTAGATTCCCACCTCCTCCTGTGGGAAAGTTTTCATGGGAAACTGATTAAAAAACATTCCCAGGAAACATCCTTTCCTAGGAATCTTATTTTTTTAAAATAGAAACAAAACACGGGAAACTAACATTCCTAATCTAACATTCCTGGGAATCTAAAAATTTCTCCTCTACCAAACACCCCCTTAGAGTGTTTTATATTAGTAGACACTAGACAAATAATTAGTATTTTTGTTATATGTTACTGTATATTCGGGTTGGGTTGGGTTTGGTCAGGTCCAAAACTCCAAACCCATTACCCAATCCAATTTTAATTGGATTCACTAAAATAAATCCAACTTAATCCAATGACCCAACACAACCCACAAAAATCTAATTGGATTGGGTTGGATTGGACGGGTTCGCAGATTGAGTGTGACCCACTTACACTCCTAATAACTATCTTGAATGAGATAATTTAGGAAATTTTTTTAAAAAATGTATTATTATGTCAAGTATAGAGATAGTATTTTTGTTAATATTTAATTCATAGAAATAAGTATTCACATTAAATTAGAAGAAAATTATGAAATTGTATTGATATAGTATTTTGTTAATATTTAATTCATAGAAATTTGTATTGATATATAAATTATAGAATAAATATTTGTATCATAAAAAATGAAAACATCTCCTTTATATATAACTATCTTGAATGAGATAACTTAGGATTTTTTTTAAAAAAAAAGTATTATTATGTCAACTATAGAGATAGTATTTTTGTTAATATTTAATTCATAGTAATAAGTATTCACATTAAATTAGAAAAAAATATGAAATTGTATTGATATAGTATTTTGTTAATATTTAATTAATAGAAATAAATATTCACCTTAAATTAGAAATTTTTTATGAAATTGTATTGATATCTAAATTATAGAATAAATATTTGTATCATAAAAAACGAAAACATCTCTTTTAGGAATTTTTTTCACCATTAACTTTATTTTTAAATTTAATTTTAATATTTTTAAAAAATATCAATAATAAAAGATAACCTTGTATCACAATATAAAATATTTATCATAAACAAAATATAATTATATATTTAAAAATATTTATTTATTATAAATTAAGTTATATAAAATAAATATTTATCCTATGCATTACAAACACTAAAACATTAGTTTTTCTAAAGACTTTTTATTCTTCTAAAAAATAAACTATTTATTTTTTAAGAATCATATATAAATGTTTAACTCAACGTTTTCTTAAGAAAAAGAAAACCAAAAAAAAAAATTCTGTACCAAAAATTTCCTTAATTTAGTTGATTGATTATTACGAAGTCTGAATACAGTCTATGTTGCGGGCGAGTTCATTGATTGCCATCAAATAATTATGAAAAATAATGTATAACGATTTACCTTACTTGAGATGCTATTGCTGGATTCACTATTTGAGGCTTGACCTTTCAAATAAAAAAAAATTGTTTGACTAGACGTTTGATTGATTATTTAACTAATCATTTGTTTGTTTAGGATTTCACCCTACATTCGATCTTTGTTAAAAATCTAGCGTTTATTTTTCTTCACGAAAACATGTGTCACACGTCACTTTTGTACTCTATCCATTTCAAAATAAGTGATGTTCTAAGTTATTTTATATAAATCAAGAAAAATTAATAAATAGAAAAAAAAGAATAGTAATTTTATAAAATTAACTTTAGTATTAATATTATATTAAAAAATTAAAGTGACACTTATTAAGGGTATTAGTGAAAAAAGATAATTAATATTACATTGAAAAATCAAATGCGACACTAATTTTGGAACAAATTTTTTTTTTTTCAAATGCCACACTCAACACAGATGGAGTATAATTTTTAGGATCTTTCTCAACTAGTTATGGATTCCGCAGAGAATGAATTATCGCTCGCAGAAGAGGCTCTTCTTCAGGTAAACCTTCTTCCCTTTTCTCCTACCTTTCTTCTTATTATTATTATTATTGATTTAACTTTTGGTTTCTGTATTCAATCAGCGAGCTCCTAAGAGCACGTTGACTTGGCCTAGGTTCTCTAAATTTTGTAATTTATTGTTGACAGTAAAGTTTAATTCAAAATTTCATGTACTTCGTGTTTGTTATGAGGATGTTGATTATTAGCGAAAATAGAGTTTAATGAATCGTTTGTTTCTTCATGTTATAATAATTGCTTGGAAATGTGGAATAAAAATAAGTGGAAGGTTGAATTGGTTAATGGCACATATTGCCAAGAAGTGGTATTTTGCTCCATAATGAACAATTGATTGTTTTATACTGAAGGATGATGAGAGCAAACTATACACAGGAGATGGATCAGTTGACTTTAAAGGGAGGCCTGTTCTTAAGCAGAATACTGGCAATTGGAAAGCTTGTCCATTTATCTTAGGTAAGTTTTTTTTCATTGCTCTTGTGCTTAAAAAAAATAATCTTTTTAGTTGATTGCATTTTTATGTAATGTGAATCACAGGCAATGAGTGCTGTGAACGTTTGGCGTACTTTGGCATTGCAACAAATCTTGTTACCTATCTTACCCGGAAGCTGCATGAAGGAAATGTCTCTGCTGCAAGAAATGTCACCACCTGGCAAGGCACTTGCCATCTTGTACCTCTCATTGGAGCTGTTTTGGCAGATGCTTATTGGGGACGATACTGGACAATTGCCGTTTTCTCCACCATTTATTTCATAGTAATTACTAACAAAGATAGCTTTATTTTTCTAATCAAATAATTTTCCACTCACATCCCTCTCTTGATATACTGCTGGAAATGTCCTACATAATTTCATAGAGATGAAGCAAAATATATGCTTGCAATTTGCCAAGGATTTATCTATGCATAAGATTTGTGGGCACAGTCAAGGAATATTCATTATACAGTATTTTACATAATGTAATTTGTAATGGTGATAGGATGCTATTTCTAGGTCTTGTTTGTATGTGGAATATGAATTATTTTATACATTTCACGTCATAAAAAACAATTAGAAAATGGTTAAGGATACAGAAGAACAGCAAATATTATGCTGTCAGAAAAAATTGGTAAAGGGAGAATCAGAAGACTAGTTTTGAGTGTGCAGTGATTCAAACTTCTTTCTTCCATTGCACTGCTTCTACTTGATATCCAAGTTTCTTAGCGTGGAAGTCAGGTACTTTTACAGATTTCTCTTGAGCACTGAATACAAGTTTCAAATGCATCATCATCACATTTGAGAAGTTATAGGGTTAATATCAGGAATACTTAGTGTTTGTATCAGCATGTTGGTATTCTTTGTCATCATTTCGTTTTCTGTGCATCTTTTGCTTCTATATGCTTTGCTGTTCAGTGGTCTATACTTGTTGTAATATGTAAACTTGCTGTTTCATTCAGGGAATGGGTACATTGACTCTTTCTGCATCAGTTCCTGCATTGAAGCCAGCAGAGTGTTTGGGTACTGCATGTCCTCCAGCTACTCCTGCACAATATGCTGTGTTCTTCTTTGGTCTCTACCTGATTGCACTTGGGACTGGTGGTATAAAACCATGCCATCTTTTGGGGCAGATCAGTTTGATGATACTGATCCCCAGGAAAGGACTAAGAAGGGATCCTTTTTCAACTGGTTTTACTTTTCTATCAACATAGGTGCCCTTGTATCCAGCACTTTTATTGTTTGGATTCAAGAAAATGCTGGCTGGGGTCTTGGATTTGGCATTCCTGTTTTATTTATGGCATTAGCTATTGGAAGCTTCTTTTTAGGCACACCCCTTTACAGGTTTCAAAAACCAGGGGGAAGCCCTATTACAAGAATGTGCCAGGTTGTGGTAGCATCTGTCCGGAAGCGAAATTTGGTTGTCCCTGAGGATAGTAGTCTCCTACATGAGACACCAGATAAGAGCTCTGCAATTGAAGGAAGTCGGAAAATAGAGCATAGTGATGAACTAAAGTAATTATTTTGTTTACTTTGTGTTTACTGTTGGAGTGTTATTAGCTTTCATGGTCACAAATTCACAATACAGGAAAAGGAATATCTTATTATGCACGTTAACTTATTCCCAATATTCTTGTTAAAGTGCAGTTTGTCTTCCTACCAAATTTAAAATTGATTGTTTAAGGGTAATACTAATTTGTTTAAAATAGAGGTTGTTCATGTTAGGCTCTGACTAGCCAGTTACGGTATGTGTTTGATATGGCTCAACTTTGCACATAGTTGTCTCGTATTCTGAATTGTGAGAAACGACTTTAGAAGATTTATTTGCTTGTCTTACATGCATATCAAAGAATGAACTTGCAATGTTTAATCATTTTCTTTTGTTTTTAATGAAGGTGTCTTGATAGAGCGGCTGTAGTGTCTGCTGTTGAGAGCAAAAGTGGTGATTATTCTAACCAGTGGAGACTTTGCACGGTGACACAAGTAGAGGAATTGAAAATCTTGATTTGCATGTTTCCAGTTTGGGCTACTGGGATTGTTTTTGCTGCTGTTTATGCCCAGATGTCAACAATGTTTGTGGAACAAGGAACGATGATGAACAGAAATGTTGGTTCCTTCAAGATTCCTCCAGCTTCCCTCTCAAGTTTTGATGTGATAAGTGTTATTTTCTGGGTCCCCGTCTATGACAGGATTATTGTTCCCATTGCAAGGAAATTTACAGGCAAGGAGAGGGGCTTTTCAGAGTTGCAAAGAATGGGAATTGGCCTTTTCATTTCAGTCCTGTGCATGTCAGCAGCTGCTGTAGTGGAGATTGTGCGTCTGCAGCTTGCAAAAGAGTATGGCCTTGTTGATGAACCTGTTGCTGTTCCCCTTAATATATTTTGGCAAATCCCTCAGTATTTCTTATTGGGGGCTGCAGAAGTATTCACTTTCGTTGGGAAGCTCGAGTTCTTCTATGACCAATCTCCAGATGCCATGCGGAGTTTGTGTAGTGCTTTGTCATTGTTGACTACTTCACTTGGGAATTACTTGAGCTCTTTCATTCTTACTATGGTGACTTACTTCACTACACAAGGTGGAAATCCTGGATGGATTCCAGATAACTTGAACAAAGGTCGTCTCGACAACTTTTTCTGGCTTTTGGCTGGACTTAGCTTCTTAAATATGTTGGTGTACATAGTTGCTGCCAAAAGGTACAAGCAGAAGAAGGCTGCTTAAGATTTTTCAGGCATTTTATTTGGACTGGAAGGACGTTCTGCTATTTCCCTCTGTCAATGTCGTGATTGTTCTGTATGTGGAATGTGGAATAAAGATGTTCTGCAATTATGTACTTTTCTTTCACTTACAAAGGAAAATCTGTGTTATGCCCGGTTCAAAACTTCCTTCTCTCTGTCCTCATGAAGCCTGAAATATGGGCAGTTAATGTTCACTTTCTCTACATTGCAACGTTTACATTTGTAATTATTGATGTAGAAAAGGTTGATACTCCTTTTATGTGCTCCATCGTTTCTGATTGTAGTGTTTGATTTAAAGGGATGTTTGATTTAAAGGGAAGCAAAAAGCTAGGAGAATGAACTACGGGGATAAAAGTAGCTTTCGTTCATTTACACAGAAATAATCAAACATTTACACTAGTGGTTTGAGAAAAGTTGATTATAATGGATAAAATATGAATGCTAATAGTGAGCAGAATAAATTTGCCATGTTTCTGGATATTGGCGACTATTGCACATTACGGTTTGATTAATGATAAATCCGTGTGTTTTCAAATTTCATAAGTTTTCAAAAGAAAAAAGAGAAACTAAAAAGGAAAACTATTGAAACCTCTCTGTTTTTTAGTTTTAAAAATTAAAATTTGAAAAGAGTTTTAGAAAACAATTTTACAAAATTTACCAATCAAACAGATTTTTAAATTTTTAATTTTTAAAAACTGAAAACTGTTTGTGAAAACAGTAAAACATGCCCTAATGATAGAGATACAACTTCATAATTCCAACAAGGATTGATTTTGTCATTTGTGAGTTGTATGTGATTAGTTATCTTATACCTACCATACACTAAATCTTAATTAAAAAAAAAAAAAACCCCACCGTACACTAAGAATTGAATTCCCTCACTCACAATTCATATTATTTTACATATATGTCTCCATATTCAAGACTTGTACTTAAGATCAATGGTTAAAGTAAAATAATTTTATGCGGTTGATTCATATACTATTTTGTAATTTAACTAACTAATTGATTTGAGAGAATTTTATTTAGGTCAATTAAACTAGAGAAAATAATCTATGCACTGACAACATAAAAAGATTTTACACCGTCATTTATTCACAAATTGTTATATATGATAATTTTGCTGACTTTTACGATAACTACTCTAAAAGTCATACTTATCATAGTTTCTAATTGGTGTACATTGCAAAAAACAAAAATTTACATTCACATTATATAGAAATTAAACTCATTTAATTATTTCCTGTATCTCATATTATTCATTTTTTAAGACATTATATGTTTTTTAAGAAAATTATTACTTAAATAAATTATTATGATAAAATAATCTTCTTTATAAAAAATATCCGGGTTTTATTAACTTTTTGGTCTCTCATCTTTTGTGGATTTCTATTTTTAATCCCTCATAATTTTTTTTACCTGTCTTAGTCTCTCAAAAAATATTTCGTTCCATTTTTAGTTCCTAAATTTTTTTTCGTTCCGTTTTTAGTTCCTAAAAAATTCTACATCAGAGATGAAAATTTTTTTTAGGAACTAAAAACAGATAAAAATTTATGAGGAACTAAAAATGAAAATCCACAAAATGAGGGAACAAAAATATAATAAACCAAATTATTCCTTATTAAAAGAGTTAGAACTTAGAATATAGTAGTTGTGAGTTTATTGAAGTATTTACGTGAGATGTCAATAAATAAGGATGTTATTGAAAAACTAATGCTTAATAAATTTTAAAATGATAAATATTTTTATATAAACTATAAAAAAAAGTAAAAAACTTAAAGAAACATTACTTGAGATAGAGTGAGCAATGAATTCACATTGCATTGAATACAAGAGCAACCGGCGGTGGACAATGACTATTTTCTCTTTGTATTTGCGTATAGTTTCACATTCAACAGCGATGTTAAAACGTGCAGATAGTGATTCAATATTTAACTAATGAATGAAATGCGATCATCGAGAATGGACCACATGTAAGACGAATGACAAATAAAAAATGGTAAAATATGTTTTTGCCCTCATTTTATTTAAATTTCTGGTTTTAGTCCCTTATAAATTTTTTCTGTGTTTTTAGTCCCTCAAAAATTATTTTCTTTTATTTTTAGTCCCTGACATTAATTTTAACTGTTAAGTGACGTCGTGATGAGCATAATTTGTGTTTGAAAAAATTCTGTTTCAGTTTCTAACGGTTTTTAACTATTGCATATTTTCTGGCAAAATAAAACTGTCAAAAATGTTAAAAAATAATAAAAAAAATCAAAATCTCGAATACCAGATTTTCTGAAATCACAATAAATGTTACAAAAGTAAACATTTCTGATCGCCAAAATTTTTTTGTAGTGGTTAAAAGTCACTAGAAACTTAAATAGAAAATTTGCACACACAGTTTATGTCTGTCATGTCATCACTTAACAGTTGAAATTAACGTCAGGAACTAAAAAATAGAACAAAACAATTTATGAATAGAACAGAACAATTTATGGGGGTCTAGAAACAGTAAAAAAAATTTATGAGGGATTAAAAACAAAAATCAAGATAAAATGAGGGACAAAAACATATTTTATCCAATAAAAAAACAAAAAACTGCATCATTGAAACGTGACCTCCATTCCTTATTCTAATCCAAATCCAACTGTAGATGGTGCAGTTTTGAACCTCATGACTGATAGTATAGTTTTTGGATTGGGTTTATTGTAATATTTTAAGGTTCGTGATGCGAATGTGCTAATATAGTAAGAGTTTAATGGTGATCCACTGATAGTGTAAAATAATTTTACACTATCATTCAATCTCAACCCACTTTATACTGTCAGTGGATAGCCCTTTTTTTCATATAGTAATAGGTCAATAATAACTACAACCATTGAATAACGAAAAGTTAAAAGAGTTTAATGATGATGCACTGACAGTGTAAAATAATTTTACACAGTCATCCAATCACAAATAACCGTTGATATGATTTTTAAGGTAATTTGGTAAAAGTCAACCAACTTACCATACATAGTGGATTGTGATTGGATGACGATGTAAAATTATTTTACACCGTCAGTGCATAACCCTTTTTCTCAAGTTAAAAACCTTGTATATTTTATTACTATTACCTACTTTGTCAATGATACTTTTAAGTAAAGTATATTTTTCATGAATTGATAATGACTTACCTAAATATTATTTTTAAATAATTATTATAAAAATTAATACTCCATCCGTTTTTTTTTATCTGTCGTTTAAGGTTGTTATGTAGAAACCAAAAAATAATTGAAAATAAATCAGGTATTTGTTCATCTATTTTATACAAAGTTTCAGTTTTGAAAATAAATAAACAAGAATGAGTTTTCTGTCCTTGATCATTTTCAGTTTCAAGGAAATTTTTATGTATAAACGAAAAAGATAGCTGAAACGGGATGTGGGTGTTGTTTGGTCTAGCAAGGAAACAAAAGGGGTGACTGAATTTGTCTTTTTCTAAAATAAGATAACAGAGTTCTTATCATAAGCAAACATAAGATCAAAAGTTTCCTTTTTGAACCCCAAGCTGATGAGCTTATTCGGTGGTGGGGACTTTCTTTCACTAAACTTTAAGAAAAAATTTAAGTTGAAGGGTGTGTGCATTTGATGGCTCCAGTGAAGATGGGAAGACCTTGAAACAAGAAATTTTATTTATTTATTTACTTACTTTTGTTACTAGACATAATACTTTAAGCCATCTTAGATTTAGTATATAAAATACCTTAGATGTAGATGTTGGTGTGTTGTCTCGGGTAGGCAAAAGAAAAAGGGGTTTAGAGTTATAAAATCTATTTTGAATCAAGTAAAGATAAAATTCTTTGTTTCCAGTCAAATGATGATTTCAGTTTTTGAAGTATAAAAGAAGAACTAAAAATTGTTACTCCTTTGCTTTTTAATTAAAAGAATTATGTTTTTTTTAACCAAACAGTAGTGGAATTATAAGTCACTGAATTCAATTTGAGTCCTTTATTTCTCTGTAGCCACGGTCAAACATAACCAGAAATATGGTGTATTAGGATTTCTTAGTCATCTATTCTACAAGCTAGCATTTTTCAGGTTTCTTAAATAATTAAAAGAATATATAGTATAGTAAAAATGAAAATAATTTGGTTGTGCTTACCTCTGATGATCTCGGGTTCAGCATAGAATAAAGAAACACTGGTTGAATTTTGTGATAATGAATTACACTCCTAATCCTATTACTGAAACATAGTTTTTGAAATAGATAGATTAAATGAATCTTGTTGCTCCTTATTTGGTCTCGGGCTGGACAAGGTAAAGGGAAAAGATTTCTAATCGAGTTTTAAAACAGATTGGGTCTTGCTTTATTTCATTTTTACTGTCTCGCAGTGGATAGAGGAGGAGAGAAAAATTGTTAATTTTGCTACCAGTAATCCTAACACTTTATTATACTACAAGATTAAATTATTATTATTATTGCCTAATCTTTCTTAGAAATTCCTCACGACTTAAAAAAAGGGAAGCTGGTAAAATTTTCTTTATAAAGACATTTACATTTTTTTTGGTGGACATCCCCTCCCAGGTTGAGTTTTCTGCATTCCCAATAGCTGGGATTCGAACCCCAGCCACTTGGTTAAGCGACGTGAGTCCCTCGTCACTCGTGCCAACCTAAGTTGGTATAAAGACATTTACGTGATTGAATTAAAGCAAACTAATTGATTCTATAATTCATGGCCTTATGGCCTGATTTTCCAGAGGTCTTCATTCAAAATTTATTTTCCAATCTATTTATTTTCAATTGTTTTTTTATTATTATGAAATAAAATCCTGCGAAAAGATTTCGTTATTTTGCACCAATTGGTCTCGGGTTGGTTTGACAAATAAAGGAGAAATTGTTAGTTATATTATTATTTAATAATATCACTTAGTAATATGTTTTTGAAGCAAAATAGATTAATCTTATTTTCTTTTGGTCTCGGGTTTGACAGAGAATAAAGAAACAATGATTCAAATTTTATGTTAACATCTTAAATACTTAATTCTACTATTTAACTTGACTAGAAGGAATTATCAAGTTATTTCTTGAAAGAAAATAGTTCTTCTTTAAATAAATAAAGTTCTTGAAATTAATATATAAATCCAGAGTATGCTTTGTGGTTGCAGTTTCATCTGACCTTCCACATCAAAAAAAAGATTTTTTTACTATTAGTTAATAAACGTAGTTTATGGAAAATTCTAAGTATGCTCTGTGGCTGCAGTCCAATCTGATCTTTTACATCAAAAAGGAATTTTTCAATATTAGATATCTATTATATTTATATAAGAAATATTTTACAATAAGTTTGAAAGTTATTTCTTTTTAACATTTTAATTTAAAGAATTAAATAAGAAGAAAGGATAAAACAAATTTAAAAGTTTTTAATAAAATAAGAAGTAGAGATCAGTTAAACATTAGCTAATTGTTAAATTAATCATTAGTGAAATTAAAAATTAAGTATCTAATGTTTTGTTTAAGTATTTTGTGATATTATATAAATCCTTATATTAGATACTTAATATATGATATGATGATTGTACTCTAATAACATTGTTTATTTGTCTTTAAGGCAGATGTGCTGATATACTGTGCTGGTACTCAGAGAAGCTTAGACCAGAGATATCTCTGAATTTATGATTGTTATGTTTTGCTGTATGTATATGCTATGATGATGAACATCTACCTGCGGAGGTAGAGATATGTTATATATATAGATGAGAATGATCTGTGAAAGATAACTAAGTCTCTATGGATGTATTCCGAGAATACGTATTAGTTACGTGACTTGGTGTAGCCAAGTTAGGCGGAAGGCTTGATGGGAGATGGAGCGGGAAGTTACGGTTTGGTACACCGCGAGTTGATATGCATGACCTTGGCTAAGGTCTACGGGGTGGAAGGCATCGAGTGTGTGACGTCCTAATGGGTAGGTCAGGCCCCTATGTTCTTGGACTGATAGTGCCAACTTGTACACCTCGATAAGCGCAGAGACAACTTCATGATGACGCGAAGGGTATACCTCGTAGTGTAACGGGGATGTGACCCCGTGGGGAGATTGCCCTGTGATTTGAGTATGTATATTGATATGATATTGAGCGACACCGGGAATGGTGTCGAGTACCATGTGGATTGTGGAGGTGCACAGGTATGGGACTGTGGCAGCGGTTGAGGTATACTTACTCCCCATCACTTCCCGAAGGTGATATTGTGATCAGTGATTGATCAATCGTGGAGTATGGATCCATACTATGTTTGGAAGGTTGAGATGTTATGACGAGATAGACACTAGGTCCCCGCTATTATATTATTTGATGGTAGTTATACCGTTAGTAATACATATATATATTAGAATCAAGTCTCACTCCTTTCTCTTTCTTGTTTTGTATGTACTTGTTGATTGGATACGTGAAGATGACGGTCATGCCCAACGATCGAGCTCTCTTGCAGACACGATTATTTCTAGGATTGCGGAGATTGATGAGAAGATACGAGACATAAAGGCTAGTTTTATTCATTCCTGTTTTTGGGTAGAAATTATGTACTGCTCTGACTAGGATTATTTGATGTATGGGTTGGGATTAGCTAGTACCTAATTTCTCTGTATTTATTTTGTGATATGAACTTATGCTTATTTAAAAAAAGATCATGGTTCTTTATAAAATATTTTCTGTATTCTAAATACTCTTAATAAATGTTTCGTTTACTAGGAAAAAAATTCATCCTCATTTTTATAATAACTAAAATAAATAAAACATTAGTGTGGGTTGTGTCTAATGTAACGGGGTGTTACAACATGTCGCTTGCTGCTTTGAAAAAAATAGTAAAGGATGCCATCGGAGGTAGCAAAATGTTACTTGACATCTATTACCGTCAACCTGTATATGTAAGTGATGGTTGTGTTGAGTACGACTGCATGGAGCTTAAAGACGACAATGATGTGGGTAAGATGTTTTTCATCTTTTGTGAATTTCGTTCAAAAGGACCAATTGAGTTATATATAACATTTGGCCGATCTCCTGAAGAAATCCTTGCCCTAGTGCATAAACTCAGATCTGCCGAACAGATTATTGTTCTTATGCGCGAGACAATAGCGACAAGTAGCTCTAATGAAAATAAGTCTATGTAGTAAACCAACAACTATGTTTAAGTTTTATTATGTTGGTTGTTGTTGATGTTGTTATTTGAAATATGTGTAGAAGTGCTATTATGTTGCACATTATTGTTGTTATTGTTATTGTTGTTGTTTGTTCTATGATTTTAATGGAGAAACCTTTCCTTCTTTCATTATACTACCAGGCGCGAGCGTGTTGTTTATAGAGTTTATAATGAAAAAATGTAATAAACTCAAAACATCAACTGTAAAATATAATAAAATGTACATACAAAATAAAAGTTTAGATTCAAATATAAATAAATACATCATAAATCAACCGCCTCTGCAGCCACCACCTCTGCGGTCACCGCCCTCGGTCCTCCTCCTCCTTGGTTGCTGCACCCAGCATCTAAGCCGCCCTGTGCTATGCTCAATAGCCGCTGCACCAACTCATGGTCATGCGTGCCCTCAGGAATGGCTCTGGTATGCAATAACCTCTCTGCAATCGCAGACATCATCCGATACCGATCCTACATAAATGAAAATTAAAATTAGTAATTATTTATCGAAAAAAATGTAAACAATTATGGATAAAGCGTTTGCATTACATTACCTCGCATGGGTAATCTACACCATCTACAAACTCTGGTAGAGGGTCACCAAGCTGAGGTTGAGGTATGGGGTCGGACATACATACTGAGCTCCGTGCTGCCTCTCCTTCCTCTAGCAGAATCACATATGGATGTGAATGCTCATAATACCACGCCAAGTAGTCGGAGGTGCAGGCCCATGGAGCATCCTTTGGCACATGCTCGCCCGGCTGCACTGTATGCTACTCCCACTTGGCCCACGTCTGAATGGATGTCTCAAATGGAGGACGAGGAGGTGGTGGTGGAGGGATCCCCTGTACGTAGCTGAACTGCCTCAAAACCCTCTTTGGCAGATAGGGTCGCATGTCTGTGCCACATTTGATGTGGCCAAAATAATATGTCTGCTCCAAGAAGGGTCTCTCAGTGACAGCCCTGTATCTATCATCATATGGGGACCAGACGACGTCCTCCATTTGCAACAGATCCAACAACTGCCTGGTACCCCAAGCCTTGCTGGTACCCCTTGTCATCTTCCATCTGGCAGTAAAAGGAAGCCTGGGGTCATAAGCGACATCATCTCATCCGCCAACTGATGGCAGATGTGCAAACGCCCATGCCTGTAAAATAAATAAAGTAAATTATGTTAACATTTGTATTAAAAAATACACAAACAAATATGTAAACAACAAATAAATAATTTCTTACCATCAGTAGTGTTATAGAACCTCCACACTACTTGCTCTCATGCAAGCTCGCATAGGAGAGGTGGTCATAAAGATACGTCAGTGTAGATACTCCCCAAGCATAACGAGCGCAGGTGGACAGATCGCTGAGATAGCATAGGTAGAAAATGTTCACATGTGTGGAGCTCTTGTCGGCGAAGATGGTACAGCCGAGCAAGTGCAACAAGTACACCCGTGCGACCCACACATATGAACCAGATTGTACATACCTCTCATATAGCTCCCTCAGCCATGTGAGACGTACCCTGGCTCCTGCCATCGTGGCCGCCTCTGCCTCATCGTCAGACACTAGGCCTAGCATAGTCCTCAGCAACATCCGAATGTCAGTCTTCCTAAACGCAGTCGTTGGGCCGACAATTTGTAAGCCTGTAATGGGCAACTGCAATAGACAGGACACATCATCCAGAGTGATGGTCATCTCTCTGACAGGCAGGTGGAAGATGCATGTCTCCTGATGCCACTTCTCAATAAAGGCATTGACTAAGCCTTTATTCACGATATATCGTGCATGATAAAGGTCTGTCAAGCCAGACTGATCCACGTATGCCCGAACCTGTGGCTGGGTAGGGTAGGGAATCAACTTCCCACTGTGGCTGACCACCTTCAGCTCCTCTCGAGGCTCGTCGATCTATATATGTCCAGCGATGTGGCCCTTATAGGACCTTAGTAGTGTATCAACCACAGGACCACCAGGAAATGGCTGTCCAATGATCCGGTCAGCAAACAGGATCTCTGCGGCTAGCTGTGGTAGCTCCGTTACCTCTGGATCAGGCTAAGGAAGCTCTAGCTCAGGCAGCGGCACGTCTGGACCAAGCTGTGGCACGTCTACCTCAGCATGTACACCCTTTGTATCCTCTGGCTCATGCTGTTGTACTCCTCCAACAGCACAAGTGTCATCTGCCTGACGACGACAAGCAGATGCTGTTACACATCACTGATATGCCCTGGATGGCTGGGCAGGCTGACCAGCGTCTGCAGCAGCATCTTCCTCCAATGTAGAGGGATCATGTCGGTGATCGTACGAAACATACTTCCTCCGAGCCATAATAAATCTACAAAAAATTAACTAAAATAATTAGAACTGGATAAACAAAAAATAAACTAAAATACTATATAACTAAATAAACAAAAAAAAAGTTTTTTTAAAAAAATTAAAAAAAATAAGTTTTTTTTAAATTACTTTAAATAAAAAATTACTTTATAACTAAGTAAACTAAAAAATAAAAAATATAACTAGATAAACTAAAAATCAAATTTTACTTTATAACTAACTAAACTAAAAAAATAAAAATTTACTTTAAAAAAGAAAAATAAAAAAATGAAAAAAAGGGGGGGAGGGGACGAACCTGTGAGGGAGAGATACAATTTGAGGGAGACACGTTGGGGAGAGAGACAATGTGAGGGAGAGAATGTGAGGAGAATGGGAAAGGGGGTGAGAAGAATGGGTGGGTGTGGGGCGGGCGGGGAAGGTGAGGGGGTGGGGGGAAGAGGGAGAGGTGGGGTGGGAGGTAGCTGTGGGGGTAAGATGGTATTTTTAAGTTTTTTTCAAAATTTTGGGGTGAGAATAGTAATTGAATGGGGTGAGAATAGCAACTCCCATGTAGGATATGTGCATGTTTGAAATCTTGTTGCGTCAAATTGGATCTGTGTTCAATATAAAAAAAACAAAAAAAATTGGATCTGTGTTAGTTGAGAAGCAACTAAGCATAAGTTTTACTTCTTTTTCAAATTTTTGACGTGAAAAATTTGGTATATTGTTACAGTATAAGGAAAAAAATTTCATATATAGGAATCATGATTTTTTGGAATCATGATTATTAATTTTTTTTTACAATTAAACTACGTTTGGTTAGTCATAAATATTCTTAAAAATATTTATATATATCATATATCTCTTTGGAAATTAAAGATTTCACATTTTTTTAATAGAATTTTTTTCATAAATTTTAGTTATTTACCATAATAAATAATAGGTTTAAATATCTTTTTGGTCCTTACAATTTAGTATTTTTTTGTTTTTCGTCCTTGCAATTTTTTTTTATTTCAGTCATTGCAAATTATATTTGTTTTGCTTTTCGTCCTTATAATGGTTTAGATAGTCGTTCTTGGATGTGTGGTTGTTTTACACTAGTTATTGTTTTGTACGGATTCGGAAATTCCAATATTATCTGAATTCTAACATCCTTCATCTTATGTTCTCCATACTGTTACGACTCTTGCTCAGTTTAGAAGGAAGAAGAGAGGCTTCTCACCAAAGACATGAGTTCTATTGACGGTAATACACAGCTTCTAGAAGAGTCTTCTTCAGGTTCACCTTCACTCCTTCTTTCTTTCTTTCTCCATACACACCCTTACCTCAAAACTTCTATCTTCTCTCATGCTACTTACTTGTATACAATAGAAGCCATGACATAACATAACACATACTCATAAAATAAAAAATAGTTTGATCCAATCATTCCAATAAAGAAAAAAAAAAGTGGTATTTTGCTATGAGATAAGATTGTTTATTTTATTGTGAAGGATGATGATGATGCAGAGAGTGAACAGTATTAAAATGTAATAAATTAAGTTTGAATTTCTCTTCATACTTTTATTAAAAACATTCATTCCGTGTGTTATAAATGTAAACATTATTTTTATACTAAATCTAATTTACTTGCAGTGAACATTTCTTTAAATTTCGTGTATCTAAATTAAGCTATAAATATTTAAGTAAATAAGATTAAGAAAAAGACAAAAAAAATTAAACCATTATATATTTGCATTGTTAAGGATTAGTGTCAATTTTTTTATATATAATTTCCTATACATTTTCTATTGAAAAAATAATTAGTAATTAACTATATCAGTGCACTAATCCAAAATAAATAAAGTTAGATATCAATTAATTTTCCCATTTAACTGGAAAAAAATAAATAAGGAGAAGATGCTTCAAATGATTTAAAGCTAAAATTATGTATAAAACAAACTAAAAAAAAAAATCATGGTTCTCACCTATTTGAAATCAGTAGCAGTTGAAATGAATAAAAAAGTTATATATATATATATATATATATATATATATATATATATATATATATAGAGAGAGAGAGAGAGAGAGAGAGAGAGAGAGAGAGAGAGAGAGAGAGAGAGAGAGAGAGAGAGAGAGAGAGAGAGAGAGAGAGAGAGAGTAACAGTTTCAAAAGTAAACAAATTTATTACACTGAATAAATCATGGGGATAAATATTAATATTAAAGATACATGACCAGTAATTAATATTAGTAAATAGTAATTAAGTGAAGATTGATGTGTTAATAATGGCCTAAATTTTAATATAATGTAATTACTTATTTAGCCTTAAAAAAAAGCAAAAAATGTAAAATTACAATGTTATCCATGCCAGTTACTTTTATAATTATAAAAATATATAGTTAATAAGGAGTATGATCTTTAGGTTTGTTTGTATAGAATAATATCTATTGGAAGAGTTATATATAAAATATTATTTGTTGGAAGTAATAAATCCCTTAAATAAATTTTAATATCTAAAAAATTTAGTCTCTGATTTGCAACCAAAAGATATCATACGCTTAGAAAAAGAAAAAAAAAAGAGAGAGACTGTATGTTTTCATAACAAGTTTAGAATCCCTTTTAAATTTTGGTCAAATTAATTTTGATGCAATTGATTTAAAATTGTTAACTGTAATTGACATATATGTCTAAATTAACCTTAAATTTTACATGATAATATATATTATAGTGTATGAAAAGTTTATTAATTTTTATAATGATTAACAATGTATTAATAAAAAAAGTGATTGACAGTATATTTTTTTTTTACATTAATAGTATATGTTTGTTAACTTTTTATTTGTTTGTTTTAAATATTGATAAAATTAATTTTAAACTATTAAATGTGATTAAAATTTATCAACGTGTTGTCTGTTTGAGTCAAACTCAAATCCTTTAAACAAGATTTTGAGTTCGAGTCTCGTGGACAGCTACTTCACATCAATATTATAATGATCCAAAATTCAATCATAATTTTTTAAACGTGATTAAAATATTTAATTAAACCAAATTTAATCATAAATTTTATATTGAAACGTGTGTTAGAATGTGTCTCAATGTATTAAAATAATTTTGACCCTTAAGGGTGCTATATCCAGTGGCGGACGCACATACGTTTTAGGGGGTGTACTTGCATCCCCTCACTTTTAAAAAATTACATGTATATATCTTAAATGTGTATATTTTGCCCCCCTTAATTTTATATATTTGAATCCCCTGCTTCTAATTTTTTTTCCTTTCATGTATTTATTATTTTTATTTAAATATTCAATTTAAAAGTTTAATTTTGTCTTTTTTTTTTCAATTGACTCAACAATAGGATATGATAAGATAAAATAATTATTTTATCCTATTATAATTAGTTGTTTGTTGCGTCAATAGGATATAATTAATAACATTATCTTATTTCTTATAGGGGAAAATTGTATCATATTTTATCATTATCTAATTTTTAGAAAGTTATATAATATCCTATCATTATCTACTAATAAACAAAATATCCTATAATTATCTGGTTTGTTGTCTGATGTACACCACATATTAAATAGAATTAAAATTTATTTTTCTCTTATTCTATCATGTTCTTATTTTGCTCTTCCTAACTTAGGATCCTATATCCGCCACTTACTATATCTATTGAATTCAATATATCCCTTTGGTCTCCTTTGAGCTTTAACAGTTAGAATAGTAATGTAGCGTGTAAATAAACAAACATATGTACATTTTTGCGCAAGCCATTGACCAAATGGCTATTCAAGCCAACCAGAATATGGGGAGCTATATACAAATACGTTTTTTTTAGTCTTTTACAATGAAAAGTTCAGCAGACGAAGGCGTGAAACGATCAACGTTCACACGCTACAAATACATTTTGACTCATTTGGGTTCATTTAATATGAACCAGAATAATTCACTTAATTAATGTATCCAAAGTGAAAGCGTTTCAGTGTAAAATGGAATTACGTATTTTATCTGACACAACCACACAATTTGAATGGAAATATTTTTCAATTTATTTATTTAACACTAAAAAAACATTTTTCTTTTAAGAATGAACAAAGTTTTTTGAAAGTGTAAACATAAGTCGTATCATAAAGTAAGCATTTGGTTCCACAGGCAAGCATTGAGAGTTGAGACGGTTCGCTTGCTTTGGGTACAGGGTTTGTTTATAGCAAAATTTCAACTTTTTTTTTTATATAAAAAACTAATAAAAAATAGTGTTATTTATTTAAAATAATTTAAATTAAACTAATTTTGCACTAGACCAACGTTGTTGAATTTGGGTCTAACAATACAATTATATTAAAATCTCATAGATAATATTTGATCTAATCTATTTTAGATTTTTCTCCTCTTTGAAGTAAAAATCGGGTTAAACAAAATTACAATAAGAGTTTAATTTATATGTATTGTCAATGTAAATTTTTACACTATCAATCAATAGAATTATGGTAAGTATTTTTTTTTGATATAGACTTTTAAGTTAATTATTATAAAAATTAACAAACTTATTATATATGTTGTTTGTGATTGAATGCCAATATGAAATTCTTTTGAATTGGTATGCATACACTATTTACTTTTTTAAGAAAAGGAAATTAAAAAAAATCAATTTTTAATGACAAAATTAAAAATGAGATTTTTTTAAGAAAAAAGTTTGACCATAATACTTCTACCTCTTTTCCCTTTCTTTATTTCAAATTTTGAAATATAAAAACATATAATTCAAGAAAAATTAACTGAAAAAATAATTTTTAAGTTTAAAAAATATAAAATTACCAAACACATTTGAATATAAGATTAAAAATATTATTTTTAATTTTAACTTTATAATAACAAGCGTTAAAAAAATCAGGTCAAATAATCCTATTCAAATCTTTTTTTATTAATAAAATCCTATTCAAATCTGAATTGACGTGTCAACCCCAAGACCAAAAAATCGTACTAGACCTTTTATACTGGCCAGATAGTATGCAGATAAGGCTTAGGTGTTTTCACTTTTCTTTTGTCAAATTTGAAAGGTAGCTTAGTCATGAAGAATAATTTCATTATTTAAATTTTAAAGCATAAAAAGCACAATTGAAGGGGACATGAGTTTAGTTCCTCCCTTTAATCCGTCTCTTTTTTATTTTTTATTTTTTACAAGAACTTAGTTTAGAAAATCCAATTTTACCGATCTTTTAGTTTAAAGAAAGTTCATTTTTTATAAGAACTTAACTCAGTTAAATACTTTAATTATACTGCCTTTGCTTTTTTTTTTTCCCCTTTGAAAATACATTTTAGTTTAATTAATTTACTAGCATTAAGAACTTATAGAAAATTTCTTGTTTAAAAAATAAAAAAAACAGATACGATATGTATGGCTATTTAATTTGAAAAATTATTCATTTTACTTTCTTAATTTTATAATTGAGTGTAAAGTATAACATTATTTATCACTGAATGCATGAATCAACTAGTAAGAGATTATTTCAACTTAAGCATAGATATCGAGTTTGAGCCCTACATATATAACTGTATTAACTAATTGGAAGAAGAACTTTATAACTCTTAATGATCTTATCTGACAAGATTGTCTCATGTAAAAGATACATATAATTTCAAATAAAAAAAAGTAACTTCTTTTTTTTAATTTAATCTAATTGGCAATCCACTAGATTGGCTTAATATTAAAAAAGTTTAGTTAGTTTATACTTTATACGAGATATTAAATTCAAACCTTATTATTATTATTATTATTTTATACACAGAAAAAAAATTTATCTTCAAGTTACCTCCTCCATTTATTTCCCCAGAAGTGCTCCAAACCAAAGCCACTAATTTCTCTGTAAATCAATGCGCCTTGGATAGCAGCAGAGCATTGACGTGCTTTGGAATCATCTCCTTTCCTTGTAGGTGCCTTGTTACTTGTAAAATTTCAATATTTGGAATTTTGAGTGTATGTTTGAATTAAAATTTACCAACTTAAATTTGAATTAAACTTAAGTTTGTAAAGTAAATTTGCAAAAGTTTATCAAGTCTTTTCTCCAAAAGTGAGTTTTTAAACAAAATTTTACTCTTAAACATACTTTTTCGAAATAATAAAAAATGATTCCAAATTAATTTTACTCCTAGACATAAAACACTCCACTAAAATCCAAACATACACCAGGTCTTAGCACCTGCACTCAAAAGGTATCACCCTTGTTTCGAAGAAAGTAGGGCTGTAATTGAAGAAGTGAATGTTCAAAAAGCCCATCCTCTAGCTGGGTACCATTACCCAAATGTAATATGGCCCAAGTAGATAGGATTGGGCTGGACCCATGCACAACCTCACTACAATCTGTAGTCAGTTTTATAAAGAGATGTTAACATTGTTGAAAAAGAAAGAAAGAAAGAAAAATGTTAAACATTGATTTTTAGTCATTAGAGGTTGATTTTATGCAATAAAAAGTGCTAAAATTCTATTTAGAAAATAATCCTTTATTACCCTTTTATATATTTTTATCTAATAAATGCTTTTTCCTTCTTCAAAATCTTGGTAATTTTAGAGGCTTAAAATCAGTTTTAAAAATTGATGTTAACAAAAATGAATATTTATGTCAGACGAGGATGGGAATTTTCAAAAAAATCTATTATTATTGCCAATTATAGAGATAGTATTTTTGTTAATATTTAATTCATATAAATAAATATTCACATTAAATTAGAAAAAAATTATGAAATTGTATTGATATAGTATTTTGTTAATATTTAATTCATAGAAATAAATATTCACCTTAAATTAGAAAAAATTATGAAATTGTATTGATATCTAAATTATAGAATAAACATTCGTATAATAAAAAATGAAAACATCTCCTTTATATATAAATTAAAATAACTATCTCAAAAGAGATAATTTTTAAGGGCTATTCTTTAATGTCTTTAGGAGTTTTTCTTTAACGATGATGTCTTTAGAAATTTTTTTTCACCATTTAACTCTTTTAATCTATTATTTTCATCTTTATTTCTAAATTTAGTTTTAATACTTTTAAAAATATCAACAATTAAAAATAACCTTGTATCATAATATAAATTATTTATCATAAATCAAAATATAATTATATATTCAAAAATATTTATTTATTATGAATTTTAATGATAATTTATATATTCAAAATTATTTATTTATTATAAATTTAAGTTATATGAAATAAATATTTATCCTATGCATTACAAACACTAAAACATTAGTTTTTCTAAAAAAGAGTTATTCTTCTAAAAAATAAACTATTTATTTTTTAGAAAAACATATAAAAATGTTTAACTCAACGTTTTTTAAGAAAAAGAAAACGAAAAAAATCTGTACCAAAAATTTCCTTAATTTAGTTGATTGATTATTGCGAAGTCTGAATACAGTCTATATTGCGGGTGAGTTCATTGATTGCCATCAAATAAGTATGAAATGCTAATGGATAACGATTTACCTTAACTTGAGATGCTGGATTCACTATTTGAGGCTTGAGCTTCCAAAGTGATTAACTATGCCCGATAAAAAAAAAAAAAAAACTATGCATTAAAAATTGTTTGACTGATTATTTAACTAATTATTTGTTTACACTAATGTTTAACCTAGATACATATAAGTGTACTAATATCTATAATACGAGGATAAATATTTACATTACAAATAAATAAAATTTTATATAAAAACAAATTAATATCTAAATTGTATAAATAAATAAATACCTATATTATTTTAAAATGATTTCTTTTACATAAGGTCTTACATTTGATCTTTATTAAAAATCTAACGTTTATAATTATTTTACTTCATGATAACATGGGTCACACTAATTTTTAGGATCTTACTCAACTTTTAATAAAGTCACAGTAAAAATATCGATGATATATATATATATATATTTTTTTTTATAAAAAAACAGCTTTTAATTATTTAACCAATAGTAATAATATCTTTAGTTGAGATTCTAGATCCTATTATCCTTTTGAATTTAAAAACCAATTAAATAAACAAACTTGTTGGAATCTTTGGGAAATGTTGAAAAACGAGCGATGACAAATGGTTTAATTGCATTAGACGACAAGTCGTTACAAGAGTTTGTTGTTGCCGAGCCGAGTGACGCTATGTTATGGGAAAAAGATAAAACCTCAGATATTTTTATTTTATTTTATTTTATTTTATTTAACTGGGTTGCTTCCTCTCTTGGATTGCTCACCTTTTTGGGTTGAGAAGAAGGGGAAGACAACACCGTTCTCTTTCTCTCTCTCTCTTCTTTTTTCTTCTTCACCCACCAACTTGCGTCTCTCTCTCTGACACAAACTCCATTGATTTGCAACTTGTAAAAACCAACAGAGATTCAGAAAACAATTACGGTTTTTTTAGCATTCCGAGGATATCTTTTTCTCTTTTAATTATCCTTAAATTTCAACATTCCTCGCTCTCTTCTCTTCGTACCATAGCAAGAGGAACGAGTTATTATGGGTTCCGCAGAGAATGAATTATCGCTCGCAGAAGAGGCTCTTCTTCAGGTAGACCTTCTTCCCCTTTCTCCTACCTTTGTTATTATTATTATTTATTATTCATTTAATTTTTGGTTTCTGTATTCAATCAGCGAGCTCCTAAGAGCACGTTGACTTGCCTCGGTTCTCTAAATTTTTTTGTAATTTATTATTGATGGAAGTTTAATTCAAAATTACATGTACTTCGTGTTTGTTATGAGGATGTTAGCGAAAATTGAGTTTAATGAATCGTTTATTTCTTAATGTTATAATAATTGCTTGGAAATGTGGAATAAAAATAAGTGGAAGGTTGAATTGGTTAATGGCACATCTTCCCTGTTTGAATCTTTGCCAAGAAGTGTGTATTTTGCTCCATAATGAACAATTGATTGTTTTATACTGAAGGATGATGAGAGCAAACTATACACAGGAGATGGATCAGTTGACTTTAAAGGGAGGCCTGTTCTTAAGCGGAATACTGGCAACTGGAAAGCTTGCCCATTTATCTTAGGTGAGTTTTTTCATTGCTCTTGTGCTTAAAAAAAATAATCTTTTTAGTTGATTGCATTTTTACGTAATGTGAATCACAGGCAATGAGTGCTGTGAACGTTTGGCATACTATGGCATTGCAACAAATCTTGTTACCTATCTTACTCAGAAGCTGCATGAAGGAAATGCCTCTGCTGCAAGAAATGTCACCACCTGGCAAGGCACTTGCTATCTTGCACCTCTCATTGGAGCTGTTTTGGCAGATGCTTATTGGGGACGATATTGGACAATTGCCATTTTCTCCACCATTTATTTCATAGTAATTACTAACAAAGATAGCTTTATTTTTCTAATCAGATAATTTTCCACATACATCCCTTTCTTGATATTCTGCTGGAAATGTCCTACATAATTTCATAGAGATGAAGCAAAATATATGCTTGCAATTTGCCAAGGATTTATCTATGCATAAGATTTGTGGGCACAGTAAAGGAATATTCATTATACAGTATTTTACATAATGTAATTTGTAATGGTGATAGGATGCTATTTCTAGGTCTTGTTTGTATGTGGAATATGAATTATTTTATACATTTCACGTCATAAAAAACAATTAGAAAATGGTTAAGGATATGGAAGAACAGCAAATATTATGCTGTCAGAAAAATTTGGTAAAGGGAGAATCAAAAGACTAGTTTTGACTGTACTGTGATTCAAACTTCTTTCTTCCATTGCACTGCTTCTACTTGATATCCAAGTTTCTTAGCGTGGAAGTAAGGAACTTTTATAGATTTCTCTTGAGCACTGAATATAATTTTCAAATGCATCATCATCAAATTTGAGAAGTTATAGGGTTAATATCAGGAATACTTAGTGTTTGTATCAGCATGTTGGTATTCTTTGTCATCATTTCGTTTTCTATGCATCTTTTGCTTCTATATGCTTTGTTGTTCAGTGGTCTATACTTGTTTTAATATGTAAACTTGCTGTTTCATTCAGGGAATGGGTACATTGACTCTTTCTGCATCGGTTCCTGCATTGAAGCCTGCAGAGTGTTTGGGTACTGCATGCCCTCCAGCTACTCCTGCACAATATGCTGTGTTCTTCTTTGGTCTCTACCTGATTGCACTTGGGACTGGTGGTATAAAACCATGTGTGTCATCTTTTGGGGCAGATCAGTTTGATGATACTGATCCCCAGGAAAGAATTAAGAAGGGATCCTTTTTCAATTGGTTTTACTTTTCTATCAACATAGGTGCCCTTGTATCCAGCACTTTTATTGTTTGGATTCAAGAAAATGCTGGCTGGGGTCTTGGATTTGGCATTCCTGCTTTATTTATGGCATTAGCTATTGGAAGCTTCTTTTTAGGCACACCCCTTTACAGGTTTCAAAAACCAGGGGGAAGCCCTATTACAAGAATGTGCCAGGTTGTGGTAGCATCTGTCCGGAAGCGAAATCTAGTTGCCCCTGAGGATAGTAGTCTCCTATATGAGACACCAGATAAGAGCTCTGCAATTGAAGGAAGTCGGAAAATAGAGCACAGCGATGAACTAAAGTAATTATTTTGTATACTTTGTGTTTACTGTTGGAGTGTTATTAGCTTTCATGATCACAAACTCACAATACAGGAAAAGGAATATATTATTATGCATGTTAACTTATTCCTAATATTCTTGTTAAAGTGCAATTTGTCTTCCTATCAAATTTAAAATTGATTGTTTAAGGTAATACTAATTGTTTAAAATAGAGGTTGTTCATGTTAGGCTCTGACTAGCCAGTTACAGTTAGCTGGACCTTTAGTGCTTAGGCTTTGTTTATTATACAAGATGAGGCCTAATGGGATAGGATAACCGATCCTGGTGTTTGGAGTGCATAACAGAGAGCAGAACACTATCTGGTCATGTACTCTCATCAGGTGATTTCCATATGATACCCCTACTATAATCCTTGTTAAACCTCTTCTTCTGCTCTAGGACTATTTCCTTATTTTGTTACCCATAAGCTGCCAACCCCTCTTTAGAGACCATAGTTGTTACTATTATCAAAGTTGGAATATTTTTTATGGAGAAGAGACAATTTCTAACTTCTGTGATGCCTTCTGTGCGTCCGATGGATTTATTCTTAATCTTATCCAAATTTCAATGGATCTGCATATTTTCCAAATTTTTTAGGTGCAAGTTTTAGACTAACTAAAACCATCATCTTTAAATTATCCAGTGAATACCAGCAAGACCCAACTGTGTGAGAATGTCATTGGTAAACAGTCTTGTAATGGTGATTTCTTTTGATCCCAAGAGAAAAATATTATTCTTTCCTTTATTTCTTCCTTTATTCTCCTCTTTTTTCTGTTTTCTTAATTCATATCTAAAATTCCCTTCCCCACATATCTGTGAAATTGTGTGTTAAAAACTTAAAATAGAAAAGAAACAAATTAGTTTACATTAAATTGGGTAGCATCTTGATACATAAGGGTGTCTGTGAAAAAATTTCCAATTCAATTTTATTTAGCAATCAACAAAAACATGATAGTTTAAATGCTTATTAGGTGGATAGTTTTTATCCTATCCCTTCCTTATCCAGTGATTCTTATCCTATCCTGAGTGCCAAATGAGGCCTTAAAACAAAAGGGAGTAAAAATTGCTCAGTATACCATAAAAATTATTAATGCTGAGTAAATGTACTGTTATATATTAATTGTTGTGGTTTTGAGATCTACGAATATATAAGTAAAAAAATTTCTTTTTATTTCACTTTGCCAGTAAATTTGTGTTGCAGTATATGTGTTTGATATGGAAGCATATATTTTTATAAAAAATGATCACCAGTTGCTTATCTAATTATTATATCCTCATTTTGTTGCCTTACTATTCATGATTAGACATTTATTGTCAACATTTTAGATTTTTCATTCATGGCTCAACTTTGCACATAATTGTCTCCTATTCTGAATTGTGAGAAATGACTTTAGAAGATTTATTTGCTTGTCTTACATGGATATCAAAGAATGAACTTGCAATGTTTAATCATTTTCTTTTGTTTTAATGAAGGTGTCTTGATAGAGCGGCTGTAGTGTCTGCTGCTGAGAGCAAAAGTGGTGATTATTCTAACCAGTGGAGACTTTGCACGGTGACACAAGTAGAGGAATTGAAAATCTTGATTCGCATGTTTCCAGTTTGGGCTACTGGGATCGCTTTTTCTGCTGTTTATGCCCAGATGTCAACAATGTTTGTGGAACAAGGAACAATGATGAACACAAATGTTGGTTCCTTTAAGATTCCTCCAGCTTCCCTCTCAAGTTTTGATGTGATAAGTGTTATTTTCTGGGTCCCCGTCTATGACAGGATTATTGTTCCCATTGCAAGGAAATTTACAGGCAAGGAGAGGGGCTTTTCAGAGTTGCAAAGAATGGGAATTGGTCTTTGTATTTCAGTCCTGTGCATGTCAGCAGCTGCTGTAGTGGAGATTGTGCGTCTGCAGCTTGCAAAAGAGTATGGCCTTGTTGATGAACCTGTTGCTGTTCCCCTTAATATATTTTGGCAAATCCCTCAGTATTTCTTATTGGGGGCTGCAGAAGTATTCACATTCGTCGGGCAGCTCGAGTTCTTCTACGACCAATCTCCAGATGCCATGCGGAGTTTGTGTAGTGCTTTGTCATTGTTGACTACTTCACTTGGGAATTACTTGAGCTCTTTCATTCTTACTATGGTGACTTACTTCACTACACAAGGTGGAAATCCTGGATGGATTCCAGATAACTTGAACAAGGGTCGTCTTGACAACTTTTTCTGGCTTTTGGCTGGACTTAGCTTCTTAAATATGTTGGTGTACATAGTTGCTGCTAAAAGGTACAAGCAGAAGAAGGCTGCTTAAGATTTTTCAGGCATTTTATTTGGACTGGAAGGACGTTCTGCTATTTCCCTCTGTCAATGTCGTGATTGTTCTGTATGTGGAATGTGGAATAAAGATGTTCTACAATTATGTACTTTTCTTTCACAAAGGAAATCCTGTGTTATGCCCGGTTCAAAACTTCCTTCACTCTACCCTCATGAAGCCTGAAATATGGGCAGTTAATGTTCACTATCTCTATATTGCAACATTTACTTATGTAATTATTGATGTAGAAAAGGTTGATACTCCTTTTATGTGCTCCATCGTTTCATTGTAGTGTTTGATTAATGGAAAGCGAAAAGCTAGGAGAATGAACTACGGGGATAAAAGTAGCATGCGTTCATTTACACAGAAATAATCAAACATTTACACTAGTGGGTTGAGAAAAGTTGATTATAATGGATAAAATATGAATGCTAATAGTGAGCAGAATAAATTTGCCATGTTTCTGGATATTGGCGACTATTGCACATTACGGTTTGATCATGGATAAATCCGTGTGTTTTCAAATTTCACAAGTTTTCAAAAGAAAAAAGAGAAACTAAAAAGGAAAACTATTGAAACCTCTCTGTTTTTTAGTTTTAAAAATTAAAATTTGAAAAGAGTTGTAGAAAACAATTGTACAAAATTTACCAATCAAACAGATTTTTAAAAAACTGTTTGTGAAAACAGTAAAACAGGCCCTAATGATAGAGATACAACTTCATAATTCCAACAAGGATTGATTTTGTCATTTGTGAGTTGTATGTGATTAGTTATCTTATACCTACCATACACTAAATCTTAATTAAAAAAAAAATCCACCGTACACTAAGAATTGAATTCCCTCACTCACAATTCATATTATTTTACATATGTCTCGTATTCAATACTTGACTTAAGATCAATGGTTAAAGTAAAATAATTTTATGCGGTTGATTCATATACTATTTTGTAACTTAACTAACTAATTGATTTGAGAGAATTTTATTTAGGTCAATTAAATTAGAGAAAATAATCTATGCACTGACAACATAAAAAGATTTTACACTATCATTTATTCACAAATTGTTATATATAATAATTTTGTCGACTTTTACGATAACTTGTAACACCTTAATTTAAAGTGCACTTATATTTCTATAAAACGCTTATTGTAAGAAAAAATATTTATTCATTAAATATAACTATTTTAGTAACCATTTTTTTTAAACGGATAAGGAAATAATTTAAAATGTCGCTTCTTAAATCCATCTTTAATCAATGTATTGATTTGAAATCTCGATTACATTTAGAAACGGATAAATGATCTAACATATAATGAATAATAAAAAAAGTAAATCCACCATGCATAAAATAGAACATAATCCCATAATACTAATCTCATAGAGTGTCGAAAATAGATAAAGTAAAATGGCGTCGGTGGAAGATGGTACGTACCATATACAACCCCAAAGTTAAATAGTAACAAAATAATACATTGGAAGCATAATGACAAAATTTGAACCCTAGTCTACCCATAACAAGATACACAAAAAGGAAAAACTAAGGGTTTAAAGCAACCATCCATGTACAGTATATACCCGCGACTGTACACCCCAAACCTAAGACTCCGTAGAAGAGTTCTCAGAAGAGTCCTCCTTAGGATCCTCCTTAGCGTCATCATCCTCCAAAGCGTCGCCCAACCTCAGAACACTGGTGGGAGAAGAGATGAGAGTCATGAGCTCTTCAAACTCAGCCTCAGACATAGATAAATCTACAGAAGAGCTCCTCCTAGAAGACGGAGAAGAAGGTGGTGTGTCGGTGTCGCAGTGATACCCAGGGGCTCTCTCCTGCGTACACAACATCGGTAGGGCAAAACGTACAGGGCGTGTCGGAGGTCCATGTCCCGCCGCAGCAAAAGAGAATCTGACCCATCTATCAAAGGTGTTTGTCTGATTGTAGGCATCATGGGACCAGATTTCGTTGATAGGTTCACTCCACATCCGCACTACGGGCTCCCGATACTCGTCCATCTGATTCTGGAAAATAAAGGTGTATGGAGGAGTTTCCCCCTTAAACTTTGGTTAAATACACCATTTTGTTCATGGCGGCAGCGGGCCCGACAGTCCACTTTCGAGTTGTGGATGAACCATAAGATGAAATTATTTTTCAAAGGTGTCAACACAAAAGTTGTTGCATTTTGTGTCTATTTTCATTCAAAAGAAATTTCATGAAAAACCAACGGTTAGATCTTTCGAAAATTGCAAAATAGTGAGGGTTGTTCCATGCTAAACGAAAATACAGCCACTGCCAACGAATTTTTAGTTAACCTTTAAAGAAAACTTGATCAAAACCATTTTGAGAAAATGGTACATGACCTTACTTGTTTCCAGGGCCATTTTCATTCCAATTACAAGTTGGAAGTGAACTTACTCCATACATGCAAAGACTCACAACTACTGCCAAAGAGAATTCAACACCACTAATCCAATTTCAACTCAACAAACAATTCAAACACATCACAATTCTCAGCAATGGAGGCATGCATGTATGCTATGGTTAAGGCCCCTAGCCCTTAACCATATTCTCAACAGAAAAAGAAAGCAAAGAGTCCACAAGAGAGTTCCCTCACCTTTGATGAAGTCTAGCTAAGAGAGAGAGAGAGGAAGAGAAGGTGAAGAGAAAGAGGGACTTGGTTGAGAGAATGATAAGGCTATGATGTGTGGCTAGCATGCAAGCTTCAAAGCTCATCCATGGCTTCCTTCTCCTTGTAGGGTGTCATAGCCAAGAGAGGAATTGGAGAGAGAAGAGAGCTTTGTTTACTGACATTGATTAAGTTTTGTGATGAGTGATAAGTGAGAAAAAAAATAAAAATTGAGTGAGTTTATAAGTGGGATACCTTTCTGTAAACTAGATTTCAAGAGCTTCGATTTCATATAAAAAGTTTTAAATTCCGAGGTCATTTGTTTGTTTCAGTGAGAGCTCACATTCAGTACTGCTAATGAAAATTTGACTAAATAGTCAAATGTGATTGTTAATACTTGTATTTTTGCCACTTTACTTTCAATTAATATTTTGATTCTGTGAGATAATGGATAAAATACAACCATTATTATGATTGATTCATTCAAGTCTCATGAAGGAAAACCTTGAGCATTTGATATTTGAAAGTGTGATTTTCTCTGTTTTTGTGATACGGTCTGTTGACTGTAGTTTGAATCTGGTGGTGAAATTGTTTGTCGGTGTGATGTGTTTACAAGACTCAACGCGAGTACTTGTAGTAACTAGAATTGATTTCTAGTGCCAATAGTAGGATTGCTATTCAAAGATAAATATAACTTGTATAGTGAGCATATTTAAATGATCTAAGAAACTTTTATTTTATTTTATTTTTATTTAATTTATTAAATACAAATTAATAAATGAACTCTTTCTTTTATGTATTGAACATAGAAAAGAACTTAGGACCTTTGCGTGGAAGAATAATGGTAAGTATAAATATCTTTCTTTTATCAAATCATAAGACATTTGAGAGGGTAAAAAATATATAAAACATAATAAAACATATAACACGCTGTGACTTATGTGAGTTGAGAGTCGTACTATGAAGATACGAGAGTACGACAGATCTCTGGAACTTTAAGAATGTAAGAAGGTCTCGTGGGATATTTCAGCTGTGAGTTATCTGTGAACCAAGGTCGGATTGCGAATGACGCATCACCTGGGGTGATGAGATCGTTACGATGTAGCGATAAAGGCAAAGTCCTTATTTATATATGCATATGTGAGCGTAGAGGTGGTACCTTTAGCTCGGCGTCAATTCGTCCGCACCTGTACCATGTACAGCGGGAAACCCACAGGCGACGAAGAAAGAAAATAAACTCTATGAGGAGAGCGTTGAGGAGTCAGTCCTCAGAGCATTAGATGACCACAGTTGGTACTTGGGAGATGATCGTAAGGAGGCAGTCCTTGGGGGATATATGGCATTGAGTTGTGACGCTAGTCACATAGTTGACTTGGCAATCCCGACAGAAATTACGAGTCATCGTCGATTGGTGAGAGCCCTGCCATTGTAACATGGAAAATGGGTGTACTCCCAATATGTCATCTAGCTTAAATTTACGTAAGACCACTGAGTTCTGAGAGTTCCAGTGGTAGCTGGCCAGTGAAAAAGGAGTTAATAGTTCTAGCAATGAAAACGATTAGGTGTCGAGTGTGATCGGTAGATAACCACATCGAAGTGGTTGATCGTAGATGTTTGTGACTTCTAAAGTCGTTATGTGTGTATTGTTTGACGAAGCAGAGAGTTACCCTCTTGTTTATTTTTTTTTTATGATCAGATGACCGTCCTGGATCCTCAACACTTCTGGGTTGAGTCTTTCACAGGATAGGTGTAGACGATGACTGCTCTGAGAGCTAGGATCTTATTTTGCTTTATCATATATTTGGTTAGGTAGATCTAAGCTTCGCATATATTTTGTTGTACATATTCAGTCATCATGTGGACCATGTAATCTCTTTCTGTACTTATGCTCCGGGAGTACGCTATGTCTTTTGGTTACATATATGTATATACATGTTTACATTCCAGCCATACGCATCTTTCATTGTTTAATTTCAGTATCTTCGAAATTTAATTCGTTCTTTTACGATTGAAACTATGCTTGACCTTTTTGTTGAATTAAATAACACATTATAACTGTTAAAGGATATTATAATTTTCACAATGAAAATTGAATTAAAAAGTTAAAAAAAAATCACTAAAATCCAGTTATGTTTTATTTCACCTTTCACATATTTTCTTAAGTAAATTAATTAAGGCATTTTATGAACTAATTAATTGAATCAAATATCGTATATTCATCATTATAAAATTTAGGATGTTACATAACTACTCTAAAAATCATACTTATCATAATTTCTAATTGGTTGACATTGCCAAAAACAAAAATCTACATTCACATTATATTGAAATTAAACCCATTTAATTATTTCCTGTATCTCATATTATTCATTTTTTAAGACATTATATGTTTTTTAAGAAAATTATTACTTAAATAAATTATTATGATAAAATAGTCTTCTTTATAAAAATATCCAAGATTTATTAACTTTTTGGTCTCTCATCTTTTGTGGATTTCTATTTTTAATTCCTCATAAATTTTTTTACCGGTCTTAGTCTCTCAAAAAATATTTCGTTCCATTTTTAGTCCCTAAATTTTTTTTTCATTCCGTTTTTAGTTCCTAAAAAATTCTACATCAGAGATAAAAAAAAAAAGCAGAACAAATTTTTTTTAGGGACTAAAAATAGATAAAAATTTATGAGGAACTAAAAATGAAAATCCACAAAATGAGGGAACAGAAATATAATAAACCAAAATATTCCTTATTAAAAGAGTTAGAACTTAGAATATAGTAGTTGTGAGTTTATTGAAGTATTTAAGTGAGATGTCAATAAATAAGGATGTTATTGAAAAACTAATGCTTAATAATTTTTAAAATGATAAATATTTTTATATAAACTATAAAAAAAGTAAAAAACTTAAAGAAAGTGAAACATTACTTGAGATGGAGTGAGTAATGAATTCACATCTACTTTCTATTTAAAAATTTTGGTGTCGGGCAAAATGACTCATGAGACCTTTTTAGTTTTTTAACACATGTCATTTGTTGGATTATTTTAGACATTTTGTTTCTTTCAGTCATTGTTTCAATCTCATCATAGACACTATTACCGCACCACACTGTTGCATTGCCTCTGTTTCAATCTTTTCAATCTTCTTTCCGCGCGCCGACTGCAAAATCAATCTGCTAGCCACCTGATTGTTTCTTCTTATGCTTTCTTTTTAAAATTGAAAAGATGGGTGCTACAGATACACTACCACACTACTACATTTTTCTTCTTCTCTATGTTTACGTCAAAGGCTAATGTGGTTGGGGTTTTCTCCCGGTTGAAGTCTCTCCTCTTTGCTTCTCATCCTTGGTTCGTTTGTTGTTAAATTTTGAGCGGTGACAAACGCTTGGTCTTCATACTCCGCCGATGAGTTCCTTTCTTTTTCCCTGTTTCTTTGATTTTTTTTACTCCACTGGTAAGTTCCTTTCTGTTTCCCTTTTTCTTTTATTTTTTTGTGAATATTTGCTTGCAGTGTTAGGTTTAAGAAAAACTTTGTTTTACTCTTTCTTTCTTTCTTAAATCATGTTCAGCACTCAGATGTTTGGTCCATCTTTGCTGTTTGATGTTTCAAAGACCCTTTTTTAGTGTCCTGTATGCTTTTTTGCTCCCTGTTGCTGTTTGATGTTTCAATGTATTTTTATTTTTTAATATTTTTAATGAACACTGCATGGTAACTGAGTGGAAGGGCAAAAGGAAATATCTACATGATAAGCATGAATTGTGTAATTGTAAATGTAAATTACATGCATTTATACATACCTCGAGTTACTTGGTAGCTAATAAAACTTACTAGGCACAACTGTTTAGTTAATTTTGTTAAATCCTTCTCTTTCATACTTTATAGAAACAATGTATTGTTTCAATGTTTAGTTTAGTAAACTCTAAGAATAAGGTTAAAATGACAATATAAAACTCTGTCTTGCTTAGTTCTTCTCACTTACTCTAGGTAGTTTACTGTCAATCTGTTTCATTTACTTTTAAGAATAAAGTATTTACTTTTAAGAATAAATAGGAAGTTAAAGTAACAAACTTTCAAATGTCATTGTGCCATTAGCACAGTTCTCACTTTTGCTTTGATTTGATTAAATGTTTGTGTTTCATTTTCAACACTGGTCCTTTGAGTCTCAATTTTGCTTTCATTATTATTAGGTTTTGAGGGGAAAAAAAAACTAGGCTTCTTTACTCCGGTAAAATGCTGTCTTTTTCCCTATTTCTTTGATTTTTTTTTTTTAGTATTTCTCTTTTGGTACTTTATAGCAACACTTAGTTAGATGCTTAGCTTAGTAAACTCAAGGAATAAGTTAAAATAACAATATTACTCAATTTATTTAAAATCCACTCTCAGGACCAAGTGTTACTATATATGTTGGAGAGGGACTAATCCCTCTGTTCTAGCCAATTCTATTAATAAGGTAAAATAATAGGGATTGGTCTTATAATCAAAATGGATTGAAATTTTGATTCACCTAATTTTTCAAATTATGATCTTAGCTTAATTTTGTCATCATTTGTAAATAAAAGTGATTCAATTGTAGACAAAGTCTTTGACAATGGCTCGCAAGTTTGACATGATCAAAGATATAGATGACACAAGAGAAACTTTGAAGCTGGGTGTTAGAGTTACAGATATGTGGTTAGTCCAAAACCGAGATAAGGCAACACAACTTGAGATGGTTATCATGGATGCAAAGGTATCATTTAACATGTTTTGTGCTGGAAATTTAGTATTTAATTTATAATTAACTTTGCAAAGTTTTCTGTTGTTGCTGTTAATGAATTAGGGGGATAAGATTCAAGTGTTAGTAAAAAAGGAAGAGTTGGAAACATGGAGTACTAAGCTGAGAGAGAACACTACATATGTTATGCACAATTTTAAGGTGATGTGCAATGAGGGACAATATAAGGTTTGTGACCATAAATACAAATTGTCCTTCACGGTTGGCACAACCCTTAAAGAACATAATCTTCCGGAGGTCCCTATGAATGTATTTAAGTTTAAGAGTTTTGGTGAAATAATTAGTGGCAATTATCGTCGTGACATGTTAGTAGGTAATATTTTTCACATGTATTTGCAATCTCAATGTATTTTGGCTAAATGCATGCATAATAATCACTAGATTTTTTTGGTTTTTTCAGATGTCATTGGTGCTTTAAATGACATTACTTACCAACAAGCTAATGGTAATACTAAAAAAGTTGTATTTAGCATGAAAGATGTTGGGTAATATTCTTTGTTGTATATATTATGATTTCCTTTTGATTTCCATTTTTTAATGTACCTTCTTTTTTAACCTTGTGATCTTAATCATATTGTAGTGGTGACATGATTAGTTGTACTCTGTGGGAACAACATGCCTTGAAATTGCTAACATATTTGAATGAGAAACATGATTCTGGATCAATAATTATTTTGTTAACCCAAGCCAGGATCAAGGAGGCACAAGGTTTAATCATTCTAGCCATGTCTAATTGTAATTTAGGATTATATTGTCAATTGACTGATTCATGTCTATCACAGGGATTTATCCGATTTTGCTATCAAACTCATGGCATGGTTCAAAGCTCTTGATCAATGAAGTTGTACCAGAGATAACAACATTCAAAGAGAGGTCAAAAATTAAATTTAATTGTTGCACAAATTACATGAGAACAAAAATTATCAATCCTTCTCTAACTGAAATTTTAATTTCATTTTGATAATTCTTAGGTATGATGCAATTGAAATGCATGAACAATCAAGTCAAAGTCAAGGGCTAACCCAAATGTTTGGATGCTTCTCCCAATTCTCTGAACAAGATCGGTTTATGTACAAGGCACAAGTAAAAACTATTTCTGAAATCAATGCACAAAAAAAGGTATATACTAAATCCAGTTTTTTATGTTCAAAATAATCAACCTTAAAGTTGTTTTGTCTTTTAATCCATATATATATTATGATTGTTTTTGAGTAGGATGAAACTTACGTCACAGTTGCAACAACTGGGAAGTTTGTAGTAGGAAAAAATGGTTGGAGTTATGATGCTTGCAGTAAGTGCAATAAGAAGGTTGAATCGGTACATGCTCCGTTCACATGTAAATGCGGGAAATACAATGAAAAATCTATTCCAAGGTCCTTTAATCTATCAATTTTATTTTTACATTAATTCCATTTTTTTTATTGTAGCTTATATTCATTGTCATTTCCATCAATAGGTATAAGTTGGAGATAAAGGTCTATGATAAGAAAGACAATGCAATTTTTATCTTTTGGGACCGTGAATGTGCTCAACTTATAGGGAACTCGGCTCTTGAACTTAGAAACTTAATGATTGAAGTATGTAGTTTTATCATTAAGTCCTTTGTTTAATTTATTTTCAATTACTTACAATTTTCTAAATCGTCTTTATTAGTGTGGTGAAGATGATCCTAAGTTGTATCCGGAGCCTCTGGATAAAATGCTCGGATGTACTTTAGCTCTTAGGGTCAAAGTCCAGCCTAATTTCAATAGGTCATCTGTAATGAAGATGTCCCAGGACAAAGAATTAATTACAGCCATAACCCAACAACTTGAAACTAATGAGGTATATAAATTATTATATTTTTACACTCTACTTACTAACCTAATATCTCATGTTATTGGTAAATAAGATGCATGTGTTGCTGACAGGCTACATGTGAAATTGATAAGGCAGTGTGCAATGCAAATGAAGTTACTCAGTATGCTACTGTAAGAGAAAATACATGTTGTTTCATTTTAGTCAATAAATGATCATGATGTTTTAAACATTATTTAATTTCTCTTATTTTTGTTTTAATTAACAGCAGTCTTTATCTGCCACGGCAGATCATGACCCTGATTTGGAAGTTGCTCTCACTCCAGCGAAGAGACTGTCAAGTGAAATGCAGTTTGAAGATACCCTGTCTCAGGATGTTACATCTGCCCAACTGTCATCTACAAAGATGACAAAACACATCAAAACTGAATGAATTTTCAAGTTTTCATTGTGTTTGTTACTGAATGGTGTCTTTTTGGTGCAAAAACTGTTTAAGCATTTTGTTATCTTTTGGAATTGATCAAATGCTTGATCAAAAACATCAGTTTGATATACACTTTGTTCTGATTTGGAGTTTTAACAATGACTGTTAAATGTTACATAAAGGTACACTTGATCATATAGATTTCTGAACAAAATTATCAACTTGATCTTTGAATTAGAGATAAAGCTTTATTGATCCAATGCAAGAAGAAAATCATGAAGTTGATCATACTCTTTAATGCAGTAAAATACTGAAGGATGAATGTTAAGTTTTAGAACAAATCTCCAAAGCCAATTTCTGAATTATATCTTTGCTATTTTATTGCCACAGGTTGATTCTTTATTGTACACACATGATTTTTCTTTTGGACCAATATATCAGTTTTTAATCTAATCAGCTTATAATCTTTGGTACCAATGTATCATTTTATACTATATAATTATGCACGAATTCATGAGACCAATAACGAAATCAACTGTGTTGTAAATACATATTTTATCATATGCATAAAAATTATAAATCTGAACTTGAATATGACCCTTTAAATATGTGAAACTAAATTGATACAACAAAATTGGATATATTCAAAATTCAAAAATAGTAGCTTATTTTTTTATCAGTCATTCACACACACACACACACACACACACACACACATATATATATATATATATATATATATATATATATATATATATATATATATATATATATATATATTCCATGTACACCGTGGTTGTTTGCCTCTTAAAAAAATATAAGCTAAAATTACAAAGAAATGGCTTAGAAAATATAGATATCCTCATGAAGGCATTTAAATAAATGTAATAGGAGATAAAAAATGGGTAATCACTTTATACAAATAGATATCAAAAGTAACATATTTAAATAAGTTCAAGTGATTATAGCAGCAACTTGACTATATTTTATTATATTAACTGAAATCAAGCAGTGTACTCAAGTATGGACTCTGTCTTCATAGCCGTCAAACACAAGCAAGAAAGAAATCAAAAGTTGTGCTACCATATCCTATGAATGAAAAGAAAAATCTGGTGGGAGATATGTGATACAATCCCACGAAAGCTTATTATCACTTGAATTTTTAACTTTTTTTTTTCCAATTGGAGGTGTGGCATTGTTATCACTTGAAGTCTTTACCTTTTTTTTTTTTTAATTAGAAGTTGGCATTGACGTTGGTACTCTCTTTATGATGCAGTGATTCGGTTGAAACAGCAAAGTGCTCCCGTCATGGTAGGCTTCTTCTACATACATTGAAAGTGAAGTAAAAAATCAAATGCTTTTTATAATTTGCCTTTCTCTTTATGCACCAGTAGTTTCGGTTGATACAGCTAACTGAAGTAATCCTTCTCTGATAGCACTGCAATAGTATAGTTTGGTGAGTACTCGGTGTTGAGCTTCTTCATGCTACTTGACCTTTTTTCATGTTTTGGCACCTCTAACAAAGTCTTTGACAAGGATGTTATAAGTTATATTTAGATAGGAATTTAATTATCAATAGCTGCTTATAATGCTTTAACAAAAAAAATAAACTTCTCTATTGATGATAGCAAAATACATATAAATATGTTGCCTCCCCCAAAGAGCTTCTAATATGAATTTTTTTTAGAATCTTTTCTGTTATAAATACTATTAGTTCCAGGTACCTTGCTTTGTGACTATCCTTAAAAAAATTAATTATGTGAAAAGTGCAATTAGGTTCCACCATAAACCATTTTACAATGTTTTAACTACAAATATCTAAGCATTTATTGCAACTTTGCATGGCTTCATGCACTTTATTTGTTTTTAATGTGCTTGGGTAGATATAAAGTTTATGCTGTTGGTTGTATATAGGGGTTTTCTTCTGGTATCTTTTTATATACAACACCAACTTATATAAATTAAGATTCTAGATTGCTGAATTGCTACCCCGGATATGGCTTTTTGAGCTAGAGTATTCTGAGAGGGGCACTTGGTATAGTGAGCAATTGACAAATTATCTCTATGTTAGCTACTTTGTAATTCAGCACCATTCGTGTTGCATATTATATATATTTTTTCCTTTGCTTATAAAAAAAAATCATTTTATTAACTTAGCATCACCATAACAAGATATTTCTCAAATCCTTGTATATTCCACCTTATTATACTTTGTTAATCTATACATAGACGACAAATACTGAATGATTGAATTTTTCTAAACTTATCATAGTTTAACACAAGCATTCAAGGATCTTTAAGCACTGCATGAACTGAACATTCACTATCCTATTCTTCTGGCCTCCTGATGGTTGCACTCCTATTTCTCCACAGTAAGTATCATGACCATCTTTCATTCAACAACATCACACAAGTTGGTTCACTGAATTCAAAATGGTAAAATGCATTTTAAGTCCTTCTACATTTAGTTAACATTGTTTTAGTCCTACTTTTTAAAAATGCTGAATGTGGTTGATTTGATTTTTGAGTCTATATGTTTTATATGGCTTTCATAGTAATTTTTAATCTTCCTCTTGAATCTTACTTTTCCTATCCAGCAATGAAAAATACTGAACTAATGGCTCTCTTGCAATTTAGATATCTCAAAAGCTCTACTTGCTGTCTCTAAATTTGTCTACCGATGCCCATCAAAATTAGGAAAACTTGCAAGAAGTTCTGATTCCACCAGTCCTTGATTCAATAGCAGGCTTCCATAGCAATAACTATGAGTCAGAGAAAATTTCTCTCATAATTGAAGGTGTTTGTTCTCTCATACAAATCATATGCATTCATGAAGATCATTTAAGAAGTCTATTTACATCAATACTTTAAGCAATTGTTGGTGTTCATTTAAATAATTGATATAACTGATTCATTAAGTATGCCTTATTTTGTGCAATAGTCATGTTACCTTATTCCTTCTACTTTATCTTTAATTAGGTTCAGGGTGATATTGTGCATCATGATGTAAAATACTATTCTGCTTGATAATGTTAACGACTAATATTTAAGCAGGGATGCTATAGCATTTTCCTAGCAAGAGTTTGGTCAGTAGCCACAAAGAGGTGAGTAACCTTCTCTCATAGGACTCTGATACCAACTTTATGATCAACTACCTACTGAGTACCCTTTCCGATATTGATGTTTACTGCTACTTGGTTTGTCATTTAATTTCGTTCTTTTTTTCAATCAACCTTACAATTGTGTTGTTTCATTGGCCTATAATCATTTTGTTATCCTCATTATTTTAACCACTATACTGGCCACAACATAACTATAAATTGATTATATTTAAAATTCTATCATGGATGATCTATAGGATAATGGATAATGAACAAAATATAAGCAGGGATGATGCAGCAAAAGCACGATTGAAAAGAAAGAACATAATGCGAGAAAAAATTGCTAATAGATAGAGTAGTACCAAACAACTATGTCCTCAACCAAGATCCAGAATGAGGACACCACTCTCTGATATAACATCTAGCAATTTCAATCAGACCAGGCAGATCAATACTCAACCAAGTACTAGCCAAAATCCTTTACGGAGCAAACAAAGTGCAGTCCAAAGGAATATGCTTGGTGTAAATTTAATGGACAGATTTAATGACATGAGTCAAAACTTGGTCAATCAAAGTCATGTAAATGTTGGTTCATATTGCTCAAATCTAAATATATCCACATCAACATCATTTCATTCTTTAACAACTCCTGTCCAAGAAGATGACAATACAAAGAATACTTTTCCTTATATTTGGGCCAGTGGAAGGTACTTAATTACAAACATGTAATTTTTCACTTATTGCTAACTTATTATATGTAACTCTACTTTTATTTTAATAGATTTCACTTTAGATAGCAATTCAAGTTCTGAGGAAGAAGAACTAGATAGCAGTGTTAATCCTGGTCCAACTGTCAATCCTAATCAAGGTACTATTTGTTTGTCAAATATTATATTTTGATTAAATGTTGTATACTAATTTATAATTGAATTTTATTTTGGTAGGATATTTTGATATCGGTGATCCGCTTATACAATGTCAACATTGTAAAGCAAATATGTGGTACCAGGAGAGAATGCGGAAAAACAGACACACTGCCAGTCCCAAGTATCATCTTTGTTGTGGTGATGGAAAAATTCAATTACCACTTTTGCGAAGACCACCTACAATGCTTGAGCAACTTTTATTTGATGACAAATCACCTAATAGCAAAAAAATCAGCAACATATTAGAGTGTATAATATGATGTTTGCATTCACATCACCAGGAGCAAAGCTTGACAGGTCCATTAATAATGGTGGTGGTCCACCAACTATTAGGATACAAGGTCAACCATGCCACAGAATTGGCAGCCTATTGCCTATGTCTGGTAATGCACCAAAGTTTGCACAACTTTACATCTTTGACACTGAAAATGAAATACAAAATAAGATTCAAACAATCAGGTACTTACCTATTTAATGATACATTTGCATAAATCTTCTTTGACATAGTTTGAATTTATATTTAGTATTTAATACTATTTATTTATTTGTTCAATTATAGTAACCAAAGTCACATACATCTAGAGATTATATCCAAATTATCGTCAATGCTTGATCAATATAATATACACGCAAAGTCTTTTCGAATGGCTAAGGATAGATTGAAAGATGGACATGTGCATGATCTTAAATTGAAGTTGATTTCTAATAGAGTTAAGGATGGTAGAATATATAACATACCTCATGTCTCCGAAGTTGCTGCTCTTATTGTTGGTGATGTTGACACGGCATCAAAAAGAGATATAATTATGGAGACACAAAGTGGTCAACTTCAAAGAATAGATGAGTTGCATACAAGTTACTTGGGTTTCCAGTATCCACTTTTATTTCCTTATGGTGAGGATGGGTACAGGCATGATGTGCTCCATAAAGCGACACACACTTCTAAAAGCTATAGGAGGAATCGCCTTACTATTAGAGAATGGCTATGCTTTAGAATCTAGTCTAGACAAAATGAGGCCCAAACTATATTGCGTTCAAGAAGACTCTTGCAGCAGTTTTTGGTTGATGGTTATTCCATGGTTGAGTCCGAAAGACTTTCTTTTATCAGGAGAAACCAATCAAAACTAAGAGTTGATAAATACTGTAATTTGCATGAATCAAATAACAGTGTACAAAGCCAAGGTGCAAACATGGGAAAAAGAGTCATATTACCTTCTACATTTGTTGGAAGTCGTAGATACATGGATCAATTATACTTTGATGGAATGGCAATTTGTAGTTATGTTGGCTTTCCAGATTTGTTTGTCACATTTACATGTAATCCATACTGGCCAGAAATTCAAAGATTGCTTAGGCCCGTGCATTTGAAACTAGAAGATCGTCCATATATAGTATCAAGAGTTTTCAAAATTAAATTAGAAGAGCTTTTAGCAGATTTGACAAAAAAACATGTCTTGGGGAGGGTACTTGCATGTAAGTCCTTAGAATCATTCACACTAATTTTCTATGCATTGATTCTTCAACAATTGCAAAGTCATTTTACTAAAATTTATTTCCCTTGCTTTACTTTCAGATATGTACACAATTGAGTTCCAAAAGCGTGGATTGCCACATGTACACTTGCTGATTTTTTTGCACCCATCAAACAAGTATCCTACTGCAGATGATATTGACAAAATAATATCAGCTGAGATGCCATGTCCAAATGTAGGGAAGGGGTTATACAATTTAGTTCAATCTCACATGATCCATGGCCCATGTGGCCTAGCTAACAGATCATCACCGTGCATGAAAGATGGAAGGTGTTCTAGATATTATCCCAAGAAATTCCAA
Source organism: Pueraria montana var. lobata (assembly GCA_026413185.1). Lineage (NCBI taxonomy): Eukaryota > Viridiplantae > Streptophyta > Magnoliopsida > Fabales > Fabaceae > Pueraria > Pueraria montana. Next base: position 22,526,121 of record CM048648.1, on the reverse strand, counting down.
AACTCAACAGTTGTTGATCAAGATGGGTATCCTATCTATAGGAGAAGAGACAACGGCAATACAGTTGTCAAGAATGGTGTTACTATTGACAATCGCAGTGTTGTCCCTTACAATCCGATGTTGTTGAGGAAGTACCAAGCTCACATTAATATGGAATGGTGTAACCAAAGTACTTCAATAAAGTACTTATTCAAATACATCAATAAAGGGTATGATAGGATTACAGCTGTGATAGTTGAAAATGAAGATCATGCATTATGTAATCGTGGGCCTGTCGATGAGATCAAACAATATCTTGATTGTAGGTATATTTCTCCATGTGAACCATATTAGAGATTTATTTCCAATGCTTTCTAGGCTAGCAAAAACACTCATTTACCCTTATAATTTACTTACAGCTGCAATGAATTAGAATACTTTTGTCTTTTACTTATTAATACAATATTTAATATATTTCCCCATCTGAACCATGTTAGAGATTTATTTCCAGTGCTTTCTAAGCTAGCAAAAACACTCATTTACCCTTATAATTTACTTGCAGCTGCAATTAATTAGAATACTTTTGTCTTTTACTTATTAATACAATATTTAATTTGTAGGTATATTTCCCCATGTGAGGCATGTTGGAGAATTATTTCCAGTGCTTTCTAGGCTAGCAAAAACAATCATTTACCCTTATAATTTACTTGCAGCTGCAATTAATTACAATACTCTTGTCTTTTACTTATTAATACAATATTTAATTTGCAAGTATATTTCCCCATGTGAGGCATGTTGGAGAATTATTTCCAGTGCTTTCTAGGCTAACAAAAACACTCATTTATCCTTATAATTTACTTGTAGCTGCAATTAATTACAATACTCTTGTCTTTTACATATTAATACAATATTTAATTTGCAGGTATATTTCCCCATGTGAGGCATGTTGGAGAATTTTTTCCTTTCCAATTCACAGTAGGAAACCAGCAGTTGAAAGGTTATTTTTTCACCTTCCAGGAGAGCAAGTTGTGTATTATCAAGATCATGAGGACATTGATGATGTACTTTCCAAACCAAGTGTTACGGAATCAATGTTCACAGCTTGGATGTATGCAAATAGGATATACCTGGAAGGAAAATATTTAACCTATACCCAATTTGTGTCAAGATTTGTGTATGATAAAAGAAAAAGATGTTGGACACCATGAAAGAAAGGTCATACAATTGGAAGGCTAATTTGGATACCTCCAAGTACTGGTGAGCTATTTTACTTGAGAATGATGTTAACTGTTTCAAAAGGTCCTTCTAGCTATGAAGATATTAGAACTGTTACCAATATCCAATATCCTACATTCAAATAAGCATGTTTTGCTATGGGATTTCTTGAGGATGATAAAGAATATATTGAAGCTTTAAGAGAAGCTAAAAATTGGGGTTCAGGTTACTACTTGAGAAAATTGTTTGTCATAATGTTATTATCAAGTAGTATTAATAAACCTGATGATGTATGGAATCAAACATGGCAATGGCTACAGATGGAATCCTCTTTGAACAAAGAAGGTTGTCGAATATTCAAGGTATAATTAGTACTCATTTTTTTATCTCATACGGTTTATATTTGACTACTTAAAATATTTGTCATTAAAAAAATCTAATTCTTAATTTATAGACTTGCAACTTAGTGATGAAGAGTTGCAGAATTTAACCTTAATCGAGATTGCAAAATTGCTGCAAGAAAATAGAAGAAGCCTAAAGAACTATCCATCACTTCCATACCCAAATGGCTATGTGACAAGCGAATTGGGAAATAGGCTCATATATGCAGAACTGGATTATAATGTAGCTCATTTACATGCTGAGTTCCAAAATTTATTCAACTCTCTTACTGGTAACAGATTTTGTTACCAAAAATAAACATTACTTTGGTTTCTTTTTATATTTAATATTCACTAATTTTTTTTATTCACTTCTATGACAGATGAACAAAGAGGTATATTTCAAAAAATAATGCAAGCAGTTAACAATCAACAAGGTGGCATGTTTTTCTTATATGGTTATGGTGGCACTGGGAAAACATTCATGTGGAAAACATTAGCTTCTGCATTGCAATCACAACACCAAATTGTATTAACAGTTGCATCAAGTGGCATTGCATCTCTATTGTTGCCTGGAGGTAGAACAACACATTCAAAATTCAAGATTCCTGTTCCTACACTAGATAACTCAATTTGTAACATTCACTAAGGGAGTGAACTTGCTGAATTGTTGAAGGCTACAAAGTTGATAATATGGGATGAAGCTCCAATGGCACATAAATTTTGTTTTGAAGCACTAGATAAAACTCTAAGAGACATCATGAGAGTTGATCATCTTAATTCTTCAATCTTTGGAGGAAAGGTCATTGTTTTTCGTGGAGACTTCAGGCAAATTTTACCTGTGATTCCAAGAGGAAGTCATTCTGATATTGTTCATGCAACAATTAATGCATCATATCTTTGGGATCATTGTCAGGTATTAACTCTCACCAAAAATATGTGTTTACTAAGCACCTTGGACAATACATGTGCTTCAGAACTCAGTGAATTTTCATAATGGATACTGGACATTGGAAATGGCAAAATATTATAACCAAATGATGGTTATGCTTCCATAGATATTCCATAACAGTTTTTAATTACAAATTTTTATGATCCCATAGCTGCTATTGTTGAGAGCACATATCCTAATTTAATGGAGCAATACAAAAGTGAAGAATTCTTGGAGTCTAGAGCCATTCTGGCCTCAACCATTGAGACTGTTGATCAAATTAATGACTATGTTCTGTCTTTGATCCCAGGTATTTCATTCAATATGTTCATTGATACTAAGTTAATTATATTCATTTTTAAGTTAATTATATTCAATTTTAAATGACTTAGGTGACGAAAGGGAATATCTAAGGTCAGATTCAATTGACAAGTCAGAAACAGTTGAAAGTCAAACATTTGAAGCACTTACAAGTGAATTCCTCAACTCTTTGAGAACATCTGGTCTTCCTAATCATAGGATAAAACTGAAAGTGGGAACCCCAATAATGCTCTTAAGAAATTTAGATCAATCTGAAGGATTATGCAATGGGACTAGGTTGGTGGTCACAAAACTAGCAAATCATGTAATTGAATCAAGAATCATGTCTAAAAAGAATCATGTAATCTACATTCCCAGGATGTCCATGTCTCCATCTCAATCCCCATGGCTATTTAAGCTTATTAGGAGACAATTTCCTATCATCGTCTCATATGCCATGACAATTAATAAATCACAAGGTCAGTGATTAGCAAGTGTTGGATTGTACTTGCCAAGACCAGTCTTTAGCCATGGTCAATTGTATGTGGCAATTTCCAGAGTAAAAAGCAAACATGGTTTGAAGATCTTAATCCATGATAAGAACAAAAAACCATTAAAGACAACTACCAATGTTGTCTTCAAAGAGGTCTTCCAAAATCTATGACAGGTGCCTCTCTACTAAATTCAACACTTAGTTCAATTAATGTCAATAATATTAATTTTAATGTCAATATCATTTTTAAACTACAAATGCACATTTATGCTTCCAATAAAGTTCATCAATTGTCTTATAACTTAACCTTTCTATTTTTCCAGATTTTAGCTTCATTTGCATTAATCTTTCCAATTTCAAGATATCCTTCATAAAAATTTGCTCTCATTGGAATTTTGGCTGTAAGTTACTTTATACTATTAGTTTATAATCTGATCTAAATTGATAAATTCTATTTTGTTTTTAATTATAAAACAATGGTAGGGATGCTAACATAATTAATTATTCCCTGGTGTATTTCCTGTGCATTTTTCTTATACAACTATCATGCGCAATCACACTTTAACAAACTTCTACGCACTATTTACTGTAGTCTTTTCCCATAAGCCATTCTTCTTATTTGTAGGACAAATCTGCTACTACAGTCTCCAAGTATGAAGAAAAACAAGTTTATGGATGCAAGCTCCTGTTTGATCTGCAATTGCTTCATTCCCTTCAAACAATGATATCATTATCATTTTTTGATATATATTTATGCTTTAGTCTTCAAAAATAGTTAATTGAAGAATATAATAATATATCTGTTAGTATAGTTCCACTTATTTTGTAGGTAAACTTCTACAAGTCATTTGCCTGACTGCACAGAGAATGGTATGATGTATTCTTCAATTAAATGCTTTTGATTGAAGTAAGAATGACAGATTTTTCTGATGCAATTCATTTTCTAATTAAGTTGAAACTGGATGAGATGTGGCTAATTCAGCAAATTCATTGCCATATACTGATATCTGTGTTTTAAGCTGACAAAAGTCTTTCCAAGAATTGTTTCCGCCAAATTTGACAAACATATTGATATAAATTGATTTTTGTACTTCAAGACTACATATCATGATATTAATTGAGAAAAGTTTGGTGGTTAATTCTTGCGATTCAACATTCAAAAGCTTACATATCATGATAATAAATATCATAGTTAAATAAATGCAAAATTTATGATAAGGAGATTATGCCTATCTATGCTCTTATTTTGTGATGTTTGTATCTACTTTTCATTGAATTGTTTTTGCTTCTCTGGATTAAAAGTGTTCTACTATTATAATCTGTCATAATATTATTGTTAACTGTTTATATTAATCAAATTGATATTTCCTTCATGATTATTTAGGCTCCTGTCATAATATTATTTAAACTCTGTTATTTATTTAACTTCAACTAAATGCTATGATACTCGAATCTTTTTAATTCGATTGATTAGCATGGGATCCTTACTTTACAGCAGGTTACAGCTGGTGCATTTTTACTTTGAACTACTATGATAGTCCATTCCCTTTAATTCCATTGTTTATGATGGGATGCTTAATTTACCCACTGCTTATAATTACTGCATTTTTTCTATTTGAAGAAAAAAAATGTGACGTTATTGTTAAATTATAGTGCATGCAACTTATACCATTTGGTTCATGCATGCAAGTTATTGACATATGTTCAATAGATATGCCAAAATCCAGCCATGTATTGCCTATGACAAAAAACTGGAACAGCTAGGTCCAACACCTTTTACTCCTCTATCAAATCCCGATCCAGACAACATATGCAGCCTGCTTTGATACATGATTAGCTTCATAAAGTAAGGTGTGAACAAACTTGCTTTTACACGTGTACAACATAGACTTTCATTTGGGAAATTAAAAAAAAAGGCTTAAATATCTTTTTGGTCCTTGCAATTTAGTGTTTTTTGTCCTTGTAATTTTTTTTTGGTTTTAGTCCTTGCAAATTATGTTTGTTTTGCTTTTCGTCCTTATAGTGGTTTAGATAGCGCTTTGAACAGTGAAAAAAGCGCTATCTAAACTACTATAAGGATGAAAAGCAAAACAAACATAACTTGCAAGGACTGAAACCAAACAAAAAAATTTGCAAGGACGAAAAGCAAAAAAACACTAAATTGCAAGGACCAAAAAGATATTTAAACCTAAAAAAAATTATGCATTTAGCATGAATGCAATCACGTGATCTGCACAATTATTTAACTTGTGTTAAAGATTATTCTAATTTATCCAACTAATTTATCATTTTTTGTCACAACCAATTGCTTTAGACTTAGTTAGAACTACTGCATTTTTATTTTCAGTCCAGGTTAAACCTTTATTTATACCACTACAGTTTGGATTTATCAAGTCCTTTATACTTATAATGATGGCACCTTGAATTGTCTGGAAGGAGACCTTTAACGTAACGCATACAATTATGAACTCGTGCCTATCATGAAAACATAATAAATCAAACAGGTATAGTCCCTGCCTATCACCAATAAAAATCAATATGTATTAGCAATCTCACAAACTGAAACACATGGCCCACAAACTGTACAGACCATGTGCCAAAGGCTGTTTTCATCTAGAATACAAGAATTCTACATGTGAAGAGTATATTAATAATTTCTTACGGAAACTTTTCATAGATAATAATAAAATAATAACTTTAAAAAAATAGTAGAGCTTCAGCAGAATCACGTGATTCCTTTCCTCATATTAATATTCGTTCAATAAATTAAACTTTACTTGGTCAATGATTCAATCCAATGAGTGTGACTATACAAACAACACAGCTTTAGGAGAATTTATATCATGTATTCAGCTGAATCAAGTTAAGCACATCCCATCTTCATTTTATGCTATTTGTAGATAAAGACAAAAGAAAAAGGACAAAAACTTATCACATTCTCACTCTCCCTATTATAACATCCTCAAACATCTAAATTGCTTGTTGCAACTTAAATTCCAAAAATGGCTTAAATGACTTTTAGGTCCCTAAAAAATTCCCGTTTTTTGTTCTGAGTCCCTGAAATTTTTTTGCATTATTCCGGGTCCCTAATAAAAAAAAATTGGATCCAAGTCCCTGCCGTTAGAGGACCGTTAATAATCGATGACGTGTCCGTTAATTTGACAGGTAAGTAGTTGAGTTGTATTTTCTTAAATTAGTTTTAGGTCCCTAATAAATTACCTTTTTTTGTTCTAAGTCCTTGAAAATTTTTGGTGATTGTTCTGGGTCCCTATTAAAAACATTTTTGATCTAGGTCTCTGTCATTAGTTGCATGCAACACACGTGGGTAGACACGTCAGCAGTTATTAATGGTCCACTGACAGCATGGACTTGGATCAAAATTTTATTTTTATTAGGGACCCAGAACAACGTAAAAAAATTTCAGGGACTCAGAGCAAAAAATGGGAATTTTTAGGGACCTAAAAGTTATTTAAGCCTTCCAAAAATACTATTCTCCTAGCATCTGGTACAAATTATAAAAGCAAATACTAACATATTCCTACATGATAAGATTCACTTTCCTCCACTACCCACAACAGTATCCCAGTGGAAAATATTTGCATAAGTACAAGAATCAACTACGTGACATTATGCTGTAGCTACTTTGGTTAAAGAAACCAAAGCTACTCTGCCATACAAACCAGTATTCACACATGCCTTTCTCTATCAAGTGGATGAAAACACATCTCCTTTTTGCCTTTCTCTATAAATACCAACATTAGTTTTGAAATTCATTCACTTCCCACTGTGATTTTCCTCCTCAAAATAGAAACAACAAATTATTTTCCTCGTCTTTTGCTTACTTTCAAAAGCAATAGCAGAATTGGAGCTGAAACCTGTTGCCATCAATGAAATTTTCAGTTTAAGAAACCAATCAAATAATTTAGTAGGTAATTATTTCAATCTATACATGCAAATTTATATCCAAAATTTCTTTAATATTATCTTCTATTTATCCTTTACTACACACTTATTAATTCTACCATGTTGTTAGATGTTGTTGGCCTACTCACTGCAAGGTCAAATTTTACTCACCGATGGCTCAATGGCAAAAGATTATCAACTCTTATAGTGGAAATAACAGACATGACGTATGTCTCAATTTAACTATTTAAAATGAACATTATATTTACATTATTTATACTTATTTTCTTCTAACTACAAAATCTTCATGTTTGTAGGGGAACAATCGAATGCATTATGTACGATGATTGTGCCCAAACTGTAATAGAGTACTTAGTCGAAGATGACCACTACTTGCCCATTCCTATCATTGCTATAAAATCAGCACAAATAAACAGATTTGGTGGCCTACTATTTGGCTTAACAAGATGTAAATACTTTAACTTCATTTATCACTTTTTTCAGGTGAGACTTCTATTCAAACTGTCCCTCAGTTCAACATTGTTAACCTCAACCCAAACTTTACCAAACTAAGTTTGTTGAGGAGTAGGTATATCCTTTTACCAATGTTATCAAAATATAATTATACTCAAAATCCAAAAGATATATATCTGATATAATATGTTTTTCCATTTTAAATTTATTTTTCAGCTTACTTGCGTATCGTACTTACATGGAGGACGATGAGATTCGTTTTGAAGCAATGCCAGAAGGTTGTCTTACTCCAAAAGAAGAGGTTACAAATTCCAACTATTTTATACTATACTAATATTTCCATTCTTTCATGTCAACTAACATTGCAAAATGAATTATCAGGGATCCGCATCTTCAACAACTGCATCAACAAAGGAGAATGCTCAAGATATTTGCATGAAAATTAGTTATCTAATACGTTATATAAACTTTATCATTTCTGTCTTTTTAATCCTATGTCTACTAGACTGCTATGTGTACTCCATCTATGTGTAATATCAACTTTATCATTTGTCTTTTTATAATTCTCTTTTTTTTATTGTTGTATGTAATTGACTACTAATCAATTTCATGCACTTATATTTCTACTTTGTTTTAATACTTCCTCCTTATATTCGTACAAAACCAACACACCCGTTCACACGCACGGGTTACTTACTAGTTGCAATGAATACAAGAGCAACCGGCGGTGGACAATGAGTATTTTGTCTTTTGTATTTGCGTATAGTTTTACGTTCAACAACGTTGTTAAAATGTGCAGATAGTGATTCAATGACGCGTGCTAGCGTGCGCAAGCAGCCCATGTCTGGCACCGTGCGAAACAATAGTTTCGTATTGTTTCGGGAATCATGCACGGTAAAAGAATTATTTTTTATCTTTGGATCTTTTAAATTTTTAATCTATGGCTGAAACTTTTTTTGTATTTTTCTTTTTCTTTTTTATTTTTCTTCCTTATTTTCCTAATTTACCCTCCTCCTCCTCCTTCTTCTTCTTCTTCTTCTTCTTCCCCCGTCTCCTTCTCTCCCCCTCCATCTCCTTCTCTAAGTTATAACTTAATACTTTAAAAAAAAAAAAAAATCCTTGCTATAATGTTAGCTATGTAAGTTCACATGAAATTTTTGTCTTTGCTTTTGCTTTGACAGTATATTATTATCTAATTTCTGATTAATTTTGCTTGTTTATTGTAAGTTCATTGCTTTAATGTTGAGAAACTGCAACACCTCCCCGAATCATCCAACCAACCTTCAGTACCAAAAATCCTACAGGAATCAAAACACAAGCTCCAACTTATAGATCAGAGCAGCAAGAAAATCACTACCAGCCCCCAAGATTAAAAAAACTAAAACCTTGCAACCTTACAATCAAGAATTAATCAACAAAATAAAATTAAAAAAAAAAAAAGAGATAAAGAAAATGGAGTCGGAGAAAATAAGGTTTGAAACCCCTTTCACCGCATGCACAATAATTTTGTGCTCGACGCATCGCCACCGTATGCACGCCGCATTGTTGCCGAAGGCCCGGCCCATTTCTTCACGCTCTCTATCTCCTTCCTTGCAGTTGCAGCATCGGATCTGGTGGTTTGAGATGGTTGCGTTTTTTTCTAGATCTGAGATATGGGTTGTGGCATGTGGTTGTTTCCAGAATTAAAAAAGGTATACCCGTCGTTGCACTTCCATGTTGCCGTCGTTGGCTTCCTTCAATGTCGCCGTTGTTGGTTTCCTTCAAAGTCGCCAGTGGTTGCGGTGGTGCCGTCGCCGTTAGCTCTTGGTGGCGGTGGTGCGGTGGGATGGAGGGAGAGAGAAGGGAACGAAGAAGAAGGGTAAATCAGGAAAAAAGAGAAAGAAAAGCAGAAAAGAAAAAGAAAAAAGTGAAAAAAAAAATCAACCGTAGATTGAACAATTAAAATATCCGACGGTCAATTTTTCTCCTGCACGGTAATAATTTGCCAATACATGCTTTCGCACCGTGAATGATTTGAGGAGGTGTCACACGTTAGCACGCGTCGTGATTCAATATCTAACTAATGAATGAAATGCGATCATCGAGAATGTACCACATGTAAGACAAATGACAAATAAAAAAACAAAAAACTGCATCATTGAAACGTGACCTCCATTCCTAATTCTGATCCAAATCCAACTGTAGACGGTGCAGTTTTGAACCTCATGACTGATAGTATAGTTTTTGGATTGGGTTTATTGTAATATTTTAAGGTTCGTGATGCGAATGTGCTAACATAGTAATAGGTCCATAATGACTACTACAACCACTGAATAACGAAAAGTTAAAATCCTTGTATATTTTGTTACTCTTACTTTGTCAATGATACTTTTAAGTAAAGTATATTTTTCATGAATTGATAATGACTGACCTAAATATTATTTTTAAATAATTATTATAAAAATTAATACTTTCTCAATTTTTTTTACCTATCGTTTAAGATTTGTTATGTAGAAACCAAAAAATATAATAAATTTTTTTGATTCCAATAAAATAATTATGGATTTTCTATTTTATCCATTTTCCTTTCCACTCAACAATAAATGCATGTGTATAATAATTAAATATTATGAGACAAATAAGGGTATAATTGATAAATAAGTAATTAATGTGATATTGAATTTTACAAATGATAGATAAATAGAAACAATTTTTTTTAAAAATCTAACAGTTAAAAAGAAACGGAAGGAGTAATCTAAAACAATTTATAATTAAATTGCAATGTAAAAAAATCTAAAATTGAATTAGAATATATCAATAGTGTAAATTTTTTTTATATCATTATTAATTATATCTTGTTATGTATTTCAAAATTGTTGAGTTTTATAATAATTATTTTGAAAATTGTAAAAAAAATAATTTTTATATAATTAATAATATAAAAATCTTTGCAGTATCAAAATTAAATTAAAAATCTACAGATAGAGAAGATATTTTAATAGTAATAAAATTTAGATAGTTTCATTAGTGTTGTTTGTATTGTTTTTCAATCAAAAATAGAGTTTCACTTTATTAATCAATCCGTAATGGAAACCTTTATTACATGTATTATCAATGAAACTCCAACTTTAACAGCACAAACATGCTTAAAAAACTGTATACAAGGAAGGTTTAATTGTATTTTTTTTATTTTTACTTTTTAATTAAAAAATGTCAACTTATTTTCAAATATTTGTATAAAAAACACTGAAAATACTTTTTAATTAAAAAATGTCACGTAATTTATAATCTGTTTTCTGTTTTAAAAAATGAAAACAGATCCTAAGTTTTCTCCCATGATATCGGAGTATCCATCATCATTTACTCTCCATAAATTGTACTTACTCTTCTGAGTCTTGCTCAGTTTAAAAGGAAGAATAGCCTCACAGAGAGAGGCTTATCACCAAAGAGTAAGAGATGGGTTCTAATTCTATTGATGATGATACACCGCTTCTGGAAGAGGGTCTGCTTCAGGTTCTCCTTCACTCCTTCTTTCTTTCTCCATACACACCCTTACCTCAAAACTTCTATCTTCTTCTCATGCCTACTTACTTGTATACCATACACAGTTTGCTATGAGATTTATATGATTGTTTATTTTCTTGTGAAGGATGATGATGAAGGGAGTGAGCAATACACAGGAGATGGCTCAGTTAACTTTAGAGGGGGGCCTGCTCTTAAGAAGGATACTGGCAAATGGAGGGCTTGTCCCTTTATCCTAGGTATGCTTTTACATTTCTCTTATGTTATTCAATAATCCAGTTATTGTTTATACCATTTTGAGTAGATAGTGTATGTATACACTGCCACTTGAATGGTTTTTATACTGTTGTTCAATAACAAATTGTGATGTATGGTAAGTGCTTGTTTGCACGAGTGTTAGCAAAATTGATTTTGGTTAAAATTGATTTTGAAGTAATGTGATTTATGTTTGGATATTTTTATTATAAAATCAAGCTAGGAGTAAGACTTAGTATAAAAAATTTTATCCAAAGCAAAAGCTACTACCCAAAGTTGCTTTAACTCAAGATCAATTCTGAACTCTTTACCAACATGAAACAAACATGTGAAAATCTATCTAAAATCAATTATAGACTCAGAATCAATTCTTTAACTTGAAATCAAATACGCACTAAGTTTATTGACTTTAACAATAACTACATTAAAAGTTATACCTACTGCGATTTCTAATTTGTTGATTGTAAACATATTTAGATATTTAGACTGGTAGTGCATAGAAATTAAACTCTATCATTTTTATGTATATAAATCTCAGGCAATGAGTGTTGTGAACGTTTGGCCTTCTTTGGAATTGGAACAAATCTTGTTACCTATCTTACCACCAAATTACATGAAGGAAACGTTTCTGCTGCAAGAAACATCAGCATCTGGCAAGGCACTTGTTATCTCACTCCTGTCATTGGAGCTGTTCTAGCAGATAGTTACTGGGGTCGATACTGGACAATTGCTGTTTTCTCTGCGATTTATTTCATTGTAATAACTGATAAACTTAGATAGCCTTCTTTTCCTAGTCCAATGTTTCTCCACACACATATCTCTCTTAATTGTCCAGTAGTATGGCAATCATGAAAGATAAACAATATGAGCACTCCTGATTCTGTTTTGGATCAGCCATATCATATAATTAATGAATTTAATTAGAATGTACTGACACTGTCTTCCAATCATGGATTATCATGTATGAGTCATGACTCTGTCATAAGATGCCAAAAGTGGTTTCTAATTGGTTAACATTGTACCAGTGACAGTCTATCAAAATTGAACTCATACTTAATTACATATATGCTTTGCTGTTTAATTGTCTTTTCATGTTGTAATGTGTGATATGGATACTGCGTGCAGGGGATGTGTACTTTGACACTTTCTGCATCTTTACCAGCATTGAAGCCTGCTGAATGTTTGGGTTCTGTATGCCCTTCAGCTACTCCTGTACAATATGCTGTGTTCTACTTTGGTCTGTATGTGATTGCGCTTGGGACTGGTGGTGTGAAAGCATGTGTGCCATATTTTGGGGCAGATCAATTTGATGAAACTGATCCAAAGGAAAGGGTTAAGAAAGCGTCGTTTTTCAATTGGTATTACTTTTCTATCTACCTAGGTGCCATTGTGTCATGCAGCTTAATTGTGTGGATTCAAGACAATGCAGGATGGGGTCTTGGATTTGGCATTCCTGCTTTGTTTATGGGATTATCTATTGTAAGCTTCTTTATAGGCACACCTCTATTCAGGTTTCGGAAACCTGGGGGAAGTCCTTATACAAGAATGTGCCAGGTTTTGTTTGCATCTGTCCGGAAGTGGAATCTGGTTGTCCCTGAGGATAATAGTCTCCTGTATGAGATGCCAGACGAGAAATCTGCAATTGAAGGGAGTCGCAAACTGGTGCATAGTGATGATCTAAGGTAATTAAACTGTCTTTACTTTGACATTTTTGTCCTAGTATTATGAGCTTCTTTCATTGTCACAATATAGGCATAGGATTAGGATTATCTAGTTATACATGGTGACTTTCTAATATTCTTGTTGAAGTGCAATTTGTCTAATATCAAATTAGGAATTAGTTGTTTATGGGGAAAATGTATGAGACCTGCTCAAATGTTACAGAAGTTGTAAGTGTTAGGGTCTAACTGGTCACTTACAAATTAGCTATACCTTCAGGCTTTAGGCCTTCCTTGGCACACCTAGTAAGGCCTGATAGGATGGAATAACCAATTGTTCTGATTTATCTGATGTTTGGAACACATGACCAATTGCAGAACCTTATCCAATTCCCTCTTTTCATCAAGTTTTGTATGACACTAATGCTGCAGTACTGGGGAGCAATTATAAATTTATAATATTTTTTTTGGATTGTGATGATTTTACTGTCTTTTTATATGAATTATTTTTAGGAGTTTTATTTACTTATTCAGGTGAATCAAGGTAATTATGCAGAATTAGAGTCCATGTTGGATACTGTATGGGTCAAGATTTATCATCTATATAATATATTACTATGTTATTTCCAATGTTTATTTGAAGTGGTATACTGAAGGTCAATGAAAATGTTGAGCCATTTAGTATGTATGTATGTGTTAGGTAGCAGTTAGTTATGATAGGTTAGTTATCCATTAGTTAGTTAGGAGTTGCCTATATATAAGAGGGGTTGAGACGGAGATTTTATCATGTGATTTATGAGGGAATTCAGATTGTTGTGGGAGAGTCCAGTTCTCTTGAAAGTACTGCGAATCATTTCTACTATTTTCTGTTAATAGAACCTTTTCTTTTTCTATAATTCTGATCCAGTTTCTATCAGTATGTGTATTCAATTTTATTTAACCATCAATGAACGTGTGCTATTCTATAATTTTTATCATAAACAGGAAGCCAAACGAGGCCTTAAAACCGAAGGGAGGAAAATGGTTTTATATAGCATCAAAATTAAGAGAAAATCTTCAATGTGATCTTTTCCAAAGTTACATGCATCACCAAATTAGTCTTTCAAAAATTTCAGTTGCCAAATTAGTCTCTCATGTTCTTGTTGTCACCCCTATTTTGTCATTAAATTAGTCTTTTAAAAAATCCTTTTTTTACTGCTTCAGATCTATGTGCATGGGGAAAATATTTTTGTGCTTTTCATTTCACTCTGTAAGCATTTGATGTCAAAGTAGATATTTTAGTGCTAACACCTGATCACAGGTTGTGTATCACGTATTTACTGTTGTCTAATTAGTCATGATTAGACAAGCATATGAGTAAAATTAATATTTTTCTTTCATGACTCAAATTTGCACATAATTGTCTCCTATTCTAAAATGTGTGAAATGATTGTGCAAGATTTGTTTGCTTGTTTCAAGTATATAATGAAGTGCTGAACTAACTGTAATTAATTTTTTTGAGGATGAGAATTATTACAGAGTTTTTCTCAAGGTTTATCCTTTCAGTATGCTAATGGCAGATTCATTGTTTTCTTTGTTTCTCCTTTCCTCTATTGTAAGAATAATGAGGTCTTTGACACCTTTGTAGGATATCTTTCATGTAAACATTTTTCTTTTAGCCTGTCTTAGTTGCATCGAGAAATCTTGTGCTAAAGTTTGATGTAGTTTTAACATATTTTTTTATTTTTCTTTCAAATAATAATCTGTAGTATCCTCACTTGCTTAAAAATGCTTTCTTAAACTCCTTTTCTTTTTTGGCTTTAATGAAGGTGTCTCGATAGAGCAGCTATAGTGTCTGATTATGAAAGTAAAAGTGGGGATTCTTCTAATCCATGGAGACTTTGCACCGTGACACAGGTGGAGGAATTGAAAATCTTGATCCGCATGTTTCCAATTTGGGCTACTGGGATCATTTTTGCTGCTGTTTATGCCCAGATGACAACATTGTTTGTGGAGCAAGGAACAATGATGAATACATATATTGGTTCCTTCAAACTACCCCCAGCTTCCCTCTCAACTTTTGATGTCATAAGTGTGGTTTTGTGGGTCCCTCTCTATGACAGGATAATTGTTCCAATCATAAGGAAGTTCACAGGCAGGGAAAGGGGCCTTTCAATGTTGCAAAGAATGGGAATTGGCCTTTTCATTTCAGTCCTGTGCATGTTAGCAGCTGCTGTTGTGGAGATTATGCGTCTGCAGCTCGCAAGAGAGCTTGACCTTGTTGATAAACATGTTGCTGTGCCCCTTAGTGTATTTTGGCAAATCCCTCAGTATTTCTTTTTAGGGGCAGCAGAAGTGTTCACATTTGTGGGGCAACTTGAGTTCTTGTATGACCAATCTCCAGATGCTATGAAGACTTTAGGTAGTGCACTCACACTTCTGAATTTTTCATTGGGAAATTACTTGAGCTCTTTCTTTCTCACTATAGTAACTTACTTCACCACACAAGGTGGAAAACCTGGTTGGATTCCAGATAACTTGAACAAAGGTCATCTCCATTACTTTTTCTTGCTATTAGCTGCACTTAGCTTCTTAAATATGTTAGTGTACATAGTTGCTGCCAAAAGGTACAAGCAGACGAAGGCTTGTTAAGATTCTTCAGGCCTCTATTAGGAGTGGAAGCATGTTTTGATATTTCCTTCTGTCATTGATTGTTCTGTTTGTATATATGCTACGCAGTTAAAAGTAAACTTGGCCTCTCTCACTAAGTTTCTAAGTGAGAAGGTTGATTACTACACATATAGGTACATTGTTGGCAATAAATGTTGACGTTCTGTACAGTGCAAAAATCACACACGTGAATTGTAAATGACATCAGATTATTTGAGCTCAATAAAAATTATGTAGTTTGATATTTTCTCTGTTTTATTGTTCTTGATCATTGTGCTTGATTAAGGGTAACAAAAAAGCAAGGAGAATGAACTACCGGCAGAAAAATAGCTCATGAGCACAAGTAATAAAATATACACTGCTGACTGAGAAAGGTTAATGGATAAGGATAACATATAAATACAAATTGTGAGCAGAACTTGCCACATTTGTTAGCGTGTTGGCAAACTATTGAACAACTCAGTTCACTATGTCCTTATAAGCACGGTTCTAAATATGGCTTTAGCTATTAAAAATAATACTAATAAAATTTTTAAGCAATGTCCAAGAATATTCCTCTATGATTTTGGATATTCTACTATTTATCTATACAGTTTTAAAAAGTTTTCCAACAGCGTGGCATGTTTATTTGACTATTCAATTAGTACCTATGCTAAACTTTCGGGATATATATGCATACTTGCTAGCTCCTAGAATTGGCAAGCATTTGTATAATCAATCTAGGTCGTTGTCTCATGTACAAAGGGACACCAATGGTCTAATATATTACTACCTCATGTCCTAATTATAAGAAACATAAGACAAATCATCAATACCAAGAAAAGTAGTTTATACAATTTTTTTTAATTAATTCTACCATAAATTCAATTTTTATTCCAAAAACACAATTTACTTTAAGTGGTTATCATTGGAACAAGTTAATATATAGGGAATAAAGTTAACAATAAAAGTAAGGATATAAAAGAAATTTAATCTTGAGTAACTTTAAAAATTAGTGATTGTTGTTTATAATTAGGACCAAAGAAAAAGTCAATTTGTTGCTTATAATTAGGACCAGAGATAGTATTAAACAAACCTTCAGTAATTTCAGTTATTGATTCTCTTAATATTAGGACACTAAAACAAGGAAGAATCACTTTGACATCTTAACATACAAACATTTTTGGGGTCATAAATATAAGTGAACAAGAGTGTGTGTTATATAATATCTGTAAAAAAATAAAATAAAAAGAGTGTGTGTGTATGTGTGTTTGCTAATGATATTACTTTCAAGTTGACAAAAGGACTAAATTTCTAAAATTTGAAAGTTAAAGTACTAAAATTAATCTTGTAAAAGATAAAGGGAGTAAAATACATTTTTAAAATTAATCTTAAAAATATGATAAGATAAAGGACAAAAATATATTTTAGAAAAAAAAAAGAAAAAGGAAGGTGTCTAGTTTAGTGGACACAAATTGGAATATAAAGTATCTAACACAAGAACGCTTTGTTTTCTTAAGCCAATTAACAAATCATCAAGATTAGCTCACAATTGCTCCAATAAATGTATGAGAACTCAAGATTATGAATACCTACCTCTAGATTGAATGATTGAAGTTGTTGTCGGACCAAGTCGGGTTTTCTCCTCTTTTATTACACTAAGGTTGGTGCACTAGATTTCTTCACTACTATTTTAGACTTTTCATGAGGTTTCGGGTGCACTTGATTAGCAATGATGTGCTGATGTATCTTTCGAAAAATGTGAAGATATTTAAGCATAACATGTACGAGAAGTGCTAGTGTCAATAGCCAACGATCCACACGATTTTATGTCAGAGACATGTAGTAGTGCAACAACTTCCTATTTTAGCATTGGAAGCATTACAAGGATGTCCCTCCATAGGATCTGAAACATATTTTAGAACCAGTGTAGCCTATTTATAAGGCAATTTCGTGAGGTTCCCAAGACTCGTTTGTGTCAGGTCCTTTATAGACTATGTTGTCACACACTTATGGATAGGAGAGGTGAATGTACTTAAAATATGAACACATTTTAGAATGGCTTAATTATCAATTTGGTCCTCAAATTTATTTATTAACGCCAATTTGGTTCCCATATTTTTAAAAACATTAATTTGGTTCCCAAGTTTTAAAAAATGTGTCAATTTGGTCCCTACCATCATATTCTATTAATTTGACTGACGGAGATATGTGACGTGACACTGATGTGACTTTATTTAATGGGGACCAAATTGACACATTTTTAAAAATTTGGGGATCAAATTGACGTTTTTAAAAATTTGGGAACCAAATTGACACATTTTTAAAAATTTGGGGACCAAATTGACGTTTTTAAAAATATAGAGACCAAATTGACATTAATAAATAAATTTGAGGACCAAATTGGTAATTAAGCCTTCTAGAATCAGTTACATTTTGAATTTACATTAAACATATGCTTGTATTTATGTAGGATTGTTAGAGTAGAAGGTGGTCGCTCTTTTTTTTTTATTGGCAAATATTAGTTTGTTAGTTTTATTAGAAATGTTAGTGAGAGGAATTCGAACCCATGACTTCTCCCTCCCTCTTCTCCCTTCACCCTTAAACCCTCATTCTCAACCACCAAACCAACCTTATATCTCTTTGAAGGTAGTCACTCGTGAATGGAAAAGTCGTGGAGTTTTGCTTGGAGAATGAGAAGGTGACATCCATAGTTACAAATGTTTGGGCTAGTGCACTTTCCAAAGGCATGCTATCACATAATGGACAAGGGTCCCTTGTTTACTTTTCCTGAGTGGTGGCACAAGATCACCAGTTCCTTCCACCTCCTAGTTGAAGAGATGAACATCACTTTAAATGATGAGTCATCTCACTTACATTTACCAATCTTAGAGAAGTTGCGTTCATTCTTGTTCCTTGTCAAAAACGATATATGCTTGTACTTAGTGAAATTATTTGAGGTCACCATGTTAGAGATACTCAAAAACGATCACGATCTAAGGATTACATTGCAGTTAAGTTGATTGTGAGATTGTACAAGATACATATACAAAAATTTTATTAATGTTTTACTTATATTAATTGTATACTTTAATATTTAATTTGTAGTTGAACAATTTTGTATTTCATATTATATAATATTAGTATGTCACCTTTTTTTTAATTACTCTTATTTGAGCCTTTCTATTTTATCCATCAAGTTATTTTAATAGGTAACCAAAAATTAATTTTAATTGCAATAATATCTGACAATAAAAATTTAATTTAAACCAATTTCAAAATTTAATTTTTGAAATTATTAAATTCTTATAATAATCTGAAATTCTGAAATGTAATTTAATACTGTATATTCCAGAAACTAAATTTCTTAATATAATTAATTTTATGACGTTTGAGAACTTAATTTTTAGAATATTATAAAAATTAAATTCTGAAAACTAATTTTGAAATATTTACATATTTTCAAATATACGTATAAGAGTATTCTTGATAAAAAAAAATACAAACACAATAAAATACGAAAAGATTAAAAGGAGTACAAATTAAATTGCCCAAAATGCAATAATCTAAAATGGACCTGTTGTAGGACATGTTGATGTAGGACATGTGCATGTTTGAAATCTATTGGCCAAAATGCAATAATCTAAAATGGACCTTGATAAAATGTACCTGATGTAGGACATGTGCATGTTTGAAATCTTGTTGCGTCAAATTGGATCTGTGTTCAATACCAAAAAAACAAAAAAATTGGATCTGTGTTAGTTTAGAAGCAACTAAGCATAATTTTTACGTCTTTTTCAAATTTTTGACGTGAAAAATTTGGTATATTGTTACAGTATAAGGAAAAAAAAAAATTCATATATAGGAATCATGATTTTTTGGAATCATTATTATTAATTTTTTTTTTATAATTAAAATATGTTTGGTTAGTCATAAATATTCTTAAAAATATTTATATATATCTCTTTGGAAATTAAAGATTTTCACATTTTTTTAATAGAATTTTTTCATAAATTTTAGTTATTTACCATAATAAATAATATAATGAGTAGCATTGCATTTTTGCTGCAGTGTTTGTTTTTTTTTTCAATTTTGAAAAGTTAGATTCTCATTATCCCTCGTGAGAACAATTTTGTGGGACACTTAAGTAAAAAAATTCTCGAGAATTCTTGAGAATGTTACTTTTTAAACCATAAACCAAATATAGAAAACAAATATTTTCAACTTCAATTCTTGAAAAATTAAAAACTTCGTACCAAACGTTCCGTGAGAGTGTCAAAACTAGGATCACTGTAAATAACGTAGATTAGAGAATAAATAAGGTAAAAAAATTAATGCTAAAATCATTCATTTCTCTAAATTACACAAGATATACCTTAAATAACCTACAACTACTAACCTAATTGAATCACAACAGTGTCATCATCTAACTTTAGAAAATTAAAAAAATATAAAATAATTAAATGTAAAATAATTAAAATATAATATTGAGTAAATTACACTAATAATTTCTAGAGTTTTTACATATTGTACAAAATACTTTTGCTTTTTTAACATTTAGAACAACATTTCTTACAAAATTACATGATGTAATGTTTAGGGAGTTAATATAATATATAAAAAATGTTCATATAATATTTTTCAAATAATTAAAAGATTGATACATGAAAAAAAAGAAAAATATGATGTGCAATATAAAAAAAAAACCCTAAGAAAATGTTAATATAATTTATTCTTGGAGCACTTAATTTTGAGTGTTGAGCCCTTCCTATCGTACACGTTGAAGATCTGCAACTAGACAAACGTACTTGAGGGGTCGTTTCGTAATTGTATTGTATTAATAGTAGGCATTCAGACTTGAGGTTGGATGTGCGGTTGTTTTACAGTAGTTATTGTTTTGTACGGATTCGGAAATTCCAATATTATCTGAATTCTAACATCCTTCATCTTATGTTGTTACGACTCTTGCTCAGTTTAGAAGGAAGAAGAGAGGCTTCTCACCAAAGACATGAGTTCTATTGACGGTAATACACAGCTTCTGGAAGAGTGTCTTCTTCAGGTTCACCTTCACTCCTTCTTTCTTTCTTTCTCCATACACACCCTTACCTCAAAACTTCTATCTTCTTCTCATGCTACTTACTTGTATATACAAATACAATAGAAGCCTTGACATAACATAACACATACTCATAAAATAAAAAATAGTTTGATCCAATCATTCCAATAAAGAAAAAAAAAAAAAGTGGTATTTTGCCATGAGATAAGATTGTTTATTTTATTGTGAAGGATGATGATGATGCACAGAGTGAACAGTACACAGGAGATGGCTCAGTTGACTACAGAGGCGGGCCCGCTCTTAAGAAGGATACTGGCAATTGGAGGGCTTGTCCTTTTATCCTAGGTATGCTTTTACATTACTCTCATCTTATTAAATTATATCATTGTGAGTGAATAATGTAAACACTATTGTGAAGGATTTTATATTCTCATCTAATCGTAATTCGTCATGTATGATAACTTTATTGACTTTAATAATAACCAACCACCTTAAAAGTCATACTTATCATGATTTCTGGTTTTTGAGTGTAAAAATATTTTAGATATTGAGACCGATGATACATAGAAATTAAACTCTATCATTTTTATGTGTATAAATCTCAGGCAATGAGTGTTGTGAACGTTTGGCTTTCTTTGGAATTGCAACAAATCTTGTTACCTATCTTACCACCAAGCTGCATGAAGGAAACGTTTCTGCTGCAAGAAACGTCAGCATCTGGCTAGGCACTTCTTATCTCACACCTCTCATTGGAGCTGTTCTAGCAGATGGTTACTGGGGTCGATACTGGACAATTGCTGTTTTCTCTGTGATTTATTTCATTGTAATAAACTAAGATGGGATAGCCCTCTTTTCCTAGTCAAATGTTTCTCCACACACATATATCTCTTAATTGTCCTGGCAATTATGAAAGATAAACAATATGAGCACCCCTGATTCTGTTTTGGATCACCCATATAATATACTTGATGAATTTAATTAGAATGCACCAAGAGTGTTATCCAATCATAGATTTTCATGTATGGTAAAATTGTTGACTTTTGTAATAATTACTTTAAAAGATGATTTCTAATGTGTGACACTGACTGTGTATCAAAATTAAACTCTTACTTGATTGCATATATGCTTTGTTGTTAAGTTGTCTTTTTATTGTTGTAATAGTGATATGGCTACTTTGTGCAGGGGATGTGTACCTTGACACTTTCTGCATCTTTACCAGCATTGAAGCCTGCTGAATGTTTGGGTTCTGTATGCCCTTCAGCTACTCCTGCACAATATGCTGTGTTCTACTTTGGTCTGTACGTGATTGCGCTTGGGATTGGTGGTATAAAGTCATGTGTGCCATCTTTTGGAGCAGATCAATTTGATGATACTGATCCAAAGGAAAGGGTTAAGAAGGGGTCGTTTTTCAATTGGTATTATTTTTCTATCTATCTAGGTGCCATTGTATCAAGCAGCTTGATTGTGTGGATTCAAGACAATGCAGGATGGGGTCTTGGATTTGGCATCCCTACTTTGTTTATGGTATTATCTGTGGTAACCTTCTTTATAGGCACACCTCTCTACAGGTTTCAAAAACCAGGGGGAAGCCCTGTTACAAGAATGTGCCAGGTTTTGTGTGCGTCTGTCCAGAAGTGGAATCTGGTTGTCCCTGAGGATAGTAGTCTCCTGTATGAGACGCCAGACAAGAGATCTGCAATTAAAGGGAGTCACAAACTGGTGCATAGTGATGATCTAAGGTAAGTAAAATGTCTTTACTTTGGCATCTCAATCTAGTATTATAAGCTCCTTTCATGATCACCATATAGGCATAGGATTAGGATTATCTTGTTATGCATGTTGATTTTCTATCTAATATTCTTCTTCTTGTTGAAATGCAATTTGTCTAACATCAAATTAGGAACTAGTTGTTTATGGGCAGCCCTGCTCTATTGTTACAGAAGTTGTAAGGTCTAACTGGCCAGCTACAAATTAGCTAAACCTTTAGCCCTTTTTTGGCACACTAAAGTTTGATAGGATAGAATAATTAATATTGTCCTGATTTATCTGATGTTTTAAACATACAACGAATTGCAGAACACTATCAAAATTAAGAGAAAATCTTCAATGTGGTCTTCCAAAGTTACATGCATCACCAAATTAGTCTTTCCAAAATTTCAGTTGCCAAACTAGTCCCTCAGATTCTTCTTGTCACCACTATAGTCCTCCAAAGATTTTATCACCAAATTAATTTTTATAAGATTTAATTTTGTCATTAAATTAATCTTTCAAAGATTCGTTTTTTACTGCCAGAGATCTATGTGCATGGGGAATTTTTTTCTGCTTTTCACTTCACTTTGCTTAGAGTTAATGTTACTTTGTAAGCATATGATGTCAAAGCACATGTTTTAATGCTAAAAACTAATCACCAGTTGTGTATCACGTATTTACTATTGCTTAATTAGTCAATGATTAGACAAGCATATTAGTAAAAGTAATACTTTTCTTTCATGATTCAACTTTGAACATAATTGTCTCCTATTCTATAATGTGCGAAATGATTGTACAAGATTCATTTACTTGTTTCAGGCATATAATGAAATGCTGAACTAGCTGTACTTAATCAGATTTTTTTTAAGGATGAGAATTATTACAGACTTTTTCAAGGTTTATCCTTCCAGTACACTAATGGCAGATTCATTGTTTGTCATTTCCTTTCTTGTAAGAATATTGTGGTCTTTGAAAGTTTTGTAGGATAGATTACATGTAAACATTTTTCTTTTAGCCTGTCTTTGTTGCATTGAGAAATCTTGTGCTAAAGTTTGAAGTACTTTTAACATATTTTAAAATTTTCTTCTAGATAATAATCTCTAGTATCCTCAATTTCTTAAAAATGCTTTCTTTCCCCCCATATATCAAACTACAAACAGGACTTCCTGCACATAACCTTAAACTCCTTTTCTTTTTTGGCTTTGATGAAGGTGTCTTGATAGAGCAGCTACAGTGTCCGATTATGAGAGTAAAAGTGGTGACTACTCTAATCCATGGAGACTTTGCACGGTGACACAGGTGGAAGAATTGAAAATCTTGATCCGCATGTTTCCAATGTGGGCTACTGGGGCCGTTTTTTCTGCTGTTTATACCCAGATGTCAACATTGTTTGTGGAGCAAGGAACAGTTATGAACACATACATTGGTTCCTTTGAAATACCCCCAGCTTCCCTCTCAACTTTTGATGTCATAAGTGTGGTTTTGTGGGCACCTGCCTATGACAGGATAATTGTTCCCATTACAAGGAAATTCACAGGCAATGAGAGGGGCATTTCAGTGTTGCAAAGAGTAAGCATTGGCTTTTTCATTTCAGTCCTGTCCATGCTAGCAGCTGCAGCTGTGGAGATTATGCGTCTGCGGCTCGCAAGAGAGCTTGATCTTGTTGATGAGCCTGTTGCTGTGCCTCTCAGTATACTTTGGCAAATCCCTCAGTACTTCTTGTTGGGGGCAGCAGAAGTATTCGCATTCGTGGGGCTGCTTGAGTTCTTCTATGACCAATCACCAGATGGTATGAAGACTTTAGGTACTGCATTGTCACCTTTGTATTTTGCATTGGGAAATTACTTGAGCTCTCTCATTCTTACTATAGTAACTTACTTCACCACACAAGGTGGAAAGCTTGGTTGGATTCCTGATAACTTGAACAAAGGTCATCTCGATTATTTTTTCTTGCTTTTAGCTGGACTTAGCTTCTTAAATATGTTGGTGTACATAGTTGCTGCCAAAAGGTACAAGCAGAAGAAGGCTCGTTAAGATTTTTCAGGCATCTTTTATGAGTGGAAGCATGTTCTGATATTTCCTTCTGTCATTGATTGTTCTGTTTGTACTTTGTTTATATGCTACGCAGTTAAAAGTAAGTGAAAAGGTTGCTTACTACACGTATAATGATATAGGTAAATTGTTGGTAGTAAATGTTCACGTTCTGTGAATCTGTACAGTGTAAAAATCACATATGTAAGTTGTAAATGACATCAGATTATTTGGGCTCAATAAAAATTATAAAGTTTGATCTTTTTTATGTTCTATCTTATGACCATTGTGTTTGATTAACGGGAACCAAAAAGCAAGGAGAATGAACTACCGGCAGAAAAAGTAGCTCATCAGCACAAGTCATAAAAAATATATACTAATGAGGTGAGAAAGGTTAATGGGATAACATGTAAAGGCAAATTATGAGCAGAACATATTTGCCACATTTTTAGCATGTTGGCAAACTATTGAATAAATTTGCCTTTAGGTACTAAAAATAATAATGAAATTTATTAACAATATCTAATAATGTTCTTCTATGATTTGGGGTATTCTACCATTATCGCTAATACAGTTTTAAACAAGTTTTTCTAAACCGTGGCATGTTTATCGGGATATTTATGCACACTTGTTACCTCCTAGAATTAGCAAGCATTGTGTAACCAAGTTACTGAATTTAGGTCGTTGCCTCATCCAATGATATATTAGCATTAAACTAACCTTAAGTAACATCAATTATTGATTCTCTTAAATTTTAGGACATTACACGAACCAGAGTCACTCTGACACCCATTGCCAAAATTACCATGCGAAACATCCCAAAATGATAAACAAAATTTATCAATAGTTTCCCAACTTTCAAAGGACACAAAATACACACCAATTCTAAATACTTCCCCAAAATACATAATGCCCAAGGTACAATATAAAATAAGAGGGATTGTCAAAACAATAGAGACCTTCCAAAGGAATGATCTATTAGGAAGGACTGCAATTCCTAGTAACATGCAATTCAGCTAGTTGATCTGAAAAATAAATAAGGAAAGAGTGAGTTACACATATTCAATGAAAGAAAAACAAATATTGTATGAGTGATCCATAGACAAAGACTCCGTAAAAACATGTTAAATCAAAGAATGTAATTTTATCTAATCTAATTTTTAAAGAATAATACTATAAATCATAAGTCAAGAAACTCACAAATAAGTAATAGTTTTCTTCATGTCCACAGTTTTCAAAATAAATTACATGATAAAATGGAACAGTATCTTGTTAAAACCGTCAATTTCTTATTGAAGAATATAAACAAACAAAATAACAAATTATAAGATAAACAAGCCGAACAATCATTGCATTACAGAAGTCGAAATGGTGAAGGAAAAAGAAAAAAGTAAATATAATTGAGTTTTTGCTCAGGGTCCATCGGGCCCAAATATTTGGACCTAATGAGGCCCAACGGAGCCTGAAGGGCCCAACCCACTCCAATAAAACCCTTGGCAGAGCAAATAATGCTTCTCTTTGCGCAGGGTTTATAACAAAAATGGCGCTTCCTCGAAACTTGGTGAAACTGAGGTAAGTGAAATGCGTTCCGTTTCCAACTTAACTACTCGTTCGAGTTAAGATCATAGTAATCATAACAATAATAGCGGTTTTATTTCTTCCATGTTGTGCTGTGCAGTTTCATTTTTCAACCATTCTATATTGATTAATTTTCTGAGTTGGAAGCAGCTCGAATTTTGTGAGTGACGGGTAAGTAAGACTGATCATAGTAATGTTCTGTTTGCGTAATTTGCAATTCCTGTTGTTTCTGTTTGTTTTTATCCCAATTACGTAGTATATACAAACCTTGTTGGGCAAGGGCTGTGTTCCAACAAATCAAACAATTGAGAAACCTACGTCGTATGAAAGCACTTTGACTGGGACTTATTACTAGGCATGATTGTTTGTCTCTGATGAACCAGAACCATTGAGCAAAACTATCCTGAATTGGGTTATGCGTTTGGTTTTCTAGTTGAGGCTTTAGGCATAAGAGAAATCACCCTATGAAGTCCCAACATGATCTCTGAAGAAGTGAGCTGCATAAGCATCCTCCCCTTCAGCTGTATTGACTATTGAGAATAACTATCAAAGCTTCCTCTATGATTTCTTCTCTAGAAATGCATCTATCAAGCTCAGCATACATTTCACCCTCACCGGGGTTGCCAAG
The DNA here is from genome assembly GCA_026413185.1 of Pueraria montana var. lobata. Lineage (NCBI taxonomy): Eukaryota > Viridiplantae > Streptophyta > Magnoliopsida > Fabales > Fabaceae > Pueraria > Pueraria montana. Next base: position 22,499,362 of record CM048648.1, on the reverse strand, counting down.
TGTTAGAAATGAAGTACTTGAATTCTTATGATGTTCTGTTAGTCTAAAAGAAAGAAAATCATACTTGAATATTTAGACCAATTGAATATTTGAAACTTATCCACTGAAAAGCGTATTACTAGAAAAATAATTCTCTGTAGTACTTAGATAAATTAAAAAAAAAAGAAGTATTTAGTTGGTTTTATTCATTTATTGTTATGACAAAATGCAGTTCCCTTGTGATTTTGGAAGTTGTGCCTTCAAATTAGTTCTTTAGTAATAACCTATACTGTTACTGGCATTTTAATCTGATGTACTCATTCAAATTGGATCTTTATTCTAATCTATGTTGTTGCAAAATTTACCACAATGCTTTCATAAGATAAGACAGATAAGTCAATGTGACATTCTTGTAACCTCTTCTTTTTTTTTTTTTTTTGTTCACCTTGCAGCTGTTTTGATTTTTGATTGCTTTGAGTCCCTCAGCTAACAGGGAAAAGTAGTGTTTGTTGTATAGTTTGTACAAAACCTGAAGATCAGTCTGTTCAAGTTGTCTTTTGATCTCAGTAATGTGCAGCCAGAAAATTTAGCCATAAAATTCATTGGTGTTTGAGACTCTGTAGAAATTCAAAAAAGGTGTAGCCTGTCCAAGATTACCTATTTAATTTTGGGAATTGGCAATTTGAAAATACATAAAAATGTCAATGGCTGCTCCAAGTTCCCTATTGAAGGTGGAGGAAATACAAGGAAGAGGGAGGGGAATGGTTGCATCTCAGCCACTAAAAGCTGGTCAAATTGTCCTCAGAGACTCTCCCATTCTGCTGTATTCGGCTTTGCCCTTGATCAGACAGTCTTTGTCATCCTCCTCCTCTGCCTCATCTTTCTGCTTCTGTGATCACTGCTTCAGAACCTTGCCTCCTTTACAGGGAGATTCTTCATCATTCACAGTTTTGTGCCCCAATTGTCGCCACCATTGTTTCTGCAGCTCAAATTGTCTTTCAAAGGCACTGAACTCCTCCCATTCTTCTTGGGTATGTCAAGCATTATCTCATCTTAGAGCCAATTCTCTACTGCTTGAACAGCCCCTTGAGCGCCAAGTCCAACTTAATTTTCTCGTTGCTGCCTACAATCTTGCCAATATCTCCGCTTCAGACTTTCAAATTATGCTTTCTCTTCAGGGTTCTCCTGATGATTCCACCATTGCTGCAGCTCAGTTCCTACACCCCCTTATTTCATCCCTCTGCTCAAATGCTCTCATTAGCCCCCAGAATGGATTTTCTTTAGAACTCACTGCTGCGCTTCTTGCCAAGGACAAGCTCAATGCCTTTGGCATAATGCAGCCCTTCTCTGAAGATGATGACCAGAGGTCTGTCAGAGCTTATGGTATTTACCCCTATGCCTCCTTTTTTAACCATGATTGCCTTCCCAATGCCTGCAGATTTGATTATGTTGACACTAATCAACCTGATGCCAGCCATAATACTGACTTTATTATTAGGATTATTCATGATGTTCCCCAAGGTAGGGAGATCTGTTTGAGTTATTTCCCTGTGAATGAAAACTATTCTAGTAGGCAGAAGAGATTGATTGAAGACTATGGCTTCACCTGTAATTGTGACCGATGTAATGTGGAGTCAAATTGGTCAGATCATGATAGCGTTGAAGGTAATGCTGAGGATGAAGAGGAGGTTATGGATGAGGACCAATATGAAACTATGGCAGCATCAGACACTGACAATCATCCCCATGAAGATAATAATGATTTCCCACATGCTTATTTCTTTTTAAAATACATGTGTGAGAGAACAAATTGCTGGGGAACTTTAGCTCCTTTACCTCCACAGGGTGATACTCCATCTAATGTCATGGAATGCAATGTCTGTGGCAAATTGAAGAGTGACGATACCCTTGATATTGATGAAGGGCAAGATGAAGTTTCCATGGAGGACTAAGCAGCTAGGATGCTACTTTAGTAAGTAACCTGCATTCCTCTAAATGTTTAGATTTTTTTTTTTTCAATTTATTCTTTGGGCGCCATCTTTTTGCCACTTCTACGATTGTGTTTGCATGTGTTCATTAATTTCAGTGCTCACAATTTTCATATATATATTAGCCTGCCCCTAAACTTGCGATTGTCAAGTGAGTAACACTTTGGTTTTCTTGTAGAAAACATTGGTCGTACTGTTACAGTTGAAGAACTCATTTTGGGAGACTGAAACCTGTTCTTCAAGTTCTAAAGCCTTATTCATGGACCTTTTAATGCATGATTTTGTTAGTAGATAAATGGTACAGATATGAAGAAATTGGTTACCAAGAGAAAAGAATGATTAGTCTTTCTGGCCATATGGATACTCAGAGTCGGACTGAATTTTTTTTTGGGTAAAATATGTTTTTGATTTCTATACTTTCACTAAAAAATGGTTTTAGTCTCTGGACTTTCAAATCTACCATTTTAGTCCTTAAACTTTGAAAAACATGTGAATTTAGTCTATCTCTTTTATAAATGTTAGTACTATTAAGGGACTAAATTCATATGTTTTTTAAAGTTTGAGGACTAAAATTGTCAGTTTGAAAGTACAGGGACTAAAACCAATTTTTAGTGAAAGTATAGGGACTAAAAACATATTTTATCCTTTTTTTTTTTTTTGGTAGTTATCATTCATATCTGGTTTGACCAAGTATGTTTTGAACTCTTGATGATGTTATTGAATTACTGCCAAACCATCAGTTTTGAGTCTGTGTTCAAGTTGTCTTAAGTGAAAGATAATGCACAATGCCCAATGCCCATTAACCAGAGTAAGGAAGGAATGAAGAATAGGAAGAGCTTTTGATCTAAGGAATGTTAAAGAATTGGAGTCCATGCCATGCAAAAATAAGTAACCCTCATGTTAAATAATTAGTTTAATGGGTGGTTTAATAGGCAATTCAAATGGAAACTTGTCATTTTTTCCCCTTCTATTCCGCTCTTTTTTGTACACAGCTTGTTTATCACACTTCTCAACCCTTTATAGTTTATACATTTACATATACATATAGATCCTTTTTTTTATAATTTTATAAAAAGTATGTCTTATTACCCTGTAGAAACTTTCTATTTTCTCTTTATTTTTATATTGGTGTCCTCACTTTCTTTGAATTTAATTGGTGTTCCATTACTTGTTTCGAACCAACTATGCACGGAATGTTCACCACTTTCTCTCATTTGATTGTGAGTTTATTTACAAGATTAATTTATCGTAGGTATTGGAACTTGTTGCATGTAGACGAAGGGAATTCTTCCTAGATTTTGCGCAAGTTACACTCTGTACGAGCGAGATCAATACTTGCTACTCAGGAATCAAATGTGACTTTTTTGTGTTGATTTTAAGAGTACAATAGTATATTCTATGCCGTGGTTTGTTGCTTTATTCAAAATTCTGTTTGAAATTTGCCGGCAAAATATTAGCATCTCAGTTTTTGAAATATCCTTTTGATGATAAAAGTCTCTTGCACGAGCACAATGCTTGGCAGTATTTAACTATTTTTTTATATATTTTTTTTACTTAGAAATGAAATTAATTTGTAAATAAAAGGCACATAAAATAATCAAAGAAAATACGGTGGATACATCGGATATTATAACATTTTTTTTTACCTTTAAAAGAAATCTATTTTTTTATAACAAAAAGTGTTGCAAGACGTATATATATTAAAGGAAAGAAAAAAATAAGCCATGTAAATAAATTTATATTTTATTTAATTATAAACTATTATATATGATAAATTTGTTGATTTTTATGGTACTTATTTTAAAAGTCATACCAATTATAATTTTTGATCAGTTGATAGTATAAAAGTTTTTGACAATGCATAGTCATTAAATTCTAATAGGGTAATTGATGCTTTTAATGAATTTAAAATTTGAGGAATATTAGTGGCACTCTCTCTAACATTCTCTTTCTAATACTCTATATATGATTGACTATAATTTATTGAAAATCATCAATTTTTGTGGGTTTTCTCATTTAATGATTCTCTCTCGATTAAAATGTAGGACCCACAAAAATTAGTGATTTTTAATAAATTTCAACCAATCATAAATAGTGTTAGAAATAGAGTGTCAGAGTATCGCTAACATTTCTCTATAAATTTCTCTAAGGCAAATTAGGTTGTTTGGATAAGAAACTTTAAAAGAAATTGAAATTTGGTCATTTTTTATAGAGTATTTTAATTGACTAAATCAGTGAAATTTGAAATTCTCCTAAAAATATAGAATTTAAAATTCTTTTTTCTGTTACGCATAAATGCTCCTTCGTGACCCCACTACACACTCATTCTCTCTCATACCTTAATGCATTCTCTTTCACGACTCCGACGCGTTCTTCTTGTGACCTCGATGCGTTCTCTCTCATGACCTCAACACGTTCTCGCAATCTCTTGCAACCTCGAGGCATACTCGTTTTCTCTCTCTAGGTTCATTTCTCATCTCATTCGATCTAGGGTTTTGTTGTTTGTGTTTGATTTTGTTTTTGATTTATAGGGTTTCTCATTTAATATGTTTCTCTATATAACTTTGTTTCTCTTTAAATCTTTTCGGTATCAATTTGAAATTCTCCCAAAAATCATAGAATTTGAATTTTTTTTGTTACACAGACATTCCTTCGCAACCTCACAACATGCTCATTCTCTCTCGTGACCTCAACGCGTTCTTTGATTCTCTCTTGCAACCCTGACGCATACTCATTTTCTCTCTCCAGGTTCACTTCTCATCTCATTCGATCTAGGGTTTCGTTGTTTGTGTTTGATTGTTTTTGATTTATAGGGTTTCTAATTTAATATGTTTTCTCTATATAATTTTGTTTCTCTTTAGATTTTTTTGGTACCAATTTGTATGCAAATCATAAAAAATTTATGAACTTAAAAAAATCAATCATATTAATGGAGGAACTAAAAGGAATTAATGTGAACCTTGAATAGGAAATAGTTGACAATTGGTCAAGGTAAATAAAATGGTAGAATAAAATTATTCATATATTTCCAAACAAAGTATTTAAGAAATGACCCGGGACAAAAAAAAAACAAACTATTTAAGAAATGAAAGAAATTCAATTGAAAGTAATTCAAATATCATATATTTTAATTTCCTTGAAATTAAAAAAAATCCTTGAAATTCTAAATTTTCTCATCTAGACACAAGGTAAATAAAAACCCATTTATCCATCGAGTAAGCCTTAAAATTTGGTTTAATTACCCTTTTGGTCCCTATAGTCGCAACAAATTTCCATTTTAGTCCTTATAGTTTAAAACATTCTATTTTGGTCCTTATAGTTTAAAACATTCTATTTTTGTTCTCATAGTTGCAATTTTTTAACCCTTTTAATACTCGCAATCTAAAATCTCCTAATGATGTTATATTCATATTCTTTAAAGTTGCTACAAAACTGAAACTAGTAGTGAGAAACCACTAAAAAAAATTAGACAGTTTCAGTTTTGTAGCAATTTTAAAGAATTTGGATGCAACGACGTTAAGTGATTTTAGACAGTCAGTTAAAAAAAATTGCAACTATAAAGGCCAAAATGAGATGTTTTAAATGATAGGAATTAAAAGAAAAAAGTTATTGTAACTATATGAATCAAAATGGTAATTAAACCATTAAAATTTTAGTTCAATCAAAAGGGTTTGGAGAGTTAACAATTTGGGGCTATTCGATTGAAGCAAGATGAATCTCAAACTAAAACTCGTATGGTTTCGTTTTGGTTAGCGAGAGAAACTCAATTTTCTCAAGAGCCTTGAAGGAAATCAAAATCAGTCATACCTGCCACAAGAAAATCCACAAACTCATACATATTGTACACTTAATCTTAAATCCCCGTTAATCGATGGCTTAATATATAGAATCTTCAAATAGCCATTCTGCTTTAATACAAAGCAACAAAGAAGATGAAAAAAAATTATCATTACTTCAATTAATACAATTTGTAAATTCAATTTTAAGATAAACTGTGAATTTAAATTAATTTATTCTAAAAAACAATAATGAATTTTTAACCCTTTTTTCCTGTAGAGGTTTAGGAAAAGAAAATTTTTGCTTCTCATAATTAAGTTGTACCAAAATTTGACTTGCAATTCCTCTCTCCATATAAGGTCATAATCATTCTTTATAAAAGAAAAATTAAATTGAGGTGTAATTATATATTTTTTAAATAAAAAGAAGTTTGGCCAAAAAGAAAAGCGTTAAAATTGAGATGATGAGTAACTACTCGTCAAAGTCCTAGCACTCGATTTATCTTTTTAGGGGTTTGGTATGTATATTGATTCCTTTTTTTTTTTTTCTTCTTTAATGCACGATATTAAATTAATATTTTTAAAGCAAAATGGGATGATTCGTACCTAAAAAGAAATTATTCCTCTACTTTCTTTTTCCTTTGAATAGCAAGCAATTAAAAATCCCCATGCTGTGATTAAAATTTTATTCAACGCTTTGGATTCAATTGGGTAAATTTCTCATTCCCATAAATGCCTGAACTGGAGTATTAAATTTTTCGACACCATAATTGTTTGCCTGTTTCATCTAACACTCAAGTTGATATAGTACCCAGGAAATAGTTGCTGGGAATGCAAGCAAATGGAAATTGTACATTTTGAAACTTCAATGAATTCAAATTTCCTCCACATGTTTCACTCTGACTCAAAACATTTTACTTTTAATTGTGTACCTACCTTGTACTACTTATCCTGATCAAAATTCATAGGCTGAGGTGGTGTTAATGTATTAATGCTATTCTTGATTGAACTCCAGTTTCATTTATATATCAAGGTGTATGAATTCAAACATATTTACCAATTAAAAGTAATAATAATTGGAAGGAAAAAAAAATGGTGAGTAGAGAAAGCCTCAGTTAGATTGTGAGTGCATCAATCAATATCCACACAAACTACAATGCCTGTATCTGTGTGCACCAAAATTCCACACAATATAGAACCATTCAAACCCTAGGATGAAAAAAGGTGGTCCCTAAGACCAAACCCATGATTTAATTCATCTTCTTCTTCTACTCATCTTTTAACCTTACCTGGGGCCCTCAACAGCATGCCCTCTGGTGGGACCCTTTTGTTATATGACACCCACCAAGTTGATTTTCCATGTGGTGGGAGATTTCAGATATGACCCCCACAATGAGTGAGAGAATGTGCAAGTAAAAAAAAAGAAAGAAAAAAAGAAATGCCCCATTGGAGAAATGGTTGGTAACCATACCATACAAAGTGTCCAGGAAGAAAAACACAAAAGGAAAAGCAGAAATTTGAATTATGTCTCTTTGGGGGCATGTCTTTTCCACACCCCTTGCTTTACATTTAAGAGCAGAAGCACAATATGATAACCTTTGCAATTATTTAGTCCCCCACATATATAACCAAGGAAATAAATAAAATTTTAAAAACACTAAAGTGAACACAAACACATTTTCAGAATCCCAAGAAACATCCACTTTTCCTCCTTAGCCTGCGTTGACTGACTCATACTACTACTCCTTATTACTACTCTTTCTTAAACTCATCCATGCTTTTCTGTTTTCTTCCACAAACTTGTACATAAATAGACCCTTCCCATCATTTTTTGTTGCCACCAAGTCACACTATTACAAAATGAACCACCTTCATTCCCTAGCTTACACTACCACTACTAGCCTCTGTGGTTCTTCCCTAGGTTGGGATTATCACAACCTTGGAGTTCTCAACGCGGACAAAATGTCTTTAAGTACTATACACATACTTTTCTTTCTCTTTTATATTTCTACCTATAATGCATTGCTACTTCCTTGGATAACGATATTAATGCTTATAACTAGCTAAGTGTTGCAATGCAATGATTGGATTTGGTGATAATATTCAATATGCAGTGCCAGCTATGGAGGGCAGTACACCACCATCACTCTCACCTCAACACTCTGATTTCTCAACTGGCTATCTCGAAGATGCTTTGATTGAATCATGTGAGCGTTCCAAACGTAGACGCTTGTCGCCATGTGCTGCTGATGAACATAGCAAGGGTTTCATTGATGACCTTGAGCAGGTACAATTAACTATAATATACCCTTTTGTTTGAATATTTATTTATTTTCTCTTTACATCAGTTTGGTGTATATCCTCTTCTTGTTCTTGGAGTGAGACTGAATGTCATGTCTTTCACTCTTCAGACTTTCTGGAACTTCAACCCCTTATGGAACCAACCAGTAGAGAACTTCAACTTCTACTGCATGAACCAGATAGAAAGGTTTTGTGGATTTTCAGGTATATGTTATATATGAACTTCTTGTTACATTATACGGTCAATTTGGTTCAAAATGCTAGCTATTATTGCAAACAAAACACTGAACAATATATATATATACTGATACCTTTGTAATTAATTTATTGAGAGAAGGGGTCCCAAAGAAAAATAAAAGAATGAAGGAAAACTACATTGATAATTGGTGATGATTGTGCTGTTACTTGTATGTACCTTTTTTTAATTTGTCATTCATGATATATTTTAGATGAGCATATAAGCACATCAAGGAGCGAGGAAGCAAACATTCTTCTAGCAGAAACAAAAACACCGGAAGAGACAATATCAGCCTCTGAATCGTTAAATTCAGCCTCATCTTCATACAAACAACCGGTGACATGCAAAACCACAGACCCCACAGTTGCCCCAACAGGTATTATATTCTCTCTCTCTCTCTCTCTCTTCTAAATATGATAATACATAGGAAAAAACTTCCATAGATAGTTTTTGTGTTGTTTTCTGATCAAAATTGGAGTTTCATCTCAGTAATATGTGTAATAAAGATTTTTATTACAGGTTAACATATATTATTAAGGTGAAACTTCAATTCTGATCGAAAAACATCACCAGAAACATCCATGGAACTATATCTAACTTTTTTTCTATCATGTATTTGTCTGTATGAATACATTATCAATAAATGCTTCTTGTATTGTATTGTAATGGTGTTACAATGAATGAACAGGCAGTGATGATGATATGAGGAACAAGGTGGTAACAAGAGTGGTGTATCCATTTGCAATGGTGAAGCCAGGAGGAAGAGAAGGTGATGTGACATTGAATGACATAAATGAGAGGATCCTAATGCCTCCCACAAGGCCAGTGAGGCATCCAGTTGGAGACTTTGCATGTCGGCCATGCGTGTCCGCAGAGGGTCCAGGCCTTTCAGGGAAAGCAGTGGTGGCCCTTACCAGAATTCATACACAGGGAAGAGGCACAATCACTATTATCAGAACCAAAGGCTAAGCAATATTGTATTGAGCAGTGTAATGTTATGGCCTTATGGCTTGGCTAGCACCTAACTAGCTTTTACTTGAAGCAGCTTTTTGGGCCTGATTTGCTTTGTTTTCATCAGTCCTTCTTCCAATTGTAAAGATGGAAAGCGATATCTATGTATGTGCATACACCTTATATAATACTTGAATCTTATGTTAAAGCTGTTCTTCTCAGAGATTCAGGCCCAACACGAACAATTATTTGATTTGAGTGTTGTCCTGCTAGCTACTAGCCAATGATATATAATAATATTCAAAAGAAATAAAAAAGAATGTACAAGAGAAGGGGGAGGAAAAAAACAAATAATCATACAAAAGATAGCATAATGGAATTAAGGTTTTCTGCCACTGGTTAGCACTTTTGATCTTTGACAAAGACACAACAGTGGATAGCATTGTTTCTGCACCCTCACTTTTTTTCTTCATCAGGATTTGGAAGGATATATGTGTCTTTGTATGTTATGTGGTTAAATTGAAGTAAGGTGCAAGCGAAATAATTTTACATTTCACAGCAGGTAAAGTTTTTAAAATCAGATTTACCAAATATAAATTCGTTAATTCTTGTGTTGGATGACCATTAAGAACTAAACACATCATAACTAACTCTTGAGTAAGGGTATAATTTCTGTTAAACATAACATGCTTGTTTGTAAAGATAAAAGCAGTGAGTATTTTTAAAGAGAAACTGAAGAACAGCTCATCATGATTCTTTTTATTAAATCTAAACAATTCATTGCATCCGCAGTTAAAAATTATATGTTCACAGAATTTCAGTGAGAGAAAAGGAATTAATTAAGGACAAAACAAGGACTAGTGCAATGTAGTCCACCCGCACTAATAACTTATCAACCCTCACTAGTCACTACAATTCTAGATATATCACAGTAACTACCTACACTAAAATACAAAGAAGCACGATAAAGTGTTGAGCAAATCTAATGTAGAAGCAAGTATTCTTTCTCTTTTTTCTTTTCTCTTTATTGATAAGATAATACTACTTTTACGATACTGCCAGACAGAAGAGATTAGGAGACCTATACTTAATTACCAACTCCAAAGGTTTAAATTGACTTTTGGTAATATAAAGACAACTTACAGCTACCCCAAGGACTTTTGCCTCTTTTCTTTATTAAGAAATATTTAAGCTAAAACTTAATTTTACTTTATCACATTCCAACCTTTAAATTAGTTGCTTCAAATATATGCACATCATCTATTGTCTGGAAAATCTTCCTTCTTTTTAGTTAATAAACTTACTATTATAATTAATTAATTGTTGGTTAGAGACAGATATTGATAGGCTTAGATTCTCACAATATGTAAAGGGGACACTAAAGAACAAACAATATATGACAAATAGGGAGAATAGTCTCAAGTGAATCTCATGAACTAATATGAATCTCAATCATGAATCCTACACTTCATATTATAATGTAGTTGTTAGAACAAAAAGGCCTAATTTTCTTCATGCGCAGTTGTGACATATTGCGGTGTCTTCCTCAGAGGTCAAACCTTGATCAATTTTAAACAATGCAAATTATAGACAATATCTAGTATGGGCCCCATGAATCATACAGTACCGATTTCTATTTTCTAAACCAAATTTCGGTCACTATCTATCTATCTCTGCATGCTGTGTGGAACCACTATCCTAATTTGATATTATTCTATTCTCTTGGTAATGTTTTGTGTAGCAAAATTCATTTAGTTGGCACATCACTCACTTAGTGTTAGTGGTGTTTGATCTTATGACCCTGCAGGGTGTAGACCTACCTCACTTGAAGGGAACACTGCCACAGCTGTACGGCAAAAGTCTCAACATCTAATCTGACCTCATATGTGTTTGGTGGGGGATTGGGGCCATTGAGTGGAAGATGTCTATTCCATTATGTAATGTATATATATATATATATATGCATGGTTTTGTCTCCTATAGCAACCATATATTACATGAACCATCCTCTGACTTTTTCCCTTTTCCAAATATTCTCTTGGACCATCTCTTTTATGTGATTTTTTTGGACCGTTTGCTATTGTATCATATATAGTGTCTGTGTTTGTATAGTCACTTTTTAAAATGTTATAATTTGAATGTAAGAAATTTTTTATCCACTTTACTTGGAGCACTATGTTAAGAACAGGTAGGCATAGAAAATTTCAGGGGCTAATGGAAAACTTCATCATTATCCAGTTGTGAAACTCCAAATGAAATGACAACAAAATAAGCCAGAAATAAATGATGAAATGATTCCTTTGCCTGGATAGTCACACATGGCAAATTGGCAACACAATGATACACTTGGGCCTTTTTTAAAGGTAAAATTTATAATATATTTATATGCTTTTAACTATTATATATTAAATTAACGAAAAATATTGGAAAGTTTTGTTTTTAAATTGCAATATATATAATGGGGAAAATGCAGTATATATGTATACATTTCTAAGTCTCGAAAAAATTTAAAAAATAATTTCCAAGTTACCTTTATGTCGTGATATGTAAACACTTTCCTGAATCCACCATTTCATTGGTGAATTAAAAGTGAGGATCCATTCCCTTGACAAGTGCTACAGATGGGGTTGGCTTTTCTAGGTCAAGGCGGCAAAAAAGTTACTATGTATTGAATTTAACAGATTATGATGTTTATGCACTTACATAATTTTAATTTTTATATAAAATTTAACCTGATGCATTCAAGTCATCACGTGTGTGCATCATTACTATAGAAATAAAAATATATTGCATAAATTTTTTTATAAAAAAAATATTGATTTGAATAGTGTCAACTGTCAAGATCACGATGGGATAAGAGCAACTTTAATTTGTAAATTTATTATTTAACATTACGACAAAAAATTACTCTGTTCTTCGTAAAGAAAAGAAAATACTGACAAAACAAAAAACTAACCGTCATTCGTAGAATCGTCACTTCATTGAGTACCTGGACAAGTAAAAACATGATCTCAAGTCTGAACTTACACTAGAATGACTGTGTCAAAAATTGGCACAATAGTTTAAACAAAATATCATACAAATATAACATATTCTACAACTTAATTGGTTAAATTTTTTAATCCAATATTAATTAATAATGACAAAGAATAGCACTAATTTTCAAATAAGGTACGATTTACATTTCTTTCCTGTTTCCAACGTTTAAAAACTTTCAAGATGATTGCGTTCAGAATCAAAGATAAAAAATAAAAATAGAAATAAAAAAATTCCCACGTTGCAAGGTAGAACAAATGGCCCAAGTCAGGGTCCTCTCTATTATTAAACCAAATGTGTGATCATAATTAAAGAGACCCAATATGAATCATAGTGGGTTCCACGCTAATGAAAATCATAATTCATGATTGTCTACTCAAGAATAGATTGTAGGGTCGCGGAACATGCATGTTGTTTAAGTTTAAATATTACCACTTATTTTTAATTAGAACATGCCACAATTAATGTTCTGTCCTATTTGCTCTCTATGCAGTTGATTCGATTATAATCTGTGACGAACACAAGTCAGATTTTCACCCATATAAGATTCAATTAATCTAAGGTCCAGAACTGAGTCAAAATTTATTATTTTATAAACTGAAGTTTTGCTTATTAAATAGTTCTTATATAACCAAGGAGTATAATTCAATTGGTTGAGTAATTCTTGATACTATCTTCGATTTCTACATATAAAAAAAAAATAGTTCTTATATATAACATTAACTAACATAAGTTACTTTCTTCTTCTTCTTTTTGTTCTATGATAAGAATGTAAATTCATATTTGAATGATGACATATCAACTTAAAGAAAAATTACAATCAAGATTCAAGACGAGAGAATAAAGATTAATAAGAAAAGAAAATAAACTAAGAATTGAAAAAATTTAAAACCAAATTTTAAGATCCATAAAAGAAATATTAAAGCGATAAATTGATTTAAAAAGGATTTAACCTTCCATGGATGCTTTATGCAAAATTCTCAAAGGGAAGAAAAAATCGAAACAAATTAAAATATTGAAAGGAGAAACTCCTAGTAAGAAAAAACCCCAAGAGCATCTACAATTGCTTAAATAAGTTGCTTATCTTAAATTTGTGAACCCTACAATGCCACATAGATTCAAGAACTTTACACAAAAATTTACTCCAATGTTAAAGTTGCTACATGAGTGTTTAACTTGAGCCACATTAAATTTTGTAATTGAAGAATGATTTTTTATTTGGTAAAAATGAATTAAGCAACAATTGTTTATATAAGCAACTCATTTAAACAATGCACTGTCAAGTCATCTATTCCAATGGTAAAAATTTGTTAAGCAACGTTGCTTAACTTTAAGCAACTCACGAAGCACCTGCGTTGGAAATGCTCTAAGTGATGACTTAGTTAATTTTCCTAAAGAGATGTATTTATAAAGTAGGATTAACTAAATCCTGAAATTTGGGTCCACTAAATATTAATTAGCCAAATTATAAATTAATTTTACAAAAGCTTGTTAAGATGCAAAGCATGTAAAAATTGAAGTAATACAAAAAAATTAAGGTGTTTTTTTTCCACACTTAGTAGACTTGATTTAGACAAGAAGTTAATGTATCAATCAAAATTAACCACTTAGGGTACATTTGATACACAGTAAGGTACAACATAAGATAAACACTCAAGTTACAAGATAATTTTTTTATCATGTACAAGCAAAATAATGTGAAATCTATTGTAATACTCTTTTCAAAATTAATTATCTTAATACAATTCATATTAATTATCTTAATATGACAATGATGATGGCAAGAGTAGCAATGGCAACAACAACAATGGTAATGACGATAGCGGCGATGATGGTAGTGATAGTGATAATGACAATGAAGACAACAACGATAGAAATGGTAGTGGTGGCAACAATTGTGGAGTGGTGGTGATAGCTAATGATAGACCTATTTAGGAGTGACGGTATGCAATGCACCTCCTCACTTTGAGAATATTACAAGTTTATATAGAGAGTTTTTGTATTTTACCTCCCTGTTTTTATATAATTGAACCCACTGTCTCCAGTTTTTCTGTCTATTGTCAAATTTTGTCTTTTAATAGCTATCTTATTTTTTTACATTTCATTTCATTTTTAACTCTTTAGGTACTCTACACTTTATTCGCCGAATATTTTATTTCATCTCACATTTCATTTTGTTCTATGATAATAATTATTATTTATTATTTTTTTAAAATAATTTGCCCTTACTAATTCAAGGTTATAGATCCGTCACTAGTGACAATAATAGTGGTGGTGACGATGACAACAATGATAGTAGTAGTGATAACAATGATAATGATGATAGTAGCGACCAATAAGAAACATGAGAGAGAAAAGTATAATTATTAAATGAAAAATAAAATTATATATTTTTGTCTTTTGAATATTTTTCATATCTATTTTCAATTAATTTGTGTTTTCCTATATCCTTCATTTAAATAAAAAATGGAACAATTATTTTTTACTCATAAAGAAGAAATGAAACAACTATGTTTATATTGTCTGGTGTCATACTTTTAAACAGATCGTTAAATAATATATTCGGTAATTGTATTGGCATTCTTCATGGATCCTACCTTATTAAAAGGTACGTGTCGAACACAGTGGTTGATTGGCGCACTAGTGCTTAATCTTCCGTCTTCATCCACAGTGGCCTGAATCATATAGTAGCATGGCAACTAATAGGTGGACACAGTCATATAGTGCTTAATGGAACACAGTCATAAGAATATGAAATTATTAAAAAAAAATTTACCATGTTATTGGTGTGAAGTATTGATTGACTTTCGCTATGTTCGACAAACTATCTGAGTTAGCTTCTAGCTTTTTTTCTAGTTGAAAAACTTGTTTGACTGTTCGGTAAACAAGTTTTTTTTAGTAACTTCTAGCATTTTTTGAAACATTACTTGAAGTAGTATTTTTTAAAACGCTAGTTTCTAGCTTCTAACTTTTTATATATATTTTTTTTATCCTTAACATATTTATTAAATTTCCTTATTACCCATTTTAAATAAAACAAGGTTTTATTATTTATTTGTTTTATTTTATTTTTGTTAATTTTATATTTTTTATATTACACTATTTATTTTAACCATTGTACTATTTATAATATTTAATTTTTTATTTCAACATTATACTTCACGAAATTGAAATGATGAATGTTAAATTTTTTATTTTTTGAATAATTTTATATTAGACGATTTATTTTAACTATTACGCTAATTAACATATATAATAAAAGTATAATGTCTATTTAAGTGTATGCTTTTTTACTTTATTTTAAACTTGATTAAAAATATTTTAATATATAGTATAAGATTAATAGTATAATACTTAATATGAAAAAATGTAATAATTGAAACTAAAAATGTAATGAAAACAATTTATCTATAAATAAAAAATTACAAGAGTTTAAAATTAATTAAAAAATTAAAATTATAATACCTCAAAATATATTTTTATCCACAAAATAAAATTGGAATTTATATAAAAATATCATATAAAATATGTCTATTTTTGTCATTTTACATTTTTCCAGCTACTTCAATAAATAATTTTACCGAATACTTATGATTTAATAAGCTAACTTAACAGCTACCAGCTTCCAACTAGCTTTCCAACTAGTTTTGCCGAACATAACCTTTGTTGGTGGCTAATGGATCTCTTCTACTAGCCAATTTTTTTCTATCTATAAGACTCAAACCAAAAATCTTATTAAAAGTAACTGAGTTCATTTCATTCGTACTAATGACTTATGAAATTATTAAATACCAAGCGATGCATGTGATACTAAATAAAAGCTATAGGAAAATATATTATTTTGAAGGATCAACTTCTATCTTCGCTTTATTAAATTATCTCTTCAAATTTGATACTTTCCGTCCTATATCATGGGAGGTGGCTGTAGTGTACAAATACAAAGCGCAGCCCCTTATTTAGGGTAGGCTTCTAAATAAGTGCCACTTGGATTAGAGTCAGCTGAAACTGGACTCTCTGTTTCGGTTATCAAAGGGCAATGAGAATTATTGAGTATATGGAACATGATGAAATGATACCAAGTATAAATTTCTACACTTACACCATTAACTAATTTTTTTATAGAAAACAAAATTATTACTAATCATTAAATTAAGGATTAATTAAGTTTTTAGTCTCCCAACTTTTTCAGATTCTAATTTTTAGTCTCTCAATCTTTTTTTTATAACTTTTAGTTATCTATTAATTTTTTGTCAGCATTTTTAGTTTCTCTAATTTTTTTTGCTCATTTTAAGTTTCTCATTTATTTTTATTGCTCAAAATTTGTTTCAAATATAAAATAAATGAGGGACTAAAAATGGACAATACTAGTTTTGAGCAATAAAAATAAACAAGGAATTAAAAATGTTTTCAAAAGTTATAAGAAGGGATAAACAAACACACCTACAGAAAACAATCAATCAATTAAAGCCTGGTTTTCAAAAGAGTGAGTACGTTTTCAAATTGATCACTCTTAACTAAATACAACTATATACAACTTTTACTTTGTCATCATTCCGTAGAGCTCTGGCATATCTCGTGCTAATTGTTGGTACATCATTCTCATAGTTACTTTGCAATTTCTTTTCCTGTTACCAATCATGCTGCATCACATGTGTGGCTGCATAGTCCTATTACAAGGCTTTGTTGTAGTCACGTGGGAATTCGTATAACCTTCTGTGCTGCAAAAGCCATTTGTAGGAGATGAATATTGGGTTAGCTGTAAAATTCACTAAGTGTACTGGGTGCAATTAGGGTTTGGTCAAACCAGCTGAAAGAAGGGGATGTGTTATCTTGTTAAGTATTCCAATCTTTGATGCTTTTGTTACTTTGCTTTTGATACTTGATTACATGTACTCAATTTCATTTATAAAATTCATTTGCTTATGTTAGACACGTGATTTTTTTTTTTTTTAACATTTCCATTAATTTTGACAAAATTTTAAAATCATTGGATGAGAGTTAATTAATGGTCAAACCACTTGCACATTCAAGATTCCACAACAATATCAATTTATTTTAACAAAAAAAATCTAATTAATAGTATATATTTTGTTCTATTTTACTTAACTAAATGCAAACTATATATCACATTAAAAATCAATTCCAACAAATAACTATAATATTTGATAGTCCATAAATCACGTGTTATAAACAAATATTAACCGCGTGTTTGGATTAACATCCGTGATTCGTGTTTGATCAAATTTTCAAATCAAGATACACCAAAAGTAACTAAAAATTGTTTCTATGATCCACGTTTGGATTATGTATATGTGAATCCAAACACGCTATAATAGAATTAATCAGGATCATATCTCCTAAGAGAATTAATCAGAATCCAAACAGGCTATCAATCCATTATCTAAAAATATATCTACAATTAATAACAACATACGCTATATAAATATAAAAGGGGTACACTACACATGTAAATCTAAATCCAATTCTGCTTCTAATTTAATCCTCGGAGTGCTTTTGTAAGTACCATCACTTCGCCACCATGAGACCCAGCTTCATTGGCGGTTTGGTATATCAAATTTTTGCAGGTACTGAGGTACACTAAGCATTAGCACTACCTAGCTAATAGTAGGACTGGAAGATATATATACGCGTGATATATAAAAGCAGGATGTTGTTAAATATGCTGGAGGCTAAACCAACAAAGAGTGCAGGAGGACCAATCTCAGTTCCGGACAGAATGAGAAACACATGGAAACTGAAAAAAGACTCAGATTTTACATTTTGAAAACAAATTAATGTTTTACCACATTGGCATTAACAGACTACGAGACAACACCACTTTATTCCATTGTCTCCGTCAAATGCCAACCAAAACCAGGACATGAACCACCTTTTCCTTTCCTGTTTCTTTTTTGGCCAAATGGTTGAAACAAAGATCAAATTCACAAAACAAAAAATATGTATTCAAATTTATTATCATTTAAAGGTTTTGCACAATAATTTAGCAAGTTATTAAATAATTTTATTTTTTTATAAATATAATTATAGTTAGTTAATTGTTTTTTTTACTCAATTAATATTTTCTCTTATTTAAAGAGAAAGCAAGAAATAAAAATAAAAGGGAAAATTTTGTTTGATTAAATATAATTAAACCACTTTGATTACTCTCCCCACTGAAGCCTCAAATCAGATGATCCTTTTCTTTTTTTATCTTGTTCTTCTGTCTTTGGTCAAACACACATCTAAACCTTTTGATTTTCCTCCTCTTACTCCTCTATTGTGTGGATCATTGCTATTTGTTGTTTCATTTTCTTGTCCCACAAACACACCCTTTGGATCTCATTGTCACTATCATATAGTCGTTGATCATTGGCAACGAGCAATTGGCCCCAGCAACTCCATCATGGTGACATGGTTGGCAAAGACTAATATCTCAAAATTTAATTTCGAATAGTCACTTAATTGAAAACTCCTCATTTGCATCTCCATGACTTTTTTTTAAAAAATTTCAACAAACAAACGTAACAAGCACATGGATAGATTATGAGATTATCAACCATACACACAGGCACACAATAGATGCTATTGGTACAAATAGAAAGCATAGACAGCTTGTAGGGATTTGAATGCTATAGTGATGATCAAACTCTTCATCTTGCAACAGGAAAGAAAGACTAAAAAGGTCAGTCTCATCCATGGAATCAAATCATTTGTCCTAAAAAGTAAAATTCTGAAACTTGTTTCTAAAACTTCAAATAAAAATTAATAATCTTTATCAGATATAACAGTAAACTTGAGGTTTTCCTTTTAAGTTTCAGTTGGTATTTTTCTACTTTTGAGTGACTCGTTTGTTAAACAAATTAATATGGCAAAATGTTACTTCATATCAGATATTGAATTGCAAATTCAAAAAAAAAAAAAAAAATTGAATTGCGAATATCACAAACTAGAATACTGAACTCATGCTTTCCACGGTCAGTAAACAAATTAAACTACCTTATTTAATTAAAAAAAATTAGAACAAAAAGAGAGAAAGTGCAGGTGAAAAAATTGACTAAAATGATGAATGTGTTCACTTTTGGTCAATTTTTATATAAGTATAGATTAACTAACCAACATACATAATCATGCATATATATATATGCTTGTATAAAACTTCCATTCTATATTTTGCTCAATTATTTTCCTAAACAACTTCTCTAACACAATTGCAAAATTTAAAAATGAGTAACTCGTTTTTGTAATTAATAAACAATTGCAAATTGAAATTGAAAGATCACTTCAAAAATTTGCAAGAAAAGTTTGCAAATGGTTTGGATATTTAATAAGTAATTATTAACACAAAATTTACATTTTCTTTGAACTGTCATTATCGACTCCTTGCATGCTTGTTGTGTAGCTTAGCTTTTCTTCATTACTGTGATAACATGTGCACACACACTGCATGATGCATCTTCCAATTTCTTTTCTCTTGTTCTCTTTATATATTGGTAAGAGATTAAAAAACAAAAAAGAACTGTTGAAGAAAAATCCTTCTTATGCTTTTGCTTTTTTCGGGTCCTTTACGGTGGAAATTAGATTCGACCACTTTTTATTTTAATAATTGATAATAGTCTCCAATTTAACCAAAAAGATATTCTAAAATTAAGCAGAAATGTTTTAATGACGAGTGAGTGACGACAGAAACGTCATACCTTGACGTCAAAAGGCCACTTAGAGAGAACGGAGATTCAATCTTCGTTTTGTTTATTGGACCTGGTGTTTGATAAGGGTTCAGGTTGGGTCGATCCTTCACTGTTCCTCTGTTATAGCCCATTATGAACCCAATTTGCTGAGACCGAAAAAGCCCTAACAAGACATAAATATTTTTTTCTCACAAAAAACCCAACTTGTCATTCAACAAAAACAACATGCATATAAGGTTGATATCTGAACAATGGGTTAATTATGTTTTTGGTCCTTGAAATTTTTCGAGTTTTCACTTTTAATTCCTAAACAAAATTTTGATTGATCTTAGTCCTTGAACTTTTTTCCTTCAATATTGTTAGTCCCTCAATTTTTGTTTTTAGTCCCTAAACAAATATTTGACTGATCTTAATCCCTGAACTTTTTTTCCTTCAATGTTTTTAGTCCCTAAACTTTTTTTCTGTCAATATTTTTAGTCCCTAAACAAATATTTGACCGGTCTTAGTCCCTGAACTTTTTTTCCGTCAATGTTTTAGTCCTTCAGGGACTTTTTATGGTAGGGACTAAAAACATTGAAGGAAAAAAAATTTAGGGACTAATAACATTGAAGGAAAAAAAGTTCAGAGACTAAGACCGATAAAATATTTGTTTAGGGACTACAAACAAAAATTGAGAAAAGTTGAGGGACTAAAAACATTGAAGGAAAGAAGTTCAGGGACTAAGACCAGTCAAAATTTTGTTTAGGGACTAAAAGTGAAAACTCGAAAAAGTTCAAGGACCAAAAACATAATTAACCTTTTTTTATTTATCCTTCACTCTAGAACCACGTTATGTTTTAATTTATTTAATAAAAATCATTTTATTTTATTTATATATCGGAACAGCATGTTTTTATTTTATTTATCGAACCAAAAAAACAAGCGTATAATTTATTTTAATATATAATATATTAAGAATTTAATTATATTATACTGACAAAATAAAAGTTTTTTATACTATCATTTAATTGAAAATTAACATGTATAATAAATTTATTAATTTTTATAATTATTATTTTAAAAATCATACCTAAAATAATTTCTAATTAATATAAATTTTTTTATATTGATAGCACATAGAAGTTAAAATCATATGTCAAAAAAACAAATCTCGGATTAAAAATAACAAGTCTTGGACAATCAGCCCATTCTAGATCATCCACCTAGGCCAGGTCATGAGCAGATCCGAATCTATATCAATAATTTATCATATAATCTATCTATATATATTTCTCTATGATAAATAAATTTGCTTTAAGAGACATTTAATACTATCAATAAATACTTATTAACTTTAAAAGAAGAAAAAATGAAATCGGTGGTGTGGGGTAAGAAAAAAAAAACATGTGACAGGAATAGCATAAATTGAGGGGAATGTAATGATATCATTAAATAAATAAATTTAAAATACAAAAATGGAATAGTGAAATTTTAAAAGCCCAAATCCCAATAGTTAGAAATAATCGTGTAATAATAATAGTATATAGTAAAATTATCGGTCGATTATAAGAAGTAATTATTTTTTTAAAATAATGTTAATTTTTACAACAAAAAGAATATGTAAATATCAAATAAACATTAAGATGTAGTATGTTTGGTGGTGTGTTCATTACATGCGTATGTATGCAAAACTACACCCATTTGTGACTAAAACGCATAAGCTAATCGGTTAATTGACCATTTTGGATCACTTTTAAAATATATTACTCGCATGGGTCTGTTTTGACCAAAGACTCGGTCAAATTTTTAACTTTGATGACGTTGCATGCCATGTAGACATCAGACTACATGATTTGAATAAAGTAATAATTCTTATTTGTTACTTCATTGTATTTTTTCTGATGCACAAAAAGTGAAATAGCAAATAAGAATTGCTATTTTGACATTAACAAAGAAGTAGCAATTCTTATTTACTGCTTCTATGTACTTTTTCTAACGCACAAAAAAGTAAAAATGTAAGCGTCAGGAAAAGTACAATGAAATAGCAAATAATAATTGTTACTTCATTAAAATGTATTTTTTTTTATTTTTGATATATTTTATGTGACAGTATTTTTTAAATAGTTGAATAAAAATGTATTTTTTTATTTTTAATATATTTTATGTAATATTTATATGGGAAAATAGACTATGCACTAATAGTGTAAAATATTTTTATACCATCAACCAATCATAACACACCATGTATGGTAAAATTGTTGACTTTTATGATAACTACTTTAAAAGTCATATTAACAGTAATTTGTGATTGAATAATAGTGTAAAATAAAATTATTTTACAATATCAGTGCATGACCAATAAACTCTATTTATATTTGTTAGTGTACTCAATTTTTGGTAAATTATTCTATATATGAAAATTTTTTCTTTTTTGTAAATTGTAATGTTTATGTGTATTTTTTTTAATTATTTTACATATATACTTTAATTTTTGTTAAGTGTTGTTAATGATGTATTTGTAAATTATAATGCTTATTTGTTATTAAAAAATATGCATAATTGTTTAATTTAATTTAACTTAATATTTATTGTTCTAAAAGTATACTGAAGTAGCAAATAAGAATTGCTACTTTTTTATTAATGTCAAAGTAACAATTCTTATTTGCTACTTCACTTTTTGTACGTCAGATAAAGTATATTGAAGTAATAAATAAGAATTGTTATTTCTTTGTTAATGTCAAAATAGCAATTCTTATTTGTTACTTCGCTTTTTGTGTGTCAAAAAAAGTACAATGAAGTAGCAAATAAAAATTGCTACTTCATTAAAATCATGTAGTCTTATGCCTACATGGCTCGTCAAAGTTGAAAATTTGACCGGATCTTTGGTCAAAATAGACCCATGTCAGTAATATATTTTAAAAGAGACCTATTTTGATAAAAAAAAATTAAAAGTGACCCAAAATGGTCAATCAGCCTATGCATGCTTGGAAGCGGATTTGATCTTGACTTGACAAATGGATATTTAAACACGTGTCTATAAAAGAATAGAATGAACTAATAAAATTAAAACAGTTACATATTAGGTTGTGAGTATTGGAAAGAAAAAATAAATCAACTATTAATGCATAATAACATTAATTGTTATTAAAAAACGTTAATTGTTAAATCAACCTTCTGTAAAAAAAAAAAAATGACAACAATATTTGGGCAAAAATAATAATCAAGTGATAGCAATTAATGACAAAATAAAGTTTCCTTAAGAAATAAATATCGTTTTTAATAAAACTAAACAATGTTAAATAAAAGCCGCGTAACACACATTTAAGATAAGTAGTCCAGTTGATATTGTTATCCCAATGTC
The DNA here is from genome assembly GCA_026413185.1 of Pueraria montana var. lobata. Classification (NCBI taxonomy): domain Eukaryota; kingdom Viridiplantae; phylum Streptophyta; class Magnoliopsida; order Fabales; family Fabaceae; genus Pueraria; species Pueraria montana. The sequence continues at coordinate 22,476,068 of CM048648.1, read as the reverse complement.
TCGAAGAGTTTCGTATTCAAACTGAGTAATTATTTATTCTACGCTATAGCATCATTCATTGTTTTTTTTTTTTTTTTTAATGAAAGAGACTGTTTGTACGACATATTTTTGTAACCAGGTATATTGCCACAAACTCAAATATTAAAATTACCAAAATTTGCAATATGAGAACAATCTAACTAGCTAGAAGGGAACATGATCATAGCCATAAGAAATATGTGAACGTAGAACTAGTTTTGCAGGTTTGTTTACATTAGAAGCTCTCTGGAGAAAGGAATAATTGTAGCCTGTGTAGTCAATGCCAAATTTTTCGGAAATGTTTTCTACATATTAATTAAAGTGATCACAACAGAAGGTTTTCCCTTTCGATTTTAAAATGTATTTTTTTTAAGTGGTGCATATGCATGCAAAAATTAAAAATAATATAATTGAAAGATAAAAATAATTTTATAAAATGTTACAAGGTCAATTTGTTGATATTTAAAGAATGAAAAAGCAAATTTTATGAGATGCAAATGTGATTCCTTCTCACGTGTTGCGGGCTCCATTATACGTGGTTGATGAGGCCCCTTATTCAGCCCAACAAAAAGCAACATACCATGTGGCTTGTGTCAACCTTCAACCAGACAGCCTTCCAACCAACTTGCAGTATTGTGACAAAAAGACAAATCAACATGAATTTCATCGTAATTTCTCTTAAAAAAAAAAAGAATTTCATCGTAATTTCTTATTATATAATAGTTTATGTTATAAATTAGATATTTTTTTTTATTAAAAACATATTTTAGTATATAAATTTTACCCAAGAAACTTATTTAAATAAGAAATATCTAGTATGAAAGGTAATTTTGTTCGAAATAAATAAGACTGTAATGATCTTATCTTTTTTTTTTTATCAGCCAATAAGAAATATATTAAACAAGGGTACAAGCGATACCCGTTCATATACAAAGCAAAGCAGTCAATAGCTAAAATATAATCCCCCCCCCCCTCCAAAACAAGTGGTTACATTGGTATTTACTATGATCTTATCTAATTAGAATCATGCATATAAAAAAATATGCATGTAATCTATATAAAAAATAAAATTAGATAATATTACCTCGCCTCAATGTCAGATGCTTTTGTATCTTCCATTTTAAACTGTGTAAAGCAAGTCTCTGTGGTGTTTTCTTTTAATCATAAGAATACTGATGATGAGGAAAGATTTTAATTATTAGATTAGATTAGATTGATCCAATGGCTAAGCCAATAACCAACTGCGCAGTCAATCTAAATCAATGAGTTTGTTTGAGTGCAGTGAATTATGACTGCAGTCAATTTCCTTATAAAATTAAAACCACAACACGACTCATGATTAGAGATGAATCTTTAATAACTCCCTATTTATATTTAGAAACTCTTATCATGTAGTTTGAAGACAAGAAATTAAGAAGTGCTGTATTTTATTTTCTTTTATATTTCAAATCATGGAGATGCCTCACACAATTAACAACAATTATTTTATGGTCTAAAGTTAGTAGCTCAAATGTAGGGTGTTTGTTTGATATTGTTGAATACCATTTATATATCTAGAGTTTCCTTTCAATACCGAGTTTTAATAAACCTATGTGACCTACTATGTTGCACGGGCATGGATACAAATATTGAGTATGATACCATATAATACAATACAATATAATATATAAATACAATAATTATTTTAAAAATAAAATATAAGTACGACAATGTATACTGAGTAAAATATAAGTATATTTATATATTTATATTATTTTTTTTATTGATTTCTTTACTTTATATTTTATATTTATATTAATTTCTCATCATTGTTATATTATTTCAGATCTTTAATCTCTTGTAAAATTCATTGAAAAAAGATTGGTATAGCCAAATTTAAATAAAAATGTTATAATTTAATTTCATCTCTATCTAAAGAAAAGGCATATATAAAAAAAAATTAAATATAAGACACCCAAATTTTAATATATATAGAGACGGTCATATTTGATACAAATAGGATACTATTTACGTTATAACAATTTTTAAAGTATGGTACGTCAAAAGTGTGTTACTCAGTTTGAACGCTGGAACTAAAATAACAATAATTTTGTCCATTCTACACTAGCACGATCGATGTCTGTAAGCTGTGGCACAGTTTCAAGACAAGATTCTTTGGCATTATCATGGCATTGGTAGTACGTCAAAGTCCTGGCCAAAAAGGTTGTTAGGCTAAACGCGACGCAAACAAATCATCACCTCACTTGCACGTGCGGGTGCAGCCGTTGAAATTGAATTTTCTAAATTAATAATTTTTACTTTTTGGCTGTTCTTCAAAGTTCAAACTAGAAATTATTATTAATATAATTAACGTGATTCATACGACAACCTCAAACGTTGCTCGGTACTCAAGGGGAACGGTATTGAATTTTCAGATTCTCTGTTACATGATGAACATTTTGTTGGATAACATTTTTTTTTTTGGTTATAGTTTGATAACATATTACTTAGTTAAATTCTATAATGAATGAGATAGATACGAAAATTTTCGTATGGCAAATTATGAACAAATTTAATTCCATTCCCCTCTGGCAGCAGAGACCCAGACTCCCAGAGAGCGATTTCATGATTAACATTAATATAAAGTATATTTAAAATTTTCCAATCAAATTCGCATTTCTAACTGAGAAGGAAGATTTCCACATTCATAACTACAAAATCTTTCGCAAAATTTTGAATACAGGGAACTACGTTAAACAAAATTGTTACAACACAAGATGCACACAAAATTAATGTTGAAGACTATATTAGATTGATCGAGTGGAGGAGGTGAAGAACAATGTTGTGGCCCAACCCAACAAAACCTGGTCCAATTTGAGGAGTTGTCAAAGGTCATATAAGAAGGAATTCAGAGACGCGAAGGTGGTGGTGTTGGGAACACTAGAGAAGAGGTTTTGGGATGGTGGGAAGAAGAATGAGCAGCAGACATGAAACAAGAAAACACCATTTTGAGGACCCTCTTCAGAACCTGACCCCTTTCAGGAATCAACCTCGGTGCTGAAGTTGGTGCAGCCATGTGGATGTTGTTAACAAGTGTGATTGGAAAATGGAAAATTGAAATGGTGGGCGCTAAGAGAGAGAGAGCGAGGGTAAGTGAATGGTGACGAGTGACGAGTGCCGACGTTGGTTAAATAGCAAGTGTTAAGACCGCGTATACCGAGTGGGAGAGTGCGCGTATCCCGGATTTTTAATTAATCTCGTAATTGAAATTGAAATTGAAATTTTATACAACTTATTGAAAAGCAACGACCCGTTCCAAAGTGACCAAACTTTTTATCTGCAAAGGAAAAGATGGTTAAGCCAAGAAGCCAAAAATGTAAACTCTATGCTCTGTTTGTGCACATTTGAATGGGTCTGTTTCATGTTGAGGAGGGTCCATGCCATCATGCCACAATCAACGAGTCGGGACACGGTTGCTTTTATGATATACAAATATTAAAGGACGTGGTCCGGGAACCCAAAAGGAATCTGGAATTCTGGATAGTACTTGCCTTTGAATAAGTCATGGTCATGCCTTCATTTCCTTCTTCCTCTCTTCAACAGTCCACATGCTGAGATCCATTTTATTTGTTCATTAATACGACACTCTTTTTTTTTTTTTTACTAGCTTACTAGGAACCTAGTATTTACTAGTACCTAATACTTTCTATTCTAATTTAAAATAAGTTGCTAGTTCTGTCTTTAATGTGTGTATATAATAGTAATAGTGAGCCAAGTACTAGTATATTATTATATATTTCTTAATACTAAGTTGTGTGCTATCATTGTCCCATTTTTTTCCCTCAAAAGTACTATTGTTTTTGTTGCTGTTTGAGTAAAAGTTTATCTATACTTTTACTGCGACTAATGGTTGATTCGATGTGGCTTTATTTGGGAGCAAGGATAATTCTATTTCACCAACTAGTAGAGTCATCGTTAATCACCAGGTGGTCCTGCAGGTCAATTATAAAGTATGCATAAAATTTGAAAATAAAAGTTAAAGGAACGATATGGAAATATGTGTGTGAATATAAAGGGAACGTAAAGTCAGAATTTTTTTTATAAATATTAATCAATAGGAGTGTGTTTGATTTGCACCTTTCCCATTTTTCAAAGCACTTTCAAGGCTAATAGGTGGATTCACAATGAACATGAATCATGAAGTTCTAGAACATAGCCTAAAAATTATATTTGAAAGATTAAGAATAAAAGATAAAAATATATTATCTTTTAAGTGTCATATCTCTATTAACTAACTTTTAATTCCCATATTTTTAACCATTAAGATTGTTACCTTTTAGGCATGTTTTGTTTCTTTCTTTTGGAGTAAATGGCAGTGAACAATCCATACTTCGCAATAATGGAGAATCATCTTCTCTAGCAATGGTCACTATTAACATTGTACAATGGGAGAACGGTAGGACCTATCACACATTTTTCCATTTTGGAAATTCTCTACTAATTTATTTTCTTCCTAACACACTTATTTTCATTATATGATCAGATTTAGGAAGTTTGTAATTCTATTCTTCAATCTTTGTATACAATTGCATATAATTGCTCATTGAGGGTGTTTAAATCCAATTTAATCTAAACAAAAAACTGAAAATTAATACAAATTGTTCTTACCAGATTTTGGTAAGCCTTCTGGTGCGGTGGCTCCGTCGAGATCGCCTCCGTGACTGGTGGGGGGTGTACCTGCAAAGACACTCCGACGCTCAAGTTAGAGGCGCAGAGGGAGAGACAGGTACCACAAAGTGGGATTAGAATTTCGTACCTCAATTGAGATGGATCGTTCTGATTTTATAGGGTGTAAAGAGATAGATTTGATAGGGTTATTTTCCTATCAAATCTCCTCAAATCTCGTAATGAAGATAGAGATAATTCTATCTTCTATCTTTATCTTATGACCTGATCTTTCTATATCTTATCACATGGTAAGATATATTCTTTCCGTTATTATCATCCGAGTCCGAGTGATAGTTTTTACTCGGTCAACTCGACTACTCGGTGGAGTGCCGAGTCCGAGTAGTACACATGCCCCCCAAGCTCTGAAGTAATGTAGGAGCTTACGTAATGTTATACCAATTTCGGATTTATTTGGCCGAGACGAGTTTGGTTCTCGAAGCGTCACGCCGTTTGGTGAAGATGTCGTTTCAGACATATTGACGTCGTAACGGTTCCCAAGGGCGGCGTCAGTGATTACTTTTTTGAATTTTGAAACGGTCTAGGGATTCCCAAAGGTCTCAAGCCTTCCTAGCCGTTGATTGGCCTAGTGAAGGGTCTTGATCCAACGGTTCGGACCGTTTCGCCCTTTCGTATTCGCGACGTTTGGGGTTCTATATAAAGGGGTACTGTTGACGTTGGTGCTCACTCTTATTTCTGTGTTTTGTCTTCCCGCAAACTTTTTCTCCCTTGTGCCATTTTGTCCTCCTTCTAGGTTTTTCTTTGTTCTTTGTTTAGGTACGCCCTTCTCCTTTCCATTTCTTTTTCTGGTTCTATAATGTCTTCTTTTTCCGGGGATTCTGGGCGTTCCGGCGGGGGTCGTATGCTTACGCCGGAGGTTCGCCCCATCGGAGAGGGTTCCGATGGTGGTTCTCCTTCGCACCATCCTGGTTCTGATGGAATTAGCGATGGTGCGTCAGCGGCAAACGTTGCCGCCGCGGGTGTCGAGGTGGTTCGTCCATCCGTCGACCCTGCGCAGGTACCTTTGGTTGTTCCTGTCAGGGGGGTGGTGGTTCTAAAGGATTCCGAGGCCACTGAGGATCGTCCTCTTGAGACTCGGCGTGCTCGTCTTCTATTTCCTTCTGTTTCCCAGCCTATTGATTCTAGGGATAGAAAGGTTTATTCTCCTGTTACTACTTCCGGCTATTCTTGGGTGGCTGGGGAGGTAGGTGCATATGCTTCTCGGTATCAGACCGAGGAAGCTCTGTCTGCCCTTCTTGAAACTATTGACTTGTGTCATTCGGAACGCCCGGGTATGGTTCATGCCGAACCTTGTGGACCCGATGACCGAGTTTTTATGTCCGCTGACTCGCGCCATCCACACTTTACTTTTGTATATGAAGCCTTGTTCTCGGTTCTCGGCATTACAGTGCCGTTTGACCAGTTCGAGGCTGACGTTCTTCGGGCGCTGAATGTTGCTCCCACGCAGTTGCATCCGAACTCCTGGGCTTCTCTCCAGGCTTTCCGGGTGCTCTGCAGTAAATTCTTTATAACTCCTACTGCTCCTAAATTTTTGTATCACTATAAAGTAAAAGAGAGTCAAAAGGGGGGTTGGGTCTCCTTGACTGGGATTCCTGGTCGGTCAATCCTTAGTCTTTATACCTCCTCTTGGAAAAATTTCAAGAGTGGTTTCTTTCGTGTCCGACCAGGTCCGGAAGGAGAGGTCAAATTTTTTGATGGTCGTGGGAAGCCGAGGTTCCCTCTCTATTGGACCCGCTCCCCGAACAAACGGCTGTCTTGGCAGGTCGTGGACATGTCTCCTGAGGATCAGGATGACATGATTACGCTGTGTAAGTTGCCGCGTTCCTTGTCCTGTAAAACAATCGTGGGAATTCCTTCTTCTCGGACTCCGAGAGAGGATTGGGACGGTGAGTACCTTTTATTTACTCGGTTTTTCTTCTTCTACTTTGCTTTTTACTGATGTGTTGTCTTTTTTGCAGCTGTGATGGGGAAATTTGATTATAAAACGACCAAAAAGCAAAGGTTGGAGAAATTGAAAGGTAAGGAGCTCGCTGCTGAGGCGGTTCGAGTTGCTTCGCCTGTTCCTCCTCCTCCTCCTCCTCCTCCTCCTCCTCCGAAGAGGGATCAGCGAGAGGTTGTTCAAGGAGGGGATGGTCCTTCGAAGAAGTCGAAACCGAGTCCACCCGGTGCTGAGGCTTCGGGGTCTGCTGTTGAGAGGCATCTGGCTTTTCTTTCTATGAAAGATGGTCGGACCTCGCTTTGGGGAAAGGACTTCAATCCCGGGGCCCTCATCTCTGCCGACAATCTCGGTCAAGCTGATCGGGATATGTTGAGGGATGCTGGGCCTATGCTTTCTATGGAGGCTATTTGTCGCTTCCAAGCTCGGTCATGGGCTATTGCTCAGTATTGGGCTGAGGAGTTCGACCACGGCCACCGGGAATTAGCTATGGTGAAGGAGAATGCTGCAAAGGCCGAGCAGGCTCTGTTGGAGGCTACCCGGGCCAACGAGACTCTTCTCCAATCCGCTGAAGAATCTCGGCGGTCTCAAGAGGGAGTGGAGGCTAAGTTGAGGGAAGTTGAAAGTCGTGAGGAGGACTTAAAACTTTCCTTAACTGCTTCTGAGAACTCGGCTCGGGAGTTACGAGCTGAGGTGGATAGGCTTGTTTTCGAGCTTGCTCAAGTGAGGACTGAGGCTGCCGAGTCCGAGGCTAAGCTGCAGGCCGATCTGGGTGAGGCTTTGGACGAGATTGTGAAGACCCATGAGGCCGGGTTCAGCAAGGCACTTCGCCAAGTTCGGTATTTCTTCAAGGATGCCGACACTTCTCTTTTTGACGTGGACAAGGATGTCAATAAAGAGGGGGAGTTGGTTGAGGAGTCTGCACTTGGTGAGGACGGCGCCGGGAGCAACATTCAGGAGGGAGGAGATGTTCCTTTTTAGTGTTTATATTTTCCTTGTTTTTGTAAGGCTCGTATCCGGCCTATCGAATAGGGTACTTAATGAAATTTATATTTAGGGCTCGCACCCGGCCTTTCGAATAGGGTGTTAAATGACTTTTCTTTGTTATTCGTATGGTTTTTCGCTAACTCGCTTTTTTGTATTAAAGGTCTACGCGGTTAATTATAACTCGCCTTTTGTATCCTTTATTCGGTTAGGTCTAACTCGCTTTTTGTATCCTTGTAAAGGTCTACGCGGTTTAGTTGTAACTCGCCTTCGTATCTTTGTAAAGGTCTACGCGGTTAATTGTAACTCGCCTTTTGTATCCTTTACTCGGTTATGTTTAACTCGCTTTTTGTATCCTTGTAAAGGTCTACGCGATTAATTGTAACGCCTTCGTATTTTTGTAAAGGTCTACGCGGTTAATTGTAACTCGCCTTTTGTATCCTTTACTCGGTTATGTTTAACTCGCTTTTTGTATCCTTGTGAAGGTCTACGCGGTTAAATCTAATTCTGAATTGATAATTTGAAGGAGTTTCATTAATGAGAGAAATTGGGTGTGCCTCGTTAAAACCTCTTTGACAAAAAATCTCTTGGGAAAAAATGTCAAAGTAGGAAAAAGAGTACATCACCACTTACAACTTTTCTAACTGTAGTAAAACTTTAGGTGTGTCGCGTTCCAAGTTCGGGGGACGGTTTTACCGGATGGGTACTCCAATCGATAAGCTCCATTTCCCAGTGACTCGGTTATTCTGAAGGGGCCTTCCCAATTGGCTGCCAATTTACCCTCTCCTGTAGCTTTTCTGGCTTCCCCGCATTTTCTCCAAACCAGGTCTCCAGCTTCAAAGTTTCTTGGTTTGACCTTGGTGTTATACCTCCTTTCGGCTCTCCTTTTACAGGCCTCTATTCTGACTTTGACCTCGTTGAGCGTCTCTTCGGCCATGTCGAGTGTATGCCTGAGTGATTGATCGTTGTTTTCCTGGATGAAATTTGTTCTCCGCAGGGAGGGTTCTCCGACTTCTACTAGTATCATGGCGTCTGATCCATATGAGAGTCTGAAAGGGGTTTTCCCTGTTGTTGACTGTGGTGTGCAACGATATGCCCATAAGATTGCGGGAAGTTCTTCTGCCCAACTTCCTTTAGCATCTCCTACTCGCTTCTTCAGTTCTCCGAGTATCACTTTATTTGCGGCTTCGGTTTGTCCGTTGGTTTGCGGATGTTCCACTGAGGTCACTCGATGCCGAATCCCTAGATTTTTGAAAAACTCTTCGAGGTTCTTTTCGGTGAACTGTCTACCGTTGTCAGAAATCACCGAGTGGGGGATGCCGAAACGGCATATGATATTTTTCCATATGAATTTTTGCACGTTGTGGGCGGTGATAGTTGCCAAGGGTTCGGCCTCGATCCACTTTGTGAAGTAGTCAATTCCAACGAGGAGGAACTTCACTTGTCCTTTAGCGAGTGGAAAAGGGCCTAATATGTCAACTCCCCATAGGGCGAAGGGCCAGGGTGCTGTGATATTGTGCAATTCTTCTGCTGGTAGATGGGATAAGTTGCCATATTTTTGGCATTCTTCGCATTTTTTGACGTACTCGGCGCAGTCGCGGCGGATCGTTGGCCAGTAATATCCGGCTCTTAGAGTTCGGGAGGCCATAGCTTTTCCTCCTGAGTGCATTCCACATATTCCTTTGTGCATCTCATTTACCACATATTCGGCCTGAGCCTTTGTGATACATTTCAGCAGTGGTGCTGTGAAGCCTCTCCTATAAAGGTCTTCTCCTTCTATAACATAGTAGCTAGCCCTTCTTCTGATCTTTTTGGCTTCTTCCCGGCTCTCTGGGAGGGTTCCTTTCTTCAAGAAGTTCCATATCTCGGTCATCCATTCTCTGTCAGCCGAGTTGATGTTAGAAACAATTTTTTCGACCCTCAGCGTGGATATTGTTTCCTGTATGACAGTTCGGTGCTGGCCTTGATTCTTCGTACTTGCCAACTTTGACAGCAGGTCGGCTCTTTCATTTTGTTCTCTCAAAATGTGGTCGAGTTCGAAACTAATGAATTCGTTCTTCAACTGGGAGGCCAAGTGGTAATATCTTGTCATCTGGGGGTCCTTCGTTTGATAGGATCCATTCATTTGCCCAGTGACTAGTTTTGAATCGCTCCAGCATCTAAGGTGTTTCGCTCCTACTTCCTTGGCGAGTTTTAGCCCTGCTAGCAGGGCTTCATACTCGGCTTGGTTGTTGGATGCGCTGAAGTCGAATCTGAGTGATTGTTCCAGGATAATCCCTTCAGGGCTTTCAATTATGACTCCTGCTCCGCTACCTTTTTCATTCGAGGAGCCATCTACATAAAGGGTCCAGAATGGGAGGGGCGCTTCCGCTACTGGTGCTAGTTCAGCAATAAAGTTGGCTAGGCACTGTGCTTTGATAGGCCCTCTCGGTTCGTACTTGATGTCGAACTCGGATAGTTCTACCGACCATGCTATCATTCGTCCGACTAGCTCTGGTTTCCTCAGTATCTGTCGTATTGGGTGGTCTGTTCGTACCACTATTGGGTGGCTTTGAAAATATGGACGTAGCCGTCGTGCTGAGGTAACTAGGGCTAGCGCTAGCTTTTCTATCTTTTGATATCTGGTTTCGGCATCTTTCAATACTCGGCTTATGTAGTAGACTGGTTTTTGCGTTTGATTTTCTTCCTGGATAATGACCGAACTGATTGCGTCTCCCGAGACGGCTAAGTATAGTATTAAGTCCTTGCCAGGTTCAGGTCTTGTTAGAATTGGTGATGATGAAAGTAGTGTTTTTATCTTTAGGAAGTTTTCTTCACACTTTTCGTCCCATCCGAAGTCTTGTTGTTTCTTGAGTAGTTGAAAAAAGGGTCTGGCTATTTCTGCTGCTTTTGGCAAGAAACGGGATAGGGACGCCAGTCTTCCAGTTAGCCGTTGTACTTCTTTTATGTTACCCGGACTTCTCATGCCTATGATAGCCGCGCATTTTTCCGGGTTGGCTTCTATGCCCCTGTGGGTGAGCATGAATCCTAAAAACTTTCCGCCATGCACCCCGAATACGCATTTATCAGGGTTTAGCCTCATATTATGTTTTCTGATATCGTCAAAAATTTCGGTCAGGTCCCCTGGATGCGATTCTGGTTCTCTGCTTTTAACCACCATGTCGTCGACGTAGACTTCCAGGTTTCTGCTGAGTTGTTTTGTAAAGATCTTGTCCATTAGACGCTGGTATGTTGCTCCTGCGTTCTTCAGTCCAAATGGCATTACCGTGTAACAGTAATTGGCCGTGTCAGTTATGAATGCCGGCGTCAACAAGCATAGATTTTATTAGACCATTTTTTGGTTGAACTGATCGGTTCGATTTGATTTTTAGACTGTAATTGATCCGAACTAATATTATTAATAGTAATGATGCGTCAACAAGCACTGATGCCTCCAGGAAGTTCCTATTACGCTGTTGTTGCTCTTTGTCTATCAGTTGAAACAGTGAGTGATGCTCACACAACTCTAGATGTACCATTAGTGTCTCCCTTAAAACCAACACTACCTCTATATTTAATATATCATGTATGCAACTTCTTATTGTACCTGCACTATAAAAAGGAAAAAAAATCAATAAAAACAAATAAAAGATTAACAAAAATAATAAGAGTTTAATAAATAAATATATAATTTTGATACACAATGGAAATCTGTTTTTGTTATGTATGAAGCCCATATACACAATACAAATAAGTTTTCGTTATGTATTAATTTCATATGCACAACGAAAACCTATTTCTTATGTGTATTGAGTCATAATGGAAACAAGTTTTTGTTGCATCGACAAGAACAAAAAGAAAAAAAAACAAAGATGAAAGGGGAACTCACCTGGTGCTAAGATGAATGGATGTGAAGTGGAAGAGGAAAATGGTAATAGGTGGGAATAGGAAGAACTAGAAGGAGGAGTGCGACAAAAATGAGGGAAGAGAGAGAGAAAAAGGGTGCGAAAATGGTGGATTAGAAGGGGGTGTAAGAGAAAGGGTTTGAAAGGGGAAAAGGGAAGGAGGGGTGAATAGAGAAGGGTATTTTAGAGATTAAAAATAAAAAAAATATAAGGGGTGGGGAGATTAAAAATGAGGTGTTAAAATCATAGATCTTTTTTAATTCTTACGCGTGCCATTTTGGGCTGAACCTGTGTTAGAGGAGTGTTGGGCTTGCAAAATGCTTCAGCCTTTGTCCAATTACTAAACTATATTCTTTTGATTGTAGTGCCCATCTCATAAATCAAACGGCCAACATTGGAAACTTGATTTCAGCCGCTGGAAGCGTGTACACTCTTTCTTTCTATCCCCAATGTGCAAATGATGCCAGTGTTAAACCAAAATGGTGGGATCAATTATATTGTGTCATGTCTCACTACAAGTTTGTTCTAGCAATTGAGAACTCTTATACTGAAGAGTTATGTAACGAAGAAATTAATCTATGTCCATCCCAAACTTGATATACACCTACATCTTTGATACGATCAAAATATATATGGCCAACTTCAAGTGGAGATCCATTGTTGAATCTTTTTGTGTACGATTATATATACCTGCTCGACATGTATTTTGGATGCATGGATCTACATAATATGTTCATACTTCATGTTCCATATAAAAAAAATTAATTAATTAATGGATAGAGAAAAGTATCAAATAGGATAAAATATCTAAAATGGTTTAAAAGTCTATTTTAATCCAAGGAGATCGATATTATAATAAAAGCGACAAAATTGGTATATATATGATTTTGAAAAACTCCAATAAAGGCTAAGAGCAAGGGCTGCTGTAAATGCTGCTTAAGAAATGTACATCAAAGTTCAAAGTCAAGTTTCACAAGAAGTTCAAAGTCATATTCCGGAAATGATGTTTTTTCTTGTGCTTTGGACAAAATGGAACTAATACTCAGGGCAATAATTTTGGGAATATGGACCAGCTAGCCTTCTGTTAAGTCTCTATCGCATTGTGCTACAAAAGTGAAATGCTTTGTCTCAAATGCTTGAATGACCTTTCGTCAACTCTATCACGTTGATCTTCAAGAAAACAACGCTTTTATCAACTTCATGGATAGGGATAGCCATTTCATCAAGTCTGTATGTTCACATATTGTAAATGCAACCAACATCCACCAGGTCAAGTCATGGTTCATTCCCCAAATATTAGGATACCTAGCTTTTTATTTTTGAGCTAAATATACATTTAGATAATTATCTTATTTATATTTAAAAAAAATGTACAATAAAAAACAATGAATTTTTTAACCACCGAAAGATTTAAATGTAAAATAAATTAATTCAAACATGTATTGAACGGCCTGTTTAGGTTAATTTGTTTATTTGACTTTTTGCTATCATAACTTAACTGTATTTTTTTTATCCAATGAGAAGGCAACCAATGCGTCAATTCCTCTGGTAATTAAATGTGTGATTTGCAGATATTTTCTCAAACCATCGAAAAGTGGGTTGTTGCATTAAAAAAAAAAAAAAAAGGCAACCAGAGTGCTCATTAGTTGGCAAGATGGGATCTTAAACTGCTGGACATTGTTTCAAGAACCTGATTCACTTCCTCCAAGCTTATCTCCCTTCCTTTCTAAGAGCTTGAGAGGCAAGTTGTATTTTTTTTTCTCTTAATTATTTTTGTTTTATTTTCTACCACCTAACAAAAAAAATGTGTTTTTTTATTGCCATGTTAAGCGTTCTTGCTGGAATTTCAAAGCAATTCAAACGATTACAAAATTGTTACTGCATGAAATTTAATCTCAAATATAATATGTAGTACATACACACAGAAAAAAGCAACCTGTGTATATACCAAAAAAATTAAAGAGTATATATGCATATGTAATATAAATAGTTTTCATTTAGAGAATAAATTACATGATTACAGTAAAAGGACGAGAATAAGTCAATCATAATTGGTTTAGTTAAGCTCGATTACCTTGATATATATCTAAATGATTTTGGTGTGGGAAACTACATTACACATGTAGTACAATTATTTCTGTCGACAATCCGAATATTATATAAAATACGTCAGCTTTTATTGTTCTAGGAGTTTAACAAAATTAAAACACAAATATTTATAAAAATATCATCAGTTACTTTTATGCCTAAGCTTAACTAAACAACTGTTAAAATTGTACCAAAAAAAAAAAACAACTGTTAAAATACTTATATGATCAAATAAACTAAAAAAAGTTCTATAAAAATTATAGTATCTCTTAGTCCTCTAAAAGCGCCTTAAAATAATATTCACTCGTACTTTTAGTTTGACATTATTTTTCTTTACACTTGGTATAAAACATCAATTCATCTTACAGAGAAAGAGACAGAGAATAGAGAGAGGCTTTTATTTTTCAACAGATGCATAAGTAGGGATAATAAGAAAGAGTGGCATAAGATAAACAGGTTCATTTAACGTTAGCAATAGCATCCCTTTTCTCTTTCATACTTTCGTGCGTCATTAGCTTCCTTCCTGTTATACTTATTTCTTTGTATATTATCTTTTCAGTCTCGGTCAATTTTAAATAATTTTGTTTTCAAGTCATTCTAGACACGCTAGAGAAAATCCTCACATTCATTACGACAATGACAACACCCTCAATAAAGAAGCATATGGTTGTGGTATGAGCTTGAGGAGGAACTAGTACGAACATTATAAAATTTGTTATTACGACAATGACAACACCCTCAATAAAGATTCATTGTTAATTTGTTACACCCATCAATATGCACTCAACAAACATTATAAAATTTACATCAATGCACATTACTCAATTAATTAAGCCAAATTTCTTTAATAAAACCTTGAAACGTTGATTATATGAGACTTTACTATTTATACATTGTTTATTTTTTTGAGGATTTCTATGGTACTTCCAATAATTTTTGGAATTTTAATACTGTTATTTTTTCCACCAATCAAATTACATATTAATTATTTTTTCATTAATTAATAAAAAATTTATTATTTCAAATTAACCCTTGATTAATTAAAATATTATCTTTTTTAAAATATTGCTTTTTCAGTTGCAATCGTCTCCCATCCTTACCCATACCCTCCTCCAGATCCATACACCCACTTTGTCAGCGATGAAAACACCTCAAGCTACAATGTTATGTGAGAAAGCCAACTGGATCCGATGCTGGCGCTGCTGCTTCGCAAGCTTCTGATTTGAGATCTATATTATACCAATGCAAATGAGTTTTTAAATTGTAGTATGATTTTCGATTTTTCTTTCTTATCCCTTTTATTCCTCTGACTTAAATTAGGGGTTTAGTTCACCATAGGGGGACTAGTTTATAGATTTTATAATACTATCATTATTATTATTATTATTATAAGATTTTAAGTAGTATTACTGTGATAAGATAAGGTAATGTCTATATGTGTTTATATATTGGAAACAGAATACGTGAACAGAAATAAAATTTTCAGAACAATACAATAAATATAGAGAATGGGATATGTGAACCAGGGGCAACCCTGAGGGTGGTCGAGGTGGGCGACTGTCCAGGCCCCATTTTTGAAGAGACACCAAAAAATTTATTTAATTTGTATAAATATTAAAATAAAAATTTATATAATTAAAATTAAAATCATATAAAAATTTTATTATAAAAAAATCACTGGTCATTAGTCAATGGATTATTTATTAGTGATATTTTCACTTCCTAACTATAATTTACTCATAAATTTGGAAAAATCAACAAGTGATGGTACAATTTATACACAATGAATGTTGCATACAAAGAGGAAAGTATGAATGTGAAAAATAATTTTTTTTTATTTCTCACAATGTGAATCTCTTTGACTCTCAATGTAACAAACACCTTGAACTTTATCTCTTTCTCTCTAATATTTTCATCTTTGATCTCTCTCTAATCAAACAAAAACAAATTATTAATGATTTTGCAACAAAAAATACAAGTACAATATTCAAATGAGGGCATCATTTTCTTGATTTGCCCAGAACACTAAAAAATTCAGGATCGGCTCTGATGTGAATAGTACAACAAATACAGAGATAGCACGAGTTATAAAGCTCGGATGAAGATTAGGGTTTTTATTATCATCTTCTTTGTTCTAATTAGAAGGAAAAGCATTATATTCAAATTGAAATGAAGGATTCTAATGGAAAAAAAAATCGGGAAGAACGAACGTGTTATTATTTTAAAAAACAATATTTAATTAATCAAAGACTAATTTGAAAATAAAAAAGGTTTTCATTAATTAATGAGAAAAAAAACTTATATGTAATTTGATTGGTTGTAAAAACAATAATATCAAAACCTTCAAAATTATTGGGGATACCATAGAAATCCTCTATTTTTTTTTTCTTTCTTATCTATCTAAAGACGTTAATTTATTTCTTATTTATCACAAGACTTTCTTATCCTCTATTTGTATACATTTAACTTCTTTAAAAGAAGTAATTTTAATTTTTATTGACAAAATCAGCGATTAATATTCTAACATATACATAACATATTAATCATTAATTTTTATTAATTATTAAAATTATTTATTTTACTCTCTAAAATAAATTGCTTACTTTATAAACACAAATCCTTCTTTCACGTACTTTCCCTCCAATATTGTAGTATTTTATACAGCAAATGAGTCACTAGACCAAAAGGATTTAAAAAAAAAAGGGAAAAGAACATGCAACCACCTTGAACTTTTCCCTTTTAACAAATAGACATCCTTAACTAATATTTTATCTTAATTAATACTTAAACTTTTATCATTGTTTCAATAGACCCTTCTGTTAAGTTACTGTTAAATAGTTAACAGAATTAATTTATACCCTTAATTTTAATAGAGTCTCAACCATTCAACTAAGTAAGTTGTCTACATCTTTCAAAAAAAAAAGAAAAGTTGTCTACACACATACATATCGTAACGTAGTATACATCCATCATAACGTAATGAAAAATAAGGAGAAAAAAACCCCTTAAAACTAGATCTGCAACATTGTCATTTGCCCATTTCAAAGGTCTTTGCAACACAACGCCCCAAACCTTGTCATCTACGGTGTCAAAGCCGATACACAACCATGGAATTAACATCTTAATGTTCTTATCCTACCTTGATCACGTGCATTTGGCCTTCACCTAACGGTGTTTATTGGAAAGAAACATGGCGAATGTGGTTGTAGTACATTTTTTGTTTTTTGAAGAATGGTTGTGGTACATATTGGAGTGTAGTAGCATGTTCAATTGCATAAATAATTATTTTATATGGTTTTAATATTTTAAATACAGAATAATAAATCATTGTGATTCAACTAAAATTAAGGCCCTCTAAAAAAACACTAAAATTAAGGGTGTGAATTAATTGTGTTAGCTATTTAACAGAAAGTTTACGGAATGGTCTATTAAAACAATAATTAAAGTTTAAGTACTAATTAAGATAAAATTTTAATCTATCTATTTCAATACAAGCAAAAATTTGTCCAATTCATCTATTTGAGAGGCCTACTTGTGATTGTGGTTAAGTTATGATTATCTCAAAAAATAGAAGAAAAAAAAGTTAGATTATGATATGAGCATATTAAAGTGGGATACTATGGTGCGGAAAGTTAAATAGTATATCTTTGCCGATCACTTTAGTAATAAAGTTTTGAAGAAAATGAAACTGTAGTATGATAAGTATTTTAAATTTTAGTGTTTATTTTTTTATTGAAATAAAAATTTTATCTTAGTAATTTCTATAATAAATTGACAATAAAGGTTAACACAGTTTATCAACATAAAACTCTAATTTTAATTAAAGTATATCAGATAAACTCTAAGAAATTGAAAAAAATCACATATTAGATAACTTTCTAATTGTTTGTGAAACTTACTTTTCATGTAATTTTTATGGCTTTTTTTTGTTTGAACATTAGTTGGGATCCATAATTTTTATGTAGATGAATTTAATGAAATAAATTCTCTAAAGTGAGTAATTGAGTATAAATATAATACTCCCTTCGTCCTTATTTATAAAACCATTTTAATTAATTTACTCCCCTTAAAAAAATTAGTTAATTTAGTTAATCACATTAAATTTATTAATAGTATGTATTATTCTTCCAAAAGTACCCTTAACTCTTTTTTTGAAATTAATCATCTCTCTCCACTTAATTACTTCTCATCTAATTAATTAATGTTTGGAAAGAGAATAATTAATTAATAGTACTTTAGGAAAAAATAATTAATGCATCTAGAAATTAAAAAAAATCTTATAAAAAAGAATAAATAATTTAAAAAAATAATCTTATAAATAAGAACGGAGAAAATAATAATTAATATATTGTGAGGCTACTATACGGATTCACCCTGCCCCACTTGGATCCCTAGAGTTGACAAACTTAGCTCCAAATAGTAAATAGACGCAAGCTATTTTGGGGGATATTGTAATGTCTTCCACCATGGGAAACTAATTTTAGCCATAGGATAAATCTATTTTTGTTAGATTGATGTGGGACTACAGTATAACCGTCTACACTAGATTTTTTTTATTTTTAAAAAGGGATCCTTTTTTTTTTAAAAAAAAAATGACTATTCTTCTTTGTTGTTGCTTTGTTTCTGCCTCTCTTTCCATTTTTTTGTCCGTCATTTTATCTTGATTTTTATTTTTAGTCCCTCATAATTTTTTTTACTGTTTTTAGTCCCTCATAAATTGTTCTGTTCTGTTTTTAGTCCATCATAAATTATTTTGTTCTGTTTTTAGTCCCTAACATTAATTTCAACTGTTAAGTGATGACATGACAGACATAAACTGTGAGTGTGAAAATTTCCTAATTAAGTTTTTAGTGACTTTTAACCGCTGTAAATTTTTTTGTGGTCAGAAATGTTTATTTTTGTAACATTTTTTGTGATTTCAGAAAATCTAGTGTTTGAGATTTTGATTTTTTATTTTATGTTTTAACATTTCTGATAGTTTTAGTTTGCCAAAAAATTTGCAGTAGTTAAAAATCACTAGAAACTTAAACAGAAGAAGAAAGATCCCTTTTTTTTTTAAAAAAAAAAAATCTAGTGTAAGCAGTTGTATGGGAGTCCCACATCAATAAGCAATAACGGAGAAGAAGGGTCATTTTTTTTATAAAAAAAACTTAAACAAAAAAAAAGATCCCTTTTTAAAATAAAAAAAATCTAGTATAGACAGTTGTACTATAGTCCCATATCAATATAAAAAAATAGACTTATCCTATGGCTAAAATTAATTTTCTATGGTGGAGGACATTACAAGGTCCCCAAAATAGCCTGCGCCATAGTAAATAAGCTAACAAGATATAGTACTAAACAAGATATATTCAATAAGTTGACAAACTTACCTCTGAATAATGTATTTTTTTGTGTGTGAATAAAATAATGTATATTCTAAATATGAAAACATTCAATACAATATTATTATTATTTACTTAAATAAGTAGAGTTCTTGAACTTAAAAAGCCTTTTTAAATAACTTAAAGTTTGAACTCCTTTATAAAATAGACTTTAAAAAATATTAATTTAATTATTTAATAAATAAGCATAAATGAAAACAAAAGTTACAAATCTAACCTTTTTTTTTCTTTTCATATTTGTAACCGTTGAAAGGTTAGGATTTTTATGGATCGATCTTGACACTGGATTGCAATTATTTTTCCGTTGTCATGTGTGATTTATACAGGGAAGTAAAATGCAAATTCTATAACGAAGGAAGATACAGTGTTTTTCTATTAATTAAATAACAGAAAGTTAAAATATATTTTGTCCTAATCTTTTACATCATTTACCTAATCGTCCATAATTTATTTTTGCTTCAGTATTTTAAAATAAATGTTAAGAAATAAAAAATTAAATTTATAATATGCTTCCATGTGTATATCGTGTTAAGTTGTAATTTACACATACATTAAAACAAATATCTAAGCAATACTTTCTGCATAATTATTATTTTTAGGGTAAAATATGTTTTTGGTCCTGTATTTTCAACAAAACTTGATTTTAGTCTCTGTATTTTCGAATCAACCATTTTAGTCTCTGTCCTTAGTATTTATTTATTAAAATATTAGTAAAGTAATTAGCATTTCTTGATATTCTAAAATACTAAATAATATGAAAAATAAAATATTAAAAAATAACAAAAAAATAAAGACAAGATAAAAATATTTTTGAATCCAATTAATTCCTCCAAAATCAGTAATTTTTGTTAAATAATAAAATAACTAAGTTTATTTATTTAATAAAAAATTAACTATGAATATTTTCAATATACACATATTAATCCTTAACTTTTTCATAAATTCCCAACATTACATACTTTACCCTTAATCACTTTACGTAAATAGTAGTACTAGTAATGTTTTAGTATTTACGAATGAAGTGAATCTGTGTCTATAAAAGTAGTTACTGGCGGTGTTCATAGTATTCAGTTAAAGGATCAGAGGTGTGTGTGTGTGTCCGTGTCTTCTCACACAGCACGAGGGCCAATCAATGGAAGGCCGTGTCCACCTCCCTTCGTCAAACGACGTCGTCGTCAACGTCAACGGCGACTCTGTTCCCGAAGCTCGCCGCCTTCACCCAACCAACGATGCACTTATTTCCCTTCAACAACAACAACAACAACATCAGGTTGGTTATGTATATTGTAACTTCAGTTTCAGCATCAACTGACCAATAAATAATATTTTGATGAACAACAATAAGTAACTATAACTTGTTTGTTTATGTTGATGTTGATGAGGTGCAGCAGGGGAAGGAAAGAAGGATCGACACTTTGGTTCTTGCGTACAAGACTCTTGGAGTGGTGTTTGGAGGATTTGTGACATCACCCCTCTACGTCTACCCTTCAATGTCTCCCACGGAAGACGACTATCTGGGCATCTACGGCATCATTTTTTGGACTCTTACTCTCACTGGGCTTGTCAAGTACGCCAAATTTGCCATCAAACCTGATGACCACGCTGAAGGTACCTACTCACGTCGAAATTCGTTACTTTCTATCTCATGGCTAATTAAGCACAATGAGAGTACTGAATCTGTTTCAATTGCAGGTGAAACTTTTGCGTTTTACTCATTGCTTTGCAGGCATGGCGCCAGCAATATTGGTTTGAACTCAACTAAGGACGTTCAGAAGAGTACTTTGCTTGCAAGGTTCTTCCAAACAAGCGTGGTTGCTCGGAGGCTCTTGCTCTTCTTTGCTATGTTGGGTACTTGCATGCTTATTACTGATGGGATACTTACGCCCATCATTTCAGGTTTGGTCACAGCTTTTTCCCTTTTTTGTTACCTTTCACAAACTTCGATGTCGTTTTGGGCATTTCATTTTCAACCAATTTTGGGATGAATGGTTGAAAATAAGAGAGATATAGAGAAAAAAAAAAATTAAAGGAAGAAAGATAAAAATAATTGATGTAATAAATGATATAATAAAAAATAAATAGAGAAACAGAGAAAAAAAAAAAGAATAAAAAAAAGATAGAAAAGAAAGTATATGTATGTTTAGTTCTTTCCTTTCTTTTTGCATAAAAAAAATTATGACTTAATTCTATTTTTTATTCCTAACTTTTTACATTGTGTTTTCAATAAAGGGCACAGTGTAAAAAGTTTGAATTCGACCTGCCTTTTTTTTTGTCGCTTTGAATTCGACTTTGCTTCATTTGTTTTTTCAGGGTTGTCAGCTATGGATGGACTAAGAGCGGTTTTTCCTTTGGTTAGCAAATGTAAGTTTTGGAATTTTTATGGGTTAGATTATTCCTTCGATAAATGTTATAATTAAGATGATTCAATGTCTTTTTTTTTTTTTTTTTTTTTTTTTTTTTTTTTTTTATCACTGTCTAATGCTACCTCTATTCCATTTATTTAATTGTTTAAGATTAATACATATAAATTAAAAAATATTTAATAAAAAAATATTATTATATTTGAACTAAAATATTCTTATTTAATATCTTGATATTTGATATTTATATCACTAATAATAAAAATTAAATGAGGATATATTTAAGAAAATGCATTAATTAAACTTTAAAATTTTAAAACAACAATTATTTTAGAAAAAAAGAAAGAAAGATAAAACAATTAAAGAAATGAGATGGAGGGAGTAACATTATTTATTAATATTACATATAAATTTTAGGACCTATTAGCAACTTTTTTTTTATTTCTTTTTCCTATTTTTTTTATTCAAACGTTGTCTCACTCCTTTTGAATCCAAATAATAAATTTTAACAGTTGAATTTCTTTAAATAAGCATTTTTAAATTTTTTAAAATATTAATCAAAATAGAGCATTCCAAAATTATTTCAATTTATTAGATTTGTATTAAATAATATATATATATATATATATATATATATATATATATATATATATATATTAATAATAGAGGAAAGATCAATTTACTTCAAAAATAACTCTTAATAATAACTCATTTAAAATAATATATGTCTCAAATTATTCTATGTGTAAATGTCGTTCACATAAACAATCTACATTAAAAGGTTATTATTTATATATATAATATATAATAATATAATATAATTATAATAAAATATACATTAAAAACTTTTGTTGATGCATAACGATGGACGTGTCAGTCAGCAATCAACATGAAGACTATGACTTCGATTTGTCACCGTGTTCCTCCTTTTTTAGGAAAGTTTTAATTGTGTTTTTAAAATATGGTTTCAATTACGTTTGAATTTTTGTAATTTTTTAAAATCAATTAAATATGTTTATTTTTTAAGATTGAGCTGAGTTGGTTTTTCGTTTATTTTTTTTCTTAGAACCATAATTACATAGTATAATTTCCTTCAAATTTTATTAAATTTTTCGCTTCTAAAATTTTAAGTTATTTTATATGTAAAATCCATGATAAACAACTAAATATGCGGAGAAAAAAATAATTTTAATTTTTTAAATAAAAAAGTCCAAGTCATATATATATATATATATATATATATATATGTATGTATGACTAAGAAATATTTTCTTTTTTAAGTTTCAGATATGAACCCGGCCGATGTGTTAGTATAATAATTTTGGAATATACTATTTTGATTTATATTTTTTAATTTTTTTTAAAAAAAGAAATGGTTATCTAAAGAAATTAAGCTGTTATAGTAAGGAATTGTTATTTAATATTTTTATGGATTCACGAAGAGGGAGACAACATTTGAATAAAAAAGAATAAAAAGAAAAAAGTGAAAAAAAAAGAGAGTTGTTAATAGATCTATAGGTCTTACCCTTTCAAAAAAAAAAAAAAAAGATCTATAGGACTTACACGCAATATTAATAAATAAATAAGTATCATTAAATGACGTTACAAGTGAGTACAAGTGTTTGCATATTATTAGACAATAATAAAAAAGAAGACATAAACATGTTAGCCATATAACATAAACGGAAGAAATAGCCTTTTATTAAAGTATGGCATCACTGATGTAATGAATGATTCCTTTCCTAATAAAACTTTTTACTTTTAGTTACTTAAAATGATGTTAACAAAACCCTTAATTTAATCAGATGCAAGCAGCAGCATCAATAATACTTACATAATTCAAACACAAAACATATGAATATTATTATAAATTTTTTTTAATATTACAGCATAGGAAGAGATTATGGAAATATTATTTATAGCCTGTTATGTTGAGTGAGCTTAAGCAGGATGCATTCCTGAGTGTTTAGGATTACTGTATACTGCGATTGGGATACCAACATAGGATCAGAAGCTTGAGACCATCGTGCTTCTTTAAAGTCTATCACGAATATTTTAATGATTTGAATAACACAATTTATATAATGAAGCTGTTTGATAAGTAAAAAAGGTACACTAAAACTAATAAAACCATCAAAGGAAACTTTTTATCTTAAGGCATATTTAGAGTATATCTGACTCTGAGTATACAATTTCTGTTTTTTGCATATGCTGCTGCAGCGCCGGTGAAAGCACTCTTTGCAGTTGTTTTGATCTTTCTGTTCTTGTTGCAAAAGTTTGGTACATCCCGTGTTAGTTTCCTCTTTTCTCCAATAGTGGGCGCATGGATCCTGAGTACCCCAGTTGTAGGAATTTACAGCATCATACACCACTATCCTAGCATATTTAAGGCTTTATCTCCGCACTATATATTCCGTTTCTTTAGGAGGAATGGAAAATCTGGCTGGCTTTTGCTTGGTGAGACTGTCCTTTGCCTAACAGGAGGTATGTATCTTATCTTTTTTACATGATATACTTTTGTTGATTCAGATGTGAGAAATTTATCTTTGAAGGGCCCCTTTCTTTCCCTGTCAAATCATAGTACATATATTTTTGTTTGTTCTTAATTTCTTCACCTTGACAGGTTCTGAGGCAATGTTTGCTGATCTTGGTCATTTCAATCAGAAGTCCATTATGGTTGGTTTCTATAATTTTTTGGTCTGTCGTGCTAACTTTTCAGCCAATTATTATCTTATCCACTTTCCTTCTTTGTTATTTTGGTAACAGATAGCTTTTCTATTCACAATCTACCCATCTTTAGTTCTGACTTATGCGGGACAGACAGCATACCTGATCAAGCATCCCAATGATCATGATGATGGCTTTTACAAATTTATACCAACTCCTGTCTACTGGCCTGTCTTTGTCATTGCCAATTTGGCTGCAGTTGTTGCTAGCCGGTCTTCAATATCAGCCACCTTTTCTGTAATCAAGCAATCTCTAGTGCTGGATTATTTTCCTCGAGTAAAGGTCGTCCACACATCTAATAACAAAGAAGGAGAGGTTTACTACCCTGAAGTGAACTACATCCCGATGATCTTGTGCGTTGCTATGATACATATTTTTAAAGGGGTTTGTGTCAGTGCAGTTTTCACTAAATTTGCTGAAGGCGGATGGATTCCTTTTGCCATATCATTTATCCTTGCTTTCATCATGTTTGGTTGGTTTTATGGTAGACAAAGGAAGATTGATTATGAGTTCACACACAAGATAACCTTTGAGAGACTTGAAGAGCTTTTAGCTGACCGCAGTGTCCAAAGGGTTCCTGGGCTATGCTTCTTTTATACCAACATTCAAGAAGGCCTGACTCCTATTCTTGGACACTACATAAAGAACATGAAATCCCTTCACAAGGTCACAATATTCACTACTCTTAGATATTTGTTAGTCCCCAAGGTTGCTCCACATGAGAGGATTGTGATCAAGAAATCAAATCTCAAAGGGGTGTATTGCTGTGAGATTCAGTATGGCTATGCAGATGCTCTAAATTTAGAAGGAGATCATTTTGTTGATCAAGTCATCACTAGTTTGACACAACATATACAGAACTCTCCTGACAAGCCTTCATCTGACTCTCAAGAGATTGAAGAGACTTCAAACTTGGAAGAAGCAAGGCTTGCCGGGGTAGTTCATGTTGGCGGAAAGACAAGATTTTACATTGGCATGAACTGTGGCTGGTTTGATAAAATTGTGCTTAGATTTTATGAAGTCATGCACAATAACTGTAGATCTGCCTTGCCTGCTCTAGGGGTTCCACCACAGCAACGGATTGAAGTTGGAATGCTATACGAGGCTTGAAGGGTTAAACTGTATACAAGCATCTAAATTTCCCAAGATTCTGTAGTTTCACTAGCTCATACATACACAACATTAGAGAGGGCAAAAAAATTGAACTGATATACAACAGGGCTTGAGCAATAGGTACATATTGTTGTATATTTTGGGGATATTTCGAAAGGTCAACTCTTTTATTTAATTAAATATAGAAAATCCTTTTTATAAATTACGTTACTATTTATTAAAAACAAATATTTTGTTTGACTTGGTCTTATTGACTTAGTTAGTTAAACTAGGCATCTCATCTTATCTTTGACTTGGTCTTGGGTGATTTTAGAAACCCTACCTTTTCATTATAAATATCTATATGCTTCAGATGGTTTGAAAGAGTTTTCTCTCTCACATCTTTTTCTCTCTACTGTTTCACTGTAAATCCTGGGTTATTTTCATAAGAGAGCTTGCTAGTTCTGATGTCCCAAATTATTATTGGGAAGAGCCTATTAAATCCTGGGGGACTTGCGCATTATGCAGATAAGTCATTGAGGACAGTGTGTCTAACGCACGTCTCAAGCTTAATTTGTTCATGATCATATTTGTTCGTAGATTGTGGTTCGTGAATAGTTCGTGATCGATTGTGATTTTGAGCAATATGGACAACAATCTGAAGGACTTATTTTTGTTGTCCATGGCATCTCCTGCATCGCCAATCCCTTCAATTCAGAAGATAAAGTGAATGCGTGTTTTGCTTCCATCTTATGTATTTGGTTTCAAATGTGGCTAGAGTGGTGGCCTAACGTAAGGTTTTGATTGCCTACTTATTGTAAATTTATTATAACCTTTTGAAGGAATACCAGGTACGTTCTATATTTTAGAATCAATTTTTTTTTATATTTTTACTAAAGGAGAATCTTTAAAGAAAATGAAAGTACTTTCATGGTGCTGTTAATATTTGTTACATGTATTCAATTAAAACTTGAGTGCATTTTATAAATTAAATTATATATGGATTTTAAATATAATGGTGTCAATTGAATTTTGTGTTGTTGATCTCCCCACATCTCAAGTATTTGGCTTAAGGGCTATGTTAAGATCATAAAGAGCAACGTGACAAATAACCCAATAGAACACAATGGCAAGGAATAGGAAGCAGAAGTGCGCTTCGTACTTTTGGTGGAGAGAGAGAACAATCAAAGCGTAACAACAAATATCATGCGTGGCCTTGCATCCTCGGAAACGACTAACCCGTTATAGAGGCGTATTTGGTGAACGAAGTTGCAGCAAGAGTTTGAGAATGTGGGGGAGTTTGGCGATTGCTAATTGCTAGTGGTTGAATTTTACTAGCACGTGAGGCAGGAGTCCAGATCAAAACGGCGTCGTCATTGATAGTGGAGGAGTTGGTTAGTTACAACTTACAACTACATGGGTCAGTGGTTGTTATACATTAAGAAGAAGGTAGAACGTGGTCAGTTTCAAAGATAACCGTAAAGAGAAAATTGATAACTTGTTGCTGAGAAGAGTAATGGGCTACCAGAAACTAAGGTTAGAAACATAACAGTGCAAGTATGTCTCCCTTGCAAATAATTTTGAGCATTATGTATTGTTGGGAGGTTGGCATGTGGCCTGTGCTGAGAGGTTTTATATATATGTGTTGAGTTAAAAACTTTTGGAAGAACAATATTTTCTTTTATGATAATGAGAACTATTGTCCTTGGTACGTGATTTATTACCCACAAAACAAAACAAAAAGTTTACGTCTTTGGCTTTTAAACTTCTTTGCCTTTTGCTTTGTGGACGTGTTTTCTTCATTTGATATGTGAACATGGGTTCAATTTAGATTGTCAATCTGCTATACGTAATTGGAGGTTTATTGTGGACTTGTTTAGAGTGTAAATGGCCAATTGTTGTCTTATTTGAGATGTTGATTGTTGTTTGAGAGCAATGGGCAAATTTGGAATTAAAGAGAGAAAGCTACTATATACAAATTAGAGATTGTGAAAATGGCAAGATTGAACCGTGTTGATGTGAAATGATTTTATTCAATATTTGGTCCTTGGACCAGTTAGTGCAGTACGTGATAACTTTGGGAAGAATTATTGTAACACCCCGAAAATTTCAACCCAGTAAGTAGGGACGTGAGCGGTTAATTAAAAAATTAATTGAGTGATGAAGAAAAATGAAGGAAAGTAAATAAAATAGGTATTTCTTTATAATGGTCAAGTAGAAAATTTATAAAATCAAAGATATAAAATTCCTTGTAACTGAGCTGTCTTTCTATGTAATTAAATTGTCTGTGATTGATTCCCTGGAATGCATACTACTAATTAATTGGGCTGAGATTAATTACTGGTAGTAAATATTAAAATATTTATTACTATGTACTAATTAATTTATTGGTTGCAAATTGGTTTTAATTTTTTTAATTATAAGTTATCTCTTATAAAGTTTATCTGCAAACAATTTCTTTACAGATGAATTTTTATTTGAGCAACTAGAAAAGTTTTCATTACAAGATGTTTTATAAAATTAATTAGATGTTTGAAATTAAGTTTTAAAATTTTAAAACACATTTTATTACGATTACATAGTGTAAAATCACACTGTGTAAACTAAACTTGGGAACAAAATTCCCTAGTCCTAAACTATTGACACCTAGCCTAACCTTACCACCTAACTACCTAAAACCCCATGGACACACACCACCCAAACCTCACTCACTCTCTCATTCTTCCCAAAAAACTTAACTTAACCACTAAGTTAGCAACCCAAAATCTTCTCTTCTCTCTTTTCCCTCCTCACATGGACCAACAAACCCACAATACTCAACATCATTTTTTTTTCCAGTTTTCTCTCTTCTCTCCCTTGATCCTTCTGGCCGAGACACTCTGCAAGGAGAAGGAAGCCATGGCTGATGAGCTTTGAAGCTTGCATGCTAGCCACATATCACAGCCTCATCATCCTCTCAACCAAGTCCCTCTTCCTCTTCACCTTCTCTTCCTCTCTCTCTCTGTCAGCTAAAGCTCTTTTAGGTGAGGGGAACTCTTTGTGGATTCTATTTTTAGTTTAAGGGTGGTTGAGAGTTAGGGGGCTCAACCACCTACAACATGCATGCCCCTCTTTGGCTGTTGTGTGTGCTTTGTTTGAATGCTTGAACATGAAAAGTTGATGAAATGGGTTGGAAACCCTTTGGCAGTGGCTGTGTGAGTGCATGTTGTAACGACCCATCTTCGTTACAGATTTGTTATACTAAAACAATTATTAATTATTATCATATGAAATTTCAAAGAAATTTTTTTCTCATTTAACACATATTATATGTACCTACTTTCCTACTGATAACGTACATCATCACATCATAAAAGTGTTAAGTCTGGCTTTACAAAACTTACGTATATATACATACATACAATACCAATATAGTCTTCTTTTAAAGGACATTCATAGCAACCTAAATATATTTATACATATTTCCTAAGCTGGTCCCCATACTATGTACATATATACTAGAACATAATCAGCAGAACAGGAGGATCGTCCAATCTTTAGATCGTCCAATCCAAAGGAACAAAAGGATCGTCCAATCTTCAACCTCGACTATCATGAGAGCCTGCGCCATCACTATTACCTGCTCCCGTGTCAATACACGATCATTGCAGTAATACAATACAAACACAAATTGCAAGGGTAAGCTTCTTATAAAAAGAATGATAGATTATACACAAAATTTCAATCAACATCATTCACACTAAACATTCAGTTCATTTCATAAGTCACTCCATACATCAATATCATCATGCAATATTATGCTGACTCGACTCCATGGAGATTTCGACAAATTTTGGGCGGTCCCCATAGGCCTCATCCCCTACCATTAGTCTCTTCTTAGACCATTCAGGGAGTCCCTTGAGCCACCATGTGGAGGAAGTGTGAATTTAATCCAATATAGACAAGTGTTGGTATTGGCTTACCTCTGTCAGGTTTGCAAAACCTTCAATCTTTAGGAATTCGCCCACTTGTCTATTCTATATGCCCACCATTGGCCACCACGAAATCCTCCAGCACTAGGTTGAGAGCCCACCTAGCACCCTCAACTTACGTGCCTACCCGCATGCAATATTATGCACAAACCAAACAACTCTGCTCGCCACATGTTCCCTCTATGTTATAAATTCACCATTTTTCTTGAATCTCACTTATGAACCCAATCTAGCAGTTCAGTAAGCACAAGTAAGGCATTCTCACACCTCGAATCCTTACTCACAACACAACACTAAATTTAGCTAAGGGTGAATTTCCTAACATAGTTCTAGAACCAAAGTGGTGGCATATCCAATATTCTCATTCAATATTTCAAATCTACACTCACAATTATATTACACATCTCAAAGAATGTCAATCGCACATTTAAATTAATCATTTATATAAGAAAAACGAATATATATCACATTCATAACAAAACTGGGTCCTGGACTCAAAGCTGAACAAAAGCACCAGAGTTGACTAGAGTTGACTGGACGCTGGTCACTGGACGCTGGGTGGGTCATTGGACGCTGGGTGAGTCACTGGACGCTGGTTGGCTGAGTGGGTCATTGGACGCTGGTTGGCTGAGTGGGTCATTGGACGCTGGTTGGCTGAGTGGGTCATTGGACGCTGGGTGAGTCACTGGACGCTGGTTCTGCAGAATCTGACTCTCACAAAATTTTCTACTAACAGAACATCGAAACAAGAATTTCTGCAGAATCCAGGGCTTCCCAAAGGATCCCAAGCATCCAAAAACATGCCTCAAAGGTTTAGGGACAATTCACAACACTTGCAAGACCATTTCAAATCAAAACAACACATCATGATATTATATTAACTTCAACTTAAATCACAATTTCAATCAACTCATCAAGAACACAAGTACCAAACACCACCAAATCAGTCAAACAAGTTTAAAGCTTCCCTTACCTAAACTTCTTGACTCAAACCGTGAAGAAAACTAGAGAGGAGAACTTTGGATTTCTTGAGTGATCTGCCCTCAAGTTTTGTTACAAAATCAACTAGGAGACACCTAAATCAACATCAAAGTAAACTCAAAAATTAAGATTTCTCTCATCTCTTAAAATCTAACCAAGACCCATTTCTCATGTTCTTGGGAGGAGATGAGAAAGATACGTAGAAATCAAGAATAGGAAGGAACTGGACTTACCAACTTAACATCAACTAAGAAATCTCTAGGGAAGAAGAAATCAAACTTCAAGTTGAGGTAGGAAATCAAACTTCCATTTACGGAAAAGAAAGAGCTTAGAGAGGAAGAAAGATAAGAATGAAGGAATTGGAAGAAATAGGAAGCTTGACACGTTCAAATTAAGAGATTTGCATGAAATTTTGCTAGTAACACCCCTATTTCCTCTAAAAGCACCCCCTTTTCTTATTTTTTTTCTTTTCTACAACTTACGAAATTTACGTAAAATTCCTAACAACAACCTTACCTTCTAAGCCCGACCGTACATGAAATATTATCAACAACATTATAGCATATAACAAAACAATCTATTTATTAATTCTTTTATACATAATATAGCTTTAAATTTAATTTCCTCTTGTATTATCAATCAAACACTTGATCATACACTTGAAAAAAAATCACGACATTACACATGTCCTGGCCTTAGTGTTGTTTTTGTTCTTTTGAAACTGAGTGGGAAGGCCCCTGGAATAAGGGAATCCATGCCCAATTTTCGTAAAATTAATTGATGAAGGTTGCATGTTGAAAACAAACCCCAAAACAATGTAACAGTGGCTGTTAGGTTCGAGTGTCCCTGGACAGCTCCCACGGTTTTGCGATTTTTGGGAGATTCAACCGTTGGTTTTTCACAAAATTGACACCATGGAGAGAAAACATCGTCTTGAAGTTCATCCATGGCTCAAAAAATGGTTGTTCAGTTTTCAGGTTTCCCTGGAACATGTGTCCGTTTTTCTCAAATTCCCACTTGTGTGCTTAATGTTTCTTTTTCGTTTTTGAACCATTAAAACCTAGACAAAATAAGATTTTTAACCATAAAAATTATCATGTCCAATTTCTAAATTAACTTTTTAAAAAGAAACAGGGCAAGGTTTTTGAGCTCTGTTTTGAGTATGAAACTTAGGTTGTTAGAAACAAATTTACTGGGAACAATAGGGAAAAAATTTGGGGGCAAGGGTTACCTTTTTAGAAGGATAAAGATGTTACCTTTCTACTGTAAAAATTTCAGCTTAAAAGTTTGGAAAGTGGGAGAAATTTACATTTCTTTGAGCTATGTTCAGTGAGCACTCAAAAATTCAGGGCCGTTGACTTAGAAAATTTTTATAAAATTTTCTAGATGTTGATTTTATAAGTGGGATACCTTTCTATAAAATAGATTTCAAGAGCTTCGATTTGATATAAAAAAATTTAAATTCTGAGGTCATTTTCTTGTATCAGTGGGAGCTCACATTTAATACTGTCAAAGAGAAATCTGTCTTTTTAGTCAATTTTGTTACTATATGTGTGTTATTTTGAATTGTGGCAATTATAATTATTAATTGTGATTTTGTAAGGTAGTGGATATGTAATATCCATTGACTTATTCTGTTTTGGATTTAAGTTCTAGAGATATGAATCTTGGGTACTTAATCTTTGAAAGTGTGGTTTTGTGTGCTTTTGTGATTGTAGGTTGAACTTTGTGATAAAGTTGTTTATTTGTATGATGTGCTATTCACAAGACTTGGTTGCGAGTACTTGTGAGGACTAGAACTATGTTCTAGTGTTTGTGGCTAGATTGCCATGTAACAGATAGATGAAACTTAAATAGTGAGCACAATTAATTGGACAAAAAGATTTATTTTATTTTTATTAAATTGAAATTAATTAACGAACTCTTTATTTTATGCATTGGACATAAAAAGAATTTAGCACCTTTGCGTGGAGGAATAAATGATAAGTTAACATTTTTAAAATTGTAAAGTTTTGAGAGAGCAAGGAAATACATAAAACATAATAAAATTGTCTACGCGTGGTGAATCATGTTGAGTTGAGAGTTGTACAAGAATGATACGGGTGTGCGTCGGATTGTTGGAATTGCAAGATGGCAAGAGAGTCGCGTTGGGTGTTCCAACTGTGAGAATATCAGAGAGAGAGACGGAGTTCGAAAGGCGTGTCACGACGTAATGTGACGGTCACCCATAGAAAGGTGATGGAGGCAATGTCCTCGTGTGTGTGTGTGTATATATATATATATATATGTATATATATATATAATTTTGAGCAGAGACAGGGTCTCAGGCTCGGCATTTATTCAACCGTCCAGTACCATGTACAGCGGAACCCCACTGTGACGAGAAAGAATAATCCCGGTAAGAAGGGTTGTTGAGGAGTTAGTCCTCGGAGTAATGGATGACCACATTTGGTACCTGGAAGATGATCGTAAGGCAGGTTGTTCTTGGAGGGTAAGGCACTGAGTTGTGACGATAGATCACGTAGTTGACTCGGCCACCCTGACAAAAATACGAGACATCGTCGGTTGGTGAGAGCCCGCCATAGTACCATGGTGAGAGGTGTACTCCCAACAGTCATCCAACTAAAAAATGTGTAAGACCACTTAGTTCTGGGAGTTCCAGTGACAGCTGACCAGTGTGAAATAATTTACAAGAATAGTTGTGGAAACGAATAGATTTCGGATGTGACCGTTAGAGAACCACATCGTGGTGGCTAGTAGGATTGTGTATGTGACTGTCAAGTCGTTATGTGTGTACTGCTTGATGAAGCAGAGAGTTCACCCTCTGTTTATTTTTCTTTTAGGAACCGGTGGCGGTACCTATAAGTGTCATAAAGACGTTATCTTCATCAGCTTCGTCACTTTTCGTTTGGAGGTTGGTCTAACATGCAGGGTTGGGTACTAGTGATGTCTGCTTTGAGTCCTAGGACCCTTTTTCCTTTTCATGTATCTTGGCATGAGTAGACTTAGGTTTCAGATTGTTGGTATGTATATTCAGTTTTCGTACTCTATTATCTTATGTATTTGGTATACGCTTTGGAAATGTAAATATTACTATTATTTAGAAAAATATTTGGGTTATGAAATTCTCTATTTCATGTATATATGTATAGACAGAGTTATTTACTTTATTTTTTATGTTTTACTCGTTTTAAAATGTATATTTATATTTAAGGTGACGATAAGCAACTTCCGAAATTAATTAATCAAAAGTTTTAAAAATTTAGTAAAATTACGATCTATGTTTTATTAATTTCACAGTTTTTTTTTTTTGGAAAAATTAAAGTTAGTTAACATGCCTATTGAATTAAAATAAGTTTGTAAATGAGAATATATGTAAAACCAGATTTAGAGTGTTACAATTATGTTCATTGATATTTAAATTATGTGATTAGAAAATTATTTTGGTTTTTATAGAGATTTTAGAAGTGATATTTTATTGACTTTATGTTGTTTAAAAAAATGATAGAAGTGTCTATAATTTGTATACAGTTGTTAGCTACTCAAGGAAATAAATTTTAATTCTTATTATGAGACAATACCTCTATGGACTACTTGAGATATGAGTTCTCTAAATGTGGCTTTTGAAAGCAATTGTCTTTTATGACATAAGTTAATGGGACTGTGTGAACTATTAGCAATATTTTGATTAATTAATTTTACTTGACTGTGGTGTCAAGTGTGATGTTCTCCATATTACAAATTTGCATAATATGAGATACTTTAGAGGTACCATAAATTATGGTATTGAACATGGTGGATTTTCCACTGTATTAAAATACAGTGATGTTAAATAGATCTTTGATCCAAATGAGACAAAATCCACCAGAGGTTGTATCACTACACTTGGTTGTAATGTGTTACTTAGAGATCAACCAAACAAATAATAATTGACTAAGAGTTATTACTCTTGAGATGGTTGATTATGAGGCTTAGTGGTTGAAAAATCATTTAAGCAAATACTCCTCTGGAATATAAATTGAGAAATAATGTGATAAAACAATTGCTTAAGAGATAAAAATCTTTGATTATGTGAAGTGAAAAATGGATTTGGCGGATCCTCAGACTTAAACCCCCAGGAAGAAATTGTTGCATGCAACATCGAGGGGTATGAGACTTTATTAAGCCACTTGAAAACAAACAAGTGATGGTAACCCAACCTTTGTGATTGGAGATCCCATGAAGAAGATTCATATGGATAAGAACAAGTCACTTGTCAGTTCTGCTAGCACTAAATTGATTTTAATCAATTTTTTTTGTCCCTTCCTATAGTGTGAGAAAGTGCTAGATACTGCATTAATGAGAGGTTAAATTTTATAGTTATGCTTTATGTGGTTATGAGAAAGCTTGACAACTTATAAAGTTTTTAATTATTATCATATCCCTTATGGGTGGTGTGTGATTTGCAGCATACACTTGATAAAATCACCTATATGAGTGTCAAGTGGAGCCGCTTGTGTGGGATATTGGCGAGATCTCTAGAGCACTCATGAATACCGGGCGTGCGCATGGCCTATTAGCGCACAACAGTGATAACATCAAGGATTGTGGGGGTGTAATGTGATTGGTAGAACGCTAACATATGCCAAGTGTTTTTGGTTCATACAGCTTGCTACACCAATTACACTATGTGTTAAGTCCTATCAGTCTAGGTTTGGTTCATAGAGCTTGCTACACCAGGTCCGACGCATTACATCCAAGAGAAAAAGAATCCAGGAATTTCTTATATTTACTGAAAACTTTTTCTTTAACCTTTTGAAATATGTGGGGGATTGTTGTATATTTTGGGAATATTTCAAAAGGCCAACTCTTTTATTTAATTAAATATAGAAAATCCTTTTTGTAAATTATTTTACTATTTATAAAAAACAAATATTTTGTTTGACTTGGTCTTATTGACTTAGTTAGTTAGACTAGTCTCTCACCTTATCTTTGACTTGGTCTTGGATGGTTTTAGAAACCTATCTTTTCATTATAAATATCTATATACTTCAGATGGTTTGAAAGAGTTCTCTCTCACACATCTTTTTCTCTCTACTGTTTCATGAGAGAGCTTGCTAGTTCTGATGTCCCAAATTATTATTAGGAAGAACCTGTTAAATCCTGGGGGACTTGCGCATTACGCGGATAAGTCCTTGAGGACAGTGTGTCTAACACACGTCTCAGGCTTAATTTGTTCATGATCATATTTGTTCGTAGATTGTGGTTCGTGAATAGTCCGTGATCGATCATGATTTTTAGCAATATGGACAACATATATCCTGTATCCACAAAGATCCTACAAGTAAGCAACATCATAGGCTAAATCATGTTCATGTATAAACTGCTCAAGTAGTCATTGTTTTGACGGAAAAAAAGATAGCAGAATTAGTACTGTTTATGATTTTGTTATATACACATTTCAGTTTAATTAACCAAAGCAAAGATTAATCAAGCCGATAAAAATAATTAAGTCCTGTATCCACTACTATTTTGGTTAATTATTTTAAATTCACAAATATTTAAGTGATGTGGGAATTTTTTCATTTTATACATGAGGTGAGTAATGTTGGAATATTATATCGAAAAAAAAATGTTGGAATATATCCCATTGACTTTATATAAATAAGAGAATCTTTTATATTCTTTTTATTGGAAATGTACGTTCGAAAAAAAGAGAGGATGGAAGGTGGAAGGATAAAAAAGAGAGACAAAGCTATATAAGTATTTTTTTAACATGAAATTAAAGTAAGTGCATGAACTTGAAAACATGCACTGAATGATCTTCGTAATTGAACATATTCCAGAGAACAATATTAACAATAGCAATTCCAGAGAACAAATTACACAAAATTGCTTTTACACAAGGCAAACTAATAGTACAATACAATGAATTTAACCAATAACAATAAACGAGTAACAATAACAACAACAAAGAATAACCAATAATCACAAATATATGCCATGAAAGGGAGCTATAGAAAGATAAAAACCAACAAACAACAACAAAAGAACAACAAATTAAGAGGGAGAGAGAACAAACCTCCAACAAATGGTGAGAAAGAGAGAATAGACCGTCTACGTGGGAATTTCTTAAAACCAATGTAAATTGTTAATGTAAAAAATATTTTATATACTAGCGAATTTTAAAATTTAATTGAACTAAAATGAGATATCTTTAATTTGTTACAATATATCAAGATTTAAAATATAAATTAAATTTAAATTATGATTAAATCTAATAATAATATTTGAAAAGAATAATAAAATTATAAATAAAAAAACTAAGTACTCAATGTAAGAAAAATCACATAGTCTAATAAGAAAAACAAATAATCTTTAAAATCACTATATATCCTACAAGTGTGAGAACTTAGATTTATATTATAAGAGTGGGTTAAGAGAGTAATATTCATTATACCCATAATTTTACGAAACATTTTTAAAGTCTTTGGACATTAATAGATTCCTTTTATAAAAAAATATTTTATGGCAGGAATTACGTACAGGATAGGTTATTCTATCTTCAAAATAACAATACTTTAACATCTGTTGACAGTGAATTATGAAAAAATGGTACAAGCACATCATTCATTAAACTTACTTTCTTGATCATTGAGTCACGTCTTAGACCAACTTTAATGCAGTGCTTGGTGGCACAATGCTAAGCAACCAACATTGCTTTCTGACTTTTCCCATTGCAGGAAGCGTGCAGGAAGTTGTCAATAAGTACCGATTGTTTCACCAAGTATTGGTGTTTCATTTTTTTAAAATAATTTTTTTTTAATATTTCTGTTATTTTTAGCCGCTGTGAAGAAAAAATTTGTAGCATGCATTTGGAGTGCTTCAATCTCGGTTTGCAATTGTACGTGGCCCTGCACGTGCTTGGCAAATGGACACAATCAAGTATATATTATATGCATGCATCATATTGCATAATATGATTGTAGAAGATGAACGACATACATATAATGGTAATTTTGACCATTCTTATGAACGTTCCTTCAATGATGTCTCGACAACTGACATACATATTGGTCCTCATCCGGCCCTTCAAGCATACCTGTGAAGGAGAGAAGAAGTTCAAGATAAGAGATGTCATTAACAACTTCAAGCGGACCTCATGGAGCATATTTGGAAACGTGTTGGACGCGATAATCAGCAAAATTAGTTATTGCTTTAATTATGTAATTTCTATTATTTTTATTATTGTCATTTATGTCATGCTATTTGTTAATGCTAGATATTTTCATTATTTTAAATAAAATATAATTTAATTATGTTTTTATTTTATTTTTATCTTATTAAAAAATATTTTAATTAATACTAGTCTAAAAAAATTCTTAATTTTAAAAATTTAATTGATTTATAAATAAGATAATTATAACATAATAAATAAGTTATTAATAAAATATAATGATGTAAGCTTTTTGGTGATACCCATTGGAAGCATCCAAGAAGAGTTGCTCTATTGGAGAGAATATATGCTTAAAAGTGTTTGTATTGGAAAGAGTAAAAATGAATAATATGTACAAGTGAATCTCATTAGAAACACTTAAGGAGAGTTGCTTCATTATGCTCTTATATGAATCGAATAATCCAACGCTCAAAACAAACCCAATAAACAACAAAATGCAACCTTCTCTTTCTCTATTGAACGTGTCTCAGTTTCTGCTTGATCCAAACAACTGAACTTGATAATAGAAACTTCCCAGTTCCAATATCTGATTACTACTGCTGTGAAGTGAATATATGGAGCAACAACAACCCCTCTCCCTTTCTGTTGTTTCTGCTGCTTCTTCCTCTTCAGAGGAGAAGTCCAGTCCATCAGATGCAGTGATCTTCTTTGGTTTGAGTCTGGCTCTGGGGATTGCTTGTAGGCACATCTTGCGTGGGACCAGAGTCCCTTATACTGTTGCCTTGCTCATCATTGGCATTGCACTTGGATCCATAGGTCCTTCCCTACCCTTCTCTTTTTCATCATCTTCTATTACTATTATTGTTATTATGATTGTTTACCTTCTAGAATGAACCACTTAGCCTTGGATTTCTATGGCTGGTTTTGGTGTGATCACAATTGAAGAGCAAGGAAAAAGACAGATTTTTTAGTGTCAAATGGCATCTGGGAGTGTTGACTTCCCATATAAGGACGATAATTAACTAAAAGGAGAAATTTTGAAACACATTCTCTCAACTCCTCAATTTCCTGTTTTAGTCAAACAAAAAAGTTAAAAATTTAAACGAACTGGAATATTGAAAACATGTTTTTGTTTTTATCTTTAGATCCTAATCATATCATATTACTATACCAACATCATGCCGTGGTGGTATTATTTCACCATGTTTGGAGAGGAAAAACAGGATATTTGAAAGCAAAGGGAAGTGAATAGGAAACGGATTTCTCTTTTCTCCTTTTTTTTTTTTTATATATAATCTATTGTTTGATCAAAAACCAAAATACGAAATAAACAGTTCATAGTGGAACTTTCATATTTCTTGATTCTATATACATTATTTATTTTATTCTAATTTGATCTTTTTGAGCTTCTTATTTGAAGTTCTAACCAAGGAAACATGCACACATTAAACATATTTCAGAAGATCATGGTATATTGGAAATCAAATTTCAAAATAAATAATCACGGGGGATTCAATATAGATTAGACAAGATATTTTCATAGAATCCTTTTGTAATTTACTGACTTTTATTGCTTTAACTGGTTATATTCATAACCATCTAAGCTAATGTACAAACCCTTAAAAACATCATCTAGCTAACCAGGGATGATGTCATTCTCAAGGAGACTTGAACGACTTAGAAAATGTTGTCAACATTTTTTCTTTAGGTATAAGTTTTGTAGAAAGTATTAAACTTATTCCATGTTGATTATCATTGCTATTTATAATTTTGCCTCATTCTTTGCCACATTAGAGGTTACTTGGGTCTCTGAAAACTTTCCTATTATTGGAAAATGGTGCACTTCCCAGTTCAAATCCCAGCAATGGAAAAATATTCCTAAGAAAGTGATCTTTCCTAGATGGAAAACTGTTTTCTCAGAGATGGAAAACTATTTTCTGCCAATCTATGTGACAGATGATGGATAGGCCTTCTTCACTGTTCAACTTTTTGCCTTTGAACAGGGGTCATTAACTCCTTAGTTTCTTCTCATTTAAAGCTTCTCCTTTTTTGGCATCCCCATACAATATACACTTTTTTTTTATATTTAATGTCTATAGAACATATTGCATTTATTTAGTTTTAATTTTTAATTAGTAACTTGACTGATTAATGGTGGATCTAAACAGAATATGGTACTTATCATCAGCTGGGAAAGATTGGGGATGGAATTCGTCTTTGTAAGTTTGTTCTATTTTTATTCTAGTTATTTTGAAAATTATGTACTTGCCAATAAAAGAAAACAAGGAAAAGGCTTTTTCATTGTACAGCTTTGGAGCATGTGTATGGATTGGGCTTTTAGAATATGTTTCAACTTAAGAAGCTTTGATCTTCACTGGTTCTTGCTTAAAAATAATTAAAGTGATTGATATTTTTAATATGCAGGGGCAGATATTGATCCAGATCTTCTCTTAGCTGTTTTTCTTCCTGCTCTCCTTTTTGAGAGCTCATTCTTAATGGAAGTTCACCAAATTAAGGTTTCTTTTCTTTGATTCTTCTATCCGTACATTTCTTTTTTTGAGTTATAAAGTGATGGTGTCTTTCTGTTATGATAGTTCCTATCTCATGTATGTATGCAAGCATTGGCACATTCTTTACATGATTGTGTGCAGCCCCATTCAATTTGGTATGCATATTCAATATATAAACTCTTGCCTACTTATAAGTAACTTATGTA
This sequence comes from Pueraria montana var. lobata, assembly GCA_026413185.1. Classification (NCBI taxonomy): domain Eukaryota; kingdom Viridiplantae; phylum Streptophyta; class Magnoliopsida; order Fabales; family Fabaceae; genus Pueraria; species Pueraria montana. Next base: position 22,436,046 of record CM048648.1, on the reverse strand, counting down.
TGCTTTGGTGCCTTTCCCAGATGTATGCTGTTGTGTTTGTTTGTTTGCTTTCTAAATTCCACAAAGCCCCAGCAGCAAACATGTTCACAATTAAGCATCACCAATAGTGTAAAACTTGAACAAAATAATCCAAAATACCCTACAAAATCTAACCAGAAAGTCATATAATCTAAAGGAGATCAACCTGAAAACTGAGCTAGAAACTAACAATTCTGAGTCAAATATTAATTATTTTGAAATCTTTAATGCACAAAATGAGACTAAATAATCAGTACTCCCAAATGGAAGATGAAGAAATTAAACCGACAAGATTAGACATAGCTAGCATTAAACGCTGCTAAATGTTGTTTTCTTTTATAATAATATAAGTCAATTGACTATTATTTATAAAATGCCTGATGTTGCATCACAAGATGCATTTTGGACTGAATGCAGAGGTGTCTTGCACAAATGATCTTACTAGCTGGTCCTGGTGTTGCGATTTCGACCGTTTGTCTTGGAGTTGTTTTGAAGGTATGTGAACCAATGTGTTTAGATTTCATCGTTTGTGTTATATGATTATAGTTCATTTGTCATAATACAGCTTACTTTTCCATACAACTGGAGTTGGAAAACGTCACTGTTGCTTGGGGGACTTCTGAGTGCAACAGATCCTGTTGCTGTTGTGGCTTTGTTGAAAGATCTTGGTGCCAGCAAAAAACTAAGCACAATAATTGAAGGGGAGTCCTTGATGAATGATGGGTATTTTTAGTATCCTTTCCTCTTCTTTAACTAACATCTACTCTTCAAATGAATTTCTGTGTTTGCCAAATGAATCTAGGCTTCTAGATTGCAAGAACTGGCTCAAAGCCTTGAACATGTAGAATGAGTGACTATTTCTGCATGTGATGATTGTTAAATGTACTTTATTTTGTATTTGACTAAGCTAATCTTCATTCTTGTCCAGGACGGCTATTGTGGTTTATACTCTTTTCTATCGGATGGTTCTTGGAGAGACCTTCAATTGGGTTGCCATAATCAAATTTCTAGCACAAGTTTCACTTGGAGCGTAGGTTTCACCTACTTCTTTGTTGCACTAGTGGCAAAAAATATCTTTGCTCATGTGACTGTTTGCTCCATCCAGTGTAGGAATGGGTCTTGCTTTTGGGATTGCATCTGTTTTGTGGCTTAGGTTTATTTTTAATGATACAGTGATTGAGATTGCTCTAACATTTGCTGTTAGCTACATTGCTTATTTCACTGTAAGTACCCTTCAAACTTGAATTCATCTTTTAGTAAATTTAGAGATTATATTTGTATTATTAATACTTACACAAGTAGGAAGTATTGCTTTTATAACCTTAATTTCTTGGATGCATCTTGTGGCAAGATGAGAGATTATATCTATTGAAATCGTATCATCATATTCAGTTTTTGTTCTTGGTGTTATTTTTTAATTACTTCCATCATGTGCATAGAGAAATTGATGGTCAAAATCTTTTACAGGCTCAAGAGGGTTCAGGTGTCTCTGGTGTTTTGACGGTGATGTCTTTGGGAATGTAAGTTGACCTTTAGTACAAAAATGTCTATAACCCTTTTTTGGAAATCTGGTTATTGAAATCTTTCTACAGGTTCTATTCTGCATTTGCAAGGACAGCTTTTAAGGGTGAAAGTCAACAAAGCTTACATCACTTTTGGTATGCCTTTCACTTGTCCTTGTGGATATAAATTAAATTCCTTCTATGGGAGAATTTTTTTATGTTTTCTAATTTTTAGTGTAAACTTGATACAGTGACAATAAAAAAAAGTAAAGAAAAGGATTTGTGAAGTCTGTCAATTTGCTAAACACTACCATTCAACTTTTACTCTGAGTAATAATAAAAATGCTAAGCCTTTTGATTTTGTTCATACTGATCTGTGGGGTCTTGTGTCCGTTTGTAATATCTCTGGTGCAAAATGATTTGTTATTTTGTTTCCTTTATTGATGATTGCACTCGAGTGACATGGATTTTTCTCATGAAAGATAAGTTTGGTGTTTTCCAATTGTTTGTAAATTTTTAATTCAAATTCAGTTTGGCAATCGTATGTTCCTCCATTTTGCAATCACCATATTAGAAATAAAATTACTTTTCACTTTCCTCCTTTCAAATCTTTCCAGTTTTCAAGTCATATTTTACTATGTGAATAATCATAAAGGTGGAAAATTTTCTGGACCCCGAAGTGGACTCACTACGACTAGATCTCAAAACATCATAATGAATTAAAGCATAAGGAGACTTAGCATGACTATGAGTATGTCTCTCTGGTTGACATGACTTACAGGGAAGACTAGGTAACTTGGATAGGCTTGAACAGTCTTTGTAGTTTGGAAAGGGTAGGATGACCCAATTGAGCATGGAAGAGGATAGGGAAATCCATGATGGAGCAAACACAAGAAAGGTTGGAGAGTTGGTAAAGGACATTGGATTCACATCTGGTACAACCATTTGTCTTGAAATTTGGTCTTGTAAAATAAACAAAATCTTTAGTGAAAGGGATACATAATCAAGGAAGTGAGTCAAACAACTAATGAAGAGCAAATTAAATGAACTCAAAACATAAAGAATCAACAGAGGGAAATGAGAGGATGGTAGTACCAACCTCTTGTGATTGTGGATTGAGGAAGCTAAAGTGACTAAAGCTAATATTCAAAGGTTAGATTCTGGAGAATAGAGGTTTATTGCCAAGGATGTGATCAGTGGCACCTAAATCGCAGACCCAAGGACATTGGGATTTTCATTAGGAGAGACAAGCAAGAGACTTACCAGTGTGCGCTAAAGAGGCAGTGGAACTAGAAGCCTGTCATTTCTCAAACCACTTCAAAAATGTTAGCATAGGCAGCTGAGGGTGGGGTTGGATCCAATGACACAAGGTTTTGATGGAGCAGCCTATGCAACATGGTAGTGTAAGGAGGGAAACTAGAGGTGGTGGTAGATTGGATTGGATAGGCTTTGGGGAGAAAAACCATCCGAATCAATCATATAACCATTCAATTTGTTGAATTCTGAAATCAAATTTGATCTAATCTAAATCCTCTAGGAAGAATTTAGAAGTAAATGATTTGTCTATAGATATGATTTACGATAGATCTATGCAGCTGACTATCTAAGTGCGAAAAGGCTTGGTTGTTGTATATAAAAGCTAAATAAAGAAAAGTGACTGAGATGGAATGCCGACACTACAAGAACAAGCGCTTCCCCCCCCACCCAAAATCCAGTTTCCTGAATAAATTATTATTACACTTTGGGGGATCTGACATACAGAGGGATCTAGTGTTTTGATGTATTTTTCCATAATAATTCAGTGTTCTGTTTAATTTAAGCAGATTTCTTGTCCTCTCTTATTTATCTTTTTTTTTTGTCTGTCTTAATACTATCATTATAAAGAAACCATAAAAAAAATTCTGACTTGAAGCTAAAACAGTTAATCACAGTATGCCAGCAAGGTCACGCCTTAGATTTGTCATATGAAATCCCCTCATTTTCTGTATTTTATATTTTGTAGTCAAATGTAATTGTGTTTTAATCAAAGATATATTTTTCTCCAGGGAAATGATTGCTTATATTGCTAATACCTTATTTTTCATTTTGAGGTAAGAGCTTAGTTGGAATCTTAAATCATAATCTATTGATATAACTTGTGAAACAGGCATTTAATGGTATTTGGATTGAAAAAATAGAAAATATGTTTTTCTAGTTGAACAAATGTAGGACATTCTTACTAGTATATCACTTTCATTAATATTTTCATACCATCTTTTTTGCAGTGGAGTTGTTACAGCTGAAGGAATACTTAGTGACAGCACTGTTTTCCATCATGGTAGTATTACTTGAAGAATCACTCCATATATTTGATAAACCGGATTTTGATTGTATTTTGATGTGAGTTTAGATGTCATTTTCATACATTTTGAATATATTTTGTTGGCAAAACTCACTGTCTGGTGTTAGTTGATGCAAGACAGATACTCAAGAGGCTTTATGAGGAAAAGAATTGAAAATTGCACTTTTTGGAACAAAAATGCCACTATCTGGAGGACCAAGAAAAAAAGGCCAGAATTGGAGTAACGCAAAATCATGGCAATGGTAAATTTACCATGGCCATGGTGGTTACGTAGCAGAATTGGACCTTGAGTACCATGTAAGGATCACGACCGTTGTCATTTTACCAATGTAACACCCCTTTTTAGTATTAAAGATTTTCTTATTAATTAAGAAATTTGAGAAGTGATTTGATATCCAATTATTGAAAACAGCTTTTAAAATATGGGAAAATTTGTTTTTCCTTTTAAAATGTTATTACTTAAAATTTCAAATGACAATCCTCCATAATAATTTATTAACATATCAAGATCCCTTTTAATGAAATATTGGTCTTAATAAATCAAACTCATTTTATAAGACATTGACTTCGTTGCAAACCATGAAACATAACAAAATCTTCTTTAATTAAGAACATCCTCAGATCCATCATTATACTGTTCTATTACACAGAATATACTCATGTATTTACATCCTTGGAATTTAACACATTATACATTTGAGCCACATATAAATAATTGTACATCATAATATTAAAATCTAGTCTACCCTTTTTTATACAGGAAAAGACTGAGACTCAGAACAGTGACTCAATGAAAATCTCAAAATACCTAATTAACCCAAGTAACATCCTAGAAGGATCCTCTTCTTTCTCTTAAAGCATTCACCCGTGTTCATAGTGCTTGTCGTAGCCTTTCATTTCATCTTCGTTGTTTACACAAGATCATTCTTCTAAATTTGAAAAATAAAGGCGTATGGAGTAAGTCTATTTCCTCTTCTAAACTAACAACCAAACAACCTTCCGGTCACAAACAGTCACAAGCACACAACATCAACCACCTCGATGTGGTACTCTCATGGGTCTCACTCGTAACCCTAAACACATTTCGAAATAGTCCTTAACTCATCACATCTCGGGCCCGCTGCCACTGGATCTCCCAGAACTCAGTGGACTTACACAATTTTAGTCGGATGACTTGTTGGGAGTACACCCTTCACCGCGGTACAATGGCAGGGCTCTCACCAACACGGTTGTGCCTCGCATTTGTCGGGATTGCCAAGTCGGCACTGTGGAAACACGACCACAAACTCGGCGCCAGATCCCCAAGAAACAGCAAGTTAGCGAGCACATCTCAGGTACCACTTTGTGTGGTCATCCAATCTTTGAGGACTGACTCCTCAACCACTCTCCCTATCGGGATTCGTCTTTTACAGGTTCGTGTGGACTTTTCTACCAAAGGTATTCGATGGCGATCCTCAATCAACATATGTCTCAGACATACAACACGGAGATCCAACTCCCCCACTATCACAGTGGTTAAACATTACGACCCCATCATCTCACAAGCACAATGCTCACCGTAGATAAAGCCTTCACACGACCTCTCAACACTTGCTCATTTGGCTTCCGATCACGTAAGGTTATCCTTCTCAATCGACGTGTAACATTTATCCACGAAAAAATTCCATTTCAACGGCCACGCACGACCCAACGGTAGAGGTTCTTCCTCCTCTTTTCGTTTCTCACAATGTCTAGAAGCAAACAATAACTCATCAACCACAAAACACACATGCGTGATGCACATCACCCAATCATGACCTGATTCATGATTTTCTTTATCTTATTACATCTTATTGAATCATTGCTCACTCTCAAGTTTTATGCTTGATTTAATTATCGAGTCTCAAAGTCCATGCAAGGGTCTTAAATTTCCTTCTAAGTCCAAATATCTGGCATCCTCCATGTGCAAAGGTACTGATTAATTACCAATCCATAATATTATTAGATTCACACTCTTTAATTACAATTTATTCACTATCGTTCATAGTGAATATTATTAGTTACTAGAATTCCATCCTAGTATTCATAAATGCGCTCCATTTGGAGTTCATTTGCTCCCATCCAAGAATGCAATATTGTTGTTCCCACAATCAACAAACCATCACAAAACTAACATGCACAAACAATATTCCAACCCTTATTGCCCGAGGATCACGCTCCTTCAGGTCTCCAATTTACAGCTAATAACATAACAATCATTAACAAACAATAATTCAACATAATCCATCAAACAACATTACACACCCATTTTCAATAGAAATTCCCTTTTTGAGCTGAAATGTCCATTAACAAGTCCAATGGATGGCATTAGACACAATTACACAATCTTATAATTAATTTCACGCATATACCTAGAGTTGTTCACACATACCAAAAATTATTTAACTTAGCAAATTAACTTAAAATTTCGTGAAATTTTACACCGACATAACACATCACATATATTTCATTATATAAATATTTTCTCACGAAAATTACACCAACAAATATTATTTTTGAATTAAATATGGTTGCTGGACATGCTCTGTATAGTGCACTTCCACATTTTTAGTAAAATTCAAATCGACTTTGTTTCCTGTGAAACTTCATATGGAATGTCCCCAACATGTGGTACAGCACATGGAATTTTCTCAGTATCAAATATCTACCGAAAATACCCCTTTTGTATTTCTAAAACATTATTGTTCCAGAACAGAGTTTTTCATACAAAAATGGAAATAATTACAAAAAGTGTTTATAAAATTCTGAGAAAATTCAAAGGTAGTCCACATAGTCCAAATAGTGTTACGAAATTTTCTCAAGTCCAAATCCTCATAAAAATATATTTTCTACATTTAAATACTCGGCTGTCCAGTTTTTCGGTTTTCACAACATTAAATTCCTAAAAATTCTTCCCAGTTTGTTCTGACTTTACAAAAATTCTGGGATGACCCTCATGACATATAAATCGAATTCATGACCCCATTTTTACAAAAGCCTGTCCCAATATTTTTGTAAAATTCAGAATCGTCACTTTCACAGAATGAGCAGTAAATGAAAATAAATCCAAAAGAAATAGTTCTGGTTTTAGAAAATTCTGAAAAAAATACCATGATATACAGAGGTGCCAAAACATAGGAAAACACCTTTATATTGCAAAAATAACACCCGAAAGTATTTTCGAAATTGCAAAAACAGCTACAGTGCACAAGTAGTCAACAACACATTTCAACATATATCAAGTGCTCTTGAGACAAACATGGTGTCAAGAGGATCACAATCACATGGACAACCCAAAACATCAAAAGAAAACAAGAGATAGCTTAGGGAAGTTAGAAACCCCTCCATACCTCAATGAAACAAAATTTCAATCGGTTGGTTATGAAGCTCTTGAGTTCCTCTCTAACATACTAGAATTTTAAAGGAAGAGGATTTGATCTTGGTCATGAAAATCTAGAGAGAAGTTTTGTGTTTCTAGAGAGAAGATGGAGAGAAATGGAGAAACTTGGAGAGGAAGGTGAAGAATGAAGAGAGAAAGGCACACATTTTTAACAGAGAGGAAAAGTGAAAAAGCAAAAAGTATGCCCCCTCCCTCTCTCCTCATGGCCAGCCCCCTTCTCTAGGGCCTTAGGGCCCATGTTGGTTTTTAAATTGGGCCCATACGAGGCCCATTAGGATTAGGGTTAGGATTAGGATCTCTGTTCAATTATGTCATCTGAATCACTAACAATCACACATATGAAAACTTAATTCAATCTCACTTTAATTAGTATTTTCCTAAGACACAAATTAATTAATTAAATTCCTAACACAAATATTTCTATCAACTTTATTAATTCTTAATTAATTTGTCACTTAGAACTAATTCAACAGTAAAACAATTTAATTAAGTCATATAATTCACTAATTCTATTTTGATATCTATCTAGTTCTTTCTAGACTTAAATTAATAACATTGGGCTTAATTAAGTTTAATTACCTTAATTAGAATTTCTAGATCACTAATTATACTTAATTACTCAAAATACATATTTTTTTTAAAAATAAATAAATCCAAATCAAATCATAATTCAATCACACAAATCGTAATTTTTTTAGGGTGTTACAACCAGGGCCGTGGTAAGTTGCGCTGTTAACCCATTTGAATTTTGAATTATTATAAATATGAGCTGAGAAACCCTTTTATTGTTATCTTTTATTCTATTTTGAAAATTGAGGGTCCTAAGTGAGAAAGAGGTCTTGTGAGAGACTTTGAGCTGCGGGAGGACGTAGAGAGCACCATTGGGGATCACCACTGTAAAGTTTCTTCCCTTTTGTAATATTTATGTCTTTTTTTGAGTTTTCTGGCTTAATCATGAACATGAGTGGCTAATTTCTCTTAGCCCCGAATTGTGATGTAACTGTACCTTTGTACACTGGTTCTGATTTTAATAAAACCTCGATGTTATTTAGTTAATTGTATCTTTTCATTGCTTTTATTGCTTTTTAGGAACGATTAGTCTAAACATAATTTAATATCTTGTCTATGATCAATTGCTTGCGATTAACTAAACTGTGAAGTGATTGGATTCGTACAATTTGCATGATATTGTATGAATTTCCAGTAGATTAACCTGTTAATCAACCTCTCTGAGATTCATCATTTGCTCCAAATTAATTCATCTATGATCAATTGGGAATTAAATTAGGGGAAATAGCATTATTAACTATGATCAATTGTTAATTAACGAATTTAAGAGGTCGTTGGCAAGTAACGCATTCAGGGATTTTATTGAGATTAGAATTGGGGGAAAAAGGGGTATATGTGAAATCACAATCCCATGCTTCTTTATTATAATTGTTCTCACATTAATCTTTTTGCTCCGATTCTCTTTCTTTTGAAAAGAATAATTGAATATCATTCCTCTCAATTTGATTTTAAATTTTGGATTGCTTAATTATTTGTGAAATTAATTATTTGGGAACACAACTAGTCCTTTGGGTTCGATATCCGGACTCCTAGAGTCCACTGTTACCATTGCGTAGGGTACGCTTGTCCTTTGCGAAGGCATTTTACGCATCAGGTTTCTGGCGCCGTTGCGGGGGATTAGTTATGTAGTTCCTAGATAATTTATTTTGTGAAAATTAAGCAATTATTGTTCATATTGTGCAAAGTTTTGGTTTCTTTGAATTTTGTGTTTTATCTTTTTTTTTTTTTGTTTAATTTCTGAATTTTTATTTTATTTTATTTTAAAAAAGAAAGAAAGAAAAAAACTCTGTTTATTTTAATTGTTCATTCTCTTTTGCTAGTTGTGTTTTAATCCCTTTTTCTGTGTTGACAGTTGATGCTAACTAGGTCCCAGAGGCCAGAGCTTGTGAACGAACATGAAATCGAAAAACTTGCTCGGAAGAACAAAGCAGAACAAAGAAGAAGAGTAATGGCTGAAGAAAATGACCCACCGGTGGAGCAGTCTCTGTTAAACTATCTCACTCCTCAGGTTGGGGTAGCTAACAACATATTATTACCAGCACTGGGGGATGTCAATTTTGAATTGAAACATGGCTTCCTCCAGATGATAGAGAGTAACCAGTTCAATGGGCTGGCTACTGAGGACCCGATGGAGTATTTGAGAAGATTCTTGAGGATGACCAGCACTGTAAAATATCCTTGGGTGTCTGCTGAATATATCAAACTAACTGCTTTCCCATTCTCCCTCAACGGCAAAGCTCTTAGTTGGTTGTTCTCACTTCCGGCCAACAGCATCACCACCTGGGAGATGTGCACCAACAAATTCCTCCGAAAGTACTATTCTGTAGTGAAGACAAACTAGATGCAGAGAGATAGGCAATTTTGCTCAGAGGGAGCAAAAGAGTCTGTCAGAAGCCTGGGACAGATTTCAGGAGCTACTTTGGAGTTGCCCACATCATGGGTTTAGCCAGTAGAGAATCATCCAGATTTTCTATGGAGGTGTGTCCAGCCATAATAAGACTAGCCTCGACACTGCTTGTAGAGGTTCCTTGATGGCTAAATCACCAACAAAGGCAAATAGAATCATTGAAGCCATGGCCTCCAATGCCTACAACCACACTGTAGACAGGCGTATTCTGATGAAGCCTGTTAACCAAGTGGAAGCTGGAACATCTAGTTCAAACATTGATCAGAAGCTAGAGAAGTTGTCTAAGCAGATGGAGACCGTGATGAAAGCACAAGTACAACTTCTGACTGCAGCTCTTCCACCACCCACTTGTGATAAGTGTGGGGAAGCCCGTAGAGGAGAATGCCCTGTGAGTAATGCACGTGCTCAAGCTATGGAAGAGGTAAATTATGCCGGTGGGAAGAATACAGAATATGATCCCTACTCCATCATATTCAACCAAGGATTGAGAGATCATCCTCACCTTTCTTGGAGAGACCAGAGGGACCAAGGTCTCAGGCATGAGCAAAATTAAAATGTGTATAGGCCTCCATATATGCAAAATCAGAGGTCAAGACAAGAAGAGAGAATGCCATCATTGGAGGATGTCATGATGCAATATATAGCCAAGAGTGATGAGCGCATGAAGACTATGGAGTTTCAGCTTTCTAGCACATAAGCTTTGCTATCCCAGAGAGCTCCTGGTACCTTTCTTTCTTAAACTGAAACTAATCCTAAGAAGGAGGAGGCAAATGTTGTGATGACTACGAGCAAGAAGGCTAAAGAGGAGCAGAAGAAGAAGGAAGAGTTAGCTCTAACTCCAAAACAGGAGGTTCTTACTAAAGAGAACCCAACTATTAAGAAAGAGGAGGAAAAGGAGGTACTGACACCTCCTCAGGTAAGTGTTCCTTTCTCCCAAAGATTGAAAGACAAGAGTGAGGATAGGTATTTTGCTAGATATGTAGAGATGCTGAAAAGTTTGCATATTAATATCCCTTTCGCTGAGGTAATTGCTCAAATGCCAAAGTACGCCAAGTATTTAAAAGAAATTCTTTCAAATAAAGGAAATTTGACGGGATTTGCTACAATTGGCCTCAACGAAGAATGCTCTACTGTGGTTTTAAAGAAATTGCCTCTTAAGCTTAAGGATCCAGGGAGTTTTTCAATTCCTTATACTATTGGCAATTTGCAATTTGATAGAGCGTTATGTGATTTAGGTGCTAGCATTTATCTGATGCCTTATTCTGTTTATAAGAAGTTGGGGTTACAAGAACCCCAACCCACTGACATCTCTATTTTGCTTGCAGACAGGACTCTCACCTATCCGTGAGGAATAGTGGAGAGCTTGTTGGTTAAGGTTGGGAAATTTATTTTTCCTGCTGACTTTGTAATTCTGGACATTGAGGAGGATGAGGAAATCCCAATTATTTTGGGACAACCGACTCAACACAGGAGATGCCGTGATTGAGGTCCGAAAAGGGAGATTAACTTGGAGGCTAGGTGATGAGAAGGAAGTGATTAAAGTGTATGATACTGCAAAAAGCTCCTCCTCCTCTTCCCCTTCCTGTAATTTTGTGCAAGCCATTGACAAGGTGGAGATGATTGATGCTGAGCTTCACCCAAGTGTGGGGAAGGAAGCTCTTAGCTATAGAGTGGATGAGCATGCTAAGGGTTTACTGCAAGAAGGGAATACCACGCTATTTGAGGGAGGTTGATTTCCTTTTCATCCGTCAGGCTTGGGAAGTTAAACAAGCGTTGTTCAGGAGGCAACCTGTGAAGAGTTCATGGTCCCTCCTCACCAGAAGCATTACCAAATACCTTAGAGGCTCGCTTTTGAGGAGGTTCTTCTTTTTTCTTTTTCTATTTTTTAGTTTTCTTGTTTCAGTACTTTATTTTATGTTTCCCTTTCAGTACATTTTATTTTCACGTCTTTTTGATTTATGTTTTTGGATGCATTGAGGGCATTGCATACTTTCAGTGTGGGGAGGGGGTCACGAATTTTCTCCCCAGCTTTGAGATGCTGTGATTTGTGATTATACCAGTGCATTGTTCTGTGTTATTTTTGAATTCTTGATAGTTATGAAATTTTGTTTTCAGAAACCCCTTTGAAAAAAAAATTGTAGCATAACAGTGGGATTTTCTTCAAGGAAATGAACATTAGCACTGAACATAAATGAATAAATTGTTTTCCCTTGAGCTTAGCCATAGAAATGTGAGTTTTGAGCTTTTGATTCTTTCAGTGTGTGGTTCTGATCCACCTTAGGTGGCATGTTCTATTTTCTATCCTGAAATACATATCATTAATTGGCTTTTTATTTTCTAAAACTGTTGAGGCATTGGTTAGGCATTTTTCTAGATTCAGATTTTGTGTTACATCCCCATCTAGTTGCTTGTTTTGATCCTGATTGAATATTCATTTGTCACCTTGCTATGTGAAATTGTATATATTTGTTTATGCTTGGTGATCTGAAGGATAGGGAAAAAGTCAATGTAATGCAGAGCATCCAGTTAAAAAATAATAATTCAGTGTCTCTCAACTTCCTCTCCTGTGAATTGAATCAAATAAGGTCAAAAACCTTCACACAAAGAAATGAGAGAAGAAAAAAAGAGAAAGAAAAAAAATAGAATAATGGGAGAAGAAGTGAGAGCTGAAATATGGGTAGTGAAAAATTGGATGAAAGAAAGCATTGGCTCCCTTTGACTTTAAATCACCGAGTATGAACTACCATTAGAGCCCTTTGTTGTCCTTTCCTTTCAGCATCTACCTATCACTATAAACTTGGCCCCATTACACCCTATCATGCCTCATTTGTTCCATTTGTGAAAAATTGATTGAGTTGAGTTGATTGATGAATAGATTTGTGAACATGCTCAATTAAGTGTGATTTGAGAGAATTTTTGTTGACCTTGAAACACTGAGAGAATGAGAGATGAGTGAATCGAGCTAATGGGAAATTGGCCATTTATGCGGGTGTTTTAAGCCTAATGGATTCTTTGGAAAAATTCTGCTGCATTTTGTTGCTTTTATTGTTGCTTATGTTTCATTTTCCATTTTGAATAAATTGGGGTTCTATTACAAGTTCTTGACTAGAGGGAATTGGTTTTGATATCTGACTTGGAATAATTGCTTGAGGGGAAGCAATGCTCAAGTGTGGGGAGGTTGATAAACGAGATTTTGATTGTATTTTGATGTGAGTTTAGATGTCATTTTCATACATTTTGAATATATTTTGTTGGCAAAACTCACTGTTTGGTGTTAGTTGATGTAAGACAGGTACTCAAGAGGCTTCATGAGGAAAAGAATTGAAAATTGCATTTTTTGGAGCAAAAATGCCACTATCTAGAGGTCTAAGAAAAAAAGGACAGAATTGAAGTAATGCAAGGACCATGGCCATGGTAAATTTATCATGGCTATGCTGGTTGCGTAGCCAAATTGGACCTTGAGTACCATGCAAGACCACGTCCGTGGTCATTTTACCAGGGCCGTGGTAAGTTGCGCTATCAACCCATTTGAATTTTGAATTATTATAAATAGGAGATGAGAAACCCTTTTATTGTTATCTTTTATTCTATTTTGAAAATTGAGGGTCCTAAGTGAGAAAGAGGTCTTGTGAGAGACTCTGAGCTGCGGGAGGACATAGAAAGCACCATTGGGGATCACCACTGTAAAGTTTCTTCCCTTTTGTAATCTTTATGTCTTCCTTTGAGTTTTCTGGCTTAATCATGAACATGAGTGGCTAGTTTCTCTTAGTCCCGGATTGTGATGTAACTGTACCTTTATACCCTGGTTCTAATTTTAATAAAACCTCGATGTTATTCAGTTATTTGTATATCTTCACTGCTTTTATTGCTTTTTAGGACCGATCAATCTAAACATTGTAACACCCCGCTATTTATTTTATTATATGTGTATTTAAATAAGTGTTATGAAAATGTTTTTAATTAATTAGCTGAATAAATGGTAATTTGGGAATATGAATATGGATAATAAGAATGAGTATTTTGTTTGAAGTCTTGAAGTAGGCCTTTTGTGTGGAACACCAGCCCTTCTTTTAGGAGCACCCTCTTTTGATGGGCTTTAAGTCCACCCTCTAACAGTATATAAGGATTGTCTTAGTAGTCTCCTGACCAAAAAAGAAAGAAAAACTTCTTCTTGCCTCTTTCTCTGGTTGCATTGGCCTGTTGCCTTTGCATGTTGCTACAGTAGAGCTACCAAGGGACCACGCGAGAATCAGCACTGCATTCATGAGGGAAGGACTGTGGAAACTGTAACATCCTCATTTTTAATTGGTCTATTTTCTTTTTATTAATAATTTAATATTGATTCATACTATTGTGATCAAAATTTCCTGTTCTACTTAATCGTGAATTTTTAATAATTATTTCAGACCAAAGTCCAAAAAACTATTAAAACAACGATTGAGTATATAATTGTTTGTATTTATGGCATATACGAGGAAAAGTCTCAAATAATTACAAAATAATTATTTGAACTTGAAATCATGTTTTAAAAGTTTAAAATACCCAAGCAGTTGAATTTTTATTCAATTGAAACACGGATGCAAAATCAACAAAAATGATGTGAACAGTAAAAACATAGGTGCAAAAAGTAATTCGAGGAGTGAACATTGCCTCTGAACAGTACCTCAATCACGGGAAGATGTGAACAGTGTCGTAAAATGCTTAAACTGTACTGTTGATAAGTTAGTCAATATATGATTAATATCAAAACTTGATGAAACTGATAAAGTCAGTTCATTTTTAAGTCACACATATAAAAAGATAATTTCTAGTAAAGTTTAAAAATTTATAGATCTAAATCAAAATTACTGTGAATTAGTTGAAAATAATTATAAAAATTTAATTTTTAGTTATGATAATTAATAATGGACATAAATTAAGTTTACTAAAAAGTTTCAATTAAAAATAAAAAAATTTAATCAAAAAGTTAAAAATTTAAGCGTATAAATTTATACTGACAGTATAAGATAACGTAAAATTTTATGCACAAAAATCTCTCAGCTACCCTCTTGCACGTGATTTTCACCTACTCTCACTCAAGTGAAAAAAAAAAAAAAAAAAAACCTCACTGACCTCCTCTATAAAAGAAAGTTGTTCCTTCACTGCTTCATCCCATCTCACGATCTCACTCTGCTTTCTCTCGTTATTTTTCAATTCTTATTCAAATTTTGCTTATCACACCCCCAAAACTACCTTCTTTCACCATCAAGAAGCAATCTTGGTTCCTCTTCCTCTCCTCTTTGCAGCGAACGAAACTCACTTCCTAGGTAAGGGGGGAGTGAGACCTTGATTCTCTTGTTACTCTTTCTTATTTTCATACTTTATATTTTATAAGTTTTATCTTTGATTATTTTTCTGCACTACTTTAAATTCTTATTTACTCTTTCTGTTATATTTCCATTATTGTGAATTTTCTTGTTATTGAAACTATTACAAATGTCCCTCTTTTAGAGGAGACCATGCCCAATTTTCGTTATAATTTTCTTCTTATGATTCTTTCCAGTACAGGTTTCTCTTCTTATAATAAAAAGGGACAAATATAGACTGACACAGAACAAAGTATTAGATAACTGTGTTCCAGCGGTTTGACCCGGACACCAGTCATTATTTTATGAATATCTCAAGTTATACTTAATGAAATCATGTGAAACCAGTTTTAAATGAAAATAGACTTAAAAATATACAACTTTGCTTTTGGAATCACTACAAAATATGCTAAAATGAATTATATATTTCAGTTACAAGTTGAACCACCTGTTCTGAACTTTCGGAAAAATTTCCATTCTGTTGGAAATTACTGGGACAAATCTGGACGGTTTTCTGGAAAAATAAAAATATCATGATGTTTATACATGTCTTATAGATCTCCCATAAAAATTTCATAACAAAATAAGTTCGTTTACTATTTTTATAAAATCGACAAAGTCTACTAGATGGTTCAAAGTTTTCTGGAAATTTTAAAAAGTTTATCTCTTCAACTTTTGATTTAACTGGAAACGAGAATATAGAACAAATTTAGAAAAAATTATATATATGTTGTAAGATTATGTTTTAGGCTTCTAACGAAATAAGAACGGACTGATTTCAATAAACATGCATCAAACTAAAAATCTAAAACTTAAAATAGCCCGAAAATGAAAAAAATTCTGGATAGCTTGAATTTTTTTTAAGTTTCTTGAAAATTTTGATTTTTATCTTGAAAACTTATAAATATACTCAAATTATGTTTATAGGCTTAGAAAATGATTTAATTCTAAATATATATTAGAATAAGTATAAAATATTTTCAAAACTACTTGACCATTAATTTGAGATACTTAAAAGAAGATTATGATGAGAATTTATTTTCTTTGTATTAAACTGAGTTTTTTTAAAAATTAGTAGAGTAAGATCCAAAGTATGTTCTGTGGTTGCAGTTTCATCTGATCTTCCACACCAGAAAAAGGATTTTTTTTGTTACTACTAAGTTTTTGAACATAGTCTATGGAAATTCTAAGTATGCTCTGTGGTTGCGGTATAATCTTATCTTCCACACCAGAAAGGAATTTCTAAATATTAAAAATCTATTTATGCTTGTACCAGAAATACTTATAGTAAGTTAGAAAGTTATTTCTCTTTACAATTTAAATTAAGGGATTAGACAAAGAAAAAGATAAAGCAAATAAATTTAACTTGATAAGTTTTAAATAAGATTTTAATACAAATAATGATTAGTTAAATATTAGTTAATTATTAGATTAATGATTAAAAAAGTATCTACTGTCTTGCTTAAATACCTTGTGATATTACATAAATCTTTATATACTTAATATGTGATAAGATGCTTTGATGTATTGACATGACATGATGATTGTACTCTGACAATGTTATTTATCTGTCTGTAAGACTTGTGTTGTTACTCTGTACTGGTGCTCAATGAATGAGACCAGTGATATTAGACGTGATATAGTGAATGGTGATGTATACTAGTTATATATTGTTTATCTGTCTGAGGGACAGAGATGTTATAAATAATGATTATGAGTAAAGTGACTTGTGAGTACTGTTAAAAGAGGAACATGCAACGGCATGTTGCCTATAGTGGAAGACACGGCCTGGCAAGCTGAGGAGTGAAAGGCAGGGACTCACTGACGGAAGTCTAGGGGGTACGGTGTCGAGTGATGAAGTAACTAAAGGCCAGGAGAGCACCCTGTGTCGGGGACTTCATCTGACCAAGCTTGGCAACCCCAACAACTGCTTAGCATTCCATTGATTGGTGCGAGAGTACGCCTGAGTTATATAGGACTGTGGATGTCCTAAATTGAGATAATTTGAGTTCATCTAGGGAAGATGAAGGTTTTTGCCATAGGGTTGAGGCGTATGTACTCCCAATCACTTCCAATCGGGGAGTATGGATCCATACTGCGTCTAGAGGTTTGAGTTGTTAGGAGTTGGGACGTTATGATTAGATAAATATTATGTTCCCCCACTATTATTAAATGACGGTAGTTTATACCGTTAGTAATACCTATATATATTAGAATCAAGTCTCACTCCTCTTTCTTTCTTTTCAGTATGTACTTGCTGATTGGATACTTAAAGATTTGGTCAAGCCTAGTGATCAAGTTCCTGTTGACGTGGTCATTTCAGAGATTGCGAAGACTAAGAAAAGATACTAGAAGATACGAAATCTAAAGGCTAGTGTTATTTACGTTTATGTTTTGGGTTAGTGTAGAACTTGTTCACTGCTCTGACTAGGATATTACATGTATGGGTTAGGAATAACTAATACTTGATTTCCCTGTATCTGTTAAACTCTATGTATAATACTGTATCATGAACTGATGTTTAATTTCATAAGGAAATAGTTCTTTATATAATATTTATGCCTTTATTTATTCATCTTATCTAAATATGTTTAATGAATATGATTTTAAAAAAAAAATTTACCCTCATATTTTATAAATATTAAAACAAATACAAATACTAGTGTGGATTATGTCTAATGTAACGGGGTGTTACAGAAACACCCCTATAGCATCCTCTTCTCCTTGCTGCATTTTCTTACCTCAAGGTAGGAGGGGGATTGGGTTTCTTCTTATGGTCTGTATGGCATTGGCCATGGGTAGAGGAGTTCTGAGTCTTGCATGTGCATTTTCTGTATGATCTAAATCTTGCATGTTATGTTTTCTGTGAAATCTGTGGATAGTCCGTGTTGTTTATGGATCTGGGAGTCTCGACTTTCAATTCTAAACCTTCATGACCCCAAACACTATTAGTTTCTCCTACATCCTCGTGGTCTGGACGAGTCCTGAATATCAGAAGTTATAAGTGTTGCATGTCATGTTTTCTGTGAGATCCGTGGACGGTTTGTATTGTTTTATGGGTCTGAGGGTGTTGGTCTTCATTTCTGAACCTTCATGATCCCAATTGCTGTTAGCTTCTCCTCATCCTCGTGGTCTGTACGGGTTGTGAATACCAGGGTTTCTAAGTCTTGCATGTTGTGTTTTCGGTGAAATATGTGGACGGTCTGTGTTGTTTTATGGGTCTGGGAGTATTAGTTTTGTTTCTAAAGCCTTTGAACATGTTCTTGGGTGTTTGGGATCCCTTGGGAGACCTTGAGTCCTGCAGAAAAGTCTGTTACTACCTTCCTTCATTTTTACCCAACACCAACGTCCAGTGACACCAATGTCCAGTGACCCAGTGTCAAGTGGCATAAGTGTCAAGTAACAACAGCGTCTAGTGACCTAGTGTCAAGTGACCCCAGCGTCTAGTGACACTAACGACCAGTGACACAAGTGTCGAGTGACCTCAGCGTCCAGTGACACCAATGTCCAGTGACTCAGTGTCGAGTGACCCCCAGCGTCCAGTGACCTAGTGTCCAGTAACCTCAACGTCCAAGACCCAGTACTGTTATGCAATGTGAATGTATTGTATTCGTTTCTTATGTATTGTTCCTTGTAAGGCGTGATTGACATGTTATGGGATGAACTATATAACTGTGCAAGTGTGTTTGATTTGTGAATGAATAATGCCTGAGTATGAAATGAGATAAGAGGTTTCGTCAGATGCCATTGAGACAGGTGACCTAGCCTGTGAGAGGCGAGGATGGGCCTGGATGGTATCATGAATGTGAGTGACCTAGCCTGCGAGAGGCGAGGATGGGCTCACTTAGTGTGATGTGCATTCGTGAGGAATCTATCATGTAGTGGAATGTTTGAGAGTTAGGTTGGGGTGGAATAGACATGGACTGCAAGGTAGTCGCGACAGGTTAAGCCTGGACCTTGGGGGTTATGAGCGTCTTAGTGTGGAAGTTCCAATGGTTCTTGCTGATCCCATGAGTTGGGGCTTCCTTGCAACACTAGACGACCCTGACGAGCCACTGGAGGACACCATTCTAGGTAGTGCGGTTTACGCCGAAGGCATCGACGTCGATGAGATTCTTATGGGTAAACATGTGCTCTTGGACTATTCCAAGAGGTAGAGATGGTACCACATGGCATACGAAGTAGAGTCTAGGGGTTGTTGCATCACACATGCATTAGTTGGTTTGTCGTTGGACGACGTGATATGTGTGTGAACTCCAAGAGTGAGTTACATGACGTAGTCATTAGTGATTGCTTACATGTGATTTATCTGCAATTGTGAACGATTCTCACTCCCTTTCTTTGTTCTTGTTCATGTTGTTTGTGTTTGGGCTTATCTCCATTTGCAGGTGAGGATCGTCCACTCATGGAGCACGACGTGGACGAAGGGGCTTAGTCTCTCATGCTTAGTTTATATTTCAGTTGGGACTTGTGCTCTGATAGCTGTGACATCGAGGTAGGGTTATATGTTTATGTTTTCTTCTTTAATTTGTTGAATATCTTACTTGATGTATGGCCTTTGGAGTGCCACTTGTTGGACGCACCTTTTATATTTCTCTTTAAGCATTGGACGACTAAGAGATTTGTGCATGTGAACCTTTTACTCATGAGAAGTTTATGAAAAGTCGATATTTCCTTATATAAAGTCTTATTATTTTCGCACCCTCCTTTTTAAATAAAGTGTTTTGGGGTAAAAGGTGTCACAAACATAAGTTAATCTCTTGTCTATGATTAATTGCTTGCGATTAACTGAATTGTGAAGTGATTGGATTCGTACAATTTGCATGATCAAACCTATTGTATGAATTTCCAGTAGATTAACCTGTTAATCAACCTCTTTGAGATTCATCATTTGCTCTAAATTAATTCACCTTTGATCAATTGGGAATTAAATTAGGGAAAATAACGTTATTAACTATGATCAATTGTTAATTAATGAATTTAAGAGGTCATTGGCAAGTAACGCTTTTAGGAATTTTATTAAGATTAGAATGGGGGGAAAAAGGGGTACATGTGCTATCACAATTCTAGGTTTCTTTATTATAATTGTTCTTACATTAATCTTTTTGCTCCGATTCTCTTTCTTTTGAAAAGAATAATTGAACACCATTCCTTTCAATTTGATTTTAAATTCTGGATTGCTTAATTATTTGTGAAATTAATTATTTGGAAACGCGACTGGTCCTTTGGGTTCGATATCCGAACTCCTAGAGTCCACTGTTATTACTGCGTAGGTACGTTTGCCCTTTGAGAACGCATTTTACGCATCAATATATTAAAAATAGTATTATTATGAGTTTTTTGTGCATTATATGAGTATTTTTTAATTTAAGTAAAATTCATAAAAATACATGAATTAAAAATATTTAAAATTATTATGAGAGAAATATCCATTACTAATTCAAATAAATAAGCAGCTTAAATTTAGGAAGAAAAAAATAACACAATTTAAAAAATAAAAATTATTTTAAGAATATAAGTAACTGACATTTGGGATATATGAATATTTTTAAAAATATAATAATATATAAATTATAAGCAATGGTAAAGCCACGAGTCATGCAAAGAAAAATAATCCTATACAGAATATTTGTACGTTTATCAATAAATATACAGATTTACAATACAAAAATTGATTGATATTCTTTTACAATTTTTTAAATAATCATTTTAATAGTTTATAAAAAAAAATTATTATTTTAAAATATAAATATTATTTAGTATTTTAATTAGTAATTAAAATTATTAAAATAAAGTCTTGAAAAGATTAAGAGTAGTATTAAAACTATTTCAATCAAAATAAAAATCCTTTTCACTTTATTTTTAATCTTCTTCCATCCTTATAAAATGCTTCAGCCTATGTCCAATTACTAAACTATATTCTATTGATTGTAGTGCCCATCTCATAAATCAAACGGCCAACATTGGAAACTTGATTTCAGCCGCTGGAAGCGTGTACACTCTTTCTTTCTATCCCCAATGTGCAAATGATGCCAGTGTTAAACCAAAATGGTGGAATCAATTGTATTGTGTCATGTCTCACTACAAGTTTGTTCTAGCAATTGAGAACTCTTATACTGAAGAGTTATGTAACGAAGAAATTAATCTATGTCCATCCCAAACTTGATATACACCTACATCTTTTATACGATCAAATATATATGGCCAACTTCAAGTGGAGATCCATTGTTGAATCTTTTTGTGTACGATTATATATACCTGCTCGACATGTATTTTGGATGCATGGATCTACATAATATGTTCATACTTCATGTTCCATATAAAAAAAATTAATTAATTAATGGATAGAGAAAAGTATCAAATAGCTAGGATAAGATATCTAAAATGATTTAAAAGTCTATTTTAATCCAAGGAGATCGATATTATAATAAAAGCGACAAAATTGGTATATATATAATTTTGAAAAACTCCAATAAAGACTAAGAGCAAGGGCTGCTGTAAATGCTGCTTAAGAAATGTACATCAAAGTTCAAAGTCAAGTTTCACATGAAGTTCAAAGTCATATTCCGGAAATGTTGTTTTTTCTTGTGCTTTGGACAAAATGGAACTAATACTCAGGGCAATAATTTTGGGAATATGGACCAGCTAGCCTTCTGTTAAGTCTCTATCGCATTGTGCTACAAAAGTGAAATGCTTTGTCTCAAATGCTTGAATGACCTTTCGTCAACTCTATGACGTTGATCATCAAGAAAACAACGCTTTATCAACTTCATGGATAGGGATAGCCATTTCATCAAGTCTGTATGTTCACATATTGTAAATGCAACCAACATCCACCAGGTCAAGTCATGGTTCATTCCCCAAATATTAGGATACCTAGCTTTTTATTTTTGAGCTAAATATACATTTAGATAATTATCTTATTTATATTTAAAAAAAATGTACAATAAAAAACAATGAATTTTTTAACCACCGAAAGATTTAAATGTAAAATAAATTAATTCAAACATGTATTGAACGGCCTGTTTAGGTTAATTTGTTTATTTGACTTTTTGCTATCATAACTTAACTGTATTTTTTTTATCCAATGAGAAGGCAACCAATGCGTCAATTCCTCTGGTAATTAAATGTGTGATTTGCAGATATTTTCTCAAACCATCGAAAAGTGGGTTGTTGCATTAAAAAAAAAAAAAAAAAAAGGCAACCAGAGTGCTCATTAGTTGGCAAGATGGGATCTTAAACTGCTGGACATTGTTTCAAGAACCTGATTCACTTCCTCCAAGCTTATCTCCCTTCCTTTCTAAGAGCTTAAGAGGCAAGTTGTATTTTTTTTCTCTTAATTATTTTTGTTTTATTTTCTACCACCTAACAAAAAAAATGTTTTTTTTTTTTATTGCCATGTTAAGCGTTCTTGCTGGAATTTCAAAGCAATTCAAACGATTACAAAATTGTTACTGCATGAAATTTAATCTCAAATATAATATGTAGTACATACACACAGAAAAAAGCCACCTGTGTATATACCAAAAAAATTAAAGAGTATATATGCATATGTAATATAAATAGTTTTCATTTAGAGAATAAATTACATGATTACAGTAAAAGGACGAGAATAAGTCAATCATAATTGGTTTAGTTAAGCTCGATTACCTTGATATATATCTAAATGATTTTGGTGTGGGAAACTACATTACACATGTAGTACAATTATTTCTGTCGACAATCCGAATATTATATAAAATACGTCAGCTTTTATTGTTCTAGGAGTTTAACAAAATTAAAACACAAATATTTATAAAAATATCATCAGTTACTTTTATGCCTAAGCTTAACTAAACAACTGTTAAAATTGTACCAAAAAAAAAAAACAACTGTTAAAATACTTATATGATCAAATAAACTAAAAAAAGTTCTATAAAAATTATAGTATCTCTTAGTCCTCTAAAAGCGCCTTAAAATAATATTCACTCGTACTTTTAGTTTGACATTATTTTTCTTTACACTTGGTATAAAACATCAATTCATCTTACAGAGAAAGAGACAGAGAATAGAGAGAGGCTTTTATTTTTCAACAGATGCATAAGTAGGGATAATAAGAAAGAGTGGCATAAGATAAACAGGTTCATTTAACGTTAGCAATAGCATCCCTTTTCTCTTTCATACTTTCGTGCGTCATTAGCTTCCTTCCTGTTATACTTATCTCTTTGTATATTATTTTTTCAGTCTCGGTCAATTTTAAATGATTTTGTTTTCAAGTCATTCTAGACACGCCAGTGAAAATCCTCACGTTCATTACGACAATGACAACACCCTCAATAAAGAAGCATATGGTTGTGGTATCAGCTTGAGGAGGAACTAATACGAATATGATTGATTCATTGTTAATTCTTTACACCCATCAATATGCACTCAACAAACATTATCATTGTGTCGACATTCTTTATTCGTTTCTTTCCATAATTGGGCTGATGCGTTTTTATTGGACCCAACTACTCTTTTTTTTTTTTTTTTTTTTTGCTGACCCACCGTAATTAGCCCCTTTGGAGCCCAGTGGGAGCACTAGGTGTCCGCATCACCGCCACATTGGACGGGCTATGCGACTACTCCGAGTTCGGGGTCGTACGGGCGGTGTTACCCCTCCCGACAAGGATTTTTTACGCTCCAAGGCAGGGTCGAACCCGGGACCTTGAGCGTGGCTTACAAACCACCAACCGTTTGTGCCAACCCTCTAATCTTATATAAGGGATTTAGCAATATAATATGAAAGCACCAAGGATATATATACTCGTCCCACTATATATGCATGGTTTCAGAACTCACTTGAGAAGCCAATAAATATATAGAAAAATGATTAATGGACACCCACATGCTATTTAATTTAACACCTAGAGAGATAAAGAGATAAAAAAGAGAAAAATGTAGCTATGATAAATACTATAATACGATAGAAAGAGAGAGATAGAAAGAAAGATGAGTATTAATAAAATGTTTATAATAGAGAATGATTCATGTATTATTACTCAAATACATAATACAACACGTGAAAATCACCTAACTTTGTGGGCTATGTAGGATTCAGGTTCCCCAACAACAACAGTACTAAACCTTAGCTCAGCATGAATATGATAAATATTTTTATTTTTTCCAATATTTTTATTTTTTTGCTTTTGTTTCTTTATAATCCCTTAACATTTGCCTATTAAATTTGGTGGCAAAAGAGAGTGCCATTATTTGTCCCGTTATTTTCATGGATCAGAATGTTGATTGCCATCATAAGTGCATACGCTACTTTTAAATTTTTAATCAAATGCAGAGAGAATTCGTTGACATCCTATTAGTATAATGTTATTTTTTTTTATTTTTTTTTATTTTTTTAGCACCAACGAGGGTTGGCACAAACGGTTGGTGGTTTGTAAGTCATGCTCAAGGTCCCGGGTTCGATCCTGCCTTGGAGCGTAAAAAATCCTTGTCGGGAGGGGTAACACCGCCCGTACGACCCCGAACTCGGAATAGTCGCATAGCCTGTCCAATGTGGCGGTGATGCGGACACCGAGTGCTCCCACTGGGCCCCAAAGGGGCTAATTACGGTGGGTCAGCAAAAAAAAAAATGTTATTTTTTTAGGTAATTGATACACTTCAAAAATGTCAACGTCAAACGGCATATAATTTGTTTCACATTTTTAATCAGAGCTTCAATACTGACCTTGCGATTTAATTGAGTGCGCAATCCAATTGTTACCATCATTGAGTATATATATGATATATATAATGGCATTGAGTATATTCCATCGTTGTGCATATAATGGCATCATAATGATGAGTATAAGCATTCAGAGAATTCCTTCATTTTTTAAATCCTAGAATAACGAGTACAATGATGGGTAATCCCATTCATATGTGTGTCAATGCAATTGTTACCATATATTGACTATAAGCATATATGTGCATTGTATCTAATGCATCGTTGTGCATGAGTATAAACCTTTACGATGTCGACCGTTCCTTAATTTCTTTTATGCTTCAAAACATGAACTTGTGAGTGTGGAATCCATTCACATGTGCTGATATATACAACTGAAGCCAACATTTATTGAGGCTAATGTCGCATTTAAATTGAAAGGGGACGCGGCACGCAGAGACTTAATTTAGAAGCATTCAAGGTTTTAATTAAACAGTTGCAATTTCATGATTCATGATCTTGGAGGTGTCTTAGAATGTATCAAGACAATAATTGCGGGACTGTGCTTCCGAATTCAGTCGTAGGGGGCAAAACGGGGCTGGACTAGAGGACGTTTACTCCTTATGTATTTATGTCCAATGTTTTTGTTGCTTTGACTTTAAGTATCACTCGTACTCAAAAAACAAAAAAACAAAAAAACAAAAAAACTTTGCATATGTTTTATTTATTTTATTTTGATCAAATTAAACCCTAGTTTTAACATATTCATTTAAAGTATCGAAATGATTTAATTAATTAAAATGCAAGAAGTAAAATAAATAAATAAATAAATGTAAGTAAAATTAAAAATTGAACAAAAATTGTGAATTTTTTAAAATTGAGAAACTAACTGTCTCTATTTTAAAATAAGAGGTCAAAATTGTGTATTGAAATAAGAGGACCAAAGTTATACTTCGGCCTACTTAAAAAATACATGCATATAATACATTTAATTTAACCAACTTTCCATCCTAATTGAAAACAAAAATGAAATAAAATAGCTACTATCAATGCAATCACTAGCAATTGTGTGAATAAAAATTGTATGATGGAAGAACCTAGTAACTGATGGTGGTCCTCGCAACTACAGTGGTCCTTGTGGTGGCTAGCCAGTGGTGGTGCTTGTTAGTAGCAACGATAGAGGGTAAAGGAGGTGGTGTTGGTGACGAAGGTGATTGGCAGGAAAATGGTAGAGAAGAGAAGAGAAATGGAAAGAAGGAGAAATTAGAAAGAGAAGTCACGATGGCTCATTTACCTTTAACTTACCAACAAGGCAACAACTTTGTTGTTGGTAAGGCAAAAATATCCTTACCAACAGCCAAAATACTATTAACGTTGTGTTTAATTTAGATGATGAAAATAGAAAAGAAATGTTTAAATTAAAATAGAATATAAAAAGATGTGAAATTCACATAAAATTCACATAATTTCTTTTCTATTTATCTCCTTCTCTACTCAACCAAACATAGCATAAGGAAATACACCACAGAAAATCCAATATTCACTTACCTATGGCCTCAATGAAGGGAAAAATACCCTAATTGAAGTCCACACCGCCGATAAAGAAATACAACATAAAAAATTCAATTATCACTTACTGAGGACTTGACTGTTACTAAGAAAAAAATACCCTTATTGACAGTCACTAAGGAAAAATACCCTTATTGACAGTCACACAGCTAGCTAGGCTGTCAGTAAATTTTCGTGTAAATTTTTCACTTAAATTTGTGTCAAAATTATCGACAACTTCATTGTTGGTACTTTCGCACTTAAAATTCGCACAAAGACACATGCCAAATTTATCAACGACTCTACCCACGGAAACGAGCTAGCCTACTTGATTGATTCTCTACAATCCATCTTTTCAACAACTTAATGCCATCAATAACGCTCCCACTTTCGACGGAGTGAAGGTTTTGTCGGTATTTATGTTGCAAATACATAATTTCCTGTAGTGTTTTTTAGATAGCAAAATACTTCAGTCACTAATTAAATGCAATTGAAAGTCAATCTCATCCCTTTTCATATCGAAAAAAAAAGAAATTCAATCTCAAAATTTGGTGGCTATTAACCTAAGGAGAAGGAGTTACTTTTACAAAACTTTCATCCTTAGCTTGAATGAAGTTGACATCACTCTTGTAACGATATTTGTAGTGTCTTTCTTTTTCTTTTCTTTTAATGTATTTATAAAACAGTTTAATTAAGATAAAACTTTGATTAAATTTCTTATCTTATCATTAAAGTCTTAAATCATCATCAATTAATTTAGTGATGCATATACTTTTACTTAATTATGCAAATATTATTAATGGAGGCTTTTAAATTTAATGGTGAGAAAAAAAAATTACACATCAGAGTTTAATTATTTGAAAACTTGACGTTAAATATATAAAATTTAAACTTGGTTTAAGGTTTGTCTTTTAATTTATTCCTCAAAATCTACTTAAAACTGTTGTGGTTTAAATACATTTTTAGTCTGTAATTTAACGTTTTTTTGCTTTTCGTCCTTGAATTTTTTTTTGTTTTAGTCATTGCAAATTATGTTTATTTTATTTTTCGTCTTTAAAGTGTTATAGATAGTGCTAAAAATAAAACAAACATAATTTATAAGGACTAAAAAAAATTTGCAAGGACGAAAAGTAAAAAAACACTAAATTGTAATGACTAAAAATGTATTTAAGCCAACTGTTGTTGACTTATATGACAACTTTTATTGCACACGTGCACTCACACACACGATCGAGTTCAATTTTTAGGTTTATGTATATAGAAGGACAATTGTTAGAAGATATAAACTCATCTTGCCCTTTTCAAAATAAAAAAAAAAAATATCAACTCATCAAATAGATTTTAGTATCTTAATATAGGTTAGTTCTTGTCATCAAGGATACCCTAGATTCACTAACAGGCATATACAATTAAAAAGTTATTAATGACTTTTATTGACTAGTTAAGAATGAATCAAACAAAGAAATTGATAATGAATTCAATTCAAAATCTTGAAACAGTATTTTGATTTAAAGGGAGGGGTTGAACTTTGATATTAAGAAATTTACAACAATTCACATACACTGCTTAACCAACTAAGTTAAATTTCTTTGGTAAAACCTTGAAACATTGATTATATGAGACTTTACTATTTATACATTGTATAATTTTTTCTTTCTTATCTATCACAAGACTTTCATACATTTAACTTCTTTAAAACAAGTCAAGATAAAATAAGTAATTTTATTTTTTATTGACAAAATCAGCAATTAATATTCTAACATATACATAACTTATTATGTATATACATATAATATTAATTTTTTTTATTAATTATTAAAATTATTTATTTTACTCTATAAAATAAATTGTTTACTTTATAAAAACAGACTATCTTCTTTCATTTACCCCTTCCAATATCTACAGCAAATGAGTCACTAGACCAAAAGGATTTAAAAAATAAAAAGACTAAAAGGATAATAAATAAAATACTTATTAATAAAAGGATTAAAAAAAAGGAGAATCAAATGCCTCCAACTCCCATGTGCACGCAAGCAATATTGTGGGCCCCGTAAGTATTAGGGCCAATTTCATTGCTTTGATAAAAGTTAAATTATTGTACTTCTCTTTGAAGGCAATTTTTAGTGTGAACTACTTTCAAAAGTGGTCTACCAAGCACAAGTTTTATGAATCTTTAGATTAATCAAAGACATATTTTCCTACAATACATTCTTTATACCATAACTTTATTTCTTCAGTCTCCCTGCCTCTTTGACAGCTCCTCCGCCGTCACCGGCCACCGTTCACCACCCAACACCGCTCCAAATGCTGCCATCACCCACCAATGTAACCAACCCTCCTTCTTCCCCTCTCCCCCTTTCTTTCCCAAATCAAGTGCTAGAGGTATATTTCCCAAATCATCGAACAACCCGCAAAGTTAGTAAGGTTTCCATCAGCGGTATCGATGTGGCTTTCCTAGTATCTTTTACAGTCGCAACGTTTCTGTTCGCGACCTTGTTGGAACGCTTACTCTTCGATCCAACAATTCTTCTTCACCTTTGTTGGCGCCAGTGGTTCCTTCGATTCGTTTCGTAGATCATTGATTCTTATCTTCAAGAAGCAACCGGTTCTTGCTCAATTTGAAAACATTAATTGATGGAATTAAAATTGAATGGTGACCTATAATGCAAATTAAGCTTGCTTTTTTTTTTCTTCTGTTTCTTTGGCCATAATCATTCTTGTAGCATTTGGATTTTGAAATTTTAGTGTCTCTGGAAAATCAATAGAAATGTATATTTGATACTTGTACAAATTAATGAAAACTTTGATTTGTAGCATACAAAAGCCTTGATTTGGGGAAGAGGGGGAGAGGGGAAGGAGGAGGGTTGGTGCGTGCGTGACGGCGTGACAGCGGCGTTTGGCACAGTGGTTGGTGGTGAGTGGAGGGGAATGACGGTGGTGGGTGGTGAACGGCGGCCGGTGACAATGGAGGAGTTGTCGGAGAGTGAGGGAGACTAAAGAAATAAATTTATGGTGTGGAGGGTGTATTATAAGAAAGTGTGTCTCTTATTAATCTAAGGGTTCATAAAACCTTTGTTTGGTGAACCATTTTTGAAAGTGGTTCATCCTAGAAATCGTCCTCTTTGAAACTAAAATTTGAATACATAATTTCTACCAACTTTATTATAATATAATAATAATAATGAACAAATAAAACTCGTAGTTAGGCAGGCAAGTCAATTTGTTTATAATCCATCAAATTATTCATGTAAAATTTAATTTAATCTATTCAGTTGTAAAAAAAATATATAGACCAGATTGAATAGTTCATATAGTTAAATAGATAAATAATAATTTATTTCTCTTATTTTTAAATCTAATATATCATGTAATTAACATTTTATAAATCAAAATTGTAAAACATTTTAGTCAATGAAAATGAACAACCATATGCCTTGCCCGTAACTACTTTCGTTTACTTTAATATATATGTTGTACCCTCCAAAAAAAAAATTCAATACAGGCCAAAATTTTAACGCGTGGTTTTCTTTTGCTTCAAAAACATGGAACTAAATAGTCATCAAAATTAAATGGTCAAAATATTAAACCTACTTTTAAGCAACAAAAATTTGACTTCAACAAAATGAAACAGTATACAAAATTTATTGACAAATATGCTTGGCTACACAGTACAGATACAACGTGTGTTTGGATTAACTTTCAATTATATCAAAATCAATTTCAAAATTACATTGAAGGTCAAAGCAACAAATAATTACTTCAACTTTTTTTAATTTTTCACGATAATTTTGGGAGTCAAAATTGATCTTAGGAAATATATAAACACACTAATAATTTTCCTTTGAGAAATGCTAGGAACATATTCTTTTAAACATAATTTCTTAATTTTATAATTTTCAATAAATTTTAATCAATTAGAGAAGATGTGTTAGAAGGAGTGTGTTTCTAACACTCTTCTTTTCCCTTTTTGTGACCCAAATCATGAAAAAAGAATAACAATAAAAAAACTTACCCCCAAAAAAAGAATAACAATAAAAATTCAAGAGATACGCATAAGTTTCATGCTTTTATTTCAGTCAAAAAGATCCCAAAAACAAACTTTTCGATAAATAAATGATAAAAAAAAATCCATCAATTTCCCGACCGTTTCTTCAAGCCAAATGCAACAAATGAAATCTGAAAATATTCCGCCTTTTAAATGAAAGGAAGGAACAAAAATCCATGAAAAAGGATCCCCGATTAATACCAAAAAAAAAAACAATAGAAAAGGATGGAAGCTTGAACAACGTACGAGAAATGGGAAAGAAAGAAAAGAGTGCGCGGATGGATGAGAGAGCAGAGAGAGAAAGAGAATATTTTAAAAAAACATAAAAATATACAATTTTTAAAAATAATTTTATGAATTGATTAAATATTCATATATAAAAAAAATGTTAATAGATAAATTGGATTTTTTTTTATCATATTATAGGTATGAAATATCTACTAAATTTGTCAATAATTAATCTTTATTGAGAAACTTAGCAAATAACTTTTAATGAGATCTCTTCTGTTAGCCAATTTTTTTTTATCGTGCTTAAGAAATTTAAGTACAGTTTCACATGGACCAATGTAATTTCTTTTATATTGATGATGAATAAATTTGAATTTTTAGTGGATCATAAATAAACTAATGAATTATTTTTAATCTATCTATTTTAATACAAACAAAAATTTGTCCAATTCATCTATTTCAGAGGCCTACTTGTGGTTGTGGTTAAGATTACTACATTAATTAGAATATCAAGCAAAACCATTCATTTAGCTAGATTATGATTAGAGAAAAATGATTATGCACTAACAGTATAAAATAGTTTTACACTGTCATCACCTTTAAACTCTTATGATTATCTAAAAAAAAAGTTTTGGCAAAAAAAGTGTAAAAAAAAAGTTAGAATATGATATGAGCATATGATAGTGGGATATTGTGGTGCGCAAAGTTAAATATATCTATGCGGATCACTTTAGTACAGTAATAGAGTTTTGGAGAAAATGAAACTTTAGTAATTGATAAGTGTTTTAAATTTTAGTGTTTATTTTTCTATTGAAATTAAAATTTTATCTTACTAATTTCTGTAATAAATTAACAATAAAGGTTAACACATTTTATCAACATAAAACTCTAATTTTAATTAAAGTATATCATATATAGATTAGTAGAATTTAATGGTCATACACCGATAATTTAAAATTATTTTATATTATCAACTAATCACAAATCAAGATATATATGACTTTTAAGTAAATTTTATTTGCAATAAAAAAAAAGTAAATTTTATAAAAGTTAATAAATTTATTATACTTATTGATTTCTGATTAGATGATGACAAATTAACAACTAATGCATAGTGAGGCTACGGCTACCCATACCTGCCTCCCCATTATGATCCCTAGAGTTGACAAACTTGCTTCTAAATAGTAAATAAGCTAACAAGATATAGTACTAAATAAGATATATTAAATAAGTTGACAACTCTAAACAATGTATAGTTTTTTTCAAATAAAATAATGTATATTCTAAATATGAACAAAAAAATTTAATACAATATTATTATTATTTACTTAAATAAGTCGAGTTCTTGAAATTAAAAAGCTTTCTTAAATAATTTAAAGTTTGACCTCTCTTTTATAAAATAGAATTTTTAAAAAATATTAATTTAATTATTTAATAAATAAGCATAAATGAAAACAAAAGTTATAAATCTAACTCTTTTTTTTCATATTTATAACCGTTAAAGATTAGGCTTTTTATGCATCGATTTTTTTTGTTGGCCAATATTAATCGTTACTTCTTTTATTTTTTTATTTTTTATGCATCGATCTTGACACTGGATTGTGATTATTTTCCCATTGTCATGTGTGATTTATACAGGGAAGTAAAATGTCAAATTCTATAACGAAGGAAGATACAGTGTTTTTTTTAATTAAATAACAGAAAGTTGAAATATAATTTGTCCTAATCTTTTACATCATTTACCTAATAGTCTATAATTTATTTTTGCTTCAGTATTTTAACATAAATGTTAAGAAATAAAAAAATAAATTTATAATATGCTTCCATGTGTATATCGTGTTAAGTTGTAATTTACACATACATTAAAACAAATATATTTTTTTTGACAGACATTAAAACAAATATCTAAGCAACACTTTCTGCATAATTATTATTTTTAAATGCATTGCATGAATACTAACATTTAGACTTGTGATTTCTTTACCAAAAAAAAAAGACTTGTGATTTTGATTCATGCTTCTCTCCTCGATCGTTAGCTTTCAAAAGCCCAAAAAATTTGACTCTATTACTTATCATTTTACACACGTAATATATTAAAAATAGTATTACTAATGAGTATTTTGTGCATTATATGGGTATTTTTTAATTTAAGTAAAATTCATAAAGATATATGAATTAAAAATATTTAAAATTATGAGAGAAATATCCATTACTAATTCAAATAAATAAGCAGCTTAAATTTAGGAAGAAAAAAATAACACAATTTAAAAAATAAAAAATATTTTAAGAATATAAGTAACTGACATTTGGGATATATGAATATTTTTAAAAATATATTATAAGCAATGACGAAGCCACGAGTCATACAAAGAAAAATAATACTATACAGAATATTTGTACGTTTATCAATAAATATACAGATTTACAATACAAAAATTGATTGATATTCTTTTACTTTTTTTTAAATTAATCATTTTAATAGTTTATAAAAAATATATTTATTATTTTAAAATATAAATAATATTTAGTATTTTAATTAGTAATTAAAATTATTAAAATAAAGTCTTAAAAAGATTATGAGTGGGATTAAAACTATTTCGATCAAAGATAATATAGCCCTTAAGCATGTAGTTAGGAGTTTGATCCTGGTATGTGTGTATGAAAAACATCTGTTGAGAGATGTCAACTCTTTAAATGGATCTCAATTAAGGAATTAGTCATTTACTCCTGGACCGGGTTCACCTAAAAACAATAAAAATCCTTTTCACTTTATTTTTTTAATCTTCTTCCACCCTTAAAAGATGAATAATTCTAAATCCTCATACTTCATCTTCTTACTATCTTTTATGGTAAGTTTTAAATATGTTTTATATTTCTAAGATATTAAATGTTTTTACTTTTTATTAAATACTTCTTATCATAAAAGATAGTAGGAAGAATTATAGGATGATGGAGTAAGAAGATACTATAACATTACTCTTAAAAGATTATTTTTTAGACGCATAGGAGTATGAGGCGGTGAATAGTGGATTAGCCTCTAATTCCTATAAGGCTACAAAGTGAGGGAGGATTTGAATAGTTTATACTGTGTTTGATTGTGAGGAGAGAAATAGAGAAGAAAGAAATAAAAGAGAAATAATTTAAAAAGAGAGAAATAAAATTGAATGTTAAATTGTTTGGTTTAAGAGAAATAGGTGAGAAATAGAGTAAAAATAATATTGTAAAGTTACTTGATTGATATGAAATAAGAAGAGAGAGTTTTAAAAATTTATGAAATTATCATTATACCATTAAGCCCAACACTCTATTTTTGTCTCGGTCACGTGAATGAATGAAAAAGCAAAATAGGGGCAAAACTGATATTTTAGCTAACAATAATAATATCTCCTTATCCACCCTCTCACTACGAAAAAAGAAAAGTGTGAAATGAGACCCACGTAATTTTAAATTAATTCATTCCTAAATCACAATACCAAATAATTGGGCCTTGTTTCCGTTTGCATAATCTTATTTCTGTCGCCTGTACCGAACGGAAAGTTAATGAAGGAGGATTTCACTAAAAACGGATTTGACCGGTGAAGAAAAAGTTCATTAAACGACAGACATAGGGTTGGGCACTTTGGCCATCGTTGTCACTAAGTGGGGGTGGGGACTGGGAGCTTAGAAAATGGAAACATGTATTTCAAAAACTTTCTCAACAACCATCTATAAAAATGGAAAAAAAAAAAAAAAACAGATACTCTTTCATTTTATTTTATAAAAAATGCGAACCCCTGTTTTTTTTACACTAATTCAGAAATTAAAAATAAAAGTTTTTATTAAAAAATATAACAATACACTTTATCATGCTTTCATACAACTCTAATAATAAAAACTTTTTATTTAATTTCTTAACCAAGGTCTAAGAATGCAAGATCCTTATTTTAGACTATTAACATATTTTACACAAGTCATTTTGTAGTGGCATCTTAATTGAGTCAAATAAAATTATTATAAATGTTATGTTTGTGCAGCCTAATCACACCTTAGGATATTGGTTAAGTAACTAAAAAGAATTTTTTTTTATTAGGATGTACAAAATTCCGCTGTCCGTTTTTTTTGCATTTTTTTATGATTTTCACATTAAATATTTTTTCATTTTAATTTCTTAACCAGTACCCCTAGTTAGCAAAACCTTACTTTTATTTCAATAAAATTTCTTTGCTTATAAAAAAATTATTATAAATGATAAAACTTTTCTTTTAAATATTTGATGTCATTATATTTGCATACTCAAAATTTAAATTTCATACCACTAATTAACTGGAAACAATTTTGTATTAGTTGATATATATACTCGATGCTTTTTATTTATTGTTTAAGCTAATATATTTTGAACAAATAATTGATTATATTAAATTTTGTGATAAAATTTTTTATGGATTAAAACATCTTTAGTTCTCAAATAAATAATTATGTTATATAATTATAATTATTCATTTATTAATGTATTTATTTCTTAAACTATTATTAAAATAATTAAAATTTCTTGAGATTCTAAAATACTAAATAATCTGAAAAATAAAAATATTAAAAAATAACAAAAAATAAGATAACAATATTTTTGAATCCATTTCCTCCAAAATTAGTAATTTATTTTAAATAATAAAATAACTAAGTTTATTTATTAATAAAAAATTAACTATCAATATTATATACACATATAATAAATCATAAATATATTAAAATATCAATCTTTTTTTTTTTCCCATAAATTCCTAACATAACATACTTTTCCCTTAATCACTTTACGTAAATAGTACTAGTAATGTTTTAGTATTTACGAATGAAGTGAATCTGTGTCTATAAAAGTAGTTACTGGCGGTGTTCATAGTATTCAGTTAAAGGATCAGAGGTGTGTGTGTGTGTCCGTGTCTTCTCACACAGCACGAGGGCCAATCAATGGAAGGCCGTGTCCACCTCCCTTCGTCAAACGACGTCGTCGTCAACGTCAACGGTGACTCTGTTCCCGACGCTCGCCGCCTTCACCCAACCAACGATGCACTTATTTCCCTTCAACAACAACAACAACAACATCAGGTTGGTTATGTATGTTGTAACTTCGGTTTCAGCATCAACTGACCAATAAATAATATTTTGATGAACAACAATAAGTAACTATAACATGTTTGTTTATGTTGATGTTGATGAGGTGCAGCAGGGGAAGGAAAGAAGGGACACTTTGGTTCTTGCGTACAAGACTCTTGGTGTGGTGTTTGGAGGACTTGTGACATCACCCCTTTACGTCTACCCTTCAATGCCACTCAAGTCTCCAACCGAAGATGACTATCTCGGCATCTACAGCATCATGTTTTGGACTCTTACTCTCATTGGGGTTGTCAAGTACGCCAACGTTGCCATCAAAGCTGATGACCACGGTGAAGGTACTAAGTACTAACTGCTTTGTTCGTGTTTGGATTCACGTTCGATCATTCAGAATCATATTGAAATACCAGTTAACGTGAGTTTAAGTCTAATGTTTATTTGCTTGATTCCAAGGAATTGATTATGAATTGAAGTAACTTTGGATAGTTTTACTTTGAATAAACTACCAACTTGCTTTTAGAATAAAAACATTCCAACGCAAATCACTTTACTTCAAAATCAATTTTAAATGTTTGGTGAAACATTTGTTACTGTTGGACGTGGATCTGTGAAGCAACTAATATAGTTGCTTTTGCGTTGTGTTTGATGTGAATTTCTCATAAACTCCATGGATCTGCAAAGGAGCTAATGGTGGTTTTTGTATTGTGTTTGACGTGAATTTCTCATAAACGTGGATCTCCGACGCATTATCAATTTAATTCAAAATCAATTTTGCAATTGTTCACCCAAATACGCATTTGTAAAGCTACAAATTTGTTACTTTCTATTTCATGGCTAAACACAAAGACAGTGAATCTGTTTCAATTGCAGGTGGGACTTTTGCCTTGTACTCATTGCTTTGCAGGCATTTGAATATTGGGATCCTGCCTTCCAAGCATGTCAGTTTGAACTCAACTAAGGACGTTCAGAAGAGTACTTTGCTTGCCAGGTTCTTCCAAACAAGCGTGGTTGCTCGGAGGCTCTTGCTCTTCGTTGCTATGTTGGGTACTTGCATGCTTATTGGTGATGGTATACTTACACCCGCAATTTCAGGTTGGTGACAGTTTTTTTCCCTTTTTGTCACCTTTCAGAAAAGTTCGATGCCTTTTTGTCGCTTTGAAATGTTTTTATTCGACTTTGCTTAATTTGTTTGTTTTCAGTGCTGTCAGCTATGGATGGACTAAGAGCGCCTTTTCCTTCAGTTAGCAAATGTAAGTTTCGGTGTTCTATGGTTTTACTCTGGCCATGAGGTTTTGCAGCTTCCATTTATGGAAACTGTCTACCTTATTGAACATGATTAATTTGGCGGTTTTGTTATTTTAAACAATGAAAGGTGGGAGATTTTTATTGCGAGGAATGGAATTTATTAAAGTTTGGTATCTCTGATGTAATGAATGATTCCTTTCCTAATAAAAACTTTCCACATTTAGTTACTGAAGATGATGTTAACAAAACGCTTAATTTAATCAGATGCCGAAAATGTCAGAACTAGCTGCCAAGATCATCATCACGTATTATATACATGATTCAAAGACAAACATATGAATATTGCAATATAGGAAGAGATTATGGAGATATTATTTATAGCTTGTTTGACTCATTATCCTGTTGGATACTATGACCTTTACAAATTAAGAATTGGCCTGCATGAGATTATCCTGTTGACTTTCTTGCTCTGATTATGTCGAGGGTTACTGTATACTGGGTTTGGGATAGCAACACAGGATCAGAATCTTGTGACCATCGTGCTTCTATAAAGTCTATCAGGAATAATTTAATGATTTAAATAACACAATTTCTATAATGAAGTTGTTTGGTAAAATTGATAAAACCATCAAGAGAAACTTTTTATCATAAAGCATATTAGAGTAGATCTGAGTATACAATTCACTCTTCTGGTTTATATAACTCTAATTTCTGGTTTTTGCATATGCTGCTGCAGCTCTAGTGGAAGCACTCTCTGCAATTGTTTTGATCGTTCTGTTCTTGTTGCAAAAGTTTGGTACATCCCGTGTTAGTTTCCTCTTTTCTCCAATAATGGGAGCATGGACCCTGAGTACACCACTTGTAGGAATTTACAGCATCATACACCACTATCCTAGCATATTTAAGGCTTTATCTCCGCACTATATATTCCGTTTCTTTTGGAGAAATGGAAAATCTGGCTGGCTTTTACTTGGTGGTACTGTCCTTTGCATTACAGGTATGTATGTATCTTATCCTTTTTACATGATATACTTTTGCTGATATAGAAGTGAGAAATTTATCTTAGAAGGACCCCTTACTTTCGCTGTCAAATCATATTATAAATCCACGTGCTATGTTCTAGTACTTGCAGTAGGTTAAGATATGGACTAAATAATGTTGCCATATGAGAATTGTGCAAAAGAGCATCATGCATAGTTGTTAGAATTGCAGAATTTGGCAAGCCAACATTTTGTGTCATGTGATGAATTGCAAATGGATGCATGTATGAAACAGTGCGATTCCATATCATTGATATGAATTACACAATTCACTGATTCATTAATTTTCTTTCCTTTTTGCTTTTCCTTCAGCAATTGTCATAAGAGAAATTGATAAATCAAATAAGCTTAAATTGTTAAATGAAAAGGAATGCCACTGAATGCACCCTATTTGATCACTTCATTTATATGATATATTTCAAGGTATTTTTCATTATGTCATGAATCTTAATTCATGATTAAAAAAATCAGCTTGGTGATTCACAATTTGATAACCTTAGCATGTTCAAACACTTAATTGTGGACAATTGTTTAGAAGGGCAAGCCAGTTCATTTGTTGTTCTGACTTCTGATATGAATACAGTGATCTCTTAGTTATAAAATTTGATTACTTTTAAGTGGCATGGGAAGATTCACCTTTCTTTAAATGGACATTCTTGCATATCATAGTACATGTTTTTCTGATTGTTCTTAATTTCTTCAATTTGACAGGTTCTGAGGCAATGTTTGCTGATCTTGGTCATTTCAATCAGAAATCCATTCAGGTTGACATCTATAAATTTTTTATCTTCTTTCAAGTTCGTTCTTCCTTTTCTGACAGTTATTATCTTATCTTCTTTTCTTTGTTATTTTGGTAACAGATAGCTTTTCTATTCACAATCTACCCATCTTTAGTTCTGACTTACGCGGGACAGACTGCATACCTGATCAAGCATCCCAATGATCATGATGATGGCTTTTACAAATTTATACCAACTTCAGTCTACTGGCCTATCTTTGTCATTGCCACTTCGGCTGCAGTTGTTGCTAGCCAGTCTTTAATATCAGCCACCTTTTCTGTAATCAAGCAATCTGTAGTGCTGGATTATTTTCCTCGAGTGAAGGTTGTCCACACATCTAATAACAAAGAAGGAGAGGTTTACTCCCCTGAAGTGAACTACATCCTGATGGTCCTTTGCGTTGCTGTGATACTTATTTTTGGAGATGGAAAAGATATTGGAAATGCTTTTGGTATGTCTGTTTCTAAAGCCTTTTGTTTGCTTGCATAACCTTAAATAGTTACTACCTGATTAAGAAAAAAAAATCCATTTTATACACATCATGAACTACTATAACAGTTTCTGGTCACGCATTTTGAATTTGAAATTAATCAATGGTACATTATAGATGAATTTGTTAGTTCCAAGTATGTCAAAGCATAATAAATGGGGGGGACACAAGCTATTCTGTATTCAATACTTGGGCAGTTCTTCCCAATCCTAAAATTTGTATCAACTGTAACAGTTTCATATATCTATAAATGAATATAGCTTTGGCCATATGGAAACCTTAGAATTGCTTCTATTTAGTAATTGGAACTATTTAGTATCTACCACAGCAATCTTTGCAATCTTCTGATAATGGTATAACATTTATTGCAGGTGTTGTTGTGAGCCTAGTAATGCTTATCACGACTATATTACTCACATTGGTCATGATCATGATATGGAGGACTCCTATGATGCTGGTTGCCCTATACTTCGTTGTATTCTTTGTGATGGAAGGGGTTTATGTCAGTGCAGTTTTCACTAAATTTGCTGAAGGTGGATGGATTCCTTTTGCCATATCATTTATCCTTGCTTTCATCATGTTTGGTTGGTTTTATGGTAGACAAAGGAAGATTGATTATGAATTAACCCACAAGATAACCTTTGAGAGACTTGAAGAGCTTTTAGCTGACCGCAGTGTTCAAAGGGTTCCTGGGCTATGCTTCTTTTATACCAACATTCAAGAAGGCCTAACTCCTATTCTTGGACACTACATAAAGAACATGAAATCCCTTCACAAGGTCACAATATTCACTACTCTTAGATATTTGTTAGTCCCCAAGGTTGCTCCACATGAGAGGATTGTGATCAAGAAATCAAATCTCAAAGGGGTGTATTGCTGTGTGATTCAGTATGGCTATGCAGATGCTCTAAATTTAGAAGGAGATCATTTTGTTGATCAAGTCATCACTAGTTTGACACAGCATATACAGAACTCTCCTGACAAGCTTTCATCTGATTCTCAAGAGATTGAAGATGAAGAGACTTCAAACTTGGAAGAAGCAAGGCTTGCCGGGGTAGTTCATGTTCGTGGAAAGACAAGATTTTACATAGGCCTGAACTGTGGCTGGTTTGATAAAATTGTGCTTAGATTTTATGAAGTCATGCACAATAACTGTAGATCTGCCTTGCCTGCTCTAGGGGTTCCACCAAAGCAACGGATTGAAGTTGGAATGCTATACGAGGTTTGAAGGGTTAACTGTATTCAAGCATCTAAATTTCCCAAGATTCTGTAGTTTCACTAGTTCATACATACACAACATTAGAGATGGCAAAAAAATTGAAGTGATAAACAAAAGGGCTTGAGCAATAGGTATATCTGTATCCACAAAGATCCTACAAGTAGCAACATCATAGGCTAAATCATGTTCATGTACAAACTGCTCAAGTAGTCATTTCAAAAATGAAACATAAAATTAATTGTATATTATACTTAATAAATACATACAATAATTAATATTATAGAAAGAAAAAACTATTTATTTATAAATACATTGAACTAGTAGATGACATGTTTCGCCATGTAACACTCATCAGCAAACATTCGTGAT
Source organism: Pueraria montana var. lobata (assembly GCA_026413185.1). Lineage (NCBI taxonomy): Eukaryota > Viridiplantae > Streptophyta > Magnoliopsida > Fabales > Fabaceae > Pueraria > Pueraria montana. Next base: position 22,395,219 of record CM048648.1, on the reverse strand, counting down.
TTAACACAAATCACCTTTCAACAATCAAATAATTATTATAAGGTTAAACTAATCCAATAATTATTATAAGGTTAAAATAATGATAAAAATAATTATTATAAATATTAATAATTTTATCATACATGTATTACTAATAGAGAAAAAATATTATGCAATACTATTGTAAAACAGTTTTGTACTGTCATTTAATCACAAATTATCATATATGGTAATTTGATTGACTTTTACAATAACTATCTTAAAAATTATATAAGAGTTTAATAGTGATGCGCTGACAGTGTAAAATAATTTTACATTGTCATCCAATCACAAATCACCGTTTGCATGATTTTTATGATAGTTTTGTAAAAATCAACAATCTTATCATAAATAGTAGTTTGTGATTGGATGACTGTGTAAAATAGTTTTACATTGTCAGTGCTTAACTCTTTTTCTCATAATATAATATTAACAATGATTTCTGATTGGATGACTGTATAAAACTTACACTGTCATTGACCATTAAACTTTAATTAATATCAACATAAGAATACATTATATTTATATATCCTATAGATTATTAATATTAACATAAAAATAATTTACAAAGAAAATAAAAAATTTAACAAATATTATGTATAATTTTTTTTTCATATATTATAAATAAAAAATATTGTGTATAAATTTATAATAGTGCATAAATTATAAAAAATGTAAAAATTAAATTTTAAAAATATTATAGAAACACGTTACCGATTCTAGTTTTATTCATATTTATAACCGTTGAAAGGTTAGGTTTTTTGTGCATCGATCGTGACTTGGATTGCAATTAATTTTCCATTGTCATGTGTGATTTATACAGGGAAGTAAAATGTCAAATTCTATAACGAAGGAAGATACAGTGTTTTTTTTTTTTTTTTTTAATTAAATGAAGGAAGAAAATAACTCAATTTTAAAATATAGTATAAGTAACTGACATTTGAGATATATGATTATTTTTAAAAATATAATAATATATAAATGACAAGCAATGGCAAAGCCACGAGTCATACAAAGAAAAGGAATACTATACAGAATATTTGTACGTTTATCAATAAATATACAGATTTACAATACAAAAATTGATTGATATTCTTTTACAATTTATTTTAAAATAATCATTTTAATAGTTTATAAAAAAAAATTATTATTTTAAAATATAAATAATATTTAGTATTTTAATTAGTAATTAAAATTATTAAAATAAAGTCTTGAAAAGATTATGAGTGGGATTATAACTACTTCAATCAAAATAAAAATCCTTTTCACTTTATTTTTAATCTTCTTCCATCCTTATAAAATAGTACTAGTATTGTTTTGTAAGACGCATGTGAGGCGGTGAATAGTATAGTGGATTAGCCTCTAATTCCTACCATACAAGGCTACAAAGAAAGTGAGGGAGGATTTGAATAGTTTAATGACGGAGGATTCCACTAAAAACGAATTTGACCAATGCAGAAAAAAATCATTAAACGACAAAGGGTTGGGCACTTTGGCCATCGTTGTGACTGAGGGAGAGTATTCAATTAAGATTTAAAAGGATTTTAAAATATTTTTTTTTATAAAAAAGTGTTTTGGTATTTAATTAAGATTTTAAAGAAGATAAAAAAGTCTTGTGATATTCAATTAAGATTTTTAAGATTTTTTTTTCATGACAATAAAATTAAATGGTATTCAATCAAAATTTTTTACAACTTAAAAAAAGTCAATTGGTATTCAAAATCTGATAGATTTTGATGGATTGTTTTGTAAATTGAATTTTAATGGATTTTGTGTGACTTTTTAGTTATATGTATAAATACCACACATATCAAATAATTATGTCCAAACCCTTTGAATTATTGTAAACCCTTGAGATTTTTCTACTCTTTCATTCCAGACTTTTTCTTTTTTTCATCATCACGCATATTTTTCTATCTGATTGTGGTAATATTGCTAGAGTAATTGATCATCTCTTTCTTCCAATCTTATACATGCTCTTCATATGATCCTAATAGTCTAACAGTGATGCGTTCATACCGCCAAATCACTATGTGTGTGTTTGGATACGAGTTGCATTCAACCCAACTGGCTTTCAAAAAAAAGCTTCCCTCACATAGCTTTTGAATTTTTGCTTTGAAACGCGCAATTTCTCCGTTGAACGTGGTTTCAACGTCAATCCAAACATACCCATCCTACCAACCTACATCATCTAACCAAGTCCACTCCATCCCATTCCCTTAAGTTCGAAGGTTTCTGCTAAAAAAATAAGTTGTCATAAGAGGAGTAGATCTGAGCATGGAGGGAGTTTTAACTCTCATAACCAATAATCAAGTCAAAGTATTAGAAAACCTTTCTATTGGCATGAGACTATTACTTTCAATTTTAAAAAAAGAGAAAGAGATAGTGAAAGATTGAAAAAAATATATTGATTTTATTTTTTTATCCAAATCTTATCATTTATTTGTTATCTTTTTTATCAATTATGGTAATTTTGAATGTTTTCTAAAAATTTATGGAATCCTTTAAAATCTTGTAAATTCATAAAGTCCTTTCAAATCTTATGAATTCATATTTTATAAATCCATTAAAATCCAAATTACAAAATCCTAATCATAAAAGTTTTTTAAAAAAATCTTAAAAATCATTACATTCTTATAAAATCTTTTAAAATTCATAGGATTTTTTTATGCAAAAAAAATCTGTTAAAATTTTAATTGAATACACCCTCTAAGTGGGGGTGGGGACTGGGAGCTTGGAAAACGGAAACATGTTTTTTCAAAAGCTTTCTCAACAACCATCGAGAAAAAAAAAATACTCTTTCATTTTATTTTATAAAAAATGCAAACCAGTATTTTTTGACACTAATCCAGAAATTAAAAGTATAAACTATTTATTAAAAAATATAACAATACACTCTATCATGCTTTTTGATACAACTCATATGATAAAAACTTTCTATTTGATTTCTTAACCAATGTCTACGAACTTTGGTTAGCAAGATACTTATTTTATGTATTGCTTTTTCAAGAAATTATTAACATCTTTTACACGAGTCATTTTGTAGTAGATAATTTTAATCGAGTCAAATAAAATTATTATAAATGATAAATATCTTCTTTTAAATATTTAATGTCATTATATTTGCATACCCAAAATTTAAATTTCATACAACTAATTAACTCGAATTTTTTTTATTAGTTGATACATAGATTCGATGCTTTTCATTTATTGTTTAAGCTAATATACTTGAACAAATAATTAATTAATTTTTGTGATAATATATTTTATTGATTAAAGCTGTCAAAAAATATTTTATTGATTAAAATTAAAGTATTTATTTCTTAAAATATTAGTAAAATAATTAACATTTCTTGATATTCTAAAATACTAAATAATATGAAAAATAAAATATTAAAAAATAAAAAAAATAAAGACAAGATAAAAATATTTTTGAATCCAATTAATTCCTCCAAAATCTGTAATTTTTGTTAAATAATAAAATAACTAATTTATTTATTAATAAAAAATGAACTATGAATATTATCAATATACACATATTAATCCTTAACTTTTTCATAAATTCCCAACATTACATACTTTACCCTTAATCACTTTACGTAAATAGTAGTAGTAATGTTTTACTATTTACGAATGAAGTGAATCTGTGTCTATAAAAGTAGTTACTGGCGGTGTTCATAGTATTCAGTTAAATGTGTGTGTCCGTGTCTTCTCACACAACACGAGAGCCAATCAATGGAAGGCCGTGTCCACCTCCCTTCGTCAAACGACGTCGTCGTCAACGTCAACGGCGACTCTGTTCCCGACGCTCGCCGCCTTCACCCAAGTGACCCAACCAACGATGCACTTATTTCCCCTCAACAACAACAGCAACAACAGCATCAGGTTGGTTATGTATATTGTAACTTCAGTTTCAGCATCAACTGACCAATAAATAATATTTTGATGAACAACAACAAGTGACTATAACTTGTTTGTTTATGTTGATGTTGATGAGGTGCAGCAGGGGAAGGAAAGAAGGGACACTTTGGTTCTTGCGTACAAGACTCTTGGTGTGGTGTTTGGAGGATTTGTGACATCACCCCTCTACGTCTACCCTTCAATGCCTCTCAAGTCTCCCACGGAAGACGACTATCTTGGCATCTACAGCATCATGTTTTAGACTCTTACTCTCACTGGGGTTGTCAAGTACGCCAACTTTGCCATCAAACCTGATGACCACGCTGAAGGTACGTACATACTCACTACTTTCTTTCTATCTCATGGCTAATTAAGCACAATGAGAGTACCGAGTGTATGTTTGGTTTTCCATTAAAAAATCTCCAAACGGTCGATGAATCAAAAGTTTTAAATTCTTACTTTTTACAAACATAAGAATGTGTGTCCGTTCATCTTAATATTAAACTAAACATACTATAAATCTGTTTCAATTGCAGGTGGGACTTTTGCCTTTTACTCATTGCTTTGCAGGCATGGCAATATTGGTTTGAACTCAACTAAGCACGTTCAGAAGAGTACTTTGCTTGCAAGGTTCTTCCAAACAAGCGTGGTTGCTCGGAGGCTCTTGCTCTTCTTTCCTATGTTGGGTACTTGCATGCTTATTACTGATGGGATACTTACGCCCATCATTTCAGGTTTGGTCACAGTTTTTTCCCTTTTTTTTTACCTTTCAGAAAAATTCGATGTCGTTTTGGGCATTTCATTTTCAACCAATTTTGGGATGAATGGTTGAAAATAAGAGAGACATAGAGAAAAAAAAAAAAAGGAAGAGAGATAAAAAGAATTGATGTAATAAATGATATAATAAAAAATAAATAGAGAAATAGAGAAAAAAAAAGGGATAAAAATATATTTGGAGGAATAGTGTTAGGAAAAAGTATTTGACGAAAAGAGATTATGAGTTAACCGTTAACAAATCCAAAGTTAACAATATATTTTGTATTTGTGATAAACTTGTAAAACTTATGACTTCCTTAATTTTAATTGAACAATAACTATGATCAACCTTCAAACATAATAATAAAATCCTTTTTTAGTTCTTTTTAAAATTAACGAGGTAAACTTTCTATGTAATACAAAATAATTTTCTTTGACTAAGTGACAAACTGAATTAACCTTATATATGTATATCATTAACCAGTTAATGACATGTTTGTGGTAAAAAAAAAAAGAGTAAATTACAGCAACACCCCCTGAGATTTCGTGTAATTACACATGCACCCCCTGCTTTTTTAACCATTACTTTGGCACCCCTGTAGGGGGTGTTAGTGTAAGGTTTGAGGGGGTGCCACTGTAATGTTTACAAATATATCAGGGGGTGTTAGTGTAATGTTTTCAAACTTAAAGGGGTGCTAGTGTAGGAAAATAAAAAAGAGTGAGGTTATGTGTAATTACATGAAACCTCAGGGGGTGCTGCTGTAATTTACTCAAAAAAAAAAGAGTGGTAACTATTGGATCACATGTCCTCAGTAACAAACTTCACCTACTTTTGTCACTTTTAGAAATTTAAGACAAGCAATAGTAGTGTTGGTTTGTCATATTTATTTTTAATTATAATTTTACATTTATTTTTAAAGTCTTCTTTTATTCTTTTTTATTATTATTTATAGACATGAAATTAGTTCCGTTTTCATAGTTTCTTTCACAACGCCTTTTTTTTTTGTTAAATTACTTTTTTTGTCCTTTAATTTAATTTTTAAGTTCTTTTTTGTCCTCTTATTATTTTAAGGGTCAATTAGGTCCTGTGTATTTTTTAAAAATGGTTCAATTAGGTCCTTTATTTTTAAAAGGTTCAATTAGGTCATTTTTTTAAATAGGTTCAATTGGGTCTCATTTTTCTTTCATTTGCTCCAATTTTTTTTAAAAATAAGACCAAAATTGATTTTAAATTGGATTAAATTGAACATATTTTTAAAAAATAAAGGACTTAATTGAACTATTTTTAAAAAACACGGGACCTAATTGAATCTTAAAATAATAAGAGGACTAAATTGAACCTACAAAATAAATTAAAGAACAAAAAAGTAATTTAACCATTTTTTTTTTACTTTTATCTTTTTTTTTGTGCTTTGATCACATTCAAATTTAATAGAGCATCAAATTATCAACTTTTTTATAAATAATTTTTTTAAAAGATTTCTCTAATAGTATTAAAGAAATCAAGTGCCACATACCCACTCTAAAATATTGTTAAATATACATACATCTTAAGTAGAGTCATATAAATTGGGAGGAAATCCACCAATTTAAAACATTATAAATAAATGACCAGTTGTAACATAAAAATTGGTAGATTTTTAAAAATAAAAAAGGTTGTTCTGATTAACAAATTGGTAGATTTTTAATTTTTAAAATATAAAAAAATTTAATTAACAAATTTGGAGATTTAAAACATTAAAAAAGAAAGCAACTTTAACTAATAAAATGATAGAATTTTTTTTTGACAGCATAAAGCGATAGATTTTTAAAATTCAAAAAATGGACAGTTTTAAATTTAAGTGAAAGAAAACAATATGTAAAAAGTAGTAAAATTAAAATTAATTATCTTTGTTACTCTCCTTTATTTTTTTAAAAATGAAGATAAATAATTAAAACTGAACTCCCTCTATTTTTACAAACAGAGGTAAATAATTAAAAAATAGTTGTTTAAGAAATAGAAAAAATATTCAGCGGGTTGAAAACAAAAATGGGAAGTTCTAATTCAACCTGTTAGATTTTTAATTTCTTTAAAATGTACAAATTTAATTAACAAATTGGTATATTTTTAAAATTTTAAAAAATGTGTAGTTTTAATTTGTTAGAATTTTAAAACTAAAAAATAGACAGATTTTAATTTCAGTAAATGAAAACAATAAGTAAAAAGAAGTAAAATTGAAATATAGATTTTTTTTTATAAAGGATAGTACTAGATTTTATTTAGAATGTGGAACTAAATTCTGTACATCATCATTTATGAGAGTTTCAAGCTGATAAGGAAACTCTTCCATCCAGTACCTATCCTAATAAGTAAAAGCTAAAACTGCAAGTCTATCAACTACTCTATTACAAGACTGAGCAGCATACATAAGTATAGGCCTGTTATTGCCATGCACAAGTGAGTCACAGTCACGAGAATGCTTCCAAAATATGATGTAGGTTGCTTTCTTTTTTCCCAAGCTTGCACCAAATTCAAACAATCAGATTCAAAACATATAGAATGAAAAAGTAGCTCATAAGCCATAATCAAACTCCACCTAAAAGCCATAGCCTTTGCTATTTTTGGTTCAAACCATTGGGAGAGAAATATAGCATTTTTTAATAATGCATTTTTACTCCTAATCAACAAATATAATGTGTAATGCATTTTAAATGGACCATGTGAGAATAGGCACAGGTGGTATTAGATCCTCCTTGCTTGTTGCGTAACTAAGGGACATATGAACCAATTTGACAGAGAGAAATAATAGCATTTACTCAAGCATACTTGAACATGAAATTTAGATATAGTCAAGTACAAATCCTGTTTTTGCCAATGCAGGGATCTGATAACACATGGACTTGCCTCCTCCAGTTGGCACAAGACAAAACAATCTTTTCCTGTAGCCAAAAACAAAAACATCCCAAAATTAATGGAAAATTCCAACATAAAATTCCATTTTTGAAGCAAATAGTTACTTCTCTTTTCTTAATGCAAAGAACATGAGCTGAATTGAAATTGTCACTTTACATTCATCAATAGTTCTCTAAGGCACCAATTACTATAATTACTATAAAACACGAAGGAAAATATAAGAGTTCAGTTTTCCTATGCTTTTAGAAAGGAAAAGGTGAATGCACCTGAGAGCATAACCTCAATAGCATCCCCTAAAATGCCATCTTAGAAGCTTCACCAACATTACCTTACTGCACAATGTCTTCCTCTTCTTGAATGTCATTCACATTCCCATTACTAAAATCCCCAAGTATGCCCATTAATTAATCAAATCGCCAAAATAGAAAATCAAATAAGGCCTTCTGTACCTAGAATCAACCAAGGTGTTTGAAAGAGAATGATGAATGAAGAACCAACCTGAAAAAGAAAGGTAGTGAAAAGAGGATAAAAAACTTTATAGCCAGGAAGAGGAAAAATAAAAATGAATATGTTCCTATTTGCCAATTGAATTGAAAATTAAACACTAAGAGGAAAAATAAAAATGCACTGGATTTTGAAATGCAATCTCCTTCCCATGCTTGGTTTAGAAGAACAACATAGAATTGCAAATAACTATGATAAGAAACAGATAGAATGCAAGAGATTGGTACCACTTCTCCATCGACACCCTTTCCACAAAATGGTGTACCACTTCATCACCACCACGCTGTTGGAGGCAATGCATTCTTTCACGCCGTTGTGGAAGATCCCTCACCGCTGCTGAGTGCTATGCAACCCGGTTCTCAGGTTCAGTTCATTACCTGCCCGATTACAATGATGACATAATCAATTAGAGGGGGTTGAGAAACTATTAGGACTCTACATATATCAGGGTTCTTAGTTTCGTTGGTTGTGTAAAGGAAAAAACATGACAGACCACGTTAGAGTGTGTAGTTACGGAAGGAACAGTTACTTCAAAGATAGTGCGGTTACCATAATAGATGAAGATAGAAAAAGGTGTAAATGATGAGAACCTTAAAAAGGAGAATCTATCTGCCATTTCCTTATTCTTCAAAACTGTAGGGATGCCAAAGTTTCTTGCAATAGGACAGTAGTCTCTTCCTCCTCATGTCATGAAGGTCCATCTCCACTATATCTATTTTGAACTACGCAACAAACACCAAGCAAATTATAACTAAATACATTGATATAGAACATTAATTTGTTTACACAGACACAAATTTATATTTTCAAGTGACTAACTTTATAAATAAATTGAGGTTTCAGAGAGAGAGAAATGCTACCTCTAGTAGCATAAAGTACAGTTGATCTAGTACCTCATCCAATTTACCTGGAAATGCAATAAAAAAACTCAATTTAATTATTCTTTCATTATTCTTCAAATTTCAAATTGCTATTCAAATCTTCATTCAAGAAACAACATATCAAAGAAAAAAATACCAAGTTTGCTATTGCTTTATATTACTTGAGATATAGAGCCCAAAATCATAGTGAGGTCATTTATTATGGGTATTAAGGGGCCCTTCCATGCCACAAACCAAGAAGAATTGGAAACAATCATAAAAAGATTATAGACAGATTGAAGAAGTTGGGTTGGCTAATGACACCAAAGGCAAAAAATCCTTTTCAATATCTTCCTAACATGACAAGCATCCATTGCTTCTACTACCTTCATTCCTCTGACTTTAGTCACTGCCACTACTACTGCCCTTCCTATTTCCTTGCCTACTCCATTAATCACCACCCGTTCCATAAATAGGGTGTTGCAATGCAAGCACTTTGTAGCTTTTGCGCATTTACAAATATTTTTTTTTGTAGAGATGCAACTTGCAAGTTATAATAGTTAAACCTTAAACCAAATACATTATCTTTGCACTAAGCACACTTCAAATTTAAGGTCAGAACATATATCTTCTATAAATATTTAAGGAAAAAAGAAAACAAACTTAAATTCTAGATCTAATTGGAAAGCAAGATAATAACCTATTAACCAAATCACCACTACATTGGCCCGTCAATGTTAAAGCTGAATGTTACAATGAATAAAAAATTGATGCAAAGGGAGGACCATGAAACACTTACTTATACAGAAACTCAGCAATCAGCAGGAAAAGGTACATTAATCTAATAGAGGCATTGCAGTCTCCCAACAATCCCGATTTCTGGTGGGTGGTGCTTTGTCATTAAGGGCAGGTTTTGGTTGTGGCTCATTGAGTGGTTCTCTTCGAAGTTTGGCTCCAATGCAGAGGCAGAGCTCTCACCCTTGTCCATTGCCCAAAGAGAGAAAGAGTTGGGGGGGACGCTATTGGTTGTGCGGGGTGAAGCGGAGAAAACCCTAGACAGTGAAGTGCGGAGTGAAGCTAGCGGCGGTGAACCCATGATGTTTGTCCTTTCAGATAGGTAACACACTTATGAACCCTTTTTTTCCCTATTGCGTTAAACTTTTTCTTAAAAAAATATGAAATAAAAATTCAATAAAAAAAAAGCCATGAAATGGGTGTCTAATAGTGGTCCGTTACTGTGTGGGTGTCAAAATATCTGGACTCTATATTTAAAGGGGTTTGTGTCAGTGCAGTTTTCACTAAATTTGCTGAATGTGGATGGATTCCTTTTGGCATATCATTTATCCTTGCTTTCATCATGTTTGGTTGGTTTTATGGTAGACAAAGAAAGATTGATTATGAGTTAACCCACAAGATAACCTTTGAGAGACTTGAAGAGCTTTTAGCTGACCACAGTGTCCAAAGGGTTCCTGGGCTATGCTTCTTTTATACTAACTTACAAGATGGCCTGACTCCTATTCTTGGACACTGCATAAAGAACCTGAAATCCCTTCACAAGGTCACAATATTCACTACTCTTATATATTTGTTAGTCCCCAAGGTTGCTCCACATGAGAGGATTGTGATCAACAAATCAAATCTCAAAGGGGTGTATTGCTGTGTGATTCAGTATGGCTATGCAGATGCTCTAAATTTAGAAGGAGATCATTTTGTTGATCAAGTCATGACTAGTTTGACACAACATATACAGAACTCTCCTGACAAGCCTTCATCTGATTCTCAAGAGATTGAAAAGACTTCAAACTTGGAAGAAGCAAGGCTTGCCGGGGTAGTTCATGTTCGCGAAAAGACAAGATTTTACATTGGCCTGAACTGTGGCTGGTTTGATAAAATTGTGCTTAGATTTTATGAAGTCATGCACAATAACTGTAGATCTGCCTTGCCTGCTCTAGGGGATCCACCACAGCAACGGATTGAAGTTGGAATGTTATACGAGGCTTGAAGGTAGGGGTGTGCAAAAAAAAACCGGTTCGAATCGAACCTGAATCGAACCGATTTGGAGTCGAACCGATTTCCTTAAAACGAACCGAATTGGTTTTCAAAACAAGTTCGGTTCGAACCGAATTATTTTTGTAAACCAATTCGGTTCACTTAATAACCGAACTGTTTTTCTTTCTTACTTAAAACCAATTCGAAACCAGTTCGGAACCGGTTCGAAACCGAACCGGTTCTTTAAAAATAATTCGGTTCCGAACCGGTTCGACAAACCAATTCGCAAATATAGATTTAAAAACCGAACCTATTAAAACGGTTCGGTTTGGTTTTTTTACCGAACCGGTTTTTGAACACCCCTACTTGAAGGGTTAACTGTATACAAGCATCTAAATTTCCCAAGATTCTGTAGTTTCACTAGCACATACATACAGAACATTAGAGAGGGCAAAAAAATTGAACTGATATATATCCTGTATATATCCTGTATCCACAAAGATCCTACAAGCAACATCATAGGCTAAATCATGTTCATGTGTAAACTGCTCAAGTAGTCATTGTTTTGAGAGAAAAAAAGATAGCAGAATTAGTACTGTTTATGATTTTGTTATATACACATTTGAGTTTAATTAACCAAATCAAAGATTAATCAAGCCGATAGAAATAATTAAGTCCTGTGTCCACTACTATTTTGGTTAATTATTTTAAATTCACAAATATTTATTTGATAATATCTTAATTGTAATTTGTCAAAAAAAAAAGAAAAAAAGTAGTGGCTAGTTTTAAAATATGAAGTCGCTAGTGCCGCAGTTCTATATATATATATTAGTCAATGTTAATTTTTAATTTATTAGTAGAAGATTCAAATCCACGATTTCTCTCCCTCGATCCTTAAACTCTCTTCCTAACTACTAATTCAATCTTATAACTCTTAATGTGCATTCTATGCATGTTGTACTTTTGTCTTGCCTATTTGTTTCGCACTTTTTTCCTCTCTCCCTCCCTACTCTTTCATCTTCATACAATAATTGGGTTAAGCATCTAGATTGTCAACTTTCTTCCATTTTTAAGAGGGTTTGGGCTTGGCAAGGCCCAGAAAGCATCAGATTCCTCCTCTAGAGAACAGCTAACCACCAATGAGGACATTTTCACCTACCCTCCTCCTAGCTATGAGAATTGAGAACAAAAGGCAAGAATAATACTAAGAGTGGTAGAAGTCAACTGATAGAAGAGAAGAATTGCAGGATTGTAGTACTTCTCAACAGAAGCACAACATTGAGCTAGCTTTTAACCACTATGGTAATTCGTCTAGCCTAATTTAGTAATTTTGGTAATGTCAAAATAAGGGTGTTGAATACTTGTAAAATGTTTGGATTGTGTGTGACTTGGTTTGATACTTATGGTGTTAATTATTGGAGATTTAACTAAGGAAAACTAATAGTGATTTTTGGCAAAAGTAAAAAAAAAAAATTCAGATAAATGAGAAAGAAAGGGGAAGGACGAAAAAGACAACAGAGAGGAGAAAAAAAATGTTTTTCTTTAGAAAAAAAGAGTGACTTTTTTTGTTGGGTTAATTATGCTTTTGATCCTTGATCTTTTTCGAATTTTCACTTTTAGTGCCTCAACAAAAAATTGACCAGTCTTAATAAGTTTTTGTCCGTTTGCATTTTTAGTCTTTACCGTGAAATCTTGTTGTTAAGTGATGAAGTGTCATTTATTTTATTATTATTTAATTACATTTTGTGGCAGCTCAATTGCTAGCTGTTCAAACCGCCAGAAATGTATTCTTACCTTTTCAGAATAACGCAAATCAGATCCACCCCAAATCAAAATCCACCATCATTCGAATCCCGTGGAGGATTGGTGAAGACGATGAAACCTGCTTCTGTCAATTTTTAGCTTCATCCATCAACACTTGTATGACCTTGCGACTCGTTTGAATGACACGAAGTGAACCGTAGCTCATCGATCGCGGAGAAGAGAACTTCGAGGCAAGGCTAGGCGCGGCAAATGGAGAAAACCATCGTCCAGAGGAATCGGAACTTGCTGCGGAGGCCGAGGAAGACGAGCCCGGTCTACTGCGGCCGCCATGACCACCCCATCATCACCGCGCATAGCAAAATGTCGAGAATGTCTCCGTTATCAAGGGTTTCTTCAAAAACTCTACCGCACCCACCACGGCAAAGGAAGAATCCACCAGATCCGTCAACCTTGGTCGGATTCGAATGTTGCAGCGTCGGCGTTTGGGTACACGTTGGTGGGGCCGCGATTATTCTTTCCTACACACGTGTCTTCCACACGTTTGGGTCCTCCGTCATGGGAAGGGGTTAATGGATCGGAGCCTCAAGAAGAATTACAGCTCAACGAAGCAGGTAAGGTATTTCTAAGAAGAGGATTTCATCATCACCCCCACCCAAATTGGAACTGCGCATAGCAAAACGAAGCAGGGAAGGAACTGCGCATACCAAATTGTTGATGCCAATGTTGTGAATTGGAAATGCTTGTTTTTCTCTAAAAACTGGTTCAATAATAAAATTAAGTGAATTGGAAAATCAAGGTTTGCGGATGTCTCTGTCATGGGCGAGAGCAATGGACTTTCTTCTTAAATGAATCATGTTTCAAAAGATACATTTACTTGTAATAATTAATTTTCTTCTTTACTTGAATTCAACTTGATTTGTGTTTGAACTGGAAATAGTTTGAAGAATGTTAGAAAGGTTGCGTTGATTGATGGAAAAAAAAGGGATAATCGGAAAAGGGAAGAAGCAATTTCTGACGGTTTTTAACTGTCAGAAATTGTTTAAAATATTATAAGCACTTTAATTAAAACAATTTCTAGAGATTTTGGATCACTATAAAATGAACTGTCGCAAAATATAATTAAATAATAATAAAATGAATGACACCTTATCACTTAACGTCAATATTTGACGGAAGGATTAAAAATATAAATGAACAAAAACTTTAGAGACTAAAATTGGTCAATTTTTTATTAAGGGATTAAAAGTAAAAATTCAAAAAAATTAGGAACCAAAAATTTAATTAACCTCTTTTTTGTTTGTATATGCCACCCATGATGTAACTCAACGTCTTTTTATTCATGAAGGGGTCTTTTAATTAAGTGTGCTGATAAAGCTAATAGAAAGAACCAATATGTGAAATTAAAAATAAGATAAATGATTAAATTGGACAGAAATTAAAATTAAAAATAAAAAGTTTGATAAATATAAGAGGTTAAAAGAATAATTTTATATTTTTTTTTTAGGAAAGAGTAATTTTATCTATTAAAAAATATCTCACAATTATATTTTTTTTTTGTAAAAGAGCTTTCAAGTTATTTTTTAAAAAAAACAATCATGTACACGTACTAGTCCTTTTTTTTTTTTTAGGAAAAGCAGGTAGTTATTAGTCATTATGTTGTTTAACTAATTTTACGCGTTTTACTCCCTAATTGTTTTACTCTCGTAGCACTAATCACCTCAATTTGTAGAAATAGGCACATTATTGCAATATGATTTTACATTATTTTATTGTCATATCCTTTAAGTAAAATCATATTTTATTTTATAAATTGATAAATTTTGTCAAGAAACTATTACTCCCTTTTATCCTTTATGTCGCTTTCCTGGCATGCTGCCCTTTCTTTCTTCCAATAAATATGAGCAACCTAACCTATGCAGGTACTAAAACTATAGGCTATGTTCAGAATTGTTTTATATTATAAGAGTGGGTTAAGAGAGTAATATTCATTATACCCATAATTTTACGAAACATTTTTAAAGTCTTTGGACATTAATAGATTCTTTTTATAAAAAAATATTGGCTTAATTATCATTTTGGTCCCCAAATTATATTAAAAACGTCAATTTGGTCCTCATTTTTTTAGAATCGTCAATTTGGTTTCCAAATTTTTAAAAATGCATCAATTTGATCCTCTCCGCTAATTTGATTAACAGAAGTGTGTGACGTGGCATTGATTTACAAATAGTGACTGTTTTTAACCGTCGTTATATATTTTTTTAATTTTAAATTAATAATAAACATTATTGGCGGTTAAAAACCGTCACTAATTTTCAAATAGTGGCGGTTTTTAACCGTCGCTATATATTTTTTTAATTTTAAATTAATAATAAACATTATTGGCGGTTAATTTGACAGCAAAGATCAAATTGATGCATTTTTAAGAATTTGGAAACCAAATTGACGATTTTAAAAAAATGAGGACTAAATTGACATCTCTAATATAATTTGGGGATCAAAATGGTAATTAAGCCAAAAATATTTTATGGCAGGAATTACGTACAGGATAGGTTATTTTATCTTCAAAATAACAATACTTTAACATCTGTTGACAGTGAATTATGAAAAAATGTTACAAGCACATCATTTATTAAACTTACTTTCTTGATCATTGAGTCACGTCTTATATAAATCGAATAATCCAAAACTTTGCTTTAACTCTTGTGGCATAAAATAGTCCAAAAAAGCACAACCTCAATAGCATCCCCTAAAATGCCATCTTAGAAGCTTCACCAACATTACCTTACTGCACAATGTCTTCCTCTTCTTGAATGTCATTCACATTCCCATTACTAAAATCCCCAAGTATGCCCATTAATTAATCAAATCGCCAAAATAGAAAATCAAATAAGGCCTTCTGTACCTAGAATCAACCAAGGTGTTTGAAAGAGAATGATGAATGAAGAACCAACCTAAAAAAGAAAGGTAGTGAAAAGAGGATAAAAAACTTTATAGCCAGGAAGAGGAAAAATAAAAATGAATATGTTCCTATTTGCCAATTGAATTGAAAATTAAACACTAAGAGGAAAAATAAAAATGCACTGGATTTTGAAATGCAATCTCCTTCCCATGCTTGGTTTAGAAGAACAACATAGAATTGCAAATAACTATGATAAGAAACAGATAGAATGCAAGAGATTGGTACCACTTCTCCATCGACACCCTTTCCACAAAATGGTGTACCACTTCATCACCACCACGCTGTTGGAGGCAATGCATTCTTTCACGCCGTTGTGGAAGATCCCTCACCGCTGCTGAGTGCTATGCAACCCGGTTCTCAGGTTCAGTTCATTACCTGCCCGATTACAATGATGACATAATCAATTAGAGGGGGTTGAGAAACTATTAGGACTCTACATATATCAGGGTTCTTAGTTTCGTTGGTTGTGTAAAGGAAAAAACATGACAGACCACGTTAGAGTGTGTAGTTACGGAAGGAACAGTTACTTCAAAGATAGTGCGGTTACCATAATAGATGAAGATAGAAAAAGGTGTAAATGATGAGAACCTTAAAAAGGAGAATCTATCTGCCATTTCCTTATTCTTCAAAACTG
The DNA here is from genome assembly GCA_026413185.1 of Pueraria montana var. lobata. Classification (NCBI taxonomy): domain Eukaryota; kingdom Viridiplantae; phylum Streptophyta; class Magnoliopsida; order Fabales; family Fabaceae; genus Pueraria; species Pueraria montana. The sequence goes on along the minus strand of CM048648.1, from coordinate 22,378,942 downwards.
TAGGGATGCCAAAGTTTCTTGCAATAGGACAGTAGTCTCTTCCTCCTCATGTCATGAAGGTCCATCTCCACTATATCTATTTTGAACTACACAACAAACACCAAGCAAATTATAACTAAATACATTGATATAGAACATTAATTTGTTTACACAGACACAAATTTATATTTTCAAGTGACTAACTTTATAAATAAATTGAGGTTTCAGAGAGAGAGAAATGCTACCTCTAGTAGCATAAAGTACAGTTGATCTAGTACCTCATCCAATTTACCTGGAAATGCAATAAAAAAACTCAATTTAATTATTCTTTCATTATTCTTCAAATTTCAAATTGCTATTCAAATCTTCATTCAAGAAACAACATATCAAAGAAAAAAATACCAAGTTTGCTATTGCTTTATATTACTTGAGATATAGAGCCCAAAATCATAGTGAGGTCATTTATTATGGGTATTAAGGGGCCCTTCCATGCCACAAACCAAGAAGAATTGGAAACAATCATAAAAAGATTATAGACAGATTGAAGAAGTTGGGTTGGCTAATGACACCAAAGGCAAAAAATCCTTTTCAATATCTTCCTAACATGACAAGCATCCATTGCTTCTACTACCTTCATTCCTCTGACTTTAGTCACTGCCACTACTACTGCCCTTCCTATTTCCTTGCCTACTCCATTAATCACCACCCGTTCCATAAATAGGGTGTTGCAATGCAAGCACTTTGTAGCTTTTGCGCATTTACAAATATTTTTTTTTGTAGAGATGCAACTTGCAAGTTATAATAGTTAAACCTTAAACCAAATACATTATCTTTGCACTAAGCACACTTCAAATTTAAGGTCAGAACATATATCTTCTATAAATATTTAAGGAAAAAAGAAAACAAACTTAAATTCTAGATCTAATTGGAAAGCAAGATAATAACCTATTAACCAAATCACCACTACATTGGCCCGTCAATGTTAAAGCTGAATGTTACAATGAATAAAAAATTGATGCAAAGGGAGGACCATGAAACACTTACTTATACAGAAACTCAGCAATCAGCAGGAAAAGGTACATTAATCTAATAGAGGCATTGCAGTCTCCCAACAATCCCGATTTCTGGTGGGTGGTGCTTTGTCATTAAGGGCAGGTTTTGGTTGTGGCTCATTGAGTGGTTCTCTTCGAAGTTTGGCTCCAATGCAGAGGCAGAGCTCTCACCCTTGTCCATTGCCCAAAGAGAGAAAGAGTTGGGGGGGACGCTATTGGTTGTGCGGGGTGAAGCGGAGAAAACCCTAGACAGTGAAGTGCGGAGTGAAGCTAGCGGCGGTGAACCCATGATGTTTGTCCTTTCAGATAGGTAACACACTTATGAACCCTTTTTTTCCCTATTGCGTTAAACTTTTTCTTAAAAAAATATGAAATAAAAATTCAATAAAAAAAAAGCCATGAAATGGGTGTCTAATAGTGGTCCGTTACTGTGTGGGTGTCAAAATATCTGGACTCTATATTTAAAGGGGTTTGTGTCAGTGCAGTTTTCACTAAATTTGCTGAATGTGGATGGATTCCTTTTGGCATATCATTTATCCTTGCTTTCATCATGTTTGGTTGGTTTTATGGTAGACAAAGAAAGATTGATTATGAGTTAACCCACAAGATAACCTTTGAGAGACTTGAAGAGCTTTTAGCTGACCACAGTGTCCAAAGGGTTCCTGGGCTATGCTTCTTTTATACTAACTTACAAGATGGCCTGACTCCTATTCTTGGACACTGCATAAAGAACCTGAAATCCCTTCACAAGGTCACAATATTCACTACTCTTATATATTTGTTAGTCCCCAAGGTTGCTCCACATGAGAGGATTGTGATCAACAAATCAAATCTCAAAGGGGTGTATTGCTGTGTGATTCAGTATGGCTATGCAGATGCTCTAAATTTAGAAGGAGATCATTTTGTTGATCAAGTCATGACTAGTTTGACACAACATATACAGAACTCTCCTGACAAGCCTTCATCTGATTCTCAAGAGATTGAAAAGACTTCAAACTTGGAAGAAGCAAGGCTTGCCGGGGTAGTTCATGTTCGCGAAAAGACAAGATTTTACATTGGCCTGAACTGTGGCTGGTTTGATAAAATTGTGCTTAGATTTTATGAAGTCATGCACAATAACTGTAGATCTGCCTTGCCTGCTCTAGGGGATCCACCACAGCAACGGATTGAAGTTGGAATGTTATACGAGGCTTGAAGGTAGGGGTGTGCAAAAAAAAACCGGTTCGAATCGAACCTGAATCGAACCGATTTGGAGTCGAACCGATTTCCTTAAAACGAACCGAATTGGTTTTCAAAACAAGTTCGGTTCGAACCGAATTATTTTTGTAAACCAATTCGGTTCACTTAATAACCGAACTATTTTTCTTTCTTACTTAAAACCAATTCGAAACCAGTTCGGAACCAGTTCGGAACCGGTTCGAAACCGAACCGGTTCTTTAAAAATAATTCGGTTCCGAACCGGTTCGACAAACCAATTCGCAAATATAGATTTAAAAACCGAACCTATTAAAACGGTTCGGTTTGGTTTTTTTACCGAACCGGTTTTTGAACACCCCTACTTGAAGGGTTAACTGTATACAAGCATCTAAATTTCCCAAGATTCTGTAGTTTCACTAGCACATACATACAGAACATTAGAGAGGGCAAAAAAATTGAACTGATATATATCCTGTATATATCCTGTATCCACAAAGATCCTACAAGCAACATCATAGGCTAAATCATGTTCATGTGTAAACTGCTCAAGTAGTCATTGTTTTGAGAGAAAAAAAGATAGCAGAATTAGTACTGTTTATGATTTTGTTATATACACATTTGAGTTTAATTAACCAAATCAAAGATTAATCAAGCCGATAGAAATAATTAAGTCCTGTGTCCACTACTATTTTGGTTAATTATTTTAAATTCACAAATATTTATTTGATAATATCTTAATTGTAATTTGTCAAAAAAAAAAGAAAAAAAGTAGTGGCTAGTTTTAAAATATGAAGTCGCTAGTGCCGCAGTTCTATATATATATATTAGTCAATGTTAATTTTTAATTTATTAGTAGAAGATTCAAATCCACGATTTCTCTCCCTCGATCCTTAAACTCTCTTCCTAACTACTAATTCAATCTTATAACTCTTAATGTGCATTCTATGCATGTTGTACTTTTGTCTTGCCTATTTGTTTCGCACTTTTTTCCTCTCTCCCTCCCTACTCTTTCATCTTCATACAATAATTGGGTTAAGCATCTAGATTGTCAACTTTCTTCCATTTTTAAGAGGGTTTGGGCTTGGCAAGGCCCAGAAAGCATCAGATTCCTCCTCTAGAGAACAGCTAACCACCAATGAGGACATTTTCACCTACCCTCCTCCTAGCTATGAGAATTGAGAACAAAAGGCAAGAATAATACTAAGAGTGGTAGAAGTCAACTGATAGAAGAGAAGAATTGCAGGATTGTAGTACTTCTCAACAGGAGCACAACATTGAGCTAGCTTTTAACCACTATGGTAATTCGTCTAGCCTAATTTAGTAATTTTGGTAATGTCAAAATAAGGGTGTTGAATACTTGTAAAATGTTTGGATTGTGTGTGACTTGGTTTGATACTTATGGTGTTAATTATTGGAGATTTAACTAAGGAAAACTAATAGTGATTTTTGGCAAAAGTAAAAAAAAAAAATTCAGATAAATGAGAAAGAAAGGGGAAGGACGAAAAAGACAACAGAGAGGAGAAAAAAAATGTTTTTCTTTAGAAAAAAAGAGTGACTTTTTTTGTTGGGTTAATTATGCTTTTGATCCTTGATCTTTTTCGAATTTTCACTTTTAGTCCCTCAACAAAAAATTGACCAGTCTTAATAAGTTTTTGTCCGTTTGCATTTTTAGTCTTTACCGTGAAATCTTGTTGTTAAGTGATGAAGTGTCATTTATTTTATTATTATTTAATTACATTTTGTGGCAGCTCAATTGCTAGCTGTTCAAACCGCCAGAAATGTATTCTTACCTTTTCAGAATAACGCAAATCAGATCCACCCCAAATCAAAATCCACCATCATTCGAATCCCGTGGAGGATTGGTGAAGACGATGAAACCTGCTTCTGTCAATTTTTAGCTTCATCCATCAACACTTGTATGACCTTGCGACTCGTTTGAATGACACGAAGTGAACCGTAGCTCATCGATCGCGGAGAAGAGAACTTCGAGGCAAGGCTAGGCGCGGCAAATGGAGAAAACCATCGTCCAGAGGAATCGGAACTTGCTGCGGAGGCCGAGGAAGACGAGCCCGGTCTACTGCGGCCGCCATGACCACCCCATCATCACCGCGCATAGCAAAATGTCGAGAATGTCTCCGTTATCAAGGGTTTCTTCAAAAACTCTACCGCACCCACCACGGCAAAGGAAGAATCCACCAGATCCGTCAACCTTGGTCGGATTCGAATGTTGCAGCGTCGGCGTTTGGGTACACGTTGGTGGGGCCGCGATTATTCTTTCCTACACACGTGTCTTCCACACGTTTGGGTCCTCCGTCATGGGAAGGGGTTAATGGATCGGAGCCTCAAGAAGAATTACAGCTCAACGAAGCAGGTAAGGTATTTCTAAGAAGAGGATTTCATCATCACCCCCACCCAAATTGGAACTGCGCATAGCAAAACGAAGCAGGGAAGGAACTGCGCATACCAAATTGTTGATGCCAATGTTGTGAATTGGAAATGCTTGTTTTTCTCTAAAAACTGGTTCAATAATAAAATTAAGTGAATTGGAAAATCAAGGTTTGCGGATGTCTCTGTCATGGGCGAGAGCAATGGACTTTCTTCTTAAATGAATCATGTTTCAAAAGATACATTTACTTGTAATAATTAATTTTCTTCTTTACTTGAATTGAACTTGATTTGTGTTTGAACTGGAAATAGTTTGAAGAATGTTAGAAAGGTTGCGTTGATTGATGGAAAAAAAAGGGATAATCGGAAAAGGGAAGAAGCAATTTCTGACGGTTTTTAACTGTCAGAAATTGTTTAAAATATTATAAGCACTTTAATTAAAACAATTTCTAGAGATTTTGGATCACTATAAAATGAACTGTCGCAAAATATAATTAAATAATAATAAAATGAATGACACCTTATCACTTAACGTCAATATTTGACGGAAGGATTAAAAATATAAATGAACAAAAACTTTAAAGACTAAAATTGGTCAATTTTTTATTAAGGGATTAAAAGTAAAAATTCAAAAAAATTAGGAACCAAAAATTTAATTAACCTCTTTTTTGTTTGTATATGCCACCCATGATGTAACTCAACGTCTTTTTATTCATGAAGGGGTCTTTTAATTAAGTGTGCTGATAAAGCTAATAGAAAGAACCAATATGTGAAATTAAAAATAAGATAAATGATTAAATTGGACAGAAATTAAAATTAAAAATAAAAAGTTTGATAAATATAAGAGGTTAAAAGAATAATTTTATATTTTTTTTTTAGGAAAGAGTAATTTTATCTATTAAAAAATATCTCACAATTATATTTTTTTTTTTGTAAAAGAGCTTTCAAGTTATTTTTTAAAAAAAACAATCATGTACACGTACTAGTCCTTTTTTTTTTTTTAGGAAAAGCAGGTAGTTATTAGTCATTATGTTGTTTAACTAATTTTACGCGTTTTACTCCCTAATTGTTTTACTCTCGTAGCACTAATCACCTCAATTTGTAGAAATAGGCACATTATTGCAATATGATTTTACATTATTTTATTGTCATATCCTTTAAGTAAAATCATATTTTATTTTATAAATTGATAAATTTTGTCAAGAAACTATTACTCCCTTTTATCCTTTATGTCGCTTTCCTGGCATGCTGCCCTTTCTTTCTTCCAATAAATATGAGCAACCTAACCTATGCAGGTACTAAAACTATAGGCTATGTTCAGAATTGTTTTATATTATAAGAGTGGGTTAAGAGAGTAATATTCATTATACCCATAATTTTACGAAACATTTTTAAAGTCTTTGGACATTAATAGATTCTTTTTATAAAAAAATATTGGCTTAATTATCATTTTGGTCCCCAAATTATATTAAAAACGTCAATTTGGTCCTCATTTTTTTAGAATCGTCAATTTGGTTTCCAAATTTTTAAAAATGCATCAATTTGATCCTCTCCGCTAATTTGATTAACAGAAGTGTGTGACGTGGCATTGATTTACAAATAGTGACTGTTTTTAACCGTCGTTATATATTTTTTTAATTTTAAATTAATAATAAACATTATTAGCGGTTAAAAACCGTCACTAATTTTCAAATAGTGGCGGTTTTTAACCGTCGCTATATATTTTTTTAATTTTAAATTAATAATAAACATTATTGGCGGTTAATTTGACAGCAAAGATCAAATTGATGCATTTTTAAGAATTTGGAAACCAAATTGACGATTTTAAAAAAATGAGGACTAAATTGACATCTCTAATATAATTTGGGGATCAAAATGGTAATTAAGCCAAAAATATTTTATGGCAGGAATTACGTACAGGATAGGTTATTTTATCTTCAAAATAACAATACTTTAACATCTGTTGACAGTGAATTATGAAAAAATGTTACAAGCACATCATTTATTAAACTTACTTTCTTGATCATTGAGTCACGTCTTATATAAATCGAATAATCCAAAACTTTGCTTTAACTCTTGTGGCATAAAATAGTCCAAAAAAGCACACTGGTTCCCTCATCGATGTAGACGGAACCAGGGACGGATCCAGAAAGGGGGGTAATTTTTTTTTAAAATATCTAACTTATATCAAATAAATATTTAATAAATAATAATTTTTATAAAATTATTTATTAATTTTACATGTAAAATTAAAATTGAATTTTATATCAAATAATACAAGAAAAAAATACATGTATTTATAACTCATATTATTTTTTTCAAGTTTTTTTTTATCTTACAAGCATAATAACAATCAAATAGAACTCACAATAGTAATCTCGCAATAAAAAAGAGGAACAAACTCATTAAATATATTTCTCTATTTCTTTTTAAGTGTCTTTTAAGATTATTACATAGAAATCAAGAAATGAAATAAATTTTCTTGATTATAATAAAATAGTTGTGGAGTTTCTTATTTTACCATTCTTTTTTTTCATTTCACAATAAATGCATGTGTAAATTAATTAAAAATTAAGAAATAAATAAAGGTATAATTGATAAAAGTGTAATTAATGTGATCTTGAAATTTGTAATGATAGATAAATAGAAATAAAAAAATTTTAAAAATCTGACACTTAAAAAGAAATAGAGAAATAATAATAACTAAAAGTCATCAAATTTAATAACAATTATATATAATATATAAAAATATGTTTATAATATAATGTTAATAATTAAATATATAGATAAATAAATAAAACTTATAATAATACACAAATTATAGTTAGTCTAGTTAATAACAATTGATGGGAAAGAGCTCTTTCAAGAGCTGGTAGAGAAGTACTCATCAAGTCCATTGTTCAATCAATCCCAACTTGCATTATGGGTTGTTTTGAATTACCAAACGCTTTGTGCAGAGAAATTGAAAGCATGACAGCAAGGTTCTATTGGGGAGGAGATGTTGGGGCAAAGAAAATCCACTGGTTAAGCTGGGAAAAGCTTACAAAGAATAAGAAAGATGGTGGACTGGGTTTTCGCTATGTAAAAGCTTTTAATTTGGCCCTATTAGCTAAGCAGTGGTGGCGGCTGATTTTGAATAAGAATTCTTTGTTGGAAAGAGTGTACAGAGCTCGGTATTATCCACGTGGAGGGCCTCTTGAGTCAAATAGAGGGTACAGGCCAAGTTATGCTTGGTCAAGCATGCAAGCAGCAAAATGGGTTGTTGAAGTAGGCAGTTTCTGGAAAATTGGAACGGGTGAATGTGTTAATGTTACCAAGGATAGGTGGATACCGAATCTCCCAGGCTTCAGAATACCCTACTTTGATGTTGTTAATGTTAATCCAGTTATGAAGGTTGCAGAGTTAATTAACTTGCAGCAAAGGGAGTGGAATGTAATTCTACTGGAACAATTATTCTCCCCAAGCACAGTGGCTGCCATACTAGCTTTGCCTCTGCGCTATTCAGTTGAACCTGATTAATTACTATGGCAATACAGTGAGGATGGATTATATAGTGTCAAATCTGGCCATCATGTGGTCAAGGCAACATATGGGATGGAGGCTGAATCTACGGAAAATGCCCAGGATCAGATTTGGAAGATAATATGGAAGGTCAACTCTGCCCCGAAATGTAAGAACTTGGTGTGGCGTGCTTGTCTGTTTGTGTGAATCTTAGAAAGCATCATATTGATGTAGATCCGGTATGCTTGAGGTGTGGAATTGAGGCAGAAACAGTGGAACATGCACTTCTCACTTGTCCTGATTCTCGGAAGGTATGGTTTGATCTCATCTTTCTATTCATATTGAGGGTAGCAATGTGACCTCCTTTACTGAGTGGATGAGACAATTTATACTCAATGTAGATGATAAAACTTTGGCTGATATTTTCAACATTGTGTGGGCAATATGGTTCAGTCGAAACCAGCTGCTATATAATAGCAGAATGATGAATTTTCAGCTAGTTATGTCAAAGGCGAATTACCAGCAGTTTGATATCTATGTGCCCGAAATGAATGAGGCTGCAAATCCAATTAAATGGCAACGGCCTGGTCTGAATATGATCAAAATAAATTTTGATGCTTCAGTGAGGAAACACGAAGGTACTGGCATGGGTTTAATAGCAAGGAATCATGATGGGGAGGTTCTTGGAGCAGCCACACGAGTAATAGACATGGTATATGAACCAAAAGTGGCAGAAGCGTTATGCTTTTGATGGGCAATTCAAGTTGCAGGTGAATTTTGCTTCACAAATACAGTCTTTGAAACTGACTGCCTTCAGATGTTCAATACGTGGAAAAAAAAAAATACACCAACCGATAGAAAGCTACTATGCTGGAATTGTAGCAGATTGCAAGTCTTTTAGTGGGTCACAATTGTTATTCATAAAGAGGGAAGGGAATAAAGTAGCACATGAATTGGCTTCTTTAGCTTTTAATTTTGGAGATAGATTTTGGGTTGAAGAGGTCTCCTATCAAGTGGACCTTCTGATATTTGCTAATGTACAGGATTATTTTTCTGAATATAATTTTTATCAAATCTATATATATATATATATATATATATATATAGTTTGGGGGGGGGGGGGGGTAAAGCCCCTGCTAGCCCCCGTCCGTAAATCCGTCAGTGGACGGAACTGAATGAATTGAAAGAATATTTTCCTCACCGATTTCATTCACTGACTTGAAATATATACACTGTACGAGCCGTAATCTCAGGAAACTAGGAAACGAATAATACAGGAAACTAGGAAACTAAATATATGCTTAACAAACAAAATATATGCTTACCTAAAATACAATAACAAAATATATTCACATATATCTTAACACACCCCCGCAGTCGAAGCAGGAGGACGACGGACACTGAGACTGTCCCTAAAATCATCAAACAACACCCGGGAAGACCCTTAGTAAATATGTTCGCGATCTGATATCGTGATGGCACATGAAGAACTCGAACCAGACCACGTGCAACCTTTTCCCGTACAAAATGTATGTCCATCTCAATATGTTTGGTACGTTGATGTTGCACCGGGTTGCCCGACAAATAGATAGCACTAACATTGTCACAATACACAATAGTAGCCTTGGTAACTGGACAATGCAATTCCAATAACAAATTTCGAAGCCAACACGACTCAGAGACCACATTAGCAACACCCCTATACTCGGCCTCCGCACTGGATCGAGAGAGTGTAGGTTGACGCTTGGAGGACCATGACACCAAGTTGTCACCCAAAAACACACAGTAACCCGAGGTAGAACGTCTCGTATCAGGGCACCCACCCCAATCAGCATCAGTATAAGAAACAAGAGAAGAGATCGAAGATGAATTGAGATGAAGACCAAGATCAAGTGTGCCTTGTAAATACCGGATAACGCGTTTGAGAGCTTGCATATGGTCCACCCTCGGATCGTGCATATATAAGCACACCTGTTGCACCGCATAAGAGATATCCGGCCTGGTGAAAGTGAGATATTGTAGTGCCCCAGCAAGACTCCTATACAGAGTGGGATCCTCATAAGGTGCGCTAGAGGTAGCACCCACCTTAGCGTTGGTGTCAACTGGTGTTGGAGATGACTTGCAAGAAGACATACCGGCCCGGTCAATAATTTCTTCGGCATATTTGCACTGTGAAAGGAACATACCACCCTTATGCCGGGTCACTGCAATGCCAAGAAAATAGTTCAAAGGACCAAGGTCCTTCATAGCAAATTCCGAGCTCAGAAGGTTCATAATAGACAATCGGAGAGCATGAGAAGAGGCAGTAAGTATAATGTCATCAACATAGAGCAAAACGTAAGCCATGTGCAAACCCTTTCGATAAATAAATAATGAGTTGTCACATTTGCTATTTGAGAAACCAAGAGACAAGACATAATCAGCAAACCGCTTATACCAAGCACGGGGTGCTTGTTTAAGCCCATATAATGACTTACGCAAACGGCACACATAATCCGGATGGGTACGGTCACGATACCCCAATGGTTGATGCATATAAACTGTTTCTTGTAGCTCACCATGAAGAAAAGCATTTTTGACATCCAACTGATGAATGGGCCATGCCTTTGAAAGAGAAAGAGAAAGAACGGTGCGAATCGTAGCCGGCTTCACTACCGGGCTAAAAGTTTCGCCACAATCAATGCCAACCTGCTGAGTTTTCCCATTACCTACAAGACGGGCTTTATGCCTCTCAAACACACCGTTAGATTTTTCTTTATGAGCAAAAATCCACATAGACCGAATAACATTAACATTAGGTGGACGGGGCACCAACTCCCACGTCTTATTTTTAATAAGAGCATCATATTCATCATCCATGGCCATTTTCCAATTCGGGTCACGAAGAGCCGCAACCGGGTTACGCGGTAGTGGAGACCGAGTAACTAAAGTGGCTAAGCCATATACATCATCATATTTCTTGTTTGGCTTAAAAATGCCCATTTGGCTTCTTGTGACCATACGGGGCTGTTGGATGGGAATAGGAGGGGAAGTTACTGTTTGGTCTGCTGGTGGGCTGGAAGTGAAGTGTGGGCTGGCGGTGTCTGGGCTCACGGAATTTGGGCCAGCAGGGGGGTGGGCTTGTGTTTCAGGTTGGTCCGTGTGAGGAGTAGAAACATTTGGAGATTGATTGTGAAGGTGATGCATAGTATAGACACTCATATCATCACACAAGAAATCATAAGCAGTAGAAGAAGGGGAATGCAATTTCTGAAATGGGAAAACCTGCTCATCAAATAAGACGTGACGACAAATTATAATTTTACTAGAAGATAAATCATAACATTTGTAGCCACGATGATGCGAAGGATAACCCAAAAACACACATGGGGTAGATCGAGGTTGTAATTTATTGATTGTGGTGGATGGAAAGAGAGGATAGCATAGACACCCAAACACCCTAATGTGAGAATACGAGGGATCCCGTTGGTATAGAATTTGAAGAGGAGAAGTGTTTCCCAAAACCTTACTTGGAAGTATATTAAGAAGATATGTAGCCATTTGTAATGCATGATGCCAAAAGGAAGGAGGAAGAGAGGCATGAGCAAGAAGAGTACGAGACATATTATTGATAGTCCGAATTTTCCGTTCGGCTTTCCCATTTTGAGGTGAGGTATGGGGGCAAGAAAGACGGAAAGACATACCATTAGTTTTACACAAATCCCAAAAAGGTCCATTGTCAAACTCCCTCCCATTATCACATTGGAAATTTTTGATATTACGTTCAAATTGAGTGAGAATGTGGGCTCGAAAAGCTAAGAATTTCTCAAATACATCAGACTTTCTAGCCAACGGAAAAGTCCACAAATAATTAGAATAATCATCCAGAAATAAAACATAATATCGATGTCCCATTGAACTCAAAATAGGAGATGTCCAAATATCACTATGAATAATATCGAAAGGCATAGACGTACTCGTAGAAGAGGAAACAAATGGCAACTTAATATGTTTTCCAAACACACAAGATTGACAAAGACTAGAACTAGAAAGACGATTACAATCAATGCTTTTATTCTTTCTAAGAACATCTAAAATAGGATCCCCCGGATGACCCAAACGATCATGCCAAAGCTTAGGAGAAATGGCGGCAAAGGTTGAAGGAAGAGCTTGATTTTTGATAGGAGTAGTAAGAGGATAAAGATCACCCTGGCTATCACATCTCATTAGTGGCATCCCCGTCTGAAAATCCTTCACAGAAAAACCAAAAGGATCAAATTCCACAGTCACAGAGTTATCAGTAGTGAATTTTCTAACCGAAATTAGATTTTTGATAATTTTGGGAGCATGTAGAACATTTGTGAGAGATAGGGGAGGATTAGGGGAAGGCAAACAAGTATGACCATAGCCATGAACCGGGATAGTATGACCACTACCAACAATAATACCATGATGATTGCTCAAATTAAAATAAGACGAGAAATTACCATTGGAAGATGTCATATGAGAGGTAGCTCCGGTGTCCATGTACCATGATGGATCCGGGGGACTCAGAGACATAGTATGCATCGCCGCTTCAATATTTGTAGGAACATAAGGAGCGGACTGCCCATTCTGAGAGGCCATGTAAGCCTGCTGTGGTCGTGGCCCAAGAACGTCGGGCTGTTGTTGCTGTCTCTGTGGTGCTGGACCCCGGGCCCACCCTTGGTTTGGATATGGGCATGGAGGAGCCCATTGAGGCATCCAACCCCAAGGTGGGTAATTTGGCCAAGGTGAAGACCCCCACTGTGGCTGCTGCTGCTGTGGACTCCCGCCGGACTGCTGCGGACCACCACTGCCGCCCCCTGCACGTCTGAATTTTCCACCGCCGGACCCACGACCACCGCCACCGAATTTTTTTCCAGAATTCTTGCGATATCCAGACGGCTTCCCACGGCGCTGCTGGTCCGAAGGTGAGGAATTTGAGTCATAAACGGATTGTGAGGCAGCCACCATTGCCGACTCCGAACCCGTGGCAGCCTCCTTTGCCAATCCGGCTTCCTCAAGTGTGAGCATCGACCGAGCCTGATAAAACTGAGGTAGAGGATCACTCTGCCGAATTAACGTCCCTACACCTCGATATGCACTTGTGAGACCCGAAACAAGTTGAATGACGAGGCGGCTCTCCGACACCGGCGCTCCAACATTTTTCAACTGATCAGCAAGGGACTTGAGACGTTGACAATATGCCGAAGCATTTGGAAAATTCTCCATCTTAGTATTGGAGAATTCGGCCTCAAGAGTTACCACACGGGAATGTTTGTTGTCTTGGAAAATATCTCTCAACCTATTCCAAGCATCCATGGCCGTGGCATCGGGTTCAATAATTGTATGCAACAAGTCATTGGAGATGGTTGCATAAAGCTAGGAAAGAACCGTAGCATCAAGGGTCGACCATAATTCCTTTTCATCCTCAGTCGCAGGTACCTTCTCTTTGCCGTTGGCAGGAGGAATAATGTGATGAAGGACCTTATGAGAACGTGCGGTAATTTTAAAAAGCTCCGCCCATGTAGAGTATTGGACATTCTCCATTTCAAGAGTGATGGAGATATGGTTCCGTATATTCGAAACCGCAAGAGCCGGATGGAAAGAACTCTTGTTGTCCGTCATGGCGGTGAGAAGAAGAAGAGATATGAAGGGGAACAACGAGGGCGCTTGCGGAATGGAGAAGAAGGATCGTAATTGCCCTAGAAAACTGATACCATGAAAGAATATTTTCCTCACCGATTTCATTCACTGACTTGAAATATATACACTGTACGAGCCGTAATGTTATTTGCAATGTCTTTCAGGGGTCGATCGCATGCACACACACAAGCCCTTCTCTTTGGTATAAGTGCAATTGCTTGGCCAATAGCATATGCACCAAGGTTGCTTTGAAAAAAAAAGGGCAAATTCTACTGTGAACCATTGACTATGTGGTTCACGGGTAGGAAAGGTAAAATGTATCCGGATCCTAAGGGTATTCACAAAAATATTTGTAAGCGGGTCTGGTAAATACCCGTTTATTAGGACTGGGACCGAGACCGGGTATTTACCTGTAATTTTTTACGGGTGCGAGTACGGGTACGGGTACTATAGTACCCGCCCCGCCCCGTCCCGCACATATCATATATATATATATATATATATATATAATTAAAATAACTTAAATAAATAATTATGTTATATATATACTTTTTTGTAAAAAAAATAATTTTATATTTTTCATAAACTAACATTAATAGTAAAAGATTTATGTTATAACTTACAATAATTTTATATTTTATATTTTTAATATTATGTGTGAATACTTTTAATGTTAAGTTTGAATTATTTAAGCGTAAATTTTCAATTTATTTGTAATAATTTTTTAATTAATATTTTTATAGCTTAAATGCAATTTTGGTTCATCTATTTTGCATAATCCGTAATTTTTGTCCCCCTATTTTAAAATAGAGACGTTTAGTCTCCCAATTTTCTAAAATATGTAATTTTGGTTCTTCCATAAATTGAAAGCGTTGACTGTTAAGAGATTAACGTTAACCTTAACGTGGTCCAAATATAATGACGTGACACGAGATTATTTATTTAATTTTTAATTATTTTAAATACTGAGTAGAATAATTGATGAAAAATATATTTTATAAAAAGGTAATATCATTTATTTGACTACGATGTGTCATGTATTTCAACAATGTAGAACTAATTTAAAATAAATGATTAAGACTCGTGATTTCTATTTTAGGACTCACGATTACCCCAATCATTAAAATCAACGTGACATGTGTTTTAGTGACGTAAATAAACAAATAATTATTACTCATTATTTAAAATAATTAAAAAATAAATAAATAATCTTGTGTCACATCACTATATTTGGACCACGTCAAGGTCAACATTAATCTCTTAAGTGTCAATGCTTTCAATTTGATGAAAGGACCAAAATTACGGATTTTACAAAATTGGGAGACGAGACTAAATGTCTCTATTGAGGGACCAAAATTGCTGATTGTGCAAAATAGGAGGACTAAATGTCTCTATTTTAAAACACGATGATTAAAATTGCGGATTGTGCAAAATAGAGGGATCAAAATTACATTTAAGCCTATTTTTTATTGATTTATTAACTTCATACATAAGTAAAGTGCGGGTAGCGGGTGCGGGTATGGGTATATAGGTACCTAGCGGATACGGAAATGGGGATTAAAGTTGCTAACCGCACGGGTATAGGGCCGGGTACGGGTTTTTTTTTTAAACACGGGTATGAGGACGAGTACTATAGGACCCTACCCAGACCCTATCCATTGCCATCCCCACGGGTGGATCATTTTGAATATTATTTTTTAATAATTATTAATTAATCTTAATTTTAAATAATTAAAGATTAAGATAAATAAATATTAAAATATTTTTAATGTTATTATCAATCCTTCCATTCTCTTTCCTCACTGTAGTTCTTCACCGTTTGACACTCTTCAAGAATGTCGTGCTCTGCTCAATCTCCCATCCCATACTGCCGGCAATATCTATGTTTTGCTTTTGGATCTTGTATATTTTTTTTATGAGGATTATGACCTGCTTTGTCATTTTAATGGCAGTATCTGCATTTATAAATTTGGCTTATGGTTAACAATCTATTACTTCTCTCATATCTGGAATATTTAAGAGAGACTTTTTTGTTTTGTTTTGACAAAGAACTTAAAGCTTCATTAAGCCACAAGGAGAATATTAGAACAAATATCAACCATCCAACCCATATTTAGTTTGAATTGAAAAGAGACTTGAAGTTATTGAAATGGATCCATCTTTTTTTTTTTTGTGTTAAAAAGTCAAATTGATTAATCTATTTCAAAAATCAAGACACAATCGTGAAAAAGTCACAAATTTTCCATCACCAACAACCAAATGGAACGCGTTGAGTATTTTATTATTATATCTGATATATACTTATTTTTTTTAAAAATGAAAAATAAAAAATAAAAATAAATATTAGCTTTTTCAATGGTTCACCGGTGGACCACGTGATGTAGGTCTCCACCGTTGAATTCGCCAAAAGAGTGTTGCTTTGCAAATAAAGTTTGATGAAACGCGTAACATGTGATGCATGAATGATAGCATGCTCCAGTGGTAGGCTGGTAGCATAGATTATGATGTTTAGGGCCACAAGCAACTGAAAATTCAAGATAATGTTAAATGAAAATTTTAAGAAAATTTTTAATTTATTAATAATTTTCATTATAATTTAAAAATAAATTAAAATGAAAAATCACATAGAGATAAGGAGAATGAGAGTTTTTTTTTTTTTTTTTACCTAGTATATGAAATTTTGAAAACTTGCCTTCCTTCCTGATTTTGCAAAATGACATTTATTTTAATCCATGTAAAATGATAATCAAATTAAAACAAATAGATTTTTCAACGATCAATTCAAGGAATAAAGAGAGCATTTAAAATTCGAACGAATAAAGTACTTTCATTATAGTCCCTATCCTAGGATAGTAGGATTTACACTATGCTAAAACCGAGGAAAATGGAAGAAAAAAAAAGAGTACAAGTATCCATATGAACGGTTGTAGTCAACGAACGCTTAATCACCGATTCACCGCTGCTTTGTTTTGTCGCGTACTACTACTGCACAACATTACCACTGTACACTCAGCACAGCAAGATTCCAACGCTCAAACCCAAAAAACAACAAAATGCATCATCCTTCTCTCTCTACTGCACGTGTCTTAGTTTCTGCTTGATCCAAACAACTGAACCTGATAATATAAACTTCCCAGTTCCAATATCTGATTACTACTGCTGTGAAGTGAATATATGGAGCAACAACAACCCCTCTCCCTTTCTGTTGTTTCTGCTGCTTCTTCCTCTTCAGAGGAGAAGTCCAGTCCATCAGATGCAGTGATCTTCTTTGGTTTGAGTTTGGCTCTGGGGATTGCTTGTAGGCACATCTTGCGTGGGACCAGAGTCCCTTATACTGTTGCCTTGCTCATCGTTGGCATTGCACTTGGATCCATAGGTCCTTCCCTACCCTTCTCCTTTTCATCTTCTTGTTAATATGATTGTTTACTTTCTAGAAAGAATCACTTAGCCTTGGATTTCTCTGGCTGGGTTTGGTGTGATCACAAATTCACAATTCAAGAGCAAGGAAAAAGACAGATTTTTTAGTGTCAAATGGCATCTGGGAGTGTTGACTTTCCATATAAGGACGAGAACTGAAAGGAGAAATTTTGAAACACACCCTCTGAGCTCCTCAATTTCCTGTTTTAGTCAAACAAAAAGGATGAAATTTAAACCAACTCAGATATTGAAAAAATGTTTTTGTTTTTATCTTTAGATCCCTATCAAATTCCTATACCAACATCATGCCGTGGTGGTATTATTTCACCATGTTTGGAGAGGAAAAAAAGGATATTTGAAAGCAAACGGAAGTAAATAGGATACTGATTTCTCTTTTCTCCTCTTTTTATACAATCTAGTGTTTGATAAAAAAAACCACAATAGGAAATAAACGGTTTATAGTGGAACTTTCATTTTTTCTTGATTCTATATACATTATTTATTTTATTCTAATTTGATCTTTTTGAGCTTCTTATTTGAAGTTCCAACCACGGGCTCATGCATAAGTTAAACATTTGTCAGAAGATCATGATATGTTGGAAATCAAATTTCAAAATAAATAATCATGGGGATTCAATATAGATTAGACAAGATATTTTCATACAATCCTTTGGAATTTGCTGACTCTTATTGTTTTATCTGGTTATATTCATAACCATCTAAGTTAATGTACATACCCTTAAAAAACATCATCTAGCTAACCATGGATGATGTCATTCTCAAGGAGACTTAAAAGACTTAGAAAATGTTGTCAACATTTTTTTCCTTAGGTATAAGCTTTGTAGAAAGTATTAAACATATTGCGTGTTGATTATCATTGCTATTTATAATTTTGCCTCATTCTTGGCCACATTAGAGGTTACTTGGGTCTCTGAAAACTTTCCTATTATTGGAAAATGTTGCACTTCTCAGTTCAAACCCCGGCAATGGAAAATATTCCTAAGAAAGTGGTCTTTCCTAGGTTTCTCAGAGATTGAAAATTATTTTCTGCCAATCTATGTAACAGCTGATGGATAGGCCTTCTTCACTGTTTAACTTTTTGCCTTTGAACAGGGGCCCTTAACTCCTAAGTTTCTTCTCATTTAAAGCTTCTCCTTTTTTGGCATCCCATACAATATACACTTTTTTTTTTTTTATTTAATGTCTATAGAACATATTCCATTTATTTAGTTTTTAATTTTTAATTTTTAATTAGTAACTTGACTGATTAATGGTGGATTTCTGAACAGAATATGGTACTCATCATCGGCTGGGAAAGATTGGGGATGGAATTCGTCTTTGTAAGTTTGTTCTATTTTCATTCTAGTTATTTTGAAAATTATGTACTTGCCAATAAAAGAAAACAAGGAAAAGGCTTTTTCATTGTACAGCTTTGGAGTATGTGTATAGATTGGGCTTTTAGAATATGTTTCAACTTAAGAAGCTTTGATCTTCACTGGTTCTTGCTTAAAAATAATTAAAGTGATTGATATTTTTAATATGCAGGGGCAGATATTGATCCAGATCTTCTCTTAGCTGTTTTTCTTCCTGCTCTCCTTTTTGAGAGCTCATTCTTAATGGAAGTTCACCAAATTAAGGTTTCTTTTCTTGGATTCTTCTATCCGTACATTATTTTTTATTTGAGTTATAAAGTGATGGTGCCTTTCTGGTATGATAGTTCCTATCTCACATGTGTGCAAGCATTGGCACATTCTTTACATGATTGTGTTTAGCCCATTCAATTTGGTATGCATATTCAATATATAAACTCTTGCCTACTTATAAGTAACTTATGTATGCTTTGGTGCCTTTCCTAGATGTATGCTATTGTGTTTGTTTGTTTGCTTTCTAAATTCCACAAAGCCCCAGCAGCCAACATGTTCACAATTAAGCATCACCAATAGTGTGAAACTTGAACAAAATAATCCAAAATGCCCTACAAAATCTAACCACAAAGTCATATAAACTAAAGGAGATCAACTTGAAAACTGAGCTAGAAACTAACAATTCTAAGTCAAATATCAATTATTTTGAAATCTTTAATGCACAAAATGAGACTCAATAATCAGTACTCCCAAATGGAAGATGAAGAAATTAAACCGACAAGATTAGACATAGCTAGCATTAAACGCTGCTAAATGATTTTTTTTTTCCCTATATATATAATAATATAAGTCAATTGACTATTATTTATAAAATGCCTGATGTTTCATCACAAGATGCATTTTGGACTGAATGCAGAGGTGTCTTGCACAAATGATCTTACTAGCTGGTCCTGGTGTTGCGATTTCGACCGTTTGTCTTGGAGTTGTTTTGAAGGTATGTGAACCAATGTGTTTAGATTTCATCGTTTGTGTTATATGATTATAGCTCATTTGTCATAATACAGCTTACTTTTCCATACAACTGGAGTTGGAAAACGTCACTGTTGCTTGGGGGACTTCTGAGTGCAACTGATCCTGTTGCTGTTGTGGCTTTGTTGAAAGATCTTGGTGCCAGCAAAAAACTAAGCACAATAATTGAAGGGGAGTCCTTGATGAATGATGGGTATTTTTAGTACCCTTTGCTCTTCTTTAACTAGCATCTACTCTTCAAATGAATTTCTGTGTTTGCCAAATGAATCTAGAATTCTAGATTGCAAGAACTGGCTCAAAGCCTTGAACATGTAGAATGAGTGACTATTTCTGCATGTGATGATTTTTAAATGTACTTTATTTTGTATTTGACTAAGCTTAAGCTTCATTGTTGTCCAGGACGGCTATTGTGGTTTATACTCTTTTCTATCGGATGGTTCTTGGAGAGACCTTCAATTGGGTTGCCATAATCAAATTTCTAGCACAAGTTTCACTTGGAGCGTAGGTTTCACCTACTTCTTTGTTGCACTAGTGGCAAAAATTATCTTTGCTCATGTGACTGTTTGCTCCATCCAGTGTAGGAATGGGTCTTGCTTTTGGGATTGCATCTGTTTTGTGGCTTAGGTTTATTTTTAATGATACAGTGATTGAGATTTCTCTAACATTTGCTGTTAGTTACATTGCTTATTTCACTGTAAGTACCCTTCAAACTTGAATTCATCTTTTAGTAAATTTAGAGATTATATTTGTATTATTAATTCTTACACAAGTAGGAAGTATTGCTTTTATAACCTTAATTTCTTGGATGCATCTTGTGGCAAGATGAGAGATTATATCTATTGAAATCGTATCATCATATTCAGTTTTTGTTCTTGGTGTTATTTTTTAATTACTTCCATCATGTGCATGGAGAAATTGATGGTCAAAATCTTTTACAGGCTCAAGAGGGTTCAGGTGTCTCTGGTGTTTTGACGGTGATGTCTTTGGGAATGTAAGTTGACCTTTAGTACAAAAATGTCTATAACCCTTTTTTGGAAATCTGGTTATTGAAATCTTTCTACAGGTTCTATTCTGCATTTGCAAAGACAGCTTTTAAGGGTGAAAGTCAACAAAGCTTACATCACTTTTGGTATGCCTTTCACTTGTCCTTGTGGATATAAATTAAATTCCTTCTATGGGAGAATTTTTTTATGTTTTCTAATTTTTAGTGTAAACTTGATACAGTGACAATAAAAAAAAAGTAAAGAAAAGGATTTGTGAAGTCTGTCAATTTGCTAAACACTACCATTCAACTTTTACTCTGAGTAATAATAAAAATGCTAAGCCTTTTGATCTTGTTCATACTGATCTGTGGGATCTTGTGTCCGTTTGTAATATCTCTGGTGCAAAATGATTTGTTATTTTGTTTCATTTATTGATGATTGCACTCGAGTGACATGGATTTTTCTCATGAAAGATAAGTTTGGTGTTTCCCAATTGTTTGTAAATTTTTAATTCAAATTCAGTTTGGCAATCGTATGTTCCTCCATTTTGCAATCACCATATTAGAAATAAAATTACTTTTCACTTTCCTCCTTTCAAATCTTTCCAGTTTTCAAGTCATATTTTACAATGTGAATAATCATAAAGGTGGAAAATTTTCTGGACCCCGAAGTGGACTCACTACGACTAGATCACAAAACATCATAATGAATTAAAGCATAAGGAGACTTAGCATGACTATGAGTATGTCTCTCTGGTTGACATGACTTACAGGGAAGACTAGGTAGTTTGGAAAGGGTAGGATGACCCAATTGAGCATGGAAGAGGATAGGGAAATCCATGATGGAGCAAACACAACAAAGGTTGGAGAGTTGGTAAAGGACATTGGATTCACATCTGGTACAATCATTTGTCTTGAAATTTGGTCTTGTAAAATAAACAAAATCTTTAGTGAAAGGGATACATAATCAAGGGAGTGAGTCAAACAACTAATGAACAGTGTTATCAATGGCGGAAGGCCAAAATTCCGCCATATAAACACGCCATTGCGCCTTATGGCACCGCCATGGCGGGCCTCCCTTCACAAATTGTCTATGGCGGTTGGCAAAAAATCTGCCATGCCATTCTGCCATGGCGGGGCCATAGCGGCTATTTAACAACACTGCTAATGAAGAGCAAATTAAATGAACTCAAAACATAAAGAATCAACAGAGGGAAATGAGAGGATGGTAGTACCAACCTCTTGTGATTGTGGATTGAGGAACTATTAGCTAAAGTGACTAAAGCTAATATTCAAAGGTTAGATTCTGGAGAATAGAGGTTTATTGCCAAGGATGTGATCGGTGGCACCTAAATCGAAGACCCAAGGACATTGGGATGTTCATTAGGAGAGACAAGCAAGAGACTTACCAGTGTGCGCTAAAGAGGCAGTGGAACTAGAAGCCTGTCATTTCTCAAACCACTTCAAAAATGTTAGCATAGGCAGCTGAGGGTGGTGTTGGATCCAATGACACAAGGTTTTGATGGAGCAGCCTATGCAACATGGTAGTGTAAGGAGGGAAACCAGAGGTGGTGGTAGATTGGATTGGATAGGCTTTGGGGAGAAAAACCATCTGAATCAATCATATAACCATTCAATTTGTTTAATTCTGAAATCAATTTTGATCTAATTCGATCTATCTAATCCTCTAAGAAGAATTTAGAAGTAAATGATTTGTCTATAGATATGATTTACGATAGATCTATGCAGCTGACTATCTAAGTGTATTTTTCCATAATAATTCAGTGTTCTGTTTAATTTAAGCAGATTTCTTGTCCTCTCTTATGTATCTGTTATTTTTTTTGTCTGTCTTAATACAAACCATAAAAAAATTTCTGACTTGAAGCTAAAGCAGTTAATCACAGTATGCCAGCAAGGTCACGCCTTAGATTTGTCATATGAAATCCCCTCATTTTCTGTATTTTATATTTTGTAGTAAAATGTAATTGTGTTTTAATCCTTTATATATTTTTCTCCAGGGAAATGATTGCTTATATTGCTAATACCTTAATTTTCATTTTGAGGTAAGGGCTTAGTTGGAATCTTAAATCATAATCTATTGATATAACTTGTGAAACAGGCATTTAATGGTATTTGGATTGAAAAAATAGAAAATATGTTTTTCTAGTTGAACAAATGTAGGACATTCTTACTAGTATATCACTTTCATTAATATTTTCATACCATCTTTTTTGCAGTGGAGTTGTTATAGCTGAAGGAATACTTAGTGACAGCACTGTTTTCCATCATGGTAGTATTACTTGAAGAATCACTCCATATATTCTCTTATTCTTTTCACTATGCCATGGAATATATTCTTAGGTTTTCTGTTTAATTGGGCAAATCCGTCCTATGAAGTATATTGAATGCAAATACATGAAAATAATGTTAATAAATGAGAGTTTATCACAATCTTGTATGATAGTGTTGATGAATCTTAATTATGCTGGAGAAAGCTGTATTTCATAGTTTGTATCTACTACTTCAAGTTGCCTTTAAATCATATATCCTTGTACTGTGGCTTGCAATGCTCTTGCTATGTTCTATCTTCCTAATGTTACTGTGCATGGAAGCTCTTCCACAAATCTTCTTATGTTTTAAGGATTTTAATCTCACAATTGAAATTGATAAATAAATTGTGTTTTAGTTCTTGGTTTCCCTCTAGTAACAAACCTTATACAATGAGAAGGCCTATGAAAGTTGGAAAAAAATTACTATGATGATCATGTTCTTCTCAAAGAAGCAGCAACGGCTTAATTTTGATGCTTTGATAAGCTTATGTTTTCTAGAAGCTCTTGCCAGTGTCATTTGCCTTTTTATGTTGTTTAAATACTCATGTTAAGTCTAAAAGAGTGACTACAAAGTATTGGGTCTGTTTTAGGAACATCGTGGACCAACCTCTTGCTTCTCTATGTATATGTTCAAGTGTCTCGGTGCATTGTAGTTGGAGCATTATTTCCCTTTCTAAGATATTTTGGATATGGTTTGGATTGGAAAGAAGCTATTATTCTCATCTGGTCAGGATTGCGAGGGGCAGTTGCCTTGGCACTTTCATTATCATTTAAGGCAAGTATTCACTGACTAATGATGCATATTTATAGTACTCCTTATAGATATAATTCTTCATGGACATGGTGCCTTATCATTATTTACAAATGAGATAGGTGTTATTTGGATTTTTTCTGATAAAAGGAAGAACTTTTATTTTAAGGGAACTTAACAAGAGAAAGGGCAATAAAGTAAACTCCTTTAACAAAACAATGAAACTAACCAAAGCTAAAAAACAATTGATGACAATTATAAAATATAGCTGATAATGGAATAGGAATAATAATGGTGAATGAATTAGGAATAATGAAATATATTCATCTTCCCAATACATTAGGATTTGTAGAAGAAAAAATTAATACTGGCTACTGGAAAGTGTAAAAGAAATTAGCAGTTTTTCTTATGCCTGTCAGGAGACCAAGTTTGTTTGGTCTGCAAATTAGCAATATATCATTAGTATTGATCCTATCTAGTATTGCTATATCTATCTATTATCCAGAACAAATTTCACAGCAATTGTTTTCCTCTATAATGTATGTTAAGAAAAGCAAGGAAAAAAGTGTGCCTATATGAGGCTATCGTTGATATACATGTTCATATTTCCTAGTTTAATCTTTTAATTATTAAATTTTTTGTTGGTTTAGAGTTCAAGTGGCAAATCAGCTGAATTGACTCCAGAGACAGGAACACTGGTATGCTTTTCAATTTATGATTAATGAAACACTTATAAGTTTCAAATGCATGACTCTATTCTAAGATTATGTAAGGTCATTACAACCCAGAAGTCCTTGATATCTTAATTGTCTTTATCTCTTTATGAACTGACTCAATTGTTTTTTGATTGTGCAGTTTGTTTTCTTCACTGGTGGAACTGTGTTTTTAACACTTATAATAAATGGTTCAACCACACAATTCATTTTACACTACCTTGGCATGGATAAATTGTCAGCAGCTAAGGTCAGGGTTCTCCTGATCTTCTATGTTCAACTTATGGTCTAGTTTTGAGAGATGAAATGTTTTGATATCTCATATTTTAAGTGATTCCTAATGTCGTCAGGTTTTATCCTAATTGTTGGTCTCTCTCTCTCTCTAATCTAAGAAAATACCTTGAAAATATCTCATCCATATAATTCACTGTGTACATAGAAGTGAAGATGTATATGCCATATAATTCACTGGTGTACATAGCAGTGAAGATGTATTTGCAATTGTTGTTTCAATAACGTAGAAAGTATAAATAAAAAGAGCAACAAAAAGAAATTAGTGAGCCAAGGAGGCTTAAATAAAGCAGAAACGCTGCAAGAAAATATGATATCCTAATGGGTTTGTAGTTACTCTGCCATTTTTGGAGTATCTAGGCTTCATAGCTGCTATATAACCATTTGGGGGTTATATAAATTTATACACAAATAAGTATAGATTGTGAGAAACAAAGGAAAGCTTCTACATTGTATAAATGCTTGTAAAATTGATTCCAAACGAAAATATCTCTGTCACCGGTTTCTCTTCTTTCTGACGTATATTTGGTCTGGCCCTTGTGTTTTTCTCATGTAATAACAGAGACGGATCCTCGACTTCACGAAGTATGAAATGTTGAACAAGGCATTGGAGGCTTTTGGTGAACTTGGAGATGATGAGGAGCTTGGGCCTGCTGACTGGCCCACAGTGAAGAGATATATCTCCTGCTTAAATGACATTGAAGGTGAACGTGTTCACCCTCATGGTGCACCTGAAGATGACAGTAACCTAGATCCTATGAATTTGAAAGACATACGAGTACGCCTTCTGAATGGTATGGGAACTTTTACATTTGTTTCAGTCCTTATAGTTGTTTAACTTTATAGTATTTCATTATTTGTGTCAATTCTTTTAATTTTTAGAGTGCATTAACTAAGGTTAAAAGTAAAGGAAAGACATGTAATCATAAGATACTACTGTGTCCGTAAGGACAAAAATATTTTGGGGGATTAAGCTTGAAGCTTAATTGTTGGATTTTTCCAATTTATTGAAGCTTTCTATACAATCAGTTACCCACATCGTTATTTAAGAATTCCATTTGAAACTTGTTCAATTCATGATTATGGTAATATGCTTTCTATTAACTTTTCAGGTGTGCATCTTGTTTTCTTTTTTACTTTCAGTTTTGTGGCATGTACAGTTGCAATGAAGGGTAGGGTTAGAGCTTGATCAACATCCTTGAACGTTTTTCCTATTAGAAATGAGCTTTGAGATAGTTTTTAAATTTCTAGCAACCAATCTGTGCAAATAAATCAAACTTGAGCCTCCATATGATCAACTTTGAAAAGGGAAGGAGGGAGACCATGAAAGGCATTGGAGGAAATTATTACTCCCTCCGGTCCTTTTTATAAGAAACAAAATGGTGTTCTTTTTTTGTCCTAATTATAAGAAACATAGACCCACTTTAAGATGTATTAATTGTTAGTTTTCTTTTTTACCCTTCATCTTGTGAAATTCATTAATGAGACACCTACTCATTTCTCATGCATTTATTGGTGTATTAACGATACAAGTTACACTTATTGGTGAAGGTGTAGTGTCATTAATGTAACCACTGCTTAAACCAATCAATTTAAGGGGTACTTTTAGAATAAAATTAAAATTTATGACATTATTAATTATAACTAACCAACTTAACTATTTTTATTGGTATTGACGATTTAGTTATTTGTTTCTTATATAAAGGACCAGAGGGAGTATAATATAAGGGATCTCATGGTGGATAATATTCTGAGAATTTGGTTTTTAACCAAGCCTAATGACATTGTGCAATCCATGTATTTGACCACGCCAAGTGAGATAAGACTATTTTTATTGTTGTATTTGTTATGATATAATAACACTAACAATTATTCATGATGATTGTGTTTGTTCATCTAAAGGCCTAAGTTAAGAAAATGCCACTATTGTTTTCTTCTTGATGTATATATGCAATTGCTTTACAAAGGTTGCTTTTGTTAACTAATGTTAGTAATTTTTTGACGGGCATGCACATACACAGACAAATACATTCTAAACTAAATCTTATGGTAGTTTCTTGTTGGCTAAGTCCTTCGATGAGCCTAGTTCTTATTTGCTACTATGAATTTGACTGGTTTGATTATATCAATTTCATGCCTAATTTGAGAACTTATTGCTCATATTAGGTGTACAAGCGGCTTACTGGGAGATGCTTGATGAAGGAAGAATTTCACAAACAACAGCGAATATCCTAATGCTATCTGTAGAGGAAGCAATAGATTTGGCTTCATCTGGGCCTCTATGTGACTGGAAAGGTTTAAAAGCTAACGTCCATTTCCCAAATTACTACAAGTTTCTTCAGTCCAGTATGTTCCCACCAAAGTTAGTTACATATTTCACTGTGGAAAGGTTGGAATCTGCATGCTACATTTGTGCTGCATTTCTTCGTGCTCACAGAATTGCTCGACAACAGTTACATGACTTCATAGGTACGAGTCTACTTCATTAGTTTGACTATTTGTCTTTATCTAAATAATACTATTCCCAGTTTCCAACATTTCTTTCTTTTTACTTCATATCTTTTCCATTTTGTTTTCTGTCCTTACTAGCTGTGTTAACTAATTCTTTTAATATCATTGTCAGTCATAGCACCATTCTTTCTTCTCAATTCTCTCTACTCTATATCCATGCTTCTCTATCTTTCTATCTTTCTCTGGACCCTAACACCAACTCTGCCAAAAGCTTAAGTTGTTATGTGAAGGCTCGTGATTTTTTTATATTTAACACACCCCTTGCATAAAGGCCACTTGTGCTTGAAGCATGAACATTATACATGCGTACCCTACCTTGTGTTAAAATTCAACTTTATTTGAAAGAATGGGGCACAAGGATTGAACTACTGACCATGGTCATAGAATCTGTGATACTATGTCAATGACAATTTCTTCTATGCTCTTAAGCTATTAGATAAAGGTTTATTGTTGGTTTTATATGTAACAGTGATAAAACAAATTAATAGAGAAGAAAGGAGTTCAAACAAATGTGAAGGAAAAGATAACCTTCTCAACAAATACAAAACAATGTAAAAGCTCTTATGAACTACGCCCATATGGTAAGGATAGATGCAAACATGCGGTTCCCACCATTGTGGAGTTTGGACAGAGTTAGATGTATGCAACCTTGCCCTCATGAGTGGAGAGGCTGTTCCCTAAGCTAGAACCTTTACACTGGTTGTAAGGCAGCAACCTTACCTTTGCAATTAGATTTAAATTGTATATTAAATATATAAAATGATAACAATTTTAAACTTGAAGTTTAATAAATAATAAAGTTGCTAGTAACCTTATTTTTTTCATATTTTTAATTTACGTATTTAGAATTTTTCTTTTTTTTGTGTGTGGTTTTTTTTAATCTATTGTTTTTAGAGTGTGTTCATTCTGCAGAATTGTCTTCTCGTTTCCCCATCCCCTTTGTCAATTCTGTTAAATCCTTGCAGAGCTGTAATATGTTTCGTTTTCTCACTATTTTACACTGGTTTCCATACTCTGGAGTTGAAATAAACCATCCGGTTGGAGTTCCTCTTAGGTGTTCCATCAGCCTATGGCATGTCGGCTGGAATATCCAAGCCATATCATGCCAACTTAAGCCATACTAGAGGTGTATCAGAAGCTGTCAAATTAAAAATATAAATAACATAGTTTGATACTACTTGGATAATGAATATGCATTCAAATGTACTGGATTTGATGCAATATGTAAATTTTCAGATACTCCTTGGATACTTTATATTTTCCACATATCAGTAGTTCAGTGCTTCCTAGCTCATGATGCATTTTTTTTTCAGTTTTTTTTTTAAAAAAAATTATGCTATATTTCTAATTTTATGTCCTCACATGGAACTATTTTCTAGTTATTGACTTCTTACTTTCTTAAATTGTTGTGTTGGTCAGATAACATATTTTTAATTATATTTAGGATCATTTGTATTTATTTCCTCGACATTTACTTCTGTAGGTGACAGTGTCATTGCTTCTGCTGTCATCGATGAAAGTGTTCGTGAAGGAGAAGAAGCACGGAAGTTCCTAGAAGATGTTAATGTTACCTACCCTCAGGTTTGCTAGTTAAACATGACCTCCGTTGTTTTCTATTTTTTGTTTTAATGGACTCTACTTGAATTAAGCCTGTCAGTGTCAAATTGATTGGTCTTTTATCTGTTAATCAGTTTG
The DNA here is from genome assembly GCA_026413185.1 of Pueraria montana var. lobata. Taxonomy (NCBI): domain Eukaryota; kingdom Viridiplantae; phylum Streptophyta; class Magnoliopsida; order Fabales; family Fabaceae; genus Pueraria; species Pueraria montana. The sequence goes on along the minus strand of CM048648.1, from coordinate 22,350,099 downwards.
TTGTGCATCATTTTTCTGGTTATGGTGTTATAATAAGCTCTTTTTCTCAAATTTTCTTTATTTTATACTATGAATGTCAAATTCTCAGGTTTTGCGTGTTGTAAAAACAAGGCAAGCAACATATGCAGTGCTAAATCATTTAATTGAATATGTTCAAAACCTTGAGAAGGCTGGGATATTGGAAGAGAAAGAGATGCTACAACTCCATGATGCTGTTGAGGTAATCTTTTGATAGTCATTCTTACTGTTTATCTGTCATCTGATATGAATTATAATTGGGTGTTCATCTATTAATTGATTCATTTATTTTTCAGACTGATTTAAAGAAATTACTTAGAAATCCTCCTTTGGTTAAGCTTCCTAAAATAAGTAGTATACATCCGATGGTGGGTGCTCTACCATCTTTAGTTCGTGAATCACTTGCAAGTTGTACCAAGGAAATGATGAAATTGCGTGGTTTGACACTTTACAAGGAAGGTGCCAAGTCAAATGGTATTTGGTTAATTTCTAATGGAGTGGTGAAGGTATTAAATTCTCTCAGTATGAAGCTTAACATATTTCTGATTGTACACACAAAAGGTGCATTTTTGAACATTGCTGTTTTTCCAGTGGGAAAGCAAGATGATAAGAACCAAACACTCTTTTTATCCTACTTTTACGCATGGAAGCACATTGGGCCTTTATGAAGTGCTGACCGGAAGATCATATATCTGTGATGTCATCACAGATTCCGTGGTGTTCTGCATTTTTCTTGAAGCTGATAAGATAAGATCATGTATCAAATCGGATGCTTTGACGGAAAAATTCCTGTGGGAGGTATGGTTAGATTAATAATTCATCATTGCAACCACTGCTATGACATTAATGGCTTCTGACTGCATATGTCACTGCATTCTGAAATTCCAGCATGCATTATCTATGAATTTCATTAAGTCCCTTCAGCTCAACAGGGATTCAGTTTTTCAGTTTCAAAGATGCACTTTTAAGATATGATGTTTATTGAGGATATCATAGTTCATAAAGATATTAGATATGTCTAGCTGTTTATGTTTGGTGCTGTTGAAGACATAGAAATGGTAGATGATGTAATTACTTTCAATTATAATGAATATGTTTTAGACTTTTGGTCATAGTCAGACACTTAGTTTATCTTGATTTGCAGGAGAGTGCTATTTTCCTTTCCAAACTACTGCTTCCTCAAATATTTGAGAAACTGGCTATGCAAGATTTAAGAGCTCTTATTGCAGATCCAGAGAGATCTCGAATGACCATATTCATAAGAAGGGAAACAATAGAAATCCCTCATCATTCAGTTGCCCTCTTACTAGAAGGATATGTCAAAACTCAAGGTCGTCAAGAACTGGTAACAGCGCCAGCAGCCCTGCTTCCTTTACACGGGAATCTAAGCTTCCAAAATTTGGCAAGTTCAGGTATTTGATCTTAAATTAATGCTAATATTTTTCCCTGTCTAATACTACTGTTTACTTGAGTGTCCATTGGATGGTTTGGGAAATGCTAAGGCACAAGTAGTCGGAATTCAAGTGAAAGTACCATAACTAGGCTGGATGAGGAAACTATGTTTATCTAAGATGCTGCTTTTCTGTTTTTACTTATTTCCAATCATGGCTACACATACCTTCCCCTCACAAGCATTCTGCACATTGATGGTTTGCTTTAACCTTTACTATTCTGAGAGAAAAAGTGACTTGAGAGCATTTAGGCATGGCATTTTTAATTTCATATTTTACAAAATTAATCATTAATCATTATATTATGGTCATTTTTTTTCTTCTATATTTTCTGCTTTCTCTATTTTGGTGTATGTCAAGGACCAACTCTTTTAAAAGCTTAAGTTATATGGTATATCTCTAACACACCTATTCCAAGAACCATTTGGGCTTTGAAGCCTGACCATTTGCCCTTTTCATTTTGAGAACTGGGACCACAAGGATCAACCTCTTGCCACTTAGTCATAGAAGCTCTAGTATATGTTAAGGACCTACTCTTTTAGAAGATTAAATTGTCAAGTGGATGCCCATTTGCCCAATAATAGTTTATTCTATAACTTTTTCATCGTCAAAATATGTTTGCTTGCATTTCATCATGTAATATTTATTTATAATTTGATCATTATGCGTTTTCCTTGGCTATGGGTTTATGACCCCCCACCCCCACTTCTGCTGTTTCAGTCCTTCTGGAAAACTGTAAAATCTGATTGTAGATGAATGTGATTTTGATCAAACTTCTCTTTCAATTGAACCAGGTTCTAAGGAAGCTAGTTTTATTCATCAAGGATCTTGTTATCTAGTTGAAACTACAGCAAGGGTAATTGTGTTTGACATTCCAGCATCTGAGGCTGATGCTTCTCTTGTTAGAAGGTCAAGTTCACTGTTATCACATTCCATGGATCATCCTCAAAGATCATTCCGTCGAAAACATAGTGGTCTTATGAGTTGGCCTGAACATTTCTACAAACACAAGAACCCTAAGCAGAGAACTGAAGGGTTTGGGCGACAAACCAATAGTTTGTCTGCAAAGGCAATGCAGCTGAGCATTTATGGGAGCATGGTATGTCAATATAGAATAACATTAACTTCACTGAACAAAAATCTTTTAATTTTTCCATTTCTACATTCCAAATTTGATCGATCAGTTCTACAAAGAATTAGCTTTCTTGCAGGGTTTTGAAAGGAGAATCTACCTTCTCTTCTATTTTTCTTTTTTAAATCCATTCTAAATGCTTTAGTTTCAAATATATGCCTCAACAGTACATGGCTAATTAGGCACTGAAACTTGTGGATATGGTCTAGCACAGATCACATATGTGCACAAGTTACCTGAAATAAATGAATTGTTATCATAATTTAGGTTGCCTAGTGTTTTACAAAGGGATTTGCCCAAGGTGAAATTATCTATAATGTGATTTTCTTATCAACTGAGAGCTTTATCGCCGTTGTGTGTGGATTTACCTTTTTTTGGGTGAATTTGTTTCAGGGAGTTCCCCAATTAAAGTCAAAGACTAATCCCTTGAGTACTAAGATTCATTTAAGGGAGGTGATCTTTTCCATTAGATGTTTTTCTGTACATACAGACTTAGAAATTGAACCCCTGACCACATGTTTAAGAATACAAGTACAACACCATGTCGGTGTGTGTGAATTTACCTAGGCTCACATAAAATAATTGACTATATGCAAAGCTCACTAACAATCTTAAATTCCTATAATGTTAATCTTTATTTAGTTTTTCCATTAATTAATTCTCATTTTCAAGGTGGACATCCCTCCCCGGAGTAGAAGTTTGTTAACCAATCATGGTAGACCGCCTCATAGCTTGTCGGATCCAACCATTGTGTCACATCAAGGCCGTCCACTTGTTTCAGTCAAATCAGAAGGAGCTGCAACTGCCAAGAAGGTCCATGAGGTCACAAGGCATATTACAAATCCACCACCTTCACAAAACACAGAACGAAGACAGCATCATCATGGAGATAATACAAGTGATGATTCTGCTGCTGAAGAAGAAGATATTATTGTGAGGATTGACTCACCAAGCACGCTATCTTTTCGCTAGTCTTCAGGGTGAAGAATCTCTTGTGATTATTTGTTTGTTGTGTAATAAATGGTGCCTCTATGTCACCAACATTGTACACATTAGAACATATATTTAGAATAGACGACGAGGCTGTATTGTGTTAACAATAAACGTATTCGGAAATGAGTGTTACTAGTTGAAATTTTTTAAGTTGTACTGAAGATGTTCTCATTAATGGCAATCTTGCTCTTTGCACCCTATGTATTTCAAATTTTCAACCTGCACCCCATATGAATTTTAAAATTAACCAAAAGGTCAAAAATACCCTCACTTGTATCATATTCACACACTTTCTAAGAGGTAAATACAACAACATAGAATCCTGCGATCCTCAAGCCATGATTTTGTAGATACACTTTGCATTCATTTAGTTTCAAAGGTTCAATATCATTCCCTTCTTGCAAAATCAAACAAAAACATAGAATTCGATGGCACTGATCGAAACACCATTATTATTAACTTCATTAGTAAAATTAAAAAGGTTTAGGAGGGCGACAATTTTGTCAGAGAGAAAGGTATTACTCCGGAATCAATAGAAAATGTTCCATGAAAAATGTAGTATGAATTGCTCTCTCTAGAAGGATCAATGCTTAGCTTCCAGAATAAATCAGTATTCCGAACATGTAAATGTGTAAAATAATTTTAATTACTAAAAAATAATATAAATAGTTGCAAATAATTAATGTAGACCGTTTAATATTTTATTAATAAATTCATTGGTAAAAAATTACTAGTCCATTATAAATCGTATGACCTAATGGTCCGTCTTAGCTGTGGTCCATATTAATTTGAGTATTTTTTTGACTGCATATTAATTTGATTATTAGAGTCCTTATAAATAATGGTGGATTTAGGATGCTCAGTCAAGAGCGGCAATGCATTTTAAAAAAATAAAAATTAATAATTATTATTATGAAAAAAGTGAAAAATTAGGAATAGTGAGTTCAAATATACTTCTTCCGACTTTAAATATAAACAAAAAATTGACTTGAGTTTTGAATTTAAATATAAACAAATCTCAACTAATTTTAGTTCATTTAATGAGATTATCTCCGAAATACCCTTCATTTAATAAGGATTTTATTCCAATGAGTCATTTTTATTCTTGATATCGAATTTCAATGAAGGATAGTTTAGGAAAATAACTTATTTTTTAATTGAGATTGATGCAATTAAATGTTGTTAACTAACTTTATTAATTAGTGTGAAACAGATTTTTTTTCTCTTATATTTGGAGCCGGAGGGAGTACAAAATTAAAAAGAAGCAAAATATACACATTCAAGATATTTATATGTAATTTTTAAAAAATGAGAAATGCATTTGCTCTCCTTGAATTATGTACGCATCCGCCATTGCTTATAAGTAATACTACATCCATCAATATAAGAGAAGTTACGAGAAATCAAAGTCATTTCGAAAGAAAGCTTTGTGAAAATTTAGATTTCTTTGATTAATATTGAACATTTTTTATTAAATTTAATTACGAATGAATAACATGAATATATGAATGATTTTGTGTGCATAAATTACTCATAGAAGCAATTATTTAAAAACTTAATATCGTGCTTAAATTTTAATTAATTATATTAACAAGTAACGTGTTCTCTTGAAAATTCCCTTAAATAAATAGTAGCATTTTTTTTTTAATGAATGATGGGGCTAATGCTTGAATAAATAGTACTATAGTACCATATAATATATTGGGCTAGTACGATGCATATCCTCGAATATAAAAAAATAGAGAAAAATAAATTTAAAAAGCGGGAAAAGCAAAAAAAAAAAGAAAAAGAAAAAAGACAAAACTTTATTTTTTTTATTTTTAAAAAATAAATTTGGTCATTTCCTTCAAAACTGTAGTGAATAAATTGCTTGCTTCTTGTCCTTGTTTGTTCCTTTATCCATCTGATCTGATTGCGAAGAACGAACGAGAGTGCAGCGGCAATGGGAAGGAGCACTTTGGCTTTGGCTCTCGCGATTCTGATCTCTTTGCAGGGAACCCACGTTAGATCCGATGCCTCCGATCACCGTTACAAGGATGGAGACTCCGTTCCTCTTTACGCCAACAAAGTCGGTCCCTTTCACAACCCCAGGTTCGTTTCGTCTCGATCCCATTTCCCAACCACCCCCATCAACCCCGTTCTTCTCCAGCACTCAATTTCAACCCTTTTAGATTCTGGGTCCTCGTCAAAATCTGATCTTGTTTTCAATTTCGTGTTTTTATTGTATCGGATTGCAACGCCAGTGTTGTACGAGGTTGTTGTTCTGATTTCTCATTTATTTGTTTGTTTATTTGTTGGTCGGTTGGTTTCAGTGAAACGTATCGGTACTTTGACCTGCCATTCTGTGTAACAGGTAACTAACTATCTGAATTTATTTATGTTTCAGCTTTTTGTTATTTATTACTTCCTTAATTGAAGCTTTGTTATTTGATTTAGTCAGAGTTGTTTATCTCTCTCTCTCTCAAATTATTAATGCAAGAGTGTGAGATATCTGAGTTTAGTTTTGGTGATTAAGTTTTATCAAGGGGCAGAATACTGGATTGCTATTGTGCTTTTGTTTTAATGGAATCTCTAGTTGTAGAATTGAACCATCTGGACGAACAAAATGCCAAGTTGTAGCTCTGTTTAGTGGACTTTCCAGTTTATATATATTTTTATGGGTTCTTGATATGTGTCATTGTAAAATGACTACATCTAAATGCCAGGTAAGGAGAGAGAAAAGACTGAAGCCCTCGGTGAGGTGTTGAATGGCGATCGCCTTGTTAGTGCTCCTTATGAACTTAGTTTCAAAACGGAGAAAGACTCTAAGGTTGTATGCAAGAGGAAGCTCACAAAGGAGCAAGTTGCTCAGTTCCGAGAAGCAGTTAAGAAGGACTATTATTTCCAGATGTATTATGATGACTTGCCAATCTGGGGATTTATTGGGACTGTTGACAAGGAAGGAAAAACTGACCCTAGTGAATACAAGTATTTTCTTTACAAGCATATTCAGTTTGATATTCTTTACAACAAAGATCGAGTGATTGAAATCAGTGCCCGGATGGATCCTCATTCTGTGGTGGACCTGACTGAGGATAAAGATGTTGATGTTGAGTTCATGTACACTGCAAAATGGAAGGAAGCAGATACACCTTTTGAGAAGAGAATGGATAAATACTCTCAGTCCTCTTCTTTGCCACATCACTTGGAGATTCACTGGTTCTCAATCATAAACTCCTGTGTAACAGTTCTTCTTTTGACTGGTTTTCTGGCAACCATTCTCATGCGTGTATTGAAGAATGACTTTATGAAGTACGACTTGCTTGCTCATCTATCATCAGTTTGTCATCTTGTTGCCTATAACATTGTTTTATTAATCTTATTTTCACCCCTTGTTTCTTGTTTTTATCTGTAATTTTCTCCAGGTATGCTCAAGATGAGGAAGCTGCTGATGATCAAGAGGAGACAGGATGGAAGTACATTCATGGTGATGTTTTCCGGTTTCCAAAGCACAAGTCTTTCTTTGCAGCAGCCCTTGGTTCTGGTACTCAGTTATTCACACTGTAAGAATCTTCTAATGGCTCTTCCTCCCTTCTGTGTTGAAGTTTTTTTTTCCCCACATTTTCTATATCATATATTCAATGAATGTCATTCTTTATTTCTTTATGCGTGTGCAGTACAATCTTCATTTTTATGCTTGCACTGGTTGGTGTGTTTTATCCATATAACCGAGGCGCTTTATTTACTGCACTGGTGGTCATATATGCTCTCACATCTGGCATCGCTGGCTACACTGCCACTTCCTTCTATATTCAACTTGAAGGGACTAATTGGGTACATATGGACTCCTTCCATTGATTGTTCATGGTTTGACTGTATTAATTTATATAATTCTTATGAAATGAAATTAAATGATTTATACATTTATTTTCTTGTTGGCAGGTTAGGAACTTATTGCTGACAGGATGCCTCTTTTGTGGCCCCCTTTTCCTTATGTTCTGCTTCCTTAACACAGTTGCGATTGCTTATAGTGCAACTGCTGCCCTGCCATTTGGCACAATTGTGGTGATAGTCCTAATATGGACATTGGTAACTTCACCATTGCTTGTGTTGGGTGGTATTGCTGGTAAAAATAGCAAAACTGAGTTCCAAGCACCTGTCCGCACTACAAAATATCCCCGAGAGATTCCACCTCTGCCTTGGTACAGGAGTACCCTTCCCCAGATGGCAATGGCAGGATTTCTCCCCTTTAGTGCCATCTACATAGAGCTGTACTACATTTTTGCTAGTGTATGGGGCCACAGAATTTATACCATCTACAGCATACTCTTCATTGTCTTCATTATTCTGTTGATTGTCACTGCTTTCATCACTGTGGCTTTGACATACTTCCAACTTGCTGCCGAGGATCATGAATGGTGGTGGAGGTATGTAACTTAACTTATTGCTACCTTTTATAGTTGTTTTGAGAATCGAGTTTGTGTAATATGATTTTCACTAGAAATAATATTATATACACTTATATCAGTAATTCAGTTAGTTTTCTTATTGTTCTTAGTTTAAACGATTTGGTCAATGGCTAGGAAAAGAGGGGAAAATTTAAAAAAAAAAGTTGTAGGCATATTTATATTTATATTTTTACTACTAATTAGAAAACAAGAAATAACTTCTCTATCTTCACTACTTTGTCCACAAAATATAAAAAAATTCTTTACTATATTCACATAAATAAAAATCTTTAAAAATCTCTATATTTTTAATACTTATATTTTTCAAATAAAAATGTTTAAAAATTATAAGTATAAATATTAAATTATAATTACTATTATCTAAAAGTTGTACATTTTTCTTTCCTCTTTTCTCCAATTATCACTTTTTTGGTCCCATTATATTTACTCTTCTTAAATGTTGAGAAACACATGTTAATGCTAACTGAACCTAAGTAAAGAATCATCTTCACACAATTTAGTGTTGATATTGTAGGGTTTTAGGTATTGAGAGAGGAAAAGGAGAGAATAGAGATTGAATATTCTAAAATTGATATTGGCTTGATATACATATATGTTACAAAACATAAAGCACAAGCCATCCTCTATACTAATATTGGATCATATTTCTAATTAAATAAGGAAACTAACCATGAAAGAAGAGGAAATATGGAAAACTAATCCTAAGCAATAGCATTGGAATATGAAAACCAATCCTAAGAGATAGTAAGGAAATATGGAAACTAATCCTTAGAGATAATTTAAGATATTCTAAGATACAACTAAAATATTATTAGATCTTTTTTATATATTTTTTAACACCCCCCTATACAAACCAATCCTTGATATATAAAAATACACATTGCAAGCACATACTCCGCAAAACATGGTTGGATAGGCAACTCAGGGATGCTAGAGATGTCAGAGACCTGAGCGTTGCTAAAGATACAACTAAGCAAATTGGTTGGATTGTTGCATGACCAAGGAGGAAGAGATTTTGTTGGCATGATCCTTGGTTGACAAATTACATAGCAAGAACTAAAACTTTTCCAAATTCATCCACAACAGAAGTTCAAAGATTGAAACCATAAGAAAACTTAGGATACCCACAAATATTGAAATTCCAACTGAGGTTGGTTGTTTTGGTCTGCATAACAACCATGGAGGATTGATCTTTATCAATTAGACAGGAGAAATCACCATCGGTATGATGATTCTCAACATGAAGCTAGTATGAATCCCAACCAATTCATCACTGTATGACTCATTGGTGAAAATAAGTTACCAGAACAATTGTCATTGCAAAGAGAAACATTTGATGGTTTGGAATAGAGACAAGGCTGGGGGGTAATAGAGAGTTAGAGACAAGGCTTAAGCATTTTAGATTGGAGACTGGCTGGGCTAGAGAGTGTCTGGGATTGGAGACCAGCATGGCCAAATTACGTTTGGGATTGAGATCAGGGCTAGGTACAACTTTCTTTCCCTCAATGCTATAGTAGCATTGAAAAAGGCATTCAGTAGCTAAAACAATGGCAAAGCCAAACAGCCACCTGTAATTGCTGAACAGAGACAGAGGACTGGGCCTGACAAGATAGTGGTGGTTAGGAAATGGGCAGCATGTGCACAAGAAAGTCTGGCTAGATAGATTTTGGTGGTTGATTGGATGAGATGAGGCCATATCTGTGTAAATAGTGCCACGTGACTGGTGTGACAGACAGTGGCACAATCAGAGACCCCATTCACTGGCATGTGCTGCTGGACATGCATGCAGGAGAGAGAAGCACAACGAACGAAATTGGCACTTCTAGTCTTGGCATGCATTGCACTTTCTGGACTTGAGACTTTGGGTGCTTGTAGATCAATTGATGACAAGTCTGGTTGTGATTGTAAGAAAATTCACTGGCAGTGGCAGACAGCAGCAGTAGATGAGTGATTGTCAAAAAGATAATGGGAGTGGTAAGCAGTTTACTAAGAGAGAACCTGACTGAGAGTAAGGGTGATTGGAATTTATGCACGGGTGACGAGAAGAAAAAAATAATGGAGATAATGACATTGTTACAATAAAGTTCTAGATTTTAGAAACTAGACAGTAGAGTGGTGGTGAGATAGGTCATGGAGGAGGATGGTACCCATCAAAGGTCCTCTACTTTGATCTTGAATTCAGTTATGTCTATGAGTTAATTTGCTGGTTTCTTTTCTCTTTTTTTCTCTCCTTATCCTTGTTCTCTCTTTTCTCCCTTTCCATTATCCATTCTGTATCAGTAGTTTAATTTAAGAACTGGCTACAATTTAGTTTGGGATTTTGAGATTTTTACCATAGATACTTGATCTGTCAATTTTCTGTAAAATGACTATGAATCATGTATATTACCATAGATACTTTGCAGAAACCCCAATTTGTCTTCTATTACCTTCAGGCGCACTTTACACAACTAGAGGGGCTGGAGTGGGATTGATTTAGGGTTTTCTGTTTGATTGAATAGATGGAAAGTACTCATGTATCTAGACTTTGTTCTGTCCAAATAGACTTCCTATTTCCCCCTTTGTCATATTCTGTTTACTCAAACAAGCAGATAAGTGTCCAGGCAATCATAGTAACATTAGGTTTCCCACTTAGTTAAGGACTAGTGGGCAGTGTTGTTAAATGGTGGCGCTATGGCCGCCATGGCGGAATGGTGTGGTGGTATTTTTGCCAACCGCCATACGCAATTTGTGAAGGGAGGCCCGCTATGGCGGCGCAATAGGCCGCAATGGCATGTTTATATGGCGGAATTTTGGCCTTCCGCCGTGTTCCGCCATCTGCCATTGATAACATTGCTAGTGGGTGACATTGGTAAGTTTTTTTTTTTTTTTATGGTATAATGGAAGGGATGCGCCTTAGAATATTTAGCTTTTCTAGGACTAATGTATCATTCATAAAGAATAATGTTTTTCTATAGCTGCCTTAATATCAATCTCATCATATACAGATGCAACTACAAAATATTTTGTTTGTTATTTTTCTTTTGGATGACATTCTCGAGTATCTGTTGCATTCATGGCCTGGCTAGGTTTTGGCCAAAGCCTAGTGGGCTCCAAATGTTTGGCCCTATTATAAAAGGTTTGGGCCACCTGAGCACATGGGCTATGCCAGGCATGGCCCATGCCTAAACTTATATAAAGACATTTTTGTTCAAATTTGGCAAAGAACAAAACTTCAGTGAATGAATTTGGCACAACTTTGTAAACAAAGTGCTTTCTTAGTCCAAAAATTCAGAAAATATTAACGGTTTAGTACAATATCATGGCATTTATTGCAATAACATTTTTCCATTAGTAATTATTATTTTCTTAACGATGATGTCATGAATCTTTTGAAGGTAGAGGCAATTTAAGCTTTATATTATTTTCTTAACATTTTGCTTTCAACTTGATGACATCAATGTTGATCTGTGTTTCCATAGGTCTTTCCTTTGTGGTGGATCAACTGGCTTGTTCATCTACGGCTACTGCTTGTATTACTACTATGCACGATCAGATATGTCTGGTTTTATGCAAACTTCATTCTTCTTCGGTTACATGGCCTGCATCTGCTATGGCTTCTTCCTCATGCTTGGTAGCGTAGGTTTCCGTGCCTCCCTGCTCTTTGTTCGTCACATATACAGGTCCATCAAGTGTGAGTAGCTGGTGGTTGAACGTGTTGGTAAAGTTCATATTATTTCTGTTAGGTTAAGAGAAAAAAGGGTCTGTGATTTTTTTTCTTTTGCTGTCATAAGGTAGGTTATATAGTGTGTACCTGGGAACTGGAGAAGCTTAGACTCCTTTCATGAATTGGTGTCAATGCTATCTCTTTAACTGCACAGGCTTGCACTTGAGGAAGTTTTTGGAACCATGGGACTTAATCTTTGATTACTGTAGTCACTGAAATTTATTTTAAGTAGCTTGTACTAATTAATTTGTCTGCTCTGAAAATGACCATTTAGTATGATTATTCTGACCCAGCTAGAAATATTCTTTAATAGTTAATAATGATGTAGAAATATATTCTAGTCAGAAAATACATGTCTAGCTATACCAGGTAAAACATAAAGTGATACTTTAATTTTAATTTAACTTTTTATTAAAGTTGTAAGATCACAAACACGAGTGTCACAAGATTCCCTCACTTTGATTGACAACCAAATATAAAATTGAGTAATAACTGCGAATATAAACAATTCATTTTATGTCAGAAGATTTTTATGTTTAGAAAAAAATGCGGCACAAAGAATATTTACGTAAATAAAAGTAGAACTTATATTACACAGATTGTTTATTTTTTATTTTTTAAAATCATCATTCTAAGTCTCTAGTTTCTGAAGTAAAAGAAAAAGGGTAACGGTCTAAGAACTTCAGCATGTACATTCTAACACCATGCCAAACTTTTTTATTATTATTTTTTTTTTTACTGCAACACCATACCAAATTTTTTTTTTTTTACTGCAACACCATACCAAAATTATTGGAAAAAAAAACGAAATTTAAACTTATCTTTTAAATGTGAATGCAGCATAACTTTCTCGGTCATATATAAAGGCGAAATAGCTTTCATTTAAATCGATTAGTAATAAATCTCAACTTGGCAATTTTTTTCTTGTGGATAAGAACGTGGAGTTTTTTTTTTTGTTTTCTGCATCAAAGATCACAGATATTTTTCAATTTATTGAGTTAGATACTAATCCCACTTGCAGCGTGTGACTACCGTTGAACTAAAGAAATTTTACATACATTACTGAAATCCAAGTTAGCAAAATGCATAATAATTTTGTGTTCAAACCATTACTTTTTCAGAAAAACAAACCACATGCAATTTATTATTCGTTTTTTTTATAATCTATCTCAAATTAGGTGTATAAATAAATAGTATTATGTGAGTCTGAAATCTCCAGGACAACAATAGTAGAGAGAAAAACTCAACACAAATGTTTATGAATTTCCTTTGAATAAGCTCCAACTCTAGGAATTTGTAGCAGGAAGTCAATGTGTAAATTGTAATCAAATTCTAATTAATGATCCCTGTCGCCACTCATAGTTTCTGTCAACTTGTCACAATTTATATATATATATATATATATATGTGTGTGTGTGTGTGTGTGTGTGTGTGTGTGTGTGTGTGTGTGTTTATGTTTCTGAGCGGCATATCCCACCAATTGGCTCTTTTATGCTGCATGACCAAAGTAATATTTGTTTAAAGCATGGTGAAGGAGAAAACGATTTGACAAAAGTATGAGCTTTAAGTTGAGTAAAGCAAATTAATGATTCTTCTTCGTCACTTAGTAACGAAGTGGGGTATCACATATATGAAAAGGCCATCATATTGCCTTCCCAATGAACCCAAGAAAATAGAGACTATTTTTATTTTATTTTTCTCTTAATTTAGTTATATCAGCTCCCCCTTTATTTTTTTGTCAACTCTGGGAAAGAAAATTCCCACCAATTTGCACGCAGAAATTCATGAACCCCTATTGCAATTATGTGGTATAGAGCCCCTTAACTTTTGTTGCAAGACAGAATCCCGTTTGGGATTTCAAGTGTCCCTAATTCCTATTCTAGATATGATTTAGGTTTTTGTTCACACGGGCAGATCTAACTTTCACTGTACTCTGGATTCCCCTGTGAACGAATTTACAAAATGTTCTTAAACCTATTGTAAATTACATTTCATATATTTTGAACTTATTACTCCCTTTCTATTTTGGTCAATAGTCACACAAACTATTACGAGGAAATAGTGTATATACTGACGGTATAAATTTTATATTATAATTTAATCACAAATTATTATTATTATGATAAATATATTAACTTTTATAATAACTTTTTTAAAGGTGATATCTCCCATAATTTTTAATTGGTCAATAATGTAAAAAATTTTACATTGACAATATATAAAAATTAAACTCAACTACGTAACTTACCATAGTTACATATGAGCCCTATAACAAGAAAATAGGAGGATTGCTTTGAACTAAAAGAAATTAATTTATGCACATATAAAGCTAGATAATTTTAATGTGATCACCATTTTTTTTTTACAATGGTCGTATTAAGATTTGAACCTATAACTTCATGTATACTACCTAACCCCTATCACTACTAGGCCGATCCTAATGGTTCACAAATTTTTTGTTCAAATAATACTTTTTGACTGCGATCTATGGATCCAATTTTATTAGCATTTATGAAATCTTTAGTTTTATTATACAAGATGCTTCAAAATGAGCAGTGTGATTAAATTTTAGAAATGATCAATCTTGTTTATATAAATACTTAAATAGAGTTCTTTTATCCAGTACTTCTTACAAGTTACAAGTTACAATTTTATTTTATTTTATTTTGGGTAGAAAGCTATAATTATATTTGCAAGACACTAAATAATAATTGGACCCAACTTTAATAATTTGGGTTATTCACTATCTCTTCACTTGTTTAAGCATCAATTGCTGACAAAAGAATGTTTATTTCACCTTTAGTAATATACCAAAAGAAAAGGAAAAATCTGTTACCGTTTTTTTTGGGTCTAGATCTGTTACTAGTACCTTTTTGTAACGAGAGAAGGTTACCAATTCAAAAACACGAGGCTTTAGGTCTGTTATATTCCTAATAATGATTACATACAGACATTGATACCTTAGCCTGGTAGTTAACATATGCTGATAACCACACAACCTCACAATACATATAAATTAAAGAATATAAATAAAAAATTCAAACTTATAGTCAAGATTCGTAGGATTTCCAATGCAACAAAAAATTTAAACTAATCGTCAATTCTGTAATTGTCAATTTTACAATAATTCTCAGTTCAGTTCGGAATGAGTTGCTTTTACTTTTAGTTTACTTTCAATTTTTAGCCTTTTAACTTTATCAGTTATTACTTTGCTTTTATTTTAATTAAATTGATGCAGTTTTCAATGATTCTAATTACACAAGTGTATTCGTAATCGTATCTGTTTATTAATTCTGACGGGTAAATTATAAATGGCGTCAGGTGTTGGTAAAGGAGAAATTATTGTATGATATGGGGTACCACATATTTATGGCCTTGACTAATTTTTATGTGATATGTAATCCAATACAAGAAAAAAAGTTGATAAAATTTGACTGTGTGCTGTGAAAATTGATAAGAACCATAAAAACATGGTAGTTCGGGACCATACAATAGTTTCTCTATTCACAGACATGTTTGCTAAAGTGATTTTTAACTTTGTTTATAGTATGAATCTATTTTCTAGGTGAGAAAAGTTTCAAAGAGATGAAAAGGAAGTCAACTTGAATTTAATCAATAATTGAAGTAGATAAAACAAAATAAAAGCAAGTATACGTGAGCGGATGTTTATCATGTCCAAGATCAAAGATATTATACCATGATTGATGAGTATGACAATCTTATAATGTGATATGTATGGGGGGAAAAAAAGCCATAAAGAGCGCAAACACTATCCAACAAGGGACTAAGTCTTACACGCCAAGGGAATTATCTATTTATCATTTGAAAAGGCCATTCATGGTCACATTTTTTCTTTGCAAAGAAAGATTCACAAAATGACATAATAGAGAGAAAATATTGGGATTGGAGAGACAAATTAAAGAGGATATGGCTTTTGGGTCACAATCAATGATTTGGTTTTTCTTTGAGAAAAAAAAAATATCCCATTAATTAGCGAGTGGGAAGTGATATGTCAGTCGGTCCCCGGCGTGCCATGGACGACAACTTGGTCTTACAATTACTTGATCCTTAACATATTTGCATCAAAAGCCCCACCCCCTTTGGGACCCCTCTCAATGAGAAAATATACATACTAGTACTTTTAATAGATTTGAAATAAATCAGGTAAATATATAGTTGCAATATTGCATTGATTGAATTTCATTGCAATACTACTTGTGACCGTGTATATGTACAGTTCCAAAAAGTTAATCAAGCTTGTTAGTTAACCTTGGTGGCACACTGGCACCAACTCAATCAATTATCAAGCTTCTCCAACTTCCATGCCAAAATTTTCTAAATTGCAATTGCAATCACGTAAAAGAGAAAGCAAAAGTGAATTCTGAAATTAAAGTATTGACTTTCTTTCCCATTTTTTTTTTCTTTCTCATAAAGTTCTCTTATTTGTTTATTCATTAACTCCTTCATTTTTCCTCCTCAAGCCCTTACAATTTGTTTCATGGTATTTGTCTTTTAGGCTAATCGTCCATGTACGGTTGATTCCCTTCACGAACAACCGAAGAGTTAACTTTGGTTCTTGTGGATCTTTGGCTAATTCTCTAATCATCAAAGTTCTGGTGAAAACATGCATGTTGAGCTATTTTTGTTCATTACTGATGCCTAGGGGTTATATATCCCATATATATTTCTTCTGTAACAAATGTTGGAAGCATATTGATTGAAAGGTACATGTCAACAAGTAACCAACTTGAACTAGTAAGCTAAACCTTAATTAAGTTAATTCCTCATCGTTAAGCACCAAAAACCTCCTTATGCTATGTTGTAATATATCCAACTAACATGAGGTTCTACGTCATAAACTTAACCTTGAGTAGTGTGGCTGAGTTGGTTTAGCCTATTTCTCTATGTTGGCTCTGCAGAACTAGTCCTGAGGGGATGTTTGGTGGTGGGTTCACAATATATGGTAAGTGTTACCTGTTGATGTAAAGGGCTCGGGGTATCCTTGATCAATTTGAAACTACATGACTAAAAACAAGTTTGATTGAAAGTACAGAACTAAAAACATATTTTATCCTAAAAGAAATATGGAACAAAAGAGAGAAGAAAAGTTAACTTGGATGGAATATTTGGTGTTGATATCAAATCAAATGAAAAAAAAAAAAAAAAAAAGAAAGGAAGAAGCAACCAAATTTTCTTTACGTGTGTCCATGTAATCATGAAAAGAAAGGTTCGTGGTCCATTTCGTTATTGTCTATGAAAACATTATTTTAACTAAATTGATTATTGTGTTTGAAGCCTTCAAACACATTGGTTAGAGCCTTCGAACAAAGAAAAAACGTTTTTTTTTTGTACATTGTCGCACTAAAGTTTGAAACTATGATCTTATGCATTTTATCCTAACCTCCACTACTAGACCAATCCTAGTGAGTTAAAACAAAGGAAAAACTCCTTCTTGCATTCCCATATCTTATTTTTCAATTTTTTTTTTCAAACTATCATTAACATTTCCTCTCACCATTATTAATACTTAACTTAATTTTTATATATTTTTTGTTATTTTATAAAATAGGAAAAAAAATAGCATACTTCAATTATATTATAAAAAGTGTGTGTGTGTGTGTGAACGTACATTTGCCCCCCATTCTATCTTATTTTTCTTCTCATCATCTCTCTCTTATCATATTATTTATTACATTAATTTTTTATTTCTCTTTTTCTATCACATGTGTGTGTGCACACCCAACCAATGCCCCTAAAAAATAAAGACTAGTGAAAAAAAAACAAAAAGAATATGAAGAAGTGAACATACATCTGTCCCTGATTCTATTTTATTTTTCTTCTCATGATTTCTCTTTATTTCTCGTCATATTATTTATTATATTTATATTTTATCTCTCTTTTTCTTTTACGTTTTACCTGTATACTTCAAAAATGAAATTTACATTCATCATTTCTTTTTCTTTTTTTTTTTTTAAAAAAACTACATTACTTTTCTAAATTATAAAGATGTTGTTAATAATAAAGTAGTGTTTATTTTTCTAAATTGCTATCTTCTATCTTAGAGAATTACTAAAGTGACCTCAATAAGTTTATTTATTTAATGTTATACAAAAAAAATGAAAGAAAAAAGAAGAAGAAAGTAACACACATATATTATTGAATGTACATATCATTATTACTCGTCTGTGAGCAATGAGCAATTTAGTACGTGGAACTGTTGATTGTTGAAGGACCTGCGAAGCGTCAAGGAATTTCAGGCTTTTACATTCAAGTTTATGGAAGTGGAAGTGCCCCGAAAATAATTCACTTCTACATATACCAAAGTCATCCCTTACTATGGTCCTTCGAAATGATTACGAATGGGTCACCATAGTGGAAACTAATAATAGTAAGTATAATTATCACGCAGTTTTCCCGTAACATCAACTTCTCTTGGTCAAAATGCAATCCTTCAATATCGATATCACACAATAAGAAAGTAAAAGCTTCTCTCTCTCTTCCCTAGCCGTATGACAAGATATTTATGTTACATTGTTTCTTTACAATATTCATTTTTGTTGTAGAAAATGTTTAAAAGTAAAAAATAAAAAAATAAAAATGAGAAAGAAAGACAGCTGTTATTGAATTTGAAGGTATAGTTGTGATGTGATTATCTAACGACATTGTTTTCTCCTTCCCGCGTGGCGGTGCTAACCTCGGTTTCCTCTAATAATAACGCCAGCCAAAGTGATATCATTAATTTCCATTATTGATTATGCAAATATTTCAATTCCATACCATGAATCCATTTCTAAAAAATACTTCAATTCTCCTGTACTAGAATTAATCATGATTTCGGCGTATTTAGATTTGGATATGGGAAAGGATAATTAGGGTAGAGATCTCGAGTTAGGGTTTGTGTTAATTAAGAAGAATGTAGATAAAAAGGTACACACTTTAGTGAGAGAGAAACAATGCTCTCATCTAGATGCTGCGAAGAATCAAATTAATATGGAATAATAAATCTTGATTACATACAAAGTAAACAATTACAGTAGTAATTAGAATCTTTTGCTGAATTATGATGAGTAACCCATTGTTTAGTTTATTTACAAGACGTATATAAATGACTCAAAGATTAATTAAAATATCAACGTGAATTTGATGTCTATTGGTCATAGTAAGCCGGATTCCAATAACATATATATATATATATATATATATATATATATATATATATATATATATAAAGGAAATCATAATTCTCAAGAGAGACTTCTATAAACCGGACACATTAAAACAAATCTAGTGGACTATTACTGAGAGAAACAAGGAACCCCACAACTCAGACGAACTGAACAAATCCAACAACCTTAGCCAAAAAGTATGAAGATTTAAAGTAGTACATTAATTAGTCTAGTATCTGGAGGTTCAAACTAACAAGTCAGAAGGCGAACACTAAACCTGCAGACAGCCTAAGCCTATATATATATCCTTCTTGATTAGAAAGACATGCATATCCTTGGACACTTGTCACTTCTCACCAACATCATGGCAATGATGAAAGGCTGAGTGTAATTGTAATCTGCACCACCATTCAACAATTAATGATTCCTTTCCTGCGTCTCTAATCTATATAAAAGAAGGCAAATGTTAACCAATGTTTTAAGGACACCGGTTAAAAAACTAAAAGAAGAAATATTTTTATTGAGAGGCAAAAAATTGCACTGTTCTTAATTTTTTTACGCTCTCATATGAATTTCACAATAAATACTTTCTCCTTTTAGCAATATCCATAAAAAAAAACCTGAACAAAATTCAGGCATTTATGTTGTTTCTCTAGCATAAAGACCCATTCATGGAGGTTTTTTTTTTTTTCAGATACACCACCACTGCGGATAGCTCTCCATTGAGACCAAAACCGTTACGAATTCGAAACACACTACCTGAGCAGGAGCATGCAGGAACGAACACCTAGGCTTTAATTCATGTTAATTTCAAATTACAATAGGAATTAATTACATTTAAGAGTGTTTGGAAGATCAGTTTGTTTAAAGTTATGAATATAAATTATGATTCTTTTAAGCTCTTTTTAATTTATTTTAATAAGTTTTTTATGTAACGTATTATTAAAATAAATTCTTTTTAACTTATAATGATAAGTTTTATAATCAAATTTATGACATATATCTTATATAATATATTTACCAAAACACATCTATTTTATACGGTTGTTTGACACTGTTGTATGATATATATATATATATATATATATATATATATATATATATATATATATATATATATATATATATCAAGCATTACTTAAAAATGTGACAATTATTTATAAATGAATGTTAGAGACATTCTATCTGACATTCTCTCTTTAACAATTTTTGTTATTGGCTAAAATTTGTTTAAAAATACCAATTTTAGTGAATCTCACTTTTAAATCGCCAATTCTAAATTAATATAAAATTTTGTTGATATAATTTATATGATAATTAGAACTTTATATATTTGGTTTACACGCACACACAATCATTTCTCTTCAAGTATGTTTGGTTTAGGAAAAAAATAAAAGGAAAAAAAATGAAAAATGAGATTTTTTTTTTGTTTAATGGAAAAGAAAATAAAAAATAAAAAAGTTAAAATTTTCTTTTCTTTTGTTTGGTTTTATAAAAAGTAAAAAAAAATATAAATAAAATAATATAAATATCCCTACTTAAAAAACGAGAAAATAAACACATGCAACTTAGTTTTTATACATCTAAAATAATCTTTTTCTTTCTTTTCCTTCCAAGTATGGGTGGATGAATACTTTTGTATGTGTGCCTCATAAAAATGCTTCCAGTTCCATCCTTCTCTTTATGTAACAAACCAAATAGCGAAAGAATAACAAAGTTTAAAACTTTTCTGTCCGTAAGTCTTCCGTCTTTCCACAATCACCCATACCAAACGTACCATTTATGTAATTAACAAACTTATATCTCTTCATTTAATAATTGTGTTCGTTTAATTATTAAATCGAATTTATTTGTTTTTCTTCTGTATGATATTAAAGACGTGTGAATAAATGAATAAAAATTTCAGGCAACAAGGTTGACAACTGATCACTCTTAATAATAATATACTTTTTAATAATTTTTTATTAAGTGAATTCTCTGATTAATTGATCTTATTTTCAAACTAGTGAGACTCAGGTAAAATTCAACAGGAGGAAACATGTTGAAACGAGAACATTAGATATGTTGAAGTTCGTAATACTCCTTTCTCCTGTCACTTACCTAAATTTGTACTGATCCAAACGAGGGCCACTTTATAATTTGTCTTTGTCTTGGATACTTTTTTGACTGTGAATTTACTTCATATGGCAATGATATTGAGTTGAATACGGCTACAAGATTTGAGTAAATGCGCGTGCATGATGTGAATATCTGAGAGGAGAAAAAATCACGTTGTATGATTAATGTATTTGTTTTTTGGAATTTTATTGCATAGGTAATGGCACTTGCGCGGGATCAACTCATCAAAGGAGACTTTTGTATGGGGGATGTATGTATGAATGCTGAAACGTGCAGGAATAGAATTTAGGACATATGTTGGTTACCTAATATTTAGATGCACCGTTCTCTAAATATAATGTAACCAATGGATATTCTCTGTTGGTGTTTCTGGTCTTATGTTATGTATATGGGATTGGGTACCCCTTGTACCTATATTAATATATTTTCTACTTTTTTGCTGATCAAAAAAAAAAATCAAAGGAGACTTTTGTTTGAATTAATAAAAAAGACTAAAATATGTTTCAGGTCCCTAATAAATCATCGAATTTTGTTTTAAGTCCCTGATAAAAAAAATTATTGTGTTTGGTCTCTAATATTTGAAAAGTTTTGTTTTTAATCCTCACCATTACTGTAGCTCCGTTAGCCGCTGATGTGTCCATTAACTGTGACACGTCAGCAGATGATGTGTCGAATGACATGGCTCCATATTTTCAATAAATTAAAAATGATTAAAATAGAATATAAGGCCCCATTTTTTAACAAAACGTTGTCGTTTGAAAAGAGAATGAAGGTTGGGTCTTCATCCCCAGCAGGTGCTGCCGTTCACGATTGAGCAGTGAATCCTGACATTCTTCGTTGGATGGTAGTGCGGCTCCGTTGGGTGGTAGTGCGGCTTCGTTGAGTGGTTGTTTGTGCGAGTTGAATGTCCAGAGAGGAGAATGGCATCGGTAGAAGCTTCTTAGTCGTCGTCTGTGTCTGGTGGGGTTGTTTGTAGGTGTGGAAAGCCAGCCATTCAACTAATATCGCTTACCAATAAGCATCCAGACAAGAAATTTTGGCGATGTGCTGAGTGGAATGTAAGAAATTCTCACTTTTGACATGAATGGTTCTGTTATGTGATTTGTTAGGGTTTTTAGCGTGTGGTGTATTATTTGCAGGAAAATAGGAGGTGCAAATTCTGGGGTTGCGATGATGATTTGAAAAATTCTGTAAACCAAGGTTTTGGAACTCATGTGGAGGTTAATCCTTATCTTTCAGAAGTAGAGGAGTTGAAGCAGAAGGTTATAGCAACTGAGGAGAAAATTGCATCACATGAAGAAATAATTCGTCTGTACGACGAACAAGTTAAAGACTTGAAGAAGTTGCTTGCAAAAGAAGAGGCTCAATCTGAAGGATATGCAACAGCTGTTGAAGAACTTAGGCAAAAAATTACAAAGCAACAAATGAAGATCAACATTGAAAGAAAGAAGGTGAAGGTCTTAGGATGCATTGTTGACTTCATGTGGGATTTGTTAAGTGCTATAACCATTGCATTTGCAATGAAGTAGTTGTTGTAAATGTTGGTGCTCTTGTTTTTTTGGAGAACCACTTTAAGATTTTGACTGTGACACTTTTAGGGGGGTTATGTTAATGTAATGGCTAGTTTTATTTGAAGAAGTACTGACTACTTTAGTTGTGACAATGTGTAATTTCTTATTTTGGATTGGTTTATATATTGCCTTTGTAATTATTAAAGTTAGTTTTTGTTTATAATTGTTAACACGTGATGGTTTTAGGTTGTAATTAAATAAATTTAAGTAATTTAACCTTTTCAAATGACTAGTTTAAGGAATAGGTTATTTAGGTTGCCACTTTTGGTCTAATTACTAATGACATGAAGACTAGATCTCCTAGTTTTCTATTTTAGTTTTGGTTTTAATTGGTCTTAATTTTTAAATATGCCAAACATGTAAAGATGTGGCATTGTATTGATTGTTTTAGACTTAGGCTTGTGAGTGATTAACTTTAAATATTAGTCTTGCCTAGAGTCTTAACCAAAAAAACTAAGAAAGCAAATTGATTGTTTCTTTTTTATAAACTCACTGTAGTAATCGATTACATCATTGATGTAACAGATTACCACGTTTTCCTTTTATCTGGGAAAAACTAAAATTCTAAGTGTAATCGATTACACCTCGGGAAAATTGATTCCACAAGGCATTTTAGACTGAGTCTTGTTTTTGAAAGAATTCAAATTGTCTCTGTTTTAATCGATTACAACATGGTTTAATCGATTACTATAGATTCAAAAAGTTGTTTTAGAAGGAAGAAAGCTCAGTTTAATCGATTACATGAGTATGTAATAGATTAAAACGAACCCATATCACTTTAAGAGATCATTAAGATCAATTTAACAGGTTACACTTTGATGCAACAGGTTAAATCAGCTATTGAATAGAACCCAGGTGTGCTGAAGAAGGATTTAATAGATTTGTTGCTTCGATCCTACAATTACATCCACTGGGTATAGACAATACAGTTAATAGATTTGTATCCCATTTCAAAGATAATGACCAACGTTGAAATAAGCACTTGGATTTCACAGTAATGATAAGATAAACTTTGTTCATTACATCCCAAGATAATGACATCCAAATAAGCTAAAATTTGTTCATTACATCCCAAGATAATGACATCCAAAATAGCTAATAACAGTAGGAAACAGAAAAGACATAAATACTAAATAAATAGTACTACACATGTGTTCTGGTAGGTGACAAAGCCTGCAATATTAACCATAATGCAGCTTTGACATCTAACAAAGCCATGTTGTACATAACAAAAGACCCTTTACATATCAAAAGTCAATTTAAAAGTAAACAAGCAATTTGCTCTAGCAGCAATTGCAAAATAAGTCTTCAATGCTAGGCTCAAAATGTGATCCTTCACATGTGGACCATTACTGTTTTTCAGTTGTTCCCACTAACAGCTTTTTTGGATTCTTTTTCCTGCAATACAAAAGGTTGTCAGCATTACACATGTTTCTTAAGCTGCATTTTTAAATCATGAGGCTGTGAAAGTAAAATAACCTTCTGAAGAGGTGCTTCTGCATCTGATTTTGCAGTCTTTACTAAACCCACCTTCAGTATTATTTCTGTCAATCTAGTTGATTCGCTAATTTTCCTAGCAATCACCTCATTAATAGATTTCCCAGTTGGTATCTCTGACTTGTTTTTCAAACTTTCAATGGCTAGTGGGACTGACTGTGCAGAAGTTGTTGACCTTTTCAAAACTTTTACATCCTTCTAGGCACATATAGAAGCTGCCAAACCTTGGCAGCAACAAACCCTGTGGTCTTTCTAATATCAGTTTGTAACTATTCCTTTTACAAACACACTTCCATTCATCACCATAGGCCTGCAGATAAGAGTACTGTCTAATAGCATCCCCATCCACAATTCCTCTAGCAATCTGTCTAGCTTTCCAAGCAACAACCATACTTATGCCAGTCCTATATTTGAATCTGACATCATCCATTATTTGTGTCAATTTAACATCATTGTTGGACTTCAATTTCTCTGCAGCAAGCTTAGCCACCCACTTAGAGTTAGCATTCTTGTTTTTAAAAACCCTCCTGCAACAATGTTTTGGTTTGCAAGTCTTAATCCTATAAGTTGAACTCCTCCCGATCTTACTGCAAAAAATCTCATACCCACAACCCTGTTTACACTTTGCCCTAACCCTTACTTTATCATTTGGTTTAAACTTTATCTCTTTCCCATTCAAGATGGAATGCTCAATTATTGCTTCTTTGAACTCTTGTGTGCTGGCAAAATCCATACCTATTTTGAACTGAAAATCTCTGTTCAACTCTTCTTTTTTGAATCTCACATACTTACTAAGATCGTCTTCATCCTCTTCAGATCCACCACTATCAAGTTCTTCAGCTTCATATCCGTCACTCAGTTCATCACCTCCTTCTGCAACCATATCAGCACCACCACTACATCCAACATCAATTAATTGTTGTCCTTTTTCCCTCAAAATCAGATTAATTAATGGTTCCTCCTCCATATCAAAACCATCATCCACTGCATTTGCTCTCTCCTCCTCGCTATCTTCAAATACAATACCCCCATTATCCTCATCAGAGTCACTTTCACTACTATCATTGTGAACCTCATCATTCTCACTACCAGTCCCATTTTCAATATGAGCCTCACCAACTTCATTCCCCACGGCTTCAACCTCAGCAATTCCAGCAACAACACCTTCAGCCTCAGCAATGCTAGAAACAATACCTTCAACCTCAACAATTCCATTCCCAAGACTAGCCTTAGCAAATCCATTCCCAACACCAGTCACAACATCAGCCACACTAACACCATCCACTCCATCATTCAACTTCTCAACAAAAACCTTCACTGGATAGTTTTGACTCAATGCAAAATTAGCAACCTCAAAAGCATTGGTATCCAACACCATCTCTTTAAGACCAGCATCATCCCCCTTCCACCATAATTTGAAATTACCAGTAATTTTAACATCCTCCTTTAGTATCCCAACCAATTCAAAATAGGACCACTTGTCTATGTCTAGGTTTGATAACAGAGTTTTGTCTTTGCCTACATACTTCAAAATGGGGTCACGAACTAAATAACCCCCATGGTTAACCTCCACATTAAAAGCCATCTCTGACAAACCCTAAAAAAAATCAATTATCCCAAAAAAACAATAATTTATTCCTCCACAGTCCCATCATGTGCACCCCACCATATACGGACAACAGAGTCAAAGGCAAAAAGAGAATAAACAACAGAAACACAATAAAGAAGAGTTAATACTTTACCTATCTGGACCACAAGCTGAATCAGCAGAACCTTCAGTCAAACGCGTACACTTCACACTCACACGAAACCTTAACTCCCATAAACGCGTGAGGCACAACAACAAAGACGCCCACCTCACGCACTCACCGTCAACACCCATGCGTCCCCACAACAGACCCTCCACAACAGCAACAACGACCCTCGATACAGCAAATCCCTAACCCTAATCGCCTTTTCCTATCAAATCCATGAGAGCGTGTGAGACGATGAGAGTGTATCGCGTATGGTTCCCAAACCAAAACTGGGGCTTTGTAACAGGTGCAAAACGTCGTCATTTTGTATCCTATTATAAATTATTTTCAATTTTAAACGTTTATTATATTTATACACTAATTTTAAATTTTTAATGACGTGTCATTTCTTATTTGGAAACCTACTCAGCATTGCAGCTGATGTGCCACCATACATAACATGCTGACGTGTCACAGTTAACGGACACGTCATCGCTAACGGAGCTACAGTAACGACGAGGATTAAAAACAAAACTTTTCAAATATTAGGGACCAAACGCAAAAAAAAAAAAAATTATTAGGGACCTAAAACAAAATTCGGTGATTTATTAGGGACCTGAAACATATTTTAGCCATAAAAAAAAAG
Organism: Pueraria montana var. lobata; assembly: GCA_026413185.1. Taxonomy (NCBI): domain Eukaryota; kingdom Viridiplantae; phylum Streptophyta; class Magnoliopsida; order Fabales; family Fabaceae; genus Pueraria; species Pueraria montana. The sequence continues at coordinate 22,323,620 of CM048648.1, read as the reverse complement.
ATTGGAGTAAAAAAAATACTCTAAATTTTATTAGTTGAATTGTTTAAAAGAAAATAATTAAATAAGATAGAATGTATTTTCATTTTATTTCATTTAAAAAAGTTACGTGCATTTTTGTTTTAAAGTTGATCATTCAAATATGATCTAAATATATATTTATTGTTCTCATATCTTACAATAAGAAGTCTTCTCATTTGATACACTTCGGTGTATATAGTGAGAGAGTCATTAATGTAAGAATGAAAAAATTAAATCTAGCACATGCAACTATACATAGATGATTAAGATTTGATGTTTTATGACTATTAATGACTTGTGTGTCTTAATTTTATTTTTTTTGCTTCGCACATGTATCTTCCTTTGGAAACAATTTTGTTCGAGGCATAGTCGAGTAATGTGGGCACTTCTCTCAACGGGATTTAAATCTTGGTTCACCAATCTGTGAAGGACTAATCCTTTCTACTAGACTCAATTCCCTTGGTTGTGTAATTTAACTTTAACCATTTATGATAAAATCTAATGATTAACATATATGAGATGATAATAATGTTATGAGAAATGATAACTACTATTAATATAAATTATTAGATCATATTGATCAAAATTAAAAAAAAACAATATATATGATTTTTTAAGTGGTTGAAACTTCTAATTTCAATTAATTGTGTATGATTATATGATTTTGATTTATAATTCTTATTTATCAAATATAATTAAGAATTTTTACTCAATACGTTCCTTATATATATACATATAACAGGACATATTAAGTATGAATTCTTGATTATTGTGAAAAATAATAATATTTAATTACTTAAAATTAAGGGTTTAAACTCTTCAATCCGGCTAATGAGATGAAGTTTCTTTTTGCTTTAACTGTTAATTCATTATTCGATCTTCTAATTGACTCATTTTTCCTACAGCTACCCGACTTATTGTCATAAACTCAACTCTGGATTTAGTTAACCATTATTCATTTATTCTACTACAAACTACATAATATAAGGAGGGGGAATTTTTATTTCTTTCTTGTACGTTGCAAATGTATTATTTTTGAGGAATCCATTTCATTTGAGCAATAAATATCAAGTTGGTTTTATATCTTTTAAAAAGATGTCGTAAAAGTACTTCATAATTAAATGTCTTTTCTCCCACATACTAGTTTGCGCCCCTCTCCAAGTGACACACAAAAGAAACATTAAATAAAACGGGGATTCAATATTCCCTCCTAAGAAAAAAAAATAAAAAAATTCACCACTTGCAGACACAATCTTTGATTTGGTGTGTGAAGAACAACTCAACAGGGATTCACTAAGCAGAATCTGCTAATTAGAGTGTGTGTAGCAAAGTAAGAGATGGTCCCAAACCCAGCTAAAAAGTTAAAACTTTAAAAGATTATTAGGGTGAATTGAACCCAGTCACTGTTCAATTGTGAATAGTGTAGTGATATATATATGCAACTGCTTGCAAAGCAAGAATGAATGAGAAAGGTGCAAAAGGGGGCATCATCACCTCCCATGCCATTAACACTGAGCTAATTGATGTTGCTTCATGGTGGGGCCCTCCAATATTTGTTTACTCTACCTACAATTTATTTATTTTTCCCAGGAAACATTCAACCATAACACACTATCATCATTTTTTTCCTTCACATTTCAACACGTGGGGCCCTCACTAAGACATTTTTAATTCTTTTCAAGACTATATTCCATATTAAACAATCACGCTAATGAAAAGCTCATATGTAGACTTCCATTACAAATACTGTCAAGAGAGTATAGTTTAAATATTGCAACTGGATACCGGTAAAGATTATCACACTATCATCAATAACAATAAAAATTACTATAATAGTGGGAGCTTTTTTTTTTTTTTTGCTTAATTATCAATCTTGCTATGTCTATCAAAGATTAAAGATGGTTAATTTAACTGTATTTTTTATCCCTTTTAATTTAAATTTTGTATAGTTTTGTTCTCTCAAGTTTTTCTTTTAACCAACTAAATCTCTTTATTTTTAAAATCAAACAAATATAGTCTTTCCATCAATTTTTTATTTATTTAAAACTCTCGAAATCTTACTTTCTATGTAAATATGTGGGGGTTTATAATTAATTTGGAATATAAAATAATTTGAAAATTAGAAATTTAGTTAAAATTTGAAATATTTGGTAGGATGTGAGATTAGAGTTTAAAGAATGTAAAATTTGAGGAAGGGGGGGGGGGGGGGGGGGGGTTCTTAAATTTGATGTTTTGGTTGGTTAGTTTCAAGTGAAAAAATGTTTAAAATAATTTAATTTGTTATCATTTTGAGTAAAAAATGAAAATTTAACAGTTTACATAAAATAAACAAATAAATTTAATTTAAAAAATAAAATAATTTAATTTGTTAGTAAAAAACTTGAAAAGCAAAATTACACATAATCTAATTAAAAGAACTGAAAGTCTAACTAAACCTTAAAATATTATATTATTTACGGAAACAGTAAGCACTGAGCAGGTAGGTATACGTGATTTGAATGTCTGGAAGAGGTTGGTGCACATACCAGGGAGAAACAAAAACAAACAATGCCTCAAATCAGAAAACAACCAGATATGTTGCACATGGTGCCAATATTATGTTTCACTAGTACTATAGTCTATATACATTTGGGGAAACATTCTCACGCTCACTGACAGACAGTGACTCTTGGATCAAGCACAGACCAAGCTCTCAGGTTTTTTTTTTCTTTTTTTTTTTTTATAGCGCCGATCTTTAGATACAGACCTTTGTCTGTGGGTCCCAAATCCTTGACCAAAAGTCAAATCAATCCATTAACTAAATTCTCTCGGTTCTCTACTCTACACTGTTTATTATGCCAAAATACTACCATACGATTGTATCTTTTAAATAATGTTTTAAGTTTCTTAAATAGAAAAAAACGTGATTAAATTTTTTTTATTAAGATGATTAACTAGATTTTTTTAAAAAAATTAATCATGAATAAAACTAGAAACTTTGCACTACAGCATAATAAACAAAAAGTAAATAAAATTATACAACAAACTTTGGAGTACATACCCACCACACACAACACAACCCAACCTTATTCCCTCTCACGTTCCCTCCTTTAAATTTTATAAAACACAAAAAGCAACTCCTTCTTTTCCCAAAGGTTTTGCCACAACAAATTCTCATCATACTCACCACTCTCTCACTGTGTCTTTTCTCTCTCTCCTCAACAACACACATTAATCTATATCTCTCTGCAACATCTTTGCTGGTCTCTCTCTTCCCAGACCTGTGTGTTCTGTTCTGGCTTTGTACAAGGCTTGTTTTCTCAATGGAGAACAACCATGTTCAGCTTTTGCCTCATCTCACTGTGGCACTTCTTCTTATGATCACTGTTTTGTTTCCTTTGACTGAAGGTGCAGCAGCAGTTTCCTCCATCAAGACTGATGCACAGGCTCTTCTCATGTTCAAAAGGATGATTCAGAAGGATCCAAGTGGAGTTTTGTCAGGGTGGAAGCTGAACAGCAATCCATGCAGCTGGTATGGAGTTTCTTGCACCCTTGGAAGAGTTACTCAGCTTGATATTAATGGGAATAATAACCTTGGTGGTGGAACTATATCTCTTGACCCTTTGTATTCTTTAGATATGTTGTCTGTTCTGAAATTGTCTTTGAATTCATTTTCTGTAAATTCTACCTCTTTGCCTAATCTCCCATATAGTTTGACACAGCTTGATCTATCCTTTGGTGGAGTTACAGGTCCTGTCCCTGAGAACCTGTTCTCCAAGTGTCCAAATCTTGTTGTTGTGAATCTTTCTTACAACAACTTGACAGGCCCTATTCCTGAAAATTTCTTTCAAAATTCTGATAAACTGCAGGCCCTTGACCTCTCTTCCAACAACCTGTCAGGGCCAATTTTTGGCCTAAAAATGGAGTGCATTTCCTTGTTGCAACTTGATCTATCTGGAAACCGTTTATCAGACTCAATTCCACTCTCTTTGTCAAACTGCACCAGCCTTAAAAGTTTGAATTTAGCCAACAATATGATTTCTGGGGAAATCCCCAAAGCTTTGGGTCAGCTAAACAAACTACAGACTTTGGATCTTTCCCACAACCAACTCACTGGCTGGATCCCTTTTGAATTGGGAAATGCATGTGCTTCCCTTTTGGAGCTTAAACTTTCTTTCAACAACATCTCAGGCTCAATCCCATCTGGTTTCTCTTCTTGCACTTGGCTTCAACTTCTTGACATATCTAACAACAATATGTCAGGGCAGTTACCAGATGCAATCTTTCAGAACCTTGGATCATTACAGGAACTGAAGCTGGGAAATAATGCTATCACTGGTCAATTTCCATCTTCAATATCTTCCTGCAAAAAGTTGAGGATTGTGGATTTCAGCTCAAATAAAATTTATGGATCTATCCCTAGAGATTTATGTCCAGGGGCAGCCTCACTTGAGGAGCTGAGAATGCCAGACAATCTCATTACAGGAGAAATCCCAGCTGAACTGTCAAAGTGCTCACAGCTGAAGACACTTGATTTTAGTCTGAACTATCTCAATGGTACAATTCCTGAGGAGCTTGGACAGCTTGAAAATCTTGAGCAGCTAATAGCATGGTTCAATGGCTTGGAAGGAAGAATTCCAGCAAAGTTGGGTCGGTGCAAGAATCTTAAGGATCTCATACTGAATAATAATCACCTCACAGGTGAAATTCCCATTGAGTTGTTCAATTGCAGCAATCTTGAATGGATATCACTGACAAGCAATGAACTCAGTGGTGAAATACCGCGTGAGTTTGGCCTCTTGACAAGGTTAGCAGTCCTGCAGCTTGGAAACAACAGCTTGACTGGGGAGATACCATCAGAGCTAGCAAATTGCAGCAGTTTGGTGTGGTTGGACTTGAACAGCAACAAGCTCACTGGAGAGATCCCTCCAAGACTTGGAAGGCAGCAAGGAGCAAAATCCTTGTTTGGGATCCTTTCAGGGAACACTTTGGTGTTTGTAAGAAATGTTGGAAACTCATGCAAAGGAGTTGGAGGTTTGCTAGAATTCTCCGGTATTCGACCAGAAAGGCTCTTGCAGGTCCCAACATTGAGGACTTGTGATTTCACAAGACTCTATTCTGGTCCTGTTCTCAGCCTGTTCACCAAGTACCAGACTCTGGAGTATCTTGATCTTTCCTATAACGAGCTTCGCGGAAAAATCCCAGATGAATTTGGAGATATGGTGGCTTTACAGGTTCTTGAATTATCTCACAATCAGCTGTCTGGAGAAATCCCTTCAACACTTGGCCAGCTCAAAAATTTGGGTGTGTTTGATGCATCGCATAATAGACTGCAGGGTCATATCCCAGACTCATTCTCAAACCTCTCATTCTTAGTGCAAATTGATCTATCTAATAATGAGTTAACAGGGCAGATTCCATCTAGGGGACAACTAAGTACACTTCCAGCTTCCCAGTATGCAAATAACCCAGGCCTTTGTGGTGTACCATTGCCTGATTGCAAGAATGACAACACCCAACCCACAACAAATCCAAGTGATGATGTTAGCAAAGGAAGCCACAAAACAGCAACTGCAACATGGGCAAACAGCATTGTAATGGGAATTCTCATCTCTGTTGCTTCTGTGTGTATCTTAATTGTGTGGGCAATTGCAATGCGCGCAAGGAGGAAGGAGGCTGAGGAAGTCAAGATGCTTAATAGCTTACAAGCATGTCATGCTGCTACAACATGGAAAATTGACAAAGAGAAAGAGCCCCTTAGCATTAATGTGGCTACATTTCAGAGGCAGCTGAGGAAGCTCAAGTTCTCACAGCTGATTGAAGCAACTAATGGCTTCTCAGCAGCAAGCCTTATTGGGTGTGGTGGTTTTGGTGAAGTGTTCAAGGCCACACTCAAAGACGGCTCAAGTGTTGCCATAAAGAAGCTCATTCGACTGAGCTGCCAGGGCGATCGAGAATTCATGGCAGAGATGGAAACCTTAGGGAAGATCAAGCACAGAAACCTTGTCCCTTTGTTGGGGTACTGCAAAGTAGGGGAAGAGAGGCTCCTTGTTTATGAGTACATGGAGTATGGAAGCCTAGAAGAGATGCTTCATGGGAGAATCAAGACGCGTGATAGACGCATTTTGACATGGGAAGAAAGGAAGAAGATTGCAAGAGGTGCTGCTAAAGGGCTTTGTTTCCTGCACCACAATTGCATCCCTCACATCATACACAGAGACATGAAATCAAGCAATGTGCTACTTGACCATGAAATGGAGTCCAGGGTCTCAGATTTTGGCATGGCAAGACTAATAAGTGCCCTTGACACACATCTTAGTGTGAGCACACTAGCAGGAACACCTGGATATGTTCCCCCAGAGTACTACCAAAGCTTCAGGTGCACTGCCAAGGGAGATGTTTACTCATTTGGAGTTGTGATGTTGGAACTGCTTAGCGGGAAACGCCCTACTGATAAGGAGGACTTTGGTGACACCAACTTGGTGGGGTGGGCGAAGATGAAGGTACGCGAAGGGAAGCAAATGGAAGTAATTGACAATGACTTGCTTTTGGCAACTCAAGGAACTGATGAAGCAGAAGCCAAAGAAGTGAAGGAGATGATAAGATATTTAGAGATCACTTTGCAGTGTGTTGATGACTTGCCTTCAAGAAGGCCAAACATGTTGCAGGTAGTGGCCATGCTGAGAGAGCTTATGCCTGGATCAACTGATGGAAGCAGCAACAGTGCTTGAACCATGTTATTGTCCATAATTATGACAGGAGAATGAATGAAGATATGAAATGAGGCTTGTAAGATTTTCTCTACAGCTGTTATTACTGAGTTTATTATTGTGCCTAGTTTCTCAATTTCTTTCTTCTTCATTTGTTGTGTTTATTTAGTATTTTATTGTCAGTGATACTATGTAACTCCAACCAATATTAACATTGCAGTAATTGCATATGAAATCAGAACCAAGAGACGCGTTAAATTAATTAAGTTGTGATCTAATCCAATCAATTGAGGCAATTCATCAAACACAAAAGGTGATATGCAAAAGAATTGACTTGCCGATTCACCATGCTTTGGTGAAATTGTTTTTAATACATCATTGACTGGTGAGATGAACAATAAATCTTAAGATCCAAACTTTCCTCGTTAGAACCAACCCAGCATCATCATCTTTCTGTGTCGTGGCTCAGTCGTAGTAGAGGTTAAATGTAACTGCGATGTGGACCGATTCTATACAAAAATGTACTGTGAAGATTGACTATCTCATTAAAAAGATGGTTAACAAAATCCTCTTAGTTAATCTTCTTAATTATTAAATGCAGAAAGTATTAAAATATTCTTAATATTTTATGTTTTCAAAATACTAATATTTGAAGAATATTTTTTTAAAATGTATAAAATTGATAAAATAATCTTATTTTTGTAATTATTTTTTAAGGAGATTAATTATTAGCATGAGAATTCACATTTATCAATAATTTTCTCAAGTGATTTTATTATTCTATTTTTACAATACTTTTACTCATCCCGTTTTGTGTGCTAGCAAATGAAAAAGTTAGTTTTGTAAATATCTTCTCAAATCATGACAAATCATGAGAGTGTTGGTTCGAATGTGGCATAAAAAAAATGAAAAAGTTAGGGTATGTTTGATTATACGTTACAACCAATTTTCACTCTTTCCAATGAATGAAACACATAAGTAACAAAGTTGTATCTTTTGCGTTTTGTGCCTTGGGATGATGCAAAATCCGTTGGAAACAATTAAACAAACATGCACTTAGTTTCAAGAAATTGGTTGAGCAGAATAAAATAAATTTGTATTTGATAGGATGCAAGTTCGAATCATCAATCTCTTCTTGGGATGATACAAATATAAATTCTTCTTTTAAGTATTTTTTAAGCTATAAGACTTTCACTATTTTGAATCGGCACACCATCCTTTCTAATTAGATTTTTTTTCTCTTGTAAAAAGTAGGGAAAAAAAAAACAAAGACTATCACTTAGGTAGATCATAAAAAAGATACAAAAAGAACCCAAATAGAGAAAGGGCATAATGCATTATAGGATTTGAATCCGAACATTTTCTTTATATATTTCATACATTTACAACTAAACTATTTTGTGAGACCATTGGTTCTACTTCATTACAGCTTGAATATCTGATTTAAGTTTTAACAAAGTTAAAGATTTTTTTTTTTCTTTTTATGATTAACGATCAACTCAGATTTTACAAGAATTTTTTTTTTGGGGGGTGGGGGATGTTTGTTCAAGAAGGATGTGAAGCTAACAAGAAGAATTTTACAAAGTGAACAGGGCCAAATGGGCCAAAGACATATGATCCAGTGTTATTCCCACAATCCAGTTGACAAACCAACAAAAGCACACGTTGATGCTACACAGAGAAGAAATTTAAAAAATAATAATAATGCATAAGAAGAAAACCCCCTTTAAATTTGTTTTATCCATAGGAATCGAAAAAAGTACCAAAAGATTTACAATAACTCATGCACCATGTTCAACCAAATGAACTAAACCCTTTTATTTTACATGGTTGAAATAACTTGTTTTGTACTCAAAATAACTTATTATTGTTGTCAAGCATGTAGATCAACTAGCACAAATTTTTTATACCTTAACCAAATGATCTCGAATTCAAGTCTAAAATAAGAAGTGCAACTTCAACTCTGCATGTATTCCTGTAAGAAGAAAGCCATTATCATCCTATAACCATACCAAAGGGCAGCCGAATTTAGGTTTAAGCATACGGCAACGTCAACAATAATCTTCATAAGACCTTGTAGCTTTTATCCATCAATTTTTTCTAAAAGAATAAAATATATATTATTATCAACCTATTAAAATTTTCATAAAAAATTAATTGTGCTAATAGACAACAGGACGTGGAATGTCAAAGATTATATAAACTTGTTCTACCAGGCATAACAATATGTAACGTGCTTTAAATAGGTTTGTGATATATGGTAATATATTTTTTGGTAATTTTTTTCTGCATACTTTTATCAGAGTTAGTATTAAGTTAACAATAAAATGTAACAATAGTAAAATAAGACGAAAAAACAGGAAGGAATATAACAGAAGTAGAAAGAGAAAGGAAGAAAGAGGAGAGATGCTAGGAAAATTCTTGGTGCATTCAATTCCTCATTATCAATAATCAAACAAATGCTCAAAATCACAAAAGAACTCAATTATGCCACCTCAACAGCTAAAATTACATTTGCAAAATATCACAGCAACAATGTGCCAAATGTAATTTCCTCAAAAAAAACAAAATGTGTCAATGGCTAATAAATTGAAAGGATTATAAGCTTTTTTCTTCTCCTTTTAATTTCTTAGGGCCGTATCATTACCCCATTTACAAAAGAATCTTGTCCTCAACGTAGAAGTCAGGAAAATCTAAACCAAATGGCATCCGAGGAGATTGAGAGTGCTAATGCATCAAAATTTATAGGACAAAAGCCCTTGGGTATAGGGGAATCATAGAAAAGCGTAGACAGTGGAACTATGGATCACTTATGCACTTCTCTAACAGAGAAACATGAAAAACACTAATAATTCAAGCAAATTCAGGAAATTTCAGAGCTAAGTATACGGGTGAGTCAGGTCCAGTTAGGCTTGAATTGCATTAGCATGCGATTTTAATGGGCTACTAGACTGACATAGTTTGACAAAAAAAAGTTTCATTTTTTGGCTTGTATTCTCCCTACCGACGTAACTTGGATTTAAATAGGTTGGCCTACAAACCAAGAAAAAAAAATTAAAAAAAAAAAAAAAGAAGTCTAATCAATTGTAACTTTTTTATTTTTCTTTTGTGAGTTGTTACTTATTAATAATTGACTAACTTTCATAATATAATAAATATACTAATAAAGTGCAAAACAAATAACAAACAAAAGTCCCAACCAAATACCAAATACACACTTAGTACAAAAAGTCTTATGAACTAAATATCTTACCTCTTAAGTACAAATGTCAAATATACACGTAATCGTAAGCAAAAAGCATAACAAATGTGATTCGTATTAAAAAGAAAAAAGAACTCCACACACCAATGTTAAAAGCTAAATTCATAGGTTATACATGTTTTTTTATCCGTAAGAATCAAAGATAGGTACTAGAAAATTTACAACAACTTATGCACCATGTTCAATCAACTGAACTAGACCTCATTAATATTTAGAGGTTATACATATTGAGTTGAAAAAAACTCACAATTAATGGGCCACATATTTCGGGAGAATCACGAGTTAAACATATCATCCATCCCAATTTTATATGCAATTGTACCAATGTTTGATAACACAAAATTCCCGATTCATAACACAAAATCGAACATCATTTTGTGAACATTAACCTAGCGTTTTTTTATTTTATTTTATTTTATGTTGAACCCTTTGAAGATTTGATTGAAGCTAAATGTCAATTTTTAATCTCGACTGAAAACATGGATGACCACCTTTAGTGGGTTATCCTCTCCTAATTACGTTTTTTTCATTCACAATGTTTGAATTAGAAACCTTACTTAAGAGGATTGAACTCAATTTCACTTATATCAACGACTTGTTAGTAATTACAAAATAATTTAAAATGGAAGAATAATTTAATTTTTTTTTGTTGACAGTTATAACTCGGAGGGTTTTATTTACAAGTCTCCTTCCTGCTCTTACTTTTTTTTATCCGTAGGAATCGAAGACAGTACCAAGGAATTTACAACACTCATACACTCTGCTTAACCAACTGAGTTAGACCCCTTTAGTCCCTCCTGCTCTTACTAACTCTGAGGACTAATTTATTATGCATAGTTGGGCCTATACCATAAGGAAATGATACTTTCTTCTTTTTTTAAATAAAAAAAAATGATACTTTCTAAAAACAAATTTTATATGCACTAAGTAAATTGTTATGATCCAAGGGATAAACTTGAATTAAAAGCAATTGAAAGCTGAATACATATCATTAATTCTTAACTATACTAGCATGTGTATACAATCATTGAGTAGCTAGAGGAAAAAGTTATGAAGAATTGAAGACACAGTTATAGTTTTCTTTATATAGAGAGAGGTTGGGACATGGAGAACAAATAATACAATTGTTACTAGTGTTTTGATGGCTGTCACGTGTTTGTGAATCAGAATTTTTTATCTTTAATTAAAAAATGATAAGTTTCTTTATAATTATAAATTTTAAATATAATTACATAATGAAAAGTTAATTAATTAGAAGAAATTGAAAGTAATTATAAATAAAAAGTGACAAATGTTTGTAATTATTTTTATATTTTATTTAATTACTAATGTTAGTAATATTTCCATAAAAAAGTTTAATAAGACACCAGATGATTTTTTTTTTTATGATAGTATATGAATGTATATTGATGACCGACAGCATCCAAATAATATTGGCAAAACTCCTATATGTACTAATGCTATAAAATTTTGTTTATAAGATTAATATTATCTGACTGGTAGATGATATTGATAAGTTTAAGCTCTCATTCGTTTTTTAAAAGATGAGGTAAATATAAATTTTATAAATATTTTTTGAGTTCAACGACTTTTCCCACCTTAAAAATACCATATCTTTTCCCACCTTAAATTAATTAAAAAAATAATATTATTATCAACTATATTTAGTGGTATTATTGAAGATTTTAATAGTTACAGTTGGCTTATCCCGAAATCCATAGAAGATGGAATTCTCATTTCATCTAGTAAAAGTGCACTTGAATGATGAGTGCATGAGTCAGATTTGTATTGAGATTGACCCCACTTATATTGCAACAACTCATGCTATAATGCATCCAAATAGACATGAATCATATTCTTCGCTGAAAGTGCTCGTACATCTACTGATCGATCTACCATTCAATTCATGAAAATGGATAGATATCATTAAAATGCTTATTCCAAATACAGATTAAAACAAGTATAATTCCCTTCCCTTTCATAAACCGTCCGGATTTTATAGCTACATACCGTTGGTCAGATACAATGGGTTGAGGCTTTTGACCTTTATGTTTCTGGATTTAACTTTTTTTAAAAAAAATAATGTAAATTACATTTACATTATTTAGATTGCACGTGATATTTTTTTTTCCTATTCTTACACTAACTGTCTTAATTGTTTGAAAAATATTAAACTATGTATCTTTATAAAAAAGATTGATGTAAACATTAAAATAATAAGAAAATTATGTACAATCTAAAAAAATCTTAAAAGTATGAGTGTAATTTACTCTTTAAAATAAGGAGATTACATCTTAAAAAATAAAATTTAATAATATTAATTATTAATTATAAATCAGTGATTAATATTATAATTAAATTTAAATTTTATTATATATATATATATATATATATATTTGATTTTATAACAATTTTTAATTATTGATTTTTTTTTTATCGAAGATTATAAGTATTTTATTTTTTTAAAGTCTATCCTTTGTTTTAGAAGAGACAAATCTTTATGCTTTTATCAGAAACACTGACCTCTGGATAAGCTTTTACTTGGGTTCCAGGCCAAGCATTCGTTTATATATCTCGAGTCAAGTGTTGTTAACCTTTATGTCACATACCATGGTTTTCACTTGTTGTTTATGGATAATTTTTGCAAACAATAAAAAAAATATGAATAATTTGGTAATTAGAATCAAATTCTTCTTAAAGGCTCAAGTCTAATAAGTGTTTACCTTCTGCATAATGTTTTACTCTACTGTATAAGTATATATTATGTTGTCACAATATCAAAATCTTTGTTGACTCAAGTGTTGGAGACTTGGAGTATTACACCTCTTCATGATGCAACATACTTGATTAAATCTTGATCACCTCAAGTTAAAAGCTGACAACCTAAAAGTATTAGATGGAATAAATTATCTTTATTTAATGTTTAATACAAATTAATTTTAAAATAGTAATGGCTTTTTTTTTTAACAGAAAATAGTAATGGCTTAAATATTAAAATTGTTAAGAAAAATGTGTATTAACGGTTGGGGGATTGGACTGAAGTGTATGGCATTAATATATTAGAGGTTTAAATGGCGGTGTAAAACAATAACTTTTCTAGAGAGGAAACCTTTTTTAGAGTTGAGAATTCGATCGACATCATCGATATCAAAAAGAATTCTTAGAGATGGATTCATGATATATAGCTTATGCTGCTTATTTATTTTTTGCAATAATTGACTCAGATGTTGTATAGTTCTCAACACATTCTTCCATACTTTAGGAGTTTAAATTTGTAAAGTCTTGCATCTCCAAAAGTAGAAACATTAACTTGGCAAATGATTCTTGATGGCTTTTAAACAAAATGCAACCTTGAAAATGAAAAATGTGATATTTTGAACAACAAGATCAATGTATTTTTTTGAAATTGGTTGATTAAAACTTCTGAACAATTATTTATTTCCTTTCTCTTCTTGCGTTTGTTATGTTGTTTATTTACTATTTGACTGGAATTTTAAGGAGTTTTACCAATGTTTCTAAAAATAGACCAATCACTGAATTAATGAAGAAACTGGTTAATTTATAATTCATTGATTCAAGTTTTTTTTTTTTTTGTTTAGTATGGACCACAAGTAACTTTCAATGGAAACAATATTGTTTGAGTTGGGTACAACCACTATAAATGATCAATCTTATTCGAATCGATAGTAATTAAATATATTTTTTTGAAAAAAGATAATAATTAAATATACATACTTTTAATATTATATAGTATAATGAGTAATAAATTAATATAAAATTAATCATAAGAAAATCAAATTAGATAAAAGTTTAAAATTTTAAATTGACATAAAAGGGTTGTATTACATATTTTACAAGATTCATAGTAAATTTTTAAATAATAGCAATCATTTATGTAAATCTCATATATGACCTTTTATTTTATTTACGAAATTTTTTTAGAATAAAAAATTTATAAAATTTAATTATTATTTTAAAATATATAGTTCAAACTAGTTTTTCTAACATCGGTTCTTAGCAATTTTGACTTAATTGGTTTTTTGCTTCACTAACTTCTTGAATTGTCTAAAACTAGTGAACCTAACGAATCCTCAATCCAATTAGTCGAACAGGATGATCCAATTTGATTTTAAAAACTATGGGTTTATTGTACCCTAAGTATTTGTCATATTACCATCATGCATGGGGTCAATCGAAAAAGAAAGTGAAATAAGTTTGGCAGGTAATATGGCATTTTTATTTTTTTTGTTTGGAGCTAGAATATTTTGGATCAGCCATAATGATATCATCTTCAATCATCGGTCTTATAATTTTATAGCTTGTTGGACCTTATTAAGATCGACTTCTTGGATTTAGATTTGTGCTAAGGTATGTAGATAGGATTTCTATTACTCCTTTTCTTTTTCCCCTCTAATTGGCGTGTAGTTCCTTTGATATATATATATATATATATATATATATATATATATATATATATATATATATATATATGGGGAATGCTAATGTACTCACACTCTTTTTTTAGTATGAGTGCATTAACAACCAACACCATAAAATTTGGACAAAAAAATCAATGAACTTCTTTGTTGTAATAAATTTAACTTAAAGATATTATAGTACTTTACTATTTAATTTAAAAAATCATTTTTCTCTCTTATCTAATCAACATTAAAATTTTCAAATACTGTCTTCTCTCTCCTCTCTCATAGACATTAAATTTTCAATCTCTCTCCTCTCTCCTCTCTCACCATAATATAATAAATGTATTATGAAAATAAATGTATATTCTAATTTGTTATTATTTTTTTAATTTTAGAAACATATTAAAGGCAAGTAAATGAAATTAATATGAAAAAGTTCATTTCTATATAATACACAATAATCATACAATGAAGAAATGATGACATAAAAAAAATTAAGGCTTAAATATCTTTTTAGTCCTTGCAATTTAGCGTTTTTTTGCTTTTTGTCCTTGCAATTTCTTTTTGTTTTAGTCCTTACAAATTATGTTTATTTTATTTTTCATCCTTAAAGTGGTTTAGATAGCGCTTTGAACAGTAACAAAAAGCGCTATCTATACCACTATAAGGACGAAAAACAAAACAAACATAATTTACAAGGACTAAACCAACTTTATTTTTTTGCAAGGACGAAAAACAAAAAAACATTAAATTACAATGACTAAAAAGGTATTTAAACCAAAAAATAAAGAAATTATTATCTTTTTTTTAAAAGTAATTAAAAAATAATTGTTTTTAATATAAATTAAATAAGCATAACGTTAATATTATAAAACGTTCTTTTTTAAAAGAAAAATATGGCTCGTAATTTAAACAATATAAAAAGAACGTAATTTATTATTATTTTTTACTATAAATTGTTTTTAGAAAAAATAGTTAATTTTCAAATTCATTTAAATAGTACAATTATTACTATTTTTTAAAATAAATTTGAATCAGTCACAATTATTAATTTTAAATAAATGTATATTCTAATTTATAGTGTTTTTTCATATAATACACATTTTTTTATAATAATTTTATTATATTATGGTGAGAGAGGAGAGATGAGAGAGATTGAAAATTTAAGGTTTATGGGAGAGGAGAGAGAAGAGACTATTTGAAAATTTTAATAACCAGAAAGGAGAGAGAAATGATTTTTTAAATTGAATAGTAAAGTACTATAATATTTTTAAGTTAAATTTATTACAACAAAGAAGCTCATTGATTTTTTTGTCCAAATTTTATGGCGTTGGTTGCTAATGCACTCATACTAAAAAAAGGATGTGAGTGCATTAGCATTCTCATATATATATATATATATATATATATATATATTAAATTAGTCTAGTCTCATTTATGTTTTATTGTACTTTATATGTTTTAACTAAAGTAATATTTATTATAAAAAAAACTAATTTAATACTTATATTTGATTTTGAACTGTACTTTAAAGTACTCCTTATACTTTTTTTCTTCTTTTGGTGTACACTCCTTATACTTTAATAAAATTTTGAATTACAAATGGTCTCGATTAAATTATCTCAATCTAATTCCAGGTCAACTCAAAATGTGAAATATTGGTCGAAGTAAACAACATAACTAAGGTATAAGATTGATATAATATATATGCTTAAGTATAGAAGAACTTACTTTGATCCATAATAAACTGATAATGTTTTATTTGAGAATAGACTATCACTTTCTTGTAAAGGCCTTTGACCTCATGCCAAAAAATTATACATCTCAAACTCTTAAAAATACAATTAACGTCAATAGTACATGTATGTATCTAATGCTTAACATTACTCTCCAGACTCGAGTGCTTTTTCGGTATCAACTCATTTTCTTCCATATCTCAACCATTGTTCATATAATTCGGAGTTCAATTAATGACAATTAGATCCAGATCAAAGTCAGTCAAGATTAACCAAAGTCAACTATGCCACTACAATAAAAAAAAAAAAAGGATAAATAGCTAAAACATAATATCATTTGGTACATATAAGTCGATTTCCTTGCCAAATCCTACATTTTTTACACGGGATTACCTCCTGTGAGAAAATATAGACAGGAAAAAAATTATTATAAAGAACCATGGTTTCCATTTTAAACCATAATAGATTACTGGATTTCTTTTGTTTTATTAATTTGTTTGCTGGAAGTGTTAAGTTGCTTTCTTACATAAACATATGTTCCTCAGATCAGAAACCAACATATAGCTATCCGACATATTACTAGTGTGAGTGCGTATGGATTCGTGGTCGTTGCAGCTAGTAGCTAGATGACTAGACATTGCTGTAATCACTATCTTTCAAGCGGGCCATTTATGTTTGTATGATAAAACGAAGCACCTAGACAATTTTTTTTTTCTCTCTTTCATTTATTCACGCAGCATTGTAATCGTCCAGTAATTCACACGAGTATGGGTATATATATATTTTGTTTTTTAGTGAATTAAAGTATACATAATAAAGCTATTACGTACATAGTAGGAAACTTCGATGTGTAATTTTTATATGTACATAAAAGCTATTACGTATGTTTTTTTAGTAATTTATAAATTAGTTTGAGTAGTTTATGATAAGTATATTTGGCCTAAAAGAGATGAAGATAAAATAAATAAACCTCTTTTGTCACCAAAAAAGAGAGTATAGAGATTAGAGTATCTTATCTTTATATATTTTAAAAGTATGTTTGACAAATATTTTTAGCTAGCTTAAAAAAAATTTATTAATTGAAAAGTTTGTTTGACTATATTAAATTTGTTTGATACACAAGTTTTTTTAATTACTTGTAGAGTTTTTTTAATATGTTAGTTTAAATAGCGTTTTAATTTCTACTTTCCAGCTTCTTATATTTTATTTATTTTTATCCTTAATTTATTCTTAAATCATACATTATAGGTTTATTTATTTTATTTTTGCTATTATTTTCATATTTTTTTTGTATTACGCCTTTTATTTTAAACATTACAATATCTCATTTATTATTTTAGTTTTGTACTTCAAAAGATATTGATAATCAATTAGTATGATAATACTAATACTCAATGATTATACGTATTGTTATACTAATTAATCAACATAAAATAGTATGATGTCTATTAAAGGTATGTTAATTTTTTATTTTAAACTTAATTAAAAATATTTTACGATATAGTGTAAGATTAATAGTAGAATGTACAATACAAAAAATATAAGAGTTTAAAATTGATCAAAAAGCTAAATTATACTTATCCAAAAATATATTTTATCCATAATATAAAATTAAAATTTATATAAAAATATTATTATACAAATATGTCTATTTCTAATCTAACATTTTACATTTATCAACTATTTCAACAAAAAAATTTATTTAATACGTATAATTTAATAAAATAGTTTAATCACCCTCAATTTTCAGATAATATTTTTCAACTAACAACTAACTTTCTCAACTCAGTTAAATTTTCATCTATTTCTTTTTTCGAATACAGTCTAGTCTAATACTGTCCGCATATGAACCACGTGCTATGTTATGTTGATTCCATTTTCTGTCTCGTTCTCTCACTCTCTCTCTCTCCTCATAAATTTATCTTTCTCTTTTGGCTTAATTACAGATTTTACCATCCAATTTTCATAATTTTATAAATTTTATCACCCAAGTTTTAATTTTACAAATTTTACCATCCAAGTTTTTAATTTTTGCACATTTTACCACCTAAATTTTCAATTTTTGCATATTTTACCACCTGATGTTTCACAATTTTTTTTTTTTGAATTCTTTAACTTTTTTTTTGGTAAAATATCATAGTGGTAAAATATGCAAAAATTGAAAACTTGGGTGGTAAAATTTGTAAAATTAAAACTTGGGTGGTAAAATTCACAAAATTATGAAAGTTAGGTGGTAAAATTTGCAATTAAGCCTTCTCTTTTCTTATTTTATATTTTATTGTATTTTTTTCTTTTATAAACCTATCCTAAATTAAATTCCAAATGAAGTTTGAGTTTTAGTATATGTCCAGGTTATCGTTATTAATTCTTTAAAGAAAAACACAAAAAGAAAAAAACATATAATATTTATTGCTAAAATATAATAGGCTTAATAGCATGTCAGATTCACAAATCTGGAGAATAATTCAAAAATATTTATATTACAAAATAGAAGAGAGTGAGAAACAATAGGGAAAAAAAAATTGTTAGCTTGAAAAGATTTATAAGCAAAGAAGATGCTCTTTGCAATTTCCTTAGGCTCGATGCTGGTCTTGTTGCAGCCATGGTGTTACTGTTGTTGGTAGCCATGGCATTACTTAGATGTTGTTATTAGAGGTGCTCTCACATAGAAGGAAAAAAGGCAATAAGTAAGGGTGATCAAAACAGGTAAGCCAAAGGCAGACTTTGATATTTCTAAATTGAATTTATTCAATATTGTGTTTGGATTACAGTTTGAAGCTTATTAAACAGAGAAATACACTTTCTAATACGCAAAACTGAGAAGCAAGTATTATGTCTCATTGAGATTTACGTTAAACGTAGACAGTTTCTACCGTGGGAAAGGAAGATAGGTCTTTCACAGTGGGAAAGTTATTTTAGACCATTAGATTTATTTATTTTTAAATCAATGGTAAGTATTTTTTTTCTGTTTCTTTTTTTTTTTTTTTCTGCTTTTCTTTCCACATTTACCCTCTGTCTTTTTTCTCTTTCCTCTTCTTCTCTCTTCTCTCTCCTTCTCCGCATTCATCCTCTTCCCTTGTGCCCTCCGCCTCTCTCTCGTTCCTTCGAAGCTTTAGTACCTAACGGAGGAGATCTGGTTGCTGCAGTAGTTGATGGAGCAGGTGAAGCGGCCACTGCACTACGTGGCGGCGATGACTCCGATGGAGGAGTCGCGTCAGGTGTACGCAAACGGAGTGATGGGCTACACCGCGTGGGTGTGGGTGGTGAGGATCAACGAGGACGGGAAGGTGAGGAAAGAGGCGGGGGTTCTACGCGTTTTTGGTTTGGGTGCTCGATGGGTCAGATTTTTGAAAGTAACCAACGATGAATTGGTTGTCTGAATGTGGGGTTCCATTTGAGCCTTTTCCCATGTTGGTTGTAATTGCTCATATGAGGGTTTTCCAAAGGGTTAGCACCGTTTGAATTATGAATCCCATTTAGTTAGCACCATTTGAATTCTGAATTTCATTTGGGGATGAAGCAACGATGTTGCGGCGGAGAAGCCACAAGAGAAGAGAGGGACCATGGGCAAATTGGGAAATTGAGAAAAAACATGAAAAAGGTAAAAAGAAGAAAAAGAAAAAATGTCAACATTTAATTTTTATAATATTATATCTAACGGTTGCAAATTCTTTCTCACCGTGGGAGACCTACCTTCCTTTCCCATGGTAGAAGCCGTCGTTAAACGTAATCCAAACTCACCCATAATCATTAAAACTTTTACACTTTGTTTGGAAGAGATGGGTGAAAAGGAATGAAAGTGTGAGGAATTAAAAGAGATGAAAAGAGATAAAAGAGAGATGAAAGAGAATGAAAAGTGGGGTTGTTTGGTATAGATGAAAGAGGGTTGAAAAGAGATGAAATATTTGAATTAAAGTGGTTAGGTGGGTAATAAAAGAAAAAATTTAAATTAAACAATTATTAAATTCTAATTTTACCCCCTCCAAAAATAATTTGGTCCACGAAAAGATTTTTAAAAAAAAAAATTAAAAGCATTACTACAAAGAGCAGCACCCCCAACACAAAAAAACATAAAAGACTACTTACGAAACCTTCATATACTGTATCAGGAACGACACATATGAATTTAATTTCAGCACAAATTACTCATCAAAATCGTAAGCATAATTGATTATGAGAACATGCATGATCGATTATGAGTGGCATGCATAACTTTTATTTGCATAAGCGTAGAGCAATCATGGCTTAGCATAATCGATTATGCTTTGGAGCATAATTGATTATGGCTCTACAAAATACATAAACAGCGAGATGAGGAAGCTGCCATGTGAAATCGAAATTACTAAGGCTCACACAAGGAAGGGCATGATCGGAATGCAATGTTTGTCACCATTTCTATTGTTTATTTCACCTTCTTTCACCTCATTTTTAGGTGAAAGTGTTTCAGCTGGGCTCCACTGTTTTTCATCCCCTTTCATATATATTTCACTGGTTCCAAACAAAGCTACTTTCACACTTTCAACTCATTTCACACCACTCAGACTTTCACCCCATATCTTTCACTTGTTCCAAATGCACTGTTAAAACAGATAAACAAACTAGTTATATTTGATAATTTACATAGATAACACACTTAGGGTGTGTTTGAATAGCAGTTATTACACGTTCTAATGCATCTAAATGGAAAAGTTTCTCTCTTGATAGATTAAGATAAACAGGACATTTGAGATATTGAAACGGAAATTCAAACACACATTTGAGTAGAGCCAAAAATAAAACACTATAAATCAGGGTACGAAAAACATGTTGCTATCACAATTTCCCGAGTGATTGAAGGTGCCATATATTAGAATGATAGCCCCTCAAATACGCATTGCTCTTTTTAAAACTAGTTGAAAGATAAAGAATTCTTGTATCGTAGCTATCTAGAGAATATAGAGCCAAAGTCTTGGACCGTAGCAATCTACCATATGAGAGCCAAAAAGGGATGGGGATGCATTAAAAGGTAGGGTAAGAGGTGCACGTGGTCCCAGACACTAGATATCATCAACAGGGTAACCCTGTTGGAGCACCCTCCCCTGCCTTCACTTTTGCTTTGCTTTGAATTGTCAAAGAACAATCACCAAACGCCACACCCACTTTTCCTTCCTCCTTTTCTGATACATTCTAAAGCTTTAATTAAGATATACTTACATGAATGAATGTACCAAAGGTAAACTTAAATTATACTACTAGTTTCTTAAAGTTTTATATAAAAGTTATAAACAAATGGTTTTTTTAACTAAGGAGGTCTACTCAATTGGTTGAACAGGGTGTGTGAGTTGTTGTAAACCCATCGATTCTTACTGATAAAAAAAAATAAATGATTTTTAAATAAGTTGATTTTATTTTAATATCTTTTTATACAATTACTATTTATTATTATACCTAGACTGTGTACCTATACAATGCATTGGTATTTATTTTTCTATTCGTATGATGTTAATTACTTAGAGTTTATTAAATATAAATATTAATTATTATTTTGGTAAAGAAATAGCTAAAGGGTTATAGTTTATAATAACAGTTAATATTATAAGGGAGTAGCTTATATTATTTTATAATTTTATTATTATTTTATTACTATTTCAAAATGCAGTAATATAATAATTTATTTAATAACAAATATGAATAAAAATTTTATGTGTACAGATAATTTGATTTTGATACAGTTAGTCTAAAAGATTTTTGCACTATTGAGTAATTACAAATCATCTTGAATAAGACTTCTAGAGTAATTATTACAAAACATTTATGTGTAAAAATTAATTAAAACATAAAAGTATAAATCACTTTTAATTTAATTTATACACTTTATGGTATCATATTTTTAACAAATAAATTATAACAATATTAGAATAAATAAATTAGCGACAGAAAAACTAAAACGAAGGCAAAGTGGAATATAATGACAAAAAACTTATTTGACGTTTTCCAGTTACAAATTAGGTAAATTTTACTTTATACTGATACTGATTTATTTCTAATTTAACCTTTTTATTAAATAATTTTTTTTTGAAAGAAAGAAAAATAAATGTTCATTTATAGTTATTTTTTACAACTATAATACATTGCCATTTTATAGTTATAGTTAAATATGCATTAGTCATAAAGTTAAGCAACATTCGTGTATATATCATTGTACAAAAAGTAGTATGAGTTTGAAATTAAAAATTAAAAACCTAATAATAAAGTAAAAAATAAGGGTCAATAATATAATTGACTCTAAGGAAAAGCTCAACCTAATTTTTCTTTCTTTAAATTTCAACAACACGAAAGTTCCTTCCGAAAAAGAAACGTCCAATTTTGAATGGAGTAATTGTACTTTTTTTTTTGACTGAATTGTACTTATATGAAAGAACTATACAATAATTTTTATAATAAAAAATGAAACATTCATTTTTAAATTATATTTAGGGTAAACTATGTTTTTCATCCTTGAACTTTTCGATATTTTATGATTTTGGTTCCTAAACTTTTTGACGACCAGTCAACATCCTCTAACTTTTTTTTAATCTTAGGTTTTAGTCCTTTCCTTCTATTTTAGCCGTTAAGTGATGACGTGGTGTTAGTTTTATTATTATTTTATTTTATTACGTTTTCTGGCAGTTAAAAACTGCCAAAAATTGTATGGAGAAAATGTTTTTGAAAGGATTAATAATTTGTGGCAGCTTATAACCGCCACAAATTGCAATAACCTGAAAACATTTGTGAAAACATTGATGTTCAAATTTCCAACCCTTCGTGGAAAGGAAAAAAAGAAAGTGATAATGATGCTCATAAATTCCCTTTTACAGCAACACTCTAGATAAAACCCAACATGTTCACTATATGCGATAAAGACAAATAATCTTCAAAGAAATTGCTAGGTATAATCATAATATTCATAATGCAATGAATATTGAATAGGATCAAATGTTCAAAGCATCATGAGACTAAGGTGTTTTGATGGCTCACATGAAAGTTATAATGGCAGCTATAAGTCACTCGTAATGCCGCCATTCTTACGACTTGCCGTAAGTTCGAATTAGGATCACAAATCTTTGAGACCCTTCACCATTCTCTTTGGATTCTTTTTCGCCAAATTTGCGTAGCTTCCAAATGGCAGAAACAGAGTAATCCGAGTCCAAGGATGAAACTCGCAATAGTTTATTGACCAAGAGAGGATTGTGCCTGTCGTCGTTGTTGCTCTATGCACATCTCACCACCGGCGCCGACACCCTTCCCAAATGACAAGATTCGCAGCTTCCGCAGTCAGATTCGTAGCCTCCGCGGCCATATCTATGACCTCCGCAGCCAAATTTGTGGTCTCCGCAGCTAGATTTGCGGCTTTGGCAGCCATATCTGCGACGTTTATATTAAATTTGCGGCTTTGGCAAGTCAGATATTGAGTAACCACCACACGCAATTTTTCTCTTGATTCATGGTGGACTTGTTGTACATGGTCATCGATCTCTTGATTCATTATTGTTTGGTTTAGTTTTTCTTGATTGGTTATTGGATTGTTCTTGAATTTGAATATGTTCTTGTTTTTGTTATTTTTTATGTGTGTTCTTCAATTTTTGACGATTTTTAGCTGTCAGAAAATAAAACATAATAAAATAATAATAAAAATAATGTCACGTCATTATTTAACAATGGAATTGACGGAAATGACTAAAATATGGGACGGAAAAAAAGTTAGATAACGTTGACCGGTCGTTGAAAAGTTTAGGGACCAAAATCATAAATACCGAAAAATTTAGGAATGAAAAACATAATTTACATTTATATTTATATTTATATAAAGAAATTACACAAAGTGCATAGATCAATTGATGTAAAGTTATCCGGTTTATTCAAAAATCTCAAATAGGAATTCTAGATATGTAGAGGTAGAGTAATTCTATTAGTAAAAAATACATGTGATATATATATATATATATATATATATATATATATAATGCGATTGAGAAAAAAAATTCTACTAAAAATGATTCATTCATATTTTTTAATGAAAATTAACTATAAATAAAATCAATAAATATTTTACATCTATATAATAGTAAAAAGAAGTATAATATAAAAACTTTAAATTTGAAACAGTGAGATGGATTTCATGGTATTTTGCACCTTAATTAATGACAAAGCTACTGTACGAGGCCTATGCGCTGACACTGCACCCTTCCCCCCCTCTCCTGTTAAAAGCATGTGCATCTTTAGAGCCTTGTGTGCGTTTGTTTATGTTGAGAGTGACGAATGCCTGTCCACTACCATTTCAACTGTGGCACTGAAAAACATGGTTTGTTCTTTTATTTATATATATGCATTTAAAAGGATCCCTTATGCAATGAAAACGACCCCTCCTTCTTTCACCCTTTTTCTCCCTCTATTCCATCTCAAAAGGAAGATTTAGCCCCCCCACCCTTTGGTTTTGGCTTCCTATACACAAAAAAATGGTCCCCAACCATTGCTATCATTCACCCGGATGAATGTCACATGTATCATTCATTTAATATTGCCTAAAGGGTCCATGTGTGCAAGGCTACCTGACATATCAATAACATCATACTTTACTCCTATAACATTGATAACATTTAATGTCACCATTTTTTTTTTCTCAAAATAAAAATTATAAACAATTCTTCCATTTTTTCCTCACCACATGCATGCATTGCCTCTAATGTGTAATCCGTAAAATCCACATATACCGGGTATTTCCAAATATAATCATTAATCAACCCTGGAATTAGAATATATCCTCTCTCTCTTGTTATAGATATATCCTCTCTCTCTTGTTTCAAATTTTTCTTACTCTAATCCGGAATTAGAATCTGCATTAATTGCTGTTAAAATAACTATTGTTTTCTAGTTACAATTTAAGCCACAAATAAGTGGAATCCAGCCAGTATTTTGTATTCATAAGTAAATTATTTTGGGAGGAAAAAATATAGAGTACCCTCCAATTACAATAATTGTAAAAAAATGCCCTACTTCATGTGATTAGGTTAGACACAAGGGTAAAGCTAACTTTGCATGATCTTCATTTTTAATTGTCATATAACAAATGAACGGATGAATATGTCAAATGATGAAAACCAAGTTACAACTCACCTTTAAACAAACCTTCAACAGTCAGAATCTCAAACTCCTAAACACTGCATCTCGATCGACAACAATATTATAATAAAGAATATGAACTTTCTTTAAAATAAAACAAATTTCACCTAGTCAAGAGAAAAGAAAACATTAAAGAAGAAAAATGAATAAGAAGGGAACAATATAACTTGTTGTAAACTCCTCCTGCAATATCATCATATCATATCTTTCCCTTGGCAGAATAAAACTTGTCTTTTCTTTCTTTTCCTAGCACAATGGGCTTTGGTCACAGTATATGTCATTCATTCTGCTTCTCCTTCTGTGGTGGCTGAGGACATGTAACTCATCACAATGGAGGTTTCTTCTCCAACAGTTGAAGACTGGAACTGTTGCTTGCAAGTTTGGCATGTTATTTCCATAACAGTGGAACTTATCTTCTTGATGGCTTGCTTTCTCAGCTCTTCAGCCTTTGCAAGTTCAGCTTGTGCTTGTTTCCTTATCCTTTTGGCATTCACAAACTCAAGTTCAGCCATCTCAATTTGGCGTTTGGCCTCTCTCCTAGCCTCTTCTGCATAAGCCTTTTCTGCCATGGCCAACTTGAGTTCCTCTCCTGCAAACTCCTTCAACCTTGCCACTTCCAATGTGGAATGGTCACTCACATTATTATTATTCCTTTCAGGTGGGCTCCTATGTGCTTCTGAAGATGCTCTCTCTGGTTCATTCCCTTTGTCATTACTACATGAGCCTATTGAAAGTTTCAAACCATAGTTTTCCTTTGGATTTTGTTTTTCTAGAGAGTTTATTGAGGAGGGTAGGAGCTGAAGTTCTAAGTTATGCGAGGTGGTGGACTTGTTATTGTGTATCTCTGAAGTTAATAAGACTGTTGCTGGTTGTTCAGCTGGTTTTGGTAGTGGAAGTCCTTGCAATGGTGGGGCTATGCTAAAATTTGCCTCACTAGAGGGACTTGCGCTTGAAGCTGTTCTAGAAGAGCATGCAGGTTGTAGTGCTTGTAACTCTGGCCGGTGCTGCCGGACAGTGCATGCATCTTGGTGTTCTATGAAACTCTCCACCCTGAAAGGACAAAAGTTTAGGTAATTAAAATAGATTAGATTATGATATATGTGTTATGGCTTCATCTTGTTGTCTCCGAATATATAATTGGCTAGGGAAAGAAAAAACTTGGTCAAACAAAGATATCTATGTATGCAAACCTTGTTTGTAGTGTTAAAAAAAAATGAAGCAATATATATAAAAAAAAAAGCATTAATGAAAGGTCTGGTCCATGGATGTTGTGGGGAAGTTTCAAATTGAATAGTGTAATAAAATAAAATAAGACAGAGTGATCTAATTAATGGGGTCTTCATAAGTTCGAAAAAAAAAATGAAAAAAATCAAATATTTCCCTTCTATATATGGGTTTATTTTGGTCTTTAGTTTTTCAATAGAAGTGTGGAGATAGATTGCCCTTAAACTCAAAAGCTGTCATAGGAACTCATAGTGCAAAGCCAGAATGAGGTGGATAGGATGTATGTAATATTCATAACATAATGCTTATGAATTTGAAAATTTTCAACTTATATGCTTTTGAACTTCCAAAATAGAATATTAATATATTAGTAACCTCTAGAAGATGGAAAATCTTTCACATGAAAGGTATCTGAGATTCAGAATTTTTGTTTCTCTGCACCATCCTTGTACCTAGAATTTTAGGGTTTGACCATAATCATATATAATTATATATGTGATTTTACAAGTAAAATAATAATAATAGTGACTTGTTTCTGTTATTGAGAGCAAAAAAATTGCTGAGCAGGGGCTGAATCTGAGGAGCCAAACAAAGCACAGAAACCAAGAAAGAGAGAGAGAGAGAAAGGTGGGAACTTGGAATAATGGACAAACACAAGAGGTGTGTGAGAAGAAGTGGAATTAAGAGGGAAAACAGAAAGAAACTAACCTGGAAAAGACACGGCCACAGTCACAAGAATGGCCCCGGGTGCCACAGGTTTTGATGTGTGCCTTGTAATCAGATTGAACAGCATACCCTTTGGAGCACTTGTCACAAACCCACTGCTTGTGATTGCTGTGTTTCCTTCTGAAGTGCTTTTTGATTCCCACAAGGTCCCCAAGGGCATGGCAAGGGTCATGGTGCAAGCAGCTTGGTTCAGGACACACAAACACCCTCTTCTTCTGGCCTTGTGTTTCCCTCTTGAGCAGCTTCCACGGCACCTTGTGCCTCCTCCTGTGCATTTGAAGATTCTGGTCCCTCTGGAACCCTTGGTTGCAGATCTCACACACATATCTGTCAGATTCCAGCAAGGTGGTTGGTGAGAGAGACACAACCTCAGCATCTGGATCTGCATAAATATACATACACACACACAAGGAAAAAGAAATTAACTTTAGAGAGAAAATCAAAACCCCACGAATTTTGTTTCAGGTAAAAGCTTGAAAGTAGTTGAAACTTATCAGCCCCTATATAAAAGGGAAAAACTTTACCGGGTGTGCCTGCGGGTCTTCTTTTCCTTTTGTTAGCCACCCCATTTTCTGATAATGCAAAGGCGGCATCAGAAGAAGATGGTGCACCAGAAGAAACACTGTTGTCTAACATGGGTGTGGAATTTAATTTTTGTGGTTTGAGGACTATATGTTCACACATGATTAATTCTCACTCACAATAACTAGCTAGTACAACTTGGTGAGGTTGCAATAGTGGGGTTTCAGCTTTACTCGTATGGAAAGAAGATGAGGAATGATAGTGGCACAACTGAAGGAAGAAAGAGAAATAATAGAGAGAGAAAAAGGTATTGCTTTTATGTAATCAAATCAGCTTTCTTTAAGGCTTTTTTTTGGGGCTAGCTTTTTCTTTGCCACGAGCTTTCTTTCTTGCTTTGTTGTTTCATTTCATTGACCCCTCACCTCGAGCAGGTAAGGTTGAAGGCAAGTCTTGTTTATAAAGCTCCCTCTATGAGCCTTAAGGGGTGTGTCATGTGTGTGTGTCTTTTGCTTGGGGCTGACCCAATCCAATCAACGTTTGGTTGAAACTTGGAGCCCCACACGCGGAATTTTGGACAGGAACAAAAAAAACATCCTTCCTCTCTGATCCAACCACATAAGAAAACAACAGCATAGTCATTATTTCGTTCATGGCACTGTAATTTGCATGAATATATGTCGGCCAAGGAAGGACCCCGTTATGCGTGACCTCATATCATAGCATACTCTCTGATCTGATCACGTGACAAGTGCGTGACAATCTCTATAATTAATGGAAGGATAAATAGGGTGGTGCCTGGTACAATGAAAAATTGAAAATTCAGTTACCAATGATTCATGCGGTTCAATTAGTGATCCACTGGTTCAACCAGTGATCTAGTATCTTAATCGCGGTTCGATCATCGATTCGATTTTTAAGACTATGGTTACCATTGGTTCACGAATCGGGCAGGACGGCAGACTCAACACTTCCACCCATTTTGGAGAAAATATATATATATTATAGAGAGGTTGTTCTGTTGCATCCAAATGTAAGGAGAGTGGCAAATCAGCCACACCACATCCAACTAGTAGAAGATACAGGTTCATTAATCAAATCAATAACATCAATACAGGCATTAACTTTATCTTTTTTTTTTAATTAATGCCAACTGATATACGTAAGAGCTTACTTTCCTATTAGCTAAAAATTAAAATTCAAGCTTTTTTAGCTAAAATGCAAGCTTTCGAAATGAAATAAAAACTTAATAACATGGATTAGGGAGAAAGTTTTACCTTTTAAGTAATTTTACCAAACGTGTTGACTGAAATTCTAAGTAACTTATAAATATAACTTTTTTTTGTTAAAAAAATTAAAGAGAGGAGATGATCTTAGTCTAGAGTAGGAAAAATCTTAAGGCTCAAATCATGCTTACTGAATATTTACATTTATCTCACCTCAAAATATGAGTGAGAACTTCAAAATATAATTTAATATATGTTAAGGATTAATTTCAGTTTTTATATTAAGAATTTCTTTACTTAAGATTTTTTTTTCAATATTAACTCGTCTTATTTATTTTTTAGTTATGGTTAAACATAAAATTTTGGATATTGGTCCCATTTGGAAACAACTTATATATGTTCACTTATGTTATAATAAATGAGAGTGTTTGGAAGAGTTTATAAAAATATCTTATGATTGGTACATACGATATTTTTAGCTTATTTTTATAAGTCCTCCAAGATAACTTATAGGAATAGCTTATACAAAGCTTATGAAAAGATCCAATTTCAAATCCTACCAGGGTAAAAAAATATATAAAGGTGTAAGTATTTTTTTTTCTGTTTCTTCCTTCAAATTAAATATTTTATTTTATTCGTTTCTTCACCCAAATTAATATAAATATTATCTTATACACAAGTCAAATAATAATTATTTATTGCTAATAAATTTATTCATTTATATCTTTCCTTATTTTTCATTAAAATACAATTTATAATTAAATAATTTTATATTTTATATGTTGCTAGTAATTTCTTTTATACATTGCTAGCAATTTTATTTATATGTTTCCTTCTACAATAGTGTGTAGTGGTGAAATTTATATAATGATATACTATTATTTTTATATACTTATATTTATTTATACATGTGAATGGTGAATTTTTTAATCATATTTTGATTATTAAATATTTTATTTTTTTAATATTATTGACAGGTGCATTTATTTGTGTGTGTCACTTGATTCTTTTTAAAATTTATGATGCTTAAATTTTTGTTTTTAAAAACTAAAAATAGAAAAATTATGACTAGTGATTTTATTTTTAATATTTTTGTGATGTTATAATGTTAGTATATTAATTATTTACTTACTTTTTACTTTTTAATTGATTTTTTAATCATGATTTATTTTTTAATTTTTAAAATGTGACAACATCTTATAAGTGTTTATGAAGCTATGCATCTAAACATTTCATAATTGTGTAAGCGCTTTTATATATATATATATATATATATATATATATATATATATATATAAATAATTTATTAAGTTTTAAGCACATATAACATAAGTTTTTTATATAATAAGAGCCTTTAAAAAAAATTCTTATATAATAAGAACTTATTGAAAAAATAATAATTAAATTGTTTTTCTAAACGGGCCATTATCCTTTTTGTTTATGTTAATAATAGAATATCGTTACATTTTTTTATCAGTTGACATTATTTTGTTAATTGGCAGAAATTTGAGTCTTTACAAATAAATGATTTTTGACCCATTATGTGATAATGTGATATAAGTTCGTTTCAAACAAAATACAACTGCCATAGTAGTTTTCAGTTCAAAAAAAAAACTGCCATAGTAGTTTTCGACAAGCTGCAAATTATTTGTTGGTCACGTCATTTGGGCCGGAATGTAAGAGACAAAAGCACTTCAGATGGAAATAGAGCATTACTATTCACAGCCCACCCAAATAATTATTAAGACCCTTCACCTTTTCAGAAGTGTGTTAACGGAAACAAATTTTCGCTATGTATCTTGATTACATATTATTTTCATTGTTGTATTATTAATTACTATAATCTAATTTTAAAGGAGTTTAATTAAAATAGTTAATGGTTAAACACTTAATTTCATAAATAACTTGATAAATATAAATGACACAAAAACATAGAAGAAGTGACGTATAATAATAAAGTTTAATTATATTTTTAGAGAGTCTATTGTTTAATCCTCCAAATAAAAATTTGCATCCTCTAGTTCCTCAAATTTTTAAAATGTTCTTTATAATCTCTATCCTCAAATAAAAATTTTGCATTTTTTTAATCCCTCAAATTCTGACAGTGGGACTAAAAAGAACATTTTTTCCAATTTAAGGAACTAAAAATGCAAATTTTTATTTGGAGTACTAAAAAAGAGATTCCCTAATTTGAAGGACTAAAATCATAATTAAACCTGATAATAATGTATAACAAAAAGCGCACACTTGTTATACAAAAATAATGAATAAATTTTGTACATGTATAAGGATCATATATCTGACAAACTGGCAAGTGTCATGCATGTTGGCATCACTTGGATGTTGGTACATGAAACACAAGACAGTAACACCCTATGCATATCGGTTGCGTTCGCTAAGATCCTGAAAGAGCAACAAGTAGCAAATCAACAAATAAGATGAGCTCTTCGAATTCTTGGTGAAGATCGTACAACCAACAAGATATAAAAGAGAAGCGTGCGCTACAAAGATTATCTCGCCCTCTACCAATTGATGTTCGTATAAGTCATGTAACTAGGAGAAGGTCATGTGTGAGCCTTTGGAGGTAGCTGATCTAGCGTTGAAGCGAATGGCCTCATCGTTTGATGACGAATGGTGGGAACATGGCCTCCCAACAACATGAATGTGTAGGAGACATGACACATCATCTAGTGTGATGGTCATCTCCCCTACAAGAAGATGGAATGAGCTGGTATCCCTATGTCATTGCTTAATAAATGCAACCAATTTGGCTTTATTTGCTATGTCATACAATGCACGTACAAAATGAACAAATCCTGACTCCTCAACATACCTTTTTACAACCTCATTCGTGAGAATGTCGGTAATCTTACACGGATGACTCACAGGCTTCAATGTTGGCTTGCTTAGTCCTTTTTACAACTGTGGGGCAACGTAGTTCGAGTAAGACTTCAATACAAAGTGCTTCAAAGGACCTCCTCCATATGGGGGCTTACAGTCCATGGCCTCTCTACTAGCTTTGGCGCTATCTCCAACACCCCCTATGCCTCCACTATAATTGCAACCTCGAGCTCAACAATGTAGTTTGGCTTTGCATCATCAGCCATGGCAGCTTGTCGCTCCTCCTTCGACGCCATAACTCTTTATTTATGAGTTGAAATTGTCAGTGGTACTCATTTAGCTCAGCATAAAGAACATGCACATCAATATAAATTTAATCAACATATTAAAAATGCACGGATTTCAATTCATGAACCAAGTACACAAGAAAAACTTGTTTCCATTTGTAATAAGTGCACAATAGAAACAAAGTTTATGCCAAATCTTTAAAAATAAAAGGCTAAATGTTACTTTTGGTCCTTTATGTTTTAGTATTTTTTCGTTTTAGTACATAACGTTTTAAGAGTTTTGTTCTGGTCCTTTATGTTTTCGAAAGGTATCGTTTTGGTCTTTTTTTTTTAATTTTCCGTTTAAAGAGTTAGTGTTCAGTTAACATTTAAATTTTGAAATAATTAATTTAAAATAGTGGCGGCTAAAAACCGCCACTATTTTTTTTTTCAGAAAAAATAAAAGCCTCACAGTCCTTCTCCCCCGTACAAGCATTCAAAGAAACCCAAATCCCAAAAACACTTCAAACCTCTACAACTTCCCACCCTGAATCTCACCACAGAGATTATTGTTCCATAGATACGATTGTTCCTAAGATCCAACCCCTCCAAGTCCTTCGACTCCGACAACCTCACTTTCCCCAAATCAAAAGCCAGCGAGTTCTTCACGAGGTTTATCTTCTACGCGTTTTTCTTGTTCGCCCCTAACAACACCGATGCGTCTCCCTCCAGCATGTTCTAGGACAAGTCCACGAAGGCCAGGTCCTGCTTGGTCAGCGTCACCGGAATCTTCCCAAGGTCGAGGTTGCGATTGCCGTCGAAGCCAAGGCTGAGGAGGTTGGGGAGAGACGAGGTTGGGTCGACGAGGTTATTGGTGTAGGCAATGTAGAGAAAATCGATGTAAGGGAGGTTGCCGATGGAGGAGGGGATTAGGGCGGGCTTCAATTCCTCTCTCATCTTCTTCCTCTAAACCTTTCTCTACTTACCTATCTTCTCTGATTAGCGCATTCTCTCGCACCCCAAAACCTCTGTTTGCCAAATCAAGGTCCCACTTTTACACAAAGAGAAACGATTGTGGATTTTCCATCAGAGCCCCAAACTCTAAACTTCTCCAATTCATTCTTCGAAGGGGTGGTTTTGACTCTGAAGACGACCCCTCTTTTCATTCATAAGGTGCATTAAGATTCACAATCGGAGAACAAACTAGCTCGGAGAACAAATTTGTTTGTTTTTCTTCAATTGATTGGTTGGGATTTGGGCTTGTTTGATTGCTTGTACGGGGGAGAAGGACTGTGCAATGATTGAGGTTTTTATTTTTTCTGGAAAAAACACATAGTGGCGGTTTTTAGCCGCCACTATTTTAAATTAATTATTTCAAATTTTAAATATTAACGGAACACTAACGTTTTAAACGAAAAATTGAAGAAAGGACCAAAACAATACATTTCGAAAACATAAAGGACCAGAACGAAACTTTTAAAACGTTATGTATCAAAACGAAAAAAATACTAAAACATAAAGGACCAAAAGTAACATTTAGCCAAAATAAAATAAAATAAAAGCTCGATATCTTACCTCAAATAAAGAAAGACCTTCACATGCGCAAAAGTGGGGATGGTGCAAGCTTAATAGGCGCGGATGGGACGAGGAAAATTAGCAAGGAAGTAAGGGGTTTGATGGAATGAAATGGGTAAGAGGGTGCGACCAAGCTGAAAAGGAGAAAGGTAGGGGTGGGGTGAATTAGTCATTTAATAAAATATTATAGTATTCTACAAAATCCATAATCTCTTAATAAAAATCCAATTTATTCTATCTTTTATCTCTTAAAACTTTCTACATTCATTTAGAAAAATGTCTTATGGGGCAACACCTATTTTTTATGGGGACAAAAAAAATATTTAGTATGTTTTAAATAAATAAAAAAATCTTTGTTGGACCAACTGCCCCCATTATTTTAAAAAAAATTGTTTTAACTAATACTCAATTTCATAATTAACATCAAATATTAAGATATATATTCAAATTATAATTAATTCATTCATCAAGTAAAATTAATTTTTAAAATTTGTAAATTAAAAGTTTTGAATAACTGCATATTTATATATTAATTTATATTTTCATTATCAATAAACTAAAATTTTAAATATACATATTTTAATCACATTTCAAATGTATTTTTGCATCAAACAAACAAGTTATGATTGACCATTTCATAACAAGCATTAAGCATAAAAGAAAATACTAACATTGAAGACAAACTATATATATATATATATATATATATATATATATATATATATATAAAAAGATACAAGAAAGTTTATGTTTGGTTACATCTAACTCCAACAATGGAGAAAGTTAGCTACTCATAACAATGAGTAGCACCAAAATACATGGAGAAATGGAAAAGATGCTCCAATGGAGCAAGGAAAACTTATCTACTTAATAGAACAATGTATCTTCATGCCAGTGCATAATCTATCCATAAATGGCAAACAATCCCTTTATATACTTGAGTCGAGTTTCTATTTTAAGCAGTGTTGTAAAACTCGAATCGAACCCGGACTAGTGTCTGGTCTAGATTAAAAATGCACAAGACCCGGTGATTACGTCATTAACTCGATCTAAAACCGGTAAACTTAGCCAGTTCTGAGTTATGTGCCGGTTCCGAGTTGTGTAACATTTCTTGTCACGCTTTTAAATTACACAATGTTTTTGGTTTCTGCACACTATCTGAGGGTGGCTTCTGCACTCTGTCTGATGCACGTAACCCACAACTTCAGATTTGACGCATGCTGCATCTATATGTTAATTGAGAACTCCAATTTTGAATTTTTGTGAACCAGCTCCTCAACCTCACGTCCCTTTAATTAATATTTTAACATTGCAAATTCAAAATTTGTATGGCCTAGGATTCGAACCCAAGTGCCTTGGAATTTTTTAAAAATTTGCCACTTCACTTATGTGTTACGTTTGTACATATATGACAAATATGATTTATAAATCATTCATATACTCCTATAATATGATATTACGTGTTAAATTATTTATGACTAATTAATATATTCTTATAATATTATTATTTTGATCTTGATAACAATATATAATAGCTAATTATTATTATCTTAATATAATTTAAAATTTATGTGCTTTATACATCTTCATCAAACTTATTCATGACCCTTCAAAAACTTTTGTACTTAGCCATAGAAAATAAAAAGAGTTTCCTTAGTAATTTAATGATAATAACCAACGGGGTCAAACCGGATCAATTAATGACCTACTGGTTCAACCACTGACCCATCGACCCAGTGCCTCGACCAGGTCGATGACCGGTTCGATTTTCACAACATTGATTTTAAGTGACCATTCACTTAGCTTGTTGAGCTCGCTTAGCGAATTTACAAAAATACTAGGTACAAAAACTAAATCTCGCTTAGCCTCTTGAGATTGCTTAGCCAAATTTGGATATGATGTTATTGACCTCATTTTTACTTAGCCTCTTGTCCTCGCTTAGCCAAACTCCAAAATTTTACTTTTCACCAAATGGCTAATTCGCTTAGCTAGCTATTGTGGCTATGTGAATTTCTCTTTGAGGCAATTCTTGAATCTTCATAATTAAGCTCCAAATAGAACTCAATGTCCAATATCCATTTCTACATAAGATGTAGACAAAATAATAAGATGCAACCATGAAACTAGATAATTAAACTAAAAATTAACTACGGAGTATTTACAAATCTAAAACAATTTGAGTTGAACATTACTCTAAATAATTATGAAAGTGAAATAATTGCCTCGAAAATCATTCAATAATTAAGTATTTAAGACAATTATCACTTATGTAAACATTTATGATCACAAAAACTTGGAACTACCTTCAAACACGTTAATTGGCACGAGGTTATTATAGTCTAACAAATGGTCTCGAGTTTGAGTCTAAAGTACATAGTGTTAAATACTTAGAGGGAGAACTATATTCCTCATAAGGTATGTTTGGATACTTGTTTGGGACCTCAAACATACTTTTGGAACCCCAAACTCAATTTTGTATCATGTTTGGATTCCTCTAAAATTAATTTTGTGACCTACATTCAAGGAAAATCTAAGTTTGGATCAAAAGCAACAAATATGTTGCCTTTAAAGTAAAATTACTTTTGATTTGTATTATTCAAACAAATTTTATTTTATCAACATACTTTTGAACAAAAAACATCCAAATACAAATCACGTTATAATAAACTCATTTTTATCAAACTTAAGTTTACAACATACTTTTGATTCAAACTTATGTTTGCAAATTTTAATCCAAACAACACATAGTATTCCTGCATGACTCAAATATAATTGTTTTCTGTAAAAGATACATGTGGTCTCTAAAAAAAACTTGAAAGCATTAAGTACATTTATTTTTTTAAATAATTACAAAACATAGAATAAAAATAATTAATTTAGTCCTCAAAATCACAACTCTACTAGTCAATTTAATTCTTAAAATTATAAAAATATTATCATAGAATCTAAAGTTACAAAGTTTATGTTATTTTAGTCCTTGAAAGGTATATTTGTAAGTTAAAGGAGGAAGTTATTTATAAATTACCTTTAACCTCGACTCTTAAGTGATGTTAAACTTTTTGGCGTACAAACACATTTAGTAATTACGAAAAATAACATAACATTTTTGTAATTTCATAAACTAAATTAAATATAAAAATTTTAGAGAATAATTTGGTGTATATTATTCAAAAATATAATATTTTATATAAAAAAAGAGGAATTCAATACATAAAAGTAATTCACCTCATTTTCTTTTACTTTTTAGTCTATTCTTCTGGTACATAAGATTAAGAAATCATTATAATAAAGTAACTTATATTTTAATATTTTTAAAATTAATTGAATGTATAACATTATTTATAAACAATTGCAATGAAAAAAAAAAGAAAAAGAAAAATGTTACGTTTGAGCAAGACATAACTAAACAAGATTTTACCAATATTATCCTTAAACTGATTATTTAGTCAATATATAACTTGAAACCAAACATGTTTTCCTTGTATAGTATTTCTTCATCCACCTCTTGCGACTTATCTATGATTGAAATATAGATATAGATTATTTATCTTCTAATAAACTGATAAACCTTAAAAAGGCATCGAGATTGACATGAGATTCAATGGATTGAGACAATGTGGCATGAACAAGGCAAGTTCTATACAAAGCCCAACATATTTTTCTTCTCCTTTGCATAGCTCCCAATTTATGTTGTCCACATCGCCAAGGCCCTTCTCTCTCCTAATTTTTTAAAACCCTTTTTCCATATGCGTGCTTACCGCACCTAGCAAAACTCAAAAGCTAGATATATACACATATTTTTGGACTTTTTCTAATTTCTTATTATTGTTTATTTAAAACGAGCGTGGCAAAGTAGTATATTATATATGCCCATACATACCCTATTTTTTAGCACCATTTCTCTCTCCCATTCCCTATTGCTCCTCTCTCCTCTCTCCTCTCTCCTCGCCTTTCTCTTTCTCTCTCTTTCAGATTTCTGTCTCTCTCATCTTTCTCTCTCCGGAAGGGCAAACCCTAAAGACCGTTTGCACCCACCAAGTAAGTTTTCTCTCTCCTATCGCTTCTCTTTCTCCCTCTCTCTCTTTGCGCTTTCTCTTTCTCTCTCTCTCTCTCCCTCTCTTTCCTTAAAAATTTGAATACATGGGGTCCTTCTTCTACCGTTGAGCCTCAATATAAATAATTTGTGCTGTGAATTTGTTTTTCTTCGCCATTACAAGCGAGATCTAGTCCCAAATTTTGGAACCCTAAAATGGAAATTGGGGATCTGCACGCCGAGCTCGGCTTTTGTGTGTGTTGGGTTTGGTTTGTGGGAAAATGTAGGAACCGTAATGGCGTTCAGATCGTGGGGTTTTCGTTTTGCGGCGATTAGATCGAGCAAGTTTCGATTTTTTTATTACTCGGGAACGGTGAATCTGGACTTGTTTGAGCCTGATTTGAGAATTTGGCTTTGGTAATCTTAGACATTTTCAATTTTTTTGTTGAATTTGTGATTTTGGGTTGTTGCTATTTTCTCATTTTTACAATTAAATTGCATGGTGTTTTGTCAATCTGGAATTTAGTTTCCCTGTTGAAGTGATTGTTTGTGTTTTATTAGTTCATGGTATGTTGTTGCCTTGTTTGTTTAAGATTATTTTAATGATGGACGTTGAAAGAAGAAGAAGAAGCAAAGGGCATGTTTTGAAACTTTATGATCCTTTGTTTTCTGTTGTGTGTAGTTGTCATGGATGATGATGTGTTGAACATGCCCAATTGGGGTTATTATGAACCCTTCAGAGGGGGACATCTTGGTCTTCAGCTCATGCCTGGTATGACTGAACGAGACACAAAGCCATTTTTGCCTGGTCGTGACCCGGCTATGTTAATGGGTGCAAATGGAACTTTTCACCCTCGAGATTGCGTTGTTTCGGAAGCACCAATGCCATTGAACTATGTCAGAGACAATTGGATAAACCAGAGAGATAGGTTTTTTAATATGCAGCAGCCCACAAATCCTAATTATGCGGTACTTCCAGAGACATCGGGAGCTCCTAACTTGCAAATTATACAGCCACCACCTGATACGTCAAGAGATGAGAAAGTGGATAGAGTTGAAGAGTTAGTTGTCAAGAAGGAAGGTGGCCAGTCGAAGAAAAGGCACACTAAGGGTGCTCTGTCGACTCCAAAAGCTAAGAAACCTAGGAAGGCGAAGGACAACGGCAATGTTCCAGTTCAACGTGTGAAGCCACCGAAGAAGACTATGGAGCTTGTAATTAATGGAATTGATATGGACATTTCTGGTCTACCTATTCCGGTTTGTTCGTGCACTGGGGCTCCTCAGCAGTGTTATCGTTGGGGCTGCGGAGGTTGGCAATCGGCTTGTTGCACCACAAATGTGTCCATATATCCTTTGCCAATGAGCATGAAAAGGCGTGGTGCAAGGATAGCTGGGCGGAAAATGAGCCAAGGTGCTTTTAAAAAGGTTTTAGAGAAACTTGCAGCTGAAGGTTATAATTTTGCTAATCCTATTGATCTGAAGACTCATTGGGCCAGACATGGCACCAACAAGTTTGTCACTATCAGGTAGATAGGTGCTGCTGAGACACATGACATTTGGTCTGTTTCACCTGTATATACACCTGTGTGGTCTTTCACGCAGATGTTGAGTTATTTGTTATCCAAGAATTTTCTGTTGTGGCACTTCTACCTAAAATTTGGATATTCCGGTTCTTTTGTTCTTTTTCCCTCTTCGGCTTTTATGTGATAAGGGACAACCATGTTATATGGCATCAACATTTATGTAGATGAGTTATAACTAGATAGACTAGTTTTGGATAATTCTCCTTCACATTTTAATTTAAAATTGTCAAGATTTTTCGATGCTATGTTTTTTTATGAATTAATTTTTCATCATTCCTATGGCTTATTGGTTTGTCAATTACACATTGCCTTTGTTTCTTTGACTTAGCCCTTCAGTTTTAGTTGTGTATGGTTCATTAACAATCCTATAAGTGGATGCTACTTGAAGTGTGCTTCATTAGGTGTGCATAATCTTTCAGTTGCAGTTCTAGTAGACCATGATTTAACCTGACAAGTCCTTCCGAGGTTTTAGAGGTTGCATAATGGGGGAAAGAGCCTATTCCTCTCCTATAATCACACTGTATATGATATCAATGAGATTAAAACCTGGGACTTGTAGGATAGGGACCTCATTGCCAAACCACTGTATCCCTTGTGGGTTACTCTGTTAATTTTGGATGAATCTATACTGTTTGTTGTCAGTTAATTCAGTGGTATAGTCATTTATTCTGTTTCTTCATGATTCTATACCATTTTACGGCCTTTATATTATCTATTTCTCAGCCCCGTTCTGAACAGTCTAGAGGCATAATGGGAAATAATTGAATGAAAAGATTTTGTCCAGCAATGTCTGATTGAGCTATATATCTTTTGTACAGGCATGTCTTGTGATTCTGCAGTCCAGCAAATTTTCTATACCTCAAATTTTAAAGTATAACAATGAATTGAATAAATGGAGACAAGTGGCATGATTAGATCTTTTTACTCTGAATAGAATGCCAATTGCTCCTTATTTTAGTTAGCTCTTGTGAGGCAGTAGTGGCATAAAGTCAGCTATTACCGATTCAAAATTAGGAAGTTGGTCTTCATAGTTTGCCATTATAAATAGGTTACTTTCATATAGAAATAGTCGGAACATGATGGCAATAGTTGGCAATGTTGGCCAAAAGTATAGACTCATTCTGTAAATAGGAAAGCCTACAGTTTGTAGAGAGGAGAAAAATAGGATAGATAGAAATAAAAATAATGAGTAAAAATAGGTGAGAAATAAAGTAGAAATTAAAAGTGTTTTGTTGAAGAGAATTAGAGAAGGGGTGAGAGAGATAAGATAAGTAGAAATAGATGAGAAATAGTACAAAG
This sequence comes from Pueraria montana var. lobata, assembly GCA_026413185.1. Taxonomy (NCBI): domain Eukaryota; kingdom Viridiplantae; phylum Streptophyta; class Magnoliopsida; order Fabales; family Fabaceae; genus Pueraria; species Pueraria montana. The sequence continues at coordinate 22,283,064 of CM048648.1, read as the reverse complement.
TTTCATCACTTTTTTAATTATTTTTTATCTAAATCTTATCTACCAAATAACTCAACTAATTTTCATCTCTCTCTGTCGTTCTAATTTATCCTCCACCAAACAGACACTTTAACCTGTTTGGCACAAATCTAACTGTTGGTAAAAGAATAGTTTTTTTTTTTTTGGGATGTCAATGGTTTACCAGGAGGAAAAGGTATTTGACCCGAAAAAATAAAAATATAAATTGAAATAGAGAAGTTGAAAGAAGATTATGATACCTAATCAAAACTAGTGGTAGGATAAGTCCTGATTTTGAGAGGGGGGCTGTTTTAGAGTAGTTTAAATTAACAGTCAGTTGTCTAGTGGCTAGCAGTAATTTAAGAGTTAATAATGTTTTATTTTTCCTTCACTCTTCCCATCATAATTGAATGTCTTGAAACATTTTTAATCAATTTACCATTTCAAGCAATTGTATTAAGATTTTGTGCTTTGTCATTTCGTTGTTAGAGTTACCTTTTATCCTTTTAAGGGCGTTTGCACGTGATTGTTCGTTCGGTGTTACCTCGAGATTGCCCGTTTTCACGAAAAGAAATTTGTGATTCGACCCACGAATTGAAAATTATCAATCTTATGTGGTTGTGTTTTATTGACCAATTCTATGATTTTGTATGTAGTGCCTTTAACCATTTTTTCGTCCTCTATATTCATATGCCACATCAATCATAAAAAAGTTTCATAAAAAAATGTAAAGGGTTACTTTTATTCAACGTCCGTTTGCACGAAAAGTCACATGACAAATAGGATAAAAACCAATAACAAGTGGAAATTATAATGCTAGATAGGGGCTTTCTTCAGAAATAAAAGAAGTTGCATTGGCATTTGTCTCATTAGAAAAAGGTGATTCTTCCTATTTAAACTATATAATCATGATTAAAAGAAGAAAGAGTATATACCTCTTTGACGTTTTATCAAAAATTACATCACGAACTTTAAAACTTTCGTATTTAATTCTTAAGCATAGTTATTATTTCATTTAGTTCTTCCACCCATCAACATGTTGGTTTGAGTTTTTTTTTTTTTTTCTTGGATTAGAAATCACGGGTGTCCCCTAATCCACCGCTGCTGGCCCAAGGAAATTTTGCGCACAGAAGAAATCATACACGAGTTCTTCCGCTAAATAGATCGTTCTCACATGTGAACATATCGAGACCTTACACTACTACGTCAATCTTATGGGTTGGTTTGAGTTGAAAGACTTTATATCCTTTAAATATAATTTTGGGTCCCGTTTCAAGATATTTATATAAGAAAGTACTATTAGGAAATGTTCTTATTTAAAGGGTACATTTTAGAGTTGGATTTTGAAGAAAATGAGAGGAGAATAAAATTTTTATTTCTAATAAATGTTTTTCTAATTTAATAATTTTTTAAAATAAAATAAAATGATAGATTATCACAAACTTAATATATTAATCTTTTGTTTACTTTTATAAATATTATATAATTTTTTTTAGAAATTAATATTTGTCATTCTTTTTCTTTCTCTTCAAAATCCAATTCCCAAACATACCATAAGTATTTGATTATATTGTAAGGGATTAATCTCTCACTTATTGTGTGAGGATATAATATGAGAAATGAAAAAAAAAAAAGTCCTTTCATCTACTTCTGTTAAGGAAATCATTTTTTTTTACTGCATTAAGCAAATCATTTTATTAGTTGCACTATTGGATGAAAAAAATAGTTAAAGTTCTTAGATGTGATGCAATGTATAATACCCATTAAAATTCAGTTAAGCTACTTTATTAGAGATGCAACATTGAATTTGGTAGACGAAACAAATAATAAAATTAAATTGATTTTAGTTAATGATTCATAAATGAAATCAAATGAAACTTTGTTGTAAATAACAGAAATACCTATAGGATCTATCAGTATTTTATTTCATCTTTTTTTTTTTTAATCTTTAAGTCATAGTTTCCTTATTTTAGGGTTAATTGTTCCCTTATAAAAACAAGATTAGATAATGTAATTCTTGTGATACAAATTAATAAAATCAGTGCCATTCAACTAACTTAATCCCTAAATGTTTTAATTAATGTATTAAAATAACTTTCTTGAGTGCTCTCTGAGTTTTCTTCAATTTATAAAATTTCCAAAAATATTTTACTAATTTTTTATCTCTTTTAATTATTGCTTTTCAAAATCAAATCCACAATTTTTATGATTCTTAGTAGCATTGTTTTTGTGAATTAGTAATTGGTCCTCGATTCTTGAGAAAAATACTTAGTTATTCACAATTTTATTTGTTGTAAATAAGATAATAAAATAATGACACTATTCTGGTATTATTTTATGTAATAATAACAAAATAACTATAATAAATACTATTTTATTTTTATTTTAAATACTTTTTGTTTTGTTGGTTGTAATGTAAATAATATAATATTATTCAATACAATATGTTAATCTATATTATTTATTTTATTATATTATATATCTAAGTATATATTTATAATATAATATTATAATATTGTTATATATATCATATACAAGAAATGACAAATGAATGAAAAAAATATTGATAATAGAACAATGGTGTATGGAACTTGCATATATATATATATAGAGAGAGAGAGAGAGGAGGAATCAAAGTTACTCCAAGAGTAACTCTAAGAAAGTTACTCTTTATCCTCACTTCATTATTTATTTTCTTGAAATCTAATGATTCCAAAATATAGCTAATCTTAACTCTAATACTTTTACTCTTAAAACATCAATTTTTTTTCTTTTTCATTTTGTGTCTTAGAATTGAAAATGCGCTTTGAAATTTTCAAAAATACATTCCCAACTTTTATCCAAAATAGCCTGAATCGTGGAGAGGGACATCGTGTTAGCGAAAATGAAAATAAAATGTTTTAGCATGTTACCTAACCTTGGAATGCAATAACATGGGCGTGTCCATGTCGGCGATAATTAAATTAGATGCTAAGCGACACATAAGAGGATAAAAAAGAATTAATGCTAACGTGCAAGGAACATAAACACATACATGTATACAAAAGAATAGTCAAAACGATAAAGTGCATTTAGAGCGTACAAGGAATGAGATCGATGCAGACATGTGGAAAAATTGAGCAATAAAAAAAATAAACCATCTGAAAACAAGAACAGGGTTTGAAACTCTACCAGCTTACATGATGGGAAGTTCAAATACAAGAAAACATACAACATGTTACTGTGTAGACTTATACGAGAAAACAACACAGGCAAAAGTCCAGCAAATTAAGCAAAGTGTTCCTAGCAAGGCATGAAATGTGAAATTTGTTAAAGGGTTGGTCGTTATTGGTTTATTGACATAATGAAACGTGAAATTTCTTCAACCAGAATTAAGAAGAGACTTTCAATCAGGGGAGAGCGATGAAGGTCTTAAAGAATAATATTAGCTTGTTAGAAATAAGCTCTATAAATAGAACATTTAGGTACTGTCAATGTATTTCTTTTATCAATTTCAATCAACATGCATTTCTTCTATGACATTCCTCTTTTCTACTTTGAATTCTATGATGTTTGACCTTATCACGACAGAGTAACTTGCATTTCATCTCCTCAATTTTCTGATAGAAGGACTCAAACATGAATAAGAAAACAATTCATGAGCCATAGGCCATCATGCCAATTATCTCTCCACAAGGGTATATAAAAAACAACAGTTCAAGATTTAGGCATGATGGCAGCAAAGAATTGGTCAGGGAAATTGAAAATAGACTGGTTAGAAGAATCAACTGCTTCAAATCAAATATATAGCAGAATCTGTAAGGATACCATCTCTTCATGGTAACATTATTCGATACAGTGATTAGTGGATATTGTGGCACAGTAATTGAGATGCTCACGAGAATCCCGCTTCATGTTTCTTATTCTTCAGAGTTAGAAGCCTATATAACCATTTGCTACTTAAACGCTCATGTGTCTTAACTTTAAAGACATTGCAAAGCTATAATGATCAGCTATGTTCTGTTGTTGCTAAAGACTATCGTCACTATCCCATCATGATTGAAAAAATCTCCATGGAATCTTATATAGTGCCCCCTGTCTCCATATTATACTGCTACGCCAAGAATATCTATCACATTTTGCTGAAAAATTCAAAAAATTAAATTGGTGTTAGGTCCATGATCTAATGTATCCAAACTTTAAAATGCTCAATTTCATAACAAGCTAATTAATTAATTAACATCCAAGGGCGGAGAAATAAAAATAGATCACGACAGCACAAGTTCTGCATTTTTAATATCTAATTATCATATGTCAACACAATAAGAACATAATTTTATGTCATAAAACTAATGCTGAAGAAGGGGGGATTCACAAGTTCTTCTGCTAATGTGGAGAAGAAAATAATGCATCATCAGAAGAACTTTTTTACCCCTTTGGATTCCACTTTCCCATATTTCCTTTCCCCTGGAAGTAGAATATACATATAATAGCATATATAATGAATCTAGTGAAATGAAAAGGAAACAACACATAAACCTCGGTTCTATGATTCTACAAACTAATTAGATCAGGAAGTGCTTGTTGGTGAACAGGAGGAACATAAGGCACGAGGCTATATGATTCCTCAAAAGGGTTGGTTGTGGTGCCAATATTAGCCTTTGCACCATTAGAGCCATTATGCATTATTAATCCTTTAGCCCCAACCGTTGCATCATCATCAAACACCTCCCATTGGTGCGTGATCACGGTCATCATCAAACCATTCTCTGACTCCTTCGAAACCGTTGCAGTGGCAGAACAATCTCTCACCACAATGGCCTTATTATCCTCATCATTTCCCACAACACCAACACCACCCTTCTTGGAAGAAGCACCACTGATTATCCTCTCAAGATCTTGAATATCTTCCTGAGAAATTCTATCAATCTTGGGGCACTGAGAGGCATTGAGGACCCCAATATCCTTGCAAAACTCAAAGAACAAAGCCATCTCCTCCACTTGAATCGATGCTTTCTGAAGAACCTTGAGGCCAATACTCGCTTCCATTTTCCCACCAACCTCATATATCCTCAACAAAACCTTGGCAATCTTGTTGCAAAACTTGCTATACACTCCAAAAACTTCAACTATGACACAATCCATGGCCTCAAGAATCAAACCAACATTCATGTTCTCATTCCTTGGCCTGATCTGGAGAAGCATATCAATCATTCCTTGCAACTTTTGCAACTTCTCAAGCTCCTCCATCAGCGTCTCCTCCACCTCCTTCTTGCTGTTCTTCTGCTTCTTAACCTCGGAGGACACGAACGCAGACCTCTGATCCAAATACGCGAAATAGGCGCGAACGAAAGCATTGAAGCTATAAGCCTTGGCAGAACTCAAATGGCCATCAGAAAAGTTTGATAGGTCAAAGGGTAACCTTCCCATGCATTGCACCACGGGAATGTCACAGCAGAAAACGCCATGGATGAGCATCAAGCCTTTGAGCGCCACAACCCAGCTTCGAGTCTTTTGCATGCGCAAGGAGAGGGCCCACACTAGAGGTTTCAGGTACAAGGGTGAGGTTCGTAGCCATTGGAACACTCTCTGCACGTTCTTAGAATCTATGCGGTGATCATCATGGCTTGTTGCCTTGATTACCACGGTTTCCAAATCAGGGTTGTGGAATGCACCCTTTCGTGAGAACTTCGCAACCCATATGCTGTTCTTGTCCTTGATGGCTCCACTGGCTCTATCCCATACCCTCATCTTCACCTCTCTTTGTTGATTATTATTTCGATCTCAGCAAAATAAAGGTGATGGTTGTGAAAATTAACAAAAGGTTAGGATAATGGTGGTGAAAGTTAACAAAAGGTTAAGGTGATAACGGTTGTTCGAATTAGGTTAGGATGACGGTGGTGATGATGGTGTTTTTTTCACCACCTTCAACCTTCCCTTCTCTCTCTCGTTGAAAACTCTTTTGTTATTTTTATTCTGTTTTCAGGTTTTGTATATGTTGTTAGAACTCTGTGAATTGTTGTGGTTGGGACGTGTGGACGATGGTAGAAACAACGCAAACACAAAGGGTTTCTCAACTTTCATGTGTTAAGTTTTGTACGTACAACGCATCCACGTGGCACCATGGCGTATTTTTGGTCTTCATGTGGTGGAATCCGTCAAGGTTGTTACCTTAATCATGTGTTGGCCGAAAACAAGCTTTGTTGTGGGATGAGTTGTCATGCGTTTGTAAAACTCTAGATCCTATTATATTATGTTTGGAAAATGCTATTTGGCAAGTGATGACTAATTGGCCAAAATTAAACGAATAAAGAGTACTTTTTATTTTTATTTTTTGTGGCTCACGACTAAAGCTTCTAGGTTATTCTCGAATGTTAACTGTGCCAGAAGGAATTTGTTTGTCATTAATTCTTATGCTTGTCCCATGATGCTGAGACTCTAGTTAGAGGTCTTAATTAGGTTGCTTTCATGAATGTGTCTGATGTTGTGGCTATATATAAACATTGTTAATGTCACTGCTTGCTTTTCTCAAACCACAAACACTTGGCGCTGTTTAAGTGCTTTGTTAATCATCGTGCTACCGAGGAAAAGTATATATAGGAGACATAGATGTATAGAGTGAGAGTATGATAAGGATCTCAAATTTAACAAGTTGTAAATTTGAGTCTTATGTAAAAAGGAAAGAAAAAGAGATAAAAGATAATTTTTTTATGTTTAAATCAAGAGAGTTATATAATGTTTATAAAAATAAATAAAAGATTAAGATATTGAGTTTATGTTTTTTTTTATTTTAAAAAATATTAAATTAAAAATATTTATTAAAATATATGTTTTTTCCTTCACCTTCTTAAATAACCTTTGAATCAAGAAACTTTTGGCTTTTGAAATAGGCTACCATCTCTTCACCTCAATTTTTTCTTTAATACAATTTTTTTTTTATAAAAGTGAGATATTCAGTTATTCACCATTAATTAAATTATATTGTGAATGGTGAAAACTAAAATATAAAGATCATGTGATTTAAGTAACATTTTTTTTTATCAGAAGGAAAGTACAAAACAGAAAGAAAATAAAAAACTAGTGCCTTAAGTAACATTTTAATTTTGAAAATCTATAGACAATTATTTACCAAAGATTTACTCCGCTTTTTTAATAAAATAACCATATATCTCGATCACTGCATACATTCCATGTATATATATATATTTGGTCCATGGCACTGTGGTAGACTAGGGAAATGCCTACAAGGGACCCACGAGGAGGAAAAAAAGGGTGTGAATTGCATTCACAAGATGAACATATTCACTTGCATGTCAAAGAAAAGATGAACATATTGATAACATTGCTAGCGTCAAAGCTTAGTGGTTGGCAAAATCTGGTTGCTTCTCGTTGGCAGGACACGTGACATTAGCAAAATCAATTGTTGTGTCTGCCAAATTACATGAAAGGTACGAGTTGTTCGAAGGACGAATTTGGACAAGTAACGTTAGCAAAATTTGCAACAAATTATTGTATGGTCTCAAAATATTACATGTTTATGATCTCCATCAATCAAAATGTTATGACGTGGTACACTGTATTTGGGTAACTCATGAATAAGCCTTATATGTGTTTAGCTTGTGGCATCTTTATGTATTGTCTAGTGTTATTCTCAGGGTTATCTTTGTAATTTCAAGTTGTTTATTGTTTGTAACAAATTCTATTTTAGGGTTTTTTGTGTGTATAAATAGCCTTTTGATTACTAATTTTAAGATAAGAGAAAAATACCCTTTGTATGAAAAAGGGAGCATGTATCCTATAAGTAAAAAACAACAAGAAAATTCTGAGTAAAAGTTGGGGAACTTGGGGTTATTTACAGTCTTAGAGAGTGATAGAGTGTATCATATCAGTTTCTCCATAGTGAGGACGTAGGAGATTTACTCCAAACCTAGCCAACAAATTTTTATGATTTCTTTTCCTCTTCCTCAATCGCAGTTACTTCATATGTTATATGTTTCTTATATATATATATATATATATATATATATAAAAGGGATGAAATTATACTGGTGTAACTTAAACAACTATTACACCATTCAATAACTTTCAACTGGATGATGTTTTCTTAAAATCCACCGTTGGATTGAAAGTTCCTTTCACATAGATCATGTATACAAAATTTCAAATTAATGCAAAATTATTTGCTACCTCATTTATATAGATTAAAATCGACGTAATATAAACTTTTCAAAATATACTAAAATATGAATCATTTGATTACCTTCTTATTATTGTTCAATTTTGACAAAATTTGACATAAACAATCTTGATAATATGTAAATATAATTCAACGGTTGGATCGATAAAAATTTCATTCTATATCAAATTATTAAAATGGTGTAACTTTTTTAAAGTTACACTGATATAATTTGATCCCTCCTCATATATGTATATATATTCATTTGCTTCTTATATAAAGGACAAGAGGCAGTAATTAATTTGTGCTCTTAATGTTTTATTTTTGCATAAAAAATCTTTGTTTTATATTTTGGCTCTGTTGCTTTTCTGTTGTATACTTTTATAGGTTTCATCAGTCTATGGTCGCTACAACAGTTGTAAAGAGCCCAGTCCTGTGATTGTTGGAGACATGGCCTCTACAAAGTATGATATGGAGAAGTTCACTATATTTTGGCCTTTGACATCTCAATATGAGGCTTTCCTTGTTCAACAAGGTCTTGCCAATGTGCTGACGAGGGAGAAAAATCTGTCTTCATTTTTTTTCTTCTTATAATTAATAATTAATTTTAAGGAGAAGAAGAAAGTTCTTGACAAGACTGTCAATGCTATGATCTTGAGCCTAGGAGACAAAGTGTAAGTGAAGGGAAGTCTCAAAAGAAACATATATCATCAATAGGCATCTGACTCAAGTTGGAGCATCTATAGACAAAATGATTTGTATAAATAACAATGCTTATTAGGGTAAGGTCGACTTTCATGTTAAGAGTGAAAATAAATAAGACTATTTGTCAAGAGTTATGACCTAATTTGCATTAACTTTAGGTTAGGTTAGACTTATTTACTAAAAATGTTTGACTAACATTTCTTTAAAAGTCTTATTTAATTAAAAAATATAAGTTTTAGGTCATTTTAAAATACCTTTTTAATCTAAGAAGCTAGTAGACGACGACGACACTATTGAATTAAACTTTTATTATAATATTTTAAGATTATATTTTCAATGATTTATTTAAAAGTTTAAACTTGCTAATTTAGATAAGTTTAATTTCATTAACCTATTTAGAGATAAGTTTTTCAACATATTTAAAAGATACAAAATAGATTTTTAGGATAAATAACACTTTTAGAAAGGTCAGATAGAACCATAAAAAAGAACTTATATTAAATAAATAAGTCAAAAAAGAACTTATATTGAACAAATAAGATAAATTTGAGCATATATTTGGAAAATCAAACAGATTAAGTGGAAATATACTAACTACCTCTATATATAATTGACTTAAGAGGGCTAAGAAGATAAGAGGTTTTCTTAATCCACCGCATGAAAGTCAAAAGATTTAAATATGAGTTTGTCATGTTAAAAGTTAATATTTAGCGGATTTATTTTTCGGAAAAAAATAATTTCTCTAATGACAAGGAATATTCAGTCTCCCTCTCACAATAATGGCTTCAAATGAGACAACAAAAAATTAAAAAGAGAGAACAACTAATCGTACATGCAAGCTAAATGTCTGAGTTTTTTTTTAGAAAGGAAAAATGTACTACAGGATCGAAAAAGTTTTCCTATTTTCCCACTGTTAAAATAGGTGATCTAAATTTATACTTCATTTGAATTTGGACCAGGAATCATGTGAAGGGTAGTGTGGTCCTGTGACTACTCTCAAACCCCAGACTCACCAAAATAGCCTTTTCAGTTCTTGGGTGACTCCTTTGGGGCGAAGCTCAATATAATTGGTCTTTCAAAAGGCAGTGCATGCAGGTTTTTGGGGTTACAAAGGGTTATTTTCACATAGATATCTTTTACTCAGGACAATTTTATTTAAGCCAGATAAAATTATTATAGACAATAAAAAATTTTCCTCTAAATTTTAACAAAGTTACATGTTTAAGATTCAAACTCAAGATTATTGACCATCAAGCGTGTGGAATAACATGAGGTTATTCCAGTTTAATTAGATGTCTCGAGTTCGTGTCTTGAGTATGCAACTATGTTAAATACTTAGATGGAGAACTTTATTGTAGTTCTACTAAGTTGAAACATGATTGTCTCATGTAGATGAAGGATTATTTTTATTTAATGAAAAAGGCCATAGGGCGAGTGGGCATGAAGTATGAAGATAATGTGGGTATATGGTCCTCCTTTGAAGTAATTTTTTGTTTTTTTGGGTCTATCTTTTGGGGGTCTTTAAATGGCGGAACATATGGGCTTTGGAAGAGTCGTTGTAGAATCAGATTGTTTGATGTTGGTCAATGTGGAGAGAGGCTGGTCCCTTCTTTGGTTTCTGCAGCAACCATCTTGTCAGTCAATTTTGTTTGCTCATATATGAGTGGGGCGACTCTGTTGTTTCCCCCATGGTCTCTGCTCCTTTTAGGTGCCTTTTTGGGCCTAATGTCCAACACAAATAAAATACTATATGATATTGAATAATTTGTCCGAATAATTACAATATTTACATGATTATGTGATTTCTGTCTCTCATATATTGTCCATTATTCTTATTTTTGTAATTTTACCCTTGAAGCTTCCATCAAAACACCTTCAAGAGTTTATTATGTATAGTGTTCTGAGTATTTTATTTATTTATTTTTGTTTAAATTGTATATATCCTCTATACAAGACAATCTTGCTTTAATGGGAAACACTTATGATGAAATTAGTTCTTGTAACAGTAGTTTTTTTTTTTTTTTTTCTTTTTCTATATACACAACTCAACAAGATCAGACTTAAGAGAATCAAGCATTAACTAACCACATATTTCTAAGTTAATAAAAACTTATATTATTAGTAATTATTAAAGAGCTTAATTTTTATATATTGTTAGTATAAAAAATTTATTACACCATCAACCAATCAAAAATGATCGTTGGTATAATTTTTAAAATATTTATTATAAAATATTTAAAGTATATATGACAATTTTTAATTAAATATAATGTAAAAAAACCTTTACACTATCTGTGTATACACTATTTACATTATTAAATATATAATATTTTTCTTATGTACTGATAATGTATCAATTCTGTGCATGTTTGGGTGAGCGTTAGCAAAATTGATTTTGAATAGAATTGATTTTGTAAAATTGATTTTGGTTAAAATTGATTTTGAAGCGATGTGATATATGTTTGGATGTTTTTCTTATAAAATCATGTTAGGAGTAAAATTCAGTACAAAAATTTGGATCAAACGCAAAAACTACTCAAAGTTACTTCTATTCATAATCAATTTTGGACTCAGAATCAAAATCTATTTAAAATCAATTATAAACTCAGAATCAACTCTTCAACATGAAACCAAACACGCACTCAAGAGTGACTTGATACACTTACATGTATTAAGTTGGTATAAAAACTTCTCACTACAGTAAAAGTTTTGCTCCAACGAGTTACAGATCATTTGGCTTCAAGTTAAAAGAAATTTGACATGATTTTTGATTGGTAAGGATGATGTTATCATCTTACTTTTGCTCAAAAGCCCCAACCTGCGGCTTAACAAAGCTACGACAGACAACTTTTCTCGGTTTTGATGTTTGTTTCTCATTCCTAGCTCGCTTATTTAACGTCAATCCAAAACTTGACATCAAGTTTTTTTAAAAACGTCAATAACAAGAATCTTTAATCAAGAACACCCCCCCTTAATCATTGAATAATATAAGACATGAGAAATATGTGACGCGCTCTCACAAGTCACAAGTATGTTGGCCAAAATTAATAATATATACAGGACGAACAATATATTTTAGCCATAGTAATCAACATTTTATTAAACCACATTTAAAATAATAAAAAAAAGGAGGCCAGACTTGTACCAGTTCGTATTAACTAAGATTAAAGCAGAGTTATACTGCACAATATACAGTAATCAAATTTTAAATATTAGCTAGCTAGGATGAAAAATATATGCAAGCAATCCTAAAATTAATACATAAATCATGAGAGAAATGTTAGCAACACATTCTTATTATTAACTCAAATTTATTAGAGATTACAAAGATTTGTGAAACTTATTTCTTGTTTAATGAGTCTCGCTCATGATATTTTAGTTTTTAATAAATTTTAATAAATAATAGTGTAATAAAAAAATGTGTTAAAAGTATGTTACTAAATCATGTATTGATAAACATATACCTAAAAAATTATTGCATGGTCTGGGACCATCGTGATCCTATATTAGCTCTTTCTTATAAGTTGAAAATTGACTTAATAATGCACATATTGTGGTTTCGGACCATGCAATAACTTCTTTTTAAAATGGAGTGAATAGAGATAAAAAGAAAATAGAAATCGAAAAAAAGAGAAAATAATATATGTAATAAATAATGTGATGAGAAAAGAAAAGAGAAATAAGAAGAAAATGAAGCAGAAGGAACCATAGAGAAAATGAAATGTATGGATATAGTTATTGATCATAATATATATGTTGTGCGGAGGGAGAGAAAACATCGGGGAGATCTACACCAATGAATCACGAGCACACCACATAAATGAATCTGACTTCACTTTCAACCCAAAACCTTAAGGCATTAGGTTTGTGGGTTTTCCTCACTTATATATTGTTCAACTAGTCTATTCCTATCGAATGTGAAACTTTACCTTCACACTTATACTCCAACAATATATATGTAAAATGTAGCTTTGATATTGAAACTGTTACATGCTACGTACTACTTTACGAATATGTTACATCGAAATAAACGAAGGGCTACTACTTCAAAAGTGTGAAGACTAAAGTGATGGCAATGACGCGATATATTTGCTTTCGGCTCTCGCTTTCTCTTTCTCCACATCTCATTTTCTAAGCTTTGATTTTGCTCTTTACGATGGATATATGGGGGTGTAACTTAGCAGCACCAGCAGCAAGCACAAAATCTGTTGCTTATTTCCTTCCTACAAAATCCAAGTAAAGCAGAAAGTGTGTGTGTTGTGTGGAGAGAGAGAGAGAGAGAGACACCAACATTTTCAACCAAACTACACTGCTACCCTTCTTAAAAAGCAGCAAAGCAGAAAGAAAAAAAAAAGCCATGCCTCTGATTCGTCAAGAGACAAGGACCCATATAAAAATTAAAAAAAGAAAAATAAAATAAAGAAAGCGAAAGGTTAAAATTTTAAAAGCAGTAGCAAAATCCCAATGGGAATCTTTCTTCGTCTTCAACTGTTCAAGGTGATCCCACATTGCCACCGCTCTCTCTTTCTTTCTCTCTCATTCTGCTCTATTCCTCCTTTTTATGCTGTCTTTCTCTATTGCTATCTTTTCCTCTCTTTCTCTCGCTCTCACAGACACAAACACACACAACAGACAGACAAACCAACATTTTCTCAGCTTCTGGCATGAGCTCATATGTTCATGGGATTTTCATGCGGGGATCATTTTGTAAGTGCCTCTCAAACCCTTGTTTCTCTCTCCAACTCCTTCATTCATAAAATGGGTAATTGGAGAATGTGTTAATAGAGAAGAATCTTTGCTCTTTTTTTTCTTTTCTTCTTCCATTCTTGTGACACTTAAAACGTATATTATATAGCAGCATGCTGTGGTGCTTATTATGCAAAACAATTTTGTAAATTTTAGGACGAAAAAGAGAGCGAGTTTCCCTTGATAGATGAGAGCAGTGCAATACAACAACAAAACAGTATCATCATGGAAGTGCATCATCTTCAAGGGGTTGATAAAAGCACTGATTTCTGCCCAGTTGAACACCCTATGGAGCCACCAGATGAAGATCGTCCCGTGAAATGCCCCATGCCCGAGTCTTCCGTTATCAATGTAAGCATTTATATGCTATTTATGGTTTAGTCATCCACTTATCTTATCATATGATGGCATGGCAAATTAAACACGGTTTTTGCATGGTAAGGAAAAACAATGCTGCTTCGTTTTTTTATGTTTGTTTTATACCCATGTCCATGATATATATGTTTTGATTCCTTATTTCTGCATTTGTCTTCTAGTTGTATTTTCATATTCGTCTCTTGCTAGCAAAGTGACCGACATGTAAAGTTTCAGGAGGTGTACTTTTATATACCGTATAAAAACACAAGAATTTGGTATACTAAACATTAAATTTTTTTGGCCTGCATTATTTGAAAGACATATATACTGGACCAGGGGTACACCCTCCAGAGCTTCTCTTACTAGCTTTGAATTACAGCATACAGATGTGGAGAATGACTTTTTAGGGTATAGTACAGCGTAGAAAATCATTCAGAACAGGAAGGAAGCTTTTGAAAGAAAAGAATTCTATATATCCGAATTGAACCTCAGTGCTGTGCAAATATTTCTCATAATGTATTTCTCATCTATCTAGGTGTTTGCTTTGAAACAAAAGAAAATCTGGTATACAGTCATAGTGTATTTCTCATCTAGCTAGGTGTTCGTCAAGGTATTTGATTTTTATTAAATGATTATCCATCCTTCTAAAACATCTTGTTATTAATTTTCTTGATATATTTAAATACATTTAATTTTTACTTAATATTTTTTATAAAATATTAGTAAAAAGATATTCTGTATAGATACAACACTCGATTTTATTTTCTAGATATCCATGTCAATTGTCAAGCATTTATTGAGGTTTATTCTAGCTAGAGGAGGGCTATGTTTTCCTACTGTATCCTCTCTGGTAATATCATATAAGCCAGTGTTAATAAAAAAGAAAATACATTTAATATCTTATAAATATAAAAAGAAACATTTAATATTTTCTGCATTTAGTAAATAGATTTTACAGGAAGATATTAATGAAAGATTTAGAATTATTCTTCAAACAATAAATAATTGAAGCAAATTAAATTAAATATAATCAGATCCAGTGAATGTTGACAACTAATTACTGGTCTGTCTGGAAAAAAAGTTTTTTTTCTTTTTAAAAAAAAGGGAGATAAGAACCAGAGTTTTTCCCTCTTGATCTTTGATTTCACTGATTGTTCCAAAGGACTCAGAAAACGCAGTGTAAAAGGAGTACTTCAATGCATTTTGAAGTTCAGGGAAGAAACTGACATCTACATGACTTTTGCAGGATGAAAGGATGCATGAAAAGAGGTTTGCAGAAAGCTTAAAGAAGAGAGTAGAGACAACCAGGGTCGTGGCAGATGGAGAAAGAACCACCACCATGGACACGGAGCCTCCGGCTCGAGGAGTAAGAAAGCGGCATCACACCCTCACAAACGGAGGAGGAGACCTTGTGATGACTCCATTAATGAGAATGCCACCTCTTCCTCCCCTACCATCCCAGAATATCACCATCTTTCAGGTGCTTCAGCAGTTGGACAAGTTTGAGTCTTAACAAAGAAATAAATTCCATCACAACATTCCATGTAACGAGGGATACATGCATTTTGGTTATAAGCCGAGTAAGCTTCAATAGAGCAAGGCGAAAAGCATTGGAGTAGCAAGACCGTCAAAAAATGTACCTCATGTTTTCTTCTAAATCCAGATATTTTTATACTTCAGTGTTTGCAAATGTGCATATTATACAATTCATCGTCCAGAGGCATTTGGATAAATACTTAGGGTAAAAAAGTTAAAGAAATACTAACAACACACTCTTTCTAACACTTTCTTATTGGTTAAAATTTATTAAAAATTACAAAATCATAAATGAAGTAGATTAAATAATGAATGAAATCCATACAATTTTATAATTTCTAAACAAATTTAACCAATAATAGAGTGTGGTATAAAAGTGCTATATTGCTATATGTCCCCAACTAGGCACGTCAATAATTGCCAAATGCTCTACTTCAAAATTTCAAAATCTACTTACCTAAGTCCCATAAAAATGTGTAGAGTTGAATATAAGATCAACCGCTCTTGTCCAAATGTAGGCGTGCATGCTCAATTTCCATTGAAAGAGAATAAAATAAAAAGACAACAAAAACCAAAAACATAAAGACAACGGAAGAAAAAGGGTAGAATATCAATCAGACAAAATCAGTGTCTTCATCTTACGTGCATCAAAAAGAGGAAAGCATTTTGACTGTGCTCAAAAGAGAGAAATGTTACAAAATACATAGTTTGACAAAGACAAACGGCTTGTGCTAGGTTGGTATTAACGACGGAAAAAAAAAAATTCTACTGTACAATGTTTACTCTGTTAGGGAGTAAGGAATCATTTGGTGTTAAAGCCTGACCATTCTGTTTGATCCATCATTTTCTCTCAGTTCCCCTTCCCAACAAGCTTTTCTGGGTTTCACCGTTTAGCATAAAGCAAATATAAAGAAAACATTTGTAGACTGGTTGCATATTTTTTGTGAAATAATTGGTAAATCAGGAATCAAGACGTGCAAGTCCTAAAGAGACCACATTTCATTCATTCATTCTACAAGGGAAATACCAAGGGCAACAGCCATGCCCATGGTCAGCGAGATTATATGGACAACTGTACTTCTTAATGTTGTATTCCCACTGTTATTCATTTCTGCAAGTACTCCTGCAATTGCGATGTATATAAATCCACCTGCTGTAAATCCCTGTCAAAAAGGAGACAAATTATTGTTAAAATCAATCAACTTGCAATCAACCAGCAAATTTGTTATGAAACATTCCTTACCTCAATCAAAGATGACTGTCCAGGATCCTTCCCCCACAGCAGAGCCTACACCAAAAACAGTGATTTTAGATTTCATTCCATGTTCATTCTTGGGCATAATAATAATAATGAAGGGAAGCAAATCAAGAAAAGGGAAGCTGGGACATTTAAATGTATGTAGATGTGTGATACTCACAATTATCCAAGTCCTAACTCAATCAGTAAATTCCTCAGAGTAATAGAGTTTTAAAAGATTTATAATAGTCCCATAAAAGTTTAGAAGTCGTCACTTTGTTACCGTATAGAAATCTAAGGTATAATGAATCTCTCTTTACATTTTTAGTTCATTTTAATTTCGTAAGAAAAAATAAATTGAATTTTTTTATTTCAGAAATATTAAGTTGACTACCCTTTTATTTCTCCTGTGCTCATTTACAACAATATTTGTTAACACATTATTGTCAATATTCACATTTTTATTCTTGTTTCAATATTAATTGTGTGTAAAAGCAGTCTGTGGATCCACTTTGAAATATTGAATTGAAGACAACACTCACTAATGCAGTCCCCGCAAGTGCCACAAGTGCTGACAGAAAGTTGAAGAACAAAGCTTTTGGTATGCTGAAACCAGATCTTATCAGAATGCCAAAATCACCAATCTGTATGTGAAAGAAACAAATAGCATAAAACTTTTGGTGGGACAAAAGTAAGATCTGAAACCAATAATACCGATGTAATGTACGTGTCAACAATAAATAAAATCAAGACAGAAAAATCAGATAAAAAAGAAAGAACAAAATACTAAGCTGAAAGCATTATAAAATGACAATAACAAAGCATGAAACCCAAAATTGCAGAAATATGATCACTTGCAGCAGTTTTGCTTCCCCAATTAGGAGATGATAGCACTGAATGTTCAACTTATATTTCCCTGAATGTGTCATTAAGGTAGGATACTTTAGATCTAGCAGCTCTCATGCCAGATTGATCGGAGGCTTCAGAGGACCTAGAATGTTAACATTGCTTGAAAATGTATAAGATTCAAATAAACACCAGCTTAAAAGAATCATAACATGGACTCAGATCCATGGTATGGAATGTGCATAACAATGGACGGCCGGTCAAATATGACACAGACATATTTCATATAAGTAACCAGATGAGTAGTGACAAGGATTATAGTAAAGATAATATAATAACTAATTGAAATCTGAATATAAACCTAGCATGTACATCTATGCAGACATATATGTGCATAAATGTCACCAGATGAAGTCTGTATAACAATGTTCATGAAGTTTCATGTACCTTATTCTTGTTAAAAATACACAATGATGAAGATTATAATGAGAATTTAATTCAGTGTCATCATGTGAATCATGTGTTTGGCTATTCTGACACCATAATTTTGCAAGTTTTAACATGTTGGTGCTAAATTTCTCTTATTAAAATCAAGTAATCAAAAGATCTAAGCACTTTATGAACTTTAGCTAAATACATTAGGCAATAAGAAAAATAAACGTCACATTAACAAAGATACATATTTGCTGCACTTTGTCAAATTAAACAAACTTTTCAGGCCTTCAGGAAATTGTCCGTTTCAATTTAAGTTATGCCTAAAAATTGGATGAAAATGTTAATAGTGAACATGTGATAGAATAAAGACGAATTTGAACCTCTTGAGGAAGCTCATGTGCCAGCAAAAACAGAGTTCTAGACCAGCCACCAACAGATCCATAAAGCATGAATGCACTTCCTAAAGCCATTCCATCAGTGAAGTTATGCTGCAATATTAATATATTTTGCATGAATACATTTAAAGCTTTCCTTCATTACAATTTACAACCAATAAAAGGTCAAAATATAACTTACCACTCCATCAGAGAAAAGATTGAGATAACCAAACACAAGACTTGTTGGTGATCTAACTGGTTCCTTAACATTCGAAGATTTTACATCTGTGGCGCTATCTACAGTCTTAGCGTTGAGATTATCACCTTTGGTCACATTGCTTCCAATTCTCTGTGATACAAGAATATCATTTGTCAGATAATTTTTTCTCATCCCCTCCAATATTCCATTCAAACTAAATGTCTAATAGAGCATTATACAACATGCATAACCCTCCTATTCCAGCTGTTCAGGTTTTGCATATATTATTATCCTATTAGTAATTGCATTGCCAGCACAACTGGTCAAACATCTGAAGGCTAAACGACAATGTCTACTGATAAAAGTCATAGCATACGTGTGACATCAACAATGGTTCAAACCAAACCAAATGGTGCATTCCAACTTCAATCAGCTGAAGTGACATACCAGTGCTCATCTTACCTTTCTGAGTGAGGTTTCAGATTGAGATGGATTATCTCCCTTCGAGGAGTCACGTGACACTTGATCATCTTCTTTTCTCTCATCTAGCAATCTCTCTTCTTTTGCATTATTAGACTCTGACTGCAAGTTGACAGTAGAACTGTTATCATCTTTCAATTTTTTCTTGCTATTGTGGTTATGGTGGTGGTGTCCATGCGTCCATGAATTAGCTCCTCCTGAGTTTTCTTCAACATACCTCACTAACTTCTCCACAAGAAGAAAGAGTACAATTCCAGCTGCAAGAACCATAAAACATTGTAAAATAGTGGTTCTAAGAGAACCCACCAGCATAATCCTACCTTCTGAAGACTAAAAATGAGTAGAGAAATATAGAGATGAAAGAAAATTGAGAGAATAATATAAAGACGAATATAATGAAAGAGACCAATCACAGCTACAAGCATGGCTTTAAACAGAAAATTCAACCTCGAATTCCCCATCCCCACCTTTTTTTTCTCACTGCTATGAAAGTGGTTTGTCTTGATGGTGTCATACAAAAAACAACAAAAATAGCCTTATCCTACTAGGTAAGGTTGGCTACGTAGATCACATGACACCATTGGACTCGGTTAAAAACCAAAATCTCAGGGATATTATTCACCATGAGATCCTTTTTAATAATTTCCTCTAGTGTTCTTGGTCTTCCTCTACCCCTTTTCAATAGGCTAAAAACTGTACGATATACTCTCCTCACTAGTGTCTCCAGTGGTCTTCTTTGCACATGTTTAAACCACTTTAACTGATTTTCTATCATCTTCTCCACAAAAAGTGTCACACTCACACCAATATCTCCTCGTATATAATCATTCCGTATCTCATCCTTTCTTGTGTGGCCACACATCCATTCTAACATACTCATTTTTTCTATTCACACTATTTTTTCTTGTTATCCCTTTAAAGCCTATATTCACTACTACCATAGAGTATAGTTGGTCATATAGCAATACAATAAAACTTCTCTTTCTTGGTAGATATTTTGCAGTCACAAATAACCCTTGATGTCTTTATCCATTTAAACCATACAACTTGTATCCTGTGTGACATCTTCATTAATTTCCCCCCATCATTTTTTAATAATTAAACCTAGAAACATGTGGTATGACATCTTCTCCAATGATATACAGGGCTTTTGTTTACAACTCAAGCAAACAACAAGGATCAAAACCTATGTTGTGTAGTAAGACTCTTTCCTAAAATCACCTTGCAATCCTCGCAAGCTCTTATATCAAAGATCCTTACCAAAAAGAAATTAATTTGCAACATTTAAATTCCAGTCTTATAAGTGATTAGAGGTTTTTCTTGCTTCTTAAAACAAGTGTTCACAATCGTGTAAATCATACATCATTGAGAAATCAAGAATAAACTGTTCTTCCTCATTTAGATATCCAAAACCAAAACCATTATAAGTTACTGTAAATTGTCTTATTTCACTACCAACATGTCCATTTAAATCCCCCACCTACAAAAATCTTTTTCTCTTGTGGAAAGCCTTGAACTGACCTCTCCAAATCTTCCCAAAACTTTTCTTTCAAAACTTCGTCCAATCCTACTTGTGGTGCATAAGCACTAATGATATTGATAGTCTCCCATGCAACCATTAATTTAAAAGATAAAATTATGTCCCCAGTCTTTTTTACATCCACCACACTCTCCTTCCAATCCTTGTACACAATAATATTCATGTCATTCTTTCAATCTTTCCTCTAACTTTTCCTGTATACCAAAGTTAAAACCTTGTAGTGTCTTGCTCCTTAGCTTTTTCTCCAACCCATTTAGTTTCTTGAAGACACATGATATTAATCCTTTTCTGAATCATGGTGTCCACCACTTCCAAAGACTTGTCAAAGTACCAATATTTCAAGTACCAAACCTAATGCACTCTTGGACTAGCTTTTTAGTTTTTACCCACATTCGTCCAAACAAATGTGAGGATCCTTGCACATTTAACACTACCCAAGCACCAATGCAACAACTCTAGCTCATTTACCATTTTACTTGAGTAATACAACCTATTATTTCTAAATAACAACCTAGCAATAGCACACATAATCCATCATGAGTGATCCATGTTTGGGGTTTCGACAAGTTTTATATTGGTTTCTGAGGGCCTAACACAACCCTCCTTTGAAAAGACTACGATAAACTTCCTTTCACCCAGGCCAAAATTATTAATTATCTGAATAAAAATAAGATAATATATAAACTTATTCCATGCAATTAATCAGTGGAAGTAAAAGAAGCCAATAATTTAAAATATCCTTGCAGGTGAATATTCAACATGATCAGTAAGAACATCAGGCATATGACTACTAACCAAGGATGGATAATCCTATAGAAAGATCTGCTAAAGAATGTGCATGACCATGACCAGAACCAGCATGATGGTCATGATCTCCATGGTTACCATGAGAATGGGAGTGTTCTCCACCTACAATAAACGAGAATCGTATTATGTCAAAGAATAACAATTTTTTTATAGAAAAAGAAATATTATTAGAAAGAAAAAAAAAAAAAAAAAGGGACACAAGAATTAGGGAAAGGACAAGATATCCTTCCTAACAAAATAGGGGGAAAAAATAGAAGGAAATTGAAAGGAATCAAATCAATCAAGAACACAGCAAGCTTGGCAGTCTCTATGCAAATCATAAAATAGAAGCTTACTTTTAAAGTAAAGTGCACAATAAATTATAGACTAAAATAAACAGCATCCAGTACCTTATATCCTTAATCCTTTTTCTACCAGAAACAAAATTTAAAATGGAGCATGAGAAATTTCTCTAAATTGAAACAAACACCTAATATTCATCAAACAATTTTTACCCCCAATAAATAAAATAAGTAAATAAATAAACACGCCAAAAAATATTTTCCAAAGGAAAACAACTGCCTGATATTGTAAAAGTAAAACGCTCACTCTTTCTGAACTTCATCTGGCCAAAACACAAATATCATTATAAAGAGCAGTACAGGACCAACAAATCTGTATTTCATCACATCCTACAAGGTATAGCTCTCTAGACCAAAGAGTTGACCTTAGTGTAAGACCCCAAAACCCAAAATAAATAAAATGTATATGAGGAAGAGGAAGGGGAAGAGGTGCGATGTACAGGATCAGACCCAGGGGAGAGAGAGAATGTGAGCGAGAATCCACTTAGTAACTAACTGCTGAGCTGGCAATAGGGAGGGGATTAGGGCGTGTGGATTGGATGCAAGTGGTATAAGCTTCAGGTGTGTGAATTGGGAAGGTTTAGGCAGGAATTAGTTTGGGCTTTAGGAGAGACTAGCCACTCTTGAATTGCCTAGGATATTTTTGTTCTTTTTCACTTGTACTCAGTTTCACATACTGCAGAACCAGGTATCTCTTTGATACAGGCTTGATAGTGATACTTGATAATAATACATTACAGTTTCTTCTCTATTTCTCTTGGCTCTTTCTGGTACCTAACAGTAGATTTCCAAATTTGTGGGTCAAGAAGAAACTTTTCTCAATTAAGAAAGTGGGTAACAAAGACACAATAGGAATTACAGGAAAACACACCAGAAGAATCAATATCCCAAATTCTCCAATCTTTGATTTGAAAAAAGAAAAAGAAAAGAAAAGAATCAAGAAAAATAAGGAGGGACTCAAGTACAAAACTCTCCAACTCATTCAGCTTCCTTCAAAAGTTTAAATACCAAAAAAGATTACAGAATTATAGAACAGTAATACATACATATATATGTAAATATATATAACCAGTACCACACTTTTAGTCTTTCTGTCTCACTAGTCATTATCACTTCACACATGTTTCCTTCAAGAGCTGATTAACAAATTTCAGAATTTTTACATTTTCAAAGCATTAGTGATCAAACTAACACAACCATTAATACTCTAAGGTTGACTATGACACCAGTAAAAGAAAAGGCAGAGAGATACACACGCAACATATAAGAATTTCCTCCAATCATATCAAATAATGGAAAACTAGCAATTATAAGAATTTAACTGAACTTTATACAAAATAAATCAACAAAGGCATCAACTGTACTGAAGGCAGGTTCTGATGCATTTCATACCAAAAGCATGTGGTAATTGGTGAAGAAATGCATCCCCCAACATAGCTCCTGCCTGCAAAAGGCATGGTCAATGAGAATGAAATGAAGCAAAAAATGTAAACCAGAAATAAAAGATGATTTAACCAAGTTATTGACAGCAGGTAATTTGGTAAGTTTTCCTAGTTAGCATTATGCCAGCACTCACGATTTCCAAACCATAAAGTATAAAATCTCATGATAAGGAAATAAGGAAGAATAATACCCAAGATGACCAGAAAGAAAAGCAATAAAAAGAAAATTCAAGATAGTGAAACCAAAGAAAGTAGGTAGATGAAACCTGACCCCAAATAAAGCCAATGAATCAACAACAGCCTTTGATGGTTTCCCTTGTACTGAAATAGGTGAATAACCCAGAGTATTCAGTTTTGTATACTGTAGATAAGCCTTTCCTATTGAGAAATAAATAATTTGTATTGTACAAAATGACAAAAATTACTTACCAAAAATTACAGGTAGGGTAATCAGGCAAATAAGAGAAGCCATGCTCACCAGAAATGAACAACCCAATGCATTCAACCAAAGGCCTAAAATGAAAACAATGAACTATATAAACATCAAATTTGAAACAATCCGTAGATTTGAGCTGCCAAAAAGCTAGAATAGCATTAACAGCACGCATCTTATGCTATTGTTTTCCATAGTTATAAGGGAATTGCATTCTATTAGAAATGTCTGAAGAAGAAGATATTTAAAAGATAATCTTAATCTCCATATAAAAAAGTAATAGTTTCCAAATGTCATTATGAATGGGACTTTTCTTTTCCTGTTGCTAAGATGAAAAGTCTACTTAAAGGAGGCTGCTTTTAATGGACAGAAATCTGCACAAGCTTAATGGGGGAGAAGAGCATTCAACTTGAATAAGTATTGAAGAATTGGTATATGTCTCAAGTTGAATTACTCCGTGAGCATGATCTGCCAAACAGGACTCAGTTAAACAAACAGAGCTTTCAACATCCTGGAAATCCAGCTAATTGGAGGTAAGCTATCAGTCCCCACCCCACCAAGTGATATCTCACACTCAGTCCTTCAATCCTCAATACAGGAATTGCCTCCATAATTTTCTATCTGATCAGCAACTCAGCCCATACTATACAACCTAAATTAACAGAAACAAATTCAAAGGTTCATAGGGAAATAGCTACGGTCAAGGAAATTAATCAGGTGACTTCTATACATCTTATGTTACTTACCTAGAGTACATTTGTGGAAAGCCCAATCACCCCATTTTAAGTGAAAATTACATTATAAATTGCACTAAACAAGTCTACAACTTTGCTGAATCACCAATTCACAAAGCATTCTGCATCAGTCTATAAACCCTAGCGACACTTTGCACATACACCCTACTTCATGTAGGACCACAATCACATCACCCGTCCCTCGAAGCTTCTATAGATTCTAATTCCCTTCCAAAATCTGGTAATCAAATAATCACTCTGACCTATTTCCCAAGAGTTGCATTTGAAATCAGGAATGTTCAAATTGACACATAGAGCTTATCGCGCAAATCGATAAAAATACCTAAACCCGATAGTTCTGTAGTCTCGAAATCATGGTGATGCGGTAAACCGAAGCCGTATAGTTTCATATCCTCCTCCTCCGCTAACTCTTCGGGAAGAAGCTTCGACCTGCCATCAATCTTGTCCTTATTATGGTCATGCGCATGGCCATGGTGATGGTGATGGTCATCTCCACAGTGATGATGATGATGGTGATCATGGGCATCGGATGTACAGAAACCAGAGTGGGAATGGGAGTGACCTTGATGTTGATGCGCTATTCCCAGATCCAAACAGGAGACAAGAGCCAAACAGAGGAGAAGCAATGGCAATTCCACACTCTTTGCCATGGAATTGGAACGAATTGAAAAAGAGAGAGGGATTGAAGAGTGTTGTTAGTAGTATTAGGAGCGTGACTTGCAGGTGCCTTCGATGGTGATGTAGCAAACAATTACTAAGAAAAGGATGATAATGCCGACTATGATTCCGAACGTTACCACATCCATATTTAGTGTACTACTCCAACATATTTTTTTTTTCGAAATTGCACCACGCACTAATTTCTCTTTCCTTTCCCTTTTGTCGAGGTTGCAGGCGCAGGACTAGCATAAGCATCAGTGCAGTGCAGGTACCTGGCTGGTACTTTCACAAACTCTTTTTTGTCTCTTTCCCCATTTTTTTTTTTATATATTATGGAGGGCTATAGAGTATAGCCCATGATAATATTTTCTTACTTCTTTTGTTATTCTAATCCGATCAAAATATGCATAGTTCTTCAGATATACAGTATTAATTACAGCTAGATCTTTTTTTTTTTTTTTTTTTACTGCAATTACCGCTAGATCTGTGACCAGTGACGGATGCAGCAGGGGGCAAGGGGGGCTCGAGCCCCCACCCCACCCCCGTTCAACTTCCCCCACCCCATCCCCCTTCAACTTCACGTCCAGCAGGCAGCAACAAGGCTTATTTTCATGCTTTTTACATATGATACATACAATTATATTCTCACTATCATTTTAATATGTTTTATTTTTTTAATTTTTATTATTATTATAGGAATACATTTTTCAGTTTTCAATGGAGTAGAGATTAAATTTAAGTATTTATATTTAAAATGACAATTTTAAAAATTTGATTTCTTTTTAGTGCGTGATTTCATTATTAAATAGTAATGATGATATATTAATTGTATGTTTATATTTTTAATCATATTTTTTTTAACTTTGCTTAAAGTTTAAAATATTCATAAAAAATGTTATTTTTTAAATTGTGGACAATCTTAATTCCTTTTCCATTAAACAAATAAAATTACTTGATGTATTGTAAGAATATCTAATTATGTTAGAATACATAATTTGAAGAGTGAGATTTTCATTCTCTTTATTCTTTCAATATTGTGTCACTCTTTTGTAAATTAAATTTATGTCAATTTTGATATTATTTGTGTTTGATTTTCTTCATGAAAAGCAGGTCTAATCTTATCTAACATAGTAAATTAATGTTTAGGTGATTCTTTATTTTGATTGTTGCAGATTTTTTTAGTCTCTTATTATTTTTTGTAGGTGGTTTGTGTTGGTTAATTTCACTAACACATTTTATTTGTTATCTTTTATTATGTATTAGTATCTTGAATTGAACATACCTTATGCTTAATTTAAGTATTTTTTATTAATAAATTTTTAGTTTATCCAAATTTTTGTTATAAAACTTTTTTTAGCCCCCCTTTTGTCAGTTCCTTGATCCGTCCGTGTCTGTGACCGTTAATTAATGCCAAAATATCTTTGGTCCATACAGAAAAAGGAGAAAAACGCATATGTTTTATTTTACTACAGTAAAAATTTATTGCCTTATTAATTGTTAAAAATTTTTTGAACTTGAACTCGGATATAGTATGCGTTTTGAAAGTATGGATTTCCATGAAAATGTTAATGTTTTGGTGTAAATATTTTTCTTTTTGACAGAAGTGTAAATGAAAATGTTAATTTGATGCAATTTGATGTTGTAATATTCTTAATTTAGGACTAATAAAAATTCAAGTTTGTGAGTTTAAACATTGGAAGGATTTTTTCCCCCCCTTAGGAATTTGACTCGGGTAGTAGGAAGTTCAAAATCAGTGTTTTAAAAACTGGACCGGATGGTCAGTCTGACTAGTCCAACCGGAATCCAGTGACTTAACCAGTTAGATTTGATGAAAGGACTAGAAATGTATCTGACCCGGTATAACCTGGGTTGAATCGGCTGTTTTTGAAAAAATTGGTGACCCGATGGGTCTTTGGTTAAACCAGATTGTGGTATAATTTTTTTTTTGAAAAAAAAAGTGCTTGAAACGATGTGTTTTAATTTTTTTTTTAATTTTGTTTGTGTATGAAACTTATTTATGGATTTGTATTGTCATGACTATTGGTTGTTATTTCTTATTTGAAATATTGGGTACTTTATAATGACAATAATTTTTAATTTGGAGTATTGAATGATTAAATTATGTTAGCTATATTATATATTTTTAATTTTTTAATATATACCGAGTCAAACCGGTCCGACCAATGACCCACCGATCCAACCAATGACCCATTAACCCAGTACTTCGGCCGGTTCGATGGCCAGTCCGATTTTTAAAACATTGTTCAAAACAACTCAATCCTTTGGTAAACATTGGAAGGGTTTTTTTTTTATACATTCATTGGAAGGGTTTAAATGTGGTTTTAGTTTTTTAAATATTGTATTTTTTTTAAAAAAAAAGTGATATAGTCTTTGTAATTTTATATTTTTTAGGCTTAGCTTTTTGCTGCATTTTATTTTCTTCTATAAAGAGAAGTTGAACTAAATATAATTTTGAAAAATTATTAAAAAATTAAGTAACTTAACTTTTAGGTTTAATTGCATTTTTTGCTGCTAACTTTTTTCTGGCAAATTTTGCCTCCAATTTACAAAATATCATGAATTTTTGTCCCTTACATAGAAAAATCGCCACAATTAAAACATTTCGTGACAATTTTTCCTTTAAATTGCTACAATTAAGATAATTTTGTGATAATTTCATTTAAATCTGAGATCTTATTTAAAGAATTTGAATCTAGTTTCACTCAAATTAATGTCATGTTGGTAATTTACACACTATTGTAAAATACGTAAAATATTTGCATATTTTTTATTATCTTTATAATTTATTTTTATGTTAATATTGATAATCTATAATAGTGTATATATATATATAATTTATTTTTATATTAATATTAATGATACACAGTATTGTATAATTATTAATTTTTATAATAATTATCTTTACTAATTTTTATTTTAACCTTGTTTAAAAGTCTATCATTTTTAACATAGCCTCAATTTATTCATACAATAGCTGGTATGACATGCTTCACTGCAAGTCAAGTGATGCATTGCCAAATACAGAAGCTTGTGTGCCATATATTAAAATTTAATGTTTCCATCAATTTAGAAGTTCTAAGAGTTTTTCTCATTTTCAGCATGAATCCTTATGCTGTCAAGAAAAGATTTCCCACGAAGTTCTTGTGAAAGGTATCCTTTGAAGTAATCTCCTGCGCTGATTGGTTTGAACATTGCTGGTGTTTTTGGAGTTACAAGGCTTGGTGCTGGACCTATAATTGCATCTATAGCAGTGCTATAAAATGTGGCTATGGAAAGCCTCTCCTTCTCTGAGTTAACTATTGCCCGATGTTCAATGCTTTGGTAAATTCCATTACTCATCACCTGTTCCAAATTAGTTGATAAGGTAAAGGACAAAACACTATTTGTAAGAATTAAAAACGTTAGAAGATCCTTGTAATTCAAGTATATTTGCAAAGTCATACATGTTCTCTATTTTAGACAACTAGTAAATTGTCAAAAGAACCAATAATTAATTACCTCCAGCATATCACCAAGGTTTATGATAAAAGCATTGGGAAGGGGTTTAACTGGAATCCACAATCCATCTTTTCTTATTTGAAGACCTTCCACTTCATTGGCTTGGAGAAGGATGGTGAGGCCTCCACCATCAGAATGAGGATTGAGTCCCATCACAAGCTCTGGTTGGGGACATGGTGGATAATAATTCAATCTCATTGATTGTTCTGCTACACCAAATAGCTCTCTTATTTCTATTGGGTCTATTGCAAGAGAATTGGCCATAAGGTCAAGAATCTGGATTGCAAGGTTTTTTAATTCTTCACAATAGACGTCTAAATCACCCCTGAAATCAATTGAAGATATCAAGTTATCTACACAAATAACCAATGTTTAATTACATGGTAAAACCCAATAACAATCTTCAAACTTCTATACAATTTGTCCAATTCTTTCATTCTTTTAACAAAATAAGTAGGTTTAATCTGAGTTGAGACAATCAAGGACATATAGGTTTAATCACAGTAGTATATGATTTCCAATTACCATCTAATAAAGGAAGTGTAATATCATGAATTGAAATTCAGTAAGTTTGCAAAATTTTAACTATATAAATTAGACACTTAATGCTAAAGTTTTTCTTAATAGTCACACGGATTCATCATATTTTAGAGATTAACAGTAATTGACCGAAGCAAAAGCAGTACAAACACTAAAACAGCATGCTGATACACGAGACAGATTAGAAATTTAGAATGAAGAACCTGAATGGTAAGGGAAGGTTGGGGAATAAGTGGGGTTTCCTCTTCTCTGGTGGCAAAGTGAACATGAAAAATAAATCTGCCCACTCTAACTTTTGTTCCTCTGAAACCACAAAGAGTTGACCATATCCCTCAGCTTCTCCTTGTCTCTGCCCAAACTTTTTCTTCTCTTCAATTGGAAGATCGAATAATCCTTGAGCACCACTCTTCACTTTTTCCACCAGTGAAGAGTCCACTCCGTGATTAATTAGCTGTAATCATGGTTTTGCACATATTAGCTAAAACATGACTACATGAGTAATTGGTAAATCATCTTAGCCAGAAATGTTTTTCATACCCTATACTTATAGTCTAAGATCATTGTACTTTTACATTGATGAATTTGATCCTTAAACTTAAAAAAAAAAAATGAATTTAGTCTCTTATAACTTCAAAGAAACATGATATTAATTTCATAAAAAGATAGACTAAATCACATGTAAACTGTAAAGTTTGAAAACCAAATTCATGATCAAGGTCTCTTTATATATAGGGACGTTGACCTTGTTAGACAAAGTATATAGTATATAGACTAAAAACATTTTTTTTTTACTAATTAACACATATTATGTCTATATGGAATATTCAAAATTTTATCTAGCTATCTTCTATTTATGACAAACCTGGAAGAAACCCCATTCTTTGCAGGCATAGTGAAGCTTCTCGAGTTCAGGGCCCTTGTGATCTTGAGACAACAATTTGCTCAAGTCAATGACAGGAATTTCAGGCAAAGGTGTAGAGGTGGATAATATTGGACGTTCATGAAGTGGACGAACATAACGCTCAGGCACTATGGTCAATGCATCCTTTGCTATTTCCTGGACATAGGGCACTGGAGCAGGTGTTACTGTTACTTCCATTTTTTCAATTGAGAGCACAATTTCAGATTAGACGAATGTATTCTTCTACGTTTACTTGATCGGAAAGGATGAATTTATTGAGTTGGTGTTGATTTGTTAACTGTTGATTTCGCTCGTGGAAGAGAATAGAAAAATTATATCATACTTATTATAGTAGGCAAGTAGCCCTAGTGGAAGAATATTTAATTGGTTTAAGAAAAATAATATATTTCAAAAGTCGTCTCCAGCTAATTGTTTTCGAGTGCGAAAAATTTGAAAAACTCCTGAAAGTTTGAAAACTGGTCTGTAAAACAAAAGTTGAGTTTGAATGTGGATCATGCTTACGAAATTGTGAACATTCAGAACACATGATGAATTTGTTTTCTCGATTGTCTGACATATAAGAATAGCTATACATTGAATTATTTCATAAAAAACAAAAAATTAAAGTAGATAAATAAGTATTCTATAGTTAAATATGGACCAATTCATTATGCAACATGTCAATTGGCACTACAGTGTAGAGAGCAACTTTTGTTTTTTTGTACATTGAGGAAATAATAACAAAACAAAATAATTAGATATTGTATTGGATCTTGTATATATGATGAGAAATTTTAGTCTACAATTATAACTATGAAGAGGACTTCTTGACCATCAGTATGTACTAGTTCATTGACACTAACAGAGTGTAGTGGAATAAGAGTAGTTTCTCTCCCTCACTAAACTTGCTAAATTTCTGACCATGCTTGATTCAGACAAACAATGGTTACATCATTTCCTAATAATCTATTAACATAATTCCCAGATAAAATGGCTTGTGATACATGATCTATTTGAAATTAAATTGCATTTCAAATGTTAAACATTTGTATTAGAGTATATAGCAAAATATGTAAATATTCGAATATGAGCTTACTGTAGACCTTACTATAGGAGATCTTTTATTAGTAACTAACTGAGTTAGTTATAAGTCTGTTAAGTGTGTGTGTAAGTGTTGAGTCAACACTCTAGTTAGCTTCCTCTAGAATCTTCTTAGAGTTACACCTATATAAGATTGTACTCTTCTCTTTCTCAGTGTATAATAAAAATTCTTCTGATTCAGTTTCTACTTTTCTCTCATATCACGAAATCTTATATGGTATTTAGAGCTTGAGAAGCTTCTTCCATGGCTTCCGGTCCTTTTCATCCAGAACCTGTGTCCACTTTTCTGCCAAACGGCTGAAACACTAGTCCCATTCCTACTCCGACGCCGGTTGATAACACTTCTATGGAGGCGTTTGGTTCTTCTTCTGCTTCCGCTTCTTCTACTCCAGCATTCTATGGAGTCACAATTTCAGAGAAACTCTCCGACAAGAACTTTCTTGTTTGGAAACAACAAGTGGATCCAGTAATTCAAACTCATCGTCTTCATCACTTTGTTGTGAATCCAGAGATTCTGCTTCAATATCTCTCTGCATCTAATCGAGATCTCGGAATTGAGAATCCTGCATATAGAGCTTGGGAGTTTCAAGATCAACTCCTATTAACGTGGTTACAATCATCTCTCTCTGCTTCTTTTTTACCTCGCATCACATTCATTCCAAATTTGGGACAAAATCACACATACTTTCATTCTCAGACCAAAGCTAGGTCACAGCAATTGCGAACTGAACTTCGCAACTCCAAAAAGGGAGATCGACCTGTTGCTGAGTATTTGCTTCGTATTAAGGCCATTGTTGATTCTTTAGTCTCCATTGGAGATCCTGTTTCTGAACATGAACAATTAGATATCATATTAGAAGGACTTCCGGTTGAGTATGAATCTCTGGTGTCGATTATGAACAGTAAACCATAATTGTTCACATTTGCTGAAGTTGAGTCTCTATTGGTTGCACAAGAAGCGTGTATTGAGAAATACAAACAGCTAGGTGAGACTATGTCTCTCAATCTCACTCAACATAAAGTTCAAGAGAGTTCCAAACACTCTAGCTACAGTGCAGCTTACACAGTCCAATAATCAAGAAGTCTCCACTCAGAATCAGAACTATTCTCAGAATCAATATGATGATTCTTCACGCGGCGGTTTTGGCTTTCGAGGATGTGGTGGAAGCTGTTTTGGCCACCGCGGTGGTAGAGGAGGTCGTAACAGCAATATTCAGTGTCAAGTTTGTAGCAAGTTTGGCCACACTACTACTTTTTGCTACCACAAATATAATCCTTCATACATGTCCTCATTTCCTACACAAAATTCTTTTGGATCAACTCCATATCCGAATTTTCCACCACCACCTGGTCCATCTCAGTATCAAAACTTTGCACCCTCACCTGGCTTTACTACACCACCATCTTACTCATATTTTCGACCTTCTCCTCAGTCCCAAACTCATCAACTCAATTATCCCTCTCAGTTTTCCACCGGTCCAACACCATCTATGATGCCTTTTCAACCTCGGCCTTTGTTGCTCTGTCTTTACAGCCAGTTGCCCAACAATCTCAAAACTGGTTTGTTGATTCAGGCGCATCTCATCATGTTACTACTGATGCTGCAAATCTCAGTAATGTTGAAGCTGTTTAAGGGACTGAACATGTGTTCCTTGGCAATGGACAAGGTATGCCCATACAATCTATTGGTTCTGCAACATTTAAGTCTAATTCTAATCCTAGTGTTTCTCTTTATCTCAAAAATTTAATACATGTTCCCTCAATAACCAAAAATCTAGTTAGTGTCAGTAAATTTGCACAGGATAATAATGTATACTTTGAGTTTCATCCTTACCTTTGTTTTGTTAAATCTCAGGGTGATCATTCTGTTTTACTCAAAGGATTTCTTGGTCAAGATGGTCTCTATCAATTCCCATCTCCTCCAATCAGCTCAAAACTGTCTTCTCAACCTTCAATTGCTTCACCAACTGTGCATTCTGTTCTTAGGACTTCCACTGTAAATCCACACACCTCCACTATAGTTTCCTTGTGGCACAATAGACTTGGCCATCCAAACTTTACTGTTTTGTCTCATGTACTGAAAACTTGTAATATTTCATCATCCAATAAAATGAGTTTTGACTTTTGTGTAGCATGCTGTATGGGAAAGTCCCACAAATTGCCTTCTCACTCTTCCTCTACTATTTATACCGAACCTTTACAGTTGATATTTTGTGATCTCTGGGGCCCTTCCCCTGTTTCATCCTCCATGGGTTATACTTACTACGTTTCCTTTGTAGATGCTTACAGTAGATATACTTGGATCTACTTTCTTAAGCAAAAATCTGAAACTTTAACCATTTTCAAACAGTTTCAAGCTCTTGTTGAACTTCAGCTAAATAAGAAAATTAAAGAAGTGCAAACCGATTGGGGGGGGGGAGAATTTAGACCTTTCACTCAGTATCTTACCTCACTTGGTGTTCATCATAGGTTGATATGTCCTCACACACACCATCAAAATGGTGTGGTTGAAAGGAAACATCGCCATATAGTTGAAACTGGACTCACTCTATTGTCCCATGCTTCTCTTCCCTTATCTCATTGGGACCATGCTTTCCATACTGCAGTCTACCTCATAAATAGGATTCATGCTTCATATTCTCCATATGTTGTCCCTTTTGTTACATTGTTTGATAAAACACCAGATTATTCCTTCCTTAGAGTATTTGGATGTACTTGTTACCCCCATTTGCGTCCATATAATCATCATAAACTGCAGTATCGATCTACTGTTTGCACTTTCTTGGGGTATTCACCTCGACATAAAGGCTACAAATGTCTAGACTCTAATGGCAAATTGTTTATCTCCAAAGATGTTATTTTTTATGAGTCCACCTTTCCTTTTGCCAAAGACAACCCTGAACCTCCCATATCGTCCACCACCAACAGAATTTTACCTTTAGGGATTGTTCCCTCTTTAATTCCTCTAGTTAATCCCACTGCTCACAGTCCTAACCTTAGTCTTTCTGACTTACCTGAACAACATGCTATTCATCAGTCAAACCCATCCCATTCTTCTACTTCTGAGTCTGTTAACTCAGGTGCTGTGTCTGCACCTCCATCTGTTGTTGCTCCACCTGGTTCTGTCCCTTTTCAGCCCAGTACTTCAGGTCAGTCAGCATCTTCTGCTGACATTTCTATCCCTCCAGTTGCTCCTTCTTAGTCTATGTCTGTTCATCCAATGCAGACTCGTTCAAAATCTGGTATTGTTAAACCTCGTTTAAACCCAACCTTATTACTCAGTGTTGCAGAACCAACTACTGTCAAGCAAGCTCTAGTCTCTCCTCAATGGAGACAAGCTATGCAAACTGAATATGATGCTTTAATGTCAAATCATACATGGACTCTAACCTCACTTCCACCGGGCAAAACTGCTGTTGGTTGCAAATGGGTTTTTCGCATCAAGGAAAATCCTGATGGTACCATTAATAGGTACAAGGCCCGGCTAGTAGCTAAGGGATTTCATCAGAAATTTGGCCGTGACTATTCTGAAACTTGCTCACCTATGGTAAAACCAGTTACTATTCGTCTTATCTTATCTCTTGCTCTCACAAATAATTGGGTTATTCAGCAAGTTGATGTCAACAATGCATTTTTGCATGGCCTCCTAAATGAAGATGTCTACATGGTTCAGCCACCTGGATTTGAATCTCAGAATTCTGCTCTTGTTTGTAAGTTGCAGAAAGCTATCTATGGCTTAAAACAGGCCCCTTGGGCCTGGTATGAAAGACTCACATCCACTCTCATTGGGTTTGGTTTTGTTCAAAGCAAATGTGATCCTTAACTTCTGGTTCTTAATTCTACAGATGGTTGTGTCTATATTCTCATTTATGTTGATGATATCATTCTAACTGGTTCATCAACCACACTTCTAAAGTCAGTCATTGAAAGGTTACACTCAGTTTTTTTGCTTAAGCAGCTTGGTGATCTTGAGTATTTTCTTGGTATTGAAGTCAAACATCTCTCCAAAGGATCACTTTTACTATCTCAGTCCAAGTACATCCGTGATTTGTTAGCAAAGGCTGGTATGGATGGAGCCAAAGGGATTTCTACCCCTTTACCTAGTGGACTTAAACTCTCTAAACATGGTTCAGAATATATGGATGACCCTTCTC
Organism: Pueraria montana var. lobata; assembly: GCA_026413185.1. NCBI lineage: Eukaryota > Viridiplantae > Streptophyta > Magnoliopsida > Fabales > Fabaceae > Pueraria > Pueraria montana. Next base: position 22,247,801 of record CM048648.1, on the reverse strand, counting down.
TGTACAGATCTATAGTAGGAACTCTGCAGTATGTTACTATTACAAGGCCTGAAATTGGTTTCAGTGTTAACAAGGTTTGTCAATTTATGGCACAACCTCTGTTATCACATTGACAGGCTGTCAAGTGTATTCTAAGATATCTAAAAGGCACCATATCCTATGGTTTATATCTTCAACCTGCACTTCAGACCTCTCTTTTTTCCCTGTCAGCATTCTATGATGCAGATTAGGCCTCTAATGTTGATGACAGAAGGTCCACTTCTGGTGCATGTGTCTTTTTTGGACCCAATCTAATCTCATGGTGGTCTAAAAAGCAAACTTTGGTTGCTAGGTCAAGTGCAGAAGAAGAATATCGAAGCCTTGCTATGACTGCCTCTGAACTTCTCTGGATCCAGTCATTACTTCATGAACTCAACATTAAATGCAACACACCTGTTGTCTTCTGTGATAATCAAAGCACAGTGGCACTCAGTCATAATCTTGTTCTGCACTCGCGTACCAAGCATATGGAACTGGACATTTTCTTTGTTCGGGAGAAAGTTCTCAACCACTCTCTAATTGTTACTCATGTCCCTGCTACAGATCAAATAGCTGACATTCCGACCAAATCTCTGTCCAAGAACAGATTTATCTTTCTTCGAGACAAACTCATGGTCATTGATTTTTATCAATAACCCTGTGTTTGTAGGGGGAGTATTAGAGTATATAGCAGAATATGTAAATATTCGAATATGAGCTTACTGTAGACCTTACTATAGGAGATCTTTTATTAGTAACTAACTGAGTTAGTTATAAGTCTGTTAAGTGTGTGTAAATACTGAGTCAGCACTCTAGTTAGCTTCCTCTAGAATCTTCTTAGAGTTACACCTATATAGGATTGTACTCTTCTCTTTCTCAGTGTGTAATAAAAATTCTTCTAATTCAGTTTCTACTTTTCTCTCAAATCACGAAATCTTATAATTTGAGACAGATGCAGGAAGGGATATTATATGCTATTTGAATTGGTCAAATTGATCCAGGTAGCTTATTAGACTGGTTGTGCATGCTAATTAGTATGAACTAGCCTTAATTCGATCGGATTAGGTAGCTGTCAGTTTTCATGATTGAACCGGTTGTAAAAGATATTCAATATAAATGCCATAGTTGAGAATTGAGCTTGAGACCAGTTAATTGAAAAATTAACAAAAATCACTACACTACAAATACATATATTTGTACTAATTTCAGTGCGTGTGTGGTTCTACCGATTCAACCAATAGCTCATTGGAAGAACCGGTGACTCATAATTTCAGTCTGCCCCTTTTACAATTTTTTTTTTTTTGAAAAATCCATGGCACCCAACTCTTATAAAATCTACTATCGTTAAGGTACGCATCATTCAATTCTGTTGCTTCTTCGTTAAATCAATCATTGACTTGAGCGTTTGAGTATTGTTACCTGGGGATCAATGACAAGCACGCTGAGCACTAGAGATACACGCACGCAGTTACCATTACCCCGAGTGCCCCTCTCATCCTGGTTCACTCTAACAGTACTATGATTCAATTTATGGATTTTTTTTTTTACCTCAACAGTTGATTAAAATTTTTGAGTGAAGATTTATATGCCATCATCTAGTGGCCAGTGCTATATATAACAATATAAAGGATTGTACCAAAAAGCATAAGCATAAGCTAATAAAGGGGTGGTTCCATTCCAGCAGCATGAAATCTAAATTTCATAACAGAGATTGTGTATTAAAAATCCAAAAATGGACCTAACATGTTGACCTATTGTCTAAGCCTCCCTACGCACAAAGTAGAGCTTGCCCATGACATGAAGGACGGCAACAAATGCAATGAAGCCAATGCTCATTACAAGAACGACATTTGGGGAGATCTTGAGTCCAGGGGCATCATCGGTGTAAAATTGGAGCATAGTTCCAGCTGCTCCTCCAGAGGCCCCACCACCACCGGTTGTTCTCCTTCTCCTCATGCTTGCAGTAGCTGCTGCACTTCCTCTTGGGGGAGCTGTTCCTCCACCTAAAGCCATTTTCTGAAACACACATTCCATACATAATCAACACCAACATCCAGAAACTCAAAATCAACTAATAGAATTTAATCTCTAAGGGCATGTTTGGATTACAGTTTGTAAGCTTAAGTTTGGGTTAAACTTAAGTTTGTAAACTGAGTTTACAAAAGCAACTCAAGACTTACTTCTACAAAACTGAGTTTCCAAACATAGCCTAATAAGTCATAACTAACTCCACCGTCCCTCAAGAACAATTTGAAAACAAGTTTGTTATATAACTGTAAGGAAAATCTCAAGTATTCAATTCTCATAAGCAACAGAAATAAAGATTTTCTCTTCTTCAAGTTCATAAATTTAAGAAACTCTGATATGTCCTGCACTGTTACATCTGCTATGAATACAAGAACAAGTGCATATGCACATCCAACAACAACGTCACAGTTAACATCAATTACAACAAAAGCTAGTAGCACCATTCAATAACGAAAACCCACTGTTCAAAATAAATCCACGCAATTTAACAGAAAAAAACAATTCAGATCAGAGATTTCAAAAATTTCAGTCACACAAAAGAAATCACCGATCGTCGATACAAATTTTCAATTTCAGAATCCTAAAATTTTAGGGAAAACATCAGATCCGTGATCAACACTTATAACATAAGGGAATGAGAAGGAGAAACCTGAAAAAGAAATTCCGGTGTGTTATGTTCGTCGGCGTCGCAGATTCGAGAGAGAAGAACTTGCCGGAAATATAGAATTCCGTTTCAAATTGGTACAACTTGCTTCTCATTGTCGTTTTGGTTTTGGATCAAGTAAATAGGCCCAAAGACCCAACTTCACTGGGCCCAAGTAAATGTATATAATATTTTAATTAACACCTAAATTTATTTAATAAATAAATTATTAAATACAATAAGACGAATTTATATATTAGATCACCAAGAACCAAACATGATAAATATGTGTGAGTAATATTTTAGATACAATGATATGTTGATGAATAAGTATACTATTTTTTACATAAACTTATTAAAATTATACTTGAAAATGAAGAATGATAATCCCTTATCAATTAATTGAGGATAAAAATAAGTAAATATGGTTTATAATATCTTGATTTTATTTTAAGGATGAAGATTAAAAAATTCTATAAGTTAGTTATACTAATTTCAGATTTGATTTATTTATTATTAATTATTAATTTTTCAATTTATTATATTGAAATATTCATTCCTCTTTAATTAATTATACAATTATACAAAATTAATTTTTCTTAAATATTTTAATCAAATCTTCAATTTATTTAATAAAATATTAAATACAATAAGATAAATTTATATATCATCATTAAAATAATATTTATTGACTAATTTAATTATAAAATTTCAAAATTAAATGTTTATATGCCTACATTTTAATTCTTATTTATATTTTTATTATCAATAAAATGATCTTTATTTTAAATATTTTTCAAGATGTATATTTTTATCAAGAGGTTTACTAACGTACATCTACTTATTTTTTAGTTGAAGTATATTATCAAGTTATAACTATAAATTATTATTATAAAATACACTCATGTGTATCTTGCTAACGTACTCTAACTAAAAAAATAAGTGGGTGTAGATTAGTAAATCTAAAGAATTTGTTAATGTACGTTCACTTGCTTTTTAATTGAAGTATGTTAGCAACTTATAACTATCCACATAATTTGAACTCAATCCTCATTAGGATGGTGGAGGCCTCACCATCCTTCTCCGAGCCAATGAAGGGGTTTAACTGGAATCCAGAATCCAGAATTTTGTGGATCAATATTTTTAAGCATATTATCATGAAGCAATTTTCATAATTAGATATTGTATTGGATCTTGTATGTGAACTTGTCATAATGTGTATATGATGACAAAGTTTAGTCTAAAGTATATATAACTACGGAGAGGACTTCTTAACCATCAGTATGTACTAGTTCATTGATACTAACAGAGTGTTGTGGAATAAGAGTAGTTTCTCTCCCTCACTTATAAAACTTGCTAAATTTCTGACCATGCTTGATTCAGACAAACAATGGTTGCATCATTTCCAAATAGTCTATTAACCTAATTCCCAGATAAAATGGCTTGTGATACGTGCTCTATTGAAATTAAATTGCATTAGAAATGTTAAACATTTGAGACGGATACTGGAAGGGATAAAAGACATGCTATTTTATTAGACTGGTTGTGCATGCGAATTAGTATGAACTATATAGCCTTACTAATTCGATCGGATTAATGCCATAGTAGAGAATTGAGCTTGGGACCAGTTAGTTATATACTCGAAAAAATTAACAATCACTACACTACAAATACATATATATTTGTACTAATTTCAGTGGTCGATCGAAAATATATACTAATTAATTTATTATGTACGAAACAAACGCCAAAAAGTAAATAGAAACTATGGGAAAACACATGCTCAGCATAAAATAATACTAATAATAATAATAACAATAATCATAATAATAATAAACTGTCCACAGCAACGTCAAATACATACAGAAGCTTTTGTACCATTCATATTTTGTATCAAGCAATGTCAAGAGCTTTTCTCATCTTCATTTTGGATCCTCATGCTATCAAGGTAGGATCTCCCACGGAGTTCTCTTGAGAGGTATCCCCTGTAGTATTCGGGCACACTAATTGTTTTGAACACTGCTGGTGTTGCTGGAGTAACAAGACTTGGTGCTGGACCTAAATTTACTTCCATGCCAGGGTTGTAAAATGTAGCTATGGAAAGTCTTTCCTTTTCCAAGCTAACTGTTGCTCGATGTTCGATGCTTCGGTAAATTCCATTTGTCATTATCTACCCAATTGTATTTGCAAAAATTCAAAATGTTAGACCCTTGTAATTCAAATTTTCATAAGGTCATGCATACATATATATTTTTAGATTAAATTAATCAATAGGTCTTTAAATTATTTGAAAATTGAGTGTGTTTAGTAAAACATTCGGAGAACTTATAAACTCCTTTGCTAGCTTACAAGTTAGTTTGATCAACTTAAATTAATTTATGGCTACATAAAATCACTAAAAAGTAATAATTTGTAGCGATTTTAAAAACTTTGAAAATTCAATTTTTTTTACATGATCAAGAAGTTAATGATATTTTTTTAAAAAAAAAATTATAGACCTCATTAAAAATTCTTAAATAGTACAGAAACTAACTCATTTATTTAACTTATTTTCTATTTTAAAGAAATTGATCTAGCTAGTTAATAGTCTAAAGGACCTATAATTAATTACCTCCAGCATGTCTCCAAGGTTGATGATGAAAGCATTGGGGAGGGGTCTAATAGGAATCCATAATCCATCTCTTTTAATTTGAAGACCTTCCACTTCATTAGCTTGGAGAAGGATAGTGAGGCCTCCACCATCAGAATGGGGATTGAGTCCCATCACTAGTTCTGGTTGGGGACATGGAGGATAGTAATTCATCCTCATTGATTGAACCCCTTCACCAAATAACTCTCTAATTTCCTTGGTGTCCACATTAAGGGCATTTGCCATAAGGTCAACAATTTGGATCGCAAGGTTTTTCAATTCGGCAGAATATGTCTCTAAATCATCTCTGCAACCAAATGAAGATTTTATAACACAAACACACACACACAAAAATGGCTAGTAAACTACAACGGCAATATTCAATTAGTACTACATAAGTTTTTCTTTTATAAGTCAGATCAGATTTAGTTTGCCACTAGTTTGTGGTTTGGGCGATATCACTTTGGCATTATGTAGTGTTGACTTTGTCACTATCACTTAGTGTTTGTTCACTGTTGTCACTTTGTCAATGTACTTATAATTATTATACTACATTAAAGACACTAGAGTCATGACATCCCATAATTTAATTTTTAGTTTTTTTAAGGTGGTTGATTTTCAGGGAGAAAATTGTTTTGGAAGGAGAATAAAGAAATTTCTAAATCAATTTAGTATCACAGAGAACAAAATTGCTACCAAAATTAATAAGGATAATGTTATTTCAACGGGAATTTTGAATAATATTTTTTATTAGCAAAGAGAAAGATAGAAAGAAAGAAAAAAAAAGGAAAAAAAATGACATAAGATAAGAAATGTGATAGAAAAAATTAAAAATGTTACTATAAAAAAGTGTTATGAAAAAATATTATGCAAAATTGTATTATTCAATTAACCTAAAGCGGCACAAAGTTATATATAATTTAACGCAAATGGTATCAAAGTGAAGTGTTTCCAACCATACAAGAAGACAAACATATCAACTCCAATGTTATAAATCCAAATCCTTATTTTTAACGCCAAAACATCTTTTATTATTATTTTTTTGGATTACATAAATTTATTATTATTTAACACTATTTTCATATTTTAATAAATATTAAACTATTAATTATTTTTAATGTTGCATTTAACGTCATGATTTTTCCTCTCAAATCTAACGTTTATCTATGGTGATCCATAAACAAGTGAAAATTAGAACTTGTGCAAGGACAGAATAAAAGTTTTCGGGATTTCAAGCTGAACTTCATTTCTTCATTGATTGGCGATGTAATATCATTAATTTAAACACATTATAATTTTAGATCCTTATTGATGACTGTTTTTGTTGTAAGTTACTGGCTTACTGCTGTTTAATTTATACATATTTTCAAAGTTATAATTAATGGAGGAAAACAATTAATGGAACACAAAGAAAAGCATAAAGCATATATAATCAATAATCAACAAAAGTGGAACCTGAATCGTAAGGGGATGTTGGGGAATAAGTAGGGTTTCCTTAAATGTGGTGGCAAAGTGAGCATGAAAAACATATCTGCCCACTCTAATTTCTGCTCCTCAGAGACAACAAAGGCTTGACCATATCCCTCCACACCTTCTCCTTCTCTCTGCCCTAACTTTTTCTTCTCTTCGATTGGAAGATTGAAGAAATCTTGAGCACCTCTCTTCACTTTTTCCACCAATGAAGTGCTCACTCCATGATTAATCAGCTGTAAATCATTTGATTGATTATTAAATCATATATAATTAAAATGAGGAATATGTTATATGCAACATATTATTCAGGACTTCTATTTAATTGATACTCCTATGAAATATGAGGAATATGTTATATATATGTACAAAAATTAATTAAATTTTCTCTAATCTAGATATATAATTCTTTCTATCAATTTGATATATATATCACAAGTCGATGACAAACCTGAAAGAAACCCCATTCTTTGCAGGCATAGTGAAGCTTTTCCAGCTCAGGTTCCTTGAGATCTTGTGACAACAATTTGCTTAGGTCAATGACAGGAACTTGGGGTAAAGGTGTGGTGGTGGATATTATTGGACGTTCATGAAGTGGACGGACATAACGCTCTGGAACTCTCGTCAAGGCCTCTTTTGCAATTTCTTGGACAAAGGGCACTGTAAGAGAAGTTGGTTCCATAGCTTCAACTGAGCATACACTATGCACTATACTGTACACAGCTGGTGGGATTAATGAAACTAGAATTGGTGAAGGTTACAATATTATATAGAATAGGTCTAGGATCCCACCACTTCACCTCTGTCAGTGACTCAGTGGTATGCTACGTTTAAGATAAATGGCACATTCGTATGTAATGGCAAACTAAAGACTAATTTCGAAATTTTCATGCTTAATTTTATAATGTTTAAGCAGGCCAAATATTAATCAATATGGAAATTTTCTGAAATTTTGAAAAGAATCTAAAGAAGCGTGCCGGCAAGGTCCCTATATGTTTGTCGTTCTTCACATGCATATAATATAAAGGGAGTCTTTCGTTTCTCAGCTATTTTAGAATTTACTACTTCCACTCCTTATTATAAAATCTAATTAACTAATTTATCAAATTAAGAAAATTAGTTAATTTAATTGAAAGTATTAAATTTATCTTGAATTAATATATTTTTTTTCCAAGAATGAGAGACATAATTATAATTGTTCTTACCTGATTTTGGTAAGACTTCCGGTGCGGTGGTTCCGTTGAGATCTCCTCTCTGACTGATGGGGGGTGTACCTGCAAAGACACTCCGACGCTCAAGTTAGAGGCGCAGAGGTAGGAGGCAGATATCACGGTTAGGATTAAGAATTTCGTATCTTATTGGGTTAGATTGTTGCTGTATTTATAGGGCTAAAATGGGAGATTATATAGGATTATTTTCCTATCAAATCTCCTCAAATCTCGTGATTAAGATAGAGATAATTCTATCTTCACTCATTATCTTATGTTCTAATCTTTCTCTATCTTATCTTATGATAAGATATGCTTTCCGTTATTACTCTCTGGGTCTGAGTGAGAAGTACCTACTCGGCCAGTTCAGCTACTCGATGGAAAGCCGAGTCCGAGTAGTACACATGCCCCTAAGCTCTGAAGTCATGTAGGAGATTTAGTGGTTTTGTCGCACTCGGATTTTATTTACCCGAGTCTACGTCGTCCTTTACTCGTCTTGTATGGTTGAGCTCGGATTTGGTTCTCGAAACGTCATGTCGTCCAATGGCGGTGGCGTCGTTTCAGACCTATTGAATTCGTAACGCTTTCCAAGGGCGGCGGTAATGATTATTTTTGAAATTTGAAAATGTTCTCAGGATTCCCAAAGGTCTCAAGCCTCTTTAGCCATTGATGGGCTTGGCGAAGGGTCTTGATCCAACTGCTTGAGTCGCTTCGTCGTTTCGTATTCGAAACGTTTGGGACCCTATATAAGGGTCACTGTGCTTGTCGTACTTTCATTCTCTTCCTTCCTGTCTTCTTCTCCGGCGAACTTCTCTGTCGTTTCTTCCTTTCTCGTTTGTCTTCATTCTTTTTCCGTTCAGGTACGCTCCTTTCTCCCCTTCTCTTTTCTTTGTCTGGTGATGTCGTTTTCCAGGGAGTCAGGGCGCTCCGGAGGTGGCAGGATGTTATCTCCAGAGGTTCGTTTGATTGGGGAGGATTCTGATGGTGATTGGTCGCCGTGTCACGACAACTCTGATAGGGTTAGTGATGGCGTGTCGGCGTCGGGCGCCGTTGGCATAGTCCGTCCTCCCCTTGCTTCTGGGCAGGCTGAAGTTCCCTTGACTACCGCTCCAGTTGGGGTTGTAGTCTTGGATGATTATGAGGCTACTCAGGAGGTTCTTCTGGTTCCTTGTCATGTCCGACCTCCTTCTCCTCCTCCTGAGCCGAGTGGCACTAAATTTCCCAAAAAGACTTCTATATCTTTCCCTGGTTATTTTTGGGTGAGTGAGGAAGTAGGTGGCTATGCTTCTCGGTATCAATCACGAGAGTCTCTCCTTTCCTTCTTAGAGGGTGTGGAGTTGTGCCACTTGGATTTGCCAGACATTATTCATGCTGAGCATTGCCGTCCGAGTGAGCGCATCTTTCTCCGGGCTCTTCCATGTGAGTCTCATTATACTTACATGTATGATGCCTTTTTTCTGTTCTAGGCACCACTGTCCCCTTTGACAAGTTCGAGTATGACGTCCTCCGGGAGTTAAATGTTTCTCCCACCCAGTTGCATTCGAAAGCCTGGACTGCTATATGTGCCTTTAGGGTGATGTGCAACGAGTTTTTTTATCACACCTACTTCTTCAAAATTCCTTTTCCACTATAATGTCAAGGAGAGCAAGAAGGGTTGTTGGGTTTCTTTGATCGGCATTCCGGGTAAATCTTTACTCGGCCCTTACACTTCCTCTTGGAAGAACTTCAAAGGGGGTTTTTTCGTAGTTAGGCCGAGTAAAGATGGGGTTTCAAACTTTTTTGACAAGCGGGGTCGGTCCAGGTTCCCTTTATATTAGACCCGGTCGCCTAACAAGCGGCTTTCATGTAAGATAGTCGACATGTCTCATGGGGATCAGGATGATATGGTCGATCTTCTTAGGCTCCCCCGTCTTCTCAAGTGTAAATCCTTAGTTGAAATACCATTTTCCAAGACTCCAAGGGCCGATTGGGACCGTGAGTACCTTTATGCTTACTCGATTTTCTTTACTTTTGCTATTTATTTTGCTGATTGTTTCCCTTTTTTGCAGTTGTCATGGGAAAATTTGATTATAAAAATGCTAAAAAGCTTCGGTTGGAGAAGCTGAAGGCTCAGGAGGATGCACTCGGCGAGGTTCAAGCTTCTCCTATTCCCCCTCCTCCTCCTCCTCCCCCTTCTCCGAAAAAGAGGGGTCCTCAGGCGATTCAAGGAGAGGAAGGTCCTTCCAAAAGGGCTAGGCTGAGTCCACCTGCAGTATCACTGATCGAGAAGCACCCGACATTCCTTTCTATGAGGGATGGGCGGACCTCTCTGTGGGGGAGGGACTTCAATCCCCAAGCTCTTATCAGCGCTGACAATCTATGTCAGGCTGATCGAGACATGTTGAGAGACGTCGGTCCTCGTCTTTCTATGGAGGCTATATCCTGCTTCCAGGCTCACTCTTGCGCAATTGCCTAGTACTGGGTTGAAGAGTTTGATCGCGGCCACCGTGAGCTTGTCTTAGCTCAGGAAACAGCTTCCAAGGCCGAGCAGACCCTTCTGGAGGTTACTAAGGCTAACGAGACTCTACTACATTCTGCTGAGGAGTCTCGAAAGTCCCTTGAGGAGGCAGATTCTAAGCTGAAGGAGGCTGAGGATCGTGAGGATGCTTTGAAGCTTTCCTTGGCTCAGGCCGAGAAGTCTTCAGAGGATCTTAGGGCCGAGGTGGATCATCTCAACTCGGAGTTGGAATTGACGAGATCAAAGGCTGCTAGCTCTGAGGCTAAGTTGAAGGTTGATTTGGACGAAGCCGTGGCCGAAGTTATTACTACTCATGAGGCTGGATTTCAGAAGGCGGTTCGTCAAGCTGGGCACTTCTTCAAGCCGATCTCACTTTTTTTGATGTTGGTAAAGATATCAATAGAGATGGTGAGTTGGTTAATGAGTAGGACATTCCTGACGAGAAGGTCCCTGATGACTTGGCTTAGCCACTGTAATTTCTGATTTTTCTTTTGTAGTAGGTTCGCACCCGGCCCATCTAACAGGGTGTATGAAAATGACTCAAGTTTTTTGCTTTTTTTATGACTCGTATTCGGCTACGGTCTAAGTTGTCTTTCTATTGAAGGTCTACTCGAATTTGTTAATTCACTTTTTATATCCTTATAAAGGTCTACGCGATTTTTTAATGTTAACTTGCTTTTCGTATCCTTATAAAGGTCTACGCGATTTTTTAATGTTAACTCACTTTTCGTATCCTTATAAAGGTCTACGCGATTTTTTAATGTTAACTCGTTTTTTCGTATCCTTATAAAGGTCTACGCAGTTTTTCCTAACTCGCCTTTTGTATCCTTATAAAGGTCTACGCGGTTAGTTTATTGCATTGAAGTTCAGTCATTCTCCTTTCGGGATGCCGAGTATCGCTCACTAAGTGGAGTTTAATGCCGGTATCCAATTGGTCTACTCGGTCAAGTATATATAGATAATGTGAAAAAAAGGGATTTTATTATAAAAAGAAATCAGGTGTGCCTCATTAAAACCTCTTGGGAAAAAATGTCAAAGTAGGAAAGTACATCACCACTTGCAATTTTCTAGCTGTAATAAAACTTTAGATGTGTTGCATTCCAAGTTCGGGGGATGGCTTTGCCGGATGGATGCTCCAATCGGTAGGCTCCATTTTCCAGTGACTTGGTTACTCTGAAGGGGCCTTCCCAGTTGGGTGCCAGCTTGCCCTCTCCCGTAGCTTTCCTAGCTTCTACGCACTTTCTCCAAACCATATCTCCGACTTCGAAGTTCCTTGGTTTGACCTTGGTGTTATACCTCCTCTAGACTATTCTTTTACAGGCCTCTATTCTGATTCGGATCTCGTTGAGGGTCTCTTCGGTCATGTCGAGTGCATGCCTTAGTAATTTATCATTGTTTTCCTGGACGAAGTTTGCTCTTCGTAGGGAGGGCTCCCCGACTTCTACTGGTATCATGGCGTCTGATCCATATGAGAGTCTAAAAGATGTTTCCCTCGTTGTTGATTGCGGTCTGCAACGATATGCCCAAAGGATTACAGGAAGCTCTTCGGCCCAACTTCCTTTGGCGTCACCTACTCATTTCTTTAGTTCTCCGAGTATCACCTTATTTGCAGCTTCAGTTTGTCCGTTGGTCTGCAGATGTTCCACTGAGGTTACTCAGTGCCGAATCTCTAGGTTTTTGAAGAACTCCTTAAGGTTCTTTTTGGTGAACTGTCTTCCGTTGTCGGATATTACCTAGTGGGGGCTGCCGAATCGGCATATGATATTCTTCCATATGAATTTTTGCACATTGTGGGCGGTGATGGTGGCCAAGGGTTCGGCTTCAATCCACTTCGTAAAGTAGTCGATTCCGACGAGGAGGAATTTCACTTGTCCCTTAGCAACTGGAAAAGGGCCTAATATGTCTACTCCCCATATGGCGAAGGGCCATGGTGCTGTGACATTATGTATCTCTTCTGCTGGCAGGTGGCATATGTTGCCAAATTTCTGGCATTCTTCGCATTTTTTTACGTATTCGGTGCAGTTGCGGCGCATTGTCGGCCGGTAGTATCTGGCTCGTAGGATTCGAGCTGCCATGGCCTTTCCTTCTGAGTGCATTCCGCATATTCCTTTATGCATCTCATTTACCACGTATTCGGCCTGAATCTTCGTGACACATTTCAGTAGTTGTGCAGTGAAGCCTCTCCTATAAAGGTCTTCTCCCTCTATGACGTAGTGACTGGCCCTTCTTCTGATTTTTCTGGCTTCTTCTCGGTTTTCTGGGAGGGTTCCTTTTTTCAAAAAGTTCCATACCTCGGTCATCCACTCTCGGTCTGTCGGGCTGATACTAGAGACGACTTTGTCAATACTTGGAGCAGATACTGTTTCCTGTATGACAGTTCGGTGTTGGCCTTTCTTCTTAGTACTTGCCAATTTTGACAGCAGGTCAGCCCTTTCATTCTGTTCTCTTAGAATATGGGGAGGGTCCACCATGGGGAGGGTGCCTCTTCTACTGGTGCTAGCTCTGCAATGAAGTTGGCTAGACACTGTGCTTTGATAGGTCCTCTCGGTTCATACTTGATGTCGAACTCGGATAATTCGACTGACCATGCTATCATTCTTCCGGCTAGTTCTGGCTTCCTCAGTACTTGTCGTATTGGGTGGTCAGTTCGCACTACTATCTGATGGCTTTGAAAGTATGGTCGTAGCCGTCGTGCTGAAGTAACCAGGGCCAGTGCTAGTTTTTCTATTATCTGGTACCTGGTTTCGGCATCTTTCAACACTCGGCTTATGTAGTAGACTGACTTTTGCGTCTGATTCTCTTCTTGAAGAATGACCGAACTGATTGCGTCTCCCGAGACGGCTAGGTATAACACTAAATCTTTGCCGGGTTCAGGTCGTATTAGGATTGGTGGTGATGAAAGTAGTGTTTTTATCTTTAGAAAGTTCGCTTCACACTCTTCATTCCATTCAAAAACCTGTTGCTTCTTGAGTAATTGGAAAAAAGGTTTGGCTACCTCTGCCGCTTTTGGCAAGAAACGGGACAGGGATGCCAGCCTTCCAGTTAGCCTTTGTACTTCTTTCATGTTACTCGGGCTTCTCATGTTTATGATAGCTGCACACTTCTCCGGATTGGCTTCTATGCCTCTATGGGTGAGCATGAAGCCTAAGAATTTCCCGCCATGTACTCCGAATACACATTTCTCAAGATTTAGCCTCATGTTATGTTTTCTGATCTCGTCGAAAATTTCAGCTAAGTCTCCTGAATGTGAGTTTGGGTCTCAGCTTTTGACCACCATGTCGTCGACGTAGACTTCAAGATTCCTTTCGAGCTGGTCTGCGAAAACCTTATCCATCAGACGCTGGTATGTTGCTTCGCATTTTTTAGTTCGAATAACATTATCATGTAATAGTAGTTGGTCGTGTCGGTTATGAACGTCGTCTTTTCTTCGTCTTGTGGGAACATGGGTATCTAGTTGTACCCAGAGTATGCGTCCAAAAAGCTCAGGATCGGGTAGCCGACTGCTCCGTCTACTAGCTTGTCGATGCTTGGCAATGGGTATGAGTCTTTTGGACATGCTTTGTTAAGGTCTGTGTAGTCAGTACACATCCTCCATTTGCAGTTTGCTTTCTTTACCATTACCACATTTGCAAGCCATGTGGTGTATTGCACTTCTCTTATGAAGCCGGAGTTGAGTAGTTTTTCAGTTTCTTCTTTGACCACTTTTCCTCTTTCGACCCCGAGCATTCTCTTCTTTTGGGAGATTGGCTTGGCTTCTAGACAGATGGCAAGCTTGTGGCAATGGAAACTCGGGTCGATTTCGGTCATGTCGGTAGCTGTCCATGCGAACAAGTCGGCGTTGTCTAACAGGACTCTGGCAATTGCGTTCTTGGTTTCGCTTGCTAACTGAGTCCCGAGTTTTGTGCACTGCCTTGGTTCTTTTCCTATTTGGAAGGATTTTACCTCCTCTGTAGGCTCTGCTCTCGGCTCGGCCTCCTTGGGGTCGAGATCGGCTTCCTCTATTGGTGTTGCGAGCGAGACGTATGCTACGTGTTTTACTGTTGGTTCTGGAACCTTTTTGCCACTAGCTATCCTTAGACTCTCTAAGTAGCATTCGCGGGCTGCCTCTTGATCATCTTTGACTATCACTATCTTTCCTTCTGAGCCTGGGAATTTCATCGCCAAGTGTGGAGTCGAGGTTACTACCCCTAGCTCGTTGAGTGTCGGCCTGCCTATGAGAATGTTATATGAAGTAAGGGCGTTAACTAAGAGGTACCTGACTGTGAGAGTCTTGGACCCCTTCTCCTCATCTCCAAACGTAGTGAGGAGGTCAATGTAGCCTCTGGTGTCGACTTTTTCGCCTGCAAAACCGACTAACTGTTCGGTGTACGGCTGTATCTTATTTTCCAGGATGTCTAGCTGTTGGAAAGTGGACCAGTATAGGATATCTACCGAGCTGCCTTGGTCGACTAATACTTTACACACCAACCAGTTTGCGACCTCAACCTTGACCACCACCGGGTCATCGTGGTTGGGTTCTATGCCTTTGAAATCTGCGTCTGTGAAAGTTATGGGAGGCATTTTCCTATGTATTATGGGGTTTATTGAAGCCGAGTTGATTGATCAAAGGTTGCGTAGGTGTCTCTTCCTTGCCGAGCTCAAGCTTCCCCCTCTGGCGAATCCTCCTGCTATTGTATTGATGACGCCTCGGAGCCAAGTCTCGGGAGGTTTAGTCTGTTGCTCCTGGCGGGGTTCTTCCGTTCACCTAGATTTTTTGTCGCGATCGTCTTCCCGGTCTTAGGTTCGTTCTCACTCTGACTTTCGGTTGTCATTTCGGACAAAACGTTGTAACTTGCCCTGTTGGATAAGTTTTTCAATCTTATCCTTCAGGGTTATGCAATCTTCAATGGCATGTTCGTGCACTCGGTGGTATCTGCAAAATTTGGACCTGTCTGCCTTTTCTGGGGAGCCGCTCCGAGTAGGTAGGCTTATCAGCTCGGCACTGCAGGCTTCTTCTAGAACTCGTGCTCTGCTATCTGTTAGAGGGGTGTAATGAGAAAACCTTGCGCGAGGCGGTCTGTCGCCTCTAGATTTGCTACTCCGCTTTCGGCTTGTTCCTGGTTTCTCGCGTTCTTCCTGCTTTTTAAAGGACTCGCCCCTGACTCGTTCTCTGAACTTAGTCATTTCTTCCATCTGAATGTATCTTGCTGCTCTTGCTCTGAGCTCATCCATGTCGTGTGGTGGCTTCTTGCAGAGACTATTCGAGAAGGGTCCGTACTTTAGCGCCATAAGCATGGCGGTCAGTGCTACCTGTGGATTCAAGTCTCGGATCTTGACGGAGATTTCGGCGAATCTCTCCATGAAGTCCCTGAGAGACTCGTTGTCCTCTTGCCGAATGTTGGCTAATGCCACTGCCGTTAGGTGGTGAGGTCGACTCGTAACGTATTGAGCACCGAAACGAGTGACTAACGTGACAAAAGAGTCGATCGAGTGAGAAGTACCTACTCGACCAGTTAAGCTACTCGGTGGAAAGCCAAGTCCGAGTAGTACAATAATAATAATAAAAAAACCCTTTTCATGAGAATCTTGGATTCTCACCCCCTGGCTCTCACAAGAAAGTTGTAATAGTACTTATTTAAAAAGAAAAATGCTATTTGTTACGAAATTGATTTTCGTCAATCTGGCACAACGGGTGATTTTTGTCAATATACTTCTTATATATTTTCAAAACATTTAATTAATATTTACTTAAAAAAATGGTGACCATCCAATTCAAAGATTCGTGCAATTCATGCATGTTTTGTTTCGTAATTAATAACTAGCATCGCTCATTAAAAAATGATTCCTGAGAATAATTTTAAAAAGACATAAATATGTTTATGGTCTCTCAAACTTGAGTCAAGTTTCCTTTTGGTCTCCCAAATTAAAAATGAATCTTTTTAGCCCTCTAATTTAAAAATAGCCTATTTTAGTCCTCTAAGTTAACACTGATGAAGATAGCTTCTTGTAAAATACTTCTTACCTATTCTATTTAATACAATTTCACTTTTATCTTAATTATCTCTTCTTATTTAATGATACTATTCAATTAATATTTTATTAAATCAACGGAAACCATCGAGTGCGTAGATCAACTAACGTGAGATTGTTCTAACGGAGGTCACAAAGGTCTCGAGTTTGAGTCCTGGGTATACATGCAGTTGCGTTAAATATTTGGAGGGAGACATTTGCTGCTCATAGTGGTCCTATACAATTCGAACAATATTGTCTCTAATTAAGAATATATGTAGTCTATACCAAAAAAATCAAAGAAAGACCAACACCTTGAAAATAAAATTTCTAACAACAAAACCACAATACATTTTTAAGGATTGGATCGAACTTTTGCCTAAAAAAATTGATCCAAACCGAATTATAAATACCTTTTCTTATTAGCTATAATATTTATCATCTATATATATGCATCACTGGATGCTTAATTAATATTTATTATTACACACACATATAAGTCAATTAATCCTCATGCTCTCAAGGAATGATTTCCCACGAAGTTCTCGTGACAAGTAGCCTTTGTAGTAATCTGTGTAACTAAGTCTTCTGAACAATGCTAGTCTTTCTGGAGTAATTAGGCTCGAAGCTGGACCTAAAATTGATTCCAAGCTAGGGCCGTTAAACGTGGCTATCGAAAGCCTCTCCTTCTCGGAGTTAACCGTTACTCGGTGTTCAATGCTTCGATAAATTCCGTTTGTTAAAATCTGCCAAAATTATAGTAATTAAAGAATAATATTTATGAGGGTTATAAAAAGTCAAAAACCAAGAAAATCATTGCAATTCATGATTTTTTTTTTTCTTTCTATTGGCAAGTTTTACTATTTTAAGATATTGATCTAGCGAAATGAAAAAAAGAACAAATTCAATGCTTACTTCCAGCACGTCTCCAATGTTAACAATGAAGGCATTAGAAAGGGGTTTCACTGGAATCCACTGCCCATCTTTTTTTATTTGAAGACCTTCTACTTCATTAGCTTGGAGAAGGATGGTGAGGCCTCCACCATCTGAATGAGGATTGAGTCCCATCACTAACTCTGGTTGAGGACATGGTGGATAATAATTAAACCTCATTGTTTGACTCCCTGGCTCAAATACCTTTGTCATTTCTATAGTGTCGACTTTCAAGGCATTTGCCATTAGGTTAAGGATTTGAATACCAAGGTTCTTCATTTCAGCAGAATAGGTTTCTAAATCATCTCTACAGCAAAATGAACATATCAAGCCAATTAACAAATATAATAAATATGCTTTGGTAGAAAAATCCAATAACAATATTCAAACTTATGTACACTTAAATAACTTTTAGGTACCTGATAAATTTTCAAATTTTGCTTTGAGTCCCTAAGAAATTTTTTCGTTATTGTTTTGAGTTCCTGGTATATTAAAAATTTTGTTTTGGGTTCCTGCCGTCAGTTAAATGATGACGTGACACCATCTCAACGGTTGATATATATTGGAAAAATTGGTTCGGATGGTGTCACGTCATTGCTTAACTGATAATAGGAATTCAAAACAATTGATATATCAGGAATTCAAAACAACGAAAAAACTTATCAGGAATCCAAAACAAAATTTAAAAATTTATCAAAGACCTAAAAGTTATTTAAGTCAACTTATGTATTCAGTTTGTACTATAACTTCTTCATCTTTTCCCTCAAAAAAAAAAAAAACTTCTTCATCTTTCCATTCTTTTAATAGAAGAGATTTGTTGGAGACCGACTTTATCATTAGCATTCGTATAAGCGAATATTTTATAGAAAGTGTGATTCTGTACCGAATCTAAACTACATCATCAACAGAAGAACAAATGCTAGCCTTCAAGTACGTAGTCTCTAACGTTAATGAAGTTGGGACTTGGTATGTGTCTTCACTGTTACCAAATCAAATCCATGTCACAATTTGAAAGAGTTGATTTACTATTCTCGTGTGTAAAATTAAAATTATTCCAAATGTTTTGCAGGAAAATATGATACAAATTAGTTTTAAGACAACATTTAAGCGATAATATTCTTTGCCTCTTCCAAAAAAAATAAATTAGAATAATATATATAGGGGTCTAATAGAAAAGAAGAAATATAATTTATTAGGCTTATAGCCATATACGGGACTACTTACGAAATCACACTTAGGAGAAAAACAAAACTAGAGAACAAATATATTAGAGAGAATGGAAAAAAGCACCTGAATGACAAGGGAAATTTTGGGAGTAAATGGGATTTCCTCTTGTCTGGTCGTAAAGTGAACATGAAGAAGACATCTCCCCACTCAAGTTTTTGATCTTCAGAAACGACAAAGAGTTGACCATATCCCTCCAATTCTCCTTGTTTCTGTGCAAACTTTTTTTTCTCTTCAATTGGAAGATTAAAGAATTCTTGAGCACCAATCTTCACATTTTCCAGCAATGAAGAGTTGACTCCATGATTGATCAGCTGTAATGACTTTCCATATTAGTCACGATGAGGAATGCTAGCAACAATTTCACTCTCTTTTTAACACTCTAGATAATCATAGAAAAAATGTCGCTAGTATTCCTTTGTTAGTCATATATGAAAAGAGGAGGGCCAAATAAAAAAGCTAAAAGAACAAGAAAGCAAGGAGAGAGTATTAAAGTAGATGATGACATTTAACAAACCTGAAAGAAACCCCAATCTTTGCAGGCACAGTGGAGCTTCTCCAGTTCAGGTCCCTTGAGATCTTGTGACAACAATTTGCTTAGGTCAATCATGGGAATTTCTGGTAAAGGAGTAGTAGTAGTGGTTGATAATATTGGACGTTCATGATGTGGACGAACATAACGCTCTGGAACACTCTTTAGTGCCTCCTTTGCAATTTCTTGGACAAAGGGTACTGTAAGAGAAGTTGGTTCCATAGTTTCAACTTACTACAAGGGATGTTTCCGTGCGATACAGAAAGTATAAGATAACACTTGGATAGCAATGCAACTTCTGCCTCCGATTTAAAAGATTATTGCTGCACGTCTCTAGAATCTAGACTATTAGATTTCACGACTTTATGAATTTTATGCATAATTAGACAAATATTAAATTAAAAATAAAAAATTTAATAAAAATCAAATATTGCGGCATAGTTACCTAACACTGTGGTTAACTCCAATCAAAAGCGAGGAGTTAAATTACATATATAAAGTCTTTCTATATAGCAATGGCAAAATAATTGGTAGTTCAAAGACAAAATAAACCATATTGGTAAGGAAGTTTTCTAACACTTACATCATATAAACCGCAAAAGTTGACGTATGATAACTTGATGCCTCGCTTATATTCGTACTATTAATCATATAAACAATTACCACTGTATTAAATATCAATATATAATATGACAAATAGTATCTAGAAATTAAAAAAATCAATTTCCAAATTATGTGACATAAAACTACTTAATTACATAAATGGTTGAAAATGTTCTTTCAGCATATTTCTAGATTCTTTTTTGAGATGTGATGACAAGTATAGTTGAAAAATTGAAAGAAAGAAAATGATACTAAAAAAATCCCATCTATGAATCAAAATATTAGTAATTAAACTTGCTTTCATTGATATAATATTTATCTAATAAAAATGATACTATTAATATAGTTAATATTGTAATATGCTAATAGTGATAGTATATTTTAATTTTAATTTTTTGTCATTTGTTAATTAATATGATATATTATATTTTTAATATATATAAATTCGTAATATTTATCTAATTAAAAGTCTAATTTCTATTAGATAAAGACTAAAACAAAGAACATATCTAACAATATATTTTTCCCTAGTATATATAATTTTTTATAGTGTGATGAGATTTGTTTAAAGTGAATAAATAAAGATGTATTTACCATTTATTTAATTTAAAATACATGATGATTTTATATAATATTCTTCCATAATATAAATTAGAATATACAACTTAAAACAGGAGCGGAGCTTCATTAGAGTCGAGAGGGGCCATGACCACCCAAAGTCTTTTTAAAAAATTATATATATATATATATATATAATATTAAAATTTATTTATATTTTTAATTGATGCTAAGAAATTTTTAATAATTTTCTTAAATATTCTTTAAAGTTATTTCTTATTTTTTTAATCATTAATTATTTTAATTCATTAAAGTAGGATAGAGAATTTTTAATTTGCAATCTTTTAGTCATTAAAAGAATATAAAGAACCTAATCTTTAATCATTTTCTTTATTATTATTATTATTATTATTATTATTATTATTATTATTATAGACAATTCTATGTTTATACTTAATTTTTTACTTTAAGTTTTTGTTTTTGATATAATATCAGCTCTTATGGCTGATTTAATTATATTTTTTATATAAATATTTTATTATTTAAAAATATTCTTATATTATAATTAAAATTATTCATTATAAATTAATTTAAAATATAATTTATATATTTAAAATTATTTATTTGTTATAAATTTTAACTATATAAAAAATAATCCTTTATATTTTTCATTCACTGACAAAATATTAGTCTACTAAAATTTAAGAATTGATATATATATCCATCCTTACTCGTTTTGGATGAGTACTTTTCGACAGAGAAAGCAGTCAATAAACATGGATGTGATGTGACCACACGCTATTGACAATTTTTATAGACAGGTGTTATTTGAAGACTTTTATATTTTAAATACTGTATCAATATTTTTTATTTTTTATTTTTTTTATCACATTATTTCATCTATTATATTTATATTTTTTCTCTTTTTTTATTCTCTCTAGGTATAAAAAGTATATGGATGTCTAAATATCTTTTTCTATTCTTATATGATCAATGTTTTAAGAATCGGATCGGTCATTGAACAGGCCAATGTACTGGATTAATGGGTCATTGATAGGATTGGTGGGTCACTGGTTGGACCGGTTTGACTCGGTATATATTAAAAAAATTTAAAAAATATAATATAACTAACATAATTTAATCATTTAACACTCCAAATTTAAAATTATTGTCATTATAAAGTACCTAATATTCCAAATAAAAAATAACAACCAATAGTCATGACAATACAAGTCCATAAATAAGTTTCATACAAAAAAAAAAAAACATCATTTTAGCACTTTTTTTTCAAAAAAAAAAATTACACTACAATCCGGTTCAACCAGAGACCCGTCGGGTCACCGGTTTTTTGCAAAAATCGGCCGATTCAACCCGGATCGTACCGGGTCAGATACATATTCGATCCTATCATTGAACCGAATCGGTTATACCACTGAATTCTGATCGGACCAATCGAACCGACATGTCCGATCCGATTTTTAAAACACTGTAAATGATTATCCAAATCAATATCTGTATACGTAATTTACTCCAACCGCGTAAAATCCAGCCAGCTTCAATTCCACAATTGCTAAAGAAATTCAAACAATAGGTTAGTTCCATTGAATTCTGTCAACCTTCTGATAGCGTGATGTATTGGGAGTTTCTACACCCTAATCACATCACAATAATAGTCAAACACCCAATAAGATCGATCCCCGTTAATAGTTTTGTAAAGGCATGGATTTTTTTTTTCAAAGGCCAAATAGTAGATATTATTAATATCAGTTTAGAGCAAAAGGTGTGTAGTAAACTGATAATCAGAAGAGTATGTTACTATGTTTCGTATACAAATAAGAACAGTACTCAAAACACCATCCAACATAGAAAGACCAGTGAAGTTAAAAAGCCACCAACTACCCTCTTTCAATAAATATTAGCCGCATCTACACTTTATAAATTTATGAACACATGTTGGTTGCGCCTATTCGTAGTGGAAACCTAAAAGTGGAAACCTAAAAAATTCAATGATTAAATACATAATTAACCCTTCTATTTAATACGATTCACTTTTCTCTCAATTCTCTCTTAGCCATATTTTCTAATAATACTACTTAACCAATGTTTTGTTTGGGACACCATATTATTAGTGTGAAGTATCCTTCTACTTTGCTAATAATTAATCTCTACCAAAAAAATTAGCTGACCATTTTTAGTGGAGTTCCGTCTTCTAATCACGTTTTTTCATTCACAATGTTCACACTTGATATTTTACTCAAATAATCCAAATCTAGTTCCACTTGAACTAATGACATGTTAGCATTCAACCAATGTTTTAATAAATATGAATGGAAGACCAACACTTTAAAAATAAAATTTCAAACAACAAAACCATAATATATTTTTAAGATTAGATCGAATGACCTTGCCTAAAAACCAATCCAAACTTATTTACAAATACCTCTATTATTAACTATAATATTTATCATCTACTCATAACTAAATGCTCGAGATTTATTATACACACACATTATATAAGTCAATTAATCCTCATGCCATCAAGGAATGATTTACCGCGAAGTTCCTGTGACAAAAAGCCTATATAGTATTTTGCGTAACTAATTCTTTTGAACAATGCTGGTGTTTCTGGAGTAATAAGGCTCGGTGCTGGACCAAAAAGTGATTCCATACTAGGGCTGTTAAACGTGGCTATGGAAAGCCTCTCCTTCTTGGAGTTAACGTATTGCTCGGTGTTCAATGCTTCGATAAATTCCATTCGTTATCATCTGTCAAAATTATAAAAAATAATATTTATGAGGATTATAAAAGGTCAAAAAGCAATTACAAATCAACATTTTTCTTTCTTTCTTTCTACAAGCACATTTTTAAGATATTGGTGTTGATAAAGGACAAAAGAACAAATTAAATGCTTACTTCCATCACGTCTCCGATGTTAACGATGAAAGCATTAGAAAGGGGTTTCACAGGAATCCATTGTCCATCTTTTTTAATTTGAAGACCTTCCACTTCATTGGCTTCCACCATCAGAATGAGGATTGAGTCTCATCACTAGCTCCGGTTGGGGACATGGTGGATAATAATTCATCCTCATTATTTGAGTTCCTGGCTCAAATACCTTTGTAATTTCCATAGTGTCCATTTTCAGGGCATTTGCCATTTTGTTAAGGATTTGGATACCAAGTTTTTTCATTTCAGTGGAATAGGTCTCTAAATCATCTCTACAACCAAATGAACATATCAGGCCAATTAACGAATATAATATATATGTTTTAGTAGCAAAATCTAATAACAAAATTCAAACTTCTATATAGTTTTGAGAAAAAAAAGATTATGTACTAACAATTTAAAAAAAATTTACATTGTCATCCAATAATATACTACCATATATAGTAAGTTTATTGACTTTTACAATAATTATCTTAAAAGTCATATCAACAGTTATTTATGATTGAATGACAGTGTAAAATTAAAACTCTTAATACAATATACATAGGATCTAGTAAGGAAGAATTCCACAAGGCTTTTATATATATAGAGACCATATCTTATGAGAGGAAGTTATCTTACATGAGAGTGAGAGAATTAAATCTGGACTATATAACCATACATGGAGGGTCAAGATTTACTGATATATGACTACTTAAAAAGTCATGTAACTTTTTAAAAAACTCATATGACTTTATGTGTTTTAATCTTGATCATTCAAGATAAGATCTAGTGGTCAATATTTCTTACTCTCATATAAGATAAGTTATCTCACTAGATATATTTTCCCCACACACACACACGAGAGTACTTACAGAATCACACTTCACACTTATGATGGAGAAAACAAAAATAGAGAGCAAATATGAGAGAGAATGAGAAAGAATTACTTGAATGACAAGGGAAAATTTGGTAGTAAATGATGTTTCCTCTTGTCTGGTGGCAAAGTGAACATGAAAAACATATCCTAGTCAAGTTTTTTATCCTCAAAAACAACAAAGAGTTGACCATATCCCTCCACATCTCCTTGTTTCTGTGCAAACTTCTTCTTCTCTTAAATTGGAAGATTAAAGAATTCTTGAGCACCAATCTTTACATTTTCCAGTAATGAAGTACTGACTCCATGATTGATCAGCTATAATGGTTTTCCATATTAGTCATTGATAGCCAAAATGCTTGTTCTATATGATGTAATAGCTTCAATTTCCTCTTCAATTAAATGAGTTTGTTTGTATAAAGAAGTTTAGTGTTCTTAACTCTTAAAGGTGTTTGTAATAGTTTGAAGTCATTTTAGTTACATTTTTTAGTTTATAGCTAAAAAGGTCTAACATGATTTTTCTTTACTAATTTCTTTAAGATAGTCTTTAAAGACAAATATTTCGATTACTAATTAAAAAATATCATTTTTTAAAGAAAAATAATTAATTGAATTATACGTAAGTTTGAAAGGTTTGACGCACCACAAATGAGTTGCTTGACTTAGTCGGATCTTGATTTATCACATGAAAATTTGGTCAAATCTACCCCTTGCAGTCTTGCCCATTTTACCAAACCCGTTAAGTAGCTAGTGAAATAGAAC
This sequence comes from Pueraria montana var. lobata, assembly GCA_026413185.1. Classification (NCBI taxonomy): domain Eukaryota; kingdom Viridiplantae; phylum Streptophyta; class Magnoliopsida; order Fabales; family Fabaceae; genus Pueraria; species Pueraria montana. The sequence continues at coordinate 22,222,906 of CM048648.1, read as the reverse complement.
TCTTGGTATTAATAATTGAGATGTGGTGACACACTGTCTTTAAAAAGTAGTACGAGAATCAGAAATTTGTTCGATTGATTTAAGGCTTAAATATCCTTTTGGTCCTTGTAATTTAATATTTTCTTTTTTTTTGTAAATTTTTTTTTTAGTCCTTATAAATTATGTTTGTTTTATTTTTCGTCCTTATAGTGGTTTAGATAGCGTTTTGAACAGTGAAAAAACGCTATCTAAACCACTATAAGGACGAAAAACAAAATAAACATAATTTGCAAGGACTGAAACAAAAAAAAAATTTCAATGACAAAAAGTAAAAAAATACTAAATTGCAAGGACCAAAAAGATATTTAAATCTTGATTTAATATCAATGAATCTAGAAAAGACGGTTGAAACTTAGAACTAATGTATAACAAGAACTCTTGATATGTGAAATATTTTTTATATTTTCATTCATTCAAGAAATGTCATATATAATAAATTCGTCGGCTCTTATACTGATTATTTTAAAAGTTATATTAAATATTATTTTTGAATGGTTAATGGTGTAAAAAAATTTACACAAACTCTACATGTCCATTAAATTCTTTATTAATTGCTTTTGCAACTAAGTTTACTAATTTAGAGTCCCTTGAATTTTGTTACTCCTTCCGTCCTAAAATGAGTATCGTCCTAGATTATTTTACACAAACCAAGAAAAACTAATAAATTGATGAGAGAGAATAATAATTTTATAAAACTAACCTTAGTATTAATATTGTACCCCCTCCGGTCAAACAAAATGGTGTTCTTTTTTTGTCATAATTATAAGAAACATAGACCCACTTTAAGTTGTATTAATTACTAGTTTTCTTTTTTACCCTTCATCTTCTAAATCCATTAATGAGACATCTACTCATTTCTCATGCATTTATTGGTCTATTAACAATACAAGATACACTTATTGGTGGAGGTGCAGTGTCATTAATGTAACCACTACTTAAACCAATTAATTTAAGGGATACTTTTGAAATAAAATTAAAATTTATGACATTATTAATTATAACTAACTAACTTAACTATTTTTATTGGTCTTGACGATTTAGTTATTTGTTTCTTATATAAAGGATAGGAGGAAGTATTGAAAAGCTAAAGTGATACTTATTAGAGATATTAGTAGAAAAAGGTAATTAATATTACATTGAAAAGTCAAATGCGACTCTCATTTTGTGATAAAAAAAAATTCCAAATGCGACACTCATTTTGGGACAAAGGGAGTAATTTTTAATTAATTTAATTTAATTACTTCCTTCGTCCCAAAATGAGTGTCGTCCTAGGTTTTTTTATACAGACCAAGTAAAACTATTAAATAGATGAAAGAGAGAAGTATTTTTACAAAACTAACATTGTTATTAATATTGCATTGAAAAGCTAAAGTGACACTTATTGGGGTATTAGTAAAAAAAAAGTAATTAATATTACATTGAAAAATGCGACGGACAAATTTTTTTTTCATATACTACACTCATTTTAGAATGTCGGAAGTAACTAATTAACGTACATGTTAACATATTCCCTAAGAATGATACTTTATTTTCTTTATGACTTTTATAAACCGGTACTGATGATGACAAACCTGAAAGCTAAAAGAACACAAGAAAGCAAGGAGAGAGTAATTAAGTAGATGATGACATTTGACAAACCTGAAAGAAACCCTACTCTTTGCAGGCACAGTGGAGCTTTTCCAGTTCAGGTCCCTTGAGATCTTGTGACAACAATTTACTTAGGTCAATGACGGGAATTTCTTGTAAAGGAGTAGTAGTAGTGGTTGATAATAGGGGTGGTCAAAAAGATAGAACTGAACTGAATTGAATAAAAACTGAACTGAATTGAAAAAATAATTCGCTCCAACCAAATTAACTGAACTAAACTGAAAAAACAGTTTAAGTAAACTGAATTGAATTGTTTTTAGCAGTGCACTAAACTGAATTGGTTCATGAACTGAATGGTAAATGTACAATGAGAAACCACTGCAAAACACAATGTTCGAAGTTCCAAAACACAATCCTGTCGCCATATCTTGCATTTAATACATTGCTTCATCACGCGGAGTACGTTTCCCATTATTTTAACATATTTCATTTGTCAATAAAATTAAGAGGACCTTGTACAGTTGAGTAAAAAAAAATTAGATGGGCCCACAGTGAGAGCAGCATACAGTGGTTCAGTTTTTTTGAACACCCTACTAACCACAGTGGAGGAAAAAAAAAAGAATACTGGAACCAATACATATAGAAGGAGAGCATGCGTGCAAGTTTTGGAAGAGGAGAGAAAACAGAGAGAGAAGATTGCTTCAGATTTTAGTAGGGAACAAATTAAAATTAAATTTTTTAACAACATTGAGCTGTCTTCTGTCAAAGTTTGTTCATAGTATATATTAATTGTTACTCTCAATTCCTTTTTTTTAGCATTTAGGTAGTGTCGTTCCTGTACATATCTAAGACAGTATATAGAATCAAAAAATTTGAGAAACATGTCAAATTCAGTTCAGTTCAGTTTTAAAGGTTTGATTTATCTAACAGTTCAGTTTTTAAAAACTGAACTGTTCTACAGTTCGGTTCAGTTTTTACAAAAAAAATAGTTCAGTTATTTTGGCTAAGTTCAGTGTAGTGCAGCATTAGTTTAATGCAGTTCAGTTTTTTTGAACAGCCCTAGTTCAGTGTACAATGCTTACCAAGTTTTTCTTCCATAAACTAATTGTGCAGTGTAATTCAACAAGCGTGCAGAAAGCTCAGGCCCATACAACATCCTGATAGTGGGCATCGTGCACAAAAACATAGGCCCGAAATCCTCCACCCCCATGCTCAGTCTTCAGTCCCATGTTGATTCAATTATCCAATAAAAGCAAGGGCTTTGTTAATGGAACCTCAGTTTTTGCTAAGTTCACTTCCATGCTTATAAGTAAAAAAAATTTCTCAAAAATACTCTTGAAGAAAATATGTTTCCATTGTTCACAATACACAACAGAAATGTGTTTCTATTGTGTTGCAAGGGTGTGCCAAAGCAATACAAAATGGAAACACATTTCCGTGTTTCCGTTTTGTATTGGTTCACAATACACAATGGAGACGTGTTAAATTTTTACAAACAAAGTAGTTATACTTAAGGTGATTGTCTCACACTCGAGGTTTTTGATTGTTGTCATCTAATGACTGCATGTGAGCAAGAAGGAGAGGGATTGGTGAGACAAAGGGTGAGCAAGAAAGGGGGAAGAGAGATGTGAGGAAAAAAATGGATGGTGGTGGTAGTGCGAACAACAATGTGAGCATCGTCACTGTTGCTAGGGTCAAGCAAGAGGAAGGAAACGGGAAAGAAAAGGGAAAAAGGGAGAGAGACAAAGGACAGGGAAGAGAAAGAGCACCGCCACATACAATGATCAAAAATCACCATGGCGATGCATCATAGAGGTTTCCGACAATTATGATATTTTACCTCTATTTCTTCTCTTTTTGTTTGCACTGATATGCTTCTTTTTTTCTATCTTTTCATGTTTGTTAAAGTTAACACAAACGAATTATCACTTATATATTACTCAACTTGTTCATTTTTATTAAATGTGGAATTTCACCTTCGTATTTAAACTCCAACAATAAACAAATTAACGTAATAAATAAAATTCAAACAAATTCTTTTTCTTTGTGCAGTCCATATCTTCTTTTTTTTTTTTTAGTGCAGGAATACAAACACAAATTCAGAAATTGTTTTTGTTTCTTTTTATTAAATTCAAAGACTTGACAAGTATCAAATTCAGGAGCATATTGGGAATTTACTTCAAAAGTTTTATTTGCTAAAAAAATAAATAAAAGCCGTGACGACTTAGGATTGTTTTGATTGTGAACGATGAAATACACCCATTACAGTGACGAAGACTACTCAACCAATTGCACCATTTGTGGAGTTGCAGTCTGAACAAGTCTATATTAGTCATCCGGCATTGATGACTATATATATACGTGTACTTATATGTTTTATTTTGTGTGCTAAACCCCATTCTCTCATCCCATACATCCTCTACCACAGTGGTCCAAAAAGTTGAGGATTGACGACTGGAACCATCATACCATGTGTTGGAAAATCACTTTGAGATGCATACCTTTATTATTGTCATGTGATTTGCCTGCTCAAAAGTTTTTTCCTTTGAAACTTCAATGCATATTTTTCTACCTTCCAAATGGATATATAAGCACGTTTAACTTCTTTTGCCTTTTATTCATTTTTATAAGGTTTAGATAATATTAATTTTAATTTCTTTAATCATATACTCCATATCTGATCTCAATTATAAGCAAATAAAATAAAATAAAATTGATTTCACACTTATTAAAAAAGTTAGTTAATTTTGTTAAATTGTGTCAATCTCAATTAAAAATTAGTATTTTTTTTTTCTAAATTACTCTTCATTGAAATTTAATGTTAAGCATAAAAAAAGTCATTGGCATATAAATTATTAAGAGAAATAAAAATAATCATATAAAAAATATTAGAATAATAAATAAAAATAAATAATGTAATAAAAATATAAATTTCCATATCAATAATACAGTAATAATTATAATTATATACAGTGAATAGAGAGAATACTTAATTTCTTGATAAAAAAATAGTTTTTGAATTTTCTACACAAAATTTGTCCATACGAAAATTCTCTTTACCACTAAATTATTCGTAAGCATGTTTAGCTTCTTTTTTTTTTTTTACAAAAGAAAAGTTTAGATGATTTGGGTTCTAAGAGTTCACCAGGGTTATGACATGTCTTTCATTGAGCACTTAGAGGGCATGTCTCAAGGTTCATTGAAGATTTACAGAGATACTTACAGATCGTCCACCAACAAGATCCTGTGATCAATAGCAGGATTCGAACCCACATTTATTCATATAATAATACATTCACACGCACATGGCACACACAATTTATTCATAGAAAAATCTTCTCTGTTGTTTGAGAATAATTAAAATACAATAATGATATTTGCAAAATAAAATAAAATTTCATCTTATATCAAAGGGGTATCGAGATTTTTTTTCTTCTCATTATTCCTTTACATTTGGTGTAAAAATGTTTATGTGATGTACGTCTTGAAACTTTTTTCTCTCTGCATGTATTATTTCCAAAACAATTTGGAATGAATGAAACTATACAATGTCGATCAATGCGGTCAACAACTAAAAAATATATCAAGACACAAGTTATCTTCATGAAAAGTAATTCTTCGTAAAATTAAAATAGTTAAGATTTTGATGGAATTCAGTTATAAAAACAACAAATTATCAAATAAAGAAAACTACTATGCCAGAAGCTGATATATTACCAAATACCAACTAGACATGTGAGTGCTCAGCCCAAAGAAGAAAATTAAAAAATTTTTTTTTTTTTTTTTATCATGATATTAGTACGGAGTATCACCAACATAATCTTATCTAAGAAGATTGAACTCAGTACCACTCGAACCAACAATTTGTTGGTAGAAAATCAAAACAGTTGATAATTTTTTTTTTATTTCCAATAAAAAAGTCTTAAAAGATATGATAACTAATGACGTGAAAAAGAAAAAAAAAAATACGCAATTGACACTATAAAAAAAAAATGCAATTGACACTTGTCTAAATTTAAACAAATTCATTATATTATTTTTTAGAGCTATTATTATATTAGACCGGATATTAATTAATCAGATTAACTCAACCATGAATAACATCAATTGATAATTTAGTCAAAGCTATTCAAACTGTTGTATCCTAGTGATGAATTACATAATTTGATGTTAAGAAAAGGGTTTGCAACATTTAGGGTTCATTTGATTCGCTAAAATATGAGGTTTAAGACAGAACAAAAATAATTGTTCTGCGTTTGATTCGTAAAATGGTTAAAGGACAGGACAAAAGAGAAAACACAGGACAGAATAAAAGAGCCAATTTTTGTTACTTGTTGAATCGGTGGACAATATTTTGTCTTGGGTAACAAAGTTTGAAAAGACAAAATTATCCTCATTATTTTTTCACGTATCCGGTCTCTTGCTCCTTATCATTTTCGCACACACTTCTCCAGGGGCGGACGTACGTTTACCTTTGGGGGGGCCTTGGCCCCCTGACTTTTGTAAACCAGTAATTTTATTATAGGTTTAAATATCTTTTTGATCTTTGTAATTTAGTATTTTTTTACTTTTCGTCCTTACAAAATTTTTTTTTTGGTTTCAGTCATTGGAAATTATGTTTGTTTTACTTTTCGTCCTTATAGTACTTTAGATAGCATTTTTTTCAATGTTCAAAGCGCTATCTAAACCACTATAAGGACGAAAAATAAAACAAACATAATTTGTAAGGACTAAAACCAAAAAAAAAAATTTGCAAGAACGAAAAGTAAAAAAATACTAAATTGCAAGAATCAAAAAGATATTTAAGCATTTATTATATAAATAATTATAAATTATAAATCAAATAACTAAAACACTGTTGGTATGCGCTTGCAATTCGATCTACAATACATTTAAGCTAGCTAGAAGCATAATTGTCCATGCTGTGACGTCAAACACATGGAAAAATAACTTTATATTTCATAACAATCACTGTCAATATTACTTTATACTAGTAATATTTAAATTAAATAGGTATTATAAATTATAATTATTCTAAAAGTTGAAGGTAATCCAGCTATAATGAAAAATGGCCAGCCGCACAAGTAAAATCATCATTTTTTTTTTGTTTTTATATAAGTATTGAAACTTGAAAGTGATGATTTAATTAGACTATTAGTTGAATTCTTAATTCATTAAGTTATTATGCATACATAAATTCTCAAACATATAGAACAAAGTTCAAAGCTAAAGCAATTTTGGTTAATATTTTATTTTTTTTGGTAAATCTTGTCAACAAATATCACAAATCTTCTTAATTATTTTTAATAAAAAAAAAACTCATAAAACATGTGTTTTCTTCATTGAATTATATTTGAAAGGATTTTGTAAGGTTTTTCTAATTTTGTTGTCATTTTTGTTTAATCCATAATTTTATGGAAATTTACTATATTTTTTTACCAGTTCCTTCTATTGGAGACAGTGCTTACTCTTATTCATGTCTATTATTTATTAAATTTAATTATTCTAATTTTTTATATTGATAATTGCTTATTACAAATCAAAATAAGCCTTTGGAATTTGTTAACAAAAACATACTTTGTTAACAACAGCAAACTTGGCCCCCCCAATAAATTTACTCTGGCTCTGCCCCTGCACTTCTCTCGCCTTTCCTCCACAATGTTGGCTGATCTTCTTCTCCTATTTATTCAATGTTGCTTCTTCTCTCCATAATTTCGTATTTGTAGTTTCCTTTCTATTCACATGGTTTTCCGTTATCCTTCGTTATTCGAAGCTTCAATTGCAATTTCACGTTTCGAAGACGCGTTCTTGCAGTAGCTTCAATTGCGAGAAGACCCTATGATGATGTTGAGGACGAAATGAATATCAGCAACCTGATCAGATCAATGTAACTTATGTGCCGAATTGCAGATAACATTGAATTTTATCCGTTGTTTTAAACGTAATTGGGAAGACCTTTATGGGCTTCAAGGCAAAGAAAGCAAAATCTTTTCTAATTTGCCTTGAAGCTAAATTTCATTGAAACAATAAAGTGCTCTGAATTGAATGTAATCGTGTATAGAAATCAATTTTTTTTTTCTGAATCTATTTTATATTGAAACAAAATCTTGATTTGCTTTAACCATTATTGGAAGCCAATTGCTTATGTGCTCTGAATTGATCGTACGGTAAAGTAGTCAATTGCTTACGTGCTTTGAAATCTGAATTTATGCAACCCCTTACGTGCTTAGAATATGGCAAATTGCTTACATGCTCTCAATTGATTGCATCGCAAAGGATGATTAGGTTGAGGAACGATGGATAAGTGCGTAAACGGCGTGAGTCTAAGAGGCTGAGTAAAAAATTGGAAATACAAGTAGATATTTTAATCCATCGTGTCAAGTTTTTATTGGTGGGATATAAAGTGAGATACACTCTTGAGACGGGTGATTTAAGTCCGATAACATAAACCTATGTACCAAAGGTATGGTGATAAATTAAAAAGGATATGTTGGTAAATTTTACATTATTATATCTATGTTGTACATGGTTCATCAAACAAAATACAAAATAAAAAGTTATCTAGTGACTTGGGTAATTGTCATGCCCTGTTCTTCTTGTATTGTATCATAATGCGAATCAAACGGGCTCTTAAAGTAAAGAAGTTATAAGCCCATTAAATTAAATAGATAATATAAGTGTATTAAATATGATGACCATATTTAAATAGGAAATATGATTTTTCAAATAATCTTTTATTTTGTCTTCATATTTTTCTTGAAACAATTATATCATAAATTCTTGAACTTTTAAGATAATTTTGTAAAAGTCAACAAACTTACCATACTGATGGTTTGTGATTGGATGACATTATAAAATTATTTTACATTGTCAATGCATAGTCTTTTTTCTCTCAAAAAATTTAATTAGTTTGCATTGACATTGTAAAAAAAATTATACTGTTATTTAATCATAAATTACTATATACCAACAAGCCGTTGGTACGAGTGGTGCTGGACTCGGTCCCCTTAAGCAATGTTTCGAATTCGAGTCTTGTGGATTAAAAAAACGTGATTGAGAGGGGAGAATCCCACTAAAGGTGATCAGTCAGGTTTCCCGACGGAGATTATTCATCGGCAAGGACTAAAACCAAAAAAAATAAATTGCAAGGACGAAAAAGAAAGAAACGTTAAATTGCAATGACTAAAAATGTATTTAAGTCAATTATAAATTACTATATAATTAAAATTTGTTAAATTTAACGTGATTTCTTAATAAATAACTGTCTTTATACTATAATATCAATGTTTTAAAATTAAACTCTATATTAGTATACATTTTATGTAAAAAAAAAAAGTATATATTTTTGAACCGTCGACATGCGTAAACTTAAAATATTCTATACTCATCTATATATACTTTTTTTTTTCTTTTTCTATACTCATGAATCACGAGTATATCTAATTCCACATGAAAATTATATGGGCTAAAAGAACTACAATATTGTTTTGCTTTCTACTTCTAGAACCATAACTCTATGGTTAGCTGATGTTCCACTCCCAAAGAGAAAATTATATATTAATTTAATCGTAAATTCCTTTATGGTCAAAGGCTATTCGAATGTTTACTTTTCGATTACGACAAGATAACTGTATAATACATATTTAAATTTTTTAAGTAAAATATTATATTATATTATATTATATTAAACATAAACGATTAACCGATAAAAAAATATATACACAATTGCGTAGCTATACAAAATTCCATATTCTTTTTATGTATCATTAAAACTTTTTTATAATGATAAAAGAAAATACACTTTTTTCATAACATTAAAATTCATTGTATATATACTGATTTTTTTTCATGAGCTTTTTAATATTTTTTCAAAAAGTTATTCATTAAATGTTTCCTTACATTGATGATTTTCTCGACAGCATATATAATATCATTTTTCATACAAGAAAACGTGTATATATAGTTAGCGTAGAATCCACAAATATATAACATATCTATATTTTGGCGGCAAGCATTTTTCTTATAAGCAAAACATTATTGAGAAGTAGAATACAAAGAATACTCTAACACAAATACAAATGTCATACAAGGACATATCAAAGAGATTTTTTTTAAAAAAAAAAGACAATTTACATAATCAATAAATCAATTAAAAGAAAAAGAGTATTGAACATTACCCGAATAGGAGACCCTTGTTTAGGAACATTTCTGGCAACATTTTGGATGCATGTGTAAACAGAGTAATACACAGCATTCCCTTGCTGACACAGATGTGGAAACTATGGTTACAGGTTTAGTATTGTGAATATCAGGCAAGCTGTAGGATTGGAAAATCAGCACAATAAAGAATATTTAAAATAATTATAGCTTTTAAAACTCATCTATCATTAATCATTAATATATATAAAAGGTAAATATTAAAACGAGTTATGCAATTGATATCTCAACATCGTGAATACTCTTTAGAAATAATTTATTATAGAATTGCATATCTTTTGATATTCTCTTGAAATAATTGTCAATCTCCTTATAATTCTATTAATCCTTCTATTTGTTAAATAAAGTATTAAATGTTTTTGAAATTTCTAAAACATTCTTTGATATATTTAATTTTATTTAATATTTTCTTCATAAAATATTAAGAAGATTTGTAATATATATATATATATATATATATATAGCATTACTTATTTTTTAACATCTATTAGCTCCTTACAACTTTTTTTTTTCCTTTGAGATAAGCTCCGTACAACTTCTTAATCTCTATGCATTAATTAATATAGCCAGCCTACTTAACTCCTTTTTTTTTTTAAAGCCACTTAATTAACCCCCTTATACCAACAAAATATTCATAAAACATGATTTTACAAGATAACGCATCCCGTCATATCACATTTTGTAGACTATATAAGATAAACTAAAATAACATGCAACAAAATTTGTGTTAGAAAATAATAATATTGTAATACAAACCACCGTTTTTTATGAGTAAATAGGTTGACCAATCAAATTAATTAATTCATTTTTGTCTTCTTTAATTTTTAATTTTTCTTACATCAAAATTGTTATGAAAGTCGGTGTTCCTTAGCTTGTACCCAGTCTTTTCTTTGTTCATTGAAATTCGAAATACGTAACAATTTGTTATAACGTGCAAAGCAGATAGAGTATTTTTGTTTATTACATCTAACTTTGTTGATATGTTTTCCAAATTTAAAAATAAATAAGTATACTGAACATAATCATGCTGAATTTTGACCTTTTCATAAATTGATGCAAAGTATTATTAAAATTTTCATATTTAATTACTCAACTATTTTACTAATGAGTTGATTAAGCAGGATGCGTGAGTAATTGTAAGTTTTCGGTACCATATTCGATTCCTATATATAAAAAAAATCATTTTTTTTTCATTTATTGTTAAACACTTAAACTCACTAGCGAACTTACGCATAGATACAGTTCTAACCTTTTTCTTTTGGTATAACATATGCATCTTTTCATTAAAATATTTATTTAGACTAAATAAGTAAATGAAGATGCATGATTGAGAATACCATATCTGAACTTGGGGACCATCAGTGGCCATTCGCGACTCACTTTGTGGGGTGCAAAGTGCAATTGCATGTCGTGAGAAATTTGGTGAACACCAAGTTGAGAGGTGCTAGAATTAATATATGGAAAAAGGCTGCAATTTAATTTGGGGACAATCACGTTTTGTAGATGTACGTGTGTAGCCACTAAGGCTACAAGGTCAATTGCTACTACCGTGTAAGCAGAAGTGGGGAAACTAGACCAGCAATTAATCCATTCATGAAAAGCATGAGCTTCAATTTGCTTCATCCAGCTTTCAAATCCTCGATGCTAGCAACTAGCAAGCTATTTGTGGTGGATGTAACTGACATTTTTTTTTTCTTTTTTAAAAAATATTTTCAAACTTTATTAATCTTTTTTGGTATAAATCTAAATCACAAGTATTTTTCATGAGAGGTAATCTTATTCAAAGCATGTGTCCAATTATTATTCACAATTCTTACAAATATACATTCATTTTTTTCTATCTCCTTTCTACTTCATTTCCTTTTTTTTTTTTATCTCACTTTTTTTCACCCCAATACACTCTAAAATGGGGTGTACCTTTTCTATTTCTCTAGTATTCAGTATTCACATACCTCTTTAATTTGTGCTTTCTTGCTGAAAAATTAATGGTTAATTGCTATAAATTGTACAATAAGCTAGCCAGCTAAGGGAAAATTAATCCATTGTTATTCCATCGTTATCCTATATATTTGCGCATGCCCTCTCTTCGGGTACACTTCGAGATTTTCTGCTTTTGTTGATTGAGTCTGAATGCAAGCGGTGTTAATTTGTACCTACGCAATTTATTTATCTAGTTAAGGAAATACTAGAAGGAGTTTTTTTAGAAACTTCCAAAGAAATTTAAAAAGAAAAGAATTTTCAGCTATATATGACAAATCTACATAACAAGGCGTGTTGTTGAAAAGTAAATATCATCCTTTTTTCACGAAGTATATATATGATTAATTATTTCATACACATGCATGCTCAATATAATTGAATTCTCACAGTCCTTTCCCTGAAACATAACATTTATAATTGTGCAACTCCAAGTTTAATTGACCGCAATCAAGCTATGTGTTGTCATTTAACCACTTGATACATCGCATCACTACTAAAAGGCATTTATTTGATCATTCAACTAAATTTGATCGAAATACATTTATTATGACAAATACATGACATACGGTGTTGGATATATGCATTAATTAAATTAGTTGCAATATTAATCGTAGCACATATGCACATTTGAAACAAGTTCTTCTACTGCGGCAAATCAATAGCCATCTGGCCGTACACATTATTATTATTTAGTCAATAGTCAAATATATATATCCACATTTTAATAACTTTTTTAACCTCCAAGAACGGGTCCAAACCGAATACGGCATCTTAATTAATCTTGCTGCATATATAAATACCAATCAATTCGTTCGGTGGTGGCATGCATCTTAGTTTTACCAATGGCTACTTCATCACAGGTTAGTGTCTTTGGGAACTCTCATTCTGTTCTTGGCGTGATGGACATCATGCCCAAGAAACAAGAATTGGGAATACCAGAAATATATATTCGCCCACAAGAACCTACAATTATTCGATCGGATGAAACCACTTTGCCAACCATTCCCGTTTTTGACTTCAAAACCTTGCTTCATGAAAATGCTAGAGATGCTCAACTTGACAAGTTGTTCACAGCATGCAAAGATTGGGGTTTCTTTCAGGTTTGTATATAGAATTAGTGATTACTTTAATTTCCATTTTGGAGTAATTAATACAATTGGTCATTAATTACTATCATTTTATGTGTATATACTTTTTAGTCTTGTATGAGAACACTGTTTGTTTGTTTATGCAGGTGGTGAACCATGGTGTTAGCTCTCAACTGCTGGAGAAGCTGAAGCTTGAGATTGAGAAATTCTTCAAGCTTCCCATTGAGGAGAAAAAGAAATACCAAATCAGACCAGGAGATGTTCAAGGTTATGGAACTGTGATCAGATGTAAAGATCAAAAACTTGACTGGGGGGACAGATTCTACATGGTGATCAACCCTGTTGAAAGAAGAAAGCCATATCTTCTCCCTGAGCTCCCTGCATCATTGAGGTCTTTTAATCAATTTCTCTCTCACTTTCCTTCTCAATTAACAACCACTCAAAAGTAGCCAGATATGTATGTATATATATGTATATATACCTTATGATATATATATGTATATATTTGTGAAGGGATACCTTGGAGTCATACTTGACAGAACTGAGGAAACTTGGCATGGCACTTCTTGGGTTATTAGGAAAAGCCATAAGCATGGAGATGAAGGAAGTGGAGGAGTTTTTTGATGATGGCATGCAGTCAGTGAGAATGACATACTATCCACCATGTCCACAGCCAGAGCTAGTTGTAGGGCTCACCCCCCACTCTGATGCCACAGGCATAACCATCCTTCACCAGGTCAATGGTGTGGAGGGGCTGGAGATAAAGAAAGGTGGGGTTTGGATTCCTGTGACCTTTCTACCAGATGCTTTTGTAGTTAACGTTGGGGACATTATGGAGGTGTGTCATGCTTTTCTCTCCTTTTTCATTTCGTTTTATAACATAATAATTGAGCACGTGGTCTATTGAACTTGGTCCTAGGATATATATATAATATATCGCTCTAGTTTTCTTTATCAAACATAAATTATTTCCAATTAATCCAATGACTATACCACCTTTTCATTGCTTTAAATGGATAAAGCAAAATTCAACATCCCCACCCCCACGTCAAGATTACGGATGCCCGATGGAAATGAATGAAAACAGCTCAAATTTTATTTGTTTTGTAATTTAAAATGAGTTTAATTTGTTTTTTTTAATGAGATTTGCTAACTCGTATATTCACTTATTTTTTTAGTTAGGATACGTTAATAAATTATAATTAAAGTTTATTTTCAGGTTTAGATTTATGTTTATTTGAATTAGAAGTGAAATAGAGAGAAAAGAAAAAAAATTATAGAAGTAACAGATAAATAAAATAATAAAAAATATGTTGTTTGGATAAATAAAAATAAAAAAGAAAGAAATGAAAATTTTTCTCTCTGTTTATTTAGATATAGAAGAGTAAGTGAAAAATAAATAAATTATATAAAAAATATTTTATACTAAATTTAACTAAAAAAATAAACTTTTATAAAATTATTTATTATTTTTTACATTACACAAAATTATTTAATTAAATAAAACAAAATAACATCAAATACAATAAACATTTTCCCTACTTTAGGAGAGAAACTTTTTATATGCGAAACTAAAAAAAAAACCTTTTATTTTATTTCTTCTTATTTTTGTTCATTTTTTATTGTATTTACATTCAAACAAATACGAGTAATTAAGAACAACACGAGACAAGTCATAATTAAACACTGACAAGACGCACTAGCTATTCACATTTTTAAATCAAGGCGTGAATGTTGACTTTTTTAAGTAAATACTGACTTTTTAAGTAATGTTGGTTTTTCGATTGGAGAGTTCCAAACTCAATTAGGAGAATAAATTCATTTTAATAACATGTTTGGTTACTTTTAAATATACGCTTGTACATGAAATTTTTATGTTTGAAAATTTAGTTTTGTAAAAGCAAGACTTAAATTATTTTTGCAAATTCAATTTATAAACTTTAATTCAAACATGTATTAAATAATTTCTGTTACCATTGATTCCCTGCTCCCTCCTCTTCTGAAACTATTAGCATTTATTGAGGTACTTCACAAAACTGAAACAACATTAACACCGAATTGAAAGGTAGTTGCTTTTTTTGGTGGAAAGAGAGAAATGTAAATGAATGGCTCGTAATTATCAAGTACCAAACTAATTCCCAGCAGTATATATATATATATATATATTCAATTTCACTGGTAGAAAAAATTCAAGAATTTCACGTATAGATGTATCGAGAGCAAGATATTTTCACATAATAATTAATCATGCAAGTAGATATTAGCTCTTTATGTATAAATTGCATTTTATTTATGAATATTATATTTATTTAGCTGGTCATTTGACATTCTCCCTAAACATCATTTCAAATAATATTTCTGCATTTTTTTTTGAAAAATTTAATTTACTTTTTCAAATTCATAGTTATTAGTAAATCCTACTTAGTTACATCAACCAAAAATTGTATAATAAAATTGTAGTAGATTGGATTTACTTTTTTGAAAAGTGATTAAAAAAATACTTTTTAAAAAATAATTTTTTAAGAAGTAGATAGGTTTGCTTCTTAAAAAAGATGGAAAATTATTTTTAAAAAATAATTTAGATAAATACATAAAAAAAGTATAAAACTATTTATTTTATTAAAAAAGTAATTTTTTAAAAATAAACTTAAACAAATGGACCCAATAAAATTTTACTTATTATAACGCAACTGTATTCTCCAAATTCAAATTGGAACCACAAACCACTTGCTAGATATCATAAAAAGAATTTATATAAAGATGATACTTTTTTTTAAAGGAGATTTGACTATCTTAAAATAAAAAAATTGTAAATTTATTTAAATTAAAATAAATTTAAATGTAATATAAGCTAAAAATAAATATATCTTTATTAGATTGTATGAGTAAACTATAATTTTAGTCTCCTAAAGTGTATAGCATTGTCATATTAATCCCTGAAACTAATAAAATTTCAAATAAGTCTCTAAAAGTGTAATCTATAAACCACATCAATCTAAAATTAAAAAAAAAAATGTGATTTAAGTGATAATATTAACATATGTTTAAGGACCAATATCAAAGCAAAAAAAATATGTTTAAGGACCAAAATGGTAGTAAATGATTAAGTTTAAAAACTTAAATGAAATAACTAAAAAATTTAGAAACTTATTTAAGTTTTCTTAATTTCAGGAACTAATATGATAACGTGTTATATTTTTAGGGACTCATTTATTACCATTTTGTAAAGGATAAACGAAATCTTCCTAATTATAGGTTTAAATAGAGTTATGTCTTTTTTCCTATTTGATCTCATGGATTTGGTTTTAATGTCTCTACATGCTTTTGTTACTTTGTTTTTATTCTTTTTAATATATATATTCTGGAGTGTGGGGCTTTGTGGCATTTGATTGGGGTGGTGGGGACTAAGTTGGGATGACCTCAACAATTTTGCTCCTTTGCTGCTCTTTTTTTGCTTTAAAATAAAAAAATCAAAATAGTAGTTTACTCTAAATTGTATATTTTAGAGAAGTCGAATTAATCATATAAATGATAGTATCTCCTTATCCATAACTCATGCTTTCGGTGATCTTGCAGATTCTAAGTAATGGGGCCTACACCAGCATAGAGCATAGGGCTGCAGTTAACAAAGAGAAGGAGAGAATTTCTATTGCCATGTTCTTCAACCCCAAATTTGAGGCAGAGATTGGGCCAGTGAAAAGTCTGTTAAATTCTGAGAACCCGCCCTTGTTCAAAAGCATGTTGATGGAAGATTACTTCAAAGACTTTTTCTCCCGCAATCTTAATGGGAAGTCACACTTGGAGAAAATGAGGATTAAAAGTTTTGACTAAGTAAAAGATTAAAAAGTTAACTATCTGATGGATCAGTATCCTTTTCTCAGCATGTTGTAATGTTGTATATAGTTTGTCGATCAGAAACTATAATACTGGACCTTTCTATATATATATATATATATATATAGTGAAAGTTGATATGGATTCATGAACTTATATATGTACTCTTGTATATTAAAAATATCTTTTATTCTACATTATGATGGCATGCCAGTATCCTTATTTTGTTATCTTAAGTTTGAGTCAACTCAGAGATCCTACAAAAGTGAAATTACCTTGGCCAACACTATCGGATAATTCATTTTTTCACTTTTTTTTTTCTTAAACGAGTCTCATTATTATACATTATTTATATTTACTTCTTATAATTTACTTCAAACATAAATATATAATTACTTGTTTTTTTAAATGACGCTTGTAATTTGTACTATTTGTGCAATTGTTTTTTGAGGCTGTTATTTGGTACAAAACCATTCTCGTACAAATTGCACGAATCAAAACGTGTCCACTTTTAAACCAATAATATTCAAGTTATATTTATATGTTTTTATGAAAACATGTTCGTACCAATTAGCACTTTGTTTTTTTTAGGTTTAAATAGTTTTTCCATTCTTGTAATTTAGTATTTTTTTACTTTTTATCTTTGTAAATTTTTTTTTTTTTTAGTCCTTACAAATTATATTTATTTTGTTTTTCGTCCTTATAGCGATTTACATAGCCTTTTTTTTCATTATTCAAAGCACTATCTAAATCACTTTAAGGACAAAAAATAAAACAAACATAATTTGTAAAGACTAAAACCAAAAAAATAATTTTGCAAAAACGAAAAATAAAAAAAACACTAAATTACAAGTACTAAAAATGTATTTAAGCCTTTTTTTTATATTTATGCAAATTTTCCTTCTTACGCCACAAAGCAGTTATGAATGAACATGTAATATTAACTGATATATTTTCATTAATAATTAATAATTATTTTAAAATAAAGAATTACTTTAAAATATTGAAATCTATATTATGCGTCATCAACGAATTATTTTGTGTGATTTGGATCTCTTCTATTTGTTCGACATGATAGCAAGCTTCCTTTTTACTTTTGATATCAGATTGCAATATCCCCGGCCAGCAAACCTTAGTGGCCAACTCACGTCATTCTATTAATTAATACCTCAGCGTACGCATGTCCAATATGTTGTTTCATAAAATATTAAATCACTCTTCCCTTCAAAATATTTAAATTGTAATTTTTTTTATTTAATATGTATTGTAATTTTATCTATTTTATCATGAATAAGTCTTTTATTTCTTTGTACAATTTTACAAATTGCTTTTGAGTTTGATATTTTAAAAGATAAATACAATTTTGGATAAAAACCCAAAGTCCACAATAAGGTCCATGTTTGGTTTTCAGTCCAAATTGTTGTTGCATGAATTCCAAGACAAATCCAATGGACAAAAATAAAAGGGTAAAATATATTTTTAGTTCCTCATTTTATCTAGATTTTTGTTTTTAGTCCCTCATAAATTTTTTCTCTATTTTTAGCCCCTAAAAAATTGTTTCATTTTGTTTTTAGTCCCTGATATTAAGTTTCTATTAGTTTTTAACCGCTGCAAATTTTCTGGCAGACTAAAATCGCCAGAAATAATAAAAAAATAATTAAAAAGATTAAAACCTCGAACACCAGATTTTCTGAAATCACAAGAAATGTTACAAAAGTAAACATTTCTGATCGCCAAAAAATTTGTAGCGGTTAAAAGTTACTAGAAACTTAATTAGAAAATTTTCACACACACAATTTATGTCCGCCAGGGACTAAAAATAGAACAAAATAATTTATAAGGGACTTAAAACAGAACAAAACAATTTATGAAGGATTAAAAACAAAGAAAAAAATTTATGAGAGACTAAAACAGAAATCAAGATAAAACAAGGGACAAAAAATATATTTTACCAAAGCAAAATGAATGCAAAAGGAAGGTCCTGATCCGTTGGCAAATTTAAATTTGGTCTCACCAACGTTTAACCAAACATGCTCAAGAATGTTCGAAACTTCTTTTTACATTTTTTAAAATCTCAAAATCAATAACAAAGTATTAAAAACCAACTGAAAATAACAAGGACAATTATAAAAAGAAAACAGAACTGCTAATTAGTGAGACAAATTAAGTGGGAATTGATTGCACGAAAACATATGTTAATATTTTGTTGGATAAAATTTAAATAAATAGCTGTAAAATAAAAAGAGGTTAAGCAGAAATCAAAAGTTATTTGTGTAATACAGTTTTCACCAAGCTATTCGTGCAATAATTGTTCGTCCCATCGAGCATTTTCCAAAAGAAAATGGCACATCCCTTTGGAAAGAAAGTGACATTTATCTTGGGTAGTATAGTTATTTGTAACTTCATTATTGAGAGAAAATTATTTTATAATACATATGATAAAAAGTTAAAAATTATATAATTATTGAAATACATACATATTAATTTCATTCACCAACCACAAACTTATTATATTTTTTCAAAAAAATATTGGATCGGAAAAACTTAAAAATACAACTAGCAATGATGACATACCTCAAGACAAATAACACATCACTGCTAACGTCACAATCTCACAGCCGCGTCAATGCATACGAGTTAAGATCCTCTCAATTTCCGTTTCCTCTATTAAGACTATTTCTTCCATACTTTTTGATAAATAAATAAGATGGAGATGATATATACTTTATAAAGATTAATATTTATTTTTTTAAAAGCTTGGTAATAAAAGAAATGGAGAGAAAAGAAAATAAAGATGATCCTAATCCATATTATACATATCAAACGCCTTTTCAATTAACAAAAAATTGTTATAATTATGACATGTTTATATAAAGAGAGAGAAAAATTCGTAGAGCTATGTTTTCATTTTTGTTTAATTAATAAAAAAAGTAGGAAAAAAAAAGAAAAATAATCTCAAAATAAAATAAATTTTTTACCTTTTTATTCTATTTTTAATAGTTTCAAAATTTTTCTCCTCATTTTCTTTTCTAAACTAGTATCCTTTATTGTGAAACTTTAATATAATACAATTTTATGCTTTAAAAATATATTAACTCATCCTTTTATATATAGTATGTAAGACGTTTTATATAATATGTAAAACATGATTATTATAAGAGTTTAATGGTGATGTACTGACAATGTAAAACTATTTTACACAGTTATCCAATCACAAATAACTGTTGGTATGACTTTTAAGATAATTTTTTAAAAGTCAACAAACTTACCATACATGGTGGGTTGTGATTGGATGACAGTGTAAAACTTTTTACTGTCAGTACATAGTCTTTTTTCTCTTATTATAATTGTGTTAGATTTAAATTTATATCATATGTAAAACGTTAAAATATTAAAATTGTGTTAGTTTAATAATAAATATTACAATTTAATAAATAAGCAATATTCAAATTCTTTCATTTAATTTTAATCATTCTTTTAAAATTTGTTGTTATCACATTCTTTTAATATATATATATATATATATATATATATATATATATATATATATATATATATATATATATATATTTGAGGTGGTGGACACCATGATTCAGAGAAGGATTAACATTATGTGTCTAGAAGAGACTAAATGGGTTAGAGAAAAAGCCAAGGAAATAGATACTATAAGTTTTAAGTTTTGGTACACAGGGAGAAAGTTACAGGAAAGAATGGAGTAGGCATTATGGTGGACAAGGATTGGAAAGAATGTGTGGTGGATGTAAAAAGAATTGGAGATAGAATCTTAGCTTTAAAATTAATGGTGGCATAAGAGACTATCAATATCATTAGTGCTTATGCACCACAAATAGGATCAGAGGCACTTGTGAAAGAAAAGTTTTGGGAAGACTTGGAGGGGTTGGTTTAAGGCATTCCACAAAAGGAGAAGATTTTCTTAGGTGGGGATCTAAATGGACATGTTGGTAGTCAAAAAAGGCATTTTACAAGTGCACATGGTGGTTTTGGTTTTTGATCTAAATGAGGAAGGACAAATTATTATTGACTTCTCTATGGCTTATGATGTTAAGATTATGAACACTTGTTCCAGGAAAAGGGAGGAACATCTTATAACTTATAAAAGTGGAAGTTCAGGTTCACAGATTTATTTATTTTTATTTTTTTTGTGAGAAGTGCTGACAAAAGGGTTTGTAAGGATTGCAAGGTGATCCTAAGATAGAGTCTAACTACATAACATAGGGTTTTGATTTTGCATGTTCAGTTCAAAAAGCATATACATAAAAGCAGACAAGTTACAAATCCAAGGATCAAGTGGTGGCATTTGAAGGGAGATAAACTTTTGACTTTTAAGCAGAAATTATTGGAGGAAGGTAATTGGGAATTGAAAGGCAATGTTGACCTCATCTAGGATGAGATGTCTAAGAAGATATGTAACATCCTAAATCCGGGTTTACATATATTCTCATTTTTAAACTTATTTTAATTCAATAAGCATGTTAGACCAACATCCAAACGAAAAGTGACGAAGCTGATGAAGATAACGTCTTTATGACATCTACAGGTACTGCCACCGGTTCCTAAAAAAAAATAAAACAGAGGGTGAACTCTCTGCTTCATCAAACAATACACACAAAACGACTTCACAGTCACATACACAATCCTACTAGCCACCACGATGTGGTTCTCTAGCGTTCACACCCGAAACCTATTCGTTTCCACAACTATTCTTGTAAATTATTTCATACTGGCCAGCTCCCACTGGAACTCCCAGAACTCAGTGGTCTTACACATTTTTGAGTTGGATGACTGTTGGGAGTACACCTCTCACCATGGTACTATGGCGGGCTCTCACCAACCGATGATGTCTCGTATTTTTGTCAGGGTGGCCGAGTCAGCTATGTGATCTATCGTCACAACTCAGTGCCTTACCCTCCAAGGTCAACCTACCTTACGATCATCTCCCAGGTACCAACTGTGGTCATCCATTACTCCGAGGACTGACTCCTCAACACTCTCCTCACAGAGTTTATTTTCTTTCTTCGTCGCCTGTAGGTTTCCCACTGCACATGGTACAGGTGTGGACGAATTGACGCCGAGCTAAAGGTACCACCTCTACGCTCACATATGCATATATAAATAAGGACTTTGCCTTTATCGCTACATCGTAACGATCTCATCACATCAAGTGACGCGTCATTCGCAATCCGACCTTGGTTCACAGATAACTCGCAGCTGAAATATCCCACGCGACCTTTTACAGGTATGTGTGAGCTTTTCTACCAAAGGCACTCGACGGCGGTCCTCAATCAACATCTGTCCCAGACATACAACACGGAGATCAAACTCCCCCACTATCACAGTGGTTAAACATTACGACTCCGTCATCTCACAAGCACAATGCTCACCGTAGATAAAGCCTCCACACGACCTCTTAACACTTGCCTATTTGGCTTCCAGTCACGTAAGATTATCTTTCTAAATCGACGCGTAGCATTTATCCACTACACCAGTCATACGTGACCCCCAACGAAAAGGTTTCCCTTCTCATTCGATCCTCACCAACACAAAACAAGGATCACAAAATTACTTATGCCAACCATCAATTACTAAGTTCACACTCTTTTTACGGATTAATTCATTACTTTCCGACATTTTTATCACAAAATCACCGTTTTCCATAAATGTGCTCCGCATGGAGTTCATTTGTTCCCACGAAGATTATAAATCTTCGTCCTCACATTCAACATCCAAAACACATCAAAATCATGCGCACACAACTTTTCACAATGCCCAGGGTTCACACCCCCAGGTCTCAGTCCACAATATACATACTACAATTAATTTGTATAACGAATCAAGTCATAGATAATTAGTCAACACATATCATATTGATGAATATTCACCTTTAGAGGTAGAATATCATCTCTCAAGCTTAAATACATCATATCACATCAATAATTTTATCACATTAACAAAATTGACCAAATGAGGTCGATTTTTCTTTGACAGTACTGAATGTAAGCTCTCACTGATACAAGCAAATGACCTCGGAATTTAAAATATTTTATATCAAATCGAAGCTCTTGAAATCTATTTTATAGAAAGGTATCCCACTTATAAAATAAACATTTATAAAATTTTATAAAAATTTTCTAAGTCAGCAGCTCCGAATTTTGAATGCTCACTGAACATAGCTCAAAGAAATGTAAATTTCTCCCACTTCCCGAATTCGTTTTGAGCTGAATTTTTTCAGTAGAAAGGTAACAACTTTATCTTTCTAAAAAGGTAACCCTTTCCTCCAAATTATTTCCCTATTGTTCCCAGTAATTTTGTTTCTCACAGCCTAAGTTTCAGACTCAAAACAGAGCTCAAAACCCTTGCCCTGTTTCTTTTTAAAAAGTTAATTTAGAAATTGGACATGATAATTTTTGTAATTTATATGGTTAAAAATATTGTTTTGTATAGTTTTTAATGGTTCAAAAACGAAAAAGAAACATTAAGCACACAACTGGGAATTTGAGAAAAACCGAGACATGTTCCAGGGAAACATAAAAACAGAACAGCCATTTTGAAAGCCACGGATGAACTTCAAAACGACGTTTTATATCCATGGTGTCAAAATAAAAGTTGTTCCTTTTTGTGTCTATTTTCATTCAAAACAAATTTCATGAAAAACCAACGGTTAGATCTCCCAAAAATCGCAAAACCGTGGGAGCTGTCCAGGGACACGCGAACCTGACAGTCACTGTTCCATTGTTTTGGAGTTTTTTTCAACATGCAACCTTCATCAATTAATTCTACGAAATTGGGCATGGATTCCCTTGTTCCAGGGGCCTTCCCACTCAGTTTCAAAAGAACAAAAACAACACTAAAGCCAGAACATGCACTCACACAACCACTGCCAAGGGTTTCAAACCCATTTCATCAACTTTTTACATTCAACCATTCAAATAAACACACACAACAGCCAAGAGAGGCATACATGCTGTAGGTAGTTGAGTTCCCTAGCTCTCAACCACCCTTAAACCAAAAATAGAATTCACAAAGAGTCCCCCTCACCTTTGCAATTTTACTATTTGTACCCTGACTTCCTCTAAGGATACCCCCCTTCTCTTATTTTTTTTTTCTTTTTTTCTACAACTTACAGAACTCACATAAAAGTCTAAAAAATTTCACAATAACGCTATGGCACATAACAAAACATAGAACTTGAGTTATTTATTATATCAATCTACATAATTTAAATTTAGTTGGCTCTTTCATTATTAATCAAACATTTAATCATATAATTAGGAAAACCACAACGTTACAATTTTTCCGCAACAAGAAAATTTTCTAATTAAATCTCTCACATTCATTTAATGGGTTGTAATTTTTGGGGTGTTACAAGATAAGGAAATTTGCTAAAGCAGTCTTGGGTGAATCAAAAGGTTTTGGGTTGAGAGATAAGGAATAATGGTGGTGGAATGAAGAGGTTCAAGAAAAGGTTTAAAACAAAAGATATTGCTTCAAAATCTTGTAAGGGTGCAACAATGATGAAAATTGGTCAAGGTACCAGAATGCTAGGAATGAGACAAGAAAAGCGCTAAGTGAAGCACGATCTAAAGCTTTTGAAGAGTTTTACAAGGACCTAGAGACAAAGAATGGAGAACGTATGATATATAAGCTTGCGAAATATAGAGAAAAGAAGACAAGGGATTTGGATCAAGTGAGATGCATTAAGGATGAAGAAGGGAAAGTTTTGGTCACAAATAAGGATATCAAAGAGAGATAGAAGAATTATTTTTATGAGCTTTTCAATGATGGACAAGGTTCGAGTACTAATATGGAGGGGCTAGATACCTAAGAGGAGGAAAGAAATTTGGATTATCACCGTAGAATTCGCATTGGAGAGGTTAAAGAAGCCCTTAAAAGGATGGATAAGGGTAAAGTTGTTGGTCCATATGATATCCCTATAGAAGTTTGGAAATGTATGGGAGAACAAGGTTTCCTTTGCCTCAATAAGTTTTTCAATGAGATTTTGAGATCTAAGAAAATTCTAGATGAGTGAAGGAAGAGTACTTTGGTCTTAATTGTTAAGAACAAAAGAGATATCCAGAATTGTGCTAACTACAAAGGTATAAAACTTATGAGTCACACTATGAAGCTATGGGAAAAGGTGATTGAGCATAGATTAAGAGAAGAAACAAGGATTGCGGAGAATCAATTTGGTTTTATGCTCGAAAGGTCTATAACAAAAGCCATTATCATTTATGGAAGTTGATGGAAAAGTGCAGAAGTAAAGAAAGAGACTTACATATGATTTTTATCAACTTGAAAAAAGCTTATGACCGGGTACCAAGAAAAGTGTGATGGAAGACTTTGGAGAGAAAAAAGGTGTGTGCATGGCTTATATTCGAGCTATACAAGACATGTATGAAGGGATAACTACTAGTGTGAGAACTCCAAGAGGTGAAACTAAGGACTTTCCTATTAGGATAAGATTACATCAAAGCCCAACTTTAAGTCCTTACTTGTTTAACCTAGTCTTGGACATGCTTACCAAAGACATACAAAAGATTATCCCTAATTGCATGCTTTTTGCAGATGATATAGTCTTAACTAAGGAATCAAGGGAACCAGTTAAAAGTAAGCTTGAACTTTGGAGGCAGACTTTGGAAACAAAGGGTTTTCGCTTAAGTAAGAGCAAGGCATGGTATATGCATTGCAATTTTAGCAAGAGACAAAAGGATTTTGACTCAGAAGTAAAATTGGGAGAAGATGTCATACAACAAGTTTCTAGTTTAAATATTTGGGATTAGTCATACAAGGTGATGGAGAAATTAATGAGGATGTCACACATAAGATACAAGCGGGATGGCTTAAATGGAGAAAGCCATCGGAGGTTATTTGTGATTGCAAAGTACCTATTAAACTCAAAGGCAAGTTTTATCGTACAACTATACATCCAACTATACTATATGGTAGTGAATGTTGGACTTTAAAGGAACATGAGTAGCAGAAATGAGAATGTTAAGATGGATGTGGTCAAACAACAAAGGATAAAATATGGAATGATTATAAATGAGAAAAGATTGGTATAGCAACCATTGAGGAATATATGAAAGAAAATCGATTAGGGTGATTTGGGCATGTACAAAGAAGGCCACAAGAGGCGCCAGTTAGGAGAGTAGATTGCATGATTTTTAGTCCGATGTAAAAGAGAAGAAGGAGACCAAAAAGATCGTTAGAGGAAATCATCAAGAAAGATCTCCGGCTAAATAATATTTATGAAACTTTGGTTTTTAACCGTGCCAAATGGCGTTATGTGATCCATGTAGCCGACTTCACCTAATGAGATAAGACTTTGTTGCTGTTGTTGTTGTTGTGTATGTGTATACATATAATTAATTTAATTTTGTATATTTTATATTAACCAATGAATTGTTTTTTTTAATTTTAATTAATCAATTAAATTATTTGAGTTAATCTCTTGTTAGATTGATTAAACATTTTACATAAATTATTTACAAAAATTATTAACAAATTAATTTGTTATTTACAATTTTTCAATAACAAATAGTAAAATACATACATTCATACAATTATGTTGATTTTCACATGTTTTATAGTAATTGATCAAATAATTTTTTAACTATAATTAATCAACTAAATCATTTGAGTTAATTTATTATTTGATTGATTAAAATGTTTTGCATCAATTATTTGCAAAATTATTAACAATTAATCAATTATTTGCACAAAATAAAAAATCTAAAAAAGGAAATTAGTTATTAACTAATATGTCAAAAATAATGTAATTATATAATCTATATTTACTATTTCTTACTGAAAAGATTTGTAAAAAAACAAATTAATTTGTTAATAATTTATGAAAAGAATTGTTAATTAATTAATAATTTTCATAAATAATTATAACAAAATGTTAAATTAATCAAACAAACAATTAAATCAAATAATTAACTAGTCAATTGATTCAATTGATTGGTTAAAATTAAGTAACTACTTATCATAAAATAGCTTATAAACTACTAAAGTGTATTACCAAAAACACTTCTTAGTATCGATAGAGTCTAGCTCAGTTGGTTGAGCATGGTGTGTGAATTGTTGTAAACCCTCCAGTACCCGTCTTTGATTCCTACGGATAAAAAAAAAACACACACACACACTTCTTAGTATCCTTTTGAAAATTTTATATTTTGCAGTAACATCTACAGAAGAATATCAATCAAATATATTGTATCTTTCAATAATTTTACCCTTTGAAATCGACACAATCAATTATTTATGTCAAATATGAAGTGATCTTTGAACTTTGTATAAGCTGTTCAATTTACCAATGAATGAATAATAAGTTCCCCAAGGGCAGCCAATGGTGTTGAAATCTTCACTTCTTTCGCTGTTACCCAGTTACAGTCTGACGAGGGTGTGTTTTGACATTGGCAGCCTCTTCAACCTTTGTCCCCTAAGAATTTCCTCTGTAATTCCAAAAACAAGCAATTTTTCTCCACTTCATTCTCCCCCAATATCTCTGTATTTGATGCATGAATGCATGCAGTCTTTCAAGTGATTAAAACTGGAAACAAGGAAAAAGGTAAGATGAAGTTCTAATAAAAATGAAAACAAGAAGTCAGGATGCAGGGTGCTTTGATTTTTCTCCATTTTCAGTTTATGTGTCAGTGTTTATTCTGTGTGTGTCTCTCTCTCTATATATAAAATTGGAGTGTACAACGATTTCATCATTATCTACCTAAAAGCAAGTTGATTGATGCTACTATGACATTGGATTATTTGTAAATTATATTGGCCTAAAGGGCATTCAACCTTAGATTGT
This sequence comes from Pueraria montana var. lobata, assembly GCA_026413185.1. Classification (NCBI taxonomy): domain Eukaryota; kingdom Viridiplantae; phylum Streptophyta; class Magnoliopsida; order Fabales; family Fabaceae; genus Pueraria; species Pueraria montana. Next base: position 22,195,330 of record CM048648.1, on the reverse strand, counting down.
GCTTGGTTTCACGGTGAGAATCATGAAAATTGATTTGACTTTAATCAAACTTAATTTTGTAAAGATATAGATGTTTGATTATTGTTAAATAAAATTGATTTTATCTCAAAATCTCAGTTAGACTAGAAGTGATAAAAAGTAACTTTATGATTGAAAATTTTACACTAAGTTTTATAGCAAACTTCTTTCAGGAAAAAAGCATCAAAACATAAATTATTTCACTTGAAATTAATTTTAACCAAAACTAATTTTGCAAAATCAGTTTTATTTAAAATCAATTTTGCAAACACACACTTAAGTATTACTTACTGATAGAAGACTAACAATTACTCACTAAGAAAATGGAGATGAGACTGAGAATAAAGCCTAATAAGAACACATTGAAATTTTGTTTATTTAAATTAAAAACTAACAAAGGTGTAATTAGCATTTTGGATCAAGAAAATATCAAATATGTGGTTGTCCCCGCATAGACAGGGTTAAAAAACCCGTATCTGCAGCTGTGGGTACTGGCCCCAACCCAACTATGACAAGGTCAGGTCGGTTTTTCTTCAACATGTAAATGGCGGAGCGGGGTGGGCATGGGATACAGATATAGATATACTTCCTAAACGCAAACGCAAATTACAAAATCATTTTTTTGACAGAAAAAATAAATTACAATATCATAAAGTTAAGCTTACATGTTTTTTAGTATCCAGTTTTTTATCATTAACGAAGATGGGACACAAGTTTAGGGAGACAAGGTCCAGGAAGGCAAAACCTGGCCCAACCCAGTTGCCAAGTCTATTTCAGCAAAGGAGATAATGGCCCAGTTAGTTTAAACTTAAAAAAACAATTTAAAAAAAAAAGCTTTTTAAAGAAGAAAAAACATAGGATTTGTTTCTTAAAAAAAAAACAGAATTTTTTTTTTTTTTAATAAAAAACAGTTTAGACAAACACATCAAAAAAGCAAAAAACTGCTTATTTTATTAAAAATATTTTTTTCTTCTAGAAAATAAGCTTAAACAAAGAGGCCCAATAAAATTATAGAATAGAGGAGTGCTACCCTATTGATTAAAATTTATTGGAATCTAAAAAATCATAAGTGAAACTCATTACATAAGTGTACCCACAAAATTTTGTAATTTCCAATAAACTTCAGCCAACAATAAAAAAAATGTGTTGCTACTTGCTAGCATTTCTCTTATAGAATAATAATGTGCTTACAAGTTACAAGCGAGTCCTATTAACTTGACCTCTAACTGGATCTACTTCCCCACTTTGGACCCAGGTGTCTTTTGGATGGAGTTAACCATGGAGGACATTTTATTTGTTCAATCCTACCAACCATGTTCCTTATCTAGCTTCCAAAAACTCATTTTTTACGTTCTTGTAATGACTTAATTGTTGGATGCAAAAACTCACTGGGACTGTACTTACATTTAAGTCTAAATGAAGGTGGAAATAGATCAATGGATGCAAAACCGTGACCCAATTAACCCTACGTTTATCCTTATACAAAAATTTAAATATATTTTAAACATACTTATTTAGAATTTAGAAACACCAAAAAACCAAAAATGGTGTACTCTGATAAAGTGACAGTTCATTAATTTACCAATGACTATTGAGATAGAAGCATCAGTTCACCACAAATAATAGTAGCACATTCTAGAGAGCAATTCGTGAATTTAAGTGACTTCAGAGTCAAAGAAAGAAAACAACATAAAGAAACCTATAATCATTTTTCCTTGCCTTTTTAAACAGATAATTAAATGAGGCTTTTTTATTGTTTACCTACCTTCTGGCTCCTCACATCCCTCGTTTTCCATCAACTTGGTTTCCCTAATTGGCAATTGAACTTTTTACTGTGAATACATTGAGATAGAAGTCATAACAAATTTTGCATTTGTAATTTTGTATAATTGTTTTCCGTAGGTAGAACTCTGAACTCTGCATAGCCCTATTTAATATATTGTACAATCAAGAAATAGAACAAGCTCGGGATTTAAATAGCATGTCTCATACAAGCAATCTTTCAGATACAAGAGTCACAAAGTGTACTCACCTCCTCAAGAGTTTCAGAATGTTATTCAAGCATCATATGTCAAGTAGGTTAAGTGGAGTACCGCCCCGCCCAGCCTCCTTAACTGCATCTCATGCAATAACCATAAGAAAACAACAAACTGTGGGAGTAACACAATTTCCACACATCTCCTTGTTTGTAAGAGAAATCTGTATTCTAAAATTTTCAAAGTCACAGTTCACCTATTTGACTTCACTAGAAAGGTTGTGATGAAATATCTTAAACTTGATCTAACTCAAGAGAAGTCAAGATGCAAACAAAAACAAGAAAGCAAAATACAGAAAGTACAGTAAGAACAAGACTTACTAGTATGGGGGAAAATCAGTTTTCTTTCTCAGCATCATTTGTCATTAGAAACAAGCCTCAAACATGTTTACTCTCATTAGTATATGCTACCATATGTCTCTACAAGTACAGTTACCATTCACAAATCTGTGGTATCTGTTGACATCCCTCACAATAATTTCCCTTTCTAGAACTCTTGTCATATACTTGAAAGCCTCATGGCAATCTTTACAAATCCTCAAATTCTTCACAATCCTCAATGGCTTCCCTGGTGGTGCAGATCCACACAACACTCCAAATGCAACGGCCAACTTCTCACTGTGATACCAAAGAGCCTCCTTTCTCTTTTCCTCCCCAACATTATGCAACACCTCATCCCAAACAGGAACATACCCTAATTTTTCAATATCCCCCATAAGCTCTGCCAACTTCTGATAAATTTCCTTGGACCTCTCGTGCTTCCAATCCCCCGCCACAAAAACATGAACTTCTCCCTGCACTTCAATCCAACTCCTCCCGCCCTTTTTCTTCACCCTCCTATCCTTCATCATCTTCCTCAATTCCGCAACATCATCCCACCTCCCTGCACTCGATAACACGTTAGCAACACTAACATAAGCATAATCATCATGCGGCTCTAGCTCCAACACCCTCTTCGCCATAGACCAAGCTTTGTCAGCCTCACCACGATATGCACAAACGGATAGCAAAGCTCGCCAAACTGCAGCATCTGGCTCAAACGGCATCATCGTCAACACAACCCTCTCCGCACGCTCCAATTCTCCAGCACGCGCCATTGCACCCACCAAACACGTACAATGCTCCAAACTCGGTTCCAAACCATAATCCACTCTCATCCTCGTAAACCACCGATCAATCTCCAGAAACATCCCAGCATTACACAACGCAGTCAATATCGCCAAAAAAGTATACTCATCAGGGACAAGTCCACAACCTTCGAAAGACTCAAACAGTTCAAAAGCAGATTGATAATCCCCTTGCTGCGCATAACCAGCCATCATTGCATTCCACCCCACAATATTCATATCATCCAAATTATCCTCAAAAACCCTGCTTGCATCGTTAACAACACCCGCTTTACCATACCCATCAACGAGAGCACTGGCCACCACGACGTTGGAATCAAGCCCAGCAACAACTGCATGTGCATGCATCATTCTACACTGCTCCAATGCAGCAAGTTGAGCAACCGCACGCAGACCCCCCGACATACTGTGAACCGTTGACGTGAAACCGCGACGTCTCATGTCGGAAAAGATGGATAAAGCGTCCACGGAGTGGGAATTCTGGGCGAGTGCAACGACCAAGGCGGAGAAGCAAACGTTGTCTGGTTGGGGAACTTCGTCGAACACTTTGCGTGCGTGGAGGGGCATGCGGAGCTTGGCGTAGAGGGAGAGGAGGGAGGAGGCGGGGAAGGGGTGTTGGGCGAGGGCAAGTTTGAGGGCGAGGGAGTGGAGGGAGAGTGCGAAGGAGACGGCGGCGAGGGAGGCGCAGGTGGTGAAGAGGGAGGAAACGGTGCGGTGGTTGGGGAGAGTGTTGCGGCGGAGCATGGCGAGGAAGTGGCGGAGGGAGAGGAGGGTGTTGGAGTGTGATGAGATGAGCGCGGTCCATGAGACAACGTTGGGAGGAAAAGGGAGCCGGTGGAAGAGGGAAAGGGCGTAGGATGAGAGGTTGGATTTGGAGTAGTGGGTTATGAGGTTGTTCCACACTGCGCGGTCTTTGGTCTGTGATGTTATGGCTCGTGCGTGCCTCGCGCGAGGGTCCATATCCATAGACATTGACATTGTTGCTTCCTTCTCGTTTTCATCACACTCAACCATTACCATTTCTCGTTCAACACCAACTCAGACGACTCACTTCCCTCTTCTTCTGCCGCCGAAAACCAGTTCAACCATGGAAACGACGTCGTATGTTCGGGCCTGAGTAATTATATTCCTACTTTCACTTCAATTTTGTTTTTATTTCTCTTTATTTTTTCCACACATCATTGGTTAGATATATTGTTTTTTTTTCCCCTCTATTTTCTTCTCTTAATATCGTGAATATTTATTTGACAAATGATACTCTGTGTTCTTTTTTTTTTATTCATGTCATATTATCTATTATATATGTATTTTTTATGCAGTTGATTAACAGACGTATTTATTGACCTAAACTTTAGTAAATTAATGGAGTATGTGATATTAATTTGTTCATGTTACTTTTAATGCTACCAATTAATTGTTATATTGCTCGTATATTGTCTCATTCACATTTCTTTTTAAAACGGATTCGTCTAAATCTTTCAAGAACAAAAGGCAGGAGATGTTGTCCTGTGTGTTTGGAATTTGGATATACATAAAATAAATCATATATAAAACCAATCATGTCAAATAAGGGAGACAATGCAAAAACTACAAATAGTAATTTCTCTTATGAATTGAATCATATTTGACTTTTAAACACGCACTTCTCCTCAAACCCCTTCTAGTATGACTCAATTTCACTCTCTTTCTTCTCCATCTCTCATGTGTTTTCCTTTAAAAAAATGTTTAATAAATAATAAATAAGTCCAATACATATAGACATATAAATACATAATGTGATATATATATATATATATATATATATATATATATATATATATATATATATATATAAGTCATAAGTCATAACAATAACAATTTCCAAGCAACTCCACCATTATGAATTACTACTCTAGATTTATACTCTTTCCGGACTGAAATATAAGCAAAAAAAAATTGAATCACACCTTTTAAAAAAGTTAGTTAGCATCATTTAATTTTAATAGTCTCGATAAAAAGATTAACTCATTTTCTAAAGTACCCCTTACATTTAATTGCATAGGACCAAAAAAAAGAAAGTGATTGGAAATAAAACTTTAATTAAATGAAGGATATTTTGGAGATGGTATCATTAAATATGAGAGAGTTAGTTAAAATTTGCTTATATTTTAGTCCAACACACATGCAATTTTTTTTGCTTATATTTCAGTTCGGAGGGAGTACATATCACCTTCAAAATTCTAAAAACTAGCCTTAGCCTCCCAATGTGCGTATAAGTTGCTACCTCACAAAAGAATATTATTCCCATTTTGTACGTGTTCATATAAAACTAGTCACACAAAAAAAAAGAGTTAATTACACTGACCACCCCTAAGATTTACTCTTATTACACCTAGTACCCCTCCATTTTTGAACATTACTTTGAGTACCCCTAAGGGAGGGTCAGTGTAAGATTTTTCAAACCTAAGAGGGGGGGTCGGTTTAACAATTTAAACTTAAGAGGGGGGGTCGGTGTAATGAAAGTCCAAAAAGTAGGGGGGTTTCTGTAGGGTTCAAAAATGGAGGGGTATCGGGTGTAATTAAGGCAAACCTCAGGGGGGGTCAATGTAATTTACTCAAAAAAAATCATAAAAAACTAAAATTGGTTAATTATGAAGAAGTATGTGAAAGAAAGTCCATGAATCTCGAGCAATAATTGGTCATAGAAAGCCCAAAGAAATGTAGGAGACAAGAAATGAACACGGTCATACAAATCCCTGCGAATCAAAATTAGTTGACAACATTTTGGCTTGCATGTCGTAAAACTCCAAAGGTGATCCGAACATATAGCAACACAAGACCGAGTCTCTAGAGGCACCATTTGTTTTTTGACTTGTTAAATAAATATCTCACTCACTCATTTCAAAATTATTAATTCACATGACATTCAATTCCTCTCGTGATCGTGAAGAAATTAAACCATGGGTGATAGAGGAGAGTGTGAGCGCGTTTTCAAGCGCTTTGATGTTAATGGCGATGGCAAGATCTCCTTGTCCGAGTTTGCAGATGCTCTCAAAGTGTTAGGGTTAACTTCACAAGAGGAAGTTGAGCGTCGAATGGCGGAGATTGATAAAGACAGTGATGGCTTTATTACACTCGAAGAGTTGATTGAATTTCGTAGTGCCAATCCTAACTTGATGAACGATGTTTTGAAGAAACTCTAATATTTCATTGTTTTGTTCAATTCTTATTTTTCATGAAATCATTTTCCTATATGGCTATATATATATATCGTTATCATCTTTATTTTGTTATTTAAGAATTGTTTCAGTTTATTATTATATGGAGCACTGGGGTTTCCATTGGTTGCTAATTTGCTATGACAAGGTAGTGTGCCTCCATCGTCATCTTGCAACATTCCACGTTCTCGTTGTTTTTAGTTTTTCTTTTAAAAAGTTGAAGTCCGTCCCCGTTAGTCTCACCTTTGGACAAATATTTAAAGACACTTGTTAGTCCATATGTATGCTTTTTCATTGTTTCTTTTTCTTTTAGCAAGATATTACTAGTATATATATTTGTTGTTCTATAATATCTTTGGATGAAAAAAATAAAATGTAATGAAAGGTATTTTCATTTTTATTTAAATTATATTTTTTATTTTGCAAAAATATATATTAATCAATGATATTTATCTTGTCTTTCTTTAAAGAGTTAAAGACAAAAAGCTATTTCTTCAAAAAGCTATTTCATTTCATGTGACTGGTTCCGATTAATTTCCACGTACAATTGTTTATTGCCTGTTAAAGTGGTACTTGTCCCTTTGATAACTTTTTACTTTAATAAAGATTAACCCCCCCTTTTCAACAAAAAAATAAAAATAAAATTAAGGATTAACACCCTCTAAAAAAACTGCATAATATCTTAACCTTTGATTTAATTTAATATTTGATCATTTTATAAGATATATATTCTTAAAAATTAGAGTTTAATGGTGATGCACCAACAGTATAAAATTTACACTGTCATCCAATCACAAATCACCGTTTATATAACTTTTAAGGTAGTTTTATAAAAGTCAAAAAATTTACCATACATGATGAGTTATGATTGGATGATTCTGTAAAACTATTTTAGACTGTTAGTTTATAGTTTTTTTTTCTCTAAAAATTAAGTTGTAAAGTAAATGTAAATTTTAAAATCAAATTAAAAAGGTTGCTAATTTCGAAAGAAAAAAAAATATAGACATACGACAGAATAAGAATAGAAACGAAAAAAGCAAAGAAAATATTAGAAATGAGTAAAAAAAAATCATAGAAATTAGATGTAAAAACGTTGTTTGGTAGATGAGTATAGATTCCACGAGTCACGCTGGTACAAAAAGCAGCTTCCTTTGCAAACTAAACACATAATGACCAAGAAAAATAGGAACTATCTAAGAAATGAGAAAGCAGCTTGTCGAAGGAGTTTTGATATTTTCACATTTTGTTTCATATTTCTTTTACATTTTTTCTCTTTTTCTTTTTTAAAAATAAAAATAAATTTTATTAGGATAGAGTATAAAACTTGAACATGGTTTTTTGAAAATCTAACTGATTCAAAAGCTAATTTAGAATCTTACTTTATAATAAGATTGTTTTCAAATAAGCCACGAAATCTAATTTTATATGGACTAATCATTCTAAACATAAGTGTAGATAATTGTTTTCAAACCTTTTCTTTTCGTTTTTATAACCATGTTATTGATGTGAAGTACTACCTTTATATAAGCAATAAATTGACTTTTTTTTGTCCTAATTATAAGCAACAATCACTAATTTTTGAAGTAAATTTCTTTTGTACATTTACTTTATTGTTTACTTTATTTATTCCCTATGTACTATGACAACCACTTAAAGCAAAGGGTATTTTTGGAATAAAAATTGAATTTATGGTAGAATTAATTAAAAAAAAGCTGTAATAATTACTGTAAAGGTAAAAATCGCAAGAAGGAGGGTTGAATTGTGATTTATAAAAAATTTAGCAAACTTTTATAAAATGAACTATTCGTCTGTAACTGATTTAGAGAAGGAGTTTAAAGAAAAGCATTGACAGACGATATTGTATATAACAACAGATGAAACCTTTTGAAAGATAAGATAAATCACAAGACAAAGTCAGTTCAAGCAGTTAAGAGAGTTATAAAGCATGAAAGAAAACACACAGGCAATTATACTGGTTCGCCTCACCCCGAGACTACGTCAAGTTCTTGGCAAACCACCAAGTTTCACTAACTTTCACAAGTTACAAGTATTGTTTACTGCCACTTCTGGCTCAACCCAAGTAGTTTTTACACTAGTCTCTCCAAGCTAAAAACCCAAGTATTCTTTCTTACCAAGCCACTTCTGGCTCTATAACAAATCAATAGATTTGTTGAAGGTTGGGGCACATAGAATTTAGGATAACGTCTTATAGACGGATGTACAAGTTTAAGAACACAGTCTTTTTCTCTCAAGATACCCAAAGTGTTTTGAGAGCTTTTTACAACTTGGAGAAAATTACAAGAGAAAGAATGAAGGCTTGAAAGAATGCTTGCGAATATGAATTAAGTTACGTGTCTTCAGCACTTCAAATCTTCTGCTTTATATAGACTTGATGAGGAAGTAATTGTTGTTTCTAAACAGCCTTCTTGCATGCGTTTGACCAGCGTCTGAAAAAGAGTGATCGCCAGGGCATTTAATGCGAGCATTAAATGCTTGTCACCAACTAGTCACTTTGAGCTGATAAAGCATTATGCTTATTTTCCTTGAGGGATACTCCATATCCTTCTGCTGTAGTAGTCACATTGCTTGCTCAGATATGTACTCATTACTAGCTGTAGTGCATCTTTTGAGGCGAGGGGAACTTCTGCTTCTTTGACTCTTCTTTCTATTTCCCTTTATGCACTTCGACAGATCCTAGGAAGGATGTTCCATGAACATTCCCTGCAATACAGATTACAAAAACGACAGTGCATTTACTATGCCTTTAAATGCTCCTACAGACATAAGCGTCTGTCTGCGTATCATCTATAACTTACAGACGCAGATGCAACGTTTTCGTCTGTTAGCATTTATAAGACGCAATCTTTTTAACTTAATATTTGTTTTGCATTGAATCAAAATTATTAAGAGTCATGATTCGTCTTATGACTCAACAATTACTTTCCTTTGTATTGATGATTTGTCCTATGTTACTTATAAGTAGGACCAGAGGTAGTATTATTTTGTCGATGACTAATTTTCACTAGAGAAACTAATTGGCCATTTTTAATGGGACCTCCCCTTTCAATTACTTTTTTTCCATTTACAAGACTCGAATTCGAGACCTTACTTATGAAAATCGAACCCAATTCCACTTAGCCAACGACTTGTTGGTTGCTTTCAAACCTTTAAATAGACATAAAAATATATAATCTCAAAATATTAAATATTAACACAATAATACTACCTCTGGTCCTAATTATAAGCAACAAAGTGATTTTTTCTTTGATCCTAATTATAAGCAACAATCACTAGTTTTTAAAGTAAATTTCTTTTGTACCCTTATTTTATTGTTTACTCTATTCCCTATGCACTATGACAACCACTTAAAGTAAAGGGTGTTTTTGGAATAAAAATTGAACTTTTGGCATAAGTAATTAAAAAAAACTGTAATAATTATTTTCCTTGGTATTGATGATTTGTCCTATGTTGTTTATAATTAAGACCAGATGTAGTATTTTTCAAGTAGATATAAGCTTAGATAATAATATTTTATTATAAAGTAAATTACTCTTCCCTTCCCTGAGAGATGTGAATATTACATTACTCTTCCTTCTTATGTTAAAATTTACACTCCCCTCTCCCTAACATGATAGAGTGTATGACACTTTACTTTATTCTTTAACTTTCCTCTAAAACTTCATTAAAAAATTATTACCAAATTATCTTTCACACTATAATTCCTTCAAAGATGCAAGTATTACACCGATCTCACTTGTGTTATAATGCATACCAAACTTCAAAAATTTTAAAGAGACCAAAATCATATTTTATCCTATATTTTAATATAAGCAAGAGAGAAGGAACATTGTAATACCCGCATCTCTTAGGGGAAATTTTGTGTAATTTATTTTATATTTGAACATAAGATTGGAGGACATTGTAATACACGTATTTCTTAAGAGAGGAAAGAGTAATTTACTTTAACGGCTTACGTTGAATAGATCAAACTGTATATTTTAACATAAGAGAGGAGTGTAATATAATATTCTCATCTCTTAGAAAAAGGAGAATGTAATTTACTTTTTATTATATTATTCAAATTTAATATTTAAGTAGGTCTGTATGCTAAATTTAAAAGACTTTAAATAACTTTGCAACTGACTTAAACCTAATGTGAATTAAGTATAAGCTTTCAATGAATAATTTAAACTAAAAAGAATTTTAAAAAATTATTTGAGATATTGCAATAAAAAATAAAATTATTTGAGATAACTTGACTTAAACCTAATGTGAATTCAGCCTAAGCCTTCAATAAATAATTTAAATTCACTCTTATACATATTCTATTGATGAGTAATGATTGTCTTACTGGAAGGAAAAAATACAATATTAATAATTAAGTGGAAAAAGTATATATATATATATATATATATATATATATATATATATATATATATATATATATATATATAGTTTGATGGGAAGAGAAAGTGAGAGGAAGAAAAGAAAGAGAAAAATATTAATAATATGATAAAAAAAAAAGAGAGAGAAAAAAAAGAGATCTAAAAGAAATAAGATGTGAAAAAAAAAATTCTATCCAATTATCTCTCTCGTTTGCTCTTCCTCTCTCTCTCTCTAATCTATAATTGTCTTAATTTCAATATTTATACTCATACACTAACTCTCTTTCCATCTCATTTTTAATTTTTCTCTCTTGTTTTCTTTTTTATCTTATCACTTTCCACATTTGTTATTTATTTTCCCTTTTTCTCTTTCTATTTATCTCTTCCCTCCATTTACCTACACTCTAAAATAATGGGGGTAAAATATGTTTTTAGTCCCTATACTTTCACTAAAAATTGGTTTTAGTCCTTGTACTTTCAAAATTGACTATTTTAGTCATCGAACTTTAAAAAATATGTGAATTTAGTCATTAACAACACTAACATTTGTAAAGGAGAGGGACTAAATTAACATGTTTTTCAAAGTTTAAGGATTAAAATGGTCAATTTGAAAATACAGGGACTAAAACCATTTTTTAGTGAAAGTATATGGACCAAAAATATATTTTACCCAAAATAATGTGTACGTTAATCACTACTCCTCATTTCCTTTCAAGGTCGACCTTTCATACCTTCAAATGAGACATGAGACTAAACATTATTCTTCTCAATAATTATTTTATAAAATGATTGATTTTCCCTTTACATATGTATATAATTGGTGAAATGAGATAGGAATTATGAAAAAAAAATGAAAAATAAAACAAGTCATAGGAAAATGTTTGGTGGATACGCCTCAGGGTGTCTAGACCTCCAAAGTCCAAACTCTACTCAATAATTATTTTTAGAAAACGATTGATTTTCCCTTTACATATGTGTATATAATTGGTGAAATGAGGTAGGAATAAAAAAAATGAAAAATAAAAACAAGTCATAGGAAAATGTTTCGTGGATACGCCTCAGGGTGTCTAGACCTCCAAACTCTACTCAATAATTATTTTTAGAAAATGATTGATTTTCCCTTTACATGTATAAAATTGTTGAAATGAGATAGAAGTAAATAAATAAATAAAACAAGAAATAGAAAATGAGTCAAGTAATAGGAAAATGTTTGTTGGATACACCTTAGGTTGTCTACTACCCCTAAAGAGAAAGAAATTGAAGAAAAAGAAGCGATAAATGTGATAAGTGATATTATGTGATCAAAAAATGAGATAAAGATAAATAAGGACTCTTAATTAAGAGAAATTATTGTATCGTTCATGTACTACAATGTATTCATAGTCCTAGTTAGTCTTCATGTAACACATAGTCGAGTTTTTTAATTTATGAGAAAAAGTTAATAAACTTAATTATATGTATCATTTTAAAATTAGTTGGAGCCATAGTAGTTCAAGACTATTAAATAATTTCTCCTTAATTAGGTATTTGAGAAATACCAACGATAGACTCTTAAATATACTCTTTCGAATACATTATTGATTATATTGGCTGAAATTTATTGAAATTCACAAAATATTTATAAGTCTCACTTTTTATTTAATGTGTCTCATATGTGATTGGGTAGTTTTCAATAAAATTTAACTAATACAGATGAGTGTTTTGACAGAAGTTAATGTGTAAAGAGTGTGTTACTATTAATCTTCGAAATTGTTTTTTTATCCATAAGAATTGAAGATAGTACCAAAAGATTTATATCACTCACGCACCTTGCTCAACCAGACTCGTTTGTCTAAGGTGTTTACATATTACATGTTACGTCTTACTGTAACGACCCACTTTCGCTACATGACACCTTTTGACGAAAAGCAATTTGTTTTAATTATTTAAAACTCTTAATTACTTTGTTTATGAAAATACGTGATTTTTTTTAAAACTAGTTGCAACTTAAAGATTCAAAGTAATACAAGCATATACTGAATCACATGCATAGATAGCATAACTAGTAGAAAATATAAGTATTGTGCCTTATGGCACTACAACCCATATACTAAACACATCAATTTATCTCGAAAGAGTAAAAGATATGTGTGTGTCAATACCAATGTACCCATAAGTAAGTATATACAACAAAAGGGGAGGGGATACATATTACGACTCACTCCCTGCTAGCTGGCCACAACTACATAGTACCCTTAACTAGAAATTAGGATGATATGCGAAGGAGGAAATAGAAGAAGCAGATCTCCTGTGACTTCAGCCGTGAAGAACTTGATCCGTTGGTAGCCCACTGTCTGCTCCCACGAAGAATCGCGATCATCACAGTCAAACACATACAAACAAGTAGCACAAGGGTAAGCTTACAAAACAAACATACATTTCAAATAAAATATTACACTAACATATTCACAGAGGTAAACAATAATGACATACAGTAAAATACATTTCATTGTGACACAATCACCAGTATATCCTCAAACAATATGAACTAGTTTTGTGCTATATGCAGACACGATTCCATGGAGATTTTCACCAGTCGAGCAACCAGCACAGTCAAAACCCTTAACATAGTCCAATCCGACCATTGGGGGAACACCGATACTGGTCTTGGAAAGAAATTAGTGGCTTTGTCAAGATAGGCGTACGTGGGTAGTGACTTTCCACGACACAAGGCTTGCAATGACCTTGACCTCAATGTGGAATTGCCCGTCCATCCTATCCCCCGGGTCCATGTACACGACCCCACCAATTTTTTCGACACTAGGTTGAGGGCTACACTCTCACTCTCAATTTACGTGCCAACTCGTATCCACAGTCACCATCCACTGTGGATTCATGCATGTATGCATGTACAAATCCAACAACAACAACAACCATCCACAGTCATCATCCACTATGAATTCACAAATGTACAATCCAATAACAACAACAACCTACCTTTTATCACACCTATTTTCTCCTCACAATTTAACGTTTTTCGTCAATGACGAAATAACATACGTTATAAAATTTTATGTAGGTATTTTAAAATTTATTCCACTTGAATCTTTTAAATATTTTTATATTACTACTAACATTAATTATTTTCATATTTAAAATCATACTCTTGTAATAACTTAAAAAGAAAAATCAATTTACTAAAATATGATTAGTTTTTCATTAAACTTAATAACTTCAAAAATTAAAATAAAAAAAAACCAAATCAAATGAACTTATTTTATTTTGAAAAATTCTATTGTGAACTATTGAAACCATTAAACTTATAGAGAATTGTTCCACTAAACATACACATCAGCTTAAATTATTATTATCATTTTAAATATAAAAATCTAACTTAAAATTTTAAACTTGTATAGTTTCTAGTAATATATATATCTCAACGAATACGAATATATTTTCACGAGAATTATGTCCAATAACTATTAATAGAATACTCAACAACTCATAAAAATTAATTAAGTAATAAATAATTAAACTTCTAAAAGATAAATGTTAAAAGGAAATTGCTTTGAGTTTAATCAATCATGTTCACCTAGAAAAGTGTTAAAAGAATTTTTTTTTTTAATGAAATCACGTAGAGATTTAGTGCGTTTCACTTTTTCTTTTATATATATCCAAAGAAATAAAAGGTTAGAACCTCAATCTCAATTTAGGAATGGGATTTTTCCTGCATAGTGACGTGTGCCTTAAAATAACTTCATCATCTTTGAAAAATTTTTCATTCCACTGACATACAATTTTTAATATTATACTTATAGGGACAATGCACCGTATAACAACTTTTGGTGGTTTGGGAATTTACTACCCATGGAAGGAAGAGCCTGTACTATATATATATACTGCAAATTGAACATTTTTTTTAAAACCTTCACTCATAATAATAATAATAATAATAATAATAATATTCATACCATCATGTTTTCCAGCAAGTAAATATATCAAACTTATATCACTGTAAATCACAACACCATACTTACATCAAAATCAATATTTATTTCAGTCAAAATTAATAAAAGTAAGCTTCCGTTACCTCAAAGAGATGTTAAAAGATTAGAGTTTTTGGAGAGTAAGAGGTAGAAGAACTTAGTTCCTTAGACAAGATCTTGAATAAATCACCTTAAATATAACAATGAACCATTTCCATAAACAAAATAGAAAGAGAAATGATTAGGAGACAAAAGAGGTTATGATTTTATAAGGAAGAGAAAAGGGAAGAATATTGAGAACAACGTACCAACACTAAGAGTAAATCAAGTCAAGGAGAAGGAGTAATTTTTTTCTAGCTTTAGATACTCCATGAATTCATGATTATGGAACTGAAAGTGAGTAGTTTTAGAGATAAAGGGAGAAGAAAAATGAAGGAGGAAGAGACGGCTTAAGTCTCGTTGTCGAAGAGCAGAAGTTAAAATACAACCCATGCATGTCACAATCTATTTATAATAGCAAGAAATGCTCCCTTTTGTTTTTTGTTTTTGTTTTTTTTAAGTAATAAGCTGAAGAAAATTAACGTGACAGTGTGATTTTCCTTTAAATTTGACAAGCGTGC
This sequence comes from Pueraria montana var. lobata, assembly GCA_026413185.1. Lineage (NCBI taxonomy): Eukaryota > Viridiplantae > Streptophyta > Magnoliopsida > Fabales > Fabaceae > Pueraria > Pueraria montana. The sequence goes on along the minus strand of CM048648.1, from coordinate 22,179,983 downwards.
CTTTGTCAGCAAAATTTGAGGGTATTAGTTTTGAAAATTTTGGCCACCTGACCATAAGAAGAAACGTGGGAATTGGGTTTGAAATTTTTGTCAATCACCAGCCGCTTGTCAGTAAGGTTTAAGGGTCCTTGTATTTGAAACTTTGCAAATCTTGAAGTTTGAAAGTAAGGAAGACAAGTTCTAGGGGTGGGAAAGCTTGATAGGTTTCCCATCATGGGAAAGTCATTTTTATACCGTTAGATAAAATAGTTATAAAATCAACTGTTCAAATTTTCCTTCATTTTTCTTTTTCTTTCTTTCTATTTCTTTGTCATTTTTCCAATTTGCCCCTAATGCTCTTCTCTCTCACCACATCGCACACCCTTCATTCTTCTTCGTCCAAACTGATGCTCTACTCCGTCGCCCGCAAATCCGACAACTTACTCTCTACCTCCCATGACTACCTTCAACATAAAACACAAATTAAAACTAAGCACAAGGTTCTCTATAAAAAAACAAAAAGAACTGAATAATATAAATCCAGTAATAGTGATAAGAATCCGACGACGGAGGTCCAACAACTCAGTCAACACCCTCTCCCTTTTTCTTCAACTTTCGCGACACAGCCAAAGAAAGCCTCGACCTCACCCCCGAACTTAATCCTAAAACCATAGGTTTACTGTGGCAGTGAAAGGGGAATAAACCCCAACCTGAAGCAAAGCCATCGTCATTGTTGTCAGATCCAAAGTTGAACTACGCAGATACAACGAAACCAGGGACGAACAACGCCGTCAAGGTTCGAACAAGGTCACACTCGCCGTCTCCCAAGACCTTGAGCCCTGCCGTCCGGAGATCCTCCCTGCGATTCAGTCCAACGTGTTGCGAGTCGTAGTTGGGTAGAGGGAGATTGGGAGTTTTGCGGTGAGGGAGGGTTGTCTAATCAGGGTTAAATTGGGGAAAGAAGTTAAAAAAATGAGAAAAAGAAAAAAGAAAGTAAGAAAAATATCATCCATCAGATTTTAAAATCATTACATCCAACGGTTACAATTCCTTTCCCATGGTGGGAAACCTACCAAGATTTCCCACCCTAGAATTTGTCAGTAAGGAAATATATGGATAGCATAATGATGACCTTTAAAAGCTTTACTGCACAACTAAATGAAGAAAAGGTAAGGTCGGGGTTTCAACCCATGCACCGCTTCTGTCAACCAAAGTTAAGGAAAGTGAATCTTTGAATTTTAGCTTCTTGTACGTGAGTAATTTAATAGATAAGGAAAAGTTAAAATGAAGAACGAAAGGTGTTGAAGTTTTACTGTGCATAAGAATTAATGAGGTTGGAAGTCAAGCTTTTGGTGCATTATACAATAGAATGGAAGTTTCCTTGCAATTGTATAGTGAACGAGCAAAGTGAAGAAACGTGAAATGACTTTTCTGCCAACTTGATCACACGGCTGTTTGTAGAAATTAAGGATTTCATTGACTTTTAAATTTGCTTTAACCAAATTCAAGTTAAAAAAATAACGTGTAGATTTCAGACCATGGGTTTTGGTTCAGCACAAATTAAGGTACTTTATCTACATTTTTTAAGGGAAAAGATAAAAAATGCTAATTATTTGCAAATTAGTAAATATATGATTTACTAATTTTTTAATTTAGCACATCTAAAAAAATTTAGAATGTCTCAAGAAATTTATCTAACTCCCAAAAAAACTCTCAAAGTTACACTCTTTGAATCACTTTAAAATATTATTATTTTAATTATCGGTAACGGAATAAAATAAAATTTTTACATGGATCTAATTATAATTATTAGAGATTAATTATAATTTAATCTTTCACATTTCTTGACTATTTTTTCGCTTTCGCAGTGTATTCTTGCACTGTTAGTGTGCAACATAGTCCTGATTTCATTAGAATTTTCTACTGAAATTACACAGAAAAATCACACATGTTTATTTATTAATTTTTCTCATGAAATTAAATTTAATTATTTCTTGTAATTATTTTCAATCACTTTATCATAGATTAGAAAAATCCGAGTGTTACACTTACCATAAAGAAAAATAATAATTTATGAACATCTAACATCTTGAAGGCACTTGAAAAAAAGAAAAAGAAAAAAGTGCAAATATAATAAGAGAGTGGCCAATCCGTTATAAATATAATACATTATATAATATAATAGAAAAAACAGAAAAAGAAATAAGTATTGATAAAATGTTTTGATATGAATAATGATATTTGAACATTTCTTATTTTTAAACATTCTATCAATACCTCTTATTTCTTTATATTTCTCTCTTCCTATCATATTATATCTCTTATCATACTTATATTTTTTTCTCTTTTTCACTAGATGTCTATTAATATTTGGGTGTCCAAATATATTTATTCTTTTGATATATCTCAATTCAAGTTTCGATGTGATATGATGCCATCAAAAGAAAGAAGTATATATATTAAAAAATAAAAAAATTGAAGCGAAAGAGAAGTGAACGTAAGATAGTATATGATTGCCATTGATTGTTCTTAACCTTAAGTAACGAAGCCCCCTTTGCTGCAACATCTCAACTGCAGCAAGCACCTATGGCAAACCTCAAAACCAACTGTGTAACCTCTTTCCTGATCCTACTATCGCTCCAACACTACTCCATCGCTCTTCACGTTACTTCCTACACCCCACTAGATAATTTCCGCATCAACTGCGGTTCCATAAAGTCACAAACTTCCTCAGATAATCGAAACTGGACCGCAGACAGTACTAACTCCAAACTACTCTCAACCGTTGAAGCTCAAAACCCTTCACTCAACACAGTCCCTTACAGCACCACGCGCTTGTCACGCTCCGAATTCTCCTACTCCTTCTCCGTCACCAAAGGTCCAAAGCTTCTTCGCCTTTACTTCTACCCTTCTTCATACCCTGGTTTTCATCGTCACCATTCTCTCTTCTCCGTCAAAGCTAACCACCACACCCTTTTAAAAAACTTCAACGCTTCACTCCAAGCAGACAACGTTAACGACACGGAACCCGCAGGAACATTCACAAAAGAATACTACATCGACGTGGAAACCAACCACCACTTAAACATAACCTTCACACCTAGCTCTACCACTCACCCCAAAGCCTACGCGTTCATCAATGGCATCGAGGTCATATCCATGCCTAACGACCTTTATCAAGCACTCATCAGTGGTACAAATAAAAACACTGCTTTGAAGACAGTGTACAGAATCAACGTTGGAGCAAACAAAAACGACGTCATCTTAACCAACAACAACAACCTCGGAAGCACTTCCGATCCATCACAACCTCCAAAACCACCCAAAGTACCTCCCAAACCATCAAACAACAAACCCATGAAAATTCCAATAATAGCCTCTGCGGTGGCCGCGTTGTTGTTTCTGTTATCATTCACCATCGGATACTTAATCTTCCGATACGTAAGAAGAGTTGCTGCTGAGAAGGGAGACACAAACCCGGAACCTTCAAGCACGCGCTGCCGCGACTTTTCCATCGCGGAGATTATCGCCGCCACCAACAACTTCGACGAGGGTTTAATCGTGGGCAAAGGAGGGTTCGGGAACGTGTACAAGGGCCACATCGACACGTGTCAGAAACCCGTGGCCATCAAGCGCCTCAAACCGGGTTCGGACCAGGGCGCGCACGAGTTCCAGACCGAGATCAAGATGCTCTCGCGGTTCCGCCATGCGCACTTGGTGTCACTCATAGGGTACTGCAACGACGGCGGAGAAATGATCCTCGTCTACGATTTCATGGCTCGTGGGACCCTCCGCGACCACTTGTACGGCTCCGACCAGGCCCTGACGTGGGAGAGGAGGCTGGATATCTGCCTGGAGGCGGCGCGTGGGCTTCACTTCCTCCACGCGGGCGTGGACCGGCAGAGCGTGATCCACCGCGACGTGAAGAGCACGAACATCCTGCTGGACGAAGATTGGGTGGCGAAGGTGTCGGATTTCGGGTTGTCGAAGGTGGGGCCCACTGCGTCCCACGTGACCACGGACGTGAAGGGTAGTTTCGGGTATTTGGACCCGGAGTACTACATGAGTCTTTGGTTGACTCAGAAATCCGACGTGTACTCCTTCGGCGTCGTTTTACTGGAGGTATTGAGTGGGAGGCCCCCCATCGGGAATAAGGTGGACAACAAGCACCAGCAGTTCTTGGTGACATGGGTCAAGAAATGTTTCAATGATGGGAATGTTGATCAGACGGTGGATCCGGTTTTGAAGGGGACCATAGGGCCCAAGTGTTTGATGAAGTTTGTGGAGATTGCGTTGAGTTGTTTGAATGATCATGGGAAGCAACGGCCCATGATGAGCGATGTGGTGAAGGGGTTGGAGTATGCATTGCATTTGCAACGACGCTATGCCCAAGGTAAAGGGGGGGAAATTGGGTTGACCAAAATTGAGGATCGTGGTGGTGAGTCTGAACAGAAATTTGGGAAAGTGATGTCGATGAACGCGTCTAGCAGCAGCAAGGCTACCACAACCTGCAGTGAAGAGGAGCAAGCATTGGTGCATGGGATGTTCCCTGAGCTTGGAAATCAAAGACCACGGTAATTAATGTTATTTATCATATTGTGACAATAATTGAAATAACTTGTACTACTATAGAAGCTTGTGCATCTAGGTCACGGAGAAATAAAAAAGAATACTAGTTTAATGTGTGAATTAGTTATTATCGGGGGGGAACTAGGTTCACTGCCACAGGGGCAGTTCGCCCCCCCTTGAGTAAACAAAATTTATTAACATTCTAGAATTGGCCTTTTTTTACGTTCATGGTCTGTTTATACACTTTCACCAGACGTTCTTGTTAGTATACTTGTGTTGTTTTAAAATATTTTAGTGTTATCTAACCAACATGCGTATAAAATAATAAATTTTGATTTCAAATATTTATTCTTGAATTTCAAATATTAACTAATTATTTCATATGCTATAATTTTTTTTAGCAATTATGTTATAATTGCTTTTGAATATGTTAATTTTTTGGTACAATTTTAACTACGTTAATTACTTTCAAATATGTTTTTCCATTTATATATTAGATTTTAAATTGTTTTTTTGTTACATTTTAAATTATTCTTAGTTTGAAAGATAAAATAATTTAAATGAAAAAAAATTAATTTTTGCTATAAAATTTTTGCCTCACCCTAACTTCTTTTCCTGGTTCCGTCCCTGTCTATTATGGTGTAAGTTTGGAATTTTTAATTAAGGTTATAGTATGAAATTACACAATTTTTTTCTATTTTTTCTACTCTTATACTAACCTCTCTTAATGGTTTGAAAAATATACATTGACAATTTCTTATATATTATACTAAATCCTTTAATTGTTTAAAAAATATTATGCGGTGCTTTCCTATAAGAGCATCTTCAACGCTCGTTGCAAGTTGCTTATTTTAAGATACGGTTGATTAGTTTTTTTTACAATTAACAAGAGATAAAGAACTCAAAATGAGTTGCTTAAGTGGTGTTTACTTGCAATTTTATTTTCTGTTTTCACTTTTTTAATTACAAAACTGTTACATTATTTTCATTTTGTTTTCAGTTTTTTAAGATTTGTACAGAAAACACTGAAAACAACTTTTTTTTTGTTTTCTCTGTTTTCTGTATAAATATTTGAAAACAAAAAATAAAATGAAAACAAGATGATAATTTTGTAATTAAAAAGTGACAATTTTGTAATTAAAAAGTAAAATCAAAATGAAAACAAAAAACAGAATTGTAAGTAAACGCCAATTGCACCATTGGAATACTCTAAAGAAGGTTATTATAAATGTTAAAAAAAGTACGAGAGATTTATATAATTTTAAAAAGAATAAATTACACACACCCTTTCTAAGATTTATCTTAATTACAGCTGACACCCTTCAATTTTTTTTGTCCCGACAAAAACACCCCTAATTGTTGAGTGATTGTAACACTGACCCCTCTTGAGCGTTAACCACGTTTGAATAGTTAACTGGAACGTGTCACGTGAGTTTAAATGAAAATTTTTCCCCAAATAACCCTCATCTTCCTCGTTTCATTGTGAGCACATTTAGTGAAAAAAAAAAACATGTTTTGCTTGCACCACCTACAGTGGCTTCATTGCAGCAGTTCTTTTCCAGGAACATAAAAAATGTTGAACCAAACCAACACACCATTATTTCACTCCTCCCCTGCAAAGTGCCAACACCCCAACAATTCTCCTCTTCCACCATGTCAACACCCACAACAGAACAAAGTTCATAGTCCCGATCCAATTAACAACAGATTTGAATAAAGGAAGAAGAAAGAAAAATCAAGTCTCGATTCAATTAACAACATATTTGCTGCAGTTTGAGACTTGGCAGCCGCGCCGGGTGCATCGTCACGCAGGTAAGGAGGCGAAACTCCGGAAGCGGCGTGCGTAGGGAGTCAGAGAAAGAGTGGCAGAGGCGAAACCCAAACAACTCACTCCAATCTTTGGATTAATTAGGGAATGTCGAGGGAACCCAACAACTCACTCCAATCTTTGATGAAACCCCAGAACCGTCGACTTGTTTTGAGCCTTCGTCTTCAATAGCAATTGCCCTTCGAACCTTCCTGGTGCTGCACCAATCGCGCTTTCAGTAAACCCACCAACACACGTTCTTAACAGACCCGAAAATGCACTCATAAACAAAGGCCAGCTTCGCACTCTAGGTCAGAACCATGGCCCTCCTTCGAAACAAAGAAACCCCTAATTGGAAACCCTACCTCACCATTTCGAATTCAAAAAGTGTATTGAGGGGCACTGTATGTTACGGGTTACGTGATAGGTAATTTTGAGATTCTAATTAAAGACCAGGACATTATGGTCACACAACTTTAAATTTTCTCCGTTAATTAACACCGTTACGGAAAGAGGGCTCAAAGTAATGTTTGAAAACATAGGGATACTCAGTGCAATGACCGAAAAATAATTTATTCTTTTAAAAAAAATTAGAGATAATTAATGTAATTTATTCTTTAATTTATGATAAAATATCCTAAAAGTTGAAAGTAGGGCAGTAGTTTTTTTTTTATCAGAAAAAAAAAGAGGTAGGGCAGTGGTACCTTCATTTTTGTGTATTAGAAATGCTACGAATAGCTTGTAAAATAATTAAAAATAAAAAACTTGTCCAAAAGAAAAGTGTACCCAATGTCACCTAAAAGAAGTATAAAGGAAATTAGGTGCCTCATCTTTCCTTAGTTATGGCTTTAGGAGGAGAGAGAAAAAAGGGAGATTCCAAGACTGTTGCGCGTGTGTTTAATTAAATGGTAAAACATCCTAGTAGGTGAAAATGGGGCCCTTGTACGTTGATTTTTAGATAAAGATTAGAGCTTCTCCTATCTAACTAGAAGATTTTTTGCTGTCTTTTAGCGTGGAGCTTAACATCTTTTTATCTTCAATTTAATAAAGAGATATATATAATTATAAAAAAACAAAAGAGCTACCTACCTGGTGTGGGGTTATGCGAGAGGGGGAAATAAGTAATTACAGTATATAGAGAATATTATATCCATATAAGGAAACACCGTGTGTAGGGATTTGTCTATGGAATGGTGAAATTATTAGGTGGTTGTGGTTCTAACCCATCTTAACATGACATGCATTTGAGCCTTTTAATTTATGAAAATAAATTAATAACACTTAATTATATATCATGCAAAGATTAATATGGATTATGTAATTTAGGACCACCTATTATTTTTCAGGAGAATGACCTATATTGTTATACTTATTTTTTTTCATAGTTTTATAGCGTGATGACTCATAAGTTTTATATCTCTATAATTAGCATAATTATAAATATCTCCTTTATTCTTAAATATAGGAATCAAAGTGTTCTTTCTCCACTTATTCGACATTTTCTTATATCTCAAAATCTTGTTAAAAAGCTTAGTGATCCAAATAATACCTTGTTCTCCTATAGACTTCCAAACTTCAATAAGAATACCATCTTACCTAATAACTTTACCATTGTCCATTCGCTTAAGTGCTTCTTTTACTTCTGTAATTTGAATTCTATGGTAACAAGACAAATTATGTTCATCTTTTTGGATTTCTAGTCCTTCCATGTTTGGAGTCGATCCTTGTCCTTAATTGAAAAGCTTATAAAATGATATTCTCCTATCTCTTCTCTAAATTGTGATCTATAACAAAAAAAATTCCCTTCTTCATCCTTAATACATATTGATCCAAATCTCTTATTTTCCTTTATTTTATGTGAGCTTATATATCTTACATTATCCATTCTTTGTCCCAAAATCTTTGTAAAACTTTTCAAAAGCTTTAGATCATGATTCACTCACAACTTTTCTTATCTCATTCCTATCATTTCGATACCTTGCTCAATTTTCAACCTTGTTGACCTCCTGTAAGATTTTAAAGCATTCTTGTTTTTTTTCTTCTTATCTTGTCTTGAACATTCATTTTCATTCCACCACCAAGATTCCTTATCTTCTTGATTCATCCTAAATCTCTTGATTCACCCAAAACTTCTTTGGCAACCTTCCTTATCTTTTTAGACATTTCATCCCAGATGATATTACCACTATCAAGTATTTTCCAATTACCTTCCTCCAATAATTTCCACTTAAAAGTAATAAGTTTATCTTCCTTAAGTTGCCATCACCTAATCCTTGGATTGGTAACTTGCTGAATTTTCCGTCATTTATGCCTTTCTAAGAGAACATCAAGAATCAAATTCCTATGTTTTTGCATAATTACCTTGCAATCCTTACAAACCCCTTTATCAGCATTTCTTACCAGAAAGAAAACAATTTGTGATCTTGAACTTTCACTCTTATAAGTGATAAGGTGCTTTTCTCGCTTATTGAAACAAGTTTTCATAATTTTAAAGGGGTGCATTTATTTATCCTCACATAAAAATAGGTCAGCAAAAAAATTCATAAAAGAAAGAGGATATGAGTACAAGGATACGCAACCCTTACACCAATGTTCTACATTTACATCACTAGTATAATTACCAGCTATCCTCTTCCACTTGTACATAGTAATCTAATAATGACTTATAATTTATCCAATCCCATAAATAATTTATATTGGTGCAAAGTCAGGTGTGTTATGTGTAGGTACAGATCTATTTCCGAAAAAAAAATAGAGAACCAAATAGCAATGTTCTAAATTGTATGTGTATAATGGTATGACTTATATAACATGTTTGGATGAGTTTATTTTAAGAAAAATAATCGCTTATTTGTCATTTAAAAAAAAAACTAATAAAAATTGATTATTTTTAATTAAAAATTCCAATAATTTGATACAGTAATATCAGACTTTCTTCCAAATATTTGATATTTTCATTATTTGATGAAGCACGTTACAGAAACAAGAAACCTCTCTAGCTGTTCTTTTATCGTAACAAAACAAATTGGCAATTCATATATATACTTCCCTATTTTGTTGATATACCCCCTTTTTAATTTTCTTTCCAAAAATATTCTCAATTAAAAAATAAAGGTAATGAAAGAATAGTGAACCTAAACACCTCCTTCGCTGCAACTTCTACAACTACAGCAAGCACCTGAGTGGAGATAGCCATCAACGGGAGGCTCAACAAGGTTTTTTTTTTTTTTTTTTATCGGTAAATATTAATTGTTAATTGTTAGTTTTTTTATTAACGGAGAGATTCGAATCCACGACCTTTTCTTCCTTTCCTTTACCATTTACCACAAAATCTACCTTATAACTCCTTGAGTCCCAACAATAAAAATATTGCGGAGAATATTGAAGGCACTATGGATATTGTGTTGTGCTTTCTTCACCGCAACAATAAAAATATCCAGACTCACTAGAGCATTGTGCTTTCTTCCCCAAGGGATCAAGGAAAACTAGATTAGAAAACTGAAAATTAACTAACTAGTGAATAGAAACAATTTTTAAAACCAAAAAATGGGAAGAGAATCAAATAGGCCTCCACTGCAAACGATATGAGCGAGATGAGGTTGAACGTAATGTCCGTTGCAAACAATAACGGCATCGTAAATCGCATCCACATGATCATTATGCAGTGATCTTGATGCCACCCTCCACTTTCCACGCTCACCCAACCCAGTGAACACCACCTCCATCCGAAACCTCACCAATTCAAAATTAATAGTGAAATCCCACAAGTACATCAACACCTTTTTGTGATCCGAGAACTTTCTCGAATCCACACTATCTAAGGTGCAGAAGATAGTGTGGATCTACGCACCGGCTTAAGTTCGAACCTGGGTTTGATTCCACCTTTAGAGTGTACACCCCCTTCTTGAAGGGGTTGTCTGTCAAAGCAGGCATCTGAATGGAGGACATTTTTGGAAAGAAAGTTAATTAGGGAGGTATATTAACAAAATACGGAGGTATATATATCAATTGCCAACAAATTTCTAAGAAACTTTAGGTAAGAGGCCCCGGCCTAGCCCAATTCTTAAACACACTCCAACATCCATGGACTCCTTTTCAACACTTCTTAAACAATTAGTCAATTATTACTAGGCGATATCTAAGGTGGACCACCTTTACAATTGGTCCACCATACATCATTAATATCAGCCTTAAGATTAATCAAGATACACCATCTTATCATACATCCTCCTCCATCAAATCTTTCCCCTCCTTTCCTATCCTGCAATGTCTCTTGTCATCGACCATCGTAGACCGCCGTCTGAGGTGATTTCCAGCAGCGGCAGTTTTTTTTTGTTTTTTTTTTCTTTCCTCTCCTCCCTCCCCATGGCCCAAAGGCAAGAAATTGACAAACGAAACACAATATCAGTCAGTCACTATTTGGTTATTGTGTTTTGGTGTAAAACTAAGAACTTTACTCCATGAATGTTCAACTGTTGCATCCTACAATTTCTTCTCCAAAGATAGAACCTTTTTGACACATTTAGCAAATCAAAAGGAATCCTCAACTACACTACAGTATCCATTCTTACCTATTCTTTTTCCCCAATGGTTGGGTCTTGGTGGTTTTGCACGTATTGAATTTTGGTTCCACTCTTCCCTTTTTTGGGTTTTAATTGAGACTACAATGTTGATGTCATGGAGAATCGGTGTACGAAATCAATGTCGCGAAGATTGTTTGTGGTGCTGGATGACGTTGAGGAGCACCCCGTAGGCGACGCGAGTCTCCTTCGTCTTGGAATGTTAGACGTCGTAGTCGGAGGTGGAGAGCATGTTGTCGTGTTGGATCGAGACAGAGACTGCGTCATCGGCTGAGCGCTGCTTCAAGGGGACCAAAACCATGACATTGGCGATGGCGGCGCGGTCACGGGTCTCCTTCGTCTTAGGATGATAGACACCATCATCAGAGGGGGGGAGCACACTGTCGTGCTGGATCGAGAATGAGAATGCGACATCAACGACACCGGTGCGGTCCTTTTTCTTATTGTTCTTTGCCTTTTCGAACTTCTCGTTAAGGCTTTAGCGGGAGGCTGTGGGAGGCCTGGTCGGGTTGACCTTGCCCCTCAGGGACTCGGGCAGGCCAATGGGCTCGTGCAGGTTGAGTCGACGCTAGTTGGAGGTGTCGAAGGAGGAGAAAGGGGGAGAGTACAGAGAGGAAGGTGAGGAAAGTTATGGTACATGGGAGTGTATAATAAAATTTTACACCTTAATTAATATGAGGGCTAGCAAAAATGGTATTTGGTGGACCACTTGTAAAGGTGGTCCACCCTAGACACAGCCTTATTACTAATGCAAGTTAGAATTTTACAATTTTAAATAGATTCTGAAAGGTTGGACCCCCAAAATAATAATAAAACACGAAAGGAATAAGGGTTGTTAATAAAATTTTAATAGGGTCATTAATTTGTATTTTTTTTTTATTCGTAGTAATCGAAGACAGATATAAGAAGTTTACAACAGTTCACGCACGCACCATGCTCAACCAATTGAGCTAGACCTCCTCAGTATTAATTTGTATTTAAATCTATGGGATTGAATTAACTTATTTGGAAATATACAATATCAATTTTAACAACATTGTGTATAGTTAAACTATTAAATAAAAGCATATCTTACAAAATATATTTCAAATATGTATAAAAAATATATAAATTTCAAATAAAATGATATCGATATAAATATAATATTATATTATATAAAATATTATTTATCATATGAAGAAGTCTTATTATAAACACATAATTTTTAAGGAAATGAATTTTAAAATAATATAAGACACCAGACAAGATTGTGATAACTCAAAATATAACTAAAATTCGTCTTAAAGGACTACCAAATTTGATTTTGTAACCTCAATCCGTGAAAATTAACTTCAAGCTAAATATACAGTGAAACAGGACAACCACTATAAATTTGAAGTGCTTCGTGAAGATGGCTCTGTATATCCTCTAGACGAGCATCTCAAGGACTAGTGAGGATACAATTCAAGATCCCTTTTAGATGGAGTTGGATTACACAACTCAATTTCATGACTCTCTCTTTTTTGCCCTCAGGCTCAGCGAGTGCACGCCTCAAATAATATACCATTCGTCAGAAAAGCACCACTTGGCTCATTTCTTCTCCCTAGTTGCACTTATAAAATGATATCTTCTACACATATCAATAAAAAAATTATCTAACTATGCTCTTTCATGCACAGAGGATAAGAGGGTGATGCTCCCACTTCCTATCAAAGATAACAATTAATGGCCTTAACTAGCTCAATAATTGGCTTATAATTTATTTTGCCATTTTGAATGTGTAGTTTTATAAATTTTATATCATAATACATACATTTGAATCCTCCAATTTATTTGATTCTCAGGTAGCAATCTACAAAAAAGTTTGATTTATTAATTTGGGGTGGGCACTGCATATGGTTTTAACTTTTAAGCTTCAAGTGATAGGAAATTATTTTGGGATTGTTGTTTTTTCCAATAGGCTGACATATTTCTATGTTCTGTCACAACATAAATTCTAGATAACTCAACAACAACCAACTTCACTGTGTACTCATCAGCAACAAAAACATATAATATGTCATCTAGAAGTTTCCCACTTTCCTTCCTCTGAATTTCTAGCTTTTTTTTTTTTTTTTCCGATGTAAAATTATAAACACTTATGTACATATATCACAACAAAGTTTGTAAAAAAAAAAACTGCAACCATGATAGTGATGGCAATGTCTCGGATTTTGGACTCTCTCCCTGTAATTACAGTCGCATCAGCTATATTAATCCGCAATTTTCTCTAATACAAAAGATTGTGACGAAATTGTAACATTGATCGTGACTGTAATTTCAAACCTTGAATCACACTAATGGTTCACAACCGGAAGCTTGACCGTTTTCTACGTACAAAATCATCAGTGGTGGAAACTTCAAAGGGAGTTTTAATTTGCTCGAATCTTTCTGATAGGAACAAGCTTTGCAAGTTTTTCATCAGCTCGGGTAAAACCCTGACTTCTGCTGTAAACATTGCCTTAACAGGCCTGTGATCTGATAGTTTTGATTCAATTCTAGTGTACTGAAGTTGCTTTAGACCCTCACCGTACCATACTATTCGATCACACCTAAATTAAGAACAAACAAGAATTTAATAATAATTATTCAATAGTAAAATGTAAATGTTTTGAACGTGACCATAATTATGGATTTTATATTCTCTTACCATGCTGGTGCTCTTCTCTTTTCTACCTTTTTCCCGTGATAGCAACATCCATAGTACATGTCTGAATTTGGACAATATTTGTAGGTAGGTGCAAATTGAATCTCTCCTTCATGCCATCCTCTTAACATGTTTCCAGTCATTAGCTCCACTATCAGCTTTGTTTTCATTAAATAAAATTAAGTTAGAATCTTAGAGATAAATATGATGCAAACAAATTTAAGTTTTTTTTATTTAAAGGATTCAATTCAAGAAGACTTTTAAATCTCCAATTATATGTACCTGATCATTTTCTAATAATGAATCCCAGTCTCTTTTTTCAACAAGCATGCGTGTCGTTTCTTCTGGTAGAGAAATTCTGTAATTTAGATCTCCAAGCAATATTACATGACTGCACAAGACAAGGTATGATTAGGTGTCTAAAATAATACAAGATGTATATCATTCGAAGTACAACCAATTATATGCAAGTTGGGAGATAGTATATTTCATTAATTTGATGGTTCAGTGGTCAATATGAGGTTAATTGTTACTGACATTTGAATATACTTTTTTTTTTTTTTAAAATCTTTCAACTCAAGACAATAATATAGATTAAAGAATGTAATAAATCTATTTAATTATATTAAAATTAATTTTAACTTTCTTATACAACCTCAATTGTTATTTTTCTCTCATTTATGATAACTGTGTATAGTATTTAAAAATTAAATATAGATAAAGATATACTAGTAATTTGAAAAGCCAGTAATTAATATTTTGTTAATTAAATTTTTAAATGAATAGATAAATAGAAATAAAAATTTTCTTTCCTAAATGAAAATATGAAAAGAAATGGAGGGGGTATTTTTTAACTGCAAATGGTTACCAGTGCAAATATATCTCTTTACCGTGTTCTGTCCTGTTTGGCTTTTTTGGCAACTTTTTGTTTACTCACGGAACCACTATATATATAGCAGGACAATTTCTTTAAAAATTCTCAAAGTTAATTAATTTTGTAATTGTAGTTCAGTTTAGAACGTTAAACCAGTGAAGAATAATATAGTATTAATGTTTTGGTGGCATGATTTCTATTGGACAAATTCAAAGCCGGAGATTATCATTAATGATGGTCCTTCATTAAAAGCAAATTATTTATTTCAAGAACCAACAAACCAAATGAAACATAATGTATTTATTATTTGCACCTTGTATACATGATTTTTTGGGAAAGGACCATAACTATTAAATAAAAAGCAAGGGGGGCAAAAATTATTTAGAATCGGTTTGGACGGTTTCAAACTTCACTTACTCATGATCAAGAATGGTTCTAGGCAAATCAAGCAAAGGGCCTCTAGGAAAGCTTGTCCTGGAAAAAATTTCAGCAACATTAGAGTTCCTGTGCTTCTCATCACCTTCTCTGCCCCCTGAAGCTAGATGGCTGCACACAAAGCAGAAGCTTGTTTCATGTAACTGAAATCTCACTGATACAGAACCCTGCAAATTAATTGGAGTTGTGACCAAAATTAACCCAATTAGGAATTTTAGATAACCAATTATGATGTGATCAGCTTTAGACTATTGACTATTAATAAGCACTAATTAGGACATATAGAAGAGTTTATGCATAATGTATTTGGACTTATAATAGTTGTTTATGACTTTTCTATGAGGATTTTTCAGCTCATTTCAATAACAAAATAATTTTGAAGTTCATTTTAATAAGTTTCAGAATGAAGCTTATGAATAAACTCTTATGTAATAAACTTTTACTTAACATGGCTGTTTACCAAGAGTGCTTTATAAAATATTGATTTTGACAGTAATGATTTGTATGAGAGTATAGTACAAAACAAATACGTGTATATTCAGGTGCAAAAGTAACATCAATTGAGTGGAGTTTGTTAGGTCACCTTGTTTCCTAAGCACCCCATTATGCCACAGCCTACACATGACACACTTGGATGCCGAATGAAAGGACAAAGATCTCTTCTAATCCACACAGATATGAATATTCCAACCATTTGCTTGCTAATGATACATTGAAAATCATGTAGGGCTTCACAGTACTTAGCTGGATTTTCTTTCTTATTGGGACAATTATTCTTTAACTCCTGTTCTTTAGCATCTTTGCCCCTCTCATGTGTTTTCCTGTTCAGGGCTTCCCTGATTATGGAATTCCATTTCATAGAAATCTCATTGTTTTCAGACCCCAATACATTTGATGCTTTTAGAGGTACTATTTCTTGAAACCTGGATTGGGAAACAGTAAAAATAAACATAAAAAAATGATTGTCAGATCAAAGCTTCAGTTTCTTTATTCACATTTGAAAACGTGTTTTTTCTATGCGAGAAAACCTGAAGCAGTTCTGACAATACCCTAGTATATAGATGTCACAAGAGTTGTTGCATGTCTCCAACAAATCATCTATATTCAAATCTTCATCCGGTGCAATCCCACCTACGTTCCATGTACTAACAAATACCCTTAACATGAAGTAAAAAACACAATATCAGAAAAATTGAAAGGAAAAAAAAAATAGAGAAGAACAAAACCATAGAAGCAGAACCAACCCAGAATATAATTGAACTTGATCAGGCACATACTTCAGTCATCTACAGCCTTTCTATATATGATACATAAGATAGAAAAGTACCTACATAAGACTAGAAGAAGAGGATAGTTTTGCTCTTACTTGTATTTTTGTGTGTCCTTGTTGTGATCATTAAGAATGGTTTTTGAGTTCTGATCAATGTCTACAATACCCAGCAAGGGTTCTTTACAACTAGGATAATCCGCTATAAAATTGCTGCTTCCAAGTCTCTTCTTGAATATCTTATTAGCCACTAATGTAGGCCACATGTCCTAAAGAAATTTTTGCATACACAAATCGAGGTCTATAAAAGTTGACAAATGAATGATTGAGAGAAGGTGAGAGACTATAGTTGCTCACTGCTGCTTCCTTTCATGGCACAATAATGTGGTATTATTGGAAACATATATATAGAAAGTCCAAAAGGAGTAATAATAACGAGAAATGGAAAAAATGGTTCTGGGAAAGAGAAAGGCTTGTGCAGCTTGAAGAGGTAGGAAGGGCTTTCATGTGACGTAAAAGATGATGCACCTTTGGTTGCATATATATATTTCAAATATAGGAGCATTGTCCCAGTGGGAGAGAGATAGCGAAAGCTAGTACAAAACATGGGTCTACCCTTCTTGCAGATTTGAATTCTTCTGTTTGTTGAGTAGATTTTAAAGCATATCTTAATGTTTCCCAAATTTAAATTGTTGAAGATGGGTGCAAGTGGGAGTGTGGTCCATAGCAATATAGGCAAGTAGCTAGGAAATGTGATGAATAGCTAGTTATTATTGCCCCATCATAGGTAGTCATGTTTTTTAAAGACATTTGAATAAAATATGGGACTTTTTTTTCTTTCTTTTGTTTTTGGGGGGTGAGGGGTGGTCTAGGACTGTATCATGGAATTAAATATCTCTCAATTTTCATCATGTTATGATTAATTAAGGAGTTTTTTGTTTTTAGTTATCATGTTATTGGTACAGAGTATGAAGATGGAAAGCCAAAGAAGACTAAGAGCCAAATTGCAAGAAATGAGATGAAGGTGTCCAACCCTATTCCTCTAGTGGGGTTATCTTATCCTCATGTGTCAACAAGGAAGGAGAAGGAGACACAATTTGCACGCTTCTTAGATATTTTCAAGAGGCTACAAATCAACATTCCCTTTTTGGAAGCACTTGAGCAAATGCCAACATATGCCAAGTTTATGAAGGAACTCATCAACAAGAAGAACAAGTACATAGAGAAGGAGACTATTGAGTTGGAAGCTGGGTGTAGTGCTATAATACAAAAGCCAATACCTTTCAAACGCAAAGATCCCGGTAGCTTCACCATTCCATGCACAATTGGAAATCTTTCCGTTGGAAAAGCTTTGCTAGACTTGGGGGCAAGCATAAATCTTATGCCTCTTTCCATGCTTAGCAAAGTGGGAGATGTAGAAGTCAAGCCTACAAGGATGGCACTTCAACTAGCCGATCGTACCATCAAGCTTTCATATGGAGTTGTAGAGGATTTGCTAGTGAAAGTGGACAAATTCATATTTCTTGCAGACTTTGTAATCATGGATATGGAAGAGGATGCTAAAGTTCCTCTCATTTTAGGGAGATCTTTTATGATGACAGCCAAAGCTTTGATTGATGTGAGTGATGGGAAGTTTAAGATGAGGCTGCAAGATGAAGAGGTCACTTTCAATGTGTTTGAAGCAATGCAACACCCTAGCAAGGATAAATCATGCTTTAGAGTGGATGTACTTGATGAAATATATTTAACCTCTAGAAGGCAATCATATGGCTCAACTCCTCTTGAGAAGGCTTTAATTGATGCATTTAAAGCACTCAATGAGGAGGAAGAAAAGGAAATTGAAGAATGCTTGAAGAGCCTTGACACTTTGAAAGAGATTCCTCCATATAAAGAAGAGATTGAAGATTTGAAGAAAGATGAGAAGGTGGAGGAAGCCAAGTGTGAGTTGAAAATGCTACCTCCACATTTGAAGTATATGTTTCTTGAAGACAATGGTGGCAAACCGGTCATCATTAGTAGCTCTTTATCTACTTTGGAGGAGGAGAAATTGATTGAAGTCTTGAAGGCTAACAAAGGAGCCATTGGATGGTCTATCTCCGATCTCAAAGGGATAAGTCCTTCTTATTGCATGCATAGGATCTTCATGGAAGATGACTTCAAACCTGTGGCTCAACCTCAAAGAAGACTTAATCCTGTGATGAAGGAAGAAGTGAGGAAGGAGGTCTTAAAGCTCTTGGAAGCCGAAATGATCTACCCTTTTTCTGATAGTGCATGGGTTAGTCCCGTGCAAGTTGTTCCAAAGAAGGGTGGCATGACAGTTATCCATATGAGAAGAATGAGTTGATCCCCACAAGGACAGTCACCGAATGGAGAATGTGCATAGACTATCGGAAGCTCAACAAAGCAACAAGGAAGGATCACTTTCCCCTTCCTTTCATGGATCAAATGTTAGAGCGTCTAACCGGTCAAGCCTTCTATTGCTTTTTGGATGGTTACTCAGGCTATAATCAAATTGTTGTGGATCCTAAGGACCAAGAGAAGACAGCTTTTACTTGTCCTTTTGGTGTCTTTGCTTATAGAAAGATGTCATTTGGGCTTTTCAATGCACCTGCCACACTCCAACGGTGTATGTTAGCTATCTTCTCTGATTTGGTGGAAAAATGCATTGAGGTCTTCATGGATGACTTCTCCATCTTTGGTGGTTCTTTTGATTTGTGCTTGTCCAACTTGGAGATTGTGTTGAAGAGGTGTGCTGAGACAAATCTCATCCTTAATTGGGAAAAATGTCATTTTATGGTGACGGAAGGAATTGTTCTTGGCCTCAAGATCTCATCAAGAGGGATTGAAGTTGACAAAGCCAAAGTAGATGTCATTGAGAAGCTTCCACCACCAACAAATGTGAAAGGAATCTGAAACTTCCTTGGACATACCAGATTCTATAGGCGCTTCATCAAAGATTTCTCAAAGATTGCCAAGCCATTGAGTAACTTGCTCAATAAGGACACACCATTTAATTTTAATGCTGAATGTTTAAATGCTTTTAACTTTTTGAAGGCTAGTTTAGTGTCCGCTCCCATACTCACTGCACCTAATTGGAAAAATGATTTTGAATTCATGTGTGATGCTAGTGATTATGCAGTGGGGGCTGTTCTAGGCCAAAGAAAGAACAAAATTTTTCATCCCATACATTATGTTAGCAAGGTGCTCAATGAACACCAAGTGAATTATGTAACTACTAAAAAAGAGTTGCTAGCAATAGTGTATGCTTTGGAGAGATTTCGTTCTTACTTGATTGGATCCAAAGTGGTTGTGTACACTGATCATGCTGCTATTAAGTACTCCCTCCGGACTGAAATATAAGCAAAAAAAAAAATTGAATCACACCCTTTAAGAAAGTTAGTTAGCATCATTTAATTTTGATAGTCTCAATAAAAAGATTAACTCATTTCCTAAAGTACCCCTTACATTTAATTGCATAGGACAAAAAAAGAGAAAGTGGTTGGAAATAAAACTTTAATTAAATGAAGGGTATTTTGGAGATGGTATCATTAAATAGGAGAGAGTTAGTTAAAATTTGCTTATATTTTAGTCCAACACACATGTAATTTTTTTTGCTTATATTTCAGTCCGGAGGGAGTACTTGCTTACAAAACCCGATTCCAAGCCTAGACTCATTAGGTGGATTTTGTTATTGCAGGAATTTGACCTTGAGATTAAGGACAAGAAAGGTAGTGAGAATGCAGTAGCTGATCACTTGTCAAGGCTAGTGAATGAAGAGGTGACCACGCTTGAAAAAGAGGTTCTTGAAGAGTTTTCGGATGAAAAACTATTGCTAGTCCATGAAAGACCTTGGTTTGCGGATATGGCAAACTTCAAGGCTGTTGGATTTATTCCGGAGGATATGAATTGGCATCAAAAGAAGAAATTCTTTCGGGACTCAAATTACTATGTGTGGGATGATCCTCATCTCTTCAAGATTGGATTAGACAACTTGCTTAGAAGGTGTGTTAGCAAGGAAGAATCAAGAAACATCTTTTGGCATTGCCATAACTCACCATATGGAGGGCATTATAATGGAGAGAGGACTGCTGCAAAGGTCCTTTAATATGGATTCTTTTGGCCCACCATATTCAAGGATGCTCATGAGCATGTGCAAAGATGTGACAAATGCCAAAGAACGGGAGGAATTTCAAGGAGGAATGAAATGCCATTGCAGAATATCCTTGAAGTGGAAGTCTTTGACTGCTGGGGTATTGATTTTGTTGGTCCATTACCTTCTTCTTTTTCCAATGAGTACATCTTGGTGGCTGTGGACTATGTTTAAAAGTGGGTGGAAGCTGTTGCCACTCCAAAAAATGATGCCAAGATAGTCATCAAGTTCCTCAAGAAGAATATCTTCTCTCGGTTTGGTGTTCCAAGAGTTTTGATAAGTGATGGCGGCTCTCATGTTTGTAATGTACAACTAAAGAAAATCTTGGAGCATTATAGTGTCAAGCACAAAGTAGCTTCTCCTTACCATCCTCAAACCAATGGTCAAGCTGAAGTTCAAATAGAGAAATCAAGAAAATCCTTGAGAAGACCGTTGCTTCTTCAAGAAAGGATTGGGTTATGAAGCTTGATGATGCTTTATGGGCTTATAGGACTGCATTCAAGACTCCAATTGGCTTATCTCCTTTCCAAATGGTGTATGGAAAAGCTTGTCATCTTCCAGTGGAATTGAAGCATAAAGCCTATTGGGCTCTCAAGTTCTTAAACTTTGATCAGTCCTTGTCTGGTGAGAAGAGGAAAATGCAACTTCATGAGTTGGAAGAGATGAGACTCAATGCTTATGAATCTTCAAAGCACTACAAGCAGAAAGTTAAGGCTTATCATGACAAAAAGCTTATGAAGAGAGACTTTAGGCCTAGACAAAAGGTGTTATTGTTCAATTCAAGACTCAAGTTGTTTCTAGGCAAACTTAAGTCAAAATGGTCTGGCCTTTTTATCATCAAGGATGTTAAATCCTACGGTGCTGTTGAGTTGGAAGATCCTTCATCAGGAAGAAGTTGGTCAGTTAATGGGCAAAGACTCAAACCTTACTTGGGGGGTGAGGTTGAAAGACTAACAACTGTGCTCCATCTCATTGACCCTTGAGGTCATCAACTGTCAAGCTAGTGACGTTAAAGAAGTGCTTTCTAAGAGGCAACCTAGCTCTCTTTACCTTTTAGCATTGCATTTTAGTTTGTATATCTTGTTTGCACTTTGATTGAGTAATTTTAGTCTTCTTGTGCCATTAGTAAGTGTGCATTTGTGTTTTGTTTTATTTAATTTTTGTAATCAATTGTGTTGTCATACACTTGTCTTGATGTGTTGTTTTGCTTCTCTATGTTGTGTTGGTAATTTAGTCTATATTGGCATTTAATTCGTGCATAATAGTGGTTGTCAGCACAGTAGCTTGAGCCACCACCAGTGGCTTGCGCAAAAATTCAGAGCATTTTATGCATAATTTGTTGCGCTGCAAATTCAACTTAAGTCATCTGTGGAGGCTCAAGCAAATTTGACAGCAAATTGTTGCGCTGCATAATTGGCTTAAGCCATGTCCCACAACTTAAGTGGAAATCACTGGGAGAATTCATTTAGATTCAACTTGATTTGCGCTTAAGCAACCAGTGTCGGCTTAAGCAATTTTTTTTTCAAATTTTAATTCGCAGCCATTTTAGCTTAAGCCGTCTACGATAGCTTAAGCAAAAAAAAAATTGCCTCTTTCAAATTTCTCTCAATTCTCGAGACTTTCCCACGTTCCCAAATCTTTTACTTTCTTTTATTTTATTTTATTTTTTATTTATTTTACTTTCCCCCCGTCAAACGTGACTATTTTCTCACCAACACTTTTCTTCCCTTGTATTCCATTTCTTTCTGATCACTTCTCTCTCAACTTACTCATCATAATCTTTGACCCATTTCTACTGTTCACTCACGTCCCTTTCAGCTCACCTGTACAAGTAAGTTTCTTTCTCCCTTTTTGCTTTTTCTTTCCCATTTTTTTCTTTCTTCGTTGAGTTTTGCATTTTTTTTCTTTCTCGGTGGTGCTTTGCCGTTCTGGAACCACTTCTTCTCTTTCTCTTTTTGAACCACAGTACCTTCGTGAGTGTGAATTTTTTTATTTTATTTTATTTTTTATTTATTTTACTTTTTTCTTCTTTTTATTGGTGTTATTTTTATTTTTATTTATTTCCTTTTTCGTCACTTTTTATTCCCAAATGTCAGTTCGATAATCACGTGATTTCAATTGTTTTTCGCTGATTCGTTTTG
The DNA here is from genome assembly GCA_026413185.1 of Pueraria montana var. lobata. Lineage (NCBI taxonomy): Eukaryota > Viridiplantae > Streptophyta > Magnoliopsida > Fabales > Fabaceae > Pueraria > Pueraria montana. The sequence goes on along the minus strand of CM048648.1, from coordinate 22,157,516 downwards.
CAAATAAAATATGCGGTGATTTTGTTTTCATATCTTTCTCATTTTGCTTATGCACCCCCTGTTTTTCCTATTTCCAGTACCTTTTTGTCCAAATCTTTGTGTGGTGTTCTGTTAGTTTTAGTTTTATTTTAATTTGTTGTGTGTCTATTCCGTTGACTTTGTTTATTTTCCTTTATCTTTTGGGACCACTTGTGGTTCAGTTTTTTTTATGATCTGAACATTCTTCTACTTGTTTCTTTTTGGATTTGAGGGACCACTTTTGGGACCATGTGCATATTGTGTTGGCCAGCTCTTTTCTTGTTTTGCAGTTTTGGGAAGCATATGGGTCCCTTTGTGTGATTAAAATTTTTGAATATAAAAGTGCTTCTTTATTCTTTGCTTTTCAAGTGCACTTTTTGGGACCCTTGCATTTCGCAATTCAGCTTAAGCACTTGACAGTGGCTTAAGCCGAATTCCCTGCAAATGTAAAGTTCAAAACTTTTGCCTAAGCCATTGATGGAAGCTTAAGCCACAATCCAGGCGCATCTAAACTTGGGTAAATTTGCTTAAGCAAGTGCATGTGGCTTAAGCTGATTCGTCTTTTCTTTCTTTTTTTCTTGCTTCTGCTTATTGTTTTATGTTCAAATCTTCATGTTTGTGTTCCTACCTTTCATTCGTTGCTCTAATCTTATTATGTTTATCCCTATTTTTTGTAATTTTCTTTAAGTTAGTGTTGATTTAATTCTTATTCTTAGCCTTTCTCTCTCTTCTACTAACTCACTTGCTACTGTTATGGCAATGTGTTTTTTTGCTTGTTGTTTTTTTGTATGGCACCACCAAAACCATCTCAAAAAGACACTGCTGGAAAGAGAAAGAGGGTCTCAAGGAGAGGTGCATCCTCTCAAGCTCCCCCACAAGCCAATGAAGATGACATTGTTGACGAGGAACAAGTACCAAGACCTTAAGCTCCTCTCGAGCCACTCGATATGGGCAGATTTCTAACTCACTCCAATCAGGAAAGGTTACAGGAAAATGCAAATAGAAAGCTCATCAAAGAAAGAGAAGTGAGGTTGGCACCTGGTGAATACCCAAAAATCGAAAGTGAGATTGCAAGGCGAAGATGGACCAAGCTAACTAGGTTCCCCCTCAAGATTAATGAGGAGATTGTGCACGAATTTTATGCTAACGCAATTCCAAGGAAAGTCGTTGACAACTCTCGTAAGTCTTGGGTTAGAGGAACCCTAATCAAATATGATGCACTCACTTTCAACCAATATTTGGAGAAGTGTTTCACTGATCCTAATGACCAAGACTGTGGGTACTTCATGATGCGTGCTAGGAGGTTGGGATTTAGCGACACTAATGTCCGCAACCTTCTTTGTATACCTGGGAGATCCTATGCGGAGCATGAGTCTGGGAAAGCACTAAGTTTTAAGAGGCCCACTTTGAAGACTATTTCTCAATTTTGGGCTTGCTTTTCGTGGTCCAACATCACACCCACCTCCCACTGTTCTAACCTCACCATGGCCCAATCTTACATTGTGTATTGCATTATGGCAAATATTGGTATCAATATTGGGAAGGTGATTTCTCAGGCAATCTTCAACTTTGCCACTGCTAGAGTTTCCCCATTTTCTCCAAGGCCATTGGGTTTCCCGGCACTCATCACTGCTTTGTGTGCCTTTCAAAAAGTTGGAGTGAACCACCCACCACTCCTCAATGTCAAAGATCCACTGAACAGGAGGTACATTGAGTTGTGTTGTTTGAATCCAGTAGAGGTTGATCAGCCACAGGCACCTATTCCACCACTCATGAAGCCCATGACTAGGCATCAAATGACAACTGCCTTTCACCTCTTATTTCAGCAGAATGTCTCACTCCATAGATCTCATCAGAGTCTCAATGACTCTTTTTACCATTACATTTTGCATGAAGCTTCTGGAGCCCCTGGACCCTTCAACTGGCCTAACCCACAGGAGTTTGATGCTATTGCTGCTTGGCCTGGGGACCAGCCTTTCTTTATGGGGGTGATGGTCCAGGTGGTGTTGGTATTAATGGTCCAGGTTGTGGTGTTGTAAGAGATGATCAAATCATGGGTGAAGCTGGTGAAGATAACCAAGTTGTTGATGAAGAGGCTGCTGAAGAGGATGGTGAGGAAGACGAAGATGATGAAGGCTCAGGGTCTGATGATGATGATGATGATGATGATGATGATGGAAATGGAGGAGCTGCTACTATTGGGATGGAGGACCACATCCAACATTATGTGGATCAGTTTTTCACTGACGGGGATTAGTTTGTCTATCCCCATGTTGCCATGACTTTTATTTTATTGTCTTTTACAGCTTTCAGTACCTTTTACTTTATTTTGCATGGTTTAGTATGTTGTTGAGAACTTGTTTATGGTTGATGTTGGTAGTTGGTTTGTTTGGTTGTTTAGTTTGGTACTTTATTTTCAAAACTTGGTACTTTTGTGTTTTCAGTGAAACCGTGATGTTGTGTTCACATGGGTTTAGAAATTTCATTGTGTGTTATCCTTGCATGCTTTTAGAGTTTTGTGGAAATTGTGTTTTCAAACTGTTGATTTGAATGGAAACATTTGGTTGTACTCATAGTTAGCATAGCTTAGATGCGTTTGTGATTTTGAGAAAGTTGCAAGTGTAGCATGATTTTGATGGTGGATCTCGGAATGCTTAGTAAAATTAGTGTTGAGTGCTCTTTTGAATGAAAATGAGTGCCACCTTTGGGGCACCACACTTGGTTTTGAATAATTCTTTTGTGATGATTTTTGTATGCTTATGTAGAAAGGATCAAGGCAATGTTGTTTCATGATTGTGAATCCTTGAGCTAAAAAGCCAACCCTTTTTGTTATCCTTTTGCATACCCTTTTTGAGCTTTTAAATGAATCAATTTCTTTCTTGTTAACCCAAAGAGCCAAAAAGAAAAACAATATACTTTCCTCACCTTAGGGATAGGAGAGCAATTATATGTATAAGGTGGAAAATGAGTTTGGGGGAGTGCTTGTGAGGATCAATTTGGAAACATGTTTTTGGATCACTTTCATTCAACTGGAAAGGTATCACAATTGATTTTATGCTTGGGTTTCTTTAAAAATCCAAGTTTCTTTCAATGTTAAAAAAAAAGAAATAAAAAGAAATAAAAAGATTAAGGATACAAAAACAAATAAATTGTGATACTTGTTGTGGTTAGAGTGGAATCTTATTGAACTTGAATTGGGAAATGTAAGGATTTGGGATCTTTCATTGTATGAGAATAAGAGGGATTAAGTGAATTGTGAAAAATGCTATGATTGCTCTCTTTATCTCATGGTGTTGTTGCTTATCCAAAAAAACCAAATTCCTTTCAAAGCCAAGCCACATTACAAGCCTTGATAAGTCCTTGTGATCTTAATTTGTGTGCATAATTTTCGTTGCAATTGAGAAGAAAAGCAAAGCTAAAGTGTGGGTCTCACTGTGCTTGAATGAGAGATTTCAGCACCTAAAGTAAGTGTGTGCTTGAGTGAGACACTTGTGTGAAGAGAGTCAAGCATTCTTGGGTTAAGCCAAATATGGATTGTTATGCTTGTTTCGTTTCTCATAAATCTTGGAAATTGCATCTTTGTTATGGTATCTTTTGAGTAGACCATAGTTAAAATTTGAATATTTGGTTTGATCCTTTTCAAGTTTTAAGATAAAGCATGTGTTGGATATGTAGAATGAGATTGATTTTAACCCATGTTCCATGTTGTGGTGTTATTTTGTTCCTAGTTAATTTAGTTAGTATTGTTCTTTTTACTTTTGCTTGAGGACAAGCAAAGCTTTAAGTTTGGGGGAGTTTGATAATTGTCATAATTACTTATTTGTTGAGTTATTTTTGGGATAATTATCTCATTTCTATCCTTATTTTGAGCGATGTTTAACTCAATTTGTTGTTAATTTCATAAGTAGTTAATTTCTACTCTAGTTATTTAGTTTCATTGTTGCATCTTATATTTTTTTGTCTACATTTTGTGTGGAAATGGAGAATTGGAGATTTAGATATTCATTTGGAGTTTAATTCTGAAGCCTTAAAGAATTGTATTGAACAGCAAAATTTGCTTAAGCCATTTTAGCTAGCTTAAGCAAAATTCCCTTTTTGTAAAAAGTAAAATTTGGCTATTTGGCTTAAGCAAGGACAAGTGGCGCAAGCGAAAAGTTGAGCGAAAGCATCAAGTGCAACAAGTGGCTTAAGCGACCTTAGGTGACCAGAACAAGGTCCAGTTTTAGACTTACCATTTTGCAGTTTTGCTCAAGCAAGCAGAGATGGCTTAAGCAAACTGTCACTTAAAATAGAAACTTTGCTAATGTATAAATAACGTTAGTTGTCATTTTAGGAGCAGTATGTACTATTTTGGGGGATTCTTCATTGTTCCATTGAGAGAAAAGCTCCACTTGGGCTCCATTGTATCTTCTTCTTCATTCTTCCATGTATTTTGGAGCTACTCATGGCTATGAGTAGCTAAGTTCCTCCATTGTTGGGGTTAGATGTAACCTTACTCAAACTCTCTTGTACCTTTTGGTATTTTTATATATATATTCACTGTGTTTGTGTTTAATGTTAGTATTTTGTTTCTTTGTTTAATGCTTGTTGTGGAATGGCCAACCATGGCATGATTTTAGGACATGATTGCTGTTGGAAAATGCCTTCATTGTCTTGAATTGAAACAACATACCCAATGAACTTGGTGTCTAGGAATGGAGCTTAGTTAATTGATTATCTTGTGTCACCAAGCTTAAAGCTAGTTCTTTTCTTAAGTCGTTGAGGGATCAAGACTTAATAAAGGAACTAAGTCTCTTTTCGCCTAAGGGATTAAGGCTAAGAAGGCATTTATTGGCTGATTTTAACATTGAAATACAAATGGAATATGTATTGTGCGTTAAAGCAAGAAGAGAGTAGAGTTGGTGAAGTCTAACCCCGGCGGCAATATCTTTGTTATTCGAAAATCCTTTGTTTTAAGCTTTGTTTTTGTTATAAAATTACAAAAAGAGTTTCCTTAACTTTGTTACTGCACTTGTTTTGTTTTACATTTCACAAAATCAACCAAAAGTTCATGTTTTTATCGCTTTCTCGTGAAATTTATTAGCTTAGTAAATATTAACGTGAAAATTGTCCAATATTACGTGAGTCCCTTGGGAAACGATACTTGGACTTTCCAAGATACTACTTGTATGATTTGGTACGCTTGCCAATGAGTTAACAATCTTTTAGGTGTTAAATAATACACACACACACACTGTTTGGTAGAGGCAATTTAAATAATTTTTCTTCAGCCAACAATTTAAGATTTTGTGTTTGAGTCATTTACAAGGGATGAAAGTGAAGTGCTAAACCTAAATTAACAAGTTATGTGGCACTCAGAAAGTGCCCAAAGGGGCAAAAGGCAAGGGAGGGAGAGGGATGAATGGATGACAATGGAGATGATGGTGACCCAAATGCCAGAAGAGCACCCAGTGCTTTATATATATATATAGTGAATGACACACCATTCGTGTTATACATGGTTTGGGGTCTGTTTAGGTTAACTTATCCAAAAGTACTTCTAGAAAAAGAAAATAAGAAGAAAAAAAAGTTTCACATCTTTTAGAAAAATTATATGAGAGAGCTTCTATAAGTTAGCTTATACATAAGCTAATTTTTAGCTTATAGAGAAACTCATTATTTCATGTTTTTCTTTTTATTTTCTTCTCATAGAAGTGCTTCTGGATAAGTTTAACCAAACAGGCCATTGATCACTGATGGTGTAAAATAACCCTTTTGCATGGAAGCAAGAGTCATCTGTTCAATTAAATTATTTCTCTATATTATGCTTCATATATGCATTATTGTTACTATTTTCAGACAAATTAATACAAGATCGAGATTCTTCCATCACTCACCAAACATATTTATTTCTAACTCCTCTCTATCTCCACTCCTTCCTTCCTTCCTCTCCATTTCATCCTCTCCAAACAAACCATTAAGTTATCTCTTTTATTAATTGGTTTAACCAATCATATTAAAACGAAATAGACTGCAAATTTTCCAGGAGCCATAAATTAAGTAGGTGCAGGCAGGCTAAGGGTGGCAATTTTAAAACCTTTAACAGAAGAGAGGTGCTTCAAATAAATTAGTAAATTAGGTTGCTATCTTATCATTAGCATCACAGACTATTATTAATTAGAATAACTTGTGAGGTAAGGTATTGCGTAATCTAGGGCTATTTAATACAATATTATAAAAACTCATCAATAAATTCAACAATAAATGGAATTTCCTTTTTGGCATATATTAAGGGTGTCTTTTGGTTGAGAGTCAATAACTATTTCCTTTCAAGGTGGAAAGATCACGAAAGTAGATAAAACTTTTACCAATGAAGTTACTTTTATACGCACTATTAGAAATCAAACATTTGTTAATATGTTTATGGGACTAATTATTAACCTTCACTGATAAATGATAATACTGCAATACTATTTGTAGCTCGAAAACATATAGGATTCTTGAATCTCATTGACCTGCTAACTTATTTTCTTATATTTTTGTTTCTTGCTTTTAAAGTAAAACAATTATCCCAATGTATGTTTTTATTAAATATAGTATATATGCTTCTAGAAAGTTAGTCATGCATGGAAAATGATTCAATAATAATCCACCTTATTTGTGGTTATAATTATCTTAGCAAACCTTGTTTGCGTCTAGAGAAACATGATAAGAGGCTAGAAACCTGTCCTCTAAGAAGTCAAAACACACTCTAACTCTTTACTCTTGTTTCTCGTTCAAATTATTATACAAAACACTATAATTATTGCTGGCAATGAAAATTCAAATAATCACTCGAAAAGGTCAAATCCTTATTTGAAACCTTTTAAGTAGGCTTTGTGTCCTTATCTAATTAGATGAATCAAGAAAAAGGCTCCAACAGGTGGGGTTGAGCGATCTTAATTAGACTTACACTTGCGTGCCTAATGACCAAAGAACTTTGAAAAGATACATGCATTTCCATTCTTTAATCATTTCACATATTTATTTGTCGTTAAACGGTTATTATTATTAATTTGTAGAACAAATTTGGCGATTTAAACTTATGAGGAAGTTACATAAAATCCTATTTGTCAAATGTCATTTTCTTGTGTGTGCAGTGTGTGTCGAAGAAATTGCCAGGATGCAAATCTTCACAAGCAACTATTGTGGTCAAGGTTTGACTTTTATAATTAGTGAAAAAAGGTATAAGTTGACAACATGAAAAAAAAATAACAAGAGAATGGTTGCTTACCCCAAAAAAACAAGAGAATGGTTGAATTGTGAAGTACTACTAATTAGTGGTCTTACCAATAGTAGAAAGATCAGGTGAGGTGAATAAAAAATAATTAATTAATAATAGAAAGATTATTTCATCATGAGGTGAATAAATGCAAGTACAATGTTGGAATGTTTTTGTGCATGAATATATAATAATTCGTTGAGGAATGATTTTTTTTCCTTCTTTCTATTATACATGCACAAAAATAAATAGAGAAAAGATCTGTTATTATTATATATTCATCTTTTATCTTTAATAATCATTTTGTCTGTTATAGATTATATTTTTTTTACTTTATATTTATATCTCTTTTTTATTTAATTAAGTTCTTACCATAATGGTATAACACCCTACAAAACCAAATAGGGTATTTCTGTCTTTTCACCTTGGATGGGAGGTTTAAATGGTAAATAGGGGGTGCCAATATCAATGCCCCTAGTGTAATATATCTAGAAAGGACACAAACAACAACAACAACAACAGCAAAAACGGGTATTTTTGGGCTTAACTACATCTGGTTCTTACTAGGCTTTGCTATTTTCACCCCATAATTTGCTATTTTCACCACCCACGTGGGTGGTTTTTTTATTGATTTCCCAAAATATCCTTGTACAACGGAATCACGATTCCGTTGCACATGTTTTTTTAATTTATTCTAATTTTTTCTAAGTTTTTTTTTATATTGAGTAATGTTTTTTGAAATGTATAAATTTAGGTTTTAAAGACTTGGCAAAAACAAACATACCAATTTAATGCACATTGGTCGATGTATCTTATAGGATTAATATAGACCGTTGGTTTTAAATACTTGGCAAAAAACAAACATACCAATTTAACATACTTGGCAAAAATCCTATATTTTGTCGGTGCTATTATGTTGCAGATTGTTGTTGTTGTTGTTATTGTTGTTTGTTCTATGATTTTAATAGAGAAATCATTCATTCTTTCATTATATTACTAGGCGCACGTGTGTTGTTTATAGAGTTTATAAAGAAAAATGTAATAAACTGAAAACATTAACATCATTTATATAATAAAATGTATATACAAAATAAAAGTTTAGATACAAATATAAAAAAAAAAATACATCATAAATCAACCGCCTATGCAGCCACCATCTCTGCGGCCATTGCCCTCGGTCCTCCTCCTCTATCTGCGTCCTTGGCTGCTGCACCTAAGCCACTCTATGCTATGCGCAATAGCCGTTGCACCAACTCATGGTCATGCGTCCCCTCAGGAATGGCTCTGGTATGCAACAACCTCTCTGCAATCGCAGACATCATCCGGTATCGATCCTACATAAACGAAAATTAAAATTAATAATTTCAAATAAAAAAAAATGTAAACAATTATGGAAAAAGTGTTTGCATTACATTACCTCACACTAGTAATCTACATCATCTACAAACTCTGGCAGAGGGTCACCAAGCTGAGACTGAGGAATAGGATCGGGCATACATACTGGGCTCCGTGCTGCCTCTCCTTCCTCTAGCGGAATCACATATGGATGTGAATGCTCATAATACCACGCAAAGTAGTTGGAGGTGCAGGCCCATGGAGCATCCTCTAGCACATGCTCGCCCAGCTGCGCTCTATGCTGCTCCCACTCGGCCCACGTCTGAATAGATGTCTGAAATGGAGGACGAGGAGGTGGTGGTGGAGGGATCCCCTGTACGTAGCCGAACTGCCTCAAAACCCTATCCGGCAGATATGGTCGCATGTCTGTGCCACGCCTGATGTGGCCAGAATAGGATGTCTGCTCCAAGAAGGGTGTACCAACGGCAGCCCTGTATCTATCATCATATGGGGACCACACGATGTCCTCCATATGCAACTGATCCAGCAACTGCTTGGTCCCCCAAGCCTTGCCGGTACCCCTCGTCATCTTCCATCTGGTAGCAAATGGAAGCTTCGAGTCATAGATGACATCGTCCCATCCACCAACTGATGGCAGATGCACAAACGCCCACGCCTGTAAAATAAAAAAAAGTAAATTATGTTAACATTTGTATTAAAAAAATACATAAACAAATATTTAAACAACAAATAAATAATTCCTTACCATCAGTAGCGTCATAGAACCTCCACACTGCTTGCTCTCACGCAAGCTCGCATAGGAGATATGATCATAAAGATACGCCAATGCAAATACTCCCCAAGCGTACTGGGAGCAAGTGGACAAATTGCTGAGGTAGCAGAGATAGAAAATGTTCACACGTGTGGAGCTCTTGTCGGCGAAGATGGTACAGCCGAGCAAGTGCAACAAGTACGCCCGTGCGGCCCACACATATGAACCAGACTGCACATACCTCTCATATAGCTCCCTCAACCATGTGAGACGTACCCTAGCTCCTGCCGTCGTAGTAGCATCTGCCTCATCGTCAGACACCAGGCCTAGCATAGTCATCAGCAACATCCTAATGTCAGCCTTTGAAAAGGCGATCGCTAGGCGGCAATCTGCAAGCTTGTAATAGGCAACTGCAGCAGACATGACACATCATCCAGAGTGATGGTCATCTCTCCAATGGGCAGGTGGAAGGTGCATGTCTCCTTATGCCACCTCTCAATAAAGGCATTGGCGAAGCCTTTATTCGCGATATATAGTGCATGATAAAGGCCCGTCAAGCCAGACTGATCCACATATGCCTGGACCTGTGATTGGGTAGGATAGGGAATCAACTTCCCAGTGTGGCTGACCACCTTCAGCTCCTCCCGAGACTGATCAATCCAAATATGTCCAGTGACGTGGTCCTTGTAGGACCCCAGCAGTGTATCAACTACAGACCACCAGGAAATGGCAGTCCAATGATTCGGTCAGCAAACGGGATCACTGGGGCTGCTAGCTGTGGTACCTATACTACCTCTGCATCAGGCTGAGGAACCTCTAGCTCAGGCAGTGGCACGTCTGCCTCAGCATGTACATGCCATCCTCTAGCTCATCGTGTTGTACTCCTCCAACAGCACGAGTATCATCTGCCCAACAACGGCGAGCAGATGCTGTCACACATCGCTGGTCTGTCCTGGATGGCTGGACAGGCTGACCAGCATCTGCAACAACATCTTCCTCCAAAGTGGAGGATCATGTCAGCAATCATAGGAAACATACTTTGTCCGAGCCATAATAAATCTGCAAATAATTAACTAAAATACTTAGAACTCGATAAACAAAAAATAAAGTCAAATATTATATAACTAAATAAACAAATAAATAAACAAACTAACACTGTAAATATAATACATTTAAAAATATAAAATATACAGTTTTTATTTTAATACTTTTTTTAATTAAAAAAATTATTGAATTAAATAATAATTTTAATTTAAAAATTAAATATTAAAAATAATACTGTAAATATATAATACAAATATAATTAAATATTTTTCTTTTAAAAAATTTTCCTTTACAAATTCAAAATTCAAAATTTTAAAAAAATTCAAGCAACACAACAGAATCATGATTTCGTTGTGTTGTTTGAAAAATCAAACAGTACAACGGAATCGCAATTCCGTTGTACTGCGTTAAATTGAAAGAAAAAAAAAAGGGGAGGGGACGAACCTGTTGGGGAGACTTTGGGGAGAGAGGTGAGGGAGAGACATTGCAAAGGGCTTGTGAGGGAGAGACATTGCAAAGGGCTTGTGAGGGAGAGACGTTGCAGAGGGAGACAATGTGAGGGAGAATGGGGAAGGAGAGGATAATGGCCAAAGGGGGTGAGAAGAAAAGGTGGGTGTGGGGTGGGGGGATGAGGGAGAGGTGGTGTGGGGGGTTGCTGACAGGGGTAAGGGGTCTTTTCACCTTTTTTGCGGTGAGAATAGCAATCCCCTTCTTACTAACACTAATCTAGCCCATCGAACAAGGGCTGCCACCAAGTCGAGATGATTCTCGACGTTTTATCATCTTTTTTCTCCCTTTTTCATTTTTTTCCTGTCTTTTTTTCTTTTTTCTTTTTATTTTCTTTTCATAGGTATCCTCCTTTGGATGCAATCATGTTGTTCGAGACACAATTGAGTATTAAATGTGGACACCTCTTTCAGCAAAGATTTGAACCTTGATTCTCCCTTTTTAATTATTATAACATGATCACAACATAGAGAAAAAAGACGTACTTGCTTATGTGAAGCTGAGAAAGAAATGAATTTAGTTGAGTAAATAACTATTTTTGTCCCTTAAATTGTTTATTTAATCATTACCAATTGAATAACGATTGAATTATTAAATCATCAATTAATACTTTTACCAATTTAATTATTGTTCTAATTTTAAAAATGTTCATAAAAACATTAGGGTATCTTTGGATTGATGGTAGAGAATAGAGTGGAGTTGATTGAAACATGATGGAATGGAATGGATTGGAGTGGATTAAAAATGTCATTTTATTGTTTGGATATTTTATAATGGAACGGAATATATATAACTTTAATTGATTGGAGATTTTCATTCTATTGTTTGGAAAAGGACAAAACGAAGTAAGTTATAACTTTATAGTACCTATATTACTCCCACTTTAAAATCACTTCCAAAGGATTATGTTTTTTTTAGCCGGTTAAAATAGAGATTTTTTATTTTAAAAGTTTTGCTCTATTCCCTACACCCCAAATTGAGGGAGAATAAAAAATTTGGCTAAACAATGGAATGGGATGAATTAGATCTCATCCCCTTCTATCCAAATCATTTCTTATTTTTACAAAACAAACAATAAATCAACTTCTCATCAACTTCATTTCTCTTCACTCCTCCACCTACCATCAATCCAATAATGACCTAACTTTTCTTTATACTTTGATACTATGACATTATACGCATCTCATGTATATATGTAAAATCTCATTGAATTCAACATTATTTGTTTTTTTTTTTTATCCATAGTGAACATTATCTGTTTAAAGCTTGTTTGTGTAAGCTTGTCCAAAAGGACTTATAGGAGAAGAAAATAAGAAGAAGAAAAAAAATGAACTTCTTCATAAGTTAAAATTAGCTTATGCATAAGTTAATTTGTAGAAGCTCAATCTCTTATATAGCTTCTCTAAAAGATGAGAGAGCTTTTACAAATTAGCCTATGCATAAGCTAATTTTAGTTTATGGAGAAATTTATTTCATTTTTCTTCTTCTTTTCTACTCTTAAAAATTCTTCTAAACAAGCTTATCCAAATAGAACTTAATTAATTATCTTAACCATAAATATTGACAAACAGGCACGTTAAATAAACACTACAGTAAGTAAATATTATGCAATAGATTTTTGTCAATTGCATAGTGTAATGATTGGGCTCAATAGTTTTTTTCTAGCTTGTACGCGCCTTTGTTTCTTGTCCCAGAGACTTGTTGTTTTGTTTTTTGTTCTCATAATTAAGTGTCTTTGAACTTGTTCACCAAGCTGCTGGAAGCTGTTTGGATGTGTTCCATTTGTGTAGAACATGGCCATAGACATCGTAGAATACTAAGTCAATTTCAGTTTCAGTGACCTTCACAGACATGAATCCTTGGCCATCGTAATAGAACTTCATCTCTTTTGGCTCCCACCAGTTCACAACACCCCTCCATGCTTTTGACCCTCCACCGCTAGTCAAAAATTGAATTGCACTGAAATTCATGTACATATATATTTAATGGTTAAACAAATTTTCACTAAATATGTAACTAGCTATATATATGCATCTTTTGAAAATTAACAAACCTGTCAGGACTGCTTATGTGTTGTACGCAGTGATCGTGTCCATTTATGTAAAGATCAATGTTGTTTGCCTGAAAATCAATAGACACTTAACACTTCATGGAAGCTAGTATAACCTTAAAATATTCATCTCATTTTTTACTTTTTCTTTTTTCTTTCATTCCACTTTCTTTTCTAAATCAAATAAAACAAAAATATTTGACTATACTCGACATTGATATCATTCATTCCACCACTTTATAATGTATTCGAAAAATGCGTCTTATTTAAAATATTAAAATAGCAAAGTTACCTCAAGAATTGGGAGAAGCTGCTTTACAAGCTCATCTGTATTACCGTGCTCGCCGGCACTTCTAATTGTATGGTGACCCACCACAATTTTCCATTTTGCATTTGATTCTTGTAAAGCCAAATCCACGTCCTATTGAAATTAAGTGTACAATAATTAACCAATTAACATGCAAAATGTAAAAGTTAACGATTTTACAACGTACAAATTTTTCTTTTTATGAATTAACATTTTATTTTATATATATCCTTTTTTTTTTTTTGCTTATTTATTAATTACATAATATAAAAAAAGACATATTGTCTTTTTTTTTTAAAAATCATTACTATTCCGAGAAATGATCAGTGGCTAAAACCTTGAGGAGGTTGGAAATGTATTGTTTGCGAGGCAATATGCCACTCCAATCATAAACATGGTCCTTAGGTTCTGTGAAGTATTTGTCCACAAACGGAGTAGTATCTACAAAGAAAAACTCTGCAACTTCTGAAACAAAGAATGTAACAAATCACATCAATTCATGTTACTTTAATTTAATATTGGGTTAACTAAGTTTTTAGTTCCTAAACTTTTTCAAAATTTGATTTTTAATTCCTAAATTTTAGTTTGACTGGTCAAGATTCCTAAACTTTTTACAAATTCTGTTTTTAGTCCCTAAACTTTAGTTTGATCAATCAAGGTCTCTAAACTTTTAAAAAAATCGATTTTTAGTTCCTAAACTTTTTTAAAATTTGGTTTTTAGTCCCTGGAATCTCATCAATTCAGGGACTAAAAACTGAATTTTTAAAAAATTTAGGGACTAAAAACTGAATTTTTAAAAAGTTTAGGAACTTTGACCGGTCAAAATTTTGTTCTAAGACTAAAAACTGAATTTATAAAAAGTTTAGGGACCTTGACCAGTCAAACTAAAGTTTAGGAACTAAAAACTAAATTTTGAAAAAGTTTAGGGTCTAAAAACTTAATTAACCCTTTAATATTTTAAGCCTTCTATAAATTGAAATTAAGAAGGGAAAATGTTTTCACCTGCATTGACAATAAAAGATCTCAAGCAAAGCCATCTCTTGTCAAGATTTGTGAGGGCAGGACTCAGCTGTGCCTCAGCGTTACCCCTATAGTCGTGGTTGCCCAAAACTGCAAGAACCAAACTATTAAATTAAAAAAATAAGAGATTAACATATAAGGTCTCAATTACTTAAAAAAACAGTACTATGTTTAGATTAAAATTTGAAAAGTATTGTTACGAATTTCAACACACAATTATAAATTCTAATACATAAAAAAAAAAGAATAATTTGTTACTTTAAGAATAAAAATACTTTTAAATTTGTTACCTTTCAATTTATGTAGTGTTTGGTAGGGTGAAATGAAATACAATAAAAGTGAATTGTGATGAAAATTTTGAATTAAAGTAAGGTGTAAAAGTGTAAATTCCACCATTTTTTTAATGTTCATTTCACTCATTTTCCGTTCTCTTTCTCCATAAACAAACGAACCTAGATTTATGAAATTGAACTCTTACCACTGTACAATTGCTTCTGCAAGCTAGAAGCAGTGTAGATTTTGGTGAATGAGTCGTCAAAGGCTGGATCATCTATGCCTGTCAAGCCATTTTCATAAAAATTGTCGCCGGTGGAAATAACAAAGTCGATGTCCAATTGCTCTCCAATAACTCCCATCTAGAAAAATAAATAAATTTATTTTACTTTCCAGAATAAATTACTGAAACTGAGGTAAAAAGACACATGATAAATTGACCATCATTTGCTTGCAGATATAGAATTGGATTGGATTGTTGGTCCAAGCAATAATTCTTAAAATTGGTCGCTCAGAAAACTTGTCAAATTAGTAAAAAATCTATCAAAATTTAATAAAAATTAGTGACAGAATAATTATTTAAATAAAAATTTAGAAAAATGCTATTTATTACGAATGGTTTTTCGTCAAAATCACACGACTGTATTTTCAGTTAAATTTCTTTTTATATATTTCTAATTTATTAATCAATGTTTGTTTTTTTTTTAAAAAAAAAAATTAGCATTACACGTCAGTTCTCATGCAATTCTTGCATCTCACCATTCGTAACAAATAGTAGCACTCAAGAATTTAATAGGTATGCTATTAAAAAAATTATAAGGTTAATCAATTATAAATCATTTTCAATATGACTTTTAATTATAAAAGTCAATAAATTTAGAGATATATAAGTTTGTGATTAAATAATAATAATGTATGTATTATTTTTTATATATATAAATTGATATTTATAAAAAAAAAACAATTATTTTTAAATATTTTATTCAATGAGATCTTTGTATTGTTTGAGGGTTCAAAAGTTAAGACTCTACCATCTAACCCATAGCCTATTGTCACTCGTTAGTCGTTAACTCGTTATAATTCCCCTTGCTTTTTCAACACACTAATAAAATAATAGATTATAATATTTGGACACTCGACAATTTTTTAAACTTCATTAACATTCATCATTTGTCTTTTTCTATTACATCTTATCATTTTACTTATAATACCTATGTTTTTTCTCTATTCTCTCTTTCTCTCATAGCGTCATGCCAAGAATCAGTTTTGTAAAATAATCTTATGAGATAATACAGACCCAGATGTTTCGTTCCAAATAAGAACTAAACTACTAGCGCGTGCATCAGCTGCATTATTGGCCTAATATATTATAATTATTATTATTTTTGGAGCCTGGTTGTTATTAATTAATGGATAAAAAGAGTGTCAGGAATCTGTACACAGTGACCACTTTTTAAAGCAAGGAAAAGCACGATATTCATTGGCTCTTCCTCATCTGCTATAACTGTTTGGGGTTTTCTCTGCCACTAGTTTGTCCACTACCTAAAGGTTTTTAAATTCACTGTAAGATTGCACCAGAAATAGGAGGAGAAGAAAGTTGTGAAGAAAGAAATGAAGTGAAATAAGAATAAAAATACTTTGTGGAGGGAAATGAAATTAATTATCATTGTTGCTGATCAGCATTAAGAGCACCACACTCATATACTTATGCATTGGATGGCGTGTAAATAAAATGTAATTACCTGAATTGCAACTTCAGATTGGTTGTAAGCTCCTTTTCTTCCCCAATCTCCAATGACCAAGAAGCTGAGTGACCCATCTGGTTTAGGTGCTTGTTCAAACCGCTCAAGCACTGCTGAGGAAACAACCAAACACAGGCTTATGGTGCCAATGAAAACAAGCAGCAACCCCATGGTGAGTGAGGTCAGAGAATTAGATGGAGAAAAAAAGAAAGCTTTTGGGTGGATTTTGATTAAAGAGTATGGCAACAACTACATATATATTATGGCTTGGAGAGGAAAATGACAAGCTAGGAGGGTATTTTCAAAGAACACTAACTGAGTAGTGTCATAATGCAAATCATGTGACATGTGTACAACTGGAGAAGAGAAATTAAGCACCATAAGCATGGGCCATGGGGTCCATTTGTAAATGACAAATCGTATCATATCATTGCTATATTTTTTAATTTAATTTTAAAAGAGTTTTGTTCACATCTTATGTGAAGCAATTAATAACAGAAAATAATTCACCAAACCATGGTAGCATAAATTATTGTAGAAATGAACATCATGCATTATTATTATATATAGATGAAATCAACTTTTGAGATACATAATCGTAGTTCATTAAACAACGAAATCTTTTTTTAAAAAATTAATTATTATATTTGATTGATTTCTAATTTTTGTTAACAATTAAAATGCATCTACACACCGATAGGGATGACAAAGTGTACCCGGACCTACGGGTACCCGCAAAAATATCCGTAAGCGGGTCGGGTAAATACCCGCTTATTGGGGCTGGGGCCGGGGCCGGGTATTTACCCGTAATTTTTTGCGGGTACGGGTACGAGTACTATAATACCCGCCCCGCCCCGCCCCGCCCCGCCCCGCCCCGATCATATATATATAATTAAAATAACTTAAATAAATAATTATGTTATATATATACTTTTTTGTAAAAAAATAATTTTATATTTTTCATAAACTAACACTAATAGTAAAAGATTTATGTTATAACTTACAATAATTTTATATTTTATATTTTTAATATTATGTGTGAATGCTTTTAATGTTAAGTTTGAATTATTTAAGCGTGAATTTTCAATTTATTTGTAATAATTTTTAATTAATATTTTTATAGCTTAAATGCAATTTTGGTTCATCTATTTTGCATAATCCGCAATTTTGGTCCCCCTATTTTAAAATAGAGACGTTTAGTCTCCCAATTTTCTAAAATATGTAATTTTGGTTCTTCCATCAAATTGAAAGCGTTGACTATTAAGAGATTAACGTTAACCTTAACGTGGTCCAAATATAATGACGTGACACGAGATTATTTATTTAGTTTTTAATTATTTTAAATACTGAGTAGAATAATTGATGAAAAATATATTTTATAAAAAGGTAATATCATTTATTTGACTACGATGTGTCATGTATTTCAACAATGTAGAACTAATTTAAAATAAATGATTAAGATTTGTGATTTCTATTTTAGGACTCACGATTACCCCAACCATTAAAATCGACGTAACATGTGTTTTAGTGACGTAGATAAACAAATAATTAGTACTCATTATTTAAAATAATTAAAAAATAAATAAATAATCTCGTGTCACATCACTATATTTGGGCCACGTCAAGGTCAACATTAATCTTTTAACTGTCAATGCTTTCAATTTGATGAAAAGACCAAAATTACGGATTTTACAAAATTGGGAGACTAAATTGTGCAAAATAGGAGGACTAAATGTCTCTATTTTAAAATAGGATGACTAAAATTGCGGATTGTGCAAAATAGGGGGATCAAAATTACATTTAAGCCTATTTTTTATTGATTTATTAACTTCATACATAAGTAAAGTGCGGGTAGCGGATGGGGTATGGGTATATAGGTACCCAGCGGGTACGGGGATGGGGATTAAAGTTGCTACCCGCGCGGGTATGGGACTGGGTACGGGTATTTTTTTTAAACGCGGGTATGGGGACGGGTACTATAGGACCCTACCCAGACCCTACCCATTGCCATCCCTACACACCGGTTAACATGTACTGAATTTCTTGGAATGTTGCCTTCACGTAAATGATACTAGTAAGATACCCGTGCCATCGCACGGATCACGCTGATTTTATGCATTTTTTTTAAACTATATGTATATATAATTAAAAAAGATACTATAACATATTGTTGTGCATGTTTTAAGGGCATATAATATATTTTAAACTTGACAGTGTCACATACATAACATTGTATTAATTGTGTTTAAACCACTTTTTGTACATTATGCAAAAATTTCAGAAAATTTGGAGTAGATAACTCTGCTCATTATAGTGTTTAAACATTTGTTCTGGATATTGGAATTTCTTTAAATCTCTAGCAAATATCTTTGAGAAGGTAAAGAAACAAATTTTATTCAACTGCGACAATCACCACAAACACTAAGATTGTTAAAAATCCTGGTAGTAGTAGTCCTTCCATTAGTCTTCTATAAAGCAAAAGCTATAGCTAGTTTATTTATTGTGATAATATCTAACTTCTCTTCTCTTCATATACCTGTAAAAACAAATCTCAAGACTTTCAAGTTTTAGTAATTAAGGAAGAATATCCCAAAGGAATAGAAAGACAAGTACCTGCTCTTTGAAAGTTTCTTCATTTTTAACATGGTCATCCTCATCTTCAATTATAGGAGCGCACCAATCACTCTTTAAAATTAATCATGAAAAGGTAGTATTTAATTTGATAATGAGATGATAATAAGAAGAACATTGACACAAACTAATGTTAATGAGATTAGCCATGGAAAAAACACTCACAAAAAAGTAATGACTTCTTATGAAAAGAAGAGACCCTGTCACAAAAAAAATGTATAAGTCCTGTAAACAATAAATAGTGAAATAAATACTTCATTAGTTTAGGTAAATATAAAATCAATTATTCTATAGTTTAACTATGCTTATTAATTAAAGTAAACAACAGTAATAAAGAGATTGAAATAAAAATCTAAAAATACTAACACTACAAGAAAATGTCTAATTACCGACGGATTTTATCCACGGATTTAAATCCGTCGGTAATTTTAAAATTACCGACGGATTTATCGACTGATAATGAAATCCATAGGTAAATTTACATTACCAACAGATATTTTTCGACATATTATAATCCGTCGGTAATAAAAATTTATCGACGGACATTACCGACGGATTTATTCATAGGTAATAATTTCCGTCGGTAACATATAAAAATCCGTTGATAACATAAAAATGAAAAAAAGAAGAAGAGAGATGCACTCTCCATCAAGCCCATCCGCTGAACTTTTTAAAGTATCCATGAATATATTCTGCAGATATTTTTAATACATCTGTAGGTAACTTTTTTCCCTCCCTTTCTCATTTTTATTTTGGCTTTCCCTCCCTTCTTTTTTCATTTTTATTTTGTCTTTCCCTCCTACTAGTCTCCTAGAAATTGTATCTCCCAGCTCAAAAGAAATCTAAATTATCAAATGAAGAAGAGTAAAAAAACCTAACCTTGGGCTCCTAAGAAAGAAAGTTGCTGAAGCAGCTCTCACAAAAAAAGCGGCAGCAATGCCACTAGCAGAACGATGAAGAAGCACGTCATCGTCGCACCCTAAGGAATCGAAGAAAAGGTTAGATGAAGAGGGAGGAAGAGTTTGTGCATAGCGGTCACCGCCTCAGGCTGTGCAGAGGGGGGTTCTTGGTCTTGGTCCCTGCAGGTTGGTTTCTGCGAAGGTTGGTATTTGGGCAACCAAGGATCTCGAAGATTCCCAATGGAGAGAAAGGGGTTTCTCTCATCAAAACGACGTTTAAGGTTGGGGGGAATAAATGAGCAGAGTGGAGTGGGAAGATTTTATGGGTGGGTTAGGGTCGAGGTCGGGATTCAGATTAGGGCCATCGAGGTTTAGAACGGTGTTAGTATGGATTGCATTCAATTAACAGCTTTGGGGGCTTAGAGTTTTCTATTTAAATTTTAATTACAATCTGCATCCTCTTCTTCCTCTTGGTATCCTCCTCTATCCATGTTGATAATGGGCATCCAGGGTCAACCTGTTGAGGTTACGGGTAAACAAATGAATGGTTTTATTTGGTTTCGAATTGTGAAGATTGAAATTATATATATTTATTAAGAATGGCTTATGGATGCAGTGGTGGTGTTCCAAGTTGAAGTACGCAAATTGTATTTCAAGGCAAGATTTGTACCTTTGTGTTGAATATGGAAGCACTAAGTTACAAACCAGAACCTGCACAGGTCAGCGTCCCTGGTAATACATTCATTCCTAAATATTTATCATTTTGATTTACATTAATATTGTACTTTCTTTTTTATTGCTTTTGTCTGCTAATGCTTCTTTGTGGAAGTGACTGTTTACTTAAGTGATCTTTATTGATTAACAGTGATCTGGCGGCCTTGGTGAAGAACAAAATTGTGCCTGACCCTTAATTTATGGACTAGGAATGAGGCAATCTTTGGTATTGTTAATTCTGGAAGAGAGTTTTACACCTTCTAATTCATTACAACCTTTCAGAGTAAGTATGCTGGTATGGATTCTGCTATTTATTATACAATTTTAGATTTTGAAAGTAATGTGATTTGATTTTGATTTCATGATAAGATTGGAGTTCATTCTATTTTAGGGGCTGTTAATTTGATTGAGACAAATTCAAATATGATACTTTGAAGCTTGTGGAATTGGTTTTCAACATTGTGGAAGATGTTTTGCAGGCAAATGAAAATCTTATTTTGAATATCTGAATGTGGTTCTGGTTTGATGATTCTTTCTATGAAGTTTGATGGAAATTACTAACTATTGGACCATTGGCAGTCAGGAAATCAACACTGTGATATGAAATTCTATTGAATCAATTACTTTGCTAATGACTTCTAAAATTATTGAGTTTTAAGAGAGTAAGACACTATGAGAGAAGAAGAGTGAGTGATGTCTGTAAAATGTATAAGTCATTCTCTTTTTGTTCTTGTGTAGATAGGAAAGGATGCGGCCACACAATATGTTGAAAGGTTGGGATTGGATAACTCCTATAAGGTGAAATTATTATTACTTGTGTGCTAATTCCTTTTTTGTTTTCCTCGAATAGAAGACCTTTCGTTCTTTTTTGGTAATTCCTATATATGTACAATTTTCACAATTCACATAATGGAAAATATCTAGCTTCAACATCAAATAATCATCTGCAATCATTTGGGAGGTAGTCTCTGATGGTGAATCATATGCTTTTGTTCTGTTTGGTTTTAATTCCCTGTTTGCCTGGTAGTTTTTATTCGAAACTCATTTCCTTTGGGTTTTCGTGAATGTAATAGACTATTGCTGTAATAGGAAACTATATTAAACCATTACTACTTGCTATTATTACAACTGCCCATTCCTGACACCACACTTTTCTAAAAGAAAATTATTATTATTAAAGTCAAGTAAGTTAACATGGTAAACCATTTTCACCTGGAAATTAAGTTCATATTGTAATTTGCTTCAAAGTTGGTACGATGCCTTTTAGAAGTAATGCCATTGATTATGTTTAGGTGATCTAGTTTCCCATTAGAAATGTGAAAATCAGTAAATATAATAGAGGTAATTATTGTTGCACGTTGGTTTACATGTTTTGATATATTAGATCTAGTGGTTCATTAGTGCTTTCTATATTAAAGTATATAATTGAAAGAAATAGTGAACCAATGTCTAATTTTATGTATATTTATAAATATTTTCCTAATTTATAAAATATTTATTAATTATTTTTAATTGTTTCATGAGTATTTTTTCAAGGTGAAGAAGTTAGGAACCTGAGGTATATACCTTACATGTCTTTGTGGGTATTATTTTTGTCATTTGGTTTTAACTTTTTATATTAAACGAGACTGTTTTTTTAATCCCCACACCCCTTTATAAAGGCAGCCTATATTGAATTTACTTTTCTAATATCTGTAATTTATTAAGTGCTCAACATCTAACTTATGAATTCCTTTAATTTCAGTAAGTTGATTGAGTCACTAGGAGGTTCCATGGTAAGCATTGCCTATTCCACCTTTACTTGTATAATTTCCTTTAATATAAATTCTTAAATTCTATTTGCACGTTTCTAATGGCATGGTATCTGCGCTGTAACAGTATGAAATCAACCTAAATTGATTACTTCGATCTTTCATTGATATTTTTTTTAATGACAAGAAAAAAATTACTGGTCCATCCAAATGTTCCCTGTTTACTCAATCTGTTCACATTCATTCTCATTTATACTTCCAACTTCCAGATTTTTTTTATGCCAGTTATACTTCCAGATTTTGCTCAAAGGTGAAGTTAATATTTTTCACTCTCATTACTTTCCAACTTGAATTAAAGGTGAAGTTAATATTTTTTACTCTCATTTCTTTCTTGCTCACTTGCTTATCTTTTGCTTTTCCCCTTTTCCCTTTTCCCAGCATGTTACCACTGAAGGCATGGCATTGGTGCAAGCTGAAGATGCAGCTGCATTCCATTGGCAGCCTGCGGAGCTTGAGCATGGCAGTCTTGCTCATAATTAAATTTTTGCTCTCTTGAATTGTTAAAACAAGTCTTGTTCTTGGAGTTGTATTAGTTTGTATTTTGTGTTTCTTATTATAATACTTATGTGGTAATTTATATCATAACGTATTGTCCTGAGCACAATTGGAAAATGTATTATGATTTTGTATTTGTTTCTATTATTTACAATGGATTGCAAAAACATTTAAATGAACAAGATTTTGATATTGTTGCATTTCCTTGTATTACACAGATTGAATTTATTTTTATTTTATTAGTTTTTTACATGAATTGTATAAAATAAACAATTTAATTATTTTAAAAAACAAAAATAATTAATTAAAAAAGAGAAATGTTGTTATTGACAGAAAAAACTCGTAATTTCCCACTGAAGAATCCGTCGGAAATTTCCTACGGAAGAATCCGTCGGAAATTTCCGTCGATAAAATCCGTCGGTAAATCCGTCGGTGCATTAGCTACGGGGTTATTACCGACGGATTTTTATCTGTCGATATTCCGTCGGTAAAATTGCATTACCGACGGATTTTTGTAGTTACCGACAGATTTTGTCCGTCGGTAATAGCGATATTTCTTGTAGTGATAAAATGTAAAATAGTTCTTTTTTGGATAGTACATAATGATAAATTAATATTTTGACACTTACTTATTATAGGTTTTGGAAAATCTCTTTAAACACAACATTGGTAGTTGTGTTTAAGGGTTTGCCTTCTTTATCATGTATCAAGATCTTCAACCCTTGCTTGCTTTGAACTCTTGAAAATGCTACATATAACTGATCATGACTAAAGACAGGATTAGGCAAAATATAATCCAACACTTGCTAATGATTGGCCTTGAGACTTGTTGATAGTCATGGCATATGAAACAATTATAGGAAACTGTCTTCTTATAAGTTTGAAAGGCCATGGTGATTGTGATGGAGACACAGACATTCGAGGAATATAAATCAGATTTCCTATATTTTTTCCAGACATAATCTTTGCCTCAATAACATGATTTGCAAGTCTTGTAACAATTAATCTGGTGCCATTACATAATCCTTTAGACTGGTCTAAATTTCTCAACAACATTATTGGAGCACCAACTTTTAGTTTGATCTTATGATTAGGAAGACCTGATGTTCTCAATGTATTCAAAAATTCAGGAGTAAGTGCCTCAAGTGTTGGATTTTGAACTAATTCTGACCTATCAACAGAATCTGAGCTTAGGTATTCTTTTTCATCACTTGGGATCAAGGAAAGAACATAATCATTGATTTTGTCAACAATGCCAATAGTTGATGCTAGAATGGCTCTAGATTGTAAGTATTCTTCATTCATGTATTGATGCACTAAATTAGGAAATGTGCTTTGGACTATAGCATCTATAGGATCATGAAAATCAGTGATTAGAAATGATTCGAGAATTTCTATTGATGCATAACCATCATTTGGTTCAGCTACTTTCCCATCTCCCACATCTAATATCCACTGGGAGAATTCTTCTAGCTCTTTCTCATTGTCATTGTTTGAACCATTTCGAAGACGCATATTTTTTGTGAGTTTTAAAACATGACAGTATTCCCAAAGATATAAAGAATTGATTGTAGCATTGACAATGTCATAACGACTTCCTCTTGGGATCACTAGCAGAATTTGTCTAAAATCTCCTCCAAAAACAATAACTTTCCCTCCAAATGGAAAATTTGCATTATCAGGAAATCTCATAATGTCTCTTAGACTTTTGTCTAATGCTCCATAGCAAAACTTATGTGCCATTGGAGCTTCATCCCATATTATTAGTTTTGTTACTTTCAATAGTTCGGCAAGTTCAGTTCCTTGATGAATATTGCAAGTTGAGTTCTCTAATGTAGGCACAGGTATAGCAAATTTTGAGTGTGTTGTCCTCCCTCCAGGCAATAATAGAGATGCTATACCACTTGATGCTACAGTTAAAACAATATCACCTTGTGAACGCAAAGCAGAAGCTAATGTTTTTCACATAAAAGTTTTGCCAGTTCAACCATAGCCATAAAGGAAAAACATGCCACCGTGTTGGTCATTAACAACCTTCATAATGGTCTCAAATGTATTACTTTGTTCATTTGTAACAATAGTTGCATAATTAAAACGATATCCATATAAGAATAAAGTGACTATTCATAAGTAAATTTTAAAAGTCTTAGAATTAATTCAAAGAAATTTCTAAAAATCACCTGTAAGAGATATGCGAAGATTTTTAAATTCATTATGCAATTCTCCAATGTCATAATCATGTTCTGCGTAAATAAGTTTATTTCCTAATTGACGTGTGATATTTCCTTGTGGATATGGCATTGATGGATAATCCTTAAGACTTTTTCTATTTGATTGCAACAACTCTTCAATTTGCAAGAGAGTTAGATTTTGCAATTCTATGTCAGTGAGTTGTAAGTCTACAAAGAAAAGAGATGTCAATTCATATGGTATTGTGTTGACATTCCATTGAACAACTATGTTTCCATTAAATAAAATGAGAAAGATATGTACCTTTAATGTTAGATAACTTTCTTTGTTCAAAAAGAATACCATCAAATTGTGCATAAGTAAGATTTTTACCTTCAGGATATATCTTGTTTGCTTGCATCCAAGACGTAAACATTGATTCTTTAACAGTTGGTTTAGAAAGTAAGGAATCAATATCCTCATCATCATTGAAAAAGACAGGCTGATCATTTGGAAGATGGAAATATAATCTTTCAACTGCTGGTGTCCTACCATGGATTGGAAATGAAAAAATTCTCCAACATGCCTCACATGGTGAGATATATCTATAATCAAGATACTGCTTAATTTCATCAAAATTTTGAACCTGAGAATCTTCTTCATTCTGCGTGGGAACAATAGCAGCTGTGATTCGACCATATCCTTTGTTGATATATTTAAATAAGTACTTGATAGAAGTTCTTTGATTACACCATTCAATGTTAATATGCGCTTGGTACCTCATCAAAAGATTTGGATTATAAGGGACAACATGACGATTATCAAGAAGTATACCATTTTTTACAATGATATTTCCAGTGTTTCTTCTTCTTCTATAAATAGGAAAACCATCTTGGTCCACAATAGTTGAGGGTTGGAATTTTTTAGGATAGTACCTGGAACATTTTCCATCTTTCATGCACGGTGATGTTTTGTTAGCTGAACCACAAGGACCATGAATCATGTGAGTCTTGACTAACTCATACAAATCTTTCTCTTGCTTTTCATATGGTATTTCAGCTGAAATAATTCTGTCAATATCTTCAGGACTTGGATATTTGCTAGATGGATGCAAGAAAATAAGTATGTGAGCATGTGGCAATCCTCTTTTTTGAAACTCAATAGTATACATATCTGCATGAGTAAAAATAAAAGTCAATATATAAAAAAAATAGATCAATAAATTAAGTAAATAGAAAATCATGTCATATACATGCAAGCAGCTTTCCAAATATTTGATTCTTCTTTAAATCTGTTAACAACTGATCAAATTTGATCTTGAATATTCTTGCAACTATATCAGGACGATCTGGTGCTTTTAAGTTCATTGGCTTAAGCAACCTTTGAATTTTAGGCTAATTTGGATTACATGTGAATGTCAGAAACAAATCAGGAAACCCAACAAAGCTACAAATTGTCATTCCATCAAAGTATAATTGATCCATGTATCTACGACCTCCTACAAAAGTGGAAGGTAGTACGATTCTCTTTCCTCTATTTGATCCTTGACCTTGGCTTTGATCATGAGAGAGGTTCAGATTGTTGTATTTATCAACTCTTAATTGTTTCTGATGAGTTCTAATATAAAACAACTCTTAATTGTAACCATCGACTACAAACTGTTGAAAAAGTCTTCTAGATCTCAACAATGTTTGTGCTTCATATTTTCTGCTTTGGAGTCTAAAAGAAAATAACTCTCTTATGGTGAGTCTATTCCTTTTTGTATGTTTAGAGCCACTTCTATCTCTATGTTGTACATCATGTCTATATCCATCTTCACCATAAGGAAATAAAAGTGGATATTGCAAACCCAAGTAACTTGCATGCAACTCATTGATTCTATGTAGTTTACCACTTTGTGTCTCAAGTATTATGTCTCTATTTGATGGAGTGTCAACATCACCAACAATAAGAGCAACAACTTCATAAACAGTGGGTAAATTGTATATTCTTCCATCAGTAGCTCTATCAGAAATTAATTTTAACCTTAAATCATGGATGGTTGTATTTTCATATCTCTCCTTAGCCATTATGAAAGATTTAGCAAGTACATTATACTCATCCAACATTGCTTTTAATTTAATCACAATCTGTGGATCTAGATGGTCCTGTGATCTGTATTTAAGCATATAAAGCATCATTGGTCACAAAGTAATATTTGAATTCTATATACAAATATCTAGTATAAAATAATTAAAAATATCAAGCATGAGTAGAGTGTTAGCACCTTAATCCTGCAAGCCTATTTTGAATCTCATTTTCAGTATCATAGATATAAAGTTGTGCAAACTTTGGAGCATTACTGGGCATAGGTAATAGGCTACCAATTAGATGACATGATTGACCTTGTATTCTAAAAGAAGGTGGTCTAGCACCATTGTTAAATGATATATCAATTTTTGCTCCTAGTGATGTGAAGGCAAACATCATGTTATATGTTCGAATATGTTGCTGAAAATTTTTGCTATCAGTAGAGTTGTTGTCAAACAATAGATGCTGAAGAAAACTTGGAGGATTATTCAAAAACGGTAGTTGAATCTTTCCAACACCACAGCAAAGATGGAATTTTGGATCTGAAGTATTTTTGTGTTTTTTCTTTCTCTCTTGATACCACATTGAGGCCCCACAATATTTACAATTGAAGACAGGATCTCCAATACCAATGTAGCCTAAAAAAAGAATATATTTCATAAACATATGGTGTTAGGAAGTTGTAAAGGATGAGTAATATTTATGAATAAAAAAAAGGACGAGTAATATTTTATATAGTACCTACTACATTAAGTGGTCCCACGCCATTGCTGTTGTCATTTTCATTGAGATCTTTGTCGAGATCTTCTTCGCTAGAACTCAAATTACTCTCTGCTTGTGTAAATTCCTAAAATTAATTCGTCACAATAGAAAATTAGCTAGTTAGTATAGTAAAATTATTTATAATATATTCAATTTACTCTTATATTATAAATTTGAATTCTGATTTTGAAGAGTAAGACTTTCACTCTCCCTACTGTCTCATTTAACTCATCTATTTACTCTCTTCCATCATTACATAGTTATCTTGACACACAACTTATGAGGGTGAGATTGGCTTTTTAATATTTTACTTAGTTAATTTGATTCATTGAAAGAATAAAATAAATTGTAATTTATCTCAATAATGATCGTATATAATAAATATTCACCCTGATACATCAAATAGGATCAAATTGTGTTCAATGGTAGTTGACATTACCTTCAACATCATCAAGATGATCGGTACAATAGGATTGTGATTCCTCAAGTGATGATATTTGATCCATAAGATTGTGTTCATGAACTCTTTTATTCGGCTTGTGATTCACTTCAGAATATTTGTTCATGAGATTGACACCTAACGAATTAATATTGATGACCTTGCTTCTATGTCTTAACTTTTAATTCTCAATTAGTTGGGGATAAGCTTCAAAATTAAAATCTCTTGTCTCTATGGAGCCAACATTACTTTGCTCTTTATAACTAAGAATCATATAAGAGATATCTGAAAGAGGTTTTGCCTGTATTTTCTTCTTTGCAAGTGATTGTCTACTCACATCCATAGCCATGGATGAGGTACTTGAATGATTTTCTGTGTGATACAAGAAGTTGGATAAAGCATGTGAGAATTTATACAGCAAAAATTTTATAATTACAACTAAAATTATTATTGAGATTTAACAATATCGTGATTGATTTCATGAGTCAGGTTTCGATTTTCCTTGAAACTCTTGAATTTATTAATACGTTTTTCACGTATAATTAATTTTCTCTTCAAGCGCGCCTCTGCTGAAATCTTTTTGTCATTAAGTTGTGTATCCATATGTGAAATGCCTGTGGATATAAAGGCTTAACTTAATGAAGGATAAATGTGATTTTGATATAATTGCAAACAACTATATGACAAATCTCACCACCTACTTCTGGTTCAGTTGAGCATGTTGTTAACAATTTGAATTATGACTATACAAATAAGTCTTTTCCTTTTTTTTGTTTCCAATTATTTTAGCAGGTCATTAAGCTATAATAAGACATGCATTGAGGTGTTTCACTTTCAAGGATCTTCCACTTATCATGATAATATCATCTAAAAAAATTGAAACTCTCTTTTAAACTTGTTACTGTATGACTCAATCATAGTTATCTTAAGCTTATTTCTCTCATACTTGCTCCCTGCTGCATTGTTAGTTTTTTTTCCTTCATTCACTTTAGACACTTCATGTTCTTAGTGCTTTTAAAGGATTGTCTTGGGCCCATTTTTAATAATTCCTTTTTCTTTTCCTCCTATAAGATTGATTTTTATTATTATGAACAAAAGAAGATGGAAAATATTTCAATTGTTATAACCCTAAACATGAATATATTAAATTAATTCCACAAAATGATCAAATCGTACAATGCACAGGAAGTAATAGATGACCAACATATGAACCAAAGAAATATTATATTGAAAACCTTAATTGCAAATTTACCTTTTCCTTGATAGCCTTAAGAATTAGACTGCCAAGTACTGTAAAGACAGTGAATTATATATTGTCTGATTGAGTAGCAGGAAAAATTATTGAGTTGAAAATTGTTATAAATATTTTAAACTTACAGAAATTTTAAGTTTGGGAATGCTGCCAAAAATTTCGGCAAAGGTGCTTCCAATTTGTTGTGTGACAAATCCCTGGAATAGAGTAACACTATTGATAAAACTCACAAATGTTAAGTTTATAGAAATAAGTAGTTGCCATGTGAACTTCGACAGAAGGTTGGCTTGGCATTGCAGATAAGGCTCCTAATTAGTCAATGCTTTCATCAAAACACATAATGAATTAACGGTAATAATTACTACTTATTGTGTTCAATTTTCAATCTACAAAGTTTAACATAAATGCAATATTTAACCTCTGATCAGAACTCCTCGTAACCTTGTGCTAGTGAAGGTGAAAGCAACTTAACAACACCCGATCGAGTGTTGTCTTGTAGAATGGTGAAGTAAACTTCTCCAATAACAATTTTGAAGTTTTCAAAAATATTGACAATCTCACCTAAATACTCAATCTTTTGATGGCAAGGTTGATATTTAAGAAGAAGCTAGCAGAACTTTCAATATATTAATAATTTATATATGCTTGTATAAAATATATAAAATATTTTTTCCTATTTTTCTAATTGAAATTAAAGAAGATCAGAGGAAAGTGAGAAAAAAATGAAACTTTACACAACCAAAGCTTGAAATCTACCTCAATTAAGAGAAGAAGACATGCAGCTTGAAATAGAATAACTTCTTATTGGAAGTCCTGAACAGGAATTGCATACTTTATACTCGTTGAAATTTAGCTGTTAGACAATGACCATATATTTTTCTCATGCCTCAATTCGAGCACTCATTGAATATATGAAATTTAATCTCTTAAGTAACACATTTACTGTGATGCTTTGCTGGGTTATAATAGTCTACAAAGAATTTAACTCCAATTTTCAATAATATGTTATTAATTATATAATTTAATGAGTTAGACATTGTATATTTGTTAAAAAATCCAAAGTTGATAATGTAAAGAAGTAGAAACTGAGAAATTTACATGTGATTGCAAACTCAGAAACTAACCTCAATTACTTGGAACATCGTGCAAACACACACGAGACCTACCATCAAGAAACAAAACAGTGTCAAACTTGGATGTTAACAAAGAAATAAAAGAATGTAGGAAAATGAGAAAAATAGTTAAAAATTAGAAGATAAAAGAATATTCATATTTGAGAAGAAAAAGCAGCAACAACTTGAACCTGCTTCAGCTGAGAAAATGAAGAAGAAGACACTGGGAGCACAGAAGCTTTGCGGAAGTAAGATAGTGTTGGAATTTTAATCCTTATCCCTTTCTTTAGTATTCTTTATTCTTTATGCGGAAGCTAAAATATACAAGTACATATCCCAGAACAATAATCCAAAAGCCTTAGGATCTACAACATGCTTGATTATTAAGAATTAGATAAAATACCTGGATCCATTGATGATTCCTGATCTAAGCATTCTTGAACAATTGTTGCGGAATCACGAACAACCGATGAACAACGTATCTGGCGGCTTTATGGTTCTTCCTTAACCGAAGCCTCTTTATTCCCAAATGGGACCTTCGTAACTCTTTAGATGGGGAGAAGAGAAATATGTGTGACGGCTCGGTATATTGGGGACCATAGCCTTCTTATAGTGTGTTAACCTAATAGGGTTCCCATTATCCCCTAATGGGCCAACACCGACATCTGCTCATTTAAGCCCATATCACCTTATTTAGTAGTCTAACGGGCACACTTAATTTGATCACAAAAAATAAAGCCCACTAATGATAAATAGCTAATATAATTGTCTTATAATATTAGCCCACATTAATTATTGGAACATAAAATTCAAACAATCTCCCACTTGGGCTACATATTGTAACAATTATATCACAATTCCTTAGGCGCGCATCCGTACGCTATTTATCCTTAGACTTCAACTTTAACAATCTGGTCCATCTTATGTATCAATAATGGAACCACCGTGGCTTCCGTCACTGTCGTAAAATGCGACTAAACCCTGATGACCACCACATTAACACATTCAATGACATAGATCAATATGGATGAGCAGCATGGAAATTACATGCAACATGATCTCAATCATGCCTATTTCCAACTGGTCCAACTTAAGTCTTTAGCGAGATAAATCCAAAGCCTTTTAAGTGCAAAATAATTTCACACACAACAAGATACAAACAAGTTTACCAATGAACTCATATTCTTTATTTCTGCAGAAAATCAAAATAACATAAAAAATGTATCCAACAAACATAGAACATACAAAAAAGAAACTCCCACTAAACTAAGGTTACCTTAGAGACAACACCCATATGAGCAACATGCTCATGAAATACCTTAGGTGTCAAGCCTTTAGTTAGTGGATCAGCTACCATAGAGTTAGTTCCTATGTGTTCTATACAAATTTATTTTTCCTGAACTCTTTCCTTAACCACGAGATACTTGATGTTGATAAATTTCGACTTTGTGGAACTCCTACTGTTGTTGGAGTAAAGCACTGCCAAATTATTGTCACAATAAATTTTGAGCGGCCTCTCAATGGTTTCAATCACATGTAAGCATGTGACAAAATTCCGCAGCCACAACCCATGATTTGATGCCTCATAGCAAGCCACAAACTCTGCTGCCATGGTTGAAGAAGCTACAAGGGTCTGTTTGGCAGACTTCCAGGAAATAGCTCCTCTAGCCAACATGTAAATATAGCCTAATATGGAGCGTCTGCTATCTAGGAATCCCGCAAAATCGGAGTCCGAGTACCCAATGATCTCTAATCTGTCAGACTTCCGATACGTAAGCATGTAGTCTCTTGTTCTCTTCAAATAGCGCATTACACGCTTTACTGCTTTCCAGTGCTGCATATCAGGATTACTCATATATCTCCCTAGGACTCCCACTATAAATGCTATGTCAGGACGAGTACAAACTTGAGCATACATAAGACTCCCCACGGCTGAAGCATAAGGAATCGTTTGCATCTCTCCTTTTTCAAGATTAGTAACGAGGCACTGTTTGAGACTAAACTTGTCTCCTTTAGCAACGGGTGTATCTCCTGGTTTACTACCTTTCATGCCGAATCTATCCAAAACTGTATCGATATAGCTCTTTTGTGATAACCCAAGAGTACCTTGAGAATGATCTTTAAGTATTTGGATTCCTAAGACAAAAGAGGCGTCCCCAAGATCTTTCATCTCAAAATTTTCCGTGAGAAATCTCTTGGTTTCTTGCAATAAGCCTATATCATTGCTAGCTAATAGGATGTCATCAACATATAGTACCAGAAAGACAAATTTACTCCCACTGAACTTTTGGTATACACGATCATCAACCAAATTCGCCTCAAAACCATAAGAGGTAACAACTTGATGAAATTTGTAATACCATTGACGGGAAGCCTGTTTAAGGCCATAAATGGATTTCTTTAGTTTGCACACCATAGACTTTGGATCACCTGAAACAAAGTTTTCTGGTTGCACCATATAGATCGTTTCATCAATGTTGCCATTTAGAAAGGCAGTCTTTACATCCATCTGATGTAGCTCTAGATCAAAATGAGCTACAAGTACCATTATGGTTCTAAGAGAGTCTTTCGAAGAAACCGGAGAGAAAGTCTCTTTAAAATCAAGCTTTCGCTAGTAGGAAGGGGAAACAAAATTTTGCATAAAATTCATTGGTGGTGGTGGAAACATGGGAAAAAAAGGAGGATTTTGAGAATTTTCGCTAGTAGGAGGAAATTGATAGTTTTGTAAGAAATTGTAATAAGCTTGCCAATTAAACTGATTTGGATCCATTTGGCAACAAAGAAAAAAATTAGAATTGAAATTGGGATTGGAGAATTAAGATTGAGAAATTAAGAATGAGAATGAGAGTTGGTGTGCAAAATGTGGTCACCACTTAGGCTATTTATAGGATTTTTTCATGTCTAATTTTTACATAATTTTAATATAAAAAAATTTACAACTACACTTTTTTTGATTCAGCAAACGGTTGTATACTTGCCGTGTAAACGAAATTTTTTCGTATCAAACGTTACATGTTTCATCTAGATTCACAGCTACTTGACAAGCAATATCTCATGTGCAGCGTTCCAATCCAACAGTAAGGTGAAATTTAAAAAAAAAAATAAAAAAAAAATGATTGAAATCTAACGGTAAGAATTTCCAACGCGGTTTCAAATTGGGCCTCATCCCATTGGTCCAAAATGTTCCTTCCAAAACTACGATTCTACAATTGGGCCTCAGCCAATTGGTCCAAAATCATCCTTGCAGTGCTGGCATAATTTGTTACTTCTCCACAGTAGCCTGCGCCTTCTTTGCACAACAACCAAACAAGTCCAATTTGCTAAGTTTCAAAAGGCAGAGTCATAAAACAAAAAACAAAAGGATAGAGTCAAAATTAGCCGAAATCAATAAAATCATACGGGTAGAGGCTAGGGTGAAGTTCAAAAATTCCTCCCTCACCGGTGAGGGAGTAAAATGACATGTAATAACAAGTTTTTTACCGGAAGAAAAAATAAAAAAAAAATTAAAAAATATTTTATTTAAAAAATAAAATAAAAAAGATAAATTTAAAATGAAAAAAACATTTTATCAGCAATGTTCTTTCTCATTCATCTTTTTGGGCGAACTCAAAACCCATTGTTGAGGATGAGAAGTTTCTTTCCACAAAGTCTTTCAATTTGGACACCAGCATACAATTTAACACTCTCTGCAGGACAAGTATCCACAGTAAGCATTATCACAAACAGTGGGTAGGCAACATAACTAAATTGAAATTCCAGCCTGAACCCATCGAAGATGCAAAGGAATGCTTATATGGGTACCCAGAAATTGAATCTCATTCATTGAACATGCATCAATCACAGGAGAAAGACAAGTAAAGGAAAAAATTAACCAATAAAAGAAAATTACCAAAATGTGATATCTCAAATATCCTAATTTGATTTATCAAACAGTTCACCCAAATAAAAATAGTTGTTCAAAGTTACAATTATTTTTCAAAAGATTCAAACTTTGAACAACCACAATCTGTAACAGAAAAAAAAAATCAGCATAACAGTGCAAACAACAGCGAGAGAGAAGAAACAGAGAGAAAAAAACACAAAAAAAGGAAAATTAATAGAGTCGTCGGAAACTTCCGTGAAGGATCGTCGTGGGATTTCCGGCAACCGTATGTTGTGGCGCTTTTTTTTTTTTTTTTTTGCCTTCATCGTTCATCTCTCTCGACCCTAGCAGCGACAGAGGCACTCACACCGCTGCCACCATCCCCTTCGTTGCTATCTTCATTGTCTCGTCTTCGATCTCTGACAACAGGGATGAGTCGCCGGTGCAAAGGCAGTAATCGACACTTTTTGAGTCAATAAAAAACTATAACCACATCCAATGAATGCCTGAAAATTGAGTAACAGTATATTTACTGCGTGTCAGCAACTTTCTACGAAAGGTTCTCTCTTGCTGTCAGAGTTCATAAAACATTAAAACGTATACGACACCCACGCTCCTGCAAAGGCAGATATTGCGAGTGAACAATCTCCACATAACGACAAATCCACGTGCCAAATGCCACAGAAGATGCGTGCTATACGTGGAAAATTATTTTAGTCTAAAAATATTTTCATAATATCCATGTAAGAAAGGACACTGAACACAATCTGGACCACTCATTTAAGAGTCAACATATCAGACGGTCCAAAAAAAATTTTCGCACAGTACGAACCACTTTCGTTTTCGTACGCTAGACTACGTCATGTTATTGATCTGGTTCATTGAATAGTCATCAAGTATATATGCATGAAATGATATCTACAAATGGCTATTTGGTTCGAGGTGCACTTATGAATTGTTGCAGATAATTTTTTTCTTTTTTCTTTGAATCCTTGCATTCTTCCTTTTCGTTGTTGGATTATATGTGAGCAATTTTGTAATGGTTTTAATAATAGTTTCAAAATTACTTTTGTATATAATTTAAAAAGTATAGTCACATTATAATACATATTTCAGAATAATTTTTATTTTAAACTAATTTAACTAAGTATAATAAAAAAACCAATTAATATTAATATAAAATATTGGATAATATTAATGTTAAAGACTGAAATAAAACAAAAAAATCAAGTGAGTTTAATCCTCGCATTCTTGCTTTTCTTTTAATCCTTGCATTTCTCCTTTTCGTTGTGAGTTTCAAGTGAGCAATTTGTCTTCTAGCACATCAAAGAGCATGTCAGAACAAAAGTAATACTACATACATATTATATTATGAGTCTGGCTGTTTTTATTTTTATTTTATTATCGTATGAGTCTAGTTCTTTTTTTATTCTTAAAATGTAGTTCTGAAACAAACAAAAATGTATACATGTAATATTGAAAATAAAAAATGACAATTTTTTATTAAAAAGGACCAAAATTCAGCTCACTTTATTAGCAGACGGTGTTTCTCATTTTTCTCTTTTGCTCATTTTTCTCTTAATTTTGGGACCTTCCTGATAGATATGTTATAAAAGTTAACTGTGTGGGGGTTTCAACACTTGCACATTCTCTTAGTCTAGAAAGAAATTATCATTCCAGTTATTTTAAACCACAATATGTCAGCATCTCAATTTGTTTCCAGTTTGTTCCCTACTTCCACTTTCTAACTCATTTTCTCAAATATATATATATATATATATATATATATATATATATATATCATGGCACGTAAAACAAATGGCAAATAAGACTTCTTGTCAATTATAGGAGAGTATGTGAGTATAAAGAGAGGAAAGCGAGGAACCGAGGGTGGTTATTAGCTATTGTGTGTGTGAGTGGAATAAAAATGAGAGGTGAGTGGTTGCTAGGATGAGTGGTGTAGGGTCGTAGGGTGAGTGAAAAAAAGTATAAAAACTTGTACTAAATGCTAGTTGCAGCCTTTCGAATTGTTGGAGCCAGTGACATGCAAAGAAGTCCTCTAATTTTGTCGTGCACGTCAATGTCTTACAACTTTAGATTCAGATAAAAAAATAGCAACACAGTACATAATGAGAAAAAGAAAAATTGACTTTCAAGTGAGGCAATGAGTAAGGTTCTTACACGTGGATCCATAGGATCTCTTTTTCTAAGATAGTAAATAGAAGTAACAATTATTGATATTGATGGATAAATAAAGTATACTTTTTGGATGATATGGAGAATCCATTATCTTCTTAACCAAAAGAAGTAGCATTGTTTTTTTCTTGGCAACAACACGATTCCTTCTTGGCCTGTGCTATTTGAAGTTCCGAACTCGATGGGGGCATGTGTCTATATCTGAATGGAATGGGAATATATATATATATATGGGATTGCGATAAGAGATTGAAAGCCTATAAAGGACCACTGACACTTTTATGAAGCATCTCTTCTTATCTGAACGATTTCATGATTACAACTTCCACTTTATGCTGCCCATCATCTTAATTATTCGCGTTATGGGCAGAACAGAAACAGATCCTATTGCATCCTTTAAAATTTTCCAACTTTGCTTTTCATTTTTCTGTTTAAATAAAATTTTAATCTCTTTTAGTTTAAATTTTTACTAAGCATTTATTCCTTTTAATATTTTGAAATTGTTCTAGTCCTACTGAATTGTTCCATGTCAACATAATTAATTGAGCTCAATCCAATATGCAAATACAGCTTAACGCAGCCCATGTAATTGACCAATATTACTAGTTTGGGTCGAGGAATCATCCAACACTTTGCTATTTAACTTGCACAATGCTCTATATGTCCAAACCAAATGATTTCAACACCTACTGCTCATACACCCTTCACACTGAGGGTTCCAAAATACTAAATTAGTTAAAAGGACTCACTCTGAGGATTAGAATAGGGGAAGAAAGAGAGATTTGTGGGTTATTATTGGAAATGTGCGTATAAAATATTAAAAAAAAATCATATTAAAATAATATGTGTTTAAAAAGTCATTTTAACTACTTTGTAACTTATTGACTAGAATAGTTGATAAATTAGCTGAAATTATAAAAGCTAGCTGAACATTGAAAATATAATTTTTAATTGAAAGCTAAGAGCTAATAATGTGACTTATTATATTAATTAGAAGCTAATAATCATTTTTATAAAAAGCACATTGTAAGATTTTCATTGACTTCTAACGACTATTACAATGTAGAAACACCCCTTGCACTAGGGGTATCAAAATGAGTTCAATCCGCATAACTTACACAAACGGGATTGAGTTGTGCTGTACATTTAAAAACTTTATAATAAAAAATTTAAATTATAAGTATTCAATTGGAAAAATTTAAATTATAAAAACCTAATAAAATTGTATGACTTACATATTAATATATTTTTTTATTTTTTCTGGGTACAAAGCCCGAAAAACAAACAACTACCTAACAAAAACAACATTGGAGTTGTAAGCCAAGACCATCTCCAACGGTATTCTTGTGCCTGGTTCTTGTATCGTAAGAACCGTTCCATCGGTTCTTACCATTGGAGCGGGTTGACGTGACTGTCAGGATGTAAGAACGGTTCTTCTGCAAGAACTCCCAAGA
Source organism: Pueraria montana var. lobata (assembly GCA_026413185.1). Lineage (NCBI taxonomy): Eukaryota > Viridiplantae > Streptophyta > Magnoliopsida > Fabales > Fabaceae > Pueraria > Pueraria montana. The sequence goes on along the minus strand of CM048648.1, from coordinate 22,119,342 downwards.
ACTCGTTCCAAGTATTAAAAAAAAAAAATTATGAGCAAAACAAGAGGGAAAATAACGAATTCACAGCAACCATGAAATTTTCGTGAGTGTTCATCGTGAAGAACAAGAATAAAATTAAATACAGATCCAGCAAAATAAAATAAAATAAATATTATAAAAAATCACAAAGTCAAATCTCAATCCCTCCACAACAACAACCAGATCTAGAATTATTTAAAAAAAAAAAAAACAGGAACTGATGAGAGATAGGGGAGAAGGGAAGGGGAAGATCTGCGATCACCGTGACTCCAAAGTCCCTTCCTTGTTCTCCCTCTAGAGAAACTCAAACCCCACCTTGCAACCACCGCACCACCATGGGAAGGGAGAGACTGAGATCTTGAGTGGTGCTTCGGTAACGTTAGAAACATTGGCGTCACCGAGAACAGATCTGGACCACCGCCGCTTGCGTAGTGGAGAGCGGATCTGGATGTTTGTGGAGGGGGAATTTTGTGCGTGAGTGTGAGGGAGGAGAAAGGATTTGATTTGGGGAAAGTGGGTTGTGTGTGAACGGCAGGAGAAAGAAATTGGAAAGGGGGGGTGGGGGAAGTGAAGAGGAGGTGGTACGTGAGTGTGAGGGAGGAGAAAAGATTTTTGATTTGGGGAAGGTGGATTGTGCGTGAACGGCAGAGGAGAAAGAAATTGGAAGAGGGGGGTGGGGGAAGTGAAGAGGGGGTGGTACGTGAGTGTGAGGGAAGAGAAATTTGGAGAAAGTGTGTGATGCGTGAATGGCAGTTGGAAAAAGGGGGTGACGGAAGTGAAGAGGGGGTGGTAAGTGTGGAGAAAAAAAAAAGATAGCAATTTTTTTTTTTACTTTTTGAAATTCTTACCGTTAGATTTCAATCATTTTTTTTTTTTTTTTAAATTTCACCTTACTGTTGGATTGGAACGCTGCACATGAGATATTGCTTGTCTAGTAGCTGTGAATCTAGCTGAAACATGTAACGTTTGCTACGAAAAAATTTCGTTTACACGGCAAGTATACAACCGTTTGCTGAATCAAAAAAAGTGTAGTTGTAAATTTTTTTATATTAAAATTATGTAAAAATTAGACATGAAAAAATCCTATAAATAGCCTAAGTGGTGACCACATTTTGCACACCAACTCTCATTCTCATTCTTAATTTCTCAATCTTAATTCTCCAATCCCAATTTCAATTCTAATTTTTTTCTTTGTTGCCAAATGGATCCAAATCAGTTTAATTGGCAAGCTTATTACAATTTCTTACAAAACTATCAATTTCCTCCTACTAGCGAAAATTCTCAAAATCCTCCTTTTTTTCCCATGTTTCCACCACCACCAATGAATTTTATGCAAAATTTTGTTTCCCCTTGTACCGAAAATTCTCAAAATTCTCAAAGTATTCCTACATTTTCACCACAACCAAACAACTCCACCATGTTTCAATCATCTAATGATGAAGTTGAAACGAAAGTTCCACAATTTTCTACCCAAATTGGCCTAGAAAACATTACACTTGAGGAAGGAGGAGAGAATTCTACAAAAAAGAAATCGTGACTCATGTTTACAATTGAAGAGGATACATATCTCATTGAAACATGGCTCAACGTTTCAAAAGATCCAATTATTGGTGTTGATCAAACAGCAAAGAGTTTTTGGAAGAGAATAGAGGAAAATTACAACAACTTTCGAAAGAGTCTACGAGTAAGAGAAAGTGGTCAGCTGAAATGTCGGTGGCATAAAATAAATCTTGGCGTGCAAAAGTTCATCGGGCATTACAAGCAAGCTGTTCAATTGAAGAGAAGTGGGTGCTCAGAGAAATCATGAGGTACTTGAAGACAACACCGAAGAAGAAATCATGAGGTACTTACTTGAGATGCAACAACAAGCAAGAACACCGTTAGGCGCAGACGAAGAAGAACAATGATAGATCGCAATCGTGGAGAAGGACATAGTTGATTGTTCAATGACTACTCTGAAATCCTATATACACAGAGACTCAGTTTCGACGAAGGTTCCGAATGCAAAGGCATGTGTTCCTTCGAATTGTAGACGCTCTTAGCAATCATGATGAGTATTTCCAAATAAGAGCTGATGCAACTGGTAGAATGGGTCTTTCCCCATTGCAGAAGTGCACTGCTGCTATTCGCATATTGGCATATGGATCACCTGCTGATAGTGTGGATGAGTACGTTATAATTGGTGAAAGCACTGCAATTCAATGCTTAGAAAGATTTGTAAAGGGTGTGAACGAGACATTTGGGGTTGAGTACTTGAGAAGGCCTAATAACAATGACATCAATCGCCTACTACAAATTGGGGAGGCACGTGGCTTTCCAGGTATGTTGGGTTCTATTGATTGTATGCATTGGGAATGGAAAAATTGTCCAGTTGCGTGGAAAGGCCAATTTCTTAGAGGTAATCATAGCAAACCCACAATCATTCTTGAAGCAGTCGCATTACAAGACTTGTGGATTTGGCATGCATTTTTTGGAGTTGCAGGTTCAAACAATGACATTAACGTGTTAAACAATCTGATGTGTTTAATGACGTTTTGCAAGGACAAGCTCCTCCAGTGCAATTTACAGTTAATATAACCCCATATAATATGGGGTACTATCTTGCAGATGATATTTATCCGGAGTGGCCCACATTTGTCAAGACCATATCAATGCCACAAGGAGAAAAAAGAAAATTATTTGCAAAATGTCAAGAATCGGCAAGAAAGGATGTGGAACGAGCATTTGGTGTGCTCCAATCTCGATTCGCAATTATACGTGGTCCATCGCGTGCTTGGCATATGGATACAATGAAGGCTATAATACTGGCATGCATTATCTTGCATAACATGATTGTTGAAGATGAACGAGATACATACAATAGAAGCAGTGATTTTCATTATGATCATACAGACAATGACATTTTAGTAGGTGAAGTATCTCATGGTGCTCATCCCGATTTTGCTACATACCTGGAAAATAGACGTTATATGCACACAAGACGAATTCATCAACAACTTCAAACAGACTTGGTGGAGCATATTTGGGAACTTTCGATCACGAGAATAATGAAATTTAATGTTTCTTTCTTAATCTCAATGTTGTGCATTTTTTTTAATCATCAATGTTATGTATTTCTCATCAATTTAATATTTAGTCACAAATAAAAATTTTAAATTATTAATATTTTTTACATTATTTTTTAATTTTTGTTTCATAATTAAAATTTATATAAATAATTATTTAAATTTAAATTTAATAATATTTTTAAATAAAACTATTAAGAATGTGGAGGCCAATGTGGGACCTATAAAAAGTAAGTTAAGAGCCCAAAGTAAGTTCTACCATTGAAGCAAAAAATGAGATAAGTTCTTGTATCCTATGTGGCACTGTGGGACCCACAAAAAGTAGTTTAAGAATCCAAAATGAGTTTTACCACTAAAGATGCTCTAACAAATCCAAGGAAAGGATAGCAGGAGGAATGTCGTAGAGGACTACACCAAACTCGTGGTTAATTTCAAGCTTTGCAAGCTTGTCAGCCACCACACACACACACACACACACACACACACACACACACACACACACACACACATATATATATATATATATATATATATATATATATATATATATATATTAATTATAAATTCTCATCTTACAAATTAGAATACACAATTTGAAAAGTAAGATTTCACTCTCCTCATTTCCAAATTCTCTCTCTTTTTCTTTTTTAAATACACATTTCATATAGTATTCTTGAAAATAGTCAAAAAAATTCTCTTAACCTTTTCAAACTTACCTTTTCTTATCATTAAACGCGTAGCAAAGAATTATTTCAATACATACCAATTAAATCCATTAAAAAAAACCTTATATCAAGATTTAAATGATTTATTATAAATTTAAAATATAACTAATATATTCAAATTATTTATTATAATAAATTTTAATTACCATATAATTTATATTTTAAAAATATTTATTTATTTATTACAAATTTTAATTATATAAAATTAAACATCTATCCTATGAAATTCATGAACTAAAATACAAATTTTAAAAAAATACACTAAATATGAAGGTAGAAAAAAAAGGAAGTCGTCGAACTCCACCGAGATTGAAGAACCACTGGAAAAAACAACAGTAGCCACCTTTTCACTGTACCAAAACCTTATCGCAACGCCCATTGACTTCCAAACCTCATCACTTGCATCCAATTTCATACCGCTACTGCGTCTCAACTCAACTCTCTCTCCCCCCAATTACCGGATCTGACACACACCTTATCACTTTTTTCTTCTATTAGGTTCCGATTCAATAATTGCTGATCTTTTTTTACTTTTATTCTTACTTATTTTCTGCAATTTAGTATTTTCAGTTATGGGTGTTTAACTATTTGGCTTAACATAGAAATGTTTGACCCTGAAGATTATTCATTCTATGGGTTTGAGTTGTTTTGCTGGTTATTTGGTGTGCTTTGCTCTCTGTGTTTGTTTGTGTCTGAAATAAGAATGTACCAATGCTTTGTGTTTATAAAATATTCATGCCCACCAGTTGCTTGATGAAATGGATAATATCTTAAGGTTTTTAATTACTAGTAGCATCCTGTGATTTGCTAGTTTGAAATGCCTAGCTATATCTTGCTTTCCTTTATTGAATTGAGATTGGTAGGGATGTCATTGAATGCATTTTATAACTTGTTTTCTTTACTCTTTTTTCATATAGAGTGGTTGCAGATGGCTCCTTTTGCTTTTGCAACTTTGCCTTCTTCTCACATCTGTCGCCTCCCAAAGCCCACAAACTTGAAGCTTCCAATTCGCTGCTCCACAGCTGCTTCTTCTCCTTCTTCGGTTTCCACTCGATCAAAAGCTGCTGACTTTGATTTGAAGACATATTGGGCTTCCCTAATGGTGCAGATCAATCAGAAGCTGGATGAAGCTATTCCAGTTCAGTTTCCTCCGCAAATATACGAAGCTATGAGGTATTCAGTCCTTGCCAAAGGTGCCAAGCGAGCCCCGCCTGTTATGTGCATCTCTGCTTGTGAACTCTTTGGGGGCAACCGCGTTGCTGCCTTCCCCACTGCCTGTGCCCTTGAAATGGTAATCTTCTTTCTACACCCTGTCATTTTGTTTTGAATGTATTGTAATTCATTTTTTTATTTTGATTCTTGATGTTTAGACCTGAGACATTTAAGAGAGATTGGTTTATCATTATCACAATTTTCTTTTTATTATAGTCCTACTAGAGTTTTATCAGTCAAATAAACCTGATCCTAATTCCCTCCCTTTTCTTTTAATTTTTAGAATGACATTAATTGCATGTTTAGTTGTAGGAGTGTCGTGTTGTTCATGTAAATAAGTGTTTTGGTTTCCATCCTTAGCTAGCTGTATTTGCATTCATAGAGTACCTACATTGACCTTAGATGAACTGTTAAGAATCTTTCGTTTTAATAATACCTTTATTTGCAATTTACTTTGTTCTTGAATAAAATAGATTCTCTGAATCCGTATGTTTTGAACTCCTGATGGGATACAAATGGAACTTATGACGTATTGATATTTACTTAACTAAAAAAAATAATGACAATAAACTAAATGTGTTTTTGTATTTTAAACATACATGGTTATAAGTATATTATTAATCTTATATTTCTGTTGCAATCAGGTTCATGCGGCTTCATTGATACACGATGATCTTCCCTGCATGGATGACTCCCCCTCACGCCGTGGTCAGCCTTCAAACCATACCATCTATGGTGTAGACATGGCAATTCTTGCGGGTGATGCACTGTTTCCCCTTGGGTTTCGACACATTGTTTCACAGACTCCATCTGATCTTGTGCCTGAGCCCAACCTCCTTCGCGTGATTGCTGAGATAGCCCGCTCTGTAGGCTCCACTGGAATGGCTGCAGGGCAGTTCCTGGACCTTGAAGGAGAACCCAATGCAGTTGGATTTATAGAAGAAAAAAAGTTTGGTGAAATGGGGGAGTGTTCTGCAGTTTGTGGAGGATTGTTGGCTGGAGCTAAAGATGATGAGATAGAGAGACTGAGGAGGTATGGGAGAGCTGTTGGGGTATTGTATTCAGTTGTCGATGAAATTCTGGAAGAGAGATTGAAAGCTGAGGGAGGTGGTGACAGGAAAGACAAGGGGAAGAGTTATGCAGAGGTTTATGGAGTCGTAAAGGCAATAGAAAAAGCTGAAGAGCTCAGAGCAAAGGCTAAGGAAGAATTGGATGGATTTGATAAGTATGGGGAGCGAGTCTTTCCTCTCTACAGTTTTGTGGATTATGCATTTGATAGAAGTTTCACTGTTGATGATGCCAGTGGATAATGGGTTCTTGATATTTGTATATTTATAGTTCTTTGATTGATTAACGATTTGAGAATCGATCATTGCATATTTGCATTGCAAAGAAAACTTAACACAGTTTAGAACACGGAACTGCAAGTCTATACAATCAACCTCAGCATTTAGACTTTCCCGTTCTTTTTGTGTTGGATATCTTGACCATTTACAGAGATGAGGAAGTTCTGAAGCATGGATCCATAAAAAGAGAGGCATATCTAATTAAATATGTATCATCCAGTAGCATTTGTGATACCAAGTTAGCATTCCCAGACCCTAAAGCACTAATATTATGGTTTTTTTTTTTTTTTGAGTGTTGTTAAATATGTTTCAACAGATACTGAGTGCCTGTTTGATTATCAAACGAAATGGAGTTTGCTTTGCTCATTTCTTAATACAAAGTTCGAGTTACATTTCTCAGGAAAAAAAATTATGGCAGAAGAATGGAGTTCTCGATGGGAAATAACAGGTTAAGTTTATTTTTGGTATGTCTCTGTTTTGGACCGATATTTTGGGCCTATCTTGAACCAATGTGTCAGGTCTACACCTAATAAAAAAACGTGTTGGGCTTTGTTAATGCCACCCCATGTTTCTCTAAATATACACCCTTAGTTTAATTTTTTTTTTTTTATGAAAATTCTCTATGGAAACACCTTTATCACATAAAATGGAAATGTGTTTCCTTTTGTTGGGATCTCACACTGTCTGGTACAAAACATAAACACGTTTTTGTTTTATGTGGTGAATTTTGAAAATCAATTATATATATATATATATATATATATATATATATATGAATGTCATTACCAATCTAAGTACAAATAAGTCTAACATAACACAAAACAATACAAAATACAATATAGTGAAACAAAGTGGTGGTAATACAAAATACCTTATTCAACCATTAACAAAAAAAATGCAAAAGCCAAAGAAATGCATATAAGTTTACAATAACATGAACCAATAAGTCTATTCCAATACGAAATATAAAATACAAAGATTGTGAACAACAAAATTAGACACAAAACAACGTCATTCTCATCGAGTATTTCTCCTCGTCCTTTAATATGTACTCCCTGCTGAAGTGCTTGATTGCGCTAATGTCAATGTTTGTTTCATCCGCTGATGATCAATATCTTCCAGATCAAGCATATGTTGAACATTTTGGACTATCCTCTCAAATAACATATAAAAAAATTCATTATTATGAACATTTGATTGTCAATCAAAACAGGGGAGAAATATGAATAATGAATAATACCTGACAATCATGAGACTTGCTTGCAGAAGACTCTAGTTGCCCTTAGGATGCTGCACGTGGACGCGCTGAGGGCCTGACAACTCTTCCTATAGTGGAGGAATATGGATGAGAAACGTGATGGAACCACTTTATGTAGTCATTCACGCATGCCTACAATTACAATTTTTTTTACAGATTAAATAAAATTATTTTACATTATTAAGGCATTATCTATTTTCTCTAGAACGGTTAAATTGTTAAGCTTATTAAATAATGGGGAATACACATTATTTGTTAATTACCACAGTGTATTGTCAACCATCAAAATTAAAAGTTACTAGAGATTTACTTTAAATTTATTCATTGAACCAAAAAAATGTAGTCGTGAAGTTCATATTTTTTTTTATTTAAGTCTAAATAAATTCACAACGAGTTTTATATAAACTGAATAAATCTCGAAATTAATTATCAAATCAATTATAAACAAAATTTAGAGATGAGTTTTTGAGTTAATTTTTATTTAACGGTTCTGTTAACGTCCGCTTTTAGGATTAATTTTAAATAATTAAAATAATATGATTTTATTTGAAAAAAATATTTATTACATTAAAAATTTAAGTGTAATAATTTTTCCTTTCTTATAGAATTTTATTATTTTTAAATGTTTAAAATCAATCTTAAACTTGCATAAACTTAGAAACAAAATCTATTCTTTCTCCAAAAAAAAAAAAATGAAACCAAATTAATTAGAAAATTATTTGTTCGTATGAATTGGTGTGACACAAAAATTATACTCCCTCCGGTCATATTTATAAGATTCAATTATCTAATTTATCATATTTAAAGAAAATAGTTAATTTAGTTGATAGCAATAAATGTCCTAAATTTATATTATTTTTTTTTCAAAACTACCATTGTCATTAATACTCCACTCTCTCTTTCTTTCTTTTCTAATTGTTTGTCATTAAGGGATATTTTAGTCTAAAAATAATTAATGCAAAAAATATTATGAATTGAGTCTTATAAAAAAAAAACCAAATACCCCTTTTAATTTAGGTCTTATAAATAGGACAGGAGAGAGTATAAAAAATTAACTGCTTTTGATTTTATCAATTCTTTTTATTTTTAACTTAATATTTATCTAATGATGCATAAAATCATAAACATGTACAACAATACATTATCTAGCATACTTCTTCTAACACACACTCTATTATTAGTTAATATTTATTAAAATACAAAATTATGAGAGAGTGTTGTTAAATATATTGTGAGACCCGTTTTTAATCAATAAAAAATAGTATGTTGTAAAGTGCGTGTGTTATTGGTAACATTTTTAATCTTTAACTAGTCAATAACCCGTGCATTCGCACAGGTCACGTTCGTTGTCTGTATGCATGTTTAAAAATATTTTATGTGTATAATTATTTTCTTTAAAAATAAATAATAAAGCATATGAGACAGAATCAATCATTTATATCATAACCAAACAAAATGAAAATTCTAATATTTTTAAATTTAAAAAAATAACATTAAAGAAAATGAAATGATTGTATCATGGACTAGGAAAGAGGTTGTAAATCCGCCAATCCTCGAAGGTGGGACTACTCCCTAAGAAAGTCTTATACCAGGGATTGTTTTGGTAATATCTCTCCCTCTCTTCCATTATCTCTAGCATGATTTCTTCGTTTGGACTTTCATTGTTCGAGTCCTTTGCAATTGATGGCTTTGTTTGTGTGGATGACGCTCCTTCAACATCTTGAAGCTTGACATATAGCTCAACAAATGTTATGATAGGGTAATTACCAAATATAGAAAACATTGTCTAGACACCATTGTTGTCCTCGAGTTTGGATGCCCTATATTGGATTGCACCAGCATTCCTGGAAATAGGACATGATAGTGTTCGTTGTACCTTCAACATCTTGAAGCTTGACATATAGCTCAACAAATGTTATGATAGGATAATTACCAAATATAGATAACATTGTCTAGACATTGTTGTCGTCCTCGAGTTTGGATGCTCTATATTGGATTACACCACCATTCCTGGAAATAGGACACGATAATGTTCGTTATATTATATAAAGGTGAATATAATTTTTCTATCCCATATATAATATATAATTATAATCTATTCAGTTACTCATGCATTTTCATGGGTTATGCTGATTTTCATGCAGGTTTAAAATAATTAAAATAAAAATATTATTTTTATTAATCTTCACATATAAATAATGAAAATGGTGAAGATAAAAATAATTTTTGAACTCAAAGAGCACGACTTTACCCTCATATGGGTTACATTTGTCTTTACATATGTTCTAAAGTAGCTTTACATATATAAATATTTATTTAAAAATAAACAATAGAGTATATGAAACAGAACCAAACATTTTGATGGAAATCAAACAATAAGAGAAATATACTTTATTTTTAAATTTTTTTAAAAATTAACATGATAGAAAATGAAATGAAAATTCAAAAGTAATATTTATATATTTAATTAATAACTTTTTTTTTTATCTCATGTGAGACATCATTATATAAATTTATTGCAAAAATTAAATACAATGTAACCTAACTAATTTGACATAATATTATCTCATTTAAATTTGAATAATATTATTTTAGATTTAAGTCAATTAGATTTTTTTTTTAGACCACATTTATCCTCTATGGAAGATAATCTCGCTCAAATCTAGTAGGACTACTATAAGCGACAAAGTTATATCTCTTCAAACATTTAATGTAACTGCACACCTATGTGTCAAATGCTAGATCACTTGTTAAGTTGGAACAATTCTATGTTGTGTAAGTTGATCTACACGCTTTGTGGTTTAAGTCATTTAGATTTTATTAACTAATTTTTTAAAGTTTGATTTTAATTTTTTTCTAAATTTATTCAAAATATTTAAAATTATATCTATAAGTTAAAATTCATAAAATAAAGTAAAAAAGTAATACATTGAAAATTTTGAAAACATTAATGGTCCGTTTATATATAGCATATACACATATTTTTTCTATTTAAATATTTACAATATTTATATTATTACAATAGCTTTTTTGTGTGTATTTTTCTTGTTTACGTTACTTTGTTAACATTTCTCTTTAACATGATACAAAATGAAACGATGATGGCTTTAGAGCTCGTTTTGTGTACTTAAAAAAGTCTATAATTAATTTATATAAATAAATAATTTAAATAATTATTTCTAAAGAGAAAAGGCATATTTAAAAAATAATTCAATAATATAAAAGTTGATAATTGAACAAAATAAATTTTCTATTTATTTATCACTCTAGAATCTGTATTAACTTTTTCTCTTTGACTATTTATTTTTTACATCACAATATAAATAAATGTAAAAAGGAAAAAGAGAAGCAAATGACAAAGATTACCAATTGACTTGTACTTCATTATAGCGATGGAAATTAAGTTTAAAAACATCTAAAAGCATGCTTTCCCTATGCCAAGTATTAAGGTTCGTGAATGAAAAATTGCTTTCACTTCTAATAGGAAACATGGGATTGATTAAATCTGAATGTCATGAAAAAATATTATAATATATATAAAAAAAGGTAAAATACCTAAGTTTATCCTTTTTATCCTTTCTCTTCAATGCAAGGTTCTTGCATTGTATCCATACATTTACAGTTCCCGCCACCCGTAACGTGCCAGTAATCTGCATTGCAGCAAGCTCTACTTCCATTGGCCAACTCACCTCCAAATACATGACTAACTTAAAAGGTTCAAACCTCAAGTATTAGCAAACTATATATATTTTATCATTAGAATATCATATACCACTAAAAACAAACATACTACATAGACTCATAACATAAAGTACTTAAAAACATGCCAAAGTACTTAAAACATTATATTAAAAATATGACAGCAACTTGCAAACTTGCACAGCACGTTGCTCACTCTTTATCAACTTTAACTTCCTTCACCTTCAACTTCATTTTGCAAATATAAGAACATTCATGTCCCTCGTGTATAGAAACATTACCGCCATCCCTACATGAACTAATATCCTCATTAGTCTTACGAACAATATCATCATCAATCAAGGACACAACTTCGCCAGTAACCTCCAAGTTAGAATCAGAATGTCCATCATCATGTAATCTGCCATAAAGATTAGGATTGCTAGATTATAATTTGAACAAAGGTATATGATTGATCAAAATTCAGAACAGAGGAAGTGGCATATGGGGCAGCAAAACCACAAGTTGATCAATACAAAAATGATTCCAAAGCTAATGGCTCCTGGCCTTAACTATGAAAGGAAATTTTTTTATAAAGATAACCAACTTTTAACAGTCACAATTTTAAAAAAAAAATCCTAAATAGCCTTTTGGCAGCACAGGCTACACTCTTAATTATGTAATTTAATTTAGTTGCAACTTTCATGGAAGCAAAGTAATAGTGATTATATGGCGACCCAAGGGCATCTATTTACAATATACTAAATATGTCTCAAAAACTTGTTAAACTTATTTTCCAACCAATAAACAATAACTACTTTTTGCATCAAGGTGGGATGGTAGTCCATCCCAAATTTGACATGAACATTGCATTAGTAACTACTACCGAGCACAATATCTTTTCTTGTTTTCTTCAATCAGAACCTTATTATTCTACTGGAATATTAACACCATAATCTTAAATCACATATGATATGTCAGGTTTACAAAGAAAAAAAAAACTGGAAAGGAAAGGAAAAAAAACTGGAAAGCAAGTAGAAAACAAAGTCAATATCAAAATAGACAGAAAAAAGGGGATAGAAAAGTTGACCTTGTTATGGCCCTAAGCAACTGTTGCCAAGATAGGCATGGTTTCAGACAATAACTTCTGCTCAATATGCATAACCACGTACCTATAAACTGAAAGTATTTCAACAATGCCATTTGTAAAGAAAAGAATTGAGAAGGGTCAAATTCAAAAAAAAAAAATTAAAATGAAGTAAGAAGAATAAAAATGACTAAAAGAAGAAGAAAAAAAACTGAAAAGGAGTAGAGAAGAGCAGGAAAAAAGTTTTGCAAACTGTGACAGTTTTCTCATAGTAAATAGATTTTCATGTCCAATCTACCTTAAACATTTTTCTTATAGTTTTAAAACAAATATCAAACCAAACTTAACTATAAATATAGACAGAAAAAATCCACCTTGTGTCACTCAAAACTCTAGATACAGTGATATACACATGACAAACATTGGTTTTTCTGAATAATTCTTATTAATTCTTATTTATTTTTCAAAGAAAAAGAGAGCTAAGAGGGTGATTCTAGTAATTGGGGCACTTCCTTGCAGTTATAGTCCTCGAAGATTAAGCAAAATATTTTGCCTCAAGTTTGCCACTATTCAACATCTAAGTGATTTTCTAAAAAGTTTTAAATTTTAAAGGAAATAAAAACTTCAGAACACTGCAGAGTCACTACTACATTATAATAAGTTAAAGATAAAAAAAAAAGTGAAAATCTTCTCCAACTAAGAACCATTATTAAATCTTTTTACATGGGAAACACAAAGGTCAATACCGACCTCATTTGTGCAGCTTGCACTCCAGCTAGCACATCTTCTATCTTCTATATAAAGGGAACACATATAAAAGGAAAAAATTGAAGCTTTTCGGATGTAAAACGACTGATAAGAGGGTTGTGCCATCGTTGCAGGAGATAAATTAAATGACACAATTCACTCTTCCTTTTTTTTAACGTACAATTTACCACAAAATAATTAGGCAAATGATAAATAAAATAACAGTGAGATCAAGTGGGCAAAAAAAAATGATCCTAAGTCTTGCCTAGCTCTATTTAAGTTGAACATAGATATCTGAATCCAAAGAAATGATCAACAATCAAAAGGGAAAAGGAATATACCTCAATTTGACTGCACATTCCTAGGATCTTTCTTTTGCTTTGAAATCCCCAAAACATCATGGCACAAATCCTTCATCATAGTAGAAACCAGCAACAGACCCATTCACTGCCCATTTAAAATCACTATGGTTAAACATTAAAAACTAATATACCTATGAATAGTGAAAAAGGTAGATAGGCATAAAGCTCTGTAAACAATAGAGAATATTATATATACCTGCTACATTTTCGCTATTCTTTGTTTTGATTCTCTCTTTGGGAGTAGCTGATAAGTGATAACTGCCAGAGTTCAAATAAAACACATATTAACTTGAGCACAAATTAACATTGCACCACATAAAAAAATAAAAATAAAAATGAAATGAAAGGAAGTTTTAGTACTTGATAGCAAGAACCAAATGAAGAATGATATTACAGTTATAGAAATAAGATAAAAGAAAACTTTTAAAAATTAACATTTTAAACTTAAGATGGTCACATATACCTGAACCATTTGAGCTTCACCCCCTAAAATTTGAAAAGGTATAATTGCTTCTAGCAAGCTCTAAATAGTACATGATAAAATCACCAAGAAATTATAAGAATATTTGATAAGAGCAAATTAATATTATAGATGTCAGGAATGCAAAAGATGAAAAGATAAGAAAAAGATTAAAGAGAAAAGGTAGAGAGATATTTGTCCTAATCCGAAGCATGCAAAAGATGTCATTACTGAAAGGAGTGTTCTATCTTTGACAACGTAACTAACAAAATCTTTATCTGCTACCTCTGAAAAAATATAGAAAGCAAATAAAAATAAAATAGGAAGTAATAAATTGAGCATTAAAAATAAGATATTATATTGGTTTAAACAATCATATATTGAAATAGGAGGCCATGACTTACCATTTACATACTAATAAGAAAGGTTTTATATCAGAATGCTCCAAAACTAATTTCTGCATAATAACTAAATCTTTCATCTTAAAAGCTCCGAACATGATAAAGGCTAGCAAAAGATTTTTACTTTCTAAATATTTTTCTACAAATTACTCATAGTTTACTCCTAACTCCCTTGGATTTTGTCATTACTTCACAAAAGTCCCCTTTATTTTGAAAACCTATATAAATTTTCCCAAACAGAGCATGTCACAGAAAGTTTGTAGAAAATAAAGAAAATTCAAGTGAAAGTATTTTAAATTTCAAACTATCTACTTGTAGACAGGAAAGACATTAAAGTTAGAGAATAAGAAAGGGTTGATGAGTAATTTAAATTTCAACTATAAATATATTCACTGCTACAACCTCTTTATATTGCAAGCGTACTTATTCAATTCATGTAGCTCTCTACCCATACGATTTTGCAGAAGTGTGTGCTCCCACTGATTTGCTACTTCTTCAATTATCCTAGGATCACCTGCTAAAATTGGCAATTAGTACCTTGAATCATTGCAATTCTAACCACATTTGATTAGGCAGAGGACTGAGCAAGTGCATGATTTTAGAAGGCCAAATAGGCTTACTCACACTTTCACTCATTGGATATTCAGCTTCTATGATAGGTAAGCTCCTCTTAACTACATCACCACTCTTCACAGTGTATGTGCTACCATCCTGAAAAATAGTTTTAAACGATGAATACATAAATTATAAAGCCAATATCATGAACTCACTTTAAAAAAAAAAAAAAGTGGAATGAAATTACCAAGATGAGATGAAAGACAAATATAGGCATCATAAGAATATCAGTGAAAAATATTCTTAAGTTGAAGACGAATATATTAGCAAAAAGTAAGAGACATACATAAGCTTCCTTTTCACTTTGTTCTATAAAAGAGCATCTACTATGGTAAATGAATAATTCAATCAATATAGGTCAATAAAACTTAAACAATTAATCATGAATCAATGTTTTCAACTAAAACAAACTATACAAAAGGCACCGCAAGTATCCAAAAGAAAGCTATGTTTAATACCCGTAAGGTAAGTTGACAGCCAAGAAATAGAAAATCCTCACCATACTTTGTAAAAAAGGCTCAAATGAGACCAACCAAAATGGAGAAGACCACTCAATAAAGTAATATCAATTTATAAACAAATACTTTGGCAAACTAAACTTAAATTTGATCATGACCCATAATTCTACTCGTGAGTAGATAGGAAATTCTAATGGCTAAGCACTAAAAATGAGACATTATACTTGCTTATCTAAATTTGTGCTAATCGACTTCCTCTTTTGTCATTTTATCTACCAATGCATGAAAAAATAGGTGTCAACTCCCTCCTTGTGTGATTAGTATCCTACATAAAAACACAGAAATAAAAAACAATATAGAAGACACGGTTAAAACAATAAAAAAACAGAGAAATACAAAAAAAAAAAAAAAAAAAAAAACTAAATAGCCAAAATATCCTTGTAACCAATATAGCACAATGGAACATAAAATAGAAGCCATAATGTAAATACATAAAACTAAATTAACAAAAACTCTGTGTGAGGAAAAATGAACAATAATTAAATTAGAGAGAGAATAAAAAGAAAATTTCGGAAAATAACACAGAGGAAAAATGAAAACATAGGAATAAAAGGCAAAGAACGCACCTTTGCATGAAGCCACTGCATTGGTCAGCTCCGTCCATCATCGTGGAATGACACCTATATTTCGTTGGTGAATAAAAAGAAAAAACGCATTAACAGAAAATATAAGAGGAAGGGAGAAAGAATAAGGCAGAAACAGATGGAAA
This sequence comes from Pueraria montana var. lobata, assembly GCA_026413185.1. Classification (NCBI taxonomy): domain Eukaryota; kingdom Viridiplantae; phylum Streptophyta; class Magnoliopsida; order Fabales; family Fabaceae; genus Pueraria; species Pueraria montana. The sequence goes on along the minus strand of CM048648.1, from coordinate 22,103,141 downwards.
AAATGAAAAGAAGAAGGAAGGAAACATTACCCATCTTATGCTCCTTACACACTGCGATCAAATTCTCACGACATTTTCAGAAATCAGTAATTCGAGTAGTTTTGAGAATAATAACTTTGATGATCGGAAATGGCGTGAACCGCATGCTAGGGTTCGGTGAAGGTACGGTTTTCTTGAAAAAAAATCTTACGAAAAATATAGAGAGGATAATGAGAAGGGGGTCAGAGAGTAGGAAAGGAAGGTAGTGATTTTTTTTTTTCAAGGAGAAGAACGGTGCTACAGTATCTGAAGAACAAAATAGGTTTTTGGGAAAAAGATAAATAAGGAAGAGAAAGAATTGTTGAGAGATTGAGAAGCACAAAATAGATGACTGAGAAATGGAGAGTTATCTGGAAGGATGCAGAGGAAGGGAAGGGATGGGGAAAAAGAAAAAAAAAGAAAAAAACTCAAAAAGTATAAACGGTGCGGGAGATCAGAGGAGGAAGTGGGGGTAGGGTTTGAGAAAGAGGTTTGATTTGTTTGATGAGGGCATCTAAGGTGCGAAAGTGACACAGGTCACTCACCGTGCAAAAGTGACTCGATCCGTTGGATATATGGTCTTGAAATTGTGTGGCTGGGATTTGATTTCTGTAACCGGATGGGAAGCGTACAATTAAGTTAATTATTAAAAATAAATATGACATGTAATTTCCAGCGTGGAAGGGGTTTCGAGTGTTAGTGTTTTTCGTCATTCAGTTTTTGGTTCCTTTCACGACGTCTCCTTTCACTTACGAAGCATTTAGGGTTCCGTCCACACCGAGACGCTGAGGTAGTTTGTTGTTCCTCTCCGCCGCTCGCCGCTTTCGTGTGGCTGGTTGTGTTCGTCCCTGTGTCCCCTTTACGATTTAGCCGCTCATCTTGTAGTTTCGCCTGTTTCCCCCTTTCGATTTTGTTGATCCTGTCTATGATTAAGCTTTGATAGCTCAAATTCGTCGGGTCACAGCTAGGCGTGGTTGGCGTGGCGACATCCCCAGGTTTTTTAAATGTGTATTTGTAACAACGCTGCATTTGCTGAACAGTTTTATATCATTGGGTTTCATTGTTTCATTTGTGTTTTGTGACTCAGTTATTGAGTTGACCAAGATTACGATTTATCGAAGGGACTGAGATTTTGTTTCAGCCGACAATGTTGTAGTATTGACGAGATTCGTTCAAGAGTTTTCAGTCGTGGCTGTTTAGTGTTGAGGTAAGTAGATTGTTGAATTGAGGTGTCTGGTTAATTTTTGTTAATGCTTGATGTAGCATCAGTAATTGTTAAAATTGAAGTCACAATTTTGTTGCTTATTATGACATTTAAAAAAAAACATGTGATTTGGTTTTGTGTTCGTATTTGTAATGTGAGTTGTGTTGTTACATAATTCAGTGGCGGAGCTTCTAAATTTATATATATAGGTATGTCTCGCTGGATCAGGGGTGATGAGTGCTAGTCTTAATTTGTGTGGTTGTGTGGTTGGTTCATGATTGTTTGCGAGTGATGAGTTTGAATGATTATATTCATTTTGGATTAGTTTAGTAAGTCACGTGAGACCATGGGTGGGAGGTTTAAGGACTTTCATTTCATGGTCATGCTGATGCATGGGTCTGTGGACTTTTTGTGATGCCAAGATGCTTATAGTGTGTGTATATACTTATAATTATAATACCTGTATATTTAATAATATATTTAGTGAAAGAGTATTTTATTGGAGAGTGAAAAAAAAATAGTCATATAATTATATATTAATAGTGAAAATTTAATATGATGTGACTATTTTAAAAGAATCACGTTTTAATTTTGATTATATATAATAAAATTTAATAATCAATATTTATTATTCTCACCATAATTTGATCCTTTTTTATTTCTTATTTGATCTTATTTTTTTTAGTAAATCTGTTGGTCCCTCAAGTATTATCTTCTCTTCAAAATAGTCTTTAAAGTAATAAAATTATATAAGTAATTTTTAAAGTATAGAATATCTATCAACTTAATTCTTACATTAATATATTTTACAAATATTTATGGATTAATTTGAAGAATTTTTCAATATTTGAGAAAGTATTTAGTATGATTTCTAATACTCTAGAGATTACTTATATAATGTTTATTTTAGAGACTATAGACTTTTTTTTTTTACAGCAAAGACTATAGACTATTTAAAAAAGGGAGTAATACTTTAAGAATGAAATTGATGATTTATTCTTTTTTTTTTTTCCATCTGGATTCTCAGCTTCTTGCACAACAACAACTCTTTCGTGCAAAGTAATGTGGTTTATCAAGTGACATTCATTTGCAAGAACTATATTTATGTATACATTTGTTTTCTTCGTTAAATTTTCTTCGTTATATATATATATATATATATATATATATATATATATATATATATATATATATATAAACTTAATAGTAAATTATTACATGATAATTTATTTTAAGAATAATTGTTTCTATTTTTTTACAAAAACTTGAAAAAACTTAGGGAATTTAGATTATAAAAAAATAAAATATGAATAATTTTTTTAGTCAAATCTTATTTTTGGCTCCCCCAATATTTTTCTTCAATCTCCGCCACTGACAGAATTGGTGACACGGTAGCAGTTTTATGATTGTTACATAGCTAAATTTTTTGTATTATTAATTGTGATGGATATATTTATTTGTTGGTAGGTTGCAACATAAATTGTCAGGACTTAGAAGGAATAATTTTTTCCTGATTGTATGGAGTCCATAGTAAGTGTTTACTGAAGTTATTTTATTGTATGTTTTTTGTTGTATGTATTTTTTTTATTGTTATGATAACATTGGTGTTTATAATATTTTGTTATTGAATTATTTATTTATTTATTTATTGCAGGGTTTGCAGGAGATAGCAACAGATATGGGACTTTTTTACGTATGTAACCCAAAAGCCAAAAAAAATTTCCCAAATAACCTATCTTCCCTTTTATTTACGTATCTAACCTATATTACTATGTAGGTTGAGAAATCGGTTAGCCACAAATTGATTTCTCTTGTATATATATATTTTTTTTTAAAAATTTGCCTGTGAGAAATCGATTTTGGGAAAACCGATTTCTCAACAGCTTTTTTCTTTTTTTTTCTTTTTAATTTTTGTTTATCAATTTTTTATATATATTTTTAAATAGTTTAATTATTTATTTTTATTTAAATCTTAATTATAATAGTTTTTTGAATATTTTTGTATTAAATTGTTAATTAATTTGTTTTTAAAATGGTTAATTTAAATTAAATATAATGTATTTGTTAATAAAAATGTTAAAAATGTTAATTAATTGGTTTTCTATTTTTTTGTAAATAATTTTTAAAAAATTATTCTGATGAATAATAATTAAATTTTTTTCCTTTTTTTAAAAAAAATCAATTGTTAAATTGGAATGAAATAGAATTTTGATGGTGTTTAAAATTTTTCATTATAGTAAGATTTTTCGGTTTTTTTTATTATTCATTTGGAGTTTTTTGGTTTGAACAATAATGCATTACTGTTGTTTTCATATAGATGAATCCAATGGTACAACTTTCACAACTTAAATCGGTTTAGAAAAGGTTGAAAACTGAATCTGGAAACTTAAAAAAATTACTTTTTGCACTTTAATATTTCTTGAGGATTAATTTTTGCATTATTTTGCTTATGAATATGATGTTATTCGGTATGAATAATAGTTTATTGGCATTGCTTTCATGTTGTTAAATGCAATTTTCACAACAAAAAAAATGTTGATAAATGCAACGGTATAAGTTTCACGAATATGTTTAAAAAGGGTTGAAAAAGAAATTCTAAAAATTACTTTTTTCACTTAATAAACGCCTTTTAGATCTAACAATGAACGATTTTAAAACAAATTAATTAATAATTTAAAACAAAAGTATTCAAAAAAAACTATTATAATTAAGATTTAAATAAAAATAAATAATTAAATTATTTAAAAATATATAGAAAAATTGATAAATGAAAATTAAAAAAAAAACTGTTGAGAAATCGGTTTTGAAACAACCGATTTCTCACAGGCAATTTATTTTTTAGAAAAAAAATTATACAAGAGAAATCGGTTTATGACCAACCGATTTCTCAATCTATACAGTAATATAGGTTAGATACGTAAATAAAAAGGGAGATGGGTTACTTGGGAATTTTTTTTTTTATTTTTGGGTTACATATGTAAAAAAGTCCATATATGGATGAGACTCAGCAGAGATGTAGTGATGTATCTGAAGATGCTAATGACAGTGATGATTTGGTTGACGAGATAGAAGATAGAAATGAGACAGAAGATGTTTCGTATTGTGTAAAACACTTTAAGTGGATTCATAAAACAAACCTTAAAAAAAAGAAAAAAAGTGGATTCATATAAAATTCTAAAAATTACTTTCAATTAATATTTTTTATTATGAGTTTACATGCAACTGCACAAATTTAAATTAATTTAAGTTTTGTAAGTATAAAATTGCGGGTCTATTAAAGGCTGAGCACATACATGTTCAGATTTATAACCCATCTGGGTGACTATTACATGCGAAGCCATTTAGTGTGTAAATTGGTAAGTCTTCTTCAAGCCTCATGGCACACCCCTTCCTTGTTTTTATTTTATGATAGGGTAAAATATGTTTTTGGTCCCTCATTTTATCTAAATTTTTGTTTTTAGTCCCTCATAAATTTTTTATGTGTTTTTAGTCCCTCAAAAATTGTTTTCTTTTGTTTTTAGCCCCTGACATTAATTTTAACTGTTAAGTGATGTCGTGAGGAGCATAATTTGTGCTTGAAATTTTTCTGTTTAAATTTCTAGCGATTTTTAACTACTGCAAAATTTCTGACAAACTAAAACTGTCAGAAATGTTAAAAAAATAAAAAAAAAATCAAAACCTCGAACATCAGATTTTTTGAAATCACAAGAAATGTTACAAAAGTAAACATTTCTGACTGTCAAAAAATTTGTAGCGATTAAAAGTCACTGGAAACTTAATTAGGAAATTTTTACACACGCAGTTTATGTCTGCCATTTCACCACTTAACAGTTGAAATTAACATCAGGGACTAAAAACAGAACAAGACAATTTATAAGGGACTAAAAACAGAACAGAACAATTTATGAGGAACTAAAAATAGTAAAAAAATTTATGAGGGACTAAAAACAAAAATCAAGATAAAATGAAGGACAAAAACATATTTTATCCTAATATATGATTTATTAAAGTACAGCCGAGACAACATATCTATTAGTTGGCCCACAAAATAATAAAATTATACATAAAAAGGGGTCTTATCGAACATCCAACACTGCACATGGGCCACTATCACCCATTAATACTAACACATAATGACTTGTGCAGCCACATGATGCTCCGCAGCTCCCACCACTGGATCGGCATTTGCATTTGTTGGTCTTGCACAAGGACTTCTTACGGCATGAGCAGCAAAGCCCTTTTGCTGTTCTCTCCCTCTTAACACTATTCTCACTTGCACTGCTCATTTCGGGTGTATCCATTTTTACCTTGTCATTACTCTCTTCAGAAAGAAGAGACAGACCCAGGTCCCCTTGATTAGAAGATGTGTAAGAAATTAACGATGTATTTAATTTTTAAAAAATATTTGTCCATACACAGTTCTAATTTGATGACAATGGCCCAGAACCTGCTTCTTATTCTTGAAATCAAGCTTCTCCTTCCGCGATTGTAATTCTCTAAGTAGACAACCAAGGCTGTTCATTTGTTCCTTTAAATCTTGGATATCAGAATCTTTCTCCTGACTGTCACAGTCTTCCTCCTGTAACTGAGACCTTGAAGTAACAAAGAACAGAGTTGAAACAAAATATTAAATTAGTGAGTGGACTATATGGTACTGCAAGCTGGTAGAATTCAAGTATTCAACATTGCAAAAGGTAATTGAGTAACAGTTTTCACCCTAATTTTTCCTGCCTAAGCATCTCAGTTTCTTCCTTCAGCTGTGCAATCTCTCCAGCCATCCTGATCATGCCAAATTGTTAGAATTGAGCCCTTAATATGCATTTCACAAAAATCATAATGACAAGGATACTCTAGCAAGCAAGCTGTTATATTGTATGGCATAACCAAATTATACGGTTTTGTTAACATCAATCCAAAATCCTTATGTTTTGAATGCTCTAATTTTCTAAAACAAAATAAGTTATTCACAGCTCAACTTCTCAAATCTAGTGTTGCTCACAGTTGTTAGTGTCTCAACTCTCAAAGTAAACATTGCATAACATGAATTATAGTAAAAGATACATTTCCTCTATTATCTTTCCTCTATTATGAACAATATTCCTCTGTTTTCAATACTAAATTCAATTAAAACTATATGCTAAGTACAGACAATGGAAGATATGTATGTGTCCAAATTTTGAAAAAGAAGAAGCAGCACCGTATAAACGTTATCAACAAGCCGAATCGCCGCCGCGAGGTTCAGCAATTTGCACCGGATTATCGTTCTCTTCGATGAGCGGTTGCCGTGAAGCAATGGAACTGATCGTGGTCCTCCTCAGCCCATAAAAATCAAATCGAAAATGCCTCCTTACAGAATTCCCCCAAAGACAAACAACTTCATGCACTAAGCTAACCAATTTGCACAGATACGGATAACCAACCACCTGCAACCCCCACAGAACCCTCGCACCTCCGTCATCGCGTTCCAACACCGACCTTCGCACACCAACGTCAGTGAGCTCTACGAAGAGCTGACCGGCTCCGAGGCGTTCGAGTTCTCCACCGGGAACAACTGCTCCGGTTACTTCACCGATTTGGGGGAAAGTTCGAGACTTAGGATTTCTACGAGTTCAATCAGCAACGTTGGGCACCCACTGAGACAGTGCTGAAATTGATGTGGAGGACACTGTGAACAATGTTAACGGACGACCTACGGAGCAACGACATCGACTCATAGTAGAAGGAACCCTGAAGGCTTCGAAGCAAACTGGAAACCCCGGCCACTGTGGAAAATCCATGTCATATTTTATTTTTAAAAATTCACTTATTGAAGTATCCAGTCTGGTTCCCTAATGTAAATCATTACTTCAATCTGAGCCACATATTTTTTTGACCCTTTATCCGACGGACGTCGTCACTTTCCCATGGTGAGTGACCTACGTCACTTTCCCACCTTAGACAGAGTCTTGTTTGATAAGAAAAAGTAAAAAGACAAAAAAAAAACCATAAAAAAGCAAAGGTGTCATTAAATGAAAAGATGTTAATATTATCTTTTGCACAGCTTAAAAAATGCATAAATATAAAAGAAAGTAGATATAAAGAAAGTAGAAATCGGGCCGACAAACACACAAAGTTGGCAAATTCTACGGTGAACCCTGCGATAGGTGATTCACCCATGGACCTGTATTCTTGAAAAATGAAATGTCAAATTTACCCTCATTGATAACCATTGGATATACGATTAAATATTTGGATGGTTGAGATTTGGGAGGGGCAGTCAGGATATTAATTTTATTATATAAGAAATTGGTTATGTATGAAATAGTGAGTAGACCATTTAAACCTTACATTAAACCAATGACTTTGACACATGTGTTGTATGTGAACGCGAGTTGTTCCCCTAATCCAGCACCCAACGGCCCCGATGCCGTCATGGTACTCCCAACCAATAGTTGCCTTTGCGATTGCCACCGCCATCGCCAAAGCTCGCTCTTCGTCAACGGAGCAACTGAGGACTTCGTGCGTGTTATTGTTTACTGCGTTTTTGTTATGGGTGTTCTGTTGGTGAAGAAAGGGGAAAGGGAAAGAGGGGATGGTAAAGACTAAAGATTGGTGGTCCATGCTTCAATTTCCTCAAATCGCTTGTGCATGCTTCAATTTTCCCAAATCGATGGTCAAATTACATTTTGGGTTTTGATTTTTTCTTTATTTTTTTTGAGGCAAATAAAGTAAATATTTTAAAAGCAGTTCAGTCCAGTGCACAAGATGTGCCCAAACTGTATAAAATATTAGATTACAACATCTTTGCTCCTTAAAGCTACTAACAGGCAACATCCTGCATATTACAAGAATTACCATAACTTTTCCTTTTATTGTCTCAACTTAAACTCCTAATTTGAACCAATCTGAGAACGAACCAAAATGGGAACATTATCTAGACTTTAACGCATGAACCAAAGTGTAGTAACCGAACTCCATCATAACCCAAGGAAAAATTTAGCAACCTCAGTGGGAGATGCAGCTGGGCAAATTTATGTGTGTGGTGGATTGGAAGAATAAATTATGAAATTTATGTAGGATTTAAGCCTGGGAACATGATGGCAAGTGTTGAAGGGGATGCATGATGCAAACAACAGAGTGTGATTGGTGTAAACTGTGTGTTATGCTTTCATTGGGGATGGGGTATGACTTCTTACAAATCATTATTAAATGAGTAAATTACACGGACCCCCCTGAGTTTTACTTATATTGCACCGACACCCCCTGCTTTTTTGAACCATACAAAAAACCCCCTATTTGTTGGTTCGAAATTACACGAACCCCCCTGAGTTTTATTTATATTACACGGACCCCCCTGAGTTTTACTTATATTACACCGACACCCCCTGCTTTTTTGAACTACAGGGGGTCAAAAGTAATGTTTAAAAAGGCAGAGGTGTCGGTGTAATATATGTAAAACTCAGGGGGGTCCGTGTAATTTACTCTTATTAAATCATATTTTGCTATTTATATTTTTTATTATTATTTTTTACTACTGTTCACTTCACAAATTGTGATCCACGGGTGGACCATTTGCATCTGGTCTCCATTTCTAGGATGAACGTGTGGGTTAGGTGGTTCACGATGGAGCAGGAAAAAAAAAAGTAGCCACTGTAGCTACAGTAAATTAATAAAATTACAAGTTTATCCTCTTTTCTTACTGTTGGATATAAAATAAGATAACTCAACGATGCATATTTTAAAACAGTAACTGAATATATTTTTTTATTGCAATAGTAACTGAATATTTATTTGGTTAAAAAATATATTAAAATGAAATTATATATGAATATACCATTTTAACCTTACATTAAAAATAATTGCTCAAATCCAAGTCCTTAAACAATTTCTAGAATCCAAGTTCAAAGAGCATATCGGTGGCTTCTCGGTGACATAGTCGCACACATCAAGCAATGACGGTGCTCGTGCGTCTCGGTGAGCATCGCGGAGACAAAGTCACTGTTCATGTCAAAGAGGAAAGCGAATTAGTTCCAATTTGATTGTTCGATAATGTTGAAATTCTTTTGATTCAAATGGACGAGTGGAAACTATGATCTCGGTTGTAATTATGCTTTTTTCTTCCTTGTTCTTTTCGACAACCATGGCTCACTGTGATGACAATAACAACAGCTGCAGATGACAACAGCAACAATGGCAGGTTTATTTCAAGAAGGACGAATTCTAACGCTGTGCATTATGCCGAAAGGATTGTGAGCCGTTGGATATTGGGCGTAAAGTTCGGATGGCTGGAATGGTTTTAGTGTCATTGCAATTATTTAGTGTTATTTTTAACACGTGAACCCTCCACGTTGTTGAACACTCGGTTACATGGAGTTAGTTGGACATGACCTCTGCCCAAAGTGGTTGCCCGTGAATGCACTTTTGTTTTAATTTTGAAGACAATGTGATTGTTTTTAAAAATCTAATGATGAAAAATATAAAAAAAATTATATATTTTTACAAATTTTGTTTTGTGCTACAAAAAACTTAATACTTCTTGTATATATTTTCATAAAATATTACAAATAAAATTTAATATTTTTTATCGAGTAACAAATGAAAGTATAAAAGTTGTGAAAAAATATTTTAGCTCCTTCAAATATATCTATTTATATTATATAAAATACATATGTTGACTAGGATTATTGGTACATGTGTTACATTTTATATTTTTTTTTCACCCTTTTTATCATCCCTTATTTAACTACAATTAATTATTATTATTATTAGCATAATCACAATCACAATTGTAACACCCCATTTTCTTTATTTTATTTTCCTTATGTGTGTTATAAATAAGTGTTGTGAAAATGGTTTTTTATTAATTAATTAAGCTGATGTATGGGTACTTGGACGTGACCAAGTTCTAGCCAAAAATCTAAGTTTTTATAAGTGAACTCGTGTAGTGGTGTGAGTGTTCTGTCCAAACTCTTGTGGTGGGCCTTTGTGTGGGCCACTAGCACGTTTTTCTAAGGCAGACCCTCTGCTGTTGAGCCTTCTTCTGCTCACCCTCCACTTGTACATAAAGTTGTCATGGTTGCTTCTAAACTTGGACAAACTCTTCCTCTTCTTTCCTCTCTCTTAAGAGCACATGCAGTGGCTGTAGAACTGTCACCAGAGAAACCACAAGAACCAGAGCTGAACTCGTGAGAGAAGAACTGCAAAAACACTCTTACAACATCCTCACCATTTACAGAAGGGGAGTGGGTTTCTTCTTTGGGCAGTATGGAATTGGCCATGGGTACTTACTAAAGAGAACCCAACTATTGAGAAAGAGAAGGAAAAGGAGGTACTGACACCTCCTCAGGTAAGTGTTCCTTTCTCCCAAAGGTTGAAAGACAAGAGTGAGGATAGGTATTTTGCTAGATTTGTAGAGATACTGAAACGTTTGCATATTAATATCCCCTTCGCTGAGGAAATTGCTCAAATGCCAAAGTACGCCAAGTATTTAAAAGAAATTCTTTCAAATAAAGGAAAGCTGGCAGACTTTGCTACAATTGGCCTCAACGAAGAATGCTCTGTTGTGGTTTTAAAGAAATTGCCTCCTAAGCTTAAGGATCCAGGGAGTTTTTCAATTCCTTATACCATTGGCAATTTGGAATTTGATAGAGCGTTATGTGATTTGGGTGCTAGCATTAATCTGATACCTTATTCTGTTTATAAGAAATTTGGGTTATAAGAACCCCAACCCACTGACATCTCTATTTTGCTTGCAAACAGGACTCTTACCTATCCGCGGGGAATAGTGGAGAACTTGTTGGTTAAGGTTGGAAAATTTATTTTTCCTGCTGACTTTGTGATTCTGGACATTGAAGAGGATGAGGAAATCCCAATTATTTTGGGACGACCCTTCTTCAACACAGGAGATGCAATGATTGAGGTCCGAAAAGGGAGATTAACTTTCAGGCTAGGTGATGAGGAGGAAGTGATTAAAGTGTATGATACTGCAAAAAGCTCCTCCTCTTCCCCTTTCCTGTAATTTTGTGCAAGCCATTGACAAGGTGGAGATGATTGATGTTGAGCTTCACCCAAATGTGGGGAAGGAAGCTCCTGGCTATAGAGTGGATGTGCATGTTGAGGGTTTATTGCAAAAAGGGAATACCACTCTGTTTGAGGGAGGTTGATTTCCCTTTCATTCGTTAGGCTCGGGACGTTAAACAAGCGCTACTCAGGAGGCAACCTGTGAAGAGTGGGTTCATGAACCCACTGTATCCTTTTAATTATTTTATTTTGCATTCTAGAACTTAGGAATTATTTTTATTTTTTGTTGTTCTCGCATGTGGGGACCACGACTGTGCTAAATTGAGCACAACCGTGGTGGTAGAAGCAAGGTTGTGGTTATATTTGACCACAGCTATGCTCCCAGCATTCCCAAACAACGTCATTTACGACCACGGCCGTGCTAAATTGACCATGGCCGTGGTCAATGACCACAGGTGTGGTAAATGGACCTTGGTAGTGGAATTTCGCAATTTTTTGAAAATCAACGTCCAAATTTTCCGACCACGGCTGTGGTAAAATTTTACCACCGCCCTTGTAAAAAAAAACTGAAAAAAAAAATCTTTCTTTTCTTTTTCAGGTTCATGGTCCCTCCTCACCAGAAGCATTACCAGATACCTTAGAGGCCCGCTTTTGAGGAGGTTTTTCTGTTTCTTTTTCTATTTTTTAGTTTTCTTATTTCAGTACTTTATTTTTTGTTTCCCTTTCAGTACATTTTATTTTCATGTCTTGTTGATTTATGCTTTTGGATGCATTGAGGACATTGCATACTTTAAGTGTGAGGAGGGGGTCACGGTTTTTCTCCCCAGCTTTGAGTTGCTATGATTTGTGATTATGCCAGTGCATTGTTCTGTGTTATTTTTGAATTATGAAATTTTGTTTTTAGAACTCCTTTGAAAAAAAAAATTGCAGCATTACAGTGGGATTTTCTTCAAGGAAATGAACATTAGCACTGAACATAATTGAATAAATTGTTTTCCCTTGAGCTTAGCCATAGAAATGTGAGTTTTGAGCTTTTGATTCTTTCAGTGTGTGATTCTGATCCACCTTAGGTGGCATGTTCTATTTTCTATCCTGAAATACATATCCTTGATTGGCTTTTTATTTTCTAAAACTGTTGAGGCATTGGTTAGGCATTTTTCTGGATTCAGATTTTGTTTTACATCCCCATCTAGTTGTCTGTTTTGAGCCTGATTGAATATTCATTTGTCACCTTGCTCTGTGAAAGTGTGTATATTTGTTTATGCTTGGTGATCTGAAGGATGGGGAAAAAGTCAATGTAATGCAGAGCATCCAGTTTAAAAAAAAAAGAATTCAGTGTCTCTCAACTTCCTCTCCTGTGAATTGAATAAAATAAAGTCAAAAAACCTTCAAAAAAAAAAAGAAGAAAAAAACATAGAGAAAAAGAATAATGGGAGAAGAAGTGAGAGCTGAAATATGGGTAGTGAAAAAGTGAATGAAAGAAGGCATTTGCTTCCTTTGATTTTAGATCACTGAGTGTGAACTACCATTAGAGCCCTTTGTTGTCCTTTCCTTTCAGCATCTACCTATCACTATAAACTTGGCCCCATCACACCCTGTCATGCCTCATTTGTTCTGTTTGTGAAAAGTCGATTGAGTTGAGTTGATTGATGAATAGATTTGTGAACATGCTCAATTAAGTGTGATTTGAGAGAATGAGAGATGAGTGAACTAGGCTCATGGGAAATTGGTCATTTATGCGGGTGTTTTAAGCCTAATGGATTCTTTGAAAAAATTCTGTTGCATTTTGTTACTTTTATTGTTACTTATGCCTCATTTTCCATTCTAAATAAATTGGGATTCTGTTACAAGTTCTTAACTAGAGGGAATTGGTTTTGATATTTGACTCAAAATAATTGCTTGAGGGCAAGCAACGCTCAAGTGTGGGGAGGTTGATAAATCGGATTTTCATTGTATTTTGATGTGAGTTTAGATGTCATTTTCATACATTTTGATTATATTTTATTGGAAAAACTCACTGTTTGGTGTTAGTTGGTGCAAGACAGGTACTCAAGAGGCTTCATGAGGAAAAGAATTGAAAATTGCACTTTTTGGAGCAAAAATGCCATTGTCTGGAGGACCAAGAAAAAAAAGGTCAAAATTGAAGTAACGCAAGGACCATGGCCATGGTAAATTTACCATGGCCATGCTGGTTGCGTAGCAGAATTGGACCTTTATGCAAGGACCACGACCGTGGTCATTTTACCACGGTTGTGGTAAGTTGCGCTGTCAGCCCATTTAAATTTTGTATTATTATAAATAGGAGGAGAAACCCTTTTATCTTTTATCTTTTGTTCTATTTTGAAAACTGAGGGTTCTGGGTGAGAAAGAGGTCCTGTGAGAGACTCTGAGCTACGGGAGGACGTAGAGAACACCATTGGGGATCATCACTGTAAAGTTTCTTCCCTTTTGTAATCTTTATGTCTTCTTTTGAGTTTTCTGGCTTAATCATGAACATGAGTGGCTAGTTTCTCTTAGCCCCGGATTGTGATGTAACTATACCTTTGTACCCCAGTACTGATTTTCATAAAATCTCGATGTTATTCAGTTATATATATCTCTTCACTACTTTTATTGCTTTTAGGACCGATCAGTCTAAACATAAGTTAATCTCTTGCTTATGATCAATTGCTTGCAATTAACTGAACTGTGAAGTGATTAGATTCGTACAATTTGCATGATCAAACTTATTGTATGAATTTCCAGTAGATTAACCTGTTAATTAACCTCTATGAGATTTATCATTTGCTCTAAATTAATTCACCTATGATCAATTGGGAATTAAATTAGGGGAAATAGCGTTATTAACTATAATCAATTGTTAATTAATGAATTTAAGAGGTCGCTGACAAGTAACACATTTAGGAATTTTATTGAGATTATAATTGGGGGAAAAAGGGGTACATGTGAAATCACAATCCTAGGCTTCTTTATCATAATTGTTCTCACATTAATCTTTCTGCTTCGATTCTCTTTCTTTTGAAAAGAATAATTGACCACCATTCATCTCAATTTGATTTTATATTCTGGATTGCTAAGTTATTTGTGAAATTGATTATTTGGGAACGCGATTGGTCCTTTGGGTTCGATATCCGGACTCCTAGAGTCCACTGTTACTACTGTGTAGGGTACGCTTGCCCCTTTGCAAATGCATTTTACACATCAAAAGGGTGTCACATTATATGGTATCAGAGCAGTGCGATTCAAATCGGACTATGTGTTATGTGTCCTCTATGTTTCCTATGTGCTTGTGGTGGAGTTGTTTGAATTGCTGAGTGGCTGGTTGTTCATTATACCATAAATCCTAGTTATGTTGTCATGAAATATTGAGACTGGCCATCTCAATACTTTGTGCGATGTGATGGGACATTGTGGCAAGCGAAAACCAAGATCAAGGATAGTTACCCTTGGGCTTCCTTGGTTGTATGCATGGCTTAGGAGAAATATATTGCTTACTTGTGTGTGAAGGATGTGCAATTGTTTCCAACTTCTTAATTCTTGATTGGACGCTTGAACATATGAGTAGAAGATGTTACAGTGTGTGTGTTCTTTTGATTGATGTGATGGCCCTTAAGTGGGAATGTTGTTGTTCAAGGTTCTTATGTGCCTTACTTCCTGCAGGAAGTAATGGCAGGTAGGAACGATTGAGCCATAACTAATGCTCTGCAAGCCTTAGCTCAGGCCTTGGGGAATCAGAATGGAGGTGGTGGAGCTGTTGAGTTCCAAGGGTTGGATAAGTTCCAGAGGAACAACCCGCCAACATTTAAGGGAGGATTTGACCCTGAAGGTGCACAAAACTGGATTCGGGAGCTGGAAAAGATCTTCCAAGCTATGGCATGCACAGACGCCCAGAAAGGTGACTTTTGGCACCTACATGCTGGCTAAAGATGTTGAGCATTGGTGGGAGCACACCCATCAACACATGGTGTTAAAGGGAAGAGAAGTCAATTGGAATGGCTTCGGAGAGGCGTTCTTGGAGAAGTATTTCCCTGAAGACATCCGCAATAAAAAGGAGATGGAGTTCCTAGAACTCAAGCAGGGGAACATGACTGTGGCAGAGTACACAATCAGGTTCGAGGAATTGGCAAGGTACTTCCCCCACTACAACCATGAGGGAGGAGAGCACTCCAAGTATGTGAATGGCTTGTGTCCAGAGATCAAGCAGGCCATCAACTACCAGGAGATTCGCCAGTTTCCCACACTGGTGAACAAATGCAGAATCTATGATAAGGATAACAGAGCAAGGGCAGCACACTACAAGAGCGTGGGTCTAGTGAAGGAGAGGTTTGGCAATCAGGGTAGTAGAAAGCCATACTCAGCCCCACCTAGAAGATATGGTAACCACTATGGGGACCAGAGACCCATTGGCAGACAGTCCAAGAATAGTAGAAGTGGAGGATTTTCCACCCCACTAAGGTGTGCGAAGTGTGGGAAGCCTGGACATATGGCTCGTGAATGTCTAGACAGAGAAGTGACTTGCTTCAGCTGTGGGAAGCAAGGGCACATTGGACGCAACTGCCCCATCCCCAAGGAAGAGAGAAGTAATAGTAGCCAGAGGAGTGGGAATGGCCAGAGTTCTCAAGGTAGTAGACCTAAGACTACAGGAAGAGTCTTTGCTCTTAGTGGTGCTAAAGCCTCAAAGTCTGATGACTTGATCCAAGGTACGTGCCTCATAAGAGAGAATTCCTTAGTGGTGTTGTTTGATTCGGGTGCAACTCATTCATTCATATCACATGTTTGCGTGGAGCGATTGGAATTGCCCGTTTCTTCTTTAAGCTTTGATTTGATTGTTGATACACCTGCTAATGGTTCTATAACCACGTCCAGTGCCTGTTTGCGATGTCCTGTGTCTATTTCTGATAGAGAGTTTCTAGTTGACTTGATTTGTCTACCTCTTAGTCAATTGGACGTTATTCTTGGTATAGACTGGTTATCATCCAATCATGTCCTTCTAAACTATTTTGATAAGACCGTCGTCTTTGGAGAGCCCATTGCGAGCAAGGATATGAGATTTATAACCGCCAACTAAGCTATGACTTCTTTAAAAGAAGATGCCCAAGTATACATGATGATAGCTTCCTTGAAACTTGAGAGTGAAGTGATGGCTGAGAATGTGCCAATAGTGTAGGATTTTCCTGAAGTGTTCCTAGAGGACATTTCTAGTTTACCCCCTGAGCGTGAGACTGAGTTCTCTATAGACCTTGTGCCTGGTATAGGACCTATATCCATAGCACCTCTCCTTTAGAATTGGCGGAGCTTAAGAAAGAGTTAGAGGGGTTGCTAAAGAAACAGTTTGTGAGACCTGGTGTATCACCATGGGGAGCATCTATGTTGTTGGTGAAGAAAAAAGATGGTAGTATGAGATTGTGTGTAGACTATCGTCAGCTGAACAAGGTCATGATTAAGAATAGGTACCCTCTTCCTAGGATAGAGGACCTTATGAACCAGTTGGTGGGGCCTGTGTGTTCAGTAAGATAAATTTGAGGTCAGGTTACCATCAGATCCACGTAAAGTCTGAGGATATTCCAAAGACTGCTTTTAGGACCCGTTATGGTCACTATGAGTATATGGTTATGCCCTTTGGTGTGACCAACATGCCCGATGTGTTCATGGACTACATGGACAAGATCTTCCATCCCTACCTAGACAGCTTTGTAGTGGTTTTCATAGACGATATCCTTGTGTACTCCAAAACTAGGGAGGAACATGCTGAGCATCTGAAGGTGGTGTTGCATACCCTCAAGGACAAGCAACTCTATGCTAAATTGTCCAAGTGTGAGTTCTGGTTGGATGAGGTGAGTTTCTTAGGACATGTTATATCCAGCAGAGGAATAGTTGTAGACCCGTCTAAGGTAGAAGCTGTGTTAGCATGGGAAACACCTAAGTCTTTTTGAGATTAGGAGTTTCTTGGGTCTAGCAGACTATTATAGAAGGTTCATAGAAGGATTTTCTAAGCTAGCTATTCCTTTGACCCAGTTGACCCGCAAGGGTCAAGCTTTTGTGTGGAGTACCCAGTGTGAGGAGAGCTTTCAAGAGCTCAAGAGGAGGTTGACCTCTTCACCTGTTTTAGTTTTGCCTGATCTAAGTGAACCCTTCGTGGTGTACTGTGATGCGTCCAAGATGGGTTTAGGAGGAGTACTTATGTAGAAAGGTTGTGTGGTGGCGTATGCCTCAAGACAACTTAAGACCCATGAGAGGAACTACCCTACTCATGATCTAGAATTGGCTGCAGTAGTGTTTACACTAAGGTTGTGGAGACATTATCTGTATGGTTCTAGATTTGAGGTCTTCAATGACCACAAGAGTCTTAAGTATCTGTTTGACCAAAAGGAGTTGAACATAAGGCAGCGAAGGTGGTTAGAATACCTTAAGGATTATGATTTTGAGCTTAGTTATCATCCGGGTAAAGCCAATGTAGTGGCTGATGCCTTGAGTAGGAAATCCTTACATGTGTTAGCCTTGATGGTTAAGGAATTGGACCTCTTAGAACAATTTCGAGACTTGAGCCTAGTGTGTGAAGTGATCCCTAGAAGTGTAAGGGTAGGCATGTTGAGAGCGTCCAGTGGCCTATTGGACGATGTTCATGAAGCCCAAAAGGTAGATCCCTTCCTGGTTTGCCAGCTCGAGGCCATAACCCAAGGGAAAGAGAGTAGTTTCAGCTTGGGAACTGATGGAGTTCTGAGACTCTGAGGTAGGATTTGTGTGCCTAGTATTCCTGAGCTTAGAAAGTTGATCCTAATGGAAGGTCATAGGAGTAGTTTGAGTGTTCACCTTAGTGCCACAAAGATGTACCAGGATCTCAAAAGGATGTTTTGGTGGCCTGGTATGAGGAAGGAAGTGGCTGAGTTTGTGTATGCTTGCTTAGTCTGTCAGAAGGCTAAGATAGAACACCAGAAACCTTCAGGTGAGTTACAATCGTTGGACGTTCCTGAGTGGAAGTGGGATAGCATCTCCATGGACATCGTTGTGGATTTGCCTAGAACTCCCAGAGGTTTGGACTCAATTTGGGTTATAGTGGATAGGTTAACCAAATCTGCTCACTTTATTCCAATTGATATTAGGTAAAGTCTAGACAAGTTGATCAACTTGTATGTGAGTGAGATTGTGAGAGTGCATGGAGTACCGTCCAGTATAGTTTCTAATAGAGACCCAAGGTTTACCTCTAGATTTTGGGAGAGTTTGCGTAAAGCCTTAAGGACTAAGCTTAGACTGAGCTTAGCTTACCATCCACAGACAGATGGTCAGACTGAACGAACCATCCAATCCTTAGAAGATATCTTGAGAGCTTATGTATTAGAGGGAGGTGGTAGTTGGGATAGTTTCCTACCCCTTGTCGAGTTCACCTATAACAACAGTTACCATTCCAATATTGGGATGGCACCTTATGAAGCCCTGTATGGGAGGAGGTGTAGAACACCTCTGTGTTGGTTTGAGACTGGCGAGGACCTTATGCTAGGACCTGAAGTAGTGCAGCAGACTACTAAGAAGGTCAAGATGATTCAAGAGAGGATGAGAGTGGCTCAGAGTAGGCAGAAGAGATATCATAATAAGAGATGAAAAAACCTTAAGTTTCAAGTAGGAGATCATGTATTCTTGAAGGTCACTCCCTGGACGGGGGTTGGACGCGCCTTGAAATCTCGTAAACTTACTTCTCATTTTATTGGTCCCTTCCAGATTTGGAAAAGGTTGGCGAAGTCGCCTATCGTATTGCCTTACCCCCATATCTTTCAAACCTTCATAATGTCTTTCATGTGTCACAACTCATAAAGTATGTCCATGATCCTTCACATGTGGTAGAGTTGGACGACGTCCAAGTAAGGGATAACTTGACATATGAGGCATTACCCTTGTGAGTGGAGGATCGCAGGGTGAAATAGCTAAGAGAAAAGAAAATTCCTTTAGTAAAGGTTGTATGGGGAGGAGTTTCATAAGAGAGTGCAACATGGGAGTTAGAAAGTCAGATGAGAAATTCATATCCAGAGCTGTTTGCTTCAGGTAAATTTTGAGGACGAAATTTCTTTAAGGGGAGGAGTGTTGTAACACCCAGTTTTCTTTTTTTTATTTTCCTTATGTGTGTTATAAATAAGTGTTGTGAAAATGGTTTTTTTTATTAATTAATTAAGCTGATGTATGGGTACTTGGACGTGACCAAGTTCTAGCAAAAAATCTAAGTTTTTATAAGTGAACTCATGTAGCGGTGTGAGTGTTCTATCCAAACTCTTGTGGTGGGCCACTAGCACGTTTTTCTAAGGCAAACCCTCTACTGTTGAGCCTTCTTCTGCTTACCCTCCACTTGTACATAAAGTTGTCTTGGTTGCTTCTAAACTTGGACAAACTCTTCCTCTTCTTTCCTCTCTCTTAAGAGCACATGCAGTGGCTGTAGAACTGTCACCAGAGAAACCACAAGAACCAGAGTTGAACTCGTGAGAGAAGAGCTGCAGAAACACTCTTACATCATCCTCACCATTTACAATGTTCTCGGATCTTAAGGTAAAGGGGGATCTTAAGGTAAAGGGGGAGTGGGTTTCTTCTTCTTCTTCTTCTTCTTCTTCTTCTTCTTCTTCTTCTTCTTCTTCATCAATGGTATGTTCGCGTTGTGAACACCCTACATGTTTTTGAGTTTTGCATGTTGAATGCTTTCTGTGCTTGAGGGATTATGATCCATGTGAGCTGTATGTGGTCGTAGTCCAGTTGTCTTGCTTCGTCTTGTATGGTATTACATGTTCTTGGTAGTTTTGATCCTTCAAGGCAACATTTTGAGTGTTCTGGGATCCTTCGAGAGGCCCTGGACGATGTAGAGAAGTCTGTCATGACATTCTCGTTCTTGAGTCACCAGCGTCCAGTGGTGTCCTGTTGTCTTATGCCTAAGAGCCTTGTGTCCAGTGGCCTTGTGTCTATGGGTTTTGCGTCTAACAACCCTATATCCAGTGACTCTGTGTCTAATGACACTAGCATCCAGTGACCATATGTCTGATAACACCAGCGTCCAGTGATCATGTGTCTGATGACACCAGCGTCCAGTGACCTTGTGTCCACTGTATCCTGGGTCCAGTGACCCCTGCGTCCAGGATTCAGTTCGTTATGTGCTTGATGATTTGCTTTGGTCCTTATACATGTAATTCCTTACAAATATGTGATTGACGTGTTGTGAGATGTGCATTATCATTATGTGAGTATGATCAAGCTATGAATGTATAATGCAAGAGTTTGAATTGTGAATGCATGAAGTGTGAAGTATGAGGTGTTGTCAGATGCCATTGAGACAGGTGACCTAGTCTGTGAGAGACAAAAATGAGCCTAGGTGGTATCTCGACTATGAGTGACCTAGCCGGTGAGGGGCGAGGATGGGCTCACATATGGGTGGGTGGTGTAAAGTTTGACAAAACCATTGTGTACTTGAATGTTTGAGGCATGCATCATAACACTGTGAGTCGTTGAATCGATGTGAACCAAGAAGGTGGGGGTCGCGACAGGTTTAGCCTGGACCCTGGGGGTTTAAGAGACCTGGTGTGGAAACTCCGATAGCTCATGTTGTTCCTATGAGTTGGAGCGTACTTGCAAAGCTGGGTAACCCTGACAGCCACATGCGGATATCATTCTAGGTAGTGTAGTCTATACCGAAGGCATCGATGTCGATGGCGCTTTTTATGGGTAGACCCGCACTCCTAGACTATTCTCCTGAGTTAGAGTTGGTACCAGATGGCAGACGAAGTAGCGTCTAGGGGATGTTGCATTTCATGTGTGATTGGGCGATGTGAACTGTGTGTGTATGTCTTATGTGAAATCCATAAATGAACCCATGATTGTAAATTCCTTTTAATTGTTGTCAATGCACGTTCTATTTTATATAACGAGGGTGATTCTCACTCCCTTTCTCTTTGTGTTATTTCTATTGCTTGTGTTTGGGCTGATTGCCATTTGCAGGTGAGGGTTGTCCAGTCGTGGAGTAATACGTGGACGAAGAGACTTAGCCTCTCTTACTTAGTTTTAATTCAATATAGGACTTGTGTTCTGATAGTTGTGACATTGAGGTAGGGTTATATGTACTTATATAGGTTGTTTTGTAGTATTTAACTCGATGTGTGGCTTCTAACTTCCAACCTTTAAAACCTTTGGACGAATCATTGTAACTCTTTTTCATACCTATTTTTATTGTCATTGGACGATCATGGCATCTTCTTTATGTCATTGGACGATTAAGATATCTTTTCTTGCAATGTACGATGAAAAGCGTTATGGTTGTGAACCTTTTTATTCATAAGAAAACCTTTCGAAACTCGTTATTTCTTCTTGTATAAAGTGCTCTTATCCTTTTATGCTTGGACGATGACGAGGATTGAGAATGTGAACCTTTTACTCATGGAAAAAAATGTTTTGAAAAACTCAATGCTCCTAAAACCGTTGCCTATTTTAATATCTCTTTTCTAAAATCAGTATTTGGGGTAACGGATGTCACAACAATAACCCATAGGGTTGACGCAATGATGTAAGGCTCCGCTGCGTGTAGAAGAACGATCTATTTAATAGGAGAACCCGTGTTTGATTCGCTCCGTTTGCGAAATTCTCTTAGGCCAGCGGCAACCACGCACACGAGCAGGAGTAGGGTTGAGGACACATGCGATCTCTAACCCAAGACAAAAAAACAATCACAATCACAATCACAAATTTTAAAATAATATCATGATAACCAAATTTTAAAATAATATTTTGAATGTTTTGATAACCTACATAATATATAGATTATTTTAAAAATTGAAAAAAAAAAAAATTTGTCATATATTTTAATCATTGATTATGTGACTAATTTTAACAATGATTACATGATAGAAACAAAGAAAGTTATTAAAAGAAGTATACTTTATTTTAATTTTTTTTATTTTTCTCACAATTTATTATTATATTAATTTTACTTTCGATATGAATATATATATATATATATATATATATATATATATATAAGGATAAATTAATAAGTCTATTTGTGATCTTATTGCTCTACTCTCCATACTTTCTTTCACATTCACTCTCATTTGAATACCCTCCTCTTATGAAGTGGTGTAGTTCACTCTCCTAACATACATATAATTCTTCTACTTTTCCTAAAATTTCTCTTATCAATTTCTGTAATTACCCACATTCACAATATATATATATATATATGAGGGATCCACTTACTCCAAGAGTAAGAGAGTTATTCTTCATTCTCAACATTCATTTTCTTGAAATCTAATGGTTAAGATTACAACCATTAGATTTCAAGAAAATGGAGGGTGAGATGATGAGTAACTCTATTAAACTTACTCTTTGAGTAAGTGGATCCCTTCTTATATACATATTCTCATCAAAATTTATTAAAGTTTTTTGGGAAAAAAGTATTCAACCCCCTTAAACTTTGCTCTTTATATAAATAGACACCTTAAATTTTAATTTTGTCCCAATTGATCCTTAAACTTTATCTCTTTTGCAAACAGGTACCAAGAACTTTAATTTCATTTAAATCAATCCTTAAACTTTACCTCTTTTGCACATAGACACCTAAATTTCAATTTCACCTCAATTAATTCTTAAAATTTGCCCCTTTCATAAATACTCTCTTATATTAAATTGGAGTTAAATTACTAACAAAAAAAATTTGAATTGTTTATTTATTTAATCTCAACTATTTAATAGTTTATTTTTATAAATCATTTTTTCAAACATTAAAACATATTAAAATTTAGAAATGTAATAAATACTTTTTTTTTGCTTAATGTTAGTATTTCTCTTTTTATATATATTTTCTAAATTCATATTCTTTATTATATTTTAAATATGGAAAATTAAGTTTTAACCAAAAAAATTAATGAATGATTAACATTTAAGAAAAATAACTTGAAAAAAGAACTATTTGTAAAAAGGATAAATTTTAAAGATAAATTGAAATGCAATTAAAGTTTAAGGTGTCTATTTACATAAAAGTTAAAGTTTAAATATCAATCACAATAAATTTAAAGTTCATGGTGTCTATTTGCAAAAGAGGAAAAATTTAGGGATTAATTGAAACAAAATTAAAGTTTAGGATGTCTATTTACAAAATGAGTAAAGTTTAGGGGGGCTTAATACTTTTTTCCCAAGTTTTTTTTATCAAAGCAAAGTTGATTTTTTTTCTAGACCACAGGTATTCTCTACTAGAGCTAATTCTATTCAAGCCGGGTAAGACCACTACAAATTTTATTTTTTTCAACATAATCAATCTAGACTTAATACATGGTAACATTTTTTTTTTTGGTAAATATTACATGGTAATATATAAAAATATTAAAATTAATTTATGTATTTATATTTTCACCATATAAATTAAATTTGTAGTCAAATTTGATTTATTGTTTTATTGATTTCTTTTACTCATTACAATTCCAATTAAAGTCTATATTTAAACTGATTTAGATATTATATTTTAATTAATTTTCACCACATAAAATACATATGTCAAATCTTTATATAAATAAAAGAAAGGTTGTGAACCAACACTGGTTGACACAAGTGGTTGCGGCTTATGTCCTTTAATCAAGTGGTCTAGGATTCGAATCTGACCTTATGTGCGCTCACAGGTCCCGATGGAAATTAGTCATTTTAGTCATTTTTATATTGGTGAATACTTCATTATCAATATTATGTCAGAAAAAAAAAAGTTGTGACTATTTTTTCATCCTAAATTAGTGTAAAGAAGACATTTAAAACTATTGCTTTAATAGGTTTCATTTGACTTTTCAAATATTATTATAATTTTTAAATAACACTAAAACTCTTTTTTTAGCCCGAGCATTTAATGCATTGTTTTGTAACTCATTTAACAAACTCTTTTTCATTCAATAAAATGCAACAGTGAAAAAAATTATTTTTTCTTCCTCAAATAAACAAAAGCATCCCGAAGAACCATATTGTACATCAAAGCGTTTTGATTCTTCCTTTTCTTTAGATGAGGAAAGGTATATGTGTGTGTGTGTGTTTTAATAATAAGTATTATTTATACATCACTTTTGTTCGAAAATTGGTCTAAATTTTGTGATTTATTATAATAATTTTTCTATTTTTTTATAATATCGATCTAACTTTTTTTCCCATTTCATGACCACTATTTCGTTTAATAAGATTTGAAAGAAGATCAATATTTTTTAAAATAGTTATGTTTTTACGTCATTCGTAGACTATATGATGAGTATTTTATTTTTTTATTATAAAAACTTTTTCTTTTATTGATTTTTTCATATTATAATTAGGGTAAAATATGTTTTTAGTCCCTGTATTTTTACTAAAAATTGGTTTTAGCCCCTGTACTTTTAAATCGACCATTTTAATCCTCAAACTTTGAAAACATGTGGATTTAGTCCCTTAACATCACTAACATCAATAAAGGAAATGGACTAAATCCACATGTTCTTCAAAGTTTGAGGACTAAAATAGTCAATTTGAAAGTATAGGGACTAAAACCAATTTTTAGTAAAAGTATAAGAACCAAAAACATATTTTATCCTCATAATTATGTATTTGAATGTGTTCAACCGGTCTCAGTATAGTATATCAGAATCTACCTACTTACTTGTTTCTTCAATCCTTTATGTATGATCAGTTATCGAGCATGGTAACTGCCGAGTACCTCCCCTGATAGGTCGTGCTGAGATAGTGGCTATTCTAGGTTAGGTAACTGGTTCGAGTAGCTATAGGTCCCATACAGTCCACATCGTAAATGTGTTGTTTCATGCCTTTTTTAGCTTAATTTGCAATAGTATTATTTATATTTTGGCTTAGAATGAGGTTTAGAATTTCTTGAAAAACTAGTGTATTAAGAAAATTAATTTTTTAATTAGAAAACATTTTATTCTAAATGACTTCTTCAATTTGTTATTTTTAATATTGTATTATTTCATAGGTTTTGTTAAAAACTGAATTAATCAAATCTCAATTAAAAAAGTTATATTTTTTTTTTAGTTTCATTTAACAAAGTTGACTTAGACATTTTTTTAACGATGGAAATTAAGCCACATATAAATATAATTTTGATTTTTTAAATTATAAAAGTTAATATGCCAAAAAAAAAACATAATCGAACAATAAATAATTGTTTAATATTAAAATAATGTGTTTTTCATAAAATTATTAGAGGCAATATTTGTATTTATATTTATTTATACAAATAATAATCCTTAGTACGTATAAAATTTATTTATATCTTTTTAACTAAATAAATTGAAAAGTTTTTTTAAAACTTATTTAAATCAGAGATAAATATTTACATCAATTATAAATAAATTTTTTGTATAAACAGATATTAAAATCTAAATAAAATAAAATAATTACAAGGCTAAATATTTACAGCAAATAAAAGTGTATTCACGAGTAGTCACTTTGGGCAGGGGTGTTGTCCAACTAGAATTCGTCTTCAAGAAGAGCACTGAAACACAGTACGCAGTCGTTCAAGAGTTGTCAGAACAACTTTAACTTTATTTTGTTTTATTTCACATAATAATAATTTTAAAGAGGGATAAATCTGTAATTTTACATGTTACTGTAGCTACAGTAGCTACTTTTTTTTTCTTCTCCACTGTGAACCACCTAACCTAACCCACAGGTTCACTGTAGAAAGCGCCGAATTGGTTATCTTTACTTTATGTTGAAAGAGTTGAAATGGAACAAGTTCTCTTGCAGTGCCCTTTGTCCAAGAAATTGCAAAGGAGGCGTTGACGAGAGTTCCAGAGCGTTATGTTCGACTACATCACGAGCGTCCAATATTATCAACCACTACTACTCTTTTTCCTGAAATTCCCGTCGTTGACCTAAGCAAATTGTTGTCACAAGATCTCAAGGGACCTGAACTGAAAAGCTCCACTCTGCCAGCAAAGAATGGGGTTTCTTTCAGGTTTGTCATCATCATCTATATACTTAACTTCTCTCATTGAGAAATTATCGAAAGAATTAAGATAAAATATGTTTTTGATCATTATATTTTTATTTAAAATTGATTTTAATTTCTGCATTTTTAAATTTATCATTTTAATCTTTAAATTTTAAAAAAAAATTGAATTTAGTCTCTTTCTTTTATTAATGTTAATGTTGTTAAGGAAACTAAATCCATATATTTTTTAAAGTTCGAGGATCAAAATGATTGATTTGAAAATATAAGGACTAAAACCAATTTTTAATAAAAGTACATACACTAAAAACTTATTTTATCCAAAGAATTATGTGATTGCAAGATTTAATTTGTCTTTTAATTATAAAGTGAATGATTTATATACCAATAACTCCCTGCTGTTATTCTTCGCAAGTACCGGTTTATAAAACTCATCAAGAAAATAAAGTATCATGCTTAGGAAATGTTAACATATATTAATTAGTTAATTAATTTAAATTAATTAAAATTCAAGGGGACTCTAAATTTAGTTGCAAAAGCAATTAATAAAGAATTTAATAGAGATGCAGTGTTTGTGAAAATTTTTTTATACCATCAAGTCATCAACCATTCAAACTTGCATATATTTCAATTAATTATTTTTCTTTAAAAAATTGTTTTTTTTTTAAGTAAGGGATTTGATTGATCAAAAAGAAAAATATACTTCAACTTATATGCTAAACCTTGGAACTTCGAGAGAAAGAATAGGAACAAAACTAGGTATCAAGGCACTAATTTTTCAAAGTCTACGTGCACACATGGCAATAGTCATATTTTGATACAAGTGATTCTAGCACCTAGGCACCAATGACAACAAACATACCAAGTTAAATTTTTTGTCTCTATGAAAGAAGGATTAAATATATTTTTTTAGTTTTATTTACATATATATGAAAATGTATCATGTGTAGTTCCTATTTTCATAAATGAGAGATTAAAAGAAATATAAATATATATATATATATATATATATATATATATTTATATTGTAAAACAAAAATACCACACTGAACACATTTTCATAATTAAATAAATAATCAAAAGAAAACTATTTTTAAAGACTAAAAACGAACATGTCTATATTTATAGAAATAAAACACATATTTAACCCTATTAAGAATTTAGATTGGTATGCCTAGGCACAAAATATTGAGTGCCACGTTGATTTATGTTTTATAATCTCTTCTCCTTTTAACTTCTAATAACTCTCCAAAATTTCTATTTTGGATCTCCAAAGAAATATGATGTACTTTCTTGCCAACCAAAGAGGAGAAACTAGGATCTATTTTTTTTTTTAGCTATGAACTAAGATAATAGAAAAAAGAAAGGTAACTAAAATGACTTGAAACTACAACAACCCTAAATGACTTAAAGAATCCTAAACTTTTTTATATAAACAAATTCCTTTGAAGAGGAAATTGAAGCTATTACATCACATAAAACAAGCATTTTGGCCAAATTATCAATGACTAATATGGAAAGCATTACAGCTGATCAATCATGGAGTCGACACTTCATTGCCGGAAAATGTGAAGATTGGTGCTCAAGAATTCTTTAATCTTCCAATCGAAGAGAAGAAGAAGTTTGCACAAAAACAAGGAGATGTGGAGGGATATGGTCAACTCTTTGTTGTTTCTGAGGATCAAAAACTTGACTGGGCTGATATGTTTTTAATGTTTACTTTGCCACCAGACAAGAGGAAACCCCACTTATTACCAAACTTCCCTTTGTCATTCAAGTAATTTTTCCTCATTCACTCTCATATTTGCCCTGCTTTTTGTTTTCTCCATCATAAGTGTGAAATGTGATTCCGTAAGTACTCATGTATATATAAGCCTAATATAATTCTTCCTTACTAATGTTAATGATAAACTTGATTTCCAACAAATCTCTTCTATTAAAAGAACGAACAAAAGAAAAAAGTTACAGTAAAAACTATATAGAAGTTTGAATTTTGTTATTAAATTTTGTTACTAAAGTCTAAAACATATTTATTATATTCAGTAATTGGCCTGATATGTTCATTTGGTTGTAGAGATGACTTAGTGACCTATTCTGCTGAAATGAAGAAAATTGGTATGCAAATCCTTAACCTAATGGCAAATGCCTTGAAAGTGGACACTATGGAGATAACAGAGGTATTTGAGCCAGGGAGTCAAATGATGAGGCTTAATTATTATCCACCATGTCCCCAACCAGAGCTAGTGATGGGACTTAATCCTCATTCTGATGGTGGAGGCATCACCATCCTTCTCCAAGCCAATGAAGTGGAAGGTCTTCAAATAAAAAAAGATGGACAATGGATTCCTGTGAAAACCCCTCTCTAATGCTTTCATCATTAACATTGGAGATGTGCTAGAAGTAAGCATTTAATTTGTCAATTCATTTGTGCTTTAGCTAGATCAATATCTTAAAATAAAGAATGTGCCCATTGAAAGAAAAAACATCTTGGATTGCAATAACTTTTTGACCTTTTATAATCCTCTTAAATATTACTCTTCATAATTTTGGCAGATGATAACGAACAGAATTTATCGAAGCATTGAACATCGAGCAATAGTTAACTCTGAGAGGGAGAGGCTTTCCATAGCCACGTTTAACAACCCTAGTATGGAATCAATTTTTGGTCCAGCACCGAGCCTTATTACTCCAGAAAAACCAGCATTATTCAAAAGAATTAGTTACGCGGAATACTATAGAGGCTTCTTGTCACAAGAACTTCGTGGAAAATCATTCCTTAACAGCATGAGGATTAATTGACTTATATAATGTGTGTGTATAATAAATCTTGAGCATCCAATTATGAGTAGATGATAAAGATTATAGTTAATAATTAGAGGTATTTGTAAATCAGTTTGGATTGATTTTTAGGGAAAAGGTCATTCGATCTAATCCTAAAAATATATTATGGTTTTGTTGTTTGAAATTTTATTTTTAAAGTGTTGGTCTTCCATTGATTTATTAAAACATTGGTTGAATACTAACATATTATTGATTCGAGTGGAACTGGATTCGGATCCTTTAAGTAAGGTTCCAAGTACAAGTATTGTGGATGGAAAAAAATGTTGTTAGGAGATGACACTTCACTAAAGATAGTCAATCAGATTTCTAGTGGAGATTAGTGATCAACAAAGTCTATGGATATTTCGTACTAATAACATCATGTCCCTAAAAAAATGGTTGAATGGTATGATTAGAAAATATGGCCAACAAGAGAGATTTGAGAGAAAAGTGAAATTGTATTAAATAGATTAGGTAAAAGGTGTTTTTACAAGAAGTGCAATGAGACATATATATAACCAATAAGAACAACTTTCTTGATTGGTATGACTAACCTTTTATATATCTAATAGTCACCTACAAGCTAGAAGGTATTTACAACACTTCTATTTTGTGATAAACAATACAGGTACATATATCAAATAAAAAAATACAATGAAAAATTTCAAACATACATCAACTGAAAGATATATAAACAATTATTAAAACCATAAAAAATCCAATAACCAAAAGCTTAACTATTGAAGCATAAGCTGGAATTGATTTATATGAGGGTAATGTCTACTTTTGACAAGATGAATATTGAGAAAATTTGTGAGTGATTGTGACAAAATTTGCAATGGAATTCTCCTATTGCAAATTAGTGACTTGTTTTTTAGCAAGAGAACAAATACCTCACTAATCCCTCGCAGTTTGCCTTAGTGAGGGATTAGCAAGGAAATCAGCTCTCGCTAGTTTTCTTGTAGTGTTAACTACTTGGTAGAAGTTATAATCCAAAGATAATCGCTAATTAATGCTTAACTACCATAAGGGAAAAGTTAGAACCATCGAATTAAGCTAATATAAGTAAAAGTTTAACCATTAAGTAGAAATTACAACATAATGTAAAACTGTTTTACACAATCAATATAAGCCATTGCTTCTAATTTGATTGACTTGAAAAAACATTATGAATTAATAAGTTGGAATGCACAAATTAGAAAAAAGTAATAGTGGTCCTGATCTTACACCATTGTACTCCAAAAAAAGTTAAACTAGCATGAGTAGCATCTAAGAGGCGTTTGTTTCAAGTCATCTTCTTTTATTACTGGAAATGTGAGAGTGTGAATGAATATGCCTATGTTTGTTAGAAGGTTATGCCAATATATTCCTGGGTATATTTTATTCCAAGGAAAGTTATGCTCTCTTGTTGTAAGCAGTTTGTATTCCCATGAGTAGGGGATTCTCATAGGAATAGACAATAACTACCTATTCCCACTACTCTCTTTTACCATTCTCTTTCACTTTTTTTTTAGTTATTTAATTAAATAAATTTTAACTTTTTTTTTCTTCAAAATTACTGAATGTCAACCAAACATATTCATGGGAAAAGCACTCCCAGGTATAATATTCCTGGGAATGTGATTCCTTATAATGCAAAATTATACCGTGAAACAAACGTCCCCTAAAAAGTTAAAAAAAAAAAGTTAAACAACTCTTTTATTATGTATTCCTACGGTTCTTTAATAAATAAATACACACAATACCAATTTATATATCTATAACTATTATGAAAGAGAATCAATAAAAAAAACTATTATGAAGAAGATATTTTATTTAAATGTATATTTTTATCTTTCATTTTTATTAAGTATCACAGTTATATGCTTATTCTTATATTTTATTTAATTTAATATCCTTTTTTCTCTCTCCATTTCTTTTATTTTATTTTTAAAAAAATACAGATAGACACAAAATATCTCTCTTTTTCCTAATTTTAATAATGTAAATGTTAAAAAATACTAATTGATATACATTATACTACCTCCGTTCCATAATTCTTGATGTTTTAATTTCTTGTTTTTGTTCTAAAACTCTTTGTTTTACATATTCCAAGTCTCATTAATTTTTTTTTTTTTACATGCATCCCTATTTAAGATGACTTAGATTTTCACAACTTCTTTCATTATAGACATTAAATGATGATATTTTAGACTAAATGTATTATTTATGGGTAGTATTAAATGCTTCTCAAGTTGTGTGCATTAATCTTAAAAATTACTCCCTCCGTTCCAAAATAATAGTCTTTTTAACTTTTTGATTTTGTTCCAAAATAATAGTCCTTTTAGCTTTTTTAAACTATTTTTTCCAACCATGCCTCTAGACATAATTAAGAAGATCATTTAATACTTGCATTGGAAAGAGACATTTGTCATAAAAATAAGTTAGTGGATAGCATGATGTATTTGTTATTGGTAGATAGTGGGATAATTTATGACAAGAGTAGTTGAAAAAGTAAGGATATTTTCGTCTAAACTTGTATCAATTGAATATTTTTTAATCAGTGTACCACGATCTTAAAATACTATTATTTTGGAATGGATGGAGTAAACGATAAAGAATGGAGGGAGTACAGTTTTATTAAAGAACCTCGGACTCAATAATTAATAATTTAGGGTAAAATATGTTTTTAGTCCTTATTTTATCTAAATTTCTGTTTTTAGTTTCTCATAAATTTTTTCTGTGTTTTTAGTCCCTCAAAAATTATTTTCTTTTGTTTTTAGTCCCTGACATTAATTTTAACTGTTAAGTGATGTCGTGACGAACATAATTTGTGCTTGAAAAAATTTTGTTTAAGTTTCTAGCAATTTTTAACTACTACAAATTTTCTGGCAAACTAAAACTGTCAAAAATGTTAAAAAAATAATAAAAAAATCAAAACCTCGAACGCCAGATTTTCTGAAATCACAAGTAATGTTACAAAAATAAACATTTCTAACTGTCAAAAAATTTGTAGCGGTTAAAAGTCACTAGAAACTTAATTAGAAATTTTTCACACACACAGTTTATGTCTACCGTGTCATCACTTAACAGTTAAAATTAACGTCAGGGACTAAAAATAGAATAAAATAAATTATGAGGGACTAAAAATAGAATAAAATAATTTATGAGAAATTAAAAATAGTAAAAAAATTTGTAAAAAACTAAAAATAGAAATCAAAATAAAATAAGAAACAAAAATATATTTTACCCAATAATTTAATATAGATATTAAAGAAGAACCTCAAAGTTCAAAATTTCAAACTCATTTAACCAGAATACTTTATTTACTTTTGGTCTAACCAGAGTATGATGAGCTGGAGGCCACCCACTTAGCAAAATCATTAATATAGCCAGTACGTACAAGGCTACCATGAGTGGAAATACTGATTTGATATTTCAACTGAACCAAACCCACGCATCCAATGGTAGAAAAAGTTTTATACAAAAAAAAAGCATATAAAAAAGGTTCTTTTCCTTTAACTCCTCATATCTAAATAAAATTAGAGTAAACAGAGAATATATATAATATAAATTTGTTAATTTTTATAATAATTTTCTTAAAAATTATATAAATCATAATTTTTAATTAGCCGAGAATATAAAATTTTGATATTAATAACATATAAAAAAAAACTCATGAAATTGTTGAAAAATATTCAACACACATTATTTACTCCGTTATCATTTTGTCCTTACCTTTTTCTTTTTCTTCTCTCCGGCTAATTCACACACGTTTATCATATCATGACTCACAATTAAAGCTGGTGGTTTGGGTTCTGTTTCTAGAGCGTAAGCATGGCCACTCATAGAAGCAAACCCAGTTCTGTCCTCCTTCTTATGGTTGCGATTCTCACATTATTGTGTTGTTTTCTTTCTTCCAAAGCAAAGCTTGAGAGTCTTCAACATGCAGCCAAAGCTGATGGGTCTCTAAGCTTGTTGGTGGTTGGAGACTGGGGTAGAAAAGGAGCAGATAACCAGTCTCTAGTTGCTTTTCAGGTAACATCTCAAACATTTTCATGCTCATAATTAATTCATTTTCATTACTCATTCTTCTCTTCTGTAATTCTCTCTAATCCCACCACTCCATGAATCCATGTATTATAGTATAGCACAGAATCAGGTTTTCTGTTTTTAATCTAAGACAATTTCTCAACAATTATCAATAATTAATTCCAATCCCCCTATCCGCACCATAGTTTGAACATTTTTTATCATTCTTTCATTGATAGTCTATTTGATGTAGCCTTGTTTGTTTGTACCGAAAAAGAACTGAAAATAATAAGTGAAATGAAAGTAAAATGAGATAGGATCTACACTATATTTTATTTTAATTTAAAATTTTTATCTTAATTTATTTTTATTTTATTTCATTTCATTCTACCAAACATTCTATTAGTATATTAGTAGTAAAAAAAATCATGGTGAGTGCTAAACTATGTTGAGTTCACCGTATCGTTGCTTCCAAGAATATTTATGGAATCCAAACACACAATGAATACGGTTACAATAGAGTTCAATATATTTATTTAGAGAAATAAAAATTATCAATATAGAATTGTTAAATTATATTTAAATAATTAAAATTAAAATTAAATGTACACAACTTTTAAAATAATTATATAATTACTAGTTAATTTTTAATTTTAATAATCAATATATATATAAACGTGTGCTCGTGTCTGTTTTTTCAACTTAAAATTCTGCAGATAGTCAAGGCAACTCGCTGCATAAAACTGCAAATACCGACGCACTATCACTCTCATCTCATGAGGCAATTGTTTTTTTTTTTTTTTTGGGCTTAATACACAATTTGGTCCCTTAATTTATTAAATATGCTCAATTAGGTCTTTTTAACTTTTTTACTATAAAATTAGGTCCTTTTGTTTTCAAAATTTTTTCAATTGGATCCTTTTTGTCTGCTCCGTTAAATTGATTGAAGGAAATGTCATACGTGACACTTAGATGTATTTTTTATTGTTTTTTTTATAGCGTGCACATAAAGTGGAGGTTTTTAACCGCCACTTATTTATTATTATTTTGAAAAAAATATATCAAAAAACTCCGAATAGCTTGATTGGGTGAGGCAGATCTAAATTTTTTTTGTCTGACATTTGCCAAAACATGAAAACAAAAACAAAAGGCACTAATTTCTACCATACGAATCCAACAATGGTTGTGGCAATTCCAATCCTATGTCAAACTTCCAAATTCCAATCAAGCAAAACGAAGGAGCAAAATATCATATCTGAAAGTGTAACTATAAAGTTTTTGATCTAAATCGTCCTCTCTCTTTCTCTTTGATTGAGATCTGAATAACAGGTTATGATACAAAGTTTTTCATTTCATCAACCCCAATTTCGGAGCTATGAATACTCAAACCCGACATTCCCACTCTTCCTTCATGACCCACCACAACCAACACCCAATCACGCGACGTTGGAGCCTCATGCGTCGTGACGGTGACAACGAAGACAACAACCACCGTATCGTGCCCATAACCATTGCGTCGCACCCGAAACCCATCTCCCCATTTCAAATCTGCATCGTCCTCCTCCGTCATCGCCGCCGCCTACATCACATCACCGACAAGCAGATCTGGCTCACACACTTAGATTTGACTCGCACACACTCAAATGCAAGCCCAAAACCCATTTCGGTGCTAAGATGGGATCTGGTCGCTTTTTTTTTTCCTTCGTTTTGTTCTTCTGATCTAATTTATTTTGTTGTGCATGTTGTTGGTTTGGGTATGATGGGGGCGTTAAGGATGATTGGAGTTTTCTAGATTTTTTTAAAAAATTATAATAAATATAGTGACAGTTAAAAATCGCCACTATATGTACACATCATTAAAACACCATAAAAAATATACCCCTAAGTGTTACGTATGATGTTTCTGTTAATCAATTTAACAAAACTAATAGAAATGATCAAATTGAATTAATTTTGAAAACAAGAGGATCTAATTGCATAATAAAAAAATAAGAGGACCTAATTGAGGATATTTAAAAAATTAAGGGACCAAATTGAGTATTAAGCTTTTTTTTATATTAAAGTTGTTTCTTTTTTTTACATTTATTAAAATTGGTTGAGAGTAAGCACGTCGGCCAGGTGGCATTGATGCTGCAAGACATTAAATGCAGTCACTTGTCACTTGTTGACAGAAATCTCTTCGAAAATAAACTGTATTTTCATAAATAATTATAAAAATCTCACTCTATTTTTGTTTTAATTCTATTGCTAAATATCATAAAAATATTGTAATTTCGTTTTTATTAGATTTTATAAATATTTAAAAGAATAAAATAAAATAAAAAGTAATATTTTCATACTTATTTATGAAATAAAAATGTTTTGTGTGACTTTTCATGACCACTTTTTCTTTTATAAAAAACGAAAAAAGTAAAATTTAAGTTAAAGATTTTTTGAAAATTATAATTTTTTATTCCATAAATCTAATTTTATTACTTATTTACTCCTGCTTTTCTACGGCAAGCGAAACCGAACTAGTGGTCACAAGAATCCAATCGAGATTTAATACAGACAAATTTGATTAGATCAGTCCACGCATAAAATTTAATTGGAACAAAATTAACAAGTACTGCTATACAGTACGAAACAATATATACGAATGAGTACGAAATACACGTGCCTTCTTTTTATTGGTTAAAGATAATATCAAAAGAAAAAAATGAAAAATAGAATTGACGGAAATCATGGATTAGTCATTGATTTACGCTTTCGTACTTTTCGTGTGAGATATTCTTCGTGCTAAACAGCAATTTTCAAAATTAACTAAAATTAAAATTCCTTTTTATAATGTTATGGTGCTAAGTTTACGTACTCCCCCCCCCCCCCCCCCCTCTAATTTCTATTTAAAAAGCTTGAATATAAGATCTTGTTTAAAAATTTGAGTTCAATTTCAGTCGTAACAACGTAATTCTGCAAAAATAATAAAACTAAAATTTCTTTTTGGACGACAGAAAAATAACCACAGATTATAAATGAATGACAGTATTAATAATACATTTTTCAACACATTTCTTTTAATACATTCTTTTTAATTTATTAAAAATTATTAATGAATAAAGTTCATTAAATGAGTAGTAAATTTCACATAATTTTATAATTTTTAATAAATTTTAATTAATAGTAAAAAGTGTGGTAAATAATGTATTATTAACATTTCTATAAGTAAATAGAACGAGAAAATAGTATATGTAATTAAAGCGTAAAAAAATTATATTGTTATCTAATCATAATTATTATATAAAGTAAGTTTGTTGATTTTTATACTAATTAGTTTAAAATTTACTTTTAATTGGTTGATAATATAAAAAAAATTGAACTCTTTGGAAGGAAAAAATTACATAAAACTCTTTTTGTACATTCTTTGTTTTTTTGTTACATAAAAAATTACATAAAACTTAAGATTTAGTTTTTTGTTTTAAAATTATTAAATCATTTTTATATAGGAATCGAAGATAGGTATTAAAAAAGTTTACAAAAATTCGCGTACCTTACTGAATCAATTGAGCTAGACCCCTTAGTTATATTTATATTTAAACATAATTTTAATCATATCCATCAGTTTAAAATCACTTTTATTAAATTTTAAACTCAATCAGATAATCTATTGATAAGGCACTATAGAAAATACAAATCTGGCTATTAGCTCTTGAATTCAACTATTCTGAGAAAATATATAAAATATTAGATGCTGCTGTTGGTATCTTAAGCTTGGGGGGAAAAATTTGTATAAATAACATTTTGATTGCCTTCTAAGAACAAAAAAAATCATTTGATTACCTTTTTGTTTCTTGATGATGGATGAAATATTTTATATACAGCTCAATCACACTTTTAACATTTTTCAGATGGGTGTAATTGGAGAGAAATTGGACATTGATTTTGTGATCTCAACGGGGGATAACTTCTACGACAATGGATTAACCGGAGTGTATGATCCAGCCTTTGAAGAATCATTCACCAAAATCTACACAGCACCTAGCTTGCAGAAGAAATGGTACAACGGTAAGAAACATATTTAATTAGGACTTTATAATTATTATTGAGATTGTGATGGAAGCTAAAGAATAAAAGAAAATTTAAAACAAAAATCATAGATATCTCTTTCTTGAAATTGATTAAAAATATAATTGATATATATTTTTTCTTTTTTTGTTTAACTCTTGTTTTTGTGAAGTTTTGGGAAATCATGACTACAGGGGAAATGCCATGGCACAACTAAGCCCTGTCCTTGGATATAGAGACAATAGATGGGTGTGCTTCAGATCATATATCATCAACTCAGGTAATCATCAAACCTTTTAAATGTTAGTTTTATAATATCTTTTGATAGTGTTGATTAATTAACGTCCATATAAAAAATGTAGTTGATTGGAGTGTAAAGATGAAAGAGATAGAAAGAAAAGAGAAAATGATATGTGTGATAGAAAGAAAATTAAAAAATATATTTAGGTAATCATCAAACCCTTTAAATGTTAGTTTTATAATATATTTTGAGAGTGTTGATTAACGTCCATATCAAAAATGTAGTGGATTGGACTATTG
Source organism: Pueraria montana var. lobata (assembly GCA_026413185.1). Taxonomy (NCBI): domain Eukaryota; kingdom Viridiplantae; phylum Streptophyta; class Magnoliopsida; order Fabales; family Fabaceae; genus Pueraria; species Pueraria montana. The sequence continues at coordinate 22,065,579 of CM048648.1, read as the reverse complement.
GAGTGTAAAGATGAAAGAGATGGACAGAAAAGAGAAAATGACATGTGTTATTAGAAAAATGGGTGGACATTTATAATTTTTTCATATTTTTCAGTCATCAGAAAAAAATATTGTTATTCATTTTTCAAAAAGATAGGGACGTTATTAGAATTTCAATTACCCAGTAGAATTTTATACTTTTTTATATATTCGTTCGTTATAATGAGAAGTTATTATTGAGATAATTTTGCTTTATTTGGTGGCAGAAAATGTAAACTTATTTTTCGTAGACACAACTCCTTTTGTCGATAAATACTTCATTGAGCCAAAAGGCCATAAATATGATTGGAGAGGCGTACTACCCAGGAAGCGTTACATTTCAAATCTTCTCAAGGTAATTTAATTTTATTATGAATTCAATTGCCCTTTAAGTATGTTCCTTTATAAAAAAGATAATTTTGGAAAAAAAACTAAATGATAATATTTTCTTAGGTTTTTTTTTTTTGCATAGTTCTTCAATTATGAAAAAAAAAAAACTGATTTGGTTCCTTCCATTGTATTTGTATACATGTTTCTATCCTTATATCGCTCGAACTTTTAAATAGGGTTACACACTCAAACTGTCTTTTATTTTATTTGAGTTAATAATTGTTCTGAATGGTTTATCTATTTATTTATTTAGTCATCATACTAACATAATTATAATTAATAATTAATATATACAAATATAGAAACCAATTCGCATATCATATATCATATTACCTGGCCTTTTCTTATCCTTTGAAGGTAAGATAGAATAGACTAAAATGTGATTTGAGTGGAACTAAATTCGGATATCTTAAATAAGGTATCGGATTCGAGTTTTGTAGATGAAAAAAAAATGTCAGAAAGAAATTTCATTAAAAGTGATCAGTCAAATTCTCAACAGATATAAATCAACGATAAAATTAGTAAATATTTCATAAGAACGACTTATTATATGTAGATGTAGATAATTTTAGATATATTGGTCAAATGGGAATTTATTTCTTCACAAGAAAATTTAAGTGGCAAAAGTCAAAAGATATAGTAGTATTAGATTTTGGTTAAGAATTGAAATTAGTTTTATTATTTAATTTTATTTAATTATGAGTAGAATGTAGAAGTCAAACTTCTTTCTAAAGGCCTAAATATGTACTTGAATTTTGGAATTGCTAGATATAGTTAATTTCCATTTCAAAGTTAAATAAACCTAATACTATATCGTTTTAATTAATTATTCTCTTCAACTGAAGGAAAATTGTTTTAATTATATTTGACAATTGACATTGCTTCGTTAAGGACGTGGATTTGGCACTAAGACAATCAACAGCAACCTGGAAGGTAGTGATTGGCCATCATACAATCAAAAGCGTTGGGCATCATGGAGACACCCAAGAGCTTTTAATACATCTTCTTCCAGTTCTTAAGGTATCTCACTTATTTAATGTCTTCTTATATAAAATAAAATAATATCTGATATGATTGTGAACAAAAAATACTCATGGAAATATTTTTTGCTATGTGTATGATGTTTTGTTGCAAAAATATAATAGAAATTTTTCTTACAACTTACAAGTCAAAGATATATATGACATGAACTTCTAATTCTACTGTATGTTTTGAGATTAATTTAAAATTTTGTAGATATGCTGATTTATGTTATAGGAATCTTAATTTAATGATGAATTTTGAGATAAAATTATTAGGTAAAAAGTTATTAAACGATATTATAATAGATGTAATTCACATTGATAAAAATAATACATCCTATGGAGTATATTTTAAAAAAATATATTCATTTTTTATTCTTAACTATTTAAATAAGACTTAATAATTAATATTTATTGTTCTTGTTTCATGTAATAACTAAATGTTCTCCCAAGTTACCTTCTCACAAACACTTGACAGTAAAAATGTCACCTGTATTATACAAAACGTATGCTAAACTAAAATAAATAATAGTAATTACACACGCGTGTGTGTGTGTAATGATGTTTTAGCAATTTTTAGCTTTAATAATGTTTAGTTATAAAGACAAGCAATACAGGCTAATAGATATAGAGTAAACTAACAGTATAAAGGATTGATTTTGAATTAATTTATTATGAATGTATATTATGCATTAACTAAGTGATATCGAATTCGCAATTGTGTTCATCATATTATGATTTTGCCATAGAATAATATATATTATACTGCATCTCTTCTATAGCAAATAACTAAAATATGAGTTCCAAATTAATGGTCTGAGGTTGTATTTCAAACGTTGAAACAAATTTGCTGGCAAATAATGTTGATTTGTACATAAATGGACACGATCACTGCTTGGAACATATAAGTAGCCTTGACAGGTAAACAACTTTTCCATATATGTTAAGTGTCCTTCAAGTTTCACATATACACTATAAAGGTAAAACTCAAGCGGACGTTACACGTAACATTTGTTGCTACAGTTTTTGTCTTTTAATTCCTGTGTGTTTTGTTGTGAGATAAAAGCAAACACACATGTAAAAAAAATATATAAGAAAATAATAAAATGGTCTGTCAGGTGATAAAAATTATTCCAAACTAATAAACAATTTTTGACATATTTTTAGTAAATTGTTTGTAAAAAAAGCTCTAAATTGGATATATTAATTATAGTGATGAACTTTTATAGGCCAAAAAAATGGTCAAAATTATTACTGATGATGATTGATATATAAAATGCAGTTCAATTCAATTTTTGACAAGTGGTGGTGGATCGAGGGCATGGAGAGGTGATACAAAATGGAGGGAAGGAGAAGAGATGAAGTTTTACTACGATGGCCAAGGCTTCGTGTCTGTGCATATTTCTCAGACTCAGCTTCAAATAGCTTTCTATGATGTCTTCGGCAATGTCATCCACCAATGGAACACCTGCAAGTTTGACTCCTGTGACGTGTAATAAGTTGACTAATTAAAATGATTTGCATAAACAATAATGCTATATAGTATGAAAAAAAAAATAGCACAAACACAACATAAAAATAAATATATATATTCAAATGTCATTGGTTGAATACTAAATTAAAAATAAAAAATAAATTGAAGGCAAATAAAGATTTTAGAAGTTTTCGTGTGTTTACGAATTTGTAACCATTTAACAATTTGCAGCATAACGGATTGGAAAATTGGCAGTCACGAAGGTGTAACATTGATTCTGATTCTGCTAGACAGCGCTGGCAGCGATTATCATTGGTTAAGGTGCGTTTTTGGCGCTGAACATTGGTCATCAAAGCATCTTTTGCGATTTTCCACAAGTGGACTTTTATTCGCTCAGGCCATCCACTTCCAAATAGCTTTAAAAACATCCTCTTGCTGATTGAGCCTTCCCGACACAGCATTATAAGCTGAAGCTAAAGAAAATTCTCCAGTTGAGTTTGCCAGTAATAGTAGGAGGCACCACAGATTGTATAATCACAAACCGTTGATGGAAGATTGTCTCTCAACTTTTGAAAATCCCAATCCTCATTAAGTTGAATGAACTCACATACATTCTAAGCCATTCTGTTTTGCGCTTCACCTTGGTATTCAACAGGCATGTTATGCAGAACTCATGGCTGTCAAAACAGCGATTGAAATTGCTAACCATAAGGGATGGAAAAAATTATGGCTTGAATGTGATTCTTTGTTGGTGCTTCAGGCTTTCAAAAATGAGCATATTGTTGTTCCTTGGCGCATCAGAAATAGATGGAAAAATACCCTGCATTTGACTAAATCTATGTTTTTTTTATAGGTCACATTTACTGTGAAGGAAACACTTGTGCATATAGGTTAGCCTCTCACGGGACTAGTATAGTTGGTTTTTGCTAGTGGGATTTTGTCCCTAGCATCATCACTGATTTTTTTGTAAATGTCAGACAAGTTCTCCCGAATTATAGGTTTAGGTAGAGTTCTGTTTTTGTACATGGGTTTTGGTGCATGTCCCCCCATGGTATTTTGTTATTCTCTTCTTCCCTTTTCTTCATCAATGAATACGAGTTGTGCTTCTTTGGTTAGCTGGTTGTGGTGGTGCCAACCTAGTTGGGATCATCCCAACCAATCTAGCCTAGCATAGCCTTTTTTGCTATAAAAAAAAAAAGCCATTCATCCTCCCAAAAACAAACAAAGATTCCATTACTACGCGCCAAGCTAAGTTGTCCTCAACCTTTTTCCAATTACTCTATAGCCCTTTCCAGAAATTTGAGTTGTTTGCCTTCTTGCTAACATTGGAAACAGTTCTCATGCCACATTTATATTTGGACCTCACAACTGAAACCCATAGAGCTGTCTTACAAGTACTTAACCACCAGCCTGGCTTACCTCTTGTCTATCGCATCACTAACAAACAGAGGTAAGGCAACCATTTGCATGACATGACTGGGAATAGACTGAAGAACTGATTTGGCTAGAGTTATCCTTTTAGCCATGGATAACATGCTACACTTCTAGCTTGAAAGCCTTTTGGTCATTTTCTCTGGAAGAAAGTCAAAATTATGCTTTTTCGTCCTAGTATGGAAAATGGGTACTCCGAGGTATTTCCCCAAATCATCCATTCTAGAGAACCTCAACTTGTTAGCAATTTCTCTCTCGTGTTCCAGCCAAAATTATTAGAGAAGTAGATCCTGGTCTTGTCATAATTAATTCTTTCCCCCGAGCTATCACAGAAGAGCTTCAAAATAATTTGTATCATTTCCATTTGCTCCACATTAGCCTTTGCAAAAAGTATCAAATCGTCTGCAAAAACTAAGTGAGAAAGAGGAGGTCCACCTCTCACAAGTTGGATGGGCTTCCACACCTTATTCTCCACGGCAAGATTAATGAGATTGAAGAGACGTTCAATGCATAGGACAAAAAGGTAAGGCGAAATAGGGTCGCCTTGCCTAATGCCCCTATGAGGTTGAAATTCATCTAAAGCCACTCCACTCCAAAGCATCCCCATCCTGGCAGAAGAGATGCATTGCCATATCAATTCCACAAAGTTGTTCGGGCACCCTATATCCATGAGTGTATCTTTAACAAATCCCTATTTGAGGCTGTCATAAGCTTTCTCTAGGTCCACCTTAATGGCCATCCAACCTTTGACACCTTTCTTTCTCCTTATAGACTCGCTATATGAAAGAAATCCCAACTGTTGATAAGTGATGGTCAGGGCACCTCTATACTAGCTAGACTCGCTAGGTGGTCTAATCCACAAGTCATGCCTTGTCATCACCCATGATAGTATCCCGAAACTCAAACATGAAGGGTCCCAACTGTTGATGCGTCACCATATGCTTTCGCAAAATATCACGATCATCACAGTTAAACACACATGTACACAAAGTGCATGGAAAAACTTACAAGATTTGACATACATATAAATTAAGTATTTCATACATTATCACAAAGATACATATACATCATGCTAGAATAATCATATAACAAACAACAAGGTATGTGATATTCCATATGCAATAACATATTTCCAGATAATATGAATACAATCATGCAAATGAATGTAGATGCAACTCCATAGAAATTTCATGTGTTATGTTTGCCAAGTAGGCATTGACTCTAACAAAGTTGGACCTTTAATTAAAAAAATAATTAAAAACACACATTTTATATACTGAGGATGAAAATAGGTTAAAAAAAGCTTTTAGAAACTAAAACAAATTTTGAACGTCCTAGAAAGACTAAAACATATTGAGTAATGCTATACAGTACGAAGCCTATATTGTACGAAAAGTACGAAAGGCTCATTGCTTGTATTTTATTGGCTAATGATTAAATAAAAAAGAAAAGATAAAAGATAAATATGAGAGAAATCACATATTAACCGTTGATTTCAAATTGTGTACTTTCGTGCATAGTTTGTTTCGTACTATTAAGCAATTTCCAAACATATTTTATTCTTATCTTTACATTGTCGCATAATGTAAAAAGCTAGTGTATTTTGAAAGAAAAAAAATCCAAGTCGTTGACCTTTTTTCAAAAAAAAATATATTTATTTTTGGATTTAAACTTTGACTAATTCAAATTTAGTTGGATGAATTCCCTTAAAGAAATAATGTTTTTTATTACTTATTTTCTTCATACACAACACTTCATATTAATTGAAAATTTCAAATTAATTTTCTTTTTAGGGAAACAAGGAAACAAAAGCTCAATTAAACAACTACATAATTAAAAGGTAAACTAAGGCCCTTTTGTGGCCAGAATATGATAGGATAGGATTGGATAGTTATCCAATCCTATTATAATTGTTGATCGATCGAATGTATTTCATATCCTAAAAAAGGAGTTGGATTAAGATCAAATTTAGTTGGAAGAATCCCTTTAAACAAACAAATTTTTTATTACTTATTTTCTTCATACACAATACTTCATATTAATTGAAAATTTCAAATTAATTTTCTTTTCGGGGTAAACAAGGAAAAAAAGTTCAATTAAACAACTACATAAATTAAAAGGTAAACTATTTACAACAAATAATTAATTACTTTAAAAAGGAATTTTTCAAAAAATTGAATTAAATTCTATTAATTTATATTTTGATTACAAAGCTCCAGTAAACTAAATATTGACATTAAATAATTTATCACTTTGAAAAGAATTTTCTTTGATAAATTTGAATGAACTTCTCCTTATAATTTTTATTAGAATTACCAGTAAATCTGAAAAGGAAGTAAATGTGAAAATCGCATTTAAAAAATAAAGAATATCAGATATTTCTTTCTTTCTTTTTATGAGTTGTACTGTTGGTATAAAAGAATACCATCAGAAGCTTCATGGATTAACTAATCGTGTACGCAATTCTTTTCGTAGGACGAAGATTGTCCATGCTTGGATTATTATTATTTACGTTAAAATATATCTTTGCATAAGACTTTTTTTTAATTTAATTTTCATGTAGTATTTTTAGTTTGATTAAGATTCACTAGAAGAAATTAATTATAAATAAATAAAAAATTAAAATATCAAGTGTTGCGTATGAGAAATAAAATATTATTTTATATAAAATAATGATATTAATTTAATCTATATATTTTTAATAATTTTATATTAATTCATAGTATTATAATTAACAGTAGCGTATATGTCTTGTATAAAATATATAGTTTAAACTATTATTAATTTATTATTCTATCTTTAAAAGACAAAGCTATTATTTATTACGTTCAAATTTGTATGTATATATATACTATCTTCTCTCATAAAATTACAATCTCTCTACCCTCCCTCCCTCTCTCTCTCTCTCTCTGTGGGTTGGAGAACTTGCAAGACCTTAAAACCATGGCTTCATCTTTAAACCAAGGCATGCTATCCCTTGTTATGTTCGTAGCTGGTGCGTTCTGCTTATTGGTAACTCCTTCTATTGCCGAACTTCCCAGATTCAAACACTCTCCAAGAAAGCAAGAATCTCTTAATATATTGGTCGTTGGAGATTGGGGAAGAAAAGGAACCTACAATCAATCTTTGGTCGCCAATCAGGTAATTTACCCTAATCTCCCTCTTCTTTTATATTTTCATTCTCTTTCTTAGACAAATTTATTATAAAGTTATATCAATCTCATTGTCATATATAATAGATAATTATTATAAAAAGCATAATTCAATGGGGGTATATTTGTTCTGCACATTAAATTTGGATGCACCTGCACATAGCATGTGATTGGTTAATTAGTTCACATGAAAAACTGCTCTTACCCAAACCCAAAGTCTAAATTCTAATGATGGATATTTAGTTAATCATATAACCCCTGTTTAAGACTAAAAGCAATGATGATGCTAACTATACGGAGTACAGTTTGGTATTTTCGGTATATTCAAACAAAAGGTTGTAGTTTTTTTTTTTTTTTTGACGGTAAAGGTTGTACTTGTAGTTAATCTATTATCCGTATGTATAGTCGAACTATGTGTACAAAAACTAATAGCTTTTGCAGAATTGATGAGAAAAATCAATTCATTCAATTAATCTGTTTTTATTATATCGTCCAATTGATTTAGTTAAAAATCTAAAATCAGTTCAATTTAATTAGTCTAAATCAGTTTAAATTGAATTGATTTATTAAACCTTTTATGTTAATAGATTTCATCAAACTGTATCAAACATTAGTCTAATTTAATTTATTAAAATGCATAGAATATAAGTTTAAGCAAAGTCAAAAAAGAGTTTAAGAATTTTGATTGTATAGAAAGGTATGATGTTAAACACCTAATAAAACCCCGAAATTTCGTGATTATTGCTAGTTTCACTATGGATTAGCCAAACCGATAATCGATCGAGAGGTAGTTCTGAATTAATTAAATGAGCAGCTATCAGTTCTAGGCACGTAGAACTGTATCTACCATTCATTCATTTTGGTACAAATGTACAATGCACTAGGCTCAGCCTAATGATCAAGTTTGGCATAGTTTGTATAAGATTTTAGGTTCAACTATATATATCATTTAGATAATTTTTTTTGACAGATATCATTTAGATAATTAGATACGGTAGAAAAGAATCTTTTTAGTCAAATTAAGAAAAATATTGAAAAGATTTTAATTTTATCCAAATGAAATTAAATTAAGAACTTGCAGAGAATTTATAAAAATATTTTATCATTTTTATAATTTTTTTAAAAATTTATTACTACAAGTTTTATAGTTTAATTTATACCATAAATCTTTGCATAATAAATTTTTATTAAATATACTTAAGTATTTATTCCACCACACTGTAAGGTTACAATTATTAACTAATTAAATTAAATAAATCATCAAGAGATACACGTCTGTTGTAATATATATGTACGTGTGCTCTAAGGTCCTTTTTAGCATATTCCATATGCTTCGCATAGATGCCGATACACTTACAGGGTTACTATTAATTATTAATCAATAATTATTAATATATGCATTCACCTTTTCTCTTAGCTTTATCAGGTTATTATTAACATGCATTTGGTATATTTTTCTTAGTTCATTTTTTTTATCTTTTACTTTCCTTTTTATTACATCAATTACCACAATTTTTACTTTTTTTTTTTTGTTTATCTTTGTCTTCCAGAATCCACTCCAAAACAAAGTGGACGTTACACATTACCCATTTACCAAAAAAAACAAAGTGGACGTTACACATTACCCATTTTTATCAGTTACTTTCTTTTTTTTTTTCTTTTTTGTCTTCTATCTATCTATCTCTGTCTTCCACTAATTAATTATGGCAACATACATTACATGTCATCACTCATCCACCTTTGCCCTTTTTATAGTGATGCCTTTTAAAATTTTAAATACAAGAGATATGCGATTTTAATTTCTGCCTCTGATAATCTCTCTCTCTCTCCCAAATATATGGTCCCAGAAGGAACCTTTCTCTAGTAAATACCATTAAAATATGAACCCTTCATATAGTGTAGACTGTAGAGCTTTTAATGCATTTGGACCACGGTTGTGAGACCAATGGTTTCTAAACCCACCGGCACACCAGAACGACGTGGCCAACCACATTTTATTTTATTCCACCTTGAATCTTTTCGAGATAATCCCACGCATATTCCAATAGAACACAGAGGATATATATATATATTCCAAGGCATATTCCAATAGAACATAATGATGCTAGCTATTAAACATTATAAAAATAATAATAATAATGATGCTAGCTAGTAATTATTGAAATACACGTTACTTGGCAAATTCCAAATAAGTTTTTCTTAATGGCATCTAGCCACCAATGAGAAAATTGTGATTGACTACTCCACCCCTCTAGAGCCTATGATAAACCCATGTGGCCATGTGTTCTGTTTAGTCTACATATAAACACCAAATTGTTGAGAATCTAGATCTACCTACTTCATCTAATTTGTACAATTTATTATACATTTTTAAAAGAAAATAAAAACTGTTCCTGTGTATTGTTATTATATAAAAAATTCTATAATTTAATTAAATATCATCACATATTATTAAAAAAATTGACAATGATACTGATTATATAATGTTTCGAATATTTCTAATAATAAAACGAAATATAATTAGATGGCCCCAACAACCGCACTCACAAACACACCTCAATGGCAGTATAAAATACTAATTATACTCAAATTCATCAAAACCAAGTTAGTTATTATTAAATTATTGAAGTTTATTTTCGCAGAAATAGACAAGATTTTTTTATATTCATTAGAATAAAACAAAATACACATGAACGAACTTACAAGTATGACAGAATAATGTTTTTTTTTTATCAATGACAGAATAATATATGATCATTCCTCTTGGATCTTATTAAGAAATTGAGATGCTGATGTAGTCCATTGAACAGCTTATTTACACTCTTCTACATTCTTCTCAAAAGAAAAGCTATTATTTCCTCACATTTAGAGATGTAGCAGCTAGCTCCTGCTAAGATTTAATCTTTTTATCATGTTTAAGCTCGAGGGTTTAACATTGAATGGTTAATAACGCATTTGACTGCAAAAATGTTGTATGCACATCTATTATAAAGTGAGTTAATTAAGTTTAGATTTTACCAACAGCCAAATCCCATTTTCAATATGAAGTGATGTTTGAAGCGGTTAGACTTACAGTTCTATAAAATGTCTTTCCACAACTGATTATTTTTTCTTTTTTTTTTTAGTTTTTGTTTCTAATACATCATTAAATATTAGGCAGTGTTTAATGTTTTATATAAAGGACTTGTGTTATACATTTTTACTAAGTATATATTTTGTAAAATTATCTCAACAATCCTAAAGTCATTAGTCAAACTGTTTGCCATTAACTTACATGAAAATTATTAAAAAACAACTCGTTAAATGAAAATCATTATTAATAATCAATAATTATAATTCATTTATGTTTCTTATTATTTTAAAATTAAATAATAACTTAAATAAAAAATGTATAACCATCCTAAAAGTATAAATAATATCATTTAGATTAGTTCGTGATAATATTCTAATTTAATTTTTAAGTTGCTAGTATGATTTTTCTTCTTCTTTCTTTTGGGGTATCGAGTAGTAACTCTCTTTTCATTGCTAATTTTTTTAGATGGGAATTGTGGGGGAGAAACTAGATATAGATTTTGTGATCTCCACTGGTGACAATTTTTACGAAGATGGGCTAAAAGGGGTTGATGATCCAGCATTCTACCAGTCATTCGTCGACATGTACACTGCCCCGAGCTTGCAAAAGACATGGTACACTGGTAAGTTAATACTACAAATACTTTAAGCATGGTGTGCCAAGTTTATAAAATTATTTGCTAATAGAGAAATTGATCTTCCTTTTTTACTGTGGCAGTTCTGGGTAACCATGACTACAGAGGTGATGTTGAGGCACAACTAAGTCCCGTTCTAAAACAAAAAGATAGCAGATGGCTTTGCCTGAGATCTTTTATTCTCGATGGAGGTATAAATATGTTTAATGCATGTTTGATTTTGATTATTTTTAAGGAAAATGCTATTTTAATTTCTCTGATAAGCTAGATTATAATAAGCTGTTTTAAACACAAAATAAGCCAATTTACACATTTGTATTTTAAGAACTAAAAATTTAAATGAAATAATATAATTGATTTTGTAATGTTTTGTGATGATTACCTGATGAAAGTATTCATTTCTTGAATTAATTAAACCTTATAACTATTGTGTTTTTGCTCCTTATTTGTGTAGAACTTGTGGAATTTTTCTTTGTGGACACGACTCCATTTGTAGACGAGTACTTCACGGACCCAGGAGAACATACCTATGACTGGGAAGGCGTGCTTCCTCGCCTAGCTTACCTTTCAGAACTCTTGAAGGTTGGTTACAACTTACAACTTACAAATTCAAATTTGTTGACTTGTTGTCAAGAAATAATGTCTAGTGAGTTCCAAAAATTATTAAAAGAAAAATAATAAGCAGTCATTTTCGCACTTAATTTCTTAAAATAAGGCACAGCTGGAAATTATGACTAGGTTTAGGAAAATGTAAGATCGTTTTAAACAAGTCAAAACTTCTTAAGGTATTAAAGACATCTTTCATTTAGTTGCACATTAAAAGGAGGAAAATTATGGACTGTCCTTGGAATCTTTGTGTAGGATGTTGATGCAGCTTTGGCTCAATCAAAGGCAAAATGGAAGATGGTGGTGGGTCACCATACCATCAATAGTGCTGGGCATCATGGTAACACCGAAGAGCTTAAACAGCTACTTGTTCCCATCTTAGAGGTAATCAAATCACACTTCAACAAATAAGAGCATGTAGTCCGTTGTCGTTCTCATATTGACACATTAATTACTCGTATGCTAGATTCCTCGTGTTTTTAGTATGGCAATTAAAATTGATTCAAAACATACATGGCATAATCTCGTACATTAATTTTACAATTTCTGACCAGTTAGTTTCTTCATTATTGGTCCAGGCAAACAATGTTGATGCATACATAAATGGACATGACCACTGCTTGCAGCACATAATTGACAATAAGAGGTAAGCAGTAAACATAATCTTACTCTTAAAATGGTTAGTTTCAACATCATCACTGTTCTGACATTCAAGCTTCTGTGGTTTGCATAAACAATCCAGTGGAATTCACTTTCTAACAAGTGGAGGTGGATCAAAGGCATGGACGAGTGATGTCAAGCCGTGGAACCTGGAAGAATTGAAGTTGTATTATGATGGGCAAGGATTCATGTCTATGCAGATCACCAAAAGCAATGCAGATATCATATTTTATGATGCTTTTGGAAAGGCTTTGCATACATGGAGCATATCCAAAGACCGTAATGTAGCAGCCTCGATATAATATAAGCTAAAAGTACACATTACCAGCTGTGTCATGAAAATATAGAGATCCCTCTGGCGGGAAAATTCAGACGACTTAAAAATGTACTATTTGTGATAAAAAGGCAAAAGAAAAGGATGTTTAGGAAAGTGTTAATGACCTTGTAGTATGTAATATTGCACCCAAACTCGTGCTACAGATATTTGCTAAACAAATGTATACAGTAGTTCGTAGTATTTGCAACCTAGTATTGAATATTGATGCAGAAAAAGTCCAAAAATGCTCCACTTAGCAGGGTACTCCTAACAACCCAATCTACATTAAGTATGCATAACACCTACATTTATGATAAATCTTGAAATATCAATTAGTCGCATTTCTCATCTCTCTCCAAGCAGCTTCATCTTAAAACTCTCCAAAAGCGCATTGACTCGAGTAATGCTATCGAAGCAAACCATCACAAACTATTTTCTAGTTGTTTCACCGGTGCCTTTTTCCAAATTTTTAACCCAAGCACAATTGTAGGTGGTTACTTTTTCTTGGAATTGTTAATGATGGATACTACTCATCTAATTGCACATTATATATAGATTCATGTGTTCTCCAGTGAGGGAACTGTAAATGAATTTGTTTGCTCAAGTTTGACGAATAATCTTCCCAAGCAGCAACTGCAGCCACAATTCCTGACCAGTGAAAGCAAATGCATCCATTTTCTTCGGAAGGCATATTACAGAAAACTTTGGATGCAAAATCATCATCGTTCGAAAGTACAGAATTCAGACCACTAATTTTCTCTCTCTGCACATCTGTCACTTTTACTACCTTGGAATCTATATTTGACATCTTGTTCTGTAAAGCTGATCCTTTCCAACAATAGAAATGGACAACCTGTTCAAGCAAAGAACATGAATCAGAGTAGTTGCAGAAACTTTTGCAAAACCAATCAAGATTATAAATTGTAAGAAATCAGTGATGCATAAACAACAGTAGTAAATGCAGTTATAGAAAAATGAAGGGACCATATTACATCATCATAAATTACAAATTAAAGAGAAAAGATAGGTATAATTTTAAGTCTCTTAAAGAAACTTGGGGGACCCAGTTTAACTTTTTAAGACCCCTTCTGGCTTCTATTCTCATGCTGAAATAGAGTTACTAACAAGAAAAGAAACAATCAGACAACTTTGACAACAAAAGTCCAAAAACGTGCTACATTTAAGTTCTATTCTTAACATCAAGATATAGAAATTAGAAAGTCCTAGTTGACGTAATGCACTCAGGTTGACAGTTAACCCTACACTTTCTGGAAAGCATTCTCCTATATTAAAATTAAATAGCAAGAATTTCCCACATATATATTGATGGATAGTCCGATTGTTCTACACATAACACATTGATAGTTTTCATCAATCAAATCTACTAAACTTTATAATTATCTGTCTTAACAAATCTCTTCTTTTAAGAATAATAATAATATCTAACATTGGAAACAGGATTCTCCCCATTGGGAAAACTAAATTTCTAGTCAGTCTTGTTTTGCTTTGCCAAGCACAACAAAAGAATGAGTACCAGTGGCATTTATAAACCTGCTTTTTGTAAAAGGTGAGAAAGAAGACCAAAAATCATGGTCACTTCTTATAGGCTTTAAAAGTATAATTATGTGCATTTGTTATACACTTGATCTTTTAATATTAACAGGGGGAGAAAACTTAGGATTCTTTAAAATACCTGAAGTGCATGCATAATATTGACAAATTCCTGTTCTAGCAACTCATTTCCCCTTACTAAGCGCACTGGCTTCACCAGTAATTCAGAGACATCAGACTCACAGCTACTGTCTTGAGAAATATATATGTCATATCCAAGAACATGCAGTCTAGCCCAGCATATATTAAAACCGAACTGGTAATCGGAAGCTTGGTCCTTAGAAAACCAGTACATATTACTGGATGCTGGCAAAGGTAGGTATGAATCAGCCATGTTCTCATGTAACAGGTGTTGTGAAAGAAGAGAAATGAGCTTCATATCCTCATCATGGGAGCCATCACGACTGAACCATAAAGCAAGTGTGAGCCTTTCTCCTTCAGTTATCTGTCAAAGATAACTTCATATCAGAAAGATTTAAGACGGCCATAAATTTATTGATGATTGAACTATCATTCGCTCCACGAAAGAATGATTTCCCATCAATTTAGTCCCTCAAAAATTTATTTACAATTGTTACCTTCAAAAATTGTACATCATTAAGAATTAAAATAATGCTTTATCCATTCAATTTCTTGCAGAAATAGTCACCCTCATTCATATCCATGTCCAGAAAAACTATTGATAGTTATGGTTACACTGTTTATGATTAAGGGAAATGAATCATGTTTTAATTAGGGAAATGAATTGTTGACTTGACAATAATCAAGATCAACTTCTGATTGAGGTTGATTGATGAGAGAAATGATGAAAATATAAGAAGTCAAATCATGTTAGCTCACAAAGAATGTTTTTTCTTGGGCTCAGGAGTTAGGAAGGAGGCAATGAAGATTTGAGTTCGATTTACAATGTGAAAATATTAAAGTTGAATGTGTACAACTAAGTAAATAGGAAAAGAAAAGAGTGCATTTGAATATACCTCATCAACAGAATGAATGTTACGGTCATCAGCTGTGTACATCACAACATCCTGAAATAGAAAAACAATCATCCTCAAGTTCAAAAAAGATAAACACAATGAAAGACTGCTCATTTCCTACTTCGAATGATAAATGAACATCTTATAGTTCAATAACAAAATTTACAGAACATACTATGCCACCGAGAGAATATTAACAGAAGATTAAATTACATTAAAAAAAATAGGGAAACTCACTCCAGGCTTTGGCATAATTGATGTGGGCTCACCATCCTGGAAGTGAAAGAGTCCCCCACTGAAATCCTTGCCATAAGTATTTAAATAGCATACTGCCTTTCATGGTATTACCAAAACGGAGAAAAAAGTTGTGAGCAAGAGTGTATGATATAACAAGAATTAAATATCTTAAGCATCTTAAAAAGGGGTTGATCGGTTGAATAGTACTCACTGAGAAGTGGCGTTGTTTGAGGTAGGGCCTGTTATCATCACTATGCCATCCAATGCTTGCTCCTCTGCTCCAACTGATTCATGGTAAAAATGCTTATTAATAGAGAATAGAAGCCAAACATTGAAGTGAGGTGAGGTAAGTTAACCAACCTAATTAAACCAGTGAATTCAATGAAGAGCTCATACTCACACTTGAAAAATTCCTCTAGCTTTTCTTTCAACCTTTCTGCCACCAAAATTGAAATAAATTTGAAAGAGATTGTTAAATTGTGGGGGTAAAAATGAAGTTTTGATGTAAAACCTCTGATGGGTACAAAAGGAATGATGAAGTGGGAAGAGTTGGTAGCAATGAGATGGGAGAGAGTGGTGGAGAAGACATTGGGTCTGTAACCGACCGTGCTGCTACTCTTGTGGATGAATTCCAATTCCTTCACCAGAATCAACAAAATCAAAATCAGAAAGATCAAAGGTTTAAGCAAGCAATGAAAGAAGGAAAGAAACTAACTCTGCATTCGTTGAGGGAGAGGAAGTTGGGGATGAAGAGGCGTGGGGATTGAGGTTCAAACTCAACCTCTGACATTACAACTGAACTGAACTGAACTGAACTCTGTGTCGTGTCGTGTCGGGTCGTGTGTTTGTGTTTCTTCAAAATGTTATTATTACCTACGGATCGGATTCGCATGTCATGTCTTTGAAACTTTACTCTCTGCGTAATTACTGCTTCCGCGTTCCCATCTTTTTCACGTACCTTACCCACCTTTCTTGCCCCCCGGATTAGGGCTAAGCTATTCAACTGCAAAATTTATATTTATATATATAAAAAAAAATCAAAATTAACAAGCTATATTAAAAACATTTAATTTTAATATATTGTAACCCTAAAATATTTTATATTCTCAATTAATTAAAAAAATAAAATATATTTTAAAGTAATTATAATTAAAATTAATAATTTTAAAATATATGATAATCTATAATGAGATGATAATATAAAAAAAATATATTATTAGTGTATTTCAATTAAATTTATATTTTTTTTATCCATAAAAATCGAAAACAGTACCGGGAGTTTACAACACTAACGCGCACTCTGCTCAACCAACTGAGTTAGACCCCCTTAATCAATTAAATTTATATTAATTTTTTTTACGTAACTTGTAAATATTTAAATGAAACACTACCTTCGTCCCTAAATATAAGACTATTTTCTATAAAAAAATTGTTCCTTTTTATAAGATTCTTTTCATGTTGTCTCTTGCATTAATTATTTTTTGACCAAAATATCCTTAATCACTTTACAATGAATGCTATAAATTAATAAGATAAGTACATTCTCTCTTATGAGGATTGGAGAAGATGGGTAACACTCATTAATTAATTAGGTAGAAGGTAATTAAGTAGAAAGAGAGGGATGATGAGTCCCAATAATTGTAAGGGTAGTTTTGGAAAAATAATAAAAGTTATTAACAAATTTAATGTTATTAACTAAATTAACCAACTTTTTTAAAGAATGTGAATTAGTTAAAAGAGTCTTATATTTAGTTAAAAATGTTTTTCTTATATGATTCAAATTTATTCTTTTCATTCTCATATAAGAAAAACATTTTTACAATCTCATATATAACTAAGAGAATTATTCCTCATTCTCACCATTCATTTTTTTAAAATATAATTGTTCTATTGAGTAACTAATCTTAACATCAATGTAAATTTTTAAAGTGAAAACACAAACGTTTAAAGTTGAAACAAAAATATGAAATAAAATTCTAAACAATCGTTAACGTGTTATTAATATTAAGAACAAGTTAATAAGCTTATGATTGAATAAAACAATCTCATATGTTTAATATTTTCTAATAAGTAAATTACTGTCAAGTAAACTTTTAAAGTACCAAATAATAGTTTAATATTTTTAAAAATAAATTATGATAATCTACTTATTAAAATATATACTAATATAAATAAATAAAATGTTTAATATCATTATTAATAAACTGCAAAAACTTAATATCATATATTTTATAAATTCATATATTGAACAGGCACGAAATCTAATTTTCTCCAAAAGAGCTTTAACTTCCTCCAAAGATTTCAAGAGTTAGCTTCTAAGTGCTTTTTGTAGAATCTTCATATTAAGGAGCTCAATAATGTTGACTGGTTTGTTTGTCAAACCTTGACAAAGAATTTAGGTTTGGATGTCCAATTTCCTTCTTGTTTAGGACATGTCAATGTTTAGTGGTTTTTGGAATATAGTAGCCATATTGCAATATTACAATAGTTTCTAAAATGGTGTTGTATCAGTATCGATAATTACTTAATTGACAAGTTTCAAATGGGACTGAACATATTATAATAAGCTGATTTACCCATTTTCAATAGAATATGTTGCCAACTTTTATTTGATTCCGTCTCAACATGCCATTTTGTATGCACTAAACTAGTTTTAACAAATCCAGTTGAAACACACACACACACTACCACAAGATCAATATTAACAGCAAGATGCATTAAAATAAAATAATTAAGAAAGGAAAGGCCAAAATTAGAATTAAGAATGGGTTTCCCTTCCTGTAAGTTAATATTTTAAGACAACAAAAAAGGAATGGAGCAAACAAAGAATTACAGAGAGAACCAAAAGTTCTACCTCCTTCCCTTGTTCTCCCCTGCAGTATAGTGATGTCTCGTGTTGCCGCACTTTACATTTGCTTCAAACTCAAGTTAAGTTCACAGCCTATCGTGTTCGTGTGATAAGCTTTTCCTCTCTCTATCTCTCTCTTTTCTCTCTCTCTATAATGTATGGTACAGCTCAATGACTTGGTGCAGCTTTGTCATTGCTATCCTGCCCTGTCTCTAGAGCTGGTTCAACTTGAGTTCCATCAGTAGCATGCCCATTGCATTCTTGCTTTTGCACTTTTCCTTTTGGTGAAGCACTTGTACTATTAAGATTGGTTTTCCCATTTTCCTTCTCCGGCATGGTTGGAGTTTCCACGCTTGGATTCACTTCAGCCAAAGTACCTGCTGGTAACGGTTGAGATGAATTACCTGAGCCCGGTGGAGGTAGGAAGACTCCTGTTCCCGGAGCAGGGACTCGAGGAGGAGGATGCCTTGGAGGAGGTGCTGCTGTCCATCCGGTGGAACCGGGTGGGATTGGCACTGGTGCTGGAAATGGCATGGGAGGAACAACTGGAGCAGTAACAAACAATGGTTGCATGCCAACCGGAGCTGGCATTTGTGGTCGAATGGGTGGAGCTGGCAGTACTCCAGTTGTTGGAAGTGTGGCATAATGCTTGGAGCCTACGTGATGACGAACATGATTGGGAGATCGGCTTGGCGGTGGACCCCAATGAGAAGATGCTGCTGGCGAGGCAAGCCGTTGAGCATCACTTGGAAGTGACTTTTTTGGTTGGAACTTTGTGAAGGTAACAAGTATGCGTTGTTTGCGTATGGAAGGAAGAGCATGCTTAGTAAAATCACTGGATTTCCCTTGCATAGCCAGAAGTGACCTATAGTAGCCAAAGCCAAAAATAACATCAGATCTCAAGTATAGAATCGGCATAAGGAGTAGACGGTTTTCAGATTGCAGTAACACATTAAAACATGTAGCTCTCCCCTCACATATTGAATTCTGCATGCCCAGAATGCAGAACGCACATAATGCTTCAAGAGTCTACTTGCAAAATAATAACAGCAACAAGCTAAGTAAGCATGCTCTACAAAGGTTTTCCAACTTAATAATCACCACCATGAATGGAATGGCCCAAAACATTCAAGTCCTACAGACTCTCACTTAACAAACAAAGAGGGCTCCTTGTGATAAGTAATAGTTGAAACCCTTTTAATTGTAAAGACACAACAATGACAAAAGACAAATATTGTCACCCATAAAAATAGAGAATTATCTTGTGCATTAAACACATATATAATCATGGTCACCAGACCCAGATTACACTCTTCACTAAACAATTTTATAGAACAAATATCAGGTGCATTATTGTAGTAAAAAAGACAAGGTTAACAAGCATTACCCAGGGACTAGAGAAAGCTTGATACTGCCCCTATAATCCCCATGATGGTCTGAGGCAATTACTCTTCCAAAAGTCATTTCACATTCAGTCAGAAAAAGGATATAAACGGGCCTTCCATACCATGATGGCCAACTGTGGGGCTGTGAGTGATCACCCTATAGACAATTGTGATACCAGGTCGAGTTGGCAAATCCAATAACAATATAAAACCCCAATAAATAAAAATGTAGAATGCTAGCAATACATTGTTTACCACTATCTTTTCAACACATCATTAAGTATTAGATAAAATCCATGTGGAACCTACTAAATAGTGAGTGGGACCATTAAATTGGAAGTAGGACTCACATGAATTTCACCCAATAATAGAGTTCTTTCACAAATGTGTTAGTGTGTTGCTAGCTTTTCTCATATCATAAAATGTAGAATAGAAAAATCGACCTCATTATAGAAATCCACAATGCAACAATCAGGCTTGACAGTCATTACTTGCGACGAAACCATACGCTCAATAATATCTTGAAACAAGGAAGGAATAGGTTCTACATTCATATCTGCCAGATTCAATTAGTAAAAGTTAAAAAAATAATTATTACAACGGTGGTAAAAGACTGCAAATAAGAAACTTTTGTAAACTATAGTAGATCGGTAGCAAAAGAAAATCACATAATACAACATGCCTTTGGAGGCTCCTGTCATATTTTCCCCTTCTGCTGGGGCATCAGCAATTGGAACACCCAACTGAATCATCTCCCTTCCATGCCCTTTCATGGGCCTTCTAGAAACTACATATGCCTGACTTCCTGCTTATAAAAAATATTCAGCAACTAACAAATATATTTTTTTTAAAATAATACAAAAGTTTGCATGATCTATGGTGACAACAAAGCAGAAATTATTTCCCCGCAGGAGGATATAAAATATAACGATCAGTCTGAACATCAGCATATATGTATTACAAGTGCCCAGTTATTAACTAGAGCATCAACCGATATGCAAATGTCAGATAAAATACAGTAACAGGGTGATACGCATTCTTTTTGCTCCTTTCCTCCTTGGCTGTCCCTAGCAAACCTTATTGTCCAATTCCTGTGTATGCTAATGCATTCTCTTGGCTCTTCAAAAAATATTTATCATTAACTGACAAAACATTAATGGTAGCAATAATAAGCAAAAAGACGAATATCACAAGAGTCCGAAAATGCATACTGTTCTGGACTAGGGCTCAGCACAATAATTAAGGGCCAAATGAACACATTGGTGACTAACACTAAGGATAAGAAAGGAAGTTATAAAAAAACCTAAACATAGCCGCCTCAAGGTTTGCTATCGCTCTATCCCTCACCTCTTGACTCTGATCCTCATGTACACTCACCATTGGAGGACAAGCTTATTCCCCTGACCGAAAGGTATGTGATCGCTCACCTTTGGGATTGGGAAGAACACATACTATGATTTATATTACTTACCATGAGCAAATTATATATTAGAACTCATGACTCATATACTACTCTACAATTGTTATTAACCAAGAATAGTGCAAGCTGATTCTTTGTCCATGACTATTCACTGAGACGAACCAAAGAAAAATAGATACAAGTCAACCACCTTTTTACACAGAAACCTCTAGCTTTAAGAACATGGGCAAAGAGTGTGCCATGCATATGGCCACACCTATTTGCTATCAATTAAGTATTATTAAAAAGAGAAGCACTGACAATCTTCCAGTCTGAAGATAGAATGCAGATAGTACATTTACCTTGTAACTGTCCTTTTTTTCCAGAAACCCTTAGTTCATTGACCAATGAAACAAGATTTGCAACTTCAGTGCTATCAAATAAATCTTCATACAACTTCAGTCCATCAACCACATTAACCTAAAAGTGAAAAAAAAAATAGAAAGGTGCATCTTAAATATAGAATATAAAAGATAAACAAAAAATAAAAGAAAACTTATGAGAAGGCATATACCCATCCTGAAATAATGACATCAAGAAAAGTGAAGAAATATTTTAAAGGACCCTACCGTCTTCCCATCAAACATTTCATTGCCAATAAAAGTCTTTGCTTTGGTAGAAAGACTTTGGCTCTGATGTTGATTTTCCACAGAATGTGAATCGTTCCCTGGAAACACATTTCACAAGAGTTAAATGTCATTTAACTAATAAGTATGCATCTAAAACACAAATATTTAGGGAAAACGAGCAAATTTAAAAAAAAAAATATAAAGAGAATTAATTTCAAAGTATAAAAAATTTAATATATAAAAATTTAGAAGTAATTATAGCTGAGATTTGAGAATTTGAATTGAAATTTTAATGTAACAGGTTATTTTATATAAAAATAAATATTAATATAAAAGAACATTTTAAAATTAATAATTTGAAAATGTTTAAAAATATAAAAAGTGCTAAATCATGGTAAGGTCATGTGTCACAAAGAGCATGAGAATATAATAAAAATAAAAATGTCTTTACATTCGAGATTGAAGACTGATTCATAATATAAGGATTGATGATAAACAAATGTTAAACAAAAAGTCTGCATAGAAAACTATGATTATATTATTATAAACTCACTCCGATCTTATAAGTGCATGAGATTTTACTCTCAGTATATGGTCTAAATCAAACAAGGGAGTCAGTACCTACATTTGGTATTTAGCAATTAGCACCCAAATTATAAGTATATTGCATTCATGTGAAAAGGGGGAGGGGGTACAGTCCAAAAATTGTTTTCTTGGTTCCTAAACTTCATGAATGCAGTATATCTTTGCTATCATCATTGTCAGGAGGAAGAAGACCTTTAGAATTAGATATGCATTCATCATTTACAACAACAGCTTCAGATTCTAAGTTGGACAAAGATCCTTCAGAACTCCCTGTGCTCTTCAAGTTGCCATCAGTTTGATGCTTTGTTATAGCATCTGCTCACACAAGCAAGAGAGCAAAGAAGTTAATAGACTGCATGCATTTCTTGTGTGTTAATGATCAGAGAACTTATCCTCTATCTTTCCATTAATTGGATTGGATAGCAGAAGGCACCGGATCATAAGAAACAAACAAAAAAAGCAGCCTTAATTTTAACATTCAACCATTTGAATTTTTAGTCAGAAACAATTGGAGTCTTCCATGAATTGTCGTTTGCATGTATTCCAGTTTGATACTACATCCAGCTAGTCCCTAGCCTTTCAACAATGTTTATTAAATAAGAGATTTTTTACTTTCCTCATATCAAGATTGTATTTTTATATGCAAACACATGCATAAAATGATCTGATTATCTCCACTGACTTTACTATAAATTGTTGCTCTCAAGCCAAACAAAACACTGTTAGCACTACTTCGATATAACTAAATGGCTCTATTTGGAAGGCCAAAAGTGAGTGGCAAAAGAAGCCTAATTGAACAAAACTGCTTATTTCTAAATTGTACTGGTATACTTATATATTCAGTGTAACACAAGGCTGATTCAATTAATTTTCATGAATGCCCCAGAAACTCAATCTACCAAGGCTTTGTTACATATTGTGCCAACAGAGAAAGGTTACAACCCAGCAATGTCACTGCCACTTGGATTATAATGAACACTAAAAGCTGTTAATAACGACAGTCACTCAGTCAAAGATTCACCATGTTGAAGCATAAACATTATAAAGACAGCAATGTATAATACATACAGACTGATTGACCCATTATTTACCTTTCTTCTCTTCAGTAGATGCTAAACCCTTATCCCCCACTTTCTCAACCTTGCCACCAGATTTATGTTCTTCACTCTTCTCAACAATTGGAGTCCCTTTCTCCGTGCCTCCGGTAACGGTTGCATTTGCATCATGACTATAAGACTCTACACTAGAATTATATCCTTCCTTAGCAGGCTCAAACCTCTGCCCATGCCGGTATCCCGAACCAGATTTCCTAACTTCCTTTGCACCCACTTTCACTGGATCCAGAGGCCTCTGCTGCCTCCTCCACGCCACTTGCTGCAGCGCATAGGCCACATCAGCCACAGAAAAGTATTGCTGCATCATCAGCACCTGGTTCCAATTACACCTCCTTTGATGAATGGCCCCAATGACCATATCATACTCCCCAGGGTCACCAACCACACGTAAATGGTGACAAAGGGAGTCTATGATGGCATTGGCAGCTGCGAATTCGCTTCGCAGCCAGCCAATAAGCCCATCCCTCTCATCAACAAACCACTGCTGGCGGTAATGGTGCTGGTGGATCTCACCGCCAGCACCGCCGCCACCGGCACCACCACTTGGAAACTGCATTTTGTCTTGTATTACCACATTTCCCGATGGCATTGCCATGAGAACTCACTACCAAGGATACACTACAACCGCATATAAAGCATACCCCAACACAGCTAGATCTAAACAAAGAAACAACGAGTTTATAACAAAAACAACGCAATTCAAGAGGACCCCACTAAATGAAACGCGGAATTGAGAATAATTAAAGCAAAAAGCAGCAATCTTGAGCAGAAACAAGACCAGCCCAGCAACGATAGAGGGTGAAAAAATGGATAAATATGAAATGGGTTTGGCGTTGAAATCAAGAAGGGGAAGAATTGGAGAGATCTGGGTTTGAAAAGGGTGAGTGAGGGATTGAGAGTGAGGAGGTGGTTGAGTTGGGGTGACGCAAAGGGAGGGGCTTGAAGAGGAAGATCTAGGGTTGGGTTAATGAAGAATGTGGAACAAAGGGAATGGCTTATTGATCACGCATGTGTTATAGTCTTAAATGGTGGCTCATATTCACAAGTCACGACACAACACACACTCTCTCTCTCTCTATTTGTTGCTGTGCATCTGAGGACTGGTGGGTGCTGATTTTGGATTTTACAGAGAATATTCTGGAAGAAAATGGGGGGTTTTCGTCATTCATCTTTCTATATTTAGCCATGTTGGTTTTAGATTAAGGGTGTGTTTGTTTTGAAATATGGAAATAATTTGTGAAGATGGAAATGAGTGAATATTATTTGATATGAGTGATATAGGTGAGAAATAAGTTTAAAATTGGTGGACCTACTTGTACTATTTCTTATCTATTTCTACTCTTCTCTCTATCTCTCTTCATATCTTCTCTATTTCACTTCAATCAAACACATCTACTTTTAACTTTATTTCTCACTTATTTTCACTCTCCCTTTTTATTTCTATCTACTCTATTTCTCTCCTCTCTACCAAACACAGCATAAGTCTTAAAACAAACAAATACTTACACTCCATTCGGTGGAGGAGGAAGAAAAGGGAAGAAAGTGAAAGAAATAAAAAGGGATGAAAGTGTAATGAAAAAGGGATGAAAGTGAGGTTGTTTGGTAGAGATGAAAAAAAGTTGAAAAGGGGTAGAAGATTTGAATTAAAATAATATTGTGAGAAAAAAAAAACAAAAGTTAATTAATTATGTTTTTCCCATTTTTTCCCTTAAATTGTTGTCAAACTCCATTCACATGTACTATCTTCAAAAAAAATAAGTGCCATATATTTCCAAAAAAAATAAGTGCCGCTGTATATATAAAAAAAGGGGTGCAGCAAGAAATTTACAACATATTCGAATACGCTTAAAGCATAATCGAATATCTTCACAACATATTCGATTATGTTATAAGCATAATCGATTAAGTTGCACATGCTCACGCTTCTTCAAAGCCTCCACGAGGTGCACGAGACGGAGGGCGTTTTTGGAATATGCATTTCGACCACTTTTTACTGTGGATTTCGTTCAACTTTTTGCGATGAAATATTTCTACGTGGGACCCACGAAACATTCAAACATTTCATCGGTATTTCATAGGCACCGAACAACTGAAAGTCTCACTTTCATTTGCATTTGCAGCTGAAAGTTGAGACTTTCAACTGAACCGAACGGGGCGTTAGTATTTTTAAAATTTGTTTCTTTGAATTTCTTTTAGAATAGTATTTCATTTTATAATTACAAATGTGTTTAAAAAATCAACAAGGTGCAACACAGTTGGTAGATAGTTAGGTTCCTTAAATTTGTTAACAGATTATTTAGCCTGTGTATAGAAAAAACTTCGATGAGAGTGTCTTTAGGAAAATTTCTTAAACAAAAACGCTTTTAAAAGTTGTTATTCGGCTTGTTTGTTTAAGCTTATGTTTAAGAAAAATGGTTTTTTAATAAAATAAACAATTTTTTAATGTTATAAAGTGTTTGTCTAAACTGTTTTTCTTAGTTTTCTACTTTTTTTAACAAGCAAATCATATTTGCTTCTTAAAAAAAATGCACTTTTTTAAAAAGTATTTTTTAAATCATTTTTTAAAGTTTAAACAAACTGATCCATTACTCTTATTGAAACACATGTCTTATCTCTAATATCATATATTGGACATTTAATTTAATTTTTTATTTTTTGTTTATTTTAAAGATAATTCTTAGTTTTAATTTTAAATTTAATTTGATTTAATACTAGCTAAAAAATATTTTTCATTGATTACCTCAAACTATTCTTCTCGTATTTTTATCTCTATATTTAATTATCTTAACCATTTATATTTTTCAATCGGTCCTTTTTATCTTTTTTTTTAAATTAAATTTTAATATTTTTTTAAAAATATGAAATAATTAAAATAATCTCATATCATAATCTAAATTATTTAACATAAATCTAAAATATAATTTACATGTTAAAAATATTTATTTATTACAAATTTTAATTATAATATAATTTATATATTCAAAAATATCTATTTATTATAAATTTTAGTTATGTAATTTATTCTATTTTTTAAAACTTAACAAGCAGCTTTCAAAAAAAAAAACTTAACAAGCGTATTTTTTAATGAGCTAATTTAAATACGTATTTGCTTTCAATTTTTTTTTTAATATTTAATGAACTGACTTTTTCAAACAAATGTTTTTTCATATGTATAGTCCAAGATCGAATCTTAATCATATGTTTAAGAGACAAGGTTATGTGTTAACCATGTCACGCCATATTAATTTATTTGCTTTCATTTTTTGAATTGGGATTTTTATACACATTGCTACAAAATTAATGTTATAGTAAATAAATTAGACTGTTCATGGATTATTTATGTTTGATTAGTTAAAATGTTTGGTTGATTTTATTTATTTTACTAAATAGATCGATTTAAGTAATTTTTTAATTTATAAATAAGCTGATTTTAATATTATAAGTTTGATATTAAAATTAATAAATAATTTATTTGATATATATAATAATAATAAAATGTTTTCAAATAAGAAATAAAAAAGTTATAAATATAAATATATAAATATACTAAGAGAAAAAAGGCTATGCACTGACAGTGTAAAATAGTTTTACACTGTCATTCAATCATAACTCACTATGTATGGTAAATTTGTTGACTTTTATAAAATTATCTTAAAAGTCATATCAATGGTGATTTGTGATTGGATGACTGTGTAAAACTATTTTACACTGTATAACTCGAGTTGTTTGTTTCTCTAATTATTATCAAGAATCTTATTTTAATAATTACTATAAAAATGTGGGTTATGAGTCTAACTCAACCCAACAAAATCGACTTATAATGTACTTTAATTTGATCATATTCTAGTCGATGTGGGACTAAATCACCATCCTTGAGACTGTAATTAAGACAACTTCCAAAGAGGCCACAACTAAGGCGGGCTAAGGGGGCGGCTTTCCAACACTCTCTCCCACGCCTAAAACTTCCAACTCAGAGCGTGCCAAATGCAGGTGGCCCACCAATGGATATAGGATAGGCTCTGATACCATGTTAAAAATAGGAGAAACAAAAGGAATAATTGTTTGAAAATTGAGTATGTACACATCGAATGTGTGTTTATACAGGTTAATTACATTAACTATACATTAATTATGTGCCTATAAATCCCTATTACTAATATAAATCACAATATTATATTTTGATCTTCAACATGAGGTTTAGTTGAACTTAACTTTATAAACTTAAACTTAGGTAAAAGTATGTTTAATGTAACTTGATTCATGTTTAGAGTTTTTTGCATTTAATGGAAAAGCAAGAGAGAATTAGCTTCGAAGGAAACCTCAATTTAAATGAAAGTCACATTCAACTTATTCGGAAAAACGATTTGTCAAACAAGCAGGTGCGGCTTTCCATGAGGAACAAACCTCAATTTGGGTGTCCCAATGTCAAACCAAATACACTCTTAAGCTTTTATGTTTTTTAAGAGAGTTATCGTGATTTCATTAGTTGAAAAATATATCCAAAACACATTTTTTTCTAGACGAGTGAGTTTTTCTTTTCTTCACCTGTTTATTAATGGGGACATGAGTTGACGCTGAGACACTAACACTCCATGTGCATGATATATAATATATATACAATTATTTGAACACTTTTAATTATTTTTAAATAATAATTTAATCTAATTAGCTTTATATCTTATTAATTATTTTTAATAAGTTAATAATAAATATTTACAGATCCCGTAAATATTTGTAGATATTCATTAAATCTGAAACAAATAAAATGATAAAAAAAAAATCTAAAACAAATACTCATGCAAAGGTAGTACCACTCCATACTCGCGCCTTACAGTTCCTAAGCTTTTGTTGAGACAAGTTTTGATGTCCAACGTGACGAATAGAATGGAGAAGTTAGGGTAGGGCCATTATCAAGGTGTGGTTCATCTGGTTTTGGATTCTACAAATTCGTTACACTTGTTTTGCTTGTTTTTCTTGGTTTTGGATCCACTTCAATGTTGGGTAGCCCCAATTAATATTCCAATTCTATTCCAATTATATACAAATTAGGAGTGTTCGTGATTGTAGTTTACATTCATACTTATTTAAATTTAAATTTAACTGGATTAATATTTGATAATACTATATGGGATAAGATAGCTTCAATTTTATTTATTGACATAATATAATATACTAATATTAATATTATGTAAAAATAAATCATAAAATTAAACAAATATAAAACTAAAATTAAGATATATTTTAAATTAAATAATATTTATATAATATAATATCATATTATGTCAAATATTATTTATTAAGTAAACAAATTTCATTACTAATATATCATTATCAATATAAATTTTATAAAAATATAGATCAATAGGTCTAATGAAATGACTCAAAATATAACTTAAACTTGTTCCCAAAACATATTGACTCATATATATTTTTCAATTCAAATATGTTAAGATTAACTTTAAGCTGGGTTAAATTAGTGAAATAAAATAGATCATGAATACTCTTAATACAAATGTTATTAGTGTAAAAAGTTTTACGTTGTTAACCAATAAAAAATCACTAACAATATTATAATTATATTAATTTTATTTAATGGATGTTTAGCATTATGTAATTAGTATTATTTTAAATTTTTAATGATTATAGTATGTGATTTATAGTGTACTTCTTTCTATAATAAGTTTGTAATATGTGATTTTTGTTGCGGTAATTAATAATAAATATTAAATAATTTATGACATTTCTTTTGCTTTGTAATCAAGGAGCATATTTTATTTTCCTATGTTAAAAAAGGATGTACCAATATTATTAAAAAATAATGTTAAATATCAAGTGATGCACAATTTACTATTATGTTACCAAAAGAGTTGGTAATATTATTTTATAATAATGTTAAATAGAAGTAAAAAAAAATTCAACTAAAATATGCTAAACAAAATTTAATAAAAAATAAAATTTATTTTTAAAATAAAATAACATAATAATTATGTAAGTTTAATTAATATATTTTACATTATGATAATAGATTAAAAAAATAAAAAATCGCCAAATGAACCAAAGCAAACTACAAAAGATTAGTTTGGTTTGATTAGAATTTGATGTTATATCTAAAATGGAACCAAATTGTAGCGCGAACACTCCTAGGTGAAGAAATATGATATGGAGAGTGCACCATATTAAAATGAGAATGAGATTAATCCTAAGATTAGAATTTGTAGTGCATGGTGGACCATCTGTTAAGGTGGTCCACTCTAGAATCCGTCTTTGTATTTATTATAAAGGTCACTAAGCTTATTATAAACTTATTATACATGGTAGTTTGTAATTAGAGACTTTCAGCACATGACCTATTTTTTTTATTATTTATTATGGCCTTCAAGCCTCCTCTAAATAAAAAAATTATTTATCACTAGTTAGCACTTAGCAGTAATAATTAATTATTAAATAATATATTAGTTTAGTGCATTTATTTTTATGTTAAGATATATGCTACGGTACACTTGAGCATAAACAAATGTTTGAGTTCTTACATATTCATAAGTTTTTTAAGGGTAAAATATGTTTTGGATCCCTATAAAATATGCAATATATTAATTTCATCATCCAAAATTTTTTGTATTAATTTGGTCTCTCTAAAATTGAAACCTATTTTTGTAGGTCCTCGTTGGTAACTTCATTAAATGGTAATCTGGCGCGGCTATGGATTAACACGTAGAAATGAATTATAAATTTTATATATATCAAATTTTCATGTTTTGTTATTGTAAATTTAGAAAATTAAAAAAAATAAATTAAGCTATTAGTATCCATAAGGACCTACAAAAATAAGTTTCAATTTTAGAGGAACCAAATTAATACGAAAAATTTTTGGGAGACAAAATTAATATTTTGCATATTTTACAGGGACTCAAAACATATTTTATTCTTTTTTTTTAATGACTTTAACTCTTAAAATATTATTTTAATAGTTCTTTAATTATTAAATTAAAAAAATTGAATATTTTACTTTTATAACCTATTAGATATATTATTTTTTATTTAATATTTTTTCATAAATCATTGAAAAAATATTATAGAAGAAATATTACGTTATGTATATTTATTTTAAATGCTTCTGTCTCTTTCAAAGCATACCAATTTTCTCAAGTACTTCATTTTCCACCTTGATTTGTGGCGCATAGTGTGTTACGTGATTGAGCTAATTTATAAATGTTGTGCGTAGGACGCATGCATGCCGTGTTGAGAATAGTCAATTAATTAGCCATATATACCCTAATGAGTTCTTCTGCAGGAACTTCTTTGGAAACAACCTTCTTACCACTTTAAATAACCACTCTTTTAAATAAGACTTACTATACAATAATAAGTATTTAGTTAAATATTAATAAATAATAAGTATTTAGTTAAATATTAATAGAATTAAAATCATTTTCATTACTACTTAATAATCACATGACATACATCTAATTATACTTAATTCATTACAAGTGTGATACAACTAAATGCATAATATCTCGATCACCACTAAAAGACAATGGAAACTTTTTTTAAAAAAAATAATGTTTACAAGAACTAAAATTATTACAAAAAATTTAAATGACCAAAATCAAATAAAACCTTATTTATAGTTATTAAAAAATATTTAAATAATAAAAATGCACGTTAGTGTATTCATTTTCCACGTGTACAAACCTATGCATGCATTTATCCTAGGCCCACAAAATCCCTTTCACAGTAAAAGTTTATAATTCAATTGTGTTACAAAGCTTCATTTCCGGATGATGCCTGTGTTTGGATACCATCCAAACTGTGGTGTATCCCATGAAATCACGTAAAATACGTGGGTTTTATTTAAGCAATATAATGAGTTGCTTCAAGGTCACCGTGGTTTTGAATACTATTTGATGTACTGTACTGTCATCCCAAACATGCTGGATGTAAGTTTTCTAAAGTAAAAAAAGTGTATTTTAAAGAATAAAATGCATTTATAATAATTAACGATTAAAATTGTGATAAGAATAATATATGTATGTATATAAAATAAATTTTGAAAATAATAGTAATAAAGTATTAATTATTGAATTTTTTAGGATAGTTATTGATATCCAATCATTATGTGTTAATCTTAAAATATTTTTATCTCTCTTTTTCCTACTTTTGTTTTTCGGATTTTCCAGTCAAAAAGAAATCAAATATTAACAACCTTGACATTAATTAATAAACACGCGTTAAAAGCATCTTTAACATGTGTTTAAACTATTTTAACTAATTAGTAATCGTACCAAAAAGGGTTTTTTCTTTTTCTTTTTTTGCTGATAGTACCAAAAGGGGTTACACCATTAGAGTTAGTGTGACAGACGCATATAAGAAAGGGTTACTTATATAATAAGTAATGCTTGCTTGACTTAAAGTAATATCAATATGTGAAGCCATTAGCGTTGTTTTATTAGAAAAAAAATATTTGCGTAAATTACATGAAATTAGAAAAACTAATATATCATAGTTGGACTCATAAAATCATAAATACTAAAGGAAAAAATAAGCTACGCATTAATAGTATAAAACAATTTTATATTGTTATCTAATTACATTATTATGTATGATAAATTTGTTGATTTTTACAGTAATTACTTTAAAAGTGTTAACAAAAAAATAATTATTTTAATAATCATATTAATGATAATTTCTGATTGGTTGAATATAAAAGTTTTTACATTAATAATACGTAGTAATTAAACTCATTAAAATTATACTACTTCAATGGATTATTACATTAAAAATATTCTAGAAAGGCATTATCATGTATCATGCACCCACAATGTGATGTATTCGCATGTGGCTTGTATATAACAATTTTAAGCAAAAGAACCAATAAAAAATAATTTTTAAGAAATATATAAATTATTAATTTTAAAAAGTTTAAACACTTTAACGTTATAATTATCCTATTTTTAATATTTATTGCTTCTCTTTTGAATTTCTATAGAGTAATATTATTTATATAACACGTTTTTATAATTATTTAAGTTACATATTTATTTTTTTCTTTATTTCTTTTCATCACATTACTTTCATATGTTTCAATCTCTTTTTTCTTCTTATTTCTTTTCCTTAATAGAAAATTGTTATTATAAAATTTTATTATGTAAATAACGTTAGTCACTTGTAAATAAGACATCTAGCAACGGTTTTATTTTAAAAAAAAAATTGCTGCTATAATTCAATAAAAAAACAGAAACCGATTAAAAATATAAAAAATGATAAAAATTATTTTTTTTACCGTCTTTTGGTATAATTGATGAGAAAAAGGGTCATGCACTAACAATGTAAAATGTTTTACACTGTCATCCAATCACAACTCACCATTTATGGTAAATTTGTTTACTTTTACAAAAAATATCTTAAAAGTCATTCAAATGATGATTTGTAATTGGATAACAGTGTAAAACTATTTTTAGTGCATCACCATTAAACTCATAACTGATTACCGAACCAATGATATTAATACTTGTGCGTTTTACATATGCTTTTACTTTGTCGAGTTTCAGATTTTGAGTTTTCACTAAAAAAATTCACTCATTTTTAATCCATTATTTATTTTTATTGCTAATAATTAATCCCTCGGAGGGACTAAAAATGGACAATAGAAGGACAAAATTTTAATCTCACAAGAACTAATTATAAATACTAAAAATAAACGAAATACTAAAAATATATAAAAATTTTAGATGAACTATAACTCAAAATTTAAAATTTGAGACTAAACTTATTTAAACCGGATAAAAAAAAATCTACAAGTTTGAAGGAAAATTAATAATTTTATGCTTCGT
Organism: Pueraria montana var. lobata; assembly: GCA_026413185.1. Lineage (NCBI taxonomy): Eukaryota > Viridiplantae > Streptophyta > Magnoliopsida > Fabales > Fabaceae > Pueraria > Pueraria montana. Next base: position 22,032,187 of record CM048648.1, on the reverse strand, counting down.
ACATAGTAGACATTTCAAGGTCATTTACTTGAGCTGGAAACTTTAAATATAAATGTGATTGTGATCATGCTATAAAATTTAATATTTAGAACAAAAGGCATTTAGTTATAGGAAATTAAAATGTTAGAATTAATTAAATCATTCAATCCAATCTAAACAACATTTTTATCGAATTAGATCGGTTCAATTTTCTTAAAAAAGTAATTCAAACCAAAACATAAACTATTTTAATCTTTGAATAAGAAGACTTTTTAACTTAAAACTAATCTAAAGCAACATGCAAACCCCCCTAATATTTATATTTTATTATAAAATTGTCATGATTCAATTTTATGAAACGTGACCAATTAGAAATTAGGTACACCTAACACGTCATGTGTTAAAATTTATACCGTTTACAACAACCTAATTAAAATCTTAGGTAAAGTCTTCTCAAACGATGAGAGATTTCTCATTCAACATATTCTGTGCAAGACTGATCATATAATCGTGACCCGAACGCAACATGAAAATTTCAAAAGTAAATAATGATCGGTTAGCGGTTGGATTGGGTGTTGACTGCACGATCTTCATGTCTCCTTCATTTTTAGTCAATCAGTGAGGCATATTGCTTCTAATCCTAATTTTCAAGAATAGACTAAACATATTGACATAGACTATCACATTATTTTGGAGAAACTTCTGTCCAAGTTCTTTCACTTGTTTTCAATCTTCTCAAGCAATCAACTTGCTGACTTCTTCACCAAGCCATTGGACCCTTCACTCTTTATACATTTCTTTGCTATGTTTTTTTTTTTTTTTATGAAAAAAAAATTAGAAAGAGGGAACGGTGCTCCAGTCCTAGACAGAAAAAGTCTCCGAATTCAAATAGCACCTAACTCTAGTCGAACCTGTTAGATACGAGACTCTGTCTTTCTCCACTTGACCAACCCTTTTGAGTTTTAAAAATACACTCTTTGTGGTGTATAATTGGGAAATGAATAACGATTTTTTTTTTATTAGTTAACCATTACTTTCTTTTCAGTTAGTTACACCAGCTTGATACAACTGCCTTACTCCATGAGACTTGTATATATACATGAGCCATGCATTCTGAACTCAATTAATTCAATCATAAAATTCCTTCTACCAAATCGTAATAGTTTCACTACCGTTATATGACTCTGTGTGTGACATATCAATTATCAAATGAGATGAGTATTTGCATGAGAGGATAAAAAAAGTAAATCTGAATCATATAACTATACACGTATAGTTAATATTAAAAGTTATTTAATGATTACATGACTACTTAAAAAAATTACATGATTATTTTTTAATCTGAACCTTTCATGATTTGATATATCCAATGATTATGATTCCTCTTCTCACTCTCTCATAATAACCAACGAGTTAGAAAGTTAATCAGTTTTAGAGCTTATGTGTATTCCCATTAAAACACGATTAACGTGAATTCAACGAGACACAAGGATTCACATTTAACGTGCTTACGAAAATGTAATCCACCTAAAACAAACACACCATTACTCATTTTCTACTTTACTGTATACTTCCAATGCGAATCCATTGTTGTATTTTTGAGTTTTGGAGAGTATTACAAAAGGCAAAGTCCCACATTGTCTAGGATAGCTTTGCCTCACTAGTTTATATATCCTTTTGTGTTTATAGCTTTCAAAGAGGCTAGTATGAGGTGGAAGCCTTCCGTCGATTTGCCCCCCCTTGCGCGTTTATTACCGTTTAAAGATCTTATCGTATACTTTATTATTCTGGGTTCTGGCTACATCCATGTCTCTGCGGACTGTGATCATTCACATTCAACTGAACTGAAGGCCAATTCCAACATATCCTCAACAGTTAGGACTGGTGATATACAAGTTGTAGACAATTGTCATAAATCATACTACTAATATTATTAGTTGGCTGTGTGACTAGCATAACTGACTCTGAGATTTAGTTGAATCAATAGAATCAGTTTTCAATTGCCTAATTTCTTTGAGGTCTGTATTATGATATTATCTGTTGTTTGGATTTTTTTAGATATGTTGTCATATAATTGGTAGTTGGTTATGTATTCAGCTACTACATTCTCTTCAGTCTTTGCTATTCCGTAGTTCTGACATTATTTGGCCTCATTGCCTCGATTTCATTTTCATTTTTCAGTCCTTACTTGGCTTACATCCTTGTCATTATTAAAAAGGAGACATTTCCTGATAAAGAAGCAGAGGATGGTCTTATAATGGCTGCTCATCACAAGAAATATAGGCTGCACCACTAATTGTCGTATTCTGCACTAAGATCAACCAATATCCTATAAATTATAACATTCTACTATTTGTATCTGTATAAAGTGTACAACATACTAACTGAATGATTGGATGTTTTAGCTTTTAATACATAAATCGAACATAAAAGAATATCCTCCTACAAAGAATAAATTAGCTGTGAGTATTGGTATTTGATGATTAATTTATCAGTTTGAAGCATACATATAATGGCTTGACTTACCCAAAATGGTGTGGTGTCAATATATAGGAGAGGATAGATTCTCATCATGCTATTTATTTGGAATGTAGCTAGAAAAAATTCGTTGTCCTTACCACTAAATTGAGGGAGATAGTGTAATAAGGTTCATTCTTGACATATATGGTTTAATTTGACATCTTGCACGGCAATTCTTCTTTATAATATGTCCTGCTACATGCCTCTAGGTCATATTTTGTAATTTCTAAAATATTAAGGAATGTCTGCTTTCATTGATCTGAATTTGGAGCTTCCTTGAAATCTTGTGTCATCTCTTATGTTCAATATTTACTTTATTACTGTTTCATGTTCAAGATTCAACTTTACTTTATTAATACAAAAATAAAGGACGAGTTAATTAATCATGAACTGTATTAGTCAAGATTTTCCTGTCCATTCTCTATCTATATATAAAAACCTGCAGTATTTCTGTCAGCTAGCCTAATAAAGTAACTTATTCCCAGTATAACTTCTGTTACTTGCCAGTAATTTTTCTAGATGGGACACATTTTTGTAAATACGAACTTATCACATAAGGGCTTGATCTTTAACTATGAAGTTGATTGAAATAAGTTGAACTCTTGGTATCATGTCCTTTGGGTTAAAAAATAGAATAGGAAGTTTGGTTACTTTGGTGGTCTAAGATCACATTACATTAAATATTCACCTGAAACAGTCCATGCTAGCTGTAAAGACTAAAGAGTTACATGATTAATTTGAAGTTCATGCTTTTACTTTTTAGCCTGCCTTGCGTCCTTTCTCTTAATTTACATACTAATCAAGTATCAATGGTGCTTAAGTTTCACTGATCATTCAAAATTACAGGGAGTACAGTTTCATCCCTAGGGCATTATAACCAATCACCAATGAAGACAAGGCAATTGTCCGTAAGCTTATAGAAAAAGAGGAAGCCAGTGGACATAGTTTGGACTTTGGAAGTGTATATAGGAAGCCAAAAGGGAATAATTTAGTCTCACTCAACCATAGTATTAACTAATGCCTGCAGGGGAAAAAAACCTCAGGCTGAAATGTATCTAAATTCTACATAAACAAGAAGAAAAAGAGAAAAAAGGATACTGTTTGAAAAGAAGAAATTCATCATACTGTTGATGTCTTTTACAAGTTGTTACCTTCGCCTATTTTCTTTTATACAAAGGAATGCCATTTAGCAGGACAAAACTTTTGAGAAGCCAAGTACCAAAAAATGAAAAAAAAAAAAAAAAAACATTACGTAACGTGGATATATAGTGAAAGAAAAAAATTAGATTTGAAATAATTGCATACCTCTATTATGTGCATTACTTCATCATATTACTTCGGTGTCCGGACAAGTTTTAGGAAATGGTTTTTGTCAAAACAGCATTTTTATTTATCAACATATGCGGGCATGCAATGAAAATGAAAGCTTATTATGGAGATAAATTAAGAACGGATAGCTATTGCGTAGATTGTTTTAATAGCAAAAAAATTATGTTTTTGGACCATCTATCCATAGGCCGACCAAGTATAATGAGTGGATGTCTATACTAGGACAATTAGATCTCTAATTTTGGGTATAATGACATTCTCCAATGGGGCTTTGCTATTCTCACCTCCCACGTGGGTGGTTTTTTATTGATTTTCCAAAATATCCTTGTACAATGGAATCACGATTCCGTTGTACACTTGTACAACAGAATTGTGATTCCGTTGAAAAGTGTGCAACGGAATCACGATTCCGTTGAAAAGAATATTTTCCGCTGTACACTTGTACAACGGAATCGTGATTCCGTTGTAAACTTGTACAATCTTGGTTAAATTTTGTAACAGTACCTAATATATCTTCAAAATACCATTAATCAGTCACAATACAATTTTGTAAAAAATATTCAACAACTGAAACATTACACAAATAAAGTCCTCTAATAACAATTATTAATAGAAGATTAATTAACTAAGTGAATCCTTAGTAATGTCTACTACATATTGAGATCCTCTAGTTGTTGAATGAAATGGTATTGAGTTGAATTCTTGCATGCGTTGCATGTACGATTTTTGCCATGATCGAGTTTTAACAGTGCAGTATGTTCTCCATTAAGGTGCAATAGGAGGCAAGGGACAATAATCTTTTAAAAATAGCTAAACAATGAAAATTAAACTGGTAAGGTTAAATTAGTAAACAAGTTTGCATAGTTAATAGTTTAGTATATTATGTGTACCTATACAAAGTGATTTTCGTTAACAAATCCAGTAGTTATAAGACGTTGTTGTGCAGCAGATGGAGGCCGACACCTAAGCGGAAAGAAAGTCCAACTTTGAAGCATAAATAAGTGAACCAACACCACATTATACCGACTAGCAATCACATACCCCATGTCGGGAATGGTCATCCACTTGTCAATGGTTGTTGGTCTACCTTGGAGATACAAAGAGCTTATTAATTCAACCAATCTTTCTTCCATGCCAAAGAGCTCAAGATAAAGAGCGTGCCATGTTTGAAGTTTCCGAATCAAGTCTTGACGAATGAGAGCCCAGGATTCCTCACCCATACCTAACAAAACTGCAATTGCTCTATAACCGCAATTTCTATCTGCTTTGACATCAATCATTTTTTGGATGAATTGTTTCAATTCATCAAGAAACTCATTAACATAAGGCATCATTTTGCTCCGCTTATTGTCACTGACAACTTTGGGAGGCATAGTAGAAGTTCCTGAACTATCTACCATTGTATTCATTGCATCGACTTGCTCCCACATTGAAGGTGCACGTTTAATAGATTTCACAGACTTCGGGGCACCCTTTGTTTTCACCTTCTCTGGAGGTGGACACATTGAGGTGGTATCTGGAAATGCAAGTTCGCGGACTTTAGTCTTCATTGTGATTTTCCCAAAGACATCAAGTTGGGAAAACCTCTTTAACAATGCATCAACCTCATCTGTCAAAGTCAAGTCCCCCCAAGAATCATCGGTGTCATCTTGATGGATGGATAACATCTTCCAATGCACATGAATTGACCTCAAGGGTATTGAGCCAAACATATTACTGAATCTAGCAAGTTCACACGCACACGGTAGACCGTGAGTAGTTCTAAGTGTGCATCCACAAGCATAACTGTCAATACCAACGCTATCAACTCGTTTGTACTCGTTGTATATCAGGTCTTGTGCTTGGTTTGATACAAAGCCTCGTATCTTCTTGAAAAACACGTTATTAAACCTGTGACCTACAACATTGATGCTTTTTTGGAATGAAGCCAAAATCTCAGTATGTTGCAATATAAGCATGTTATTCATGGCATCCCAACAACTGCACAAGTCTCCCATACTATCTCAAAGCAACCTCTTCAATCGTGTGTTTGCGCCTTCAACCCTATCATGCAACCAAAAGTAATGTCAAGCAAAGTATATAATTAAAATCAACGAATTATATGGAAAAGTACCTATTAGTTGTTGTGTTTCCAAGATGCATAACTCGATCCATCCATGCTTGTACAAACTTCTCCTTGTGAAGTATCAGCCATGTATATTCAAGGAAAAGTGGATAATGTGAACATAGGTTTGTGAAGTTTTTCAAGTTAACCTCATACAATTGTTCATTAGTAGATTGCATTAACCCTTCCCAAGCGTCTAACACTTTGTCCCATTCTTCCGCGTTGCCCACATGCATCTTGCATTTTGCCCTGACATTCTTAGAAATATGGAATTGACATAACAAGTTGGTTGAAGAAGGAAAGACATTCTTCAACGTATTCATGAATGCAAGATCTCTATCAGTGACAATAACCTGAGGCAATACATCATCTTTGACAAACATTTCTTTCACCCTATTTTAATGCCCATTCAAAATTATCTGTCCTCTCAAATTGTAAATAAGCAAAGGCAACTGAGAAAGTCATGTCTGTTGAAGTCACCCTAACAATCTCCAATAACGGAAGACGATATTTGTTCGTCTTGTAAGTAGTATCACATATCAACACTGTTGGAAATGAATTTAGGAGCTTGATAGAATCTGGATGTGACCACAAGATATCTCTTACAACATTTTCAGTGTCGACCCTTCTATACCAATAAACATATTGATCACGTTCTATCAACTTCAGATGTTGTATTTCAGTTCTTGGACCCCTTTGGTGTCGCCGATATTTTTGTCGCTCATTGTATATGATTTTGATGGTCGTGACATTTGCATCATCTTTATCTTTGATTGTCAACAGAATTTTCCCAAGCTTCACCATATTTTTGGTCATTTGATGTAGCAGACTTTTTTCTTCACTGCTTAAACGACCAGCGTATGCATTACCCACCAATGTTTCACTGACTTCATGGTTATGAAAACCGCAAACCACATAAAGTTTCCAACCAATGCCTTTCACAAGCCTCCCTTTTAATTTAAATGGGCACTTACATTTTTTTGCTTCCAGTAGTCTTGCGGACTAACTTATCTTTATATTATTTGTACTTTCCTCCCTTTTCACAAGCCAGTAGGACAAAAGTTTTCTTGCCAGTTTCTGACCTTTCTATGACAACAACAAATCCAACCTCCTTTGCGACAGATCGAACCCACGTCAACAAGTCAACTCGCTCTTCAAAAGCCTAAAAACAAAATGCATTCCTTCACTAACAAAACACACATATACAAAAAATATCATATAGATAAAAACACTAATTAATCAATCAACCTCATCAGTCATGAAATTGTTGGAGAAGCCAAGATAATTGTGCTGAGGTTCAATGTCCATCACATAATCATCTGCTTACATTTCATTTTGTTGAACGGGTTGGTTAATGGCATTTTCACTTGCATCAATCATATTTCCCCAACTACTTGGCATCGTAACTTCATCAGAAATAAAAGTATTACAATCCATTGCTACTACTGAAAAGAAAAAAAAAACAATTCAAAATTTACTAAATGAATAACAGTAAAAAAAAATCAAATACTGTCTGCGTACACAATGGAATGACGATTCCGTTGTGTTCGAAAAATGACGTACACAACGGAATTGTGATTCCGTTATGCATGTCTTTTTTCATACACAACGGAATCATGATTCCGTTGTGTAAGAAAAATGTCGTACACAACGGAATCGTGATTCCGTTGTGTATGAAAAAATACATGCACAACGAAATCGTGATTCCATTGTGTACTGTAAAAAATAAAAAACAAAACGGAATCCGGATTCCGTTGTGCATTCAACACAGCGGAACCATGATTTCATTGATCTACACAACTTACAGGTGTGAGTAAGTTTAGGAACCTGAAGAAGGAGGAGAAGGAGAGTGTCACTGAGAGAGGTTGGGAGTGGGGGTGGAGAGTGTGAGGAGAAGGGAGTGGAGTGGGGTGGGGTGTAAGAAATTGAGGAAGGACAACATGGTAATTTTACAATGTTAGGGGGTGAGAATAGCAATTCCCTCTCCAATGTAGGGCAATTAGGCCACTAACCTTTGACCCAATCACATCTAGTAAATAATCATCCTAAGTTCATACATTCTAGGATTTTCATTGAGGTTTCTTGAGCCTCCAAGATCCAGACGTGAACATTGACACCTATCGTGGGGTCTCGGTAAAACTCTTCCGGTGGCCACTACACCTAAGGCTTTCGCTGAGGTTTCTTGGGCCTCTGACTTTAAGGTCACTAAGATCCATATGTGAACAGTTTTTACTTTCTATTGTCACTTTTAGTTATAACAATGAAACATTATTCTTACTTTTTTTTCTTCTAGTTATTAACAATTTATATAGGAAACAGTAAAAATAATTTTTATTACCATTCTTGTTTTCATTATTTCTTATATTTTTAAATAGAAAATAAAATGAATATATATTACATTTTTATAATTAAAAATAAAAATGAAAAAAAAACAAGTTCTTAATTTCAAACCAAATCATCCTAAAACTTGTCATATTTTATTGTAATGCAAAAATACTAACTACAAAAACTGCAAATAAAATATGAACCACTAGATATGTAAAGCGTACCCCCTGGCAAAGGGGGAGGGTATAGGATGCATTCGTTGCCCCGTGGCTGAAAAAAGAAGGGGAAAAAAACTACGAAGCAACAGCATATTAATTATGTCAACACAGATTTCATTATGAATAGAACAAATAGATAAGTCAAAATAAAAGACTTATTTATGATGTGTTATCAGTCGAGTTGCATTGCATGCATGCATGTTAGATTTTTAAAAGGCACGCTTAAGGGTAGAAACAAAATATAAAACCAGATATTCTTTTAACTCAGAACACAGTTTTAACAATGCTTCTTTGCACGAAGCCTTCACTTATGAATGCAATATCTCTATAACAGAAATGAGTATTAGTCACAAGTTTAACACCCTGTTCGTTTCCAATGAAAGAGAACTGAAAAAGAGTGAAATGAATAATAAAACGAGGTGAGACACACATCTTTACCCTCTAATTCAAAATTTCATCTCAATTCATTTTCATTCCATTTCACTTTCAAAACTTTTTCATGAGAAACGTACTTTTCCTTTGTGGAGGCCATGGAATTGATTCGGTTTCAACTTTCAAGTTGGCAGTTGTAGTTGAAGAGATTTTGATTTCCTCCCAGCTGAAAAGTGGCTAGTATTTGGCACCACAAGGATTTCAGTGACAGTTATGAGTGATTCTGGAATAATTATGAGTCATGTGTGGCTCATGAGAGATGAATACGACGGCGTTTCTTTTCTGGAGTTGACTATTGCTTCCTCCAGTTCAAACCTGGTTGGCAAACAATAGGATTGTGGTTTACAAATGGATTGATTGCAACTATATATTAAAACTCCACTTGTCTATAAACTTTTCACAAATTGCATTCAATTGTAATCATTTTAACAATTAATGATAAATTGAATAATTTTAAAAGTAAGAAGTTTGCATGAAGTGTATCATTTATCAATATAATAGCGTTATACTACCTCCGGTCCTTTTTATAAGAAACAAGTTTTAGTGCAAAATACACTAGAACTTGTTTCTTATAAAAAGGATCGGAGGGAGTAATTTCTAATAAAAAATTATTTATTAATTCCTTAATTATTAGGACTTTTTATTTTTTTATTTAAAGTAAGTGTAATTTAAATATTTGATTAGTCACACTTATTGAGCTTCCCAAAGAACTTATAGGGAAACTTATTTAAATTATAACTCTTATAATCTTTCAAAATTATTTCAATAAATTTTATAGTGTAGTTTATCAAAATAAATTCCATGATGAGGAATATTGAATAAATATTTAGTTGAGTATTTTACCAAAATGCATTATTAATTAAAAATAATTTGAGATGCAATAATTTAACAGTAATTAGTAATGCAACATACCAAAAAACAGAAAGTAGAAAGAAAATTTTGATTGTGTCGCCTTTATCTTACCTCGTATCCGCTTGTGGACCACTTGTACTTCATACCTACCCGCGGAATTGGCTAGGCTATGCAGAGTAAGGTATTTGTTATTTGCATAGTGCTTATTTATATTGATTCATTCTGCATAAAAAATAACTTATAATTCAAATTCTACGAATAGACCTTACGAGAAATAAAGTGTTATTGATTGTGCTTACCAAATTTTGATAAGTCTTCCGGTGTGGTGGTTCCGCCGGGATCGCCTCCGTGACTGGTGGGGGGTGTACCTGTAAAGGGACTCCGACGCTCAAGTTAGAGGCGCAGAGGAAGAAACAGGTATCACAATTGGGATTGGAATTTCGTACCTTGATTGGGATGGGTTGTTCTGATTTTATAGAGTGTAAAGAGATAGATTTGATAGGGTTATTTTCCTATCAAATCTCCTCAAATCTCGTAATAAAGATAGAGATAATTCTATCTTCTATCCTTATCTTATGACCTGATCTTTCTATATCTTATCATATAGTAAAATCTATTCTTTCCGTTATTATCATCCGAATCCGAGTGATAGTTTCTACTCGGCCAACTGGACTACTCGGTGTAGTGCCGAGTTCGAGTAGTACACATGCCCCCCAAGCTCTGAAGTAATGTAGGAGCTTAAGTATGGTTATACCAATTTCGGATTTTATTTGGCCGAGACGAGTTTGGTTCTTGAAGCGTCACGTCATTTGGTGAAGATGTCGTTTCAGACTTATTGAAGTCGTAACGGTTCCCAAGGGCGGCGTCAGTGATTGCCTTTTTGAATTTTGAAACGGTCTAGGGATTCCCAAAGGTCTCAAGCCTTCCTAGCCGTTGATTGGCCTAGTGAGGGGTCTTGATCCAACGGTTCAGACCGTTTCGCCCTTTCGTATTCGCGACGCTTGGGGTTCTATATAAGGGGTACTGTTGACATTGGCGTTCATTCTCATTTCTGCGTGTTTTATCTTCCTGCGAGATTTCTCTCCCTTCTGCCATTTTGTCTTCCTTCTTCTAGGTTTTTCTTTTTCCTTGTTCAGGTACGCCCTTCTCCTTTCCATTTCTTTTCTGTGATTCTACAATGTCTTCTTTTTCCGGGGATTCTGGGAGTTCCGGCGGGGGTCGTATGCTTACGCCGGAGGTTCACCTCATCGGAGAGGGTCCCGATGGTGGTTCTCCTTTGCACCACTCTAGTTCTGATGAGATTAGCGATGGTGCGTCAGCGGCAAATGTTGCCGTCGCGGGTGTCGGGGTGGTTCGTCCATCCGTCGACCCTGCACAAGAACCTTTGGTCGTTCCTGTCGGGGGGGTGGTGGTTCTAGAGGATTCCGAGGCCACTGAGGTTCATCCTCTTGAGACTCGGCGTGCTCGTCTTCTATTTCCTCCTTCCCTTCCCCAGCCTATTGAGTCTAGGGGTAACAGAAAGGTATATCCTCCTGTTACTACTTCCGGCTATTCTTGGGTGGCTGGGGAGGTGGGTGCGTATGCTTATCGGTATCAGACCGAGGAAGCTTTGTCTGCCCTTCTTGAAACTATTGATTTGTGTCATTCGGAAGGGTCGGGTATGGTCCATGCCGAGCCTTGTGGGCCCGATGACCGAGTCTTTATGTCTGCTGACCCGCGCCAACCACATTTTACTTTTGTATATGAAGCCTTATTCTCGGTTCTCGGCATTACAGTGCCGTTCGATCAGTTCGAGGCTGACGTTCTTCGGGCACTAAACGTCGCTCCCACGCAGTTGCACCCGAACTCCTGGGCTTCTCTACAGGCTTTCCGGGTGCTCTGCAGTAAATTCTTTATTACTCCTACTGCTCCTAAATTTTTGTATCACTATAAAGTTAAAGAGAGTCAGAAGGGGGGCTGGGTCTCCCTGACTGGGATTCCTGGTCGGTCAATCCTTAGTCCTTATATCTCCTCTTGGAAAAATTTCAAGAGTGGTTTCTTTCGTGTCCGACCGGGTCCGGAAGGGGAGGTCGAATTTTTTGATAGCCGTGGGAAGCCGAGGTTCCCTCTTTATTGGACCCGCTCCCCAAACAAACGGCTGTCTTGGCAGGTCGTGGACATGTCTCCTGAGGATCAGGATGACATGGTTACGCTGTGCAAGTTGCCGCGTTCCTTGTCTTGTAAAACAGTTGTGGGAATTCCTACTTCTCGGACTCCGAGAGAGGATTGGGACGGTGAGTACCTTCTATTTATTCAGTTTTTCTTCTTCTACTTTGTTTTTTACTGATGCTTGTTTCTTTTGCAGCTGTGATGGGGAAATTTGATTATAAGACGGCCAAAAAGCAAAGGCTGGAGAAGTTGAAGAGTAAGGAGCCCGTTGCTGAGGCGGTTCGAGTTGCTCCGCCTGTTCCTCCTCCTCCTCCTCCTTCTTTGAAGAGGGTTCAGCGAGAGGTTGTTCAAGGGGGGGATGGCCCCTCCAAGAAGTCAAAACCGAGCCCACCCGGTGCTGAAGCTGCGGGGTCTGCTGTTGAAAGGCATCCGGCTTTCCTTTCTATGAAAGATGGGCGGACCTCTCTTTGGGGAAAGGACTTCAACCCTGGGGCCCTCATCTCTGCCGACAATCTTGGTCAAGCTGATCGGGATATGTTGAGGGATGCTGGGCCGATGCTCTCTATGGAGGCTGTTTGTCGCATCCAAGCTCGGTCATGGGCTATTGCTCAGTATTGGGCCGAGGAGTTCGACCACGGCCACCTGGAGTTATCTATGGTGAAAGAGGCTGCTGCAAAAGCCGAGCAGGCCCTGTTGGAGGCTACCCGGGCCAACGAGACTCTTCTCCAATCTGCTGAAGAATCTCGAAGGTCTCAGGAGGGAGTGAAGGCTAAGTTAAGGGAAGTTGAAAGTCGTGAGGAGGATTTAAAACTTTCCTTAACTGCGTCCGAGAACTCGGCTCGGGAATTGCGAGCCGAGGTGGATAGGCTCGTTTTCGAGCTTGCTCAGGCGAAAACTGAGGTTGCCGAGTCCGAGGCTAAGCTGAAAGCCGATCTGGGTGAGGCCTTGGACGAGATTGTTAAGACCCATGAGGCCGGGTTCAGCAAGGCACTTCGCCAAGTTCGTTATTTCTTCAAGGATGCCGACACTTCTCTTTTTGACGTTGACATGGATGTCAATAAAGAGGGGGAATTGGTTGAGGAGTCTGCACTTGATGGTGAGGATGCTCCGGGCGGTTCCACTCAGGAGGGGGGAGATGCTCCTGCTTTTTAGTGTTTATATTTTTCTTGTTTCTTGTAAGGCTCGTACCCGGCCTTTCGAATAGGGTACTTAATGAAATTTATATACAATGACTTTTCTTCGTTATTCGTGTGGTCTTTTTTCGCGGTTTTTCGCTAACTCGCAAGAGGTCTGTGCGGTTAAGTGTAGCTCGCTTTTTCTACCTTTATAAAGGTTTACGCGGCTAATTCGCCTTTTGTATCCGAGGTTCACTCGGTTAGGTCTGACTCGCTTTTTTGTATTTTTGTAAAGGTCTACGCGGTTAATTGTAACTCGCCTTTTGTATCCTTTACTCGGTTAGGTCTAACTCGCTTTTTGTATCTTTGTAAAGGTCTACGCGGTTAAATCTAACTCGCTCTTTGTATCCTTGTAAAGGTCTACGCGGTTAATTGTAACTCTAAATAGATAATTTGAAGAAAAGAGTTTCATTAATGAGAGAAATTGGGTGTGCCTCGTTAAAACCTCTTTGACAAAAAACCTCTTGGGAAAAAATGTCAAAGTAGGAAAAAGAGTACATCACCACTTACAATTTTTCTAACTGTAGTAGAACTTTAGATGTGTCGCGTTCCAAGTTCGGGGGATGGTTTTGCCGGATGGGTGCTCCAATCGGTAAGCTCCATTTCCCAGCGACTCGATTATTCTTAAGGGGCCTTCCCAGTTGGCTGCCAATTTACCCTCTCCTGTAGCTTTTCTGGCTTCCCCGCATTTTCTCCAAACCAGGTCTCCAGCTTCGAAGTTTCTTGGCTTGACCTTGGTGTTATACCTCCTCTCGGCTCTTCTTTTACAGGCCTCTATTCTGACTTGGACCTCGTTGAGCGTCTCTTCGGTCATGTCGAGTGCATGCCTTAGTGATTGATCATTGTTTTCCTGGACGAAATTTGTTCTTCGTAGGGAGGGTTCTCCGACTTCTACTGGTATCATGGCGTCTGATCCGTATGAGAGTGAAAGGGGTTTCCCCCGTTGTTGACTGTGGTGTGCAACGATATGCCCATAAGATTGCGGGAAGTTCCTCGGCCCAACTTCCTTTAACGTCTCCTACTCGCTTCTTTAGTTCTTCGAGTATCACTTTATTTGCGGCTTCAGTTTGTCCGTTGGTCTGCGGATGTTCCACTGAGGTCACTCGGTGCCGAATCCCTAAGTTTTTGAAGAACTCTTCCAGGTTCTTTTCGGTGAACTGTCTACCATTGTCGGATATCACCGAGTGAGGGATGCCGAACCAGCATATGATATTTTTCCATATGAATTTTTGCACATTGTGGGTGGTGATAGTTGCCAAGGGTTCGGCCTCAATCCACTTTGTGAAGTAATCAATTCCGACGACGAGGAACTTCACTTGTCCTTTAGCGAGTGGAAAAGGACCTAATATGTCAACTCCCCATAGGGCGAAGGGCCATGGTGCTGTGATATTGTGCAATTCCTCTGCTGGTAGATGGGATAAGTTGCCATATTTTTGGCATTCTTCGCATTTTTTGACGTACTCGGGGCAGTCGCGGCGCATCGTTGGCCAGTAATACCCGGCTCTTAGAGTTCGGGAAGCCATAGTTTTTCCTCCTGAGTGCATTCCGCGTATTCCTTTGTGCATCTCATTTACCACATATTCGGCCTGAGCCTTCGTGATACATTTCAGCAGTGGTGCAGTGAAGCCTCTCCTATAAAGGTCTTCTCCCTCTATGACATAGTAACTGGCCCTCCTTCTGATCTTTTTAGCTTCTTCCCGATTTTCTGGGAGGGTTCCTTTCTTCAAAAAGTTCCATATCTCGGTCATCCATTCTCTGTCAGTCGAGTTGATGTTAGAGACAATTTTCTCGATGCTCGGAGCGGATATTGTTTCCTGTATGACAGTTCGGTGTTGGCCTTTCTTCTTTGTACTTGCCAATTTTGATAGTAGGTCGGCTCTTTCATTTTGTTCTCTCAAAATGTGGTCGAGCTCGAAACTAATGAACTCATTCTTCAACTGGGAGGCCAAGTGGTAATATCTTGTCATCTGGGGGTCCTTTGTTTGATAGGATCCATTCATTTGCCCAGTGACTAGTTTTGAATCGCTCCAGCATCTAAGGTGTTTCGCTCCCACTTCCTTGGCGAGTTTTAGTCCTGCTAGTAAGGCTTCATACTCGGCTTGGTTGTTGGATGCGTTGAAATCAAACCTGAGTGATTGTTCCAGGATGATACCTTCAGGGCTTTCAATTATGACTCCTGCTCCGCTACCTTTTTCGTTCGAGGAGCCATCCACATAAAGGGTCCAGAATGGGAGGGGCGCTTCCGCTACTGGTGCTAACTCAGCAATAAAGTCGGCTAGGCACTGTGCTTTGATAGGTCCTCTCGGTTCGTATTTGATGTCGAACTCGGATAATTCAACCGACCATGCTATCATTCGTCCGGCTAGCTCTGGTTTCCTCAGTATCTGTCGTATTGGGTGGTCTGTTCGTACCACTATTGGGTGGCTTTGAAAGTATGGTCGTAGCCGTCGTGCTGAGGTGACTAGGGCTAGCGCTAGCTTTTCTATCTTTTGATATCTGGTTTCGGCATCTTTTAGTACTCGGCTTATGTAGTAGACTGGTTTTTGCTTATGATTTTCTTCCTGGATGATGACCGAACTGATTGCGTCTCCTGAGACGGCTAGGTATAGTATTAAATCCTTGCCGGGTTCGGGTCTTGTTAGAATTGGTGGTGATGAGAGTAATGTTTTTATCTTTAGGAAGTTTTCTTCACACTTTTCATCCCATCCGAAGCCCTGTTGTTTCTTGAGTAGTTGAAAAAAAGGTTTGGCTATTTCTGCTGCTTTTGGCAAGAAACGGGACAGGGATGCCAGTCTTCCAGTTAGCCGTTGTACTTCTTTTATATTACCCGGACTTCTCATGCCTATGATAGCCGCACATTTCTCCGGATTGGCTTCTATGCCCCTGTGGGTGAGCATGAATCCTAAAAATTTTCCGCCATGTACCCCGAATACGCATTTCTCAGGATTTAGCCTCATATTATGTTTTCTGATTTCGTCAAAAATTTCGGTCAGGTCTCCTGGATGTAATTTTGGTTCTCTGCTTTTAACCACCATGTCGTCGACGTAGACTTCCAGGTTTCTGTCGAGTTGTTCTGTAAAGATCTTGTCCATTAGACGTTGGTATGTTGCCCCTGCATTCTTCAATCCAAATGGCATTACCGTGTAACAGTAATTGGCCGTGTCAGTTATGAACGCCATTTTTTCCTCATCCGGTGGGTACATTGGTATCTGGTTGTACCCGGAGTATGCATCCAGAAAGCTCAGGATCGGATAGCCGGCTGCTCCATCTACTAACTTGTCTATGCTTGGCAACGGGTATGAGTCTTTTGGACATGCTTTGTTAAGGTCTGTGTAGTTAGTACACATTCTCCATCTTCCATTTGCCTTCTTTACCATCACCACATTTGCGAGCCATGTGGTGTATTGCACTTCCCTGATGAGGCCGGCGCCGAGTAGTTTTTCAGTTTTTTCTTTTACAGCTTTTCCTCTTTCAGCCCCGAGTTTCCTCTTCTTTTGGGAGATCGGTTTGGCCTCTGGGTAGATGGCAAGCTTGTGCCAATGGAAGCTCGGGTCTATTCCGGGCATGTCGGCGGCTGACCATGCGAACAAGTCGGCCTTGTCTAACAGGACTTTGGCGATTGCTTCTTCAGTCTCGCTTTCTAGCTGAGTCCCGAGTTTTGTGCATTGCCTTGATTCTCTTCCTATTTGGAAGGATTTTACCTGTTCTGTGGGTTCTGCTCTCGGCTCGGTCTCCCTGGGATCGAGGTCGGCCTTCTCTATTGGCGTTGCGAGAGAGGTGCATGCTACATGTTTTATCGTCAGTTCTGGGACCTTTTTGCCGCTGGCTATCTTTAGACTTTCTAAGTAGCACTCGCGGGCTGCCTCCTGATCAGCTTTGACTGTCACTATCTTCCCTTCTGAATTTGGGAATTTCATTGCCAGATGTGGAGTTGAAATTATTGCCCCTAGTTTGTTGAGTGCTGGCCTGCCTATAAGAATGTTGTATGAAGTGAGGGCGTTGACTAGGAGGTACCTGACCGTGATAGTCTTGGACCCCATCTCATCTCCAAAAGTGGTGAGAAGGTCAATATAGCCTCTGGTATCAACCTTTTCGCCTGCAAAACCGACTAACTGCTCGGTATATGGTTGTATCTTATTTTCGGGGATGTCTAGCTGTTGTAAAGTGGACCAGTACAGGATATCCACCGAGCTGCCTTGGTCGACTAAGACTTTGCACACCAACCAGTTTGCGACTTCCACTTTGACCACCATCGGGTAATCATGATTGGGCTCTATGCCTTCAAAGTCTGCGTCTGTGAAAGTTATAGGGGGCATTTTCTTGTGTACTCTGGGGTTTGTTGAAGCCGAGTTGATTGATCGGAGGCTGCGCAGGTGTCTCTTCCTTGTCGAGCTCGAACTTCCTCCTCCAGCGAATCCTCCTGCTATAGTGTTGATAACGCCTCGGAGTCGAGCTTCGGGAGGTTTGGTTTGTTGTTCCTGGCGGGGCTCTTCCGTGCGTCGGGCTTTTCTATCGCGATCGTCTTCCCTATCCCGGGTTCGTTCTCGCACGGGCTTTCGGCTGTCGTCTCGGACGAAGCGTCGTAATTTGCCTTATTGGATAAGTTTTTCAATCTTATCCTTCAGGGTGGTGCACTCCTCTGTAGTGTGTCCATGTACTCTATGGTATCTGCAAAATTTGGACCTATCTGCCTTCTCTGGGGAGCTGTTTCGAGTAGGCAGACTTATCAGCTCGGCGCTGCAGGCTTCTTCCAGAACTCGCGCTCTGCTATCAGTTAGAGGGGTATAATGGGCGAACCTTGCACGGGGCGGTTTGTCGCTTCTAGGTTTGCTACTCCGCTCTCGGTTTGCTCCTGGTTTCTCTCGTTCTTCCTGTTTTTTATAGGATTCGCCCCTGACCCGTTCCCTGAACTTGGTCATTTCTTCCATCTGAATATATCCTGCTGCTCTAGCTCTGAGCTCGTCCATGTCATGTGGTGGTTTCCTGCAGAGGCTGTCCGAAAAGGGTCCGGATTTTAGCGCCATAAGCATGGCGGTCAGTGCCACTTGTGGATTCAAGTCTCGGATCTTGACGGAAATCTCGGCGAATCTTTCCATGAAATCCCTAAGAGACTCGTTGTCTTCTTGCCGTATGTTGGCCAGTGCTACTGCCGTCAGGTGGTGGGGTCGACTCGTAGCGTATTGAGCGCCGAAACGAGTGACTAATGTGGCAAAAGAGTCGATTGAGTGGGGGGGAGTCGTGTGTACCAGTTCAACGTTGCTCCCTTCAAGGTCGTTGGGAACACCCGACACATGATGGCGTCGTCGTTTGTGTACAGGTTCACCTGTGTGACGAATGCGTCGATGTGCTCATCGGGGTCGGTCAGCCCATCGTATCTGTCCATGGATAACGGCTTCCACCCGGCCGGTAGTGGAGTCTCCATGATTCCATCTACAAACGGGTGTCGCCTCGTTGTCTCAGGTATCATACTTCGTCTTGGGGGCGCTCGCGATCCTGAGGCGGGTCTGGACTCTAAATGGGTTGTTGCTCGGTCTGCCTCGCTCCAAGTGGTATCTTCCTGCTCTGTTCGATCAGGGTGTCTGTTGGCGGTTGTATGGGCCGCCGATAGTCCGTTGGTAGCGGCGTGGGCTGCCGAGAACCCGTTGATAGCGGCGTGGGCTGTCGAAAGTCCATTTCGATCCTCTCGCAGTTTTTGATATTGCTCTCGGAGGATAGCGTTCTCCTTGCGGAGGTCTTCTATCTCCTTAGCGTTGTTCTGTTTCAGCATGTTAACTTCCCTTTGCAGGGCTTGGATCAACGGGTGATCCTCAAGCATCTGACGCGGGAAGGACGCCACGTTGTTGGGGTTACCTCCCTGGGTATCCCCTGGAGGTGGTACACCCAGGATTTGGGTTTCCACCCCCTGTGGTCGCTTTTCATAGTTCGCTGTTTTACTCTGTGTTGTCGTCATTGGAATAATGTTGTTGCGATTGGTGTGGCTGGGAATAGTTTCACCGAGTCCCACGGTGGGCGCCAAATGTTCTTACCAAATTTTGATAAGTCTTTCGGTGTGGTGGCTCCGCAGGAATCGCCTCCGTGACTGGTGGGGGGTGTACCTGCAAAGGGGCTCCGGCGCTCAAGTTAGAGGCGCAGAGGAAGAAACAGGTATCACAATTGGGATTGGAATTTCGTACCTTGATTGGGATGGGTTGTTCTGATTTTATAGAGTGTAAAGAGATAGATTTGATAGGGTTATTTTCCTATCAAATCTCCTCAAATCTCGTAATAAAGATAGAGATAATTCTATCTTCTATCCTTATCTTATGACCTGATATTTCTATATCTTATCATATAGTAAAATCTATTCTTTCCGTTGTTATCATCCGAGTCCGAGTGATAGTTTCTACTCGGCCAACTGGACTACTCAGTGTAGTACCGAGTTCGAGTAGTACATTGATAAATCAAAACCAAAGATGCATTAAAGCTTAACTCTCTTTTTTAATTTATATACGAATTGTTGTGAAGAAAATTATTTTCAAATCTTGATTATCTGCAATTCAATTTATTTTAAGGAAGATATAATAAAACTTAATTAAAAATTACTCTAGGCATGCTTTAAAAGTTCGAGAAAAAAAAATGTCTTTACAGTATAAAGTTTTTTTACATTTTCATCTAATTACAATCTGTATGTTAATTTTACCATAAAAAAAACGATCAGTATGTTGATTTTGATTATAATCATTTTAAAAGTCACAATAAAACTAATTTTTAATTGGTTTGCACTGACGGAATATATCTATTAAACTCTAAGTAAATTCTGGTTTTTGGTGACGTTTATTGTTAAAGAAAATGAAGCTCTTGCAGTAGCATCAGTCGTTCTTTATCAACATTATTTTTGGTGATATATATATATATATAGTGGAAGTGGGAGTGGGAGTGGGAGTGGGAGTGGGGTTTGTTTAAAAGTGATTCCGTTTCAGTTAATCTTAATCAGATGCTGAACTAAGTAACATATTTTTTTATTCATTATATGATCTTTCTCAATTTTTTTATTGCTTCAACGAAAATATTTCTTTTGTTACATAAAAAATAATTCTGCTTATGAAACTTATAAATGGTGTTAATGAAGACATGTTTAGGTTGTGTCAGAGTTATGTTTCATATTCAATATATGTAATTTAACGTTAGATTTATCAGATAACAAAACATGCACTCAAGTCACAATTAAAATCTTTATCGAAAAAAATAGTCACAATTGAAATGGTCGGTTCAGAATCTCGGTTCGGTTTGTCGTCTTTTGCTAATTATTAGATTCTCCCAATAATAAATACATACGACTTAAATACTACCAAATCAAGTGGATTGATAAATTGGTATAGGATTGTTTCTAGTAATTTTGAGTTTGGATAATTGTATTAAATATTTAGAAAAAAATTAATGTTCATAATAATTTTATCTAACTTAAATAAAATTATTTTCAATAAAAGATACTTGAGGTTTTTATAAAAGTATAATACAGAGCCTGCATGTAAGTGGGCATGAGTTTTGTTGATTAAAAATAGATACGGCTAATATGAAGTTAGTACTTTTTTTTTTTTTTTTGAGAAAGGTGTTTAGTTGTTTAAGTCCATCATGGAAGTAGAGCTATCAAAATAGTCTGATCAGTCTTACGTGAACCAGGATAAAAAAAAAAAAAAAAACACTGAAAAAAGCCTACAAGGCCTTGTAGGCTAGAGTCAACCCAAGGGTCTTAAATTTTAATATTTTGATCTTCTTTTTTATGTAACTGTATATAAGTGTTTCCTAGATAAACCATGTACATACATTGTGAGAGTTAGGGATCAACGCAGGTTTGGGTTGACTAGACAACTTAAAGATGCCCTGATTGAGACTGGGTCAAAGATGTCTTGGTCGAGGTCTAGTAAAAGATACCTGTGTTGAAGATGTTTTGACCAAGGTTTGGCCAAAAATGTTCTAGTCGAGACTAAGCCAAAGATGTCCAGACCGGGGATGACATGGTTGAGGCTAGGCTGAAGATGTTGGGGCCGAGATCGGACTGAAGATGTCCTTGCCGAGGTTGAGCCGAAAATGTCCTAACTAAGACTAGGTTGAAGATGCCTTCGCTGAAGTTAGTTAAAGATGCTCTTATATAGGTTGGTCCAAAGATGCTTTGTCCAAGGTTGTTATTGAAGATGATAAAAAAAAAATAGATTATAAATATAAGTCACTTGATAGTACTAGATAAGAAGGTAAAAAAAATGAATAAAAAAAGGAAAAGAAATATAAGAGGTCAAAATATTAGTCTAAAATAAACAAATTTAAAAGTCTAAAAAAATTGGTTAAGTAATTAGACAATAAGGTACTTGTGTTTTGCAGAGAGAGGGTGAAAAGATAAAAAAAAAAAAAAAAAAAAAAGAAGAAGAAGAGAGTAGACCCATACTATAAACTAAAAAAATAATGTGTGACAAAGGGGTTTGGCTAAAGTGGAGTTTGGATTTGGTGAGATACCGGTGAGAATATGCTTCTTACCTGCTGCAGCAGGTTAGTCACCCATTTTTAATCTACTATAGCAGGTTAGCCATCAGAAGAAAAAAAATATTTTTTATTTAAAAAATGAAATTATATAAAATTATTAAAATAAAAATTAGAATAAAAATTTTCTCTTTTTTTTTAAAAAGTGGGAACTATTGGTGGTACATGAACAAATTACCTACTATATAAAATTATTATAATAAAAATTAGAATAAAAATTTTCTTTTTTTTAAAAAAAAGTGAGAACCACCGGTGGTACTTAAACAAATTACCTAGTTAATCGGGAGAAAAAAATCATTTTTTTATTAAACGAAATTATATAAAAATTATTAAAAAAAAATTATTTTTTTCTCCCGGTGGAGCATAAGAAAAATAAAAAAATGATTTTTTTTCTCCCGGTTAACCAACCTATTATAGTAGGTAATTTGTTCAAGCACCACTGGTGGTTCCCACTTTTTTAAAAAAATAGAAAATTTTTATTATAATAATTTTATATAATTTCTTTTTTAAATAAAAAAAAAATATATTTTTTTTTTCTCCTGATGGCTAACATGCTACAGCAGGTTAAAAATGGGTGACTAACCTGCTGCAACAGGTAAGAAGCACATTCTCACAGGTGCCTCACCAAACCCAAACTCCACTTTAGCCAAACTCGTGACAAAGATCGAACAATTTTTATATTACTATTAATATAATGAAAGGGGGAAAAAGGTAGGTAAATTATTAAATTTCTTTCTCATTTTTCAAAAAAAAGCGTAAAGGAATGTGTATAAGCATAAAGCACAACATGCCGAGATAATATTTGCTTTAGTATTAATCAATCTAATTAAAGCAATTGAGCAATGTTGCTTTTCAAGGAAAACCTTAGATAAAATCCTCTTACTATGAATTTTTTGGATATTCTACAGACAGGTGTAATCGCTTTTCCAAATTGCTTTCAAAAGAGGAGCGGATCACCTTTTAGTTACTTGTACGAAAAAACATATCATTAACAAGGATACATGTTCTAACAAATTGATATTTGATGGTGATGAATCATATTTACAAAGTTGCATGGAAATTTCTTAAAAAATCTAACATTAATTACCTTTCATCAAATATTTTGGCAGGCCAAAAATTTCCTAAAAAATTTTATATATTGAATTTATAATATGTTCTTGAAATTCATAACTCGTTCTCCCCGTTTCATAGTTCAGGCTATCATTTCTACTTGATAAAATTATTGTTGTGAAATCTCAATTGGTAATTACCAAAATGCAGTGAGATGCCAATAAGGCAATAACAATTGTTAAAAAGTGACAAACAAATGGTTTTTTTTTTTTTTTTGTTAAAAAACAACAGACACACAAGTCAACAAAAACTAGCGATAATGTTTCCATAGAGATCTCAACTACCCAATTCAATCCATCGTACACCAGATCGTTGCAAAAGTAACAAAACACAAGGAAAAAAAAAGTGAAGACAGAAACTGTGGTCAAAATTAACTATGTGGAGGACCTGCTGCAATACTTCATTCTTCTTCAGCTTGACCTTGGATTCCCATTAAGATTTGATTAAATAACTTCATGTCCAACAGACAAATATGACCACATAAACTATCAGACAGGTGTGTGTGTGTATGGACAATTGTGGACGAGAAAAAAAAAAAAAAATTAGGTTGCACCAATGTTTTATATAACTCGATTAGCAGTTAAAAGAAATAATAATTCATACCTAACATTTCTTAGATAATAACTGATGCTAAATAATTTATTGAAACACTGAGGTGTGGTCTAAATACAAAAATCAACAGATTCAATTTGTAAACCATAAGAGACATGAATGGCAAAATTCCTGGGAGAACCTAAAGGTATGAACTATACACATACCCCCACCACCAGCAATAGCCACCATATCAAAACTATCATCATATTCAAGAATTCTATGCCCCTCCTCTCTATACACCAAAATTAAAAGAAAAAAGATATAAACCCCAGGTAATAATCAAACTAAATCAAGGTGATGTATGGAACCCTCTTAAAATGATGAAGCAGAAGCAGCTTCTGTCTGGCTTCCTCTGCTGCTGCGACGGTGTCGTTTTCCATGGTGGCGGCGGCCACTACCGAAGGTGACGGGATCAAACTTCCTCAGCCTCTCAGCTTCTTGGGAATTGATGACACATTCTGAAGGAGGGACTTTGTATCTGACTTTGTCATAGCAGTAGGAGTATGTCATGTGCTTCTTCCTGAAATTCTCCATTTTGATTCTCTGTGCTGGTGCAACACCAGAAGAAGGAATTGCCTCAGCACTGTCACACTTGGGCACGTGCTCAATTGGATCCACTGCACAACCGTGCAGGACAAGGTCAGAGAATTCAGCAACATAGGGTGCATACTTGTAGTTAACCCTGTATTTGCCTCCATTGGTAGCCCAATCAGATGCATCCCATATTGTTGCATACAAAGTCATTGGCTTAGAGGGGAAATCTCCTCCCATAGATTCTGTTCGCCTCACTTCTCTGATAGGAACATTGTCCACATAAAATCTGCACATGGATAAATAAGTAAGCAACAAGTGACATTCTAAAGTAGAAATGAACATGGTTGAATATGAAAAACAAAAAATCCATACAAGGGATATATATATATATATACCAATTAAGTATATGAGCTACCTAAGTATCTGATTTTATTCTTTCTCAATAACCAAACCAAGTAACCAAAAGCATCACACATACAATAGTAACAATACAAATACTACTATAGGAGGGGAAAAAACAGGTTGTTTGATTTTATCAAACAGGGGATTTAGTAAAGGGAAACAACAAAACTAGAGAAAATCTTTACAATCCAACAATAAAATCCATCAAATTACTACTTGCAAACAAGGGATCACAAGACTAGAGTATGAGAGGGTGTATTAAGAATGATGAGAGAAGTTACTATAACAAAGAAAATGTAGATATGTTGTCAAGTGTATGGCATGCAATATAGAACCAAATATGGTATTTTATGTAGGGGGGGTTGAGATAGAGACTCACATGATCTGAGAATCTGTCCAGACAATACTGTACTGATGGAAATCATCTGCAGGGTCAAACCAGAGACCATATCTTTCCTCTCTGCCAATGTTGGTGCTACCATTGCCATAAACATTGGTCTGAATCCTCCAGTCTTTGCCTCTAATGTTCCCCAAAAACTCAAAGTCGATTTCGTCATGGTTGTTCTGGAACATGTCACCATTTGACATCTGCAAACAGATAACGTGATGAAATATATTAATTACTCTCTTTCCATTTTCCGGATATGTAAGTTAAAACCTCAAACCAAAACCAGAAACAGTGACATTTTTGGTTCAAACAAACAAAATTGCACTTTTGCCAAGTAAGAAGTCCGTAAATTTTATTTTGAAAAATATTTGAAAAATCCTAAATTTTAGTCTCCACTGGTGAGGATGAAAAATCAAATTGAGAACTGAGAACTATTTGATTTATTATTATATCACAAAAAATTTACTAGTATACTTCAAATTCAAAACCTTACTAGTAAAATCCTGAGAGCTGTGATTTAAAAACACAAAGGAAAAAAATTATAAAAAAAGGAAAAAAATGATATAAAAAGACAAAAAAAGCTTGGCGATTGAGGTGAAGGAGATATCTTTATTATTGAACAGAAAAACACGTATGCTGGTGATGACGATGGTTGATTGAGTTTTTAAAATAGGACATAAAATTGATTCATAAAAAAAAAAAAAAAAAAGTATCACTTTCATTTAATGATGAAATTGAGGCAAATACTCACATAGAAGGCAACCACAACTCCTGCAGTGTAATCAGAAGGCAACTTAATAGAAGCGCTGAAATACCCGTGAAGGTAAAGATCATGCGACACAAATCCTGAACCTGCAAGCACACCCCAGAAATGGAAAAACCAAAAAGGTGAAGACTTTAGCCACAAAAATCACCATTTCATCAACCCCACATAGATTGTCAAACCATAAACAAAAGCTGGCCAAAAAAAACCTGTTCTCTCATCGAGTGAAAGATGAACCGATTTGCCATCCCTATGGATGACCAAGTTGCTGTCCCCAAACAAGGGCGCGTACCCTTCATCAAAGGGTATGATGGGCAAGTTTCTGGAGGAGCCAGAAGCCAAGGCAGTAAAAAGCATGGAACAAAAGAAGAGCAACAACCCCATGTGAGACCCCTCCATGATTGTGTTTGTTTCCTCAGACTCAAGAGTGTGTTTTTTTGTGATATATAAGGAGTGGTGCAAGGAAGGGTTATGAAGAAGAAGCAAAAAGGGGATGAGAGAAAGAGAGAGGTTTGGAATAATCTCTACAGCTAGAAGCGATAGAGAGAGCCGAAAGGGGCTGGTTAGAGAGAAAAGACACAGCCAAACGAAGCTTATTTGTATTCGTGAGACTGTTGGGACTGTGTTGAGCTGTGCCCGAATGTGGACAAATTTTTAGTATTTATTATTTATTATTTATTTAATTGATTTAATTGAAGTTCTTTTTCTTTAAGAAATGTATTTAATTGAAACTCTCATTTTCATTGATGAGCAATTGGGGAATATTAAATGTATGTGGAAAATGAGAAATACGTTAGAATTGTACAACAAGCTCTCGGTCAGCTGTATGATTTATTGGTATTATTATATGGCAATGCTAACGTGTTTTTCATAAAAAAAAATTACGTTCTCTTATATTTTCATATTAAATAATTTTTTATTTTAATTTTTTAACTAGTATTTTTAGGATATTTGTTAGTAAGATTCTTATTATATTATTATTCTGTCTCTCTTTGTTGGTGTGTATTTTTCTGCATTGTTTTCGATGAGTACAAAGACTTGTTGACAAAGGCTTCAACACGCGCCTCTGTTTCTAATGTTAACATATCCTCTCTGTCCCCTTCTGCCTAAAGCCACGCTAATTTCTTTGACCCTGTTTAATATAATTCTGCAAAAATATTAAAAGAAAATGAATCTGGACAGGGAAAATTGTTCTTCTGGAGTTTATTTATGTTTCATTTTCTGAAATTAATTAAACGTTAAGTAAAGCAAACCATTAATATTAATATAAGTACATAACTCATGCATATTAGAAAAGATAACTAATTTTCATGTGTATATATATATATATATATATATATATATATATATATAGGAATCAAATTCATGTACAATCTTACAATAATTTGTATATATTTTTTTAACCAACTGAGTTAGATTTCTTTGATAATTTTCATGTGTACATTTATTTGTAACTAACATTTTAGTTTTTATATGATATAAAATAAATATTTAGGCATATAATTAAAATTATAATAAATAAACATTTTTTTATCCTCTGAGTTGTATAACTAATGTCTCATCTTGAATTAATAAATATTTTAAAATATATAAATTATATTTTAAAGTTATAGTGAATAAATTTAAATTATGATATAAGTATTTTTATTTATTGATAATTTCTTTTAAAACATTATTAAAATTCAATATAAAGATAGATATATAAAAGAGGATAAATTGAGAGGCACCAGTGTTTTAGAAGATGAAGTATGTTTAGAGATAGATATAAGGGGGAGTAATTTGAGATGACTAAGAAATAAGTTGTTTTGTTATTTGTAGAGATAATATATGAAATGTACATCAAATGAAAGAAGAAAGTGACTAAGAGGATGTTTAATTGAGAGAGAGAAAAAAAAAGTCTCATTCTATATGTGGTGTATTTTAATTTATAATATAAAAGTAAATTTATAATTTATAATTAATATACGAAAGCAAATATGTTTTTCTAATACTGCTTTTAGAAATGGGGCTAAAACTTGTTATAGCAAAAATATTTAATTGACACTTGAATATTGGGGAAAGAATTTCAAGTGTAGTAGTAGATAGTAAGGTCCCATATTCAAATAAATAATGTGATTTATGACCTGTGAGTTCAACGTAGAATGTGAACAAATAAGTCTTTTATTGAAAAAAAGAAAAAAGATGACATAGTACCTTGAGTCTTGTATTTTTTTTTTTTTTTGACGATTTGAGTCTTGTATTTAAATGTGAATAAATAAGTCCTATATAAACTATAGAAAGACCAAGACCAATAAACTTAGTACCTTGAGCTTTTGGATTTAGATAAAAGATTCCACACTCACAAAAATCAATAATGTACACTATCAAGTTTATATGTGTCTACTTATTCAAAAAAAAAAAAAGTTTATATGTGTCTACTGTCCAGTAACACACTCATTCAATTATTTCTTTAACAAAACTAGCTTTTCATATTTTATGTCAGTGGTTAAAATAACATGCTAGTTGAAGTAAAATACTCCGTATTAAGTAGAATAATCATTTCACCTTTTCAATTTTAAATTTTTCAAAAATTGAACGAACTACTATTTTCATAATTCATTGAACGGACGAATACACATGTATTTTAGCCCCTCCAAAGATTTCTTTTAGAAAAAAAATGATTAATTATAACCTTGGTGAATGTGATTTATGATGCTTTAAAATAAAAAAGCTTGGAATTTAAACTTTGAAGGCTTGGGGGAGGGATAAAGTGGCAAAACCCATGATAATAATAATACAAAAGTACTAAAAAGGAACAAATGAAGTAGAGGACAGCAGAGCCATACGAATGATTATAGGGAAAATAATAATATTGTACAAGCTTTTGGCACTCAAAAAGGAGAACCGCTTTATACATTACATTTTTTTTATTTATTAAAGAAATGTACTCCGGATGAGGCAATCAGAACCGACCTGAGGTTCTGTCTCCAAGCGTGTCATGGTTGAATTCAAAGTAGAAAGACATTAATGCCCATGGCAAATGCGTGAATAGGGGTGATAGGGAGGGCATTAAATGGAAGGAATGAGAATTGCGTGGGCCAGCGTTCAAAAATTCGGCGCCTCAGTGAGCTCGCCACGTGACCATCAATTTTCCTTGGCGGCGAATTTGACGCGCCACCCAATCAAAACGCATGATTCTTCATATACATGTCATTGCCATTCAGTTAAGTATATAAGCTTAGCTGATCTAACTCTAAGCATTATGATTTTATATTGAATATAGTTTTTTGATAATAATAATTTTAAATTCTCTTATTATAATTTTATCATTTCTTATTAAATTAAAGAATATTAATAATTTTTTATATTTTTTTTTAAACATTGAATAGATTTATTATATTTAAAATATAATGATTAATAAAATTGTTTTTCTGTCGTTTTAAATATCCTTTATTAAAGCTAATTCCTCATAAGTAATATCTTCACAAATTAATAAATCATTAATTGTTACTTAATTAGTTCAATTATGAAGTTTTTTGCATGTAAGAAAATGATAAAAAAAAATAAACAAAAATAATAATTAAGAGAGATGTTTATATTTAATGTCTAATTATATTTCAAACAAAATACTATTTCTTTTGAAAAAATATTCATATAATTCTTATTATAAATAAATAAATATGTTCTTGTAAATAAAAGACAATGTTACATGATGAAATAAAATAAAATTAATAAAAATATTTACAGTTGAAATTATGCTTTATATTTCTTAATATATGTATCTTATGTGAAAAATCACACTAAAATGAATAAAAAAAATATTATACAGATATTGTTATGTGAACAATTTTTCTTGAAAAAAAAAAACTCAACACTTACTCATAAGATTTTTTACACCATGTTTGATATGTAAATAAGTGAGTGGATTGAAAGTGATAAAAAATGAAATAGAGATGAAGTCTTTTTAATGTTTGGTACGTATGAAAGTGGGTGAGTTGAAAGTAATAAGAGGTGAAATAAAGATGAAAGTGAAAATCAAACGTATTCGTTACACATGAAAGTGAATGGAAAGTTTTGGGGGGAAAAAAAATAATTTCATGGTACAAAATTTTATGACAAAATTGAGGTGAAAAAGTGTGAAAGAATCAGTAAAAAAGAGAGAGAAAAGCATATAAAAATAGGCTGACAAATACTAGTAGGAGATAAATAATCTGATAAACATGGAGTAAAATAGAAAAAGAAAAATGTAAGAATATTAGTAGTAATTTTGTTTGGTTTGCCTAGTTTTCAGAATATACATCAACCTCCGTGGAAGGCCAAGTTGCTAGTTGGTGCTTGACAGCTGACGAGACATGCTGTCTCCTCTACTCTACTCCAAGTCATCACCCAAATAGCCGTTACCTTCACTGGACCCCACTTCCACTTCAATTCCCGCAATCCAAGCTGGGTCCCCGTCATTCACGGAGTCAAACCTATTTCCCTCTTTCTCTTTCTCTTCGTAACGTCCGTCCACAACGCCGTTAGTTACCTCGCAAAGCAAACCGCGGCGGGAGGGACCCAACCTTCACGCGTAGGAATAAAAACTAAAAACATTTCAGTAAATATTATTTCATTATCCTTTTACTTTTTCATTATTATTATTATAACCAAAAAGAGGGCGAATTCTAGGGTGCACTTGTGCATCAAATTGTGCACGCGGTGCACCATCCAGGATAGTGAATACTGTAGATTTTTTACTATAGTAAAAAATATATTTAATTTAGCATTATTATTCGCACTTCCAAAATTGTTATTCTGCTTAATTTTTTTTACCAAACATACCCTTTCCACGTAATCATGATTCTGTTGTATAAAATGTACAACGGAATCAAGATTCCATTGTGTACCTAGGGATGCAAAAAAAATATGAAATGGAATCATGATTCCGTGGGCAAAATACAAAACGGAATCGTCTTTTCATTGATAAAATACACAACAGAATCATGATTCCGTTGTGTATTTTTTTTGCACCTCCAGGTACACAACGAAATCATGATTCCGTAGTGTATTTTACCATGGAATCACGATTCCGTGGAAAGGATTTTTTGAAAATAAAAATAATTCAGAACACTACTAGGATTTGGACGTAATTTTGCTGCTTTAAAATAAAAATAGTAACCCGTTAAATTAAATATATATTTTTTGCTACAGTAAATTATCGGGGCCTTGGACGTAATTTCACTGCTTTAAAATAAAAAAAATAACTCATTAAATTAAATATATATATATATATATATATATATATATATTGCTACAATAAAAAAATCTACAGTAAAAAAAATTAAATACGTGAGAATGTGAATAACAATTTTGGTGATGCAAATAACAATGCTAAATTAAATATATATTTTTATTACAGTAAAAAAAATTTACAGTATTCACTATTTTGTGCATGGTGCACCCGTGCACAATTTATGCAAGTGCACTGTAGAATTCGCCCCAAAAAGAGTACTCCTACTATTTGGACTGGTCTGGTAAGACTAAAAAGTTGTTCTTTTTTCTCCATTGGGAAACTCGCGCTTCGTGGGAAATGAGCCACTACCGAACGGTGTCGTCTCCGCGATTCTGCCGCGCGCATTTTAGACCATGCACACGCAAAGTCTCTATCCTGAACGGGGATTGAACGCCGCTTCGGGGGACATGTGGATGGGGATGGGGAATGGGATCTTCAGTCACTGGATCCCAAGGTGCATGGTAGATGACGCTGTATTGGGTGGATGGCATGCACGTGATTTTTGGTGGAAATCTCGATGTGATCAAATCTTGGCCGTTCATTTTCTGACTCGAATCTTCAAACAATTGTTCTTCTCTGTTGTTATTTCGGTTTTACTTACGTCATTTGGAAGAAAATCAATTATATTACCTTTATTCATCTGTCTTTTAAAACGAATATTGTTCTTATTATAAGATTCAATTAATTAATTTATTAAATTTATAAAATTTAATTAATTTAGTTGAGAATATTAAATTTATCTTAAATTAGTATATTATTTTAATATTATTCTTATAAATAAAGCTAACAAACATTAATAAGTTATGTTTTTTTTACTATTACGTTATTCTATGATTGATTTTAATGAAGGATAATTTTGTAAAAAAAAATTAATGCAAAAAACATTTTAGATTGAACCTTATAAAAATGACCAAACCATACTTTTAATTTGAACCTTATAATAAGGATTGAAGAGAGTATAAATTTTATTTTTAGGTATATTATTATCAAAAGAGAGATAATAATATATAAATATTAAAGAAATAAATAAGAACTATAAAAGCTTGTTAAGAAATCACAAATAGTTTAAGGTGGGATAAACTTTTAGCAAATGATAACAAGTGTTTTAAGTCACTAGTTATAGGATAATTTTTTTTATTAGGATGCATAAAAATACGTTTTTCTATAATTTATAAATGCATTTTTATATAATTTTTAATAAAAAAATTATCTTTTAATTCTTTAATCAGTATCCTAAGAGCACTAATTAGAAAGATCCAAACTTTTAATACTCAAAGAGTATTCATAGATATAATCATTTACTTCACCCTAAAGAGATAGATGGAGACTTGAACTTGTAACTTGTTAAATACGAGACTTTATCTTATTCTACTCAGTTAACCCCTTAGGGTTATTCTTTAATATGTGTATGTAAAACATTTGTTTGCAATATTTTTTTTATTTATGTCCTTAGAATTGTAACATAATATTAATTATTGTCTTTACAATTTTATCATTATTTGTACTTAAATTTTTAAATATGTTACACACTTAAGTGAAAAAGAAATAATAATAAACTTTATATTGAGTAATTAAATTAATTTTAATTTCAATGAAAATATTTATCACATTTCTTAAAAGGAAATAAAGAGAATAATAAAGAGTAATGTTAAGTCTTTCTTTTTTTGTTGAAGGTTAAGTCATTCTGTAATATTATCCTATTGATTTTGAATACTTTATTAAAAAAAATTGAATTTAATGTTTGAAAACATAAAAAATATCAAATACTAATTTTATCTAATAAGTAAAAGCATGTTATAGTAAGATTTATAATTATTTACAAAATAATATTTTTCTATATTTTTATTATTTTATGTGTCATGTTAATACGTGTTTTAAAAATATTAGTTAAAAATTAATTAATATTTTTCTTAAAAACTATTTGGCTTAACCTCTTTTTTTTTTTTTTTTTAAAGAAATTAGGCTTAACCTTTTGGTCCTATAAAACAGGGGATTTTGATTTTAGTCCTTTAAAGTTTTTTGTTTTGATTTTAGTTCTTTAATTTTTTTTTAGTACCTATTGTCAACTAATAACGTTAAATAATTACGTAACAACGACATTGGCAGTCCATTGGCTTGTCACGTCATCAAAGAGTTTAACAGAACAGTCATGTGTAATTTTTGTTAGTAAATTGTGTTTTTAAATATTCATCTATTCAAAATAGTTTATGATGTTAGACCAGTAAGTGAGAGATTTAAAAATGTAATTTACCAACAAAAAAAAATACCCATGACTGCCTTATCACTTATTGATGACATGGCAAGGCAATAAACTAATAACATCATTGTTATGTCATCAGTTAATACTGTTAAAGGATAGTCGGGATTAAAACAAATAATTTTAAATATTTAAAGGACTAAAAAAACTTTTAAGAACTAAAATAAAATAAAATAAATACTTTATTTTAAAGGAGCAAAAGCTATTTAAGTCAAACTATTTTAAAATTATATCAATAATAGTAACTGTTTTTATTTCTTATAAAAGTTTTTCTTTCAAGATTTTTAAGCAATACTATTTTAAAACTATATGGTATAATTTTTATTTTATATGGAAAATATTAAACTAAAATAAATATATTTAAAATCTTAAAAAACATTTTATTTTATTTTATATCACATCAAACAGACACCATTGCTCACTGAATTATTTACGTGAGGTGAATTGTTGCAGAAATTGAAGACACATTGATGCCGTTGACTTATTAATAATGGCGTGTACCTCTCTGAAATATTCTCTTCAGTCTCCAATTGATGACATTTGGACCGTTAGAAAAATAAAAACAAAAAACAAAAGGAAACAAAATTACTGATGTATTTTTTATGCAGAATACATGTTTTTTTTTTATAAGATACCGGGTTAACTAAGTTTTTAGTCCCTAAATTTTTTTAAAATTAGGTTTTTAGTTTCTAAACTTTAGTTTGACTGATCAAGGTTCCTAAACTTTTTAAAAATTTGGTTTTTAGTCCATAAACTTTAATTTGACCGGTCAAGGTCCTTAAACTTTTTAAAAATTCGATTTTTAGTCCCCAAACTTTTTAAAAATCCAGTTTTTAGTCCCTGAAATCTCATTAATTCAGGGACTAAAAACTGAATTTTTAAAAAGTTTAGGAATTTTGACCGGTTAAAATTTTGTTCATGAACTAAAAATCAAATTTTTAAAAATTTAGAGACTTTGACCAGTCAAACTAAAGTTTAGGGACTACAAACTTAGTTAACCCTAAGAGATAATTTTGATTAAGTTGAATATTATTATCATGAAGTGTTTTTTTTATAAAATATTTAGAATAATTACATATTCAAAACTTAAATAAAAAATATTAATTAAATTGAAACAACATTATATCATTCTATGCACATTTTTTATAGAGTTTAATAACTATGCACTACACTATCATTCAATTATAAATTATCATTTGTATGACCTTTAATGTAATTACTATAAAAATTAATAAATTTATCATATATGTAGATTATGATTGGATAACTATAAAATTATTTTACACTATCGATGCATAATTTTTTTTTTTATATATATACTAATGATATTATTCCTTTAAAACAACACATTATTTTTTCATTTTTTACAAATATACTTCATCAAAGATAGTCCTATTAGAGACTAAATATAACACCTCTTTTAAAGAATTAGTCTCTTGTATTAAATCCAACTATATAAGTATAACAACACATTTATAAGAGGCAAATGAGCAAGATGCATTATTTGTACGTATTACAATTGAAAAAAGTACTATTAAAAGCGAGGGTCACGGACAGATTAGTTGCAAGCAAGTTGGCCGACCGTTTAAGAGCACGTGACGGAGAGGGAGTCTGACACAACGGTAATAGCAATAATGCGAAGGGATATTTTTGTCCTTTTACAAGATTGTCTATGCAGAAGTCTCAGCTCCTTGCCCCTGACGGAGGCTAAAATGGAAAATCTTATAATGTCTCTCACCGTGGGAAATTAATATGCATAGTTGGATTTTGAGATCAATGTGGGACTACCGTACAACCGTCCACACTAGATTTTTTTTTTTTTAAAAAGGATTTTTTTTTGTTTAAGTTTTTTTTTTTTTTTTTAAATGACCATTCTTCTCCATTGTTGGTTATTGATGTGAGACTACCATACAATTATTTACACTAGATTTTTTTTTTAAAAAAAGGGATCATTCTTCTTCTGTTTAAAGTTTCTAGTGATTTTTAACTACCGCAAATTTTTTGACAAACTAAAATTGTCAGAAATGTTAAAAAATAAAATCAAAAATCAAAATCTCGAACACTAGATTTTCTGAAATCACAAAAAATGTTACAAAAATAAACATTTATGATCACCAAAAAATTTGCAGCGGTTAAAAGTCACTAGAAACTTAATTAGGAAATTTTCACACATACAGTTTATGTCATCACTTAACAGTTGAAATTAATGTTAGAGACTAAAAATAGAACAAAACAATTTATGATGGACTAAAAATAGAACAGAACTGAACAATTTATGAGAGACTAAAAATAATAAAAAAAATTATGAGAGACTAAAAATAAAAATCAAGATAAAATGACGGACAAAAAAATTGAAAGAGAGACAAAAACAAAGCAACAATGGAGAAGAATGGTCGTTTTTTTTTTAAAAAAAAAACTTAAACAGAAAAAAAAAATCTTTTAAAAAAAAAAATCTTTTAAAAAAAAAAATCTTTTAAAAAAAAAAATCTAATGTGGACAATCATACGATAGTCCCACATTGATCTCAAAATTCAACGATACATATTAATTTTCTACGGTGAAGAACATTATAAGGTCTCCCATTTTAGCATGCGACCCTTGCCCCCTCCCACGAAGATAAAGCCAAACAGGAAACAACAAAGGGTCTTAAGGGCATGTTTGCCTGAGGTATGACCCATAAATCAGGGGATGGGGTCCAACAGTGACTCGTCCACACGCGTCACTGCATGACCACGCATATCCGCCACGTCATCATCACACACTCAAAGCCAAAGGTCACTCTCTCTCTTTCCTCTCGCGGATCGCGGCATGCATCTTTATTCTTTTTTTTCCAGGTATTATATTTGTGGTTTTGGATCTATTAATTAAATTTATCCCCATCCACACCAGAAAAATAAATTAATTAATTAAAAAGAGGTTTATCCATTTCATATGTGGCCACTGGCCAGCCCCGCACACGAGAATTGGCGTACTCTGCCAACCTCCTTAACAAAAATTTAAAATGAAATATTCTAATTATATTGAGCGAAAATATAATATTTAATAGCTGATGAGCGTTTCTGGAACTATTTCGCACACAGTTCCTCAATTTGATAGTAGTTTCTTTCTTCTTCCCGGAATATCTCATCTTATGAATGAGTGTTTCTTTTATACTGGCCAAGATTCCTTACTTCTAACTACTTTATGCTTTATAGAAGACAAAGCACGTAATTACTATTCGAAAAATATATATTTTTAATATTTAATTAGAATTTTCTATAAATTGCTACTTTATTTTATTTTTTTATGAAATTTCAATAATTAATATCGTAGGCAAAGGCAACTATCTAAATGTAATGTATATATTGAAGTGCAACTGTCAACTAAGATTAGCTAATCTAATTTTTTTTACTGCAGCTAATTAATCTAAATTTAATAACCACATAATTATGTATAAAAATACTTTACCAAAAAAAATGTATAAAAATAAAACCGTTTTTTATACATTTAGTTAAAGGTGTAGTCTACGTACATTTGGCAAACATTCCTATACAATTCCTTGTTAGGCCTATTTTTTTTGCCACAAAGGAAGAGACTAAGGCTATATTTATATTTGGATTGGTGGAAAATGATGGAATGGTGAGAATGGATGAGAGAAATTTTTTATTGTTTGATTTACATGGAAAATGATGAAAGGGGATGGGATCAAATCTATTCCATTTCATTATTTATTCTTATTTTTTTCTCCCCCAAACTTGGGGCGCACATGATAAAATGAAGCTTTCTAAATTGTAAATTATTAAATTGATCATAAAAAAATTGTCTCCAAAATATGTTGGCTTCTCCTACCTTCTTATTATTTCCCGCTTTTCTTCTTTCTCTTTAATCTTTTATATAATTTTCTTCTATCTTCTTCTTCCTCTTCTGCCTTTTATAAAATCTTCTTTTATCTTCTTCTTCCTCTTTTATCTTTTGTTTTCTATAAAATCTTCTTCTACATTGTCAGTTCAATAACCCACATTCAAGCATTCTTTTTCTGTCAACCCCTTTGCATGTTGGTTCTCTTGTCAAAGGTATGTGTGCTTCTTTCTTGCCTCTTCATTCTTATTTTTCAATTCTTGCTTCTTCTTTCTTGCTTCAACATAACACTCTAGTCTTGTCCTTCAAAAAGGTTTTTCATACAAGTGGATCAGAATTACAAACATAAAAAATTCCTTTGAGCTACCTCAATGCAATTTTCCTTTGCAAGAGGAAGCAAAATGGGCGTTCTAAGGACAAGCTTTGTTAAGATTGGTATAATCAATACATAATCTTCATCACTTTTCTTTACAAGTACAACATAAGAGAGTTATGTGGTATACTTAATCTCCGCAATGGTCTTGGCTTCTAATAGCTTTTTAACTTGGTCTTCAATGATCTTTTGCTACTTTGGTCTAAAATGTCGTAGTTTTGTGTTATTGGATTAGCATTCAAATCTAAAGAAAGTTTATGGGCAAACATGTTTGACTCTAGGCTTGGCATGTTTGTCGTTGCCTATGCAAAGATGTCAACATTTTGCTTTAAAAACAGAGTGATATGTTGTTGTATTTGTAGGGGTGAGTTTTCTTGATTGATTTCAAAGGGGAAATCTCCTTCAAGCAATGATTTTTATTGATGTTTTTCATCTCGTATGTTCAAGTTTGCAAGTATAACATTTGATTGAACAACCTTTTGGCTCGTCCTAAATTTGATGGTTTTAAAGAGAGTTGATAATAACTCATCATCATTGCTTGGTCTCTATGCAATGTCATTATCCTTTCATATTTGATATAAAACTTCACTGCAAAATAGACAATGGATGGGACAACTTCGAATGCGCTAAGGGTTGGTTTGCCTATAATTGTATTGTACGTTGTTATGTAATCAACCACCAAAGAAACACACATTGACTATTTGGCAAAATGGGTGCTCTCTTTGAATTGTATCCAATCACTCGTAAATCTAACGAGGTCTTCATTATGCGAAATCAAGTATTGAAGATATCTATAGCCGTTAGAAGATATCTTTAGACATCACGTCTGTAGAGGTTCCCATATCAACCAAGACTTGTCGTACCTCAAAGTAAGCAAGAAAGACAATAATGATCAGTAGGTCATCGTGATCGGGCAAGCACAATAAACCATCATTAAAAAATGTAATTGGTGGTTAGGAAGAGGATGACTTGCCAACTTTGTGGCTATCTTTAGCCATGGAGAGTACTTCCCTCACCTTTCTCTTTTCAACATTTCTTGAAGATCCTCCTTTGAAACTGCCAGTTATGACAAACATTCCTTTTGTCTTTTGGGAGAGGTGACAATTATCTTTGAGGATCATTATACACGAAGGTAAGTCAAGTAGTTGATCGGAGTAAAAGAGTGAACAGATCGACTAGTTGGCTTTCAAGCATAGTTATTTAATCTGACTACGTTTCCAAAATAAATTCCAAGACTAAAATAATTAAATTTAATTTTTGAATATATATATATAGAGAGATCAAATTACACCGATGTAACTTAAACAACTATTATACCATTCAATAACTTTCAACTGGATGATGTTTTCTTAAAACCGACCGTTAGATTAAAAGTTCCTTTCATATAGATCATGTATACAAAATTTCAAATTAATCCAAAATTATTTGCTACCTCATTCATATAGATTAAAATCGACGTAATATAAACTTTTCAAAATAAACTAGAATATGGATCATTTGATTACCTTCTTATTGTTGTTTAATTTTGACAAAATTTGACACAAACAATCTTAATAATATGTAGATATAATTCAATGGTTGGATCGATAAAAATTGCATTCTATATTAAGTTATTAAATGGTATAACTCTTTTAAAGTTATACTAATATAATTTGATCTCTCTTCATATATATATATATATCCAATCATTTGGATAATAAATTGGTTTGAGTAAATTAAAAATCATAATTAAGACTTACAAACAATCGTCCATTGTAAGCAAACATGCATGAATAAACTAAATGGTCCATGTGCATCTTAGATAATTGCGAATTATAAAAAAATATATTTGCGTCCTACTTTCCTAACAATCAGATCTTATACACCACGTCATTCACATGATTAGATCTCATTATTTCTATCATCTAATGCTTACTACGTTAATTTGTTTGTTTTAAATTTTTTTTATCCATACATTGCTGTTGTTTATGTAACCCAAAATAAAGTTAGCTTTCTGCACCGAACCGAACATGCTCCCCGCTAGCTTTGTTACCGAAGAAGCACTATAAAATAATTGTCATACTAAATATTGAATTAATCTTCTTAATTTGATATACTTTTATGGAACTAAAATTAAAATATTAATATTATAAATTTATATTAATAATATTATTCATCACATTAATAAATAATTTTTTATATAAAAATGAATATATATTTTCAATATATAATGTATATCCACAGGAATTGTATTAATAATTTATTTTTTATTAAATAAAAAATTATAAGCTTAAATAACCTTTTTGATACTGTAAAATAGTTTTTTTTAAGTCTTTTAAAGTTTAATTTTTTTGGTTTTAGTATTTTAAAGTTTAATTTTTTTTTTATTTTAATCTCCATTGTTAAATAACAATGTTATCAAGAAGTATGATAGAACGATCATATATATATATATATATTGGTAAACTGTGTTTTTAAATCATTTATCAACTAGTTTGACGTCACTTGACAACAAAGACTAAAACAAAAAAACAAAATTTTTAAAGAACTAAAATCAAAGCAAAAATATTTAAAAGACTAAAATAAAATCTTTTATTTTATACGGACAAAAAATTATTTAAACCAAAATTATATCAACTGAAATATAACCGTAGTGCCTAACTGTTTCTTTTGGTAGTGAGAGAGAATGTTAGCAATTAGCATAAAGCTAACAAATTAGTAATAAGGTTATAATTCAAGTAGTTGTTTTTTTATACTGGAATGGAAATAATTTTTAATGAGGAAAGTATGCACCTTTCGGTGCAGCATGAATTGGTTAAAGTCAAAGGTTATAAGCTTATGCCGCTGCCCGTGCTGTTTGTGCAATAAAAAGCATATTAAAAATGACAATGTTCTTAAAATCGGACCAGTAAATCAGATACAAGCACATTAACACAGAAGAAAAGTTCGTTTCAATATACTTACATCATATGTAATAAATAGATAAACAAGATAATAAATCTTACCACAACTTGTAGCAACCCGTTTAAACATTTTAAAATTTGGTATTAATTCATAACCAATTCTAAATTTTGGACGATCATAAAGTCTACATCACATGTAATTATATGAGCATCAAAATAACCAAAGGATTGACGCAGTGGTGTAAGGCTCCGCTGCGTTCACATGTGGAAAAATGATCCATTTAGCGGGAGAACCTGTATTCGATTTTCTCCGTATGCAAAATTTCCTTGGGCCAGTGGCAGTCACGCACCGTGAGCGAGATTAGTCTCTTACCCAGTAGGTTGGGAGACACCCCGTGATCTTTGACCTAGGAAAAAAAATATATATGACCATCAAAATATTTTTGTAGTCCTTATATTTCTTAAGACCAAAATGTGACCAGAAGTGAGAATTTACTCAACTTGATGGAGTCATAAAAACCTTTCCCAACCAAGCATATCAATTTTGCCTAATATGATATGGAAGTTAGCTTGTAAAAAATAAATGATATGTTGATTTAACATTTAGTATTAAGAAGGCATAAGAGAAATGTGAATTTTGAAATGAAATCTCTATATTAAGTAGCTTGTCTTTAGTGAATAGTCAATTAAAATTTTTATTACAAGACAAAATACCAATCTTTAGTGAGTTTATTAAAAAAAAAAAAAAAACCTCCAAGTCAAAGTGAAGACTTTTGGGGGAGTAAAAAAAGACAAAAGGCAGTCAAAAAGCATTTTACTAGGAGATGAAACATTTAGACCATTTGGATAGATCGACCAAGCATAGCAACTCTCCAAGCCTTTCAGACTCAAGATTTGAGAGGCCGTGAGCTATTCAGATAGACCGATTGAACATAGCAAGCACTTATGTCTTTTAAATTTAGCGCTTAAAGGATTGTGCATTGTCCTATTGAGGACTTCTCACAATGAGTGAGCTATGACCCATGGGCCCAATCACATTCAAAAAATAGGCGTGACTTACTTAGATTACACATAAGAGAGGTCATTAGGGTTTTTTGAGTTTGAAATCGACTTTAGGACCCCAGGTTCCTCATACATGATCACATGAATAGTTTGTTATGGTTAATTTTTTTTTTTAAAGTATGGTTAATTTATTGTTATTAGCGCTCAATAGTTAGTATAATAAGAGCACTATATACATTTTTTTTTTATCTTTTATCAATCAATATATTAATTTTTGAGACTTATTCTTTTTTCGTGACTTGTGTATATGATCTTTATCCCTCTTGATTATCATTGTTGTAGAAGAAATGATAGAACAATATGATCATACTGATACATTTGTGATTAGATTCAATCATACTTAACAAATCACAATGAGACCGAAAAGTAGGTAACAATCTCTACAACGTGGGTGCATTCATGGTGGGGTAGTTTTTTAGGAATGAAATTGTAGGCCCTCCCTCATCACACATCATTTATTCCTGACATGTCAAACATATAAGATAACTCCAACTCATAATTAAGCCAGGTCAGCTCTCCCTCTTCTTTCTTTTGTAAGCCATCATATGCATTGTATTTTGTGGTACTCTATTCCTTGCTTAAATCCCAAGTTAAATGATTGATTCTACACGTGAATCGAGCTCAATATGTAAAATCGTAGTAGTACAAGAAAATTAATGGGTGGTTTTCTTATCAAGGATGCAGACAGGTGAGGCGGTTTGGAAAACATAATCTTTAAAAAATTGATAAGGTTCCCTTGGTAGTGCTAGAATTAATTAGAAGAATGGCGTTGTTGTGTTTTTTTTTTCTTTTCAAATCACATATATGATAATTCTGTTC
This sequence comes from Pueraria montana var. lobata, assembly GCA_026413185.1. Classification (NCBI taxonomy): domain Eukaryota; kingdom Viridiplantae; phylum Streptophyta; class Magnoliopsida; order Fabales; family Fabaceae; genus Pueraria; species Pueraria montana. Next base: position 21,990,322 of record CM048648.1, on the reverse strand, counting down.
GAGTCTTGTAGGAACACTATGGACAATAAACTCTCCCTCCAAGTGAGTATTGTGCTTTGGTGGGGAAATGCATTATTTTTTGGGTCTAATCCGAGTATTCCCCTGTGGTGGGGAATGTATATACAATCACTATATGGTGTCTATATTTGTATATGATGTATACCTTGATTGGGCTGGGTCCATCTAAAAAGCAAAGTTCGTCTTATCCATTGCGTAGACAAATTTGCACTATATTGTAATTTCCGCACCGTTATATGTATGGCGAGGATAGGTAGTTGGGCAATCCAAGCATAGGAGACGAGAAAATTAATTTTGAGATATAAGTATACTTATATTAATTGTATAAGATTCCTACAGCACTAACAGTAAAATTATAGGTTTTTTTTTTTTTGAAAAACAGTAAAATTATATGTTAAATTCAGTTCGTTCCTGATACCCTTATTACTATGTCACTTTATAGTTTTAATTATATCACTTTGCTTTATTGTAGGTAATTCAAATAATGATAATAATTATATCTACACTATTTACTAGGTTTCTATATAATTGAAAACCTTTTTTTAGCATTATAAAATGCGAACGAGAGATGTTCTGTTAATTAAAGACGAAGGATTTGAAGGCTACTAGCTAAGGATGTGTTGTGGTTGTGTGTCTGTCATTTGGATAACTCATTTGTGAAAATCATGTTAACATTTTACATTAAAGTATCACTCACCTTTATTTTGGTGGGTGATGTCTGTTGTTTTTTGTTTGTATATTGATCACGGTACCACTGGTACCTAAATATATATATATATAATGATATATTTTTGGCTGACCAAAAAAAAAAGTATCACTCACCTTTAGATTTCATATAATTAGTTTTATGCTAACGGAACTAATTAAGCAAAAGAAACTATATATATTAATGAAATCATGCCACAGGAAACGTAGTGAAAAAGTTAAAATCACATAATGACAAAATTTTCCATCAACAATTATAACTGGAGGTGTGTCGTGTGTACATGGATTTGGACCGTTTAATTTTTGGAACAAGGAAGTTAGTGCTTGTTAAAATATTAGTCCGTTTAAACATGGACTTATTTGATTCAACCCGTTTAATCTATACTAGTTTTTTGAAGTTAAATATTAGTCCATTTAAACATGGACTTAATTATATATATCGCAATACAGTTTGTTTCTATAAGACACCTAGCACGATTAAAATGCATAATGTTAAAATATGTGTGCGCGTGTATGAAAATGGTGTGGATAAGTATTAAAAATATATAAAGACATGCATTTCAATTATGATTGAAAATATTTATTTGCTCCAGTGAAATACGATGCTAATTGAAAGGCCATCTGAAAATGGTGGCTCATCATATTCATATATTGAGCGGTGCAAATGTGTAGTACATCGTTTTCTCACAACTGTCAGACAAAAAACTGATAATGAGATGGGTATCATTTAACCCTGCTCAACTTTGGCATGGGAATGAAGCACTGAACCCTGGCTCTTTCGGCGAAAAAGCACAAATTAAAAATGACATTGAGGTTGATATGGTGTATGTTGACATATATGACATATGACTGGCACCAGAACATAATTCCCACTCATGTGTCTGTTTTTGTTCATATATATGTATGAAAAAAAAGAAGTAATTAACCTCCGAATTTTCCACCCAACATTTACTCGGATAGTTAAGTACTTTTAAGGTGTTTCAATAATTTCAGATGTTTAAAAAACTTGGTTATCTGTCAATTATACCATATTATATTGGTTTTGTACTCTTTTTTTTAGTACCTAAAAAAAAGTTTAATAACATGTATGGTTCTGTCAAAAAAAAAATAACACGTATGGTTAGGCCGTAAAAAAAAACTTGTATGGTTAGTGTAAGTTTTTATATTGTCAAACAATAAAAATCATCCTTAATTAAATTTTTAACTTAATTATTATAAAAAAAACATATATGACAATTTATAGTTGAATAACCATGTAAATTTTTTTTTATAATGTCTATACATTTATTATTTATTCTAAAAAAATCCCAAATATCGATTCATAGTATATATGATTTAGAAACCCTCTTGGTTTCTTTTTCTTTGGCCAACTGAAACCGTTGATAGATTTTTTTTTTTGGTAAAATATGTTTTTGATCCTTGTACTTTAAAAAAACTTGGTTTTAATTCCTATACTTTCAAATCAACCATTTTAGTCCTCAAACTTTGAAAAACACTTGCTTTTAGTCCCCCCTCCAATGGCGTTAATACTGTTAACGGAAATACAGTTTTCGACGCCTGTAAAAGGACATGTCACATGTGTTAATACTGTTAACGGAAATACAGTTTTCGACACCTATAAAAGGACATGTGACATGTGACATGTGACATGTGACATGTGTGTTTTGTGGCAGTTTATAACAGCTGAAAACTGTATTTTTGTTAACAATATTAAAATGGTTGATTCGAAAGTACAGGGACCAAAACCAAGTTTTTCTGAAAGTATAGGGATCAAAAACATATTTTACCCATTTTTTTTATCCGTACGAATCAAAAATAGGTATCGAAAGTGTAACACCCTTATTTTTATTTTACTGTTTGTAAATATTTTTCTATAAATATTATGAAAAATTATGTACTATATTTTATAGAAACTTTCTGTACATATTTTCATAATAAAATTTATACAATTCTATTCAGAAAAATTTCCTAAGTCTTTTGATGTTTTTGTTTTTGCTTAAATTGCTTGTTGACTGGACAGTTGTGTCAGATAGCTGTCAAGAATAAATTTTCCGATGTAACATTTTGGACTAGACTGTAATCTAATAAAAAGGTAATTAAATATATATTTAAAATATATACAGTTGAGAAATTAAAATGTTAATTTTGAATTGTTAGGATTTTCTGAAAGTTAGAATTCTGTGAAATTAGTGCGATAACTTCTAAGGTAGAAAATTAAGATAAAATTTGCATGACACCTATGGAATTATCTATTAATTATAACATACTTAGAATAATTATTAAAATTGTTTAACTAAGAAAAATAAAAATAAAAGTATTAGCCAATCAAAATGTGACAACTCAATATTTCTAATGTGATTAAATTAAGCTAATTAGACTTTGATTAAGAGATAATTAAGATACTACCCCAAGGTTTTTGATAGTGAGGAATTTAATGGTGGTATTAGTTTCTTCAAACTCTAATTAGTTTGTGAGATAATTAAAAGCCCTAAATATATTCTAGAAAAATCTACAAAATTCTACAACTTTTGACCCTTTGACCACACAAATTGGCAAGTCACCTAAGGAACTTGTCTTGGCCGTCCAAGTGGGCTGAAAGGCTGGCCAAAATTGCTGCCCATGGATCAAGAGCTGGACTTGTAGAAAAAATTAAATTGGGTGGAGAAATTTTTTATAAAAACATAAGAAACCAAAAGCAAGAGAAAAAGTTCTAAAAAGCTAGCTCTCAAAAACTCTCCAAACCTTGAGTTGGGCAGCTGCTACCCCCTCCATTTCATTTCATCTTAACTTCCAAAATCAAGAAAGAAACCAACCAAAACCTCACAATCTTCAACCTACCTTGGGCCCAAGAGAAGAAATTAGGAGAAAAACTCTAAAATTTCAAGAAGACAAGAAAGAAAGGGAGAAAAGGGTTCAAGGAAATTCTTCATCAAACTAAGGATTTAAGATAAAGCTCTTGGCATTTAATTTCAATTTAGACAAATTGGAAGTAGGAGAAACATGTCCTTAAGTTTAATTTCAAGAATTGATCATAAACCATGAAAAGATGAAATTGATTTAGGACTTTTATATAATTGAGGTTATAAGTTTGAAAAATGTGTTTGAAATTATGTTTTATTGATTTCATGATGTGTTGAAATGGATTGAATCTTGATTGAATTGTTCTTGATTTAGATTTCTTGAATTGGTTTGTTTATTGATTGAAAATTTCATGGTTGGTTTGGAATTGATGTTGGAAATTGAAGAGGGTCATTCGGCCATGACAAGAATGGAAGGGTACTATGTGCAAATTTTTCAAATAATCAAGGGCAAAATAGTCATTTCACATGTAGGGATACATTGGAAATTTTATAAAAAGATCAAGGGCATTTTTGGAAATAATAGAAAAGTGTAAGGGTAAAATGGTAAATTCACATGTTCTAGAAAGTTTAGGGATAAATTTGGAATTCTTTAAAAAGATTAAGGGTAATTTCGGAAATAATAGAAAATAACAAGGGTAATTAGGTAATTTCACAATTAGAGGACATGATTGGAATTTTAGAAAAAGATTAAGGGTAGTTTAGTAAATTTACATAACAAGGACCTAATTAGTATCTTATCAAAATATTAATATTATGATGTTAATTGTTAAATTTTATAGTTAATTATGTGATTATTTAATGTTAATTATTTAATTATGATCATTGTCATCTAGCATGAGCATGAGTCTTTTTGGGGGAATTTCAAAGATTCCAAGTGAAAAATGATTTATGTTAGCTAACCGGGATTGTGGTAGCCATGAATTTTAAATGATAAATGTTGACTAACTGTGACTGCGGTAGTCGTGAGAAATAATTTTGACAGATGAGAAATGATTTTTTTTGGGGTCAGCAAAATTTGTTAAACAGGACTGTATAGTCTGTGACTATATAGTCTGTGGGGTGAAGGCAATCCCACATGTGGCCGGAATCTGGACCGAGATGCGGTCGTGGTGGCCTTCCTGGGTATCATGATCTCCGAATTCTGTCTAGTTTATTCGCGTTTAGTAGGGGCTGATAGCTGAATTGCAGTGTGTAATGGTAGACCAATTACTTACTAAACACTCAAAGGGGAAGTCTTCATGGAGCAAGGTCAAAATGGTTTTGAGTCAAAACTGCATTTGCATAAAGCATACTGCATTTGTCTTAATTATGTGATTTATTAATTATTATATAATTTTTTCTAGTTGATAATGTCTGTCTTTGTATGAGAAATTAAATGCCTGATCCGGTAAATTTTGTCCTTATATCATAGGAAAGTTTAAATTGCAGGTGACTGAAGATTTGTTAGAAGATAAAGATGCAGAAATTTTCAGAGCTATAGGAAGGGAAAAATTTTGGGTAGAAAATAGTTTTAGAAATAGATCATTTTGTAGTAAGGTTTCTATAAATTTTAGTGATGTACTAATAGAAAATATTTTGGATTTTAATAGAATGTATCAATACTTTTATGTATAATGTAAATTAATTAATTAAGTTAAGTTTAAAATTAGAAGGGGGGTTACAGAAAGATTTATAATCATTCACACACTATACTCAACCAATTGAGCTAGACCCTCAATAGCCGTTGATAGATATCCATACAATGAGAAATATCATAGGCTGCCACTAATTAATGTTTATGTAAAGAATGCGGTAACTGTGTTGGGATTTGGTCATTACACACAATTTTGGAGACAGTTTAATATTACAAAACTGAAAAATCTAAATAAAATATATATTGCATCCATATTAAATATGAATATATTAACGTGGACTACAAGTTTGTGTACACTGTAGCAACTCATACCTAGATCAAATACTAAATTAACCTAGAAACAGATTTCTATATTATTTCTATTTTTAAAAAAACATCTCATTGTATAATGTCTATAGAGTATGGCACAGAACTAAAAAAGATAATTATTACTAGATCGAAAGCAAGTAGATTAAAGCAAATGTCAGTAGATTAAAGCAAATGTCTCGATCAGAGTATTTATGTTCATCTGACAAGCAGCTAGCATATTGTATACGCTTCTCATAATTTTATTTGGCATTCCCATGATATAACAAAAAAAGAAATCTACGATCGAAAGACGAAGGCAACAATATTTATGCAAATTAAGAGCCAACAAAGAAAGAGCTTTAGAAATACATGCATTCTGGGTCCAGCCATCCCTACAATGTTTGCTTGCCCTTTTTGTATTATTCTGAAATTGATTTCGTTTAAAGTTGATACAATATTAGCGTAAAAAATTTCATTGTTAAATTTTTTTTTAAAATGAAATATAACATGGGGAGAAATTGTGTGTTCAAAAGATATCGATGGCTTTCACTTCAAACAACATCGATCAGCAGAGTAGATGATAACAGTGAAGTAGATGGGAAACAGCTTCAATCCGAAACTATAGAAGCTAGCCAATAGTTTTTCAATATTTTACGAAAAAATTTCAACAGAGGCAAGGAAATTATTTATAATTTGTTCCGGTAGCTACACAAAATCCCACATCGCTTAGGAATTGAGGTCAATGATAGCTTATAAACACTCTCCTCCCTTTCAAACCCATCGAGACACCTTTTACAAAGACAAAATGGTGATAGTCCACCGAGTACCAAAACGGACAATACCTCGGATGATAATCCTAACGATGCCTGCAGACTCGATGCCGGAGGACCTAGGCCACACTCCTCCCTTTCAAATCCCACTAAAACGCCTTTTACAAGGACAAAACCGTAATTAAAATGATAGTCATGGTAGCATACAACAAAAATAAATGAATAATTTCACTTTGAACATAAGAGTAAAACTGCAGACACACCAAGATTTTTTTTTTTGACTGAACACACCAAGATATATAACAACACCTAACGTTGTTGAATTCCGATCACCTTTTTTCAGCACCTCCCAATGTTGTAACTCCCCAAAGCTAACACCTGAATCAAACTTTCATAATTTTTCCTCTTCAAGGCCAAAATAGATAACCTATGGTACACTTACTAGTGCAAGTTTTCAATTCAGTGAAAATAACCAAAGAGTAAATGCAAATGAAGGAAAATAAAGCATAGATAAAATTCTAGTCAAACCTGGATTGTCAATAGTAAAGGTTTCGGATTTGATTGAACAAGGAAATTCAAGAGCAGTTGTTTTTTTTTTTGGGTGAATTCAAGAGCAGTTGTTAGTTTTTGTTTATATTAAAATTGGAACCCATCAAGATTCTGGTTTGTTAGTATTCCCCCAGTGGATGACTTGGGCCGGACCCAAATAGCCCAATTGATGAAGAAGTTACAACAACCCAACCCAACCGCCTATCTTAAAGGACCGAAAAACAAAAAATAGACATATTCTTTTTTGGTACATAATTTTCTTAACATATGATTGCATACAGTATTTACTCTAACTAAAGAGTTTAATTTTTATCTACAGTAAATGTGAAAAATTTTACATTATCAGTCAAACAAAAACATTATTAGTATAATTTTTAAGATAATTATTATAAAATATAATATATTTACTGACAATTTATGATTGAATAATAGTATAAAAATTCTTTATACTTTAGCACATAAACTATTTACTAGTGGTACAGTGATGTTATTTGATTTATAAAAAAAGGTAAATAATATAATATTGATAGTGTAAAAGATTTTTACATTGTCATTTAATTCTAATCTATCAAATATGATAATTTTGTTGATTTTTCAATAATTATCTTAAAAGTCATCTCATTGATAAAAAAAATTTATTGATTGAAAGTATAAATTTGTTACAATGATAATACATAGAAATTAAACTAAAAACATAAAAATTATTTTTTGTACACATTGTATTCTCTATCAAAAAGTTAGAGACTAATATCTTACTATATAAAGATCTATTTAAAAAATTAACATCTTTAAACATATACTCTTTAAATACACACAAGCTTCACTAATCACTCAAAAAAATAATTGCTACTTAAGTTTTAAGAAAAAAAAAATGTAAATTTCTATTTCATGTGTACAGATTGAGACACTTCAACTACTATTGCATTGGAATCACCGAAAAAGAAAAACTATGGCTAGCTGCATTAAAAATAGGAGGTTGCATCTTGGATCCCCATTCTTTTCTTTACCTTGCTCACCAGCCTTCTCTTTTTCTTTTATTCCTTTTGCCCGTAAAAGCTTACTCTGTCTGACTGTGGGGCAGTTTACAGTTCACATACATATTTACATTGTTTATGTAAAGTTGTACGGAAATCGATCACCCTATTAAGTATTAACACTAACTAATAAATTGATTATGAAATTATTTTTATTTTTACACATTTGAAAAATATATATGATGTTAATCACTTGACATATTTCAATGACATATTAAATAATTTTGAATCGTGTGTGTCTAAAAATTTTAATAAATCATTTTAATTAGTTTTAAAAATATATTTCTTAAAATTTGCTTTTAAGTCTAGATATAAGTTGAGCCGGCACTATAAAAAAAAAAAAAAAAAGAAAAGAAAGTTGAGCCGGCCATGCACAACTCGATTTATTATTATAAGATATATTATTGGATAAGTTAAAAAAAATCGTAAATCATATTCAAGATCAATTTAATTCTACCTTAAATTTAAATCTGAATCAAACTACGGGTATGTTTATTTTATATCAAAAATAAATTTTCCATATAATGATCATGTTTCAATATAAATTTATTATTGAAATTAATTTAAACAGACATCTCAATTATATTCGAACGATTTAAAACCAATTTTATCAAAATTAATTTTATTTAACTTTAAAATAAATAGGCACTTAGTTTCCTCATATCTATGAGTAGGTTCCTCCTTTACGTCATTACTTATTGTTGCCTCTTAGGTTGATTTCCTTGTTCGTCTCTACTACTTTTTTATGATTTATCTAGGAACTGGTAAAAGAAAAAAGAAAAGTTGAGAACTTTTACAAAATCCGGATTTCATAAATCGTGGGGAGAGAAGATAATGAGAAATGTCGGACAATACACTTTTTAATACATTTTTTTATTATATTTTATTATTAATTAAAATTTATTTAAAATTATGACATTTTGTGAGTTTCACTTTTTATTTAATAATTTTTTTTCTTGTAATTTTATAGTCCCCACTAAATTTTTACTAACAATAATAACCAAGCATTTCCATTAGAGCTCCATTGACTTTCTCCAAAACTACTAGCTTTTGAGTAAACTACCACTTTAATTCCTAAAAGTGTGAAACACTATCATAATAGTAGTTAAAATTAGAAAAATGATAAAGAAATTCCTAAAATTAAATTTTGTCAATCAAGTTAGTCATTATCGTTAGCCATCCACAAACTTATTAACAAATGTATGATGTGGTACGTTATCGCTAAGTGTGCTTCCAATTGGATGCTTAGCTGTAGGCATATCAGGTGGAACCAAATTGCTAATAAGTTAACAATTTCAAGGACTAAAATGATATTAAACTATAGAAACACTAATAAGGTCAGCTAGAACCTATGCCCACTCTTCTCTAACCCATTGGCTATCTCCTTCAACTATGACACTCCATGACTTCCAAAACACATGAATGATGATAATGTCCAATGAGTCTGGGTGGAAATGTTGGTCCAAAAGTGGTCACAGTGGTTCAAATGATGTTCCATTCAAGCTAATAGTGGTCTTGTGAATTGAACTCAAAGATGGTATTCCTCAAAGAATGTGTTGGTCATGTAACTATTCTAATCAATTGAAAAGTATGTAGCATAGTCATATACTATTTGATTACTGATGTTGAAGTTTTGATATATAAGTGTTTCTAGTCTTACATGAATCTAGTCACCACGATCATCGCACCATGTGATAAACATCTTTCTTTTAGGTGATGGAGTTACTCATTTAGGTGCTTCTTTCGTAAGACATTTAATTTGGTTTTATTTGTATTGCATTACTAAGCATGATTTATGGTTATTGTATGCAGAGCAACACATGATGATGGAGAAGATGAAGGTGGCTATCGTAGCAGAGTGGAAGGAAGGAGATGAGTTCGTGAGTTGGGGTGAGGGATGGTGAGTCCTTGAATTTTGTAATGCTTTGTTGATAATAATCGATCATTGATGAACATCTATCCTAATTGACCCGATTAGTGTTTCTGCAATTTAATGTCATTTTAGTCATTCAGATTGTCAATTTAGTCCCTATTGATGTATTCATGAATGTGCAACCACATAACGTGCCACATCATACATTTTCCTACGAAGTTAATGGATGACTAACGACAAAGACTAATTTGATTGATGGAATTCAATTTTAGAGAATTATTTATCTTTTTTCTATTTCAAAGATTATTATGACAAAGTTTCACAATTTTAAAAACTAAACTGCTAATTTACTCGTTAGCTTTCCTTTATCTTTGCAGCATGGGTGCCCTACCAACTAAATGTTGGGTAACATAGAGTTTATCTTAATTGCATTATATGTATACACTAAAAATACATGATAAATGTTAATTAGAGTATTAAGGATATTGATTTACAAATTAAAAAAATTATTAAATTACCTCTAATATGATTTTTAATAAAACTTTATTATTAATTTTTTAATCACTACTTTAAGAAAATTGTTTAATAAGACGAAAAATAGTTTGATATTCAAATTCTTATATCATGTCAGTTTAAAAGTTACATTTTAACACAGAAATTAATTTCATTGACACGTGGTTGCAGTGTGCAATACTCTGACTCTGTAGAAAATGTATATAAATACCTAGTAGACAAGACAAAAAATGGAAACCAAATTCTAACATGAGAATATATACTTTAGAAACAGCTAGAGTTGGCTTATGCCCAAAGTTTCTTCTTCATTCGAAAATTCCAAAACCAAGAGATCAAGCAATTCCTTCTTTTGTGAATAACTTTATCAAAAGGGACACTCTATAAGACTGAACCACAGCAGAATAACACCATGTCAGAGCAAGCAAAAATTTGTGTTAATTTATAACACAAGTTTCACTCACTCTATTACTCCTTCCAAAGTTGCTCTCATCTTATCTTATCTCCCACCTAAACCAACAAGATGATTTCATACAGTACCACAATTTTTGCACACTTGTTTGGCCTCCTTGCTCTGATCCTCTTGCTTGTTTGGTTGCTGCATTACCGTGAGGGCATTGAATATGATTCTGACGATGCATTTCGTGTTTTCAATGTAACACCATTTCTTGTGTTTCTTGTCTTTGTTTACACACAAAAATCATATTCTACTTCATCTGAGTCTTTTTCTCCACCTTGCAGGTTCACCCTTTTTTGATGTTCTTCGGATTCATTTTCCTTATTGGTCAAGGTATCTTACTCTTACATCATGTCCATTCTACTCCATTCAATTCATCAGCATTTAGAGGAAAATATACAATTGTTATCCCAATTTAGCATATTTCTTTCCCTTCAATAAGATGTGAACAACTTAATTAATTTGTGTGATGCATACATACAAACACAAATAGCGTATCATTTTCCACAGTGATTAATTAGGTTGGTACTGTCAAATTTGAGCAGCAATACTGTCATACAAAACGGTGCCAGGAACGTATGAAACACAGAAGATCATTCACTTGACACTGCATTTCATTGCTATAATTCTTGGGATTGTTGGTTTATGTGCCGTTTTCAAGTTCCATGATATGGTCAACTTGCCCGACGTATACAGCCTCCATTCATGGATTGGCATTGGCACCTTTATCTTGATTGGCTTGCAGGTATCTATATAATCTTAAACTTTTCTGATAGAAGTACACAATGTAGTACTATTTTTTAAACAATTAAGAAGCGTCATTATAATGTTTTCAAATAATTAAGAATCACTTAGCGTGTGGATCAATTGGGCGTGAGGTTGTTTCAATTTAACCAGAGGTCTCGAGTTTGAGTCCTGGATATGCAGCTAAGTCAAATACTCGAAGGGAAAACTTTACACCGATATTGAAAAAAAAAAGATTAAATCTAAAAGAATATTAGTATAGTTTACTATCAATAATTGATATAAGTCATGTGAAAATGAACTAGAATAATTGGGATTTGAATGTTGGGTGCAGTGGCTTATGGGACTGGCGTTTATGCTTCAAGGATCTTCACAATCAAGGAATGCAATGGCCCCATGGCACGTAGCTGGTGGTAGAGCACTATTTTTCATGGCAATTTGTGCTGCACTAACAGGGTTGATGGAGAGGTATACTATGTTAAAACTCGCCCCAAGCCAGAGAGAATCTCATTTGATCAACTTCACGGGTCTAGCAATTCTCTTGTTTGGAGTCTTTGTGGATATGTCTGTGGGTTTGGCCCGTTATGCCTGAATTCCTTTGCTCTTCTCCACTTCATCATGTACTTTATTCAAATCGGATTCATCCAGCATTTCTTTCAATTTTTTTTTTTTTTTTTTGGATTTTGTAATTCTGTTTTCTATTTACTGGAAATGGCTTGTGTAATTTTTTCTTAATTTCTTTTGGACTCTTGTGGGATATAAGTTGACTAATTGATGCGGTTTGTTTTCATACTAAAAATAAGTTGATTCCGTGTGGTCCTCTGTATTGGTTCCGGTAGCATTCATGAATTGTTAGCAGTGAACTTACTCTTGCAATAAACCCAACCCATGCAGGTCCTATAATCAGTGCATGATTGAACATATTTTAAAGAAATAATTATGGTTTAAATATGTTTTTGGTTATCAAATTTATTTATTATTTTATTTTATTTTATTTTTTTAAACAGTTTTTGTAATATTCAATTTTTTTACATTAATCCCTATGGTTATTTAGTCACCATTAACGACTGAATTGCTTAAAGAGTCAGAGACTAAACTAAATCAGGATAAATTATAAAGACTAAAATAAAAATAGATATATTTATAGAAATTATACTAAACATTATATAAACTGACATGACAAATTTGTCATTGCAAGAAAGATTGACACAACAGTTAAGAGAAGCTAAGTGTGTGTTTGCTTATGCATTAAAAACACACGTATAAGTATTGTAATTTTTCACGTCCAATAAATGAAATACACAAAAGCTACAAGAAGAAGGGTTGAGATTGATGCGGATCATGTTAGCTTAGACACGTATTTAAACATACATCAAGTAACAACAAAGATTAATGTCAAAAAATTGAATATTACAATAATTATTTTAAAAAATTAAGTGTAATGAATTAAAAATTTATTGAAGCCAATAATTATTAATTTTTATAGCTTCTTCAGATATTTTTTTAAAAATAATTATTTCTTCAAAAATAATCTTATATCCAAACATATTTTCACTACTTTCATGTCAAAATAAATTTAGATTTTTATTAGTCTCTTGAACACTTTAGGTTAGCCATGAATAGTCCATAAAGAAGTGTTAGTAACAAACTTTTTATTATTGGTTTTTTTTTTAAAAATACAAAATTAGGAGAGAGACTTATTAAATAATAAGTGAGACCCACGAAATTTTGTAATTTCAAATAAATTTCAGCCAATAGTAAAAAATGTGTGCAAAAGAATGTGTTAGAAAACATGTTGCTAGTATTTCTCATAGGAGAAATGCTAACAAAACATTTTCTAACACACTTTTTTGAACATTCTCGCTACAATTGGTTGAAATTTATGGAAAATCACAAATGATGTATCACTTCTCATTTAATGAGTTTCTCTTCTAATTTTATAGTTTCCAATAAATTTAATCAATAATAAAATATGTGTTAGAAAGAATGTGTTAGAAAAGGTGATGTTAGCACTCCTCTTTCTTAAAGTCCATATATCTTAACTTACATGTTTTCTCATACGAATAACATGATCAATAATCAATCTAATAAAAATATCTTTACTTAAGCGATTCTCATAGGCAAATAATATGCAAATAACCAAGGAGGTCTAGCTCAGTTAGTTGATTAGGATGCTTGAGTTATTGTAAACTTTTGGCTTAAATATATTTTTAGTCCCTCAAATATGGGGGTATGTCTGTTTTAGTCCCTCAAATTAAAAGTTGTTTTTTTTAGTCCCTGGAAAATGCTTTTTTTAGTCCCTCTCCATAATAGGTACCAAACAAGGAATAACGGATTCGCAATTTGTGGCAGCTTTTAGCCGCCAAAATTTGATTTTGTAAATTTGTGGCGGTTAAAAACCACCACAAATTGCAAATTCGTTGTTCCCTGTTTGACATTACTATGGAGAGGGACTAAAAAAACTATTTTTCGACTTTGAGGAACTAAAAAAAACGACTTTTAATTTGGAGGACCAAAAAAATCATGATCCATATTGAGGGGCTAAAAATATATTTAAGCCTAAAGTTTTTTATACCTATCTTCAATTCCTATAGATAAAAAAAGCATATAAAAAATGTTCCAATTTTCATTTATTGTGGAGCTGAATGGTAGAAGTTGGGTCACATTCTCTATTCTCCCTTGGACCAGCAGCTAATGACATTGAGCTCGGCCCAATTCTGTTGTTCCTCCCTCAACCAGGACCTTTTTATTTATTTATTTATTGTTTTTTTTCAAAGTTGGGCTTACGATTTCTGTCATACTAAGACCAAGAATGGGCCCAAAACTAAACAACCCTGGTAATAAACTTTTTTTTTTTATTGGTGACAATAAATTGTTGATGTAATAAAATTTTATTTTAACTTAAACTCAATTAAATTAAATCAATCCAATTAAATATAAGTTGTTTAAATTTTATTTTAACTTAAACTCAAACTAAACTGAAGAACCTTAATTATAATAATTAAAAGTAATTAGGAGGTTAAATTTACTTAAACAAATATTAAAAGGTTAAACTATACATGAAATATGATAAATCAAACTAAAAAGATGGAAAAAAAAAACTATATACTAATATTTGAGATGAAAATATAATTGTCTTAACTATATTTGAGAGGGACATTATTTGGAAAGGGATTGAGCTCTCACCCACCCCACGTCACAAGGATGAGGTATGACCAAAGACTCATTAGCTCTCACCCATGTTGGTTTTTCTCTATCTCCTTGGAACTTTCCTTGGTGGAACTCCTCCTCCCCCATCTTAATTCTTATCCTTAATCCTTAATAATAATAACTAGAGGTGTGGTCCCCTTCATTGTTTACTTTACTCTACTCTCATTTACATCAAAACTCACTTCACTTTGCTTAAAGTCTGAACTTAGCGACTTTTCCGTATTCTCCAACTGGCAAACTACCCACTCCACAGTTGAAAGAATTGTTGACTTGTTCGATACATTATTTGGAAAGAACTTGACACATAATCTGCTTCCTCATTTCTCAACGCACATTTCCTTCATTTCCTTTTGGCCCAGATTCTATTTGCGGTTGCAATCACCATAAAAATGCTACCTGCCACCACATTGGTAGTATTAATTCGCTTATGTTTGATTTGCTAAAATAGCATACATGTTTGATTTAAAAAAAAAAAAAAATACAACAACTATGAGATAGTACAGTTTAAATGAAGATAGATAGAACAAAAGTTCATCTTTTTTCATTGAATAAGTCGTGGAGTAACTTTTTATCTCCAATACAAAATATTCAAAAAGATAAAATATCTATTTTTATTTATAATTTAATCACTATAATTTTTCTTTCCTGTCTCTTCTTCCACTGTCATTGTCACCAGCAATACATTTCATATTATTTTATTTGTGTTATCTATCGTCTATCAAATAATACACATGATAAAGAATTGTCTGTATCTTAGTGTGTATCGAACGCATCTCTTTGCAATTACGTACGTTGTATATTCAAAAAAAGAACTTTGCCATCTATATTGATCTACCTTACTTGAACAAGATTACTTCTAATAGTCATACATGTGTCTCTAAAAAAAAAGTTCCCGGTACTCTAATAGTTACTCTTTTAATAGTCAGTACTCTTAATTTGGTAGGTTTTTTCTTATTTTCATCTAAAAAAAATTAAAATAAGAAAAAAATAACTATACATATTAAATGTCATGAACTTAATAGGAGTATATATTCCTGAAGCACTAAAATTTTATCAGTGATTAGATTTTTTTTGGTATGCACTAAAAATGTCTTTTAACTGATACAAATTAGTCTTTTTAAGACTGAGATATTATCAAAATGGATATAATATTTTTTTTTATACATACAATCAGAAATCTAATCTTATACGACTAGAAATCGAATCTTAATCAAATATATTAAATAACTCAACTATCTAACTTGTTAGTTGTCTTCCTTCAAAAAAACTTGTTAGTTGTCTAATTTCATTTTGAGATGTAAGTTGTTATTAAGCGTTATATTAAATCATAGTTTAAAAAAACTGTATTAAAGAGTATAATGATTACATTTCTCAAGCGTGATGAAAATTCGATTCTACCTTAATACTCCGATCCTTTTTATAAGAAATAAAAAGTTTTTTTTTTTGTCCTAATTATAAGAAACATTGACTCACTTTAAGTTGTATTAATTACTAGCTTTCTTTTTTATCCTTCATCTTGTAAATCTATTAATGAATTAATGAGACATCTACTCATTTCTCATGTATTTATTGGTTTATTAACAATACAAGTTACACTTATTGGTGGAGGTGCAATATCATTAATGTAACTACTACTTAAACTAATTAATTTAAGGGGTACTTTTGAAATAAAATTAAAATTTATGACATTATTAATTATAACTAACTAATTTAACTATTTTTATTGATTTTGATGATTTAGTTATTTGTTTGTTATATAAAGGATCGAAGGGTGTATAATAGCAAATTGAAAGTGTCTAGGCCACGTAAACAAAAAACTGTTTGCAGAAAGTCACCATTACACAACCAGCTTAGTGATCAAGAAATAAAATATTAAGAATAAAAGGAACAGAATCCCATTTGTGTTTATTGGTTGGATGTCACACACTGATATGAATGAAACTATGAATGTGTTCAGATTCCCTTTCATTATCATCTTGGTGGAACTAGTTCCAATGCTGGGAGTGGCAAAACACAGCACATAAACAGTTGCAAATTATGGTGTAAGAAGCCGCAATCAACGGTGACCAAATAATATTCAAGTGAAGTGCTTTTGAGCACTGCCCTCCTTTATGCTCTATCCACTGAGAGTAACAAAACTAATGTTGTCAAGCTTTCTCTCTCCTGCTTAGTGGAGGATCTTTGAATAATAACATGCTTGGCAACTTTTTTATTTTTTAAATGAAATCACATGAACAATTTTATTTGAGTCGAATATGATTACTATAAGTGACAATTCTCTCGTAACATTTACCAAAATTTCAAAATTAAGATTGCTGATTAAGCTTAAATAATTCTTACTAGTTAATCTACATACTTGATGACACACTTGAGAACTATGTAGAAAACTTTTTCTTAATTCTCTTAAAATTTAATAAAAAAAATTACTTTTCAAAATAATATGAACTAAATTATCTCCTAATATGTTTTTTTTAACCATACTATCGATATTCATCGATTTTGATAATAATTAATCTCTGTCAAAGAATCATTTTTGGTGAAAATTTTCCTTTTAACCACACAATTTTTTTATTTATTTACAAGACTCAAACCCAAAACTTAATAAATTCGAATCTAATACTACTCACATCAACCAATAACATGTTGATAACTATCTCCTAAATATAAAAACGAGAATAGGACAACTCAATTTCTTAAAAGGAAAATGTTGAAATAAAGGAAGATGCAAATCTATATGCAACAGCGATATGTGATTATGAAAAAATTTACAAGTTTTATAGTCTCACAAGTCACAATATAAACAGTAACAGGAAGTGCAAAGCTTTCACACCTAACCTGTCCAGCTTGACATATGTGCCCTCTCCATTTATGAAGGAAAAAGAAACAATGATGAAACACCAAAAACTTGAATTATCAATTGAAAACCATCCATTCTGGGAACAACCAGAATACCAAGACATCATATCAATAAATTACACACATCTTAGCAGTATCCCGAATAAGAAAACACAAGGAAAAACAACAAAAATAAATATTTAAACCCATTGCTGTTTTGTTGCCTCCATTCTCCGCAACAAACCATCAATCTCATCTTGCATTCTCTTTTTCATTTTATAGTAATCAAAATAGGAATTTTCCAAGACTTTCAGTTCATCCAATTTCTTCCTCTGCGTTTCCTCGGTCTCGTGCAAGCAGAGTTTGGAAAGCTTTTCCGCATACTCTTCTTCCATCTGTGCAGTCTTCGTCCTGATCATCCTCTGGAACCCTTCTGCCTCTCTTCTTGCTTCATCTGCCTTGGTTTGGAACATTCTGGCTTCTGCCTCCTTTATCCTCACAATGCTCTCCAAACTTTCAAGTCCACCTTTCCTTAACAAAGCCCCCAAATGGAAATCAGCCTCATTTTTCAGTTCACTTAAGATGGAAGCTTTGAGGTCTTTCTGAAGTAGATCACTTGACATGGCATCAGGATGTGACCTAGAATAGCCCATGTCATAACCATATTTTGGTAATAGAGAATTAGGTTTTGAAAGAGATGGTGTATCCTTTATAAGGTTAGATTGAGAGGCTGACAAATCCTTTGAAGAAACACCAGAAGCAGGAAAGTCTGACATGCTGTCCGCGTCTGTTTATCAGAAAATTCATCTCTCAACAGTTAGATATCATTGTCATTAATTTAATTAAATCAAACAAGCCTTCATCACAAAATGATTAAGCAATGACTAAGCTAAAGCAGGAAAAAGGCCTTCCACACACAAAAGGACATTTCATAAAAGAATCACAGGGTCACATCACATATAATTTGAACTATTTCATCAAACACATTCAACAAAACCAAAGAGATACTAGCAACCGTACCAACCTAGGTTTATACACATCTTTCCAGTTTCCCCCACCACTGCAATTCCCAAAAACTAATGACATTCCATTGCTTCCTATCTCATTGAAGTACTTCAGTACCAAATGCCAATGCTAAGATGTAAATATCTTAACCCGGGAGGGAAGAAGATGCAAATAGTTTCGTCAAACACATAATTCATTATCCATGCAAATTGAGCATCAGAAGATCATAAACAATTGATGTATAGGCAGTTCAGTGTTAAAAATTTATATTTTCAATCTACGATAAAAACTTATTAAACTCTATCAAATGTAGTACTGAGCTCGACTGACTTAAAAACTACATGATGATTCCATTGATATATGCATCCTGGATCTATTAGGGCATCAAATGCCAGTAATATGCTCTCACCAAAAAACTACACATCGGAAACAACAGGCCTGGGATGGGAGTAAATATCCAAGCTGAATAGTGAAAGTGAATTGGATGTGGTAAATAAACAAGCCTGATTGATTGTCACAGAACAACTAGAAGTTGATAAAACATCCAGCAGAGTCTCAAATCACTTTATAAATGACATTCAAATCCCCCATACAGTGTGTGCTTGGATTAGCTTTTGTTTTTTAAAAAGCTTATAATCAAATTGTTCAAGAGAGAGATTTTGGTCAAATTTTCCTTTATTGGGGTAAAATAATAAAAGCAAACCTGCTTATAATCCATTTTAAAATCACCAATGAACTTTATGTTCTCAACTCTCATTCTTAAAGTTCAAATCATTTATCAACTTGCCCTGAATTTTCTGCCTCAAACAAAAAATTGTTGCTGAAAAACTGTGGTTGTCTATCCTCATTGTTATTTTATTTTTGGCCTTGGACAGCCAAACACTAAGGAGCATAATTATATTTAAGTCAAGTGGAAATGGGGTTCAAAGTTCCATAATTAATTTGCAAAAATAACATAATTTTGAGTTTCTCATTTTATCAATCTGTTCCAAGCTGTATCTCTTATCCGTCAGAAGTACAATATTTTATCAACAGTAATGCTCTCCCTCCACCACAGCATACATTTAATCCTCCCTTATTCACAATCCTACCAAATCACACAAAAAGGCCACTGGTTTTTTTTACTCACTTCACTTCCAATAAATAATGGTACTACAAACAAACCCATCATATCATGTGAAAATGTTTTCATGCAACTGTAACACTAGAATATACAGTATTAAGTGCTGAAAGATTAACATATCAAGTGTTTTTTTAACTCAATCCCGTTGAAGAAAATGGATTGATCCTTTACTCCTTATTGAGACCAAGCAAATCGTGATGTATTCATAGTGCATCCTAAGCACTTAAATGCTGTATCTATGATAGCATCCTTAGCACTTAAATGCCGTATCTATAAAGCAAATTTTTTTTTTTTAAAATTGCACCATAAATTTAAATATAAATTGAAAAGACCATAGTGCAGACACTTACAGCTGAAAAATTGCATGATGTAATTGCAAGCATCCAAAGGAGATATCATTTTAGTTTGAAGCTTTAATAGCATGTCATCAGTTTTAACATGCAATTCCTTCCCTTTGCGATCTTCACTTCTCCTGAAGATCTTCCTTACACAGTCAAGCTCTTTCATCAAGGTTTCAAGACCCCAATCCTTTGCACAACACACAAACACGTCTTTAACGAAACCAAACATTTCCGAGGCATGTCCACAGCCAATACAATGAAACTGCATCTCTGAGGTTCCTGAAGGTCCCTTCAAGCTTGGCCCAGGCTTGATAAGATTCCTCTGAATTCCACAGGTAGCATGGCACCAATGGGAACAAACATCACATCCAATCCAACTACAAGTGTTACTTGCACAATCAAAGTTCAAACAGACAGGACACATGCAAGAACTGCAAAAGCCCTTGTTTCCTGAGCAAATCTTGCAGTCACAATCATCAACAGGAAGCAAATGCTTGCAGGTTACATTTCTACATCTCTTGTACAAGAAAATCTCTACCATCTCAGGTAAGTGAACTTTGCTAGATAGGAAGCTAGCAAGCCCCATCTTGACAGCCACTAAAACCTCTAATTGTACTTTATGGCACTTTGAGAGACTCTCCTTGGTAAGGTCAGATCTTCTCTCAAGCCGGTTTTGGAGGCTTACCAGTTCCTCTTTCTTGTCAGGCTTCTCAATGAGATTCTTCAAGTATTCCTTAGTTGATGCTATGACATCATCAGTAAGCTCCTGAATTGTCAATGCCATGACAGGTATAGACTCTGAAACAATTTCCTTAACAATTCTCTCTGGTCTAGAAAGCTTCCTTACCTTTCCCTCATCCAAGCCTTCCAAGATTCTCAGATTCTCAGAATTCCTCCCCCTTGAGTCCCCTGACTGAGCCTCAAACCTTGGCCTTGCAGGCAACTCTGAAGGGAAAAAAGAATGATTATCTGAACTAGTAGTTTTATACTGACTATTACCTTGCATAAAGGAACTGATACCAGCACCACCATGGTTGGACAAAGCAACCCCATCTCCAATTGGCTTGAACCTACTATGCACAGAGCCATTAGTCCCCTCCCCACAGTTCCAAATTTGGTCATCTTTGCTCACTGAGTAGTCAAAATTGTCAGTTGAATTGCGGGTGAGTGAACAGCTTGGGTTGTGTGAGAAAGGGTGGGAATAAGAGTAAGACAAAGAAGCTGCTGTGTAGTCATTGGAATATGAAGTGTGAGTTGTGGTTGGCCTGCAAGGTTTGGTCCTAACTGGTTGTTGATCACCATTTTGCAAAGCGTTTGAAGCTGTGAGAGAAAGTGACACATCAGGCAAAGCAAGAGAGAGGTTAAGTGTCTCCAGTTTTGGCTTCTTCTCCCTATTACTCTCCCTCTCAACAACTTCCTCAAGGGATCTCTTTGAAGAATCCTCTCTTGGCTCACTCAGGCTAAGGAAATCTCTTTCCACCCATTTCCCATCCTGATTTGAATTCTCACAAACCACAACCTCTTTCCCTTTGTGGCTCATTTTTTCCAAGGAATTCAGCAAGCTTTTACCAGGAATCTCTTTCTCAGCAAGACTCAATTTTGGGTTGTCACAGAGGTAGCTGAGGGTCAACTCTTGCAACCCTGAGCTACCACCAACAACAACCTTGGTGGGTTTTGAGTGAAAAGCCCCATCAACACCACCACCACCACCCACCTCTGAATCTCTCAGAAATTCAACACCTTTTTCATCTGGATACTCCTTTCCGGGCTCAAAATTGTGCCTTGAAAGCTTGCTCCTGGAGTTCTCACCTTCAGAGTCAGCAGCACGATCTTTACTTCCAATCATGGCCAGAGGAAGGAGAGAAAGAGAAAGAGACAGAGAAGGTTGAGAGGGGCAATTCAGAAAATAAAGGGAGAATCAGAGGGTTTTTTTTTTGTTCTGTTCTGAGCATTGGTTTTGGTTTTGGTTTTGGTTTGGGATACTCTGCAAGCAACGGCCGGAATGACATATTTTTTTTCAAGTGTTCACACTGTGGGTGTAATAAAAAACGGCGATAAAGAGGATGCTTTTCTGCTTGTGTGAGATTACAGTCTTAACCCTTGAAAGTGGAGAGAATAACACTCATGTGGACCTCTTTTTTTGACTGCAACTTTACTTTTCCTATCAAACAGCTCGGCTCACACCACCAAGCATGACTGCACGACCACTTCAACACAAACAAACCTCGTCTGCTAGTGCTGCCTCTTTAACTTCTTTGCCCTTTATTGTTCGTTTACCGGGTAAACACCCATTTTGGTTCTTAAAAATGTGAGGTGTTGATAGATTGATTTGAAAGATAGAAAATTCAAATTTAGTCTTCGTACAAAAAGTGCGACAGATTAGTCCTGCCGTTAACCCTCATCCATTATCTCTAACGTTTGTGCCTACGTGGCACCTCTGGTGATGAAGTGGCAGCTGACGGTTGTCACGTGTCATCCACGTGATTGCCACGTGTTCAAAAGTTGACTTTTCAATTTAGTTCCTGAACTTAATCACTTATTAACATTTTGTCCCTGAAATTAACCACTTACTGACATTTTGATCCATAAAATTAATCACTTACTGACATTTTGGTACCTGAACTTAACCACGTAATGACATTTTGGTCCCTGAAAGCACTTTCAAATTTTCAATTAAGTCTCATGTTGCATGTAAATTATTAACATGGACATTATCATATTCCTTCACTTATATTCTTTACCCCTCATATTTTTCACTTTTTTCTTACTAATTCTGCCATTTAAATTATACTATAAATATGAAACTAATTTATGAGCGATTACAAAGCAATAGTTAGTGGCTAAATCTAGGACGTTGTTAACAATATTCTATAAGGTTCCAAACCAGATCTTCTATCCAAATCAAGTTATTATCTTATATGCTATTAATATGTGTAGAATGTTATATTAATTAATTAATTAATCTATTTTATGGAATAACATTAATCACGGAAAGACAGTTAAAAAAAAACTTGAGAATCACGAAAAGGAGAAAAAAGAAAGTGTTATGACTATTTCCTTACATACAATTTCGATGGGGGCAAGTGTAGTACATCTTGTCCCTGTTTTTTTATTCTTTGAAGTTTTCATATCGTTATTCACAAAAGTTGTTTTCATGAACTACTACCGCGAGGTATATATAGACATCAAAGAATTTTAAATGCAATGGTTACTTGATGTGTTGAAGAAGCTATTTGAAAATTTTCAATTGAATAAAATGTAACTTCTTAAAGAAGCTAGGCAATATTTATTAAGAAAAAAAATTAAATAGTTTTTAAAGATGTTTTTGTGTTATTTTCCTATTAGAATTGATGTTTTAGTTGAATAAATGACAAACTTTGCATGCAAATAGTGGATGTGAAAGTCAAGATGAACTACAAAGTATAGAAGAGGAAAGTGAAAATATAAGGGATATGGAATGGAAGTAAGGAAATATGGTGATGACTATACTAATAATTTTCATGTAGCATGAGACTTAATTAAAAATTCAAAACTACTTTAGGGACCAAAATGATAGTAAGTGGTTAAGTCCACGGACCAAAATGTCAGTAAGTGATTAAGTTCAGGGACCAAAATGTCAGCAAGTGGTTAAGTTTAGGGACTAAATTGAAAACTCAACTTTTGGACACGTGGCAACCACATGGATGACACGTGGCAACTGTCAGCTGCCACATCATCACCAGAGGTGCCACGTAGGCACGGACGTTAGAGATAACGGTGGAGAGTTAGCGGTAGGACTAATCTGTCGCACTTTTTGCACATTCGGGGACTAAATTTGAATTTTCCATCTTTCAAGGACCAATATGTTAGCGTCTCACACTTTCAGGGACCAAAATGGATATTTACCCTTTGTTTGTTTATCTCTAGAGAAAACTTAAATACAGTATTATATAGGGGTGTTCACGGGTCGAGTTGAATCGAGTTTGGCTAAACTCGTTACCCGACCCGATCAAAATTTTACGGGTTGGGTCGGATTTGTGCAATTTTATTGTGAAAATCCGAACCGAACCAACCCGTTCACAAACAGGTTGGGTCGGGTTGGGTTAATTGAGTCTGAACTTTTAAAAATATTTTTTATTTTGTAAAAATTGGAATTTTTTAGAATAGCAATTTGTTTTTGCCTAGAGGTTTGCAAATATATAATAACTGCATACCCTCCAAAGAGATAAAATTGTGACAATATTTGATTAATAAAATGAATGGTTTCAATGTTAATACAATATTTTATTTTAGATAGAAATAAATTATTATATTAGCATGAGAAAACATAAACAAAATTAAGACAAAAAATAAAAACAATAATTAAAAAAAGAAATATAATTCATGTGTGGTTAAAAATTAGCAAAAAATTATGGTTTTATGTGTTTTTTAATTTAATAATATATATAATAAATTTAATTTCATGCTACAGGTCGGGGCGGGTCGAGTCACGGGTTCAAAATTCAGAATCTGTTACCCGACCCGTACACTGACGGGTTTGAACAGGTTGGGTCGGATTTGACCCAAACCCTCAAAAAATCCGAATCGAACTAATTGGATCGGATTGGGTTCACGGGTTACCCGTACCTATGAACACCCCTAGTATTATAAGTATGATTGATTTTATTCTCTTATTAGATTAGAGTTTCACTTCTATAATTTGCATAGTAATAAATTTTATTAAATATTAATATCATCACGTATTATCAAAGTAAAATTCTAACTCTAATCGAATAACAGTAGTACGTATGATACTGTATCTAAATTTTTTCTATAATTATTATTAGGACGGACAAATTTAAATGTGGTTACTTCTAAATTTGTTGAACGGTATTTCTTTCGATTTAGGATATAAGAAAAAAATATTGTATATTGATTTTAAATATAAATAAATTTTAATTAATTTTACTTTATTTGATGAGATTATCTTTAAAATAATTTTTTATTTAATTGAAATTTTATTTTCAATCATTTTTTTATTTTTAATATCAAGTTCAAGTGAAAGATAGTTCAATTTTTTTTAATTAGAATTGTATAATTAAATAATCCTAATTAAATTTCTTAATCAACATGAATTTGTTTTTCTTTATACTACTTGAGATTCGAAGAAGCACTATTATTCTTTAATTAAAATTATGTGAGAGATTTTTAAAATTAATGAAAGGTTATATCCTTTCATGAAATTATGTATCTATTCATGTAAAGGTATAGGCATGAATGATGTGACTCTTCACCAAGAGTCATGACATGTGTCTCTTTAAAAGGTTAAATCTCTTCACTAAAAGATATGATATGGTCTATAAATATAATCAATCTCACATTTTTAGCAAAATCAAAAGTTAACTTCATTTAATTTTCTCAATTTAATTTTAAAAACTTTATTTCTTAAAATATATTTCACACTAATTGATGATAGACTTCAATTTTAAGGTACTCCAAAGATAATTTTTCTTCATTTTGAAAGTCATGTGATTGATATCATGAGAATCAATAGATTATTGGAAATAAAATATGAATTAAATAAAGGATCTTTCAGAGATGATTTTATCAAACAAGATAAAATTATTTAAGATCTACTTGTATTCTAGATTATCATACATAAGTTTTGTTTTTTGCTTATATTTGAATTCAAAGAGAGAATTTTTTTATATTAAATGTCAACGTTGATTACTAAAATAAATCTTCAATTTTATTTGGAGAACATAAAAATAACTATACAAGTATAGGTACGTATGTACTTTTAATATTGTTTTCCAATTAGAATTAATATTTTATACCAATAATCTATGTGACCTTTAATACATTTTTTAAAATATAATGGTCACACTAAGGTTTGAACCCTATAACCTCATGCATACTATCCAAACTTCCACTACTTGGCCAACCCTAATGGGTACCAAAATGAAACTTTAATTCTAATTAGAAAATAATGCTAAAATTACTTAAGAAACTGTATCTAAATTCTTTATATTATATAATTCTTTTTTTATTTCTGCAATGACCAAATCAACATAAGGTTTTTACAAAGGTATTTAGAAATATAAAGTTGATTATTAACATGTTGTTGGTTTGAGTGGAACTAGACGTAGATTGTAACACCCTAAATTCAGTTTTACATATATTCTCATTTACAAACTTATTTTAAGTCAATAGGCATGTTAACTAACTTTAATTTTTCCAAAAAAAATTATGAAGTTAATAAAACATAGATCGTAATTTTACTAAATTTTTAAAACTTTTGATTAATTAATTTCGGAAGTTGCTTATCATCACCTTAAATATAAATATACATTTTAAAGCGAGTAAAATATAATAAATAAAGTAAATAACTCTGTCAATACATATATATATGAAATAGAGAATTTCATAACCCAAATATTTTCCGGAGTAATAGTAATATATACATTTCCAAAACGTATATCAAATACATAGGATAATAGAGTACGAAAACTGAATATACATGCCAACAATCTGAAACCTAGGTCTACTCATGCCAAGATACATGAAAAGGAAAAAGGGTCCTAGTACTCAGAGCAGACATCACCAATACCCAACCCTGCATGTTAGACCAACCTCCAAACGAAAAGTGACGAAGCTGATGAAGATAACGTCTTTATGACATCTACAGGTACTGCCACCGATTCCTAAAAGAAAAATAAATAGAGGGTGAACTATCTGCTTCATCAAGCAGTATACACAAAATGACTTCACAGTTACATACACAATCCTACTAGCCACCACGATGTGGTTCTCTAACGGTCACACCCGAAACCTATTCGTTTCCACAACTATTCTTGTAAATTATTTCACACTGGCCAACTGCCACTGGAACTCCCAGAACTCAATGGTCTTACACATTTTTGAGTTGGATGACTGTTGGGAGTACACCCTTCACCATGGTACAATGGTGGGCTCTCACTAACCAATGATGTCTCATATTTTTGTCAGGGTGGCCGAGTCAGCTACATGATCTATCGTCACAACTCAGTGCCTTACCCTTCAAGAACAACCTGCCTTACGATCATCTCCCAGGTACCAACTGTGGTCATCCATTACTCCGAGGACTGACTCCTCAACCACTCCCCCTATTGGGATTCGTCTTTTACAGGTATGTGTGGGCTTTTCTACCAAAGGTACTCGACGGCGGTCCTCAATCAACATATGTCCCAGACATACAACACGGAGATCCAACTCCCCCCCTATCACAGTGGTTAAACATTACGACACCGTCATCTCACAAGCACAATGCTCACCGTAGATAAAGCCTCCACACAATCTCTCAACACTTGCCCATTTGGCTTCCGGTCACGTAAGATTATCCTTCTAAATCGACGCGTAGCATTTATCCAATACACCAGTCACACTTGACCCCCAACGGAAAGGTTTCCCTTCTCATTCGATCCTCACCAACACAAAACAAGGATCACAAAACTACTTATGCCAACCATCAATTACTAAGTTCACACTCTTTTTATGGATTAATTCATTACTTTCCGTCATTTTTATCACAAAATCACCGTTTTCCACAAATGTGCTCCGCATGGAGTTCATTTGTTCCCACTAAGATTATAAATCCTCGTCCCCACATTCAACATCCAAAACACATCAAAATTATGCGCACACAACTTTTCCACAATGCCCAAGGTTCACACCCCCCAGGTCTCAGTCCATAATATACATAGTATAGTTAATTTGTATAATGAATCAAGTCACAGATAATTAGTCAACACATAGCATATTGATGAATATTCACCTTTAGAGGTAGAATATCATCTTTCAAGCTTAAATACATCATATCACATCAATAACACAAATATCAACAACCCTCTTCACCGGGATTATTCTTTTTATGTCCAATGCATAAAATAAAGAGTTCGTTAATTAATTTATATTTAATAAAAATAAAATAAATCTTTTAGCCTAATTAATGTGCTCACTGTTCAAATTTCATCTATATGTTACATGGCAATCTAGCCACAAACACTAGAACATAGTTCTAGTCCTCACAAGTACTCACAACCGAGTCTTGTGAACAACGCATCACACTGACAAACAACTTTATCACAAAGTTCAACCTACAGTCCAAAGGACTGTATCACAAAAGCACACAAAACCACACTTTCAAAGATTAAGTACCCAAGATTCACATCTCTAGGACTTAAACCCAAAATAGAATAGGTCCATGGATATTACATATCCACTACCTTACAAAATCACAATTATTAATTATAATTGCCACAATTCAAAATAACACACATATAGTAACAAAATTGACTAAAAAGACATATTTCTCTTTGACAGTACTAAATGTGAGCTCTCACTGATACAAGCAAATGACCTCGGAATTTAAATTTTTTTATATCAAATCGAAGCTCTTGAAATCTATTTTATAGAAAGGTATCCCACTTATAAAATAAACATCTATAAAATTTTATAAAAATTTACTAAGTCAGCAGCCCTGAATTTTGAGTGCTCACTGAACATAGCTCAAAGAAATGTAAATTTCTCCCACTTTCCAAACTTGTTTTGAGCTAAACCTTTTACAGTAGAAATTTAACATCTTTATATTTCTAAAAAGGTAACCCTTGACCCCAAATTCTTTCTCTATTGTTCCCAGTAAATTTGTTTCCAACAGCTTAAGTTTCAGACTCAAAACAGAGCTAAAAAACCCTTGCCCTGTTTCTTTTTAAAAGTTAATTTAGAAATTGGACATGATAATTTTTTTAATTTATATGGTTAAAAATATTGTTTTGTCTAGTTTTTAATGGTTTAAAAACGAAAAATAAAAATTAAGTACACAAGTGAAAATTTGAGAAAAACCGAGACATGTTCCAGGAAAACTTGAAAACAGAACAGTCATTTTGAAAGTCACGGATGAACTTCAAGACAAGGTTTCTTTCCATGATGTCAAAATAAAAGTTGTTCATTTTTGTGTCTATTTTCATTCAAAACAAATTTCGTGAAAAACCAACGGTTAGATCTTCCAAAAATCGCAAAACCGTGGGAGCTGTCCAGGGACACTCGAACCTAACAGCCACTTTACATTGTTTTTGGGTTTGTTTTCAACATGCAACCTTCATCAATTAATTTTACGAAAATTGGGCATGGATTCCCTTGTTCCAGGGGTCTTCCCACTCAGTTTCAAAAGAACAAAAACAACACTAAGGCCAAGACATGCACTCGCACAACCACTGTCAAAGGGTTTCCAACCCATTTCATCAACTTTCCATGTCCAAGCATTCAAACAAAGCATACACAACAGGCAAAGAGGGGCATGCATGCTGTAGGTAGTTGAGCCCCCTAACTCTCAACCATCCTTAGACTAAAAATAGAATCCACAAAGAGTCTCCCTCACCTTGGGTTTTTGGTTCAGCTTAGAGAGAGAAGAGAAGACAAGTTGTTGGTGATGAAGAGAGGACCTCCCAGCTTGCATGCAGCCCACCAGCTTCACAAAAAAATGGCTTCCTCCTTGTAGCTGCTCACGGTCAAGAGGGAAGCAAGGGAGAGAAGAGAGCTTGGAGAGAAAAAAAAGAATGAAGAGAATGAGGGAAAGAAGCTTGTACACGTTAATATTTAAGATAAATTTGAAGTTTTGCTATTTATACCCACCCTTCCTCTAAGGACACCCCTCTTCTCTTATTTTTTTTTCTACAACTTACGGAACTCATGTAAAAGTCCAAAAAAATTCACAATAACACTACCCATAACAAAACATAGAACTTAAGTTAATTATTATATCAATCAACATAATTTAAATTTAGTTTGCTCTTTCATTATTAATCAAACACTTAATCATACAATTAAGAAAACCACAACGTTACAATTCTCCCCAACAAGAAAATTTTCTATTTAAATCTCTCACGTTCATACTTATTGGGTTGAAATTTTTGGGGTGTTACATAGATCTCTTAAGCAAAATTTTGGATTTGAGTCTTGTGGATGAAAAAAAATGCGATTGGGAGGGAAAATCCCATTAAAGGTGACTAGTCAAGTTCTTCGATAAAGATTAGTTATTAGAAAAGCTAGTGAATACTTTGCATTAATAATATGGTAGCAGATAATCTTGTCCCTTAAACATAAGGAGAAAAGGCTAAAAAGATATAATAATGATAACTCTAATTTTTTTTTACAATATCTTTCTCATGATTCTTTTACTTTATATGATAAATATTTAATGATTTTTAATGTTTCTAATACATTAAATATATTTATTATTTCATTTAATATTTATAAATAAAGTATTAAAAAGATTAATAAAAGAATATAACATTATTAATTATGTTTGGTACGACTTTAAAGATAATTATTATTAAAACAATAATTTTATCATACATTATCATCTATAATTAAATGATAGGACAATATTAATACTATCACTGCTTTTAAAATAAATTCAAAAAATAAATACATCTTTTTTTTTATGTTACATATTTTTTTTTATCATTCATAAAAGAAATTATGTTACACATTTTCTTAACATTGAAGAGTTCTCAAAATATTTTGTTTATATTATATGAATTTAATTAGAATGTGCTGATAATATAAAGATTTTTTACAACATCGTTTAATTATAGATAGTCATATATAGGGCAAGATTTTTTTTTAATAATCGCTCTAAAATTCATATATGAGTAATGTTATATCCTCCTACAAATCCTCCTATTATCTTTCACGACAAGTATTGAATGAAAAGTAAAAACATTTAATGTCTTGGAAGTATAAAACACAATTAAAACTTAACCATAAAAGGTAGTAGAAGGATTTGTAGGAGGATTTAGAATTATTCTTCATATATAGGATGATTTTTAATTAATTA
This sequence comes from Pueraria montana var. lobata, assembly GCA_026413185.1. Classification (NCBI taxonomy): domain Eukaryota; kingdom Viridiplantae; phylum Streptophyta; class Magnoliopsida; order Fabales; family Fabaceae; genus Pueraria; species Pueraria montana. The sequence goes on along the minus strand of CM048648.1, from coordinate 21,959,532 downwards.
ATAATATTTTTATACCAATAATATATATGAAAATTAAACTTTTATAATATATAACTTAAAACACAATGTTAACATTTCAGAGTTTTGCATAAAAAATAAAACAACTATTGATATGACTTTTAAAGTTGTTATCATAAAAGTTAACAAACTTATCATATATGGTAAGTTGTGATTGGATGACAATGTAACACTGTCAATACATACCCTATTTTCTCAACATTTAAACTATAATTCGTTTTTACATTTTTTATTGTCATACAAAGATTATGGTTTATGCGGCACCTTGTGAAATATTTTTTTCTCTTTGCTACAACTCAATTTCCCTTATTTTCTTTGATTTCTAAAATTAATGACCCTCTATAGTTACATTAAGAAATTTTATTAGTCGTAATAATTAACTGCTTTACATAATTATGTTGTACAGTGCATTTATGTAATACATTAGTTTAGATAAAAACCATATACTAAAACCATGAACTTAATGGAGAAGTTATTTATGTATATTAAGATTGTAAAAAAAAAAAAATCAACCATCAAAGAAATAGAAAGAGAGGAGAGAAAAATATAATAAGATAAATAATTTTTATTAACAACATTTTATTGGTTGGAATAAAATTGGGCCCAAATTCTTTAAGTAAGATCCTATGTTTGAGTCTTGTGAATAAAAAGAGCATGGTTAATGGGAGAATTTTCACAAAGATGGTCAGTTAATTTTTTTGATGAAAATTAATCATCAATAAAGTTGATAGATATTTTATACATATAACATAATAAAAGAAAAAGTACTATGATTGATAAAGATTAAAGATGGAATTTCTACCTGGACCTATGAATACCTACAAAAATATAAACAAATAGGTAGGATAAATACCCACTCATTGGGATGGATCCAAGACCGAGTATTTACTTAGAAATTTTAATGGAGATGGGTGCGAGAATTGGTACTATAGTACCCAACCCACTCCATACCGCACACCTATTATATATTATATATATATTAATAAGTTTATTAAAATATCTTATATCTTATATATTTATAATTATATATTTGATTAATTATTAATTTAATTACTAAAACACACTAGTAGTATTGATTATTGAAGTTTAAGAATTAATTCTTGTAGTTTATTATTGGACTTAATCAAATTTAAGAAATAGAACATTGATGGTTATAAGAATGATTATGTTTCTAATGCGTGGTTATAACTTATATTTAATTGAATTAAGATTATGTTTGGATGATTTAATGTTATGTTTGGATAATTTAAAATTATATTTTGATGATTTAAAAACAAATTTTTAATTTAGTTATAACAATTTTTTTAATTATTTTTTTTATTAATTTATTGACTTTAAATATAAGTAAAGGCATGCCGGTACTAGATGTGGGTACAAATATATAGATACTTAGTGGATATGAGATAGAGATTAAAGTTGCTAACCGCTTAAATATGATGATGAGTATGCGTATTTTTTTTTTAAACGAGAATATAAGAACGAGTGTTATATTATCCTGCTTAAATTCTTTTTTTCTATCCATAGAAATTGAAGACAGTACTAGGGGATTTATAACATTCACTCATCATGCTCAACCAACTAAGTTAGACTCCCTTGATTGATATCTTGTCAAATCCTATTCATTGTAATTTCTAATAAAAGATAGAAAAAAAATGTTGTAAATCATGTACGTAATAATATTCATAAGTATATCACTTGTCTATAACATTCAACCATAAAGTAAAAAGATTTTATAAGTCTTTTTTTTAGTTTTTTGTTGAATACAAGGTTTCATAAGTCTAAATCATATTTAATGGATGTCTGTTCTGATTTTATAATTTTCCAGAAAAAGTGTAGTATCTGAAGGTGTCTTCCTAGCAATGTCTTATTAATCGTAGCGGGAACAAGCCGGCAGGCTCACGAATGAACGGAAAATATCACGTCGCTTCGTTTCAAAGTCAAACGCTGCCCAACGCTGTGTGTCGCTTTTGGTATGCAATTGCAAACTCGGGTGGATCCAAATGGCAAAACAATAAGACAAGAAATTCCTCATAAATATATGACGTGACGATTCATTTAATGTACCATAGACAAAAAGTCAATGTTCTGACAGTGAAAATGCTCCCCCTTTTTTTTCTTCCAAATTTCGTAAAGGGTAAATGTATGTATAGATGTCAAATTCGAAAGAGGATTTTTTGTTTTTGAAAGTAGAAAGAGGATACTTAGACTTTTCTCTTCAAATTATTAGTATTATTTTTTTTTGCCACTAGTGATCAGACATGATATTATAGAGGTCAATTTGTACATTGAATAGCAAGTTTATTTATTTATTTATTTTTATAGCTGAATAGCAAGTTTACCGTAGGCATTTTTTAATTAAAATAAAATATATAAATGAAAATAAATTAAAAAATAATATATTTTATATTTTGATAGTAAATATTTTATTTTATTATATAATAATAAATTAAATAAATGAGACTTCTAAAATTGAGAATAAAATTATTAAAATAAATTATTGAATCAAGATATATTATCTATATTTATACAAGAGTTTAATGTTGATGCACTAACATTGTAAAAAATAATTTATACGGTCATCCAATCACAAGTCATCGTTAGTATGACTTTTAAGATAATTTTGTAAAAATCAACAAATTTACTATACATGGTGGGTTGTGATTGGATGATGGTATAAAACTATTTTAAAATCTATCAAAATTTAAAAATCAAATTCAAATTAATATTCATTGATATTATTATAATATCAAGATTTAATTTCTATAGATAAGAAGGATATTTTTAATTTGATATAGTTATATTATTATTCAAAATTAAAATTTGAAATTAAATTAATATAAAAGTGTTTTAAAGAAATAAAAATTTAAATAAAAAACTCAACGTATATGGCTTAATAAGAAAGAGTATAGTATCTGTCAATAAAAAGAAAGAGTATAGTAACTCCTAAAAATACTTCTATTTAAAAGTGAAGATTCAAATCTATATACAGTGGTAAGCAATTATATGTGCACAAGAAAAAGAGCAATTAAAAATCAAGTCAAAATAGAAGTAAATCTTGTCAGTAGTAAGTCAACATTTTCCATAACTACTTTGAAGATTAAATATTTAAATCGTTATTTATTTAATTAATAGTATAATTAGTTTGACAGTGTATATAACTAAACTTCTTCTTTAATTAGGAAAGGAAAATGTAAATGAAACAGGGTAAAAAGTGGATTAATAGATTTTGTGAATGTTTTCATTTTTTTTATCAAATGAATGTTCATTTTATCTAATTATACAATCTTTTTACTGTCGTACATTTAATCTTGATTAATTAGTAAACGTAAATTTCTTACCCGTCGGGATATATATATATATATATATATTAAATTAGTTTGTATAAAATTATGTAAAATTAATTGTGTATGTTATTATTATAATACTAGTTAAAGTTAACTAGTGTAAAATTAGTTGTATTTGTTATTATTATTGTAATAGTTAAGATGATAACTAGTGTAAAATTATAAAAAACTAGTTATATATTTGTTGTTATTATGGTAACGGTTAAGGTTATTATTATTTAAAATAAAAAATAATTTCAATTTTATGTGTACAAATAATAAATATTTTTTAAAAATTATTATTTATTAAAAGTTAAAAATTTAAATAATTATAAAAAAAGAAAAAAAAAATTCAATCCCCTCTTTAATAGGTTTTTGGATCCGTTCCTAGGTTCAATACACCTCATCCATGACCCAGTCCCAGGTCCAGTCCATCTCAAGATCGAGTCTACATTAACAGCTAAGGCCCCTATTCCTGGCCAATGAATAAAGGATACCTTACCTATGACATTCTATTCTCTTTTATTTAGTTTTTTTTTATTTGTTTAGGATGAGTTAAGGCTTAAGAGTGAAAAAAATGAGACGGATAGAAGTGGGGTAGAGAATGTTTGATTGAACAGAAAGAGATAAGAGGAAATAGAAAAATAATCGAGGTAATAGAAAACTCAAATGTTTACTATTATAAGGAAATAATCGAGTTAATTTACTATTATATCTTTATAATAAATAAACAAATTTTTTAAACTCAAATGTTTGTTTGGGGTGATTTTTAGTTGTGAATTTTTTTTTGGTACCTTTTTAGTTGTGAGTTTAATTTTTTTTAAAAATAACAACTAGTTTTTAGTTTTTAAATATTAGTTTTAGCTTTTTCTTCAATTTTTAGTTTCAAAATAAACTCATTTTGAAAGTTTTCTATTTTATTAAAATTACTTTAAGGGTGTTTTTGTATGGTGGTGACGATAGTGACAATGATAATAATAACCGTGGTGGTGGTTGGTGATGGTGGTGGTGGTGCTTATGATGACAGTGGCAGTAGCGGTGTGGTGGTGGTAGTGGCAGTGACGACAGTGATAGTAATGGTGGCTGCGACGGTAGTGGTGACAGTGGTGGTAGCAGTGGTGACGACGACAGTGATGGTGGTGTTGGTGGTAGTGGGAAGAGTCATGATCAAATGTAAGGAATGCGTAAAACTAAAAACCAAATTTATAAATATTTTTTTCTTGAATTTTTCTTAAATTTGAAAATAAATGTAAAAGTGTTTCAAAAATGAGTTAAAAATTGTTTGAGCTCCATTTTTGTCAAACACATCTTTAAAAATTGCATTTGAAAATAAAAAATTAAAAACTTGCAAGTTTTTAATTTTCATTGTAGGTTATCCACTTGCCTTTAGGCCCATCTCTTGTTTCCTACTTTCGAAGCAGGACGGCCCAGTATAGCATGAGGATTGAGGAGTAAAACTTGTGCAACTCTTTTTGTCTCATAGGCACTCTTTTCATTCTTTGTTTTCTGGGGTTACAGTTTTTGCTTTTTTTAATAAAAATATTTTTATTCAAATATATGTTTTAAAAATATAAAATTATTTTAATTTTTAATATAGAAATATAAAGTTAAATAATTAATTTTAGTACTTTGTATAAACTAAAATAAACTTATGCGAAAAAACTCCAAATAAAAAAAATTATAAGGTAAAATTACTTTTTATAAGTTTAAACAAAAGCATGCTTGCAATTGATATCTCTGTTTACTCCAATTGATAAACCATACTTGTGCATGTTCCATTGTATCTCAGCATCCTCTCTTGTACTTCCTTAGACACTTGTTGCCATTTAAACCTTGAAGAGTCCACTGGAACATGGATGAGAATCTTGAACCACAAGGACTTGACTTTGAAGCAAAATTAGCATTTTTCTGAGCGAAGATCTTGCTAAGCGTCTATAAAGTACGGTCTAACTAATGAGAACGTAATCCGAAACATCGTAAGTTGGTTTCTTATGATTTTTTTATATCAAAATGATGCTTAAGATGCTAACTTTCAATTGTCATGGACTTCACAACAACTTCAACCCGAAGAAACACATATAATAATAGCCTATAAACACATAGCATAACACGTAAAGTCAACATGGACGGAAAAAAAAAAATCGTAGTTATAACATAACGTTCACGATTGTTTACCACAAGCCAACAAATACATTGCATGAACATTTCGTTGAGGATTAAATTATATATGCTTTGCTTGGACAATTTCAAAGCTTAATATTCCTTAAATCTACTTTTCAAAGGTAGCATTTATACGACTTACCTGATTCCTTTTTGGGGTGCTTAATTAAAAAGCTATTACTATTTAGTTATCACTTTCGAGATTTTATTCTTCTTTCATTAGCTTAAGTTAAATGTGATGTCCCCAAAGGATTATGTGACAAACTAGAAAATGTTATTTACATATATACAATCTCTATAAACTATAACCTTATAGTTTTTAACGAGGTGAGTGGAGAAACTAATTCCCACTTGGATATATGATAACATGTGACCTTAATCATAGGCATTTCCATTAAGATTCGAACTCCTGGCATGCAAAATCCACCCATTATTGCCAATTGAATTACATTCATAAATCATGTTTCCATCAAACAGAGCATCGCAAACACATGTTAGATAGATATAAAAGATTTAGTCCATTATCATGAATGCAATATCATCAACAATGAAGTAAAAAAATACAAATGAGAGGAAACCATTAATAATATGCGAGATTAAAATAAGCTAAAATCGCCATTGGAAATACACATCTCACTGTACAATGCACGCCCTATTAATTAATAATTTCATTGTCTGAAGAGAATGAAATCAAAGACTAAAAAATCTTAAGTGATACATACACACATAAAAACTCTGATAATTAAACCCCTCACAATAAAAATGAGTGGATGAGAAATTTTGGCTGGATGCAAAGCAATGGATGAGTCAGTTCTTAGCCACTTATTTATTACTTTGTGAGGCCTTTTGCTTGTGTGTGTATGTATCATTCTTAAGTCTTAACTTAAAGCTTCAATGTGAGATCCGGAGATGCAGAAGCTTGTGGTGGAGGAGGCACCATTGGAACTAAACTAGCATTTGTTGAACTTTGAGCATGTCCTACATTAACACCAGCAGCTCCTTGGTCTACCTGTCTGAAACTGCCAGGCCAAAAGAATCCAACATCATCATCTTCCATGAAAACTAGTGATCCAAATTGGTTTCTCTCAAATTTTGCAGCAGCTCTCATATCAGGAGCCCTCAGTACTGAGGACGGCACGGATCTTCGGTGCATTGCAGAGTGAGCTTCAAGGCCAAGAGACCTAAAAGGTGAACCATGGAGAGGTAGAGATGCCAAGCTTGTATACCTCTCAGTGAACATCCCCATTCGCATTGCACGCTTGGCCATTGTCCTCTCCCTTTTGTGAGCATTTTGATGGCCCCCTAATGCCTGTGAGCTATAGAACTTCCTCCTGCAGTAGTTACAAGAGAAAATCCTGGGAGTTGCTGATGCTGAAGCAGGAGCCTCAGCTCCCACTTCACTGCTAGCATCACTTGAACCTTTCAACTCACCATCACTGGAATTAAAGTTGAGTGTCAAGTCAAGGGTAATAGAACCTGGATCAATTTCATCCTTTGTTAGACAGGAGGAGGTGGTGGTGCTTCCCTTTGTAAGATCATGAGATGCTTCGTGCAAGGATACATTGGAAGCCACTTGGCTGCTGCTGCCTTCTGAATGATTTTCTGGTTCCAAGTTCAAATTTGGAGTCATCATGTTTGTATGGACCTGCTAAGAGTTAACTTCTTAGGCAATTGTGGATGGAACAAATCTGTCACTTTGGTCAGCTTACCATGATACCATCACCTACATTTTGAAAAAAAATACATTATTTGCTATGTAAAGTTGAGAATTTTGTTTAACTAGGCAAAATGCAACATACAAAATTCAAGCATTAACATGAAGTTGGAAGTAATATGCAATCAAAGTAGAGCAAAACATGTCCAGCATCATATCTAAGCAACCGCATGAGGCGTATCAATAAAATAAAAAATACCATTGCAGAAACATAAAAAGATTTACGATTGCTATATTACTGATGATAATTATGTGGAACATATCTTCCATAATGTGAGTCATGTTATTCAAGTGCTTCTAACAGAGAGTTATCATAACTCAAACCTTTAGCAAAACTGTAAAAGTAACAATTGGCATAAATGAATTCAATCAAGTTGCAGACTCAGTGTATGAAGCATGAACATCTCGAAGAAATGATTTACTTTGAAAAGAAAAACCATACTTCACATATAACAGTTTCACTTACAATAGTGCTTCTTTGAACAACATATCACCAAAAAAAAGTTGCCAAATTTCTTGTTATCTAACATTCATCTGTTTTTCCATTCTTCATATACACTTAAAAATCATGGATTATAGAAAGTGAATAATGCCCCAGAGAATAGAAAATCAAACCATAAAACATTCCTACAACATGTATTTTTCTAAAGGTCAGTTACACAGTTTTTCACATAGTCCATTCGAATCCATAACTTTGGGTTAATGTAGAATACTTTTTTAACACCAAACTTCTAGCAGAAAAGAGTAATGCTTGGTTGTTGATGAGGATATAACAATATGAGCAAGGGGAGTTGGAAAGTAAATATAGAAAAATAATTCGTAATAAGAATTAGGAGAAGACATGTAATAACATATATGGAAGTAATAGAAACAAGCATTGGTGAATGAAGGTTAAACGAGAAAACAGGAAAGAATAAACCAAAAATAGTCTTGTTAAAAATTACAAGCATACACAAGCTTTTATTTCTTAGAGCTGACACGAACCATCTTTGATAGATGTTCATTTCTGGTTTACTAGCCAGTTCTTTATAAATTAAGGTATGGCCATTACCTCTGTTAAAGAAAGTCAAAAGATGGAAATCATATTAAATGTGCTACTACTATAATTGTGCTCCTTATACCCTGCATGTCTATCATATTTTAGTATCATTATCCTTTTACAATGTAGAGCTCTTTAAGATTTCTCCAGATAGTAGACTATTGAAGACTTAATGACTACCTTGGCTCACTGCAAACTGCAGAATAAAACTGAAATTTCTGCTGACTTTCTCATGGTCTTTTTCCAGAAAGTAGAAATATTATTGGATACTTGTACCCCAGGGTACATACAACTTTTTTACCTAATAAAAACTTTTGTAACTAAAATGAAAGAAACAAACTAGCCGATATATTGTATTACTAGATTAACTCAAGTGCTTTTTAATTTCATTTTTTGCAACCTGGTAGCCTAAGACACCCCAGGTGATGATTACTTGATTAGTTCCATTTCAAGATTTTCTTCCAAATTGAATTTGCCTTCTATTTTGAACTTCTCTAATTTATCCCTTCTACTGTTATAATTAATACCTTACCTTACACAGAAAAACTTGTCTAGTCCCAACACTAAAAAAAAATTAAAGTAGTGTGTAAGGACACATATATTACATAAAAAGTAATTGTCCAAGGAAAACTTCTGGTCACAGGAAACTATCCAGTAAATAAAGAAACACTTTGCAGACAAATATGATTGCTTCTTGTTGCAGACCTTATTTTACAGAAAAATTTCAAGAATTGTACTATGCATTGCCACCTTACCCACATACTATTCTACTACCAATCACCATTAGTAACACAGAAAGGAATTTCATTATTGAGAAGTTGAAAAGAAATTGTACATATTACATCTGTATTTATATAGAGGCTAAACTAAACTAACCATAGTTGTAAACTAACTACAGTTGTACACAGATAGCTAATTACAGTTGTAACTATTTCCTAATAATTAGTTCGTTGAACACCCACTAACTCAAGGAACTCACCAATTATCAGTCACTTATCCTAGTTAATTGTTCTCTCCTGTCCACTAATGTTATAGGCCACTGTTGCAGGTCAACTAAACATTACACTAACAGGTGATTGCTTACAATTACTCAACTAAACTGCTTAAGGAAGGCCTACAATTATGTTTTGGGTAAACAAAATTATATTTTATTTACCCAAAAGAGGAAATGACCTTCAAACTATCACATTAGCAGTAATCTATCTTGCCAAGGAATTGGAAACTTAAGTTACAACAAACAAAATTTCGTCCTTCCCCTAAAAAACAGGGTCCTTAAAAAAACCCAAGTGTTAATTGATGCATCCATGGCAAGGCAATTTAAAAAGAGTAAGCAAATTGAAAGGGGAGGGGCATACGCAATCAGATTCCAGATATGAAGAATTATAGTGACTTTCTTATTTCATACTAGTATTTTTTAAGCTTTTCATAACCACAATGTCAATGTAGCAAAAATGTTTTCAGATGAATGTGTTCTAATGCAAGAATAAATATCCAAGAATAAGCATTAAAGAGACATAAACTTATTTTTTATTTTTATTTTTATTTCTTTCATTTCGTACAACGACAAAAGAAGCATATGTTGGATACAAGACAAGATTTAAATCCTAACTCACCTAAACTTTCAGATCACCAAAAAAAAAGACAAGACTTAAATGCAAAATGTACCTTCTGGCCCTTATCACACGAGACTTGAATGCAAAATGTACCTTATAACATTTTTTTTTTGACACAATGGTCCTTATAACATAATAATATTTAAAATGAGCATTATTATTATTATTATGTTATACATTTCATATCTAGAATCTGGCTCGTCTCTAGATGTTGAGCACCATTTTTTTTATTATTTAAGTGCGTGAATAAGACAACCTCAAGGGCTATTTATTTGGTCATAGCACAGTACACTCCATTGCTTCAAGACACTGTAGATTCCCACTTCATGTTTTTCCCCCTTGTTGCTAATATAAGCAGAAAATAATGTGCCTCTATGATGCACTAAATTAAGCAAAAGCATAAAAGTAGCATTTTGTATTGTCGGTTGTTGTGAACTATAACTATTGTGTCCTTCATCAATAGTAAATCGCGGAATTGTCCTTCTCAAATCATGAGTCTTAAGAGTACCATGCCAAATTTTACAGACATAAACCCTTTATTTGCTGGCAAAAGCAAATTATATTTTCAAAATATACTGAGATGAAAAGGGTCATGTAAGGAAGTTTCCAGCAGATGCTCCATGATAAAATTAAGATTGAAAAAATGTATTATTGATATCAGATAGGTTCAAAAGAAGTTACAGAACAACCAGAATCAGATGGAGTTATCTACATAAATTTGAAAAATCTATCTCTTCATTGCTTTCATAGAAGTAAATTATCTCCAGAGATTAACCAAATAATTCCAACACGTCTCATCAATTGACATGATATATACTCACTAAAAAGATAGCTTTTCTTATAGTGGACTAACTAACCACCCAAAAACAGCTCCAAAACATGGAAATCAAAGAGGTAATTAGAAGATTACAAACACTGAAAAACTAAAGAAGGTAATTACAGTCTAGAATGGCTATAGGAGAAACGAAGATGAAGAACAGTGAAAATTAAGAGTTACAGAAATCACTTATAACAATACAATTTAAGAAAAGACATGCTATTAACATCAAATCAGAGGCTTCCCTTTGCTCCTTAAAACATAGATCTAAATTTTGATACTCAACTAGTAGGCATAATCCTTCTCTTTCGTTACGAAACTGACAATACTATAATTACCCATCACAAAAACGGTTTCAAATTATCAGAAAAACCAAAGACACAAAACCCTCAACAGAACTTTAATTTAATTTCTTGCAAGCCAAAGTGGACCTTCATGAAACTCCAAAACACAATAAAAGGAAAAGCAGCCCATTAATAATTAAAGAAAAAGTGAAACAGAAAAAGAAGAGAGTGAAGAAGGGGAAAAAAAAAAAAAAAAAAAAGCAGCAGAAGAATGGCTTAAAATGCATGGAGGAATTAGAAGAAAGTGCATAACCAAAAACAAATCTTTCGGTGATGAGATGGGTGAAAAATAGGCACTTACATAACAGACCAGAGTACAGTACGATAAACCTTCAGGCTCCTTCACTCACATGCTATTGCTAGCTACCTACTTGTTGTGACTATGAGAAGAGTATCAGCAACAACCAACAATAGAGGGTACCATGTTTTTTAGCATCAACCAGTGTAAAAGGGGTGTGAGTGAATAATTAAAAGGAGATAGATAAGATCACAGAGAGAGAGAGAGAGAGAGAGAGAGAGAGAGTTATGTTATGTTATGGCAAAGCAAGCACAAAAGAGAGAGAAAGATGGAGGAAAGTCAGATAACATGAAGACATGAACCACGTCTTTTGTCGAATTTGAGGTTCTATTTAGCTTTAACTGATAAGGGCTAATTATCAGTTATGTTATGTTAGTGTGAACGTGTCTGTGTCTGTCTCTCTGTCTGTCTCTCTGTGTGAGAGATGTTGTTAAAAATGACCAAACAATAACATCATAGACAAGAAAAGCAATCACTACTTTACCTGCCAAGACCCACCAGCTAAGCTACTCAAGCAGACGCATGCTGCTACACTAAACGTGAAACAACCTAATAAAATCAAAATGTGGCTAATAATTTTACCCATGTTTTATCTTCACAAATTCTCAGCATGGTCCCACCCCTACTGTAAAGCCTCAACTTGAGCATAAATATATCTATCAGTATTCATTTTTGGTTATGATAATAATTCCAAACAAAATAGAAATTCCTTAATGGTCGTTTTGCGTCCACTACAATAAATAAAGAAGTGGTCCCCTTCTCTTGAATATTTAACCTTAGCTTTATGTCTTTAGGTGATATAATTTTTCTATTATTATCAGCTTGAACTATATAGTATAGAGGATATTTTTAATTTTTCTTTACTACCATTTATTGATCCAGACACCTTTGTCATATTCATATGGACTCCCATAACTTCCCCATCTTTTCCAACCTGCGCAATGCATGTTGTCTTTCCTTTTCTTTTTCCCCTTTTTTTGCCTTTGTTTGGCATTAATAGAGCTGCACTTGCACTGTTAAAATATTATTAGCACCCTTTTAATTGTTTATAAAACTATAATTGTGCATTGAAGTAAAGTCACATATAACTATATTGGACATGAGCCTACAGTTTTTCCTTGTAATGCTGACTCAAAAAGATACGTGGACGACTTTAGAAAAATTTAATGATAAGGATACCTTCGTTCACAAATTAAATGTTTATTTTTTGTTTATTTTTATTTGCATTGAGTTTGTGTTCTTAGATGAAAATAAAATAAAATTCATTTAAGTACAGAACACGTCGAAAAGTTGTAGAGGAGCTTTCTTCATCCAAGAAGACTTCCTCACACACTAAACAAAATAAAACAGTTGAAAGACTAAGGATATTTAGCTTTAATTCAGGATTATTGTTCCCTCTTACCTCATATCGGACAGAATATACACTATTTGAGAGGTAATTTTTGTAGTGGTAATATGTGTTACGGAATAGTATTAATCGTTGCATCTTTGAGTCACCAATAGTTACATATTTTAGTGATTTGTTTGTGCTTAAAAAAAATATTTTTAAAAAAGTGATTTATGTTTAAGAATTTTTTATATTAAGAGAACTAATTTCTGTTTGGTTACAATAATAAAAAGTACTTTCTAAATAAAAGTGTTTTGAACTTATTTGAAAATGACAATTTATATTTTTTTTTACAAAATTACAATAAAGAACCTTAAAAACACTTCTAAAGTAACATGTTTGTCTAGAAAAAGTATCTTTTGTACATATTAAATTTTTTAATTAGATAACATTGAAAATACCCAATTATAATTAAACAATTTTTTATTTAACATAATTATTTAATATAATAATTATTTTTTTTAAAATTACTTCATAAATAATTAAATAGTTTTGTTGAATATGATTATCTTAAATATTTATATATTAAAAAAATAATTCATATATATATATAGTAAAAAAATATATTAGAAACAATTGCATTTTAACCCATCAATCTACACAACCACTCCAAGGCTAGTAGATTTTTGTGTCATGCTACTGAGTTGGTGTGGGCTTTGTGCATGTACAAAGTGACAGCTTTGTCTCTCTAGTTTAGAATCACTTTTTTTTTCTTATTTTTTGTGTTTTTATTATGATTTCTCTATCTTATTAACATGGACTTTGTGTATATTCAGAGTAACGGTTTTGTCTCTCCAATTTAGAATAACTTTTTTTCCTTATTTTTTGTGTTTCTAATATGATTTCCTCTCTCTTATTAGTGTGGGCTTCGTGTACGTACAGAGTGACAGTTTTGTCTCTCCATTTGAAATCACTCTTTTTTGTATTTTTTCGTGTTTTTAATCCAATTTCTTTCTCTTATTGGCATGGACTTCGTGTTCGTACAAAATGACAATCTTGTCTCTCCCATTTAAAATCACTTTTTTTTCTTCGTGTTTTTAATCTAATTTTTCTCTCTTCTATCCATGTGATTATTTGGTTAAGCATGTATTAACATCTCAAAATAAGGAGAAAACTATTACTTTTCTAATTTTGATTCTAAAAAAATTTACCCAAATATCTTAAAATGTTTGATAAGTAATTTTTTTTAAAGAAAAAAGTGATTCTTTCAAAAAATAATTTTAAACAAACATATATTAAAAACAATTAAAATTGATATAATAAGCTAGCTATTTGATCCAATTCAAGCTTCGGGTTCTATCAAGTCGAACCCACAAAGCTTGATTTTTATTTGAGTCATAAAATAGTTGTCTAAATTTGACCAAATCCGCATTTTACAATTGACATGATTGGATAACTTGAATTAAATTAGAGAAAAATTTAAATAAATTAAATCAAAAGGGTTACTAATTTATTCAGGCTCATATTTTTTTTTATCTGTAGAAATCGAAGACAATACCAAAGACTCATATTTAAATGCACTAACCTTATATTTTAGCGGACCTAATTAGGCTGACCCACTTTTATCACCTCTATAGAAATAATAACATGAAAACCTGGTTAAATAACAACTATACAACATTATCCAACATCTCATGTATTTCTTACTATATTTTTATTTATAATATTTCACTTATTTAATGTCAGGAAGAAATTTCACTTACTACAGTGGAATCACCACTATATTTGTGAAAGAGCTCTAATATCATCTTAGAAATTTGATATGATAGAGAAGGTTGATACGAAAACATATCATTGATGTAAAAGTAGAGATGATCAAAAGAAAACTTTAAAATAGATTGAATAATGTGCAGATACTAAGAGGCCACCATACATTTATAATAGGAGAAGCTATTGAGTTATGCATGCACTGACTAAATGGTTAGAAACCTAATCAACTAACTAACATGTAACTAACTAATCAAAGAAAGCTAGTAGCATCAATGATATGATCCAAGTTAGGCTCGTATTATTTTTTGAATCTTTTTTGAGTTGGTTATCTTAAAAAAAATTATTAATGAAATAAAATAAAAAGCAAAGTAGAAAAGGAGAAAATAATGGAAAGCTTTAAAAAATGAATAATTACACGAATCTTCCTGTAATTTTCACTTATAACACTTATACCCTTTTATTTTTTAACCCTACAAAAAATTCCTTAATTTTTTATGATTTGTTACATGGACCACCTAGTCTCAAGCGGTGTGGAGAATGTTAACAGAGTTCTGCATGTGACTGGCACATGCTATTTTAATGATTTTTGGTTCCCAAAATGCCCTCGTCTTCTTTCTGAGATCAAAGAACATGACTTATGAACTAGAACGTTTCTGAAAAATCAGTGTGTTTTTCAAGAGGTGGAAAACGCAGGTTTCTGACAAATCCTCTCCATTTGTGAATTGATCATAAAAACGTAAAATGGAATTGATCATAAAAACATAAAAGAAGCAGTGGAATTTTGTGCATTACCAATTTTATTTCCAAAAAAGATGTCCAATAAACCAATACCAGTTTGATCATTTCACCGTAAAAAATTCTAAAAGAGAAAATAAAGAAAATCACAAACGGAGCACATTCTTGTCTGGGCTTTCCTATTACGCAACATTCATCTTGGAAGAAAAATCATGCGTTGATTCTTTATTCGTGTAATTCGATACCTAAATGAAATGCAAAACCAATTCACTGCACAATAAACCAACTCTCAGACATTCAAGAAAGGACATGCAAAAATTACATAAACATATTCTATAGTGAACAAATCAGTTTCATAAAAAAAAAAAACAATGTGAAAAAAAAAAATCATAAACAAGCAAATAAGATATGTTCTTGATTGACGCCGCTGGCAACTCATCACCTTGCGTCCCTCACGAAGGTAGATCTAGTCTTGGCGTCTCAGGCGGTGGTGCCACCGCACACTAATGGAGGTCGGAGACCAGTCGCTGGTGCCGCAAAGAAGAAGAGGGGGAGATCCCTCTCTGGTAAAAAACCCTACCTCTTTCAGAAAACAAATCTAACCTCTCAACCTTAAATAAAAAGGGTAATATTGGAATATCATAAAGTCAGATTTTATTTGTTTTTTTAAAAAAAAAAAATAACAGAAACTAAACGCCGTTAGGGATAAAGGATTAAAAGTAATGTTCTAAAACGGAAGGATCTCGGTGTAATAAGTCTAAAATTCATGAGAACTGTGTAATTTACTCTTAAAAAATGGTATCAATTGTGCAAAACATGACGAATAAGAGAATTAACATAGCAAATAAAATGGAAAAGATGAAATAGGTGGGAAAGGGCAGAAGGCGCCACACTTAAACCCGACATTAATCAAATTAACATAATCGAACAATTCTAAGTAATACTAATACGTATAAATCATATTTACAAAATTTTAGAATAACTAAAATTTAGTTTATGTATTGACATACATCAAAATTGACATTATATATATATATATATATATATATATATATATATATATATATATATATATATATATATATATTTTAAATTTATGAAAATAAAAATCCTTTGATTTTATTTTTATCGTTGTTCAATTTTTAAGCACAAACAATTTAGGTAATCAATAATAATACAAATATAAGATTAATGAAATTTACAATATAAAATTATTAGAAGGTGTATAAGTACTGAATCTTACATTAGGATTCCTTCTCTTACTTTGAGAAGTGACCATCTTACGCTAATATATAAATCAAATCACTCTTAGTTAGCTTTAATAACTTTTTACTAAATAAATTTATTCTAAAATCTACCGTTTGAGTAAAAGTGTTTATAATGAAAGTTATATTTACAAAATTTAAAATGAATTAAAAATCATTTTCACACTTAGTTAATATATTTTAAAAAATTATTATTTATGTCGTTGATATATAAATCAAGGGACATTGTCTAATTGGGTATATATGACTTATCTTTCTAAAGCATCAAATGCTTTTAGTAGGACTAGCCTACCTTTTGTACCAGACTACTAGCAAATGCTTTTCCTTTTTGCTTTGATCATAAAAATTCGTCGTCTATCAGACACCATTCCTCCACTCCTCAAAGTTAGTCATTCTTAACTCCAAATTTCCACTTGAGAGTTGGTCGTTGGATTTCATTTTTCCTGAAATACTGAAATGACATTTTAATTTTTTTTTCATTATTTATTTATATGAGAAATATTTAAGGAAAAACATAATTTTTTTTTTTATGTTACAAAATGTTCTTACAAACTTTTCAAGAATCTACCTAGTACAATAGGTAACTAAAAGGAGTCTTTAGATATAGTTATATGAAGGTGATCTTTTGGTAGCTACGAGTTGTATTGGAAGTGAGCAAGGTACGAGTTTATCTTTATCTTTACTTGACCTCAAATTTTTATTGGGTCATTCATTTGAACTCGATCTCAACCTAATCAAAATAAAAATTATATGAGACGAGATCGAGTCAAACTGACTTTTTAACATATCATATCATATCAATTTTAACATTGTGTATAGTTAAATCGTAAAATAAAATAAGTGTAAAACTTAAATTAAAATATATTTTACAATACATGTTTTAAATAACTAATATCATATTATATAAAGTATTATCTATTAAAGCAAAATGTTTGATTATTAATACACAAATGTTCAAAAAACCTTATACTTTTCAAGAAAATATAGGACACCGAATTGGGTAGGAACGACTCGAAGCATAACCCAAACATGTTCTAAAAACACATCAAATCTAATTTCAAAACTCGAACCCATTAAAATCAACATTGGACTGGATTGGGACGGTGAGACGATTTTGGTCATGTTGTGTGTGTGTAACAATTGTCTCATGGACTTGAGAGGCAATTAAACTAAGTACAATATCAATGTGAAAATGTCGCTAAGAGAGGGTGGTTAATTTGATCGGTTAGGTGTTGGTGTGATTGATCAACAAAGGTTTCAGGAGACATGTTATACAAAGGTCATTTACATATTGATGAGTTGGTGTGGGATAATTTGTTAGATTGAGGATGATCATGAAGGATTAATAGCCCTAGAGCCCTAGAGTCATGAGTGTTTCTAAGGTGAAGTGGCTTGATTTGATCATATTTAGTGTTTCTTATATTGAAATAAGTCTATTAGACGCGAGCTCCTTATCTTGAAATATTTAGTGTTTCTTTATTCCTTGTCAAATTAGTCTGCATACAAACTTAAATATGTTACGGCCAAATTTTTCGCTAGCTACCATCTAGCAATATTTAGTGGGGATAGGGATGGCAAAATGTATCCGGACCCTACGAGTACCCGCAAAAATATCCGCAAGCGGATCGGATAAATACCCGCTTATTGGGGCTGGGGCTGGGACCGGGTATTTACCCGCATTGTTTCGCGGGTACGGGTACTATAGTACCCACCCCGTCCTTACCATATATATATATATATATATATATATATATATATATATATAATAACTTAAATAAATAATTATATTATATTATATATATATATATATATATATATATATATACTTTTCTGTAAAAAAAAAATATTTTTCATAAACTAACACTAACAATAAAAGATTTATGTTATAACTTACAATAATTTTATATTTTATATTTTTAATATTATGTGTGGACATTTTTAATGTTAAGTTTGAATTATTTAAGCGTGAATTTTCAATTTACCTGTAGTAATTTTTTAATTAATATTTTTATGTCTTAAATACAATTTTGGTCCTTCTATTTTGTACAGTTCACAATTTTAGTCCCTCTATTTTAAAATAGAGACATTTAGTCCCCCTATTTTACACAATCCGTAATTTTGGTCCCCCTATTTTAAAATAGAGACATTTAGTCCCCCAATTTTGTAAAATCTGTAATTTTGGTCATTCCTTCAAATTGAAAGCGTTAACTGATAAGAAATTAACGTTAATCTTAACGTGGTCCAAATATAGTGACGTGACACGAGATTATTTATTTATTTTTTAATTATTTTAAATACTTAGTAGAATAATTGATGAAAAATATATTTTAAAAAAGGTAATATCATTTATTTGACTACGACGTGCTATGTGCTTCAACAACGTAGAACTATTTTAAAATAAATGATTATGACTTGTGATTTTTATACTAGGACTCACGACTATCCCAACCATTAAAATCAACGTGACATGTACTTTAGTAACGTAGATAAACAAATAATTATTACCCAGTATTTAAAATAATTAAAAATAAATAAATAATCTCGTTTTTACGTTTTTATATTTGGGTCACGTCAAGGTCAACGTTAATCCCTTAACTGTCAATGCTTTCAATTTGATGGAAGAACCAAAATTACAGATTTTACAAAATTTGGGGACTAAATGTCTCTATTTTAAAATAGATGGTCCAAGATTGCGGATTGTGCAAAATAGGGGATCAAAATTGCATTTATGCTTATTTTTTTATTGATTTATTAACTTCATACATAAATAAAGTGTGGGTAGCGGGTACGGATATGGGTATATAGGTATCCAGCGAGTACGGAGATAGAGATTAAAGTTACTACCCGTACGGGTATGGAGCCGAGTACGGATATATTTTTTAAACACGGATATGAAAATGGGTACTATAAGACCCTACCCAGACCCTACTCATTACCATCCCTAAATGGAGGGATTCGAACCCATCAGTTCCTTATCACTCCAATCTTTATGTTCCTCTGCCAACTATCATACCATCTTAAGACTCTCGAGAGAGAGTGTGATTAATGACCAAATATTCTTCTAGAGAGAATCCAATTGCATTGACTTCTTAAAATGTATATTTTTATTCCTTGAAAATAAGTTGCTTACATGCTTCATGATACAAGAATACTTGTGATTGAAATTCGATGGTTCTTAAGCTTATTTCAATAAACTTTATTATAAAAATAAATTAAAAATATATAAAATGGTCATAAATCACTTTATAAATTTAATAAAATATTTTAATTCTTAATTTAATTTTTTATATAATAAAATAAAACCTGAATAAATTAATTCTATAAGTACTCTTATAAACGCCCCTCGTTCAGTCCAAGACCCACTTTGTTTTTTCCTTCAAAATTATTAATGCTCACAGAAGAGAAGATATTTTTTTTTTTCTTTTTTTTTTTTGAGTCTCGCAGAAGATATATAGTTGTGGCTGTTGACTTAGGAATAGAAAAAAGTAGAAGTAGCTCCTTCGAAACAGGGGTATCATGGATGTACGATCTAAGTAGTGGAGTCTGAGTGGCAACGTCAATATTTGGATCACTATGATCAACCTCAACTTGTTCGACAATCGTCTTCTTCCCTTCTAGTTCTATCTATATGCACTTTGACTGGACCACAACTGTTGTCGGCTCTGTTTCGTACTTCTCCGAAAGTTTTTTATTTTTCTTTTCATATGTCTCTCAAATTTTGAATAAGCCAATCATTATCTCATTAATTCCGATAGGGAATTGCCCCTACTAATTTCAAACAATTTTTAAAAAATAATATTTCATATTGCTGTTAAAAAAATTCATACGTTTTTTTTTAAATTAAGTTATTGTATTAAACATACAGTTGTATTATATATATGGTTCTTTAATTCTTTTATTCTCATATCATATTTAAAATTTTCTAATAATATTTTCTTTAATAATTAAAAAATAGACTTTATTAATTCTATTTATTCAGATGAACTCGTAGGTAATGAAATTTGCATATAGAAATAATAATTCAGCTAGAAAACTCCAATACCTATTTACTCTCCTTTTTTTTTCAATAAATATATAATATTTAATTAATGAACCTACTCAATAAACTTTTACCTCCCTTTATTTTTATCTGTTAACTTAGAAATATAATATATAAATTATGAAATATAATTAACATTTAACCATTATTACTTTTATTTATGATAAATGCAATTAAAAATTAAATTAAGATAATGACATATAATTAAAAATTAATATTATCTTAAACTTCTAAATAAATAAATAAATAAATAAATAGAAACAAAATTTTCTTGAATACCATACTCAATTATCAGAACATAAATACTAAACTCACTAAAAAAAACAAATTAAACCAGGATGTCCTTGAGTATTTAGTGTAATTATCAATGCGTATGTTAATTAGTTTAAGTAATCAGAAACTTTATTTAATTAATAGTATATCTTTTTAGACTAGGTATGAACATGGAGCCTCCACGTGGGCAAACTGTCATCCCTGACCCTATAGTACAGCGCCTTTTTTATTTTCATAACCTTTATTGATCTTTCTGGACCACTATAATATTCTTGGGGAGCTTGGTGCTTGATTGATGGTTATGTTATGCCTTTAGTACGTGAGAAGTATTATTGTTTTAACTTTTAAGGGATACAAGACCAGACCACGTCTTCAACTTAATCCGGTCTTTTTCTTATCCATGAGCCAACCAGAGAGAGCAATATATATCGATTGTAGAAGCTAGGGGTAAATTTGGGGCATCAAATGAGTACTTTTTCTTCTTATAGGATTAATTATTAATTTAAAGTGTGAATTTGAAATTCACGTTTGCTAAGAATGAGATAAACGAAGATAATATAAGAGAATAGAGTTATAAACTTAACAGAAAGAAATTATTTTTGCAGTATAAAACTGTACATAATTTTTTTAACCGAGAGACAAAAAAAAAAAAGTAGATAAATAAGTGTTATAAAATTATTATAAGATGTGTTAGAAGATAGAGAAGTACGTCATATTCTTTAGGGTTAAATATATTTTTATTCTTTTAAAATATGGAATTGTTTGTTTTCGGTTTCTCAAATTTAAAATGTAACACTTTTTATTTTCCTGTACCTTCCGAGGGGCCAAATTGATATCCCATAACACAAGGAGAAATTATCCCTGAAGAATCCGGAACAATAATAAATGCCATGTGCATAAAATCTAGGATTGGCCTAGGTGCAAAACAACGCACTCGAATGCTTGGGTATACCGTAGACCTCCTCATCAACCTAAATGTCCTACTGTATGGGAACATTTCCCTAACCATTTTGAGATATAGATTGGTTTCAGACTTTCAGTTCCTCATGTTGACTTTGTTAACCTGAGTGGGAAAATGAAATGTCATCCGTTGTTACATGTCATCCATTGAGTGGATTATTATTATTATTTTTTTCCTCAACTTGTGGTGAGTCAATATGAGTAAGCCAAATTAACTCACTTTTACACGTATAACCTAGACTCAAACACTCAAGTTAATAGAAATTTGAGGTGGCAACTGGTGCAGTTAAGAGTGGTTACTTTGGGGAGCAACGTTGCTAATTGTAGATTCTGAAATCTACTTTTTGAATTACCAAGTTCATCCGTATTAGGACCTTCGTAAGGCCAACTCCAAAACACATAAATTTTCAAAGACTAATTTAATAAAAAATTATCTCTCATGAGAATGAAATTGTAAGCGCCTACAATATATTATTGTTTACTCATTATACATAAATCACTATGCAGCGATAAGTGATTAATTTTGATGAAGCAATTTCAAAGATACTAATTATTTCAACGTATATACTTCTAATTTGTCAGCAAGCTATGTTTTTGTCTTGCCGACTGGCTGTCACGTGGGTCACTGTAAGCCAAAACAAAACACACAAGATTTCAGTGCCTGAATCTTGATTCTTCAAGTAATGAAAGGCACTGTAACGTTGGACATGACGCACAAAGTCTTGTCTTGCTTACCCTGTTGGAAGGCATCACGGTATTACTTGATTGATTGAGGTATAGACTTTCAATTTGAGGCCCATTTTGGGACATTTGCTTTTGGTTACCATTTCGGGTTTATATTTCAGACTCTTATACACGGTAACATCCATACGGAACACAATCAACCACCAGCAAGAAGTATCAATAATGGGTTGTTGGTTGCTTGCTCCTCATATTATTTTGGGTTTTTAATTATAATGTTTTTGTGCTAATAAAATTAAGAAACGGGAGGAGAAGTTTATTTACGATATACATTAATTGTAAATAAATTGACATGTCAATATACACTATTTTTGACACACTGCCACACTATATAAGAGAAATTACACTCCAAACTCTTGCATTTGTTGCTTGTTTCATCTACAAACCAACTTACAAACTTTTTCACTAAACCAAATGCCCTTCAACAAGCTTTTCTCCAAACTAGCTAGGAGTGCTCGGTATACAGTCTCTAGCTTGAGGGGGTGTTAGGTATCAATTGAAAAGTAACTCGTATTTAATCATGTATCAATTAGTTAATAATTGTTAAGTTAATTATATATATATATATATATATATATATATATATATATATATATATATCTTCATGAATACCTTATGGATATAAGTTTTGATGTTATGAACCTGTTCTATATCTTATAATTATCTCTTGCCAATTACAACCAGTTTCTTTAAGAATAGACCAAATCTATCAAAGGAGAAGAGCATGAGTGACTGAGGGAATTGGAAAGGGAAAAAAAGGAGAAAACAGTGGGATTGATGTATTGGTGGGAGAGAGAAAGATAGACGGTTAGAGAGGAAAAGAAAGAAGACTAATTAGGTTAGAGAGAAAGAAGTCTAACGTGGGAAAGTTTTAGAAGTCTCTCACCATACGAAAGTAAGCTGGTGCGTCCGATACAGGCTTTTTTCGAGATATGAGAAGGAGTACCGTAGGCATGCCTATACTGGAGTAAATTTTTTTTAAAAAAAAAAGAAAGAAGAAAGCAAGCAGCACCGTGCCTCTCGATCTCCCTTGCCATCCATCATCTTCATTTGCTCCATCCTCACGTTAGGGCTGTGTCACCAACGTCACCAAGCTTCTGCCATCAACGACACTTGGTTTCTCACTTAGTGCCAACCGCGTGAAGTGTGAAGCACTAAAGCGGTGATCTCTAACTATGTGAGGTCGTTCCCGTCACTATACCAACGCTGCAATCTCTAATGGTGTAGGCGGTGACGGGCAAAGGAAGGTAATTTTGTTGCGGTGGTTAGCACTGGAATGCGGATCTCTGGCTTGTGGGGTTAATTTGGGGGTTTTTTCTGGGTCGATTTTGGGGTTTTTTCTGGGTTAGTTTTGGGGTTTATTGTGGATTGATTTTTGGGGTTTTCGATTCATTATTGTTTGGATATGAAATGATTAATTTGTAGTTCAATGTTTTTGGTTGTTCTTCCCGATTAATTGTTTATTGGATTTATTGATTGTTATTTTCTCTCATTTTTCTGTTGTTCATTTTGCCTGAATTTTTTTTTTTTTTTAATTTTAAGATGAATGGTAGAAGAAGATGAAGGTGGGTTGCAGGTTTTGTTGAAAATACAACGGAAGCTGAGTTCATGGTTTTCTCTCTCTTTTTTACATTATTGATTTTACCTGAAATATTATTTTTTAATTTAAAGATGAAGGTGGGTTGCAGAGTTATATTGTGAGTTTGGAAAGTATTGGGTGGAGCCATGACGAGGTTGTGCAGTGGCCGGTGAGGTCGTGGCAGACTTCTTCAGTTCTTCCGAGAAGAGGGAACCAGGGAACCATTGATCTTTTAATTTTTTTATTTTTTTTAATTTAATCAAGTGTGAACATCTACATAATAATTCTATACTTATCCTAAAAATAGTCCTAATCTAACGGCCTTGCAAACTTTCCCACACTAAAATGGGTCTTAGGTGGCATGCATGTCACCCAAAGAAATGGGGGCAACTAGTAGTACGTACTAATGTGGTAATTTGCTTGCCACATCAACATTTAATAAAGTTCATTTAATAAGAGATTAAATTGTAACTTCAAATTGGGGGTTGAGTCTGTTGCAAAGATTGGTCACTTGACCCCATTTGTGATACGGTTGGTAACGCAGTCAAAAACAGGAGCATGAAGGGATGATAACAAGTTTTTAATTAGAGTTTAATGATTATATATTGTTAATGTAAATTTATCTCCAAGTCAACCGTATATAATTATTATTGATATAATTTTTAAAATAACTATTATAAAAATTGATAAATTTATTATACATAAATGAATAATTTATTATTATTATTGCTTCTGTTTTAAATTACGTGTTGTCAAAATTCTGGCCTTCTGGTTTTGATGTTTTTACATTTGTTGGAGAGAGAATAGGAGAGGAGAACAAGATAAAAAAAGAAAATGAATATAGTTGTGACGTGACAAATAAATGTTACATAAGTATCAATCATGAAGTTAATTATATAATAAATGTAACTTAAAAGAGTTTGTTTATCACATATCGGCTTACGAGATTTGAAATAACATCTCACGGATTAACAAACCATTCGAGTAAAAAGTAAAGACAAACTAAACTCAAAATATTTTTTTATATTAAAGAAATTGAGTCTAGTACCATTCGGATTAATCATTCAAACTAATAACATGTTGATAGTGAACTCAAAATATAATACAATTAAAATCAAACAATGACATATTTTTAATGATTAAGATAACTTTTGATATTTGGACATAGTAAAATAGAACAATTAATTTTGTTTTGTTTTATCTTTTTAATTCAGTTTTTTAGTGAAACTAAAATGTTATATTTTTTTTAACCTCATGTATCATTTTTCAATTAAACCATTGTGGTGATTAAATACGATGATTATTTTAACAAATCAATCTTTATCTCGAATTATCCTTTACGCTCTACTTTAGCTTGGAGTCAAATCACACGCGTAAGTGATAAGTGACTGTCATCCATCTCATCAAGTATATAGTACTACAGAGATATATATACTCTTTGCATAAACTTCTACATCAGATGGATTTCAAAAACGGTAAAAACATTGATATAAATTAAGGACAGCCTACCGCCTCCACGTGAAAGTCACGTGATGTAATTTCATATGTCTCTGTAGCAATGTGACCGCGTTTGGTCGTCCCTGTAATAGCCGCCGACAGATTCATCATGCCAGTTTTATCAAAAAGAAAGAAAAAAAAAAATGAAAGACATGGATTCCCTCTTAGAATGTGGGTTATAGTAACTCTCACCCCCTCAATCATAAAATTTGTAGGACTGAATATGAATGATCGGATAACGATCCGATAGCAGGTAGCATGATAATCCAACAATACTCGGAACATATTCTAATATCATCTTAAAATAGGTTATGAGTCTAATTTAACCTTATAAAATCGACTTATAAGATAAAGATTATCCTTCATCTATATACTTTAATCTATAGAATCAGTTTGTAAAGTGAGAATTATCTTTCACTTGTATACTTTAACTTGACCATCAATTAATGTGAGAGATCTTCAACACACCCCAACATTTAAATAAATTGAAGGGATGCAATTTATAATCTAACCATTGAAATCATTGTTTCACAACTTTTTAAAAAAAGAAAATATGATCATGCTATATAAATTATTTAAGGGACAACATCATGTGCAGTTATTTTATGAATGTGGATGATCCTCACTCAAATAACAAGCAACATCTTCCAAACACTATATGGGGTTAAGATCTCTTTTGGGATTAGAGCGAAGAGACACCTTTTGGCAGGTAATAAGATGAACATGCCAATTAGCATTTGTTACTACATAATAATAATTTCTTTGAAGATTCTGAAATCAATCACGTTGCCTGTCCTCTATAACTACTCGCCTTTTCAATATCAATTTTCTTGGCTGATATTTAATTTAGCTCTTTTTAAATATGATTGATGGTCTTCTTGGCTGCTTCTGATAGCATGTCAGTGGATGGAAAATGCTCTAGATTGCTTTCAGCTTTCATTCTCCGCCACTATGTAATCCACTTGGGGCGAATTCTACGGTGCACCTGTGCATAAATGGTGCACGGTGCACCATGCACAAATAGTGATACTGTAGCAGACATTACTGTAGAAAAATATATATTTAATTTAGTATTGCTATTCGCACCATCAAAATTGCTATTCACATCCCCACATATTTAATTTTTTTAGCTGTAGGTTTTTTTACTGTAGCAATATATATATATATATATATTTAATTTAATGGGTTACTTTTTTATTTTAAAGCAGTGAAATTATGTTCAAGCTCCTGGTAATTTACTGTAGCAAAAAATATATATTTAATTTAACGGGTTACTATTTTTATTTTAAAGCAGCAAAATTACGTCAAAGTCCTAGTAGTGCTCTGAATTATTTTTATTTCCAAAAATATCATTTCCACGGAATTGTGATTCCATGGCAAAAAATACTACGGAATCATGATTTTGTTGTGTACCTGGTGGTGCAAAAAAAATACACAACGAAATCATGATTCCGTTGTGTATTTTATCAACGAAAAGACGATTCCATTTCGTATTTTGCCCACGGAATCATGATTCCATTTCATATTTTTTTTGCACCCCTAGGTACACAATGGAATCTTGATTTCGTTGTACATTTTATACAACAAAATCATGATTACGTGGAAAGGGTATGTTTGGTATAAAAAAAATTAAGCACGTGAGAATGTGAATAGCAATTTTGGAGGTGCGAATAGCAATGCTAAATTAAATATATTTTTTGCTACAATAAAAATGTAAAAATGCTACAGTATTCACTATTCGGATGGTTCGACCTGTGCACAATTTGATGCACAAGTGCACCGTAGAATTCGCCATCCACTTGGTGGGTTTGATTGATCATGGCAATTACAAATAGTAATTGTTATCATATAAAATGGTTTCTATAGATTGATTTTATTGGTATGGAAGTTTAGTGGGTCTCTTTCTTCACAACTCTCCTTCCACTCAACGTAGATTGTCCTTTTATTCAACAAAAAATGAATTTAATTATTGGGGGTGATGTTATATATTCTATTCTCTATTATCGCTTAGAAGAGAATTCCACGTTCAGTTGCATAATCTTGAAAAAAATTGTTAGGCAAGGAGAAAGTAATTTATATCATTATTCTCATGCATTTTAATTCTTGAGATTTAATTTTAAAAGATTTCTGTTAATTTTTAATTTTATAAAACGATATTCAGTTTATTCCTTTTTAATTCAATTATAAAAAATAAAGTAAAAATATTAAAATAAATGAGATTTCAAAATCAGAAGGGAGTGACTTTAATTTTTTTTTATATATCAGTGACTTTAAAATTTCATAGAACAAAATGTGCTGAACTCATAATGTAATTTACCCACTTTATATATATCAGTGGAAGGAACAGAGAATAAGAGGATAGATATATGGAATAACTTGGTGAAGAAAATAACCTGATGAAGACAAGTTTTGTTAGTGCTGGAGACTGTTGCATCATCAAGTGGATGACAAGGCAGAGACGACTAAACGAGATATGTCAAAATCTTTTGACACTCCCTAATTTTGAATGCCTTTACCCATGAAAATGACTCCACGTACGATCAACCCAATGGGATGGGTGATATTCATAAAGGATTAACTCAGAATTGGTTTGGCTGCTCTATTTTTTTTAGAGGAAATATCAATTTATATTAGTGTAGGTTTATTATTCTTAAATTATTAATAATTTTACATAAATGTTATTTTTATTTATTTAATATTGAATTATAATTATATATATTATTTAAAGAGTAAATGGCTAATTTATTTTCTAAAATTATAATTCATCACTCATTTTAGTCCAAAGTTATATGTAACATGAGACTTAAATAATAATATTAATATATGTTCAAAGACCAAAATGACAATGAATAGTTAAATTTAAGGATTTAGATGAAACATATTACAGTTCCAAGGACTTTTTCTGAATTTCATCAAATCTAAGGACTAAAGTGACTGCAAATCACAATTTTAATTTTAGGGACTAAATTGATCATTTACTCTTATTTAAATTATTTGTGTTAAATCTTATGAAAATTAAATAAAAAAGAGAAGATAATTAAATGGTTCTTATTTTCATATATTTTAAAAATATATTTCATAATTTTTATATACTTCAATGCAATATTAAATAATTTTGGATTAATCTAAGATTTTATGTAATTCATATAATAGGAACTTAACGATTGATGTTTAAATAAAATTATCTAATATAAAATTGTGTTAAATGATGTAAAAATAAATTAATGTAACTCGGTTTAGCATAATTTTTTTGGTTATCATGTTATTGGTACGAAGTATCCACCGACTTTGTCGATGACTAATCTTCGCCGGAGAACCTGATTGACCACACTTAGTGGGATTCTTCCCTCCTAACCACGTTTTTTCTATCCACAAGACTCGAATCTGAGACCTTGCTTAAGGGGACCGAGCTCAACACCACTCGGATCGAGCCCAACACCACTCGGTTTAGCATAATTTGATTCTCTTTTTTTTCTTAATATTTTAATTTATAGGTATTTAGGAATCTTTTGATCATGAATACCGGAAAGTCTGGCAGAGCAGGCTTTGGTTTGACTCTAATACAGAACCTCCAAAACCTCCACTATGATGCAGTATGAATTGTGATCATTATTATAAGAATAGCACAAGAATTCAATCAAAAGTATAGTAGGTAATCCACAAATTGAATCTGTTCCTTCAAATTATTTTATCATATTTTATAATAAAATTTATCTCATTTAAATGTATCATATTTTAAGTATTTAAGAACCACCAAATGCGTGGATTAATTAACACAGGTTATTCCAGCTTATATATTTGGAGAGAGAGTTTATTGTCTATTATATTCGTACAAGATTCGAATAAAATTGTCTTATGTAATACATGTAGTTTAAAAAATAATATTTTTAAGTATCTAAGAATCACTTTGAAGATTTGGTTAAGTGGACAGAATAAGATGCTAGAGCAAGAATAAGGAGAAGAAAACAAATTAATAAAAAGAGATAAATCCACTTTATGAAGAGTTGAGGCAAGTATTCCATCAAACACAGAAGGTTACAAGAGTGATGGAACTTGGAAAATATAGTTTTTAACTTCTTATCGTTTGATGTATGCTTTCATGCTAAACGTTAAGTAGTGATTTGCATAGCTTTGTCGTTCCTACATTCTACTATAATTAGTTATTTCACCAAAAAACAAAAAAAAGTGGTGTCAGAATTGGACTCAGATAAGTTGAGTTGGGAACTAGTCATTAGACTGGTTCATTTAATCTAATAATTAGGCTTGTACCTTCTGTTTGGTATAATAAAAAAGTCAAAAAAGAGTAGAAAAAGATGAAAGTGATTAGAAGTGAATGAAAGTAATTAAGTAGGTGTGACGGGTTCGAGGGTGGGAGACCTATCACCTTGATAGGTCTCTCACTGTGGAAAAGTAATCACAACTGTTAGATGCATTATTTTTTAAATTAAAGGTTAAATTTTTTTCTTCTTTTTTATTTTTCTTTCTTTTTTCTTCTTTTCCTAATTTTCCCCTCTGCCCCACCTCTCCTGCGACCCTTCCACTCCCAATTTCCCCTTCTCCTTCCGAAACCTCTTCACCATGGCCAAGAAGCAAAAACACAAACAGAAATCCTCCGAACACCATTGTCTCCGTCGCAACCTACGTTATTTCCCTCCATTGTAACTCGCCGTGGCCGGACTCCGTCATCGCCCACATTGACGTCCCCACAGGCCACCGCACCGAAACCCTAGTCACCTACCTTAACTCCATCCTCCACTAGGTTTCGATCCTCTGCTTCCCGCTCCTCTCCCTTGCGTGGTCATCCCACCGCGAATCCTCTCGCCACGCGCTCCGAGCTCACACGCTTCTTCTACCTCAGCAAATCCGCAAGTCTTCACAGTAACTTTAGTCTCCTGGGTTTCATTCTCGATTCGATGACGAAGATTCGAGTTGGATTTGATTTCCATGGCTCCTACTTTTTGAATCTAATTTTTAATTTGTTTTCAATTGAACCAACCTTGTAATATAAAATACTTCAATCATCTCGTTCTTGCATTTGATTGTTAAATCATAGTTGTTCTTGAAATTGAGAGTGTTTGAAATGGAGGTTGTTTTTCGACGATGCCGACGGAGTCGCGGTGGTTTGTCGATGTCGTACGCACGGCGGGGAATGGCTGCCGCCATAGGCAATGAAGAAGAAGAAGCAAGAGAAAGGGTTAAGGACAAAAGGGGGAAAGACAAAAAAAAGGAAAAAATCCTAAGTCCACATTTAAATAATAATATATCTAATGGATGTAATTACTTTAATAATATATTTAATGGATGTAATTACTTTTTCACGATAAGAGACCTATCAAGGTCCCCATTGTAGAAATAAAATCAAATGTTGAGTTTTGTTTGATTTAAGAGAAATATTTAAGAAATAGAATGAAAATAAAATTGAATGTCAGATTGTTTGACTCTTATACCCTTATAAAAATGTGAGATTTGTGGGTCATTGTTACCAAATCAATAATATGGAGGGCACAAACATAAACACACAAGGTGTAACACTATATTTAAGGTGTGGGACCCACTGCTTCAAAACTTATTGTTACATCAGCTTTACCAAATACCCAGGCTTAACAATTTCGTCGCCCATCCACGGTAACTCTTCACTGCCAAACAGAGTGTAAAGGTGAATGAGAATGGAAATGTTAAAAAAAAAAAAAAACAAAGACCCTTATGCGAGGAAGTGAGCTAAAATGAATATTAAACTAAGGATATATTTAGAATGACTTTTAAGGTGGATCACTTTAATAAATGGTTCGCCATGCATCAAAATTAACAATCTTTAGATTTATCAAGGTACATGATCTTATCGTAGTCCTTCCTTTACCAAAACATCTCCTTCTCCCCCAACTTTCCTTCCTTCCTTCCTTATCTGTCACTGCCGACACGCATCCACCATCGTTGTCGCTGCCAGTCGACCGGTTCCGCTGCACCACCCCTCCTCTTTCTCACAACAGAGAAAGGACTCATGGAGGGGTGCACGGATTCCCTTAGAAACACATTCCAACTGAAATCCATGTCTGAAATTTCACCAATTCATCAATTAGATCAACCAATTTCAGAGCCCGAATTCCGAATAGAATTGGATGATAATTGTTATTCACATTTTAATTTGATTTTGATGTTGAGAGAAATTAAGAGTTGGTGTTGGTGAGATGGGTTTGCTGGGGTTGTTTGTTCATGATGGGTCTGTCAGGGTTGTTTATTCATGATGCTGTGGGGTTGTTTGTTCATGATGCTGTTCACAATGGTTTGGCGAGGAACACCTTGTCTTTGCTCCTAAAGAAATTGTAGCAGGGAAGTTTGATGAAGAACTTGACTTGTCTTCGTAGGGAGTGATGGAGGGAGAAGGTTCGGTCACTTTGGTGGATGGTTGGTGACGACACTCTTGTACGATGGGAATGGGGGTGGCGGAGAAGAGGAAGGGTGGTGCGGGGACCAGCGGCGGGAACGTGACGGTGGCGGTGGATGCGTGGCAGCAGCAGTGGCGGTGGAAGCATATCGGCGGCAGCGGAAGCACCGTCCGGCGATGGCAGTGAAGGAAGGAGGAGATGCTTTCATGTGGAAGAGTCTATGATAAAATCATACACCCTGATGAATCTAAGGGTTGTTAACTTTTGTGCATGGTGAACCACTTGTTAAAGTGGTCGACCTTAGAAGCTATCTATATTTAGATAAACTTATCCGAAAGTACTTTTAGAAATAAAAAAATAAGAAAAATAAATAAATGAGCTTTTTCATAAGTTAAAATTAACTTATACATAAATTAATATGTAGAAGCTCTCATATAATTGTCTCGGTGCATAACACAAGTTAAACACTAATACTATTATTTACTGCTTTTATATTATATAAGGTACACATATACATGTAAATACATAATATATGTATTTTTTTATTACCATGTTATTGGTATGAAGTATCCACCAACTTTATCGATGACTAATCTCCGTCAGAAAACTTGATTGACCATCTTTAGTGAGGTTCTTCCCTCCCAACCACATTTTTTTCATACACAAAACTCGAACTTGAGACCTTGCTTAAGGGGACCGAGCCTAATATCATTCGGATCAACGACTTGTGTAAAAACATTTTACACTAAAAATCATATAACTTAAAGAGAACAAAATATATGCCTTGTTGACTAACTTAAAGAGAATGTTAGATATATGTATGAAATTTAATTTATAGGTAATGTTAGATATATGTGTAAAAACATTTTACACTAAAAATCATATAACTTAAAGAGAAAAAAATATATATGCCTTGTTGATTAACTTTATTTTTTTAATTTTTTTCTTATCTTTATATATATAAAAGTAGAAGTCATGGGTATTCATGTAATTATAGTTTTTCCACCTAAAAGAGGGGCATTCATGTAATTTTATTTTTTTGTCAATCATTAATTATTTGATTAATTTTTGTTTGAAGCTAAATTATTGGATTACATTAAATTACATTTATGCTTCATGTTTTTAATGAATCAATTTCAAATCCCATTCATTATTTCATGTAAAATTCAATTAATTGAAAGAATTTGAAATTGGTCTTCTCTTCTATTTAAACGTAAGTAGCCCTGATGTAAACCAGGATTTTTCCTCTTCTACCTCTTCTATAAGAAGACAATAAACTATCATCTATCAAAAAGGGTTTTTCTCTTTTAATTATAAAAGTTGTCCTGTTGTCTGTATACCGAATTAACAATGCATTTTTTCTCTTACATTTGTAGTTGATTATTATTATTCTTTTACCGTAAATGGAGCATGAATGTATTTTTTTTTTAGGACATCTTCAACGAATTTGAAGAATCGTATAGAAAAGATTTGATAATGTTCACGTTTTTATTATCAATGTTTAAGTTCATTCTAATGATTATATAAGGTTTAACATTTTATTTTCTCTATTTTTTAGGATGGTTCCTTATAAAAATAGAGTTTTCAGCAAAGGGTTCAAATCATTTGCTTTAATGTTGAACCCAAAGAAGGTATTTTGTGATTTTTTTAACCACTAATAGAGATTTTCGGTAAATGGTACTAATTCTTCATCATCATCATCTTCTTCTTCTTTTGCTTAGGACGTTGTAATGATAAGAAAAAAAAAATTAACTTCTGGGTGACAAATTGAAGCACAATTTGGCGTATACATAGATCATAATGCCAATGTCCTACAAATAAAGATCTCTAGAAATAATGAAGAACCATTGTTTATATTTATATAATTTAATTTGTGATAATAAAATAGATATATTTTATACAATTACCATTAATAATAATAATTAATTTAATGCATTGTTAATTTTGAAATCTAATTAACCATATAACAGAAATTATATAATCAAATCAAATATGGAAAGTAAATATATTTAATTTCAAGTTTCATATAATGAACTTTTATTTTAATAATAAAAATTAATTTAATGCATCGTCAAATTCAAAATTCAAAAAATAGTAATTAAAGAAAAAATTCTCTCCTGTAATAAGTTTTTAGTTTTTTAAATGGAAACAAATTTGTCTCCAATATTAATTTAACGATTAATTGTTTATAAATTTAAACATTAAATATAAAGATAATGTCAAATATATGATTTTTTTAATGTATTACGACTAATTTAAAGATTTTATTTAAGGTAACATGTTAAGTCTTCTAATGATAATTTCAAAAAATTTATTACATTCACAAATTTACACATGAAAAATGAAATGTCAAAAAAATCTCAAAGAAATTAAAAAAAAAAATAGGCAATTGCAAAAGTACTCAATTATACGCTGCTTAAATAAAGGAATTGATGAACTAAAATTAAAAAAATTAATGGATATGAATAATCTAATATTAGTTATTCAAAATTACACATTAAACCAACTCAAGCCATATTAATAAAATAAATTACCATAATTTAAATTAAATTATATATATATCTTTATCTTTATAATTATAAAAATAGCTGGCATGAGTAATATTGTAATTTTATGTTTCCCGCTTTTTTTAATGCTAAATAGGTAATTACATTATACTAAAATTTAGGCCATTATTAGCACATTAATCTTCACCTAATTACCTTAACAATGCAAATATATAATGGTTTAATTTTTTTTGTCTTTTCTTAATCTTATTTACTTAAATATCTATAGCTTAACTTAGATACACGAAATTTAAAGAAATGTTCACTGCAAGTAAATTAGATTTAGTATAAAAAATAATATTTACATTTATAATACACGGGATGAGTATTTTAAATAAAAATATGAAGATAAATTCAAACTTAACTTACTTATTATATATAACACATGAGATGAACATTTTTTTATAAAAACAAGTAAGAAAATTAACACTAAATTCACGGGATAAAATTTTTTATTAAACATTTTTTAATCAAAATGAAAATGTTTTACATAATTAATATATGTTTAAGTACATAACAAAAATCAAATTTTACTTGCAATATAATCACTATTATTTTCTTCACACAAAATTAGTGACTAAAATTAAATTTTAAGCAAATATTTATTCATTTTTTATTTATTATCTTCACACTTAAATAAATTATTCATGATTTTCTTCTACCTAGACAAATTTTAAGTTTCTTTTATGCATTGATATGTACATGTCAATATTTTTAAATAAAATATATATATAAAATATAATAGACAGGGATGAATATTTTTTTCTTATAAAAGCAAGTATAAATTTTCAATTAATTTACAGGATGAACAATTTACCTAAAGTCACTTAAATTATTATTGTGAAATTATATTTTTTATTATAATAATTTTAATTATAATGTATTTTTTTATGGCAATCTCTTGATTTAAATAATTTTTTGAATGTTTTACTTTAAAGTATATAAAAAAATATAACAAATGAGGATGAATATTTTTCATGAAAGTATCAACATAAATTTAGACTTAACTTAACATATAAAATATATAAAATATAACACACGGGATTAACATTTTTTTTATAAAAATAAGTAGAAAAATTTACATTGAGTTCACAGCGATAAACTTTTTTACTAAAGATTTTTGTTCAATCAAAATTAAATTTTTTTACATAATTAATATATATTTAATTACATAACGAAAACCAAATTAATTCAACATAATCACTATTATTTTCTCTACTTTTTACTAAAGATTTTTGTTTATTCAAAATTAATTTTTTTTACATAATTAATATATATTTAATTACATAACAAAAACCCAATTAAATTCAACATAATCACTATTATTTTCTCTACGTAAAATTAGTGTCGAAAATTAATTTAAGCAAATAACTATTATTTTTTATTTATTATCATCTCAATTAAACAAATTATTCAAGATTTTCTTCTAACTGGATAAATTTTAATTTTCTTTTATACTTTGATATGTATATGCCAATTTATAAAAATAAAAGTTATATATAAAATTTAACATGAAGAAATTAATTTGTTTTTTTTTTTTATAAAAGTAAGTAGAAAATTTACACTTAATTCGCGGAAAGGAACAATTTATCATAAATTACATTAATATCTAAATTATTATGGTGAAATTATATTATTTTATTGTAATAATTTTAATTTAAATATATTTTTTATGGTTGTCTCTTTTCTAATTTAAATATTTTATTGAATGTTTTATTTTACAAACATAGAAAATATGAAAAAAAAAATATAACAAATAAAGATGAATATTTTTCATAAAAGTATGAAGAAAAATGAGACTTAACTTATCATATAAAATAGAGAAAAAGGGCTATGCACTGATAGTGTAAAATAGTTTTACACTGTCATCCAATCATAATCTATCATGTATGGTAAGTTTGTTAACTTTTACAAAATTATCTTAAAAGTTATATCAATCGTGATTTGTGATTGGATGACAGTGTAAAATTATTTTACATTGTCAGTACATCATCATTAAACTCTCTAAAATATGTAAAATATAACACACGGGAATGAACGTTTTTTTTATTAAAACAAATAGGAAAATTTAAACTGAATTCATGGGATAAACTTTTTTACTAAAAATTTTCTTTTGAATCAAAATTAAATTTTCTTTTACATAATTAATATATATTTAATTAAATATAAAAATCAAATCAAATAAAACATAATTACTAATATTTACTCAACGCAAAATTAGTGTCTAAAATTAATCTTTAAGTAAATAATTATTCAGTCAGCAAAAAAAAAAACAAATAATTATTCATTTTTTATTTACTATATTTTCACTTGAATAAATTGTTCATGTTTTTGGTCTACTTGAACAAATTTTAATTTTCTTTTATACATTGATTTGTATATGTCATATATTAAAATAAAAATTATATATAAAATATAACACATAAGGATGAATATATATTTTTTCTTATAAAATCAAGTAAAAATTTTCACTTCATTCACGGGGATGAACAATTTACCGAAAGTTACCTTAATATTTAAATTATTAAGGTGAAATTGTATTTTTTATTATAATAATTTAAATTTTAATGTATTTTTTATGGCTGTTTCTTTACTTATTTAAATAATTTTTTGAATATTTTATTTTATGAACATAGAAAGTATGAAAATATAACAAACGGGGATGAATATTTTTCATGAAAGTATCAAAAGAAATTTACACTTAACTTATCATATAAATATAACACACGGGATTGATTTTTTTTTTTTATAAAAACAAGTAGAAAAATTTATTTTTTCATAATTAATATATATTTAATTACATAACAAAAATCAAATTAAATTAACATAATCAATATTATTTTCTCCACACAAAATTAATGTCTAAAATTAATTTTTAAACAAATAATTATTCGTTTATTTATTATCTTCTCACTTACATAAATTATTCATGATTTATTCTACTCTTGGAAAAAAATTAATTTTCTTTTAGATATTGAAATGTATATGTCAATATATTAGAATAAAAATTATATATAAAATATATCACATAGTGATATTTTTTCTTTTTATAAAATCAAGTAGAAATTTCCACTTAATTTACAGGATGAATAATTTACCTGAAGCCACATTAATATCTAAATTATTATGTTAAAATTATATTTTTTATAATAATTTTAATTTGAATGTATTTTTTTATGGTTGTCCCTTTTATGATTTAAATAATTTGTTGAATATTTTATTTTACGAACATGAAAAGTATGAAAAAATATAACAAATGAGAATGAATATTTTTTTTTTATTAAAGTATGAAGAAAAAAATATAACAAATTACATTACATATAATACAAAATATAAATAAAAGTTCTTAATCATCATGTTTATCCTGTACAACGCATGAGTCAAAATCTAGTTTGTATAAAATTGAAAAAAAAAATGGATTCTTTATTCTTAGGAGTTAGGACGACTATTAATAAGCTAGTGTAAATAGGTGGCGTATTCTTCACATACACATGTGCCTTCTATGGTGTATACGAAGAAAAACTCAAATTTCAATTATATTAAAGTGCAACTTTGGATCTGTTCTTGTTAGTTCAATACAGAATAGACCAGTTGAACTCACGAGAGTTGAATCAATTGGCAGGATGGAATAGCATCAACTCAAAGGTTTTGGGTCTAATTCTCACTAGGGGGTCTTTCATTAGTAGAATGAATCTCTCTCTATATATAAATACACGATAGCCATAAACGAAGCTGAACATAACCCTTCCGAGACTTTTTCCAAAAACATTCTATTATATATAAATTAAGAGGAAGAAAAATAGACCATTCATTTTTTACCCCTTATGATGTCAAAACATGTCCTCATCGCTAACCAGATAACTTTTTTAATCATAAATGTGTCCGTGTTGTTACTAATAATGTTATGGACTTGCATAAAAAACAATCCAGAAGTGATAAGTCATAACCAAATCAGCTCTATCATTCTATGTACAACCAGTGATTCAAATCACTGATAGCTACCATTTGATGGTGTAGAAATAGTCACCAAATTTGAATCAGGTGATGATGGAGGAGGCACATTCTTGAGCAAATTAGCAGCATCATCTTCTGCTATATCCAGCACCTCATGCTTGCTCTTACAGTTCCCATCACTTCTAATATCCTCTAGCCTATCCAACACTTCTGCCATAGAGGGCCTCACATCTTTGGAACTCTGCAAGCACTGAAAGGCCAACTCAGCCACAGCACTGATCATCTTCCTCACCTTGAAATCACTCTCAAACCCAAGAGTAGGGTCCACTATCTCATGCAACGCCCCACTCTGGATCTTCTTGGTGGCCATGTTGGACAGGTTTATCTCATGCCTACGCCTCGAGATATCAACCGCGGGCATCGACGATATAAGCTCAATCAGCACAACTCCAAAGCTATAAACATCACTCTTATCAGTGAGTTGGTAGTACTCATTGTACTCTGGATCAACATAACCCGGAGTCCCCTGTGGCGCAGTTGAAACATGCGTGGCATGGGTTGGGAAGAGACGCGAAAGGCCGAAATCCGCTACCTTGACACTGAAGTGGTTGTCAAGAAGAAGATTGTTGGTTTTCACGTCTCTGTGGATGATGTCTGAGGCGTGGAGATACACCAGTGCACTAGCAGTTTCTATGGCAATGCTCATTCTGATGTGCCATGTGAGTGTGCCCGGTTTTGCTCTTTGGCCGTGAAGGTGATCAGCAACGGTTCCATTGGGGATGTACTCGTATACCAGAAGAAGCTCTCTGCTGTGCCGTGATGTGCATCCGTATAGGGACACAAGGTTTTGGTGGTGTAGGCCTGTTAAGATGTCTACTTCGTTCACGAATTGCTCAACTCTTTTGTAGCTGTTCTCGTACATTCTTTTCACTGCAACTACACGTCCATCATGAAGTTTGCCTGGCCAAGAAATTAATATCACAAGACAGGAACCGGAACCTTATCAGTGATCATTGAAAGCACACAAAGATTTGAACCTAGTATTTTGTACAAACTACTCAAACTCTTACTATTGGGAAAAAACTATTAAGTAGTTTCAGACCATCATGTATCCATGATTCCGACTAATCTTTATGTGATACGTATTCAAGTTTTTCAAATTACAAGAAAGAATTAATAATATTTGATTATGTGTTATGTTGAGATTAGTTTAGTTCCCAACCATCTAATGATTTTTTCATGAGTAGGCTGACCCTAACTGGTTAAAGTACCCAAGTACTAATTGTTATTCAATAAAATATCAATTTGGTTCTTAGATCAGGAAAACATCAATTTGATCCATAAAATTAGTACTATTGGTTAATTTTCTCTTTGATATAATTATTAGAAGTAAATTTAGTTTATGACTTTAACTATTGCTAGTCAATTTGATATTTCATTTTGACATGCGTTAGTCAATTTGGTACCTAAAAGTTATACACGTCAATGACCAAATTAATTGATAGTTTTCAATAGTCAGAACTAAATATGATTTTTCTTAATGTTAGAGACTAATTGGTTAACAATTGTCAAAATTAAGGACTAAACTTACTTTCTTGTAATATCAGGATAATATTGATTAGTAGTATCTTAAGGACAAAATTGATGTTTAGTCAATAGATATATAACAAGGGATGTTGACTTTTACCAAAATACACAGTTCCAAATCCTCCATCTCCTAGTTCTCTGGCAGGATCAAAGTAGTTGGTGGCCTCTTCAAGTTCACTATAGGTGAAGAAATGGACTCCAAAGTATGTACAACCCTTCTCAGTATCTTCTATAGAAGAACTATAAGAGGTTCCTTTAGATAGTACTGATGATGATACTACACGAAGATTATTCTTCTTCTTTTGACGACTATAATAGATATAAAAGCCAATGCCAACTACAATTGCACTGAGCGCAGCAGCAGCAACGCCTAACAAGAATCATTGAAATTTTCAATTAATATATAATGAAATATATACAATGTTGTGAAAAAAAAAAAATTATCAAGGATAATTGAATCTATTATTATACCTATACCGAGCTTCCTTTCCCAATTCCATTTATTACCTGAGACAGTCAACATAGAAGATAAAGAGGGGTGAGAGCATTTTGTGGAAAATCATGAAAATTCAAGGAGGATATCCTACTCGAAGATAACATATATAAGTGTTAGGATTGGTTTAGCCTTGAGTTTCTGTTTCTGATGTTTCCTTGTGTATTCTGGTTAGAGGAAGTTAGTTAGAGTAGTTAATCTGTTACTCCTCATAACAGAATTAACTATGAGTTGGAATGATTGTAGTAGCCTATTTAAGGCTTGTAACTACACCATTGGTTTAACAATATAAGAAAAGAACTAGCTTCTCTCTCAAGTTTTCTTTTCTCTCAAACTCTTCTCTCACTTTAAATCAGTTCTAGGTGTTACTTTGATCAATACCAAAGTGCAGTATCTGTTAATTCATAACAGATTGGTATCAGTAGCTCAAGGTTGGTTCGATTCTTTGGAGGATTCTTGTTTCGCAAGAAATGGGGTCTGCAAAGTTTGATGTTGAGAAGTTCACTGGTAAGAACGATTTCGGGCTGTGGAGGATGAAGATGAGGGCGCTGCTGGTTCACCATGGATTGGAGCTGGCTCTTGAAGGAGAAAAGAAGTTGCCAGCAACAATGTCAGAAAGGGAGATGAAGGAGGTTCTTGATAAAGCGCACAGTGCTTTGATCTTGTCTCTCGGAGACAAAGTGCTGAGAGAGGTTTCAAAGGAAAAGTCTGCTGCTGCGATTTGGAACAAGCTGGAGAACCTGTATATGACCAAATCTTTGGCCAACAGGTTATACTTGAAGCAGAAACTATACACCCTCAAGATGACAACAGGGAAGGCACTGGAAGATCATTTAGATGATTTCAATAAGATCATTCTTGATCTGGAAAATATTGAAATCACGGTAGAAGATGAAGACCAGGCACTTCTGCTCTTGAGATCATTGCCAAACGAATTTGATAGCATCTCTGACACTCTCATCTATGGCAGGGATACACTGTCATTAGAAGAAGTTCAAGCAGCTTTGTTTACAAAGGAATTGAGAAGGAAGTCAGAGGGAAAAGGTGATCAAGATGCAGAAGGTTTGTTCACTAGAGGAAGGCCTGAAAAGAAAGAATTCAAGCGCAAGAAAGGTGCAAGATGCAAATCAAGAGAAGGCAAGAAGAGGAGATGTTTCCTCTGTGGAAGTGAAGATCACCTCAAGAAGGAATGCCCAGAATACAAGAAGAAGAAGAAACAAGCAGAACAGAAAAGTCACCATGGTGATGCTGATGTTATCTCAGAAGGTTATGAAAGTGCAGAGGTGCTTTGTATTTCTGATACAGAAATCAAACCAGAATGGGTTCTTGATTCTGGATGCACTTTTCATATGTGTCCTAGCAAAGACTGGTTCACTACATATGAGGAAAGTCATGGAGGAAAAGTCTTGCTAGGGAACAACAAGGCATGCAATATTAGAGGAATTGGGTCCATACAACTCAAGCTTGCAGATGGGGCAATCAGAATCTTGCAAGAAGTGAGGCATGTCCCTGACTTGAAGAGAAATTTAATTTCTCTTGGAATGCTTGACAAGCAGGGGTATGTGAGCAAAGCAGAAGGTGGAGTTCTGAAGATTACTAAGGGTTCCATGGTGCTGATGAAGGGAAAACTGGAGAATGGTTTGTATCTCCTTCAGGGAAGCATCTTGAAAGGCACTGCTGCTACAATCACTGAGTTGGATCAAACTCAGGCAAGTCTCTGGCACAAAAGGCTTGGACACATCAGTGAAGGAGGATTGAAGGAGCTCAGCAAGCAGAACCTACTAGGAAAGGACAGTGTTGAATCTCTACAATTCTGTGAACACTGCATCCTTGGCAAGGCAAAGAGATTGAAGTTTGCCACTGCTGTGCACCATTCCAAGGGTACACTTGAATACATCCATAGTGATGTATGGGGGCCAGCAAGGTTGCCATCACACAATGGGGCTAGGTATTTTCTTTCCATAATTGATGATTTTTCTAGGAAAGTCTGGATCTATATACTCAAGCAAAAGAGTGAAGCCTTTGTAAAATTCAAGGAATGGAAGGTGTTGGTTGAAACTCAAACCAATAGGAAAGTCAGGAAACTCAGAACTGACAATGGTTTAGAGTTTTGCTCAGGAGAATTCAATCAGTTTTGCAAACAACAAGGGATTGAGAGGCACAAGACAGTAAGGTGCACACCTCAACAAAATGGACTAGCTGAGAGAATGAACAGAACCATAATGGAGAGGGTCAGGTGCATTCTGTTTGATGCAAATTGTTTTGCACACTTCTGGGCAGAAGCTGTGATGACCATAGCTTACTTGATCAACAGAAGTCCATCCACTGCAATTGAAAGGAAGACTCCAGAAGAAAAGTGGAGTGGACACCCTCCTAATCTAGGACATCTGAGGACCTTTGGTTGTGTGGCTTATGCTCACATAAGGCAAGGGAAGTTGGAGCCAAGGGCTCTGAAATGTATGTTCCCAGGATACCCTCAAGGAGTTAAAGGCTATAGGCTGTGGTGTGAGGAAAAGGGTCAGCCTCAAGTCCTGATCAGTAGAGATGTTGTGTTCAGGGAAGCTGAGATGTACTACACAAAGAAGGTCTCAACTGATCAGCAATCAGAATCAAATACAGATAGTATTCTGATGGAGGTGGAGCCAGTGCAAGGAAGGCTAAGATCAGAGGTCAAGGTTGAAAATCAGGAGGATGAGGTTGATCAGACTCAGCCTGATTTTCAGAACTATCAATTGGCCAGAGATAGGGAGAGGAGGACAATCAATCCTCCACTGAGGTTTGGCTATGCTGATATGGTTGCCTTTGCACTGAATATAGCAGAAGAGATTGAGACTGATGAGCCTAGGAACTATGATGAAGCCATCAAGAGCAATCAATCTTAGAATTGGATTGCTGCTATGAATGAAGAAATCAGTTCATTGCAGAAGAATGACACTTGGATTTTGGTGGAGAAACCAAAAGGGACCAGACTGGTCAGCTGCAAGTGGATCTTCAAATTGAAGGAGGAGATTCCAGGGATTAAGAAAGCAAGGTATAAGGCAAGACTAGTTGCAAGAGGGTTCACTCAGAGAGAAGGTGTTGACTATAATGAGGTATTTGCACCAGTTGTAAAGCACTCTTCAATTAGAATGGTACTTGCACTAGTAGTTCAAAATAATATGGAATTGGAGCAATTAGATGTGAGAACAGCCTTCCTACATGGAGAGCTGGATGAAAGAATTCACATGACTCAACCAGAGGGATTCATTAAGGAAGGTGATGAGAACAAAGTGTGTTTGTTAAAGAGGTCACTCTATGGCCTCAAACAATCTCCTAGGCAATGGTATAAAAGGTTTGATACCTTCATTATGCAGTGTGGATTCAAGAGGTGTGAGTATGACAGTTGTGTGTACTTGAAGGACACTGATGCTGAATCCATCATCTACCTACTGCTTTATGTAGATGACATGCTGGTGGCTTGTGAAAGCAAGGAGGAGATTGATAAGGTGAAGGAAATGCTCAAGGGTGAATTTGAAATGAAGGACATGGGGCCTGCCAGAAAAATTTTGGGAATGGAGATTCTGAGGGACAGAACCAAGGATATCTTGATTATCACTCAGAAGAGTTATATAGATAAGGTGCTGAAGAGGTTCAACATGGACAAGTCCAAGGCAGTGACAACTCCTATGGCTCAGCATTTCAAACTCTCACACAAGAATTCACCAAAGACAGAAGAGGAAGCAGCTTACATGAAGAAGGTACCCTATGCTAATGCAGTAGGGAGTTTGATGTATGTCATGATATGTACAAGGCCTGATCTAGCTTACTCAGTAAGTCTGGTCAGTAGATACATGGGGAAACCAGGAAAGCTACACTGGGAGGCTTTGAAGTGGATTCTAAGATACTTAAAGGGAACCACTGAAGTTGGATTACTGTATGAAAGACATGAAGAAGTTGAAGGGAATGTGATAGGATTTGTTGATTCAGATTATGCTGGATGCATTGACACCAGGAGGTCATTGACAGGTTATGTGTT
This sequence comes from Pueraria montana var. lobata, assembly GCA_026413185.1. Taxonomy (NCBI): domain Eukaryota; kingdom Viridiplantae; phylum Streptophyta; class Magnoliopsida; order Fabales; family Fabaceae; genus Pueraria; species Pueraria montana. Next base: position 21,915,042 of record CM048648.1, on the reverse strand, counting down.
TCAGTTCTATGGAAACACTGTCAGTAGGAAATGTCACCTGCAGAAGGTGGTCTCATTGTCCACAACAGAGGCAGAGTTTATTGCATTGACTGAGGCAGTAAAAGAGGCAATATGGATGAAGGGAATGGCGGTAAGTTTGCAGGCCCAGAGGGGAGGTGCTAAGGTGTTTTGTGACAGCCAAAGTGCCATATATTTGGCTAAGAATCAGACATTCCATGAGAGAACTAAGCACATAGATGTCAAGCTTCACTTTGTAAGGGAAGTAATTGCAAAGAGGGAGGTGAACCTAGAGAAGATCAGCACTGAGGACAACCCAGCAGATGCATTGACAAAGACTTTGGCTGGTCCTAAATTTCTTCATTGTGTACAGATTATGAAAATTGTGTAGTTGATTCAAGGCTTAACCAAGGTGGAGAATTGTTAGGATTGGTTTAGCCTTGAGTTTCTGTTTCTGATGTTTCCTTGTGTATTCTGGTTAGAGGAAGTTAGTTAGAGTAGTTAATCTGTTACTCCTCATAACAGAATTAACTATGAGTTGGAATGATTGTAGTAGCCTATTTAAGGCTTGTAACTACACCATTGGTTTAACAATATAAGAAAAGAACTAGCTTCTCTCTCAAGTTTTCTTTTCTCTCAAACTCTTCTCTCACTTTAAATCAGTTCTAGGTGTTACTTTGATCAATACCAAAGTGCAGTATCTGTTAATTCATAACAATAAGCAATTTTCATCAATGTAGCTTTAACCAAAGGGTTCATGAAGAAAGCAATTAAACACTTTTGGCTTAATGCACCAACTGTTGATGGAGATCCTAGAGGCAGGCAAAATGGGAATTACTGGACTCACATCAGACAACTTAATTGAAAATTAACCATTCCATATTACATTTCCCATTTCAAATCAACGATACCGATCCAAATTGATAATTTGAACTGTTGAACATACAGAATACTCTATTTCAGTCAATTTTCTGCGTAAGCATGAATTGCTTGACAGCATTCAATGAACCTTTTGATGAAATAGTTTATGGTTGTGTCAAAGAAGTACATTTGATTGTGTCAAATGATGATGATTTATAAGCAACCCAAAATAGTCAAAGCCAAAAAATCACAACTCGTTCACACTGAATTACACTAGATTTAGACGCAGATCGAGGAGAAAAGAAAATAACGAAATTAGAGTAGAAAATAGAAATTCTGATTAGACCATTGACAAATTCAGAGGAAGAAATAACATCACCAGGCAATACTTGTGAGGACCAAATTAGCACCACCAAAGGATAAAATAAATTTGTGAAAATAAATGCCCGAAAGTCTAAACAACCAAAGCATACTATTCCTTGAGATGACTAAAAATTCTGAAGAAATAGGAGGAGGATTTCTACGAAGCTTCCTAAACCAGAATCAGGAAAAAAAAAAATCTCATACTCAGGAGCAACCAATTGTTGGTCACCCTTCAAAAAAGTAAACCACTTTGAAGATTTCAGTACCCCCCTAACCATAGATTAATCCTGTAATCACATCTTTGAACACCAGCAATATTTTTCATCTAATTAGCTAGAAAAAAAAAAAAAGTGTTCTCAGAGGGTTCCTAGTTCTACAGATTTTCTAAAACAGCCATTGACACAAGCTAGCTAGATGCTTCAATTCATGTAACCAATTTGCATAAAAATCTATTCTTAAAAGTCCAAATCCACATCTAAATCTGCATGCAGGACACATAAATGAAGAGAAGAGAAGGGAAAGAAGGCATACTATGATTAGGAGAACAATCTAAACCTTCAGTACCATCCGGGCAAAAGCATGAAAACTGAGACTCATTATTAGCCCCACATGATCCATTAGTTAAAACGCATCCTAAACACTGTTTAGCTTGACCCTCTGAAATAAGATGCACTTCAAACCCTTCATTCAAAGCTTTATTCAGCCCTTGAATTCCTCCATCAGGCACATGTTCCTGTGTTACTTGCACTTCAATCCTAGGTCCTTCACAATCTTGAACTTTTACAGTTGCTGGGTCTCCATAGAAAGCACTCTTGTTGCGATCTTCCTTGCATGGAAAAGAGTGTGTGCTATTTGAAATCACGGAACTAGGACAACCATAGAAGACGGTGATGTTGGTAACATTTGGCGAGTAACTAAATAGACTTGAGTCCAAGGAAGTGTTGGTTAAGGCCGAGGAAGAACAATGATCATAGACTAGGCCTGTTCGAACCATTGTGGTGATGTAGCGCACTGGATCATCTAAGTGAAGCATTTGGAAACTTTGTGAGCCAAGTTGAATGGTGGTGTTTTGATCACCCTCGCAGTTGAGCTTGAATTGCTTGTTGCCGGCACAATAAATGGGTCTGTTCCCTCCCCAGAAAGGGTAGTAGATGGATATTGGTCCACAGTTGTATGGCTTGCTACACTCTATATGTTTGGTGTTTTCTTGGGCACTAATGGATGCTATCAAGAAGAAGAAGAATATGGATGTAAGGAATAAGAACCTCATATGAACATTATCATCATTATCCATGAGCAAATTAGCCATAGAAGAAGCACAAGAAGATGAGAAATGATTCAAATGAAATAAGGGAAGTTGTACAATATGAATGATTGATTGTGCATGACGTGGTTCTTTTTAATATTCACTTTATCGTTTGACTTTTTGATTTTTCAATAGCGGCTGAATTTGACAAGCTGCGTTTCTTGTTCCAATCCTGGTCTTCGTTATTGAACCTTCAACATCGCCACTTCAAAAGCTTATTAATTAGAAGTTTGATTATATATCTTGTCAAGAAATGCTCCATCATATATATATTTTTTGATTTGTTGTGTATGTACACACCGAAATTCACATATTTCAACAAATATGCAAATATTTCAAAGCTGTATCTGAACCTTCACTTCTTTGAAGATTAGAGTATTGAATTACGTATAAGTGTTTCTAAGGATGTTGATCTAAATACTTTTATCAGATGTTGACTTTTCAAAGTAAGGAAACTGCAACCCGGCTTGTGAGGTACTGAATACCAAAGTTTTAAGTATTATTTTCTGAAGTTTGACATTTTATTATTATATATATCAGATGATGATATCGGCTAACAAGAGCGATCTCACCAATGTAATATGGAGTATATATGATACTATATGTTTCGTGGTTGCTGAGTGCATATTGTGGTTTGACAAAGTCAAATGTATTAGCCATTTTAAATTCCTGAACAAAATGCACAATTACAGGAGTTGAAAAGGTTAGCTAATTAAGGACCAGTCAAATTCATCATGCCAATTGCCAGATTACAAATCAATTAGGATACACTTCAGAGTAAAGATTATAATTTGGAAGCATTCACCATAGGGATGGCAAAGTTGGGACTGGCTATTTACCTTTATTTTTTCGTGGGTACGGGTACGGATACGAGTACTATAGTATCCCCCCCCCCCCCCCCCACACACACACATATATATATAGGGGATTGTTAACATATTTTCACCTCTTTTTTAGTTGGAGTATGTTAGCAGCCTAAACCAAAACTTTTTGGACAAAAAAACCGGTTAGTTATTTTATTTTACTAAATTTAATTTAGGACATTCTGGTAATTTTATGTTTACTTTTTTAAAAGAATAAAAAAAAACTCTTTCCTCTCTCCTTTTCCACTTATTTCTCTCTTCTCTCTCATCTCACACGTCTCTCCTCTCTCACTCATTTGTCTCTCACGTACCTTGTTTCGATTGCTGCAATTGCTGATTAAAAAAGATAGATAAATAAAATGGCTTTGCAAATATTGATTTTTTTTTGTCTATACTAAAAAAAAAAACCTTAATTTACTGAAGTAGTTTTTCTACTCAGTTAATCATGCAAATTACAAACACGATCATGGTGTTTTGCTCTTACTTTGAATGACTTTTTTTATAGAAGTGCCACACTTTGCCCTGTATAATTGTGAAAATGCCACACTTTTTATTTTAAATGTTAAAATGCCACACTTTTGTTGGTTTGTGAGAAATCGGTTGCAGGGAACCCGATTTTCCTATTGTAATTTTTTTGCTTTTTAAAAATTTTGCTATGAGAAATCGGTAGTTCAAAAACCGATTTCTCAATAGTGCTTTTTTTTTTAAATTCGAATTTTCATTTTGTTTTTTTTAATATTTGTTAAAAAAATTAAAAAATAATTTTAATAAATAATAATTAATATTTAATTAATAATTTATTTTATGTTTTTAAATTGATGTTAAAAATGATTATTTAAAAATACATAGGATTTTTAGCGATTTCTAAACAATTTTTTTTAATTTTCAGGCATGATTTTGTGGTTTTTTAACATTAGTTAAAAAATTATTCTAATGAATAATAATTAATATTTAATTAATAATTTCTTTAATTTTTTCAATTGACGTTAAAAATGTTTATTTAAAAAGACATAGTTTTTTTAAATTTTTGATTGAATAATTTAATGACAAATTAAAGTGAAAATATAGATGACGAAAAAATAAATACATGATTTTTTTTGGATTTATTGCTTAATTATCGAAACACAAATTACATTAAAAAAGAAATTATTGTTGTAGAAGTTGCGGACAATTTTTTTTGGAATGTCCAACAGTTCGACAATGACCACATCTTTTTGGTTGGCCCTTTTCTCTTAGGTCCATCTCAGTGTGTATGCGAGTTGATTTTGGGCGACCTTTAGAATTTCTTCGCATTTTTGGATCAGGACACCATTCTTCTTCATCATATTCTGGCCAGTCTTCTTCGTCGGGTAGTAAGCCGAACGAACCATTGTACACATTGAAAATATTTTCCAACTTGTACTACAGAGCTATGTATGACATGTGGCTGACGTGAACATGTGCACATGCAGCTATGACATGTGAACAAGGCATGTGTATTGCCTGAAATTTACCACAGTCACACCTTTGTGCTTGCAAGAAAACCCTGAATCTTTTTGGTGGTCGTCCCCCCCTCACGTGGGTTTAATGTTTCGGACACAACAAATGATTGATTATGCCAATCAAATGTTTCGACTCGGTGAGAGGTAGATTTTGCAAATGCGTCATTCGTGGCCTTTTTGACAATTTCTCCATAATGGTGTTCGGCTGACAACATTGCATGAGCTTCCCTTCCTCGCCTAGCAAATAGGTTCAATAACTTGAAATAAGTTTCTTTGACCAACGATGTTATTGGCAAATTTCGTGTGCCCTTAAGTATTGAATTGATGGACTCTGCAAGATTTTTCGTCATGTGTCCCCATCGTCAACCTCCGTCAAACGCTTGAAGCCATTGTTCCTTAGATATGCGGTCAAGCCAAATGGCAGCTTCTGCATTATTGCACCGGAGATCGTTGTAATAGCAGTGGAACATGCTCTCTGTCAATGCATATCCTGGGGAGTTGGACAATGTATAATGTCATATTTGTCAACATTAGCCAATGCAAGAAAAAATTATAATTTACATGTATTTGTTACCTACCCATTTTGACAACACATTTGCGTAGATAAGCTTTCTTGTATTTTCGCATGAAATTTTGTGCGATGTGTCTAATGCAAAATATATGCACTGTTTGATCTCCCCCCCATCCACTGTCTTCTCGATTGTAAGCACTTTTGATAGCTTCATGCCTATCTGAGATCAAACAGAGTCCACTTTGGGGTGTCACGTGTGTTCGTAAATTTTTCAGAAAGAAGAACCAAGCATCCGTTGTCTCACCTTCGACGATGGCAAAGGCTATCGATAATATGTGGTTGTTCCCGTCTTGAGCCACAGCCACCAATACAGTCCTGGCATATTTCCCGTACAACCAAGTTCCATCAACTAGAACAATTGGTTTGCAATATGCAAACCCGTCAATGCATGGTTTGAATGTCCAGAAAAGTCGATGGAATCTTCTTTTGCTAAGAACCAAAACATCATTCTCTCGGACTGGGCATGTTTGGTATTCAATGATTGTTCCATGAACATTGGCTTTTAATGCTTTAAGGCATTTTGGCAACAACTTGTAGGATTCCTCCCAATTGCCAAATGCCTCTGCCAACGCCTTTTGCTTAGCATTCCATGCTTTTGTGTAGGAAATGGTGTACCCCAATTCTGACCTGATTGATTCAATTAGCAGTGGCACTGAAATTGTTGGATCTTTTTCAACTAGTGGCCTGATGCATTCAGCAATATTCTTTGGATCTAACTTTGTATGATCTTGAGAAAGCGTTTGTGTTGCGCATGTGTGCGGATGGGGTAGCATTCGGATTTCCCACATTTTGGACCTTTTGCAAAAGTATGCCCTACCAATTACATCCTTCTCTAGGACAGTAGGCAATTATTCTTTCTTTGTCAGATTTCTGAACTTTGTACTCGACATGGTTGCTAATGTGGAATTGTTTCATTGCATAATCTGTTGCTCTTTTATTTGGAAATTGTTGACCAACAAAAAGAGTTCCCACCTCAGGTGGAAGACTTTCTTGTTGCAAGAAGTGTCTGAACTCTCCATCATCATCTATCTAATCGAGGTTCAAATGAACCATGTGTGGAGGAGGGTTGTATGCACGAGGACCAGCTGACGAGCCTACAACTTGTTCGTTGTTGTGGTCGTCGTCATTGTCATTATCATCGTCGTCATTAGCATGACGCATAAGCTCGTCGTCTTCATGTTCACTAAAAGGACCGATGTATTCTTGGTGAATGCCAGCCACTTCAGGTTGTTGTTGTTGTTGGATTGTTGGGGTGGTTGCCTCCCTGTCATGTTGACTGGCTTGATGAGAATGCGACTGAGTTTGATGAAAATAAAATGACTGGGATGCCAAATGTTGGGTAGAATAATTTTCGGTCATTAGGAGTTGGGTATAGGAAGATGTAGCTTGTTCCCAATCAAAGGACTGGTTATTGGGTTCAGGTTCGGGGTAAGAGGGGGTAACCTCGTAGTGTTGATCAGAGTAAGGAGCGTTTAAATCCAAAGGGTGGTAGGCTTCTGGTTGTGGTTCAGATAATGTATTGTAAGATGAAAAATTTGGGCGAGAAGAATAATATCCATCAGAATAAAAGTTGGGTTGAGAACTTAGAGGCTCAGGAATATCCTCCAATGTTGCATATACCTCTACGCTTCCAAGACAATGGTAATTGTCTTTAGTAAAAAGCATGGATTGGACATCCTCGTCGTCTTTAAGGAGTGTCGATCCGTAGTTAATGTAACCACATCCAATGGATAAAGGGTGGCGGAAATACACATCGGCAACCCTTTGGTTTGGTGCAATTTGGATTCGTTGTTGAATCTTTTGTTTCAACTCTTGTAGTGACAAGCCCCACCTCACTGTCATTCCCACTGGGTGAGGGCATTTATACAATGCCCCTACATTGTCATCAAAACTGATGTGGCCATTGTAATACACGAATACAGATTGTCTCCTAGAACTGGCCATAATTTTGAAATGTAAAGTTGAAGGTTGAGGGAATAAAGGTTGAGTGGGAGTATATTTGAAAAGTTATTGTAAACAAAACATAAGACTACTAATATTGGACATAGATTGCCATCAAATTGAATAATTGCCATCTGGTGCGTCGATTTGTTCAGTGCAATCTAGACCGCTACTTTTCCTGCCGCATAAGACGGAACTCTGTAAGATTCTCTGATGCATGAACAGTGTCATCGTTTGAATTGGTGCGATCTGGTGCGTCGATTTGTTCGGTGCAATCTGGGCCGCTACTTTTCCTGCCGCATAAGACGAAACTCTATAAGATTCTCTGACACATGAACAGTGTCAACGTTTGAATTGGTGCGATTTGGTGCGCCGCTTTGTTCGGTGCAATCTAGGCTGCTACTTTTCCTATCGCATAAGATGAGACTCTGTAAGATTCTCTGACGCATGAACAGTGGCATCGTTTGAATTGGTGCGATATGGTGTGTCGCTTTGTTCGATGCAATCTAGGCCGCTACTTTTCCTGTCGCATAAGATGAGACTCTGTAAGATTCTCTGACGCATGAACAGTGGCATCGTTTGAATTGGTGCAATCTGGTGCATCGCTTTGTTCGGTGCAATCTGGGCCGCTACTTTTCCTGTTGCATAAGATGAAACTCTGTAAGATTCTCTGACGCATGAACAGTGGCATCGTTTGAATTGGTGCGATCTGGTGCATCGATTTGTTCGATGCAATCTGGGCCGCTACTTTTCCTGCTGCATAAGACGAAACTCTGTAAGATTCTCTGACGCATGAACAGTGGCATAATTTGAATTGGTGCAATCTGGTGCGTCGATTTATTCGGTGCAATCTGGGCCACTACTTTTCCTGCCACAATCACATAACTGATGAATCATTTACTGACGCCTATAAATATAGGTTGTGTAGATATTAGTCTGCACACAACATCAAATCAACTATAGGTGGTGTAGTTAGTAGCCTGCACCTTGTTTTGCTACACCATGACTTCCTCCGTAACCCTTGCCTTTGTTTATTGCAACGGTCAAATAATTACTAATGAGCGCGGTTCAACATCATTTGTCAGCGATGACACAAGGTCACTCTGCCTTCATCATGACATGACACTTGACGCCGTGAAAGAAGCCATCCAAAAAAATGTTGGTGACAGCAAAGTAGTAACGGAGGTCCATTATTGATGTCCTATATCCACTGTTGGGAACTGTACACAATATAGGGCATGGAAACTTGAAGATGATGAAGATGTACAAACGATGTTCTTTATGTTCACAGAACATCCTAACCTCATGTGTGTTGAGTTGTACGCAAGTGTGGATAATACCCAACCACAACAAGAAATCCAACTGCAATTTGAACCAAGTGATTAAGACGCTATGGAGAAATATCTTGATTTAGCAATGAAACTTGAATGACTTTATGTAGAGGTTGTATTAAACTGTCACCTATGAGGAATGGCACCAATATTTATGTTCCAAGTTTGTTTGTGTACCTATTTATTATTATCATCAATGAATCTATCATAAATTAATTTGAATTATGCTAGTTACCAATGTATTATCTATTTCATTAATGTTCTACATTAATCAATGCTAAATTTGCCTTTTATGCATTCAAAAGAAAAATAATTTGGCAGGATTTCCCGACACTTAATTAATAAACGTGTAATTAATAAAAACATTAACATTAACCTTAATCAACATGATTAAAATTTTCATTTAACACATTATTGGACCAATTCACTGTGAATAATTGTTCACGTAGCACGAGTCCTACAAAGGTTTATTTTTTGTGGCTGAAAAAAGCAGCGGCTCTCATCCATTTTTTTAACTATATATACAACGCATGAAATGATCATAAATACATACACAACGGAGTTCATTTCGTTATCATATATCCTTCTTTGACATTTACATTACCTTATTAACATTTAACAACCGTGGAACACCAAAATGCACCTTTGCTTTGGAAACAACATCTTCATAGATCTGGTCAAGTATCTAATACAGTAAGCCTTGTTAAATGTTTTTTACGTTATTCTTGAACGCATTTGTGAAAATATTGTATCTAATATCTTAATGTGGGTTTTGATTTTGCAGATAACGAATGATGATATTATTCAATCATATTATCATTCGATGCCAGCTCCATATCATAGAATTGAATCATTGTTGGCTAAGGCTGGATTTGCTTAAGCTGCAAAAATTAGACATTTCAACATCGACGACACTTTGGTTACAGCTTTGGTTGAGAGGTGGAGACCCGAATCACACACGTTTCATCTTCCAATTGGAGAATGCACAATAACTTTGGAAGATGTTGCTCTCCAAATTGGTTTACCGGTCAATGGAAAAGCAGTTACTGGCCCAACTTACTTTGATTGGGAAGAAATGTGCTCAAAATATTTAGGTATGCTTCCTCCAAAAAGGGATGCACTTATCGGCTCAACTCTAAAACTTAAATGGTTAAGAGAAAACATGTTGCCTCTGCCGGGAGAACCAACGCAACACCAATTAGAAGCCCACTGTAGAGCATACATTCTAGGTCTCATTGGCGGGGTATTGATGCCCGACAAGTCAGGTAACAGAGTTCACCTAATGTATCTACCTTTGTTGGTTGATTTAGAACGTGCTGGACATTATAGTTGGGGTTCTGCTTGTTTAGCACATCTGTACAGAGAAATGTGCAGAGCAATTTATCCAAAATAAAAAAAATGGGTGGATGTGCATTGTTGTTGCAATCTTGGGCATGGTATCGCATGCCCTTCATTCAACCAAAGGTCGAGCGTCAACTATCATATCCATTTGCAATTAGGTAAATAAATATTTTAACAAGGGGAGTGTTATTTCTCATTTAACGAAAAATATTGGATCATTTTTTTGGAACTATTTTTTTTAAACAAATGGAGTGGCAGAGGACTACATTTTACTGGAATCCCTCATTGTGATGTCATAGGCTATAGATTACGATTCGATATCATGAATAATGATGAGGTGAGGTTATATTAACTAGTTACATTAATTACAATTGTTATATTAACTTGTTATATTAATTATTTAAACACCAGTTAAACTATTATTGAAAATACTAACCTAATTTTTTTTTGCAGTTCTTGTAGATGCCGTATAGAGGGTTTAAGTCAGTTTTGCTAAGACATGCATACAAGGATTCCTAACTGTGGAATGCTTGTGTCGTTTTAACTTCATTTGCAATTGTAGTATAGCACCAAACTAACAGAGTCAAACTACAATTTGGACTATGATAAGATATACCGAACCCACCGCATAATCTTGATAAACTACATCAAACTGACATGAGAGGACACATCGACACAAACTGGCGAGAGGAGCACGCACATTGGATTGCAATTTGGAGGGAACGACGAAACTGCGTGCTAGTTGGCCAACCAATTCAAGGACGTCTTGAGCAAACCCAAGAATACATGGAATGGTTTCGTGCAAATTCAAAGATTTTCCTATCACTCCATCGACAAATGCAACAAATACGAGTTTCACGTAAACTATGCCTTGGCGAGACATCTCGTGAAACTCCACAAATGCCAACACAACAATGTTCAAGCCAGCCCAGTGTACCTCCCCCACAAAGCCCACCAGTTGATGAAAACTTGCAACATGAAGGCCTGGATCCACCTCCCCATTCATTTCAATTCATTCCATTACAACAACCACAACCTCAACCTTAACAACATCTTGGGTATAGTCCTTACACTTTAGGAGCTAGTTGAGATGAGTTCATGACTAACCTCATGGGTACTAACCTTAGAACGCCAGAATCAGCTTATGCTTACATGCAGAGTATCTCCATTCCTTCGTTTGCATCTTTTGACCAAGCTGTTGCTGGAAGTTGTTCAACACCCGTTGTTGACAATTTTATAAATTACCAACCAACAACTCAAACAAATTTAAATGAAAATCTGAACGAACTAATGCAAGACAATCAACCTATTGTTCATGAGGTGCAAGTTGAACCACAACAACATCCACAAATACGTCGAAATCCAAGACGAAACAGGCAAGCTCCAAGGTGTGGAACTGGTGGGCACAAGGGCCATTAAATATTGCATATGTGATTGTAATAACTATAATAATAATAATGTATGTGTTTCACTTTTAGGACATCTATTAACGTATGTTTTTTCGATTTTAAGATTAGGCAAACTATTAACGTATGTATTTCGCATTTTAATATCTTTTGACAAATAATGCTCTATCAATATGTTTGATCAACATCCTCCCAGATTGTGTTTGTTTTTTGGAACTTCATGTATAACCTTCTTTTTCTTGTTCAACAATAAAATTGGTCATTGCTAAATCTAAAAGTTTACTAAGTGCAAAATGTAAATTTTACAATTTTCGGACACGAATTTCAACCTTTTCTAAACCAATTCAAGTCATGAAAGTTGTACCATTGCATTCACCAACATGAAAACAATGTGAATGAATTATTGTTCGTACCAAATAAGTTCATATTCCTAAGCAAAAGAATGCAACAACTGACCATCAGGAAACTCTTAAAGTGCAAAAAAGTGATTTTTTTAAAGTTTCCAGGCACGATTTTGAAGGTTTTTTTTATCGATTCAAGTTGCGAAAGTTGTATCGTTGCATTCACCAACATGAAAACAAAGCGAATGAACTATTGTTCATACCAAGTAACTTCATATTCATAAGTAAAAGAATGCAAAAAGTGACACTTAGGAAAGTGTTAAAGTGCAAAAATTCATTTTTTTATCTCAGTTTTTAGGCACGATTTTCAAGCTTTTTTTAACCAATTCAAGTCACCAAAGTTGTATTGTTATATTCACCAACATGAATACAATGCAAATGAACTATTGTTCGTACCAAATAACCTAACATTCATAAGCAAAAGAAAGCAATAACTAACTCTCAACAAACTGTTAAAGTGCAAAAGTTTTTTTTTTTTTCAATTTTCAGGCACGATTTTCAAGTTTTTTTTACCGATTAAAGTCGCCAAAGTTATACAATTAGATTCATCTACATGGAAAGTACGACAATGTATTATTAGTTAAAAAAAACTCATTCATAATAAAAAAAATCACAAAAACTTACCATAATGAAAAATTTTAAACACCTTCAAAATTCTATTTCACTCCAATTTAACAATTGAATTTTAAAAAAAAATAGAAACGTAATTATTATTCAATAGAATAATTTTTAACAAATATTAATAAAAATTATTAAAAAAACAAAATGAAAATTTGAATTAAAAAAAAAACACTGTTGAGAAATTGGTTTTTGAACTACCGATTTCTCACAGCAAAATTTTTAAAAAGCAAAAAAATTACAATAGGGAAATCGGGTTCCCTGCAACCGATTTCCCACAAACCAACAAAAGTGTGGCATTAAGTGTGGCATTTTCACAATTAATCAGGACAAAGTGTGGCACTTTTATAAAAAAAAAGTCACTTTGAATCGCTTATTTACATTTTAATTTTTGTTTTTCAGTTACGAAATCTACCACGGATTTTGAATCTGAACAACAATGGAGGAAGACTCTTTCTGCAAAAATCTCAATTGCTTCACAGTGAATACTTCTATGGTGCACTGACTTTTTTGTCTTCGACCACCGGAACAGTCTTCGGCATGACACCTTCTCGCCTCTTCCTTCCACTTTTCTGACAGACTTCGGGGATACTTGGTGCCCACTCCAACGTTGGCGCATGGACGATGCTGAACCATCAATAGTAACTTGCTTTGTCGTGGAGGCGTGCTAGGTTTCATCGGAGGTGATCGGCAACCCATATAGGTGGTGACCAATGAAACGTGAGAGAGAAGAGAGAGGAGAGAGGAAATAGTTTTTTTTATTCTTTCTAAAGAGTAAACATAAAATTACTGGAATGTCCTAAATTAAATTTAGTAAAACAGAATAATTAACTGGTTTTTTTGGTAAAAAAAATTTGGTGTAGGTTGCTAACATACTCCAACTAAAAAAGAGGTGAGAGTATGTTAGCATTCCCCATATATATATATAATATAATATAAAATACTAATATATTAATGTAATTAAAATAACTTAAATAAATAATTATGTTATATATATACTTTTCTGTAAAAAAAATATTTTTCATAAACTAACACTAACAGTAAAAGATTTATGTTATAACTTACAATAATTTTATATTTTATATTTTTAATATTATGTGTGGATGTTTTTAATATTAAGTTTAAATTATTTAAAAGTGAATTTTCAATTTACTTGTAGTAATTTTTAATTAATATTTTTATGGCTTAAATGCAATTTTGGTCCATCTATTTTGCATAATTCACAATTATAGTCCCCCTATTTTAAAATAGAGACATTTAGTCCCCAATTTTGTAAAATGTGTAATTTTGATCCTTCCATCAAATTGAAAGTGTTGACTATTAAGAAATTAACGTTAACCTTAACATGGTCCAAATATAATGACGTGACACGAGATTATTTATTTAGTTTTTAATTATTTTAAATACTGGGTAGAATAATTGATGAAAAATATATTTTAAAAAAAGGTAATATCATTTATTTGACTACATGTGCTTCAACAACGTAGAACTAATTTAAAATAAATGATTAAGACTTGTGATTTTTATATTAGGACTCATGACTACTCCAACCATTAAAATCGACGTGACATGTACTTTAGTGACGTAGATAAACAAATAATTATTACTCAGTATTTAAAATAATTAAAAAAAATCTCGTGTCACGTCATTATATTTGGGTCACGTCAAGGTTAATGTTAGTCTCTTAATTGTCAATGTTTTCAATTTGATGGAATGACCAAAATTATGGATTTTACAAAATTGGGAGACTAAATGTCTCTATTTTAAAATAGAGGGACCAAGATTGTGGATTGTGCAAAATAGGAGGATTAAATGTCTCTATTTTAAAATGGGAGGACTAAAATTATGGATTGTGCAAAATAGGATGACCAAAATTGCATTTAAGCTTATTTTTTTATTGATTTATTAACTTCATACATAAGTAAAATACGGGTAGCGGGTAGCGGGTGCGGATATGGGTATATAGGTACCCAGCGGGTACGGGGATGAGAATTAAAGTTGCTATCCACACGAGTATGGGGTCGGGCACTGGTATTTTTTTTAAACGCGGGTATAGGGACGGGGACTATAGAACTCTACCTAGACCCTATCCATTGTCATCCCTAATTCACCACCAGGAAGAAAATTCTCTACACGTGACTTTCTCTTTACTTTTATTTATTTATTTATATATATTTGTGGGCAAAAAATGGCTTTACTGATTTTACTCAATGAATTTAATTGGGCTTAAATATGATTTGTGTTTCTGTAATTTAGCATTTTTTTTATTTTTCAATGCTGTAATTTTTTTTTTAGAAATTGTTTCTAACCTTTCCAAACGTTTCATTTTTTAATTTTAATCTATGTCGTCAACTAAAACAAATTTCCACTGTGTCTCTGGCTAGATACATAGCGAAAATTTGTTTACATTATGAGTAAGAGTGTCAAATGTTTGTAGTATTTTCGTTAAAAAAAAATAGATTTCTAAAATGGTGGAGGATTTTTTTAGTCATTTGGAGGTGTGAATAGTAATGCCCTCCTTTGAAGAATTTTTTGGATAATAAACGTAGAACCAATGATTTTGTGAAAGTGAGTTTTGTTTTTTTCAATAAGGCTTTGCTATTCTCACCCTAATTTTCTATTCTCACCACCCATGTGGGTGGGTCTTTGTTGATTTCCCAAAATACCCTTGTACAACGGAATCATGATTCCATTGTACACTGTACAACGGAATCGTGATTCCGTTGTGCAAGAGGTGGAAAACAAGTGTAAAATGGAATAGCGATTATGTTGTACACTTATCAACGGAATCACGATTTCGTTGTACAGTGTACAGCAGAATCGTGATTCCGTTGTACAAGGGTACATCGTTTTACAACGAAATCCGTTGCACAATTTTTTTAATTTACTCTAATTATTTTTTTTAATTTTTTATATTGAGTAATGTTTTTTGAAATGTATAAATTTAGGTTTTAAAGACTTGGCTAAAATAAATATACCAATTTAATGCACATTGGTTGATGTATCTTATAGGATTCATATAGATAGTTGGTTTTAAATAGTTGGCAAAAATAATACTTGGCAAAAATCCTATATTTTGTTAGTGCTATGATGTTGCACATTGTTGTTGTTGTTGTAATTGTTGTTTGTTCTATAATTTTAATAGAGAAATCGTTCGTTCTTTCATTATATTAGCAGGTGCACGCATGTTGTTTATAGAGTTTACAAAGAAAAATGTAATAAACTGAAAAATCAACATCATTTATATAATAAAATGTATATACAAAATAAAAGTTTATACAAATATAAAAAAATACAAAAAAAATCAACCACCTCTGCAGTCACCGCCCTCGGTCCTCCTCCTCTATCTGCGTCCTTGGCTGCTGCACCCAACACCTAAGCCACTTTATGCAATGCACAATAGTTGCTACACCAACTCATGGTCATGATTGCCCTCAGGAATGGCTGTGGTATGCAACAACCTTTCTGCAATCGCAGACATCATCCGGTATCGATCCTACATAAACGAAAATTAAAATTAATAATTTCAAATTGAAATAAATGTAAACAATTATGGAAAAAGTGTTTGCATTACATTACCTCGCACGAGTAATCTACACCATCCAGAAACTCTGGCAAAGGGTCACCAGGTTGAGGCTGAGGAATGGGGTCGGGCATACGTACTGGGCTCCGTGCTGCCTCTCCTTCCTTTGGCGAAATCACATATGGATGTGAATGCTCATAATACCATGCCAGGTAGTCGGAGGTGCAGGCCCATGGAGCATCCTCTGGCACATGCTCGCCCAGCTGCACTGTATGCTACTCCTACTCGGCCCACGTCTGAATGGAAGTCTCAAATGGAGGACGAGGAGGTGGTGGTGGAGGGATCCCCTGTACGTACCCGAACTGCCTCAAAACCCTCTCTGACAGATAGGGTCGCATGTCTGTGCCACACTTTATGTGGCCAGAATAATATGTCTGCTCCAAGAAGGGTCTCTGAGCGGCAGCCCTGTATGCATCATCATATGGGGACCAGACGACATCCTCCATCTGTAACATATCCAGCAACCGCCTGGTCCCCAAAGTCTTGCCGGTACCCCTGGTCGCCTTCCATCTGGCAGCAAAGGGAAGCGCGGGGTCATAAGTGACAGGCTCCCATCCGCCAACTGATGGCAGATGTGCAAACGCCCATGCCTGTAAAATAAAGAAAATAATTTATGTTAACATTTGTATTAAAAATTACACAAACAAATATGTTAACAACAAATAAATAATTTCTTACCATCAGTAATGTCATACAACCCCCACACTGCTTGCTCTCCCGCAAGCTCGCATAGGAGAGATGGTCGTACAGATACGCCAATGCAGATACTCCCCAAGCGTACTGCGAGCAGGTGTATAGATCGTTGAGGTAGCAGAGATAGAAAATGTTCACATGTGTGGAGCTCTTGTCGGCGAAGATGGTATAGCCGAGCAAGTGCAACAAGTACGCCCGTGTGGCCCAAACATATGAACCAGACTCCACATACCTCTCATATAGCTCCCTTACCCATGTGAGACGGACCCTAGCTCATGTCGTGGTAGCAGCATCAGCCTCCTCGTCAGACAGCAAGCCTAGCTCGGTCCTTAGCAGCATCCTAATCTCAGCCTTTGAAAAGGCGGTCGCCTTTGAAAAGGCGGTCGCCTGGCCGGCAATCTGCAAGCCTGTAATAGGCAACTGTAGCAAACATGACACATCATCCAAAAGTGATGGTCATCTCTCCAACGAGCAGGTGGAAGGTGCACGTCTCCTGATGCCACCTCTCAATAAAGGCATTGACGAAGCCTTTATACGCGATATATAGTGCATGATAAAGGCCAGTCAAGCCAGACTGATCCACGTATGCCCAGACCTGTGGCTGGGTAGGGTAGGGAATCAACTTCCCAGTGTAGCTGACCACCATCAGCTCCTCTCGAGACTGATGAATCCAAATATGTCCAGCCACGTGGTCCTTGTAGGACCCTAACTATGTATCAACTGCAGGACCACCAGGAAATGGTGGCTCAATGATCCGATCAGCAAACGAGATCACCACGGCTGCTGGGTGTGGCACGTCTACCTCAGGCTGCGGCGGCACGTCTGCCTCAGGCTATGGCAGCACGTCTGCCTCTAGCTGTGGCGGCACGTCTGCCTCTGGCTGTCGGTCGTCATGTTGTACTACTCCAACAACATGAGTATCCTTTGCCCAACGACGGCGAGCAGATGCTGTCACACAGCGCTGGTCTGCCGTAGATGGCTGGGCAGGTTGACTAGCATCTTCCTCCAAAGTGGAGGGATCCTCTTGTCGATCATACGAAACATATTTCGTACGAGCCATAGTAAATCTGCAAAAAATATAGTAAATTTCTTAGAACTCGATAAATAATAAATAAAGTCAAATACTATATAACTAAATAAACAAATAAATAAATAAACTTACAATGTAAATATAACACATTTAAAAATATAAATTTATAATTTTAAAAAAAATTAATTCAAATTTTTTTTATTCAATTAAATAAATATTTTAATATAAAAATTAAATATTAAAATAATACTGTAAATATATAATACAAATATAATTAAATATTTTTGTTTTAAAAAAGTTTACTTTACAAAATCAAAATTCAAAATTTAAAAAAAAAATAAAACAACGGAATCACGATTCCGTTGTGTTGTTTTTCAAACAAAACAACAGAATAGGCACAACGGAATCGCGATTCCGTTGTTCTGTTTGAAAAACAACACAACGGAATCGCGATTTCGTTGTGTTGTTTTTTCAAACAGTACAGCGAAATCGTGATTTTGTTGTACTACGCTAAATTGAAAAAAAATAAGCATCTAGGGACGAACCTGTTGCAAGGAGAATGGGGAGAGAGGTGAGGGAGAGATGTGAGGACAATGGAGACACAGGTGACCGGTGAGGAAAAACGTTGAGGGAGAGAATGGAGAAGGGGGTGAGAAGAAGGGGTGGGTATGGGGGTGGGGTGAGAGGATGCTGAGGGGTAAGGGGATCTTTTCAAATTTTTAAGGGTGAGAATAGCAATTTTCAGGGATGAAAATAGTAATTCCCTTTTCAATATAGCTTTGGCCCAATCAGGCTTGAAACCTGACATATGTAAGGCAACTGCTTCTTGTACCCCATGAAATACTTCCTACACCTCTTTCAACTTTAAAATTTTTACAAAATTTCAAAACTATCCTACGGTGCATAATTATTATTTGGTTATTTTTCAGAATGACAAATTGGGAACACATAAAAATTGTGGAGCCTTCCAGATAAGCAAATCCGAAATTACTTTTTATAATTCCATATTAGGCAATTTGGAAAACAAATATTTGTATGCCAGAATGGAAAAAAAAAAAAAAAACAAAAGCCTATAACGGATTACCTAATTCAAAAGATTGGAATTTACCATCAATTTTGGATTAGGTAATCCATAATATAAATTTTGTATTTTGAATTACATGTTTCAGGATGAAAAAAAAAAACCTCTTACAGATTATCTATTTCGGAAGATAGGAATTTACAATCAATTCCGAATTAGGTAATCTGAAATAACAATTTTGTATTCCAAATTACGTGTTTAAGAGGGAACAAAAAAAAAAATTCGAAAGTCTCTTACGAATTGAGGTATCCAATTTAAGAACTTTGTTAGTCGATTAAGTGCGTGTTTGGTTCCACGTTACATAATTGATTCTAAGTCCAAAATTGATTTTAGATAAATTTTGACATGTTTGGTTTCACATTGTATAAGAGTTCATAATTGATTCTGGGTCCAGAATTGATTCTGAGTTGAAGCAACTTTGAGTAGCTTTTACGTTGGATCCAAAATTTTGTACTGAGTTTTACTTTTAACTTGTTTTCATAATAAAAACATTCAAACATAAATCACATCACTTCAAAATCAATTTTAACCAAAATCAATTTTGTAAAATTAATTCCATTCAAAATCAATTTTATTAACGCTTATCCAAACACGCATTAAACCCACCAATACGGATTGACGTATCCGGAATAATTTCTATCAAATTGAGAATACAGGATTGTACGAAGAAGAAGGGTAATATTGAAATATCAAAAAATGACGAAGATGTAGGTGGAAATTTTTAGGGTGTAGGAAGCAATTGCCCCTATGTAAGTATACTTTGGACTTTGGGACACATTAATGGAGTTGAACTTCTTGGGCTGCTAGCCGCTACTTCTCTGATGGATCCCTTATCAATAGCATAAATTAATTTGAAAAGTGTAGTGATAAACAATACAGTCTCTAACACATAAGTAAACTTCCTTAAATAAGAAGTTAATTTTGTAAATTTTTGTAATTTCTAAATGAATTTTATTCAATAATAAAGAGTTTGTTAAAATATTTTTCTAATAAATATAAATATTCTTAACATTTCTCAATCAATTTTTATGTGATTGGCGAGTCATCTTTTGTTTATCATTTTTTGGCCTGACATTATCTGTGTCGTTCATGTCTTAAGTGAAATTCTGCACGATCCACACTAACCACACGCACACACGAAGACAACAATCAAACACTCCCAAGGCAAGGTTCTCTTATTTGTTTCTAACTATAAGCCCACTTAGTTGCCTCACCACTCGTTTTATGAAACAACTAAATAAAATATGAAAAAATATCTTTGGTTTCTACACTAAAAAATTATAATGAGCTAAACAAAAGTTTTAAACATATATATAGTACTAGTAGTTCATATGAGCTGCAGTAGAACACAAAAATTCCAAGAAAAAAAAATATTCATTTTAGGTAAATATATATGAGATTAATTTCATATATTGTCAGTGTAATTCACTGTCAACTCATTTAAAATCTTTTTAATATACTTTTTAAAATAATTATTATAAAAATCAATAATCTTACCATATATTATATGATTATTTATGGTTGAATGATGGTTTATAAATCTTTTACACTTTCAATATATTTTAATTAAATTCAATATATATAACAAATACATTTTAAATTATGGGTTAATCTCTCTCTCTCTCTCTCTCTCTCTCTCTCTCTCTCTCTCTCTCTCTCTCTCTCTCTCTCTCTCTCTCTCTCTCTCTCTCTCTCTCTCTCTCTCTCTCTCTCTCTCTCTCTCTCTCTCTCTCTCTCTCTCTCTCTCTCTCTCTCTCTGTATATAGTTTAAAAAGAAATGAAATTATCTCATTCTAAATTCTGATTAATATGTGCTCATATTAATTTATTTTAGATTTTTAATTTTTTTCTTAAAAATTAATAAAATAAAACTGTACTTACTTATTAAAGCTTTAATAAAGCTTATAATAATATTTATGATAATGAAAAAATACTAGAAAAATTAAATCTAAGACTTTAACATCAATTCATTTTTAATGTTAATAGTTCATTTACTTTGCAATATATATTTTTTATGAGTTTTATGAACATCAGCTTGATTTTAGACAGCTGAAAATAAAAGATTTCTTTATTTATTATACTTTTATTTTTAATATAATAAACATTTTTTATATTTATAAATCCTAAAGGCACCCATATTTTATTGAGGTTGTAATTTTCAAACATTGACCTGCTCCCCTTGGAGTGGAATATCTTCAAAATGAATTCAGAATATGCTACATGGAGGAGCCCATAGGAAATATAAAATTGTAAATGTTGTCATTATAGCTTTACCTTGACATGGACACACCATAACCCCAAAAGCCCATAAAGGGGCCCTTTTTTTTTTTTATTGAATATTGAAAATGATAATCTGGGTGTATGTATCTTAATCTCAATAGGTGACCTATCTCCTAAGTCCTATCACTGTTTTCCAACTTGTACCCTATCACATCATTGTCCTATCTTCTTCAGCTTTTGTGATGAAACATAGACGGATGCAAAGGCTCGACCTCAATTCAACCTCCTGTGGGCCATCTTATACATTGTTCTTTGGGATAAACTATCACTTTAGTCTCCGAAAGTGTATTCCACCGTCACTTTAGTCTCTAAAAGTATCAAAATATCATATAGGTCCCTGAAAATGTAATTTTTCTGTCACTTTAGTCCTACTGGTAAAAATACCTTTGTTAAAATGTAAAAATACGTGTGTACTGAATTACTACTTGTTATCTACATGTGCACCGTCAACTACCATGTAGGCAAATAACATGTCATGTAGATACAAATATTAACTTTAATGAATTTTTTTTTAACGATAGGACTAAAGTGATGGAAAAATTATACGTTCAGGGATCTATATGACATTTTGATACTGTCAAGAATCTAAGTGACAGTAGATCACACATTCGGGACCAAAGTCACGATTCACCCTTGTTCTTTGCCACCCATTATATGGCATCAATCCTGATGGAGACATGGCATGGGTGCCTTTTTCTCCATCAAAATTGAGCGATACAATATGTTTGGTGGGGTTGTTTTCTGATAAGTACTAAATATCAAAATTAGTCATTGATGAAAATTTAGAAAATTTAAGGGTGCGTTTGATTTCAGAAAATATTTTTTATTTTTATTTTATATTTTTATTTTTTGAAAATGATTTTTATTTTCAAAATTTTAAATTTAAAAAACATGTTTGATTTAATTTTCTATTTTTTATTTTCAAAAAATAAAAATATTGATAATATATTTGATTTAAGTATTTTAAATAAAAGTTCATGAAATATTTTTGGTATAAAGTTTGCAAAATAAAAATTTGAATCATAAATATTATATTATATGCCTTTACAATCCAAGCTTAAAATAAATAATATATATGCAGTCAATTGAATTACATATGTAATATATTTTTTGAAGTACGAGCACAAAAGTCATTCTTCGGAAGAAAATATATGGGAACAAAATTTGGAATGTTGAAAACACCTAAATGGAAAGAAATAGTGAAAAAAGTGCTGGTAACGAGAATCGAGACGGTTGAAATTGAGAGAAAGTAGATCAGAAAATTGCCACGTCTAAACGAAAAGGAAAAAAAAATCAATAATTACTATGTTGCCACCGCGTTTTCGAAGGGAGCGTTTCCGAAAATACTGAAAATGATCTTTTTGTGTTTTCAAATTTGAGGGTCTTTCGAAAACATTTTTAGAGAAAACGTTTTCTAAAATTAAAACCAAACATATTTGTTGTATTTTCTGTTTTCTTTGAAAATAATAATAGAAAACAGTGAAACCAAGCATGCCCTAAAATAACTTCTGCTAGCTAATTTCTTAATATAGTTTTAACATATCTTCTAAGAGAAAACAATTAGGGGTTGTCAAAGGACAAGTTGGGTTATACAGAAAAATTGTTTATGAGATATCTTTTAAGTAGTTATACATAAAAGAGAAAGGTCAGCAATACTTTCTCTAACACTCTCCTTTTAACATTCTTTTTATAATTGGTTAAAATTTATTAAAAATTATCAATTTTGGTAGGTCCACTTATCATTTAATGATTATCTCTCCTAATCTATAAGTAAGACCCACCAAAATTGATGATTTCCAATAAATTTCAATCAATCATAAGGAGAGTATTAGGAAGAGTGTTGCTAGCATTACTCTACATAAAAAATTATTTATTATATTAAAAGTAAAAGTATAATAAAAAAATATTTTCTATTCAATTTTCTAAAATCAAGTTGATGTTCATAAAACTCATAAAATAACCTATAAGATTGGCGTAGTAGTGTAAGACTCCGTTGCGTTCACATGTGGGGAGAATATTTAGTGGAAGAACCTATATTCGATTCACTGTAATATTCCTTCGGCAAGCGGCAGCCACGTGTTTCGAGTAAGATTAATCTCTAATCCAATAAGTTGGAAAAACACATGTAGAATTGATGCAGGAAAAAAATGCGAATAATAAATTAAGGTGTATGTAGCTATAAAATGTAAAGTTGAACACTAAGATTTGGAAACTAGAAACAACTTTTTAAAATTAAAAATTACTAAAAAAATTGTATTTATGTGAATAAAAACTTGAAAACGATTTTTAAAAAATATAAATATAAAAGCAAATACTTGATTGGAATCTTAACTACATTTATCATCCTTAATTAAGTGGCCATTCACTTTTCGGCATTTTTTGGTTTGGCATTCTATTTGGGGGTTGTTGTAGTCAAAGAAATGGTGGTTGGTAAGTATAGATATTACTGTTTGCCGTCGTTGTTGTTACTTTCCTTCGTCAACACAACCATTTCCTTTGTGTTGCTGTCGGGAAGCAAATCGTTTCTTGTAAAGCAGTCATACCTTATTTTAAAAAGCAGTCGTAGATGATGGTTTCCTTTTTCTAACGCAAAGAAAAGTTAACAGGAATAATGGAGCAAAATTTAATTTTGATTCATGTTACTGTCATAGTCAACATTTTATTTTAGGCTTAATTATAATTTTTATCGTTAACTTTTTAATTTTTGACAAATTTTATTCCCAATATATTAATTTGACATATTTTATCCCCAATTTTTTAAAAAAATTATAAATTTTATCCTCCACAATTTTGATGATGTGTTATGCTAAAATAGTTGTACTTTTTATTCCCAACTTTTTATTTTTTGACAAATTTTATCCCTAATTTTTTTCATTTTTGACAAATTTTACCCCTAACTTTTTACTTTTTAGTGAATTTTATCCCTATTTTTTATGCTTATGTTAGCATGTCACGTCATCAAAACTGTGGAGGGTAAAATTTGTAACTTTTTTAAAAAGTTAGGGGTAAAATGCACCAAATTAATTTGTTGAAAGTAAAATCTGTCAAAAATTAAAAAGTTAAGGATAAAAATTATAATTGAACCTTTATTTTATTTTAAATAAAATCAAGTATGATTAAATAATAATATTATTAAAATTGTATTAACTAAATTCAATAATATATTTTCTAAGGCCATTAAATGAATGAACTACTTAGCTAAAAAGAGAATCAAACATTCAAAATTTGACCAAAATAAAAGGCATCTCCATAAATCACATAAAAAAAAAAACTCCGACATTGCAAAAACTATACATTTTATAAAAGACTATCATACTAATTTTTTTTTTCCAGGAACACAATTTTTTTCATAGAAGACAATTTTATTAAAATTGAATAAATCATTATAAATAATATGTTTTTGTATAATTTAATGGAGTTACATATCCAGAATTTGAATTTAAGATTATTGATTAAGTTAGAATAATATCATGCTGGTTAATTCACACATTTTGTAGTATATTAAAATATTTTTTAAATCTTATTAGAAAGATTTAAAATGACGTTTGACTATGGCATAATAATGTTGAAGAGAAAGCTGTGACTGGACTTTAATAAGCAATAAATGTTAAATTAAAAACAGTATCATAAGAGGGTTTTGACTTCAATTCATTGTTTCAAATTGAGTGAATTGTTTTAATAGCTGATGAATAAAAAGAAAATTTGAACCATTTGTTTCAGATTGAAAATTGAATGACCCATATATATTAAACTCAATGGTCCACACTGTCGGGCAAACAAACAATAAATTACAAATGGAATGAAACACAGCAAGGTCCTTTCTCCTCATGCAGCTGCAACACAGACCAATTCTTAGTCAATATTCAACACAATAATGTGTTTGGGACTACCAATTCAGCACATGCCACATTCTTATATAATGAATTTAAAGATTTTTTAAAATAAAAAATTAAACATTTTTATATTTTTTTTAAATATTTTTATATTTTTTAAAAATATTTTACATATATTTATAAACCTGCATTATAATTCATTATTAATTCATCCAAAAAATACTGCTGTTTTGAGTACCCTATCCATTTTTCTCACTCTTCTTCTTCTTCTTCTTCTTCTTCTTCTTCTTTACTTTTCACAATGTGTCCTATATTTTTTTTAACTTAAACTCACCAGTATTGATGTGTTGATTGAAAGGTATAAGTCACAAGTTTAAACTAATTGGAAAGGAAATTACTGTTAAAAGTGAGGTTCTTTATAAGTCAAAAATCACAATGAGAGTTTTAATGCCAAAGTAGAAGTTGGATGTGGTTTTTAGCTTCATATTGTAGTTGTTAGAGATAGTATAATATGAACTTGATACCTCAAAGTTTGGTGGGATTAGTTTTTAAAACAATGGGTATCTTATTAGTGGTGGCTAAAGGTAGAGGAAAAACATATGAAACAATGTGAAGAAGAAGAAATGGAGAAGGTAACCTAACCAAAACGATAACATTTTGCGTGGAGTGTTGTCAACTGTGATTAAATTAAGGATATTATATCCATGTAGATTTCTTATAAGATGTATCCATTAAGTTGGAAGGCAGAAGTGAAAGTAAGAAAAATACGAAAATGAAAAATTAATTTAGACGGTTAAAAATAATTAAAAAAAAATAGAAGACATAACTAAAATTTAAATCGAAGTACAAAAAGATAAAAATATTGATTTTAGCTAACATTTAAATAAATTTTACTATTTGAGCTAACAGTCTAAAATAGTACACTCCTCGACTATGTCAGCTACTTCATTCTTATCTACTACGGCATAATTTCCTTATATATATTTATATTAAAAAGAGTCTTAAAACACTAATTAAGGAAATCTTAATATATTTTTTAAATATTTATAATTATTTTAATAAGTAAATAATTATCATATGTGAATACGACAAAGTGACAAACTCACAAACACTTTTAATATTTTTTTTTACTTATAATTCCTGAACTAATTAAGATAGCTAAAACAAAAAAGAGAATTATTTCAGAGGAAGTGGCATTCTCATCTATCCATTCAGGTTGAGCCAAAAAGCACGAGTCAATGAATAGTTAGCAGCAATGTAAGGTCATATGACGAGTGGGCCCCCACAGCTCACCGTGTCCAAATTTTGCGTTATTTTATTTAGAGTACTAATTATTCCACATCCAGAATTATACTTCTGACATCCATCCAACATATATATAATTAATCACGTATATAAATATAATTAATTTTATTTAATAAATGATTAACTATAATAAAATATTTTAATAATTATATAATATTATTAATTACTTATAAAGTAAAATTAATTATTATTAAATATTTCAATAATCTCATGATACTGTTAATCAAATATTAATAATTGATACAATCACATTCATTTATTCTTAATCATTTTTGAAATAAAATTAACTATATTTATACATGTAGTTAATCATGTGTAAGAGTCAATAACTTCATAACACTATTAATTACTTGTGAAATAAGATTGATCATATTTGCAAATGAAATTAATCATATGTGATAACCAATAATCTTGTGACATTATTAATCACTTGTCATGCAAAGTTAATTATTATTAAATATTTTAATAACCTCATAAATCTGTTAATTATATATAAATAATTATATATAATTATGTTTATTTACTTTTAGTCATTTATAAAATAAAATTAATCATATTTATACATACAATTAATCACATTTTTTGATTGATGTTGGATGTAAGATTTCGGATGTACGTTTAGCTTTTTCCTTTTATTTATCCTATCGACATTTAAATATTTAATTTAAGTGATAATAACGAAGACTCTTTCACTCTCTTTTTCTTGCATAAAGTCCAAATAATTCAACAACCAACCCCAAAATTTCACAGAATTAGTTAAATACCCCAAGAAAACGGAAAATGACAGAATCTCCACCCAACTTGCTATGCACTTTCTTGTTCCTCTCTCTCTTTCTCTGTTTCGTTGTAAAGAAGAGTGTTGAAGCTTTTCTTCTTCCTCTGTCTTGTCTTCTTCCCTTTGCCTTCAACCTTTTCTTTTCTTCGTTGTCTATTACCGATTCCGATTCGGTACTCTTTCTTTCCCCTTTTTATTATTGATCCTCTGCGACAACGAATTTTTCTCATTCCTCCGTTTTCTCGGTGACCGAACGGAGGAGGAAAAGACAGTTCCGAAAACGATTGGAAAATGCTGGGAACTGCACTGCAATTCGGCGGCGTTCGCGGCGAGGATCGGTTTTACATTCCGGTGAAGGCGAGGAAGAGCCAGAATCAGCGCAAACAGAGTCACAGAGCCAGGAATGGCGAACCTGAAAACGCGGATTTAACTTCGAAGAACAAAGTCGATGCCTCTGAGAATAACAATAGCAATAGCAATAGTAATAGCGCTAGCAATCTCAACCAATCTCTGAAGCCAACTCTTTCTCCGTCTGTAGAGTCTGTTAGTAACATCGAGAGGTTCTTGGAGTCCACGACGCCGTTAGTTCCGGCTCAGTATTTCTCTAAGGTTTTGATCTCAATTCTTTGACCTTTGATTTTGCTTTTGGAATGTTGAAACAGTCATTGAAAATGTTTAGTACTTAGTTATGGTCTCTGAATTCTTGTTATGATTGTATGGTTTATTTTATGAGTAACTCGTTTTTTTTATTGTGTTGTGAGTGTAGACAACGATGAGAGGTTGGAAGTTTTGTGATGTGGAGTATCAGTCTTACTTTGCACTGAGTGATCTCTGGGAGTCTTTTAAGGAGTGGAGTGCTTATGGAGCTGGAGTGCCATTGGTCCTTGATCAAAGTGAATCTGTTGTTCAGTATTATGTTCCTTATTTGTCAGCTATTCAACTGTATGGTCACTCTGCTGAGAAGTCAAGTGCAAAGCCAAGGTATTGTTGCCATTTCATGTGCACAATAAGAATTTTGGTAATTTTAAGACAACAGTAACCACTGGAAACTTGGTAGAATTGTCGATGGATGCAGCTCTTTTACTCTGCCTCTCTGAGATTTGTTTGTATATATATATGTGTGTGTGTGTGTGTGTAATCAATTGATACCAGGTGTTAAACTTTTTACTCTTATTCAGAGGCTGAGATTGATTCATTAATTCTGTCGCATGACTTCTTTTTTTCCCTTCTTATACCGACGTTTGTCAACTCTTGTGGTGAAAATTTTCTTCAAGATCCTTGCTTTCATGATGTGTTTGTAAGTTATGTATAACCTAAGTAACTTGAATTAGCCTCAAATCCCTTAAGAGGATTGTCGTTGAACAGAGCTGTACTCAGATTTCCTATCTTCTGGTTCTGCATTAGGTCATGTTGCATCTATGGACCAAAATCATTTTGCCCCCTCAACACTGCATTGACCCTGGTTGTGCTCTTTCTGAGCTGAACATAGAATGAAAGTTGAAACAGGGCACAATATCTAGCTTAAAAAGAAATCGTAATGAGTGTTGAAAGTAGATATTACATTAAGCAATAAGCATTGCATATAGAATAATCGGCAACCATTTCCTAGTTCTCATTATCAACTATATAAAAGTAGTGAAACTGCTTGCTTATTGGTATTCTTAATCGTACAGTGAAAAAAAAAAAGAACATGGCAGACCTAAATTGCTGGATAATAAAGAACAAGTTTTCATAAATATCCAAACTGGCTACAATTTTCTTGACCTAAACAGCAACCAGTTCACTGTCTAGGGTTGAGAAGCGTCAATATATGGAGGGGAAAAAAGGATTTCATGTGATGGAACTAATGAATGAATCTCAGCCTTTGAATGAGAGTAAAATGAAGCATAAGATTTGGTTTAAGTATCAAGTTTAGGCCCCGAAGTCAATTGATTCTATCCCATGTCTGTGTGTCTGTGTATACGGTATATTGGTTAAATGGATTTTATGTGGTATTGAATATGCTTTATGGGTTCTGGTTGAAAGGCAACAGGAAAAAATTGAGAAGTAAATGAATTAGAAATACTAGTGTGGTTTTTAGTCTTTGTATAATGCTTGTCATAGATATATAAACTGCAGGAGTTCAGAATGCTTCTCATAGATATAGAAACCCAGACAAATATTGTTATCTGTTTATAATAGAAATTTAGTTGGTTTTGACTCTGTTTTCATTCAAAATTTGTTTACCCTCAAGAGGAATGTCGGTGGGCACTATTCCTTTTTATAAAAGTAGTTGTTTGGTATTTTGTAAAGAAAATGTTCAAATCTATTAGTTTATAAGCATTTGATTTTGTTGAGGGTGATCCTTGATGCAATGATAAGGTTGCTGCCTTGTGACCTTCTGGCTACTGCTTCTTGTATGTAGTCAATGTAATACTAAATATGTATAAATTACTTTTGCTAATGAAGTGTGTGCTATTGCCTTTTAGCTTGTAACCAATCAGATATGATTTTCTTATGTCATTAGGTACACCAGTGAAGATAGTGATGGTGATTACTACAGAGATTCATGTAGTGAAGGAAGTAGTGATTATGAATATGGAAAAAGGACTGAATTTATGACACAAAGAAGTCAATATCTAACAGGTGGTGTCTCACTGCAAATGAACATGCTATCTATACATGATAAATGCAGTACACTTCAAGAAGGATTTTCTAGTGATGATAGTGAAACTGGGAATCCTCAAGATCTTCTTTTTGAGTATTTGGAACAAGATCCTCCTTATAGTCGTGAACCGTTGGCTGACAAGGCAATTACTGATCCTTAGTTAATGTGTGGATTATTTACCCATAATCTGCTCAGTCCGTCTTATACTTTATAATATTTTGACAGATACAAGATCTTGCACGCCACTATCCTGCCCTCAAGTCATTGAGAAGCTGTGATTTATTACCAGCCAGTTGGATGTCTGTGGCATGGTAATCTAATGCGTCACTTCTTTCCCCCCTTTTTTTGTTTTGAATAGAGTTCGTAAGATTAACTTAATCTAATGTTTTAATACTTTTTTTTTCTTTTTCATCTGTTAACATATTTTAATGTAATGTACTAGGTATCCTATATATCGAATACCCACAGGTCCAACTTTAAAAGATTTAGATGGGTGCTTTCTAACATACCATACACTCCATACACCCTTGACAGGTAATTATGGAACTTCAAGACTATGTTTGATCATCAATTACATCTTAGACTTGCTTATACAGCACTCATTTTGACTCCATATTGCTAGGTTAAACGTACCTGTGCATTTTGAGATTATTTCCTATTTTTGTCCTCCAAAGGTACAAACAAGTGTTATTCGTTGGTCCTCGAAAGATTTTGTCATTGTTTAAGTCCCTCAACAATGCAAAGTGTCATTGATTTAGTCCTCCACTTTTTTTTAACAGAAGTTTCTCAATAATGCAAAATGTTATCACCTTAATTAGGACTTCATTACTCTCATTTCTCTTTCTCAAAAGAAGGATCAATTTGATGATACTTTGCATAATTAAGGGATTGAATTGATGACAAATATTTTTTTGAGGACTAAACTGATAATGTTGGTATTTTTGGAGGACAAAAATAGGGGTTTACTCTTTACTGTTTCCCCTTTAATATCTGCCAGAAACAGAATATTCACAAAAACAAATTATTCCATTTTTCTCAACTAATATGAAAGATGGGCATTTGCTCCAGTAGCACGTATTCAATGAACTGCATTTTTTTATTTTTCACTTGACTTTTAACTCTTATGAGTAATAAGTGCTTGCTCAGCAGTCAGCACACAGGTATAACTATAAATGCAAATATCTTATTCTGCTTTATGTTTTTTTGTGTTGTGTGTTATGAGCACAGGAAAGAGAAATGAGAAATTTATAAAAACTGACAAAGCAGTTGAACAGTTTTGATTAAATAACCTAGAATAGGAGAACAAATCCTCCTCCAAGTGTTTCCCCTTTCTTAAAAACTTTCTAATTGTGTGAGTGAATCTTTCTCTCCTAACTAGCTGATTGCTGTAACTATCCCTAACTACTCTTCTCTCTAACAATCCCTAACTACTTTTCCTTTTCTTTTTTGTCCTAACAGTATATGTATGTTTTTGAAATCAAATAAGCACTCTAAATTTTAGATGGATGACATGTTATTGATTACTTTGACAAAGTATGGGCTGTGGGGTAGCAGAGAAAGAGGGATTGTTTATTAATCATAATTATGTCTTATTAAAGAGTAAGGTGGATATTCTCTCTTTTTTGGTCAAATCATGTCAAAACCAATTTTAGAATACCTAGGTTATTCATAGACTTTGATGCTATGCAAATTGGATTTTCTTCTTAGCATTCAAATACTGCTGATGTTTCAAAGCCTATGCAATATTCTCATCTCTGTTATGTGGAGTTTATTCTCTTGTCGGTTTTTTATTGCCCAACACTCAATTCCATACTACATCACAGGTCTTATAGCTGCACAGTAAAATTTTCACTTAAGCTTGAATGGTACCTTTTAGTCATACATAACACTAGAGACACTTTATTTCATCTACCCTGCTTGATTCCTATAGTTTACATCACCCTATATTTCTTTGTCATTTTTGTATGATGAACTCAAGATACTTGTGTGATTTGTGATACAGTATGGTCTCCAATTTTTACCCTTGAGCTAGGATTTATGCATCTGTTGCTAAACTTACATTCCATATACTCCTTACTTCTCTACTTAAACGCAAACCACATGCTTCCAAATTTATCTTAATCTCTAACTTTCCATTCATTACTTCTTGACTCTCCAATTAGGACTATTTTATCTATTAAAAAAAATGCATTGGGGCCACAACTCTTGGACATGCTCAGTAAGCACATCCAAGACTCAGTCACAACAAGTTGACCCAATGCAAATGTACAGTTACAGGAAAATTTGCTGTGACCCCACCTTTTGTTCTCACTTATTGTAACCCCCTTGTACATATCTTTGATTGCTCGAATATAGACAATATGCACTCCTTTATTCTCTAAGGCCTTCCAAAACCTCTCTTGGCACCTATCTATCGCTTTTCCAAATTAATAAAAGACCATATGAAAGTTTTTTTTTTATTCCTCTAATATTGTTCCATCAATCATTGTGACAACTATTATGCTTCCATAGTCGACCTCCCCAGCATAAAACCAAATAGAATTTTAGTATCATTTGTTGTCTTAATCTCTTAATCTTTGCTCAATTACCCTCAATTTGAAATTGACAAATATGGAAAAGCAGAAACTAATTCTTAATCTTATAGTGCATTACTCAACTTGCTGGTTGATGTTATCTCAGCTTATATGTGAAAACAATGTTTTCTTCCAAAATCGTGAAATGTAATTGCTTGATCACTTTGATGCAATACTGACTAATTTATTTTCAAAACATTTCTTTTGATTACATTTTGCAGGAAGTGGTCCTACTCATGCTCCAACGCTGGTTTATCCCAGTGAGATGGATGCTGTACCAAAGATTTCTATACCTACTTTTGCAATGGCTTCCTATAAGTTAAAGGGATCTATTTGGATGAAAAAAGGAGTTAGCGAGTCTCAACAAGTGAGTTCCCTCTTGCAGGCTGCTGATAACTGGTTAAGGCTAGTTCAGGTTAATCACCCGGATTTTCAGTTCTTTAAATCACATGGCACATACCATAGATGAACTGAATAAGAGGACGTGTCATTCCTGCTTTTGGCTAAAACTGAGCCTTAATTTCTGTGTCTATTGCTTGGTGCAAACTTGATAAAAGTCCATCCATCTGTAGAGATTGTGATGGCGTGATGACTGCCTAATTGTGGATTCTTGTGATATGCCTAAGCAGCACAAAAGATGAAGCCGATATCAAGCAATCAATTCATAGAGATTGCTAAAGTGAAAAAGAAAAAGAAAAAAAAATGTTTTATATGGAGAAAAAACTATCAGATGAGTGGAGGGTCCTAATGAAATGGGAGAAAAACTAAATATAAAACCAGAGTGGTAGTATGGCAAACAAGTTCACAGGAAGGATGTGTGGGAATTAAGCCAGGCTGTACAAGCCTTTTCAGTTCAATAATGGTTGAGATCCCTTTAATTTCTAGAGATAAATATTTACAGATGTTGTGATTTAGAAGAAAATGGGTGAAATACTGAGATTTTGCTGTGTTGCGTGGCCCAATTTTGGCACTATATCTGATGAACATGTTGCTCTGGTGAGAGGAGAGATGGTAGTGTAAGTGTACAATAATTTGTTGTTTTAAAATGAGTTTTACACTCTTGCGATGTGTAATCATTTAGTATACGATAGCTAGTGGGGTAAACATGTTCTTGTACTCTTAAGATGTTCATAATTAGCTCGATGATGATGGAATACTCTGTAGAGAACGTATGATGTCAATCATGTAGTTTTCACACTGATAAATCTAAACTAGTGTTGAGAAACAGTATGAAAATTATTTTTCGGATTCCTTGCTTTAAACGTGTAGAGTATTTGGTATCATAAATGATCAATTGGCCACACAAAGAGTAACACCGCATTCCTCTTGCCATACCGAATTTGCTTCCATGTAGTAGAATTGTGCTATATTTCATGCATAAAAATAGAGAGCTTCAGGGAAGCCGAATTCAATGCAGTTTTAGTTTGGAATTCTCAAAACATAGATAAACTTTTGCTCAAATTGTAGTTTGGGACTTTCAAAACTTGACACCAAACGTGTCATATATAATTTACTACTCTAAATACTGCACATTCTACAGTACGGGATCCGAACTCATTGATTGGTGGGATGGTGCTGATGGTTTTTGACATCCTTACTAGGGCTAGGAGGGGGTCATTCAAATCATAACCTTATCAAAGGCGTTGCCAGATAATGCCCTGTGATTCTTTGCTACTCCCTCAGTCCTATAATAATTATCGTGTGATAAAAAAAAGTTTCAAAATAATTGTTATTTTAACTTTTTAATATGACATTAATTACTTTTTTCTTTATATTTCTTATAATATTACTGATGGGAAACAAAAACTAAAAATGAGTTAACGATAATAAGGTTAATTTTGTAAAATTGTTATTCTTTTTTATCCATTTATTAATTTTTCTTGGTTTGTGTAAAACCTAGGAAGATAATTATAATGGGATGAAGGGAGTATTTGTTTATATGCTTACAAATTGAGAAGCTCAAAGGGAAATGCAAAATTTTATAACTAGAAGGAAATAAATACATCTTATGTGTCCTTTATTTTTACGAAGGCTATGTTTGAATTAGTGAAAAATGATACTCCCTCTTTCTTTTTAAGTGTCGCATTTTTGTAAAAATTTTGTTTCTATTTATCTATTGTTTGCAAAGTTCAAGATCACATTAAATACCTTTTTTTTATCTTTTATCAATTATACTCTTACTTCTCTCCTAATATTTAATTAATTTACACATGTATTTATTGTGGAATGGAAAGGAAAATGGGTAAAATAGAAAATCCAACAACTATTTTATTAGAATCAAGAAAATTTATTGCATTTCTTGATTTCTACAAAACTACTTAAACTACATATTAAAAAGAAACGGAGGGAGTAAAATAAAGTGAGATGGAATGGAATTTTAATATATTTTATTATTTGATTTTGTTAAATTAGAATAAAATGGAATGGATTTCGTTCCATTCTATCTAAAATTTAATTTATATCTCCTCTCAGTTTGGAGGTTATGGGATGGAATCAAATTTTTCATTTCATCATAATATACCTACACAATGGACTGAATGGAGTGACCTATATATTGCATCTCATTCCACTCTATTTTATTTCACTCTATTTTATTCCATTCCACTTATTATAAGATATCTCAACATAAACTGCAAAATCTTTGAAAAAAAATACGAGAGGTCAAAACAAGATGTGAGTATAGTTTTACGCTTGCTAAGAGATACATTGTTTTATAAATAAATAAACTTTTTTTGGTTTATTTCTCAAATAATTTCTCTCCATTTATAAACCATAAATGGATAAAAGATAGTAGAAGCTAAAGATAAGGATAATATAAGCTATCTAACTAAAGATAAAAGGAGATAAAAATAAAAGATACTACTATATTCTAAAATTAACTAACTTTCAGTTATTAACGTTTCTCTGTATTATCAGTTAACAAAATATTTAAATAAATAATAATAATCTGAGATTTTAAGGTGAAACAAAATCGGTGGGGAAACTGAATTTGCTTAATTTTCGAAATAGAATAACTTAATTAGCTTAAACAAAAAATCGTACGATCAGAATCGCACAGAGTTTAAATTATAGAAACCAAAAGCTCAATAATTAAGCCTAATTTTTTAAATTTGCTGTATTTACATGTCCATATCATATTATATCCATATCTCATATCATATGTGGTTCCTAGCAAGTAGCAACTAGTTACTATTTGGTGCAAGACCTCTAAGGCAGTTTCTTTTACAGAATATGGTGAGGAATCGAATAAGTTAAATACATAGCAATTGTGGATAGGTACTAGCTACTCATTCCGGACGAGAAATCTTCACGTATGATTGTAATTATTGTAATTAACGCCCACAGTTGCACACCTTATTTTTCATGCATATGCCCTTCTGATGCTATTGTTCATTAATTAAGCAATTTTTTAACCTTCAGACCAAATTGTCCATTTATGCTTTTCCAGATTCTTGTGTTGGCATAAGCATCTCTAACATCTGCACATAATTTAATTAAGATGTCAATAATGAAGGTAGCATTACAAAAAGTCATTATATGTCACATAAGTAAGATTAAGACTCCACCCTCCACGCTCAAAAGAACAAATAATTTTGTCATAGGGTGACAAGCATATATTTAATTTGATTCATCGGAATATATAGAACTTTTTTTTTACGGATACCACGAATGTCCAAAATAACATAATTGTAAAACATCATTTTCTCCATTCTGGCCAAAAGAATTGAGATTAAAGGTGATTTGCTTAGTTGGAAATTTCGGCTTTACAAATTCTGAAAAGTTGGGCAGACAAAAGTTGGTTTTATATCTCTAGCATGCCTTGTCATGCAAGAACCTTTTGTGTTTTGTGCTTGAAAGGTGGAATAGCACAGTCGCACTCTACATTGCGTTGAAATTCAATTGAATTTGAAGAATAGGGCTAGCAATGATCAAACTCTAGACCACTTAGGCATAGAAGCTTTAATTCTCCTTAAAGTTATTGTTATTAGGTGAAGGGTTGAAAGATTGGTTCTATATCTTCAACGAGTATTTTGCTTTGCAACCAAGCATAAGGCTTGTGTAAATCATTGTTTATCCTATGAATCTTACACCAGAAATCACCTAGCATATATTAGCAACTATGCTGGATTATCTGGAATCATATTGTGCAAGAAAATCACAACTTACTATGCAAGGTTGTCCCAGTGAAGGAATCCACCATGTCCCCTAGCGTTTGTGAACTTATAAGTGGAACCTGAAACTATTCAAGAGAAACACCAAAGTGTCATTAGATTGCAACAAAGACATCAATCAAACCAATATTGACATGAAAACCTAAAATTTAGGTGGATATTAGGCAGAGTGTACCTTCGTAGCCTTCAAGAACTGGATCTTCTGACAGCAGAAGTGGTGTGTCTAAGTCAATGAACCTACAAAAAAATTTGGAATATTTAAATGCATTAATAAAAGAGTTTAATGATCATGACAGTGTAAAACAGTTTTACACTATCACCCAATCACAAATCATTGTTGATATGACTTTTAAAATAGTTATCATAAAAGCAACAAACTTATCATACATTGTGGACTATGATTGGATGATGGTGTAAAATTGTTTTTACACTGTCAGTGCATAAACTAATTTCTCTTAATAAAATAGAAGATTAGAAGGTGAACAATATGAGGATATAAAAACTAAAAAATGGCTCAAATGTTTTAAACATAAATGATACATACTTAAAAAAGCCAAGGCCAGCAGCAAGTTGGCCAGCAAAACCCATAGCAAGTCTAGTCTCAACCATACCACCAATCATCAAATCTAATCCTGCTGCTTTTGCCTTTTCAATAATTTCAAGGGCACCAATAACCCCAACTTTGGCAAGCTTAATGTTAATGACATCTAAAGCATTCCCTTCCACAATTTTGTAAACATCAACTATACTTCTGCAACTCTCATCAGCTGCAACAGATACTCCATATCTCTCTCTTGCTATGTTACTGACATACCGAAGACCATCCCAATCATCTCTATGAACTGGTTGCTCAAACAGAACAGGTGTCAACCCCATATCTGTAATAGAAAACAAATCTAGGTTCAATGCCAAATTGCCTAAAATATTGCAATAAAGTTTCATGAGTATATTAGTGCATGTGGTGTGTGCATTTTCTTGCAAGACAATGACAATTATTTGGATGGAGAAAAAACTTTAACTATGTAGAGCTTTTAACCATGTAATTTCTCAAGAACTTCCACTGCTTCCTCAGAGTTATACCCCTCATTAGCATCAAGAATAAACTGACACTCAGGGTGGGCAACACGTATAGCTTGAAGCACTTCTATATCTGCATTCAGATTCTTGCCCACTTTCAGCTTTAAAGTCTTAAATCCTTCTTTATAGTACTTAGAAGCCAATTCAGCTGCTTCAGCTGGAGAAACAATTGGGATCTGTACAGATAAGCTGGCTTAGATTTCTTTCTAGCAGATAGTTTTTTTCTCATATTTTTGTAAAATTATTTTCATCATAAGCATTTTCTTTGAGATAAAATAAGAACTTAACTGTTATATCAGTGGTTATGGTATTTGAAGCCCCACCAAAAAGCCTCCACAATGGCACACGAATACTATTTGCAACAGCATCAATTATTGCCATCTCCACCCCA
This sequence comes from Pueraria montana var. lobata, assembly GCA_026413185.1. NCBI lineage: Eukaryota > Viridiplantae > Streptophyta > Magnoliopsida > Fabales > Fabaceae > Pueraria > Pueraria montana. Next base: position 21,877,122 of record CM048648.1, on the reverse strand, counting down.
GCCCTAACCTTCAATTACACAGAGGGGAGTATGTGCTATGATTTTACAACCTTATTCATACATAAGACAGTTGTTCCTTCAAGAGCAATAAAATAGTACATAAATTAACATGAATTTCTTATGAAACCTTTTTAACTTCAGAAGTCAATATGCACTATAAAATCTCAGGTTGTTTCCGTCAAAAAGTAACAACTAATTTCTAAAAATAAAATAAAGATGGGGAAAGAGGTTAAATGCTATGTAGGGAAAATGGCAAATAGTAACTGATGTCAAATAATTTAGTTTTATAAAAATTGAAGGGGAATGTGAAGGAGATAATTAAAAAGAAAAAACATGAACAAGGTCTGCAATTGTGTATCTCAGTGTCCATATCAGTCTCCATTTGCTTCAAATATTCTGCCACCTGTCCCCTAACCCCCATCCCCACCTTTTACATTATAATAAAGGATCTACTTATATATTTGTGCTTCTAGAGTTGCAAAGCCATTATAATTAAGCATCTACTTATATCTTGAAAATTCTGTTAGCATGGAAAGAACTGTATTGGCATTTGATGTAGAAGAACTCAATGCATGCATTAAATGCCAGTATTCAACTAACCCTCAATGTTTAAACCATTGGATGAGGTATCAGTCTATGTACACAAGCCCCTCACTTTCAACTCCACATATAATACTCAATAATTGTTGCCTCACATTTAAGACCTCATTTATTTCAGGCTGTCATTATTACTCATTCTAGCAAATGAACCCGAATCAAACTGGTGATACTCATTAATACTCTCCCATGACATCTCTCTTTTACTTAATAAAAATATATATGCATATACTGATAGAATGTAACCACTGAGAGTCACACCCTTGTCAAACCAGCCGATAAAAAAAAAAAAAAAAACCCTTGTCAAACCATGAATGCCATACAATACTCTCAGTAATTGAAAGATTTAAAATCTGGACCCTTATTCTTTTTCCCCTATCCTCTCTTCACGGCAAGATTATGCTTTATCTTTTTTTTTTTTTGGTAAAAATAAAAAAGAAAATCCATTAATATGAATAGAGAATATGATCATTACGAAGAGAGGATTAAGAAAAGAGTCAAAAGACTCTTTTCCCTTCTTTCCCTTGAATTATCTTAATATTGATTCCAGAACAGAAAAAAGCAAGCAACTTTTAAGCAAACAAGAATGTAACAAAATATTTTCTTAAAATCAAGCAAAGAAAAGAACCAAACCAGTGGTCCAAAATAAAAGTCACACAAAGGGAAAAGTCAGGTAAGTAACAAAATACAATCCTAGATTGAATATTGAAACTTTCTCAAAATTTGAAACTCTCTTTTCATGACGTTAGTGACCAAGTAGAAAACTAAAGCTGTTATTCAAAACTCAAGGAATTTGCATAGCAAAAGGGTCAAAAACACCATGTCAGTTTCAAAAGTACAACAAGTGAGAGAAACATTAGAGGATTAGAATGATTAACAACAACACAAGCACTGGTAAAAACATGAAGTAAGATTAATCTAACTCACTGAAGCAAATTGATGCCCTGGAAGGATACCACCAATCTCCCCCAACATGGAACCCAAAGTCAGTGCAGGACATCTCCTCAAGAAGGCACATGCCTCAGAAGCCTTGGCCATGGCAGTGGTTTGGTCCTCTGCAGTAACAAAAGGCAAAATTGGTGCCTCACCCCACCCCACAGCACCATTGCTCAACTCAACCCTTATGGCCACGTTCTCCACCTTGTCCAATCTAGAGGTGGCAATGGTAAAGGGGGCTATTAAGGGCACATTCAGTGGCCTGTTCTCTGCTCTATGCACATCAACAGTGAATGTTTCCAACAAATTCTTGAATCCAAAGGTGATTGGGGCTGCTGTAGGTGTAGCAGAAGCCATGATCTTGATAAAAGCACCAGATTTTTTGGCAAAGCACCTTGTGGAATTGGAGTTTTTTGGGTTGTGGGACAGTGACTTCATCAAAGTTGAGTCCATTGGGTGTAGTGTTCTGCAGCTTAGTGGTTGAGACATGTTGGATCCTAGGACTGGCAGCATATGATTGGGTTTTTGTGAACAAGTCTATGTTGGCTGCAATTTATAATTGTTTGATGCTAAGCTGGGAATTTCATTATTTAATTCTAACCAAGGTGATTCATACCTGCTATGCTATGTTGTTTGTCTTTTCTTCCTAACATCACCAAACCTTTATGCTCATTTTTTAATGATTGTTTTTAATAATTTGTGCTTAAAGTATGAAAAAATTACCACATTTTTTTTATCAAATTAAATAATGACGTAAACAGAATTTAATTTAAAACTTCAATGCTCAGCGGGACTCGTTTAGGTCCCAAGGAGATAATGTACTACTACAGAGTAATAATGATAGGTACTATGTATAGAAAACAAAAAATCTGACACGACAGTGTATTCATTCGTATTAAAAGGAAATGAAGTTAAGGGACGTGGCCACGTGAAAAAGTTGATGTACTTTAGAAAAATGTTAGTTTTAAAATATTAATTTTTATATCATAAATATTACTTTTTATTTTTAATACAAAAATATTTTTATTATATTCTATTTTTGTGATGTATAATTTTATTATTATTTACTATTTTTAAATTTTAAATGTTAAATTATTTTTAATTTTTCCATTGTTTCAATAATGTTTTCTCAAATCTTATTTTAATTATTTTTAGTTTTCCATATAAAATTTAGGCTTAATTGTAATTTTTATCCCAACTTTTAATTTTTGACGAATTTTATCCTCAACAAATTAATTTGGCGCATTTTACCTCCAATTTTTTTAAAAAGTTACAAATTTTATCCTCCACAATTTTGATGGCTTGGCATGCTTACATAAGCATAAAAAATGGGTGTAAAATTTACCAAAAATAAAAAAGTTAAGGATAAAATTTGTCAAAAAGTAAAAAGTTGGGGATAAAAATTACAACCATTTTAGCATGTCATGTTATCAAAACTGTAGAAGGTAAAATTTGCAACTTTTTTAAAAACTTGGGAGTAAAAATTACAACTATTTTAGCATGTCACGTCATTAAAACTGTGGAAGATAAAATTTGTAACTTTTTAAAAAAGTTGGGAATAAAATGCGCCAAATTAATTTGTTGGGATAAAATCCGTCAAAAATTAAAAAATTGGGGGTAAAAATTACAATTAAGTAAAAAATTTATACTTTTTGTCAAATTTCAGTTATTTATACTTACAAATTAATTTTAAAATTATTCTTTTCCCTTAATTATAAATTACTATATAATTTCTTTCTTTATTTAAATCAACTATCTATATTTATCTCATAAAACTAAATTTTGTATTTTATATTTTAGAAATTTGCTAGTTGTCTTTATATTTTCTTTATATGAAGAAAATTCCAGTTTCTCTTTTTTTCCTTTTATCTATTAGATAATTTGACATTTTATAAGGAATGTAAAATAAATATAAAAATATTTTTAAAAAATAAGGACTCTGCATTGTAGTAAGAACTATTTCCTTTTAATGTAAGTTTTAAGGGTTAATTATGTTTTTGGTCCCTGAACTTTTTCACATTTTGGTTTTTAATTCCTGAACAAAATTTTGACTAGTTCCTTGAACTTTTGTTCCATTAATATTTGTGATCCGTGCTGTTAAATATTGCCGTTAAGTGATGATGTTGCATTATTATTATTAATATTTTATTATATTTTGTGGCGTTTATTTTTCTGGCGGTTAAAAACCGTCAGAAATTACTTGGCTGAAATATTTAATATACATTAAATAATTTACGGCGGCTAAAAGCTGCCAGATATTGCTATATCTAGATCCAAGTTTAATTAAAATCAAAACACAGCTCGAATTCAAATCAAAAATCACGACAACAAAAAAATTATTACTTTCCAAAATTTTACTTTCAATAGTTTTTTTTATCAATCAGGGCATAGCATTTCATTTCCCTCATAAAATTCATCATCACCCACCAGAATCTAATATACACAATGAAAGATTAAGTGCCAAAACAAAAATCGCTTGTTTTACAGTACCCATTGTCTCCGAAATCTAAATCGAGCGAGGGAGAGAAAAGCGTATTCAAATCCTCTTCAACCCACTTGCTACTTCTCTCTCTGTTTGCTTTGCTAAACTTTGCAAGTGAAGCTGCTTTTATATGCAACGAATCTCTACTTCCGCCGCCGCCAGAGCCACCCACTTCCATTGCCGTCGCCGGTACAGATCTGCCCCGCCGTGCCAGATCTACCCCCAACCGCGGTTATCTTCGACATAGCCTCCCAAATTTCAGATCTGAATCAGATCTAGATCGCGGCGGAAGGAAGACAAGGAACAACGAAATGCGTGATGAAGAGTATGATTCACGCACCGAACCTTCACTACTCTTTGCGTTCTTAAACAACGAACCATCGATTCACGTCATCTCTTCTTGTTGGTTCTCGAACCCGAAGGAAAGAGAGACGAGTGTAATACTTTTTTGTTGTTTGCGATTTTTGAATGATTTAGAGCTACGTGTTTTGAATTCGTTTGCTTTGAATTAAATTTGGATCTGAGAAAGTAAAATTTGGGAAAGTAATAGTTTTTTTTTTTTTTTTGATTTTTTATTTGAATTGGAACTGTGAGTTTTGATTTTAACTTTTTAATTAAATCTGGATCTCTATATAGTAATTTTTGACGATTTTTAGCCGTCAGAAATTATTTAATGTCTATTAAATACTTCCGTCAAGTAATTTCTGATGATTTTTAACCTTAGAAAATTAAACGTCACAAAATGTAATAAAATATCAATAAAAATAAGGGAAAAGAGCACTCAGTCCCCCTAAACTTTACTCATTTTACAAATAGACACTCTAAACTTTAATTTTGTCCAAATTGATCCTTAAACTTTATTTCTTTTACAAATAAACACCATAAACTTTAATTTTGTTTCAATCAATCCTTAAACTTTACCTCTTTTACATATGGACACCTAAATTTCAATTTCATCTCAATTAATTCTTAAAATTTACTAACCTCATAAATAATTTTTTAATACTAAATTAGAGTTAAATTACTAATAAAAAAAATCTCAACTGATTGTTCATTTAATCTTAACTATTTATTAGTTTTATTTTTTTAAATCACTTTTCCAAACATTTGTTTTATAAGCTAAATAATTCATTAATATAAGATTGTTTTTTATGAACATAAGAGGTGTTCAAAATAAGACTCATTACAAGAGCAAGTTACTGCATAAGAAACATACAGTAAACTGAAGCTAACATTTACGTATTACAATACAATTTCACTCATAAATTTCTATACTCATTGTATAGTTATTAAATCCTCACCAAACCGCAAACGTGTGCCTCAGACCTTTCTCTGATTACTTTTCCAAACATTAAAACATAATAAAATTAAAAATTAAAAATTAAAAAACAAATAAAAACTTTTTTGATTAATGTTATTATTTCTTCTTTTTATATATCTTGTAAATTCAAATTCTTTATTATATTTTAAATATTAAAAAAATAGTTGTAATAAAAAAATTAATAAATGATTAACATTTAAGATAAATAACTTGAAAAAAACTATTTGTAAAAAAGATAAATGTTAAAGATAAATTAAAATGCAATTAAACTTTAAGGTGTCTATTTGCAAAAAAGTTAAAATTAAAGTATCAATCATAATAAATTTAAAGTTCATAGTGTCTATTTGTAAAAGAGACAAAGTTTAAGGATTAATTGAGACAAAATTAAAGTTTAGGGTGTCTATTCGTAAAAGAAGTAAAGTTTAAGGGGACTTAATGCTCTTTTCCCTAAAAATAATGCAACATCATCCCTTAATGGCAATATTAACAGCAGGGACAAAAAACATTAACGGAACAAAAGTTCGGAAACTAAGACCAGTCAAAATTTTATTTAGAGACTAAAAATCAAAATGTGAAAAAATTGAGGGACTAAAATCATAATTAACCCAAGTTTTAAAATAATGGCAAGGTACATGGATGTTCATCCAACTATTCACGTACTTGACTAAAAAAAAACTATTCACGTACTTGAAACCATATCTATAATCAACACTTTCCCACAAAATGAAATAATTTCAAGCTTGGTATTTCATGCAATTATAATAAAATTGTAAAATATCTTCTTCTTTTTTTGTCATTTGTATATTTGTTAATCAATAGTTAAAGACTAAGTGTATGTTAAGATGTTAGTTGGAGATACTCAAAAGTATTTTTATTCCTAAATATTTTTTTTTTTATTTTGGAACTTGAAATTCGAAAATGTGTATTGAAATTTTTAAAAGCACATTCTCAACTTTTAGTCAAACATAGCCCAATTTTTTTTTTTTTTTTTGAGGTGTAAAATCACTAAAACAAGTTTTACCTTTTTAAATAAAATACTTTGAATACTCGTAACTAAAGAGATCCAATTCTTTACCAATTGTATCAGGCTTAGTTAGTAAATTGTAAAAGATTCTGGTCCATGTAAGTGATTTCATTACTCAATTAAGTTTTTTTTTTTTGCTGATGATTACTCAATTAAGTATTTTAAGTACTATATGAGGTATTTTTTAATTTAGATAACATTAAAAATATATTTAAAATTTAAAATTATAAAAATGTAATTAATTCAAATAAATATGTAAATATAAAGTACTTTAGATTTCGGGAGAAAACTAAATTTTAAAAATTTGAAAATAATTAATTTAAATACATAAATTGTTGAGATTTAAAGATAAAATGAAAATCTTAATGTAAATAAAAATTAAAAATAATTAATAATTATATAATTTTAAATATGTATACTAAATAATGATAAAATTATATACTATAAGAAGAACTAAAATAAAATAAAAAAAATAATTTATATTTAAAATTAAAAACTTAAATTTATTATAAAAAATTAATATTTTAACAACTAAATTAAGTAAAAAATAAATAGTGTCTACCTAAGATTTTTATCCATAAACCCTTCACAAATTTTGTTAGAAGATAAAATTATGGTGAGAAATATGTTATTCGACAGCTTGTGTAAAACTTTAGAAAGAGTTCTGAAAAAATAATTTATACAAATATAATTAGTGAAGGAAGATAACCAAAATAAAGTTGTTTTTCACATATTCTTGTTGTCAAAGTAAAGTCTTCTAAGTTGGAATCCTGCTTTAAATTTTTTAATACGACTATTTTCTTTTTTTTCATTTCGTATAAGATGATTCACTATTACATATTTAAAACTTTAAGGGCATAATGCTTTGTACATGCCTAAGTTTAAAAAAATTTAGTTCTCAACTTAATCACTTTTAACGTGAAGTAAACATTTCAGTAAAATCAATTTTTTTTTCAACCTTGTTTGCGCATAATAGCTTGCAGAATATGAGAAGTATTATGTAAAAGATATAATAAGCATCAAGTCTAAGTTTTAAAAAATATTCTGTTCAAAATTTTTAAATGAATTACATACAGCTTGACTACGTTAAGGTTTTTCTTTTTTAATATAAATATGGGTTTTTCGTTTCTTCATTATTATTATAGTTTTAGCCACCTAGAATTTGTCCACTTAATGCTAGATCCCTAGATCTAATTATAGGTATGATTTTAACTAAACTCAAATAATTATAAGAAAGAAAAATACAAGTAAAAGAATTACCTTTATTAACTATTAAAATACACGAAGTAAGTAGTAACAATATTTTAATATAGCCACGCATATTTTATATTTTAACTAATATTTTAATATTCTAAAAAAAAGGCAATATTTTATATTTTAGTCTAGGTAGGCAGTCATTATATTTGTTTAATTAATAATCCCGGACCCACACTTCAACGATTCTCGTCCGGCATAATTGATGACTTTAACTTCTGATTCTTGGATTATTATATAACTTTTTCTTTCATCTTACTTCTATTTCAGTTTTGTTTTTATTTCTGGTCATATTATTTATTATATTTATTAATTTTACTGTTTTTTTTCTTCTTTTTTTTACTTTCTTTTCCATTCCACTCATACATCATAGAATTAATTGGGATATGTACGTGTGTCCCTGATGACACTTTCCCTCGACATTTATTAAGCAGTGAATAGAAGAATGAATTATAATAGGGTAAACTGTGTCTCTTGGCTATGCCAAAAGGACAGAGTGAAACAGTCAGTGTCCCTGAAGCATAACACCCTTCTACTTCTACCTAATGTAATGGGTTTATCTTTTTCTTGTTCAGTAGATCTTGCGATTCACGTTTTATCTTTTAATATTAAGTTAAAATATTATTTTAGGCAAATATTTACGTGTTAGTCTTATACTCACGAGGAATTAATTGTGAGTCAAAAATTATTTTTTTTGGATAAGCAAAATTATTATTACTAGTGTTTTAGCCCGTGTATTGCACGGACTTATTCAAAACTTCACTACCTTCTTTATATAGTCAATAGAAAGAAATTTGAAAAGAAAAATAAATGATTATATATCACATCGAAAGAAATTTTAGAAATTAAAAACTATAAAATTTAAATAAAAAAAAAAATAAGGAAAGATGTAACGATGTAGCTTTAATTTTTTTTAATATTAACTTTGAAAATTGAAAGGTAAATTAAATTAAGGATTTGAAATTATTGATAAAAGAGAGAAATCTTCCGAATTAAAAAATAGAGTTAGAAGAACTGATAAAAGAAATATTAAAAAAAAAAGATAGCATCATATAAGAAAAGTGAATGGATGTAGTTATAGAAATATTGTAAATGTGGGTAGTTATAGAAATTTATAAGAGAATGAATGTAAGGAAAAGTGAGGAGAGTAAAGCAATTAGAACACATATAGACTTATTCATTTATATATATAATGAGATTATTAATCTGTACCTGAATTCAGCATAAGGGTTGCTCAATACAAGATAATGGTATGTACATAACATTTGTCACAAACCCATGCTACTCTAAATATAGAAATTGGCGCCTCCCCATGTTTGTGTATAAATTAATTTAGGTAAATTTGATTTTGAATTGAAATAAATTTAGGTAATTTGTGTTTGTGTATTGGATCGAAAACTTTACGTAGAGTTTTACTATTAACATACTTTAAGTATAAAAACATCACAATATAAATTACTACTTTATTTCAAAATAAATTTTGTAAACATCCACCAAATACACACATTACGGGTTTATCTTTATCTTTATTATATTTAACTTGGAATTTTTACATGTTATTTATTTGAATTAAAATTTTAAAAAATATGAGATAAGATGAAATTAACGTTATTGATATGATGCATCATCATCATCATAATAGATAAATTATGTAATCAAAATTAAAGTAGATTTTATAATATATACTTTAAAATAAATAATATCAATATAAATATAATAACATGTTATGTAAAATATTATTCATTAAGTTAAAAAATCTTATTACTAATTCATAATGTTAAAAAAATATTTTTAAAGAATATAAGGCATCGGGTCAAATTGTCCTTAAAATACATCAATGTTCTATTTGAATAAATTTTTCCACAAGAATTATAAAAAAGAAAAGAAAATAAGAGCATAAAATGACCTAAGTCTCTTTCATAAGTTAAAATTAACTTATACATCTCAACTTTTAGAAAGATTAAACGTGAGAATTTTTATAAAATTAAGTATACAAATTAATTTTAACTTATAAAAAAAATATTTTTGTTTTCTTGATAGAAAAAATTATCAAACAAAACTTAAGTCTTATTTCTAAAATTTAAACTGAAATGCATAGAACACATTAGAATGGGGGGTTGAATAGTGTGTTAAACAAAACTGAAATATTTTCGCAAAGATGGAGATGCCTTAACTTAGATTTTACAAAGAACTTGTAAAACACAGAGTTACTGCTATCGTCCAGTAGTTCAAAATAACAGTTCAACTAGACTACATTTTCAAGTTATCGTCCAAGCGATAAACAAACACTTTTCACAAATAAGTTTATAAGGAAACTTGTGCGTCTAATGCGAAGAAATAACACAAGAAATAACTGGTAAGCTAAAAGCAATAGAGTAAAAACACTTGGTTGTTCACTCAACCTGAGCTACGTCCAGTTCTCCTTCAAAGATTACCTTTTGAAGGGTTCCACTAATCAAAACTTTGATTACAAACAAGTATTCTCTACCCTGCCACTTCTGGTTACAAGTATTCTCTAGGCCACTTCTGGCACACCTTTAATCTCCTCCTGAGATTAAAGTAACACCCAAGTATTCTTTGTCACTAAGTCACTCCTGGCTTTCCAAACAAACAGTTTGATTACAAGATTCAAATCAACTCTCACAGAGAGGATATTACAATATAAAACAGATTACACAAAATAACTTAGCAAAGCTAAGAAGTTGCTCTTTTCGCACAAGTGTTGGTTGTCCAAATATTTTGACAGAGTTTCAGCTCTTTGAAAGACTTGAATGCTTCGTTGGTTCTTCATGAGCTTGATCCTCTATATATAAGCCACTGAGTGCAGGTATCTGTTGTGGGATTTGAGCCTTTGTCAAAAATCATTCTCTCACAATCATATAACCGTTACCACGTGTCAGCTTGGGGTGGAGAGAGAGAGGGGACAACAGTACATGCAGCGCCTCCACTACTTGTACGGTTTTGCAGAGAGAAGCTTTTCTATCTCCTATGGTACACTTTTTGAATATTCAAATGAAATGTCACATATGAAAAGAGAGAGAATAACAGAACATTCCAAAGAATCAACATCGAAAAGCTTAAGTGTACTCTCTGACATAATGGACTCATTATATAACAATTTGATAGAAAAAGTTTGTGTAAGTTATATAAGCGAGTAGACGCTTCCCAAATGGACGTAGTGTTTGCACGCTAGTTTTCACAAGGCTTTGGATGCTTGTTTTATAATAGCACATTGGACGCTGGATTTACACTTAAGAAAAAGTTCCAGTTACTCATTGGACGCGATAAGCACATAACGATATATAGTTTGAGCTTAAGAAAGAAATACAATACCATGAAGGCATTGGACGATGTGGCACTTGTTATACTCAAACATAAAACATTAGATACTTCAAAATTTAATCTCATTTGTTATCATCAAAATCGAAGTTTTAGGGGTTGGACATCGTCCTAAGTCTTAAACTCTAACAATCTCCCCCTTTTTGATGATGACAAATAATGCTAAATTTTGATGAGAGCAAATACATAATCATCTACAGGTATCAGAGATATATGTGTGATGGAATGATTATGCTATGCCAGAAAGTGTTGCCAGGGTATAAAGATGTGAAATGAAGTACTCCCCCTGAGTTCAACATTTCTCATGCCTTAAAACATACTACCTCCATCCCTAAATATAAGACTCTTTTCTATAAAAAAAAAATTATCCATTTTTATAAGACTCTTTTCAAGTTGTCTCTTGCATTAAATATTTTTTGACCAAAATATCCTGAACCACTTTACAATGGATGCTATAAATTAATAAGATAAGTACATTCTCTCTCTTATAAGGATTGGAGAAGATGACTAGCATTCATAAATTAATAAGGTAGAAAGTAATTGAGTGGAAAGAAAGATATGATAGTCCCAATAATTATAAGGATAATTTTGAAAAAATAATACAAATTGTTAACAAATTTAATGCTATTAACTAAATTAGTCAACTTTCTTAAAAGGTGTGAATTAGTTAAAAGAGTCTTATCTTTAGGGACGGAGGTAGTAATATAAGAGAATAGGGATTAAAGCATGTTAAGAAAAACAATATTAGAGTAAGTAAAAGCATATCAAAGATATGAATGCAGAGTATATGATAAAAACACCTCATGTATTTAATGAATAGTTTAAAAACAAGGATATTTACACAGAGTAGTGCAATCAAGACTCAATGATCAAAATTTCAATTTCTCCCCCTTTTGTCATCAACAAAAAAATGGGTTTGAAAGATGGAAAATTGATTGACCATCATGGTCACTTAAGGCTGTTGAGATGGTTCTTGTGGTGGAGGTGGTTATTATGGGGATGGTGGTGCTGGTTGTTTAACGGGAGGTGGTTGTTGATGTTGTTGTGGATGCACAGGTTGCACAGGGTGATAAGAGTGTCAATAAGATTAGCAGCTATTGACTGTATCTGGTTTACCAGCATCTGAGAGAGATTCATGAATTGGTCAACAAGCTGCTTGAACAACATGATGATAAAGAAGCTGTAGGAGCCAAGTGGGTATTCAGAAACAAGCTGGACGAAACAGGTAAAGTTATGAGAAATAAAGCCAGGCTAGTAGCCAAAGGTTACTCACAACATGAAGGTATAGACTATAATGAAACTTATGCACTTGTTGCACATCTTGATGCAATTCGCATTTTACTGTCATTTGCAGCTCATAGTAATATGAGGCTACATCAAATGGACGTAAAAAGTGCATTCCTCAATGGACTGATAAAAAAAGAAGTCTATGTGGAACAATCCCTAGGGTTTGAGAGTGAAACTTATGCATTTCTCAATATCTTAGACTCTAACATAAACCCTTCAAAATTTTCTCCTGATCATGTCAGAATGATGTAGATTGAGATGAGTTATGAATATTCATAAATTTGATCATTAGGCACGAGCATCTGGTTATTTTAATTAACTTCAAAGCAATGGTAGATAAATCTTTATTTTCTCATTATAAATATTTACTCATTTTAAATAATAATAATAATAATAATAATAATAATAATAATAATAATAATAATAATAATAATAATAATAAATAAAAAAAAGAACGACCAAAATCCAGTCCTTATTGTTGTGGCTATTAAAATTTAGTAAAAATTATTTACTTTTAGAGAAAATAGTAAATGCATTATTCAATTATAAATTATTATACTCCTTCTAGTCTAGATTATAAACAAGAAAAAAAAAACTTCACATTAATTAAAAAAATTAGTTAACATCATTTAATTTTGTTAATCACAATTACAAAAATAACCTTTCTTTCCAAACTATTTTTCATTAGAACTTGATATCAAGAATAAAAATAGGTAATTGAAAATGGAATCTCAATTAAATGAAGGGTATTTTGGAGATTATATAATTAAATATACTAAAATTAATTAAAATTTGTTTATATTTGAAACCAAAATATATAAATTTTTTATTGCTTATATTTGAGATCGGAGAAAGTATATAATAAGTTTATTAATTTTTATAATAATTATTTCAAAAGTATATCCACATTAATTTTTAATTAATTAATAATATAAAATATTTACACTAATAATATATAAAAATTAAACTTTTACTTTTATACTCGGAGTTCAAATTTTGGATATGCAGTTGTGTTAAATAGTTAGAGGGAGAACTTTTCTATCATAATAGTCTTATCTGACTCGAACATGATTATTATCAGTAAAAGATACATGTGGTCTATAAAAAATGGATAAATTATCATTTTAATCCCTGAAAGTGTAAAACATTGTCACATTAATTCCTAAAAATAAGAAAATTCAAAATAAGTCTTTATATTATCAATTTAGTCCCTAAATTTAACTACTTATTTTCACTTTAGTCTTTGAAAGTATGTTAATATTATTACTCAAGTCGCATGACTCTTTAAATTTTGAATTAAAGTGAATAACGTATTACACTTTCAATTTTTTTTTAAAATTTTATTACTTTTAAGAATTAAAATGACAACACTCATATCCCACAAGGACGTGGATTTGAATCCCGTCGATGTGAAAACCTTGTTAGTAGGCAATCTGTAAGTTCCTCTTTAAGTGCTCACTGAACCTTGAGACATGTCCTGGTCCTGGTGAGTCCCCGAGACCCAACTCATCTAAACTTTTAATGATAAAAAAAAAATGACAACACTCACACTTTCAAGGGGGAAAAAAATACTACCACCTTGATCCCTCTTTATCCATAAAGGTAATACAATCATCCATGCGTTGGCCAATAAGGTGAATAATTAATGCTTTTATAATGAAATTACTGAATCAGTTGTAGCCTCCCCAAGTCCATAATTGCCCATTAATTAAAATATGAATGCCAATTTTTATGGTTAAAACTGGAAACCTGAAAGTGACTAGTGGGCACAAATGCTAATTTTATATTAGAAACTTGACAGTGACCATTGATCTGCCAAGATTTGTGATTTGTCTTAGAATCCAAGGCTCGGTTCAATGGGATTTGGCCGGATGGACAGAGAAAGACATGTTCTTTGTGTCTTTCTCTCTCCAATCGAAAAATTTCAATTACTGAATATTTATTGAGTTTTCCCGGTTCAAAGCCGCCGAAGTTAACAAACTACGGGCCATGTTAGCTTCCACAATTTAATTTCATGACAATAACACTTGAATACTGAATATTTTTTCTGTCTCGTGTTTTTTTATCTTTTAAGGTAAATGTAATATATTTTTTTTAAAAAATATTAATTATACAATCTAGTATATTAAATGATTTTCTTTAATAAAAGCACCGCCATTAAAAGAGTTAGAATTTAATTATAAATTTACTTATATTTAAGTAAAGTTTCAATAAATAAAGATATTATTAGAAAAAAGTAATTATTTTTTTAAAAAATTTCTAAAATAATAAATATTTTGAGACAAATTTAAGTCCTTATGTAATATGAGAGGGAGGTATCAACCAAAGTTGAGTCTAACGAAAGAAATTAGTCTTCCATAATGTGATGAACTAAGATTTAGTATATAACAGTGTTTAAAATATGACTGTTTTAGAAATGAAAATGGAGTGTTCATATCTGCTAAAACTTGCTGTGTTCAGGAGGCTGAAGCCAAAGCTCTTTTGATGGCTATTACTTGGGTAGCTGATATGCATATGCAAAATGGTATTTTTGAAGTAGATTGCAAGCAAGTGGTTGATGCATTGAATTCAGATGTTCATTCACAGTCTGAGGTTGGGGTTATCTTATCAAAATGCAAACAAGTTCTTCACCATATTCACAATTCTTCTGTGAAGTTTGTTCGTAGACAAATTAATCAAATGGCTCATGTGTTAGCAAGAGAGTCTCGATTTTATGCTAGTCCACAAATATTTGAGTATATTCCTGATTGTATTCATGATGCTATTATTAATGATATGAGTTAAGTATTTTACAGTAAAAAAAAAAATATGACTGTTTTCGAAAGAAAATATCTGTTAAAAAAAATGAGAGGAGGTAGTATCTTGAGCAAGAACTTGTTGAAAAGGCTTAATTAACAGTTTAAATATGGGCATGAGCAGTACAAGTAGAACCCACCCTAGTTCCCTACATGTACGAAGGGGATAATGAGGTGTCCATGCAAAGCGTGAAAGTGGTTTACTGTGCCACGAACTGGGCCCACCTTTAATCCTTTATATGGAAAATGACAAAGTGTATACATCGGCCTTAGTTGGTGGAGCTAGGTCATTATATAGAGGACCCACTTCAATCATTTCAAGCTTCACGATCCAAATATACGTGGCGCAAAGTAAAGGTTAGCAATAATGGCCCATACGAAAACGTTTGGACTAGAACTAAAATGCAGAGAGAGAGAAAATAGAAAGAATGAAAAAACATACGTTGTATTGATTAATAAAAATAATAGGAAAAAAAAAGTGAAGACAATTTTGTCTATTTGTTTGGATAAATTGAAGAGAGAAATAATAAATAAATACATTATATGAAAAATATTTTTAAATTAATTAAAAAATAAATTTAATTCAAAAAATAAAATTTCATTTCATTATTTTTTTAACATAAATTTATTTAGGTTTAATTTTTATGCATTGTCAATGTAAAGATTTTTACATCATTATATATATAAAAAAAAAACTAATAAGAAATCTTCTTGAGTATCAAAATATAAAAGTTAATTGACTTACAATATATGACAATTTATGATTGAATGGCAATGTAAAAAGTTGTATATTTTAAATGTAATCTAAATCTATTTATTTATTACTTATGTTATAAAAAAATTATTTTTCAAGAAAATAAAATAAAAATAAAAGATATTTCTCTCTCCCCCATTTCATGTTTGGGAATAAAAGTTTTCCTTATAGATCCTATAAAAAAATTCCTCTTTCTTATTTCTATTCTCAAATAAATAAAAAATATTATTTTTATCTATTTTCCTCATTTCTATCTTCTTTAGTATGTTTCGATTAAGACAATTTTACACCACAAAAGTCATCAATTCACTATTCACATGCACACCAACTTAATATTTAATAAAAATGAAAAGACAACTTTATCTTTTTGTACTGTCAATATGACTTTGTGTACATAAAGAGATCGATTATGTTCCTAACTTCTCAGTTTAAATAATAACTAACAAAAGAGTAGGGTTAAAAGATAAAATAGGGAAAAAAAATAACTAATTACTAAAAAAGTGTAAAAAAAAATAATTTATTTACAGAGGTTATTTTTGACACGTTACATCAGAAGGTACCAACTCAATTGGTGTCTCCTGAATTTTTTTTTGTCTCCATGCAAAAGACGCTATTTCAAACTACTCTTTTCATGCCTACCTCCTAGCTGTACGGTGTAAAGTGTTATAGGTCAGGTGGTGCCAACTGAAGGGACAACTCCCTTTTATGTGACACCAAATGGACAACTGAAGGGACAACTCCCTTAAATATGTTTTTAGTCTCTTAAATATGAATCATTATTTTTTTAGTCTTTTAAATTTGAAATTATTTTTTTTAGTCCCTGAAATTCGTAAAATGCTCATTTTAGTCCTTTTGCACAGTATAAGCCAAACGGAAAATAAAATATTTACAATTTGTGATGATTTTTTATTGCCAGAATTTAATTTTCTATTTTAAATTTTAAAGTATGACTTCTGGCGGTTTAAAATCGTCGGAATCAAGTCAATAAAAGAAATTTAAGCGATTTTTAAAACAGTTAATGAATTTTTAATTTTTTTATTGATTTGATTCTAGTAGTTTTTAACTGTCAGAAAATCGTATATTAAAATATAAAATAGAAAATCAAATTATGACTATCAAAAATTATTATAAATTATGAATTTTTTATTCCCTGTTTGGCTTATATAGTACAGAGGGACTAAAAATAGCATTTTATAAATTTTAGGGACTAAAAAAAATAATTTCAAATTTATAGGACTAAAAAAATAATGATTCACATTTAAAGGACTAAAAAAATATTTAAGCCAAAAATTTATTTACTAATTAACTTGTATTCCCTCTGGTTTCTGGTTGCAAATTTTTCCACGTCTAGAATGCTCGTTACAGAACCATTCTTTCTCATTGGTGCATTTCTGTCTTCCTGATGCACCTACATAACAAGTCTAATACAAAACTAGAAAAAGAGCAAAATAATGTATATACTATTTTATATAAAATGATGGGTTGGTTTGTCATTTGTACCATACGAACTGCAGACTGTGGTTGCTGTGCTTTTACGTGAACAGCACAGGAGGCGCATCTCCACTTGGCACCACCTGACCTGCTCATCGCACGCGATTAGGAGATAGGTACGGGAAGAACAGTTTGAAATGGCATCTTCTGCATGGAGACAAAAAAAAAATTCAGAAGGCGTCAATTGAGTTGGCGCTCCCGATGTAACGTGTCAAAAATAATCCCTACAAGTAAATTAATTTTTTTTCATATTTATTTGGTAATTAGTTTTTTTTTTACCTTGTTTTGTCTTTTAGCCAAAAGAGTAGTTTATAAAAATAAAAAATAAAAACCTAGCAAAAGACTAACAATCTCAACTTCCCATATCATATGCAGTTGTCTATGTGTAACGCTTCTCGATAATTTTAAGCTCTTACAATTTATTAAACAAAAGTCAAGATGGCCGAGTTGGTCTAAGGCGCCAGTTTCAGGTACTGGTCCGAAAGGGCATGGGTTCGAATCCCATTCTTGACAATTGTTCTATTTTTTGCAATTGTACTTGTACACCATATTAATACATAGTTACGGTTACGGACACTTCAAAGGTGAAATCTATCTTAGAGAAACGACTAGGCTTGACTTTTTCTGTGTTTTTATGGTTGATTTTTTTGTCACTAACAATATCTGATCATGTAAAGTTGGATATTCTCTCGTTACCTCGTAGTCATATATATCTTACGTATTCAAACACTAACATTACGTTTGAATTAATGAATGAAATCTCAGCCTTTGAATGAGATTAAAATGAAGCGATGAGTTTTGGTTTAAGTATAAACTTTAACCTTTGGTGTCCACTGATTGTATCCCAGTGTGTGTGCGTAGGGTAAAATAGTTAAACGGATTTTATGTGGTATTGGATATGCTTTCTGGGAGGGGGGACTGGTTGAAAGGAAAAAGGAAAATAAAAAATTGAGAAGTAAATGAATTAGAAGTACGCATGTCGTTGTAGTCTTCATTATATGCTTCTCATAGATATAGAAATTGCATTGATCCTGAACATTTTTATGTATAACTTTTCAAGTTATTACACGTGAGGACCATCTTTTTCTTATTTTTTGCAAGTGCTTGTTGAGTTTGTTTCACTTCTTTGAGTGAATTATTTGATGTTCAAACTATTAATGAAAGACAGGTTTCTGTTGTAGTGGAGTCACATTTGTATGTAGCATTTTTATTGGATTTTGACAGCTTCAATCGAAAGTGTTCAGTAGCACTAATCATTAATTGATGACTTAAAGTGTTATGTGGTTGGAGAGTCACAAAATATTGTTTATGTAATTGGTATTTTTTTGTATTTTTTAAGTTTAAAGGCGCAACAACATTTATTCATAGAAAGAAAAAACTTTTTATTTATTTGAAAGCATTTATTACTATTTTGAGAGTTATTAGCCAAAATCTCGTCTAACAAGAGGTACTGTAAGAAGAAGAAAAAACCATTATACTTATACCCACTGATTTTTAAAATTTTTAATTATGTTTTTCAAATCTATTCTTTAACATTTATGAAAGATTTTGACCACTGTGCAAAACTATTATCTATGGTCTAATATACTAAGGAGGTCTAACTCAGTTGGTTGAACATGGTGAGTTGTTGTACATTCCTGATACCTACCTGTCTTCGATTCCTATAGATAAGAAAAACCTATGGTCTAATATTTTATTGTTTTGGGGGGCTATTTTTGGTATTTTATAGGTTTAGAGGCACAACATTTATTTATTGATTTTTAAAATTTTAAATTATATGTTTTTCAAATGTATTCTTTAACCTTTATGAAAGATTTTGATTACTGTGTAGAACTATTCATCTATGGTCTAATATTTTATTGTTTTTTGTTGGCTATTTTTGATATTTTTGAAGTTTAGAGGTGCAACATTCATTCATTGAAAAAAAAAAGAACATTTTATTTATTTGAAAGCACTCATTACTATATTGAGAGTTATCAGCCTAAATCTCACCTAAGAAGACGTAGCATATGAAAGAAACATCATGCCCACTAATTTTTTAAAATTCGAAATTATGTGTTTTTCAAATCTTCGCTTCCCCTTCTTTAACTTCCATCCCCTTCCCTTTCTTTCCCTTTTTTCCTCACAGCACTCCACTCTACAAAAGATAGAAGAAACACCCAAGATTCATAGCTTCTATTGAAGAATTCGAATCAAACCCAAATATATGAAAGAGACGCGCTCAAGATTCATAAGCTCGCTCTTTCTACTCCATTAGAAACCCCATTTCCCTTTAATCAAAACCAAAGTGAGAATCCGAGTTGGACTTTGCTATTTTTGCCTCCTAATTTGCTATTCTTACCACGCACGTGGGTGAATTTTTGTTGATTACCCAAAATACCCTTGTACAACGGAATCACGATTCTGTCATACAAGTGTACAATGAAATCGTGATTCCGTTGTACAAGGGTCAACGTTATACAACGGAATCACGATTCTGTTGCACAATTTTTTTAATTTATTCTTTTTTTTTAATTTTTTATATTGAGTAATATTTTTTGAAATGTATAAATTTAGGTTTTAAAGACTTGGCCAAAAAAAATATACCAATTTAATGTACATTGGTTGATGTATCTTATAGGATTCATATAGATAGTTGATTTTAAATAGTTGGCAAAAATAATACTTGGCAAAAATCCAATATTTTGTTAGTGTTATGATGTTGCACATTGTTGTTGTTATTGTTGTTTGTTCTATAATTTTAATAGAGAAATCGTTCATTCTTTCAATATATTAGCAGGCGCGCGCGTGTTGTTTAGAGTTTACAAAGAAAAATGTAATAAACTGAAAAATCAACATCATTTATATAATAAAATGTATATACAAATATAAAAAAATACATAAAAAATCAACCACCTCTGCGGCCACCGCCCTCAGTCCTCCTCCTCCTCTGTCTGCGTCCTTGGCTGCTGCACCCAGCACCTAAGCCACCATGTGCAATGCGCAATAGTCGTTGCACCAACTTATGGTCATGCATGCCCTCAGGAATGGCTCTAGTATGCAACAACCTTTCTGCAATCGCAGACATCATCTGGTACCGATTCTACATAAACGAATATTAAAATTAATAATTTCAAATCGAAAAAAATGTAAACAATTATGAAAAAAGTGTTTGCATTACATTACCTCGCACGAGTAATCTACACCATCCAGAAACTCTGGCAGAGGGTCACCAGACTGAGGCTGAGGAGTGGGGTCGGGCATACGTACTGGGCTCTATGCTGCCTCTCCTTCCTCTGGAGGAATCACATACGGATGTGAATGCTCATAATACCATGCCAAGTAGTCGGAGGTGCAGACCCATGGAGCATCCTCTGGAACATGTTGGCCCAGCTGCACTGTATGCTGCTTCCACTCGTCCCACGTCTAAATGGATGTCTCAAATGGAGGACGAGGAGGTGGTGGTGGAGGGATCCCCTGTACGTACCTGAACTGCCTCAAAACCCTCTCTGGCAGATAGGGTCGCATGTCTATGCCACACCTTATGTGGCCAGAATAATATGTTTGCTCAGCGGCAGCCCTGTATGCATCATCATATGGGGACCAGACGACGTCCTCCATCTGCAACATATCCAGCAATCTCCTGGTCCCCCAAGCCTTACCGGTACCCCTGGTCGCCTTCCATCTGGCAGCAAAGGGAAGCGCGGGGTCACAAGTGACAGGCTCCCATCCGCCAACTGATGGCAGATGTGCAAACGCCTATGCCTGTAAAATAAAGAAAATAATTTATGTTAACATTTGTATTAAAAATTACACAAACAAATATGTTAACAACAAATAAATAATTTCTTACCATCAGTAATGTCATACAACCCCCACATTGCTTGCTCTCTCACAAGCTCACATGGAGAGATGGTCGTACAGATACGCCAATGCAGATACTCCCCAAACGTACTGCGAGCATGTGTACAGATCGCTGAGGTAGCAAAGGTAGAAAATGTTCACATGTGTGGAGCTCTTGTAGGAGAAGATGGTACAGCCGAGCAAGTGCAACAAGTACGTCCGTGCGGCCTACACATATGAACCGAACTCCACATACCTCTCATATAGCTCCCTCAGCCATGTGAGACAGACCCTAGCTCCTGCCGTGGTAGTAGCATCAACCTCCTCGTCAGACAACAGGCCTAGCTTGGTCCTCAGCAGCATCCTAATCTCAGCCTTTGAAAAGGCGGTCGCTTGGCCAGCAATCTGCAAGCCTGTAATAGGCAACTACAGCAAACATGACATATCATCTACAGTAATGGTCATCTCTCCAACAGGCAGGTGGAAGGTGTATGTCTTCTAATGCCACCCCTCAATAAAGGCATTGACGAAGCCTTTATTCGTGATATATCGCGCATGATAAAGGCCCGTCAAGCCAGACTGATCCACGTATGTCCGAACATGTGGCTGGGTAGGGTAGGGAATCAACTTCCTAGTGTAGCTGACCACCTTCAGCTCCTCCCGAGGCTGAAGAATCCAAATATGTCCAGCCACGTGGTCCTTGTAGGACCCCAGCAGTGTATCAACTGCAGGACCACCAGGAAATGGTGGTCCAATGATCCGGTCAGCAAACAGGATCACCACAGCTGCTGGCTATGGCACGTCTGCCTCTGGCTGTGGCCCATCGTGCTGTACTGCTCCAACAGCACAAGTATCATCTGCCCGACGACGGCGAGCAGATGCTGTCACACAGCGCTGGTCTGCCTTGGATGGCTGGGCAGGCTGACCTGCATCTGGAACAACATCTTCCTCCAAAGTGGAGGGATCCTCTCGTCGATCGTACGAAACATATTTCGTACGAGCCATAGTAAATCTACAAAAAATATAGTAAATTCCTTAGAACTCGATAAACATTAAATAAAGTCAAATACTATATAACTAAATAAACAAATAAATAAATAAACTTATAATGTAAATATAACATATTTAAAAATATAAATTTATAATTTTAAAAATAATTAATTAAATTTGTTTATTCAATTAAATAAATATTTTAATATAAAAATTAAATATTAAAATAATATTGTAAATATATAATACAAATATAATTAAATATTTTTGTTTTAAAAAAAATTACTTTACAAAATCAAAATTCAAAATTTAAAAATTCTATTTTTTAAAAAAAAAATTCAAACAACACAACGGAATCACGATTCCGTTGTGCTGTTTTTCCAAACAGTACAACGGAATCGCGATTCCGTTGTACTGCGATAAATTAAAAAAAAAAATAAGCAACCACCAACCTGTTGCGAGGGAGAGACGGAGGGAAATAGGAACAATGAGAGGGAGAGATGGAGGACAATGAGAGGAAGAGAATGGGGTGACTGAGGGAGAGGCAACGAGATAGAGAGAGTGGGGAACGGAGTGAGAAGAAGGTGGGTATGGGGGCGGGGAAGGTGAGGGGGTGGGGGGAAGAGGGTGAGGTGGGGTGGGAGGAGGACCGAGGGGTAAGGGGGTCTTTTCTTGTATGTAGAGGGTGAGAATAGCAATTCAGAAGGTGAGAATAGCAAGGGCCATCCGAGTTTTGGCAAGAACAATACAGTAATGGAAATTTTCGTTTCTTCTTGGGCCAGTCGCCTTTCATTGTGGCCACCGAGCTAAACAACAGCAATTAGAGGAGGTCTTCAAATTCGATAGATCTCTTATTGCTTTTGATTGAGTTGTTAAATCAAATTGTTCTCTTAGCTAACCCACATAGTGCACACATTTATTTCTTTGATTAATGCATAATCAATTGAAGTGAAAGAATCTTTTATTTGTTTATTTGATAATGAAATTGTAGACATTATCTTAATTGTTGCAATCTGCTACATAACCTCTCTCATCTGATGATTATTTTTTAGTCATTGCGAGATTAGCTTAATCTAATGGTTTAATACTATTTATTTTTAGTTAACATATTTTAATGTCATGCTCTAGGTATCCTATATATAGAATACCCGAAGGCCCAACTATAAGAGAATTAGATGTTTGATCTTCTGTGGCATCTTAGATTTGGTTATACGGCACTCACTTTGACTCCATATTGCTACATTAGATGTACTTGTGCATTTTGAGATTATTTCATTTTGAGTAAAGCCCCATTTTTGTCCTCCAAAGGTACAAGTATCATTCTTTTGGTGCTCAAGACTTTTGTCATCGTCACGTCCTTAAACAATGCAAAGTTTCATTGATTTAGTCCTCCGTTAGTTTAAACATAATCTAGTCTCAGTAATGCAAAATGGCATCCCCTTAAATTAGGACTCCATTACTGTCTCACAAAAAAGGATCAATTTGATGATACTTGTGCGTAGTTAGGGGATTAAATTGATGACAAATATTTTTTCGAGGACTAAACTGACGATGCTTGTAATTTTGGACCACAACATAGGGGTTCACTCCACTTTTTCCCCTTTAATATCTGTCAGAAGCAGAATATTCACAAAAACAAAATCCATTGTTGTCAACTAATATGAAAGATGGGCGCATCTGCTCCAGTAGCAGAGAAATAGATATTGCTTATTAATCATAATTCTGCCTTATTACAGAGTGATGTGGATATTCTCTCTTTTTTGTGGAAAAGCACTCTAGAATTGGTCAGTGTAAACTGTAGTTATAATATAAAATGTTGAAATCCCTTGCTTCAGTTTGAGATAATCCAGCCTTTTCTATGATCATGCTACTCCACAAAAATGTAACATTTGAGTCAACTAGCATACAATATCTGATAAGAGGTAAAAAATAAAGTATCCATTATTCAAGCACTAAATACGATGTATGCAGTTGTGGGATCTAGGAAGGATCAGATGTATGCCGCCTTACCCTCTAAGCAGAGAGGTTGTTTCTGCAACTGGAACCCATGATAAGACTCAAATACAAAAAATCTTGGAGCAATAAATTTTATGGCAGGTGAATGTTCAAAAATTCATAAATCAGACCCGAAAACCTCAAGCAGGAACCTGATTAGATTCTCGCAACCTCATGGACTTGGCATGCAGCCTCTCCATGAAAGCTGGATTGGCGCGGAGCCTCTCCTTTACATATGAAGACCGGGCATCATCCACTAGTTTATTAGCTTTCCCTGCCTCCTCAATGAGAGAGAGAAGGGTCCTTAAGCAGTCCTTTCTGTTTTCTTCTCGATGCTCAAACCTTGAAATAAGGAAAAGGAGATTTTAAATACAAATGTGGCTGCTTCCAGTAAAGGCCCATACCCAAGTGCTATAAGATTGAATAATACATGAATGAATTTTTATAAAGACAGAACTTTACCTCTCACTAGTTATTGTAAGCTCATCTCTCCCCGGATGATAACGTTTTCCAACCAATTCTCTGAGACGGCGAAATTGGTATTTTGAAAGCCCAAGCTCCTTCACAGTAACAGACAGTTTCACTTTCCTGTTTTTCGGATGCCAAGCATCACCACCAGGAGCAAAGACTACCCGAGTTTGCCACCGCAGAATTGGACCTTCACCCGGTGGATCATCTAAATCCTTTTTCTTATCCGGCACAGCAGTATCATCAAACTGTGCAACCTCCTCTTTTTCCATTATCTTCATGGATTCCGCTACCATCTCATCCTCAAACTTCTTAAACTGTTCATAAGCTTCTTCAGGTTCAAGTTCCCCTCTTTCACACATGTCCCCTAGCTCATTAAATTTTACTTCCACCTTCTGTTTTATCTCATCTATCATAAGAGATTAAACCAAAGAAAATCAGCAGAATTAGCACATCACCTAAACCACTTCTAAAGCTGCAATTGACGACTACACTAAAAATTAAAACATGCACAGAGAACTGTATCAAATGCAAATCATGAAATTTGTGCTGGAACATGCAATAAATGTCAAGCACAACATAACAAGATCTAGTGTTGTCTACAAAACCCATTAAAACAGGACTGATTAGACAAGAACAGAGTAACAATCAACACATAGATGGGAGAATTCTTAAAAAATAAAAGGCTAAATTACAATTTTGATCTCCTAATTTTAGAAATATTTGCAGTTTTGCATACGTTTATTTCTTTTATTTTTTACATTTTAATTAATTAAATTATTTTTTGATAGTATCTTAAGTGAATATGTTAGGTATAAAGTTCAATTGGACCAAAATAAAAGAAATAAAACATATGCAAAATTGCGGATATTCTAAAATAGGAAGACCAAAATTGTGCATTATGAATTAAAAGGGAACATGAGTAACGGTAACATCACAAAACATTGGCATGTGAACAAGCAATGGAATTAAAATGTAGACAAAACCTAGATGCATATCCTAATGTAGTTATTTTGTAATAAAAATTGGAAGTCCACTCCACTGAATAAGAAGAAAAAGAAAATTGAGAAAGGTGTACCAGGGAGGAGTTTGTCCCAGCTGAGCATATCCTCGAGAATCTCCTCGCACTCCTTGGTGTCCCTGAGAAAGCCGTGCTTGATCCCGTCCTCGACAATGTCGTCCCACTTTTTGTCATCCATGTTGAAGTACTCGTCGTGCATCATCCTCTTCATGACGACGTCCCTGGCGTTGTACAAATCGTCGATCTCGTCGTCGGTTTTGTGAATCTCCTCGAAGTCGGACTCGAAGTCCCTGTCGTCCACGCCGTCGATGGGGCCCATGCGGAGCTCCTCCATCAGCTCGTCGTCGGTATCCTCGTGCTTCCCCGACAGCTTCCGCTGCAGAATCGCCTCCATTATCGACGGCAGCACCTGCTCGTCGCCCTTCAAGTAGCTCTCGATCCGCGCTTTCAGCTCTGCCAAGAGAAATTAAAAGTGAATGGTACTGGAAGGTGTAAAACGGCGCCGTTCGAATGAGAGATGGATACCTTTGTTGTCGACGTCGTCCGGAGTTTGGGGAACGGGTGGAGGGTTTTCATCGGAGGAGAAGAGTCTGAGTCGGGGACGAGTTGAAACGGCGAGTGCGGGGGCGGAGTGATGAAGAAGGTTGCGACTGTACAGAGTGGCATTTCTCAGCAGAGTTCTTCTCATCGCTCCCTCTCTATCTCTATCTCTATCTCTCTCTCTCTTTCTCTTTCTCTTTCTCTTTCTCACTCTAGGGTTTCTACTCGCAAAACGTTAAAAATGTATGTTTTTACCATTTTCTTCAGCATTATTTTATTATTAATTTATCTTTTAGAAAAAAATAATACAGTATTATCTATTTTTAAATTGTTGTATTTATAACAAAATTAAACATTTTTAAGGAAATAAATTAATAATAAAAATACGACCTTAGCATTAAAAAACAGTTGTACGATAAGATCATATATTTTTTGTACATAAATATAGTTTTTTGCTAAGGACAAAAAGGCCTCCCTCCATATAAGATTTGGACATCACCGGTGCAAGCCCAACTACTTTAAAGCTTACAAGCAAATTTACACAACTACCGCCATTCTGCTTCCACAACTAATCTTGCTTTTGAGGTGCAGCTTTTCCTCTTTCAACCTACCCGTATGAAACAATTGATTTTTGAGCCCGCCACCTTACGAAAACCATTTTGGTGGGGCTATGGAAAATGAGAGATTACATAATTTCTCACTTGTAAATTAAAGAATAAGAATTCACTTGAGCCTCGATCGCCATTCCTAGCCTCGATCTATTTACATTCTACTTGTTGTTCACACCACATACTTACATTGCAAAAAGAATAACACCATGGTAAACAAAACAAAATATAATGACCCTAACCTAACCCTCCCGCATTGGACGTTTCCCTTTGGGGTCTGTTTCTACAGTAGCTGAGCTAGTCCCCGTGGTATAATTATTACTTGAATCAGATGTCTGTGAATCAGAGGCACCAGAGGTACCCACCGTGGAAGACAATGCAGAGTGTCTCCGAGGTCTTCTGTATCTTGAACCTGGTACTCCTGGTCTCGTAGGTTCTTGCATGTGCCCTGGCTTCCTCGACAGCATCACCACCACGCGCCTCATCGTGGGGCGTAGCTGTGGATCGCCTTGAGTGCATAACAAACCCAGCTGAACGCACATTGCTACCTCTTCAGCTACCATCGTAGATGCCAATGTAGAATCCACAATTTCTAAGCTCTTCCCTTTCTTGTACATCTTGTATGCCTATAACCAACAACATCACACAAAAAAAGGGAAAAAATCAAATGGGGCTCTGTATTTTTTTTACCATTATATTTTTGGGGCCAAAGGGGAAAAGTCTAGTTCTTAATGGGGATTCTAGATGCAATTTGATTATGTAAGCATGAGGTAATGGTGAAGTTAGGTTGGTTGGGGTATTGAGGAGGGTTATCAATCAATGTCCAATTACCAGTTGCTACTAATTAATCAAATAAAAAGTCCTCAAAACTTATGGAAATGTCAATGCGACGCATTTTTGGCTAAAAAAATATTTGGTGATAAAGAAACAACTATACCTAAGTCCTTTGATCAGAAAAAAGTGAAGGAAGTCAAGAAACATTAATAAAGACTCGTTCGTACCCAATCAAGCAGATTTTGCGCGTCCACATCCAAATTAAAAGATGAGTTTCGTTGGCCGGTGATCAACTCCAATACCAAAACTCCATAGCTAAATACATCTGCCTTCACCGATAGATTTCCATGCATCACATATTCTGGAGCCATATACCCACTGTATAATTCTAAAGTATTAGTATAATTTTTTGGTGAGAAACAAACGAGTATTAGTACTAATTAAAACTATACGAAACACACAAACGCTCAGAACTAGGCAACACACTTGTGACTTGACTAATCATATACATGCAAGATGAATCGTAACTAACACGCAAGTTTTTAATTTGGTGATTTGATATATGATGTGCCATGGGTTGATGCTAAAAGGATAAAAATAAAAAGCTTTTTTATTAAAAAAAAATACTATGATGATATTTAAAAGAGGGCCGGCAATATACTTTTTATGCCTATCAAATTTTCTTAATGATAATATATATTAAATTTTAATATACATTAAAATATTATTAAATATATAATATGATAATTAAAAACATTACCATAAAATGTTGACTATTTTTAAAATTATATGAAATTTTATGTTTCCTAAAAAACTTAATCTAATAATTAACGTGATAAAATTTATTACTTATTAGTATTGTTAAATGTGTAATTTTATCCCTGATAAAAAAAAATGTGTAATTTTATCAACACTAATGCTTGATATAGGGAAGAGGGATCAATTTATTCTAGAACAGAATTCACTTTTACATTATTGAATTATATGTGTCGTTTTTTTTTTTTAAAAGAAAAAAAAAACTCAAATGTATCAAGATTTTAGTCACTTAAAAGTTTCACAATAATATTTAAAGTTCAATTTTAACTTGATCTAACGATTCAAATTTACTTGTTAATGTTTAATGAAATAATTACTTTTATGTAAGAACCAAAAATATTTAGAGGGAAGACCCTAAGGGTTATTAAAATAAGCATATAATGACTTTACATGTCTTTTATTTTAAATATTAATATTAAACCCTAAATCCTTAAAAAATTGTAATTTTTATGCCATTTTTATTAATAACTAAATTTATTATTTTTCTTTGTTGAATGAATAGAGTTAAATTTTTTCTCATCATTCAAAACCATATATGCATGTATTATATTTCCTTGTTAAATTTTGATAATCTTAAATTACTAAAATCCTCTCAAAAATAACTTACTGTATAAGAAGAATACCAAAGGCAATAAGTGTAATATTAGATAAAAAGGCAAAAGTAAAAAAGTGTTTAACAAAAAAGTATTTATTATATTAAAAATAAAAAATAAAAATATTGAATATTTATTTCTTTAAATGATTTAACTTATTCAATAAAATGTATCTTTGAATAATCCTTAATAAGTATAAAACATGAAAATTATTTACAAGAATGTTCTTAGTGTGTACGCGAATAAAGAACTATTTTATTTTCTTTTGTTTTATTTCCATATGGTCAACATGCAATTAATTATGCACACGTATTCAAAATTTCATTGAAAACTTTTGAAAAAGAAAAAATGAAATAAAAGCATAGGTGGCTTACTTGGTTCCAGCCACACGTGTATTGACCTGGCTTTGATCTTCCGGGAAGAGACGGGCCATGCCAAAATCTGCAATCTTGGGCGTCCATTTGTCATCAAGCAAGATGTTACTCGCCTTGATATCGCGATGGATGATGCAATTGTGTGAGTCTTCGTGAAGATAAAGCAACCCCTTCGCCACGCCTGTGATTATTCCAATCCTACGTTTCCAATCAAGCTGCTCTCTCTTTTGTGATTCTGCATCCATTTCCAACTTACTGTTATACAATAAAATTAATAATTAATCTCTAACAATCATAAATTTCGCAATTTTTTTAGTTTAATGTTTATTTTTTTCAAAACCATAAGCTAACATCTTGTGCATGTAGTGCCCCCACATAATCATGATTCCTAAATTTATATTATATTAACTTGATCAGGTTTAGTGGGATTAGTGACTATTCCACGACAAGTAATATATCTAGAAAACAAGAGTTTGAGTTTAGGAAGTTTCCACTATCCTTCGTGGAAAGTGGAAGCCTAATCCAAACTTGAAAGTTCGAATTCTAACTCCCAAATGCTACCTTTTATTAATTACCGCATGTGCTTGATTGAAAGGGAAAAGAGAAAATGGGAGGGATGGTTCGTTCGTCCAACAAAAGTCGTCAAGGCTTTTATTGACATTCTATTGTCTACGCAAGATATCCGATGAATCAAATAAGTGAATAGTTTTATGTGCATGGAAGTCAAGGTCTCAAGTGAGGTCTCTTTCAGAGTTTCAGGTCCATCATATGGGTCGACATAAAATAAAATAAAAAATGTATATATCTATATTTGAAGAAAGGTAAAGAAGGATAGGTGGCGGTCCATGGTGTTGGTAAAGGTAATGTTAAAATTGAACGGCACATACAATTAAGCAAACAAAAACTGATTCTGATGGAGGAAAAGAAAATTTGTTTGACCATTAATCACAAGGAAAGGGTACCCACGGAAAGTCCATGTTCAGTAGTCAGCTAGACCAAATGAAATTTGAGTTGAAGGGAAAAACTCAATTCACAATTCACATCCTCCATGGTAAATAGTAATATAGACTCGATAGTTATCTTAATTTAGACTGTTAAATTTAAATCAATTTAATTTCTTAGAAACAATGATCACTAATTCAAATAACAGTACACCAAATCTTTCATCTAAACTTTGAGCTACACAGACAAAAAGCATGGTTTTAAAAAAAAAGAATCCTAATTAGAAGGAACTTTTTGAAACATAGGATTCATTTGATCAATGATTTTATTGAAGGGTTGGCACAGAAGCACTTACTGAATAGAAGTTTGTCTAGGCTTTCATGAGCAACATACTCATAAACAAGTAGTTTCTCATTGCCATGGACACAATAGCCCACCAAATTGACCACATTCCGATGCTGCACACGAGCCAACAACTTTGCCTCATTCATGAACTCCTTCTTCCCTTGGTTTGAAGTGTGTGATAACTTCTTCACAGCAATCTCTCTCCCATCATTCAGCTTCCCCTGCAAGGAAACCCCAAAACACAAATTCCACTTATTAGAATAAGTCGTAGGTTCTCATTTTACCCAGTAAAATAAAATAAAAATAACATTTTTCTTCTAGGGGAATTTTCCACAAAAAGGGGGAAAACCAAATGCTTGCAAACCAATCAAGTTATTGAATCCAACCATCAATTTGATTCATTTTCAGAGAAAACTGTACTTCAACCAATTGAAAAGCTTTCTCAGTTTTTTTTTTTTTCTCATGCCACTCTTGCTAGCAAACAAAGACAAAAGAAATAGAAAATTGGTGATTGATTTTGAATTTACCTTGTAGACGGGTCCAAAACCTCCCTCACCTAGCTTATGAATAGCGCTAAAATTCTTGGTGGCAGCAGCCAAGGTTTCGTAGGCAAAGATCTTCTGTTCCTGTGCAGCCATTTTCTGTATGTCAGCTTCATTGTTTCGCTCTGATTAAAACAGCAGAGTAGAAACAGAGAACAGAATCTTACTGTGATCAGACAACTAACTCATCAACCAAAAAATTAATAAAATTGAGATCGAATAAGGAAGAAAGGAAAATTACCTTTAGGGGAACCGAATTTCAAGTGTTTGACAATACTGTGAAAAAAGCTGTGACTGTGAGACTTGTCCTTGTCCTTGTCCATGGAGATGTCTATGGTTCCCGATTCCAAGAGATGCCCATGAAACGGGAATAGAAAAAGAGTGAGTCTTGATTGAAGCAAAGTTGTGATCTTTTTGGAAAAATGAAAATGGGTTCGTGGGGAAATGAGAGGTGTGAGCAAGAGAACAAAATAGAGTTTTTGTTGGTTCAGACAGAGAGAACAATAAACATAAACAATGGGAAGAGAGAAGCGTGTTGCCCTTGTTGACCTAGTGACGCATGCTTGACTCTTCTCTATGATCACAAAAAAAAAAAAAAAATAATAATAATAATAATAATAAAATAATAACAACAATGAATTTTTTTATTATGTGCCATTGTCATGTACGTAGTTTAAAAGCATTAATATTATCTAATAAAATTTTAAATTTATTAAAAAATAAGAATTATATATTTTTTATATTTTTAATATGATAAATGCTATTTTAAATAAATTTTGATTTTTTGAATTTATTATATGTTTTCATATATATTGTTAATAGTAAGAGTTTAATGGTGATTCACTGATAGTGTAAAATAGTTTTACGCTGTCATCTAATCACATATCACTGTTTGTATGACTTTTAAGATAGTTTTGTAAAAGTCAACAAATTTATCATATATGATAGATTATGATTGAATGACCGTGTAAAATTATTTTATACTGTCAGTACATAACTTTTTTTCTCTAGTAGTAATAATAATAATGAGGATGAAGAAGAAGAAGATTTTTATGTGAAATTTGCTTGGTTTGATTCAAATAATTTAAAGAAAATGATTATTTTCAAAGATGCCCCAAAAGTCAAAGCGAATGTTAAGGAAAGCTTTGTGTAATAATTACAATTTCTATTATTTGCTTTTGTATTAGTACTACTACTTTTTAATTAACTTCATTTATTATATGTTTTTAATTTACTAATGTGATTAATGTCACATATGTTCCTATTCTATAAATAGTTTTTATATTGTATATTATAAAAATATAAATTATAAATTGTCAAGTATGATAAAATTGTTAATTTTTATAATAATTATTTTAAGTTATATTTAGAGAATTATAGTAATTTTTAAGTGATTAACAATTTTACACAACATAACATCAAAATTAAACTTCTATTAGAAAAAAATAGGCTATTTTTAAACTGTTCATCAATTGCAAATCACAATGTATGATAAGTTTATTGATTTTTACAATAACTACTTTAAAAAGTTATACCAATCATGAATTGTGATTAATTAACAGTGAACAACTACTTTATATTGTTAGTATATAATCATTAAACTCTATAAATTTTCTCATTATAAAATAATCAAAATGAAACATTTTTGAAACATAGTTATAGACTTATAGTTTCATTTAAAAAAAAAAAAAATACTACATGAAAATATTACTTATATTACCAAACAATTAATACAGAAAACTTATGTAAACCATAAATTTTCTAAAAAATAATCTATTATGTCGCTGTGTTAGCTATTGCATTTAGGTATACATAAAAAAAAAATACTATTGCATTTAGGTAATATTTGAGCTCGCAGTATATACCTTGACTAAACCTTGATTAATTTATTCTTTTGTCCATTCAAATTTCAAAGATAACTAAGACTAAATGTTATTCCTTAGCCTCTGAGCTTAAGTAATTAATGGTGTTAAAGGTTTGAACTCATGCATATGTTTGGTCACGTTTACCATTGAACTAACCTTCTAAGACTTGCGTGGATAAGTATCCAAAGTAAGTTGTTGCGGCCTCTTAAAATACCCCAATTGCTATTCAAATCTTATAAACATGTGATTTAAATTTTAATATAAAAAATTATGTATATAAAAAATAATTGTTAGGATGAATTTCTGCTTTATTATCTCCACTGTGCTTGAATATATCTCGAAGGATCAATTTCTCACTTATTAGGTGGGCAAATACTTTTCTCTTAAAAAAAAAAGGTGAGAAAATACTTTTAAAAAAGTATTTTGTTAAATCTTAAGTATACTTATAAGAAAAATTATATGATTGTTATGTTTAGATCTACATTTAAATGCCTCAAACACATAACCAAATAATACAAACAAGTATCAACAGATCATTGATTCGAGTGTTATTGAACTTTGTCTTCTTATGCAAGGTCTAGGATTTACTCCATATAAATGTCATGGTGATCCAAAAATAATACAAACAAGTTTTTATAATAAAATAGATTTTAATTGAAAATGCATCAACAATGTAAAGTCCATTTACACTATCATTTAATAATTGCATGGTGAAAAAAAATAATTGTATGGTAAGATAATTAACTTTTACAATACTACATTAAAAATCATATTTAAAATTATTTCAAATTGATTGATAGTGTAAAAAAATTTATATTGACAATAAATATATATATATATATATATATATATTAAAATTAAACTCAATAAAATATCATGTTTCCTTTTATTTTATTAAGGTATACTTGTTATCGAAAGTATATTCGATCAAAATAAAATATATGTTTGAGTTGATAATTTCAAACTGAAATTTTATTATAATTTTTAATTACTTGTTTAAAGCTGAATTTTAATTAAAATTAAATTTATATAGTCAAAGTAATCTAAAACTAAATTTGTAAACAATCAACACACGTATCATAACTCAAAGACAGCTGGTTACTATTTTGTTGAAACGAAACAAAATCTCAGAGTTTGAACGAAAAATTTGCGCATCCAATGCAAACAATGTGAGATCTCCTTATTGGACTATTGTCACGACATTTTTTTTAATTATATTATTTATTTGAAATATTTATCTCTCAAAGACAGCTGGTTACTATTAATTTTTGTCAAAAATATGACCGAGTACCTTTAATGAAATTTTCTCTCTCAATTATATTATTTTTCATCTAAAAACTCGAATTCTGTCACAACATGTACGGTATCCTTTATTATTATTTGGCTTAATTATAATTTTTACCTCTAATTTTTTATTTTTTGGCGAATTTTATCCTCAATAAATTAATTTAGTGCATTTTACCCCCAACTTTTTTAAAAAGTTACAAATTTTACCTTCTACCATTTTGCTTACATAACATACTAAAATAATTGTACTTTTTTATTTCCAACTTTTTACTTTGTGACAATTTTTATCCTTAACTTTTTTATTTTTTGACGAATTTTACCATCAACTTTTATTTTTTGGTGAATTTTATCCTCACTTTTTACGCTTATGTCAGCATGTCACGTCAGCATAATAGTAGAAGGTAAAATTTGTAACTTTTTGAAAAAATTTAAGGTAAAATGTGTCAAAAAGTAAAAAATTAGGGATAAAAATTGTAATTAAGCCTTATTATTTTTTTGAAAGAAAAAAAATCTGAAAAAGTTATAGAAAAAAATAATTACTAGCATTTTGTTTCTTTGGAAGTATCTAACCAAACGCGATCGATTCAGCTGTATCGGGACCCTCGGAGTTACACCATTCAATTTCATCGTTTCCACTGCCTCAAAAGTCAAGAGAGAACAACACGAACACAGATCATCTGCTGCCTCTGCAGCAACATGTTCTCTACAGAAAAAATCTAAACCCTTTATTGGTTATTGTAACAGTAGTTATAAAGAGAGAGAATGTGATCAATGGTTGAGATTTTTTCTGTAGAGAAAATGATGCTGTAGAGGCTGCAGAGGATCCGTGTCCAGAACAGAACAACACATCGACATCGTCACTGCTTTTGTAACCATATGACACGGAATTCTTTATGATTTTACAACCTTGTACGGGAAATTGACCACATTGTTGTCATGTTCGTTCCAACTCACGAGACACGAGTCACTGGATAAGGTAAGAGCTCTCATGTTTTGAATGGAGCAATGCATTCGGCATTCCCATCACCAACATGAAATGTTTACTCATAAAGTGACGATGTGTTTAAAGCTGTTTTGTAGCTTAGCCTTATAAAACACAACATTTGCAACATTATAAAATTATCTTGTCACGTTGCAAGTTGTGTTGTAGCATGTTAGCCTTGTGAAGAATTACATTGACTTGTTCAAATTTATTATGTCACCCTCTCCATGTCGAATTTATTTTATGAATGTATTAAAAATGAGATATTTTAACCCTAAGAAAAGAGATATTTTAGAGTTTTTTACTCTGCCCAGAATCAAAGACAACACAAAATTCTCTTACGTTTTTTCTTCATATGGTCGTGTCAAAATAAGGGGTGTCCCTCCATAATTTAGATATGAACACATCCTTTATAGTTTGACTTGTTTAGCGTTACGTTACTTGCTGCGCTTGTATGAACGGATGCATGATGGGAGTTGCTATTCTCACCCCAAATTTTGCTATTCTCACCATCCACGTGGGTGACTTTTTTGTTATTCCGAAATTATCCTTTTTACAGAATCATGATTCTGTTGTGTATGTTGTACAACGGAATTGTGATTCCGTTGCGTATATTTTTTTTCACCCCCACACTACACAACAGAATCACGATTCCGTTGTGTAGTGTGGGGGTGAAAAAAAATATACGTAACAAAATCACGATTCCGTTGCACATGTTTTTTTAATTTATTTTAAAATTTTCTAAGGTTTGTTTGATTTTTTTTAGTAATGTTTTTTGAAATGTATAATTTTAGGTTTTAAATATTCGACAGAAACAAAGATACCAATTTAATGCACATTGATTGATGTATCTTATAGGATTAATATAGACCATTACTTTTTCTGCAACAAGAAGACAGAGTTGTTAATGTCCATGTAACAGGCAAACAGTAAGTATGTGATAATTGAAGTATTGATGCTATCTAAACCCTATATTTTGTTGGTGCAATCTTGATCGTTGCTTTTTGTTAAATAAAGTGTAGAGTATGTGATAATTGAATCACAGAGTGAGTCACAGATGAACAGTAAATATTGTAGTATAAAGCATCAGTGTTGTAGGTATAAGGCAGCTCATTCCAGTGTGTTTATATTGGGTATATTAGTTGAAATATAGAGGGATCTCTTGTTGTTTTGTATTATGATGGTGACTTGATTTCAACTTCTGAGAGGGTAAAGTTTGAATGTCCCCATGGTCCTAAATTCATTAGAATAAGTGAGGGCATGTCGCTTGCTGCTTTGAAAAAAACAGTAAAGGATGCCATCGGAGGTAGCAGAATGCTACTTAACATCTATTACCGTCAACCTGTATATGTAGGTGATGGTTGCATTGAGTACGACTGCATGGAGCTTAAAGACGACAATGATGTGGGTAAGATGTTTTTCATCTTTTGTGAATTTTGTTCAAAAGGACCGATTGAGTTATATACAACATTTGGCCGATCTCCTGAATAAATCCTTGCCCTGATGCGTAAACCCATATCTGCCAAACAGATTATTGTTCTTATGCATGAGACAATGGTGACAAGTAGCTCTAATGAAAAGAAATCTATGTAGTAAACCAACAACTATGTTTAAGTTTTATTATGTTGGTTGTTGTTGCTATTGTTATTTTCTATGAAATATATGTAGAAGTGCTATTATGTTGCACATTGTTGTTGTTGTTGTTGTTGTTGTTTGTTGTATGATTTTAATGGAGAAATTGTTCCTTCTTTCATTATACTACCAGGCGCGCATGTGTTGTTTATAGAGTTTATAAAGAAAAAATGTAATAAACTCAAAGCATCAACTATAAAATATAATAAAATGTACATATAAAATAATAGTTTAGATACAAATATAAATAAATACGTAATAAATCAACCACCTCTACGGCCACCGCCCTCAGTCCTCCTCCTCTGTCTGCGTCCTTGGTTGCTGCACCCAGCACCTAAGCCGCCCTGTGCTATGCGCAATAACCGCTGCACCAACTCTTGGTCATGCATGCCCTCAGGAATGGCTCTGGTATGCAACAACCTATTTGCAATCGCAGACATCATCTGGTACCGATTCTACATAAACGAAAATTAAAATTAGTAATTATTTATCGAAAAAATATGTAAAGAATTATGGATAAAGTGTTTGCATTACATTACCTCACACGAGTAATCTACAAACTCTGGTAGAGGGTCACCAGGCTGAGGCTAAGTCGTATGGGGTCAGGCATACGTATTGGGCTCTGTGCTGCCTCTCCTTCCTCTGACAGAATCACATATGGATGTGAATACTCATAATGCCACACCAAGTAGTCGGAGGTGTAGGCCCATGGAGCATCGTCTGACACATGCTCGCCCATCTACACTTTATGCAGCTCCCACTTGGCCCACGTCTGAATGGATGTCTCAAATGGAGGACAAGGAGGTGGTGGTGGAGGGATCCCCTGTACGTAGCCGAAATGCCTCAAAAACCTCTCTGGCAGATAAGGTCGCCACACATGATGTGGCCAGAATAATATGTCTGCTCCAAGAAGGGTCTCTCAGCGACAACCCTATATCTATAATCATATGGGGACCAGACAACGTCCTCCATCTGCAACATATTTAGCAACCGCTTGGTCCCCCAAGCCTTTCTGGTACCCTTCGTCATCTTCCATCTAGCAGCAAAGGGAAGCCTGGGGTCATAAGTGAAATGCTCTCATCCGCCAACTGATGGCAGATGTGCAAACGCCCATGCCTGTAAAATAAAGAAAGTAAATTCTGTTAACATTTGTATTAAAAATTACACAAACAAATATGTAAACAACAAATAAATAATTTCTTACGATTAGTAGCGTCATAGAACCTTCACACTGCTTGCTCTCATGCAAGCTCGCAAAGGAGAGATGGTCGTAAAGATACGCCAGTGCAGATACTCTCCATGCTTACTGGGCGCAGGAGGACAAATCATTGAGGTAGCAGAGATAGAAAATATTCACATGTGTGGAGCTCTTATCGACGAAGATGGTACAGCCGAGCAAGTGTAACAAGTACGCCCGTGCGGCCCACACATATGAACCAGACTGCACATACTTCTCATATAGCTTCCTCAGCCATGTGAGGCGTACCCTGACTCCTGCCGTCGTGGCCATATCTGCCTCATCGTCAAACACTAGGCCTAGCATGGCCCTCAGCAACATCCGAATGTCAGTATTCGTGAATGCGGTCACTGGGTTGGCAATCTGTAAGCCTGTAATAGGCAACTACAACAGACATGACACATCATCCAGAGTGATGGTCATCTCTCCGACGGGTAGGTGGAAGGTGCATGTCTCCTGATGCCACCTCTCAATAAAGGCATTGACAAAGCCTTTATTCGCAATATACCACGCATGATAAAGGCTTGTCAAGCCAGACTGATCCATGTATGCCCGGACCTGTGGCTGGGTAGGGTAGGGAATCAACTTCCCACTGTGGCTGACCATCTTCAGCTCCTCTCGAGGCTTGCCGATCCATATATGTCCAGCGACGTAGTCCTTATAGGACCCCAGCAATGTATCAACTACAGGACCACCAGGAAATGACAGTCCAATGATCCGCTCAACAAACGGAATCTCTACGGCTGGCTATGGTACCTTCGTTACCTCTGGATCAGGCTGAGGAAGCTCTGGCTCAGGCAGTGGCACGTCTGGACCAGACCGTGGCACGTCTGCCTCAGCATGTACACCCTTTGCATCCTCTGGCTCATGCTGCTGTACTCCTCCAATAACACGAGTGTCATTTGTCCGACGACGACGAGCAGATGCTGTCACACATCGCTTATCTGTCCAGGATGGCTGGGCAGGCTGACCAGCGTCTGCAGCAGCATCTTCCTCCAATGTGGAGGGATCATGCTGGCGATCGTACAAAACATACTTCGTCCGAGCCATAATAAATCTGCAAAAAATAAACTAAAATAATTAGAACTGGATAAACAAAAAATAAACTAAAATAATATGTAACTAAATAAACAAAAAAAGAGTTTTTTAAAAAAAATAAGTATTTTCTTAAAAAAATTACTTTAAATAAAAATTTACTTTAAAGAACAAAAATAATAAATTTACTAAAAAGTAAAAATTATAACTAAATAAACTAAAAAAACAGAATTTACTTTATAACTAAACTAAAAAATAAAAATTTACTTTAAAAAATATAAATAAAATAATTTTAAAAAAAATTATAAATAAAAAATAAGTATTTTTTTAAATTACTTTAAATAAAAATTTACTTTAAAGAACAAAAATAATAAATTTACTAAAAAATAAAAAATAAAACTAAATAA
This sequence comes from Pueraria montana var. lobata, assembly GCA_026413185.1. Classification (NCBI taxonomy): domain Eukaryota; kingdom Viridiplantae; phylum Streptophyta; class Magnoliopsida; order Fabales; family Fabaceae; genus Pueraria; species Pueraria montana. The sequence goes on along the minus strand of CM048648.1, from coordinate 21,837,567 downwards.
TCTAAAAAACAAAATTTACTTTATAACTAAACTAAAAAATCAAAATTTATTTTAAAAAAAAATTGCACTACACAACGGAATCATGATTCAGTTGTGCTGTTTGAAAAACAACACAACGGAATCGCGATTGCTTTGTGAGGTTTGTTTTTGAAAAACAACACAACGGAATTGTGATTCTGTTGTGTTGTTTTTCAAACAGCACAACAAAATCATGATTCCGTTATGTTGTGCCAAACTGGAGAAAAAAAAAAGGAAAGGGGAAGAAGAGGAACCTGGTTCGACAGCGTGAGGAGGAAAGGAAGAAGGTTGAAGGAACAAGGTAGAAGGAAGAAGGAGAGGGAGTGTGAAGGACAATGTGAAAGGAGGAAAGGAAGAAGGTAGAAGGTAGAAGGAAGAAGGAAGAATGGGGAGTGAGAAGGGGTGTGAAGAAGGAGAGGGAGGGGCGCAGGGAAGCTGAAGGGGTGGGGGAAGAGGGAGGGGGTGGGAATAAGGGCAAGATGGTCAATTTATAATTTTTTAAAAATTATGGGATGAAAATAGCAATAGGAAGGGGTGAGAATAGCAAGCCCATGCATGTTTTCTTGGCGACGGCGTGTGATGTAGAACTCTGTATAAACGTTTTTCTGCACTTTGTCATCAAATTCGTAAACTGATTCTTATTAAATAATATACTTTTTCGATAATAAAGTTTGAAATGTTAATAAAGTTTAAAATGATTTTTTTTATCCATAAGAATCGAAAACAATATCAAGGTTTACAACACTCACGTACCTGTTCAACTAACTGAACTAGACCCCCTGATAAAGTTTAAAATGAAGATATTATCACCCAAAAAATACTAGTTATAATTAAAATTCTCAATAAGTAAATAAATTTGAATATATAAATTATATTTTAGATTTACAATCAACAATTTAAATTGTGATATAAGATTATTTTTAGCTATTAACAATTTCTTTTTAAAAAATATTGACATTCAATTTAGAAATAGATTAAAAGAGATATGCGGTTAAGACAACTAAGAGAGAATTTATTTCTCTAGTTGTGAAAAGAGTGTGTGAAATACACCTTCAAATGATATAAAATATAACATATTAATTAAGAATGTCTAATTGAGGGAGACATTCTTTAAAATAAATATTTTTTTTCTCACAAGGTGTCCTCTATTGGACACAATCATGTTCAAAGAACATACACTAAATATGAGTAGCACTCTCAACAAGGATTTGAACCTTTTAAAATCAATATAAAACTTAATCTCCGTGCTTAAATTGTGATATAAAATTATTTTTATACTATTAATAATTTTTTAAAAAGACCGTTGAAATTTAATTTAGAAATAAAGATAAAATAAGATAGATTAAATGAGATAAATAATTGAGATAGTTTAGAGATAATTTTTTGCTTAATTATATTTTTAGTCTCTAAAATTTGAGGTGAATCTAGTTTTAGTCCTCCAAATTTAAAAAAATATCATTTTAGTCCCTTAAATTTAAAATAATATGATTTTAGTCTCTCAAATTTAGTACTTAGAAACTAAAAACGTATTTTTTTAAATTTGAGGGATTAAAATAATATTTTTAAAATATAGGGGATTAAAATCATATTCACCCCAAATTTCATGGACTAAAAACATAATTAAGTCATGAGTTTTTTAGTTAGTTGTGGAAAGAGTATGTGAAATGCACTTCTAAAAAGAAGAAAAATGAAGAATATTGATAATGTTTAATGGTAAGAAACACTTTCAATACAAAAACAGATTACTTATTTTTACTGTTGTGAAAGGTGTAGAATATGATTGTGGGATTTAAATTAATCTAATGATAGATAAAAATGGTACATTGTAGACCGTAATCCACGGTAGCATTCGTCCATAGAGAAAATCTTATATGCACATGCACCCAACACGTAAGCTTTGCACACACCCACTAAAAATTTGACAACTCATTAAAATTAAAAAAGAAACTAATTAAAAGAAAAAAAATCCAAATGTCCTTGGAACATAACTTGTCCGTAAAACTTGATTTTCGGCGCATCCTCTTCCTCATTCTTAACCCTTAACCCATTTCATCTTCACCTCTGTTCTATGTGAATATTTTCTTTTTGAAACCCTCTCTTCATTCTCATAGTCTCCTCTATTCTCAATTTCAGGATATTTTATTACAACCCATTACTACAGAAACAAGAAAAGTGATAATCATTTTTATCATGTTGTTTAATGGGTTTGTGTTTTCTTCTTTTTCTTCACATTTAAGTTGTCACAAATTAAACACAATTGAACAAAAGTAACAATAATATTTAATAAACAAAAACCAGAGTGATGCAAGTGAACCAGTATCTGGGGTCAAAAAATTAACAAAATTATAATTGAATCTAGAAATAAGAGAAACATCAAAGTTCAAGTAGTCGTTAATGGCGACTGTAGGAGGAGGAGGCGACACGGGATCTGGGAAGAGGTGTCGATCTCTTGAAGGGATCTCTCAAAGGTGGCAGCAATGGCTTTGGCGATGGGGACTGTCGATGGTGTCAACGGCAGCCTTTCGCGATGGCGACGACGATTGTCGATGGTGTCGACGAACCCTTTCACGGTGGCGACGAATGTCAGTGGTGCCGATGAACCCTTTCGTGGTGGCGATGGCAGCTGTCGGTGGTGTCGACGAAATCCTTCACGATGGCGATGGCGATGGTGGCGTCGATGGCAACCTTTGGTGAGAGAAAGAGGCAAGGGTCTCTGGCTTGAGGGAGAGAGAAAGTTCACGACAATCTTGCTTTTATTAAAAAAAAATAAAAATTAGTTGTGTCAATTTTAATGAGTTGTCAAATTTTTAGTGGATGTGTGCAAAACTTACGTGTTAGATGCATGCGCATGTAAGGTTTTCTCTTGTCCATAAGAGAATATGTGTTAATTTGTTAAATAAAACAAGACTGTGTCTACGGTGGATCACTTTTATAAGTGGTTTACCGTGGACCATTTTTAATAACCCTTAGATCTTTCTTAGGCTCACAATAATACCCTGCATTTACCACACTGGATCCCTTTTCATCTCCCTCTACAACCCTTCTGCACCGTGCTTCGCTGTCGGAGGCGATTTTCGGCGGCGGTGCCACTTTGTTTTTTTTCCTGCTTCTCTCCTCCCTCTCACCCTCCCCCACCCCTGCATCGGGGTCACCTACTCCGCCCCCCAAAACCCTTTCCGGCACCGACGAGTTTGAGCGTGAGATTTTCCTTTTTTTCCTTTTTTCACTACATTTTATCCTTTTTGTTTCTGTATGGTGTTGTCGGGTTTGAGTGAAGAGAGACAGAGGATTCCGTTACCGACGAGATTCCAGTGACGATCCTCCAAACCAATCCAACGTTTTAGCCATGGTTTTCGATTCAATCGCTGTTGTGCCGATTCCCTCTGCCGCAAACACTAAGAACCCAGGGAAGAAGAAGATGGTTCACAACCTAAGAATTTGATATGAACGTGATGGAGATGAACCACCGCAACAAGAAGAATTTCAACTCCATCATCTAAAAGCCCGAGTTAGATTTGCGCATCCTTTTGCAAATCTTGTCAGGATATTCTGTTTTATTCCTGCACCACCACTACATCAGCCTGAACCATTGTTCCCACCATCATGTCTCCTCCTTGGACAGAAGTATCATCAACCAGTGGACAAAATGATAATTTATGTTCTTACGCTGTTAAAAAAAGAAAGCAAAGTGGCGCCCTTGGTGGAGAGGGGTTGCAGAGGGAGGGGAAAAGGATCCAGTGTGGGAAATACATGATATTATTGTGAGCCTAAAATAGATTTAAAGGTTATTAAAAATGGTCCACGACATAGACATAGTCATAAAACAAATAAGATGAAACGAGGAAATTAGGGATGACAAAACGGGCTGGCCTGGCCCGCTTGTGGCCATCCAAAAATGGGTCGGGCCGGGCTGGCCCGCCATACTGAAGATGGGCTAGACAGTTTGGCCCGCCCCGCCAAAATTGAAAAAAAACATTAGTTTTTTATTTATTGTAAATAAGACATAAATAAAATGATCTTGCATCATAAAATGACAGTAGAAAGCGTTTTTGTTACTGTGAAGTGTGAACACAATTAAAAATAATTACAATTATTTCATTTTCTTCAATAAACCACAATCAACACCACAAGTTCAACATCATCATGAATAACATCTTAAAAAGACTTAAATATTGTTTCATTTCATTCAAAAGTTCAACACCACAAATTAATAGTCTTTCAAAAGTACATCACAAAATATTAATAATCCCTAATAACTTATGTTATTTTAGATATATTAATTAAAAAAAAAATAATAACAGGCTGGTGGACCGACCCGACCCGCCCCATCCTACGTGTGACCCGACAAATTAGTGGACTAGGTAGGATGGACCAAAACGGGTCAGTGGGCTAAAGACTCCGTCCCGTCCCGCCAATTTTATGATGGGCTACCGTTTTACCATCCCTGGGGAAATGGGAGTGAAAAAATACGAAAGGTTTTCGAGGTTGTCGTTTTCTTTTCATGGGGGCAAACAAAGACACCCGTTGGTGAAAATGTCACTGTCTATGTGATTGATGGATACTGCTTAAACGCATCTTTATTGTAAAATGGACCTCTCAACTATTGGTTTGGAATTGCTCTAAAAAGTTAGCGTAACCTCAAGGGCACACTCATCAGTCCTGAAGATGAGAAAATTTCTTTTCTATGATTTTTTTTTAAAAAAAATTATCCTGTCTTTCTATTTGATTTGAGTAGCAAATATGATTCAGGCAGATACAATGTGCCTAAGTAGTGTTATCACTGTTATGTATAACTTGTTATCTTTGATTCATTTTGCATAGGGAACAGGTCAGGCTGGTCAGCTGAATTCTTTTTCCCTTTTCTTTTATTAGAGCAAATACAAGGATTTTTTTTTCCAATACTTGTTATTTTTAAAATTTTAAATGATTTTATGTAAAAAATAAATAAATAACTATTAAGGAAAGATAACACAACAAATGAATTTATATTTTGGAATTAAAAATATTTAATAATTTTCATAATCTTTTTGTGCGACATTAAAACAACAATTATTTACTCGTAAGAAAAAATATTTAGAGTTGAGAAAGAAAATAGATCACAATTTCTAGGCAGTAATAACATAAAAATTTAAGGTTGTTTAAGATTGATAGCAACGTGTGGAGAGGATCAAAAGGTCAGAATTATTAGTGTCGTGTCTCTTTTTTCATGTCAATACCATTTTTGTCTCTTAGAAATTACTGTACAGCTATACGTAAAATCACGTGATGCGTGAAAAGGCTTAAAAATTTATTTAGAAATTACTACTTTGTTTCAAAAAATCCAAAAGCACAATGCCCAACTTTCATTGAAAGGACAGGGGGATGTGATGGTGCCACCACTTGATGTCATAAGATTTCTTAAATCTACTATTATAAAATTGGATTTAATGTTTGTGTTTATTAGTACAAATTACATGTGTCGTTTACTACTTTCATTTATTTGTGCTAAGGAGTCTATACCAGCAAAACAACAACCCAAGATTAGACTTTCCATGTTTTTGTGAGGCATGTCATTTTAATCAAAATCCATCCAAAGGTTGAGCCTAATATGAATGTGCAAATAATATTCATCAACATGAACAACCTAAACGACAAGAATAACACAAGAATTGTGTATTAACACAAAGAAACCAATAGTCTTTAATTCTCAAATCAATATAAATGGAAGATTAATAATATCATTTGATTGCAAATGTAATCATTTATATCCTTTAAAATGTAGTAATGAATTATAAGAGGAAAAAAATATTAAAAAAAAGAAATAAATGATACTCAAATATTTCATCTTTTTATTTTCATTGACTTGAATATTTTCGTGTAAAAAGAGAAAAAATATAATATTTTCACAATAAAAACTAATAAAAAGAAAATACAATTTTTGTCTAAAAAAGAAATAATATCATTATCTTCACTATAAAGCAATAAAAAGATATTTATATATATTAAAAATATTATTATTTCTACAATATAACCTCAAAAATAAAATAATTATCTTAATTTTGAAATATTATTTATATTAAAAAATTAAAACTAAAAAAAGTTAGGGAGCCCAAGGCCCCTAATTACTCGTGTACATTCGTCCCGACCTCTGGGTACATAATAATTTGTTATTTTTGGTTATTGATGGTAATATTTGATACTTATCAGTTACATGTTATATTTCTTTTGTTACTTATTATTCTCATACAATTTTATTTTAGAGTTTAATTAATATGTACTGATAGTATAAAATTAGGCCTATTTTTTCATATCTTTTTGTTGTTTGCATTGAGAGACTTTTTCACTTAATTAATTATGCGTGGATCAGAAAGCCTGGAAGCCTATCCAAATCTCAAGAAGTGGTCCTAAAATTTCTTACCTAGCCTTTGCATTTCTTACCTAGCCTTTGCAGACGATCTTCTTCTTTTCGGAAAAGCCACCTCGGACCAAGCAGATGTTTTACACAACATTCTGGAGCTGTTTTGTAATAGTTCGGGCCAAAGAGTAAGTATGGACAAAATCAGAAATTTTTTCTCTAATAATGTTCAGTGGAATATTAGAGATGAAATTGTGAATAAGCTGGGATATCAGAGGACGGCGGACCTTGAAAGTATTTGGGAGTTCCACTTCACCATGATAGAGTATCAAAACATAGCTATCAATTTGTGCTTGATAAACACAAAAGGATATATAAACTAGTGAGGCAAAGCTATCCTAGGCAATGTGGGACTTTGCCTTTTGTAATACTCCAAAACTCAAAAAATACAACATTTCCAACAAGAAATGATGAGTTGGTTTAATTTGAATATCAAGAGTAATACAGCTATGGAGGACTATAAGTGGAGTACAGTTTTTGGAGTAATTCTGGATTGATTATGGTGGAGGCGGAATGAATTTGTTTTCAGCAATAAGTGGATTAACACTACTATAGTAGTGATGAATGTTTGGGCTTTAATTCGTGATATTAACAGTAGCAAAAGCATGCAGAATATGTTGAGTCCTGAGATTTCAAATAGCAATATGGATGTGTCGGGGATCCGGGTTTTGCCAAGCTTAATTGTGATGGGGCTTATTTTCATTCAGGAGCAGTTGCTTCGTGTGGGGCTGTTCTCCGCAATAATAAAGGTGAATTTATTCATGCTTTTTCAAGGAGACTAGGGCAGTGCTCAGTATTGGAAGCTGAATTGTGGGCCATCTTTTTTGGAATGAATATGGCTCGTGATGTGGGGTGTACTATGCTAATAGTGGAGACAGATTGCATGGAGGCTTTTAAACTTTTGAATGAAGTTTTAGGTGGAAGCAAGTTTGCAGACCTTATTTCTGAGATCTGGAAGGTGCAGAACATGTTTCAGCAATGATGTTTCATGCATATTCATCGGGAAGCACTTTTGCCAAAGCTGGTTTATCCTTATAGTCGGATGTTTGTTTTTATAGTAGTATTCCTCTCTTTGTTGTTAAATCCTTTAAGAAGGATGTTCATGTATTCAATTCTATTTTGAATAATAATTAATTTGTCTTGGGTGTCTTTAACCCAGGCAATTCAGAAAAAAAAAAAATAGTATATTTTTTTATACTATTATTTAATCATAAATAAATGTTCTATAACTTTTAATAAATAAGGAACCATTTTATAACTTAAAATAAAGATAACAGATCATGTGAATAATTTTTAGCCAATATATTTTTAATCCTTATAAAATATGTGCGTTTTGATTTTGGTTCCTATAAAAAAATTTCTTTGTTTTCCATTCCTATAAAATTTAAAATTATTGTTTTTAGTCTTATAAAATAAGTGAATTTTGATTTTAGTACATGTAAAACATTTTTCTTTAATTTTCATCCTTCTAGAATCTAAAATCACTATTTTTTTTGTTCTTAAAGTTCATTTAAAGATAGATAAATCACATTTATTTTAAAGATTTAGAATTTTTTTTGGAGGTATCCACAGGCTGACATTGCACCATCGGACAAAGGTTGTTATTTGGGATGATAGTTTGACTTTAAGTTAAACACGTAAACAATTAACGAGTGTCACATAATAATATGAGAAAATAGGTGATGTACTGATAATTTAAAAAAAAATTTACACCGTCATTCAATTATAACCTACCATATATGGTAAGTTTGTTGACTGTTACAATAATGAGTTTAATGGTGATGCATATAAACAAGTTTTACATGGTCATCCAATCACAAATCACCGTAGGTATGACTTTTAAGATAATTTTGTAAAAGTCAACCAACTTATCATACATGGTGGGTTGTGATTGGATGATGGTGTAAAATTATTTTATACTGTCAGTGCATAATCATTTTTCTCTACAATAATTATCTTAAAATTCATACTAACAGTGAGTTGTGATTGGTCGACAATGTAAAATAGTAATAATATATAGAGACCAAAAACAAGATATCAACTTTTTTAGGGATGAAAACCAAAGAAATTTTTTATAAATACTAAAATCAAAACTCGCTAATTTTAGAGGAACTAGAAACATATTTAAGCCAAATTAAAATTATAGAATTACTATATTTATCTCAAAAGTTAATAGAAAATTACGACCATATATTTGATCATTATTTTATTTTATTTTTACAAATATACCCTACAGTAATAAGAATCTTACACATACAGAGTATTCATAAAATTATTAGATTCTTGTCTTTTATTTTTTAGTAATGTTGTTTTCACATTAATTATCTCATAATAATTTTTATAATAAGGAGGTAGAAAAAAAAAAAGAGAAATAAAAAATATAAAATGAAATGAATGATATGAGAAAAAAGATAACAAAAATTATAAAAAAATATTGAGAGAACATGTATCATGGTGTATGTCTCTGAATTATATAGTCTAGTCATTTCTAAGGTACATGACCCTGAAATTCGGGCTTGTATAACCTATTCACTATTTCATATAAAAGAAATTTTTTTCCCCCTTTTTCTGTCACATGACTTATTATCGAATTACTTTCATGTTTTGTTACATATAAGATAAACATAATATATATGGAATTGGCTAACATACACTTATTTATTTTTTAGTTGGAATACATTAATAAATTATAACTAGAGTTTATTTTAAAATATACTAATGGTGTAGTTTGTCAACGTTTATCAAAATTTATGGATTGGATAAAAAAAGCTTTATAAAAAATCAATTAGTTTTACAATCTAATTTGATAAATCACCCACTATATTTAGGTTATGTCATTTATAGATAAAAAAAATTATAATTTAATATAAGAAAGCCTATATATCAAAAAGAAAATTTAACCAAGTATATACTATTTAAATAACAATTTTATGGCTCAAATCTTTGACCTTATAAGGTGGTAAACTTTTTTACATATAAATTACGTAGTGTAACTTGCAAATATTTTTTAGATGTGTCGATATCAATCTAATTAGAATTACATCTTCAAATTAAGTAAAATTACTATAATACGTTAAACTTATGTATAAGTATCGAGGGGTTTAGCTCAATTGATTGAGCAGATTATTTGAATTATTGTAAATCCCATGTATTAAATATTTACATTAAAACTAGTGAAAGTAAAAGTAAAGCCTGCTTAAGCTGAATTTGAACAACTACCCAAAATTAACCCGAAGACTGCCTAAACATATACATAAACAATTAAACATAATTAATTACAGTAGTCTTCACACCATGAGGAAAAAGAAATCATGAGTGCCGTGCATTAATAATCTCATTTGACGTAAAACCCTGCAATTGTATGATTTAATTTTGAAGACTTTATATAGTTTATTTTATTCACGTTAAAGTGATAGGGAGTATAACAGGTTTTTTTTGTTTTTTTTATTTTAAATTTTTGAACCAGAATTTCAAACAACTTGAATACACAAAAATTGCGTTCGGACTTATAAATTTTTAAATAAAATATATATCAGAAACGAATAATTGGAATTTTCAATATTTGAGCTTCTTATGCTTAGTAAATTAGTAAGAGAAGAATAACAATTTCTAAAAAGAGATGATTCTTAGAAATATAACAAGCAATTAATTGTTATTTATCCAAAAAAATATTTAAAAATCATTTATCACTTGAATAAATAGAAATTCTTGTAAAGTGAAGAAATATCTCAAGTTGAAGAGAGTATTACATACACAAATATAAGAGACGTGAGTTTGAGAAATACTGTGAGACTCTTACGAAACTAAAATTTTATCATCTCTTACTATACTTTTTACGTGGGAAAGTTAGGTTTGTATGATAACATACTACTTGAAAAAGGTTTTTTAAGTTGATCTAGAAAACTTATAATTTTATTTAAGAAAATAAATATTTATTAAGACAGTTTCATAGATTTATGCTAAAAATATCAAACTACATTAAAATTCATGTTCTATTTTTCTATGAGGCACTTTATATCGTATTCTCATCTTCAATCCTTCATGAGCCATTTTTTCATGAATAAATCCAAGGGTGACATGACTGATGATGAAATTTCTTGCTTTGGTGGCAATTGTTGCGTCGCTGTTCATACTTTTTAAAGCATTTGAAACCGTTCTCACTTTATCAATAAATAAATACGCTTGTGTACCTTGTATCTCTGTGATATCCTTCTATTTGTTTTCAGCGCAGTATATTATTAACTTACTAATGCTATTATTTTACTCTAGTTGTATTGTTTTCAATCTAATCAAACAAGAAGTTGCATTTTGCTTAAAGCACAATCAAATATTCCAACATGATGAAAGCAGCGTAAGCTTTAAACAATGAAATATAAATATTCTATTAACTATTTTTAGTTGTTTATAAAACACATGTATCTCAGTCACAAGCTTTAAAAAATAACAAGAAGCAAAGTTACTTCCAAGCAGTGTATATAAACAAACACTCACTTTTTTATATAATTACAAATGAATACATGTAGTATACAAGTGACTCAGCTTTTCCCCCTCAGAAATAAAACAAACCTCAAAGGATGATGATGCAAGAATGCAAAAGAAGAGAAAGAGAGAAGAGAGAGGCTACTTACCTCAATCTTTCACTCTAACCAAAAAAGAAAAAAAATGAAAGAAATGACAAAACTAGTGGCCCTAATTCTGTCTGTCTAATAAACTAGTGCTATTTTACCTGGCACTGGAATCTTTTTGGGATGTCTCCAGCTTTGCAAGCCAGGTCTATGCTCTCACAAAATACAAGTGGACAGGGTGGCTTCATTCACCTCACTAGCCTACACACACATATACTCATCATCCTCCTTTTCCCACAAAAGGTGATGATGGACACAACCCACCAAAAATTTGGGCTTACTTGGACAAAAGAAACAAGAAAGAAAGAGAATGGCAGACTTCAGTTTTCTTGTCCACCATTGGATTCTCCCCTCTCCATCAGGGAACTCCCACTGACTTTTTGTTAAAATTGAAGTGATGCATTGCTGTCCTCTATATATGTAGATCACAGTGGTGCTCAATGCTCATGCATGCTTCATTTTGCAGCTTGTTGATCAACTCCAATATAACAAATCTACATAATAAGAGCATAAATAATGAGTTTAGTTTCTATGCATCATCGGTGTAAAAGAATTTATACGGTTAATTAAACAGAAATCATCGTTGACATGGTTTTTAAGATATATATTATAGAAGTCAACAAATTTATTATACACGATGATTTGTAATTTGATGAATTACATTGTCGGTGCATATATTACTTATTCATAAACAAATGATATTATAATTGACAAATATAAATAATATCTAATAGAGCAAAATCAACATTATTTTTACCTAGCATCTCTTTGGCGCATTTGAGCACGTAGACTTCTTACACTGCAAGATCTCCCATGTTCCTGACCCTGAGTTCAACATTCCTCAGATCACGAAGATGTAGTAAAATTTCTTGGAGAAGATCTAACCCTTTATCTCCCTTTCTCAAGGAGCTGATGCAATGCTTCAGAAACTCTCTATCTGCCTCCAGCACCTGTAGTCTCTCGTAAACATTATCCACCTCCTCTTCTAAAGCAAGCTTTTTCTTATCCAAATTAACCTTTTCAACTGAATTGTTTTGCAAGTGAGGGAAATCTAACTCGTCTCCACTCAACTCTACATCTTCTGCTTCTGAACTCATTGCATCAAAAAGTGGGAGGAGCCTCTTGCCTTTTGCACCCAAGATTTTCCTCCCTTGATGCTTTCCATTTATTTCTTTTGCATGACCATTTGCAAATCCATTTACCTGACCATTGTGATCATCATGATCATGATGGTATCCATTCCCATTCTCTTCACAAAGATGTTCTACTGATTTAGCATCATCGGAGCAGTGTTCTTCCTCATAATTTAATATAACTAGCTTTTCTTCCAGAACCTTGAGCTGCTCTAGAATTTGTAACCTCTCTTCCTCAAAGTTTGCCAATGATTCCTCCAAATATAAGACCGCATCTACGGGCGTGTTCTGGTTGCTGCATTCTTGTTCTTGATGACTATAAAACCCATTTTCTTCCTTTGCTTCGTGATTCAAGTCTATGGACAATCCATCACTATCTTCAGCATTGCTACAAGAGGGAGATGAAGTTCTGCTTCTCATGCTACCGTCTCTTCTTGACATCATCATCTTTTCTCTTACCTCATATTCATGAACCTTTTTTCTATATACTTCAAGCTCCTTTTCTAGCTCTAGCTTCTCTTTCTCCCTCTTCATCATTAGCTCATTCAAGAGTTGCAAAGCCTCCTGGTCATACTCAGATTGTTCTTCCATCATTCTTTGATACTGCAAAGCTTCCATCTGCATTGCTGCTTTCTCTTCTTGAAGCCTATTTATCATTGCCATTGTTTGATTGGCTGCTATAGCAGACGCACTTCTCTCTTCTTCTAGTTCTGCATATAGAGTACTTAAGGCTTTCCTTTCAGATTTCAATGCTGCTTTTAACTTTTCAATGGTTACCTCACCACCTTCTATATCACTTATCACACTTCCATCCAATGACTCTTCTGTTCCTGATTCTTTCCTCTCAAGGAGAAGTAGTTTCTTGTGTAGCTGATGTAGACTCTCCAAAGAAGTGGGTGTGTCAGGAACTTTTTCTTCCTCATTCTCATTTAGCTCCAACAAAGATGGCAAATGGTTATTTACTGTTGGCATTTTCACTTCAAGTGACAAGGTTTTAAATTCTACAAACTCTTCACCTTTGTCATGACCTAGTTATAAATTGCAATTAAAAAAAGAAGTGAATTATTAGAAAGTTTTAAGGATGGACTTGAGGAAAAGGGAAGATAACTAGATAAGAAGTTGAGGCTTACCACTTTCATCTTGCACATTAAATCTGACTGTGCTAGTAGATGGATCTTCTTGTATTTGTTGATTTGTATCCAAAAGAACATCTTGGCTTTGATACTCATCCACTTGCTCCTGATCAGGAATTTCAGTCCCTATTGAGACTTCTGCTTCATATTCCTCACCTTGCATTTGTGATGCATCTTCAGACGCTGCAGAAATTAAGTAAGTATTAGAGATCATTGCACATAGAAAATCCAGAAGAAAAAGGTATAAGAACTAAAAAGACTAATTGAGGAGGAAAATAATTAGAACCTAGAGAAACATCTGAACATTGTTCTGCATCTCTTCTTTCCATGTTTGCTTCAACATTATCATCCTTGGTCAAGTCATCAGCGGTTTGAACAAATTTCACATCTTCACAATTCTGCTCCAAATTTTCTTCTTCTATTTGTAACAGCTCTGAAGACTGGTCTCTGGTCCTTAATTGAACTGATTCACCCCCGTTGGACTTGAAAACATTTTCATTCCCTTGTGTTGAAAATTCTGCCACAATATCCCCAGAAATGTGCCAATTCTCAACAACCGGTTCAGCTTCTGCATCAGCACTCTTATCAAAGTCCAGAATAAAATCTTCATTGTTGTTGAGCCCTTCACCTTCCACCTTATATCTGCTTTGATTCCTGTTTTCTGGTGCAGGGGAGTCAACCAATTCAATAGGAATCAATCTGCAATCATCACCATGAATGAAAAATTCCAGATGTACGGGTGGAGTCTCCACAGTTAGCTCTCTAGTGCAATCAACTTGAGCAGTGGATTTCTCACAAGCTTGATCATCATCAGCAACAGCAACAACATCATCATCATCCTTAGGCTTAGGGATATTGAGACTTTCCTCTTCAATTGTTTCTTTCCCTTTCTCCATACCCAAATCCAACTTGCAAAGTTCATCACGCATAATCTCCACGCTTGCATCACACACAATCTCCACGCTTGCATCACACACAGAACAATCACAACTCTTGTCTGCCTCCTCATCTTTTCTATCCAAACCCTGATCAACCTCAAACACCATGTGGCTTCCCTTGTTTTCTTCATTCCCCTGTTCATCCTCATGATGATCAAGCACAATATCCGATCTGGTGTGATCTTCATCAATCTCTACACCAACCCCGCGTTCTGTCACCAAATTCTGCTTCTGGTCATACTCCAAAACATTGAGAGAAGGCTTGATCAGAATGCAAGGAGGGTAGAATCTGTTGTCCAAGTTGACACCACAGCAAGAACACCTCAAATCCTCTTCCACCTTCACAATTGCCTTGTCACCAGCATCAGCACCCTCATCCTGAATCAAACCTATTTGCTTCATCCATGGAAAGAAACCAAAACTCTGAGAGAGTTTGACATAATCTGGTTGGGATGAGAATGAGCAATCCTCACACATGTCTTGTGACTCAGCCAGTTTGTGATGATTGGAGCAGAACCCCAGTTTGGAAATCTCAGAGGCATGAGCTTCACACACAAGATCTCTGCAAGAACTCTTGTACTTCCCAGGCTCTATGATGTGATCGATTCTGGTGCACCATATGCAAGGCCTTTTGAGGCCAAAGTAATCGGCAAACTTTATGATTAGATAAGAGAACAGAGAATTGAGGAGGAGGAGGATGATCAGAATCCATTCTAGGATGGCATAGACTAGAACAAGGGTGATTTTGTTGGTGTTTCTGTGTAACATGGTTGCAAACTTGTTGGCAGCCATGGTTGGTGCTGTGTTTTTTTGATATGTACAAAGAAAGGTTTACCTGGAATATCAGATTGGAACCTAAGCAAGTATTGGAATGAAAGACAGAGAAAAAGTTTCAAGGGAAAGAGAGTTTTCAGACAAGATGTCAAAACTGTATTTTGGGTGTGTAATGTATGAGAGAGAGAGAGAGAGAGAGTAGAAGAGAAGTAGATAGCAAGTGGTTTTATTTAGACTGAGAGAGAAATAGGCGGTTTGAATTGAATGGAATGATAACCAAGGAAGACTAAGGTAAGGGGGGAAAATGAAATATTCTTGAGTCAAAGAAAATCAAAGAATTTTATGTAGTTTTTTCTAAGCATTGTTTATGGAGTGCTTTTTTCACAAAATGGAGCATGGCAATTTAACAGTTAAATGGTTTCACTACATCAATCAATTAAGAGTTGTACACTTGTGTGGGGGAGCCAAAAACTAATTTATCAAAATATTGAAATTTATTTAAGGAATTGATTTTTTTTTAACAAATATTTTCTATATACACAAATCTTGATATTGAACTTCTAATCACATATTTAAGGAAAATGATTATCTCCAACCATATTGTACCATGTTGGTAATTTTACATTTGTACCTTAAGACGATATTGTTGTGAAACTGAGTTTTTCAGACAGAAAATGTGAAACAGTCCTTGTGTAATCACTACTTTATGTGGTATAGTGTTTTGGGATCTAGATAGTCTGAATTTGTAATGAGTTTTTACAAGGTCTAGAATTTTCTGTGGCTGAAAAAATATTATTTTGATGATCCTGCCAGCTCCTCTTCAATTTTTCTATTGAGGCAACAAATGGAAAGGCTCACCAAACCACACACATGAGCTGGTGGACCAGACCCAAAGTAAGGGGTGGGGCCTGTTATGGCTGCAGATGCTTGAGTCATTATGTGGGTATGCTTCCTAAGAAACTTTGTTTTCCTTATGTGAATATTAATATACCCTCCTTCCAACCAATGAAATCATGTATAAAATCAAACTATGTTTTGCAAGATAGCAGCTTAAAAGTTAAATTTCACTTATTTTACTTTGTCGACAAGCCTGTTGTGTGCCAATTTTATTTCACAAGGTGACACCTTTTAAGAGAAAGCTGATAATTAACTTCAACAGATGGACATCATATTGGAAAAAAGTTTGTTGTTTTCCCCCCTCAATCAAGAATACGAGTTAGCTTATTTTAGGTCCATAACCAAAACCATAATACACACACAACTTTTTTATAGTTTAATTTTGATACACTACTTGTATAAATTTTTTTTACCCTATCAACTATTAGAAATTAATATTAATATAAATTTCAATTATATGACAATTCAAAATTAGATAATAGTGAAATTCTTTTACACTATCGGCATATTCTAATCAAATTATTATTTTTTTGTCTTTTTCTCTAATTTTTAATTCGTGAATTTCTATGTTAAAATAAACCTGTCTCAAATAATTTATTCAATTATTTGAGAGTTTTATTGTATTTTTGTCCTCTTTCCAATAAATTCATGTTGGATGAGCAATGAAATAACTCACCAGTTAGGTAATCCAATTAAACCTAGAAAGAGAAAGGTGGCCTTAAGAAGCCGAAAACAGTTACTTAGTTGTTTTTGTTCGGGTCCAAAACAGGGATGAATTTGGCTTTTGGGGTCTGGGCTGCACCGCCACTCACCGACTAATTTGCCACAGCAATAGCACCCTATGTTTTGTAAAATAATGTGATGACAATTCAAAATTTTGTTCCCATACGTTATGTACTTTCCAAAATAATATCTACATTTCCATATCTCTTTTATAAAAGGAATCTAGAGCTACCTTGGTGAATGTTGTGCTTTGGCCCTCCAACAAATTGCTTTTGCTTTAGTCAAGTCTCCACTGCATTACACCATAAGTTTTTCAGTGTCTCTCATTTGGCCCTACTGGTTATAATTGAGCAGATACCTCTCCCTCCCCCACCCCCCACTGCTAATATAATTAACCTAAATTGGGCTGCCATTATAAAATTTATTTAGTACATATATGCCAGCTCAAAGGAAATATATATGATCACACTTTTGCTCCTGTTGATAATAATATTTGAATGTAGATCCATCCAAATATCCAGAAATACAAATTAATATGGTGTAATATGATTGATAGATAATCTTATCTTTAAAACATGTGATCAAAAATTCAATCTTCAGGATCACGTGTAAAGAAATATATCTTTACCAAAAAATCAATTTCTTAAATAAATATAAGTACTTTCTTTAATTTCTGGTAGAGAGATACATTAAGTTAAAAAAAAAGTACAAATTTTAGATGTAAATTACAGTTATGTCAAATTGAAAAAAAGTAAACGGATAAAAAAAAAATTGATTGAAAAAAAGTAAGGCACTTCTCCCAATTATCAATGTTTGATGTGTACAATAAATGAATAAACTAATTTATTCATCAAAGTTCAATTCATAGAATGCTTTGCAGCAAATATTAAATTTATTTATGCTTTCCTATAAAATATTTGTGCTAATGGGTTACATTATAAGTATTTGTGTAATTTGAAAGTTAATGGGAAAGGTGCTAGAGTATATGACAATTAAATGAAGGCTGGATGCGAAGATGGGACCATTTATTATGATGTATTGTTGATTAGGCAAAAGCGCAAAGATGTAAACAAAACGAAAAATAAAAAAGGGTTTTAAATTCAAAGCTAGACTATCTTTCTTGGAAGGAACATCAAAGCAAAACTCACTTTTTAAAGTTAATCACTGGTGGGAGCCCTTAATTGCTCTTCTCAATCCCAATTTCTTCCCCCTTTTCTGACCAAAGAACCATAACCATTTGAAAATGTGAAACAAAAAAAGGGATAAAAAAATGTCATTGGTTTCTGTTGGAAGCCCTCACAATTGCTCCTTCTTAATCTCAATTTCCCCTTGTTCTGATCAAAAGATTATCAACCATCTAGAATGTTAAACAAAAGTAGAGCTTAAAAAATGTCATTGTTCTTCAACTTTGCAATTCAGGAGGCTAATGAGTCCCATACTTCGAACACATGACATGATCCAGAAATTTGATTTAAAAAAAAAAACCTCGTGAATAAGAATAATGTACGCAAAAGATTGGCTATGTTGGTCCACTCATTGTTGAAATAGTCTAAATTATGGGGGCAAATAGCTCCTAGTAAAAAGTTTTATTGAAATTTTCAAATTTGGCGACTTAAGCTAAAAAATGAACTCACGAAATGCATTTGTTATCTAATTGATCAATTAGAATGGGACCCGTAGGCCTCATCTAAACGGCTTGCGTGGGTACAAAGACATCACCCAACAAAAATTAAATTAATAAAACATAATGAAACGAATGTTGAAGTATTTTGCTTAATCTTACATATTAATCATAAAAATGGACCCTATTTTCCATTTCCAAATGATAACTATTGAAACCTTATTTAAGTTATATCATGAAAATTACGTCTTTCAGAATACTCCACCTTAGGATTTTAATTCGGGGAGGGGTACCAGAAATCTAATTGCAATTTACTTCTTTCACTTTTTTTTTAAAAAAAAAAAAAAAATCTTGGTATATTGAAAGGGCTGAATAGTAGAAGATGATGGGTGACATAATGGAGGATTAAATGCCCAACACATTACTATATTACATTGAACACTTACATATTAGAACCGGTGGAATTAAGTTTCATTGTTTCAAGCTAATTACTGTTTTAAATTAATTGACTGATAATGTGATACAAATATCATATTCTAACTTGCTAATATAATGCTCTGTTGAGTCTTTGAATTTGAGTCCTAATAGTAAGAGTGAGTTGGAAAGGTTAAATGGCCTACAAATTAAATTGGAATGCTACATATCTCATTCATTCTATTTAACTAGTTTTATGATAAAGTATCATATCCTATTATAGATGAGATAAGAATGGGTGATGGTTAGAATGTCTAAATCTTTGGTTCGTGAACATGAATAGGAAAAAATAAAAGTTTTTTTTAAAAAAAAAAATCACACTTTAGAATGACTAAACCTTATTATAATTAAATATTCTCACATTTTCATTCCTAATTAACCAGTGAAAGGGATTTAGTTTTTCATAAAGTAATCCTGAGTTTATTTTTAGATATATGTGTATACAAAAATATCATTACAAAAAGGGCTCTACTTTTATGTGTATAATCTCTTATTTACCTACTAAGTGATGAATTAAAAAATTGTTTTGTAGAATCAAAATAGAAACAGGGTAAGTGATAAAAATAATGCTCATGCTATGCCATCTTAATCTTTCAAATCATAACGAAATATCCACGTATGGACTATGGACAAAGAACCAATAATAACTTTTTTGCTTTGGTTAGGGAAAGATGGCCTGCAGTTATCTGTGTTTTATCCACAGTATCAGTGTATATCCCAACCAATAAAGTGAATAAACACTAAACCTTGATGGATATTTCCTATTTCTTTCTTTTATTTTTATTTTATTTTTTCGATTTTAGGCACCGAATATCATGGAATTGAATGATACCGACATCATGTCTATACAAACATCACAAAGGAGTGAAAGGACATCTGTTATCGACAGAGACTTCTTTCAATGCTTTGTATTTCTGAATTGATATCGTTTTAACCTTTTTTAGAACTAATCTGGAGAATGAAGTGAAATTAGACTCCAACAAATTTATCAGACACCATTTCATTCCTTAATCATTTTAAATCAAAATTACGTCTTTAAAGCAAAAATCAGCAAGCATTTAAGGGTCAGATCACCCAAATGGGACAAAAATTGCCCCAACTAAAAGAAATGATAATTGAGGTGTTTGGTAATCAAAACAATCTTAAACCATTATGTCATTTTAAAAAATAAACTGAATTTCAATTATTAATAAGTGATAAACAATTAAGTTAGAGAATAACATATTGCATATTACAACCTTTTTGACAAGTGTTTTTTTTTATCGGCAAATATTAGTTATTAGTTTTGTTAGCAAGGGGATGTGAATATGCGACTTCTCCTCCCTTCCCTTCTCCCTTCACCACCTAACCAACCTTATAACTTCAACGTTTTTTTGACAAGTGTAACAAGTTGAACCAGTAATTAAATGATAAATATGGTATTATATCATGAGGAGTGAATTTGTCACATGTTATTTTACTAAATCAAATTAATTAATGGGGGCACTCTAAAAAACTTAAGTGTGCTAGTATTTTAAATGATTACTAAAAAAGAAAAATAGAATTTCCAAAAAAACAAGAATAAAGAAACTTTAAATTCAAATCTAGAAAATCAAATAATGACAAAGATGGCTAAAGCATAGACTTCACCTATTGTTCATGTGATTAGCTCCCGCATAATTCAAGCATCTTCTTTTAATGTTTAAGATAATTTTTCACTAATATAATTTATATCCAATTCCTTGGTATACAATTTTTTTTGAACTCATACACAAATATTCTTATATTTATTCCTTAATTTAAAATATCAAGAAGGCATGAACTAAGCTAAGAGTCATTTTTTTCTTGGCAAAGCTTGAATTGATATGGTAGAAAGCACGACATAGAGGAAAATATGGTGATTACCACCTGTAAAGACTCTTACGCTCAATTTG
Organism: Pueraria montana var. lobata; assembly: GCA_026413185.1. Lineage (NCBI taxonomy): Eukaryota > Viridiplantae > Streptophyta > Magnoliopsida > Fabales > Fabaceae > Pueraria > Pueraria montana. Next base: position 21,816,924 of record CM048648.1, on the reverse strand, counting down.
GTGAGAGTGTGAAGGGAGTGTAAAAATGAAGTTAGATTCATACTTGGTGAGCAAGATGCCTTTATACAGTGATGATTTTGGCGAAAAAGGTTGTTAGATGACTATGATGTATGTGACTTACTTGGCAAGCCATTAGAGTCTAGTGAAGTATGTGGCACGTCATCTGTTGGCTTAAAGAGGTCGATCATGGTGTAGGTCAGCTACGGGAGTTGCACCAATCCTTAACTAGGTGAGTTGATTGATTGGTCACGAAGTGCCGAGTAAAGTAAGTCTTTCACCCTCACAAGGTCAATTGATGTGTGGAGAAAATAAGTTTATATATGTTTGATAAGAAGCTGAGTTGAACTCATCATGATTTTTTGAAGTAACAAATAATTGTTTTTATGGTAATTTCACCATAATTTTATATTCATCATAATTTTTTACCATAAAATCAAACACACTATTTAAGTGTTTATCATATACAATACAATTTTTATTAGATACATTTATTCGTATGATCTATAGCTTTCCTAAAAGAAAACCTAACTTGAGTCAAAGAGCTAATTACATCACAATCATATAATGTTCATGTCCAAAAAATTATAACTTAAAAAATTCAACAGCTCATTACAAAGATAAATAAAAAGGAAAAACATCCCTTAGCTATGATTTTTTTTTTTCGAAGAAAACAAGTCTTAAATTTTCCTCAAATTTTGCTCTCAAGATCCAAGTATGGGTACTATTTTTCCTCAAAAATGGTGGCTCCTTGCTCTATTATGTGTTGCTCCTATTTATTTGCCTTGCGCCCTTGCCTATTATTATTATTAAAAAAAAAAAAGAACATTTTTCCATGTGGCGCCTTGGCACCATCCCTTCATAATGATTAACATCCATCTTCAAAAACAAACAACGCCTCGGCACTAACACTGAACAATCTGCAACAAAAAATCAATACTTCAACAAAATTCACCTAAAAGGCTAAAACAGTACTAGTAAATAACACTAAAAAAATAAAATAATAATAACAATTTTTGCTAAAGACTACATATATCCTCTACGAAAGGTCTTGCATACTTAAAAATTAAATTTGAGACCACTATTAAATCGAAATAACCTCATAATAATTTATTCACGCATTTGGTGATAAAAAAATAATCCTAATAACATTAGGAACCAATAGAAAAATAAGAAAATAGAATAAGAAAAGGAGAGAAAGTAATTAAAAGCTAGCTAATATTTGAAACTAAACACAAAAAAATCTCGCACAAAATTCCTGCATATAAACATATACATCGTTTTAAGGTATAAATCTTAATTATTTATTTTACGATTCCTTAATCTCATTAATTATATATACAACATAATTCTTAAAATTAAGTCGAAATTTTATTATTTAACTTTCTAATACTTTTTTTTAGACCAAATATAAATGATATAATTTTATTATTCACAAGATCAATGAAACTCAATATTCACTCCTAAAACATCCTAACATCATCGGTAAGAAGTTTAAACTCCTGATGAACAAGCTTTATTAAATATTTCTACCCATATATATTATTCACCTAATTCATTAGCTACTTGCATTCAACCTTATCATTTGTTATAATTATAATAAAACATTTTATAATTTCTTATAATTATAATGAAACATTTTATCATTTTTTATAATTATAATAAAACATTCTTGATTAAAAAGCTTCTTATATTGCCAACAAGTAATTTAAATAGTCAACTATTAATATCAGAGGTATGGATTTGAACTCCTGATAAATAAGCTTTATTAATTAATTTTTTCTACCCTTATCTATTATTCAGTAAATTCATTAGCCACTTGCATTCAACCTTATCATTTGTTACAATTATAATAAAAAACATTCTTGATTAAAAAGCTTCTTATGTATCACGAACAAGTAATTTATATAGTCATTTTTTAATTATATATATACACACATGTGTGCGAGACAAGATAAAATACCATCAAGTATAAAAAAAAATACCATCAAGTATTAAACATAGTAAAATGACACATTCAATAACTTTTTTTTTTTGTCAATTCAATTGTTTGATTCATGTGATATAATCATGATGGTGTAAATAAATAAATTACAATTTAGACATTTATTAATATATAATTCAATAAAAACTATTTTATTTATATTTTAAATAACATATCATACGCTAAAATAAGACAATAAAGTACCAATTAAATTTTGAATTGTGTAAAATTTTGTACATTTTATTTATTTTATGAGAATTTCAAATTCAACAGTTAAATTGATAAAATTCACTTTTAATTATAGATAGATAGATAGATATAGATATAGAGGATAAATCAAATTACACCAGTATAACTTTGATCAACTATTACATTATTAAATAACTTTCAACTTAACAAAAATTGACACAGACAATCTTGATAATATGTAGATATAATTCAACGGTGGAATCGATAAAAATCATATTCTATATCAAGTTATCAAATGATGTAACAATTGTTTAAGTTACACCCCTCCTCATATATATATATATATATATGTGTGTGTGTGGTTTGCTATGAAATGTTCATGGTCAATAATGATACATTGCATCTCAGATTAAGTTGCGTTGCCATTTAAATAATATTATGATCCAAATGTTCACTTTTTCAAAATGATTATGCTATATGCATGTTTCTTTGCTGATATTCAAATTGTGTGTTTTTTTTTTTTAAATTTTTGAATGGTAGTATATTAATATATTCGTTTTAGAGTTTAATTTTTTTACTGACAATACAATTTTTTTTTATAAATCAATAAAAAATATGATAAAGGTAGTTATTTTTTTAAAAAAATAAAATTTATTATATATGTCAATTTTTTAATGTACAATGACAACAAGATGGTTTGAACCTATAACTTTGTAAATACTAGTTAAATTCCCCACCATTAGACCAATATATATAGAGTTAATTACATTGACCCCCCCCTAAGATTTATTCTTACTATACTTAGTACCCTTCCATTTTTTGACATTACTTTGAGTACTCCTAAGAAGGGGTCAGTATAAGATTTTTCAAACTTAAGAGGGGGGGGGTCGGTGTAACGAAAATCCAAAAATTAGGGAGAATTTCTGTAGGGTTCAAAAATGGAGGGATATCAGGTGTAATTAGGACAAACTTTAGGGTGGATCCGTGTAATTTACTCATATATATATATATATATGATGAGAATCTTAAACTCTTTACATCGTTAGTAGATAGATTAATTGCTTTTTCATTTTAAAATAATTTAACTTTTTCATATGATCTCACCATTATTTTCTCTCACATTTATAATATGTAGATAAAATATTAAGAATTAAATGAACATAAGGTCCTTATATATTGTCTTAAAACTTTAGATAAATAATATTAGAGCAAATTTTTCTTTTAAAAATAGACATATGAGAAAAAGATGAAAGGAATGATTTCTTGCCATGCGAAACAAACTTTAAAGGGTCATATTATCTTCCCTCCTTCTGCAATCCAAAGTTTAAAAGGTTCAATGAATCCAACTTAATAATTCTTGTGGTACATTGTAAGTTTTTATTTATTATTGAAAAGGATACTAAATACATATTTGACTTAATTTATTCAAAAATAGTTTTTTTATAAAATTAAAAAACAATTATTTCTTAAAAAAAAAAGTCACTAACTTGAATTATCTGCTGTCTGCGGAGCCATAACAGTCTTAGTCAGGAAAATATAAAATAAGAGCAATACCTTTTCTTTTTTAGGTATGGATATATAGATAGATATAATGAGCCTACAGAAAGCAAATTGATATATTTTTGCAAGATTCCAAACAGTTATATATTTTTCATCTTTAGGGAGCAAAGGTACATTAGAAATACACTGCCTTTTTCTTTTCTCTTATTTTAAAACTTAGGATTCTGTTGTGATAAAAATTAAAAAATACTACACAATAGAGAGAAAGTAATTAAGAATCATGGAATGGAAGTGTTGGCTAATGATAGGATACTACTACTCATGATTCCTTAACCAAGAAAAATAAAGATTAATTAATTAAACTAGTAGGGGGAAAAGGACACATAAATGAGAAATCTGACTTACATGAAGGGATGTGGTAGCAATGATGATGACTTCAAAATGTTAGGATGTGTGGGACAAGGTTCCCTATTCACCATGCCTTTTTCACCCTCTCCCTTAACTTAACCATATTTTCTACCCACCCTCTCTTTTTCTTTTAAAATTATCTTTCCCACTCTCTTCCCATTTCATGATGCCATTGCCATACCACACAAAATATACACACGCACAGACGCACGGGGACACAAGAGGTAATGTAACTATTATCCTGAAAGTAATATGTGTGCACCGTACTGGGAGATACTCATATCTGTTATGTTCATGTGCTCAAGTACTTGTTAGACAGTAGCTAGTCAGCATGCTCAAACAAACTTCATCATTGAACTTGAGACAACACTTTCCTTTTATTTTTCTTTTTCTTATAGGCAGGGATAGACCTACATTGTAGGTCTCGGGACATTTTTTCTAAGATGACGTATAATTTTATTATATATATATATATATATATATATATATATATATATATATATATATCTTACAATTTATAAAGATTTGTCCTCACTACTAGCTTAATATTGAGAGGTTAAATTTCTAAAATTATAGTAACATACAATTTTTTTTTTACAAATCATATGTATCTTTTATAAGAGAGAATTTTGTTCAAGTTGGATAAGACAATTCTGGTAACAAAACTTTCATTTTGAGTATTTAACATAAATATATATCTAATACTCAAACTTAAAACCTTATATTAAGTTAGAATAATCTTGTAATAGTTTTTTTGGGGTTACCATATTATTCGTGCGAAATATCCCATGACTTTGAAATGATTAATTTCTGTCGAGAAACCTGATCATCTTTAATGAAGTTTTTCTCTTATCACGTTTTGTTTTGTTTTTTTTTTTTTCATTCACAACCTTGTACTAATTGAATCACACACTTAATGATATAGCAACACATAATATGATAATAATATAAAAAATAGTAATTTGCAACGATAAGAAAATAAAAAATTAAACTTGGCAATTTATTTTTTGGCAAATTAAACTTATAATTCTATATCATTTGTATGTAAATATATAAATATTCAACGATTTTTTCTCGTGTTCATATTGTTACAAGTCATCAAACCACCAACCGTCACTGCGTATACACATGGGCTGGCAAGTCATGGCCAGCACTTAATACTCATTAATGGCTCATTTTGATTTTTGAACTACTAGTCATTAAGATTTCTAGGGCTTAGTTGTGATCTAGAAGAACTACGAAAATTCAAGACAAATGCTACTCAACTCCAACACGCCCTGAGCCACAGGAGTGCACAATTGCAAGAGGCCTGACGGAAATATAATTTGGATAATCTATCAGGAATGGTGCATTTTAAAGTAACAATGAAGCATAAACTATTAATAAGAAAAGCAAAGTAAATTTTCCAACATACACTCCACTATCCAAAGACATGTATTTTGCATAATTTGAAACCGTTATTTTTTTTTTTGTCAACGGTAATCAGTGTTGCGCGTTATATTATAAAGTACATCTCTTAATTCATGGAGATAAAAATAAATGTCAAATCTAACATATACATTTAGTGTTCAAATGTTCAATAGAATGATGTGAATCATTAGCATTGGTTAGATATGACCAAAATCAACAACCCCAGAAACAATAAACCTCAAAATGAAAGCAATAATGTGACAGACACATTATCTAATACAAAGTGTACAACCATACAAAGAATACAGGATATATGAACATGTGTAAAAGTGTTCCAATTACTTGAGTTGGGAAATGTTCAAAGAAAGCTATCCCACCATTATGTATATCATAAAATGATCAATACATTGTGTGTTGTCTTGATTTTACAAGGCACACCTCCCATTCCAGAAAACATCTATATCTAGCAACAAATGAGAAACTCATGTTACAATTTGCTCAAAACCAGCCAACTTGATTGATTAAATACAGCCTCATATATCTCTCCAAAAAGGCATTCTTATAACAAGCCTGTGCTTCCAAATGGATTGTTGTTCTGTGGGTGAGGAACAGGATTGGGGGGAGGAAATGCTCCAAATCCTGCATCCCCAAAGGGATTTGCTGGGTTCATCAACATATGCTGCTGCTGTGGCTGTGGCTGAGGCTGAGGCTGAAATGGTTGGTAAGGACCAAATGGATTTGCTTGCTGTTGCATTGCTGCCATTTGGACAGCAGGTGGGGGAGGGATGCTGCTTGATAGAGCAAATGGATCCTGCACTTCAAATGGATTTGGGGCTGGTGCTCCATATACTGGTTGTTGAGCAGATCTATATGCCGCTTCATCGTATAAGCTATTAAGAGTGAGAGAGTCCAATCCACCAGCCTGACATTCAATGGTAAAATATGACAAACACAGCTCAAGTTAGAGAGATTTATGCTATTCTCATCATTCACTATCAGACACAGCGACATTAAATATTAAGATATGGACTCTTTCGGTATCAGAAAAATCATATGTTCACAGATCAAATGTCTTGTAAAATATTAAGGGCAGATATAAACAATCAAATTACTTGTACCCCTCAAGTCCTGCATATTTATGTCTGCTGAAACAGTAGATTAACACCAAATCTTATGCATCATGAATTTATGCCATATATTGACACCAGAGTAAACTTCATAGGATATGCCAACAAATAATTTATTGAACAATGTAATTTTCGTTGTGTTGAATAATGTGGTACTGTTAGTTTATCCATAGTAAATTGAATATATTTACCAGTATAAAGCTAAGTAGTTTTTTTTTAAGGAATAAAGCTAAATAGTTAAAATAATATAATTTAGAAATCATATAATACATTAATTTTAGGAGCAAATAATGTACCGCAAACCAATCTTTATATTGATATGAAAGTTCCTGTGTGATCTACATCCAACTTGATGTCAGTTTTTAATCCAACAGTGAATTTTGTGCATAGTTTTCAATCGCAAAACTTTCACGATGATATCAATGGATATTTATTAGCAATATAGAAAGGTCACGTGAAGGTCCTACCAATTGTCTCTCATTGGCTGCAGAAATATCATTACTAGGAGTGCTGACCAGGGCAAGCTCCCATCCAGTTGGATCAAAATCCTTTGTTTGAGCAGCAGTCGAGTTAAAAGCTGATGCAGTGCCTATATGCACAAAACAGTCACATTTCATAGATATGCAAAACAATCCACTAAACCTTTCTAAGCAGCAGAATTTGAGCAGAAGCCAAAAACAAAACTCACCAGTTTCAGTGGGGACTATGGCTAGGGCTAGAGCATTTCTTTCCTCTATGGATGATGCATCAGGTGCAGTGTCATTCAATCCCTGCAACAAGGACAGGATAAGGAAAATAAATCAAAAAAAAAATAACTTTGGGATCCAAAAACCTACCAGCAAGTCTCCAGTTTCAAAATTGTTGTGAGATGGTGGTGGTGGTGGTGGTGGAGTTGCAGGTTCAGAATCAGAGACAAAAACATTATTATCAACAGGAACTGGTGGCTCCTGTTCTTCATCAGATGGTTTGGCATCTTCAATTGCAAGAACTTCTTCTGGTCTGTAAGTCAACTGAAGCTGTTGATACAGCACAAGAAATTAGTGGCTAGAACTTGAATGTAAAAGCAAACAAGGAAAAGTATACATTGTTGTCCAACCAATGTTCAGCATAACCATAACAAAAATCAATTTACAAAGGAACTATAACAACTATGCTCTACATAAACACAATAAATGTACTAACCAATGGCTCACTTGGAACATTAACCACTCGTGGTGCCTCCTTAATGTACTCTTCCATGGTTGTAAGAAAAGATTGTGGAGGCTAAAAAGTTCAACAATGAAAATAATTGGAACCCCAAATTAAAAATGAGCAGGAAAAACTCGTTAAATCAAAGCAAGAGATTGCCATAATCATAAAAATGTACCTCTCTTAAGACAGGAAACTGAAAATTCCTAGCGAGTTCCAATCCTTTGCAAACATCATAAAAATCAGATAGATTTGCTGCCTGCAACAATTTGGGTGTTTTAATACAAGCATCACGTCATGAAATTAAAATGCAAAAGCCAAGTGGTTAACTGAAAGAAATACAAGCAGCAAAATATACCTGCTGACCCGCACGTTTATAGGCTTCAAGGGCTTGAATAGCTTCATGTCTGGGCATCTCAAAAAACTATACAAGGAAATTATCATTTTCAGTATGAAACATATTTTATTTAAACTTGATATTCATTGCATAAATAATGATAAGCCAATTTACCTTATCAACAAGATTGATAATGCCATCATTAATAGCACAATAAATCTTAAAGCTCTCTTTCAGTACCTAGAATGAACAGAAGATGCAGATCAATATCAAGTTGGCGATCAATTACATCAACCCCAAATTCACAACTATTTACTAAAAAGGAATCATTTAACTATGATGGCAAATTGCCACCATGCTGTTCCTTTCCTAAACAGTTTTAGAATTTAGATGGAGACAATATGATATAAATTCCAATAATCAACAACCTAATATGGAGGATAGTCCCAGTCCTACTTTAACCCTCCGTTTAGTTGCAAAGAAGGAAAGGAAGGGAATGGAATGGAATGGAATAGAGTGGAATAGAAAGGGAATATTTGAATTAAAGTTATTTGGTAAGTAAGAAATAAAAGGTGTGGGACCCACATTGAAATTTAAAAATTTCCCCACAATTCCACCCAACCAAACACACATACACATTAAACTTCCACACAATTCTCTTCCTTTCTTTTCTTTTCTTTTCCATGCTATCCAAACAAGGGGTAAATGGAAGAAGCATCAAAACATGGTTGCAGAAGTTTGAAAGGTATTCCAATCAAAGTTCAATTTCTAATCCCAATATTAATAGGAGAAAAAAAAAAGTAATCCATAACCTCAAGATCAACCAATACGGTTACAGTCAAACCAGAGAATCCCCCGTCTTTCCCAACCATGTACTATATATGGTCTCTGCTGAGAAAAATCTAATATAGATGGTACATTCCAAATGTTTATATATCCTATCTGTAAACTCTAAATCTCTAGCTCAATACAAAGAGGATCTTTAGATAAACAGACAACAATACATACCAGAGCAAGAGCATATTGTATCACATAATTGTTAACAGCTGCTCCTTCTGGCTGTAAAATTAAGCATACAATCAGTTTGTTTTATATAAAAAGAAAATACTACAAAAAAAAAACAGTAATAAGATAAAAATCATTAAACCAAATGATATAAACTGGTCAATTTTTTTTTTTTAAAAAAAAGATAATGAATATCCACATTTCACAATATTACCCGGCAACCAACAAGTCGATACAGCAGCTGCTGCAAAGCAGGCAACTGCTCCAATAGCTCCTCACTATCCAAATCCCTGGTCTTGCTGTACCCCTGCTTGAAAAACAAATAAGCATGAAGACTATCAAAGACAAACACAATTTAAAATACTTGCTTCAAAAACGCAGATAATCAATGAATAGTGAGTCCAATAAATCCACAACTAACCATTTAGAAGTTTTTAACAATGTCAATCAGCAATGCAAACCAATTTAAATAAAAAATATAGACAAATCCAATAATGTAAATAAAGTATTATATTTAATTTCTTCCGCCCTTTGCAATACATACAAACCATAGAGCTCTGCAGAATTCTACCAGTAACAGGTGAAATTTCAGGCTGATAAAAGGGTTAACTTAATCCATAGGTCCCTATATTTGGAGATTTTAAAAATTTGTAATTATGTCCTTAATATAGGATGAGCCTTGGTGCAATGGTAAGGTTGTTGCCTTATGACTTGGAGGTCACAGATTCAAATCCTTGAAATAGCCTCTGTCTCTGCTTGCAGGGATAAGGCTGCATACATCCTCCCTCCTCAAACCCTACTAGGTGGAAGACTCATGCATTCAACTGCCCCTGTAATTATGTCCTATAGTTTCAAAAGTTTTTAAATGGGCTGCTATTATTATTTATTACACCATTATATCACCATGATGGCAGGAGGGACCCAATTAAAATTTCAAATAAAAAAATTCTAATCAGGTCCCTATGGTTTCAACTTTCAAGAGTATTTAATTGAATTGGATTCCTAAAGATTGTCTCACCAGTAGAGTGCTCTAACTCTAATAGTAGGCAATTTTCAAGGACCTAACTAGAAAGTTTCATACCATAAAAACCCAATTATAAACTTTTAAAAGGCAAGGACTTAATTCAAAACCCAATTACCTGTACTTTTAATTTAACCTGAAAAAACATTTCAGTATAATTGAAGGATAAAGTGTCAGAGTCATGCCAGGCCTAACTTTTCTTTGGAAAAGCAAGTCTTATCCCACTCAGAGGGGGCTGACTATTTTTATTAGATAAAAGAAAAAGTCGAGAACTATAAGGAAGGGAGAATGAAGACTAAGAATGCAGCATTGCAGTTCAATCTCTTACCATATCTAGGATAGCAACTCTTTAAAAGCATCAATAAACAAAGCACTAAAGAGAAGCTAAAAATGAAACTCTAACAAGTTTGGGATGAAAATACACCCTAAATATACAAAAAAGCTTATGCACATACAAAGGGCTGCATACTTGCCAAAAACCTTTAAAAGGTAAAAGATAACTCAAATAGATCATAAACATACATAGTTAGGAACCCAGAATGGAAATAAAGAAAAGAAAAGACTGATTTTATTGCTTGAAAGAAAATCGAACAGAACAAGGAGAAAAATCTCTCCTCCAATGGTTTCCCCTTACAACCGAACCACGGTTTTGTTTACCCAACACTAACAAATCTAAATGCCACTCCCTTCAACCCCTCCTCCTTTTTAAAGCTAAATCCCTATCCTTCCAAGTTCTGACCTCTGTAACTAACTAACTAATTGTTCTAACTATTGATACTCTACGTAACTTACTGTTGATATTTGGGAATCTCTACCACACACACTCACACAAACAAAAAGGACTTCTTTCTTGCCAAAATGTTGCAGTTATCTTGAGAAACAGTTCAAGGGTGAAAGATATGCCAATTGTACACCAAGAACCCCAAACTTTCACATAATGCAAAATAAGTTGGCTAATGTTTCTGAACTACACCAGCACATGACACAACTATCAAGAGAAAGAACAAATTACACCACACCCACCCATTAGTAAATGCCTATTCTCCAGATCCAAATTAATTCTAAAGACAACAAAAACATTATAGATAAAACACCCATTGAAAAACTACTGATGACTTTCAACACCAGAATGCATATATTCAAGACAAACCAAGCTTTTCAGTTTTCACTCCTAATTGGATACGAGTCCTGTCAGTCAGAGAAAATAGTATTCACTATTCACCTTAGGTCTTAGTATTCGTTTTCATGGAAACACTTCTCAATCCATATAAAGACAGCATCAGATGCTACATACACATACTCGAAACCTGACGGGTTATCCCAAAAGAGTGTAATAACGGGTTTATTGAAATTACCTTCTCCTGCCCTTGGGCAGGTTTGGGTAGACGCTCAGCTTCAATATCATACTTCAGAATCCGAAAACATTCAAGTCTTTCTTCCAAAAATAGTGCATACGTACGTACCCAAGCAGAGCAATCCCAAGCTGCAAGCAAATGAAATAATACAGGCAAAAAATTATACAGTACAGTTAGAAACATCCAACTTAAGCCCATATGAAAGATAAACAAAACATAAAGATGATAAGGTCAAAAAATTAACCAATTGGGCTAGAATCATCCTTGAAATTTGAAAGTTGGAGAATCCTTCCTCTCTGTGAGAAATTCAGAAGTTCTTCTCTAAAAGTAGGATCACCCTCCCTCAATAACCTATGGATGACTATCAGTGTTTTCAATGCCACCTGTGAACAAGATGCAGGGGAGTGAAACATAAGCATATCATGTTATCTACATCTACATATACACATTATACAATTACGTGCTAGACAAGGGAAACTGAGCTAGCAACTGATGCTAAAATACACACAAAAAGAAAATAGTTGAGACTCATAAAATTGACATTGCAGAAGACTAGGCATAAATTCTTAATATATAATCCTTAGACAATCTAACCTGAGGAATAATGAGTAATATTAGATGCTCAGTTGATATATCAATAATGAAAACATCTTAACCAATAACTAACACCATGTTGGTACTCAGGACTTCCATTACATGAATGAGAAACTCCCATGCTTTTACTTTTTAACCAAGAATTAAACAAAAAAATTGAGAAAAAAAGACTGATGATTTTGTTTCATGGAATCCTATTCCCTCCCACACAAGGAAGAATCTAGAAATTAACTACTAGGGGGCCAAAATAATGTTTTCAACATTTCCTTCATAAAGTTTAATAACAGGAAAAAAAATGAAAATAAGGTAGCATTTTTGTAATTTAGTGAAAACATATCAACTGAAAATGAAAATAAAAAACAAACCAAAGTTACCAAACACCACTTTAGGAATTCTACCTAGGGTCCAATAATGGCACAAGAATAAAAAAGAAGGCTGAACATCAGATTGAGATCACTGCTTGATCCTCTAATAACTCAATGAGAAAAATAGACAATGAAAGCCTCATAACATGTTTGGAATAAGTGAATACAATTTCTTGGCAAACAATAAACTTATAAGAGATGCCTATCTAAACCAGTGCATAACAAATTTAACAAAATGTAAGGAAAAGGCAGCTTTTAGTAGTAATAAGAACTGGAATTATCAAACAATTGGATCCAGTATCGCATCCTCCATCAAAGCAGATATGAATTCTATCCTTCATAAAATTTTCCTTTCACCATTTGGTGTCATCTATGCCACATGCCACAAATCATTATCAAAATTCAGAAATAGCACAAACCCAAAACCAGCACATTAAGAGGGAAAAACAAAAAGAATCCAAATAAGCATTAGTTTCACATTTATTAAACTGGATTTCTAACAGGAAATGTTGTTGAATTTGACAGTGAAGAACTCTACTTCCAAACTTTGTATCACATCTGACATCAACAAGCCAATATCAATTTCTCTTTTCTCTTTTCCTACCATGAAAGGCCTCAAACCTAACAACATCAATCCATCAAGTAAAAAAAGAATCCAAGTCCAAGAGAACACATACAAACAAATCATTGAATACTCAAACAAAGTCAAAAAGCGATCACATAAACTTTGTCATCATCATCATCAATCCTACCGTCCAATTTCGTGTCTTCGCCAACCGCCGGGAAAGCGCATGAATACAGTAAGCAACATCAGCCCTAGGCCTCACAGCAGACGTGGCAAACAGAATCTCTACAACAAAACCAGAAAAAGATTAAACTTCATCATCATCTATCCACAACAAGAAGAAGATCAAATTAATTCGGATCTAAGGCCACAAATCACTCACTTCTGAGGTGCCTCTCTTTGGGGGGACACTCGACGTGGTTCGTGGCTTTGACTATGGCAACGTCCAAATCCTAAAATTAGGAAAAAATCAAACCACCCCACATAGCCAAAATTAATCCAAAACAAAGAAAGATCCTATCTTTGGAAAGAGGGAATCAAATTACCGCGTAATCGCTATTGACATGGGCAAGACCCACTTTGGTGGTGTCCTTGATGGCACCGTAGGCTCTTCTCCAAGACTGAAGCGTACCCATTTCCGATCTCTCGGGTTTCTCTCTCTAACGCGTGGTGGGTGTCGATCAAGAGAGAGAAAGTGACGAACTTTGATCGGAGAAATCGGTAAGACTCAGCGCAGGTGAAGAATCAAATCGAATTCCGACAACCTTGGCTTTTAGCGGCCCCTCCTTCGCTGTGTATCATCATCGGTTTTTTTCTTTTATTTTTCTTTTTTAAAAATAAAAAACTGTTTTTTTTATTATTATTATTATTTTATTTTTTTATGATATGGTAAGGGTCGGTGTCTTATTAATGTAATAATTGGTAATTAGTTATTGTTAACTATTTGCAATCAAGGGCATTGAATGTGTGTATATCATGAAAGTGAATATTGGTTGATGAAAAGGGGAAAAAGTAATTTTGTGGTTGGCCTCACTCTCCAATCACAACTGAAGTGGCTATTAAGGAATATGGCTGTCTTAAGCTCCAAATGATTTAGATTATCCAACTGTAGATATAATTTGGCACTATCTGAATTTATGTTTTTTTTAGAACAAATTACAGTAACATCCCTGAGATTTCGTGTAATTACACATGCACCTCCTGCTTTTTTAACCATTATACACATACAACCCCTATGGGAGGTGTTAGTGTAAGGTTTGAGGGGTGTCACTGTAATGTTTACAAACATATTAGGGGGTGTGTTAGTGTAATGTTTTCAAATTTAAAGGGGTGTTAGTGTAATGTTTTCAAACTTAAAGGGATGTTAGTGTAGGAAAATAAAAAAGAGTGAGATTATGTGTAATTACATGAAATCTCAGGGGGTGCTACTGTAATTTGTTCTTTTTTTTATAGATAAATTTGTTTTCTTTAAATTAAAAGAATTCTTTATTTAGGATTAAGGAGTTATAATAATGTGTCTGAATTTTAGTAGTGTGGTTTTTTGTTTTTTATTTTTTTAAGAGTAGTAATGTGGTTTTCAAAAATGAAAAAACTTAACAATGTAATGAAACATAGAAATGTAATATTTACATTTCAATTGTATTGTTACACTGTAGCCTAATTATTTTTAAGAAAATATTAATATTATCTCGTAATATTAGTTTTGAGTATTTAAAAGTGATATTTTTTTATTAAAAAAGGAAAATAGTTATTGCATTTTTATATTTTAAATGTAATAAAAAAATTAACATTTGAAGATGTTTAATATTAATTATGAAGATTAATGTTAACAATGTTGTATTTTTAATTATGATTTTTTAAAATGTTTTAATTTAGTACAAATAAACAAATAAAAATGTTGATTAAGATTTTATTTAAAAAAAAACTTATCTAATGGGTGATTAGAGAGTTATTAATAGAAGTACTTAATGAGTAGTGTAAATAGTAAAAAAAAAAAAAAAACTAAAGATTTTTATTTTTAGCATTCCTTTAAAATAATTAAGATATAGTATAATTTTGTTTTCTATGATATAATGCAAATTTCATATCTACCTTTTCTAGGTCGTTGATGAGTCTTCATATCAATTTTGTCAAAAAAAAATTATATCTATTAGGATAATCCTAACGAGTTTAATTTTGATGAAATGTGAATGTAGGGGGGGAAAGTTGTAATATATCATTCATCATTAATTTATACACAAGAGAATGATAGTTTTACTTTTACTTGAAAATTTGAATTCATTTATTGATTTGAGTTTTTTCACACACTTTTAAGTTGGCATTCATTTGCAGGAGCTGACAAAGAATCAGACTGAGTCTGAAACTACTTGGCTGTACATACATGCTAATAATATGAGACCAAGTTTGACAACTAACAATAATGTTTCTCTATTTTTACCCACACGTAATACGTAATCTACGTTTAACTTGACGAAGTTTCGTGGAGGCCAAATCCACCATAAACTAATTAACACGATCATCATGCATTATGGCATTATGCATACATATATATGTTCATCAGTTCATGTAAGAAACCAACAATATAGTAATTTTTTCATGCCCAACGGCTCATCAGAACTATTATAACTATTTGATACCAACAATATAGAATTTTTTTTCTCAATAACTTCACATTTATTATTAGGAAATTTAATATATTTTAGAATTACTAATTAATAACAAATATTTTGGGATCGATTTTACTATGTAAGTGAAAAAAGAAATTTAAGCAAAAACAACAAAATTTAAGTGCATGGAATTCACACAAAAGCAATGAAGTGCAACAGTTTCATATGAAAATGATTAAATAAGATCACGTGAAAGCAGTAGCAGATTGTAACCTGCAAAGAATTGAAACTACTCAAATCATTGGTACCACTAGTATATCTTATCATCTTTGGCCGCACGGTTAAATTAGATTAAAATAATTAAAAATATAAATTTATTAAATTATACATTTTTAAATTTAATAAAGAGGAAATTGATATACAACATCTGATGAAACATGAGATAAAACTTAAAAAGTGTATTCATAATGTGAAAATAATTTAATTATAAATATCTAAAGTTAATAAATTTAATGTGTGTTGTCAACTAAATCACACTCATTGAATAAGTGTATGGTTATATTTTTCTTATTTTTTTCAAAATACCTAATTTTAATCTCTAAAGCTAATACTTTCCCTTTATATAGAGATCAAAGTTTAGGTATTTAAAAAATATATAGAAATTAAGATCAATATTTTAATAGTTTGGAACAAAAATCAAAATTTGGAAATTTTTCAAGGACTAAAAATATCATTGAATTTATACTTAAATTTTAAAGTACTATATTATCTTTTATATTTGATCCTTTTCTATTTTTTTTAAAAAAGTACTAGCTTAATAACCCTTGCTTTGCACGAGTGTTGAGTTTATAATTTATAATTTTTATTGTATTTTTTATTTTTTTTTATATATGTATATGTTAGTATGTATATGTAAAAGATATATAAAATTAATTATGAATATTGATATATATTTAAATAATTTTATATTTACACATGTCTTATATCATTTTAATTTATATAAACATTTGTTTTAGAACACTGTTACCTTTATAAAGATATTTGCATTTATATATAATTTAAATATATACATAATTTTAATAAAAATATTAATGATAACAAAATTTATAATTTATTTTGTAATTATTAATTTTTCTTTAAAATATATATATTTTCATCATAAAGAAGATAAATGCCTAACGTTAATTATTAAAAAAAATTGTGGGCAATTGAACTTATAGATCAGTAGATTATAATAAAAATACTAATGGTCAATACAAAAATAAGATAATGCATATAATGATATTTTAGTTATATTTTATTTAGGTTAATAACTGAAAGACTGTAAAATTTTCTTTAGTAATTTCAAGTAAGCATGTCAAAGAGCCCCGAACCTGTGGGTATCAACCTGAATACGACCCGACTTTGATGAGAATACCCACTTTGACTGGGTATAGATATGGGTATTATCCGAATTTTTTAATGGAGATGGGGGTGGATATTTAGCTATTTAATTTAATTTAAATTATTCATTTTAATGATATAATTTTAATATTGTAACAAAATAATGGTAAAGATTGATCTACTAAAATAAATCTCACAATATTTTTAACTTTAAATTTACTTTAAATTTGAAACAAAATATGTAATAGTGTTATTTATTAATTTGAACCAAAAATGAATCTTGCGCGATTTTTAAATTTAAATCTAAATTTAATTTAAATTTGAAACAAAACATATATTAGTGATATTAATTAATTTGAATTAGAATATATAATTGTATTATTCATTAAAATGTTTAAATTGTGAATGATTAATTAAATAATCACCTTAATTACTATAATTGATGTATTTTTATGAATTAAATATAGAAAAAAATAGATGTGTGTGGTTAATATTTATAATAATAGTTTATATTTTTAAAATGAAAATTTGAATTTAAATTAGTGTTATCAATTAATATGAATTAAACAATTTAAAATTTTAAATCATAAATATCTTAAAATATTGATCAAGTTCAAATTTGAATATGAATATGAATTTAAATTAGTGTTATAATTTAATATGAATTAAATAATTTAAAATTTCAAATAATAAATATCTTAAAATATTGATAATGTTCAAATTTTATTATCATCCACACATGTATATATAGATATTGTTTAAATATCAATTATATATTTGCATTATAAAAATATGAGATAAAAAATCTAATTGCACGATTTCTTTATTTTAATTTGTTATAATTTTGAATTTGAATATGAATTTGAATTTAAATTAGTGTTATCAATTAATATGAATTAAAAAATTTAAAATTTCAAATCATAAATATCTTAAATTATTATTATCAATTAAATATGAATTAAATAATTTAAAATTTAAATTTACCATAAAAATAAAATCATCTTCATTCCGACAAGAAAATAATCAATATGGTGTTGCCATGTGACATCAACTTGTGTGGCAAAATCTAATTGCACAATTTTTTTATTTTAATTTCTTATAATTTTGAATTTGAATTTATATTAGTGTTATCAATTAATATGAATTAAACAATTTCAAATTTCAAATCATAAATATCTTAATATTGATCACGTTCAAATTTGAATATGAATATGAATTTAAATTATTGTTATCAATTAAATATGAATTAAACAATTTAAATTTTAAAATTAACATAAAAATAAAATCATCTTCATTTCGGCGAGAAAAGAATTAATATGGTGTTGCCACGTGACATCAACCTACGTGATAAAATTTTTTTTTATATAATATAATTGATAATTGATTAGAGCATCTTCAATAGTAAACGCTATTGGAATTAACGAATGTTAGATATAGTGAAATGAACTAATCATCCACAATATAATAAACCAACATTCAATTTTTTGTTGAAACAGGTTCCCACATATAGTATTTTCCAGTACAGTACATCAGACAATATTATCTCTAAAAAATTATACATATGGAAAACCAAAAAAGTTGAACACCATTGGAAATTTTTATCTTTCTTTTTTTTTATAGATCCTATCATACCACATAAATTTAAAAAACTTTAACAAATTTTACCACAACAATGTAACTCTTTAAGAATTTAATATGGGTCCAATAATAGTGAACTAAGTTATGAACAATTCTTAAATTTAAGAAACCACCTAACAGCTACCGCTAAAGATACTCTCGATAAAATATAAAAGTTACTTGCACATAGTGTTTTTTTTTTTTTGGTATACTACTTACACATAGTGCGAATCAATATACTATACTAATATACTAAATATATAAAATAAAATATATAACTCATTCTCTCTCTGAAGATTCATTGGTATAATCTCACTCTTTCAAGAACTGTGACATCACCTCAAATTTAAAATGATTGAGGAAAGGTGTGACGTCCTCCATTTCAAAGGCAATGCTTCAACTTTGAAAATGCCTAAAATGGGAAGGGTTTGTTGATGAAAATTAATGCTATAAGATTTTATGAAAAGAAAAAATTGTATCATGTGGATGCGAATTGAACTATAAAATGTTCACGATTGTTTGAAGGGGAATTAAAGCCATATTAATTTTCTCCCCGTTGGAACTTCTGATTCCCACTTCATTCCACTTCTATCTTTTTAAATTAAAACCCAGTAGTGATTGAATTCTTACCAGCGTTCTCACATTAAAATCGTAGTCTCAATGTACCAACAAGAATTATAATTATTCACCAAACAAAAAGAATTATAATTTCTTTGATGCACAAATATATAAAAAAAAATGTACAAAAATTATTAGAAGTAAAATTCCATGTTCTATTTTCGTTCAACAATTATGTAGTTTTATTTTTGTTGCAAAACTCAGTACATTTATGTTGACCACAAACTATAAAAAGTTTGGGGAATTTCTGTTACCCTCATCAAAACTTGAATGGACAAGAAAAAAGTGGAGGTGGATGAGTCTCATGTCCACGTGTCATCTCAATCAACATTTAATTTTGTCACTTTTTTCCCTCAGAAGAAGGCCATTCACTCGTTGCCATGGAACTAAAGTGAGGAAAAAGGATAAGGAGCCAAATTGTGAGAGCTCTAAACAAAAATGAGCTTCACATTCAACCTCCATGTTCCCAAAGCTCTGCCTCCTCTTCCCACTTCACCACGTGGGACAACTTCTCTCTTCTTTGCTTCCAAGCACAAATCATACCACAACAACACTAGTAGTGCACGCCAATCACTACGTGTACTTTGCTTTTCTTCTGCCAACTAATTCTCTAGTAGTTCTAGTTAACCTCATTTCATTGAATAACTTGTCTAACTTGAACTCATGAATCCAATTGCAGATAACATGCAGCAGCCAGAAACCAAACGATGATTTCAGTCTAAAGCATACAAGTTTGGCACTGCAAGTAGGAGCACTCTTGGCCTTGGTGAGATTCTTGTACATAGAAATTCTGTGCTTGTTACTCTTCCAGCAAATGAGTACCCTAAATACTCTAGTTAAATAATCAGATGGTTTTTATTGAAAATTACTGTGAGAGTGTATTCGTAACATTAAATGTTACACTTTTTTAAAAGGATTCTGCTAAACAATGTCCTAAGGAATCAATAAGTAAAAAATAAATAAATTGAGGTTGTATTGGAAATTACAATGGAATGTAGTGTTACATTTTTCAATAAAAAGCTTTCCACTTTCGATTCTTTAACCAGTATCGATAGTTAGCATTTTCCTTTAAATGAATAAAAAATTTTGATTCCTTAACAGGTATCTTTGAGCACAAGTTAGCATTATTCTCTGTTGTTTTTGTTTTTTTAATATACAAAAGTTGAGTGTGGCTACTTGAACAGGCTGAGCAGCCAGTATTAGCAGTGACTGGAGAGAATAACCGGCCAGATCTCATCTGGGTATTGACACAATGGGGGATTGTTCTCTTTGGATATTTCCTTGTCGTGCCAGTAAGTTCTTTTCTTTCACAACTTCTGAAGTTTGTCCTTGTGTATCTAACAAGAGTATCTGAAACTGAGTTCTTAAACGTGAGTGAGCATAACATAGTGAATTGCAGCCAATAATCATGTACTGGCTTTGGAAAAGATGGTACAGAAGAAAGTTGCTGGAGATGTATTTACAATTCATGTTTGTCTTCATTTTCTTCCCAGGGTGAGCAGCTCTTCCTCTAGAACCAAAATATATGCACTGATGTTAGTACTATTGTTGTCTAACTTTGTCAAGAGACTAATATTCAAAATTTTGCACTACTACAGTGTAACTCCACTGAGTTCAGGTGTCAACTCGGAACATTTTTCATGTTATATTTTATATAGGAATCAAGCAACTAGTATAATTGTGCGCAGTGATAACAAATCTACAAATTAAGTTGGTTGCATTACTCTCTTGAAATTATTTGTCCTAACAGTTGGCATCGTATATCTAAAAGCACACTAATGTGTGAATTCTTGCAGGGTTATTCTTTGGGCACCATTTTTGAACTTCAGGAAATTCCCACGGGACCCTTCCTTGGAGTACCCGTGGTCTGTACCTGAAGATCCTTCAAAAATTAGAAGTTCATACGCAAAGTACCCATATGCCGAACCTGAAGATTATGATAATCTATGAGATCAGGACCAAAACACAAAAATCAGATGTTCTATAAATGTGCAGTTCTCCAAAACTACATTGTTGTAATGTAGGGTTATACCTATTTTTCTGCTTTTGATTACAAAGATGAATATATTGAATGAGATTCAGTTGCAAAATTCTTCAAATTTGCACGTTCAATGTCGAACAAATATCGATTGAAATCCGTAAAGAAATCAATAACTTTTTTCACTAATCTAGTAAGATTGATCTTGATGTGATGTCAAGCTATTCAAATTAATGTGCGAGGTGAAAATTAATGGACATTGATGTAATACATTGGACACACAAATTTTCATTGAATCAAGGCCTTACTTGATAGTTATGATATCGATCATGCAATGCAAATTTCAGAAAATTTGATCAAAATACGTGGTTTACTCTGAAGTAGAAAATTGTACTTTGCAATTTGCATCAATATGCTACAGTGTCGAGAGCCTTAAAATGTAAGTGCTTATCCACTCGAAATATATTTACTGAAAGCAATTATCCACTTCACTCTTTCTCATTGTAAAAATGACCCATTCCTGCTTTATATCTACCATCTGATAAGCTCAATACTGTTTGTTCAATTAAAGGAAAAACAAAGCATCGAGACCAGGGAAAAGACAACAGAAAAGGGCACAACCATCAACCATGATAACAGAGCAAAAGGTCGAGAAAAAATTCCCAATGTACCACCAAAATTCCTTTGATTAAACTAAATTAACTTCAGGATACAGCTGTAGTTACCTCATTGGCATTTTGCCAGCATAGTTAATGTAAAGGCATAACTAAAATTAAGACTCAACAGAAACAAGAACAACAAATAAATTATAAAATGGTCAAACTAAAGTAAACCTCAAAGCATTGTTGACCTCAACTATTCTCTGTCATCCGAACAGGATTTGAACTAAGTGTACAATCTCCGCACTAAGCACTTTATTATGAGGCTATTGGATTGCTGTACCCATTGCGAATGAGATGGGCTGAAAAGAAAATTGCTGTTTGAAGCAACCCAACTGCCAGTAATGCGGACTATTCTCCAGTGTACTCAGTGCTGAACGTTGAAAACTTCAGAGAGCTTCTTAAAATCCAAAGATTCCAAATTGGGGGACAAGGAAACAGCAGCACCCACAGCCAAAGCTAGAACTGTAAAGGTTAAACAAGTCACGCACCCATGGCTTCGCGAAACTCTTCCTAAGATTATCTTACAATATTTATCAGCATCCTTGAAGTGTGCATGACGAGCAGCATCAGTCTCGGTGTCCAATACTTTCTCATTCTGCAGCCAAAAAAAGTTTATCCATTATTTACCAAAGTTCAAACATTCAGCTACTTCAGTACAAAAAAGACAATTCAACTGGTCCATCCCAGGGAGGTTGGAGAGCAATCCCAGATGCAATAAACTGAAAGTCTAGCTCTTTTGCCTGAGAAACTACCTTTTGCTTTAAGTTCTTTATGGTATCCCTCAGTGGCTCATGAGGAGACAATTTTGTTGATAGCTCCTTCCAATCATCAGAAAGCTTCTTCAGAACTGAAACACTTGCTTCAATGTTGTCCTGATAAACTTTTTCCTGTCCATATACAATAAGGAATAAGACCAAATAAGTAAATCTAGTTTTATGATTGTTAGATAAGCCCAATGTGCTGGTTTTTGTTAGTTGAGGGAGTTAAGAGTTTGTGATTGTTGGTAAGAATTCTATCAGAATTTGGCAGAGACAGGCGAAAATATAGAGATAGGCAGAGATGATTAGGGGTTTTGTTGGATTTAGTTAGAGATTGGTTTGGGGGAGAAATCTCGCACTGATTGGCTAAAGAAATCCTGAGAGGAACAATTTGAATTTATTCTTTCTCCTCCTAACACGGGTTCATCACTTATCCATGGCTATGGGAGATCTCATCAATAAAATCCTATCTTTTCTTTAATTCATTCTCTAATACTCAGAACCATTATCTATCAGATTGCCATATATATTAAAAAAATGCAAAGAAATTGTTTCTTATAACAAATTTTCTTGCTCTATCCAAAAAAATCAATAACTTGCATAAAGTCGGAAAGGTAAGCTTCTATACAAAAATACTCACCCATTGCTTGTAGCATTCAGTGTTTTGACTCAAACACCAAATAAAAATACCAGCTGCTTCTTTTGATAACTCAGGATTGTCTGAAAAATACAGTATGTTTCAGAATACCCTCAAACATTTATTTCATCTAATAAGAAAAGAAGCACAAATGTAATACAATCAGGTTTCCATACTTTCTGCAGCTGCTTTGATAGCAAAACTGAATATCTGCAGTGAAACTTGTTTCATTGCTTTGCTTCCAGCAGAACCTCCAAGAGCCACCTCTTTCAGAGTGGGATATATGGCCTCAAATCTTTCAGTAGCCTATATAAAAGCAACAGATTGACATAAGTTTTGAAGATTTGGAACTATGATACACCAAAATACAAACATACAAAGCCAGCTGAACATCTACCTTTACTCTAGTTGAAGATGGAGGGAAAGTAACCCGGATCAAAATTTCAAATGCAGAAGGAGGAATTAATCGTTCCCCTTTTCTCACAGCACTATTTACTAAAACAGGCCGGGCTTTGGGGGTAGACAAAATTCTGCCAGCAAATCACAGAAAACACGATGGTGATGACAATAGCAATGATGAGATAAGGATACTAAAAAAGAAAGTAGCTACATTTACATACTTTTCCACTAGCTGCAAAACCAAATCCCTGGATTGGGGGTTACCACTTTTGCCAATCACTATGGGTAGGAGATTCCGTGCCCAAGCATACAAACCTACTGAGAGATCTCCTACAGCAGCCTACACAGAAAATATTAAGCATTAATAAAATGAAGGGAAAATGAAATGCTACAGTTCTCATTTTGAAAAAGTCAAACAACTTATTTTTTTGGGATTTCTCGTAAGATCTCTTAGTTATTTTGGCATCTACCCCTCACCTGAGCTATCATCCATACAATCACTGGAAGCTTATCTTGCCCTTGATACTTTGTAGTCTCCCTCAACGTGGGCAATACAGTTATAAGAGCATCAGGCTTCCGACGCAATACCATTGCTAAAACAACGAACATTGCAATCTGCAGGTCATGTGAACTAAATGTCAGTCTACAGCGAAAAGAAGAGCAAAAAAGAGAAGTTTATCTGCATTGGGAAACCTACAAATAGTCATGTAAAGGTTGAATGTGATTTAGGAACCAAAGTTACAAAGAGAAATTTCAAGTCAAATTTTACAATAAAAAATTCACAAAACCAAGATAATAAAATCAGAAGATACACAAACTACAATGAACAAACATAACCTAATGGAGATTCAAATGGAAGTATTTTTTCATTTTCAAGTACATTTAATTTCTAGAGAGAGAAAAAAAAAGTATTGAACAACGAAAGCAAAACAAGCTAACTCATTTTGCCAGGCACAGCACAACCAAAAATGGCAATGGAAATCTAAGAACATGGATATTTGACCTCCCAAGTCACTAAATGCTCATTCCCCAAAAATTGCCATAGAATTTCAAAGTCATGCATTGCAGTCATGCACTAATCAAGCATCCCTATTGCATTAGGTTAAAAGAGAATATTTGGATTTATAAAGGAAGGTGTCCTTTGCTAATTAATCAAGCTTTGGGACAAGATTGTTTAATTGACCTCTCTTAGCTGTTCAGCACATGGGTTCTTCCAGAGAATCCCCTTGATGGATTTGCAGAGTGAACAGACAGCTATTCTGTATTGGTTATTTCTTTTTAGCTTAGCTTTGGTCCAATTTGGTGAGTGGCCTTCCTATTAGTTTTCAACAGTGTTTCATTTTCCTTCTTTTCTCTAACAAATCTTATCTTCTAATACAAGTTATTTCTGTTATCCAATAATCAAAAGTAAAAAAAAAAAAACCCCCTAGTTCTTGACAGGGAAGAGTATATAGTATAAGTACCTGAGATTTTGAAGACACTTGTTGCACAGCCTTTTTGGAACCCTTGGCCACATTTTGCTGGCTACCCAAGTCAGCAAGAATGCTATCTAAAGACCAAATCAGAAAGGAACTAAGTGCTTCAGGAGAACGTTGGTTAATCCAGTCGGTTGATGTTTTATATACAGCATCAGATATGTGAGAAAGTGGCGCCTGGCAAAAAGGAAATTCATTAATAAACTTCACAGGAGAATATCAGAAACTAGAACCAAGATTCTAATAAACACCAAAGATAGAATATGAATCAAATATACTTCAAACATCAATTTACCAATAAAACAACAAGAACAAGACACAATACTATGATTCTGAAGCTGATGAATGGACATTTTTAATAACTATGATTCTCAAGGTCATAAAGCATCAATAACAAGACACAGTACTATTTATCATGGTAGAAAAAGACAAACAGGTTTAGGAAAAGTCTTCCTTAACTAACCATATTAAATTACCAATTTTAAAATACTAAACACAGTAAATGGTACCACATAATCAATATCACAATAGATTTAGTAGGAGACCAAGCATCAATATGCATCTCAATTAAATTTCACTTCACCAAAGACACTAACATTTGGCTTTGTATAATATATATACCGCCAAGGTACTTAAATACAAATAAGTAAATGATTTGCTGCTGTGAACCTTTTGAAACAATGTCTTTCATAATCTATTAATTAGAGAATAATGTAACTGAACTTCACAAAGATCAACAATTCATATATATGAAGAGATAAAATGATAGCATAAAAACATGGTCATAAGTTAAAACAAAACCAGTATGCACCCAAAAATAAAAAAAAAATAATCATAGCAAAGAAAGAACAAAGCAATATAACTAAAATGTGCATGAGGAACATAACACTCTAAACTCAAAAGCATTCCTACCTTGACAGTTCATCCCACAAAACCAATTGGAGCTACATTTTTCTTTTTGGAGGAATAAGGACTTTTACTATTGAAAATTGTAGATAGAACTTCATATACAAAAACTGTTATACCACGTGACCACTAAATTAAAAAGCTCCAAGTGTATTTTAGCACATGCAGGCAGCTGACTCCAGTTTGTTTCACCATACCACTTCCTCACAGGATTTTACTATATATTTTATTTTGAAAAGAAAGCAACCTCCTTTTAACATCAGATGTCATTGCTTTGCTTCAGTCATTTTTGTTCAGCAGTATTGTTCTGCAGCTACTTTAGTATGTATCTCTCTGTCAATACTTCATTGTTCATGTAGACAATGCTTAATGAAGACTGATGACAGCTAATAATATGCTACCTCTTAAAAATTTACAGAACCAGCCCAATAGGTCGCCACCAATCCAGGAAATTCTGGGTACCATCACGATTCACACAAATGAACTTTAAAGTCTATGTGCATGCCACATTCCATAATAATCTAAACACGTAGTTGCTATTTCATAGATTACATATTTGAGGAAAATGATCTAAAATGTGACCATATTGGTTTTTGTGGAACACTAAAGTGGTGACAAAAACAGTCTTTGAGAGAATAATTCGGATACTTATTAAATTTTTAGAGGAATCAATTTGGTGACAAAAACTTCGGAGGCGTAAAGTGGTGACAAAACCCATCTTCGAAGGTCTAATTTGATTCTAAAGAATTAATGGGGTGACATAAACATCTTGAGAGGATCAAAACTCACATCGGTGATCTTAGCCACAGCTGACTCCCTGAACAATTTCACCCAGGGAAACTGAGATGCGGTCACAGCAGAAAAAGCACGTCCAAAATAATCAGCGAATCGCATCATCAATATGTCCTGCTGATTCTCAAACGATCCCTATTGTGAAATCAAACGAAACGCAACATATCATCTTCCTGATCTAACAGATCAAACCAAAAACACAAAACCTAAACATGCACGATCCAATTCACAATGCCCTACCGATATCTCAACGAGGAAAGCGCTCAGATCAGCGGCGTCGATCTTCGCCGCCGCCTCCGCCACCGTCACCTTAGGCTTCTTCGGCTTCTTCTGCTTCACCTTCTTCGCCTCCTCGGCCTTCCCGTTCTCCGCGGAACGGTCCACATTCTCGTCATCGTCGTCGTCGTCGTCTTCGTAGTCGCCGCGAGGCCGCTGCTTCGATCTAACCGGCGCGTCTTCATCGTCGTACGCGGCATCGGCCGCCATCTTCGCCTCCAGAATTTTCCGGCGCCGGTCCTCCGATTGCAGCTCGAGCGACCGGAAAACGCCGTCGTTGCCGGACAACGCGCCGTTCGGAACGAGCTTGCTGGAATTGGCGCGGGAATCGGTGCCGTTGGCGGCGTTAACGGGCTTCTTCTTCTGCTTCTTCGCGTAGGTCACCTTCTGCCAACCGTGGTCGGCGCCGTTGGATTCGGCGTGCGCGGATTCGGTTGCTGCTGCGTGCTTTTCCTCCATTGCCGTGACGTGATTTCGTGTATCTCTTTCGGGGGGAAAATGCGAAGGGGAAACGAGAGAAAGTGATGGAAAGTGAAAGGAAAATGGTAGAAGGAGGAGGAGAAGAAGAAATTCGAAAGGGGAATTTTCGATTTTTCAAAGAGTTGACTTCCTGAAATTGACCTCGCTCTCGCCCCGGAATAACGGAAATGCCATGGGGTAGTTGTGTGTTGAAAGAAGCACGTGTTTTGTCGAATAGGCTCTTAACACGTGTATACTCTCATTCCTGCACACGACGTATTTCTTTTCATTACGAGTTCAAAGGAAAATCCTAAAATACATCCATCACCTTATCTCATTATCAAAAATCAAAAATAAAATACATCCATCACCTTATCTCAAATCTCAAATATTGACATTTTTTTTTAAACTGAAGTTGTTTATGGAAAAACCTGAAAATATTAAAAGTGTTTTATTATTAAACATTTTTAAAAAGTCAACAACAACAAAAAAACATTTTTAAAAAGTAAATATTTGATATTTTTAATATAAGAATTTTTTTAAAAATAAAATATTTTAAGACGAGATAATTTGGATTTTTTAGATATTTGAATTTTTTTTGATGAATCTTTTAGAATTTTTATGATTACACAAGATTTTAATTTGAATTTAAAATATTTTAATATAGATCTTTCATTTTAATCTAATGATTGAAATTAATAATTCTCTTTCTCACATAAGAAATTTATTCTCATATGATATGTTTCATATATATAGAAATATTGATTGTAATTATCTTAATTAATATAATTATATATTTTCATGAATTAAAAAAGTAATTTTGACTTGCACCTGTTAAAATTGAATCCCCTTATATTTTTTAATTTTATTTTAATTAATATTTCTAACATGTTCAATTAATATTACTAAAGTAATTTTATTTTAGATGGCCAATCTATTTGCGTAACAATTATATATATATATATTAAAAAAATTAGCAAAATTTGATGTCCGAATTCTAGAAAGGGCTAGATTTTTGGAATTAATTAGGGATAATTAACTCACATTCAAAATTAAATTAAATTAAATAAAGATAAAAAGGAAAGAAATCACAAATTAGGGCAATTTCAGCACTAATTGTGATCTATAGGAAGTGAAGGAAATCAGAGAAGGGTAAGAGTCAAGAAATGGCTCATATAAATTAGAATAGCATCCACCATAAAATATTAGAGCACAAAAGGGATAACCAAGGTCAGGGAATAAAGTCAAAGAGGTACGCTCCCTTTTGAAGTAAACACTCGTTTTTTCTTTTTTTTTTTTAATTTATGAAATGTTGAAGAAATAATGTTATTAGATGTTGTATGTCGTTGAATACTTTGGTTTCATTGGACCCTTCTTCCCTTGCTGTATCTTCACCCCAACAGTGTCACAACCAGAGCTTGATTGACTTTGTTGTTGATAATTTTGATGAAACATAACTAACACTCAGCAGATTTCTCAATCCAATTTTGAAGTTCTTCTGATGCAAAGAAACAATTTTAATATTATTTTTTTTGTGCAAAAATTAAAGCTTGACGGGTCTGTTATATAGCTAAATCTTCTTATATTAGAAACTAGAGATAGGATCTTTTCACCGAGGCCCGACAACATTCTAGTTAGCATGGAAGAAAACAGGGTGAAGGCCATCAGGGCCAGGTGCCTTGAATGGCTTCATGCTAAAAATGACATTCTTGATTTCATCTTGATGGAATGACTTTTCAATTTCTTGAATATCTTCCTCATCCAAAGAAGGAAAAGCATTAATAATGTTTCCAGCAGTCATAGGTTGCACATACAGGTTCTGGATTCACAGCCATGATTTTTAATTCTTCCTCTTCCATCACTAAATTTCAATCATTATCCACCAGAGTCTCAATCTTATTTTTTTTCTTCTTATCACCACCTGTGAGTGAAAGAAATTGGAATTTTGATCTCCCAGTCTAACCCAATCACAATGCGCCTTCTGAACCTAGAAAATTTCCTCTTGGTTTAGAATATCATTATATTCTTTCCACAATTGCTTGCGAAGGTTAATGAGATAGTAGTTAGATGTAGTAGCCACCTTCTTATCAATCCCTTCCAATCTAGCCAAAAGACTCCTCGTCTTATCCTAAATTATTTTATACATCTAATTTACTTTTTTCTCATATATTATTTTTCTATTCAAAATAGTTATGTTGTTTTTATAATAAAAAAATATTAGATATATATCTTCAACTTTTTTGCATATTTTATGCATACAAAAATAAATTTTCTTTAGTTAAATCATTTTTTCCCGAACCTCTCAAGTCAAATTTCCCTGGTTATAGATATTATTGTATAGTAATAATAAATAAGCAGATTTTTTATAAAAAAAAATTAAAATTGATAGGAAGAGAAAAATAACCTTTTACGTTTAATTATTTTTACTAAATATTCTGGTATTTGCCTATCTAAATTTGTCTAGACACTTGTATCCTGAATGTTGCCAATTGTTGTATGTACCAGAAAATGGGTCGTGGAAGAATACCTATGGAACTCATTCAGAAGGAGAAAGCCCGTAAGACAACATTCCACAAGAGAAAGAACGGATTAATGAAGAAAGCTTATGAGTTTTCCACTCTTTGTGCGGTTGATGTTGGTGTAATTGTCTATGCTCCCAAGTTTCTTGATGAACCCGAAACATGGCCCCAAGACTCAGGAGAGGTAAAACGTGTAATTCAAAAATATCAGAACACCACTAGTGATAGGCGTTCTAACGTATATGATGTGCAAGAGTATTTTAACGATAGGATGAAAACGATTGAAGGTGAAATTTCCAAAGTGCACAAAGAGAAGATCAAGCTCGTGTACCCAACCTGGGATGACTCTTACAATACTCTTGGAGAGGAACAATTGAGGATGTTTGTTAGTATTCTGGATGCTAAGCTTGATGCTTGTAATCAAAGGATGAATATGTTAAAGAGAGATTCAAAGGGAAAGGCAATAGTGGAATCAAACAAAGCTGAGACACTTACTCCCTACATGGCCTCAAATTTCATGCATAACATGTCTCAAACACAACTTTTCCCTCCTAGTGATAACAACCAAGTAGCATTTTACCCATATCAGCTTAGCCAAAGTTCTCAACCTTCTATGTTTCATTTTGGTCAAAATGGTACTCAGTTGATGGAAAAAAATGCAATGGTGGATTGGGTTAATCAAGTTGGTGCTGGTGCTTGTGATCCCAAAATGGGTGTGTTAAAGGAGGATGTATCTGAAAAAAACCAAAACTACTCTGCATGCTATGGAAATATGCAAACAATGCAGTCATATAATACTGTTGCTGTGCAAACTCTACCTTCTCAATTGCAGTACGATGCAACTTTCCAAACACTACCAGATCAACCAGGACAACCACCAGGGTTTGAACTTGATGGTTTTTACGATTCAAACATGCTTCAACCTCAATTTTTTAACTACATGCATGGAAGGAAGTAGGTCTCAACTCTCAATATTTCAGACAAATGATTTTTTTTGTAGGATTTCATTTTAGGTTGTTAATTTCTTTAGGCTTTTAAGCATTACTTTTGCTTAAAAGAGTTGTTTAATTTCTTTTCTAAGTTGAGTATGAATTTCAACATTTTACACATGTCACGTGTCACAATTCATTCTAGAGTCTGAATAAAAGAATAAATTTTGTCGGCTACACAAGGCAAAGGTTCAGATGTACGACACTAAACGTTGTTTTTATTTTTTATGGTGAATAAATTTCTCTTTACCATTTTTTCGATTTGTGCGTGTATCTAGAGCCATACTGATCTTGATCTTCATGTTAATGTTTCAACTCTACAACTCGCGTTCACGTTTTTTATAAAGACATACGCAGCTGTCTGTCCACAATTTTTTTTAGTTAAGATGCTGAATTTAATTTTTAATAGAGAAGATAGAGGGGATGACAAGTTCTAAGTTTTAACACACTTCATTATACAATTAAAGAACTAATCGTATGCTATAATATCTATCTACTAGTGCGTGTATCACGGGATGATTTATTTACTTTTTGAGTGGCGGAGTTACTTTTTAAAATTGTTTGTAAAAATATATAAACAAATTTATATATCTAATTTAAAATATTTAATATATAAATCATATTTTAAGAAATTGTTTGTTAATAATAAGATTTTAAAATTATTAATTTAACTTCAACTATTTCCGGTTTCAAAATATTTTTATAATAATTTTAAAGTTTAAAATTTCAAGAAATCAGTTATAAAATTTTTAAATAATTTTATAAAAATTAAATAATTAAAATTAGTAAATATTAATTTAATTATTTAATTCCAACTATTATTAGTTTCAAAAAAGCATTTATAACATATTTTCAAACTTTTAAGAATGCATTTATAATGAGTTTTTGAAAAATAAAATTAATAAATTTGAAATTATTCATTTAACAAAAAAAATCATCTATAATTTCTTTTGAATTGTTTAAAATATCAAGAAAAAATTTCTAACAATTTCAAATAATTAAAATTAATACGTTTGAGTTTAGTTATTTAATTCAAATTTTCATAATGTCAATAAAGCATTTATAACATTTTTTAAAGTTTTTGAATTTTTAAAAAATTATACTAACAACTTTTAAATAATTAAAGTTATCAAGTTTTAATTTAACTATTTAATTTCAACAATTTCCAGTTTCAATAAAAACATTTGTAATGTTTTTTAAAAGTTTAAAATTTTGAAAAAGCATTTTAGCAATTTTCAAATTATTAAAATTAAGAAATTTGAATTTAATTTTATAATCTCAATTATTTAGTTACAATAAAGCTTTTTTAACATTTTTGAAAAGTTTAAAGTTTCAGTTTTCAATAATTTTAAATAATTAAAATTTTTATATTCAAAATTACTTAATTATCCCCATTTTTCTTAGTTTTAAAAAAATATTTATAACATTTTTTAAAAGTTTAAAATTTCAAAAAAAAAGTTTAAAAATGAAAAATTGAATTTTAATTGGTAGTAATTACCTTTGTAATTATGATGAATTACCATTCATTTTTGCCAATTATAATTATATGATTGGTGGTGTAATTGGACAAATTCTAATCAAAATTTATTCAATTAGTTTTAAACAATGATTAATATAATTCAATGATTGGTGGTGTAATTTGAATTCTAATCTCTTTATTAAATGTTTTATATTTTAATAATAATGAATTAATCTAAAAAATAATTCAGAAATTCAAAATTATAATTATCAAAAGTAATAAAAGTATAAAATTTATGCTGTAAAAAATAATATAAAATTTATTATAATTTTCTACTGTTGTTATTTTAGGCAAATGAAAATTTATTATAACTCAAAAAATAATATAAAATTTATTATAATTTTCTACTGTTGTTATTTTAGGCAAATGAAAATTTATTATAACTCAAAAAAGGGAAATATAATTAATATAATTATTTGCTTATAAAAAAATCTGATATTTTTAGTAATTATGACAGAATACAAAAATAAAATATTTAATTCTAAATGATCATGGTCATCGACATATATATTGTGGGTACAACACAAAATGAATTTTAGTGATTTTACCAAATTAATACCTAAACAAATTTAACACCACAATTTTTGACATTAGTTAGAAATTTGAAACAAAAAATTTGTAACTCTAGTTAATTGGGAGAATTAATTAGCATTATATTTAATTATGACTTGATTAGAATTAGAATTTTGACTTAATTATGCATGTTAATTAACATTAATTTTGACTTAATCAAGACCATTAATTAGCATTATATATTTAAAATATGACAATCTTTATATTAAAGTCTCTATATTAGAAGGGTACAAATTAAAGGCATAATTAAAATGACTAATTAATCGTAGATTACCATAGTAACATATTTATTTACGGTGATAAATGATATTTATTTAAATTATAATAGAATTCAAATTTAAATTTTTTCTTAGCATTTAATTCATTTTAATTATGTTGACTTTTTTTAAAATGTTTAAATTTATATTAGTTATATTATATACGGATTTTCTTAATGTTTAAATTTAATAATTTAACTACATTCAAATCTCAATCATCATAAAATTATTTTTATTTGTTAAATTAATTTTTTTAATCTAATAATATTATATTCATAAGTTGACATTTTAATCTTCACTAATTTTTTATCCTTATAAAATTATATTTAATGTATTCTTAATTTTTGTATAATTTTAAAATAATTTAATTAGACTTATTTTATATTTATTTGTCAAGTGTTAATTAGTTATATTTTAATATTTAATAATTACATGTCATAATAATAGTTATCATTCAGTATTTTTATAATATATTAGGCCGCAATTGTTTTTTAATAGATAGATTATGGCGTTATTGAAATTTAATTTTTAATATTTTTTTTTATCTTCATTCACAGAATAACTAAACAAAAAAACATTGTAAATTTACATTAAATTTAAATATGTACACAACGATAATTTTCTAAAAAATAAATCATATTCCATAAAAAATAAAAAACCTAA
The DNA here is from genome assembly GCA_026413185.1 of Pueraria montana var. lobata. Lineage (NCBI taxonomy): Eukaryota > Viridiplantae > Streptophyta > Magnoliopsida > Fabales > Fabaceae > Pueraria > Pueraria montana. Next base: position 21,782,793 of record CM048648.1, on the reverse strand, counting down.
AACATAAAGAAAAAAAAAACAATACTTAAAAAATCGTTACATTAATTTAAATTAAATGCTGTTTACAATGATAAATGGTATTTATTTAAATGGTAATAGAATTTAAATTCTTGCAAATTCTCTATTGATAGTCTAGCTAAAGTATGTGCCACCATATTAGCCTTTCTACTCACAAAAGCAACTTGAAATCCCTTGTGTGTCTTTAGCAAATAACTGACATGTTGTATGATAACCTTTATGGCCCATGCAATTGATCAACCAAGGATTCACAATCAGTTTCAAAGATAACCCTCTGATAAGGTAATTGAGTCACCTATTTCATAGCTTGTAGCAACGCATAGCTCTCCCTTTCTTGCACTTGCATACATGATATCAGCCAACCAATACAGACAAAACACACAAAAGAACAAAAAGAGAAAGAATCTCACATACCCATTTTTGTTACAACTTGAGAGAAGAGAAGAAGAATGAATAACAAAGATGTAGAAGTATTTGATAGAAAAATTAAAATTAACCATAACACATACAAATAGAATAATATAAGAACCAATTACCACAAAAAACACATAAATAAGTAAAACTATATATATATATATATATATATATATATATATATATATATATATATAAAGCAAAATTGTAATACCTTGCTCTGCAAAATGTATTGAACACAAATTTTACATAAAATCTGCAATAAAAAATTTAACGTAATAGTATGAGACAACGAACGAAGAAAATCAAAGAAAAGAAAAAAGATTAGTACCTTTAAAAAATGAGTAAAATAATAAAAAAATAAAAGAAAGCCCATAAACAAACATATATACCCATATACAATTATTATATATAACATAGAGAAAGAGAATGAATGAAACAAAAAAAAAAAGTTTACACCATTACTACAAAAGCAAATCCACAAACAAAAAGAGAGAAAAGTGAGAAAAAAATCTCATTACCATGCATTTTTTGTTACAACCTGACAGTAAAGGAGAAGAAGAATGAAGAAAATGAGTATATTTTCTCACACAAATAAAATATTTTGTTACCATGCATCTCACACACAACAAAAGCTGCAGAGAAAAGAAGATATAAGAAGAATATATATTATTTTTTTCAAGATATCACATCATATAATAATAAAATTAATGTTGCACAATTTTAGATAATTAGCATTTAATTCAGTAATTAACATTTATTATGAAGGAAATAGTCTTATTTTAGGCAAAAAAAAGTTACTTTTTCAATCTGACAACTATTTTATTAATAGTAATATTAATATAAATAAATAATAATTGAAATTCCTAGAATGACCCTTAAAGTTTTGGAGGGAAAATTGAAATTATCAAAATGGACAGCGTATATTCCTTTAAGTAATAAAAGGATTCCTAAAACTTGTCAACCCTTTTTACCACTCCTTATCCCTCTGTCCCAATTTTAAATTTTATTTGGATCATTATCCATAATCGAATTATAATTTTAGTAATTGCAACATAACCACTACCATAATATAACTGCAATTTAAAATCGTGTTATCTGTATCTTACTCCATTTTTGTTTCTTTTATAAGCAACCCAAGTTACCCAAGCTCTAATACCTTACCTGCAACAGAATTCTTATAGGTAAATTAAGCCATGGAGGACTACCAAGTCACTGTATTTTGCTATCTTGTTAGTTTCATTTTGCTCCTCACCTTGCTTTTGAACTTTTTTTTAGATTTAAATCCTTAGAGAAAGATACAAATTTTATATTATTTTCCTTTATAAGTGTAGCATATGGCATTGTCTTATTAATTGATTTCTTTAAGTGAACTACCAATTTAGTCTTTAAAATTATAATAATAGATTAAATTGGTACCTGAAATTTATAAAATAAAATAGCAAAATGATTTATGATATTATAATTATCAATCAATTTAGTTCTTAAAATCGTAATAGTCATTGATCCCTAAAATATAAAAAAAATGGTAAAATGATTCTTAATATTGTAAATAATCAATTAATTTAGTCCCTCCTTATTAGCTAATGTCATCTAAGGTCATTAAAAAAAATTAAATTGGCAAGTTAAGTACTTGAGTAGAGAAGCCAACTTAGCATACATACATAGTTATCATGTCATAGGAGTGGAAATGACTGAAATATTGGTGTAATGATAATAGATTTGGCCTGTTCCTACATTTTTGTTCTTCCATGTGTATTAATTTTACACTAGCTTTTGATTTACCTTTTGAGAAAATGTCACTACATTAATCCCTAAAGTCAAATTGTGTTATCCATACATAATTACTTCCCCAATGGGTAAAATAAGATAAGATAAAATCAAATATGAGTAATGTGGTGTCATTTTCACCATCGAAGGAAGAATAAAAATGTAGAAAAGGAAACAATGGTCAGTTGTAAAATAATTTTACATTATTATCTAATTACAAATTATTATTAATATGACTTTTAAAATAGTAATGGTAAAAGTCAATAAATTTACCATACATAATAGTTTATGAATGGATGATAGTATAAAATTGTTTTACACCATCAGTGTATAGTCTTTTTTCTCTTATTTTAATATAGTTAATTAAATATAATTTATTTTTCTAAATATTATAATGCACTTTTGAATATACAATATAATAAAAAATATAAAAATAAAGTCCATTTTTCTGCTTATTAAAAATAAATTCAAAGATATTTATTTATTTTTATCAAAATTGAACTAAAGTAGTTAAAAAAAATTAAACAGTCAATCACCATTTTGTTTCTTGAAAATGTATAGCGCTATTACACATTAGTCCCTAAAACTAAAAAATTCCATGAATTATAAGATCTCTTTACATTATGCATGAATTATTTTCTCCAAAAATATCTTTCCATGAATTTATATTTTTTTTATGATTATATAATAATTATTTTTTTCCTTTATCCAAAAAAAATTATTTTTTCAAATAAAGGAAAATCTTTACTGTTTAAATAATAAATAAATGAGAAGGTTGAAGTTATTTGTATTTTTTCTAGAGAAAGCTGGCACCGTTTACAAAATTTGCATTCCATGAATTTCCTTCCATTTGTGAATGATCCAACAAAGAAAACGATCTGCAATAATATGTAATTGAAAAAAATAACGATTTGGTTTCCTTGATTGTTTACTTGCCTTAGCAATTGGAATAGATAAAAACATTGGTAATGAATCTTGCACATGTCACAAAGAAAACATATCAAGAGAAATGTCAGAGGTTTGGCATCTTCTGAGGAAATCACTTCATTGCAAACCTGATTCATCAGAAGTTCATGATCCGAAGGCAATTAGAAGTACTCAGAGAAAAACACAAGGCAAGATTAACACTCAGAGACACTCAGAGAACCATGTTAGCCATGAAATTTTCCTTGATAGATCAAGCGGTGAGATTAAGATTTCTCCATGTTGTCCTTGTTCTCATCAAGGCAATGAAGATGGAAAAAGTGTACAAGAGCCTCATCCTCCTAGATCAACCAAGAGAATTACACCTTCATCAAAAACACACTGTGTTGATTGTGATGAATGTAATGTTTTATTCTCAAAGAAAAAGGTGCCGCTGAAGAAAGATTCTAATGATGATCTCCCAATATCAACTCGTCATCATGAATGTGAAGAGAAACTAAAATCTACTGACACTGTTGAAGAACATGATAATATCCCTGAACATTCAGGTAAGAGATAAGTGCTTCTAGTTGAATTAGCATGAATGAGTTTGAAGTGCTTATATATGGTTTGAGTCAATTGTTCTCTGCTTAATTTTCTTTATATCATATGATATGATGTCTGTGTGTTAACATCAGTCTTGTGCCGTGTTATGGGATAGTTAATTATCTATGAATATAGCCCCTTATATTAGAGGAACTCTAGTATACTTTGAGAAAGGGATTGGGAGTAAAAAAAAAGTGGTCCTCAACTCGACACTATATTAAATTTGATCAATTACCATCGAACAATTTTGATACTACTATGGCAAATTAATTATATAGATTTATGTGAATCTTGGAAGATTTGGAAGAATACTCATGTGTGATTTTTTGTAACTTCAACACGGGGTGAACATTCTCTTGTCTGGAGACTGTATCCGGTGTAGGTTTTCTTGCTATTGGATGAAAAAAATTATGATTCACTAAAGTAAAAGGGAAGGGTAACTTTGATTTGATGGGTTCTTGGAAATTTTCTTTTAGATTTTGTCGTAATTTCCATCTGTAATATTATATATTTTTTTCTTTTAGATTTTTCATCGTGTGTTCCCAGCTGATTTTTTCATGTCCTAAACAACTCAAAATAATATATTTAAAATAAGCAAATTAAACAAGAGAAAACAGCTGTTAATAATTTGGGACTAAATTGACAAGATTTGTCTAGTCTTCTTGCTTATTGAGATAATTTAGTCTTTAACGACATCAATTTGGTCTCAAATTATTAACGGCGTCAACTCCAATTGAACGGAAAAGACCAAATTGATTGATGCATTTATAAAATTTTGGAGATCAAATTGATGCGTTTTAAAATTTAGGGACCAAATTGAAGTATTTTAAATAATTTATGGACCAATTTGGTAATTAAGCCAATATATTTTACTTACATCAGCACGAAGAGAAAAGAGCATTTAGCGTATGCACCTGATAACGTGCCACATTTGTTTTGCTAGTGTTGTGTCTGAATGGGCAATATATCTAATTTTCAAAAGAGTAATAATATTTTTATAACAAGTTTTTATAATATTGTTTGATTTATCATTTTTACATTTCTATAACATATCATTTATTTTATTTACCGAGGAATCTAGTTCAGTTGGTTGAATAGGATGCGTAAGTTGTTGTAAACCCATCGATACTATGTTCGATTCCTACAGATAAAAAAAATATCATTCATTTTATTTTAAAATGTTTTTTTTTCTCTTCTTATCTTTCTCCCAATAGTAAATTTTTTTATAAAAAGTATTGTGGACTAGAGTTACATCCTTAATTATAAACATTTTTGGAATTTATTTAAAAATATCTTTTTTAAAAAATGTCTTTGAAGCTTAATTTACCTTTTTATTTTCTTTCTCTTATAAGAAATTTTAGAAAAACATTATCAAAAAAAGACTATAAACTTTTTTATTTAGTGGTGTAGAGCTTTCTTCTTGCAACACTTTTTTTACAATTTATATTTTCTCCCAATTTCTTGTTATATTATTTATCTTATTTCAATCATTACAAAATTGTTCTAACTTATCTAATTGTCTTAATTTCGAGGCTTAGGTGTGCAAATACCTTAAGTAGGATTAAAAGAAAATTTGTCGCTCATAATGATCCTACAAGGCTCAAGTAGGATTGTCTCTCATGAAAGATATATGTAGTCTATACAGAAAAAATCTATTTTATTTCATATCTCTTTTTTTTCCCTATCTTTAAATTACAAATATAATTTCCCTTAGAAGAAGTACAGTTACTAAAATTTAATATGGAACCTCTACATGTACATTTTTACAGTGATCCAACTTGAGAGAGAAGGTTCATCTTGCAAGATCATCAAACAAATATGCAAAGATAACTTGATCGAAAGCAGGGCAGCACAGATTGAATGTGTCCTGAGAGTCCAGAACAAGCAAGAAACATTTTCATGCTTTGAGGAAAGTAGGGAAATGGTAAGGACTAAAGCTGAAAGGTTACAAAATGAGCACCCAAGATGCTTGGTTGATGGAAATGAGCGATTGAGATTTCATGGTACAACAATTGCATGCTCCCTTGGTTTAAATGGCTCTTCTACCCTTTGCACTTTAGACCAATGTGGTGTGTGTCAAATTCTGAGGCATGGTTTCTCTGCAAACCAAGAATTTCATGGGGCACTTGGGGTTTACACCACTTCTACTAGTGGAAAAGCCATTGATTCCATTTGCTCATCCAATAAATCTGTCCAGAGAATGTGTGTTATGCTGTGCAGAGTAATTGCTGGGAGAATCCATAATCCTCTACAAGAGATCAAGGAAATGAATGATCCTGGGTTTGATTCTTTGGTAAAGAAAATAAGTGACCAATCAGAGATTGAAGAACTCATTGTTTTAAATCCTAGAGCTGTGCTCCCTTGCTTTTTGGTAATCTACAATTTCTTAAAGTTGGATTCAACTAACGATTAGGCATATGCTTTGAATTATTTATTTATTTTGGATATTTATAAGCTTTGAATTGTAGTTTTCAATTAGATTGGAAAATGTAATTGCTCTGAATTAAGGTTGGAGCTTCAATGATATTTATTTACTGCTTCACAAACTTTATACAAGCAAATCTTCATTAGAAAACAGAGTAAAGGGGTACTCCAATCTGTATGCAATGATTTCGTTAGGTCATATCAAATTGAAAGATAGAGATTAGAGACAGGAACTATATACACATCAATCACAGAAAAAGAATATTGAACATTACACTTTTTGCGTTTATATTAAGTCTAAGACTTGACTTTTATACACGATTGAAATTAAAAGAAATCAAAATATGCTATTGTTTATGAATTTGTACATTTACGAAAACTTTTGTCACACAACAACTGCCTTTGATTTCCGTCAAAGATTCTATTTTCTATTTTTTTTTCAAAACAAATAGAAACCACTACACCTTAGACTGAACATGCAAACATGCATGCATTACATTGCGAACCCCATAATTAAAGTTTACCTGTGGCAAAGAATGCAATATTGCTAAGCAACAATGTTTGGTGGTTAAGAGCAGAAATTCCAGGGTTAACAATATGTGCAGCAGCCAAGACTCTCTCACATGAATTAGGTCCATCACCAGCAATATTGGCATCATAGTTAGCAATTAGAGGATCGTATTTCAACTCACTCAAAGCTCTCCTATACGCTTCAACAACACTTTACACTTTCATAGTAATCTGCACATTCTGCAATGGCTATGGAACATATTTTGTCTTCACCAATCCCCTAAGAAACCTCTGCCCTTCTATTGCCTTGTTCAAGGCCAACTCCAGAACTGCCTCTGAAAGTTCAAGAAAATATTTTTACACCCAGTATTCTCGTATCTGCTCTTAGAATGTTTGTGCATTCGGTCTGGAAACTCTGGTTATGTGGGCTTTCATTGCAAATTTGGCCAGTTAGGTCAGAACCATCACAAAGCAGCCCATGATGACCATGCACTCTGGCATTTAGTTAGCGAAGGAGACTGAGCAATGAGGATCAAACAAAGGGTGACACTGTTAAAGAATTCATTTTGTGGTAGGGAGTTTTAATCAAAGGCACATTTTGTACCATATTCCTGCAAAAATAGTATTCATACTATATAGCATCAAAGCATGACGAGTCAAAATAGATTATGAACAAATGTGAAGACCACATGTATCTTTCACTAGTTCGAGTCAGGTAGGACATCTTCTTCTTAAGTTAGAACAACTGTACGCCAATTGATGTATGCACTCGGTGATAATTATTGTGCAAGTTAAGGATGATAAGAATAATTAAAAAAAAATATAATAATAATTAAAAGAGATAAGGATAATTTATCTTCAAGAAATCAGAAAAAAAAATTCATGAAATTGTAGATGAGAGAAATAAGAATGAATGCAAATTAGGAGATAAGAGAGGAAGAAGAAAAATATTAAGAGAGATTTTTAAGAATAAGAGAATTTTTGCTTATTGAGAGAAGAGATTTAATCGAAATTGAAATTGAACGGGAGATTAAAAAAAGGTAAAAAAAGACTAAATAATATTTTTGATTTTTTATCTTATTTTTAGTATTTATTTTGGTCTTTTATTTGTCAAAAAGTTTATTTTTGTCCTTTGTCTTTTAAATTTGGGTCAATTTGGTTTTTTCAAAATAGAGATCATTTTTTATTTTGAGACACGATTTTGAACTTTTTTTTTTTTTTTTTTACTGATTTAAGAAATGAAACTTACTCTATTTATTCTATTAGATTTACCTAACTAAAAAGTATGAAACTCAACTAATATTTGAATAAAAAAAAGGCCATAAACATGCTAAAAAACGCATGAAAAAATAAGTCTTACGAACAATCGAAAAATAATCTAATAATAGATTTTTTCAATTTTTCATTAAACTCATTTTTCATGCTATTTTCATATGTTCATGACCCTTTTGGTTCAAATATCAGTTTAGTTCTATAATTTTTATATGATAAAATAAGTTTCACTTATTGAATTAATTTAAAAATGGTTCAAAATCATGTTTCAAGATCAAATGTGATTTTAGAAGGATTAAATTGACTCAAATTTAAAAGATAAAATATTAAAATAAACTTTTTAAAAAATGAAGGAGAGAATAAATCTTAAAAATAAGATAAAGGAAAAAAAATTTAATTTAGAAAAAAAAAAAAAAGAAGAAGCAAAGAGCACAGACAAAGAGAAACAGAGCGTATTCAGGCGCAGGCCCTAACACGACACAAGAGCAGTAGGAGGTGGTGCAGAGGTTTTAACAATAGCGTGGGGTTCCGCGCGAGCTCCATTCAAACAATTCCCAACGGAGAAGCAAAACTGAACACTGACAGTGAGAGTGTTTAGTTTTCTTAACCAGAAAGAAGAAGAAGATCAATTTTGAGCGGGAACTGAATTAACAGACTACTAGTGAGGACTTTGCCAGAACCCTGTCTCTCTCTATTGAAGACTCCATCATGCGTTCTCAACTTGTGAAATCCAATACCAAAAGGCCAAAACGGCGTCGCCAACGACTCAAATCATGGCCTATTACGTTCTCCCCTTTCGCTCGCGCTCTTGCTCGCATGTCCTCTCTTTCTACTACGCCAAAGCGTCCCTCTCAAAACCCTACCCCCACCCTCTCTACTAAGAAACCCGAACCCTCCGACGAAGATTTTTCCGAACCGGAACAGTCCGAGTCTTCCGACGACGATTTCGATGTAAGACCTCTCATCCTAACCCTAATGTGTTTAACATTTTAACTAGTGACATTGATTAATTGAAATAACGTGCATGCTGTTTTAGGGAGATGTTCAAGCCGATTTTTCATTTTTTGATCCCAAACCTAATGATTTTCACGGAGCCAAGACCTTGCTGCAAACCTACCTCGACAATCAGGAATGGGATTTGAGTGCCTTTGTAGACTTGATTTTGGCACAGACCACTGTAGGGACTGTTGTTAAGATAGAGGATGATGAGGATGAAGGACTCTTCGCTCTTGTTACTGCTCTTAATTTATATAGATACAGGGTAACTCACGTTCTCTTATGTATCAAACTTGCTCTGTGGCTGGTTTAGCAATAGCATCTCATTTCTCAAATGTTGAAAATAATTTGCTAGGAACATAAATGTATTGCGACACTTAAGGATTTTCTCCTCCATAAAGCGCGCCAAGAGAAGGGTGTTGCTGACCAGTTGAGATTGCTTTTGGGTGAGCAAGCACGGGATGTTGGTCTCCTGGTATCGCAGCGCATGGTGAACCTTCCTCCCCAGCTTCTGCCACCTCTTTATGATGCCCTTTTTGATGAAGTGTCATGGGCCACGGAAGATGAGGTTAGATGTCGATAGTATCACATTGGTGAGGGTGTTACTATGTGTTTCTGTTTCACTGCTAGAGATGGTTTTTCTATTTAGAACTTAAAATTGTTGTGTTTTGTGTTTAACAGTCAACAGAGGAGCTCCGGAATTCCTTCAAGTTTAAGCATTATATAATACTTAGCAAAATTTACGTGGTATGTATGCTCTGTAGTGTCTCCCTTCTATTTATATATTTCTAGCTTATGTGGTTATGACCACTTGCTTATGCTCCACTTTCATTGTTTCCTGACATTTTACTTCTTTTTTGGGTGTTAAAATATAGCTCAAGAATGTAGAACAGAAAAGAAAACGGAGCAATGATAGTGATGAGGCGATAATATATATAAAGCTTGAGGATGAAATTCTTCATAAGGTATTGATATTTTCTGGCATCATTTGAATTATTTTGTTTCTGATTACTAATTATTTTCCAAAATAAATTCCAGTTAAGCTCGTGGTCCTTCTTTTTTCCATTGCAATCTCAGCAGCTTGCACCTCATGAGGCAAGTTTTATGTTTCTTCAATCTCAATTACCATTTTTGTGATGTTCTTATTAACTTGCTGAGAGTTACTTATTTTTTTGTCAATTTCTGAATGTAACTTAGAATACATAGTGATACCTCTGTTTGTAGGAGAAATATACACTTCATTTGTTTATACTTTGGATCTTGGCAATGTGGTCTTTCTGTGTGGTTGTGATGTTTATATAAAAGGAGTACTGTGCTCAATACTGATTAGTTAAATTAAGTTAGCCTTTTGTTATTCAGTTAGTATCAGTTAGCCTAAGTGATAATATATACGGAATGCTAACTAGTGCCCTTTAAGGAATAAAAAATGAGAAGTTTTTATTAAAAATATTAATACACTCCCACCATGATTTCCAGTGTACCTCCAGCATGATTTCCAATAAAAGTTTTCTATTTATTGATTTCTTTACCACTGCCCTAGCAAGACCCTCCTGTACCAAGGTAAGGCCCAATTGGTATGAAGCCTTATAGATATCCTCACAACCACAAACGAGAAATTGAGAATCAAGTGAAGGAGATACTGAATTTGGGGATTATATGGCACAGTACTAGTGTGTATTCTAGTCCTGTAATTCTAGTGAAGAAAGAGGACTCCATATGGCAAATTTGTAGTGATTCTTGTGCCCTTAATAGGGTAACAGTCCATGACAAGTTTCCAGTTCCTGTGGTGGATGAATTGCTTGATGAGCTGCACATGGAATTTATCTGTAAATGAATAGAATTGTCAAATATAGTGAATGAAAAAACCTGCAAAGAAGCCCCACCAAGTCCCAAGCTTTTCAAGAGCATAATTTACAGCAACCCAAGAAGAGATGATTTGTTCATTCCCTATATTTAGATTATAAACTTCATCATTGACATGACTAACTTCACACTCTCTAACAAAATCAATATTAAGATATATAAAATCTGTAAAACATTTTTTCCCTAATACTTGAGAGACACTAGTAATAAGTCACACTGTTTTATAATTTCTATAGTAGGATTATGTGTTGTGAATTCTCCTTGTTGTTCTGATGTTCTGCATCTGTTCATGGCTGTTTCAAGAAAATTTCTATCACTGATGGGCTGCTTTGTTTATTTGGGCCACCTTGGCACACTGTTCTTTTTAATTTCTTTACTTCTTAGAAGCATTCCTTGTCCTCCCTCGGATGTACTTTTGCTTCTATATTCCTTTCTATTCATTCTTCTTTTATGACAGAAAAGTATTGTGCAATTGAATACAAATGACGGGCACAACGGGAAAGGGGGAAGCAGCAAATAGTTTTCCCCATCCATCTTTTGGGAGACAGAATCAAATTTTTTAATTCCTTGTGGGTAGCAGCAAATAGTTTTATTTTCTTTTCTTTTTTATTTTGGGGAGGGGGGCTTCTGTTACAGATTGACACATTGGATAGCTCGTTGTATCTGAAGTTTGTTTCTTGTCTGTTTTTCTTTGGTTGTTCTGAGGATCTTAGACAAGCTTGGATGTTAAGGGAAAGACTCTAGTGTTATTAGTTACCATCTAAATTGTAGTGCCTTGGTTTAACAGTCAAAGCAATCATATCACATAGAATTTTATTTTCAGTACCACTGGATATGATTGATTGGTTCATTATTCTCAGTAACACAGGATTAGGTAGGCTACTACAACTAAACTTTAATTTGCTTTTAGTTAGAACGAATAAATAAGGATTAGATAGGGCCTAAAAATTTAAAATTATTAACATTGAAGGCAAACAATTATTTTTAATTCATTTTTAAGTTGTAATGTAATAATTCTGAATTTTCCTTCAATTATAGTTTCTGGCTGAAATTTGATATTGTAAAAGTGGATAGCAGTCTCTTTTATCAAGGATTCTAAACAATATATTCTTCTTTCTGCCTGTTACAGCTTAGGAATTACAGGCCAACGGGATTAATCATGGCTGTTGAAGCAGACAAAATTCCAACATTTCGTCAAGAATTAGCTTCTCTAATAAATGAAACCTGAAGGCATCCAGAAGGTTCCTGGAGTAATTTATTATATGATAGAATCTTAATACTTTCCTGAACATGCATTTTTAACGCAGACTGAATTCTTTTTGCAAGGGTTTGAGCTGCCAAATTTTGAAATTTTGTTTTTTAATTTTCTATGACCCCTTTTGTTCTGCAATGACTATTGGCAAGCAATATATTGATTCATTGAACTTGAAGACAATTTTCCCCCTCCTGGTTTAGTCCGTATGTCTTTCTCTTTCTGGGTTTCTCACGTAGTATGCTTAGCGAACCTGCAAAATAGTATGTGCTCAGAGGGAACGAATTGCAGTATGAATACCATTCTTCATTCAAAACAGCGAAAATTAGTTTAATCAGCTCGTCTTGAAGCTGGCAGTGACTCGATGAATGTCGGTAAAAATCAAATTAAATAATTTGAAAAAAAAAAATCATTTGATTGAGTGATCAAGCAGTGATGTTAGTGGGTAGGGTTTGGGTAGTGAATCAAGTAGTCGTTAACGGATGCACCAACAAGTTGTTGGTTCAAGTGGTACTGGGTTCGGTCTTCTAAAGTAAGGTCTCGGGTTTGAGTCTTATGGATGGAAAAAACGTGATTAGAAGAGAAGATCTTACTAAAGGTGGTTAGTTAGGTTTTCCGACAGAGATTAGTCATCAGTAAAACTGGTGGATACTCCACACCAAAATCATGGATACTAAAAAAAAAAAATATTCATACAAATGTGGATAATAACTTCAATTCTCATTCAGCAAAAAAAAAAAAAAACTTCAATTCTTGTATATTTGTATTATCTATGTTTTTATATGCTTGTAATATTATTATCTATGTTTTAGAGTTTGTTTAGATAAATTTCTTAATTAAAAGGAGAAGAAAATAAAGAATAAAAATAAAATAAGTTTTTTCTTAAATTAAAATTAATTTATGTATAAGTTAAAAATGATAATACGAGAAACAATAAAAATAATGAAACAGATACAAGAATGCATCAACAGTGGGCATTACCGTCTCCTTATATATATATATATATATATATATATATATATATATAAGAGATTCGTTCCCCTCTTTGCTTCACTCTCCTCACTCTTTCTCACATTCACTCTTATTTGAACATGCATGATTCTTCTACTTTTTCTAAAATTTCTCTAATCAATTTTTGTAACTACCTCACATTCACAATATTTCTATAATTATCTTCATTCACTTATTTATCCGATGCTATATTTTTTTTGATATTTTTTTATCAATTTTTTATTCTATTTTTTAATTTCGAAGATTTCTCTCTTTTATAAATAATTTCAAATCCTTAATTTAATTTACTTTTCAATTTTCAAAGTTAATTTAAAAAATTAAAGTTACATCATTATATCTTCCCTTATCTTTTTGTTTTCTTTAAAAAAAATTACAATTTCTAATTTCTTTTATAATTATCTCTTTTTCAAAATTTCTTTCGATATGCAATATAATTCTTTTTTTTCCTCAAATTTTGTATTCTCTAATCTTTTGGACTTTTTTTTAATATTTCTTTTATCTAATTTTCTAACTCTATTTTTTAATTTTGAAGATTTCTCTTTTTCATCAATAATTCAAAATGCTTAATTCAATTTACTTTTCAATTTTCAAATTTGATATTAAAAAAATTAAAGTTACATTGTTATATCTTCCCTTATTCTTTTTTTTTTTAATTTTATAGTTTCTAATTTCTTTTATACTTATCTCTTTCTTAATTTTTAAAATTTCTTTCAATGTGTTATATAATTCTTTTTTTTTTTTTCAAATTTCTTTCTATTGACTATATAAACAAGGTAGTGAAAATTTTAATAAACTAGTACAATGCACGGGCTAAAATACTATTTATCATTACATGCTAGTACACAAATTTGTCTAGCATTAATGTTATGGATAGAATCAACTCAATCAAGATCCAATTTTGCTGAACCTTCATAACTACAATCGGTGATGATATCACTATTCCCCTTCAAGAAACAATGAAATAAATGAACCTCTAATTGAGCCAATTTACAAAATAGAAAGGCTTAATTACCAATTTACAATCATATCATATCATGATAAAAGAAAGGCTTAATTACCAATTTGGTCCCTAAATTATTTAAAATAATTCAATTTGGTCCATAAATTTTCAAACGCTTCAATTAGGTCCTCTAATTTTTAAAAATGTTCCAATTAAGTCATTTTCGTCAAATTGGGTTGACACAATTAAGACAATAATTCTGGCGGTTTTTATTTACAAAAGTAATGATTTTTAACGGTCACTATATTTATTATTATTTTAAAATTAAAAAATAAAATAAAATAAAATAATCTAATATAAAACTGAGGCACAGCTTGGTGGGAGGTGGTGAGTGTTTGCTGACCCACGTGAATGATGAATGAGGCATGTGATTAGGGGTGTGCAAAATTCGATTTTCCATAAAAACTGAACCGAACCAAACTGTTTTAAACAGTTCGGTTCTTAATCCAAAAAATGCAAACCGCTTTTGAGAATTGGTTCGGAACCGAATTGCTTTTGAAAAATCAGTTCTGAACTGAACTGGTTTTGAATCGGTTTCGAACTGGTTTTACAAATCGAACTTGTTTCATAAAACTGATTTTGAAATTGTTTTTTTTTTTTTAATTTTAAATCAATTTTCTAATTTCTAAATTTCTAACATCTAATTTTAAAGGACATATTGTAGTTGGGTTTAAGAACAAAGTACAAACTTTAAGCTTCAAGTTTGCTACTCACAACAAGTAAAATGTGAATAAAGATAAGAGATACCGAGAAAGGTATACAAAGAAACTTATATATAGGTATTAACACAAGCTCTACCATACACTAGAAGTATATTGCCATTGCCAATATGTTAGCAATGAAACCTTATTCTGGCTGCAGTTTCGTTGTGGCATACGTGAAGATCATGATTCACCATGATAATATTTCTATTGCAAAATTAAAGTATTACAATATAAGCTTAATTCAATTCACGATAGTTTCACAGTAGCCAATTCATGATAATTGTCTAACATTAGTCAATTCATAATACAAGTACATAACATAAGCATTATTTTTAAACATACTATTAGTGTAGTATTGCATTTAAAAAAAATTATTCACTTCTACTATAATTTAGAATCAGTGTTTGAGAAAAAAAATAATTTTATTATAATTATAATGGTCTCCAACATATTTTGAATAAAGTTGTTTCACAAAAATGAAATCTTGCTGCCGAAGCTGATCATGGTGAATCGTGATGTACCAACACTCATGCATGTCAATAATTGTCAATTTGTCATCATTAATAAAGTGCAAGTGCAAGCAAGCTACGATTGGATTCACTAAAGAGGAGGAAAAAAGCAGTTCGGGTGCACCAAACTGTTTTTATAAAATAGGTTCGGTTCGGTTCAAACCGAACCTATTTTATAAAAACAGTTCGGTTCGATTTTATTAAATCAATTCGGTTCGAAACCAATTCGGTTCGGTTCTCCAATAATTTGGTTCGAACCGATTTTTTTGTACATCCCTACGTGTGATGCTAATGAAGTTTTGATTGGTGTTTGATGGGATGAACCTACTAGCTACTATGGCTGCAGGGGAATATCTAGATCTAAAAATGCCTCACCTTTGGCATCCGCAAAGAAGAAGAACCCACCAACGGCGTCGAGGTAGGCTTGCAGATCGCATTCTCCGCATAGATCCGGGCTTTCTTCTATAAAATTGACCTCTTTCTTATTTTTCGCAGCACCGAGGACGCGGTAAAGGCTTCTCCTATTGTTGTCGGCGATGCCAAAGTGGAAGCTTCACGAACCAAACGCTGCCTCCTCCTCCTCCTCCTCCTCCTCATTGTGGTAACCTCACTCTTGTTCAGCGCAATTGTTGTTTTTGGCTGCTGTTGTTGTTCTAACATTAAGGTATGATGGTGGTGGACCAAGGTGTGAAGAAGAAAGGGGAAACCGTTTTAATAAATAAGTGGCGGCTATAAACCGCCACTTTTGTAAAAAAAAAAAGATTTAATTATAAATTTTACCATCCAACTTTCATAATTTTGCAAATTTTACCACTCAAGTTTTAATTTTGCAAATTTTACCACCCAAGTTTTCAATTTTTGCACATTTTACCACTCTGATATTTTACCAAAAAAAAGTTAAAGAATTCAAAAAAAAAAAATTTGTGAAACATCATGATGGTAAAATGCGTAAAAATTGAAAACTTAGGTGGTAAAATTCGCAAAATGATGAAAGTTGGGTGGTAAAATTCATAAAAAAAAACTTGGGTGATAAAATTAGCAAAATTATGAAAGTTGAGTGATAAAATTCGCAAAAAAAAAACTTAGATGGTAAAATTTACAAAATTATGAAAGTTAGGTGGTAAAATCTGCAATTAAGCCAAAAAAAAATCGCCAGAATTTGCATACTAACGGTATCAGTTTTCATTAGATGAAAAAGACATGATTAAGGCATTTTAAAAAATTAAATTTATGAACCAAATTGAATCATTGTAAATAATTTAGGGACTAAAGGACTAAATTGATAATTAAGCATAAAAGAAACAACAAATCGACCAAAGTAACCATAGAAGCACCGATTTAAAAAAAAAATGTTCAGTTCAAACTGTAGTTGAACCACAATATGCAATAACAATAAATTCATTTTCCTCCTATCATCCACATTATAACTACCATGTTCAAATATATAAAGTAAACTTCAAACTACTTCATGGAAATGGGGTCAATTAATTAATGCTCACTATTGCGATATCCCAAAGCACCAAACTGCGTGGTCGGAAACAATCAAATGATGATTAAAAATAAATAAAAAAGAAATGGCAACGCTAGAAAACAAGTGTACATCAATCCCCCAACATGAAACTGGAACCAACATGTAGGTCAGAGATCACTGACTAAAGCCCATCAAGGCCACAGCATTTGAAGTATTTTCTAAAATAAAATAACTAGTTCACTAAACCATACCATCCATGTTTTCAATTACTATCCATCTTTTTTTTTTTTTACTGCACTATCCATCTTATTGAAGCAGTGAAAAACAAAATAACTTCCATTATTACTAATTTTTATTTGTAATATCCATAAGGCTTGACACAGCTCCATTACCATCCCCTTAAGTACTACTGTAGCTTATAATGACATGCATTAACACTGGTCCATCAATATTCCTTGTTATTATTGCTCCATCAATAATGACCAAAAGATTGTAGAATATAGTTTACAAAAGTCAAAAAATAAGGAAAAGAATTCGTTAACAATAAAGTAAAAGATGTGACAACAAAGAAGAAACCAATTGAGCCTTAAATTCGGTACTCATCATTCAAATCGATAAAACATGTAATACTCCTCTGATCTAATTTGATTTGATTGGGTATTTTTCTTAGACATGTTTTTTTATTTTTTTTATTTACGTCAACACCTAATTTTGTTTTAAAGTGTTATATACTTTGGAAATCCCACATTAAAAATGAAGAGAAATGAAAAAAAAAAATTGTGTTTCATCTCTATATTCAAAGTCATCCCACACTGAAAAACAAAAGAAATAAAAAGGAAATTTATGTTTCACCTTTATATCCAGAGTTCCATGTTAAAAAAGAAGAAAAATAGAAAAAAAAATTATATTTTACTTTTATATCCAAAGTCTCACGTGATAAAAGAAAAGAAATAAAAGAGATTTATGTTTCACCTTTAGATACAAAGCCCCAAGTTAAAAGGGAAATATTGAAAGTTTGAAAAGATATTTTTGTTTTTATGAAACTATTATTTTAAAACTTTGAAAAGATATTTTTTATTTTTCCAAAAGGCGTTTTTTATTTTTATTAAAAAGGAACGATTTTAAATTTGAAAATATATCTTTTATTTTTATGAAAAATAAAATATTTAAGATTTGAAATGTTATTTTTATGGTAAAGATATTTAAAATTGAAAAGACTTTTGGATATATTTTAGCGTAATTTTTGGAATTTTTAATTGAAAATAATTTTTCCATGCACAGATTTCAAGCTAGCAAATAATTAATCATTAAATTCTTATGATTCAAACAAAATTATAAATAGTATCCCCAGTTCAATAATCATTATTCGTCATTGCATATTTGAATGAATTTTATTTTTATTTTTTAAAATAAATATTTTATTGAAAAAGGTGTTGTGCAAGGAGGGTAGTGAAATTTTATTATTTTAATTTTAATCATTTTTAATGAAAATTAATTTAATAATAATTAAATTGAATTTCATTACAAACGTTTAATGAAATTTTAATATTATCTGTTTATAGATTTTAATTTTTCAGATTAATTTCTTTGCATTATTAGTGTAAAAATTGTACATATCAATTAATTAGAAATCATGGTACATATGATTTTTAAGATAGTGATTTTAAAGTGAACAAACTTATAATACATAATAATTTTTTCATTGGATAATAATATAAAAATTCTTTACCCTATTTATTGTTAATTTTTATATACAATCAGTATAAAATTCTTAAATTATTAAGTAAGTAAAGTATTATAAAAGTTAATAATGTTGTCTTATATAATAATTTATGATTAGATATCAATATAAAAAGTATTTACACTTTCACTGCAATCTAATTAAATTCTTGTCTCTATTTAACTCAATATAAAAGTATATTTTTTTCTTCTCATCTGATAACCAAAGAGTAATTGCACAAAATTTATCAAATTGAATTTTATCTTTTCTAATAAAACGGAGAAAAAGTATATATTATACATGGATAATGTAAATGATTTTTACACTGTAAATTAATAAAAAATTATTATGTATGATAAATTTGTTGATCTTTATTAATTAACAATATAAAAACTTTTACACTAAATGTGCATTGAAATTAACCTCTAAAACTTTTTTATATAACAAAATATTTAGTTTGGTTTTTATTTTATGAATTTTAAAACCATTGTATTTGAATAAGGAAATGATACTGGAAG
This sequence comes from Pueraria montana var. lobata, assembly GCA_026413185.1. NCBI lineage: Eukaryota > Viridiplantae > Streptophyta > Magnoliopsida > Fabales > Fabaceae > Pueraria > Pueraria montana. Next base: position 21,763,832 of record CM048648.1, on the reverse strand, counting down.
GATTACGTAACGCGTGAAAACCAATAAATATATTATCAAGTAAATGATTCATATAGGAAGTGAATTAATAAACAAAATGCTTTTGCTTGACACATTTATTATATGCATAAGTATATAAAATAAGTAATTATAGTCAATCAATAAAACTCATATAAATATAAAATATTATTAAACAAAATGTTTGTAAATAAAAATTATACTAGTATAATTAAGATGCTTCGTGAATGACACCTTGTTGAAAAAAAAGAAGTTTCGAAAATGAAGAACATTCCTTGTATGATGTATCGCACGCCTAATGAAATTTCAGCGTTCATTCTCTCAATCCCTATCTATACGAATAAGAAATTTCGCTAAATCTTTTCAAAAAAAAAAAAAAAGAAGAAATTTATTTAATTTATGGTACCTGCGACTGCGAGACTACGAAGTCAACACTCGACGGCAGCAATCTACCACACTGACGCGCACCATATAAGCACATGGTGCATACCCCACGCGGACTCTACATAACCAATCAACATTTGATCACTGTTTTTGTACGTCTATTTTTTTTTATTAATAAATCTAATTCCTATATTTTTTTTCACAATTCTTCTTATTTATTAAAAAATAATTATATATATATATATATATATTTTTTTTTTTTAAGACAATAAAATGTTAAAGATTATAAAGAATGTAATAAAAAATAATCTTACTCTTATTCTTTTTCTCAACCACAAATTCTATATTAGGGTTATATTTTTTTGAAACAAGCAACCCACTCTAAAGAAAAAATAAAAACTATTAGTTATTAATGAAGTATTAACTGCAAATATTAAATATATACGCAAAATAAATTATAATTTTATTAATAAATTCTTTTATTAATAATTGATTTTTCATGATTTTTTCAATAAAGGGAATTAGAGGTACCAAAACTAATTTACAGAACATTTAATTAGTTCTTTTTATAATGACGGTAACAAAGTTAGAATTTAAGACCTCATGTTAACATATTTATTAAATTTTTAATCTACTCTTATAATATAAATTTGAACACTAATTTTAGAGTGAAATTTTCACTCACTTTGCTCAATCATTCAACTCCTATTTTTATATTTTTTTTTAACTAGAATGGGTGACCCGTGCCATGCACGGGTAAATATTGTTAATGAATATTTTTATAAAATATTCTAAAATATAAATATTTTCTTAAACTTATATTAAGAATTATTTATAATTAAAATATAAAATTTTTAAATATTAATTATTGGTATACATTAAAAATATATTTAATTATATATCTGATAGACTATGATTTTTAAAATAACATAAATAGGAGAAATAAAAATTAGATACATGTTAGGTAACATATCAATTTAAATAATTATTGTGAAATAATATTTCAATCTATCTAAAGTAAGAGTTCCTTTTTTTTTTTTTTGCTAAATGTAAGAGTTCCTAGTTACAATAAAAAATGAAAATATTTTTTTTATGAAATGACATTTTTAACTATATATTTTTAAATTAAAACCTAAATTCAAGCAATGCGTGTCATGCACAACATATATACTGATAACGATGACAATAGGTAGGTCTAGGTAGAATACTATAGTACCTATGTCTATACCCACACTCTTATAAACTCTCCTATTCGGATCCATATCCATGGATAATAACTTTAATACTCTTGTCCTTTCCCTTTGGTACTTAAATGTTCATATCCGTACCTGCTACTCGCACTTTAATTAATATAAAAAATGGATAAATATACAATATTGATTAAAAATACTATAGTAATTAAATTGAAATCCATTCAAAGATATTTTATAAATCATAATGATAATCATAAAACATCATAAAAATTAAAATTGTATTAAAAAAATTAAATTCATATTAAAGTATGTTTAAAAATTTAATTGCAAAGTATTACTTTTGTGACATAATTAACTTCTTACTTGAAAAAATATATGATTCTAATATTTAGATATTTACTATTAGTGCATCAACATTTTAAGAAAGGGATATTATATCACCTTATTATTTATTATTCTACCTTTATACTAACCTTTAAATTATATTTATGAAATAAAATAATAAAAAACTTTAATATTTAATATATTTTCTTCTCTCACTTTTTTCCTTCCAAATCAAAAGAAAGAATTTTTGTACAATTATTTATAAATTTTTATAAAATATACTACAATTTGTTAAATCAAATAAATCTTAAGATCAAATAAATTAGGAATAAATTTAGCGGAAATAAATTTTAAGATATTTTGTTTTATCATTACACGGAAATAAATTTGATTATAGATTGGGATGACTCGTATAAAGATTATTAGCATAAATCAATTTATTGATAGTTTCCTTATTTTGCTGTTAATACACGCATAAATAAAGCTTTTGCTATATATATGTTCGTCAAATTCGTGATATTCTTTTCTATAAATAAGCTTTTTTATAAAAATTATACTGAATTTGGATATTAATTACTCACAATTAAATTTTACCAAAATTAAGGAAAATTACATTAATTATATACATGTATTGATTTATTGATTACATTATTATCATTTATTATATATATATTCATGTATTCAATTAATTAGATTGGATATTCTATTTTTAATTGCTTAAATGATCAGAAAAAATTGCAATTCACTTTAATTGGTGTGGTCAAATTGAATTAGAAGAATTTTTAGTTAATGTTGATTGCTTATTTCATTATTATACTATTTAATGACAAATTCGTGTATAAAATAATTATGTATGTAACCGATCTGATTATTTAAATTATGGAATTATAGAAAGAAGATAAAAAAAATTTAAAAAAATGAATTTATTTATTATAATTTAACATTGTATCACATCACAATATAAAATATTTATGGTAAATCTAAAATATAATTTAAATATTCAAAAATATTTATTTATCATGAATTTTAATTATAATATAATTTATATATTAAAAAAGTATTTATTTATTATAAGTTTTAGTTATATAAAAATAGAGATTTATCTTGTGCATTATTTATACTAAAATATTCATATTTTTTTTGGTGCAAAAAGGTACTCGTTATAAACTAGAATACACGTATTATAAAATGAAACCATTACTCTTGTAATTGAAGAAACTAAAGCCGGAGCAGGTACCCCTTTCCACCACTTCTCTGAAAAAAGATTCCATTTTTTCTTCTTCATTTTTCGTTTCTTGTGCAATCCTTAGTATCAGTCATGTTTTTCGTACTTAGATTATGGTTAAAGTTTGCTGCTTTATCATATGGTCTTATATTTTTGTTCTTGTTCTCGTTCGCATTGTCTGACCTTTTGGGTTTTGGCCTTCATCCTTGATCGTTTTTGAATTTTGTAAACTCGCGTTTTTTTCTTTTACTTTTTGATGAAATGGTTTCTATTTATCCTTTGTTTTTTTTGCCCTTTTTTTTATGAAATGATTTTGACATTTTACGTTTATTTTTACTAAATATTATGGTATTTGCCTATCTAAACTTGTATACTGATGAATGTTGCCAAATTGTTGTATGTACCAGAAAATGGGTCGTGGAAGAATACCTATGGAACTTATTCAGAAGGAGAAAGCCCGTAAGACAACATTTAACAAGAGAAAGAACGGATTAATGAAGAAAGCTTATGAGTTTTCCACTCTTTGTGCGGTTGATGTTGGTGTAATTGTCTATGCTCCCAAGTTTCTTGATGAACCCGAAACATGGCCCCAAGACTCAGGAGAGGTAAAACGTGTAATTCAAAAATATCAGAACACCACTAGTGATAGGCGTTCTAACGTATATGATGTGCAAGAGTATTTTAACGATAGGATGAAAACGATTGAAGGTGAAATTTCCAAAGTGCACAAAGAGAAGATCAAGCTCGTGTACCCAACCTGGGATGACTCTTACAATACTCTTGGAGAGGAACAATTGAGGATGTTTGTTAGTATTCTGGATGCTAAGCTTGATGCTTGTAATCAAAGGATGAATATGTTAAAGAGAGATTCAAAGGGAAAGGCAATAGTGGAATCAAACAAAGCTGAGACACTTACTCCCTACATGGCCTCAAATTTAAGTAGTCATCTCAATTTCATGTCTCAAACACAACTTTTCCCTCCTAGTGATAACAACCAAGTAGCATTTTACCCATATCAGCTTAGCCAAACTTCTCAAACTTCTATGTTTCATTTTGGTCAAAATGGTACTCAGTTGATGGGAAAAAATGCAATGGTGGATTGGGTTAATCAAGTTGGTGCTGGTGCTTGTGATCCCAAAATGGGTGTGTTAAAGGAGGATGTATCTGAAAAAAACCAAAACTACTATCCATGCTATGGAAATATGCAAACAATGCAGCCATATAATACTGTTGCTGTGCAAACTCTACCTTCTCAATTGCAGTACGATGCAACTTTCCAAACACTACCAGGTCAACCAGGACAACCACCAGGGTTTGAACTTGATGGTTTTTACGATTCAAACATGCTTCAGCCTCAATTTTTTAACTACATGCATGGAAGGAAGTAGGTCTCAACTCTCAATATTTCAGACAAATGATTTTTTTTGTAGGATTTCATATATGTTTTTTTTAGGATTGTCAGTTTATGTTTCAATTTTCTTAGGGTTTTAAGCAATGCTTATGCTTAAAAGAGTTGTTGAATTTATTTTCTATGTTTAGTATGGATTTGAACATTTTACACAATGGTCTTCACAACTTGGCAGATGACCTGTTATGACCTATATATGTAGCACCCTACATGTTAATGGCATGTGTTCAACATGTGTTGGACACTGACATGTGTACGACACATGTGTCGCGTACTTCATTATAGACTCTGAATAAAAGAATCATTTTTTCGACGATGTTTACTAAAGTCAAAAAATAAGGAAGGAAGTTTATCAAAAAAAAAAAAAAAAAAGGAAGGAAAAGAATTCGTTAACAACAAAGTAAAAAAAGTGACAACAAAGAACAAACTAATTGAGCCATAAATTCGGTACTCTTCATTCTAATTGATAAACCATAGTATGTAATACTCTTTTGATTTTTTTTTTGAGAGGAATACTCTTTTGATCTAATTTGATTTGATTGGGCATTGTTCATAGACACTTTTTATTTTTATTTTTATTTTTATTTACGTCAACACCTAATTGATAAAACAACTAATTTTTTTTTATTCAAAGTCGCCCCCACAATGAAAAACAAAAGAAATAAAAAAGAAATTTATGTTTAGCCTTTATAGCCAAACCCCCATATTAAAGAGGAAGAAAAAAAAGTATTTTAATTTTATATCCAAAAGAAAAGAAATAAAACGAAATATTGAAAATTTGAAAAGATATTTTTTATTTTTATGAAACTGTTATTTTAAAACTTCGAAAAGATATTTTTTATTTTTCCAAAAGGTATTTTTTATTTTTATTAAAAATGAATGATTTAAAATTTGAAAAGATATCTTTTATTTTTACGAAAGATAAAAGATTTAATATTTGAAATGATATTTTTATGGTAAAGATTATTTAAAATTGAAAAGATTTTTTTATATATTCTAGCGTAACTTTTGGAAATTTTAATTGAAAATAATTTATCCATGCACAGATTTCAAGCTGACAAATGATTAATCATTAAATTCTTATTATTCAAAAGATAAAGTATCCCCTATATTTCAATTATTATTATTGGTCATTACATATTTGAATGAATTTTATTTTTTAAAATAAATATTTTATTGAAAAAGGTTTTTGTCGCAAGGAGGGTAATGACATTTTATTATTTTAATTTTAATCATTTTTCTCCATCTATGCATAAAATGGGAATAAGATATATATATATATATATATATATATATATATATATATATATATATATTCTAAAAAAAGAATATATTTTTTTAGAATTTTTATTACGTTTTTAGACTTTAAAAAGAGAGAAATATCATAAAAAAATCATTAATCATAATTAACATAATCTAATAAGAAACTAAAATAAAAATGTTAAATTATTTTTATTACCTTTTGAACAATAAAATAATAAAATAAAATTAGAAAAATATGTAATTAACTTTAATTGGTTCTTTTTACTTGTTATTTTTTAAATATATTTTCTAAACTTTGCTTAACATGACACTCTAGTGTAAAGGAAATTAAAATTCTGCTTTTACTAGTTTGGTAAAAAGGAGACATTAAAAATATATTTTTTTCATTAATTGTTTTTGGTACTCATGACATTGGTGCAGAGTAGTACCCATGACCTTTAGTGGGGTCTTCCATCCCAACTACGTTTTTTCCATCCATAAGACTCGAACTCGAGACCTTGCTTAAAGGAATCGAATCCAGTATCACTCGGACTAACGACTTGTTAATAATATATATTATGATTTTATACTTTTTAATAAATATAAAAATATTTTCAAAAACTCATATGCAATCTTATATTTTATTTTCCTTTTTCGTAAACTAGCATTATTTTTTATTTTTTAGGATTTTTTTTTGCATTATTCACCTTATTCAATTTATTTTATTATTTTTATTCATTGCATTGTAATAAAAATAATTCAATATTTTTTTAATATCTTATTAAATTATGTTAAATAAGATTAATGATTTTTTATTTATTATATTTCTCTCTTTTTAAAGTCTAAAAATATATAATAAAAAAAGAGAAAGTATGTTATACACTAATAGTGTAAAACAGTTTTACATCGTCATTCAATCACAATTCACCATATATGGTAAGTTTGTTAACTTGTATGATAATTACTTTAAAAGTCATATCAATGATGATTATGCAATGGAATTGTAAAAACTGTTTTATACTATCAGTGCATGACCATTAAACTTATCAAGAAATTAATGGTTAGTTTAATGATTATGCACTGACTGTCAATCAATAAAAAAATCACCGATATTGTAAAAGTACCAAAATTATTATACATGGTAAGTTGTGATTGGATAATGGTGTAAAACTTTTTTACATTGTTAATGCATCACGTATTTTTTCTTTTATCAACCATCTCAAACCAATCTCTTTTTATATGCATCCATATACTTTTTTAAATGCTTATATCTTTTATTTTATTATTTTCATCTTTATTTCAAAATTAAATTCAATATTATTTTAAAAATATAGTTGAAAATAACATTGTATCATAATATAAAATATTTATGATAAATCTAAAATATAATTTAGGCTTAATTGTAATTTTTACTTCCAAATTTTTACTTTTTGGCACATTTTATCCCTAATAAATTAATTTGTTGTATTTTACCCTTAACTTTTTAAAAAACTTACAAATTTTATCTTTTACCGTTTTGCTGACTTAGCATGCTAAAATAATTGTACTTTTTACCCTCAACTTTTTATTTTTTGACGAATTTTATCCCAATTTTTTACTTTTTGGTGAACTTTACCCCCACTTTTTATGCTTATGTTAGCATGCCACGTCAACACAACAGTAGAATATAAAATTTGCATGTTTTTAAAAAGTTGGGAGTAAAATGCGTCAAATTAATTTGTTGGGTGTAAAATTTGCCAAAAAATAAAAAGTTAGGTGTAAAAAATTGCAATTAAACCTATAATTTAAATGTTCAAATGTATTTATTTATCATGAATTTTAATTATAATATAATTTATATATTCAAAAACATCTATTTATTATAAGTTTTGGTTATATAAAAATAAGAATTTATCTTGTTCATTATTTATACTAAAATATCAGTATATTATAAATCAAAATTCACATATTAGAAAATGAAATCATTACTCTTCCAATTAAATATTTTTAATATTATTTTTCTTTTATTTTTTTAATATGCTTTTCACGTGTTATTCTATTATTAGTCAAAAAGTTTATCTCCCAGTCAATTCAAAAACATTGACTTTATGTATATATTATTTTTCTTATAAGTTGGTAGATACTTTATATTTATATCATGATAATAAAAAAAATTAATAACTTTTTAGAGAAGTCATCAATAATCAATAATTAAAAATAATTTTATATCATAATTTAAACTATTTATTATAAATCTAAAATAAAAATCAAATATTAAAAAAATTATTATAAATTTAATTATATAAAAAATCATTTTTTTCTCTTCCTAAAAAAACATTTATTCTGTACATTAACACTAGTAATATTTATACTAGTAGGTTTTTTTTTTACTCCTTTTTAGTTTTTTCTTTTGGGAGTGTAGGAGTGGCTCTTGGTTTGCACTTGGGTGGTACCTTTCTCTAGTCTTGTGTTGTGGTGTGGGTGTGAGGGGGTTCAGTCTTCAGCCTTTGATTCCCTATGGATCTTCCCGAAAACCCCCAGAATTCTGGGATGAAGAAACGAAAGCCCGACCAGGTACCCCTTTCCACCAATTCTCCCTAAAATGATTCCGTTTTTACTTCTTCATTTTTCGTTTCTTCTGCAATTGTCGTGTTTTTCGTACTTAGATTATGGGTAAAGTTTGTTTCTTTATCATATGGGTTTATGTTTTTGTTCTTGTTCATGTTCGCCTTCTGTGCCCTTTTGGATTTTGACCTTCATCCTTGATCGTTTGAATTTTGTAAAATTCACGTTTTTTTTTTCTTTTTCTTTTTGATGAAATGTTTATTTTTTTGCCTTTTTCTTTTTTGATGAAATGATTTTGACCTTTCACGTTCAGGGTCATAATATTGGGCATCGGGTGTGTTTTTCTGGTTGGTGTGCAACGGAACAATGGAAACGTTGTCATTAATAATTGTACAGCGATATTTTCTAATGTGGGTGGGAAGAATGCTTAAAATGCCATTAACTTGCTCGTTTTTCCTAAGGACTTAGCCATCACCCCATCACCCATCACCTTTGAAAATAGCCAAAAGACTACTGACTTTGAAAACGTGTTTGTGTTTGTTAGTGCATTTGATTTGGGAGTATGGAAATATCTTCTAAGCTTTTATTTAATTATCTATTGTTGCTGTAAAATACATGAAACTGGATTTTTGTTTTGAGTGCCAGTTACAAGCATGCAAATTCTGGGTATGATCCTATACTGAACAAGTAGTTGGTACAAGTTAAATTCATGGATAAGGGATTGTCTTTTTCCCTACTCCTCCCCCTTAAAATTAATTAATTTGATATGCACCCAAGTACTTAGAGAACCCTCCCTTAAAAGCTTGGGGGGTGGGGGGACCAAGCCACTTAAGTACTTCACTGTGCATCCTATCCTACTCGATGTGGGACTTAGGCACCCCATAGTACCCAAGTCCCTATCAGAGTTGACTTCATAGCCTATCGATACCTGTAGCTGAATCTTATTACTTCTGAGCAGTGCCATTATGTGGTTGGTATGTTCGTCGTGTTCATGATACATCATGCCTACAGTTTAGTAATAGAGAGTGTTCTTAAATCACCCAAGCTTAGTTGGAAAGTGAAAAATCTGTTGACATGGGGGCTTACTGCTGGACTTACTAATCTGCACATTGCAGCAAAGTCACTTCTTCTGTCAATCCTGCATATTATGCTATTACAAAATGGATGGGTGATTTTTGACATAATCAAGATTGAAAGAAAGAACAATTTTTGGGGGGAAAAGATGGGATGTGTGTATTGGGGGGGGGGGGGGGGGGGGTTGGGGGTATAATGAAAAAGTTGCAATAGGTGGTGAACATGTGCTTAGCATGACCTTTAGCACTATGTGTTTAGTTTGTTTTTTTTTTTGTTTATCTTCTTTTGCAGGATGCTTTGATCAGTGATCATGGAAATTCTGTGAGTGTGGGAGAGTCATCTGGGAGTGGTGATCTCTGCAAGAGTTCTACCTCAGGATCACTGAATTCAAACAATCAAAATGGTTCCAATTCTGATATTTCATGTCCAGATGATGAGGATATGATTGATGATGATGCAGATATGATTGACGATGACGGGGATGAAGATGCTGATTATGCTTTTGAATACAATGATGATGATATCTATGAAGATGATTATTCAAGCATGCAGGACCAATTTGACAATGTGGATTTGCCTCCTGGGGTGGAGGCATCACTGCCTTGGTTGAAGGACATTTCTTCTAGTGAATGCAAGCAGGCTGTTGCTTTTTCCCGTACAGAATCTAGTTCCAAGGGAAAAGTGGATGAAACTGATGATATTGTCCTGCAAAAGTTTCTACAATTTAAGCAATTTGATACTGTTGACTCTTTTCCTGATCATCACTATGATAAGGAGGGAACTTCAGATGCACAGGTGATAAATATTGGGAAACTATTTCTTAGTAATAGGTTGCATTTGCCAACATATATTTTTAAATTTTAAGCAACTGATTGAATAGAATCTGGCTTTTTTTAAATGTTACAGAAGCCTAAAAATTGGGCCAAAAAGATCCAGGATGAATGGAAAATTTTAGAGGAAAATCTGCCAGGTAAAATCTTTCTCTGTCTAAAAAGATATTCATTATCCTTTATCTACAAGATGATATTCGTTGCTGTTGTGGCCTTTCCTCGAGACGTATTATTTGAAGTGTCTCTCTATTGCTTTTTTTTAATTCAGTTTTCTAATAACAATTTCCATCTTTAAAATCTTTTTTGGGAGAATGGTAAATCATTGTCCAACTTCTTTTCTTACCATCCAACCTTTTACCATTGTGGTGAAACATGAATTTCGACCTTTATGAAAATTTGCTTTCATTTTCAATCATTGCATGTGGACTTAATTTTACAGAGACAATCTTTGTGAGAGTTAGTGAATCAAGGATGGAGCTTCTAAGGGCTGTTATCATTGGACCTCAAGGCACCCCATACCACGATGGTCTTTTCTTTTTCGATTGCCTCTTTCCTTCTACCTACCCTGCAGGTCCACCGGTATGTATCATCCATGTTCCATATGTTTTAAGGTGTGTCTCGTGCTGTGTGTATAACATAAACTCATTATCTTCTGCAGAAAGTTCACTACCACTCAGGTGGCCTAAGGCTAAATCCAAATTTATATCAATGTGGAAAAGTCTGCCTTAGTCTTTTGGGCACTTGGCATGGTAGGAATAGCGAAAACTGGATTCCAGAAAAATCAACCATGCTACAAGTGTTGGTTTCAATACAAGCTCTAATTCTAAATGAGAAGCCTTTTTTTAATGAGCCTGGGTATATATCAACATATCCTGGTGCTGAGGGGCAAAGAAGATCTAAGGAGTACAATGAGAATACATTTATTTTATCCTTGAAGACAATGATGTATACTCTGCGTAAACCCCCAAAGGTATGTAGACTAGAACAGTACATGATTCTGCAATCTTTGGGTATACTCTTGTCTTTGATAGTTTTGATATCTTAGTGGCTGTTTGATTTGAGAAAAATGTTCTGTTTTTATTTTCCATTTTCATTTTTAATTACAAAAAATGCCACCTTGTTTTCATCTTGTTAACTGTTTTCAAAGTTTGTCTGTATAAGAAATAGTGAAAACAAAACAATAAAAACTTGTATTTACTGTTTCACATACAAACATATAAAAACAGCCTACAAAGTGAAAACAATATGGTATTTTGGTAATTAAATGTGAAATCAGAAAATGAGAAAATAAAACATTTTTTCAAACCAAATTGGCCACTTATTTTCCAGTAATTGTTGTGATTCTGAGCTGAATTTCATAGATGGATGGTAGATGGATTTGGCTGCCTTTTTATTATACTGTTTTTACTCAATAAATTGGACCAGTACAATTAAATATCTGTTTCAACATTTTAGATGTCATATCATAAAATATATATTATTAATTTATAAAATTACAGTTTGGCTAGATATTAAAAATCAATAGATGAGAAGAGGATTATGAAGTCACTAAACAGGCTACAGATTTTAGGAGCTGAATAATGCATCCTGATGTTGAGTCAACTGCACTCCTGAATCTTGAGCTCAGATAACTTTTTATTGTTAAACAACTAAGCGGCATATGATCAGTAGGATTACCTCCATTTTACCTGCCTTTAAGAGAAATTGAAATAATTGCAGTGATTAAAGTTATGCAAAGCTTTCTCTAGGAGACATACTTCTATGATTTTTCTCTTAACCTTGTACGTAATAGAGCAAAGAAGCACTGATGTAGGTATGGATATCGGATACAACACTGGAATGATACAGGGATGTCCCTTTTAAAAAATTATGATACAGGTATGTGCATGTTTTATGTGAAAAACTTACAAAACTTTTAAAAATCAAATAAAACCTATTAATGAAAAACAAAATCTTATAATTATTCTTTTAAAGGCCAACTGTAAGAAACACAAACCATAATTTTATCTTTCTATTAAAAAATAAAATAAAATCAGAATAAAGAAAAAGGTAAAATAGGATTAGGAAAGAAAGTGTGGCAGAATAGCAACATAGTGAAAATGCATACATATGATCTCTAGGAACAGTTGTGCTAAGCAAAAGAAAAATTTTATGTTATGGTTTAACTGATTGATTTATATTCACCAGGCTTCGGTCTTATGCACCTGATATAATTTTGATCTATTGGGTTATCTTTTGTGTATTAACTTTTTGGGCAATATTGACTGATTGCTGGTTTTAACCAGATGTAGTCACTTGTACTATAGTTTCTCCTGATGTATTCAGGAGATTGGTGCAGGACTCATCTTAATGATTGAGAAAATGGAAATTTTATTTTGTCCAAGAATTTGTGAAGGTTCAATTGTGTTGGATAATTACTTTCAGTGACTTTTGCCTATGATATTAAAAGTTTAAGAAATTATTATGAAAAATTTTTAATTCTTCATATTTAAAACTGTAACAGATATCTGACACTTTCTCTATTAAGTAAAAGAAAGAATTAATATGAAATCCATTTTACTAATTATTATTTGAGACTTGTAGGATACTGGGAGTTGCTACTTTGATGAATAAATAGGAAATGCAGAGTACTTGTGAATTATCACTCTCCAACTTATTCCAATGCTGTGTAGCATAGGTTACTCTGTTATTTTCATGAATATATAGATAGCTGATTGATATTGTGAGCTTAATGATTGGATCTAGGTTATATGGTTTTCTGGTCATATAAACACACCTAAACCTGATGTGTTCTAAATCACAATCTTATTTAACATTTCTATCATGTGCAGCACTTTGAGGAGTTGGTTGCGGGGCATTTTCGTACCCGAGCATACGAAATACTGACAGCATGTAAATCATACGTGGAGGGGGCTCCGGTTGGGTCGGTTGTACATAATCTAGCTCCAAGTAGTGGCAATAGTTCAACAGCGGCTAACAGCCAGAAAGAATTCGAGTCAGCTGTGAGTAGGATGATGAATACTCTTATTGCATTTTTCACCAAGAACGGCTCCACAGACTGTGATGAGTTTCGATCTCCTGAGATTTATAGTTTGTCTGCTGTGGCTACTGCAAACTTAGAGGTTTACAAGATAGAGTCTGGTACAACAACAACAACATTGACCCAGGTGTGAAGGTCCTATCCTAGGTTGTTTATGCTGATGAGATGAGAACATGTGTAGTGGGTGGTATATTTTTCTTATACTTTATTTGTGGTGATTTTTATGTCCCACATGACAAGCCTCGTTGCTGATTATATAACCCCTAGTTGTAAAGATTTACATGCTAGTCTAGCTTCTCGAAAGATGGTTACTGACTTCTTATAATTTGCATGTTTCTTTAATAAAATGTTAATAGTTTTATGAGATTATGCTAGTTTTCCCAAAATATCATTTTCGGTTGGACATCACAGAAAACTTCCTCTGTAAAACATTGGATGATATATTTAGTTATTTGATAAAATGTATGTATGTAATTACTATTTCTACAATCCGCACGTTGTAGCACGTGTTTGACACCAATGTGTTAGTTTGTTCCGTACATATTGGTTATGTAAACCAAGAACTCCGTTAAGCTGGAGGTCATAGTTTACAATGTTTCAAAACACGGAGAGTTGGTCTAAAGATGTATTCATCATTGATTTTAGGGAAAAATATGTTTTTAGTCTCCATACTTTATAAAATTATTGGTTTTAGTCCCTGTACTTCACTATCGAATATTTTGGTTATTAAACTTTTAGAAATTGGTGTTTTTAGTCTCTTATGATAGACATTACGTAGAAAATGGTGTTAACAGTTTCTATCCTAAAGGACTTAAAACATTGATTTTTTTAAAAGTTCAGGGATCAAAAACTATTTTATGGGAAAGTATAGGAACTAAAACTAAGAATTTTGTAAAGTTCAAAGACTAAAAACATATTTCTCATTTTAATTCTAATCAAGTGTATCATGATTTTACTTGTTAAAAGCTAGCAATAGATACACTATTATTTCTTTTTTTTATCAAAATTTTATTAGTTGTGTTTATAAAGAATTTTTTTTAGTTAAAATATAAAAAAATAAGATAAATAAGTTTTTAGGAAAAGGTCGAAATAAAAAAGTAAATATTTTTACAAGTTAAAAAGAGATAATTTAATAATAGTATGTTATAAAACTTTTTTTTTAAATTTATTCAATATGAACAGTGTATTTTAAAATGCCTTTTAATGAATCGTTAAACCTATCATTTATTATAAAATTGTGGATGTTTAAGGTTTTTTTTTTACATGAAGGGACTTATATCATTTCATTCATAATAATGGAGTAAATACAGGTAGGAACCAACTCAAAAACATGACGGCTAAGATACAATTTTGATACCCTTGCAATAACATGAGTGATAAGATTTGTTTGCCTCCTAATAAAACATACCTCAACGTTTTGTAAAAGACAGAGTTTCTGTTTACATAATTTGACAATGTGGTCTAACTCTGAAGAGTGAATTGAACCATGAATAAGTTTTTCCACCACTCCTTTACAGTCCAGTTCAACAATTATGTTAGACATGTTTGAATGGTGAATCCAATTGAGTGCTTCCAACAGAGCCACAGCTTCACCCTCCATTGGGTCTGGAGTCCCATTAGCAAAGCCAGATTTTGCAGCAACAAAGTGGCCCATCTCATCTCTAATGCAGATGCCAAAACCATACTGATTTTCTCTTTGAAGATAGCCGCATCTAAATTGCATTTCCGCATTCCTGGTAGTGGTTTCGTCCAGCTTTGGTGGGTGGTTGGATTGGTTGGAGAAGTTTCTGCATGAGCTTTGTGTCTGACGTGCTGCCAATTATTGAAAGATTCCAATGCCAACTTCCACGAGATTGATGGGATTTTAACAGAATCTTCCCAGACATTTTCATTCCTCCTGTGCCAAATACACCAAAAACCAGTGGCCAAGTTTGATTGTTGGGCAGCTGTTAAAGAACCTAGCAAAGTGAAAATAGCTTCCCTCAAACTATCTGCAGAATTTGAAACATTGTCGACAATATTAGTAAGACCAGCTAAGTTCCATATGTGTTGTGCTTGTGTGCAGTGCATGAAAACATGCCAATCTGTTTCCAACGCCCCTTGTTGATAAGTTCATGCTGCTCTCCACATGAGAAGCTTAAATTTTTGGGGAACATTTAGGCGCCAGATCTTGAGCCAATTACCTGGGATCTTGAGAGAAGAACTATCAATCAATGATTCCATAATGAAGTAATAAGAAGACTTGACTGTATAGTTTCCATTTTTGCTAAAGCGCCAAATAAGTTCATCTTGCTGGTTGTGATGCGGTAATGGAATGGAAGTAATGGCCTGCATATCTCGGGGATCAAAAATATCATTAATGAGATTCTGATTCCATAAGCCATTATGAGGATGAATCAGATCAGCAACAATTTGTGGAAAGGGGTTATTTGATGGAATTGTTTGCACATAAGGAGAGTCATGATCACGCAACCAAGGATCTTTCCAGATATTGATACCACTGCCATCACCAATACACCATCTAGAACCTTCTTTGACAATTACCCGTGAAGCATGGATGCTACGCCAGACAAAACTTGGGTTGTTACCTAAAGAGGCTCCCAAAAAATCTCCATTTGAGAAGTATTTGGCTTTGAAAACACGAGTAACAATAACATCATGGTTGGTGAGGAAACTCCAACCTTGCTTCCCTAGCATGACCAAATTAAATCCATAAAGGTGTCTAAATCCCATTCCTCCATATTCCTTTCGCATTGCAAGACGGTCCCAGTTAAGCCAATTGATGCCTTTTCCATAACTCTTGTTGGATCCCCACCAAAAAGAATTAATCATTTTCTGGATTTCATCACCCAAGGATGAGGGCAACAAGAAAATACTCATGCAGTAAGTAGGGATTACCTAAGCAACAAATTTTATTAGAACTTCTCTGCCTGCCTTTGAAAGTTGCTTGCTTGATCATTGTTGAATTTTCCTCCAAACACTATCTTTAAAATAATTAAAGATGACTTTCTTCTTTTTGCCAATCATGGATGGAAGACCCAAGTATTTGCCAGTTCCTAGACATTCAGAAACATCGAGGATGTGAGATATAGAGCCTCTAGTTGAGTAGGGGGTATTCTTGCTGAAGAAAATCTCAGACTTTTGTAAGTTGACTATAAGCCCAGATGCCATCTCAAAAGCCTGTAAAGTAGATAGCATTGTGTGAGCCTCTCTATCAGTAGCCCTGCAAAATAGAAAATAATCATCAACAAATAAAAGGTGTGAGAGGATTGGAGTCCCTTTACACACCTTGACACCATGAATATCTCCCTTTGACTCCACCTTCTTTAAAAGACAAGAGAGGCCTTCCATACACAGAATGAAGAGATAAGGGGAGAGGGGATCCCCTTGTTTTAGACCTCTTCCAGGAATAACAGGGCCAACACCATCTCCATTAATAAGAACATGGAAGTTTACTGATTCAATACACATCTTCATCCAATCAATCCATTGAGAGTGAAAACCCATCTTATGCAGGATAGCTATCAAATAGGACCAATCCACCCTATCAAAAGCTTTACTAATATCAATTTTGAGGGCAAGTTCACCATATTTTCCATTCTTCTTGCAGTTCATGTGATGAATGATTTCAAAAGCCATTAAAGCATTGTCAATGATGGAGCGACCTTCAACAAAAGCAAACTGCTCGTGGGAGATACATTTTGACAAGAAAGGTTTCATTCTATTAGCCAAAACCTTGGAAACAATTTTGTATAAAACATTGCATAAGGATATGGGTCTGAGATCCTTCATAGAAGAGGGGTTGTCCTTCTTGGGAATAAGGGCAATATCTGTATTGTTCAATTCAGGAGGAAAATCACTTTTCTCCAACCAAGAGACTCCAGCATGGAAAATTTCATCACCACAAAGGTCCCAAATTTTTTTATAGAAACCTGGATTGAGTCCATCAGGACCAGGAGACTTGTCTGAGTGCATTTGAAACAAAGCTCTCCTAAATTCCATCATATTGAAAGGCTCCAACAATTTTTCATTATCTTTCGGTGTGAGAATACTAGGCACGTGATTCACCATGAGGTCAACAATCGACAAGTCTGCAGCGTATAGATTTTGAAAATAATTATATGCAATGTCACACAAACCGTCATGATCACCAACTAGATTACCATTATCATCTGTCAGATTGGAAATTTTGTTTCGTTTTCTCCTTGAACTAGCAGCATTATGAAAAAATTTGGTGTTGGCATCACTACCCCTCAACCAAAAAACTTTTGCCCTTTGCCTCTAGAATTTCTCCTCTTTGCTCATCAATTTATTCAAATTATCCTGCATTTATACTGAGCAACAGATTCAGGGTCTAATTTGTGCCTCAAGGCTTCAATTTCCTTCTTGCACGCATCAATGGGGGCTCTAAATCGAGTGCTCAGTCTTCGACTCCAGGCGTCAATGTTGTTTGAACAAGTGTGCAACTTATCAAGCAACTCATTATCCAACGGGTTACTCCATGATGAGGAAACAAGTGGGACTATGTCATCTTCCTCCAACCAAGCATTTTCGAATCGAAATTTCCTCCTACAAACAAAGACTGTATGATTTGTGAGCCTGAGAAGAATGGGATAGTGATCAGACCTGCTAGCAATTGTATTTGTGAGAGTACAGTCAGGAAAAACATGAAGCCAATCTTGTCTAGCCATTGCTATATCAAGACGTTCTTCAACAACATCAGGATAACCTTTTCTTCTAGACCAGGTGAAAGGATAACCCTCAATGGGAATATCAATTAAATTTGCATTGAGAGCAATTTCTCTGAAGCCCCTAATAAGCCAAGGAGGTTGATCAATTCTACCAATTTTATCATCGTTTGATAGAAGATCATTAAAGTCCATGAGAATACACCAAGACAAGGTAACATAATATACATACATGAGGAGATTTGAATATATAATTGCGTTATTATAAACCTATAATTACGTTAAGCTGAAATAACTCCATAGTAGTTGATCGTGTGTTCGACGATGTATTATTGTACGTTTCATATATTTTAAAAGCTAAGTTGGGACCCATAGGGAGAAAGAGAGAGTAAAAAAAAAAGATAATAAAGTGAAAAAAGAATAGAAGTAGTGTCTAGTCGACAAGTGACAGTGGCTAGACAGTTTTTATAATATTATTGATAAAACAGAATAAGACATGAAATTAAAAAATGCTAAATTTTGTTCTACTAAAAGGGATATAGATCATAAAAGAATCTTCTATAATGTTATGTTCACTTGTCAAACTCTACCAAGGAGTTCTATTTTGAATTGCAGACGATGCACGAGTTCAGCCAAAACGATCTTGAAGGATGAATAACAAGCATTAATTCCACTAAAGAGGATTCCTCACTAATGTCCAAGCAAAAATTGAAGGACGAGCAGATACGTCAAAAAAGCACCTGATTGGCTATAATTCCGCATATTATTATGACATCAGTTGTCGAATAATTAACTTTACAAATGCTAGGACTTGGGTATGCATGATATGATACACATCTTCACTTTATTACTCTCGTTGACTGGTGTAAGGAATCTTTCGTTTCAATCCTGTCTTTGGTGGTGAGTTTTAATCAAAGAGGTTTAATCCGTTTAAACATTGGGATTGGTTTTGTGAGGAAAACATTGACAAAGTTGGTGTTTAGCAAAACAGAAACAAGCATTTTGTTTATCATTTAATTGCTTGTTTTGTCTATTATGAACAAGCATCTTGGTTAGAAAGTTAGAAGCATCATTTAAATATTTATATTTTTCTTATGCGTATTTAAATGAGTAACCGCCGAGACAATCACTTGATAATCATTAACTGTGTGAGTTAAATTTCAAGTACAATTTGGTCATCTTGAAAGATAGAAGTTAAAAATTCTGAGGACATTTTTTTTATTAAATAAATAAAGTGTAATATATGATTAAAAATGAAGACCTTGGGACCGGGACGAGTGTGACAATTACGAACTCCAGTTTAATGCCAAGCATCAAAGCAACGCCAAACCAATTTGCCACATATGAATTATTTTTTTGGTTCCTTCGTGAATTAAATTTATGATCCTACCTCACCCACTCAACACTTCGATCTAATTTCTATATATTAAAATTGAGAACTCATTCTTAAAAAAATAAAAAAAAAATTAAGATTTATCCAATGTCTCGCGATTTCTCGTGTTAATTATGTGAATTTACTTTTATATTTTTCATTACTATCAAATATTATTGCTTAAGTTTAATCAATTTCATTTTAAGTTCAAATTTTAAACTTTAACACACTAAAATTAATAAACATTTATATCACTTGTCTTAATTCAAATAACTTTTTTTTTTATAAGCCAAAATATATAATATAGAAAATAAAGATTATTAGGTATGAGTAATACCCAATAATCCAAACAAAGGTTTAAGATACATCAAAAGAGAGGATCCCGTATGCTTGCATGCACCAAGGTTACCCAATATTAACAAAGTAAGTTGAACTTGTAAATATAACATAACCAAGGCAGTATATATGAAGCCAACTTCCAATGTATGAACCTATTATGACCCTTAGACCATCGCATCCCACCCCCACGTCTGCAACACTTCAACACATAGCATGAGCCTTTTATAACTTGTCAGATTATGGCATACACCAAACGGCCTCCAATCATATGCTCCACGAGAGAACTTCACTCCCTTTGCCTGCTTCTCCCAGCCCCAGAGACATCACTACATATCCCATGATAGCTATATTATTTCATACATAACAATGGGTGCATCAGCTAATCAAAAAAAGAGCAATTGAAGTTTTTGCATTTAGCATTGAGCCAGGACCATGAGAAGAACTGCATTGAATCCATAACTTTCTGTGTATCAAGTCTGCACTTATTGAAGATAATATCGTTTCTATGTTTCCACAAGCTCCAGATCATTGCCATCCACACACACCACCAAGCTTTTCTTTGACTCTGCTTGTTTAGTGGTCCAACATGTTGCCAAAAGTGCTCGTTACATCAACTTGGCAATGCCATATGAAACCCCGCCCATGCATAGCAATACATCCATAAGGAATAAGAAAACCTGCAGGCAAAAAATAATTGATTCACAGTCTCAATCTCCCTTGCACAAAAGGGACAATAAGTATCAGATGTATTCCCTAGGATATTCCTTCTTCGCAAGTTTTGTTTTGTTTGGATTCTGTCAAGTACCAGCTTCCAGACAAACGCAGCAACTTTGGATGGTAGTGGTAATTTCCAAATCCAATTTAATACCCTTATATCAGATTCCTCCAATTCCATGTTGGACCTTTGATTGTAAACTTTTCCCACATTATAGCCTTCCACCAGATTTCCTGACCAATTCCAAGAGTCCTGTAAACCCCTTTTTGGTATAGCCTCCCTAATTCTCCTTTTCAACTCATCTAACAACTCATATTCCCAAAGGAATAGTGGTCTTCTCCACGTTAGACTCCATTCCCACTGTAACCCATTCCATGTCCCCATTTGAGCCACTGAACAATGTTTCTGCAGTGAAATTGCGTATAGTATGCTAAACTCATCGGCTAATTTAGTGTCCTGTAACCATTTATCCTCCCAGAAACAAGTCTCATTCCCCTCTCCAATAACTCTTGTGATCTTGTTATGGAACCAACCCCCCTGTACCCCCATTTCACATACTTTGATAAGGTCCTTCCACCAAATAGATCCACTGCCAACCATATCCCCCACATCACCCGAGAACCGGAAACCATTTTTGGATTTCAAAACTCGTGCCCAAATGCTCTGTGGTTCAGTTATCAGCCTCCACATCCATTTTCCAAGAAGTGACACGTTAAAGGTCTCCGTATCTCTTATCCCAAGGCCTCCCTTTTCTTTTGGCAGACAAACCCATCTAACCCAAGGTAGCTTTTTCTCCCTCTCCTTTGACCCCCACAAGAAGTTCCGCTGAATTTGATTGATAATTTTAATCACTTTTGATTGATAATTCAAATAACTTATCTCTATAATTTGCTTATCAATTTCAAATGTCTTAATTTTTCTTAACTAATAAAATAAAGCATCATTATTGATAATAAACATCTTTTAAAATACCATATAATATTTGAAAACTTGCTAGTTAATAGTCTAAAACCAAGTTGTATGCATGTGAATAGCGGTGACCAAAATAAACTGAACTACATTGAACTGTAGTTAATTGAACCAAAATAAACTAAAAAAAACTGAATTGTTTTAGATAAAAATTGAACTGAACTATTTGCCAGTTCAGTTTTAAGAAACTGAATTGCTAAAAGAACAATTCAGTTAACTGCCAAACTGTTACTCACATGAGTTGGGAAAAAAATCAGTTTCAAGAACATGCAACTGACTTCTAATTTGGCTTCAATATTTCCATGTTTTTCTTTTCGTAAGTTATTGCTAAATATCCAACAACATCCCAACTACAAGCCTAATACTCATGTTAGTAGCTCCAACCCCATTCCAACATACAATATTCCCGTGTACCCTCCCATTACACGAAGAAAAGCAAGAACCACACCAATTAAGTGGCCAAATAAGATTCAGCACTTAGAAGCAAATATTGTCTCGTGTGGCCTCCATCATCGTGAGCATCATCGCAGTATATTGGATATTAATGGCATCAAATTAAATTGATTCCAGTAACTTGACGTAAACTGACAGTTCACTTCAGTTAATTAGTATAAAGTTTGAGTAAGAAAATTATTTATTATAAAGTGAAAAACCATCTTTTTGAATGTAGTTCAATTCAGTTTAGTTAAAAGCAAAAAGAAAAAAAAAATTCAATTTGAGTTCAAATCCCAGTTCAGTTTGAACTTTAAGAATACAGTTAACTGAACCAAAGAACAGTTCGGTTCAATTTTCCTGAACAATTTCAGTTCAGTTCAGTTCGGACGAACTATTTTTTCAGTTCGATTTAATTTGCTACCAATTCAGTTCAGTTCAGTATTTTTGACCACCCCTACATGTGAACTATGAAGGGTCTACATTGAAGCTAAAACATAGCAGACCCAAATCAAGTTAATAGTCTAAAACCAAGTTTTGTTAGGGATGAGTACCTTAGGAATAGAAATAATCTTCCTAATTATAGGTTTCACTAATTTGTTCATAGGTTTTTGCATAGTCCCCCCATTGTGTACGTTCCCTTGTTTTATTTTCTCTTTTAATGATATTTGGTGTATGACTGCCGGGGTGCTTTCTTGGGGTGTTAACCTAGTTAAGATTCCTTTTTGGCCTCATTGTCCGATCACCAATTTTATATAAAAAAACTATGAACGGTCAATTTTTTTCATAAAAAAAGAAGGTAACGATAAATAGTGATTATGGAGCGTACAGGCACAAGGAATTATTAAACTGACATAAGGAATAAAATCACAAATGGGGTCTACATTGAAGCTAAAACATAGCAGACCCAAATCAATCATGATCAGAGAGCATGCACTCACTTTACTTTGGAGAACCTGGTTACCAATTACACTCACCTCTTCCAACATACCCACAATTAGTGCATGTTTGAATTACAGTCCGCAAAAGTATTCAAAGTCTTGCTTATCTAAAACTGAATTTCTAGACAAAATTTTAATCTCAAACATATTTTTGAGAAATAAACAAATATGAGTCCAAACTCATTTTACTCTCAGACATACTTTTAGATCCTCTCACTGAAAATCCAAACACACCCTTAGACAATATGCTTGAAATACCATATCCGCAAGAACAAAATTATATTGAACATTCGTCCATGACTATTTAGATATTTAAAAATTGAATACATAAATTTATCCAATTCCCATCTAATTTTCAAAAAAGACTAAAATTTTAACTAGCTTTAGTCATTCCATCTCGAAATGTCAAAAATGTTTTTTTTAATTACGCTCCCCCTTTTTTATGAAGCAGCCTTTGATGACATTACGGAGGAGCTCACACTTTCCACTATTCAAAAGTCAAAACGCTTAGTATTGAACATTCCCAACAATTATTACAATGTAAAGAATGCTAATTGGCATCCCATACAAGCTTATAAGAACAGAAATGTTCAGATAAGATTCATGACGGTGTATAATTGGCATGAAAAGCGCAATTTTTTGGGTAGCTTTAAGAAATTCCAAGTCAGGCTATATCAAGATATTCCCTAGTCAGCTATACCAAATACACCGGCTGCAACTAATTTAAACCCCCAAGTAACAATCTACATTTGCTTCTTCCCCTGAAAATGGTTTTGCTTCTTACCAAACATACCTGAAATTTGAAAAATATAAAAGTTTAGACGGTAAGAAAAGGTTAAATTGATACAGTAATTTCAATTACAGCATGCACAGATATTATTTTCTTGCAATTGCAGGATAAGAAATTATAAAAGAAATAAGGTCGCATTTCCAAGCTGGTCTAGTGCAGTTTTTAAAGAACACTGGCATTGAAGAAACTGCCACAAGGCTCCTAACGGCTAAAATTGCAATATATGTGGCTTCAAAAATAGATTAACTGAAGATTTTGAACACTATTATTTTAAATGTAACTTTATTAAAAGGCTGTGGAAGTATTGTGTACAGAGAATCTACAATTCTACATTTACTTGCATATTCAGAATTGGGAATAGGAGCAAAATCGCATGCTGAGATATAAAGGGCTCTCAGAATGGTATATTGCTGCACTACAAAGGATTTACATCAATTGGATGCTAAGATTATATATATTTAATCCCCCAAGAATTGTATGTTGCTGTGCTTATTTTGGCTTGGATCTCTAATTTACAATGACTGCAGTGAAGGAAATAATTGGTGCAAAAGTCTCAACTTTGAGTTTTTGACCGATGATTATCCTCAAGATCATTGTAGAAGTTCATAAAGATTTATATATAGATCCGAGTTTTCCAAAATTTACATATAGCCTATAGTATGGTCGATAGAGACAAATGTAGGAGATTAGTGAAGTAAAAAGATAGGTGGAGATTGGAGAAATGTCAGAGTGTGCTCTTTACTACATGCATGTTAAATATTCTCTGCAGTGATATGTATCCTAATTAACAAGAATAAGTGCAATCAAAACTAGCAGACTTAATAACCATATATACATACCATTATAATCCAGTAAAATACCTGCATGTTAAGAAATCGCAAATGCAATTTATGTCACTATTCACTAATTAAAAAGATGGATGAGAAGGGAGGAGATGCATTACCTCTTGAAGAATTGAGTAACATATCGTAGAACGAAACACATTAATACAATCACCAGTATATCTGCAAAAGTTTAGGAACTCCAACAAGCAGTACCACAACAGACAACAGACATGACAGCATATGAATTCAAGAAAGTCCTTAACTTCTTTGTCATAATCCTCTAACATAGTTTCAGTCGTCTTTCTAACCAAAGGACACCTAAACCACTATTGGTCAGACTACCTTAGAAGTATGTAACAAACAAGTTTCCAATAATTGATGAATCTTTTTAAAAGAAAACCCCCACATAAATATCTAGAAATGATCAAAATTTTGCATTCCAGGAGAATTACAAAGGAAAAACACATAAAGGAGTTAAAATCCATTTAGAATAGAGTGAAATAAAGGATACTGAAAGTACAACGCTCCCACCAATCCAACATATACAGCCCAAAAGTCACATTGTAAAGGTAGATCTTGCGCTGAATCCAATTCATCTCTTCCAGCTGCAAAAACAAATTTTTATTTTTGGGTCAGTCAGAATCAAGTCAAATAGCTCAATCATTTTTTCATATAATATCTTTGAAATTGTTTTCATCAAACTTAGTGTGTGTTTGATTTCACGTTGGATTCTCTAAAATTACGTTGAAATATCACTTAACATGATTTTAGATAAATTTTCACATGTTTGATTCCACATTGAAGAATTGATCATGGGTCCAGAGTTGATTGAGTTGAAACAACTTTAGGTAGTTTTTGCGTTAGATCAAAAGTTTCATACTGAGTTTTACAACTAACTTTCTTTCATATTGAAAACATCCTGATATATAAATCGCATCACTTCAAAATCAAATTTACCAACGCTCTTCTAAACATACAGTTAAGAAACACATAAGCATTAACTATTTATATGCAATGCCTTCAGGTGAATTCCCTATTAATATTATTTCTTATACAAATATGGTTAGGGAATTAATTTTTACATATAGCCTCGAAAAGTGAACTAATAATGGATACAAAATAAACAATTTATAATAAATTAATAGTACACACATACGAATTATTCTAAAATGTAAAAGATTACCAAAAATTAAAAACAATTAATCTTTATAATAAAAAGTCTAAAAGGAGCACAAGGAAAAGGGGGAAAATACACAAAGGAATGAAGTCAAAAAATAAAACAGTAGATTCAGAAAAGGTTTCGAACCCTAAAATGTTTTTGATAGAAAAAACACCTCAAAACGCGACGCGTCGCATCTAGTATTCTAAACCAAACGCACCCTAAGGAAGCATGGAATTTCAAATCTAAGAACAAGCACGAGAGAATCTAAGCATCAACACAATGCATCAAAATCATTACGAAGATTAACACGCAAATCAAATAGAACAGGCCAAAGGAATAAGGAATCACGAGGAAGTGAAATCGATGTTCGTTCCAACAATAGATTTTGGAATCGGTGATTGTTACCTTGAGATTATGGATCGAGACACGAAATTCGCAGGGATTGCGGTGGTTTTGCGCTTCGGATCGCCGAGAATGGCGACAGCAAGAGGAGGAGCACGACCACCGTTGGTTATCGTTCGCCAACAACGAAAGAGAACTTACGTAGGAAACTCACAAATCACAAATGGTAACAATTTCTATGTTTTTTTTTGTTTTTCTACAACGTATTCGCTTTTTCTAGTTTGTTTTGCATTATTATTATTATTTGGCGGTCCTAACAAAATTATACAAGGTAATCTCACTTCCAAATAGATAAAAGCAGATAAAGTACTCATTTTAGGTTTTAATAACTATTTTTAATTGTTAATACTAGTAATATTTAAAAATAATAATAATTACCTAATAAATCATATTTGTTCATTAGAAGTCAATAATATTTTTTTTTCATAAAAAAGTCTCGCATCTTATTTTGACTTTTTCTTTTCCCATAAAAAAAGGTCGTATGTATTTGTACATCAATTTCTCTTTCCTCCCCCTTTATTTGTATTATGTTAAATTAATTATTTAATCTCTACATTTTACACTTATTTATAGACTGGTCTCTAAATGGAAATACCTCGACATTCGATCCTTATAACATTACATTTTTATCTTTATTGTCTGATACATTATAATGACATTAAACTAATGTTGATGTGTGCAATAGAAATCTGACATGATATATGAGTCATTAAATTAAATGAGTATTACATTTTAGTTTTCATATGAAACTATTACGATTTAGCCTCTATATAAAATTAAAATTGCATTTTAGTTCTTATATTAAATTATTATTACATTTTAGTCCATGTATAAAAATGATTTGATTTACTTAACTGTTGACATGCTCTCTTTATGTTATAGGTGTCATTTCTCAAATACAAGGTTAAGCAAAAAGTATTTGACTTAATCAAATAAATATGTACATGTAAATTTTGAAAGATTGTCACTATTCTCTAATGCAATAATGAAAATTTCTAACTTATTTCATGAGAAATCTCCCTTCTCTCTCTTTATATGTTAATGGAGAAAATAATACTATGAAAACTTTTTTAAAATATTGTGAAGAAGAAATTTGGTGAAAAGTTAATAAAGTATATTGATACTTTTACCAAAAGCATATTCAATTCATTCAGGTATTATGTTACAATGCAAACTAATAAGAACTATGCTTCTAAAACAAAAATATATGATAGTAAATAGAATGTCTTCTCTATAACAAAAAAAAATAAAATAGAATGCCTTCTTTAAAAAATTTGTATCTATTTCTCTCTTCATAGAAATTAAATAAATGGGACCATATTAAAATTTATGTACATTTTTTTAAGGCAAAAGAAGAAAATTCAAAAGCATCACAATGGTTGGAGGGATCCCAACTAGAGCTGTCAATTTGGGCCCGACCCGATGGGCCGGCCCGGCCAGCCCGTAATTTAGGCCAGGCCAGGCTTTAAAAATGGCAACCTAAATAGATTCAGGCCTTTTTGGCCTGGCCCGATAGGCTCCACGGGCCAAATGGCCTAAGGCCGGACTGGCCCGCAGGTTATGGGCTGGCCCGAGAGACTAATGCAATATAAAAAAAAATTACATGCAACAGCCAGCCCAACAACACCCAGCCCAACAACACTAGTAATGGGTATTGCCGTATTGGGCCTTCCCTTCCCTTCCCTTCCAGGCTTCCAAGTTCCAACTGGTGCAGTGCAGCCCGTCCCTTCCCTTCGAGGCACAACACTAGTAATGGCCAATGGGTATTGCCGTTATGGACTGGCCCGCAGGTTATGATTGAACTTGTTTACTTTTTTTTATTTGGAAGATTGAAATTATGAATTTGTACTTTTGTAGTGCTTTATGGAACTTGTTAATTAATATTATTGTTGTTAGTTTTTAATTATTCCTTTGGTAGTATTAATGTATGGAGCCTTGTAGTTGTCATGTTGATGTTGGATGGCTGTGATTTTGGTGATAAAAACACATTAAAAGTCTACAAATGCTTGTATGCAGCAACCAAAAGGAAACATTTAAGGTCCAAATTTTTTTTTTTGGAATTTTTTTTTTTTTTTAATTCAGGCCAAATTGGCCCGGTGGCCCAATATCGGGCCAGGCCGGGCCCAAGTAATAGCAGCCTGAATCTGATGCAGGCCGGGCCAGGCTGGCCCGAAAACTGAATGGCCCGCACGGGCCGGGCCGGGCCGGCCCATTTGACAGCTCTAATCCCAACAAGATTGGCACCCCAACAACCACCTATCATTTGCAGCACGCCCTGAAATATATTAAAAAAAAAAAAAAGGAGAACAAACAAACTACATGGGGTGAACATGAACCAAACCCATGTGAGAAACAAAATCAGAAGACTACCTAAACCTATAGTTAGGGAGAGCTTGCATGAACTCAACAATGATAGTAGGTATGGAATCCCACCAACAAAAATCATGTATAGAGGTACTGATACAAAAAGAAAGATATAGATACAAAATTTTCATAGGATATATGATATGATTATTTAAAAATTCAACATGAGAGGGTCGATTTTGGATAATATATATATCTAACAAATTATCTAGGATGTGTCAGAGATTGGATATATAAGAATTCATCATATTCTTATCTTATCTTACTTTTATTCAACTCATATATTATATGCTATCTTATCGTATTTTTATTAGCTAATGAGTCCTAATGTACTTTTTACATGGCCATTATTAATTTCGTGGAGGCCATTCATAATGAGAAGTTGCAAATCAAAATTAGGTTCCTTCTAGGTTTTAATTTTTTTTTGTCCTGGGTCAGAGACCACGAGTGGTCCCCAACCCACTGGGTTAGAGACTAATCTCGTTCGTGGTGCGTGACTGCTGTGCGTGAACGCGCAGCAGGGTCTTACACTACTACGCCAACCCTTTGGATTTCTAGGTTTTAATTTAATTTAACACCTTAATGATAAAATATAAAATATTATTCTTTTAAGTTTCAAACCGGTAAATTTCATGAGAGTATCCGTCCTTCCGTGAATTCTAGCATGCACTTGCTAAAACCGGGAGCACCATGGTACTACCAATCTGGCCGCATATCATAGGTTCACTTTTTAATATTGTATTGTAGTCCTTGAAATAATTTCGTAGAGATATCCGACAATTTGAAAAATTGTTACATGATCCTTGAAAGTAATGACGTACGATATATATCCCTTCCCTTCCTACTTGTGATCGATATGATATGACTAGTAGCAACATTCATTCTTCACTTCATCTTGATCCCTCGTTAGTTGATTCAATTTCACCAATGAAGCTAAGAAAATCACATTTTAAGAGGTCATTCAGAGACCAATTACGGAACGTTCATCCATAGTGGATGCAAATCCTCTGTCCCCTTTTCCTGTTCCCAATCCCTGTCTTCCTAATCAGAAAACGCCAGGTCAATTAAATTGTCACGTCACATTAATTTAGCTTTAACGGAGTATTGACGGTGTTACTGTGCCATTCACCGTTTGTCTATCATTCTTAGCATGCAACAATGCGACATTGTCCACCTCTCTTTCAATTATTAGCAGTTGATTCCCTTCTCATAGGTACCTTTTCTTCTACATTTGATCATCTTTCAAATCTAAATTTCACTCTCCAAGGCTGTGATTTGGACCTATAGGTAGCAACACAGTTTTGATCATTCATGGCAATTCATTATGCCCAAAGAATAAAATATTCAAAGTGAACAAAGAAAGCATAATTCAAGAATGAACGACAGATTAAAGGAGCGTGAATCAGAGTAGCAAGAGCAGCAGGAACGTGAAACGTGATCAGAGAAGCGCAAAGCTGAGAACGTGAAGAAGAATGACGGACGTAAAACAAACTCTGTTAATTTCTATTTAACCCTAAATTAATGTGACGTGACAATTTAATTGACTTGGCATTTTCTGATTGGGGGGACAGGGATTGGGGACAGGAAAAGGGGACAGAGGATTTGCATCCTCTTATAGTTGCCCGGAGAAAAGATCATATCTTCATGCAATTTTATTTTATTTCAGATATAGATTGGATATTGAAAGTAGAAACATTTTTGGCTTAAATAACTTTTAGGTCCATGATAAATTTTCAAATTTTGCTTTGGATCCTTGATAAATTTTTTCGTTGTTTTGAGTCCCCGATATATCAAAACTTTAGTTTTGAGTTCTTACCGTCAGTTAAGTGATGACGTGGCACCATTCGAATAGATCTTTCCAATATATATCAACCGTTGAGATGGTACCACGTAATCACTTAACTGACGGCAGTGACCCAAAACAAAATTTTTAATATATCAGGGATTCAAAATAACGAAAAAATTTATTCACGGACTTAAAGCAAAATTTGGAAATTTATCAGGAACCTAGAAATTATTTAAGCCAACATTTTTCATCTCAAAAATATCTTGCTATTCTTATACTATATTTTGATGGAACTCGGGCAATTCAATTAAAATCAGATTACGGCATTTTAGTTGCTGGCTAGTAAGAACTACCTGCACTCCCAGTGTGTAGCTCATATATATTACTATTCATAGGAGCTAACATTTCTGCACCTGAAATATCAGCTAATATCGCAAATCAAATCAGAATCTGCAACATGTCTCTTTTTATTGTTTCGGGGGGTTCGGCCCGATCGAACAAAACATGTTCAACACACATAGGAGTACAAATTAAGTACATTTATTGGTATAACCACAATCAACATATTTTTCAGTTCCCAATAACTTTAATCAATGGAGATAGAGTGACAATAATAAGTTTATTCTTATTTTAGATTTGAATATTTCACAAAATGTTTTCACATTACAAATTTGTTACAACTTACAAGTAATTCTGAGTTTATGATGAGCAATTAAGATAAGAATTCAATTTCTCGGTGTATAAGTTCATACATCCTGATAAATAAGGATAGGCACGTAGTTCTTACTAAAGCCAGCTTTTCTAATTATTAAAAACTAAACTACTCTCACGTATACTTACCTCCTAGTTGGGATGAAAGGGCATAATGTGGAGCAATAACGGAAAATCTAACCCTGATAGCAGGAACACTATCATGCAAGGTTTTAAAAATTTGTCCACATAATAAAAATTGCTTTCGACCTTTCCAAAAAAATAAAAATAAATTGTCCACAATTTTAAGATTTTTGGAGCCTCCACAACTATATTACAACTATATTAATTCTAGCCACATTTATAACCACATTTGTCAGTAATTCTCTGCAATATTAAGAATTGCAACAATCTCCAAACTCTGGAGATGTATTAAATTATTCCATTTTTTGGAAGTTGAACCAATTCCTCTCGCACAGGGTAGATCTAGCCCTATAGAATTGTTGTTAAAATCTTCCAATTCAATCAGCTTTATTTCAATGTCGTGCATTTTTCTTTTTTTTGCAGCCTCACCACAATAGCCTAGTGCCTGCAATATATAAATCATTTAAATAGAAATTATTTTTCTACTGTAATCTTGATGATATCCAAGACAAACATCAAGCATTCACAACAATTACAAACTTACCTTTAAATTCCTCAAGCATTAAAAGATTTGTTTAAGATTAGGTGCACACAGTTAGCTTAACGTTTTACAAACGAATATACAATGTTTAAACTCACAACCTTTTTCTCTCAGAATATACAAAGTGTTTTGAAAACTTTTTACAACTTAGAAAGAATAAACACAAAAAGAATTTGAATGCTTATAAGATAGCTTCATTTGTAGTTCGTAACTTAGTGTCTTCAACACTTCAAAACTTTTGGTATTTATAACCTTGTTGAGGAAATAACTGTTGTCTCTTAAACGATCATTTACTTGCGTCTAATCTTGCATTTGAAATTGGAGTGTTTGTTGGAGCATTTAATGTTTGTCACCAACTAGTCACTTAAGACTGATAAAGTATTATGCTTATCTTCCTTGAGGGGCATTCCATATCTCTACTTTAGAGGTCAAATATGTTTTTGCTCAAACAATTACTCATCATGGCATGTCTTTTTAGGAAGAGGGAAAGTTTAAACTTGACTTTTCTTCACTTCCTTCACTTTGACAGATCCTATAAAGAATATTTAGACATTCCCTGCACAAAGGATCAAAATGACAAAGCATTAACTATGCCTTAAATGCTTTCGGATCTAACGTCTATATGTTATCGTCTATTTCATCAGATGCAGATACAATGCTTCAGTCTGGTAACATTTTCAGACACAACTTTTTAACTTAGCATTTATTTGTATCAATTCAAAACTATTAAGGGACCTGATTCGTCTTATGACTTAACAAAGTTAGTGTCAACATGAGGTGAAGAATGGATAATATGAGAGTTAGTTATGTTTCATACCTGAGTTCTGCTTATATACCTGTATTTAGGCGGGAAAGTTTGTTAGGCAGTTACAGTTACGCGATTTGCGTGACCTAAAGGGGGGGGGGGGTCATGTGTTCCATGCATGCCCTCTTGTCGGGTTAGGTGACCTGGGGGTAACTGGGTTTTCCTCAAGTATCATAGGTTCATAGGGGACCATGAAGCTACTTCAGAATATATATATATATATATATATATATATATATATATGAGGAGAGATCAAATGACACCGGTGTAACATACATCAATTGTTACACCATTCAATAACTTTCAATTGGATGATGTTTTCTTAAAACCCACCGTTGGATTGAATGTTCCTTTCACATAGATCATATATACAAAATTTCATATTAATCCAAAATTATTTGCTACCTCATTCATATAGATTAAAATCAACATAATATAAACTTTTCAAAATACACTAAAATATGGATCATTTGATTACCTTCTTATTGTTGTTCAATTTTGACAAAATTTGACACAGACAATCTTGGTAATATATAGATACAATTCAATGGTTGGATCGATAAAAATCACATTATATATCAAGTTATTAAATGGTGTAACAATTGGTGTAAGTTACACCGGTATCATTTGATCTCTTATATATATATATATATATATATATATATATATATATATATATTCTTTCTTAATAAATAAAAAAGTATAATGAAACAAGAATAATTGTATCTTTTCAATATAAAAAACCACATTTCTCTTCTCATTTTGTTTAGTTTTGGATAGATTAAAAAAACGATGGATCTCACGTATATTTTTACGTTGTCTTCCTTGTGATACCTTTTACCCTGATAGCCATAATAATAACAAATATTACGTTGCGAAAAAGAAAGACAATTTTTCAAGAAAACTTTTCACGAATAAAGAACGCCAGATTCTCAAACCATGCATAAATAAACCTCATAAATACATATTTAATTCAAAACTACCTTTGGCACACCAAAGGGCCATACAAAAGGTTATATAAAAATAAAATCAAACTTAAGAAATAATAACATTAATTTAGCCCCAATATCACAATCTATCAGAGCTTTGCAATCCACTTTAAATGTAAATAAAAGACAATAAAGGAAGGCATGTGCCTACTCTCTAGCAATGTCACCTTGGTCCTGCTGGACATCACCTGTCACCAACACATACACAAGAAAAACATAAAACAAAGGGAGTGAGATACATCTCACTACATGCTTGTGGTATGAAAATGGAGACTGGTAGCAACACAAACACACTCAACATCTATCTCTTAGCATTCACATATGTCAAGCACAATCACATTCAAGTATTCATGCAATGTAATGTGTTCTATGCTCTTAGCTTTATATGCATGTGGTATCATTCAAAACTCTTTTATGAAAGTAGCCTGTGAGTGTGTGCAGTCGACGAATAGCCACACCATGGGCATCCGACTCTAACAATCTCAACCAGGATGATACCCCTAGCAGCTCGTCAGGATTACCCAGTCTTGCAAGGATACTCCAACCTATGGGATCAGCATGAGCTTAAAGGAGATTCCAAACCAGATAACACCCTTAAGGCTAGAACTTTCTTCACAGCCTCCCCAGTTAGGTTCATAAACTACTTTCGAAAACACATATACATCATGTTATGGTATGATGCATGATTCACATAGATGTTCATGGCTTCTTTTAACTTATCACATGGAGGATCCTGCCTCTCATAGGTTTGGTCCTCATTTATTTCATATCAACAATATACCATGACATCCTAAACATGCATAATTTACTCAAACCAAGCATAACATAGTATAACATTCATAGCAATATTCACAGGATACAACATACACATAGAGGCTTAAACCAAAATATATCCAAACTCTAATACAATAATAATTTCTAGAATCACGCTATAGCGACACTGTGAAATTATAAACATCAATTAATAAAGTAGAACAACATTATATATATATATATATATATATATATATATATATATATATATATATATATATATGCACTCACACCCTTTTTGTAGTATGAGTGCATTAGCAACTAACCAATAAAATTTGGACAAAAAAATCAATGAACTTCTTTGTTGTAATAAATTTAATTTAAGGATATTATAGTATTTTACTATTCAATTCAAAATTAATTTCTCTCTCCTCTTTGACCAGCATTAAATTTTTCAAATACTTTTTTCTCTCTCCTCTCTCATAGACATTAAATTTTTAATCTCTCTCTCCTCTCTCATCATAATATAATAAATGTATTATGAAAACAAATGTATATTCTAATTTATTTTATAATTTCATAAACATATTAAAGGGAAGTAAATGAAATTAATATGAAAAAGTTCATTTCTATATAATACACAATAACCATACAATGAAGAAATGATGACGTAAAAAAAATAAAGAAATGATTACCTTTTTTTTTTTTAAAAAGTGATTAAAAATAATTATTTTTAATATAAATTAAATAAGCATAACGTTAAGATTACAAAAAGTAATTTATTATTATTTTTTACTATAAATTGTTTTTACAAAAATAGTTAATTTTCAAATTAGTTTAAATAGTACAATTATTACTATTTTTTTAAAATAAATTTGAATCAGTCACATTTCTTATTTTTTAAATAAATGTATATTTTAATTTATAGTATTTTTTCATAATACACAATTTTTTATAATACATTTATTATATTATGGTGAGAGAGGAGAGAGATTGAAATTTTAATGTTTATGAGAGAGGAGAGAGAAGAGAGTATTTAAAAAATTTAATGCTGGTTAGAGAGGAGAAAGAAATGATTTTTAAAATTGTATAGAAAAATACTATAATATTCTTAAATTAAACGTAGATTTCATTGGTTTTTTTATCCAAATTTTATGGTGTTGGCTATAGGGATGGCAAAACGGGCCAGCCCGGCCCGTTTTGGCCCGGCCCGCCTGTGGCCCGCTTAAAACGGGCCGGGCCGGGCTGGCCCGCCTAGCTGCGGCGGGCTGCTGGTCCTGACCCGCCCCGCCTTAGAGCGGGCTGGCGGGCTGGCCCGCCAGTTTTTTTTTTTTTTTTTTTTTTAAATTATTGTAAATAAGATATAAATAAAATGATCTTGTATCACTTGTATCATAAGAGGACAATAGAGAGTATTTTTGTTACTGTGAAGTGTGAATACAATTAAAAATAATTGCAATATTGTTTCATTTTCTTCAATAAATCATAAACTAATAGTCTTTTAACACCACAAGTTCAATATCATCATGAATAACATCTTAAAAATGCTTACCACAAACTAATAGTCTTTTAAAAATACATCACAAAATATTAATAGTCCCTAATAACTTATATTATTTTATATATATTAATTAAAAAAAAAAAAGACTGGCGGGCTGGCGGGCCGGCCCGCCCCGCCCCGCCTGTGGCCCGGCGGGTTGGCGGGCCAGGCGGGGCGGGCCAAAGCGGGCCGGCGGGCTGAAAACCCCACCCCGCCCCGCCAAAGTACAGCGGGCTGGCGGGCCGGCCCGCCGGGCCCGGCCCGCTGGGCCCGGCCCGCTTTGCCATCCCTAGTTGGCTACTAATGCACTCATACTAAAAAAAAGGGTGTAAGAGCATTAGTATTCCCCTATATATATATATAAATATAAATAAATAAATGTATACATTTTCAAACGCAAGGCGCAAGACACGAATCACATGACATCCTGAATTGTGATTCACAATTTGATTTCAAAGCATTTGTAGGCAATGTTTCTGTATATACATATAATAACTAAGCATGTATTAATATATATAATATAACTAAACACGTTAATATATATATAAAATAATGTGAAATCTGATGCTACATATTATCATTATCATAATAATATAAAATAATAGTAATGAGAAATCAAAGCTTGAATCACGTATAAATAATGTGATGATTATATAGCATAAATATATCAAATTGAAACAATATATACGTGCAAGGAAGCTTAAACACATACTGGAATTCAAGGGACATGTGCATATCAAATTGAGATAGCTATAGGCACGCATAAAAGCCATATGACTAATTGTAATAGTTTCTTTCTTTCTTTCTTTCTTTTTTTTTTTTTTACTAAATTCATTAGTCACGAAACGCATAGAACTATATATTTGGCCAAATTTCGGAGACAGCTTCAGGCACGCATATTCTTTCTTGCCACACGTCAACGTGAATGAATATTGCCCAGTACTAGTCCAGCATAATCAAATTACATAAAGAAAATATCAAACACAGTCACAACAAAAATTATACTCAGTGTACATATAAATCCAAATATAGTTCAATAATAATATATTAATCTCAAATTTAATTATCGAGAACCCTAAATGGCAAAAAAGGAAAAAACACAACATCACAATAACAATAAAATGCTTCAGGTATCCACAACTCGTTCAATTGAATTTAAAACATAAAATACACAAACAATTGGGATTTAGGGCCAATCCCACTACCCCCGACCATAGTTATACCTATGAGCGAGATAGTCTCACTCCCCCCTTAACTCGAAAGATGTGATTCCACAGCAAGGGTACAAGCAATGACGGTTCTTCGCGATTCCCCTTTCACTCTTTCGTTTGTGGTTCTGATGGCACGATTCCCAAAGCAAACAAAAAGAGACAGAGAGAGAAGACTATATTTTAGAGAACCTGACATCTTTTAGAAGACAAGTTGGAATTACGGAGTCTAAAGCCCAACACATGACTTAAGATACCATCTGCTCATAAAATCCTTTTTATTTTCTAAAAAACCAATTTCTCACTTCCGAACTCAAAACATATTCCCAAATTATTTATTTTAATCAAAACTAACGGAATAATAATAATAATAATAATAATAATAAGAAATTAAATAAATATGACCACAAAGTCCTAATAAGGATTTTTCCTATTGGTTTATTTCTAATACTCAAAATTCGGGGTGTTATATTCCTTTCCTCTTAATACTATACCAAAAAACAGATGATATTTTTTATCACTTTGTCCCTTCCATGTTTCTTTCCCTCCCCTTTTTTCCTTTCAAACAAATATAATTGTCAAAAAATTTAAGGTTTGTAACTTCTTAATTTTATTATTTTATGTGTAATTTATTTTATGGTGAATATTTGTACAATTAAAAGTTCAATGGCAGAGAACTCGATATTCTCTCTCTATATATATTATAAAGTTGTTGAAATATGTTATATATTATTAAATCTATGTGTTCTAAATTATACTATCATTATTTAGTACTAAATATGTGTAGTAAATATATTATCATAGTTCATATAATAAAAAGTGATAATAATATATTTAATATTAAATATATTTTTATTTTATATATTTATATTATTTGTAATTTTTTTTTGAGAAGTTATTTGTAATTTATTAATATGTATAATAATAAAATTTGGTCCAAACTTTTAAGTTATATATAATATAACTTTCATATATTAATAAGAATGACGTTAATCTAGTGGTTTAATGAACACTATTATAAAGGTGGGGTATGAGTTCAAATCCAATTGCAACACTTCTAAATTTTTTTCTTCATTTTTTTCTACTACATCAACACCCCAAATTAAAATTTGGAGACCAAAATTGTACATTTGTAACATTTGGGGACCCAATTGAAACCTAAAGAACTAGAATCGCATATTTGTAATACCTAAAATACAATCAAACCTATATTTTATCGTTTTCAAATTTTGTTATTATCACTCTTTTATTTTAAGTAATTAAATGTGAAAGAGTATTTTTAGGAAAGAAAATATTTTTTTTATACTTTTTTATATGATGAATGTTTTCTTTTTCAATAAGAAATTTTCACTTTGTACTCTTTTAATTTTAAAATTATTCATCATTTAAAAATTAATGTACCAAAAAATCAAATTTATAAATTGTAGTTCGTATAAAAATATTTGACATTTTAGAAAATTAAGAAAACATTAATCGTTTTTTCTCAAAAATTGCCCTCGTATATTAGTATCCCACCCAAGTGTTTAATCAATTTATAAATACATGTTAACTATTTCACTAAGTGTATTTTAGTCAAAGAGTTTTTTTTTATAACAATCAGTATAATTGATTTTTTTTTATAAAAAATGTGCATATTCTCTTAAACGGTACTTTCTTCATTTTGAAATAATTGTCACTTTAGCAAAATGTTTTTTTATTCAAATTACTCTAGTAGTCTCATATTATTTGTCTCTTTAATCGAGGGATCTAGTTCAGTTGATTGAGCAGAGTGTGTGAGTTGCTGTAAATCTTTAGTACTTGTATTTGATTTCTAGGGATAAAAAAAATATTATTTGTCTCTTTAGAAAAAGGTTATTACTTCCAAAACTGAGTGGAGAACCCCTTGTCTTGATGTTCAAGAAGGAGAAGCATTGGGACTACTATCTGCGATTCAGTATGTTAGCTCTTTGGGATTCATGAAAATCATGTTTGAATCTGATTGCAAATTGGTACTCCCTTCGTCCCTATTCACTCTTTT
This sequence comes from Pueraria montana var. lobata, assembly GCA_026413185.1. Classification (NCBI taxonomy): domain Eukaryota; kingdom Viridiplantae; phylum Streptophyta; class Magnoliopsida; order Fabales; family Fabaceae; genus Pueraria; species Pueraria montana. Next base: position 21,725,100 of record CM048648.1, on the reverse strand, counting down.
CAGAAAATTGTATCCTTATTATAAGACACTTTTCTAATTTCTAGATGCATTAATTATTCTTTTCCTAAAGTACCCTTAATTAATTATTCTCTCTCCAAACGTTAATTAATTAGATGAGAAACAATTAAGTAGAGAGATGATTAATTTCAAAAAAAAGTTAAGGGTATTTTTGAAAGAACAATACACATTATTGACAAATTTAATGCGATTAACTAAATTAATGGGTCTTATAAATAGGAACGGATGGATGGAGTAGTAGATAAATTACATAATAAGGCAGTGGATGTCTCTGAATTAGGAAAAATAATAGATCACTGTCTCAGACTTTATTAAATGCAAATCAAACCTATCATGTTGCGGGCTGGGGAATGTATCTTGGGGAGACGACCATCTACAAATGGCATGCATGTATCTTCCTGTGTACTTGTCTAGGGTGTTGCGGGCTTGCTGCGATTTTGGCTCGGTGGAGACTAAACCTCATTCACGTGGTCTACAATGCATGCAATTGGTATGGATCTGGAAACTGTATTTATGGCACAGGTTATTGGTCATTAATGAGGGTGGGTACGTAGGAATCCTTAATTATGGGGCTCAATTGGCATAATGCTATTGGTTAGTGTTCCTGTCTGAGGGTAACAAGGTAATCTTCTGCTGATGTCTTCAGCTCGAGTTCTCTTGCTAGTGTCCAAATCCTTTTATGCGAATGCGGGGTGGGTACCTGCAAAAGGCACTCCAACGCTCAAGTCAGCTTTCAGCTCAGAGCATTTAATAAGGGGTAATAGATGAGGATCAAAAGTTACCGTACTTCGAGGATCATACTGCTTTTTATACCTACCTTATTGGGCCTTGGACTTTTATGGGCCCTGATTATCTCTTGATGATTTATCAGTGTTAATTAAGGTTGCTTAATTACCTTCTAATCTTTGATTGTCTTAGTAATACCATTTTAGTATAATTCATCTTGTCCGAGTACTTTTCGTAGTACCCAGTTATCATGATGCCGAATACCTGGTTGTGCATATTTGGCAATTTAGTTTATTATCTGTCTTGTGTGTTTATATTTACTGTCGAATACCCCTCTAGCACGCAGGTTCTTCGGCTATTCCACAAGCTTATTACTTATCCAGCATGAAGAGTATTCGGCTAACTTCTTGCCGAATACTTATCTGTTGTGGAGGGTATTCGGCTAATTATATAGCCGAATACCCCTCCGGTATACATGCCTCCCAGCCTCGAGTGAACAGTCTGACGAAGAGGCTTATCGTCTTGGTTTGGTTTGTTTCGAGGTGAGCACTGTTCATAATGTCTTTTCAAATCCCTGCCATTATGATAGAAAAAGGCCATTAGGATGAGGAAAACGAAGCGTTTCTTCCTTGTGAACTGTTAGATCTTTGTTGATCTAACGGTTGGGGTTTTCACACCTTGTGGGCCATTGTGGGCCTTGGGCTCTATAAATAGGCCATGGGAGAGATGTCGCCTTCATTCCTTTTATTTACATATTTTCCATCGAAGTTTTTGCTCTCAGCCGAATACTTCGTTTTGTGATTTTTTTCGCTTCGTGAATCAGGTATGAGTTGTCGGTCCTTCTTTTCTTAATCATGGATCCGTCTAGTGCTAGGCTTTCCGGGGAAAAGGAAATTGTTACAAATTCTGGGAACATAATCAAATTCTTCCTTTTTTGGTTTTATGGTTCGTAGATGGGGCCTTTGTAAGGGTTAACTTTGTTAGTTTATATTTATCCCACAATCATTGCATAAATACCACTAACCTGGGTGCTAATTTGTATTTGTTCTTTTGTACATGGAATTGGTACTCCTAGTACCACTACAAATATATACTTTTGCTGATTAAAAAAAAATATGTTGATTTTGTTAGGACTTAGGCAAACTAATGGTGTTGCTCATACACTAGTTAGGGTGGCTCCATCTTTTCAGCAGATTCCTCATTGTATTACTCAGTTGGTTGAAAATGAAATGATATAAACATGTTTATGTAAAAAAAAAAAAGATAAGGATACACCGGTTTAAACATTGACAAAGTTGGTGTTTAGCACACAGAAACAAGCATTTTGTTTATCCTTTAATTGCTTGTTTTGTCTATTATGAACAAGCATCTTGGTTAGAAACTTAGAAGCATCATTTGAAAGTAACCGCCGAGACAATCACTTAATAATCATTAACTGTGTGAGTTAAATTTCAGGTACAATTAGGTGTGACATACGTCATTGAAGCAACAATTATTTGCTTTTGAATAGCGATCATGGAGAGTACAAGCACAAGGAATTAGTAAACTAACATAAGGTATAAAATCATAAAAAGTGGTCTACTACATTGAAGCTAGTCTGTTAAAAATAGCAGACCCAAATCAAGCATAATGAGATAGCATGCACTCACTTTGGAGAACCTGGTTAACGATTACACTCATCTCTTCCAAAATACCAACACAGTTAGACAATATGCTCGAAATACCATGCATGTCCGCAAGAACGAAATTATATTGTACATTCATCCATGACTATTTAGATGATATTTAAAAATTGAATGCATAAATTTATCCAATTCCCATCTTTTGTCCTAGGTCAGAGACATCCAATTCCCATCTAATTTTCTCTTACTATATATGCTCTTCAATTTCGAAAAGAAGACTAAAATTTCAACTAGCTTTAGTCATTCCATCTCGAAATGTCAATTACACTCCCCCTTTTTTATGAAGAAGCCTTTGATGGCATTACGGAGGAGCTCACACTTTCCACTATTCAAAAGTCAAAACGCTAAGTATTGAACATTCCCAACAATTATTACAATGTAAAGAATGCTAATTGTCATCCCATACAAGCTTATTATAAGAAAAGAAATGTTCAAATAAGATTCATGACTGTGTATAGTTGGCATGAAAAGCGCAATTTTTGGGTAGCTTTAAGAAATTCCAAGTCTCAGGCTATATCATGATATTCCCTAGTCGATCAGCTATACCAAATACACCGGCTGCAACTAATTTAAACACCCAAGTAATTAACCATCTACATTTGCTTCTTCCCGTGACAATGCTTTTGCTTCTTACCAAACATATATACCTGAAATTTAAAAAATATAAAAAGTTTAGACGGTAAAAAATGGTCAAAATTGATACAGTAATTTCAAGGCTTATATGTAATTTTGGTCTCTCTATTTTGTTCAATCTGCAATTTTAGTCCCTTCATTTTAAAATAAAGACATTTGGTTCTCATATCTTAGAAAATTCGTAATTTTGGTCCCTCTATTTCAAAATAGAGACATTGTCTCTCTATTTTAGAAAATCCATAATTTTTGTCAAATTCTTAATTTTCCCTACATTTTATTTTTTTTATTTCTTACATTGTAATTAATTAAATCATTTCTTGATGGTACCTTAAATGAATATATATTAGGTCTAGATTCAATTAGACCAAAATAAAAGAAATAAAATGTACGCAAAATTGATGATTGAATCAAAATTACAAATTTTCTAAAATAGAAGACCAAATATTTGTTGCTGTGCTTATTTTGGCTTGGATCTCTAATTTACAATGACTGCAGTGAAGGAAATAATTGGTGCAAAAGCCTCAAATTTGTTTGAGTTTTTGACCGATGGTTATCATCAGATCATTGTAGAAGTTCGTAAAGATGTTATATATAGTATTTGTTAAGAGTTTGCATAGGTGGAGATTGGAGAAATGTCAGAGTGTGCAATATTAAAAAATAAGTGCAATCAAAACTAGCAGACTTAATAATCATATATACCATTATAATCCAGTAAATTACCTGCATGTTAAGATATGGCCGAATGCAATTTATGTCACTATTCACTAATTAAAAAGATGGATGAGAAGGGAGGAGATGCATTACCTCAAGAAGAATTGAGTAACATATCGTAGAGCGAAACACATTAATACAATCACCAGAATATCTGCAAAAGTTTAGGAACTCCAACAAGCACGCACTACCACAACAGACATGACAGCATATGAATTCAAGAAATTCCTTAACTTCTTTGTCATAAATTCATAATTCTCTAACATATAGTTTCAGTTGTCTTTCTAACCAAAGGACACCTAAACCACTATTGGTCAGACTAGCTTAGAAGTATGTAACAAACAAGTTTTCAACAATTGATGAATCTTTTTTAAAAGAAAACCCCCACATAAATATCTAGAAATGATCAAAATTTTGCATTCCACGAGAATTACAAAGGAAAAACAAATAAAGGAGTTAAAACCAATTTAGAATAGAGTGGAATAAAGGATACTGAAAGTATAACGCTCCCACCAATCCAACACATACAGCCCAAAAGTCACATTGTAAAGGTGGATCTTGCGCTCAATCCAATTCATCTCTTCCTGCGGCAAAAACATTTTTTTTTTTTCATTTTTGGGTCAGTCAAAATCAAGTCAAATAGCTCAAACATTTTTTCATATAAAATCTTTGAAAATGTTAACTCAGTGCATGTTTGGTTTCATGTTAGATCCTCTAAAATTACATTGAAATATCACTTAACATGATTTTAGATAAATTTTCACATGTTTGATTTCACATTGAAAAATTAATCATGGATTCAAAGTTGAGTTGAAACAACTTTAGATAGTTTTTGCATTAGATTAAAAGTTTCATATTGAATTTTACTATTAATTTTCTTTCATATTAAAAACATTCATGTATAAATCGTATCACTTCAAAATTAATTTTACCAATGTTCATCTAAACATACAGTTAAGAAACACATAACCATTAACTATTTATATGCAATGCCTTCAGGTGTATTCCCTATAAATATTATTTCTTATACATATATGGTTAGAGGATTATTTTTTACATATAGCCTCGAAAAGTGCACTAATAATGGATACAAAATAAACAATTTATAATAACACATACGAATTATTCTAAAAAGTAAAAGATTACCAAAAATTAAAAACAATTAATCTTTATAATCAAAAGCCTAAAAGGAGCACAAGGGAAAGGGGAAAAATACACAAAGGAATGAAGTCAAAAAATAAAACAGTAGATTCAGAAAAGGTTTCGAACCCTAAAATGTTTTTGATAGAAAATAGGAACGCGAAAAAACACCCCAAAACGCGACGCGTCGCATCTAGTATTCTAAACCAAACGCAACCTAAGGAAGCATGCAATTTCAAATCTAAGAACAAGCACGAGAGAATCTAAGCATCAGCACAATGCATCAAAATCATTACGAAGATTAACACGCAAATCGAACAGAACAGCCGAAAGGAATAAGGAATCACGAGGAAGTGAAATTGATGTTCGTTCCAACAATAGATTTTGGAATCGGTGTTCGTTACCTTGAGATTATGGATCACCGTTGGTTATCGTTCGCCAACAACGAAAGAGAACTACGGGTATGTTTAGATACCCATCTGGATACTTTAAACATATTTTTGAAGCTTCAAACTCAGTTTGACATTATGTTTGAGAGTTCTGAAAATTAATTCTGCAACCTATGTATGAGCTAAATCCGGATTTAGATCAGAAACAACAAATTTGATACTTTTAAAGTAAAAGTACTTTTGATTTATATATTTATAATAGGAACATGAAGTAAAAGTAGTTTTCATTAGTATTATCCAAACAAATTTCATTTTATCAACATATTAATAGAGCACAAAGGTGATGTCTTAAAATCTAACAACATCTATACCTGCTATTAATTAAATCCAATCGACTATTGATATATGCTGCTGAGAAGCATTTGTATTTCATATAAGCCATGCAACTCATACTTTCATTGCCATCTCCATCTTTCTTCTATAGTGAAAATCCAAATCCATCTCAATGCTAAGTAAATATTCTAAATTACAACATGATTTTGGGTTGGTTTTCTAGCAGAGACAAAAATATACGAAGATTTATCAAAAATTCTCTCGTAAAGCTTAAGATGTTAAATGAAGGCACAAGATTGAAGTACAGACCAACTCTAACACAGTCAAAAATGAAAATTTTGTGTTAGTGTTCTTTTGCCTCAAATCTAGCTCTAACATACGACCACTCACGTAAGACCAACTCTATCTTTATAGTTGAAGTACAGACAATGCATAAGCCACTATGTCAATATAGAAACTCTAATATCATGTCAAAGACAAGAGTTCGATTTATCTCTAGCAAGATTATAAAGAAATCATCAGTTCATGAAAGGAACAGCTACATGATTGCAACCGGTTAGCTAAAGGAACTGCTCAAAAGTTACAATGTTAAGCAAATTACTTGAGTAATTATCAGAAAAAATTCAAACGGTGAGTTTTAACTTGAGAAAGAAACAGTTTGAGAAAGATAAATAGATAGAGATAAGGAATTTAATAAAAAATGAAAAGTTAGAAACATACCTGTAATGATACCCTTGAGTAATCTCAAATCAGATATCTTATTTCAAGTTAGCAACATGTCTTTTTGAGTGCCTATGAAACTGTTCCATTGCAGGAAGCTCCTACTCATTAGCAAACCTTTGTAACAGAGTACAAAAGAGGAAGAATAGAACAACCATCGGAGAAGCTCAGATGATAGCTAGCAACCCTTTTGATATACAATATTCTTTAAACTATGTCAAATATGAGTAAGATAAACATAAGCTTTCCCTTAAAACTTTAATTTCTAGGATTCCTTAACTTGAATTTAAAACTAATCAAAGCATAATGAATCATAATAGTCAAGATTTGAAAACTTATCAAAACATAAAAATTTATATATAACCTTTATCATTCCAAATGGAGAATGATCGAGGCATTTGAAGCCTTAAATAATCCCTTACTCCCAGTGTAGCAAACATCAGCAGAGAAGGTAGTATTTATTCTTGATGGATCTGAAAACTAATTAAAAGAAAAAAAAAATATGGAAGCCTGTCCCATAAAAATTAGTCCGTAAAAGAGAAAAAAAAAACAGAACTAACAATCAAGATGTCAACACTTCTTAGGTGAGTCTCCATTGGTAGTTCTTATAACGTTTTTAATTTAAGAATAGATTCTTAATCAAGATTACCATTAAAGGAGGCTAACATAGCTTACTGTTGGGGAATCCATTATTATATAAACAATTGGTTCTTCTGATTAAAAAAAATGAGAAAAAAATAGCAATGTTAACTATACACTGTAACACTTAATAGCTAAAATTTATCAAGACTCAATAAGAAAAGTAGAACAAACTTCTTATTTTAATAAATTTCACTCATAATTATGATAATAAATTTCAATCAATAATAAATAGTATATTAAAAAATAGGCTTACATATCTTTCTAGTCCTTACAATTTAGCGTTTTTTTTATTTTTCGTCCTTGCAAATTTTATTTTTTTAGTTTTAGTCCTTGCAAATTATGTTTGTTTTGTTTGTCGTCCTTAAAGCGGTTTAGATAGCACTCTAAATAGTGAAAAAACGCTTTGAACAGTAAAAAAAACGTTATCTAAACCGTTTTAAGGATGAAAAATAAAACAAACATAATTTGTAAGGAATAAAACAAAAAAAATTACAAGGATGAAAAACAAAAAAATACTAAATTGCAAGGACTAAAAAGATATTTAAATCTAAAAAATATATTGTTAACATTTATCTTTCACATTAAATCAATTATAATAAACTCTCTGGCCAAACCCCCTTGAGCATGGGGATAATATGTTAGAATCCCTCTCAACTAAACGACTCCATTTGAGTGGTAATAATCAAGATATAGAAAGAAAGAAAGAAGATAATTGAGCAATATTAAAGCTTCATTCTTCTGATTGATGCTTCAACAATGATCATTGTAATGAAAATATCCAAAGTTGTGTTCAATAGATGGGTTACACAACAATAACAAAATGCAAGGAGAGGTTAAAACACACTTTTTCAGCACTTCATTTTTCACGTGGATAGGGAGAGAATGTCACGGTTTTTGCAGCTGATGGTTTAGCTCATCTAGCATTCTTTGCAAAGGAGATCTATTGGATTGAGGAAGTTCCTCCCCAATTGTTTTCCATTGTTATTGACGATGTAAAGGCTTCGGGCTCTTTGCCTTTATAAAATATTGTACTTTTCAAAAAAAAAAAATCAAAATCTGCAAAAAAAAATCATATATAACAAAACTCTTTATTAAGAAAATTTCAACATCTTAATCATGAAATTCTCAAATGAAAAAATTCATTGAAAGTTAACTGTGCTAAATGCCAGATTAGCTTTAACAGTCAAATACCGAAGTAGTTTTGCTTTAGCAGCCATGTAGAGATAACTTTCGCATTATTAGCAGCAGCAAGCCACTAAGAGATACAAAGATAATAGTTACACTTCAACAGCAAACAATAAAAAAGGAGAATTTGACATATAACTAAATCATATAAAGGAAGCAAACATTTTCATCAATCTAAACTGAGTAAATCATACAATTGACAACATGAAACCGTACAAATAAAGGCTAGTCACATGACATGCTTATTTCTCAACTGGAAGCATCATTTCATAAAAACAAAAAATAAAATCAAATAGGAATCCATCATAGTGATAAATGAGAGTTATTTTTTGTCTCCTATTTTGTCAAAAATAGAATCTATATCTGTTTCAATTCAAATGCTTTATTTTCAAGTATACTTAGCATAGTTGGTTTATTTAATACTATCCTCTTCTTTGACTTAAACAATTCATCAGAGGTATCCTTACCACAGCGACCGATACTGCTATGGCTGGTTTTCTTAGTTCATTTGCTCCTCTAACTATATATTATTAATTTTGCTTCGTTCTCTAGTAAGGATTGATTTGGGAATAAACATGTGTATTATATCATCTTGGTTTGTAGAGTTTGATCCAGCCCCCAATAGAGGTACCTGAATGGTTGTCTTTTCAGCATTTTAGATTATCAATAGGTACATAGTTTTAGTACTCAACTTCCAAATTTTGAACAATGTAAGTATCTCTATCTTAGCTCAGTTTTGTATTTATCAAAATCTGAAATTTTCACAACTTCTATTTTATCCCTCTAAGTTATGAATAGAAGAAAAATTAAAGTATCTAAATCACTAAAATCTCCATTAAAAGTAACACTGCGCAACATTATGAAAATCATTTGTATTTACTGTGCTTTAGAAGATTTTTTAACACACCGGAGGAATATTGAAAAGCAACAACAACAACTTGATATTTGAAAGGGTAGAAAATTGTCTTAAAAGACATTAAGATTGAAATGAAAGAATAAAACAACTTACAAAAGATTTGTGTTAAATCTTTTCAGTATGCCAATACTAATAGTGGAACAACCAACATTCAACTTCATTTTAATTCAATCAAGTAAATGGCAGAGCAGTAAAAAAATCAATTTCAGAAAAAAAAAATTGTTTCTATGTTTTTTTGTAACAACATACTTTAAGAAAGAAATTCTAAAGGCCAAAATTTTGAAGCAAGGTAAACTAATTGACACATTGATCTGAGGAGTGCATAATACAATTGTACTACACTCATGTTATACCATCCGACTAAGGTAGTATAATAGGAATCAAGAAGACAAATTCAAGACATTAAGATTGAAATGAAAGAATAAAACAACTTACAAAAGATTTGTGTTAAATCTTTTCAGTATGCCAATACTAATAGTGGAACAACCAACATTCAACTTCATTTTAATTCAATCAAGTAAATGGCAGAGCAGTAAAAAAATCAATTTCAGAAAAAAAAAATTGTTTCTATGTTTTTTTGTAACAACATACTTTAAGAAAGAAATTCTAAAGGCCAAAATTTTGAAGCAAGGTAAACTAATTGACACATTGATCTGAGGAGTGCATAATACAATTGTACTACACTCATGTTATACCATCCGACTAAGGTAGTATAATAGGAATCAAGAAGACAAATTCAAGAAATTAAAAAAAAAGGTTTAAATACCTTTTTAGTCCTTGCAATTTAACGTTTTTTTGCTTTTTGTCCTTGCAAAAAAAATTGACTTTAGTCCTTGCAAATTATGTTTGTTTTATTTTTCATCCTTAAAGCGATTTAGATAGCATTTTTTTCATTGTTCAAAGCACTATCTAAACCGCTTTAAGGACAAAAAACAAAACAAACATAATTTGCAAGAACTAAAACCAAAAAAAAAATTGCAAGGATGGAAAACAAAAAAGTGCTAAATTGCAAGGACTAAAAATGTATTTAAGCCTATAAAAAAATTATAAAAGTTCAAAGTTACCTTCTCACTTGGTAGAAATTGGCATAGCTAAAAATGGGGAACTGCTCCTTAAGAAGCTCCAACAGCCTAACATATATGCTAAGCTTGTTGCTAACACCGTGAGCAAGTTCAAATATAAATATATTGAAATAGAGAGAAGTAATTATAATAAGAATTATAAGAATCTTATTTAGATAATTTTTTTTATCAATAGGAAAACAACAAAAGAGCAGAAAGAAAGATCAGCTACCCCAAGGATACAAGGTTCCTATAGAATCAGCTAGAAGAACATTACTAAGGGCTGAAGGACAAGCATTCCACAACTGTAATGTATCTGATGAAGAGGCCCCAACTTTAGCAAGCCAATCTGCAACTTTACTCCCTTCTCTTAAAGAATGAGTGAAGGAAATGTTCAAATCAACCGATGACAGTCATCTAATATCTAACCTACAGTCTTCTAAATTATCTTATTTAGATAATTTAATTCTAAACCCCATAAACTCATTTGAAATAAACATGGCTAAAATAACAAATTACACCGGTTATCAACATTAAATGAAATCTGAGTTCTAAAAGATGACTTGGTAATCATAAAATCAAACACAAAAAGTATAATGGCAAAAAATAGAATATTAGGAAATCTTATTAGGACCTTGATGCATTCCTTCCCAGTCTTTTCATCCTTAACTACGCCCCCATTCATAAATTTACCCATAGCAACAATAACTGTAGGTTAGACTTATTCTGTGTTTGCCTTCAAAGATCATTCATGTGACCATGAACTCCTTGAAATAGGCATTTCAGAGTCTCAATGGCCTGAGACAACTTAACATCTCTCTCATTTTCATATCTACTAGTCTTCAATTGACATTTTTTCCTGCTGATAAAAAATATCACACACCATTTCAAAAATATCTTAAGCAAAGTACTTTAATACAGTAGGAAGCCTTAACAACTTTCTAAAAAAAGTACTTTTTTTTTTTCAAGTCTTCAAGGCCAGCTTTATTTTTTGTAGAAATATCAAGATTTTTTTTCAAGCCTTGCCAGCAACTGTTCTCCCTGTGAATTTAGTTATAAATCCTTGTTTCTTAGCTGTTGAAGATTTTCTTCCAAATTCTTTAATTTGAGCTTCACTATCAATGTTTAGTTTCCTATCTAGAAGTTTTTTTTTCTCTTTAAGCTGAGTTTTCATCCCAGCTTCCTCTTTGATAAAAAGCTCTAGTACTCTAATTTAATATATTTTTTCATTAAATAAGAATTTATTTATCAGCTTGAATTTGACTGAAGTTTACAATAAAAATAGAAAAACATTAAATAAGAATTTATTTATCAGCTTGAATTTTGTATTTTGGTTTTAAATATTCATACAAGACATGGTAGAAACAACAATGCTACCTTATTTTTACTTTATTTTTTATTTTCAAATATGACCACATAAAATTATTATAATTTCTTGTATCAATCATTTGACATAAGTTTAAAATTTAAAATATATGATATTTTATAATTTTTGACAAAAAAAAATGAAAATATTTTCACAAAACTCACCGTTATATGTATATCAATTCATTGATTAATCACTTTTCTTATTTCAAGTGTTGCCTAATATCAATTTCAAAAGGATCTTTTGAAGTATTAATAATTGCAATACACATTTTATAATATCATTTTAACCCAAGTGAGAAATTTGATATATTTTATTTTTAAATTATTTTACTTCCTTTTTGAGAGGAAAAAAAAGCATTCAAACCGATTCTTGGGTCAATTGCTATTCCAAGTGGTTCCACTCTTGGGTCAGTTTATGGATCAGCAGACATCATGGGCTTCTCCATGTTTTCAAAAGCCTTTTCCAAGCCCAAAGCGCTCTCTATCTCATATCTTTTTTTATTTGAACAGCCTCTCTATCTCATATCTTATTGCTACCAAAAATGCTGGAAGACTAAAATGCTGACGAAGAGTAGCTATATAGATCTAAATTTTATTTAATTCGTGAGTTAAATGTTCTAGATGTGTTATGTACAACAACATTTACATTTTAGAAAATACTTCACAGAACATAAATAAATACATACTGAGCTCATATAAGTATCTCAAAACTAACCATACCAACCAAAAAGAAAAATACACCCATAATCAAAGCCTACAATTACAAAAGCCCACGCAATTAACAATAAGAAGTCGACAGATATGTTGCAGTCATAAAAAATTTCCAAACCTAAAAAATCCAAGCAAAGCAACTTAATTTATATTCAAGAAAGACACTTGAAACTTGATTAATGACCAACGAGGAATCATTCTCAGCTAAATGATAGTGATTAGTGATAATTACATCTAGGTTTGGGAAAGAGATGGGTAAGGTAAGGGCAATTTTTTGTTGAACCGGATCCTTTTTTTTTTTTTTTTTGATAGAACATCAGGAATCAAAACTTGCATTTTCTCAGAAAAAAATAAAATAAAAAAACTGCATTTATCCTGGCTTATCTTAAAAATTAAAATATTTATGAAAATTTTAAAATAAATATATACAATTACATATAGCCACATAGATTTTTTTTTTTTTGTTAGAGAAAATTTAGGAAAAAGGATGGTACCCTGTATAAGGCCGGAAAAGCCTTCAAACTCAAAAAAGTACTTATATTTACCTGTGCATAGATTTAAAACTCATAAGTTTATTAGTAACAATATTAAGCATTATATTATTTGTACAAGTGTTGAGTGGAAGCTGAAGCAGAACGGATGAGTATCAAATTCGTACACGTGGAATGCAGATGTGGGGACAGTCTTTAAACCTATCGCATACGCGATGGAGCTAATTCAGTACTACTTGCTAGTAGGCGTGAGATTCCCCACCATCCAAATTGAGGAGAGTTTGAAAATGCAAATCAAAAGGTTCTTCTTCACAAAACAAGCAAGCACTATTAATTAAGATATTAATTTAGGTAGACTTTTCACAAGAGTAGACAAAAATCGTATTTTCATATTTTCCTGACTCACTAATATGTTTATTCTCAATTTAGTCTGTTAGGTGCCAGTTTTTGCAATTTATATGTATTTTAACTTATTAAAATTCGTCTAAAATTCAGCATATGGTGACTAAATTGAAGCTCATTTTAATTGTAGTGGAAATTAGATTATGAAATTAATATTATATATTTTATTATCAACAAAATATAATACTACTCCCAGTCTTTTAAATATTTTTTGGTCTAATTATAAAAAACATATGACCACTTTTTGGTAGTATAATTTTAAATTTACTTTTTTTTTCTTTCATATTTCTCACACACAATACATTAATGCAAATGCTCCAAATTCCGCAACTACGTTGACAAGAAAAAAAAAAAGAATAATTGAATGCTTGTTTAAAAAAACATTATATGCAATACAATAATCAAGGATTCAAGATCTCTGTTCAACTCTTTTGATACTTATGCTATGGCTAATTGCTTTTATAAAACTCTATAGTGCAAGACAACTACACCAAAAGTTTTTTTTGGCGGTAATTATTGTGCCTTTTAGTGACAATTTAAATAATTGCTAAAACATTTACTAACAATTAGATTATGGTTAGTGTATTTAGGATCGATAAAAGTATTACTGACAAGAGAAATGTTAGTGGCATTTTTTTTGACATTTTCTTTTTAATACTCTCTCTATTATTCACTGAAATTTATTGAAAAATTTAGTGAGTGCAAGTAAAAAGTCATTTTATTGTAAAAAAAAAAATTATTAGCTTTTGTCTATGAATGTTATAAATTAATCTTTTACATATTAATGTTTATTTAATCTAAGAAGTGTTTTACTAGCCATTAGATTTTTTAAAGTACTAGCCATTAGTTTATATCATAATGCAATTGTTTCAAAATAAATTTTGTTATAGTGCTAAGTTAATATACACATACTTTCTCAACCAATTGTAACAAAAAAAACTTTCTCAGTTAACATGTTGTTGGTTTAAGTAAAACTAGACTTTGATCTTTTAAGTAAAGTTTCGCTTCGAGTATTGTAGACTAAAAATATATAGTTGAGAGAGGAAACCTTACTAAAAGTAGTCAGTTAGGTTCTCTAACAAAGATTAGTTATCAGCAAAATTAATAGATACTCCGCATCAATGTCATGGTCACCCAAAGAAACACTCTTTCTCTACGTGCTTTTTTAAAAAATAAAAATAAATAAATGGGTCTATTCTTAAATTTTAGCACTTAATCTAGAGAAAATTTCAAGTAAACAGTGGCCACCTAACATAGTCACATTCAGCACTAGACATGGACAATCTTTTGTGTTGGTCACATATACTAAAAAGTCCCTACACATATCAAGTGATCCCTGGCTACAACCGTGCTTATTCAAGAATTTCCCCTCCATCAAAGACACGAGTCGATGAGGCTGCGTGATTAAAACTAAAAGGCACACAAATACATCAGCACCAAAAGGAGAAGTGAAAAAAAGCACTTTCACTTGCAGTCTAGGACGGGCCAAGGATTGTGGAAAACCAAACATCACATCATATGGGCAGGGTGAAGCAAAGTAGCAGTTGTTGATCCCACTTTGGTTTAGGCCAAGGGTGAAAGTAAAACATGGCATGCCCTCTTAAAGTTAAAGGCATTTATTTATGATTTTATCATTTTCATGTGCATCATCTAAAACCAAACCCGGGACCCCAAAAAGCAACACAACACAAACACACTCCCTAAGGTGCAAATGAGTTTTCACTTTCTGAGCCTCTGAGATGGGATTGGTGGGAAGCTACAAAGGTGAGGGAACCAAGCTAAGATTACTAGGATGGACCATGATGCACATGGCAGGGGGGTTATATCTCCCTATCTTGTGGCCCCAATTTAGATACCAATGAATGGTTCTCTTCCCTCCAAATGCATGAACCCGACACTTGGACCCAAAACGAAATATGGCAAGAATCTTTGAAAGGTACAATTATACATGCCTCTCAACAGGAAATGGTCCAACATGTTATATTGTCTTTCTGATTTTTACCTTCCATGTGTTTTATATATCTTTTCTATAATTTTGCTTGCATATATATGCCTGGAATTCGGTTATTAAGATCCAGTTACTCTAACTTTAAACATTTAGCTAGGTCCTCTATAATCTTAAAGTTATGGCAAAAGCTACAGTGGAGCAGTCAAAAATAATTGTGCACAAATGTTCATAACATTTGCATGGTATTAGAATTAAAATATCTTAGTCACCAAAAAAAATTAAAATATCTTGTCGTAAGTTAATAGGTGTTTTAGCTTTTAATTTCGTCACTATTAGTTTGGAAAGGTCGGAAATATTTATATGTAAGATAAATTATATAGCAAATGAAAATGTTTGTTATAATATGTTTTGGGGAAACCTTGGATATGATGGTTGAAACAAAGGTAATTTCTCCATTCTGGTTCAAATATATTCAGCTATAGCATGATATAAAACAAAATCGTACTAGAAAATAAGAGTTATAAAAAATTTATCTTGTTTTTAGAGTGCAGTACATTTGCTTTAGGTACCTTGTTATTAACATATATAGCTAAAAAATTGACTAACCGGAAAGAGTGATATTAATTACTCTCTTGTCCTACGTTCTTAATTAAACAAAACCTAGTGATTTCTAATCCAGGTTCTTTTACTAATTACGCAATATTGGACAGAAATCTTAATTTCGTGGGTCTCTTCTTTATTTAATTTCTTATCTGGATACAATTGTTTCGAAACAATTTGTCCATTAATTGTTACTTTGTAGATTGGCCCATTAACTATTATTAACTACAGTTTGTTTTTATCAAGAGAAGGAAAAAGGAAAATAATGAAGGCTCATAACGTCAAGGGTTATAACTTATACGTGCATTAACTTTTCGACTTTCTTGGAAAGCCTAGGTAACTTTCATAACAAAATGATTGAGTTTCAATGCCAGGTTGCTTTATTAGGTACATAAATATTTTTCACTTTCCTTTTAGAAAGTGAAACTCTTCTACTCCTTACTAGCTAGTAACATCGAAACAATTCTACTTCCACCTGCAAGATATACTAGTGAAATGTGAGGGCCATTGAAATAAATTAGGGCACTGGGCCCTCAAGATCTTAAAACGTTAAGCTCTAACGCCGTTGATGCAGTGATTGAAAAAAAAAATCACTTTAGAGAATAGCTAAGGATGTAAGCGTATCTGAATTAATTTGACCCGGAAATTAAAAAATAGTTTGGATCAATTTATTAATTCAATTTTTTGCTTTTGAGAAAGACAAACCCAATTTATGTCTGACCAGTTTTTAGTTGAAAAATTATAAAACTAACAAACTTAATCCGTTTCGATGTATAATTTAATTTTAATTTGCTTTCATTTTATATTTTTAAATTAAATATATTTTAACTCGACCTAAACTAATTATAATTTTGAAAAAAAGTCCTTTTTGTCCCTAAATTTTCAATTAAACTTGGACTTGATTCCTATATTTTTAAATTGATAAAATTAGTTATCCATTTTTTTAAAATATGTGAATTTAATTTCTTACCACTAATTCCATCTATGACGAGATTGACGTGGCAAACTCCCAAAATTTTGGTGATCTAAAATACAGTTTTTGATAGTTTAAAACCCATAAAATTTGCTTATATAGTTTTTCTAAACATTTACTAGTGAATTTTGATCGCCACAAATGTGATGCATTTGTTTAGTCTAACCTTGATTTTTCACACCACTGCTACTAGTCACCTTTTTGCTTCAGTCCCCACCATCATCAAGCTCCACATTTTCAATCCAAAATTATATTCTTGATCTCCTCAAGTTACTCTATACGACCTTCTTTTAATTTCAACATCTGGACAATCATAAACCCACCAAACCCTAACTTGTCACGATTTCATCAATGAAACCATAAAATAGTGCTCAACGCATAACACTTACAGAGATGGTGTGAGTGTCGTGGTCGCAATGCTTCAATGCCAATCACCAAAATGAAGGAGGGATTTTCCTATCTCAACAAATGCATCACTTTGTGGTGGTCAAAAAAATAAAGAAGAAAAATATGTTATTTAGATTGATAAAATTAAGAAGAAAATAAGTAATATAAAATCTTTTTACTTATTTAAATGAATGAAAGGAACATTAGTGCAAAAAAAAAAAAACTTTTAATATTAGTTATTTGTGATATTATTTTCCTCATGAGTCATGAGATACGTACAAATAATAACACATTTTTCTTAATGTATTTTTAACTCATTTTTTATCATTAGATGAAATCTATTTAAATTTTATTAAATGATATCGATCCTATTTTATTAAATTTTATATGTGAAGTAATAGATTTCTAATGTACGTATACGATAAACATGTTTCTTCTTGTGACAGAATTGATTTGCCAACATTTTGACCTTGGTTACCCACCATGTGGGATACTTTATAATGGGAGTACTCCCACTTCTGATCAATGACATTTTGTTTGGTCCACCTGATCAGTGCCACGGAAAAGAAAAAGAAAAAGGAGAAAAAGGCTAATGGTTCAAAAAATACGCGGTCGTCTTTTTTTTATAATGCATTTGGTGGTTCCAAATGGGGAAAAAAAACCATGCTTATTTGATTTATTTTTTTTTCATATACTACCTTCAATTCATATCCATTGATATTCAGTTTTTTTTTTCCTCAAAATTATTGATGTTTTACAATAACTACTTTTTTTTTTTATCTATAGCTCTATTTAATAAATGCTACAATAATAGTTTATTACAAATAATAAAATACTAGTATTAAATAAGAATATTTTAAATTCACCCAAAAAAATAAGAATATTTTAATTTAACTATAATACTTTTATATTTATTAAAAGCTCTGTAACATGTGCACATCAACTTTAAATATTCAATATTCTTCAATGTGTACTACTAATTAGGTCTTGAATAGGATGGACTATGACTCTTCATTTTTTCTTCTAAGAAAATCAAAGAAAAGAAGTATCGACTATCTTTTGGGATTGGTCTTCTTTCTCCTTTCAGGATGATTGCACATTGCCACCCACAGACAAGAACTATTAAATATATTCAATGAAGTGCTCAATTGATTCGATGATATAAAAACATTATTAAGAAATTGACGTGGTGGAAATTTTGCATAATTAATTAAATCTTTATTTCAACCCATCCATCTAGTATATAGAGACAGAAGAGAGTCCCATGAAACGTTTTGTGAAATTAAATGAAGTCTATCCATCATCCAAACAAAAACATATGGTTTTTTCTCTCTTGGAAATCAGTTATATGATGTTAGAGAAAATAAAATAGCTCTAATTAATCTCTTTGTAGATGTTGTATAACCTTAATTTACTTGCTTCTACTCATCTTGAATGTCATATTGGATGTTCTAGCTATTTATTCCCCAAAACTTTGAAAATATATATAAAAACTTGAAAAGAAAAATGTATAATCACTCGGCACCGGTATTTCCCCAAAACTTTGAAAATATATATAAAAACTTGAAAAGAAAAATGTATAATCACTTGGACCGGTATTAGATTTATATTTTTTTTAAGTAAATTATTTAACACTCCTTAAAGTTTTGTGAAATTGTACAAACTTTTCTTGTTATTTTAACATTTACAATTTTTCTTATAAGGAGACATAACGTGATATTTTTCTAACAATTAAAAGAGTTAGTGTAATATTTTTTAAATAATTAGAGAATTAATATAAAAAAAAAAAAAGATAAGAAAATTTATATAATCTTACAAAACTTCAAAAATATCAATATAATTTAACACAATCCCCACTAAAGTCTAAAATATAATAGTATGGCTAATAGTTTCTAGAGCCGACTTTAGGTATAGGCAAGGCCTATGTCTAGAGTTTCTTTTTGCTATCATCAATATAATACTCAGAGTTGTTGTATTTTAATTCTTTAATAGCAATTAAGCTTTTGACATCCGGTTGTTGTCTATTGCGCATGTGTTTCATTTTATTAGTGGAAAGGATCCATGAAGTTCATCAACAAAGAATGGTTTACCGTTTCTTGGGTTTACAGTTTTTAAATTTATAACGCGCTTCGTGCATTAGTTTTCCTAGAGGTTTTTGGTGAAAATTTCCATTCACGCAAAAAAAAAAAAAAAGATACCCTAAGTGAAAACTTTGTTGCTCACAGTGATTCCATCCAATTTGAATAAAATTGTCTTCCATAAAAAGTATTTGTGGTCTCATAAAAAAAAGGGTGAACTGTCACTTTGGTCCCCGAAAGTGTAATCCATTGTCACTTAAGTCCATGAAAGTATGAAAATGTCACTTTAGTCCCTGAAAGTGCAATTTGTTTGTCACTTTAGTCCTTTTGATAAAAAAAAATTCTTTAAAATTAACGTTTGTGCCTACATTACACGTTATCTAACTACATGAATAACATGTCACGTAGGTAAATAGCATATCACGTAAGCACGAACGTTAATTTTAAAGAAATTTTTTTATCAAAAAGACTAAAGTGACAGACAAATTGCACTTTCAGGGACTAAAGTGACAGTTTCATACTTTCAGGGACTTAAGTGACAGTGGATTACACTTTCAGGTACTAAAAAGGTAGTTTACCCTAAAAAAAATGGGTTAGTTTGATTTAGGTCATTAAATTAAGTAGAAAAAAATTATTGCATTTTTTGAAGTTTTTTATTACTCACATATTATTTTATTTAATATTGAATTTCATATTTCTATAAACTAAAAAAATTAGATTACTCAATAATTTTAAATATAAAAAGTTTAAAATTAAAAATAAAAACAAGTTGATCGGATTGGTTTAGAATGAAAAAATAAATCAAAGAATCAAAATAGAAGTTATTTGAATCAATTTAATTAGTATAATTTAAATTATTAAGTTTATCGACTCAATTTCATCCAATAAAGGCCGTTATAAAATATGATATTCTTTTTATTGTAGTTTCAACAAAAGAGATCATTTTAAAAAATTAATAGTCTTATTTGCATTCAAATATGTCTTAAGAATGATTAAATAATTTAGCTATTTTATTAATTAAAAATATCTAATTTCTACACTTTATACATTTAATATGTGATTTCGCGTTGCAAAAAGTAAATGAATTATATATATATATATATTATAAAAAAAATGCTAATGTAATTTTATTTAAAAACCTCAAATACTCCTGAGTCGGCCGGACAATTTTTATACATGTGTTTTTTTTTACAGTAATAATATATACTTGTGTGACCCTTATGTATTAAGATCAAGATCCTCGTGTAAATGTCTAACATGATAATGTCATATTATGAGAGAAAGATGAAAAAAAATGAAATTAATAAGTCCTATACAAATAATGATGAAACTTATTAATTGTTTTTTCTCTCAGAAAATGTCATTATTAGTTATTAATACGAGAACATCCAAATCACATGAACGATGTATATACCTCGTACACTAACCAAACTGAAATTGCCAAAAAATAATATTATTTTTTTCTATTTGACAGTGAAATTATACAAATATTGTTGCGAAATTAATTCAACTAGCATAACATTATTTATTAATTACACGGGATTCTAAAAGATTATTTATTCCAAATGTTTACTTTGATGTGCTCCCTGAGCGAGGAAAATTGTTGTTAACTCTGCTAGTGGCCTTGAGTAAATTAGAGGAGCCCAAAGTATACTCCTCATTTTCCTCCTAGAAACGAGGATAGATAGTGATGCTTGCTTTGCTAATTCGCTCATGCCGTGAACAATGAGTCACTCATCTAGTCATCTATGATATTGGCCACTCTTCTCTTTTTAATATACCTAGCCATAATTATGTCTCACTTGTAAGGATTATTTGCATCACCTTAAACAATAAAAGAAAATAAGATGACACATGTACTAGTTGGGGGTATTCGACAACACATATAAACCGAATATCCCCTGACAGTATGAACAGGTGTTCGGTGTCCGAAACATAGCCGAACACCCCAACGTCATACGGTCCGTTCGGCAGAAAGGAGTATTCGACATCTATAAAGTCGAAGACCCCTAACCCCTCACCTCGGGCCTAAATGGTAGTATTCGGCACAAGCAGGCCGAACACTGGTAGAGGTATATACACCATTGATAACTCATGGCAACGTAAACATAAGGTTAAAAGGTAATTAAGTACTCTTAATTACCACAGACATATGATTAAGGAAAGGGCCAAGGCCCACCCAATAAGAATACGTATAAAAAGGGGATCCGCTCCCCAAGGTAAGGGATCTGAATTCTCATTTATTACACACATTAAATGCTCTGCGCCGAACCCTAACTTGAGCGTTGGAGTGTTTCTTGCAGGTACCCCACCTTTCGGACAAGTTACAAAAAGATCTTAGAACACAAAGAGACGACCGAAGGCCTCCCCTTATCCCACGACAGGAACATTTTGGCGCCCACCGTGGGGCCCGGTAAAACTTTCCCCGCAGTCTCATAAAGAATGGTTACTACTCGAAGTCACGCGCACATGGAAGAACGTCTCTTCGACGAAAACCTGGTGGAAGATCAGACAAATCTTTCGTCAGAGTTAAGGCAATTGCGAGCCGACATTTCGGCAATAAGGCAACAGCACGCTCAGGAGTTGTCGGCCCTTCGCCAAGAAAATGCCGATTTGAGGGACTTGAACCGATCCAGGAGACAAGAAAATCAGCAACCAGACAAACATCACGAAGACGAGTCGATCATCAACCTTAGCATGCAGGGTACGACGAATCGGCCTTCCTTTTCTACCTTTAACACACAGTCACGTCCCTGTAGGCACCCTTTTGTCTCAGGGATTATGGAAACTCCCCTTCCTCCAAACTGGAAGAACCTTAGTCTGGACCGATACGATGGTAGCACAGATCCAGATGAACATGTAGATGTGTATGTAACCCAAATCAATTTATACACCGCCGAAGATGTCGTTCTATGTAGGGTGTTCCCCACCTCCCTCAAAGGACGCCCTCAGTTGGTTTACCCGCCTACCACCTAACTCCATCAACAGTTTTGAGACGTTGGTAACAAGATTCGGCAATCAATTTGCAACTAGCAGGCCTCATCATCTAACTTCAGTGGCACTAGTCAATATTCGGCAGGAAAAAGGGGAATCTCTAAGAGTGTTCATGGAAAGGTTTGGTAGAACTGCTTTAAACATCCGAAACCTAGACTCGGCGGTGGCCATGCACCAATTAGTGACGGCTCTTAGGCCAGGAGCCTTCGTCAACAGTCTCTGCAAAAAGCCGGCTCTTGACATGGATGACCTCCGACGACGAGCAGCAAGGTACATGCAAATGGAAGAGTTATCCGAATACAGAAACCAGGTCCAAGCAGAGGCCAACCCAAGGAAGAGGGAACAAGAAAAGGATTACCAAGGAAAGGGAAAAGACAAGATCAGCAAGGAGAAGGAGTACCGTGGCTCCAGGTATACGACTTACACGCCACTCAACGCTAGTCGATCCCGAATACTCGAGCAGGCCCTGGCTACAGAAATATTGGCCATGCCAAAAAGGGCCAATACTCCTCCTAAGGTCGACTACAGCAAACAATGCCGATACCATTGCAATAAAGGTCACTCCACTGAAGAATGCGCCGCCCTTAAAGACAAAATCGAGGACCTCATCAAAATGGGGCACCTTAGAGACTTCGTCCATGATCCGAGGACCGAAAAGTCTCAATTTTGGAGAAATAAAGACAATGACAGAACCTATAGAATGGACCTTAGCCATGGCAGGAGGGACGAAAGGCAAAGGAGCAGGTCCAGGGAACGACAAGACATAAAACCCTCTAATCCTAGGAGGGTTATCAACACGATTGCCGGAGGATTTGCGGGAGGAGGAAGTACTTCTTCGGCCCGAAAAAGGCACTCCGGCTAGTCCGGTCAGTCAACATGACTTCGACTGCAAACAAGCTCAAAATGCCACCCATCACTTTCACAGATGCGGACTTTCAGGGGTCCGACCCAATGCAAGATGATCCAATGGTCATCAGTGTAGATGTGGCCGATTGCACAGTCCGGAAGACCCTGATAGATCAAGGAAGCTCGGCCGACATCATATACTGGAACACCTTCAAACAACTGGACATACCAGAGAAGAAGCTCATGCCGTATGACGAACCCTTAGTCGGATTCTCTGGCGATAGGGTTAACACCAGGGGATGTATAGAGTTGGACACGACCTTCGGGTATGATGGAAAGGAGTACAAGACCATAAGAGTGAAATACATTGTGGTGCACGCCAACACCTCTTACAACATACTACTCAGACGACCGTCGTTGAACACTCTTGGAGCCGTAGTCTCCACTCCGCATCTAGCCATGAAATTTCCATCAAACCGAGGCATGGTCGTTACGGTCCACGCGGACCAAAAGGCGGCCAAAGAATGCTACTTAGCCAGTCTCAAGGTTACTCAACTAAAGGAAGACGACTGCAAGTCAGTACACATGGTCTCGGCGGCTGAACCCTCGCACCAAACTTTGGATCTCGATCCCAGAATCGAGGACAAGCGGGTAAAGTCGAATGAGGAAGTCCATGCATTTCAAATTGGACAAGAAAAAACTTACATTACACACCTCGGAAACAATCTGTCCGAAGAGGGCAGGTTTCGGATTCAAAGAGTAGTAGAACGAAACGCCGATCTCTTTGCCTGGAAGGCCGCCGACATGCCTGGCATTGACCCAAAATTCCATTGCCACAAATTGGCAATATGCCGAGAAGCAAGACCAATTTCGCAAAAGAAAAGGAAGATGGGGGAGGATAGGAGGAGAGCAGTAGAAGAAGAAGTGTCCAAGTTGCTAGTCGCTAATTTTATCCGAGAAGTTAAGTATTCCACTTGGTTAGCCAATGTGGTCATGGTGAAGAAGGCAAATGGAAGATGGAGGATGTGTACAGACTACACGGATTTGAATAAACCTTGCCCAAAAGACGCCTACCCGCTACCAAACATTGACAGATTGGTCGATGGGGCAGCTGGACATCTTTGTCTTAGTTTTTTGGATGCTTATTCAGGGTACAACCAAATCCGAATGCACCCTCCCGATGAAGACAATACCGCTTTCATAACCGAATCAGCCAATTTTTGCTACCAAGTAATGCCCTTCGGCCTGAAAAACGCAAGAGCCACTTTTCAAAGATTGATGGACAAAGTTTTTCGAAAATAGCTAGGACGAAACCTAGAGGTTTATGTCGACGACATGGTTGTTAAGTCTTCCATGCCTGACGAACACGCAAAGGACCTTGAAGAGATCTTCGAGGAACTCAGGAAACATAACATGCGCCTAAACCCTGAAAAATGTGTCTTCGGCGTCCAAGGGGGAAAATTCTTGGGCTTTATGTTAACATGCCGAGGCATAGAAGCCAACCCAGATAAATGCGAAGCGGTTATTCGTATGAAAAGCCTGCGAACCCCAAAGGATGTCCAGAGACTCACAGGGAGAATTGCCTCTCTATCACGATTCCTGCCTAGAATCGCCGAGAAGGTAAAACCCATTATGCGTTTGCTAAAAACAGCCAAGAACTTTTCATGGACCCAACAGTGTGAAGAGGTTTTTCAAGAGCTAAAAAAGACCCTCTCGGCCCCGCCCATACTCCAAAAGCCGGATCCTACAAAAGATCTAGTGCTTTACATCTCGGTTTCCCAAGCAGCCATAAGTGCGGTTTTAGTGCAGGAACATGAAGAAGGCCAGACACCTATATACTTCACTAGCCGAGTACTACAGGAAACCGAGACCAGGTACCAAACGATTGAGAAGGCTGCCCTAGCATTAGTGAATGCTGCAAGACGCCTGAGACAATACTTTCAAGGACATCGGGTGATTGTAAAAACCGATTGCCCAATTGCAAAGGTATTAAGGAAACCAGAATTAGCAGGGAGAATGATGGCATGGTCAGTAGAACTCTCCGAGTTTGACTTAAAGTACGAATCGAGGGGCCCGGTCAAGGCACAGTGTCTGACAGATTTTATCAATGAACTACACCCTGCTGAAATCTTTGAAGAAGAGTGGTGGGTAGTACATGTAGATGGATCGTCAAACCGAAGGGGAAGTGGTGCAGGCATCATACTGGAAGGACCCAACCAAATACGATTGGAACAGTCATTACGATTCGGTTTCAAAGCATCCAACAATCAGGCCGAGTACGAGGCCTTATTAGCTGGGCTCAAACTGGCAAGAGAGATGGGAGCCCGAAAGGTACAATGTTGGAGTGATTCGCAAGTAGCAGCCGAATAGATCAACGGTGGTTTCCAAGTCAAAGACCCTCAGTTGCTGAAGTATTATCATACTTTCATACAGCTGAAACAAGAGTTCGAGGAAATTCGAGTAAATCATTTAGCTCGAGAACACAACGACAGGACAGATCGACTCGCTAAATTAGCTACTACCCAAAAACCCGGACAGTTGAGAACCTTCATCCAGGAGACGTTGCCCGAACCAAGTGTAACCGCCGAAGAATGCATGCAGCTTTCGGCAGACAGGAGTACGTGGACAACTGAAATACAACAGTATTTGTCACAATAATCCTTCCGGAGAATAAAGAAAAAGCCAAAAGATTGCGAATCAATGCTTCAAGGTACATTGTGATAGCCGAAGAGTTATACAGGAGGGGATTTTCCACGCCCTTATTCAAGTGTCTTGAAAAAGAGCAAGCAGAATACGTGATGAAAGAGCTGCATGAAGGAATCTGTGGCATGCACTCTGGAGCACGAACGATGGCAACGCGGGTTCTGCGAGCAGGATATTACTGGCCGACCCTCAAAACTGACCGCGTCGAGCACGTAAAAAGGTGTAGCCAGTGCCAAAAACATGCCAACCTTATCCACCAACCAGCGGATAAATTGCACTCCATCTCGTCACCTTGGCCTTTTGCTGTATGGGGAACCGACATCTTAGGTCCTTTCCCTATAGCCACAGGACAACGCAAATTCTTGTTGGTAGCTGTCGACTACTTCACAAAATGGATAGAAGCAGAGCCTTTGGCAATCATCTCGGCTCAGAACGTACAAAAAATTTTGTGGAAAAATGTCATCACTCGCTTCGGCATTCCGTATGCAATTGTCACGGATAACGGCCTACAGTTCACGGACAAGAAGTTAAACGCTTTCCTTGAAGGCTTGGGAATAAAGCATAAAGTTACTCAGTCGAGCACCCCCAAACAAACGGACAAGCAGAAGCCGCAAACAAAGTCATCCTGGGAGAACTGAAAAGAAGGTTGGGAACCGCCAAAGGGGCTTGGGCCGAGGAGATACCCGAAATATTGTGGGCATACAGGTGCACCCCACAATCAACCATCAAAGAAACACCCTTCAGAATGGTTTATGGGACCGAAGCAATGATCCCAGTCGAAGTAGGAGAGCCTTCATTCCAAAGACAAAACTTTGAGACTTCCGAAAACGAAAGTTCTATGAGATATGAACTAGACTTGGTTGAAGAAATACGTGACCGAGCACGTCTCAATGCCGAAGCATGCAGACAGAGAATGACCCGAAGATTCAACTCAAAGCTGAAGCCACGAGACTTTAAAGAAGGAGACCTAGTCCTTAGGGTGCAAGGCGACGCCCGAAGAGACTCCAAGGAAGGAAAATTGGCAGCCAATTGGGACGGCCCATTCAGAGTTCGGCAAAACCTCAACAATGGGGCGTACAGGTTGGAAGAACTGTCAGGAAAAACAATACCCAGAACCTGGAATTCCACTCATCTTAAATATTACTTTAGTTGATGTATTTTCATTATGTGTTTAAAATGTTGTCTCTTCCCTCTTTATTTTTTAATCCCTACAAGAATGTAGAAGGGTGGGCATACCTTCAAAAGAATTCTAAAAAGAACGGCTTACACTTCGCCATTACCATTTGAGCACACCATTCGGATTTTCTTCAAAATGGTTTCCCTCCCGAGTGCTCCCACTCGGCTAAGGATGCACCATTCGGATTTTCTTCAAAATGATTTCCCTCTCGAGTGCTCCCACTCGGCTAAGGATGCACCATTCAGATTTTCTTCAAAATGGTTTCCCTCCCGAGTGCTCCCACTCGGCTAAGGATGCACCATTCGGATTTTCTTCAAAATGGTTTTCCTCCCGAGTGCTCCCACTCGGCTAAGGATGCACCATTCGGATTTTCTTCAAAATGGTTTCCCTCCCGAGTGCTCCCACTCGGCTAAGGATGTACCATTCGAATTTTCTTCAAAATGATTTCCCTCCCGAGTGCTCCCACTCGGTTAAGGATGCACCATTTGGATTTTCACACCCATTTTTATGACAATCGTCGATGTAGAAAGCGCTTCCTAGAAAAACACATACAGTTCTACTTCGCCCAAAAATAAAAACGCAAGTATTACAAGACAAGAGCAAAAACGCGAAATAAACTAAACAAATACCGAAAGGAAGAATGTATTTTTCATTTGATTATCATAAAAAAAGGCCGAGTCCATATACAAAATATCAAAAGGCTCTAACGGCCTAAAAACTACAAAAAATCATTCTATTTTGCCTAGTCCTCACGAACATCGGCGTCAGCAGTTTCCTCATCACCCCCCTCGTCAGCGGCCCCAGGATCCGCACCACCATCAGCAGCCGAACCATACAGAGGATTCTCTAAGATGGCATCCTCCGGAATGTCATCAATAGGCACCAGCTGCCCTTGATAAACATCCTTCTCCATATCAAAAATGTTGCGGTCACGAACATTATAGAAATGTGTTATTTGCCGCAATCCATGGAGGAAACCAGCCTCGCGTTCGGCTAGAATCTTTTCTTCGGCCGAAGAGCGGAACCTCTCCCTGGCAACACGCTCCGCATCCCGTTCTTCCCGAGCCTCGGCCAACAGAGCCCTTAGCCGCTCGATCTCATTAGATTGAAGCTTAGCATCCTTCTCGGCCATTATTACTTTGGTATTTAAATCATGCACATTGACCGTGAGGTCCTTAACTTCATCCTTCAAACGCCCATTCTCGTCGGCCAAAGCCAAGTTGGCCTCCAACACTTGTCTATTAGACGCCTGGGCCTCCTCCAAATTCTCCTTCAACTTATCGGCCTCCTTCAAAGGATTTGCAAACATATGATATGCGACGGCTGTGGCCCTTGCCTGAAATTCGCAAAAGGCTGACCAGTTGGCAGCAGCATCGGCTTTGTTAAGGATGGCCTTCCTAGTATCCGAAATATCGTTGGAGCTCACCATCTTCTTTGGCCGAAAGTCTTTGGCAAAAAAGCCTTCAACGGTCAAGGCGTTGATAGAAGATAAAGAAGCTGAAGCAGGAAAACCCAAGGTCTGTTGCTTCAGTTTCTTAACCCTTTCTTCTTCCGAAGCCTCACGACTCCGGTGCCTTTTCTTGTGATCTCTATCTTTGCTTTTCTTTTCTCCCGCTGGAGGAGGCACAGTATCTACTGGGGTTGGCCGAGGGGTCGATTGTTTGGGAATGGGGGGCACGGAAGCAATTCCAGATTTGTTCCCCGCAGCTTGAGCCCGATTCCTCCGGGCATTCCGGAATGAAAATACATCTCCTCCGGCATCGGCCATAATACCTACACAAAAAACACTTAGTCAGTGACAAAAGCTAAACTTCGAAACACTAGTAAAGAGAGAACAAAAATCTTACCACACATGTCTGCTAATACAGTGGAAGAATTTAACAAAGCCACAAGCTGCCTAGCAGGGAGCTTTCGGGGGAGAGACTCAAGAAAAAGGAGATCCTCGCGTTCCGTTTCGGTCATCATGGATTTTGGAAACTTGTCATAACGCCGAGGGTTTTGCTCCCAATAGAAAGGAAATAGGGACTTTCCACTCGTATCATAAAGATGGTGAGTCCCTATATTCGGCCTAACAACTACCTTAAAGAAACCGGTTTTGAAATTTTTATAAGAGGTAGTAAATGACTGGAAGATAGGCCTTTTCGGTTTTCTTATCAAAGAAACCCATAAACCATCTTTAGGCCGAGTACAAAAGTAGTACAGAAACACGCTTACCGAAGGCTCTATAAAATTAAAAATACAGAGAGCTCGGAATGCCTGGATAGCAGTCCACCCATTCGGATGCAACTGCGAGGGTGCCACGTTTAAAACCCGAAGCACCCCCATAGTGAAGTCGTCAAAAGGAACCTTCACATGTAGATCACGAAATACGCAATCATACATATAAAAGAAGTCCCTTTTCGAGTTGTCTTTTCCCATAAAAACAAATTCAGGATTCGGCTCTCGCCGACAACACTGTAACCCTACGGGACAAAACTCTTCTTCGGCAATGGAAGACACATCTACATAGTTTACAAAATTACAGACGCTACGCTTATCGTCATACCGAGACCAATAGGCCCCAACTTCTCCAGCAACCCAAGTATACCCTTCCAGGGTAATGGGTGGAAAAACCCTTTTCACTTGAGCAACCCGGAGTCTACGCTTCGGTTTTGCTCCAGAGGCCTCCTCCGCCGAAGAGGCAGAAGGGGCTGCAGGACCCATAACACTCTCACCCATCCCCTCTCGGATTGGAGACGAAGAAGGAGATGCCGAAGAAGAAGAAAAGGACTCAGAAGACGAGGCAGTCGAAGACCCCTTGCTAGAATCTCCACTACTAGAGGAAGCGGACGGAATGTCAACTACCTCGGTTCCCCCAGAAAGCTCAAGGCTAGCCGAACTCATAACAACAAAAAGAAAAAGAAATAGCCGAACTCTCGTACCTTAATTAAGACGAGAAGAAAGAAGCTAGAAGTGACTATTCGGCCGAGAGCAAGAGAAGAAGATTTTAGTGAAATCGTAAATATGGGGAACGAGGACGACGTCCTTCACCCTATTTATAGGGCCCAGGCCCATAACGGTCCAAAACCCCCCCAACCGTTAGATCTACTAAGATCTAACGGTTCACATAGCGCAACGCTTCGATCCCTCCAACCCAACGGCTTTATTATGCCATAAATGGCAGTAATTTCAAACGACACAACCATGAAACACTAGTATCAACAATAAACCTCTTCGCTATCCTCCTTCGCTTGAGGCTGGGGGGCATGTGTACTAGTTGGGGTATTCGACAACACATATAAACCGAATACCCCCTGACAGTATGAACAGGTGTTCGGTGTCCGAAACATAGCCGAACACCCCAACGTCGTACGGTCCATTCGACAGAAAGGAGTATTCGACATCTATAAAGCCGAAGACCCCTAACCCCTCACCTCGAGCCTAAATGGTAGTATTCGGCACAAGCAGGCCGAACACTGGTAGAGGTATATACACCATTAGTAACTCATGGCAACGTAAACATAAGGCTAAAAGGTAATTAAGTACTCTTAATTACCACAGACATATGATTAAGGAAAGGGCCAAGGCCCATGAGGGCCCAAGCCCAATAAGAATACGTATAAAAAGGGGATCCGCTCCCCAAGGTAAGGGATCTGAATTCTCATTTATTACACACATTAAATGCTCTGCGCCGAACCCTAACTTGAGCGTTGGAGTGTTTCTTGCAGGTACCCCACCTTTCGGACAAGTTACAAAAAGATCTTAGAACACAAAGAGACGACCGAAGGCCTCCCCTTATCCCACGACAGGAACAACACAATTATGAAACTAAAAGTTCCGGTAAAATACTCATTAGAGTTGATTTAATGGTAGAAATTTGAATAATATATATTAAGTCATAAGTTGAATTGACTTTGATAAAATGTGTATTAATTTTGCTAGTAATTCAAAATAATGTATTTCTTGAGTTATGCTTTGATTAGAGTTGGCAAATTAGGTTGTTTAACTTGGACCTACTTAATTAGAATGTGAAATTAAGCAATGATTTGGTTTAGTCCTATGTTGACCCAACAAGCTAAGTCAATCCTAAATAAAAATAAAGAAAAATTAAAATTGTTTAATATACAAAATTTTAAGACACATATATATAAATTTATAAAAAAAATTAAAATGGTTAATCAGGGTCAGGTCAAATAGATCCAATTTTTTCAAACTTAAATTTAAGACTTGAACATGATCGATGTGTTAGGCTAAACAAGTCAGACTAAATTTTAGGAGCCCAATTCAACCTTAATATTAAGCTATTTGAGCCAGCCTATTGAGTCATATTTAAATTTCCATCTCTAACTTTAATAAATTTACACCACACATTCAAATGTCGTCTTCAACTTATTATATATCGATAATTATGACATAGTATAATCTTCCTCAATGTGTTTAACAAAGTCATATACGTTTTTTACTCTTTTTTTTCATTCTAAGATTGTCTAATCTAAAGAATGACATTGATGTGTATTCACAATCTTAATTGGTGAATTTAAAAGGTTTTGAAATGAAGTGATTACTTATGATATTTTCATTAAGTAAATTTTCATAATGAGAAAAACTTTTATGTGGACTATCAATAATCTTTACACTTATAATAAGATGTTATCTAGACTAAGAAAATCATCCTATTGATGCACCAAACAATTTTTTATAATAAAATTAGACTATTATCATATCCTATTCTGGCTATCAAATAATCCCTAATGATTTGTTTGTTTCAATGGAAGGAGGGACAACAAATTTATGAAAGACGAAAAAAATATATTATTTTTAGTCTTTCTCTAGTTTAGTGTAAGGAGACAAAGGAAGAAATGATCGAGAGTTACGAGTGTTCCATAACATTTTTACGCTCCATTCAATTTTCAAGGGAAGAGAAAAGGAAGAGTTTTTTTTGTTCGCATGTTGTGAAATACTCATTTTCGCCAAAGAACCTAGATAATCACCTTTACTTAAGTCTTCTCTCTCAATCACATTTTTTTTCTATCTAAAAGACCTTGTTTAATGGAGCTAAGAAATTTCACTTAGACCAACGTAATGTTGTTAGGGAAGAGGTTTTTTTTTTTTACAGAGAAAAAAAATACCTTTATTTATATCACATCTCATCCTTTATTTATATCATTTTTTTTTTTACACTTTTAACATTTTTTTTGTAGTGTTTGGTAGGTTCTACTTCTAAATCAGGAAAGAATCATTAAATGAGAAACGAAACCTACCAAAAATTTTAACCAACACATTATCACTTAACTGACGACAATGACCTAAAACAAAACTTTTAATATATCAGGGATCTAACGCAAAAAAAAAAATTAGGGACTCAAAATAAAATTGATCTGGACTCAAAACATAATTAAACCAATTTTTTTTTAAACCAAACATAACCTAAAATATAATATAAGAGTGTGTTAATATTATACTTTACAAAGGTTAACTCTAAAAAAAAAAAATTTCTTTTACTTCTACTCAACCCATGATTTGTCTTCTAAAATCATGTTTAAATACAGCTCAACCATGATTTTACCAAACCAACCACTCTTTGTGGATGAAAATCAGCTTACACTCTTTAAGCCATGATTTAAGATATGCAAACTTCAATTCAATCACGCACAAAGTAGTTTTGCAGAGGATTTGATTTTGAAATTAAAAACAGCTTAATGCTACTTACATTACGACTGTGGAGTTGAGTCTGCCTCACAGTGAAAGGATTATTGTTATTTACAAATCATACCTGGCTCAATTATAGACAGATACGCTTACATCATAGAGGAGCATGATCTTCTTTCTATTTATAATGAACATTAAATAAGTATAAAGCTTGCACGGACGGCAGTTTTCACTCGTCCAAAATGTTTAAGGCCGGCATCAACGTCAAACACCATCAATAGATTAATTAATTGGTTTTCCTTCACAAATCAAATATACCAGTTCAGGCTGCTCAGCCATTACATACATTTTTCTTAAAAAAACCATGTATCCAAAGTATATTCCACCTCGATCAGCAGATTGAAAGTCATGTTAGCTTCTTCTTTTTTTATTTGAAAATATTTTAAAATATGATTAGGTGGTGTGATTTGTCAGAGATAGAGATTGATGTAGACTTAATTAAAAAAAGTACGTGATTAACTTTAACATGTTAATTTAAATAATTAACGTGTTTACAGTAATTTGTTGTTTAAATTTATGGGATGGAAAGTTCTACAAATCAACAAGTTGTTGGTCCAAATAAAACTAGAATCTACTTAAGTAAGATATTATGTATGAACCTTGTGGATATAAAAAACATAGTTAAGAGAGAATTTTTCATTAAAGATAACCAGCAAAGTATTCTAATGGAGATTAATTATTGACAAACTTTGTAAATGTTTAACATCAATAACATAGTTAAAAAAATAACTCAAGTTCGTATTAGTCAGGACTCAAGAAATCCGTACATTTAATAGACAAGGGGTTATGTTATGTTATTATAATTTGTTTTCTTTTACTTTTAATTAACATATCTTCAATGCATGAAACTGCTACTTGTAATTTTTTTTGGTAGATGGACGAAAAGAAAGGGAAAAAAGCGAAAAGGAAAACAGCAAAACAAGTTAATACATAAAAAAATATAATAAAAAAATATAAATTTAAAAATACTTAATGAAAGATTATTTGAAGTTTTCAATTTTATAAATATTAAAAATTATTTAAATTAATGAAATATTATTTTAATATGACAATTCATGAATATATCATTATACTTAATATTGATTGAAAAAATAGTATATATTAAATAATTAAATAAACCAAAAATCTCTTTTGATTAAATAACTAATTAAAGAGAAAAATATGATTTGAATTGATATTGAAACATATAAGACACATGTTACAAAAGAAATCCGTACATTTAATAGACAAGGGGTTATGTTATGTTATTATAATTTGTTTTCTTTTACTTTTAATTAACATATCTTCAATGCATGAAACTGCTACTTGTAATTTTTTTTAGTAGATGGACGAAAAGAAAGGGAAAAAAGCGAAAAGGAAAACAGCAAAACAAGTTAATACATAAAAAAATATAAATTTAAAAATACTTAATGAAAGATTATTTGACGTTTTCAATTTTATAAATATTAAAAATTATTTAAATTAATGAAATATTATTTTAATATGACAATTCATGAATATATCATTATACTTAATATTGATTGAAAAAATAGTATATATTAAATAATTAAATAAACCAAAAATCTCTTTTGATTAAATAACTAATTAAAGAGAAAAATATGATTTGAATTGATATTGAAACATATAAGACACATGTTACAAAATAAGAAAAATGTAAAGTTACATCAAAAGAAAATATATATAAAATATTTTTAAAAAATTAATGATTCAAATTTATAATATAAGGGTGGATGCCAACAAAGGTTGGTTCAGTTGGTAAGGATCGGATTCACATCCCACAAGAACGTGGATTTGAATATGGCTGCCGATGTGAGTAGGGGTGGCAAAACAAGTTGGACCCATCAGGCCAACCCGTTTTGACCCCTTTTTTTGGCAAGGCGGGTTGAGGTTTTTAATCCGCTAACCCGTTTTGACCCGCCCCGTTTTGGCCCGCCAAAAAATGGGTTGAGCGCGGGTCGGGGCGAGTCAACCCGCCAACCCATTTTTATAAAAAAATAATAAATTTAATATTTATTTTTATATTTTATACATATATTACTAATATTTATTTAATATATTTTTTGTCTAAATAAATTATTATTCAAAATTTAAGATAGTACATTTAATTTTTTAATAAGTATTTATTATTTAATATTTATAAAAGATAAAATTAATTAAAATATATTTATTATATTTTTTTTCATTTTTTTGTTTTTTGGAGGGTTGGCGGGCCAACCTGCCAACCAGCCATAAACGGAGCGAGCTTGTATTTTCGACCCACTTTCCTTATGCGGGGTGAGTCGAGCCAACTCGTTTTTGGCGGGTCAATGGCAGGGCGGGGTGGGTCGGGGCGGGCCGGTCCGTTTTGTCATCTGTAGATGTGAGGACGTTATGGGTGGACAATATATAGATACCTCTGTAAGCGCTCAGTGAGCCTTGAGGCATACTCTGGCACTAGTGAGCTCCTGGAACCCAACTCACCTCAAACTTTTATCTCTCTCTCTCTCTCTCTCTCTCTCTATATATATATATATATAAGGGTGGATAATTTTTGCTTTTGGCAACCTAAGTCATACAATTGAAGGGATCTTTTGGCATATATGTAAGAGAAAGTGTAAAACAATTTTGCACTGTCATCCAATCATAAATTACAAAGTGTGAATGTAAACTCCTTGTGTACACAAACTTTATAGCAACTAAGAAAGCATGACATATTTTATGGTTCAATAATAAAATTGAGCATGCTAATATTATTAGTAGCTTTTGATTTCTGTTAAAGAAAAAATATAATTCAAATTACTAAGTAAATACTTGTATTTGTTGAAAGGTTGAAATCTTTCATTCCATAGACAATTAATTTCATTTCTGATTTCTCAATTTACTCTATCAAATGATTAAAATTGTTTGATTTGATAAATTCTATCAATTCGTTTGGGATTATAGTAAATAAATTCGTGTGATTATCATGCTGTGTAATTTATTGGTTTATTTAAATATTTTATGAATTTCGACAGAAAGTTGCATGGTATTTATAATTAACAATTAATCAGTCTTGCATTTATAGGAAAAAAAAAATAATGCTAGCTACATGAATATATATTTCTTCTAGTCAAATCAAGATACCTGTCGTCTACATGAATATACATGAACAGTAATAGCTAACAATCTACTATTCTCATATTTCTGCAACATTAAAAGTTCTTGCATAATAAGCTAAAACATTAATCGAGAGAGGGAAAATAATATAATTCAATCACTCTTAATTTCGTAAAAATATTTACTAACATTATTTACATTTTAAAAAATAAAGGGAGGGAGACTGGGACATAGTTGCTACAGTCGTATCAGAAGGACATGTTTGGATGGTTCTGCAGAAGTGCACCATAACATACAAGACGTCATTTTGCTGCGCTGCTAAATTTGGAGGTGATTTTCGTCCAAAGAAACACACCATTTATCACAAACCATTCCGTATAATCCTTTTCCTGACAACATTATGCTCAATGATTTTTCTTGTCTCCAAATCTTTTAGCGGGGTGCATAGAGAAAAACAGCGTCAAATTTAGTGCGTGTTTGGAAATTCTTTCAATACGCACATATACTGTAAAATCCGTCTCAAAATGAGTCAACTACTTAGAAGTTGCAATTTGTTGATCCTGTGAATATGCGTCAAATTGGGTGAAGAAGCAGAAACAAACACGCTTAGAGTAAATCTTCACCCTCCTCTTCAAAATTATTGAGGTTGCTGACTTTCTTTTTTCAGATTTGTAAAAGAAAAATGTTTCATGTACATCTCATGCTAGTATACAATGGAGAGAGAAAAAAAAGTGTAAATATTAAATAAAAGGGAGATATAGAGCACTACTAGAAAATGACATATAAACCCTAATAGATATTTTAGCAATGACGAAATGACAGTCTAACAAAATCAATATTAATGTGTTTGTGTCGGTCAAAAGAGTTAGATATTTAATAGCATCAACTAAGTCATTGCTTAAACAAGCACGAATATGTGTCAAGATTGACATTAATTGATCAATGTTAATTTATGTTTATCTTGCAGTGAAAAGAAATGAAATGTGTCGATGAGACATTTATACCGTGCAAATGTCAAAAAAAAAAATAGAACTCTTTTGTAGAATAAGATGTTAGGCTTTGAAATTTGAAGGACATCAATAACTTTTGTCTCTAGTGTTAATTTTAAAATTCAACAATAAAATACTATCATGTTATATTAAGTTACACCTTGGATATTAAAATAAACCCAAAATGATGTCATTTTGTTTATAAGTGATGCTTGATTCTTTCATTTTTGTCCTTCTCAACCTTAAAACTCATCATATTTGCCCTTTTTCTTCTTCTTCTTCTCCTTCCTCTTCAATCACCAAAGCGTAGTCATTAATCTCCTTTTCAAAGCTCACTAACAAGCAACGAATTTGGTGCTGATAATAATTAAGTGAATGTGAGGAAAACATAAGACACAACATTTGTTTAAACAGATAAAATGGTATCTCCTCTTCAAAAAAAAAAAAAAAAGATAAAATGGTATCTCATTTGACTGTGTCACCAACTTCATATTTTTCACCAAAATCAAATGAGCGTACCGAGCAACAATAGCATTTAGAGTTACCAAGTCAATCCCATAAAACACCTTGCGTTCATCCCACTCAAACACACCTTTCCCATGAAACACATTTGACATTATTTTTAAATTAATGTTAGGTAAATTAGTACAAACAAATCAAGTCTTGGAGCCTTCACACTTAATGACACACATGCCTTGTCAAACCATTTATTGCCACACATGCTGGTGATGTTACGATAATTATGCAAAGGAAAAGTCTATATGAAAAGATGGATTTGAAAGACGTTCCATTAACACAAAAGCTTAAATTTGGATAGTAGTATAAATCCTACCAAAGCTATCTCCTTCAATTGGATCAACTAATCCATGTGTTTTCTAATCCTAATTACTGAAGACCGTCATAACATAATAGAAGGCAGATGATATATTAGCGTTTAATTAACAAATAAGGTATTGTGATCACTGTATAATAAGGCTTCATTTTCTGTTGCTATTGTGTACTCCTATAGAATTGAAGTGATTAAGAAAACAGAGGGTTAGGATTAAATGTGAGAGCCTGAGAGGTGGGGACCAGAGGTGATAAGCTTGGAAAATGAAGGGGGATCCATCCACCACTACCATGTCGGAAGCTCCTAAACACAACAAATAATTTACCGGCTTAAATATATTTTTAGTCCCTTAAATATGGGTTATTATTTTTTTAGTCTTCCATATTTGAAATTGCTATTTTTAGTCCCTGAAATTCGCAAAATGCTCATTTTAGTCCCTCTGCATAGTGTGAGTCAAACGAGGAATAAGAGATTCACAATTTGTTACGACTTTTGATTGCCAAAATTTGATTTTATATTTTAAATATTAAAGTACGATTTTTGACAGTTTAAAATCGTCAGAATCAAGTCAATAAAAGAAATTAAAGTGATTTTAAAGCAGTTAATGGGTTTTTAATTTTTTATCGACTTGATTCTGGCAGTTTTTAACTACCAGAAAATCATACTTTAAAATATAAAATAGAAAATCAAATTCTAGCGGTCAAAAGTTGTCACAAATTGCGAATATCTTATTCTCCGTTTGGCTCGTACTGTGCAGAGGGACTAAAAAAAGCATTTTACGAATTCTAGGGACTAAAAAAAGAAATTTCAAATTTGGAGGACTAAAAAAATAATGATCCACATTTGAGGGACTAAAAATATATTTAAACCTAATTTACATGTAAAACTAAACAAATATATATATATATATATATATATATATATATATATATATATATATATATAATATAATATAATTTTGTTCCGCACTAAAACAAACATGCGATAAATTTTTTATTGAATAATTTATTTATTATAATAATAGTAAATAATTAATGAGTAAAGAAATTTTATATTATCATCTAATTACATAATATATGACAAGTTTATTAATTTTTATAATAACTAGATCAGGCTTGTACTTTATGCGCTTTTTAATAAAAACAAAATGGAGAAAGTGAGCGTTAAAGGAGTTAAAGGAGAGAGAGTGTGAAGAAAAAGTGAGTTCTAATTCAATGTCCAGGTGACATGTGATGATGGTTTGACAATTTTTATATTATTATAGATTATCTACTCATGTTAATGATATTTTTTGACTGATTGACAATGTAAAACTTTCTATACGTCTAAGGCATAGAAATTAAACTTTTATATTAAAAAAGAATTTAATGACTATATACTGTCAATGTAAAAATTTGTATATTGTCAATTAATAATAAATTATTATTAATATGACTTTTATGATGATTATTATAAAAATTAATAAGTTTATCATACATATTACTTTATGATTGGATGACAATATAAAATTACTTTATATTGTTATTCTAGCCTATCATATTATAACTGTTTTTTCATAAGTATGTTAGGAACGCGGATCTTCTCCTGCACATAACGTCTCCAGCTCTCTCGTGCAGTTAATTTGAACCCTTGAATGTATTTAACTTAGTCATGGCTTGGATATATATAATTAATATCAATATTTTATGTTAATAAAAATTTATTGAATATAATTAAAATCATATCAAATAAATATACTAAATATATAAATTGTACGTTATAATTAAAATTTATAATATATATATATATATATATATATATATATATATATATATAATTTTCAATGAGTTAACTATTATGTAATAAAAATTTATATAAATTAGACATTTATAGTCAGGTAATCTTATAGTTGATATTTACTTAAATTTTTTAATTATATTATATTGTTTATTAAATTAAATTTATTAATGAAATATTAAATAATTTTAAAATTTTATACAAATTTGTAGATATAATATATTCACTAAAAACATTGGATTGAACAATTGAATTGGAATTATAAAAAGAGAAGTGATAGCAATACATTCTTTAACACACTCCTCCCAACATATACTCAATCATTAGTTGAATTTTATTGAAAACTATAAAATTAGGAGAGAGAGAGTCATTAAATAACAAGTGAGACCTATAAAAATTTGTGATTTTCAATAAATTTTAACCAATCATGGAGAGTGTATTCAAAAGAGTGTGATAGAAAGTGTGTTGCTAGCATTTCTCTTATAAAAAATGTAGTATACATAAAGAGTTATTAATTTGAAAATTCTCGCCTATCAAAAACAAAATAATTTGAAAAATCTCACAAAAAATTATTGTTGTTCTTCCGGCCAAAAAACAATGTAAGCTTTACAGTGAGAAGTTTAAATAAAATATATGAAACCATGTGTAGATTAATTGGCACAAAATTATTTTGTTATGGAGGTCATGCTGGTCTTTCCTAATTAATTAGAGCTATGAAGCAAACTGCCTTAAAGAACACCAAGCTTAGTAACTTAGATCGACACCTGCACTTAACCCAGATACACTGGGATTAGAGTAATATTCACACTTAAGTAACAGGTACTTTGACACATGATCACATATGTCCACGTATGAAATATAACAAATCTAAGGGTTCTTCCTACCAAATATGCCTATAAATATGAGAATTTGTATGGATAATTTTACTCATTTTCACTACTTTTCGTACACATTATAACTTGAGTGTCAAAATCTCTGCAGGTGCCAACACTTGAGTCACTTAACCAAGACGATCACGATCTACTGTGTCTCTCACTGTGTTGTTGACCAAAATCTTACCCCTTGTGTCCACATCACAAAATGCTTCAACTTAACTTGTTATCTCGAGTTTGAGTTATGACTTATGATCATACTATTTCGTTAAATATATAGAGGAAGAACTTTATTGTTAATAGTTATATTATCCTATTCAAGTATGATTATTTTTAACTAAGGATATTTGTGATTCGTAAAAAAAGAAATTATGAATCCATAAATCTATCTAGACATCAATATCATTATCTCCGTTAAAAAAATAAAAAAAGAGGGAGTAACCTGCGTAGGCAAAGGCCGCCAGTGAAGTGAGGACGTTAGGTTAAAACTTAATATAACGGAGATTGACGGTGAAGGTTGTGGAGTGACGTGGAGGGCGGGGCCGTTTTAGTGAAATGGTCTCCATCATGTGGGGCAGAGCTGACATTTTGAGAATTTCATTAATCTCTTCTCTTACAACAAAAATCTCATTCATTGATAATAATAAAAAATCTCATTCATTACTCACGCGCTTGTTAGAGTGAAGTGAAGTTGGAAGGAGAACAAGAGATTAGATAGTGAAAAAAAAAAAGATAGTGTTAGTTTATGTCCGCTAATTATCACTCCTTTTGACTTACTTACGCGTTAATCCCATAATTTTCCTTAAATTATGACTTTATTGTGTTGTGTATGCATTGGATGTAGAGTGGAGGTGCTAAACTTTCAATGCAAGTTACTTCTCTTCACGCTATTATCAAAGTCAATGCATTCGTAAAGCCGTGAGAGACAGTAAGGCAATGTAGAAATATTTGTACAATTAAAAATTCAATGGCAGTAATAACATTTATACAATTTGTAACTTAAAAGAAATCACGAATGACTTGGTATACATTTATTAGCAGTAACTTACATGCACTACTTTTTTTTCCTTCTGAATTCTTACATGCACTACTTACTTCTACTTGTGTAGTATTTTTTTAAGGCAAAATATAGAATATAACAATATAAAATAATTCTCCCTTCATTCATTTTTAAGTGTCACATTTTTAAAATTTATTTGTTTCTATTTATTTGTCGTTTGTAAAGTTTAAAATTACATTAATTACACTTTTATCAATTATACCCTTATTTATTTTTTAATATTTAATTAATTTACACATGCATTTATTATAGAATAAAAAAGAAGAGGGGTAAAATAGAAAATTTCACAACTATTTTATTAGAATCAAGTAAATTTACTTAAACAACACTTAAAAAGAAACAGGGAGTATTATATTTTGCCTTAAAAAAATATTTATTACCAGTAACCTCTTAAATGAGACCCATAATAATCACCTTTGACATCTCTCCTAATAACCCACGACAATAAACTAGTAGTATTATGCTTTAGCCACGTTTATTTATTTATTTACGAAGCTTCTATCTCTTACCCGCGGCATTTGCAACACAATTATTTAGTAGAAAAAAGCATCATCAAATCTAAATTTTCCATGTGTAAAATGTGATCTTGACTTTACTTCCTTTTTTATTTATTTTTTATGTTTAAATTCTGCCTATTTATAAAAAGTTGAGTGTAAAAATGTAATATTTTAATGGCTATTTTTTTCTCTGAAGAGGGACTTAATCACAGTAAGCTCTAAGGAGAGAAGAGAAAATAAAATGAGAAATTTATAATCTTATTTACATAAAATTCCTAATTTCTTAACTAGAAATGCACTAATTTAGATTCATGTAACTTTAAAAACTCTAAAGAACATGTTTGGGTAAACTTATCCAAAAGTCTTTCTATAATAAGAAAATAACAAAAAAAATGATATGAGCCTTCTCAATAAGTTGACATAAGTTTATGTATAAGCTAATCAATAAAAGTTATCTTGTATAATAACTTTTCTAAAAAAATATGCTTGGTTTAGAAAAGAAGCTAAAAAAGAAGAAAGTGAAGGAAAAGGAAAGGAAATGATAAGTAAAAATGTAAGATGATTTTGTAAGTTATTTGATAGAATTTTTTTTTTGTTGTTGTTTAAATGTTTAGAAAGCAATAAATATATATATAAAATAAAAAAGTATAATGAAACAGGAATGATTTTATCTTTTTAGTATAAAAAAACACCTTTCCCTTCTCATTTTGTTTACTTTTGGATAGATTAAAAAAAATATGGATCTCACGTATATTTTACGTATAAAAAAACAGGAATAATTTTACGTTGTCTTCCTTTCTTCTTAATACTATACCAAAAAACGGATGATATTTTTATCACTTTGTCCCTTCCATGTTTCTTCCCTCCCATTTTTTCCTTTCAAACAAATATAATTGTCAAATTATTTAAGGTTTGTAACTTCTTAATTTTATTATTTTTTGTGTAATTTCTTTTATGGTGAATATTTGTACAATTAAAAATTCAATGGCAGAGAA
Source organism: Pueraria montana var. lobata (assembly GCA_026413185.1). Lineage (NCBI taxonomy): Eukaryota > Viridiplantae > Streptophyta > Magnoliopsida > Fabales > Fabaceae > Pueraria > Pueraria montana. The sequence goes on along the minus strand of CM048648.1, from coordinate 21,682,485 downwards.
CTCGATATTCTCTCTATATATTATAAAGTTGTTGAAATGTGTTATATATTATTAAATATATGTGTTATAAATGTTCTATTATTATTTAGTTCTAAATATATGTAGTAAATATATTATTATAGTTCATAGTAGTATAATAAAAAAATTATTACAAGTAATAATAATATATTTAATATTAAATATATTTTATTTTATATCTTTATATTGTTTTAAATTTATTAATATGTATAAAAATAAAATTTGGTCCTTCTTTTAAGTTATATATAAAATTTAAGTTATATATAATATAGCTTGTTAAAAGGACATGTGAAAAATTCACACTAGCCTAAAAAGATTTATTGTTGAAAAAAATATATTGCAAACGAAGTTGTTGAGTTTTATACAAACGACTTATTAAAAGTAGAAGCTATCGAGCTTTCAAAGTCTTGTCATGTGGGAAAAGGTGCAAATAAGGTTTATGATAGTAATTGAATTCGTGCATTTTTTTAGTTTAAAAGATAAAAAACTTAGTGTTGAGTTATGTTCGACAAAACTAGCTAAAAAGTTAGCTGAAAATTGAAAAACTAACTAAAAGCTGAAAAGTTAGTTAGAAGCTGATAGTTGAAAACTGTTAAGCTAGCTTATTAAATCATAAGTGTTCGGTAAAACTACATGTTGAAGTAGTTGAAAAATTTAAAATGATAAAAATTGACATATTTATATGATATTTTTATATTAATTTCAATTTTATTTTATGGATAAAAATATATTTTAAGGTGTTATAATTTTAATTTTTTAATTAATTTTAAACTCTTGTAATTTTTAATTTATAAATAAATTATTTTCATTATATTTTTAGTTTCAATTATTACGTTTTTTCATATTAAGTACTAGTATTATACTATTAATGCTATACTATATCTTAAAATATTTTTAATCAAGTTTAAAATAAAGTAAAAAAATAAGCACTTAAGTAGGCATTATACTTTTATTATGTTAATTAGCGTAGTAGTTAAAATAAATTTTCTAATATAAAATTATTCAAAAAAAAAAATCTAACATTTATCATTATCAATTTTGTGAAGTATAATGTTGAAATAATAAATTAAATATTATAAATAGTACAATGGTTAAAATAAATACTGTAATATAAAAAATGTAAAATGTAATAAAAAATAAAATAAAAAAAATAAATAATAAAATCCTGTTTTATTTAAAATGGGTAATAAGGAAATTTAATAAATATGTTAAGGATAAAAAGAAAATAAAATATAAAAAACTAGAAGCTAGAAGCTAGCGTTTTAAAAAATGCTACTTCAAGTAGTATTTCAAAAAATGTTAGAAACTATTAAAAAAAATTTTGTTTATCGAACAATCAAATAAGTTTTTCAGCTAATAAAAAAAAGCTAGAAACTAACTGAACTGGCTTGTCGAACATAGCATTGACATCTATATATTATTTTGGAGTTATTGAAATAATTTGTGAGATTGGCTACACTAAATTTAGAGTGTCTGTTTTAAAAAATAAGTGGGTTAAGAACAATGGTGTACAAACATATAAATTGAAATTTACATCGGTAAACCTGAATATATATATATATATATATATATATATATATATTCATTTTCCCTAAGCATATCTACGGAATGTTAATCAGCAATTAATGAAGATACTCATGGTCCTTACATTGTAGCGAAATTCACCTATAAGAAGGTCTATGGCATCGCCTAGAGATAGAGTAATGTAGAGCCTATATAATTTATATAGCTGTATTGCGTGTACTTAATTTGAGCCTTTAACGGCAGTAACAATAAAGAATTAGCGGCGCGCAGTGGTACAATGAATTCCCAAAGTCCAGACATCTTTTTCCCATATTCAATCTTTTTTTTTTCTTTCTATAAGATATGTTAGAGGATGTTTGAATTAAAGTTTATAATTTTAAATTTAGGTTAAATTTAAATTTGTAAATTGAATTGGTAAAAGTATTTTAAGTTTTACTTTTTTTAAATTCAGTTTAAAGATAAAAATTTATTTTTAAATATATTTTTGAGAGATAACCAAACATGAATCTAAAATAATGTTATTCTTAAATATACTTTTAGATTTTTCCACTAAAAATCCAAACATGTTCTTAATATGTTACTCCCTCCGTTCCAAAATAATAGTCTTTTAAGGTTGCGACATACTGATTAAGAAACATTCAATTAATACAAGTTTAGACAAAAATATCCTTACTTTTTCAACTACTCTTGTTATAAATTATCTCACTATCCATCAATAACAAAAAATCATATTATCCATTAACTTATTTTTATGACAGATGTCTCTTTTCAATACAAATATTAATTGATCTTCTTAATTATGTCTAGGGACATTGTTGAAAAAAACAGCTTAAAAAAGTTAAAAGGACTATTATTTTGGAATAAAAATAAAAAACTAAAAAGACTATTATTTTGGAACGGATGAAATATATTATTATACTTTACAAAATAAAAAAATTGATATATCGTCAACGCAAATAAATTAATTTAATTTCAATAAGAAATTATTACATCATTCAATATTTCAAATAGTTATTACATTTAATCAAACTAGAATGTAAATTTTTTTTACAACCAGCAATAATAACTTTTTTTTATAGAAAAAAGAATCCATCGGAAGGAGAAAAGAAAAGCCAAAATGGAAACAAAGTAAAACACAAAAATGTATCTTTTGGATCTTATCTGTTAGAGGTTGCGTGGAGTTTCATCGGGGATCGAGCTCGGTCACGAGCGTTTTCTCCTTTTTCGTTTTAGTTAAATATTTTTATTCGGAGTTAAATATTTTTATTCTGAGTTTCTCTCCAGACATTTTAAAAAAAAAAAGATTAAAATAAGTAAGTATTATTTTATTTATATATATAATAATTGATTGATATTTGGGGCGAGTAATGTGAGAAGTGAGGGAGATGCAGTAGTAGTAGGAGTGGTAACAAAAGGCACCAAAGAAGAGAAGGGAAAGGAAAGGAAGAAAAGAGAGTGGGTTTTAGTGAGTTACCGAAGATAATAAGGATGAAGAGGGAGCGCGAGCAGCTTGGTTCCAACGCAGGGACCTCAAGCTGCGGATATTCGAGCGGAAAATCGAACCTTTGGGGGGACGAGGAAGGAGGCATGGACGAGCTTCTTGCGGTAGTGGGTTACAAGGTGAGGTCGTCCGACATGGCTGAAGTGGCGCAGAAGCTGGAGCGTCTCGAGGAAGCCATGGGAAATGTCCAAGATAACCTAACGGACCTTTCAAACGACGCCGTTCATTACAACCCTTCCGACATCTCCAACTGGCTCGAAACCATGCTTTCCAATTTTGTCCCTCTCCCCTCCGAAGAACCGGAAAAGGACTCCGCCTCGTCCGACTACGATCTCAAGGCTATTCCCGGGAAAGCAATCTACGGTGGTGGTGGTAGCGACGCGCCAAACCCTAAGCGCGTGAAAACCGACGAATCAACGCGCGCGGTGGTGGTGGTTGACTCGCAGGAGAACGGGATCCGCCTCGTGCACAGCCTCATGGCGTGCGCGGAGGCCGTGGAGAGCAACAACCTCGCCGTGGCGGAGGCGCTGGTGAAGCAGATCGGGTTCCTCGCGGTGTCGCAGGTCGGAGCCATGCGGAAGGTCGCCACCTACTTCGCCGAAGCGCTCGCGAGGCGAATCTACAGAATCTTCCCTCTGCAACACTCGCTCTCCGATTCTCTCCAGATTCACTTCTACGAAACCTGTCCATACCTCAAGTTCGCGCACTTCACTGCGAATCAAGCTATCCTCGAAGCGTTCCAAGGAAAAAACCGCGTCCACGTCATCGATTTCGGAATCAACCAGGGGATGCAGTGGCCGGCGCTGATGCAAGCCCTAGCGCTCCGTTCCGGCGGTCCTCCCGCCTTCCGGCTCACCGGAATCGGACCGCCGGCGGCGGACAACTCCGACCACCTCCAGGAGGTCGGATGGAAGCTCGCGCAGTTAGCGGAAACCATTGGCGTGAAGTTCGAGTACCGCGGCTTCGTTGCAAACAGCCTCGCCGATCTCGACGCCTCCATGCTCGACCTGAGGGAAGACGAGTCCGTCGCGGTCAACTCCGTCTTCGAGTTTCACAAGCTCCTCGCCCGTCCCGGCGCCGTCGAGAAGGTTCTCTCCGTCGTCCGCCAGATTCGCCCGGAGATTCTCACCGTCGTCGAGCAAGAAGCGAACCACAACGGACTCTCCTTTCTGGACCGGTTCACTGAGTCACTGCACTATTATTCCACTCTATTCGACTCGCTGGAGGGTTCTCCTGTGAACCCTAACGATAAGGCGATGTCGGAGGTTTATTTAGGGAAGCAAATCTGTAACGTTGTGGCGTACGAGGGAATGGACCGCGTGGAACGGCACGAGACGCTGAACCAGTGGCGGAACCGGTTCGCTTCGACCGGGTTTTCTCCGGTTCATTTGGGTTCGAACGCGTTTAAGCAAGCCAGCATGTTGCTCGCGCTTTTCGCGGGTGGGGATGGGTATAGGGTGGAGGAAAACAATGGGTGTCTCATGTTGGGATGGCACACTAGGGCTTTGATTGCCACCTCCGCGTGGCAACTCGCTTCAAAACCGGTGGTTGCGCACTGAGTCGACTCGCCGATTTGTCAACCAGCTTTTTTTTTTTAATTTTATTTTGTTTTTATTTTAAATTAATTTCAATTCATGCCCACCGAAAAAAAAAAAAGGAAAAAAAAAAAAGTAACTTGTGGGGATGAGAGGGCAGTGTGTAAATGTGCTATGCTGAGCTGTGAGCACTGATTGCATGAGTCTGAGACCCACCATTGTCCATTTTCCTGCCTCAACTTATGTCTCTCTCCAACCCTTAATTTACCTATTTTGCCTTTGGCTTAGGATTTTGATTTTCTCCTCTTTTTTGTAAACCTTGATTTTTTTTTTGCTTTCTTTTGGGTTGGGAAGGGTGGAATCTCTTGTAATTTTTGAGGGTTGGAATCAGAAAGCTTAATGTGTATTTATTTTATGGTTTAATATATTATGTAGCTTGCTGGTAATTAATAAATTAGAATCCTATTTTTAGTGTTTCTTTTTTTTTTAAGCAAGTACTTGGACCGGTGATTTTGATGAATGGGATTGGTATGAGCCATCATTGTCAAATTAAGAATGATGGTAGCCCTCTGTCTGGGCCATGGAGCCAGCTTTGATAGAATTGGTATGACAGACAAGTAACCAAAATGGAGAATCCGCGGCTAGCTGCATTGCATTAGCACGGATAAAGCACCTAGCCTTGTGTGGCATACATTCAAGAGTTGAGTGATACACAGCATCAAAGTGGATGGAACTGTAACTGCAACGCATGTAATTTGCATAACAAAATTACTGCAATCTCAGCCGAATTCCCTTTTGTGTCAGACAAAGCTCAGTCATCAGAAAGTGTAAATTAAATTAAAAATAAAATAAAAAGGATCACCCCACTTAAAAAGATCTTCCTAATGCTATTCCCCTTAAAAAGTTTCACTTTTTAAGTGGTTATTCCCTTGTAATTATTGTCCTACAGATTGATTGCCTTGCTTCTGCATACTTTTTCCCGCTTTTCAAGTTTCAGTTCTTTCTCTTCTTTGCCGGCTATATTAAAATCATCTGGGTTTATTTCATATTATCATCTGATTTTCTGTATATTGAAGATGGTCATAACTGGTCCGTATATAACTTTTCTGTATATTAATATCCCCTATATATATATATCTCTAATTACGAAAGTATCCTAAATAAAGCAGAATAAAGATCACTGGTCAAGGCAAGAATCAAAATCTCCATTGGCTAATTCTTTTATTAACTCGGTGATAACTTTGATTGTACTTAGCCAGCTACAGAATATTAGTATACTATTGGACTTTCCAGGAATCTCGAGTTCCTGAGATCCTCTGGCAGAGGAAACCTGCTAATTTTTTTCCACCCTCTCTCTAGACTCATCCCCTCTCTATTATTTTAAATTATTTTTCCTCAATTTTAAACCTGAACAGTCTGGCAAGTGCAGGATGCACCATCAATTCCCATGGCATACTCTATTCTATTCTATTCTACACTCTACAGTGTAGTAATTAAACCAAAATAATAAATGACCAAAGCATTCTCAGGTGCAGACTGTGTTTGTAAATTTGCAATTCCTCCAACTAGTAACGTATTTGATCAGTTATCTAGCCTCACCCCTCCCTAGTTGGCCGGGCACTCAGTCCATTAGAATTTAGAATAAAATTAAATGATAAGGGAATATCTTCAGTTCATTCCTAGAATGCTCCTAACAACTCCAAATGTCAATTTAGCTGACCCATCTTATATCACAAACTACAAAATTGATTAAAGGTAGGGAAATTTTAAAATTGAACAATAATTGAGTGATGACAAGCACAAAACTTAGAATGTAATAAGGTGACACTTCCCTCCATGCCCACCAGGGTGATAAGGAACAATCATATGAACCAAAAGAGACTGCCTCATCAGCAAGGATCACTTAATTACTGTTTTTTTGCAGGCCACTAGATGTGTCAATGAATGAAAGATCCATATGTAGCACTCACACTCATATTGGTTTCTACGTATTGGGCCATCTTACTTGGTATATGTTTGCCACCTTCTAATGGTATAAATAATGCACCATATACTATATACACATGTTACTTCCTACTTGGTCGGGCCCCCACCAAAAATCTTATTCTAATAGCACTTCCTCTGTTGAGTGATCTTAAAAAGTTTTCTGTAGCTGCTCACATCAGTTACCTATTTTAATTCTCCACATGCGGCTGTTGCTTTTATTATCTTTTTCCCTCGCCCTTTTCTACCGACGAGAAAGTATATGAAGTCTCTTTCAGTTACACACATCAGCCACAATATTTTAAACGGAAAAAGGTGTAGAAAAAAAAAAGGGTATCTCCATAAAATCTTTTTAACAATTATGAGTGAGTGGTACTTAGGGAAAGCCAAGTCAAACCAAAATTGCTGCTTGCTGGGTGCCTACTGTTGGATCATGAAGCGAATTATGCAAAAAATTGAGTGAGGGGTTAACTTAGTCAAGACATTATTGGTATACGAATTCTTCAAAAATTGTGGAAGGTGCGGTTGACAACCAGGACACACATACATATTTTTAGTATAGATCACATGTATTTTTTATTAAAGTCAATCTTGTCTGAGCGGACTAAAATTACTATGAACAACAAAGTTCTCTTTCACAGAGCGACTCAGTTATATACTCAGAATTCGAATTTAAAACTATCAATTAAATTAAAACAATCTTATATCAGTTGATCCACATGCTTAATAGTACATACATAAATGTATATAGAAGTCAAGGTGTTTGTTAAACAATGATTTACTAAATGGATTATTGGAGGGACATGGTGAATGATAATGCGGCGGTGGCTGAGCATAAATGTGTGTGGGAGTTAGGTGTGTGGAGTCACATTGGTATGATGGACAGTGTCTGAGAGAGTCTGAATCGATCACTCGTGTGGTTAGAACAGTTAAGCATGTGGGGGACCTGAATGTGACCTTGCTGCCGTTGTTGGACGGTAAACAATGCTTATTGTGCATGCCCTTTGAGCTTTGTTTGACCATAAACATCGCTTGGACCTCTCACACACCATCTCCCACTCTTCCACGTTTTTGCTTCTCTTGGTTTTCCTTTTCTTTATGAGTTTCCTAAAATCCATACCCCACTTTTTTTATTTTTCTTTTATCACCATCCATACATATATACCCCTATGGCTATTTTATTTTTATGGGAGACCTTGTTCATCCTTATCCACTTCATTGTACGAACGGATCATACTTGTTTCCTATTATAAACTTCCTCGGAGTGTGCATTCATTGTATTATTTTGGAAATGCAGGAATAAAATTAAAGAATAAATTAACTTAAAAAATTAGTAACTACTCAAATTGTTACTACAAGATAGCAATTTCAATTGTTATGCCATGTTTAGTTAGTGGATAAAAAAGATATAGAAATCAATTATGCTTGAAACAATTCACCAAAAAAAAAAAATTATGCTTGAAACATGAAGAAATGTATTGTATTGTTCATAACACAAATTTTTGTTCCTCTCACTATTTGCTGCAGGATTTTATTATTACTAATTTTTATATTACTTTGTCGTATGAAAATTTTGTGTTTATCTTTCTTCATAAATATTCATAAATTTGATAGCACCTGACCTATTTAATTTTTCTGAAAGGAGAAATATAGATATACCAAATGTTTCAACTAAACTCTCTTAAAGGAAGGATATATATAAAGTGAGAAGAAAGGCCTTATTTATTGATGATTTAAAATAAGTTGAGTTTGTGAAATGAATTCTTACTTTTTATTAAACCATTTTATTTTAAAGAAGTTAGATCTAAAATTTTCACCTGATCGTGTGACGTGAAATTTTAACATAAAAATATATATTCCCCATTTTCGTAGAGAATGAATTTGGGAAGCCTCTCCCCCGCCCCCTCCCCCTTTCCTAGAGTAAGAGTGTGTTTTACTTTTACACTCATTTATTAAACATGATGAGAATGGATAATAATGACATACCCGTACAATAAATAACCAACACGTGAAATTACTTAAATACTTTTAACTATTTTTTTAATTTAATTAATTACTAATATGATTTCTTTTCCATTAATTATATTTTCTTAAATATTCTTTACATTATTTTAATAATCTAATAGATATTCACAAATACCCATACATATTCACAAATCTCTATCAAACTAGTAATGCATTAAAGACAAATATTCGTTCGAATATGAAACATGTATTTAACTGCTTTAATAGTGGATAAAGAGCTATAACTCACTCCATCTATTTTCATTTTGATTCCTACTAAAGGATAACTCTGGTAACCTAATCAACAATTTAGGGCGTGTTTAATTTTTTTGGTCACTATGGCATTGGTATAAAATACCTATTAGTTTTGTCAATGTCTAAATTTTGTCAAGAAACTTAGATGACTACCTATAGTAAGATTTTCACTTCTAATCATATTTTTTTTTCTTCTACAAAGTTTGAACTCAAAACCTTACTTAGGAGTTGTTTACTTTGAAAAAATATTTTCTTTTTTCCATTTTTTATTTTTACTTTTAGTTAAAAATCAGTCACCTTATTTTAATTTGTATTCTATTTTCAAGATTTATACATGAAACAAATAAAATAAAAAAAATTTATTTTCATTTTTTACAAATATTTGAAAATAGAAAACAAATTAAAAGCATTGTAATAATTTTGTAATTAAAAATGATATTGTTTAATGATCCATAGTCCATCGAAGATGAGAACAATTACATGTACTTTCTGATCTGATCTGGTTAAGATCTGGTTACTTCTTGATTCCACGGTCTTTCATCATGGCCATTCGGTTTAATGATATTGAACTTGACAAAGTGGTACTATTGACAATGAAATTAATGGGAAGAGCAAAAAGACCATAAGCGTCCAGAATATCTTAAGAATACATGGTTTCTTAAAACTATTGGAAGGAAAATTAACAGAGTTTATAAAATAATAGTAATTTTTCTTTCTTCTGATCTAGTCGAGCTCAAATGATTGGTAGGGCTACTAGATCTATTTCACTGAGATGAGGATTCTGCTGGTCCAATGCGACGATAAAGGTGGAAACATCTTTAAAGGCACTTTGAGACTCAAAATCAATATTTAAACTAAAGTAACAACATAAAAAATGTGCATACATGAAGCCTTTGCATGTAGTATATATATAAGATTTATTAGTGGACCTTTGGCCCAGTAAAAAATTGGGAGTAATGGATTGACCTAATTAGTGACGTAGCTTTTTAGCATGTTTGAAAACACGTTGAGAATAAAAAAATCATATTTAGAATGTAAAAGTTATAACTATTGTTCTATTAGTTTTTGAAAATCACATCCGTAACGTGAAACTAAACTTGTTATTTATGAATTATGGTGTGAAAAACTTTTAGCTTACGAGAGAACTTTTACAAATTAACTTTTATCCATAAGCTAACTTTTAACGTGAAACCAAACATTTCATTTTTTTTTCTTATTTTCTTTTTCTAAAAGTCCTTCTGAATAAGTCTAGTCTAACTCCTCTTTTGCAAAAAAAACACAAATGGAATGCCTATCCCTCTTGACAGTTCATGCTAATAGTGCCATGCAGCCAACAACACCTAAGGAGGATAGGGTAAGCTAGAGAAATTTAGCAGGGAGACAATTTACTAAAATAATTGAACATGGTCCAGACATGACCATCCTAGGTCACATATGCAACAACTGTAGCCTGTTGGTTGTCATAATACTACTTATTATGTTAATTTTAATTAGAAAGGAAGGAAACACTTCAATCAAAACAGCTGTCACACCAACAGCAAAGACCACAGTGCATCCAGGAATTGTTGTTGTCTTGCTGTGTAGTCAGGGTATTTAACTTAAATAATTCACTAGGGAGTAAAAGTAAAAACCAACCACAACCCGTCACTGAAGCAATAACAATCACCATGTAGTTGGTAAACTTGTTCAATAAATAGATTATAAGATACTGTTGATGCCAATTGTGTCTATATCATCTGTTTGCCTGGTAACTTGTTTGATATCACTCATATCAAACATTGAAGTCTTTACAACAATGTTTATTGTACTCATTCAGGCCTCAAATTATGATTTCAGAACGTAAGAAAGTCGAATAGGTATAATTTGAATGAATCAATATACAAAACGGTTAGAAGGAATAAATTTCCAACTTGCCCAACAGAATCAAAACTACAATTTCTCCGCTGGAATCAACAGTTTGTCTTGCCACAAAGTACAATTGACCGTGCTGTTAGCTATGATTTTATTTATGATACCGGATACTTTGCACAGTAAAACAACAAAAATTCCAAGAGTCACCATAGTCATATTCATAAATCACTCTTCACTCATCCTATAGGTTACAGCCATTGGTCTATAAAATCCAAAGCAAAAGGTATATCAGACACCAAAGTTTTAGGGTGTGTTTGGAAACTAGTTGTGTTCAATATAACGATCGTTAAAAAATAAGCTATTATCACATTACTTTTATTTTTGTGCCTTGGAACATGTATTTTTCCGTTAAACGTGGATTCAAACGGTTAACCAAACACACATTTAAGAATCTCCTAAACCTAATAGGTTTTTATTTTTATTTTTTTATTGGTCAATGTTAGTTGTTCTCTTGACTTTGTGGTTTGCTAGTATTTTTTTTCAAATTATGAGAGCGTAGAACATGACAACAAATTAAGGCAATTTTTTATTCATAATTTTTTGTTTTCATACCAAATTAAAGCAATTAATTTATATTTTATTTACCTAATGTATAAAATTATTGTTATAAATAAAATATATAAAATAAAATAAAAGCAAAATTGAATAATGTAATATTTGAAAGAAGAAAAAGACACATTGCCGGTTGCTCTTACTATCTTTGAAGATGAAAAATGATGCAATATTTAAAAGAAGACTCAAAAGATGGGAAGGAAGTAAAGAGAGAAAATGATGCAATATTTGAGAACACTAGTGTGAGAGATTATTTGCTTCCTATACAAGCCTTATGCATTTTTAGTTGATAAAATTTATTATTTTATATGTGTTTTGACTAAACAACATAAAAGAAAACAAATGTGTTGAGAATAACATTTGTAAAGGTAAAAAACGTAAAAAGGGAGGGAGAACAAGATTGAAATTTAGAGAGGAAGAAGGGGGCAAAGATCTAAAATTGAAATAGATGTTAAGGAAATATTTTTCATTCAGGGGGGGCGACTGCCCCTTACCCCTCAACCTAGTTTCGTCCTTGTCCATAGCCTCTTCCTTCTTTCCTTCTCTACCAAACCAACCTTATAATCCCTTAAATCTAGTAGTTACATATCAGATTATGAGAAATATTAAGTGGATTTAGACTGCATCATAGTTTTATATTCACTGACGAGAAGATCAATGGATTTAATTTAAATACTAACTTCATAATTTATGCATGCATGAATGTATCACGATCATAACAGTTGGTTTTTCAATATATATGATTATATACATGCATACTTTGAGAAAGAGTCACATTTACACTCGCTGCCAGCAAGAGTTATGGCACACACTGAGCAGAATCTTTCAAATTTCAATCCAGATTCAACCTTCCTACTATTGAGAACAAATGTGTACGATTCACATATTTCTGATAGAGGTGGTCTTGATACACATTGATTGATTCCATAGTCTATGGCATCAATTGCCTAATATTAAAATAAGAACAATGTAACATACCACTAGAAACACGTTTCTGTCCTACCAGATGCTCAGTCGCTTTAGGGGGACTATAACCCCAGATGCACCATTAGACTTAGTCACATAGGTGGTGCTGTAGGCATTTATAACATTGAACAGAACATGTGTTTCACAGTTGAGTGTCCCACATTAACCAGACCAAAGTTCTTTTTCGAACAAGCCATTTAAAGAATGAAAGACCAGTCCACACTTTAAATCATAAATGCACAATACCTCTAATTAGCACGGAAACCAAAACTCAGCACCAATCCCTAGAACACTTTCCATATTGTAACACTGATTTCTTGTAAAAACATTGAGGAAGTCAGAGGTCAGAACTCAAATTTCATCAATTATATATAACCTTGGTGATATTTTGTACACATGACAAAATTATTTCTACAGGTCCCCCACTGATGCTTACGATACCCACAAGGAATTCAGGGCGGTACAAAGAACTCTCGCAATTGTATTGTAAGCAAGCATCCATTTTTAAAACGGTTCTGCATACTGAATGAATTTTTTAATAAAAATAAAATAGAATTATCAAAATGTCCATTATAAAACGGCAATGATTGACGTGTGGACATGAATTGTATAAAAAGATGCAACATTCTCGTAGTCTAGACTCTAGATACTAGTACTACATTTGCAATTATTTTCTCACCGATCAACTGATTTACTTTGAGTATGCACGATAAATTATATTAATTTTGAACTCTTTTTAAATGACACTCACTCTTTTCTTTTTTTTTAATAAAGTGACACTCACACCTCTTCTTTAATTTTATTTAGGGGAAGTGATCAGTATTCTTTAAAAACTAGAGGGAGGTGTATGTGCGATTTAAGAAGACTTTAGAGAAAGTAAGTACAATTTTCCCTAGAAGTTATATATTCTTAAACAATTGTTCAGTGGAAAACCCAAGGCTACCCTTTGACAGGGACAAAAATGGAATAGTAAATTATTGTTTCGAGTCTTTTGGGAAAAAAAAAGTGAGGACTGAAAGCATTGCAGGCTAAATTTTTAAGAATTTAAGGCAACGAAGAGCAATAAATAATTTATATCCCTATTTAAGTGGTTTTCCAATGAGTAATGTTAGTTACACCTTATGTGCGACTCGCATGGGGGAATGTACAGTGATACACCATTGATATTGATAAATAAAATACTTAATTGCACTTTTTACCCCTAATTTTTAATTTTGTGACGAATTTTACTCCCAACAAATTAATTTGATACATTTTACCTTTAACTTTTTAAAAAACTTGCTAATTTTACCTTCTGTCGTTGAGTTGACGTGGCAGCGTAAAAGTTGGGGGTAAAATTTGTCAAAAAGTTGGGATAAAATTCGCCAACAAGTGAAAAAGTTGGGGGTAAAATTCGTTAAAAAGTAAAAAGTTGGGTAAAAAGTGCAATTATTTTAGCCTGCCATGTCAGCTCAACGGCAGAAGGTAAAATTTGTAAATTTTTTAAAAAGTTTGAGATAAAATGTGCTAAATTAATTTGTTGGGGATACAATTTGCCAAAATGTTAAAAGTTGGAGATAAAAAATGCAATTAAGCCTAAATAAAAAGGAGAAAGAATGAAAAAACAGAATAGATGCCTAGGTGGTGCTGATGATAGTTATGTGAATCTGGTTAGGTGGACTCAACACTCGAGCGAAACCATAAGGGATTGTTAGTTCACTAGAAAAAGCCTCTCTTGATTTTTTTTCTTCACCTTTCTTTGGGCCACTCCCACCCTCGTATTGTACTTCTATGGCCTTTTTTAAGAATAAAAAGGCCACAGCCCACAAATCATTTCATTTATATAGTATGAATGTATTGGGTTCCTAAAGATTAAATCTGAAGCCTGCTGCAAAACCCATTGGGGATTTGACAAACGGGTTCTAAGTTCTATCGATCACTAGAGCTGTCAAAATTGGCCCGGCCCGACGGGCCGGCCCGATGGCCCGTCAGGCCAGGCCGGGCCAGGCTAAAAAAATTTGACCTAAAAAAAATATAGGCTATTTTGGCCCGGCCTAACGGGCCAAACGGGCCAGGCCGGGCCTAAAAATTTTGGCCCGACCTTTTTTAATTTTTTTTAATTTTTTTCTTTTAAAATTAGGTTAATTTAAGCAAAAAAAAAAAAATGGGCCAATTAGGCCCGGCCTAACGGGCCAGGCCGGGCCTAAAAAAATTTGGCCTACAATACATTCGGGCCGGGCCGGGCCAGCCCGTTTCAGCAACTTGACCCGACGGGCCGGGCCGGGCCGGGCCGGCCCGGCCCATTTGACACCTCTATCGATCACTGCTCAAGAGACAAAGAAAATTGGGACTTAATCAAGGAAAAAATTAGCTCTAGAAATCATTCACAAATATTCTAACTAAAAGTTATGAGCATTTTGAAATTTAAATACAGTTTTACACACACATTTTCAGTGTAAAGTTTTTACATTATCAATTAATCAGAAACCATTCTTACTATGACTTTTAATATAACTACCATAAAAATCAATCAATTTATCATACATAGTAGGTTGTAATTGAATAATAGTATGAAAAGCATATACACTTTCAGTTCATATATTATTTATTCATCTAAATAACCAAAATGAAATCGTGGTATATTTATTAATCACAGGATATATATCAAACGGTTTTATTTTATTTGTGTGTGTAAATTAACTGAGGGAAGTGCTGGCCACCCTAACGAGGAGAAACTGTGCATGCTTTCGTCCGGATATGATAGTGATATATCCAAATTAAGAATGTCCTCATTTGTTGGAAAGCAACCTGATAGAACTAGACAAGAATTGAGATGAACAAACACTCTTTATTAGGCAATGAATGCTAAAAAGGCTGCAATCGAGAACCTATATATAGTACCAGCTTCCAGGCATAGATACTATCCTTTTCCTGCTAATCAGTAATAACCATTCCGATAAGGACAACTTTTTGCATTAGTGCATATGCAAAACTATTGGTTTAGAACTGATGTGTATTACATTGTATTGTACCTTCACTTGGACAGATTTAGAACTGATTTCTATCCTATTTATGCTAGTGTTGGATGAGTGATCAGCTGTACGTGTTAGTACGAGATGCTCTAATAACTAAATCTCAAATGATTTTTAGAACTTATATTTATATGTTCTTCATACACGTACATTGATTTTACTTTCCTTTTGCTATGGAACGTTAGGAAGAGTCCTTTTTATAAATACAAAATTAGTGTTCCACTGTCTTGTCTTGTGTTAACAGGACAATAGATGAGAGTTAATTAATGGCACGCAATGATGCTAGCTGAGTTTAAACCAGGATCCAATGTGTACTTACATTGTTCCTTCACTTGGATTGTTCCACCAACAGATAAGTTCTCTCGAATATTTGACATAAAATGAGTCTACATAAGTTGTTGTAATAAAATCTTACAAACTCGCTCACTTTTATTTTGACAAAATTACTGTTAAAATTTTCTAATGTGTTTATTTAGTCTTTTAAAATTCACTTTTGTGAAGCTGTTTTAAGTAGCTTTTGGAAAAAAAAAAAAGTTGCAGTTAACTAGTTATAATTAAGTTTTAAAATTAAAAGCACTTTTATAATTATAACCAAACAAAAAATAGTTTTTTTTTTACATTTTATATAATTTCTTAAAATATAAATCACTTTATATATTTTTAAAATTATTTTTTCTAGAAGCTTACACAAATGAACCGCTAAATTGTAACAAAAAAAAAAAATCAACCCTAGATATTAAGAAATTATGAAAATATCTTGTGCTAATCAAGTAATCAATATATTATTTGACTTAAATTATATATATATATATATATATATATATATATATATATATATATATATATAATTTGCAGGACATTACAGATTAGTTAAACGGCCGAAAGAGCTTTCCCATCCCATCCACACCCACTTAACCATACTCATATATCACTCCAAGAAATCACATTCCTGTCAGACATTTGATCAAACGTTTTGCTAAATAGACATGGGTGGGTCGAAAACATCTGGAGTGAAGTGTTGGATCAATTCTAACTGGTGGGACAGGCAAATGGAACATATTTGGGGGATAGAATATTTCTATAACTTTGAGGATTAGGATTAGTGGATATATATAATATATTATCACCCAAAGTAACTCCAAAAATAAAGTTAAGAGCCTACTACAGAATTTGACAAACCGGCCTCTACCACAAAATTAGATAGAAGCTGATCCACAAGAAAATTAGCCAAAGCTAGCCAACTTAACCTACTAACTATAGATAGTCTTCAAAATCTTGAGGAAAGAAAGAATATTCACAATCCTTATCTAGAAAGTAATTAAACTAGGTGTATGTTTGTTTATGCGTTTAAAACTCAGTCAACTGCAAAAGGGCATGTTACGAGACAGGAATCCTAAAGCAATGACTCCCTTGCTTTTCCATTGCGTCAAAATTAATGCGCACCCAAACACACTCTATATCATCAACAAATTGTTAAATCACTTTAAAGAGATTCCTATCCTATCGTCCTTGAAAACTCCCGACATAGAATATCAACAAGTCCCATTGATCTTGATTTCACTTAGTTGGAAGAACATGTTCATTTTCCATCAATTGATTATTAATCTATAAGACATAAATTATTAATATATAAGTTCCAATATTTATTTCACATGATGCACATTATATCTTTTCCATTGATCCTCTATCCCCTTGCCCAAAAGACAACATTGTTTTAATTAAAGGAATTTGTGCATGGAAATTAAGCCTAACATAGATGCATAGAGTGTGTAAACAAGGTAAAAGTAAAACAGTAAGCGAGAAGTGATAAAAACCCAAAACAGGTTTGTTTACTTGTTTTGATTAGAGCTACATATCCCTATACCTCATAAACAAGACCAGTACTAATAATTTAGTGGATAAATATGGCCAAATTGTTCAAATCCTTTTTTTTTTTTTTTTTTGTGATGATATACACTCCCTCAACAATCAACATCAAGACCGGGATCACGTTAGACCCTCCAACACCTGCACACCCAGAATCAAATATCTGACATAAACAAAGAAGTTTTTGTTTCATCTGAACTGATCGAACTCAATTTTTTTCAAATCACAAAATCTCAAATTAACTATTTATAATCTGAACTCTTTTCATTAATCTTAACTGATCATGCTTTCCTTTTGTTAAGTTTACTCATTTTTTTCAAGGACAATATTTTTACTTTTTCCTTTTCTCAAGTTTTTGAAGATATGATATTTGCTTTTTCATAAAATATTTACTAGGTCTTGTTGTCCTTCATGAACCGCGCCAGGAGCTTTGCTTCTTAATCTCCAAGCTGACGCTATGGGAACTCATTTTATTCGTGGCTAGTTTCTTTTGTTGAGGATGTTTCTCCTCTTTTTTGTTTCTTTTCTCTTGTAACAAGAAAAAAAAATCCTATGCAACGACAAAAGTAGATTAACAAGAAATTTTAATCAAGCCCAAATCCTTTGATTGATATTAACAAATAAAGCATAAATATTAATAAAACAGAATGCTTTGATTTTCTTAATAGTTTATTCAAGTGCCCAAGGCTCATCGTAGATTAGGATACTTTGTTCTTGTTCAATCAAAAAACAAGGCTTAACATTTTCACCTTTATCCTATAAGGGAAGGAGAGATTTTTTTTAATAGAAAAAAGGTTGTTTTTATGTTGAAAACAATGAAAAAGGTAATGTGGTATCTTCCTATATGCATCCTTCTATTTTTTTGGTAACATATAAAAATCCTTTTTTTTTTTAAAGTTATAAAAATCCTTCTACACATACAAGTGTGTGTAATTAATATTATATTTTTTTTTCAATTTGAATCTAATCTTCTTATATATTCAAAATAATTATCTTTATG
The DNA here is from genome assembly GCA_026413185.1 of Pueraria montana var. lobata. Taxonomy (NCBI): domain Eukaryota; kingdom Viridiplantae; phylum Streptophyta; class Magnoliopsida; order Fabales; family Fabaceae; genus Pueraria; species Pueraria montana. Next base: position 21,664,359 of record CM048648.1, on the reverse strand, counting down.
TGTATATATGCGCGCTTCTATGTTTTTTTTTTTTTTTTATCAGCAAACAAGATATATGTGTATTAATTATACGGTACCAGAAGTACCAAAAAACAGAGTTTAATACATGCCCAATTGGCACCCCCATCTAACATAAGGTTATCAATTATTTATGAGCTGACCGAGCCATAAATAAAAGCTAACCCAATTAGGAATAATTAATATGTAGCAGAAACAAAAACCACCCCACCAAGGTCAACCACCCCAAAAAATAAATGCAGTTTATCAAACATAAATGTACACTCCAACAAGCCAACATGGACCCTCGCTGTCCATAAACCAACCGGATGTGCAGTCATGATAAGAGGTTTTGTTGCATCGTAGTCGACGAAAGCATTATTCACAGTAACTCAAGCAGGCTCCTGGATTGAGACACCATTGATTGAAACTGTAATTAAAGTCCTTAAATCTACCATGAAGCCACGACCATGCAGTAAAATTAATATTCTGTATCAGTATATTTCGGTCATACACACCACTCTGAATATACATGCATTCCTCTATGTAGCAACCAGAGTCGCGGCTGAATGACGAAAAATAAGTTTAAAAATAGAGGAGTCGTCACCATAATTTAAAAATTACCAAAAAATCCTTTTTGAAAATAAAATGGTATTGAAAACTAGATTTTGGATTCGGGAGTCAATTACGCGTAGGAAAGGTATTAGTACCCTACGACGTCCGTCCGAAGATGGTTACCTCTAATTAAATGTGCAAATTTTAATAACTTTAAAATTATTTATTTTACCCCTCAAAATAAAACAAGAATATTTTTGGATATTTTATTTATTGTTATTAGTATGGAAATTTTTATTACTTAAAAGAGAAGTTTATTATTATGAAAATAGAGGATTATTATTGTATTTTTTATCTTTTTAATTTATATATTTTTTTATCTTTTTAGCTCGACAGAAGTGGTTTCCTTCTCCTACGTATCTCCAGTAGGGATGACAATGGGTAGGGTCTGGGTAGGGTCCTATAGTACCTGTCTCCATACCCGCATTTAAAAAAAATACCCGTACCCGGCCCCATACCCGCGCGGTAGCAACTTTAATCCTCATCCCCGTACCCGCTGGGTACCTATATACCCATACCCGGACCCGCTATCCGCACTTTACTTATGTATGAAGTTAATAAATCAATAAAAAATAGACTTAAATGTAATTTTGGTCCCCCTATTTTGCACAATCCGTAATTTTAGTCATCCTATTTTAAAATAGAGACATTAGTCCTCCTATTTTACACAATCAGCAATCTTGGTCCCTATATAGAGACATTTAGTCCCCCCAATTTTGTAAAATCCGTAATTTTGGTCATTTCATCAAATTGAAAGCATTGACAGCTAAGAGATTAACATTGACCTTGACGTGACCCAAATATAGTAATGTGACACGAGATTATTTATTTATTTTTTAATTATTTTAAATACTGAGAAATAATTATTTGTTTATCTAAGTCATTAAAGCACATATTACGTTAATTTTAATGGTTGGGGTAGTCGTGAGTCCTAAAATAGAAATCACAAGTCTTAATCATTTATTTTAAACTAGTTCTACATTGTTGAAGTACATGGCACATCGTAGTCATATAAATGATATTACTTTTTTTTTAAAATATATTTTTCATCAATTATTTTACTCAATATTTAAAATAATTAAAAACTAAATAAATAATCTCATGTCACGTCACTATATTTGTATCACGTTAAGGTTAATGTTAATCTCTTAACAGTCAACGCTTTCAATTTGATGGAAGGACCAAAATTACATATTTTACAAAATTGGGAGACTAAACGTCTCTATTTTAAAATAGGAGGACCAAAATTGCTGATTGTGCAAAATAGATGAACCAAAATTGTATTTAAGCTATAAAAATATTAATTAAAAAAATTATTACAAATAAATTGAAAATTCATAATTAAATAATTCAAACTTAACATTAAAAGCATCTACACATAATATTAAAAATATAAAATTATTGTAAGTTATAACATAAATATTTTACTATTAGTGTTAGTTTATGAAAAATATAAAATTATTTTTTTTACATAAAAGTATATATATAACATAATTATTTATTTAAATTATTTTAATTATATATATATATATGGTAGGGGCGGGACGGGGGTACTATAGTACCCGTACCCGCACCCGCAAAAAATTGCGGGTAAATACCCGGCCCCAGCCCCAATAAGCGAGTATTTACCCGACCCGCTTGCGGATATTTTTGCGGGTACCCGTAGGGTCCGGGTAGACTTTGTCATCCCTAATCTCCAGGTGCGATGGAGAAATCAGAGTTACGTAATTCTTTGGGGTAGAAAATATTTGTGTGCTGACGTTTTTTTTATTAAATCTTTATTTTCATTAAATTTAGGATTTTTGAGTTATCACAACTCATACGTCCTAAAAATATAAAATTGACAGAGGTGTACACCAAAGCCAATCCATTTTTTATTCTTGAAGCAATTTAATTTTGGGTTAACAATTGATTTTAGAAAAGAGTTTCAAGACACCAAGCCGTCACAACTTGTGTCTCAAAATCTTAGGATTAAGAGGATGTCACATCCAATTAACCCTTCCTTTGATAAAGACCTATTTATTTAATTTTAAACTACTTTCTTAATATTATAAAACTTGATTTTACTTAATATTTATAATCTTGAATTTTTATTGCTACTATTTAGTTAGCGTGAGAAGAGAACAAGCACTTTTATGATTTATTATTTTTGTTAACTTTTGTTAGTAGTCACCGCACACATAGAAACATAACTACAAAACATGACTAACAATAAAACAAATTAACAAAGAATAAAGAGGTAACAATAAAATAACAATATAAATTATATTAACAAGACTAATGTGAACTTTTATTAGGAAGCACCAAACCAAATCAACTAAACACATAAAATAAAATAAAGATCAAGAAAGCTAGCATGGTTAACAAATCCTAGACAGAAACTTGAGAATTGTACGAAGCAAATATAAAGCAAAAACATTCAAAAAAAGGAAAGATGAAAAACCGTAATATAAAATGAAGGTCGTTACCACCTAGTGCATGAAAAAAAGGAACTTGCGTCGCTACTGCATTGGTGCGTTCATGGCTTAGGAGTGGATGTTGAGTCAGGATTTTAATTGATGAGTTGCTGCAGTTTCATATTGATGTGATTGTGGTTGATGGATGGCTTATGGTCGTGTAATGGAGGGGATGAAGGTTGTTTCAAGGTGGTTCAAAGGTTGCTAGCAGAGGGTTCATGGCTATGGCTTTGGTGAGAAGGGGTCTGGTTTCACTTGCAGATGTGGAGGTTGCTGTGTTACAAACTGTAGCCAATGAGTTTGCTAATCACAAATGTGTGGCTGAGAGCAAGTGTTCACGATGGCTCAAAAACAAGGTGTGCCATTTTTGGTTTGGATGAAAACTGCTAAACACTAATATTTTTGTGATGGAAGATGACGAGATAAGTAATGTGAGTGCCTCTCTTATGTGGGTTCGGTGAAGGAAAGGTGCAGAAGCTTCAAAAGGGCTGTGTGTACCCGGGAGGAAGTGAATGGGAATGCTTGAGAGAATGTGGGTTCTCAATCTCTGAGCCTCCAGAGTGCGGTTTAGTGTAGTGCATTTATGAGTGTGAGATGAGAGTGAAAATGAGACAGTGAGCCCTTCCCCCCCTGTATGCAGTGTGCTGCTATGTTGTAGAGGAGAGTGAGCCAGGAGGTGTCATCAACAGTCCCCTCCAGTGTGTGTGTGTGAATCCTTAAGCTAAAAAAGGTTAACTGTTGAGATCAAAAATGCCTTTTGGGCTGAACAACTTTTCACCCTATCTAGCTTTTAGGTGCAGTGCAGCTAGGTTGACAAAGTGCAATCTAATGCACGAGTATCTCTAAAGAGAACATAAATGCAAGCTGCAAGCTCTCTTCCTAAAACTACAAAAGTCAATGTAACAAGGAAAAAAAAAACAAGCAAAGCTCTATTGCCTAAAACGAAAATGAATGGTTGCTTTCACACCTAATAAAAAGAGAAAGAGATTTGAATTGCCGGCAAGATCTTTTTATTTTATATTATCTTTAATTTTTGTTTTCTTTTTAATTTTTGTTTTTTCCCTTTTTTTATATTTTCCCTAACTTTGACATTTGTTTCTTTTTCTTCATTTTTCTTTTTTAGACTTGAGTTGCAAATTAAACAAAATTACATTTTAAGTTAACTTGTTTGCTAGTTTTTTTGTTATTTTTCAATTTTTTGCATTTATTTGTATTTATCCGGACAAATTGGGTGTTGACACTCTGATTCAACAAACACCAGACAACTGCACTCCACACTACCAACTAGCGATGCACTTGATTATTATTCCTCAGAACAATCGGGTATTATAAGAAGTGAGCCATGTTACCTACAAGCACAGTTATGTATTTGAACCAATCAAAGCACATGTTCCAAATGCTATCTGCCACTTTACAAGTAATAAACAAGTGATTACCAGATTCAACCTGCTCTCGACAGAACAAACATGAGTAATCATTATTTAAAACCAGTATGTTTTTGTTTCTCAAATTGTCTTTAGTAGGCAATTTGTTCAACAATAATCTCCAAATCATATAGGAAGCCTTAGGTAGGATGTTAATCTTCCATATCAGAGAAAACATTTCATTGATATTGCTACCAGTTCTCAATTCATGGATAGATCGATATGTTGAGTTAACTGAGAACAAGCCTGATCCTTCAGGAAGCCAATTCCACCGATCACTAACATCCAGAGTAACAGCTACCCCATTAACCAGTGCATGCAATTGCTGTAGTTGAGGTAATTCCCAATCAAAAAAATCTCTACGCCATTTCAAATTCCAAGCCCAAACCCCGTCTTCCCAGTAGCCAATGTCTTTAATAACCGAATCTTATTGTTCCGAGATCAAGAAGAGTCTAGGAAATAAGTCTATCAAGCATTGGTTATTTACCCATGTGTCATACCAAAATTTTGTTTTACCCCCATCCCCAATTTTCCATTCCATCAAATCCTCAAACCAACTTTCACTATTATCACTCCCACAAACTCTACGTAGATCTTTCCACCACCAAGAAGAAAAGGGATGCCTATATTCACCTATCAAGCCACGCCACCCACCATATTTAGATTCAATGATATCCTTCCAAAGACATTGTTCATTATTAAATAAGCCCCATCTCCATTTTGCAAGACGAGAATCATTAAACATCCTCATGTCTTTCACACCTAAACCTCCTTTGTTTCTCAGATAACAAACTTTTTCCCACCTCGCCCAAGGTATTCTCCTTTTTATCGACCTCCCTACCCCACAAAAAATCCATTTGCAATTTCACAACCCTTTTCACCACCCCAACCGGCATTTTAAAGAAAGACAAGAAAAAGAGAGGAAGAGATGATAATACCGAGTTTATAAGGCAAACTCTAGCGGCAAAGGACATGATTCTTTGCTTCCAAGGGGCTAGCTTTTTCTCTATTTTTTGTAAAATAGGTCTCCAAGTATCTTCCTTCCTTGGATTGGATCCAACCGGTAGACCAAGATACAAAAAAGGCACTCTCATCAATCTACAATTTAGCATCTCTGTAAAATCCTTTACCAAGACACTTTCCACCCCAATAGCACCACAGGAGCTCTTGAAGAAGTTAACTTTGAGGCCCGAGACCATTTTAAAGCATCTCAACATGCTCTTAATGAGAATCACATTATCATGATTGGCTTCTCCAAAGAATAAGGTATTGTCGGCATATTGAAGAAGACTAACTTCCACCTCATTTCTACCAACCAAAAAACCCCTAAATAACTTCTTTTTTATTGCCTCTCTCATTAGGCCACTAAGACCTTCAACCACCACATTAAACAAGAAAGGTGCTAGTGGGTCACCTTGTCTAAGGCCTTTTTGTGGGGTAAATTCATTTGTGGGACTTCCATTCACCAACATCGAAATGTGGGTAGAAATAAGACATTGATGGATCCATCCAATCCACTTGTCACAAAAGCCCAATCTTTGTAGCATATAAAACAAAAAGTTCCAATTTACATAATCATATGTTTTTTCATAATCAACTTTAAAGATCAAGCATTTTCTTCTCCTCCTTTTTGCCTCCTCAACCACCTCATTGGCTATAAGAACACTATGAAGAATATTCCAACCTTCCAAGGAAGCACTTTGTTTCAAATCGATCACACTTGGAAGTACCCTTTTCAACCTTCTTGCAAGAATCTTAGACCTAAATTCACCAAGACTTTAGGGATCATCAATTTTAGGAATGAGAGTAATGAAAGATGGATTACAAGCCTTTGGGAGAACACCATTTGAGTGGAACTCATCAAGAAACCTTTTGATATCATCTTTTAGAGTTTCCCAAAAAGATTTGATGAACTTGAAGTTAAAATCATCCGGCCCGGGACTCTTCAAATTATCACATTCCCACACGGCATCTCTAATCTCATTTTCCCCAAAATTAGCAATAAGCCCCATTTCTCTTCTTGTGAAATTTGAGTAAAGGAGACCCCATCAAGTTTTGGTCTATTCCATACCACCTCATCAAACCTCTTTTGAAAGAAATTCCTTACTTCTATCTTGACTTTTGTTGGGTCATCCACCCATGCTCCATCAATAAAAAGGCCTCTAAGCATATTTTTCCTCCTCTTCCAATTAATTAAAGAATGGAAGAACTTTGTATTAGAATCCCCCTCTATCAACCATTTTGCTCTTGCCTTTTGACTAAGAAGTGACTCATTCCTCCTAGCAATCCTCCAAAATTCTTCTTGAAGCTCAATTCTCTTCTTCAACTCCTCTTCGGATAGTGCCCCCATCTCTTCTTTTTTATCTAAAAAATTCATCTTTGCCACCACCTCCTTATGCAATTTATTTATATTACCAAATTCATTTTTATTCCACTCTTTCAATCTTTTTTTCAAACCTTTTAGCTTCTCTTTTACCACAAAAGCTCCCCAACCACGGACCTCCATCGCTTTCCATTCTTTTTCCACCACTTCCTTGAAGGTTTTGTCTTGGAACCAACAATCAAAAGCCCGAAAAGGCTTAGGTCCCCAATCCACAACCTTAGTCTTCAACATAATAGGACAATGGTCGGAGATGCTTCTCTCCAAGATAGTTTGTGTGCATTGTGGCCATGTAGAAAACCATTCTCTAGAGACCAAGAATCTATCGATCATACTTTTTTATCTTCCATTTGGCCTATACCAAGTGAAGCCTCTCCCAATCGATGCGCAGTTCTGTGTGTGTTCACACGTCCATGTGTAAGAATCAATCTATACATTCATGTGTGTATAAGAATCTATCTATGTAGAGGGTTATTCTAACTGTTAGCACCCAATTTTGTCCGGATAAATACAAATAATTACCAAAAAAATGGAAAAATAAAAATGACAAAAATTAGGAAAAATCAATTTGTTTTTAAAATGAAGAAAGAGAGACGCAATGCCAAGAAAATAGTTGAAGGAAGAATGGCTTGATGATATTTTTGCCAACAGTTCAAATCTCCCTTCTAGGTGTGATTGCAACTTCACGTAGACCTATGCCATTTACTTTGAAGATAGTATTGCAATTTCCATTTTCTGATTGAAAGAGGGGCTGTAGCACCAGGCTGCAGCCACCTACATACTACACACCTACAGCCATAAGTAATGAGCAAAAGCAACTTTTCAGCATGAATAATGGATCTGGTCTCCAAAGGATCAACAAGTTCCCGTTCATTAATTCACACAAACACCACTTTCTTTGTAAATAAAAAATGGAGGGACTGGCATAGCATGGTCTCTCTTGGATTCTTCCTCAACAGATTCACTCACAACACAAAGCCACAAGACACTCTCTCATCTCACGCACAACCCTTTCACCATCTTAACTCATCATTTTTTTTCACACAAGGCACCCGGACACACATCTTCACAACAACCTCAACTAGCATCATCTTCAAGCACCATCCAAGCCCGTTGAGGAGGAGATGCGCTTACAATGTCACTCAAACCTGCATCAGCTAATTTTAATTCCTCTACCTACTTGCGCTTCTTTTACTCTGTGCTGCTAAGGTCTGTGCATCGTCATGTGGTCTTTTTCTTTTCCCTTTTTTAGCGTTGTGCGTTGTCATGGGGTCTGTACATTGCGGCTCCGCTCTTTTTCACTCATGGTCTGCTCTCCGTTTGTGCATTATGGAGTTTGAGTTTTCATACACTGTATTTACTTGTTTATATTTTACTCGTGATGTTGTGCTTCTATTATTCCTTGATATGTTATGCTTGAAAATGCTAGTTATTTGTTTTGGGTCTACCGATGCTTGACAGTGGTGTTTCAAAGCCCTGCATGTTTCATTCCTACCCCCTACTATCCTTTCTTTCTCTTACGATTTCCTTAGTTTAGTTTTGTCTTGTTATAAGATGTATATAATTATATAGTTATAATACTATATGTAGCACGTGATTGTTATACGGTTATTGTACTGTTACTTTTTATTCATCTTGTTTACATTTTGTTATGCTAAATATTAATTTGAATTAGGTTGTTTTTACGTGTAGAAGCTAGTGAAAAGAATTAAAAAAATCTGAATAAGTAATAAGAATCCTTTTTTTTCCTTCTAAAACTAATCTTTTTTTTTCGCACCACAAAAATTAAAGTAAAACTACGAGCAAATAAAAACTACATTTATATAATAATAATAATAATAATAATAATAATACTTTTGTTCACAAAAATATTTTATAACTATTAGAATCAAGCTTCACAATTTAACTAAAAATTTTAATAAAGAAAGGGTTAATTGGATGTGACATCCTCTTAATCCTAAAATTTTGATATACAAGTTATGACAACTTGATGTTTCGAAACTCTTCTCTAAAACAAATTGTTAACCCAAAATTAAAGTGCTTCTAGTATAAAAATGGATTGATTTGGGTGTACACCTCTGTCAACTCTTTTTTAGGACGTATGAGTTGTGAACTCAGAAATCCTAAATCTAAAAATGAGAATAAAAATAAAAATATCAACACGCAAATATTTTCTACCCCAAAGAACTACGTAACTCTGAATTCTCCATTGCACCTGGGGATACGTAGGAGCAGGGGACCACTCCTGTTGAGATAAAAAGATAAAAAAATATAAATAAAAAAGATAAAAATATAATAATAATTCTCTCTTATCATAATAATATACTTCTCTTTTAAATAATATTTTCATGCTAATAACAATAAATAAAGTATCCAAAAATATTCTTGTTTTATTTTGAGGGGTAAAATAAATAATTTTAAAGTTATTAAAATTTGCACATTTGATTAGAGGCAACCGTCTTCGGACGGGCGTCGTAGGGTGCTAATACCTTCCCTACGCGTAATCGACTCCCGAACTCATATTTGGTTCCAAAGACCATTCTTTTCTTTAAAGGTTTTTTTCCAATGTTTTCCTTAATAAATATTGGTGGCGGCTCCTTTGTTTTTTGTACTTTTTTCCGCCATCCTGCCGCGATATTGGTTGCGACACTAACCTTCTCTATTTTAATGATGCAGGATAGAAACGCAATTATTTTAGTTTGCTGATTTATTATTATAAAAATTGAATAAATTGGAGTTATTACACCTATTATGCCAAGAAAATTTGTTTAAAAAATATGGTAAAAGGGAAAAATGAAAAATCTCTTGATGAATGATTTCACTCTCATGTTCAATTCATATTAACGGACGACTCTTGATGATGCATTATTCTCCCTTCAATCCCAATATCTTCGTCTCATCTTTGCCACCGAAGATGCATAGTCAATCACGAAATTCAAACAATTCCTTATCTTCTCCATGGTTATGTGCCTCACCATAATCTTCTTTGGGGTTGTAGCATTAGAATTGAATCTCAAGAGGTAGGTATAAAAAAGGAGGGGGGAATCATTCTCATTAGAATGATTGTCCCACAAGCAATAATGGCAAGTATATGGGAGGCAATGCAGGATGTAGCGTCAAAGGTGTGATTTCTGGTGAAATAGTTGCGTAATTTTTATTTTATTTTTTATGCATGGGAAAGAAAAGAACACAAACATTCTACTATTTTTTAATTACTCTTGTTATAAATTATCCTACTATCCACCAATTACAAATACATTTTACTATCCATCCACTTATTTTTATGGCCGATTTCTCTTTTTAATGCAAGTATTAATTTATTCTCTTAAGCATATTTAGGGATATTGTTAGAAAAAATAACTTAAAAAAATTAAAAGAACTATTATTTTAAAATAAAAATAAAAAGTTAAAAGGACTATTATTTAAAAAAAATCAAAAGACTATTATTTTAAAATGAAGAGAGTATTGGTTTATGGTCTCAAAGATCAAAATAAAATAATAGAATTTTTAAGATTTAAGGATAATTAAATTTTAAATAAATAAATAGTGGTGGATAGAGAGGTGGCGTAGGGGGTTGAAGATTTAAGAGACAAAAAGCTGAAATTCAAAAGACTATTATTTTAAAATGAAGAGAGTATTGGTTTATGGTCTCAAGGATCAAAATAAAATAATAGAATTTTTAAGATTTAAGGATAATTATAAATTTTAAATAAATAAATAGTGGTGGATAGAGAGGTGGCGTAGGGGGTTGAAGATTTAAGAGACAAAAAAGCTGAAATCAAATCATGGATTCAAAATATATATATATATATATATTGTGTACTCTTTTCATTTTATAACATGTTTTATGATTTTATATATCAAATGAATTATTTTTTTACTTTAATCAGTTGTCTAATTAAGAGAAGTTTTATTTTTAATTAATATATAATAATAATAATATTATTATTATTAAATATGATAAAATATTTACAAATCATCATTAAAATGATAATTTACTAATTAAAATGAATTAAAAATTCTAGACATTTACATTTTTATTATTAATAAAATATTTACTGAATTTATTTTAATAAACAAAATGTGCTAAAATTGGTGTTTGTCTTACACTGTGTTCGGTTGTGTGGAAAGAAAAGAGTTGAAAGTGTGAGGAATGAAAATGGATGAAAGATGGATGAAAGTGTGATGAAAGAGTGTTGAAAGTGGAGTTGTTTGGTAGAGATGAAAGAGGGTTAAAAAAGAATAAAAGATTTGAATTAAAATAATATTGTGGGAAAAAAGAAAAAAAGCAAAAATTAATTATTTATGTTTTTTCCATTTTGCCCCTAACATTGTTGCTTTATTTATCTTCTGTACGATTGTTTTTTTTTTTTTTAATTTACGATTCATATAATCGAATATGGGAAAGTATAATCGAATATATGCATGTGTCGTGCTTTTTTTATTTTTAATTTGAGAACCCATATTCGATTATGTGAAAACATAATTGATTAGGCCATTTACAAATATCATTTTTTCCCGTAAAAAACTTGACAATTGTACATATTGTATTATTTGATGACCCATTGATGGAAGCATATAAAAATATTTGGTGATAAAACTTTTGTTATAAAAAAACTATAACAACATATTCGAATATGCCTAAGCCAGAATTGAATAGCTTAACAATTGTACATATTGCATTTTGTTTTCGGCTATTACATGACATTCAAATCATTCAGCATATATTTCCAAAAAAATAAATGCAGTGTATATATAAAAAAAAATGGGTGCAGCATGAAATTTATAACCAACGAATATGCCTAAACCATAATCGAATAGCTTAACAACATATTTGATTATGTTGTAAGCATAATCGATTAAGCTCACAACATAATCAAATACAGTGCCTTTTGTTAACCAAGATATTTGATTATGGTGGAGTGTATTTGATTATGTCCAATATATATTTTAATATCATGCTATGGGATGCAGCCGAGACACTTCAACAACCATACATAAACATGCAATGCCAAATAAATGTATATCCAGCTTCATCCATCAACGTTTCTAAGTTTAAAAAATGGCTTTACAAGTCTCCCTCTCTCTCACGGGTAAAAAAATGGGACACGAGATCCACGAGACAGATGGGTGTTTTTGAAAAATAAACTAGTCACATTTTCATTGTACATTTCATACCACTTTTACCTCATTTTTGAGATGAAATCTGAATGCGTGGGACCCACAAATTTTTCTACACTTTCAGCTGTTTTTCATTTCTATCGAACGAATGTAATTTTTTCACTTTTATTTTCATATGCAACTGAATGAAATTAAGTATTAGAAATGAATACGACATGTACTAGCAATTGCATGGACCCATATAAGATATTCTTTTTGGGTAAACATGGATATTTGATACGAGTCTTTATCGTATAAAGAAAATGACCCACAATTGCAGAAGATTATACAGTACATAGATTACGACACAACAAGAGTTCCAGGTACAGATGATTTGCGTACCGTACCCTTCTTTTCTTTGATTTCTTTCGGTTGGTGACCCTACAAATAAGAAATACCTGTCAAACTTTTCACTGGATTAAATTTGTATCGTATCAAAATATTGTTTGATGTTGATAATTATTTGATCCCGGTGGATGAAGGGATCAGGGTGCATTAAGAATTTTGCAATGGAGGTTTATTTTGAGCCAACACAGTACAAAAAGTAATTAAAAAGTAATTAAAATCCGATATTTGGTTCAATTAGATCACGACATCTAACTATAAAATACAAACTATTCGAAATTAGGATTTAATTTTCTAAACTGAGGATGTACGTTTTAAAACTTTTTCTCATTTCTATCTGTTTAAATAATATATTTTTATTTCTATTTTTCTCCTAAATTTTAATTTCTTTAATCAAACACAGTATTAAAGTCTACCTCTCATTTAGAGGGGTCACGTCCTTGAAATTAACTTTGCAAAATTCTAACACTAAAAATTATAAAGGACCGAAATGTCTACGTAATTCGTTAAGAAAACAAGGCAATCTTTCATATAAAGCTCTACATTCTTTAAAAAGTTCTTATGCCATCACATACGATTAATATTGAGGGTAAAGTTAGAATTCCGTTAGATAATAAGCAAGAAAACGAGTTACTGTATCACGATTTTTTTTTTCTATGCTAGTTTGATGATGTCACTTTTAAAGAAGAAAAATATCTTAAGTGTGAATGTCTTAATTTATTTATGGATTTTGTTCCTATAGTCACAGTATTCCATGGAGTCGAGATCAAGAATAATTTATAAATACCTTCTTTTCTCAAATTCACTTAAGTGTCTTTTAGGAGGAAAAAATTATGACGATCGATGGAACATTTAAGTAAATAATATCTCAGATGCTTAACCATGCCCGTGGAATTGAGGCCATTCTTTTAAGACTGTGCATAGGCCAAAGAAAACAACATTCTGAAAAGATTCGCGTATCATCAATCACAAAAGGATGGCCGTAGTGCAATTGAGTGGAATAGAATCATGATCATGCACATGCACATGCACACACTTTGATAGCAACATATAACCACACAAGTAGCCCCCACCCTTCCTTTGCGTGAAGTAGTAGAAGATTATTGCATTTCTCTCTCAAATTTAAAACAAATATTTTCGTGCAAATGGAGGAGGCTCCTCGTCAGTTTTCTTGATTCTCAAATCAGGGTGGTCTTTTCTGAAATCATCTCTTCTTTAATTTGAGCCTTTCGTTTATCAATCTCTCCGTTTTTTTATTTATTAAAAAAGTGATCTCTTATGTGCACCGATCAATATATACATCAGTATTTATTGGTTCTATTCTCTGGAAACACCTTTTTGCACGTGAGCATCCTCATGTTGGAATGGAATCAAGAGAACCTATCAAGATAAGGTGGCAGTTCTAGTCCTCTCTACTTTTATATTCGGTCATCAATTCGGCAAAACAAATCAACTATGAGGATGTTTGACAAAAAAAAATGTTAAAAATTGAGAAATTAACTGAAAGTAAAAGAAAAAAAATCTGCAAGATATTTGTTGGAAGTTATAAAATTAATTTATTGAAATAGAAATGTTTGATAAAAATTATTTTTAAATTAGTTAATAAATATAAAATAACATAAAATGCATTTATCTATTTTAAAAATATATAAATGCATTTTTTGTTTGTACAAATAAAGAATGTAATACAAGAAAAGGAGGAGAAATAAAAATATAAAGTAAAAGAAAGAGAATGAAAAACCTTAAAATATAAATTAAGGCAAAACTAGCAACTTCCAATATTGGATCACTAGTCTACCTCACTAGCTTTACTTCTGTGGTTGACGGACGGAGAATATCGTGAAAGACGGAGGCAATGGCTGTTGTTGACTTGGAGAGATCGTGGATATTTTAAAGTTAAAGGTAAGGATTTTTCTTAAATTAGTGGGTCCAATATTAAGAAAGTAAAAGAATAATTTTATTAAATGTTAAAAGAAATAATAATAAAAAAATTAACTTTTTGATGCACTATCAATATAAAATAAAATTTCAAGATGAATTTGTCCAAGAAAAATTGTCAAGAGACTGGTTATACATACATGCGAATAAATTGGAATTGGATAACTGCAATAAAAATAAACATTGATCCAACTGTTGTCTATTCATATTGGGTTCAGCAATAGCTGATTTGAAAAATACTTGACGTGTATGTAGTATGTACGTCGATATATTTTAACTCCTTAGTTAACTTGTAGTTGTAAGGCTCGTACCAAAATATATCACCCGTATATTCCACGCTCAACATCCAAAAGAAAACAATGCACAAACTAGTGAAACTACTGGCTCCGTTCAATTTAGCATTAGGTTGGTTCTGAAATAACTAATGTTAAAAATAAATCGCTTTCAAGCAAAAACTAAGAATACTTTTCTTTGGTGGATAGTACTAGTACTTTTTAAGCACTATACTTAATAGTTAATTTTGCATTAAATTATTTTTCAGCAACTTTATTAACACGGAAAGCTGCTTTTGGAAGCCAAATTAGAGGTTTGTTTGTTTCAAAATCTTGTACAAACAGGGCATTATATTTCAAAATCATCTCTAACTGCCCGCAAAATTACCAGCCCAGGGGTTACTGCTCAAATGCATTTTCCTTGCCGGAATTATTGGGCTTGCAAGTTGCACCGCGTATCGTGGATGAGGACCTTCTAAGATAGTAAGTATTAGTAACAAACAAAGTTTCCCGCTGACACTTTTGTTGACTACAAATGCATTTTGAATTGCCAAACCATAACCTGCGCCATACACTGATATCGACGGATCAAAAATCTAAACACGTTTCAGAGCAAGAGAATATACTTGGAATATTAGCTCACATTATTCACCATCTTAATTTAATTGAATAATAAAAGACAAGGAAGGAAGTGAGGAATCAAAACTTAAAATTTTATTCCATCAAAATGAAAACCTAAATCTCAAAGTTGAACAATTTCCTAAAGAGCGTTCTCTGGCTATAGCGAGAACAGAAACAACCAAAGAAATACATATTATAGTGGGGCATTCACCACAAAAGGCATATCCTGATAAGAAATGTTCTAATTCCCCAATAGTTTTATTCGATTAATCGAATTCAGTGGGTAGAAATCTTGAGGTTGAGGGACTTGTTGAACCAAGCCTTCCAGCTCCCAATCCCCCTGCGCGAAAGTGATGTACTATTCCCACTTCCACTTCCACTTCCATCTACATCTGCTACACCCGAAGATGACCCTGGCTTCTTGCACAGCATGAAATTCCTAACCCCATGCGATCCAATTCTATCCCAAGGACTCAAAGCTGCAACACCATCAAACACACACAATTCAGAACAAACAAACAAACCCAAATTTTTAAAAGGACAAAACTTAGATATAGTTCCTTGGCCTTAGGTGTTTTTGGTGTTGTTCTATAATCAGAATTAGAATTTTACTTTAGTAACCTATGTTGATCACCTATGACAAACCTTGATTATACATATTGCGGAGATGAAACTTTAATTCTAATGGGAGAACACCACAAAAACAACTAAGAAAATACATGTAAATATTTTTCCTTTTTAAAAGGCACCCAAAAAGAGGAGAAATTATTATATTTTCCAGGACTAGCATGAATCCATGTCTCAGCCAATCTCTCTCTATAACATATAACCAAATTTCAATTCACGAAAAAAGTTAATAAAACTCAACTAATTGTCACTAAGATACAGTAATTCTACAGTTTTTTTTTTTTCAAATTGCAACGCAATTTTAAACTATGCACAACACCATCCACAATCGGTATTATCAATTTAAAAAAAAGAGTCAACATTTTTA
Source organism: Pueraria montana var. lobata (assembly GCA_026413185.1). Classification (NCBI taxonomy): domain Eukaryota; kingdom Viridiplantae; phylum Streptophyta; class Magnoliopsida; order Fabales; family Fabaceae; genus Pueraria; species Pueraria montana. The sequence continues at coordinate 21,648,157 of CM048648.1, read as the reverse complement.
AAAACCAAATTCAGCAATTCAATTTAATAAAAAAGCAGCAACAGAGAGGGTTGGATTGAAATTGAAAAGGGTAGGTACCATCAGATCCAAGATGGGGGCAATAAAGCGCGAAACCGGTGGTGTCGTTTCCCAGGGGGGGAAGCCTGCCCTCGCGCGCGTAGGACTTGAGGGCGGTGTCGATGACCGCCGCGACAAGCTCCTCCTCGTTGACCACGAACCGAATGGGCCCCGCGCTCCCCAGCACATTGATGCTGATCAACAGCCTCCTCGCGTTCGCGTTCTGGTTCTTCTTCTGCTTGCTCATCAACATCGTGTGTCGTGTTCCGAAGGAAACAAAAACAACAATCGAATCGAAAAGGAAAAACCGAAGAATGAATGTTCAGGGGTCGAGGCCGAGGCAGCGGTAGTACCAGGCGCGCTTGCAAGAACCGAATGCGCTCGCCCTTGATAGCAAATGGGAGCGCATCAAATCGAATCTGTCAACTAGGGTTTCTAGCATTCACAACGAATTTTGGGAGGGGAGCCCGAGCCTCAGAGAAGACTTGGTTTGTTCCACACACAAAGGTGGGGGGTGTTTAAATAGGAAAGGGTGTTGGGTTATTAGGGTTTTGTTTGGCTCACTTATTATTAATTTCGCGTGTCCATTCTGCGTTTGTTTCTTTCTAGAGTCTGTTAATTAATCCCTAGTCAAATTATATGTATGTATTCTTCTCTCACGTCGTTGTCTAAACAGAAACGGCTGCAATTTTCATTTCATTTCATGCTCTTCAATTCTAGCAGTAATAATTGTTACATTTTTTTACACATTCAGGATTAAATTAAAATTTTTATTTTTTCAGTAACTAAAAATTATCACCACATTACATTTTCATGGATGAAAGTCACCATTTACTTATTTATATTGAGAAACAAAGTTATTTTTAATTATTGATATTTTTTTAAATATATTAAAATTCAATTAAGAAATAAAGATGAAAAAAGATATATTGAAAGAGATAAGATGTTAAAAAAAATTTCTAAAAATATTCTCGTCAAAGAAAAAATCCTAAAAATATTTTTGTTAAAAAATAACTCTTAAAAGCATTCTTATGAGATAGATATTCTAATTTATATATAGAAAGGATTATACAGAAATTTTAATTTTTAATTTCAAAAAATAAAATTGTTTTAATTGATAAATATTATCTTAATAACAATTTCACAAATATCTCATTTTACTTAACACAGATTAAGGAAAATTAAATATTAATTAAAATAATTTTAAAACTATTTTGATCTGATAGCTAATTAAAGACAAACAAAATATTGATTTAATTTAATATAAAATTCTTTAAAATTCGGTACAAAACAAAGAAGTTATAAGCTGGCATGCAATGAAGTTAAGTGCAGAAATTATCTGATTAATAATTTATATACTCAATTTGTTTATTTTAATTAAGTTTAAGAAAGTAGAATTATTCATAAAAACCTGAATACAAATTGATTCGACACTTTATTTTTATAACGGGTAGCAACTAGCAAATATGATAATTTATTTAAATGTCTAATGGACTGCAATTTCGATAAGATATTCTTTTTCTTGTTTGGTACTACTAGTTGGTACCATGGAAGAAACTAGACTGATTAAAAGTAGGTTTAATTGTACTTTTTATTTTTTAGCAAAATTTTATCCTCAATAAATTAATTTGACGTATTTTATTCCAAACTTTTTAAAAAACTTGCAAATTTTACCTTCCACCATTTTGATGACGTGATATGCTAAAATAATTGTACTTTTTACCCCTAACTTTTTACATTTTGGCAAATTTTACCCCAACTTTTTTACTTTTTTGAGAATTTTACTTTTTGGTGAATTTTTCCCCCACATTTTACATTTATGTCAGCATGGCACGTCAGCACAAGAATAGAAGGTAAAATTTGCAAGTTTTTTTTAAAAAGTTGGGATAAAATTCATCAAAAAATAAAAATTGGGGGTAAAAAATACAATTAAGCCTTAAAAGTAATGTCATATCTCAATAAAGACACTTTAAAGAGATCATAATTAGTGGGATACCATTGCAATTAATAGGAGGACACTACAAGCAACGCTCACTTCTAAGAAAAGAATGTCTGGCTAAGCAATGGTAATGTGGATAACTCGATAACTTCTATTTACTTCCTCTATTTCTAAACTCTTTAATGTACACAGTTTAAGAAACATTTAATACTACTCACAAATAATACATTTAGTTTAAAATAACCTCATTTAATATCTACTCCCTCTGTCCCACAATTACTTATGTTTAAGGTTTTTTTCACACGGATTAAAAAAACGAGTATTCCAAAAAAAATAGTATTTATGAAAGAACAATTTTACTAAAACATCCTTATTATTTTTCTTGATTTCAATAAATTTATTATTAAGTCATTTAAGACATCAGATGATAAATTTGGAATAGATGTTTGAACATCTCATTGAAAAGTGAGAACATCAGTTAATTTGGGACAAATTTTAAAGGCTAAAACTACAATCAATTTGGGACGGAGGAATTATAATAAAAAAAGTTGTGAAAATTTAAGCCATATTAAATAGGAGTATATGTGGAAGAAAATAATTAATGAACCTTGAAATGTGTAAAACATCAAGAGTTTAGAAATAAAAACAAGAAGTTAAAACATAAGGTGGCGTTTACTTGCAATTCTGTTTTCTGTTTTCATTTTCTGTTTTCAGTTTTTAATTACAAAATTCTCACCTTGTTTTCATTTTGTTTTCTGTTTTCTAAGATTTGTACAGGAAACAGAGAAAACAAAAAAAAAAGTTGTTTTCAGTGTTTCCTGTACAAATCTTAGAAAACAGAAAACAAAATGAAAACAAGGTGGCAGTTTTGTAATTAAAAATTGAAAACAGAAAATGAAAACAGAAAATAGAATCGCAAGTAAACGCCCCCTAAGAGTTTAGGAACGAGGAAGTATTTAGCCGACAAAGAATCCTTTGCTACATCAAGTAAGCACCAACTCAAGGACTATCCTTTCAAATTTCAATCATTTTCATAATTACACCCTTTAGTCCTTAGATTGGGCCTCATACCCCACTACCAGAAAATCCATAACCAGCTTCTGTATTTTTCTTGTCTCCTCTTTAATTTCTTGGAGATTAAAGAAGCAAAACATTGTGTCTCGCTCATATTTAGAAAGAGAATACCAGGCTCTTGCATGAATAACTTGTGAGCTCCAATATTTGACTTGTAGATCTTCATTTCCTTTCTCTGCCCCTGCATTGTTAATTGTGATAGTCAATTAGCTCGACATATAGCTTTTGGTCTCAATTTTCGTGTAAGAACCAAGCACATTGACATTAACTATAATCTTGATAGGGAGAAACTCCAGTCTAAATCACAACTTGGTTATAAAGAATTTTGATAGTGTTAAATATTGTCATAGACTTTATTGGGTTAGTTATGTTTTTTTCCTTAAACTTATTGCATATTTTACTTTTAGTCCCTAAACAAATTTATTAGTATTTTTGTCCCTATATATATATTTTTAAAAGTTTTAGTCCCTATTATTACATAATAGCATTTTTTTATGACATAATAGTCACGTTAGCAGCCTAGTGACCTGCCACGTCATTAAGGAGTCTTACTGGACAAACAGGTGTAATTTTTTTTGGTAAACTGTATTTTTAATCCCTCATCGACTAGTTTGATGTCATCAACTTGTATAAATATATGAGAAATTAAAAACACAGTTTAAAAAAAATACACGTATTTGTCCCCGTCAAACTTCTTGATGATGTGACAAGTTACTGGACTGTTAATGTGGTTGTTATGTCATCAAAAAATGTTGTTATGTGATAGCAGAGACTAAAATTGTCAATAAAGAAAAAGTATAGGGACCAAAAACACTAAATTTTTTTATTAGGGACTAAAAGTGAAATTTGCAAATAGTTCAGGGACCAAAAACATATTTAATCTGATTTCTAGGCTAAAATACAACTTTGGTTCCCCTATTTTTCCCAATCCGCAATTTTGGTTCCCCTATTAAAAAATAGAGACATTTAGTCCTTCAGTTTTAAAAAATGTTAATGTGGTTGTTATCTCATTAAAAAAATGTTGTTATGTGATAGCAGAGACTAAAATTGTCAATAAAGAAAAAGTATAGGGACCAAAAACACTAATTTTTTTTATTAGGGACTAAAAGTGAAATTTGCAAATAGTTCAGGGACCAAAAACATATTTAATCTGATTTCTAGGCTAAAATACAACTTTGGTTCCCCTATTTTTCCCAATGCGCAATTTTGGTTCCCCTATTAAAAAATAGAGACATTTAGTCCTTCAGTTTTAAAAAATCAAAAAATTTGTTCCTATCGTCTAAATCAATGTACTGACCGTTAAGTTACTAACGTTGACCATGCCTTAAGTAATATGTCAAATTAAATAAATAATTATTTAAAAAATATAATTTTTTATTAATTTTTGTAATTTTCATTTTAAAAAAAAGCATCACCACGGGAAAAAAAAAAGCATGACCACCAAAAAAAAAAGTATGCCTTAAGTATAACAATTATAGTTTTTTAATTTATTTATTGATGACTGGATAATTCAATTTAATAAATAATTATTTAAAAAATATAATTTTTTTATTAATTTTTCTAATTTTCGTTTAAAAAAAAAGAATGACCACTGAAAAAAAAACTAATAATCAAATGTCACATAAGATAAATTGTGTCAGCTAGAAGTCAATGTTAAAAACTCAACAATCAAAGCATTGAATAGGATGATAGGACCAAATTTATTGATTTTCAAAATTTGTGGGACTAAAATGTCTTTATTTTTTAATAGGGGGACTAAAATTGTGAATTGGAAAAAATAGGGAAGCAAAATTACATTTTAGCCTTATTTTTATTCCATTATTGACAGATTACCTTCTTTTTATTTTATTGTGGATTTTAGTTTTTAATATACCTCTTTTCACCGAAGAAAAAATATTAATAGTAAATTGATTAGGTTGTTCCTTAAAAAAAATCATTTTGCTCTTCTTAAAGATAATTAGTCGGACTAGTGATAGTACTACCGGCATTAAAAATTTATAAAACATTACATTAAAATTGGTTGAAAATAAATAAATTATAAAACACTTGTTATATGATATATTTATTTATATATTTATACAACTTATTTATTTTATATTATGCATAACAAATAAAGTTTAATTTATAGGCAAAAGATCAAATCAATGTATCAGAAAAAAAAATAACAAACAAAATATGGAGTGAAAAAAGCAAAATATTGGGTGGGAATAACAGAACCCATCTTGTTACACAAGGACAATGGCCTAACTCAATATGGGTGGCCCAATTTAGATTGGGCTACAAGTTATTTACTTTTTCTAAGACACTCGGCTATTTTTTTGGAAAACCAAGAAATAACATACCATTTTCGGCCTCTACTGAAGATGAGTATCCCTCTATGATCACCATAACTTGTGTGTGAACTAAAATTGTTGAAGAGCATATTGATTTATCTAGGAATTCCTCATCCACAACCTATGAGACTATTGTGATAGCCAAGTCATACTATATATTGTCATGAATCCGATTTTTCATGAATACACTAAACAAACATATCAAAGTGAATTGCTGCTACTTTGTCTGAGATGAAAACTATATACACTGTAGATGGTAAGCTGAAAAATATAGACTGTAGCTGTAGGACTGAAAATTTAGGTGCATTTGTTTTTATCAATGATTCGATAACATGTTACCCCATTTTTTCACTAGCAGTACCTGGACAAGAACAAGTCCTTGATTCTGAAGATTGACGAAAGCCATAATTCTAGCAAGCTGGAAGAGTATTGCAAATAAGAATTAGTCTAATTCTCCTGTCATTTGAATTGAATTTAGTGTTTCTCATTTCTTAATTTTTCTGTCAACCATGCCCCCATCTGGATGCCTAGTTGGTAGGGTCAATTATTATGATTTTCCGTTAGATGCATGCTTGTTGGTGCAGATTAAAGATTTCTTAGCATTCCAATATGAAAAATTGAAGCTTGAGCAAATTGTTGAACCCCCTTATCATTGTAGGAGTAAATTTCTCTTCATTGAACCTATGAATATGATTAATATTCATGATTCTCCTTTTTCCTCCTTTTTGTGGTGTGTGTGTGGTGTGGTTGGAGGTTATATCTTGTCCTGATAAGGTTATCCAATATATGTATGATATGTTTTCTGCAATATCTGGTAAAATAATTAGTGAAATTGAGAAACAATTAACTTTGTGCACTAAAAATTTGGATTTCATGTTGAGGCATTATGTCAGTGTCCAATTTTAGAAGCAGGGCAACCTGGTCAAGAAGATTTCAGTTATTTACAACATCGAAGTGAGTGGCTCTAAAGATTTCAGTTATTTTTTAAATGATATTTGTTTTTCCATGATTTGCTTTTCTGGTGACAGAGAAGCTGTTTTTACCTGGTGTATGCCATGCTGTTTCAGGCTTTCAGCCCATGCTTCCTTTCGCTTCTCTCTCTCTCTCTCTCTCTCTCTCTCTCTCTCTCTCTTTTACATTGTATTGTATCAAAGCTAAATCATCCAAACCATGCTCGAGGGGAGTTCTTGAGTCCATAAAAAGATTTGCAAAGACAGCACAATAAGCCGCAAGAATTACATATGCAGTGGGAATGGATTCTCTCATGTTAACTTTTTAACATGATAAGGTCATTAAAATTGAGTCTAGAAATGGATGGAGATAGAAACAAAATTTGAACATGACTTGTGATATCCATTCATCAATCATGCATTCCAGCATTTCTCTTCATGATAAGGTCATTAAAATTGAGTCTAGAAATGGATGGAGATAGAAACAAAATTTGAACATGACTTGCGATATCCATTCATCAATCATGCATTCCAGCATTTCTCTTCCCCTATTTGATAAACAGATAAATTACTTTTTTTTAATTATTATTGAATTAAATGATAAACAGAGAAATTACCATGACACAATCGTACATCCCTAATCAATTAATTATTCAAGGTAAAAATGTGTGGACTCAAAGTTGACCCTGGGATTACTATTTTTGTATAAGAAATTTGCCTAATTTTATCAATCAGATCCACCATTTCTGATCATAACTGAAACACAAACTCTGATGTATAGAGATGGAAAAGAAATCAAAGGAACGTAAAGGATCTCATAAAGAGATATGGAGAAGGAGAGATGCAGTTGTTGGGAACGTTCTGGCAGAAGACATAACAGTTATTTGTGGATTTTTTTATTTGGTTAATAATGGAGAGTTTCATATGTAAAGGTATAGTACTATTAACAATGTGAGATAATATTATTAAAAATATTAAACAAAATTACCGAAGGTCAGCATAGAATTCTCTCCAATTCAACAAAATCAAATATAGTGGAATTACTTGAACTCCAATAGGGCTATTTTTTATTTAATGTCAACTTGAAGTCTGTGTAAAATTTGAGATGCAATATTAAGGCGTTTGCCGTGATTGGATTACCGTTTTTCAACCCTTTCAATCTTATGCTGTTGTCAACTGGCACACAACAAACGAACCGTGTTTTGTTTTATTCGAAGAAAACACCATCTCAAATGAAGGATGAAATTTAAACAACAGGGTTAACATCAAGCTCAAGGCTAATGAAGAGCAAACAACGCTGACCTTGACCATAAGAAGACTAAGAACATTCAACATTCAATTCGAGCACATGAACAGATACTACAAGGTAAACCAACTAGTAGTACGGAATGAAATCATCTGACATCTACTGATAAAAAAAAAATCATATGACATCTCCTCGGATAATAATAATAATAATAATAATAATAAGAGAAAATATTACCACTCAAAAATAGAAATAACTTTTTCTTTTTCCATAATTGTAAATATATAGGAGATGTACACCAAAAAAAAAATAGAAGGAGATAATAAAAAAAGGAAAAGAAGAACATGATTTGAAACCAAGAACAGGACTAAACTACATGTCTCAAGACATGCAAAAAGGAAGCATTTGGCGTCTTCTTTAGACTGTACTAATAACACTATAGCACTTCTTTTTCTACTACAGTTTTCGTATTACTACAAAAGTTGTCCTTAAACATTAACATAATATTAATTAGTGTGGTGACTGTCCAATACATAGAGTTGTATTGCTTATAATTTTTTTGTTACGTGTATTGCTTATTGTTGAGTCTTTTCACCAAGAAGCAGAGACTACGAAACGAACCTGCACAAAAACTGTCCAAGAAACAAACACATACAGTACCTAAAGAAAACGTAGAACAAGATAAACGTAATTATATATACAGAAAATTAAAACGCAGCAGAAATTAGAGAAAGAGCGGATGAAGAGAAATACAAGATTTGTGTGATTTAGTTAATGTAGCCTACATTTACGGAAGAAAACAACTCTACTATGATTAAAAAAATGAGTATAAATATTAATATTATAAATTATAGGTTACAAACAAAAACTTATATATACAGTTTCTCATGTGTTGTTTAATTTGTATTTTGTACTGTTATCTAGTCAGAAATAGAATTTTATCTCAATAATTTGCTTAATCATTTAATGTTAACCTTTAACACGTGAATTATCAAAGTGAAACTTCATTTCTAATTAGAAAACGGTACAAACAACATTTATATAGAAATTATATCTAAGTTTTGTAAGTAAGATTCCCAATCTCCTCTTTCAATTAGACTTTCTCTTCTCTCTTTTAAATGTACATTTTACATACGATTAGTCAAAAAAAAAAATTCTCTCAACCATCTCAAACTATCATTCTTTTGTTTTTATACAATTATTTAATTTTTTTTAACTATCAATCTATCATTTTTTATTTCTATCTCTAAATTAAATTTAATATTTTTTAAATAAAAAAATTATCAATAATTAAACAAGGTTAATATATATCAATAGATTTCTAAACTTTCTGAAAATTTCTAATGAAGTTCATAAACTAAAAATATTTGTAATTAAATTCTTGAAGTTAGTAAAATTGCCACAAATTGTTTTTTTTATTTTAAAACCGTTATAAATTAGCTTCAAAGATCCAATTTATAGTGCCAATGATATATTAAATCTTAAAATAATACATCTTTATCTCTTTTAATCTGTCAATTTTTTTTTTATTTCTATCCTTTTTTTCTTCGTATAAATTGGCAACTGGATTTCCATCAATCATTTTCCTGTTAATATATGCGGTCCTACCCAGCATGTTATTTAAACAGTATATATATAGGTCTGTTAGATCCACTTGCGAGGCTATACAATTGACCGATGAAGAAAAATATAGTCAAGTTTTCGTCGTACAAAGTTTCCTTTTCATACAGGGGACAAGACAAACTCCTCATTTTTTCAGGTCCCCACAATCAATCCAACTTCTGCAACCAGCAGTTAGCGCAATTTCTGGGTCTGGGATGCCATTTTCAAAATTTATCGTTTCACTTGCAGAAATAAAAATATGGTATAGTTCGATATTAACTAAAAAAGAATTCCTTTATTTTATTTTTTGTTTTCCTTTATTTGATTCCGATTTAGAGATGTAAAAAATTGCACAGAACAGTTATATATGCACCAGGCATAAAGTCTCATCTTTTCTGCAGTTAAACGCATTATTATACTTGTACAAATTACAGGACACTATATATATATATTATTCAGCAACACCGACATAAAATAGAGAAAATTCGAAAACTACTAGGAAAAAAAAATGGTGGTCCTCCACCTACAACATGAGCAACTCCTCCATGGGAGGCAAATCAGACAGCAAACCCTCAAAATCTTTGAAGGACACGTTCATGAGTAGCATGGAAGATGTAAAGCTATTCTTTTTACCATCAGTGGTGGTGGCAGTGATATCTTCCTGTGGCTTGGCACTGACACCATCATTTGCAATTCCTCTTTTGTTGTAATCTGCCACGGCACCATTTCCTACCCAATTTGTTGTTGACGAGTTCTTCCCCGTGAGGCGCTGAACCACGTCTCTGAAGTTTATAGCGTCGGTTTCCACGTACCTGGTTTCGATGTGCACTATCTTTGGTCCACTCGTCATGATCGATTGATGTGTAGTGTGATGCAATGAGCTTGTTGTTGAAGCCTACTTTAGTTAGCTTCTCTGCTAGGATTGCTTGTTCAATGTTGTGAGAATTGGAGTGAGTGTGTGTGTGAGGATGGAAACAAGTGCATGAGGATTTGAGTGTTATATAGGCGTGGACCTTGTGGTTGAGGTGCGTCCACAAGGGCTAGTTATTACTTGTGTGGGGCTTTGGACTTGGCAGTCTTAAGGGACCAGAAGTAGTCATTCGAAGAAAAGTGTTGCGTTGTCTTGTACAAGTCAAAAGCACCCAACTTGGAATTTCATCAACTTGCTTCTTCTCTGATTATCATTAGAAATTGTGGTTCGATTGAAAACGAAATTTTCAAGCTAACAAAGATATATAAAAGAACTATCAGTTATATTATTTATAAAATGTTTTTATAATATTATTAATTTTTTCTTAATTACATTAATCATAACAATCTACACACTCTCTCTCTCTCTTTTATATTTCTCTCTTCTATTGTACAAAATAATGTTCCAAAATATTAAATTATTAGCATTTCTTAATAATAAAAAAAATTGTGTGTATAATGGTGACAAGAAGACTTGAGCCTAAAATCTTGTACAAATTATTCAAACTTCTTATCACTAGACCAATTCTAGTAGGTACTTCTCAATAAGGGTAGGTAAACAGGACTTAATTATGTAATTAGTCCCACATTTAATTTAAGTATTGTTAACTATTTTATGTAATGTATTTTCTAATTTAAGTTAAAAAAATGTAAGTACTTTAAATTAAAAAAAATGAAATTTAAAGAAATTAAGACATTGATTTTAAAAATTAAGATGAAAAATCAAATTTTAATAAAAAAAAAATAAAAGTAATTAAACTAGAAGTTTGAGAAATGAATTTGTTGGAGTACAAATGTAAAGATGAAATCTCAATCTATGTAAAAGAAAATTTTGATATAAAAAGAAATTTTAACTTAAAAGGAGAAGTTTAATTTGAAAATAATTAATAATTTGATAGTTAAATAATATAAAACTAGTATTAGATAACAGTAAATTCACGTGCATAAGAAAAAAGAGAATATAACAAAAAGTATTTTATGTTAAAAAATAAGACTCAAATTTATAATATAACACTTGATTGTAATAAAAACTACAACTCTCCTTTTCTTAAACTATACTAAAATAAAATAAAAAGCTAAAGAAATCACTTGCGGGCATTGATTTATAAAAGTTAGTGAATGAGTTTTGTAAATGTAATATGGAAACAAAAGGGTAATTTGAATAAATTACTAATAAATTTTTCCATGATAAATTTTCACAAGTGTCCTAAAGACACTAATTAAAGAATTAAAAGTACAAAATTATGAAAAATATTTTCAATAAAAAACTATATTTATTTATTAAAAAATATTCAATTTTTAAAGTAATGATTAGCCACAATAATAATAACGTCTTATTTATACTACAAGAATAAAGAGAATTGGCACTGACTTTTACAATAGAGTTGTTGACAAAAAAGACACGTGTATTAGTGTCATTTATAAGTTGTTGGAATAAGAATTTTTTTTCAACAGTATTATTAATTATTATTGAAAAAAATAGGTTATATATATATATATATATATATATATATATATATATATATATGAAGAAGGATCAAATTACACCAGTGTAAAAGAGTTACACCATTTTAATAACTTAATATATAATGAGATTTTTATCGATCCAACCATCGAATTATATCTACATATTACCAATATTGTTTGTGTCAAATTTTGTCAACAGTGAACAATAATAAGAAGGTAATCAAATGATCCATATTTTAGTATATTTTGAAAAGTTTATATTTCGTTGATTTTAATCTATAAGAATGAGGTAGCAAATAATTTTGGATTAATTTGAAATTTTGTATACATGATCTATATGAAAGGAACTTTCAATCTAATGGTAAGTTTTAAGAAAACATCATCCAATTGAAAGTTAATGAATGGTGTAATAATTGTTTAAATTATACTGGTATATGTGTGTGGACGCGCCCATGCTCTTCTATATCAAATCCAAGGTTATATCTCAACAATTTTTTTTTTTTATAGACAAAGATAAAAACAACTTGATTTGTTGTTAGGATAAATATGTGTCTTTCCCCTTTTATAAAATTAAATAGGCTTAAATAACTTTTAGGTCCTTGATAAATTTCCAAATTTTGTTTTGAATCCCTGATACATTTTTTCGTTGTTTTGAGTATTTGATATATTAAAAATTTTGTTTTTGGTCCCTATTGTCAGTTACGTGACACCATCTCAATGGTTGATATATATCGGGAAGTCTCTTCAGATGGTGTCATGTCATCATCTAACCAATGTTTTAAGAACCGGACCGGCCATTTAACCGGCCGAGGTACTAGGTTAATGGGTCATTGGTCGGACCGGTTTGACTCGGTATATATTAAAATATTAAAAATATAATATAGCTAACATAATTTAATCATTCAACACTTCAAATTTAAAATTATTGTCATTATAAAGTACCTAATATTCAAAATAAGAAATAACAACCAATAGTCATGACAATATAAGTCCATAAATAAGTTTCATACACAAACAAAATTAAAAAAAAATTGAAACATCTCGTTTTCAGCACCTTTTTTAAAAAAAAAAAAAATTACATCACAATCAGGTTCAACCAAAGACCCGTCGGGTCACCGATTTTTTTTTCAAAAATCGGTCGGTTCAACCTAGGTCGTATCGGATCATATACATTTTCGGTCCTTTTCACCAAACTGAACCGATTAAGCCACTAGGTTCCGGTTGGTCCAGTCGGGTTCTTAAAACACTGCATTTAACTAACGATAGGAACTCAAAACAAAAGTTTTGATATATCAAGGACTCAAAACAACAACAAAAATTATCAGAGACTCAAAGCAAAATTTGGAAATTTATCAAGGACCTAAAAATTATTTAAGCCAAATAAATAAATATATGTATTGGTTAACAACTTCAATAATTATGAAGAAAAGATACACATTTATGTGAATTTGGAGTATTCTTCGGCCGCGAGTTAAGAACTAATTTTTTGAGATACTTAAATCTATATAAGAAATTGACATCTCCTAATAGATGTTTTTCTGTACCAACCTAGGATTGAACACACGCTTAAAGAATAATATCACACCATGTTAGTAAAGGTTTCATTAATTCCATTTTTCAAGAGTGTGAATTACTATTTTATTCTCTAAAAGTATGAGATGTTGTCAATTTAGCTTCTTAAATTATTAAAATTCGAAAACAATATTTGAAATTGAAGATCATCAGTCAAGTTAGTTCTTCTATTAGTCCAGTTTGTTTAAGCTTAAAATAAGTGATTTAAAAAAATATTTTTTGAAAAAGTGATTTTTTAAGAAGCAGATAGGATTTTTTTTTTGAAAAAATAGGAAAATATTTTTTTAAAAAATAGTTTAGAAAAATACATAAAAAAACAGAAAATTCCTTATTTTATTAAAAAAATGCTTTTAAAAAAAATCTTAAATAAACCCATTATTATCTCTCAAGGGTTCTCACTCACTCAGAAAAAAGTAAATTAGAAACTAAACAAAAGATAAAAGATAAAAAGTTGCCCTCTTTTATTTATAGGCTTTCTAGGCCATCAACTACGCAAGTATGCACGACCATGCTTTATTTCTGAAGTGGAGCCCTTTTAAGGAAGCACAGATAAACCAATTTTCCAAAGCAGTGATTTGGATGCACGACAGTGCATAATGAAGCACTGTTGTGGTTTAGAGAAAAATCTAACTCTTTTGATGCTTTTTTTACTCTTCACAGGCTCACGCTTAACCTACACCAAAATGATTTTATTTTAGACAAAATCAATTAATTGTAATGCAAGGAATAGTCAAAATGGTGTGAGAAGCCCATCAAAATCATTACCAATATAGGGTTTATCATCTCGCTCTGTGGAGTATCTTCCTAAGTACTCACCCTATGTTTTAAACTTCAATGACTTTCTGAAGTGGTGGGAATGTTTCGTGAACATTAAGTTAGCTCATTTTATGGAAATTTTTAAATGGTTTGTTGTTGGTGGAGTTTGGGTTCTTGAGGCAGGTCATAGTGAGATGGCGGGTATGGATATGTCATATCTCAAACCTCAATGGAATCCAAGTATAATTTGATGATGATTGTATGAGCATTGATGCATTGTGCATGTGAGTAGGCACGTAAGTTGTAACTGTCCAAAAGGGGTTTCAACCTAATGCTAGAGAACCTTCACAATGGCTAACGCTTAATGGGCCTATAGAATAAATGGGTGGGTGAATCTTGCACTGTAGACCAAGATTTTATGCAGATCTTATGCTGTGGTAAGCAACTACCCACATTCATCTATTTTTTATTTATAAAACCACTTGTTTCCCATAGGATCAGTCAAAGGACTCCCCAAATGAATGGGTGTGTATTCTATGTTAAGGGAGGGTCTGAGATGATCGCTCGACGGTGACATTATCCATGGAGTAGTGTCTGCATTTTATTGCATATCCCTTATTGTTGATGCATAGTTGTACTGAATTGTTAGATTGTGATGGTTGTACTCGACTTTTGAATGATAATGGTGATACATATGACATTCTCTTATGCAGGTTGAATGATGTTAGTGCTTGATTTCAAATGCTATATTTTAAAGACTATAAAGTTTAATTATTGGTATCAATTGAGTTTTAAAATGCATTTATGTATATTTATATTGGTAAACTTACCCTGACATTATGGCACAAGTGATTTTGACTGTGGTGATCTCGGATGTTGTGTTTGTGAGAGTAGATGGTTAGGTGAGATAGATCTTTCTTGGAAGCATCGTGGAGAACATACGTGAGCATGAAGATGTGACCATTGTTTTCCTTCTTTTGACCTATTTTATGTTTAATATTGTTCAACTTAAGTGTTTAGGATATCTCTGTTGTAAGAGTTTTTGTATAGTTATATGTTTATGCTGAATCACTCTGATGTTGTATTGGATGATAACAAGTTGGAATGCTATAAGGCACAATATTTATTACCTCCTCGATGCATGATAAGATGATGTTATATTCCCTTGTGATGGTGTTGGTTTAGTACGTAAGAGAAAAGTGAAAATTTCACCAATATTTTCACAGATAAATTAATGGGTAAAATATGTTTTTGTCCCTATATATTCACTAAAAAATGGTTTTAGTCATTGTACTTTCAAATCAACTATTTTGGTCATTGAACTTTAAAAAACATGAGAATTTAGTCCCTTAACAACACTAACATTGATAAAGGAGATAGATTAAATCCACATGTTTTTCAAAGTTTGAGGACAAAAACGGTCAATTTGAAAGTAAAAGAACTAAAACCAATTTTTAGTGAAAGTATAGGGATCAAAAACATATTTTATCCTAAATTAATTGAAGAATCTTAAATGAACTAAAACAAAGTTTTCCGCTTATAACTTGAGGTAATGTCTTGTAGCAACTATGAGGTCGTTACAATAAGGGTGTGTTTGGGATAGCTATGATAGTTAAATTATTTCAATAATCGATTATATGTATAATCGATTATTATTATAATTAATTATAATGAGAATCACTTTTTGTTTGAATAAGTTTGCTAAAAAGTGATTTTAAGATAATTAATTTCGTATGAATACAACAAAAAAAACCAATTTTTACATAATAAAAAAGTATAAAAATAGCTTAAAAGAAAAAAAAATGGTTGGAAAAATATTTATAAGCTACAAAATTTTATATTCATAAAAATAACTTATTTTTTTCAAAAAAAAAAACTTTTTAGAAATTTAAGTTATTAAACATACAACTTATTTTACAAATAATTTTTTTTAAAAGAAAACAGTTGAAATTTTGGGAAATAATCTTTCCCAAACATGCTCAAACTTATAACTGCTTTTAACACATAGGGTTGGCGTAGTGTTGCGTTCACATGTGGGGAACAATCTATTCAGCAAGAGAATCCATATTCGATTATCTCTGTGTGCAAAATTCTCTTGGATCAGCAACAGTCACGCACTGCTAGTGGGTTGCGAAACACATGTGATCTCTGACCTATAACAAAAAAAAAATTATAACTACTTTATTACATGAAAAAGAAAATAAATGAAATTGTTCAACCTAAATATTTTATACAAAACAAAAAAACCCGAAAATATATAAAATAAAATACATTTAAAAAGAGAGTGTGATTTTGTAATATTCTCATCGTGGACTCAACTCAATCTCTCTCACACCCCTGACTCTGACCCAGAAGATTGAAGATGCTGATCTGTGTGCGGGTGGGTGGTCTTGTCTTGTGTTGAGCTTCACTCACTCACCCATTCATTTCCTTTCCAATAAGCAATGCTATGCTTCTGTGTCTGTGTTGATGTCTAATACCACGAAACTATCACCGCCTATGAAGAAGGCGAAATCCATCGACGACGCCGCCTCCGATGAGCCCAATGCACGCGCTCTCATGGCCGCCAATTTGTCTCGCAAGAAAGCCACCCCTCCCCATCCCCCCAAGAAGCTCCTCATTAGGTTCCACAAAGGTACTCCCTTCTTTCGCCACCACCCAACACGATTACTCTCTTCAGTTTTCCATTTCTTACTCTCTCCAGATGCTGGATTCAATATTTCAATTCACGGATTTCTGTTTATTATTACTTTGATAGTTTACTTCTAAGCTGCATTTTAGTAGAGTTTCTACTTTGTTACTTCCTGCTCTTCTCCTCCGATGCTTGGACTTCAACGGCTACACAACGCTCTTCTTTCCTTTTAGTTGTAAATAGGCTTTGGAAAGTGAAATTCTAACTCAAGAGAGCTCATTTTCATTTTCATTTTCTAAGTTGTATCCAGTTATGCATTTTAGCTTCTTAGTTTAGGAGGAGGACATATATGTTTCCAATTTTCCAAAGGAAAATTCTGTGCTGTAGAAGCTACTAATCGAGTCTTTTGATTCTTGTGAAAATATCTGTGTTGATAAAATAATGATCATTTTGATACTCGTGGAATGAATCACCCTTTTTTTTTTTTAACAAATTGGATTGGATGACTACTACATTTTTTTTATACTTTTGTTTTTTCTTGTGAAGGTATACCAACATTGCCCCCAAATTTTGAGGAGGATACATGGGCAAAATTGAAGTCAGCTATTGGTGCTATATTCTTGAAGCAACCTGTTTCTTGTGACTTGGAGAATCTTTATCAGGTAATCATGGAAAACCTTTTTATTTTATCAGGTAATGGGTTTGATTTAGCCTTGTGAATATTCGTCACACATTACCTCTTTAGAGTTTTATGGGAACTCAACTCTTTTCCATAGGCTGTGAATGATCTTTGCCTTTACAAAATGGGGGGAAATCTTTATCAACGAATTGAAAAGGAGTGTGAAGCACATATATCTGCGGCACTGCAGTCTTTAGTTGGCCAAAGCCCAGATTTGATTGTTTTTCTATCCCTAGTTGAGAGATGTTGGCAGGATCTTTGTGACCAAATGCTGATGATTCGTGGTATAGCCTTGTTTCTGGACAGGACGTATGTGAAACAAACAACAAATGTACGGTCATTATGGGACATGGGTTTGCAACTTTTTCGCAAACATCTTTCTCTATCTCCAGAAGTAGAACATAAAACTGTTACTGGTCTTCTCCGTATGATCGGAAGTGAAAGGTAATCTATATTTTGCAATCTCAGTTTTAAAAATGGCTAGTACAGTGTATGTGCAGGTTGTTCTTCATGTGTACTGTATATGCATTCTTGAATTCATGTGATGGGAACCAGTTTTTACTGATAAAACCAACAAAGACTAGCTCTTTACAAGAACAGAAAGTGCAGAAAATAAAAGATAAATCTAGAATTTTGCAGAATGTAGATATACTAAACCTCGAGCCCAAGCCCATTCCCTTTTTTTCCCTTACTTCATGCCTTCTATGCACTACATATCCTTCCCTCATATTTTTTTTGTTTTTCCCCAATTATTTTCCACCTCGCACTATTCCTTTTGAGTCCAGCTCTTGGTTATGCAGAAAACTTAACAGTGTGAATATTCCCTTTATTTCCTATTCTGTCCTCCTCACCCATGTGTGCTTACCCTTTTACTTCCCATTCCCTTGTAGCATTTACCTTGTAATAGGGGTCTATCAGAATGGCCATCCAATTTTCTTACTATTCCAACGGAGTGACCATTTGTTTGGTGAGACCTCAAATGATCACTCTGCTTTTTATTCTGTAAAGTCAGGAATCATCACTCTGACATGAGGGAACTAGATTGGAGACTTCTGAATGGGTTTGGAATGGAGTTCTTGCTAGAGATGGCCTTTTTCATAATTATTTTTGCTGATCCTATTGCTTCTGAAAGAAATAATCCTCGAACTACCTGCAAAATTATCTTCTACCAATTGCCTACTGTTGTTGTCAATCATATCTCCACCTTTTTTTATTGAATATGTTGGGCAAGATGGAGAGCCTTGGTGCAATGTTAAAGTTGCTGCCTTGTGACATACAGGTCTTGGGTTAAAGTCCTGAAAACAGGCTCTCCACATGGTGGGGTAAGGCTACATACATCTGCCCTCCGTTGACCTCACCAAGTGGGAGTCTTGTGCATTGGGTTACCCTTTTAGATTGTTGGCCAATTTAAGTAGTTAACTGTTTTTTGTTTACACTTTTAATCATTTGCTGCTTTTGGATCTGGAGTATGCAAACAGTTAGTTTTATCTCTTTGTCCAATACTCCAATGTCTGTTGCATATAGAGCTTTATTTTCTTGTTGGAATTTAGTTTTTACATTTAGATCTGGAATGCATTCTTAAATAATTGTTAGCAAAAGTAGATACATGCAAAGACTTTCTTTTTTATTTTTATTTTTTGAGTTTTATCTAATTTTTATTAGTGTAGTTTTGTTCACAGTGAGCCGTGAATGGTCTGAGTGAATCTGGCACTGATGAGTGAGCATGTTTGTCAAGGATATTGCTTGAAACAATAGATATGCTTGTAATTTTTCTGTCATAATTGTTAGCAAAAGTAGATACATGCAAAGACTTTCTTTTTTTATTTTGTTAGCAAAAGTAGATACATGCAAAGACTTTCTTTTTTATTTTTATTTTTTGAGTTTTATCTAATTTTTATTAGTGTAGTTTTGTTCACAGTGAGCCGTGAATGGTCTGAGTGAATCTGGCACTGATGAGTGAGCATGTTTGGCAAGGATATTGCTTGAAACAATAGATATGGTGCCATTGCTAATATAAGGGATAATTTAGAGAATAATGTTGGCTTGAGTGCCCTCAATCTAATGATGTGTTTGAGTTAATGGACTAGACTAATCTATTCCATTATATTAAAATGAAGTAAATCCACCAGAAGTGCATTTGGTGGGTGATATACCAAGATTTTAAATATTTCTTTTCCTATTGTGGTAATTGTTGGAAATGGGAGTATTTTAGGATATAAGAGCTTCTTTAATGTTTGTTTTTTGTTTTTCCTTGTAGTCTAGATACTTGGTATAGCTAGGTTCAATGCATCTTAGGAAGTAGTAGTATCTGAATTTCTCTCTTGTAAATTGTTTTAGCATTAATTATCTTTGTAATACTCTTGAATATAAATTGACCATTCTGTTGGATGGAAAACACAATCAAGCATATTCAGAAAATTTTTGTTTCTCATCTTCCACGATAATTGTGTGTTTTAGCCAGTAATTTTCACTCTTACTACAGGGAGTTGGCTGGCTGATCCATCTGTATATGAATTAGGCCATTTAATTCTTCAACTTACTCTAAGTCTTAAAATTTTCAATTTTTTCTGATGTTTCAGATCAGGTGAATCAGTGGATAGAACTCTTCTAAATCATCTTTTGAAGATGTTTACTGCTCTGGGAATTTATGCAGAAACCTTCGAGAAGCCATTCCTTGAGTGCACATCCGAATTTTATGCTGCTGAAGGTATGAAATACATGCAGCAATCAGATGCTCCAGATTACTTGAAGCATGTTGAGGTGCTTCTTTTCCCTTACTTTTTGTGCATTATAATTTTAGCTTTAATCATTAACATTCTGTATTTGTATTTTTTAACAAATGGATCATGCAAGACCTTTCAGATTTTTATCTGACCTTACAAGTTATCTTTCTTTTCAAATTCAATCCCATCCTTGTCCTGCATTGTATTTACTGTGGGGATATTTTTCGATACTCATTTTTATAGACAAGATTGCAAGAGGAACATGAAAGATGTTTGATGTACTTGGATGCAAGTACTAGGAAACCATTGATAGCGACTGCAGAAAAGCAACTTCTTGAACGTCATATACCTGCCATTCTTGATAAGGTTCTGATAACAATTTTTGGATTTTTGTCTGGTGAAATATTTCCTTTGCAATTTTTTTCCCTTTCTTTACTTTTGTCTTCTGTTACAGGGTTTTACTATGCTTATGGATGGGAATCGTATTGAAGACCTTCAGAGAATGCACTCACTCTTTTCAAGGGTCAATGCCCTTGAATCACTGAAGCAGGCCCTTAGTTTATACATCAGGAGAACTGGGCAGGGCATTGTTATGGATGAGGAGAAAGATAAAGATATGGTTTCATCCCTTCTTGAATTTAAGGCTTCTCTTGACACAATATGGGAAGAAAGCTTTTTCAAGAATGAAGCTTTCAGCAATTCAATTAAAGATGCATTTGAATATC
This sequence comes from Pueraria montana var. lobata, assembly GCA_026413185.1. Lineage (NCBI taxonomy): Eukaryota > Viridiplantae > Streptophyta > Magnoliopsida > Fabales > Fabaceae > Pueraria > Pueraria montana. Next base: position 21,627,433 of record CM048648.1, on the reverse strand, counting down.
TTATCAATCTTCGTCAGGTACTATGTATTTTTCTATTATGATTTATAGCTTTTGTGTTATGTAGTTTCCATATTAACATGTGGAAATGCCTCAAGATAGAAAGCTTGAACTGATATGTTTTGGGTTGACCTATGTGCTATTCTTTCTATGTTCCATGGTATATCACCACTAACATAATGTTAGTCAAGGAATTCAACAGTTAACACGAAAACTTTTTTTTTGGTAGTAAGTAGTAGGAAAGGAAATATAGCTAACATGTACCATTTTGTCATTAGCTAGTTAAGCTTTTAGGTCAAGTAATCATTTTACACTCAAATTGGGATTTTTGGTGTATGATGTGACTTGCAATCAACTCACTGTTATGCTATTTTTCCATGACAGAACCGACCTGCAGAGTTGATTGCCAAGTTTTTGGATGAGAAGCTTCGTGCAGGTAATAAGGGTACTTCTGAAGAGGAACTGGAGGGTACACTTGATAAAGTCCTGGTGTTATTCAGGTTCATTCAGGTATGCTCAATGTTTTATTGGAGTAGCTAATAATTAACTTGTTACTAAATTTTTTATTCAGGCTTCTGCCGTAATCAGGCACTTCTATTGGTCTTTCTCTCCATACTGATATTGGCATTATTGAATTTTTGTTGTTAGGGCAAGGATGTTTTCGAAGCATTCTATAAGAAAGATCTTGCTAAAAGACTGCTTTTAGGAAAGAGTGCTTCTATTGATGCTGAGAAATCTATGATCTCCAAGGTCAAGGCTTTTCTTCCCCTATTTTAACATCTGAAATAAATAGATGGTTTCTTAGCAATATTTTTAGTAATGTTAACAGTTTTCTTTCATTAATACAGTTGAAGACTGAGTGTGGCAGCCAGTTCACAAACAAACTGGAAGGAATGTTTAAGGTATACATGTTTCTTCTTGGAATCAATTTTTAATTTCAGAGATTTGATTCAAATTGTGGACTCCTGATCAATAGATGTTTTCTTACTATTTTTATCACATCCATGCTTGGGTGGCAATGACTGATTGATGGCAATCATCATCTGGGCTTTTCTTTTTCCTATCTATTTTATTTGGCTTGCCAATTTACAGGGAATTCAAACCCATTGAGCAACCCTTTTCAACCCCTTTCTCAAAGGGTTAGGTCAGAGAATGCATACTGTTGTTTGACATTTTAAAGATAAGAATGGTCCTTGTCTTTTCTACCTATGTTTAAGGTGGCCAAGTAAAGAAAAAGTTCTATATAAAGGTCAGCTCACAGGAAGTCATACCTACTGAGAAATACTGTTTCTTCCCTTACTTGAAGGGGGAGCTAAGGGAATAAATTTTGAGATTATATGAACTGTTCGATCAAATTTATAATGATAACTGATTCTAGTCTGTTGTGCTCATATCCATTCATAGAGAAAATGTTTCTAAAATCTCCCATTTTTTATTAATAAAGAGATTTTATGAGAAGAGAAAGAAATTATGAGAGGACAAGGATAATGTAACCTCTAAAATCTGTTAAAAGCAAGAAAACAGAAGAATAGGAGAAAAATTAAAAATGCAGCAGGGCTGCACAATCTTTCTGCAATTTGGAGATTGAAACACCCTTTAAACATCCTTTAAAATGCCAATGGAAGCCCTAGTGAGGAGAGTAGATTGCACGATTTTTTGTCTTGTGAAAAGGGGGAAAGGGAAACCAAGAAGGATATTGGAGGAAGTGGTTAAGAAGGATCTCATAGTGAATAATATCTCTAAAGGTTTGGTCTTAAACCAAGCCAAGTGGCATTGTATGGTCCATGTATCCAACCTCACCTAGTGGGATAAAACTTTTGTTGTTGTTGTTGCCTTTTTGAAAGGTATTGAACAATGTCCAACATTTTTTTCAACATTAAGACAATTTTTCCCACCAACCCAGCATTTGCCTGAAATTGCCCACATATATCCCCTATTTTTCTATACCTAGACAATTTAAAAAGAAATCACTACAAATAACCCAATTGGTATTTTTCTTTAACAGAAACAGTACTAGAGTCATATGATATTGGTCAAATATCTTTATAGAAAGGTATTGGTTGGGGTTATTTTGTAATTGTCTTTAATTGTTAATGCCTTAATGGAGGATTTTAGTAGGCTTTAAAATTTAAATATAGAGGTGTGCATTACTTCATTAGTTCATTTAGATATAGAGAAGATTATTATAATTTCTCAAAATTTAAATATTTTAGAGGGATCAAAATCAAACTCAGTATCTAATGTGTTTGTTTTTTGTTGGAAATTGGAATAGGACCTAACGGACATATGAGCCAACATAAAATTTTTCCTTTCATGTTTTTTTTCTTTGCAATGTGTGCAACAGCTTTCCAACAAATAAGCAAACACCCTTACATTTAAATATCTAGTTGAGGGAAATGGTCATATAGACAAATACTCAAGTCATTTATTCATTTAATTAAATGAAATAAAATTTGCATAGGAAGATGTTATGATATTAGTTCATTTGTTACCCTTTTATGGTGTATACTTATGTGTGTATAAAATATGTACTGTAGCAGTACTGTGCAGCAAGATCATGGTGGTGTTTTTGTTTGTTCGGTTGACATGGAGTAAGTATTTATATCACAGACATGTAAATTTTTAAACATTCTGCATAAACATAGATTCAAGTACATTTCTTTGATGAAAATTACATTTATATAGATCATATGCTTGGTTTTATTGTTTTGTGTGATTACCTTTTGAATGACGATGATCTGACAAACTTCATGAATTATTATAGTTCTTATTAACATCACAGTTTCTCACAACTACGTTTCAAATTGTTGTAATTCAGGACATTGAATTATCAAAAGAAATAAATGAGTCATTCAAACAGTCATCACAGGCGAGGTCAAAACTTGCATCGGGGATTGAAATGAGTGTTCATGTTTTAACCACAGGGTAAGCTGTGTCTTCTCATCATGTGTGTGTGTGTGTGTGTGTGTGTGTGTGTAGATAGATTTCTGGAGAATCTAATTGGAGTTGGATGAGTGCAGGTACTGGCCAACATATCCACCCATGGATGTTAGACTTCCTCATGAATTGAATGTTTACCAGGTTCTGCACGAGCTATTGACTGAATTCTCTTTTAACTTTGTGGTCTTGTTACTTTGAGTGACTCCCTTGACATGGTCCATTCTTTCCTCTATTGGGCCTTCAGGATATTTTCAAAGAGTTCTATCTAAGCAAATACAGTGGAAGACGCCTGATGTGGCAAAATTCATTAGGTCACTGTGTCTTGAAGGCAGAGTTTCCCAAAGGAAAAAAGGAGTTGGCTGTGTCCCTATTCCAGGTTTCAAAAACCATTATTTAAAATGTTAAAATCTCCATTTATTTTTGCAGTCTATCTTAGCATCTTTTATTGCACAAATTTCCATTTATTTTTTATTAATTCTGCATGCCTGTCTGTCCTCCAGACTGTTGTTCTAATGTTATTCAATGATGCTGAGAAGCTAACTCTTCAAGATATCAAAGATGCTACTAGTATTGAGGACAAGGAACTGAGGAGGACTCTGCAATCACTAGCTTGTGGTAAAGTTCGTGTCCTACAAAAGGTGTGTTTGTAATCATTTGTAGGATTTCCAATATACAATTTTTGTTTGTAATTATGGTCTCTGTATATTTGTCAATATTTTTCCCTTTAATGAACATGCAACAGATGCCCAAAGGAAGAGATGTGGAGGACGATGACTCTTTTTTTTTTAATGATGGGTTTACAGCTCCACTTTACCGTATAAAGGTATTACTCATTGCTTTTGAACATTTGGGATCATATATTTGATGAATCTGAACTTTGTTTTAATTCATCCACAAAATTAAAAACTTGATATAAATTCGTCTTTAATCAGGTTCTTTTCATACTAATTTTGAAGTTATGAAGTGCAGGTGAATGCAATTCAATTGAAGGAGACAGTCGAGGAGAACACAAGCACCACCGAAAGAGTTTTCCAAGACCGTCAGTATCAGGTTAATGTTCTTTCCCCTCAAGTGTTCCCCACTTTTTTGGTGCTGATGCTGTGGTTTAGGTAGTGTTTGGATTGGTAAAAAGGGGATGAAATGGAGTGGAATGGAACTTGATAGAAATAGAATGCATTCCATTTTATTCCTTGATTTCCATCCAATACCTCTTTTATTTCCCTTTCTATTTATTTGGGGAAATGTGATGGAAGCGGTCGGTTTTCCTTTCCATCATTAAAGTATCTAAAATGGTTAACTTCATTTTATTCTATCCATTTCGCTTTATTTCATTACATCTCATTTATTCTATTTCACTCACCCCTAGATATCCAAACAATACCTTAGATTCTCATAGAATCAAGGTGTTTGTTTGGTGCAGTGCCATCTTTGACATTTGTTACCCTTTCAAATTCATGAGAATCTAAGATGCATAGGCATGAGATAATGTATATATTTTTTAACTACCAAATATATTTTTGTTAATTTTATTTTACAAAATATGAATATCAGAATAATAATTATATTCATTTTTTTTGGTTAAAATAATAACTAATTTTAAAGTTGCAATGTTTCTACCTTGTGTTTATATATATCGATGACTCATGCTTGGACATCTACCAATGTTGTACCAAACACAAGATACCTGTTATACTTATGTCCATGATGTCCTAGTATAGTGGTATCCAAGATCAAATGTTTATGTAGCCAAATCTTCCTAAAACTGGTTATCATCTGTAACAAACATTTTCATTATTATCATGGTTCAGATTGATGCTGCTATTGTGAGGATAATGAAGACTAGAAAAGTGCTTAGTCACACCCTTCTTATAACTGAACTCTTCCAACAGGTGAACTCAATTCTTATCTTTCATTTCTTAATTCAAATGGTGTCTGTGTCAACTCCCAAGTATTTTGATGTCAAAATAATGTGATCCTGCTACTCTGATGGCTTAGTTTTAGAGGAAGCCACTCTGTACCGATTTACTACTGACATGATGTAAAATGCATCATGATCCCTTCTGTTGTGATTAAATAAAAAACAACACACTTCTGATGCTACTTTTGTCTGATTTTCGGGGATATAATACTTACATTAGGTATTATTATTTTTTGTACAGCTGAAATTCCCAATAAAACCAGCTGATTTGAAAAAAAGGATTGAAAGCCTCATTGACAGGGAGTATCTAGAGAGGGACAAGAGCAATCCTCAAATATACAATTACCTCGCATAGCATATTCTGCTTTTTCACACTTAAATTTTCTTTTGTAAATGACATGGGCGAGGGTTTGATGTTTAATACCTTGTCATATGTACAGTAAGTATGAAGGATTCCTTTTTAATCTTTTCCATCCTTTCATTGATGGAACTGTACTGTAATTATAAAGCATATTTATTCTCTTTTAAGTTTTATTATTTTCTTCAAATTAAAAGTCACTGACTCAAACCCGTACACAAACAATTGGGTAAAAAATAATGATAAATATAAGTTATTAGTCACATTACCACTTAAAGTCGTGCATTTATTTTTTAATTGACTATTCAACTATAATATAATGTTTTTATATTTATTATTTTTATTTCTCATAATTACAAAGGGTTTTTATTTGAGTAACTCTAAAGAATTAATCGTTTTTGTTCTCAATTTTATCGCAAAAGTATTCTTTATCTTATTTGTTGCATTAGTAAATACAAGAGTTTAAACTTATTAAATAATGATTGCATTAAGGTTGGGGCATGATGATAAGTGAGTTGCATTTTTAGGAACAAGATTTTTGTTGGAAGGGTCTTTTAGTAATTAGCTGCAGTTGTACAGTGTGTGATTGTACTATAGTGATTGAGTGAACTTCTTCCTTTCCTTATTCTTGTTAAAATTATTTTCCTAATTACTCTGTTGCTGTTCATATTGTTGTGACTATTGAAAACAACAAATGAAATACATAAAATATCTTTAAGTTCTTGTTTTAATTTAAAATTTTCTTTCTCTTGATATGATTTCTTATTTTACATGCTCGCGTCAATGTTACAATAATGTTGTCACCTCTTTAATTTGTCATTTACACACTTCCTAATTAATATCCTGAATGTTCTTTATCAATGATATTACCTTTGCTTCTCAGAAAAATATCCTGAATGTTCTTTCACGAAAGCATTCTCACAGTTACAACGTATAATTTTTGAATTGTGTGGATCTTCCATTAGTTTAAGAACTAATTCTCTGAACTAAAAAATATCTTGAATCAAAACGGAAAAATGAAAAAAGTTCTGGAGTTCTTTCTGTGCTAATATATCCTCTGGAAATAGAACTTTAAAAAAGTGAAGTTTTTGTTGATACCCTTGGCTCTTAGTTTCTACCCTCAAGCTCACCAATATGCCATCTTTTATTCATGTGTGTTCATACATTTTCAGCAACCTCTTGCAATTGGATAGCGGAAATTGCTATTCTCACCCCCATTTTGCTATTCTCACCACTTATGTGGGTGGTTTTTTTCTTGATTTTCCAAAATAGCCTTGTACAACGGAATCGTGATTCCGCTATACAAGTGTACAATGGAATCACGATTCCGTTGAACAAAAGGTGAAAAAAAGTGTACAACGGAATCGCGATTCCGTTGTACAAATTTGTTTCACCCCCTTGTACAACGGAATCACGATTCCGTTGTACAAGGGTACAATCCTGGTTAAATTTTGTAGTAGTGCCTAATATATGTTTAAAATACCATCAATCAGTCATAATACAATATAGTTTTGTAAAAAATATTCAACAACAAAAACATTACACAAATAAAGTCCTCTAATGACAATTATTAATAGAGGATTAATTAACTAAAATGAATCCCTAGTAATGTCTACTACATATTGAGATCCTCTAGTTGAATGAAATGGTATTGAGTTGAATTTTTGCATGCATTGCATGTACGATTTTGGCCATGATCGAGCTTCAACAGCATAGTATGTTCACAAGCCTCCCTTTTAATTTAAACGGGCACTGACATTTTTTGCTTCCAGTAGTCTTGCGGACTAACTTATCTCTATATTGTTTGTACTTTCCTCCCTTTTCACAAGCTAGTAGGACAAAAGTTTTCATCCCAGCTTCTGACCTTTCTATGAGAACAACAAATCTAAGCTCCTTTGCGACAGATCGAACCCATGTCAACAAGTGATCTCGCTCTTCAAAAGCCTAAAAACAAAATGCATTCCTTCACTAACAAAACACACATACAAAAAATATCATTTAGATAAAAACAATAATTAATCAATCAACCTCGTCAATCATGAAATTATTGGAGAAGTCAGGATAATTGTGCTGAGGTTCAATGTCCATCACATAATCATCTGCTTGCATTTCATTTTGTTCATCGGGTTGGTCAAATATTTTCACTTGCATGAATCATATTTCCCTAACTACTTGGCATCGTGACTTCATCAGAAATAAAAGTATTTCAATCCATTGCTACAACTGAAAAAAAATAATTGAAAGCTCACTAAATGAGTACCAGTAAAAAAATAAATCAAATACTGTCTGCATGCATAACGGAATCGGGATTCTATTGTGCATGTTTCTTTTCCATACACAACAAAATCACGATTCCGTTGTGCATGCCATTTTCATACACAACGGAATCATGATTCCGTTGTGTACTGTAAGAAACAAAAAAACAATGAAATCATGATTCTGCTGTGCATTCAACACAACAGAACCATGATTCCGTTGATCTACACAACTTACAGGTGTGAGTGTGAGTAATTGAAGGAGGAGGAGAGTGATACGAGTTTCGGAGTTGGGGTGGAGACTGTGAGGAAAAAGGGAGTGGGGTGGGGTGTAAGGAATGGAGAGGGACAGGAGAGTAATTTTACAAGGTTAGGGGGTGAGAATAGCAATTTGTGGGGGTGATAATAGTAAAGCCATTGGATAGCCTTTCTCACTTCTTTAGAAGGGGAAGGCCCAAAAGTTATTCACACATAGATATGAGGCAAAATGCCTGAAAACTTTGACAATAAAATAGTCAGGCTCCAAAAAAGAGAAAAAGAGCATACTTTTAAGAAAATGTTCGGCCCAAACTTCAGATGAGTCAATTTCAGATATCCAACAAATCGTTGGTTTGATTTGAATCATGACTGAGTCTAGCGTGCGAAAGCAAAGTTCTTTTGCATCGTGCGAAAGTTTTCGTCAGCCAGTTATGGACCGTTCCATTAACAAGTAAATAAATAAATGGATGGGATTGATTTGTGTATTACCGGTTCAGGTTGTATTTTTGGTTTGTGTATTTTGGTAAAAAAAAAAAAAGAAAGCACCGGACAACTTAGGATTCAAACCCCGCTGTAGAGACTATTAATTAGTCTATTACCATCATCAACATAATAATCTGGTAAAACAATTATATGTATTATTATATACTTAATTGCATTTTAAATACTTTTTTTATACATTTTTGCTCTTAAATTTTTTATACATTATTATATCCATTTTTTTTACCCATTATTATATAAATATTGTACTTAAATATAATTATAAATTATTTGTTAATTTTTTAAAAAAAATCTTTAGAAATTTCGAATAAAATAATCTCTGTAGTCCTTAATATAAGACACTTTAGACATAATCAAACAGATCAATAAAAAATAGTTAATTTTATTGATTTGTTTAAAAAATGTTACTAATATACCAATTTTACCCTTATTAATAATCATTAACTTGTTATGGGTGATGTGAAAATATTAAAGTTTAAGAGTATTATGTACCACTACCAATAAAAAAAAACTTAGAGTATTTAAGGGCAACTAATAAAAAAAATTAAATACTTTATAGGAATTGTAAAATGCCTTGCCTTATAAAAAGGATCATTAATTTCTTCTAAATGATGTCTTATATTATGGACCAGAGGGAGTAATTTTTAATCAAGAATTTTAATTTTTTAATATTTACATTGTTTTAATTTAATTTATATTATTAAAAGGTCTAAATATGTTTTTAGTCCCTTAAATTTGGAGTAAGTTTGTTTTTGGTACCCTAAATTTAAATTTGATCTTTTTAGTACCTGTAATTTTAAAATTCTTTGTTTTAGTCCCTCTGCCTAAATGTCCTCTACCCAAATGTCATTAAAATAAATATTTTGAAAGGATCTGTAAAAAAAAAAAATATTTTGAAAGGAAAACAAAAAATATTTTGAAAGGAAAACAAACATATGATAAGGTGTTTGATGATAAGAATGTATAATCAAAATATGTTGTTAAGTAAACGACTTGTAATTTATTAGTTATGTAAGCAAAATCTTTAATAAAATTTGGGTAAAGGGACTAAAACAAGCTTTTCTCGAATTACAGAGACTAAAAAGATCAATTTTAAATTTAAGGGACCAAAAACAAACTTACCCATATCAGTTGTTATTCTTATCTCTCCTAATCGTATGCATACGAATGAGATTGTTTATAAAATAATTCAAAGGGGTCTAACTCAGTTAGTTGAACATTGTGTATGAGTTGTAGTAAATGCCTTGGTATTGGAGTTTAATTTCTCCTTTGTGAATAAAAAAACTTTGATTAATAATATCATAGTTGTTAAAGAATATAATGAGATTTGATAATTTATATTAAATTAAATATTTAATAAAATTCGACCTCAGCCTAAGCCGAAGTATCTTTACCTTTACCTCAACTAGAGTATCTTTAGCTTGGCCTCGGCCAATGTGTCTTCACCTCTGTCTCGATTAGAGTATCTTCATCTTTGCCTTGGGTAAAGGATCTTCAATTCGGTAACGGCTAAAGTATCTTCAACTTTGTGTTGGCTAGAGTATCTTCACCTCTGCCTCAACCATAGTAATTTAATCTCTACCTCAACCAGAGTAATTTGACCTCGACCTAAGCCAGAGTATCTTCACATCAACCTCAACCATAGTATCATCACTTCTACCTCGATCAAAATATCTTCAACTCAACCTTGGTCAGAGTATCTTCAATTCTACCTCGATCAGAGTATCTTTAACTTTGTATTGGACAAAGTATCTTCACCTTTGCGTACTCGTTAGGTAACAATTTTAATTCTCATCCCTGTATCAACTAGGTACCTATATACTCGTACCTATTATCAACATATTCGTTAAGTGCAGAGTTGTGGCAAAAAAATTCTAAGGTTTTAGACAAATTTTTTATTGAATATTTAATCAAAGTTTTTTTATTCAAAGGAGAAATCAAACTCCAATACCAAGGCATTTACTATAGCTCATGCATAATGCTCAACCAACTAAGACCCCCTTAAATTATTTTATAAATGCATTCGTATGCATAGGATTACGAGAGATAAGAATAGCAAATGATATGTTCAAATATATTTTAATAAGAGATTAAGTAAATTATAACAATCTATTTTTAAAAATATAAACTAAATTAAAACAACGTATATATTAAAAAATTTATTTTAAATTTTAAAATTCATTAAGTTGATTAAAAATTACTCCTTCCGGTCCTTAATATAGGACACCATTTATAAGGAATTGATGATCATTTTTATAAGGCATTTTACAATTCCTATAAAAGTATTTAATTTTTTTTTCATTAGTTGCCCTTATTAAATACTCTAAGTATTTGTGCATTTTATTGATAGTAGTACATAATACTCTTAGACTTTAATATTTTTACATCACCCATAACATGTTAGTAATATTGGTATATTAGTAATATTTTTTTAAAATCAATAAATAAAATTAACTATTTTTTTTAGAAGCAAAATTAATTAACTATTTTTATTGATCTATGTATTTATGTCCAAAGTGCCTTATATTAAGGACTAAAGAGATTAATTTATTGGAAATTTCTAAAGATTTTTTTAAAAAATTACCATATAATTTATAATTATATTTAAGTGCAATATTTATATAATAATGTGTCAAAAAATAGATATAATAATGTATCCAAAAATTTAAGTGTAAAAATGGATAAAAAAGTATTTAAAATGCAGTTAAGTATATAATAATACATATAATTGTTTTACCAGATTATCATGTGAACGATGACTTGTGGTAGATTTACTTGTGAATAATGAATCAAAAAAGATTTACTTGTGAATAGTCTCTCTCTGCGGGGTTCGAATCCTAGGTGGTTCTCCGCTTTCCTTTTTTACCAAAAATACACAAACCCAAAATACAGCCTGAACTGATAAAACACAAACCAATCCCATCCATTTATTTATTTACTTATTAATCGAACGGTCCATGACTGGCTGACGAAAACTTTTGCACGGTGTAGAAGAACTTTGCTTTCGCACTCTAGACTCAGTATTGAATCATGTCCATAACTTAACACAAAACTTGCTCAATCTAGTTGGGCTCAACTAAAGTGCTACGTATTAAAAACAAAACTAAAATGTTATTATGTACTATTTATTTCTCAGAACAACTTTCATTTTTCGTTTCCCTTTCATTTTACTCTGTATGTTTCCGAACACTATTAATAAAGTTGAAGTTGTGTTTTGACTGTTGCCTACGTTGGAGTCTAGTTGGAATTTAACTGGACGTGGGATAGCAGGATGCGAGCCATGGGAGGACAATGTAGACTTATACAAGTTGATTCGTAGTAAAGAGATTTTGGTAGATCATAAGTCATAAATCAAAACCTAACTCCATTCCACTGTTTCAAAGATTAAACCCCCTTTTATAATTTTAAGTTTAATAGACCAAAAAGAGAGAGTGAAAGAGACAGAAGTAAAATGTCATTGCATTATAACCCTTCAAACATTCGATTTTGAAAAATCAGATATTTGGTTTAATTGATAGAATCCGCTACCATAATGTAAACTTTCCTAAGTCTAAAGTATTACAAGAATAGTAGAATTGAATGATTTGACTTGAAAGAAGCCAATTAGGGACCATAAACTTGCGTGGGAAATTAAATTCTCCACTTCTCATGATTTAGAATCAAAGCTAGGGGAGTCCACAAATTGAAAGTAATGCTCTTTTCTCAACTTTTGAAATGTGGTATATAATCTAAACATTACAAATAATTATTTCACACCTTCAAAGATTTTTCACATTAGAAGAAAAAATGGTCCTTGCTCTTTAGAATTGGACCACAAATAATACAAAATTCATTTATTGGATCAATTGCACCTTTTGTAATTAAATTCTCTATAGTTGGTATCCTTTCCAACATATGACTTTTCAAGAGAAGTGTTGACCCTTCAAAGGCAGTAACTTATTCCAAAATGATTTGAACAAAGGATGATGCAAAATTCTAATAGTATGTTCAAAACTCCATTATCTAATGTGATCCAAGCATATTCTTCCTTAACCATTTATCTGAGATTCTATTGTCAAATGTTATAAAACCATTTTGATACGATCTCCTCCAAATCTTTGATAAGTTCCATAAAGACTTGGATTTGTTATATAGGGATGAATAAATCAAATGCTAATGAGTTTTTTTTTTCCTTTATTTTTTACACCCTTATCATATTTAACATCTATGACTAGTAGTTGTACTCAACTCGAACAAAATTGTCTTCATACGAAGGATATGTGTGATTTGTAAAAATAAAAAATAAAAAAAATACATTGGGGTCATACTTTGGTTAAATCCTGTAGTTAATTTTGGGTGAAAGTGATCATTAAAATGGTAACCGAGTTTAGAGCAAATTATGAAGGTGGTTTTTTTTGTTGTTGTTGAATATATGAAGGTGATTTTGCTCCAAACCTTTTGAATTGGTATCCTTACATATAGAACATAAATTCGTCGTATACCACCGTTAATGCATAGGAACATTTTGAGATGGCATGCTCGATGAGTTTGGTATAGCTTTCACGCAAACTACACTACAATACCCACTAAGCCTCATTGCTTTCTCTTCCGTATGCGCAATATCAATCATGACAATGACAAGCTCCAGGTAGGTTTCATGAATCACACGGTAGTCTGGCACCTCCCGAGCCAAAAAGCAAGTACTTTGAAGCTACGTACTAACTAAGCCATGCTTTCGTTTTCATTTACCTTTCCACTCTTAAAATTGGTCAGAAATAAATATACCTGAAAGTTGAAACCAATATTATTCTTATTCTGATGTGGGGGCATGCATAGCATAGCTCTCTCACCGCGTGTTTACTTCATCGACGTTTTGTACGTGTCTTAAACCACCTTAATTTTCACGTCAAAATATCAAGATAATGCAGAAGCACCAAATTAAGCATTGCTTCGAGTTAGATGTGGATCCAATCAAAGTAAACGCTAAACTAAACACGATATCATTCTCAACAAGATTATTTGCCTTTGATGTGCATGCTTGAATTTTAGTTCAGGATCCACGTTATCCAATAAATCCACATATATATATATATATATTTAAAATAATGGTTAAGTAAGTGTTTTTTAGTTCAAGTTAACGTAAGTTCACAATAGTTAATGAACGCTCAACCTGACTGACTGACAGGCTATTATTGTACATACATATGTAAGTGTAACAACATTAATTCCAGCATATATATGCTGCAATTTAGCCGCGCGCATTAATGATTTCTAACATTCTGTAACCTGTACCCTTTTTTTAGAGGGTTGTAACTTGTAACCTGTACCTTGAACTTGAACTAGTTACTCACTCCGTTTCAGATTATATGACGTTTTAGAAAAAAAAATTTGTTCTAAAATAGATGACGTTTTACAAAACTAATGCTACATTAAATATCTTTTTCCAAGACTACACTTAATTAATACTTAGTGGGAGTAGTGTAGTATGAGTAATTAATTAGAGAGATAAATGGTATATTAAGAAATTATCTAATATTTTTTAGGAAATTTAATAAATTAATTACATTCCTTAATACCTGTGTCAAAATCTTAAACGTCATATAAATTGGAACGGAGGAAGTACTAGTTAGCATTGAATTTATTTTGTATGTACGTTCCAGTGAGGTTATCACTTATCCGTACTGTCAGTCCAATAATTTAATGAAGGAAATGTTTGTAGAAATAGCATAACTTTCATTTTTGAAATTACAAAATAATGTATTTTTAATCTTTAATAAAGAATTAAAAATACATTATTTTTATTGATTGAATATAAGAACTAAAACTAAATAAAATTTAAATAAACATTAAAATTAAAGATATCATATTTTTAGAGACAAAGTAATATATGCGTGTTTTATATACATAATTATGACCTCTTAAATTTTTTTACTAAGTCGTAAGTGTGATTCACAACTTCGTAAAACTTACTCCAAATTTAAAATTAAATATGAAATTGTGCCAAGATTTTTTTTTTAGAAGGAAATTGTGCCAAGATAAGAATTATAGAACATAATTATATCTAAAAAAAAGCATATACGAGACAATTGTGACATGCCAATAGGATGAGCGTGTGGTTTGTGTTGTGTCTGCCATGAATTTTAGATATATGCTTTTCTGCCACAGAAAGCTGTTGATATGGATGTTTGGTTTTGATATGTAAGCAATGCATAACTCAAATTGCTCCTTCAGATTGGAGTTAATTATACCACACGCAAATTTGTTCTATATATGTAATTAATTACCATCGATCAACAGGTGGCACGAGCAGCAATTTTGTCACATCTTTTTCCTTTCGAATTATGGCGGCAGAACTCATAAGCATTTGTTAGCAACGTGCTATTATATTATGGCAACTGTTGATGCCAAATTCTGACTATTGCTAGCACAATATTTATACAGGGATACGTACATTTATGGGAAAATAAGGAGGATCTGTGAAAGTGATAAATAAGGAGCCAAACTATTTTAAAAGTTTTTCATGTCTAAGCACAATGGTGGGACTGGGAAAAAGCATTATCACAGTGATTCAGAATTTCAGATAGTTTGTAGTATGTCGTTCTTATCCTTAATTACGGCTCCCAGTGTTCAAAGATTAACTGGCTCACTAAGGAACTAATTACGTGGTGTATTTTGATAGTTCCTATAATAATCTTCTTAATTATACGAATATATTCAAAGCTTCTTTTGTGTGTACATAGTATCCATATCAATAATGTCAAGTTTGAAGATTATGTCAACATCAACATACATTATTATTATTGTCGCGACTACTCCAATCACATTTTTTTCACGATGATCATCGTTTCAATTGCAAAATAAGCATCACATTGCCTTTTGATTAGTATTAACGTTGACTTCTATTACAAAATAATTATTGGACACGCCAGGATAGGTTGACCCGCTTCTAATCCATGTACTCATTAGCATTACATATATTGGTCAAATGCATCAGTTGAAAATTTTCTAAAAGATTCAGTTAAAAAAGAACTAGAAAACTGTTTGAATTTTTTGGAGGTCTATAAAGCTTTTTGACGAGAAAGATAAAAGAGAGCAACAAAACTGTTAACAAACACTGCCACGGTATTCTTTAATTAAACTAATATAATTTGCTTTTAAAATTATTAAACTAATGTTATTTTTAAATAATATATCAATATATGGTGTAATTGTATGAATACAACTTTTTTTATACAAGTAATTTGTGGCTATCTATAACTAGTAAATACTTTTGTGATAGACTAAAATTGTCAAAACTATTGTTATATATTGACTATCATAAATTGATTACATAAAAAAAGGGAAAATAATTAAGTTGTAATTTTGTTCCATATTTTTTTTTTAAAAACTAAACTAATTTAGAAAATTTAAAAGTAAATTATTACTCCATATTGGGGGTGAAAAAACCCTACCATGTTGACTTCTATTCTAATCCATACCAAATTCATCATTACCATTCATTTATTTTAACTAATAATAAATGACATGCTTAGGCTTATAATGATAATATTTCTTATTTTCTTGTTGAAGAATATAGCATATACTTTATTGTTTTAGGATGTCGTGAATCAAACGCAAATTGCACTTTAAATGCATATAAGTTCTTGCCATATATATCAAGGTATATATAATATATAATATAATTATATCGTAAAAGAAAAGATATATATAAGTCTCTAGCAATTACTAATTAGGGACATGGGAATGGAAGGAAAATTTTAGTCAAAAGGATGTCTCCCGGTGCTTAAAAGTTAATTAATATGTCCGGTTCATGTATCTGGACGATATAAAGTATAAACACTCAGTGACGATCTCAATGACGATTTATTATGAAAGAAAAGGAACATCAAGATGAAAATGTGAAACATTCCCTCTGCATGTGAGTGGGAGTGGGAGAATGGCATGTTGAAAGAGAAGTGAAATAGTCAAAGAACCAGAAGAAAAAAAAAAAGTACTGAGACGTTCTTTAAAAGGAAAGAATTATTCTAAGTATTCAGCTCCAATCTTTGCTTATTGTGTTCTACACTTACCTATGGATGATTAACTCATTTTCTTAAGAAAGAACTTTTAAAAATTTAATTCGTAGCAAATGAAAAGTTGCACCCAATAATTAAATGCAGTGTTATAGTAATTATTATTCCACACAAAAATGAAATTTGATCACAAAAATTCCTGTTAACTATGAGCTGTTACGTACACACGCACAAAGTCTAATTTTGGAGCTGATATGTGATCTTATTTTAATCATCTTGTTAACGTGTACATGTTAAAGCACATATATTGTGCTTTATCTATAAATTCTAAATTATCATTATTCAAGTAGAGATAAAGAAGGGGATAGAGATATGGGATAGTAAATTTAAATTCCCCCAAAAAGTACAGTGTGAAAACCATATATTACAATTACAAAAAATCTATTTTTTTTATACAAAATATAGGCAAAAAAGTAGTTTACACTTAATTAAAAATGCTCACTTTGAAGAATCAGATTGATTTTCTATTCCAGTGAGCAAATTAAAAGCCAAGCTGCTATTTGGTTATTGGTCTATGGCTTATAATGTCTAAAGGGAAAAAAGTTTTATTTATGTGACTGTTCACCATATAGATAACGTACGATTTCCAAATGGAATACGCATTCTTCGTGTTCTGATCCAAGCATATAAGAAAGAACTAAAGGGAAAGAGAATGATAAACAACAAATTCTAATTTAGCAGTGTTTCTGGCCAGCATGTCCTTGATAAAAGATGCTCCACTTTTGAGATAGCACATATCCAACCACTTCAAAGAGTGTCCACATACGTTTGCATGCCATGTGCAAAATCTTAATACAAATCTCTCTGTTCCTCTCATTTGCACTCCTTTCAATCGGCACATATTGACCAAGCTCCATTAGTTTTTTTTTTCTTTTCAATTATCAATTTCTGCTATTGCCAAATTCGTTCTTTTGTTACCTAATTCTTTGATTTTTTGTTGATTGCTTGAGTTCAATTTGACCTTCTTTTCTGAGATTGCATGTGCAACACTGAAAGGGATCCGAAGAGCCCAGCTTTAGAAGACATATATAGGAGAATAAATAAAGGAACTTAAAATAAAGAGAAAAAATGCTACATTTTTTTCTTCCAAACATATTGAGGAGAGAAATAAAAATGTAATAAGATAAATAAAATAATATAATAAAGAAAAAATATTATATAAATAATATAACTCTAAAATAATTAAAAGTAGAAAGAGAGAAAGAAAGAAAGAAAAAGGCCTTCATACTATTTTTTTCTCCTTAGGAAAGCATATTACTTGCACGATACTCGCAACGAAAGTTGGTAGGTTTTTTTTTCCCTGTCGAAAAGAAAGAATCTGTAAATTATTTTACGTATATAATATACTATTAATGTCCCTCTCGCACCCATTATATTAAAAATAAATATAGTAAATGAAAGCAAGTAGAAGAGGACCACATCACATGTGTACATGATTTGCATCCGAATACCCACACAACATATATATATACTTGGGAGATCCTTTGGTTAATTTAATAGAGGATTTGAGTAAGAAGACAGAAGTTTGGACACTGCAGCAGACGAGCGATGATCGTGCATGCATAATAAACCTATATCTAGATTCTTTTTTTTGATAAGAACCTATATCTAGATTCTAGATTTAGCTTTACCTGCTATATATATATATATAGTACATAAATAATAGAGGGAAGGATTGGAAGTTCAACAAAACATTTTCTTTTTTCTGTACTAATTCTAGCTATACGGTTTGCTTTTGAATAAAAGCGATGGGGTCATGGTCATGGCATGAGATGAGGGGCACCCAAGTTCCAAAAGGGAATGTTATGATGGTTAGGTACTAAATTGACTTTCGTGTTTTTTTTGACCTGGTCACGAGCATAATTTATGAATGGGATGCGTAATGTTTAATTAGTGAGATATAGGAAATTTTCTCATAGACTTTTGTAAAGTTAATTTTAAAAGGTTAGGTTTAATTAGTGAGATATAGGAAATTTTCTCATAGACTTTTGTAAAGTTAATTTTAAAAGGTTAGGTCTAACATGAAGGATGTTAGACCTAACAATGCGTATAGGGTGTGTATTAATTAATGAGATATAGGACTTGTATTATATGGTTGTGGGTTCCTGTTTTAGGTATTTATTGATTTTGTTTCCTAATGATTTTTTATGGAATGTTTAATTCAAAGTATTTTGTTTTGTATCTTATTATCTCCATTACATCTTTAATATTTTATTTTTGAGGTAATAAATCATTTATAATAAATTAAAGTATTCAAAGTAATAATTAGTTTAAAATAAACACTATTATAAATAAAATATACTTCTATATTATAAATTAGAATGAACAATTTGAAACTCATCATCTCCACCCTATCAATTAGATATTCTTAATATTTTCAATTAAAATTTTTTTTAGTAGACACTACATGTGTTCTTAATTAGAGAAAATCTTGCTAAGCATCGAGCCATGTACGACTATTATAAGTGTTTACTGCAACTACATATATAGAATTTAAACTCGAGACTTCTCATTAAATCGAAACAATCTCACAACAGTTGGAACAATCTCATGTACTCGGCGATAATTAAGTTGATGTCAAGATAATTCATTTATGTATAATCTTATTATAAATTCATGCTAATATTGATAATTTTCTCTCACTTTTATGTACACTGGTGATATTTTAATAAAATTTCAGTAATTTAAAAATAGGTTAGATTGTAATTTTAGTTTCCTTTAATTTTTTATCCACAATTTTGGTTTTCCTATTTTTTTTCGTGATTTTGGTTATCCTATTTTAGAAAATCTGCAATTTTTGTCCAATTCTCAAATTTGCATATGTTTATTTTTTTATATTTTATATTTTAATTAATTAAAATCTTTTTTGATAGTACATATTTTTATAATACCTTAAGTGAATATGTTAGGTCTGAGATTCAATTGAACAAAAATAAAAAAATAAAACATATACAAAATTGAGGATTGAACTAAAATTACAAATTTTCTAAAATGGACCAAAATTTTGGAAAAAAAAAATAGGAAAACTAAAATCGAGATAAAAAATTAAAGAATGGCCAAAATTACAATTTACCCTTAAAAAATGATATCATTAAAAATTAGATGACTGCTCTTTGCGTTTTTCTTTTTCTTCTTTATAATGCTTTCTCAATTTTGCTCATAAGAATGTGTTAACCGTTAAGTTGTATTCCAGAAGAAAAAAAAGATGACCTAGCTAAGATCATATAATGTGATGCTGATGTTAAATGTCATTCAAGTACACACGTGGAGTGGGCCTAATATTTGACCAAATTAGTAGTAATTAAAGTAAATTTTGTTTTTCATATAAGTAATTAAATTAGATTTACATGCATGTTTTTTTTACTGCATTTACATGCATGTTTTATGTTTGGTAAAAGTAGCTAAAAATTGAAAAACTAGCTAAAAGTTAAAAACTAGTTAGTAGGTAAAAGTTGATAGCTAAAAGCTAATAATCTAGCTTTGCTAATTATAAGTATTTGATAAAATCATCTATTGAAATAAAGGTAAATATAAAATAACAAAAATAAATATATTTATATGATATTTTTATATAAAATTTATTTTTTATAAAAAATTATTTTAGATTTATTTATAATTTGGTTTTTTAATTAATTTTAAATTCTTGTATTTTTTATTTATTGATCAATTATTTTATTTACATTTTTTTAGTTTCAATTAATGTATTTTTTATATTGTGCATTATTTTGCTAATCTTATTTTATATCTTAAAACATTTCCAATCAAATTTAATAATAAGATAGGAACGATATGTACTTAAGTAGATGTTAACTTTCATTATATTAATAAGAATAATAGTACGTAAAAATATCTTGAAGTGTAATAATGTTAAAATAATAGAACAAATAATGTGGATGGTGTAATGTATGAGAATCACCTAATTTTGTTTGACAAGGATTTTCAATTAGTTTTTAACGTTTTTTACTAGTTAAAAAGCTTGTCAGACTTAATAATAGTGTTTGATAAATAAGCATTCTTTGAGACGTTATTTTAAGTAAACTTTTTTGATATGTTACTTTAAGTAGAATTTTTTAAAACGCTAGTTGTTAGTTTCTAGTTTTTTAAACTTTATTTCTTTTTTTACTTTTAAAGTTTTTATTAAATTTTCTTATTGCCTTTTTTTTTTACATAAGTTAGGTTTTTTTTTTCTTCTTCTTATACAATTTATTTTAACCATTACACTATTTACATTATGTATTATATTATTTAAACACTATACTTTAAGATATTTTAACTATTACATTAACTAGCATAATGAAACTATGACATCTACTTTAGTGTATGTTAATTTATTTTATTTAAAATTTGGTTGGAAATATTTTAAGATACAATATAAGATTAATAGTAAAATACATAATATGAAAATATAATAATTAAAAATAAAAATATAATTTAAATAACTGATCTACAAATAAAAAATTACAAGAGTTTAAAATTAATTAAAAACTAAAATTATAATTACCCAAAATATATTTTATCAATAAAATAAAATTAAAATTTATATAAAAAATAGCATATAAGCATGTCCATATTTATAATTTTATATTTATCAGCTATTTCATCTTATAATTTTAACAAACACTTATAATGCAATAATCTAGCTTAACATGGTTTCAATTAGTAGTTAATTTTTTAGCTTTCAGTTAGTTTTTTAGCTACTTTTTTCAAACATAGATTACTAGAAGTGAAAAATATAAAGGAACTAATTCTACTCCCTTTGTCCCATAATATTTGTTGTCCTAGATTTTTTTTACACAAATCAAGAAAAACTAATAAATTGATGAAAAACAATGATAATTTTACAAAATTAACCTTATCATCATTAATTCATTTATAGTTTTTGTTGCCCATCATTAATATAATAAGGGATATAAGTGGAAAACAATAATTAATATTACATTGAAAAGCTAAAATGACAAATATTATAGGATAGAGGGAGTATAAAATAATTTTTTAAACTAAAATATATTTAAACTTCTAAAAAGATAACCCCAAGGGTTGACCAAGTGGAATAAGACAAGGTATCGCATATGACAGGTCGTAGATTCGAACCTCCACTCGTCTCCTTGGGGTGACTTAAATGTAAATAACTCTGTAAGTGTTTTTTGAGCCCAGGGACTTTCCTTGCCTTGGGCTGGGGCACCATCCTCTCCCCCTAAATTTTAAAAAAAAAAAATTCTAAAAAGATTATATACATATATTAAATGACAAAATTTGTTAAATTTTTCTATCAAAAGTAAAAAAAAAAATAAAATTTAATGACTATATTTTTTAAACAATATATGATACTAATTACTTATATGCAATTTTTAAGGAAAAATCATTACATGCTCCAAGATCACCATATATTTAGAACTGTTTTTTTTTTTCAATTTATAAGTAAAAGTTAATAAAACTCAATTATATATTACTTGAAAATTGCTCGAAACTATAATAATCCCGGATCACGTAATAGTTCTCCTTTCGAAAGGTATATATTATAAAGTCATCGATGCAATAATTTTTATAGATAACGATAAGCACACCCACCAGTGAAAATCTTAATAATGGGTTTCATGTGCCCACAATGCAACCTGCGGGGTACTCACAAAACATCCAGATAATTGAGTTTACCTATTTCATTAGAAAGTTTGGGTCTAAGGTAACAGGCAAAAATGTTATATACATATACACATATGCTCTATGTTTTCTATCTCTCATTAATCTGAATGCTTAATCACAATATTGAAGCAGCAAAGCCTTCATTACCGACCTCCTTATAAGTGCTCGTGACGGTGAATCATCAACCTTGTTGACATTACTTAATTAGTTTTAAGCTCGACAAAATTAAAGATTACGCTCAATCCACTTGATTACGCAAATACAACTTTCTAAAAAGAAATCTTATCCTACGCATTGGTCAATTAATTATCAAAATTGGCCATTACAATATATTTTGTATCTTGTCAAGTCTTAAAAATCTATTAGGATTGGCCTAGGTGAGAGGATTGAGAAAGATGCATGAAATTAATCTTAAATTCAATTTTCATTTAGGCCATTGTAAAAGAAAAGTCTAAACTAAATTTCAAAAGTAAGAGTTAGGTGTTTATGAACTATATGATTTCCATTAATCTTCACAAGACATGTAATAAAATATTATTAACTTTTTCTTATAAATTAAATTTTTTGGATACATATCACATAAATAGATGGTGGTCCTAAACTACTTAATAATATCTCCAAAAGTAGAGATAAAAAACACATTGATTAATGGGGGGAGAAAACAGCAAAAAGTTACCTAGCTAGAGAAAAAACCAACCAACGAAATAAAAGAAAGAAAAAGAAAAAGAAAACCCTAATTTGAAAATAATGGGATAGATAGACATGAAATGAGCATCCAATTGCATCATTTGTCTCCAAATAATGTGGGCAGTGTCACTGTCGAGTCAATCAGAAATTAAAGATAAGTGGTAATGATGCCAATGGGATATTGGAAAAGTCATCTCTAGCTTAACACAAGTGGGATGCATTATTTTTTCCTCATCCGCACAAAAGGATGAAGAATTGTGTGTTTAATTAGTGCATATTAGAGGGAAGGGAATGAATGGGCGTGAGTAACATCAGTGTACGAGAATAGAAAGGAATTGGGTCATCAAAACTGGGACACACATTTCATTGTCAAAACTCAAAGTTGAGCAAGTTGGTGTGGTGGAGAGTGGGGGCGTGACACTAGCTATTTGTACTTACATCTCAAAACTGTGAAATGCAGTGTCTGTCCTTTTGTATTTGACAAACTGATGGCAAAGGTAGCCAATCTCAGGCTAGTGTGGTTCATCCAATTTCAAATGTGCAACTAATTCATCAGCGAATTCTACCGTGTACAATTGGTACAAATGGTGCACGGTGCATAAGGCATTGTTTGTGCACTGTTTAATGCAATTTACTGTTGAGCCACTAATTTCATACAGTTAGATTTAATAATAAAAAATAAATATGCAAGCGGATGATATAAATTAAGGGAAAGACATTTATGTCAATATACGTTTAGTTAAAATATTATATAAAAAATTGAATAATATTATTATATTAAAATTAATACTAAAAACTGAATAGACTATTTTAACCTTGACTCAGAAGAGAGAGCATGTGATCTCTATGTTTCCCACAAACTCAAACAATTGAAAACTCTTGGAGAATGGCACGCGGCACCCCAAAATCGTCTATGGTTGTTGGTTGCTGGCTGCACCAGCACTCAAGAATTTATTTAAAATTCCAAAAATTAAAAGAAGAGAGGAGATGACAAAATTAAAGAGAAACAAACTACTGAAAACAAAAAATTTAAATTAAAAAGAGAAACTCTGTTAATCAACCACAGAAATGGCTTATGATGGGGTTACGGGTTGCCCAAAAGGTCACCGACGAGAACAGCCATAATCACAAAACAAAATTTCAGTTTAACGTTTGACGGTTTGCCGGACCTTTTTGTTCCTTTTCATCGGTCGTGGACATTGTTTCATCTCAGATAACAATAATATATTTAAAGAGGGACAAATCTGTAATTTTACATTTTTATAATAGAAATATATTTATCTTTTAAAATTAATATTTAGCTACAGTAATCACTTATTTTACTGATGCACCGAGCATCATTTGTACAGCTTGTGTATGGTAAAATTCGCCCTAATTCATCATCATGATGTTACTTTACACCTAGTACTTTTGAAAAGTTGTTATAATAATTGCGTGCTGTGTTGGTACGAGCAGGCATATGAAGTTGGAAACAACTTGTATTATGAAACAAGAAATGGATGCAGATTAATCATGAATTTAGGTCTTGGAGTTTGGAGCAGGTAGAGTTTTTCTTTTATTTGTTTGTACATTAATGCTTCTATATGGGATTTGATTAGGAAAAATTAATCATAATCATTGAATCTGCAGGGTCTCATTGGATGGTTGAATATATGTAGTACATATAATATCAGGGTCTCGTGAAGTACTAGTTTTGATCTTTGCAATCAAAATGGCACTGAAAGTATCATTATTGGAATCCATGCTCACAGAAATTGGATGCCCTTTTTCTCCTAGGTCTTTATGATATCCAAATGTTCGTTCTTGAAGCTGTTAAGAGGAGTGGAAAATCATATAAATCCTAATCATATTATAAAATATATCATGGAGAAAATAAAAAAAGACAAGAAAACGAGAAAAAAGAAAGTTAATCATACGATGAAACAAATGTTCAATAGATGAGCTAACAAATTCAGCACGGACTGATATGGCCGAATATTTGTGTAGACTGCAGATCAATTCTGCAGACTCATGGTTCAAATTATTTTTATTGAACTGCGAGTTCGTGCAGCCCTAACAAAAATTAAAAATATTTTTCACAGCTCCAATTTTAGGACAAAAGTTTTACCATAAACGATGGATATTAATTAATTATCTGTTAAACGAATTTCTCTCTCTTTTGAAAGTGAGATGTGTGTATTTTAGAAAAAGTTTAGAGTGTGGTTGATTAATAAATAAAGTGAGTATATTTCAATAAATTTTTCTTTATTTTTCGTGTAGATATATATATTTATCCTCATTTCTTGCTTTCATTTTCTAATTAATAATTATCTATATATATATATATTTTTTTTTCTTTTAGAGTATAATTTTCATTCTTGAGATCTTATTAGTTGTTTGTGAAACACTTGCATTACATTAGTATAAGTAGAATTGAGTTTGGATCTCCTAAATAAAGTATCCAATCTGAGCTTCATAGATAAAAAAAAAAAAATGGTTGACAAAGGATACGCCCAGCTCACTAAAAGTGTTTAGCTAGGTTTTTTTTGGCATATCGCTTAAATAAAATCTTGATTTTTGGCGGAGGATACCTCGCAATATTATTTCTTTTCAATAAAACGTGGTAATCAAAACCTCACAATATAGAGTGGATGGAAATAGGATAGAGACAAATGAATAGGGAAATAGGGTGGAATTTTGAGTTGTTTGATTTAAGAGAAATAGAAAAGAAATAATATTGTTAGGTTGTTTGGTTTGGAAAGGAGAGAAAAGAAATTAGATTCGATATAAAAATACTATTTTACCCTTAAATACAACCTTAACCTCTAACTGTCTAACATGTGTCATATAAACCATTAAAAAAAATAATACGGTCGTTTATGGAAAAAATTTGATTATCAATTTGACACTTCAATAACCATGATCAACTATGATGTACACATAATCAATTACATGGTACAATTCAAGGACCACAATGTGTAGCATGTACATATAATCGATTATATGTGCATATAATTGATTATGATATGTCTATAATCAATTATGTAGTAAGAGTGAGAAAAAAGGTTATTTTAGGTAAAATATCGAATAAGAACGTGTTAGCTTCATTTCTTCTCTATTTCATCACTAGAGAGCGTAGGTGAAAATTCTGAATGGTAGAACTCACAAGATTCACATTTCTTTCCTCATTATTTCTTCTCAACTAGAACATAATAGATCATTGTATTTTGTTTTATCCATACATTAAAAACTACCTTAATCTTTTGGTCTAATCTTTCTTAAAAAAAATTACAAATATCCTTTTTAACTTTTCTTCTCTTACATTTTAAATTCAAATTCTTTTAAATTGATTTTATATATCTTTTTACATTTTATTTTTTATTTTACTTATAATTTAAAAAATTTACATGAATTCATTATGCATATATGTTTTAGAATTTTGAATATTTGTTTAATTTATACTTGTAAAAATTTATCCAAATTTGAAATACTCATAAAATGTACAGGATTGAGGATACAAAGTAGTTGGTAAGAAAATTATTATGATTTAAATTTGTGGTAATCTATAAATAATTAAGTGGTTAATTATATGTTTGATTAAATTAATGTACATTGAATTCAATGTTAAAATGGTATGTGCTAAAAACTTTTATGAATTAGAAATTTTCGATGAACTAAATAAGTTTTGCACTATTCTAGTGACCATTTTTAAGAATTATATTCCTAAATAAGTGGTCCAAAATGGGATTTTTTATTTATGTCATCGTGTTCAAAAGGACATCTGGTATAGATTTCTAGACCTACCTAATTTCAAACGTCAATCCATTGCAAACTTTATTTGTCTCCATTGCAAAGTGATACATATGGGTTGAAAGGAAAAGAAGTTGACGGGAATGGATGTAATGCTTCCATGCTTGTTTGACAAGATGTCCAAAATAATGAGGAAATTGAATCTCCATATAGATCTTATATGCACGTGTTTATGTTTCATAAAGTTATATAATATATTATTTATATATGTACTATATAAATTTTTTAGCTTAGTTACATTACTCCTTAAACATTTTAGTGTTTTTTACTCCTTAAAATTCAAGTTGATGGAACACACACACACACACACGTCTTGAACTAAATTATTGAATAAATTTGATTTGGATGATCAGATTACACACACACACACACACGTCTTGAACTAAATTATTGAATTAATTTGATTTGGATGATCAGATTAAGATTAAAAAATTATTATACTTTATCTAAGTTTTAATTTTTCATCACATATTATCATCTTTTTGATATAAAATTTTACATATTCTACGCTCCTGCAAATTAAAAAGTGTTTTATTTTTCAATGAATTTATTTCAAACTTTGATAATACTTTTATATAATATTTATTACCAAAGAGATCTAGCTCAATTGGTTGAGCAGAGTGTCTGAATGTTATAAACCTTTTAGTACTGTCTTTGATTCCTATTGCTAAAAAAAATATAATATTTACTTTTTATTACAATAATAATATTACATATCATTTGGCAACATATTGTAAAGGAAAAAAAAAAAAAATTAGTAAGTTGGATCCACTTTTTCTCTAATCTGTCCACTTTTGTTGTGTTTGGTTGAGCGGAAAGCAAGAGAAAGAAGCTTTTATAAATTTAAAATACCAAATTATCTCTAATCTTATATAATTTTATTTTTTTTATTGGAGATACTTATGCCATTTAAAGTGTATTTTTTTTCTTTCTACTTTCTACACAATCAACAAATGAGAGAGAGAAAAAAAACTTCTACTTTTTTTTCTCTCTCTCCTATCAAACTACTTAAATATCATCTCACTTTTTCTTCCATTATTTTTTTCCTTTCAGTTTTTTCTTAAACCAAACAAAGTCCGAAGAATACTAGATGAGATCAAAATAAACAAAAAAAACAAAAGCAAAAGTAAAACAAGATTTTTCTTTAATCTCAGGTGAAACATGATCAGGGAGGCTTAAAACCTTTGGGCAAAATAATTAAGAATAAACCCATCCTTTTTTTTATTATATATTAAAAGAATTCGTTTCACTCAAACTCACTTGCATATCATAAGATATTTTAATTACTTTAGAGTTTAGATACAACATATAAAGTACTGCTTTTGTACAACCTCGATATGCATGAGTTTATTAGCTAAATAATAATATGAGTTAATTACATGGACCCCCTATAATATTTACTCTTATTACATCTAGTATTTCTCCATTTTTTTACATTACTTTAAGTATCCCTAAGGAAAGGTTAGTGTAAGATTTTTCAAACTTAAGAGAAGGGTCGGTGTAACAATTTACGCTTAAGATGAGGGGTAGCTGTAACGAAAGTTAAACAAATTAGGGAGGATTTCTGTAGGGTTCAAAAATGGAAGGATATCAGGTGTAATAAGAGCACACATCAGGAGGGATCTGTGTAATTTACTCTAATAATATTAAAGTCTAGAATACAAAATTTTAAAAATATTAAAAAAAAATTGATCAAACGATTAGATAAATTTAAGTTGAAAAAAAATTCAAAAACCAAATGAATATGATTATAATCAATTTAATTTGAGTTCAAAAATAAGTTCAATCATTAAATTACTTCAAACTAATTTAATAACACCCATCCTCATGCCAATACGTACGTACGTAATATGTTATGCCTTTAATTAGTTTACAATGGATCATTTATAAAAACTTACAGTAATTATTTTAGATGACTTCTTTTGTTAATTACTTCTTTGGTAGGGCATGATTGAAACGTACTATATATATCATTCACTAGCGGTAATTACGGTCCATACTTCTTTACTTGGTTCAGCTTCAGCGTGGGACACAAAGAAAGAAAATACTCAACACATATCAATTTTCTCTTCTATCTCATTTTTTATTCCTCTTTTCTCCTTATTTTTTTTTCGTCACATCATGCATCAAATCTATCATTTTCTATTTTTACATTTTCATCTTTTGCTCTAGATATCTCTTTTTCTTCACCACTATTAATTCCAAAATGAGGTAGAGGTTTGTCATTGTTCCACAAAGAAAGCTGAATTTGGGGTCTGGTTAGGCATGAACACGATGGTGTGTCGGTGTATATATAATTGATGCACCCAAAAGGACCCACACAAGTTTTACTTATCTTTGACTAAAACATTAAACATGTGATACATTTTTGCCTTTGAGTGCAAGAATCAATTCAGCCGTACGTAGATATTTGTACTGGCCGTAAATCTTTCACCATTTGTTATATATCTCCGACCATATAAAGCACGCATCTTATCTAGCTGATAATTGATAAGGACCAAAGAGAAAAAAGAACATTTTCACTTTCAGCACTAAATTAATTGGGTTGCTTCATTTCTTTTTTTTTTACAATATATATATATATATATATATATATATATATATATATATATATATAGGAGAGATTAAATGATACATGTATAACTTACACAAATTATTACATCATTCAATAACTTGATATAAAATGTGATTTTTATCGATCCAACCGTTGAATTGTATCTACATATTACCAAGATTGTCTGTATGAAATTTTGTCAAAATTGAACAACAATAAGAATGTGATCAAATGATTCGTATTTTAGTATATTTTGAAAAGTTTATATTACGTTGATTTTAATCTATATGAATGAGGTAGCAAATAATTTTGAATTAATATGAAAATTTGTATATATGATCTATGTGGAAGGAACTTTCAAATAATTTTGGATTAATATTAAATTATTTTCATTTAAAAATAAAATAAAATTACATAAATGTCCATTAATTTACACAAGTCTAAAATAAAAAGAATGTTTTTTTTTTGTCTAAAGCAAAAGGTGCATGATGCTAACTTACACCTTCTGTTCTTACCAGATTTGGTAAGTATTCTGATGCGGTGGCTCCATTGAGTTCTCTGTGAATGATGGGGGTGTACCTGCAAAGACACTCCCACGCTCAAGTTAGATGCGCAGAGGTAGGAGGCAGGTATCACAATTGGGAATAGATTTTTCGTACCTCGATTGGATGGATGTTGTCGTATTTATAGAGTATAAAGAGATAGATTTGATAAGGTTATTTTCATATCAAATCTCCTGAAATCTCGTAATTCATGATAGATATAGTCTTATCTTCTATCATGATCTTGTGTCCTGATCTTCTTATATCTTATCTCTCAATAAGATATACTTTCTGTTATAACTGTATAGGTCCGAGTAAGCTCATTCTACTCGACCAAGTCAGCTACTCGGTGGAGTGCCGAGTCCAAGTAGTACACATGCCCCCAAGCTCTGAACATGGAAGAGCTTAAGTGGTGGTCTCGCTGAATTCGAGTTCCTGTTTGGCCGAATCGGCCCTGTGTCTTACTCGTTCCATTTTACTGAATTCGGTTTCATCGTAGCGGTCGCGTGACTTCGTTTTTGAGTGGTCGCGTCATTTCGGACCCATTAACTTGTAACGTTTCCCGAGGGTGGCGACAATGATTATTTTTGAATTTTGAAAACGTCCTCGGGATGCCCAAAGGTCTCAAGCCTCCTTAGCCGTTGATTCGTTTGGCGAGGGGTCTTGATCCAACGGTTCGATTCGTTTCGTCCTTTCGCATTCAAGGCTCTTAGCCCTCTATATAAGGGTCACTGTGCGACCTCCCTTCACTTCTTCTTCGTTTTTCCTTCTCCGGCGATCTTTTTTCCTCTGCTCCTTCTTCCTCCTCCTTGCCCTCTCCTTCCTTTTCTTTTTCAGCCAAGGTACGCCCTCTGTCCCCTTATTTTGTTATTTCTTTTGGAATCATGTCTTCTTCTTTCGAGGATTCGCGGCGTTCCGACAGTGGCAGAATGTTGCCATCGGAGGTGCATCTAATCGGAAAGGATTCCGATGGCGGGATTTCGCTGCATCGTCATAACTCCGACGGGGTTAGCAACGGCACGTCCGCTTCTGGCGCCGCTGACATGGAAGTTGTTCGCTCTTCCATTCCTTCTGGTCAGGTCGAGGTGCCTATGACTGCTGCTATGATAGGAGTTGTGGTCCTAGACGACTCTGAGGCCACCGAGGAGGTACCTTTGGTTCCTCGTCGTGTCCAAACTCCTCCTCCTCCTCCTCTTGAACCGAGTGGTTCTAAACCTCCAAAAAGGGTCTTTCCTCCCATTACTCTTCCGGGATATTTCTGGGTAAATGAGGAGGTAGGGAGTTATGCTTCTCGATATCAGACCCGAAAGTCTCTTCAGTCTTTCTTAGAAGAGATTGTGTTGTGCTACTCAGACTTGTCGGATATTGTTCATGCTGAGCCTTGTCGTCCAAGTGAGCGCGTCTTTCTTCGGGCTTTCCCATGTGAGTCTCATTACACTTACATGTATGATGCCCTATTCTCTTCTCTTGGCGTCATTGTTCCTTTTGATAAGTTTGAATGTGATGTCCTTCGAGGTTTGAATATTGCTCCTACCCAGTTGCATCCGAATGCCTGGGCTTCCATATGTGCTTTCTGGGTTCTGTGTAATGAGTTCTTCATTACACCCACCGCTCCTAAGTTTCTCTTTCATTACACAGTGAAGGAGAGTAAGAAGGGCGGTTGGGTTTCCTTGACCGGCATCCCGGGTAAGTCTCTACTCGGTCCCTATACCTCCTCCCGGAAAAACTTCAAGGGAGGGTTTTTTCGGGTTCGACCGAGGAGGGACGGGATGTCGAATTTCTTTGATAAGCGGGGAAGGTCCAGGTTTCCCTTGTACTGGACTCGACCTCCTAATAAGCAGCTTTCCTGCAAAATAGTAGACATGTCTCCGAGTGACCAGGATGACATGGTTGATCTTTGTAGGCTTCCCCGCCTCCTTAGGTGTAAAACCATAATCGAGATTCTCTTTTCCAAGACTCCGAGAGTCGACTGGGATCGTGAGTACTCTTTTTGCTTTATTCGGTTTTCTTTCTTCTATACTTGTCTATTTTTGCTAACCTTTGTTTCTCTTGCAGTTGTGATGGGGAAGTTCGATTACAAAACCGCTAAGAAACTTAGGCTTGAGAAGTTGAAGAGCAAGGACACTGCCGCTGAGGGGGTCCGGATTGCTTCTGGTGCGTAAAAATGCGTTCGCAAAGGGCAAGCGTACCCTACGCAGTAGTAACAGTGGACTCTAGGAGTCCGGATATCGAACCCAAAGGACCAGTCGCGTTCCCAAATAATTAATCTCACAAATAACTAAGCAATCCAGAATATAAAAATCAAATTGAGAAGAATGTTGGTCAATTGTTCTTTTCAAAAGAAAGAGAATCGGAGCAGAAAGATTACTGTGAGAACAATTATGATAAAGAAGCCTAGGATTGTGATTTCACATGTACCCCCTTTTTCCCCCAATTCTAATCTTAATAAAATCCCTAAATGTGTTACTTGCCAGCGACCTCTTAAATTCGTTAATTAACAATTGATCATAGTTAATAACGCTATTTCCCCTAATTTAATTCCCAATTGATCATAGGTGAATTAATTTAGAGCAAATGATAAATCTCAGAGAGGTTGATTAACAGGTTAATCTACTGGAAATTCATACAATAAGTTTGATCATGCAAATTGTACAAATCCAATCACTTCACAGTTCAGTTAATCGCAAGCAATTGATCATAGACAAGAGATTAACTTATGTTTAGACTGATCGGTCCTAAAAGCAATAAAAGTAGTGAAGAGATACAAATAACTGAATAACATCGAGGTTTTATTAAAATTAGAACCGGGGTACAAGGGTACAGCTACATCACAATCCGGGGCTAAGAGAAACTAGCCACTCATGTTCATGATTAAGCCAAAAAACTCAAAAGAAGACATAAAGATTACAAAAGGAAGAAACTTTACAGTGATGATCCCCAATGGTGTTCTCTACGTCCTCCCGCAGCTCAGAGTCTCTCACAGGACCTCTTTCTCATCCACAACCCTCAGTTTTTCGAAATAGAACAAAAGATAAAGATAAAAGGGTTTCCTATCCTATTTATAATAATTCAAATTTTAAATGGCTGACAGCGCAATTTTACCACGGCCGTGGTAAAATGACCACGGCCGTGGTCCTTGCATAAAAGTCCAATTCTACTACGCAACCAGCATGGCTATGGTAAATTTACCATGGCCATGGTAATTTACCATGGCCATGGTCCTTGCGTTACTTCAATTCTGACCTTTTTTCTTGGTCCTCTAGACAGTGGCATTTTTGCTCCAAAAAATGCAATTTTCAACTCTTTTCCTCATGAAGCCACCTGTCTTGCACCAACTAACACCAAACAGTGAGTTTTGCCAATAAAATATATTCAAAATGTATGAAAATGGCATCCAAACTCACATCAAAATACAATCAAAGTCCGGTTTATCAACCTCCCCACACTTGAGCATTGCTTGCCCTCAAGCAATTATTCTGAGTCAAATATCAAAACCAATTCCCTATAGTCAAGAACTTGTAACAGAACCCCAATTTATTTTAAATGGAAAATGAAACATAAGCAACAATAAAAGCAACAAAGTGCAGCAGAATTTTTCCAAAGAATCCATTAGACTTAAAACACCCGCATAAATGACCAATTTCCCATGAGCCTGGTTCACTCATCTCTCATTCTCTCAGTGTTTCAGGATCAACAGAAATTCTCTCAAATCATAATTAATTGAGCATGTTCACAAATCTATTCATCAATCAACTCAACTCAATCAACTTTTCACAAACAGAACAAATGAGGCATGACAGGGTGTAATGGGGCCCAGTTTATAATGATAGGTAGATGTTGAAAGGAAAGGACAACAAAGGGCTCTAATGGCAGTTCACACTCAGTGATCTAAAATCAAAAGGGAGCCAATGCCTTCCTTCATCCACTTTTTCACTACCCATATTTCAGCTCTCACTTCTTCTCCTGTTATTCTATTTTTCTTCTCTTTTTTTTTTCTTTTTTTTTTTGAAGGTTTTTGACCTTATTTTATTCAATTCACAGGAGAAGTTGAGAGACACTGAATTCTTTTTTTTTTTTTTAACTGGATGCTCTGCATTACATTGGTTTTTCCCCCATCCTTCAGATCACCAAACATAAACAAATATACATAATTTCACAGAGTAAGGTGACAAATGAATATTTAATTAGGTTCAAAACAGGCAACTAGATGGGGATGTAACACAAAATCTGAATCTAGAAAAATGCCTAATCAATGCCTCAACAGTTTCAGAAAATAAAAAGCCAATCAAGGATATGTATTTCAGGATAGAAAATAGAACATGCCACCTAAGGTGGATCAGAATCACACACTAAAAGAAACAAAAGCTCAAAACTCACATTTCTATGGCTAAGCTCAAGGGAAAACAATTTATTCAATTATGTTCGGTGCTAATGTTCATTTCCTTGAAGAAAATCCCACTGCAATGCTGCAATTTTTTTTTTTTCAAAGGGGTTCTGAAAACAAAATTTCATAACTATCAAGAATTCAAAAATAACACAGAACAATGTACTGGCATAATAACAAATCACAGCAATTCAAAGCTGGGGAGAAAAACCGTGACCCCCTCCCCACACTTAAAGTATGCAATGTCCTCAATGCATCCAAAAGCATAAATCAACAAGACATGAAAATAAAATGTACTGAAGGGAAACATAAAATAAAGTACTGAAACAAGAAAACAAAAAAATAAAAAAAGAAATAGAAAAACCTCCTCAAAAGTGGGTCTCTAAGGTATCTGGTAATTCTTCTGGTGAGGAGGGACCATGAACCTGAAAAAGAAAAGAATTTTTTTTTTTTTTTTAAAAAAAATTTTTTTTTTTCAGTTTTTTTTTTTTTATTTTTTACCATGGCCGTGGTAAAATTTACCACAGCCGTGGTCGTAAAAATTTGACGCTGATTTTCACAAAAATTGAAAATTTTCTACTTCCAGGGTCTATTTACCCAACCCGTGGTCATTAACCACGACCATGGTCAATTTAGCACGGCCGTGGTCGTAAATGACGTTGATTTTCACAAAAATTGCAAAATTTCCACTTTCAGAGTCCATTGACCACGGCCATGGTAAATTTAGCACGGCTGTGGTCGTAAATGACGTTGTTTGGGAATGCTGGGAGCACAACTGTGGTCAAATATAACCACAGCCTTGCTTCTACCACCACGGCTGTGCTCAATTTAGCACGGCCGTGGTCCCCACATGCGAGAACAACCAAAAAAAATAAAACAGTTCCTAAGCTCTAAGCTCTAGAATGCAAAATAAAATAATTAAAAGGATACAGTGGGTTCATGAACCCACTCTTCTCAGGTTGCCTCCTGAGCAGCGCTTGTTTAACGTCCCGAGCCTGACGGGTGAAAAGGAAATCAACCTCCCTCAAACAAGGTGATATTCCCTTCTTGCAGTAAACCTTCAGCATGCCCATCCACTCTATAGCCAGGAGCTTCCTTCCCCACATTTGGGTGAAGCTCGGTATCAATCATCTTCACCTTGTCAATGGCTTGCACAAAATTACAGGAAGAGGAAGAGGAGGAGCTTTTTGCAGTATCATACACTTTAATCACTTCCTCCTCATCACCTAGCCTCAAAGTTAATCTCCCTTTTCTGACCTCAATCACAGCATCTCCTGTGTTAAGGAAGGGTCGTCCCAAAATAATTGGGATTTCCTCATCCTCCTCAATGTCCAAAATAACAAAGTCAGCAGGGAAAATAAATTTCCCAACCTTAACCAACAAGTTCTCCACTATTCCTCGCGGATAAGTGAGAGTCCTGTCTGCAAGCAAAATAGAGATGTCAGTCGGTTGAGGTTCTTGTAACCCCAACTTCTTATAAACAGAATAAGGCATTAGATTAATGCTAGCACCCAAATCACATAATGCTCTATCAAATTGCAAATTGCCAATAGTACAAGGAATTGAAAAACTCCCGGGATCCTTAAGCTTAGGAGGCAATTTCTTTAAAATCACAGTAGAGCATTCTTCGTTGAGGCCAATTGTAGCAAAGTCCGTCAGTTTTCCTTTATTTGAAAGAATTTCTTTTAAATACTTGGCGTACTTTGGCATTTGAGCAATTGCCTCAGCGAAGGGGATATTAATATGCAAACCTTTCAGCATCTCTACAAATCTAGCAAAATACCTATCCTCACTCTTGTCTTTCAACCTTTGGGGGAAAGGAACACTTACCTGAGGAGGTGTCCGTACCTCATTTTCCTTCTCTTTCTCAATAGTTGGGTTCTCTTCAGTAAGAACCTCCTCTTCTAGAGTTGGAGCTGACTCTTCTTTCTTCTTCTGCTCCTCTTTAGCCTTGTTGCTCCTAGTCATCACAACATTCGCCTCCTCCTTCTTAGGATTAGTTTCAGTTTGGGAAGGAAGGGTACCAGGAGCTCTCTGGGATAGTAAAGCTCGCATGCTAGAAAGCTGAGACTCCATAGTCTTCATGCGCTCATCACTCTTGGCTATATATTGCATCATGACATCCTCCAGTGATGGCATTCTCTCTTCTTGTCTTGACCTCTGATTTTGCATATGTGGAGGCCTATACACATTTTGATTCAGCTCCTGCCTGGGACCTTGGTCCCTCTGGTTTCTCCAAGAAAGGTGAGGATGATCCCTCCATCCTTGGTTGAATGTGTTGGAGTAGGGATCATATTCTGCACTCTTCCCACTGGCATAATTTACCTCCTCCATAGCTTGAGCAAGTGCATTATTCACAGGGCATTCTCCTCTATGGGCTTCCCCACACTTATCACAAGTGGGTGGTGGAAGAGCTGCTGTCAGAAGTTGTACCTGTGCTTTCATCACGGTCTCCATCTGCTTAGACAACTTCTCTAGCTTCTGATCAATGCTTGAACTAGATGTTCCAGCTTCCACTTGGTTCACATGTTTCATCAGAATACGCCTATCTGCAATGTGGTTGTAGGCATTGGAGGCCATGGCTTCAATGATTCTATTTGCCTCTGTTGGTGATTTAGCCATCAAGGAACCTCCACAAGCAGCGTCGAGGCTAGTCCTATTATGGCTGGACACACCTCCATAGAAAATCTGGATGATTCTCTGTTGGCTAAACCCATGATGTGGGCAACTCCGGAGCAGTTCCTGAAATCTGTCCCAGGCTTCTGACAGGCTTTCCTGCTCCCTCTGAGCAAAATTGCTTATCTCTCTCTGCATCTGGTCTGTCTTCACTACAGAATAGTACTTCCGGAGAAATTTGTTGGTGCACATCTCCCAGGTAGTGATACTGTTGGCCGAAAGTGAACACAACCAATTGAGAGCTTTCCCGTTGAGTGAGAATGGGAAAGCAGCCAGTCTGATATATTCAGCAGACACCTGAGGATATTTTACAGTGCTGGCCATCCTCATGAATCTTCTCAGATGTTCCACTGGGTCCTCAGTAGCCAGCCCATGGAACTGGTTACTCTCTATCATCTGGAGGAAGCCATGTTTCAATTCAAAATTAACATCCCCCAGTGCTGGCAATAGGATGCTGTTAGCTACCCCAACTTGAGGAGTGAGATAGTCTAACAGAGACTGCTCCATCGGTGGGTCTTTTTCTTCAGCCATTACTCTTCTTCTTTGTTCCGCTCTGTTCTTCCGGGCAAGCCTTTCAATCTCAGGTTCGTTCACAAGCTCTGGCCTCTGGGATCTGGTTAGCATAAACTGTCAACACAGAAAAAAGGGATCAAAACGCAACTGGCAAAAGAGAATGACTAATTAAAATAAACAGAGTTTTTTTTTTTAATAAAATAAAATAAAAATTCAGAAATTAAATAAACAAAAAAAATAGAATAAAATAAAATAACATAAATGAAAGAGAGAAAAAAAAAATAGACAAAACAGAAAATGAAAAGGAATGAAAACTATGAACAATATGAACAAGAATTGCTTAATTTTCACAAAATAAATTATCTAGGAACTACACAACTAGTCCCCGGCAACGGTGCCAGAAACTTGGTGCGTAAAAATGCGTTCGCAAAGGGCAAGCGTACCCTACGCAGTAGTAACAGTGGACTCTAGGAGTCCGGATATCGAACCCAAAGGACCAGTCGCGTTCCCAAATAATTAATCTCACAAATAACTAAGCAATCCAGAATATAAAAATCAAATTGAGAAGAATGTTGGTCAATTGTTCTTTTCAAAAGAAAGAGAATCGGAGCAGAAAGATTACTGTGAGAACAATTATGATAAAGAAGCCTAGGATTGTGATTTCACATGTACCCCCTTTTTCCCCCAATTCTAATCTTAATAAAATCCCTAAATGTGTTACTTGCCAGCGACCTCTTAAATTCGTTAATTAACAATTGATCATAGTTAATAACGCTATTTCCCCTAATTTAATTCCCAATTGATCATAGGTGAATTAATTTAGAGCAAATGATAAATCTCAGAGAGGTTGATTAACAGGTTAATCTACTGGAAATTCATACAATAAGTTTGATCATGCAAATTGTACAAATCCAATCACTTCACAGTTCAGTTAATCGCAAGCAATTGATCATAGACAAGAGATTAACTTATGTTTAGACTGATCGGTCCTAAAAGCAATAAAAGTAGTGAAGAGATACAAATAACTGAATAACATCGAGGTTTTATTAAAATTAGAACCGGGGTACAAGGGTACAGCTACATCACAATCCGGGGCTAAGAGAAACTAGCCACTCATGTTCATGATTAAGCCAAAAAACTCAAAAGAAGACATAAAGATTACAAAAGGAAGAAACTTTACAGTGATGATCCCCAATGGTGTTCTCTACGTCCTCCCGCAGCTCAGAGTCTCTCACAGGACCTCTTTCTCATCCACAACCCTCAGTTTTTCGAAATAGAACAAAAGATAAAGATAAAAGGGTTTCCTATCCTATTTATAATAATTCAAATTTTAAATGGCTGACAGCGCAATTTTACCACGGCCGTGGTAAAATGACCACGGCCGTGGTCCTTGCATAAAAGTCCAATTCTACTACGCAACCAGCATGGCCATGGTAAATTTACCATGGCCATGGTCCTTGCGTTACTTCAATTCTGGCTTTTTTTCTTGGTCCTCTAGACAGTGGCATTTTTGCTGCAAAAAATGCAATTTTCAACTCTTTTCCTCATGAAGCCACCTGTCTTGCACCAACTAACACCAAACAGTGAGTTTTGCCAATAAAATATATTCAAAATGTATGAAAATGACATCTAAACTCACATCAAAATACAATCAAAGTCCGGTTTATTAGCTTCCCCTATTCCTTCCCCTCCTCCTCCTCCTCCACTTCCTCCTCTTTCACCGAAGAGGAAGCATCAGGAGGCTGCACTGGGGGGAGATTACCATTCGAAGAAGACGAAGCCGAGTCCTCCTGCTGCTCAGGCTGCGGCTTCTCCCGTTGAGAGGCACCCGACCTTTCTTTCTATGAAGGACGGGCGGACATCTCTTTGGGGGAAGGATTTCAACCCTCAGGCCCTTATCTGTACCGACAATCTCGGTCAAGCTGATCAGGATATGTTGAGGGAAGCTGGACCTCGACTTTCAATGGAGGCTATTTCGCGCTTCCAGGCTCGTTCATGGCCCATTGCCCAATATTGGGCAGAAGAGTTTGACCGCGGCCACCAGGAGCTTGTCTTGGTCAAGGAGGTTGCTTCTAAGGCTGAGCAGGCTTTGCTTGATGCTACTCGGGCTAATGAGACTCTTCTTCAGTCAGCTGAGGAGTCTCGAAAGTCCCTTGAGGCAACAGAGATCAAGTTGAAAGAGGTCGAAAGCCGGGAGGAAGTCTTGAATCTTTAACTACCACTGAGAGCTCGGCGAAGGGCCTACAGGCCGAGGTGGAACGCCTCAATCAAGAGCTTGCGCGGGTGAAGCTAGAGGTCGTTGGTTCCGAGGCTAAGCTGCAAGCCGATCTGGGCGAGGCTATGGATGAAGTCATTTCGACTCATGAAGCCGGGTTCAAGAAGGCGATTCGCCAAGTCCTGTATTTTTTCAAGGATGCTGACACCTCTGTTTTTGATATCGATAAGGATGTCAATGAACAAGGGGAGTTAGTGGATGAGTCCACTATTTTGGATGGTGATTCGTTCCAGCCTGCTGCTTAGCTCTAGGTTCCTTTAGGCTTTTTATTTGTTTCTCTTGTAAAGACTCGCTCTTAGCCCATCTAGTAGGGTGATTTTTATCTTAATGAAGTTTTTTCTCTTAAGTATAACCCCTTTATTTTTTCGAGTGTATGATGTTAATAGCTTGTAGCCTACTAGGGTCTACGTTTATGTTTTTAACTCGTTCGTATCCTGTTAGAGGTCTACGCGATTTTCAACTTAACTCGTTGGTATCTTGTTAACGACATACGCGGTTTTTTAGCTTAACTCACTTTTTCGTATCCTGTTTAGGTCTACGCGGTTAGCTTATTTTCGTAACTTAGTTTTTTGATAACTAGTTATTGAAGTTCGGTCATTTTCCTTTCGGAATGCCGAGTGTCGCTCACTTTAAGTGGCTTTTTGTGCCAATATCTAGTTGGTCTACTCAGTCTTATGAGAATGTAATGAAAAGGGAATTTTTTATTAATAATGAAAGTTGGGTGTGCCTCATTAAAACCTCTTTGACAAAAAACCTCTTGGGAAAAAAATGTCAAAGTAGGAAAAAGAGTACATCACCACTTACAATTTTATAGTTGTAATAAAATTTCAAATGAGTGGCGTTCCAAGTCCAAGGAATGGCTTAGCCGGATGAATGCTCCAATTGGTAGGCTCCGTTTCCTAGTGACTCGGTTACTCTGAGGGGGCCTTCCCAGTTGGCTGCCAACTTGCCCTTTCCGGTTGCTTTTCTTGCTTTTCCGCATTTTTTCCAAACCAGATCTCTGACTTCGAAGTTTCTTGGCTTGACTTTGTTGTTGTATCTCTTCTCGGCTCTTCCTTTGCAGGCCTCTGCTATGATTTGGACCACATTGAGGGTCTCTTCGGTCATGTCGAATGCATGCCTTAGTGACTGGTTGTTATTATCTTTAATGAAGTTTGTTCTTCGCAAAGAGGGTTCTCTGACTTCTACTGGTATCATGGCATTTGATCCATATGATAGTCGAAAAGGTGTTTTCCCAATTATGGATTACGGCGTGCAACGGTATGCCAAAGGATTGCAGGAAGCTCCTCGAACCAATTTCCTTTGGTGTCGTCGACTCGCTTTTTTAGTTCCCCCAGTATGACCTTGTTGGCTGCTTTAGTTTGCCCATTTGTCTAAGGGTGCTTTACTGAGGTTACCTGGTGTCGAATCCCGAGGTTCTTAAAGAACTCTTCTAGTTTCTTTTAGACGAACTGCTTTTCGTTGTCAGATATTACCGAGTGAGGGATGCCGAATTGACATATGATATTTTTCCAAATGAACTTTTGTACGTTGTTGGCTATGATGGTGGCCAAGGGTACGACTTCGATCCACTTTGTGAAGTAGTCGATTCCGACCAGGAGGAATTTGACCTGTCCTTTAGCAAGTGGGAAGGGGCCCAAGATATCCACTCTCCACACGGCGAAAGGCCATGGTGCTGTGATGATGTGCAATTCTTCTCCTGGTAGGTGAGATATGTTGCCATATCTCTGTCACTCTTCACATTTTCTCACGTACTCGGCACAGTCGTGGCGCACTGTTGGCCAGTAGTATCTGGCTCGTAAGACTCGGGCAGCCACGACCTTTCCGCCTGAGTGCATTCTACATATTCCTTTGTGCATCTCATTTACCACGTACTCAGCTTGTGTCTTCATAATGCATTTCAGCAATGGTGCAGTGAAGCCTCTTCTGTAAAGGTCTTCTCCTTCTATCAAATAGTAACTTGCCCTTTTTCTGATCTTCCAGCTTCCTCTCGATTTTCGGGGAGGGTTCCTTC
This sequence comes from Pueraria montana var. lobata, assembly GCA_026413185.1. Classification (NCBI taxonomy): domain Eukaryota; kingdom Viridiplantae; phylum Streptophyta; class Magnoliopsida; order Fabales; family Fabaceae; genus Pueraria; species Pueraria montana. The sequence continues at coordinate 21,586,081 of CM048648.1, read as the reverse complement.
TTTCAAGAAGTTCCATACTTTGGTCATCCACTCTCGGTCTGCCGGGTTGATATTGGAAATCTGTTTGTCAATACTTGGAGCTAATATTGTCTCTTGTATGACAATTCGGTGTTGGCCTTTCTTCTTTGTGCTTTCCAATTTTGACAGCAAGTCGACTCTTTCGTTTTGTTCTCTTAAGATATGGTTGAGTTCGAACTCAGTGAATTTGTTTTTCAACTGGGAAGCTAGGTGGTAATATCTTGTCATCTGGGGGTCCTTCATTTGATAGGATCCGTTCATTTGTCCTGTGACTAATTTTGAGTCGCTCCAGCACCTAAGGTGCTTTGTCCCAACTTCTTTAGCGAGTTTCAGTCCGACTAACAGGGCTTCATATTCGGCCTGATTGTTGGACGCGTCGAAGTCGAATCTGAGTGATTGTTCTAAAACAATCCCTTCGAGACTTTCGATTATGACGCCTGCTCAGCTACCCTTGACGTTCGAAGAACCATCCACGTAGAGGGTCCACCATGGGGAGGGTACCTCTTCTACTGGTGCTAGTTCTGCGATGAAGTCAGCTAGGCATTGGGCTTTGATAGGTCCTCTCGGCTCGTACCTGATGCCAAACTCTGATAGTTCTACTGACCAAGCTATCATTCTTTCGGCGAGTTCTGACTTCCTCAATACTTGTCGTATTGGGTGGTCTGTTCTTACCACCACTTGGTGGATTTGAAAGTATGGTCGTAGCTGTCGTGTTGAAGTGACCAAGGCTAGTGCTAACTTTTCGATCATCTGGTACCTTGTTTCTACATCTTTCAGCACTTGGCTTACGTAGTAGACTGGTGTTTGAGTATGATTTTCTTCTTGGATGATGACCGAGCTGATTGCATCCCCCGATACTGCTAAGTATAGCACTAAGTCTTTACCTGGTTCAGGTCGTGTTAGGATCGGTGGTGAGGTGAGTAGCGTTTTCAATTTTAGAAAATTCGCTTCACACTCTTCACTCCACTCAAATATCTGTTGCTTCTTGAGGAGTCGGAAAAAGGGGTTGGCTACCTCCGCTGCTTTTGGCAAGAAACGGGATAGGGATGCTAGCCTTCCCATTAACCTTTGTACTTCCTTCATATTCCCCGGGCTTCTCATGTTTATGATGGCTGCGCATTTCTCTTGGTTGGCCTCTATGCCTCTGTGTGTGAGCATAAAGCCTAAGAATTTTCCTCCTTGGACTCCAAATACACATTTATCTGGGTTTAGCCTCATATTGTGTTTTCTGATCTCACCAAATATTTCAGCTAAATCTCCTGAATGTGAGTTTGGGTCTCGACTTTTGACTACCATTTCGTCTACATAGACTTCTAGGTTTCGTCCGAGTTGATATGCAAAAATCTTGTCCATCAAACGCTGGTATGTGGCTCCCGCGTTCTTTAATCCAAATGGTATTACCGTGTAGGAGTAGTTAGCCGTGTTGGTTATGAACGTCGTTTTCTCCTCATCCGGTGGGAACATGGGTATATGATTGTAACCGGAATATGCGTCTAAAAAACACAAGATAGGATAGATGGATGCTCCGTCCACCAACCTGTCGATTCTCGGCAGTGAGTATGAGTCTTTGGGACATGCCTTGTTAAGGTCTGTGTAGTCAGTACACATCCTCCACTTGTCGTTTGCTTTCTTTACCATCACGACATTCGTAAGCCATGTGGTGTAGTGTACCTCTCTTATGAAGTCGGTGTTGAGTAACTTTTCAGTTTCCTCTTTGACCGCTTTTCCTCTCTCGGCTCCAAGGTTTCTTTTCTTTTGGGAGATTGGCTTGGCCTCTGGATAGATGGCAAGCTTGTGACAGTGGAAGCTTGGGTCGATTCCAGGCATGTCGGTGGCTGACCATGAGAAAAGGTCGGCGTTTTCTAATAAGACTTAGGCAATTGCGTTCTCGATTTTGCTTGTTAGCTAAGTCGCAAGCTTTGTGCATTCCCTAGCTTCTCTTCCTAATAGGAATGGTTTTATCTCCTCTGTGGGTTCTGCTCTCGGCTCACCCTCCCTGGGGTCGAGATTGGCCTCCTCACTTAGTGGTACCATGAGCGACATGCATGCTATGCGCCTTACTTTTGGTTCCATGACCTTTTTGCCGCTGGCTATCCTTAGACTTTCTAGGTAGCACTCACGGGCTGTCTCTTGATCGTCTTTGACTGTCACAATTTCTCCTTCCGAGTTGGGGAATTTCATCGCCAGGTGAGATGTTGAGATCACTGCTCCTAACTCATTGAGTGCAGGTTTGCCTATAAAATCTTATATGAAGTGAGAGCGTTGACTAGGAGGTACCTGATTGTAATGGTTTTGGATCCTTTTTCTTCATCTCCGAAGGTGGTGAGGAGATCAATGTAGCCTCTGGTATCCATTTTTTCGCCTAAAAAATCGATTAGTTGTTCGGTGTACGGATGTATCTTGCTCTCGGGGATGTCTAACTCTTGGAAAGTGGACTAGTATAAGATGTCCGTTGACCTGCCTTGGTCTACCAGGACCTTGCATACTAGGAAGTTGGCGACCTCAACCTTAACCACTACTGGGTAGTCGTGGTTGGGTTCTATATCTTCAAATTCTGCATCAGTGAATGTTATGGGGGCATGCCTCTTGGTGCTCTCGGTTTTACAAAAGCCGAGTTGATTGACCGGATGCCGCGTAGGTGTTTCTTCCTTGCTGAGCTCGAACTTCCTCCTCCGGCGAATCCTCCTGCTATCGTGTTGATAACGCCTCGAAGTCAAGTCTCGGGAGGTTTAGTTGATTGCCCTTAGCGAGTTTCTTCCGTTCGCCGGGATTTTCTGTCGCGATCTTCTTCCCTGTCTTGAGTTCGTTCTCCCTCAAACTTTCGGTTTTCGTCTCGGACAAAACGTCGAAGTTTGCCTTCTTGGATAAGTTTTCCAATCATATCCTTCAAGGTGGTGCAGTCTTCGGTGGCGTGTCCGTGCACTCGATGGTATCTGCAAAACTTGAACCTGTCCGCTTTTTCTGGGGATCGGTTCCGAGTAGGAAAACTGATCAATTTGGCACTGCAGGCTTCTTCTAAGACCCGAGTTCTGCTTTCTATTAAGGAAATGTAGTGAGTAAATCTTGTGTGAGGTGGCTTTTCGGCACTGGTTCTTCTGTTAGAAGTCTGCTCTCGGCTCGTTCCTGTTTTCTCGCGTTCCTCATGCTTCTTATGGGTTTCGCCTCTGACATGTTCTCGGAACTTCGTCATCTCTTCCATTTGAATATACCCTGCTGCTCTTGCTCTAAGCTCGTCCATGTCATGGGGTGGCTTCTCGCAGAGGCTGTCCGAGACTTCAGCAAATCTCTTCATGAAGTCCCTAAGGGACTCGTTGTCCTCTTGCCGAATGTTGGCTAATGCCACTGCTGTCAAGTGGTGAAGCCGACTCGTAGCATATTGGGCACCAAAACGAGCGACCAGTGTGGCGAAAGAGTCAATCGAGTGAGGAGGGAGGCGCGTGTACCAGTTCAACGCTGCCCCCTTCAAAGTAGTTGGGAAAACTCGGCACATGATGACGTCGTCGTTTGTGTACAGGTTCATTTACGTGACAAACACGTCGATGTGTTCGTCCAGGTCTATTAGGCTGTCATAACGGTCCATAGACAGAGGTTTCCACCCGGCCGATAGTGGTGTTTCCATTATGCCATCTACGAACGGGTGTAGTCTTGTTGTCTCGAGCATTGCGTTCTGTCTTGGGACCGTGTGCTAAACGGATGTAGGTCTGATTTCCATGTGGGTTGTTGTTCGGTATGCCTCGCTCCATGTAGTGTCACCTGTTCTGTTCGGTCAGGTTGTCCATTGGCGGTTGCGTGGGCAGCCGAGTGTGCGCTCCGGTCCTCTTGCAGTTTCTGGTATTGCTCTTGGAGAGTGGCGTTCTCCCTACAGAGATCTTCTATTTCTTTTGCGCTATTTTGTTTCAGCGAATTCACTTCCCTTTGCAGGGCTTGGATCAGCGGGTGATTCTCAAGCGCCTGACGCGGGATGGGCGCCACATTATTAGGGTTACCTCCTTGGGTATCCCCAGGTGCCAGTGTTCCCTGAGTTAGGGTTTTCGGTCCCTGTGGTCACTTTTCGTGGTTCACTGTTTTGCCTTGGGTTGCTGCCATCGTGATCGTTTCGCGTTGATTAGTGTGGCTGGAAAAAGTTTCACCGAGCCCCACGATGGGCGCCAAATGTTCTTACCAATTTTGGTAAGTATTCCGATGCGGTGGCTCCATTGAGTTCTCTGTGAATGATGGGGGTGTACCTGCAAAGACACTTCGACGCTCAAGTTAGAGGCGCAGAGGTAGGAGGCAGGTATCACAATTAGGAATAGTTTTCGTACCTCGATTGGATGTAGTGTTGTCGTATTTATAGAGTATAAAGAGATAGATTTGGTAGGGTTATTTTCCTATCAAATCTCCTCAAATCTCGTAATTCATGATAGAGATAGTCTTATCTTCTATCATGATCTTGTGTCCTGATCTTCTTATATCTTATCTCTCAATAAGATATATTTTCTGTTATAACTGCCTAGGTCCAAGTAAGCTCATTCTACTCGGCCAAGTCAGCTACTCGGTGGAGTGCCGAGTCCGAGTAATACATCTTCTATTTTTTAAGTGGGGGCTGCTAACATAGACCCACTTAAAAAATAGAAGGTGTAAGTTAACATCATGCACATTTTGCTTTGGACAAAAAAGCCAATCTTTTTGTATTTAGTCTATTGTAAAATAAAGGGTGTTTATGTAATTTACTTATTTAGTTTTTAAAATGTAAAATAATTTAAAATCCTTTTTTCTCTCTCCACGATTGTGTCATCTTCCATTTGCGTTGCGTTGGGTAGTTTTATTTCAATAAGGAGGCTACAATAGCTGTCCCTTTGGTGCGTATGGTAGCTGTTGCTTGTTGCGAATCGAGCCCCATCCATATTGAAGGCCTCACCTATCTCCTCTTGATTGTCGGTGGCTTGTCCACGGCCATGACAAAAGCCTAACGGTGACTAGTTTAGACTGCGATATGCATCTCGTGCATAGAGAGAAGCTTATAAATTGAATATTGTATGAGTTCAATGGAAAACTTAATATCCCTGTGAATAATGAAATTTAATTACATGGAATATGCATCTCGTGCATAGAGAGAAGCTTATAAATTGAATATTGTATGAGTTCAATGGCAAACTTAATATCCCTGTGAATAATGAAATTTAATTACATGGAATTGAAGTTATATTTTGCACCCAAAGCTTTTAGAAGATAAAGGTGAGAAAAAGGGATGCAGTGGAAGTCCAATGACGTGCGACGTGCTAGTAGATCTTGAAGCTTTTAGAAGAAAAACCTAAATTTGCAGATCCTTACCTTTATGCAGTAGATTTCATGGGAGAGAGAAATTGGAGTTTTAAATTATTTGCATTTAAAAATAAAATAAAATTACATAAATGTTCATTAATTTACACAAGTCTAAAACAAAAAGAATGGTTTTTTTTGTCTAAAGCAAAAGGTGCATGATGCTAACTTACACTTTCTATTTTCTAAGTGGTCTATGTTAGCAGCCCCTATATATATATATATATATATATATATATATATATGGGGCTGCTAACATACACCCACTAAAAAATTAGAGGTGTATATTACCAACCAGCACCTTTTCACTTGGACTAAAAAACCAATCATTCTTTGTTTCACATCTGCATAGATTAAAGGACTGTTAAGTAATTTTAATTTTACTTAATTTTGTTTTAATTTAAAAAATACAAATTATCCCTTTTCTCTTTCCGACATTTCTCTCTCTCTTCACCCACTGATTTCTCTTTCCAGATCTTCTTCATGTTTTCATCTTCTCCCAATCATCTCTTAATTTGACAAATCCCGTTATCTCTTCTCATAATAATTTTAATTTGAATAATCTGAATTATATTTCTTTCCCCCTTCTTTGGCGAACATATCTCTTTCTCAATATATTTTTCATCGGAATATACAAAATAAAAAATAAAAAATACTCACGCACCCTTTGTTCTTCCGGTGACAGAAGCAATGTGTTCAGCGGTACAGTGAACGGCCATATTCATGGTTTTGGGAAACATGCTTGCTGAATAGAAGGGACTAGAATAAAATTAAGATTGGTGATGCCTTGAAGGCGAACTAATTTTCTTTCCTGTTAATGTAAATGGGTTAAGGTATCTTTTGTACCTCTTAAATGAAAATTCATTTTGCTGATAAAAAAATAAAAACACCATGGCAAAGGCGCTTTTGTAACTAAGATGAAATTTGTCAAATTAAGAAATGATTAGAAGAAGATAAGATCTAGAGAGAGAAATCAATGGGTGAAGAGAGTGAAATGTGGGAAAGAGAAAAGGAATAATTTGTATTTTTAAAATTAAAATAAAAAGAAGTAAAATTAAAATTACTTAACAAATTGATGTCAATGTAAAATAATGGATGAATGGTTTTTTAGTCTAAATGAAAAGGTGTTGGTTGCTAACATACACCTTCTAATTTTAAAATGGGTGTATATTAGCAGCTCCCTATATATATATATATATATATATATATATATATATATATAAGAGTTTAAATGTTTAATGTTTATTTTTACTATTATTATGAGTTTTAAGATAGTTATGGTAAAAGTCAACAAATTTATTTTAAATAGTTTGTGATTGGATGATAGTGTAAAGTGTATAACCTATTTTCTCAAATTTTAATTGATTTATTTTTTAATAATTGTAAAGATATGATTTTATTTTATTGTTAATTTGTTTTACCATTTTTTAAAATATAATGAAAATTAAATAAGAATTTTTAGGTGACCACCTGTCTTTTGTCATATTCTTGAAGCACAACAAAAGATAATTTTATATCGTCGAGATCAACCAGTCAGTTGTACATTATTTCTTCCTCCTTGGATTGATGATGAATATTTAACGTCTTTTATGGGAAACAATTCTCTTTGAGACTCATTATTTTTCTTCACCCACCCATAATCATGTACATTTCCCTTCTAGACTTCAATCCAAAGTCAAGAAGAGTAGGACGCTAAAATGACAGTCATGATCCTCAAAGTCGAGGTTAAACACATTGTTAAGCCCTCAGAGTTAACACTCACATGTATATTTATGGAAGACACCACCATTAACCACCAAATATAATGTCAATCCCATCCCCCAAGTCACAATGAAAAAAGAACCTAATCTTACCTCCATCTTACATGACATATATAGAGGTAGTTCTAGTAACTAATCAACCCTTGTTAGACCATATTTTAATGCTTCAAGTGCCAAAAAAAATCTAGCACAAGTCCTAGTCATAGAGTAATACAATGACATAAAGGACCCTTTAGAGCACAGGGACGTCTTCAAATCTTTGCTCATGATATATAAATCCCATTTTGGTCATGATTTTAACGGAGTTTCTTGCACTATTTTGATTATTCTTTGCATCACAATTAATTGATTTTGTCTAAAATAGTATCATTTTGATGCAAGATGAGTTTGAGCCCGTGAAGAGTGGAAAATGCCTAAAAAAAGTCAAATTTTGACTCCAAATCAGTAAGCACGAGGCGTGCAGATCAGACTCCACTTCGAAAAATATGCACGGCCCCGTGCATGCCCCTGCGACTCAGCAAGCCTATTAGGCCTATAAATAGCTTAGTTTTTAGTTTGAGTTTTACTGTTCTCGAGAGCATCTTGGGAACTGTTGAGGAGATACAGAGTGAGAAGAGCAACAGGAACACAGCGGAGATTAATTCTATTAAATATTCTTCTCTTTTAATGTTTCTAATGCTCTCTTTGTTGGTTTTATGCTTTCCAATGCCTATGGCTAGCTAAATCCCTAAGCTAGGGTTGTGATAAGACCTATATGTGAACCCTAATTCCTTTATTGCAATAAAATTCCCAATTATTTGCTCAATTATATTATTACGTTGTTCTTCATTCTATTTGGAACTGATCACCCCAAACCTAAATTGATTAATTGTTTGTGATCAATTACTTTTAATTAATTGACCTACGCAATAATTGAATTCTAGGAACTTGCATGAATCAACTTGTACCAGAATTCCTAATCTAATTAACACTTGTTAATTAACCTCTCCACGTTTAACCTTTCTTCTAATTTAAACCCTAATGAACAATAAGGGAATAAACTAGAAAGAAGAGGATTCTTATATCATGAATCAATTCTGTTTATCACTTTAAAGAGGCATGATTAGTAATTAAAAGGATAATTGGGGCTTTAATTGAAATAGAGAATTAGGAGGAACATAAAAATGTGTTTGAAATCACGACCCTAGGTTTCTTACTCTGTCAAAATCTTTATTAATTTCTACTTGCTCATATTTTCTGTTCTTTTCACAATTAAATTGCAACCCAAACCAATTTTCAACTCCTTGTCCTATATAAATTTATTATTTGGAAACCACAACTAGTATCTAAAGTATGATATTCGAACTTAGATCCATTGTTACTACTGTGTAGAATACACTTGTCCTTAAGTGGTTCATTTTTATGCATCAACGGGACAGAAACTTTAGCAAATAAGTTTCTTTTTAAACTCATTCAAGTTATAATTATAACTCTAAATCACCAAGTTGGCAAAACTCAATTTATTGTTAGAATAAATTGAAATCAATGTTGTGTGCATAAATTCTTATATATGTTCAAAGTTACAAAGCTAATATTATAATCAAATTTGATTACATCTTAGGTAATTCGAATATTGATATTTGTTTGTGCATCAAGGTCTTAATATTAAATTGAGATTTTGACTCATCTACATGTCATTCCATTGAAAGCTAAATGTTGTTAGTTTGACTGAAAAGAACCTTAATCGGTTTCTTTGAAAAGTCTCAAATACACTTCATCGTTTAGAATCAAATTGTGGAACAATATTTAAAGATTTCGAGTTCTACCTAAAATTGAAACATTAAAAAAGATCGAAATAAATTCCACCATCAACACCTACTATTTATTCTATAAAATAAAATGTGTTAATATAGATTAGCATGCTAGGCTGCGCAGATGGCCATGGAGCGGGAAATGGTGAAGGGATTGGGCAAATTAAAACCAATGAAAAAGGTATCATGTTGAGTTTCTCCACTCGACACCTCAACCAATCGCCATATTTAATTACTTAAATTTGATTCTCTCTCTCTCTTTTTTTTTCCTACTTGGTTTGATTTGGTTTTATCGACCAAATTCTTTTTTTAGGCAAAACATGTATTTGAATATTAAAAGATGGCAAACCGTGAGCACAAGTTGTGCTAAGAATAAGCAAGATAAAGTTTTGGATACAATATAATGACTTTTTTGTGTGCTGAATATACAATATAATGACTGCACCCTTAATTAAGCAACCAGTAAAAGCAACCAACCACAAAATACAGTGAAATTAACATAACATAATTGAGTACAATTCTGCATAATGAATATACAAGCGGTTAATGCCTATGATATGGGGTTCTAAAGACCTAGTGAAAACAACCTTGCTTGTTACATGATACCGTGCTTTATGAACTCAACAAGGCTCTTGCATTGTGATGAAAGGAGAATTCATTCTTAAGTGTTAGCGAGTTATTCAAACAACTATTGATTGTTGTAAATTTTTAAAATGATACGTACGTGTGTTGAGCTCATGTTATTAATTCTCGCTTGAATATGAGCTCGTATTATACAAGAAAATATTACTTGTTGAGAGTGAAGCCTAGGATAAATAAAATTCATAATCTAGTTTGGAGAATTTCTCACTGTTGTGACTGGAGTATATATATGCTCTCTTAGTCTCTTTTGATTACTTGCTGTCATTCTCTTTCCTTTCATTTATTTTGATATATATTGCGCTTATATCAGCTAACACATTCTTCATGTGCGTATCTTAAATACTTTTATAAAATTGAGAGAGGCTATAAAATTGACCTCTTTTTGTACATACACTTTTCAAAAAAGTCCATAGCAACTTGTATAGCATTATTCTTTATTGATGAAATATCTCAACATATTTTTATAATATTTTTCATAACACTTTCTTTTCTCTTTTTTTCTCTTTTCATTACGTCACCTATCTTATTCTACATGTACACTTCTCTCTCTTCTCTTGGTATCTCCCTCTTAAATTACAAGAAATGTTATGAATAAATAAGTTATAGTAGTATTATTTATCCTTTTGAGATTATTAATTGTGTGAACACCTTTGGAAAGACCTGGTACTGCAGAATTCCAATTACATTTGAATTTTAAACATATTAGAATATGAATTTTGCTTGTTTAGTCAGCAACCATATATCAATCAAACAATCGAAATCACTTTGAGTTTGATCAGTTGTTATGGTTTGTTGTTCATAACTGCAAGAACAAACAAATTTCTTTTCAAAATATCAAAATAAAAAAGTTGAACATTTCTTAATAATAAGATATTCTTACCTCAAAGAGAGGATCATAACTACCGAGAATGCAATTGGAGAGAAATATCTTCACTTGATAATTTGCTAACGAAAATGACAATACGAATATATGGACGAATTAAGCTGTTTTGCTAGAATATACTATAATATTTGTAATTGCATCAAACGATTCACTTGCCTGCCCATCATAATAGTAGTTAAGATATTTATGAAAAATTATATATAAATAAAAAAGAAAAATTGTATCTCGAATCAGAGAAACAGATAGCTTTCTCCGGATACTTTGTTATTTAGCTAACTTTTTGGAAGTACAGATAAGAAACGAACAAAGTTACCCATCAATAGTCAAGTGTCCTTCTCAATTAATTTCCCTGATATTCCATAACAATGAAGTAAAGAAATTTAAAGAAATTAATCTTTTACTTTGGTAAAATCTAGTATACTATAATTTGTGGGTATATATATAGGTTGTGGCCCTCTAAACTAACAAGCTAATAACTCCAACTATAGAATAATATTCGAACTGAAAAATTGTACAAGAAAAAAAAAACAAAACACTAGAGACAAGCTAGGTAGCATTTGTTTTCATTTCCTAATAAAAAGTAGAGGCCGGTCTGTTCCATGTGCACTACAATATCTAGTTGAATGGGTTCGTTTTCTCAAGGAAACTTGAAGAAACAATATTGCTGATATTAGTGATAGGAAATAGATCGATTGTTCGCTATCACACTAGTTTGTCCAATGGCCCTTGACAATGGCACCCATGGCCTTGTCCTTGAATGGCATCCAGAATCCTCAACAGGATGTGCCCACAAAAGTCCAAAACGGGAAACCAATTACCCACCCCATCCGTTATGAGGCATTAATGGCGTCTCTCTTTCAATTCAACCGCTTGAATTCGCTTCTTCACACATTTATACACACACCATTTGTGGGGGACCTCTACTAATAAGGGTCGACATACATATTTGTTACTTTCATTCCTGTTTTGTTGTGTACCAAAATATATAAATTATGTAACGGATAATTTAGCAGGCAAGCCCGATATTGACTTCTTAACCAAAATTAATTGATTTACATCTCATATCACTAAAAAAATTTATATTTATTTATACTAACAGTTAGTCGTTGTTGTCCTTATATTAATATAGATTTTATTTAACAAAAATAGTATGATGATTATATATTAATAGACAATTTCATTGATATAATACAATTAACATTACGTTTGTTTGAGTGAAATTAAGTTTGAATCTCTTAAGTAATAGACTTGAGAATAAAAAATAAAAAAACTTAATTAGAAGAAGAGACTCATTAAAGTTAATCAATCAGGTTCTTTAAAAGGTATTATATGTGAATAATATTATCATAGAATTGTAATGTCTATTCTAATAATTTAATTGTTGTTAAATAAAATCTACACTAATAAGCACGTGCAAATGACTAGTCAATATATGCGCTTCATCAACCTAATGTCGGATTTATCTATAGTCAAATCTCCGCAGTCTCTTCAGTTTCAAAACCAAATGAATGGAGCCACAAGTATAGATGTAACATTGAAACTAATTAGATTTGCTTTTATTCCTTGACACGAGTTCTTAATTCCTTGAAGTTTAAATTTGAAGACATGCATACGTTGTATCATCCCTTCTAGATAATCTTACAGCTTCACTTGCTTAATTCCTTCAAGCTCATATACGATTTGATCAACAACGATAACAAGCTGGATATCTAATTCTAGGACTCAAATCACTTGCTTTTATTTTATGTCCTTTTTTCAGCATTCTAATAAAAAAAATTAACATTTAAGCAAAAATTATTAACAAGAGATCGAGCAAATGAAACAGAAAGTATAGACTCGATTTCAATATTAGTCTCTTACTCTAATACAAGTTTTTTTTTTAATCGGCAAAAGTATATTAATTCAGGTACAAGGGTACCAATAACCCATTTACAGAGAGAGAATGAAATTCACAACGGAATGGTTAAAAGCTATTTATGTCAACTAAAGAATAAATAGCAATTAACCACCCCACCCACCAAAAAAATGCCATCAGTTCCACGATACATCAAATGGCCAATCTAAACATTCTAATTCACTACCCACCAATGTACTCCTTCTTAAATTTACTTTGGTTGTCATAATTCTTCGTAACCCTTGAATGGATATTCACTGTTTTTTTAAGCATAATTACTCATAGAAAAGAAACTTAATCCCATGAGGTTGGTCTAATAGAATAAGACAAGATTTTGTATCTCACATAGGTCCTTAAGTATTCTCTCACTCGTCTCCCTTATAAGGGTGAGATAAATGTAAATCCGCTGTAATTTTTTTTTTTTTTTTAACTTAGAGGTTTTTGCTGCCTTTGATTGAGGTATCATTCTTTTTCCTAAATTTTTTCTAACTAAAAAAATAAAAATAAAAAAAATTAAATTTATGAGGTGGGAAGAGTCGTGAATCCATCACTATGACTACGATGGTTTCCTTTCACACCATGTCAGGACCAATAACAAATTTTACGTGAGTGCCATAGATCATTATAATAACTTTATTAATAATAGACTGTGGCCATGCAAAAATATTTCCATCTAAAGAAAAATAATGTTGACAAATAAGACCATTAGGGGCTAATTTTAATGAACAAATTAATTTCATAGTGGAAGTGACTTTCACACATTGTTGATGATTCTGGGAGGTTTGGGAAGAGATTTTGATAAAAGACTATAAACATATAAAAATCCAAATCCTGGATGTAAAAAATGATCATACAATGTAATTGAACGTTTCAATAAATCATAGCTTCTATACAAATATTTTGTGTAGTATTTATTTATATGATGTATACTGGTACTACAATTTATAATTATTTCAATAATTTGGGATGGGAAAGGGATATGTCACTCATAGAAACCTATGACCTAGCTAGCTAATATTAGGTCTAGGTTATATGAAATTTATTTATAAGTCAAATTGAGATAGTTTTAAAGGTTTATTTATTCAAATAAGCCATGCTAACACATTCAAGAATTTTTTTAAAGTCTATTATGCATATTTAAATAAGTAAAATTATTATTATTATAGTATACTGTTTTGAGATTATGTATTTAATAGTCTATTTAAAAAATTAAACTGATTAAATTATATATAAATTTAGATCCATCAAGCTATTTAGAGATTATATCAAATTAGACTTTTAAAACTTTAGATCTTAAAAGAAGACGTGTATTTAATAAATAATTAAATTTGATTCATATCTTAAATTTAAAAAACAAGTTAATTAAATTCTGGTCTAATAAAGTGTAATTTGAGTAATTTAACAATTTTCACCCTAATTATTAAATACCTACTGGTAATACAGTTTCGGTGAATGTCCCTGAGCTGAAGAAAACAGCAGGGGCCAGGTACATTAATACGTAGTAATCCATTTGTATGGGCCACACCATATAGCTTTATATAAAGTATCAGGAGAAGGAAGAAACATTGAGGTCGATGGCAATTAAAGTGTCTGTGTATTTGGGTAACTATAGCATGCAGTTATTAATGATGTGACTAAGAATCGTGGTCGATCGAAAATAAATAGCTACTACCTCCGTTCCAAATTATATGACGTTTAAGGTTTTGGCACAGGTATTAAGGAATGCAATTAATTTATTGAATTTCCTAGAAAATATTAGGTAACTTCCTAATATACCCTTTATCTCTCTAATTAATTACTCATAGTACACTACTCCCACTAAGTATTAATTAAGGGTAGTCCTGGAAAAAGACATTTAATGCAGCATTGATTTTGTAAAACGACATATATTTTGGAACAAATTTTTTTCTCTAAAACGTCATATAATTTGGAACGGAGGTAGTATATAACACACTGTTTCAACGCTTCTTGACCCCTCGCTATTCGCGATATGATGAGCAACTGATCAATCAGATAACCGAAAAAAAAACCTACACGAAATGAAAGAGTACTACTTAACTGCATGTGCCTCTACTCTCCCTCACTTCTCTATCTATCTCATTTTCATCCTACTTTTTTTGAGCCACTGCTTCTTCGGCTTTATTTGACTCTTCAATCAACCATATATACTACATATTCAAGAAAACTAGGGATGTAGGGAAATTTTCAGAAATTTACAGACTAATATAGACAAATGAAGAAATAAATTATGGCCATTACTAAAGAGTACACCAACTTTTAAAACAATGTTGAATCTTTTAGATTGTGTTTGAATAGATAAAATTAAGTGGAATGAACTAGAATATATTATTAGATTAATAAAAATAGAAATGTAAGAAAATAAATAATTAATGAAATGCATTATATTTTAGTCCATTTAAAGGCTCATCTTTGTTTTTCCTCTAATTTCAAATATTTTTTAAAAAATGTTAATAACACATTTTTTAACACACTCATCTTAATACATTATTATTAATTAAGTGAAATTTAGAAGAGTTTAATTAAATGATGTAAATTGATCATATGCTTATCTAATAATTCTTACTCCGGAGATTGCGGAGTAACAAAATGACTTTGATCATAAAATTAACATAATTTTTAAAAGTCCACGCTTGAATCTATTTCTTGTTCAATAGTAAACTAAGGTACACACGTTAAAAATAACAAACTAAGCAAGCAAAACACGAAGAATTTTATATGTAAAGGCAAAAAAAGTAGGTGCATTTTTTCGTCATGAGTATAAAAAAAGATTTTGTTAGAATAAATAAAGTCTCCTTTGTATATCTACATATTGAATGGATTAATTTTCAGTTGTCGATATATTTGTGCACAAAAACAAAAAGTAGATGTACGTAATAATCAATTGACACCATTTAAACGAAAATAGGCAAAAGCAAAGCAAAATATAAATGAAGGGATTATACAAAGATGATAAATACCGTCCACGGATCCACTGTATGATGGGTTCGTTGAATTCTAACTTGAAATCTAAATCTTACTACTCATCAGAAAATTGTTACAAAACCTAAATGGAAGATAAGAACAATAAAACTTAGGAAACTGGCAGTCGTTTCATAAGCAAAGAAAAGTATGATATAACGACCAGAAGCAATTCCAACGATTTATCAACAAGATAACTGAGTTGAGAGGGAAAATGTCAAAAACTTGGGCTTAGTTAGGTGTGGCAAGAAATAACTACTTTAGCGACAACCTTTATACAAGAAATCAATTTTTTGTAAACTTTCCCATGAATGAATAATCGTGATTGTTAACGAATAAGGTTGGCAGGACAGTGTATATAGGTAGGCAATTAAGAAAATTCCTTAGGGACCCAATTTCTTTAAGGCCTAATTTTTTTTTTATAATTTTTTTAGCCATTAATTGGTTAGCGTATTACTTAAAGAATGGATTCTCTTGATTAATATGAGTGGTTGTTTTTGTAAAATGAAAAATCTAAGACTCTAACGGTGATGTATACATATTACAAAATAGTAGTAGATGTTGCTATAAATTATTTAAAACGTTTTATTGCTTATTTGAAAATTTATAGAAAAATGATTTTATATATATTTGTTTTTAACTCCGCAAAAATATAGATATTAAAATAGATATGGAACCTGAATTTTATGAAAATATATGATTCATATTAAGAAAAAAAAAACATTTCCATGAAAATGCTAATGATGGGATTAGACATGGAAATGTTAATTCATAGACTATTATTAACAATGCTTCTAATGGTTGTTGTAATTGTCAAAATAAGTTTATTTAAAAAACTAAAATTGCTTAAATCTCATTTAGACTAACTATGCTACAAGATTTTAGATACAGGAGTCTGGTGTTTTTTTAAGCATATCCTCTGTACATTTAGTTGTTATGTTAACGGTTAGGCACCCCTTGTGCCTTTTTATTAATATTATATATTTTCTTTGCTGATAAAAAAAAAAACTATGCTACAAGATACATTATATAAATTAGTTATATTATCTATTAAGGATGAAATATTAAAATTACTTAATTATAAAATTTTAAAAAAATAATTTCACAACTCAAAAGACTACAAGAATAATATGTAAAATTTAATTAATGATTATCTACATTACACTAAACTCCTCAAATAATATTACCTAAAGTCTACAAATTTTATACTAGGTACTAGCTACTTATTTTTGACGACCTGGCAAGTTGTAGTTGCGAGAAGGTGTGCCTTTGATGGCCTAAAGATATCGCAGTGTCATGCAGCTGAGATATACGTTACTACAAAATACAAGATCACTCCATTGAAAATTTGAAAACAAAAATAACACATAGACACACGCCGCATGTATTATACACAGGACTTTTTTTTTTTTTTTAACTTTTTAAAACACAAACCCTAGCCTTTAAATGCAATTCAAATTTAAAAATTAAACCAAAAGTTAAATAGAAAAGGTCAATTTCTTTTAATGTTTTTGAGCATAGATCAATTTGGTAACCACCGTAATTACTAATTGGGATCTTTGGCTCTGTGGTGGATTGGTAGAACTAAGATATCTCCAAAAGCTTTGATCCTTTAAGTTAGTCTTTAATTTAGGGCTTAGTCATATTTAAAGTTTCTCATTTCTAATCTCCCTCCTCCCCATGTGCACACACACATTTTTATACTGGTATTTTAGCATATGCATTGCATAGAATAAATGTTTATTTTATACAACTAAAATTTATAATAAATAAATACTTATAAATGTATAAATTATATTATATTTAAAATATGTAATAAATAAATATTTTTGAACTTATAAATTATATTTTAGATTTATGATAAATAATTTATAATGTGATATATTGTTATCGCCTTATATATATAAATGAATAAGTCTATATATATTCTCATTCTTCCACTCTCCCACTCTCCATCATATCAACTCTCATTTGAATACTCTCCTCTCTTAAAGTGGTGTAGTTCACTCTCTTAACATGCATCTGATTCTTCTACTTTTCCTAAAATTTCTCTTATAATTTTTGTATAACTACCCACATTTACAATATTTCTATAACTACCTCCATTTTGTTAAACCATTCAATTGATATTAAAAGCATAAGAGGATATACTAGATGCATGTTAAGAGAGTGAAGTCCACAACTTCATGAAAGGAGAATATTTAATTTTTTTTTTGTGACAAAAAGAAAAGTATTCAAATGAAAGTGAATACGAGGAAGGGTGGGAAGAGTAGAGGTATAAGGAAGTAAATAGTCTTACACGTTTATATATATTGGAGATAAGTAAACTAAGTGTAATAAAGTATGTATTTGCAGTAAAAAAAAATAAAGTATGCATTTAATGTTCTAGTGTTGTATTTATAATATGAAAGTATATGATGTTATTAATGTATTATTTATATAAATATTAAATAATATTATTTATTATATTTATTAAATATAATATACAATCAAAATTAATGATGTTATTAATTATAATATTTATGAATAATATATCTTAAAACCTTAATAAATTCTTATTAAATGTATAACTTTTCATATAAATAATATTATTTATTATATTTATTAAATATAATATATAATTGGTATTACACATAGAGAGACATATTATTTAATGTATTAAATAATATTAATGTATGTATTTAATTAATATTTAATGTTGTGTTTGTGTCCACTCAAGAATTTTTCTTTTGACAAATACTATCCGATCTTTGGATATTAATTATAAAATTGAAAGAAAAAATAGAAGAAAATATTTATCGTACTAGAAAAATATAATTTTTTTTTATAGTAAATCACCATTTTAATCTTTGAAAGTGTATAACACTATGTATTTGGTAGGAAGGGAAGAAATAAATAAGAAATATGGTAGATTGAAATAGGAAAGAAAAAGTGAGAGTGAATGAAAATATGCGAGAAATAAAATGGATTTAAGGGTGTATTTAGGAAAATGAATAAAAAATTAAGAGAACATTTTGCAACTTTTAAAATATAAAGGACCAAATTATAACATAAAATAAAGATAAGAGACCATATGAATAATTTAGTCATTGTTTTTTTATGTGTAAATCGATTGCGAAGTCCAAAAATTGATCACTTTTGCTGTGTTAATTGATTATCATCTTTGAAAAACAGTTATTTGTGGTTATGGCAACTTTAAACTGTTAGTAAATGCCTAAATCTGTCACAAAATTTTAATTTCTAGTAATTTTTAATCGGTACACAAAATGTCAGAAAATTTTATACACTTTGTTGATCATTGTTGCTTTTCACTTTGTTTTGTGGAGAAATAAAAAAAGTCTGAGACCTATATCTTTTTATTTATCTCCTCTACTATTTCCATACTATCATTATTTTTTTAGCTCCTTTCTATTTTCACTCATTCTTCTCTATTTCTCTTTTATTATCTTCTTTCTTAAATTCTTGATATTTTAACTTCTTATTTTTATTCCAATATTTTTGATATTTTACATATTTTAAATCTTATTAATTATTTTCTTTCATATGTATCCTTATTTAAGTGATTATAAATTAACTTAAATTTTCATAAATTTATTTAAAATTTCATTATTTTCAAGAACTAATGTTATACTTCCAGGAGTTAATACGATGATTTACTCAAAATTTATTCAATACACGCAGAGTTGATTGAATTGAAGCTGTTGTTTTTAACTATTCAGTATTCATCGTAAGAATGACTCAGTGAGTGACCCAATCAAGTCTGCATTTGTGCCTGCGTAAGGGTTCGTTACGGTCGAAGCAATTCAAAGCCGAATTCCACTGCCCCGACACCAACGTACAGTTTGGAAGCCACAAACAAATCCACCACGTGGTCTTCTCTTACATGTCTGAGGTGGACCTCCAAAACACACTCCCTTTCCCTCTCCAAAAAAAAAAAAAATAATAATAAAAATTAAAATTAAATAACACTCCTTTTTATTTTCCCCTCCCCCACTCTATTTATACCAATTTCCCTCTCCCTTTCTCCCCCCAAAACCTCTCCCTCTTCACTTTCAATCTCTTTCCCTTCCTTTCCTTGTCTTTTTGACATAAAAATATAAAAACACATCAAACAACCACACTTCTCCCTCCCCCCCCTTGAAAACACCACAATAATCTCCATCATCATGGCACCTTCTGTAGCACTCAACTCTAGCACTAGCAGTTGGGCCAAACCTCAATTCCCTCACCCCCTTTCCTCCTCCTCCTCCTCCTCCTCTTTCTCTTCATCATTAACAGACTTGGGCTTCCCCACAAGGTTTCAGAAGAAGCCCATTAGAAAGGTGGTGGATTGTGCTCTACACTCCCCCCCAGTTATCCATTTCCCAAACCAACCCTACAACAAACCCCAAATTACCAAAGAAACCACCATCCCCGCGGTGACGACAGACACTCCCAAAAGGCCTCAGTGGAACCCATTCCAAAAAGCCGCAGCAAAGGCCCTCGACATCTTCGAGAGCGCGTTGCTCTCACGCGAGCTCAACCTGCCCCTCCCCAAAACCGCGGACCCACGCGTCCAAATCGCCGGTAACTTCGCCCCCGTTCCAGAACGCCCCGTAGAACATTCCCTCCCCGTTATTGGCACAATCCCCGACTCCGTTAACGGCGTCTACCTCCGTAACGGCGCTAACCCATTGTTCCAGCCCAAAGCAGGTCACCACCTCTTCGACGGCGACGGAATGGTCCACGCCGTTAAAATCAATGACGGCACCGCCAGCTACGCCTGCCGCTTCACCGAAACGCAGCGTCTCGTGCAAGAGCGTGAATTGGGAAAACCGGTGTTTCCGAAAGCAATCGGCGAACTCCACGGCCATTCCGGCATCGCGAGGCTGATTCTCTTCTACGCAAGAGGTTTGTGCGGCATCGTCGACCACCGCCGCGGCGCCGGCGCCGCCAACGCCGGCCTCGTCTTCTTCAACGGAAAACTCCTCGCCTTGTCGGAGGACGACCTCCCCTACGAGCTCCGAATCACCGCCTCCGGCGACCTCGAAACAATTGGCCGTTACAGCTTCCACGACCAGCTCAATTCCTCCATGATCGCGCATCCGAAGCTCGATCCTATCTCCGGCGAGCTTTTCACTCTGAGCTACGACGTCACGAGCAGGTTCCTGAGGTACTTCCGCTTCTCGCCGGAGGGGGAGAAGTCGCCGGACGTAGAAATCCCCCTCGGCGCTCCAACGATGACGCACGACTTCGCGATCACGGAGAATTTCGTGGTGATCCCCGACCAGCAGGTGGTGTTCAAACTCGGCGAAATGATCAGAGGAGGCTCGCCGGTGATCTACGACGGCGAGAAGAGATCGCGGTTCGGAATTCTTCCCAAGTACGCTTCCGACGCGTCGAGCATCGTGTGGGTGGACTCGCCAGACACGTTCTTCTTCCACTTCTGGAACGCGTGGGAGGAACGCGACACAGACGAAGTGGTAGTCATCGGCTCCTGCATGACGCCACCGGATTCAATCTTCAACGATAGCGAGGAGAGTCTGAAAAGCGTGTTAACAGAAATTCGGCTCAACCTTCGAAGCGGGAAGTCCACGCGCCGCGTGTTGGTTCCGGAAACGAACCTGGAGGCGGGGATGGTGAACCGGAACCGGCTGGGGAGGAAAACCCGGTTCGCTTACTTGTGCATCGCTGAGCCGTGGCCGAAGGTGTCGGGTTTCGCGAAGGTGGACCTCGAGAGTGGGGAAGTGAAGAGGCACGAGTACGGGGAGAGAAGGTTCGGTGGAGAGCCATTCTTTTTGCCCACACGTGGAGGGAATGGAAATGAGGATGAAGGGTACGTGATGGCTTTTGTGCATGACGAGGTGACGTGGCAGTCCGAGTTGCAGATTGTGAATGCCGTTGATTTGAAGTTGGAAGCCACCGTGATGCTGCCATCCAGAGTGCCCTATGGGTTTCATGGCACGTTTGTGGAGGCTAAGGATTTGGCTTTACAAACGATTTAATAAGTCCACGTGGACTATTTTTATTCGTTTGGGTAAACGGTGAAAGGGTTAAGGAGACAGACAGGTCCCCGGGTTCTCCTGAGAACAAAGATTTTGTTGGGGTATTATTAGGGTCTATGTTTGTATGCCTTTCTACCCTTGTAGTAAGCGGAGTATAAGCTTTCGGGAATCAGCTTGTAGCTTTGGACTGTGTATCTATGTGAATGAAGCTCAGCTGCTTTCTGTTTCTTTACTTCTTCTTTATTAATTTATTTGAAAGAATTCGCTTTCTGTTTGGCTTTTGGTTCTGCAATTGGATCATACTTGCCTTTCTGACTCTCTTGTCATCTGACAAAGTGTTGTTGTCTGCATTTGGACCGTATGCCTTCGCTCGTGGCATGCTGGTGTGAAAGTCAGATATCAAGTTTGTGTGAACTAACCGCTTAGCATCGACATTAGCCATTAGGAGACCATCTCATTTTATCTTATGAATTCAGTGAAAATAATAATAGGAAATAATAACTTGGAATAATTGTGTATTCCAACTCCAAGTGCCTTTCCAAAAATAAAAAATAAAATTTGTGTATGCCAAGGTTAAGTGAGTCTAAACATCTTTGTAAGTAAAGTTCGATTCTCTGTAACTGTCTGCATAACCAGGTGTAATGATCATACATATTTGTTTACAACACTTTATTTAAACAAGCGATTAATTTATTTATTTTTATGCTGTTGTTAAGTATTTTAATTTTAATGCTGAGTAGAATTGATATATGCGGTATATGGTGATTTACAAATACTATTATTTTTCTTAAAAGATGTGTGTGTTTGACATTGATTTTGATTTTAAAACCGATACTGGATTGCTAATTGAAAATCTAACCTATGAACTACACGGTGGTCAAAGCCTGGTATCTCACGTGTTAAGCTACATGATTACATCACCAGACGGGGACCAATTTACGTCACGCAGTGGAAGGTTAACTTTTGTATTAATATATTCAACTCATTTTTACCACCACTTAAACAAACAAATAAAAATTATTAATGAGGCTGCAAAAGATCAATAAACTGGAAAAAAAAATTAAGTTTTTTTATCATTCAAAATATTATTTTTTTATAAGTAAAATATTACTAAGAAATATAGAGTATCTGAAACAATATACCTCTTTTGCCCAAATTAATTCAAGTAGGTAATCCATCCAAAATAACTCTTCAAGATAATGCAATCACTTTGAGAACAACACATCTTTTCCAAAAATGTTATAATTTTTATTTGATCTTTCATTATTTTAAACTTGCTATTTATTTTTTAAAATTATAATATTTTAGCATATGTAATGCATGTGATAAATGTTTAATTTATATAACAAAAATTTATAATAAATAAATACTTTTGAATATGTAAATTATATTATAATTAAAATTTGAAATAAATAAATATTTTTGATATATATAAATTATATTTTAAATTTATGATAACAATTTGTATTGTGATATAAGATTATTTTTAACTATTGATATTTTTTAGAAAAAATATTAAAATTTAATTTAAAAACAACGATGAAAAGAATAACTTGAAAGAGATAAGCTATTAAGAAAAATATCTCAAAACACTTTTGTTGAAGAAATTAAAGTAAAACCGCTCTCATTTAATATAGATACTTTAATTTATGTATAGAGAGGATCGGTAACAGATTCAGGGGGCAAGCAGAGGTCTTGGCCTCCCCTCCCTCAATATCCTTTATGTATATATGAGAGAAAGAAAATAAAAAAATATTAATAGGAAAAATGAATAAGAAAAATGAATTTTTGAGTTAATATTTGTTTAATTTCCTTTTATTAGTGGATCCTATCTCTAGTGTTACACATAAAATTAATAATAATTTTTTCGTTAAACTTATTATTTATTAGAAATTAAATATTTAAATAATTATGTAAAAAAAATTTAACCCCCCTATAATACACTCCGGGATCCGTTCCCGGAGAGGACAAAAGATTCTTCCCATGTATTTCATTTGTTAAACTTTTATTTATTTTACTTGTTAATCGTTCATGTGATTGTAAAAAATGAGAGATCAAATGAGAAATTTGTGGTATTAAAAAGATTAAAAAAAACAAAAAAAAATGTCATTTAGAGAGTGTAAAAAAAAAAAAACTTAGCAGACAAAACTATTAGTCCTTGAATTTTACAAAATAAAAAAATAGTTCCTAAATTTGTATTTTATCTTTCACATTAGTCCAAACATTAATTTATTTTTGTTATCATTAATGAAGTGTCATAATTGACACCTTAAGTGCCTTCATAACACATGTATGGAGTGGCCTTCACGTCCTAGTAAGTAAGAGGATTATACACCTACACCTTCATATCAATTATGCCTGCCACATGTGGAATGACCTTGTCTTAGTTCGAGGATTAATTCCATAACTAGTCCAAATAATAATGATATTGTTATTTTAAAAAAGGAAAGTACAATATTATTATTAAAAATAAATTATAAAAGTAAATAATATGTAATTTACCTTATTTATAAAAAATAATAAATACATTATTTAATGGAATTATGTACCTAAAAATAATCTAATTATCTTAATTCAAAATATTCTTCATTGTCTTAATTTTTTTAATTAATGTTTTTAATTTTGTATGTCATGTCAGCACTAAACTAAGAGTTAATGGTAAAAACTAAAAAAAAAAAAAATATACTAAAAAAATGTCAACAAGGATCTAAAACCAACAAAAAAATTTGGTTTAATTAGAATTATGTGTGTAGTGACTTAAAATTTTGTTTGTTATGTTTAGACTAATTTGAAAGATGAAACACAAATTTAAGGATCATTGTTTAATTTCATCAAATTTAAGGACTAATATGACAACAAATGCCAAATTATGCGACTAATATGATAACGAATTCTAAATTCAAGGACTAATATGATAAATGGTGTCAAATTCAGAGACTAAATTGAAGGTTTACAACTTTTCAAATTTTACCTTAAACTCTTCAAAATAGTCCTAACACATGTGACTGTACAAACATACCATGTGGACCATATGAACAAGCTTAACAAAATGACTAAGTGCATGTTTGGTTGTCCGTTCAACTTGCTTTCGCACGAATTCCCAAACGAATCCAACGGCCCACCGCAAACTGAACGCAAAAGGAAGGATCTGGATGCTTTTGCCAACCTCCGTTTGCAAACGCAAACGGTTACCCAAACATACCCTAACTTGACAAAATCGGTTACAAATTGAAGGATCATTTTTCCATTTCATTAAATTTAGAAACTAAGGTAACAACACTTGCTATAATCAGAGATTAAATTAGGGATTTACTCTCTCTCTCTCTCTCTCTCTCTCTCTCTATATATATATATATATATATATATATATATATATATATATATATATATATATATATATATATTGATTCTAAGAACTTGTATTTGCTTATTTTGGATAATGATGATTTTTTTTAACCTAAATAACTTAAAGACTATAAATTTTCTTAGGCTTAAATATGAATTTAGTCTCTATAAGTTCGCGTTTTTCCAATTTTAGTCATTGTAAGTTTATTTTTTTTATTTTTAGTCCCTGTAAGTTCACGTTTTTTCAATCTTGATCCTTGTAAATTATTTTCTTCATTTTTAGTCCCTGTAAATTTGTGTTTTTTCAATTTTAGTCCCTTAAAGTGCGAACTTATAAGGACTAAAAATGAAAAAAAAAATGAAATCTTAAAGGGACTAAAATTGAAAAAAACACAAACTTACAGGGACTAAAAATGAACAAAAAATTAAAAAAAAAAAAACTACGCATAAAAAAATGAACAATTTTTTTTTATAGGGACCAAAATTGAAAAAGCTCAAACTTACAGGGATTAAAAATAAAAAATAAACTTACATGAACTAAAATTGAAAAAACATAAATTTACATGAACTAAATTCATATTTAAGCCATTTTCTTATCAATAACGTAATATGATCAGTTTTAGTGGTCACTCGTATTAACAAGAGAACTTTAAAATTTAAAATATTCTTAACAATAATGTAATGCCAATTACTTTTAATAGTCATTTTTATTAACTATAAGGAATGATTATTTTCATTTATTTGAGAGCTAAAATAAGAAAATTATAATAATATATTATAAAAGGGTGCAATTTAGTTCAATTTAGTTTTAAAAATGAGAACCAATCAAAACTAAATAAAAACATATATATATATATATATATGATATTTCAAATGAGAACACATCTTGAATTGAGAAATGAGAACAAATGATAATAGTCATTGGATTACAATTAAAATTAATCGACAACCAAGATTAAAAGTTCTTTTTAAGTAAGTCACGTTCAATAGTGGGAGATAGGGAAGATAATAACAGGTGGCTTACTTAAAGAGAGCTTTTAATCTCAGCTATTGATTAATTTTAATTGTAATCCAATGACTATTATCATTTGTTCTCATTTCTCATTTTAAGATGTGTTCTCATTTGAAACATCTCATATATATATATATATATATATATATATATATATATATATATATATATATATATAGAGAGAGAGAGAGAGAGAGAGAGAGAGAGAGATTATATGAAAATGACTTAAGTAAGAATGAGAATAATCAATATCAACCCTTAAATTTAAAATAGAAGGTTGAGATTAAAAAACTCACTTAAAACTACCACCACCACTACTACTATTACCGCTAATGCTAACGCCACCATCACAACCATGTGTTGGTGGTGGTAGCGGCAAGGTTGCAATAATGATGGTTGGGGTTGGTTGATGCATTTAAAATATGCTACTCAATGCGGAACAAGAAAACTCTATTTTTTTAGGAACGTGAAAACTTTATAACAAAAACAACATAATGCGGAAGCTACTCATAACATAAACATATTATTACATGGGAATAAAACTTAAAATACCATACAAGTTAATGAGGTTCATCTATCACTCGAAGTCGTACACAACATAAAAGAAGATAGAAAAACATAACTAAAGCTAAGTTTCATCTTCTTGTATGTGGCTCTATGCTCCATCAGCACGTACCTTCACATGCTTTCTGGAAAGAAAAAAAAAGAAATTTAAAGGAATAAGGCATTATGTCTCAATGAGTGTTCTAAGGATTCTATGGATGGGATAAGCTCTTCTACCCCGCTGTGACCCTGGCGGGATGACATACCCAAACACCTTTTCATTTGGCTCTCATGACTTTATCCTTACTAGGTTTCTAGCAAATCTTCTATATCTATGATCGGATCTATGCCTTTTAATTGTCAAACTTCTCATTCTCACAACTATTACACTAGTTTACTTTCATTATTATCTTAGGATTTTTTCCCTTATAAATAATACCTTTTCACCACAACTCTCTCTAGTTAAGTCAACATTCCTTACTTAGACTATTCCTTTCTTTCCTTTGATACTTGGACTTGTCCACCATATAATCATGTGTAAGACTACTAAAGCTTCAAGATACTCTCAAGGTAAGTCACTCCACTCCTCTTCCTAGAATCTTACTCTCTTCTTACACTAAAGTGGGACTTATCCTCCCTTTTTCTTATTCACCACTATCCTTGTTAAACTAGGACCTTAAAACACTATTTTAAAGTATAATCCCTCTCGTACATACACAACATATGCAACATGGTTGAATACTCACAACTTGGACATATTATCAATACACCGTCTCACAATTATCATGTCCACATACATCCAACATAGTAAGAATCATGAGTAGAAACACATGTATTTCACGTAATTGCAATACAATACAATTTCACACATAACTTTACAACTAGATGCATATGTATGCCGTGTTTCTCAACCTTTACTCCATGTACATGTGGTACCATAATTTATTATCAAGAAAGTAGTCTAGGAGTAAATGCTTGACCATAAAGAAACACCATCAGCGTACTAGTGCCTTTGGCTTTTGCACCCTTAACTAGAATGATATCTTCTAGTGACTAGTCAAGGTTACTCAGCTTTCAAAGTACACCCCGATTCCATGGGATCAACTTAAGTCATTAGGTTTCCACACCAGGTATAATCACCCCTAAAGCCCAGATTAACATAAACCTGCATGGCCTTCACCCTTTAGATTCTTAGATTCCTACATGCCTTCTACCATGTAACAACTTAAATGTTATGATACATGTTCTCACACATACAGTGCACACAAGTTTCCCTCTAGACTTCTCTTTTCAAAACGAGTGAGTCTCGTTCCCTATCAATCTAAACCTCATAGATCCAAATATCTAATCTTAATTTTTCCCCAAAAAAGGCAAAACCCAAACTAACTTAAACTTTCTCTCTAACCTAAATCCACCTTCAAACAAATATAGAATAAAACAATCACATCAATTCTACCCAAGGAGAAAACAAACACATCAACACATGGCACTCAATTGTCATTGCACCACAAGTACGTACAATTAAGAATATATCAATTAATTAAACATCAAGAACCCCTTTCTAAACACTCTTAATCATGTCATTAAACACTCAACCTTCATTGAATCCTAGACCTAACATGTGTTGGAGTGAGCCCTCGTGGCCAATCCATTTTAGACTATATTTATATCATGACTTCGATTTATATATTTATTATATATGAGACATTTCAGTTATTATATTACTTACTATATAATATAGTAATGTCCTTAGAATAAACAAACTATTCAATGATGTGATATTCATTGAGTGATAAAATACTTTTCTTAAAGTGTCTATAGTCGAATATTATTGTTAACTATGACGACGATAATATATTAAGATTATTGTATGAGTAGATTGATGACCGCATATTACATGTCATATATATGAGACCATCAAACCCTGTATCTTTTTATTTTAATTATCTTCACCGCATTAATTAGTAAGAATTTTTACCAAAGCTTTCTGCGTATCATTTTCCAATTTCTTCCATATGCTAGCTAGTACTTGAATAAAGTTACAGAACCACAAAGTCTTAAATATCGTTTGTCTGCTTCTTTGAATTGGGTAAATTTTATTTGTCAAGATTCCCTCCCTTTAGGCGTGATCTTCACCACACAAAAAGTTCGTGTTTCACAATACCATCAAAATGTTTGTGAAAAAATGGAAAAAGAAAAAAAAAAACGCATCAAAACGTGACTCTTCTAGCAATAATTAGAGAGCACATGCTGCAGAAGCACAAAAGGAAAATGGTGACAATGTATTATTAATAATATTATTTGTTACGTCTATTCTATTATAATTAAAATAAACTTATTCTTCATTTTGCCGAAGAAGCAATATTGGCCATAACTTTGCAAAAGGTTTATTAAGACATTGAAAGTTACATGTCTAATAATGACAGAAGACAATGGGGACAAAAAGTCCCACTTGCCTTTATCGTAGGTTTTTTTTTTTTTTTTTTTTTTGATGCATTCTTTATCGTAGGTTTAAGTCAAAGAGAGTCGTATTTCTTCTAATGCTGCCTAAAAGGAGTCCGGATTCTCTGCAGCGGTGCAGCAAAATATACACTCTTTATAACCAATTAAAAAAATATTATTTTCATATTCTTAGCTTTTATCATCGTCAGATATTAATCCAACGGTTAGTATCTCTTCTGCATAGACAGTATGGCAGTAGAGAATCCAAGCACGCCTAAAAGACCTCTTCAATGATGGACCCCCAAAAAGCCAATTTTCCACTCATTGTTATTCTTGTGCTTTTCCTTGATCCTTTCCGAGACAAGTTGATTTTGATTGGATGCTACTGCCTTTGTTCTCACTTACCACTTCGATCGATCTCCACGTCCACTTTTAATCCTCGTTAATCTAAGTTTTATCTTAATTATTATATACACCAACACTTCTCAAAAAACGTTTTTTACGTAGGAAATTTATATCGGATAGTAGAAAATTGATGTGATATGTAAGATGATGAGATTTTAGTAATACGACATCTTAGATTGATTTCTATAGCACTAAGAGTACTTTTTAAATTAATTATATACATATCTTAGAAAAAGTACTTTTTAAATTAATTGTACTAAGAGTTAATTTATATCGATTCTTTAATTACTAATCTAGAATGTCGACTATCTTTACAACTTTTAAAATTTTTAATAAGATTTTTTTAAATTGGTTCTATTTGGTATAGAAAGTATTTTTTAGCTCGGTTATTGGTAAAATCGATTTAGAATATTAACGCTAGTAAGTTTTGAAATTCCTCACAAAATCAGCACTGCTATTTGTTACGAAGGCTTATTTGCATGAATAACACAAAATAACAGGTGTTGTTATTTTAAAGAAACAGTGCTTAAATTTTTAATTTTGACAGCAATCAAGGGTAGTCAAATTTAAAATATTAACCAATAAGAGGAGTTCGTATATTTTCGTATGGAAACTTTTCGTACATTTAAGCATTTTCCAATAACTTATATATCATGACCACTGAAAATAGTATTTAATTTATAATGTCATAAATTTAAATTTTATCAAAAAAATTTATAAAATTAAATGGTTTAAGCAGTGTTTATATTTAATGACACTACTTGTAATTTAATGAATATTTTTCTCACTAATGAGTGCGACTTAGTATTTTTTTTTTTTTTTGAAAGGAGACTTAGTATATTGTTAATAAGCCAATGAATGTAATTTTCATTAATTTAAATGTATCTTGTGAAAATAATTAATGTATTATCTAAGAAAATGTCATAAATTAACAATTAGGCATTGATTTTATCTTCATTGGTATAACTTTTATTATGATAAAAATTAATCGGTTAATATAGATATAACATGTTTATTTATATTAACTATGTCTATATAAGTTATCCTACAAATGGACATTTTTGTTGATGTAAAAAATGAATATATAATATTACATCACATTATTAAAATGATATATTTTACTATTAGCATATACATATAATATTTATACTAACAGTTTAATTTTGTTAAATATAAAATTTATATATTAATGAAATAATCCTATCAAAATATGTAATATTTTTTTAATATCCAGTTCTTCCTTAAATCCAAAGCAATTTCACGTGCCTGTTCATAAAAGATATGGAATTCATGTGATCTTCACGTGACATGTGGAAAAAAAGAAGAAGAAGAGAGAAACAGAGATTGCAAACTGAAATAAGGGAGGGAAGGAAAAGCGTATAGAACTTCTGCTGCTGGACATGATGAAATCGACGTCTTTTCTATAGGCACTGTCCAAGAACGACTTACCTTAGGAAGTTCTTGTTTTGCTCAGGACGAAGCCGCAAAATAATTAAATTCTTGTATTTTTTAATTGTTTTAATATTTGATTAACCTCTCCATATATTGTGCTGAACAACCTTTCAAGTTTCAACAAATTTTTATTAAAAAAAAATGGGCTTTAATTTTTTTTAGGAGTGTTCTCTTATTAGTACTCAACTCTTCTTAATTTATACTCTTAATTGCACAATATCTCTATGTAAGATTTTTTTCTTTCAAAATTTACTGCATATAATTTATTCTACTTGAACTGATGATATTATTTAGACCATTCTTGTATTCACGTTTCACATACAGGTGATTCTTTTTTGTTCGGAGCCTACCTTAAACTAATTAATTTTCAGTCAAACTGAAATAGAGTAACTAATTAAAGTTTGTGTCTTCCTCCCTCTTTTATCTGCTTGCATGTCTAAAGACCAAACAGCGAGCGTATACATCTCCACCTCAAGACAGTGTTTAAGTGGAACACACCAAAAATCTTACTTCACTACTTGTATTATAAATACCATAAAATATATTTTAATTTCAGTTTTATACAATTTTAATTTTACAATTGTACATTTTGTTAAAATTGATATATATCAACAAATTAGATTGACTTTACCTTATTTAATTTAATATGTTATTAGGTTTTGATTAAATCAGATTCAAATTAAAATAAATAATTCTTTCAAAACTTTAGATAAAAAAAGAAGAAGATAAACTCATTTTATAAACATTCCTAATTATTGGTGTATTTTTCCATTTCCCTATTAAGTATATCCATGTGTATGTTAGGTTGAGAGAGACAGACAGTGAGAGAGATGGACTATGACGAACTGGCTGATGTAAGTATATATATTATTACATTATTTATGCTATCTCGCTTGTGTAAAGATAAAACTAATAATTCCAGATATCCGCAATTGCATATAACATTAATATACAACTATTTCTATTTCCAGATATTCGCAATACACCTTGTGCTGTGGGTGTTGTATTTTTGGAGAGTATTACAAAAGGTAAAGTCTCACATTACCTAGAATAGCTTTGCCTCACTAGTTTATATATCTTTTTTTGTGTTAATAGCTTTCAAAGAGACTAGTAAGAGGTTAAAGTCTCGCGTGCATGAGTTTGGACCTAGTGAGTCTCTCGTAGTGCAAATCTACTTATTTGCCCCTGCGTGGAAGTGTGTTTTCATGTTCAGTGACTACAATGGGTTGATATCTATTTCACAATAAAATTATTATATAAAAAAAGAATATAACTAATTAGGGAGTGACGAGATAGCAATGCCCTTCCATTACTTTTACTAAATTCAGATTATAAGTATTGTCTCTTTCTTTAGAATACCATAACTTCACTTGTTATCAACTTATTAAAAATTGCTACAATGATGCAGCCCCAAGAAATTGTGATGATGACTTAAACCTTTTAACTTCATTATTTTTGTTTCCCTATGTCAATCATACGAAGTAGTTAACCAGGTTAATTACATGTTGGTATTTATATACTTCCTTACATGCACGTTCCATTGCATTTCTCAATTGATTGAAATTTAATTTATTGAGTTGTGAAGAGAAACGTTGGGCGCGGGGGGGAGTGGCCACTCTAGCCTTGTCCACTTCCAATGGTTGATAGGTTGAAATTAACTTTAATATTGTCTTCTAAGGATAGTCAGAAGAAAAGTGTCCTCGGCTATGGTTAATGCAGAACTTTGTAAATATTATATATGCGCTTGGATTAGGGGGCATTGATGAAACACCAAGGATTATATTAACCAAAAAGAATGTCCAAAAGTTGCACTTGCTTATGGTCGGTCAAATAATAAT
Source organism: Pueraria montana var. lobata (assembly GCA_026413185.1). Classification (NCBI taxonomy): domain Eukaryota; kingdom Viridiplantae; phylum Streptophyta; class Magnoliopsida; order Fabales; family Fabaceae; genus Pueraria; species Pueraria montana. The sequence continues at coordinate 21,553,793 of CM048648.1, read as the reverse complement.
ATTATTATAATCAAGTCTCATCCACCCCCATTAAGTGCCCCTTATCCCACCATTTGGTTATACATACAAAAAGAAACAAAAATTTGTTATATATAGCGTTTAAGATATTTAACTGATATAAAATAATATCACTTGTATGTATATAACAAATTTTTGTTTCATTTGGCAAGTGATAGTGTATTTTACACTATAACTTATTTTTATATATATAGCGTTTAAGTTATAGTGTAAAATACACTATCACTTGTTTCATATAAATAGGATCAGAAGTAGTACTGTACACTAAGAAAGTTGGCTCAACGGGTAAATATCTTGTCCAATGTCCTAATGTCCTGTGTGGTACTGGGTCACACAAAATTTGGTTTAAAATTTTCAATTATGTCAATCTAATAATTTTTTCATTAAATTTTTTTCTTGGCATTTTGAGGTAAAGGTTGTGTACTTGCCAAAAATCTGGGTGTTCTTTCGCCGAGATGTGACAAGCCAGTCCGTCACCCAAATATTTTGGATCGGTTTAGTAGTTTTTCAGCTGAGTTTTTTCCAGACCAATTTCAAGGGCCACTTGGACCTAAATGACTAGTCAGTTCGATTTGATGTTCACAACCATTATTTGTAGAGATCACTATGTAATGAGAAAAGAAAGAGAATATAAAAGTGAGCTGATTTAAAGAGTGGAAAGAACGAGAACCTTACTATTTAATGTACTCAAATTTGTAATATAAAACTAAATATTTAGAGTTAATATTACACTGACCTCCCCTAAGGTTTACTCTTATTACACCTGGTATTTTTTCATTTTTTTTACATTACTTTGAGTATCCCTGAGAGGGGTTAGTGTAAGATTTTTCAAACTAAGAGGGAGGGTCAGTGTAACAATTTACACTTAAGAGGAGGGGTCGATGTAACAAAAGCCCAAAAATTAGGGAGTTTTCTGTAGGATTAAAAAGTGGAGGGGTATCGGATGCAATAAGGGCAAACCTCAGAGGAGGTCTGTGTAATTTACTCAAATATTTAACACTAAATGTATTTTTTTGTCAAAGGAATCATTCATTGTAAAGGCCTAATGACACTTACAAAAACACAATGCAGGACACAACAAATATAAGCAATAGTAAATTAGGCACGCAATTCAAAGCAACTAAACATATTAGCAAGGTTGAAACTACAAACACACTAAAGCATGATATTCACATATCATGTTACTAGGGCTGTTAAAAAAAAATGAATTGAATTGAATTGGGTAAAAAGAACTAAATTGTTTTGAATAAAAAATTGAATTGAACTATATATTCGTAGTTTAGTTTTTAAAAACTGGACTGCTCCTAAATCAAACTGCTTGAACCGAATTGAACTGTCACTTATGAGATTGAGAAATATGAAAAGTATGCTTCAAAATAGGATGTTTATTGAGAACAATTCAAACAATTCGGAGCAGTTCAGGCAGTTTGGTTCAGTTAAGTTTGCCAGAACTATTACGTAATTCAGCTCATATCGCCCAAATCGCTTTTACATTTCAATTCAATTCTATAGCAGTTCAGTTTAATTCATTTATTTTGCCCACACCTACCTGATACAAATAAACCTTGATAGAGCCTTGGAATTCTCTATACTTTTTTCACTTTATTATTCCTTTCAGGTCAATACTTACCTAACAACAACTCAAACTGAGATGCCTATGTATTTGGGAACCGGAGATGGACTGGGTTGGATCACCGTCAGTAGGTGCTTCCAGAGGGTTACTATGTATTTGGGATATGAAATATTTCCAAATAAATAGTCATTTCCTGGGAGGTGGCTATATTGGATTGATTGGGATTTCAAAGGAGAAAGGAGAGGAAGTGGTCATTGTTAATGTATATTCACCTTGTGAAGTAAGGAATAAAAGGTTACTATGGGATGAACTATGGGCAAGAAAGGCTTCTAGCAATATTGACAAGTGGTGCATGCTTGGAGATTTTAATAGTGTAAGGAGAATTGAAGAAAAGGTCAGTGATGAAGGGTTGGTAAGGGGAGTGGGGGAAGCAAGGGAATTTAACAAGTTTATTGAAGATATGGATTTAGAAGACATACCATTAGTGGGAAGGAGATTTACTTGGTATAGACCAAGTGGAAAAGCTAGAAGCAGGATTGACAGAGTTCTAGTTTCAAAGGAATGGATTAATGCATGGCCTGGAAGCGCATAACATGTTCTTGAGAGAAATATCTCAGACCATTGCCCTATAGTGGTGAAGAACTCCAATACTAACTGGGGACCTAAACCATATAGGGTTTTGGATTGTTGGTTTTTGGACACAAGATTTGAAGATTTTGTAAAGAATGAATGGAGGGGCTTGAAGATTGAAGGTTGGGGTGCTTTTGTTGTTAAGGAGAAGCTAAAAGCCTTGAAAGGTAGCTTAAAGAGATGGAATGAAGATCAATTTGACAATGTGGGGAAAAATCACAAGAAGATTAGCTTAGAATTGAATGAATTGGAGGAAAAGGAGGATCTCTGCCCTTTAAGTGAAAGGGAGAGTGGTAGGAAAAAGGAATTGCAAGAAGAGTTTTGGAAGGTTGTGAAATACAATGAATCTTTGTTAAGACAAAAATCAAGAGATAAGTGGTTATGCGAGGGAGATAAAAATTCTAGATTCTTTCATACTATGGTGAATTGGAGGAGAAGGAAAAATATGTTGAGAGGGCTTTATTTGGAGGGGGTGGGTGGAAGAGCCAAGGAGGGTGAAGGAGGAAGTAAAAAAATTCTGTGAGATGAGATTTACGGAAGGTGAGGAGGATAGACCAATTTTGGAGGGGGTGAGATTCAAAGAAATTTCAGAGGAAGACAATTTGTTTCTCTTGGCTAAGTTTGAAGTGGTTGAGGTTAGGGAGGCGGTATGGCAATGTGGAAGCTCAAAGTGCCCAGGCCCGGATGGGTACAACTTTAAATTTATTAAAGCTTTTTGGGAGATCCTAAAGGATGACTTGACGAAATTTATTGATGATTTTCATGCAAATGGTATTTTCCCAAGAGGATGCAACTCATCATTTATTTCTCTCATTCCAAAGGTGGAGGGACCACATAATTTGGGGGACTTTAGGCCTATTTCACTTGTAGGGTGCATGTTCAAAATTTTAGCCAAAGTCCTATCAAATAGGTTGAAGAAAGTTTTGAATGGTGTTGTGGATTGTAGACAAAGTGCTTTTTTGGGCGGAAGATCACTATTGCATAGTGTTATAGTGGCAAATGAAGTTGTGGAGGAGGCCAAAAGAAAGGGGAAGAATTGCTTGTTGTTCAAGGTAGATTATGAGAAAGCTTACGATTTAGTAAGTTGGAGCTTTTTGTTGTATATGCTAAAAAGGTTGGGATTTAATGCTAAATGGATCATATGGATTAAAGCTTTCTTGGAGAGTAGTTGTGTGTCTGTTTTGGTGAATGGGAGCCCAACAAGCGAGTTCAAAGTATCTAAAGGGCCTAGACAAGGAGATCCATTAGCCCCTTTTTTGTTTAATGTGGTGGCGGAAGGTTTGTGTGGCTTGATGAGGGAAGCAATTGACTTGAATCTTTTCACTAGCTTTTTGGTTGGAAGCAAGAGGATCCCAGTTAATTTACTTCAGTATGCAGATGACACCATCTTCATAGGGGAGGCATCATGGAAGAACGTGGTCACTATTAAAAGCATTTTAAGATGCTTTGAGTTGGTATCGGGTCTCAAGGTCAACTTTTACAAGAGTAGTTTTGGTGCCATTGGGGTGACAGAGGAGGTATTGATGAGCTTTGCAAATATTTTGAATTGTAAGTTACTCCATTTCCCGTTCGTCTACTTAGGTATGCCTATTGGAGCAAATCCGAGAAGGGTGAGCACTTGGCATCCTGTTATAAATAAGTTCAAAAGAAAGTTGGGTGGGTGGAAACATAAAATGCTTTCTTTTGCAGGGAGGGTGTGCCTTATCAACTCCATTTTGTCTTCATTACCTCTTTTCTTTATGTCTTTCTTCAAAATGCCTACCATTGTGCTTAAGAAAATTGTAGCCATACAAAGGGACTTTTCGTGGGGGTGTGAAGAAGAAGAAAAAAAAGAGTGGCTTGGGTGAGTTGGGAAACAATATGCATGCCAAAAAATGAAGGGGGTTTGGGGATAAAAAACATTGGTTTGTTTAATGAGGAGCTTCTTGCAAAATGGAGATGCGAACATTTTAAGGAAAGTGGGGAGTTGTGGAGTGAGATTTTGGTATCTAAATATGGGGGGTGGAGGGGCCTATTTAAGGAGGAGGTGTACAAAAAATCATCCTTGTGGTGGAGGGACTTATGTAAGATTTGCGGTGGTAAGAGTGATAAGAATTGGTTTGAGAGATGTGTAGAATGGAAGTTAGGGGATGGGGTAGAGTGAGTTTTTGGCATGATGAGTGGGGAGGTCAACAACCTTTATTACATCAATACCCTAGGGTGTTCTTGAACTGTAATTTAAAGGATAAAAATATTATTGATATGGGGACATGGGAGGGGGAGGCTTGGAGATGGAGTTTCTCATGGCGGAGAAGGTGGTTTGCTTGGGAGATGAATATGGTGGAGGACTTTATGAATTTGGTGTGGGACGCAAGGTTGCATAAGGGCGAGGTAGATAGGTGGATATGGAAGAGGGACAGTAATGGGAATTATACTGTTAAGTCTGCATATGCAGCCATATTTGAGGTGCAGGTTGGAAGCCATCAGGAGGAAATTTTTGAACATATTTGGAGAATGAAAACTCCACCTAAAATTAACACTTTTCTATGGAGGGTGATGAGGAATATCTTGCCCACAGGCGACAATATACGGAAAAGGAACATTACGTTGCCAAATTATGATTTTAAATGTCCATTTTGTGGGGTCACGGATGAATCTCTGGTACATGTGCTGTTTTGGTGTGTAAAGGTGAAGAAAGTATGGGAAATTTTCTATTCATGGATAAACATTTCCACTGTTTTGCCGCAAACAGTTTCACAACATTTTGGCAACATGTTATCCCCAGGGCATCAGCAGAATCCAACAGGAGATGGCGAGTACTATGGAGTGCTACTGCTTGGATTATTTGGAACTGGAGGAATAATGTAGTTTTCAGAGGTGTTACCTTTCACGAAGACAAAATCATTCATGATATCCTTTACCAAAGCTGGTCGTGGCTTAAATCAGGTGACCAATATTTTAATTACTCTTTCATGCAATGGTTCGCATGCCCTGGGAGTTGCTTGTGTGCTGAATTTTTGTTATGATCTAGAATTTATTCTCTGTCTCTTTTGACTGGGGGTGATTGTTGTGTTGGGGGGTACATGTGTCCTTTAACAGGGGAATTATTAAGTTTGGGTTGTGTGGAAGTTCCACCATTAGACTAGACTATGCGTGGAGCGTTGGTAACTGATTAGTTGAATTGAATCAAGGTAGAACGCATTTATTGATTAAATGGTCTGGTCGGGTGCACTCTCGACATCTTTTAATTGCTTTTTGCAGTGGATTTAAAGCAAAATTGGTGGAATGACAAAGTTTACTGGTCGAACGCACTGTCTTACTTCAGGAATATTCTTCTATGCATGTAATTCCATGTATATATTAAGATTCACAGAGGTCTTAGGTACTGCGGAAATCCAAAATACTACGTGGTGTGGCTTGTGCATTGTAACTGGAATTTTGGAAAGGTAAGTAGGTGATGAAAGGCTCATTTAGAAGTCTGTGATGTATTAAGGCACTTCTTGTGCTGTACAGTTTATATATTTATATAATTATCTTTGCTTATTAAAAAAAAACTGAGATGCCTAAAAATAACTCATAACGAATCTAAGTAAAGTAGTAGTCGAGCTTGCAGAAAGGCAGTAGATATGAAATAGCAGTGTTGTATAAAGTAACCCTAGTAGTTTAGATACACTTGCAAAAGATGGCTTTAACAAGTTTAGTTGAAAGGGAGAAATGTGATGATAAAAGGTAGAATGAAGGCAATGATAGGTGGATGAGGAGAGTGGTGGTGATGAGGAAAGAAAAAAAAGAAGTGGAAAAAAAAAAAAAAGCAACTCTCATCATAAAAAAATAAATAAGTACCTAAAAAGGGAAAAAAGCCCTCTCATAAGGGTAATAAAACTCTCCCATAAGGAAGATCGACCGTGGGACACTACTACTGAGTGCGTTCGTTGAGAGATTCCTAAACGGTCGTTGAATTAAAAGTTCTGAATTTCTATTTCTTACAATACGGGTATTGGAATGTGTACACATTCAACCTAATATTAAATTAAACACACCCTGAAACTCTCGCACCATTGTGACATAATGAAATCCACGCGATAACAGAGTGCTAATTAACAACAACGTCAACACCAAATGTATTCAACTTTGATTTTTTTTTTTTCATGATAAGTTTAAAATTTTAAATAAAATCCTGAATTTAATTTTTATAATAAAAAATTAAACAGGTGCCGAAAGTGTTTAATTCACTTAAGTGAACCCCCTAACTCAATTAATTGATCGAAGTGATTTTTTTTTTTTATCAGGTTTCTTTTGATCGAAGTGAATGTGACATCGGATATAAAAAAAATTAAGAAAAAAGTTAATGGTAGGTTTGAGAAAACTTTTTTTTTTTATTTTCTTAAAACAGTTTTTATTTTTAAATTTTTAAGATTTAAAAAGATTTTAGTTGACATATAGTATTATTTTTATATTATTAATCATTTTAATTTTTTTTAAATGATTTTCAAAATCGTTATTATAGGAATCTAACAAATTTATTATACATAATAATTTGTGCATGATTAAATAATAATAATGTTAAATGTTTTACATTGTTAATATATTTAAATTAGTTTTTTTTTTTTACTTCCTATATTCTATTTTTAAAATATGGCACCACTTTCTCATGCGTGTCATCATCCACTGTGGAATGTTCTAGAGTAGAGGCTTCCCTGCAATGTAGAAAATTGAAAGCCTCCGTTCCACATATTTAATAAGTTGTTATAGTTCTTCCACTTTTATAAATAGAGATTATACAAAATGACACATACTTTGAGTCAATAGATTTATTGAAGAGTCAACTGCCATTGGCAAAGTAACTTAACTGGAGCCATTTTGACATTATAAACATTTTATTAATATCTATATTTTTTTCTAAATTATATCATTTATCACACTTTTCTAACTTTTTCTTTAAATGTCAACTAGTATATAATAGTGTTCAATACATATTTTCCAACCGTCTTCGGGACGGTTCACGATCGGAACGCGCTGTAGATGGAAGAAAACCTGGTTGAAGGGGCAAATGTGTAAGTTGATTTGAAAGTCAAATCTAAAGGATTGGAGGATATACTTGAGAGGAAAAAGAAAGGAAATAAATAATGAAGGATTACGAAGAGAAATCCATTACTGAAAATATTTTGGGCTATTATTTTTATGCCTCCAAAATTATTTTTAAAGAAAATATTTTGGGCTAATTTTTAAAAATATTTTATAAATGCTAATCAAACATAATTTAATTACTATTTTTTATCTTCTATGAAAAAAAAAAGAATGCCCGAAGTAAACGGTGTATCTAGTGTGTTCAAGTAACGTTTTCAAAATTTGAATTCAGCCCATTGGTATTTCAAATAGGTTATAGGTCCACATACAAAGTATAGACAATACCCCTGATGAACATTATATTGATCAATGTTCAGCATATAGAGGATTATTTAGAGGTTCTAAGGTAAAAAAAAGGTTTGGATGGTGTTCTAGCATTCTACAGTTTGGAGCCTTTGGTTGTTGAGAAATAATGTATATTTTTTAAAGAAATTGTTTTATTTATTTTGTCTACATTTTTTACTTGATTAAGGTTAGGTTTTGGTTTTTCTAATTTGCAATTCCTAGACTGTATTTTTCTACATGGTGTAGCTAGCTGTCCTATTCAATGTATCATGTCTTCAATTGGCTGAAAGATAGAGTGTGGTTTTTTTTTAATGGATTAGAGTATTCTTTGTGCTTCCTTCGATAAAATTCATTTGCTTAACCAAAAAAATATTATATACCTATTTTTAACTTATTGAAATGGTGGGTCGAAATGCAAAAGTTGATTCGTACCTTATATTTCATCACTAAAACATAAAAGTAAAAAATATGTCTAATTAATAAAAAAAAATGACATCATATACTCTCTTAAAATATTCAATTTTTTTTTCTTTTTTTGATAATCTCAAAATATACATCCTAATTGAATTAAAACGTATAAGAGACATGTTATTTACGAGGTCGGTATGCGTTTATAGTGAGAAACACATAAAAATATATAGACAGTGATTCTCTTATGTAAGCACCATATCTCATCTTACGTTGCTGATCCAACAAATATGGAAAAAAAGTACAAGAGAAAGTTGTAGTGTGTTGAAGCTCATATGTTCCTGTAAAGTGGGAATCAAGGATGTCTATAAGTTCCGAATGACAACTGAGGATGACCTTGCATACAAAAATTTAGGGAGAGAAAGGAGGCATTCTCAGGAATCATGTAGTTTGCCTCTTCGATCAAAGAAAGGTTAAGTCACAGTCTAAGAAGTATAGAATCTAGAATTAAATTTGGTTGGCTCCAACCTGTTACTCAATGTTTCACATTTATGTATTTAAAGTAGTTGGCTCTTAAGTTCACCCATAGTCCATGTAAGTAGCGGGTCAAAGTTTAAATTTGTTCTCTACAACCACCCTAATTAATTAACTAAAGTAATACTAAGACTACTGATATGTATTGTCCTGAGTAAAATGGATTTTAATTCTTTAAGCATAGGGTATTGGTTTGGTTTTGAAATTTATGTGTATGAAAAAAATATATTATCGAGAAGAATTTTTATTTCAATCTTTTACTACCTCGGTTACTGTTTATAAGATCCAATTGCTTAATTCATCATAATTAAGAAAAATGGTTAATTTAGTTGGTAGCAATAAATTTATCCTAAATTTATATGTTTTTTCAAAAATATCATTGTCATTAATATTCTTCTCTCTTCTAAAGACCTATGAATACAATATCTCTTATTTAATTTGGGATACTTTAGTCTAAAAATAATTAATGCATGAGACATTACAGATTTAGTCTTATAAAAAGGAACAAACACTACTTCTTATAAAATAAGAATGGAGATAGTACCGTATTTCAGAGATCAGTCATTTACGGGATGAAAAGATATTATGGAAAAGAAAGTGTTAAATAAACTTCTTTTATGTTTGTATAATTTATTTAAAAATTATTTTGTTGATTTTCTTAAAAATCTTTTTAAAAAATTAGTATTTCTCAAAATTAATGCATTTCCCAATTATGTTAGGTCTATTTAATCATGGGAATTGGCCTTTTATGGATTGCATGCTTCCTAACATATGTTAGGTATATATTAATTCAATCATGATGATTAGAGCTTGCAGGATGAGCCTTTCTCCTAACGGTCACTATCCAATATTTTCACGTCACTTATGTTTAATGTTTGGTTGCCATATGTTTATCCTTTTCATCAATAAAATTTTCCCCATTTTCTTGTGCTTATCCAAAAAACAAACAAATAAAATACAATGATGATATCAATTGAAGGTACTCAATCTAAAATCTTTGGAAGAGCCAACATTTCAATTATGTGTATCCCACAACCAAGGAAATAGTCACCACAACTATCAAAAGATGGTTGCGGGTTCCTTTCAATGCATCAACTATAGTTTCCCAGTGTAACATGCCCGTGCAGTGCCTTCCATGTGATGCACAGACACAAGTAATTAATGGTCCCCAGGAGCAACCTTTAATTTGGTTTTACACGGAAAAAAAAAAAAAAAACACTCAAGTAGAGTTTTTAAAGAATTTAGTTATTACCCCCAAATGGCACAAAATAACTATTAACCCTATATTTTTTTACAGCCTGCTCATCCTATAAATTTCTGTACAGCTTGCTATAGACAAAGATTCTCATGATATCACACATAAATTAGATCATTAGACTCCCCATTTTTCTTTTTCATGACAAATTTCTTAAAGGACACTATTTTATCAAAGGATAATTTGAGAATCCAATTAGCAGATTCATTGACAAAGGAAGAGTACAACCAATTAATGACAAAGGGAATTAAGTAACACATAGAAGCTAGTTGATGAGTGCAACCAGGAACAGAACATATCATATTAATTTAATTATATCCAAATATCTAAAGCCAGCTTGTGATCGATATGATTCCATAAGTGTCTTCCGCATGATGCAAAGCTAGTCAGCCAAATCGGTGGACCATTCTTTGTAATGTTGTTCCTAATCAAGCTAGCATCATTCTTTAGATTTTTTAATTAGATTAGCATCCCCTTGGGTATGATGTTTATAATGGGAAGTATTAACTCTTTTGGTGCTTGCATATTCTTGTGGCTAACAATTAATTGTTATCTTATCTTTAATAATAGACAGCTGTATTTCACTAACAACTTGAACTTCTGGTATAATGGCAAGGCACTTGATCCAACATGTAATGGTTGTCTTTAGCCATAGACAGGTGTATTTCAACAAGTAACTAAGCCTATTATTAGGCTATTACCAAATTTGAGATATATCTTCATGCATATAAATGGGACTGGCTTTAATAATTGTGATCAAAGTATGGTAAAAAACTTACAAATCAAGCTAAAAACCTACAGCTGCAAGTGGTTGTTGTTCCAATTTCAGAGAATCCAGAACGCGTGTTCATTAATGAGCCACGCTCATGCACAGCCACAAAAATCTTGAGATCCGTCTGAAGCATGCTTCAAGAGACTTAATATTGTTACCGATGCTTGAATAATATCATATACCGATAGGAACGATTACCAACTTTTTTGCCATTTTTTATTTTCAAAAAATAGAGACAAGAACCAAAAGAACCTAGCTGTCGACACATAACAATTTGTTGGATAGGATCGGTTATTTTCTGCTGAGTGATTATTTATGCATATAACCACTTGCAAGTGAGTGAAAAAAGTAGAAATATTTCCTGCTTTCTATTCTTATTTTGGTACAATGAAAGGAAGGACGTATGAGATTTGAATATATAGCTTCCTACAAACTATCCAAATTTCATTAGCCACTTGTAGTAGCTTTTTTTTATAGCTTCAATCTTTGTATTGTAAAATTGTCAAATCTTTCTTCTTGTTAATTGCTTTAATCTCTTGCTTCACACACACGCACATTTAGCTTAATTACTTTGAAAAAATAATCTTGTTTTTACCAACTTCTTGAAATGCTTGTAAAAAAAAAGTAATTTTTTTCTCATATTTATATGAACCAAACATATTATAAATGAGACACATTTTTCTCATTATTCTTAAGTTATTATTCTCAAATTAAGCCTGCTTGAATGACGTGTGTAACAAAGTAAATCAACTTATCATTTCTTTACTACTGTATATTTTTATCAATTCACATTCACTGGATGCCTAAAAGCTAAAAGGAGTTTCATCACCATTATTTATCAATTCACATTCAATGAATGCCTAAAAGCAAAGGAACGTAGAAAAACATGGAATTTGGATTCAACGTGAGTTTCATGATACGTGAACAGTGAGCACTTCGGGTTTTATTATAATTGTTAATTTATTATATTGAAAATTTACTAATAAATTATTATATTAAAACCATTAACTTATAGTGACTATTTAATATATTTTTTAAGTAACTGTTCAAGTCTATGAGCTGGTTCGTTAACCCGCACACTAAATCTGCCAAGCCTAAGGATTAAACCGGTCAGACTAAAAAGTTCTTATTTAAATGGAATGGAAATTTTAAGGCCTGTTATATGTATAGATTTTTTTTTTATAATGATCACATTAAAATTAAAACTTATGATTTTACATATATCATCTAAATTCTCACCTCTAAGTTGACTCTAATAAGTTGTAATATGCATAGATTGTGGACTAAACAAAGTGTGGACAGACCTCCCCCATATACCTACCTCTATTGATGAGATCATGATAAATAGGATGGTAATGAGCTCTTAATGTTGCGTTTTTTTTTTTTTTTTTTTGTATTTCATTTGAAAGTGTCAATTATACACAAAATCTGTCTACGCATGAATGCATGATAAGACCGAATTGCTTTGATTAGATATTGAAAAGGACAAGTCATGAGAACAATTGGAGCAATAGGGCATGAGTAAATAATGGAAGATATATTGAAACAATGAAAGACCGGATTTTGACAAAATGCTTGAGAAATTAATGATAATGCATCAGCATGGATGATAGAACCCACACATGTTTTCCACATGACGAAACTGATTAACTTTCGAGCCGCACTAGGACAAGAAAAGGAGACAAATCATATCTGAAAGGATTTTATGCTGGAAGCCGTTAATTTCATTATTATTATTTTTTAAAAAGAAAAAGTTATTACATGATAAATCTAGTAACGCATGTTAATTAACTTATGCGAATCAGTCAATCAACACAGCACTGTATCATTACCCTTGCTATAATATTAGAAGGCACGTGCAAAACTATTTCGTGATAACTTCATATAGTAATGATGATTGATGAGCAAGATACATTGCATGTTGCATATGTGAATTGAATAGTTGCATTTAATTATCTAACTCCGCTTATGTCTAAACTCTCATGATTTTTAAGAAGATAACCATTTACGAGCTTATTATAATTAATGAGAAGTTCAAAGTGAAGCAGAGGGCGGTTTTTAATCCCACACACCATCGTTAGGTCCTAATTAAGATTAATTTACTACTAATAATAATACATGTGAAATAAACAACTTATAATATTGTATATATAAGAGCGTATAATATGAAAACTCTCGTTAATGTGAAGAAAAAATAACAGATGTAAATTATTAGTTCATATTTGAATTATTAAGATTAGGGGAGTTTACGTCAAAAAAAAATTAGGGGAGTTTAATTATGACTCGGCCCGGCTCAATTCAGAAGGACTTTTGACGGGTTTGGATTTAAGAAATTAGACCCGATACATTTTAAAGACGAGTTCAAGTTATATTTTAGGTCATCCCAACCTATCCTATATGTCATATTATTTTAAATATAATTTTTTAAATAATTATGTAATAATAATATAATTTCTTGACTTAATAAATAATATTTTGTCTAACATAATATTATATTTGTATAAATATTATTTATCTTAAAATAGATATTATAAAATATACTTTAATTTTAATTGTATACTTCTTTAATTCTACGACTTAATTATATATATATAATTAAGATTAAACTATTATAACAAGTCACTTTGACATGGTTTTATCTTCTTCTTTTTTTTTTGTCTTAATCGAGTTTAGTTCGGATTTGCAAAATTGACCATATAAAAAATTTGGTTTGGGTAGGGACACATAAACTTGTCCCACAAACACCCTAACCAAGATTAAAAGATAATTTCACTTAACTTTTTTAAGTAATTATGTGACTACTAATTACTTTTTAATTATCTTAAGCATTATGGTTGTATAACCTAGTTTATAGTTCTCACATTTTTAAGATGAGAAGTGTGAAAATTGTTATATATATATATATATATATATATATATATATATATATATATAATTTAAATGAATGATTAAGATTAAAGCTAATTAAAGCAATATTGATATGGTCAGTCTAATGATGGGGATAAGTAATATGTATGAGGTTATAAGTTCTAATCTCAATGATCATTGTACAGAGAAAAAAAATGATATTGATCATCTATATATAGTTATATATATGGCCAAGATCAACCTTTCTTACCTCTCAGTGTGTATATTATATATATTTAGAAAATCATTTTTCTAGAATGAGAAAAATAAATTTAGATCATACAACCACACATAAATGATAAAAATAAAAAAGAATTATGTGATCACTTAAAAGAAATACATAATTTTATCATTTGTGATAAATTTTAATGATCAATATTAATACTTCTCACTCTCATAAAAAAAAAAAAAAAAATCTTTTCACTAAATACATGATATATAGAGAGAGGGAAGAAACGATTTTGACTATTCCTATATGATTGTGTGGCCAAAATTAATTAGATTAACTTCTCTCACCTTTCTTACCGGATATTTTCCTTATAACCTCCCTTGGCTATATAATAAAGTTAAGAAAAGTTACGTACGAAGATCTAGGTCGAAATTCTGTTGCTGCCCGGTCCAACATGTTATTCTGCGCATGTAACTGAATAAATGCTTGATAAGCAGATTCTTTTAATATGGTGGTTAGAGTGGTCATGGACCTAAACATCATGAAGTATGTTTGGAGCCATGAAAATTATATGATATTTGATCATTTTTTTTGGAGCATTTAATATTCTGTACCTACTGATAGATTGCATATCACCATGCTATATATTTTAGGTAAATGCTAACCAATAATCTTTTAATGCATACAACTGTTGTATATAATATCTTTTTTATTAAAAAGTTAAAATTACGTTGTCCATTATCTTTTTATTAAAAGACGAAAAATTACGTTGTCCATTATCTTTTTTGTGCTCTTCTATAAATTTCACAATACATATTTTCTTCTTTTAATTTCTTAATTAGTATCCTTAGGACACTGGTTAGCAAGACCCTATATTTTAATTACTTCTAGTTGTGCAAATGCTTTTTAAAAAGAAAAAAAAAATTGCCACTTGGAGAATTCTGATCATGAATTTCACAGAAAACCACGGCATAGAAACATTTGTAATCTAAGTTGCTAGATTCAAATCCAATTCCTTTTTGTTTCTTTGCGAGGAGATTGATTTCTAATTAATTCTAAGACGATTTACCTGTTAAGGGATACTTGTGGCTCAGAATGGAACACAATTGCCAGAAAATGATGCTTCATTCATATGAATATTAAATTTGGCCAAAAAGACATATCAAAACCAAACCTGTAGTGCCACAACTCAAATCACATCATGATATTATTCCATCATTTTTCCACATGGTTAGATTTGAATGCCCACCTAGCTAGCTAGAAAAGCAGTTGCCAATAAAACGGAAAAAGGTAGCCATCTTGGCTTCAAGATAGTAACTACTATTTCAGTTGATTAATAGACCCCTCAAGATCCTGATGTATCATGCATATTAATTATTTTGGCCCAGCTGTATATTTAATAACCAGCACTCCTCCAATTATTTTTAGACCACAAGCATGCACATTTGCAAAAATCCACGACAACATGTTTAAGCATGTCTCGGCCATGCCCTGGAATCAGACTCAGGGTTTCGCTGCAATGTATTATTTATCGATGTACTTTTCACATGTAGGTTAAAAACAATTGTTTTCGTGTCCTCCCTTTATGTTGGAATTCAGTTTGTTGGATTTCAAATAATTAGAAAGGACAATATATTGATCGATCAGTGCTACCAAAGAAACAAGAAAACCAATTCTTTATAAGAGAAACCCCGACAGGAGGAGAAGATATATGAAGATTATATATAATAACAATTTCCAAGATATTTTTTTTTCTTCGTACTAATTTATTTGCCTTCTCTGTTACGCTGATTTTTTTATTATTTCAAAAAAAAAAATCCCTCTGAATTTGACTCAAAGTGGCTTTATACAATTAAATGTTTAGAAACATTTGTAATCAAACCTCACCAGCTTAGTTGTCACCATTGCGGCAGTCCCACAGGAAGCTTTTTAAGTCAGTAAGTATAAGGCACCTTTGAACAAAATAATCACAATAATAATAATCGTAATTGTAATGTCAATGTCGTCGTAATAATAATAATAATAATAATAATAATAATAATAATAATAATAATAATAATGGTGGTGATGATGATGATATTATTATTATTATTATTGAAAGCTGAGCAGAATAAGTTATGTGTGTCATAAACCCTAAGGCTCTCTTACCCTAGATCAACATATAGAAAGCACCTTTACATATATGATATATTTCTTCAAGGCGGAATAGTGTTGCTATAGTCTTACATATGTATACAAAATTTAATCGTTTTGACAATTTCTAGGCGAATTAAGTCCATAACAAAAAAAAACTCAGTATTCAGGTAAAATTTTACTAATACTATTTTTTTCTTTTTTTTTTAATCTTTGAGAGGAATCACAAATGAAATTAATGTTCAAAACAAATAAAGGCAAAAAGATGAAGTAATGTTCACAGTCCAAAACTAACTATATTGCATGGTTGACGAATTTTAAAATCATATTAATTCATTATTATTTCTTGAATTTAATATAAAAAGATGTTTTCCAACAATAATACTGATATTAAATAATATAGTACACCTTAAGAATATGAGGATATCTTATTAGAAATGGGGATAAAAGAGATAATCAAACCTATGCATGATTTTCTAGCTAAAATCACGATGAACCGCTTTTTAGAAGCACAAGGATGTAATAGCTTTCTTTGAAACACATGCATAACAAAATACTAGAAGCTAAATTAAAATTTTAATGTATAAAAAAAATTATAATTTTTAAGACAGAATTATTTACTCTCCCTCAATTAGCCTCGCAATCACAAATCACAATCACATAGCATCCATAAAGTGCATCATCTATATCAAAGCCCATAGGCCATATAGGCCTTGGGAACTTGGACTTAACATGGGCTTCGAACTTTTGGCCCTGACGTAGCTCTTTAGGGAGTTGCTATTCTCACCCCTAAATTTGCTATTCTCACCCCCTAACAATGTAAAATTACCCTATTGTCCCTCCTCTATTTCTTATACCCCACCCTACTCCCTTCTCCTCACACTCTCCACCCCCACTCCCACCACCTCTCCTGACACTCTCCTTCTCCTCGACGCAGTCACAACCGTACGTTGTTTAGATCAATGGAATCATGGTTCCACTTTGTTGAAGGCACAGCAAAATCGTAATTCTGTAATTTTTGTTTTGTTTTGTTTTTTATTGTACACAACGGAATCATGATTCTATTGTGTATTCCATTTTTCATACACAACGGAATCATGACTCCGTTGTGCATGAAAAATGGCATACACAACGGAATCATGATTCCATTGTGTACGCAAACATTATTTGGTTTTTTTTCCATTATTCATTTATTAAATTTTGAATTTTTTTTTCTTTTCAGTGGTAACAA
Organism: Pueraria montana var. lobata; assembly: GCA_026413185.1. Classification (NCBI taxonomy): domain Eukaryota; kingdom Viridiplantae; phylum Streptophyta; class Magnoliopsida; order Fabales; family Fabaceae; genus Pueraria; species Pueraria montana. Next base: position 21,536,772 of record CM048648.1, on the reverse strand, counting down.
TGGATTGGAATACTTTTATTTCTAATGAAGTTACGATGCCAAATAGGTGGGAAAATATGATTGATGAAAGTGAAAATGCTTTTGACCAACCCGTTCAACAAAATGAAATGCAAGCAAATGATTATGTGATGGACATTCAACCTCAACACAATTATCCCGACTTCTCCAATTCATAACTGATGAGGTTTATTACATAATTAGTGTTTTTATGCATATGATATTTTTTGTATATGTGTGTTTTGTTAGTGAAGGAATGCATTTTGTTTTTAGGCTTTCAAGAGCGAGATGAGTTGTTTATGTGGGTTCGATCTATCGCAAAGGAGCTTGGATTTGTTGTTGTCATAGAAAGGTCAGGATGTGGCAAGAAAACTTTTGTACTACTGGCTTGTGAAAAGAGAGGAAATTACAAACAATATAAAGATAAGTTAGTCCGCAAGAGTACTGGAACCAAAAAATGTGAGTGCCCGTTTAAATTGAAAGGGAGGCTTGTGAAAGGCATTGGTTGGAAACCTTATGTGGTTTGCGGTTTTCATAACCATGAAGTCAATGAAACATTGGTGGGTTATGCATATGCTGGTCGTTTAAGCAGTGAAGAAAAAACTCTACTAAACCAAATGACCAAAAATATGGTGAAGCATGGGCAAATTCTTTTGACAATCAAAGATAAAGATCATGCAAATGTCACCACCATCAAAATCATATACAATGAGCGACAAAAATATCGGCGACAACAAAGGGGTCAAAGAATTGAAATACAACATCTGATGAAGATGATAGAACGCGATCAATATGTTTATTGGTATAGAAGGGTCGACACTGAAAATGTTGTAAGAGATATTTTATGGTCACATCCAGATTCTATGAAGCTCCTAAATTCATTTCCAACAATGTTGATATGTGATACTACTTACAAGACGAACAAATATCATCTTCCGTCGTTAGAGATTGTTGGGGTGACTTCAACAGACATGACTTTCTCAGTTGCCTTTAGTTATTTACAATATGAGATGACAGACAATTTTCAATAGGCATTAAATAGGGTAAAAGAAATGTTTGTCAAAGATGATGTCTTGCCTCAGGTTATTGTCACTGATAGAGATCTTGCATTGATGAATGCGTTGGAGAATGTCTTTCCTTCTTCAACCAACTTATTATGTCAATTCCACATTTCTAAAAATGTGAGGGCAAAATGCAAGATGCATGTGGGCAACGTGAAAGAATGGGACAAAGTGTTGGACGCTTGGGAAGGGTTAATTCAATCTGCTAATGAATAATTGTATGAGGCAAACTTGAAAAATTTCACAAACCTATGCTCACATTATCCATTTTTCCTTTAGTATGTCCATTGTACATGGTTGATACCTTAGAAGGAGAAGTTTGTACAAGCATGGACGGATCGAATTATGCATCTTGGAAACACAACAACTAATAGGTACTTTCATTATTTTTAAATACATTCCTTATTTTTAATTTTATACACAACAACTAATAGGTACTTTTCCATATAATTACATTCGTTGATTTTAATTTTATACTTTGGTTGACATTACTTTTGGTCGCATGATAGGGTTGAAGGCGCACACGCACGATTGAAGAGGTTGCTTCGAGATAGTATGGGAGACTTGTGCAGTTGTTAGGATGCCATGAATAACATGCTTATGTTGCAACATATTGAGATTAAGGCTTCATTCCAAAAAAGCATCAATGTTGTGGACCACAGGTTTAATAACGTGCTTTACAAGAAGATACGGGGCTTTGTATCAAACCAAGCACAGGACCTGATCTACAACGAGTACAAAAGAGTTGATAGTGTTGGTATTGACAATTATGCTTATGGCTGCATACTTAGAACTACTCACGGTCTACCATGTGCATGTGAACTTGCTAGATTCGGTAATATGTGTTGGCTCAATATCCTTGAGGTCAATTCATGTGCATTGGAAGATGTTATCCATCAATCAAGATGACACCGGTGATTCTTGGGAGGACTTGACTTTGACACATGAGGTGGATGCATTGTTAAAGAGGTTTTTCCAACTTGATGTCTTCGGAAATATCATAATGAAGACTAAAGTCCGTGAACTTGTATTTCCAGATACCACTTCCATGTGTCCCCCTCCACAGAAGGTAAAAACAAAGGGTGCCCCAAAGTCTGTGAAATCTACTAAATGTGCACCTTCAATATGGGAGCAAGTCGATGCAATGAACACAATGGTAGATAGTTCAGGAACTCCTACTGTGCCTCCCAAAGTTGTCAGTGACAATAAGCGGAGCAAAATGACGCCTTATGTTAATGAGTTTCCCGATCAGTTGAAACAATTCATCTAAAAAACTATTGATGTCAAAGAAGATGGAAATTGCGATTATAGTGCAATTGCAGCTTTGTTAGGTATGGGTGAGGAATCCTGGGCTCTAATTTTTCAAGAATTGATTCGGGAACTTCAAACACGGCACTCTTTTTATGTTGAGCTCTTTGGCACGGAAAAAAGATTGGTTGAATTAATCAGCTCTTTGTATTTCCAAGGTGGCACAACAACCATTGACAAGTGGATGACCATTCCTGACATGGGTTATGTGATTGCTAGTCGGTATAATGTGGTGTTGGTCCACTTATCTATGGTTCAAAGTTGGACTTTTCCGCTTAGGAGTCGACCTCCATTGGTTGCACAACAACGTCTTATAGCTATTGGATTTGTTAACGGAAATCACTTTGTGCAGGTACAAATAATATACTACTAAACTATTAACTATGAAATTTGTTCACTAATTGAATCTTACCAATTTAATTTTCATTGTTTAGCTATTTTTAAAAGATGATTGTCCCTTGCCTCCTATTACACCTTAATGGAGAACGTAGTGCACTGTTGAAGCTCATTCATGGCAAAAACCATACATGCAACGCATGTAAGAATTCAACTCAATAACATTTCATTCAATAACTAGAGGATCTCAATATGTTGTAGAAATTACTAGGGATTTATTTTAGTTAATTAATCTTCTATTAATAATTGTTATTAGAGGACTTTCTTTATGTAATGTTTTAGTTGTTAGACATTTTTTACAAAACTGTATTGTATTGTGACTGATTGTCGGTATTTTATTGATATATTAGGTTCCTGTCATAAATTTTTTTCAAATTACAATTCCGTTGAAAAGGGTATTTTCAGAAATCCATAAAAAACCACCCACATGGGTGGTGAAAATAGCAAAATCTGGGGTGAGAATAGAAAAGCCCAGCTTTTTAATATGTTAACTCTTTCATATAATGTTGTCAAACGATGCTCATTGCCATGGTACTTTTCAAGTAAATATAGCTTTGACATTATCTTAGTTCACCAAGGCTTCTAATTACTATGTTATTGCAACTGTTTGATTTGTGTGATGAAATTATTATTCCAAATTTGATGATCTGACATTCAATTAAAGCAGCAACAAGTGGTAACAAAACCTTATCAAAATTGGGCCAACTTTCAGTAATTCAGTCAAATAATTAATTGGCACACATACAAGAAGACATTTCCCAAAATATACTATTAACCATCTAAGTACTTTCACCCTGATTGCTGATATTTTAGTACTGATTTTCATAATTTTGGTTCATATGTCTTATATTTAAATTTTTTTATACTACAAAAGGAAAGCAAAGGCAAAAACATTAAGGCTTAATTGTAATTTTTACCCCCAACTTTTTAATTTTTGACAGATTTACCCCCAACAAATTAATTTGGTGCATTTTATCCCCAACTTTTTAATTTTTGACGGATTTTACCCCCAACAAATTAATTTGGTACATTTTACCCCCAACTTTTTAAAAAAGTTACAAATTTTACCCTCCACAGTTTTGATGACATGGCATGCTGACATAAGCATAAAAAATGGGGGTAAAATTCACCAAAAAATAAAAAGTTAGGAGTAAAATTTGCCAAAAATGAAAAAGTTATGAGTAAAATTTGTCAAAAAGTAAAAAGTTGAGGGTAAAAAGTATAACTATTTTAGCATGCCACGTTATCAAAACTGTGGAGGGTAAAATTTACAACTTTTTTAAAAAGTTATGGATAAAATGCGCTAAATTAATTTGTTGGAGGTAAAATTTACCAAAAATTAAAAAATTGGGGGTAAAAATTGCAATTAAGCCAAACATTAAAGATTGATTCTGATTCACCAAGATTCCACTTTACTGATAGACTTGTCAACAAATTAGAGAACTAGAGAAAGCTGAAACCGTGTAGCTCAATGCGCAAGGATCCCCAGGTCTACCCAAACATCAAAAGAACTTCATTCACCTCCTCCACATACAAAATGATCAATGGGTTTCAAAGCCCAACCCACTTTGTCCTATGCAATATTCTTACAAAAGCTGTCAAGTCCAATAGCCTTCTTGAAAAAAAAGAAAAAGAAACTATAGGGCATATAATAAAATGTGTTTTGAACCACCAAACACGTGCATCAACTGGCATGAGATTGTTCCTGCTTAATCAGAAGTCTCAAATTTGAGTCATGGGTATCAACTGCATTGAATACTTGGAGGAAAAGTTGTCGCCCATAATGGTACTTCCCGACTCGGGAGGGGGGGCTTTGAGACAACCTAAACAACTATCATTACCATATTCACAGCAACGTCCCTTAATTCTAACACAACTCGTGTTCTTCCATGGTTGTTTTATTTTGTCATTGGTGGGGAGCATTGAGGCTATGCAATAGGAATTTAATACGTATGAACGATAAAATTTTCATGCACATATACTAGATGAAGTTCTAAAAGTTAGTAGTTGCAGAAATAGTAAGAAAAATAGAAGCGTAATACTATTTTCGTTCCTTAACTCTTGATGTTTAAAATTAATGCATACAACTTAAAAAACATTTATTATTACTTACAAACAATACATTTAGTCTAAAATACACTCATTTAATATCTATTATGAAAGTAGTTGTGAAAATCTAAGACATGTTAAATAGAAATATATGTGGAAGAAAATAATTAATAAGACTTAAAATTTATAAAACTTCAGGAGTTTTAGAACAAAAATAAAAAGCTAAAACATCAAAAATTAAGGAACGGGAATAGTAGCAGATATTGAATTTCCTCAATTGTTATCGTCAAGATAATAAATACGCATAAAGATATTACGTGAATACAAAAATTTCAGCTGTTTCGTGCAGGTGAATATTGAGCAGTAGGGCAATCCCACGGCTATTACCAACTAAACTATGAAACTGACACGAAACCTTCCAATTAGAACGCGAGCACTCAGAAGTCTAGCACTTAGGATTAAATAGCATATTCAAAATCTGTAAGGACTACATCCAAAAGAGTTAATTCAAATTAAACAAGGTCTATAACAGATATTTGCTGGCTTCAGCAGTTCAGCACTGACTACAAATATCTCCCTAGTTATAGGGCTTTGCCTAACTCTTACACCACACAAATGATGCAGATGAACTAGTTGAGAAAGATTTAAATTGGGTTGGCAGTTCTAAATACTCTTTTTTTTTTTAAAAAAACATTGCAAAGATTATCAGAAATTAAATAACAATTTAAAGTTATGGGCTTTAGACTTCAGAAATAAAAGGAAAAGAGAAAATTGTGATGACAATTCTAGCTTAATTTAACAAGCACAACAGCTTTACCAAAAACTATATCCTAATTGCTAGTGTTTTCTAGCAATCACTGGCAGAGCTGCTCAACTGCAGTCACAATCTGAGCAGGTTGAACCACTGTCCATTCCTCCAATGTTCCAGCATAAGGAGTTGGCACATCCTGAGAAGATAAACACACTATAGGGGCATCCAAATAGTCATGGAAATTTTCCGTAATAGCAGCTGTCAAACTAGCACCAATTCCACCTGTCCGCATGCACTCTTCCACAATTAGCACGCGATGTGTCTTCTTCACCGAATTTCCAATTGTGTGAAGATCGAATGGCTTCAAAGACCTGATATCAATTACTTCGGGATCATACCCCTTGTTCACGAGTGTCTTAGCAGCTTGCATGACATGATACCTCATCCTGGAATAGGTTAATATTGTGACATGCTCCCCAGGCCTAACCATCTCAGCTTCTTCGAGTGACAATACATACTCTTCATCTGGAATTCTCTCCTTGAGGTTATAAAGCAAAACATGCTCGAAAAGAATCACAGGGTTCTCACTTCGGATTGCAGCTTTCATCAAGCCCTTGGCATTGTAAGGGGTTGAGCAAGCCACCATCTGGATTCCAGGGATTGACTGAAAATATGACTCCAATCGCTGTGAGTGCTCTGCTCCAAGTTGCCGCCCAACTCCACCAGGTCCACGAATGACAATTGGTATCTTGAACTGGCCTCCAGATGTGTAATGGAGCATGCCACAATTGTTAGAGATCTGGTTAAATGCCAGAAGTAGAAATCCCATGTTCATGCCCTCAACAACTGGCCTCAGACCAGTCATGGCAGCTCCAATGCCCATGCCCGTAAAGGAGTTCTCAGCAATAGGGGTGTCCAAAACTCTAAGGTCCCCAAACTTTGTGGCAAGGCCTTTAGTCACCTTGTAAGATCCTCCATAATGACCTACATCTTCACCCATGACACATACACAAGGATCCCTCTCCATTTCTTCCTCCAAACCTTCACGTAGGGCCTCAAAAAGGAGAAGTTCATGCCTAAAAATAAAATGCATATAGGGTTAATTCCATCATTATTGGTCATAACTCACAATCAGTGCAGCCAAATAGGAAACAAAAAAAATGTTGTTAGCAACTTCATGTATTGACTGTTCTGAATTACACGTCACTAGAATATCCCAAAATTTTTCAACCATCATCACCTTAACTCTTTTTTGTTACTGCATTCTGTCATAAAGAAATTGTCATCTCTAAATTTTTTTATAGTAACAAGGGTAATCTGATCCTTGGTCTACAGGGAGTTTTCCTACAGCTTTCTACAGAAGTTTTGAAGGACCACATAAAGGGACCACCAATCACAAACAAACCATTTTCAGACTCTATATCTATCTATCCATCTATCTATCTAAAATACACAGCAATCCTTTGTTGCATTCTTATCTGTTTTGGCCCTTAATAAAGGAGCCAGATTATTTTTTCATCTATCTCATTACTTTTTTATGTTTGTTTGTCAGTCCCTAGTTTCAGTCAGTAAAGATTTGTCTCTTAACTGGGAGGTGGCGCCTTAAACTTTGACTACCTTTTGGGGACATTTGGTATAGTGAAAGAAAAATGGCAAGAGTCTTGGTGACTCCCTCCGTATTGTCATATTGTTTTCTAATGGAATATGTCCTCTTATTCATCACAAATTAAAAACATAAAGTGAAAGGAATAAAATTGTCCCAGATCATTTTGTACTTTCAATAAGCATTTATAAACAAACCACTAAGTAATCTAAATTAACTAATTACATTGTAACTACAATCTGAACCTACTTTCATGTCATATATCAAAGGGTGAAAGCCGATGATGGGATGAAGTGGTACCCAGTTCCCCACATTCTTTACTCATCCACAAGTAAGGAAGTTTAGTCTAAGTTTCACTGTTTTGGCTTTCCCTTCTTTACAATACTTCCATTTTCATCTACACCAAACACACTCTAAAACTGTGCTTAACTGGAATGAATAAGGAAAAAGAAGAAATTGCAAAGGCGTGTAGATTCTATTGTGTTCAAATGCATTTTCATTTCCACTCCCCATCCAACCATAGCCAAGTGTTTGTATTCAAGACCATATTATATTACTTACATGTAATTTTAGGAAAAGTGAAACATAGACATTGATTTACAGTCTTACACTTAAAGAAGTCAATCTCTCAACAAAAGGTTAAACATATCAACATAGCTTCATCTCACATAAAAAAAAAATTTAAAATACTTAAATTTGTATAACATGGAAATGCAACAGCAACTAGCAAGTGATTGTAGAAAGAGACATACCCAGGTTTTGATGTAGAAGCCACAGAACTGCCTCCCTTTGTCTATAAACACCCAACAAAACACAATTTACAAACTTGATGGCAACATGCATACCCTATCCCAATTGATCCCAAACCAAACTGCAAAAAAAGGGAATGGAATGAGAGTCATGAGGTAACTTACTGCAACTGCATTAGTAACCAACAATTCATGCTTACGAGCTCCAGTCTTCAGAACCTGGCTTACCCTTGCATCAGATCTGACCACAAATATGCCATCTTTCCTCTCTGAACCAATCAAATATTGCACACAGAATGAAAGAAACAACATTTAAAACTCACTAATAGTAGCCCTTAGGAAACTACGTACTCAAAACAAAGAAAAAAAACACAAAATTCTGAATAAGCAGTTTGAAAATTCTGAAAAAAAAAAAAAGAAAAAGGAAAGAAATTTAAGATGCGAACCTGAGAGGGATCTACGAGAAGGAAGGAGGAAGTTGTTGGAGTCAAAGGAGTTGGAAGAAGACAATGATGGGGTGACAAGTCCCAATCCCTGGAAAAGGGTCGCCATTGGATCACCCAAGAATGGTGGAAATGAAGAGAAAGAATGAAAAAGTGGGAATTTATTTATGGTCGGAGAAATTAAGGAAGATTTATAGTAGTTGTGTTGTGTGTCTGTGCAGTTACGTTCACCTAGCTTCAGCTACTTATGTTTCTTATTAATGTTTTGCTTCTACTCTCTCACTTGTGAGCAATAGCATAGTTTCCATCGCCAGCTGCAAGCACCACCTCTTTCTTGTGGACGGTGATGCCTTGCCTTGTCTAGTTGGTGGCCTAATTGGACCCAACCCCATTTCTAATGGGACCTCATACTGCACGCATGTTTTTGGTTTTTTTGTCATTTTGCACACTTGTTTCCCTTCTTTGTGCTTTCCATGTTTTCATCTGGGCATCCCTACCGGCCCAATTAGTTAGTCAAGGCTTGTAGATTCAGGCCCATCCTTAAAGTATTAAGGATTACTCAATCTGTAATACATTCTCTAATTTCGAATTCGAAGGGTGAGGAGGTTGTGCCGGTGACATTAGAGGCACGAGGGAATGGATTAGTGGTGGCGGCGAGAAGGTGCAATGTGGTGAAGAGAAAGATAGAGAGAAGAGAGTGAATGAGGGAGAAGGATAAAATGGAAACTTTACATATTTGGGGGTGCACCAAGCAAAAAATGGGGTGCATAAAGTAATTGCCCACCTCATAATGTTCTCTTCTGTTGCCTCACCTCACGGACCTCACCTACATATTAGACTTTTGTAGGGTTGGCAAAACCGGCTGGTCCGGCCCGTTTTGGCCCGGCCCGCCTGTGGCCCGACCCGCCTCTAGCCAGCCAAAAACGGGCCGGGTCGGGCTGACCCGCCTAGCTGCCACCGGCTGCATGTCCTAGCCCGCCCCGCCAGTGTTTTTTTTTTAATTTATTGCAAATAAGATATAAATAAAATGATCTTACATCACTTGTATCATAAAAGGACAATAGAGAGTATTTTTGATACTGTGAAGTGTGAACACAATTAAAAATAATTGCAATATTATTTCATTTTCTTCAATAAACCACAAACTAATAATTTTTTAACACCACAAGTTCAACATCATCATGAATAACATCTTAAAAAGGCTTACCACAAACTAATAGTCTTTCAAAAATACATCACAAAATATTAATAGTCCCTAATAACTTATATTATTTTAGATATATTAATTTTAAAAAAAGTGCTGGTGCGCCGGCCCGTCCCGCCCCGCCTGTGGCTCGACGGGTTGGCGGGGCGGGCCAAAGCGGGCTGGCGGGCTGCAAATCCCACCCCGCCAAATTGGTAGCGGGCTAGTGGCCGACCCGCCTGGCCCGGCCCGCTTTGCCATCCCTCGACTCTTGCCTACCAATACGAGTGATGTAGGTTTTTTTACAATCGCTTTTTTTTTTGTTAATACACACAACCTCTATTTATTAGAAATTTTAATTATAATATAATTTATATATTATAAATATTTATTATTAATTATATAAAAATAAATATTTATCATGTGCAATGAACAATTAAAATACTAGTTAATTTAAGTTTTCTTTAAATTTTAATACTTAGAAGTTAAAATTTTAAAACTCTTGAAATTTCTTGGTTACATAAAGGGAAGAAAAGGAAAAGCACTAATAACAGAGATTAAGAACATAAGTAATGCGTCCCATCAAATCAGTTAGCACAAGGAAGCCCATATAAAGAGGAGTTGCGTATAGCATTTTTTTTTATTCAAAAAGAAAATTTAGTTGCGTCTAGCATGACCAACAGGTCTTCCATCCAATGTTTTAAGAATCGGACAGGCGATCAAATCGGCCGAGATACTAGATTAATGGATCATTGGTCAAATTGGTGGGTCACTAGTTTGACCAGTTTGACTCAATATATATTAAAAAATTAAAAAAATATAACATAGCTAACATAATTTAATCATTTAACACTTCAAATTTTAAATTATTGTCATTGTAAAGTACCTAATATTCCAAATTAGAAATAATAACCAATAGTCATGACAATACAAATCCATAAATAAGTTTCATACACAAACAAAATTAAAAAAAAATTAAAATACGTAGTTTTAGCACTTTTTTTTCAAAAAAAAAAATTACATTACAACCCGGTTCAACTAATGACCCACTGGGTCACCGTTTTTTCAAAAACCGGCTGGTTCAACCCGGGTCGTACCGGGTCAAATGCCTTTCTGATCCTTTCATAAAATTGAACCAGTTGAGCCATCGGGTTCCGGTTGGACCGGTCGGACCGGCAAGTCCAGTTCGATTCTTAAAACACTGCTTCTATTCGTTGTTATTTTGAATTTTTCAAGTTAAGATATGGTAGACGAGAAATACTAAAATGTAACAAATCTAATTTTGTATTAATTAAAAAATTGGCTTAATTGCACTTTTTACTCCCAATTTTTAACTTTTTGGCAAATTTTACCCCCAACAAATTAATTTGGCGCATTTTAAACTTTTTAAAAAACTAACAAATTTTACCTTACGTGGCAGGTTAAAATAATTACACTTTTTATTCCTAACTTTTTACTTTTTAACAAATTTTACTCTCAACTTTTTCACTTGTTGGCGAATTTTATCCCTAACTTTTTAACTTTTTGACAAATTTTACCTCAACTTTTACGCTGCCACATCAGTTCAACTACGAAAGGTAAAATTTGTAAGTTTTTTAAAAAGTTTGGAATAAAATACGCCAAATTAATTTGTTGAGAATAAAATTCACCAAAAAAATTATAATTAAGGATAAAAAGTGCAATTAAGTCTAAAAAATTATAAGATGTCCAATGCTCAATGCTCTCAGTTAGTCAGCTTTGTAGCTGTGAGGCCAACTTTGTAGCCATGAGGCAACAATGATTTGAAGTTTGGTTATTGAACATGACGTGAATTGTGAGAAAATGATGATAGTGGAACTTTGTAAGATCTTCTAATTTGTATTCATGTTAATGAGCTTTATTTGTCCAATTGCGTTACACACACTTATTTGGTCTGGTGTAGATTTTGATTAAATGTTTTTCATCACTCGCACTCATTTGACACTATTCGTATTTAATTGATTTCGTATTCCAATTAACCCGATATCAAAATTTATCCAATCGAAAGGCCTATTTTGAAATTGATTTAGTTGGGTTTTGGTTAGTTCATACTTCTGTGATCAATCCTAACTCTTGCTAACCGCTGTCTTATACTCATATACCTCAATACTAGGTCAATACATATTATTTCTCTTTTTTTTTCCAGACCAAAGGCATTATTTATGGGAGACAATCTTATTTGAGCTGGGTAGGATAATTATATGTAACAAAATTCTTCCTCTAAATATTTAATGTTGTTACATACCAAGATTCAAACTCAAAACTTTTGATTAAGTTATGTATCAAAAACTTTTGATTAAGTTGAAACAACCTTAGGCTAATTAATCCACTTTCTTTCTTCTTTAGGCGTCATTTAGAGCATCTCCAACGCAAGTGCTTATTGAGTTGCTTAAAGTTAAGCAACGTTACTTAACAAATTTTTTCATTGAAGCATATGACATGGCAGTGAGTTACTTATATAAGCAATCATTTTAATTCATTCTTACAACAACAACAACAAAAAAATCATTTTTTCAATCACAAATTTGATGTGGCTCAAGTTAAGCACCAACTCTAACAACTTTAATATTTGAGTAATTTTTTGTGTAAAGTTCTTAAATATATGTGACCTCGAAGGGCTCACAAATTTATGATAAGCAACTCACTTAAGAGCATTTCCAACGTGGGTGCTTATCGAGTTGCTTAAAGTTAAGCAACGCTGCTTAACAAATTTTTTTCATTGGAGCAAATGACATGGTAGTGGGTTGCTTAAGTGAGTTGCTTATATAAGTAACCGTTGCTTAATTGATTATTATCATAAAAAGAATCATTTTTTCAATTACAAATTTAATGTGGTTAAAGTTAAGCACTCATTCCAACAACTTTAGCATTAGAATAAATATTTGTGTGAAGTTCTTAAATCTATGTAGCCTTATAGGACTCACAAATTTATGATAAGCAACTCACATAAGCAATCATGTATTGTAGATGCTCTAAACAATCAGGCATTGTAAATGTTCTTAGATGTTAAGTTTCAACGAAGTATTTTCCTTTCATTACCTACCATAATGGTGTATTTGGATTTCCTCTTCAATTAGTAATGATTTGTTTACGCTATGTTTGTTTCGATAGAGAGAATTAATTTAGAGAAGATGGAAATAAGTGGTTGGTGTTTGGTATAGGTGATTTAGAAGGGAATTAATTTTAAAATTAGTGGGATCCACTGTACTATTTTTTACTTATTTTCACCGATCTTTCTATCTCTCTCCTCATTTCTTCTTTATTTTTTTTCAACTAAACACATTTACTTATTATTTTATTTTTCACTTATTTTTACTTCTTTTTTATTCCCATCTACCCTATTTCTATCTTCCATACCAAACATAACAGTAGAGTAACACACTACTTTCCTTGCAAATAAGATATTTTCATATTTAGAATTTTAAAACTCCTGAAAAAAGTCTTTTGTTTTCTAACTTTTCGTACACGTCATTTAAATTTAATAATGTCGACAATGAAATGCTAATCATTAACAGTGATATTGACGTGATATTTTTTAATTTAGGGTCCCGTTTGATTTTATTTCAAATAAATTTCTTACATCAAAACACACATATTAATATAATTTTTGTAGTTCAAATTAGTTTTTGTACATAATCACATTCAACATTTTAAAATTAATTTCACAAAAATTTAAAACAAAGAAACACCTAATCTTTAATAAAAGTGCTTGTGCGCATAACTTTCACATCTCTTGTCCTGTGTTTGGTTTAAATAATGAAAATAGAAAGGATAAAAATAAAAAAATAAAAATAAATTACAGTAGAGTATAAAAGGTGTGAAACCCTCATAAAATCTATATTTCTTTTCTATTTCTCTTCATCTCTCCTAACCAAACACAACATTGATGTTAACGTAAAAATTTTATCACACCGTGAAGTTTATTGAAATATTTTAATAAATCTTATAAAAAAAACTTTTTAAAATAAGTTAAAATAAATTTATAAGAATCATAAACTATTTAATAAATTTAAATAAATTTTATAAAAAAAAGTTATAAATGCTCCCTAATTATTAAATAATTAAAATTTAAAGGACCAAATTAATAAAAGTAATTCTTGAATAGTAAATGAATAACGGATGTATTTTTCAAGAATTAAAATATATAAAAGGAATTTTATTTTTTGTAATTAAAATTATATAATAGGCCTATAAAACAGAAAGAAAGAAAAAAAGATATTACAATCCTCATTACTCCCCTCAGTTTAAAAACTTTGGAGAATGAGATTAATTTAAGAATTTAATTAGAATGTAGAAAGAATAAAGATTTTTATATTATTATTTAATTATAAATTGTTATGTATGACAAGATTATTAATTTTTAGAATATTTATATTTTAAAGTTATATTTTAAGATAATTTTTAATTAATTTAATAGCATAAAAATAATTAATCTGACAATATACAAAATTAAACTCTTTAATTTAAAATCTTTAACCAATTTTAAACCTTTCCTTCCATTTTTTATCCACAACACATGCCCTTAATATTGTTAGTTGAATTTGGAAATCCATTGCCAAATAATCATTGGTGATTGGTCAATTATACTTCCTTGATTTGATTAGGAAACTATCCGTGCAAATTCGCAAAGCTTCACAACTTGACTAAAAACAAAAAAAAAACAAAAGCAGTCTAAAGTCTGCCTAAGTTTCCCCTGTCAAGCACGGAAGATATAAAAACTTTTCCACTTATTCTTATGCTTTCTATCTATCATGCAATGAACCTATGAATAAAGGAGATTTTAGTGAACAAAAATGAATGTTTAAAATTTTCCCAAGACTTGTCGTGACTCTTTAGTTGCATGCATTTGTTAAGGGTCAAAGTTGCTTAATGACTTGTTGCCTTAAGGCAAAGCCTGGTATAAACCACCGAAAATGTCTAACAATTTGTCATTTTTAAAAGTACTAATTCAATTTGATGTTAATTAGTAGCAATATGAAATGTGACAGAACAACTAGTATATAAAATTTATTAAATTAAATTTAAAAACTATGGATCTTATGTGACAGAACCACCGGTAACTTTATCCTATTATACAATATTTATAAGGGGATCTAACTCAGTTGATTCAATAGGATGCGTGAGTTATTGTAAATCCTCTGGTATCTGTCTTTGATTCTTACGAATAAAAAAAAATACTATATAATTTTTTGCTTTTACTATATATTCATATTTTATAACTAAATACTACTATTATTTTTCTTATATAAACTGAATTTAATCTTTATATATATAAAAGTAGAAGTCATGGGTATCTATGTAATTTTCTTTTTTCCGCCTAAAACAAGAGCCTTTATGTAATTTTATTTGTTTTTTCAATCTTAATTAGCATTGTGTAACTTTCATAAATAAGCTAAATTTGTGGATTACATTAAATTACATCAATGCTACAATTATATAATTAATTTTAATATTTTTAATAGATTATATAATCAATTCATATATCAAATTATATAAAAATACAAAATTATCTAAATCTTAAACCTAACAATAATTAATTTATAATACAACAATCATTGAATAGTTATTGTTCATAAAAGTACAAAATTATTTAAATCCTAAAATTAACAATAATTAATTTATAATACAAAATGGTTGTTAGTGTTTTTTTGAAATATTATTTGCAATTATAAAAGCTTTAATATTCTTAGTAAATAAAATTCTTTTTTAATTAATTAGATATATTAAAACTGAGGAATCCAATGATAGTAAATAAAACTAGGTTGTACTTTTAGTTAATCAAATTCTTTTTTATTTCAAACCGGGACAAATCAATAAATTTAGAAACTTTCATAACTAAAATAATAAAAAGATCACTTGCACAATTTTAAAATATCTATCTTAATAAAAAAAAAATATCAATGTTACAACAATCATTTTAAAAAAATTAAAAATAAAAATTATAAGAATCATTTTAAAAATATATTTATTGTTAATTGTTTGATTTTAAAAATTAAAAATTGAAATTAGTTATCTTTATTACTTTCCTTTATTTAGTTAAACAGTAACCTAAAAGTAAAACGATTAGATAGTTTTTTTGTTTTTGAACTAAACATAATGGAGTTTAGAGACATGAAAAAAAAAATTATTTATATTAAACTCATTTTGAGAAATAAAAAAAATAACCATAAAAAATTTGTTTGAAAAATTGAAAAATATTCAGCAATGAAAAGAATTATAAAAGTATATATTCTTTTGTTAATTATTCATGATTTTTTTTATACTTGGACAAATTTTAATTTTCTTTTATGCATTGATATGTATATGCCAATATATTAAAATAAAAATTAAATATAAAATATAACAAATAAGGATGAATATTTTTTATCTTAGAAAAATAAGTAGAAATTTTTACTTAATTGACAGGGAAGAACAATTTACTTGAAATCATATTAATATCTAAATTATTACGGTAAAATTAAATTTTCAATTATATTAATTTTAATTTTTTTATGGCTGTCTCTTTCTTGATTTAAATAATTTAGTAAATGTTTTATTTTACAAACATAGAAAGTATTAAAAAATATAACAATTGTAGATGAATATTTTTCATGAAAGTATGAAGATAAATTTAGACTTCACTTACCATATAAAATATAACACACGGGGATGAACAATTTTTATGAAAAATAGTAAAAAAAAATTACAATAAATTTGCAGGGATAAATTTTTTTACCAAAGAATTTTGTTCAATCAAATTTAAAATTTCTTATGCATAATTAATATATATTTAATTGCATTACAAAAATCAAATTAAATTAACATAATAACTAATTTTTTCTCCATGCAAAATTAGTGTCTAAAATTAATTTTTAATCAAATAATTATTCATTTATACATTATCTTCTCACTTAAATAAATTATTCATGATTTTCTTCTACATGGATAAATTTAAGTTTTTCTTTAGGCAATGATTTGTATATGCCAATATATTAAAATATAAAAAATATATAAAATATAACATATAGGGATGACTTTTTTATTTATTTATAAAATCAAGTAAAAAATTTACTTAATTCAAGGGAATGAATAATTTAGCTGAAGTTATATTAATATCTAAATTATTACGGTGGGATTATATTTTTTATTATTATAATTTTAATTTGAATATTTTTTTTATTTATATGAATTTTAATATCTAAATTATTAAAGTGAGATTATATATAAAATATAGCACATAGGGATGAAATTTTTTTATTTATAAAAACAAGTAGAAAATATTTACTTAATTCACAAAGATGAACATTTTACCTGATGTCACATTAATATCTAAATTATTATAGTGAAATTATATATTTTTTTTTTACTAAAGTATGAAGATAAAAATATAACATATTACATTACATATAATACAAAATCCAAATAAAAAATCTTAAATTGTTAACCCCGTGCAACGCACAGGTCAAAATCTAGTTGTAATGTAAAGAAGGAGAACGGGAACAAAAATGTAGAGGAACACGAGAATGGTGTAAGAACACAAGACTTGTGTGTGACAACGTAGAAAGGCCTCCAAGAAAGAGTTTGTGTGCAAGAAAACACTATGAGAATATTTCGAATAATTAGAGCTTGCGCAAAAACAATACGTAGGAAATAAAAAGGATAAAATTTAGATACGGTTTTATAGAGATATTGTTCTCCAATTATAATTGGAGTTTTATCTTGGTAAGCTACATCGACATTTAATGAAATTCTTTATTATGTTGAAGTAAAACTTTAATTTTAATTGGAGAATAATACTAACAGTATCTATAGAATTGTATCTAAGTTTTTTTCCAAATAAAAATGCATCATAAGAGGGAAAATAAATAGTACAAAATTTACGACACTTTGACAATTTTAAACCACCAAAGAAAACTTGGATATAGATCCTTAATGTTGAGTTTGGTTGCTAAGAAGATCAGGAAATTAAAGGGAACATTTCAAAAATTTCAATGGATCCACATCTCTACTACACTACTTTAATTCAAATATTTATTTTTCTCCACGTATTTCCATTCCATTCCAGTCCACACAACCAAACTCATCGTAAATGTTTGTCTTGTTCTCTAATTAAAATTTAAGTTTTATTTCAGTAATATACTTAATTCTTTGGAGGATAGCACAAAAAATACTACTTAATGAATTGTATCCAAAATTTCTCCTTTTATTATACTAGCAAAAAAATAAACCAGTAATAAAATCCTATTTTTTAGTGATATTATGAGAAAATGTTCAAAGTCAACTGTTTCAAGAAACGGAACATTAATTTTTAGATTAAGAAACTCAAGACGCCAGTCATAAAATCAAAATTATTGTATTTGGATGTTTTAAATTCAAATGTAAAATCAAATTGAAATGGTTTAGTTGGTCTTTTTCAATTTATGGAGATTATAATCCAAACCAATAACATTCCTAGTTAGCACAATTCTTTCACACAATTTTCCTTATTTTCTTTGGTAATAGCACAAAAAAACCTCTATTACGTTTACTATTAAATAATTGGTTTAAATACATTTTGAGTTCTTGCAATTTAGCATTTTTTTACTTTTCGTTCTTGCAAAAAAAATGATTTTAGTCATTGCAAATTATGTTTGTTTTATTTTTCGTCCTTAAAGTGGTTTAGATAACACTTTTAACAATGAAAAAAATGCATTGAACAGTGAAAAAAAATGTTATATAAACTACTTTAAGGATAAAAAACAAAACAAACATAATTTGTAATGACTAAAACAAAAAAAATTGCAAGGACGAAAAGCAGAAATATGTTAAATTGCAAGGACTAAAAAGATATTTAAGTCTAAATAATTTTAATTTTGTCACACACATCTACTCCCTCCTCATTTCTTTTTATGTTTAAGATTATTGGATAGGGATTAAAAAATATTTAATGAAACTAAAATATTATTATATTTGAACTAAAATGTCCTTATTTAATACTTTTATCTTTGATGCCAGCACCACTAGTAGTAGTGAGTATTAAATTAAATAATGATACATTTGAAAAGAAAACATTAATTAGACTTTAAAATTTTAAAACATAAATTGTTTTAGAAAAAAAATAAAAGGCTAAAACATAAAAAGAAATAGAAAAGAGGGAGTACCTTTTTTTACCTTTATAATATCTATCAATAGGTGTACTTATTTTAATTAGAGCAAATTAAACTTACATGCTTAAATTCTTATAGGCTTAATTACCAATTCGGTTCTAAAATTTAGTTATTAACGTCAATTTGATTCCCATATTTTTAAAAATGTCAATTTGGTCCCCAAGTTTTTTAAAATATGTCAATTTGGTCCCCAAGTTTTTAAAAATGTGTCAATTTGGTCCCCACCGTCAGATTCCGTTAATTTGACTGACGGAAGTATGTGACGTGACACTGATATGACTTTATTTAATGAGGATCAAATTGACACATTTTAAAAAACTTGGGGACCTAATTGACGTTTTTAAAAGCTTGGGGACCAAATTGACACATTTTTAAAAATTTGGAGACCAAATTGATGTTTTTAAAAATATGGGGACCAAATTGACGTTAATAAATAAATTTGAGGACCAAATTAGTAATTAAGCCATTCTTATACTAATCCCTTAATGTTTGAAAAATATTATACTAACTTTTCTTTATATATTACACTAATCCTCTAATTAAAAATATTATATCATGTACCTTTGTAAAAGAGGTTGTTGTAAATGTTAAATAAGGAAGGGTAGTGGGTGTCATCCAAAAAATCACAAGGGATATTAACGTAATTAATTAACTTGTATAATTATCAAAAGACTACAACTGTAATTAACTTTAATTATCACGTGTTACATAAATAGCAGTGCACATAGATCTAGACGCGCCTCATAATCCCTGTGCAAGGGAATGTGTAAAGTCATGCTATGCGCAATAAACGTGGACTTAATTTGTTGAATTAGTGAAAAACTTAATCACGATTTGGTTGAATTCGTTGCTAATTAACAGTGTATAACCTTATCCCATCGTCATTGTCCTTTCTACCTTTGATTCGCACTTCTCGCAGTGTGAATAGAAACACTATCAGCTTCACATGAAACGGATCATGAAGTGAGCGGAAAGGGGGATATCAACATGTATGATACGCTTAACAGATAATTATTTTTTTTAAATATTTCAATATTAATTTCTTAAATATATATAAGTATTTAATTTATAAACTTGTGATATTTATTTATAATAAATAAATACTTCTAAATATATAATTAAAATCTGTAATTAATAAATATTTTTGAACATATAAATTATATTTTAAATTTATGATAAATAATTTATATTGTGATATTATTATTTTTAATTATTGATAATTTTTTTAAAAAATATTGAAATTTAAGTTAGAACTAAAGATATTGAAAATGATAGATTGAAAGAGATATATCATATGCATGTTAATAATGTATTTGAATTTGAAGATAATATACATGAAATCAATTTCTAATATTCAATTACAATTTATTAAATCATTCAATTGATATTAAAAGTAAACGCACATATATAATGAGATGTATTATTGTATTGACAATTTTTTTTGGTAAACAAAAATGGTAGAATGGGGAGGCACCCCTAATACTATCGGACAGAATATCAATGACATGTTGAGGCTGCTAACAGAAGCCCATCTAGAGGATTACTTCACAGACAGTTTTACCTAGTTACAACTACTTAACTAACCCCTAGGCGCCAGGAGATATTTCTGAGGAGGGTTATCCATCAAGCGAGAAAAGTGGGTGTTAAGGGGTTTGAATTCACACATATGGAAAATGTGAAAGTTTGTTTTGGATCCTTAATCACTTGTGTCAACCCATTTGATTGCATTAGCAATTTTAGCTAGTGCTTTAATGTTAAAAATTGTGGATAAATTAGGAATGTTGTGAAGTCAGAAAAGATGTAATCAAATTAAAAAAGTAAATGATAAAATTAAAACTTAAATCAAACTTAGAAGACAAAAATACTAACTTCAATTTACCTTAAACAACCTAAGTGTTTTTTTTTTGGTATGTACAAAGGCAATAAGAAGGAGCCCTCCCCACCAGGTCAATTTTAATGAGTTAGTGTTTGTTTGCATAAAGTCAAAATGACGTTTGTTAGATAAAAATTATTTTTGTCATTAATAAATCATGTTTAGATCTTTGTTTTTTCATCTTCCAAAATCAACTTTTTAGTAAGTAAATTTGATTCATAAGAATAAAAAACTACTTTAAAAGTAATTTCATATTATTATTTAATAAAACTAAAAATTCTATTTATTTTAAAAAAAAATCTACGTAGAAATTAATTTTAATATCGATTATTTTAAAACTAATTACTACATTAACTTTTAAATTAAATTTATTAACATTTAAAATAAATCAACCCTGTTACTCAAAAAAAAAAAAAATCCCTAAGCCGACAGATCAATAGTTTGACGTGAACCTAAATAATAATGGTAAAAGAAATATTAAGAAATAATTTTCATTTATAAAATCCTATTGCATATTTATATATACATTTTTCAATTTCGTTTTATTAATACCTACCCTCATAAAGTTATTTAAAACATTAAACAACATATAATATAATGTTTGATCGTGAAAAACAACGTGGACAAATACGAAGAATTGTTAAATATATACCTTAGAAATACCGACAAAGAAATTTAAATCATAATAAAAAGCATATAATAAAAAATATAGAATTTAATATATTACAAATCTTAAAATAATTTTTATTTTAAAATCATAACAATATTTTTGAAAATATACTAAATTTTATTTTTATTTTTTCATTTTTAAGTGAAAATATTAAAAGATAAAATAAAATTAAAAATTAATTTAAATTCAATATCTTATTAAAATTTTGAAACGTATGTTAAAATTTATAACAAATTTCAATAAAATTATAAAAAAATAGTAATTCATAATTACTTATTAAAATATTTTAAAATATCTCTTAAATTTTTAATATTTTAATATTTTGTTTTTAGATATAATTAAAATTAAAATTAATATTACTATTAATATACATAAAAATTAAGAGTGTAATTTTAATACAATATCAATGTAAATTTATTTTATACTAAATTAATTAATTAAAAATCATTTTAGATATGACTTTGTTTGGATGGTAGAGAAGTAGAGGAAGGGTCCGTGATGAAAAGAAAAAGATGATTTTTTGTTTTGTTTGAAAAGACATTTAGTAGGAAGAAAAGAAGGAATAATTGTAAATCTCACATAAATATTCTTTCTTCTCAATTTGGAGAGAGGAGAAGTGAGAGAAGGGTTATATGAATATAAAGACAACAATACCCTTATTTATTATACATATGTTTTTCTTATTTAAAATATTTGTATCACTTTATATACATATTTTCTTTCTTTCCTTTTACTTTTTATACGATCAAATTAATAGCCTAAAAATTTGTCTCAGATTCTATTTTTTTTTCTTTTTCTTTCTTTTCTTTCTATTTCTTTCCTTTACCATTGCTTCTTAAACCAAAAATACCATTAAAGTCATTAATAAAAAAAAAAGTTAACAATCTTACAATATATTCTATAATTAAATGATAGTGTAAAAAATATTTTACACTGATAACACATTTTAATTAAATTTGAAAAATTAATCTTTGAACGAGTAACATATTTACTAACTGTGATGTAATATTTTTAATAATATCATTCAATCACAAATTATTATATATGATAAGTACGTCCTGTACCAATTTTGGTGGTCCATTTTTTTGGCTTTAGTAAAAGTCTTTTTGCCTTGTTAAAAAAAAAAAACTACTTCAAAAATCTTATTAAGAACAAATTCTAATTGATTAATAGTCAAAAACTTATACTAATAATGCATGACTATTAAACTCTTAATTTTTTATATTTGTATTATATTATAAAATTTAATTTAAATACTCCAATACTGTAAAAAAGAATATTATACTCCCTCCGTCCCAAAGTGAGTGCCGTCTTAGATTTTTTTAAAAACCAAGAAAAGTTATTAAATAGATGAAAGAGAGATGTAATTTTACAAAACTAACCTTATTATTAATATTACATTGAAAAACTAAAGTGACACTTATTAGGAATATTAGTGAAAAAAAGTAATTAATGTTACATTGAAAAGTCAAATAATATACTCATTTTGGGAATTTTTTTTCTTCCAAATGTGATACTCATTTTGGAAGGGGGGAGCAGTGTCATTCACTAAAATTTCTCATTATACTAGTAATAAATGTATTAACTATTACAATAAATAAATAAACACTTTAAAACTCTTACTAGCATAATTTCTATGGAATTAACATTATAATTTTTTTTTTCACATTGAATGTAAATAGGAATGAAACTCATATTATAATACATCGCATCATATCAAATTAACATTAGTTTTAAAGTAGTATTTAATTCTCTTTTTCAGTTCCTATCTTTATCCTTAAGATCATACAGTATTATTATAATGTTAAAAGAAAGAAAAAACTTAAAAGGTGCCAATTATTTATTTACAAATTAGTTAAAATAAAAAAGTAATTGATGAATGGTTTGCCGCAAAGCACGTGTTGGCAAGCGAGCGTGACAAACAATTTCGTCTCGGGTGTTGCCCACCGCACCGCACGCAGCAACAATACCATCGACAATACATTCGTCACTTATCTCAACTCATCACGCCGTCTCCTTGTGTTGCAAATATTAAAACCGTGAAACATGTGCTCAAATTAAAATTAAAATTAAATAATAATAATAATAAATATTACAACTCTAACGTGCTTTTGCTTTCGCTGCCTACACCTCTCACTGTTTCCCAGCCGAAGCCCATTTTTTTATTTTTGTTGTGCTTTACGTGTTTAATTTGTGAGTGCTTTTCCAAATTCTTCAACCATATATATATATATATATATATGTATGTATATATACATCTACCAATTCTCCATTTTTTTTTTCTATATACACATTATCTTTACTTTCTCTCTGCAGCCACAGTTCAATTCTCTCAGAGAATATAGAAGATGAGGAAGAATTGCAACTTGGAACTTCGCCTTTTCCCTCCTTCCCTCTCCGATCTTCGCCCCATGTGAGTGGATTTTCTCTCTCTTCTTTCTTTAATTATGGTTTCACTTTGTGAGTTCTGGTATTTGTCTATATAATTAATTTGTAATTGGATTAATTCATGGTTCTGAGTTTTTTTTTTCTTTATGTTTTGAATGAAGGATGGAAGCAGAAGTGAGTGAGAGCCCACAACAACAGGACCCCCACCATCAACAGCAACAGCAACCACAACATCCGTTGACCATTTTCTATGATGGCAAGATTTCTGTTTCGGATGTCACAGAGCTTCAGGTATATATATATATGCTCTTTTTGTTTATCGCTGTTCTTTATTTTTCTTTATTTTTTCATTTAAGTGTTTATCTTTTTCTGTAATTTTGGAAAATTATTTTTAAATATTTACTGGGTATAGATACCTTAAAATAAATAAGAGAGAAGAGATAAGTAATTAATATAATTGATATTTATATTTATTGGGTGTCTCTGTTAGATGGGCTGAGGAATTGAAGGTCCAAAAATGTCTTGAAACCTCGATAGTTAAAGGATTTTATCGATGGAGTTAAAGATATTAGAATATTATGTTTTTTTTTAACTCCTTAAAGTCAAATGATGATGATACTTATAGAGTCATTATTCAGTTGTTAATATTTCTTTTTTAGAAAAAGGATGATGCACTGATAGTGTAAAATAATTTTACACCGTCATCCAATCACAAATTATCATTTACGATAAATTTGTTG
Source organism: Pueraria montana var. lobata (assembly GCA_026413185.1). Classification (NCBI taxonomy): domain Eukaryota; kingdom Viridiplantae; phylum Streptophyta; class Magnoliopsida; order Fabales; family Fabaceae; genus Pueraria; species Pueraria montana. The sequence goes on along the minus strand of CM048648.1, from coordinate 21,512,418 downwards.
ATTTTTACAAAATTATTTTAAAAATCACATCAATCATTATTTGTGATTAGATGTCAGTGCATCGTAATTAAACTTTTTTTTTTAATTACATAAGTTAATTCTTCCTTATTTATTATCATCAACGATTAAATATGAATGTTTCTTTTATTTTCTTTATAATTTTAATGATAATCTTTTTTTAAGTATTTTAATTACAGTAGATATAGTTTTTATCTCTATCAATGTCCAACTATTTTAATTACTGTAGATATAGTTTTTATCTCTATCAATGTCCAACTCGTGTTTTTTTAGTATAACAAAGAAGCAGCCACTAGCCTACTACTGCATAACATTTTTGTTAACCTGACAATTCATAGGGTTAATTAATTAAGCTATTGTATAATTTGACTCTTAGTTTCCTACTGTATGTCATATACCGAGTGTTATGATTATCACTAATTACTGTATTAGACTTTATTCAATTTATAACATGATGAGTAACTACTGTAACAAAATAGAATATTGACTATACCCAGAGAGAGAATAAAGATTTTTATTTAGGGTAAAGTCTTTGCAGACAAGTTGGTGAAAACCAATACAAGACAAACGAAAGATATAAAAGGGTAGAAGGTCGTATTTATGACTATTTGACTGCCTGAATAGAAATGGGTTTCCAAGAAGTTTCGGGGTATAAAAGCAATGACTCATTATTTGACCTAAAAATTTTGGACACAACAGTGGAACCGATTGACACTTTTGGTGCATGTTTTTCTCGCGAGGTTTTCTTTTACGGAGTCACCTTATTTCATACTTTATAAAGAAAAATAAATAATAAATGAATCAATTTTGTTAGTAGCCACGTGGACTCTCTCTTAATTTTAGGTGCAGAAATATTCACATGGTGCATGAGTCTTGAGGTCAATTATTTCAATTATGAAAGAGAATTGTAAGTGGGGTCATAGTGTATTGCATGCAGGCCAGATCCATATTAATGCTAGCAAATAAGGAGATTGAGAAAAGAGTGATGACACCAACAGGGTCAGAACCATCTTCACCAATACTGCAATCACCTCATAACATGTATAGCCCCAGCACTGGACTTTCCATGAAGAGATCACTGCAGAGGTTTCTCCAGAAGAGGAAGAATCGTGTCCAAGAAACATCCCCATACCATCACTAAATCATCAAGGGGGAAACAAAATGAAAATTTGGGTTGGTTGTTTTAAGACTATATGATATGATGAATGAAATGCCTTTTTCCCCAACACGGTTTGTGGATCAAGGGCTTGTAAATTAAGTGCGGTTGTGAAACTCAATACTATTTCTTCGTTAATATATGGTTTCTTTGTGTGCGTGTATCTACTTTTTTTTTTTGGGGGTTGAAGATTTAGCTAATGGACTTTTTTACAAAAAAGCACTTAATTTAGTTTATCTATACCAAAAAATAGTACACTTCAATCCGATGAATTATTAAACATTTTTCAATTAAATTGATAGTGCATGTGGTGTCTACACACATATGAAGGAGGGATTAACTTATGGTAAAATTTGTAAATCTAACTGTTAAAACATGTAATAAATAATAATATAAATGTTAAATTTTGAATAAATTGAATATTAATAGTTATATAGTCTTATAGTTAATATTTTTTATATGTCGAAAAGTATATTATTTGTATTAAAATAAAATTAATTAATGAAAATATTAAAGAATTTATAAATTATATAAAATTTCGTGTAATTGATGTATTTAAGTTGAATTTTCAAATCAAAGAGTTATATTAATGAAATTTAATATTTATAATAGGTTTAAGTTAAACATAAATTATTTTAAAATAAGTTAATTTTTCTTGTATATATGTGGGTGCGCATGTGTGGATTGTGCACGTGTGGGCTGTGGGGTGTGGGTGTGTATGTGCATGTGTGTTGGGGTGGATGTGCGTGTGTGTCTCAATAAATTTATTCTTAATTTTAAGTTTTGAATAATAGAAATATTATATATTTTTATGTAGGAAACTTAAGGGCTTAATAATTGTCTATTTTTATAACTTTTGAAATTTACAAAGATTAAAATTAGTTCTTAATGTTGTAGTTTACTTTTATTTATATATTTTTAAATATTATAAGAAACAACACTTAATTCACTAAGACCAATAAAAGGAGTTGTAATTGAATTAGGTAATTTTAGTTGATAATATAAAAAATTTAAATTTTATTTTAGAAATACTCATAACATTAAATTGTTTAAGTTATGATTATATTTAATGACATTACTCATAATTCAAGAATTTTTTTTCTTTTCAACCAATAAGTATCACTTAGTAGTATATTGCTAATAATCTAATAAATATATTCATTTTTATGGAAAATAAGTGGAACGCATCATTAATAGACTCCAAACTAAACTAATAGTATAAAAAAAAAGTAATTAATATATTTGAAAATGATCTTATATTTTTTATAATTAGGATAAAACAAAAAGTGGGGGCAGATATCATACTATTCATATCTGCAGGTACATGTTATCCACTAATGTACATCTACTTAAATATCCTTTTATTAATATAGATATGCCTATTGAGAATTTATGTTTTTTAGTGTAGTTTTATTTTATTTTATACTTTAGAGAGTAATTTTTAGATAATTTGAATAATTTTATCCTTTCTAAAAATATAATAAATCTTATACACTTTTATTACGGAAGAAAAAAGGATGTAAAATTGTGGGTCTTTAAACTATTTTTTATTAGTAGAAAAAATGGCAGAATAATAGAAAAATAATTAAAGTGATTATTTTCTACAACTCTTTAATTATAAACGTCACTAGAATCTTTAACATCACCTACACACATACATATTATCTGAACTACATTAAACATAAAATAAAATAGGATAACATATATATTATTTAAAAAAGTATCTAATGTACAGAGAATATTACATAATATAAAAACATATCTTATATTATCTTATTATATTCTTATCTAGCTATTTACTTTTTATATTTCATCATACATATATCTTATATTATATTCTGAACGACACCTAAAGAAAATAGAGATTGGATATTTTATTTCCTAAGTCAAAGACCACGGGTGTCCCACAACCGCCGACTAGATCAGAGACTAATCCCGCTCGCGGTGTGTGACTGCTGCTGACCCAAGGAAATTTTGCACACGGAGGGAATTGAACACGGGTTCTTCCGCTAAATAGATCGTTCCCCCTCATGTGAACGCAGCGGGATCTTACACCACCGCGCCAACTCTTTGGGTTAATAGATATTGGATATATAGGAAGATATAATTAAAAGGAAATTACTGAAAATAAATATTATCCTTCTCTATTAGTTTCTATTTTTTTTTAGAGAGAAAAGGGGTTTATTATTATGAATTAGAAGATAGATGCTGTTATCATTTAATGTTTAACCAAGTGGTCCAGGGTTCGAATCCTGATTATGCCACTTTGGGTATGAAATAAACCATGTTGGGAGGAGAATATCCACCTTGGTGTACGCAGTGACTAATCACAGTCCCCGACGGAGTTTAGTCATTACTTCCAATGATGACTAATCCGTATCCATACCATGGTCAGCAAAAAAAAGAAGATAAATGTTGTACATCATAAGCAACTAAAAGGTCCAATTGGAAACCCAAAGGGTTGGCGTAGTGGTGTAAGACCCTGCTGCGTTCACGTGTGGGGGAATGATCCATTTAGTGGAAGAACCCGTGTTCGATTTCCTCCATGTGTAAAATTTCCTTGGGTCAGCGACAGCCACACTATGCGAGCGGATTAATTAGTAGTCTCTGACCCAGTGGGTTTGAGGACACCCGTGATTTTTGACCTAGAAAAAAAAGAAGAAGTTCCAATTGGAAAGGAACCTCATCTACCCAAAATCTCTCTCCCATATTGAAAGCTAATTTAGCTAATTCATGTGTCACTTTATTCCCCCCTCTTTTCGTGAAAATTAAGGCACTATTACTAAGAAACTTGCAGTGTGCAAAATTCCTGCAAAATAACTTCTGCTGTTTGTGTTGATACTCTTCCTGCTATTAGTTTCTTAAATAGAGGAGAAGAAAAATAATTATTATATAACCCATCCAAACATTTTATAGTTTAGAAAACCTTGGAAGATTTAAATAATTTTACTTCCAAGTACATATGTTTTTATAAAAATAATTTTAAACTTAAATAAAATTTATAAAATATTAACTAAAAATTATTAGATAAAAAACATGAAAATCAATTACTGTTTTAGAGAATTTATATATATAAATAAGAATATAAAAATTTGTATAGTTAATTTTGTAAGAAAATAATTAAAAAAATTTAAAAGAATAAATATTAAAAATATATGTGTCATTTACAGAAAAAATTACACTAAATTGTAATATATCTAATTTTAAGTGAAAAAAAAAAGAAAATTACTTCTTTTAATATCCTAATGTCTTTTCCTTGCTTTTTCTTTCATTGTCTTTTGATTGATTCTTTTCATCCCACTACTTCTCTCTCCTTTGAACGCATATATACCTTGCTTGTTTCCCTTATCTGTAGTATGGGAAACACAAAAAGTAATTTAAATGAGCTGATAAGTACTTTAGAATCTTCAATTCGATCACATCCTTCCGCTTGGCAAGAAAAGTAATTGTATACGTTTAGGGATAACATTAAATGTTATATTTTTTATAATTTTTTTATTGCTTATTCAAGGATATTCGTTAATATTTTTTCATAGTTTAATTTTATTATAAAAAAAGATACCATGATTTGTGATCTTTATGTATTTGTATAATAATTTTTTTTTTTATAAATTTCTACACAATAAAAGAGAGATAACAAAGAACAGAAAATATATAATAAGATGACCGATATACAAGAAACATAAAAACATATATTATAAAAAATATTGTAAAAATAATATAATCCTTTTAATAAGGAGACTTAAAAAGCAATTAAGAAGTGTAGGAGTATCACCCTTCAATAAAAGGTTTTTAAAATTATACCGTGTTACTACTACATCATTAGCATGTCATTGTTCGATCTTCTTTACTCAGCAATCTAGATATTTTCCAAAATCCATAAACAATCAATGAATCGGGAACCATGGTTCCAACATGAAACATCTCTTGAAAATGACGTTTAGATGAAACACAACTCTTGACTTTCTACCTTGAGAATGAGGATAGCATTTGAGGAACTGAACTACCAATCATTTGTTGTACAGATATGCTTAGCTTTCATTACTCATTAGGATTGAACAATATGGCTAGATTCGTTAGTACTAATTAATTAAGCTATAAGCCTATAACTAGAATATATTATAGGCTCTTCGTTGTTCAACCTGAATACAAGTATCAATATAAATAAAGAAAATTTTGAATAAACTTGAGATTAAAGCACAAGTGAATGGATCAATTGGTACCGGATATTTTAGTTTAACTAGTAATTTTAAGTTTGAGTTTTGAGTTTATAATTGGGCTTAATATCCAATTTGGTTTCTTAGTTTATTAAACATGCTAAATTAGGTCCCTTTATTTTTTGAGTATGCAATTAGGTCCTTTAATTTTTTATTTTTACCCAATTAGGTCCCTTTGGTTTTTGAGTATGTAATTAGGTCCTTTAGTTTTTTATTTTTACCCAATTAAGTCTTTTTCGTCAGGTCCTTTAGTTCTTTTTTGAGTATGTCAGACCTGATGGAAATGACTTAATTAGGTAAACATAAAAACTAAAGGACCTAATTGCATACTAAAAAAACAAAGGACCTAATTGGATAAAAATAAAAAATTAAATGACCTAATTGCATACTCAAAAAATAAAGGGACCTAATTGAGTATGTTTAATAAACTAAAGGACCAAATTGGATATTAAGTCTTTATAATTGTGTTAAATACTCATAAAAAAAGCTTTTTGTTGTTCATAAAAAAAGTTTTGTTATTTATAGTACAACCTAACTGAGATCGTCTTCCTTATTGAATTGGTGTATTCGAAATTCTGATTGCTCCATTTGTTTTATGTCATAACTTTTATCCACTCTTTGTCTCTCCCTTTCCTTGATATGAAAGGTCTATGTCCTATATAAAAAAAGGAAAAAAATGAAAAACAAAAACAGAAACAAATTTAACCCATAGCTTCATTAGGCTGAAAACTTATACTTATCCATTAGATTTAGATCAACCATATAATATGTATAAAGTCATAAGTTTAAATTTCAATACGACTATTGTAAAAAAAAAAAAAAAACTAATTGCTACAGTTTGTACTACTCCTATCATTTAATTTAACATTCAGTGTTCTTTATGGTAACTATAATGGTGCAACTACCATCATTTAATGTTCAGCATTCTTTACACCCTACCCAAGTCGTGTCATACTTAATGCATCGACAAGCATCAATAATTTAGCTTATTTTTGTTCAAAGAAGACCTTATCCCATGCAAATATATGTCTTCTCTTCCCTAAATCACAGGAAAAAAAAAAAAAAGCTTGCTTTGGAGCATGACAGATGAATTTTTTTTACCAAAAAACATATCTATTTGTTTTTTTTTAAAAAAAAAACCTTGCTTCTGTCATCCTAAGTTACTCAACCATGCTTGATAAGGTTGGCTCATTGTTTCGGGATGTATTATAAAGGAAAATTAAATATCATAGATAATGAGGAAAGAGATATCGGTGGAGTTGTTAACTTGTGAGGCATGTGAAAATGGACAATCTCTGATCCAAGTAACTTGACCATGAGCTGATGGATCAATGATCATGGTTATCATATAAGGATGACACGGGGAAGATCTCGTGACACTCTTTGTTGGTTTCTTTTTTTCTTTTTCATCTTTGGTTATGTTGTTGTGGCCTTGTGGGTATTTTTCTCTGAAGGAGGTATTTTCATCACAGGTTCATATTGTTTCATCCTGGATTTTGTTCATGGTTTCATATAATTTATTTATTATTTGTCATTCTCATTTTCAGTTATCCAAATAAACAGATAGAATTTTCCCACTCATTTCCTTATTATTTCTATCCATTCAAACAACATAAAATTTTCATCTTATTTCTTTTTTATTTTTATCCTTCTTATTTTCTTTTCTTTCTATTTTACTCCTATTCGAAACGAGAAATATTCTAGAGTATATATAGAGGAAGAGAGAGAAAAATTTGGAAAAGAGAGATAAAGCGACAAATATGTTGACACAATTAAGTGATATAATGAAAAAAAAAATGATGAAATAATTTACATGAAATTTTAGATTCAAACTTAGAAATTTTATTGTAGGTTAATTTTAATGTCTCTTAAATATATATATTGATTAAAAAATTTATAACAAAGGTGTACTCATAATATTAAATGTTATTTTTATTATTTTATTTTAATTTTTATTGCTTTCTTTAAGGATATTCATTAATATTTTGTCATAGTTATATTATAAGAGAAAAAAGACTATGCACTAATTTTACACTGTCATCCAATTACAATCTATAATAAATTTGTTGACTTTTATGAAATTATATTAGAACTCATATGAACGATGATTTATGATTAAGTGATAGTGTAAAATGTTTAGTGTAAAATCTCAATACATTACCATTAAATTCTTATAAAAAATAATTCCGTGATTTGTGACTTTTACAAAAGAAATTGTATCTGTATGTGCGCGAAAGACGTGCTGGACCTTTGTAGTTTGTATCACTCAAGGAAAACGTTTTCAAAATTTCACTGCATGTCGCATCATTGTGTCAGTGTCCGTTCTTCTTGGTTCTTACTCAGCAATCTAGATATTTTCCCCTTACCCCAATAAACCAACCAATGAATAGGGATGTATTTTTCGTGAACCTTGAACATGGAAAGTTTGTACGTTGGTTCTATTTCAAAGTGACACTGACACTGACACTGACACGTGTCTTGAAAATGACGTTTGGGAACCATGGTTGCAGATGAAACACAACTCTTGACTATCTTGAGAATGAGGATATCATTTGAGGAACTGAACAACCTTTCATTTGTTGTACATATATGCTTAGCTTTAATTACTCATTAGGATTGAACAATATGACTAGATTCGTAAGTAATATAAGCTATAACTACAATATATTATAGGCTCTTCGTTGTTAAACCTGAATACCAGTATCAGATATAAATAAAGAAGTGTGTGAATCAATTGATGTGGGGTTATTCTAACTTAATCAGAGGTTTCGAATTCGAGTTTTGAGTATGTAATTATGTTAAATACTTAGAAGAAAAGTTTTATTGCCTATAGTGATTCTATTCGGCTTGAACAAGATTATCTCCGGTAGAAGATACAAAATTATTTCAATTCAACCAGTCATGTTGAGTTTTAGTTTAAAATATACAACTGTATTAAATACTTAAAAGGAAAAAGGAAAAACAAAAGCAGAAACGAATTTAACCCCTTGATCTGCAATCTGCATAGCTTCATTAGGCTGAAAACTTATGTCCATTAGATTTAGATCAACCATCCAATTTCTCGTGTTAAAATCTGAAACTGTAGTGCAATAATCCACATCTCAGGGGCTAAGTGCTACAGTTTGTATCACTTATTGTTCAGCATTCTTTACAGTAACTATAATGGTGCAACTACCACGTGTTGTTTAAGTTATTTTTTATGGATTCTAGACATATCATTTTTTTAAAAATTTTATACACCTTAATCAAATTTTTAATGGTGCAACTACCACGTGTTGTTTAAGTTAACTTTTTTATGGATTCTAGACATATCATTTTTTTAAAATTTTATACACCTTAATCAAATTTCTTCTCTACTTGTACAGTTCTAAAAAATTCGATAAAGAAGTTGCAAAAGTTTCGGGTATACCTTCCACGTACAGAGTTAGGTACTAGTCGAAACTATCACTGGAAAAGTGGTGTCATACTTGATGCGTCGACGAGCACCAATAATTTGGCTTATTTTGTTCAAAGAATAATATATATGTCTTCTCTTACCACATGCTAAATCACAGAAAAATAAAAAGAAAAAAGAAAAAGCTTGCTTGGAGCAAGACAGGTGGATTTTTTACCATAAGAATATTTGTTTATTTTTTCAAAGAAAAAACTTGCTTCTGTCTTCTTAAGGATGTGTTTAGGAACTAGTTACGTTTCACGTAATGACCGTTCAAAAAAAATTATTCTCATATTACTTTTGTTTTTTTGCCTTGAAACACGTATTTTTCCATTAAGCGTGGATTCAAACGATTAACCAAACACACATTAAACCATGCTTGATAAGGTTGACACGTTGTTTCGTGATGGATTTGAAAGGAGAAAAGAAATTATAGATAATGAGGAAAGAGATCGGTGTAGTGCTAATTTGTGAGCTGGCATGTGGGACTTTTTAACCAAAATAGGTAGAAAAAAAAAAGTAAATACCAAAAAGGTATTCTTTGAAAACAATTTATATGACATGGGTTATTTTTGTCACGTCAGAATAACAGAAGGTGCCACACAGTGTGACTTCTCATGCACTTTGAATTTTTTAACATAGGAGGCACCACATCGTGTGTTTTCTTCCGTTGCTTTTTTTTAACACAGGAGGCGCCACACTGTGTGTCTCCTTCTATTGCTTTTTTCAAAACAGGTGGCGCCACACCCTGTGTCTTCTCCTGTTGTTGACGCGCTGCAAACAACGCAGTGCAGGAGGCGCCAGCCAGCCAGGCTTCTCTTGTGCATTGTTTGTTTGCTTTAAAATATATTACAATTATTTTTAGAGTGGTGTAAGCTTCGCTGCGCTTACACGTGGAGAATGATCTATTTAACGGGAGAACTCGTGTTTTGGATTCTTTCCATGTGTAAAATTCTCTTGGACCAGCATCAGCCATACACCCCAAGCAAAATTAGTCTCTCACGCGGTGAGTTGAGGGACACCCATGGTCTCTAACATAGGATAAATCAAAGAGTTTAATTTCTCTGTCTTATCAATGTAAAAAATTCTATACTTTCAAGATCATGTCATTTGGTGTTTATTATTTTTTAAATGTTGTTAAGTAGCGAATGACAAACAGTATGTATGTATATGTATATAAAAGAAAGAGAATTCACAAAAAAAAACTAAAATAGAATTTTGGTTCCGTCATTTTAATTTAAAGTCGCTGCTGGTCTAAGATAATTTTGCACACGGAAAGAATCGAACACAAGTTCTCCTATTAAATAGATCATTCTCCACGTGTAAAGGCAGTGGAGCTTACACCACTATAAAAATAATTGTAATATATTTTAAAGCAAACAAACAACGCACAGGAGAAGCCTGGCTGGCTGGCACCTCTTGCACTGCGTTGTTTGTAGCGTGTCAGCAACAGGAGAAGACACACGGTGTGGCGCCACCTATTTCAAAAAAAGCAACAGAAAGAGACACACAATGTGACGCCTCCTGTGTTAAAAAAAAAAAACAGAAGGTGACACACAGTGTGACACCTCCTGTGTTAAAAAAAGCAACAGAAGGAGACATATAGTGTAGCGTCTCCTGTATTAAAAATTTTGAACTGCATGAGGAGTCACACAGTGTGGCGCCTTATGTTATTCTGACGTGACAAAAACAATCCATGCCATCTAAATTGTTTTCAAAGAATACCTTCTTGGTATTTTCTTTTTTTTTTTCTAGGTTAAAAAGTCGGCATGTGGAAATGGACAATCTCTTATCCCAGGATTCATGGTTTTCTATTGCGTCAAAGTTGATTTGCGTTTAAGTGAAGCTAATATCTATAGCTTCTTTATATTTCATTAGTTCTGACGTGATTTATTTTATCTTAATACATGTACAAGACGTTGTGTCAAACACAATATGTTGTGGGTATTTTCTTTTGATGGAGGTGATCTGTGTGTTCATCATGGCTTTTGTTCATGGTTGGTTCGTAGCTTTGAAAAGTCTCATGGTTTGCATTTACAGTGGTTTAGAGTCAAAAAGTGGGGAAAAAAAAACGAAAAGAAAAAGTATTGTTTCTTGTAGATGAGGCAATCAATGTGTTCCTTTGGGGGTAGACAAGCAATGACAAGTCGCCTTTGAGTGTGGTGTGGTAGGTTGCTTTTAGCTATTTTTGAATAAGGCTAAGTAAGGGGGCATCAGGTTTTTTAAGAGGACTCAATTTTCATGTGTAAGGCAAAAAGAAAATGTGGCAAATAGCTTAGGTCAGCTCATCTCACTTGGTCAAGAGCGGTATACCAAATATTTACGAGGGTGGGTGACCTTAGCCCTCAGTGTCTTGTGGTCCTAGGCATCTTTTGTTCGAAATGCGATGTGTTTTGCTCTCCATTCAATCATAACCATCACATCTTTTAGATGGTCTCAGGAGCATTTTCCATCCAAAGACATCATGCAACTAATCAAATCAGAGTTGTCGCACCTAAATGAGAGATTGATAATTGCCTTATTTACTTAATTGTTGAATGATTTTTAAGGTAATTATTTCACTTTCATCCTCATTTAGAGTAATGTTTGACTCATTTAGTTGTAAATTTTTAAGTATTTAGTTTCTAGTTTAGTTGTTTAGTTTCATGGTTGCATCTTATATTTTTTGTTTGCATTTTATGTAGAAATGGAGAATTGAAGATTGAGAGATTCATTTGGATCTCTATTTTGAAGCCTTGAAGAATTACCTTGAACAACAAATTTTGTTTAAGCTACCTCAGCTGGTTTAAGCGAAATTATCTTTTTGTGAATAGTAAAATTTGGCCGTTAGGCTCAAGCAAAGACAAGTTGCTCAAGTGAAAAGTAGAGCAAAAACATCAAGTTCAAAAGTTGGCTTAAGCAACCTCAGGTGGCTAAAGCAAGATCCAGTTTCAGACTTACCATTTTGCAGTTTTGCTTAAGTGAGCAGAGATGATTTAAGCGAACTGTCACTTAAAGTAAAAACTTTGCTGATGTATAAATAGAGTAAGTTGTCATTTAAAGAGGGGGGTTGTAGAGAGGGACACAAATCTTCATTGTTCTATTTGGGAGAGAAACTCCTTCTTGCTCCATGGGAGCATCTTCCATTCTCCATGTATTTTGAGGCTACCCATGGAAATGGGTATCTAAATCCTCCATTGTTGGGGTTAGATGTAACCAAACTCAAACTCTCTTGTATATTTTGATATTATATATATATATATATATATATATATATATATATATATATATATATATATATATATATATTCAGTGTACTCAATGTTAATATTTGCTTCTTTGCTTAATGCTTGTTGTGGATTGATCAACCATAGCTTGTTTTTATGACGTGATTGTTGTTGGAAAATGCCTTCCTTGTCTTGAACTGAAGCAAAATACCCAATGAACTTGGTATCTAGGAATGGAGCTTAGTTCATTGGTTATCTTGTGTCACTAGACTTAAAGCTAGTTCCTTTCTTAAGTTTTTGAGGAATCGAGACTTAATAATGGAACATCAACCAAAACGTTCATGTTTTATTGCTTTATATGGTAGTTGTTAGCTTAGTTAGTAAATTTTGTGAAGTTCACCTAATATTGTGCAAGTCTCTTGGAAAACGATACTTGGACTTTCCATTTTACTACTTATGCGATATCATAAAACGTATGCTTTTGCCAAGAAAAAAGTACATTTTATTGGCAATCATGTTTCTAGAGTTTACCAAATCCTCTGGCACCAAGTGCAATGAAATGAGTCCAGGTAGAAACTTATTCTGTCCAGTGAAAATAAATTAGTAGCAAATACTAATGCATGACTAATGCAAGGCTCATTGTAAGAACAAAGTTTTTCATTTAAGCATGAAATAAGAACAAAGGTTATTCTAAAATTCCTATTTTAGAATATAGCTTAACAAGCTGGACTCCTGCCATCTCATAATTTGGGATAAAATATTGGGCGATCCCATTCTGTGACAACATGGTCACGAGTTATCTCCTTGAGTGAATGGCAACCACTTAGTGCCATAGTTAGTTCAAACTCATCACGAAGCATTTGAAGTACTTTTCTCACACCAGCCTCACCATCAGCAGCCAATGAAAACAGCACAGGTCAACCAATCTGAAATTTGAGATGAAAGGCAAAGATATTAATAGCAGGAATGTGGGGTTAGCTAGATTATTTTAGATCATCTGCCTCTAATCAAACACTAGTAAACCAATGAAATAGAAAAGCATATTCCTTAAGTTTCCTTGGCATTTGTGGAAAATCCATATTCTGAGGAAATTTCTGTGATCAGGATCATATGCTTCTCTGTAGAACTTAGGAACTACACCCTCAATGATGCATATATGCTTCGGTAACACAAGCAACCATACATATACTGTGTAGTTAAGCATTCAACAGTTTAATTTGCTATGATGGTGTGATCAAACTTTCGTGCGTGTACTTACGAATACACCAGCTGCTCCAAGAGCTAGTGCTTTAAAAACATCTGTCCATCGGCGAATTCCACCATCCAGAAAAATTGGAATTCTTCCTTGTGCAGCTTTAACTACCTATTCAATTCAAGCAACCGATGTTTCCATTATGATAAATGAATTGAAAGAGGAAATTATTCAATAGGACCCAAAATTTAAAAAGAAAAATGAAAATGCAACGTTTACGAGTAAGGAAACAGGCAATGAAAAAGAATTTTGCAATGATTCAAATATAACAGCTTTAATGTTTTAAAGCATAATGCACGATTAACTAAAATCAAACAAAGAATGAGGAAGACGTTAGTTGCACTACCAAGAATGATACCACTAGGAGTGGTTCATTTCTATTTCAATTAATATAAAAAAATCCTGAAATGATTAGGATCTAGTACCTCTTCCAAAGCCATAATAGTTGCAGGGACATAGTCAAGTTGGCGAGCTCCATGATTGGAAACAATGATTCCAGCAGCTCCAGCTTGTATGGCTATCCTTGCTACATTATTAGCATAGGATATGTGATTAGATTCAAGATTGAGAAAAAAAATCCTAATAAAGATAAAATGGAAACGGAAGCAACAAAGAGTATCTGTTTGATAGGCTTACTATCTTCAGCAGTAAGTACACCCTTCAATAAAATTGGCAATGAAGTGATTGTTTGGAGCCATTTGATATCCTGAAACAAGATTTACCATAGTATTACTTCCACATTCAGTGTCACAGATTAGAAAAATTGTATGTGTGAAATATCTATATCACCTTCCAGTTGAGTGACCGATCAAATAGTCCAGCAACATAAGTGGCAACAACAGATTCACTAGTCTGGAATGTATGATATGTTATTTTTGTGGTGTATACAGTTTTGATACCACTGATGAATTATATTTTGTTGTGTGTGTATAGAGATATATTTGTGATGAGTTATATTTTGTTGTGTGTGTATAGAGATATATTTGTAGAAGAAAGAGATATATTATGTGGAGGAACTGTGTAAATATTTTATTCATGGGCTCTATATATAGAGCAAAAGTGTAACATAAAATTCAAATATTATCTTAATCTTTAAATCAAAATCCTAATCTCCTTAAATCTAAAAGATAAGATCAAATCCTTATCTTTATCTAAACAAATTCATAATATTTTTAAATCTAAATAATATCCTAAAGATTTGAAACAAAATAACAAATTTTTAAAAGATAAACTAAATTATTCAAATTTCTAATCTAAAGATTTCAGGCATATTTCTCAACAATGTAATCCCAAACAGAAAATAGCAACAGTAACAACAATAAGATGACCAATAATGGAAAACCCATCTGATTTCAAAATTTCATACCAATAATGGAATATAGTAATGTAATCACAAACCTTGTCCACCTACCACCTTTCCAAGATCCAATCCTTCAAAATTCTTCAATACCATGTTTGGTGGCAATGTAAATCTGTAAAATACCCCATCAAAAATTTTAGTTAGTTATTAATTCAATCATGATGACCTATGTAAAGTTTTATGGAAAGACTTCCCATTGAAATTTCCAAATGGTTGCCAACCTGTTTTTGATGTCAGCCTCCCTACGACCAAGAATTGGAGTGTCCACAGTAAGGGCAATTGCCTTGAAACCAGCTCTTCCAGCTCTTCTCACAAGCTGAGCAACCACATTTCTGTCTTTAAACACCTGAGACAAGAACAGAACAGTAACATATTAGGTATTAACACAAGATTGTTGAGAATTTTAGATAAGAGGAGATATTCATATCAGTGCTTGCATAACTGAAGCAAGAAGAATAATATTTTGTTATTAAAAGGAAGTGTGGAAGGAAAAGAAATGGTTTGTGAAACTATTAAGATCTTTTCTGGCAAAAATCGCTGGAAACAAAATGCAAGTAATACATTGCCCTGTGGCAGTATGCAGGAATGAAGCCATAATTTGCCAAACTCATTAAAACAATCATAAAAGTGCAACCAAAAAAATTATATTGACAATTCATAAAAGTGATTTCCTGTTTTATACTAAGTTGCTTGGAAATGTTTCATTGTCAAGAAAATGTTCTTGTTTTCAATGAGGAGACTTTTAACACACATCAAAGAAAACTAGAAAAGAGAATTTGGAAAGAAGAAATGAGAGCCATATACTCACATGGAGTTGAAAAAAACGAATGCCGGGACCTGTTGAAGCAACCTCCTCAACACTGGAAGTAGCCCATGCAGACAGTGTCTATGTCTATGTCTATGATTAGGGATGGCAATGGGTAGGGTCTGGATAGAGTCCTATAATACGCGTTCCCATACCTGCGTTTAAAAAAAATACACATACCCGTGCGGGTAGCAACTTTAATCCCCATTCTCATACCTGCTGGGTACCTATATACCCAAATCCGCACCCGTTACCCGCACTTTAAATCAATAAATCAATAAAAAAATAGGCTTAAATGTAATTTTGGTCCTCCTATTTTGCACAATCCAAAATTTTAGTCCTCCTATTTTAAAATAGAGATATTTAATCCTCTTATTTTGCACAATCCACAGTCTTGTTCCCTCTATTTTAAAATAGAGACATTTAGTCCCTCAATTTTGTAAAATCCGTAATTTTGGTCCTTTCATCAAATTGAAAACATTGACAATTAAGATATTAACGTTGACATTGACGTGATTCACATATAATGACATGACATGAGATTATTTATTTATTTTTTTAATTATTTTAAATAGTAATAATTATTTGTTTATCTACGTCACTAAAGTACATGTCATGGTTGGGGTAATCGTGAGTTCTAATTAAAAATCACAATTCTTAATCATTTATTTTAAACTAGTTCTACATTGTTGAAACACATGTAATTAAATAAATGATATTACCTTTTTTTAAAATATATTTTTCATCAATTATTCTACCCGGTATTTAAAATAATTAAAAACTAAATAAATAATCTTGTGTCACGTCATTATATTTGGACAACATTAAGGTTAACGTTAATTTCTTAACAGTCAACGCTTTCAATTTGATGGAAGGACCAAAATTACAAATTTTACAAAATTGGGGACTAAATGTCTCTATTTTAAAATAGGAGGACCAAAATTGCGAATTGTGTAAAATAAGAGGACTAAATGTCTCTATTTTAAAATAGGGGGACTAAAATTGTGAATTGTGCAAAATAGAGGGACCAAAATTGCATTTAAGTCATAAAAATATTAATTAAAAAATTATTACAAGTAAATTAAAAATTCACGCTTAAATAATTTAAATTTAACATTAAAAACATCCACACATAATATTAAAAATATAAAATATAAACTTATTGTAACTTATAACATAAATCTTTTATTGTTTATGTTAGTTTATAGAAAATAATTTTTTTTAAAAAAAAAGTATATATATAACATAATTATTTATTTAAGTAAGTTATCCATCCCTATCTATGATAGAAAAAGAAATATGAAAATTAATCTGGCGGAAAGTAAATAAGTAAAACAAATGCATGCAGGTCGGTAGACCTATAGCATTTCATATTAGTGTCAAATAAATAATAAAACTACAAGGAAACAAATATAGTTTTTGTCTAGAAATAAAACCAACGTTGATGGCAAATATGGTGAAAACCAAACCATGATTGTGCCAGCTGCTGATGCCGCTCTAGCAGTAGCAAATTCTCCTGCACAAAAGTTGCATAATTTGTTTTAATTTATAACTTTTTCCCAACTGTAGTAAGAAATAAACTTCAATTAAAAGTTTATTAAGAATCAAGGACTTCTGCATTAACAAAATCTGCAAAATTAATGTTTAATTCTGATGAATTTTATAATTTGTAGTATATACCAGAAAGGCTTAAATACTTTTAGTTCTTGCAATTTATCGTTTTTTTCTTTTCGTCCTTAAAAACAATAGTTTTAGTCTTTGCAAATTATGTTTCTTTTATTTTTCGTCCTTAAAGTGATTTTAGATAGCGCTTTGAACAATGGAAAAAACGCTAAAAAACATAATTTGTAAGGACTAAAACCAAATTTTTTTTTTGCAAGGATGAAAAGTAAAAATGCGCTAAATTGCAAGAAGTAAAAAGATATTTAAACCTACCAGAGATAACAATTTCAATAGTCAAATGATGTCAGGATCAGAGTATTCTGCTCTATAAAACAAATTTTCCAGAAGCTCCTACACCTTTTCTGTTTCATTGAAAACACTAGTTTTCCTGAGATTGTCTTCAATTCATTGCAAACCTTTTAGAAAACAATGTAGACAGTCATTATTTTTCGATAAATTCTTTTGCTTCATATTGATTGTAAATATGTAATCCTATTTAAGAAAGGATAATAGCAGTTTTTGTTGAAAAGGGAATGTTCTGTTAATTAAGAAAAACCTCTTTTGAATCCTCTCTTTTATGTTCTTGTGCATATAGTACTCTAAAGCATACAGAACCTTTACCGATTTTAGCATAAACATACTCCATAAACTTTCTGTTGAAGAGTCACAGATACCTTCTCATTCAATTAAATGCATGTAAGCTACTTATTGTGGCACTCTATACCTCATCCTATAATAATTTCACCCCAAGGTATTGCAATGTGTAATTATGTGCTTTTTAGCTTTATGAGAATGGAATTATAGCTTTATGAGTGCTACAACAACAACAAAATACTGGATGTAATGGCAATATCTTATGTGGCACAGACCATGAGGGTGAGCCATCTTGTGCATGGCTGTTGGAGCAATCATGATAGGCATTGATATTTTGAAGCCTAATACAGTTGTAGTCAAGTCTATCTTGCTTACATCAACAAGAATACGCGGCCGGAACCTGTTTGAAGTAAACTAAATAGATGTTGAGAGAAGGGCTTTAGAATATAAAACACAAGGTTAAAGGGGAGATGAAAATTAATTAAAGGAAGCATAAGTTGCAATCTCATAACAGAGGGAAATCCTAATGTGTCCTAGGAATCCAAGGAAAGGTGATTGGTGAACTTAGATTTTGAATGCATAATGGGGTACTAGTTCCTGAGAAAAAATATATAACAGAATCCTTGAGAATGCATTTCGGTTCTCTTTCAAAGTCCACTGATCCCCTGACCCTGATGCAAAGTAGTCATAAACCATCTTTGGCAATTTTTCCTTTGCAATTGCCTCATACTCGGTAACATTAGTTATCATCTCCATCTTCATTAGATTTACTTATAATGTCCGCAGGATCTGCTGAAAGTGAGTTTGAAGTATAGTGATTAAATAACATGAAATCATATCAAATGCATTCCAATGCAAAGATTCTATGCAATATCAATAAATGCAAACATGAGTATATCTGAAGTTCACTGATTCATTTCAGAACACTATATCAAACATGCTGGTTAGAATCCTGTCAAAACACAATCTTGGACGTGACAACTAAAAGCAGAAAAACGTAGTATTTTGGAATCCCTCATTGGTGTTTCAATTAACCACCAACGAAGAGTAGTCTTTTATGAAAAAGAGTGATCATTCATGCAGGATCTTCTGAACTTTTCATGTCAAAAGTCAAAACTCCAATTTTTTTTTTTTTTAAACTCAGGCATTTCCGGTTGAGAATCAAGACTAATTTATCAAGATATTGAGATTCATTTAAGAAGTTAACCTTATCCAATAAATATTTTTTCTTACATATAGACCTAGGCATCAAACCCGTGACTGCATGCTCAAGAGACAAGTTGTTATCCGTCAACCTTACCACACCATATTGGTAAAACTCTACTTTTATGATTTAATTAATGTTTTGAAAAATCAGACTAGATCAAGGTTAACCATAGTTAAATCGGTAATAATTTGATAATAATTTTTTAAAATTTAATATAATATATTAAATAATATTAAAAAATAACATAATATTTATTTCATAACATAATATTATGTTTATATTTTAAAGTATGTTTATATTAAATTAAACCATTATTAAGTTGAAATAATATTTTACACGAAAAGAAAACATAATAATTATTAAGATTAGGTTTAAATATGTTTTTAGTCTTTGTAATTATAGTTTTTTTTTTGTTTTGTTGGTCCTTATAAAATTATTTTAGGTTCAAAATGGTCCTTATAAAATTTCTTTTATTGATTTTGATCCTTGTTATTTTGTTGTAGTCTTTATAATATATTCATTTTTTCATTTTTGTCCTTGTCATATGTAAATAATTTGCTTTAAATCCCTAACAAATATTTTTCAAAGGGACTAATTCAAAATGAACAAAATATTATAGAGACTAAAACAAAAAATAGATATATTATAAGGACTAAAACAAAATAATTAGAACCAAAACAAAAAAAAAAAAAGGAATTTTACAAGGATCAAAACAAAAACAAAAAACAATACATTACATAGACCAAAATCATATTTAAACCTTAAGATTAACTATATAATACTATATTATTTTTATTAAGACATAAAATATTCTTTTCTAGACATAATAGATTCTTTCTCTTGCTCCAACATGAGAGAATTGGAATGAAACTTGTTTTTAGAATTACTGAATCCCACATAAGAGAATTGGAACGAAACTTATAGTAATGGAATGTAAGTAATAGGCTAAAGTTGATAGAGAAAGAATTGCTGAGTCCCACATTGGGAAATTGTATTGCTGAGTCTCATAGGCATTGAATACAAAAATGAAAGGAACCGTAAATTGAGACTACAAAACAAAGTTAATCATGCTCATAATCAATTAGTATGATAAAAATTTATGATCAAATATGTTATGCACGACCGCAAATAACATGAAATTAAAATCAGATGCTAAGTTGAAAGGGAGAACCTTTGGCTTGGGCTGCAGAGGTGAGGAATACAAGGAAGCTAAAAAGGAACAAGTGTCGAGAAAGTAAAAGAGTCACAAGGTATATAAGAGAGCCAAAGAAACACAAAAGGAAAATAATAAAGAAATTGCATAGTGACAAAATGATAAGTGAAAATGGACAAATAGAGAATCTCTGTTCCAAGTGACACCCGCGCGGGAAGATCTCGTGACACTCTTTGTTGGTTTCTTTTTTATCATCTTTGACTATGTAGTGGGTATTTTCTTCTGATGGAGGTATTTTCATCACAGGTTCATCATGGTTGCATCATGGATTTTGTTCATGGTTTCATATAATTCGTTTATTTCTTATCACTCTCTTTTTCAACCATCCAAACAATTTTTCCATACACTCATTTTCTTATTATTTCTATCCATCCAAACAATACATTTTTTCATCCTATTTTTTTTTATCCTTCTTTTTTTTTTCTTTCTATTTTACTCCTATTTTGGAGGGTATAAAGAGGACGGAATAGAGAGAAAAACTTGAAAAAGAGAGAGATAAAGTGTCAAATGTATTAAGTGATGTTAAAAAAAAAATGAGAAAATTTTTTTACATGAAATTTTATCATCAGACTTAGAAATTTTTATTGTAGGTTAATTTTAATGTCTTAAATATATTGATTAAATTTTTTTATAACAATGAATATTCATAATATATTTTTTATATATTTTCTTAATTTTTTATTGCTTGCTTTAATTATATTCGTTAAAAAAATTTCTTAGTTATTATATTATAAAAAAGATACCGTGATTTTTTACTTTTAGAAAAGAAATTGTATTTGTATGTACGCTAAAGATGTGCTGGACCTTTGTATGACACTCAAGTAAAACGTTTTTAAAATTGCACTGTGTCACATCACTGTGTCAATTTCCATTCTTTCTTACTCAGCAATCTAGATATTTTCCCATACCCTTAATCCATATACCAATCAATGAATGAATCGGGATAGATTTTTCATGAACCTTGAACATGGAAATCTTGTACGTTGGTTCTATTCAAAGTGTCAGTGACACATCTCTTGAAAATGACGTTTGGGAACCATGGTTCCAGATGAAACACAACTCTTGACTTTCTACCTTGAGAATGATCGAGGATAGCATTTGAGGAACTGAACTACTATCATCTGTTGTACTTGTACATGCTTAGCTTTCATTACTCATTAGGATTGAACAATATGGCTAGATTCATTAGCAGTACTAATTAATTAAGCTATAATAAGCCTATAACTAGAATATATTATAGGCTCTTCGTTGTTAAACCTGAATACCAGTATCAGATATAAATAAAGAAGATTTTGAATAAACTGAGATTAAATCACAAAATAACTTACATGTGAATGTTTCAGTTTAACTAACGATGTCAAGTTTAAATTTTGTGTATGAGTTGTGCTAAATACTTAGAAAAAGTTTTGTCGTTCTCAATGTTCTTCCTCACATAAAAATAAATAAAAATGAACGAGATTAAAACTGAGGTTGTGTTCCTTTGTGAATTCGGTGTATTCGAAATTCTGATTGCTCCATTTGTTTTATGTCATAACTTTGATCCCTTCTTTGTCTCTGCCTTTTCTTGGTCTGAAAGGTCTATGTCCTATGTAACAAAAAGGAAAGAAAAGAAAAACAGAATTTAACCCCTTGATCTGCAATCTGCATAACTTCATTAGGTTGAAAACTTATGTCCATTAGATTACATCAACAATCCAATTTCTCGTGTTAAAGTCTGAAACTGAAGGGCAATGATCATCATCTCAGGGGCTAAGTGCTACAGTTTGTATCATTTAATGTTCAGCATTCTTTACAGTAACTATAATCGTGCTACTACCATATGTTGTTTAAGTTAATTTTTATGGATTCTAGATATATCATTTAAATATATATATATATATACACCTTAATAAAATTTCTTCTCTATATGTACAGTTCTATGAAAATGGATAAATAAGTTGCACAAGTTTGGGGTATAGGTATACCTTCCACGTATAGAGTTAGGCACTTGTCAAAACTATCACATAAAAAGTGGTGAGTGTCATGCTTAATGCGTCGACAAGCACCAATAATTTTGCTTATTTTTGTTCGAAGAAGACCCTATCCCATGCTAATATATGCTTTCTCTTCCCACTTGCTAAATCACAGGAAAAAAAGAAAGAAAAAAGAAAAAGCTTGCTTGGTGCAAGACAGATGGATTTTTTTTTTACCAAAAAAAATATTTGATTTATTCTTAAAAAAATTGCCTCTGTCTTCTTAATTTACCAAACCATGCTTGATAAGGTTGGCTCATTCGGGATGGGTTTGAAAGGAGAAAGTATAGATAATGAAGAAACAGGTCGGTGGAGTGTTAACTTGTGAGGCAAGTGAAAATGGACAATGTCTTATATCCAAGTGACTTAACGATGAACAGATGGATCAATCACGGTTCTCAAAGAAGGATCACATGGGAAAGATCTCATGACACTTGTTTTCTTGTTGCGTCAAAGTTGATCCGCGTTTAAGTGAAGCTAATATTTATAGCTTCTGTGTATTTTGTTAATTTGTTAGTTTTGACGTTTTTTTTTTGTTTTTTTTTTTATTTTTTTATCTTAATAAATGTATAAGACGTTATACCAAACACACAATATGTTGTGTTGTAGGTATTTTCTTCTGATGGAGGAGTTCTATGGTTTCATCATGGATTTTGTTCATGGTTGGCTCCTGGCTTTGTAAAGTCTCATGCTTTGCATTTACAGGGGTTGAGTCAAATAGTGGATCAAAGGTATTGTGTCTTAAAGATGAGGCAAGCTATGGGTTCCTTTTGGGTAGAAAAGCAATGACAAGTCGCATTGTAGGTTACTTATAGCAAATTTTGAGCAAGGCTATCAGGGTATCAGGTTTTTTAAAAGGATGCAATTTTCATGTTTAAGGCATCCTTTGTTCGAAATGTGATGTGTTTTGTTCTCCATTCCATGATAACCATCACATCTTTGATTTCAAGGCTTGAGATGGTCTTTGGAGCATTTTCCATCCAAAGACATATATCAAGCAACTAATCAAATCAGAGTTGTCGCACCTAAATGGGAGATACATGATCATAAAACATAAGCATTTGCCAAGAAAAAAGTACATTTTATTGGCAATCATGTTTCTAGAGTTTTCCATTGAAGCATGAAATAAGAACAAAGGTTATTCTAAAAATCCTATTTTAGAATATAGCTTAACAAGGTGGAGTGCTGCCATCTCATAACTTGGGAGCAAATCTTGGGCGATCCCATTCTGTGACAACATGGTCACGAGTTATCTCCTTGAGTGAAGGGCAACCACTTAGTGCCATAGTTAGTTCAAACTCATCACGAAGCATTTGAAGTACTTTTCTCACACCAGCCTCACCATCAGCAGCCAATGAAAACAGCACAGGTCTACCAATCTGAAATTTGAGATGAAAGGCAAAGATATTAATAGCAGGAATGTGGGGTTAGCTAGATATTTTAGATCATCTGCCTCTAATCAAACACTAGTAAACCAATGAAATGGAAAAGCATATTCCATAAGTTTCCTTGGCATTTGTGGGAAATCCATATTCTGAGGAAATTTCTATGATCAGGATCGTATGCTTCTCTGTAAAACTTAGAAACTACACCCTCTATGATGCATATATGCTTCGGTAACACAAGCAAGCATACATATACTGTGTAGTTAAGCATTCAACAGTTTAATTTGCTGTGATGGTATGATCAAACTTTCGTGTACTTACGAATACACCAGCTGCTCCAAGAGCTAGTGATTTAAAAACATCTGTCCCTCGGCGAATTCCACCATCCAGAAAAACTGGAATTCTTCCTTGTGCCGCTTCAACTACCTATTCAAGTCAAGCAACCAATATTTCCAATAAGTTAATGAATTGAAAGAGGACATTATTCAATAGGACCCAAAAAATTTAAAGAAAAAAATGAAAATGCAATGATTAGTAAGGAAACATGCAATGAAAAATAATTTTGCAATGATTCAAATATAACAGCTTTAAAGTTTTAAAGCATAATACATGATTAACTAAAATTGAACGAAGAATGAGGAAGACTTTAGTTGCATTACCGAGAATGATAGCACTAGAAGTGGTTCATTTCTATTTCAATTAATATAAAAAATTCCAGAAATTATTAGGAATCTAGTACCTCTTCCAAAGCCATAATAGTTGCAGGGACATAGTCAAGTTGGCGAGCTCCGTGATTGGAAACAATGATTCCAGCAGCTGCAGCTTGTACAGCTATCCTTGCTACATTATTAGCATAGGATATGGGATTAGATTCAAGATTGAGAAAACAACCCTAATAAAGATAAAATGGACAGGGAAGCAACAAAGTGTATCTGTTTGATAGGCTTACTGTCTTCAGCAGTAAGTACACCCTTTACTAAAATTGGCAATGAAGTGATTGTTTGAAGCCATTTGATATCCTGAAACAAGATTTACCATAGTATTACTTCCACATTCAGTGTCACAGATTAGGAAATTGTGTGTGTGAAAGATCTATATCACCTTCCAGTTGAGTGACCGATCAGTTTGTCCAGCAACATAAGAGGTAAGACCACACTAGTCTGCAATGTAATCCCAAACAACAAATAGCTACAGTAACAACAATAAGATGACGGAAAAAAAAGGCCATCTGATTTCAATATTGCATACCAATAATGGAAAATGGCAATGTAATCACACACCTTGTCCAGCTTTCCAAGATCCAATCCTTCAAAATTCTTCAATACCAGGTTTGATGGCAATGTAAATCTGCAAAAATACCCCATCAAACAAACCAATAGTATATATCTTAAAGTAGGAGATTTATCAATTCAAACATGATGACCCATGTAAAATTTTATGGAATGACTTCCCATTGAAATTTCCAAATGGTTGCTAACCTATTTTTTATGTCAGCCTCCCTACGACCAAGAATTGGAGTGTCTACAGTAAGGGCAATTGCCTTGAAACCAGCTCTTTCAGCTCTTCTCACAAGCTGAGCAACTACATTTCTGTCTTTTAACACCTGAGAGAATAAAAGAACAGTAACATATTAGGTATTAACACAAGTTTGTTGAGAATTTTAGATTAGAGGAGATATTCATATTATTAGTGTTTGCATAACTGAAGCCAGGAGAATAACATTTTGTTAACTAAGGAAGTGTGGAGGAAATTACAGAGGAAGGAAAAGAAATTATTTGTGAAACTATTTAAGATCTTTTCTGGCAAAAAACACTGGAAACAAAATGCAAGTAATACATCGCCCTGTGGCAGTATGCAGGAATCAAGCCTTAATTTGCCAAACTCATTAAAGCATTGATAAAAGTGAAACCAAAAAAAAAAAATTGACAATTCATAAAAGTGATTTCCTGTTTTATACTAAGTTGCTTGGAAATGTTTCATTGTCCAGAAAATGTTCTTGTATTCAAGGGGAAGACTTTTAACACACATCACAGAAAAGAGAACTATGGAAGGAAGAAATGAGGAAAAAATACCCACATAAAGTTGAAAAAAACGAATGCCAGGACCTGTTGAAGCAACCTCCTCGACACTGGAAGTAGCCCATGAGGATAGTGTCTGTGACAAAAAAAATTATGAAAACTAATCTGCTGGAAAGTAAATAAGTACAACAAATGCATGCAGTTCAGTAGGCATATAAATTTTATATTGCAGTCAAATAAATAATAAAACTACAAGGAAACAAATATAGCTTTTGTCTGGAAATAAAACCAAAAGTGCGTGACAAATATGGTGAAAGCCAAACCATGATTGTGCCAGCTGCCGATGCTGCTCTAGCAGTAGCTAATTCTCCTGCACAAAAGTTGCATAATTTGTTTTAATTCAGAAGTTTTTCTCAATTGTTTTTGTAGTAAGAAATAAACTTCAATTAAAAATATATTAAGAATCAGGGACTTGTGCATTAACAAAATCAGCAGAGTTCATGTTTAATTCTGATTAATTTTATAATTTGTAGTTATACAAGAAATAACAACCACAATAGCTAAATGACGTCAAGATTGGAGCATTGTGCAATATTCTACTCTATAAAACACGAAAAAATAAAATAAAATTTCCAGAAGCTCCCAAGCCATTCTCTGTTTCATTTGAAAACACTAGTTTTCTTGAGATCGTCTTCAATTCATTGCAAACATTTTAGAAAACAATTTAGACAGTCTTAACTTGCTGAAATTTACTCCGCAAAATGGTTACATGAAATTGACTGAGATTTTTAAGATAAATTCATTTGCTTCATATGGATTGTAATCTTATTTCAGAAAGCATAACAGCAGTTTTTCTTGAGAAGGGAATGTTCTGTTGTCTTTGTAATTAAGCAAATCTCTTTTAAATCCTCCTTTCATGTTCTTGTGCTTATACCACACTAAAGTATACATAACCTATACCGGTTTAATCATAAACATACACCGTAAGCTTTCTTTCAAAGAGCCACAAGATACCTTCTCATTCAATTAAACGCTAGGAAGCAACATATTATGGCATTCTATACCTCATCCTATAATCATTCCACCTCAAGGTATGGGAATGCATAATTTTGTGCCTTTTGCCTTTATGACAGTGAAGTAGTTATATAAAACAACAAGAAGAACAACAACAACAAAAGACTGAAGTTATGTTTAGTTTTCGGTTGGGTGGCTTTCAACGTCCGCTCAAAAAGTAAAACTGAAAAAACTTTTTGTTTAATTTTCAGTTGGATTCGATTGAAAGTTGAAACTGAATTTTATATTAATTTTGCCTTTGAACTCAGTTTGAAATAGAAGTAAAGGAAAAGTTGTTTTTGCATATTCAATTTACAAAATAAAGTTCATTAAGAAAGTTTGTAAACTTTAATCCAAACATACACCGAATATAAAGGCAATATCTTAATGTGACATAGACCAATGAGTCTGATCACATACCTTCAGGGTGAGCCATTTTTTGCATGGCTGTTGGAGCAATCATGATAGGCATTGATATTTTGAAGCCCAATACAGTTGTTGTCAAGTCTATCTTGCTTACATCAACAAGGATACGTGGCCGAAACCTGTTTGAAGTAAGCCAAATGGATATTGAGAGAAGGGCTTCAGAATAAAAAAGATGAAAATTAATTAAAGGAAGCATAAGTTGCAATCTCATAAAACAGGGAAATCCTAATGTGTCCTTAGTAATCATAGGAAAGTAAACTTAGATTTTGAATGAAAAGTTTCTAGGGGGCCTGAACAGATACATGGAGGTCCTGGTTCCTGAGAAAAGTAGATTACAGAATCCTTGAGAATGCATTTCGATTCTCTTTCAAAGTCCACTGATCCTCTGCCCCTGATGCATAGTAGTCATAAACCATCTTTGGCAATTTTTCCTTTGCAATTGCCTCATACTCGGTAACATTAGTTATCATATCCATCTCCATAAGATTTTCTTATAATGTCTGCAGGATCTGCTGAAAGTGAGTTTGAAGTATAGTGATTAAATTACATGAAATCATATCAAATGCCTTCCAATGCAAAGATGCTATGCAATATCAATAAATGAATATATCTGAAGTTCACTGACTCATTTCAGAACACTAAAAAACATGCTATTTAGAATCCTGTCAAAACACAATCTTGGTCAACGTGACAACTAAAAGCAGAAAAACGTAGTCTTTTGGTGTCCCTCAATGGTATTTCAATTAACAACCATAGAAGAGTAGTCTTCTATGAAAATGAGTTATCATTCCATGTCAAATGAAAGATTCATCAGTCCCCACCACATGAAAGCAGGATCTTCTTAAATTTTCACATCAAAACTCCACTTTCATGATTTGTTATGTATGTACACATTATTAGCGTGTTTGGTTTCATGTTTCGGATGTGATTTTCCACGTTTCAGATATGATTTTCAGAAGCTAATAGTTATAGCTTCTACATCTCAAACATGATTCTTCTATTCTCAACGTGTTTCCAAACATGCTAAATATTTATCGGTGATATTTTCATTAACAAGTAAAATTACTTACTTTATCCTATAAAGCAAGTGTTCACTTTAGAGGAAGCAGATCCCAACTTATGGAGTCATTTTACTTTATGTGATATTGATGAGCAATTCCTCTAACAGGATCAGTTGAATTTACCCTTTAAATTAAGTGAGCTAGGATCAGATTCAGACCATGATGGAAAACAAACCAGGAGACTAAAAATCCAAACTTTCAAACTGTTTAAACCTCAAACAGTACCCAAAACGGTGAATTGCAATCATTAAGTACAAAAATGAAAGGAACCGTAAATTAAGACTACAAAACAAAGTTAATCATGTTCATAATCAATTAGTAATAATAAAAAGTTATGATCAAATATGTTATACACGACTGCAAATAACATGGAATTAAAATCATGTACTAAGTTGAAAGGGAGAACCTTTGGCTTGGGCTGCCAAGGTGAGGAATAGGATGAAGCTAAAAAGGAACTAGAAAAAGTGTCGAGAAAAGTGAAAGAGTCACAAGGCATATGACAGAGCCAAAGAAACACAAAAGCAAAATAATAAAGAAATTGCTTAGTGACAAAATGATGAGTATACTTTTTTTGATTTAAAGGGATGGCCTAAGCCAACTACAAGGAAACTCTACGTAGGAATCTGATCCCTACAAAATCATAGGAGGCTCATGAAAGCAGTGTAATCAATCCCAAAGGTAAGCTATGACACTGTGAAGCCATCCTGAAACGCACCGTTTCATAAAAAATAATAATAATAATATAATAATAATAATAAAACACACTCCCCCCTTTTCTTTTCAGCGCCGAAACATACCCCTTTCCCCCTTCTGTGCTTCGTCTTTCTTTTTTCTTTAAAAAAAAAAAAAAAATAGAACCCTTCCCTCCTCTGTTCTTCTCATTCTTCCCACTCTCCTTTCCTTTCTTGTTCCAAAACCCATCAAGTTTCCTACACTTTTGTGGTGCTCAAGCATGGGAAGGTGATTGGAGTTAAGGGGAACAATACTCATCTCTTTAAAATTCCCTATTTGAAGCTTTTGAGGTAAACCCATGAACAATAAAGCTAGATAATTATTTTTATAGCATATATTAGTAATGGATTGTGTGTGAGAGGTATTAGAAATTTAAATATTAGAATTTTTGGGTTTCCTCAAAACCCTAGGCTTTATAAATTTGGGAATTTTGTCTAATCTTTTATTCTCTTGTTATCAATGCCTAGATTCTTTGGAAAATACGGTGGTTGCTCCTCCCCACGACATTGGAAGGCATTGATTGAGTTCTCTTTGGTAATGAGTAGCTAAATTTACCTAGTGACTTTTTCATTGGTATTTTTAGGAGAAGCAAGTATATTTAAAAATACTTTTTCTTAGTGATCTTAGCTCCTATGAGTATTTGAGAAGGAAAAATAAGTATACTATTTATTTTACTTGGTTGAAATTGATTCTCTGTGATTTTTGATAGTTTGAATAATTTAATTTAAATGTAGAAATTGAGTTCTCATTGTAAGTTTTGGTGAATGATGGTTGTTTGCTACAACGAAAAGATAATGTAGCCTATAGGCCGAATACCTATAGTTTATATAGTTACCGTTTGCTACAACGAAGAGATAATGTAACTTATGGGTTGAATATCCATAGTTCCTATAGTTATCGTTTGCTGCAACGAAGAGATAATGCAGCTTACAAGTTAAATATCGTAATTTTATAAGTTGCGTTTGCCACAACGAAGAGATAATGTGATCTATGTGTACATAGTAGAATTTAAGTTCATATAAAGTTTGTTATTCTTGATTAAGATTTTGATTTTAATTCTAATGAGTTCGTAAGGGAGTAAATATTAGTTTTATTAAAATAAGTTGTATTTATTTCACTTTGATTTAAATGTCATTTAAATTCTTTTTGGATGTAGAAACTCGTGCTATGATTGCTTTCTCCTTCCTATCCACTTTGTATTTTTATGCTCTCACTAAGTCTTTGTGACTTACCCCGTTCTTTCCTTTTTTCCCTCATATTCACAGGTGATTGAGTAGCAGACTTCCTGGGATTTGTTGATCTCCCCAGAAATTTTGTTCATCTTTTGGTAGGCCTCCATTGCAAGTGATGGAGAGTATATTTTGGTGACTCCAGTATAATGCAGCTATAGGAATAGGGACAAAAATATAGAGTAAACCCTTTTATTTTGAGTTGTAGGTGATACTGCTATATAGACATGTTGATGTAATTATGATGTTTTGAGAACTACGATGATTATGAGTTATATTATTACTAGTTGATGTATTTGGATA
Organism: Pueraria montana var. lobata; assembly: GCA_026413185.1. Lineage (NCBI taxonomy): Eukaryota > Viridiplantae > Streptophyta > Magnoliopsida > Fabales > Fabaceae > Pueraria > Pueraria montana. The sequence continues at coordinate 21,482,076 of CM048648.1, read as the reverse complement.
TATATCCATGTCAAGGGCCTATGTTGTGATGTGTGGCCATGATATCTGACTGTTGGATCTAAATATATGTATATATGATTTCACAGGTGGTTCTATATTTTTGGTTTGTCCTGTTTTTAGGGGAGACTCTGCCGGAATTTTGGTGGCCCTCTTTATTTGTCTTTATTTATGTCTTAGTATTCAGGCCAGCCAGGCTAAAGAACATGTAGCCTGTGCACCGGTCACAATCCTAGGATGGGTCGTGACAAAGTTGGTATCAGAGCTTAGGTTAATAGGTCCTATGGCTGCATTATTGGGTATGTTGTAGCATCTTGTTTGTAACTTGTGTACCTGGGAACAAATTACATGCAAGACGCCATGACAATCCATTGTTAGACTAGAGTTTGTTGTCTTAGTTGGTGTAATTGATTCTAGGCTTGCCTTTCTAATTCCTCTTCATATTTACATCTTTGATCCTCATTGTTAGGTTGAGATGCCACCCAGGACTAGACCTGCTAGAGAGCCAGTTTCTGATGAGGCTTCTACTCAACCCCAGAATGTAGCCCCGAGGGGCCGTGGACGTGGTCGCGGTCGTGGTCGGGGAAGACGTGGAAGGGGTGGTGGAATGCCAGAGGTTGAGGTTCCTAGAGCTACACGTGGGAACCCAACACTAGCTCAGTTAACTACTAATATGCAAAATATGCAAGAGACACTACAACAATTAGTTGATGTGATTGGGGTTCAGAGGCAGCAACAAACAGGGCCACAATAGCCAGGTTTTGAGACTAATCAGGATGAGGAACTACATGAGCAACCACTTGTTCAGCCCACTGGAGTAGAGGTTTCCTTGACTGCATTCACTAAGCTTAATCCTCCGACTTTCAGTGGTTCAGACATTCATGAGGATCCTCAGGCATTTCTAGATGAGGTGTCATGGATATGTCAGGGTTTAGGTTGTTCCACTACTCGGATGGTCCAGTTGGCCGCCTTGTGTTTACGTGATGTGGCGAGGGGGTGGTATGAGACCATGCTCCTTGCGAGACCAGCAGGATCACCTCTTTTGATGTGGGATGAGTTTGTCGAGTTGTTCTTAGCTCACTTCTTGCCTCAGAGTGTTAGAGATAGTAGAGCATGAGAGTTTGAGACACTTGTGCAGACATATCAGATGTCAGTGATGGAGTATAATATCCAGTTTATGCGACTTTCTAGATATGCACCACACTTGGTGGCTACTGAGAAGCTTAAAGTTCAGAGGTTTTTAGATGGTTTGAAGGCTACTTGTTCAGGACGATTGCAGGGCAGGGTGACATGAGTTATAAGCAAGCCTTGAATAGTGCTTTGACTGTTGAGCGAGGAAACAAAGATAGAGGTGGAAATTCTCACGACTCACGCAAGAGGTCCCACTTGGAGACATCTCGTGGTGGCCATCAGGGCCATGGTGGTGGAGGCTCTAGGGATTACACTAGTCAATATCGTCGAGGTCAGCATGGAGGTCGACAGCCACAGGTCACTCAAGCTAGCCAGGCAGCTAGCACAACTCATAGTTGGGGTGTTTCACAGCATCGTACGACTTCTGATTGGACTCCTTGTGTCACTTGTGGAAAGGCACATGTTGGATATTGCAGGCAAGGGTCGACAGGATGTTATCGATATGGATAAGTTGGACACTTTGCTAGGAATTGCCCTATGTCATCTTTTTAGCCTTCTTCTAGCAGAGTGGCAGCACCTATGGTTCAGGTGGGGCAGTCTAGTGGTTCTGGATCACGCTGTCTAAGTAGCTCACATCGGGGTGGCAAAGGACCAGGAGGTAGAGGACCAGGAGGCAGAGGACAGGGACAGGCTCGTGTGTTCACCTTGACTCGTCAGGATGCTCAGGCTTCCAATGCTGTTGTGACAGGTATACTTTCCATAGATTCTCGAGATGCACATGTTTTGTTTGACTCCGAAGCTACGCATTCCTTTGTGTCTCCCTTCTTTGCATTTGCTTTTGGGAGAGATCCATCACCTTTGGATGAGCCTTTGACAGTGGCTACACCCACGGGTCACTCTTTATTAGCAAATTCAGTGTACAGATCCTGTGAGGTTTTGGTGGAGGGCAAATCGCTGATGGTAGATCTTATAGAGTTGGATATGACAGACTTTGATGTGATCTTGGGTATGGACTGGTTAGCTTCCTTCCATGCTACTTTAGATTGCCACAATAAAGTGGTGAAGTTTGATATGTTAGGGGAACCAACCTTTGTGTTTCAAGGTGATCAAAGTTGGTCATCAAGTAACTTGATTTCAGCAGTAAAAGCACACAAGTTGTTGAGGAAGGGTTGTCATGGGTACCTTGCAATGATAAAAGATGTTGATGTGGCAGTAGTGGAGTTGAAGCAAGTCCCAGTGGTATGTGAATACCCTGATGTTTTCCATGAAGAGTTACTTGGTGTCCCACCGGATAGAGAATTAGAGTTTGGTATTGATTTACTTCCAGAAACTCAACCCATATCCATACCTCCATATCGGATGGCTCCAACCGAGCTTAAGGAATTGAAGGAACAGTTACGGGATCTTCTTGACAAAAGTTTTATCCGTCCTAGTTGTTCCCTCTGGGGTGCACCAGTGTTGTTTGTCAAGAAGAAGGATGGTTCACTACATTTATGTGTTGCTTATCGACAATTAAACAAGGTGAAAGTGAAGAATAAGTATCCTTTTACCTCACATTGATCACTTGTTCGATCAACTTCAAAGATCTCAATGTTTTTCAAAGATTGATTTGAGATCTGGATATCATCAATTGAAGATAAGGGTGGAGGACATTCCTAAGACAACTTTTCGTATTCGATATGGACATTATGAGTTTTTGGTTATGTCTTTTGGACTAACCAATGCCCCTGCAGCTTTCATGGATTTGATGAATCGAGTCTTCAAGTCGTTCTTAGACCGCTTTGTGATAGTCTTCATTGATGACATTTTGGTGTATTCTAAGAGTAAGGAGGAGCATGAGCAACACTTGAGGTTAGCCTTGCAAACCTTGAGGGAGCATAAGTTATATGCAAAGTTCTCCAAATGTGAGTTTTGGTTGGATAGTGTAACTTTTTTAGGCCATGTGGTATCTAAAGATGGAATAAGTGTAGATATGAAGAAAGTGGAAGCGGTTCAGGCTTGGCCTAGGCCTACATCAATGTCAGAAATTCGTAGTTTTCTTGGACTTGCAGGATACTACCGTCGATTCATTAAGGATTTTTCCAGACTTGCAGCTCCTCTAACCAGATTAACACAGAAGCAGGTTATGTTTCAATGGGATGATGTATGTGAGCAAAGTTTCCAACAGCTAAAGGATTGTTTGACATCTTCTCCTGTCTTAGTCTTACCTTCGAGTGGTGGTGGTTATGTGGTCTATTGTGATGCATCTAGAGTAGGATTGGGGTGTGCGTTGGTGCAAAATGGAAGGGTGATTGCTTATGCTTCTAGACAACTCAAGAGGCATGAGCAAACCTATCCTACACATGACTTGAAGATGGCAGTAGTGATCTTTGCTCTTAAGATTTGGAGACATTACCTATATGGTGAGACTTGTGAGATCTACGCTGATCATAAGAGCCTTAAGTGTATCTTTCAGCAAAAGGACTTGAATTTAAGGCAAAGGAGGTGGATGGAGCTTTTGAAAGACTATGATTGCACGATCTTGTATCATTCAGGTGAAGCAAATGTAGTTGCTGATGCTTTGAGTAGGAAGTCTATGGGTAGCCTGGCTCACATAGTTAAAGTTAGGAGACCTATAGTGAAAGAGTTTCAAGATCTTGTAACTAATGGAGTGAAGTTTGAGGTCACAGGCACCAGATCACTTTTAGCTCATGTTCATGCTCGTTCCACTTTAGTGAATACCATTAAAGCAACTCAAGGTGAAGACCCTCATTTGAGGAAGATTATGGAGGAGACTCAAGCAGGCAAGGTTTCTGATTTTGTGGTTGATTCAGAGGGTGTCTTACACTTTGGCACTTGCCTATGTGTTCCTAATGTAGGAGACTTAAGGGAAAAGATTTTGGGAGAAGCCCATCATTCCTCGTACACCATTCATCCGGGTGCTACTAAAATGTATCAAGATTTGAAAGAGTTTTATTGGTGTGAAGGGATGAAAAAGGATGTAGCTGAATTTGTATCTAAATGTCTAGTATGCCAGCAAGTTAAGGCAGAGCATCAAAAGCCCGCAGGGTTGTTTCGGAGGATTGATATACTTGAATGGAAATGGGAGATGATCACTATGGATTTTGTGACGGGGTTGCCTAGAACCTTAAAGGGTTATGACTCAGCTTGGGTGATTGTAGATCGGTTGACCAAGTCAGCACACTTTTTGCCTATGAAAACTACCTACTCAGCAGCTCAGTATGCTAAGCTTTATATAGAGAGAATAGTATCCTTGCATGGAGTGCCATTGTCTATAATATCATATCGAGGACCTCAGTTCACAGCTCAATTTTGGAGATCTTTTCATAAGGGTTTAGGGACTAGATTGGATTTGATACTGCTTTTCACCCTCAGACTGATGGCCAATCTGAGAGGACAATACAAATCCTAGAAGATATGCTTTGTGCTTGCATGTTTGATTTTGGAGGTAGTTGGGATCAATACTTGCCTTTGGTAGAGTTTGCTTATAACAATAGTTATTAGTCTAGTATTCAGATGGCACCTTTTGAGGCCTTGTATGGAAGGCGTTGTAGATCATCGATTGGTTGGTTTGAAACTGGAGAGTCTAGACTGGTAGGTCCAGATCTAATTCAAGAAGCTGTGGAGAAGGTTAAGATAATCCGAGATCACTTGGTGATTGCTCAGAGTAGACAGAAGTCTTATTCGAATCGAAGACGTCGACCTTTGGAGTTTAGTGTAGGAGAACATGTGTTTTTACGTGTGTCTCCAATGAAAGGCATCTTAGGTTTTGGCAGGAAGGGTAAGCTTAGTCCCAGGTTTATTGGTCCTTTTGAAATTCTAGAGAGGATGGGGCAAGTGGCTTATCGCTTAGCCCTCCCACCTGATCTCTCTGGAGTTCACCCAGTTTTCCATGCGTCTATGCTTCGAAAGTATGTTCATGATCCATCTCACATTATTCAGCATCAGTCAGTGCAACTTGATGAGAATCTAAGCTATACAGAACAACCAGTGGCTATAGTAGACAAATGCGTGAAGCGTTTACGTTCTAAGGATGTTGTGTCAGTGAAAGTGGCTTGGCGAAGGCCAGCTGGTGAGGAGATGACTTGGGAACCAGAAACTGTTATGCGTGAGAAGTATCCTCACTTGTTTGAGATTCAAGGTTAGTCATAGATTAAATTCGAGGACGAATTCTTTTTAAGAGGGGAAGAATGAAACCCACCGTTTCATAATAATAATAATAATAATAATAATAATAATAATAATAATAATAATAATAATTAATAATAATAATAATAATAATAATTAATAATAATAATAAATCACACCCCCCCCCTTTTCTTTTCAGCACCGAAACATCCCCCCTTTTTCTTTTCAGCTCCCGAAACCCCTTTCCCCCTTCTGCGCTTCGTCTTTCTTTTTTCTTTCAAAAAAAAAAAATAGAACCCTTCCCTCCTCTGTTCTTCTCATTCTCCCCACTCTCATTTTCTTCCTTGTTCCAAAACCCATCAAGTTTCCTACACTTTTGTGGTGCTCAAGCACGGGAAGGTGATTGGAGTTAAGGGAAACAATACTCATCTCTTTAAAATTCTCTATTTGAAGCTTTTGAGGTAAACCCATGAACAACAAAGCTAGATAATTATTTTTATAGCATATATTAGTAATGGGATGTGTGTGAGAGGTATTGGAAATTTAAATATTAGAATTTTTGGGTTTCCTCAAAACCCTAGGCTTTATAAATTTGGGGATTTTGTCTAATATTTTATTCTCTTGTTATCAATGCCTAGATTCTTTGGAAAATACGGTGGTTGCTCCTCCCCACAACATTGGAAGGCATTGATTGGGTTCTCTTTGGTAATGAGTAGCTAAATTTACCTAGTGGTTTTTTCATTGGTATTTTTAGGAGAAGCAAGTATATTTAAAAATACTTTTTTTTAGTGATCTTAGTTCCTATGAGTACTTGAGAAGGAAAAATGAGTATACTATTTATTTTACTTGGTTGGAATTGATTCTCTGTGATTTTTGATAGTTTGAATAATTTAATTTAAATGAAGAAATTGTGTTCTCATTATAAGTTTTGGTGAATGATGGCCGTTTGCTACAACGAAGAGATAATGTAGCCTATAGGTCGAATACCTATAGTTTATATAGTTACCGTTTGCTACAATGAAGAGATAATGTAGCTTATGGGTTGAATATCCATAGTTCCTATAGTTACCATTTGCTGCAACGAAGAGATAATGCAGCTTATAAGTTAAATATCGTAATTTTATAATTTGCGTTTGCCACAACGAAGAGATAATGTGGTCTATGTGTACATAGTAGAATTTAAGTTCATATAAAGTTTGTTATTCTTGATTATGATTTTGATTTTAATTCTAATGAGTTCGTAAGGGACTAAATATTAGTTTTATTAAAATAAGTTGTATTTATTTCACTTTGATTTAAATGTCATTTAAATTCTTTTTGGATGTAAAAACTCGTGCTATGATTGCTTTCCCCCTCTTGTCCACTTTGTATTTTTATGCTTTCACTAAGTCTTTATGACTTACCCTGTTCTTTCCTTTTTCCCCTCAGATTTACATGTGATTGAGTAGCAGATTTTTTGGGATTTGCTGATCTCCCCAGGAATTTTGTTTATCTTTTGGTAGGCCTCCATTGCAAGTAATGGAGAGTATATTTTGGTGAGTCCAGTATAGTGCAACTATAGGAATAGGGACAGAAATAGATATAGAGTAAACCCTTTATTTTGAGTTGTAGGTGATACTGCTATATAGACATGTTAATGTAATTATGATGTTTTGAGAACTACGATGATTATGAGTTATATTATTACTAGTTGATGTATTTGGATATATATCCATGTCAAGGGCCTATGTTGTGATGTGTGGCCATGATATCTGACTGTTAGATCTGAATATATGTATATATGATTTCACAGGTGATTCTATATTTTTGGTTTGTTATGTTTTTATGGGAGACTCTACCGGAATTTTGATAGCCCTCTTTATTTGTCTTTATTTATGTCTTAGTGTTCAGGCTAGCCAGGCTAAAGAACATGTAGCCTGTGCACCGGTCACGATCCTAGGATAGGTCGTGACACATCCAATCTGCCACCTACCGAGTTCCCTTCTCTGTATGTGTGGGTTGGTTAAACGGACATCCCAATCTCTCTGAACACAAATGTTAATTCTCCTAAAAAATCAGAATAGATGCATAGTGATGAGTAGACTTTCAAGTCTTCCTTAATTAGTTCAACACTAGCAGCAGAATCCGACTCTAACCACAGATTTTTAATACCTCTCTGCTCTGCCATGCCAATTCAAGAGCAAGAGCAGACAATATAGCACTGAGTTCTGCCATCCCTCAATCCAGTAACCTTGGGCATTTCTAAAACCCCCTCCACACGCTTCATCCTTATCCATCTATTACAAAGATATCCCTATGTCTTTGTGAGTTCAACAAAACATTCGAGATAGATTTCGAAAAGGAACAGTCCCTTAACAGATGTAGCTCTGTTCTGTCTCCTTCTCAGCACCACATATACTACATGATTCGTCCAAAGTAAAGCCACAAGCCGCCATGCAACAGAGACCAGATAAAAACTTTGATCCTTTCCATCTCCAAAGATAATACCAATCTGAGCTTGTGTGAGTTTGTTGGCTAACTGTACTAAGAGAGAAAGCTGAGTTAGAAGTAAACACCCCAGTATCCATTGGGTCCGTCTCTTTAATAACATCATCCCAAACAGTTCAAATGCTTCTCCAAACTGCCGACGCATTATGCCTTTTGCTGACACTGGGAATAATGTTATTTCCACAATGGTACTTTGCTCTTAGAACACGCACCCATAAGGCTTCTGGGGAATGATTTCATGATCATAGCTTTATTTGCTTCATACAGATTTCTGAATCCTAAACCACCATTTCTTCTTGGCGTGTTGGTTTTTTCATATCTTTGGCTATGTGCGTGTTGGTTTTCTGTTGCGTCAAAAGTTATTTGCGTTTTAAGTGAAGCTAGTATTAATAGTTTGTGTGTATTTTGTTAGCTTTCACGTGATTTTCTTTTTATCTTAATACATGTACAAGACATAGTACCAAACACAATATGTTCTGGGTATTTTCTTTTGATGGAGGTCTATGGGTTCATCATGGATTTTGTTAGTGGTTGGCTCATAGCTTTGTAAACATGGTTTGCATTTACAAGGATTTAGAGTAAAAAAAATGGATAAACAAGTATTATGTCTTGTAGATGAGGCAAACAATGGGTTCCTTTTGCGTAGAAAAGCAATGACACCTGAGTGTGGTACATTGCTTTCAGCTATTTTTGAGCAAGGTTAAAAGGGATTTAGAGTCAAAAGGTGGGTAAAGAAGTATTGTGAAAATTTGAAAATTAAGGGAGAGTGAAAGTGAGTTTTTGGTAGGTGATATTAAAAAGAAATTTTTAAAAAATTAGTGGAACTCAAAAAAAAAAAATGTGCCTACTCGCATCCCATAATCGATTATGTCATGCTTATGCTCCTTTTTTTTTATAAGGAAACACACCTGCATACCTCTGCCGTGTTTTCTTATAATAATAATAATAATAATAATAATAATAATAATATTTCTTTAAAACCAAATAATCTCAAAAAGTTAATTTCTACTCTATTTCTTACACTCTTTCTTTATAACCAAATAACTTTTATTTTCACTTTATTTTTTATATATTTCCTCACAGCCAAACAGAATGATAGAGCGGGGGTATCAAACATTTAAGGGCGTCCTGCAGTGTCTTGTCACCGTTGTGGTTCTAGGCATCCTTTGATTCAAATGTGATGTGTTTTGTTCTCCATTCCATGATAACCAACACATCAAATGAGATGGTCTTTGGAGCATTTTCCATATCAAGCAACTTATCATATCCAAGTTGCGTACCTAAATGGGAGATACATAATCATAAAACTTAATCTTTTGCCAAGAAAAAACTACATTTTATTGGCAATCATGTTTCTAGAGTTTACCAAATCCTGGCACCAAGTGCAATGAAATGAGTCCTGGTAGAAACTTATTCTGTTCAGTGAATAAAGAAGTAGTAGCAATTACTAATGGATGACTAATGCCTGACTCACTGTAACAACAAAGTTTTCTAATTAAGCATGAAATAAGAACAAAGGTTATTCCAAAATTCCTATTTTAGAATATAGAAGAACAAGGTGGAGTCCTGCCATCTTATAACTTGGGAGCAAATCTTGGGCGATCCCACTCTGTGACAACATGGTCACGAGTTATCTCCTTGAGTGAACGGCAACCACTTAGTGCCATAGTTAGTTCAAACTCATCACGAAGCATTTGAAGTACTTTTCTCACACCAGCCTCACCATCAGCAGCCAATGAGAACACCACAGGTCTACCAATCTGAAATTTGAGATAAAAGGAAAAGATATAAATGGCAGGAATGTGGGACTAGCTAGATTATTTTAGATCATCTGCCTACAATGAAAAACTAGTAAACCAATGAAGTAGAAAAGCATATTCCATAAGTTTCCATGGCATTTGTGGAAATTCATATTTTGAGGAAATTTCTAAGATTCCGGATCATATGCTTTTATGTAGAACATAGGAACTACACCTCTATGATGCATATATGCTTCAATAAGGCAAACAAACACACATATACTGAAGTTAAGCATTCAACGGTTTAATTTGCTATGATGGTGATCAAACTTTCATGTACTTACAAATACACCGGCTGCTCCAAGAGCTAGTGCTTTAAAAACATCTGTCCCTCGGCGAATTCCACCATCCAGAAAAACTGGAATTTTTCCTTCTGCAGCTTTAACTACCTATTCAATTCAAGCAACCAATATTTCCAATATGTTAAATGAATTGAAGGAGGACATTATTCAATAGGACACAAAAATTTAAAAAGAAAATGAAAATGCAATGATTACGAGTACAGAAGCAGGCAATGAAAAAGAATTTTCAATGATTCAAATATAACAGCTTTAAAGTTTTAATGCATAAAGCATGATGAAATAAAATCAAACAAAGAATGAGCAAGACTTTAGTTCCACTAGCAAGAAACAAGTGGTTCGTTTCTATTTCAATTAATATAAAATTTCCAGAAATGGTTAGGATCCAGTACCTCTTCCAAAGCCATAATAGTTGCAGGGACATAGTCAAGTTGGCGAGCTCCGTGATTTGATACAATGATTCCAGCAGCTCCAGCTTGTATGGCTATCCTTGCTACATTGTTAGCACAGGATATGGGATAAGATTCAAGATTGAGAAAACAATTCTAACAAGATAAATGGACAGGGAAAAAACAAACGCATCTGTTTGATATGCTTACTATCTTCAGCAGTGAGTACACCCTTTACTAAAATTGGCAATGAAGTGATTGTTTGAAGCCATTTGATATCCTGATACAAGATTTACCATAGTATTACTTCCACATTCAGTGTCACAGATTAGGAAATTGTGTGTGTGAAAGATCTATATCACCTTCCAGTTGAGTGACCGATCAATTTGTCCAGCAACATAAGAGGCAAGACCAGAGTCACTAGTCTGCAATGTAATCCCAAACAGCAAATAGTAACAGTAACAACAATTAGATGACCAATAATGAAAAAACCCATCTGGTTTCAAAATTTCAAACCAAATAATGGAAAATAGCAATGTAATCACACACCTTGTCCAGCTTTCCAAGATCCAATCCTTCAAAATTCTTCAAAACCAGGTGTGGTGGCAATGTAAATCTGTAAAATACCCCATCAAACTAGCCAGTAGTAAATATCTTAAAGTAGGAGATTTATCAATTCAACCATGATGAACCATGTAAATTTTGTTGGAAAGGCTATTCCAATTGAAATTTCCAAATGGTTGCGAACCTGTTTTTGATGTCAGCCTCCCTACGACCAAGAATTGGAGTGTCCACAGTAAGGGCAATAGCCTTGAAACCAGCTCTTTCAGCTCTTCTCACAAGCTGAGCAACCACATTTCTGTCTTTAAACACCTGAGATAAGAAAAGAATAGTAATATTAGGGATTAAGACAAGATTGTTGAGGATTTTAGATGAAAGGAGATATTAATATTAGTGCTTGCATAATTGAAGCCAGGAGAATAATGTTTTGATATTAAAAGGAAGTGTGGAGGAAATTATAGAGGAAGGAAAAGAAGTGATTTGTGAAACTATGAAGATCTTTTATGGAAACAGAATGCAAATAATACATTGGCCTGTGGCAGTTTGCAGGAATCAAGCCTTAATTTGCCAAACTCATAAAACATTGATAAAAGTACAACAAAAAATAATTATATTGACAATTCATAAAAGTGATTTCCTGTTTTATAATTTATACTAAGTTGCTTGGAAATGTTGTATTTGTCAAGAAAACATTCTTGAATTCAAGGGGGGAGACTTTTAACACACATCTCAGAAAAGAGAACTATGGAAAGAAGAAATGAGGAAAAAATACCCACATAAAGTTGAAAAAAACGAATGTCGGGACCAGTTGAAGCAACCTCCTCGACACTGGAAGTAGCCCATGAGGATAGTGTCTGTGACAAAAAAATTATGAAAACTAATCTGCTGGAAAGTAAATAAGTACAAAATGCATGGAGTTCAGTAGGCATATATATTACAGTCAAATAAATAATAAAACTTCAAGGAAACAAATATAGCTTTTGTCTGGAAATAAAACCAAAGTGCGTGACAAATATGGTGAAAGCCAAACCATGATTGTGCCAGCTTCCGATGCTGCTCTAGCAGTAGCTAATTCTCCTGCACCAAAGTTGCATAATTTGTTTTAATTCAGAAGTTTTTCTCAATTGTTGTTGTAGTAAGAAATAAACTTCAATTAAAAATATATTAAGAATCAGGGACTCATGCGTTAACAAAATCAGCAGAGTTTATGTTTAATTCTGATTAATTTTATAATTTGTAGTTATACAAGAAATAACAACTACGATAAACATACTCTGGAAGCTTTTTTTCAAAGACCCACAAGATACCTTCTCATTCAATTAAATGCTAGGAAGCTACATATTATGGCATTCTATACCTCATCCTATAATCATTCCACCTCAAGGTACGGAATTGCATAATTCTATGCTTGTTGCCTTTTGAGAGTGAAGTAGTTATATATAACAACAAGAACAACGACAAAAGACTGAAGTTATGTTTAGTTTTCGGTTGAGAGGCTTTCAAAGTGTGCTCAAAAAGTAAAACTGAAAAAACCTTTTGTTTGATTTTCAGTTGGATTCAATTGTAAACTGAATTTTATCTTAATTTTGCCTTAAAACTCAGTTCGAAATACAGGTAAAGGAAAAGTTGCTTTTGCATATTCAATTTACGAAAAAAAGTTCATTCAAAGTTAAGTTTGTAAACTTTAATCCAAACATGCACCAAATGTAATGGCAATATCTTAATGTGGCACAGACCAATGAGTCTGATCACATACCTTCAGGGTGAGCCATCTTTTGCATGGCTGTTGGAGCAATCATGATAGGCATTGATATTTTGAAGCCCAATATAGTTGTTGTCAAGTCTATTTTGCTTACATCAACAAGAATACGTGGCCGGAACCTGTTTGAAGTAAACCAAATAGATATTGAGAGAAGGGCTTCAGAATTAAAAACATGAAAATTAATTAAAGGAAGCATAAGTTGCAATCTCATAACACTGGGAAATCCTATTGTGTCCTTAGTAATCAAAGGAAAGGTAAACTTAGATTTTGAATGAAAAGTTTCAAGTGGTGTAGAACAGATAAATGGAGGTCCTAGTTCCTGAGAAAAGTATATTACAGAATCCTTGAGAATGCATTTCGGTTCTCTTTCAAAGTCCACTGATCCTCTGCCCCTGATGCATAGTAGTCATAAACCATCTTTGGCAATTTTTCCTTTGCAATTGCTTCATACTCGGTAACATTAGTTATCATCTCCATCTTCATAAGATTTACTTACGATGTCCCAGGATCTACTGAAAGCGAGTTCGTAGTATAGTGATTAAATAACATGAAATCATATCAAATGCATCCCAATGCAAAGATGCTATGCAATATCAATAAATGCAAGCATGAATATATCTGAAGTTCACTGATTCATTTCAGAACACTATAAAACATGCTGGTCAGAATCCTGTCAAAACACAATCTTGGTCAACGTGACAACTAAAAGCAGAAAAACGTAGTCTTTTGGTGTCCCTCAATGGTATTTCAATTAGCCATCATCGAAAAGTAGTCTTTTATGAAAAAGATTAATCATTCCACTTTCATGATTTGTTATGTATGTACACATAATTAGTGTATTTGGTTTCATATTTCAGATGTGATTTTTTATAAGCTAATAGTTATAGCTTCCATATCCCAAACGTGATTCCTCTGTTCTCAACATGTTTCCAAACGTGTTAAACATCTACCGGTGATACTTTCATCAACAAGCAAAATTATTTACTTTATCCTATAAAGCAAGAGTTGACTTTAACAGATCCCAACTTATGGGATCATTTTACTTTAACAGGATCAGTTCTAATTTACCCCACTCAAATTCTGACTAGTGAGCTAGGACCCGATTCTGAAGAAACCCATGATGGAAAACAAACCAGGAGATTAAAGATCCAAACTTTCAAAATGTTTAAACCTTAAACAGTACCCAAAACGATGAATTGCAATCATTGAATTCGAAAAATGAAAGGAACCGTAAATTAAGACTACAAAACAAAGTTAATCACGTTCATAATCAATTAGTATAACAAAAAATTATGATCATTATGTAATACACGACATCAAAGAAATTGGAATCTAAACCAGGTACTAAGTTGAAAGGGAGAACCTTTGGCTTGGGCCTCCGAGGTGGGTGGAAGCGAAAAAGGAACAAGAAAAGGTGGCGAGAAAAGTAAAAAGAGTCACAAGGTATATAACAGAGCCTAAGAAACAGAAAAGGAAAATAATAAAGAAATTGCATATTGACAAAAATGATGAGTGTAGTATCAGAATCGTCATAACATGAATTATATCAAAAGAGTGGGACAAACACTTGTGAATTTGTTGTCGAAGTAAGTGAGCAACGAGACAAAACTGTTTCATGGAAATCTGAGCCATCGTATTGTTGACCATGGCCCGCCGCAAATTTGGCTGTTTCATGGGTTAATGGTTTACGTTCCTACCTCCTACGTATGTTGTCAAGAACTTTTTGGCTAAGTACCATGTATGTAGGTTACTTGATGGTTCCACATAAACTTTAGTAAATACTAATACTTTCTCCTAACTCAATTATAAATAACAAAACAAAAAAAGTTAGGTAAATCTAAATATAAATAAATTTTAACTATTTTCATCCTATTTAATGATATCTTATAAAAAATGATCTTCTATTTTTAATTTTTTTATATCAAAGTTTATAATTTTAAATGTAATTAGCAAAATTAAATCATATTAACCCACTTAATTAATGCAAAAATTAATTAATTTTATTTGTATCTGGGTGGAGTAAGCTTTTTCATTTATTATTGGGTGAAACACACGTCCTGCATGCCTGACTACCCAAATCTTTTAAAAATGTTAAATTTAAATTTTTATAACAAATTTTAGTTTTTAAAAGATAATTATTTTGATATGAGAGTTTTTTTTTTTAAAAAAAAAAGAGTAGGTGGTTTTAATAGGTGGTTTAGAGAGCAAATGGAATTGAATAGAAAATAGGAAAGTGGGGTTGATTGGTTATGCATGCAATTACTTTTAAAAAAAATGTGGACACAAAATTGGCTTATTGTCATTATATATATTATTATTACTAGGGGAAGCGTGCCTTTTTAAAAATTAAAAAAAAAATACATATAAAAAGAGAGAGAAAAAAGTTTAAAAGTTAAATAAAAAATAAGGATGACAGAGAAGAAAGAAATTGACAATAATAATAGGGTAATTATCATAGTTTAAAAGGGAATAATAAAAGTTTAAGAAGTAATTCAAGGATAAAATTGTCTAATAGTTGTGTATACCAAATGTAGGTATTTCCTTTATTAATAGTATATATTATAAATTATAGATATATTGTTATAAATTAAAGGTGTTTTAAAATAGGTTAAAATATATTTTTAGTTCATTATTTTAATTTTTTGTTTCGATTTGGTCTCTTATGATTCCTTAAAGTTAAATAAAATTGATCTTTCAGTCAATTTTATTAGTAATGATGTTAAGTTTAATTAACATGACATCTCTTACGATTTGTCACATATCATTAACAGATATATTAAAGGTAACAAAGCAAAATTATATTTTAATCTTTAATATAATTTTTAATGCATGTTCAATGAATTTGAAAGATTAAATTGATTGATTCTGAAAACATAACACACCAATAATTTAGACATACTTAAATTGATGTTGAAAGCCCTTTAAAAAAGTAGTAGACATTGACAACTAGACGTGTTTGAGTTGAGTTTTTTCAGGTGGGCTTGAATGGACGAAAGAACATCTTCATAAATTATCAGCTGCGTTTAAGCACTGCCAAGTGCCAATGACGGCACAGCGTGTTAGGATTCGCAGCAGTCCAACGTTGAATGAGTATGTTTTGTGACAGAGAGAATGTGTGTATAGAGTTGAATGAGTATGTTTTGTGACAGTGTTATCTGCAGCCTCATCCACCGTTCCAAGACCCTACCTCACCTCCTTCAACTCCACACCCTCTTCCTCAAAACCTCCCTCGACCACCACCCTTTCTTCATCTCCCAGTTCCTTTTATCATCCTCCGCCATCTCCCTCACTTTCTCCGCCGCATTCTTCCACTCCCTCCCCACCCTCCCACCCCTCTTCGCCTGGAACACCCTCATCAGAGCCTTCTCCACCACCCCAACGCCGCACCACTCCCTCTCCCTCTTCCGCCTCCTCCAAACCTCTCCCCTCAACCCCGGCGACAACTTCACATACCCTTTCGTCCTCAAGGCCTGCGCTCGCTCTTCCTCTGTCACTCTCGGTGGGACCCTCCATTCTTTGACTCTCAAGACCGGTTTCCGCTCCGACCGCTACGTGGGCAATGCCCTTTTGAACATGTACGCCGACTGCCGCGCTGTCGGGTCCGCGCGCAAGGTGTTCGATGAAATGACTGTTAGAGATGTCGTGTCCTGGAGCTCCATGATTGCTGCTTATGTCGCTCATAACTCCCCCTTGGATGCTTTTCGTGTGTTTCGTGAAATGGAGATGGAAAATGAAAGGCCGAACTCGGTCACGTTGGTGAGCTTGCTCTCTGCTTGTACGAAAATGCTCAGTCTAGGTGCCGGTGAGTCCATTCATTCCTACATTATGAGGAAT
The DNA here is from genome assembly GCA_026413185.1 of Pueraria montana var. lobata. Taxonomy (NCBI): domain Eukaryota; kingdom Viridiplantae; phylum Streptophyta; class Magnoliopsida; order Fabales; family Fabaceae; genus Pueraria; species Pueraria montana. The sequence continues at coordinate 21,465,689 of CM048648.1, read as the reverse complement.
GGCATAGAAATGGATGTTGCATTGGGAACTGCTTTGTTTGAGATGTATGCTAAATGTGGGGAGATTGATAAGGCTCTTTTGGTTTTCAATTCAATGGGTGACAAGAACTTGCAGTCCTGCACTATCATGATCTCGGCTCTCGCGGATCACGGGCGAGAAAAGGGTGTTATCTCTTTGTTTACCCAGATGGAGGACATGGGGTTGCGACCGGATAGTTTGTCTTTTGCTGTGATTCTCTCGGCCTGCAGCCACATGGGACTTGTTTGTGAGGGAAAAGGTTATTTTTATCGGATGGTGAGAGTGTATGGCATAAAGCCGAGTGTGGAGCATTATGGATGCATGGTTGACTTGCTAGGAAGAGCTGGCTTGATTCAAGAGGCTTATGATATCATCAAGGGCATGCCCATGGAGCCCAATGATGTCATATTGAGGAGTTTTCTGGGGGCTTGCAGGAATCACGGGTGGGTTCCTAATTTGGATGATGATTTTCTGTCTAAACTGGAGTCTGAGTTGGGGTCGAACTATGTGCTCACTGCTAATGTTTTTTCCACATGTGCTTCCTGGAAGGATGCCAATGACTTGAGGGTAGCCATGAAACAGAAAGGGTTGAAGAAAATTCCTGGTTGTAGTTGGGTGGAGGTGCAAAATTGATATTCAATATACCTTGAGAAGAAGTGGCTTTTAGAGCCATCTTTCTACATTCTTCCTGTATTCATAGACTTGTTGATTGCAAATAGATAGATGCATTAGGAAGCACTGACTGTTAGATGTTAGGAGTTAGGACTGACCAGGAATTGTAAATATAGATGAGTTTAACTTAGGTTTCAACTCTTTTTTAGGTAGTGTGCTTAACCTTCCAACTTTCCAAGTAAGTTGTGTTCGTGTTTTAAGCTACAAATTTTGCATGAATGGCATATGCAGTAAACATTAAGCAGCACCGCTTCTGTGACTTTGGTTGCCAAAAACATGCAAAGCCACAGACAATATTATGGTGGCTCTCTACTTTAGTAATGACTATTCAGATTAAAGAAGTTTGGCAGAGTTCTAGATCATTCTGGATGTAAGAAAACCTGGTTTTTTAATGCATCTAGACTTCTGCAAATCCCAAATATGTGCCGGAGTTGGTGTACTACTATTTGCTTTTGTCATTTTGCATTATGTACCTCGAGGATGAACATCGTGCTTTATGAACATTGATGAACATTTATCGATATATATCCGCTTATGCTATTAAATTTGCCATCACTTTTACTATATTCATTGAATATAAATAGAGTGGAAATAATATTGTAAAGGTGTTTGGTATGAATGAAATAGAAAAGAGAGAATTTAAAATAGTTATAAAATGACATTATTATCCTTCAATTTATTGAAAAAATGTATCAGTGAAGGCACTATATAATCGATTTTATTATGCAAAAAATTGATTTTTTTGTGACATTTAATCGATTTTATTGTGCAAAAAATTGATTTTGTGTTTGTGCAGGGGTATTCACCATTCAAGCACAATGGCTCTATGTGCAGTAGGTAATGACTGTTTCTCTTTTTGACTTGAAAGAAAGGGTAAAATAAGGGTAAAATGGACTTTGTGTCTTAACTTCCATTATTCCTTATGTACCCACTTAAATGGTGAAGAAAGAATTAAGTCACAAGAGGTCCACCCAATTCAAACTTAATTACCTTATAAATTTGTTGTAACAAACATACTTGATATATTTTTGTCTGTGCCAACATAATTCCGTCTTCGATACCAAACACAACATGAGAGTTCTTTCAACACTCAGGAAAGATTGTAAGTAGATATTTCCATGATGTATTACTTGCTTGCCTTAAGTTGTCTTTTAAATTTATTTGGTCACAAGATTTCATGTTTCATGATAGTTAAGCCAAAATTTGAAATGATGAACAATGTTGGTCATTTTTTAAATTTTTTTTAAAATTGTCACAGGAACAATTGATGGTACACATCTTCCATGTGTTGTTAGCCTCAATGAATAAGCAAGGTTCATTAGAAGAAAGAGTGTTCTTACACAAAATATAATGGTTGTAACTTGTATGTGATTATAACACATGCTTCACCTTTGTATTAGTAAGATGGTAAGGCATTACCCATGATGCTCATGTTTTTTATGATGCTCTCACAAATGGTAACATGAATTTTCCACATCCTCTTTTAAGTTTGTTCCTTTATATGGCTATAATTGATTTACAATTTCAATAAAATTCATTTTTTTCATTTTCTTAATTATTTTATTAGGTATATATTATTTGGTTATTGGCCACCCGAAATCAATGGGGTACTTTGATCTTTACATGGATGGATTTGCAAATAATAATGAAGTCTTCAATTTTTATTATTTAAGTTTAAGTTACTCCATAAAAAGAACTTTTTATGTATAGAAGAACAAGTTTGCAATTTTGTATCACGTGTCTAAGTACAAAATTGAAACGAGTTTAAATAGCCTATACAACAATAACAATACATAATTTTATTAGAATAAATGCTGAAATGATTACTGATTTTAGACATAATGAAAATAAAAGTGTAGTCTTTAACACTTATGATGATAATTGTCATGGTGACTGGTGAGGCTAGTTTGGATCAATCTCAACTTCTAACGTAACTTCTTCTATAAGATAGATTATATTTGAGACTTAATTTGAAATAAAATTATACAATAAGTAACAAATATTGTACTTACATGTCAAAGTTGTATTACACTTTAAGTTATGTTTTTTATTTGTATTTCTTAATTTAGATGCCTTTGTGTTTGATTCTTTTGCTATTTTAATACTTTTGTTATTTGTATTACACCTTAATACTTTGTGTTAGATGCCTTTGTTTATGCACTACTTGTGCTAAATAGTCTTTAATAAAGTTTTGCTTTTTCAAAAATAAAATACTTTTGTTATCCATTTCATCTAATTTTAATGCTTTTATAATGATTTTGAGTTCTATTTTTAAAGTTAAAATACTATTATTATGCATATATTTTATTTTTAATTTAATTATTAACATGAAGTGAAATTTTTTATTACAAAACTATTTTAATTTGTCAATGTATATCTAAATAGCTAACAGAGAAAGAAGTTTAGATAAAGAATTATATATGGACATTAAAATCTATATTGGTAATTACATATTTAAAATTAATTTTAATTAAAAATATTCAAACAATATTCTCTCTGTAAAAATTATTTTTCTGATATACGTGCTCTAAAAGAAAACATATTGCTTGAAACTTACTCTTGCCATGGGTTTTTGGTAGTTTAGTTATTTAGCATTGTCAGCATCAGTAACCAACAAAGAAAAACCAAGTGGTCCTCTACTCTGTTAGTGCTACAGAAACAGGAACAGGACAATAATACTTTTCCGGTACATTATTTATAAATTCTCTCAAATTCTCACCAAGTAATAAATCTTGTCACTGCATGTTTGATTCATTGTACATTATCGTGATTTTCCCAAGTTTAACCAGGAGCTATTAGTTATAATTTTCACGTTTTTGAGCTATATTAACGTGTTTCTTTGCTTTGCTTTCTAATCAGTTTATAAACATGCACAAAATCAGGATGATTTAAAATCAATTTATTACTATTCCAGAACAAAAAGCACTTCGTAAGCTTGACGTTCTCGTATCGTATTTATATACTCAGTGTAGTGCATATACTCAACAGCTGAGACAGTTTCCATTTTTACCTTAGTTACTGTTTGCCCTGTGCGTGTAATTTACGCATGTAATAATAAATAATTTATCCTCATAGTAAAAAAAAAAAAAAAAAACAGGTTATTACGGTTTATTGGTTAAAATTTATTATTATTAAAGTAAAATTATCAGAACTAAATGAGCCTCTACGATTCAAGAAGCATAAGCCAGAAAAGCTTAAAATTCAGACCAATTGATTTGAACTTTTTGAGTAGTATACATGTTTGATACAAATCCAATTCATATTCGCATAGTATTGGACCTGTGCAAAGATTCTAACAAAATTATATATAAAAAAAAAATGCTTTCCTGGTTTGTTTAGAAGATAAAAACTTAAAAGAGGTAACATTATTATTTTTTTCATTCAAACTTATCCAAAAGCTCCTTACTCATGGTTAAGCAGCCAAAGTCCAAATTATTCTATATCATCTCAAACAATAATTGGCAAATGCTCCACATTGACCAGAGTAATATTTATTCATAATCATCACATGCCCTCACATGTCCTCACCACAAAGCCTTGGAGATTCTCCTATTGTTTAACCTTCAAGTAGTAATAATTTCTCACCTAATTACATAACATTTCTTTTCAGACCCACAAAAAAATAAAAAAGGAAAAAGAAGAAAAGAAACACCCATGATTGTTTCTATTGATGTCACAAACCATGATTGTATTAAAACCATTGAAATGTACTGAAAATAAATACAAACAGACAGCTGGCCTTCTGCACCCCCCACACAACACAACAATAACACACCAAGTGAGTTGCCTCACTCAGTCACTAGTCACTACTTTGCTGCAGCACACTCTCCCTCCCCAGTCCTATGGCTTCTTCAGTGACCAGATCAGCCTCAGGCTTCAGCTTCTCAGAGCACTGGCTCCTGATGGCAGCCACAGCCCTCACTTGTGGCTTTCTGGGGTACATAGTGTATGATGCAATCATGGCCACTGCCTCTGAGTTGCTGCAACGCTTGCTGGTAATTTCTCCACTGTTCTTGATCATCATTGTTCACTGGCTCTCCACTGGAAGCCAAATAAGCTTCCCCATGCCAGGATCTGAGCCCAGTGCCATCCACAGAGCTGGTGGTTCCCCTTGGGGTGTTGCCTTTGTCCTTCTCTTGCTCTTCTTTCTCATCTCCTACCAACCTTCCCTGCATGACCTTATTTCTTAGCTACCATGTGTTCTAAGAAAATTTAGTGCATGTCATGTCACTTATGTGTATGCTGCTTGTAATTTTAGAGTTTATGTGGGTACACTAGGTTGCTGTAGCTCATAATGAACCTGTCAATTTCTAAGTGAATTTGGGTTGTAAAAGGGCCTTGCTTTTCCCTTGTGGCAAAATTTTGTGGCTGCTCAAAGTTCGATCTTTGCTGGCCTATGGCGGGTGTTTGTCCTTTTTCTGAGAAAATTGAAATGTCATGGTGTGTCAAACATCAAAATCACTAAGAATTTGGACTATCATGCATCTTTTCTTTTGGACTTCATCTGTTGGTGTTCACATCTAAGTATAAAATTTAAATAAATAGCGTATTACTTGGTGGTAATTTTCTGTGTTGGTAGGAAGACTTTAATTCTCATGATTTACAATTACAAGGACAGATTCTTTTTCCTCTAGTCTCATCTGAATTTAATCTTTCCCCGGCTTTGGTTTTTTTTTTTTTTTATTCAACCAAAAGTCTCACTCTACATACAAGATCAAAGTAAGAACATTTTTCACGAAACTAAGGATTTAACTTCTTTTTTTTTAAGTTAAGCGATGAATAAAATAAAAAAAATTAAATTAATATGCTCCGGTCATGAACTATTTGAAAATTTTTAATCAAGTCTTTGAATTTATTTTTTAATTCACAAAGATCTAATTAAAAAATAAATACAAGTTTAGAAACCTAATTGAAAATAAAATAGTTAAGAGACCAAATTAAAAATTATCATGGTTGACTTAATTAAAAACTGTCAATGTCTACAAACTAGTATTGTTACCCGTGCAGACAGGCTTGCATAATGAGTTTAGAACCTACATATGTGAGAGTACTGATATGCAAATGTGAGAATATTAGTATACAACAATTGATAATTTTTAATTAGATCTTTAAATTATTTGTCATTTTTAATAATAAATTTTTACAAGGAGTTATTTGAACTATTTACAAGGTGAGAATATTAGCTTATAACAGTTGACAATTTTTAATTAGGTACTATTTGACAATTTTTATTTTAATAATAATAAATTTTAATTAGGTCTTGAACAATTTTTTTTCTTAATTGGGTCTTTGAACAAATACAAGAAGCTATAGATTAAAAAACAAGGACAAAGAACTAATTAAAAAATAAATATAAATTCATGGATCCAATTAAAAATAGGCAAATGTTAACTAGTTAAGGAACTAAAAGGAGAAATATTTTTATTGAGAGACGCAAAATTGAGTTGTCCATGATTTTTTTTTGCACTTTCCTATAATCTGCACAATAAATACTTTCTCCTTTTAACTCCTTAACCAGTGTCCTTAGGGCATTGGTTAACAAGATCCTTAAAAATAATAGTTCAAGTATCTAATTAAAAATTATCAAATAATTCAAGGAGTTATAAATTAATTTAACCAATAAAAAAGTAAGAATATATTTTCTGAATTAAAATACCTATTTAATTTTTTTACGCATTTTGCTATTTTAGAAGAGTCAAACTTTTCCTGTCAAAAAAAAAAGAAGAAGAGTCAAACTTTTAGTTTTGCTCCCTCGATTGACTAATTTCCATTTTCCAAGGACTATAGATGTCATATACTATGATATACTATAAGGATGTTTCCTCCCTCAATTGACTAATTCCCATTTTTCAAGGACTATTATACATAATTATATAAGGAATAAAATATAGTGTCACACATAATTCGTTGGAATTTATATTTGACTCGCGTTAGACCAAGATCAAATTAGATCTATTTATTTATTAATGGGCTTATGTTAGGTTAAAGTTAATTAAAATTCTATCTTGTTAAATAGTGAGATTTCAAGTAATTTAAAAAGTTTTTAGACCTAAGGTAGTCTAATAATAATGTATTAAATTTTTATTATAACATTTTGAATTTATATATTTAATAACTTATTATTGATTTAAATTTGTATTTTTATTTAAAAAGAATTACTATAAATAGATTTTTAAATAGGTTTTTAAATTAAACATTTAAAAAGGTCATATTTTTGTTAAATGAATAGGTTAAAGTCACACTTAGAGTGGAAATAGGTCAAACTGTGTAAGAGAGGCATATGGTTTAACCTTATATCAAGCTAAACTTTTTTAAGAAATATATTAGGTCAAGACTTTTATTAAAGTCATTCGAAAAGTCTTTTAAGTCTAACAAGTTGACTTATTTAAATAAATATAAATATTATTTTTTTTGTTAATATTATTATTACATTAGATTTTTATAATGTATTAAAATCATATATTATTATCTTTTTAAATATTAAGCATATTGACAAACATAAAGAATCAAACTTATGAACTTATTGAAGCAAAAATTTATGCCTATTTAAATATACTTTATTACAAAATAGACTTTTAAGTAAGTTATATATCATGAAGAACATATTATACCTTAAAAATAAGTTTATATTATATAAATAAGTTAGACTCAACTCTTATATGTAGTAGTCTTGGTTTTAATTTTCATAGATTATAGTTTGTTTTACATAAGTTTTTTTTTCCATTGATTATTCATCGCTCGACATATTTAGGGTCACATTATACTTATAAAATGTAAAGGCAAAAATCACAAGAAGGGAGATTGAATTGTGATTTATAAAAATTTTCGCAAACTTTTTATAAACAACTTGTAACATTTGTTGAGTAAAAGGAGATCGTTTTTTAGAAAAACCGTTTTAGAGACGATACTGCACAGATGCAAGCCTTTTTAAGAAAAACAGGTTTAAATCACAAGACAAAGTCAGTTCAAGCAGTTATAAGCAGAGAGAGGGCAGAAGAGATAACACAAAAATTTATATTGGTTTGTCTCACCCCGAGACTACGTCCAGTTCTTGGCAAACCACCAAGTTTCACTAACTTTTACAAGTTACAAGTATTGTTCACTACCACTTCTGGCTCACCCAAGTAGTTTTTCATACTTAGCCCCTCCAAGCTAAAAATCCAAGTATTCTTTACTACCAAGCCACTTATGGCTCTAAAACAAATCACAAGATTTGTTTTTGAAAGGGCGTACAGACTTTTGACTATCGTCTTACAGACGGATATACAAGATTAAGAACTAAGTATTTTTCTCTCAGGATACGCAAAGTGAGTTGAGAGCTTTTACAAAAAGAAATTTTTACAAAAGAATGAAGGTTTGAAAGAATGCTTGAATATGAATTCAGTTCGTGTGTTATTCTCTTATCCAGCACTTCAAAACTTCTTCTATATATAGACTTACTGAGGAAGTAACCGTTGTCTCTAAACGGTCTTCTTTCTTGCATCTAACCATCGTCTGAAGGAGAGTGGTTGAGGGGCATTTAATGCGAGCATTAAATGCTTGTCACCAACTAGTCATTCTGCGCTGATAAAGCATTCTGCTTATCTTTCTTAAGATATACTCCAAATCCTTATGCTGCAGTGGTCACATCACTTGCTCAGACAAGTACTTATTGCTAGCTGTAGCGCTTCTTTTGAGGCGATGGAAGCTTCAGAAACTTTGACTCTTCTTTTTATTCCCTTTTATGCACTTCGACAGATCCTAGGATGATGTTCTATGAACATTCCCTACAAAACAAATAACAAAACGATAGTGCATTTACTATGCCTTTAAATGCTTCTTCAGACTAAAGCGTTTGTCTGCATATCATCTGTATCTTACAGACGCAAATACAACGTTTTCGTCTGTTGGCATTTATAAGATGCAATCTTTTTACTTAATATTTGTTTTGCACAAAATCAAAATAATTGAGGGTCCTGATTCGTCTTATGACTCAATATAAAAGAACTTCAATATGAAATAAGGTTTTAAATAGGCTAAAAGGCCAAGTTTTTTTTTCAAAATTGTCAGGCCAAGCCTTAAACCTATGACAGGTAACAAATCAAGCTTAGGCCTTGAGGTTTTTAAATTGCCCAAGACTATTTAAACAAAGTCATATTTAGCCTAACCTATTCTCACTTTTAGTTTCTTGTCTTATTGAAATGCGAAATTAATCTATAATGCCATGTAATTGTTACGTCACACATGTTATCATGTAGCTAACATGTGGTAACCACGTGGTTGTCACATGTTAACCGTTAATCATATCATGGAACAACTAACAGAGTTAGAGTGAGAGACTAATTTCATCGATTTTTATGGATGAACAATGTAGCAAGTTTAAGTGAACCAGTGTGTTGTTTGTGTTTTTTTAATAATTTTTTAAGATATGAAATTTCTAGACTATAATTTTTTAAAAATTTATTATTCATGCGATTCAACTAGTAACTTACTAGTTCAAACAATCACTAAACAACACAAGTCATTAACAACACAAATCATAAGCAAATCACGGTGGGTCCTTATTATTAATTTTTTTTTAAAAGTTTTTTTTTTTCCATCATAACTATACCATGTTTTCTATATATATATATATATATATACACCATATTTAAGGATGACAAAACTCATTACTTCAGCCTAATGCAATTCACTCTTGTTCACAGGTGGATTAGTAGGCTAGCCTGCCCAAAAAAAAACGAAAATTAAAAAAGAAAATTATAAAGCTAAAAAAATTATCCAAGAAAATAATTTAGGTTCCTATTATCTACATTCCCTTTCAGTGGTCCACTTAATAGTTTTTAACTGCATTTTTATCTAATATTTTGCCTCCAATACTAATAACAACAAAACTAAAAAAAAAATTAGAAACACGCAACTGCTTTCATTAGTCATCTTTTAACTTAAAGTCTTAAGACACAACATCACTTTCATAGCAGAATAAAATAGAAATCCAAAATTCTATATTTTTTTTTTATCTAATTTACAAAAAAAATTATTGGCCCAGCAGGCTGGGCCGGCTTGCCTCATTGCAAACCCATTTTATGACAAATCAAAAGTTGAATACATCCGGCCAACTCCGCCTAAGAAAATGAGTTAAATAAAATAGTCAATAGACCAAATCCATTTTACCACCTATAATCATGTTCGAGATCATCATTTGAAGATCCAAATGCATAAACAACACAAGTCACTTCAATGTAAATTTTTCTTTCCCTTTAAAATATCCAGTATATGGTGTGGCATGGTTGACAGATAACCTTGTTTCTTAAGTATGTGATCAGGGGTTCGATGTCTGGTCTATGCGTATGAAAAAATATTTATTGGAAGAGGTCAACCCCTTAAATGAATTTCTGTACACTCGAGGGATTAGTTTTTGGCTTTCAACCGATGAATACTCCAGGTTTACCCAAAAGATTAAAGTTAAATTTAAAAAGTATTTTTATTCCAAAAACAATATTTTTTTCCTTTTTTATTTGATACATTAGAATCCGTTCTTGTGTATTAGAATTCACAAAATATAACTCTAGTTTGCAAAATAAAGTTAACGCCAAGTCAATACCGCACCATGGAGCTCCGTTCCATTTTGTATTGATGCTTATAAAGTAGTGGTAATAAAGGTGTTTTGGCCTTTAAATGCAGTTGGCGAATTTGCAGTAATGTGCTAGTTAAGTAGTTATCATTTATTTACGGTTACCAAGATCCATCGAGGCTTAGATATCTCCCAATCATCGTATTATTCTTTCTTCTCCAGTAAGACTAGAAGTTGTTTTTCAATAAGGAATAGTTACGTATATTAGCATAATTCTAGAACTCCAGTTTATTGTCACTTTTTAACAAGTTTTGTAGTGTGCTATGTAACTGAAGTGGCCAAGAGAAAAGAGTTGAATAAATCCAAAATAAGGAGAGTCATCTGAGAGATATTGAAATGAACGATCAATTTATGAAACTCTCTTCATTGTCAATAGAAAAACATTCTCTTTGTTTACAGACAGTTGTAAATTGTAATTGATTTAGGAAACGTTTGTTTGAGCTCAAAAAAATAATTCTATGATATTTTTTAGATTTTTTTTTTTTTTTTGTAAATGTAGTGTTTAACTTCTGGAAAACATGGCTTTTCTTTTTAAATTTGTTTATTGTTTTTGAAAAACTTGTATATATAGTTATAAATTCTTTCAAACATCTCATTTGATTTAAAAAAACCATTTTTTCTTTTAAAAAACACAAAAATTACTAATTGAATATTTAAATAAAAATTGATTGATTACGATTTAGTGTTTCTTTTTCATTTTAACCAAGTGATAAGTACATAGCATTCATTGCTAAGACAGATTGAATAATAACTTGTGAAGTTCTAGCCTAACTAGCATAAAATCATAAAAAATTATAATTCCAGAAATACAAGCAGAAGGGAATGGGAGAGCAGGAGAAACCCCTGGACTTTTTCTTTTTGATAGTTTTCTACGTTCTACCGTACTCATTGTGTTAAAACTTTGCAAGTTGGAGGTAAAAAGATTGAGAATTTCTCATAAGATTCTCTGTCTCTCCCAACCCATCAAAACAAGTGCTAAGGTGGGAATCTTTTTCATGGTGCCAGTAACCAGGGTGTTGCAGCATGCTCATTAATGTCAGAACCGACACTCCTGCCTGCTACTTTTGCTAAAGGCTGCTATAGACAACAACAACACTCGGGGAAAGGCCTTGACATTTCACATTTGTGACTCAACTTTTCACAAAATCAAAGATGAAAGGCCAAATCTGATTCTTTTTATTTTCTTTTTCACCATTGCATAATGCATGCAATCCTATATCTATTATTGAAGCCACTAATAAGGTGCCACCAAGCATTGCAATGCATGCAACTTTATATACGAATAATAAGCAATAATTTTTATGCACGGATCATTATATTTTTATATATTTTTAAAATAAATTTGTTTATTAAATTAAGTGTTTTTATTAAAATAAACATAATTAACTAATTAAATTTTCAAAAATGATAAAAAAAAGTAAGAAAATATATTTAAGTAGAGAATATATATTTGATTACAGTATCATATATATTTTTTATTTTATTTAAAACATTTATAAATTTGTATGAGGAATTTATTATATATAAAAATTTAAAAAGGATTTAACTTTTGCTAAATTTAATTAATTTCTAATTTTGAAATGTGAAATGTTAAAATAATTCAATTATTTTACAACTATATTTGTAAATAAAAAAATATTAATTTTATAATATTATAATTTATAATGTTTAATATTATTTTCGTCCCGTGAGAATAAAATATATTAAGTTACTAACTATTAAGTTATCTAATGTAGGTATTTTTCTATCCTTAATTAGCATAATCATACAATATTAACTAATTATAGCAAAGTATATTTGTTGTAACAAATACTTAAAAGAGTAATATTTAATTTCTAAATTGATGGAATATTGTTTATATATAATTCACCTTAGATATTTAACTTATTTATTTCTATGTTCAAAAAGTTACGTTTCTATCTAGATTGACATTTACTTAACAATTATGACAATTAACACAAACATAAAAACACTTTTTAATAACGTGCTTATCAAAAAACATACTTGATGGTATTACACTTTTTTTTTTAGAAAAAATCTTTCAAAGATACTTGTGTGGTCTCTATCATAAAAAACATTAAAAAAATATTTAAGTTATGATATTATGGATAAAGAAATTTAAAATTATTTGTAATAAAAATAAATTTAATAAATTGGTTTCAATATATTTATTATATATTTAGATAAAAAAATTAACAATATTATACAAATATTAATCAAAAAAGTTTTCATATATGACGTTATTAAAATAGAGTCAGAATATTATTTTGTATAAATATATTAACTAATTAGATTTAAATAAATTTTTAGTATAAAATTTTTAACCACATAAAATAAATATTATTCAACAAAATTTTCATCTATTAAATTATTTAAAATTATTTTTTATGATTTCTAAGAAAAAATAATTTCATTGGATTTCAAAGTAAAAATAAACATTGTTGAGTCTTTGATATGTAGCTGTATTAAATACTCGAATAAAGAGTTTTGTCGCCTGTAATGGTGTCGAGCAAGACTGTCTTCCCGTGAATGATACTCGCAGTCTCTATCATAAAAAAAAAATAATTTAATTTATGATATTATTGAATAAGTAATTTAAAATTATTTTCTAGTAAAAATATATTTAATAAATTAATTTCAATATATTTAGTATATATTTATGTAAAAAAAATTAACATTATATTATAAATATTAATTGACAAAATTTCTTTATATGAAGTTATTAAACATAGAGTCAAAATATTATTTTGTAATAAATATATTAACTGGTTAGATTTAAATTAATTTATAGTATAAAAAATTCAAATATATATAAAATATTATATTTACTATGTTAGCAAAGAAATAAATTAAAAACATTTTATAATAGAAATATAATTAGAATTTATTTTTACTCATGTAAGTTTAAAAAGTAAAATATCTTATTAAAAATATTATGCGAAGAAGATATCTTATTAAAAATTACATGTGCTTGAATTTATAAATATTGTTAAAAAAATTATTTTTAATGTTAAAAAAGTAGCTTAAAATTATTTGTAATGAAAATATATTTAATAAATGATCATATAAATATTAATCAATAAAATATTCACATATAAAGTTATTAAATATAGAATCTAAATATTATTATGTAATACATATATATTAAATTATAATTAATTTGAATAAGTAATTATTTAAATTTATCATTCATTTAATATAAATAATAACATATTTTTATGTTATATTAATCATATTATTATATTAAATATTTCAAGAATATAATTTTTTATAAACAAAAGATATAAAACAGTAATATAATAAAATATAAATAATATAATAATATAAGAGTTTAATAGTGATGTACTGACAGTATAAAATAATTTTACACAGTTATCCAATCACAAATCACCGTTGATATGACTTTTAAGATAATTTTGTAAAATTCAACAAACTTACCATACATGATAAATTGTAATTGGATGACAATGTAAAATTATTATACATTGTTAGTCCATAAATATATAAAAAGTATAAAACAATTCATGCTCAAAAATAGTAACAGTAGCAAGAATCAAATTTTCTTATATGGTTAATAGAAAAGAAAAAAAAAGAAATTGAAAAAAAAAAAACACAAAAGGGTAAAAAAAAAATTGAAAAAAAAGAAAAGTTTTGAAAGGAAAAAAATAAAGGAGAAAGTGACCCATGTCAAGATTCTCTTTTCTATTAAATAAATAGATTTAATATGATTCAGGAAGCAGGAGTAGAACATTAATTTATATGGCTGACCAAAGAAAAAAGAGTAGCACATTTATATTTATATTTATATAATGTTAATATTAATTTCTAGTGTTACAAAATAAGATTCAGGAATCAGATAACCAAGTTTAAAACCAAGGTAAATAGGATGACATGTAGATCATTTGGCCATGATGAACATGATCTTGGGTTGCTATCATACCAAGATGGCTTTAGTCCTGAAAGGTCTTCAAGTGGTCCACCAGCAAAATAATTATCATTTCTCTGTTGCATGTTCAAACAAGAAGGGATTTCCAAGTATGAAGAGAGGTTCTTCTTGTTTGGCTGATCACTGATGCAGAGTGCACTGTTTCCTCTTAAATCCAATCTTTTACCTAACTTTTGAATGAAGTCACCAGGGAGCTGTAGAACCCCACTCAGCTTGTTGTGGCTGATATTCAGTTGATCTAGGCTTGGAAGTGAACCTAAATTTGGAGGAACTGGTCCACTGAGGCTATTGTTACCTAAGGAGAGAGCTGTGAGGTTTTTCAAGGAAGAGAAAGTGTAGGGTATGGTGCCTGTTAATCCACACCCTGATACACTCACTGATTTGAGTTTCCTAAGCTTCCCTATAAACTGGGGTATCCCTCCTTTAATGGGGTTGTCATCAATGAGTAAATATTCCAAAAGCTCTAAACTTGAGAAGGTTTCATTAATAGGCCCACCAATAAAATTATGACTCAAATCAAGCAAGACTAACCTCTTGAGATTTCCTATATCAGGAGGAATGTTTCCACTAAGCCTGTTAGAATGCAAATCCAGCTTCTGGAGAAGTTGAAGCTGTCCAAGAGAACAAGGCAGAAACCCTTCAATTGCATTGCAACTGAGGTCCAATATGGTCATGCTTTTCAGACCTCCAATTTCCTTTGGGATTTGACCACTTAGGTTGTTATAACTAAGGTCAAGCTGCTCTAGACTAACCAAACCACCAATCTGGCTTGGGATGTTTCCCTGTAAACTGTTCTGGGACAGGCTCAGAACCCTAAGACTAGCAACATCTCCCAAACTAGAAGGTATTTCTCCAAAGAGAGATGGGTTATTCTCCAAAGCCAGGTGTTCTAGGGAAGAGAAAGGGCCAAAGAGAGTTTTGGGTAGAGTGACTGGTGAAGCAACAAAACAGTTAAAAATTGAAAGGGTTCTTATATACTTGAGTTTTAGCAAGGACTGTGACAGATAAGCTGAGGGTTTGCAAGGTGAGAATGGGAAGACTATATCAGGACCAATGTGGATTTTTGTGACATGAAAGATTGGAGGGTTGCTGCCAAGTTCACACTCAACACCTGGCCATGGAGTTTCTGTACATGGCTGTGGATGTGCTTGGGCCCAGTAAGGGTCTTCCAGAAGAGCATCCATCACTTCAAACAATCCCAACAGTTCCTCCTCTTCCATTATCATTTGCCCCTTATCTAAACTGTTTCCCATTGACATCATTTCACCAGCAAACAAGAGGAACCAAACAAGATGAAGAGACATGGATGCCATTAATTTGAGACACTGCCTAGCTACTAAAATCTCTAATGACCCTCAAATGGAATTGCAAAAACTGTTTTTTTTAGAGCCAACACTGAAAAGGCCTAGTTCCTCTTTCCCTATTTAAGCTTTTTTGAATGGTGGTGTTGATGGCAAAGGAGAAGAATGTAAAGGTAACTCAAGATTCTCATTTTTGTGTCAGCTGTGAAGGCTGCAAAGAAAAACCAAAGCTGTTACCTCTCCCGAGATTGTGTTGAGTGTGAGTATGACTGTTAGTTTGCATGGAAAAGGGTGAGATGAAATGGGTAGACAAATGGACTACCATAAATGGCAATATAAATTGCCATAGTGTCAAATTGCTAATTTATAAAATAGAAATTATATTTGTAGAGTGTATTTGTATAATTTTTTTATAACAAAGGAAAAAAAAATACTGTATATAATAAAATAATTAATTTAACAAAGAATATTAAAAACATTATAGAAATATTATAATATAAAATGTTGCAATCATAAGACATGACACTGAGAGCACTGGACAAAGTAATAAAGCCGGTACCAAACAGGGATCATCTACAAAGACAGACCTTTTCACCTATATCTATGAACTTTTGCATCTCTTCTTTCACTTCACATACTCAGTTTGATTGGCAGTATTCTATTAACTAGTCTATTATGGTTTCCTTTCCTCTTTGTACTGTTCATAACTGGTTCCATTTTTCTAAGGTGCATATTTTACTAGTTTTATTTATTATGTTTCCTAAGTATGAGTCTGAATCTTTTTAACTAGTACCACATGTGCTGTAAAAAAAAAAAAAATAGTACCACATGTCACTCTTGTTTTCTTTTTCCCTTATAAAATTGTATATTGTTCTGTGTATGTATGGTGAACTTTTAAGGGTTTTGAAATCTTGTAGTGTGTTTGAATTCTTATTCACACAATTCAAACATGAATCACAAAAACAAATGTTAATCCAAACACGCATTTGGTGTTTCTTTTGTGGAATTTACGTACAACGATAAGAGAAAAATGTTTGATACATGCAGGTGATGATTACTATATACTAATTACGTATGTCTAGCTGGTGTATTTTGTTCGTAGCTAGTCCTCCTTTGCTAGTGATGATACCTGAACTAAAAAAAATTGAAATATATATATAGAGATAGAAGTACAACGATAAGAAGAGAAACTCTCTCTCTATATAAATAAAAGGAGAGATTAAATTACCAGTTGATAATGTTAAAAAAATTTACATAGCACTTGGTTGAAAACAAATTTTAATAACCAGTATAATATTGGGCAAAGAAAGAGTCAAGAAAATGAAAGGATATTTTTTAGTCCTTTTCTATATTCTGCATTGTATTCGCTTTATTTTTCCTATCTTTTATTCATAAAAGTGGTTTTCCTTTTTAACAGGAGAGCCAAATAGGAACACTTATCGATTGCAACCATGTCATACTAAAATGTACTTTTGTCATTTATTTTTATTTTGGTTTTTTAATTTAAAAAGTTCCATCTTTGTTCTTTAGAGCATTTTCGTTAAATTAATTTAGTCAATTTGTTAGTTTATTTTACCGCATCATTTTGTTAGTTTATCATACTAACTTAATCTATTTGATGACACATGATAAAATTAATACCAAAACACTGTTAATTAAAGGGATCAATTTAGTATGACAGAAAGATTTTAGAAGACTAACTTTTTTAAATTTGAAGAACTAAACTAAAATTAAAAGGAAGAAAGATAAAAAATCAAAAGTGTATTTTAGCAAAAAGTAGCAAACTGAAATTTCGCGATCATAGGATTGGAATTGCACATGGTACAGTTGGGACCAAATGCAGAGGCATTCCTGCTTAATAAATAGGACTACAGGAGTAGCTATAACCAATTAATTATAAATTTTAGTTTTGTGATTGTGCATTAAATGCATACAATTCCATCCATTAAAATTATGCTATATTATTATAAAATAAATTATAAAAGCTGAAAAAATAAAATAAGACCAACAAGTAGTAATTGGTACAGTAAGATTAAGTTCAAGTCTTTTAAGTAAGGGACTTAAATCTTAACTGGTGTGTATAGGAAAATTCTTGTTGGAAGGGAGTAACTCACTTATGAGTTTTTTTTTTAATAGATGTTAGTTATTAGTTATTAGTTTATGAGGGCTAACAGAATTTTAAAAGAGATTAAAAATTTTTGGTAAGCGTTGAGGATATTCCAAGTAGGAGGTGTTCGCGGATTGGATTTGATCGGTTTTGAAGAGAAAAATCATTCGATCCAATTACTTCAGTTTTCTTAACTAATCATCCAATCGGTTTGATAAAAAATTTAAATCCGATCCAATTTAAATCGGTTTGGATTGGATTGATTTTCGATTTTAGTCTTGTTTATATTTTTCTTTGGAGAAAGTATTAAATAAATGGTAATATATATAATAAACATAATAAAAGATAATTTAAAATATTAAATACCTTCTTTATAACTCAATAAACAACTAATAATAGTATAATTATTCAAATATATACTATTAAAAGTAAATTTATATAACTTAATAATTATACTTATGTACTTTTAATCAAATAGTTGCTAAAAAAATATCTTCAATTAAATAGATGTTTCACAAATAAATATAAGTTATGTCATAATTTTATAAATATATAAGAAATAAAAATATAAACATGAGTAGTATCATAAATTTATGAATAAAAATGTATATGTATATATAACTTCGGTTTGGATTAGATTTCAAAATCAAATCCGATATCCGATCCAATCTAATAAAAAATTTCAGTTTTTTCAATTCTCGATCCATTCGGTTTTCGGTTTATTCGATTTTCGGTTTTTTTAATCGGTTTTTTCAGTTTTAATTGGATTGGATCGGTTCATGAACACCCTAATTCCAAGTGCTTTGGTCTCATTATTACTAGCTACTCAACCTGATGTAGATCTTTTTAAGAAATTTTGGATCTGCATGGCTCCATCTAAAGTGTTGGTGTTCTCGTGGAGATTGCTCCATGACAGACTTCCCACCTGTGCTTTTCTTCTCCCTGTGTACTAATCCGAGGGCTTGTTTATCCCTGTGAATGTCATTTTTTGATGTCTCATCCTTACAGAACCGTTTTTGATCCTTACAAATTTCAATTTTATGTCAGAAAATAACAATTAATTGCAACATTATTACAAATTAATTTAAACAAATATATGATGAATTAGTATCTTTTGAAATAATATTTTTTTTATACCATGATATTGGTACGAAATATTCACTGACTTTACCGATGACTAATCTCTGTCGAGGATCTGACAGGCCATTTAGTGATATGAATCAACTAGAACCATTAAGGAATTAATACAAGGCAACTAAGGATCAGCCAATCGAACACAAGAAAATGAAAACTTAGAGAAAGAAAAAATTAATCTCAAGATGTAATTATTTATCCTAACATGCATGTCTCAACTTGTGGATTCAATGACTCATGCTGCTTCTTTTTTCTTTTTCTTTTTTTTATGGTGGCTCTATCATGTTAATTTATTGGATGATTATTAGTTGATTACGCTTCCGCCGTACTTCATGAATACCTTTAACAGATTTCAGGCGCATATTGACTATGCTACACATAACAACAAACAATTTCATGCATTTATATGTTATACATTCCAATAATAATGTCATGAAAGTCTATCATAAGTCAAAAGGCAAACCCAAATCATGGCATTCTCTTCCATTAGAGTAGCCTAAACTTTAACTAAACTCGTCTTTATCTGGCCGTCCACAAGAGTATGTTCTCCTAATTACTATATATAAAACACTATCACGGAGTTTTCTTAATGGCGTAATATTCTTTTAGATGATTTGGGCACGCAAGGAAGATATAATTAACCAATCAAGTAATGACACAGGAACCCAACTTTCTGCAAATGTTGTCACCCCTTGAATTTTTGTTCCTGGCATTAGATAAATTAACAAGTTAAGCACAAGAGCAACTTCATCACTTAATCTAAAAGAACAAGTGACAAAGATTTTCAAAACCAACAAGAAGGAGAAAAGTATGATGGAATCATACAATTTCATTTTTTTTTTTACGTATAACATTAGTGCAGAATATCTACAACTTTGCTAATTACTCTAATCTTGAGGACCAAGCCCAATATTATTCGGACCAACAACTTAT
Source organism: Pueraria montana var. lobata (assembly GCA_026413185.1). Lineage (NCBI taxonomy): Eukaryota > Viridiplantae > Streptophyta > Magnoliopsida > Fabales > Fabaceae > Pueraria > Pueraria montana. Next base: position 21,445,968 of record CM048648.1, on the reverse strand, counting down.
TGGTATACAAATTTATTTTAATTAGATACAGTGATTTGTAATGGATTTTAAGATTGTGAAATTTAATTTCACTTATTTTTTTATTTTAAGTAGAATAAAATTGCACAATTGAAATAAAAAAAAAGTGGTTTAATTGTAAAATAAATTTAAAAGGGATGGTTTTAATTAATAAGAGATAAAAATCTAAACAGATTGAACCTTTTTTTAATAAGAGGTACATTCCCCTAGTACCTATAAAAAAAATGAACTAGGGGAATGTGTTTAATCTATTTAGATCAAATAATAAGAGGTACATTCCCCTGGTACCTATAAAAATCTAAATATATTTAACATATTCCCCTATATTTAACCTCCATCATCTCCACATTTGTTTTTTATTTAGGATTATATGTATTAAGGGAATGTACCTCTCTACATTCATTTTAAATAAAAATGAAAGAGAGATGGTGAAGGTTAAATAAAATAACTAATGTGAGGAGTGGAAACTAAATGCAGTGACGTAGTTTGTAGAATTAGTTAAATAACCTAAATGTCTAAATAAATGTGGAGATTGGTATTGTCTTCATTATTAATTATATATTTTTCACAAAAAATAATTCTGCTCAAATTATTGTCTTCATTATTAATTATATATTTTTCACAAAAAATAATTCTGCTCAAATTAAAGCATTCATAGTATAACGAGTCTAATTTTCAATGAATTTTTTTTATTTATTTTTAATATTCGAACTTGAAATTTTACTTAAGAAAAATCAAATATGTATTACTTGAATTAACTAGTACACATTAATTTAATTAAAGAGATTAAATCTCAATTAATTAAATTAATTTTATAATATTTATTGCATTATTAATTTTTAAGTGCCAGTAAAAATGTCGAGTTCAATAAATAAATAATATATTTTTTCTTACAAATTCATCTTTGTACGAAGTTATACCAAGTTTTTGGACAAGAGTTAAACTATTTAAAAAAAGGTATTTGTTGCGCACGTCTTTATAACAAGGCCCAAATATTTGGCGGCTGCACACGTGTTAAACTTTGGGTCTTAAAAAATGAAATCAAATGAGTTGTTGGAAAAGGACCCACAACAACAATTATATAGCCCAATATCGGCACAAGTTACGCAGAGTTTGTGGAAATGATTGCTTGGCTTATGGATTTGTCACTTTTTTGGGGGGAGGGAGGTTATAATTAGTTGCAAATTATAGATTAAAAAAAATAATTCAATCAACTAATCTAGCATCTCTAACTTGTCATATATCTAGACTATACCTAGCATCTCTTATTATACCTAACTAGACGACATCTCTAACTTCTCATATTTAGCATTTTAACCATTCAAAGAAGGAAAATGAGCAACATATACCTCATTTTTCAATGTATGGGGGAAGGATGAGAAAAATAAAAGGAAAAAAGAGAAAGTAACATTATGTGATATACAATGTGATAGAAAATGGAAAGATAGATAGACACAAAAATAAAATGAAAATGAGATGAAAAAGAAAATAAAATTATATAAACAATAACTCACATGTGAGATTAAGAAAACAAAAATGTACTTCTATCTTATAGAGATGTCTATGTGGGAGTTAAGAAACTCACACTTGGTTCAATGAATTCAATTTGCATAACTACGACTAGATTGTATAATTATAACATATAACATATTATAGTTTACTATTTTCTTTTAAAACTAAAATTGGGTTACATAGAGCATAACTATTTCATGATTAAATTTCCATTTTCTCCTTTTTTTCCGATTTCAAATTTTAACATGTTCATAAAATAAAGTGCAATCTTCGATTACTTTAAAGTAATCAACGACTATAAAGACGCATTAAATAAAATCAATGCAAACATTAAGGTCATAAAATCAAAATAGAGTTGGACAAACGGATAAATCCGCCCGTTGAGTCCGCACCCGCAAAACCTGCAACCAACATAATCCGTCCCGCGAAACCCACAATTTAAACCGGCTCTGTTTTAGCAAGCCCGCAACCACACTATTTAGTCCGTGGGTTAAACAGGCCGGCACGTATCCACAAAAAAAATTTAAAAAGAAAAAGAAAATCAAAATTTTAAAATATGAAATTTAACTCATTTTTCAAACCCTTTTAAAAACAATTGTCTAAAAAAATATCAAATTAAAAAAGTGATTAAAAATCAAATTAAAACCCCTTTTAAAAATCTTTGTTATCATTCTATAGTCCAATTAACCACTAGATGTATGAGAATTACTCTTGGGTTTTAGTTTGGTGTTGGTCATTTTGAAATGTATTTAATTTCAAGTAGAATGACCACAATTTTTTTTTATTTTAGTAGTCTAGTTTCTATTTTTATTATACTTTTAATAAATCACAAAAAAATACATTTTTTTTACTTAAGGCATAAAAGCTCGCGGACAGTCTGCGGAGCCCGCGGTCAAGCCCATTTAACCTACGGGTTAAACGGGCTAGCCCAAAAAGCCCGCAATTCAAATGGGCTCAAAAAATTAAAGTTCATATATCGTGCAAGTTACGGGTTATGTGAGTGGCCTGCGAGCTCAAGCCCAAATGCCCAGCTCTAAATCAAATATAGTAAGAGCATCAACAATGTGGGTTGCTTAACTCTAACTAATGTTGTTTAACTTTTTTTTACCATTGGAGCAAATGACATAAAGTTGCTTATATAAGCACGGTTACTTATATAAGCAACGTTGCTTAACTTAATTTATGCCATAAATAACATATTTTTTAAGCATTGTAGGACCCATAAAATTAGGTTAAGCACTCATTTTAACAACTTTAGCATTGGAATAAATTTTTATGTTGAGTGTTTAAATCTATGTGCAATTATAAGACCCACAAAATTAAGATAAACAACTCATTTAAACAACCATGCATTGTAGATACTTTGATAGAGTCGGGTCTAGTGAAATAGGCTAATCACAATATGGTAAATCCCCACTAAAAGAGATGTTCACACTTAATATCCAACTGTATAGTATATTGAATGAAACCTCCAAAAATTTTGGTAGTTTAGGCAAAATTTAAGTATAAGGTCTAGTTTAATAAATAATTCATCAATTTTCATTTTATTCTTCTAATTTTTCAAGCTAAAAATTTTAGTTTCAATGATGTAACTAATCTGTTGACAATCTAATATGATAATTTTATAGGTACAATACGAATCCATCACCACACATCTTCATTGAATAGAATAATGAACTTGTGAGGTTTTGTGGGTTTTTCTTTTTCTTATCCAATAAATGGTAAAGTAAAATAGAAAACAACAATAGCAACAGGCTAAATGTCTAATACCAATCACTATTGAATTCTTAGAATTTAGAATGATGTGTCATGTTTGTTCAAGGTTTTTCTTTCATATATAAATAAAATAATCAAATAATAAGAGAGTTAGAGCACCACATAGTCCACAACTTTTTGATAATTTGTTCTGATAAATAGTTCCACTAGCTAGTTATGATATTTTATATCCAATAGTATAAATAAAGAAATAAATAACACTCCGAAAACACGCGAGACTTGTTCCATTAATAATCTATATTCTAAAAACCAGACTAGACTAAATTTGCTTGTTTAATCGAAAAATAAGTGAACTGGTTATGTATCCGATCCATTTGAATCAGAAAATTAGCTTATAATAGAACCGTCAACCAGTAAAAAACCAGAAAATTCTGGTAATTTAATCATAAACCGTCATATATAACATGTTTGTTAACTTTTTAATAATTTATTTAAAAATCATATTAAAAATAATTTTTAATTGAATGGCATGGTAAAAAAATATATACTTCCATTGCATACCATAAATGATTGTTTCCAAAAAAATATTGAATTATTTAAATTATTTTTATCAAATATCATTGACAATCAGAATTCAGAAGTTGAATGATAACTTTGTGGACATTTTGGCCACGTGTTAGAACAATCGCAACTTATCAATACGCATATGATATGTTGACTTTCCGTAGTTTTTTTTTTTTTTTTTTCCCCTTCTGATGTTACATAAGGATGTTATATTATGTTACACGTTAATTACAAATTTTAACTTGGCATAGCTATTATGTAAAATAATTGAGAGCACACTAATTAAGCAAAAGGTTACCTACAACTAGAGGCCAATCCTAGCCACTTTGATTGTTCAACTCATATCCATTTTTTACGTAATCATGCTCTAAATATATCTGTACGTTTCTGCCCCGGTGAATGATGACGTTAATACATATATTTTCTAAACTTCGTGATGACGTCCATCTCCGTGAATTTAGTGCAAGATGTTGTGATAAAAATGAAATCATGAATTTTTTATGTGGCAATTTTAGATGCTTTATCTTGATCTAATATCGCTTTATATACATACGATGATAAGGTTTGTAATGAATTTATTCACGATAATTAAGTCAGCTTGCACATGTTTATTCGGTTTCTCATTATTTTTAATCTAAAGAAGGAAAAAGAAAAATATAATACAAAAAGGCCTGACTCAAATTTACAAGATCAAGATCTGTCAAATGAAAAAACAAAAATATTGAAACCATTTTGGTTAGTAATTTCTCTTTAATAGACATTCACCAATTAGGGTGTCTCTTGATTTAGCAACCCACCTCTCTAACTTTTGTCAATGGCCAGAGAAAGATGGAAGGATATATGTGTAACTGTAGATAATCAATCATTTAGCACTAAATCAAACTTGTATACACATCGAGAGTGCATTAAGCGAGAATTTGAATTTGTGATTATGTATTTAATTAAATATACATAATTAACACAGTATAAATGTAATTTCCTTCCTTTTAATAATTAAAGAAGATTACGTGAGATAAAGTAATTATATACATAATTTAAACTCTTAATTTTAATTTAATTATTATAATTAAACATACTTATTTTTCACGCTAACAAAAAATTCTTACTTGATAGGTTTGTTCTATATATATACATATAATAGTTCCATTACAGTAGTTTGTGACTACCCCCAACAAATCACAATTCCTCTCACTGATCCATCACCATGGCAAACCCACCATGTCTACCGGAAGATTCTATCAAATACTACAAACCAAAAGATCATACACAAAAAACAAAGGGTTTTTCCATCTTTGCCTCTATCTTCTCTCTTATTATCTACATCTCTTTCTTCTATATCTTCAACATCTCTCCATACACTCTCTTAAACAACTACATCTTTTGGTTTCTTTTGTCCAACAATCTCATCCTTATCATAGCCATAGACTATGGGGTATTTTCTTCATCCAAACAAAAACAAGATCCTTATGAACAATACCATGTCTCCTCATATGTCACCACCTATCAACAAGCTGCTGATGATAAAAAATGCAACAACCCCAAGATGGATGGAGAATTAATGGTGCAAGAGATCAACAAATATATCATCACTAAGAACATTGAGGTTCCTGAATGTGTAATTGAAGTCGTGGTGCAAAATGAACCAAAGGGATACTCCAATGTGGAAAAGCCATTACTTCCTTTTGAAGTAGATGATAGTGATATTAGAGCATGTGAAGAGAAACCTGTCCCTGCCAGAATTAAATGTGATAGGCCACATAGAATTAAGCGTGTGGTGAATGATGAGAGCTTGAAGAGGAGAAGGTTAGCAACAATGAAGGTAGAAGCAAAAGTTGAAGAAAAAGCAGATGAAGAGAATGAGTTCAATACTATGACAAATGAGGAGCTCAATAGGAGAATTGAGGAGTTTATTCAGAAATGCAATAGGCAGATTAGGCTTCAGGCAATTAGAGATGTTTATCAAATAGATTATGAATAAGAGTGATGCTTATGGGTTGATTTGATTCGTATTCAAGGTAAAATCAATCATATATAATTGGGTTGATTTATTTTGAATTTTGACATTTTTTTTAGTTCATTCGAATCAAATCAATCCAATTAAGATTATATTAGTTTGGTTTAAGTCATTGTACTTTAATAAAATAAATAAATTATTATATTTTTCAAGCTTTTCTCTGTATTTATTGTTTATTTTATATATTTTTTGTATTTAACTTTTCTTTAATTATCACTTTATTATCATTGTAACCATAACAACTTTATATATGTGATTAATTTTTTATTCAAAATATGATAAAAAAAAAAATACATCATAAATATGACTAAATTAAGATACTTGAAAATATTAGATAAAATTATATGATGATCAAAATGAATGAAAAAAAAGAAGAAAAAAGTAGAGAAAAAAATGAAGTACTAAAATCCAGAATACGTGTTGATGTAAAAGTTAAAAAAAATGTTGATTAAATTATTGGATTGGTGAGCACCAAAAAAAAAATTATTGGATTGGTTTGTGTTGAAAAAAAATTCAAAAATTGAATCAATTATAATTGATTTGATTTGAATTTGAAATGAAGTAAACCAATTAATCAATCCAATTCAAACTAAATTGATTGATTTAATTTAGATTATCAAGTTCATTGCATTAATGCGATGCGGTGAATATTTGTTTTAACGTGGTATATGGTTTTGTCCAGTAGTCTGAATGCTTTTGAACCTTGCTAAAGAGATTGGTCATATATTTTATTATTAATGTATAAAATTTCAGTTTTCTCTTGTCCATTTATTTTGGATCTTGTGTTTATCTTTCTTGTCGTATTTTCCAATTTTTAGTTTTGTTTTCAATCAATTTAACTGGATCTTATATGACATATGAATCACTGATTTCTCACACGCACTTCAGAATTACAAAGGTAAGATTGGTTTACATTTTGATATATATGATCCAAACAATATATGATCCATCTTTAAATATTTATTGGTTTTGTGATTATGAGATTGAACTCTAATTATTCTGTTTGAGTAATATAATTGGTTTTGTGAGAAGTATTTTTTTATTTTTAGTTTTTAGTTTTGAAGGTGAGTGAAATTGATTGAATATAAGATAAATAATGTTTTTAAACATATAATTTATACTTCAAAAGTGATTATATTTTATCATTTAAGAAAAACTAATTCTTCTAAATTGACATTTTTGACAACTTCTAAATTGACATTTAAAATATTATATTTTTAAACAAAAATAAAATTTAAAACCTTTCAAAATCAACCTTTTCAACTGCAATTATTTAAAGATGGATCATATATTATATTAATATATATCAAAATAATTGCAGTTGAAAAGTATTTTTAAAATATTAATAATATTAATATATATCAGAATGGAAACCAATCTTACCTTTGTAAAAAAAAATACATCATAAATATGACTAAATTAAGATACTTGAAAATATTAGATCCATCTTTAAATAATTGCAATTGAAAATATTAATATATATGATCCAAACAATATATAGATCCATCTTTCAACATATATGATACAGGAGTGTTGAATGCTTTATTTTATGAATAACTTATATGATAGATAGAGAATTTATCCTTACTTTTAATTTTAACATATACTAATATTTGTATTATAAAAATATTTTATTTGATACTAGGATTTAAACTATATAAAAAGACAAAAATAAAGTGATAAAGTATGAGAATAATTTTTTAAGAATAAGAAATAATTTCCAGATTGAATTGACTGATTTAACTAGTGAACCAGTTAAGTGGTTAGTCTAAGTCACATGTTAGATCGGTTCTGCTTATGAATTGGTATATATAAATTGGATTGAATTGGTTGATATTTTTTCAAAACCGAATGAGTCATGCATGATGCAATGGAAGGGAATACTCGATGACCTGATGCTGTAATTCTTGAAGATTTGCTTTCATGGTGAAAAGGTATTGTCTTCCCTCTTTATCCGAAAAGGAAAATACGAAGAAAATCGCGGTGCATAAGGCAATGGCTTTCCATGGACCACATGAGATGAAGAAAAAAAAAAAAAAAGCATGAGATTTATACAAGAACAAGAAAGGCACCATCCACACCTCTTTTTAGTGTAAAAACTACTTACTGTGATTACAATTAATTTCTTCCTCCAATGGAAGAATGCCCAAAGTTCAACAACAAAAAGTTATCTACTTCACTCAGAGACTTTTCACGTCCAGTAATGATTCTAGTTTGGACTGTTGTCAAAGTAATAGGATAACAAAATTGAAATATAATTGGTGGCATCGAAGTTAATTTCAACTATATTGAAAGTTTCATAGTTGTAAGTGGATTTATATTTAATACTTCAAAGTTATTAACACTAATCATTAGGGTTTAGGTTAAAGACACAAAAATTGTAAGTCTTTATTAGAAAATAAAATATTTACATATCTACATATATTACATGTATCTTTTACGAGAGACAATCATGTTCGAATCTTATATGATTACTATAAGTGACAAACTCTCCTTCTGAACATTAAACGTAGTTATTTACTCAAAACTCAAACTCAAGACGAGATTACTGGTTAATATGGAACAAGCATGTGTCAGTTGATCTACATGCTCAATAGTGATTTATTTAAAGGATTGAATATTTTTTCATACACGTGAACTTGGGAATTAAACTCATGACTACATACTTAAGAGACAAAGTTGTCAACCAATTATGTCACCATGATGATAATTAGTCATATTTAATATTTAAAAATATAAAAATTTTCAATAATTTTCACTAATATTTAAGTAAACTACAAGAAAACAAATATTGTTAGAAGATTTATAATTATCTATTCCTATATTATAAATTTAAAACCTTACTTTCAACATTATAGTCTTATTTTTCCTCAAGATACTTGATTTCACCATTGTTTATCATTTGTTTTAATATTTAAAAAAAAACTCTGAATTATCAATTACTTTTGGATTTTTTTATACTCTTATTTTTCCTTACATACGTGATTTCACCATTGATTGAAACTTGTTGAAAATTCTTTCTCCCCTCGAATCTTTGCTTTCTCAAATTAATTACTTTCAAATTTTTGCAGTAAAATTTCTCTTTGGTTTCAAATAGTGGCTATTTCTATTATTAAATTGATTGTTTTCATTTATTTTCCACAAATTTTCTCTTCTCTTAAATTTAAGAACTTGTATTTTTGTATTATTTATTTGAGTTAATTATACATATTTTTATATAATTTTAAATATTTTTATTTATATATTTATATTTATATTTATTAGAGTTTAATGATCATGCTCTCACAGTGTAAAATAATTTTACACCGTCATCCAATCATAAATCAATGTTGATATGACTTTTAAGATAATTTTATAAAAGTCAACAAACTTACCATACACGGTAGGTTGTGATTAGATATTTTACACTGTCAGTATATATTCCTTTTTCTCTTTAAAATATATTTATATTAAAAAATACTCATAATATACAAAATTCTTATTCGTTTTACCTATAAAGCGTATCCATCATTTCTTATACTAACGCTAATAATCCATCATTTCACTGGTCAACACAACATTTGCGACAAAGACACTAGTCACCCCTCATTATCAAAGACTACGTGCTCTCACAAGTCACGACCACTAATTTCTCTTCTCCTAAAAGATTGACATGATCAACAAGGAAGAGCATCACTCAGATTTTTTTTTTCTCCAATAATTTTAATTGGTGGATTTATTTTAGACAATGCCAATGGTAAAGGAAGAGGATAACAAAATTGAAAAAGAAAAAATGGCATTAAAGGCGAATCTGACTATATCGCAATTGTTTATACTTTGACACTGGCGTTATGTAAGGAATTGAGGAAAGCATTCTGATATGTGAAAATTTAGTTTTTAGTCACTGCAAAGCATTCATTGTGTTGGAGAGAGAACAAAAAAAAAAAAAACACATACACAAAAGCAAGGATGTGCATAAATCTGATGTGTTCCCGGTCCTGTACTCTGATGAAGGCAGAGAAGCAAAAAACATGCAAACTGCTTGGCTATCTAAAATATCCACTAGAGTACATCATTACTTTAAAGAAGCCAAATCGATATAAATTAACATTGACCAAAAACCAAGGGAAAGCTGCACAATGAAGAAGATAAGTAAGAGTAGGTTGGTTACTTAGTGAGTGAAGTAGATAGAGAACGAGAGAGGACTCAGAGGAGCCAAGAAAGTCTGTGTTACTATGACCACGACCAAAAAAACATAAAACACTGGCTATATGTTGAAGTGAGCATTACTATCGGTATTCTAAGGACTGGCTAATAAGAATGAATTAACAAGTTCCAACACCCTATGCTATATCTATATTGGATGAATCATCAATCATCCGTTTCCGTTCATCAACCTTCAAATATCTAGCTATTAGTGAATATAACAGTAACACATACTAGGATAAAATAGAATTACATCCATACACATTAACACATCCTATCATCAAATCAAGTCATCAACCATACTCATTGTCATTGAATCTCACAACAATGAAACAGGAGTTAAATGCATAAACATAAACAATCCCCAAAACAAAGTTAGTCCATAAACATAAACAAATGTCTTCACATAAAGTTTCCTCAAAATCTTCATTTCAAGGACAAAAAGCTCCCTGCAATATATACAAACTAGAGTTAAATGCAATTAATATAAAATTAGAGATTCAAAGCTAATTGCAAATAATTATCATTTTACCTTACTGCAGGAGACTAACAATCACTACCAGAGAATATCTCAAGGTCTGAATCTTCTAACATATCTAATAACATAATAAAACAAGATTAAAATGAAAAGTTAGATGATGAAATGTAAAGCTAAAAAGTAAAAATCAATAAGTTCGAATGATTTACTTGTATAATCATACCTCTTTCAACTTGCATCACATCAAATGTTTTAAGTGAATCCCCATTCTTTCTTATATTGTGGCTCAACCAGCTTTTTGTACAGATCAAAGCCTCGACTGTGGTAGGACCCAAACAACTACGGTATCGATCAAGGACACGATCCCCCGTGCTAAATGCATCCTCAAATGACACGCTAGACACTGGAATGGCTAATATATCCCTAGCCATATGTGCAAGAACATAATACTTGGTGGACATGCCTCTCCACCATTTCAAAATGTCAAATCCGTCATAATTAACCTCTACCTGATCCTTCATATATCTCTCTAGCTCATTACTTTTAAGTTCATCTAGCATTTTCTTCACCGTTATTCTATACTCCTCATCAATATCAATAATAGCACCATCATCATTACTCACAATTGTTTGGGAGGTATCATCAGAGGATTGGCCACCAGACTCACAAGTATCAGAGATAATAGGATGCAATGACCTATACTGTGCAAACAATTTTTTTATGAAATCTTCTAACTTTTTAAGCATGTCATTGCATTTTTCAGGACCATACATTCTCCCAAAACAGAATTCAAGATATTTAAACTTGAATCGTGGATCCAGAAAAATAGCCACAAACAAGAGATTATTAATATTCCCATCAATATCCCAATATTTGTCAAATTTCAATTTCATATTAGTGGCCATCTGTTGCAGCCCAAAATCATCACTCTCAATCCATGATCTCAATGCATTTTGAATCTTAACCCACTTCAGCAAGAAAGAGTTAGAACTTACATTCAAATAACCAGAGAAAGAAAGTGCAGCCTCATAAAAAATCTTTAAAACCTTAATCAATACACGTGCACGATTCCAATCATCGGCATTTGGAGGTCCCCCTTCATTATCAAGAGAATTCACATAAGAATCATCCTCAAATTCAAGGAGATTAAATGCCTTTTCAAACTTTTCAGCAACCACCAACATTAAATAGGTGGAATTCCACTTTGTTGGCTCATCAAGCACAATCATTTGATCATAAGATATATTTGCCTCATTGACACACCTCTTAAAACATGCCAATCTAGATGAAAATGACCTAACATACTTACATGCTGCCCTTATCCTTGCAATGCAAGAACCCATTTCTTTCAATCCATCAAACACAATTGAGTTCAATATATGGGTACAACAACTCAAGTGCACATGCTCCCCATTCAGTAAGGTAGTGCCATTCCAAGCACTCATATCCTGAATCAAATACGATGAAGCCAAATTCTCAGGATTAGCATTATGTACTGTAATAGTACAAATTTTGGTAATTTCCCACTCTTTCAAGCATTTCTCTAAAGCTTTACCTATGGTGTCCCCCTTATGGTCAGTAATCAATCCAAAACTCAAAATCATCTTGTGTAATTCCCACTGTTCATCAATACAGTGAGCAGTCACAGACAGATAATTCTTATTATGGATTGAAGTCCAAGTATCAGTAGTCAATGATACCATTTGTTTGTTGTGAGACAAATAGGATTTTAATTTCGCTTTTGCCACCCTGTACAACTTCATGCAATCTCTAGCAATGGTCATCTGACTGGGAATTTTAAATTGAGGTTGAAAAGCACTAATAAATTCTCTAAATCCGGTGTTTTCAACAAATTTAAAAGGAAGCTCATCAATGATAATCATCTTCGCAAGCACTTGTGTACATAATTCTTGGTGGAATTCCACAAGCTCATCATAAGTCCATTTCCTATTGTTACCTACCTCTTGCAAAGATGGAACACCTTCGGAAGAAGATTGAGTGTTGGCATCATCAGGTGATTCCATTGGAGTTGTTAGAAGAGCACTAAAAAAATCTCTAAATGATTCCACTGGAGTTGCTAGAAGAGCACTAAATTCTCTAAATCCTGGATTTTCAACAAATTTGAAAGGAAGCATATCCATGATAATCATCCTTGCAATCGCAGAATTAAATTTTTCTTGGTTGAATTCCACAAGCTCATGACTACGTTTCCTTTTGCTAACTACTACCTCTTGCGAAGATGGTGCACCTTCGGATGAGGGTTGAGTGTTGGAATCAGCAGGTGATTCCACTGGAGTTCTTTGTTGCAATTGTGCACCTATTGGTGGAGTGGGACAACTTGCCCCCAGAGTCCCACTAGTATCATGAGCTCCAGTGGGATCTTGCTCAGCCATGTATGCACTTCTGAAATTTTGTAAAAAAACAAAGTCGATAACAGATAAGTGCATATAAATAAATAAAAAATATCGGTGTGTGTTCTGAAAAAAGAAGGCTAGTCAAAGACACTCACCAAATTAATAACTTGAACGAAAGATGTTATCGATCACCAAATCAAATAAATCCCACTGTACACAAATCACAAATCCAAAATCAAAAGACAATTTCTTTTTTATATTGTGCTAGTTGCTTCAAATAAAAAAATCAAAGAGACGGAAAACTAGCTCAGTGAGAATGTGTTGGAGACTTGGGAGAGGAAATGTCGGTATACACATTCTTTAGCTAAACCTTTTCTATATATGGTGTTTAACCTTTCTTATGTTCAAATATATACATAAGACAAGTCTTTAGTTCAAAAGTGAAGGGTATACACTATACACAACATTCGAGGATCAGTAGTGAACCCTAGAACAAGGGTCAAACAATAATAATAATAATAATAATAATAATAATAATGAGAAGAGAATGCAGATAAAAATTGATGTGATGGTGAGAGCACTCACCGAAGGAGCAGTTACAGGGAACAGCGACGACAGGGCAGAAGAGAAGGAATAATTTCAAAGTCGGTTCTGCAATAATGATATAAATATTAATAATAATATGAGCAAATTACAGCAGCAAAGGAGAAGAGGAAACAAATAGAGAGACGTTACACATTCTTCACTTCACTCTTTTTAATTTTAATAGAAGCGGGGTCAACCCGACGGGCCACTAACTCACTTGCTTTACCCGCCAATTTTGCGGGACCCGTTTAACTCGTAAATATTTAAGATATGTGAAATGAGATTCTATTTAATTAATATAGAAAGAAAAGACTATCTACGATAGTGTAAAATAATTTTACATTATTATTCAATCATAAATTATTATTTTATGTTAAGTTTATAATAAGATTTGTGATTAAATCGTTCTGCCATGCTCATATCTACCACGGTGGGAAAGTATTTTTTAGTTGTAGGATTTATGTTTAAGTGTGGGACTACTATAAGGCTGCTACACTGGATTATTTGTATTTTTTTTATTTTAAAAAGTGTTCTTTCCCCTAGGTTCACTGAATCACCGTCGCTTCCTTTCTCTCTCCCTTCTATCACCGTCGTTGCAGAAGGACTTGGTGGCAGTGGAAGTACTTCACCGCCGCGAGGCGCCCGTCGCGGAGCTGCGCGAGGTAAACGGAGCCGAAGCCGCCATCGCCGATTTTGCGCTTCGAGTCGAAGTTGTTGGTGGAGAGGGCCAACTCCTCGTAGGTGAAAACGAGAGGGAGGAGGCTCGCGGAGCTTAGGTTGTGGAGGAAAAGCGTGTTGGGGTCTTGTTGCGTTGCGGATGAGGATTTTGATCCGCTTGAGCGGAGAATGGCAGTGGTGACTGAGATTAGAAGGAGCAAGGATGTAAACGCGAGGCGTCCTTGCAGGAGCTTCAACTATGATAAATGGAGGTTGATGTTTAACCACCACCAGCGTGTCGTCCTAAACACACCACCGGCGACGTCTCTCAAGATCCTTGAGGGGAGAAGAAGGGTGTTTTTAAAAAAAATAAAATCCTATGTAGGCAATCTTATGATAGACCTACCCTAATCTCAAAAAATACACATAATCTACAGCTAAAAAAACTTTTCCATTGTGGGAGATATGAACTGGTCTCCCATGCTAGCCAGTTCGTTAAATGATTATCAATGCAAGACTATATATATATATATATATAATACTTTATCTTCATTAAAGCTAATCATTAGGGTTGAGGGGTTTTTTCAACGAAACTTTATTAAGAAGAACTGAAGAACTAAAAGCTTTTAGAAAAACTAATACAAGCGCTGTTAGCCAATAAGGTATTAGAAATAAAAACTAGAGCTACTTCAAAAAACACGTAAAGGGACGAAACAAGCCTGACTTAGCTAAGGCATCGACTACTTAGTGCATGTTTGGATTAAAGTTCATGAACGTAAGTTTGATTCAGAAATATGTTGGAAACTTATGTTTGCCAAAAAATGAGTTTATACAACGTGATTTATGTTTGGATATTTTTTAGTTCAAAAGTACGTTTGATGAAATGAAACTTGTTTGGATAATACTAATCAAAAGTACTTTTAAATGTATAATTACTGAAAAGGGTATGAAGTTTATAATATAATATTAAATATGAAGTAACAATATATGGTTAAAAAATAGTCAACAAATCATTAAAAAGTATTAAAATAATATTAAATATTTTCATTAATAAATAATAAGATTCCAAAAAACATTAATAATTAAATTTTATATATCGTCCAAACTTAGTGAAATGAACAAATTTAATAAACACTTCTAAGTAGCACAACGATTTTTTTAGTGAAATAATATAGAAATTAAGTGAAATGAATTGTGAAATATGCTCTAAATTATTTAAGAATATTAAAAGAATAAAAAAAAAGGTGGCTATTTACGTTACCTTACGTATCATTGATACGCTGAAACAATGAAAAAGAAAAATTCCAAGTGCTTGCTATCCAAAAAAAATGAAAAGAAAAGAAAAATGCCAAGTGCTGAGATGCCCACAATCATGAACTTGGCAACGATCCCCCTCACTGTAACCGTGTAAACATTAGCGGACGCACATACGTTTCAGGGGTGCACTTGCATCCCCTCACTTTTAAAAAATTACATGTATATATCTTAAATATGTATATTTTGCCCCTCTTAATTTTATATATTTGAACCCCTGCTTCTAATTTTTTTCTCCTTTCATGTATTTATTATTTTTATTTAAATATTCAATTTAAAAGTTTAATTTTGTCTTCTTTTTTTTTTCTTTCAATTGACTCAACAATAGGATAAGATAAGATAAAATAATTATCCTATCCTATTATAATTGGTTGTTTGTTGCGTCAATAGGATATAATTAATAACATTATCTTATTTCTTATCTTAAGAGAAGAGTTATATCATATTTTATTATTATCTAATTTTTAGAAAGTTATATAATATCCTATCATTATCTACTAATAAAAAAATATCTTATCATTATCTGATTTGTTATCTGATGTACACCAAATATTAAATAGAATTAAAATTTATTTTTCTCTTATCCTATCATGTTCTTATTTTGCCCCTTGACTTAGGGTTCTAGATCTGCCACTGCGTGTAAATGCTAGAAGAGTGGGTAAAAATGAAAATTAATTCTCATAATTGCTTTCAATCGAAACAGAACAATGAAAAGCATGTCATTGGTTGCTTTTGCTCAAAACTCAGTTTAGACCAAAACGTAGGTACCATAATTAATTCTAGGGGTATCCAAACATCCCTCTAAACTAAGTTTAGCCTTTCAAAAGTATGTTTGAAGTTGGCAAACAGGTTTCCAAACATGCTCTTAGTTAGCCTAACAAAGAACATAACACCAAATAACATTTACCGCTTTCGTGATGGATATTGTGAATAGCATATTGAAAGTTCTTATTATAAAAAAAAATTACATGTTACATTAAAAAAAATATAAAAGTCATTTATTTATTTTCTTTCCTAATGGAAACTTTTCACTTTTGTAATATTTTATTAGTAATAATTATACTTGACATTTTTTTAAAAGTTGGAGTTAATTTTACTTAGACCTTTGTTATTAAAAAATTATACTTACCTTTCTTACACCTTTATATTGATATTTTTAAGGGTGTTGTGTATATAATTTAGAGTTTAATAAATATGCATTATCAGTGTAAAAAAATTACATTGTTAATCATTTAAAAATTATCTTTGAAATAACTTTTAAAATAAATTATTATAAAAGTCAACAAATATATCATACATGTCAATTTGTGATTGAATGACTTTATACTATCATTACATATATTATTTGTTCTATAGTTTATATGTCAAAATAGATGAGGTATATATACTTTTTTTTTAATAATGATGTCAATGTATAAAAATAATATATATAAAGTAAAGAAGGCATGTATCATTTACAATAAATAAAGGGTATAAGTGTAAATAAAACTAACTTCAAGAAAAGTGAATATAATAATTAGTCGTATTTAAGTTATTAAAAATAACTTTTTTTAATATTTTTCACTAATATTTAAGAAAACTATAAGAAAAAATATTTTTAGAAGATTTATAATTATCTACTCCTATATTATAATTTAAAAACATTTTCTCCACATTATACTCTTATTTTTCCTCAAGATACTTGATTTCACCATTGTTTATTATTTTTTATATTTTGGCTACGTTTGGTAAAATTAGCTAAAAAGCTAGTCAAAAGCTAAAAAACTAGCTGGTGATTGAAAGCTTGTAGCTGGTAGCTGATAAGTTAGCTTATTGAATCATTAGTATTTGATAAAATTATTTGTTAAAGTAGTTAGAAAATGTAAAATGACAAAAATGAACATATTTATGTGTTATATATAAACAAGCTTTTTAGCAAGTAAAAAAAGTTAAAAATTAGCTGAAATGTCTTGCCAAACAAAACCTTTAAAAAGTTTCAAATTATCAATTACTTTTGAAATTATTTTATACTCCTATTTTTCCTTACCAATTAGTCAATTACCATACGTGATTTCACCATCGTTTAACACTTGCTTTATATTTTTTTAAAAATTCAAATTAACTACTTTGAATTTTTCTTTTCTGTTCAAAATCCTTTATCCCCTCGAATCTTTGTTTTCTCAAATTAATTACTTTTAAATTTTTTTACATTAAAAAATCTCTCTTTGATCTCAAATCGTGGCTGTTTCTGTTCTTAAATTTTATTTTTATTTTTTTCATTTTTTCCCTAAATTTTCTCTTTTCCTCTTAAATTTAAGTACTTGTATTTTTTTTTTACTTATTTGAGTTAATTATACATATTTTTTATATAACTTTAAGAGAAAATGGAATATTTTTTCACTTCAAACTACATAAAGCTGATGCAGCAACCAAATTGTCCATTTATCAGATGTTTTGTGCATGTTATAAAAACTTGAGGAGTTATTTCTCAACTGCTGCTGCAGTGTTGAATCTGTTAATGTTTCCCCACTTGCTAGAGTTTCTCCCTGTGGTAACAAAAATCATTTGGAAGTTTTATGCAATAAATTGAAGAAAGCATTCTGATAAGTGATGATTTAGTTTTTAGTCACTGCAAACTATTCATTATGTTGGAGAGAGAACAAAAAAAAAACATACACAAGCAAGGATATGTGCATAAATCTGATGTGCTAAACATAACAGAGCTAGTCCCACAGTTCCCAGTCCTGTACTTTGATGAAGGCAGAGAAGCAGAAAACATGCAAACTGAAAAACTGCTTCGCTATCTAGATTATCCACTAAAGTAAATCCATTACTTTAAAGAAGCCAAATCGATATAAAAACCCAAAAACTAAAATTAAAATTGATCAAGAAGCAAGGGAAAGCTGCAAAATGAAGATAAGGAAGACTAGGTCAGTTACCTAGTGAGTCAAAGGGAAGTAGAGAAGCAGCCTGAGAAGGAGGGGAAGCAGATAGAAAGCAAGAGACGAGCCAGGAAAGTCTGTGTTACCGTGACCATGACCAAAAAAATATAAAACAGATTAAACTGTGAGCACTGCCCAGTAGCATTTGACGTGTCATTTCATGGATGACAGTTTGCCCAAACTTACAGTTCTGATGAAGATATATATTGAAGTGAGCATTGCTATCGGTATTTTAAGGACTGATTAAGAATGAATCAACAAGTACCAACTCCCTCCGCTATATCTGTATTGGATGACAGTAATTAGTGAACATAACAGTAACACATACTAGGATAAAAAAGAGTTACAACCATACAAACATCATATGATCAAATCAAGTCATCAACCATACTCATTGTCATTGAATCTCACAACTATAAAACAGGAGTTAAATGCATAAACATAAACATTCCCCAAGACATAAAAAAGTCCATAAACATAAACAAGTTTCTTCACTTCAAGTTTCCTCAAAATCTTCATTTCAAGGACAAAAAGCTCCCTGCAATATATAAAAACTAGAGTTAAACGCAATTAATATAAAATTAAAGATTCTAAGTTAAATGCAATTAATATAAAATTAAAGATTCTAAGCTAAATGCAATTGATTACCATGTTACCTTACTGCAGGGGACTAACAATCACTATCACTATCACTGTCAGAGACAATCTCCTCAAGGTCCGAATCTTCTAACGAATCTTCTAACATATCTAATAACATAATAAAACAAGATTAAAATGAAAAGATTAGAAGATGAAATGTAAAATTAAAAGCTAAAAATCAATAAGTTAGAATGAATTATTTATATAATCATAGTATCATACCTCTTTCAACTTGCACCACATCAACTGTTTTATGTGAATCCCCATTCTTACTTATGCTGGGCCTCAACCAGCTTTTTGTACAGATCAAAGCCTCAAGTACAGTAGGACCCATATAACTACGGTACTGATCAAGGACATGATCCCCTGTGCTAAATGCAACCTCAAATGATACGGTAGACATTGGAATGGCTAATATTTCCCTAGCCATATGTGCAAGAACATAATACTTTGTTGACTTGTCTTTCCACCAACCCAAAATGTCAAATCCATCATAATTAACCTCTACATGATCCATCATGTATCTCTCTAGCTCATTTCTTTTAAGTTCATCGAGCATTTTCTTCACCATTATTTTATACTCCTCATCAATATCAATAATACCACCATTATCATGGGAGGTAACATCAGAGGATAGGCCACTAGACTGACGAGTATCAGGGATAATGGGATGCAATGACCTATACTGTGCAAACAATATTTTTATGAAATCTTCCAGCTTTTTAAGTATGTCCTTGCATTTTTCAGGACCATACATTCTCCCAAAAAAGAATTCAAGATATTTAAACTTGAATCGTGGATCGAGAAAAATAGCCACAAACAAGAGATTATTAACATTCCCATCAATATCCCAAAACTTGTCAAATTTCAATTTCATATTAGTTGCCATCCGTTGCAGCTCAAAATCATCACTCTTAATCCATGATCTCAATGCATTTTGAATCTTAACCCACTTTGGCTAGAAAGAGTTGGAACTTACATTCAGATATCCAGAGAAAGAAAGTGTAGCCTCATAAAAAATCTTTAAAACCTTATTAAATACGCGTGCACGATTCCAATCATCAGCATTTGGAGCTCCTCCTTCATTATCAAGAGAACTCACATAAGAATCATCCTCAAATTCAAGGAGATTAAATGCCTTTTCAAACTTTTCAGCAACCTCCAACATTAAATAGGTGGAATTCCACTTTGTTGGCACATCAAGCACAATCATTTGATCACAAGATATATTTGCCTCATTAACACACCTCTTAAAACATGCCAAACTAGATGAAGATAACTTAACATACTTACATGCTGCCCTTATCCTTGCAATGCAACTATCCATTTCTTTTAATCCATCAGATACAATTGAGTTCAATAAATGGGCACAACACCTCAAGTGCATATGCTCCGCATTCAGTAAGGTAGTGCCATTCCAAGCACTCATATTTCGAGTCAAATATGAAAAAGCCAAATTCTCAGGATTAGCATTATCTACTGTAATAGTGCAAATTTTGGTAATTTCCCACTCTTTCAAGCATTTCTCTAAAGCTTTACCAATGGTGTCCCCCTCATGGTCAGTAATCAATCCAAAACTCAAAATCTTCTTGTTTAATTCCCAACCTTCATCAATATAGTGAGCAGTCACACGCAGATAATTCAAATTATGGATTGAAGTCCAAGTATCGGTAGTCAATGATACCATTTGCTTGTTGAGAGACAAAATAGATTTCAATTTTGCTTTTTCCACCAGGCTTAAATACGTTTTTAGTCCTTGTAATTTAGTGTTTTTTTGTTTTTCGTCCTTGTAAAATTATTTTTTTGGTTTTAGTCCTTGCAAATTATGTTTGTTTTGTTTTTCATCCTTAAAGTGATTTAGATAGCACTTTGAATAGTAAAAAAAGTGTTATCTAAACCGCTATAAGGACAAAAAATAAAACAAACATAATTTGCAAGGACTAAAACCAAAAAAATAATTTTACGATGACGAAAAGCAAAAAAATACTAAATTGCAAGGACTAAAAAGGTATTTAAACCTTTCCACCCAGTACAACTTCATCCAATCTCTAGCAATGGTCATCCAACTGGGAATTTCAAATTGAGGCACAAGAGCACTAATAAATTCTCTAAATCCTGGATTTTCAACAATTTTAAAAGGAAGCTCATCCATGATAATCATCTTTGCAAGCACAAATCTACATTTTTCTTGGTTGAATTCAGATTCCACAAGCTCATAATCCTCATTCTCATATCTACATTGCCTTTTGTTACCTGGAAGCCCATTCATGATAATCATCTTTGCAAGCGCAAATCTACATTTTTCTTGGTTGAATTCAGATTCCACAAGCTCATAATCCTCATCCTCATATCTACATTGCCTTTTGTTACCTACCTCTTGTGAAGATGGAATACCTTCAGATGAAGATTGAGTGTTGGCATCAGTAGGTGAATCCAGTGGAGTGGGACCACTTTCCCCTAGAGTTCCAGGGGGATCTTCCTTTTCAGCCATTTATTTTGATTTTGAAGCCAACTTGCACTTCTGAAATTTTGTAAAACAACAGTCAATGACAGAAAAGTGCATATAAATAAAAATATTGGTGTGATGAGTTCTTAAAAAAGAAGTCTAGTAAAAAACACTCACCCAATTAATAACTTCAACCAAAGCTGTTATCTATCACCAAATCAAACAAATCCCACTGCACACAAAATCACAAATCCAAAATCAAAAGTCAACAAATTTTGGATATTGGGCTGAATATTGTGCTAGTTGCTTCAAATAAAACATCAGACACAGAAAACTAGCTCATTGAGAATGTATTGGAGACTTGGGAGAGGAAATGTAGGAATTTTTATACTGAATGTTCAAACCATTTGTTCTTATTTTGATTTTCCTTTTTCCTCCCAAAAGCTCAACACTAGATTGTATACTCTTATGTTGTAGAACTTCTGGATTCCAATATCCATGGTCTTCTCTATTGCTGCTACAGCATCACTCTTCTAAAGATACATGGTAGGTTTTATTCTCTCTTGACTAGTGACTACAAGAGTTAACTTATAATTGTTTTTTTTTTCCCTTTCTTTGGTTTATTTTCAGTGCTACCTTGGAGAAGCTCTCTAACTGTTGGAATATTTTCTACGGATTGTTTTTCAAACCTTTGCTTGAGCTCTCTACATCTATTTTTGTTTGTGATGTTTATTAATTATCCTCAAGACTTAACCTTTTCGACCCACCCCCACTAGGGGTTGGGTTTCTCGACCCGCCCCAAGGTACTAACTTTATGATTTTTAACCCTTTTTTTACATATGGTGTTTAACCTGCTTCATGTCTAATATCGGTACACACATTTTTTTGTTCAACCTTTTTTATATTATATATGATGTTTAAACTTTGTTATGTTAAAAACTGAAGGGTATACACAACATTCCAGGACCCACTCACAGGACCACTAATGAACCCCAAAACAAGAGTGCATGCATGATTGATGAACCGTCCATGGCACACAAAAAGAATAACAACCAGAAGAGAATGCAGCAGGTCAAAAATGATCAAATGCGCACACGTGTGATGTGATGATCAGAGCACTCACCGAACGAGCTGTTACAGTGAACGATAACCACAAGCCAGAAGAGAAGGCATGATTTCAGGGTCGGTTCTGCAATATTAATATTAATATTATTTGTTTGTGGATTGTACGGTTTTCACCGAAAGGAAAAGAATGTGATATTTGGGATAGGAAACATTACCTGGTATGGGTTGGAGTATTGGAGGTGAACGTGAAGCTCGGAAGTAAGGAATGCAGCTCTGTGACTGTGTATGGAAGTAAGGAGAAGGAATGCAATGCAGCTAGGTTGGACACGGGAAGAGAAGAGGCAACAAATAGAGGTTACACATTCTTCACTTCACTCTTTTTAAAGGCTTTAAGGAAGTAAAAGGATAAGTGTTTTTATTGGAATGTGAAAAAATGTGTTCTCTACAAATTTTTAAATGCAATTCCTTATGATTCCAATAAATCTTTTTTTAAGAGCAATGCAACATGATCCAAGTAATGAATTTAGTAGTGTAAGAGTATTTTCGGTATACTGCTTACATGAGTTGTTAAACTCTAAGCTTGCTTAACTTTTTTTTTTAGTGGAGCAAAATGACATGGAGATACAAGCACAGTTGCTTAGTTGAATTTATACCATAAATAATATATTTTTTAAGTATTGTAAGATCCATAAAATTAAGTTAAGTATTCATTTTAGTATTGGAATAAATTTTTGTGTAAAGTACTTGAATCTATACCCATTTGTCGGGAGGAACAACCCACCTAAAAATGTCAACAGATTCCTCGAAGGAGTTTATTAGTTCTATTTTAATTTTGATTCTTATAAAAAAAAATTTCTCTAATTTTAGTTCATGTATCACATTTTTTCCATATTTTTAAAACCGAACCGATTGGTTCAACGATTGAAAACCGGACAAGTGTTCGGTCTGAAAGTACCTAAAATTCGTCTGTTAAATAAACCGGCTATAAACCAGTGTAACCGGACTTAAACCGGCAAAACCGTTAATAATCGATAATTCTCTGGTTACCACCGGTTATGGAACATCAGTAGAAAGTTATGTCATCAGACGAAGAGAGTCCTTTTTATAACATGAAGGACTCACTTCCCTTGAAGAAACCACCGTTGTGGGACTTCTATTTTAGCAAAACACATGTAAACAAGGGTCTGTTAATCACGAAGCTCCTACTCAATGTGGGATTTGCATGTGCTTATGGCTAACCCTTCCTACTATCCGATGTGGGATTTTCATGTGCATATGTCCAATTCTTTTTACTATTCGGGATGTGGGATTTTTGTATCCGATGTGGGCTCTTGAATGTGCAATACACAAAGTATATAACTTCAATTTTTTTCTGATGAGGTTCCTAATAGCTGGTATTAAAAACCCTCTCATTGTTGATCTGCCACCAGTAAAAGACATCCTTTTCTAGTGTCACCATCGAGCTATTATAGTCCCACCTACACATCACCATTACTAAAACCATGTCTTGGATTTTTCTTTTCATGCATGCAATGATGCAAAACATAGTAGACAATTGTTGGGATTTACTTCCTACTAATAATCGTTTAACACCATAGGCCAGACAAGACATGCTTTCTTTTATATATACTGACATGCATGTTTTCTTTTCATTTATGAACTCATTATCATTAATCTTGATATTTTTAAATTCAAAAATTGAAAAATATATATATATAGTTAAGTACAATTATATATAATTTATTTATGGATATGGATATTAACCTGAACATGGATGGTTGTGTGCACATACAGTGGTGTCTAAAGGTGGCTTCTTGTCATTGGAGAGTCGTGATTAGTCCTCCCTATTTGAAAAGATTACTTTTTCAATCTCATAGAACATACAAATTTTCACTTTTACTTGTTCTAAGTTATTTTAGAATTCTAGAATAATAGAAAGATAATTTTTTCCTAATTTGAGTGGGACTTTTGAGAGGAAAGAGAATGAATGTTAAAGTTATATAATATTTTTTGTACAACATTGTTAAAGTTATATTAATTTTAAAAAAAATATTAATATTTAATTATTACCGGTTCAATCACGGTTGAACCATTGAACATTAAACTGGTACTCTCACCAGTTCAATGACTGGTTTTCAAAACATTGATTTTTTCAATTTTGGTCATTGGAAGTTTTTTTTCTTTATTTTTAGTCTCTATGAGTTCACATTTTAAGGACTAGAATTGGAAATGAAGAAAAAACTTAGAGACCAAAATTAAAAAAAAATGTGAATTCACAGGAACTAAATTCATATTTTAAGTCCTCTTTTTAATATGTCACACAATTTTAAAAACTTTATAAACTTCTATTGTAATTATTTAAAAAATTAAAATGAGTTGCATTTTTATATTTATATCTATTTTCTCCACTTATTTATTAAATTATTTATATCTTAATTTTAAAATAATAAATACATAAAATAATAAAATATAAGTTAATTCTTATTTTAGTCTCTAAAATTATGGGTCGTTATTTTAGTAGTTTTCAAATTTTAAAAATTACAAATAAATTCTTGAAATTAATTTTTATTTGTCAACTTAGTTTTGTAGTTAGTCATTCACTAAGCAGTAGCGCCCACTTGTTGAGAACAAAACCTACCTCAATTTTTTTTATTTTTTTTGGAATTTATGAAAATAAAACTTTGGGTTAATTAAGTTTTTAGTTTCTCAACTTTTTTAGATTTTAATTTGTAGTATCTCAATTTTGTTTTGACAACTTATAGTCCTTCATTAATTTTTCGTCAGCGTTTTTAGTCCCTCTAAATTTTTTTATCCATTTTTAGTCTCTCGTTTAATTGTATTACTCAAAATTAGTCCAAAATATAAAATAAAAGAGGGACTAAAAATAGGCAAAACATGGAATATTTTGAGCAGTAAAAATAAATAAGGGACTAAAAATTGACAAAAAAAATTTGAGGGACTAAAAATGTTGGCAGAAAATTTATGGATGAGGATTAATGGATAAGAGCATTTTTTGGAGTTATTTTTAATTAGAGTTATTTTAAAGAGTTTTTTTTTTTCTTTCTTCTAGTGAAAGCATTTTTAAGCATGGATAATCATAGGTACAAGTAACCCGCAATTCTAATTTGACCCAAAATTATTCAAACACTTTAGGGTTGAATTTTTTTAATTTGACCTATTATGTCATGTTATTAAAATTATTATTTTGTATATATATATATATATAATTAAAAACAAATATTAGTAATAATAATAACATGTTTGGTAAAAAAAAACATGTTCATTAACGAGACACATGAGTAGACGTGGACAAATGGGTTAGCCCGCCCGTTTAGCCCGTAATTCGTTTGGCCCGCGGCCCGTTTAGCTCGCATTATAAACGGGTTCTGATTTTTCAAGCCCGCGACTGGCCCATTTAGTCCGCGGGCTAAACGGGCCGGCCCGCAAAACAAAAAAAAATTAAAAAAATTGAAAATTAAAATTTTAAAACTAAAATTTAACCTTTTTTTACACCTTTTTTTTAAAAAAAAAAGCCAAAAAAATTATAATGTGTATTTGTTCAAGCACACTTGCACCTACAGCTCCACTTCATAGTAATCCATATTTGAACAATCCAAGCTGAAACAATTAACCAAAACGAAACAACTAAATCAAGATTTTAATTTGAACTAATATTCTACCATACAAATAAAATTTTCCAAGCAGAGCAACAGAGCAAAATTTTAACAAATATTTTGCCATCAGATTCAACAAGCAACAGAGCAAATTTTGAACTACTACAAATCATACTAATTTCATAATCATGTAACTCTTAATTTCAAGTGAATATAACAGATGAATCAAGTCTACTGAGCCAAGAAAATCAAAAGAATGTGCCTCATTTTTTAACACAACAGATACAGAGCAGAATGAAGGACCTCACCTGAGTGCGTGTGACAACGGCGGAGCGCGACGGAGACTGACGTGCAACGGTGGCGGCGTTCAACATGCACTCTAATGGAGCCTCTGCACCGCGCGATCTGCACTCCAATGGAGCCTCGCACCGCACGATCTGCACTCCAAATCTCCAATGGAGCCTCCGCACCGCGAGATCTGCACTCCAATGGAGCCTCTGCAGCGCTCGACGGAAGAGGTTGTGAGCAAAGGGTAACCGCAGGAGAAGTGGAGAAGAGAACGAAGGGTGAGGGGCTGTCGCTGAGGGCCGCGCGGCGTGAGGGTGAGGCTGTATGACGCAACCTAACTTTCTAAGTTCTTCTTACCCTTACGGCCTTACCTTACGAGTAGGCTTACGGCTTTAGCTTTACGGGGCTTCTCTACTGGGTACTGAGTCTACTGACTCACTATTTTTTTATTTTATTAAACTATGTATCATATTATATTTTTTTAAGTTAAATTCTCAAAGCCCGCGGGCTGCTCGTTTAGCTCGCGGTTAAAACCCGTTTAGCCTGTGGGTTAAACGGGTCGGGCTAAAAAGCCCGCATTTTAAACGGACTCGAAAAAATGCAATCCGTATACCGTACGAGCTACGGGTTAACGGGTTAGTCTGCGAGCCCGGGCTCGTTTGCCCACCTCTACACATGAGTCACGAACTCACGTTGAACTCTTTACTCATAAACTTATTTTGAGTTCTAACCCTTATTATTAATGCATCAAAATTAGTCTTATCTTATTCAAAGAAAGAAATATGATTCATTTACATCAACTTGAGCTATCACATTGTCGTTATTGCATTAGAGTGAATGTTATGCTAGTAAAACTATTCAATAATAACCATTTATTTGAGAAAATATTCAATATTCATTTATGAAGTTGTATTTAAGAATGAACTGATTGCATTGCAAAAATTTTGATCAATGATAAAGGCTTCATGGTGCACTATACTTGATTGATATTGGGCAAAACAACCTTACTTATTCATTTGCCAAAAAATTGTCATATGTGCAAGTCAGATTTTCAACTCCAATTTTAAAAATTTTAAAATAAATAAAAATGTTCAGACTTGATTAACCTAATTCAGACCAACCTGTTTGTGACTGAGTTGGTTTGAGTTGTGTTTCAAAAAAAAAAAAATCACAAACTCAACCTATGAAGTTTTGATCGGGTTGGGTCATAAGTTTGGCCAAACTCGACTCAACTTGACTCATGAACACTTTTATTTTTAGGAATTTTCTTTAACTACATATCTCTTTTAGTATATCCTTTTCATATAAATTTCAATATATATATATATATATTTTGAAAATACTAATACTTAAAAATAACCTTGTATCAAAACATAAATTATTTATTATATACCTAAAATATAATTCATATGTTAAAAATATTTATTTATCGTGAATTATAATTATAATATAATTTGAAAGTATTTATTAATATAAATTTTATTTGTATAAAATAAATTTTTATCTTGTATATTGTAGAAACTAATATACTAATGTGTGTGTGTTGAATTTTAAATAGTTTTCTCAATCTCTTATCTCTTTTAATTTATCCTTTTTCTATCTTTATTTCTTAATTGAATTTTAATATTTTAAATTTTTTTTATCAATAATTAAAATAAATTTAAAATATATTTATCATCATAAATCTAAAATATATTTATATTTAAAAATATTTTATTTATTAAATTTTTTAATTATAATACTAGTATACTTTTATATTTAAACTATTTATTTATTTATTTTAATTTTAATTATATTATATAAAACAAATATTTATACTCTCCATTACATGGGCTAAAAGATTTGTTTAAGTTAATTACTGTAATTATTGGACAAAAATATTACCGGATTAATTTTCTGAATATTTATTTATTTATTAAAAACAAATCAAAAGAAAAGAAACGAATCAGTGTGAAGAGAAAACGTAAAACCTAACTAGGGTTCCGAGACTGAGAATCCTGGATTGCTCGCTGTCTTGACCTACCTTCCCCTCTCTCTCTCGCTAAGGTTTCGATTGGTCTATTGTTCTCTCTAACAACCAGGTATGTTCAAAATCTTCGGTTTTGACACATCCACCTTATATCCCGCATTCTTTTCCTTCTGTATCAGTGTTCACTTGCAGCGTTTTCGAGATTTTTATTTATTAATTCATTCTTTTATTTGGAATGAAATTAGGGCTTAAATTGATGAAGAGACAATTTTGTTACAATTTTTAAAAAAAATTATTTATCTTATCTATTTAATTGATGTTTGCGGCACAGTTGATGATGAATATCATTTTTTTTTTAATAATTCTAACTCCGTTATCCCCACCACTGAATTTTACTTTGTTCTAAATCTTCCGTGGAATGTTTTTTGTCCAAATTTTGCTGCACTAAGTATTTGTGCCTTTTGGTCGCACTTTGGGGTGATAAAAGACCTTGGTGTCGAATTTGAAAGCAGTTTCAATTTGGCTGTATTAATATTTGGCTGTGATAAGTAATAGATTTATGAGTGGGCTTATGCTGGTTGATATTTATTGCTTTAATTTAACCTTTTTCTTTATGAGAAGGGGAATAAGGGAGGATGGTCAGAGACCAACAAACAGAAGTATATTTTGCACTGGTTATGTATATAACTAAAATTGTGTTTTGCTTTCAGGAGTTGTGATACTGTGATATTTTGTAAAATGGGTGAGACTGGAAAGCGATATCATTCACAGAGAGACCATGACGGGGACAGGAAAAATCAAAAGAGACGAATGAATGACAGGGGCAATGATGAATTAATTGTTTATAGGATACTCTGTCCAGATGAAGTTATTGGGAGTGTTATTGGGAAGAACGGGAAAGTGATAAATTCAATAAGGCAAGAAACCAGGGCGAAAGTCAAGGTTGTCGATCCGTTTCCTGGTGCCAAGGATCGGGTTATAACGATCTACTGCTATGTTAAGGAGAAGGAAGATGTTGAGATTGACGATGAGTTCACTGGTAAAGAACCTTTATGCGCTGCTCAAGATGCTCTTCTCAAGGTTCATGTTGCCATTGTGAATTCCATCGCAGCTCTTGGAGATTCTGAGAAGAAACGAAAGGATAGAGATGAATGTCAAATCCTTGTTCCATCAAGCCAGTCTGCAAATATCATTGGTAAGGCTGGGGCTACCATTAAAAAGCTGAGAAGTAAGACGAGAGCAAATATCAAGGTTACTGCCAAGGATGCAGCTGACCCAACACACTCATGTGCTATGGAGTTTGATAATTTTGTCTTGGTTAGTATATTGAGTATTATAAAACTTACCATTGAATGACACATGCCAATTTTAATGTTTTATTTTACTAATAATGTATTAGTATCGAACAATGGTTAATGATGTAGAAGTCTTTTTACAGTTTGTCTTTCTAATTTTAAACATTTAACATGATCATATTTCTAATTGTAGACTTTTTAAAGTCATTTTTATTTTTTCACACTAGTGTGCAACTTTGCATCTTGATATGTCATCTGTAAATGCAACATAATATGGATCTGCAAAAGGCAACATAATATGGATATCTAACACATGCAACATTTTGTGATAATAATGACTAAATTACAAATTTACAATACTTTTTTTGAAGTGTTTTGCTAGTTTTTTTTAAGAACATTCAGTTGTTATGCCGGATCCCATCCTGAATACTTCTTCCTTAAGTGGCGAAGTTGCCTCATGAAGAATCCAGTAATTTAAGAAGAATCCAAACTTATTTCTTCATTGTTCACTACTATTGGAGAATTCCATCACATCATATTCTGCTATGTATTAATTTATGCTGCAAATTGAATCACTCCATTTAGCCTAATGGATGCACCAGTGCACACTCTTTGGTGGACCATCCTATGAAGCCACCCATATAGTGGTAGAATGAACAATCTATTTGGATGCTGGAGTCCTTGAATTTGCTTATAGATAATTGTATATAAAATTAAATGGCTATGTCAATTTAATGTGAAGTACAATTTTTATTTTTTGCATCTAGTTTGTTAGAAAAATATGCAATTTCTGTTTCTTTTATCATATTTTTAATCATGATTTTTTTTTCATCTGTCAAGATAATTTCTTTTGCAGTAAACTTATACCTTACTATATTGTTGCTTTCTCTGTGAGTAGATCACTGGTGAATCGGAAGCAGTTAAAAGAGCTCTATTTGCTGTTTCCTCTATTATGTATAAGTTCAGTCCCAGGGAGGACATCTCTCTTGACACAGCTGTACCAGAAGTCCCACCCAGTATTATTATTCCTTCTGATGTTCCGATTTACCCTCCTGGTGGACTATATTCAGCTTCAGATCCTATTGTCACACCTAGAGCAGTTCCTCAAATTATAGGTGCAACAAATGTACAAGATCTGCAAGGTTATGCTGATGCAGGAAATTCATGGCCTCTGTACTCATCTGCCCTTCCTGTTGTTTCTGGTGTTGGTGCTTCCCGGTCTGAGGAGTTAATTGTTAGAATGTTGTGTCCCTCTGACAAGATTGGGCGTGTCATTGGGAAGGGAGGTAGTACAATTAAAAGTATGAGGCAGGCAAGTGGTGCTCATATTGAGGTTGATGATTCCAAGGCTAATTATGATGAGTGTTTAATCATTATAACCACAACAGAGGTGCACTATCTTTCCTTCTTACATTTTTTTTTCCTATAACATAAAATTGCTCATCCAATAATTGTTGGAGGTGTTGCATTTGATGGACTTCATGATGTACCCTAGTGCATGTTTGATTAGCTTAGATATTTTGCTTCTGGAAAGTATATAATCAAAATGCTAGAGAGTGCCTTGGGCTGAAAAACTGAGTGAAAAATAATCAAAGCTATATGTATGTGGCTGTTCAACTGGGAAAGCTTTGACCCTTACTATTTATCAAGGATTTTTTTTTACTTATTTTTATAGTTGTATTTCTCAGAATTATATGTAAGAATAAGAAAACAGAAAAATCATTTAAAATTTGATTATGAAAGTGAGGAGTTGATTGATTCTCGATTTTCAGGACCTTGAGTGATTTGTTGTTAAGCTTCGTGTATATGCTTTTGCATTTTAAATGTTCAAAATGTTTGATCTCTAGTTTCTTTGTTTTTTTTCTTCTACAAACTGTTTTATAGTCAGAATTATGTAAGTTAAATTTCATTTATTGTAACTTTTTTACATCAAGTTTATCTCAAATCTGTCTTGGCCAGTTGCTATTTACTAGTTTGCTGAATGCTGTCAAGTTTATATTCATGGACATGGCCTCTATTATTTCATTGTAATAAATTTTATGCATATCATCCATTAAAACAGGTTAGATCCATAGTTGTTACTAGTCATAACCTTGTGCTGAGCAGTGCCATCCCTTACAACAATGAGGATTGATGCTCATTTAGGAAGTCAACACTTATACTTGTTAACAGCACTCTAGAAAGAAACAAGAAGGAAAAGGAAACAGAGGGTGTTTTTCAAAAAATATTGGTAGATCAAGATTTTTACATGTTGTTCTGTTAAAGCTAAAATACGTCAATTTCACTGTGTCAGCACGTTTATTGTTATTGAGCATTCTGTGATGTGGCAATTAAGTATACAGTTTCGTCACAACTTTTATGTTCTGAAGTAATTTGCCCCCTAGGCTAATATGGTTAATGTACAGCAAGTTCAGTTGTACAAGTAAATAATTTTGGTACCCTAATTTTTGTTTACCTGAAACTTCTTCAAATTGTTGAATTTCGTTTGATTTACTAGTTTGTGAATTGTGTGTTCCCATATTCTCTATTTTTTGCATACAATATAACTATCCTTTTCCAAAACATATTGACTATATACTTATAGTCTTATTTTATGATAAAATGGAAACCGATCATTTTATCATAAAATGGAAACTGATCATGTGGATATGTATTTTGTAGTCACCAAGTGATCTAAAGTCCATGGCAGTTGAAGCTGTTCTGCTGATGCAAGGGAAGATAAATGATGAAGATGATACCACTGTTTCAATCCGGCTTCTAGTTCCATCAAAGGTGATAGGTTGTATTATTGGTAAAAGTGGTTCAATCATAAATGAAATTCGGAAGAGAACTAAGGCTGATGTTCGAATCTCTAAAGGTGATAAGCCAAAATGTGCTGATGCAAATGATGAACTTGTTGAGGTTAGACTCTTTTTTCACTTCTTGTTTTAACAGTATATTTATTCAGCAATTCTATTTGGTATAAAACCTTTTATATGAACGTTGTGATTCTTTAACAACCAATCATGATTGGATAGAAAAAAAGCAAAATTGAAAAGTAAATGGTAACTGACATTTTTTTTTAACTTCATGTTTCATGCATGAAAACCCATTCATAACGGTGGTACCACTTAGCATTTTTCATATTTATTTCATTCAATGCTTTTTGGGATTTAGGTGGGTGGCTCAGTTGATTGTGTGAGAGATGCACTAATCCAGATTATCTTAAGGCTCAGAGATGATGTATTGAGAGAAAGGGATACTGGCCATAATCCTTCTATAGGTGCTGAATCCTTGTACCCAGGTAGTGCTGGTCTTTCATTGCCATCTGTGATGCCTTCAGTTCCTCCTGTTGCTGCTCCAATGGTTTATGATCAGAGGCCTGAAAGTGGAGCTGGCCTGGGCATGCTTTCTTCAAGCAGTCTTTATGGATATGGATCTTTGTCGGTATGTCACATTTCTTCTTGCTGTATGGTCATAATAATAGTGATAATTTTTTGCAGGTATATTATGATATATTTTTCTCTTTTTCTAATACAAAATGCTAAAACAGCTTTCAGTCTTTTTTTTTTTGTTACATGTCTATTCCATTTTTAGTTTCAAATATCGTGTCACTAATCTTTTTTCTTTTTGTTTGATTCTATGTAATAGATGGGGGAAAATGGCTATGGATCTATGTCCTCGTATGCCACCAAGCTGTATGGCGGGTTAGTATACTATACATACATTTATATAAACAATTATGTGAACACTTTTACAACTGATTTAGTGTTTGTTTGGATTGGAATTTGCAAGACGGATTTTGGATGAACCCAATTTTTGTAAAACTGGGTATGCAGTTGAGTGATTTATATTTGGATGCCTTTATCTTAAAAGTAATATTTGGGTTATGAACATTTCCAGTCCTATGTAAAAGCAACTCTGACTTTCACTGAAACCATGGTTTGAGAATGAGATTCCATTAGACATCCCCAACTGGACTTTTGCCTAAAATGTTGAATTGAGGATGAAACATTTGTATTTGTACAATTGTACCCTCTTAAGTCTAATTGTGGATTTGGACCTAATCAATCACACACTTAATCTCCTATTTTGCTTTCCTCAACTTTGTATTAAATTGGTTGAACTAATATTTTTGTTCTCTTATTGTGCACAGTTTGCCTCCCCCATCAACTCTGGATATGTTGATTCCTGCTAATGCTGTTGGTAAAGTGTTGGGTAAAGGAGGGGCAAATATAGCCAATATCAGGAAGGTTGGTTCACACATTCTGAATTTTTTATTCTTTTATGTAATTGCAGGGGGAACTAATCTATTGATTTTTTGAAATTAATTTGAGGTTTGGTTCTTGCTGCTGCATGTCACTCTCACTATGCCTTTTGGTTGTGATGAACCAAAAATAATTACTTTTCTTAAAAATTCCATATCATGCATTTTAGTGAGTAAAGCGGATCAATTAGAAGATATCCAATCAAAAAGAAAGGTTCTAAATGGTTTTGCTGAATATTTGGTTGTTGATTGATCCATCTAACAAACTCACCCAGTAGGATAGGGCTAGGTTGTTTATTTTTATGTTATTTTAAATTCAGTTCTTGGTGCTGAGTGATTTTATTGATTGGTCACTTGCATTGGCTCCATTTAGTCCAGTTTGTAGGAGGTAAGAGACATCCAATTTTTTTATCATATCAAGTGATTTGTCTTGGACTAAAACAATTTGTGATGTAACTAATTAGAAAAAAAAAAAAAAAAGTTAAGGGCTTCCCTAGTCTTTGATCAGCAATGTTTTTCAGTTTTTCACATTTGCTAGGCCACAGTATCATTTTGTAAGATGTCATCTAATGAGATCCTTTTATGCAAACTATTTTATGAAATGTTTTCCTTTACTTATGCTATGTTATCCATGAGTATACAATGTTCTGCACAATGTCAAGGGATAGATTATTTAGCATAATCAAGTTCATTCAACTTTGGTTTATGATAATTTGTTTATTCTCCCATACCCCAATACATATAGGTAAAACTAATACAAACTTTGCTTCATTTGATGCCTATTTAATGCCTTGTTGTTTCACACCAGATTTCAGGAGCATCAATTGAGATATCTGACTCCAAATCTGCTCGTGGTGATCGTATTGCTCTTATATCTGGCACACCTGAACAAAAGCGTGCTGCTGAAAACTTGATCCAGGCATTTATAATGGCAACCTGAATTATTGAAATTCTTTCTCGGGGTATTGAAGGTGAAAAGTTTAATTCTTGAAGTATGTTCTTGTTCCTCTCCTTAGTTCTGTTAGGTTGGTCCTGGAGAGACAATGTTCTCTAGGGTTTGTTTTTCAGCTTGACTCCTGCTTCTTCCACAACAGTGGCTAACGTGCTTGAGGATCCATTGCTTGTTTTGTATGTAGGAATTATAGTTCCTTTCCTTTTGTTTCCTCTGAATCTACTCTCATCTGGGTTTTATCTTAGAAATCTAGGATCTCTCTGTCCTTTCATGATGATTGTCTTTGACTAGTGTGTAGTCATCGCTATCTCCATAAATTATTCTGTGGAACCATAAAGCGGTGTTTATTATGTTTCTGATGGCTCACTCTCTTATTCTCATTTCTTGCTGAAAATATCTTCCCTATTGATGCAAAATGAGATGCTGGGTCTCTAGCAATCTGCGCTTTCTCGTATCCTTGGTTATCCAAGTAATTTATTCAAAAGTGGGGAAGTTGCCTCATGAATTCAAAGGATTTCAGAAAACCCTGGATCATTTTCTTCGCCCTAATTCTTTTTCCATATCTTGTAATTCTGTCATGCATGAGGACATTTACAGCTAGATATAACCATCTTATTGTCACACCAAACATGGTTCATTATTTATGTACAAAAATGCTAGAAGCCAGATTTTTTGTGGTTAAAATATTAAGACAGAATATAAATACAAAATAGGAAGATACAGCTTCTTCCTTGGCATATAAAGAAAACATAAGACATCAAAGAACAAAGAAAAGGATCGTGAGTTGAGTCTTGGATGGTTGAATGGTCTCCTATCACTGTCTTGATCCAACAATCGTCCCTGAATGTGAGAATTGTAGCAATTTTTTTTGCTTGTGTAGCACTACTCATACATATTATCTGAAAAGCTTCTG
The DNA here is from genome assembly GCA_026413185.1 of Pueraria montana var. lobata. Classification (NCBI taxonomy): domain Eukaryota; kingdom Viridiplantae; phylum Streptophyta; class Magnoliopsida; order Fabales; family Fabaceae; genus Pueraria; species Pueraria montana. The sequence goes on along the minus strand of CM048648.1, from coordinate 21,410,223 downwards.
GATTTTATTTCGAAACTTGTGTACATGCTTTTCATTTCTTATCTGTCTTGTGATGGATGTCACTCACGAAAATATTTGCTAAAAGGTGTCTCCAGTGGAATTTGAACCTCTGCACTGGAGGTTAAGTTTGCTCACATGAAGCTCAGTTTGTCAGCTGGGCCAGACCTTGTTTGCTAGCTATCCCTTTCTGGCTTGTTTGTTTTCCTGTTTACAGCATAATATTTAGTATTCCAACTAAATTTGGATTGTAGTTATGGTGACATGGATAACATCCTGCTCTATAAATAGTGATTTCACCCAATCCAAGTAAAAATTAAATTTGTGGGCAATAGCTTGGGGTTTATTATGTGACTAAATTTTAGGATGCAACAAGATTAGATCATCTTATTTCAGCAACATTTCCCTTGTTTCCGTACTGCCATCTTGTGAAACATTCTCTCGTCCAGATTACTTGTTGCCACGTTTCAATATCAGTGTGCTCAAAACTCCTTTTCCCCTTTTCAAATGTGACGTGCTTTATTCCTTTCTATCTATTATATGCAATTAACTTTGATACTTCTCTGGGATAATGTCAAACATTCGTTTTTTCTAGCAAATTTGAAGTGCAATTTTTCTTTATTTTTCATTAGCCATCTAGTTTATTAAACTCTCTCCATGATCAACTCAGCAGAATTACGTTCATTATAATGTTTTTCAATCTTTAAATCAATATAATACTATACATGTGGACCAATTCTCCCTGTGTTCTATAGCTAGCTGTGGGTTTCTGAAAAGTATAATCCCTCATCCTTGATCCTGTACTGAATACTGTCCATTCTTTCTCGCATAAGCTTTGATTATTCTGCTAGCATTCTTATGAGTAAAGATGTCTGGTTTAGTTTGAGTTTAGTCATCAGGCCGTTGATTTTTAATGGATATAATTTCATAGGTAATGTTCTGCACTGAGACATTTTATCTTGGAGGTTTAGTTTGGGTATGGTTCATTGGGGGTAGAACGTAGGGGAAGTTAATATTAGAAGATTACTTGTTACTTGTGACGAAATATACCTGTTAATTATGACTACTTTGTATATGAATTTACATTTATGGTGCACATTAAGTAGTTTAAGCTGATGGTCCGTTGTATTTACAGCTTAGCTTCATGACAGTTGCTTTGATGTTTTTTTCCGTATGTATTTACATTTAATTGAACTTCATCCCTCCTAATTGGCGTAGTAGTTCCTTTGATTTTGCTTTTTTTTTTTTGGGCAAATGGTTAACCTTGATGTAAGCTAATCAATTCCACGGCTCCTCACAAATTTTATATATAAGCATCAATGTTTTACATAATTTGTGATATTGACTTTCAAATTAACCAAAAATCAAATTGAAATCTTTGTATTGTATATTTTCCTTAATATTCCACGATATTTAAAAATGACAATATTATTAAAAGTTGTAGGCTGCTTCATATTGATAGGAAAGCAATGTATTATCATGCGATAGTTAAATCTTTGAATTGGTGTGGGTAGTGGGTACTAGTTTCCAGTTCACTATTCTCCTCACTCGTTACCCCGTTTATTCATTATTTTTCACTAGCAATTGTGCCATTATAACTTGATGAAATATTGGTTGATTTTTTTTTTTTTAAATTGAGGTTTATTTATTTCCACACGACCACGATATAATGTTATAGTTTGAATGGTCGTGAACACTTTGTGGCTGTTATTACTCATCATGGAGAAATATAAATTGTGAATTTATGAAATACCGTATACTCTGAAGCAATTCGAGTTTAAATATGGAAATAACGCCATAGCGAGAAGAATGTACTTGTCTACACTGACTTTTGTTTTTAAATCTTAATCATTATTAAGTTAATTTTATCTTAATGTAATAATAATGGCGTTATTTTAATCATTTTTATTAATGGTGTTAATGTGAAAGAGAGAGGGTATGTTTGAAAATCCGTTTGCATTGATGTAAACGGCCGTTTTCACTTTTCAAGATACCAAAATAAGAAGTAATAATTTGTTGTTTTTTGGTTGAACGGAAATTAGAAGGTTTGCAACACACACAGATTGGTTTGTGAGGCACAAGGATAAAAGTGGAAGTTAAAATGGTTTGGGTGTAATGATGTATAAAAATTGCTAAATGTGATTAGATGGACAGAGAAAGAGATAAACATTTTGGGGAGATGTGATTTCATTCCACCTAAAGTCAGTTCTATCTGTTCAACATGTCGCATTTACATCGTGTTTTTATAAAGGTCATATGTGCAACAAGTCTGGGATGTATGTAGCTTATGTTCAATTTGGGTCCACTGGTTAGCAACAGTTAGACGTTTATTAATTTGCACCACTTTTTTTCCTGATCACAGCATTGTTTTTTTAAAACTATTATTTTGTAATTACTCTATCTAGGCTATAGTAGCAGTGTTTCCTTCGATTTGTGTTAAATATTTAATATTCTTTTAGAAATTTAATTTTGGAATGTTTTGTAAATTATTTTCAAAATTAAAATTTTGGAAGTGTTTTGCAAAACATTCTGGAATGTATTAAACATCTTTCTAAAATGTTTGTAAATGTTATTCAAAATTAAAATTCATAAGAAGAAAAGTTTTCGTTATTTACAATACATATCCTTACTTGTAATGTAGTTCGGGAAAGTGGAAATCCAACTTAGAAAGCAATTTGCAGTAGGCTGTCAAGTGTACGATTTTATACGTGTACGCAACCTGATGGCCGTGGAGATCGAACTATGCAAAATTGCAATACAATAAAAAATGAATGCGATAGAAATAGAATGGGTTTTCTACATATAATAATAATAATAATAATAACAACTGTGAAAGGTTACGATTAATGATCAAGAGAGTGAATAAATATAAATTTCTTACAATATTTTCAACAAAATATTATAAAAAAGATCGACAGTGTATCGTGCTGATTGTTGGCTGTGTATCATGAAACAAATCCTCCAATATTCCAATTGGAGTATGGAGAAATTGAAAGTTGTCATTATCCAATAGTAACATGTGAGCCCGTCTGATAAGCTTTGAAAGTTGGGCGAAAACGACAGTCACTGCTGACGCGCTGCGTGGGACTGGCATCATAATCTTCCTTCCCTCCCTCATCTCACTTTTTTCAAAATGAAAAAACTTTATATTAGAAAAACCGCACTATCATTATATCTTTATTATAATTATAATTTTTAATAGAACAAATTATACTGTGATGTGAAGTTTCAAAAAATTATATAATTATTTTTTTAACATTGATAATAATCTCCTTTATGAAGGATTAATGTAATATATAAAAGGATGTTATTATATATTTTTTAAACAATAAAAATGTTAGTGTAGGAATAGAAAAAACAAAGATAATTTATGTAATTTCACAAAATTTTAAAGATAATTAGGTGTAATATGTACTCTCATTACAAAAAAAAATTATACGATTAATTAATAAAAAATACTGTTCATATAATTTTTAAAATAATTATTATAAAAACTAATAAATAATTTATTATATATGATAATTTATAATTAGATAATAGAATAAAATTATTTTACAATGTAAATGTAAAAGTTATTTTCTCTGTCTATATTATAATTCTTAATAATTTTTCCTAATTAATTTTTTAATTAATGTATTTAAAATACTGATTTTGAATATATACATCATAAATTTCACTTTTTAATCTTTCTTCTTGCATAGAAAGATATTACAAAATCAAATTAATTCAATTCTAATTTCTTAATATTTTCTTTTTTTTACTGCAATTTCTTAATATTTTCTAAATATCATAGAATGTAATAAAGAAATTAAAATTAAAATGTTATTTAGTAATATTAAAAAAATTAATTTAAGAAAAGACTTTAAGAAAGTCAAATATTCAACTAATAAAATGAATCCTAATTCTTGTTATATAAACATTGAAGATCCTATAGAAACATAATACTAACCAAATGAATATATATATTTGACAATGTAATCTTTTTATATTATTATTTAATCATAAACCTATTTTCTCTTTATTATATATGATAAGTTTAATAACTTTTGAAATAACTAACTTAAAAATTATACCTATGTGAATTTCTAATTCATTTACCACATAAAACTTTTAAATTAACGTCCATTAAACTCAAAATTTTTATATTATTAATTAATAAAAAAAAGGAGGGATCAAATGACATGTAACTTATACCAATTGTTATACCATTTAATAACTTTACAGAATGCGATTTTTATCAATCCAACTGTTGAATTGTATCTATATATTACCAAGATTGTCTGTGTCAATTTTTGTCAACAAACAATAAGAGGGTAATCAAATGATCCGTATTTTAATATATTTTGAAAAGTTTATATTATGTCGATTTTAATATATACAAATGATGTAGCAAATAATTTTGTATTAATATAAAATTTTGTTATGTGGAAGGAACTTTCAATCCAATGGTGGATTTTAAGAAAACATTATTCAATTAAAAGTTGTTGAATGTTGTGACAATTGATGTAAGCTATACCAATGTCATTTGATTCCTTTTCATAAAAAATATTATAAATATAATTTTAAAATAATTAAATAATAGTGTAAAATACTTTTATATTGTGAATGTTTACATATAAAATCTTTTTTTTCTTTTAAATTTATAATACTTAATAATACAAAATGAAATTTTTAAAAAAATATCATGTAAAGATTTTTAATTTGATATTTATATATATAGAGAGAGAGGACATATCTTATAAGAAGAAAACATCTATATTATATGAGAGTAAGAGGGTTAAATCTGAACCATATAATTATACATGGAGATCAAGATTTAATGTTATGTGACTACTTAAAAAGTCATGTGACTTTTTAAAAAGTTATGTGACTACTTAAAAAGTCATGTGACTTTTTAAAAAACTCACATGACTTGGTGTGTTTTAATCTTGACCATTAAAATAAGATCTTGTGGTCAATATTCATTTTTCCACTCTCATATAAGATAAATCCTCTTACTAGATATATTTCTTTTATATATATATTTTGAAGTTCTATGACAAATAGATTAAAGCATGTTGGGTGACAATTATTAAAACATACTACTTCCATTTCATCTTACATTTGCTTGAATCCTGAAAAGTTTGAGGAACCTTTGTCTCTCATCAATGGCTGCCACGAGACCGGTGCAGTGTTTGTTACGAAGGGTTTGCAGGGGAAGTAGGAGTTTTGGGGTCGCCACAGAAGTTAATGCTTCTTCTTCTTCTTCTTCTTCTTCTTCTTCTTCTCAGAAAATCATCGACACGGAATATGAACACAGTGCTCACAAGTACGTTTTTCTTTCTTTCCTTCTCTCAATCCACCCCATATGTTGCTACGCCCCAAAGACAAGATTTTGATTTCTGGGTTTGTCTTATTTTGTCTAGACTCTAACTTTTCATGTTCAAATCTGGTGATGTTATCCTACTTGGATCAGGTTAAACCTTGGTAGCTTGAATGAATGATATGAGTTTTTGAATCATTTATCGGAGTATTTAAATTGTATAATTAAAAAAGAAACATAAAACTAATCATGCGTAGTAAGCTGAAAGTGCCCTCCAAAAACTGTACTTTAATGCAATCATGCTGTTTATTCTGTTTTTTCATCACCTAAGCATAAAAAAAAAAAAAAAAAAAAAAAAAAAAACCAGCAGTACTCTGCCAATTTAGCAAAAATTATGATTTTTTTTTTTTAAAGTTTCTTTATTTCTGGGGATACCTTAAAACACTCTCAATAGTAAATAATCACAGTTGGTCTCTTCTGAGCATTTTTACAAATAAAAGGATGGTGGGGATTTGCTATTTTTTGGCTGTCAGCTTGTCTGGTTGGTGTTGAACATAGCTTTCTTTTGGTTACTTGCTTAGGTGTCTTCTCTTTTCACACTTTTCATTTGTATTGATTGTTAATGAGTTTAATTAATTGATTTTGGTCAAATATTGAAATGATCATTCCTGTTTCAAATGCAGTTACCATCCCCTTCCGATTGTATTTTCTCAAGCAAAGGGAACCTCTGTTTGGGATCCAGAGGGAAACAAATATCTTGATTTTCTCTCTGGTTACTCTGCTGTTAATCAGGTAAAATTGACTGGATCTTGGTAATTCCCAATGCTCTAGATCTGGATTTTTTCTTCAGAATGGTGCCAAAATGAATAATGATGCTTATATACATTTTTTGTTTCCTTTGTGAAGTGAGTTTATTAATGTGGCCAGATCCCTTCTACTGTTGCTATTACTTTTCCTTTTGTTATCCCTTGATTTTTGGGAAAACAAATGGCATCGAAGTTTTAATAAAATAAGTGCTTTTCATTTTGCCTTAGGGACACTGCCATCCTAAAATTCTGAAAGCATTACAAGAACAGGCAGAAAGGCTGACTGTGAGCTCTCGAGCCTTCTACAATGATCGCTTTCCAGTCTTTGCTGAGTATGTGACAGACATGTTTGGTTATGATATGGTACTTCCTATGAATACTGGTGCTGAAGGTGTGGAAACAGCTATGAAATTAGCTCGGAAGTGGGGTTACGAAAAGAAAAGAATCCCCAAAGATGAGGTATAAATATGAGAATGATGCATGCTAATAGTTGTAATATCATTATATGTTACAATTTTGCAAAATTTTGGGGTCCAACTAAATCTTTGCTTAATATGGGCCAATGGTAGTGATTCAATAATCATAATTTGTTTTAATGTTAACTTGTTCTCAAAAACTTATAATTCACATGTTCTGTGTGCTATAATGGTTTAGACGTTTTCAAATATGTTTACCATTTGATGCCATGTTGTAGGTTGTGTAGCTTAAAATAGATAAACAGAGGGATCCAGTTCACAAAGCTTTGACCATTAATATGGAAAATACAATAAGGATACATATTGAAACCAGAATACATGACAAATCTAATTACCTATTATTTTTTTCTCTGCGGAATACTTAGGCATATGTTGATGTGAACTTTGACAACACTTGAAGGAATACGTTTTAAGTACGACTGAGGCATCGGGTGACATATTCTTATGAAAGATTTTGCAAACTAGATGCATCTGAGATGTATAATTCTTTACGGTTAAATATATGGTATTCTTCCAGTACAAAGAGAAAATGTAGAAAATTTATTATATCATCCTCTTTTCTGTTTTTTATGATGTAGGAAGTTTAACAGTTTATATTTATTTATATATTTTTCTACTTTTGTTGTCTGGTCATAAGTCAATAATTTACCATTCAATTTTACAGCCTGAAAATTATTTTGCTATATTTGAGCACAAGCATCTGTCCTTAGTTGCTATCCTATTTTGATTGTTCTTTTTATGAGAATCAGTTCAGTTGTTTTTATGTATGAATCTTTTTACTCATGGACACTTGTTCCAGGCTATTATTGTCTCATGTTGTGGCTGCTTCCATGGTCGTACACTAGGTGTCATATCTTTGAGCTGTGACAACGAAGCTACCTGTGGTTTTGGTCCTTTATTGCCTGGCAATCTTAAAGTTGATTTTGGCGATGCAGAGGCCCTTGAAAGAATTTTTAAAGGTTCTGCACTGTGCTGCCATATACTTTTTACTTCTCTTCAGTAGTTTGCTTTATCACGACAGATCTTTGAAGTTTACTATTTGAATTTTCTCTATGAACTGCAGAAAAAGGAGAACACATAGCTGCATTTATTTTAGAACCTATCCAAGGTGAAGCTGGGGTAAGTTTTATGGAAGTGCATCGTGATGATTGAATTGAGATGCTAAGGAAGCTGCTATATATCCCTCTCTTTCTCTTTCTCTAATCTGTTTACTGATATTAGTAGTTACAAAAAAAACTGATGATGTATGTTTTCAGTTAGAATTTTTTCCATGTTGCATGTTTTAGTTTTAGTAAAATACATAATGCATGTCTAGAATGGAAAATTTCTGCTGCAATTTTGACATTTTCATTTACATGGATAATAAATTAGAAGCATGCCACAAATTCTTTATTCAATGAAGTCATATTTTAAAGATAATCTACCAATGTTTAGAAGTTCTATTGCTTGCAATACCACATAGAACATGCCTAACGGCTTATTTTTAAAAATTTTACTTTTTTTTTTTATATTCCTTGGGGTGAAATGCACTGTTTTTGACATTCTGCATTCCTTTCATTGTATGTTTTGTTCCATTCATGCAACAATGTATTAGTTTCCTTGCAAGAATGTAAAATATTATGTATGAACTATGATAGCCTCGATGATACATAGTTACTTGTTCTTGGTGACTTATACAAGCCAAGTGAACTGACATTTTTTTATATATTTTAGGTATTTTTGCTTTCTTTTTGCTAGTCCATATTTAACAGCCTTTTTTTTCCCTAATCTAATCTAATGATTTTTTTTGCCTTAATTGCATTTTTAGCCCCCTAAAGTTTCACAATGTTGTTAATTTTGCCCCCCAATTTACAAAACATCACAAATTTTGCCCCCACGTAGAAAAATTGCCACAATTAAGACATGTTGTGGCAGTTTTTCCTTTAAACCGCCACAATTAAGACAATTTTGTGATAGTTTTTTCATTAATTGTGGTGATTTTTCTACATGGGGGCAAAATTCCTGAAAAAAAAATTTGGTGGGTAAAATTCACGATATTGTGAAACTTTGGAGGCAAAAAGTGCAATTAAGCCTTTATTTCTTATCATTTTATTAATCTGCCAATTGGTTTTATTCTATATGGTGTATAATGTTATGAACAATATGTACTTTGTATTGCTTGTTCAAATTCTTTGAATTTGCTTTTTAAAGGAAAACTTCTCTGGTACCCTTGTATATCACGCATCCTGTAGGATGGTTATAACATTCTGTAGACATTTTTTTATTATGTTTGTCTTCTCAAAGTATATAATCTTCTCTACATTCTTTTAATATATGATATTTTTTGTTTAAAGGTGATATTTCCCCCAGATGGTTATTTAAAAGCTGTTAGAGATCTTTGCTCCAAATATAACATCTTGATGATTGCTGATGAAATTCAAACTGGGTTAGCAAGAACAGGGAAGATGCTGGCTTGTGAGTGGGAAGAAGTTCGCCCAGATGTTTTGGTTAGAAATCACCTTTACTTCTCGTGTACTTTATATCTCTAGATTCATTTCCAAAACAATGATATAAACATTACCTGTCATCATAGGGTTAACAAAATCTATAGACAACTCTTATTGCAAATTTGATCATCACCCTTTAATAATTTAGGTCCAGGAACTCCGCCTGTGGTTTCATATCTAGTTCCAAGTCCGAGTAAAGGAGGAGGGTTGTGTTAAGCCCTCGGCAATCAACGTAAAACTCGTTGATATACCAAATAATAATTTAGACTTGAAATTGAAACTATTTGGCAAGAAAAAAGCCTGTGTAGTTGATTACAATAGATACCATACTTCCTTTAACCATATGATGTCATTCTTTGGATTGCTTATGTTTTTTGTGTTTGACTGATAAATCAGATAATATCATGTTTGGATTAGTTTCTCAATGATTTTAATAAAAAAAGTTACTCTATGACAAAATCATTTGGATATATACTTTTAGTCAAAATCTATATAGTTTTTCCTTCCATTCCTATAAATATATATTTTATGAACATGCCTGAATCATAGACAATAGAAATTTGTCATTGCACTTTGCAAGTATGCAGTTGGATTTAGATGCGTTCGACTACCTTCCACTTGAAAGACTTGACCACCCAACTTTGTGTTTTCTTTCAAGAAAATTGGAAATTTACTGCCTCTGCTGCAAAGTGCAAACTCTTTTTTTGTCACCTTTTTTAAGGTTCTATCTCCTTTCTTTACCACCATGCTTAACTGTTTTTAACCGTCTTTTTACTCAGATACTAGGGAAAGCATTGGGTGGAGGAGTTATACCAGTTAGTGCAGTTCTTGCAGACAAAGATGTGATGCTTTGTATACAACCTGGACAGCATGGAAGGTTTCATTTTATTATAAATTTATAATTTATTTTAATCTGCTCCTTTTGTTTAGCATTTTCTTGCCTATAGTTGTCAAACTTCTGGGTTATGATGGGCATCTGTTTTCATCCTTAAAGCCCTTTATTAGTCAGATCATGTGAAGAGACAGAACTCTCCCTTCTATTGGAACCTGGACTCTTATAATATATAGTTTGTTTTATTTTGGGTTAGGGATGTTAGTTCTGTTCAAGTTGATAGGATCATGGGACAAAATTAGACTACTCCATTTGCAGAAGCTATCTGTAAACAGAACCATTTGATAGGATCATGGGACAAAATTAGACTGAGATAAGAATTTTTACTGAATCATAAATTCCCATAAGCGATACTTTGGAGTTTGTAGCTGATGATACTTACAAACACTGGCTTGGTCATTCAATTGTACTTATGTGGGCTTATAAGTTCTAATGGTAGGAAGTATCTGAAAATTAAGATAAATATTGTTAGAATATTAGGATGATTATTGTGGTAGGATTCTTACTATGTTCCATTGCAAAGTCATATTATGGATGTAAACACCAATGTTCAGGGCAGAAACTGTAGCATCACCAGCACATTAATAGTCGGCTATTTTTTATTTCAATGCCCTTAAAGAAAATATTTGATCGTTCAAGGATGGTAAAATCATTGCCTATTTGATGGAAGGTCTCCAGGTTAACGAACCTATTCAGCAGCCCTCAGTATTCTTATTAAACTGAATTCTTCATTTAAGAACTTTCAATTGCTATTTATTTTTAAAAATTTTCCATCATTTGAGTACTCAGGAAATTTTGCTTTTAGTTTTGCATTCGTTTCTTGTTTATGTAATTAGCCAATAATTTCATTTATTACAATACAATTCAATGTTACTATTAAAGTGTGAAAGCTGATACTAATAATGCTGAAGCTTTCTTCTTCTCTGTTATTGTTCACAGTACCTTCGGTGGAAATCCACTGGCCAGTGCAGTTGCAATTGCCTCACTAGAAGTGATAAAAAATGAGAGACTCATGGAGAGGTATCAAATGCATTGCAAAATCTTATATTGTCAATACATACTTATTATAATACAGACTTAAATACAAGTCTCGACAAGTATATTTTATTCCTTTCATCAAGCATCATCAGCATGTGAAATAAAAGCTTCAATACTAAGGCCTGGGTTCTGGTAGTTGAATAATTGTATAAAATATAATCTTATTCTTATTTTGGGGTAAATTTGTTTATTGATGATTGAGAATTTGTCTCCATTTCTAGCTGTGTTGACTTGAATCCATTCAAACTTTAAATTTTCCAAGTTTCAGTAAATGCTTTATTAATTTGGTTCATTTACTCTTTCTACTGTGAATTTCTCTCTTTGAGAAATTAATATATAAATTCTGCAAATGATGTATTACTATTGAACAGATCTGCCCAAATGGGAGATGAGCTTACTGGTCAGCTGCTTAAGGTTCAGCAGCAATACCCAGACTACGTGAAGGAGGTACGGGGAAGAGGATTGTTCATTGGAGTGGAGTTTAACAGCAAAAATTTGTTCCCTGTAACAGGCTATGAGCTAAGCAAAAAATTGAAGGATAGAGGAGTCCTTGCCAAGCCAACACATGATTCAATTATCCGCTTTACTCCCCCACTTTGCATAAGGTAAGCTATGAAAACAAGAAGCAATGTCTTTATATCAAGTTATCATTATAGTATGTCAAGTAGTTAAAGTTCTGCCTCTTGGAAATTATTAGTTCATATTAGAATAATTATTGGAAATGAAAACTGGATTACAGTGTATTCCAAATTTTACTGAAGCCAAACTATGATTAATAAATAACAGAAAGACACATACGGCAAGGCATAAATAGAAAGAAAAAAAAAAATCTGCTGACAAGTAAAGGAAAAATTGGATTAATAGATGGTTGAAGTGAGGAGTGCCGTGTTGTACACAAGCCAAACTATGTTAAGTTATTTTCTGTTGATTCAGGCATGGGACTACATTTTAAATTTGTTAAACAGTTGAAGTATAGTTTTGTCCCACCACAGCCAATCATTAGTACTTAATATTTTTCATATTTTATTAAGCAGAACTAAGTTTTTGTGATTTTCTTCAATCATCATTCTTACAAGTTTCATGATTTCTTGATCATTCTTGGTTTGTTGCAAACTTGCTATTAAATTAAATCTATGTATTACAATGACCATCTTCCTCTCTTGCTGTTAAAATTAACCTTCGTATACCTTTCTCAATCGACACCTGAAAATTTTATCATTGATATATCCTAAAAAGGGTTGAAGCAGAATAGCTTAGAAGATTTTCAAATTTCAAGCTAGTGAAAGCTAAGGTTTTGCAATAATAATTGGAACTTTCCCAAGTGGGAGTATATTATATACTCACCCTTGTGTTTGAGGAATATTTTAACAAGCTACACCTTCGGGAGTACTCGAACTAATTTCAATTTATAACTTATTAACTTACTCGTTTTAAAAAACAAGTGAGAGTATGTGTGTGTTGTGTCAGTATTAAATTCGCCTATTGATCCATCATAAAGTCATAAACTAATGTGGAAATTTTAAGGCTGAAATATATGCTCATGCTTTTAAGATATATCTTTCTTTCACTACCTAAAAACTAACACAAGAATATTCATTACTCTAGTTATGTTTATGAAGATTAATTTATGATATTTGGAGTTTAGAACAAAGATAGATTACAGGGAATGGTACTAGATACTAGATAATCTCCTTTCCTCCCAAAGGCTCATGAAGTAGGACCACCTAGTGTCTTTGTCCATTGCAAGTGTCTATTATATGTTGTTCTAGGATGTGACCTAAAGTAATATTTGCAGTCTGGATGAGATCCAACAAGGTTCCAATGCCCTGGCTGATGTTCTTGAAATTGATCTACCAAAGTTGCAGAAGACAAAACCAAAAGATGCTGCTCCAGTGGCCTCTAGTCCATGTGATCGTTGTGGTAGAGTCTTGTATGGTTAACCATATAAAGACTTATGGATTACATGTACCTTTAATTAAAATTAATCAAATGAAGAATGTTATAATCCTTATACATGAACCGCTGGAAAGTATGTTCCAATATTCCATATTCCATATATCATCATATTATGAAATAAAGATGCCTCAGAAACAGTGGGGTCATTTATTTCAAGTGTTGTCTGGTCCATGATATATGTGATAGGTAGCTGTATAAATAAATATATAGAAGTTAGAGGACTCATTGTATAACTTCAATGATTAATTTAAGAGATAAGATATATGATTTTATTAAGGCTAGAACAAAGTTCTCTAGACTTGCCATTCCATCTACTTTATTCGCATCAATTTGTGTTGTTATTTGTTACATTATGATAAGTATTTATTCTCTAGATCTTATGCTAAGTTTTGCTCTTCAAAAAGGAAGACATCTGAGCTAAGTTTTGTTTGGTTTATATTTTAAAATTCAACTTTGCACTTTATCTGATTTTGGATTATCCCTCACAAAGCTCCTAGAACAATGACAAAACCATCACTGGCCCATAACATAATATATACTTAAAATTGGCGAAAACATGGATAATTTTTTATCTAAATATTTTATTTTATTTTTATCAAAATATAGAGTTTAATTTATATTTATTGTTAGTATAGTTTTTTTTATACCATCAAATAACTATAAATCATGATAAATATACTTATTAAAATAGTTATTGTAAAAGTTAACAAAATTATTATTATACATAATAATTGATTAGTTGATAATGTAAAAATACTTACACTATTAATGCATAGATTATTTACTCTTATATAAATTAAAACCATATCATGTTCCTTTAGATTTTTATTATTTATTAAAAACAATAAAAAATAAATGAGTAATTCAAACCAGAAAACCAAAATTACATAAATTTAAATATAAAAAGTAAAAGTGCAATTCTAATGTGGCGTAACACCAAAAAAAAATGCCATTTTTCTAATGTCTCGAATATACGAGAATCCTCCAACCCATGGACTCTTAATGATGAAAAATTTAATTATAATATGATTGTACAATTTTTTTTACAATATCATATAATTATGAATTGTAATGTATGAAATTATTGGTTTTGATAATCATTATTTTTTTCTACTGAAGTAATAATACCTTTTTATTTAGTAGAAAATAATAATACCTTAAACATTACATGTAAAGGAATTTTTAATTGGTTAATAATGTAATCTTTTTTTTACATGGAAAGCATCAAAATTAAACTCTATCATTTATAGCATGTTTGGTTTACATTCACTTCTAGCGTAATTGATTAAAAAATCACATTAAGAGTGAAATATCAAATAGTTACTTCAACCTTTTTATGGTATCACCATGATTTTATGGACTGAAATCAATTCTTACTTCTTATCAAACACACTATTATACGACCGTTGTCATAAACTTATAAAGTTGATATATTTTCTTTTTTTGGGTTACCTAATATCTTTCGTTTAAAAATTCGTCTAAATAAAATAAACGGCAAAAATCAGGCATTGTTTGTTTAGAAATTTAGTGTGTTGATGGACAGCTCTTTTCTCTATATATAGTATAGACAATATCAAAATAATTGCATAAAGTAAAAGAATATCTTGAATCAAGTAGCTTTTACATTTCTCCAAAAACACACAATGATCTCGCACGCATAGATCAATATATATATATATATAAATATATCCAAATACTGAATGTGATTGAATGACTTCAAATGATCCAACAAGAAATACCAACACTTGATGACAACGCCGTCTCATCCCTTTTGGCAAAGGCAAGCTTTGGGACACAGCTTGCTGCTAGTACTCTTATCTTTTAAGTCCTGCAAACCAAAGACACCAAAGAACAAAAGAGAATTCATTTTAGTAACACGTGTATTAAAAGTTGTGATGTTTAGAAATATGAACACTCAGCAATTCAAACATTCACACTCACACTATATATTTAATTATCATGATCAATTGGAGCCAATAGAATTTAAGAGCATGAGAAAACAACAAAATAAAGTGACTAGAAATATCAATAAGTCCTTCCTTCATTTCACCTACATTACCATCTCACAAAGCCTCTACCCTTTGTATCTTAAACTAGAGTTTATAGCAGCCATACTTCATATATAGAGTTTCATAAAGCTCCATTGAACTTGCACCATAGATTTTGCTCAACTTTTACAGTTCCCTATGACCACTAGTCTCTTCAGGAACTGCCCCTACAATTTTTTGCCAACCCTTGAAAGGCACTCAGTAGGGCATTATAAAAAGAGGTCAAACGTCAAAGTAATAATCCCTCTTGTTTGAGAAGGATTATATGTGGGAAGAATACTAACAACAGTATTTGAACAGAAATAGCAAAGCTATTGACTAATCTACAACTCAATTAATTATGTACCAATTCAATATTTGAGTCATCCTGCCCCTTAAATTTTTTGTTTCTAAAAACTACAACGGTAGGTAAATAGCCTACATAGGATCACAAAGCAAGTACAAAGAATGAGTGTTTTCTAGTTTCTACCCCTCAATATTTTAACTATATTAGACTTTTCCCTCAACATGAAAGAACCCTAATGCAAGAGGAACTGTCATGTCATATAACATACGTTTTTTCCTTTTCTACTGAGGTAAACAGTGCCCATTATAACTCACAACCCAAATTATGATCCAACCAACGGATATTTCGACATACTTTAAATTATGATTTGAGACAACCATCAACTAAAAATAACCAAATCATAGAAAGAGACTTAAGTTGATGGTGTAATTGTCAAGAATGATGGGAATAGAAGTAATCAAGAAAAGTAAAGACCAAGATTTCCAGAGTAAATTTGACGCTTTCCTAATTTCATTAGTATGTCTAAATAATTTTCTTGCAGGGTGTGGCAATAATGAGTATAATTTAAGAGTTACGTTTTAATTAATATATTAAAGTCCATCTCTTTTAACTACTTATAGTAAAACATGTCCCCATTATCTCATCAGAGACAAGTAGAAAATTTTCAAGACAAATTTTCTGAGGAGAAAATGAAGGCTTCCTCCTATTTGTTAACTCTTAGAGATATTCTTATATAGACTTATTTGAACTTTAATTTTCTTAAATAGATCGTATGACTTGTTCATTAATACACCAAACCCTTATTGGTACCCGTGTCATGTTTTTATTATTGATTAATGTACTATTGTTTTTAAAATAAGTCATATGATCTGCTATTTTGTCTAGATCCAAACATTTAAAATTTAAACATCACATTGGACAACCAACTAACTTGGTTTCAGCTCCATAGGATTATTATAAAGGGTAAAGACCATTAATTAAATTATAAGTCTCATATCAAATGATTTATGCATTTAATAGAAAAGATTTTCAAGAGAAAATTTGTAAAGAGTAAAGAAAGGCTTCCTTCTATTTGTTAATTCTTTAATGTTTGGATAAATTTCTCAAATAAATAATTGTAGAAAAAAAATTAAATAGAAAAAATGAATTGAGCTTCTTCCATAACTTAAAATCAATTTATCACCTCAGCTTTTGAAGAAGTTAGATAGGAGAACTTCTATAAAAGTTAAAATGCAAGTTAATTTAAATTTATTGAAAAAGTTTAATTCATTTTATCTTTTTATTTTTTTCTTCTATTAGTATTTATGAAAAAATTATCCAAACAGGACATATAGATTTATTTGAACTTTAATTTTCTTAAATAAATCGTATGACATGTTCATTACTACACCAAACCCTTGTTGGTACTCGTATTTATTTGTGGTCCATGTACTATTGTTTTCGAAATAAATCATATGATCTGCATTTTTGTCAAAGATCCAAACATATAAGCATCACATATTAGACATACAACTAACTTGATTTCAACAGGATATGATTATTATTAGGGATAAAGTTCTTCCAATCAATTAAGACCATGAATTAAATTAAAATAGTCTCATCAATTAGAATACCCATGTCACCTGTTTAAAAGAATTAATGTTCAGATCTTAAAATAACAATTATGGGGAGGACCTAATATGCTTGAGAAGATACCCTACTCAAGTTCAAAAGTCTAGACAAGATATGCAAGCTAAGCTAACAAATAAAGCATCATCATTTTATATTAAATAATTACTTAAATCTAAGTCACTTAATATATTTAAGTTTTGCCATATTGGGGATATTTGAGGGTAAAAACATATTAATTATCTTTCTTGCAAATTGGTAGCATCCAAGCAAGGATAAGGTTTAGTCCCATTTGAATTTTGATTCATTCCTGTCCTTTTCTGTCTTAACTCCCAAAGATATCTTGAAAAATACAAGATGGATTTGTCAACGAGTATAATGATCCTCTAGGATTTTTATTCTCAGAAGCAATAAGTTTACAATTTGGAGTTGAATATGTACTCACTCTGGATTCTTCCTTTCCCTTCACTGGAATGTAAAACCCATCCTCAACAATCACCATAAAAGTACCTAAATCCCACCATTTTCCAATTTTTTAACAGTTAGCTTCTTTTTTCTTTCTTTTTTTTTCCCTTTTGGTGTCTAATAAAAGTATTAGATGGTAAACAAGACCAATCCTACTTTCTTTACCCCCCCCCCCCCCCTCTTTTTCACTGTATGATATCTGATGTATATAAGTGCTAAATAGAACAATGCACTTATGCACATACAACTAGATAACATAGGGAATCACTTATTTTTGGAAGAATAGATGTTATTTTTTCAAAATTTCACTCATAAAGCTATTAAAAATAAATAACTATTTCATTAAAATAAGTTGAACTAAACATACGCTTAGGTACTAGATAGTAATATAAAATTTATCCAAATGATAAAATTACTCTTATGAAAAGTAATAATAGTGGTGGAACAATAGTGACAATGATAACAGTGGTGATTATGACAATAAAATTACTTCCTTCGTCCTAAAATGACTGGTATTCTAAATTTTTTTCTCACGGATTAAGGAAAGTAAGTATTTCAAGAGAATATTATTTATTAGAAAACAAATTTACTAAAATATCCTTATTTTTTTCTTAATTTCAATAAATGTATTATTAAGTCTTTCGAGACAACAATATTTGTTAAATGACAATATTTTTTTCTTAATACTTTTTTTTTATTTTATTCAAGAATAAAAAAGTGTTCAAATTTAAACTTTTGAACAACGCTGTGGACTTTTGTTTTAATAGTATGAATATTTAAGAAAAAAAATTAAAAATAAAAAATGAAAATAACACTTTAAACTTTAATTGTCATGTATTTATTTTTTTTCCCCCCTCTTTACTTGTAGTTTTCACTTCATCCAAACCAGCGATAATATAGATTTGCAAAATTTTGTTTCCCTACTTCAAAGCTTAGCAATAAATTCAAAATATTAGTGATATTGAAAATCATAAATACAAGGCCTATAGATATATATTTTGAAAAGGATGCTGCGGGAAAGAGTCAAATTGTGAGTTGCACTCGTGTCTTTTTGTGAAGCCAACCAAGTTGCGGATTTACTTGCAAAGAGAGGTCTCCAAATTGAAGTTGGACTACAATTTTTTGACAATCCTCCACCCTGGATTCAGATTTCTTTTTTAACTAATGTAGCTTCAGTATCTTTCTTTGTGGTTTTTAGTTTAGGCTTTTAGCCCTGTTATTGCACCCAAAAAAAAAATACTGAGAGCAGATGAAGAAGATTTATACCCAAAGGCCAAAGGTCTTAATTGCCATTATTGAAATTCTTAATTATACCTTTTTTTTTTATCAAATTCTTAATTATACCTTATGACTTAGAAATGATTTCCTATTATATTATATTCAATTTCCAATTAAAATTTTATTACAAATTTTATTGAAAAATCATATACAAAGACGTCTGAACGTGCAACCTTTCACATAAATACAAGTCATTTGGATGCTTTTTTCTCAATCAGCTCATAATGGAAAAAAAAATGCATATAAAATATAATTGGCCTTCAATTATTCTTCCTAAGCGTGAGTGAAGTTTCTGACTACGTGCATGGACCTTTCAATTCAAGTATTCAACACATTAAAAAGTCCACCCCATGTGTGGTGAAAATCCTAGCCTCTAACCTAGGCTACATATTTTTCCTTGCGGAACCTGACAATGAGCCAATGAGGGTCGTATCATGTGAGTGCACACACAGCATGAATTTAATTGGGATTGTAAAGCCAATTTTAGGCTTTGATTTTGTGCCAAAGCAATTTAACAACATTGCCCCCACTCATCAGTGACACACATGGTTTATGCCACACAAAAGCTTACACCTGACATGCTATAGAGGAGGGAACCAATGAGAGCACAAACAGAGGAGACAACCAGCCGATACCCTATTCACGGCAACCCATGTAGGAATCCACAAAAAAGACAACACCACACAACACATAGCAATACCATAAACTTATGCCCAATGGCCAACTTGTTCATCATTACCTAGAACCCCAGCTGCTCATGGTATTGCACACAACACAACACGTCAATCCAAAAACAACATCTTTCAAATCAACATACATACAAAACCATCAAATAGAGTAGTATTTATTTAATGTCACGTCATATCCACGTAGGTTTTTACCAAAGCCAAAGCATCTCATTGGGGCACCACATCAAACAACCAAAATGGAGTGCAGTGTAACAAAGCATTAACACCAAAGCCACAAACAAAACAATCCCAGAAACAAAACAAAAAAGAAACAGCTATACATTTCAGGACTTTAGAGAAATAATAGCAGGCATATTAAATATTATCTAAATTTTTCCAACACATTTTTATTATTAAGTTAGACCTATATGACATTATGAGTTTTTCTTAAAATTTGAGTCTTGGGTCTAACTCCTTAAAACCTACTAAAAGGACAAGTCTTTAAAGCACTGCATTGGTCATATTTTAGTTGATATGGAATCTCAACAGGAACTGATAAACTTTAGCTGCTACTAACTTTAAAATTTAAGGGTTGTGGTACTGTTATGGAAAAACTCACTACCTTTCTTTCTCTCTCTAAACTCATTCAATTATTGGGAAAAAGAAAAACTATATCAAAATCCTTAAATTTATTTATTTGGGTATCCTAACAACTCTAACAAGTATATTAAAATGAATGAATTAGATAAGGTTGTTTACTTGTCTTACCAGGAGGAAAATGCAGCAATCCAAAAGTCAGTTCTTGGCTTTCCCCTTCTGGTCAGAATGGCGGCATCCATCTGCATAGTAGAGTTGCAAGCGGCTGCCATCAAAAACAGAAGAGAACTGATGGTGGTGATGGTTGTTGTTGTTGTTGTTCTCCATGGCAGGAGTAACTGCTGCAGCAGGAGCAGCTCCAATGAAGAAGGGTACAGTGGATCCGTCTAAAGGCGAAAACCTCTGCAGGTGAGGCAACAGAGACGGAGAATTGGACTGAAGGGTCCCCCTATTGTAACCAGCGAGGCCCGAAGACATGGTGAAGTTCAGATTGTAGTCGTTCCCGCTGGGCTGATGATGATGATGATGAGAAGAAGCAGCAGAAGAAGTAACCACAGCTGACATGAGATGATCCGGTATGAATGAGAAGTGTTGTTGCAGCTGATGAGGATCTGATGAGTGGTTTTGGTTTTGGTTGTGGTTCTCACCACTCACATTATTGTTAAATGATGAAACATGACTCATTGCCTCAGGAAGAGAATGTCCCAGTTGGATTTGTGCCAATGAGAACCCACTAGAAGAAGAATATTGATGAAGGTGATTGTGATTATGGGTTGTTGGTGGTGTTGTTGTTCTAGAAGAGGAAGGCCCCAGAAAGTAGTCCATAGGTGGTGATGAACACCATTGCTGTCTACCTGCTTTGTTGAACATCATGTTGTTAGGCTCATCACACCCTTTGGGACTGGCTGTGGTGGGAACTGCATTATTATTGCTGATCCCACCAGTGAGAAGCTCAGTGAAAGAAGCTGTTTGTGAAACCGGGTTCACATTGTGGTGGTGAGGAGGAGGAACAACATTGTGATGATGATGATGATGAGACTCATTGTTGTTGTTCTCTTTCTCTTTCTCCTTTTCCTTTGCTGTTCTCTCCCTTGCCCTCTCTCTAGCCTTCACACGAATGTCAGACCTGGAGAGGGACAAGCCAGAACCCCTGCTTGTCTCAGAAGTGCTACTACAAGCAGACTTAGACAAAGACATGTTCTGGCTCTGGTTATTGTTATTGTTATTCCCATTTCCATTCTCACCATCCACCCCCATAGCGGTATCAGCACATGCTCTCTTCTCATCACTTTTTGGTGTGTCAGAGAAAGTGTTGTTCAAAGAAGGTAGTTCAGAAATGGCATCAGTAGCAGATTTGATGAGCCACTCCACTGCCTTGCTAGGTTGGTCATAGCCCAAGCGATCTTGGAGGTCATAGAACTGAATGGCTGTGGTCACAGAGAGCCTAACCCTTCTGTCTCGTAACCCCTTCGAAGTCATCACTTTGCTGTGCCTGTCTTTGCCACCAGATGCTCGAGACACCCTTATGATCCTCGAAGAAGAAGAAGAAGAGTGGTGCCAGCTGTGGAACCTGTTCGTGCTCTCTCCATCACTGCCTCTTCTTCTCACCTCTCTAACATCCTCGTTCCTCCCGTTTCCAACCCGTGGCAACTTACACGCCTGTGCTTGAATCTCATCCTCCTCCATACCACAATCATGCCTTGCCCACAACAGAAGGTGATCAAGGGAAGACCAAAACAAAACCACTTTTGCCTTTTTCTCTTTTTATGTTATGTTATGTTATAGAGAGAGAGAGAGAGAGAGAAGAGAGCGCAGGTGTGGGGTTGGTTATTGTGTCCTTTGCATTGATGATGATAATTCAGAGACTGCTTTGGCTGTGTAGTGATAAAAAGGCCTTTTTCACGCTCTGATATATCGTGGTCCAAATCAGGAGGCCCTTGTTTAGCTTTTTGCAGTTGCAGAACAAACGCCCTTTCAAAAGCAAAATGACTGAACTAGGTCTCTCTCACCCTTCCTGCAAAACCACACACCCAGCAGCTACCATAAACAACCAAACAATTTTCTATTCATTATCATTCAAACCCAAAAATAAATTTAAAAGAAAAAACATTCAAATACTTCTTCGTACACTTCTCAGACTCATTAAGTGGTAAGTACACAGCAGATAAGATCTGACTGTTTTTAGCATAGCTGGTATGATAGCACATTAAAAACCGATATATTTTTTTTATGAAAAAAACTCAAGGTTTTGAGAAAAGGTTCAAGTGCTTTATTGTGTCCCTCTGTACAAACTGTCATTAATAATAAGTCTTTACCAACTTAATAAAACGTAATTTTTGTTTCTGGAAAATGTTAAGCTTTATAAAAAAAAAAGTATTTATTTATTATATTTTTTACGTAATAAATACTTTTCTTTTTCAACTCTATTTATTTTTTGTACCAAAAAATAACATTTTTATGTGTATGGGTAGTAAAACTATTGCTTCGTTAATGAGTTATACTGGCAAGGAGATGGGAAGAACTGCTTCTGCTTGGGAAGACTGAAAAATTGCATATAAAATTCGCATTCGCAACATGTAAAAATTGCACAACCAACAACACTAAGACAACATATGCAGAAGAAGCTTAATTTCCGAAAAATCTCAAAGGGCATAGAGGAGTTGTTACGTACCAGAGGATGAGAAAATAAAGGTGAAAAAGGTGGACGAGGGAGATTGTAGACAACTGTGGCTTCCTTCAACGTGGTTGCAAAGTCATGTAGAAAGGTCCAACATTTGGCGCCAAATTGGCTGAGAAATAATTGAGAAGCTTTAATTTCAAGGATGATGTGTCTCTAAATCAACCCTTAGATTATTGGGAGGGGTGCAGATTCTCTCAACTGCAGGCACTGCAAGGTTCATTGTAAAAAACCACTATTTCTGAAATGCTCAAAAGTCTTAATTAAATAAAAATATTAAAAAAATAAAGGTTGGAGTCTCATTAGTTTGAACAATGTTGGGTCAGATTCCGTGACAGGTGTTAAGGTCTTAATCAAAGACAAAAAAAAAAGGAACGAAAATAAACCCAGGTGTTAAGCTTACAGATCTGTGTCCCTGGATTGAAACAAACTAAAAAACACAAAAATCCGAACCTAAAAATTTTAGCTCGTTAAAAGACAGAACTTTTTGTTCAGATCAGTACCCCCTCATTTGTAAACAACAAAAAAAAAAAAAAAGAGTATTAAATAAAAATGAAAGAGATCAAAGTGAGAGTTCATAGGATGGGGAGAGAATTAAAGACAAAATATGAGATGAGACCTTATTTTGCTGCCTGATTTCGGGAGTTTGTTGAATTTCCCAAATGGTCTTTTCTTATGTCTCAACTCTCAAGAGAGCACCTTCAAATGTAAAGAGAGAAAAAAATCAGTTTTTTTTTTTTTTTTTAAATCTCTCTTAGACTCTCGACCTTTAGAAAGTTAAAACAAGACCTCAAACACACTGCCAAAGCATGGTAGCATTTTTTTAAAAGCTGAATTTGGAGTTTGGTTGACACTTACAGTTTCTCTCGTCTCTTGGCACAAAGAAACATTCAGTTGTGGTAAGAGAAAGAGTTGGTTGTTTGGTGGGTGATAAATGGAAAGAAAGTGAAACAAAAATCCGGGTATATGAGAATTGCGTGATTTTTTCTAGAGAGAGAGAAGTGTGTGAAAGGTAAACACTAAAGAGAGAGAGAGAAAAGAAGAAAAGCACAAGGCTTATGAGTTGAACTCAAAGTGCTTGTGAAGAAGAAGAAAAAGAAGAAGGAGAGTTGTTGGTGTTGGTGTTGTTCCCCATTCGAACACTGACCGGGCTTATCGGAAAAGGCCAGACACGGTGCTGCTAAACTGTTTATGTATTCTCCACTCCTTCATTTTTGTCCCTCCTTTCTCTTATATTTACTTCCTAACCTTATCCCATTCATTATTTATCTAAGAAAATACTAACAAAAACGAATTATTTGTTTTAATTTTTTATTATTTCAAAATTATAAGAAAAAAATAGTTTATGATAATATAAAGAAAATTTACATTGCCATTCTGTCATAAATTGTTTTGTATAATAATAATTTTAATTTTTATAATAATTATTATTATATTAAAAATCATATTTATCATGGTTTCGTGTTAATTGACATAGAAATTAAACTCTCAAGTTATAATACATTTTGAATTAAAAATAAATATACATTTTCTTTCATTCACTTTAAAGATAAGTTCGTTTCATTCTTGTCATATGTAATTATTGAAAGCGTGTCATATGAACATGAGTTGTATATTCAAAAAATAAGAATTTCTTCAAATACTATATTTGATCAAATAGTGTGGAAAATAAATATCAGATCGGATTTTCTTTTAAAATTATATGTAACCACCATAAGTTATAATTGAGCTTTGTACATGTTTTCACCTTACAAGAAAACAACCCTCCCCCCTCCCCCTCTTAAACTTTTTATAAGCAAGAAATAATCAAAATCAAATTATATACTTCAATGTTGTTGATTAATGGAACTTTGTTTATTTAAGGTTATTTTAAGGAGTGATTTTCTTCAATTAGTCTCTTTCTCGGTGACACTTTTAAACTTTAGAATGGAAAAATATCTTCCTTCCAAAACTTTTTTTATCTTTTTTTTTCTTTTAAAGTGATTTGTTATTGTTGTGTGTACAGTGAATTATAATCAACTTATCAGCAAAACAAAGTTTAATTTTCATGATCATCCGAACAATCAAACTCAAACTGTTAGAGAAATTTACAAATCAAATTAAACTTATGTAAAAATAAATAAATTATAGAACATCTATTAATTATTCTTCTTTCTAATTCCCACCTTTAGAAAGAAAAAAGAAAAAAGAAAGAAAAAAAAAATCAGGCTTTTGCCGCACGCAATTGGACTTCTTTTTAAGTGGGTAGTGGCCCTTTTTCGTGTTTCCCAAATTTCAATTTGATATATTATATAAATTGTCTATTTAAATGCTCCAAGAACATGTCTAGTGAAAAAAAAAAAAAGTTGGACTGTGCTGGTCAAAAACATCCTTATGGTTGGTTAATATTAAATAGGCTGATTTTCTTAAAAAAAATATTAAATAGGCTGATATTAACAATTATAGCATAATTCAATGAGAACAAAAGAAGATGTGAATCATCAATATCAATATATATATAATTTACGAATCCAAAAACAGTTTCGGATTGTCATCATTTCATGCTTCTCAAGTATTGGATGACACGTGTCATCATTTCATGCTTCGAATTGTTTGGTTCGGTTACGAATCAAATTCAAATTCAAATACATTTAAGTATCATTAATTTATTAGGAAACAATATCAATATATAAAACAGCTTCAGTAAATCAATTAATCATTTGAATCGATTGTCTCATAAAATAATTTTAATTGAATTTTTAAATACAAATCAATTAATATTAATCGATTATTTTATCAATCAATTTTAATTGATTGCCCCAAAAACGTTGTTTATAATAATAATAATAATAATAATAATAATAATAATAGATACTAGATATTATACTTTTAAAAATTGATTAATTTTAATTGAAAATTAATAATTTTTCGGGTCACTTGATTTTAAAATTATAATTAATATTTTAATGTTAGCTAGATATAAGGGATGACATGTGGAGTGATACCACGGATCACTTAATTTTAAATTTGATCATTGTATATTCATAAAAATATTAAAATTATTTAATTCATAAAACTATTAAGAATGTTTAATTTAAAGAAATTATGATCAACGTATAATTTGATTCAAATTAATTGATAACATTATTATTAATTAATATATATCCTGAAATTTTGATTCAACTTAAGGTAACCATGGTAATTAGTAATATTCATGATTCAATTGTTTCCTTTTTAAAACATTAAATATGCATTATAAATAATATTTAGTGAACATTGAACATCTAAACGTCAAACCTTGCGAGAGCTTATTCTTTTACTGTGTATTCCGGTTTTGTCTCTATTGTAAACATCACTATTACAGATTATTCACCATCTATCATTATTTCTTTTGCTATCATTGAATTCTTTTTATTTTATTTTATAGTTTCATCTTTTTCTTATCTTCTTTCTTTAAGATAAGTTTCTACCTCTTTATTTATTCTCCTGAATACATTTTTTCTTAATATTTAATATTTTAATATTTAACATTTTTTATTGTATTGTATTGATCCAGATTATATTGGACTTTTCATGGGTCTGGAAGTATATTGGTTGGGATGGAAAAAATAGCATTATGGCATCAAGAAGACACAAGGGAGCTTTTAAGGAGGCTTAGAGTAGATTGTCACGTGGAGTTGGTGGTAGGTCAATGAAAACTATAATGAAGGCAATAGCTTTTGTTCTTATGTTTTATCTAAAATTTATAAGCATTTTTGTATAGATAGCTAATTGTATTTGTTGTTATACAAGCATGGGTTGATATGAGATTTTTGTATGGTAGTTGGGTCTTCTTACACATCTTATACTTAGAAAATGCCCTATTTCAATAATAATATTCATTTACTTCTAAAAAAGCATATTTAAAAATGTCATATGTGAATTATAATGTTTTTAATAAACTAAAATTTATCAATTGATTCAAGTATTTGCAAAGACTTTTATATATTAATTTTTTATACTCAAATTAATTTATATTTTTAATATCAATAAACTAAGATTTTATATAAGGTATATGTTTATTTTAATACAAC
Source organism: Pueraria montana var. lobata (assembly GCA_026413185.1). NCBI lineage: Eukaryota > Viridiplantae > Streptophyta > Magnoliopsida > Fabales > Fabaceae > Pueraria > Pueraria montana. The sequence continues at coordinate 21,383,591 of CM048648.1, read as the reverse complement.
ATTCTAATTCAATATACTAAAATTTATCAATCGTTTCAAGTATTTATAAATACATATAGAATGTGAAAAAATATGTATATTTTAACGTAATTAAAATTTTAATTTATTGATATTAAAATAAATTAGTATATAAAAGTCATTCAAAACTTTTAATTTACAAAGTTTAAAAATTTTAATTGATCAAATAATTAATACTAATTTGAATATGTATCTTTATATTTGATGTTAATTATGAAATTGAGTATTAGTTAAAATAATTTAAAAAAAATTGTCTGGTTAATGAATTAAAAAATCTTTTTTTATAGTTAATAAAAAAACTTAATATATTATTTTGCATTATGATTCATAATATGCAACAAATTAAAATCATTTATTTGAATAATCTATTAAAAGAATCTAAAAATAAGAGAAATATAGTCTGCAACAAATTACACAGACCCAGGTTAACTTTTACATAATTGAAGCAATTAAGGACAATTATCAATATAATTAAATGTAATTAGCTTAATCAATGATTGAATGACCATTAATTGTTAATTCTAATTCTGATATGTTATTTTCTAATTAATTATTCAGAGTATCGAAATGAATAAATGGTATTTAATAATATAATTTATCCAATCATTGATAGAATGACCACTAATTGCTAATTCTAATAATGTTATTTGCTAATTAATTGTAAAAAAAAAGTATATATTTACAAGCATTATAAAAAATTTTAGAATATTAATTAAAATATTTTAAAAAATAAAAGATCTTTGACTACATAGTCAAATGAAATAATCTTAATTTATTATTTTCGCATTCTTATTAATTGATAGTTTGTAACAATTTAATTATTTTATTTAGATTATCAATTAAAAAAATCTTAAAAATATGAAGAAAAAAAAATAGTCTACAACAAATTACACAAACCCAAATTAAGAATAATATGGTCATTTAACCTTTACGTAATTACTGTAAAAAAAAACTTTTACGCAATTGAAATAATTAAGTGTAATTAATTAATTTAATTAAATATAATTGAGGAGGGATCAAATTACACCAGTATAACTCTAAAAGAGTTACACCATTTTAATAACTTGATATGGAATGAAATTTTTATCGATTAAACCGTTGAATTATATCTACACATTATCAAGATTGTTTGTGTCACATTTTGTCAAAATTGAACAACAATAAGAAGGTAATCAAATTATTCATATTTTAGTATATTTTGAAAAGTTTATATTACGTCGATTTTAATCTATATGAATGAGGTAACAAATAATTTTGGATTAATTTGAAATTTTGTATACATGATCTATGTGAAAGGAACTTTCAATTGTGTTTTAAGAAAACATCATCCAGTTGAAAGTTATCGAATTGTATAATAGTTGTTTAAGTTATATCGGTGTAATTTTACCCCTCCTCTATATATATTGTAAATACTTGTAAATATATAATTTTTTTAATATATAATATTAATCATTGTTTATTCATTTATGTATTCAGAATAATTAATAAGAAAATTATATATCAAAATTAGTAGTTAATTACAATTCAATTACTAATTAAGCTAATTATATTGAGAAGGGATCAAATTATACCAGTGTAACTCTAAAAGAGTTACACCATTTTAATAACTTGATATAGAATAAATTTTTATCGATCCAACCGTTGAATTATATCTACATATTACCAAGATTGTCTGTGTCAAATTTTGTCAAAATTGAACAACAATAAGAAGGTAATCAAATGATCAATATTTTAGTATATTTTGAAAAGTTTATATTACGTCGATTTTAATCTATATGAATGATGTAGCAAATAATTTTAGATTAATTTGAAATTTTGTATACAAGATCTATGTGAAAGGAACTTTCAATCCAACGGTGGGTTTTAAGAAAACACCATCCAATTGAAAGTTATTGAATGGTGTAATAGTTGTTTAAGTTACACCGGTATAATTTGATCCCTCCTCATATATATATACGTGTGTGTGTGTGTGTGTAACCTTCTTATATTGTTAAAATTAACGATGATAAAATTATAGATAAATAGAAATGTGTATGAGACCACTTTGTAGGTAAGGCGTGGGAAAGTGTTGCAAGTTTTCTAATCATTTTGAAAATCTATTTTTATTTCATTCAAATCAATTAAATTGTATGCGAAAAATAAATACAATGGCCACCAAATAACATTGTGATACATATACATTAGTTAAAATTTGGTATTAGTAAAAAAATGTAAGTAGCATGATTTTTTATTGATACAAAACTATACTATGCTTGAGAGGGTTTTCAAATTTTATAAATCATTTAATTGATTTCATTTTGTTTTAAAATAAATCTTTTCAAATTTATAATAAACTACAAATTGATGTCAAACACTTAGGTTATTAACGTATATTTAGCAAGTTCTTAAATATGTTTCTTGTCACTTAAATGATGAGGAATAATGAGTTATTAATTTTAAAATTCTGATCCATTTATTCATTTAGTTTATAGTTTTGTTATGAATATCTGCATTACTAACGCACCCCACTCAAATTAAAATTTACAATAACAATTGAAATTAATTTAAATTAAATAAAATTTTTGTTATCATAAATAAATGAATATAAATTATATTCTTCAATGTACTCACCTCATCGTTAATATTTTATATAATAAATTTATCTTAGATTTACTATATGTTGATAATTTTAATTAAATGCAGGATACCAAATAACTTTCTCATTAAATTTCAAAGTTTAATGGAGGAGAAATATTCCAACTAGACCTTAGAGAGAGAGAGAAAGAGATTTGCTAAAAATAAAAATATCTTATCTACTATCAAAATATATATTAACATAATTATCTATTAACACATCTAATACAATACAAATATAAATATATTTACAAAGATAATAATTTTCTTAAATTATATAAATAAATAAATATAACACGTTTGTGATTATAAAAATAAAATTATTTTAATATATTTTAATATTCACAATTATGTTTACACATTTTTTATAATATTTACACACACACACACACACATATATATATATATATATATATATATATATAAATTAAAATGTACATTAAAATTATAATAATATAAATTTTTTTTTCATACTTATAAATTAATACCCGTACATGGCAAGGGTTATTATACTAGTGTCAATAAATTTTTCCTTCATTATGAACGAAGATTGAAGAACATAGAAATTTTAAGAAGTGATCGATTTTGAATTTTCTTTTTTAATAAAAAGTGATCCATTTTTTATGAAATGGGTGAAATAGTGCAGATAAATTAATAGAGAAACGCGTATGAAAAGTTAAGAATTATCTTATTTATGTAATACATTTTTATAACACTTTTTACAATATTATTAAAGTTTAATTTTATGCATAGTTAGTATAAGAAAATTTACACAATCAACTTATTAAAAATTATCCTAAATATCATATGTAAAATAATTGTTATAAAAGACAACAAACTTATCTTACCTAATAATGTGTGTATTTGGTTTAAGACATTTTCGCTTTTCAATGCACATCCTATAGAACTTTACTTTTACAAAACTTTTTCCTTTAATGTGAAAAAATGCCTACACAAACATAGCTAATGTGTGATTAAATAATAGTATAAAATTTTTATATTATTAATATATTTTAATTAAATTCTTATTATTCTCTCTATTTTTTCCATTACAACATTCACTTCTTTATTTTGTTTTTCTTTCTTTCTCTTCTTTTGTATAAATATATAAAATTAAAGTACAACTATATTTTCCCAAGAAGTATACGCTCAATTCACAAGATGTTTTGATACAAGGTTACATGTAAAGGGAAGCCTATACGAATTTTTTACCATTATGTATAAACCGGTGTTTCACTAAGATTCACATTATAAGGTAAGATGGATATTAATTGCTGTGAAATGACCTCATTTATCCACATATGTAGTAACAAATGGGATGAACTAATTGTTATATTTGGTTAATGGTATAGGGTGCCATCTTTCAAAAAAATCTCATACGCGGAAAGCCGTAAATACAAAGCTTGCATGAATTGGGGACCAAATTAAGGCTACGGGGGACCATAATAAGTATGAAAATTTTGTAATAACCTAATTACTCAATAGAAAGTTACGGGTCGTATATTGAAATAACTATGCCTATGAATTATATATATGTCGTGAATTTTCAAAAGAAAAGTTGCAGAAGACTCATTTTGATATAATGAAATTGTGATTTTGAAATCCGTTCTATTACACTTAAAAAAGTTTCACATTATTTAAAATTGAGACCAATAATAATTTATAAATACTCTCCTCTTCTAATCCTATGAAACATTTTTCAACGATAAAACCATGAGATTCATACAAGTTTTAAAGTAAATTATATCTCAAATTAAACGGACTTGAGTTTGGAGTAAAATCTTATCTTACACAACACAATGGTTAATTATTATCTGAAGTGGTAGATAATTATCCTATCACTGTCCTTTAGCAAATAGAATAGGAGCATGTTTGGATAAATGTTGATGAGGTCAAAATGAAGTTTGCCAACAGATTAGGATTATTTCTTTTACGTTCATTTTGCTTTAGTTCGTTGGATTTATCTTGGAATTCGTACGACAATAATTTAGACTGAAAACTAAACATGCACTAGGTGTGTCAAGAACGGGATGTGCCACTAGCAAGCACTAAGCAGTCAAAGCGTAATTGAATTATGAAACAGCATAAAACTTTAATTTCTTAGCCCCACATCACAACAGAGTTTTTTTGCAAGTACTACTTGCACTTGAAGAATTTGCACGACACTGAAGTTTTGTTCTATTGTAATTATATGGTATATTTATTTAGACAAAAATATCTTCGTTCTTCCAGCAAGGTCGATGTATGGATTTGTAAATGGAGTGCCTACATTAATTAGCTCATTAATTAAGAACTTGGTTCCTTACAAGAATTAAAGAGTATGGGACCCTGCTTAGGTCCAAAAATTAAAACTAACTACTTTATATAAAATAACAGTCAAGAGATTGAATGTAATATTAGTCCCTCCCTTTAGCCATTGTTTGATTATAACTAATATTTTAGTTTGTATATTGTATATGATAAATGTTTTGTTTATAATTAAAAATTATAATAAATAAATATTTTTAAATATATAAATTATATTTTAGATTTATAATGCATAATTTAAAGGGTCTTGCTAACTAGTGCCCTAAAAAAATCATGGGCAGCACAATTTTCCGTCTCCTAATAAAAATCTCTCTCATTTTAATTCCTTAACATGTACCATAAGGGCGTTGATTAGCATTTCTCTTATTTAAATTATAACATAAGGTTATTTTTAACTATTAATTTTTTTAAAATATATTAAAATTCAATTTAGAAATAGACATAAAATATGATAAATTAAAAATTATAGGTGGTTAAGAAGACCAAGTAAGATAAAATGAGAAAGAGAATTTTTTTTTGACAAATTAAAAATTGTATGAAATGCACTTTGAAAAAGAAAAGAAAGAAAATATTGATAATATATTAAAAAAATAAACCGTAAATTTTATAGTTATATATTATATATTTATTAAATTTTAGGATTTAATTATAGATAATGTTAAATTGATATCTTATCTCCACAAATTTGTTAATCAGATTTTGTTCCAAATATTTTTAAGTCTTAATTGCATCGAGTTCTAATTTAAATAAGAGAAAAATGACTATATATTAATAGTGTAAAATAGTTTTACAGTGTCATTCAATCATAATCTATCATGTATAGTATGTTCGTTGACTTTTACAAAATTATCTTAAAAATCATATCAACAATGATTTGTGATTTGATAATAGTATAAATAGTGCATCACCATTAAACTCTTTAAATAAATGGTCATAACAATAATTTGGTTTAGATAAAAACAAAAATAAACTCCTACTAACTAGAGATATGAATGTAGAAACAAGCATTGAATGAATCATTTAAAAATAAAAAAGTGCATCACCTACAAACATTCATCAATTTAATGAAAGTTGTCAGCAACATAAGCCTAATTAATTATAACACCAGATGCCACTGCATTTGCTTGAATGAATAAAGTCTCTCATAAATGAAATTACAACGTCCTCAAGTTAAAAATTTATTTGCCGTGTACTTTCATTCAACTTTTATTGTTTTTATAGATAAAAGTTCGTAGGTGAGCTGTGGTTTTTTGCTAGATAAAACTTGAAAGGTGTGGCAGGTCCATCTGTGATCTGTGTCCCCCCTCCCCCTCTCTGTACCAAAAAATGCAAAAAATAAAAATATATAGATATCAGGTACTTCATCTTAGACTCCTTCATCAGATAGAGAGAGAGAGGACGAAAAAGAGAAAAAGAAAAAAAAAAGAAAAAAAAAACACTTTGTAACTATCCGTTTCTTAATTTCTTTTCCATCCCAAAAAATGTTTGGAAGATGAAATTGTATTTAAACATAAGGTGTAAGTCATATAAATAAAAGTCACTGATGATAAATAAGAAAAAAAAAGATAAATTACTAGAAATAAAAAAATTATGCAAGAAATTATGTATTGTTCGTAAATAACACTACAAAAACATTTTTTCAAACAAATATATAGTTGAAGAAAATTAACTTTTAACAGCTAGTGTTTATTTGATACTCGGAATTAAATTAAAATTGGAATATAAAGCTAAAATTAGACTTTTAAATTATAATTCTAATTTCATGTGTTATATAGATCATAATTATCTTGACAAATTTTGACACAATATTTTCTGTTTAGTTTAATTTGTTACCTAATTGGCCTATAAAATCCATGCATTTTATATTGATAGTTTAATTATTTATTTGGTCCTTATATTTATACAATTTTTATGTTTTAATCTCTATCCTAAAAATTACTTGTTTTATCTCTACATGTACACTTTTTTAATTCGTTTTAATTTCTGTTGACAAAATTGTAGGAATTAAAAAGGATTAAAAAGTGTTTGTATAAAGATTGAAACAAGATAAAAATTGTATGTATAAGAACTGAAACAAACAGTTTTAAGGTATATGAACTAAAATGTAAAATTTGTGTAATTATAGAAATTAAATAAGTAATTAAACATATGTTGATATAATAGTTTTTGTCCATCTACTTGTATATAATTGCATATGTTTTTATTACCAAGCATTTATGTTTTTGTTTAAATAATTGAAGAAAGGAAAATACAATATAAACAAACAAAAGAAACAAGATAAGTCACCTGGCCAGGTCCGTGAGATTAATTAAGGTTACAAAATTCATCGATGAAGAACAAAATATACTAATCGAAATTCGTTTGTGAATGGTAGAGTAGTAATTGTAATTAGACCAAAGGGTTAATTCCAATGAAGATGAAAAGGATGGCACTACCCTCAAAGTAGTGTAAAAAAAATATTCTTCCCCACCACCCAAATGTCGAGTTCAGAACTAGCTGGGCTCCTCCAATTAAACATAACTTTAATTTTTTTGAAAAGTTTTAAATGTACATGATGATTTAATTTAGATTTTATAAAGCAAAGATTTGAGAGCATTTATGAATTAATTAATGGGGGAAAGGATGTAGCTGTCCGTACGACCAATGATGTGTGTCTTTGCTTCATAGCCTCTCCCTTTCAAGTGTCATGTGGAAGGTATATGCAGTTGCAGGAACAGCATTTGATGGGCCATGGATGCAGCATAAACCCACTAACATCCCTTTGCTGGCAACCAGAATGGCAATTGGGGAGAGACCAACCATTCGGTCACACTCCATGATCAATTTCTAGTACAAATGGAGCATCTTTTATGATTATTATATACATTGGAGATAAGTTAACTAATAACTTGGATTTTGACAAAAGTTTTTTACCTTTTTTTTTTTCTTTTACCAACCACATGTTTCAAGAATCAATATAATTATTCTCAAGCTCTATAAAATTATTATAGATGATAATATTTTTTTTAATATTTAATGTAATTGATATTCAGAATTTAAATTAAAAATAACTGTTTAAGTTAAATAATCACGTACTAATTAATTCATGTACTCAATGATTAATTTTGACAAAAAAAAAATTTACCCTTTTAAAATCCTTCCAGGATATCGATAACACAAGTTTTTTGCGCTAATTGGCACTGTAGTCAAATTAACTGTCAAATACAAGCAGCAAGCCGAAAACCCTATCCTAAAGTAAAAAATGGCACCATAGCTAGGAAATATTTTGCATGACAGTTTCTTTTTTACCTTTTAACCAAAAGACAAATAGTTGACGGTCAGTTTTTTCTCCCATGGCATGGCAAGTGATAATAGTTAAACACTTTCTCCATTATTAGAAAAAAAAAATCAGTATATATATATTTTTTTTGTTAGAAACTATAGGTATCTTCTATAATAATTAATCTCGTTCAAGCCAAATAAAACTATTACATACAATAAGGCTTTTTCTTTGAATATTTAACCCACTTACATATCTAGAACTTAAACTTGAGATTAGTCATTAAGAGCATGTTTGGAAATGGGTTCAAATCGTGTTGAACGGAGAAAATACACTTTCCGATGCAAAATTTTCAAAGCAACACATGAGTTGCTTTCCCGTTGCGTTGAAGCCAATGGAAACACAAACACACACTAAGTTGGAAACCCAACACCAAATGATTCACATATTCGGTGGTCCATTATGTACAAATTAAATTTGTTCAAGAAATTAATTGATTTTTTTATGATCTAAATTATTCTAATATATTGATGATTCCTCTTATTTCTTTAATGGAAGCCAACTCTAATATCCAAATTCCCAAAATTCTGGTAAGTAAGAAGGCAAATATGTATGTGTAAAAAGTACTCTTAACACTCAAATGAATGGATACTCCAATACAAGAGTTATGAGGCAGAAAGTGGATGTGTTTAACAATATTGGTTGCTATCCTCTTTTAGGTTGCTCCTCATTGTCATTTAGTGATAGTTGTAAATATCTAGTTGTTTGAAAGGGAATCTTGTTGGATTAGGGTTGTTCCTCATTACCTTTTGGTTGCATTTATTTTTTAGATTTAGATTTACATTCTGAGAAATACTGAGATGAATATATAATATATTTTCGTTTGCTTCAGTGTTTTGAAGAACATTTTCAACTAAAAATTCTTTCTCAAACATATATTTTAAGCATTATTTCCACCAACCCATTCCCATGAAGAGTGGTGAATGTAATTCATTTTCATGAAAATTATGAAGGGTCATTTGATAGTCAAGATATAATAAGATAATTTTTCTATTTTGTTGTAATCAGTTGTTTGGTGCATTAATAGAATATGATATGATTACCTTACTGCTTATCATTTCTTATTGGTGCAATATATTTCTTAACCTGAGAAGGGAGCTAGGTTAGAAAGCAACAAATACAGGATAATTGCTCTCTCTCTCTCCTCCCCTTCTTCTCACCACCACACATCTAGCATCGTCTTTGTCATTACTTTCACTACCATTACCACTACCACCATTACGATCATTGTCCTTGTCACTATCGTCACCTTAGAACCTCTTTTAACCTAAGGTGCCTAGTTTGTATTTATTGTCATACCATTGTTTTATGCACTGTCATGTCAATGTCAAACTGTTATGTCAACAATCCATGTCAACATTACTAGCCAAGATACTAATCAAATTATAACATCAAATAGTCAACATTATCATGTCAGCGGTTAACTAATGACAATGAATGATTAACTAATGTTAGGACAAAAAAAACATTAGGTAAGTATGAAGACAAAATGTAAAAAAAAAAAGTTTAAAATTCACAAAATCATAAAACATAAGGATTAAATGTGTAATTAAATTTTATTTTTATTTTTAAAAAATATGGAGTCTAGTGTCTTATATGTTAATAAAATTTACACGGTTGGGATTCTCTACGGTTTATCATAACCGTATAAGATCCAAATCCGGAAAGAATTGAGGTTGATAATAGTAAAAAGAAAAGGAAAACGTTGGGTATAGTGTCGTCGTACTATGATTCCTAATTTCTTATACAAATCATGGCCATGTCTACCACTGAAATTACCTCAAAAATACAACCAAATCAAATGAAATGTGGTTACACTCGATCAGCGGCAATAATACACACAACCAAGAGGGCGTGTTGCCGTGTTCTCGCAATTCCATGCTCAATCTCACTTGCCGGGTAAAAAGAAGCCAACATTATTTTAATAATACACCCCCATAAAACCCCACTTTCCATTATTAAAATATTAATCCAATCCATAAACTCTCATAAAAATTATTAAAGCTTAACACGTCACATTAGCCTTTTTATTATTATAAGCAAAAATGAACGCAAGGATGTGTGCACCTTGTAGTTGTAGTACCACCACACCACTTCCATTGAGTAACGCCAATGGCCTACTATGTGAGAAATAATAATAATAATAATATAAAAAGGGTAGTACGATACTATGCTAAATAAGTGGAAGATGGGGGAAAAGTAGTTGTGTTTGTATTGAGTTGTTCTATGTGATTATGAAGAGAGTGAGGTGAGAGGGTCAAGTTGTTGGGTGACAGAGTTTGTGACACGCTCGAGAGAGAAGGTACAGTGATGAGGAAGCATGGGCACGTGTCAATGCTTTCTGGCTCTGTGACTGTGGCGACTTCTCGATCAGGGAGTGAGTGTGATACCAGTCATGACCCTAGACCACCATTGCACGTGTCACGGTCTTCGTGCAACCTTTCTCATCACACTTCTTCAATGAATTAAATTAACCATACTATTGGATATTTAGATATACGCCGTAAAAGCTAAAATTAATATGTGAAAAATAGATTTAGGATAAATTTTGATATCATCTTAAAATTTTAGTTTAGGCCTAATTCAATTCTTAAAAATTTATTTGTAAGGTAATGATTGTCCTTCACTTCACTTATGTTTAATGGAATTGACGTGGATTCAATTCAACAACAAAGATTCGGTTCAGATCTGGTGATGGACAACGGAGCAAGCCGGCGAAGCACGGATCACAACGGCAGTGAAGTATTTACAAGCACTTCGATGCTCAAGTCAGTGTTTAGAGAAGAGAGAGAGTAATTTTGTGAGTTAGGGCTAATTTGTACTTGAGACCTGTTTATATACACGAGTTTAGGCGGAAAAGTTAGTTAAGCGGTTATGGTCACGTCACCTGTGTGACTTGTATGGGGTCATGTGTCTCACGTTTGCCCCCTTGTTGATGGCGATGTTCCAGAGTTGTCGGTATAGTTTGACTGAGTAAGCATGAGATATCTTGGTTCAAGTGGGCCTCGAGATGCTACTCGAACAACTTATGTATTCTATCTTGATAATATTTCTTGTTGATATGAGACTTGAGTTTTTTTTTTCCCCAATAATCATGTTTAAATATCAGTTATGTGATTTTAGATAGTTTTTCACATATTTAATTTGGTTATACATTAAAAAATTAATTTTGAGTTAAAACAATTTTTAGTAATTTTTTGCGTTGGATAAAAAAATTTATACTAATTTTTACTACTAACTTGCTTTTATAATAAAAACACCCAAATATAAATCACATTACTTCAAGATCAATTTTAATCAAAATTAATTTTACAAAATCAATTAATACAAAATCAATTTTGTCAACGTTCATTCAAGTTCAAACACACACTTATAACACACGTTAATGAAAAAAATTAACACAAAATTGATTCACGTTATAAAAATTTGGTCTCAAGAATCACAAAAAATAAAAGATGAATTTATATCTTTTAAGAAAATTATATGCACATTCTTAAACGATCAAACCAATTTTCTTAGTTTTCCTTAATGATAACGAGTCACAAAAAAAAGTGAGACATTATTTTTTCTTTACATTTTATATTATATTTTAAGTTAATTTTTATATGAAATTTTTGGCTACATATGTTGGAAAAATATCAATGTCAAAAATGTGTCTGATACTAACACTTCAAACAAGTTTCGATTCTTCATAACTAATTATATATGGATCCTTGAGCCCTACAAAGCTTCTTTAAATCAGCATAACTAAATTATATATGGATCCATGAACCCTTAACCCTTCCTTCTCCACAGCCAAAAAATCACTAAGTCATTTGATTTGTTTGGTGTTTATATAAAAAGTATATTTAATATATATAATATTATTGTATTTGTTAATTGAACTTTTAATTTCTCAAGTAAATGTTTAGTTTATTGTATGAAAAAATATTAAAAGTTAAAATGATAAAAAAATATTTATTAAATACTTTTATTTTAATTATATAAATTTATAAATTATACAAAACTATTTATTAAAATATATAAAATTATTTATTAGTTAAATTATATATAATATCTCATAAATTTATTTATTATATTTTTCTTTGAACAACTACCCTACAAATTAAAAGGTGGTAGATGTATAAAAAGTTATCTTAAACAGGCACTCTCAACTTCAAGCTAATTTGATTTTGATGGATCGAAATGAAGTTTTTCAAAGTCTTGCTGAATATGATTGTGGTACCATAAAGTTACATGATTATTGGAGTACCATGTTGAACCCATCATATCATGCTAGATGCATGGTCTTGGTCGGCATATATGACCCAGGCAGAAGTAGAAATTGATTTATTGTTTGGACATTGTTGTTGGCTGGTGGGGGCGTGGTGGGAATAGGAATAAGGAAAGTATATTTTTATGGTTAGGATCAAATTACTCTATTCCTCTACATATATAAATATCTCCTACAGCAGGGATTGATTTATTCTCTTTAGACTGTAATATTTGTAAACAATTTTTTTAATTCTTTTTTACACAGTTTCAGTTTAGAAACTGCTTCAAGATTTTAAACAGAGTTTAAGTCTATATAAGTTTGAGTTTTTAAATACAAAGCATAAACTAATTATTATAAAGAAAGTATAAAAACTTATGTAAAAGAATAAAAAAAAATTCCCTCCATTAATCATTCATGCAGCAGTTAATCTCAATATCATTCAATAATGACTGGGTCAGGTTGTCACTTTGCAGATATCATGTTTCGTCTAAATATATTTAATCCAAAATTTTTATAATTTTATAAAAACCTATCTGAACAGCAAAATAGGTATTCCCAATTGATTTTAAAAAAAGAAAAACACTAAAGTCACTAGATTAGTTTTTATTTATTTTTTATTTTTTGGGGGGAAGGGGTGTTTGTTTACAACATTCAAAATTGAATTGCAGCTTCAATAGTTTGAAACTTTTTTTTTTTATTACCAAAGATATTTCTTTCGAAACGTAAAAATCATCAAAAATGAGTTTTATTTCTCTCAATAAATTTTTTTCTATTCACATACCAGTAATTGAACCCTAATAACATAGTTCCCTTAAAAAAAATAACATATATAGTTAAGCAACTATCTATTAATTGTGTTAAAAAATTATTGTGTATTATTTAATTTCATTAATTCTATAACTACCTAAATTAACTTCAACTGACTGCCCAAATATATAATTGCGTGGCATAAAAGAAAGTGTTGATCTGGAAAAGACTGGAATTCTTATCTCCATATGTTTGACTTGTTATATCTTTTAATCCTTAATTAACTACTCTAGGTTCTAAATCACACAGGTAGATTCCTCCACAACTCTAAAATCTTTGATGGATCTGGTTATACGGTAGGTATAATATAGCATTTGCTCAAGTTATTCCAACAGAATCAATAGATATGATTAATACATGTATTCCTTCTAATAATGGCTCTGATTCTGGCACAATATGCTTCCCTTTATGGGTATCACACATCATGTCTTAATAAAAAGCTGTTTTAGCCCTTGGTTAAACTTTTCTCTCCAAACCTTTTTTTTATTTAGCTATATTGTACAAGACAATCACATGATTTTGGTTATTTAATTGCATATCCTCGGCTTGTCATGCTCCCATAGAATCTTCAAACAATGCCCTAATATATATTGTAACCTATAGCTAGACCGTAGGAGGAATCCTCATGAGTCTCGTGAGGTGGAATTGCAGGGCCATGCCCGCATGATTGAGAAAACTGAATTTAATAATATTTTTTCATGCACATTAAATTTCGTTTCAAACATTGAATTATCATTAAATAAATTTGAGATTAGAAAAAAAAAATTATATAATTTAGAAACCGGAGTACTTGACATTTCATCAATTAATTTTACTTCAACGTGTAATATACTTTCTAAAGTATGCCTAAATTTATTCCAAAAAAAATATGCCTAATTAAATATCATCTATAAAATTATATATCTATAAATATTTAATTTTTCTAAAATTTAATTATATAACCATGAACATAATATCGTATAATTTAACAGTTAGATTTATAAAATTTGCATTTTCTAACAAATTGTTAAGTAAAATAAGTATTTAAGACGTACTTTTAAATAAATGAATCTCTCTATATATCTTTATTTATATCTATTTAAGTATTTATACATGAATTTATGAAATACTTACAAGTAACATATTAAAGAGACATCCACCTTAGTGTTTTACTGTATGTGTCTCGATCAGAATTATTTCTTATGTAATATAACTGTAGAAAACTAAAAAAATATATAAAAAGGATTGATGGCAATAAAAATTGTATTTATAAGTTTAGAGGGCGGAAAGAATTATATTACTCTATTTTAAAGCCATTACGTGCCACCAACATTAATAGATGTTTATAATAATATTTACAAGTCACTTTAAAAAAGAACTGACAGCAGGAATTATTAAGCCTAATAAGTTATCCTTGTCAACTGATATTACATTTGGACTCTTAGAATATTAAATCTTAGTTACTAAACATTTCATTACGCTAAAATAAAGGCACGAAAACAACGTCTCATTCAGGTTAAATATTGCAAGCGAAACTGATTGAAAGGTACTACCAATCTAATTGTTAAGATTGTAACTTCTAAATAAAAAAAACCATTTATTAATTGTTTTTTTTTTTTTTTTGACAGACCATTTATTAATTGTTAAGGTCGAAAGATACTGGTATAAAACTGTTTGATTTACATTTTGATCTCATTTCATCTCTATTTTATATTTTATATGTAAATATAATAACAGTTGTCTTGAACATGTCAATTATTCTGATACGTTAATATCTTATCAGAAGCGAAACAATGTTCTACATTACTTAATAATATATGCTTATTTATCGTCAAAAGTTCGTACACAACAAAACACAGGTGGGCCTAGTGTTTGGAAATTTGCAAAATAAACAATACAATAAAAAAAAAAGTATGAGAATGAAAAATTGACTTGAGTTCTTATAACCATTGCTTATCTGTTTGAAAGTGAGTTGGCAAGACAATTCTCCAATCAACAAGCTTACAATTGGGGGTGGCGGGGAAGAATAAAAAAGAAAACTCTAAATCAAACATTCAATAAATTTGTCATTTTCTAATCACAACCACAATAGTTTAAAACAGTGTTATCAGACCCGGCCCGGTCATCGACTCGGCCGAGGTACCGGGTCACTGGGTCAGGGGTCAACTCGATGAGTCAATAGTTGACCCGCATGACTCGGTCTGTATTAAAAAATAATTAAAAATTCATAACCTGTAAACTTTTTAATAAATTTTTTTCAATAATTTCATAACCTGTAAATTTGTACACTTTTTTTTTTGTGTGCAGAAAAGATAGCTTATAAACTTATACCCTTAAATATTTAAAGTTTAACAAAATTCAACACATTTAGAAGCATAGTTATGAACTTGTTTAAGAATCTTGAGCAACATATTTTATTCTAAAATTCAACATACACAACCTTAAGTTATAATTTAAAATATATCATTATCATCTATTTATTAAAAGCTAAAACTATCATTGTTGTACACCGGCAGACGTAATATATATATATATATATAAACCTATTTTATTTAAATAATACAATTTTTTCATTCATCTCACTATTACTCTGATAAAAAATAATAATTTTTCGAACCAGTAAGTATATTGGATGAGATAAGATAAATACAAGTTTTACTCGTAAATAACAATATAAGCCAAGGAGAAAAGGCAAAATTGGAAGTGACAATAGCTTTATGCCTTTATCATCTCAAATCCTAATATGCGATTATGCTTGGTAAAAAAAAGTAAGTAAATATATAAATAACATAAGTGTAAGATATAAATTAAATTTTCTTATATGAGTGTTATTGTTCTCCTGTAAAAAAAAAAAAAAAAAAAAACCAAATTCGTGACCCGCCGAGTCAATCCGGTCACCGGGTCACCGGGTCACATCAAAACCGGCCGGGTCAACCCGGATCATACCGGGTCGATTGCATAACCGCTCCGATTGGTGACTTGGACCGGTTGGGTGACCGGTTCGCGGGTTATTGGGTCGACCCGGCCGGTTCGAGCCGGGTCTGATAACTATGGTCTAAAATATTATGCAAAGAAAGTCATGAGTTAGGGACAGGTTGCTAGCTTACCCCCCTTTTTTTTTTTTTGTATCCACAAATTAAATTGCTCAGTGAAATACCAAATTGAGTAAGATAGTTGACTTGAGAGTGAAGAAGCTAAAAGCAACCTCAAAGATTTTTGCCAAACTTGGAAGGCAAAGAAGTTAGATAGATCATAAATGGCAAAGCAACTTTAGCAAGCAAGTCGCATGCAAGTGAAATGAAACTTGACTCTTGTAACGTCCTCTCCTGAAAGAAACTCTATATGCCTGCTTGTATTGTATGAAAAAAAAAAAAAAAAAGAGCAAATAATATAGTTTTTATAGGTGTGTAAAAAATTAAAAATATTATATTATTTATATAAAGATTTAGTTAAAAAGTTTGGATGTGATTTATTATATATTCATAAATTTAATTAACATTAATTTTGCTATAAGAAAAGAAGTGCCTGGGATTCTGGATAGACCTACTGTGGAAAAATATCCTACAAATAAAATTCCAAATTGATAGGTCATTTTCAAATTGATTATGGAGGAAAATACATGCACAAACTGTTATCAACTTATCAGTATTCAACGCTTGGCATAGGGGAATAGGTCTTAGGTAGCTTAAAGGCGTTTTCTAGGGTCCAAATTAAAACTGTTCATCTCACCAAAAACAAAATTAAAACTGTTCAAGGAAACTCACCCGCACTAGACCTACTAAAACCATAGGTGCAGACTGAATAAAGAGACGTTTCCACATCTTCACGTTATGCTTTCTGTATTGTTTTTTTTGTCAGATTCCACTGAGTAATGAGTATCTCATTATAAAATGAAAAAATTTCGGTCAGATCCTATACAGGAAAGATTATTGTATATTCGAATGCCACCATATATCTATAATAACTTATTAGGATAGGCCTAATTTTTTTTGGAGAGTTGAAATAAATACAAGAAGACTTATATTTGATTATTATTATTATTATTATTATTATTATTATTATTATATACAAAAAATACATATATCTATAATCATGACCAATTTTCTCATGTTATATTGATAAATTTTTTAATTTACAAAAAAATTAATAAAATGTAATTATTCATCATATAAAGATCGACTAGAATCATAAACATGTAATGTAATGATCTGGATCATACTATAATTTCTCCCAACTCATGCAAACACTTTACACTCAGAAAAGTACAAACTATATTTTTTAAAATTTACTAGAATACCCTTGTGAGATGTAAAACAATTGCAAGCTTGTGTTGAGTTAAGGTTTCAAATGTAGTGAACAAAGAAGAGGCTATTACTTCCTGCACCCTCTTTTTTGCTTCCTGCACCTCCTAAAAATCCCAAAGAGACCACTATACCCTTTGCCTCTCCCAAGTCCCACCTCCACCCAATACCTCCGCCGATCCAAACACCATCATCGCAGTCACCCAAGACCATCGTCGCAACCACCCAACATCATGGAAGAACCGCGAAACACCGTAACGAAACAAAATACCACCAAATTGGGTTACTGGAAAGGCTTTTCTGGAATGAATTTTATTTTCTGGAAAAGCCTTTTTGGAAAAAGAATTCATTCCAGAACCCCTTTTCTCGAAAAAAAATTCATTACGAAACACCCTTTCCAGAAAAAAAAACCATTTCAGAACCCCTTTTCCTGAAAAAAATAAATAAATTCTGGAACCCCATTTCCAGAAAAAAAAAAAAAAAAAAGAAGGGTAAACTACCTTTTTAGTACCTGAAAGTGTAACCCACTGTCACTTAGGTCCCTGAAAGTATGAAATTGTCAATCAGGTCCTTGAAAGTACAATTTGTCCGTCACTTTAGTCCTTTTGACAAAAAACTTTCTTTAAAATTAATGTTCGTGCCTATGTAACACGCTATTTGGCTACATGACAAGTTATCCACGTGTACACCATCAATTGCCAGGTAGTTAGATGACATGTAACATAGGTATAAATGTTAATTTTAAATAATTTTTTTTAAGGGAAGGATTAAAGTGACAAATAAATTGCACTTTCAGGGACCTAATTGACAGTTTTATACTTTCAGGGACCTAAATGACAGTGAATTACACTTTCGGGGACCAAAGTGATAGTTCACCCAAAAAAAAATTCATTCCAGAAAGAAGTTTCCGGAGAATAACATATAATAACTCCACCTTTTACTTCCTGCACACCATTTTTGACATATGCACTCCCTTTTTTTTTTTTTTCTGGAAAGAGATTTCCGGGATGAATTTTTTTTTCAGAAATGGGGTTCCAGAATGAACTTTTTTTTTTTCCAGAAAGGGGGTTCAGTAATGATTTTTTTTCCTGAAAAGGTGTTCCAAAATGAATTTTTTTCTCTAGAAAGGGCATTCCGTACATAATTTTTTTTTCTAGAAAGGGGGTTCTAGAATGATTTTTTTTTTCGGAAATACTTTTCTGGAAAACAAAATTCATTCCAGAAAAGCCTTTCTGGAATTACTTAACTCAATCCGATGGTATTTTCTTCCGTTACGGTGTTTTGCGGTTCTTCCATGGTGTTTGGTGGTTGTGACGATGGTCTTTGGTAGCTGCGGTGGTGGTGTTTGGATCGGTGGTGGTTTTGGGTTGAGGTGGGGCTTGGGAGAAGCAAATGGTATATTGGTCTCTTTGGAATTTTTAGGCGGTTCAGGAAGCAAAATCGGGGGTGCAAGAAGTAATAGCCCAAAGAAGAAAGGAAAAAAAGTTGGAGTAAGAAATATTACCTCAAGAGGCCCATAACCCAAAGTGTACTTCTAATTTGTGGTCATAGTGGATGTGGATGAAAGTGGGCCCAGCCTGGCTAATACTTCCTCCGGTCCTTTATATAAGAAACAAAATGATGTTTTTTTTTTGTCCTAATTATAAAAAATATAGACCCACTTTAAGATGTATTAATTGCTGATTTTCTTTTTTATCCTTCATCTTGTGAAATCCATTAATGAGACACATACTCATTTCTCATACTTTTATTGGTCTATTAACAATACAAATTACACTTATCGGTAAAGGTACAGTGTCATTAATGTAACAACTACTTAATCCAATCAATTTAAGGGGTACTTTTGGTATAAAAATAAAATTTATGACATTATTAATTATAACTAACTAACTTAACTATTTTTATTAGTTTTTGACGATTTAGTTATTTGTTTCTTATATAAAGGATAAGAGGGAGTTAGTAATTTGTGTGCTGGGCCTAAAAGAAGAAGTATGTCGCTATGAATATGTACTTTGTAGGGCTGTGGCGCGTCTAGCTGAGCAAATATCGGTATAATTTTTCTTCTAAAAGAATTCAAATATTGCAAAACAGTATAATTTTATTAAGGACTTCTCCCCTTCCCCCTCTCTTTTTTGCCATTCTCTTCTCAATGATTGTAACCTCAAGAAGGTGTGAAAATTGAAGATATATTTCTGTAACTCAAGGATGTAAATGAAAATTTGTAAGGCAGTAGACAGTGTCATTGAACACTGCAAGACAATAATGTAGGCAAGACTTGAATGCAAAATTGAAAAACGAAAAGACAATAATTGAGAGGGTGTCACAAAAATAGAAACCTTGGTATTAACGTCATTGTTCAATTGATTGGGTTGGGTCACTTGGGTGAGCTGTTTTACATTAAAATTTTTTTTGCTATAACATATTTAAACACTCTTTTCAACACCCCCTCGTACTATTAATTAAAATTTATTAAAAATCACAAATTTTTATAAAGTCTCACTCTTTTCATTTAATGAGTCTCAATCGTGATTTTTTAATACATTTTAGTCAATAATAGAAAGTATATCCAAGAGAGTTTATTAGAAAATGTTACTACTACCAAGTACGTAAATCAACTAGCACAAGTTATTTTAGTTTAACTAGTCGTCTTGAGTTTGAGTTCTGGGCATGTAGTTGACTTCAATATATATGTTGCCTGTAGTAGTCTTATTCGGCTTAAATAAAATTATCTCTCATCAAAGATACATATAGTGTCTGTTTGACTGTGCGTCATGTCCGCCCAAATCGATTCTATTTTCTGTTTTAACACAAAAGCTTAGAATTGTTGCTTCTCATTTTCGCATCAGATACGCGCGTCTTTGGGTGTTTGACGCGGAACCAAACACCCTGATAGTCTCTAAAAAATAATGTTGCTAGCAGTTCTCTTTCCATCAATGAACGCCCAAATAGTTGCCTCAGCCTAGGCTGCCATCTATATTCTCCATTGCCCCTGTATGAAAGGGGATTTTGTTTTTTTTGGTTGACCTAATAGAACTAGCAACTAGTGGTCTTCTTGCTAGCTCAGGCTTAGAGCTGTATATATTGTGAACTATTATCATGTATAAAAATAATAGTGATAGGGAGTTGTAGTGGTACCCTTATTTTATTTTGATTTTTTTAAAGGATATCAACATCTTTGTCAAATGTTTATTGATTGATTTTTTTTCATAATAAAATGTTGAATTTCATAAAATACTAGCTATCTTTCTCACACTATGTACGGGTTGTTGAATTTTTTTAGAGTAAATTACACGGACCCTCATGAGTTTTACATATATTACACCGACACTCCCTGCCCTTTTAAACATTACTTTTGACCTCATGTAGTTAAAAAAAGTAGGGGTGTCAGTATAATATAAGTAAAACTCAGGAAGAGTCCGTGTAATATAAATAAAACTCAGGGGGGTCTGTGTAATTTAGAACCAACAAATAGGGGGTTTTTTGTATGGTTTAAAAAGGCAGGGGGTGTCGGTGTAATATAAGTAAAACTTAGGAAGAGTCCGTGTAATTTACTCAATTTTTTATTGTGTTATTTTAATAAAATCAAGATACAGTTATTTCTTAATTTATTATCTAATTATATTATAAATCAAGCGTGTTGGAAAAAGAAATTCATATGGGTAGGTTAGACACAAATTTTTTTTTTTTGGAGAGGAGGTTAGACACAAATTGAGACATAAGAAGGATGAATTCAAAGTGTCGGGTATTTTTGGATAGATAGGTTGCTCAAGCCAAGTATATTGACACACACTTTCCTTCACTTTTGAATAAGGCCCGCATACAAATTCAATTAGTAAAAAAAAATGAAAAGCCCGAAAAAGTTCCGCAAAAAAAATAAAGAAAAAGTAAATGAAAACAAACTTATGGTCTCTAAAATTCAAGGAAAAGGAGTACAGACCCACTTAAGAAAAGAAATGCAACTGGCCCACCACCATTTTAGGTGGTTTCCAATTTGGAAATCAATATTATGAATTGTTTCAATTCAGATGTATAAAAATTGTGACTTGTTTGTAAATTGCAATACATTACTTTCCGATGCTTAGGTATCATATTTGCAGGACAAAGCAACAAAGCTTTCTTGTGCCTATTATGATTGATCAAAATTTTGATGTAGCTGCACATGCCCAAACCAGATATGTGTTTGAAAAATTGCTACACTCCCCACAAACCACACCAGCCCCTAAACTTAATTGACAATAAGTGAATAACCGCAGATGTGTTGCCCCTGCAACCGAATATAAAAGTCATATAATAAGCTGAATCAGAATAACCACAGATGTGCTAATCACAAAGCCATCACATCCACTAAATCAGAAAGCAAAGTGAGAAATAGCTCTGCCAAGAATACCCTGCAGCAACCAATGCATCAAATCCAAATTTAATTACCACTGCAGCACCACACTACGCGAGAAAAATCAGACTATTGGCCACAATTCTGTGTATCAAATATACTCATATAGTTTCACTTCACAATCCATCTGTGCTTGACCCAATGAGACTATCAAAAAGTGCCACACTTGTTTTCTTATTAGAGATTAAGTTGGTATCCACTGTTATATCATAATCATTGCAATTAGTAAATGTTTGGATTAACTTATTTTGTAATTGGAAAACATTATAGTCAAAATTCCCAGGGGAACTTCTAGCTGATAAATGATTTTTCTATAAAAAGTAAAAAGGAAACATTTTCAGACAGATTTGATTTTTGGTATACAGACTGGATGATTTTTGCAATTATAAAGCTTAATATTTTAGAAGATTTGATGCAAAAGAAACAAGAAAAGAAGAGTGGGAACTCACCCTAAGCCTTGATTACCAATGAGTGAGAAAAATAATGTGAAAAAAGGAGGAAAATTGCAAGGAAGAAGACAAAAGAATTAAGCATCTGCAAAATGTTAACTGAGTTCTTTTAAAAGATGGACCTTTCTGTATCAAATGCTCCAACTTCAATACCTATGCTAACACCAATTTGATACTTCCACTGTAATATTCATGGAGAAAATAGGGAGAAAACTGAGTTCATAAATTCGTAAGCTTTAAATTGAAAAGAAATGGTGAGAGAAGAACCAAACTATGCATAACCTCCCTATTGGTGTCATTGACATTAATGCAAGATTTAGATTTTAGAACCAACACAATATGCTTTCCCTAAGCCTAAAGACACACATTCAGACGAGAAAGTTCATATTCTTTAATAAATTAGCCATTACAAAATTACTTTGATTTTATTAGTAAGTATTTAGTGTAGCATTTCAACCTGCTAAAATAGGTAGAGTAATTCTTGCCTCTCGGGTGCACTACTTGGCTACTTCATATTCAAGCCAATACATGGAGTAAAAAAATAATTATATATTGATAAAATATTCTTCATCAAAGTAATGGTAATTTATGCATTACTCAAGACACTAATATAAAAATAAACACCTTTAATTTGGCATGGAAGCCAAGATTGATAATATTGACTTCACAACATGTCATGTAGCTTACGCTAAATTAGACATCACCATTAATGGTAAAGCTGTATTCAGTTCATATCAATACTGTCGTCAGCTGTCAACTGATTGCCCCAATTTAAAATTTGACTACATATCATGCTAGCAATGCAATATATTTACTATTAAGGCTAAGCTAAAAAGCATGTGGAAGAATGGAAGGATATAAATTGCAAACAATAAAACAGTAGTAACATCAAGTTGGAATAATCATTAAACAGAACATAATGATGAAATAGCAATTTCATCATTCTGCCTATTACTTTTTCATGCTCTAATATACCAGAAGAAGCCATAAATCATAATATAAGATGAGTACAAAAAAAGTAGTAAAGGTTTAAGAAAATATTGCACATCCTAATTCTTCTTGTTTGCTATTGTTGATCATCTTCTTCAGCTCACTAGCTGTCAAGGGGGTGAAAGTAGAGACTCTGTATACACAGCCACCTCGGATCGATATGGAATATTACCATAGGATCGACGCTCTAGCAGTTGTCCCTTGTCATTACATTTTGTCAATCCAGCTCCAACATTTGTTCCAACAATATCACCACTTTTTGTAGAGCATATTGGAAAGAAGGACCGAATAGCAAAGTTTCATCAACAGACATAACAATACTCTTAGTCCAAGATGACTGCACTTTGTATTCTTTCATCACCCATATTTCTGCTGAATGGTTGCACCCCACAACAACACATAGACTGGGCAATTCTCCAAGTACCCCCAAATGACAAAAATTAAACTTGTCATAATCAAATTCAACTGGCAGATGCATCTCTGAAAAACTTCTTTCCTTTAAATCAAAGGCAACAATAACATTCATTGATACATCATTGCAAAAAGTCAACCAATGAATAGCACCATTCAAGAAGGACCCATGTTGGTCATCAAAACTATTAAGGTTGTTGGTAGAAAAAAAACGGGTATAAGGAAAATGGATACCCTCAATTTCTTTCCACGCATTAGCTCTGAGTGAGAAAAACTCCACGCGGCTTGCCTGATGTTTTGGGCTATAGCAAGCATGAACCACCAAGTAATCATCTGTTGATGGGTCATATCCAAAACCACATAGAACCGTGAGAAATACGGCATCCTTGTTGAAAAAAACAGGTGACAAAGACAATTTTTTGGACACCTGTGGTTGGATTCCACACACAGAGATGGCATAAACAGTGCAAAAGTAAAAACCCTCTGCAGGAACCTATGATTTCAACAAAATGATAATAGGGTTTGGGGGCAGGAAGCTCGAAAGTTAATGCAACAGAGGCAGAATCATCGTGAAGCGATGCATTGAAGTCTATGGATCGGGAGCAGAAGATGCAATGAACAAAAGTCTGTCTGTGCGTGCTGCAGCTAGTTCAAAATGTGATTTTGCAATGTGGGAATCAGATATGAGAAAGAGCCATGACTTACACACGGTTTTGAAACGAACTATGGACTTCACCGGCAACCTCAACAGATTTCAGTTATCAATTCCTGAGGCAGAAGCACCATCTTCTTCCTTCTCCTTACTCCTATGCAACTGTCAAAATGGGACGCAGTCACCGACTCACCGTTGGACTAGAATATTAGTGGTTATTAAAAAAGGACAAAATATGTTTTTAGTTCCTCATATTTTTCTGATTTTGATTTTTAGTCCCTCAACTTAAAATTGACTGATCTTAATTCTCCATGTTTTCTTTCGTTTGGAAAATTAACTATAGAATCCGCTTTTCATTGTTAGAGTCGGCTAAAAGCCGACTTTAATAGCGTGTGTAATAGACTAATACTGTAAACGGAAGAAAACATAAAGGACTAAGACCAGTCAATTTTAAGTTGGGGGACTAAAAACCAAAATCAGAAAAACATGAGAAAATAAAAACGTATTTTGTTCTTAAAAATGGTCAACTTTTCTCATCAATGTATTTGTTCTATAATTTATTAGTAAACTATAGATATAATTTTTATTTTTTAATACTACTTTAATATCCATTGTTTTAAATTTTTCTTGTCCTTTTTAAAAAATTCTATTCTAATTATCCCTTGTATTAATTGTTTTTTCACCAAAATACTCTTAATTATTTCAGTCCATAAATAATACTCTCTTTGTCCCAAAATGAGTGTTATCCTATGTTTTTTTACACAAAAACTATTAAATAGATGAAAGAGAACAGTAATTTTACAAAATTAACTTTATTATTAATATTGCATTAAAAAGCTGAAGTGACACTTATTAGGGGTATTAGTGAAAAAAAGTAATTAATATTACATCGAAAAGCCAAATGCGACACTCATTTTGGGATAAATTTTTTTTCCAAATGCGACACTCATTTTGGGACGAATGGAGTAAATGCTATGAATTGTCTTTTTCTCTCTTATAAAAATTGGAGAATTAAAGAGTTTAACTTTAAAAATTAAAACTTCACTACTATTATTCTCTCCTCATGCATTAATTATTTAAGAGTAAATTTGGAAAAATATTACAATTACAAACAAATTTAATGCTAATACTTAGATTAACCAATTTTCTTAATATGCATAAATTAGTTAACAACGTCTTATAGATAGGAACGAAGATAGTAGTGTTTAACCATTTAAATACTTTAATTTTTATATATCATTTTTAGTAATTTTAACTTAATTATATAAAAGTGTTTTTGAAATTTCATTGAAATATCACTTATCAATTTAAATAAACACTTAAGTTAGTATACCATTCTCCTAAAGAAATAGTTAGTATACCATTGAGGATCAACTAATGTGTAGTTAATTGCACTTCACTGATGGTCTTACGTTCGAGTCCAAACAAACTTAAATAGTTAAATGTGTTTGGAACAATTAAAATATGAGTATTTTAGCTTTTTTTTTTTTTTACCATATATATATATATATATATATATATGAGGAGAGATCAAATTACATCGGTGTAACTTGTACAACTATTACATCATTCAATAACTTTCAATTGGATAATATTTTCTTAAAACTCACCGTTGGATTGAAAGTTCCTTTCACATAGATCATATATACAAAATTTCATATTATTCCAAAATTATAATATTTTCTTAAAATCCACCGTTGGATTGAAAGTTCCTTTCACATAGATCATATATACAAAATTTCATATTATTCCAAAATTATTTGCTACCTTATTCTTATAGATTAAAATTAACGTAATATAAAATTTTCAAAATATACTAAAATATGGATCATTTGATTACCTTCTTATTATTGTTCAATTTTGAAAAAATTTGACATAGACAATCTTGGTAATATGTAGATACAATGCAACGGTTGGATCGTTAAAAACCATATTCTATATCAAGTTATTGAATGGTGTAATAGTTGTTCAAGTTAACGTGAACTTTACAATTGCCGAAGGATCTAATTGAATTTAATGGTATTATTTATTTTTAACAAAGAATTAAATTGCTCACATTAATAATATTTAATTATTTATTACATCAATATTAAAGTAGCAATTTTTTTTGGTGAATTAAAGTAGCAATTAATGTTATTAACATAGTATTTTTATAAATATTTAAATAAATATTTTTATTTAAATAGTATTAAATATTGCATTTAATAAATATAGTATATTCATTAAATTTAATAATTAAAATTTATATACTTCCTTTGTTCTAGTTTATATGACGTTTAAGGTTTTGACACATGTATTAAGGAATGCAATTAATTTGTTGAATTTCCTAAAAAATATTAGGTAACTTCCTAATATACCCTTTATCTCTCTAATTAATTACTCATTATACACTACTCCCACTAAGTATTTATTAAGGATAGTCCTAGAAAAAGATATTTAATGCAGCATTGATTTTATAAAACGACATCTATTTTGAAATTTTTTTTCCCTAAAACGTCATATAATCTGAAATGAAGGGAGTATATAGTAAAGGAAACTTGAAGTAACATGGATCGTTGATCAAAACGTGAACTTTACAATAGCCGTTGAATCTAATTGAATTTAATGGTCTCATTTATTTTTAACAAATAATTAAATTGTTCACATTAATGATATTTATTACATAGATATATAAAGTAGCACTTAATTATTATTAACATAGTATTTTTTTTTGAAAGATTAACATAGTATTTTATAAATACTTAAATAAATATTTTTATTTAAATAGTATTAAATATTGTATTTAATAAATGTAGTTGTACCCTCCTGTCTTCCCAGGACAACCGACCTGATCCCTGATGGTCGACCGACCCAATAAATAACCAACCCATTATTATATCTTTAGGCAATCAATTATATTCATTGATCATATCTTAGGCTGCATATCTTAACCATATCCTAAAATAATTTATCATATCTTAACCACATATTTTAGCTATATCTTGATCATAATATGTCATATCTTATCCCTATGATTAAGGGAATAAGATATCTTTGAAAGCCTATATATAGAGAGGACAAAACCCCATAATAGGCAGAATACACTTTATGCTTTGGCAGACAACCTCAAACCTACAGGAATCCTAGACCAGAACAATAGTATATTTATTAAATTTAATAATTAAAATTAACTATATTAAATGTGTGTCTTTTTCTTAGAATCTTTATATATAAAAATATATCAATAAAATAAAAAATTATTATTATAAAATTTCATACTTATATATATATATATATATATATATATATATATATATATATAAAATAGAAAAAAAAACAGATATGTGAATACTATAATAGTAATATTAAATACTTATGTTCAAATTTAATTATTTAACTTAGCTAACTTAAAATATAGGTCATGAATACTTTATATTGTGTAAACTTTTGTTAGACATTTTTTTATACAATTATGTTAAATTAGACTACATTAATGCTAAATATTATAATAACATTAAATATTATAATATTTTTATATATTTTTATTTTTAATTTTTTTTAATTTATATATTTCATATAAATATTGCATCACTATTATTACTTAGTGAAAGAACAGATAAGAATAAATTTCAATGGGCTTAATATTTTTTAACACATTAACTACTCAATTAAAAATATGATTAATCACTTTTTTCAATTCTAATGTAATTATATATAATATACTACTAATTATTTTAAAAATTGATAATTTTATTGATATACATTTTTTTCTTTTCAAAATACTAAATACAAATATAAAAAAAAAGATAATTTAAACGATCCCATACATTACATGGATTTAAAATCTAGGATGTTTGAAACATCAACTTAAATTTGGTAAAAAAAAAAAAAAACTTTTTTGGTTAAAAATCAATGGTTTTTCAACAATATGAAATTTAAAGCTTTTTTTTTTCAACAACTTTTTCTCCTAAAAATGTTATCCCCAAATTACTCCCAAATTTTCCAACAACTTTTTTCCCTTCCAATTTCATACCCTTTTTTTTATAATTTATTATGTAAAAACTGATTTTTTTTTTTATATCCAAACAAAATAATTATCTTAAAACAATTTTTTATCAAACTTAGCATTTTATTAAAAAAAAAAAAACTGATTCTAATTATGATTAAGTATAACAACAATCAATTATATAATTTATTGAAATAATCTAATTTTCATAAGTCTCAAATACAAAGTGAAATTGACCTCACAAATGAATGGTAGGGTAGCACGAAGGGGCCATGACTAGCCAATATTTTTCAAAAATTATAGTTTCACATGTGCTCTATGATCCCCAAAAGAAATCCTCCAAGACCCTAGTCCAAATGTCAAATACTTTATGTTGAGAGGTCTCTCTTGTGGTAGAAATCCACAGTTAAATACAGTAGAATCAAGGGTAACTGTGAGTGCATTTGAAACGTGATGCTTATCACCTTCTCCAATGCATCACTCATCTAATGTGATCGAATACTAAACTTACATTATTAGCACTAACTGCAATAAAATGGAGCTTTCTTTGCAAGTAAAACACTAATCCCAAATATTTTGATATACCTTGCTTACAGGGCATGGGTAGTCAACATTGCAAACTTGTCTTTAGAGGGGACAATAGGAGTTTCCATGTGTCTTTGTTTACTTAACAATTTTAATATACCCTTCCAGTTTAGTGTCTTTGTTTTGACATGTGGTTTTCAGTACGGGATTGAGGTAAGTTTCAACTGAGAACAACAAAGAACAGAGAGGTTTGGACCACCTGTGTGAGAGACAACAAAGAACAGAGATTGACAAACTGAGAGAGGATTGAGATTGATAGAAAACAATGAGCACAAATTAGGTAAAATACTATTCACTACGCTTGTCTGTTGCACAGTTCAACCTGTGAGCGTTGCAGGAGCCCAACTTGTGGAAGACTACCAATTCCAGCATTTTTACAAGTTTCCCCCGGCAATCCCACACAGGATCAGAAGGCATCGTGAAGCTTGTGGGATCAGACATACCTACAAGTAATAAACACTAAACATGTGATTTAGACAACATAGGCAAGGCGAATCAGTCCAAGCCAACCAAATCTGGAAGTAAGATATTCCAGGTATACCATCATATAGAAGTTGGGACAACAGTAATCCGAAAAATAAATTGAAGTCAAATAAGGAATTATGTGCAGAAAAAACATCAGAAGAACTGAGAAGGTAAGAAATTAGAAACCAAATGGAAGTCTGATGTCATCCTGCTTAATTCACAAATATTACCTAATTTCTCAAAAAATATGGCAAATGCAATCATCTCTGAACCCAGATTTTCTTAGCTTGTGAGCAGAACAACTTCTGTGTTTGTAGAACCTGCAAAACAGAAGTCCAGTAGCTGTAGAAAGCAGGACTAAAAAAGGGAATAGTGTCCCTGTCTCGCTCTCCAAGGGCATAGCTGATTCTGGGAAGTGGCAGATCTTAGAATCTCAGTCAGTATAACAAGCAAGCACAGCAAATGCCCAGCACAGCACAAGACTTAGGCTAAAGACCAGATACAATGCCGGGTGCCTGGTGGTTGTATTGTCAGCACTCTGCAGGATAGGCTGATGACAGTGGTTCTTGGAAGTATATTTAACATGGCAAAAAAAGGGAATTTTGAAAGCAAAAATAAAAGAGAAATTCATAGATTCAAAATCCTGTAAACTCGAGAAAAGTTTGGTTGAAAACTACAGTTCAGTTCCAACTTCTCACAGTTACATCATTCCAAAGAATTGAGTTAAATATAAAAACATAATTGGAGACCTAGGGTCCTAGATAGGAGTCATAACAAAAAACAAGTCATGAATGTCATAACAAATCTCTCATCCAAAACAAAAAGAATGTTGGAGTCAGTCAGAAGACTCAGAACGCAGGAATTGCAAATTTGGATTTGAAATAAAGAACAATTCATGAATTCTCTTCCTCAATTGGTAACTTATTACAACCAAAACAAAAAGGAGTAATACCTCTCACCTCTAAAACACAAAAAAGAAAATGAAGAGAGAACAAATTATGTAGCTACAGTAGCTTTTCTCTTTCCTCCTCTCTTTACGGGACCTCCATCTGTTCCCTTGATCATTCTTGACAAAACATCTGCTTGCTTTGTGTTCCCCTCCTGATTAAGGCTCTTGATCAGCTCATCACGGCTGCTCCAATCTGTTGATCCTCTTTTCTCCAGAATTTTACATAAAATGGAATATGCATTGAGGGTCTTCCCTGCTGCTAAGAGAGCATCCAAAACCTTATCATAGATTGAAAAATCTATGATACAGTCTCTCTCAAGAACGAAATCTAGCAGTTTGAGAGCAGCAATTGTCTTTTCTTTCTCACATAGAACAGATAAAAGGTGGTCAAAATCAGGCTCACACCCATTAAGCATAAGCAAATCAATTCGGCCCAGAGCTTCTTCCACGTGACCTCTCATGAGAAGGGCCTCCAATATCTTAGAAACCAAGTCCATATTCTCCTTCACCCCCTTCTCCACCATACTCTTCATTACCCTGCTAGCAGTTTGCACCCTGCCATCATCAAACAAACTCTCCATAACCGACCTATACAGCGATGATTCCGGTAGATGCCCACTCTCAAGCATGCCATCCAAAGCTGTTTTAGCATCAGCAGGTTCTCCCTTTCTCAAGTAACTCTCAATAAGCAACCTGTAGGAATCCGCATCTCTAGCAACACCTA
This sequence comes from Pueraria montana var. lobata, assembly GCA_026413185.1. Classification (NCBI taxonomy): domain Eukaryota; kingdom Viridiplantae; phylum Streptophyta; class Magnoliopsida; order Fabales; family Fabaceae; genus Pueraria; species Pueraria montana. The sequence goes on along the minus strand of CM048648.1, from coordinate 21,352,392 downwards.
TCCTCCCCATGATCTTTATAATCTCAAAGGCAGAATCAGGGTTGCCTTCCTTCGAGTGCCCCCGGATCAAATTATTAAAAGCAACCGAATCCTGCGCACCCTTCTTCATCAACTGCCGGAAAAACGTCTCCGCCTTACCAGTCCTTCCATTCTCACACAGATACCCAATCATCAAATTATAAGCACTAGGCTCCATCTCAAAAGCATTCTGCGGCCGCGACACAATCTCCTTCTCAATCAACTTGTCCAACAACTTCTCCGCCCTGTCATACACATTCGCCTTACAAAAACTCTCAATCAACACCCCATAGTGCCCAGCCTCGGTCGGAATGCTCAGCCTAACCATCGCCCTCAGCACATCCGCAGCCGCATCCAAGTCCCCAGCCTTACACTGACAACTCATCAGCTTCATGAACACAGCATTATCCTTCGGCGCAATGTACCTCTCTACCATCTCCCCCAACACATCCCTCGCCTCCGCCATCTTCTCCGCGTCACACAGCTCCGGCAACAGTGTGGAGAACGTGACCGCATTGGGCTTAACCCCACATCCCTTCATCTCCTCAAAAACCTTCAAAGCATCATCAACCCGCCCCGCGGCAACATACCCCTTCAACATGGTGGTGAAGCTAATCACATTGGGCACAATATCCGTCCCCTTCATCTCCACAAACAACTTCTCAGCCTCCTCCACCTTCTTAAACCGAAAGTACCCATTAATCAAAGTGTTATAAGTCACAACATCAGGGAGAATACCCCTACTCTTCATCTCCTCGTAAAACCTAACAGCAGTGTCCAATCTCAACGACAAAAACATACCCCAGAGAAGGATATTAAAAGTGTGGCGCGTGGGGTCCACGCCCTCGCGGAGCATCGCGTTGTAGTACCTCTTCGCCATCATGTAGCGTCCGCGGCGGAGAATGACCTTGAAGAGCGCGTCGTAGGACTTCACGGTGCGCTTCACGCCGAGCTCCTTCATTTTCCGGAAGAGCTTGACGGACTCCTGGACGATCCCGGCGCGGCCGTAGCTGTCGATGAGGGAGACGAAGGCGTCCTCGGTGGGAACACCGCGGCGCGTGTCGTCGAGGAGGATGCAGCGCGCGTGGTTGAGTTTGGAGTATCGGCCGAGGATTTGGACGATCTTGAGGGTGGTGTCGGGGGTGTGGGTGAAGAGGCCGGCGCGCTCGACCCAGCGGTAGAAGTGGAGGGCGTGCTCCGGCGACGCGGCGCCGTGGAGGACGTTGTAGACGAGGGAGGGGTCGAACTCGGGGACGAGGGCGCGGATCGAGTTCTGGAGGCGCGTGGTCCACGCGCGGTTCGCCATCATCTTGCAGATGGTGAGTTCGAGGTTTTTCTCGCGAGGGGGAATAACGGGTGGGGTTTGGGGTTGGGGTGAGGGCTGAGAGGGGTGGTCGGGGTTGGGATCGGAGAGAGCTTCGGCGGTGGAGAAGGTGGAGAGAGGATTTGGATGGAGAGAGGGTCTCCATCGAAGAAGCTTCGAATTGGAAACCAAAGCCATGAGATTGGAGAGGGAGCAGAAGGGAAGGGAAACTCAGGGAGGGTCTTAGTGCAGCAGCGCCAGTTAAGACACTAGGGTTTAAGAGTCAAGAAACAAAGCTGAAACTAACACCAGTGTGTGTGTGTCTTTTTTTTTTTTTAATTACACTTTATTGTTCTTTCTATTATAAATAATAAAAACTTTATATATGTTTTTAGTCCTCCTAAAATGAGTATGTTTTGATTTTGATTCTTATAAATTTTTATTTTTATTTTTTATTCCTCTAAAATTTAAAATTACTAATTTTAGTCCTTATAAAATGAATGAATTTTTGTTTTTATTCTTGTAAAATAGTTTTCTTTGGTTTAATCGCTTCAAAATCTAAAATAACTATTCTTGGTCCCATTTTAAACCAATTTTGGACCTATTCTTTTAAATTTTTTTGGAGTCGATGAAAGTAAAATGGGAAAATTTTGAACCTATTTTTAAAAGAAATAAAGAATCTAATTGAACCTTTTAAAAATAAATGACCTAATTGAACCATTTTTAAAAAACACATGACCTTATTGAATTTTTTAAATAATAAGAGGATAAAAAAGTAATTAAATCTTTTAAATTTCTTTGTCAAAAGATATGTCTTCCTTTGTAATTGAGTTACTATAAATGTCTTTCAAATTAACTCACGATTTACCTTTATAATCTTCAGGAAATCTATGAACTATAAATAAGTTAAAGAAAAAAAAAAGGCAAGAAGGAGTTTAGCCTAGGTGTTGATATAATAGTTGGAATCCCAATAAAAAACATCAACCATTAGGATGAAGCTAAGAAGGCGTAACCCCAAACTTTCTAAGAGGTTGCACCTCAAACTCAATAAATGGAACACGAACATTGAGAATTGTAAACATGTAGTCATAAACATAGCTAAAAGAAAACATAAACTTCTTGAATAATTCACAAATTTAGCCACTGGGCTAAGACACTTCTAGTATGTTTTGGTTTACCAGTCATATCGATTTAAACTCGCAAGTATGTTGAAGTCCTTTTTTGCCTTCCTCATTGTTGAGTTAAACTTGCACGGATCGAGTTAATATTGGAACTTCAAAAGATAATATGAATTGAATATTCAAAGTCATTATAGAAGTTTGATGAACAAAGAATCTATTAACTTAAGGTTTCCCTAAATAAGAGGAATCAACAATATAAGGCTATGGTAGAGGAAACTCTATGTAGACTATCAGAATCCCCATTACTATTTCTTGACAATCTAATAAGCCTTAACTATAACAAAGAAGAGATAAAAGAAAGGAGAAGATGAGAAAGATACCTAAAGGTAAAAATGGCCTAAGAAATAAATGAAGAACATTAGGAGTGAATAGCTTGAAAATGATGTTTGTCAAAAAATTACAAGGATGGAAAGGGAAAAAGTGTGAAAAGGAAGAGAAGTAAACAATAATAAGGTTGATTCAACTTATAAAGAAGATCTATAGGGGCAAATGCAACATTTTAATGTTAATTAGAGGCAAGGATAAAATGGTATGTTTGTTCAAATTTAAATTGTTATGATTATTACACAAAATTTGATGACAATTATCGTAACTTCTATAATAAGGTAGGATTGAGGTCCAACCACAAAATGGAACATGCCCTATTACTTTGAATTCACAACTTGGCCAAGATATGAAATGACGTAGTTGTAACAATACTTCAGACCAAAACACCCTCGTTCCTAGTCAAGTTTGAACCTTAGTACTAGAACTTGGCATGCTTGGCTTCCAAGCATACTAAGCTAGGGGCAATTATTTTGTATTGGACTTGTAGTCCAATCTACATAATGAGTTATCTTAGTCGAGAGTGGCTTAACCTCATATTTATTTTTATAGTTCTTTTTATTGATGACATTGCTATATTATTTTATTAATATAGAAGAATCTAGATCTAAATCTCTATACAAATAGAACAAAATGCAAAAATCAACTCAGGAGAAAATTGTGAGAGACAATTAAATAGCGATTGTTCAATTAAATTCAAATGTCTCATTGATACTAATTTGTCTTTGTACCAACAACATCTTGAATCTTATATTGTAACAACATAAACAGAAGAAGAGAACTAGAGTATTATTTCCCTCCCTTTTAATTCTGAAAAAAAAAAAAAGTACCAATATAATAATGAAACTGTTTTTATCTACACCATTCCTATATCACTTTTTCTTAAATAATAAAAATGTAAAGAATGTATCACTGTACATATAAACCAATTCCTAAATGTAAAATATATAAACTGACAAATAACGCTCTCTCACGAAGCACTGTCACTGTTAAAGTTCAAGCAATGGTCCTATGTAAAAAGAGAAATGAATATTTCATACTCTTCGTAGTTTACACCCCAGTTATACATATGCATAAATGAATTGTATTACAAAATAATGTAGCATTAATGCGATGCAAAAATAAAAGAGACACAAACGAAGATGTAAAATGAGTAAAAAGAAAAAGGAGTATGAAAAAAATCAACTAATTAATGACCAAAACAGTTAATCACTTGGCGGCAGATTTCTGCCAAAACTTCAAGCGGAGACTTCTTTCATCGAGAACTCTCTCTATCTCCTCCATTGGAACTCCCTTGGTTTCTGGCACGAAAATGAGGACAAAGATAATGGCTACTAAACTAATGATTCCAAAAAGCATGAATGTGAATGAAGTCCCAATAGCTTCAGTCACGGATAAGAAGGACTGGGAAACAATGAGGTTAGAGACCCAAACTGCTGTGGATGCCATTCCTCCGCAGACTCCTCTAAACCTTAAAGGGTATATCTCAGAGTTGATAACCCATGGAACAGTCCCCATTCCAGGTGAGAAGAACAAGATGTAGAGTGCTAGACCTATTATTGCAACAAATCCGGTTTTACTAGGACATCCTTTGGTGTACCAATCCCTGTGTTGTGAATTACAGTGATTCCCCGAGTAGTCATCATAGTCCCAACATGCCCCAGGTTTTAGCTGTAAAGGAGTAAGACCTCAAATGAATCAATATCATTAACATCTTTTGCCCTAGATACATAGGGATGGTTTTTTTTTTTTTTTTTATTGGATTTGAATTCTCTTCTGATATTTAAGAACATGATATGAAAAAGACAATTTTTATCAAGCAATGATATTTGTACAGTTGGGAATTCTCCACCTAGTGTCCATCTACCACACAATTAAAAATGAATGTTATTATACACAATTATCAATTGTACTTGTGACACTAGTGGTTAAATATACCTTAGAGTTAGTTAATAATGTCATGAAGTTGTTGAAATGTTTAATAGTTATCAAATTTACTTTACATGTGATTAAGAGTACATGTACATATACAATTATCAATATGTACTTCTGGCACTAATAATTAAATATGTCTCACAAGTGGTTAATAGTGTCACAAAATTATTGAAATGTTTAATGATAGTTAAATTTGTCTCACAAGTGATTAAAATTAAATGAATACAATACAATTATCCATCAATACTTGTGGCACAAATACTTAAATATGCCTAATGTCTAGTGGAAATTAATTGTCTGGGTGAATGTTGGGTGGACAATTCCTATCAAGACATTGATATTTTTTTTTATCGTACATAAAATGAGGATGTGAACTAGAAATAGTATTATTTTTTTAGAATCCTACTAACCAGCACCTTAAAAGCATTAGATAAAGAATTAAAAGTGAAATGATTTTACTGGAGATTAGGTTAAGGTTGCATTGAAATCAAGAGGAAATGCACTATCACACTTCCCAATAAAAAAACTCTCCGCTTTTGATTTTTTAACTAGTGTCAACGCTACGCTAGTTAGTATTTTCCATTCTTTAATAATATGTCAGAACAAATTTAACATCGTGCTATTTACCTTATCTGGGGCAGCACAGAAGCCACATTTTTTAGAAGCATGAAGGCAAGACATGCAATCCCATCGATCACGGTTGGTAGCTGTAGTGTAACCAGGGCAGGTGCCATTGAAGCGAGTTGTTTCAGTTGGGTCAATCAATGGGGAGGAAGTCTCAGTCTGGTGGAAAATGACAGTAAGAAGAACAAGAGATGCCAAAACTCCAACTAAACTAATAAGAACAAGCTTTTTTCTCCCAGTCTTATCAATTAAGTACACGCTCAGAATGGCACCAAATGCATTTACCGCTGCTGTGATAAGTGACAGAAGCATTGCTATCTCATTGGAGGCAAAACCAGCTAACTGAACTATAGTGGGGCTATAGTACATGACTGTATTGATACCCACAAACTGCTGGAAAATTTGAAGGCCCATCCCAGCATATAAACCTCTTCTCACAGTTTTGATTTTAAGCATTTTTATTAGGCTCACCTTACCTTCATTTTCAGCTTCCTTAATTTCCATATCAGTTGATTCCTTCAAATTTTGAATCTCAGCTTCAACTTCCCCTTCCGGGTAAATCCTCCTCAAAATTTGTATACCTTCTTCTTGCTTTCCCTATTACATGTTGAAGAAGCAACCCTCAGTAAGGACCTGTTTGGGTAAGCTAGTCCTTCTAGGAGAAGAAAATAAGAAGAAAAAATGAGATGAACTTCTCCATAAGTTAAAATTAGTTTATACATAGGTTAATTTGTAGAAACTCTCTCATCTTTTAGAGAAGCTATATAAGAAAGTTTCTACAAATTAGCTTATGCATAAGCTAATTTTAACTTATGAAAAAACTCATCTCATTTTTTCTTCTCCTATAAAGATTTCTGAATAAGCTCACACAAACAGGTCCCTAAGACATGAAACAAAATAATAAGGAATACCACTTATAACATATATGTTAGAAATGATGATGATGGATGATCACTATGACAAAACTTAGATATAACATCATGCACGATGTTGGTTTTGTTCTCCAATCAAAATCCACACTTCATATCAGTAACTTTTGCTTTTATTCAGTGAAATTAAATACCAATTTTGATTGGATATTAGTATTGATAGTGCTTGTATAATACTTGTTATACTGTATTTAAGTTTCGTTTTAATCATCAACCTTTCGGAATAGCCAACGCGGTGATTCTGGAAGAAACAACATAAGCAAAAGTTGTAGTCCAGCAGGTATTGCTGCTATTCCTAACATCCATCTCCATGTTCCTTTCACCTGAAAAAGAAAATGGCACCACAAATTCTATTAGCATATCATCAATTATCTCACGAGTAAAATCCTGGATTTGATTAATAAACTAGACAATGTAAATAGAAGATGAAAGAAGTATAAAGTTTAAACATCCAACATGAAGGCATTTTTTTTTATGTAAATGTACATCAAAATAGTAGAAAGAAAAGATGTTGAACAAGTGAAGAAGCATAGGTTCTTACCCTGGTGAAGCCCAAGTTGACGACGTAGGAAAGAAATTGTCCCCCAGTGATGAGGAAACTATTGAGACTTACAAGGGCTCCTCGAACTCTGGTCGGAGCAGCCTCTGAAATGTAGAGAGGGGATGTCATTGATGCCATTCCAACACCAAGGCCAACGAAAACTCGACCACCGACGAGAATGGCTGCGTTAGGAGACACGGCCAGGATGACAGAACCAGCAAAGAAGAGTGCATCTGCATAAAGGATTGTCACTTTTCTTCCAAATCGATCATTCATCCATCCACCAAATGCAGCTCCTATGATGGCACCAGCGAGTGCCATACTCACTATGGCTTCCTGTTTAGTCACAATCAAGTTACACATGCATCAGAGCAAATTACACTTACACCTCCTCAAGTTTTGGACCCCGCAAACGCCTCTCTTAAAATATTAAGGTTTGTTCACACTATCATCCAATCACCCGTCATCGTATATGGTTTGTTCACTTTTATATTGACTACCTTATAAATTATACTGAGATTGATTTCTGATTGGTTGGTGATGGAAAAAATTTTACACTTACAAACTCATATTAACCTCAAAAGGTAGTGTATATATTAACAAAGTTGCAACTAACTAATATGTTTGTATTAATATATGCAATTTTAATCATGCCAGAGAGGATTCTGTAAACGGCTTCAGGTCATATTGATTCTGATGTAAGTATTCTGGGGTTTGGTTTAATCATGCCTTATGGTCATCCATTACCTCTTATTTTAATAAATCTTTTGCCTTGTTCAAAAAAAAAAAAATGCAATTTTAAAAAAAGGAAACTGAACTATTGGGTTTCCAATCCAACTTCTTTGGCATGTGCCAACCAAATAAACATAAAGATGAAGGCTAAATGGGAAGTGCTGGGACTCTTGAGAAACTTGTTATTGATGACCACAAGTATTACCTGAAGCCAAGTCTTTCTGTCCACTTCTTTGAATTCATCTCTGATATACAAAAGAGCCCCAGATATCACACCTGTAGATAGATAACCAAAAATGGTCAAAGACTCAAAAGATCAAAATAGACATAGAAATAGAGAAACGGGTGTCTCAGTCTCAATGAGTTAGAAAAGTAAAAACAATAAGCAAAGAGACATAAACCATTGTGATATGATGATGCTTTGTATTACCAGTGTCATAGCCGAAGAGAAGGCCTCCAATTCCAGCAGAAAAAGCAAGTTGAAGAACATAAGGGTTGTTCCTTGAAAGAGCAAGGCATTCTTTGAAAGCAGAGCTATCAGCTTCGGGAACTCCTCCCCCCATGGTTTTGTCTCGTTTTGTTCAATGATAAGAGCAGGGTCGTTTATAGTTGTGACTGCTTCGATGCACAGGGCCATATATGGAAAATGGTCCACCAACACGTGTGAAACTCCTTGAAAAGTGAAAGTAGGGACAGTGAACCAGAGTGAGTTTAGGAGAAGAAGAGAAGACAAATACATTGTGACCAAGTTAGAATAGTTTCACTCTAATAATGGAATGTTTTGTGAAGCTGTGGTTTCCTCTTGGCTCTTGCGGAGTGCTCAATCACACGAACCTTATTTCACCGTTAAAGAAATAAAAATATATTAAACATTTTTAATATTTAAATAAAAAATTTAAATTTCCCTTAATAAGTGTGTGTCAAGCTCTCACGCTCGGTGTCCTAACTCCAAACTCATTTCTTTGTAACTAATAAATGCTACGTTTATTTTTATTTCATGCATAATTTTTTTTGGTCTCTTATTTTTTTTCATCTATTTGTGCTTTTAATCTCTAAATTTTTTTTGAAGGGTCATGATCTCTCATAATTTTTCTATTTGCATTATAAGTCTCTGTTACTAATTTGGACCATTAAGTAATATCGTGATATTCATATTGGCATCCATGTGACAAAATATTTATTTTAATTTGTTAAATTTTTTTGGCAGTTCCACAACAACCAAAAAAGACAAATGACGAAAAATGATCTCTAATTTTGTCATCATTTATATTTTTAGTCTCTAAAAAAATTTGAGGAGTTTTAGTCCTTTAATCTTTTTTCATTTGTATTTTTAGTTTCTTTTGTTAAGGTAGACCGTTAGACCGTTAAGCTTAATAGTTAATTAATTATTATTTATACTTATAATCTAGTTTTAAGTCTTAATTGTATTTTTAGTCTTCTACTATTTATTTTTGTAAATTTAGTTCCTTATTATTTTATTTTTCATGAATTTATCCCTATTAGTTTAATAGTACAATTTTGGTTTATCCATTAATTTGATATTTAATATTTAACAGAATGTTGATATAAGACTATTACAATGTCATGTTAGAAAATTCATGTTGATTTAACACTTTATTATTGTATTTAATGTTCTAAAACTCAGACCGGTGATTGACTCAATAAGGGCATTGGGTTAGACCAGTGAGTTAATAGTTGAACTACACAAACTGGTATAAAAATAAATAAATAATTATATATATATATATATTATATTAAATTTGTTATTATATACTCCCTCCAGTCCTTTTTATAAGAAACAAATAACTAAATCATCAAGACCAATAAAAATAGTTAAGTTAGTTAGTTATAATTAATAATGTCATAAATTTTAATTGTATTCCAAAAGTACCCCTTAAATTGATTGGTTTAAGTAGTGGTTACATTAATGACATTGCACCTCCACCAATAAGTGTAACTTGTATTGTTAATAGACCAATAAATGCATGAGAAATGAGTAAGTGTCTCATTAATGAATTTCACAAGATGAAGGGTAAAAAAGAAAACTAGCAATTAATACATCTTAAATTGGGTCTATGTTTCTTATAGTTAGGACAAAAAAAGAACATCATTTTATTTCTTATAAAAAGGACCGAAGGGAGTATTAACTAATCATCTTGGCTTAGTGGGGAAACTTGTTTGTGTCTTGTATGGTATGTTGAGTTTGATTCTTGCTAAGTAATTTTTTTTTGTATTTTCATAGATTATATGCAGCAATGAGCATCATTTTAAAAAAAATATATTGCAAATCGGTCCGAGTCACAGGTTTAACCGAAAAATTGACCAGTTCAATTCGGGTCATGCCGAGTTGATAACATGCCCAAACGAGAGGTTCGGAACGGTCAGACCACCAGTTCAGTCGGCCAGTCCAAGCCGATTTTTAAAACTATGATTATACTATCTCGTTAGTATTTTTGTTAAATATTAAATGTGAATTTTAATGGATTAGTAGATAAAAAATGAACTCAAGAGTTGTAAATCTTATCTAATTGTTACAAATTGATTTAAATTAGGATAGATCTTATCTTTATCTAATTGTTATAGTTTAAGTTAGATTAAGATAAATCTTATCTTTATTTTTTGGTGAAAATAAATCTTATCTTTATCTAATTGTTACAACTTATATTAGATATGATATATTAGCTTTTATTATTTTATCTCTTATCAATCAGTTATACATAAACTCTAAATATAACCTGTGAATGAAAAAAAAAACTCTAAATATACCCTGCGGTATCAATGAAAAACAATTGAGATTTCTCTTAATATGAGAGCGGAAACGAGTACTATAGAATCCTATCCATTGTCATCCCTAGATGTGTTAGAGATTTCACATCGTCTAATAATATGGCCAAATTTTTTTGAAGGGAATAATATGGGCAAAATATAGCATATAACTCTCACCTTACAATTTAAGTCAAATTATTTTGGCTTAAATATATTTTTGGTACCAGATAAATTTTTTAATTTAGTTTTTGTTCATAATAATTTTTTAAAACTTTTTAGTCGCTAATAAATTTTTTATTTTATTTTTGGTCCTCTAAATTTGTTTATATAGCACTTTCAAAAGTGAAATAAAATGATTTATTTTTATTTTATTTTTGGTCCTCTAAATTTGTTTATATAGCACTTTCAAAAGTGAAATAAAATGATTTATATAGCACTTTAGGAAAAAAAAAAGTCTTTTAAAAAAAAAAGGAACAAAAAAAGAATAAAAAATTTATTAGGGATCAAAATAAAATTTAAAAATTGACCATTGATCAAAACATATTTAAGCGAATTATTTTAAAGGTAAAAAATTTAGAACTTTCACCAACAAGGGACTTTATTATTAGGAGAATTAATCTCATAAATTTCGACTATTAAAAAATTTTAAAATAGCTTTCGGCAAAAATTTAGAACTTTCACTGACATCTGGAAAATGACAAATTTTGTTAATATCTGAATTGAAAGCTACAGATAGTTTTGCATTAAAAAAAAAAAAAAAACCACAACATAATGCTGATGACCGAACACTCATCATTATATATAAAAACAATATATTCATTGTTCATCCTTTAGGATTTCATAAATATTTCCAGCAAACATACTAGTCAAACACTAACTAAAACAAAAACAGCAAATCTTAAGAAGAAAAAAAACCCCAATAACAAAAACTAGAAAACAACATCTAAACATATTCCTCTTCACTACTTAACCTTTAAAAGAAACCATAATTATCTCACACATCACAGATAAGAGTCAAGTGATGTGAAATTAAACTTATTCTTTAAACAAAAATATTTAATTCAAACTTAATCAACCCTTCTGGGGAGCACTCCTCTTCTGCCAGAACTTGAACTGCAGAACTCTTTCCTCCAGCATCTGCTCAACTTCTTCCATTGGAACTCCCTTGGTTTCTGGCACGAAAATGAGAACGAAGAAAATTCCAATGAAAGCAACAAATCCAAATAACATGAATGTCCATGCTGTCCCAATAGCCACGGTCAAAGACAAGAAGGACTGAGAAACAACGAGATTTGAAACCCAACATGTTGTAGAAGCAATTCCTCCACAAACTCCACGGTACCTCAGAGGATAGATTTCAGAATTGACAACCCATGGAACAGTTCCCATCCCTGGTGAGAAGAATATGATATACAGTGCAAGTCCCATTATTGCAAGCCACCCAATATTGCTAGGACATCCTTCTGTGTACCATGCTCTATGTTCTTTTTGACACATACCCTTTGTGGCATCATTAGAAATCAAACATGCCCCAGGTAAGAACTGCATGCAAATTATAATAGACACTAGTGTAAGAACAAGCATATCAATGAATTCAAAGAATAATAATAATCACATTCCTAATATATGATGAAACATTGCATTTGACTTACCTTGTTAGAGGATGCGCAAAAACCACATTCTGCCTTTAGACACTTCATGCAATCCCATTCTTTAGGATTCATAGTTTTGCTGAAAGCAGTACAGGTGTTGTTGAAATGAGAGGTCTCAACAGCACTAATCATTGGAGAATGAGTTGCAGTGTGGTGGAAAGTGAAAGTTAAAAGGGCCAAGGCTACAACACAGCCACACAAACTCAACAAAGCAAGTTTCTTTCTCCCAGTCCTGTCAATGAAGTATATGCTCAAGATTGAACCGAATGCATTCAGCCCAGAAGTGATCAGGGACAGAAGCATTGCCGTCTGGTTGGATGCAAAACCAGCTAACTGAACAATTGTGGGACTGTAGTACATGACAGTGTTGATACCAGTGAATTGCTGGAAGATCTGAAGTCCCATTCCTGCGCACAAACCTCTCCTCACAGTCTTGGTTTTCAGCAGTTTGATTATGCTGATCTTTTCTGAATCTGCTTCCTTCATTTCCATAGTAACTGAGTCCCTCAAAGCTTGGATTTCAGCGTCAACTTCATTGGGTGGATAAATTTTCCTTAATATTGCTTTTGCTTCCTCCTCCCTTCCCTGTTACATAACAGAAAGACAGATCAGCAAATAAAAAGATACAATTCTAGCAAAAAGTATGAGTGATGATTTAACTAACCTTTCGGAACAGCCAACGTGGTGATTCTGGGAGTGTGAACATTAACACCACTTGTATTATAGCAGGTGCAGCAGCCACTCCAAGCATCCACCTCCATGTACCTGGCGCCTGAATAAAAAAAATTAACAAATTCTATGAGCACGTTACAAGAAAACAATGTCTTTTATAAGATAAAAGAAATTCAACCACACACAAGTATGGATTGTAATGCAACTTAGACAACATTGACTAAACAAGTTATGCAATTCGATTTTTTTTTTTTGCCTAAGTATCTATCCCTAGCTGATAGCCAGAGACTAATATCTCGAAATACGAAGATCTATTTAAGGGATTGGAGATCAAAGCCCGACCACATGCTTAAGGGCATGGTTATCGGCCAACTATACCACATCATGTTGGAATGCAATTCCATTTATAACATAGTATCTTTCATGTAATGAAGCATTAAAACAACTAGTAAGTAATAGAAAAGATTGTGGTGACCTTAGTGAAAGCCAAGTTGATGAGGTAGGAGAGAAATTGTCCCCCAGTGATGAGGAAACTGTTGAGAGCTACAAGGGCTCCCCTAACTCTGGTGGGGGAAGCCTCAGAAATGTACAGAGGAGATGCCATTGAAGCCATTCCAACACCAAGGCCAACAAAAACTCGACCCACGATGAGAACAGAAGGGCCAGGTGCAGCAGCCATTATAACTGACCCAATTAAAAAGAGGGTATCAGCTGTAATGATCGATTTTCTTCTTCCAAATCGATCGTTCATCCATCCACCAACTGCAGCACCTATTATTGCTCCAGCAATTGCTGTGCTCACAATAGCTTCCTGAAAATTTTCACAAGTATCAAGATAGTGTTTGAACACCACTCCATCATAATAAATTGACATGCACAACATGAAGATAAATGCTTTTAATTCAAATCAACATTGAAAGAAGACCCTGTGCAGTTTCACAAATTTCTACAAATAGTTCGTTAATCCATTTGAGGAACTTGTGCTTCAAACTCGGAACATCGAGGATAAATGTTCTGTATTATTCCCATGATAATTAATTAGAGGAACCTTTGACAAAAAACTAATCTTTTTTTTTTTTGAAGGGACAAAAAAACTAATCTTAACCACTTAAGAAATTAATTATCTGATGTACTATCGTTTATCAAAATATTACCAGTTAATTTAGCATCAGTTATACCACATTTTAAAAGAACCAAATCCTTATAATTTGTTTGGTTTGAAATAAAAAAGAAAAGATAAAAAAACTCTTGGTAAAAAAGAAAACTGGTGAGAAAAATTACATTTTAAATATTGATATAAGAGAAACATATGTGGAAAAAAAAATTCTCTTGAGTAAAAATTATGCCATTTTTAATAATAATGAATTGTAAATACAGGCAAAGGTATTTTAAGAAAGACGTAAAAATTTATTCTTCTCAATCTCAACCCTTTTCTCCAGTAAGAAATTATGCCATTTTTAATAATAATGAATTGTAAATACAGGCAAAGGTATTTTAAGAAAGACGTAAAAATTTATTCTTCTCAATCTCAACCCTTTTCTCCTAAAGTGAGAAAAGAAAAAGCGGTGCGCCTTTTTTCCTATTAAAGAGAATTTTCCCTTCTCTCTTTTTTCTCTCTCTTGTATTTTTCTTTTCCTTTTATTTAACCTTCATCAATAAGGCAAAATATCATTTAAAGATTTTAGTGACGTGTGCACTTACAGTATAGTTTAAGGAATAAAATATTAATTCATTACACTGTACTAATATTCTTAATAATTATATTTCCAATTTTTATTTGAAAATAAGGTAAAACTAAAAGATTTGAAAAATATATTTATTGATTTATAGTATCTCCAATGGGTGTAATTTAAACAATGCATTTTGAGTTGTTAATTGGTCCCCACTATGCCACATCAAAGTTAAGTAACTTATACACATTTTGTTCCAATAGTATAGTTTTAAGCAATCCTTAAATAACCCACCTTTAAATGATCCTAAAATGACTCGCACTTAAATGGAAAGAAAATATTTTTTTAAGCATAAGCAACGGTTGCTTATAGAAACAACGTTGCTTAATTTTAAACAACCCAACATGACACGTAGATCACCTCCAATGCTAAAAAAAACCTAAGCAACGATGCTTTAACATAAGTATCTCGTTAAACAATGAGCGTTGGAGATGCTATTAGAATTACAATAATTTTTAAATTAAATTAATAATAAATATACTTTAATTTATGTGCTTTAAAAGTAAAAGTAGTTTAATTACACATTTGGTCTCTATTTGTACAAACTTTACCTTTTAATACCTATACTTACAAATATCTATTTTAGTCCTTATACATATTATTTTTAATTCTTTTTAGTTCCAATGAGTTTAGACAAATGAATGGTTTTTAAGTATAAAGACTAAAAGGTAAAATTTAGGCTTAATTGCAGATTTTACCACCCAACTTTCATAATTTTGCAAATTTTGCCACCCAAGTTTTTTTTTTTGCGAATTTTACCACTCAACTTTCATAATTTTGTGAATTTTACCACTCAAGTTTTTTTTTACGAATTTTACCATCCAACTTTCATCATTTTGCGAATTTTACCACCTAAGTTTTCAATTTTTGTGCATTTTATCACCATGATGTTTCACAATTTTTTTTTTGAATTCTTTAACTTTTTTTTTTGGTAAAATATCAAAGTGGTAAAATGTGCAAAAATTGAAAACTTGGATGGTAAAATTTGCAAAATTAAAACTTGGGTGGTAAAATTCACAAAATTATGAAAGTTGGATGGTAAAATTTGCAATTAAGCCTAAAATTTATGTAACTATAAAGACTAATGAGTAATTAAACTAATAAACTAGAGCAAATTACACTCGCATCACTTGAGTTTTTTTAAATTACATATAACACAAACTCTTTTTTCTATTACACTAACTCTTTATGTTTGAAAACATTACATTGACATCCTCTTATATGTTATATAAAGACCCGCTCAATGTTTAAAAACATCATACTGACATCCTCTTGTATATTACACTAACACCCCCTATTTCTATAGGGGAGTTACCGTAATATTTAAAAAAAGAGATTCTTTGTGTAATTTACTCATAAATTTATTAGCAAAATTTTTTACTTTTTTTTATCGAGACGATATCTACATCTACATATAGTAGAAAATCAAATCAAATTGAAAAAAAAATAGAAAGAAAACCTTTTTTTGTCAAATATAACTATAAATAATTTGTTTATATAAAAAACATGAGATCTAAATCATTGATTGGACAATTATTCTTTCCAAAATAAAATTGTGAATTCTTAACAGTCGTTTTACTTGTTTACTTTCAGTGATCACTGGGTCCCATCTATTTTATATGCTAAGTTGCTACCTTTGCTTTTTTACGAGTTGATTGATGATGATGCAGTTTGAGAATATGTCATGGTTTGGAAAATAAAAAAGCATTTGTCAATTTTTGTGGACTGTTTTCAAATCCGAAGAAGAGGAAAAAAAAAAAACAGAGATGTGTAAAAACATAAAAATATTATAAATATATAAATTGAACAGGTCAAACTGGATCTTATGATATTCTTCTTCGATCTTATTTATAAGATCAATTAAAAGTGAATTTTTTTTACAAAATTCAATCCATAATATCTATGCATTAACTTTTTTAGACTGAAATACCTTCTCATTAAAAAGAAGAGAAAAATTGTATTGATGATTGACAAATCTTTAGAAAAGAAAAAAGAGCATTAATATCAATGGTAATTTTGAAAAAACAAGAACGGATGTAGTATTAAAAAAAGTAACAGAATCTCAAAATTAAAAATTTAAAAATAAAAAAGTGAGAGAGTCACATGTCATATTTAATTACCGATTAAAAGTTTCAGTAACGCATTTCTCGTGATGATCGAGCAAAAATGCAGAAGAAGACAAACTAAACCAATATTCGCCAAATGGACGGTCAAACAAAATTCATGACTGACATCAGACAAAGGGTAAATAAAAATTTAAACTATTTCGTAAAAGAGTAATGATGTTAACACAATAAATTATGTATTCAAGAGAGGTGAAAAAAATTAAGATAAGATAAGATAATCATTTTGATTTTTGAGAAGCAAAGTGATAAGATAAATAACATGATAAAGAGATAATAAAAAAAGAAAAAAAAATATATAATCGGGCTTAAACGTTAACTATATGAATAGCAATATCCACGAAAAATATGCAAATTTTCCGCAAAACGGATAAAGGTCGTTTGAGATAAAGTAATCTTAATGCAGAAAACCATGCGTTTTGTTTTTGCGTGTAACTCCGTGTATTGTTAACTGAAAACAATGTATGAGGACATTAAGGTGGCGTTTCCTTGCAATTCTGTTTTCTGTTTTTATTTTCTGTTTTCAGTTTTTAATTACAAAACTGTCACTTTATTTTCAGTGTTTCCTGTACAAATCTTAGAAAACAGAAAACAAAATAAAAATAAAGTGACAGTTTTGTAATTAAAAACTGAAAACAGAAAATGAAAACAGAAAACAGAATCGCAAGTAAACGTCCCCTAAATTTCATTAAAGAAAGAGTGGGAATTCACAAAGCAGTTTTAATTTACTAATTGTATATGAAGGACAAAGGTTTCATTTAGGGGGGTGATAAGCATGCATTAATTACCTGAAGCCAAGTCTTCCTATCTACAGCTTTGAAATCATCCCTTATATACAAAAGAGCCCCAGATATCACCCCTGCAAATACACACACCCACCGATCAATCACCAAATACAAAAAAAAAAAAAAAAAAAGAAGCAAAACATAGGAATGATATATGACATAAACAGGTGCCTTGATTATGTAACAAAGAAACAGATTTTTTTTTATATCAAAAGTTTTTTTTTTTTTTCAAAGACAATTCTATTTAAAACACGATTTTGGACATGTTTCCTCTGGACCTAATCTGATAGTAAAAAGAAAAGGAGAAAAATGTTAGATTTGGATTTACCGGTGTCATAGCCAAAAAGAAGGCCACCAATTCCTGCTGAGAAAGCAAGGCGAAGGACATAAGGATTCTTCCATGAGAGGGAGAGGCATTCTCTGAAGGCAGAGATATCAGCGTCGGGTACTCCTCCTTCCATATACTAGATCGATCAACAATGGTCGTTATGAACAGAGAAGAAAAAAGAGAGAAAAAGAAAAGAGTGAGAAAATGAGGCAGAACTGAGAGTGATGAGAATGAGTAACTGAGGTACCGAATTTATAGAGGGAAGACCCCGGTTTTGGATGTTAATCCCCCCCACCACTTCACTAGCAAGCTCGATAACGCGCTAACTATCAATTTCTTTGATTTTCTTTTAACATAATATTAAATATTTTATTACGTATATTTTAATAGTATAATAAATAATAATAATAGTATTAATTAATTTATTAATACTACATCTGTTTTCCTAATTAATACTCTAGTAATTATGACTGCGATAACAAGTGGTTTTTATAAACACTCATTAAATGTTTTTTTATCATATATTTTTAGTGTAAAATTCTCTACATTGTCGGTCGAACTTAATCTAGCTTGAAATTTGACTAAAATATAAGCATATAATTCTTATAATTAAAACAAAAATTTGTTTATTTTTTTCTTATATAATGGACCAGAGGTAGTATATGAATAGATTCCAAATATAAATAGAGTTTAATTGATATGTATTATTAGTGTTAAAAATTTTATATTGTCGATCAATCAAAATCATTATTAAAATAACTCTTAAGATAATTATTACTATAGTATTTTGGTGCATTACAAGGGTCAAATCAAATATGTAAATTTTATGATTATAAGTTTTCTTTTTGCTTTAAAAAAAAGTTTTTTTTTATCATAAAGAGTGAAAAATTATTCATATCATATCATATAATTAAATAAATATATAAATGACGTTGTTCAAATTTAATAAAATTATTTATAAAAAATATTAAATATATCTAAATATAATGATTGTCAACATAATAAAATCAAATTAATTAAAATTCAATGATAATTCTAATTAATACTTATAATCCTTAAGATAGAACATCTACATATAATTAAATAAATATCAAATGTTTTTTTTTTAAAAAAAAAGATAATAAAAGAGATGAGGATAATTTATCTTGAAGAAATCAACATCTTTCCTATGAAACTATAGATGAGAATAGTAAATTAATTTAAACCAGGAAAGAGACAAAGGACTCCTAAAGAGATGAAAGAACCTAAATAAGGAGATAAAAGAAGAAGAAAAGAAATATTACGAGAGAAAATTTGAATGTTTAAAATTATCTACTTCCTCATACCTTCACTTAACATGTTATCTTAAAATTAAATATGTTCCTTTTTTTTTTGACAGAAATTTAAATATGTTCCTAATATTAACAAGCCATTTAATTTAATTTCTTACCTCTTTTAAGCTATTATTTTCAACATTTTATGTTTTAACTTGAATTTCAATATTTTTAAATGAAATTATTAATAACTAAAAATAACAATATATCACAATATAAATTATTTATCATAAATCTAAAGTATAATTTATATGATCAAAAATATTTATTTAATATATATTTTAACTATAATATAATTTATATATTTAGAAGTATTTGTTTATTATAAATTTTAGTTGTATAAAATATTTATTTTATACAATGCACAAACTAAAATGCTAGTAATTTATATTGTGATGCAAATTATTTTTAACTATTTATAATTTCTTTTAAAAAATATTGAAATTAAATTTAGAAATACAATGAAAATGATAGATTAAAAGAGAAAAAATAAATAGTAAAATTAAGTATACAAATAAAGACAAAAGAATTAAGAGTGATTTCAGACGATCGAGAAATTATCAAAGGGGTTTAACTCAGTTGATTGAGTAGGGTGTGCGTGAGTTATTGTAAATCCCTTGGTATCTGGATTGAGAAATTATCAAAGAGGTCTAGCTCAGTTGATTGAGCAGGGTGCGTGAGTTATTGTAAATCCTTTGGTATCTATTTTCGATTCCTACGATAACACTTACTTTTAAAAGTTCAGGGACAAAAATATTTGATGGTGAAGTACAAGGACTAAAACCAAGTATTTTACAAATATAGAGACTTAAAACATATTTTTCCCAAAATTAAAGTTAAGAAGTATAATCACATTCTCATGAATATTGTAATTGGGAATGTTATTCTTAGGCATATCTAAAAATATGTTTGGCTAATTTTTAATATTTCTATAAATACTTTTAAATTTTAAAATAAAAAATAAAAGTAAAAATAAAAATTATAGCGGAGTTAAAAGATAATTTTCCATATTCCCATGAGAATGTAACTTTCCTACGAAATGCAACCTTTCTAGGAATAAAAAATACATGACAATATTTTTTTATAACATCCTAACAAACATAGAAATAAATATTTCACTTTCACATTTTCAAGAATGTAAAAAGATTCTACGATATAAATGCCTCCCTAAAAATGTTCTCATTCATTATGGGAGTTCATATTTTATAATATATGAGTGGATAATTAAATAACATTTATTTTTGATAATTTTCCTATTTTATTGATAACTATTATAAGAAAACATCATTTTAATGAAATTAAAGTATTTAACGGTAGTCTTTTAACTCATACCATACATAATTATTTGATTTATAGAATTAGAATTGTGTATACAAAAGGTAAGTGTATTTTAAAATTAAATATTATAAATATATTACCTAAAAGTAATCAATAAGATTTATTAAATTCAAGTATATACCACCAAGTGCGTGGATCAACTGGCATTGGATTGTTTCAGCTTAACCAGGTTTCGAGTTTGAGCCCTAGTATGCAGCTACATTAAATCCTCAGAGGAAAAGCTTTGCCGCCTATAGTGGTCATATCCGCCTTAAACAAGATTGCCTCCCGTGAAGGCCAAGAGTAAACTAAAAAGATTCATATTATTATAATAATAATAATAGTAGTAGTAATCTAAATATAATAGTTAAATTGATAAACTCGTATCATAACTTAATGAGAATTTGTGGTCAAATATATTGCAATCCTCTTAAAAGTTTTTCTTATTTTAATTTAAAGGAGGAACTAAAAAAAAAGGTGAAAAATGTGCAAACTTATAATCCATAGGATTGGTGCAGTGGTGTAAGACCTGTTGCGTTCACATGTGGGGAACAATTATTTAACAGAAGAACTTGTATTTCTCTTGGACCAACGACAATTACGTATCATGAGTAGATTAATATTTGAACCAGTGAATTGAAGGTCACCTATAATCTCTAACCCATGACCAAAAAATGTGCAAACTTATGAGTACAAGCGATCTTGGCATTAGCCATATTGGCAAGGTAATATGCAACCTCATTGCCAATATAAGGTTAATGTACTACCAAATAGTACAAGCGAATGAATCGGGACGGCATAACGGATCAGCAAGTTATTTGAATTTTAAAATTAGTTGTAAACATTCATTTTAGCAATTTTAAGCATTTTTAATTGAATAAATAATATATACACAGATATTATTAAAAAAAAATATTATTATTCAATCATAAATCGTCATATATAATAACTAGTATTTTAGCATGTGCATGACACAAAATAAATGTTTATTTTATTCAATTAAAATTTATAGTTTATAATATAATTTATATATTTCTCAATATATAAATTATATTATAATTAAAATTTGTAATAAATAATTTTTTAACATAGAAAATATATTTTAGATTTATGATAAATAAGTTATGTTGTGATATATTGTTATTTTTAATTATTGATAATTTCTTTAAAAAAAATTCATATTCACGTTAGAACTACATATGTTAAAAATGATAGATTGAAAGAGATAAAAAGTTAAAATAAATCATTCAGTTGATATTAAAAGTATAAGATTATATATCATATGTATGTTAGGAACATATTTGAATTTTGAAGATAAAATATATATATTTGAAATTGATTTCTAATATTCAGTATAGATCGTTAAATCATTCAATTAATATTAAAATTTAAAAGCATAAGAGGGTGTACCAAATGCATGCTAAGAGAGTGAAGTTCAACGTTTCATAAGTGGAGAGTATTCAAACGAGAAGAGTAAATGTGAGTAGGGGTGTTCGCGGATTGGATTGGATCGGTTTTGAAGGAAAAAATCATCCGATCCAATCACTTTGATTTTCCTAATTCATCATCCAATCGGTTTTGTTCAAGATTTTAATCCGATCCAATCCAATTTAAAGCGGTTTGGATTAGATCGATTTTTAGTTTTAATCTTAATTTTATTTTTTTAAGAAAATATTAAATAAATGGTAAGATATATAATACTTATAATAAAAAGTAATTCAAAATATCAAATATTTCATTTATACGCCATTATATAACTATATCAAAAATAAATATTATACAACTTGATAATTAAATTTATGCATCTTAACTCAAATAGTTAGTAAAAAATTATCTTTAATTAAATATTTTTATAAATAGGTATAAATTATGTGATAATTTTATAATTATATAAGAAATAAAAATATAAACATGAGTGATATTATCAATTTATGAATAAAAATATATACATATATAAAAGTTTGGTTTGGATTGGATTGGTTTTGAAAATCAAATCCAAAATCCGATCCAATCCAATAAAAAATTTCGATTTTTCAAATTTTTGATCCGTTCGATTTTCGATTTTTTAGATCGATTTTTTCGATTTTTATTAGATTGGATCAGTTTATGAACACCCCTAAATGTGAGGGAGCGGGAAAAGTGGAGGTCTGAGAAAATTGATAGACTTAGACATTTATATATACATGAGATAATAGGTTTGTTAACTTTTATAATAAATGAATAAATACCTTAAAAGTTATATCAAAGATTAACAACTTACTACATTATTGTTAAACTCTTTTTAATTTATATTTTTTTTATATTTTATTAAAATTGATTTTGTAAATCTTTGTAATTTTTATTTTTTAATTAATTGTTACTTTAATTTATACTATTAAATTTTTTCTTGAATTTAAAATAACAATTCAATTCACAAGATATTTAGTGCCTATTTAGTGGACAACACTATCTTGTCCTATTGTAATTAATTGTTTGATGCACCAATGTGATATGATTTCTTTATCCTATTGCTTATTTTATCACGTTGATGCATTGTATTTCACTATTTCTTATTCTAAAAGGGAACTAAGTTAGAAAACAATAAGATAAAATAATTTTTCTCTTTCACCATGACCACTGCATCACCACCGCTACTGTCATTCCCACTGCAACCATCACCATCACTATCACCGCTACCAACATCGATACCACCATGTGGTGGTGGCGGCAACAATTTTAAGTGGGTTTTTTAATTTCAGTCTTCTATTTTAATTTAAGGTTGAGATTACACACACACATATACATACATAAATATAAACACACACACACACACATACATACATACATACATACATACATACATATATGCACACACAAAAAGATATATAATAAAAATAGTATATAAATATATTGAATTTAACATTTATTATTAATTAAAATATTAAAAATTAATAATTATTATTCAAATATTTTTAAGAAAAATATTTGAATATAATTAGAATTTTGAAAAACTTATATAATTTTTTATAATTTAAGAAAAGTAACTACATAAATAAAAAAAATTGCATGATTTAGTTAAAATTATATATTTTTATAATTTAAGAAAAGTAACTACATAAATAAAAAAAAAATTGCATGATTTAGTTAAAATTATATATTTTTATAAATTTTATAATTTGTAAAATTAAAAAATTAAATTAAAAATTACTTTTCAGAAAATTATATGTAATTTTAGTGAAAGAGTAATTTTGTCATTTGAACACAATAGTTGCTAGAGAAAGATTAATTAATTCTACCACTATACTTTACATTTTGTCGATATTAAACTATGTCACGTACATTGTGCACGTTTCTTCTGGGTGCAGACATCTAAAAATCAACTGAGGACATGACTATAATTTTGTTTTACCTTTGTTCTTTGTTAGGGTTACAATGCACACATAACATAGCGACAAAATTAGAATCATTATTTATTATTAATATTATATGTATATTGAGTTGCGTCCAGTTCATTGGATTTGGAACTTATTAACCCAACACCCAACCCAATTATAATCGGGTAAGCCAAAATGAACTCAAACTAATCCGATGATCTAACCCATCTCTTTGAAATATAGTTGGGTTGAATTAGGTTGATTGGGTCTGTGAGTCGATTGCGACCCATTTATATCCTTGATTATTTCACTTATTAACACTTCTTAAATGACTACTGGGTAACTAATTTAAGTAGTGCATCTTGTAATTACATGAGAAAAACATTTCAAGGATATGAAATTATGGTCAAATGCATTCATCCGTAAAACATGCCTAATTGGCTACAAATTTCCCCCCATTTTTCTCTCTTATTAGGTAATGAGTCAAATTTACTCAATTAGTACATTTTTAGGTAAATATAATGTTTTTCCCTTTTCATTTCACATTATCTTTTATGCCATTCTCTTTTATGGTTGGCATCCTACCAGGAGAGCAGATCCATAAAATTGAGCCTAATCAAATATGTTTTATTCCCAAGTATTGTTTCTTTTGACAAAAAGCATAAAAAAATTTGTTTCTTTGGACTATTTATAAACAATAGTGGCATTTCAAACAAGACGCGACTTGGAAAGGCGCAACCTTGTAATAGAAGGGGGGTGAAGCCTGAAATGACATTGTTCTGCATTGAATAAGTGTGATGAAACTTCACGTGTCGAGGCGCTTCGATCCAAGGGTTAGGAAGCTTTCATTGAAACATCGCATTTCAAGTCATCTTAATCCAATGGCTGAGGGGCCCTTACACAAATGTCACAATCAATGACTGTTATGCCCCTTCTGATAAGATGCCATCTTTTATTCGTCAATCTACAATCACTCAAGAATGAAGAGGCATGACACGTAACCTTAAATAACATTATTATTTAGGAAAACAAGGAGATACGACGTTCTAGTCGGCAATAATGCAATAAACCACTTCTAGCAACTCGATAGACAAAGGAAAAAACATCAAGATCTTTTGTTCAAGTTGAACTCAGAGCTTAGAAGCTTGTGTACTTATTGACTTAGTAGTTTGACCACCTAAGTACCTGAGCTGTATGAACTATGTGTCGACAATCCAGTTGATGAGAATGGTCAAGAGGCAACCCAAAGGCACATATTAAGTAGGGACGTGGGGAAGTTACTAAGGACAGTTACTAGGGTTGTAACCGTCCACTAATTAGACAAAATACATAAAAGGTAAGCACCAGGTAAGGGTGGGCAAAAAATTCTCACCCGATTGAAACCTATCCTATATGGTATAAAAAGTACATCTTAATCCGGTAATTTTGGATATTGGGTTAAAAAATGAAAACAAAATCTATCTTATACGGATAGATTCGGGCGGGTGCGGGTTGGAAAAAAAAATTGTTGGAACCTACACCCAACTGAATACTTAACCTTTTGTTACCCCTAATTGTATACAACTGCATTGCATATGCACTGACGTTACTGATTTCCTTTCAAAATTCTTATTTACGAAGTAAAAGCTTTCAGTTTCAAAATACCTTTCTCTCTCTCACATGCTATCTACTTAGTGCCTAGCCCTTATAGACGTCATTTAATCCCTCCCTCACAAAGCAATGAAAGCATCTCATATTCCTGACCTACCATCACCTTCCTTCTCCCACATCACACCAACACACGTTACACCCCCCACGATCCCTCCCCTCTAAACCTCCAACCCTTCCCATGGAGTGCTTGTCTAGCCGCACCATAAGTTCACAATCAACCCACCTACCATAAATCAGAGGCGCCATTGCACCATCCACCATTAAGGATAACTTTGCACCTCCAAGCATCAAACCTTATCTCCACCTTCCCTCCGTTGTGACACCTTCTATCTTTTATTATTAAGTTGTAACACTAGTATCAATTGTGTGCAACTTTTACCAAGAGCATGTTTGATCTCCAAATGACTCCACAAAGAACATAGGCTATCATACACTAGAGGATGTCTCAATAAATTTGGATGACTAGTAATAATGGAGCTTGCATTCTACATTATATTCTTCTCACCTGGGATGGGCATTGTGCCATGGGTTGCCAACTGAGATTTATCCCTTAAGGTATCGAGGAATATGTGGAGGAATGCCAACTAATGGGGTCTCAAATCTTATTGTTGCCCAGCCCTTCCTATCCTTGACACAAGCTATTGGCACATGATGAACATGTATGATATTTATATTCATCACTGTTGAGGCCATTGTCTTTGTTAATATTATTTTAGTGCCACAACCCAAAGGACTTTCGATGGAAGAGTGGAAAAGATGTTGGAAAAAAGATCTCTCGAAAAATCTGTTTTTAGTCCTTAGTGGTAGACGACATCAATGAAAGTCATGAAAAGTAGTGATGTGGTGCTCAGAAGTGTACACGTGGCAAAAGTATCATTGTCTGCCTCTAGGGACTGAAAATAAATTTTTAAAATTGTAGGAACTATTTTTTTTTTTTTAATTTGAGGAACCAAAAATGGATCTACACCCAAATTTCATAGATTAAAATCATAATTAAACCCAAAAATTAATAATAATTGGTAAAATGATTTATACGTATATGTAATCCTTATTAAATATATATTTTTATTTATTTTTAAAATATTTTAGATTAAATTTTAAAATTAAAAAAAAATTAAATAGACCAGTTATTTATCGATTATGAAATAATCTTATTTTTTAGAGTTAATAAACCTATTACTAGACTGATTCCAGTTGAATTAATTGGTCCAGTGCGATTTTAAAAATCATAATTACAACAAGAGAATTGATATGTTTGACTTTTGCCCAATCGCAATCAATGAAGAACCGGAACTCACGCTTACGATTACGTCAACAGCATTCACAAGTTAATTTTCTTTTTCTTTTTCTTTTTGATATACCAAATTAATTTTCGTTACATTTGATTATGGGGGGCAAAAATGTTTGTGCAATTTCATTGTCATATGAAGATGTTCCGGAAGTGTAATATGCTTTTGCAAGTTGCAAGTTTGCAAGTTCTTCCATTCAATATGTTTCCTATTTTTGGAAATCTTGTTACTCGTTAGCTAAGCTTATCCTTTGTGAATTGTGATATTAAAAAACCAATTTTCTATATCTATACTATGTATGAACTATGAAGTATTGACGTTCAATTTGCCCAATAATCAATTTGGCAAAGGATGTTGAGTTACTGAATCATCATCGATTCAATCATCGAGTCACTCGTCGAAATCGAATAGATTGAACTGTGTTTATATTAAATATGTAATTTAAAACGAAATTGAGTGAGGTAAAATGTGACTTCTAATTTCATTCCGTGCAAGCTGAATTAATGAATAACTGCCATAACAAATGTATCCAAAGAAAATAACTGCCATAACAAAATAATAAGGCTATATTTTTTATTTTGATCCTTTAATTTATTTTTTAAGTTCAATTTGATCCTCTTAATATTAAAATGTTTAGTTAGATCCTATAATTTTTTTAAATATTCAATTATGTATCTTTTTATTTTTAGAAAGTTCAATTAGGTCTTTTATTTTTTAAAATGAGTTCAATTTGGTCTTACTTAAAACTAAATTTGGTCCTATTTTTAAAAAAAAATTCGAAGCAAATGAAAAAAAGGGACCAAATTAAACCCATTTTAAAAAATAAAGAATCTAATTGAATATTTTAAAAGTAAAGGGACATAATTGAATTATTTTTAAAAATTACATGACCTAATTTAAACCTTTTAATAATAAAAGAACCAAATTCAACATAAAAAATAAATTAAAAGATCAAAATAGTAATTAAAAAAAAAGTATCCTACGTGTCACAATGAACTTTCCTAAATCCTAACTACCTCTTTGTGTTCAATTATAAATTATAAATAAATATTCATTGAAAAGTAACCAAGTTGGATGATATTCAAATCCAAAGGCTTGGTTACTAACTACCTCTCTGTGTACAATTATAAACTACCTCTTTGTGATATTTTTTTCTCTTTGCATAAATATTAAGGCTTAACTATTAATTTGGTCTTTTTATTTTTGAAAGTTCCAATTAAGTCCTGTACTACTCGGACTCGACTTTCCACCGAGTAGCTGAACTGGCCGAGTAGGTACTTCTCACTCGGACCCAGAGAGTAATAACAGAAAGCATATCTTATCATAAGATAAGATAGAGAAAGATCAGAACATAAGATAATGACTGAAGATAGAATTATCTCTATCTTAATCATGAGATTTGATAGGAAAATAATCCTATATAATCTCCCATTTTAGCCCTATAAATACAGCAACGATCTAATCCAACAAGGTACGAAATTCTTAATCCTAATCATGATACCTGCCTCCTACCTCTGCACCTCTAACTTGAGCGTCGAAGTGTCCTTGCAGGTACACCCCCATCAGTCAGAGAGGAGATCTCAGCGGAACCACCGCACCGGAAGTCTTACCAAAATCAGGTAAGAACATTTGGCGCCCACCGTGGGGCCCGGTGAAACTATTCCCAGCCACATCGATCAAGAGAACACAATCACAATGACAACAACCCAGGGAAAAACAGCGAACCATGAAAAGCAACCACAAGGGGGGAACCCAAATACAGGGCACACCTCCTCCAGGGGATACCCAAGGAGGTAACTTCAACAACGTGGCGCCCTTCCCACACCAGGCGCTTAAGAATCACCCGCTGATCCAAGCCCTGCAAAGGGAAGTCAACACGCTGAAACAGAATAGCTCAAAGGAGATATAAGACCTCCGCAAGGAGAACGCCACCCTCCGAGAGCAGTACCGGAAACTGCAGGAGGACCGGAACAGACTCTCGGCTGTCCACGTCACTGCCAACGGACCATCGGCGACTCACACAACTGCCAATAGACATCCTGACCGAACAGAGCAGGAAGACACCACCTGGAGCGAGGCAGACCGAACAACAACCCACCTAGAGTTGAGACCCGCCCCGAGACGAAGCACAATACCTGAGACAACGAGGTGACACCCTTTCGTAGATGGAATCATGGAGACTCCACTACCGGCGGAGTGGAAACCTTTGTCTATGGACCGATATGACGGCATGACTGACTCGGACGAGCACATCGACGCGTTCGTCACGCAAGTGAACCTGTACACAAACAACGACGCCATCATGTGCCATGTGTAGAGGTGGGCAAACGGACCCGGGCCCGCGGACTAACCCGTTAACCTGTAACCCGTACGATATACGGACTCCATTTTTTCGAGTCCGTTTAAAATGCGGGATTTTTAGCTCGGCCCGTTTAACCCGCGGGCTAAACGGGTTTTAACCGAGGGCTAAACGGGCAGTCCGCGGGCTTTTTTTTTTATTTTTTATTTTAGGATGTTATTTAAATATTCAATGAAGTATCTATTTGTATTATATTTGTGTGCATTTAAAATTTGCACTTGACTTGTTTGGATCTAGACTTGACACACTTGCAAATTAAGCACTTTTTATATGGTTGGTGATATATTATTTTGATTTAGTATTGATTGAGTAGTGCTTGAGTATTAATTGATTGAGTAGTGTTTGAGTATTAATTGATTGAGTAGTGCTTGAGTATTAATTGATTTGTGTATATCAAAACCTTTGATATTGATTTTGTGATAGGTGTCGCTGCATATGTATATAAATTTTTTTGGCTTTTTTTTAAAAAAAGAAAGATTTAAAAAATGGTTAAATTTTAGTTTAAAAAATTTAATTTTCAAAATGGTTGATGATACAATATTTTGTCATAGGTGCTGCTGCACATTATAATTTTTTTTGGATTTTTTTTAAAAAAAAAAGGTGTAAAAAAAGGTTAAATTTTAGTTTTAAAAATTTAATTTTTATTTTTTTTTAATTTTTTCTGTTAAATGGGCCAGCCCGTTTAGCCCGCGGACTAAACGGACTGGTCGCGGGCTTGAAAAATTAGAGCCTGTTTACAATGCGGGCTAAACAGACGGGCTAAACGGGCCGCGGGCCAAACGGGTTACGGGCGGGCCCGTCCTTTTGCCCACCTCTAGCCGTGTGTTTCCAACAACCTTAAAGGGGACAACGTTGAACTGGTACACACGACTCCCCCTTCACTCGATCGACTCTTTTGCCACGTTAGTCACTCGTTTTGGCGCTCAATACGCTACGAGTCGACCTCACCACTTGACGGCAGTGGCATTAGCCAACATTCGGCAAGAGGACAACGAGTCTCTCAGGGACTTCATGGAGTGATTCGCCGAAATCTCCGTCAAGATCCGAGACTTGAATCCATAGGTAGCACTGACCGCCATGCTTATGGCGCTAAAGTCCGGACCCTTCTCGGATAGTCTCTGCAAGAATGAGTCAGGGGCGAGTCCTTTAAAAAGCAGGAGGAACGCGAGAAACCAGGAACAAGCCGAGAGCGGAGTAGCAAGTCTAGAGGCGACAGACCGCCTCGCGCAAGGTTTTCTCATTACACCCCTCTAATAGATAGCAGAGCACGGGTTCTAGAAGAAGCCTGCAGTGCTGAGTTGATAAGCCTACCTACTCGGAACCGCTCCCCAGAAAAGACAGACATGTCCAAATTTTCTAGATACCACCGAGTGCACGGACATGCCACTGAAGATTGCACAACCCTGAAGGATAAGATTGAAAAACTTATCCAACAGGGCAAATTACGACGTTTTGTCCGAAACAACAATCGAAAGTCTTACCAAAATCAGGTAAGAACAAGTCCTTTATTTTTTTTAAATACTTCAATGTAGTCCTTTATTTTTTTAAAAAATGCCTCAACGTGGTTCTTTCCGTCTAATTGAAGCCGACGACGTTAAGTTGTAAATTCCGGCGGAAATAATCACATTGAGCCATTTTTAAAAAATAAAGGACCACATTGAGACATTTAAAAAATAAAGGACGTGATTGGAACTTTCGAAAATAGAAGAACCTAATTAAACATTCTAAATAAATAAATGAATAAATAAATTGATAATTAAGCCAAATATTAATTACATACTGAATAGTACTAATTATTAATTAATGTCATTCTTTCCCTTATTTTCATGCTTTCTTTGTCTCATGATGCTGACATTCTGTTTCTTTTTTTTTTTTTTTCCATCTGTTGGTCTTTTCTTTTAATTTTCTTGCACTTTATTGTTTAAGTTTGAGAAAAGTACTGAATTATAAGAATCAAATTTGTCCTTAACATCTTACATACACTATGGAAAGATTTATAAAAGAAAAAAATTGTTGATTTGTAACAAGGTTACTCTTTTCATGGCCTACCTTTATTACAAAAGTGACAGCTAGAAAATGCTACAATTTGATCTCTTCAAACTTTTTTAAAGAAGGTAAAGTCAACAAATTGACAATCATTCTCTTAAAAAAAAGTGATAATCTTCATCGTCATGAGGTTATAATAGAAAGTTGTTGGGTTAGAACTATTTTTTTTTAAAAAAAAAATTGTTTAATTTGTTTTATATATGAATGCTGTTAATTGTTTATCCAGTTGTTAGTTGTTACTTATTTGTTGCAAGTGGATTTCTGAAACACACTATTCATTGGTTTTTTAGTTGTTACATTACACACATACAATTTTGGCTGTATTGTCATATCAAAATGATAAGAAATTCACCACGTGTTGGGTTTGGTTGTAACAAAAAAATGGACTTGTCTTCTACAATTTTAACTCTATATAGGTAAAGCCGAAAAGAAAATGACAACAACCAATCATGTTTGATGATTTAGTTAATAAAATAGAAGGATAAGGGAATGTCTTGAATCTTTTCACATGAAGAAATTGAAAGGGCAAGAAAGAGACCTCTATGGCGAAGTGCTAAGAACGCAGGCAAAGTTTTTATGACATTGAAGAAAAGAAAGTGCTACTTAGTGGTAGAGGAATGAGCTAAAGGGCTTGTATTATTTCCATAAAGCTTGGTGCAAAGTTGTGGGGTTGTTGTTGTGTGACCTTTAAGAACTTTAGGTCCATAAGAAGGTTCATCACAAGTTCTTTGCCTCATAACGCCTTTACAAAAGAGAGCGAATGTATTCATTAAAGAGAAAGATGGAAAAAAGAAAAGGGGGAGCGAATTTCTTTGGCTCTGGCCCAATTTTTTCCTGTTCGAAAGGATCTTGTAAGGGGCACCATTCAATAATGACGATACTTTTTGTAGTATACTATACAAAAGTGGATAACTACAATTTGGTTGTTTTGCATATAATGATAAACGAATAAATACCCATTTTTTATTTTCCATATTAAGAGGTTCGTATCAAGCTTTCAAAATTATAAATTGAATTGCATATTGAGTCAATGTTACCCTTTTCTCATCCAAACAATGATACCAAATTTACTAGGAGTCAATGTTACACTTTTTTATTTTAGTGAAAAATATCTTTCATCCTTTATAAGAAATAAATAATAAATTCATCAAAACAAATAAAATATTAAGTTAATTAATTTTAATTAATAATAAAAAAATTTATTTTAAAATACTCATAGAATTAAATAATTTATCTAATGACTATATTTAATTATACTACTTGCAATTTAATGAATAGTTTTTTTCACTATTGAATATGATGAATTTTGAAATGCCACTAAAATTTAATTTAAACCAAATGACATATAGGAAATGTTTGAATGTCTTGTAAACAAACTTCATAATAATTTAAGGATATGAAATAAAGTTAGCAATTAATACATTTAAAAATTACTCTATTTTTTATATTTAAGATAAAAGAATACACTCGTTTATTTTTTATATAAAAAACTAGACAATTGCAATATTATAATAAAGTATTAGTCGAATCTTATTTTACACAAATGTTACTCATAATTTTGAACATTCTTTATTATAATATGACACTCATATGCATGTTTTTAATTAATTCCAAAATCAATTAAAGTTCTATACTATAATTTACTGTTGGATAAATTTTTACACATAGGTTAATAAAATTTTATTATATGCAAAATTATTTTTTATTTGAAAAATATTTAATGATATGTAAGTTTTTTTAAATGTGACCTATTTACTTACAAACTGTATTTTAAAGTATATATGAACCTCTTTGCTCTTTGCTAGAGGCAATTAATATTTTTGGTATAAACCATAGGTATTTTTTAGTAGAGACAATTTTGTTCGAATAGGATATGACTATTATGGACAATAAAACTCTCCTTCTGCATATCCAAGATTCGAATTCGAGTTCCTGGTTAAATTAATATAATACTATACTACTATTCTTTAGCGGTTAACTAAAGTTTAGATACTAAAAATTAGATTTTTAAAAAGTTTAGGAATTTTAACCAGTCTAAATTTTGTTCAGGGACTAAAAATCAAATTTTAAAAAAGTTTAGGGACTAAAAACTTAATTAACACATTCTTTAACTCTCTTTTCTCTTTAAGGAATGTATACTTGCGGGGTTCTCCCTCCTATTTGTATCCTTCCCGTAGATTAATTTATCTGTTTCTCCATTCTTATCCAATATCTTGACAAGTCTTCCCGTGAATGGGTTGTGGTGCACAAGATTCATGACTTCAAGTAATTAATTTAAGATGGTGTTTCCCATGTCCGAAAGAGGAATAGTAGTTCTTTCCCGAGCATTGGCTAGAGGCACTTTTACAAATTTACCACACGGTTGGTCCGTGAGTTTCCTTTTTTTAAATTTCGATTCTACTTTTTCTTTCTCTCAGATTTTTTTTAACTTAAAAATATTTAACTACAGTATTATAGTATATCTATACCAAAATTAAAGAAAAACTTACCTAGATATAGCTATTTCCAGGAAAATTTCATCACCCTATAATGATATTTGAAAATTCACTGAAAATATATTCACGTCACGTAGTACCCAACAGTTCATCACTGCCGCAAGAGGAAGATCCCATTTTTTAGACCAAATTCTTGGAGAAGGCTAAAGTTCCATTAACATCGTCCTTTCAGAAACACGTGAAGCTAATAAAAATGTAATCACACAGTAAAATTGAAAAAGAGGAAAGGAACAAAGAACGTGAGAAATCAGAAAACAGAAGTAAATTAGAAGATAGTAGTGAAAGCAAAATATATCCTCGATGAATACGTGTTTTGAAAAGAAACACAATAAAGTTGAAAGATGCATACTTGTTTAATATATAAATCAAATTAGACTGATATAACCCTAAAAATATTACACTCATCTTTATCCGTTAATTTTTTTATGTGTTCTTTTTCCGTTAATTTTAATATAATTTAACGCTTCTAATTTAATCACTAAACCCAAAACACATACCTCCTGAATCTAAAACAACCCTTTGTATTGTGCAACAATTACACAAATACTGTCACCTTTGCGCAGCAATTACACAAATCCTGCTATCACCAACTACTCATAAGCTCATCAGATTGAATAAAATGTTCAGTGCTGCGATTTCACAAACTTTGATATGAATGTACGATTGAGAAAAGGATGTTGAAGTTGTATTCAATGAATTAATTAAAATCAGTCATGTTTGTTATTATTAAACTATTTTATATAATACTATAAATATCAAGAAACCATCAAATTATTAGGACTTAAAGCATATAGCCTAGATAATTAGGTGATTGAGTCTCATGACTTAAGTATTATATTAAATATAGTTTATTCTTTTTTTTTTTTTTTATCAGCAATAGTTTATTCTACTTAACCTGAGACTTTG
The DNA here is from genome assembly GCA_026413185.1 of Pueraria montana var. lobata. Lineage (NCBI taxonomy): Eukaryota > Viridiplantae > Streptophyta > Magnoliopsida > Fabales > Fabaceae > Pueraria > Pueraria montana. The sequence continues at coordinate 21,318,021 of CM048648.1, read as the reverse complement.
AACAAATTCCTTATGTCATAATTAATGCAGAGCTAAGTTCATTATTCTTTATTATCATCTTATAAACTATAATGCATATATCCTCTAATAAATTTAAAAAAATGACAAAATGTATCACAATGACAATATTTATTTACTGATATACACCACTGACAGAGAGTGATGCTGTGGTGCTATTTGCACTACTGTGCCGGCCACATTCAGAGAGGGAAACATGTGTGCCCATAATGGCCACAATTTCGCGACGATCCCGTTGTTACGTGTACTCCCTACCACGTCTCCGGTGGTTATTTTGAAGAATGCATTGTATGCTTATTCCGAAGGTTTTGCTCTTCCATGTGTTGTGCCTCTTAGCATAGAGTTTGGTCCCTTTCATGCATGATATTATATCATATGTGTGAAATAGTAGCAATTTTACAATTATTTGCATATATAATTATTACACTTACAATTATGTGTGTCCTTTTAGTGGGTTAATAAAGGCCAACGAGAAGCACTTTGTCAGAAAAGCATTAAGAACTGTGGAGTGTCTCCACTGTGAGGCTAATGGAAAAGTATGTTATACCAACCCTTGGGAGTTGAAGAGGAAAGAAAGGAGAAATTTAGGGCAATGTATTATGTATGTACACACACCCCTAATTTTAGCTTATTTATCCCCTCTTCAATCCTTCTCCTCTCAATAAAATATTCTGACATATATATTTCTAAGAAAGATCAAGAAACTGTCAATTAAGAGACACATAAGTTATTTATGTCTTAACGGATAATATTTTATGTTTATTACATAAAATTTTGGATTTATAATTTTTTAATTTCTAAACTTTTTAAGATTTTTTTAGTCTTTAAACTTTTTTTATTATTAGTCAACATCTTTTAACTTTTTTTCCTATCTTTACTTTTAGTCCCTAATAAGTGATAAAACACTAAAACTAAGGATGGAAAAATAAATTAAGGGAAGTTGACAAATAAAAAAAAATTAGGGACTAAAAATAAAAAATTTAAGGACTAAAAAGATAATAAATCCAATTACAATTTTAGAGAATCGAAGCTAAATAGTATCTATCCTAATTTTAGTTGATAAACGATCTCAAGTTAAGATCAAAATTGTCAAGTATGAATGGCTATATTTTGAATGTATAACATCTCAAATAAATACAAAGAATTTTGATTAGTTGGATGCAGTTTTATAAAAATGGGTTAAATATGTTTTTGTTACTTAAATTTTTTTGCAAAATTTATTTTTAGTCTTTGAATAAAATTATTAGCGTTTTTGGTCCCTATACTTTTCTCTGTTAACAATTTTAGTCATTGCTATCAAGTGGCAATGTTAACTGATGATATGATAATCACACGTAAATTTTTTCGGTAAACTATATTTTTAATCCCTTATTAATTAGTTTGATGTCTTCAACTACTCTAAAAATATGAGAGATTAAATACATATTTTATAAAAAAAAAATTACATGTGACTATCACGTTAAACTCATTGATAACATGGTAAATCACATGGCTACCAACGTGATTATCATGCCATAAGTTAACGTTGTTACTTGATAGTAGTGACTTAAATTGTTAATAGAGGAAAGTATAAGAACCAAAAACGCTAAAAAATTTATTTAGGGACTAAAAGTTAATTTTACAAAAAAGTTCAAGGAATAAAAACATAATTAACCCATTGTTATTTTATATTTGTTTCCATTTCTTTCACAAAACATTATCTTATGTCCTATGTGTTTTTTTTTCTATTAAGGATATTTTTGTAATTTCCTAAAATTAGCTAGGGTTAGCTTGTAATTATGTAAACTCTAAGAGAACTAGAAAATAACTATTTTACTATTTTTATATAAAAAAAAATCAAAAATATTTCTTTATTGCCTAAATTTTGGAAAATTATACCATATTTTAATCTTCAGTATTAGTCAAGTGAATCATAGATTAATTAGTCACAATTTGAATTAGTTGTTATTTCCAATCCCTTTTTTTACTTGTACACTCCCCCTTTTCCTAAATTACCCTGCAATATACACTCCCTCATCTCTTTTCCAGAAAACAGAGACCCTTGCCATTTTCCGATCCCACCACAAAAATCCCTATCTTTACAGCATTGAATTCTCCATCTTCATCAACAACTGAGAATACCCCAAGACTTGAATCTTGCGTGCTTTAGGCCTCACTCTATTATGTGGCACGCATATCCTTTTCGTCTTCTTTTCAATTTTGTCTTCCTTTTACAATAATGTATGTGATTGTTCAATTTTCCAAAACTCCAATCCATGAGTGGTTTTTAATTTGATTGCATGTCTAAATTTTATGCTTTTCTTCGAATTGTAATAATAAGTGGTTGTATTATGGAATTTTGGTTTTTCATAGAAAGTTGGGATGGACAAAAGCGGCGCTAATTGCAGGGGCAAGGAATCAACCATGTACTCAACCACAGAATCATCAAAGGGAAAATTCATGTGGGTTCTGACTAAGGAGAAGAATTTCAAGGTCTTGCCGTAACCCAACTTCTTGTACCTCATCAAGACGCAAGTATAGGGGTGGGAGGTTAAGTGCCGCAACCAATGAGGGAGTGCAATGTACTTTCCAGAAGAGGGTTACATGACGAGAGAGACAAGGGGAGTGTGTTATTTGGGTAGTTTGGGGAAATAAATAGAGAGGGGAGTGGATAAGTAAGAAAGGGGAGTGGAAGTAGCAATTGCCAAATTAGTAAGATATGGAAGAAGGTGAAAGAGATGGTACAATGAGAGTTATAGCCCTAATGAACTTATTAGCTGAAAAACCCAATTAAACTATTGGGCTTATATAAGTTTCCGAAAAGTAGAATTTTTGTTGGATTGTAAAACTGTGAAGTGCGTGAATTTTTTAAGCAAAGAACGAATATGAGATCTAGTGCATAGTGCAATTAGTTTAGCTTTTGGAGCTTACTTAGGTACTCCCCATCTAGGTTGATTCCATGTGTCCTTACCCTGATATAGTGATACATATCGAGCAAGAAAGAAGAAGAATCAGATCCAAGAAAATGATATCCAGCTTTATCAAAAGATAATAAATTGTTAATGCGAAAACAATGCTCCATGCAGTCCAAACGGGAGACGTACAGGCATCCAACAAAAAATTGACATTGAAATAAAATATAAGCTTAAATATGTTCTTGTATCTGATAAATAATCGAATTTTTGTTTTGATTCCGAATAAATTTTTTATTTTGTTTTTGTCTCTCAAACACTATGTAAATTATTTTTCAAAGTGTTATCTAAACAAATTTGAAGAACAAAAAAAAAAATAAAAAAATTATTAGGGATTAAAAAGTTAAAAAAAATATTGGAGACCAAAACAAAAATTTAGACATAAGAGAAGTTTGTTTCACGACTTATTTCTTTAATCCTAGTAATATTTTTTTCCTGAGAATATAACATATATAGGAATGTTATATCCGGGTATTTAAAAAAAAAGTGATATATCCGACAATAATTATTTTATTACCTCATAACAAATGTGAAAATAAAATTTTCCAATATCATATTTCTAGGAATAAATAAATAATGTGTGACACAAATGCTCCCATATTTAAACCTAAAATATATTTAAACAAATGCTGATCTATTATTTAATGCAATTTATTAAATATGTTTTTGTCGTTTTATGTATACATTATTAAAGCTTATTAAAAAAAAAGTATACATTTAATAAATATTACGATTGGATATGCTACTCATTTATGAATATTCTTTTAATTTGTAAAAGGAAATCTTAACAGGAAAAAGTAACTTATATTATAGAGGAATATTTAATTATCACTATTGTACTTTAGTGTTCTCTCTATTTCTCTATTTATTTATACCTTAATCTCTACTTTATTTTTAAGATATATATTTTTTTACATGTTTTTGTAAATGAGAGAGAAATAGTAGTAAATATTTACACTATCAGTATATTGTAATAAAATTTTAAAAATAATTTTAATATAAAACAAGATATTAATTATATTTTTAATTTATATATTATCTTTTAAAGAATAGATAAATAAAAAATAACAGAGGGTCTTTGTTTTGAGCATAGAGGGTTGTTATTGGTTGCATGCATATATGTGGGCGAGTTTCAAGCGGTGAGCTATATTCTCTTTTCTTATGATTATTTGGTAGGTGGCTCAAACTATTAAAGTTTGATCTTTCTATGCATGAATTAGCATCCTAAACGATCCATTTTGGTCATGTGTTCACGGGAGTGAATATGGGGTGAACAGCAATATTCCATTGTTTTGAATAAGAGACAAAGTTCAATTTCGGAAATATATGATTCTTTCAAGTGAACTATACTTTTGACTTGATTCTTTTCTGTTTCTTTTTGAATGATTCTAGGGTCTAATCATAGAGGTAACATGGATAATTCATCATCAGACGATTAAGAGATCACATAATGCCAAACACTAATTCTGCCTTAACCTGGCAAAGTGACAAATTTAATTGATTTGGAATGTCATTAAGTTAATGAAAGAGAATAATTAAAGTACAGACATGTCAATATAAACCTCTATTTTATAGCCTTATTCAAAGCAGCATGAAATGTGATAGAGAATCATATAATTGAAGACTCGTTGTTTTTCAATGCTTATTATTCTTATTGTATGCAATTTTTCTCCATTAATAACTAAACGATCGGAATGCTTTATTAATCCACTATTTACTTTATTCTTTATTATTGCGAATGAAATTTAAATAAAGATTCCTATGCAAAGCATTTTAGTATCTTTTAACCATAATTTCGTCCATGACCTCACGTTTTGGTGGGATTCGACCGTACAAATACTTTTTTTTTTGGGTCAACAACCTTATAAACGTTGGCATCCCACAAGGAGAGCAGATCCATAAAATTGAGCCCAATCAAATATGCAGTTGGGTAGCAAATATTTTTTTACTGGGTCTTATTATACTACTCCCAAAATCTAGTTTCTTTTGACAAAAAGAATAAAAAATCTTATTTCTTTTGACTGTCTTGTTGGTATATCTTCCTACTAGTTCTTCTTACAAATTCTTTTACTCACTTATTGACACATGTCATTTCTTTAACTTCTAAAAACATTTAATAGTTCTCACACATTCTCTCTCTCTCTAATCCAAATTTACCCTCTTTATAGGACCACTTTTTAGTGTACTTTATACAATTTAGTTTTTTTTCTTTCAAAATATAATTATCATGTTGCTGGATTGAAGACTTTTTAAGATAAGAAAGTTTTGAATAGTGAAATATCAAAAACACGTTTTAAAATTAATATATCTCAGAAATTTTCCTATCGTCAAAGGTTACATGACCCCTTTTACTTTTTGTTGTTATTCATTATAATTACAAAGCATATCCTAAATACAATAATTTCTAATATCAGTATCAAATAAATTCTAATATTAACGAGTAGTCATGGAGTTAAGTTGTACTCAACCATGTTACTTCCCCTCGTGGCTTTGTTATTTGCAAATAACTCAACCATTAGAGCGTGGGTGTGAACGGGCATCAAATGAAAAAAAAAAAAAAAAAAACTAGCAATCAATCATACAGATTGTCTACCAAAATAAACAAAAAAAAAAAAAAGAAGTTTTTTTTCGAGAGAGAAATGCGTTGAGAATATGTAATGTGTATTTGTTAGGACTTAAGCACAAGAGGAGAGTTCAACCCAAAAGACTAGTCCATTAGGTGGGAGAGCCTCTAGGCTTAAGTACCACATCAAGTAGTTTATTCTACTCAATGTAGGACTCCAAACATTACCACCCCCTTTAAGGGCTGACGTCCACGGTGACTTTCACTCTATCGACCCTGACCCGGTGGTAGCCCTTTTCCTTTGGACGGCTTCACTCACCTATCAGTATTCGGTTTGCACCTTAATCCAGCCTATAGGTAGCCATTTCCGTGGCCCGACTCTCAATGAAAGCACCAATTGTTAGGACTTAAGCACAAGAGGAGAGCCCAATCCAAAAGACTAGTCCATTAGGTGGGAGAGCCTCTAGGCTTAAGTACCACATCAAGTAGTTTATTCTACTCAATGTGGGACTCTTAACATTGCCACCCCCTTTAAGGTTTGACATCCACGGTGACTTTCACGCTATCGACACTGACCAGGTGGTAGACTATAGAGAAAGCTATAAAGAAAATAATAACAACTCAGATATTTTCCATTCATCCGAAAGGATAGAGGGAATACAATTTATAACCTAATTGCTACTAAGGATGACCACACAAGTGTCATCATCATAGCTTAGGGAATTAAAAATAAAAGCTAAATATCTAATAAATAATATCCTAATAATATTATAATATTTTAACTCCAACCTATATAATCTTTCAACCATTTTATCTTGGACCTAAAATCCATCCTATCATTGCCCCGCTTTTAATGAGAACCTCGTCCTCAAGGTTCTCAGTAAAAATGTAATGCGCACATATTGGTTTAATTAATTCCAACCAGCTGGAGCATTGCAAGGGTGCCACTGTAATTTCAAGTGAACTTTGGACAAGTTTTACCACATTTGGAAAAAGAAAAGGTACCTGGAGTGTGTATTGATCCAATGGTTGGAAGGGAAAAACAACATTACGTGAAAGTGGTGTAGGAGGGATAAGGTGGACACGTGGATGGTCATTTTGGGTGATAGGATTTGGAGAAAAATTGGATGGTGGAGATTGTTTGGCTTTTGATTGGTTGGTAACCAACGGTGGATGTGAGTGTTGAAAAGACAAGTGGGCCCAGCTGTGTGTAATGGAGCAGTCTCCGAAAAGGAAAATTGGGGCAATGTATGGTCAAATGTGGGAATAGAATATGAGGGGAGTGGGCTTGTGTGGCCCAATAGTGTTGTGGATTCCTGCTGGGCACTGGATATTGTTGATGGGCTTGTAGGGTTATGGGTTGGTTTGTTTTGTGATGAGGAAAAAATTATGAGGGTTGGGGTTGAGGGTGGATTGAGGTGATGACAGCAGCACAACAAACAAATTATCTAAAAGGGGTGTGGAGGTTGTGGTGCGGCCTGTGCAGAACCGTGAGGGAGGATGTGAATAGGGCATAGGGTGGTGAAACACACCGTTGAGGGTCCGAGCGAGAGTAGAGAACCCATGGGGGTAGTAAGGGAAACTCAGTGTTAGCAGCCACTGCGGTGGTGTCCATTGCGGCGACGACGGCGGTTGCAATGATGGTTGCGGAGGAAGCTGCAGTGGCTGTTGCTGTGTTGGTGTTGTGACGGTTGGATTTTGAGTTGTGTATGGGTTTTGCTGAGATTCATAATATTGATGGAGGGTTTGAAAGGGTAGGGGTGCTGGTTGTTCATATTGTTGGAAGGGAAATGAGCACCATGAGGCTTGCGGGTGGTAGTGGAAAGGTGTTGTGTGCGGCGGCGGTTGTGGAGGCGACGGCAGCGGCGACGACAGTGGCCACTGGTAAGGTGGCAGCGGTTCAGGAGGGTTGTATAAATGTGAATGTGGGGCTTTCATGGACGGCTGTTGTGGGGGTGGTGACTGTGATGGTTGTGGTTGCCACCAGTAACTTAGATGATATGGTTCCATGGGAGGTGGAGTAGGCTGAATGAAAGAACCATTATTAGGAAGCAGATTCTATACTACTTCTACTCCTAAGAAAACACCATTAAATATAAAAGTTAAATATCTAATAAATAATATCCTAATAATATTATAATATTTTAATTTCAACCTATATAATTTTTCAACCATTTTATCTTAGACCTAAATCCATCATGTTAGTATTCAATACTGCTTCAGCATCATATACAAGAAATGTCTTTTTCAAATACCCTTATGTTCAGATCAGTAGATTTGGAAGAGAAAAAAAAGAAACAAAGAAGAAAAGTTAAACAGACAGAATTATGTAATTAATGTTTCACGAATATAATAAGTGAAATATGTAAAATTTAATTGGGAAGACCGGTAGAGGATTTATAGAAAAATTAATAGAAGGATATAACATTATTTTTATTTTTCTCATTTCCTCCTCAAAGTTTCTAGCTAGGGAATGAGGCATCGTCACAAATTAGTGTATTTGCTAATTTTCCTTACGTGTAATATCAGATAGCTCTAATTGAAAATGTAACTATTTTTTTTTTGGTTTAATTGTAATTTTTACTCTCAACTTTTTAATTTTTGGCGGATTTTATCCCTAGCAAATTAATTTGGCGCATTTAACCCCCAATTTTTTAATTTTTGGCGAATTTTACTCCCAACAAATTAATTTGGCGCATTTTATCCCTAACTTTTTATTTTTTGACAGATTTTACCTCTAACAAATTAATTTGACGCATTTTACCCCCAACTTTTTAAAAAGTTACAATTTTTACCCTCCACAGTTTTGATGACTTTAGCATGCTAAAATAGTTGTATTTTTTATCCCAACTTTTTACTTATTGACAAATTTTACCCTAATTTTTTCATTTTTGACAAATTTTACCCCTAACTTTTTACTTTTTGGTGAACTTTACCCCCATTTTTTATGCTTATATCAGCATGCCACGTCATCAAAATTGTGGAGGGTGAAATTTGTAACTATTTAAAAAAATTGGGGATAAAATGCGCCAAATTAATTTATTGAAGATAAAATCTGTCAAAAATTAAAAAGTTGGAGGTAAAAGTTACATTTAAGCCTTTTTTTTTCAAATAGTTTTTTTTTTGCTTAGACCTCATTTTATTTTTTTCTACTATTTTAGATCTTAACTAATTAGACTTAAAACAAGAGAATTAATTGAAGTAAAAGTCTCCAATATTTTAACATTTATATAACCTAAACTCATTACCTTAGGAAATTAAATTCTGTACGCCTTGTGGACATCAACAACTCATAATTTATCTTGTTTTCAATGGATTGTCCAAGATTGCAAGACTCTTCCATATAACTTCTTATCTTGTTCTGTTATTCAAGTTAAAAAAAAAATGTTAATTTAGTTTCAGACCATTAATTTAGCAAACTTATCTTTTACCAAGTCAGATTCTATCTTTTCCATGTTTATGCCAGATGTAATAGCAGTAGCCAATTGTTTTCCTTAATGAATTTTAACCTGCTCTTTCATAAAAGAAAATTCTATAGTGCTTCAAAGAGTCCCAAATAATAATTTGTAACATTCACACAAACAAGGTATATATACACTGATAATCTAATAATAGCCACATTCTACGATTTTATTACCTTTATTCCCACCTATACTTCCCTAGTTACACTACAATATTCCCAATGATACAACACATTAATCGACTCAAATTGACTGAGTCTTTTGTGTGGAAACTTCTTCTCCATAGTGAGAACTTTTCTGCCAAAACTTGAAGTTGAGATCTCTTCCTTCCAACATCTTCTCCACTTCTTCCATTGGAAGCCCTTTGGTTTCTGGCACGAAAATAATAACAAAGATAATGGCAGCAACTGTGATGAATATAAATATCATAAATGTCCATGAGGTCCCAATAGCTTGTGTCAAGGATAGGAAGGACTGAGCAACAATAAGATTTGAGACCCAATTGGATGTAGATGCTATTCCTCCACATATTCCTCGATACCTTAAGGGATAAATCTCAGAGTTGACAACCCATGGCACAGTTCCCATCCCAGGTGAGAAGAATATAATGTAGAGTGCAAGCCCTACTATTGCAAGCCATCCAAATTTACTAGGACATCCTCTGGTGTACCATAGCCTATCTTCTTTATGACACTGATCCTTTGTGGTGTCATTGGAGATCAAACATGCTCCAGGTAAGAGCTGCACACAATTGGTAAGACTTTAGTTATTGTCTTGAATTTACCAAAATTTAGATTAATTTAATCCTTCTCAATCTTAGGGATTAAAATGAGACAAAGAAAGGACAAAACTTAAATACCATATCTTGGTGTTGTTTTTGCTGTTCTCTAATTAGAATTTAAGTTTTACCTTGGTAACCTGTATAATTCTTTAATACAAACCTTTATTATATGGATTACGGAGGTAGAACTCCAATTCTAATTAACAGCACAAACAGCACCTACTAAAGTACTAATCTAAGTTTTTTTCACAAAGAAAAGGACTAAGTTGATAAAAGTCTTGTAAATTTGGTGACTAACTCATATAATGAATAAATTCAAGGAATAAGTTGCAAGGGAGAATAATTTAATGGTCTAATTAGCTAATTTGCTAATATAATAAACAAATTCACATAATAATAGGACAAGTTTACCTTATTGGCTCCAGAAGCACAAAAGCCACAGTCTGGAGAAGCCTTTAGGCACTTCATGCAATCCCATTCACCAGGGTTCACAGCTGAATGGTAATCCGGGCAAGTGTTATTGAAGTGAGAGGTTTCAAGTGTGCTAACCATTGGGGAGTGAGTTGTACTCTGATGGAACACAACGGTTAAAACAACAAGGGAGAACACAACACCAAACAAACTGAACAGCACAAGTTTTTTCCTTCCTGTTCTGTCTATGAAGTATATACTCAAAATAGAACCAAATGCATTGAGACCAGATGTGACTAGTGACAGAAGAAGTGCTGTTCTATTGGATGCAAAACCAGCTAATTGGACTATGGTGGGGCTGTAGTACATTACAGTGTTGATCCCCACAAACTGCTGGAAAATTTGAAGGCCCATTCCTGCATACAAACCTCTTCTCACAGTTTTAGTTTTCAGCATTTTGACTATGCTGACCTTATCTGTGGCCTCTGCTTCCTTGATTTCCAGTTCAACTGATTCCCTCAAAGTATTAATTTCTGCTTCAACTTCCTGGGGTGGATAAATCTTCCTTAAAATTGCTTTACCTTCTTCTTCTCTTCCCTGTTAATTCAATAGAAAGCCAAAAAATAAAAGGTAAGAAATATCACAACTACTTTATGAATAAAACTATTGACTACATAATTATGATCATATAATTATGAATTATGATAGATGATGATACCTTTCGGAACAGCCAACGAGGGGATTCTGGCAGCATAATCATTAATATGATTTGTATCAGAGCTGGTACTGCTGCTACTCCTAACATCCATCTCCATGTTCCTGGTGCCTGAACAAATGATCATCAAACAATTAAGGTATATAACACTATTCTGGACCAATAATCCATTCTATATAATAATGTATTTAAAAGTTGAAATAAGTGTAATCATACCAAAAGAATATGAATGAATCCTATATAGATACATACATTCAAAGATGTATCAAATGACAGAACCTTTTTTATATGAGACTGAGAGAAATAAATATCAATCATTAGTTCTTATAACTGATGGTTAAAAACTTTTAATCATGATGATTCATATATAGTTATATGACTCCAATTCTTCTTATTAGATACATCTTAGATTTATATATGTGTGCATGTGAAGTTGGACACACTATATATACCACAATGTTAACAAAAAACAAAGTAGTGAAAAGAAAATACTTAGAAGAGATGATGCACAGTTTCTCACTTTTGTGAAGGCCAAGTTGATGAGGTAGGAAAGGAATTGTCCTCCAGTTATGAGAAAGCCATTGAGACTAACTAAAGCTCCTCGAACTCTGGTTGGAGAAGCTTCTGAGATGTATAAGGGGGATGCCATTGAGGCCATTCCAACACCAAGGCCAACGAAAACTCGACCAACAATGAGAATAGATGGATTGGTAGCTGCAGCCATCACAGCAGACCCAATAAAGAAGAGGGTATCTGCAAGAAGGATAGCTTTCCTCCTTCCAAATCGATCGTTAATCCATCCACCAACTGCAGCTCCTATGATTGCTCCAGCAAGAGCCATACTCACTATGGCTTCCTGTATTATCAAACATCATTTTCCTTTAATTTACTTTTTTTCTTAACAAAATCAATTTAACATTATTGAACTGAGTAACATTATATATCTCCTTATAATATTTTTTTATTAATATCATGAGAACATAAAAAAAAAATTAGTATTTTATTAATATAATGAATGGAAGATTAGTAAAAAAACACCGTGCCATTTAATAATTGCAACTAATAGTTATATGTTTGAAAATTAAAACAAAGAGTTTGATTTTTATGTATTATCAGTATAAAAAAAATTTAACCAATGAGAAATTATAATAGATATGATTTTTAAGATAATTATTGTAAAATTTAATAAACTTATCATACATGTTGGATAACTGTGTAAATTGCATACACTATTTTTTCTAAAACAAATGATTATTTTTTTTTTTGGTAAAGAAATGATTAAGTAAATTGTCAAATATATTACAAGACTCACAATGTGATGCGATTTCCAAGTTTTCTATAACATTTTTTTTGTCACAACATAAATTTGTATAATCATAACTTTTGATTTTTTTTTCCTCCCAAAAAAATGATAAATAAATAAATAAAAAGTTAGTTAAACAATAATATCTCGTTTTCTATATCTTGTTTATATTCTAATTAATGGCCCATAACTGCTACTTTGCTACTAAGTAATAAGTACTAATATTTAACATTTCTTTTGAAAATCACACAAAGTAGATACAACGGTTTACACGCAAAACTTCATAGTATTGCTGACTACATATATTCTAATTAAAAGAAATCTGTTAATGATAGTGGATAACTATTAACTCTAAATCATACTTATCCTCTTTCATAACTACCATTTACGGGTATTCCAATATATCAGAACATTAGAGAATACATGATAGAGATCAAAATAGGCAGGTTTTCAGGGTGGGATAAACTCTGCCGACTTTGGAACTGCCAGGACCACACCACACCCTTTGGTACGCCGACTTAATGTTTAGAACATTAGAGTACAGCCTGAAACAGAACTAAACTTCCAAAACTAACTAATACCAGCCGAAATCAACAAGCACCACACTGCGTCATTAATTGTGCAAGGTAATCATTTTCATATATAATAATAACTTCTGAACCTTAAACCATACAGAGAAATTATGCTCTCCGCGTGTAATTTTCTGTCTTTATGTATTTTAATGTGCGTCGTTAATCGTTATAGTATATTTTAAAAAATGAAAAGTATCAAATAAAGAATACAAGCATTTGATTTTTTAAAAATTCAGGAAGAAAAGATTTTACTTTCAATATTACTAGGAATATTCTTTTTTATCTATATAATTGTTATTTTTTGTTACTGTACTATGACAACAAAACCCCCCCTTTGTGATTAGGTGAGACCTGAACACAATATTCAAACACATTTTTTTTTTCTAATTTCATTGGAAACATCGTTATCGCCAAGATGTGAAGAGTTTGCATAAAAATAAAATAATTATTTAAAAAATAATTCTTACTGTTTCGGAATCGACCCTATTTTTGTACGCTCATGTGATCCTAATTCCTAGCCAAGGTAAGGGGCATTAGTGTCAAGTTTCTTGTTAAAAAATAGAAATGAACGAAGGGTATAGATTATTGGCTTTGTTATAGTACAAGACATTGCCTTGGAGATGAACACTACCTGCAGCCAAGTCTTCCTATCCACAGCTTTGAAATCATCTCTGATATATAAAAGAGCCCCAGATATCACTCCTACACAAGCCCATCATTATTAATGTTCAAAAGATGCAAAACAGAGAAAAACAGAGGAAAACAGAGCCAGAGATACAGCGAAAAGGGTATTTTATATGTGAATTAAAAGCAGAGGAAAACAGAGAAAGAAAGAGAGAGTGGTTAGAAGGTGATAGGGGTTATGGAATTTACCAGTGTCATAGCCAAAGAGAAAGCCACCAATTCCAGCGGAAAAAGCAAGGCGAAGAACGTAAGGATTTTTCCATGACAGAGACAAGCATTCTCTGAAAGCAGAGGCATCAACTTCTGCTACTCCTCCTTCCATGTTGTTGTCTTCTTCTTGTTCTAATGTTGAAGAACACAATCAAGCTCAACTATGCTTGTTCTCTTTCTCTCCAAACACACAATATCATTAACAAAAAGGGGAAGAGACTGCAGAGAAAAGTATCAAAAGAGAATAGAACTTAGTGAAATTAGCGAATGAGTCATTGGAGAAGTCAAGAGAGGTATGACGGGAGCTCAATTTATGGAGGAAAATGAATAGGATGACTATGGAATCATTGGCAAATATTGGATATTCTAAATAACTTAAAGGGTGAATAAGGGTTGGTGAAGAAAACAAAACTTAAAAACTTTTATTAGAAAAATAAAAGTATTTTAAAATAATTAAAATATTTAATAAGAAAACGATTATTTTATTAAAAGTATAAAAATATTTAATCCTTACTGATAAATCATTGGTTCGAATGAAACTGAGTTATAATATCTTATATAAGGTCCCGAATTTGATGTTGATGAATATTTCACACAACATAGTAATCCAAAAAAATTATTTTTGGATTATTATAACATTGATGCAAAGTATTAAGCAATTTTGTTGATGGTTAATCTCTGCGAAAAAACTTGGTTGATCATCTATAGTAGAATTTCTTTTCTCAATCACTTTTTTTTTTATATTCACATGCCTTCGAACTTGAGACCTTATTTAAGAAATCTAAACGCAGCTCCACTCAAACTAACGTGTTAGTAAAATATTTAATCATTTTATAAACATTCAATCAAATGTATTTATTATTCCTTAATCAGTGTATTAATTATCGTTTATTTAAGAATTAAATGTTCTTCAATTTTTAAAAAATATTAACCTATTTTCTAAAATATTTATTTTTGTTTCTTAACCATGCATTAATAAATCTAAAAAAAGCTATAAAAGGAAAATGAAAATTGAGTTAAAAAAAAAGGATAAAACAAATTAGAATAATTTATGTGGAAATTACTAGTGATACACGACTACTATTTATCTTATGCATTCTTATCTTGCCGCGCCGACCATTGGGGAAGACTCTCGTAGACGGCGGGGACCTAAGCTTGCGCAGGGCATTGACACCACATATTTTCTTTAACAATTTTGAAATACAATTCATCCTACTACTAATTTTAGACTATTAAGACAAAAAAAGTTAAATTCGGATTTATACAAACTCTACATTCCAAGAAAAGATATTTATCATTTAAAATTATAAATTATAAATATATAATGTTATAAAATCCAATACTACTACATATAGAGTTTATCGGAACTTCAAATTTGTGATAATACAACTCTTGAAACAATTTTGAATGATACTCTTGTTATTTATTTTTTTTCTTTCTATTTTCAGTATATCACTTTGCTGTATATTTCAAGTTATTTTTGGTATTCCTTAAAAAAAAAACTTGACGACATCTGTGGACAAGTTGTGACAATTAATCTCATTTTGTCAACTGGACTTCTGAAGCTCTGGAGCTTTTAGCTCTTCAAGAGATATGAGTTTCTCATGAACGACTAGATAGAGAAATAATTATGATATTCTCCGAAAACAATGACTAATGATTTATTGAAGCGTGGACGAAAGACAATAACAATATACTAAAAACATGTTTAGGTTAGTTTATCTAAAAGAAGAAAATAAGAAGAACAATTAATCTCATTTTGTCAACTGGACTTCTGAAGCTCTGGAGCTTTTAGCTCTTCAAGAGATATGAGTTTCTCATGAACGACTAGATAAAGAAATAATTATGATATTCTCCGAAAACAATGACTAATGATTTATTGAAGCGTGGACGAAAGACAATAACAATATACTAAAAACATGTTTAGGTTAGTTTATCTAAAAGAAGAAAATAAGAAGAAAAAAAAATAGACTTTTTCATAAGTTAAAATTAACTTATACATGAACTAATTTTTAAAAAGTCTCACGTTTTTCTAGAAAAATTATATGAGAGAACTTCTATAAATTATCTTATACATAAGTTAATTTTAATTTATGAAAAAATTCATTTCATATTTTTTTTCTTGTTATTTTCTTTTTATAGAAATATTTTTGAATAAATTTTGTCAAACATATCCTAAGGACTATGGGTTGGGCATTTGAGTGCTGACAAACTTGGTTGGGAGTTCAGATGGTTTGAAATGGCTAATATATTATTGAGATTCGTAATGCAATTAATAATTTGACAACAGGGCACCAGCTTGGAGTGCCTTCCCTATATAACAACGGACAACACTACACTACATCCAGGTTGGAGCTTTTTTTTTTTTTTTTTATAGGTTGGAGTTATTTTGAAGAATATAAAGATTAAAGTTAAAATATATCCACAAATTTTATTTTAATTTTTTTTCTAAATCATAAATATCTTTTGAGATAATAGTACCATTTAAGTTTCATTTATCTTTTTCTTTTTTCTTTTAGTTTTCTTTGTGAAGATAATCTCATTCATTTTAAACAAAATATTCAACTACCAATTATTTTTTTTAATAGTCTTCTTCTTATATAATTTGTTATTATTATTTTAAGACTATTATATATAGTGGCTTTTGCAATCAAATGACTTGTTAATCTTTCCTTTATATTGATTTAATTTTATTATAATTGATTTGAGAATAGAAAGTTATTTATTAACCTTTTTTTTTTCAATAAACCAAACTTAAAATTACTATACAAGGATTGATGTTTAAGCTTTGAAACACACAAACCAAAAGCTCAAACAAAATCTTATAATCTTATAGAGCTCTTTGAGAGGGATATATAGGTTCAGTCCTGACATTTTATGAACTCATGACGAATTAATAAATAAGGGACTCAAATGTATAAATATTTTAAAATATAAATATTTATTTCATAATAGTATATTTTATTACATATATATTATTTTATTTATTATGAATACACATAAATACAAAATATTACACGTGAAAAGGAGTTTAATATTTTTTGTGAAAATTAAAATTTTGTTATTTTTAATGTTTGGATTAGTTGAAATTTTAAATTGAAAGAGTGTTGAAGAACATGAAAAGATGAATTTGAAGCATTATTACCAAAAAAAAAAAAAAAATTTCTTCTCACATTAAAGTTGTGTAGATTTGTTTTTTTTGTCCTCTTCAACCATGGATCCCAGGCAGTCGCCCCTCCTAGATCATAAATATCTTTTGAGATAATAGTACCATTTAAGTTTCATTTTTTTTATTATTTTTTTTTAGTTTTCTTTGTGAAGATAATCTCATTCATTTCAAACAAAATATTCAACTACCAATTTTTTTTAATAGTCTTCTTCTTATATAATTTGTTATTATTATTTTAAGACTATTATATATAGTTGCTTTTGCAATCAAATGACTTGTTAATCTTTCCTTTATATTGATTTAATTTTATTATAATTGATTTGACAATAGAAAGTTATTTATTAACTTTTTTTTTCCAATAAACCAAACTTAAAATTACTATACAAAGATTGATGTTTGAGCTTTGGAACACACAAACCGAAAGCTCAAACAAAATCTTATAGAACTCTTTGAGAGGGATATATAGGTTCAATCATGACATTTTATGAACTCATGACGAATTAATAAATAAGGGACTCAAATGTATAAATATTTTAAAATATAAATATATATTTCATAATAGTATATTTTATTACATATATATTATTTTATTTATTATGAATACACATAAATACAAAATATTACATGTGAAAAGGAGTTTAATATTTTTGTGAAAATTAAAATTTTGTTATTTTTAATGTTTGGATTAGTTGAAATTTTAAATTGAAAGAGTTTTGAAGAACCTGAAAAGATGAATTTGAAGCATTATTACCAAAAAAATAAATTATTTTTCTTCTCACATTAAAGTTGTGTAGATTTGTTTTTTTTTTGTCCCTCTTCAACCATGGATCCCAGGCAGTCGCCCCTCCTAGATCATAAATATCTTTTGAGATAATAGTACCATTTAAGTTTCATTTTTTTATTATTTTTTTTAGTTTTCTTTGTGAAGATAATCTCATTCATTTCAAACAAAATATTCAACTACCAATTTTTTTTAATAGTCTTCTTCTTATATAATTTGTTATTATTATTTTAAGACTATTATATATAGTTGCTTTTGCAATCAAATGACTTGTTAATCTTTCCTTTATATTGATTTAATTTTATTATAATTGATTTGACAATAGAAAGTTATTTATTAACTTTTTTTTTTCCAATAAACCAAACTTAAAATTACTATACAAAGATTGATGTTTGAGCTTTGGAACACACAAACCGAAAGCTCAAACAAAATCTTATAGAACTCTTTGAGAGGGATATATAGGTTCAGTCCTGACATTTTATGAACTCATGACGAATTAATAAATAAGGGACTCAAATGTATAAATATTTTAAAATATAAATATTTATTTCATAATAGTATATTTTATTACATATATATTATTTTATTTATTATGAATACACATAAATACAAAATATTACACGTGAAAAGGAGTTTAATATTTTTTGTGAAAATTAAAATTTTGTTATTTTTAATGTTTGGATTAGTTGAAATTTTAAATTGAAAGAGTTTTGAAGAACATGAAAAGATGAATTTGAAGCATTATTACCAAAAAAATAAATTATTTTTCTTTTCACATTAAAGTTGTGTAGATTTTTTTTTTTTTTGTCCCTCTTCAACCATGGATCCCAGGCAGTCGCCCCTCCTAGATCATAAATATCTTTTGAGATAATAGTACCATTTAAGTTTCATTTTTTTATTATTTTTTTTAGTTTTCTTTGTGAAGATAATCTCATTCATTTCAAACAAAATATTCAACTACCAATTTTTTTTAATAGTCTTCTTCTTATATAATTTGTTATTATTATTTTAAGACTATTATATATAGTTGCTTTTGCAATCAAATGACTTGTTAATCTTTCCTTTATATTGATTTAATTTTATTATAATTGATTTGACAATAGAAAGTTATTTATTAACTTTTTTTTTTCCAATAAACCAAACTTAAAATTACTATACAAAGATTGATGTTTGAGCTTTGGAACACACAAACCGAAAGCTCAAACAAAATCTTATAGAACTCTTTGAGAGGGATATATAGGTTCAGTCCTGACATTTTATGAACTCATGACGAATTAATAAATAAGGGACTCAAATGTATAAATATTTTAAAATATAAATATTTATTTCATAATAGTATATTTTATTACATATATATTATTTTATTTATTATGAATACACATAAATACAAAATATTACACGTGAAAAGGAGTTTAATATTTTTTGTGAAAATTAAAATTTTGTTATTTTTAATGTTTGGATTAGTTGAAATTTTAAATTGAAAGAGTTTTGAAGAACATGAAAAGATGAATTTGAAGCATTATTACCAAAAAAATAAATTATTTTTCTTTTCACATTAAAGTTGTGTAGATTTTTTTTTTTTTTTGTCCCTCTTCAACCATGGATCCCAGGCAGTCGCCCCTCCTAGATCATAAATATCTTTTGAGATAATAGTACCATTTAAGTTTCATTTTTTTATTATTTTTTTTAGTTTTCTTTGTGAAGATAATCTCATTCATTTCAAACAAAATATTCAACTACCAATTTTTTTTAATAGTCTTCTTCTTATATAATTTGTTATTATTATTTTAAGACTATTATATATAGTTGCTTTTGCAATCAAATGACTTGTTAATCTTTCCTTTATATTGATTTAATTTTATTATAATTGATTTGACAATAGAAAGTTATTTATTAACTTTTTTTTTTCCAATAAACCAAACTTAAAATTACTATACAAAGATTGATGTTTGAGCTTTGGAACACACAAACCGAAAGCTCAAACAAAATCTTATAGAACTCTTTGAGAGGGATATATAGATTCAGTCCTGACATTTTATAAACTCATGACGAATTAATAAATAAGGGACTCAAATGTATAAATATTTTAAAATATAAATATTTATTTCATAATAGTATATTTTATTACATATATATTATTTTATTTATTATGAATACACATAAATACAAAATATTACACGTGAAAAGGAGTTTAATATTTTTTGTGAAAATTAAAATTTTGTTATTTTTAATGTTTGGATTAGTTGAAATTTTAAATTGAAAGAGTTTTGAAGAACATGAAAAGATGAATTTGAAGCATTATTACCAAAAAAATAAATTATTTTTCTTTTCACATTAAAGTTGTGTAGATTTGTTTTTTTTGTCCTCTTCAACCATGGATCCCAGGCAGTCGCCCCTCCTAGATCATAAATATCTTTTGAGATAATAGTACCATTTAAGTTTCATTTTTTTATTTTTTTTTTAGTTTTCTTTGTGAAGATAATCTCATTCATTTCAAACAAAATATTCAACTACCAATTTTTTTTAATAGTCTTCTTCTTATATAATTTGTTATTATTATTTTAAGACTATTATATATAGTTGCTTTTGCAATCAAATGACTTGTTAATCTTTCCTTTATATTGATTTAATTTTATTATAATTGATTTGACAATAGAAAGTTATTTATTAACTTTTTTTTTCCAATAAACCAAACTTAAAATTACTATACAAAGATTGATGTTTGAGCTTTGGAACACACAAACTGAAAGCTCAAACAAAATCTTATAGAACTCTTCGAGAGGGATATATAGGTTCAATCATGACATTTTATGAACTCATGACGAATTAATAAATAAGGGACTCAAATGTATAAATATTTTAAAATATAAATATATATTTCATAATAGTATATTTTATTACATATATATTATTTTATTTATTATGAATACACATAAATACAAAATATTACATGTGAAAAGGAGTTTAATATTTTTTGTGAAAATTAAAATTTTGTTATTTTTAATGTTTGGATTAGTTGAAATTTTAAATTGAAAGAGTTTTGAAGAACTTGAAAAGATGAATTTGAAGCATTATTACCAAAAAAATAAATTATTTTTCTTCTCACATTAAAGTTGTGTAGATTTTTTTTTTCTGTCCCTCTTCAACCATGGATCCCAGGCAGTCACCCCTCCTAGATCATAAATATCTTTTGAGATAATAGTACCATTTAAGTTTCATTTTTTTATTATTTTTTTTAGTTTTCTTTGTGAAGATAATCTCATTCATTTCAAACAAAATATTCAACTACCAATTTTTTTTAATAGTCTTCTTCGTATATAATTTGTTATTATTATTTTAAGACTATTATATATAGTTGCTTTTGCAATCAAATGACTTGTTAATCTTTCCTTTATATTGATTTAATTTTATTATAATTGATTTGACAATAGAAAGTTATTTATTAACTTTTTTTTTTCCAATAAACCAAACTTAAAATTACTATACAAAGATTGATGTTTGAGCTTTGGAACACACAAACCGAAAGCTCAAACAAAATCTTATAGAACTCTTTGAGAGGGATATATAGGTTCAGTCCTGACATTTTATGAACTCATGACGAATTAATAAATAAGGGATTCAAATGTATAAATATTTTAAAATATAATTATTTATTTCATAATAGTATATTTTATTACATATATATTATTTTATTTATTATGAATACACATAAATACAAAATATTACACGTGAAAAGGAGTTTAATATTTTTTGTGAAAATTAAAATTTTGTTATTTTTAATGTTTGGATTAGTTGAAATTTTAAATTGAAAGAGTTTTGAAGAACATGAAAAGATGAATTTGAAGCATTATTACCAAAAAAAAAAAAAAAAAAATTCTTCTCACATTAAAGTTGTGTAGATTTGTTTTTTTTGTCCTCTTCAACCATGGATCCCAGGCAGTCGCCCCTCCTAGATCATAAATATCTTTTGAGATAATAGTACCATTTAAGTTTCATTTTTTTATTTTTTTTTTTAGTTTTCTTTGTGAAGATAATCTCATTCATTTCAAACAAAATATTCAACTACCAATTTTTTTTAATAGTCTTCTTCTTATATAATTTGTTATTATTATTTTAAGACTATTATATATAGTTGCTTTTGCAATCAAATGACTTGTTAATCTTTCCTTTATATTGATTTAATTTTATTATAATTGATTTGACAATAGAAAGTTATTTATTAACTTTTCTTTTCCCAATAAACCAAACTTAAAATTACTATACAAAGATTGATGTTTGAGCTTTGGAACACACAAACCGAAAGCTCAAACAAAATCTTATAGAACTCTTTGAGAGGGATATATAAGTTCAGTCCTGACATTTTATGAACTCATGACGAATTAATAAATAAGAGACTCAAATGTATAAATATTTTAAAATATAAATATATATTTCATAATAGTATATTTTATTACATATATATTATTTTATTTATTGTGAATACACATAAATACAAAATATTACACGTGAAAAGGAGTTTAATATTTTTTGTGAAAATTAAAATTTTTTTATTTTTAATGTTTGGATTAGTTGAAATTTTAAATTGAAAGAGTTTTGAAGAACTTGAAAAGATGAATTTGAAGCATTATTACCAAAAAAAAATGAATTTATTTTTCTTCTCACATTAAAGTTGTGTAGATTTTGTTTTTTTTTTTGTCCCTCTTCAACCATGGATCCCAGGCAGTCGCCCCTCCTACCCCCCCCCCCCCCCCCCCCCCCCCTCAAGGCCAGCCCCAGAGAGAAAATTATATTTTTATTGTATTTAATGAGAATTGAGAGATATTGTCAACCATCCTTGTTTGAGAGAGATACCGGGAGATCTTCTTAGATTAGATTAAGAGAGAAACATTGTAATCCCATGTTCAATAGAAGAGATATTTTGTTGGATTAAATCTTATAATTTTTCCATACTAACATTGAGAATATTTTCAATGTTAAAAATATTAGTGTTATTTTTTACTCTCACATTTATTTCATTTCAATTTAGTACCTATTTTTAGTTCACATTAAAAAAATGATCCGTTAATTCTCAATATATAGTTTTAAGTACTTCTTTTATTCACCAAAGGGGTTTAGCTCAATTGGTTGGTTGAGCAAAGTGCGTGAGTGTTGTAAACCCTTAGTACTACTCTCTTCGATTTCTACGAATAAAAAAAAGTATTTCTTTTATTCAATTTAATGATATTTTTTTACTTATAATAAAAGGAACTATAAATATATGGCACCCTAGCTATATATTTATACAAATGGGCCAAAGAACTTCCGATCTATCTTGGAAAATTCCAATTTGTTGTGTTTTATATATTGCATCAAATATTCAATCGCAAATGTTAATTCGTGATTCAAAAGAACGTCCACGTTTTATGCTTTCAAAAGTAAGATTCTCCATGATGACTACTATTTGGGTGAAAGGAATCTGACAAGGAAATGTTTACCCGAAACTCAACCCCAAGAAAGGAATGAAGCATGCATGTTGCTTACGATTTTCATGTGTAATATAACGCACACAGTTGACAGATTCGGTCAAAGTAAGAAAATTTCGATTTTGATTCTTGTCTCAACCATAGCTACATCCTTTGCAAATCATCAAATTCCAATTTGTATTTTGTATTTACTTTATCAGCAAGCAATATAAATGTTTTTTTTTATCCGTGCACCGAAGATTTACAACAACTCACACACTATGCTCAACCAACTGAATTAGACTATTCGGTCAATATAAATGCTTGTAAAACCACAATAAAGTGAAATTGGCAACTAATTTTGTGAAAATACTTGTCAACGTAAATTAATCACATGGATCTTATTTCTTTAAGGATTTTGTGGAGAGTAATTGGTATCTAACATTTTGATCTTATATTCTTTTTTTTCTATCTTTACAATAGAAGTTTGAACTTAAATAAGTCTTTTACATGAGAGCATGCATCTGAATAAGAAAGACAGTTACAAACGAACTCTAAAAATCCCAGCTGCATCAGCTAAAATAGATAGCGACAGCTGGGATGGGCAAGATTGCCAAACAAAAAAGGAGCTATCAGAGGAAGAGCCAAACTTAGCCAACCAGACTGCGCAAACGTTGCCTTCACGGAGAGTATGTTGGAAGGTAATCTGCCAGTCTTGATCCACAAGAGCCTTAATTAGATTAAGGACTGTTGCATGAGGGTGGAACTGATCCGTATCATCCTTAAGAAGTTTGATAGCAACTACAGAATCAGATTCGCAAATTATGTGCCTATGACCAAAACTCTAAGCATGTCGAAGACCATAAAGGATAGCCAGAAACTCCGCTTTGAGAACCTGAGTACCCCGAGATCCATTTGCCAAGATGATTTCTCAAGATTCCACCAAAGCCAGAGAATCCTGGATTTCCATAAGAACTTCCATCAGTGTTAAGTTTTACAAACGGGTATTCTGGTGCGTTCCATTTAACCAAGCGAAGAGAAGATGACACCTCTGAATTCTGATTATTGAAAATTCTTGTGATATCAGAATGCACTGTAGTAATTTGATTCATGATATACACGGTATTCCATGATTTATCTTCAAAGATGACAACATTCCTTGACTTCTAAATTATCCAATAAGCTACGATAAAGAGGATTCCATAGGGACTTCTGATGTTGTAGTAGAACCAGTTGTTGCAATTTGATGAAAGATAATCCAAAGAAAGTGTTTTAAGTTTTCTGGTATTTTTAATCTCCAGACCCAGGACCAGTGCTCAAAGTGAGAAGTAGAAGATGGATTCTCGGACAACAACCAATGGAAGGCGGTTTTGGAAGTATAAACCCCATTTGGAGAATGCATCCAAATAACAACATCTTCCATGTGCTCGTCAATAATAATACTATGAAACCTGTGTTTAATGTCATCAGTCATAGGAGTGGCAAGCAAATTAAAATTCCTAGTTCCATTCTGCCTAATATCATGGATGCAAAGTTGAGTATCACTGATGTGAATACAAGGTAAAAGATTGCAAATCTTGTCCTCATGCGGCCATTTGTCATACCAGATAGAAATATCTCCCCTTCCAATTCTGTATCCAAAGCCCCTTCGAAGAGACTGATACGCCCTTACCAAAGATTGCCAGGTATAAGACGCACCTTCAATATGAGGAATATCAAAACCATGCACATTATGTAAATATTTTGTAGATAACATCTGCACCCACAACTTTTATTTTTCATGTGCAAAATCTCAAATATGCTTGCTAATCAGCAAGATATTTATCTGTCTAGTTGGACGAACACCAAGGCCCCCACGAGACTTGGGTTGGGTAATAACATCCCAGTTGACCCAATGATTGTTATTTCCGCCCCAAATAAACCTTCTGATAGAGGAATCTATTTTATCACAAATTCCCTCTGGCACCCATAAATTATTCGTGGTATAGACTTGTATAGAGGAAAGCACAGATTGAGCTAGAGTCACTCTTCCAGCTCGATTTAGTAGCTTTTGTTTCCAGCCAGCAAGGCGAGAATTAATCTTGTCCAGAATATAACTAAAATCAGCATTTCTAACTCTACCAGTTAGCATAAGGAACCCCAAGTATTTCCCTATTGAACAGGTATGAGAAAAGTGGATAATAGACTTGAATTTCTCCACTTTAACATTTGAGATATTCTTGGACACCATAAAACGAGACTTTTGAATATTTATCTTTAGGCCAGAAGCAAGGCAGAAATTATCCAGAATCTCCTTAACCAATTTGACTTGAGAAGCTTTGGCTTTGGTGAAGAGTAAGCAATCATCCGCGAAGAATAAGTGAGAGACCAAAGGTCCGTCTCTGGCAACTTGGATAGGGCTCCACAAATTTTCCTCCACTTTTTGTTGAATAAGAAGTGAGAGTTTCTCCATACAAAAAATGAATAGATACCAGGACATAGGATCTCCATGTCTCAAGCCTCTATTGGGGTGGAAGGCTTCTAATTTCTCTCCATTCCATTTAAGAGTCAACTTGGTAGAAGTTGTGCAGTTCATTATAAGTTTGACTACAGAGGAAGGAAAGCCAAAATCTTGGAGAGTTAGTTTGAGGAAATTCCAACTGACTCAATCATAGGCTTTTTCAAAGTCAATTTTAAACATAACATACCCTTGGTTGCCCTTCGTTTTTGTGCATATGATGGATGATTTCTTGAGTGACCATAGCATTGTCAGACGTACCTCTCTTTGGAATAAAACTGCTTTGTAGAGGTCCAATAAGTTTGTCTAGATGAGGTCGAATTCTATTCACAAGCATCTTGGAAATAATCTTGAACAGGACATTACATAGACTTATTGGTCTAAATTCCTTAAGAGACTTGGGACTGTCTGTTTTAGGAATTGGAACCATAAGTGTTTCAGCCAATGCTGGGTCAAAGGTCCCTGAGTGGAAAGCAGAGGCAACCATCTCCCGAACATCATGAGCAACAACATTCCAAAAGGTCTTGAAGAAAATAGGTTAAAAACCATTTATTCCTGGGGATTTATAAGAACTCATAGAGAACACAGCCTGTTGAACATCCTCCAAAGTAACTGGTTTTAGAAGAGAATCATGCAACTCCTGATCCACCTGCGGTAACATATTAAGGGCAAGAGCATTTGGATTGCAGTGATATTCTTGAAAAAGGATAAGGCTTCCCTCTTTAGCACATCTTCATCAGTACACCATGTGTCATCAATTTTAAGGGCTAAAACTTTGTTATGTCTCCTCCTGATGATAGTTTGAGTATGGAAAAATTTGGTGTTCTTATTGCCAAATTTTATCCATTGCTCCCTGGACTTCTGGTACCAAAGCATCTCCTCCTGAGCCAAGATCTGGTCATAGTTCTCCTGTAAAGTGCGTTCCAAAATGATAAGAGAAGATGTAGGTGAGACATCAAGCTCTCCATGAACACCTCTGATTCTAACCTCCAAGTGTCTTTTTCTCCTAAAAATATTTCCAAAAACTTCCGAATTAAAAGTAATGGAATTCTTCTGCATAGCATCTAATTTCAAATTTGCTGGACTAGGTGATGAAGTCCAGGTATACTCCACCAAATCACCATAACCCGGATGAGATAACCAAGCTGCTTGGAAGTGGAAAGATTGTTTCCTGCTTCTCAACTTTGTACAACTAAGCAGGAGAGGATTGTGGTCAGAATTATGCATAGGCAACAATTCAACCAAGGCATGAGGGAAAGAAATTCTCCAATCAGAATCTGCCATACACCTGTCAAGTTTCTTCCTCACATGACCCCCTTGTTGAATATTCTTTCTCCAAGTGAAGACCCCACCAAGTGTATCAAGATCCATGAATCCGCAGGCATCCATCATCTTTGAGAGAGAAACAGCTCTAGACAAATTAAAAGAGCCTCCTGAAACTTCTGAAGGTCGTAGAATTTCATTAAAATCCCCTAGAATCATCCAAGGTCCTGTTATATTATTACACAGATCCCCTAAATGATCCCAAAGAATATTTCTAAGCATTGGTTTAGGTGAAGCATATATTGCAGAGAAAAACCAAGTCATACTCTTTCTCCTTATAGAAAAAGAAATAGCTTGGTTCATAGAATGGACAAGAGAAAAGACTGTGTCATTAACTGAGGATAAAATCCAAATACCCCTTGAGTGTCCATTTGATTCCTGAATAAACTGAGGAGTAAAACCCAAGTTCTTCCAAAAAGTTTTCACTTTAGTGAAGAGACCATGTGTATCACATATACAAAACAAAGAAGGATTGTGTGTTTTAACCAAATCCTTCGCATGGCGCCTTGCAGATTTACCCAAAGCACCACGGATGTTCCATGACAATATAGAGAAGTCACAAAAAAAATCCATAAAGACTATAGGCATGAAAGGCGTCAAAAGCTCCAAGAAGCTACGTTGCGCTGGCATCTTGCTGCATCTGTGAGTCTTGAACCAACACGTCATCTCCACTCTTGGACACCATCTCCATTGGCTAGTTCTCAGTGGCATCAACATTTAATAAGATAAATCTATTGGGGCTGACTGCTTGCATGGGGACAGTTGACTTTATCCAAAACCCTATATCATAAATAATAGGGTTATTATTGGATGTAGAAGGCCTTTGTTTACTCGTCGTACCTTGCTTCTCTACTGGTATTGGAGGCTTATCTTTTCGGATAATATTCCCCACACTAGTAGGTCTAGGTCCCATCATGGTTGACTTCCTTATTTTTCACCACGTACACCATATCTCTCCTAGGTATTTTATTCTTTTGTTTGGTAGCCACCTTGTCACTATTTGTTGAGGGTGCCACCTGTTGCGCCGTTCCAGCATGAGAATAATTAGCAATAAATGTTGGTGGATTCGTTTCCTTTTTCCCATTATCTTGACCAGTTTTATGCCCCAAATTTTTGCTATTTGATTCTTTCCCTTGATTTTTGGAGTTATTGTTACGGGATCTTCTCTTAACCACCAACCAGTCTCCATGTAACTGATTCTGGTCAATGGTTGCCTCATTAACTCCACCATTATTTCCCGTAAATGTCTCCTTATTTCCAGCCTAAGAATTAGCTTTAGCATTCATTATTGTAGTTGTCATAACCATTGGCTACTTGTCCTTCACCGGAGCACCACCTTGTGTTGTCAGAATTTCTACTGGTTTCAACTGCGGACATTTCCTTGCTAGGTGACCATAGCAGCCACAGTGAGCACAAATCCTGTGGAGACCCTCATACTCCACCTTATACCAGAATTCTTTCAGCCCTACTTTCCCAACAACCGGTTTATCTAAATTAATTTCAACACAAACCCTTGCAAAGCGGCCTCTTCTAACATCCAGAGTTTGAGAGTCAACCTTGATGGGTCTACCAACTGCCGAAGCAAGTGCTAGTAGTATGCTTTCATCATAATACACAAGATTGAGTCCTGGAAATCTGTTCCAAACAAGAGTCTTGTCTATCTTGGCTGCTGGTGAGATAAACTCTGGGGACCATATTTGAACAGTAAGATAGTGATAAAAAATCATCCACAGTCCCTCTTCCATGACTTTTTTATGACCCTCTTCAATATCAAATTTCACCATAAAGAAGTGATTCCCGATATCCATGATGTCGAAACCTGCCACAAGCTTCCAAATCTTTGTGAGTCTCTCTTTCATAACATGAAAACCTATAGTTTTCCCAAGCAATTTCACAACAAGAGCATCTTGCCATGGGGCACAGAGACCTTCAAAAACTGAATCTGCAATATGTACCATAGGTTTTAGAGGATTCCCATCCTCAAAAACTATAGTCGCTAACTTCTCCTTGATCAAATCTACTCTCGGTCTAGGGGCCAACGTTGGTTTGTTACCCATCACTATATTACGAAAGGAAACACGAGGTTGACCTCCTCCACCTCCATCCAGTGGTTCGTTGTCGGTGCCGCCATCTCCCACAGAGTTTGCAGAGAACACAAAGTCCTAAGCCATACTAACGATCGTTGTGACTTACTTATTATTTATAGAGAGCATGCTAAATAAACACTAGTTGCTTAATTAGCATGTGTTTGTTTAAGCAGTACGGTGAATATTAACTATGTTCAAATTTACGGTAAAGGAAAAGCTACACTAAATCATGGTAGCTTTTTCATGTTTTTTACGTGAATGTTGGTTTCTACCGCGGAACCAAACCAACACAAACCAAACATGCCATTATTATATAAACACTCAAATCATCAAATCAATAGCTTACACGTGTGAAAATGATTTTGCAAATAACCACATTTAAGGATAATTTAAGTGTCAAATAGTAAAATAAGACAATTCTTTTTTTGTGGAGATTTTTAAACTTCACTTAGTCTTCAAGAACAATTTAAGTGTCAAATAGTAAAATAAGACAATTCTTTTTTTGTGGAGATTTTTAAACTTCAGTTAGTCTTCAAGAACTGATTATTTTGCTTGGGGGAAGAGGGAAGCGTGTATGAATTCTTATATAAGAAGCTAGTTACTTCTAAATACATATAAGCGTAAATTGATTGAATTAATAAAATTATTGGAATAATATTGTCGTCTGACCTGTGTCACATTTGCACTAATACGATAGTAGATCGAGTTGTTAATTTGTTTAATACTATATATATATATATATATATATATATATATATATATATATATCCAATGCCTCATCCAAATTAATGGCTTAAACATCAATATAAGTCAACAAAGGAGTCACGATAGATAAGTTAGCTGACTAAACCAGTGTGTATTAGAGTAAAATGTGTATATAAAATGAAGTGAAGGAACTTATAAAGCGGCAGTTGCCGACTTGGAAAGAGAGATGAAATCACAAAAGTCCAATGAATGGGACACAATTTGATAAATCAAATATTCAAATGACAAATTACATCACTAACGTCATCTATGGACTTTTAGAATTTTGCAGTTTAATATAGTGGCTAGAGTCCAAATATCCAATTAGACACTCACAGGTCCCATTTTATTTTACTTAAAATTTTAAGAGAAAAAATCATGCATTAATAGTGTAAAATTATTTTACATCGTCATTCAATTATAACTTATTATTTATGATAAATTTGTTATTTTTTATAAAATTATCTTAAAATTTATTTAAACGATAATTTATGATTAGATGACAGTATAAAATTATTTTATACTGTCAATATATCATTATTAAACTCAAATTTTAAATGCAAGAGCAAGCATGCGTGAAATTGTGGATCCTACCGAAACAGAAACAAAGGAAATCCTTAAAAAAAAAAAAAAAAATCTTGGCTGTACATGTGTCGTGGAGCCTGGAGCCACGTCTTTGAAGTCTAGTGTTTGTTTTGACTGAATTTATTGAATTGGCTATTACTTTGGAAATTCAATTTCAAGGGGATTATCTCATAAAAAAGTTTTTGGTGCTTACTATGAGACATCTTTTTTTGTAATTAAATATATAAGGAGCAATTGAGTTTCCATGCATATATATGTTGTGAAGGTTAAAGTGACTTTTAAGGTGAACTTTTTAATATAATTTACTAAAATTATATTTTAATTTTTTAGTATTTTAAATGTAATAATATTTTTTAATCAATAATGAAGTTAATCAATTTATTAATTTTGAAAGTTTTTTCTTTAGAAGGAACAACAATTATTAATGGAGTTTTATATAATATATGTATTATGAAAAAAAAAAACAAATTAATCTTCTTTTGAAATGGACTATGCCAATTGGTGTTTGGTTTTCTACTTGTATAATTTATTTAAAAATTTTAAATTCTAAAAGTAAATATAATCCATCAACATTTTAGTAATTAATATTATAAATAATTGTTAAGGTTAAAATATTTTTCTTTTAAATCCTCTCTATCTAATATCTTTAATTTCTCAATGCTTAAGAAACAAAAATATTTTTATATATTTTTAAATTGTTCAAATTTTCTTTGAAATTAAATAATCACTTGATTTAATTTGTATATATAATCTTAATTAAGTGTTAATTCTTTAATCAATAATTATAATCTTACGTTTTACCTCTAAAATACAAGTTAGAAGACTAGTATGCAAAAAGATGAGTTACACTTACATGCATGCAGATGGAAGAATGCCCAAATTAAGGTGCGCTAGCAGCTAGCAGCTAGCACATGTTAAAACCTAGAGCTTTCAAAGTCTATCCTTTGGGAAATGGGCATTATTTGTAAAAGTTGAAATATAAAATATCATCCATTTTGAATCTTGGCATGTGCTTGTTATTATCGTATCTAAAATCTTTATTTAAGCAACGGGATTGCATGTATATTTCGTCATAGTTTGGCTTTCTTTTCTTAGTATGTGTCAGGTTAAATTTGAACATTGTATTATCAAAGTAAAACCAAACACGTATTATGTATTAAGTGAAATAGATTATTAAAACTCATCCTCAAATGAGTCAATTCTTTTCAAACACAACCTAGTTCTAACATGCCATTCAATTTGTTCCACAAGAAAACAAGATAGATTCTATTTCTAACGATGATAATTTCCAAAACTTAGTTTCCATTAACTTTTTTTTATTTTTTATGGGTTATCCTTCTAATCTAACCAACAACGTGTTTCTGAGAGATGCGATATGATCTACAACAACAATATTTTTGCTGAACGGGGTAAATTTAATGGAACTAATTAAAATTAATCCATGGGTTGAAAAATCTTTAGGCTTCAATCTACCTACGAGCTCAAAATTTCTATGCCTCCTAGTTCCCACATTGGAAAATGGAATTTCATATATTCACGTCTTTGAGGCCATATTGAGCCCAATATAATAGGAAAGTGGGCCATATGGCTATAAAACAGCACTCTTGCAGCCCAATCTTATAAATAAACCAGATTGAAGCGTCTTAACCCAATCCTTCACATGATATCACCAATATATCACAAAAACATAACACAAGCATTAAGGCTAATTGTGACAGAAATATGACTGTTTTCTTGATATATACTTTCATTAAGTAAACGCTAATAAGCCTACAATTTAACCCTCTATTTGGGGAACATTTCTCTATATCAAAGGAAACCCATATACTCAGCAATTCCACCAAACTCTC
The DNA here is from genome assembly GCA_026413185.1 of Pueraria montana var. lobata. Classification (NCBI taxonomy): domain Eukaryota; kingdom Viridiplantae; phylum Streptophyta; class Magnoliopsida; order Fabales; family Fabaceae; genus Pueraria; species Pueraria montana. The sequence goes on along the minus strand of CM048648.1, from coordinate 21,285,875 downwards.
TCTGTCTCTCTTTCTCTCTACCTTTCCAAGCCTCAAGGTGATCTTATTGCACCTAATTTAGAAATTAAATTAATAATGCACATCCCTTTTCTTCTATCCTCCACAATATACCAAACTGAAAACTAACTTCCACATATTTACAGAAAACAATTAATTTGTGCTCTTCAGCATGGCCTCATTTGCATGCAATCCAACGTCACATGGCTTTTGTTAACAATGGAAACACAAATAGAAGAGATTCAGAGCACACGTTCACTGAGAATTTCCAGAATCTCTTCAGATGGTAGAGACTCAGCAGAAATCCTTGACAATTTACAATACACGAGCCTGAAGGACATCATATGTAACACACCAACAAGGTATTATTTAACCTTGTATGAGGGAAATGACTTTAACTCAACCATTGCTATCAGAAACGAGTTGGTCAAGCGTGCAGCTTCGGTTTACCTACAATCTGCAGCATTGTTGGTGACCAGAAACCAAAACTGCTTTGTGTCTTTCTGGGAAAGGCTAAAGAACAGGGCTGCAAACCCATTCAGGGCATGTCTTGGGCCAATTTACCAGTTTTTGCATCACATGGTGGGGAGTATTCGTTCATTGCCATGAAGGAATTGTACTATTTTAGGACTTGCTGTCATTGCTCCTTTTAAGTTTTGGTGTATATATATGATTACTTCTTATTTTTTTTTTTTTGTATATATATCTAGTACATATGAGATATATTGAAGTGTTTTAAGTTGTTATATTTTGCTATTTTTATTTTTGATATAGATTGTTTAAAGCTGAATTTTCTACCCGGGAATTTATGTGAGTAACGAGATTTGTTCATGTCTTTATTATTATTATTACTATTCATAAAAATAGTAGAATGGGGGAGCAATTCAGTATTATCGGGTAGGACACCAATGATATGCTCTGGTGTTAACAAAGATTTACTCAAAAAAATTAATGCATAAATCTAAATTGTAAACAATTTTATCAGGTCGTAATCACTCGACTAGCCTTTGGACAATAGAGGATCTTCCTTGTAAAGATTATCCACCAAGCGGAATTTTAATGGTATTAAGGAGAATCAAACAAACAATTGTGAAGAGAATGCGAATTAACTCCAAATTCTTAACCACTTATGTCAATTTATATTGACTTCATGTCAGCTTGAGTAATGGTGTGTGTAAATTTGCTGCTCGGGGTACGTAGAAAGTAGGGTCCATACATAGTTTTGTGAGTAATTCTGAAATACATGATTGTTCTGAATTTGCAGCAACGTAATTTTTTCTACAATCGATATGCAAGCGCCATACTGACAATGTGGATTGCAAGCATTGCAGTTTTCAATATTTCAAAAAGTTATAGCAGAAACTATAACCATAGTGCATATGATTGCTATAATTAACCCTGGGTAACTCCAAATCTCTCCGTCACATGTTATATACACAGCAGATTACAGGCGTTAATGCCGCTTAGAATTTTTTTCAGAAGCTCTCCTAAAATAATAATATATGGACACACAGTATATACTAATTAAATTAACCTTTTTCATTTCTCTTTATCTCATTTTTTATTAAGTCATATCACCTTACGTTTATACTTTTCTCTCTTTTATCTCTTTCTCCTTTTTGAGTGTCTATAGGTATGTGAGTGTCCATGAACCATTTTTTGTTCTCATATAATACAACAACATTACTCTTATGGGTTAAAAAATGGGAGTGAAAAATTCAATATATTTCGAAAATTTTATCCCAATTTTCACCTTATTTGGACCAAAATGACCTTAAATTATAAAGACCTCAAATTTTGTGTTTATGTGATTTGTTAAAGCCTAACATTTCTTCAAAAAAAAAAAAAAAGAAACCTAACATTTCTGAAAGAATCCAGGGTGTATTCCATCTACCCCGAGGGTCTTTAATGGCTTCAAACCACAAATTGAAAAAGCATTGATTTCCACTTTCCAGTACGAAGGGTGCCCCTGAAGCAAAGGCCAAAAGAAGATGCTGGAAAGAGGGGAGTGTTCATTGCAATTTGTTAAGAGCATCTTTAGTAGAAATTACTTAAAAATAAGTAAATGGTGTATAGTGAGTCGCAGGGTCGAAATTGTTAATGTAAAAGAAAGAGAAAATTGCATTAAAACAACTGCTGGAATATATTGAAACATAGGTCACAGGAATATAAAGATAATTAGTTCACCCCACTCTTTTTGGAGGAGGGAGCTAGATTGGTTTGAACTAGGTGAGAAAAATCTATACATGCAAATTAATTTATATTGTTGTATTAATTTATAATCATTATCAGTATTTTCCCTGTTTTGTATAGATATTTGGTATTTATATACATGGTGAAGAATGAGGCTAAAGTTACTCGTGATGATGTAATGCAACTTAGGAACAGGGCCGTACTTATAAGTTTTTAGGCCTAGGCAAATTTTATATGACAACTACTTTTTATTTGCAGAGATAAAAAAAAATGCTCTAATAGAATTGGAGGAGGGAGTTCGGGTTTGAAAATGAGGCACAATATGTCAATATGGATCTTATCAATAATCCATTCCCAAGCGTTGTTTACTGTTTATGAATCAACTGATTTTACAACTTACAAGTTTGGATAATTATAAATTATTTTATAATATCTTTCTACTAATTTTATTACTTATTTAATAAAAAAAATATTATATATATAATTTATTAATCACATTCAATTTTTGTTTAATATATACTTGCTTTATAAATTATTGAGAAGATAATTAATAAGAGAATCTTATAAGAAGATATAAAATTACCTGTTTGTTTGACATCCATTGTGTATGAAATTAATTAGAATTGGAATTAGAGTTTATAAGGTTGTTTGGTTTGAAAGAAAGAAAAAGATGATAAATAGATTTTTTATAAAAGTACTTTTTTATCCTTACAACATTATCATGTCGCTTTTTAAATTGAAGGTCGATTTTGCAAATCGATTATGCAGTAAGCATAATCAATTATTCTTACTTGGATAATCAATTATGTTATGTTTTGATAACATAATGATTATGTTTACTGCATAATTGGTTTTCACGGCTAATATTAACACTCTAGACTTTTTTTTTTTTCATTTAGACAGTGGCTCAAATAGTCTCATGAATGTGACGAGGGAAGGTAATACTGGTAAAGTTTTGTAACACCGACAATTTTCTCTCTTTTCTTCTCATTTTAGCATGGAACTTCTAAAGTCTAGTGCCCACTTATTTTTCAAAATTTTCTAACCCATTTCATCTGTACCAAATCATCGAAATATGTCACTTTTGACACTCTTCTCTCCTTTTTCCTTTCCATTGCATTTCACGAATACCAAACAGAATGTAAGTGGTATTCAATCTTGTAACTCATTCACCTAGGATAGAGGGTTCAAACTTGTAAACACCCATCTTTTTAATGTTCGTGAAACTATGGTATTATAGAGTCTAATTTAATAAGAAACTATTTAGTTTTATTTATTTGCTAACATGAAGAAAATAAACAAAAGTCAATCTAATTCATTAATATTACCTCGATGTAACGTTAGACGTTCTAGCTCCCACATCCTTCAATTAATTTGTACTGTATTTTTATGTTATACATAAAGTGTACTACCTACACATTTACTATATTTTGTAGAAGTAATTTAAACAGTTGGTTAATTAATTTTGAACCAATAGTTATCAAATCCATAGTCATATTATGTATATGATGCTCATTTATTTTGATATTGCAGCTAGCTAGCAGTCAAAGCGATGGATGTCCAACCCCACTTAAAGTCTTACTTGCACACAAGTCTAAAATTAAGTGGCTGGTAAGTTCGATTCTCACAGTCACAGTAGCACATTGACACGTAACATTAATAGACGTAAGAGATTGAAAGGAAATTCTCCAGGCATTATTGGGATATGATAGCATATAATGTGGCATGCAAGTGTGCCAGCTTTTGCTTTGCCTAATTTACTCAGCTCAGCTGCATGTAACAGCAGAATGCAGCAGCAGCAGGTGTGATTTTGTATGTGTGACAGTCTCACACAGTCGTGAAATCTGAATATTGTGATTCGCTTCCCTCTTATTCTCTTCTCCAAAACCAAAAGACGCGTGACCCTCCTTTTCGTACGGTTACTTACATATTCGTCTTTGAATTTATTTTTATTCGTATTGAACCCGACAGCCCGACATCAAATCCTGAAAACGCCGTCGTTTCTCATCAAACACAAACAATGAAACAAAGCACCGATTCCCATTCGCCTTAGCCACCTTCCTTTTTCAGTTCATTCTTTTCCTACTTTTAGTCTATTTTTATAATACTACTTTTTACTTTGGTTAAATATATTATTACATTGAACCCATAAGTCAGTTAACACACCAACGGATACCCATGTTAAGAATCATTAAATGGCATGTTAATAATTATTTAAAGTTTTATATGATAGTTAAAAGCCATTAGATAAACTTTTTTTTTTTGTTAAATATAGGTTCATTTAACTGCACAGTCTTTGATTATATTAATGTTATCTGATTTCACTTAATGAAAAAATAATTAGTATCTTTTACTTTTATTTTAGTTTATGTATGTTGGGAATGATATAACTGCATTCTAGTTATATAGCATTCTTGATTCCTAGCTAATTGAAGCAAAATGTCTTTGCTATCTTTTTTCAAATGCTAAGTTAATTGTAGTTTGCTTAACTATTAGGTTTTCCTCTGTAAAACGTCTATACAATAACTCAATCAATGGATTTGATTATGGAATTAGTTCAAGAAATTAAAAGCACTATAACCATAGTGAAGCTATGAATTAATATTACAAGAATTGCAAGGTTGGCAAGTGATTTACTCGACTCCAAACCATCTCCATTCGAAAGGAGAGTTTTTGCTAGGAATCAATTTAGTATTTGACTTCTCAATCGATCAATTATTAAAAGTGACATCTCTTTAGTTCCTCTTTATTAATAGTCGCCTCTTTCGTAAGTTGGCTTTTATCTATAGAGTACTTCTCCACTTGCTTATGTTGCCCACATGTACGTCTAATCGCCAAACGTACCCATCATCTTAATTTGTGTACTGGGATGGGGGGCACACAATTTCCTACTAGTTTTAGTACATGCGACATGAACGTTATAGTGATTTTGTAGTTGCGAGCAAGTGAGTTGAGAAGATTAAAGACACTTAGAAATGGGTGGGGTAAATAACTTTCGGACTTTTATTGCCTTTTGCTCCAAGTACAAAATAGAATTTAGTGAGGGGATATTAGTTAGGTTACTTTCATAAAGAAATTAAAATGGTAGAAGGAAAATAAAATAACAGGAGTAAGGGATTCAAAAGAAACAAAAATCTTATTTCCTTAATTTTCTTGGCAAATGGCAATAATTATCTTCCATTATCCATTATGCTCTCTGAAAATATATACCCTTGAGATGAATTCCAAAGATGGTAAAAACTTATCCTTTTCCTTTTTGACCTTGGACTCACGAGTCCAATCCCACTTTAATTTGGTCGGTCCGTACATTCCGATACATAATCAGATAATACTCACTGCTAAAAAAACCTGTTAATTACCAACCTATACCTTTCCTTACTTCCTCAACACATTATAAAACCCACATAGTCACATTTAGACATATCTTCTTCATTTATATGCATGCTCTCTCTTTCTTCAATACCATAGCAAGTAAGTAAGTAAGTAACTAACTAAGAAGAATGGGGATGATGAAATCGGGTATGGAAGAAATGGAGGCATCGTCAGAAGCAGCAACATCGATGAGCCCTTACGAGGTGGTGCAGCGCCTCACGTCGTGCAACGCGGTGGTGGTGTTCAGCTCGAGCGAGTGCTGCATGTCCACGGTGGCGAAGCGCCTCCTGTTCAGCCTCGGGGTGGGTCCCACGGTGGTGGAGCTGGACCACCACGCCGCCGGCCCCGCCATCCACGCCCTCCTCTTCCAGCTCGCCGCCGGCACGCACCAGCAGCCCCTCCCCGCCGTCTTCGTCGGCGGAAAGTTCCTCGGCGGCGTCCAGACCCTCATGGCCACCCACATCAACGGCACTCTCATTCCTCTCCTCAAGCAAGCCGGAGCTCTTTGGCTTTAACTAATTATATATATATTCATCTTCTATTGCCTCAACACTTAATATATATAGTTACTTAATTAATTGCCAAATTATATATATGTCCAACAATTAATATTTTATTAATTAGCTAGCTAGGATGCGTGTACTTAATTGTGAAACTGATCAATGACTATGTGGTGATATATATATATATATATATCAATGTCTATCTTAGACTTGCAGTTAATTAATTAGTCTCCAGTAAATGTTTATTACTGTTATTTACAAATTTCACGGTCTGAGTGTATTAATTATTAACTTTTGGAGTTGAACTCAATTATGATGCTGATAGATACTCGAGTGAGAAGAGAAAGTGGTAGCAATTAAGTTTACTAGAGAGTGAACCGAAGCTGTATTTCCGTGTTCTGAGGGTTCTTCTATTATGCTATGTACTTTTGTCCTTCAAACTTGATTCTAGGTTTCCCACCATTCAATAATTTTCCAAAAATGTTGTTTAATTAATTGGGAAAAATATGGCTGCATACTAGTAGTATTTTCCTTCGTTTTAAGTATTGATTATTATGGCGTCATTTAATATTATCTTCGTTCCTTATCTCTAAATATTTACGGTTAATGCACACAATTTAAGAAACATTTAATACTACTTGTAACAATATATTTAGTTTAAAATATCCTCATTAAATTAACTTAAAATTTGTAAAACATCAAGAGTTTTGGAATAAAAACAAGAAACTAAAATATTAAGAGTTAAAGAAACAGATATAGTAATCATGTAGTTTATTCTACCCAATGAAAAAAGACATGTATTGCTCATTTTAGTACTATTTAGTAGATAATTTCAGTTGTTATAAACTGCACATACATAGCAAGTTATGGATTTAACATTTTCATTAATTACTTAATTTAGTCTTACCTTTTTTTAAGAAAAATAAAAAAATCAAATCCTATCGGCGACCATGCCGATCGAATAAGGTTATTGTAAAGTTTGTTTCTTTTTATATGTGCGATGCTAAAATAAATGAAAAAAATTAGGTGATCGAGTATGCATTTTGAGGGAAAGAAGCACAATAAAGTGGGGTGCTACTAAATGCTAACGATGATAATGATATTGATATGCATGCAGATAATATTGGAATTTTTAAGAGTGAGAGAGAGAAGGCACGTCATATATATATATATACATATAATATCCGTACGAGATGATTAGTGTTTATTATGATGGATGCATAATAATGTGATCACATCAAGGGCATGTCATGTGTGTTTACTGTATTCACACATATCATGCCATGCGGACTACGAAGAAAAACCGTTTGGTCTTGTTTGGGGTATGTTCTTTGTTCTTCAGTTTCTGTTATCTGCTGCATCCTGCAGAATGACCTCATCGCTTATTCGAATAATATAATATGTCTAACAACAAAAAAGAAAAACGTACGTTTCTAACTTCATATATAGTTAAAAACTTAAAATTCAAAATATATAGGTAAATATTAAATCTCCCTACATACTCAATGTTTAACTACCGTGGTATATTATATGTCCTTATGTAGTAAAACTTCCTATTTACCATACAGAGAATTTGGAGTTACTTATTTTAAAATAAGTACCAACAAATTTGCCTATGAAAAGAAAATAATTTATTGACAATGTTTTAATTGTGGATATATAAATGAAAATCGGGTAGAGATGGATTCTGATATGTTTGACCAGTAAACTTTGGAAAGATAAAATCTGTTGGAAGAATACCAGGATTGATCGCATTGCCTGTTGATGGCAAAACAGAATCATGACTACCTGACATTGATTGTCATATGCAATAACATTATAATTTTTTTTTTGTCATAATCATATTCGAGATAATTTATATCTGTATAGTAATATATGAAATTTAAACTCTTTATTATTTTAATTCAAAAGTACAAAAAATATATGTTTGTGCATAATACAATTTCTTTTGACGAAAAAAAATACAAATTGTTATTTTATTAAGATGTTTCACTGTACAATAAATTGTGTGGGTCACCTACTTAGTTGTTCCTCCTAATTCTAATGCCACCTTTATTCCTTTTTATTATTATTTCAATTCCTATAAATATATGGAGTAAATATAATTTATATATATATAATACTTAATTATATAAATTAAAAATGTTTATTCCTCAAAAAAATATTTATTATATTTTTTAATGTATCAAATTAATATAAAAATAATATTTAATTTAATTTAAAAATAATCACATACTTATAATAATACTAATTAATATAATATAATTTAAATTTAAAGATAATAAAATATTGATAATTATTATTATTATAATAATTTTAAAAAATTGTAAAATCTTAAAAAAACAATTTCATTCTCATAAATTGTATGTGAAGATCAGTATATAATGATAGAAGAGAGAATATAAAAAGTGATTAAATTGAGAAAGTGGGGAGTGAGAGTTTTACTCTCCAAAGTGAATACTCAAATTTATAATATTAGTATTTTAGTTTGTACATTACATAGAATACCTATTTATTTTTATATAATTGAAATTCATATTAATAAATATTTTAGCATATATAAATTATATTATTAATAAAAAATCATAATAAATAAATAAATATCTTTGATAATATAAATTATATTTTTATTTAATTACAATGAAAATTTAAATTGTTATATAAGTTTTTTTAATTATTGAAAATTTTAAAAATTATTGAAATTTAATTTAGAGATGGAGATAAAAGATGATGGATTAAGAGGGATAAAAAATTAAGAAGATTGATTATACAAATAAAGATAAAAGGTGGTATTTTGATATGGTTGATGATGACATGATGCGTCCTAAATGAGACAAGTGACTTTTACCGCCCTCCCTTGACGATCAAATTGCTCTTCATGTGGATCGAATTTGAGATCTCTTGATGGATAATATAATTCTCTGGCTAAGACATCATGAGCAAGGAGTGAATATTTGCAGAAGACACTTTAATTCTCAAGTTAGTAACGATTTCATCAGAATGACAATTAAGCTAAATTTTTTAATTTTGAGCAATATACATATTTATTTTTTTATAACATTTATATTAAATAATAAAAGTGATTAAGTCAAACAAATAAAAAAGGATAAAATGATAAATTAAAATTTAGAAAAAGAAAGAATTTTTTTCTCTATGGGAGGGATATAACATGTTATGCATGTAGGAGTTACATAATCACACTCACCAGGACAGTGAGAGAAAATCGTTACTAACTTCATTTCCTGTTTGTTGATATTTTTCCCATGACGAAATTATCAATTCAATAATTTTGTTTTGTTTTTTTTTTCTTTTTTGGTGGTAAATCATGAGCCATGAGTGGGATATGAAATTTGACTGATGACTCATCTTTCCTTTTTCAGGAAATGGATGGAAAAACAACCAAAGACATGCATGTGACGTGAACAACTGACTGCCCCTCAAATTCAAATTAAAGCATCCCCATTTGAAGACATTTTCTCTTTCCATTTGAACATTTTCTAGTCCTCACTTTTACTCTATCACAACTCAAGTCCCAACCTTTCTTTCGCAGTTTTGCCCCAGTTCATTCAGTTGTCTGTTGTCTTTTTATACCATATTCTTGTTTAGCGAATTTCTTTCTTAAGAATTCTTAATCTAGAAATATAGTCATGGTTACATTCTCACCTAAAAAATATATTTCTGAAGAGGACAATTGTATAATCTGTATATCAGGCAGATTCAACTAACCTAGTTATAGTTGTAGCAAAAAGTAGGGTTTGCGCCATAATTAAACTAGTCTAGTTATAGTTATACATCACCAAAAAAAACTAGTTATAGCTATAGCAAAAAGTAGGGTTACTAGTTGTCAAGGTTCGCAATAATAGCGCAAATATTCTCATCTTTTCCTGTTTTATCTCACCAACACCCAGTGCCTCTAAGGTTTGTGGTTAATAGAAGCTGTCACATTGTGGTTAACGTACATGATCCTAATCTAGGGTCATTGCTATTGACTTTTATCTTGAAGTTTCATTCTATTTATCTTCACTCTTTCGGCACAGTTTCTTGGGACACACTCCCTTCTCAATCTTTATTCTTCGATCCTTATCCAATTACTTTTTTTTTTTTTTATAAAAAAAAGAAAGAAAAAAGACAATAGTAGAAACTACTCAAATATACACAACCCCATGTAGGCAGGGGACAGAACTACTGACAAGAGGATTCACCCGACATGCAAAGCCTTATCTGATCCCTTTAGCCACCCTACATAAGAAAAAGATGAATCTGGACAGTACCTAATTATGTGCCTATTGAGGCAGCAGAGGCAAGATCAAATAATTGTTTAACTATGGTTTAATAATACTCATGTCAAACAGTGACTTGATTTAATTAAAAAAATTAAATCAAATGTTGACTCTTGAAATTCTGCATATAAAATTCATAAAAAGAAAATCAAATATCAACTGCAGACAGTCCAAAATTTAAAGAGATTTAACTATGTATACTAACTGCCAAATCCAAGAGTACATGATCCCAAAAGCACAGTATATGGAGATCAACATGAGGGGTGCAAATGCAAACTTATCTCCCAGAAGCAAAGGGTGTAAAATTTGACCCCATATCTCTACAACTACAAGACCTATCAGATAAATCCTCTCAATCCAGCCAATAACAAAACCTTTCTTCTCAGTTGCACCCGAATTACCTTCAGATCCAAATTGATCAGCTTTTTTCTTTGAATTAGTAGTTGGCGCTCTTGCTGTTTCAGCCCCATCATAAAATTGTGCTGAAAAGCCTGACCACATCAAAATGGAGTGCAGAAGCAGCAACAAAACTTTGATCGGATACTCTTGTGCCTCAAATAGTAGCGGAAAAATTGAATAGCAAGATACTGCACACACAAGTAACGTGTGTTAATTCAAAGAACAAAAATATGAAAATTGAAAAGAATAGCAACTTGTTTCTTTGGCATCCAAAAGCATTCTCAGTCATTAAAAGCAATTTTTTTATGGCAAACACATAGCCAAGTTAAAGGAGGAACTGGAAAGAATAATTGTTGCTATAGATTTGCTTTTATCTTTTATTCTGCTTGATTAATGTAGTGAAACATTGGAATAGTTGCTTGCCTCACAAGTATACTTAATCTTAGCTGTAGTTGGGTTATGAATATATAAATCTCAACAGTATAAAGAAAACTGTAGCACATAGAAGTAGAAAGAGAAAGAAAACTGAGAGAAACTGATTTTGAACTATTATTATTATTTGCAAAGAGAGAACCAAGTTCTTTATATACACAGACAGCAGTGACAGTTAACACAACCTTGTAACCCCAGCAGCACCAAAACTAACATAACTAACCCAACAAAACTGGCAGCAGCAACCCAGCTGTACTAACAGATGCTACTCAAATAATAGAAGGCACCAAAACACACTAACATACAGAAACAAGGCCAAGAATTACCAGCTTACAAAGGGTGTATGAAGATTTGTGACAATTGCAGTAATAGTTGTGGTTCTACTAATTGTGTCAAAAGGTTTCAAATCACAAAGTTTTGTGGATTGTAGATGATATTTACAAAAAGCAAGATTACCTGCAAAAGATAAAGCTGATGTAGAACTTTTTCAAGGTTTATTCCATTGTGCAAAATCCATGTACACTTGTATTGTATCATACCCTATATGTCACATATCCTATATACACCAGAGCCCATCACAGGTTTCATTACCTGTTAGAATCTCATTTTCAGAGAAATTACTTCTTTTTTCACTCTGTATTTTCAATAACGTTCTCCCATTTTCTTAAATATCACAAACTCATTTCCTAATATATATAATATTGTATAAGGTTCTATGATATGAATGAAAAATCTGCTTATCTTTACATTTCCCCCATTTGTCTTGACAACTAACCAAAAACCTTAACTATGCTTAAGTAACTTCATGTCTTCATTCAGTTTTACACATAACCGAATGGAAAAAGGCTTCGTTTATTTTAAAGGGTAACAAAATATATGAACCTAGCATCTGACAAATCTATATACACCTAGGGCATAGATTACAATAGATGGAACATTATTAACAGAAACCTATGACAATAGGATAGAAAAGGACCATATTTGCAAAACTACTAGCAATTGGCAAACTATTATGAAAAAAAAATCACATTTAGTTAAATATTGTCTTCAAAGGGGTACATGCATCACTTGTGTTTTCAACTAGTTATATAAAAATCACATGTAATTAACAGCATGCACACATTTTTCATAAAATTTTATTTCATTTTACTTATATTAAGTTCTTTTTTTTTCCTTCAATTTTTACTATCATTAAAAAAATGAAGAAAAAAGAGAAAAGAAAAGAAAAATAAAAGCATTAGAAGCTGGCAAACAAATGAATTAGCATTAAAAGCATACCTATTGACAGCAAAAAGTAATGCCTTGCATCCTCCAGAGTTTGTGCCGCAACAATGGCAAGTGGTATTACAAAATGGAGTGATGCCTTCTCATGGACATGCCACCCAAAAAGAAAACCACAGGTATAAGCATAGGCTATCCATCTACTAATCATCTGTGGCTGTGGATTCTTCCAAGCCTTGAAAAGGCAAGGAGATAAGGCAAGAAGAACCATTATAAAGGTCACAAATGGTGTGATCTGCATATTAGTAAATAGAAAAAATGAATGTTTTGATGAAACTTTTGAATAATGAAAAGTAAAGTTGTATAACTAAACATTGATGTTATATCGTAGTCATAGATTTCAAATAACCAGTTATCAAGCTCAATTGTAGATGTCAATTAAACAGTAGCACCTTGGAAGTTGAAATAGCTAGCCTGAGGTGATAAATGTAAAAGCTAATATTATGCATTCTCCCACCAATTATAAAGTTTCACAAATATCATTTCTTGATGTCGAACAGGTGCTGCTTTTGAGTTACCAAGTCGTGGTTTCCATGGGAACATTATATTTATAATCCATATTTTTATTCTTAGAAAATGGGATAAGGATCATCCAGTGAATCAGCTATATATTTTCAACAAGAATAAAAGTAAACTTCCAATCTATCAGTGGCTAGGTCATGGTGCATGATTACTAGTTTGAAGAAATGATATAACATCATCCTCCATCTCCTTGTACGAATGAAATGTATACAGAAAATAAGGTATTTCAGTCATCTGTTTTGACATAACCACAGAAGCATGCGATCAGCTTAACCAGGGTCATAACATCCCATGTGTTCTTTGTTCTTTTTTTGGTTTAACAACAAACAAGTTTATTCAGAGAATAAAAATACAAAAGTAAATCTTACCTGAGGTAGTACAGAAAACGGTGAGGAATCCCCTACTAGACCAGCGGTGAATGAAGCTGTTGGTGTCTGGACATTAAACCCAAGTTTTCTGAATATGAAAGCAAGCCCTTTGTCTGACATGATATAGAATACCCAAAAATTTGGAGCCCAGTATGCATGGCAAAGCCCCCTGCCAAATGGAAACAACCGTCGAATGACTTGTTGTATCTGCAATTTATAATTTGAATAATCAATAAGCAAATCAATAATGCAAAGAGTGCATATGAAATATCTTCACTTTTACACAGGAAAATGAATACGAGAATTTAGCAAAGGGCGATTAAAGTTGTTCCCATTCACTTGAGAATGCAAAGTTGGTCATTCATAATTGGTAACATTAATTACTCTACTCATGCAGTAGTCTCATTTGGATACATAGTTCAGGTGGTTATTTACTTTGGATTTAATTTATTGCTTCTTTCTTGTTCTGGTTCAGTAGGATTATTAAAAAAAAATGTTTTCTTACACAACCTGATCAAAACTCAGTACATCTGGTCATCTATAATAGAAGCCATGCAGCACAGCACAACCTTGACATATAAAAGAACTCTCCTTCCAATATGATTTTCATGGTTATCCCAAACATCCAATTTGTTCTCCATTATTCAATAAGTTGGAAATAAAACATATCAATTTATCATTCCATATTTCTGAAAATCAACAAGACACCTAAAATTCCTAATCTTTTTCAACAAATAGTAATTAATTTCAAATTAGTTAAATGCAATGATTTATCAGAAACAAGGGGAAAACAGCATGACATATGGGCAAAATGATGACCAAAAATATTAATTCAAGATATAAAAATTATATTTACCTGCCCAAGGTGGAAAAATGGTCCAAATGCAGATGCAAACACTGCCGTAACCACTCCTCCCATAATCAAAAGTCGACTGAAGCCTCTTACCATTCCACCCCAACAATAGTGTCTCAACAAATAAACAAAATATACGGGTGCTGCCACTGCAAATAAATGTTTAAAGCACAAGAGAACAGCAAAAACAAAACCGCCTAACAAATCCCTTCCTTCCTCCAAATATGAAAGTGAGATCAACAAAATCCCAATGAGAAATCCATTGTACTGAAAATGCACATGGTCCACTATAAAAAGCATTGGTGACCAAATAACCAATGACCAGATCAACTTCTGCTTTCTTGAATCCAGATTCCGAGTAAGTCTGTAAACCCCATAAAGAAGAGACAAATCAGAAAGTATCACAGTAACTCTTTGGAAATAAACCACCTTGTTGGAGCTATAATTCAGGCCATCCTGAAGGTGCACTATTTGGGGATCAATGAGGTGAGCAAAAATGGATATAAATCGTTCAAAATAGGCAAAGAATGGGGGGTAATCAAGAGTCCATGGGCTTGTCTCATCAAAGTACCACTGGGAAAGAGGGAGGGAGTGAGTCAAAGCCAGCCAGTTGCGATGCACCTCAAAATCTGTACTACGATAGGATGGGAAAAGGAGAACTTTTATGCAGGCAGCTACAAGAAAGAACCACCAGAGAGTTGTTTTGGGTCTATGAGAATGGTGAACTTCTTTGAAGCTTATTTTCTCTTTTCCCATGCCACAAGTTGGGAGTGATAGCAGGAATAAAAGGAATATAGATGTTGTATTTAATGCAGAAACCCAACAAAGTTTTTTTTGTATACTCAAACAGAATTTACTCAGTTTTCAACCCAATATGGAGACTGTGTTGATGGAAATCATGCCCTTTTGAACTTCCTGCATGAAAGTCAACATAGTCGCCAAGAAAGTTAATGGGAGTATCCTTCACTGACAATATGATTGAAAAATGCACAAAGATTATTTGAATAAAACCATTAGGAATCTTTAGTCAACTTCTTCATGCCACATATTTATTAGTAATAGGTACAGACTGGTTATTAGATTTTGTAACATTTATAGAAGGTAAAACAATTGAAGGCATGGAAACAAATATGCAATCCATGACAAGTGTTTATTCTTTCATAAAAGAAGAACTGTTACTAGAGAGAAGAAAAATAAAGAATTAGTGGGAAGGATAAGAAATCCTCCAGAACATAAAAAAACTAATTTAAAAACTGAAATAACAACAAAGCTGAAGACTCAAGAGTGCAGCAAGGCTGTTAAATACTTATAGTTCTCTGCATATTGGAGATGAAGACACCTCTATAAGAACCCATGAGCAGGGTACCAAATTGGAGCAAATAAAATAATCCTGTCCAACAATAGACTAAGGGACAAAGAGGTTTCCTTGAAAATGAGGGAATCACTCAAGCCAAATTCATCATAGAACTGTAAAAGTTGCAATCTGTGATTTTAGCTTCCTTATCCTTAACTAAACCATAAAATCAAGTTAAAAGAAACTGTCACAAAGTGGTACAACCCACCCAAAGTTCACCAAAACTAGCCAACAAACTATTTCATAAATACGTAACTGCACAAAAGAGTACATGGGTCACTATTCCTGAACTAGCTCTACGCATAACACATACCAGGGGAACATGTGTCATGATTCATGAAACATTCTGACTCCAACTCTTTCAAAAGATTTTTACATCTCCTACCTATTGTTACTCTATGCAACAACCCAGAATTAGTGTCTCCATCCTAAAATCATACGAAGCTTGGATAATTGTCTTCAACTAAATGCCTACGTTTATAGTAACTCCAATTTTTTCAACCTCCCCTTGAGTAACTTTCTCATGAATTCAAAACCTTTACACCCCTCCAATCTTTTTGGTTTTCACCAAGGATATCTCCCAACCGATAGTTGGAGACTAATTTTTTTCGAGGCATAAAGAGCACCAAGTGGGTTTTGCCTCTTCCAACAAAGTCTTATCTATACACAAGGTCAGGAATCAAACCCCTAAGAACATGTTTATTGTTTAAGGAACCCAATTATCTACAACTATGCTGGACCTTGTTGGTCCCACCCCTCCAATCTAGTACTTTTTGAAAATTCTTATATAAAGATGCTTAATTCACATATTCTAATAACAGTTCACCTTGCTGAACTCCTAAAATTTATCAGAAACAGGGCATGGTAAGATCTCAATCCAATCTCCCAAGAACTCTTGAACAAAATCTACCAAAATAGGAGCTAAGAAGAATATATCAGCCAAGCCCAAGACATGTTTTAAACAAATAACCAACTACATTCCAACCTTTGGGTATCTGCTATTATCTTCATGAATCACGATACAACCTGTTTTATATTTCTAGGGTAAGTTGTTTATAATGTATAAAAATATATAAAGGCGATACCAACTTTTAGTGTACACATTTCTCAGCCCGTTTTACCCTTCATCTGCAATTGACATAATTGCACACTCTTCAATTTCAATTCCCTTTATGAAGTAGTAGCGGTGTTCCAGGGTCGGTTTGGATCGGATTTGAGGGAGAATGAAATCCGAACCAATCAATTTTCATTGGTTTGGATTGGTTCAGATCAATCAGGTCCACATATTTAACAAGAAACTGGAGTGTGTAATGCAATTTTATACTCACCAAATTCCATTATACATGTTTATTGTAATCGGTTGTTGATAAGTGATAACACAGCACCACAGCATACACATTACTAAAATTTTGATTGATAAACTACAAACACATAAAAATCATCATTCCCAATAAACTCAATCCTGATCGATTGATTTTATGAACTCACAATGTCAGAAAAAATGGACAAAATCGTTTGTTATTGTACAGTCTCCATGGTTGCTGAGGTTGAAAATCCTAAAATTACAAGAATAGAAGCAGCAGGGATAAAAACTAGATCTTAAAGAACGAAACGCACCTGAGCCGTGACGGAGTGAATCGCGCCGCCGTGAGGGACTGACGGAGTGACCGTGAGTGAGTGAAGGAGCGACGGCGAGAACTACTGCCGGAGTGCGGGGTAGGGGTAAGGTGCACGGGTTAAAATGTTTACTCATTTCACGAATATAAATTAAACTGACTAATATTTAATAATTTTATGAATTAAAGTAACACTTTTATAGTTTTAGAAACTAAATACTTTGTTCAAAAAAAAAAAGAAACTAAATACTTATGATTTTAATGACTAATTTATTATAATACTCTTTTCAGTGTAGAAAAATAAATCTTATTTTTAAACTGATAAAAAACTTTTTGGTTTTTTAAATAATTTTAAATTTAAGTATAACAATTTTAGATCCCTATTCTTTATTTTTAATGAATTTTTTAAGATTTTTTTTTACATGATCATTTGTATTTTTTATATACACACACGTGAAAGGTACAAGTATTTTATGTGAATTAATAAATTTTGCTGTGAAAAATTATTTGAAAATAATACGAAAATAAACAAATAATATATATACTTAAAGGAATGAAAAATGAAATAAAAACTAAACTAAAATTATGATTTTAATGACTAATTTATTATAATACTCTTTTCAGTGTAGAAAAATAAATCTTATTTTTAAACTGATAAAAAACTTTTTGGTTTTTTAAATAATTTTAAATTTAAGTATAACAATTTTAGATCCCTATTCTTTATTTTTAATGAATTTTTTAAGATTTTTTTTTACATGATCATTTGTATTTTTTATATACACACACGTGAAAGGTACAAGTATTTTATGTGAATTAATAAATTTTGCTGTGAAAAATTATTTGAAAATAATACGAAAATAAACAAATAATATATATACTTAAAGGAATGAAAAATGAAATAAAAACTAAACTAAAATAATTCATATCAACGGTCATTTTTTTTTATTGATTATAAGTATAAAAGTTTTTTATACTAACAGTGTATAGTCATTAAATTCTAAATTTTTATGCTTGAATTTTTTCTTAAATAAGATTTTGTGTTTAAATTATTAATTATGTAACTAGAAAAAATAAGTGTTTTTTCTTAGAGTGAGTTACATGTAAGTATCTTTATAAGTATTTTTTGAGTTCAAACTCCTTTTTTATCTTAGATTGAGATGTTATTTTCTCTCCTAATTTTTTTATAGTAAAAAAGGAAGAAGGAGAAATAAATGTTTTGAAAACTATGTTCTTCTAAGTACTTAACTCGAATTTAGCTAATATCTAAAATGATATGATAAAATATAGACAAAAGAACATACGATAAGAATTTCGGATTTAATTCTTTTAATTAAAGTATTTCGTAAGCTTATTAATTAACTTTAACCAATGGTCGATATATTTTTACTTTCTTATTTTATATATTTCTTCATTTCAAAAGAGATAAATTCAAGAAGTTTTCTAAAAAAATATAAAAACCTATATAGAGTAATTCAACCAGAAAGAATATACCAACTATAGCAAAATTCATTCACCAATGTGTAAAAAGGAACCCCAAAAAAAGAAAAAGAAAAAATTGCCACCGAATTCTAGTTGTCATGGAAAATATATGCAAACTAGATTATCGAGGTTCCTATCTAAAATTGTTGGACCTTCTGTCTTGTCCTCCTTTTCCGGGTTCGAAACCTCGTTAAATTCTTTGTAACAATCTATAAATGACTCAAGTTTCCTCACTTGTTATATCCAATCTATTGCCTTCTGACTCCACTATCGTTTGATAAGCTAGCCCTTCTCTATCAAAGAACAAAGGGTTTAATTTGCTTGAGTTTCATTTTCAAATGGTAAGAAAGATGAAATCTGTCCACAATTGGGGTGAAGTTGCACCATCCCTCCTCATTTCTCATTCTCGGAGTCGAAGATCCTCAAATTCATTCAAATTAGAACCTATCATCGAAGAAGAGCCACAAGGGTCCAAGTTATTGTACAAGGGTGTTGTTTCATTCCCTTTGTTACTCTCTGGGTTGTTGTACATTTTCTTATGTAGAGGATTGTTTTGATTTGGTGCTATGTGGAAATTTTGCTTACTTTATGTGTACCAATAAAAGTATGAATAATTATTCATACAGTATGCGATACGAGATAAAAAATAAATAAGCTTGTCAATGAACTTCAATCAAAACAAAATATTTATACAATATTAACTATTCTTTTTAGAAATGGGAACGGGGTCCGTTTTAGTATTGCTCTGGTTGTCATCACTCTGCTCTACCCTTTCACGTTGCAAGTTACATGTATAAACCCAATACAATACAATGTCTAAATAATTAATAACACGTTAATAAGAGGAAATTGTTAAAATTGCACTTAAAGCCAAGCAAAATATTAATTAAGGGACGTATAATTTCTCCCATATTGTTAAATGTAAAAAAGAGAGGTTATTAGGTATAAATAAAGAAATTATTTTAAATATAATTAGTAAATTTCATACGTCATTTTCCAAAAGAATGGTCTTTAATTATATTGAAATTACTTGCTAAGGAATTGAAAACATAACATATTAAAAAGTAAAATATTAAATATACATATTGAAAAAAAAAACTTATTTTATTTTTAAATATGGATTAATTAAGTTTTTAATCCTTAAACTTTTTCAAAATTCGATTTTTAGTCTCTAAACAAAAGTTTAACTAGTCAAAGTCCTTCAACTTTTAAAAATTTTGATTTTTAGTCCTCAACAAAATTTTGACTGGTCAAGATCCCTAAATTTTTTAAAAATTTGGTTTTTAGCCCCTGAACAAAAGTTTGAACCCTATCATTTTTAATTATTTAATGAGGTTTGAGGAACTAAAAACCAAATTTTTAAAAAGTTTAGAGACCTTGACCGGTCAAAATTTTTTTCAGAGACTAAAAACCAAATTTTTAAAAAGTTGAAGGACTTTGACTAGTCAAACTTTTGTCAGAAACTAAAAACCAAATTTTAAAATAGCTTAAGGACTAAAAACTTAATTAACCTTTTAAATATTTAAAAAATTTGTAGTTGGACAAAAATAAAACCAAAAACAAGAAACCCTAAACTTAAACTCTAGAAATAAAGTTCCAGCATCATTCGCCATCAAGAGAGGGGACAGGGCTCTGCGAGGGGAGGGTCAAGGAGTTAGAACCAGTGCTCATTTCAGACTCCTAACTTGACCTAATTTATACATTAGTTGTCTTCTCTCATAATATATTGAAGAGAGACACATCAACTAAGATTCATCTTTTCCCGGGTTACATGAAGTAAAATATCATGCCTATGCATAAGAGGAAAGGCCCCTCAACCAAACAAATGAGGGTTATAATTACAATTTAATATAAGGATATTAAATATCTTTAATTAACCATATTTTTAATACACATTCACATAATTCACCCTAAAATAGAAGGCGTTTCAAACTTTGAATCTAGAAATTTGAAATAAGTCACCTCTTAATTAGAGCTAGTGATCCATATGGTTGCACACCGTACAAAATCATTCATTCATCTTAAACCTGATAGCCACAAATTAAAGCTACAACTAGAATTGACAATCTTGAGCCTCCATGGTCGATGAGAGGATCCAAAACCCTTGCATTTCCTAGACTTCCATCAATTTGCGTTTAAAACATGTAGCTAGGTGAGTGTTGGTAAGTGATTGAAGCAAAAGTGAGTAGAATTAAAAGGTTCTTGCAGTTTTCATGGTGATGGCTTAGACTTGGTGGTGAGTCTAGGAATCTTGGTGCACAAGAAGTTCAGTGAATGTTTGTGATGAACAGCTTCTTTGTGTTTTAAAGTTAAACTATTTATTTATTTTTATTTTTTTGATCAGCAAGTTAAACTATTTATTTGATCCTTATAATTGACATAATGCTCTACCAAACAAAAAAAAAATCTACGCATAATGGATATACTTTTATTTTTCTATTTTATATATCTCTTCATTGTAGAAGAGCTAAAATCAAGTTTTCTAAAAGTTATAATTAAGGACCTATATAGAGTAAATTCAGCCAAAAATAATATACTAACTGTAACAGAATCCATTCACTAATGTGCAAAAAGGAATCCCCCAAAAAAACTGCCACCAAATATGTGCCAAAAACAAAATTGCCACCAAATTCTAGTTCATGGAAAATATGTTTAACTTAGATTATCGAGATTCCTATCTAACATTGTTGGACCTCTTATTTTTTTTCCTCCTATTTCGGGGTTTGAAACCTCGTTAAATCCTTTATATAACTCATGTTTCCTCACCGTTGGATTCAATCAATTGCCTTTTAACTACCGTATTGTTTGACAATATATTTTCAAGCCCTTCTCCATCTACTTAATTCCAAACTACATACAATACAAATTACAATCTCATTCAGCCAAAGAACAAAGGATTTGCTTGAGTTTTATATTCAAACGGTAAGAGATGAAATCTGTCAACAATTGGGGTAATGAAGTTGTACCAGCCCTCCTAATATCTCCTTCTCAGAGTCGAAGAACCTCAAAGTCTTTCAAATTAGAGACTATCATTGAAGAGGAGCCAGAAGAGTCAAAGTTATCTATAACACTACACTGGAGCGGGAACTAGCCGGCTACTTTTCACTGTTCCGTCGAACAGTGTTTTACGCGTGTCCTGTTTTCGTAACTTTATATACGTGTTGGTTTATTATGTGTTATCAATTGGAATTTTGGCACCACTCCCGTGACTACGTTTCTATCAATTGGAATTGGCTGGTGGACTTTTTAGTTGTTTATTTTCTTTTTGGGATTTTTTTTTTTTGGCATTATTATGTTTTGTTTTTAAGTGTTTAACTTTGTATTTTTTTTCTATTAGAAAAAACTGTGTACTTTTTTTTTTCTCTGTTGTTATTGTTTATGAATAATAAATTGTAATGTTTCCTTGATTATTATAATCACTATTATGAAATTATTATTTTTATATTTATTATGATATTATTATTAATATTATCACTATATTTTTTTAATAATATATGAAATACGTATGACATCTACACACATAGAATTTTCTTTCTTTTGAATACATGATTCAAAAACAGGATATGTTAATAATTTTTCAATAAATATTTTTAGTTATAATATTGCATTATTATAATATTATATACATTAATTATGTTTTAATTTTTGAATTGATAATCTATTAAAACTTAATTTTTTTCTCATTCTATAGACAAGTATTAGGTTTCTTTATTTGCAGGCCAGTTAAATTTGGGCCAGTATTGGTTCTCGGTAGGTTAAATTATTCATCTCCCATTGAAAAACTAGAAAGTTGAAAATTTTAGTACTTTTCTTTTAGATTGCAGTGTTAGATTTGGATATAGATTCTTTTTTAGGCTGGGAAGCGTGTGTAGAGATGAGTTTTACGAATAATAGCTAGATTCTCTTTTTGTAATATCACAACAGACAAGGTATACATTTAAAGCTTGTCCTATCATCTTTGTCTTAAGTCTTATCATTTCATCTGAAATGTCATAGATGCATTTGTTCATCTAACTAGTTGAAATTGAACATTTTGCCTTATAACCTTTCAACTGGAAACCTAGACTTGAAAATAGAAGAAAGGCGTGCTTGGCGAGAGAGGAATTTCGTCTATAATAAGCCTTTGTTGAGCCTAGCGTGGAGGGAATTTCAGAAGAATTTTTGGGAGGCTGTAAAGAGTGATGGATGTCAGTGGATCAACAAATATTCTTATTCTCTCTTTCAATTTCTCTTCTTTTGAAATTTTATCCTCCCTACTTTTATATCCTGCTTACCTATAATGACAAGTAGCTCGCAATGTTTATGGTTGATGGAAGCTTTTAGTGACCATTTTAAGCAAGAGGGAGTACGAGGTGGGTATCGTGAAACCCTTTATTTTCCTCATTTATCTCTATTGGTATTGTGTAGACTTGATCTGAATAGCGAAAGGCAACAAAGGTTAATCTTTACAACACATGTTATGGGTTGTTATTCTTTTATCTTCTAATTTGTTTTCTATGTGGAGCACTGATTATAATAATCACATTCATGTGCAATTCAGGTGCCACCCATACTTGACAATTTGGGGTTGGGAACCTCTTGAGGTATTATTACAGCTAGAGGTAATGTTATTGTGGCATGGGGCTGTTAAATTTCTAAAACTTGATTTGTTTTGATTTACCCTTTGTATTAGATATGCTAAAATACTACTAATTTGATGACTAACCATTTTTCATCTATACCTTCCCATTCAACATCTCTCTGTTTATTACATTCTTATTTCTCTGTACAAAGACTTGATTTATTTGGTTGTGCTCTGGCTCATGTTGGTGTTATGGACATGCTACGATTCCACAAATTTACCATAGGGGACTTTCAATCTGTAATGTTCAATAATTTGTTTATATAAGTTTCACATATTGATTTTGAATAGTTATTCAAGTATATAGTTTAACTTTAAATTTGTTTATATAACTTTAAATTCAATAATGACCCTTCTAGCATTTGTATATATATTTTTTTAATTTAACTTCATGTATATAGTTTTTGGTTCAAAGCAGATGTATGCATGAAATTCTTGAAATCTCACTCTGCTCTATTAATAAGCATACTGATATGCATCTATCTACTTATTGTAGTCATGTTTCCCTTCTTACTCTTAAAATAGTTTCCTACTAGGACAACCCCAATGATATTGCTAATGTCTTCTCTAGATATGCACCACTCAACATTTGACTGGTCCAGCCTGCCCCATTCAATCTGGATGGTAAATCTGAATCTCTAATAGTGACAATTAACTTTCTTTATTAATTATTTACCTACATACATAATTGTTTATAAATTTTATTTTATAGAGAAGTTCAACTAATGAAACTGTAAATTTCTTCTGACATTTATAAACTGGAAAGTTGAGAATAAAATTGTCAGATAAAGGTATATATTCCATTTCATTTTGGAAATCGTATCAAAAGCTAATATTTGTTTATGTGTTCTATAGTAGGATTCTCTTTGGGGTAAGAATATAAGAGACAAGCTATACTTTTAAAGTTTGACTTTTTATTTTTCTATTTAGTCTTTTTTTCTTCTTCTGTTTAGTCAGATAAAGGTCTATATTCCCTTTCATTTTGGAAATCGTACCAAAAGCTGATATTTGGTAATGACATGGCTGACAAACAAGTGATGGATTAGCAAGAGCATGTGCCAAGGTAAGTTATTCATTGCATGACATATTTAAGGTGACAATAACAATTGTTGGCACTGTCAATATTTATAGATCTCAAATTTTTAAGATAAGAATTGTTGTCACTGAAAATGTCAGATGCACACACACACCTCATGTCGAAGTTCTGTGAAACAAATTGCATGCAAAATTAGACTGAACCTGGCAATGATGTTTAAAAAAAGTTATTCATATTTGTATTTTTCTTTCCTTCTCACTTTTGCATCTGCATACTTATTGATTGAGTGTGTTTTTCTGTGTGTGCAGATACAAAGTTGAACTGGAAAGCAGGAATAGACATTTCTCTTCACTCAATCTTTTTCTCTCTTATTTTATCAAAAGATACTGCAGCAGTAGCAAAGAGGAATTTTTACAACTTTGGCTGGGAGGTTTGCTTAGTTACTGGACTGCACTTTCTTTTTCTATTCTAGATGGTTTTGTAGTTTAGGGGGTTTCCTTTTATGTAATGATTATGGTGTATTCATGCTTTTTGTATTAGGGGTTGTGGTGGGGATTTTAGGAAGTGCTATTTTCTTTTGATTTGCTATGTATAATAACTTGGTCACATCTTGTGATGAGTTATTTTTCATCAATAAAATTCGTTTGATTTTCAAAAAAAAAAAAAAACTTATATAACACTATTGTCATTTTAGAGGACAAATATATTATTTTGATTGAATTAGTTTCTATTTGATGTAAAATGCAGGACCTCTATATTCTCAATTGGAGGTTATGGATCAGAAAGCAGGGGATGATAGCAGCAGCGTGAAGAAAAGAATTTCAGCATGTGATTTTGAGGCTTTAAAAAACTGCTTGGAAGAGAACAAGGGAGACTATGTCAAATGCCAGTCACAAATTGGGGCTTTCAAATCATCATGCTCACTCAAGAAACCAAACCCCTCTCTTGATTCCGCTTCACATTAGATTAAATTAGCTGGTTTTGATTTTGAATTGTGATTTCTGGCTTTTCCATTTTTGACTAAAGGGGGAAAGTGTGAACTGAATTTTGTGTGTTTCTAATTATATTCATAAGTTGTATCAATACTTAATAATAAATTTCATGAGTTCTCATTCCTAGCAGTGATTATGTAGGATGAGAATCAACACTGTGCTAAAGGGTTCTGATGTTGCCACACTTTTATGGCATTGAAATTTCCCCCTGCTTTGTTCCCTTGCAAATGAACGTTATGCCAGTAGGAACACAATTTTCTTTGATGCAAGTCCTGCAGCATTCAAGCATTATAAAATATTTTACTGCATGCCATTCCTGCAACACTGTGCTAAAGCATTTTTTCTATTGGTCTGAGCATTTTTTTTTTTTTGGTGAAGCGGTCTGAGCATAATTTACATACTGCAATGTGATCCTGTTCATGATTTTCATTTGACGGGTGGTAGGTGCTTGCACATAATGTAATTTTTTTTGCCTAACAATTACATAAAATAAAATAGGATAGTTTTTACATATTGGCATTGATAAAATTTGTAAGCATAGAGATTGGCATATATAAAATTTGTAAGTATACACGTGTTTCTTTTTTAGAGCTTTGGCATCAGTTCCGTTTGCTACATTTCTGCAATAGTATACTGATATTATTTAATTCATTTACTTTATTTTTTCTGTTATTTTTTTTTTGACATGATTGTTTTAAGCGTTTTACGTTAATTTGTTTTTTGCATCCCACTATTTTATTTGGAGTCCACTAATTTTCTATTTTGTATTCATCCTACTTCATATACATTAATTTTATCCTTCTTATATAGTTTTTCATTGATTCCTATGCGTATTTGAATTTCTATTAGAGATTGAATCATTTTTTATTTTTATTCTATTTTAGGAAAAGCACATTTTGAGTCATTTTTGTATTTTGTATATACTTAAATAATTTAATTGTTATTATTAACCATAATGTAATATTTTAGAATATTTTACAATACTCTAATACAATTTTACATTCCTTCCTATAATATGCTATTTTTTTTATTGTTCCTACCTTAAAGATTGAATCATTTTTTATTTTTACAATACTCTAATTTGTTTGAACTACAATTTGCTACTATTAATTTTGGCTCTTATCTGCTAATTTTTTATTCTCTTAATATTCCTCTATTCAATCATTTTTTTATTTTTATTATATTATCCAGCAACGATAAGTTTGTACTAAAATTATATTAGGCAGTTTAATTAATTTAAGTAATTAATCTCAATTTTTTCTAATATTTATCTTTAATGATTAATTTTTTTTGGCTATTAACATTCATCAACCAACTATGATTTAGTTCAATTTTGAATTTTTTTATTCTATTTTTGGAAAATCACATTTTTGAGGTCATTTTTGTATTTTCTGTATACTTTAATAATTTAAGTATTATTAGTAACCATAATGTGCTAATTTTTTAGTAATTAATCTCAATTTTTTCTAATATTCATCTTTAATGATTAATCATAATCTATTATTATAAAAATTCGTTTACAATACTCTAATTTGTTTGAACTACAATTTGCTAGCAAGTGCCATTTCACTGTATTATGAACAGTACCCCTTACGTGTCATGCTATCCTTTGAGGTAAAGGCAAGAGTATCATTTTACTGTTTCATGAATAGTAGATAGTTGTGTTATCCATTTGTGCGACCGGTGGTTTTTTTATCTCCAGTGATTAATAAGTTTAATCTATATTTGCACACTTCGTATTTTTTTTTTACAGCATATTTGCACACTCCTATAACTGAAGTTTTAGTTTTAAATAAAATGGTTTTTCTCTCTAAGTGGAGCTTCTCATTTAAAATAAAATGAGTTTTTATTATTAGGCTCTTTTTATGTTTTAATAATATGTTTCATTTGCTTTAAAATTTTCTAACACTTCTCTGAACAAAATTTAAATTGTGACTCAAAGTTGGGATAATGGTTTGTTATATTTGTTAATTGTTCTGTTTTAATTCATTATTAAATAATATTGAATATTTAATGGTGTGCAGACATTGGCACTGATTCGAAACACATGGTTATTTAGTTGTTGACTTTTTTAATTTCAATTTAAATAAATAACATAAAGCAGTGTAGGAATATACAAGTTAGTAATGTATGCATAAAGAGATGGACACGTTGAGTTTTAGGTAACTAATAATACTAATAAATCATTACTCCCTCCGTTTGTTTTTATCCGTCGTTTAAGGTTTATGGGATTTTCTATTTTACCCTCTTTTCATTTCTACTTTACAATAAATGCATGGGTAAATTCATTAAAGATTAAGAGAGAACTAAGGGTATAATTGATAAAAGAGTCATTAATGTGATCTTGAACTTTGCAAATGATAGATAAATAGAAAAAAAAAATATTTCCAAAAATCCGACACTTAAAAAGAAATGGAGGGAGTAGTAATAATTATTTTTATAAGAAAAACAATTGAAGAAAATTGAGCATCCTTAATCTTATAACCATGACTTATTTTCTTCCAGTTTGTATTTTACTGAATTTTTTTTCATCTCATCATTTTTTTTTTGTAAAACTTTAAGTGAATTGTTAAATGAACTGTATGTAGTCTTATTTCAAAATCATTTGTGAGTAAATAAGTAAATATATAGGTACTGTAATTTGAGTAAACTTATGACTTCATCCTCTATAAATTTTAGTTGCCAATTTAATCTCTCAAAACTTCACCATAATAGACTTTTTAATATTTTATTACTAATTTATATAGTTTATAAAAAAAATTATTTATTTTACTAAATTATAACATCTGTCTACCCACGTAATTTTTTTTTTAAGATTTTTTTAGTTTAAGAAAGTTTGATTTTCTAACCTAATTAAACAATTTAAACTATTTTAGACATTAGTTATTTTTAATTGAATTTAGTTCCATATGATCACATGAGGTTTTTGAAATTTCATGGGGTCAATTTTACTCCTTTTATATTTTGCTAACAATAAAAGTTAAGGAGAAATTATGTTTTTTTTTTATCAAAGTTAATATTTTCTCATAAATAATTCTATGTTCAATTTTGTGAGTAATGAGTAAGTCTACCTTAAAGATTTTGATTTGTGTAATAAATACTTTAGTGATAAATATTGTACAAGAGTTAAATAATTTATCAATTAAATATAAAGCTTTTTTTGTTTATTATATACATCAACAATGATATATAATTTTTTTTTATATAGTTTCAATTATTGCATTGTTAAAATCATTATTTCATTCAAAATTTTAAAAAATGGAAATTTAGAAATTATTACCATCCATGGACTCTTTTGATGATAGAGATTACACTCTATTATCTAATATATAATTTTACTTTGAATTTATCTATTTTACTTTTAAAATTAATTTTATATTTTTTTTCTATATTTCAAAAAGAAAGACATAAAAGCTCTGATTTTATTTTGAAGGTTGATTTATGCAATGGAACAAAGTTTATTATTGAAGGAATAAGACTCACCATTACATGACTCTTTTTTTTTTTTACTGCGTTACATGACTCTTTTTAAATTTCAGATACGTTAAATCTCTCTTACTGTATACTTTGTTACGACTATTAATAAAAGTCAAGGCCATAATTTCACTAAAGTTGGCAAATGAACAAATATGGTTTGAAAATATTAATTTGTGATGAAGAAAACAACAAAGTTTCATTCACTAAAAATATTTGTATATAGAGAGATGTTTCAAAAAAATTAATAAATCATATTCAATATTCTTATTATGATTTTAACGTTTGTTTTGTATTTAACTTTAAATTTTAAAGACATAAATACCCTTGCAACATGGGGTTGGAACACTAGTTATTGTACAAGGGGTTGTTTCTTTCCATGTGTTATTTTCTGGGTTGTTGTACATTTTCTTATATAGAGGATTATTTTGATTTGGTGTTACGAGTATCACTTTTATAACATATGTTCTTTTGCCTTCCAAAAAACAAAAAAAATAAAAACGATACCAGTATCACTAATTAATCACATACCCGAAAAATGAACTTCAACCAAAGCAAAATATTGTATAATATATAAGGTCCCGCCGTCATATTGTTAAATATTATAAGAAACGGGGCTATTAAGTATAAATAAAGGCAAATTATTTTAAATATAATTAGTAAATTTCATAAGCCATTATTATTGTAAGTCCTTATGTAAAAAAAAAAAAAAAAAAAACCTTGTTTTTATCTTTGTCCAAAAGGATGGTCTTCAGATTGAAATTACTTGCTAAGGAATTGAAAACCTAATATATTAAAAAAAGTAAAATATTCAATTTAATACATTACATATAGAAAAAATTTATTTTATTTTTTAATAATTAAAATTTAATATAAGGGTATTAAATATACGTCTTATAATTAACCATGTTTTTAAGACACACCTTCACATGACTTTTAATATTTTTTAGTCTTAAATGTGATGTAGACATTATTATTGGCGTTCACACACACACACAAAAAAAAGACATTATTATTGGCAAAATACTCGAGGTACTGTCACAATTAAAAGGTGGTTAAAAAATCCAGCATTTTGAATCTCAATAATTTAATTCGATTTGAATAATCTCAAAAAATCCAGCATCTTTCATCAAAAAATTCATCTCTTTCTTCGTTGGTTGAATAAAATCCAGCATCTTCAATCTCAAAAAAAAAAAAAAAATTGTGCAATTTAAAATGTTAAGTTTTAAATCATTTAAAAGATGCCGACCCTTTAAAATGAAAGATGTATTTCAAAGGATAAAATATATCAATAATTATTGATAATAAAAAATTCAGTTAAGATTGTGACAAAATTGAGTACATATACATAATAAATTTTAAAACTAATTGCAATTTTAATTATTAATTTTTTAATCAATGATTATTACTTATTAATTACTGTATTTTATCTTCTAAAATGATTTCATTTTAAAGGAGACAAATCTCATTTTAAGTTGCTTATAAGGATTGCTTCAAGTTAAGTAACATTGTTTAACAAAATTTACCATTAGAGTGGATAACATGATGTTGTTTATACAAGCACAGTTGCACTAAACCAATTTTAAACAAAAAAAAAAAACTTTTCAAGTCCATTTAAGCAACTCATTTAGTTAATGTTTACCATTGGAGAAAAAAAAATAAAAGCTCTTAATATGAAGTAGAATATAGGACCACCGAAGAAACTCCAAAGAGCATCTCCAATGTGGGTGTTTCATGAGTTGCTTAAAGTTAAGCAACGTTGCTTAACAAATTTTTACCATTGGAGTAAATGACATATGTAACACCCCAAGTTTCGGGTACTAGGAATATACCTTAAGGAGAACCCTTATTAGGACTCTTTTGTTATATTTTCTGTAAATTCTTGTTATTATTACTTGTATATTATCGGTTTTGTCCTAAGCATGTACCTATGTTGTGATAGTGTTTGTGCTTTTCTATGCACGTGTGTCGTGTGTATTTTATTGCTGCTGTTGTTGTTATTTGTGATCTTATTGGTGTGGATGTTAGATTATTATTATTATCTTTATTATATTATATTATGTTAGTGTTATAGTTATTATATTTGGTGTTAGAGGAGTGTTAGATTAAGTTCTTATAATTAGAATGTTTGAAAAGTGTTTAAGCATAGTGATGAGCTTTATGATGAAAACCCTAGAAAGACTACGTCATATCTTGAGTTGTACTTGTCCATATGAGGTGTTGTTTGCGTCGTTGGAAAGGTTGCTGAAAAAGCTACAATTTATCCCTACACCTTAGAAACCAAAATCGGCTTCCATCTTAGAGAAAATCGGCTCTAAAGTAGGTCACTTGATTATGAAAAACCCTTTAAGTCCCACATTGGGCAAAATAATTTCATAAATCCCTTCCTTCCTATATATATAGAGTAGATCACCAAGCCTTAGTAGCACCAAAGAATAAAGTGGGCTTAGCGTTAAGCGTGGAGCCCCTTATAGTTAATATTTTTATCTTCCCCTTAGAGTTTCCAAACTCGGGGCATATAGGCGGGGCTTGGGATCGTGTTTTTTTTCACACCCAAGTTTTAGCCATGGTAAGAGTTGTTGCGGTGGTCATGATGGACAACGCCACCAAGCTCTCCCGGGTCAGTCGGAGATCATCTTTGTGCTTCCCAAGTGAGTGCTTTCCCCTACCCTTCGCTTTTAGATTTTAATTGGACGGGTTGTGAATACCCCGAAGCATTATGTTTTCTTTAATGTGATGATGAATTGATTATGTTTGAATTGTAGACATCTCACCTTAGGATTCGATCATGTTTGAATTGTAGATATTTAAGTATCTTATCTTATGACCCAGATATCTCATCGTAGTTTAGGAAAATGATGTGGAAATTAAGAGATGTAAAGAGAGTAAACAGGAACGTGATTTTAATGTGAAAAACGAGTGGTGAATATGACCGAATTAGGCTTAGGTGTCTTCATAAGAGGTGTAACCCTAGATGTTAGATAACTAATGACTTTGGTTTCATCCCAATCGGAATTCTAGAACTCTAGATATCACCCAATTAGTGAGCAAAGGTCAAGCTGTCAGGATTCCGCGATAAGTCTATGTTGTTCTTAATTTTGGGCATAGTAGATCATAATACTAGATCTTGAGGTCAACATACGAGTTGTAGATAATTGTCTTAACTTTAAAACAAGATAAAATTCAACTTGATATGATTAGTATAACTCTAGATATCATGTTTATACCTCAGAAAGGTCATAGATGCACACCATAAAATGATAGAAGTAATACTAAAAACTTAAAGGACGTTATACCAATCATAATACAAAGTAGATAGATTCTACAATTGATGTATGGCATAGGGTTAAGATGTATTTCAGGTACTTGACTTGATTGAATAATGAGATTGAATACATGTGTTGTTGTTATAACTTGAATGGTGATTTGTGAGTGTTGTGCAATCATTGAATGCTTTACATTATCCCTAAAGTGTGAATTGTAATGTATGAGTATTAAATGTCTTTGAATTTGTGAGTTAAGAGGTGATGTTAGATGCCATTGAGATGGGTGATCTAGCCTATATGGGGTGAGAATGGACCCAAGTGATATTTTGACCGTGAGTGACCTAGCCCATGTGGGGCGAGAATGGGTTCACTATGTTTGATGTGAGGTTTAATGAAGTCATGAACATCTATGTGAATCATGCATCATAACATGATATATATGTGTTTTTGAAAGTTGTTTATGAACCTAACTGGGGAGGTCGTGAAGAACTCGATGAGTTCTGACCTTGGGGGTGTTATCTGGTTTGGAATCTCCTTTAAACTCATGCTGATCCCATGGGTTGGAGTATCCTTGCAAGACTGGGTAACCCTGACGAGCCGCTAGGGGTATCATCCTGGTTGAGACTGTTAGTGTCGGATGCCCATGGTGTGGCTATTCGTCGACTCGCACGTACTCCCAGGCTACTTTCACAAGAATGTTTTACTGGTACCACATGCATGTGAGAAAAGAGAATGGAACATCGCATTGCATACGTGCATTATTGTAAGTTTTGTCTGACTTGTGTGGTTTATGAAGTGGATGCCATGTGATGTGTGAATGATTCTATCCATAATCATAATATGTTGTGAATGTATATATATCTAGACTTGTAATGGAATGGGATAGGATGTGACTCTTAGTGGGCATAGAGAGAGATGTACCTAGAACGACACTATGTGAGTATAGGTCATGATGTATTTTGCTATTAAGAAATAGATTGATGCAAAGAAAGTGTTAGATAGTAAAATACGAGCATGGAAAGTGAAGTTAACGTAGAGGGAGTAATGGAAGTAACTTGCTAGTTAAAGAATAAATACTAAGATGCTGATGATGGTGAACTAGCGTAGTAGAGTGAGCATGAGAGATGTGTTATAGGAAAGTTTTTATGATCGCTGGATGTGGACTAACTATAGAAATAATAGAGTTTTATAAAGGCTCGGAGAGGGTAAATTCATAAAGACTAATAGATGAATTGTTCGGGTAGAAGGGTTTAACCCAGCCGTAGAGTCTTAGAGCACTCACTGAGACCTTATGTCTCACCCCTTTAAGTTCCCTCCTTTCAGGAAACAGGTGATGGCGCGTGTCGTTGGAGCATGGAGCCTCGTCATAGAAGATGTAGCTTAGTTATTTTATATTTCTATGTAATTTTCTTATATGTTGCATGATGTAAATGTTACAAGAAATAAGTTGTAATTATTGAATCAAGTTGTAATTTATATGTTTATATGTTAGCTTCCGCATGAGATGGTTGTGTAAATGTTTTTAATTTTTGCGTCTTTAGAAATATTAAGCGTAGTTACGGTAATATCCTTAGGGTGTTACATTAGTGGTATCAGAGCAGGTCGGACCTTCCGGCTTGTGTGTTATGTGTCTTCCATGTTTTCCTATATGTGTTCTATGAAATTGTTTGACATTATTTAAAGTGTGTTGAGTGTTTTGGTCATTCGCTATACCATAGATCCTAGTTTTGTTGTCGCGAAATATTGAGATTGGCCATCTCAATAATTTGTGTGATGCGAGTAGGACGTTATGGCAAACGAAAATCGAGGTTAAGAGTAGTTGTCCTTGATCTCATTCTTGTTATATGCATGTCTTAGGAGTAACATTTTCTTTTCCTATGCATGGATGATGTGGTGTTGTTTGAACTTATTAGTTCTTGCTTGAATACTTGTATGTGTGAATATAGGATGTTCTAATGTATGCCTCTTTTGATTGATGTGATGGCCCTTAAGTGAGAATTTGGTTGTGCCTAGTGTGGGTTACTCTTAAGTAATGTTTGAATGGAAAGTTCCCTTAGTTGTTACACGGGTTTCTTTTTTATTTGCTAAATGAATGATTTGGAATAAGTACATTTCCTTACATGCATCCCCTCTTCCCATATTATATCTGATTGTTCTATCCACTTTTGAATGAATGCATTTACTATATGCTTGCCTTGTTGTTTTATCTTGATAACTTGCATGAATGCACTATGTCTGGATTTATTGGGGAGTTGAGTGATTCACATGATTCAAGGGTGAGAGACGAGGGTGTCAACATAGAAGTTTCTTACATATGAATGCTTGTGCGTGCATACTGTATATGCGCGTGTAGTTATGGGCATGCTTTGCCTGTGTGCCTTTGCGCCTGTAAGTGAGGGGAATGCGATTTTCCCCAATCCTAGAGTGCTTAAGTACTGTAATTGCTATATGTAAACAATATGTTGCATTCATATTGACATTTTATTGTTTTGAATCACCATGATTGGGAATCTATAATGACATTATATTCTTTTAATTGTTTCTACTTGTCCTTTATGCTTTCATTCTGTGTTGCTGAGTGGTTAGTAAGGGAATAGAATCGAGAGTTAGGTGTTTATCTACCTTGAGAATGAAAGTGAGGATATAGTTGTGTTGGGGATAAAGAAGTAGTAACCTTAGTCTTCTTGACTAGGCTAGACTTGGTAGAAGAGATGTTAACCTAGGCAACTCAACATAACAAACACCATGTAACAAACCCTCATAGATGCCCCTAAGATGAGATTGATAGATATAAGTGAACATAGTAACCTGGTAGAGATTAAGATAGAGTAAAGGAAGGAATACTTAAAGGAGCATACGTTTGTAAAACTAGATTCCTTAGTATACCTACCTCCCAGGTTGACACCTGAGTTAAGTTCACCACATCAACTAGCAATTATGTTTAAGAGTTAAGCCTAGTATACAAAAAGAAAGTCGTGATGGATAGACAATAGATATAACAAACTCACCATTAAGTTACAAATCCGATGTAAAAGTTTGAGGGATCCATAGAGGCCTTAAGAGTAGAATCATCCTAAGAGGAATTTGAGAGAAGTCACTAATTAAACTCCTTATGATTATCTAGAAGACCATTAGTGGATTAGGCTTAAACTAGCTGAGAGAAGTAGAAAGGAAGAAAAACCCTTTTTACCTAAAGTGAGTACCTAAAGAATATATCTAATGAGGAAATGAGATGGTTTTAGCTAGTGCCTACCTAGTAAGAGATGATGCTAAGATAAAACCATTAGATCTTTTACAGGAGAAGCTTAGTCCGAAGCCATTAGAGGAGATGATTCTATGAAAGTGCAAGAGTATAGATGGATGCCTTGTAAGAACTTAAAACCAGGATAGTGGAAGAAGAGATAGTGATAGGTATTTGCTTAAGTAAGAGTTACCCGAAAGATAGTTACCAGCAAGCCTGAGTATGGATTAGGATCCCCTTGTGGAGAGTAAAGACTTCTTGAGTAGGATTAAGGAAGGATCATAAAATCTCATAAGGATAAACCTAGTACTGAAATCCGCAAGAAGGGTAGACCAAGAAGGATAGAGAGGATACCTAAATAGAATTCAAGTGAAAGCTTAGAACCTTTTCAGTAAGATCCCGTTTAAAAATCTTTAGGAAGTTACATGTGGAGGGTTCGGAAAGGGAGTTATGAGTGAGAAACCATAAGTATGAGACCTAGTTGTGATAGTAATCAGCTTAGTTTTAACCTAAATCTTTGAAGTACCCTTTATGACCATAGGATTCCGAACTTTAAGAAAAAGTAAGAAGGATAAGAAACTAGTGGGATATTAGATTTAGTGCTACAACCTTGATCAAAAGATACATTAAGAAGTGAAAGAAGATAGATATGTGTAGTAAAAGTATGTGGATCGACTTTGATTTTCGAGGACGAAAATCTTTTAAGGGGGGTAGAATTGTAACACCCCAAGTTTCGGGTACTAGGAATATACCTTAAGGAGAACCCTTATTAGGACTCTTTTGTTATATTTTCTGTAAATTCTTGTTATTATTACTTGTATATTATCGGTTTTGTCCTAAGCATGTACCTATGTTGTGATAGTGTTTGTGCTTTTCTATGCACGTGTGTCGTGTGTATTTTATTGCTGCTGTTGTTGTTATTTGTGATCTTATTGGTGTGGATGTTAGATTATTATTATTATCTTTATTATATTATATTATGTTAGTGTTATAGTTATTATATTTGGTGTTAGAGGAATGTTAGATTAAGTTCTTATAATTAGAATGTTTGAAAAGTGTTTAAGCATAGTGATGAGCTTTATGATGAAAACCCTAGAAAGACTACGTCATATCTTGAGTTGTACTTGTCCATATGAGGTGTTGTTTGCGTCGTTGGAAAGGTTGCTGAAAAAGCTACAATTTATCCCTACACCTTAGAAACCAAAATCGGCTTCCATCTTAGAGAAAATCGGCTCTAAAGTAGGTCACTTGATTATGAAAAACCCTTTAAGTCCCACATTGGGCAAAATAATTTCATAAATCCCTTCCTTCCTATATATATAGAGTAGATCACCAAGCCTTAGTAGCACCAAAGAATAAAGTGGGCTTAGCGTTAAGCGTGGAGCCCCTTATAGTTAATATTTTTATCTTCCCCTTAGAGTTTCCAAACTCGGGGCATATAGGCGGGGCTTGGGATCGTGTTTTTTTTCACACCCAAGTTTTAGCCATGGTAAGAGTTGTTGCGGTGGTCATGATGGACAACGCCACCAAGCTCTCCCGGGTCAGTCGGAGATCATCTTTGTGCTTCCCAAGTGAGTGCTTTCCCCTACCCTTCGCTTTTAGATTTTAATTGGACGGGTTGTGAATACCCCGAAGCATTATGTTTTCTTTAATGTGATGATGAATTGATTATGTTTGAATTGTAGACATCTCACCTTAGGATTCGATCATGTTTGAATTGTAGATATTTAAGTATCTTATCTTATGACCCAGATATCTCATCGTAGTTTAGGAAAATGATGTGGAAATTAAGAGATGTAAAGAGAGTAAACAGGAACGTGATTTTAATGTGAAAAACGAGTGGTGAATATGACCGAATTAGGCTTAGGTGTCTTCATAAGAGGTGTAACCCTAGATGTTAGATAACTAATGACTTTGGTTTCATCCCAATCGGAATTCTAGAACTCTAGATATCACCCAATTAGTGAGCAAAGGTCAAGCTGTCAGGATTCCGCGATAAGTCTATGTTGTTCTTAATTTTGGGCATAGTAGATCATAATACTAGATCTTGAGGTCAACATACGAGTTGTAGATAATTGTCTTAACTTTAAAACAAGATAAAATTCA
Source organism: Pueraria montana var. lobata (assembly GCA_026413185.1). Lineage (NCBI taxonomy): Eukaryota > Viridiplantae > Streptophyta > Magnoliopsida > Fabales > Fabaceae > Pueraria > Pueraria montana. The sequence goes on along the minus strand of CM048648.1, from coordinate 21,248,490 downwards.
ACTTGATATGATTAGTATAACTCTAGATATCATGTTTATACCTCAGAAAGGTCATAGATGCACACCATAAAATGATAGAAGTAATACTAAAAACTTAAAGGACGTTATACCAATCATAATACAAAGTAGATAGATTCTACAATTGATGTATGGCATAGGGTTAAGATGTATTTCAGGTACTTGACTTGATTGAATAATGAGATTGAATACATGTGTTGTTGTTATAACTTGAATGGTGATTTGTGAGTGTTGTGCAATCATTGAATGCTTTACATTATCCCTAAAGTGTGAATTGTAATGTATGAGTATTAAATGTCTTTGAATTTGTGAGTTAAGAGGTGATGTTAGATGCCATTGAGATGGGTGATCTAGCCTATATGGGGTGAGAATGGACCCAAGTGATATTTTGACCGTGAGTGACCTAGCCCATGTGGGGCGAGAATGGGTTCACTATGTTTGATGTGAGGTTTAATGAAGTCATGAACATCTATGTGAATCATGCATCATAACATGATATATATGTGTTTTTGAAAGTTGTTTATGAACCTAACTGGGGAGGTCGTGAAGAACTCGATGAGTTCTGACCTTGGGGGTGTTATCTGGTTTGGAATCTCCTTTAAACTCATGCTGATCCCATGGGTTGGAGTATCCTTGCAAGACTGGGTAACCCTGACGAGCCGCTAGGGGTATCATCCTGGTTGAGACTGTTAGTGTCGGATGCCCATGGTGTGGCTATTCGTCGACTCGCACGTACTCCCAGGCTACTTTCACAAGAATGTTTTACTGGTACCACATGCATGTGAGAAAAGAGAATGGAACATCGCATTGCATACGTGCATTATTGTAAGTTTTGTCTGACTTGTGTGGTTTATGAAGTGGATGCCATGTGATGTGTGAATGATTCTATCCATAATCATAATATGTTGTGAATGTATATATATCTAGACTTGTAATGGAATGGGATAGGATGTGACTCTTAGTGGGCATAGAGAGAGATGTACCTAGAACGACACTATGTGAGTATAGGTCATGATGTATTTTGCTATTAAGAAATAGATTGATGCAAAGAAAGTGTTAGATAGTAAAATACGAGCATGGAAAGTGAAGTTAACGTAGAGGGAGTAATGGAAGTAACTTGCTAGTTAAAGAATAAATACTAAGATGCTGATGATGGTGAACTAGCGTAGTAGAGTGAGCATGAGAGATGTGTTATAGGAAAGTTTTTATGATCGCTGGATGTGGACTAACTATAGAAATAATAGAGTTTTATAAAGGCTCGGAGAGGGTAAATTCATAAAGACTAATAGATGAATTGTTCGGGTAGAAGGGTTTAACCCAGCCGTAGAGTCTTAGAGCACTCACTGAGACCTTATGTCTCACCCCTTTAAGTTCCCTCCTTTCAGGAAACAGGTGATGGCGCGTGTCGTTGGAGCATGGAGCCTCGTCATAGAAAATGTAGCTTAGTTATTTTATATTTCTATGTAATTTTCTTATATGTTGCATGATGTAAATGTTACAAGAAATAAGTTGTAATTATTGAATCAAGTTGTAATTTATATGTTTATATGTTAGCTTCCGCATGAGATGGTTGTGTAAATGTTTTTAATTTTTGCGTCTTTAGAAATATTAAGCGTAGTTACGGTAATATCCTTAGGGTGTTACAACATAGCAGTGCGATGCTTAAGTGAGTTGCTTATATAAGCAACTACAAAAATTAATGTGGCTCAAGTTAAACACTTCCTCTAGCAACTTTAGTATTGGAGTAAATTTTTGTGTAAAATTTTTAAATCTATATGGCATTGTAAGGCTCACAAATTTAAGATAAGTAACTCATTTAAGCAATAATGATTTGTAGATGCTCTAAAAGCATCTACAATGTATGGTTGCTTAAATGGGTAGTCTATCTTAATTTTGTAGACCTTACAATTCCACATAGATTTAAGCACCCTACACAAAAATTCACTCCAATGCTAAGGTTGCTAAAATGAGTGTTTAACTTAATTTTGTGGAACCTAAAATGCTTGAAAAATATATTATTTATTGTACAAATTTGATTAAGCAACGATGTTTGTATAAGTAATTCCATGTTATTTGCTCCAATGGGGAAAAAAAGGTTAAGTCCATTTAAGCAACTCATTTAATTAATGTTTACTATTGGAGAAAAAAATAATAAAAGCTCTCGAGTCTAAAGTGGAATATAGGACCCACAAAAAAAACTTCTAAGAGCATCTCTAGTGAAGGTGCTTACATGAAAAAAAGAAATTAGTCACATATAATATAACTCAAACTTAAGAATGTTAACTTGTAATTTTTATAAGAATAATTTTGAAAAAAAAATAATTACGAGTAGTTGAGTTTGTTAATTTTTTTTTAAAAAAAATGGAAAATTTGTTTTACACATGCATGTTAAAAACCTTAAGAATTGAAATATAAGTTTTTAAAGTTTAATGACTAATTAATTAAGTCATATATAAAATAATTCAAATATATATATTAAGTTCTTAATTTACATTTTTCGTTTAATCTATGCAATTACATTAATTTTTTTAAAACCATACTTAATTACTTTTTGAAAGGTAGAATAATTCCTTTGCAAACGCATGCATAATGAAGCGATAGAAACAAACTTATTTTTGCAACTTTAGTTTGGAAACTTCTTGAGACTTGGCTTGGTAAGCTTGATGCGTACGTACACTAACGACTCCTAGCAATTCAATTATATCTGGATCCTCATAAAAGTTTAATTCATCTCCAGAAAATATTCCATGATAATGATAAACACACACACACACACACACACACACACACACACATACATACATATATATATATATATATATATATATATATATATATATATATATATATATATATTGGATATGAGAGAGAGAGAAGATTTGTAAAGTTTGCATTATTGTCATGGTTAATTTTTTCTCCTTGCATTTCTCTTTTTTAAGGGGGTGGGGGGATTGACCATGGATTAATAATCCCAGACAAAAAATACAAATTAAAAAATCACTTGTTATTTATATTGGTGCATGCCTAGCAGAAAGTTGACCTTGAACATCAATTAATCAATCTATAATAATATAAAATAATAATTACACACATCCTTCCGTGGGTGTGCAAATCACTAATAATTAACGCATGCTTCATCAACTTTTTTTTTTTTTTGGTTTGTTCAGGCACTCTAATTAAAATTGCTGTACAACAAGAAGTAGTATGTGACAAAAGAGATCAATGCAGGAACAAGAAACAGCATCCTCTTCGGCATGATCTGGAGACCCTGAAGATCAGACCCTTCTTCAATGATGGGCTCCAACCTTGGAAAACGAGGGCAACATTTTTTTTGAGGAGTTATGAGAAGAGCAGGTGCAACCTCTCCATAGTACTTTTGGATGCCTCTCACTTCCTTCACCATAATATCCTTTGAGAAATAATAATAATAAAAATAACAATCAAATTAATTAATTAACCCTTTGATTTCCTTGACCTAATTTCTTTGATCAAAGAAACTCAACCTTAAGGAAGATGATGAAATCGGTTGGGGTTGGGGTTGGGTTTGGAAGAATGGGTGGTGCAACCATATATATACTATGGGGGAGTCAACTAACGAAATAGGTGGAGATGGCCAAGCTATTAGAATTATTGGTGGAAATGAATTAGTGACAACTCATTTAATGCTTGAAAAAGTCTTTGCTTGGAATTCATGGGATTATCATAGACAATATAGATTTCACAGCGAAGCGTTTTCCATTCTAGAAGCTGTATTAAAAATAGCAAAATGACGTGCACACAACCGCGTTCTAGAAATTGGAGATTAGTGGTGTACAATTTTGTCGATTTTACAGTTGTGTGACTTGCAATCCAGGTTTAATTATTGGGTCATAGATGTGTAGAAGTGATAAAAAAAAAAAAGAAAATGGTCTACGCGTTTTTGTTTTTGACTCTTATATATCATGTTCATTTCAATTAATCCGAGGTAAGTTAAGTAAATTTATTTAAAGGAATAAAATTCTTTTGGTGTTTATTTTCTTATTTATAAAATTTAAATTTAATACTTTATCTAATAAAAAATTACATAACAGTGACCTCAATATTCAAAATACTTCTTTACGAAAGTTGAATTATTAAGTTAAAACAAACTAAAATTCTCATAAATTTAATATTTGGCCAGACTCTCTAAAAAATTATATATTAAGATCATATGGTTTCTTTTTTAAAAAAAAAATCTAAACTCCAGATGTTGGAATCTTATTCTTAGACTGTAACCAAGATTCTAGATGCAAATATTCTAGAAAGAAATATCAAGAGGCCTAATTAAGATCTACATCATACTAGATTATAAAGAATTTATAGATTGAGATAAATACTTGGGATCTATTAAATAAATCACATAATTAGTCTAGAGAAAAAAAAAAAAAACTAGTCAAAGAACTAGAAAATCGGTAAAAACTAGTAAAAAATCAGTAAAAATTTGGTTCACAACTAGTCAATCAAAAATTCCTTTTTTTTTTTTATGAATCCGAATATCCCTGGACTGATAGTCAATGATTAATTCCTTGAGATACTGAGATCCATTTAAGGGATTGACATCTCCCAAAATATGTTTTTCTATACATACCAACCAGTGATCAAACGATTCAAACCCCATATCATATGCTTAAGAGACAAGGTTATTTATCAACTATGTCACACCATGTTGATATAAAAAATACTTAATATAACATGATTTTGATTTTTTTTAAAATAAAAAAAATTAAACTAAAGTATTTGTCATTTTCTTGTTTATTTTAAAAGTAAACTTGTTATTGTTAATTGATACTACCTTATGTTTCTATATATAAGAAACAAATACCTAATTCATCAAGACCAATAAAAGTAGTTAAATTAGTTTATTTTGATTAATATAGTCATTAATTTAAATTTTATTCTAAAAATACCTATAGAATTAATTGGTTTAAGTGGTGGTTAAATACAATGATACTACTCATAATCCAAGGAATAATTTTTCAACCAATGAGTATGAGTTATATTATATTATTAATAGCTCAATAAATGCATCCACTCTCATGGGAAATGAGTAATATCTCAATAATAGACTTCACAATAAATTAAGGATATAAAATAAAATTAGCAATTAATACATTTGAAAGTGATCATATGTTTCTTATAATTAGAAATAAAAACATATTACCTCTGATCCTAATTATAAGTAACATATGACAAATCATTAATGTATTATTGAGTATTGTTGAAGCTTTGACCTAAGTATTATAATGTATTTAATTTGAATTTTTGTGTGTATTTTGAATGTTAAGAATCTATAAAATTATGATTTATTTTTAGTTTTTTGTGTCAAAATATTATGATATAATGTTTATTAGTATTATTTAATGTATTATTTAATTATTATTATTTTATTAATACCAATTCAACCACGATTGAATCATTCAACCTTATTAATCAGTTTAATGAGTTATTTGATTTTAAAAAAATTGACGAGTATGATGAGAATTCATTTCTCTATCCTATAAGATATTTTTATTATCTCAAAAAAAGATATTTTTATTAAATAAAATGAAATCATAAAAACATAATTACATATTCATACAAATGAAATGATGTGTTCATTTTATTTACATTTCATATGTGCGATTCTTATGATAAAAAAACTATATATATGAGTTGTTATTTATTACAATTCTTATGCAAATAAATTCCACCCAACTTATTACTATTTTTTTAATAATAAGAAATCTTATTATCTAAGTTTTTTTTTTTTACATATTTGTCATAATATATTTCTCATAATATACTAAAACTCATTCAAATTATCACTATATAATATACTACATTTATTCCTTTATATAAGAAATAAATGGTAGTATTTTTTTATTGTTAATTATAAGGGGGACGTTTGTTTCACGGATAATTTTTTTAGTCCTGGAAATATTATTCTTAAGAATATAACATGGAAATGTTATTTCCGGATATTTTATATAAAAAAAATGTGTTTGTTAACTATTAAAAATGGTTGGGAATATTTTTCATATGCCCAAGAATAATTAAAACATGTGTTTATTTGGTTGATATTATTTTTTTTCCTAGGAATATATATTATAATTACTGAAATATCTTTGTTGTTAAAGTTTGTTAAAAAAATTTACAATGTGTTCAAGGGTATATCTGAATATTTACTCACGAAAAGATATTCCTGTCCCATGTGAATAAATTTTCCCTTCCTTCCCCTTTGCCAGGATTAAATATAGGTTGAACGTGGAATTATAGCTTTCCCAGGAATAAAATATACCTAAGATTAATTATTTTATTACTTCGTAACAAACGTGGAATAAATTTTTCTAGCCTTGTATTCCTAGGACTAAAAAAATTATGCGTGAAACAAACGTCCCCTAAGAAACATATGATCACTTTCAAATGTATTAACGACTAATTTCCTTTTATATTAATGAGATATAACTCATTTTTCCCATAAAAATGGATTATTTATTTGTGTTATTAACAATATAATTCATATTCATTAGTTAAAAAAATATTCATTGAAATATGAGTAGTGTCATTATATCTAATCATCACTTAAACTAATTAATTCTATGGGTGTTTATTCAAATTTATGACAATATTAATTAAAATAAACTAATTAACTTAACTACTTTTATTGATCCGGATGAATTGGATATTTATTGAAACAATATTACATTACAAAAGACTTTACCTAATTAACATTCTCTGTTTTTTTTTTTATGCACACATTCTCTACTTTTCTTTCTCTTAAACAATATGTTAAAATTTTAATAAGTTTCATGTGCATAAAACTTTAAATTTAGAACTTATCAACATATTATTACTTATCAAAATAATTTAATTACTTATCGCAAATAATGAATAATATGATTTTTAACATTGCAGAAATGTTAAATATAGAAAATCAAAGACACAAAACATTACAATATCAGTGTCTCCAATACTAATTTTTTTAGAATTTAAATGTCCTAGTAACAAGAAATTTCGATATTACCGATAGCCAAAATCCGTCGGTAATTGCAAAAATCCATCGATAATGTAATTTTACCGACGAATTTGCAACGGACAAAAATCCGCCAGTAATTACCTCGTAGCTAATACCACCAACGGAAATTATCGATGAATTTTCCATAGAAAATTATTTACAGATTTTTGTACCGACGGATTTTTTCGTAGAAAATTACCTACAAACTTTTCCGTGAAAAATTACCAACAAATTCTTTTGAGAAATTACCGATGGATTAATTTTTTTAAAAAAATAATTAATAATTTATTACATATAAAGTAAATAAATAAAAATAAAATATAAATAAATTCAATATTTATACTTTGTCACAATTTCACCAAATTAATATATACAGTCATGAAAAGACTAATTTTATTACTGAAATAAGAAATTCTTCTACAAGACAATGTCAATAACGATTAGTATAATACAAAATATTCTCACACTCCAGTCTTCTTCAATGGCTAGCATCCAAAACTAGAGAATAATAGAGGGAAAACAAAAGAAAAATAACAGACAATATGAACTTTTCAAGAGTCCTATGGCTTGCTTCCCAACTTTTCTGCTCATTTTTTCTTGTTGGAACCAGTGTTGCAAACTATAGCACATGAACTACATGGAAAAATAATTTGAAAACATTCAAACAATTTGAAAACATTCAAATATTTACGGTAGCAAATGTACTCCAACACGCTTAACTAAAGTTAAAAGTTAAAGCCAATCAAAGGGTGATACAAATAATTTAAAAATATTATTGTATTATTCAACTTCTTCGTTATTGGTGCAACTAAGTAATGCACATAGAAGTGACGTGAACAAAGCATTTTCCTTTAAAACAAGCATGGACTTTTTTACGCATATAAACCAAAATAAAAAATTAAATACCCAATTAATCCATTCCCAACATTATTTACCCATCTAACCCAAAATACTATTTCCACTGAAAAATCAGTTATCCCTTAACCGATTTCTCTCTTATATTTATTTAATTTTTTTTAAATGACCATTGAGAAATCGGTTGTTGGTTAACCGATTTCTCTATGGGATTTTTTTTTTAATTTTCGTTTTCCCTTTTTTAAAATTTTTTTGTAGTATATATTTGTTAAAAAATTATTCTAATGAATAATAATTTTTTTTATTGTTTTTTATTTGGCTTAATTGCAATTTTTATCACCAACTTTTTAATTTTTGACAGATTTTATCTCCAACAAATTAATTTGGTGTATTTTACCCTTAACTTTTTAAAAAAGTTACAAATTTTATCCTCCATAGTTTTGATGATGTAGCATGCTAGCATAAGCATAAAAAATAGGGGTAAAATTTACCAAAAAGTAAAAAATTAGAGGTAAAATTTGTCAAAAATGAAAAAGTTAGGGATAAAATTTGTCAAAAAGTAAAAAGTTGGGAGGTAAAAAATACAACTATTTTAGCATGCAATGTGACTTGTTTACGCATATATACCAAAAAAACAAATTAGGTACTTTTTACGCATGCCACTTTTTTAAATATCTATTTTAGCATGCCACTTTTTTACGCATATATACTTAGGTATTTAATTTGTTTTTATGGTATATATGCGTAAAAAAGTCACGTGACATGTTAAAATAATTGTACTTTTTACCTCTCAACTTTTTATTTTTTGACAAATTTTATCCCTAATTTTTTCATTTTTGACAAATTTTACCCCTAATTTTTTACTTTTTGGTGAATTTTACCCCCATTTTTTATGCTTATGTCAGCATGCTACATCATCAAAACTGTGGAGGATAAAATTTGTAACTTTTTTAAAAAATTGGGGGTAAAATGCACCAAATTAATTTCTTGGAGGTAAAATCTGTCAAAAATTAAAAAGTTGGTGGTAAAAATTACAATTAAGCCAAATAAAAAACAATAAAAAAAATTATTATTCATTAGAATAATTTTTTAACAAATATATACTACAAAAAAAATTTAAAAAAAGGGAAAACGAAAATTAAAAAAAAAATCCCATAGAGAAATCGGTTAACCAACAACCGATTTCTCAATGGTCATTTAAAAAAAAAGTTAAATAACTATAAGAGAGAAATCGGTTAAGGGGAACTGATTTTTCAGTGGAAATAGTATTTTGGATTAGATGGGTAAATAATGTTGGGGATGGATTAATTGGGTATTTAATTTTTTATTTTGATTTATATGCGTAAAAAAGTCACAAGCATGTGTGTATATATATATATATATATATATATATATATATATATATATATATATAACTAACGTGATATATAAACACAACATATATATATGAACAATTTCAAAGGCATTTATACTGAATAGAAAATCTAGAGTGCTTTTAAATAAGTGTCGGAATTCAAAAAAAAAAAAAAAGGAGAAATGAACTTAATTTCAATCTAGAATGAATAGTTTAACTTTTCATCCATAAACATAAAAAAGTATAAGTTAAAAAACAGCCTTCTAATAGAAGCCATGCCTTCTTAAGCACCATGCACTCTATATTTAAAAAACAGCCTTCTAATAGAAGCAATGCCTTCTAATAGAATGTAAAAAACTGAATTCAAAACCAAAGATCCCAAAATCTATATTTAATCAACAATTATTTCTTTTCTTTTAAGTAGTGACAATTCTCACTAATAGAAGCAATGCCTTCTTAAGCACCATGCACTCCTCCACTTCCATTCATTCCATTTCAAATAAGCATCACCATTCAAACTGTCACAAACCAAAGATAAAAGGTTAAAAAACAAAGCACAAGCTACAAAGCAAAATCCAATTACTATTAACTCATTGCTTTCAAAGCAAATAAGCATCACCATCCATGGCTCTCCCTAATCTGCATAAAACCCAATGACCCACTTCTTACTTTCAAGAACCTAATCAATAACCAACTCATTATGTAAAGCCCGGTCATTAAATAACACCCAATACCACTTTAAACTTCTTTCAGGACATCAGTCAAATAGTTAACAAATTCAAAACACACTGTCACCAATGCCACAAAACCCATTAAAAAAGGACAGATGAGAATCCAACCCAACATTTAAACAAGTAAAAAGTAACAATCTTTATGCCCTCTTCTTCCATCAAAAAGTGATCTATCTAATTGTAATTTTCAATTTTATATATATAGAAGATTGGATTGGGTGCTAGCTTACACAATTTTCAAACAACAGATAGAATTGCTGCTCTCTGCTACCCCTGCCTTGGCTATACACATTGGTGCATCCTGCCGTACCTGCTCCGACCCCGACACCACGCTCTACGGCTTCGGCTTCGACGCTAGAACTCGCGGCTCATCCGCATGTCTTACTTTGTCGACCTCCACGACCACTCCTTCGACTACGCGCTCTGCTTTGTCGACAACAATAAACAAATGATATAAAAAATATAATAAAGTATTTAAAGTATATTATAAAATTTAATAAATGAAATAATCATAATAAACTAAAAAGGCATAATATATGATATAATAAATTACAAAATAGTAGTAATTAAAATAAAATATATATTATATGTAAATGTTTTAAATAAGGAAAATTAGGATCTTACGATCCGAGTTACGATCCTGGAGTTACGAGTTTTTATCCCTCTTCTGATAAGATCTCAATTTTAACAATATAGGTGGTGGGTGGTTGCTTCAGGTGTGGATTCTATTAGGTCAAATGAGACCCATAGATTGTAATAGTTGAAGTTTAACAAAAAAAAAATTGTTTTAAAATTAATAATTTTAATTAAGCTTAATATAATTAGTTTTTTAGGCACTTAATAGAATTAGTTTTAAATAAATAATATAAATAAATAAATAACAATCCCACTAACATTTTGAATCTATCTTTTTTCTTTTTTTATACATATTATATAAATTAACATCCAGTATGTGGTTAAAATAAGAATTTTGACTCATTCTTAATTAATGTTATATTATTAAATTGAGTATTAATTTTAAATTTTTAGAGCAACTTAATTTTGACTCAATTATAACTTAATTGAGTATTAATATACCAATAATTAATAATATTCCATATTATAATTTAATACCATGGAAATATATTTTAAAAATTAATTATTATAAATATTATATTATTAGATTTTGGTATTAAATCCTGAATTTCAGTATGTGGTTATTTCATTTGTGATTTTGTGGCATATGGAGACACTTGGATTAAAGAATAAATATGAATTTTAAAATAGATTGAAATGATTTAATGTTATTTTGACAGCAATGAAGATAATTGTGATCTTTGGTGCTAGAATATGCAATTCAAGTAGAGAATAATAGGAGTGAATTTCAGGATGAATTAATCATAGCAATTCAAGTTTACATTGTCAGTACATAACCATTAAACTCATTTAATTAAGGGTTTTATTGACATTTTTTTTATTTGTTGGCATTACCAAATGAGATTGTTATCTCTCTCTCTCATTTTTATTGTTACCTACATATTTATATATGTTACCCACGAATTTTATTACCTACGGAGTTACTTATGGATTTTTATATGTTACCTACGGATTTTATTACCTATGGAGTTACCTACGGATTTTTTTATGTTACCTACGAATTTTATTACCAATAGAAAAATCCGTTAGTAAAATTCGTGGGTAAATTTACAATACTGACGGATATACATCCGTCGATAATTTAAATTTACCTATGGAATCATAATCCGTCGGTAAAATCCGTCGGTAAATTTAAATTACCGACAGATTTAAATCCGTGAATAAATATCCGTCAGTAATTAGCATTTTTCTTGTAGCTAAGACAATGCAACGTATAAAAATTCATAGCCATAAAACTTATGTGAAAATAAAACACTTGGCAAATAGTAGATCATGGTTATGTCTTCCTCGTAGTTTGATAAAAATCTCATCAACCATTGAAGATTTTCCAACCTCGAAACCAACTTGAAGAATTGTTTGGCAAGGTTGCGGGTGACGACATGGATACTTTAAAAAAATTTATATTAATATTATGTATTTTCTTTTTTGAAAAAAAAAAAGTTATGCTCCACATGTTTGGAGTTATTATTAAATTTGTAACCAATATTATAGATACAAGTATGCATGTAGCTTAAGTATGTATACTACAAGAAATTTTTGTATTACCGACGAACAGAATCCGTCAGTAATGCTTAAAATCCGTCGGTAATGGAGAATTTTCGACGGACCAAAATCCGTCAGTAAAATAGTCGTAGCTAATAGTTACCGACAAATTTTTTTTCCGTAGGTAATTTTCGATAGATTTATCCATCAAAAATTCCATCAGTAATTTCTGACAGATTTATCCGTAAAAAATTCCATAGGTAATTACTGACAGATTTATCCTTCAAAAATTACCTACAGATTTTTGATAGATTTTCCAACGGAAATTTTTGTCGGTAATCACCTAAAAAGTTACCCACAGATTTATCCATGGAAAACAACCCACAAAAAGGGTTTTGGTAGTTTCCCACAAATTTATCCGTCAATAATTACAGACTGATAAATCTGTCGATAACTATTACATTTTTTTAATATTTTTTATTTTCTTAATTTATTTATTCCCTATTTTAAAATAAAAACAATTTTAAAATTCATAAATTTCCTATAATTAAACATTAAAACAGTAGTGCATTTATGTAAACATTGGAAAAGTTCAATAGCCACAACTTAAAGATTCATAAATTCAATAGTCAACAAGACGCATAATGTATATAACAATAAAAAATCCCAAAAATTCAACAGCCATAACATTATCTTATCTTTAGACAATAAACATTTGGAAAAGTAAACAACAATTGATAATATTATCCCCTTATACAATTTAATAATCAGAATTTCCCAAAGAATCATGTTGCTAGTCGCCATCCTGCTGTTGGTTGCCGAAGAATCATGTTGTTGGTTGCCATTTTGCTGCTATTGAAAAATGTTCAAAATGTACTGTTAGGGACAAGAAACAGTAATATTAGGGTGTATTAAAAAGTACATAAGTGAAGTTAGGGAGAAGATTTTATATCATTATAAGTTGTTCTCAATTAGGAACATTATGTGTTCAATAAGCTTTAGACAAGTTAGTAAGATGTCTAATCAATAAAGGAAATTTTCATTTGTCCAATGTTTTAATTTATTGTACTTAGCAAAATGACCAAAGTCAAAACCCTGTCAAACAAGGTTGCACATTATTTCTGAACTTATTGTTATCTTGCTTTGAGTTTTTTCGGTACAAAGCTTCAATGTTTATATATTTAGTGTTTTATCATAAAGAGTACACAACAATATGGTTTGAAACACATGAAATGTTTTATCATAAAGAGTACACAGCAATATGGTTTGAAACACATGAAAGGCATAAATATAAGCATGATAAAATGGCATTTCTGATGGGCAACTAACAAGACTTGAATGATTCTAGTACTGTACAGTTCTAACTTTTTAGTAGTACAAAGAAAGCAATATGGGATCAAAAACATCAAAGCTGTTTATGTAGTGAGGAGCAATTACCAGGCAACTTCTCAAAGGGAGTCCTATCGTTGTAAATATACCTGCAGCCTACATAGTCCTACATAATTCAATATAGACATTATTAGTTGCATCCTATATAATCCTAATAGGATAAATTGGAGAAACAGAGAGAAGTAGTGTGTAGCAGGCAATAATTCCTACTACATATCTAATAAAATGAATAAATTAATTTATATATTAAGTATATATTGCCAAACCAGACAGAAGCAAGCCATGATAGGAGAAAGAGAGGAAAAAACACCAAGATCATAGAATCATGAATATCTATTATGGCAAGTCCTGTGAATTAAGGAAGCTTTGACCCCCAACGGTAAGGGTGATTAACTATGAATTAATCTTGGGTTATTAAGTGGAGCTTGATTGAGAAGTGATTGTGACAGTTCCTAGAATCAGGAAGAGTAGAAATAAGGGAGACCAAGCTCCCTCACAAGCAGAGGTACCCATTTATTAAAGTGAAAATGAAAACAAGGTATTTTTGCAATTATTAGTAGAAATAGAAAATGAAAAACCAAAAACACTTTTTTGAACCAAACTGATCCAATCAGGCTTTTTGTTTCCTAAGATTCAATGTTAACTACATATTACTGGGTATTATTCATAATCAAATTATTTGTATTGGGCACTAGGAGGAGACCAGACAAACAGCAAGGCAAACAGAGCACAGAAGGAGAACCAGAGGCTACCTGATCACAAGCTCAGGATCAAAACTTGAAAATTGAAGCAACAAGTAACTGCTCTACTCACGACACTCTTCTGACTTCGAATCACTGATGTAAATTTTGAGCTTATTTTTTACTTTGTACCTGTTAGAATGAAATTTGAATAAATCATCATTAAGCATTCTCTGTGTGCATAATAATTAATAATGGAAATAAAAAAGAAGGAACCGCAACCACCTCGACACCACAAACCCCATGAATGCAAGCCTCTAGGCACCGTCCCAAACCCATCAACACCACAAAGCAAAAACCTACAACAGAACCCAACCAGATAGATCACAAGAGCAAGCAGATAGATCCTCTGGCATGTGAACGACCACGGCGTTGCCATCCGCGACCATCGCTGAGTCGGAATCGTGCCGTTGCAATGCTGGCGCACACCACCTTGCTTATCGTCGTCGTTCCCTTCCGCTACGTGCTTGACCCTGTCACCACCCGCCGCCATTGCGACCTTGGAGCCACGCCGCTGCTACCCTCATGCGGAATCACAAACCCACCCTCTTTTCTCTTACACTAGGGTTGCGGTTTTCATTTTGGACAATTAAAAGGCTCGTTAGGCTGCTTTTGGGCCTTACGAATTTAACTGAACCAATTTGAGGCTGATGACTTGAATATAGCATTTCAGGGTAATGAAATAATGGTAAAAGGTGAGCAAAAGTGAGTCACGGATGTGTATGCTAACCCTTGTCTTTGTTAATTTACTAGTTAATTAATTTTTTATTTTTTTATATTTTGTTTTGTCACATTTTGGTTCGTATAAATATATATTAGCTAAGTGTTGGTTTACAAAGTCTTGGATAATAATAAAGGGTTAACTAAGTTTTTAGTCCTTAAACTTTTTCAAAATTCGATTTTTAGTCCCTAAACTTTAGTTTGACTGGTTAAGGTCCCTAAACTTTTTAAAAATTCGGTTTTTAGTCCCTAAACTTTTTAAATATTCAGTTTTTAGTCCATAAACTTTTTAAAAATTCGATTTTTAGTCCCTGAAATCTCATTAATTCAGGGACTAAAAACCTAATTTTAAAAAAGTTTAGGAACTTTGACCAGTCAAAATTTTGTTTAGGGACTAAAAACCAAATTTTTAAAAAGTTCAGGGACTTTGACCAGTCAAACTAAAGTTTAGGGACTAAAAACTGAATTTTAAAAAAGTTTAAAGACTAAACACTTAGTTAACCCAATAATAAAACAATGTGAGTAACTTGTTGAAAGTGAAACTTTATTTGGATTTAATAAATTGTACTTATTTTTCACATGTTTATTTCATTGTCATGAGCCGTGTTTTTTTTTCATTTAATCAAAATCCATTTTTAAAATTTTTTTTCTTTTAAGGGATAAAATAAATAAATTTAAAGTTATAATATTATTCACATTCGTTTCAGTGCAGTTTTTTTTTAAAATATAATATGCATATTATATAAATTAATATTCAGTTTGTGGATTATTAAATTGGGTATTAATTTTGAATTTTTAAAGCAACTTAATTTTTACTTAATTATAACATTTATAATAATTAATTAATACCAATAATTAATAATATAACACATTATTATAATTTAATACCATGAAAATATATTATAGAAATTAATTATTATAAATGTTATATTAATAATTTTTTATATTAATTTTTGAATTTCAGTGTGTGATTATTTCTTATTTTAGGCAAATCGCTTTTTATTATTGTACTATTTTCTTCATTAAAACATGGCAACATCTTTTTTATAATATTTTTCATATTTTTAAATTTTCCCAAATTTTAATTACTCCCGAACATTTTTTAAATTAATTTTCCCTTATTAAATCAATTATATGATCTTATTAATTTTTTAAATTTTAATTACTTTTAAACACTCTAATGACAATATTTTCTAAATCATTAATGTTCACAATTATCACAAATAAGATTTGAGATGGCGACATTCCTAATAATTTTCTCTACCTTTGCAATATGACCTTAGGATTTGACTAAGGTGGGAGACCTCACAATGTCTCCCACCATGGGAAAGTAATATCTATCCTTAGATATAGAGTTGAGCATTTGGGCTTGGGCTTGCGGGTTAACCCGCAGCCCATACGGTATACTGGCTGAGTTATTTTAAGCCCGTTTAAAATGCAAGCTTTTTAGTCCGGCCCGTTTAACCCGCGGGCTTAACGGATAGTCCGCGGGCTTTTCCTATTTTAATTTTAAAAAATATAAAATTTGAATACCTTAATAAAATTTAAAGTAAAAGAAAAAAATAAACCTAGAGACTAGAGAGTTAGTAAGTGACGTTGAGTAATAGAGAAGAGTTAAAAGTTAGAATAGAAATTAGAAAGTTAGGCATAAAAACTTGATATTTGATAGTAAATAAGTGGAGTCCGTACTCCTTAATAAGTAATGCCTTCAATGAATTGAAATTCCTTTCAAGACTCTATTTTTGGTGATAGGTGCTGCATATGTATTAATGTATATAAATTATTTGGCTTTTAAAAAAAAAAAGGTTTAAAAAATGGTTAAATTTTAGTTTTAAAAATTTAATTTTTAATTTTTTTAATTTTTTTTAGGTTGCGGGCCAGCCCGTTTAGTTTGCGGGCTAAACGGGACTGTTGCGAGCTCGCTAAAATAGAGCACATTTATTTTGCGGGCTTAACGGACAGACTAAACGGTATACGGGTTAAACGGTTTATGGGCTAAACGGGTGGGATTACCCGTTTGCCTAGTTCTACTTGGATATATTGATTTTTAAATATAGCTCAGATTTTTCCTTTTTTTTTTTTTCTTTTTTTGTTTTTTCTTCCTATTTTTCTCTCTTTCCCATTTTATCTTTGACAAGTCCTGATGAGTAGTTGTTGTTGGATCTACGTTTGTGTTTGTTGGTGTAGTAAAACAATATCATGAGTGCGGTTAACAGTGTCGGTGTCAACGAACAAGTTTGAGCGTTTGAAACTTAGGTTGTGTCGACTCGTCGGGCAGACTTGGATGTTTTGTTGGAGTGACCTATCTTGCAACAGTGTTTGCGGGGAGTAATGTCTTCGACGAATGTCCAACACTTGGTTGGCACCATTGCCAACCTACAAAAATGAAAAAACCAAGTTGTTCCAGTAACCTAAAACTGATCAAGTAGAATCGTAGAAGTAATAAGCTTCGCACAATGTCATTCCTAAGTATAAAACATAATTTTTTTTTATGTTTTCACATATAAATACTAAAATAGAGATATGGATTGTTCAACACTAAATATAGCCATATAAAATGATAAATCTCAATATATTGAACCATTAATTTAATACCTTTGAGGCATCTATTTTTTGTTTTCAATGTTACCTATGGATTTTTATTTTACCCACGGATTACATTACTGACGGATTTTTCCGTCGGTCAAATTCGTATGTAAAATTCGTCGGTATTGTAAATTATCAACGAATTTAAATTCGTTGGTAATATCCGTCGATAAAATCCGTCGACAATATCTGCCGGTAAAATCCATTGGTAATATCTGTCGGTAAAATCCATCGGTAATGTAAATTATCTACATATTTAAATCCGTCAGTAAATCACAAAATTATCTATGGAGTTAAATATGTCGGTAAATCACAAAATTATCTACGGATTTAAATCTGTCTGTAAAATCCGTCGGTAAATTTAAAATACTAAATGCACAATATGATCCTTCATATTTTATGATGATACCAAAGCACAAGTTCCAAGAAACAAAAAGTTAAGTTCTAGGAACAATAAAGCTTAATAAAATTGGAAGATTTAAAATTGGTTAAAAATAGAGGGAACCGAACGATTTGCCATGCATCGAGCCAACATAGGCCAATCTCATGTGTGTGCAAGCCTACTTCTATTTCTAGCTTGTTTTAACCCTCTTGTAACATGTAGGCATATATAACATCGAAGATAGGCCAAACCACCCAATGTGGAACTTGGAACCTTTTGAAATTCTAAAAAATACAACAATCCCTTGCATATTTAAAAAGGTTTAAAACGTTCAAGAAAATAAGAAAGGAAAATTCTTAAGTTCTCATCTAGGATACAATGTGACAAATCAAGTTTTATGAACTAGACCTAGACTAATAGGACTTAACACACAACATAGTTGGTATAGCAAACTATATGAATCAAAAATACTTTGTGTTAATAGTCTACCAATCACACTACATCCCTACAATCCTTGTTGTTATTGCTATTTAGCCAATAGGCCATGCGTGTGCTTGGTGTTCATGAGTGCTCTTGAGATTTTGCCACAATCTCAGGTATGCAGCCTCATTTAACACTCTTATGTGTGATTTCATCAAGTGTATGTGCGCTGCAAATCATACATCACCAGTAAGGGATATGAAAATCACTAAAAGTTATAAAGCTTAACCTCTCATCAATGTAGCATCTAACACTTTTTCATATCATAAGAATGGACTAAAATTATATTAATTTTAGTGATAACAAAACTAATAAGTGGCTTGTTTTTACCCATATGAACCTTCTTCATAGGATCTCGAATCACAAAGGTTGGGTTACCATCAATTGTCTCTTTTGAGTGGCTTAAGTTCCATTTCCCTCAATGTTATGTATATCAATTTCTTCCATAAGGTTTTGTCAGAGGATCTACTAAATTTCCTTTTGACTTCACATAATTAATGGGAATTGTTCCATCCTTCAACAATTACTTTACAACATCATGTCTTAGTTGTATATGTATATTTTTTTCCATTAAAACTTTTGTTTTTAGCTATAACTATCATCGATTGGCTATCACAATGCATTGACATTGATGGGGTTGGTTTCATTCCTAAAGGAATGTTTTCTAAGAGGTTTTTCAACCACTTAGCCTCATTACCAACCATCTCTAGACCTATGAACTTTGATTCCATGGTTGATATTGCAATTATTGTTTGTTTGACCAGTCTCCATGCAACCACACCACCACTAAGTGTAAGCACATAGCCACTAGTGGATTTGATCTCATCTGAATTAGCAAATCTAGTTAGCATCATTGTACCTTTCTAGTATAACGGGAAATCCACTATACTCAAAACCATATCCATGGTACTTCTCAAATATCTCATAAGTCACATAAGGGCATGCCAATGGTCTTGATTAGGATTTTGAGTATACATACTCAGTCTGCCAGCTACATAAGCTATGTTCAGTCTAGAAAAATTCATTAAGTGCAGTAAGCTCCCAATGATTTAGGCATATTGAGTTTGATTAACAGAGTCTTTTATATTTTTCTTTAGTTAAGAGTTAGCATCATAATAGATGCAAAATTACTGTTGGATACATTACTTTCTTATCATCATGTAAATAATTTATATTTATATTATTTATAATCATTTAACAGATGATTTTATTAAAAGAGAAAATGTATTATGCACTGACAGTGTAAAGTAATTTTACACCGCCATTCAATCACAATCCACCATATATGGTAAGTTTGTTGACTTTTATGATAAATATCCTAAAAGTCATATCAACGGTGATTTGTGATTGGATGACAGTATAAAATTGTTTTATACTATCAATGCATGATCATTAAACTCTTATTAAAATTTATTTGTTTTTATAAAAAAATAAGAAAATAAGTTTTTTTACTCGATCATGTAAAAGATCATCACAAAAATCTATTCCCGCTTTTTATTTATTTATTTACAAAAAGCTTTGAATGTAACCCTCCAAAATCAAATGTAAAAAAGAAGACAAACTTGCACAGTTGATAATTACCTTTGAACTTTGAAGTCACACACACTTAAAAGTTCTACAAACCATGAAATTTAAAAATTATTCATGCTCATCGATTACACATTAGAATCTATGGAGTAACCACTACTATACGGTCTATGCATGCTGGTAGTTATGACCAAACGACACCAAAAGGTGAAAAAACCCTGTGATTTCAAACGAACATGTCGCTGCAGCTTGAATTGGGAAGATTGGTGGTGGTGAAGAGGACGCATGCGTCTCAGAACTTTTCTCCAATATTTCACCCTCCTCATCTTCTTCTTCTTCTTCTTCGTAGATGGTTTCCATTTTGATTTGCATCTTGGAAACAGGAACAAAACACTGTGGAGCAACTGCGGAAAATGGTGTTAGTGGCGAAGTTTCAGTGTTTGATGGACACATGGTTGTGTCGGTGATTGGTGTGGAAATTATGGGTGGCAGAACATTATTCATATCAGCCATGCTAGCTAGCTAGCTGCCACACTTCTGCTTTAAGAAGGATATGATATGATTTTAATTCTATAGTCACGGGTCACTCTAGGTGTATATGGGATTTTATATATATAATCAGTGGCATAATCAAAATGGTCCTGCTTGTCGAATTAACTTCAATAATGCCATTTAATTAGGCCTATTAATTTCACGGCGCTGACACCTATCATGCATGTAACACCAATAATCTGGGATCCAATTATAAACCAAAGTTTGTGAAGATAATTCTGTTAATATAATTTTTTATTGTGAAGTTGATGTTAATGCATGTGATAAGCTTTTGTGTTTTATTCTCCCAAAAAGTGGTTGTGATAGTCCCTCCCAGTCCCATCCTTTTTCTACTTTTAACTTTCCGACTACACTGATGTTGATTCTTTGCTATTATTTCAAGGGGATTTGCCGACCAAAAAAAAATTTCAAGGGGTTGACCCTACGTACTTTCGGGGTGCGAAATTGCGAATTATACCTTTAGACTATAAAATTCGAATACGTTGCACGTTGATGTGTGATCATAAGAATGGTTCGGGATAAGAGAGTTGGCTATGATGCATTAGTAAGTCAATAATTTGGGCAATGTGTACGGGCGAGTAATGTTTCCTCATCACTTTCATTTCCATGCATGGATGAAGAGGAGTTGCATTTGCATATCTCTGTAATATATTCTGAAACACTAAGTTTTGGAAGGCTTTATATTCAAGTTTTTTTTTTTCTTTAAACATTTTAAAGTCAATGGAACAATTCAACCTAGTCATATACGACATCAATAGTTGTGGAAAGGGAAAAACTGTACCTAAAATAATTCCTTACACATATAGTACATATTAATTATGAGATAATAAAATATTTTTTCAAAATAAATGAAAGTAATATAATTTAACTATATTTCAAGAAAGAGGGATATATCCAACCTACGTAAAAACAAAGGTTAATTTGGACAGATATTTCTCATCTCAATCAATTAATATTATTTGCATACTGATTAATATTGGTACAACATTTTTATTGGAAATAAAAAATAGAATGAGAGAATGTATAGAGTGTGTATTTTTTTTTTAAAAAAATGACGTAAGAATGATGTTCAAAAAACGTCATTGACTTATTGTTTAATTAACTTTTGAACAATAAAATGAAATTGTTTCTCTCACACTTTGCTGGCATTGTTACCGAATGAGCTAAAGAGATTCTTTTGTTTCTTTCAAAACAAACAACGATCGAAAACACCTATAAATTTCATTTTGTTATAAAAAATAAACTTGGGAGAGGAGAATATAGAGAAGAGAGAACAAGAGAAAATAAAGAGAATGAATTGATTTTCTTTGTATATTCTCAACAAGAAGGAATAACCTATTTATAAGTACAAAATGCAACTCAAAAAATTGTAATTCAAAGGTTACATGCAACTCAAAGGTTACCAAATATTTAAGATTATTAAGGAGACATAAATATAGAAGATGGAAAGCCAATGGACATCCACCATAATAATAATTATTCATAATACATTTATAGAATAAAATCGAATTAATCTTCTTTCGCACACAATTTCACTCGCTGTTTAATTAACTAGCTATATATAAAGAGTTAATTAACCATCCTATATAATATGTTAAAAAAAAAAACCTTCACTTTATACTTGTGATTATAAGAGTTAATTGTTTTAATTTTTGACTTTACAAAACTTTTATTTTAATTCCTAACTTTATAAAATGTCATTCATTTTAAATATTCTTAAAGCCATGAATAAAATGTAGTAAAAGAAATGACTAAAATTAATAATAAAATAAAAAGTATTATTAATAAATTAAAAAACAAAGTGTTACAATTGTTTAACAAGTGTCGAACAAAAATATGTAAATATATATGAATTTTTTTATATTTTTTTATATTATTTATGTTCATTAGAGATAACCAAAAAACTATTTGTTTAAAGATAATTTTTAATCTTGATCATCTGTAGGTCCAAACTTAAAATTCTCATATTCTTACAATGAGAATTGTTTTCACTTGATATACCATCTATACAAATTTATATTAACAAATTAATTTTCTTTTGGACAAATGCTATATTAATGAAGGTAATGCACAATGTCTTAATATTAGCATATGAAATTTTTTAAATAATATTTTGTAAAATTTTATAAAATTAGAGATTAATTAAAGTAAAAACTTTATAAAATAAAAGACATTTAATTATATGATTTCAAAGGCAGGAAGATGGTTAATCTATTTGAAATTGTGTCATCACACTACTACAAAAAAGACATTTAATAAGACACGTTAGACAGCATTTACCCGTTACAAGTGCTGTGTATTGGAATTGGAGACATAAGACAACACTCTATAAAGGAAGTGCTGTGTAAGTGTTGATCATAGACAGCGCCACTTTTTATCAAGCGCTGTTATAAGAACACATTAATATCTAAAAAAGGAAGCAAATACATTAGACAACACTTCGTTTATAAATGCAGTTAAAAGCAAATTAAAAACACATACTTTTTCCTAAAAATAAAAATAAAAAATACTTTAAGGGGGAAACCCACTCTCGCACGTTCTATTCCCTTTAACGGGGAAACCCCAAGGCTTCCGTTTCCAGCCACGTCCATCATTTGTACGCGCCCCAGCCATAACTCTCTCTCATTCATGTTTACAATTGCACGTTGCACTCGCAGGGAGGCCCTCCCCTGTTCGATTTTGCTTGTTCCAGGTACGCACTCGAACCCTTCTCTTTTCTTTTCATCATTTTGACTTTCACATTTTGTGCATCCGAGCCTAGAGGAGCTTCGCCTCGGTGGCTTTAGGTGTAACCGTGACAGCGGAGCAGAGAGGGTTAGGAGAGTGAGAAAGCAAAGAGTTTTATTTTGGTTTTTATGCAAAATATTTGGGGTTCATATGAGAGCTTCAATTATCACCGTCTCTGACTTTTGTGTTTCTTTTGGTTTGGAAAGGTGTGAGTGAGACTTTTAATTGTGTGTAGATAGAAAATTGTATTGCCCATGTCATTCGCTGCATTCTTTAACGAATTATATTTTTGGGATACTCTGTTACATTTTTTCACATTGTTTTGTAAATTGTGGGACATTTTCTTGAATTTAAGTTGCTTGCAATGTGTTCAATGAAATGTCTCCCTTCCTTCTCTGCTTTAGTTTGAGCGCTACATCTAATTTCACTCTCACTGGTGCTTCTGCTTTTATTTGTACTGAGTAATTTTTTTTATTGACTTACTAAATAATGGTTTGCAGTTTATCACTTTTCCAGTCTTGATTCACATTTAATTGTCATGCCAAACATAAAATGTGTGAACTCCTTAACGTCTCATGGACTACCTTACCTTCCAATTTATTCCATACTATTAGATCAATTCCCTCCCATTACTTTCAGCCCCCAATTTGCATCTTGTAAACATTGCATATTCTGATTAATAATCTCTTTCAATGAAATTATCTTGTCTGTTACAATAGAAATCACCTTGTGGCCTTGTGGCACTTCACTTTCTATACCTTGGTCAATTGTGGTTATTGAGTGCAGCAAATGCTGGCAGGTGCCCTGTCTTAATACATGCTAAGTAGAAAATAGGGAGAAAAAATGAGTGAAGTGAAAATCCACAACCCATTATTGAAAATGTGGCTCTAATATCAATTGGATGGTTCCCACAAGGATGTAGGAATCCCAAGTATTCGAACCCCAACATCAACATAAAGCTAAAAATAGATAAAATATAAGCATGAGCTTCAATTTCTATTCAACACGTGGGGCATTTGTTCGCTGTTTCTTTTTCATATAGGATCAAGATTTCACCATACTACTTAATAAATATTCCTGAATTTTCCCTTCCCATAAAGAGAGCATAGTTAATCAAAGTTTCACCTCTTCCAAAAATTATAATTATTGTTCATACCAAAGACATTTTCTCAAAGCTTTGATGATGCAACTACATAGGACATGTCAAACATGATACGTAAGAGGGCCAGTTATATAGAAGGACAATTATAGGGCTTTATTTCTATGTGCATGGTGTGGTAATTATTATTATTCCGTGTATACTTTTCTTGTTGTGTGTATGAGAGAGGACTACAAGAACTCTCTGCCATAATGTCTTTTCTTGTTGTTGGACCTTCTTGTCCTCTTTTTTGGTAAGTCCAAGATGGTTTAGCTAAAAGAGCATGAACACAACAACATCATTTAGAAAGAAAAGGTAAGGGATTAAGTTGTATTGAATAGGTTATAATTGGAACGTCAAAATGAAAGCACAAACAACAACACAAATTAATCTATACTTAGCCAAAAATTAAACACAATTCACATAGTATCCTTATTGAAAAGGCAATTCACTTGACAAAGTTGTCCCAGACACATTGCTTTTCTTATGCTGTAATAAGAAAGGATAAGAAAACGTGCTTAAGAAACCAAGTGCATGAAATTATAATATTATGTTCTTCATGCATTTACACAATATAGATGACGTCACATCATAAAGCTTAATTAAAATTATAAGTTAATTAAAGATTCAAATTAAATAATTAATTAGTTACTTTATATATATATATATATATATATATATATATATATATATATATATATAAAGACTAAAAGGGTAAACTTAGAACTAAGTTAAAAAGGGGAATAATATTAATTACATCATTAAATAGAAGTTAGAATTCTAGTAGTTATCCTATAGTATAGCACACATAGCCATGTCCCTCGTAAGTATCTATAACTATTGTCTTAAGATGTAGCTGAAATTTCAAACAAGCAAAAACAGGATAAAGACTTGGTGCAAGTAGTAATGGACCCTGAACTAGCCTACCTTACGTTAAGTATAAATATTAAGAGATTGAAATATAGATAATATTAATAATGATCAGGACCTTAGCTGCCAGAAGCAACAGCTGCAGCTTTTGCAAACTTACTGTCAAATTTGAAAAAAATCAAATAAAAGGCAACAACACTGTCACTCTGTCGCAACACCCACTCACCATTGGAAAAACATGTCACAACACTCAACCACACACACTGAATAATACGCCTTAACATGCTCGAGTCCCTGTGCGCTGGAATACAAACCTACAATATTTCAAATCTAAAATATATAATATATCACCAATTTTCATTCTTCAAAGGGTACATGCACTCCAAAAGGAGTCTAGATAAGTTTCTATTCAGTTATCACTTATTCTCTTTGAATGAATGACTTTAGCGGATATACAGTTATTTAAAGCCTCGTTAGTTGGGAAGGGCCTTATTATAATTTATGGATAATTGGCTTATAACTAAATTATAATTCTCGATAATGCTTTGAGTATTTGCTTTTGTCAATACAGAGAAAACTTTTATGTGCAAATCACTTGTCAGTTTTAATATCATTTATTATTATCTGATTTTTTTTAATGTTCTGCAGTCTAGATTGTCGTTGAAGCTTGATGGTGGCTTATTTTTAGTAGCTCTTGATCTGCGAATTCTTCACAAATAAGGTATGAATGAGTTTAGTTTCTTAGATGATGAGGGTGGTGCTTGTATCTCGTTGCTTTCTAGTAACATTATGATGAAACTATTGTTTCTTGGTTTCTTATAAGCCTTTGACTAATCACAGGTTCTTATTCCTCGGTGCTGGAGAGGTAAGTTAATACCATTCTGCAATCAAGTTTCCTTCTTAATTGTTTCTTGGAGATAGGAAAGTTTAATCATTTCACAATAGAGCAAAAAAAAGGTGGAAAATGAGTACTGAACACTATCAGATCACTTTGAATTGTTTAGTTGAATTGTGTGGTTTGTGGTTGCAGGCTGGCACTCTAATAAAGTCAGTGGTGTCTTCAAACCTGCCTCAACAACTTTGAAACTGACATTTATCGTAGTTCTACTCCAGCATTGATAAAGTAATGACATCAAGTCAAGATGTAGGATTTGGCAAGAGAAGGCGACAACGTTGATTTGGGTTACACATATTGTATATAGATTTTAGTTTTAATTTGGCGTGTTTTGACTTTGCACCTGTATTAGTTGAGGGATTTATGTATTTAGATCTTCTTTTGCTTACCCATGGCATGTGTTATGCTAAGGTTAAGTACTCTTGTTTAATAATAAAATTGATTGTCTTTTGAAATTGGATGTTATTGGTGGTTTATTGAATCATTCCAAGCATTGAATGAACCCATTTAAATGTTAAATGTAAGGAGGAGCAACAAAATGAATCCAAAATTAAAAAAATATATATATATTGACATGGACAGCGATTGTGAGGCATGACAAGTGCTATCTTAGGACTCTTTTAGATAGCATTTGTAAAAAAACAAGTGTTGTTTTAGGGCCTTTTTAAACAGCATTTGTGAAAAGCAAGTGTTGTCTTAGGACTCCTTTAGACAGCATTTGTAAAAAAACAAGTGTTGTCTTATGACCCCTTTAAACAACACTTGTGAAGAACAAGTGCTGTCTAAAGGGACCATATAACAGCATTTTTAAAGTGTTGTTAAAGGATGCTCCCCCTTTAATAGCACGGAGATAGACAGCACGTGAAAGTGCTATTAAACACTACATTTAAGTGCTATTAAAGACCATTTTTGTAGTAGTGTCAACTATTAAAATTTGAATTTAGATCTAACTCAATTATGAAAGTTTTAGCTCATATATAAGGTAAGAGTTGTCCCCATTAATTTATATATATTGTTTTGACATTATATATCTCTAGTCAATGTAATACTTGGATGTTTTCCAATACATCTTCTTATGTTCAGCACTATTGAACTTGACGTATGAATAACATGATAAGTAGCCAAATGCATAATAAATAATGTGCTCTGATATCATATTAAAATTTAGGTTTAAACTTAACTTAATTTCAACATCGAGTTGAGGATGAAACTTATCCTAATATCCTCCATATATATATATATATATATAGACACACACACTATTTTGACTATATTTCTAATAAATGTGAACTTTAGGTTTTTCCAATATCAAATTAAAGACTAAGAATACACAAATTAAAGTGGCATAGCATGCATAATTCTTTCTATAGTGATGTCCTAGACTTAGAACTGGAATACATATACATGCATATGACTTGATGATGAGCAAGATAACTGAGGCATTTGTCCTTCCTATATGTATAGTTGGATTGGATGAGTGTACTGTTGGAGATCGACATGACACAAGATAAAGCGGCTACACAGCCAGACTTGCTTTATGAATTAAATGTAATGTTTGGCATTATTCTTTGGGTTGCTTGTCCCCTTTTACTTACTAATCAACATTTCACATTTGGTGGGGATCACTCCATTTTTTCTACTCCTGACTGATTGCAACCATTGCTTCATATCTGACCCGCTATGGGAATAGAGATTAGCCCTTACAATAATACGAATTTTTCTTCAACTTGTGATGTCTTTTTCTCTCTTATTGTATACCCTGCTTGGTACGGCACATGTGATGTTTATGCCTGTTATATATGGTGCTAGCTAGCTAGCACTTGCAAGGAAGATGATGCCTGTTATATATGCTCTTTCCTGGAAGCTGACATTGTTGGTCATGTTAATTGATTAATTAATTAATTAATTAAAACCGCTTTAATATTTGGATTTGGCACTGTAGAATGATGGTGTGTGGTAATGATTTTGTTGGATGGAGAAAAAGCTTCTTTTGGCTTTGCTCACTTTGAAGGAAAATAAAATCATATACCATATATTTGAGAAAGCGATCGAAATGCTCGTCAAAATTTTCTTTACGAAATTGGATAAGAATGAGTTGCCTTCTCTTCGTGAGTTAGTTACAAATATATACATGCTATTTTTTACTGTAAATCCATTAGTGTGCTTCTAGCTACTTTTATTAAGCTTTTTCTCCTTTGTAAATCCTTCATAATCTGATTTGCACTAAAATGATTCATACCAAATAACCTATAACTCTTTGGGAAAAACATCATATTGTAGCATAGATCCAAAATTGAACTACACGTTCACGCTAAAAAATGAAGATAAATCACTTTTGCATCGTGTTAATTAAACTTGAGGAGTGTTAGAGAAAGTCCTACATTATTTGTTTATAAAGCAAAAGAATATATAAGTAACAGGTCAAGAATTCAAAATGCTAAGATATTTTTAGACAAACAAATCATTCAAGTCAAAAGTTCATTAATATATTTTTCTATACTCTTAGATAATGGCCCGCAACAAAATTCTAATAACAAGTGCTGCGTGCTTGTTTTCCTATCCAAAGTAAATATTAATATTTTGCTAGTTTTGAGCTGTTAACTTGTTCAACATGCATATGGATAAATCACATAAAAAATGTAAAAATTATGGATTTTATCAAATGAAAAAGCTTTTTATTTTTATTTTTATGTGAGATAGGATAAAATAAACAACTATCAATCATTAGATCTTATCTTAAATAGTTAAAATTAAAAAATATATATATAAGTTATATGAGTTTTCTTTCTAATAGTTGGTAGGTGTCATTAGAAGCCAACCTATTATGAAATTTTATGGGTTTTCAGGCTTCAGTTTTTTGTATTTGTATCAGAAACTACTTGACTTTGGCATACTTATGTTAAGCTACGTAAGATTATCTTCTAATAAAATTAATTTTGCTTATAAAAAAAAATTATGTGAGCTTTTGAAAAAGTTGTATATATGATTTTTAAAGTGATTATATAATTTTAAAATAAATTAATCTTGATCACGTATGATTTTAAGGTTTAGTTTGTACCCCTTACATAGTACTTTCATATAAAAAGTAATTTTCTCACTACATATATAGCATGTATAGTAAAAATGTGTAAAGTGAAAAAGGTTAATTTTAACCACACAATCGTATATGAATAATCAAGATTATTTTAATTAATTTAAATATTAATCATATTTTGAATTGTATAATAGAGATTTACTCATCTCATACTCTCAATTCTTACCTATACAATACTTATATTCAATCCAAAATTATGCCGACAGCTAATTAAATGCATGTTTGGATTAAAGTTTGCAAACTTAAGTTTGGGTTAAACTTAAGTTTGCAAACTGAGTTTGCAAATTAAGTTTGCAAAAGTATTACAAGTCTTACTTCTTCTAAACTTAGTTTCAAGACAAAAATTTAGGATATGTTTGGATACCCGTTTTGGTATCTCAAATATACTTTTGGAATCTCAAACTCAGTTTAGTATGATGTTTGGGTTCTCCGAAAATTACTTTTGCAACCTACGTTTGGGACAAACTCAGGTTTGAATAAGAAGTAACAAATTTGATGTTTTTAAAGTAAAAGTATTTTTGATTTGTATATTTACAATAGAAACATGAAGTAAAAATACTTTTGATTGGTATTTTCAAACAAATTTCATTTTATCAACATATTTTTGAACAAAAAATATCCAAACATAAATTATGTTATAGTAAACTCATTTTATCAAACTTAAGTTTACAACATTCTTTTGATTTAAACTTATGTTTGCAAACTTTAATCAAAACATGCACTTACTCTTAAACATACTTTTTGAGAGGTAACTAAACATAATCCAATACTTTTTGAGGGATAACTAAACATAACCCCAAACTGATTGATCTTCCCACTGGAAATTCAAATACACTCTAACACATTCATGCACGGGACAAGATGTTCATTAATTCTACCACGGACGAAGGTTGAAGACAAATAACAATAAGCATGTTAGGCTATTCTGCATCCTTATCCAGAATAAGTACGTACTTATATTTCTTACAATATAGTGCCACTTTCCGTTCCAAATTAACCAAGTTATGGTCCACCACGTTCACATCGATCCTTTTCTGAGTATTCGTCTCCATGTGATATGAGAAGCTAGTGGAGGAAAGAAAAAAATGAAATTAAAATTCTTAAAATATTAGGTTAATACTATATATAAAAGTGCTTACGAGTTTGTTCGAATATGATAGATGCATGTATAATTTTTAGTGGGAATGATATGACACTATAAAATTATATATATATATATATATATATATATATATATATATATATATATATATATATATCCTGCATGCAAAATATATATATTTAATTAATGTTGTTCAATATAAATTAATGAATAAACAATAATATAAAAATGAATTATTTTGTGTGAAGGATTATTATTTGATATATTATTAGATTAAAAAGTTTTAAAAGCTAATGTATTATGATGGTGATTGAGTGACTGTAACTGCCCTGGAAGACACGCCATTGGAATAAAAACGGAAAGGAAGCCATGGACGGTAGTTATGATGGTGAAGGAAGTGATTTAGATGTTGCGTTATCCTTAACATCATCATCTTGCATGCATGTGGCATATTGGGTCCTTCACGAGGAACTATTCAACATCCCCACCCAAAATAAATAAATAAGTATGAATAATATTTATTTTGAAAATAACAGAGTTTGAGAGAAAAAAAAACTTAATAATACTTTAGTTAAACTTAAAATATTCACCAAAAAAAAAGTTAAAAGTTATAACTCTTTATAATTTCGAGTCTAAAAGTTGACTCAGATAATTGATATTTCGCGTAACAATTGATATTTGACGATTTAAGTAGTATTTAACTTTATTTTTTTAGTTGAAAAACTGTTTTTAAGTTGAAATAAAAAATAATATGTTTAAATTTAAGTTAAAGGTAATCTGTAATATAATTTTTAAATTTAAAAGTTATTTTTAAATTATTTTTTAAATAGTGCATTGTAGAAATCTTGAAATTTGAGATAGAAAAAAAAGGAGAAACTGAAATAAAAAGAGTCTTAAATTTGTTTCTTGTTTTCAAATATATGTATAAAAAAAGGAGAAACCGAAATAAAAAAAAAAAAGGTCTTGAAATTTTTTTCAAAGATTTGTTTCCTGTTTCTTGTTCATGGTTTTTCAGGTTTGGATTGGTTCGGATAAAATCAAATCCAAACCGATCAAATTTAATTAGATTGGTTTGGTTTGAGTTTTGAAATTTCTTTTAATAATCCGAATTAAAACCGGTCTTATTAATTAAGATTAGGTTGATTTAGTTTGAATAATTAGGTTATAACTAAAATTAATTATAAATTTGTATTTTTTAAGTTTTTATTTATAATTATTGTCTATTTTATATAAATTTTCAATTTAATGATTAAATGTTTATTTTATTTTATATTTAATTTTTAATGATTAAATATTCCTCTATACTTTATATATATCTCTTGTATACTCACAGTTAAATCTAAATAAAATTCTTCTAAAAAAAATCTAAATAAAACTCTAATTTATCCATCTTCTATACAGATATGAGCTAGCATTTAGAGTTGAGTTAAGCCCAAAACTCATATTCTTAAATGGTATCAGAATTTATCTTAAATCCATTAAAAGGTCACCACCATGTTATCCACACACTAAGCCCAAAAGTGCAGGACGTGAAGGGGTGTATTGGGAAAAAACCAAGTTTCACAGCGACGGGAGATAAAGCAAAGATAAAATATATAAGTGAGGGGTAACTTGGGGTTGAGTTAGGCCCAAACCCACATTCTAAGTTGGTAGTAGAGCCTAACTCATAATTCTAAGATGGTATCAAACTGCAATGTCCAGTCTTGCAAATTTCACACTCAAGATGTCTAGTCTTCGGCGTGAGAGGGTGTGTTGGAGATCCCACATCATCTAGTGATATGGCTAAAATAGAGTATATAATTGAGGTATAAACCTCACCTTACAAACTAGTTTTATAGAATTGAGTTAGATTCATAACCCACATTTTATAATTACTATCTCAGAATTATGCAGCAGTATATAACCAAGCTGGTGATATCTCTTCTCTTATTCTCTTCATTTTAATGACACATAGTTTGATACATAAACACTTTATTAAGATATACCTGTTTGGAATAGTACTTAATTTTTCAGTGATAAATATAGGATAACAAATATAGAGACGAAATAAAATGGTTGAGCCAATCTTTGACGAACGTGTGTATTTGTTCAAGTATAATGAAGAAAATGTGTCCACAAGTTGAACCACCATTATCTTCACTTGCCATTGTATTTCACGTTAGTCCCTTGAAGTCGTGGAATATGCATACACAACATAAAACTTGTGCTAATTAAAGCCACAATCTGAACAGTTTGAGAGATATTTTTCATTGCCTCTGATCAGATTCTCAATGCACGGCTACTAGGTTTAATACAAATGGCCACGTTTTATAAAGTTATTTTTTTCTTTTAGAAATATTTTTAACCTTGCTCTATTTTTAGTAAAAAAAATCATGTATATTTAACACTATGATAAGTAACCCTTAAATTGAATAAAAAGGATATTTACATTAATTGTGTTAAATTAAGGTATATTATGTGTTGGAGAATAAGTCTCACATTAATAGACCGGAAACAAGATACTTCCTCCGTTCTAGATTATATAACGTTTTAGAGAAAAAAAATTGTTCCAAAATAGATGACGTTTTACAAAATCAATGCTGCATTAAATATCTTTTTCCAAGACTACCCTTAATTAATACTTAGTGGGAGTAATGTAATATAAGTAATTAATTAGAGAGATAAAGGGTATACTAGGAAATTACCTAATGTTTTCTAGGAAATTCAACAAACTAATTGCATTTCTTAATACCTGTGCCAAAACCTTTAACGTCATATAAATTGGAACGGAAGGAGTACATAATAGGGACGAAAATATGAGAAGTTGTTCGATATGAACTTATGACTTAGTTTACATTAAGCTAGGTTAGACCAAACTTTTTTAAAAAAAAATAAACTAAGTCAGGACTTTTTATTTATTTATTAAAAGCCTATTTCACCTTGTCACATTGAAGGATAACTTTATATCCTCTTTAGAGGCTTTATTATAAAATAAGCTCTTAAATAAATTATAATTTCATAATTATTTGGATTAAATGTAATAATATTTAAGAGCTTAAATAACATTGAAGGATAATATATTTTTTTATCTGTAAGAATTGAAGACAGTACCAAGGGATTTACAATACTCATGCACCCTGCTCAACCAATTGAGCTAAACCCTTTGGTATTTTTAATATAAGTATTTTTTAATACTCCCTCCGGACTGAAATATAAGCAAAAAAAATTGCATGTGTGTTGGACTAAAATATAAGCAAATTTTAACTAACTCTCTCCTATTTAATGATACAATCTCCAAAATACCCTTCATTTAATTGAAGTTTTATTTCCAACCATTTTCTCTTTTTTTGTCCTATGCAATTAAATGTAAGGGGTACTTTAGGAAATGAGTTAATCTTTTTATTGAGACTATCAGAATTAAATGATGCTAACTAACTTTCTTAAAGGGTGTGATTCAATTTTTTTTTCTTATATTTCAGTCCGGAGGGAGTATAAGACAGTACCAAGGAATTTACAATATTTACGCACCCTTTGGGATTAAATGTAATAATATAAGTATTTTTAATATGAGGATTGCTATTTGTTACAAAATATTTTTTTGCACGATTTGCACCAAACAATATGTGTCTAATTTTCAAATGTACACAGTTGGGTTTAACGGAATACAAGGCAAGGTACATTTAAAAAATTAACCAATCAGCTTTCTTGTATGTTTTCCACGAAAACAATTTCGTACCAAAAATAGCATTTTTGTTTTAATATTATTTTTTTAATTAAAATTAAAATATTTTCTTAATAACTTGTACAATAAAAACTAATATTGAAAATTGACAAATTATCAACAATGTTAATAAAACGTACAGTAACACTTTAAAAAACTTACTAGTACTAGTTGTTCCCTAAAAATCAAACCAATGATGAAAAATTATATAAACAACGCAGATAGATACAAATTATAGCATGTGATTATAGTGATAAAACTTAAGAAGGTTTTCAAATACTAACCTGGATTCGCATCCATATCTATGAGAATTGCTTGCCGGAAGAAACCCTTGAAATACTCTTGAGAGGATTTCTGCCCACTTTTCTAGGGGATTGTTTAAGAGAATTTGAGTATCAGATAGAGTCAGTAAATTTGCTTAATGGGATAGCAAATTTATAATCCCCTAGCAGTAGGCAGGGACCTCTCAATGGACTATCTACTAAATGATTGATCCAACCCATCACAGGGTCAATCTTATCATAATCCAATCCAAAATATCCGTAATACACATAAGATAATTATCTTATCTTAAATTGTCGATTGATGATACTAAAAGATAATATGATAATTATTGATTGATACTAATCCATAACAAATATTTTAACATTCTCCCACTTGGATAGTATTAACCAATAGTCAAAATAAGAATCATCAAGACTAAAACGACAATTTCAATAATTTGTCAACAACAATGTAAGAAATCTAAAATCCCTAATGCTACAAAATAATATCCGATAGGGATACATATCCTGCGCATCAAATAGTCATATTTCTCACAAGAAAAGAGTATACGGAATAGCATAGCTTAATAGTCAAAATATGCTACATAACAACGGTCCAAGCATCTGAAAATGCTATAAGAGATATGTTACTGAGATAATATATACATATCTCATGATAGAGTGTTTTCAGACTCCCACTAACCCAAAACATCAAAAGACTTAACCAAACACATGTGAGCTGTAAAGTTCTCAAAAGCTCCAATAGATAAGTCTTTGATTAGTGAATCTACAAGTGTTTTCTTTCAACACTATAATCAATTTAAGTCTGAAAAGCTGCAAAGGCCAGAACATAATTCACATGCATCTGAGTGCTCACGATAGCCCAATAACAAGAGTGATCACTGATGGGCTAAATCAACAAATGCTCTTAGAATATTTGACATTCAATTAATCTGAGTTTCATGAAATAAGTGACTACGCAAACCCGAAGACAA
Source organism: Pueraria montana var. lobata (assembly GCA_026413185.1). NCBI lineage: Eukaryota > Viridiplantae > Streptophyta > Magnoliopsida > Fabales > Fabaceae > Pueraria > Pueraria montana. The sequence continues at coordinate 21,213,242 of CM048648.1, read as the reverse complement.
TTAGGAAATCCATTAATTTCCTACTGGGATGACATAGACACCTAGCTTAAATGAAATGATACTCTAGATTAATGTGGCCACAAAATGTCAATATGAGCAAGCACTTAGATCAATGGTCTAAACATAAAATTCATAAGTACCTCAATGGTGCAAAATTGTACTCGATAGGAGTACTATCATCACCTCAACAATGTAGAGAATCATACTCGATAGGAGTATTGTATTTACAATATACTTATAAATTTCGACCAAACAAAATGTGAAGTTTTGGGTAAAAGAGATGCATAAGATAATTGCATGCCAAAAGACTAATTGTGCAATTCCCAACAAAATGGCCTTGACATCCGCTAAAGATGCCTACTAAGATACAATGGATTTTATGTACCTCAACACAAAAGGACAAGAATAAATAACATATGTCATATGATCATTAAATGTGCACAAGAATATATGACAATACAAATTTGATAAGTCTCGAGACATAACAAAAGGTTATATGCTTCCACTAATCCTTTATATACCAAAAAATAAGATTAGGATTTTCATTAGAGCCCACTAGAATTGAAATACTCTAATGATAGTGAGATTATAGCTCTGTAAGATAATGTGAATAAAAATTCACTATTTTCTCTCTTAAAGAAATACGTATTAGAGAGAAGTAGAGTAGAGTAGGATTAATAGGAAGTGGTTAGAAACGAGAATATGAACCCAACATACAATCAATCTATCAATTACAGAGCTTTACAAAAGGGTTTCATAATTAACCACATAATAACAAATATTAATCCTCAAAGAATATTGACCCTCAAAAGGATCACGTAAACAAGGTAACCTTTACTTTACAAACATGAGTGAGATAGAAAATCCCTAATATTTAGAAGTAGAATATGGGATCACTTGCAAGTTTTCAATTACTCACTCAAAACATAAACTCAAGTGCTACAATTATAAACAATATCTACACACACTTAAGTATAAGATTTGGTTACACGCAGCGGAAGTACATGAGACCTATACTCAACAAATATTAAGGATATAGTAACAAATAGTCTCTAACTCTCATCACAAACTATAATGGACATAGGTTTATCAATATATCCCAAATAAAGCTTATAGCATCAACAAAATTACGATCTGAAATACCATAAGCAAACATACAGAATATGGTATAGAGAAATTAATCTCTTCAAATTTGGGATTCCTATATTGTCCTATCAAGAATTGTCCACGAATAATGTATGACAATAGAGAGTTATCACACAAAATATTCTATAAGAGACTATCACAAAATCCTTAATGTAGGTCCTAACAACAAAGTGATTACAAATAGTATGTGACAAGAAAACCATTTTTAAATAAAATTGGTTGCTCATGTATGATTAATTGGGCATTTGAGGTAGAGATCTTGTGTCAACACAATCCATTTATAGGACATTACTTTCAAAATGCTAGATTCTCCCACTTGATAAAGGAAAAATAGTTGACTTAATTTTAAGGAAAATATCCAAAGGGCTAAACAAAATCCAACTATTATCTTTATCACACTAGAACCATATCGAGTAATGTCATACCGATAGGGTATGTCCACTACCCATATGATAGCAATCTGTTTCTATAAAATATTCCATTAAACAAATTTGCATTGCGATAGGTAAATGGAAAAATTTCAGAATATTCAATTGCATAAAATTGCCCAATTAATAAAAGGTTTAGACAAAGAGGCTAGAATGGAACAACAATGAAACATGTGTGTAAATTGTCACATACTCAGAGAGTTAAATGGTTTCATACAAATACAACCAAAACATGCCTCATTAAAGAGAATTTCTTATTTGTTGAGATCTCTCTCAAGAATCTCAAAATACACAATAAATAAGAAATATAATACTATAATGCACAAGAGAAAACTTATATCATTAAAAAAAACTCCAATGTTGATAGGCTACTCAAACAAAAAACTGATATAAGTGTAGGACAAATGGTGCATTGTTTCTTAACAAATTATATTAATAATAACACACCGATAGGGTATAATTATCATCAATATAATAGAATTATGCAAATTATCAAAAATTATGCCAAAAGAATATGATATTCAACAACAATCGTATTCAAAGAAAACCAAAACATGCTTAAACACTTTGACTTAGCATGTAATAAACACGACTTTATCATCGTAAGAACCATAATATTAATTTCATGATCTCTACATTGGAGAGAGTACAATAACAAAGTTGTTGGTTTTATTTAATTGAGTCACTATTACAAAAGTACACAAAGCAATTTTATATTTATCTCAAAATAGAACTCTAGAACTAGTAAGATGCAAAATACTCCTACTAAAATCAAAATTATAATATGATTACGAAATGGAGTATTATAACAATCAAAAGGAAATGATTGTAGAGTTCTACTAGAAAATTTTGAGAAATAGTGACACTTTCGTATGTAATTGCATATTTATAATCTCAAAAGGATAAGAATAATTTATTTGCAAATTTATCCATATATGCAATCATAATCTAGTTAAAAGGTTCATAGTGTCACTATAAGACCAATGAACTTTGATGACTTAAAGAGTATGTAATGTCATCTAAAGATAAAAGCTCCATATATAAATCATTATGACTCATCGTTTTATATAAGACCAAATGAGCTTTGATGACTAAAGAGTATATAATGTCATCTCAAGAGAAAAGCTCCAAATATAAATCAATATGATTCATATAAAATACATGAATGATATAGTTTGTAATTGCCTTAAAGAGTGTTCAACAAAATATTTTCAATAATTTCAAAAGTGAACATAACAATAACAAGGCAATAGAGAATTTAATCCGGACTTTGGATTAACTTGGCATAAAAGGATTTGAAATAATGCCCAATTGCACCATTAACATAAAACAAATTAAATTTTTATTATAATCTAAAATTTCTTTGACTAAGGCACATGATTAGAGAAAATATATACTTGACACATATTTGTCACAAAATTAAGAATGATAGATGGGTCTAGATTTGAACAATATAGTAGTGAAAAAATACAATGTATATTAAAACATTAAAATATGCCAATTTTAATTTTATTGGATATAGAGAAATGACATAAAATAATATACAATTCACTACATATATTTATTTAAAAAACAGATACTCTTCAACCCAAATAATAACAAGAAAAAAATAGAAAATAAAAGTGACTAACACTAATCATTATAGAGAGTGCTTGAAAAAATTTATGCCTCATAATTTGTCCTATTAAATTTTTTTATAGAATTAGGGAGGAAAACTGAACATCACAAAACATTGTGTGATTTGAAAGAAAAGTTCAGTCAGAAAAGAGAGTCCCTAACCAAAAGTGCAACAATACAATGTACTATAATTTATATTATCAATATCCTAATACATATAGGGTACTAAGAAATTGATTAACATAAGCAAAGAAAAGCACATTGTGCAACAACAAATCACACTAACAACAACATACCGATAGGGTATAATTATTATTAATGTGATAGAACCAACACAAAATTCACATAAATGTACCCACGATAGGTGAGATTACAATTATGTAAATTAAGAGAAAATTATGCTTATCATAGAATTGGTAATTTATACCATGCATAATTGTATAACTAACATATAAATTCACATCACTATACCCACGATAGGCGAGTTATAATAATGCAAATTAAGAGAGCAAAATTATGCACAAAAGAAAATGACAATTTATATCATGCATAATTTTAATAACGATATTGTACAACTAACATATAAATTCACATCACCATACCCATGATAGGCGAGTTATAGTAATGCAAATTAAGATAACAAAATTATGCATATACTGGGAGAATCATAATATTATCATGCGTAATTATAAAATGATAAAATGACATCAAATTAATTTCTCAATAGTGACAAAATATTAGAGAGAATATCTCATACCAGAAAATCACTAAAATAGTAGGGAATTGTCACAAAAATTTTGAGGTCCAAAATTCGAGAATACAATATCTAAAATACCAAATTAAGTCTCGAATCAATCAAATAAATTTCTGAAGCCCAAAAATTCCAGAAAAATTACCAACAGTCTCACAATATTAAATAAATAATAACTGGAATAAAGCGAAGCAAAATTGGGCCTGGGAGGTGGGCCCACACGCCCCACGCGCTGGACCCGCGAGTGGGCTTCGCGGAAGTGCTCATCTTCCTCGCCCAGCATTATGGAAACGGGTCTGTTTGCCCCGCAATGGAGACCCGAATCGATCTCCCTGATTAGGGAACGAAATTGGACGTGAGGAGTTGCATTTGGTTCGTCCAAAAATGGGGAAGAAAACCCCTCAAGAAATTTTGAATTTCGTTGAAAAATGAAATAGAAATCGAGGAATAACATAGAGGGGCAAGTCGCGTTTGGCAAACAATGTCCAGAATCATTTTTTTGCAATTACTCTCTCAATTTTGAACTAAAATACAAGTTTAGGGATGTGTTTTGCTCGAAATCCTCCTATCTACAAAATCCCTCAATCAATTTTGAAAAAGGATTATCCAAATGAGAGTAATTTGATTCAAAAGTTTTCGGGCTTCGAAGGTTTCGCGAGAAAATAAAATTTCTCAATTATCTTAAATTCGTTCACGAAATTATATGAATTTTTGATATGTTACACTAGTGATAACAAGGAACAAAAGCCCTCAAGCGATTTCGAATTTCATGCATAAAATATAAATGCTTTTTGACAAAGAAGTTCGAAGAGAAAAGGGGCACAAATAGTTTTATCACATTCTGAATTTAAAATAATTAATTTAAAAAAAAATAATCAATAGAACCACTAATTTTAATTTCAAGAATAAGAACGAAGAAATCAAAATTATAAGGTTCACACAACAAACAACTATAAAATGTATCTAAGTTGGCTCTGATACCAATTGATGAAAAATTATATAAACAACGCAGATAGATACAAATTATAGCATGTGATTATAGTGATAAAACTTAAGAAGATTTTCAAATACTAACCTGAATTCGCATCCATATCTATGAGAATTGCTTGCCGGAAGAAACCCTTGAAATACTCTTGAGAGGATTTCTGTCCACTTTTCTAGGGGATTGTTTAAGAGAATTTGAGTGTCAGATAGAGTCAGTAAATTTGCTTAATGGGATAGCAAATTTATAATCCCCTAGCAGTAGGTAGGGACCTCTCAATGGGTCAATCTTATCATAATCCAATCCAAAATATCCGTAATACACATAAGATAATTATCTTATCTTAAATTGTCGATTGATGATACTAAAAGATAATATGATAATTATTGATTAATACTAATCCATAACAAATATTTTAACAACCAAAACACTCTGATTCTGTGAATCAAATATCTTGACAGATACTACTACCATTTTAAGAACATTGCTCCTGCCCCTGCCTCCCATTAATGTTGATGGAATCTCACCGCCAATTAACTACGATGCTACACTTGGCATCGATTTTCTATGTTCAACCAAACTTCTCCAATATCAATGCAACTCAAGACCCAATAATCTATCTCACTGAAACATGGAAGGCAAACCCAACCACCATAAAATAAACAAATGTATGATTAAAATTTCTCCAATTATACCCATGACCACCAAAGTCCAAGTCATATCCCCGTCATGAGCAACGTGGCAGGCTAACACACCCCTTCACTAGGCCCCAAAAAGTGTATATTTGGAAGCACTGTACCCAACAAAAACCATATCTCTATGGATATCTAATTTTCCACCCAGGTTTTGACACATACCAAAGTTGGTCCTCTTAGAAGGTTATCTACAAGGAAAGGGTCTGAAAGTAGCGTTGCATTGCAATTAATATCAAAAGCTAGAGGCGGCACTAGCCAATAAAAATTGATTTAACCTTCATGGATTAAGACCCTTGACTCAATTTTAGCCTAGTTAAGTACCCACTCTTAGGCCTAGCCCCCTCCTTATAAATTGAACCCTTTGTAGTTCATTCCCATCATCAACAATCAAACCAATTTCAGCACAACTTCAATTCTCCTAGTACTTTTCTATCTTTTATTAGCCTTCTCTTCTTCCCAAAAAACACTTGACTAAAAATGGCAAATTCTCGCATTGCTAGGTTCTTCATGGAGGTAGCACCACCACAGTATGTTACTGTGATGAGGCACAGAACATCAAAGATGTTGGACACTATCACTGAAGATGAGAGGGAAATTAGCACTAGTGATTCTGTCATGTCACCCCCTAAAAGCAAATCAGCAGTAGCAGTTGCAGCTTCATCTGCTGCTTCTGTTACCAATGCTAAGAGCAGGTACTTCCTGAAGGAAGTGCATAGATCCCTCTCAATTTTGAATCAGTGAAGAAGGCAGAACTTGAGGCAGGGGCAATGAAACAACATGCAACCTTGGTGGGGTTTTTTTTTAGTATGAGTCATGTAAAGCTGCTAGTTCTTTTTGTTCATGTACTGTCCCTCTTGTTTAGGTAAATTATTGTATCCTTTCAATGGGTTTGAAGAACAAGAATAGTTGGGACTTGGGAGTGTAAAGAGACCCACAGATTGGGAATTCTTGCACTTTGAATTTTGCTGTACAGGCTCATGTTTTTCTATCAATAAACTCAAAACTGCCTTATTATGTTGCCATAAGTGAAGTGATCGACAATAAATTTTAATTCACGGTCACTTGTGTCTGTTGTTGTAGTCCCTTTGGAAAGAACTAAGAAGTAAAATTTCATGGCATGTCTTGTACTTCATCGTAAGTGGTTAATTGATTCAATATGTTTGTCAACTTCTTTTTCTCCAAATTTTAGCGACCAACGTTTAACAATTTTGTTTCTAGAAGGAATCTCAAGCATTAAAAATAGAAATTGATAAGTTGCCGTTGAAAATCTCACTCTTTATATAATTTACTCACTATTTTAATGAATTTCACTCGTACATTTATAATTTTTAATATATTCTAACTAATAATAAAATGTGTATTAGAAAACATTTCGTTAACATTTTTTAGCTGTGTATTACTATTACTCATTCTTAACTTGCTGGGAAGATGAAAAGTTTGAACACTAATCATGTAATATGGCAGGAAATGCTTCTAAGTGGTGATTATGTACCGCCTTGTCATTTTTTTCTTTTTTGAATTACAAGCTTCCTAGAGCCAAATAAAAGCCCATAGGAAATGAGATAAAAGCTAGATCAACTAATAAAGCATTATAAATAAAAGGGTTAACTAAGTTTTTAGTTCCTAAACTTTTTCAAAATTCAGTTTTTAGTTTCTAAACTTTAGTTAGACTGGTCAATGTCTCTAAACTTTTTAAAAATTCGATTTTTAGTCCCCTAAACTTTAGTTTGACCTGTCAAAGTTCCTAAATTTTTTAAAAATTCGGTTTTTAGTTCCTAAACTTTTTAAAAATTCGATTTTTAGTCCCTGAAATCTCATTAATTCAAGGACTAAAAACTTGATTTTTAAAAAGTTTAAGAACTAAAAATCGAATTTTTAAAAAGTTTAGTGACTTTGACTGGTCAAAATTTTGTTCAGGGACTAAAAATCAAATTTTTAAAAAGTTTAGAGACCTTGACCAGTCAAACAAAGTTTAAGGACTAAAAATCAAATTTTGAAAAAGTTTAGGAACTAAAAACTTAATTAACCCTAAATAAAATCATGAACTACATCAAAAACAAGACTCTCCTAAGATAACTGCAAACCATGCTTAGCTAAGTTATGTGCTACCTGGTTGGCTTCCTTCAACACATGCATCCACTTATCACTTTCTTAAAATTATGGACCCTATGAATCCTTTTTGGTCAAATTATAACATGAGTGTATTTTTTTTATTTTTAAAAAGTATGTATGTGCATAACTTGATTTGAGTCATAAAAACCACCAAGTCATGGGTTCAATAGGAAAGTCGGTTGATTCGTATTTTTGATTTATTAACCAATTCAAACTGATTATATCACTAGTTTCTAGTCCAGTCGGTTGGATCGACCAATTTTTATAACACTAGATCGATCAATAATAGAAAATAAAGTAAACTTAATATAAAAATGGTATTTTAAAGTTAACAATTAACTTAACTCTAAGTTAATTTGTAATTGTAATAGACTCCACCCTTTGTTTCAACTGGTGAAAGACATTCATGATGTGTATGGGGCACACAGGCAACGTTTCCCGGAACCTTGTCTTCAGAGAAGCCAATCAAGTTGCGGATGGAATGGCCAAACAAGCTTTGAGCCTCAATACTGATTACCAAGTTTTCGATTATGCTCCTGATTGTATTTTGAATTTGTTGAGAGCAAATTTTGCTCATATCCTGTTCCCTAGAGGTTTTTAGTCCTCTTTTATGCAATTCACCAAAAAAAAAACATAACTTTATTTGTAAATGTGTTATAAGTGTAGATATTGATACCTACCCAAATTCACAAATATAAAAAAAATCATCATTTTTCTTTTGGTGTAAAATTATAATGATGTGTACCACCGAATGTGTGGATCAACTGACGTGTGGTTGTTCCAACTAAACCAGAGGTCTCGAATTCAAGTATTGGGTATGTAGCTGCGTTAAACCGGAGGGAGACCTTTGCTGCCCATTATAATCCTATCTAGCTCAAACAACCTTCAATGAATGATACATGTGGTCTAAATAAAAAAAAATTGTAATAATGTGCTATTTTATTATTGATCGTGTTCAATGATAATACATTGAATGCGTCTATCAAATTTTGCTTTTCATGCATATTATCAAAATTGAATCATAACCAACATGCACCTAATTACCTCAAAGTAGAACTTAAAATTAACTAAACCAATTTAAAATCACACACAAAAAATTTACGGGCTTCTCAATTATTATTAGCTAAAACAAAATAAAATCAACAAAATTATTTAAATATAAAATTGTTTAAATATATGTTGATATTCATAATTATTTTATATATTTTTCTAAATATTTATATACATAACTACTAACATGTATTTATATAAAATAAAAAAATTTCGAGAAATACACTAAAAATTATAATAATATAAATATTTTGTAGATTGTAATTTTTTTAAGGAGTAGATTGTATTCTTTACGCTAGCAAGTACACACAGGAGAGTATATAATTAGATTTATCTGTTTTATTTATTTATTAAGATTTATCTATTATATTTACTACTTAGATTTAGATATTTAGATTTATTTATATATTAGAATATTAGAATTAGAATATACAACAAGAGCTTAAATTCTTTGCAGAATAGGGTTTAGGGTTTATTACCATCCCAACAAGCCTTCTGAAACAGAAGAAAATTCGACCCTTAGCAAAAGCACAGATGCAAAATCGTAAGCGAAAACAGACATTTGACGCCCAACCTCAAAAAACTTCCAAACGGCACCGTTTGGATTTTGCTCTGAAGCAACGTCACAGTCCCTGGAACAACCTTAAACTCATACTCTGCATCCAAGACAAAGACCATGATTTTTCCAGGTTAATATCAAGTCATCTTTTAACAATGTTTTAATCGTTTTTTCTTCCTCTCCTTATTAGCTATTCAAATGGTTACTGAGGTGTTTTTGTTATCCAGCAAGGTCAATCAAGCATCCAATTTTGTGCAGTCAAGAGTGGATGATAATGGTGTTGGCTCTTACGAGGATTGTAAAACCATACAACTGCCAAGACTACTTTGTTACCTTAATGATTGGGTCGTGACATTGTTATTCCCTCCAAATGGGAAAGATAACTGGGGCGATGGAAAGACACCGCAGATTGAGGGAATTGAGGCATATATGGATGTTCGTTGTTGGGAGATATTCAAGTTCTGCTTGCAGGAGTCTTTGAAGTCTCATGTCTCTTTGAGTATACCCCGGAACTTGCTACAAACTGTTCAGTTTGTTGCCAGAAATGCTCTGTCACTGCTAGAGGATTCCTCTATCAGTTCAGGAGAACTTTTTATATCTGATGAAAGGTGTAAACTGTGTGATACCACTCTTGACTGTGTTTCGTTGGTATTCTCGTCTCATGGTGGTGGGTTGTCAAATAAAAACTTGGATTTGTGGGTTGAAACGGCCAAGGTGTTACTTGAACTTGTGCTTAAAATGTATGGCAATAACCTTGATGGCAGCAATGTGGGTGCTTTTGCACTACGCTTTCTTTGGTCGGTGCTTCAGCCATTCTCTAAGTTGAGTGTCCATCTAGCTAAGAAAAGATTTCATAATTTTGTGGATAAACTTCTTGAGCCGCTGTTGCATTTATCAGGTGAGTTGCATCTTCGGGTTAATGGAAGTAATCCCATTTGGACATCGAGATTAATAGAGGCAGTGGAAGAAGTTCTTTCTCATGGACTTTTTCATCACGTGCATATTCCTGAGTTTTTAAGCTTACATGGTTCAGAAAACGACGATGCTTCATGTGATGATAAATCAAATGACTCAAAGGCAACTATTAAGAGTTATACTAGACATTTATTTGATGTACTGAACAAAATTATAGCTAGGAAGAATGCTATGGCAATGGGTAGCTTAGGCTTGTTATTTCACTTGTATGTTAATTCAGCAAGAAAATTCAAGCTGGATGAAGGGCACAAGACAATGGAGAAAATAGATGATTCAAGGCAACCAGTGCCAGGAAAACATTGTAGCTCAAATAATATTTCTGCAGACATTCAAAAATCACTTTTTAATTTTTTTGTACTGATTATGGAACCCCTTTTGCTGAAGATTAATGCCTATATTCAAGTTGAAGTAGATGCGAATCCCCGGTTGTTGGATCTTCATGGTTTACTCAAGTCTATTGGTAAATTGCTTGCTAGTTTTATGCAAGAGAAAGTTTATGTGAGAACAGAGGACACATCTGGAGGAGCTTGTCTTAATTTCTTGAAGAAAATATTTAATACACTGATAAGTAGTTTCACTAGTGTACTCCACTTCTCCAACTATGATACAACTGACAGGGCAGAGATATTTAGTAGTTTGCCTGCTAATGAGATTTTAGTTGCTATTGGATATCTTTTGCAAATTGAATATGAGGTTATTGGAGAAGATCTGGTAAATCTGTGGCTTCTCATTTTGTCATGCTCTGCCATCAATTGCAATTTGGTGAATGCTCTTGATCAATGCTCATTACCTTCCACTATATCTGCCCTGGGATGCCAAACAATTCATCTCTACAGTCAACTTCGCCAGGTTCGTATCAAAATCTGATTACTGCTCATTTATGTTGTATTTTTTTCCCAGACCCCAGTAGAGCAAGTTATGTTTTATTAGAGGTTTTGCATGGGCTCTGCCTTGTTGGTTGTTTTATTACTCATGTCTTAGCCACTTGGTGTAATTCTAGGTATGATTGTTTGGCAAAGGGGAAGGGAATGATGTTTTGGGTGAGGGGAAATCCTTAAAAAAATGTTCTATTCTTGGTTTGATTCGTCTTATGTTGTATTTGTCTGCTTCTCAACCCCCAAGACTTAGATGGATATCAAGCTTGTCTTTACATGTTTGAAATGATGTAGGTGGAAATTGCTATTTTAGCATTGTGCAAAGCGATAAGGCTTATTATATCTCACAAGGATAATACAGAGGGTTCTTCCAGGTTCTTGATATTTCTGTCGAATGAATTTCATTCTGAAGCAGTTGAAAGGCTGTTATCTTCACAGAAGTTCATCCATGCCATTTATAAAGCCGTTGAATCCATTCCCGAAGGGCAAGTATGTGGTTGTATTAGACAGATAACAGAAGATACTTCAGAATCTCTCAGGTGGATGAAAGATTTCTGTCCGTTGGTTGATGGCAAGAAATTGCAAATTTTTAATCTGCAACTGGAACTGTTGGGTAGAGGTCTGTCTAGACTGTATTGTTTAGTTCTTGGTTCAGTCAATATCACCGACGGCAACCGCAATCTTCTTGGAGTTGCTGTAAAAGAACTTATGGCATTAATGCGTCCCTACTTGAGTATTTTAGTTGGACAACAGCCAGATACAATCTGCAAGTTCTTTTCTTCTGTCATAGGAGAAACTGTTGATCAGGTGGTTAGAAAGGGAAAATTTTTAAAGAAATTTCGTAGGTCCACCCAATGGGTCCTTGTGTTCTTCTTTCAGTTGTTTGTGTCTTGCCAAAGCTTATATAGGCAAGCAAGCCTTATGCCTCCTGATTTGCCAAAGAAGAAGTCTGCAGAGGTGGGGGATTACACAGCATATTCTGCCTGTGAGTTGATGGAGAGGATTGATGAGATAGACTTTGGTTTTTTTTCTTGGATTGTTCAACCCTCTGCTTCCCTCCTTGTTGTTATGCAATTTATTTCTGACATATATCTTAAACGTGGCTCAGATGATTCTTCCCCTTTGATCTATATATTTCAGTCTATGGCTCTTCGAAGGCTTGTTGATTTGAATAAACAGATTAAATTGTTCAAGTATTTAAAAAAGACACATTATTTGCAAAAGAAGTCTTATAGATCTCAAATCAAGACACTGAAGGAAGAGGCGGCTGGACTTACTAATTTTATTATGGAGAATTTATCGTGTGTGTATCAATCCCCAATCTTTGTTTCTGATTATGTAACTTGTGAAGATGTAGTTTCTGTGGCTACTCAAAGCATCCAATACCACATCAAAAAAAGAAGCACCCAATGGGATCTAGGAGTTTATGTTGCTAACAAAAAATCATTGCCAACACTCATTTGGTCTAATCTTTGCAAAAATGTTGATATTTGGAGCAACCATGCTTCAAAGAAGCAATTGAAAAAGTTCTTCTCACATTTACTTCATGCTTACCTTCACAGTGTAACAAGTAGTTTTCAAGAGCCAGGTGTGCAAGAAATTGACAAGTGTAAGCTGCTCAAGAGGGTCACTTTGTCACAAATATCATCAGAACTTCTAAATGATTCACTTTTTTATAAACAAAAAGTAAGATCCTCCTTTGGTTATATACAATTTTTTACCCCTCACACACACTCATAAGTAAACTAATAAAGAGTTGCATATTAATCTTTGCCAGTGTTTGTTTTAGCTTATTTCAGCTTTCTATAGAAATCTTTAATTTGTTTTTTTATTTGATGCTCCGGTGTGATATTTTGAGTAAGAAAAGGTTAATTCATTTCATACTGTTGTTTCAGTTTGCTCACAGGAGTCTGGCCTCAATGTTTTGCCATGCTTTAGAGAAATCTGTGCTGCCATTATTTAGTAACATTCCATGTACTGATGTCAATCTTCGGTCATTGCCTAATTGGCTCGAGTTTTTAAGTTCTCTTGACAACTCAACAATGCTTGTTGATGAAAATAAAGAAATTCCGGTCGATTGTTCTGCAGTGGAAAGTTCAACCACTCATTCATGTGTCAAACTTCCTGCAGATATCAGCGGAGAAGAAAAGAGTTTCCCTGTCACCGACAAAATTTTTAGAGATTGCCACCATTTGCTTGATCTCTTATGTTGGATGCGAGATATAAATGCAAGATCATTTTCACATCTTGTGACTTGTATTTTCAACCTTGAACGGTACACTCATCTCTCTGTTGGATACTACTTTATGGTCTTTTGTTTGTATGCAGATAAAAAAAGAACTTGTATTATAGAGAAGAGAAACATTTCAACTAATACTGAGGTAGGGTATTCATAAAAGACAGAAGCTAAAGGGAAACAGAGTGCCAAAGAGTGCAAAAGTGTCCTATTTCGTAATATTATAAGCAGAAACTCCCAGGCCATTAACACAATCTGTTACCAATTTTTAAGGAACCAGGAATAGAAAATAGAGAAAAGAAATGGAAGATTTTATTTCTTGATTGAAAATGAACAGTACCAGGAAAAAAAATCTATCCTCAAAATGGTTTCCCATTTCATAACTGAGTACTTGTTCAATTCCCAAATGCTAACAATTCAGAATGTGTTTTCCCCCTTACATCCTCCTATTTATTTATCTAAATAACCCTCTCTAACTAGCTAACTGACTAAGTACTCTAGCTATTCCAAACAAATTTTACCTTCCCTTCTGTCCCAATTCCAAACACAATCCCATGCCTTAACAATTGACATACATGTGTAGATCTTAAGAGTCTTTTCCCTTTGATCAGTTGCTTATATTCTAATAGCACATCAAAACTAGACTTATTATTGTTTACAAATAATTTTACTTTGGCAATAAGAGCCTAGAGGACATGAAACCAGTGCGGCTATATGATATAGAAGAGAAAAAAAGAGGGGAAGAGAGAGGAATAACCGAGAGGATAGAGAGAGAAGAGAAACAGAGTCCTGGCAAATTGTGCACTGCACTTATTGATTACCATTTAGACTTAGTTTGTCTAAAATGCAACCCTACTTTATTTATAAGCAGCTTACCCAACCTATCTAACAGCTGACTAACTAACTAACTAACATTCTTTTCCTATTTATATTTGCACAACACTATTTGTTTATATATTCAAAAGCAAGAAAGTAATTGGATGAAAATATAAAATCATCTCTCTTTGCACTGAAATTTTCAAATTTGTTTATCATACATTTCTTGACATTTTTTTTGTTACACATTCTTTGATCCTTGTTGAAGAGAAAGAAATCCAAATAGCTGTGAACCCATGATAAAAATGTCTTGGACACATTCTTTAGTTGTTTATTCCAAAGATTTGTCTGAAGCGTAGTTTGTGAAACAAATGATTCATTCTCAAGTTTTCGTCTACTTAAATTTTGCAGGCTTCTTGTTGGTGCCTTGCTGTATTTCCAGAGTACAATGCATCAGGATTATTATTGTGAGTATTTAAGACTATTTGTCTCTTGTCGGAAGGCATTATGGTATATATTAATTGGATTTTATAAGAAGGCAGACGCTATCCAATCCTCCCCAAACTCGATTATTTCTGGAAGTTCATTACCTGTTTTATGGCTTTCAAAGTCATTATCTGTGGTTGTTGGGATTAAAGAGGCATTCACAGCTAAAAATATTATTCTGTGTAAATCTATGAAGTTTTCCTTAATGGATTACTCATCACATGTCTTGTTCAGCATAGGAAAATATCAAATTGTTCATGCTTTTTCCATTAGTAAAGAAGCTGAGATGCCTTGTGAAGAGATCTCTAATCATAAGATTAGCCATGAAGAGAATCATTTGCTTCCATATTCTCTGGACTCTCCCAAGCTTGAGGCATTGAAATGTTTAACCTTCATGGCTGAGAATTTGAAAGAGCAGATACAGAGCTTGCTTGTTTCTGTTCACAATACCAATGTCAATGTGGGATTTGGTCATACTTATGAAAACATTAATAGATTGTCCTCTGCAGTTTGTTGCTTTAGTAGAGTTTTGTGGGCCGTCACATCTTCCACGGGCCAAACGGATGCTAAAGATAGTGATGAAAAAGAAAAAGTGTTGACGTGGAAAAGTGAGCATGCCTCTGAACTGAACAGTTGTATATCTTCTCTTGTGGAACTTACCAATGTTTTTGTAAACAATTTGCTTATCGAGAGTAATCAACTTTCCAAAAGTTCACACAATACACAGCATTTTGAAGAGCCAGCCCTCAAGTTATCCTTGTCAAGTACCAATTATTTGTCATCTAAAGCTGCAGCTACTTGCTTTACTTCATCAGCAGTTGATAATGTCTCCAAAAGTGTCAGTGATCTTGGGAGAACGTTGAATCCAAAAAGTGAAAACTCTGTTGCCAGGGTTTTGGCCAGGGTTGATTCCACTGAGCTACAGGGTCTGAATAAGCCTTTGTTGCAAAGCTTGGTAAAAGGTGATCACCCTGAAATAGCTTTTTTGCTGAGACAATTGTTAATTGTTTTCTCGTCTCTTTTGAGGCTAAATTTGCAGAAGGATGATGGTTTCTTACCTTCTAGTTTTGTACCTACCTTCATTGAAATTTCACAAGTCCTGTTATTAGAATTTACAGAGATGGTTGTGGTCCCACAACAATCTGCTTTGCTTTTGTTAGATGGCGCTTGCAGCTATTTGAGAGAATTAGCGGGTTATTTTGCTTTCACCGATCCTACCTCTAGAAAAGTTTACACAAAATTGATACAGATTCACATGAAGGCAATAGGCAAGACCATTTTGTTGCAAGGAAAAAGGGCAACATTAACCTTTCATGAAAGACAGTCAAGTACCAAGCCACTTCATAAAGGATCAGTTGAAGCTTATTCTTCTACTGAATTGGACTACTTTTCCTTGGATGAATTTAAAAATAGGCTGCGGAAGTCGTTCAAAGCATATATAGAGAGGCCATCCAAATTGCATCTTTTGGCTACTATACAGGCCATTGAGAGATCTCTAGTTGGTGTTCAAGAAGGATGTACTGTGATTTATGATATAAAAACAAGTAAAGATGGGGGGGAAATTTCATCACTTGTGGCAGCTGGCATTGATTGCTTTGGCATGATTCTTGATTCAGGTAATAAGAACATCTGCTGAGAGCACATATCATGGCTATTTTGAACTAACATTTCATTTCATGATAAAATCTGCAAATTACATCCTTTCTTTTGTATCCTTTTAGTCGTACTTAAAGTTTTGATTCACTTCAGAAATTTTGTAAATTGCAATAAATATTAACTAAAAAAAATGTTGTTACAGTGTTATTAGTTTTTATTCAGAAAAAAACTCTGCACACTTTTGCTTATGACAGTCATTTGTGGGATAATGGGTAACTTGCTGATGGAGATGTAGAGTCAGGAAATGTGACTTGTTTATGTGAGGGTGAGGGTATACTGGGCGGTGAATTTATACAAACTCGCACACAATTATCATTATCAGTGAATTTATACTATGTTGTGTCCTTCTGTTGTTTTCTAAAACAAAGCTGAGAGACTCAGGTCCTTCATAAATTCACTTGATTTGTAATTTTATCGTAAATGCTCACTGATATGTTATAATGTTATCTTAACATTACTTTTTGGGAATCATAACATTGCCTGTTACTTCCATATTATGCTGGCCACATTTCCTATGGGATAATCCTTAAGCAAACCTAAATTGACAAGTACTTGGATTATCAAATTGAAACTGATTACATTTGATTGTTCACTACTATTCTATCAACATATTGCATGTTTGATCAAATCAATGCAAAATGTTGGATAGGACAATGCAAACACATTATCATTATTCAATGACGACTTTTTCTCCTTTTTAAGGTCGGAAAGACTTGAAGATGATTAAAAGCCACTGTCAGAGTTTTGTAGCTGCTGTTTCCAACATTATTGTACATTTACAGAGCCTGCTTATTTTTTATGATAACTTGGCATCTGGAACAGTTGCCAGTACTCCTGATCCTGGTTCAGCCATTCTCATGGGTGTTAAAGTACTGGTTACAGTTTCAAGAAAACATGTTTTATTCCCAATGGATGTGTGGCATGTGGGTCACTTGTTACATATCCCTGCAGTACTCTTTCAGAACTTCCAGCAGCTTAGAGTTACTAAAGCTTCTGGTCCATCAGAAGCATTGATGATTTCAGAAGAGCATATTTGTGATCCAGTAAAGAGAGTGAATTTCTGTCATGTAGATCACCAGTTCTTAGTTAACCTATTTGTTCTGTGTTGTCAACTATTGTATGCCATTATTAAGCATCGTCCAAGGTATTTTTCATTTTTTTATCTTTTAAATCACTGAACAAAGTACAACTTCCCATATTATTGAACGGCTAGAGATGACAAATTTGCTATGAAATATATATTTGATGTATTTTGATAGCATGTGTGTGCAATCTGCTACCTTTTTATTGTAATCCTGACAATTAGATGTTCCTATGCCTGATCTTTAACCACATCTTGTGCATTCTGCTTGTTTTACAATCTTTCCAGTGAGTGCAAACAGTGTGTTGCCCATCTTGAAGCTTCTGTTGCTGTTCTTCTTAATTGCTTGGAGACGGTTTTAGATGATGAATCAATGATGAATAAAGTTTGCTTTTCTTCAGAAGAGGGTGTGAGATGTGCTTCTCTTCTTCGAAGAATTTATGAAGAGGTTTGTGACATCCATATTCTAAACCTGCCAATTCTAAACATGAAGACATAATTAACATTTCCTGCACAGCATCAGCATATTAGTAATTTTCTTCCTCTAAATTACTGCCTTTGCCCTGCCTTTTCAAAGTCATTATTTTTTTGTGCGTAAATTGCTTTTACACTGCTGCTTTCTGTTGATATTAATATTGACAAAGGACAGAGGTAGCAGGATTTCAGGGGGTCAAATTTGATTTTTGTCCATGTATATGATAAAATTCTTGGGAGAACTACACCACAAAAGTTAGCCACTGTAGTTGCAGAGCCCAAAGCCTTATAAACCTCACACTAGAAGAGTCCCATACTTCTCATGTTGGACTCAAGTCCCATTTGCAATTGGATCTTAACATGATATTTTTGTATACTTCATACCTTTGTCTATTTTAATTTTAAAAAAATTGAATTTGATCTTGTTTTTGATAAGGACATTTTGCTGCCTTTTGTAGAAGACGTAGTGAGTAGACTGATTTACCTGTGCTAAAATTGGATTTTGACATGGATGCCAGCGCCTAGCATCACATTGCATGAAAGATCCCATCATCAATTCATTGAAATTAAACATTTTTTGGTTGAAGAAAAAATACAAAAAATAATAAATTATGGCCTTAATTTAACAAATCATATCTTTATTTTTATTTCGTACATTTGAAAGTTTATCCTTTTTAATTTCCTTTTGCTTACCCAGTTTGTTTTTATAATCATGGTGCAGATAGAAAAGCAAAAACATATCTTCAGTCGTCAATGTTCTCTGTTTTTATCCAATTACATATGGGTTTATTCAGGATACGGTCCCAAGAGAAGTGGCATCAGAAGGTTATATATATCTGTCTCATTGTTTACCAGTTTCAAGATTACATTTCCATCACACTGCAGAGTCTCCTTTTCTGTTTCTGACTTTCATTAAGCTTTGTCCATCTGAAATTGCCTCAAAATACCTAGACCAATTCATCCTTATAAAGTCTGTCTTACTCATATTTTGAACTGAATAACAATTAGAAAGTATCAATAGAGATGAAATTTGGTAGGATGAGCAGACTTCTTCAGAAAAGTGTTGCCAGTGATCATAACCATTAACAAATATTAATTATTGCACCATTATTTGCAGAGAAGTAGATGAAGCTCTAAGACCGGGTGTCTATGCTTTAATAAATGCTTGCTCTGTTGGTGATCTTCAATATCTTCATACTGTTTTTGGAGGTAAATAATCTTGACTCAATCAGATTTTACAAAAGGAATTAAAGGAAGAATCTAATTTCAATTTCATTTTTGTAGAGGGACCTTGCAGAAATACCCTGGCAAGTCTTCGGCATGATCACGATCTCACCAAATATGAAGGAAAAGTTTGATCTTGAAATTCTGTTGATGGTAATTTTTTGTGCACTCATTTTATTTTTCCATAGAACTCTTTCAACCGAGATTGATAATGACATGTCAACTAATTATTCATGGAAAGCCAATACTGCTCCCGTGGAGAACTTTGTTTATGCAAATTCTCTATGGTTATGAAACCAGATCTTCAGCAGCTTCCATTTTTAGTGGGACTTATTTTTTAGATGCCTAGTTCATATTTTTAAGTATACCCATCAGTTACACTGTGTTTGGATTATGTATTTTGAGAGTGGGAAATAGTTTTATTTTTTAAAGGCATTTTAAATGCTAGCCAAAATATCTTGTTGGATGTTCTTTTTTGAAAAAAAAAAAAAAAAAATATATATATATATATATATATATATATATATATATATATATACCAGTTTTAATCAGGGACTCTGTTTAACTGAAAAGGAGGGATTTAAAATTGCATCTTCGCTGTGGTTGCAAAGTTGTCTTTCCTCGCTTATGTTTTACTTTTTTTTTTTTGATACATGGGAAATAAACATAGACAGAAAAACAACAAAGAGACTAGATACGGAGGGTAGCTACACTCGTAGCATCCCCTAAACAAATCCGGACCAGAGAAGGAGGGCGAGATGACCAAATCTTCAAATTTTCCTGAGATGTTGCACCATGGTTGGCTAACCAGTCAGTACATTGGTTTTCTTGACGAAGCACATGTTGAAAATTGATTTGCCAAGGCTTATCTTTGAACTGTTAAATCTTCTTAATGAGAGACTTGTAAGGACGCTATCATTACTTTGGATTAGTTGTAAGGCTTATGTTTTACTTTATTTGAACCACTCCTCACCCCTTGTTAAGCAACAAATTAAAGAAAAGTACCTACAAAAATTGAAAGTAAAGAAAATGTATGTAGATTTTTAAGGGACTGAAAAGTTCAGATTTGCTTTGTTCAGTGGAATCTATAACAAACGAGGAACCAACTTATAGCAGATAGACACTGTTCTAATGATACTCTAGCCTGTATCAGGTTCGTTTATTCTACATGTAACATGTTTGAGAACTTGTATCTTTGTCATGGAGTGCCTTAATGGTAGTGAGATGTATTAGGAACTGGTAAATCCCATTTGCATAGTACAACATTAGCAATATTCAGATGAAAGCAAAAACTATCACAGAAATACTTATTGTTCTCATTCGATGAGCAGAGATAAATGCAAAGGCTCTATTAAGTGTTTCTTTCGTTTTGTACCTGTTGAAGTTTTTATTTCAACTTGGAGTAACATTATCTATTTTTTTTTTTTACAAGAACATCTACCTTTTTCCTGTTAATGATGGATTGAGATAACGGTATTGAAAGATCTTGCTCAGGATTCTGATTAAGAAATTAAAAGGAGAAATTTTTTATTAGAAATCATGTGAGTGTTTTTAAAAAATCATAGAAGAATGTACTTTTATGCATTCCAATAAAAAAATTTCTTTTTTTAATTCTTTAACTAGGATATTGATTAGCATTTATCATAAACTAATTACTTGATTATCGATACTTTTGGTTGAGGGTCGATAGTCATCTTATCCATTCAATATTACATGTATACGTGAAAGACCAAAATATTCCAAATACTTTTTGACATAAATAGAATTTATTAAATAGAATTTTTGTCCGTTATATTTGAATAAATCAATATTATAAGGAGCTACAAATGTTATAGTATTTTTTTTTCCTTGCGTCAACTCGAATATTGAAACTTTGTGATGGTTTTAGTAGGAAATTAATACTAATAAAAATTCCTTATTATATGTTAGAATTTAGAAATGAATTAAAGATTATAAAAAAATATTATTAATTTTCATTATTTATTAAAATATTCAATCATAAATAAAATATTTCAATTAAATTTTTTAACAATTATATTATTGACTTTTCATTTTAATTATTTATTTAAGGAAAAATGTGTTTTTAGTCTTTATACTTTTGGTCAAACGTAGTCAAGACTCCTATACATTTATATTAATAAATTTGATTTTTAAACTTTAAAATATGAGGAGGGATCAATTTATTCAAGAGTAATTCTTCATCCTCCCCATTCATTTTCTTGAAATCTAATGGTTAAGATTAGTTACTCATTACAACTATTAGATTTCAAGAAAATTACAACCATTAGATTTCAAGAAAATGAATGGTGAGGATGAAGAGTAACTTTCTTAGACTTATTATTGGAGTAAGTGGATCTCTTCTCTTAAAATATATGTAGATTTAATCTATCCTCTACTCAATTGATTGAGTTTCTAAAATGATAATTATACATATTTTTTAAAGTTTGAGAAACAAAATTATTAGGCTTGAATATGAATTTAGTCTTTGTCAGGGGCGGACCCAAACTCATTGGACAGGGGGGCCAACAAAAAAAAAATCATACAACAAATATATACCATCAATTTTTTTTCCTGTAGTATACCATCAATTTTTATACATAATATTTATTATTTCTCTCTATATTATGCCATTTGACATATGTAATTAGCTTTTTGTCCTTTATAAGTTGTAACAAGTAGTATTAATCTATAACGAATAGTATTACAAATAATATATATATTGATTTTAACAAAGCCAAAGAAAATAAAAACTGATTACATAGTAACTAAAATTTTATAAAATATAATATCTAGATAAGTTTTCTTAAAAAAAAGAAGATAAAATTACTATTTGTTCCTGTCTGGGGGTACTGGAGTCTTCAGCTGATGTTCTATGTTCAAGATCTTTTATATTTGTCCGAAAGGTGGGGGTACCTGCAAAAGGCACTCCAATGCTCAAGTCAGGTTTCGGCTCAGAGTATTTAATGCATGTAATAAATGAGGGTCAAAAAGTCCCCTACCTTGAGGGGCATATCCCTTTTTATACTTATCTTATTGGGCCTGGACTCTCATGGGCCGTGACCTCTTCCTAATCATAGGTCCGTGGTAATTAAGGTTGCTTAATTACTTTCTAACCTTAAGTTTATCTTGCCATGATTCGCCTAATGGCGTTTATACAATTACTGGTATTCGGCCCTGGTGGTGCCGAATACTACTCTTGTGCCTTCTGAGGTGTAAGGGGTCGAGAGTGTTCGGCTATATAAATGCAGAATACTTCTGTTTGTCAAGCGTACCAGGCTGTGTTGGAGGGTGTTCGGCTATACGATAGATGCCGAACACTTATCTGTTTACAAGAGTGTGCCAAGTTGTGTTGGAGGGTATTCGGCTATACGCGTTGCCGAATGCCCCACCGGTACACTATTGATTTTCTGTTTCTCAAAAATAAACAAATACTATTGATTTCAGAATTTAAATAAGTCAGGAGATAAAAACTGATGGTATAATAACTAAAATTTGATAAATAAAATAATGATATAAGATTTCTTAAAAAAATAAAATAATTATTGATTTTATATTTAGAAACAAGTCAAAAGATAAAAATTAATTGTAAATAACTAAAATTTAGTGAAATATATAATATTCATATCAGATTTCTTCAAAATAATAAATAATAATCTATTGAATTTTTAATTTTAAATAAAAAAGTTAATATATATAGTTATAGAGATCTTGCTGGTTGGAGAGCGAAAATATAAGCTCAACCTTGTGAGTGTATTATTCCTTTGAACTGTTATAAGTATTTAGTCAATGTTGTTTTTATATTTTATATTTTATTTCTTTACATTATAAAAAAATATTTTGAAAAAATCAGGGGGGGCCATGGCCCCCCACCCTAACACATAAGTCCGCCCCTGGTCTTTGTATTTTAATGTCCTTTCATTTTTAGTTTCTGTAAGTTTTTTTTGTCCAATTTTGCTTCCTAACCTTTCCAAATATTTCCTTTTGTCTCTGTCATCAAAGTCCGTTATGAAAGGTTAAATGATGTCACCATGACATTAGCATGTGCCACGTCAACAAAAAATGATGTCATGATGACATCATCACGTGTCACATCAATAGTATGCGTCCAACAGTTAACAATTAGTGATTATTGTGGCTCCTAAAGGAAGGTGCATTCGATATTTTGTATTCAATTTTGAGTATGACTACCGTAAATTACTTTTCAGAACAACAATATATCAATATTGAAAAGTAGTTTATGAAACTGTGTATTTTTGTTAAGACATAGTTCTAGAAATTACTTTCTAGAATTGATATATGTTGTTCTGAAAAGTAATTTTTGAAACTATGTTTTAATAAATAAAAGAGTATAATTAGCAATAAAAAATATAAAAAGTAAGTGGGGTTGTACTTAGCAACTATGAGGTGTAAATAGTAAGTACCTTTTTATTTTTTTGTCTAAATGGCTTGGTAGCTGCTAAGCCCGGCCCATGTTAAGACCAAAATCAAATTTCTGTTACTTGCTCCTTAATTGGTGGTTTGTGGCTACACTGCAACGAAAGGGTTTAGGTAATTGGTGGTTAGTTGCTACACTGAAACGAAAGGGTTAGGGTTTTGAAAAGAATGGAGGAAGAAAAGCAACAAAGTGTGCCGGTGCTGCCATGGATGCGCAACCCTGTCGACGTCACTCACTGTGAAGAACTCTCCATCCGTAGGGTTCCTTTCCTGGACAGCAGGTACTTCCCTCTCCTCCAACAACCCACCCATTATTAATTTCAAATTTTGTGCGCATTTCTCAAATTAATTCCACTCAAAATTAGGTTAAAGTCGGTACTGGAGAACATGGGAATCTCGAGGCTCTTCCCGGTTCAAGTGGCACTTTGGCAAGAAACTGTTGGACCAGGTGACTTTGAACGAGACCTTTACGTAAACTCGCCCACCGGAAGTGGCAAAACTTTGGCCTATGCTCTTCCGATCGTGCAAAAGTTGTTGTCCACTGGCACCTTTAACTGCCTTCGTGCTCTGATTGTAGTTCCCACCCGCGACCTTGCCTTGCAGGTTAAACACGTTTTCGATGCCCTTGCATCGCCACTGGGTCTGCGCGTTGGCTTGGCTGTGGGTCAATCTAAAGTTGCCAATGACATTTCTAACCTCCTTTATCTACCGGGACAAGAGGACGATCCAGACCCGGGATTTTTGTCTCCGTTCTGGCTCCAAAGCAAGGTGGATATATTGGTGGCAACCCCAGGAAGGCTTGTGGACCATGTCAAGAATGTGTCTACAGGTTTCACACTCAAACATCTTCATTATCTCGTGAGTAGTAGTAGGAGTCTTTGACGAGAATGATTATTATATCACTTGTTGCAAATGCATTGACAGGGTGATTTTTAAATTATAGACAGAATAAGAATCTTTTTATTTGAAAATTTTACTCAATGTGTTGACTAGTTAAATGGTGTCAGGTGGTCGACGAAGCAGATCGATTGCTCCGAGAGGACTACCAGTCCTGGTTACCTACTGTGCTTGAATCGAACGATGACATTGATGATAATGATGATGATGATAATGTTTTTCAATTGGGGTTCCCTTATTCTCCCTGGAAAAGAAGAAGATGGTGAATTTAAAATTCATTTGATTCTCCTTTGAAATGTTTGTATCAATGGAAAATGAAAAAAATTATGCGTTGCCTGGATATAATGTGTTGGTTAAGTGGATAAACTGCTGCTCCTTCATTATCTAAGTTCTGATAATGTGCTGGTAACTATGTTAAATAGAAGAAATTTTAAAAATATATTGATTAAGTAGGGCTTTATTCTTCTACTAGAGTAACTATGTTTCTTTGGTTGCTTATCCTTATTAATATAATAGCATCATGTGTTGGTTCATTTTTTTAAATGATGGTATTTAAAATAGCATTAAACTGTTGCTTAATTTTTTCAAATGATAAAATTTAAAATATCACTTCTACCTTAAGTTAGAAATAACTTTGTAATAATATATGTCCAGTTATATAGCTATGAATTTTTATACTTTGTATTGTTGCATTAATAGTCTTACTAGTTACTAGGACATTCAATTCTTAAAAATTGTACTGGGGACATTAATATTGTAATTAATGTAATGTTTTGTGTATTTGATTTTTAAATATAACATTTTTTTGCAGTGTTAATAATCAAATTATAGTTTTTGAAAGCTAAATGGATCTTTAGTTGCTTTTTTTATAGTTCTTTTTTGTCTTTGTTGTCTTTTCATATAATAGAGAAATGAATGATTGTGTGGCTGTGGCTGTGTCTGTTTCTGTAGTAGTGGAGTTGAGAGGGGGTCCAAGCCTCACTCTAGGCTCGTAAAGATGGTTTTATCTGCGACGTTAACTCGGGACCCAGGAAGGCTTGTTCAGCTTAATTTGCATCACCCTTTATTCCTGAGTGCTGGGAAAATGCGTTATCGGCTCCCAGAAAATTTGGAATCTTACAAACTGGTATGACATTGCATAGGGTTTTTGTTTCTTTTAATTTCTAGAGGGTGTGATGGGGATAATTTTGAACCTTTTTCACCATAAATTTGGCATGCTATTATATAGCTAGCTAGCTTTATTTAATTTTTCATTAATTTAAAATTTTATAGTTTCTATCAAAAAAGTTGCCTAGTACTTTTATATTTATATATTGTTTTGTAGATCTGTGAAAGAAAGGTCAAATCCTTGTATTTGGCTGCCCTTTTGAAATCCCTGGGAGAAGAAAAATGCATAGTTTTTACAAGATCTGTGGACTCATCGCATCGTCTCTGCAAATTACTGAATTGTTTTGAAGACCTGCAAATTGATATCAAGGAGTATTCTAGTCTTCAACATCAACGGGTAAGAAGGTAAGTTTTGATTCACTCTAAACAAATAGTAAATATTTTAAACTTTGTGCTGAATGCTCTCCTTGTAGACTCTACATTATGCAAAACTTGTTCTGAAAGAACTTTTCATCTTTGGATGAGTAGCGTGTTTATAGTTTAGACTTTAGATTAGCTTATTTTTATGTTTGAAAAAACTTATATTGAAAAGCTTACTAAAGAGTACTTTTGAAAGAATAACGACTGGTATCCCAAATTTATTGAAAACTATATATGCCAGGGTTTTGACAAAGAATGCTACTTTTCTGCAGCAAGAGACTGGATGAATTTCGGAAAGGGGAGTTTCAAGTGCTTGTATCTTCTGATGCAATGACTCGTGGAATGGATGTTGAAGGGGTAAGAAATGTCATTAATTATCACATGCCCAAATACAGAAAGACTTATGTTCATCGAGCTGGTAGGACTGCGAGAGCTGGCCAGACTGGGCGTTGCTTCACATTGATGTCAAAAAATGAGGTATGAAGTCCTCGTCTCACTCATGGTCATTGTTTGTGCTAGATCCAGTTTTATGCCATTTGAGCCAATGGAAGAAGCTACAATATGAGTTCGTAATGACTACTAACTAGATTCAATTTAATTTCTTTCATTTTCTAATAATTTTTTTTACTCATTAATCAACTAAGGCGATCACTGATATAAGATTAGGTGTTAGGATATAATTTCATGATTCCTAACATTAGGTGAGTGGCTTATGCTTGGTGCTATGCACATGATATATACATATATATTTCAATGTTTTATATATATATATATATATATATATATATACACAGATGCAGAATAATATTCCCGAGAATTTTATTTTTAACCTAGCTCAATGATATCATGTGCACTTAGTGGGATACGGCTATTGTTGGCTTATGCTTGGTGCTATGCACATGATATATACATATATATTTCAATTTTTTTTTTACACAATATATATATACACAGATGCAGAATAATATTCCCGAGAATTTGATTTTTAACCTAGCTCAATGATGTCATGTGCACTTAGTGGGATACGGGCCATACGGCTATTGTTGGGTGTTCTTACATGTGTTAAGGGATTGGGTAGCTTTGCTTCATTGATGTTTTCTTTTTGCTGTGTTGTTTGTTTATTTGTTTGTTTTTCGTAAATAAATTTTAGGAGGATCTCTTATCTTGCTGACTCTTTTTATTCATCTTCTTTGTCTTTATGAATTTCTTTGATAAAAAAGAATGAATTTAATTTGTTTTGGATTGAATAATTATCAATAATTATAAAAAAGATACAAGTACTTTCTGTTTTGGCTTGAATAATTATCGTTCTGTAGTTGAGTGTAGTCAATAACCATTAGGACTTGTTGATGCTCTCTCATCCTTCTGACTCACTAATTTAATTTATCAATACTAGAGTATGAATATTCTTGTTTTCCTATGTTGTATTTTAACCTTTGAACCTAAATCATGCATCTTAAATTCTTGTCAACTCTTGTCCCATTCCAGGTTGGAAGATTTGAGAAGTTGATGAAAAAGTCTGAGGCTAGTGCTTGTCTTGAGCATACTGTTCCATCCAGTTTGATTGAAGCACTTGATAGTAGCTACCAATCAGGTAAATATCTTAAATTCCATTTTAGGTGTATTTGCCTTTGTAGATAGACTAGACATCAGTTCAACAGGCCATTGACATTGCTTGTAGCTTCATGATGCCTTTGTGTAATCTTCATGTTAAAAAAATTGGGAAAAATTTTCTTGTCTTCTTTAATCACTGTAGTTCCTGTCTTCTGTGGATCAACTGCCTCACACTGGATGCTTTATCTTCTGAATAAAGCATAGCTTTTTGTATTTTAACTAATTAATTGATTTCCCTACTATTAATCTGTGTGCAGATCTTCTAAAATCATTTTTGATACCTGCATAAGGAATGAATATAAAATATTACATTTGTCTGTTGAGAAAATTTCTATATAAGATAAATTTTATTGTGCATGGATCTGGGATGAGCTTAATGCTTGATTTTCTTTTCCTTTTTGCTGTTTTGAAGTTACATTGAATGTTTCATAGACTTAGTGTCATGGTTCCATTATATTTGTGGATGGACCTTGGATGAACTCAACGCTTCTTGATGTTGTTTTTCTTTATGCTGTTTTGGATTTACATTAGATGTTTCATTAAGTCTCTGTCATGTTCCATTATTGGCAGCACTGAAGGAAACCCAAGGATAAGTCTTGTCAATAGATCAAAGAGTGAGAACAAATATTCATATGAACGGATATACAAGAGATTCTTTCACTGTAGTGGAGTTAATTCAATGATATAGGGAGGTGAAGAGTTACTACAGGAGATGGAGAAAAAGGAAAGGGAACGAAATTGGATGGAGAAAAAGGAAAGGGAACGAAATTGACCAAGAACCAATGTTGCATGGTGGCGACAGATAATTTCATCTAACAATTTTGGATATTAGCTTGAAAATCAGTAGACTTCACAATCGAACAAGTTTTCGACCACCATGGAGCATTGTTTATTTTGTGGTCAATTATTTTATTTTATTATCAACAAAGTAAGGTATCCGTGCAATATTAAATAATTATAAAAAATATATATTAGTTGTATCTCAAAAGACTAATACTTTTGTCCAAGTATTTTTATCAAATTTTCATTAAGGATTTATAATAGATATTATGTCATAAGTATATTAAAAATAACTATAAAATAAATTTAATTTCAATTTTTTTTACTGTATTAATTAGTTATTTTATAAGGCACAATATCTATAAGATAAAAACCTTTAAAATAAGTTGTATTAATTTAAAGACAAAAATAACTATAAAATAAATTTAATTTCAATTAAAAAAAATATTGTTGAGTCTTAAGTATGCAATTGTATTAATTACTTGGATAAAAAGATTTGTTGCTCATAATGGTTCTACTTGACTTGAGCAGGATTATCTTGTGTGAATGATACTTGTGGTTGATATAAAAAAAATAAAAATATTTAATTTATAATATTATTGATGAAGTAATTTAAAATAGTTTTTTAATAAAAATATATTTAATAAATTTTGTGTGTGTGTGTGAAGGAGGTGGAAAAAAATCCATTTGCAACAGTTTTAACTTTAATTCACTCACCTACTCAAGAGTTTGGCTTCCATCACTATGTAATGATCCACCACCGTTATATGGTAACTTGACAACTATCAAAGCAGGATACTTTATTTTAATTCATTTCAAACTCTTTAATTATTTTATTTATGAAAATACTTGTAAACCTTTTTGCATTTGAAAGCTAAAACTTACAATGTTATGATAAAACATCATATATAAAACAATCAATTGAATAAAACTACGTGCCTTATGGCACATCAACATTTATCTCAAGATAAAACATCAAAACAGCTCAATGCACATCTATATATACATATTTATACGACTCTAGAAAGATAAATCTTAAATACCTAAGCTGGTCAACACTATAAAACTAACAAAGAAAAGACAAGAAGAATTGCATCTTCGTGTCCAAGCATGCCCATCCATAATGCCTTTAAAGGAAAGGTTCACCTCCTAACCATTTGCTCCCATGAACACGAAATTCAAGATCATCACAGTCACAACCACATGTGCCGCAACGCAATGGTAAGCTTACCAAAAACATATATACTTCAAACAAAATAAAACTTAATAGAATAATACGTATTTAAAATACTAACATCTTTAATACATAGCATTTGAAAAATCAAATAATAACATATTCAACTCTCACATAAAGAACATCTCATGTACAATTATCATGAATCACAAACAAATATCAACATCATAAGTCAACCACTCAAGTATCATCATCTAGATAGAGTCTATCAATCAAGCATTACCATACACACCAATCATAAACACCAAAGACAGACTCTACTCCAAGGGTTTGGGTTGATGAGTGGGGCGGTTTTAAAGGTGCTGAATCTGTAACCCCCCCTTTCATATAAAACATAATTTAACTATTTAATTTATTTTATATATTTATTTCAAAGTTCTGATACGTTCTATTACAATCCAAAATATGTTCTGTAATTTACATCATTAAAATTTATATAAACACTGCTACAAAATAATTCTAACTACTACAACATTATTGTCTACCCAAAATAGTCCCCATCCTATAGCTCTGGACCATGTCTGCATCTGTAACTTCTAATTAATCTTCCAAATACCTGCAATCACACTCCCCTAAAATCTGGGGACAACATTACCGGATCAGGCATTTAATTTCTCATAGAATTAAAACAATTTCAAACAAATACATATCATAACAAATTAATTAGTTACACACATAATTAAATGCAGTATGATTTATGCAATGCAGTTTTTGACTCAAATTCATTTTGACCCTGCTCCATGGAGACTTCCCCTTTGAGTGTTTAGTAAGTAACTGGCCTACCATTACGTACTGCAATTCAGCTATCAGCCCCTACTAAACGCGAATAAACTAAACAGAATTAGGAGATCAGATACCCGGAAGGCCACCACGACCGCATCTCTGTCCAGATTACAGCCACATATGGAATTGCCAATATCCTTCACCCCACAGACTATATAATCACAGACTATACAGCCCTGTCTAACTTATTCTGCTCACCCCAAAGATTCCATTCTCAAATCATATTCATTTCACATGACTACCGCAGTCCCGGTTAGTCAACAAAATCATTTCTCATATATCAACTCGTTTCTCATGACTACCGCAATCCCGGTTAGTCAACATAATTCTTTCTCAATCATTTTCATTTCACATGACTACCGCAGTCCCGGTTAGTCAACATAATTCTTTCTTTTCTTTCTTTTCTTTTCTTTTCTTTCTTTTCATGGCTACCGCAATCCCGGTTAGCCAACATCAATTATTTTTCACTTGAATCTTTATAAATCCCCCAAAAAGACTCATACAATGAATTATGTTCATGATCACAATTAAATAAATAATTTGTACACATTAACATACAAGAATACAAAAAAATAAGCAATTTACCTTATAACATTAGTATTTTAATAATTTCCGAAAATGCCCTCAATCTTTTTCTAAAATACCCAATGTGTCCCTACATGTAAAATGACCATTTTGCCCTTGGTTTTACAAAAATTTCCACATAATATCCCTTGCATTTAGGGCTGGCCGAATGGTCTCACTACCATTCTCAACATATTTTCCAAAGCAACAAACTCCAATTCCAACCAAAATTCAACCAAATCTCAATTCAATTAAAAATCAAGCAACTCAAATTTCAACCATCACAACACATTAAAAATTCAATCACACATCATTCCAATCCATGAATTACAATCACAAGCATCAAAAACACAAAACCCCTAAATAAATTTCAAGTTTTCATGATTCTAGGTCACAAATTGAATTTAACCCTACAACATGTTTTCTTCTAATTGCAAGGGTTCTAATTGAAATTAAATGCCTAGATCCTTACCTTAAACTCTTTAATTGAAGAAAAAGCCGTGAATTCCTTTCTCCCTCACTCCTTGGTCTTGTAGGAATTTTTGAGATTTCCTCCAATTTCTTTTCCTTTTTGCCGATTAGCTTAGGGTTTAGGAAGTTTGGACGGTTTGGTTTCTTAATTTGGGATGAAAGGATGAAGTTAAGATGAAAAGAAAATTGGAACTGCAGCTGCTGTTTTGGGAGAGCTCAAGGTTCAGTTTTGAGAGAAATAGCTTTTTGTGACTTTTTCTCCTTTTACTTAAGTTAAATGCTTCTTAAAACAAATTATTAACTAAATTGGACTTTGCCTTCAAGTCCAGCTGCTGCCCTGCACGTCCAGCAGCTCATTTGGACCAAGGGAAATCCACTTGCCAAGCCTTTCCAGCCCACTTGGACAGCCAAGGAGTTCCAAGTCACTTGCCTACCCCAAAAGTCAACATTTCAAGCACTTTGTAGAAAGTTCTAGAAGGTAATTAGGGCTGCTAATTATTTTACAATGTGATTAGAATTTGAAGAAAATAACATCACCAATGGATTCCTCACTATCAAAAACCTTGGGGTAGTGTCTTACTTATCTCTTAATCCAAGCCTAATTAGCTTAATTTAGTGATCTTAGAAAAGCCTAAGTTGTCACTTTTTGATTGGTTAAGGTTCTAAATTAAAATTTTCTTGGTTAAACATTTTTAATAATTATTCTAAGTATATTACAATTATTAAATAATTCTATAGATATCCTATGAATTTTCTCTAAATTTTCTGTCTTAGAATTTTACCGTAATAATTCCTCAAAGTTCTAACTTTCAGAAAATCCTAACAATTCTGAATAAGCATTTTAATTCTTTATCTGTATATATTTTTAATCTATATTCTATTACCTTTCTTTTAACTTATAAATGAGTTCAAAATTCTACACTTGAAAATTTATCCTGGACAGCTGTCTGACATAGCAGTCCAGTCAACTACCAATTTCGGCAAAAATAAAGACATTTGGAAATTTAGAAAATTCTTCTGAGTAGAACTGTATTAATTTCATTAAGAGAATATGTACATATGGTTTCTATAAAATACAGTGCATAAATGTTAATAATATACATATATAAATGCGTACAATTAATAAAATAGGATGTTACAATTCTCCCCTACTAATAAAAATTTCGTCCTCGAAATTTCTAATACAAATATATAACCATAACTATACAAATATAACCATACAACTATACAACAAAATTACTATACAAACAAATGAGGATATGTTTCTTTCATTTTTTCCTCTAACTCCCATGTAGCATCACCTCTGATATCATCCCAAATAACCTTAACTAGAGAAATTTCTTTACCTCTCAGGTACTTAATCCTTCTGTCCTCAATCTTAATAGGCTTTGTTTCAAATGTTAGGTTTTCCTTTCTCTTCTAATGTACAGGCTCTTAAGAGATCTTCTAATGTCCGAATAGTCCTTTCTGTTTGACCATCAATCTTAGGGTGTTATACTAAACTAAGATAAAATTTTACTTCTTAAAGCTTTCTGAAAATCTTTCCAAAAATTTAAAAACAAAGCTAGGGTCTTTATTAGACTCTATACTAGTAGGTACTCCAGATAATCTAATTATTTCCTTTAAGTACAATTAAGCTAATTTTTCTAAAGAATACCTAATATTTATTGAAAGCAAAATGTACTAATTTAGTTAATCTATCTACAATTACTCAAATGGTATCAAAATTCCTATGTGTTCTAGGTAATCCTACCACAAAATCCATTGATATACTATTCCGTTTCCATATAGGTATCTCTAAAGGATGTAACAGATCAAAGGGTTTCTGATATTCAATCTTTGCTTTCTAACATGTTAAACATCTAGCCACATATTCTGCTACATCTCTCTTCATCCTAGACCACCAAAACATTCCCTTTAAATCTTTATATATTTTTGTTGTTCTAGGATGAATACTAAGTTTACTTTTGTGCCCTTCCTCCAAAATTAATTCCTTAAATTCTTGATTATTAGGTACACAAATTCTATTTTTAAATCTAATAATTCCATCTGTTCCTAAATTAAATTCTTTTACTTTATTTGTTCCTATTAATGCTTTCTTTTCTTGAATAAATATATCTACATCTTGTTTCTTCTTAATCTCTTCCAAAAATCATTAGTAATCCTTCCTAATTGAATTTTATCTTTTTCTCTAACTGTACGCAAGTTCAAATCTCTAAATTGTTCTATTAATTCTAATTCTTTAATCTTCATAGTTGACACATGTACAATTTTTCTACTTAAGGCATCTGCTACTACATTAGCTTTTCCTAGATGATACATTAATTGAAAATCATAGTCTTTAATAAACTCCATCCATCTTCTTTGTCTCATTTCCATTTTTTTTTTCAAACAAATAGTTTAAACTCTTATGATCACTATATACATCAAATCTTGATCCATATAAATAATGTCTCCAAATCTTCAAAGCAAAAACTATAGCTGCTAACTCCAAATCATGAGTAGGATAATTTCTCTCATGTGATTTCAACCGCCTAGATGCATAAGCTACCACTTTCCTATTTTATATCAACACACATCTTAACCTTAGAGATGAAACATCACAGTATACCTCATAGGATTCATTTGGGTCGGGTAAAACTAAAACTAGTGAGGTAGTCAATTTATGTCTCAATTCTTGGAAAATTTTCTCACAACTCTCACTCCAAATGAAATTCTATTAAGGGTCTAGCTATCTTAGAAAATCCTTCAATCAATCTTCTATAATATCCATCAAATCCTAAGAACTACTAATCTTAGTTACTGTCTTAGGCCTTTCCCATTCTAAAACTGCTTCTACCTTAGAAAAATCTACACTTAGTCCATCTTTAGAAATTACATGTCCTAAAATTTTCACTTCCTCCAACCAAAATTCACACTTAGACAATTTAGCATATAATTTTCTATCTTTCAAAGTTTGCAATGTTATTCTAAGATGATTTTCATGTTCCTCTTTATTTTTAGAATATATTAATATATCATCCATAAATACTACTACAAAATGATCTAAGTATGGTCCAAACACCCTATTCATATAATCCAACACTGCTGGGGCATTAGTCACTCCAAATGGCATCACTTGATATTCATAATGTCCATATCTAGTCCTAAAAGCAGTCTTGGGTATATCCTCCTTTTTACTGTAATTTGTTGGTACCCAGACCTTAAATCTATTTTAGAGAAAATTGTTGCTCCTCTAAGTTGGTCCATTAAATCATCTATTCTAGGTAAAGGATATTTATTCTTTATAGTTACTTTATTTAATTTTTTATAATCTACACATAACCTAGATCCTCCATCTTTCTTTTTAACTAATAATACTGGGCTCACCATATGGACACACTAGGCCTTACAAACTGTTTTTCTAATAATTCTTCCAATTGTTTCTTTAACTCAATTAATTTCAATAATGACATTCTATATGGTTGCATAGAAATTGGTCTAGTACCAAGCATCAAATCTATACTAAATTCTATTTCTCTTTCAGGACGCAAACCAGAAACATCATTAGGAAAAACTTCAGGATACTCATTTACAACTAGCACAGAGTCAATTTCAATTTTTATCTTCTTTAGTTCCAAGAGATGATAACATATATTTTTGAATTTCACTTTTAAATGATATTTCCTTAGGTTGGATAGGGTTAAGTCTAGAAACATCAAGTTTAGGAAAAATTAAAGTTTTAGAAACACAATCTATTAGAATACGGTTGGCTGCTAACCAATCCATTCCTAATATCACATCAAGGTCAATCAAAGGCGAACAAATCAAGTTCACAACAAATTGTCTATCTCGGATAGTTATCACACAATTCAAACGTATTTTAAAGGTTAGGATTTTAAACATGATTAACATCCTCAACTTACAGCTGTACTTTAGAACCCTAATTCCAACAAATCACTATTAGAAAGACTTTCAAAATACCTCAAATTACTCCAATTCACTACTACCAATTTAATTGTTACTTAGGCTTAATTTCCAACATCAATACACACACCCTTAGGTCTTCCAATCACATACTCTTTCAATTTTTTTTTTTTTTTTTTTTTTTTTAGGACAACTACTACTAACTTAGCATTTGGGTCCTATTCTACTCTCTTAATCAAGGTTTAACCATCAAGAACCCTCACTTATACCTACCCACTAAGTCCTATAACATGGATCATTAATAACCTCAATTATACAAGCCTTAAATCACCACTTACACCATGGAAATGTAATTTAACATATTAAACCCGCAGGCTATTTTACTGCACCAGAAAAATGCACTATTTTGGTTCTAATTCATGTCTAAAACACAAAATTTCAAGTCCTAATAGTTAAGATATCAATCCTATGACAAATTTATACTACGATACACTGTTTCAGCCTTCAAAACACATGAAAACATCCATTAGAACAATATGGCAATAACCATACTTTCAACATCTCATCATATTCCAAACATCAAGGTACCTTCAAAACTTTGTTTTCTTTCTTTTGTCAAACTCAACTATTATTCTATAAACTCAAATATTTGGACCTCTATTCTCAACCTTGATCTACGAACTCAGGTCTTTAGATCTCCTTTCTCAACTAACTCAAGATTATAAGTCTTAAATTCACAATATAAGTAACATGGAAAATAACCCAACTTGAACAATACTAATAATAATAAAATTTTAAGCATTAGGAGAGAAAGTCATCTCGACTGAGTCCTGAGTGTGCACCCTCACAACTTTATCAAGATTTTCTTTCTTCCTTTCTGCCATCTTAGCTATACTATTGGTTTCAACTCTAGGATTTATAACTAGCCTTCCTCTTCTCATTTCTACATGTCTTAAAATTTCAGATTTAGTTACTACCCTTTTTTCCATAATATTCTTAACAAACAAACAATTCTAATCAGGGTAACACAGCAAAACACCTAATAGACCCACTACTCGCAAGTCCTAGAGATGCATAACCAGAGCTCTGATACCACTAATGTAACCCCCCCTTTCATATAAAACATAATTTAACTATTTAATTTATTTTATATATTTATTTCAAAGTTCTGATACGTTCTATTACAATCCAAAATATGTTCTGTAATTTACATCATTAAAATTTATATAAACACTGCTACAAAATAATTCTAACTACTACAACATTATTGTCTACCCAAAATAGTCCCCATCCTATAGCTCTGGACCATGTCTGCATCTGTAACTTCTAATTAATCTTCCAAATACCTGCAATCACACTCCCCTAAAATCTGGGGACAACATTACCGGATCAGGCATTTAATTTCTCATAGAATTAAAACAATTTCAAACAAATACATATCATAACAAATTAATTAGTTACACACATAATTAAATGCAGTATGATTTATGCAATGCAGTTTTTGACTCAAATTCATTTTGACCCTGCTCCATGGAGACTTCCCCTTTGAGTGTTTAGTAAGTAACTGGCCTACCATTACGTACTGCAATTCAGCTATCAGCCCCTACTAAACGCGAATAAACTAAACAGAATTAGGAGATCAGATACCCGGAAGGCCACCACGACCGCATCTCTGTCCAGATTACAGCCACATATGGAATTGCCAATATCCTTCACCCCACAGACTATATAATCACAGACTATACAGCCCTGTCTAACTTATTCTGCTCACCCCAAAGATTCCATTCTCAAATCATATTCATTTCACATGACTACCGCAGTCCCGGTTAGTCAACAAAATCATTTCTCATATAT
Source organism: Pueraria montana var. lobata (assembly GCA_026413185.1). Lineage (NCBI taxonomy): Eukaryota > Viridiplantae > Streptophyta > Magnoliopsida > Fabales > Fabaceae > Pueraria > Pueraria montana. Next base: position 21,176,015 of record CM048648.1, on the reverse strand, counting down.
CAACTCGTTTCTCATGACTACCGCAATCCCGGTTAGTCAACATAATTCTTTCTCAATCATTTTCATTTCACATGACTACCGCAGTCCCGGTTAGTCAACATAATTCTTTCTTTTCTTTCTTTTCTTTTCTTTTCTTTCTTTTCATGGCTACCGCAATCCCGGTTAGCCAACATCAATTATTTTTCACTTGAATCTTTATAAATCCCCCAAAAAGACTCATACAATGAATTATGTTCATGATCACAATTAAATAAATAATTTGTACACATTAACATACAAGAATACAAAAAAATAAGCAATTTACCTTATAACATTAGTATTTTAATAATTTCCGAAAATGCCCTCAATCTTTTTCTAAAATACCCAATGTGTCCCTACATGTAAAATGACCATTTTGCCCTTGGTTTTACAAAAATTTCCACATAATATCCCTTGCATTTAGGGCTGGCCGAATGGTCTCACTACCATTCTCAACATATTTTCCAAAGCAACAAACTCCAATTCCAACCAAAATTCAACCAAATCTCAATTCAATTAAAAATCAAGCAACTCAAATTTCAACCATCACAACACATTAAAAATTCAATCACACATCATTCCAATCCATGAATTACAATCACAAGCATCAAAAACACAAAACCCCTAAATAAATTTCAAGTTTTCATGATTCTAGGTCACAAATTGAATTTAACCCTACAACATGTTTTCTTCTAATTGCAAGGGTTCTAATTGAAATTAAATGCCTAGATCCTTACCTTAAACTCTTTAATTGAAGAAAAAGCCGTGAATTCCTTTCTCCCTCACTCCTTGGTCTTGTAGGAATTTTTGAGATTTCCTCCAATTTCTTTTCCTTTTTGCCGATTAGCTTAGGGTTTAGGAAGTTTGGACGGTTTGGTTTCTTAATTTGGGATGAAAGGATGAAGTTAAGATGAAAAGAAAATTGGAACTGCAGCTGCTGTTTTGGGAGAGCTCAAGGTTCAGTTTTGAGAGAAATAGCTTTTTGTGACTTTTTCTCCTTTTACTTAAGTTAAATGCTTCTTAAAACAAATTATTAACTAAATTGGACTTTGCCTTCAAGTCCAGCTGCTGCCCTGCACGTCCAGCAGCTCATTTGGACCAAGGGAAATCCACTTGCCAAGCCTTTCCAGCCCACTTGGACAGCCAAGGAGTTCCAAGTCACTTGCCTACCCCAAAAGTCAACATTTCAAGCACTTTGTAGAAAGTTCTAGAAGGTAATTAGGGCTGCTAATTATTTTACAATGTGATTAGAATTTGAAGAAAATAACATCACCAATGGATTCCTCACTATCAAAAACCTTGGGGTAGTGTCTTACTTATCTCTTAATCCAAGCCTAATTAGCTTAATTTAGTGATCTTAGAAAAGCCTAAGTTGTCACTTTTTGATTGGTTAAGGTTCTAAATTAAAATTTTCTTGGTTAAACATTTTTAATAATTATTCTAAGTATATTACAATTATTAAATAATTCTATAGATATCCTATGAATTTTCTCTAAATTTTCTGTCTTAGAATTTTACCGTAATAATTCCTCAAAGTTCTAACTTTCAGAAAATCCTAACAATTCTGAATAAGCATTTTAATTCTTTATCTGTATATATTTTTAATCTATATTCTATTACCTTTCTTTTAACTTATAAATGAGTTCAAAATTCTACACTTGAAAATTTATCCTGGACAGCTGTCTGACATAGCAGTCCAGTCAACTACCAATTTCGGCAAAAATAAAGACATTTGGAAATTTAGAAAATTCTTCTGAGTAGAACTGTATTAATTTCATTAAGAGAATATGTACATATGGTTTCTATAAAATACAGTGCATAAATGTTAATAATATACATATATAAATGCGTACAATTAATAAAATAGGATGTTACAATTCTCCCCTACTAATAAAAATTTCGTCCTCGAAATTTCTAATACAAATATATAACCATAACTATACAAATATAACCATACAACTATACAACAAAATTACTATACAAACAAATGAGGATATGTTTCTTTCATTTTTTCCTCTAACTCCCATGTAGCATCACCTCTGATATCATCCCAAATAACCTTAACTAGAGAAATTTCTTTACCTCTCAGGTACTTAATCCTTCTGTCCTCAATCTTAATAGGCTTTGTTTCAAATGTTAGGTTTTCCTTTCTCTTCTAATGTACAGGCTCTTAAGAGATCTTCTAATGTCCGAATAGTCCTTTCTGTTTGACCATCAATCTTAGGGTGTTATACTAAACTAAGATAAAATTTTACTTCTTAAAGCTTTCTGAAAATCTTTCCAAAAATTTAAAAACAAAGCTAGGGTCTTTATTAGACTCTATACTAGTAGGTACTCCAGATAATCTAATTATTTCCTTTAAGTACAATTAAGCTAATTTTTCTAAAGAATACCTAATATTTATTGAAAGCAAAATGTACTAATTTAGTTAATCTATCTACAATTACTCAAATGGTATCAAAATTCCTATGTGTTCTAGGTAATCCTACCACAAAATCCATTGATATACTATTCCGTTTCCATATAGGTATCTCTAAAGGATGTAACAGATCAAAGGGTTTCTGATATTCAATCTTTGCTTTCTAACATGTTAAACATCTAGCCACATATTCTGCTACATCTCTCTTCATCCTAGACCACCAAAACATTCCCTTTAAATCTTTATATATTTTTGTTGTTCTAGGATGAATACTAAGTTTACTTTTGTGCCCTTCCTCCAAAATTAATTCCTTAAATTCTTGATTATTAGGTACACAAATTCTATTTTTAAATCTAATAATTCCATCTGTTCCTAAATTAAATTCTTTTACTTTATTTGTTCCTATTAATGCTTTCTTTTCTTGAATAAATATATCTACATCTTGTTTCTTCTTAATCTCTTCCAAAAATCATTAGTAATCCTTCCTAATTGAATTTTATCTTTTTCTCTAACTGTACGCAAGTTCAAATCTCTAAATTGTTCTATTAATTCTAATTCTTTAATCTTCATAGTTGACACATGTACAATTTTTCTACTTAAGGCATCTGCTACTACATTAGCTTTTCCTAGATGATACATTAATTGAAAATCATAGTCTTTAATAAACTCCATCCATCTTCTTTGTCTCATTTCCATTTTTTTTTTCAAACAAATAGTTTAAACTCTTATGATCACTATATACATCAAATCTTGATCCATATAAATAATGTCTCCAAATCTTCAAAGCAAAAACTATAGCTGCTAACTCCAAATCATGAGTAGGATAATTTCTCTCATGTGATTTCAACCGCCTAGATGCATAAGCTACCACTTTCCTATTTTATATCAACACACATCTTAACCTTAGAGATGAAACATCACAGTATACCTCATAGGATTCATTTGGGTCGGGTAAAACTAAAACTAGTGAGGTAGTCAATTTATGTCTCAATTCTTGGAAAATTTTCTCACAACTCTCACTCCAAATGAAATTCTATTAAGGGTCTAGCTATCTTAGAAAATCCTTCAATCAATCTTCTATAATATCCATCAAATCCTAAGAACTACTAATCTTAGTTACTGTCTTAGGCCTTTCCCATTCTAAAACTGCTTCTACCTTAGAAAAATCTACACTTAGTCCATCTTTAGAAATTACATGTCCTAAAATTTTCACTTCCTCCAACCAAAATTCACACTTAGACAATTTAGCATATAATTTTCTATCTTTCAAAGTTTGCAATGTTATTCTAAGATGATTTTCATGTTCCTCTTTATTTTTAGAATATATTAATATATCATCCATAAATACTACTACAAAATGATCTAAGTATGGTCCAAACACCCTATTCATATAATCCAACACTGCTGGGGCATTAGTCACTCCAAATGGCATCACTTGATATTCATAATGTCCATATCTAGTCCTAAAAGCAGTCTTGGGTATATCCTCCTTTTTACTGTAATTTGTTGGTACCCAGACCTTAAATCTATTTTAGAGAAAATTGTTGCTCCTCTAAGTTGGTCCATTAAATCATCTATTCTAGGTAAAGGATATTTATTCTTTATAGTTACTTTATTTAATTTTTTATAATCTACACATAACCTAGATCCTCCATCTTTCTTTTTAACTAATAATACTGGGCTCACCATATGGACACACTAGGCCTTACAAACTGTTTTTCTAATAATTCTTCCAATTGTTTCTTTAACTCAATTAATTTCAATAATGACATTCTATATGGTTGCATAGAAATTGGTCTAGTACCAAGCATCAAATCTATACTAAATTCTATTTCTCTTTCAGGACGCAAACCAGAAACATCATTAGGAAAAACTTCAGGATACTCATTTACAACTAGCACAGAGTCAATTTCAATTTTTATCTTCTTTAGTTCCAAGAGATGATAACATATATTTTTGAATTTCACTTTTAAATGATATTTCCTTAGGTTGGATAGGGTTAAGTCTAGAAACATCAAGTTTAGGAAAAATTAAAGTTTTAGAAACACAATCTATTAGAATACGGTTGGCTGCTAACCAATCCATTCCTAATATCACATCAAGGTCAATCAAAGGCGAACAAATCAAGTTCACAACAAATTGTCTATCTCGGATAGTTATCACACAATTCAAACGTATTTTAAAGGTTAGGATTTTAAACATGATTAACATCCTCAACTTACAGCTGTACTTTAGAACCCTAATTCCAACAAATCACTATTAGAAAGACTTTCAAAATACCTCAAATTACTCCAATTCACTACTACCAATTTAATTGTTACTTAGGCTTAATTTCCAACATCAATACACACACCCTTAGGTCTTCCAATCACATACTCTTTCAATTTTTTTTTTTTTTTTTTTTTTTTTTAGGACAACTACTACTAACTTAGCATTTGGGTCCTATTCTACTCTCTTAATCAAGGTTTAACCATCAAGAACCCTCACTTATACCTACCCACTAAGTCCTATAACATGGATCATTAATAACCTCAATTATACAAGCCTTAAATCACCACTTACACCATGGAAATGTAATTTAACATATTAAACCCGCAGGCTATTTTACTGCACCAGAAAAATGCACTATTTTGGTTCTAATTCATGTCTAAAACACAAAATTTCAAGTCCTAATAGTTAAGATATCAATCCTATGACAAATTTATACTACGATACACTGTTTCAGCCTTCAAAACACATGAAAACATCCATTAGAACAATATGGCAATAACCATACTTTCAACATCTCATCATATTCCAAACATCAAGGTACCTTCAAAACTTTGTTTTCTTTCTTTTGTCAAACTCAACTATTATTCTATAAACTCAAATATTTGGACCTCTATTCTCAACCTTGATCTACGAACTCAGGTCTTTAGATCTCCTTTCTCAACTAACTCAAGATTATAAGTCTTAAATTCACAATATAAGTAACATGGAAAATAACCCAACTTGAACAATACTAATAATAATAAAATTTTAAGCATTAGGAGAGAAAGTCATCTCGACTGAGTCCTGAGTGTGCACCCTCACAACTTTATCAAGATTTTCTTTCTTCCTTTCTGCCATCTTAGCTATACTATTGGTTTCAACTCTAGGATTTATAACTAGCCTTCCTCTTCTCATTTCTACATGTCTTAAAATTTCAGATTTAGTTACTACCCTTTTTTCCATAATATTCTTAACAAACAAACAATTCTAATCAGGGTAACACAGCAAAACACCTAATAGACCCACTACTCGCAAGTCCTAGAGATGCATAACCAGAGCTCTGATACCACTAATGTAACCCCCCCTTTCATATAAAACATAATTTAACTATTTAATTTATTTTATATATTTATTTCAAAGTTCTGATACGTTCTATTACAATCCAAAATATGTTCTGTAATTTACATCATTAAAATTTATATAAACACTGCTACAAAATAATTCTAACTACTACAACATTATTGTCTACCCAAAATAGTCCCCATCCTATAGCTCTGGACCATGTCTGCATCTGTAACTTCTAATTAATCTTCCAAATACCTGCAATCACACTCCCCTAAAATCTGGGGACAACATTACCGGATCAGGCATTTAATTTCTCATAGAATTAAAACAATTTCAAACAAATACATATCATAACAAATTAATTAGTTACACACATAATTAAATGCAGTATGATTTATGCAATGCAGTTTTTGACTCAAATTCATTTTGACCCTGCTCCATGGAGACTTCCCCTTTGAGTGTTTAGTAAGTAACTGGCCTACCATTACGTACTGCAATTCAGCTATCAGCCCCTACTAAACGCGAATAAACTAAACAGAATTAGGAGATCAGATACCCGGAAGGCCACCACGACCGCATCTCTGTCCAGATTACAGCCACATATGGAATTGCCAATATCCTTCACCCCACAGACTATATAATCACAGACTATACAGCCCTGTCTAACTTATTCTGCTCACCCCAAAGATTCCATTCTCAAATCATATTCATTTCACATGACTACCGCAGTCCCGGTTAGTCAACAAAATCATTTCTCATATATCAACTCGTTTCTCATGACTACCGCAATCCCGGTTAGTCAACATAATTCTTTCTCAATCATTTTCATTTCACATGACTACCGCAGTCCCGGTTAGTCAACATAATTCTTTCTTTTCTTTCTTTTCTTTTCTTTTCTTTCTTTTCATGGCTACCGCAATCCCGGTTAGCCAACATCAATTATTTTTCACTTGAATCTTTATAAATCCCCCAAAAAGACTCATACAATGAATTATGTTCATGATCACAATTAAATAAATAATTTGTACACATTAACATACAAGAATACAAAAAAATAAGCAATTTACCTTATAACATTAGTATTTTAATAATTTCCGAAAATGCCCTCAATCTTTTTCTAAAATACCCAATGTGTCCCTACATGTAAAATGACCATTTTGCCCTTGGTTTTACAAAAATTTCCACATAATATCCCTTGCATTTAGGGCTGGCCGAATGGTCTCACTACCATTCTCAACATATTTTCCAAAGCAACAAACTCCAATTCCAACCAAAATTCAACCAAATCTCAATTCAATTAAAAATCAAGCAACTCAAATTTCAACCATCACAACACATTAAAAATTCAATCACACATCATTCCAATCCATGAATTACAATCACAAGCATCAAAAACACAAAACCCCTAAATAAATTTCAAGTTTTCATGATTCTAGGTCACAAATTGAATTTAACCCTACAACATGTTTTCTTCTAATTGCAAGGGTTCTAATTGAAATTAAATGCCTAGATCCTTACCTTAAACTCTTTAATTGAAGAAAAAGCCGTGAATTCCTTTCTCCCTCACTCCTTGGTCTTGTAGGAATTTTTGAGATTTCCTCCAATTTCTTTTCCTTTTTGCCGATTAGCTTAGGGTTTAGGAAGTTTGGACGGTTTGGTTTCTTAATTTGGGATGAAAGGATGAAGTTAAGATGAAAAGAAAATTGGAACTGCAGCTGCTGTTTTGGGAGAGCTCAAGGTTCAGTTTTGAGAGAAATAGCTTTTTGTGACTTTTTCTCCTTTTACTTAAGTTAAATGCTTCTTAAAACAAATTATTAACTAAATTGGACTTTGCCTTCAAGTCCAGCTGCTGCCCTGCACGTCCAGCAGCTCATTTGGACCAAGGGAAATCCACTTGCCAAGCCTTTCCAGCCCACTTGGACAGCCAAGGAGTTCCAAGTCACTTGCCTACCCCAAAAGTCAACATTTCAAGCACTTTGTAGAAAGTTCTAGAAGGTAATTAGGGCTGCTAATTATTTTACAATGTGATTAGAATTTGAAGAAAATAACATCACCAATGGATTCCTCACTATCAAAAACCTTGGGGTAGTGTCTTACTTATCTCTTAATCCAAGCCTAATTAGCTTAATTTAGTGATCTTAGAAAAGCCTAAGTTGTCACTTTTTGATTGGTTAAGGTTCTAAATTAAAATTTTCTTGGTTAAACATTTTTAATAATTATTCTAAGTATATTACAATTATTAAATAATTCTATAGATATCCTATGAATTTTCTCTAAATTTTCTGTCTTAGAATTTTACCGTAATAATTCCTCAAAGTTCTAACTTTCAGAAAATCCTAACAATTCTGAATAAGCATTTTAATTCTTTATCTGTATATATTTTTAATCTATATTCTATTACCTTTCTTTTAACTTATAAATGAGTTCAAAATTCTACACTTGAAAATTTATCCTGGACAGCTGTCTGACATAGCAGTCCAGTCAACTACCAATTTCGGCAAAAATAAAGACATTTGGAAATTTAAAAAATTCTTCTGAGTAGAACTGTATTAATTTCATTAAGAGAATATGTACATATGGTTTCTATAAAATACAGTGCATAAATGTTAATAATATACATATATAAATGCGTACAATTAATAAAATAGGATGTTACAGAATCAATATGTATAGATTACCTTCCTCGTGTTCTTGAGGGGGAGGCCATTGCTTTGCATGACGTTATTCTTTGGCTAAAGGAGCTGAATGTAACAAATGTCATCATAGAGGTAGATTGCCAACAGGTAGTATCAAGCTTAACCTATTAGAAGGAGGACATCTCTGCGTTTGGAAGTATCAACAACTGTAAGAACCTTTTGGTGACGGTACCAAACTACAAGGTTTGTTTATGTTCGAAAACAAGCTAACCTAGTTGCTCATGGTCTAGCTAGGGCATCTAGTTTTCATGTTGGTGTTTAAACAAGCTATCCAATTGTTGATTGAAAATTTGAAATAAAATTAGTTGGTTTCTATATAAAAAAAAAATACCAAATTTAAAATGATTGTATATTTTCGTGATAAAAAAAGGGTAAAATATGTTTTTGGTCCTTCATTTTATCTTCATTTCTGTTTTTAGTGCTTCATAGCTTTTTTTTACTATTTTTAGTCCCTCATAAATTGTTTTGTTTTCAGTCTCTGACGTTAATTTCAATGGTTAAGTGATGACGTAAGGAACAAAATTTGCGCTTGAAAGATTTTTGTTTAAGTTTTTAGCAGTTTTTAATTATTGCAAATTTTCTTGCAAACTAACACCACCAGAAATATTACCAAAAAAAATAAAAATAAAACCCTGAACACTAGATTTTCTGAGACCACCAAAAATATTACAAAATAAACATTTCTGACCGTTAAACGACACAAGAAATTTAAACAAAACGTTTTTACACACTTTATACTCGTCACAAGGTTTATTTTTTGTTGAGGGATGGTCCAATTAATGTTATGGAGTTTATTTCCAATTAATGTTGGAAATAAGGTTAGCTACCTTAATTTGAAACATTATAGTGCAATCCTAACACAGTTCCTCATGTTTCAAATTTGAAAATTTGAAACAGAACCAACTAAGATTTTCTCCCATAAAGAAGAATAGGAAAAGAAAAAGATAATTTCACATAATAACAAGTATAATATAATGTAAATAAAAAATTTGGGTTCTGAACAAAACCCAGATATATATTGCGAGCCAAAAAAGTCTTTTGGTTGTCAAAACAAAGGTAGTTCACTCAAATTAGGAAATTGTCGAAATATGAAATCGTATGACATCTCACATATGTCGCTGCAATTAGATAGATTTACTAAAGATGACTAAAAGGGGTTTGGTTATTAGTGCACTGAAGTGTTTTTATAAAACAGTTTGGTTCGAACCGAATCTGTTTTATAAAAATGGTTCGGTTTGGTTTGATTCAATCGGTTCAGTTCAGTTCTACAATAATTCAGATCGAATTGCTTGTTTTGCACACCCCTACACGACAAAGATTTTATATTGTACTGGAACTTGTAAAGACAAAGATATATATTGTACTGGTCCTACTAGAACTAGTAAAGACAAAGATGTATTTTGTACTGGAACTTGTAAACATTAAGATGTACACTGCAATGGAACTTGTAACTGGTGGGGAACTGTTTAATAAAACTGTAAGAGTTTTACCATTCATACTGGGATTCGAATCCACTACAAAATCTAGATTCTGTCTTCACAACCCAACATTTTGGGGGAATTCTTCATTTTATCTCTTTTTTGGCTGCATCACTAGAGGAGACAGTCTGTTCTCAAATCTCATTTTTTTTATCTGTTTTTGGTGGAGTTAGCTGGGGATTTTATTTGGCATTCACCTAAAAATCCCCTTTTCCTTGGCCTATTTTTTGCCAACCCTAATTAGTATAGGGCGATGTAAATGAAGTTGAAGAAGCCTTTGTGGGCGTTGAGTTGATTTGGTAGACAAAACTATCTTTGCCGGCCTACAAACTCAAACAAAATGATGATGAGCATTTTCAAAACTTGTACTAGTACAAACATTTCAAATGAGATTCAAAATGAACTTACCGCGTTCGATCAAGATCCATATCGCTTAGAAAGCTTCAATACACATTCTGATTATATTGGTTGCATTCATGCACTACAGACAGCCAATCCATGCCGGCCGGGGGGAGTACCCGATCTAGTTCATCAATCGTGGGGAGCACCCGCTCTACTTCATCAATCACCTGACATAATTGACTAGTCAACCCACAACACTAGAAAAGGGGGAAAACCCCACAGCTAAACACAAGTCAGCATAAATGTAATAACTAACTCTCCTATTAATTGCAACATAATCCAGTGACAATGTAGAGCCACAAGAACCAACCAAGTATGACATATTCAAGTGGAAATTGCTCAATCTAATAATTAACTGATGTTACTTACAAGAAAATCTAGGTGTTACAGCCTGAAGCCTTTGTCGACGTGGATTTGTTCCTTAATCCCTTCGGGGGTTGCGACGAGTATATCTAGCTCCGTTCGCCTGCGAGGAATACCGATAGGAACGTCCTTTTTCCCCAAGTCGGTAAAACTCTCCTTGATGAGGCTGTCACTCATCTCGTTCCACGGAATACATAACCTAACTTTAAGATCAAATGGCTCTCCAAGGGCTTTAAAAACCCTTTAAGTTGCAAAGCAAGCTTGTTGGTGGGGACCACTACCAAGCACGGATGCGGTTGGTGATACTTCCAGCCAGCCCTTGCACAATGGAAATTGCATACCCCAAAGTTTTGCTGTTTCCAACGGGTGAGTTTACGTAGAGGTCTCGCATGAACTCACCAACCATTTGTTTCCAAACAGCGACCTGAACCGGGAGCAGCTTCGAGATCCCCATCTTCTACAATTTTGTCCTTAAGCTGGTACGAAGATTAAATAAATGTAAGTGAAATTCAATGGAATTGAAAATCAACCCATGTGTTTATCATCATAGAGGTACTTGGGATGCATGGAAGGAACCCTGGTGAAGGAGAGTTTGTCATCGCCAGTTAAGTTTCGTGGGTTCCTGAAGCCAGTATAATTTTTTAATATGTTTTTGGTGGAGGTAGCTGGGGATTTTATTTGGCAACCACCTAAGAATCCTCTTTTCCTTGGCCCATTTTTTGCCAACCCTAACTAGTATAGGGCGATGCAAATGAATTTGAAGAAGCCTCTGTGGGTGCCAAGTTGTTTTGGCAGACAAAACTATCTTTGTCGGCCTACATAGTCAAACAAAAGGATGATGAGCATTTTCAAAACTAGTACTAGTACTAACATTTCAAATGTGATTCAAAATGAACTTACCGCGTTCGATCAAGTTCCATATCACTTAGAAAGCTTGAATACACATTCTGATTATATTGGTTGCATTCATGCACTACAGAAGGTCAATCCACGCCGGCCGGGTGGAGCACCCGATCTAGTTCATCAATCGTGGCAAGCACACGATCTACTTCATCAATCACCTGACATAATTGACTAGTCAACCCACAACACTAGAAAAGGGGGAAAACCCAACAGCTAAACACAAGTCAACATAAATGTAATAACTAACTCTCATATTAATTGTAACATAATCCAGTGACAATGTAAAGCCATAAGAACCAACCAGGTGTGACATATTCAAGTGGAAATTGCCCAATCTAATAATTAACTGATGTTACTTACAAGAAAATCTAGGTGTTACAGCCCGAAGCCTTTGTCGACGTGGATTTGTTCCTTAATTCCTTTGGGGGTTGTGACGAGTATATCTAGCTCCATTTGCCTGCGAGGAATACCAATAGGAACGTCCTTTTTCCCCAATTCGGTAAAACTCTCCTCGATGAGGTTGTCACTCATCTCGTTCCATGGAATACATAACTCAACTTTAAGATCAAAGGGCTCTCCAAGGGCTTTAAAAATCCCTCTGAGTTGCACGACAAGCTCGTTGGTGGGGACCACTACCAGAGCATGAATGCGGTTAGTGATACCTCCATCCATCCCTTGCACAAAGGAAATTGCGTACCCCAAAGTTTTACTAATTCCAATGGGTGAGTTTACGTTGAGGTCTCGCATGAACTCACCAACCACTTGTTTTCAAATAGCGACTTGAACCGGGAGTAACTCCGAAATCCCCATCTTCTCCAATTCTGTCCTTAAGCTGGTACAAAGATTAAATAAATGTAAGTGAAATTTGTAACGCCCTTCGTTACAATAACCACCCATAATAAAATATTATTTAAAACATAAATAATATAAAATTTTGAAACTACAATGGTCTGAAATACCTCAAATGTTATAAAATAAGATTGAATAAATGAATCCTTACATATTTTAAAACATTATTCTCAAATATGGGCATCTAAAAAATGAAATAATGAAAGACTAGCGAAATTAGCCACAACAAACCCTTTATTCCAAGGTACTAACCAAGTAAAAATATAACTAAGTATAACTAAGTCTTCAAGTCTCTGTCATTTCTATAGTTTCTTCCCCGTGCTATGAAAACAACACTTTTAATGAGATAATAATCCCAGTGAATAAAACAAGTTCTAAAAAGGTTCGCAAATGGTGTTGTTCTCAGCCGGCGCGGTAATCTGGAAAAACTCAACTATGGTACCCGCAAAGAATCTAAAATAAAATATTGTATAAATATACTGCAATAGAAGTCAAATTAAAACAACCACAATTTACTCTCATAACATTCTCATTGAGGTAAATATTTCAATAAATAAAATTAACACCTCAATACATTCAAATAGATATCACAAACACAACTTATTGATTCTCAGAATCACTAGACTAGACTCTTTGGTTCCCGAAACCAGTGTGGATCTCAGATTCGTAAAAGGTCTATGAGCTCATATCAATGCAATGTCGTCACATTGCCTTCCCCATCTTAGATGGAGGTATCTGAATCTCTTCCCCATCCCAGATGGAGGTATCTATCATAAATCTCATCCCCATCCCAGATGGAGATATCTATCATCCTATTCCCAAAATAGAATGTACACCATCATCCCTTGCCAGAAGGTAATGACCGACTATCATAATAATAAAAAAATATGTAATCTCTTATTACTATCAATTTAATTCTCAACTCCAACAAAATAATAGTTTTCATGATCAAACCATAGCCACGTTATAACATCATAAAGATCAATCAATAATATAAAACAATACAGCATACACAAATAAGCAAAAACACATAAATATATATACTTATTATTATTATTATTATTATTATTATATATATATATATATATATATATATATATATATATATATATATATATATATATATATATATATATACACACTTAATGCGCTACCCCTACCCTCACGTAAGTAACTCCAAGGTTAGCTTCTTATATTTAGTAACATGGCAAAGTTCCTACCCCAAATCAAGATTTAGCCACCACGTTAATTCCCTAAATACTTTGAAAACTCATAATGTGTTTCAGTGCATATACGTACATGGAAGTGAGGTTTTCTAACTCAATCAATTTTCACGAGAGTAGCAGGAACAATAAAGTCTTCGATCATTATAAATTTAATTTTATATATACATGAAATGACCAAGACGCAACCCCTGAATCTCACGTAACTTCAATGATTATATATTTATATAACATGGCAAGGTCTTTGACAATTTTCAAGATTAAACCACTGCATCTAATTTTCTTGCTACTGCTAGAACACCTATCAACAAATTCCTAATTTAGCACATTCAATTTGCAAACGGAATAACGAAACACAGTCACGGGATTTCACAAAATGTCCAGGAACAAAATTACCGTAGCACCCAATAATTCGTATAAACAAAATATTCACAATCATCCAGAAATTACATGCAACACACATTAGCGATAACATATAATTCCACTATAAAACCCAAATTTCACTAGCCTCAACTTTCCGTAGAACCCCAAAATTATATCCTTCAAAAATATACCATGGAGTGTTTAAAAAGATGTTTTACTCACCTCTTGAAGCAAATTAATTCACACTTTTCGTTTATTCTTTCTCTTATCTATCTACTACGTCAACAAGATCCACTCCATGTCTTCTTCTCTTTATTCCTCAAACTATTTACTAATTTTCTATTCCCTAAGAGACTAACTATGTAATTATAGGAAAGGAAACTGTCTATCTTATAGAAGTGAAGGAGTATGTGATTTAATGTTAAGTCACATCAGACATATTTGGCTTGCCAAATCTTTCTTTATCTTTTTCTACTTTATTATCTAGATTTATCTCATTATTAGCATTATCTACTATTTTCTTTTCTTTCAAGTTATATTAAGATAAAACATGATAAGATTTAAATCGAGGACCCATTTAAACTATATATAACAAATATTTTATCTAAACTAGATATATAATATTATATTATTACTATATTAATTATCTTTTGCATAGATGTTAGATAATTTCAACAATTCTTATATTAATCACCTAATCTTTTTATTGATAAAATAATTATTTAACTCGATAATATTTAATATATAGTAACTAAATAGCAATATTTTAATTTAATTATTTCAATCAAAGTTAATATATCATAATACAAACATTGCAAACAATATAATATGCTAAGACAGATTTCAATCCAAATAAAATAATATCATAATCAATTCAAATAACATATCATGATACAACGTTCTAAATATAATATCATATTATATCATAATAATTCAATCCTTTTAATTCAAATAAATTCTTATACTAATAATTTTTATACTAAATCTCATAAGAATTCAATCTTTTAATGTTTAAATATGTTTTTAGTTATTGCAATTTAGTGTTTTTTTGCTTTTTGTCCTTGCAAGATTTTTTTTGTTTTAGTCCTTGCAAATTATGTTTGTTTTATTTTTTGTCCTTAAAGCAGTTTAGATAGCGCTTTGAACAGTAAAAAAAGCGCTATCTAAACCACTATAATGATGAAAAACAAAACAAAACAAACATAATTTGCAAGGACCAAAATCAAAAAAAATATTTGCAAGGACGAAAAGCAAAAAAGTCTTAAATTGCAAGGACTAAAAAGGTATTTAAGCCATCTTTTAAATAACAATAATTATATTAAAATTTTAGGATGTTACAAAATTCAATGGAATTGAAAATCAACCCATGTGTTTGTGATCATTGAGGTACCTGGGATGCATGGAAGGAACCCTAGTGAGGGAGAGTTTGTCTTCGCCAGTCATGGTTCGTGGGTTCCTCAACCATCGCAGATACTGAGAGGAGCTCTTCTTCTTCTTACCAGACCCAGTTACCAAGTTAGTTAAGAGGGAGCATAATTATTTTTTATTTTTTATAACATCTCATCTCTCATAATTGTTACATCTAATCCTTTTTCTATTTTTTTTTTTATTAAATGTGCTTAAGTATCCCCGCCTTTACCCTTTCTTCCTTTTTCTCTCATATCTCTCTTATACTATCTTATTTCGAAATGCAACAAAAATTATTAATTGTTAAGAAAAATAATAGAAAAAGATGAAAATAAATTTCCTTCCCAGTACTGATAATAATTAACAACTAGTAACTATGAAAAAAACAAAAAACAAAATAACAATTAACTTACCCCGTTTACCCGTTTACACAGATCAATATCTTGTTGGAATTGTTAGTTTCAATAATTAATGTGGACTAATATTATAAAATAATTATATTAGTTATTTATCATTAATAAAGTTTATTTTATGTGGAGTATTGAACATTGATTAGTGCAAATCAATTTTGTAGGATTATAGAATATTGCATTTTTATTATTAGCAAAACCAATAAGGGGAGAGAATGGGGCTATAACACTTGAGTATCCGGGTATGTATTGAGAAATTTAACGTAATTATTAAGAGAATGTTTGTATGAGCATTTCTAGGGTGGACCACTTCAAACCATAAACCACTTTTAAAAAATATTATAATAATAAATTATTTTTATATATAATTTTTTATAATTTTGGAAAATTATAATTTTTAAATATGAACCAACAATAATATTTACTGTCAATTCATATTTAAAAGGGTTAACTAAGTTTTTAGTCCCTAAACGTTTTCAAAATTCAATTTAGGGACCTTGACCAGTCAAACTAAAGTTTAGGAACTAAAAATCGAATTTTGAAAAAATTTAGAAACTAAAAACTTAATTAACCCTTTTAAATATGAATTGACAGTAAATATTATTGTTGGTTCATATTTAAAAATTATAATTTTCCAAAATTATAAAAAATTATATATAAAAATAATTTATTATTATAATATTTTTTAAAAGTGATTCATGGTGAACCACTTCAAAAAGTGATCCACCCTAGAAATGCTCTGTTTGTATTTGCAACAGATAAAAGTAATGCATTTATTGAGAGAGTGAGGCTAGTACTCCATTCGTCTCAAAATGACTTTAATTTAAAGTTTTTTTTCACAATTAGGGGTAAATTAGGAATAAAATATTTAATATTTTATTGAAAATAGTCATCTCAATAGCAATATAATGATTTCAACAATAAAGTAGTCGTAGACTAACCAATATATTATAATTATGCACCATTTTAACATTATAACTAGGGCCAATCCTGATATTTTAGGGTCCCAGAACAAAATAATAATAAGGGGCCCTTATATATAAATATTAAAAAATACAAATATATATTGTATAAAAAATAAATATACAATTTAATTAAAATGATATGCTTATAAAAAAAATATTTTTTATCCCTCATTACAATTTCATTAAAAATAAATATATATATCAAATTTAAAATGATTGTATACTTTCGTAATAAAAAAATATTTTTATCTCTCATTTTATCATCATTTCTGTTTTAGTCCCTTATAATTTTTTTTTACTATTTTTAGTCCCTCATAAATTATTTTGTTCTGTTTTCAGTCTCTGACGTTAATTTCAACTGTTAAGTAATGATGTACTGAACAAAATTTGTGCTTGAAATTTTTCTGTTTAAGTTATTAGCAGTTTTTAACTATTACAAATTTTCTTACAAACTAAAACCGCTAGAAATATTACAAAAAAAAAAAATCAAAACCTGAATACCAGATTTTTTGAAACCACCAGAAATATTACAAAATAAACATTTCTAGCGATCTTAGAGAATTTGTAGCGGTCAAAAGCAACAAGAAACTTAAACAAAAAAGTTTTTACATACTTTATACTCGTCACAAAGTTTATTTTTTGTTGGGGGATGGTCCAATTAATGTTATGGAGTTTATTTTTTTGGCTTGTTTTAAATTTTAATGACGGTTATATGAATGAAAATTATTTATCATACTCCTTCTAAAGTAAATAACGAAGATAACACCTAGTCTCGTGATTTATTTAAAAGAGTTTTTTTTTTGTACAGTACATTTATTTAATGGAGCTGTAATAAGCTATTTAATGATCAGTTAGTCTGTTAATTGTTAGTTAGTTGTGATCAGTTAAGTGTTGGAGGGAAAATTGGTTATGCAAGAACAAGAGGTCGTCTTGAGAAAAAGAAAGAAACTATAGAGAGAGATGAAGAAGCTTATGGCGCATGCACGTGGTAGCAGTAGCAGTAACAGGAAAAAACGTGTGGGAAAATATGAACTGGGTCGGACCCTCGGTAGGGGAAACTCCTCCGTCGTGAAGTTTGCAACTCACGTTGACACCGGAGACGAAGTGGCCATCAAAATTCTCGACAAAAAGAAACTTCTCCGTCGCTCAAAAAGTGTTCTCGAGAATCTTGAAATAAGAAACGCGGTGTGTGACTTTTCTTTTCAATTCTCTCATTTCATTTGTACATGCAAAACTTTATGCATGCATGGCATCATTTTCAGATTCAAGTTACATTAAATTACGTACTTTCATCTTCATTTTTAATTAAAATGTTATAGTTTATAATGTATTACAAGAGATATGATATATAATATATTATTAGGGGTGGGACGACGACATATATGTCTTTTATAAAGTATTATTCATACCTCTTGATCTTGGGTGTATTAATTCATGCTTCGAGAAAGGTTGATTAATGAATAGGTGAGTGGAAAAATGATAGAAAGAAAAAGAAAGTGATAAATGTATTTCATACCTTGAGTGGAAAAATTAAGATTGATTTTCTCTCTTTACAAACTACGACTGTAAGCCGTATGATCTCTAGTTTAATAGTCTCTATTAATTATTGACTTTGAAATTTTGAAAAATAATAAAATAAATATTTTAAATGAAATCTGAAAATCAATATGGGGAAGTGTTCACAAAATAGATATATAATTAATGAGGGGATTAACTGTTAAACAATTTTTGTTAGTGCTATAAGTTTCATTAATTTTGAAGAATGTTTAAGAGATTTACATTAAAATAATCCAAGTATACATAATACATTTTTATTCAGTCTTCGAAGCATGAATAATGAATACCAAATTATAATGAAAAATAATTAGTCTTACCTGATATTATCTGCTGTTCACCGTTATATATATATATGCAGATTAAAGGAGAAATATCAATAATGAAAATGGTTAGACACCCGAATGTCGTGCGTATAATTGAGGTTAGAAGGAAGGAATGATTACTAGCTTCCGTGAATTTAACCTTCGTTGGATATATTAATTTCTTTGTCTTCAAATTTCTCTTATATAATTCCTGGTGTAGGTGATGGCTACTAAGAAAAAGATATATATTGTACTGGAGCATGTAACTGGCGGGGAACTTTTTAATCAAATTGTAAGACACTTTTAATTTCACCTTTGTAATTAGGATCAGAATCCTCTACAATATTTGTATTGCCTCTTTACAACCCAACATTTTCAGGACAAGACAGGCGTCACGGGAATGAGAGAAGGCCAATCAAGAAGATATTTTCAGCAGCTTATATCTGCTGTGGATTACTGTCACAGTAGAGGTGTTTCCCATAGAGACTTAAAGGTGAGTGAGTTGCATCATTAATAATATGTTATTCCTTTCCTTTCCTTTGTGAAAGAGCAAGTTAATTATTACTGTCTTTTATTAACAAGTTAATTATTATGTCAAATAGCGTCATGTGATCCATATTGCCAATCTCACTTAGTAAGATAATACTTTGTTGTTGTATTTTACTGTCTTTTATTAATTGTCTATTACAGCCGGAGAATTTGTTGGTGGATGCTAATGGAGTGCTTAAAGTATCAGATTTTGGATTGAGTGCACTGCCCCAAAAAGTTCGAGTGAGTTAATTATTGGTGACTAATTTTTCAAAAAAAATGAAAGGGCATTTATGTGCAATTGGTAATTGATTATACCCTATTGTTATTATTAGCATGATGGGCTGCTTCACTCAGCATGCGGTACACCAAGTTATGTGGCCCCAGAGGTATATATTAATTAGCTTTTATTTCTTAAACTTCAAATTCAGTTTCTCTCTAATAAGATTACTGCTTAATTTCTCTTATGACATATATATGTAGGTGTTAAGGAACCAGGGCTATGAGGGTGAAAAGGCTGATATTTGGTCATGTGGTGTTATTCTCTTTTTTATGATTGCTGGTCATTTGCCCTTCACCACTGAAAATCGCGACAACAATGTTTTATACGAAAAGGTAATTAACTCTCAATAAATGTTTTTGATGCTACAGTTGGTTAGCATAATCCGAGCAATTCTATCATGATCATATATAGTGCTTTATGTACAAGGTAAGTAATCACAAAAACTCAAGATAAAATTCAAATAATTTCAGTAAGAGTTCCCTTTTAAGTTGTTGTTGTTGTTCATTCATTTTTCTATGCTGACTTGTGATTTTTAATTAACTAATTGAATTATGTGCCTAATAAGGTTTTCTAATTTACTGTAACTTCAGATTTTGCAGGCTAACTACACCAGTCCTCCATTTTTTTCTTCAAGTTTAAGGAGCCTGATTAGGAGAATCCTTGATCCCAATCCTGCAACAGTGAGTACCTGACTTGTGCTGTTTTTGTATTCTGGTTGTTATCAGATATTCTTTGTTTTCCTTTATCTTACAAAACATGTTAGTATATATCACCTCTTCTGATGGCATGAAACAGCGGATTACAATTCATGAGATCTATGAGGATGAATGGTTCAAGAGGGATTATCAACCTCCTAGATTTTCCCAGGATAATATTAGTTTTGATGATGTAAGACCTTTTTGTTTAACCCTTTTTTTTTATCTTGATTAAATATTGCTTAATTAGCAGAGCTTTGGATATGATTAATGATTCTAACCTTGATGTCAATGTGCCTAATTTGGTGCACAGGATTCAGAAGCGGGGTCTTCAGCACCAGTGAGCATGATGAATGCGTTTGAGATTATGGGTACATTTCTGGGCTTCAACCTTATTGGAAATCTTTTCAACCAGGTATACAGAGAAACCTTCAATTTAGTTTTCCTTTTGAGTTTTGACACTATTATGATAGAGTCTGTTTATTAGTGACACTAATGAAAATACATAAATGTTCTCTCCAAATTTGATTTAACTGAATTTTTTCTTGACCACTTGCTTAACATTAGTTGGTTGATTTTTTACACCTAGGTTAAAAGGGAAACAAGATTCATATCCAAAGCTCATGCAGATGAGATAATTGCAGGAATTGAGCATGTTGCAGGGAATTTGGGATTTGAAGTTAAGAGGAGAAGCTATTCCAAGGTAAAAAAATTATGCTTATTCTTGTCTCTAACACACGCATGCATTCAAATTTTAAAATAATAACATTACTTGCAACTTAGCCAGTATACTTGTCAATGCTAATAATTTCTAGCAGTAATAATAATATTTTTTGTTATGCATCTCAGATGAGTATTACTAATAAAGGGGTTGCTGTACACAAAGCTCACCTATCTATAGCCACTGAGGTACATGTTTTTCAGTTGAAGATTTAACATGCTGTCAAGTTCCTACTTTCTAATTAATGTTTTTGTTTTTTTTTAAATTATGTTTTTTCAGATCTATGAGATTGGCCCTCCCTTTTACATGGTTGAGTTTCGGAAGGCTGGAGGAGATACTCTAGAATTTCACAAGGTAAGTTCTATAAACTTTAAAGAACAAGGATACATTTTTCTTATAATAAATAATTTTCCTTGTTTATTAATTGATTATTGATATCTTGAGTCTGGAATGGGTTGTTTATGTTTGCAGTTCTACAAGGATCTATCTGCTAGGCTGCAAGATATCATTTTGAAAGCAGAACCTATAGACACAGTCACAGAAACAGATGGTTAGTTAGTTAGTTTTGTACATAAGTCAAGGTGCTTTAAGTGACACAAAGAGGGTATTTGCAATTTAACAAAATGGATTTGGTGGTAGTGACTTGTTTGAACCTTATGTTTTTCTGTTAAATGGTTTCTACATTTTTTGTAAGTATATTGAGGTTATATAAAATGGTAACTATATCTTCAAAATAAATTCAACTAGACATGCACTTACACATTTCTTCTGCTACTCTGGCCTTTGTTAATGCCCTCGGATTGGGTAGTGTGAAATTGCTTTTTTTTTTTTTTGGTAGTGTCATAAATTTTCTTGGCAGTGGCATGGTATGAAATTGCTTTGGTACTAAAGCTGCATGAAAACTTTTGATTAGTATTAATTATAAAAAAAAAACCTGTATATACTCAAAGTTTAATCTTACAGTGAACAAAATACAAAATTACTCTGGAGATTATGAAGGGTAAGTGGATAATGACTTTGGTTGCCATTAAAGACAGTTTTTAGTTGCTCAAAATGTATTGAATCTGCATTTATATATGCATGGAGTGTAGAAAGTGACAGAAGACCTATGAAATTGTTTTGGTTGGTTAAAAGATGAAGATGGCTTTGTTTCTTTCTTTTCTTAGTGTCCCTTTTAAGGACTTTCCTATACTTGAGTTCAAGAATTATTTATTTTTTCTTCATTTGGAATTCTAATGTGTTGTTTGTCTCAATTTTAGGTGCAGGTCCTAGTACAACAACTGCAGGTCCGAGTACATCAACTGCAGGTCCTAGTACAACAACTGAAACATAACTTGTTTGTCACATATATTTGCGCCTATTCGTGTTCCTAGGGCAGTTTATTGAAGGATTTTGTTATGGCTATTTTTTTGAAGTATATACTATCAGAATTACTTTGGGTTCATTGAATATATCTTGGCATATTTGTTGCCCTTTTCTTTTTATAATTTCCAGTTAAAGATTTTGTTTTTTAGACATTAAAAAGAAAAGAAAAGAAATGTTAGCGCGCTGTCATATTTTTTGGCTGACGTATTAAAGGTGTATTTGAATCATAATTAGCAAATCATGATTTGATGATTGAGTACTACCAACATTATTGGGTAACATGTCAATGGACTCGTTGACTGGCTAAGGTTGCTACTTGCTAGCAAATGCCAAACCAATTTACTACACAGGCCTAAATTAGAGTTTTATTCAGTCAATTACTCAAGTAACTTATGGAAATAAAAAAAAAAAAATTCTTTGAGATGGTTGTCTACCAAACAGAATTTTGGTAGTTTTGGAAAAAAACTGAACTCTATTAGAGTTAATTTTGGATTTTTAACCATCTATACCAACTCACTTTATATTCTAAAAAATATAATTTTACTAACTGTATTGTTTATATTTATAGATAAAAGTACTCAATTTATATTCTAAAAATATTATTAGTTTCAGTATTAATATTAATGGAGTGTTTATAATTATAATAGAGAGATGTCCATCTATTATACCCGTGGAAAAATGTCAAACAAGGGAGGAAAAGAGAGTGGTTCACAATAGGTGTGACAGAAAGGGAGGGAGAATGAGAGTGAAGGTAAGAGAAAAAGGAAGTATTTTTGAAATATAAAAAAATAAAAATAAAGTGGGTATAAATAGAACAAGGCAGCACTCCGCTGTAGTTAAGAGCTTGCTCACTTGCCTAACCGATGCTAAGTAATACTCCATCTGGATTTAAATATAAGCAAAATTAACTAATCTTTATACTAATTAAAAAGTTGATTAATATTATTTAATTATACAAATCACATTTAAAAAATATTTTTTTTCTAAAATGCCTTTCATTGAAACTCAATATCAAGAATAAAAAAAAAGATTGAAAATAGAATCTCAATTAATTGGAGGATATTTTTGGAATAATATTATTAAATAAGATAAAAGTAATTAAAATTTACTTATATTCAAATTCATGATTTTTTTCTTTTTTTTTTATAATTGAGTTTGGAACTTAAGACATCTTATTTCCCTAAGGTCACACATTACATAAGGACTTGTTTGTTAAAAAAATTGCATCTCAGTTAAAAAAATGGTATTTACTATTAGTGCAATTTTAAACATCACAGCGTACACGTGGCAGTTCGATTGACACCTTAGCAATATTCTAATTGTCAATTGATACCTATTTCGCCTCTCATCAGGACATTATATTTAATTTGTTGGATAAAAAAAAAGAGTCATTTTTAACATTATCACTCTATCAGAAAGTAAAAAGAAAATGATAAGACAAAAAAATAAAAAGAAAATTTTATATATTGTTGGGTTTGATTAAAAAAATTAATCACGGCTATGAAGGAAAAATATTATCTATCATAGTTACTCCTTATAATGTAAATAATAATGAAAATAACACGTAATCTCGTGTTTGTGTTTTATTAAATAGACCTTTTTTTTTATGCTTTACTAATTAATTATATTTTTTTGGGGTGCACGGTAAATTTATTTATTTAATGGAGTCGTAATCAGCTAGTATTTATTTAGTTAGTGTGTTAGTTGTGATCAGTTTATTTGGTGTGTTAGTTGTTGGAGGGAAATTTGGTTAGCGCGCGCTTTATGCAAGAAAGAAAGAAAGAAAGAGAGTGAAAAGGAACAAGAGTAGTGCAATTAAGGTGGTGGATTAATAAGCTCTAGAGAAAGAAGAAGAAGAAGAAGATGGAGCAACGTTCATCAGTGTATGAGCATGGTAGCAGTAGTAGAGCTGCTACCACTATGGTTGTGGGAAGATACGCAATGGATCGAACCCTGGGTGTGGGAAGCACGTCCGTGGTGAAGCATGCACGTCACGTTGAAACCGGACGCCAAGTTGCCATCAAAGTTCTCGACAAAGATCGCGTTCTTTCTGATAATAGAAAATCTATCAGGAGAAAAAAGAAAGACGCGGTACGAACGTGCATGCCGTCACTTTTCAATTCTATCATTATGCATGGCCTTTTCATCATGTTCAAACTACATTACTAATTTCTTATTCATTTTTAAAATGTTAATTATAGTATAGTATATATGATATATTATTACGGGTGGGACGACGTCATGCATATTTTCTTTTGATAAAGAATATTTCGTACCTCTCGATCTTGGGTCATGAATTCATGCTTCCAGTAAGGTTAATTAATGTATAAGTGAAAGTGAGTGGGAAAGTGATAAAAAGAAAAAGAAAGTAATAAATATAACGAGTGGAAGATATGGAATTAATTAAAATTAAGATTAATATTTCTCTTCCTTTACAAACTACTACTACTACTGTAAGCCGTGTATGATCTCTATATTAATTGTTGACTTTGAGATTTCAAAAATAATAAAATGAAATCTGAAAGTCAATATGACCAAGTAGTATTCACAAAGTTGATAATGAGTATTAACTGTTAAACAATAATTTGTTAGTGATACCAAGAGTCATTAATTAGAAGAATGTTTAAGAGACACGTTCATTTCTCGTTTACATTAAAATAATCCATGTAAAATACATTTTTATTCAGTCTTTCAAGCATACCATATAATATTTTCACCGTTATGCATGCAGATTGGACGAGAAATATCAATAATGAAAATGATTAGACACCCGAATGTCGTGCGTATAATTGAGGTTAGAAGGAACAATTGCTTCCGTGCATTTTACCTTTGCATGATTTATTAATTTCTTTGTCTTCAAATTTCCCTAATTATTATTCCTGGTGTAGGTGATGGCTACCAAGACAAGGGTATATATTGTAATGGAACTTGTAACTGGTGGTGGAGAACTGATTAAAATAATTGTAAGACAATTTTACCTTTGTAATTGGGATCATTATCCTCTACAATAATTGTATTATCTCCTCACAACCCAACATTTTTTATGCTATTTTCGTTAGCCTCAGAGCCAGACAGAGACAACGGGAATGAGAGAAGGCCAAGCAAGAAGTTATTTTCAGCAGCTTATATGTGCTGTGGATTACTGTCACAGTAGAGGTGTTACCCATAGAGACTTAAAGGTGAGTGAGGTGCATCAATTAATATCTTGTTCCTTTAATTCCTTTGTTTCCCATTTTTTTTCAAAAATAAAAGAGAGAGCAAGTTCATATTTAATTAACATTAGTATTTTACTGTCTTTTGTTAATTGTCTACTACAGCCAGCGAATTTGTTGGTGGATGCTAATGGAGTGCTTAAAGTGACAGATTTTGGAATGAGTGCACTGCCCCAACAAGTTCAAGTGAGTTATATATATATATATATATATTGGTGACTAATGTTTCAAAAAATTAAAAGGACATTTATGTGCAGTTGGTAATTAATTGATTATCCTATTGTTAATATTAGCGAGATGGGCTGCTTCACACAGCATGTGGTACGCTACATTATACAGCCCCAGAGGTATATTAGCTTTTATTTCTTAAAAATTTCAAATTCATTTTCTCTCTAATAAGATTTCTGCTTAATTTCTCTTATGATATATATAGGTGTTAAGGCACCATGGCTATGAGGGACCAAAGGCTGATATATGGTCATGTGGTGTTATTCTTTTCTTTTTAGTTGCTGGTAATTTGCCCTTCAGCGGTGAGAATATCAACCGAGATACTGAAATTCGAAAGGTGATTCTTAATAAATGTTTTTTATGCTACTGTTGGTTGGCATAAACATAACACATATATGTTCTGGAACATATGATATCTAAGCAATTCTACCATGAGCATGTAGTATAGTGCTTTATGTACAAGTAAGTACAATCAATAAAAAAAAAAACACTCAAGATAAAATTGAAACAATTTCAGTAAGAACTCTCCCTTTTAAGTTGTAATGTTCATTTATCTTTCTTTAATTGCTGACTTGTCATTTTTAACTAACTGAATCCTGCCTCATAATGTTTTTAAATTTACTGTGACTTATAGATTCTCCGGGCTGACTTCAACTGTCCTCCATTTTTTTCTACAAGTTTAATTAGACTGATTAGGAAAATCCTTGATCCCAATCCTGCTACAGTAAGTACTTGTCTTGTGCTATTTTTTGTTAAATTTGGTTGAGCCCTGTTACTAATATGGTTTTTAGCAAATATTCTTAATTTCCCTTCATCTCACGAAATTAACTTGTTAATATATCGCCTCTTCTTATGGCATGAGACAGAGGATTACAATGAATGAGATCTTTGAGGATGAATGGTTCAGGAAGGATTATCAACCTCCTAGATTTTCCCAGGATAATATTAGTTTTGATGATGTAAGAACTTTTGGTTTAACTTTTTTTTTTATCTTGATTAAATATTGCTTAGCAGAGCTTTGGATATGATTAATGATTCTAACCTTGATGTCAATGTGCCTAATTTGGTGCACAGGATTCACAAAATCTTGCTGCTGAGGGGGATGAAGCAGGGTCTTCAGCACCAGTGGCAGTGGGCATGAATGCATTTGAGATTTTTAATACATATCTGGGCTACAACCTTATTGGAAATCTTTTCAACCAGGTATACAGAGAAACCTTCAATTTAGTTATAAGTCTTTCAAAAGTTTTAACATAGTTAAATACATTATTAAAATATAAATTTTAAAAAATACTTTAGGTTGATAATTGATAGATTTTCCTAAAATAAAAGCATAAATTAAATATAAAAAATATATGTTTATAACAATATTTCCAAATAAAGTGTTATAAACAAAAGGGTTTTAGTGGGGGAGATAAACCCTACACTTCCAAGTGATTAGTCTTGAGTTACTTACTGCTAAGGATATCCTGTGCACATACAAAAAAATATTTTTTTGGAAAATATAAAATATTTTAGTTTAACTGATAATAGAATTTTTTACTGATGATTTGTAAATATCTCATCATGTTTAATGTTGAGTGTAAAAGTTTAAGCATTGACTAAAGATATTAGAGAAAGGTAAAACTAAAGTAAAAATCTCCTTTGATTAATTAATATTAATAACTAAATAAAGAGTAGAAAAATATGGATTTAACACGTGTCACAAAATGAGAATCACATGGAGAGAGTAAGACCAAGGACTTAAATTTGTAATAGCATGATTAAGGATAATGGAAAAAGTAAATTTAAATATCTTTTAAAGACTTCTTAAGTTACATAAATTAAACCTTCTGAAAATAGAACAGGAAAACAGATTATAGACTTTACTGTATTTAGTTTAATCAATCCCTGAAATGGATATAACTGAATTTAGTCATAAAAAAGAAAAAAAACTCTCATTCATGTTTTCCTTTTGAGTTTTGACACTATTATAATAGACTCTGTTTATTAGTGACACTATTTAAAATACATAAATCTTCTCTCCAAATTTGATGTGACTGAATTTGTTCTTGACCATTTGCTTAAGATTAGTTGATTTTTTGACACCTAGGTACATGTTAAAAGGGAAACAAGATTCATATCCCGATCTCCCCTGGGTGAGATAATTGCAGGAATTGAGCTTGTTTCAGGGACTTTGGGATTTGAAGTTAATAAGAGAAGCAATTCTAAGGTAAAAAATGCATACTTATTCTTGTCTCTAACACACGCATGCATTCAAATTTCAAAATAATAACATTACTTGCAACTTAGCCAGTACACTTGTCAGTGCTAATTTCTTATTATGCATCTTAGATGATTATTGAAGGAGGGGCAAATGCTGGACGCAAAGGTCACCTATCAATAGCCACTGAGGTACATGTTTTTCAGTTGAAAATTTGAGTTACTAGTGAGGGATGTTATGTTACTACTTTCTAATTAATGCTTTTTTTAAATTATGTTTTCCAGATTTATGAGATGGGACCACCCTATCACATGGTTGAGCTTCGGAAGGCTGGAGGAGATGTTCTGGAATTTCATAAGGTTAGTTCTATAAACCTTAATGAACAAGTCAAGGATACATTTTTCTAACCATAATAAATGATTTTTCTAATGAATGCTTTTTTAAATTATGTTTGCAGTTCTGCAGGCATATAACTTTTGGGTTGCAAGATATCATTTGGAGAGCAGAACCTATGGACATAGTCACAGAAACAGATGGTTAGTTACTTAATTTGGTATATAAGTCATGGTGCTTTAAGTGACACAGAGGATATTTACAATTTAACGAAATGGTTTAGGTGGTAGTGTGTTGTTTTGAACCTGATGTTTTTCTGTTAAATAATGGTTTCTACATTTTTGGTAAGTATCTTGAGGTTATATAAAACGGTAATTATTTCTTCAAAATAAATTCAAATAAACATGCACTTATACTTTTCTTCTGCTACTCTGGCCTTTGTTAGTGCCCTCAGATGGGTAGAATGAAATTGCTTTGGTACCAAAGCTGCATGAAAACTTTCTATTAGTATTATAAAAAAAACTGCATATACTCAAAGTTTAATCATACAATGAACAAAATACAAAATTACTTTGAAGTTTATAAAGGGTAAGTCGATAATGACTTGTGGTTGCCATTAAAGACTGTTTTTAGGTGCTCAAAATGTACTGAATCTGCATTTATATATGCATGGAGTGTAGAAAGTGGAAGAAGACCTATGAAGTTGTTTTGGTTGGTTAAAAGATGAAGATGGCTTTGTTTCTTTCTTTTCTTAGTGTCCCTTTTAAGGACTTTCCTATATTTGATTTCAACAATTATTTATTTTTTCTTCATTTGGAATTTTAATGTGTTGTTTGTCTCAATTTTAGGTGCAGGTCCGAGTACATCAACTGCAGGTCATAGTACGTCGACTGCAACATAGTCACATATATTTGCGTCTGTTCGTGTTCCTAAGGCAGTTTTATGAAGGATTTTGTTATGGTTATTTTTTGAAGTATATACTAGATTACCTTCTCTTGACACTATCAGAGTTCCTTTGGGATCATTGAATCTGTTATGGCATGAGAAATTATACTATGGTCCGGGATCACCACCTGAGCTTGTGGTCCCGGCCAATAAGCAGTTGACACATGGATAATTAGATAAAGCTCAGGTACAGGATGTGCGACTTAACTGAATGGGACTTAAAACATAAACGGCAATATTAAAATATGTGCTTAATCAGTTAATCTTCTATCTTTTACGGATTATCCTCTATCTTTTACAGATTGATATCAAATTTAAAAATAGAAAATCTGCAAATATGCAGATATCTTTTACTGATATCAAATTTAAAATTTCCAAAAATAACTGCTCCACAATCACGTCCATCATCTTCCTCAACGTTGGAAACGATAACGCTCTGCCATTGCTGTTTCAAGAAGCAACTACAAAAGTTATTTCATTGCTGTACCCAGAAGAAACCACGAAATTCAACTATATCTGGAGGATTGCGGTATCACAGAGCAAACAAATTGGAGATTATAATTTATTAGGAATGTGTGACTATCTTGTGCTCCATTCTTGTTTGCACCAGAAATCTTTCATTGATATCAAATTAAAAAACCGCAAATCTGCAAGAGCAAGATTTGTCATTAAGAAGGAAAATTATCTACTAATCAATGTATAGTAACACTTAGTAATCATGGCACACATATGCACCGCTCTCGCAAGCTATAACTATGTGGCCAAACGCAGCACCACTGAGATCGAAGTGTGTTTGATCAGAGGGGCACCCAGGGCACTCTATTAGATGATTTCTTTCATTTTTCATTAGCAATAGTTTTATATCTCCCAATATCATATTCTGGTTGTCCTTATTATTAATTAATGGTGTTTATAAACGTTCAGCTCCATAACTTTGGTTCAGGTTCTACTACAGTATCTATATATTAACATATATGTAAGGTACGTGTGTAATGACATGAAATCATGACTATATTTGATAGCCGCGCGTGCCAACGCTCACAACTAACTCCATGCAGCTGTTTAAAACACAATAAAGGCTATATCGGCATTTTTCTCCTTTCTACTCCGTGATGAGAAGAAGGAAGTTTAATGCGGTCAATTAAAATTTGAAATGAGATATGGATTAAAGTTTAAGATATTTGTAGATTTTCTGTTTCTAAATTTGACGATAATCTATTAAAGATTGAAGATATTGAGGGCTTCTTTTAAAATTGCCGTTTACCTTTTACGTCCGTTCCGTTAAGTTGCACAGAGTGTACCTGAACTTTATCTAATTGTCCACGTGTCATATGTTTATTGGCTGGGACCACAAGCTGACGTGGTGGTCCCGGACCATGGTATAATTTCTCGTTATGGCATATATATGATGCCTTTTTTGTTTTTATAATTTTCACTTAAAGATCTTATTTTTTAGACGTTAAAATAACAAAGAATTTTGCCAGCTTAGTATTTGTTTTAGCTATCCCTTACATTTTTTTGGTTGACGTATTAAAGGTGTGTATTTGAATCAT
This sequence comes from Pueraria montana var. lobata, assembly GCA_026413185.1. Taxonomy (NCBI): domain Eukaryota; kingdom Viridiplantae; phylum Streptophyta; class Magnoliopsida; order Fabales; family Fabaceae; genus Pueraria; species Pueraria montana. The sequence goes on along the minus strand of CM048648.1, from coordinate 21,145,279 downwards.
ACTTAACAAATTATGATTTCATTTCTCTCATGATTGAAAGGGAAAGTAATTTTTTTTTATTCAAATCATGATTTGGAATTCAAAATCACCTTAAAATACAATCCAACCATGATTTTACCTTATCCTAAAAAAAAAACATGATTTTACCTCTATTAATTTTTTTTATTATTTTATTTTGACAATTAGTAAAACGAAGAGTACTTCCAATATTATTAGGTATTGGTAACATGTCAATGGGCGTGCTTAAGGTTGCTAGCAAATGTCTAACCAAATGATTTTTTTTTTTTTTGACAGAAATGTCTAACCAAATGATTATTAGTTTACTTCATAAGCCTAAATAATAACTTTATTAAGTTTTTTTTTTTTTTGCTGAGGATAACCTTATTAAGTTATAACTACTCAATAGGCTCCGAAAATTAATTTTTTTTCTTTCTAAAATGGATTATCTACCAAACGATATTTTAGAGGAGAAAACGAATCTGCAGAAATTATAATTTTACGTACCAACCATATTAATTATTTATAGATAACACTCAATTTATATTCTAAATAAATTTTACATATTATAAGATCAAGATTTTAAATTCTAAAATTACTATTGCAATGCAATGTAACACATATACACACATGAAAAATATAGCAAGGGGTCTAGCTCAGTTGGTTGAGTAGTGTGTGTGAGTATTATAAACCCCTTAGTACTGTCTTCTCGATTCCTATGGATAAAAAAAAATCACACATGAGAAATATCTAGTAAGAGGATTTCTTTTATATGAGAGTGAGACGAGTAGATCTTGACCATACAACCATATATAAATGATTAAAATTTAATGTCATGAGACCACTTAAAAAAAGTTTATGTCTTTTAAAAAAATTCACATCAATTATATGTTTTAATATTGGTCATTCATAATAAGATCTAGAGCAAATTACATTGATCTCTCCTGTGTTTAAGACTTATTACACTTGTTCCCCCTCATTGATGGACCCTTACACAAACCTCCCCTAATTTTTGCAATTCCCTAACAGATGCACCCCCTACATAGTAACGGTGTTACTTCTATTACCCCAAATCCATCACATGTTTAGCACATGCTTGTTTGATGAAATTTTAAGACAAAAATGTCCTTGTCTTCCTTATCTCCATCATCAACAGCACAATCCCTTTTCAATGATGACTCTGTGAACAACAATGGCATCACCAACAACGATAATATTACTCATCAGATTGATAAAAAGATTGCACAAAGGAAGTTCTCAGATTCAACATTTTTATCAAATCAATTTTAAAATTTTACTCATCAAATTCATACAAAGATTGCACAAAGAAAACAAAAATCAAATGTTTTAAACAATAATATCTAAAAAAAAAAAAAAAAAAAAAGACAGGACAAACAATAGATTGTCGTCATCGAATTTGGTTGTTAGTGGTGGAGTCTTTGAGGGCCTTCTGCGGCATCGGATCTGGATCTGGTTGTTGAAGAAGAGGACAAACGGTAGAAAGCGAGGATCATTTCTGACGATGTCAACGATGTCGAGCATGTGGTGCACCGGCTTATCGCTCCCGTCGTCGACTGTTTCTTCCATGCAAAAATGATGGAGAAGAGGACATCATCGTCGGGAGTGGGGTGAAAGGAGAGGCACATGAGGCGGTAGAGTGAAACCACATGGGAGTTGTTGTCGTGGAGGAAGTAGGCGCAGATCATGACTTTGAAGGCGTAGAGGTCGCGCGTGGGGAGGAGATCGAAGAGGAAGCACGCGTGGTGAAGACGATCGAAGGAGATGTAGAGGCTAAGGAGTTTTGTGGAGAGGAGGTCGTAGGTGAAGCCCAGGGTGGTAGGGAGTGGCAATGGCGGTGGTTGTTGTCCATGGTGGTGGTGGCAGAGGGAGTCCTGTTGAAGATGAGGTTTTGGATCTGGTGTTGAAGATTAGGGATGAAGAGAGGGTGGAAGAAACACAGAAAGGGTTTTCTTGACATTTCACTAAAAAATTAACACCATTAGTTAATGGTGAGGCTCGGGGGGTGCAAAAGTAATGGATTTTAATGGAGGGGGTGCAAGTGTAATAAACCCTAAATATAGGGGGACTGAATGTAATTTACTCTAAGATCTAATAGTCAATATTTATTCTTTTCACTCAAATAAAAAAAAAAACCCTCACTAAATACATTTCTTATAGAGGTAGACACAAGTTTGAGTGGATGAGATGAATCAACCCAAACCAAATCAAAGGAGAAAATTCAAGTTAGTTCATATCATTAGTTTGCTTCAAATTTAAAAATTGCAAACTTGATGATATCAATTCGGGAATTGGATTATGCTACATTGAACCCAACCCGACCTAAACATATATTATTTTAGATTTTTTTATGTTGTATAATTTTATAATTCTACTTTTTGAGACTATTAATCAACTTTCTTTCATTTTATTATAATTTTCTATTTCCCCTATTTCTTTCAATTTTTTCTGTCATAGTCAACGTTAAAGAAAATATGGTGAATGAATGATCAACTAACAATAAGACAAATTTGCTTATTTTTTTTATCAGTAAATTTGCTTAATTTTAAAAATTAAGAGACTAATTGCACTTAATTAAAAAAAAATCAAAATTACATATTAAGAATTATAAAGAGATAAAAAATACAATTAATTTTATTATTTGTTTTTTATTATTACTGGTTGATCCACAAGTTAACACATTGGACCACTAACTTCATGGATTTAAATTATTTAATAAGCAATTTGGTTTTAAAAACCTTAAACCCAAGGCTTGCAAATCTTATTTAGAACAAAAAATTTAATGTTAAAGGCATAATGGTTATACAAATTTAATATCTAACATTTATAGTAAGAGTATATTATTTTTTTTACTGCTATAATAAGAGTATTATAAATCATACATAAAGTTTTTATAACAATTTATTTACTTCCTCCCTTCCAGTTTATATGACGTTTAAGGTTTTGGCACAGATGTTAAGGAATGTAATTAATTTGTTGAATTTCCTAGAAAATATTAGGTAACTTCCTAATATACCCTTTATCTCTCTAATTAATTACTCATAGTACACTACTCCCACTCAGTATTGATTAAGGGTAATCCTGGAAAAAAATATTTAATGCAGCATTGGTTTTGTAAAACGACATCTATTTTGGAACAATTTTTTTTCTCTAAAACGTCATATAATCTGGAACGGAGGGAATACATTCATTTTTTTTCTTCATCATATGATTTATCATATCATGTGTTCTTTTCTCTCCTCTGTAATAACCAATCATAACTACCAACCATGCATGCAAGTCCATATATTATATTCTCTCTTTTTGGTCCACAACCAGTACTATATATATATAGAGGCTGCTCTCATTTCTGCATGCAAATCTCCCTTTGCATTAAAACTGATTTCTCTCTTAACCTTCAAATTCTTCCCCGCGAGAGAGTCAAAAACCACTTTCCCTCCCTTGATGCTTCTTCCATCAACAAGATTCCCCACCCCAATATTGTTATTTTAATTCTTGAGACCTTGCCAGAGGCTGTTTCTTCCTTTGCAAGAAATTAAGTTTTCAACACGAGGGTTGCAAGATCGAACAAGGTCTGAATAAAGAAAGAAACTAGAAGTAGAAGAAGATGACGGAGTCACGTTCGTGGTGTGATGATAACAGTAGCAGCAACACTGCCAAGCCTATCTGTGTGGGAAGATATGAACTAGGTCGCACCCTGACCGTGCAAAACTTCTGCATGGTCAAGCTTGCACGTGACATTGACACCGGATACAATGTAGCCATCAAAATGCTCGACATAGAAACACTTCTCAGCAACCGAATCATGCACGTGGTGTGTGTGCTCACTTTTCTATTCTACATTATATTCTATACCTTTTTTTTGTTTATATAAATACAAAACTTTATGCCACTTCACATCCAAATTACATTACTTTCATCTTTTTCAAATGTCATAGTATAGTTTACGATAGAGGATATGATATATTAATTATCACGGGTCGATCGGACATACTTTCTTAGAGATGTGATATAAATGTGTGGAATAATGTTGATATGGAAGGGATAGAGAAGAGTATATAGGTGAGTGGAAAAATTAAGATTGATCTTCTCTTTCTTTACAAGTTACGATTGTAAGCTAGCCCTGTGCATGATTTGTAATTTAATCTCCATTGTTGACTTTTAAATTTGAGAAAGAATAAAATAAAGATTTTAAATGAAACATGAAAGTCAATATCGTGACCAAGTGTTTAAAATTTTCATAAAGTTTATAATACAATTCGTTCACATGATAATTATGATTGGTTATCACAGAGGAATTTTTATTCAGTAACGAATAATGCATATATCTGTTCAAGAGACACACGTTCGTTCACATTAAAAAATAAAAAGTATAATGCATTTTTATTCAGTCATATATGAATACCATGTAGTCTTACATGCATATTTTCTGGTGTTCACCGTTTTGCAGATAGATCGAAATTTATCAACAATGAAAATGATTAGAAACCCGAATGTCGTGCCTGTGTATGAGGTTAGAAGGAATGGTTGCTACTTGCTTCTGTGTATTGCAAGATTTATTTCTTTTATCTTCAAATCTCCCTTGCCATTTTTTCACTTCTCTCTCCATTGTAAGTGACTTATAAAGATGATGCATTATTCCTGGTGTAGGTGATGGCTACCGAAATAAAGTTGTTTATTGTACTGGAACATGTAACTGGTGGAGAACTGTTTGATAAAATTGTACGACACTTTTACCTTTCCAATTGGGATCAGAGTCCTCTACAATATTTGTATTCACTCTTTACAATTGACCCAACATTTTTGGTGCTATTTTCCTGAGCCAGACAAACAGCAGGAGACTGACAGAACCGGAAGCAAGAAAATATTTTCAGCAGCTTATATGTGCTATGGCTTGCTGTCACAGTAAAGGTGTTTCCCATGGAAACTTAAAGGTGAGTGAGGTGCTGTGGCTTATGTCATTAATATGTAGTATTGTAATTTACTAGTATTAATTATCTATTAATTACAGCCAGAGAATTTGTTGGTGGATGCTGAGGGAGTGCTTAAAGTATCAGATTTTGGAATGAGTGCTCTGTCTCAACAAGTTCAAGTGAGTTATTGATGACTAATTTTTCAAAAAATTAAAAGGGCATTTATGTCCAATTGCTAATTGATTATCCTATTTTTATTATTAGCAATATGGGCTGCTTCACACAAGATGTGGTTCACCACATTATATGGCCCCAGAGGTATACTATATTACCTTTTAGTATCTCTTAAACTTCAAATTTAGTTTCTCTCTCTCTCTCTAATTAATAATATTACTGCTTTCTCTTACCATATACTATGTAGGTGGGAAGCATCACCGGCTATGAGGGTGCACAGGCTGACATCTGGTCATGTGGTGTTATTCTTTTTGTTCTATTGGCTGGTTATTTACCCTTCAATGATAAAGACATTACGACTTTATATCTAAAGGTGATTCTCGCTAAATGTTACTGTTGGTTAGCATAAGTGCATAACACATTTATCTGTGACTGGAACACATGATAACTGAGCAATTCTATCATGAATATAGTGATTTATGAAGTACAAGTAAGTACAACCAATCATAAACTCAAGATATATAAAATTCAAATAATTTCATTAAGAGCTTCCTTTTAAGTTGTTCATTTATCTTTCTTTGCTGACTTGTGATTTTTAGTTAGTTGAATTCTGCCCGTTTTTAAATTTACTGTATCTTGCAGACTTGCCAGGGTGATTTCACCTGTCCTTCATTTTTTTCTCCAAGTGTAGAGAGACTAATTAAGAGAATCCTTGATCCCAATCCTGCTACAGTAAGTACTTGACATGTTCTATTCTTGTTTAATTTGGTTGAGCTAGCCCATATATACTAATATGTTTTTTAGCAAATATTCTTTGTTTCAATTCCCTTTATGTCATTAAATTAACATGTTAACATATCACCTCTTCTGATGGCATGAAACAGCGGATTACCATTAACGAGATCTTTGAGGATGAATGGTTCAAGAATGAGCATCAACCTCCTAGATCTTCCCAGGAAAATATTAGTTCAGATAAAGTGCTAGTTTCAGTTAAGAAGCTGAAAAACCTTTTGGTTTAACTTTTATATTGGTTAAATATTGCTAAGCAGAGCTTTGGATTCTATCCTTGATGTCAATGTGCCTGATTTTGTGTACAGGATTCAAACAATGTTGAGGAGGGGCAAGATGTGGGGCCTGCAGCACCTGTGACCAGGAATGCATTAAAAAAATCTCTTGGATTCAACCTTGTTAGAAATCTTTTCAACAAGGTATACAGAGAAACTTTCAATTTAGTTATATTGTAAGTCTTTCAAACGTTTTGACCTGGTTTCCAAAGATTTAAAAATAACAATTCTAGGAAAATGTGCATTTAACGCATGTCACAAGATGAGAATGACATATAACTTTATAAGATGGATACATAGAGAATACCTCTCTCAAGACCAAGGACTTAAATTTATAATAGAAGGATAATTTGATATAGAATGGATTAAGAAGAATAAAAAAAAGTAAATTTAATTCTCTAATGGAGACCTCTTAAATTAAATATCCATTTTTCCTGTTGATATTCTTGTAAGTAGATGATACCATATGTCAATAGAATAGAAAACATTATATACTTACTGTATTTAGTTTAATCAATCCCTAAAATTACCGGATTTAATAAATTCATGAGACTTTGTTTCAAGTAATTCACATTAAAAAAAAAACTCTAATTCAACTTTTCCTGTTGAGTTTTGACACTATATGATAGACTCTTTGTTTATTAGTGACACTAAGAATACATAAATCTTCTCTCCAAATTTGATATTTCTGAAGTTGTTCTTGACCATTTGCTTAAGTTAACTTGATTTTTTGACACTTAGGTACTTGTTAAAAGGGAAACAAGGTTCATGTCCAAATGTTCTGGGAATGAGATAATTTCAGGAATTGAACATGCTGTAGCGTCTATGGGTTTCAATGTTAAGAAGAGAAAGTATAAGGTAAGAAAATTTTGTCTCTAACACATGCATGCATTTGAATTTCAAAATAATAATATTACTTGCAACTTAGCCAGAACCCTTGTAGCAGTAATAACTTGCTATCAAATTTCTACTTTTGGTAATATTTCTTATTATGCATCTCAGCTGAGGATTGAAGGGGAACAGGATGGACACAAAGGTCATCTATCAATATCCACTAAGGTACATGCTTTTCAGTTGAAGATTTAAGTTACTAGTGAGGGATCATGTTCCTACTAATTTCTAATGCTATCTTAAATTCTGTTTTTCAGATCTTTGAGGCAGACCCTCCCTTTCACACGGTTGAGATTCGAAAGACTGGAGGAGATACTCTGGAATTTGACAAGGTAAGTTTTATAAACCTTAATGAAAAATGATATATTTTGATGTTGAATCATTTTCTCCCCATGTATTTTTCTCATAATAAATGATTTTCCTTGTTTATTAACTTGAGTGGAATGGATTGTTAATGTTTGCAGTTCTACAAGGATCTCTCTGCTGGGCTGCAAGATATCATTTGGAAAGAAGAGTCTATCAACACAGAAAAAGATGGTTAGTTACTTAGTTTTATATACACAAGTCATGGTACTTTAAAGTGACACAAAAATAAAATGGTTTTGGTGGTAGTATGTTGTTTTGAATCTTCTTATGTTTATCTATGCATTGGTTTTTACCTTCTTGATAAGTATTTTGAGGTTATATTAAATAGTAATCATTTCTCTAAAATAAATTCAACTAAGCATACACTTAATTATACATTTCTCATGTTACTCTAATGTGTTGTATGTCTCAATTTTACAGGTGAGAGTACATCAGGTGCAAAGTAATTTGTTTCTCACGTATAATTGGCCTTTATGCATAGGCCTATTCGTGTTGCTGAGTGTTGGACACTTGATTGAAGAATTCTGTCATGGCAATCTTTTAAAAGTATATACTAGGTTACCTCTTTTGAACACTATCAGAAATCCTTGTGGATCATTGAATCTGTCGTGGCACATTTGTGACCTTTTTTCTTTTTAATTTTTTCAGTTAAAGATTTTATTTTTAGACATTAAAAAGAAAAGAAATTTGCTGGCTTAGGATCTTATATTTGTTTTACTCTCTCACACAAATTTCTATTTTTTTGGTTGATGTATCAAATGTGTCATGTGTGTATGTATATTTGAATCATAATTAACAAATCATGATTTGATTGATGCGGAAACTAACATTTTTTGTTGGTTAAATTACTGTTTTGGTCATCTAATTTATTTTCGATATTCGATTTGTCCTCTAATTATTAAATGATTCAATTTGGTCCTCTAATTCTTTAAAATGATTCAATTTGGTCCTGCCGTCTAAATTGACTTAACGACGTTAGGGAATTTTAACGTTAGCGCACTTTGTGGCGGTTTAAAATCGTCACTAAGTGATTTGCACATAGTGGCGATTTTGAAACCGCCACTATAATAATTTAAATACATTTAGTGGCGGTTTTAAACTGCCACAAAATGCGATGACGGAGCATGACACGTGCATTCACTAACACCGTTAGTTTAATTTAACGGCAGGATCAAATTGAACCATTTTAAAGAATTAGATGTCCAAATTGAACCATTTAATAATTAGATGACCAAATCGAATATCGAAAATAAATTAGATGACCAAAACAGTAATTTAGCCTTTTTTGTTTTTACTCAAATCATGATTTGGATTTCAACATCACGTTGAAATACAATCCAACCATGATTTTTTAATTATGTAAAAAAATATTATAATTTTACCAAACATTTTATTTATAGATAAAACTCAATTTTACCACACATGCTCGCATATGCATGCACACACAAAGTTAATATTAAAGTTACAAGAATAATTAAAATTTAGCTATTTTGATGAGTCATACTTATCATTTAACGATTTTCATTCCTAATTTAGTAGTGGGCTCACCTTGATTTTCAATAAATTTTAATCAATTTAAAAAAAGAGTGTGAAAAAGAGCGTCGCTAGAATGTTTTAATTATTGATAAATGTACGTAATAATATTGGATTTAAAAAATGATTTTTATAATATATATAATCTTGACCGTTAAAATTAAAAAATTCAAAAAAATATGATTATAATATTTGAATATTCTATTAATATAACATGATATAAAAATACTAATAATATTTTTTAATATACATTTAGTTGTAATGTGAGTATTCCAATATAATTAATTGTTACATGCGTGTGTGTATGTATCATTATTAATTGAGAAAGTTATTTTCACATTGAAAATAAGTTATTTTTACATAGAAGTGAGATAAATATTAACTATTTATTTTTAAATGGCTTAAAATGAGAGAGTACATCTCCATAAAAATTTCTAAATCCTTAAATTTTAGAAAGATCGATGAAAAACAGAAATTGTTTTTAGAAAGGTCAAAATCAAAATTTGCTCATTTATAAAGACTAAAAATATATTATTTAATTTATTTTCATATAATAAAATAAAATTTTCATTATTAATAAAGAATACATTTCATATTATAACTTTTTTATTTTTAAAAATATGTAATTTAAACATTATTCAACAATCATAACATTTTTATTTTTTACATTTATTTATGTTTTTAAATTAAAAAAATATAATGTATTTTATTAATATTTTATAAAAATATTTAACATTTTAAAATACAAATATATTTAATATTTTTATTTAACAAGTAAAAAAATTAACAATAAAAAATGGTAGTGAATGATTTAACATTATTTGATTGGTTTCATATAATGCAGGCGCAGGCATTGGTATCGTAAATAATATTCGTATTCGCAGTGGCGTCCACGCGCTGACACTTGCTTATATGCGCGAAGCTGCCATTCCCACTCTTTCTTCACTCGTCAATTTCATTCGCTACTTTCAGAATTTGAGAAACTCGCCACAGAGAGAGAGAGAGAATGAGGGAAGAGGTTATCAGCTCCGGAGGCACCGTTGATCCAACACCTGCTGCCAGGTACTCCGTTCTTCTCTCTCACTTCCTCGCAAACGTTCAATTCTTCCCAAATTAGGGTTTCCTTTTGCGTGGATTTGTGTAACCGTTGTTTTCAATTTGCTCAATTTCGCCGCGTACTTGCCAATTGAACTTGAATTTGATAGTAAAACACAGTGATATTGCTGTTGCTGCTCCAGCAGCTCGAGAATTGGATCTAATTAACAAAAAATTGCGGTGTCGTGCTGTTTTTGTTGCGAATTGTGTGCTTTTGAAATGTTGTGCTTATGCTCTTACTTACTATGTAGTTTCTTGCTTGTGTTTGTTTTGTTTGACGTCATTCGTGTCATTACAAAGGAGATAAAGGACACTTTCTAATCGTATTCCTGAAATTTCTTATTGAGAATTGAAGAGTAGATATTGTGCATACCCGTGGAAGTACTAACAGGAGTGGCCTCACTGTCTTGGGTTAATTTTAATAAAGTTTATGCTTGTCTATGGCATTCTGGTAAACAAAGTCTGGTTCGAAATAGCGTGAAAGAAATGAGAGGAAAACAAATAGGAAGGATAGAAATAAAAGAGAAAAGGGTAGAAAAGATATGTTTGGATGGATACAAATAAGAAGGAAAGAAGTCTCCACATGTTTGGATGGGTGGAAGAAAGAGTGGAAATAAATAAATTATACGAAAAGTATTCTTATACTATTTAAAAATGTTAGATTAAAATAAAAAAAATTAAACTTTTTACTTCATTATTTTTTTCTTAACATAAAATTATTTATTATTTGTTTTATTTTTATGTCATAAAAAATTGTTTAATTTTTAAGAAACTAGAACAAAAAAATAGAAAAGAGAGATCTTCTCCCCCCACTATTTCAATTTTCATTCCAATTTGGGGCAAGGGGGAGTTTTTCTCTGTGGGTCCTACAGAAAAAAAATTGTGCATTGACTTCCACATGATACTTTGTATTTTAAGCTTGCTAGCACAACCTCCCACCATCCTAGATTGGGGAGCATAGGTGGCATAGCTTTGGCCAGCACAGCCTTGGTTATTTGTGCCATTGATCACTTAGGTCTCTACCATTTTGCTCAAGCCCCTCTATCTCATCATTTTCCATTTTCCTGAACTCCTCCGATAGTTATTACCAAGAACTATTGGCTCCATAATAACCAGAGACTCACAAGAGATAATTATGCTATTTACTGTTCCACAATAAAAAGCATTGAAGCTGAACCTCCTAAGCAGGATAAGCTATCCTACCAAATATTTCTTTTGGGTGCCTCGCGTGTTTTCTCTACTAAGTACTCACACAAGAGGCTAAATCGTCACCATATTATATCTCCTTCGTGTAAAACAGATACAACAATAATAGTTTTATCTCGCTAGGTGAGGTCACTACATGGATTATATGATGTCTTTGGCTCAGTTAAAAACCATATTTTTGAGGACATTATTCACTATGTGATTCTTTTTTATAATTTTTTCTAATGTCCTTGGTCCCCCTCTACCCCTTTTCACAGGGATAAAAACTATGCGATCTCTCCTCTTCAGTGCCTTTAGTGACCTTTGCATGTGTCTAAACTACCTTATCCAATTTTGTCATTTTTTCCTTGATAGGTGTCACACTAATATCTCCCCCTATACAATTATTCCATATCCTGTCCTTTTTTGTGTGGCCACACTTCCATCTTAATATACTCATTTATGCTATTTCTACTTTTTTCTCTTGTTGTCCATTTAAAGCCTAACATTCACTACCATAGTATGTAGCTGATCGTATAGCAATATGATAAAACTTCCTTTTAAGATTGGTAAGTACTTTGTGGTCACAAATAACCCCATGCCTTTTCTCCATTTTAACCACTCAACTTGTATCCTGTGTGTGACATATTCATTAATTTCTCTATCATGTTATAATATTGATCTAGATACTTAAACTTAGAAACTTATGGTATGGCATCTCCAATCTCTACCTCCCAGTCATTTTCTTCTTGTTTCTTTCTTGCTAAAATTGCAATACATATCCCATGTCTTAATCCTACTGAAGTGAAAACCCTTTGGTTCCAATGTGTGTTTGTAAAGCTCAAGTTTAGAATTAACCTCCTTCCTTGATACATGTAAAACAGTTTTTATGGATTTTAACTTAATGTATATGTGATGTATGGCTGGTGATTGTAAATTGTGATAATTTTTATAGGACACTCAATTGTCTTGTGTATTATGTTGTTCATTTGACCTTCTCAATTGACAAATTATTCACAATTTTATCAGTTCTGCTGGGGCATCATCCCCAGGTGTTCCAATGAATGTTGGCAGCATAGATGGGTCAAGTCATGGACAAGTCTCTAAAGCAGCTTCTCTCTCATGTGTTGGTTCACAACCACCATGGACTTCCTTGAGCACAAGTGCTGGTGGTTCTGCTTTTGGTTCTTCAAGATCTTCATGTAGACCTTGGGAAAGGGGAGATTTATTAAGACGTTTGGCTACATTTATTCCTTCAAATTGGCTTGGGAAGCCTCAGGTTTGAATTGACCATCTTTTCCTTGTGGGTAGTATGTTACTGATTCACTTATGCTTCAATATCTTAATGATATTCTGTAGGCCTAGATGACAAAGAGTTGTATGTCTGAAGTCAACAATGCATATGCTTGTTTTAAACTTGTAATGATTACCCTTGTGATAGTTTCTTTTTATGCTTATACCTTATAGATTATGATAGGAACTTAAATTGTTATACAATGTAAACAAAATCATTATTATGTATCCTTTTTTTTTTACCATAAATAGAAACCTTGGTTCTTCTTACAGCCTGTAATCTAATACATGTTGCTGTTTTCTCTCTCTCTTTTATTTTCTTTTTTTTTTTCCGGGTTTCTATTATTTTGGGAAACCCAAAAAAGTCTTGGTGCTTTCCCAATGCTTACTAACATGCACTCAATTTTCATATTATCTCCCACCCCCCAATCCAGTAGGGAGCCCTGAGAGCTCCCCAGATTCCAGAAGCCAACATAATAATGGCAGCTGAATTTTGGTGGCATTGTGCAGTTATTTACTTCTTTGGTACATTTGGGTGGAGAGTATCACTTAAAGTTTTGACACTAAGTGGGGATCCAGCTGAATGTGTTCAGTGATGTGAATTTTCTACTTATTTGTCTACAGAAACTAATTTTAATCTGGGATCTGTCACATTCGCATGAAGTAGTTGTCCAAGGATATGTTGATCTGTTAGGGCACAAGCTTTAGCTATTGAGCATGTATAGATAATAGATATGGATAATATGTTACACTTGCTACTCCAAATCTTCTAAGTAGATATGATGCAGTCTCCAGGGATCACATGTCCTCTTTAATTTCTTCCAGATCATCAGTTCATTGGCTTGTGCTCAGAAAGGCTGGATGAATAATGGTGTAGACAAAATTGCTTGCGAGTCATGTGGTTCTTGCCTGAGTTTTACAGCATTGCCATCTTGGACATCAGCTGAAGGTTGGTGATTGCAAATTTGCAACCTAAGTACTTTTGGCTACTTTGTTTTCTCTAAAATGTGGCATGTTAATAACTGGAGGTAGAAATTATAAGAGCAGCCAATGCTTTCATGTGGATCATGGATGTTAAAAGGCATACTTTGTCGAGGTACCTACAGGGCAGATGTAGAAGTAGGGGGAATTTTTGAGAAAATTATCGGATTAAAATCACAAGTGTAGCTTTACTTTCAGAGAACTACTGTCTATTGTTAACTTGTAAATCCCCAAACATAAATATAGTCCTTCCTCACTTAGTGTATAAGTAGAACATTAAAAGCAATGATGCTGCCTATATGAAATTTTATATGTCACTTGAGAAACTTAGTTTTGAATGTGTAGAACTTAACTTCTACACTCAGCCAAAGCTTTCTTTATATAAAGGAAACCATTACAAAAGTCAACAAAAGCAACTAAGGTGCAGACTTAGCACTTCTACAGAAAACATCATAGGTAAAGAAGAAGAAGACTATTACAAGACAGTCAATAATAAAATACACCATTTAAACTTAACACTCCCCCTCAAGCTGGAGCATATAAATCATATGCTCCAAGCTTGGTACATATGAATTGAATCCGAGGTCCTCTCAAGGATTTAGTCAGAATATCTGCAAGTTGATTATTTGAGTTGACAAACTCAGTGCTAATCTCCTTGGACAGCAACTTCTCCCTTACAAAATGGCAGTCAATCTCTATATGTTTAGTTCTCTCATGAAATACTGGATTAGAAGCAATGTGGAGGGCTGCCTGGTTATCACAATACAACTTCATTGGCTGAATTTCACAGAATTTTAGCTCTTGAAGGAGTTGTTTGATCCACACCAATTCACATGTGGCAGAGGCCATAGCCCTATATTCTGCTTCTGCACTAGACCGAGCAACATTGTTTTGTTTCTTGCTTTTCCAAGAGATAACATTTCCTCCAATGGACACACAAAATCCTGTAGTAGAACGTCTGTCTATGGGAGAACCTGCCCAATCAGCATCACAATATCCAGAAATTTGAGTGTCTCCTTTATCTTCATATAGCAATCCTTGACCTGGAGTTTTCTTGATATATCTGAGAATGCGAATCACTGCATTCCAGTGATCAACATGAGGAGCCTGCATGAACTGACTAACAACTCCCACTGCAAATGAAATATCAGGCCTGGTAATAGTGAGATAGATGAGTTTCCCAACTAGTCTTCTATACCTTTCTGGATTTGAATATGGCTCACCTTGGTCTGCCATTAACTTTTGATTTGGGTCCATAGGACTATCAATGGGTCTACAGTTAATCATACATGTCTCTTCCAGAATATCCAAGGCATACTTTCTCTGTGAAATAACAATACCTTCCTTGGATTGAGCTACCTCTATACCAAGGAAGTATTTCAGGTGACCAAGATCCTTAGTCTGAAAGTGACTAAATAAATGTTGTTTCAGCTGAGAGATTCTAGCATCATCATTCCCAGTAATTACTATATCATCGACATAAACAACTAAGTAAACACATTTTCCAGGAGAAGTGTGACAATAAAAAACAGAGTGATCTGCCTCACTGCGTTTCATCCCAAAATTCTGCACAACATGGCTAAATTTTCCAAACCAAGCTCTTGGAGACTGTTTAAGCCCATAGAGAGAACGATGAAGTCGACAAACTAAACCAGACTCCCCCTGAGCAACAAATCCAGGAGGTTGCTCCATGTAAATCTCCTCCTCCAACTCTCCATGAAGAAAAGCATTTTTAATGTCTAACTGATGAAGAGGCCAATGACGGATAGCAACCATGGCAAGAAAGAGACGAATAGTGGTGATCTTAGCCACAGGAGAAAAAGTATCCCCATAATCAAGACCATATATCTGAGTGTAGCCTTTGGCTACCAAACGAGCCTTAAGACGGTCAATTTCACCATTAGGACCAACTTTGATAGCATATACCCACCGACAACCAACTGCTTTCTTCCCAGGAGGAAGGGAAACCAACTCCCATGTATCACTATGTTCAAGAGCCTGCATTTCAACAATCATAGCTTGTCGCCATCCAGGGTGAGCAAGTGCTTCATGAACATTCTTTGGAATAGTAATGGAAGATAAGGAGGAAACAAGGGAAAAGTATAAAGGAGATAAACGATGGTAACTCAAAAAATTATAATTAGGATTAGTGTTTCGAGTAGATCGAATACCTTTCCTAAGAGCAATAGGCCAACCTAATGTTGCATCAGGGAAAGGTGATGATGGAGAAGGATCCGTTGTAGAGGCGACTGAGGGAGAAGGACATGAATCCAGAGGACTTTCGTGCATCGTGGGACTAGCTCTTTGTGTCCTGCTCTGGTAGGTAGAAAGAGGAGATGAAGGAGATGGAGATAATTCAGCTTGACTGTTGATTTGAGAAAGGGGCTGAATTTCTCCTTGGTTAGATGTTACCTGAGTAGAAGAAACTACTGGGCTGAAAAAGGGAATAGGCAAAACTTGTTGTATAGAATTAGAATCTTGCTTAGAGGAGAAGAACAAGGTGTCTTCAAAGAAAGTAACATCAGCAGACATGTAGTATCTTTTAGAGGTTGGAGAGTAACATTTGTATCCCTTTTGAAGACGCGAATATCCAAGGAACACACATTTGATAGCTCGTGCTGAAAGCTTATCAAGACCTGGAGAGACATCATGAACAAAACATGTACAACCAAAGACCTTTGGGGAAACATGATACAAGGGTTCCTTGGGAAAAATAATCGAGTGAGGAATTTTATTTTCAAGGGATGAAGAGGGCATCCTATTTATTAAAAAACAAGCAGTGAGAACTGCATCACCCCAATGGTGAACAGGAACATTTGCATTAAGCAGTAAGGTTCGTGCAGTCTCAACTAAATGTCTATTTTTTCTTTCAGAAATTCCATTTTGTTGTGGTGTGTGAGGACATGTGGACTGATGTAAGATGCCCTGTGAAGATAAAAATGAAGAAAGTTTTAAAGAGAAATATTCCTTGGCATTGTCACTTCTAAGAATTTTAATTATCTTCCCAAATTGATTTTTAATCTCATTAAAGAAAGACATGAAAATAGACAAAAGTTCAGATCTATCTTTCATTAAATAAACCCAAGTACATCGAGAATATTCATCAATAAAAGTAACAAAATATCTGAATCCAAAAGATGTTACACGGCTTGGTCCCCAAATATCTGAATGAATGGTAGAGAAAACAGAGTTACATCTTTTTTCAGTTTGCTTGGGAAAAGATGATCTAATATGTTTGCCTAATTGACATGATTCACAATCTAAAATATGTAATTTGTTGAGACTTGGGACCATTATCTTCAATTTTGCTAGACTAGGGTGACCGAGACGGTCATGCAAAAGCTTTGGAGATGAGGCTACAAAACAGGACACAGAAGGGCTGATTTCCAAATAGTAGAGACCTCGTGATTCATGTCCTACGCCAATCAGACGGCCCGTACCACGTTCCTGTATGACAAAGGAATCAGCATCAAATGTTACTGAACAATTTAAGGAGCGAGTCAATTGACTCAGTGAGATCAAGTTATAAGGACAATTAGGAATATACAAAACAGAATTTAGATTTAAGGAGGAAGAAAGGGGAACTTGACCAACTCCTTTAGATGCAACTTTGGACCCATTGGCTAGTGTAACAAGATGAGGAAATTTAGGTGGAGAAATATATGAGAACCAGGAGTTATTACCAGAAATATGATCAGAAGCACCTGAATCAACTATCCATGGACCTTGACTCTCCACAGATTGAGAGACGCAGGCCGTTGAAACACTTGGCACTGAGGAAGATTGGGCTTGACTGCTAGATTTTAGCCTCAGGTATTCTTGATATTCTTCATCAGAAAACTTAGGTTCAACTTTCTCAGATGTGGAGACATTTGCTGCCTTGTCAGGAAAACCATGCAGAGAGTAACACTTATCTTGAGTATGACCCATTCTTTGACAGTATGAGCACTTGGGACGACCACCTCTACCACCACGTCCTCCTCTATTACCACGGCCCCCTCTACCACGAAATGCTGCCATGGCTGAAGTTTCAATTGCTTCGGTTGAATTCTCACCTTTCACCAAGGTAGGGACACGAAGGAGTCTAGTGACTAAGCTGTTCATTGAGGGGATTTGATCACCTGCTAGAATTTGGTCATGCACATGATCAAATTCTGAGTGTAGACTCCGCAAGATCAGGACCATAAATAGCTTATCAAGTTTCTTCTTCATTTCTTCAGAAGAATCACATACAATAAGCTTTCTTAATTCTTCAACTGCAGCTTTGGCTTTGGCTATGTGTGGGACCATATCATGGTTAGTCTGTTGAAGGGAGACAACTCTTTGGGTTGAGTCAAACAAACGTTGAATATCATTAGCAAAAACCTCCTGGGCATTCTTCCAGAAAGAGCAACAAGTCTTGAATGATCTGAGTGTCTCTAATAGCTCAGGATCTACGGACTGCCATAGTACAGCACACAGCTGGAAATCAATTTTCTGCCACTGAGCTATATTTTCATCTGGAACTTCACTGACTTTCTTCTCCAAATGATCATGGTATCCTTGACCAAGGAACCACAACTCAACTGAGGCAGACCAAGACGGGTAATTCTTCCAGTTGAGTTTTTCAGTTGAAATAGTGGGAGTTCCAGAAAAGAGAGGAGTAGAAGTGAGAGTGGAGCCCGTAGAAGTCATCTTAAGAAAGACAAAGATAAGGAATCCTTCACAGAGACACAACTTTCACTGAAGGAGGTGGAGATGCAAGGAACACAGCTTATCAAGCTTAGCTTTGGCAGTTGGAGGAGGAGATGAAGACCTAAAATTGAAAAACAAGGTAAAACTATGACCTGAGACTTGGAAAGGGCTCAGAAAGTGCCGACGAACACAACCCAGGAGGCGCGACGAAGATCCGGGCAACAGAAGCCGGCGCGTGAGACTCACGCGCCTGAAGGAGTGCGAGACTGTGGCGGCGCGTGGGAGCGCGTGCCGTCTCTTCTGCTCGCGAGACTTGTTGGGTTGGGTCGCGCTCAGAGAGGCGCTCCAAACCCTGAGCTCGCCGTGAAAAATGCCGCCGGTCAACGGCGGTCAACGGCGGTCAACGGCGGCGGACGGTGGTCGGCGACGGCGGACGGTGCTCGGCGACGGCGGACAACGGTGGAACAGCAGAGCTGGACCGTTCAGCTCTGATACCAACTTGAGAAACTTAGTTTTGAATGTGTAGAACTTAACTTCTACACTCAGCCAAAGCTTTCTTTATATAAAGGAAACCATTACAAAAGTCAACAAAAGCAACTAAGGTACAGACTTAGCACTTCTATAGAAAACATCATAGGTAAAGAAGAAGAAGACTATTACAAGACAGTCAATAATAAAATACACCATTTAAACTTAACAATGTCCAAAAATGAATGTAGCTAAATGTTGTATAACTTGTTGTCTATGAAATGAGATTTAATGCAGTATGCCAGTTTGTCTGAAAATTTTATGGGGATAGGATTATGTTTTTTTATTTTTATTTATTTCTCTTGGGTTTTCAGCTCATGGCTTTTACCGGGGGGGAGGGGAGCTATTTTTTATATGGATGTAATTTTACTTGTACCACTTTGTTTCAAGGTTCCTATAGGCTATTGTATAACAAGTCTTTATAAAAATTAAAAATAAAGGGACAATATGTAAGTTTTGCATACAAGTTATTACTCTTTATATCTAAGCAACTCTTATTCAGTTCAAATCATTTGAGATCTTTTTATATATTTTTTCTTGAAACAGTTACACAAATATAATCTTATTTTGATCTTGTTTTCAAGCAAACCGTATCTGGTAACTAGGCTAAAGGACTTCTCTGCTGTTGCTGATTATATTCATCAGTTGTTTTTAACTTGTTTTCTTATTGTCATGGCCAAAGCTCAAAATGCCAGCGAATCCTTTGCCAGGCAGCTGGATTCAGGTCATAAGGTTAATTGCCCTTGGAAAGGAAACAGCTGTCCAGAAAGCTTAGTGCAGTTCCCTCCAACTTCTCCATCTGCCTTAATTGGTGGCTACAAGGATAGATGTGATGGACTTGTACAATTTCACTGTCTTCCTGTGGTAGCCATCTCTGCAATTGAGTTGATGTCTGTTTCTCGTGGCCCACAGATTGAACACTTTCTATCACAGTCTCAGAATTTTATGTCAGGAGAAGTAGACATCAAACCAGAGATTATATCTGAGCTTGAAAACTCTCAAGATGAGGCATACTGTTTATATTCTCGTGTAAGCTTTTATACTTTTTTGTCTTGTTGATACTTTGGTTGCTACTCTGTCACATGCTTATTTTCTATTAATGTATCTTCCTTTTGGCAGGCACAGAAGCTTATAAGCCTTTGTGGGTGGGAACCAAGCTGGCTTTTAAATGTTCAAGACTGTGAAGAACACTCTGCCCAATCTGAAAGAAATGGATATTCTTTTGGCCCAAGCAAGACTCAACTTCATCTTACTCAAGATCCCGGGTCAAAGGCAGTTTCTGCTTCTACTAAATTGGATGCCAGAAAGGCAAAGGCTTCTCTTAAGGAGTCTAGACTTGACTCTAGGTCACCTTTGCTTGATTGTAGCTTATGTGGCGCTACTGTTAGAATTTCAGATTTTCTGACAGTTCCTTGTCCTGCTCGTTTTGCACCTAACAGTATAGATATTCCTGATACTAGTAAAAAAATAGGATTGACTCGTGGAGCGAGTGCAGCTAGTGGAATCAGTGGTTGGATTGCAGCTGATGATACAGAGAAAGATCAGACTGTAGACCGTGACGAAGTTGCAACAATGAATGAGGGGAAATTGTTGGCGAACACAGATTTAGATTTAAATCTTACCATGGCAGGGGGTTTTCCTTTTACACCTTTGGGCAGGACAGCAACATCTGAATATACTCATGATGAAGATATGGGAAGGGATTTAATGATCGGCCAGCCTTCAGGGAGCGAGATTGGTGATCGTGCAGCTTCATATGAATCACGTGGGCCAAGCTCTCATAAGAGAAATCTTGAAAAAGGTGGAAGCTCAGATGACCGGCCCATTCTTAGGTTGCAGCAGCAGGCTGATAGTGTTGAAGGAACTGTCATTGATCGTGATGGTGATGAAGTTACAGATGGTGGACAATATTCAGCTGGTCCTTCAAAACGTGCGCGTGACTCTGATATTTTCGACACATATTGTTCACCTCATCAAAGAGACTCATCTGGTGCTGGTCCGAGTCATTCAATGGGTTTAGAGGCTTATGTTACTGGAAATCGAGTTTCTTCATACCATCAAGGTAGTGACCGCCCAATAGGTATCCAATCAGCTAGGGACTCAACCCGTGCGTCATCTGTCATTGCAATGGACACAATATGTCACAGTGTGAATGATGATTCTATGGAAAGTGTTGAAAATTACCCTGGAGACCTTGATGATGTTCATTTCCCCTCCTCTAGCATATATGGCAATGTGGACATGAATGAAAGATCTGAACTGAATAACAGCAATCTAGCTCAGCAAAGTACTTGCTTACAAACAGCTACTGAAGTTGCCCGTGGTGATGTGGGTGTCAGTAGTACAAACTATGGGGAAGAACTTTTCAATGCAGAAACTGTGACTGCTCAGGCTCGCGATGGAATTAGTTTGGGCATCAGTGGAGGGAGTGTTGGAATGTGTGCTAGTCATGAAGCTGAAATCCACGGGGCTGATATATCTGTGCACAGAGCTGATAGTGTTGTTGGTGAAATGGAACAGAGAGTAGAAGATGCTGAAAATCAGGGACAGACAGGTGAATCAGTTCCAGATCCAGGTCTAATGGATGAGATTATTCCTGATGATATGAACAGGGAAGATCCTGTTGGTGATAGCCAGGAGATGATGTTTCACTCTGCAGGAAGAACAGACAGTGGGTCAAAAATTGGCTGTTCTACAAAGGCAGAATCTGTTGAAAGTGGTGAAAAGATTAGTCAAAACTGCAATCTTCTACCTGCTAATAGTAGTCACCCATCTCGCTCTTGTAATGCTAATATTTATTCTGGTTGTGAAAATACTAATGAAGAGATCATGAAGGATGGTAAATCATCATTTGCCAACAATTGTGCTCTCCCTGAATCAGATTTTACCACTGCAAATGGGATAGGTAAGCTCTGTATTTTTAATTGTCTTGAACTTTTTTGCTTGTTACCCTGCCTTGTTAGTGCTACAGCAGTTGATCAAGAATAAATGCATTTGAGAAAGTAGGGGTAGCACCTGTTGAGGAAAAGATGGTTCTCACTTCTCACGCTTTAGTGGTTCGGTCATGTGAGTGAAAATCAATGGAAATCCCAATAAAAAGAGTGGATTATGGAGGGTAGTCCAATAATTAGAGGTGAGAAAGACCAAGAAAAACTCTGGGTTAGACAACTAAAAAGGACTTGGATCTAAATAGATTTTGAAGACTTGGTTCGTGACAGAATACAATTGTGTTGCATGATCCATGTAGCAAGCTTCACCTTGGGCAAAGTTTTTTTTGTTATTGTTGAAACGTTACCATGAAACTTAGGGTCTGTTTATTTGAGAAAACATTTTCTGTTTTCAGAAATAATTACTAAAATGGCACTTTATTTTTGTTTTATTTCCTACTCCCAAAGATTTGTATAGGAAATGGTGAACACAACCTTTTTTGGTTTCCACCATTTCCTTTACAAATCTTTGAAAAAGTGAAAACCAGGTGGCTTTTTAAATTTTCACTGTTGTCAATTTTTTTTAAAAAAATTATTGAAATTTAATTTAGAGATAGAGATAAAAGAAGATGGATTGAAAGAGATAATCATTTAAAAAGGTCAAGTATATATATGAAGATAAAAGGAGAGTAGTTTGAGATAGTTGAGCCATTGAGAAACAAGTTTTTTGGCTAGTTGTGAAAGTAGTGTGTGAAATGCACCTCCAAAATAGAGAAGAGTGGGAATGTTGAGTGTCTAATTGAGAGAGTAGAGAGAGTGAGTGTCTCACTTTCCAAAATATATATTCTAATTTATAATATAGGAGTATATATATACTCTTGTTGTCGCTACTTTTCATCTAGCATCAAATTCAAAATGGATATTCTATTCATTCCATGGTCCTGTTGCACTTCATTCATTAGTTGTACATATTTTTGGAGCATAGCTACTGACATTGAGCAATTCTTTAGGCCCTCCAAAAGGAGAGAGTAATTATGAAGCTGCAGAGTTTGATCCTATTGTGCATCACAATCAATGTTGCCCTTGGGTGAATGGCAATGTTGCTGCTGCTGGTTGTGCTAGTTCTGTTCCAAGCACAAGTAGTGATGCAATTGCCCTTTGCGGTTGGCAGCTGACGTTAGATGCTTTGGATGCTTTGCGATCACTGGGGCACAATGCAATTCCAACAGTACCGTCTGAGTCTGCTGCATCCTTGTACAAGGTTTGTCTGTCTCACTCGTCATTTGTTTTTACATTTTTGCCTTATTGTAATTTTGTTTAGATGAACAATAAGCCTTGACGCATGACATGAGCAGATTGCCATGAATTTATTTCATTTTATTCTGTTGGAAGTTTGAGTTTCTTGTACAAACTGCTTTTTATTGATACAATGTGACTAGACCAATACATTTCTCTTGCCCATGCTGCGGATGTCCAATTTGTTTGATGGATGTGAAGATTTGTTTAGGTTAACTTAGGTGACAAACTGAGATTTTCTTTACCAACTTCCACATGTATGTATCTTTTATTCTTATGATATGCATTAAGATCTTGTTTGGATAAGTTTTTCCATAAGCACTTATAAAAGAAGAAAATAAGAAGACAAAATGAAATAAGCTTCTCCTATAAGTTAAAATTAGTTTAGGTATAAGTTCAAATCGGTCTTTTGTAGAAGGTAAAATGGAAGACATCCCAACCAAAAGTGGTAGAGGAAGACACAAAACTTTAGGAGAAAACAATACACAATACCTTGCTTTAAATGAATTTATTAATAATTTGATAGAGCCTTATGGCATAATTGATCCTTGAAGACATCTAGTGTTTGAAGGCTTGGATGTTGTTGTTGACTTGTAATCATTGGCATTTAGTTCAAATGCTAGGCTTTAGCTACATTTTTTTAACTAGTATACTATAGTACTACACAATAACATTGAACTTCACACAAAATTTTGAGTTATGTAATACTACCTCCGGTCCTATATATAAGAAACAAATACCTAATTCATTAAAACCAATAAAAGTGGTTAGACTAGTTAATTTGTCATCAATTTTAAATTTATTCCAAGACTACCCATGAATTAAATGATTTAAAAGGTGGTTATTTTTCAAAAGATAGTTTTTTCAACCAATGAGTGTATCTTGTTTTGTTGATAGCTCAATAAATGCACCCACTTTCATGGGGAAATGAGTCTATATCATTATTAGATCTCAATAAATTAGGGATAAAAAGGAAATTTAGCAATAAATTCACTTAAAAGTAGTCCTATGTTTCTTATAATTAAGACCAAGAAAATGTTGCTTTTTGTTTCTTATATATAGGAACGGAGGTAGTATTAGATTTTAATAGACTAATGAATGAGGGATATAAGTCATGTACTGTCTTGTTA
The DNA here is from genome assembly GCA_026413185.1 of Pueraria montana var. lobata. Classification (NCBI taxonomy): domain Eukaryota; kingdom Viridiplantae; phylum Streptophyta; class Magnoliopsida; order Fabales; family Fabaceae; genus Pueraria; species Pueraria montana. The sequence continues at coordinate 21,121,214 of CM048648.1, read as the reverse complement.
AAATCTAGAAGTTTGTAAGTATTGATAAATTGAGAATGATTGTGTGCTGATCCATAGGTCTAATGAAGTCCAGTACTTGAACTATATATATCATGTAGTGTTGCAGCATATAAACCTGTTGTCTTGTTTTACACGTTTCTATTAGTTCTTTAGTAATTTATATGTAGGGCAGAAGTTTTTTTTTTTCTCCTTTGGTATTAGAGCTGTTTCTTCCAATATTTTCCTTTCAAAGAAATAGTGGATAATACGTTGAAAGATGTCTTTAGGGGCTGGCTTAGGATACTGCAGAGCTGCCCCAGCCTTTCAATATGAATATTTGATTTTTAAAATCACAATTGGTGCTCTTACAATTTATTGTTATTTTCCCCTTCTAAACTAACATCTAGAGAAATTTGTTGCTATTTTCAACTTGCTTGATATAGAAACTACTATGAAATTGAACTGTGTTTGTAATAAATTTCTTCATATGTTGTTTGTTTCTGTAATTAAATTAATCCATAGATGTTTATACCCTACATTGAATAATTTGTGTTCATGTTCTCTGGCTTGAATCTCTTGCTGCAGAATGACCAGCAAGCACCTGGTCAAAAACTCTTTCGCAACCACTCTATGAGCCGAAGCCATGGTCAACTCTGAGATTTTGTTTCGAGTATTGGGTGTTTCCATTTCCTTGTAAGTGGCTAATGTTACAGCTTACATCTTAAAAATTTGATAAACAAAGTGTTGTTACTTTACATTATAGATTTGACTCCTCTGAAATGAATAAGCATGTGAAATGAGAAAAGTAAGGATGTATCCGCTCTTAAATTTAAATTAAAGTTTCTCATAAACTTTACCCACCTTAATTCTAAGGTGGATGAACCCTTACCTTTTTACTTTAAAAGTTTTAAATGGCTACTTTTTTCAACTCAAACTTGTGCTTTGCCTTGCTTTCACCAACACTTTTTGTTGTCCTAACTTTTGCAGGATTATAGAGGTTTATTTGACCGAACTATACGTGGTGTTCTTGCATATTTCAGTTTCCCTTGCTAGAGCTCAGTGAGTTTGTAGCAGACATGTTGCTTTTTTCCCGGCTTTGCACATGCTAATGCCATAAAGGGAAACCGGTTGTTCAGCAGAACGGGGATCTTGCATCACTCTGCGTTGCCGATCAATAATGTCGGAAGATTGAAAAGTTTTTATCAAACTATCTACTTCAAAGACCTGTAGTTTCAGCATTAAATTGTAAATACTGGAAATTTCCTTTATGGTGGAATTGTGTTTGGGCCTTTGGCCCTTTTGTAATGTGTTAATTAATTAGAAATTTCTTAAAAATTTTCCCTTTTTTTGTTTAAATTTCAAGTGGACACATTTTTACTACTGAATAAATGTGAATTTCATCATTTTATTACAGAGGTGATCTTATACTCTCTTTGTCCTATAATAAATGTCATTTTAGACTTTTTTTTTTTACACAAATTAAGAAAAGTTAATAAATAAATGAAATGAAGTAACAATTTTATGAAATTAACCTTATTAATCTTCTTTGTTAGAAATGATACAACAATAGTAGCATTTTAAAAAATATTATTAGGGGTATAAATAAAAAAAAGTAATTAATATTATATTAAAAAGGACACTTTTATTATAACTATAATGACACCTTTTTTTTTTATACGACTGGGATGAAAAGAAAAATAATTTCTGATAATTGCAGATGCACGTGTTAATGTTGGTTATTGAATGGTTCTTTTTACCGATAAAATGTAAGAATCTCGAGTATGACACCTCTGCACTTAGTATCTTGTTATCTGGGAGTGTCATGACTTCTACTAATCTAGCCGAAAGTGATCATGTAATTTAGCTGTAGCTAATGAAATGGAGTTGCAATAGGGTTATAGGGTTCTATATGAATCATACAAACTAACTCTCGCTTCCATGTCATCATATACAAATCAAATACTAAGACCAACCAAATTACCTTCTGCTAACTACATCAGGAAATAATACCTACTAAAGCATCATACAGCTTATGAAGTTATGATACAAACATAAATAAAACAGCAGATCCATCAGTAACTATTTGTACAAAAGAGCTGATGTTTTCAAGTTTCATGTATTTAGCTATATCTGCTGCTTGTCAACCAACACTCCTCAGTGCATTCCAAAAGAGCTGATGTTTTCAAGTTTCATGTGTTTGTCCACAACTTACAAGACAAAACTGAGTTATCAAGATTAGAGTCATCCACTGGTTAAAAGGAAACATCTTCAGAAATGAATGCAGCCCATGCATCCTGTTTCAATGTGAATTTAGAATCAGCATTGATCCTCAGTGCATTCTTTATTGCCTCAAAAATACTTAATGGTAGAAGTAGAATTTATCCATATATGGTCTATAAATTTTACACACCTGAAGAATTGTAAAAGCCTTCTCTGCTACATACTTCTGTAGGGGTGTTGCTCCTCTTTGCTGCAGTTTGTCTGGATGCAGGCATAACCTTGCTTTCTGATAAGCCTTCTTCACCTGTGAGCTTTCTAATAGACTCATAATAGGAATAGCATACCAGCCCTTCTCAGGCCTTAGAATCTGGCAATGAAAAAATACAACCAGGTCAATTCTCCTGTTATCTGTATATGTCAAAGGGCCAAGGGGTATAAAACTACAGAAGATTTCATAAATTGTCAGTAATATGAAATCATCAACAGAGAAAATCTTACATGATGTAGTGTTGAAAGTAGTAGCCTAATATCTGTTTCCTTGCCGGAAGACCACAATCTTATATCTCTGTCTAATTTCTCCGTTTCTGTCTGTTGCTTCTGTAGAAAAAGCACAGCTATCAATATTTATTATGAGGAAATAGAAAACAAAGGAAAATCCTAATACGAATATCTGCCTTTACAAAGTATGGAAGTTTTAACTGCTTCAGAAATACATGCAATTTTTGGTAGAAATTAATTTACTCATTTCTAATCACACACACAATTTTCTTTATTATTCTAATTTGACTCAGGTTTTGGATGGTTTTGATTTTACCCTTAGTCCAGACATCACGTATAGAAGAATATATTCTGCCATTTATTTTCTTGAAGAATATCTTTTATCAACTAGTAAAGTGATCTTGTGAAATTGGAGGTTGTGTCATGAATCTTCAACGATTGGCAAAGCATGGAATGGTTTAAATTGAAATCACTTCAAAGAAGATTGCTTTTATTAGATTGTTGCCCTTTTTTCCAATTTTACAACCCAACATCATATTTCAAACATTTATTTTCATAAAAAATCCGATTAAGCTTTGTATCAGTTATATGATATGATATTCTGATGCTTATTTAGGCTTATCAAATACATTACCTCCTGAGTTTGAACTATTCCAATTCCATCATCATGGTATTCACTTGTATCAGAGCTTCCTGCATCAAAAGATACAAACATAAGTGTCTGCTATTGTCCGTTTCAGGACTACAACATGCTGTTGATGAAACTTTCTATTAGCCAAGACAATCACCTATTCCAACAGTTTGCTCCTTGCCATCGTTTCTCACGCTTGATTCTTCATCAGAGCTTCGTGATTGAAACTTCTCTTTGGCCCATGCAATTGCTTCATCAATGGCTGATTCTCCACACTCTTCCCTTCTGAGGTTGGAGTTGAGTTCAATGACGTAGGAGCTCATAATTTCATCATCGTCATCGTCGTCGTCATCATCATCACCTTCTATAATTTGTTCTGAAAGCACATGATCATGCACTGAAAATTTTGCCTCAGTTTCTTGATAAAGCGAAGAGACAACAGAAAATGGGGAATTGAGCTCCCAGTCATCAGTGAATACTTTGATGCTTTGATATGAATTGGATTCAAGACTAATGGTTTCTGGGGATGAGACCCTTCTTGAGGATCCTAAATGGGGGCTTCTGAAGTTCTCCTTGTATTCATTATCCTGATGCTGAATTTCAAATGATTGACCATTGCATGCAAAAAGTGGCACCCCAAGTTTACTTGGGTATTCCTCAGCCTCGGGCATCACAGTGGATGAGTTCCATCTCCATGGAATATTGATTGGCCTGTAACAATCACTTGGAACACTCAGAATTCCATTACTGCATTACCATAGTTTCAGGAAATCATTCTTATTCTTCAATCTAATTCTACAACATTAACCTTATAGTGGAAACTACAAAGCCTATATAGTCAAAGAATAAAACAACATGGAACAAGCAAAGCCAAGCATAACATTGACAATGAAATGGTTTGGTAAACCAACTTCATCAAGCTCTGCTCAGACAAATCCTACTAAATCTTCTCTAATGAATGTCAGAATGGACATTTTGTTAATTTATTTTGGAAAGATAATTACTTTGTTATTAATATTTTTAAAAAGTTTTTAGAAAAAACAAGCCACTAAACTTTACAGGTCTAATTAAAAGCAGGTAAAAACATGTTACTAACATTTATTTAGTAGTTGTTTGAAATCATTTAAATTTTAAAAACAATTTTTTTTAAATCTCTATTAAAAATATAAAAAAAATAAACTAAATTATACACCAAGTAACATATTTAACTGTTACTACTTTATTTCATTCTTCTAAAAAGAAAACGATAAATTCAGCTTTGAAAATAACACAAGACATAAAAGTAATTCTTCTTATCCCAATCAGCTGTTCATTCCACACATCAAGAGCAACCAGAGTACAAATGTAAATATAATTAAGGACAAATCTTGGATAGAGTTATTAAGTGTTTTTTGTTGTTGTTATTTTTAAGAGTAAATAGTGTATGCATTAACCGTGTAAAGGGTTTTTATAATATCATTCTAACATATATAAAAAGTTTGTTAATTTTTATAATAATTATTTTAAAAATCATACAAATAATAATTTCTGAATAATTGATAATGTAAAAATTTTTATACTGATGATGTATAAAAATTAAAGTCTATTTTTAATTAGAATTAAAAACTTAGCACGTTAAAATTCAATATAATTTTTCAAAGTAAAACTCTAATTCTAAGCAGAAAACCAACACAAAAAATACTATAAAAAATTTGAATTTTTTTCAGTTTCTGAAATTTAGATCAGGTTGTTTTTTGTCCTATAAATAACAAAGGGCATAAATGTCAATTTGCAAAAACAGTTAAGTTTTCGGTGGGTGTCTTAACTGTTTAGCAGTACCTTAGCTTTGAAGCAAAACCAGACAGTGCCACGTCATCTCCAATCGCCGGCCGGCGAGGGCTCAGCTCCTCCGAACTCATCGCCGACGACGAATTCTCTTTCGACAGCGACCTCGACCGCTCTCTCGATTTCCGGTCATCGTCCGACCCAAATATGTCGCTGTAAAACCCCTCATTCCTCGCCGGAATCCTGAACACCGGCAAGCTCCGGCCACTCTTCGGCGCCGGACACGCGAACTCCGGCGGCCGGAAAATTTCCTCATAAAACGACCCGGAGCTTGAGAATTTGTGCGCGAGGAGGGTTCGCGGTGGGCCTCCAAAGACGTCGGCGAAGTCGTCGGCGTCCACGGATTCCAAATTGCCGGCGCCGGAGAAGATGGAGCCTCGCCGCCGGGAAGATGAGCGATCCTCCACCGATCGCCGGCGAGGGAAACCCCGCATTAAGCCGATGCCAATTCTCTGTGACTCGTCCATTTCCGGCGACGTTCACCGGTGCATGCAGTTGCCGGAATATTCACCGGAAAACACAATGTGGAGCGTGTGATTTATTTTTAATTATTATTGTTTGAATGCATGGAGTTTACACTAATATATATAGAGAGTGATAGTTGAAAGAGCAATGCACGCACAAAAAATTTTAAAAAAGAAAAGTTTGAAGAAAGAAAGAGATTTGTGAAAAAGACATTGATTGACTTTTACACTGTTTTTCCTACTACGATGTATTTATTTCAATTTTTTACTTTTCACATTATCTATAGAGATGTTAAAAAGTAATTGTACGCCATACTAAGTATTTTTTTAATTTAAATTTATATAAAATATTCGTGTGTATTTTTATCATGTTATAAATGAAAAGTATTTACTGATTTTATAAAAAAAATTGACTAATCAGTTTTGGATAAAATACTTATATTTAATTCTATTGAATTTAATAAATGTTTTTTACATCTTCATCTAATTACATATTACTATAAATGATAATTTTATAAACCTCTTTTATATGTGAGTAAAATTAAATTCGAATATCTTTAAGTAATGTCTCAAATTGGATAGAAAAACCTAATTAGAAAGAGAGAATTCAATAATAAAAAAAAAAGTAAATGCTTTTTACATTTTCATCTAATTATATATTGCTTTGAATAATAAGTTTATTGACTCTTTTTGTAAAAATTATTTTTAAATCTTTATATCAAACGTGAATAAAAATAAACTTAAAATTTATGATTTGTTTATATCCTGCCATGGTTTTTGCTTTTCTCTCAAATGGTGTGTGATAATTGACGGAAAATGCAAGGTGGGATAGAATTGCTTTCCTTACCTGGAAAGATGCTTATGCTGGAATTGAAGTCCCCACAGACATCATAATGAGGGTTGTGTTTTCTTTTCCTCCTTTTCGCACCATGCTTTTGATTTCCTTTTTGTGTGGGGCATGCAATTCTGTGTTACCCTTTCGGTTGTCTTCATTAGGGATGGCAATGGGTAGGGTCTGGGTAGGGTCCTATAGTACCCGTCCCCATACCCGCGTTTAAAAAAAAGACCCGTACCCGGCCCCATACCCGCGCGGGTAGCAACTTTAATCCCCATCCCCGTACCCGCTGGGTACCTATATACCCATACCCGCGCCCGCTACCCGCACTTTACTTATGTATGAAGTTAATAAATCAATAAAAAAAATAGGCTTAAATGTAATTTTGGTCCCCCTATTTTGCACAATCCGCAATTTTAGTCATTCTATTTTAAAATAGAGACATTTAATCCTCCTATTTTGCACAATCAGCAATCTTGGTCTCTCTATAGAGACATTTAGTCCCCCAATTTTGTAAAATCCATAATTTTGGTCCTTTCATCACATTAAAAGCATTGACAGTTAAGAGATTAACGTTGACCTTGACGTGACCCAAATATATTGATGTGACACGAGATTATTTATTTATTTTTTAATTATTTTAAATACTGAGTAATAATTATTTGTTTATCTACGTCGCTAAAGCACATGTCACATTGATTTTAATTGTTGGGGTAGTCGTGAGTCCTAAAATAGAAATCACAAGTCTTAATCATTTATTTTAATCTAGTTCTACATTGTTGAAGTACATGGCACGTCGTAGTCAAATAAATGATATTACCTTTTTTTAAAATATATTTTTCATCAATTATTCTAATCAGTATTTAAAATAATTAAAAACCAAATAAATAATCTCGTGTCACGTCACTATATTTGGACCACGTTAAGGTTAACATTAATCTCTTAATAGTCAACACTTTCAATTTGATGAAAGGACCAAAATTACATATTTTACAAAATTTGGAGACTAAACGTCTCTATTTTAAAATAGGTGAACCAAAATTGCGGATTGTGCAAAATAGATGAACCAAAATTGCATTTAAGCTATAAAAATATTAATTAAAAAATTATTACAAATAAATTGAAAATTCACGCTTAAATAATTCAAATTTAACATTAAAAGCATCCACACATAATATTAAAAATATAAAATATAAAATTATTGTAAGTTATAACATAAATCTTTTACTATTAGTGTTAGTTTATGGAAAATATAATTTTTTTTACAGAAAAGTATATATATAACATAATTATTTATTTAAGTTATTTTAATTATATATATATATGGTAGGTGCGGGGCGGGGCGGGGCGGGTACTATAGTACCCGTACCCGTACCCGCACCCGCAAAAAATTGCGGGTAAATACCCGGCCCCGGCCCCAGCCCCAATAAGCGGGTATTTACCCGACCCGCTTGCGGATATTTTTGCGGGTACCCGTAGGATCCGGGTACACTTTGCCATCCCTAGTCTTCATGCCCCAATTCGAGTTTGTCAAGCCCATTATTTTGGAGTCTATAATTTTGAACTTGGGGAAAAGAATATGCGGAAAAAAAAGAAAGAAAAAAAAAGCATGGGTAAACAAGCTAGTACCCTTAGAATATTGTTGTCACTAATTATTGCTTTTAATTGGGGGGATTGGTTGAAAATGTCAGAAGTGTGGATTTATGTATATAGTTGAAGAAGAAAAAGTGAACAAAAGGTAAGGATGGTTGGTGCCTCAAAAGGGGACAATGCATGCCTTAAGTTGATTTGAGATCAGCCTCACCCTTTACTTATTCCATTTAGAGATCATAATCAATATACTTTTGATTTTGAGGTGAGGTGATGTAAGACTACCACCAACTAACCGAGTGGCCTAAATGATTATGGTTTTTAATTTTTATTGTGTCCTTTCTTTCTCCATTCTCATTGGCCGTCTAAATGCATTATCAACGTGCAATTAAGAGTGAGTGACTGACTTCCCATTATTTTGTGTGAGAGAGGAATTAGTAAAATATTTTTTTTTATAGATAAAAATTTAGATGAGTTGAGTTTCAGAATCTTATTAGAAATAAGTCACCTCCCAGGACTTAAAAAAAGTGCTAATAAAGGTACTTAAAGATCGTTTACTAACATGATCTTTATATTGACAATGGGATTCCAACTCACAATAAAATATGAATCAAATCTTTAACAATTAGATTAATCTTTATTGGCCATAAAATACTTTTTTTTTACCATATTCTTTATTGTTAACTAAAATATACTAAAAATTAAAAAAAATAAAAATAAAACTTATTAAAAGGGAGAATATTTATATAATTATATGATTCTTAATTAGTTTCCATCTAATAAGGATTGTATCAAGAGTTATGGATTTGAGTGTATTGAGGGTAAAATAAAACTTATACCTTAAAAATATCTCACGTGTCATTTTTTTTAGAGTATTTCTTGTATTTGATCTCCAATAAGTTATTTTTCCCTTTCAAACAATAATATTAATAATAAAGAATGTGTTGAAAAGTATGATGCTAACATTTCTAATGATTAAAGTATTGTTCAGTATGATTGTTAGTTTTAATTAAGTTGTGAAAATTTTCAAAACAAAAATCAATTTTTAGGTTTATAATTTTTTTTATGTGCAAAAAAAAGGTTTATAATTTTTAGTTTCCAAATTTTGTCAATAACAAAAAGTTTCCAAATTTTGTGATTTTCAATACTAAATTTTAAATTCAAAACCATTATTTTGAAAATCGAACCGGACCGACCGGTTCAACCGGTCGAACCGGGAACCGGTCAGGTGACCGATCTGTTTACTCCAAAAAATCGGAGCATCTCAGAACCGGTGGGAACTAGTAAAGAACTGGTCGAACCGGTCCAAAACCGGTGAAACTAGTGCACAAAATCGGTTTGAACCAGTCATTTTTAATTTTTTTATTTAATCTAAAATATTTTTATGATAAATAAAAATACATATTTGAATATTTCATATAGGTATCAATTATTTTGCCAACTATTATTAACTTTTATCATATAAAACATACAATTTAGTCATTTATATTAATTTACAATTTTTTAAATCATGATTTTTTATAATTTTATATTATTTTATTACTTAAAATATTAAAAATATAAAACTGGTTCAACCATGTTTCAAATACGATTAGACCATTGAATCTTGAACTACTACCTTTACCGGTTCGATTTTAAAAACATTGTTCAAAACTACACAAATTATTCCTTACTTTTAAATTCAAGCTCATTTTATGATAGGGGCCACAATAGGGGTGGTGGTAATGAGAACGGGAATTTGTGACAATGAAACGTTGCTAATTAATTGCGACGATCTCGTGATCATCGCTACTAAATCTGTGTTTTGTTGTAGTGGACGATGCTTTGACCTAAGGAGTAGATGGTGAAAAATGTATGAGGGTGTGCGCTTTTATTTTGTGAAAGTATTGAGAAGATTCCAAATCCTACATGTAATTTTTAATTGAAATGACAAGTTTTAATTAGAGAGACAAGGAGTGAGACATATGACAAGTGACATATCATTTCAATTCGCATTGGGATGTGTTAAGTACACTTTTTTTTATTTCAGTAAAAATTCAAGACATATATCAAAGAGTTTACAAATCAATAAATTATTGGTATAAGTGATATTGAACTCAGTCTCTTTAGATAAAGTCTCGGATTTGAACGTCTTAGATGGAACGTGATTGAGAGGGGATACCCCCACTAAAATAGTGAGGTTTTCCGGCGATTTAAATGCTAGACTCCCATATAAATACACTTTAGATACTTGTTAAAATTATTCTTAAAAAAGGATACGCGATTGGGTATCACACTAATAGATACTTGGGTACTAACTAATAAATCATTTTTTTTTCTAAAAGAACATTTGTTCAGTTAAAATTAGAATTTCTTTTTTCCTTCTCTCAGTTTTTCCATTTTTGAATTTCTAACTCAATCACATCTATTCAATTCTTTTATATACACACACCATACTCATATCCACACGACATATATAATATAAGCATAGACAGTGCCAAACTTCCAAAGAAGTGTAGAATTGTAGATTTTAACTGAAAAATCAGCACTTCAGACACTGAGATAAACATAGACAGTGCCAAAGCGTCAAAGAAGTGTAGATTTAGCTAAAAAATCAGGACCTTTTATCTTCTTTTTTTATATAAGATATTTCCGACACTGAGATAATTATATACAGTGCCAAACGTTTAAATAAGTGTAGATTTAGCTAAAAAAAAATTAGCACGTTTTTCTTCTTTTCTATATATGAATATATGATATGTCAGACACTGAGATAAGTATATATAGACAATGCCAAACTTTCAAATAAGTGTAGATTTAGCTAAAAAAAATCGACACGTTTGTTTTTCTTTTATAATAAAATATTTGAGATACTTTCAGACACTGAGATAAGTATAGACAGGAAGCAAACATGAGTGCTCTAAATGCATGAAGAAAATGCCAAAGGAACACAGTAATATTGCTATGATTTAAACACAGTGTTTGCTATGCAATATTGCAATGTCGTTCACATATTCAAACATCAAATGAGAGCATCATTATGCCTTCAACTATTTCAAGAGATAACTAATGAGGACATGATATCTGAATATAGTGTTATATAATATATCTAAACGTTGTAGTCGAATAGTGAATTAATGAGGACCAAGAAAATTGATCTATCGGTGTGTACGACAGAGAACTATCGGTGTACGATAGAGAACTGTACAGGATGAATTTTGTTGCTTAATAAGTATCTTCAAGATGCCTCATTTTCGAGTACTTTTCAATTCAAGAACCAACAACTATCGAATAATACTTTAGATTTTTTGGTTCTTGGGCTCGATGAAGTCTAATCCATGAGAAGGTATCTATCTATCTTTTTTTTATGGACCCTAAATATCGTTTAGGAGAGATAATCCTACTTGAGTTGGATAGGGCCGCAAAATTCTTTGTCTAAATGTATAACGTCCCAAGACTTTAACTTAAAACCATGATTAAGCTGCAACAATCTCACGTCAAATGATCTACACCCTCAATACATGTCTATCTACCTTTTTTAAGACCACATGTATTTTTCACTTGAAGCAATCGCGTTCGAGTCAAGTATGATCATTATGGATGACAAAGAACTTTCTCTGGTATGTGTGGGTGACAAAGTTCTCCCTCTGAGTATTTAACGCAGTTGTATATCCAGGATTTGAACTTAAAATCTCTTGTTAAGCTGGAATAATTCTATGCCAGTTGATCAAAGCACTCGATAATATCTATCTATCTCGATCTCTGTATATAAAAGCATGAGAAGATTATATATATTAATTATAGCAGTCATGAAGTGAATTGATTTTCTAGCACCAATCAGCTAGCAGCTGAAAAGTATAAAATTATAGAAATTTTTTTATAGGAGATGTTTGATTATATTCTTAAAGTAATTTGCTCCTTAATAATGAAACTTCGATTTCTTATTTTGTATAGTGGTTTCAGATATAGGGTATGATATCATAATAGTTACTCACGTGAAGTTGCTAGTGTTTTACTTCGACCTCTTGGATATATTTGAGAACAGGTAATAGCTAGGATGGAGGGTCTCCTTTTTCTTTTTCATTTCATATAATCTTGTACTATGTATATCATATCCTAACTTCAATACTAATCATGATTTCCTAAACTGGAAAATAGTGTAACATTGGCATTATATGAAATGCGACTCATAGAATTTTATAATTTTTAATAAATGTGTTAGATAATGAGTTATTAATATTTCCCTTTAGCACTATGAGAACAATTAATGTGTATGACCGGAGGAAATTATACAAATTTTGAAAGTGATTTCCTTTCAATTCATTTTGCTAGTTACCCTAAGTGATATGAAACAAGGTAGAGCATCTTATTTCTATTAAATTTATAGGATTAAACGAGTGAGGAAAAAATAAAATTAAAAAAGCAAAATCATTGGCAGTTCTGCCCTTAAGTAAACACAAACCGTTTCTTGCTGCCTGTGCATGTGAACAGTAAAAACACCTTCATCATGGATGTCCTCTGTGCAAAATAGCAAAAGCAAGTCAAAGCTTGCATGCATTTCTCTCAAATCATTAGTCTTCCTCACCTTTCCGTTCTTTCATTTATTCCTTTGCATAATCTTCTTCTTTATAGTTGAAATTCCAACAGGGTCGTACGTAACATGTAATCAAAATAGCTGCTGAATGGCAAACCAAACATTTGGGGTAGCAAGCACATTGTTATAATTGATCTCTTCAAAACTATATATATATATATATATCCCCATTACATATTAGTACAAAGCTTCACGCATGCCATTCTTGTTCAATCAACAAAAGCTACAATATTATGGCCCCATTTCTATCTTCTCATGTGATACTGGAAAGTGAACATGCACTAGCATCTGCCCTACAAGATTCCATTTAGGGATCTTATGCCTATATCCTACCATGCCACTACCTCCCTTAGAATGCTGCTTTTTGGTTAATCTTGCAAGTAGAAGAATGTGGTCTTTCTTCACTGTGGCATGAAGTGCATGTGCTTTATAAATGATTATTATTAGCTGGTTACCACCATGATGATTAATTATTTAGGTATTGATTTTACAGCCACAGTTTGAGCACCGCTCCTTCGACTCACTCAATGTTTATTTAATTTTATAAAGCGAGTTTTAAGATAAGGTTTTTTTTTTATTGAAAATATCAATAAAATGATAGTTTATTGAAAATACTAATAATTTTATTTAAATTATATTTCACACTTTTTAAGATGTAAAGTTACCTATTAAATTATCATAATTAATTTTATTAATAGTTTTATGTAAAATTCATCTTTCACACCTTTTAATATGTAAAATTACTTATCAGACTATCATAGTAACCCATATAGTAAAATTTTAAGTCTTATAAACATGATTTTATGTAATTTTATATTTTTATATCCTCATAAAATTTAAAATATTTATAAATAATTTTCATTATAAAGCGATAATGTGATTAATTAATTACATGACATGATTGCCTTTTAGTCTTGAATTTTGAATCTTATTGATGGAATGATGTAATTGGGAGGAGGGTTCCAGTATAGATGAGTAGTCAAGTTTTCTGATAAAAATTAATTAACAAAGACAATAAATGCTTCACATCAATATAACGGTGATGAAAAAATCTTATAAAAAATTTATTACAAAATTTCTATAAAATTAGAATATTGAATATCAGCCAAAGGTTTTACTTATAATGATTACAAAATTTATTGCAAAATTTCTAATTAGGATAGTGATTACGAAAAAGAATATTAAATATAACTCATAGTTATAATGTCTTCATAACTAGGAGTGTTCGTGGATTGGATTGGATCGATTTTTAAGAAAAAAATCATTTGATCCAATCACTTCGATTTTCTTAATTAATCGTCCAATCAATTTGATAAAAAATTTAAATCCGATCCAATTTAAATCGGTTTGAATTTGATCGATTTTAGTTTTGTTTATATTTTTCTTTGAAGAAAGTATTAAATAAATGGTAATATATATAATAAACATAATAAAAGATAATTTAAAATATTAAATATCTTCTTTATAAGTCAATAAACAACTAATAATAGTATAACTCTTCAAATATATACTATTAAAAGTAAATTTATATAACTTAATAATTATACTTATGTACCTTTAATCAAATAGATATTAAAAAAATATCTTCAATTAAATAGATATTTCACAAATAAATATAAGTTATGTGATAATTTTATAAATATATAAGAAATAAAAATATAAACATGAGTAATATCATAAATTTATTAATAAAAATATATATGTATATATAACTTCGGTTTGGATTGGATTGGATTTCGAAATCAAATCTGATCCAATCCAATAAAAAATTTCGATTTTTTCAATTTTCGATCCATTCGGTTTTTGATTTATTCGATTTTTGATTTTTTGGATTAGTTTTTTCAATTTTGATTGGATTGGATCGATTCATGAACACTCCTGTCATAGTTGGACGTCCCTCAGTAAACAATTTTTTCTTGTTATTTTTTTTCATTTTTACTTGTACTTTGTTTCTATCATATTTTTATGGTTAAATTAGTCTTTTGGTCCTCTAGTTTATTTTTTAGGTTCGATTTGATCCTCTAGTTTTTTTTGGATTCAATTTGATCATTTAATTTTTAAAATTTATTCAATTTGGTCCTACCGTCTAAGTTGGGTTAACTGTGTCAAAGAAATGTGCATTTAGTAGCGGTTTTAAACTGTCACAAAGTACAATGACGTTAGCATGTTTCTAACACTGTTAGTTTAATTAGACGACAGAAGTAAATTGAACCAATTTTAAAAATTAGATGACAAAAAACTAATTTAACCTATTTTTATTGTTCCTGCTTCTTCCATCCATGTCACTACTGAGAAAACAGGAAAGAGAAGAAAAGTAAGGAAGGTGATGATTTGGCGGATGAGAATTGGGTGAGGAAAGCGAGTGTTGTTGGACTCTTCTTCCGTGCTACGCTACTCGCTCAACTGTTGGTTTGTCCAAACATATCCATTTTCCGTTTGTGTTGTGGCTATGGAATCGGCATTGATATTTCTGGGAACGGGAGTTTCGGGAACGGTTCCCTCCATGAGGTGCCTTATTGACCCTTCAGATCCTCCCTGTCCTGTCTGCACTCAATCTCTCTCCCTACCACCCCACATCAACCCTAACTACAGGTTCCTTCTTCTTCTTCTTCACTATCAATGTCGACACTGATAAAAAAAAAAAAAAAGAGAGAGAGAAAATAGTGTATACACAGTGTAAATGATTCATTCAATCACGATATATGATAATTTTGTTGACTTTTACAATAATTACCTTAAAAGTCATGTCAATCACGAATATTTTCTGATTGGTGGACAGTTAGAAATTGTTGTCATGTGAAATAATTTTAGCCAAATGGATGCTCCAACACGATCCCAAAATAAAGATAAAGTGATTTGGTACTAAGCAGAGGAATCTTCCTGTCAGTAATTGTTGGAGATCTCACATCGACTAGTGATATGACTAAAATAGAGTATATAAGTGAGGTGAACCTCACCTTTCAATCCTATTTTGTAAGGTTGAGTTAAGTCCACAATCCTGCATTAAAGCGATTATTGTTGGGCCTATCGTGCCACCCACTATCGGACCACCTGCAGATGTCCAGTCCTGCAAACTTCATGCTTGAAATGTCCAGTCCGTTCCCAAGCTACTTAAGTAAGCGCTTGGTGTAGGTGAATGGAGAAGAAGTAGAAGGTAGAGGTTGCGTGAAAAGTAAAGGTTGAAAGCTGTAAATGAAGGCTGTACAGGAAAGCAGTAAAGGGAAGGTTGTAAGGGAAAAACTGAAAATGAAAGTGATAAAGGCAGACAATGATAAAGATAAAATATTGAGTAAAATAGGTTGGATTTTGATTGATTGTGTGTCCAAAAATCTGAAAATAATGGGAAATTTTTCCCTCTTTATCAGATTAATATTTAATTAATCCACACCCAATTAATTCCTCAACATATATCTAAAACATTAGCTGAATTCAGCATGTCCCGAAACCAAATCCGCTAAGGCTTCATTAGCCGAATGGCCAACCTTCAATCAATACATGAAGTAACTGAATCCCACAAATAATAATCTCTCCAATTCAGCTGCTTAGTTTCTATTCAACAAACACCAATTCTGGTTGCCGAATTTCGTACTAGATGATGCCAACTCTACTGAATCCTCAGTATCTGACTTTCACACTAGCCAACACCTATTCTGTTAAGTCTTCAATAGCCAAATTTCACACTGAAGCCTAAAACAACTACTTTTCCTTCAACTAATCTCTGAATTAAAAGAATTCAATGCTTCATCAATTGATCTTAACTCACTAACTTCATTAAACTTCTTAATTTATGAGCAACTCGGCTAACCGTTAATATGCTAATTAATATCAATTAACAGCTGATGAACCATTAGTAATTTTTCTAGGTGCCAACAGAAATTAAACTCAATTCTAGGGACTGAATTGAGCTCTTTCATTATATATATTATGAACTTAACTTTGCAGGTGCAATACTTCTCTGTTAATCGATTATTACTGCCAAAGTGACGCCACTCACAAATATATATTGATTGATGCTGGCAAGACCTTCAGGGAGACTGTACTTAGGTGGTTTGTTTTCCATCGCATTCCCAGAGTAGATTCTGTCAGTCACTCAACTTCCCTCCTTTCTTTACTATGTTGTTTTTTTAGTCAAAAGATTTTCAAAATTTAGATTCAATATGAATCTAACTTTGTATGTGTTCAGTCAGGTGCCTTATTTTGTTGCAGGTGAAGCTTTATTTGGTAATAGTTCCCTAGTGTAATACACTATTTAACTCTTGCTTGAATTGCAGATTGTTTTGACTCATGAGCATGCTGATGCAGTCCTTGGATTGGATGATATACGTGCTGTGCAGCCGTTTAGTCCCACAAATGATATTGATCCCACCCCTGTTTACCTAACTCAGCATTCAATGGATAGGTAAACTCTAGTAACTTTCCCCTTTTCTTTGATGTGAGCTGGTCATATATCCTATGTTAGTGGGAAAATTGGCTTAGGAAACACCCAAGTGGGAGCATAGGTGCTGTGTAATTATATTTTGCTTTACTTTGTGAAAGTAGGAGCTCTAAGGAAGTATTCACACTAGATGAACTTTTAGTTTTCTTAGAGGATATTGATAAACACAGTTGTTTGCTATATAGTGAATTGACACAAAACTCGTTAATACTAATAAGCAAAAAATTGTATCACTTTTTGGTCAGTAAGTTAAAAGGTACTCCATTGATCTACGTCCCAACCATCAAATTTGGGTGCCTGTATGCTTAGAAATATTTCTGATTACAGTGCAAATCTTATGTCACTTGATTTTATGGATTCATTTTGCTTTAGATAGTTGATTTCTTGTTTACACATTTTCAACAGCATGGAAAAGGTGTTTCCTTATTTGGTTCAGAAAAAACACAAAGAAGGGCAAGAAATACGAAGGGTAGCTCAGTTTTGCTGGAACATAATTGCTGATGATTGTAATCAGCCATTTTTTGCGTCAGGCTTAAAATTGATTCCTTTGCCAGTTAATTACTGCAAACCTTGTCATTGATGGTAGGAATGCAATACCCCTTTTACATTATAAGGACTTAAGCGCTAGATTTCTGGATGCAGGTAATGCATGGAGAGGATTATATCTGTTTGGGTTTCCTTTTTGGTGAGAAAAATAGGGTGGCTTATATATCTGATGTTTCACGGATTCCAGCTAGTACAGAGTATGGTGAGTTTTGAAGTCATTTCTTCCTACTTAGACATGTGTGTTACTTCATTAGTGGTAACTCTCATCAACTTCATTTGGTTGGAGAGAATTTGTGAAAGAGTATGGGAGATTAGGGAATGGGAAAGAAAAAATATTTATGGGTCCACTTGTAAGTTTTCTTCTCACTTTTAAGTGTTATGAAATTACAGTTATACCCAGAAATACACATTCCTTTTCCTTTATATTATAATAAGGGTATATAGGTCATGTTATATAATTACATTTTCTTTCCTCTCACTTTTCTATAAAACCAAACAAAAATTCATTTCTTCTTTTCTTCTCTTTGGCCAAACTTTAAAGGTGGACCATTCATGTGCAATAAAATAAGTGATTATTGATCTGTCTGTTTTAGTCAATTAATTTGAAATGAGAAGTTAAAACTTCTCCAACTGTCTTTTGGTACTGTGTGCAACATGTCACATTGTCATGCCCTTTTTGTAATCAAAAGAGCGATATAACTGCATAGTTTATGCCACAAGCAACTATACTAGTGAGAACAAATATTGAAGTATTATAATTTATGTCCTATAAAGACCCTGCTATTCTTTGATGAGGAGGCTTCAGCTCTCCTTCATTGTGGAACTTGATGTTCTCTATAGTTAAGACTTAGGACCATCACCAACTACTTCTACCTTAGTACCTTTTATACCCAATGTTAGTATATTATCCATCTCTTTTCTGTCAAGTGGTAAGTAAGAGAGTCACAATTGAGAGGATTTTGTTTTTCAATTATCTCCCATCTCTTGGTAGTGACTACCGACTAGTAAGTTAAGAGGAAAAGTGTGATATTAAACACAAGGTTATAAGAAAATAACAAACAGGTTACTTGTGTAAAGAAAGTATTTCGATATTGATTTATTCAACTCATCAAAGATCAACCAGAATTTAGTTTTCAGCCCTGAAAAATTAACCTCAATGTTTCATGGATGTTATGTCATCAAGAAGAAGCAGTAAGTAAACATTATTTACTTAACCATAAACAAAGCCATAGAGCTGCTGAATACCTTGAATTTGTAGCCTTGTCTTCCTCATTGAAACAATAGGAAGGCAGCTTGCATAACGAGAAGTTTTTGAAGCATTTATACATCATTATAAAACCCTACACAGAAGTGTGCTTTCTGACAGCAAAATGTCCTTTTTCTACAGTCATTTCGAAAAGTGGGGCTGGACAGTTGGATCTTCTTATATTGGATGCGTTGAATAAGGTCAGTGCTTCCATTTTCAATTTTTGTTGGTCAATCGGTCTGTGTGTGTGTGTGTATAGTGTAAATATTGTATTCCAGGTGAATGTGTGAATTCTGCTACAGAATTTCATAATACACCTGACATGCCACTAATGGATATCCTCATGTGTAAAGAACATGAATGCACTTGCACTCATGTGTAGAAATATCATATAGATTTTTTTTTTGAAAAGTGACTCCACTATGTTGTATAATTTCTTTCAGTCTGGTTATCAATTTCTCAGTTCCTCTAACTCTCTCCTAGCATAGAATATTGCCTGCTGGCAGCCACTGAAAGTGGTTTAGTCAGCTCTTCTTTTATATGGCTTGATATGACTCATTCTATTGTCAATTGTTTCACAGAATGACTTAAGTGTCTTTTTTCCTGGTGTAAATTTTTCCATTGATTTTCCAATATAAGACAAACAAAGCATCTTGTTCACAAGTATAATAACTTGATCAAAGAAGGACAATAATATGATTACTAAACAAATATTTACTGGACTTAAATGCATTGAAATTTGTGATCACTTATGCATTTGTTTAATTTAAAAAAAAAATCATATTTTCCTCCGTTGTTAATTTTGTGCTTTATATTTTGACATGTATTTATGCTTTATATTTTGATAAATAATCATGATTGTGAAGCTTCACCTTATTTGATTGATTATTCTGAGTCTTGCCTTTTCTGATACATATTTGTCAATTCCATTTTTTAGTTTTCTTATTTCTTTATTTTCCCAAAGATAGTTGTTTCCTTCTTGATATTCCTATTTATGTTTCTACAGACTGGATCACATAACGTTCACTTTTGTCTTCCACAGGTTAGTTCTGCATTTTACAAAATGATGTTTAGACTTGTTATGTCCCTGATGGCAAAATCTCATTGTTTGTAATTTTACAGGCTCTTGAAACTGTGAAGAGGTTATGTCCAAAGCAAACCCTTTTGATTGGAATGACTCACGAATTTGATCACCACAAGGACAATGAGTTTTTAATGGAGTGGTCCAGAAGGTACACTTCTTTCCATTTTTCAAAATAGTCAAAATACATTAACTGCTAAAAATATAATAGGTAATATTTGATTCACAACACCACCCATATTAACAGTACTATGTGAATGTTGCCCAACTATTTACCTTTTTAGTTTGTAGTCAGTAGTATTTTATGGATTTTAGCAAATTACAGAGTTGATTCTTCTATAATTGTGCTTAGGGAAGGACTATCAGTGCAGCTTGCTCACGATGGTTTGAGAGTGCCCATAAACTTATAGTAAGGTAATACTCGTGGACCTGAATCTGTGTCTCTTCAAAAGCAGCACATACAGTACCAGGACTATGAACTCTTCACTATGATCAGTAGCTAACATTCAATTTTACATATTGGTACAAAGGTTGGCGCATGCCATTCTTGTTCAATCACCAAAAGCTTGATTCCGGCCCCATTTCTATCTTCTCATGTGATACTGGAAAGTGAACATGCACTAGCATCTGCCCTACAAGATTCCATTTAGGGATCTTATGCCTATATCCTACCATGCCACTACCTCCCTTAGAATGCTGCTTTTTGGTTAATCTTGCAAGTAGAAGAATGTGGTCTTTCTTCACTGTGGCATGAAGTGCATGTGCTTTATAAATGATTATTATTAGCTGGTTACCACCATCATGATTAATTATTTAGGTATTGATTTTACAGCCACAGTTTGAGAATCGCTCCTTCGACCCACTCAATGTTTATTTAATTTTATAAAGCGAGTTTTAAGATAAGGTTTTTTTTTTATTGAAAATATCAATAAAATGATAGTTTATTGAAAATACTAATAATTTTATTTAAAATTATATTTCACACTTTTTAAGATGTAAAGTTACCTATTAAATTATCATAATTAATAGGTAAACCCTAAACCATGCCACTACCCCCTTTAGAATGCTGCTTATTGGTTAATCTTGCAAGTTGCAAGTAGAATGTGGTCTTTCTTCACTTTGGCATGAAGTGCATGTGCTTTATAAATGATTATTAGCTGGTTACCAACTTACCACCATCATGATTAATTGTTTAGGTATTGATTTTACAGCCTGTCTAAATAAATGTGGAAACTAAATAAAGAGTATCTTCTTTATTAATTGTTATAGATAAATTTTACATTAAAACATAAGAGAGAAGTATAAGTATAATAAATGATAAAATATAATAAGAGTAATATAGAAAAATAATAGATGTTAATGAAGTGTATGATATATGTATGAAAGTATCTTCATATCACCACTCTTATTTATTTAGAAATAGGATGGAGAGGTTGGTAAGATAGAAATTAGGTAAAAGAAATTGATTTTACTCTTTTTTTTTTGTTACCATATTATAGGTGTAAAATAAATATTCAACAATGACTAATCTCTATGATTAACCACCTTTAGTGGAATTTTCTCTTCCAATTATATTTTGTTGAAGAAATTCGAGCCTTTTGACATAAGATGAAAATAAAAAAGGATAGATTTCTCTATTGGGAAAAGATTTCTCTTATTTTACTTTATATTTTTTTTCCAATATGAGATTCACAAATCATTCATTTCTCTCGTTCTTTATAACAATTGAGTTAGACATCATTGATTCTCTCGTTCTATTTCTCTACGTTAAAGTAAAAATGTCTTTATATTTATTCTTTACTAACTATTCTATTCATTTAAATTAAGTGAAGATATTTTTTTTTCATTTTTATCAATTTTAAATAAATATTTTTTATTCTATTTTATTTTTTTTCCTTATTTCTTCCCTCCCTGTTTCTCCTTAATTAGACAAAGTGTTCCGTAAACAATTTGTTAACCACCTCCAAGAAAAACCAGAACACGTAAAATATGATTAGTGGCTTCAAGTGTTAAATTACAATTCAAAATTCAACATGAGACGGCGCCTTTGTTTCTTCAACTAATAGCCACCTCATTTTTTAAGGATCCGCGTCGCCATCTAATTAAAGTGAGCAATTTATTTTAAAGAATAAAATAAATAATATCAATTATTTGTATTTTTTTTACAGGATTTGTAATTTTTTTAAAAAATGTGATATTTTGTAACTAGTTGACAGTATAAAAATTTTATTTTTACATTATTCTTGGTTTTTAAAAATTAGTTTTTTTTTTCTAACTTTTAGTTTCAAAATAAACTTAATTTGAAAGTTTTCTATTATATTAAAATTAGTTTAAGGTATGTTTGTGTGATTGTGACGATAGGGTAGTAGTGATGGCGGTGGTAGTAGTAACAGTATCAACAATGATGTCGATGATGATAATAGTGGTCATAGTAGTGATGGTGAGAAGGATCACTATCAAATGTAATGAGTATGTATTTTTTAAAATTAGAAAATAAATTCACATTTTTTTGTTATGAAAATGAATGTGAAAAAGTTTCAAAACAGAGTTAAAAAAATCTTAGCTTAATTTTAGGCAAGCGTGTTTAATTTTAAAAATTGCATTGAAAAACCAAATATCAAAAACTTGCTATCACCTCAAACAAATTCTTAAAAATAAAAAGTTTTCTAATGAACAAAATTCTATAAAAATATATAAGGTTTTTTTTTTTTACTTTTAAAATATATAAAAAGAATTGAACTAAAACACTACGTAAATTTTTTACCTCAATGTTAACTATATTAGTGTGAATGAAATGTAAGAGAAAAAGTTATAAAAAATTCAAAGTTATTTAACTAATTGATATTAAGTCTGGAAAGAATGGATAAATCTCCTCTTCGTCTATGCAAGTGGTGATTAATGGCAAATGAATTTCAACTTTTAACCCTTCAAGAGGTGTGAGATAAGGGAATTCGCTATCTCTGTATTTATTTGTGCTTGCTGTGGAAAGATTATCTCATGATAATATAGCAGTTGAGGAGAATAAATGGTGACCGATTAAACTTTGTAGGAATGGCCTTAGTTTCTCACATTTTTTTTTTTGTTTTTACTTTTTATGACCTTATATTAGAGAGTGACCAAATTTAGAGAGTGAAAAGCTTTTGAAGTCAAAGTGGTTTATAGAAATACTTAAAGATAAGTTATTTTTGTGATGAGATAAGAGGAAGGTAATATATTTATCCTTAAAAAACGATTTATTTATCACCCTTTTTAATTTCTTAAAAAACGATTTATTTATCCTTAAAAATATAAATAATTTTATATCAAGAAAAATAATAAAATAAAAATTTAAATTTTTATTAATATAAAAATATTTTTATATAAGTTATTTATCTATTACACTTCTCTTTTTCAATTATCCAAGGAAACAGAAGAAATTTTTCTTATTTTTTCCATTATTAGATTTCAACTTTATTTCTATTCTATTTTGATTCTTTGTTTCTTCCATCACTATTCACTAATGAGAAAACAGAAAGAGAAGAAAAGTGATGATTTGGCGGATGAGAATTTTTTAGTGAAGAAAGTGGTTCATCCCTCCTACACAACTGTTTGTTTGTTTGTCCAAACATTTTTCTTCCATTTTCCGTTTTGTGTTGTGTTATGGCGATGGCGATGGCGATGGAATCGGCATTGATATTTCTAGGAACGGGGAGTTCGGGATCGGTTCCCTCCATGAAGTGCCTCATTGACCCTTCAGATCCTCCATGTCCTGTTTGCGCTCAATCACTCTCCCTCCCACCTCACCAAAACCCTAACTACAGGTTCCTTCTTCTTCTTCTTCTTCTTCTTCTTATGCCAATAACTTATGTCACCATTTTCGTTTTCCAAACACTGACAATCAAAAACAGAAAATAGTCTATACAACATGTAAATGAATTGAGGCTCTTTCATTATAGTTATTATGGACTTAACTTTGCAGGTGCAATACTTCTATGTTAATCCAATATTACTCTCAAAGCGATGCCACTCACAAATATATATTGATTGATGCTGGCAAGACCTTCAGGGAGACTGTACTTAGGTGGTTTGTTTTCCATCACATTCCCAGAGTAGATTCTGTCAGTCACTCAACTTCCCTTCTTTCTTTACTATTTTTTATTTTTTTTTTCAAAATTTGGATTCTGTATGAATGTAACTTTCTATGTGTTCAGTCAGCTGCCTTATTTTGGTGCGGATGAAGCTTAATTTGGTAGTAGTTCTATTTCCCTCGTGTAATTCATTAGTTAACTCTTGCTTGTATTGCAGATTGTTTTGACTCATGATCATGCTGATGCAATCCTTGGATTGGATGATATGCGTGCTGTGCAGCCGTTTAGTCCCACAAATGATATTGATCCCACCCCAGTTTACTTAACTCAGCGTTCAATGGATAGGTAAACACTAGTAGCTTTCCCTTTTTCTTTGATGTGAGCTGGTCAAATATCCTAGGTTAGTGGGAAATTTGGCTTAGGAAACACCCAAGTGGGAGCATTGATATCCTGTAGTTATGTTTTGCTTTACTTTGTGAAAGTAGAAGCTATAAGCAGGCATTCACACTAGATGAACTTTTAGTTTTCTTAGAGGATATTGATAAACACAGTTTTTTGCTATATAGTGAATTGATGCAAAACTTGTTAATACTAATAAGCAAAAAATTGTATCACTTTTTGGCCAGTAAGTTAAATAAAAGGTACTCTATTGATCTACATGCCAACCATCAAATTTGGGTGCTTGTATGCGCTTAGAAAATATTTCTGATTACAATGCAAACCTTATGTCAGCATTATTCCCCTTTCACTTGATTTTATGGATGCATTTTTGCTTTAGATAGTTGATTTCTTGTTTACACATTTGCAACAGCATGGAAAGGGTGTTTCCTTATTTGGTTCAGAAAAAACACAAAGAAGGGCAAGAAATACGAAGGGTAGCTCAGTTTTGCTGGAACGTAATTGCTGATGATTGTAATCAGCCATTTTTTGCGTCAGGCTTAAAATTGATTCCTTTGCCAGTTAATCACTGCAAACTTTGTCATTGATGATAGGAATGCTTTACCCCTTTTACATTATAAGGACTTAAGCTCTACATTTCTGGATGTAGGTAATGCATGGAGAGGATTATATCTGTTTGGGTTTCCTTTTTGGTGAGAAAAATAAGGTGGCTTATATATCTGATGTTTCACGGATTCCAGCTAGTACAGAGTATGGTGAGTTTTGAAGTCATTTCTTCCTACTTGGACATGTGTGTTACTTCATTAGTTCTATCTCTCAAACTTTATTTGGTTGGAGAGAATTGTCAAAAAGAATATGGGAGAAGAGAAAATGGGTAGATTTTGATGTTTTCTCTTGTTTGGATGAGGGAATGGGGAAAAAAATAGTTGTGGGTCCACTTATAAATTTTCTTCTCACTTATAGGAAGAAAACACGGGGAGGGGGGGGGAGATGGTGTTATGAAATTACAATTATGGGTCCTCTTATAAGTTTTCTTCTCACTTTTAAGTGTTATGAAATTACAATTATACCCAGAAATACACATTCCTTTTCCTTTATATTGTAATAAGGGTATATATGTCATTTTATACAATTACATTTTGTTCCTCTCACTTTTCTATCGAACCAAAGAAAAACTTTGACCAAAATTTAAAGTTGGACCATTCATGTGCAATAAGCTGTTTTAGTCAATTAGTTTGAAATGATAAGTTAAAACTTTTCGAACTGTCTTTTGGTGTTATGTTCAACATGTCACATTGTCATGTCTTTTTTGTGAACAAAAGAGCAACATAACTGCATAGTGAGTACCGACTAGTAAGAGGGAAAGTGTGATATTAACCACAAGGTTATAAGAAAATAACAAAAGAAAAAACAAACAAATTAGTAAATTACTCGTGTAAAGAAAGTATTTTGAGATTGATTTATGCAACTCATCAAAGACCAACCAGAATTTAGTTTTCAGACCTGAAAAATTAACCTCAATGTATCATGGATGTTATATCATCAAGAAGCAGTAAGTAAGCATTATTTACTTAACCATAAACAAAGCCATTGAGCTGTTGAATACCTTGAATTTGTAACCTTGTCTTCCTCATTGAAATAATAGGAAGGCAGATAGCATAATGAGAAGTTTTTTAAGCATATATACATCATTATGAAACCCTATGCAGAAGTGTGCTTTCTGACAGCTAAATGTCCTTTTTCTACAGTCATTTCGAAAAGTGGGGCTGGACAGTTGGATCTTCTTATATTGGATTCATTGAAAAAGGTCAGTGCTTCCATTTTCCATTGATTTTCTAATATAAGACAAACAAAACATCTTGTTCACAAGTATGATAAATAACTGATCAAAGAAGGAAAATAATGTTACTGGACTTAAATGCATGGAAATTTGTGATCACTTAAGCATTTCTTTAATTTCAAAATATAAAATCCTATTTCCTCCGTTAATATTGTGCAGTAATATAAAATCTATTGGATGTAACAATTAAAATTTAGTATCATTCTATTGTTCTCCAAGTTACATAAAGATAGATTCAGCAGAAAACATGTCAGAATAAATTCAAATTGATGGTTTGTAGCAGAATGGTCTGGAAGTAATCCCCCCACCCCCACACCCCACCCCATAAGCCATTGCTTTTATCGGCTTTTGAAGTTGAACTTGAAACTTATTTTCATCAGTTTCTCAATGCACAATTGTGCTTGTAATGACTGTTGTGCTCTCAATCTTCAACAAACAATTCTATTTGATGTTTTCTGCACGTTTCTTGCAAAGTGCATCATCATTGATATAATCACCTTTAGATTCAAGGAGGGAAAATGTTTAAGGGAGAAATACAAAAAATTAGAACTCTTGTCTAAAACATATGGATAGCAAAGTGTTAAAACTGGAATCAGATTTGCTAAGAGAGAAGGAAGAACAGATGAAAGGATGAAGAACTGTATTGTTCCAGAATGAGATAGTGGGTACAAGATACCCTGGCAGTTCGAGGAGCCTGGACCCTCCCTAAACCAATTCTGAAATCCCAACTAACTGTCTCTCTCAGTCTAGTTCTAGTCCCTTTTTATGGTCCCCTCCTCCTATTAATGGTAGTTACAATTACAACATTTTAACTCCTTTTCGGGTGCCAACTTACATAAACCCGTATAATTGGAGGTCTAACTCTATCACAAAGGAACATGACATGGTGATTATGTGCTTTATTGTTATAGGAAACCAAAAGAAAGAAAGTAATTCTTTTATTAATGAAAGGACTTTACACCCTATTAACCCACACACTGCTAACAAAATTATCATCACTTAACTAACTACCTTGCTGCCTGTGTGAGGCTTCTTCCTTCTAGAATATACTTTTCATATCGCTCATCAAGTTCACTTCATTTTGACATGTTTTTATGCTTTAATATTTTGATAGTCATGATTGTGAAGTTTCACCTTATTTGATTGATTATCTGAGTCTTTCTGATACATGTTTGTCAATTCCATTTTTTAGTTTTCTTATTTCTTTATTTTCTCAAAGATAGTTGTTTCCTTCTTGATATTCCTCTTTTTGTTACTACAGACTGGATCACATAACGTTCACTTTTGTCTTCCACAGGTTAGTTCTGCATTTTACAAATGATGTTTAGACTTGTTATGTCCCTGATGGTGAAATCTCATTGTAATTTTACAGGCTCTTGAAACTGTGAAGAGGTTATGTCCAAAGCAAACCCTATTGATTGGAATGACTCACGAGTTTGATTACCACAAGGACAATGAGTTTTTAATGGAGTGGTCCACAAGGTACACTTCTTTCCATTTTTCAAAATAGTCAAAACATTAGCTGCTAAAAATATAATGGGTAATATTTGATTCCAGAAGGTACACTATGTGAATGTTGTTCAACTATCTACCTTTGTAGTTTTTTACTCAGTGGTATGTTATGGATTTTAGCAAATTACAGAGTTGCTTATTCTATAATTGTGCTTAGGGAAGGACTATCGGTGCAGCTTGCTCGCGATGGTTTGAGAGTGCCCATAAACTTATAGTAAGGTAATATACTCATGGACCTGAATCTGAGTCTCATCAAAAGTAGCACATACAATACCGGGACTATGAACTCTTCACTATGATCAGTAGCATGCATTTGCGTTTGAGGTCTCACCCTTCTTTGAGGGTGCGCTTCCTAAATTATCACATTTATAAATACTGTTACCTTTTGTTTTTGTTTTCTTTTTTTTTTTCTCTGCTTTGTAAAGTTTGCATGGATAAATTGTGGACTGATATGGTGTGCTTGTTTGAGAAGTTGAAAAAATGAGTAGCAAGAATATTAGATGGGAAGTGAAAATAGAATGGAATAGCAAGGTTTTAATTTTCACTTACTCTGAATTTGTAATCATTGAAATAGGAATTGATTTTATTTGATCTAGAAATCAATTACTTCAAATCAACTTTGAGTGTTTTTCTACGTGTTTACAGCTAAAATCAGAATGATTTCAAAATCTTGTCAATTCATATTTTAAAACTTCTCAAAAAAACAAAACACTTCATTTATCAATTCATAATTTTTAACATCTCAAGAAAAATTCTTTT
The DNA here is from genome assembly GCA_026413185.1 of Pueraria montana var. lobata. Lineage (NCBI taxonomy): Eukaryota > Viridiplantae > Streptophyta > Magnoliopsida > Fabales > Fabaceae > Pueraria > Pueraria montana. The sequence goes on along the minus strand of CM048648.1, from coordinate 21,092,715 downwards.
ATAAACAAAATCCATTCCCAAATTTTGTACTAACAAGTTGGTTTGAGTGGAACTGGGTTTGGATCCCTTAAACAAGGTTTCGAGTTCGAGTCTTGTAGATGGAAAAAAACGTGGTTGGGAGAAGTGACCTTACTAGAGGTGATCAACTAGATTTTTCGGTGGAGATTAATTATCGGTAAAGTCGGTGGATGTTTCGCACCAATAGCATGGTTACCAAAAAAAACAAACTGTCATTGTTGCTTGATTGTTAAAAATATGCTTTCAGCTCACTTTCATAGGAGTAAATGACTCGCACTTTACATTCAACAGTTCCATATTTTTTTTATACTTGTTAAATTTGAAGTAACTTCTATTCTAAACTTTCCAGTTTTTCCTTAAACAAGCTCACCTTAAGTCATACTTAGCTATAGACATGTAATACTTTGTCTCTCTCCCAATACCTTTTGCTATGGGATCATGTTTGTATATCAATGAAAAATTGATTCTCATGTTCTTGCAGGGTAATGCGCGAGAGAATATTTCCATACTGTTGATCTTGGTTAGGCTGGAGAACACCAAAATAACTTTTAAAGATCATCATGTGCTGCTACAACAATCTGAGGAATTTTTACCCAAAACTTAAGACATTTTTAGTTCCATGTAAGAGAAAGGATGATGACCTGTTGTGACTTGTGATGGATCCTATTTTTCTAATTGAATTTTTTGAAGTTGTATACGAAGAATGTAATCTTCACCTCGATGCTGAAAACAAATTAGACAGTAATCCAATATATTTGAGGAGAAAGGAAAAGACTCCAATCTATATAGTTGAGGAGGCATTTCAATTTCATTGTTAAACTTTGTTGTGGAATGGGGTCATATCAAGGGAACGTGTGGATTACTATTCTCCAAACTCGCATTTTTATTCCCCTTAATGAGTGTAACGTGGGAGAATGATTTTGATTTCATTTAAAAAAAAGTTCAATTAATATTTCACCTTATAATTTTGTTATATAAAATGAAAATTGTTGAAAATTATATTGAAGCTTTACATATAAAATTCTTTCCCTTTCTTAATCAAGATGGAGAGAGACAATTTGTCGTTAATTATGTCACTCATTCCTCCATTCCATTCTGTAAAACGTTTAAACATAGCCTAGGAACGAAGTGGGTGGAAAAGTTATGAAGCTAAATAAAATATTAAAATCTGGTGACCAAGATATTTGTGGGTCTATTATGCGTGTTGACTGATTTTGGATGGCATGCGTGTGAGCTATTATATCAAGTATTAACTCTTCCATGACCTTTACACGTGAGGAACTGGTGTGGGTCTACAATGAACAGCAACTCGTGAACGTGTTTGAACTTTTTAAATTTCGAGACTCGTTTAAATGCTGTCCATGGTCTTCGGATTTCGGGTTGTGTCTCCCTTTCAATAATTTAATGAAATATTAAACTGTTATTTTTTAAATGCTAAATGTATTTAATTTTTTATTTAAAAAGTTTTATGAAATATTAAAATTGTTTGAGAATATATTACAATATCTTTTTCTTTGTGATCTTGTCTCGCTCTCACTCAAAACCCAAAAAAACAACACGCATTCAAGTTCGATTTGACCCACTAGCATTTAATTAATTGGTTGCCATACGTGTTTATATTTATTATAGTTATAAAGCATGAAAATGAAATAGCCCGACGTTCACGTAGACCTTAACGTGTCAAAAGGTACATACTAGTTCAAATAAAAAAACTAAATATTTTATTTTCAACGACAAAAAAAAAAAATCAGTAGTCGAAATAATTAATTGTCATATAAATTATTGGTCATTTATTAATTATATGACTTGATTAACATCTTGACTCGAGCTTTTCAGATATTAAAAAGGATCATTTTCAAGTTGAAAATTAGAAACATATAATTTAAATTTGTTGGTATTTAAAATATTTTACACTATCTATAAAGTATATATTGCCATATGTTTAGAATTAGTTAATATAATTAGAACACTTGGAGTTATAAGGTTGACTTGATGATTAAAGGAAGAAGGGGAGAGGGAAATGTCGTGGATTCGAATCCCTCCCACTAACAAATTAACAACTAACATTTGTCAATAAAAAAAAAATTAGAACACTTATTAAAGAATAAAAAATAAAACCTATACAATATTTATTGAGAAAGGTGGTACCCATTTCAATTATTTCTCAAACTCAAAAGGAATTAATTTTTTTTACTGTAAAGTGAAGAATACCGTTGATGCACACTAACCAAATTCTGTTTAATACATTAAAAAAAAAAATTGGTAGAGATTATGGGTATCTTTTAAGGAAGAGGTAATCTCATTCAAGTTAGGTAAGACCATTATAGATAATAAAATTATTTTTTCGAATATTTGATGCAATTGTAGAGTCAAGATTCGAACTCAAGTTAATTTTTTTCTATTTTTTTAATTTCATAGAGCATCCTTAAATTAAAGTTAAACTCTTAATAAAGACAACAATCTTAAAAAATTCTACTAGAGGTAAAAATCTGTGTTTTAGTACAATAAATAATGTAAGCATCTTGAATAAGTCAAACACCTGTGAATGTATAATTCCAAGTTCCAAGTCACTTATATTTAAATATATTTGGTCGTTTCTGGCAAAGCAAAACGAAATAGCCAACTGAACTGCTCTACACTGAAATTCAATATTTGGAACAATTCTCGGAAGCATCCTTGGTATTGATTAAGTTCTGAGAATGCGTGTGTTGTGCTTCACGACTCATGTTTGACAAATTTCATAGTCAGAATAGTATTTGTAACCTTTCCAATAAAACATAAATATAGTGTTTGTAGTGCAGAAGAGAGTTAGAGTCATAAAGAAAAAGGATGATGACATGCTCTGTGGATTTTAACAACAAAGATTTGGACATAAGTTTCTATGTTTTCAAGCCAACTGTAGTAATTGTTGATCATCTTGTTCATGGACTCCAACAGTTTTCCTTACTCACCCAGAATCTTGGTTGTGTGCAAAGCTCTATATTTAGGAGCATACATGGAAATATGGTAAGTTCTTCTTTCTTTTTTTCTAATTTTAAATTTTCTCAATTTAGTTTTAATAATTTCTCTTATATTATCTCTAATATCAATTCTCAAGTGTATGTTCTTTCTTTTCCTTCTATATGCTTGAAATTATGCTGATTAACTTATGAAATCTCTTTTTCTTCTGTTAAATTGTAATGCATTTTTTGGTTGACTGGGATAGCCATAACTGGAAGATTGCACCAAAATTAGTAATGATTTTTAGATATAACAGGCTTCAAAGTAGACACAACATAAGGACAAAACATATAGCATCAATTATTGCTTTTAGCTTTCTTTTTCCTATTCCACATAATTTGCTTTTGTATTCCTAATATTTTGTAGATGAGAATTTCTTTGTTTCATACCTCCATGGTAGTCTAGCATCTGTGATGGTTAAATATGTCATCAACTCATAGAGTCTTAGTTGTGTTAAAGTATTTTATCCTGTGGCTAATCAACAATAATCATTTTCCTAAAATTAGAAACACAAATTCTAATTCCTAATATTATTTGGCTGAAAGTTTTTCTTGGAACCAAGATGACCAACCTACTTGAGTTTTTCAGAACATTAGGATTATTCAGTTCAGGTGCAATAATGAACAGGCTACTCTCCTTTTTTTAGTGAAATGTGTCACTGTAAATTAATCTGTTACACGGTACATATGTTGGTACATGTTAGTGCTAGTTCTTTTTTGCACTTTGTGTTAAAAAAAGTCATGTCCTGTAATCAGATCATATGGTATGGAGCATGGCAGAAAAGGTCTAGTGATGAAAAAGAAAAGCTGACAGCAAATCTTGTAAGTTTGATCCCTAACTAATGGACTGCTTTTATGTACTTTTGGAATAGGCTTCATTTGGACACACCTTGTGATCCACTTGAGCCAATGAATAAAAAAATTTTGCCTTTCCAAAAAAAAACTATTGGACTGCTTTCTTGGAGCACTGAAATAGACATTGAAGTACTTCAATAGTACAGCAACTCAGTATAATTTAGACATACATATAGAAAAACAAGACACAAAAGAAGGAATTATTAGAAGAGAAATGAAATACAAAGCAATGCGCACCAAGTAATCTAAAGAAGTGTATCTGCAGCTGTCTGGCAGAATCACAATGCAAAATCTGTTCTGTTGACTAGCAGCTTCTAAACTATAACACAAACACCAACATCTAGAGAGAAAGGTTTATGCGGTTTATGCAGTTGCAACAAATTGATACCATTAAGCCCATTGTGTGTTGCTTTCCCAAACTTGGACCTTTCAAAAAGTAGTTAAGAAGGTATTATTAGTGGATGAATACTATAAACTCACTATTTGACACATTCTTTTTAACATTAATGTTAGATGAAATTCCATATTATCCCCATTAATTAACCCGGGCATGCACACCCTCTTCATGAGGAAGAATTCTTGAATAAAATGTAGATAAAAAAGGATTTATTAGTGTATAATCATGAAACGCCCAATGCTTATTTATATTTATGTTTTCAAATTTCAACTAAATAAATATTCTTTTTGGGACAAGAAGTCTAGAATTTGACTCACAGGTCTTTATAGACTTTTATGCCATGCATAAGAGGCATGCCAAGGAAAACTGATGTTGTAGAATGGTTTTCTACTTTCCCTATATGACAGAATATCTAAAACTTAAAAAGTGGCTGTAGTAACTCAATGTTTCAAGATTGCAATGTGCATTGAACAACACCATTCAAAATTCACGTGGCAATAATTATTTTACATAAAAATTGAAGATGTGTTAATACTTGGTTAGACCAAGTCCATAGAAGTATTTCTTTGTTATCTGATTAACTGATCACACACATGCCCCGATTGTTTTTTGCAATTTTTTTCCCTTTGCAGCAATCAATGCTAACCAATAATGTAACAAGAATGGCAGTCTTGGTTGAACACAATTTCCTTGATGCATATGCTGGAGAATCAAGAGATGGTTCTTTAACTGTAAAGTTCAGCACTGGTGACATAATCTCCATGAACTCAGTAGTCACAACTACTAAGGACCTTAATGACCTGTGCTATGCAGTCCTAGCAATTTTTAGGTCTCGTTTTTCCAAAACAGAAGGCATAACTGCAGGCCTTTGCATGAAAGGCCAATGCTTACCAAGAGTGGTGTGCATTCATGTGTGGCAGTCCCTACAATTTTGTTACTCATGGATTCTCAACTCAGACCATAGAAAATGGATGCTGCCTTATCTTGAACGCTTCTCCACTGAAATGAAGTATGATATTTTTCGAGTAGTTTATGTTAGTGGTGACAATGTGGTGAATCTTCCTTATGATTCTCCCCATCGGATGTTAGAAGATGAAGAAGAGAGCACACAAGGACAACCTATGCACCCCTGAGAACACATGTGTTGCAAAGATTTGTACATTGTTGTATATGTTTTTTTGTAAAATCAGTTGAAGGATATTGAAAACTTAACCAAAAATAACTGCTAATCCTTTTTAAAACTTTTGCTAGAATTTCAAATCTTTATTTTTCGGTAGGTTAATCTGGATCTCTCATTTTTCCCAAAATCAAGAACATGAGGCATGTCTAGTTGTAAGGGGGTAAAAACTTTGTAGCATCCCTTGAACATTTTCTAATGAACTCGGTTAGAGATATGGTAGTTGAGTGCAATTGTGAGTAAATTGTTGTGTGTGGATACTTTACTTCAACCTGCTCATTCGAGACCTTCAGGCTTCAACTATAACAAAGAGGTTGGTTGTTTTAAGGTATTAATTATTTCTAAAAATCTAAACTTGCATATATCACGGTTCCTCTAGATGGTTTTTAGTTGTAAGTTTTAAGAATTTCAAAAACTATAATCGTTTTTAGTTTTTCTTTTCAAATTTTTAGTTTCAAAACTCACTTTAATTAAAAAGTTTCCTATGCTATTAAAATTAGTTTAAGAGTGTGTTTATATGATAATGGCAGTAGAAATGATGGTGGTAGCAACGGTGGTAGTGTTTCAACTCTTTGGGTTATTTCGACTCTACTTTAACTAAACATGTTTTGTTTTGAAAATTGTATTTAAAAATAGAAAACTTGCAACCACTCCAAATAGACATGATGTTTAGAATAAGTTTTGAAAAACATTCTCAATATTGTTGAATATAAAATATGTGTATTTGTCTCCGTTCTTATTCTTATGATGAAAGATGAGTATTTTATATTTTCATCTCATTCTTTCACAATTTTTCTTCCATTTTTATTTGTTTAATTTTTTACTTAAATAAATTTTTTTTTTTTTTTCTGAAATTACCAAATGTAAACTAAACATATTCATAAAAAATAATATTCTTAAGCATAATATTTGTAGAAATATAACTCCTAAAAATAAAATATTGTACATTAAAACAAACCGCCACAAAACAAATTATAGCTTTGGGTTGGATGGGCCTAGTCATAAATCATATTTATGAAAGATACGGCAACACAAGTGTGTGGTCACGATGCTCTTTTGGGCTACACATATGCTGCTGGACCAGAGACTAGCATGGGCTGCCTGAAACAGTATACATAACAATACATTGTGAAACCTTTAATGGAAAATTGTGCTTTTTCCTGTTGTTGTTGGGTAAGTGACAATTAATACATTTAATCACCACTTTTAAGACATAAAAAAATTAACACCTGTTTAAGACTTTAAGCTTATTTTCTTAAAAAAAAAAAAAAAAAAAAAACAATTTTCTGTTTTTTTATGTGTTTGTCTAAACTGTTTTTTTTTAAGAAGCAAATCTTATCTGCTTCTTAAAAAATCACTTTTTTAAAACATACTTTTTTAAAATAATTTTTTTAAAATTAAACAAACTGACCTATAATAATATATATAATTATTTCTATCTCTCTTACTTGCATTTTATTTTCTTTCACTTATATGCATTTTTAAAATACACTCCAAAATTAAAGAAACATCTTTTTGTTGTCTTAAATTTGTGCTCAAGAAACATTCTCCTTTAATTACAGGTTAACTCTCGACCCACAAAGAACATTTGCAAAGGAAGCACTACACATACGTCCAATCTAACTAAACAGGTGAAGCAAGTCTAATCTTATTATTAGGGACTTAGGGTAGAATAAATGCGTTGAACGTCATTGTGCTTCATTGAAAATCTTTTTTTAAAAAAAGTTTCTTTTTAGATAAAATAAAGTTAAAAGAACTATAACTCCCATTAAAAGAAAAGCTTTTCGTCTTTATCGAGTTTAGACTAAAAGCTAATTTTGGATACATATTTGAAGCTTAAAACCGCATTATTTAAAGCAAGCAATGATCTTTTCAATCATTTTAAACCATGGGTAATTTGATTCCTTGAAGCATTATAATCAAATGCCACACTTTCAAGGGCATCTTTTAGTTGGTAGAATTGGTCTTCATTCTCTTTAGAAGTAAATTTATTTCTATTAAATATAGTCGGGCCATATCCATCATGATTCTAAATTTAAAATTTCCATGGTGAAGAGTTTAGACTTGCCAAATCGTTAAATGCTTCCAAAAGTTTGTAAACCATCATTGACTTTAAAGGCAAGCCAAGCCAAAATTCTCATTGCTTGACAAAAGGGGAATTAGTTAAAGCATGAGGATGCGACTTTCCACACCTATATTTGATTGATTATTTCAAAGATTAGCAATCAAAGGTCCCAAAATCAGAAAGCTGCAAATTGCAATTCCTTTTTCCCAGTCAAAGTTCATTAGGGTCCCAACAAACTTAGTATTCTGTCTTGTGAAATTTATTCTCGCAAAGGTCCCACATGAATTCTTTCTTTTTGTGGGTATTAATTTTGACAGCAATATGTCACTAGCTACTTATGCAAATATGATATTTCGTTTTGAATTTTATTAGAATATATTCAATGTACAAAGACTCCCGTTCAATTATGGAATGTTATATATGGTAAAATTATTAATTTTTATAATAATTATTTTAATAGTTATGTGTAAGATTGTTTCTAATTGGTTTATAATGTAAGAAAATTTACACCGATAATTCATTAAAATTACTTTTTTTTTAGTTGTGTTGTTTATCCATTGTTCACCTTAATTAATTATGATTATTGAATATGTTAAAGTTAATTAATGTTAGCCCAATCCATCCAGAGCTCAAATATTAATAAGATTCAACAATTCTGTCCTATTCAATACTACATTCGCTTGAACTAGAGAATTCTCAATATATTGCCACATATAAAATACATGTCAAAAAGTTTTACCATATCCTTTATTAAATAACACAATGTCAAGCAATGACCTTTATTTTGTTCATCAATATTTTTCATTATTAATTAGTTTTCTATCACAATGTTTATCAATTCAAAATATACAATCAATCAATTCTCTGCAAATAAGTTGGATTAAAATGGAAAAAAAATTAAATTAATTGTAAATTACCTATTCGTTATATTAATAGGCTAAACTTTTCCATGGTTATCAAAACTCATAAAAGTTTAGGCTAAACTTTCTCACACAGATTTAAATTTACAAAAAATTCAATGTTGCCAATCAATTCAATTTAAAATTTACAATTAAAATTTTAATAGTTTTAATATATTGACAATCAATTAAAATACAGTATTAAAATATAATATATTTACATCAAATTTCAAAAAATTTAAAAACACCCTTTTCCACTATAAAATTTCAGAATGATCACTCCATTAGATTACTTGGCTGCCTTTCCTAATTCTCTTTATTTGTGGTAAGTTTTGCAACATGAGTATATCAACGTATCTTTGTTTCTTTTTTTCGATTTAATATTGTATTTAAACTCCACTCTATCTTTTTCAATTTGGTTTGTGTTTTCATTCGCCTTTCTTTTTTTCTTTATTGATCATGTAAGCTATACCTGTTTTTTATCGTTTGGCTACTGGAGTTTACAGTTTTTGTCTCCCAAATCATTTTCTCAACACATGCTTGCTTGCTAATATATTGAAGGAAAACAATAAAAAAGATGAAATGATGAGTTTTCTTTATTCCTTTTTATGGATTTGTTTTCATATTCAGTCAGCTTTTATGGATTTGCTAATATATATTGCTGCAATGGAATTGATATTGTCATTTATCTTGGCTAAACTATATGCGGAAGGGGACAATAGGAGGGTTCATATTTTTAATGATACAATTTTGAAATATAAATTTTATATATATAAAAAAGGTAAATGTTGATTTAGTTAGAAAGCAATCTCTATACAATTTAGTGTAGCAAAATTTGCTCTTATTCGTACATGGGTTGAGAACAAAATGGTAATTATTAAACATCTTCATTTATTATTTTATATGCATCAAAAAAATTGTGATGAAGGGTCCTTATCATACGCATTTTCATGATAATAAACTAAATTACTTTATAATATGTTTTAATATAATTTTTATCCATGACTTATGGTGTATGATATAAATAGATATCACTTACTTTTCAAATATAACTTATAAGTAAAGAATTATATTACCCGTACTCATTTACTTGAAGAAGATAATTTTTTTTTCACTATTATAAAATGAAAAGAATTATATTATTGAACTTCTAAGCAAGTCCTTAAAAAAAAACTTCTAAGCAAGTAATTATATTGATGACAGTTTTTTTCTTCTTCTTTTTGGCAAATGATAAAATAATGTAATATAAACAAGTGATTATTGACTTGATTTTTTATTTATTGAAGTGTCTATTTATCCAAATTTATTGAAGTTTTTTATTTAATAAAATTTGGAAATTGTTTTTACCTAATTATTATAGATTCAATTACAAGATCACATGTTATAATTAATTCTTGCGTGTTTCCATCTTCTCTATATAAATTAAATTTGGACTCTAATTTGTTTTCATGTTTTAATGGTTTTTAATTCATTGTTATAATTCTATAAAAAAAATTCATTGTTATAATAATTTTACTATAGATTTTTACAACTACAATTTCAATTTAAATCTATATTTAAATTGATTTAGATTGTTTGTCTGTTAATTATTTCCAAATAGTTATAAAAATTGCCTGGCTGGAAAAACAAAAGCCAATTAAAGATGAGAATAAACATATAAGAGATAATTTTTGGAAAATTTTAAATTTTTTAAAAATATTAGTATTTATATGTAAAATTAGTAATATAGAAATTATTCACAAAGCATGACATATGGGGATCAACGTCTTTATAGTAAATTATATCAGAAATGATAATATTTACGCTAATTTGGAATGAAAACTTTATATAAAATATATTAATATTTAAATAAAAGTTAATTATTTATATTAATTAAGTAGAATATTTTTGATAAAAAAATGAAATAAAATTTAATTAACATCAATTACGCTATATAGACATAAATTTTTTATAACAAAACATTATAACAAAAAAAAATTATAACAAAACATAATAATATTTAAATCACTACAATGATGAATATTTGTATCATACAAAAATCAAAGCTATATAAAATCAATTAAGAATGAAAGAAATATGCAAAAAATATATTTAAATTAAATTTTTACAATAATTTAAATACAACTTTATTTATTTGTAATAAATTGTTAAATATAAACTTATTATAAAGTTTTTTTGTTTCTCATAGGTATCCTTATTTGGAGGCAAGCAATTAATCCTGTTTCACACATAATTAGGCACTAAATGACATTTCTCTTAGCGAAGATTTAAACTTGATTCATCACATTGTAAAAGATCATCATATTAGGAGAGACTACCTCCTTCTACTAAACCCAACCACCATTGATTAGAAAGTATTTATATTGTATCTCATGTTGGGACATGTTTTAGAAATATTTGTAAAAATATAAATATGAAATACATTGATATATTTAAAGACTTATTTAAAGTCATAATAATAATAATAATAATAAAAGACTTATTTAAAGTATTTAGTTAATTGTTAGTAGATATTCTTTTTTTGTCTAGAAAAATAACATTTTTCTTCACCTTCTAAATTATTTACATGTGAAAATGCAGGAATATATGAAATTGATTTTAATTATTTTTAAAACATTTACTGAATTTTGTAGCTACTAGATTGAATTTGGGCACTGGCATTCGATTAATTGGGTTTTAAAGAGTCTTATTTAATTTTCTAAGAATACAATTTATTTATTTAGAATTATTTTGAAAATTGGCATTAGATAGAAGTGAAACTAATTTAGTAGGGAGAAAACAATAAGAAATACAAATATTTGTATTCTAATGAGCCTTATGTTGGTCTTATTTTATTTTTTAAGACTTCGTGATTTTTTAGTTTAGATTATTTTGAAAAAAAAATTAAGTTTTATATATAAAATATTAGACATATTATAATTATTAAATACTCTAATATATATTTATTTTATTGTAAAAATATTTTTGTACTATTTTTTCATATATATTCAATGATAGAAATTTTTTTTATAGTCATTTTTGCATAAACAAACTAAAATCGTATGAGAAGTGTTTCAACTTTTTCAATTATTATATATACATATATCTAATAAAAAAAGATGATCATTCATTTAACAAAATATTGACATCATTAAATATATCAAAAAGGATTTTTTTCTTTTTTCATATTTCATGCTTCAAGTATAGTGAAAGTAATAATTTACTTTTTTAATAATGTAATTATTTTTAACTTTAAATATAAATTAGTTTTAATATAATATAAACATTATTCTCCACACATTAAACCCCTACACATTGCAGTGGTTCAAATTTTGCATAAAAGCATTTTTTTTTTATTCTAATTCAAAAGTTATACATTAAGTTAAAATAACATATTATCTTATATATAATATCTTAATTTTTTTCTATAAAGTATATTGTAAATAGAGGATTTTAAAAAAAATGAAAAAAATAAAGTCAATTTTGTAAATTATAGTGCTTATGTTCTTTATTACCTGTTTAAGGATTTTATTAATTATTTATTTTAATTTAAAAATAGTTATGAAAATTTTAAATGATGATCTTAACTTATTTTATGTAAAAACGTTGATTATAAATTTGTAATTAAATGAAAATGTTTAAGTATTGTTAAAATAATTTTCACTGAACTTTTTTTTTGACAGAACTTTCACTGAACTTTGAAACACAAACCTAATTTTATATTATAACAAAGCTTGAATTATAATAATAACACTCTTTTTAAAAGTTATATATATACTCCTTCCAAAAAAAATTCCCGTGCTATGCACGGGACCAACGCACTAGTTCATTAATTAAAGGCACCTTCATTACTTAGGTTTACTTCATAATTGTGCTTGTATTGTATACTAAAACAATGACTCACCTGCATGACATTTGTTACGGATTATGCCTAAGTCCAATTCATTGCATATCCTTGTTAAGCCAAGATGCATTTATGAAAGTCCAAAGTCAACTTCTGATACTAAAGTTACATAAATACACACTAAGAGAATGTATAATCACCCATAAAAGGGCCTTGGCTCTGCCACAAGTTTCAACTCAAGTCTGGCACTTATATATACCTTCAATGTCACTATGAAAGGTACACATTTATTACCTCTAACCTTTGTTTAAGGTTTTTACAGACTTAAGCATCAAAACGTCTTTGTAAGTACTATAAGTGCTTTTGTTGTATTAGAGTTTCAATCGAAACTAAGAAAACCAAACAAATCACTTGGACAATCCCATTATACTTCAATCAAGTCAACTGCGTATCTCGACATAATAAGCATTCTAGCCCAAATTCATTATCTTGTCAACTTTGGACAAATAAACATCCAAATCCTATAAATAGAGTATGAACCCTTACTACTTTAGAAGCACCAAACATACACATTTTTCCTTATATACTTTTATTCCATTGGTTCACATATTGATTTAGGTGTCTCTTGCATTTAATTTTTTTCACTTATATGCATTTTAAAAATACACTTCAAAATTAAAGAAACAATTATTTTGTGTGTGTTGTTTAATTGGACACCTTTAAGCTATCCTGTTATTCTTCTATTATTCATGTGAATGATATGTAAAACGAAGGAGATCCAATTCCGTTTATAGTAGTATTATTTTAGATGAATACTTAAACTGATCCTAAAATAATAATGAGAATATTTTGATCCCTAAAAAACCTAAGTATTTATTTTTTCAAAATTATAAACATGAGATATTATTTAGTGGTTTTTTTTTTATCAGAAACTAAATGAAATTTTATAATTTTTTTAAAATCAAGTTGAGTGTTTACTTCAATTCCTTTTACCTTGTGCCATTAAAATAATGTCATGGAGATTGGAGAAATATACTTAGTAATTATAAATTAACCTAGAAAATAGAAAGAAAAAAATAGTTTTGGTACGTTTTGCAAACTAACCACAATCAACGCAATGCCCATACCATGAGCCTGAATCTAATGTGAGAAAACGACTTGCCTTGGTTATATGATAGTACTGACAAGTTTGCATTGGTTCATGATAAGATACACACAGAGTGTATGGAAAGATACTCAATAATTCTCATCAAAGCAAGTACAGTACAAGCTGAATACTATACGCGAGATTCTAAGTTTTCTAACCTACTTGTTGTAAGCATTTTGGTACTTTTAATCAATGCCATAAAAAATAAAATTAAAGAAACTTGTTAAACAATTGAAAATATTAAATATTAAATAAAAATAAAGTACTATTTAATTAGTATATCAAAAAATATTATTTATTTTTTACCGATTATCAAGTGTTTTAAACATGTTTATTAGTAAAAAATCTTAATTAACTACATTATTCTAATGACTAATTAAATAAATAGTTAATAAATTTGTAATTGAGAAAATATAGATAAGTGATTTAGTTTAGAATGGGATAATGCGACCCTAAAAGGGTTCTTTTGTTTCGACTAGCTAGGAGCTGGAACCATTTCTATCTGCATGCTGGAATGGCGACCACACAATAAAACTTTCAGTAGATTCCTACCCACTCGTGTTTTTTCTACTCATTACCTCTCTTGTTTAATTGTTGCTTTGATATTATCATTGGTCATTGTCGTCATAAAGCCATTAAAAAGTCTGCTAATGTAGTGTTTGCTTTTATCTCTAAGATAGAGAGATGTCATTAAAGATAAATAAATATGACTAGTTATACTTTTTGTCGTTTAGTTTGGAATATAAGTGTTGTCTGATTTCATGGTGGGCAGCATTAAAATCGATTTTGTTTTCAGTCCAATGTAATTTTAGTAAAAATATACTAGTAGATGTTTCATGTTTGGTTATTATTAAATCAAATTGGTTTTAGAAGTGATAAAACATAATTTGGTAATTATTATGAAATTTGTCTCATTAAATTCACCTACATAAAGATTATGGAAGCTAACTATCTTCTGCTCTAATTTGATATTACAAAATGGAAATCACTACCTTTTCCACAACATCATAAGATATTGAAATAATTATTAAATAATGCTAATTTCATTTTATTTTTATTACCATCAAAATTTTAAACATAGTTTAAGTACATGTTCACATAGACTCTTGCCCAACCTAACGAGTTTGGTCTAATGTGAATATTGATTGCCTTTTGTGTTGAAGATAATTTTTTTAAAACATAAATCATTTTATTTTAAAATCATTTTAGTAAAATTAATTTACAAAATTTAGTCAAAATACACTCTAACTAGAGTTTCATGTCAAGCTTTTGTGCTTTCAAAAAAAGATTTCGGGTCAAGAAAGAAAGAAAGAAAAAAAAACAACGAATAAAATAGGTTAAGATCTTTGTTTTTCCTAGCTACTTAAAGGAGATTGTATCTATGTTAATATCCGTAGTTGGGATGTAAGTGAAGTGTTCTTCAATTAGAAAGAGAACAGATAGTAAAAGTATCCTTTAATCTATAATAATATATTCATAAGACTTATTTCTTAGGTTTTATTTTTGCTAAAATAAATTAAAAATACATGAAAATGATTTTTAAATTTAAATTTATTTATATAGTATCTAAACTATTATATTTAAAATATCATACTATTATTTTTTAAATAATTTTTAATGTAATATTTATAATTATTTTTTTTCAAATTTATAGACCTTACCTTTGAATAATAATCTGCAATTAAATTTAGAATTTTAATTTTTATAATTATTATTCGAAATTTGCATATACGTGTGAGTATACCTTCACTTCAAAAGACTTCTGTTATATCAACATTGAAAAATTCGTAAATATGTTAAGCCTGAAGAGATACCTTATTAAAAGAGTACTTTGTCTGAAATAGAATAAATGAGTGAGCACTGATTTAGCCTTCCTTTAGGCTTTTATCATTTGTATCTAGGATTAGTATCAAGAGTAAGAGCCCATATCCATATGTCAGAATTGGTGTGTAGAAAACATAGATAGCTTTTAATTTTCAAAATTTAGTCAAAATACACACCAATTTAGGCTAAAATGCACTTTTTGTTCCCTATAATTCTTAATCTGTAATTTTAGTTAATAAAATGTTTTGAGAGGAATTGAACCCAAAACCTCTAACACAAAAACTACACAATAAATCACTAGATTATGTAGTTTCTTTAGTTAATATTGTAAACAATATTTGTCATATATCATAACTAGACGAATTTTAAGAGCATTTAGTCAAAATCAGTGAGTTAGATTTTTTCAAAAATTTTAGGATTTCTTTTTTTATCACAGAAAAAGTTATAAGAAGGTTTTTGTTGGGCCTCAATCTTTATATATTCTCATGTAATTATAGTGGATATTCTGGCACTACCCATGGCAGTAGCACATTGAGTAAATAACATAAATTTTTGGTGTCTTGATCTTATTTTTTTTTAATAAAAAATTAAAAGGCTGAAAGACTTTAGGAAAGTTAATTAATACAAGCTAAATTGATCTGTCGGCGTGAGAAATACAATTCAAAACTACATCAAAAACATGTCTAGATGACAAAAGATCTATTCCATATTTAGCTAAAGCATCAACGATTTAGTTAGATTATTATGATGAATATTATGGTTGGACTCTCATAAGACTTAAACCGAACACAACTTGTCTTGATCTTAATTGATTTCTTTTTCTTTTTCTTTTTTGAACTCATAATATGATTTTCTTTGAGTTACTAAAATTCATTTAATAAATATTTCAACAAATATTTTTTCATACACATGAATCTAAGGATCAAATTAATAACCACATACTAAAGGATCAAATTATTTATTAACCATGACATATCTTATTGGTTGTTTTCTTTTTCTTCGTGGGCTATTTTTCCACATTTATTCTTTGCTTCTCTAGATATTTCTCTAGTTTTGAAAAATCATCTATCAGCCTTTTCATCCGTATATTTTCTTCCATCCAAAAAGTCAATACAAAGGTGAACTGTGTTAGCTTACAAAACTTTACGGAGATATACTTACGTGGTAAAAGTATAAAATAAAACAAATGGCTATATTTTTTAATTTTAAAAAATATTTTTAACAAGTTGCTGGAGTTATTCTTTTAAAAAGGTGAAAGAGATGTTCTTCACTTCTTGCCAATGTGTTTCAACAAAAAAATGAGCAGAAAAATATATAGAAGACTACTAATATGGAGTCGTTTTCGATGTGTGGCTGAATGCATGTGTGGAATTGGAAGGTGGTCAAACATGTAGGCGAATGAATGAGTTCACATTACCAAAACGAATGAAAAATAAGACAAATTGATCAAAGCCCCTTTGAAGGGCATACATGATACACGTCATACCCATAAAATCACCAAAAAGATAATTTGGCCCCTCACAAAATGAGACACACACCATGTGAAGTAGTAGGCGTCTATGACCGGAATTCTCTCATCTTTCATCAACTTTTTGTTGATGAATTGATGAAATTAATTAACACTAATAAAAGAATGTTTCTTGAGCTCCTAATATGAGTATATAATATATAAGTGCAAGCTAGAAGGATTTTATAGGACCATATACCTTAATGAAAAGCAAACAAAAAGTGTATAACCTCCGTACTTTTCCCATTGGCTTTTGAGCTTTTAAAGTTTTATTTAGATCACGGATAATATTGTTAATTATGTTTTCTTAGCCCGATACGGGAAATTAATAGTATATATGCTAATAGAGTTAAAAGAAAGAGGAGTACTATTCAATTATTCATTGCCAACGGTCTCCTAGCTACGTTTATAAATGAAATTTTAATTAATGGGCCGAAGAACAGAAGTGAGGGATTAAGGGGTAAAACATAGTGTTAATCAGTTTGCTTAATCAATAAATTAAAAATAATGAAAAATTAAATTAATATTATTAATACTCTTCACCAATATCAATTAGCTTTTTCTTAAACAATTGTTAACAGAACCTTAAAAATATATGTGTAAAGAGTATTTGTAAATAAAAAAAATGATTTTATTACTTTTAGTGCATAACCTCAATTTTATTACTCTATTTCAGATTTTATGAAATTTATCATAATTGAGATGAATTTATACAGACCGATTTTTTTTCTTTTAAAAACATACTTTTACAGTTATTTATTTATAAAGGAATATTAAAATTGTCCTTCTCTATTTATTTATCTATTTTTCTATATATATACATATACAAAGCGATAAAATCATTATTTTAGTTCTAACAAAGCCTGTTATTTACTAACTTGATCGGTTTTCTAAATTCATTTAATTTAAATTCTAAAATGATACTGTAATTAGCTATAATTGATTTGGATCGTGCATGGTGCATGTACGTCATAAAAGGACTTATATCTACTTCTCTTCCTGAGTTGACTACAAAGTGCTGCTGCTCATTTGCACTTTCAAATTAGTCAAAGGAAGTTACGGCTTGTCGGCAATCTGCAACAAGATCTCAAAGACATTTTTGAAAGGTAAAATTATATTTATGGTTCTTTATATTCATTTAAAATTTTAATTTTTTTTAAAATTATTCATTTAGGCTTGACAACGAGACTAGTTTACTCTTTTCTTGTTCCCCTCCATTGAAATAGAAATTGGAAATCCATCCCGCCCCAATTGAAAGTAGGTTTCCTTGCTCTGTTTCCTAGTTTTCTTTTTTTATACAATGGCGATAATAAAATTTGAACCTAAGATATTGTATAAATTATTCCAACTTCCATCACGACTGTTTTATCTATTACTTAGTTTGTTGTATCAAAAAACTTATAACTAAATAAAAGAGAAAAAATATATAAAAAAAATTTGATTATATATTTTGTCTCATGAATGATTGATAAAATTTAAATAACATTATTTTGTCCCTGGAGAAGTAAAAAGTTATGGGCATGCAATTTAATAAAGCTGCAAGAAATGTGAAGACTTTGATTTAAAAATTGGTAGAAACATACACTTGACTCTTTGAATCAATAGCCAATTTAGTCATTAATATGTGAGGTGTAATAGGTGTGATAAAGTATTCTGTGTAAGTGTTTTAATAACTCAAAATGAAATATAAGAATCTTATTTATAGATTTCTTTCTATAACGATCTAGAAATTTGATACAAAATATTTCAAATTGACTAAAACTAACTAAACAATATTTTATCTATTCCAATTCTTGTAACACTTGATAATTGTTGATAACTTTGTTCCCACATAGAACTACTTGAACCCTTGTCTTGAATTCATCATTTTCTAACACAGTTATTTTCAACTTCTTCCATTATGGCTTGTTAGTCTTGATTTTGATTTTCAATCCTTCAAACATACACTTTGAAGTCTCAAATATTTGTTAGTACCAACTTTAATCTTCAAGCCAAGACCTTTCGAGAAATCAAAATGTAAACAATTGAAATGTACTTTTCAACACTTCAGAAAATTTCTAAAAAGACACCAACAACTACTTAATAATTTTTTTTGTAGAATATGAAATTAAGCATTCCAATATAGTTATATTAAAATATAAGTAAATATCTCTTACTAAATAGTAACATATTAATAAATGTTCAATTTATATAAATTTTTTGCATCCTAGCAAAAACGTGAGTTTTTGCAGTATTTCTATTTGAAATGGTGTGGGCGTGTGGAATGGGAAGCCAAATTGAGAAAAAGTGAAAGTGGACCCATAAATAAAAATGAAAGTGGATTAGGTGATGAGTGTGGTCAAATAGGGCAGAGTGAAAGGAGGAGTGTAGTCACATTATAGAATTCCGAGTAGACTCTGATCTCCTTCGGCTTCTGTGTTCTGACACCATAATTAATTTAATTCATATTCCCCTCTGTCAAATAAATTAAAACTCAAATTAAATTTTAAAACTATGAGCCTGCCTTCGTTCGTGGATGTGTTCCCAGAAGTATCTTTGACCGACCAAGGAATATATTCATGGCTTCTTGTCATCTACTGGTATTAGTATTTCTATTTCATTTTACCTATATCATTTTCCCTATATCTTTGAAGAGGAATATTAGTAGAATTTAATGATTATACAAAAGGAGGGTGTAAAATATTTTTATATTATTAATTAATTAAAAATTATTATTAATATGATTTTAAAGTAACGGTGTAAAAAGTTAAAAAATTTATTATATATGATGATTTATGATTGAATAATAATTTTTATACAATTAATATATAACATATTTTTTTAAAACACTCTTTAATTCATTTTTCTTAACACTTATTTTCAACCAATAGCAATAATAAAAAAATTTATGTTATTAGATTTTTTCATTTATGAATAATAGTACATACTGATATTTTTCCATCTATTTTTAGTTAAAACTACGAATATTAATCTTTTCTTTGTTTAAGAGAAAAAAATTAGAGATAATTTGTATAAAATTTAAATTAACAAATAATATTTTAAATTTTATTTAAATTTTTTATTTTCTTTTCAATAAAAATATGTCATTATTTTTTCTCGTTTAATCATACAATTATATTTTCTCTGCTATTTTTTAACTGTTGTTTTTTTGAAGAAAAAAAAATCTATTTATCTGTTACTTTAAAGTTTAAGCCTTTAAGATAATATTAATTATTTTTTCAATTATATTCTTATTTTCACTTAATTTTTTATTAATTTACATGCTTATTATGATAATAAAGATAAAATAAATAAATGTGTATCTATTAAGAAGTAAATAAATAAATATATAATTTCATAACTATTTTATTCAGAATGAGAAAATTTATTATATTTTTTAGTTTATGTAAAAAGCTTAAAAAAATACCTAAAAAGAAACGAGGTATAATTTTCTATCCAATCAAATGCATCCCAATAATTGTTAGCTCCTCCTCGAGAAATTCAAACCACGTTGTCTTTATTGTTATTTCTTTTAAAAGTTGTTGTTAATCATTTTTTTTTTTCTACTACGAAAGGTATTCGGAGCCGAGATTATCGGAATAATTAGTGAGCTACCAAAGTCCACATCCACAGGTTTGATGAGTGGCTTTATTTCACGTGTTTTGTTCTGTTTGAACTTTGAACACCGACTAATATTTTTTAGCAAATGTAAATTTTTTAAATAATTCCGAAATGATATGCTATCTCATTTTAAGATAACACTATGTACAAGTCTCAACTCTCAACCAAATTTAGTACTTATAAATGACTGAAAATTTATTAGTATCAATAAGAATTAAATTCAGATCTTGCCAGTAGAAAATTGTGTAGTTCACAGACTGGCAGATATTTATCATAAGTTCACGTTACCTACTAATTAGCAACATCAATGCATGAATGCTTTTTTAATTTTAAAAAACATATAGAATAAAAAATTAAAGCAATTAGATATAAATATATAATTAATTAAAATAAGTAACTAAAGAAATTAATTTAAGAGGAAAAATAAACCTGAAAATGAAAATAATTAATTTTAAAAATATAAGTAATTAAGATTTGAAATAAGAAAAAAAAAAGAAATTTTTTTAATACAAAAAAAAATTACTGGTAATTAAATATGAAATTTAATGAAAAATATTAGCTTGAAATTTAATGAAAAATGAATAGTAAGAATGAGGAATAACTATTTTAAAGTCATTTGTAAAGTAACTTCATCATCTAAGTTACTTCAACAGTACTTCCTCATCTAAGTTACTTCAACAGTAACTCTTTTAGATTTATTTCAAGAAAATAAATAGTAAGTAACTTGAAAATACTTGATCTCTCCTCTATTCATAACTTAAAGAGTAACTCTTTTAAAGTTTCTTTTCATCCTCACAATTTATCTTCTTGAAAATACTTTTTTAATAAATATATTTCTTCTCACATTTCTTTCTTTTTTTCCTATTGTTACTTTTTAATTTGTATGGATTTTAATTAATCACCTACAATGAATCTTTGAATTGAAACATTTGTGTGGCCTGCTCTAAACATAAGTTTATGCATAAATTTACTTAATATATTGTGCTTAAAATATTTGAAAATACAAAATAATATTATTTATAAACTAGAATTTATATTTAAAGACCATTATCAAAAATAATTTAATTTAATTTAGAAATTAAATATTACATTTTTAACAATGTAAAAAAATAACTAATTAAATTATATATATTCAGTGAGTGTATCTCGTGATAAATCCTTTTTTATGTGATTTTAATTAATAAATATTGATTATTAGATCTTATCAACAATGGTCATATGAGTTTTTTTATTATTATTTTTATATAAAAAGTAACAACTTTTTAAGTGATCATGTGACATTAAATCTTAATCATTCATCTATTATATTGTTCAGATTTACTTATCTCAATTTCATATAAAATCGATCATCTCACTTTATATATCCTATATGGGTTTGGTTGGATTTAGCGTATGGGTTGAGTTTTTTTTTTTTTTTTCAAACCTAAGCTAAACCAAATTAATAAAACCAAGTTGATTTGAGTTAAGTGTATCAAGTATTATTCTAAAATTAAGAAATTTGCTTAAAATATTCTAAAAAATTGTGTAAATTTTACTTACATACTAAAATTTTATAGATTCAATCAAGCAACCCTAAAAATTAAAATAATATAATAAATTAAAAGACTAACAACGCCTTCTATAAAAAAAATGAACTATAAAAATACAACTTTTTTAATATATATATATATATATATATATATATATATATATTTGATTAGGTAAAATCTTCGGTTATTAGTTTTGTAATTAATGAATCCAACACCCGAACTAAACAAAGATAGGGTTTAGAGTTTGGACATATTAATTGGGTCAGGTCAGATTTGGTCAAGGTCAACTAAAACTCAAACTAATTATACAATATGTTAGGTCATATAATCCCAAATTTTCATTAAGTTATAATAGGATTTGAAAAAATTAATTAAACTCATAGAATTTAAAACATAAACTATTTTCTATTTCTAACATTTTAAAGCAATATTATTTGTTTATAACTCAAATTAAATATCTTTTTCAAATATTCTATGTAGGAACTTTTTTCTTTTAGAAGTTTTTATGAAAAATTTAGGAAAAATATTAACAATACTTCTTAGAACTAATTTGAAGCATATAAAAGTGATTAAATTTTATTACAAAATTATTATACTTGTCTGTTCATTATGAATAAATGTTTTACTTTTAATAAAAAAAATTAACAATTTTGAATGCTTGAAATTAATTTAAAGATCGATGTTAACAAAACTAAATTTTTAAATATATTATTTTAAGTATAAAAAATTAGAATCATTTTACATTTAAAACAACTTATAGTTAAATTTTCAAAAAATAATGATCTAAAAAGTATATTTAATGTGCATAATTTCCCTTGCTTATTTTTATAGAAAAATCCCTTATATGATTATTTTTGTAAATTCGAACATAAACTAGGCTCAACAAGATTAAAGAGGTATGTTTGCTTTTGTATTGGAGAATTTTATCCAATTATTTATGATTTCATGTACAATCATATAAAAGTTTAATTGTTTAGTTTTTTTATATTTAGATAATAAGTATATATCTTCTACAAATTAGAGGACACAATTTTGTTTAAATTAAAAATATTCTTCGTATGTTGAAATTAGTTCTCTCAATGAAATTTTTTATATACACAAAATTCGAATAAATTTGGATTCACATTAACAGAAAAAACAATCACTTAATAATACTTTATATATATATATCACGTCACATTTTACTATCCCAAGTTTCACTTGAACTGGTATTCTGACCCTTCATTAAAAATAAATTCCTTTCTAATTTATTACTTTTTCTTTTGTAGTAATTTTTCGTGTTTGATGCATTGTGACCTACAACCATAAACAGTTACTATACAGAGAAAATTGATAATGCTAACTTCTGAATTCTGATCATGCTCACTGTTTCGATCTCGAAGACTGGCCTAAAGTTACCGACTAATCTACTCTTTTTTTGTCTTAAAAAGAAAAACCAACTACAATGAAATAACAAATATAAATCCATTCTTCAAAAAAAAAAAAAAAAAACAAATATAAATCCATGAAGCTTTGTTAATTGATACACGGACAAAAGAATTGAAGGAAAAGATAAGGCTTTTGTTTTTTCTTTCTAAATTTTAAAAATATTCATAGAAAAAAAGGTTAAATGATTATACAATAATACTATTAATTACCAATCAGTTTTACTCACCACACCCAAAAAAATCAGTTTTACTCAATTTGTTATCCTCGATGTTTCTTATCCTTTTTTATATTTTTGTTTTACAAAAATTTATATGAGAAATATTTTGGAGGAAGAGACTGTATTTATTTTGATAATTTATTTATTTCAACAGATATTATTAATTATTAACTATTTACTAAAAAATATTTGTATGTACACACAAAAAAGTATAGTATTAGAAATTTAATTTTTTATAACAGTTAGAATAAAAACAACATCGAAAGAATTGAACATAACATGTCAATTTTTTATTTTTTAATCATTTAAAATATTAAAATTATCCATTGAAACACAAAATATAAACTCTCAAATCAAATTTAAATTTTAATCGACGTCGTCACGTGTGTTGATTGTCTGTAGGGTTAGGGCATCCTTGTAAAGTAAAATAAACAAATATTACTTTTTTGTTTTCTACTTTAACCTTGTAAGTTGTAACTAAAAATGGGTAAATCTTCTGATGGAAGAGGGAAAAGCGTAAGTAAAAGTAAAAGTAGAAAACAACCATAGTCTTCACAAAAAAAAAAAAAAAAACCATAGTGGTTCCGACATAGTCATTTTTTTTACCCTCAGTAATTAAGTTAGGAAACTCAACCAATTAATTTAGACTCCCTTACTTTTGGAATTCATTTTAATAAAATTAATTTTAAATTATTAAATATAATTAACTTAAGAATTTAATACCCATGTACCCTTTATAATTTTCAATAAACTTATTATATATGATGTGAAATATTTAATGAGTTTATCAATGATTAATCTTCTTTAAAAACTTGTTTTACATTCACAAAATTTGAACTTGAAACTTATATATGACATTGTATGAAATGATAGTGTAATTTTTTTTTACATTAATTATGTATGAATTATTTATTCTTAAACATATATTTAAATATTGTCAAGCGTGTAAATTCCAGCTTATTTAATAATTTTAAGTTTAAGTTTTATGTATGCTTAAAAGAAAAAACTATATGTTCAAACATAATAATCTCAATAAGTTCAAACATAAACCTTCCTAAAAATTATGTGATTTCTAAGAAAAAAATATTTAAATACTAAAAAAAAAACTTTATTGCCCACCAATCCACAATCATGGCCCCAATAAAAAAACACGAGGTGTGTACCAAAAGAAAATGATTTATTGACAAAACATATTATTTAAAGGGTAAAATATGTTTTTGGTCCCTTATTTTATCATGATTTCTGATTTTAGTCCCTTATAATTTTTTTTACTGTTTTTAGTCCCTCATAAATTGTTCTATTATGTTTTTAGTCCTTCATAAATTATTTTGTTCTATTTTTAGTCCTGACGTTAATTTCAACTGTTAAGTGATGATATGACAGACATAAAATGTGTGTGTAAAAATTTCCTAATTAAGTTTCTAGTGACTTTTAACCGCTACAAATTTTTTAGCGATAAAAAATGTTTACTTTTGTAACATTTCTTGTGATTTCAGATAATCTGGTGTTCGAGGTTTTTATTTTTTTTATTATTTTTTAATATTTTTGACAGTTTTAGTTTGCCAGAAAATTTGCAGTAGTTAAAAACTACTAGAAACTTAAACAAAAATTTTCAAGCACAAATTATGCTTATCACGACATCACTTAACAGTTAAAATTAATGTCAGGGACTAAAAACAAAATAAACCAATTTTTGAGGGACTAAAAACACAGAAAAAATTTATGAGGGACTAAAAATAGAAATTTAGATAAAATGAAGGACAAAAACATACTTTACCCTTATTTAAATTATGGGAATTAATTTTGTAGCAGGCGGGGCCATTGTGATGGCGTGGCGAGATCATAGATAGATACAGCATCTACCGTACTGCAGAGGAACCCAACTTGAACACTTTCTCGAGCAAGCAAACACCTGTTCCTGTTCCTGCTCTTGTTCTTGTTCTTGCTGCATCACATTCATTCATAATCATAATCATAATCTCACTCTCTCTCTCTCTCATGTGTTATTGCTATCTCTCATTCACAACTCACCAGTCATAACTTCCAAGCCAAGCTGCAAAATTCAACTTTTTTCCCTTCCACTTCTGCTTCTGCATGAGCTACCTTCCAACTTAGAGAGCAAAGAGACAGTCAGAGAGATCTAATGGAGTACGAGAGGATAGACAAAGTTCAGGTTTGGCATTTAGCCTCACTGCTATCTCTTTTCTCCTTTGCTCTCTTCCATTCAACCTCATCAAAATTAAATCTTTTTTTTTTTTTTTTTGGTTTACCAAACTGGGTTGGTGGGAAAATGGTCCATGTGATTCAAGGTTTGTGTTCCTGGAGTTCAGAATAGTCACCCCCCCTTCTGATTCTTTGTGGGCTTGGTTTTCATTGATTCCCTCCAAGTGAATTTTTAACATGGTTTCAAAAATCATGCTTTTGCTTTTTCTACTTTTGTAATGAATGGAAGGATGGGGTTTGTCATAATTATTTGGTGGGTGGGTGAGGAAGAGGGAAAAAAGGCTGAAAAGGGAAAGAAAAAAAAGAAGGTAGTAGGATTCATTTGCCCTTATGTTTCTTCTGAGTGAATAAAGGGTGTGGGGTGAAACGGTGGGGTGGGCCTTTTGGAGGTAAAAAAGTGTGGTCATGTATTGAGTATAATTGTTTATACAGTGTGCTGCAAGATGGATTCTGTTAGAAATTTGCTAATTGAGTTCTTCTAGGATTTTGATGAGAATAAGAATGCCATTTTTTCTGCAGGCTGGAATAATTTCTCCCAGTAAACTGAGGATGAAGTTATTAGGACCTCACCATCATAGGAAGAAGGATGGATCCAACAGTAACTCATCCAGAACCTCCCCTTCAAGGATTGAGGATGCTGAATTTGTGAATAGCTTACTTGCCTCAAAAAATGGCAACCTTGATGATGAAGGTCTGCAATTGCAATTGCAATTTTGCATGTACTATTTTTATTTATTATGTGTTAGTCAGTGTATATCCCAGCTTTTGTGTATCTATGAATAAAAAGCTTCATATATTGACTAATGGGAAACTTATTCCTTCCAGTTACATCTCCAAGCTTGGATGTTCTGTCATTAAAGCCATCCAGTGATGCTGTGCTGGACCGGAGACAGAATGGCCTGATTTCTTATGAACCAAAGGAGACAATGCCTAAGGAAAATGACGACACGGGACGTGTAAAGATGCACCATTTTCAGAAGGTTGACACCGGAAGTTCAAGTGGAATTCATGCGGTGAGAGCAATAGAAGATGAAAATCTTGATTATGACAGCAATGCTAGTTCGTCCAGTTTTGAGTTTGATAAAGGAGAGAGACCAGGGAACAATCCTGCCACTAGATCCCTATTCAGACCTATTCCTTCTAAGTGGAATGACGCCGAGAAATGGATAATGAATAGGCAAAATATACAGTCTAATCACTCAAAAAAGAATTCTGCACATAACCAAGCAAATCGCATGCCAACAAATATGGTGAGGGTTGCTCCAGAGTCTGGTAATTATGATCATAAGCTCCCAACAGGCAAGGTGACAGAAACAAAGCGAGTTGATTTCTGTCAGCCAACATCACATATGGGATTTGACAAATTCTCTTTTGTTCCCTCCGATGCTCAGTCAGTTTCAGGTCAAGCACACGGAAGAAATCCAGTAGCAGAGTCTTTTCCCCAAAGCAAAGATCTTAAGGAAGTCAATGAATTGGGTTTATCTTGCTCAAGAAGCACAGATGAACAATCAAGTATGTTATTCAACCACAATATTGATTATATAGGTTTTCTTATATCTTCTTTTGGGGAGATAAAACGTATACAATGCATTTGTATAATTACTTTTCATGCTAATTTAAGGCAACCTTCAGTTCATTGCATAACTGGAGAATATCAAATATGAGCCAATTATCACTAGCTGACACTTGTTTATTGTGGCACTTGAGTGTAGATTGTTTGCTATGCTCTGGAGTCTAGACCAAGATTAACATCCATAAACAAATATATTGCCTAATTTTTTAGATGAATGAAACACTAAAACATAAGAAGTGGATTTTCTGGTGCATGTTCTTATTACATGTAGATTCTTTCCATTGGTGACATACTCAGTGTAGATTAACTTGTTCTCATGATACAGTGATGCCTGGGATAAGATCTGTTGCCATGAGAGATATGGGAACTGAAATGACCCCTGTGCCAAGTCAAGAACCTTCACGAACTGCTACTCCCGTTGGGTCTACAACTCCACTACGTAGCCCAGTTTCCTCAATGCCATCGACTCCTAGAAGAGGTGCACCTGCTTCAACACCTTTGGACAACACGACTGATGAGGATTCCCAGTTTCCAGTTGAAAATGGCAAAAAACATTTGTCTGAAGAAGAAATGAAGATCAAGACAAGGAGAGAGATTGCAGCCCTTGGGGTGCAGCTTGGTAAGATGAATATTGCTGCATGGGCAAGCAATAGTGAGCAGGAAAAGAACAAATCTTCTCCTCAGGACACAAATGCACTAGAACAGGAGAAAATTGAATTTGAAAAACGTGCTGCTCTGTGGGAGGAAGCTGAGAAATCTAAACATACTGCAAGGTTTTATTTTTACTCACATTCTCTATGAGACTAACGTAAATCATGTTTTTTGGAAAATAATTATAGAACCGTGTAATTTGGTCATCCTTTCTAACGTGATTATAATGTTTTAAAATTTGCAGATTTAAGCGTGAGGAAATCAAAATTCAAGCATGGGAAAGTCAGCAAAAGGCAAAATTAGAAGCAGAAATGAGAAGAACTGAGGTAATTATTTGTTTACATAGCTATATTCATTGTTGGAAACAAAGTTATTGCATGTTTAAAAGTTGAAACCTAAATGTAGTTTGAAGAGATTACAATTTACAAAGGATTTTAAACCAAGTATAAGTGCATGAAATGCTTGGTCATTGTCTAATTGCAATATGGCCTTAGAATTACTTTAGTTAAAGTCTTTACTACTACTGTGCCTTTATTGAAACTATATGTATTTTAGGCCAAAGTTGAGCAAATGAGAGCCCAGACACATGCAAAAATGGTGAAAAAGATTGCCATGGCGAGGCAAAGGTCAGAAGAAAAACGTGCAGCAGCTGAAGCTAGAAAAAATCGAGAAGCAGAAAGAACTGCTGCTCAAGCAGAATACATACGCCAAACAGGACGATTACCCTCTTCCAATTACATTTGTTGTGGTTGGCTGTGATATATTATATACCTTAAAGACTGCACTTAGAAGAAATGCTCCTCACTCCAAGATTGCTTATCTTTTTTACTGTGGATGATGTGGGTCATCAAAACTGGCATATCATCTTATACGTTACTTGAAACCTTGTAATTTTCAAACACCTGAGTGCAAGTTGCTATATTGAATTGATTGCTGAGTGATGTTTACAAGTCACAAAACTGTGTCTTTTTTTTTTTCTTAAAAGAGAGAGAGAAATGTTTGTTGTGATGTACCTGGCCTTTTTTATTTTACTCTAATGTAAATTTTCTTGTGATCTTGCTTTCAGTTTATTTTATTTTTTTATTCTATTCCTTTATTAACAAGTTCTAAACTTGTATGAAAATCTCAACAAGATCCGGAGTTTGGTATCTATCACACCATATACTTTGAATATTGGTGCTATAAGACACTTAACAAACATTCATTTATTGACATGCTTTTCTGGAGGACTAAATTTGACTATTAAAGCATTGCAAAGAAAATAAGCTTTTTTTAGCACCCAATAAGTGGTTCAGTGACTTTATTGTGTTCCATTACAAAAAATTTCTTTTACCCAAGTTAGACTTGGACCGGTAAAAGCTTGTTGGCTCTTTTTCTGTGATATTCAAAAGCATGTTTTGACCCTTTTTGGACCTTTATTACAAAATACAAACTAGGAGTTAAATGTGCATTGGGTGCGTGCAACATGCTATAAACAATAAAGTATGCTATGTCTCATATAAAAAAAATAAAAATAAAAAGTAGGCTATGGGGGTGTATTCAATTAGGATTTTAACTGACTTTTTTTGCATAAAAAAATCCTATGGATTTTAAATTTTTTTATAGGAATGTAATGACTTTTAAGATTTTTTTAAAAGACTTTTATGATTAGGATTTTGTAGTTTGGATTTTAATGTATTTATAAAATATGAATTCATAGGATTTGAAAGGACTTTATGGATTTACAAGATTTTAAAGGATTCCATGAATTTTTAGAAAACATTCAAAATTATCGGTCAATGAAAAAGATTTTAAAGGATTCCATGAATTTTTAGAAAACATTCAAAATTATCGGTCAATGAAAAAGATAACAAATAAATGATAAAATTTGAATAAAAAAATAAAATCAATACAATTTTTTTCAATCTTTCTCTATTTCTTTTTTTAAAATTGAAAGCAATAATGTCAATGTCAGTAGAAAGATTTTCTAATACTTTGACTTGATTGTTGGTCATGATAAGTTAGAACTTCCTCCATGCTCAGATCTATTCATCTTATGACAGCTTAATTTTTTAGTGGAAACCTCCGAACCTAAGAGAATGGGATGGTGGACTTAATTAGATGATATAGGGTGGTTCGTAATGATTTGGTGGTATGTACGCATCACTGTTAGGATCATATGAAGAGCGTGTGTAGGATTAGAAGAAAGAGAAAACCAATTACTCTAGCACCATCAAAGAGAAAAGTATGTGTGATGATGGAAAAAAGAAAAAGTCTAGAATGGAAGAGTACAAAAATCCCAAGGATTTACAAAAATCTCAAGGGTTTGGGCAGGATTGTTTGATATGTGTGATATTTATATATATAACTAAAAAGTCACACAAAATCCATCAAAATCCAATTTACAAAATAATTCATCGAAATCTATAGGATTTTGAATACCAAGTGACTTTTTTTAAGTTGTAAAAAATCTTGATGGAATACCATCGAATTTTGTTGTCATGAAAAAAAATCATGAAAATCTTAACTGAATACCATAAGACTTTTTTATCTTCTTTAAAAATCCTGATTGAATACCACAAGACTTTTTTATAAATAAAAAATCTTTTAAAATCCTTCCAAATCTTAATTGAATACACCCTCCTACGACTCTTCACTCTCACTCTTATGACAATAGCTGTCAAATTTGTACAAACCGCACTATATGTTAAGATGAATAAATACATAAATAAATAAACAAAACTACTTTTCATAAATCATAACACGCAATAAATAAGTACTGGCCAATTTCTGCTAGTTTAAAAGTTTAAAACTTCTACAATCTGAGTTGTGTTTAAGTTTCATTGGAGTCATATATACAAATATGTACGTCCATTTTGCTTTCGGCTCTTTAAAAATCCCATAAAGAACTTGCTGTTGTTGCGCTCCACTTTCATGACTCTGACAACATTAAGAGGAAGAGCTTAAATATTTAAAAAGAATAACCCATGAATAAAATAGGCATGGATTGAAAAAAGATGTGCACAAGTTTGTTTAGTAAGCATGCTCATTTCCTTTTATTGACTCGACCCTTTCACTAGCCACCACAACCAAACCTATGTAATGGGCCAATTGCATGCCTTGGGCTGAGTTTGGTAATGAGCATGACGCAAGTTTCCACAAGGCTGTAAAAGGGAACTTGCCTCTTATAACTTGCCCAAGTGGAGAAAGAAAGAATTGGGGGACCACAATCACATGTGCTCACTAGGTTTGGACTTTGAATAATTGGCTAAGAACTGCATGAAAACTCAGGGAATCCCCTATGATGTAGGGCATTGGGTTCAGTCCTACATAGCAACATCTGCAATGCTCCAAAAAATATTTGGATTCACATTAGCAGAAAAAACAAAAACACATTTGGATTGTAGTGACCAGAAATAGCACGTCTACCGTGTTTCATAATTTTTATAATTTAATCTATATATATAAATTTACTTTATTTCATCTTAATTTGCTCTTACAACAAACGAGTCACTTTCTTTAAGTTACATCCGGTTCTAGACACTTTCAACAATTATGGGCAATGTTTTAAAAATCTAACCAATTGATACATGTATTTGTTCGTGTTATGTACCGGGCTTAGACTCAATTTATATAATGACCTATCTTGGTCTATTAGTCTAAAATCGCAAGTGTTAACCAAGATCAACACCAAGAACAAGAATCTTAACATACACTCATGAATAGTTGATCATATCTCATCTTTGAAGTATAGTTGCTCTGTTGCTTTGTTACACTAAGACAAGTATTATTGTCCATGAGAAGTCTTGGATTCCTTTTCAAAGAATTAAGCTCATCTCTGACCCCTATATATAACACTAATGTCATTGAATCGGGTTAATATTTAATATACATAGTTATTCTAATGAAATTCTTATTGACTTGAATGTCAAAGTACCTTTTACATATACCTATATATTTTTTATGGCGACTCAACCTCACCAGAATGTCAACCAAACTCTAACATTGTATTTGGTTTTAGTGAAAGTGAGAGAGATGAAAGTTGTTAGCTACGAAATACAATGAAAGTGAAAAAGTGAGAGTGTTTGTTAAGCATGAAAGAGGGGTGAAAGTGGAAGGCTTCTGGTGGGTCTCATGCTATTAAACTTTTATCTCAATTTGAGATGAAACACGGTGAAATGAACAACACAACGTTGTTATCTTCTTTTTCTAACGGCACCAGCACACTTCTTTCTTTCTTTCTTTCTTTTTATAGCACCTTGGTCGGTTATCCTATCACCCCCTCCCCCTATAATAATAATAATAATAATAATAATAATAATAAATAACACTAATAAATATTATTAATAATTAAAAAATGAATATTAATAATAATAGTAAAAGATAATAAAAGTAAACAATATTAATAATAAAATAATATTTTTATTTAATGTTAAATTCTTTTTATTTTTTTTACCTACATAATCACTTTAATTCAAATATTTTATCTATTTTGCACTCTCTTTTATCTCAATCAAACAACCTTGTTTTCTATTCTTTTTCAACTCTCTTTCATTCATTTTCGTTCCTTGTACTTTTATTATTTTCACACCTCTCTATCAAACAAAGCATAAAAACCTTATACCTCGTTCCACTGAGATAGTATCTACTATCTACCAAGAGCTTAGTCTTAAACCAACAATCCATCTGGAACACATCAATCAACTTTGGACAAATTAGCAGTCCATCTCTACCACATCAACTTTGTCCATCTTAGACATACCATTGGCGTCATCTCACTCGATACGGTTAACAACAAACAAATGATGGTATGACAGAAAAATGGGGCAATGGACCCAAGCAACGAGGTAATATATACGCTGCCTTGAGGAGCAATTCAAGGAGTTAAGACAAAGTCCAAAGATACGACAGTAACTTGCAAATGAATTAGAATAGTGTGTCTGATAATTGGAACACACCCTCTCACAAAATCAAATCCCACACCTTCACAATCCACCTCAATATGATGAGCCAAATACAATGTTGTAGCTCATAGCCAGCATCTGTTGACGCCCCTACTTGAAACACATAAGGTGGGTAATTCATACCTATTTTTTAACAACGTCTCAACCTCACTAGAGTGCCACTCGAACTTGAAAGACCTCAAAGCTCTCGCTCCAGTAGAAGCAAATCAAAGTCTATGTTAACCATAAGCTTGGTTCTAAAGCAGTTCTTGAACACATCAATCAACCTCATGCACCAGGAATCTAAAATATTTTGGTTCACAAAACACTCGTAGCATACAAACAAGGCCGAATACAATTGGTTCACATCTGTGTTTCTTAAGCTGCTAAGTGCTAAGTGAGATTTCATACCGGTTTGGTATATGGAAAATATTTTGTTGGGAGAGACTAACTATTTTGGTGATTTCTTTGTATAAAAAGAATTAGAGTCTCTCGTTGTCAGATAGAAGATAATAAATAAATAACTTGTGGCATAATGCTTCATGCGTGCTTATGGAAATGGAATCCTCGGTACTAGTTTAGTCTCCAATCAGTTACATTGGAATTTTTCTTTTTCTTAAATTAACCTTAACCAATTATATAATAAATCGGTATTGTTTCATCAGTTCATGGCCAATTTAGTGGTTCAAAATCCGATTGTCAAATTATCAAGTTCGTAAACTTGACCGGATCAATGTCGTAAAGTGACATGCGTTCGGATCTACCATGAGGTTTGGTTTGAACCACAACAATGATTATGATCGCATTTTATAATTTTAGTGCATGATAAATTATTTTTCAAAAAAAATATTATTTTTAAAAGTCTATTACAAACTAATAAAATTAATTTTTTCTTTAAAAAAAGTAAAACCAAATATGCACATTTGCATCAAAGATATAATGTACATCACAAGAGGATACGGCTCCTCTAGAATAAGGTAAAGTGTAGAGTAATATTTTTTTTTTTTGGAAGTGTAGAGTAACAAGTAATGATTGTTGATCAAAAGATCATTATAAATTTTCTAATAAACCTCATCACTCCACTCCATTGCAGGAACTTCAAAATTTACTCTCCTGACAACTGCCTGAAATTTATTTACCATATATTCAACTTTTTTTTTCCAGCATGACTTAATTGATGAGAGAAAAGGAGGGTTTCATTCATACAAAGTTTTAATCAAGGTGGGAGAAAAAGAGAGATAGACACGAGTTTCACGCAACAAGGTCATGTTAAAATTCCAAAATGAGTGTCAATTTATCATACACTACGCAGAGCAGTTTAGACATATTAATGTGATACTTTCTCCTTGTCTTTTACTGATCTAACATGACCATGATCAACCCAAAAAAGTTGGGGACCTGATCAAGCTAAAGCTAGTAAACTAAAGTGATATTGGGCAATTGAGATATATTATTTGTTTTCTATTAGTTGATTTTTTGATTTAGCAAAACATCCACCTGTGTATTTACATTCTCTCCTTATCTATGCGCAGTTTTCCTTTGTTGTCTAATGAAATCGGATAAACCAACACCAGTAATGAAATCGCCCCCAAAACATATTATATAACAATTTGAATTGTGGTAACTAATCAAATTTGCACAAACTAACGAATTAAAATTACCGAATCACCAATCGATCAATCTCAGCTAGCAGAAACAACTCTACCAATGTAAAAAATGGTTGTTAGATTTTATAGCGAATGAAGTATTGAGTTAGCTACGGAATTGGATAATGCAATTTGCACCCTTATTCCGCTAATCGATATAATCAAACAAAAGTCTAATAAGATGACAATGTACATCTTAAAGGGTGCACTTTTAAGAAACAGTTTGTTATATGAGAAATTATGCCACAAGTGTTTAACTAAGAACAAAGTACGAGAAGAGTGTGCCTAAATTTTTACAGCAGTGATGACCAAGTCAGGATTTCATTGCCTAAATCATGGTGATACCATGAAAAATCAGAAGTAACTCTTTGTTGCTTTACTTTTACTATGAAAAAATAATTGATTATTTCTTACTATGAAAATAATCCAAACACACTATGTCAAGTTCGTGCAGCAGTGGAATTTCAACAGTTAAACATAGCCGTTTCCGGCAGAACTGGATGTGTTGTAGAAGCATTCACTCGGTTACAGACTCAAAATTATGTGCAACTTTATACAATTCCCTGCAAGTCCAACCTAGTCTAAGCAGTAACTACTACATTTGCAAGTGAAATTAACTCAATTTTCCTAGTTAGTAAAGTTAGAACCACAAAGTTGTATGATTCCTCAAGCCAAATTGCGAATTTGACATCCTTTTTCTCTATGCAGGCAAACGGCTAAGCACAGTACTCATCATAATAAATAAAATAAACCACAAAAATATGGGCAATTCAATTCAACTGTGCTCAAAATCAAACTATCACATTTCATAGCAAATGAAAAACAAGCATATCCTCATAACAATTATCATCAAAATATAAAACCAGGCACAAAATCTAGAGCATCAAGTAAACAAAAAGAGAAACAAACGCTGCCGCACTCAGCACCTCTCTACAGGTCTTGAACACTCAAACCTGCAAACATCAAATAATAATATTCACATTCACAATCCCAAACACATATAACATACGAAGAGTGTTAAAAGGCATAGTAACATTAACTAACCGGGGGGAAGAGATTGCTTCAATTTATCGGCTTTCTCAGGGTCAAAGACACAAAGCGTGTACAAATACTTGGAGCATCGAACCTTAAACTTAACGACATCCCTGCTCCTCTTGATTTTCACCGACCGAGCATCCTTCCTCCGCGCCGTCAGAAGGAAATCCTTAATCTCGTGGATCTGCTTAGGCTGTATCAAAGCAAGTACAGACATAGAACATTATTCATCGGATTCGACACAAGTAAACATCGTATAAATCAAAGACGAAGAAAACCAAATAGCAATCAATTACCATTGTGGTTTGCGAGTTGCGAGTGACGACGGCGAAAGAACAAACTTACTCGAGCGCCTCTTCAATATGTAGACGATGGTGTCCCAATTTCTCTTACATAAACCCTAGCCTATCAGTCGGGTACCCGGTTTGGACTCGGCCCCCGAGCCCAAACTATCGTGGCCCTCTTCCAATGTTCCAGGCAGCGTTGCCATTGTCATTGGGGGTTACTATTCTCACCCTACGTTTTGCTATTCTCACCCCACACATTTGTGAAATCTCTATTTTGCCCACTCACTAAATCGCTACACCCATTCCCCTCAGACTTCCCCCACTCCCCTAACCCGTACCAACCAACTCCCCCCACCGATGAGATCTTAGCAGCCTTGCCCCGCCCCAAGCCGCTGCGCCCCGTGCCACCCCGCACCACCCTCGCGCTGTCCCGAGCCACCTCACGCCGCTGCCATGCAGTTCCGCACCACCCTCGTGCAGTCCTGCGCCACATCCAGCTGCGGCCGAGCAATTTCCGCACTATCCCCGCCCCACACTACACCGTCCCAGCACCGCAACACCCAGATCCAAGCAGCACAGCGTTGCGCCGCCCCTCCCCCATCAGGATCTAGAAGCACCGCATGCAACCCACACCCGTCGAGTTCCAACAACACTGTGCACAACCCACATCCTCCTTCACCTTGCATTTCCTTGCTTTGGAATGATTTCTCTAGGGTAGCTTTATTCAGTACTTTTGTAGTGTAGTTGTTTGTAGATCCCCTTTTGATTGAAAAAAAAAATAGAATTGAATTTCGTAAATATCAAATTCCATCTTCTCCACGAAATCATACTTCCATTTAAGTAAATACAGTGAAAAAATTAAACAACGGAATCGTGATTCCGTTGTTTAATTTTTTTTCGCCCCCACTAACTACAACGGAAACATGATTCCGTTGTACAAATGTACAACGAAATAATGATTCCATTGTACAAATGTACAACGGAATCATGATTCCGTTATTTAATTTTTTTTTTGCACCCATTAACTACAATAAAAACACGATTCCGTTGTTTAATTTTTTTTTTCACCCATTAACTACAACGAAAACATGATTCCGTTGTACAAATGTACAACGGAATCATGATTCTGTTATTTAATTTTTTTTAGCACCCATTAACTACAACGGAAACACGATTCCGTTGAATTAATTTTTTTTCATCCCATATATTGCAACGGAAACATGATTCGTTGTACAAGTGTATAACGGAATCATGTTTCCGTGGGAAGGGCATTTTTGGAAATTAATAAAAAGCCACCCACGTGGGTGGTGAGAATAGCAATTCTCGGGGTGGGAATAGCAAGACCCTTGTCATTGCAGGACTAATAGGTCCAGTATTATTTGAACTAGATAGGTTATTGTTGGTGAGGATAATAAGTTAATGAGTCACGAGTTAAATTACGTAAACTGAGTTATAATATTTATTTAAAATAAATATGATCGACAAAACCTATACTAAAAACATTATAAAAAGTCACACTATACTTTATATATATATATATATATATATATATATATATATATATATATATATATAAAGAAAGTATGTCTTCTAAAAAAAAATATGAATTAGTATATATATAATAATAGATAGATGTTTATAACAATTTATTTTAACATGACGATTAAGTTTGAATTAGTAAAATATATTTCTTTAATAAAAAGTAATTTTTCATCTAATATTACCATGGTCAATGTCCTCAAGTAGAGCACACCAACATGCAATTGTAAGATTACAATAACAACCTTAGCAGCTCCAAACAAAAATAAATAAAATGACCTTAGAGGCCCAACCCATTTAATATGTGAAACCCTAATAGAAAAGTGACGCAGAAGATCCATCTTGATAAATAGATAATACCCTATCCTCTATACGCGCATCACACAACCTCTTCTTCTTTCTTTTTCATTTCTCTACATTTTTTTTCTCACAATCTCTTCCCCTTTCTTTTTCTTTTGTTCACTCTCTCTCTGTATTCTTTTCTCATAGTCTCTTCTTCTTTCTTTTTCATTTGTTCCTCCATCTCCCTAAATTTTTTGCTCATAGCCTCTTCTTTTTTCTTTTTCATTTGTTCACCATTTGCATCGCAAGACACGCTTATCCGATTTATTGTGAACAACAATGGTGGAAGAATTCCTATGAAAGCGAAATTATTTTTTGGTGCAATATTGTTCTTGATGGCTAGGGATGGCAAAATGGGCTGGTCCGACCCGTTTTGGCCAGGCCCACCTGTGGCCCACCAAAAATGGGCTGGGCTGGGCTAGCCTGCCATAGTTAGGATGGGCTAGACAGCTTGGCCCGCATCCGTCTAAGAGCGGGCTGGCGGGCTAGCCCACCATAATTGAAAAAAAAATAAGTTTTTTAATTTATTGCAAATAAGACATAAATAAAATGACATTACATCACTTGTATCATAAAAGGACAGTAGAGAGCATTTTTGTTACTGTGAAATGTGAACACAATTAAAAATAATTGCAATATTGTTTCATTTTCTTCAATAAACCACAAACTAATAGTCTTTCAACACCACAAGTTTAACATCATCATGAATAACATCTTAAAGAAACTTAAATATTGTTCCATTTTATTCAAAAGTTCAACACCACAAACTAATAGTCTTTCAAAAGTACACCACAAAATATTAATAGTATCTAATAACTTATGTTATTTTAGATATATTATTTAAAAAATAAAAAAATAAGTAGTGGCAGGCTAGCCCGCCCCGGCCTGCCTGTGATCCGGCGGGTTGGCGAGCTAGGCGGGGCGGACCAAAGCGGGCTGGTGGGCTGCAGACCCCACCCCACCCCGCCAAATTTGTGGTGGACTGGCGGGCCGGCCCTCCTGGCCCGACCCACTTTGCCATCCCTATTGATGGCACTACTACATACTTTAGGGTTTAGGAAAAAGTTATGTGAATAGTGAAGGGACAACAATTTTTTTTTGTGTGTGGAACATTCAACCTCTGTTATTACCTTCTTTCTTCCCTCTATCTATCAACATCAAATTTTCTTTTATAACAAGAAATAATTGCTCATAATCTCTTTGTTCCAATTTTTTCAGGTTCTTTACTTTTCATTGACTAAATGAATTAAATGTTATAGGTGGCAAATTTTTAATACATTAAGGAAGTTGAGCCAATGAAGGAGGCGACACAAATTAGAGCAAAGGAGAATCAATCCTTCGAGACCAGTTTGATAAGAACAAATTACTGGGAAGAGTTGTTAAAAGACATATATGAAGAGCATTAAGTTGAAAAGTTAAAATACCTTAGGCAAAAGGAAGTGAAACCGCAACAAATGATTGGTATGTCATTTAGGTGTTTATGTTGCTTACAGGTATTAATCTACAGGGGGAATTCTTAATTTTTCTTATCTTTATTTCATGAGTTTATGTGATTACATTTAATTGTTCTAATTCATATTTCATTTATGGTCTAATCTTGGTTTCTATTTTATTATAGTCTTATGGAATTGTATAAATCACAACCATTAAAATTAAATTTTACATATTAAATTATAAAAAGAAATGTAAGTAAAAAAATTCTAAATCCTTTGATTTGAAATTTAATGACCCTATAGTTCTTTCTAAATTGTGAGTGATCCTATTCTATTTTCACATCCTCCATCACTACCATTTTCAAATATGCCAAATAGCAAATCAAATCAAATAAATGAATCAAGGTGGCTATAAAAGGAATAAGATTAATCAAATAAAAGGGGACCACGGGTGGAAATCAAACTTGCATGATTCCATAACCATTACTGTCAATATTCAACAAGCCTCACTAAAACTAACCATTATGCATCAGCGTACTAGGAAACATTTTTTCCTTTCTTTTCTTCTTCTCCAAAATGAAAATCTACTTGTTTATAAAGCTACAAGATCCTTTAGCTAAAGGAAGAAATCCCATGAATCCTCCATCATCATCGCAAGCCACCATTACGCATCATTGCAATGTCTCGCCCATAGTTCTCTTCTTACCACACAACACCTTATTCACATTACCATCTTAGCCATTCCTAACCATCATAGAGTGGCCTTTGTTTCTCAATGATAGAGTAGGTGAAAATGGAATAGTATCACCTACAGTTTAAAAAGGACTATAGGGTCATGCAATTTTAAATCAAAGGGTCTAGAATTTTTAACATACATTTCATTTTATAATTTAACATGTAAAATTTAATTTTAATGGTTTGGATTCATACAATTCCACAAGACCATTATAAGATAGAAACCAACGTTAGAACACAAGTGGAATATTTATTATAATAGTTAAATGTAATCACACATAAACTCATACAGTATAGACAAGAAAAATAAACAATTTCCATTGTAGATTAATAATTGTAAGCAGCATAAACACCTAAACGACATACCAACCATTTGTTGCGGTTTCACTTCCCTTCGCCCAAGGCATTTAACTCTTCAACTTTATGCTCTTCATATCTGTCTTTTAACAATTCTTCCAAGTAATTTGTTCTTTTCAAACTAGTTATAGAGGATTGATTCTCCTTTGCTCTATTTTGTGTCACTTCCTCTGGCTCAACTTTCTCAGTGTATTCAGAATTTAGCACCTAGAACATATAATTTAGTAAATGAAAAGAAAAGAAAAACTAAAAGAATGAAAACAAAGAGATTTTGAGCATTTTTTTTTATTATAAAAGAAAAATCGATGTTGGTGGATAAAGCATAAAGGGAAGAAGGAAAGTACTAGAGTAGGTTGAATGGGCTACCAACAAAAACTACTGTCACTTTACTATTCACTTAACTTTTATCCTAGACCTTGAAGTATATGTAGTAGCACCATTAGGAACAATGTGCATTAGGAATAATTTTGCTTTGATAGACACCAATATAAAAGAAAAATGTACTTTTGGAAGAAGTGTTCCTTACGAACAAGAAACAACAATGGAAGAAGAGTTCCTTCATTTATGCAAATATGCAATATATGAGTTTGTCATAATAGAGTTGAGGAAGACTGAAGCAACAAAGGATCTCATTGTCAAATGTTCCACCACAATCGATCTCATCGTCAAACGGAACTACCTCCTACATAGTGTGTTTGGTACCAAAATTTACAACTTTGAAGTGGTGGCAAAGGTGATAAATTCTCTAAAGCTATGTGCTGCAATTATTTAAAAAGTTATCAAATTCTCTAAAGCCTAATGTCCTTAAGATTATTTAGAAATGATTAAAATGGAAAAGGAACCATATGCTTTGGTTATTGGTAGTTTAATGTATGCTCAAGTTTGTATTCATCATGTTATTGCCTTTGTATTTAACGCTTTAGGGGGATACTTAAGCAACCCAAGTCATTGGAGAAACATGAAAAGGATCATGAGATATTTGCATGGAACCATGGATTATATGTTGACCTATAAGAAGTTTGATCAACTTAAAGTCAATGGTTATTCTAATTTTGATTTTGCAGGTTGCCCTAGCAACAAAAGGTATACTTCTAACTTTATTTTGTACCAATAGATTCACTTACGGGAAAACTATGAAATCCAACTAATGATCAAACAAAAAAAGGGGTCATAAATATTGTGAAAATAGCGTTAAAAGTGAGTCTTGTGAACAATCAGAAAAGAATTTGATATTAGATTTTTTAGTTTGCTGGTTGTTTGTGAGACTCACTAGCTTTTCACACGATTTTTTACCATGTTTATGTTCTTTTTTTGTACAAACATTTGTTGAGTTTCATAGTTTTTATGTAGCTGAATCTATTGAGATGAATTTCACATCTTGAATTAATCAAAAAAGTGTTCGCAATCGTGTCCCAAAATTGGAAATGATCGTTGTTTCAGAAGGACAACGTTGACCCAAATTTAAGAGATAAATGATCAAAATGAATCTTTTAAAAAATAAAAGACCAAAAGAAAATTAAAAAAAAAAAAAAAGAAGAAGAAGAAGATAAGGGACAAAAATATATTTTAATCTTATTAATAATATTGAAATATCAAATTCATTGAAAATCAAGGTGAATGCAGTGAGACAATGGAAACCCCTTTGTGAAGTGTTGGGGGCGAGGACAGGGGATGCAAAACAAATATTGCATAGTCAACATGAAAACTAGGAATATATGAGTAATGTTTATGAAGACACATGATTATAAACTTTGGGTAACGTTTATTTTACGACATTAGGATTTTTTGGGTGAACTATGGTATTCCATTACCAAAAATCAAAGACTAATCTTTTAACGTAGTGAGATCCATTGTAAAGAAGATAGATAAAAATGAAAGAAAGAAAAAGGAAAAGTAAAGAAAATAATATTGTAATGAAAAAAGAAAGAAAGAATATTATAAATAAATAAAAAGTTAGAGAAATGTGTGTAAAATAATCAAAATTCTTAAATTTCAAATCAAAATTATTTTTAATGTGAGAAATGAGTACTACAAATATAGATCATTAGATTATATTTGAATGATTAAGATTAACAAAAAAAAGTACATTTTTAAGAGACATGTGACTTTTAATAAGTTTTAAGCTTGAAATCGTCTATATATAGTTGTATGACTCAAATTTTTAGGTTTCATTTCTCATAATAAAAGAAGTTTATATATATATATGAATAATTTTTTATAAAATTACTCACTTCAATTATTGTTTGTATATATTACAATTCATTAATTTAACTATTGAATATTTAATGATCATGCACACTAATTTTTAATTAGACAATCAGACTTTTATAGTTACATAATTTTATAGTCAACATTTACTTATATTTTAAAAAATATATATATAAATATTATATGTTAAATTAAATTTATTTAATGAAGTACCAAATAATTTTAAAAATTTATAAAAATTTGTAGACTTGATCTACTCAACC
Source organism: Pueraria montana var. lobata (assembly GCA_026413185.1). Taxonomy (NCBI): domain Eukaryota; kingdom Viridiplantae; phylum Streptophyta; class Magnoliopsida; order Fabales; family Fabaceae; genus Pueraria; species Pueraria montana. Next base: position 21,050,016 of record CM048648.1, on the reverse strand, counting down.
AAAACTATTTATCGTTGGATCAAGAAAATTTAATATGTACATAAAGTTTTTAAAGAGAGCAATTTTACCAAGAGAGTAATTTGATATATATAAAATCTATTCTGGTGGAAACAACTAACGACACGTCCATGCACTTGTTATACAAGGTTGCCAGTTTGCTACAACCTTTAGGATCATGTCGTGGGTGTTAGAGAAATGCCATAAACTAGAGTACGCAAGAAAAATGGAAGAGAGAGAGAGAGAGAGAGAGATAAGAAAGTGAGATTAAGATAGATAGAGTGTAAGTTATGATCAACAATAAAGGGTGGGCTAGGGTGGTTGGATTGCCAACCCTACCTTTTTCTCATTGGTATTATTATGGTGGATAGTGCCTTGCCTTGTCACCATTCCATACCCAGAAAAAAAGGGTCATAACAAATTAGGCAACCCCACAACATGCATCGAAAAATTGCTCAATTGAACCCACACTCAAGTCCAACTTTATCCACCCAATCCCAGTGGATCGACAGCTATAGTGCCACAGCTAAAAAGGACACTTCGTTTGCCCTAGTTCTTATGCAGGACAAAAACCCTAGATTTGAGCTTTTTGACTCGCTGTTCTTTAGTATCTGTGAGAAATTTTTTGAGTCACACTTTCCGTAACTGAATCATAATATCATAACTAAACTTTGTCTAAAATTATAATTTACTTTCTACGGCTAATGACGGTTAAATACTGTTCACACTATAAATTGATTCCATGAATTATAAGATCGACTACATGCGTTTTATTATTTTTATTTTTTAAACATCAAATAATTGATCAATTTTTAATACTGTATATAGTTATTTTCCATTTTTTTTTTGGTATATCCAAGTTTTAAAACTATTTCCTTAAAATAAGAAAAAAAATACAAAAGTCGTTCTATTTTTATTGTACTAAAAACATTTTCCTATATTATGACTTATTGTAAGAAACGAAAGAAGACAGATCATTGTATTCAGGGGCGGGGACGCCATGTCTCAAAATATTGGGATAGCATTGGCTTCGTACCTCCTAAAAAAAGTATTATTGTAGGAAATATTATTATAATTTTCCTAATTTATAATAAAATAAAATTTTACTTACATCATCTTTTAAAATTTAATTATTTATCTATAATTATTGCTTTTTTTGTGCTTCACTCCCTCGGATATTTATCTTTAGATGTGACCCCTGGAATAATTGCTAACGCCATCCTGATAATTATTATTGCCATGCGATCCAACTATAACTTTTCCAACTTTGCAAATTAAATTAATTGGTTCCTTCATTTAGTGTGTGCTTGTTTCATAATTCAATAGAATACTAAGAAAGAATTAAAATTATAAAAAATGGTTTGTATTCTTCAGAAAACAAGTTAAAAAGTTAATTTTGCTTTAATAATAAAGTAGACCCATAATATTTTATAGGTCTCACATCATTAATGAAAAAATTAAATATTTTCGTTTCTCTCTAAATTAAATATACTTACCACAAAATTGATTTTTCTAAACCAAAGTAGTTTGCCAAACATGAGTGAGTACTGTCGGAGTGGATTCTATGTGCCGCAATTGAGTTTTTTATTCAACAAAATAGCAGCATGTTTGTTTTGTATGCCTCCTACCACAAACACAAGTTAGGAGAAAAGAGAAAAATGTGTCTTCATTATATTCTGAAGTTTTAAAGTAATCAAAGCCGTTTACTTTGTTTAAGATCGTGTGCCACGATGAGCTCAGTCTCGTATAAAAATGCAAAAATGCAGACTTAGACTTCACTTCTTTAGATCTTTTTTACTCAAGAATTCACTTCTGTTCTTTAAACAAATTAGTCCTACATTACCAAAAAAATATTTTGAGATCTAATTATTATTATTATTGATATTTATATAGACTAATACAAAGTGACAAACCTAATGTATAATTGGTTCAATTTATTTTAATAAAAAATTATTTATTTTTGCTAACTTCTTGAGGGAGTTCTTAAAAAATAAGTGATTATTTCCTTTGGAAAAAAAGCTCTTCCAAACAAGCTACTACTATGTTTTAGAAACAGTAGAAAATTCATCTTAAATTTGTATACAGTATTCTCACCTGTCAAAGGGTAATAAGTAATAAGTATGACAAGAACAGATTTTTTACACGGTATGTCACTGTCAAATTATTAGGGATTGGGAACTTGTTTATAACCTACCACTAGATTTAATAGTTATTATCATGAATCAGATTACTAACTAGCATACAACTTTCTAAAAATGGTATGAATATGTGCATATAGCTTTTCTCCTATGCCTGCTCCTAATAGTTAAGCTATTATTTTGTGGAATTTGTACATAATATTATTATCATAACCAAAACTATACTTTCTAGGTGAAGATTTATTGAGTTCACTTTAGCTGTTGCAATTAGCACTGTTCCTGTCCCTCATTGTTAGGTAAGTGATTTTGAAGCCAGCCATGAGCCAACTACCATCATTAAGAAACACATTGTCAACCTCCCAAGAAAGGATACCTTAGTGGTGGCACGGAATTCGGATGCTTTTAGGTTTAAGATTCCAAATTCTCAGTAATAGTATGTGAAGGAATAAACAAGAACGAAATGGACAAATGTACAGCTTTCATCTTTGCCATTCATGAAGCAAATCCATCACAAGTAAAGTGAAAGGGTGCATGGCCAAAACCAAGAAGAATACAAAACAGGCCACTTTCACATTAATGGAAGCACAAAGTGATCTGTTCACCGTCCTTTTATGTTAAGAGAGACACATCACGTGGTTTTGGTGTCCTCTTCATGTTCTAAGTGTCACGTCAACCTTTCCCAAAATGTTCAGCTATCAAAAAGCTCAAGAAGTCGAACAATGCAATTTCCTCTATTATCATCCACTTATTGCATTGTTTAGTTTCACGTTTCAATGTGATTTTTCTAAAAGTGTTTACATGCTATGAAAGAGCCTTTACCAATGAAGTTCAATACTACCTTCAATTGTCAACTATACTCTTGGTCAAATACATGCCCCCAATGATCTAACCAAGATTTAAAAAAAAACAGTAACAATACAATTATAGAAAGATAGGGAGAGAGAGCCATCTTAACTCTTCAGGCATTGAGCTCCTAACAGATTAAGTAATCAATATATTGTAGATAGCACATTGACAAGATGCCATATGGTACATTGTTTATCTTATGAATGGTCCTAGGCAACAAAAACAGGAAAACAAAAACAAAAACAAAAGGCTTATAAGTAGCCTATAAACTACAACTAGGCAGTACTTCCCACCATTGACAAAGGATGGAGAAGTAGGGTAATAATACAAGAGAGAGAATAGTATTGAATGTCACATCATTCAGTAGTTTAAAGACCCCACAGTTGTTATCCCAGTGCTTAAATTTCTTGGGTCCTCACGGCCTGCATAGTCGTCACAGACGCCGTTAGAGAGCCTCTGAATTGGGACCGAGTTAAGAAGCTCAAGGCCATTGTTGCCCATTTGCTGAACTTCCTGAGGGGAAAGTATCTTGATGCACCCTACACTATTTACAAATTCCCTGTCACACCAAAGATATGGAATCAAACATGTAAGAAAAGCCTGGTCAATTGGTCATTTGCTTTCACAAAAACTAAAGGGAAAAATGAAATCCAGAAATACAAGCTATCACCACCATAAGGATAAGAACACGTGGAAAACAATGAAGATTATGTAACCCAGTTATTCTGAAGAAACATGAGATTTCATTTAGAAAGAAAAGGAACGAAGAATACTTACGGCCAGGGGCCATCACCGAGGAGAAGAACGTCATTCTCTTGGTCAACGAATACAAGCTGCCAGCCTGATCTCACAGGGTCCTCCAACTCACCTTCAAGGCCAAACATACGAGCAAGCTCGCTGCGTAGCTCAGGGTAGCTGGTGAATTTAGTAATATCCAATGATCTTCCGAAGGACCCTGACTTGTAAACCTGTAAAAAAAAATCACATAAAAATGCGAGACTTGAATAAGAATCACAACATAGTAATGAGAAAAATTAAAATGCTTAATTTGAAAGAGAATACTCCCACTGGGTAAGCTCACCTTCACAAAGGTTTTATTAGGTGGGTTTCCTTGCCCCCCATTTTCTGGAGTTTGCAGGAAGCCCGATTCACCAATATTGTGTGTCATTCCATGATTCAATGAAGAATCAGTGCCTGTGGTGTTCAGGTAATTAGAAGATTGAAAAGGTATGGTGGGTGAGTCACTGTTGCTGCTGACTCCCTTAAGACTTGACATCCCATTATGCATTAGAAGTGATGAGGGTTCTATATTGACACCAAACAATAGATGATTTTGTGGATCAGTGCTTCCTTCTATTGTACACTCCCTACCAGGAAAGGGTGGCAATGTAATGCCATTTTGAGCCATGGTAATCTGTGGCTGCCCTAACTGCTCCCCTTGAGGCAGAACACATTGAGATGCTCCAGAAGAAAGGAGAGGATCCACTGCAACACGCTTGGAGGGTGGCCATGCAGTTGAATGTTGAACAGGAACCCAAGAGGTGGATCTAGGAAGGTTGAGAAGGTGAGATGTGTCATCCTGCGGAAATGAACCCAATATACTATGCAGGGGAGAAACAATAGCAGTAGTCGCAGGGTTCCCATTTGAATCAGAAAAGCTTTGCTGATGGCCCAGTGAAGAGATAGCTTGCATGGGTGGTGATTGAGACTGAGGTGCTGAAACAAACTGAGACATTGTAGAGACAGCACTTGAAATCTGCTGATGATCTACCACTTGTTGCTGTTGCAATTGCGGTTGTTGTGGTTGTGGTTGTTGTTGCTGCTGCTGCAGAAGATGATGCTGATTCTGATTATTGAATGAGTGCTGATGCTGTAGATGCTGCTGAAAATGTGTTTGAGTTTGACCCTGAGATTGAGATGGAGATGGATGTGGATTTTCTTGACTATTTGGAAAAGCCTGCTGCAACATTTGAGTTTGCATTAAGGGAGAAGTCCTGTTGGTTAAGTTCTGCGGTTGCTGAAATTGAATTAAGGAAGTAGGATGCTGTTTAGAAGGATCAGAAGTCCACATATCCTGAAGTGCAGCAGCAGCCATAGCTTGGTACATATCTGTTTGATAATTCACCATCGAGGGGTCAAGCCTTGGCTGCATCCAAGGACTAACACCAATCCCCTGAAAATTAAGAGACGGAAGACCTCTGTCTGTGTCTCGAAGCCACATTAGTGAAGAATTTAAACCAAAATCATCATCCTTCAAGCCTGCTACGATCCATAGGGGAGAGTCAATGAGAATGAGTTTCCATTGATGCATAAATGAAATTGACTTAGAAATGTAAAGCTGCTTTCTAAGTCAAAAGAAAATAGATCAGGTCATCAGAAAGTTCATGAATATTTTCAGCTCAAATGTGGCAGGAAGCATACCATGGAAAGAAGGCAGTCCTGGAGGCCATGGTCTCTTAAGCCTAAGGGGGAATGGAGATGGATACATTGGAAATGTTGTTAATGGCTCAATTTCCCATAAAGACACTCGAGGTTGCCTCTCTCCTGCTGTGGATTCATCCCAGCCAACCTGCAACTCAAATAAATGCCATTTTTAAAATCCTTCCTCTATCCTTAATGAGAAAATGTTTCCCAAGAAAGATATTATTAATCTTACTTCTGAAGATACAAGCAACATTCAATATAAATTATACAACATCAATGAGATATCATAAATGTTTCCAAACAGACCTTGACTGAGCGCCAATGTGAATTTGGCCACCGAACAGAATCCAAGTCACTGATGCCAGTTATTGTGCCCATGTATCTGCATGAGTATATAGATACATAAACAAATTAGCAGTACAAACATGTATCACCACCAACTCTACATCACACAAGTGCATTATGACCAGATTAATGTTTTACATAGCTCCTAGACTCCTAGCATGTTTAGATCCCCAATTATATCATACACAACAGCATGAGGTTAAAAGCACCTCACAAGAAAATCACAGCAATCATTCAACACAATCCAAGAATTTTTCTACGAATGTAGGCTGCAGCATATAGCAATTTTGAAAATTTAAAACATGTTTGATTTCAAAAAACATATTGCATTGCATATTAACCTTAATTTACCAAAATGTCAAACATAAAAAAGCAAAGCATTTCCACTATCATTTTCAACAAGTTTCAAAAACCTACCGACGCACACTAGATTCCTCTGTTTCAAACAGCATCCTGAAGCGCATACCAACTGAAACTCGAGTATGATACACAGCTTTAACATACTTCGTTAAAGGTATGACAAATTCTGATGGGCTAGCACTGAATTGGAAAAAAAAAAATTGTCAATTTAAGTAATATATCATAACTTGAAACTCTACAAATGTATGACAGTTGTACCGTGGGTTATAAAAGATGGTGAAACGACTATTAGTTGCAGCTGCATGAGCTGCAGCAGCAAGAAGCCCCAAGTGCATGCTATCACTTGACAACACTGATGAAGGCATCACAGGTTGAGGTCGATTAGCACGCCGAATGCCAAGAAGCAATTGATTCTTTTCATTCCTGTTGAAGAAAATACACTTGAATTAGACCAATTATTAGATAATTAATAATGAAAGAAACTATGCTCAACATAATATCATTGAAGTCTAGATGAAAAAGCAAGTAGCTAATAGAAATAAGAAGCAACAACTCTAATAAAGCCTGAACCATCTGGACATCACAATAAACAGGAAGACCATACTTCAATAGCATCCCAATTAAGGATCCCTGGCTCAAAATATAAACTGATAAAAATATTACAATGATGAAACATGTCAATAAAAATATTTCCCTATATTCTTCGGAATGGCAAAATGACATACAAATCACATGGCTTGGTTCAGGGAGACAAGTCAGTCAACCACATAACTGCCAAACGCCAATTTCAATAAATATGATGAAAAACTTGGAATGAGATGAGCAAAAAATTACTTACCAGATAAACAGCACTGAATCACCAGCAACAAGTCTTTTAGCACTCACAAAGACACTCCATCCTGTTGTAAGAAGATGCCTTTTGGGCTGGCCTGCAGGAAAAAAGAACAAATTCAAATATTATAAACGGAAAGTGAACTTATTTTCAGCATCCAGCAAGAAACATACTGAAGTAAAAATAGAAATCAGATCCTACATTTGCAATTATAAAGAGGTAGAACATCTCATCTTTATAACTCACCACGGAAGATATGTCTGAATTTCCACTCATTACCATGCAAATCTCTTGCAATTAACTCTTGACAAGGAGGCTGTTGTGAAAAGTCCTGTAGGTCACAATTATGAAGCTCAGAAATTTAGACATTTAATGAACAAGTTAAAAGATTTAGAGCACGACTCTATAACAGTATTTTACCAATGGAGGAAAAACTTTTTCAGCTGCCCTGCGAGGAACAGAGAATCCCCCATGAGTGCTAGTGTCACTGGCTGTCAAAATTTTGCAAAAGTAGTTTGTTGGCTGTTTACTCGGTGTGCCCAAATCTGCTGGAAGGTATGCCTCCTTCTGCTCTTGCTGAAAACACAGCAATAGTCAAAAAGTTAATATTAGAATGTAAACATAAAACCCACACAACTAGTTATCAGTTAAGAAAAGGAATCATACAGGATTCAGAGGTTGCAAGGTCATCTGAGCATATACTTCATCAGTCTCAGTATCTGCCTGAACCAAAAAAAAGAATGAAAAATAGTCAAGAAAAAGAAAGTGCAGAAATCAGCATATGAGAATTTGAAACGAGGAAACCAAAATAAACAAGCTTATTACTGTAAAAAGAACAAATAAATAAACAAGCCTTACATGCATAGTCACATTATGAAGTTGACAAATAAGCTGCGGTGGTAAGCTTGGATAGTTGGGTATATGGCTATCCACTTCCCTGTTGGTAGACACAGCAACCTAAGCAGAAACATGTTGATACAGGTTATGCATGCATGTAGATTATGCAGAAAAAGAACATAAGATGTTACAATATGTAAAAAGTTAATGTGCTAAGGGAGGTAGGTGGAGAGATTACATTTCAAATAGCTAATTCATTAAACTGCAACAGTTTAATACTAAAGAATTGTGCTTAAAAGTGAGTTAAGCATTACAATACAAAAGGGTCACCATAGTTAAAGAAAAAAGCCAGTTTTGCTATAAGAGTGTAGAAGTAACCCCACCCTTAGATTAGAGACCAAAGAGACAAGACAAAGAACCAATTCATGTCACAATATAGAAGGCAAGTAACCAAAACAGCATCTTCATGACCAGGAGCTGAAGATTTGTTTTATTACTTTACACACACCATAGTATAAGAAAACCCACAGATAGCTCCCACAAGGATTTCTCTCTCGGAGCAATAATCAAACTCACCTGTTCACTGTGACCTTGTGGAAAGTAGACCACACGGCTTCCAACTGCTGGTAAAGAAACAAGAGGACCAGCACAAGCATGCCAAAGTTCTGAATCTAGAACTCGCTTTTCTCCTGCAAAACCCCATCCCAATGTCATGAATATGGAACAGAAAGTTCATAACTGCCCCTTAAATGCCTCAAAGGACAAAATGATTTTGGCATGTTCTTGACAGAGCCAAGATCTCAAAACAACAAAGGAGAACTCCCAAGAGGAGGGTGCTCAGCAAATTAAACCAAATTCCTTTTCTGATCTCTGAGCTACAGGAGAGAGAAGAGAAACTGTAGCCACAAGAGGTAAAATTTCCACATCCCCACCTCAAAAAAAAAAAAACATGGGAGTACCAACATCATGTTAGACATAAAACTGTAAATGCTAAGCACAAATCCCATAGGAGTGAGGATGAAATAACTAGTTCGCCAAAAATAGAAATGGAGAACACAAAGAGAGATGAAATGGAAGAAGAATATGCAAACAAGAATAAACATACCTTCCTGGGGTGGAGGACTAAAACGCGCTGAAGAAAGTTTCATTTCAGTGAAGTTTCAGCAATTTCAAACCTTAAACCCAGCCCCAAAATCAATGATTCAAGCACACTCTTAAGTAGACCAATTTAGCAGCAACAAAATTCCCACAACCTTCACCCCAAACCAAACAACAATCCCTTTCTTCTGTTCCTCCCTACTCCACAATACCATTCTTCTTTTACCTTCACCCCCCTTCACCAACCAAAACCCATTTGAATCTAAACAAAACTCAAACACCCCAGATACCAAATTCCCTCAACCATCAACGAGAAACGCTAAGAAACTCAGAAAATTCCCACCTTTTTCAATCCTCAACCAATACCAGTTTCACTACAAAAGACAATTGTTCTACTCCTACCCTTCATTCGCTTCCAACCCTCCTCAACCCCCACCACCCCAAGTTCAAATCTTCAACCCAACACTTCATCATACAACAACGCTTGAATCACCAATATCAAGTAACACGCTCCAGCACCTTTTTTTTTTCCCTTTTCTATATCAACAACAAATTTGGCAACAACGTGAGAAACCAAGCAGGACCCAGAAACCAAACAAGCGAAGAAACTCCAAAACCAAACAGATCTCAGCGAAAGGAGCTACAAATCCCAAAGGGCACCGGATCTCAAGCAAAGCCGGGAAAAAAGCGCAAAATGGACTTGGGAATCAGCACAAGCACTCACTCCACAGCAGAAAAAACTGAGGCAAACGCTGCAACGGAAAACGACCACGGTTACAAACGTAGGTACTTGTTCCTTTTTCACGGAGGGGACAAGAAAACAGTGTGATACACACCTTTAGAGTTTTTTTTTCTTAAAAAAAACGGGTCAGGATTTTTTTTTTCTAAGTAAAGGAAAATGGGTAGCAGTTTCGGCGGCGACTATGGTCATGCTAATAGAACTACTGTTGTTTTTCTCTTTCTATGCTTGAGCGAATGAAGACAGAACCACCATTGTTTTTGGGTGTTTTTTAAGGAGGAGAAAGAGAGTGTGTCCCTGTGTCAGATGATTTATCTTTTCTAGGGAGAGAAAGAAAGAAAGAAAGAGAAGATTTCACAATTTTTTGCATTTTGCTTTTTATATATTTATTTATTTTTTTCATTGTTTATTTATATTTAGTGTATTTATACATGTGAATGTGATATGACCTTTTGCATGTCCACGGTTTCAGACAATGAAGAAGGGAAAAAGAAATTAATGTGAAAAATACATCAGGCTCAGCCATTCAGTGGTTTTTACCATAGTTATCAGACCCGGCTCGAACCGGCCGGGTCGACCCAATAACCCGCGAACCGGTCATCCAACCGGTCCGAGTCACCAATCGGACCGGTTATGCAATCGACCCGGTATGACCCGGGTTGACCCGGCCGGTTTTGATGTGACCCGGTGACCCGGTGGCCGGGTTGACTCGGCGGGTCACGAATTTTGGTTTTTTTTTTTTTTTTTTTTTTACAGGAGAACAATAACACTCATATAAGAAAATTTAATTTATATCTTACACTTATGTTATTTATATATTTACTTACTTTTTTTTACCAAGCATAATCGCATATTAGGATTTGAGATGATAAAGGCATAAAGCTATTGTCACTTCCAATTTTGCCTTTTCTCCTTGGCTTATATTGTTATTTACGAGTAAAACTTGTATTTATCTTATCTCATCCAATATACTTACTGGTTCAAAAAATTATTATTTTTTATAAGAGCAATAGTGAGATGAATGAAAAAATTGTATTATTTAAATAAAATAGGTTTATATATATATTATGTCTGCCGGTGTACAACAATGATAGCTTTAGCTTTTAATAAATAGATGATAATGATATATTTTAAATTATAACTTAAGGTTGTGTATGTTGAATTTTAGAATAAAATATGTTGCTCAAGATTCTTAAACAAGTTCATAACTATGCTTCTAAATGTGTTGAATTTTGTTAAACTTTAAATATTTAGGGGTATAAGTTTATAAGCTATCTTTTCTGCACACAAAAAAAGTGTACAAATTTACAGGTTATGAAATTATTGAAAAAAATTTATTAAAAAGTTTACAGGTTATGAATTTTTAATTATTTTTTAATACAGACCGAGTCATGCGGGTCAACCATTGACTCACCGAGTTGACCCCTGATCCAGTAACCCGGTACCCCGGCCGAGTCGATGACCGGGCCGGGTCTGGTAACACAGGTTTTTACTACAGCTACCCTGTGCAATTATTTTTCCTTTTTTAATGTGAAAATGACGGTTACTGATTTGTTGAATTAATAAATTTTAATATATCCAAAAATTATGACAAATGCTAATCAGTTAAGAAATTAAGATGAGAAAAATTTTTATTGAAAAATGAAAAATTATATTGTTCATGATTTTTTTGTGTTTTTCTATGAATTTCATAATAAATATTTTTTTTTTTAATTATTTAACCAGTATCCTTATGACACTAATTAGCAAGACCCAAAAATTATTACTCTCATTTTTAATGTAACAAAGAAGAGTATTGCTGTAAGAGTAAATTTTTACTTTAATTTCTGGGGTTATAAGTGTGTTACTTTGTATCAAATGCTACTTAGTATTATTTGAACACTGATTAAAAAAAGTACAAAGAGAAATTTTTTTATTAGAATGTGTAAAATTGTGATTTTTTATAATTTTTAAATATATTCTTGTATGATTTTTAATAATTTCTTAACTAGTGTCTTAACAAGATTCTAACTTTATTTACATGAGATTGTTTACCTTATTTAATAACCTCATCATATATAAATGATGAGTGATTATAGAAATATTTATAGATCGTTCACCAATAAAATCTTTATTATATATATATATATATATATATATATATATATATATGAGTACATGCTTACCAACTAAACTAATCTTTATTGGCTTATAATTCTACAATTAATACTTATAATTATCCTTCTTAAAATATATAAGAAAATTGTACCATAATTTGCTATCATATTGTTTAATTCCATTTTTAGTTAGGTTAAATTAAGCAATCCCTATTCATAGACCTAATAAAACTTTATTTTAGACTGACTTTACGAAACACCTTTTATTATGATATTTTTATTGATATAAAAAATTAAAATAAATGTCATTTTGTAACTCCTATCAATGTTCATAGAGATGAACTCTTTAATGAACTAAGGTTTAATATTATTATTATTTTACCAAAAGGTTTAATATTATCTTTAACTTGCAAGCTTTCTAATAAAGTTGAGACATTGTGAGAAGTGGGTTTAATTATAAAAGATATTTCAATGTGTAACTTTGCAAGTCAATAATGACACTAGCAAAATAATCAATATTTATTAATGACCTTAGTTATATTTATAAGGAAAAAAAGTATAGTATTAAATTTTCTGACATAAAACTCAAGACTTCTTGAAATAGTAATACTTTGTCTTTGTACTATAATAAAAAAGTAATTTTACTCTAAATTAAGATATAAGCTATTATTCACAAAAATACATATTGAATTTGGCCAATACTTGCAATTTAAATTAATCAAGAATTTGAGTCAAGATCAACCACTAGTATATGAATATGGCCTCAAGTCCGATGGAAACAAAAAGAAAATACTATTAATAATATTATTATTTTTATGAATGTTGGCATTAATGTAGTATTAATTATGAAGGGAGAGCTTGTAGCTGGCCACTAGGGGGTTGATTTAACATGCATGGAAGGATAAGGGAAGGGAGTAGTAGCATGGAAGGATCTTGGAGCATCATTGCAAGCAAGCCAACTTGTTCGATAAGCACTCATGCAAAGGTAGAATTGGGCAGCTTGCAGATGTAATGGTTTAAGCAAGCCAACTTGTTCGATAAGCACTCATGCAAAGGTAGAATTGGGCAGCTTGCAGATGTAATGGTTTTATTTATTTTTGTCAATACAATTATCTGGTCCAACTTGGGACTGAAACTGAAGTCTCGATGCCCAATAGGCTATAGGCAACAAAGTCAAAAAGTGTCAACTGTCATGGCGTTTGTGTTTCATGAAAATGATCATTTCTCAAGTAGTACTATCATGCAACACATGATGGTAAAAAGTGAAAAATGTAGCAATTAAAATGGGGGGAAAGTGTGAAACACAGAATATGTTGTGGAAAACCCAATCCAACTCGATGGCTGGCCTGATCTATTCCAATTTAACTCGTAGATTATTTATTGGATTTATTTAGGTTTAAAAATATATTAAGATCTAAAAATTGATGCGGTCAAAATTTAAGAACGGGTTAAGAATAAATATAACCCGGCCTAATCTATTCTTTGTTCATCTCTAATTTTACTAATCATTATTATACTTTAAAGTTTATCTTATTTTTTTGTGTTTTATTGAAAAATTCTAGCTTATTAATTTAATTTGTCTATATTTTGGTTTAATTATTCTATAGGTCCCAATACTTTTACTAAATTTTCAATTAGGTCTTTAAACTTTTTTTTTCAATTGCATCCCTAAATTTTTATTTATTTTTCAATTGGGTTCTCCCGTCTAATTGTCGTTATGAAAAATTAACCGTAGACACCTAATTAGAAGTGCAAACAATATATTGGTGCTTCTGAAATGTGTTGTAAGCATAATTGAGTCAATTGTGATAGTTTTCTACAAAGTTTCAACATTCTACAAAGTCAAATAATTGTGAAAGAATACATAGGTTTAATTAACCTTCAAAGTTGAAACTTTTCATAAATCTCTCATAACTAACTAACTCAGTTGTGCTTATAATACACTCCAGAAGCATCAATTCATTGTTTGCACCTCTAATTAGATGTCTACGATTAATTTTTCATAACGACAATTTGTTTGCACATATAATTAGATATTTGCGGTTAATTTTTCATAACAACAATTAGACGGATGACCCAATTGAAAAATAAATAAAAGTTCATGGACTCAATTAAAAGAAAAAAAATCCAGGAACCTAATTGAAAATTTGATAGATGTATGAAGACCTGCAGATTAACTTAACCTTATATTTTTCAGACTGATGCCAAAATCATTTTTTCCTATTGTTTATAAGTAACTATCATTTAACTTACATAATATTATGTGTGATGATGAGATACAAATTATTCTTGAAATTCCAATTACATAAAAAAGAAGTAAAAACTTATATTACTTGTATTTCAAATCAATCCGGTCTCATCTTAGATAGGTTCAATCCTAATTTAACTCATAAATCATTAGGTTCGTTTGGGTTTACGACGGATTAAGATCTAAAGAATTGATCTAGTCAAAATTTAGAGATAGATTAAGGACAAACATAATTCGACTCAACCCATCTTTTGCTCATCCCTGATTTACTATAAATATATTAATATATTCTTATGTGCTATTTAGTGTTCAATCCCTTTGTAGCTAATTTTTTTAACGTGCCACCAATATGTAATTAATTCATAATTAATTTGTAGCTAACATTATTCTAATTAATTTTCAATTCTTAATAAAGAGGTTACATAGTTTTGGGATAACGAAATTTATACTTGTCCTAAAACTTGATAGTTTTTTAAAAACTTTCCAGCTTATATAAGTCATCAGGAGTGTAAGTGAGTTGTGTCCAACCCATGAACCCGTCCAACCCAACCCAATCAAATTACATTTTTGCAAATTAAGTTGGGTCATTGGGTTGGATTAATTTTTTTTTAGTTCACCTAATTATAATTGGGTTGGGTAACGGGTTATGAGTTTTAAATCCAATCAAATTCAATCCAACTCGACTACATAATAAATTATAATAAAAAATAACAATTGTTAATTCTTATAAAAAATAACAATTGTTAATTCTTTCTATGTATCGTATGTGAAAAAGTGTGAGCAATAAAAAAAAGTTTAAAAAAAACAAATTCTCACTTATTCACTTGCAAGCCGCAACAATTTATTTTTGTTTTAGAGATTGACTCAATCTGATAATTGTAAGTTGTAAAACTGTTTTAATGATTTTATTAAATACTAACTGTGAGTTGAAAAATAATGAAGCAATGAATACTAACTGTTGACTTATAAGAATTAAGAAAAACAATATTGAATTTCTGATTTTGAGATATTTTTTTTAAGTTAAAGAGGTGAAAATATTTTTTTTAAAATTTTGTTATTTAAATCTGAAAGAAAATTATAAATATATTAAATGTCTTACAAATATTAATATTGTGATTGTGCTAATAAATAATTAATTAATTGATTAATGATACTAAAATTAAGAATGAAATATCAATCAATATATGATATAAAATGTCACCAGAATGTGACACGTGGACAACCAATCATAGTCAGCAACTGTATTTTATATAATATGTTGGCATATACAGAGGAAGAACTTCTCAAATTTATGAGTGAAAATTTGGTGATAATATAAATAAAGTGATGCTAATAATATTTTTTTTTTACCATTTTCCGAAGTTGAGTTTTGTCTGTGATTACTGTAGAACCCACCCAATAGAATATATTTTTAGATGACCTGCAACTATTGTCACGTGGAAGAGTTACTTAACCTGATGACCCAACCCAACCCGATTAAGGTGGAGTTGGATTAGATTGTTAAAAGATAAAAGATAAACTAAATCTAACCCAACCCAATCAAGTTTAATTGAGTTGGGTTGAAAATTAGACTAAATTCAACCCATTACACCCGATAGCCGCCTTGAAGGAATACTTATGAGCCATTTAACTAGAAGGTAGTAAAGTCATTTTGTCACCCATGTTAGTCCCTGACGAGTTCAACTCAAATGAGTTAATTTAATTCAATTCACTTTGATGCTAAGTTAAAATTGATCAGTCTATAATACCCAAAAAAAATGATCAGTTTAGCTCAATCCTCTCATATTGGTAGGTTAAACAAGTTAATTAGTCAAATTAAAAAAAAGTGAAAAAACATTAAAAATTACAAAATAAATAAAAACTGGAAAATTTTTAAAATAAAAAATATTAGAAAAGCATAACAACAATGTTGAGTCATAAGACGAATCAGGAGCCTCAATAATTTTGATTCAATGCAAAACAAATATTAAGTAAAAAGATTGTGTCTTATAATGTCAACAGACGAAAACGTTGCATCTGCGTCTGTAAGTTACAGATGATACGCAGATAGACGCTTAAGTCTGAAGAAGCATTTAAAGGCATAGTAAATGCACTATCGTTTTGTAATTTGTATTGTAGGGAATGTTCATGAAGCATCCTTCCTAGGATCTGTCGAAGTGCATAAAGAGAAACAGAAAGAAGAGTCAAAGAAGCAGTAGTTCCATTCGCCTCAAAAGACGTGTTACAACTAGCAATGGGTATTTGTCTGAGCAAGTGATGTGACCACTGCAGCAGAAGGATATAAAGTGTATCTGAAGGAAGATAAGCATAGTGCTTTATCAGCTCAAAGTGATTAGTTGGTGACAAGCATTTAATGCTCGCATTAAATGCCTCAACGACCACTCTTTTCAAACGCAAGTAAGAAGACCGTTTAAAGACAACGGTTACTTCCTCAGCAAGTCTATATATAAAAAAAAGATTTGAAGTGCTGAAATGACATAACTTAATTCAAATTCTTGAGCATTCTTTCAAGCCTTCATTCTTTCTCTTGTAAATTATCTAAGTTGTAAAAAACTCTCAAAACACCTTGAGTATCCTGAAAGAAAAAAACTGTGTTCTTAATCTTGTATATCCGTCTGTAAGACGATTATCAAAGTCTGTGTGCAACCAACTTAACAAATCTACTGATTTGTTGTAGAGCCAGAATTGGTTTGGTAAGAAAGAATACTTAGGTTTTTAGCTTGGAGAGGCTAGTGTTAAAACTACTTGGGTTGAGCCAGAAGTGATAATGAACAACACTTGTAACTTATGAAAGTTAGTGAAACTTGGTGGTTTGCCAAGAACTGGATGTAGTCTCGGGTGAGACGAACCAGTATAAATTTCTGTGTTGTCTTTCCTGCTTTATATCTCCCTTAACTACTTGAACTGACTTTGTCTTGTAATTTATCTTGTTGTGGCTTTAAAAGGTTTCATCTGTCTTTATATAACATCGTCTGTAAACATTTTCGTTTTAACTCCTTTTCTAAAATCTGTTACTGACAAACCACGCGTTTTATAAAAGTTTGCGAAAAATTTTATAAATCACAATTCAACCCCCTCTTTCTTGTGATTTTCATCTTTACAAACACAAATGCACAAATAATAACAATTTATCAAGTACTCACTATAATCAGCACGTTAGTATTGTTATGCTGAGATTTATTTTCATATTTAATTTAATAATAACGTTAAAAAAAAAGAGTTAAACCCAATTCGATCCGCGTTCACTAGTGAGTTAATTGGCTAAAATAATATAATTTAGAGTCATAAGCCAATTAACTTCTTACAACCCAATCTACCAGCGAGTTGGATTGAATTAAAATATAATTATGGCTCATTTTGACGACTTTATATCTAGCTAAGTCTTAGGAAAGAAAAAAAAAAATACACTAGCGAGCTTGG
The DNA here is from genome assembly GCA_026413185.1 of Pueraria montana var. lobata. NCBI lineage: Eukaryota > Viridiplantae > Streptophyta > Magnoliopsida > Fabales > Fabaceae > Pueraria > Pueraria montana. The sequence goes on along the minus strand of CM048648.1, from coordinate 21,032,636 downwards.
AAAACAAGGAAATTTTTGTACTCCCTTTATGAAAAAAAAAAAGGTTTGAATAGCAGTTTGTAAGGTATTAAAGCTACCAGGGTCTAGTTCAGTTGGTTGTGATTGAATAGCAGGATGCTGTGAATTGTTGTAGACTTTCTGATACTTGTTTTCAATTTTTACGAATTAAAAAAAAAAAAAAAAACTGGATGCATAGGTCAATTTAGTTGGCATAGGACCAGTTTATTTTTGAAAAAACAAGTCAGGTTAGTCTGCAAATTAAGCGAACCTCTATAACGGTTGGCTCGCATCTATCGTGTATTGGCCTGAGAGCTAGTTTACAAAACTAAATAAAAGTATTATTTTTTAAAAAATTATAAAAAAATTCTTAAATTTTGAAAAATTATAATTATAAATAAAGAAATAAAACAAGCTAAACAAGTTGATTCACGAACTTTAAAATTATATGTGCATATTACACAAGTTGGTCTACAAATTCATAAATCAAACGTGTTTAATTTGTAGACTAAACAAGTTAAATCATATAAAGTCGCATTTAAATGGACAGATCCACGTGAACTATGGATTAAATGGATCAACTCGTGAACTATAACCCACATACAAATCCAGCTATTGAGCTAAGCATTGAAGAAGTTAAAGACTATTTCCAATCCACACAGAATAAAATATAACCAATGAAAGGTTTATCAAACCCATATTTAATAACACAAGAATTTCACTTAAACAATAACATAGCTCTTACCAAACTATTAAATTCTTTTTTCTCCAGATTTGTCTCCAATTAATTAATAACTAGCTAAACCTTACCTGCAAAACCAAATTATCTTTAATTATATGTGGACTTATAAGCCTAACGTGACATGGACCTAACCTATGTGATTTCTAAATTTAGGAGTCTCGTATGTATGTAACCACATTAAGGTGATTTCTCAGATATATATGTATTTCATTTCACTTATTTTGAAATTAACTCAATAAGGGTTCAAAATTCAAACAATATAATTAAAACGGAAAATCAAATAAATTAAATAGTTTAAAAACAAATAATTGTATTGGATCTATTTTTGGATTTAAATTTGAAAATTACCCAACCAAAAAAAAATCTATGTATGTGTTTTATAATCACTAGTATACAAACACTATATTGGACACGAGTTAATCTTTGTTGAATTTAGGTAGGATTTGTTGAAATTTTGTGGATTAATATTATCTAGTTATTAGATTAAATTTTAGATTATTAATATCACTAATCTAATATAATCATAGAGACTCCTCATTTGGATTAATATATTTAATTAATAGATTAATTTTTGTGGATTTTTTTTAGTAAAGTATTTTTATGGATTAATATCTCATTTATGTACATCAAAATTAATGTAAGACATACTTTTTTTTTTATCTATAGAAATTGAACTCAGATATAAGAAAATTTACAATAGATTTACGCACATATTGTTCAACCAACTAAGTTAGACTCCTTAGTATGTAAGACATACTTTGAAAATATATATGGATCGAAAAATATCTTATTCTATACAAAATAATTGATGGTGTAATTTACACTTGTATAATCTGTGTGCATGAGCGAGATTTTATTCTCACACTTATTTCTTATAATTATTGAAAATATAAATTAATAATAATAATAATAATTATTATTATTATTATAGTCAAACTATTTAAATTATAATAACAATTGAATAATAACGTTAAAATGACACAATTTATTAAAAGTATAATTTAGTTCTTAATTAAGTTTCTTAATTTCTTTAAAAAATATTTAGTTATTTTGTATATTATTTGAATTAGAATGTAATTAATAATATGAGATGATGGATCTTTTACTTCTCCACATATCATAACAAGTCTTATCATCTTGTCAAAAAAAAAAAAAAAAAAACAAGTCTTATCAAACAATGATCTAATTAATATTTTATTTTGGACATAACATGTACTCTTAACTTTTTTCCAAAAATGATTAGGTGGATAGTTATCACATAGCATGGTCCTAATAATTTTTTTTGCAACGTTCTATTCTTCATTTCCACTATCCTATTTTATTGAGCTATTCGCAATGAAAATAAGTTATGGAAAATGTTATTCTTTTCACATCTTTACATAATATTTCAAAGATATTAAAATTTCATATGTGATTAGTGTAATTTACTCCAATTATTATTTACAATGACTTACCCATACATTTTCCTACAGAGACTGATAGTCTTTGTAGGAGCAACTGATAGTCTTTGTAGGAGCAAACAAATCCATATGCAACAATTCAAATGGTCTACAAGTGAAAACAATATTTTTAGATTTTAAAAAAAATATTTCCCTATTCTTTACATGCTTCACAAAGACAAAATTTCCCAGAAGTCTTAAGCAATGTTTTTTTTTTCTTCAAAGTTTTGAAATATGTTTAATGTTGATATGCTTAAGCTTTTTATGCCAAATCCTTTTTTTTTATCTTCTTTAGAAATTGAACAATCTCCATAAGATGATCCGTGGGTATAAAATTAATTTTCAATCTCTTATTGAAACCTAGAATCTTATATTTTAAATCATCTCGAACTTACAATATATAATTAAGAGAATGAAACTCATTCTCAAAATTATATAATAGTAGTATAATTTATAGTATTTTTTTATTAGTCAAGAAATAACACAAAACAAGAACAACTACAATTTAACACTGTGAACACCCATGACATTCACGTACAGAGTAACACACAATTGCGCAAGACAAACATCCCATAGAGTACAAACTTGATCTGATGAGGTGCCATGCTTGGCTAACCAATCAACACACATATCTCTTTCACGATATGTGTGTTGAAGCTTAATGATTCAATCATAGGATAATAATTGAAGTAATTGAAAAATTAGGGACATACAAGGGTGGAGTGTGGAGCCTTCTACTTAACCAGGTCCAAAGTAAATAAAGAATCTTACTCACAAATTATCTGTTTATAACCAGATTCTTAAGCTAACTACAACCCATGATATAAAGTAAAAAAGCTTTACTTTCAAATTAGTTGTAATTTCACACAAGCTTGAAAATCTCATTAGGCTCTATTTGGTTCAACGAAGGGGGAGGGAAGGGAAGGGAATGGAGGGATTTTGATTAGATGTTTTGTTTGGTTAAGTGGAGAGGAGGGGAAAAAATATTTTCTTATTTGGTTCATAGTGAGAGGAGAGGGATTTTAAAATTTAATTTACTTTTATACCCTATTAATATTAGACTTCATAACATAAATAAAGATATTTTAGTCAATATATGCAAAATGTTTTTAAATCTCCTCCCATTCCAATCCCTCCAATATTGAAGGGGGAGGCAAAAATTGGATGAGGAGAGATTTTTGCTCCTCTCCTAAAAATTGAACGAAAAAAAATAAAAGTTTAAAAAAATTTCACCCCTTCCCTCCCCTCTCCTCCATTTCCCCAACCAAATGAGGAGGAATTTTATTTTTACACATCCCCATATTTTTTTCATTTAATTCTTAATTTTATAAAAATATATTTCTGAATTTCAGCCTTTACATAAATTCCATTGAATGATGATATAATAAATGAATTATAAACACGTGACCTAACTCTGTTATGCATGTTTTTTTAATCGATAAAACAAAACTAATAGTAACAATCAATGACTATAAAAATATAGTTTCTAATAAACCAGAGATAATTTCTGTCAAAAAAAAAAAAACAGAGATGAAGTAAATTTTTACAAGATTTGAAATAATAAAAAAAAAAAGCCAAGATGATATTTTTTGAAATTGAAGTAGGAAGATAAGCGCAGTGACGTTAAGACGATGATCCTACGGACAGAAAATGGGTACGCAGTGTACGAAAACGAAGGATGAATTCCATCCAATGGGTGAGGAAAAAGAAAAGGTGGGTCCCATAAGAGAAAAGAGTTCCCTGATGGGACTTGACGGCACTTTTTCTATTGGTCGCTCTCAGTGTCGTACGCAGCGGTAAACGACACACGCATACCAAGCGTTTTATTGCTCCGACCCAGAACGCTCAACAGTTTGTTGGTGGCATCCATGTAAATTCCCCCAAACTCGATAGCGACATTTGCTTACACAAACAAAGTTGGAGATACGCAAATGGTTTCTTTCCAACACCCTAGTTTTTTTTTTTTATGATGAACTTGAATACCCTAGTTTTAATCTCTTTCTACGTGTCATTTGGTGGTTATATTAATTATTTTTTGAAACAGGTTATATTAATTATTTAAACATACCATCGTGCTTATTAATAGTATAAGATTAATAAGGTCACGGTAACAAAAAATAATAATAATGAACACAAGACCTTAATTAGCTTCAACATGCCCTCAGCAGGGACGAATCTACGTCGCCCCTTTTTGGGCAGCTATCTATCCCTACAAGATTTGAATATTTATAAACTGCTCTCATTATTTAAAATACCATAAAATAAATCGATTTATAATACTTGGCAAAATTGTATATACAACTTTTTTTTTTTTTTTTAAATTCTTCACTGTCTTCAATGACTAAAACTGGTAGTAAAAATAATTAATTGTGATAATAGGATAAATGGCCGCGTTGTCAAAATTAGAACATAATCGTAAAACATTTTAACGGTTATGTGAATCTTTAAATAATTTGAAAAAAATTAATTTTGATTTTCTTATAACGTAAATCTTTTATATGATTATTTAATGAAATATCATCAGATTAGTTTACTTACAGTTATAATGACAATAATTTTTTTTACTGCATAATGATAATAATTTTAACAAGTTGAAACAGTCACATTTTATGAAATTAAATTATTTTTTCATCATAAATAATGTCAAGATAAATTAACACAATAACATAATGGTGTGTTTGGTTTAGGTAAATGAAAGAGAGATAAAAGAAATGCTGTAAAAATGAGTGAAAGATAAAAGAGAGTTGTTTGTTACCGATGAAAGTGAGCTAAAACTTTTAAAAAATTCATGGACTCCACACAGTTTTGTTTTCATCACAAACAGAGGTGAAAATGTGTGAAATCAATCATAAAAGCAACATTGGAGGAGCAAATTTACTTCTTGTTGAAATTAATCTCCATGTCTCTCGTGAAACTCATTGCATCCCGTGGGTTTAAATGTGAGACATAAAAGGCATAATTAATTATGTTACTCCATTTTATGAAACTGTCCCTCATGAAATTTGTTGCATCCTATGGGTTCAAATGACATAATTAAGCTAAAGGTATAATCAATTGTGTTACTCCATTTTATGAAATTGGCTTTCGGGTATGTCTATGTGAATGGTGAAGTCTCTTATTTTAGACATATAATCGATTATGTCTTTTGAATAATCAATTATATGCCTTCAATTTATAAAAAAAAATGTTAAACGAGGCATATAATCGATTATGTCCTTGCATAATTGATTATATGACTTTAATTTATAAAAAAAAGTTTTTGTATAAAAAAAGGCACCAAAATATTATTTTTGTGTTGGGGTAAAATGGAAAAGTCGTTAATGATTTTTTTTTTCTTTTCTTACTTTCCTGATTACTTTAATTCAAATATTTCATCTCTTTTACATTAACTTTCATCTCAATCAAACGACATTATTTTTTACCATCTTTGGTTCTTTTTCATTTATCACATTTTCATTTCTTTCACACCTCACTACCAAACACAATGTATATAAGAATGTATATGTTTTGACAATTAATACTCGGAAAACCAAATTATTACGAAGATAAATATTAAATTTTAAATTCATATAATTAAGTTCAAATTAATAAACCACATAATATAAGGAAACCTTTTATAGGACTATTTTTAAGTGTATTAATTATTAAATTTCTTTTTTAACCCTTGATTAATTGTGAGAACTTTAATGATATACATTTATTTCCGATGAAAGTTGTACTCATTGGTTGGAAAAAAATATCTTTTAAAAAATAACCACCACTTAAACCATTTACTGGCATGGATAGTTTTGAAATAAAATAAAATTTTATGATATTATTAATTAAAATTAACTAATTTAATAATTTTTATTGTTCTTGATGAATTAAATATTTATTTTTTATATATAGGATAGGAGGTAATACAATTAATACACCAAGCGATCAACAACAATCTTCCTTTTTTTTTTTTTGGGTGAATTGTCACTTTGGTCCCCGAAAGTGTAATTCATTGTCATTTAAATCCCTGAAAGTATAAAAATATCATTTAAGTCCATGAAAGTACCATTTGTCTGTCACTTTAGTCCTTCCGTTAAAAAAACTTTCATTAAAATTAACGTTCGTGACTACGTGATATGCTATTTGCCTACATGACATGTTATCCATATGTGCACCGTCAATTGCCACGTAGGTAGATAACGTGTACCGTAGGTATAAACGTTAACTTTAATGAAAATCTTTTAACGACAGGACTAAAGTGACAAATAAATTGCACTTTCAGGGACCTAATTAACACTTTCATACCTTTAGGGATCTAAGTTATAGTAGACTTCACTTTCAAAGACTAAAAAGGTAGTTTACCTTTTTTTTTTTACATAAACAACAATCTTCTTAGATCTTACCAATATTCACTGATTGTGAGTATTAATCGATCACAACTCACAAGAATATTTAGATGCCAACAAAACCATAAATTGTTTTGTCGCCCTCATATATGTCTAAGGTCCATGAGAAGATTCACCAAAAAAATAAAGGTCCATGAGAAGCGAAGTTCATGCGATGCTTGTATTATTCAAGTAGGAACAACTTCAAATTCAAAATACCAAGTATGAAAAGCCAATCATTATTATGTGGAATAACATCAATATCCATTTGCACATCCCTGTCCAGCGCCTGCTATGCAAGTATTTGGTCACATTTTGTAGGGATTTTTACTCACACATAGAAGGATAAGAGATGCTATTAATTAAGTCTTTCACTTTTAACTGCGCAAAGCAACAAAACATCACAATCCTTATCGTTAAAAGCCAAAGCTTTTGTCTAATGCATTAGTGGCAAAACAAAAAGTGTAGACATTTTGCAAGAACACATTTACTGCAAAAGTCCTTCACAATTCCGTTGTGCAATCAAATGGTCAGTCTTCATGGAAAGATCACGTAATTTGTTCCACTGTATTTACAAATGAATAAAAATTAGAAATGATCATGAGCGAAGTTGGATTGAGTTTAGAAGATATTTAGATCAAAATCGATCAATGTTAATTGGTTTAGATTGGTTCAAATTAAAAAAAAAATGACAACCTGTTGGCACCAAAATAGTTAGCCGACAAAGGTTTAATAGTCTATAGCTAATGACTGGCAGAACAGTCGATAGCATAATGGCTATTTTTAGCTGACAAAGGCAATGAAGGGTAAAATTCAAAGATTATTTGAATAAAGCTCATTATCTCATGTGCAACTGCTCAAGGAGACATGGATTAGCAACTTTCACTAGAGATAAGAGTTAGAATCATGTAATCAATGATTTCCTAAAATCTAGGATAGTGGGTTAGGAGTCGATAGTGACACATAATTGTTTTTATCTCTATAAATAGGAGAAAACACGGTGTAATCGAGGTCCACAACCATCATCAATCAAATTTACCTTTTTTTACCCAGATTTACTCTTGTTTTACATTGCCTTTATTGCATTTCCTTTACTTCCAAGCACTTTATATTTAGCCGATTACAACATTTATTTGCTGCAATTTCACATGGGAGTAGTTTAACCTATAAACCTTAGATTCACAACTGTTGGAAAACTCTTTGGAGTGGACCAAGAACCTGATAAAGGAACAAAGTCCCTTCCTTGAGTCAATCGCTTATTTGTAATTTTAAATTTTGAACCAAATCGATGATATGAACCAACCCGATTTTTTATTTTTGTTTGGTTTAGATTGATTGGGTCTCCGAGTCGATCCGGACCTGTGGCCACCCCTAATAAAAATGATGAATTGAATATTGAAGTGGTCATCGACTATAAAAATGTATACATTGCTAGAATTTTTGTTTATTTTGTATGTCTTCCTAAATTGTTATATTGCGTGGACCAAATGTATTTAGTGTTATAATTTTTTAGGTGTGTACTTATATTGATTTAACATACGAGACCAATATTTATATATATAAGAGCAAATTACAATGATCTTTCATGAGTTTTACTTAAATTATACATGCACCTCCTTCTTCTTTTTTTCAGCCTATAAAAAACTCCTTAACTTTTGTTTTCCTATTACAGTAGCACCCCCTACACCCCAAACGGTATTAGCTCTGTTTAGTTTACGGGTCACGTGACAAGTATGTGTATTTTTTTCCCCTAAAATACCCGTATCTCGTATTCTTCATTAAGCACCTTAAGCAAAAAAATAATTGCTGTGGATGAAAATTTTCCATAAGTATTTACCAACAATTTTGACGGAAAAAGTATCAACAGTTTTGAAAAGAGATTGCTACAAGCAAATTAAAACTAGCTTCAAAATTTATATTAAATGATGCATAATCCCCAAAGCAATCAAAATTTAATGTTTTGTAGAATCAAAATTCGTTATTAATTACCATACATTAAATCAAATCTCTAGTCTCATTAATAATATTAATTTATTTTTTCGTTTGCTGCTTTAGTTGGATACTTATTGATAAATATACTTACACTTTGGAAAGACTCACATCAATCTTGTTTAATATAATGAGGAATTTAAAGAGTACCACTGACCACAAATAGGATGTTCTAAACTTTTGACCGAATCACTAACACATGCATAATAGTACTAATAAAATTATGATAAAATAGAAGTTCAGGTAAAGTGTATATAGCATCATGCTTTCTAGTTCCATATCTTGATGAAAGTATATTTAACTTTAAACATTCAATCAAACATTAAAACCATGATCAGAAGGAATAATTATTTTTTCCCTTTTAACAAATAAAAGTGTATTGCTCTTTTATTGCAAGTTTCCGCTAGGTTTAAAAGCACAATAATTTTCACTTTAGGTATGTTTATTTTAAACTTTGATAGAACTAATTTTTAATGTATCCTAAGTAGCCGACCAAAAAAAAAAATGTATCCTAAGTATTTTTAAAAAAATCTATAAAATAAACAAACAAAGATGTTTTAGTAGAAAAAGGATAAAAAAGACAAAAAAAGAAGTTTAACATAGATACATTTCAGATTTTTTTTCATTTTATTTTTTCCTTTGCCAAACAATTTGAAAATTATTCCACTTTCTACTCTCTTTTTTTTGTCTTTCATTTTTTTTTTCTAAACCAAACAAAGTATTAGTAAAAATATCCTTTTACTATCGACAAATGTTGGTTCAGTTGGTAAGGAACGGACTCATATTACACAAGGACATTGTTAGATTTCTACTACCGATGTAAGAACCTTGTTGGTGAATAATCTATAAGTATCTCTGTAAACGTTCATTGAGCCTTGAGGCCTGTCCTGGTACTGATGAGTCCCAAGACCCAACTCACCTAAACTTTCTATTATATATATATATATATATATATATACCCTTTTCCACTCCTTCCAAACAAAGAGTAAAAGCATATTATAAGATTAAAACAAAATTAAATGTTTATAAAATTATAAAAAAAAAACACATTTTCTTGATTTAAAATTATATTCAACTCTAATTTTTATGTTTCATACCAGTACCACAAATCGAATTAGAACACGTATTAACTGAAAAAGACACAGTATAGTATATCCTTGGAATAAAAATCTTAGAAAGTGTTTGGAACCGCGATGAATGAAAGAGGGGGAAGGTTGAAAAGCAGTGAAAAGGAATGAAAGATAAAAGTAGGAGTTGTTTGCTAGTGGTGAAAGTAAGCTGAAAGTTTTAAAAAATTTGTGGGTCCCGCACAGTTTATCTTTCATCACAAAAGGAGATGAAATGCTGTGAATTGAACAATAAAAGTAACGTTGGATAAGCTCATTTTTGTTGTTGCCAAAATTAACCTCAAAGCCTCTCATGAAATGGTTGCATCCCGTGTCTACTGAAGCATGAAAACATGTTGCAAATGTAGAACATAATCAATTATGCTATAAACACATAATTAATTATGTGCCACTATTTTTAAAAAACAACTATGAGGTCACCTCTGCTTTAGGCATATAATCGATTAAGTGTATGTTTGGAAACCCTCTAAAATCATGGTGGAGCATGGTGTGGTGGGTCAAACTTGATTTTGACCGAAATTTTGCATGTTTGGTTATCTTAGTAGAATCAATTTTAGTGAAAAAAATCATGGTGGAATTGAAGCAAGTAGGAGTAGTTTCTATTTCTACCAAAATCAATTATAGTTGGATTTTGTCTAATTTACCCTCACACTCATACTAAATAGTATGATAAGTCATATTAAAAAAAAGAAAATACCGTTTATTATGTATTGATTTAAAAACATAATATTTATTTAATTTTAAATGTATTTTATCTAATTTACCCTCACACTTATACTATACACATATTCTCTTAATTTTAATTATGCTTATTTAATTTTAATTATATATATAACTAATTATAATAGAAAAGTTTGCATAATCATTAAAATCCATTTTGGTCATTATAAAATTATTTTTCTGATATCTGTTATCCATACAAAAATCACGTTACTCCATAATCAATTTTGACCATAATTTTGTCAGAATTATTTAAAATCAATTTTGTCACAACCAATTTAAACACACACTATGTCATTTGCATAATTGATTATATGCCTTCAATTCAATTAAAAAAGTTAAACGAGTTATGCAAATGGTTATTTTTCAAAAAAGGTAAACACATGCTGCATTTTCAACAAATGTTTGTCATATTGAGGAAGAGACGATCGGATTCGGATGAATCATCATCATCTATATTATCTAGGTAGCCTTTCATTTTCACACTATCTCTTTCCTATTTTCGTGGTTATTTTTTCTATGTAAGAAAGAGAGGGGTGAGTGGAAAAGCTGAAAGATATCAAGAAAAATGGCACAGCTCATTCGTGTAGCTAAGATTTGCGGGTCCTTTTGAATTGAATTTTTCTTTCTCTCTCTCAGTCTCAGACTCTGACTCTAAGATAGATTGATAGATTCCGTAGTTTTTTTTTTTTTTTTCTTTTTGACGTGACGCCTTTACTTACGGAGTGGGACTCCAGCGTCAGACCACTCACGAAGGAATGAGTGAGTCGAGTCGTGACACACGATGAGCCGCGGCTATTGGGCTTGGTCGGAGATACCATGCTAGCTATAACCCATTTCTCAAAACATTTCTTCGTCTTGCATTGTTTTTTCGTTAACATTGATTGGTTACCATTTTTGCTCTGTATGTTACGAATGAAAACATGGAGGCGTTTGATCGAAGGTATCAAGCAAGATATTTAAGAACGTAGGCTTAAAAATATCACATTTTCACGTGTTTGGTATAAGTTTTGTAAAAAATATTTTAAAAAATAATTGATTTTCAAGAATGTAAAATACTCATAATTATCTTGTTTTTTTATTTCGATGGAGAATTGTGGATATATTAGATTTAATTGAGAATAAAAGTTGTTTTTTACAACATAACTAAATGATCGTGTGGTGTAAATGTCATGTTACCATTTAGACAACATGACATCACACGATTGGAGACATGTACTGCCACATCAACATTTAATAATGGAAATAGACGATAAAGACTAAAAGTGTGGACAGAAAATGAGTTTAGGGACCTTAATGGGTTAACAAAAAGTTTAAGGACCAAAAATTGAAATCCAAAAAGGTTTAATGACCAAAAATAGAATCCTAAAAAGTTTTTTGATTGATGTGTAAATGCCACGTCATTGATTTTTACACGTGGCAAGCCACATTAATGTTTAACGGAAGAAATAGACGATAAGGACTAAAAGTATGGGCAAAAAATAAGTTAAAGATCTTGTTTAGTCAACCAAAATTTTATTATTTAAAGGATTAAAAGCAGAAATTCTAAAAAGTTTAAGGGACTAAAAAGATAGTAAATCCTATTAAATATTAATTACCATGTCATCTACTGAATGCCAAGTTATGGTCAACATTATAATTTTAACGATCAACAGACAATTGTTTAATTGTTAGACCAAAATTGTAGATTTTATAGAATTGAGGGACCAAAATCATAGATTGGGAATTATAGGTACCAAAAGTGTAATTTAGCCTTCAATATTATACTAACAAGTGTTGGTGCAATTAGTAAGGATTCAACTCATATCCCTCAAAGGTGTAGGTTCAAATCTCGTCGTGGATGTGAGGACTTTGTTAGTAAACGATTTATAAGTACCTTTATGTACTTTTTGAACCTTGAGACATACCTTGACCCTGATAAATCATTGAAATCCAACTCATCTAAACTTTTCTTTACCAAAAAATTAATATTATTTTTATTAAATTTTCATCATTAATATCAATAATTATATTAGCAATTATATCTTATTAGTTTGTTAAATTGGTTAACTTGGAACCGTTATTTAGGTCACACCAAACTTTTAAACATATTGGCTTAAACCCTGGAAAAAATGGCTTAATTGCATATTTTATCATCGAACTTTTGTAATTTCACAAATTTTATCATCAAAGTTTGTTATTTTTTTTTTACGAATTTTACCATTGATTATTCAATTTTCTCAAATTTTATCACTCTGTTAAGTCTCTGTCAAATGTCAAATGGAAGGATGGTAAAATTCGAAAAAATTAAATAATACAATGATAAAATTCGCGAAAAAAAACTTTGATGGTAAAATTATCAAAATTAAAACAGCTCGATAGTAAAATGTGAAATTAAGCCTTAATTGAAAATTTATTTTTTAAAAACTAAAATATTTTAATTCTTTTTTAATTTCGCAAATTTTACTATCGAAATTTTTTTTTCTCGCAAATTTCCATCATACTATACAATTTTCTTGAATTCTACCATCATTCCGTTTGACATTTGATGATGACTTAACGAACCAGTAAAATTCGAGAAAATTGAATAGTACGATGATAAAATTTACAAAAACCAAACTTCAATAATAAAATTCGCAAAATTACAAAAATTCGATAATAAAGTATGCAATTAAGAAAAAAAATACTTACGACAGATAAACAAGTCATACTAAACTTTATAACTAGGAATGAAGTTAGACATAATCTTTATAGAACTCTACCTATCGTAACCTGTATTTCATCCCTAATAGGGATAACAAAGTAATTAGAATTTTAGTATTTTTTAAGATAAAAAATTGACTTCTCTCAAAATTAATTCTATTTACTCGAAATTGAAAACATGTAGGGTTAGCGTAGTAGTATAAGATCTCACTGTGTTCACATATGAGAAACAATCTATTTAGCGAGATAATCTATATTCAATTTTCTTTGTGTGTAAAATTCTCTTGGACCAGTGGTAACTACACACCATAAGCGAGATTAGTTTTTGATTTGGTGGGTTGAAGGACACCCGTGTTCAATGATCTAGGATTTTTTTTTTTGAAAAAAGTTAACAAAACGCCACCGTTCCTATTATCCTCCATTTTATTCCCTGCAATGTGATTTTTAGAGGAAAAATAAGTTGTAAGTAGGTTGTGGTCTTTCAATATTCGAATAGAACCGATTGTAATGTAACGTTATAAGTAAAAGACTACTTTGCTTTTTCAGTTAGAATATCAAAATAAATTCTTTTAAGTTAATGCTATTGCTATGATAAAATCTTCAAGCTATATAAACTGTACATACATGTAAGTCCAAAAGCGTTATTTAAAATAGAGATCCTTTCAATAATTTGTATATCTCGTAAGATCTTTGCTCTTGGGCAGAAGAAGTCACATCTCAAAATTGTAGCTAGGTTCATGGTTTTTAATGTACAGATTCACTTAAATAGGGTTCAATAAATAAAGCCAAAAAATACGGACGCAACAATCTAACGAGCAACCGATTTTTGGGAAAAATAATGCCACTCGGGGTAGCTGGCATGGTGATTGGTGACAGTGCATGTAAGGAAAACTATCCTATAAAACGTCAAACCCATGATAATAACCTTGGTGCCTATAATGTTTTGAAGATACTGATTACTGTATTTGTACACAAATGAAGAAAAAAGGTAGTATGTTATAAATATAATTGAGGGACCTTTCTCTGTGCAATAATTTTGATGAGGATCCTACAGAATCTGTGATTCAAATTTGTCCACTCAATTTATTTCCCTCTCCTGAGATATCAAACATAGTTATCAAAAGATAATAGGCTACTGCAAAGCGCTATATTATTTGAGTTTAATGATTATGCATTGATAGAGTGTTATTCAATCATAAATCACTCTTGATATGATTTTTAGGATAATTATCAATAAAAGTCAGTAAACTTATCATACATGGTGGATTGTGATTAGATGATGGTATAAAACTGTTTTACATTATCAGTGCATATAACCATTTTCTTATATTATTTTGAATAATATTATCTAGAAAAATAAATTTCTCTCTTATCTTTTTACAATTTCTTTAAATTGGAAAATAATATATTTTTATTTATTGAAATTACTCAAAATTATGTTTTCACATCATTTTACTTCACATAAACTAGTTTCGTTTACTCCCATACCACCCAATTTTTGTTCTTTATTAAAAAAATGAAAGTAATTACTTTTCTTAATTGGAGGCTATACTTATGCTAGAAATGTATTTATATAATGTTTTATAATGAGATAATTTTTTTAAGCGCTATCTAATTTGAAATGGATAACGCTTGAGAAAACGTTATTTGAATGTATACTCTTATAGAGTTTGTTCAACAAAGTGTTATTTGATTTTATAACTTAGATAGCGTTAGATAACACTTTATTAAACAAGTGAAATCTTAGCATATATTCATGTAAAACTTAAATGAAAAAGTACTATATGAATTACTAGGTGAGTGAAGTGGGAGTATAGATGACAAGAGGGAAAGTGCTAAATGAGCGATAAGAGACTAGTGTGCAAAGGAAACTAGTGATAGTGCAAAAAGGTGGGTGAGTGTAAGGGTCAGGGGAGAAAAGTTTAAACAAAAGAGCATAGATAACACTTTCCACAAGAAGTGCTGTCTAAAATTCATTAAGGTCACTTCTCACTCTTAATCCTTAAGCAAACTTGTTACGATATAAATTATTCCTTTAGAAATTAAATAAAACGCTCGAAAGCCACTCAAAAGCTAACAGAAATTAAAAAAAAAAAGACGCACATATTGGATAGTTTAATGCATTTTCAAGGGACTATTAAGTGCATGTTTGAATTATAGTTGAGAGAGCTTAAAAGTACTTTTACTTCTAAAGTAACAATTTTTTCCTTCTCATTTTACACATTGGAACATGCAATTTTGCATTGGAACGCACAAACATACTTTTGTAACTTTAAACCAAACATACCCTAAGTTCCTGAAAAATATAGAGCAAATTATAGCAACACTCCCTGAGGTTTCGTATAATTACACATAACCCCACTATTTTTTATTTTCCTACACTAACTCCCCTTTAAGTTTGAAAACTTTACACTAACACCCCCGATATGTTTGTAAACATTACAATGACACCCCTTCAAACCTTACACTAAGTCACTAACACCCCCTACAGGGAAGGCAAAAGTAATGGTTAAAAAAGTAGGGGGTGCATGTGTAATTATACAAAATCTCAGGAGGTGTTGCTGTAATTTGCTAAAAAATATACTATTGTATGCATATACTAATAATGGGGATCATTATGTAAAAATAAATAAATAAATAAATAATGGGGATCATTTGTATGCATACTTTTTTTTAACACATTTTCTCATATCCATGTTTGTCTGGGGAAAAAGAAAGTAAAGAGATATGTACAAAGCATGTTTTTCTATGTCATTACTTAAAATTCAAACGATACAACAATCGTGTAATAGAAAATAGAAATGATGTAAAAACAAACATTATTATCCTATTTGAATGAGTGCACACGGCTAATTGGCTAGCTTGAGAGATAAGATGGGATTAGCAGCGCCACCAGCTTAATAGTATTATTAATTTTTGAGTAAATTACATCAACACCCCCTGAGGTTTCGTGTAATTACACATGCACCCCCTGCTTTTTTAACCATTACTTTGATACCCCTGTAGGGGGTGTTAGTGTAAGGTTTGAGGAGGTGCCACTGTAATGTTTACAAACATATCAGGGGGTGTTAGTGTAATGTTTTCAAACTTAAAGGGGTGTTAGTGTAGGAAAATAAAAAAGAGTGAGGTTATGTGTAATTACATGAAACCTCAGGGGGTGCTGCTGTAATTTACTCTTAATTTTTTAATTTAGAAGCCGAGAACAATACAGTAGAAAGGTGATGAAGAGGCAAGGCAACCCTAACGGAATGTTAGTGTGGAGCCCATGATCTTAATCATGATGGAGTGTAATATGAATATGACTAATTAATTAGTGACAAAGAAAAGTTGAACGGGTCACTAATCGCAATTATTGCTAAGATAAAAAGGGTTTATCCATAAGTGTGCATGTCCCCTTTTCAAAAATAAACCAAACCAACCCCCAAAGAATGAATTAGAGCATAACAATGCTACAGAGAGAGAGAGAAGAACACAGAATGAAACATGTTGACCAAATGTTTGTGTTTTCACGCCCTCTTTGTTTGCCATTTTTCAAAGGTTAATATTGGCAGCCAAGGGGGGCACAGCATGAAAGCATGCCAACAGCCCTATGGATTTTTTCTTGGCCATGTTTTGGGTGACATAAGAGATTCCAACGCATCAAAAAGGAAAAAAAATAAAATCTCATTATAGGATGAATTTTTGTTTCAATTTATAATACATGTTTGCTAATCACCCTACTTGCTAATCATTTCTATAATACATGGTTTAGTGAAAATGGACCTACAACCCTTACACTAAACATTCTGTCTTTCACGCATGTCAAATCTCTAATCCCTGTCATTTACATTAATTATTCAATTTGTTAAGCTCTAATTATGTATCACTGTTTTTATTTTTGCCTCTTTTTTTATGCACTTGGACATGTGGCACGATTGCATTGGATCTACACTTTGTATCTATACCATGCAGCAAACAAGTCACCCGTGGTGCAAGAGATGTCAAACATGTGTTCCCTTAACATAGTCAAATATGTAGTGGGGGAAATTTTGAAACGCCTAAACTAAGATGTTTCAGCTTTGGGTTGCATATAAAATATTCAGCGTCACATGGAAAAGAAAAAAATATACTAGTGTTCCTCTAGAGATGGGATGGTCAACATTTTTTCTCATTGATTATTCCTTTGAGGTTATATATATTGGTGTTCTCCATGGAACTGAATTCCATTTAAAACTATTGGAGCGTTCCTTTTATGATAGTACTACGTTTGAAAGCTTCTTTGTTTTAAAATTGAAAGTGAAAATCCTATGAAAGAATCCACACGTTATTAATGGGACCACATTTCCAAGCATGGCGAGTGGGATTTTGGACAATGTTAGACCTTAATGATGCTATTAATTCTAGAAAGAATTTATGGTTAAGAAAAAAAAGTGAAATTATTATTAAAAAGATATCGATACACTTCCATAATTAGTAATTTTTAGGGTCTTATTAAAAAGTGCTCTTATTGTTTTTTAGTGTGAAAGGAATTAAGAACTATTAAAAGGTTAAAAAACGATGGGCAGTGCATAAAAGCATAGGAGAGCGCATAAAAAATTATGCGCAACGCAATTTTACGCATCCCAATAAAAATATTTCTCCTTTTAATTCCTTAATCAGTGTCCTAAGGTTAGCATTTGCCTAATTTTTAATATTTTTTAACTAGTAAACTTTATTACTCTCTCTGTCATTTTAGTAAACTAGTCTCAAAATGAGTGTCGCATTTGAATTTTTTTTTTGTCCCAAAATGAATGTCATTTTAGTTTTTCAATGCAATATTAGTTATTTTTTTCCACTAATACCCCTGATAAGTATAACTTTAGCTTTTCAATGTAATATTAATACTAAGGTTAATTTTGTAAAATTACTATTCTCTCTCATCTATTTATTAACTTTTCTTGGTCTGTGTAAAATAATCTAAGACGACACTCATTTTGAGACGGAGGGAATACTATAATATATTACTAATATCTTTTGGTCCACGGAATACCAATTGTTGGGATTTAAAAATGCTACAAAGTATGGTATTTTAATGTACAAAGCACTTTAAGATCTAGCTGAGGAATCAATTAGATAGAGTAGGCCATAGGGAATCAATTAAGGCTATGCTTTGAGACGAACCAACCTGGGCTTTAATTAGATTTCAGTCAAATATATAATGTTTTTGAAATTGGAGTAGTTTGTTTTTATGGTGTATAAAATTGGAGTAGTTAAACCAATGAAAACATGACTTCACCGTCCTAATTAAATATACATTTTAAATTTATTAATATTAAATAATAAAGTACAGAATTAATAAAATAAAAAATTATACATTCATACGTAAGTAATATAATAACTATCGAGTTGAATCAATTGATACTGTTTAAACTTAATTAACAATCAAGTTTACGATTGCCCTTTTTTTTTTCTTCTATAAGTTCATAATTGCATTAAGTATTTGGAAGAATAATTTTTTTACATGCAATTATCTTTCTGACTCGAACAAGATAATTTCTTACAGAGAATATCTATGATCTCTAAAAAAATAATATAATAATATATTCATGTACAACAATAAAACTAACACAAGTAGGTTAATTAACACAAAGTTATTCTCAATTAATTAATAGTCTCAAATTCAAGTTCTGCCTATCTAACTACATATCTTGCTCTAGTATTATGGACGATAAATTTATTTCTCGAAATATTTAATACAATTACACATCAAAATTCGACCTTGATACCAATAAATAAAATACAATTCACTTTTAAGTTTTAAAAACCAATATTTAATACATAGTTGGAATGCTTTGTCAGTCTACCCAACTCCACTCTAATTTAAAAAAAAAAAATTGTGATAAAAAGAATTAAACATAATGTAGCGTAACAGTGAAGAAAGAAAGAGATAAAAAGAGATGTGAAAATTGTCTGGTAAAAAAACACAGAATAGTTCACTTTGTTGATGATTGATCAAACATGTTAGCTAGGGAAGTCACTAATGTGCAAAAAGAAAAGCCGTATCTATTCCTGATAATAAATATTGGTAGCTGGATATGATATGATATGATATATGCTCTCACATGAGAGAAGATACAATACAGTGAATTTAGGCATAGACTAGAAAAGCTCTTCGTAGCTGCAATCTCTTGATGCTGGAATCACTTTTTCAGGGCTAAAAATATCAACAAGTGCTCATTCGGGCCATTAGTTGCTCCATTCGTGACCAGAGAAAGAGGAACTTCGATATTGGCCTAAAGTGCTTCATATAACGACAAAGACCTCAGCATGGTTTTTCTAGTCAAACTAATATTATCACTATTAATAGAAGCACAAACAGTGGCCTACATCTATAAAAAGAAAGACAGTGGTTGTGGTTCCGAATCGTCCAGAACAAGAACAATGGTGATATTATAGGATTAGAAATAAATATTTCTATTTGTGCATTTTTTTATTATTGCAATTTAATTCACTGTTAATGTAAAAATGATTTTTACATTCATATCTAATGATGTTACTTAATAAATTTAACGTACCTTTATCTAGCTTATATGGAGGCTTTTTATAGCCCAACTCTAAAAAAAAACACCAATTTTTGTGACTTAAGGACAGAAAGAAAGTCCAATCCAAAAAATTAATTGATTAAGAAGGAGAACTTTATGACTTAAGTATCACATTAAATTTCTTATTCAACTTAATTCAAGAATCATAACAACTATTTCAAATTTTATTAAGATTTAGACACAATGACAATATTAATTTTATAAAGTAGTCTTGAAACTAAATGTTTACATGACATTTTCGAATTATCAATCTCCGTTGAAATTAAAATATTACGAAGTATATTATTTTGATAAAATACAATGAACAAACTCTAGGTAGCTAGGTGGCATATATTAAAAAAAAATGATTAATTAAAGTAGTTGTGATTTTCAATGTAAGTCAAAAATCGTAAGTTGCCCGAGTTCCATTACGACCCGTAATAACCATTTTTAATAGATGAATGCTATTAATATATTGTTTAACATTATCTTTGAATATTTTTAAGTCAAAATTGTACGCTTGTTTTATCCCCCTGCACCACCAAGTACTTGTATCAATGGATGTAAAATTTTAGGTCAAAATGCTGTCACTCTTATCTCTAATAACTGTAGTAGGTTGCATCCTTGCTATAGTATAATTAGAGATATTTAGGCTGTTCATGGTAACAGAAAAAATCACGTGGAATCATATATGAGAGAAGCAAATCAGGTTGCAGATAGATTGGCAAAGTATGCTTTGGAGTCTCGTCTTGCTTACCATGTTTTTGATTTTGCCCTAGGTTGTATTTTGAATGCTTTAGAGCTGATGTAGTTCATATTGTGTTCCTTAGAGGCTCGGTTTTTGTTGTTCACACACACAAAAAAAAATGAATGTGAAATTGTTTTAACTTAATTAATAGTCTTAATTTTAAGTTTTGAATATATAATAGTGTTAAAACTAAAAAAAAAAGGTTTTATTAATCATAATGATCCTACTTAATTCACACAAAATTGCCTTTCATAATAAGTTTGAGGGAATTAAGAATGGCCATAAGATGTACACAAGACCCAATCTCAGCTAAAACATAATTATCATTTTTGTTCTGTTATTTTGTTAACCCATTTAAAAGAAAAACTGTTGTATTTTTAGGCCCAATGATTAGCCCATCAATTTCATTTCCTTAGTTGCGTTGGGCTAATATTATTCGAGTAGTGTTTTTTTTTTGTTAAGAAAAACAAGGTAAGGGGCTAATTGATGGGCTGGCCTAGTCCACCTTACAACAAAGGCACGAAGGGTTCTCTCAGTCGCAAGTGTCATACTCTCATTCTCATCTCAACAGCTTCAACCCTAGTGTCCCTAACTCGAACCACC
The DNA here is from genome assembly GCA_026413185.1 of Pueraria montana var. lobata. Taxonomy (NCBI): domain Eukaryota; kingdom Viridiplantae; phylum Streptophyta; class Magnoliopsida; order Fabales; family Fabaceae; genus Pueraria; species Pueraria montana. The sequence continues at coordinate 21,011,689 of CM048648.1, read as the reverse complement.
CTCCGTCCACCGGCGCCGTCGCAGGAAACGACGAAGCTGCCTGCAGAACCAGCGTCGTCACCCACGCACCAGGTTGTCGCACTCACCTCTGATGTGTTATGTTGGAGCCATACTACCATTTTTTGTGTTCTTTTATTCTGTTTATGTTTTTGTGTTTCTATGATTGTAATTCCTTATTGGTGAATTCTTCGTAAATGAGAATATGCTTGCCAGGATTTGTGACATTGTAATTTATAGAGTTTAAAAAGTTCAGGACATGTGATTTGGGATAAGTCCCTTAAGTAGGATGATTTATTGTTAAAGTGGAATGGCAAACAAGGAGAAACAAGTCACATGATGATGTTTAAAATTATCGTTATTAACCTGTAGCTTGCCAAGATGCTATGATAGGCACGCCTTTGAAAGAAAATTGACTCACCTTGAGTTTACAAGGTATAGTTGATACTATAATTTAAACACCCTGTAGATGTTCTTTAAATGTGGTACTGCACTGTGTTTGTTCAAGTGCAGGTTTTATATTCCACACATAACTACTATGCCATCTCTTTGAGCCAAAAATACTTATTGACTTTTTTTTTTTTAATTAATTTATTTATTTATTTTTAATTTTTTTTGCATTTTCTGAAATCTGAATACTTATTGACCAGCTTTAAGGTAGGGTATGAAATTTTCAAATTTTTTAATAGAGATTGGGTCGTGCGGTTCAGTTAGTGACCAAGTTGATCACCGGTTCGATTTTTAAAACTTTATATAAGATGGCTGAGAGCTAGGGTTCATCTGGTGTTGCAGAGAGACATTTATTGACACTGTAATGGTGCCTAATTAAGTGCTCATTTCTGCTTATAGTCGTTATATGAGGATTTTCTCGCTATCATATCTCTGTATTTCTCTTATTTATTGATTTTTTTTTCTTAAGTGAATTACTCAAGAGTGCTTGACAATTGCACAAAGTGTAAGTATAGCCCCTATTTTACTTCTATTATTACTTGGTAATGTTTTAGTCTCCCCCAGTTTTCTCGCTTATGAACTGGATCCCATGTGTTCTGTTTTGAAATCGTGACCTAAATTGGGTTTTGTTCACTTAATTGCCTTTCTGTTTTAACTCTTTGGAACATAATCAGTTTTTTTTATTTATTTATTTGGTTAAATTAAATTCAGTTCCTCTTTTATTTGAACAGTACCTTTTTTTTTTTATAATGATACTGTTACTAATATATGTTATTCATTCAGAGAACAAATGTGAAAAATGAAGTTTGTAACATCAATTAATTTGGTCTAAAAAGAAAAAAAAAATGTTAGCCTAGGAGGTGTTTGTGAATTTGCTTGATTGAGGTTATGTTATGTGTAGAGAAAAAGAGGTTGTTATGTTATGGCGGGCAAAGGTGTTAGTTCGGTGGCTAAGGCAGTAGCAGAATATCAGTATCCTTGGCGTGAGAAGTTAGCGAAATATAAGGATGAGCTTGCCAAGGGTGTGTGGGGATACTGGGAGCTGGGGGCATGGAAGCCGCTGAGTATCAGTGCTCGGCGTCGTGCTAGACTTCGCAAGGAAGTGCTCCTTGCTGGGGAAGATTGGCCCTATGATCCTGAAAGGAAGGAGATGAAGACCAGAAGGAAAGGACACAAATGTGATAGGATCTCTGCTGAGAAGCGTGAAAACACCGCGAAGTTGATGGAGAAGATGCCCCAGATGTTGCTGGATTACAAGAAGAGAAGGTGGCAGAAGAAGATGAAGGAGGAAGACAAGGGAAAACTTTGATTTTGCTCCTCCTCTAGTTTTGAAAGGTTCATCACAAACTGTGCTTAAGAAATGCAGTATTTTACTCATTCAATGTTACACTTGTTTTTGGGCTTAATGGATGATTAACTCTTGTTATGTTTCAATCCATAATAACAAACCCCTTTCAAGAGGCCTTGTGATTATATGTTATATGTTATGTGGTATTTGTTCATGGATATGCTTAGGTGCATGTTGGTACTTGTAATTGCTTATTAGGGGCAAAGGGCTGCACTCTCTTCTGAAGGTCAAGTGCTTGCTATTGTTTCGATTGAACCCAGGTATGTTGATACCACCTTGTTAGTGCATGTATGATTAAGTTTGTTCTGAAGAAATAATAGCCTTTTTGTTTTGCAACATTTTAAGAGAGTTCGTTTTCTTAAAATCTTTCCTCCAGAATTAGGTTGAACTAAACATTACTTTATTGAAACTTATGCTTACTCTTGTGAACGTTGTTATGGAAATTTTCTCAAATGTTCCAAGTGTGCAGCGCAAGCAATTTTTAGTTGAAATGTATGGGTAATGCTCTTGTTAGATTTGGACTTTGTAATACTAAATAGTAAATACAATGCCCAATGCCTTGTCCTAGCCGTTGCTAAAGATGAAGTTAGGATTGAAACTTGAGAGGCACATCAGTGTGCATATTGAAGCCATGGTATACGAATTGACGCCACCACCGTACAAGTTTTGACAAAGGAAGTAGCGAATTGGTTTTAGTCAGCTTCCAAGGACCAAATTAAAACCTTATTGGTGACAATGCTCATGTAATCCTATGTAATATCTATGTTGGAAATTATGGGAGTACAGAGCAACAAAAATGGGTAAAGTTAACCAATGTTCACTGAAAATATGAAAAAAATCAAAAGAATAAAAATGAAAAAAAAAGAAGCATAATAGTGCGACAATGTCTTGGACTCTTGCGACTTTTAAGATTTTGAGGAAAAAAAAGGTTTTTAAGTAAATAACTCATTTTAATAGGAAAGTTTAAGAGAGGAAAATTTGTCGTATTTTAATAGTTCGACGCAAGAAGAGTTTTGTAGTTATGAGTATGAATTAAATCCAAAATTTACATTCCAATACTTTTTTAAATTTTGCTATTTTTTTTGGTGGATAAAAAAAATTATCAATACTATTTAACATTTATCAAAAAAATAATAATTAAACAATTAACATTAGTATTTACATTACCTTTTGCTGTGAGTGCCATGTACGCGTTTTTGAAACAGCCCACAAGGTCAGATAGGGCCTAATGATATTAAGTCCGTGAAAACAATGAATGTAATATTATTATATAAAGTATTAAGAAGGTTAAAAATTACTATTATAAGAAGATATAATATTATTATATTATATATTTGCAGTAAAAAATATATATTATTATATAGAATGAAAAAATACTAAAAAAAGGTTAAAATAAAGAAAAACATTGAATGTAATATTACTAAAGTTTAAAAAATGAGTGTAATTAACTTATTTTTTTATCATATAATTAAAACAAATTTTAAAAAAAATTCAATTCATACATATAAAAATAAATGGTAGTCCATAGAGTGGACTAAGAAGCCTATATAGTGAATTGACTTATCCTATGAACCAAGCTAATTAATTAAAAAATAGGCAAAATTGATAAAATTTAAGGCCCATGGGCTAACCGTAACCCACCTGTGGACTTTTTGCCCATGTGGGCTTTCTAATGCGGGTATTTTGAACTTACGGGCTTTTTTTGGCCCTGGCCCACGCGAGCCAGGTTGGATTAAGCCAAACCAGGCCATTTTGACGGCTCTATACCAACTGTATTTTGTTGTTCTAATCTAAAAAATATGATCAACTCAAATATATACTTTGGGTGATTTTCAGAAGTGACACAAGAATTTATACTATAGCCAAACAACAACAACCTCCTTCACCATTGCAACGATGATATCTAATAAAGATAGGAATTAGATAGGGATGGCAATGGGGGGAGCGAATATGGGTAGTAGTTACCCACTACTCGTCTCGTTGGATAAATACTCGTCCTGTGTTTGTCCTGTTACCCACGCGGATACCTGTTAAGCAGGTACTTGTAGATTTTTTTAATATCCTCGGGTAGTCGTGGATAATTATAAAAAAAATAGCTTAAAAATATTTTAAAAAAACACTTTTATTATAATTTTTATTTATTCTAATATATTTTTTTTAAAAAATAGTTTTAATAGTTACAACTAAAATTATTCAAATATTCTACACAATTAAAAATATCCATGGATATTCCTTAAAAAAAGACATAAATAAAAAAATTATTTTGTAAGCTCCAAACAAAATTATCTAAAAATTGCTCTCTAAAGTATAAACTCAAATAAAACTACACTAAAATATAGGTCCAAATAAAATTGCACTCAAAACATAAGTACAAAGAAACTACACTAAAATATACTTCCTATGTTCCAAAATAAGTGTCATATTAAGTTTTTTTACACAGACCAAAAAAATTAATAAATAGATGAAAGTAGTAATTTTACAAAACTAACCTTGTTATTAATGTTACATTGAAAATCTTAAATGACACTTATTAGGAATATTAGTGGACAAAGGTAATTAATATTACATTGAAAAGTTAAAATGATACTTATTTTAAGACTTAATTTTTCTTCTTACACGACACTTATTATGGCACGGAGGGAGTGTGTGTCTATATATATATATATATATATATATGTATATATGTATGTATAAGTATCTAAGTATTTTAATATTAACTGGTAATGAGTATCTGCATGTACGGGTACCATGATACCCGTCCCCACCTCATTAACAAACGGGTAGTGAAAATACCCATATCTGTTACCCTCGGATACCCGTTAAATATACCAATTTTCCATCTGTTACAATTAATATTTGCTAGTGTGGATTTTTTTTACCATTCCTAAAATTAGATTTATTGTTTTCCAATTAATTTAATATTCTCACATATTCATTATTAATTCCAATGAACTAAAAAGATACAAGTCAAAAATAGTTATTTATAAAATTGGAAAATGTTTAATGTTTTCAATGTTGGTGAAAACAATGTCCATAAATGAAAAGAATTTGAAATTATGAATTCAACATGAACATTCATTCAGTGTGTGTATATAAAAAAGGTGTGGGAGTAGTCCAAAACCCCAACCTCTACGATAACTCCCATTTCTTGTCCATTGTCTCTTGTTTTCATTTTGATTTTTTATTTGGTGAAGGAATTATGGGTTGTCGAAAAATTGAGATTGAGCTGGTGAAGGACCTCAACAAAAGACAGATTGCATTCTCAAAGCGTCGAACAAGTTTGTTTATGAAAGCTAACGAGTTGACCATCTTGTGTGGTGTAGAGATTGCTATTGTTGTGTTCTCCCTTGGAGACAAGCCTTACTCATTTGGGCATGTAAAGGCAAAAATCACAAGAAGGGGGGGGGGGGGTTGAATTGTGATTTATAAAAATTTTCGTAAACTTTTTATAAACAGCTTGTATCGTCTGTTGAACAAAAGAGATAGTTTTAGAAGAAAACCTTTTTACAGATGATACTACACAGATGAAAAAAAAAACTTTTTAAGAAAAACAGATTTAAATCACAAGACAAAGTCAGTTCAAGCAGTTATAGATAATGAAAGAGCAGGAAAGACAACACAGAAAATTTATACTGGTTCGTCTCACCTCGAGACTACGTCCAATTTTTGGCAAACCACCAAGTTCCACTAACTTTTTCAAGTTACAAGTATTCTTCACTACCACTTCTGGCTCACCCAAGTAGTTTTTCACACTTAGCCTCTCCAAGCTAAAAACCCAAGTATTCTTTACTACCAAGCCACTTCTGGCTCTAAAACAAATCACAAGATTTGTTTTTGTAAGGGCGCACAGACTTTTTAGTTATCGTCTTACAGATGGATATACAAGATTAAGCACTAAGTCTTTTTCTCTCAGGATACGCAGAGTAAGTTGAGAGCTTTTACAAAGAGAAATTTTACAAGAGAAAGAATGAAGGCTTGAAAGAATGCTTGAATTTTGAATTTGGTTCGTGTGTTCTCTATACAACACTTCAAATCTTCTTCTTTATATAGACTTGCTGAGGAAGTAACCGTTGTCTCTAAACGGCCTTCTTTCTTGCTTTTGACCGTCGTCTGAAGGAGGGTGGTTGAGGGGCATTTAATGCGAACATTAAATGCTTGTCACCAACTAGTCATTCTGAGCTGATAAAACATTCTGCTTATCTTTCTTGAGATATACTCCATATCCTTTTGTTGTAGTGGTCACATCGCTTGCTCAGACAAGTACTCATTGCTAGCTGTAGCGCGTCTTTTGAGGCGAGGAAAACTTCTGAAACTTTGACTCTTCTTTCTATTCCCCTTTATGCACTTCAACAGATCCTAGGAGGATGTTCTATGAATATACTCTACAAAACAGATTACAAAAAGATAGTGCATTTACTATGCCTTTTAAATGCTTATTCAGACTTAAGCGTCTGTCTGCGTATCATCTGTACCTTACAGACACAGATACAACATTTTAGTCTGTTGGCATTTATAAGACGCAGTCTTTTTACTTAATATTTGTTTTGCAAAAAATCAAAATAATTGAGGGTCCTGATTCGTCTTATGACTAAACAATCTCCCCCTTTTTTATGATGCCAAGCAAATATTGTAAAAAGATGTATCAGAGCTTACTGAAAAAATTAGCTATAAACATAGAATTTAAACAAAGAGAAAAGAAGACTCGAGTTTGATGAGCAATCAAACAACTCGTCTCATTGAAAGGTTTTCACATCAAGATGATGTGTTTTTACAGATGAAAAAAAAATACTCTCCCTTTTTCTTAGCCTCCCCCTTAGATGTAGCTCCCTCTTGGATGCGTTCCTATCTTCATGTTTTCTTTTTTACTCTTCCTTTCTCCCCCTTTTGCATGGCGATCAGCAAAACCTAGTTTCCCAGGAATGGGACCGTCAGAATCAGAGGTGTCAGAGTCAGAGTCTGATGAGAGTACCATAGGGGATCATGGTAGGGTGGGAGTGCGTCTGCGGCGACGTGCTTTGAAGAAGGCATCAATGTTGATCCACTTTTTGAGCTTAACCTCGAGTGCTTTCCTATCCTCCAAAGCTTGACGCAGAGTTTTCTTGGTTGCCCAAAGTTCGGCATACAGATCATAGACTTCTTCAAAGATGGGGGGTCTGTATGGCACAATGGTCATCAGATCATCTTCTGGTTCTTTCACAAAGCCCAGAATAAGCATGGAGAAGAAGAAGGTGGAATATGGCAGCTTCACAACAAAGGAGAAGTCCCTATCAGATTGATTGTAGAAGGTGGACTTCTAGGACATAATGTCGAAAAGGTCAGATGAAGATGAGAAAGTCTGATGTCCGTGGCATTGATAACATCTTCCTATCTTCAGATGATACCCATCTGTAGGAGGCTTATCTTCAGGTTCCAGACCAAAGCAGAAAGCATCAAACTTCTTGATGCGTCTGATGGTCTTTAAGTCTTCAAACGTTCTTTTAGCAGCAGACTTCTAAAAGATGGCGTCAATCTCCCGTCAAAAGGGTCTGCCTTTTCGCACTCGAATGTTTCTTTGAGGAACGTCGTCTTCTTCTTCAGATTTCTCCTTACCCTTATAATTCACGATTGGAAGAATAGGAATGACCTTGTCCAAGGCAAGCTTGAATTAGGTTTGATTAGAGGCCACACAGTGAAATTGTGTGCCTAGGAAATGAGGCAGCGTCTGAGCTCGTCGTTGAATCTTCCTGAGAGAGTTCTGCCTTTTCTTTATCTCTTCCTTGTTCGTCTGCAACTTCATAAGTAACTCTGCAGAGTAGTCTGAAGATTCCCAAAGATGAAAAGTTGGACTTGCTTCTGGATTGTCCAAGTTAAAATCTTCAGTATAGACAGAACAGCTTGACCCAGCATGATTCCAGGGAAGAATAACATTGAGGTATGCTAGCAGTCCCATCATCTGTTGTAGGTTGACAGGCTCATATAAAGGTACCTCATCAATGAGCACTGAGAGCCTTCTTCAGATTGAGGCTTTGGGGGGACAGCTGCGTTTGCCACGCGGATTGTGCTCGAAGATAATGGAGTTTGGGTCTGGTGCGGCTGTCTATCGAGGAGGAAAGATTCTGAATTGAGGTTCCTCCTTATAGCATGAGAGAGCACACATTTCTTCTTCTGGAAGAACTTGAAGGTTGGGAAGATTGAAGGGATCAATCCCAGGAACACCCTTCTTCCACAACTTGACAAAGTTGATGGAATTAAGCAGGAAGGCTTGATCCTCATCAGTGCAGATTCCCTTCCTCCTCCATTCCCTGTTGCAGCGTTTCCATTCATTCACTCTAGGTTGCTTCCACCCACCATAGTATCTGACATTGACGTCTGGGTCTGTTGTTGGTTGCACTGGAGGGAGTGGAATGTTGGTGCTTCTTCGGATGATCCAGTCATAGCCTCTGTACTTTGGAGCAAGGTTAAGAGCTAGACTTCCATAGATATATCCGAGAGAGAGAGTGACCTTTGCAGCATACCTTCTTCGTCTTTAGAGTTCATCTTCAGTCAGAGTCTGAATTTCTTCATTGGTCTGAGTCTGAAGTTCATTTGAGGGTACAGATGAAGAGCCATCATAAATGACCATCTATTTGGCAGCCCGGTCTTCTTCGGACTGTGCTAAGTGCTCATCTACTTTTCTCTCATCCTCTTCAGTGATTGGTCTGTAGATAGCACGAGGTCTAGAGTCATCAGTTTCAACAAGGTCTTCTCCAATATCCAGACCTTGGGCGCTTACCTCCAAAGCAGACTGAAGAAGAGCTTCATTTAGTTCTTTTAGTTCAACTTCGTCTGCGTCGTCGTCTACTGGGAGCGTCTGAAGCTCCATTTGCTTATAGGCAACTTCTGCAGATGCTATCTCAGCTGCTTGAATCAAGGCATATTCAATTCTCGTGAGATCTTCCATAGCTGCCTGCTTCTGTTCATCTTCTGATAGAGTCTTGATAGACTCAAGAACAACTTCTTTTATTGCTTCGTCTTCTGCAGCATCGTCTTTAGGAGCCAAGGCTTCTTCATCAGCCTTCCATTTTAATTCTTCAGCTGATAGAGTCTTAATAGACTATATCACAGATTGTTCTATCTCAATCTGTTCCTTCTTCTCAAGGCTTTTATCTAGCTAGGCCTTCTTGGCAGCTTCCTTACGAGATAATTCCTGAGCCTTCCTGATGGCTGCTGCTTCTGTCTTGTCAGCTGGTGGAGAAAAAGATGAAGGTTTGGGCTTGGGTGCAGATTTGGGTTTGGAAGAGGTTTGGAGTTTAGAGAGGGGTGCATCAAGAATCTCAACATCAGAATCAGATTCTTGGGTTTGGGAAGGTGAAGGTTGAGGTTCAGATTGGGGTGCTGATTTTTCACTTTGATTCCTTGCTTCTTTACCCACTCAGGAAACTTATGAGCTATCCCCATTCTTAGGTGGTCCCTGTCACCTGTATGGGTCATCTAGAGACTTCAAACTCTGTTAGATCAACACCAACATCCCTCATTAGTTGGGTAAACAACATACAGTAAGGGATGAGGTTATTCTGCTTCTTCGTTGAGAATCTGTCCTTGAAGGCTTGCTCCAGATGATAGAAGATGCAGAATCTGTCTCTTTCACTTACGTGGTCCCTTGACCCCGTCCTTGGGAGCACTATGTTGAAGAGCATGTTATGAAGAAGTCTGCAGACATGGGTCATGTTGGCAGACCTAAGAAAATTCTTCATGGCTGCAGCTTTCTTCTTGGGGTCTTCGTCTGCAGGTCTCACCCCATCATAGAGAAGTTTGTCCACTGTCTCCTGAGTGATGGTCTTCTCCCAGTCTTTGTCAAAGATCAGTCCCTCTTCAGTACAACCAATAGCCTTAGTTATGGTTGCAGGGCTGATTTCCACTGTCGTCTAACCAATCGTACCCCTGATGCATTGGTCATTCTCCATCTTTGCTGTCCCCCAAAAGAGGGCATAAGGACCATGGTACTAGACGCTGTGTTTTCCAACGAAGTTGGTCCACCCAACTCTGGTGAACATGTCCAGAACATCAAAGTCCTCCTTAGCTAGGTCCTTCAAATTTGCCCACTTTCTAGGAATGAAAAGCTCTTTTGGAAAGGTTGCAGTGGCTTCGTCCATGTTGCAGATGAGAGGAGTAGCAGAGGATGAGGCTTGCTTCTTAAGTGCCATTTGTTCACGGAAAGGTTAGGTTTTTAGAAAATAAGAGATGAGAAAGTTTTGATCTTTGAAGTCTTTGAGAAACTCAGAGAATTTCAGAGAGATTAGAAAGATCAAAGGAACCTTCTTCTTTAGCCACTTTGTCCTTTTATACCAGAGGAGATGAGAGAGGAGAAGCGGTTTTAAAAACATTAAAAACTTTTCGAAAACTGTCCCATCATGGCGAAAAGGGCGGTGCACATTTTGAGTGAAAATGAAAAGACTTATAACCGTTGTGAACGTGGGCATTCTAGCGTCTGTACACTTGAACGCACATTAGTTTCAACATATTAATGAAAAGGATAAGACGAAGGATATCGTCTGATGAATGCAAACATTAATCTGAAAGCATGTGCATATGCAGATGATCCCTAATACAGACGAAACGTTTTTCAGATAAAGGTTTTGTAAAGATATCAGCCCATTGGTGATCTGTATCTATAAACTTAATATCGAAAATACCTTTTTGAACATAATCACGAATGAAATGATATCCGACTTTGCCTTAAAATGTTGTATGGGATTTTTTGATAGATTGATTGCACTAGTATTGTCACAATATATAGGTATATTATTTTCAAAACTAGAGTAATATTCTAACTGATATTTTACCCATAGTAGCTGTGAGCAGCAACTTGCAGCAGACACATATTCAGCTTCTACAGTAGATAACGCAATTGAGTTCTGCTTCTTGCTTGCCCATGAGATGGGACAGGGTCCTATAAAGTGACATCCTCCACTTGTACTTTTTCGTTCAACTCAGTCTCATGCGTAGTCTGCGTCGCAATATCCTACTAACCTGAAATCTTGATTTTTCTTATAGAACGGACTAAGGTTAGTGGTTCCCACTAGATAATCTAAGATCCTTTTAACAGCTTTAAGATGAGACTCTTTAGGATCTGATTGAAATCTAGTGCATAGACAGACGTTATGCATAATATCAGGTCTACTGGCTGTAAGATAAAGAAGTGAGCCAATCATACCTCTATAGATCGTCTGATTTACTGGTTTACCTGATTCGTCTTTGCTCAAGGGACTGGAAGCATGAATAGGTGTTTTCATTGGTTTAGCATCTTCCATTTTGAATTTCTTAAGAAGCTCCCTTGTCTATTTCTGCTGATGAACGTAGATTCCCTTACTATCTTGTTTGATCTGAAGTCCTAAGAAGAACTTAAGTTCTCCCATCATACTCATTTCAAACTCACTTTTCATCAGATTAGAAAAATCCTTGCAAAGAGATTCATTAGTCGCTCCAAAGATAATATCATCAACATAAATTTGAACTATAATGAAAAGTTTGCCAACTTCTCTTCTGAAAAGAGTAGTATCTACTTTGCCTCTAATAAAATCATTTTCTAAAAGAAAAGAGCTCAGTCTGTCATACCAAGCACGGGGTGCTTGTTTCAGACCATACAGAGCCTTCTTGAGTTTAAAAACATGATCTGTAAGAGTGGGATCTTCAAAACCAGGAGGTTGTTTAACATAGACTTCCTCTTCGATAAAACAATTTAAAAAGGCACTCTTAACATCCATTTGAAAAAGCTTAATGTTTTTATGAGCAGCAAATGCAAGCATGATTCTTATAGCTTCTAATCTAGCTACAGGAGTAAAGGTTTCAGTGAAGTCTATACCTTCCTGCTGATTATAGCCTTGAGCTACGAATCTAGCTTTGTTTCTTACCACCTTTCTTTGCTCATCCAGTTTGTAAAGGCAAAAATCACAAGAAGGGGGGGGGGGGGGGGGTTGAATTGTGATGTATAAAAATTTTCGCAAACTTTTTATAAACAGCTTGTAACGTCTGTTGAGCAAAAGGAGATCATTATTGAGAAAAACCGTTTTATAGACGATACTGCACAAATGAAAGCCTTTTTAAGAAAAATAGGTTTAAATCACAAGACAAAGTCAGTTCAGGCAGTTATCTGTAGAGAGAGGGCATAAAAGATAACACAGAAATTTATACTGGTTCGTCTCACCCCGAGACTACGTCTAGTTCTTGGCAAACTACCAAGATCCACTAACTTTTACAAGTTACAAGTATTGTTCATTGCCACTTCTGGCTCACCCAAGTAGTTTTTGACACTTAGCCTCTCCAAGCTAAAACCCCAGTATTCTTTACTATCAAGCCACTTCTGGCTCTAAAACAAATCACAAGATTTATTTTTGAAAGGGCGCACAGACTTTTGACTATCGTCTTACAGACGGATATACAAGATTAAGAACTAAGTCTTTTTCTCTCAGGATACACAAAGTGAGTTGAGAGCTTTTACAATTTTTTTTTACAAAAGAATGAAGGCTTGAATATGAATTCAGTTCGTGTGTTATTCTCTTCTGACAACACTTCAAAACTTCTTCTATATATAGACTTGCTGAGGAAGTAACCGTTGTCTCTAAATGGTCTTCTTTCTTGCGTCTAACCATCGTCTGAAGGAGGGTGGTTGAGGGGCATTTAATGCGAGCATTAAATGCTTGTGACCAACTAGTCATTTTGAGCTGATAAAGCATTCTACTTATCTTTCTTGAGATATACTCCAAATCCTTCTGCTGCAGTGGTCACATCGCTTACTCAGACAAGTACTTATTGCTAGCTGTAACGCGTCTTTTGAGGCGATAGAAGCTTCAGAAACTTTGACTCTTCTTTCTATTCCCTTTTATGCTCTTTGACAGATCCTAGGAGGATGTTCTATGAACATTCCTTGCAAAATAGATAACAAAATGATAGTGCATTTACTATGCCTTTAAATGCTTCTTCAGACTAAAGCGTCTGTCTGCGTATTATCTGTATCTTATAGACGCAGATACAACGTTTTCGTCTGTTGGCATTTATAAGACGCAATCTTTTTACTTAATATTTGTTTTGCATAAAATCAAAATAATTGAGGGTCTTGATTCGTCTTATGACTCAACAATCTCCCCCTTTTTGATGATGCCAAACAAATATTGTAAAAAGGTGTATCAGAGCTACAAAAAATATTTACTATAAGCATAAAGTTTAAACAGAGAGAAAAGAAGACTCAGGTTTGATGAGTATTCAAATAACTTGTCTTATTGAAAGAGTTTTCACATCAAGATGATGTGTTTATACGGATAAAAAAAACTCTTCCTTTTTCTTGGCCCCTCCCTTTGATGTAGCTCCCTCGTAGCTTTATCTTCATTTCTTTTTACTTTTCCCTTCTCCCCTTTTTGCATGACGATCAGCAAAACCTGGTTCCCCAGGAATGGGATCGTCAGAGTCAGAGGTATCGGAGTCAAAGTTTAATGATAGCACCATGGGGGATCCTGGTGGAGTGGGAGTGCGTCTGCGGTGGCGTCCTTTGAAGAAGGCATCTATGTTGATCCACTTTTTGAGCTCAGCCTCGAGAGCTTTTCTATCTCCCAAAGCTTGACGCAGAGCTTTTCTGGTTGCCCAGAGTTTGGTATACAAATCATGGACTTCTTCAGAGATGGGAGGTCTGAATGGTTCAATAGTCATCAGATCATCTTCTGGTTCTTGCACAAAGCCCAAAATAAGCATGGAGAAGAAGAAGGTGGAATATGGCAGCTACACCACAAAGGAGAAGTCCCTATCAGATGGATAGTAGAAGGTAGACTTCCATGGCATGATGTCAGAAGGGTCAGATGAAGATGGGAAAGCTTGATGTCCATGGCATTGATAACATCTTCCTATCTTCAGATGATACCCATCTACAGGAGGCTTGTCTTCAGGTTCCAGACCAGAGCAGAAAGTATCAAACTTTCTGACGCGTCTGATAGTCTTTAAATCTTCAGACTTTCTTTCAGCAGCAGACTTCTGAAAGATGGTGTCAATCTCCCGTCTGAAGGGTCTGCCTCTTCACACTCGAATGTTTCTTTGAGGAGCTTAAACTTCGTCTTCAGCTTTCTCTTTACCCTTATAATTCAAAATTGGAAGTATAGGAATAACCTTGTCCAGAGCAAGCTTGAATTGGATTTGATTGGAGGCCATACAGTGAAATTGTGTGCCTAAGAAGTGAGACATCATCTGTGCTCATCTTTGGATCTGCCTGAAAGAGTTTTACCATTTCTTTATCTCCTCCTTGTATGTTTGCAGCTTCATACGCAACTCTGCAGAGTAGTCTGAAGATTCCCATAAATGAAAAGTTGGACTTGCTTCTGGATTGTCCAAGTTAATATCTTCAGAATAGACAGAATGGCCTGGCTCAGCATGATTCTAGGGGAGAATCACATTGAGGTAGGCTAGTAGACCTATCATCTGTTGAAGGTTGACAGACTCAAAAAAAGGTACCTCATCAGTGAGCACTGAGAGCCTTCCCCAGATTGAGGCTCCAGGTGGATAGCTGCGTCTGCCATGCGGATTATGCTCGAAGATAATGGAGTTTAGGTATGGTGCTTTTGTCTATCGCGGAGGAAAGATTCTGAATTGAGATTCCTCCTTATAACATGAGAGAGCAGGCATTTCTTCTTCTGGTAGGACTTCATAGTTGGGAAGGTTGAAAGGATCAATCTCAGGAACACCTTTCTTCCACAACTCTATAAAGTTGATGGAATCAAGCAGGAAGGCTTGATCCTCATCCGTGCAGATTCCCTTTCTCCTCCATTCCCTGTTGCAACGTTCTCATTCATTGACTCTGGGTCGCTTCCATCCACGGTTGAATCTAATGTTAACGTCTGGGTCTGTTGGTGGTTGCACTAGAGGAAGTGGGATGTTGGGGCCGCGTCTGATGATCCAGTCATAGCCTCTATACTTAGGAGTAAGGTCTAGGGCTAGACTTCCATATATGTATCCCAGAGAGAGTGGCCTTGGCAGTGTATCTCCTGCGTCTGAACAGTTAGTCTTTAGCCAGAGTCTGCATGTCTTCATCAGTTTGAGTCTGAAGTTCAGATGTGAGTTCAGATGATGAGCCACCATAAATTACCATCTGCCTTGTAGCGCGATCAACGTCAGATTGTGCTAAGTGCACATCTACTCTTCTTTCATCCTCTTCAGTTACTGGTCTGTAGATGGCACGTGGACCAGAGTTATCAGCTTCAACGAGGTCTTCTCCAATATCTAGACCTTGAGCGCTTGCTTCTAAGGCAGACTGAAGAAGGGCTTCATTTAATTATGCAATTTCGGCTTTGTCTGCATCTTCATCTATTGTGAGCGTCTGAAGTGCTATTTGGTTATTTGCCTCTTCTGCAGAAGCTATCTCAACCATTTGTATCAGGGCAGATTCAATTCTCCCGAGATCTTCCATGGTTGCTTGCTTCTGTTCTTCTTCAGAAAAAGTCTTAATAGACTCAAGAACAGCTTCTTCCATAGCTTCTTCTTCTTCAACAACGTCTGCAGGAGCCATGACTTTTTCAGCATCGTTCCTCTTTTGGTCTTCAGCTGATAAAGTCTTGACAGACTCTACCACATATTGTTCTAGTTTAATCTACTATTGTTCCTCAAGGCTTTTCTCTAGCTTAGCCTTTTTAGCAGCTTCCTTTCTTGACAGCTCCTGAGCTTTTCTGATGGCTGCTGGTTCCTTTTTGTCAGCTGGTGGAGGAAAAGATGAAGGTTTAGGTTTGGGTGCAGGCTTGGGTTTGGAAGAGGTTTGGGGTTTAGAGAGAGGTGCAACACGAATCTCAACATCTGATTCTTGGGTTTTGGAAGGTGCAAGTTGAGGTTCGGATTGAGGTGCTGTTTGGGGTTGAGGTGAGGTGGTGAGTTTGGCTTTGGTGACTATGCGAATTTTGGTAGATCTGGTAAAAGGCTTTTTGGGAGGAGGTTCAGGGATTGGTTCAAAAGGAGTTTCTGCAACCTTTCTCTTAAGAGAGGAAGGAGGGTCAGAGGATGATACCTGTTTGGGTTTCCTGGTTTGGTCAGATGAAGGTTGGGTACGTCTGGTGACAGGCTTGGTTTGAGTCTGAGTGTCTGCTTTAGATGAAGGAATCTCAGATGCAGAAACTTCAGATGATTCCTCTTTGGGCTCCTTTTTTACCTTTCCTCCTTGTCTATTTACCCACTCAGGAAATTTGTTAGCTATTCCCATCCTTACAAAAGTGGTTCCTGAGACTTGAGTGGCTCCTCCAGACGCCTCAAATTCTGTTACATCTACACCAGCATCCCTCACGAGTTGAGAAAATAGCATGCAGTAAGGGATGAGGTTCTTCTGCTTCTTCAAGGAAAATCTGTCCTTGAAGGCTTGCTCCAGATGATAGAAGATCAGATCAGGAAGACTGATCTTTTCTCCTATCATGATGTGGTAGATACAGAACCTGTCTCGTTCACTGACATGATCTCGAGATTCGGTTCTGGGAAGAACAATGTTAAAGAGCATGTTGTGGAGAAGTCTGCAGACGTGAGTCATGTTTGCAGACCTTAGAAAGTTCTTCAACACTGCAGCTCGCTTCTTTGGATCTTCGTCTGCTGGCCTCACTCCGTTGTAGAGAAGCTTGTCCATCGTCTCCTGAGTGATGGTTTTCTCCCAGTCTTTGTCAAAAATTAGCCCTTCCTCTGCACTTCCAATAGCCTTGGCTATGGTTGTAGGGCTGATGGTTACTTCTGTCTGACCAATAGTGCCTCGAATGCACTGGTCATCCTCCATCTTTGTAGTGCCCCAGAAGAGGGCATAGGGACCATGGTACCAAAGGCTGTGTTTTTCAATGAAGTTGGTCCACCCAGCTCTGGTAAACATGTCCAGAACATCAAACCCTTCCTTTGCCAGCTCCTGTAGACTCGTCCATTTTCCAAGAATGAAGAGCTCCTTTGGAAACGTTACGATCGCTTCGTCTTGGTTGCGGATGAGAGGAGTGGTAGAGGATGATGCTTGCTTCTTTTGTGCCATTTTTGTTCGCACAGAGGGTTTTTAGGAAAGAAAGAATAAGAAAGTTTTGATCTTTGAAGTCTTTAGAAACTCAGAGAATTTTAGAGAGATTTGAAAGATCAAAGGAGCCTTCTTCTTTAGGCGCTTCGTCCTTTTATACAAGAGGAGATGTAGGAGGAGAGAGAACGTCATAAAAAGAAAGGTTTTAAAAACATTAAAGACTTTTTGAAAACTGTCTCATCATGGCGAAAAGGGAGGCGCACGTTTTGAGTAAAAACGAAAAGACTTATAACCGTTGTGAACGTAGGCACTTTATCGCCTGTACACTTAAACACACATTAGTTCCAACAGATCAATGAAAAAGATAAGACGAAGGGTATCTTCTGATGAATGCAAACATTAATTTGAAAGCATGTGCATATGCAGATGATCCCTAATACAGACGAAACGTTCTTCAGACAAAGGCTTTGTAAAGATATCAACCCATTGGTGATTTGTATCTACAAACTTGATATCGAAAATGCCTTTTTGAATATAATCACTAATGAAATGATATCTGATTTCAATATGCTTTGCCTTAGAATGTTGTATGGGACTTTTTGATAGATTAATTGCGCTAGTATTGTCACAATATACAGGTATATTATTTTCAAAACTAGAGTAATCTTCTAACTGATATTTTACCCATAGCAGCTGTGAGCAGCAACTTGTAGCAGACACGTATTCTGCTTTTGTAGTAAATAATGCTATTGAGTTCTACTTCTTGCTTGCCCATGAGATGAGACAAGGTCCTATAAAGTGACATCCTCCATTTGTGCTTTTTCATTCAACTCTGTCTCCTGCATAGTCTGCATCGCAATATCCTAATAACCTGAAATCTTGATTTTTCTTATAGAACAGACTAAGGTTAGTGGTTCTCACTAGATAACGTAAGATCCTTTTGACAGCCTTAAGATGAGACTCTCTAGGATCTGATTGAAATCTAGCACACACACAGACGCTATACATAATATCAGGTCTACTGGCTGTAAGATAAAGAAGTGAGCCAATCATACCTCTGTAGATCGTCTGATCTACTGGTTTACCTGATTCGTCTTTGCTCAAGGGTCTGGAAGCATGCATAGGTATTTTCATTGGTTTAGCATCTTCCATTTTGAATTTCTTAAGAAGCTCCCTTGTATATTTCTGTTGATGAATATAAATTCCTTTGCTATCTGGTTTGATCTGAAGTCCTAAGAAGAACTTAAGTTCTCTCATAATACTTATTTCAAACTCACTTTTCATCAGATCAGAAAAATCCTTGCAAAGAGATTCATTAGTAGCTTCAAAGATAATATCATCAACATAAATTTGAACTATAATGAAATCTTTGCCAACTTCTCTTATGAAAAGAGTAGTATCTACTTTGCCTCTCATAAAATCATTTTCTAAAAGAAAAGAGCCCAGTCTATCATACCAAGCACGAGGTGCTTGTTTCAGACCATACAGAGCCTTCTTGAGTTTAAAGACATGATTTGTAAGAGTGGAATCTTTAAAACCAAGAGGTTGTTTAACATAAACTTCCTCTTTAATAAAACCATTAAAAAGGCACTCTTAACATCCATTTGAAAAAGCTTAATGTTTTTATGAGCAGCAAATGCAAGCATGATTCTTATAGCTTCTAATCTAACTACAGGAGCAAAGGTTTCGGTGAAGTCTATACCTTCCTGCTGATTATAGCCTTGAGCTACTAATCTAGCTTTGTTTCTTACCATGTTTCCTTGCTCATTCAGTTTATTTTTGAAGACCCATCTTGTTCCAATGATGCTTTTGTTCTTTGGTTTGGGGACTAGGGTCCAGACGTCGTTTATGGTAAACTGGTTCAATTCTTCTTCCATGGCTAAGATCCAATCATCGTCTGTCAGGGCTTCGTCTATTATTTTTGGCTCTATTTCTGAGACGAAAGCGTATGATGCTTGATCTCTGAAGGATGATATGGTTTTTAGCCCTTCTTTTTTATCTCCTATGATCTGACCTTGTGGATGATAGGTTATGAACTTCCAATCTCTTGTCTGTGATTGAGATTCAGACGGTCCTTCAATCTAAGGAAGAATTTCCTGAGAGGGTTGAATATCGTCTGACTTTGGTGCTGCAGATGGACCTATCTGCATATCTGCAAAATCATCTTTAAGATCTGATAGTCTCCTATCAGATTTTAGTCCATCATTGAACTTAACATGGATAGATTCTTCTACAACTAAGGTCCTTGTATTAAAAACTCCGTAAGCCTTAGATGTATCAGAATATCCTAGAAAGACACCTTTATCCATCTTAGAATCAAATTTTTCCAATTGATCTTTGGTGTTTAAGATGTAGCACTCACATCCGAAAGGATGAAAGTAAGCAATGTTGTGTCTTCTTTCTCTCCATAGTTCATAGGGAGTCTTTTCAATCATAGGTTTGATCAATACTCTATTTTGAACATAACAAGCAGTATTCACAGCCTCTGCCCATAAGTGTTTAGGAAGAGAGTTCTCACAGAGCATGGTTCTAGCCATCTCTTATAGGGTTCAGTTTTTCCTTTCAACTACCCCATTTTGCTGAGGTGTTGGTGATGAAGAGAAGTTGTGGAAAATTCCATTCTTTTCGCAGAAAGATTTGAACTCAGCATTTTCAAACTCAGTTCCATGATCACTTCTGATGATAGAGATGCAAAAGTCCTTTTCATTTTGAACTCATTTACAGAATATTTCAAAGACCTTGAAAGACTCATGTTTATGGCCTAGGAAGTATACCCATGTATATCTTGAATAGTCATCAACAATAACTAAGCCATATTTCTTTCCGCCCAGACTCAACGTTCTAGTAGGACCAAATAAATCCATATGTAAGAGTTGCAACGGTCTGGAGGTGGAAACAACATTTTTAGATTTAAAAGAAGTTTTAATCTGTTTCCCCTTTTCACATGCTTCGTAGAGAAGATGGATTTTCCAAGAAATCTCAGGCAATCCTCTTACTAAACCCTTTTTCAAAATTTTTGAAATGTGTTTCAGATTCATGTGCCCAAGCTTTTTATGCCAAATCCATCTTTCATCGTCTCTGGATAGCAGACATGTTACCTTCTGCTTGCTAAGATCTATAAGATCAATTTCATATAAATTGTTGTGTCGTCTGGCAGAAAAGACAGACTTGCCATCATCTGTTTTGACTATGCATCTGTCCTTGTTGAAGGAGACTATATAACCATTGTCACATAATTGACTTATGCTTAGTAGGTTATACCTCAGACCTTCAACATATAGGACGTTGTCTGTGGAGGTTAGGAAGGACATACCAACTTTACCTACGCCTGAGATGCGTCCTTTTCCCATGCCTCCAAAGGTAACTGCTCTGCCTTCAACTGACTTTAGGTCTAGGAACATAGACCTTTCTCCAGTCATGTGTCGTGAGCAGCCACTGTCCAGGTACCAACTCAAACCCTTGCCTTTTCCTACCAAGCATATCTGAAATAGGAAAAATCTGCTACTTTGGTACCCAAATCTTTTTGGGTCCAGCAACATTAGTGCCCTTAGACATTTGCTTCTTCTTATGTATGCATCTGAACTTGGAGTGCCCAGATTTTCCACAGAAGTCACATTTGTCTGGATTAGACTGAGTAGAAGTAGATGCATCTTTTTCTAAGCCTAAACCAGATTTATCATGGGGATGTTAATGATATTTTAAAAGCATAGTGAGAGTGTTAGAACTCTCCAAAAACTTTCCAAAGTCCTTAGTTAAACAAACTACTTCTTCCCTTAGTTTTTCAACTATGGATGAATCATCTGTTTGACTAGGGTTGCTGGTTTGACTTAGGCTCTCTTCCAGAGTCTTGACTTTTTCTTCTAGTTCTGCATTTGATTTCTTCAGCAATTCTATTTCACAAACAAATTGTTTGAGTTTTTGTTTAAATTTTTTACATTGTTGAGAGATCATATGACAGTTCTGAAGTAAAACGTCATAAGACATCTCTTCTTCATCGTCTGATGAAGAATCAGATGAGCTTTTAGATTCAAAACAAGTTTTTACCTCAGCTTTTTCTTCTGTCTCTGCCATAAGACATACATTTGCTTGTTCATCGTCTGAGCTGCTGCCTTGCTCACTGTCTGAGTCGTCCCATGTGGCCATCAGACTTTTCTTCTTTTTCTTGCCACTGTAGGACTTCTTTTTCTTTAGCCTTGGACATTCAGATTTCATGTGTCCAGGCTTTCTACACTCGAAGTAGATGATCTCTTGACTGTCCTCCTTATCTTTCTTCTTGAATCTGGAATCTGTCTTCCTAGAGGACTGTCTGAACTTGTTTTTCTTTTTTAGCATCTGCTTGAATTTTCTCGCCATGAGGATGACCTCATCGTCTATAGATTCGGCAGAGCTTTCGTCTGATTCTTCTGTTTGAACCTTCAGAGCCTTAGGGGCTCTTTTATTTTCTTCTTTGATGGTGTTGGTTTCACCAACTTTGAGAGCAGCGGATTTGATAGCGTTGTTTATGGGTAGTTGGTCACGGTTCTGCAGGTGCACTTCATGCACACGTAGAACTCCCAGCAACTCATCCCAAGACAAGGTTCTCATGTTCCTTACTTCTTGGATAGCTGTGGCCTTGGGTTCCCACACTTTGGGCATACTGTCAAGAATCTTCAAGTTGACCTGAGCTTTAGTGTATGTGTGCCCAAGAGATTCCAGGTCTGAGAGAAGAACCTGAAGTCTCCTAAACATGTCATCGACACTTTCTCCTTCTTTCATGGAGAAACTTTCATAGTGTCTGGTCAGAGTGGCAGCTTTTCTTAGTTGAACATCTTCTGTTCGTTCATAGTTGGTGCAGAGAGAATCCCAAATCTCCTTGGCTGATTTCAATCTACGCACATTCTTGTACTCATTTCTAGTTAAAGCACAGGTCAGAGTATATCTGGCCTTATTGTTGAGTTGAAGGATGTTGTAGTCATCTTGAGTCCATTGATCCTCGGAATGGGAATATCTCCATTTATGATGATGTTCCATAGTTGATACTGATTGGACTTGATGTACATCTCCATGCGATCTTTCCAGAAGGGATAGTCATCTCCAAGAAAGGCTGGAGGCCTTGTTAGAGTAGCTCCCTCAGGAATGAACTGATTGTCGTGACTGGCCATCTGGATCTTTTCCTCTAGACATGGTCAGGTGCTCAACCCTTAGAGGCTGAGCTCTGATACCAAACTGTAAAGGCAAAATCATAAGAAGGGGGGTTGAATTGTGATTTATAAAATTTTTCGCAAACTTTTTATAAACAGCTTGTAACGTCTATTGAGGAAAAGGATATCATTTTTGAGAAAAATCGTTTTACAGATGATACTGCACAGATGAAAGCCTTTTTAAGAAAAACAGGTTTAAGTCACAAGACAAAGTCAGTTCAGGAAGTTATAAGCAGAGAGAGGGCAGAAAAGATAACACAGAAATTTATGTTGGTTTGTCTCACCCCGAGACTACATCCAGTTCTTGGCAAACTATCAAGTTCCACTAACTTTTACAAGTTACAAGTATTGTTCACTGCCAGTTCTGGCTCACCCAAGTAATTTTTGACACTTAGCCTCTCCAAGCTAAAAACCCAAGTATTCTTTACTACCAAGGCACTTCTGGCTCTAAAACAAATCACAAGATTTGTTTTTGAAAGGGCGCGCAGACTTTTGACTATCGTCTTACAGACGGATATACAAGATTAAGAACTAAGTCTTTTTCTCTCAGGATACACAAAGTGAGTTGAGAGCTTTTACAATTTTTTTTTACAAAAGAATGAAGGCTTGAAAGAATGATTGAATATGAATTCAGTTCGTGTGTTATTCTCTTCTGACAACACTTCAAAACTTCTTCTATATATAGATTTGCTGAGGAAGTAATCGTTGTCTCTAAATGATCTTATTTCTTGCGTCTGACCATCGTCTGAAGGAGGGTGCTTGAGGGGTATTTAATACGAGCATTAAATGCTTGTCACCAACTAGTCATTCTGAGCTGATAAAGCAATCTGCTTATCTTTCTTGAGATATACTCCAAATCCTTCTGCTGCAGTGGTCACATCGCTTGCTCAGATAAGTACTTATTGCTAGGTGTAGCGCGTCTTTTGAGGTGAGGAAAGCTTCAGAAACTTTGACTCTTCTTTCTATTCCCTTTTATGCACTTCGACAGATCCTTGGAGCATGTTCTATGAACATTCCCTGCAAAATAGATAACAAAACGATAATGCATTTACTATGCCTTTAAATGCTTCTTCAGACTAAAGCGTCTGTCTGCTTATTATTTGTATCTTACAAATGCAGATACAACGTTTTTGTCTGTTAGCATTTATAAGACGCAATCTTTTTACTTAATATTTGTTTTGCATAAAATCAAAATAATTGAGGGTCCTGATTCGTCTTATGACTCAACATAGTTTATTTTTGAAGACCCATCTTGTTCCAATGATGCTTTTGTTCTTTGGTTTAGGGACTAGGGTCTAGACGTCATTTCTGGTAAACTGGTTCAATTCTTCTTCCATGGCTAAGATCCAGTCATCGTCTGTCAGGGCTTCGTCTATTATTTTTGGCTCTATTTCTAAGACGAGAGCGTAGGATGCTTGATCTCTGAAGGATGATCTAGTTTTTACGCCTTCTTTATGATCTCCTATGATCTGATCTTATGGATGATAGGTTATGAATTTTCAGTCTCTTATCTGTGGTTGAGAGTCAGATGCTCCTTCAATTTAAGGAAGAATTTCCTGAGAGGGTTAAATTTCGTCTAACTTTGGTGCTACAGACGGACCTATTTGCATATCTGCAAAATCATCTTCAAGATCTAATAGTCTCCTATCAGACGTTAGTCCATCATTGAACTTAACATGGATAGATTCTTCTACAACTAAGGTCCTTGTATTGAAAACTCTGTAAGCCTTAGATGTATCAGAATATCCTAGAAAGACACCTTTATCCATCTTAGAATCAAATTTTCCCAATTGATCTTTGGTGTTTAAGATGTAGCACTCACATCCGAAAGGATGAAAGTAAGCAATGTTGTGTCTTCTTTCTCTCCATAGTTCATAGGGAGTCTTTTCAATCATAGGTTTGATCAATACTCTGTTTTGAACATAACAAGCAGTATTCACAGCCTCTGCCCATAAGTGTTTAGGAAGAGAGTTCTCACAGAGCATGGTTCTAGCCATCTCTTACAGGGTTCGGTTTTTCCTTTCAACTACCCCATTTTGCTGAGGTGTTCTTGGTGAAAAGAAGTTGTGGAAAATCCCATTCTTTTCACAGAAAGATTTGAACTCAGCATTCTTAAACTCAGTTCCATGATCACTTCTGATGCTAGAGATGCAAAAGCCCTTTTCATTTTGAACTCATTTACAGAATATTTCAAAGACCTTGAAAGACTCATGTTTATGACCTAGGAAGTATACCCATGTATATCTTGAGTAGTCATTTATAATAACTAAGCCATATTTCTTTCCTCCTAGACTCAATGTTCTAGTAGGACCAAATAAATTCATATGCAAGAGTTGCAATGGTTTGGAGGTGAAAACAACATTTTTAGATTTAAAAGAAGTTTTAATCTGTTTTCCCTTTTGACATGCTTCACAGAGAAGATGGATTTTCCAAGAAATCTCAGGCAATCCTCTTACTAAACCCTTTTTCAAAATTTTTGAAATGTGTTTTAGATTCACGTGCCCAAGCTTTTTATGCCAAATCCATCTTTCATCTTCTCTAGATAGTAGACACGTTACCTTTTGCTTGCTAAGGTCTATAAGATCAATTTCATATAGATTGTTGTGTCGTCTGGTAGAGAAGACAGACTTGCCATCGTCTGTTTTGACTATACATCTATCATTGTTGAAGGAGACTATATAACCATTGTCACATAATTGACTTATGCTCAGTAGGTTATACCTTGGGCCTTCAACATATAGGACGTTGTTTATGGAGGTTAGGGAGGACATACCAACTTTACCTATGCCTGTGATGCGTCCCTTTCCTATGCCTCCAAAGGCAACTGCTCTGCCTTCAACTGGCTTTAGGTCTAGGAACATAGACCTTTCTCCCGTCATGTGTCGTGAGCAGCCACTGTCTAGGTAT
Source organism: Pueraria montana var. lobata (assembly GCA_026413185.1). Classification (NCBI taxonomy): domain Eukaryota; kingdom Viridiplantae; phylum Streptophyta; class Magnoliopsida; order Fabales; family Fabaceae; genus Pueraria; species Pueraria montana. The sequence continues at coordinate 20,986,851 of CM048648.1, read as the reverse complement.
CAGCTCAAATCCTTGCCTTTTCCTACCAAGGATATTTGAAATAGGAATAATCTGAGACATTGGTACCCAAATATTTTTGGGTCCAGCAGCATTAGTGCCCTTAGACATTTGCTTCTTCTTGTGTATGCATCTGAACTTGGAGTGTCCAGATTTTCCACAGAAGTCACATTTGTCTGGATCAGACTGAGTAGAAGCAGATGCATCTTTTTCTAAGCCTAAATCATATTTATCATGGGGATGTTGATGATATTTTAAAAGTATAGTGAAAGTGTTAGAACTCTCCAGAAATTTCACAAAATCCTTAGTTAAACATGTTACTTCTTCCCTTAGTTTTTTTAACTATGGATGAATCGTCTTTTTGACTAGGGGTGCTGGTTTGACTTAGGCTCTCTTCCAGAGTTTTGACTTTTTCTTCTAGTTTTGCATTTGATTTCTTCAGCAATTCTATTTTACAAACAGATTGTTTGAGATTTTGTTTAAACTTTTTACATTGCTGAGAGATCATATGACAGTTCTGAAGTAAAACGTCATAAGACATCTCTTCTTCATCGTCTGATGAAGAACCAGATGAGCTTTCAGATTCAGAACAAGTCTTTACCTCAACTTTTTCTTCTGTCTCTGCCATCAGACAAATATTTGCTTGTTCATCGTTTGAGCTGCTGCTTTGCTCATTGTCTGAGTCGTCCCATGTGGCCATTATACTTTTCTTCTTTTTCTTGCCATTATAGGACTTCTTTTTCTTTAACCTCAGACACTCAGACTTCATATGTCCTGGCTTTCTGCATTCGAAGCAGATGATCTCTTAACTGTCCTCCTTATCTTTTCTTTTGAATATGGAATCTTTCTTTCTGGAGGACTGTCTGAACTTGTTTTTCTTTTTCAGCATATTCTTGAATTTCCTAGCCATGAGGACGACTTCATCGTCTGTAGATTCGACAGAGCTTTCGTCTGATTCATCTGACTGAACAGTTTGAACTTTCAGAGCCTTGGTAATTATTTTCTTTTCTTCATTTTTGGTGCTGGCTTCACCAACTTTGAGGGCAGCGGAATGGTTTACTTTGTTTGCTGGTAGTTGGTCCCTGTTTTGCAAATGCACTTCATGCACTGGTAGAACTCCTAGCAACTCATCCCAAGACAAAGTTCTCATGTTTCTTGCCTTTTGGATAGTTGTGGTCTTTGGTTCCCATACTTTGGGCATACTGTCAAGAATCTTCAGATTGATCTGAGCTTTAGTGTACGTGTGCCTAAGAGATTCCAGGTCTGAGAGAAGAATCCGAAGTGTCCCAAACATGTCATCGACACTTTCTCCTTCTTTCATGGAGAAACTCTCATAGTGTTTGGTCAGAGTGACAGCTTTTCTTAGTTGAACATCTTCTATTCCTTCATAGTTGGTGTAGAGAGAATTCCAAATCTCCTTGGCCGATTTTAGTCTACGCACCTTCTTGTACTCATTTCTGGTTAAAGCACAGGTCAGAGTATATCTGGCCTTGTTGTTGAGTTGAAGGATGTTGTAGTCATCTTGAGTCCATTGATCCTCGGGCCTTGTGATGAGAATATCTCCATTTATGATGATGTTCCATAGTTGATACTGGTTGGACTTGATGTACATCTCCATACGGTCTTTCCAGTATTATCTCTAAGAAAGGCTGGAGGCCTTGTTAGAGAGGCTCCCTTGGGAATGAACTGATTGTCATGACTGGCCATCTGGATCTTTTCCTCTAGACACGGTCAGGTGCTCAACCCTTAGAGGCTGAGCTCTGATACCAAACTGTAACGGCAAAAATCATAAGAAGGGGGGTTGAATTGTGATTTATAAAAATTTTCGTAAACTTTTTATAAACAGCTTGTATCGTCTGTTGAACAAAAGAGATAGTTTTAGAAGAAAACCTTTTTACAGATGATACTACACAGATGAAAAAAAAACTTTTTAAGAAAAACAGATTTAAATCACAAGACAAAGTCAGTTCAAGCAGTTATAGATAATGAAAGAGCAGGAAAGACAACACAGAAAATTTATACTGGTTCGTCTCACCTCGAGACTACGTCCAATTTTTGGCAAACCACCAAGTTCCACTAACTTTTTCAAGTTACAAGTATTCTTCACTACCACTTCTGGCTCACCCAAGTAGTTTTTCACACTTAGCCTCTCCAAGCTAAAAACCCAAGTATTCTTTACTACCAAGCCACTTCTGGCTCTAAAACAAATCACAAGATTTGTTTTTGTAAGGGCGCACAGACTTTTTAGTTATCGTCTTATAGATGGATATACAAGATTAAGCACTAAGTCTTTTTCTCTCAGGATACGCAGAGTGAGTTGAGAGCTTTTACAAAGAGAAATTTTACAAGAGAAAGAATGAAGGCTTGAAAGAATGCTTGAATTTTGAATTTGGTTTGTGTGTTCTCTATACTTCAAATCTTCTTTATATAGACTTGCTGAGGAAGTAACCGTTGTGTCTAAACGATCTTCTTTCTTGCATCTGACCGTCGTCTGAAGGAGGGTGGTTGAGGGACATTTAATGCGAGCATTAAATGCTTGTCACCAACTAGTCATTCTGAGCTGATAAAATATTCTGCTTATCTTTCTTGAGATATACTCCATATCCTTCTGTTGTAGTGGTCACATCGCTTGCTCAGACAAGTACTCATTACTAGCTGTAGCGCACCTTTTGAGGCGAGGGAAACTTCTGAAACTTTGGCTCTTCTTTCTGTTCCCCTTTATGCACTTCGATAGATCCTAAGAGGATGTTCTATGAATATACTCTGCAAAACAGATTACAAAAAGATAGTGCATTTACTATGCCTTTTAAATACTTATTTAGACTTAAGCGTCTATTTGCGTATCATCTGTATCTTACAGACGCAGATACAACGTTTTCGTCTGTTGGCATTTATAAGACGCAATCTTTTTACTTAATATTTGTTTTGCATAAAATCAAAATAATTGAGGGTCTTGATTCATCTTATGACTCAATAAGGCACCCAAGAGTTGATGTTGTTGTGGCCAAGTATCTTCAACAAGAACCTACATCATTTGAGGCCCAAAACAGCCCTTCTTTTGATGCTATTAAAATTGATGAGCATAATCAAGAACTTGATGATATTATGGAGAAAAAGAATTATGAGGAAAAGAAGGGTGCAGAGCATGATGAGGCCATCAAACAGAAAATAGGAACACAACACTCTGAGCCTGAAAAAACACTTGATGCATTAGAAAAGCTTGGGTTAAGAGTGAAAAGTGACCTTAATATATTTAAGGCAGTCGAAGGTTTGAAGCTCCTTTCACAGAATGTGATAGAAAATGATCTTAATTTATTTGAGGCAGTCGAAGGTTTGAAGCTCCTTTCACATAATGTGATAGAAAGTAACCTTAATATATTTGAGGCAATCGAAGGTTTGAAGCTCCTTTCATAGAATGTGATAGAAAGTGACCTTAATATATTTGAGGCAGTTAAAGGTTTGAAGCTCCTTTTACATAATGTGATAGAATATCGTGTTGCCAGAAAGATAAAGAAGCCAAAATTTATGTGATGTAGCATGCAAATGTTTCCTTGAATTCCCCTTAATCATGAAACCTTATTATCTTCATCCCTCTTAGGGAATGATGAATAAAGGATTGTGTATTTTTAGTCTTATATCTATTCAGAAAGTACATTAAACCCTAATTGATATGAATCAAGTTGGGCAAAAAAAAAAATGTTCCAATTTAATGTGTTTATATACAAATTATAATATTATGATTAATAATTCTCGTATTTCAAATAGTTTTGTTATTTATACATCAAATTTTTACACTGTTGTTACCTTGGATAATGATGTCTTGTTATATTGATTAACAACATTTATCAACGATTAATGGATTTTTGGCAAATTGTTTTTTTTAAAGGATTTATTGACCAATTAACCATTAATATATGTATTGGTCCAAGTAAAATGTTTCAGTTCTCTTAAGCACGTAATTTTGATTTCGAACTTGAAATTCAATACATGACAAAATTTTAAGGAGTCACATTTTATCTCAAATTATAAGGGGTCATTTGGTTTCAATAAACAATTTTTGTTTTCCCCTTTGTTTCGTGTTTTCAATAATTTATATAAGAAATAGTGAAAACGTCCTTGTTTCTTTTTTCACTTTCACTTTTTAATTTTTCCTAAGTAAACTTAAAAATGGAAAATAAAGTAAAAACATAAAATAAAAATAAAAATTGGTTTCTCAAACCAAATGATCTCTAAAGTTTATTGAGTGAATGATTCTAAATAGACCAATGTTTATGTAAGTGGGGAAGGGAAGTACTGAACACAAGATGGTTGGGAATTTCTGTGTTACTGCATATGTACTTTCTTAAGGTCCAATGCTGGTACAACTTGTACCGAATTGGTTATATCAATAATATTTTTTCTTTGCAGATAAAAAAAAACGAATTAATCTTAACCACTATTCTACTTAAATCATAATAATTTTCTCGAAAGGTTTTAGTGTACTAGTGATTTCCTATGCATTTTGGTGTGAAGTGAGATTTTAAAGATAAACCATTCGTTGGTCTGACAAGATGCCCTAACCATTTTTGTTGCTTCTCTATCTCGATTCTTCACTTATTGTTTTTATCGCAAATGATTCTTTATAGTTTGGAATTTTGTTGGAGGAAAAAAATAGGCACACTGTTATTAAAAAAAAATAAAAATTAGGCACACTGATTGTCATCATGATGAAACATTTTTATTATATTATTAGAGAAGTAAATGAAATGGTAAAAAAATGCATAACGAATAAATTAATTCTATTTTATACTTCACAACTAAGGGGAAGAAAAATGAAGCTTTTTTTTTTTTTTTGACACAGAAGAAAAATAAAGCTATTAGGTGGAATGAAATGAAATAAATATCATTTGATTCAATCTATTCTGAAAAAAATTAAAAAGATCAACTAATACTATTTATCTATTTTTCCATTAATCTAAATATAAAAATAATTGTAATGATGTAGGGATGAAAATATAATAAACTACATAACAAAACCCCATTACCTAACTTATTTAACATAAAATTTGTGTTTTTAGAAAACCTATTTAATTACACAGGTTAAAATTAGATTTTATTGGAAGAGATAAAATTTATTTTGCTAATCTTCATGTCAAAAAAGAATTAGTCTTTGGTAATATACTAAGAAGACGGCTTCTAAGGTGAACCATGTTTGTAAGTGATTTATGGTGAATCATGTGTATCCACCGTTAGATTCATCTGTTGCATACAAGGGTATGCTACATTTTACACACTGGATTATTTCTTTCTAACCCTTTCTCTCTCCACCTCTACGATTCCATCTAAGCCATTTTCATCATCAACGTCACGGATCCTCTGCCCTCCCCGCCCACTCTGATTTGCCACCGCACGCTGCCTCCAGCTTCATCTTTGTCTTTGTCGACGTCAGACCCGAACGAACGTGCTTTCGCTATCTCCGTGCTTCCTCAACCTCACCATGTCACCGCTCCTCCACCCTCCCCTCCACACTTCGCTATCTCCCTTTCCACTCCGACGACCCTTCCGCCGTCGAGCCACCCTCCCTCCAGCTTCATCTTTGTCTACTGCTAACTCGTTCAATAGCACGTTGTCGGCGAGGGACTCCACTGCGAGTGGAGACAATGCATCAGCGACAACACTCTCAAAGTTCTCTTTTTATTTCTCTCTTTCTTCTTCTGTGTATGGGGTTTCTTGATTTTCTTTTTTATTATGAAATCTGAGATTGTTTTGAGAATTTTTTATTTGTTTGTTGAGAATATTCTGAATCAAAAGTGGAACTTGGATTCTAAATGTTGGACTGGAAGATTGGGAGGGGTGGGGAATTGGAAATCTGGGCATTGTTCATCTGATGATTTGGCTAAATCACTAATTGATTTTCAGAGAGAGAAACACCGCCTTTGGCGGCGGCTCATGGCGGTTAGAGGGAACAGATCTGGTGAGGGAGAGAGGGAAAGAAGGAAAGAATAAGAAACAAAAAAAGAGCTATGCCATCGGAAATCACCTCCGGCGGCGGCCGACAACGGTCCACGACAGCTCACAGAGCAAGTTCGGGAAGGTAATAGAAATCTGATGTGAAAGATGTATGATAAATATGGTGAGACTAGATAAATCTTATGGTAAATAAAAGTGGTTAACTGTAAATCACATGTGAGGGTGGTTCACCCTAGACACAGTCTACTAAGAAATATAATTATTGTAAGAGTGAAAAATGATTAAGACTTTTTAAAAAGTAATTTCAACTAATAGGCTAACTTATTTATTTATCATTTAAACATATAATATAAAAATTTAATTTGTATGAGTTATTGATCATACAATTATTTAAACATATTTAAATATTTTCATGTGATATAAACTTTTAAATTTTAAATAAGTTTTTGTGACAATCTCAAATTTTATTTTTCACAAAAGATGGTTCCAAATGAAAAAAACTACAACAAATGAAAGATGATGTTTAAGTTAGCATCTAACTTTAAACTTATATAGGTAAAGAATAACCTTGTCAATTTGCCAAGTAGAAATCGATGGAGAAAATCCAGCTAATCGATATTTTTAGTATTTTCTTTTGTTTGATGCAAACTTCTTAGATATCAAGAAAGTGAGAAACGTAGGCCGGCAAATAATGAGAACGTGGTTCCCTTAACTAAGAAAGAAAGTTGCACAAGGTACCAAAACCAATACATGAGAAAAAGCTAATTAGTGTTGAAGCAAGGCACATATGCCCAAAATGATGAAAACAAAAAGGGTTTTACAAAAAAGATATATAATCAGAGAAAGGAGAAATAAATTACATTTAAATAAATTTTCAGATTAATAATGAATAGGAACTCATGTTTTGTGCTGTTTATATCTCCATTTAACCAATCATATGTTTTTTCCATTAAACAAATTCTTTTCTTTGTGTGCTAAAGTAATTTCAATTAAATAAAAAACTCTATATTTCACGCTTGTGTTCTGTTTTTCCCGCTCTTAGTGGGAAGTAAATAAATAACTATTTTATTAAAAAAAAAAAATTAGAAATATGAAGTGGTGAAAAAATGAATCGACTAAAATATATCTTAACAACGCATGAATTGTGCTCTCTTTTAAGTGGTCTAGTAAAATTAAATTATTATTATTATTATAAATTAAAAATAATACCAATTGAATTAACTATTGTTACAAATTGTATTTTATTTCCTCCTTGTAACAAAAATTGTATTTTACATGAAAACTAAATTGTAAGCGAATTAAAAATGCCGTGACTTTCAATACTCTTTAATAATTAGAGAGATATTAATAACATAGTATTTTTTTAACATATGTTTTTTTTCCACTCACTCTTAATCATTAATTAAAATTTATTAAAAGTTAGTATAAAATTATAAATAAAGTTTATTACTAAACTAGAAGTAAATTTCACCTCCAGTTAAAAAGAAGAAGAAGAAGTAAATTTCACCTAATGTAATAATGTTTAATAAATTTCAAACCTTGAAAAATTATTAATATTTCTCCTCATAACTAACGGGAATAGTACAAAATTCCCCTTATAAATGAAAATGAAATCAAGACATGAAAAGGGGACAGTTAGTATCGGAAATTCGGCCACAAGAATTAATTAATTATTAATTAAATAATACAATAATAAAGTAACGAACATCCATTTTCTTTTTCTATGTAATTTTTATTTTATTTTTTGAAATTCCGGGTCCCCTCTTCGTTTTCTCTCAAGTGTCATCATTATAGTGTTCATTTTCAGGCTCAGAGCCATTCACGTCGGGGTTGTGCATTAGGGTTCAGGGTGGAGATCGAGTTTTTGCGGAGTGCTGTCTAAAGCTTGAAGCTTTAAGGTTCTCCGGGGTCCAATTGAAACGGGTTTCTTCCCAATTTGTTGATGCCTTGTTACATTGGTCGATTTCCGAAACTCGATCTCTCCCTCTTCATTGAGGTTTGATTCTCCGTATTCTTGTGAAAATGCTCGCTTCTATTGCCTAGTGCATGACCTTTTTGTTTTTTTGTTGAAAATTTGAATGTGGGTTTGCCTTCAAAATTTGGTCTTGTGAGGAGAGGAGATTGTTCTGTTGTTTGTAGAGTGTGTGTGTTGTGGTTTTGAAGATGAAGAGAACGAAAAGTGATCCTCCCAACACGCGGAGGTTTAGATTGTCTCATTTTTTGTTTGGCATTGGGGTGTTGTACTTGTTGTTTGTGTCATGTAAATTTCCACAGTTTTTAAGGATTGTATCAACGTTAACTGGGGATGAGAGTGAAGATAGGTTGGAGGGGGCAGCTGTTGGGGACTCTGAAGATCCAGATTTGAGCAAGTCTTTTGTGAGTTCTGTTTATAAAGATGCATTTCACAGGAGATTGGAAGATAATAGGGACCAGGGTGCCCCCTTGAGGCCAAACATGGAGCCAAGGAAGGAGGAAGAGCGTCTTCCGGAGTCTCCGAAGCAGTTTCCACCGCGGTATGGTAGGATAACTGGGAAGATAATGAGGGAATATAAGAGGACCAATGATTTGTCTGTGCTTGAGAGGATGGCGGATGAGGCATGGATATTGGGATTGAAGGCTTGGAATGAAGTAGATAAGGTTAATGAGAAGGGGTCGATAGAAAACTCTATCCTTGATGGAAAGCCTGAGTCATGCCCTTCTTGGGTGTCAATGAATGGAGATGAGTTGATTAAAGGAGATAATTTGATGTTTCTTCCATGTGGGCTTGCAGCTGGTTCTTCGATCACTGTGGTGGGGACACCCCATTATGCTCATAAGGAGTATGTTCCCCAGCTTGCCAAGATGAGGAAAGGTGGAGGATTGGTTTCAGTTTCACAATTCATGGTTGAATTGCAAGGGCTGAAGTCAGTGGATGGGGAGGATCCTCCAAAGATCCTTCACTTGAATCCTCGAATAAGGGGGGATTGGAGCAAACGGCCAGTAATTGAGCATAATACCTGTTACCGAATGCATTGGGGAACCTCTCAAAGATGTGATGGTTTGCCGTCTGGTGATGAAGAAGAAATGCTTGGTATGATATATCATATTTCATATTCATTTTGAAGCATGTTATTAGAAATAAAAAAAAAAAGTGTTGCTGAATTGAGTCTCCACCATTGTCATTATTGTAAAATATAAAAAGCATTTGATATCATCATAAAGGTGGAATAAGAAAAGTCAAAAAACAATCATGAAAATATGCACACCTTATTTAAAGCTGTAAAACATAATACATGTAATGGTTATTGTAGTTATAACTTTAATATATAATGTACTTAGTAATAGAATCTTATATCTTTAGATTTAGTTGTTTTATGAATATTTTTATTTTATTGTCAATATGATATTCCAGTTGTTTATGGGAGTCTGGTGATGTCTAACATCTGTGTGTTTCTATGCTTATAATTTTTTATTATTATATTTGGCAGTTGATGGATACAGGCGGTGTGAGAAATGGATGCGGAATGACATTATAGACTCTAAAGAGTCCAAGACGACATCCTGGTTTAAGCGGTTTATAGGGCGTGAGCAAAAGCCAGAAATGACCTGGCCATTTCCTTTAGTAGAGGGCAGAATGTTTGTCCTTACATTGCGTGCTGGTGTTGATGGATACCATATTAATATTGGGGGTCGCCATGTAACTTCATTTCCATATCGGACTGTAAGTTTCTTGAGATAATATAGGTGTTTTCATATAATGCTTTTACTAAACATCCAGATGGTGTGAAATTGCATATCTAGCTTCTTAATGACAATCATATGGTGAGATATAAGTTTTTATTTGCTTTAACTTTATTGTATTGGAGTTCAAAAAATTCTGGTGAATTCCTTTTTTATATATTATGGGTTATAGATATAGAATTTTGGTTTACCCTCAACAATTTGTGGTAATGGTAATAGCTCCTGTTCTATATGTTGAAGGGTGACTCTTATAACTTAGAATTTGAGGATTCATGGAATTTATTTCCGTTTTTCTTTAATCTGCTTCTGTGGTCACAGTTTTTTTCCTGTCTAATGTTTTTTTTCTACTTTATCTTCAGGGATTTACACTCGAGGATGCTACTGGATTGGCAGTTAAAGGGGATGTGGATGTTCATTCAATTTATGCTACTTCTCTTCCTACTTCCCATCCAAGTTTCTCACCTCAAAGAGTACTGGAAATGTCAGAGACCTGGAAAGCCAGACCTTTACCTAAACACCCTATTAAACTTTTTATTGGAGTTCTTTCAGCTTCAAATCACTTTGCAGAACGTATGGCAGTTAGAAAGACATGGATGCAATCAGCTGCAATCAAGTCTTCAGATGTAGTAGTACGGTTCTTTGTTGCACTGGTAAGGTTTCTGTCTTTATTTTTATCTGGCATAGAAGCATATAAGTGATTCACTCAGGACATGATCACAAAGAGATGCATGATACCAAGAAAGACATAGGACACACTGACACTGTAAAAACTTCATAGAGAAGACAAAGACAACCTTCCTAGGGTTATTTCATGGTAAAATGGTTTTAAATCATGATGGGGCAATGATAGAATATCTGGTTTGAGCTTCAAAGGGGCTTTTGAGACTCTTAATCTGTTGGTTATAAAGGTATTGCAAATAGAATTTGGAGTTATCACACTGGGTTTGGGGGTTTCAAAGAGCTTGTATCAAATTCATTTATTGCATAAGGGTGTGGTCTTTCAAATAAAATAAACAAATCAGAAGAAAACTTGAGCTCTTATTATGAGTTTTTCACATAACCAACTAAACAAGCATGTTAATTATGCTTCTTTGTTTGGAGTTTACTTGAACTCCAACAGGTACTATAATTGACATTTGGGTAGTGGAAGGTATGACTTATATTTTACAGTAATTGATGAAATATTTTTGGGTCTAATAAAGCCTAAATTGATATGTGCTACTGAAATTTATTTGAGAAAGCAAAAGGAAAATAACTTTAGGACCAAAATTGGTCTTGCAAAAATGTGATCCCCATTGGTAATGGAACCCATTGACTTTGGTATGTGACTTAAGGATGTTATGCGAGTGATAACAGACTTTTAGGAGTAGCTATCACCTTGACTAAGCTATTTTGGGTTCCATGAAGCTATCCTCTTTGAATAAGATGTCTACGAGTACAACTTTTATTCTTACAATCTTCATCACATAATGTTGTTGCTATAAATCAATTGCAAATGCATGAGATGAGATTGATGTTTTAGGTTAAACCATAAATCATTACATCAGTTGTGTTTGATATACAAACCATTCATTTGCTTTTTCACTCTCCTAAAAACTTATGCTTTTTGGATATTTGGTTCATGGCGTGGTATAAGAGCCTTTGTGACCATGTGGTCCAGAGTTCAACCCTTATTGCCTGCCTTATCCTTAATAAAAGCTAAATTCTAGCACACAGTTGGCTAGGTTTATCCATTGTCTATGCTTATAGCCCAAAGGGCTCTTGCATGAGGGGATGTGTTGAATATAAAAATCATTTGTGCTTTCACCCAATAGCCTGAGCTTTTGGGGTAGTTGGTTCATGACAAGTTGATATAAGGGAACCTACCTTGACTGCTTGTGCACAATACTTCTCAATTTGTAATCCTACAGGTTTGGTTGCCAACACTGATTTTCCACTTTGGGTTTAGTGATAGAATCACAAATATACGTTAAGATGTTGGATTTGCATGAGATAATTTCCATGTTGAAATGTCTGTTTGAAATAGAATGCAATAGCTGAAAAGAACATCAGTTCAATTTATACACAATTAGATATATACTTGAAATGTGCAATCAATATGTACATATGAAAATTTGAATTTTGGGTTTGTTTGGAATTCTTAGATGGCATTGTGTGTATTTTTGTTTCATGTCTCTCTTCCTTGTAGTGATATTGCATGGCTAACTTTTCTGCTTTTGTGCTTGTTGTAAACAATTAAAGAATCCAAGGACGGAAGTAAATGCAGTGCTGAAGAAGGAGGCTGCTTACTTTGGTGATATTGTCATTTTGCCCTTTATGGACCACTATGAGCTTGTTGTGCTTAAAACTGTGGCCATTTGTGAGTTTGGGGTGAGTTCAATTCTTTCAGCTACTTAAAACTGCTCCCCCCCTGTGATTCCTTTAGTTCTTTTTTTGTGTTCTCTAGAGTATAAAAGTTACTGTTCATTTATGCAGATTCAGAATGTGACTGCTGCGAATGTTATGAAATGTGATGATGATACATTTATTAGGGTGGATACTGTCTTGAAAGAAATTGAGAAGGTACCCCCAGAAAAGTCCCTTTATATGGGCAATCTCAATCTTCAGCATCGACCTCTGAGAAATGGCAAATGGGCAGTCACTTATGAGGTATGATAGTTACAACATACATGAATTGTGTATCCTTTATTTCTTTTGTTTGTTAATTTTAACAATCGATTGGCAGATCTCCTTGGAGCTTAAATATAGTATATAGAGATTAGGGTTTTAATTCCCTTTATATCCTATTACACCCCCTAACACGTGAGTGAAGTTTGTTTTGCCTTAGATAGGGTCTTAAAAACATGGGAGAATAGAAACTCTAGACCGACTGCTTTGATGCCATGACCACTAGTGTGGGTGATGTTTGTTTGCCCAAATAGGGTCCTAAAGGGTGGGCTAAAAGCTCAAGATTTAGCAATACAATTACTACTAGTTAGTAAGCATAGGAGTGTAAATATGATTTTAGTTGTTTTATATATTACTGCAACGTGCCAGTGCCCTGGTGCCACACTATGCTACTTTTGATTGACACTTTGTAGTAGGATGCAGTAGTGTTTCATAATTATATTTTCGTTTTGTAATTGGATTCTCTTTTCCTTGGTTATTGTGCTTGTTTAAACTTAAAAATATATTTGGTGGCAAGTACAGAGAATGCATGGAATGTTATAAATTGTTCTTGTTCCATTCTCTGAGGTGTTGTGCATTGTTGTTGCAGGAATGGCCAGAAGAAGTATATCCTCCTTATGCAAATGGGCCTGCATATGTAATTTCCAGTGATATTGTTACTTTCATCCTATCTCAACACAAGGATAGGAGACTAAGAGTTAGTAGCCTTTTAATTTTTTTTCTTTTTTTTTCTGGATTTTACCTCTGCACTTTGCAGTTCTACCCCGCCCCCTTTCCAAGTTGCCACATCAATAAAAATCATAGGTGACTGAAATATATTCTTATGGCAGCTGTTTAAAATGGAGGATGTAAGCATGGGAATGTGGGTTGAGCGATATAACAATACCGTCGCAGCAGTCCAGTACTCCCACAATTGGAAGTTTTGTCAGTATGGATGCATGGAGGGCTACTTCACTGCACATTACCAATCACCAAGGCAGATGATCTGTCTGTGGGACAAATTGTCTAGAGGTGGAGCTCGTTGCTGCAACTTCAGATGACCACAACAACTTTGCCTCTTTGACTAGTCACTGTATCTTTGTATTCTTTATACCCTTGTGCTGATCTTAGTCCACCTAGGTTAATATTTGGAGAAAACTACGATGACAACAAAAGGTATTACAAATTCAATTCGCAAGAAATAGAATTTTGCACCAATGTTTCCAAAAGAGAAGAAAAAAAAAGAACTGAGATGATCAGATGAAGCATCATATACTATGTGGTTGGGCTGGGGGAGGGGGTAAGGGTGAAAACAAAGTAGTTTTAGACCACTTCCATTTGGTACTTGTGCATACTTCTTCTGGCTGACGGTTAAATTGTGGCTAATTCCTTGCTTCATATCTAGTGTCCCTCCCAGAATCTCTAAGGTCATTCAATTAGGTGGTGGTGCAATTGAACAGTTTGATTACTGTCATTCCAAACAAACTGTCAACTGCAATATACATTTTTTTATTAGCAAAGTTGAGGGGAGGGGAGGGGATAGTACCTTATTTCATGGCTAAGGTATGCTTTATTGAGGGCTTATAGCAAGGAATGAAAGTATAGTAGTAGGAATTGTACCTAATACCATGTTTTATCTTAAAAGCTCAATCTTACTGAGTTATTAGTTAGCACTGTTCTCTACATTTGTGTACTAGGATTTAATTTTAAATAATGCTTATGTATTTTTTTTAAGTACCACTTATTTGTACTTACTGCTTTGACTTAATTACTCCTTTGGTTTCTTTAATTTAGACTAAGTGAAATTTGATTCTAAGTTTTTTTTAGCATTAAGTCCCTTTATTTTTCAAATTAAACAAATTTGGTCATTCTGTAAGTTTTCTTTTATCTAAAACTCTTAAATTCTTATTTTCTATTCATATATTTGGGAGTTTATTATGAATTTGGGATATATATATATATATATTTTTTTTTAAAGTTTAGAGGTTGGAAATTTAGTAGAAAATTGATAAAACTTGAAGGATTTTATGAGATGTGACATTAAGATTTGAAAGAGGAAATTGAGATTTTTTTTAGGTGAAATTTCATGTCTCAGTTAACGAGTTTTGAGTAGAAGGTTTAAAATATTTTACTTAATTCAATGAAGATTTTGTAGAAAATGAGAATTTTATTAAAATTAGTTAACGGACTAAATTTATTAATTTCTAAGAACAGAGGGATTTAATTGGTTTGAAAACAATGTGGAGGATTAAAAATCACAGTTTAAATTAAGGGGCTAAAAATAGAATTAAGCTTAAGAGTATCTTTAAGGTATGTTAACAAATGAGTGGATAATACTATAAAAAATTTAAGCCGATGTTAGATCTGAATTAGATTGTGTATTGCAAGTTTGCAACTATATCTACATTTTTTTTTTCTTTAAGAGAAAATGGATGAGGGGAAAATATTGAATTTAGCGCGTGTTGTGTATGTGATCCACTTCAAGAGTAACTTTAAGAGAGTTATTCATCATCTTTACCTTTCATTTTCATCAAATCTAATGGTTGTAATGAACAATCAATCTTAACCATTAGATTTCAAGAAAATGAATGGTGAGAATGAAGAGTAACTCATATATATATATATATATATATATATATATATATATATATAAGATGTCAAATGGAGTTATAAGGTTGACTTGGTGGTGAAGGGAGAAGGATGAGAGGGATAAGTTGTGTGTTCAAATCCCCCACTAACAAAAACTAATATATTAACAATTAATATTTGGCCGATAAAAGAAAAAAGATGTCAAATACAATCTTAAATTGTATTTGACATCATATAGTGAAAAGTGGAGTAATGTTAATAGTAACTTTTTGCTATTCGTTTTGTCAAATAAATACTTGTGTCGTGTCTGCCCTCATAACCGTGCAAATACCTGTTAAGTGGTTACTTGTGAATTTTTCAATATCCACAATTATATATTGGGCAAATTATGTTTTCAATCTTTCAACTTTTACCAATTTTTGTTTTTAGTCCTTAAACTTTCTTTTGACTAGTCTTGGTTCTCAATCTTTTTTTTTTTTATTGGTTTTTGGTTCCTACCATTAAGTCTCTCCATTAAATGATGACACGACATTCAATTTGTGGTGATTTTTTTTTTCTAATGACTAAAAATCCCTAGAAATTGTTTGGCTGAACTATTCAACATGTTTTTAACCATTTTCTGACTGCCAGAAATTATTTCCCTACATTTCTAGCGGTGATCAAGATTCTGCGAAATACACAATACACCAATCAGCATAAAAAAAAATGGCATCCACCACAGTGCACCTAATGGATTCTAAACATTTATCAAATCCCCTTTTGAAGCCTTATGTATCTCTCTTTGTGTTAAGAATTAATAGTCGCTGTAAAGATAGTGAGAACCCAATCCAATTACACCCTTTCTTCTCCAGAACCCAGAATACTTTCCCATTCCCCTTTCTTCCAAATCTAAATCGAAAGATAGTAGCTGTAATTCCTTTCAATTGATGACAGTGACTCCTCCTTCGCAGTGGCCCACATCTTAAACGCCGTCGCGGCGGCACCCTTGAGTGGCTTTGAGTGTGAAAGCGTTAGGGATTGGGGAGTGAGCTTAACGGAGACGTCGGAGAAGAGGATTAGGTTGGAACGGTGACGACGGGCGATGACATTGGGCGCCATTGCTAGTTGCATTGTGACGGAGAATGAAGAGAGAGGTTGAGGTGTTTGCGATAATGCAACACAGAAGTGTATGTAATCTATGGTTTGTTGGTGGTGAAAGTTTTGAGGTGCGTGGTTGGAAAAAATCCCCCACGCGTGGCCACTCTATTCTAACTGAAAATCCCCACTCGGCACATCTGGAAGTGAGCTTGATTTATTTAGGTAATTTATGTGAATGAGGAAATAAATGCTTCCAATTTATTCTTGTGTTGCCATAGATTGAACTATGCAGGTAGTATATGTAGTTTTCAGTGGTTTTTCTCTCTGGAAGTGTTAAATAACCTGCTTCAATGTTATCGAGTTAAGATTAAGTTTAGAAATTTCATACGGAATGGACTTTAGAAATTTCCCAAATGTGAGTTACGCGCTAATACAAACCTTGGGATCTTAGAGAAGTAATTTCTGAAATGGTTAAGAACATGTTGAATAGTTCAGCCAAACAATTTTTTGGGGGTTTTTAGCCACCAGAAAAAAAAATTTGATAAAAGTTGAAGGACTAAAAATAAAAATTGATAAAAGTTGAAGGACTAAAAATATAATTTATCCTTATATATTTTATTTATTATGATATTTTTCTTTAAAAAATAGTTTAAAGGTTAAAATTAAAATTATTCAAATATTCTATACAATTATGCTAATTAAGATACATTAATTTATAAAGTAAATTTAAATGCTAAAATACTTCAATCTCACAGTCCAAACAAAAATCAATAAACTAAAATAATTTAATTTCATAAGTCTAAATCCAAATAAAAGTTAATAAGGTATAATATTTCAATCTCATAACTCCAAACAAAAGTCAATAAACTAAAATACTTTTAATTTCATATATTTAAATAAGGACATTTAACTAATTTTATGATTGAAATTGAAAAAATAAATGTATTAAATATTATAGTTAATTGAAGTATTTTATTAAATATTTCATTGTTGACTACACTTTTAATGCAATTTGTGTATTTCTCATTTTACATAGCAATAAAAATCATAACTCTGTGTGAGTGAGAGAAAGATGTATATAAAAAATTAATAAGAGACAACAAACATAAAGTAAAATCACACATACTATTTTTTTTTTAATTTTTATTATTCATAAGAATCAAAGACAACTCCTAGAAGATTTATAATAACTCACGCATTTTGCTCAATCAATTAAGTTAGACTTCCTTGATATCACACATACTATTTTAATTAAAGAACAAAAAGGGTGCCACAAAATTACATTTTAAAATCAACTTATATATTTATCAATTTATTTTTATTATATTAATGTACATTTGATTTTTTTATATTTCATATAAATTAATTATTCTAAAAATAATAATAAATAATAAAATTTATAATTTATAATTTAATATGTATATAATATATAGAGATATTAATTTTGGTGGTAATTACATTTTATTTAATAAATTTTTTTAATAAATAAATTCATATAAAGGTCACACATTTAAAAGACGTAAATAATATTTATTAAATTTAATAAACATATTGTATTTAGTAAGTATTATAATTAATATATTATATGTAAAATTGACCACCCAATAACATTAAATAATATGTTTATTAAATCTAATATGTAGTCAAATTATTAAAAATAGAAATTAAGAGATAAATTATTATATATGTTTATCAATTATTCATATTATACTAATATATTTAACAAATTCTATACTTAATATATTATAAGAAATTTGACTTTCTAACAATATGAAATGTTATATATAGTATATAGTCAAATTAAATGACATGACTAAGTATTTAAATATTGTAATTATTAAATATAATGTATTTGTTAAAGGATAAAAATTAATAAATAGATTATTCACACAAAAGAATATTTGTTGAGGCAAATAAATTTTAGTCAAATTCATTAATTTTATTTGTACACACACGCAAAAGAATATTTGTTGAGGCAAATTAATTTTAGTCAAATTTATTAATTTTATTTGTCTCTTAAAAGCTTTTTTTTCATTATAACTCTATTTTATTTGTGTTTTTATTTGTAAAGTTAGACAATTTTATTTGTTATTCTTGATTTACTTATCCATAATAATTTTTAAAAGTTTGAAATGCCTTTAAAATATGCGAGACTGCATCTAATTTTTTTAGAGTAAATTACACTAATTATTCTTGAAGTTTTGTAAAATTATACAAATATTTTATGTTTTTTTAACATTTATAAGGAAACACAGTGTAATATTTTTGAAACAATTAAGATATTAGTATAATGTATAAGGGAGTGCCTGCGTATATCTTTCAAAAATTAAGGAAGAATAGTATAGGAGTAGATGAAAATAGAAAAAAATTGTATAATTTCATAAAATTTCAGGAATAATTAATGTAATTTACTTTTTTTATTTATTAAGAAAACACTCTTCTTTTTTCCTTTCTTCTGCACACGCATGTTTACTTTTTCTTTCTTCTTTCAAATCCTCTTTAATAAATGATTAACACATGAATATTTTTAATTAAAAACAAAAAATAATCTTAAGAAATTATTATATTTTGAGAAATTATCATTTAACACCTCTCAAACTACATCTTTATTTATTCTATTTAACGTGTTTTAAAGTTTCCTCAAGAGTTTTTTTTATTTTTTTTATTTTACATATATCAAAAATATTCTTTACTAGAAAGTAAAAATAGTTGCATGCATAAGATTTGATGCAATTCTAAATTACTGATTAAGTTAAAATAATCTCGTGTCAATTAATTCATACACGATAAATTTTCTTTAAGTTTAAACATACAAAGAGAGAGAAAAAAAGTCATTACTTAAATTAAATCTAATGTGAACATCACTTAAAAAAAAAAAAAAAATCTAATGTGAACATACTCCACGCTTGCGTAATGCGTATGTAGACTGTGATCAAAATTGGCTTCGTTTTGCACTCTAGAGACTCTACTTGCCCAACTTGACAATTCTTTCTTCAACTCTAAATTCAGTTGACCTTTACACACGCGAATTAATTTGACCCAAACTCTTACATTTCTGGTCAAGTCAAGAGAAATTTTCTAAATTAGGATAACATTAGTACTTGTACATCCCACCCTTACCACTTCTAAAATAAATGTAACAGAGGGGAAATAATAAAATAAATAAAGTTGATGACAGGATTAATGATTTTATGTTTATTTTTTAATAACTAAATATAAAAAATTTATAATATTTAAAGGATATTAACTTTATCTTTTAATAACTAAATATAAAGTTATTAAAAAAATAAAGTTAATATCCTTTAAATATAAAAAAGTTATAAAAAATTAATGGTAAGAATTAGATTTAACTTTATTTAATTACCACTTCTAATTTTTTATTTTTTTAAAAAACTTTAGTTGTCATAAATGTCATGTATTACTTATAATGATTATTTTTTATTTATATACTGCCAAACTCGTAAACTCTTGTACAACTGCTAAATTTAACTAATTTTTTTTATTAATATAATATAAAAGTCGTCACTAGATTCACAACTTCTAAATTTTATTATTGTATCGATCCCTGAAACTATAACTTTGTCTCACCCTCAATGACTTAATTTAATCCCTTTAATGCTAAATCAACTACAAATATGCAAACAAGTAAAATTATTTGATCAAATTAGATTATTCCACCGAGAACCAAATTTGTTTAGATGACAAATAGGACTTTCAACAAAATTAGAGAACTTTCTGGGATACACATCACTAAAAACAATGGAAATTGAGATGAATTTCAAGCTTATGCATTTATGTAATAAGCAGTAGACAGCCGCGATCAGATAACCTATTTTATTAAGGAAATTTGCGAAGAAGCTGAATAAAGGATGGCATGTTTAGCAACACTACCAGTAAAAAAGCCACTGATGTTTTCTCATTGGACTTCATATGTTCTTTTACGATTAGGAAACTCTGTGTTTTGCAATGTCAAGACTTCTATTAATTTAGAAGTCGTGAATCATGTCAAGTCACGATTCTTATATTATATTCATAACAAAAACTTTTATATTATATTTAAAAAATAGATTAAAAGTCATACATAACTTTACAACTTTGGTAAAATTAATTATAAGTCGTAAGGTGCTTACGATTTCAAAGAATACTTTAAAAAAGAAAAAAACTAAAGTGGCAGATGATAATTATAATTTTTGTATTTTGTTATTAAAAAATAAAATGTAAATGTGAAGTCATTAATCTTATCATGGACTTCATTTATTTTACCATTTTCCTTCCGTCACGCTTATTTTATATTTTTTATGACTTACTCTAAAAGTCATAAGGCCATGAACTAGTCCCTAGTACTGTCAAATATAAGTTAAATTTATTCTTTCCAATAATATTAAAATAAAACCTGGTCTAATTCAAAAAAGAAAAGTAAAAAAATAAAGTTAAATCTATTCTTACCGATAATATTAATTCTATAAAAAAATAAAGTTAATATCCTTAAAATGACTTACTGAAGTAATTTTATATTTTTAAAGCTCATGACAAGATGACAGTTTAGTTAAAAATTAGAAGTAAACTATTTGTGTTATTTAAATTGAACAAAATGGTGCTGCCATGTGTGTTTAGTCTACATGTGTTTGGTGTAGTGTGAATGAGGTTTCAAATATTGAACAAGTAATTTAGTCCTAAGGTGATGTTACATATTGTCGTAAAGGATTGTCAGTGTAATAAAAATTGGATGTGGATCGGTTTGATTGGAAATTGGTAATATAACTAGTCCGAAGTAGTTGTTAGATCAGAAATACTATAAAATTTTTTTATATATAAAAAAGAAATATTATAGAATCAGTGTGACTTGGTTGTTTTTTTTTATTAGAAAAAAACTTTGATACAATAACATATTTTTAGATTTTTGTGTGTGCATTTAATACAAAAGAAAAACAACTATAATACCAGCTTAGAGAAAACATCAAACATGCGTTCAAAAAGCCTTAATATATTATATATAGTTATAGTTATTCTTATCTCTTATTTAATTTTTTTATATATACATTTCTTAAAATTATGCTTCTAAAATTAAAGAAGTCAACAAAAATTATCTTATAAAAAGAAAAACATTTTCTTAGATATCTATTCACACATTATTTGTGTACAATTACATAATTAGGACCAAGCATCTGTCTATCAGTCTATGCCTAACTCAACATTGAGATATTCTTATATAGGCACGAACATAACAACTCGTATTTAGGCACATGCAATCAATACGAGACGTGTCAAATTAAAATTAAAAACTGCCATGTTGGATAATAACAAAAATCTAAAATTTTAAAATTTAAAAAAAAAAAAAAAACACAACATGCGAAGCCTTACGATCCATGTGTTGGAATTGGAATTAGATTTGTTTAATTGACGTGTTGAAAGTCAAATCAAATAGAGACTATAGCAACACAACATGGAAAATTAACGTTGATTGATGAATTAACCTCACACGAAAGTAGTATTTCGTAAAGAAAAATGTTGCCCTCGTATCCTTTAACTTTCGTACCATTCTTTCATTCACCCCTTTATAATAATAAGAAAAGTGAAGAAATATAAACCCAACGAAAATTCTCTTTCATCCGGTAAATAAAAAGAAAAGACCAAGTATACTATACTCCATTAATTTAAACTTTAAAGACTCCTTGTGTTTACAAAGTCAGCCTTTTAATTTGTTTTTGTCCACGACCCCGCGTTGCATGTGCTTTCACTACCTAACCTCCCTCCATTCATATATATTCATATCTTAAAGTGCTTCTAATTAATTAATCTTCAATTTTCAACCACCAAACTCTCTGATTTCTCCTTTGTCTCCAAATATCCAAGCTTCTATTCTTGTTGATCTGCTTGGTAATTGGAGCTCCTTCACACACATCCACCGCTCATGGCACTTTTCACAGTGAGCCAGAACCACTTTCTGGCTCCCCATGAACCCGGCTTGAACCGGTTCAACATGGTTCGAGCCCAACACCATGTGCTTCTTGATCACCCCAAAACCAAGTTCCCCTATAGAGCTACACGTTTAGCTGAATCCCTTTCACATATTCTTCACCTTCACATTGACCCTCCTACACGTATCAATCACAAAAACTTGGACTTGCTAAATGTTCACGAAGAAAAACACTCAACTCCAACCATGTCTCCAAGAGATAACATATCCGAAAAATGGCGTGAAATTCAAGGATTTTCCGATTGGGAGGATATGCTAGACCCTCTTGACCCGTGGTTGCGTAGAGAAATTGTCAAGTATGGAGAATTTGCGCAAGCAACCTACGATGCCTTTGACTATGATTCTTTCTCGGAATATTGTGGGAGTTGTCGTTACAACCGAAACAAGTTGGTTGAGAAATTGGGTCTTACTAGAAACGGTTACACCGTGACTAGGTACATATATGCCATGTCCCACATCGAGCTACCATGTTGGCTCGAGAGGTCACATGTTGCTGACACGTGGAGCAAGGATTCTAATTGGATGGGTTTTGTGGCGGTTAGTGACGATGAAGAGACACGTAGGATTGGGAGGAGGGACATTGTGGTGGCGTGGCGTGGCACCGTGGCACCGTGCGAGTGGTACAAGGATTTTCAAAGGAAGTTGGATCCAATTGGGCATGGGGATGCCAAAGTTGAACATGGGTTTCTTAGCATTTATAGATCCAAGAGTGAGGCCACGAGGTACAACAAGTCAAGTGCCTCGGACCAAGTCATGAAGGAAGTGACAACATTGGTGAAGTTTTATAAGGAAAAAAAAGGTGAGGAGGTTAGTCTTACAATCACAGGGCATAGCCTGGGAGGTGCTTTGGCATTGATTAATGCTTATGAGGCAAAAACTACTTTTCTAGACCTTCCAATAAGTGTGATCTCTTTTGGGGCACCAAGAGTTGGGAACATTGCCTTCAAAGATGAATTGCACCAAATGGGGGTGAAATTGTTGCGTGTGGTGGTGAAACAAGATTGGGTGCCAAAAATGCCAGGGCTTTTGTTCAATGAGAGGTTGAAAATGTTTGGTGAGCTTACAGGGTTGGAATGGGTTTACTCACACGTTGGGGCTGAGTTGGAGCTTGATGTTCATTCATCTCCTTATCTTAAGGGTGGAATGAACTTGTCAGGGTTTCATAGCTTGGAGACTTACCTTCATCTAATTGATGGGTACTTGAGTCATGAGACACCATTCAGGTCAGAAGCTAGGAGGGATATAGCACTAGTTAACAAGTCATGTGATATGCTACTTGATGAGCTTAGAATTCCACATTGTTGGTACCAATTGGCCAATAAAGGATTGGTTTGTAATGCTCATGGAAGATGGGTTAAGCCCAAAAGAGACCCTGATGATATTCCTTCACATGCTATTGCTAGTGAAGTATGCGTTGCTGATCTTGGACTTGTAATGTGTTAGATGAATTTGGTCTCCCCTTAAAGATAACAATGTGAATTTAGGCAAGAATTGTACGAGAAAGTTTGTACTGAGAATTTTTCAAACCTAAATTTTAAGGGATGTCAAACTGACTTGGTATAATGTAAACCTACATGTTGTGCATAATTAAATTAGCATCAGCAATGAAAACTAGACTCCTGAAAAGTTGAATTGAAATTGAGTAATATATATTTCTACTATACACAATAATTATGTCATGTATAATTGTATATATTACCTGCCAATCCAGTTCATTGAGTAAGAAAACAGACGAACTATAAAAGTCAGCTGCGAGTTAGAATATGCCAGGTGTTGCCAATTTTGGATTCATGTATATATAATGATTTGTCTTTTAAGAAATCAAATGTTTTATGAAAATGAAATGTTTTCTAAACTTGATCATTCTATCAGTGAAAGTATTGATTGGTGAGTCATTGGTTCCATCAAAATTGAATCTGTAATAATTATATGCATTATATTATAGGTTTAATTAATTCCGTCTTTATTAGTACTTTTTTATTAAAAAATAACAGAGTAAAATAAAATTATTTTTCCTAATTGATATAAAATTGTTTTTTTTTTATAATTTGTTTGTTTCTTTTTATTCTCTTTTTTACTTATCCAAAGAAGCAATTTATTACTGTTAAAAAAAAAAGAAACGATTTATTTTACACTTTTCTTTCTTATTTCTATCCATTCAAACAACACATTTTTTTACTTGATTTCTCTTTTATTTTTATCCTTTCTATATCTATATTCTCTATTCTTAATCCAAACAAAACATCATAAAACTATCCACTTCTCTCTTTTTATCCTACTTTCTCTGTTTTAATAAAGACTTCTTTTTTGTGTATTCATATTATTAAAAAAAATTACTCTTTTTTTACATCCTTAAAAAACAACTAACTTCTTTCTTTTTACCCTACTTTTCCATCTTCAATTTTAATAAACTAAAAATTAAATTAATAAAATAAAACTAACACTTATAGTCAATGTTGTGAAAATCCAACTCGACCCGGTCGAGACACTGGATTGATGGGTCAGTGATCAAATTGGTGGGTCACTAATCGAACCTGTTTGACTCGATATATATTAAAAACTAAAGAAATATAGTATATCATGATTGTAGAGCTAAAGTTGTATATTATTTTAGTTCAATTTTTTTTAGAAAAATTAAAATTGTAAAATAAATAATTTATTTTAAAAATAAATTAAATCAAGGTGTTTTTTTATTACGTACATAAAAGCACCTAATGTGAAAGTGTTAAATATGCTTTATTAAGTGTTTTAAATTACTTTAAAATTGCATTAAATGACCTTTATGTTTTTTATATGTAATAAGTACTATTTTATTTTAAATTATTTGTTGCAAAGTAATGCACACATCTTAAAAAATTAGTCTACCGGATTCGGTCCGATTTTCACACTGCTTATAGTTATCGCGTTTTTCTTTGAGATGAAAACGAAGGGTCACAGGTTCGTGCGTTTTTCTTTGAGATGTTATAGTTCTCTTGCTTGGAATCAAAAGCCTTATCCCTAACCCCCCCACTCCGATTCAGCTCGCATTTATTCTTCGAATCTCCGTCGCATTCGAAATCCCTTTTCATCGAAGAAGCTCTGACAGTGCCTTCCGCTAAGTTCTCGCGCAGGTTCATTCTGCATTTCACATTTTCCATTTTTTCTGTGAAATTTTGCAAACTATCATCTTCTCTGCTTCTATGTTCTTCTAAGTAGTATTTTATAGTAGGCATTCTCATATTTTAGGAAGGAAGAAAAGAAAGGGGAGAGTAAGGGATGGATCAAATGTATTAATTACTGTTAGGAGTGTGGTTGAGTGCAGATGTTTGTACTACTATTATACCCTTTGCTTGAATTTCTAGTTTACTTATGATTCGGGACAAGAAGAAGAATGCTGATTGTGCTGAACACATTGATCGAATCAGTGATTTACCAGATAATGTGATTGATAGCATCCTACAATGTCTGCCCATCCAAGACCTAGTTAAGACCAGTATACTGTCAAGGAAATGGAGGTATATGTGGGCTTCAGCCCCGCGGCTTGAATTTGAAAATAACTTTTTTGAGAAGTGTAATCATCTTGGATACCTTGAAACTTCTGGCGTTATTACGGACGTTCTTCTTCTCCACACTGGCCCCGTACACGAGTTTACTCTCGTCCCTCCTACAGACTATCCAATCAAGTTGGAATGCCTCACTAAGTGGATTCTGTTTTTGTCAAGGAAAGAGGTGAAATATCTTGTGCTTGCAGTCGCAGAAACAGATCCCTATCGATTACCCACTCATATTTTCTCTTGTTGGGACTTGACTTACCTTTTCCTTGAGAATTTTAAATTATCAGTTGCACCTAGTTTCCGTGGCTTTCAAAGCCTGGTTAACCTTCACTTATTTGACATTATATTTGATGAGTCAGGTGCACTTGAGAGTCTTATATCTGGTTGTCCCCTACTTGCGCAACTCAACATTTCTTACTGTTCTGGTTTTGAACATATTAATGTCTCTGCTCCTTTTCTCCAATGCCTAACAATAGAAGGTGATGAGGTTATCAAGTCTATTTGTTTGAAGGAAGCACAAGATTTGACTTTTATCCAACTCTTGGCTGATGCTCCTGGGGATAACATTGATAGAGCTTGGGTATCTGATCTGTTGAAAGACTCGCCGGAAATTGAGAGGTTATCATTGGGAACAGGTTACATTAAGGTTAGTAAAGAGTGACACATGTCTGAGTCTATTCACTTTTGTTTACTTGGATTTGATTTGTTGGCTCTTATGTTAGCCTGGCTGATTTGATTTAAAACTATCGAACAATGTAGTAATTTGGAATTTGTTGACTTATAGACATGTTCTCTCTAATTACACAACTCTGTGGAGTGATTTTTCCACAAGTGAATGTAAGCTACTAAGTTATGTTATGCATGACAAAAATGAAAACCAAGGATTAACGAACGATACATCATGCATGAAATGCTTTATATTCTCATCACAAATTGACATTTTTTCACATTACTTCTACCTAGCTTGATTGCCCTTTTTTATTTTCTAAAGTTATCCCTATTCATTTATTTGTTGGTCAGAAAGAGAAACAAGGTTGCACTTTGTTTCATGAACCAACATTCTTAATTTGGTGCCTTGTCTAGTGTACTGAAAAACTCGGTATTTTGAGATGGATGTGTTCAAATATATCTCACCTTTGCATTGTTTCTATGCATAGATTTTATCTGCAGGCATCAATCCACAAGTGCAGCTTAAAGCTATAAAATATCTGAAATTGGACGGTGTGAATTTCAATGAAGCAAGGGATCTTTTGTTTATTATTTCTTTACTTGAAAGTTCTTCTAACCTAGAGGAACTTGTTATAAAGGTGACCAAGAAGACCTATGCATCTTAGTTTGCTTTTGTAATTTTTATATTTTGATTTAGTTTTCTCATTGTTTATTTCATAGTGTAATAGCATGGCTGCGGAGCTACAACAGATTTCAAAGGAGTTTGACTCCAGTAACTGTCACTTTAACCAGCTTCAATATGTGAAAATCAAAGTTAAAACCTCCTATAAGCCTGCACTTAATTTGATACGATTTGTGCTTGCAAAATCGCCAGCATTGAAGATCCTTACTTTCAAGGTTGGTCTTGGTCTAAATCAATCAGATGCATCTATATTGTTAAGCATTTCCAGTGATTTGTTGCAGATGGAGCGAGCATCACCTAGAGCACAAGTTAAATTCCTTTATAAATAGTATTGTGTTTGATTTTGGCATTGAACGCCCCCAACATAGTTTGTTTTGATATGTTTTATTTTTCCTACGGGTATCATTGTTAGGTTATGCCCCAATCTCTATAAATAGATTTATCAGAACTTGTGACTTCATGGAACAAAATAGTTTTATGGCCACTTTAAAGTTCAAGTATAGTTTATAAGTTCAAATTTTTTTATTATTAAGAATTTTAATTATAATATAATTTATATATTCAAAAGCATATTTAGTAAAAAAAATAATTAATATTTATCATGTACATCGCACAAGTTAAAATATTTAGCATTTATAGATCCAAGAGTGAGACTACAAGGTACAACAAGTCAAGTGCCTCGTATCAAGTCATGAAGGAAGTGACAAAATTGGTGAATTTTTATAAGTAAAAAAAAGGTGAGGAAGTTAGCCTTACAATCACAGGGCATAGCCTAGGATGTGCTTTGGCATGCTTACGAGGCAGCAACAACATTTCTAGACCTTCCAATAAGTGTGATCCCTTTTGGGGCACCAAGAGTTGGAAACATTGCCTTCAACGACGAATTGCACCAATGGGGGTGAAATTGGGGAATTACTTCCTGCACCCCCTTTTTTGCTTCCTGCACCTCCAAAAAGACCTGAACAGTCTATCCCTCCACCCAACCACCCAACACCATCATGCCTCATCTCTACCCAACTACTCAACATCGTCGTCGACGAATGGTGCAGGGAGGAAGGCTCGAATGGAGTCGGGGATGACAAGAGTTCCGTAAAATATGACCCTATTCCAGAAAAGCCTTTTCGGAAGACACTATTTTTTTTTATACTTCTGGAAAGGCCTTTTTGGAATTATATCAGTATAATTCTGGAAAATTCTTTTTGGAATTATTTTCATAATTCCGGAAAGGCCTTTTCAAAAGTATAAAAAAAAAATAGTGTCTTTCAGAAAAGCCCTTCCGGAATTATCCGGGAAAATGTTAGATAGCTTCTGGATTCACTGTTTCGGAATTATCTTAGCATAATTCCAGATTGAGTAATCCGGAAAATAACTTGTTTCCGGATTACCTAATCCGGAATTGTGTTTTCATAATTTTGGAGGTTGTTCCGTAAAGGGCGCAAAAAAATAATTGGGTTCCGGATAGGCTGTTATGTAAAGGGCACAAATAATAATTGGGTTCCGGATAGGCTGTTCCATATTGTGCGTGATTGTCGAGATCCACAAAATTACTGCAACAATCTCAACCATGAAGAACTCATTGGATGAGAAAACTTCATCATGGGAAATCCACGCACATCAAGGCCATGGCCTTAGAGCCACACATGACCTCACGGAGTTTGGTTTCTATGTGAAAATCAACTTATGCACTTTAATTTTTAAAAAAGTTAAATGAGATTTTAAATAAATTAAGTGCATAAATTAATTTTTATAAAAAAGTTCATTTTAGTTTACTTTTTTATTTTATTCTCTATAAAGGTTTCAGCAACTGATATCCAAGTTAATCATTTCAATTTTTTTCCACCATAGGTCAAATAAGAGAGTATCACCTGTCGTTACATTAATTTCTAACCTACTAAGATAAATGTTAATTTATTTGTTGCAAAATATTCTTTTAAATATGTAAATTATATTACAATTAAAATTCGTAATAATAAAAAAAATTGAACGTATAAACTATACTTAGAACTTTTAAAATGGCCATAAAACTATTTTGTTCCATGGAGTCACAAGTTCTGATAAATCTATTGTTTAAAGAGATTGAGGCATAACAATGAAAACCCTAGCTAGGAAAAATAAAACATAATAAAACAAATGGAGTTGGGGGCGTTGAATGCCGAAATCAAATATAACACAACACTAGTTATATACTAAGATACTCATAATAAAGGAATTTAACTAGTGCTTCAGGTGATGCTCGCTCCATCTTCAACATATCACTGTAGATACTTGACAATATAGATGCATCTGACTGATTACCAACCTTGAAAGTAAGGATCTTCAATGCCGGAGATCTTGCCAGCACAAACCGTATCAAATTAAGTGCAGGCTTATAGCAAGTTTTAACTTTGATTTTCACATATTGAAGCTGGTTATTAAAGTAACAGTTACTGTAGTCAAACTCCTTTGAATTCTGTTGTGGCTCCACAGCCATGCTATTACACTATGACATAAACAAAGAAAAAATTAAATCAAAATATAACAATTACAAAAGCAAACTAATTAAGAAGCATAGGTCTTCTTGGTGGGTAAAGATCCTCTCCAGTGACTGGAAATTTCCAGTAGGAGAGAGAAAGACACATACACTGTGTGGGCCCCACTATTATAGTGGGGCCCACACAGTGTATGTGTCTTTCTCTCTCCTACTGGAAATTTCCAGTACTGGAGAGAGGCCCAACCCCTTCTTGGTCACCTTTATAACAAGTGTCTCTAGGTCAGAAGAACTTTTGAGTAAAGAAATAATTAACAAAAGTTCTCTTTCTTCATTGAAATTCACACCGTCCAATTTCAGATATTTCATAGCTTTAAGCTGCACTTGTGGACTGATCCCGCCTGCAGACAAAATCTATGCATAAAAAATGCAAAGGTGAGATATATTTGAACACATCCATCTCGGAATACAGTGTTTTCTGTGAAAAATGTCAATTTGTGATGAGAATATAAAGCATTTCATGCATGGTGTATCGTTGGTTAATCCTAGGTTTTCATTTTTGCATAACATGACTTAGCAGTTTATATTCACTAAGAGCCAACAAATCAAATCCAACTAAACAAAAGTGAATTTTTCTAACCTTGACATAATATGTTCCCAGTAATAGGCTCTCAATGTTGGGCGAGTCTTTCAATAAATCAGACAGCCATGATCTCTCAACATTATCCCCAGGTCCATCAGCATAGAGTTGAACATAAGTCAAATTTTGTGCATGCTTCAAACGAATTGACTTGATAACCTCATCACCTTCTATGTCCAGGTACTCGAGAAAAGGAGCAGAGAAATTAATATGTTCAAAACCAGAACAGTAATAAAGGGTGAGTTGCTCAAGCAAGGAACAACCAGACAGAAGACACTCAAGTGCACCTGACTCAAACATAATGTCACATAAGTGAATGTCATACAGATTTTTAAAGCCAGGGAAATCATCAGGTGCAATTGATAGTTTAAAATTCTGAAGGAAAAGGTGAGTCAATTCCCAACAACAGAAAATATATGATGGTAATTCATAGGGATATGTTTGTCCATTGGAAAGCCCAAGACAGTTAACCTTTTTCCTTGACAAAATCTGAATCCAACTAGCAAGGCATGGCATTTTGATTGGGTAGTCTTCTGGAAGGAATAGAATAAACTTATGCAACGGACCAGTGTGGAGAAGAAGAACTTGATTAATAATGCCACCAATTTGAAGGTATTCAAGGTGCTTATACTTCTCAAAAAAATTGTTATCAAACTCAAGCTGCGAGATTGAAGTCCAAATATACCTCCATTTTCTTGACAGTATACTGGTCTTGACTAGCTCATGGATGGGTAGGCGTTGTAGGATGCTATCAAGCACATTCTCAGGTAAGTCACGGATTCGATCAATGTGTTCATCATCACCATCAGCCATCTTCTAAACTAGAAATTCAAGCAAAAGGGTATATATATGTATTATGATTGACATTGTAAAAGTACATGCATGCGTGTGTATTCAACCACATTACACACGCACACACCTGAAAGTACATAGATTTAATACTTAAATGCAGAATGAACCTGAGCGAGAACGTAGCGGCAGCGGAAGAGCTTAACACCAAAAGGAAGGCACTGTCAGAGCTTCTTCGATGAGTGACTGAAAAAGGATTTCGAATGCGACGGAGATTCGAAGAATAAATGCGAGCTGAATCAGTGTAGGTTAGGGATAGGGCCTTTGATTCCAAGCAAGAGAACTATAACATCTGAAAGAAAAACGCAGAATTCGTCATCATACTGATCATAGGCATAGAGTGGTCTCAATTTGTACAATTTTTTTTTTTACAATAGAGACCACAAAGTTAAAACTTGAGATTTTGTGTATACTGTTTAACTTTAACCCCACCACCAGGTCGACTTTACAATAATTTCTTCGATGAAGGCTATGGTAGAGAAGTCAGTGAAGTTTTCCACTATGCAAAAGTTTTTTCACACTATTGGATCTAATAGTTTTTTTTTTCATGTTTTATTTTTTTTATTCTTTTTCTTTGTCTTTCCATATTTGTCCCTACCCTTTCTCTCTCACTCCAATTCATGCAATTTTCATCGATGCCGCTACGACACCGTAGCCACCGTCAATGACAACACCTCCATCGCTTCCAAACACACTATGTTTTCAGTCTCTACACCTCCAAAGAACCACCGACAACCACATCATTTTAGATCTTGAAGGAGAGTTACAGATTTGAAAAATGATAAAACCACTGGAAACTCCACCTAGAGATGGCAATGGGTAGGGTATGGGCAGCGTACTATAGTACCCATCCTCATACCCGCGTGGGTAGCAGCAATTTTAATCCTCATCCCTATACCTGCTAGGTACCTATATACCCATACATGCACCCACAACCCACATTTTACTTATATATAAAGACAATAAATCAATAAAATATATATATATAATAGGTGTGGGACGAGGCAGGGTGGGTACTATAATACCCATATTCGAACCCATCCCCATTAAAACTTTGCGAGTAAATACCCGCCCTGGACCCATCCCCAATGAGCGGGTATTTACCCTACCCATTTGCTGATACTTTGCGGGTACTTGTAGGGTCTGGGTATATTTTATCATCCCTAATATTTACCACCATGATAGCGATACCTCCACCACTTCCAACCCCGCTACCTCCAAAGAACCACCAAATCCAGATCGATTCAAATCTCGAAGGAAAATCCTCGTTTGATAAAATAAATCAAATCCAAGAAATAAAAAAAATCAGATCACAAACTGAAACGCAAGCTTCATTCTCAATCTAGATCTTGATGACAATCTAGATCTGGATGTTACAAATTTGATCTCAATAACATTGCTTCGTGTCATTTCAGATCTCAAAAGAGAATCAATTGTTTGAAAAACAAAAAAACAATCAAATTCAAGAAATAACTTAAAAAAATCAAATCGCAAATAAGATCTCGAGCTTAAGAAACCAACCTTTGCAACTCGTTTGTTGGGTGAGGATGATGAACAAGGCATGGCAGTAGCAAAGAACTTGATCCCAGTAAAAAAATATCAACTGATGATGGCCGACAATGATGTGGTCCGCCACTGGGGAGAAAGGTGGAGAGGAAGAGCTAGGTTTTTTAGGGGAAGAGAGATCGATATATAAAGGGGTTTTCCAAGGGACAAATTGGGAAAAGGAAGAAAAAAAGAGAAAAAACAAAAGAAAAGAAGAAGAAAATTTTGAGCCGTAGATTTAAAGTTAAAAATATTCAACGGTGTAAAAAAACTTTCGCATGGTGGGAAACTTGACTGACTTTCCCACTGTAGCCTTCGTCTAATTTCTTCTACCAAAATGGTATCTGACAGTAAAAATGAAATCCAAAATTGAGCATCTTGGCATATTCTTACTCGCACATTGACTTTTATAGTTTGTCTGTTTTCTTACCCAATGAACTGCATTAGCAAGTAATATACAAGGTAAAATATGTTTTTAGTCCTTGTACTTACAGTAAAGATTGGTATTAGTATCTGTACTTTAACTTTATTCAATTTGGTCCTGAACTTTATAAAAGCGGTGATTTTCGTCCTTCCTCACAGATGATTTTCACTGTGACAAGGAACGAAAGTTACTACTGCTTTTGTAAAGTTCGAGACCAAATTGTTCAAAGTTAAAATTCGAGAGACTAAAACCAAGTTTCAAATAGAGACTAAAAATATATTTTATCCTAATATATACGTGACATAATTATTGTGTATAAAGAAGTAAATATATTACTCAATTTTCAATTCAACTTTTCAGGAGTCTAGTTCTCATTGCTAAATAGAATTTAATTATGCACAACATATAGGTTTACATTATACCAAGTCAGTTTGACATGCCTTAAAATTTGGGTTTGAAAAATTCTCATTACAAACTTTCTCATATAATTGTTGCCTCATTGTTATCTTTAAAGTGGGACCAAATTCATCCAACCAACAATGTGGAATTCTGAGCTCATCAACTAGCATATCACATTACTTGTTAACAAGTGCAATATCCCTCCTAGCTTCTGACCCGAATGGTGTCTCATGACTCAAGTACCCATCAATAAGATGAAGATATGTCTCCAAGCTGTGAAACCCTAACAAGTTCATGCCACCTTTAAGATAAGGAGATGAATGAACATCAAGCTCCAACTCAGCCCCAAAGTGTGTGTAAACCCATTCCAACCCAGTAAGCTCATCAAACATTTTCAACCTCTCATTAAACAAAAGCCATGGCATTTTGGGCGCCCAATCTTGTTTCACCACCACACGCAACAATTTCACGGCAATTGCTTCCTGCATCCCATTTTTTTTGCTTCCTGCACCCCATAAAAAAATAAAAGGACAAAAATACCCTTTTTGTCTCAACCCTAGCACACCCACCCTTCTTTCCTCCTTCCCCTTTCTGCAGCGGCATGCACCTCCAACACCGTGGCTGCAGGAAGCAACAACCCAACATTCTTAATGCATGCAACTAATTTATGGATAAAATGGAGCACATCAATAAGTACGTGGACTCATTGAGAGTGGTTGTGCATTTGGTTGAAAAAGGTGGTGTTGTCAAGCCTATATTCGTGTTTTTCAAATGCAAAATTTCAACAAAAAAAAAACATGCAGAAGCATATAATTCAATTATAGGCATAAGTAAGACAATAAAGGTTAGAGAAGAATGCATCAAGATTTAGGCGACTTATGTGTCTTCCAACATGAGAAAGAATTATTGTCCGTTAGATTTATTGGTTTTTTAAATAGATGGTTAAGATTTTTTCTTTTCTTTTTTTATATTTTTTTCTCTCTTTCTTTTCCTGTCTTTCCCAAATTTACCCCTTTCTTTCCATCTTCCATACTCAACTGCCGACCCCTCTCTCTCCATCTTCCATACTTCTCTAAACTTTTCCCTCTTTTTGTTTTGCTTTGTAATGGTTTCATCTACTGATTGTGGACTGGTTTTTCCTTCTTTTTTATTTACCCTTTTTCTCTCTTCTCATTCCTCTCTGTCACTCCTCCTTCCCCAAACATCGTATCAGCTACACGCACTACGGCGGCGGCAACGACACTGTCGATGAACTTGACCACAACATCTGCGGTAGGCCTAACCACGAAAAGGCCACCACTAACGCTGCGCGTCGGAGCGTCGCAGAGTTGGAGTGGCTAGGTCCGTACCTTCGTTGCAGGAGGCGATGGAGAAGGAGAAAGCGCGTCGCGGATCGTGCAAGAGATGGTAGTGAAGGAGATATGCGATTTCGAACAAAAAATAGATTTGGGTTTTCCATGAACAACTACTCAAAAAAAAAAAAAAATAGATATGAGTTTTCCCTAAACTGTGACTCGATGAAAAAACCAGCTACAAATCAAGGCCTTAACATACTAAACAGTGATTTTTACTCTTTGTTGACTTTCTATTGTGTCGGAGAGGAAGAGAGAGAGTACGAGCAGGGAAAGGAACAAGGTGAAGGACATGGAAGGGGGAGTGTTGTTGGAGAAGGAGGGATAAATTTGGAAATTAAAACAATAATGAAAAGAAAAAAAATTCAGAAATGTAAAAAAATCTCAACAGTTGATATAAAAAATTAATAAATCTAACGGACAATAGTTCTTTCCTACGATGGGAGACCCATTCACGTACGCCGTCGCGCAAGATTTATACTGATTTGATGAACCTAACTTATGTACACCTTTAAGTCTTGCCTGAAATTTTTTTAACTGATTAGTGATTAGAGGTAGGGGTGGCAAAACGGGCCGGCCCGTCCCGCATAAGGAAAATGGGTCCAAAAAACAAAAAAATGAAAAAAAATATCATAAATATATTTTAATTAATTTTATCTTTTATAAATATTAAATAATAAATACTTATTAAAAAATTAAATACATTATCTTAAATTTTGAATAATAATTTATTTAGACAAAAAATATATTAAATAAATATTATTAATATATATATAATATAAAAATAAATATTATTAATTTTTTATTAAAAAAAAAGGGTTGGCGGGTTGCCCCGCCCCGTCCCGCCCTCAACCCGTTTTTTGGCAGGCCAAAACGGGACGGACCAAAACGGGTTGGCAGGTTGAAAACCTCAACCCGTCCCGCCAATAAAAGGGCCAAAATGGGTTGGACCCAACGGGTCCAACCCGTTTTGCCACCCTTAATTAGAGGTTATAATGCAACATGAGATGACTTTCCTTGCTTAAACTTTTATTTGTTATATGCTCTAAACTGTCACTCATTATCCATGTCAGACTTATAATATACACTTAATGTAACCCCCTTTTCTCATAACACATCATTTAACTATTTAATTTATATTATACACAAAAATTCTAATATACTTTATTTTAAATCCAAAATAAATTTAGATTTACAATATTAAAACTTTACAGAAACGCTACTACAAAATATATCTAAGAAATAAAATTATTATCTACCCAAAATATTTTCATCCTAAAGCTCTGGAATTATCTGCATCTTTTCTTCTTCTATTCTTCCTTCACCTGCATTTACATTTCCCTAGAATCTAGGGACAAAATTTACCGGATCAGACATTTAATTTCTCATACAAAGACAAACATTATCAACCATAAAAATTTATATAATAATTAATAAATTACATAATTAAGACAAATGCAGTATAATTTATGCAAATGCAGTTTTGACTCAAAATCATTTTGACCCTGCTCCATGGAGACTTTCCCTTTGAGTGTTTAGTAAGTAACTGACCTACCATTACGCACTGCAATTTAGCTATCAGCCCCTACTAAACCCGAATAAACTAGACAGAATTAGGAGATCAGGATACCCAGGAAGGCCACCACGGCAGCATCTCTGTCCAGATTACAGCCACATGTGGAATTGCCAATATCCTTCACCCCACAGACTACATGATCACAGACCATACAGTCCTGTCTAACTTACTCTGCTCACCCCAAAGATTCAATTCTCATGACTACCGCATTCTCGGTTAGTCAACATTTATTCTTTCTTTTCTTTTCTTTTCTTTTCTTTCTTTTCTTTTCATGGCTGCCGCAGTCCCGGTTAGCCAACATCAATCATTTTGTTTTTCACTTGAATCTTTGTAAAACCCCCAAAAAGACTCATGCATATGAATTATGTTAATGATCACAAATAAATAAATAATTTTACACAATAACCTACAAGAATAAAAAATTTAAACAATTTACATTATAACATTAATATTTTAGTAAATTATCAATTAAATAATTATTAGAAAAAATACTAAACTACCCTTAATCTTTTTCTGAAATTCCAATTATGTCCTCAAATTGTGAAATTACCTAATTACCCTTATTATTTTCTAAAATTTCCCATTTTACCCTTGATCTTTTTATAAATTTCCGAATGTGTCCCTAATTCTCCTAGAACCTATGAAATTACTATTTTACCCTTGATCTTTTTATAAAATTTCCAATATGTCCCTACATGTGAAATGACTATTTTGCCCTTGGTTTTATAAAAATTTTCACATAGTATCCCTTGTAAATTAACCATGGCCGAATGGTCTACATGCCATTTCCAACAATTTTTTCCAAAACAACCAAGCCAAATTCCAATCAAAATCAACCAAATCAAGTTCAATCAAAATCAAGCAACCAAGGTTCCATCCACCACAACACATGAATAATTCAATCAAACATTGTTCCAATCCAAAATTTCAAATCTCTAACATCAAATATACAAAACCCCTAAATCAATTTCACACTTTCATGGTTCTTGGTCACAACTTGATTCTAACCCTAACAACATGTTTCTCCTAATTCCAAGGGTTCTAAATTGAAATTAAATGCCAAGATCCTTACCTTGAATCCTTAATTTGATGAAGGAACCCTTGAACCTTTTCCTTCCTTCCTCCTTGGTCTTCTTGAAATTTTTAAGGTTTTCTCCCAATTTCTTTCTCTTTAGCCGAATATTATTAGATGCTTGTTAGGTTTTGGGTTTGTTTCTCTCTTAATCTTTAGAAGAAAAGATGAAATGAAATGGAGGGCAGCAACAGCACACACTCACAGGTTTGGGGTTTTGGGAGCTAGAGTTTAGTGCTTTTTGTTTTGTTTTGATTTCTTATGTCTTTAATTAAATTTTTCTTCACCCAATTTAATTATGCATTCACGTCCACCTCCTTAGACCATGGGCAGTCCAAAAGCTTGAGATTTGGCAGCCACTTGGACGGCCAAATGAGTTCCCAACGTGACTTGCCATTTGTGTGGTCAAAAGTAAAAAATTGTAGGCAATTATAGATTTTTCTAGAATATTTTAGGGCTTGCTAATTATCTTACAAACTAATTTGAATTATAAAAAACTAACACCACCATTAGATTCCTCACTATCAAAAATCTTGGGGTAGTGTCTTAATTATCTCTTAATCAAAGTCTAATTAGCTTAATTTAATCACCTTAGAGACTTTGAATTGTCAAATTTTGATTGGCTAATACTTTAAATCTAATTTTTCTTAGTTAACATTTTTATTAATTATTCTAAGTATGTTATAATTAATAGATAATTCCATAGATGTCATACAAATTTTATCTTAATTTTCTACCTTAAAATTTTATTGTAATAATTTCTCAGAGTTCTAACTTTCAGAAAATCCTAACAATTTGAAATTAACATTTTAATTTGTCAACTGTATATATTTTTAATCTACATTCAATTGTCTATTTATTAGATTACAGTCTATTCTAAAATGTTATGCCGAAAAAATTTATCCTAGACAGCTGTCTGACACAACTGTCCAGTCAACAAGTAATTCATTTCTCAACTGTATATATTTTAAATCTATATTCAATTGTCTATTTATTAGGTTACAGATTTATCCAAATTGGAAAATTTTATCCTGGACAGCTGTCTGACACAACTGTCCAGTCAATGATAAATTCAGGTATAAACAAAAGCACTAAAAGACTAAGAAAATTTTACTGAATAGAACTATATTAATGTTATTATGAAAATATGTACAAAAGGTTTTTCTATAAATACAGTACATAATTTCTCATAATATTTATATAAAAATATTTACAAACAGTAAAATAAAATGAGGGTGTTACACTTAACATTTATGTTGTATGGTTTAAAAGTTAAAACTATAAAGTACTAATACATTTGCTATAAGATCATTCTTACATCATTTACAATTTTTGTATATAAAATGTAATTTATATTAATTTAATAGTTGAATTATAAATAATACCTTAAATTATGTGTCAAATCTTATAAAATGCTTTTTATAACATAGGCCAAGCCTTAATGTAAGACTTAAATACTTTTTTTTGTCCTTGTAAATATATCATTTTTTTTGTTTTTAGTTTCTATAAATTATATTCGTTTTGTATTTAGTCACTATAAATTATATTCTTTTTTGTTTTTACTCCTGTAAATTATATCATTCTTATTTTTAATCTCTGTATCTTTTTTGGTTCCTGTAAATTACATTTTTTTTTATTTTTAGTTCCTACTAATATGGTACCAGTTGACGTCAGCAACCAATAGTCACGTAAAATGTCATTAGTAATTTTTAATGGCAATGACTAAATGAAAAAAAAAAAAAACAAATTAATTCCAGAAACCGTTTTTTAAAAGAAATTTTACAAGGACAAAAAAAAAAAGAGTAAATTATATGGGAAAGTACATTTAAGTCTATAATTTACTTATTTCTTTTTACTCTCTTTTGCTCATCCAAACAAGCAAAAGTAACTTCTTCTTCTTCTTCTTTTTTTTTTTTTTTTTTTTTTTTTTTTTTTTTTTTACTTTTTTCCTTCTTATTTCTATCCATTCAACCAACACATTTTTTCACTCTATTTCTCTTTTATTTATATCCTTTCTATTTCCTTATTTTGTATTTCATCCTTAATTCAAACAAAGCACTATATAAAACTACCCACTTCCCTCTTTTTGTCCTACTGTTTCTGTTTTAATAAAGATTTCTTTTTTGTGCACTCATATTATTAAAAAATTGACCCTTTATTTACATCCTTAAAAAACCACTAACTTCTTTTTAGGCTTAATTGCACTTTCGTCACTCATTTCTTATGTTTTTGCAAATTTAGCCATCAAACCATTAAATTTGCATATTTGACAATCCAATTTTCGAAATTTCACTTATTTTGTCACTTAACTTTTTTTTTTTGCACATTTTGTCTTAGAACTTTCAAAATTTAGCGCATTTTGCCTTCCAAATTTTAAAACAAAAATGCTTAATTATAATATAGGAGCAAAATGCGCGAAATTTTGAAAGTTGGGTGGCAAAATGTTAAAAAAAATTGAGTGGTAAAATGTGAAAAAATAAGTTGAGTGACAAAATGCGTGAAATTTTAAAAGTTTGGTGACAAAATGTATAAATTTCATAATTTGATGACAAAATCCGCGAAAACATGAAAAATAGGTAACAAAAAGTGTTATTAAACCTTCTTGTATCCTACTTTTCCATCTTCAATTTTAACAAACTAAAAATTAAATTAATAAAATAAAGCTAACACTTATCTTATTGTTACAATATATTAAATTTAACAAAACAAAAAATATATATTAAATTTAACGTAAATTAAAAAAAAAAGTGCGATATATATATTATTTGAAACAGATAAAAATATAATCCTTTATCTTTTTTTTAAAAACATATCTTTTAAATCTAGTTCATTAGATTCATTTACATAGAATTCAATCTACAAATATCACGTTGAAAATCACTTGAAAAATCTCATTTATTCTTTGAATCTCCGTCACATTCGAAATCCCTTTTCAGTCCCACGTCGAAGAAGCTCTGGCAGTGCCTTCCGTTTGGTGTTAAGCTCTTCCGCTGCCGCTAAGTTCTCCCACAGGTTTATTCTGCATTTTCACATTTTCTCCGCATTTGGTTCCAAATGTGAAATGCATATCAATTTTTTCTGTGTAATTTTGCAAGCTATCATCTTCTCTGCTTCTAAGTAGTAATCTATAGTAGGCATTCTCATGTGTTAGGAACATTAGTTCGGTAAGGAATAATAGAAACGAAGAAAAGAAAAAGAAAAGAGAGAGTAAGGGTTGGAGGAAAGTTAACTCTGTATAAGTAATAAAATAAGTATCAAATCTACGTCGGGTGTGTAATGTGGTTGAAGACACATGCATGCATGTACTTTTATAATATTAATCATAATATAATATATACCCTTTTGCTTGAATTTCTAGTTTAGAAGATGGCTGATTATGATGATGAACACGTGGATCGAATCAGTGACTTACCAATGGATGTGATTGATACCATCATACAACGCCTACCCATCCAAGACCAGTGTACTGTCAAGGGAATGGAGGTACACGTGGACCTCAGTCTCACGCCTTGACTTTGATGATGATAACTTTTTTGATATTGTAAATCTCTTTACACCTGTGGTGTTATTATGCAAGTTCTTCTTCTCAACACTGGCCCTTTACAAAAGTTTATTCTATTCCTACCAGACTCCCCAATCAAAATGGAATGCCTTAGTAATTGGATTCTGATTTTGTCAAAGAAAGGGGTTAAATGTCTTGCCCTTTCCAACGGACAACAAGAACCCTATCAAGCACCACCACATGTTTTCTCTTGTTGGGCCTTGACTTGCCTTTTCCTTCAGAATTTTAAACTATCAATTGCACCTAATGATTTCCGTGGCTTTAAACGTCTCTTTGACTTTTATTTATGTGACATGGTGTTTGAGTCAGGTGCACTTGAGTGTCTTCTGTCTGGTTGTCCCTTGCTTGTGCGACTCACCATTTCTTACTGTTCTGGTTTTGAGCATGTTAATGTCTCTTCTCCTTTTCTCAAACACCTGGACATAGAAGGTGATGAGGTTATCAAGTCAATTTGTTTGAAGCAACCACAAAAGTTGACTTTTATTAGACTCTTTGCTGATGAACCTGGGCATAATATTGAGAGAGCATGGGTATCTGATTTATTGAAACACTCGCCAAAAATTGAGAGGCTATCACTGGGGACAGGTTATGTCAAGGTTAGAAAAATTCACTTTTGTTTAGTTGGATTTGATTTGTTAGCGTGGTAGAGTTTATTTAAATAGTGATTTGTTGGCATATATTAGACCTGTTCTCTCTAGTTACATGATTCCGTGGAGTGATTTTTCCACAAGTGAATGTATGCTGCTAGGTCATGTTATGCAAAAATGAAAACCAAGAATTAACCAACTATACATCATGCATGAAATGCTTTATATTCTCATCACAAATTGACATTTTTTCACATTACTTCTACCTAGATTGGTCGCCCTATTTTATTTTCTAAAGTTATCCTATTCATTTATTTGTTGGTCAGAAAGAGAAACAAGGTTGCATTTTGTTTCATGAACCAACATTCTTAATTTGGTGCCTTGTCTTGCACTAAAAAACTCGGTATTTCGAGATGGATGTGTTCAAATATATCTCACCTTTGCAGTTTTTCTATGCATAGATTTTGTCTGCAGGCATCAATCCACAAGTGCAGCTTAAAGCTATAAAATATCTGAAATTGGACGGTATGAATGTCAATGAAGCAAGAGAGCTTTTGTTTATTAATTTTTTACTTGAAAGTTCTTCTAACCTAGAGAAACTTGTTATAAAGGTGACCAAGAAGACCTATGCTTCTAATTAGTTCTTAGTTTGTTTTTGTAATTAGTTATATTTGATTTAGTTTTGTCATTGTTTATTTCATAGTGTAATAGCATGGCTGCGGAGCTACAACAGATTTCAAAGGAGTTTGACTACAGTAATTGTAACTGTTACTTTAACCAGCTTCAAAATGTGAAAATCAAAGTTAAAACTTGCTATAAGCCTGCACTTAATTTGATACGGTTTGTGCTCGCAAGATCGCCGGCATTGAAGATCCTTACTTTGAAGGTTGGTCTTGGTCTAAATCAATCAGATGCATCTATATTGTTAAGTATTTTCAGTGATTTGTTGCAGATGGAGCGAGCATCACCAAGAGCACAAGTTAAATTCCTTTATGATGACCTTAGTAAATAGTGTTGTATTTGATTTTGGCATTTGTTTTATTATGTTTTATTTTTCCTAGGGGTTTCGTTGTTAGGTCATGCCTCAATCTCTTTAAACAATAGATTTATCAGAACTTGAGACTCCATGGAACAAAATAGTTTTATAGCTACTTTAAAGTTCAAGTATAGTTTATATGTTCAAAAATTTTTATTATTACAAATTTTAATTGTAATATAATTTATATATTTAAAAGCATATTTCGCAATAAATAAATAAATTAACATTTATCTTAGTAGGTTTTTTTTACTTTTATCCAACTCTTGGCTGATGCTCCTGGGGATAACATTGATAGAAGGTGATGAGGTTATCAAGCCTATTTGTTTGAAGGAAGCACAAGATTTGACTTTTATCCAACTCTTGGCTGATGCTCCTGGGGATAACATTGATAGAGCTTGGGTATCTGATCTGTTGAAAGACTCGCCGGAAATTGAGAGGTTATCATTGGGAACAGGTTACATTAAGGTTAGTAAAGAGTGACACATGTCTGAGTCTATTCACTTTTGTTTACTTGGATTTGATTTGTTGGCTCTTATGTTAGCCTGGCTGATTTGATTTAAAACTATCGAACAATGTAGTAATTTGGAATTTGTTGACTTATAGACATGTTCTCTCTAATTACACAACTCTGTGGAGTGATTTTTCCACAAGTGAATGTAAGCTACTAAGTTATGTTATGCATGACAAAAATGAAAACCAAGGATTAACGAACGATACATCATGCATGAAATGCTTTATATTCTCATCACAAATTGACATTTTTTCACATTACTTCTACCTAGCTTGATTGCCCTTTTTTATTTTCTAAAGTTATCCCTATTCATTTATTTGTTGGTCAGAAAGAGAAACAAGGTTGCACTTTGTTTCATGAACCAACATTCTTAATTTGGTTCCTTGTCTAGTGTACTGAAAAACTCGGTATTTTGAGATGGATGTGTTCAAATATATCTCACCTTTGCATTGTTTCTATGCATAGATTTTATCTGCAGGCATCAATCCACAAGTGCAGCTTAAAGCTATAAAATATCTGAAATTGGACGGTGTGAATTTCAATGAAGCAAGGGATCTTTTGTTTATTATTTCTTTACTTGAAAGTTCTTCTAACCTAGAGGAACTTGTTATAAAGGTGACCAAGAAGACCTATGCATCTTAGTTTGCTTTTGTAATTTTTATATTTTGATTTAGTTTTCTCATTGTTTATTTCATAGTGTAATAGCATGGCTGCGGAGCTACAACAGATTTCAAAGGAGTTTGACTCCAGTAACTGTCACTTTAACCAGCTTCAATATGTGAAAATCAAAGTTAAAACCTCCTATAAGCCTGCACTTAATTTGATACGATTTGTGCTTGCAAAATCGCCAGCATTGAAGATCCTTACTTTCAAGGTTGGTCTTGGTCTAAATCAATCAGATGCATCTATATTGTTAAGCATTTCCAGTGATTTGTTGCAGATGGAGCGAGCATCACCTAGAGCACAAGTTAAATTCCTTTATAAATAGTATTGTGTTTGATTTTGGCATTGAACGCCCCCAACATAGTTTGTTTTGATATGTTTTATTTTTCCTACGGGTATCATTGTTAGGTTATGCCCCAATCTCTATAAATAGATTTATCAGAACTTGTGACTTCATGGAACAAAATAGTTTTATAGCCACTTTAAAGTTCAAGTATAGTTTATAAGTTCAAATTTTTTTATTATTAAGAATTTTAATTATAATATAATTTATATATTCAAAAGCATATTTAGTAAAAAAAATAATTAATATTTATCATGTACATCGCACAAGTTAAAATATTTAGCATTTATAGATCCAAGAGTGAGACTACAAGGTACAACAAGTCAAGTGCCTTGTATCAAGTCATGAAGGAAGTGACAAAATTGGTGAATTTTTATAAGTAAAAAAAGGTGAGGAAGTTAGCCTTACAATCACAGGGCATAGCCTAGGAGGTGCTTTGGCATGCTTACGAGGCAGCAACAACATTTCTAGACCTTCCAATAAGTGTGATCCCTTTTGGGCACCAAGAGTTGGAAACATTGCCTTCAACGATGAATTGCACCAATGGGGGTGAAATTGGGGAATTACTTCCTGCACCCCCTTTTTTGCTTCCTGCACCTCCAAAAAGA
Source organism: Pueraria montana var. lobata (assembly GCA_026413185.1). Classification (NCBI taxonomy): domain Eukaryota; kingdom Viridiplantae; phylum Streptophyta; class Magnoliopsida; order Fabales; family Fabaceae; genus Pueraria; species Pueraria montana. Next base: position 20,942,375 of record CM048648.1, on the reverse strand, counting down.
CCTGAACAGTCTATCCCTCCACCCAACCACCCAACACCATCATGCCTCATCTCTACCCAACTACTCAACATCGTCGTCGACGAATGGTGCAGGGAAGAAGGCTCGAATGGAGTCGGGGATGACAAGAGTTCCGTAAAATATGACCCTATTCCAGAAAAGCCTTTTCGGAAGACACTATTTTTTTTTTATACTTCTGGAAAGGCCTTTTTGGAATTATATCAGTATAATTCTGGAAAATTCTTTTCGGAATTATTTTCATAATTCTGGAAAGGCCTTTTCAAAAGTATAAAAAAAAAAATAGTGTCTTTCAGAAAAGCCCTTCCGGAATTATCCGGAAAAATGTTAGATAGCTTCTGGATTCACTGTTTCGGAATTATCTTAGCATAATTCCAGATTGAGTAATCCGGAAAATAACTTGTTTCCGGATTACCTAATCCGGAATTGTGTTTTCATAATTCCGGAGGTTGTTTCGTAAAGGGCGCAAAAAAATAATTGGGTTCCGGATAGGCTGTTCCGTAAAGGGCACAAATAATAATTGGGTTCCGGATAGGCTGTTCCATATTGTGCGTGATTGTCGAGATCCACAAAATTACTGCAACAATCTCAACCATGAAGAACTCATTGGATGAGAAAACTTCATCATGGGAAATCCACGCACATCAAGGCCATGGCCTTAGAGCCACACATGACCTCACGGAGTTTGGTTTCATGACACAACTTTTGCCGCAACATATTCTTCAAACAATCCATTGCTTTGCATATCTTTTCCATGCCTTGACATGACTCCAAAAGCTTCAAAGCACGAATATAGGCTTGACAACACCACCTTTTTCAACCAAATGCACAACCACTCTCAATGAGTCCACGTACTTATTGATGTGCTCCATTTTATCCATAAATTAGTTGCATGCATTAAGAATGTTGGGCTGTTGCTTCCTGCAGCCACGGTGTTGGAGGTGCATGCCGCTGCAGAAAGGGGAAGGAGGAAAGAAGGGTGGGTGTGCTAGGGTTGAGACAAAAAGGGTATTTTTGTCCTTTTATTTTTTTATGGGGTGCAGGAAGCAAAAAAAATGGGATGCAGGAAGCAATTGCCGTGAAATTGTTGCGTGTGGTGGTGAAACAAGATTGGGCGCCCAAAATGCCATGGCTTTTGTTTAATGAGAGGTTGAAAATGTTTGATGAGCTTACTGGGTTGGAATGGGTTTACACACACTTTGGGGCTGAGTTGGAGCTTGATGTTCATTCATCTCCTTATCTTAAAGGTGGCATGAACTTGTTAGGGTTTCACAGCTTGGAGACATATCTTCATCTTATTGATGGGTACTTGAGTCATGAGACACCATTCGGGTCAGAAGCTAGGAGGGATATTGCACTTGTTAACAAGTAATGTGATATGCTAGTTGATGAGCTCAGAATCCACATTGTTGGTTGGATGAATTTGGTCCCACTTTAAAGATAACAATGAGGCAACAATTATATGAGAAAGTTTGTAATGAGAATTTTTCAAAACCAAATTTTAAGGCATGTCAAACTGACTTGGTATAATGTAAACCTATATGTTGTGCATAATTAAATTCTATTTAGCAATGAGAACTAGACTCCTGAAAAGTTGAATTGAAAATTGAGTAATATATTTACTTCTTTATACACAATAATTATGTCACGTATATATTAGGATAAAATATATTTTTAGTCTCTATTTGAAACTTGGTTTTAGTCTCTCGAATTTTAACTTTGAACAATTTAGTCTCGAACTTTACAAAAGCAGTAGTAACTTTCGTTCCTTGTCACAGTGAAAATCATCTGTGAGGAAGGACGAAAATCACCGCTTTTATAAAGTTCAGGACCAAATTGATCAAAGTTAAAGTACAGATACTAATACCAATCTTTACTGTAAGTACAAGGACTAAAAACATATTTTACCTTGTATATTACTTGCTAATGCAGTTCATTGAGTAAGAAAACAGACAAACTATAAAAGTCAATGTGCGAGTAAGAATATGCCAAGATGCTCAATTTTGGATTTCATTTTTATTGTCAGATACCATTTTGGTAGAAGAAATTAGACGAAGGCTACAGTGGGAAAGTCAGTCAAGTTTCCCACCATGCGAAAGTTTTTTTACACCGTTGAATATTTTTAACTTTAAATCTACGGCTCAAAATTTTCTTCTTCTTTTCTTTTGTTTTTTCTCTTTTTTTCTTCCTTTTCCCAATTTGTCCCTTGGAAAACCCCTTTATATATCGATCTCTCTTCCCCTAAAAAACCTAGCTCTTCCTCTCCACCTTTCTCCCCAGTGGCGGACCACATCATTGTCGGCCATCATCAGTTGATATTTTTTTACTGGGATCAAGTTCTTTGCTACTGCCATGCCTTGTTCATCATCCTCACCCAACAAACGAGTTGCAAAGGTTGGTTTTTTAAGCTCGAGATCTTATTTGCGATTTGATTTTTTTATGTTATTTCTTGAATTTGATTGTTTTTTTGTTTTTCAAACAATTGATTCTCTTTTGAGATCTGAAATGACACGAAGCAATGTTATTGAGATCAAATTTGTAACATCCAGATCTAGATTGTCATCAAGATCTAGATTGAGAATGAAGCTTGCGTTTCAGTTTGTGATCTGATTTTTTTTATTTCTTGGATTTGATTTATTTTATCAAACGAGGATTTTCCTTCGAGATTTGAATCGATCTGGATTTGGTGGTTCTTTGGAGGTAGCGGGGTTGGAAGTGGTGGAGGTATCGCTATCATGGTGGTAAATATTAGGGATGATAAAATATACCCAGACCCTACAAGTACCCGCAAAGTATCAGCAAATGGGTAGGGTAAATACCAGCTCATTGGGGATGGGTCCAGGGCGGGTATTTACTCGCAAAGTTTTAATGGGGATGGGTTCGAATATGGGTATTATAGTACCCACCCTGCCTCGTCCCACACCTATTATATATATATATTTTATTGATTTATTGTCTTTATATATAAGTAAAATGCGGGTTGTGGGTGCATGTATGGGTATATAGGTACCTAGCAGGTATAGGGATGAGGATTAAAATTGCTGCTACCCACGCGGGTATGAGGATGGGTACTATAGTACGCTGCCCATACCCTACCCATTGCCATCTCTAGGTGGAGTTTCCAGTGGTTTTATCATTTTTCAAATCTGTAACTCTCCTTCAAGATCTAAAATGATGTGGTTGTCGGTGGTTCTTTGGAGGTGTAGAGACTGAAAACATAGTGTGTTTGGAAGCGATGGAGGTGTTGTCATTGACGGTGGCTACGGTGTCGTAGCGGCATCGATGAAAATTGCATGAATTGGAGTGAGAGAGAAAGGGTAGGGACAAATATGGAAAGACAAAGAAAAAGAATAAAAAAAATAAAACATGAAAAAAAAAACTATTAGATCCAATAGTGTGAAAAAACTTTTGCATAGTGGAAAACTTCACTGACTTCTCTACCATAGCCTTCATCGAAGAAATTATTGTAAAGTCGACCTGGTGGTGGGGTTAAAGTTAAACAGTATACACAAAATCTCAAGTTTTAACTTTGTGGTCTCTATTGTAAAAAAAAAAATTGTACAAATTGAGACCACTCTATGCCTATGATCAGTATGATGACGAATTCTGCGTTTTTCTTTCAGATGTTATAGTTCTCTTGCTTGGAATCAAAGGCCCTATCCCTAACCTACACTGATTCAGCTCGCATTTATTCTTCGAATCTCCGTCGCATTCGAAATCCTTTTTCAGTCACTCATCGAAGAAGCTCTGACAGTGCCTTCCTTTTGGTGTTAAGCTCTTCCGCTGCCGCTACGTTCTCGCTCAGGTTCATTCTGCATTTAAGTATTAAATCTATGTACTTTCAGGTGTGTGCGTGTGTAATGTGGTTGAATACACACGCATGCATGTACTTTTACAATGTCAATCATAATACATATATATACCCTTTTGCTTGAATTTCTAGTTTAGAAGATGGCTGATGGTGATGATGAACACATTGATCGAATCCGTGACTTACCTGAGAATGTGCTTGATAGCATCCTACAACGCCTACCCATCCATGAGCTAGTCAAGACCAGTATACTGTCAAGAAAATGGAGGTATATTTGGACTTCAATCTCGCAGCTTGAGTTTGATAACAATTTTTTTGAGAAGTATAAGCACCTTGAATACCTTCAAATTGGTGGCATTATTAATCAAGTTCTTCTTCTCCACACTGGTCCGTTGCATAAGTTTATTCTATTCCTTCCAGAAGACTACCCAATCAAAATGCCATGCCTTGCTAGTTGGATTCGGATTTTGTCAAGGAAAAAGGTTAACTGTCTTGGGCTTTCCAATGGACAAACAGATCCCTATGAATTACCATCATATATTTTCTGTTGTTGGGAATTGACTCACCTTTTCCTTCAGAATTTTAAACTATCAATTGCACCTGATGATTTCCCTGGCTTTAAAAATCTGTATGACATTCACTTATGTGACATTATGTTTGAGTCAGGTGCACTTGAGTGTCTTCTGTCTGGTTGTTCCTTGCTTGAGCAACTCACCCTTTATTACTGTTCTGGTTTTGAACATATTAATTTCTCTGCTCCTTTTCTCGAGTACCTGGACATAGAAGGTGATGAGGTTATCAAGTCAATTCGTTTGAAGCATGCACAAAATTTGACTTATGTTCAACTCTATGCTGATGGACCTGGGGATAATGTTGAGAGATCATGGCTGTCTGATTTATTGAAAGACTCGCCCAACATTGAGAGCCTATTACTGGGAACATATTATGTCAAGGTTAGAAAAATTCACTTTTGTTTAGTTGGATTTGATTTGTTGGCTCTTAGTGAATATAAACTGCTAAGTCATGTTATGCAAAAATGAAAACCTAGGATTAACCAACGATACACCATGCATGAAATGCTTTATATTCTCATCACAAATTGACATTTTTCACAGAAAACACTGTATTCCGAGATGGATGTGTTCAAATATATCTCACCTTTGCATTTTTTATGCATAGATTTTGTCTGCAGGCGGGATCAGTCCACAAGTGCAGCTTAAAGCTATGAAATATCTGAAATTGGACGGTGTGAATTTCAATGAAGAAAGAGAACTTTTGTTAATTATTTCTTTACTCAAAAGTTCTTCTGACCTAGAGACACTTGTTATAAAGGTGACCAAGAAGACCTATGCTTCTTAATTAGTTTGCTTTTGTAATTGTTATATTTTGATTTAATTTTTTCTTTGTTTATGTCATAGTGTAATAGCATGGCTGTGGAGCCACAACAGAATTCAAAGGAGTTTGACTACAGTAACTGTTACTTTAATAACCAGCTTCAATATGTGAAAATCAAAGTTAAAACTTGCTATAAGCCTGCACTTAATTTGATACGGTTTGTGCTGGCAAGATCTCCGGCATTGAAGATCCTTACTTTCAAGGTTGGTAATCAGTCAGATGCATCTATATTGTCAAGTATCTACAGTGATATGTTGAAGATGGAGCGAGCATCACCTGAAGCACTAGTTGAATTCCTTTATTATGAGGACCTTAGTATATAACTAGTGTTGTGTTATATTTGATTTCGGCATTCAACGCCCCCAACTCCATTTGTTTTATTATGTTTTATTTTTCCTAGCTAGGGTTTTCATTGTTATGCCTCAATCTCTTTAAACAATAGATTTATCAGAACTTGTGACTCCATGGAACAAAATAGTTTTATGGCCATTTTAAAGTTCTAAGTATAGTTTATACGTTCAATTTTTTTTATTATTACGAATTTTAATTGTAATATAATTTACATATTTAAAAGAATATTTCGCAACAAATAAATTAACATTTATCTTAGTAGGTTAGAAATTAATGTAACGACAGGTGATACTCTCTTATTTGACCTATGGTGGAAAAAAATTGAAATGATTAACTTGGATATCAGTTGCTGAAACCTTTATAGAGAATAAAATAAAAAAGTAAACTAAAATGAACTTTTTTTATAAAAATTAATTTATGCACTTAATTTATTTAAAATCTCATTTAACTTTTTTAAAAATTAAAGTGCATAAGTTGATTTTCACAGAGACTCAAGAATTGAGTATTTAAAACTTTTTTCAAATGCAAAATTTCAACAAAAAAAAAAACATGCAGAAGCATATAATTCAATTATAGGCATAAGTAAGACAATAAAGGTTAGAGAAGAATGCATCAAGATTTAGGCGACTTATGTGTCTTCCAACATGAGAAAGAATTATTGTCCGTTAGATTTATTGGTTTTTTAAATAGATGGTTAAGATTTTTTCTTTTCTTTTTTTATATTTTTTTCTCTCTTTCTTTTCCTGTCTTTCCCAAATTTACCCCTTTCTTTCCATCTTCCATACTCAACTGCCGACCCCTCTCTCTCCATCTTCCATACTTCTCTAAACTTTTCCCTCTTTTTGTTTTGCTTTGTAATGGTTTCATCTACTGGTTGTGGACTGGTTTTTCCTTCTTTTTTATTTACCCTTTTTCTCTCTTCTCATTCCTCTCTGTCACTCCTCCTTCCCCAAACATCGTATCAGCTACAAGCACTACGGCGGCGGCAACGACACTGTCGATGAACTTGACCGCAACATCTGCGGTAGGCCTAACCACGAAAAGGCCACCACTAACGCTGCGCGTCGGAGCATCGCAGAGTTGGAGTGGCTAGGTCTGCACCTTCGTTGAAGGAGGCGATGGAGAAGGAGAAAGTGCGTCGCGGATCGTGCAAGAGATGGTAGTGAAGGAGATATGCGACTTCGAACAAAAAAACAGATTTGGGTTTTCCATGAACAACTACTCAAAAAAAAAAACAGATATGAGTTTTCCCTAAACAGTGACTCGATGAAAAAACCAGCTACAAATCAAGGCCTTAACATACTAAACAGTGATTTTTACTCTTTGTTGACTTTCTATTGTGTCGGAGAGGAAGAGAGAGAGTACGAGCAGGAAAAGGAACAAGGTGAAGGACATGGAAGGGGGAGTGTTGTCGGAGATGGAGGGATAAATTTGGAAATTAAAACAATAATGAAAAGAAAAAATTTCAGAAATGTAAAAAAATCTCATTGTGTAATAGCATGGCTGCGGAGCTACAACAGATTTCAAAGGAGTTTGACTACAGTAACTGTTACTTTAACCAGCTTCAAAATGTGAAAATCAAAGTTAAAACTTGCTATAAGCCTGCACTTAATTTGATACGGTTTGTGCTCGCCAGATCGCCGGCATTGAAGATCCTTACTTTGAAGGTTGGTCTTGGTCTAAATCAATCAGATGCATCTATATTGTTAAGTATTTTCAGTGATTTGTTGCAGATGGAGCGAGCATCACCAAGAGCACAAGTTAAATTCCTTTATGATGACCTTAGTAAATAGTGTTGTATTTGATTTTGGCATTTGTTTTATTATGTTTTATTTTTCCTAGGGGTTTCGTTGTTAGGTTATGTCTCAATCTCTTTAAACAATAGATTTATCAGAACTTGAGACTCCATGGAACAAAATAGTTTTATAGCTACTTTAAAGTTCAAGTATAGTTTATACGTTCAAAAAATTTTATTATTACAAATTTTAATTGTAATATAATTTATATATTTAAAAGCATATTTCGCAATAAATAAATAAATTAACATTTATCTTAGTAGGTTTTTTTTTTTTTGACCAAATTTATCTTACTACATTTCTAACCTATCTTAGTATGTTAGAAATGTAACGGACAGGTGATATTTTCTTATAAGAACTCTCAATTTAGCAATAAATTTTGTAAAACCAATTATCTAATGAAAAGTTATTAATCAGTGTAAAAATTCTTGACTGACAGTGGAGCAAGTCAATTTTTCTAAAAATTTTTATGAACTTATCATATATAATATTATATAAAATAAAATGTATATATAATTACTACATGGTGAAACAAATCATGGATTAATACTTTTACCAATTTAATGATCAGTCCAACTTAAAAACATTAACACCATCAATTGTTTAATAAAAAAATACAATTAAAATACTAGGAAAAACTAGTGATAAACAATAAGATAAAACATAAAAAGAAAATGATAATGCTTTAATTTAATTAATAAGCAAACTGCAGAACATGAAATGCTTTTGTTCCGGCACTTTACACTTAAAATTGACTTTCCATGGTTCATTTAATCCTCACTCTTGGGCTGACCCCATCTACTACAGAAATTCAGTATTTAGGCGAGCCAAATAGAAATCAAAACATGTAACAAGAGATTTAGAGTAGAAGAGAACAGAAAATTTTAAATGTGACAATAACAGAGTTCACTGTCAGCTTCTGAATTGATCACATATTTCCAGAAAAAAAATTCAAATTCTGCTCTCATTCTAGCATCTTAACGCTTGCAAACAGAAGGATCATTATTGCTTGTCTCTGCCCTCCTTTTCTGAAAGAGTTAAATAAAGATAAAATTGGGTTTTAGTGCAATTTAAGTTGCATATAAATATCATTTACTACAAAAAATGAAGGAACAAAACATTGTCGCATATGTAGTAACAATTAAAAATGGTAACCTCAATAATGTGTTAATAGAGAAATGTTATGTGTACAACCAATTATACAACTCAGAGTGAGAGAGAGAAATGTGAGATGTAATAAATGATGCAATGGAGAGAGATGGATACAAAAATTGTTGTTGTATAAAATGTTGTATGAGCTGTTGTATGAATAACACGACTCATTAAAATTTTAGTCAAACCAAAATCATGTATTAGCTTAATATGGTTAATGCTAATAACTATTGTCGATTCCTCTTTCAAACAGAAACTATGAAATATACTAGCTATGGCATGTAAACAAGGTCAACAAAATTATAGAATACCCCACTTCTAGTATTTGGTATTTTACAGGGCACCAAAATTTATGTAAATAATAAAATTAACATTTAATTTAACATAACACAGAAGAGTGGGATAAAGGACTGAGAGCAAACCTTGTCTTTTTGGTTCTTCAACTGCAAGGGATGAGGATCATGGGGTCTAATTCTGATGTTTTCTATACAACTTCCATTATTTACTCGATGTAATCTATGCTTCTGCTTCCTATACTTCTCACCTTTATCTTTGACCTTTTTGTTCTTCCTCTCATGATCTCTAGACTGGTTCGCTAACTTGGGCACTGCATTTGGTAGCCCCTTCTGGCCAGTGTATAACACATCAGCACAACACGTCTTTTTAACACAACAATCAAACGTGAATTTGAACTATTCAGTTTTGTTTAAGAATAGGATCAAATGTGCAGCCAGAAAAATCTTACAGAAGAAAGGTGGACTGGATTCATATCCCTCATATGGAAAGCTTCACTTAGTACATCCAAGTCAAAAGGACATAAGCAAGCTTTTTTCTCACTAGCTTCTGTGTTCTTACAGAGCTGATCCAGTTCCATTCCTTCTCCCTTCCTGATTTTTGTGTCACCCACCACATTGTGAAGATAATGTGTCTCTGAAATTGACATTGGGAGTGACTTCTTGCAGAAGAATTCATAGTAGGGCCAAAGTCTATATTGATTTATGAGATCACGAGTACCTCCAAGTTCTCTATTGCCTGATTCCAAGAAATAACCTTGCTAAACAAAATATACTTAAAGAAATATGAATTTCATGCATTGATTGCAACTTGCAAGTTTTCAAAAAGAAAGAAAAGAAACTGAGGAGCCATCTAAATCAATGTTCTGACAGATATTAATCAGCAGCACCTAATAACAGCTAATATATAGGGACCAAATGAGTAATTAAACCTAATATTTATTTTTCTATCCAAAAAGACAATATGAGAGTACTAAAGATCAAAAACTCTCTAGGAAACAAGTTAACATAGATCTGCATGTCAAAAGATTCAGCATAGAAAAACATATCTATGGCTCTTTACCTAACCATCTAATGCTGTTTCTTAGATGGCCTATTTCCATACATGATTTAGCTCGCCCCCAAGAAAGAAAAAAAAAATGTCTAATGATGTAATAATGAATTAGTAATCTTAATCTCTCTATAAACATTAACAGAGTTATCTTCCTTGAAGATAACTACATCCCAAATATAAGACATGGAAAATGTCAGCACTAACAGTTTTTCTTTAATTTTTAAAAGATAAAGAAATTAGTCTGATATTTGTTGTTGAAAAGAAAAGTATAATAGAAAGGGGAGGAATGGGAAAAGACGTTCAAGCTTTAATCATCACAATCAACTTAACATTTCTGAAGCTTTTACTAGAAAAGAAAGAACAATCAGTTCAGTCATACTAGCTTTTAGTCTTTTACCCATATGGCCCTATGCACATAGTAATAAGAAAAGTGAATATGAGCATTGGGCACTAGTTTATCAGATAACCCACTGAGGATAAATAATAAATTAACATACGTGATAGAGCCTAAACACTATGTTATCTAGTCATCAGTGACCTAATGTCAAAAGAAAGGTGGGGAATTTACACTTTTGAATGTTAGAGCAAGCCCTCACAGGACTTTTATAAATGACCATCTCATGATCATAAGGTCCATTAAGCTCCATTTGCTATATCACTGACTTTAAACCTCACGAAATTCTCCGTTCGTGTGGCTCCAATAACAGTGAACCAAGACAACAAGAAAGTTCTGCTGTAAACATTTTCTGTGGTACAGAAAGCTCTGATAACTACCAATCTTTTGTTTTTAACAGTCCATTGATTTAATGTCAACTACAAAAGAAATCTAATTTGCATCCCGTGAATGATTATATTGCATATGCTTTCACAGTGTTCCTGTTCAACTATTCTGACGAAGTAATCACCAAGTCCACTTCTAAGAACATATAGTTATCTAGCACATTCGCATCATCAATAAAAATAGAGAAGCAAACAATCAATAAGCTACATGTCAAGTTCTTACCCCTCCCAAATTTTTTGCCTTCAAGATCCATCTTTCAGATGACCTCACAAAATGCACCTCAAATGCATCTACCAATTACAATCAACAAATACATCCACCACCAACTGGAAGTTACTGCCTGAAAAAATGGACAACTGAGGAAGTTTCTAAGCACTGATTCTGAAGTTGTACACTCTCAACAAAATCTGGGATTACAGTATCTTATCTAACACATAGATGACATATGTAAAAGCATGCAGCAAACTATCTCAGACAATAAGCCCATCCGATAAAATGGCTTTCCCATACAAAACCATAAAAGACAAATCCACCCCAATACCCAAATGCATTATTATCTAATAAAGTTAAAAACTTTACTCGTTCAGAGTGAATTAAAAACAAGGGGCAGCGGATGTAGATCCGATCAAATACCCTTGGCCAAACAAAGCCCTGAAAATGAACAAGAGAAAATACCTGAGAACAAATTTTGAACCAAAACAAGATTTTGATCTGGAAACACACAAAAAGCTCCCAATATTCATTTTTTGTATTCTTTTTTTAGTATTAAAAAGGTGAAAGACAACCTCCGAAGGGGAAATCAGAAACCGCAGAATGAGATGAAAACGTACCCGATCTCAGAAATGGGCGAACCTGGGAATAATATTACAGTTTAAACTTTAAAGTTGAAAAACCTCTGTATTTAAATTTAGGTTTAAATATCTTTTTGTCCTTGTAATTTAGTATTTTTTTACTTTTTGTTCTTGCAAAATTTTGTTTATTTTGCTTTTCGTCCTTATAGTGGTTTAGATAGCGCTTTTTTCACTGTTCAAAACACTATCTAAACCACTATAAGGACGAAAAATAAAACAAACATAATTTACGATGACTGAAATAAAAAAAAATTGCAAGAACGAAAAGAAAAAAACACTAAATTGCAAGGACCAAAAAGATATTTAAACCTTAAATTTACGACTTAACCTTTAAGTTAATTTTTATTTTAAATTAATATTTTATTATTTAGACATTTTGAAAATAAAAAATAGAATGATATATTGTTATGTAATTTTTTTTAATTATTTCTTATTTAGAGTAGAGAACCAAATTAGATCATAGAATTACATTCGATGTCATTTTAGTCCTTAGAAATAACAATATTAAAAAAATTCTTAAAATTATAATTTGTCACTCATTTTAATCCTTCTATCATGTGATCTTTATTTTCTCTAACGGAAATACTAACATGGCACGTTGACACGTTGACTAATGACATGTGGATGCACGTGACACACATAAATGTTGTGTTATACGGGTTTGTCATGTGTTTTATAGGTATATCACTTGTCATATGAGTCTCTAAAATTATGAGTCTCTAAAATTAGGATAAATTGTATTTTTGGTTCTTTATTTTTTAAAAATTTCATTTTGTTCATTTATTTTTTTATGTAGTGGTCATTTTTTTATTTTGAAATATGATTTTGAACATTTTTTTACTAGTTCAAGACATAAAACATGTTCCACTAGATTCATCTATATGAAAACTATGGAACCCAACTGATGTTTGAACAAAAAATGGTCCAAACACATGGTAAAAATCAAAGACGAATGGAGAGGGGCCGAGCAAGGGCTCCCCCCCCCCTCTTGCGATTTTTCGTGTATATACATATATATTTTTAAATTAGTTAGTGTGAAATTGTGTAAAATTAATTATGTATGTTGTTATTATAATACTAGTTAAGGTTAACTAGTGTAAAATTAGTTGTGTTTGTTGTTATTATTGCAATAATTAAGATGATAACTAGTGTAAAATTATGTAAAACTTATGTGTTTGGTGTTATTATAATAACGGTTAAGGTTATTATTATTTAAAATAAAAATTAATTTCAATTTTAGTGTAAAAATAGTAAATATTTTTTAAAAATTATTATTTATTAAAAATTAGAAATTTAAACAATTATAAAGGAAGGAAAAAAAATCCAACCCTCCTTTTAATAGGTTTCTGAATCCGTCCCTGGTAAAAAGAGCGTGAAAAATTAGTTTCTCGAGCAATCATAAAAGAATATGATATTAGATTTTTCAATTTTTCAATTACTTGTTAGATTTACTTTTCAAGTAATTGCATCCCTGGTGCCAAATTTGATTTTCATCCCTTTTTTGAGGGGTTTTGAAATATCCATAAGAGCCTAGATCCAAATCGATCGTCCCAATCGAAATTCTCATCAAATTCATCCTAGGATATGAAAGTGCCTAGAGTACTTCTAATTAGTATCGCAACATCCTTTGTTCTAGAGCCTATGGGTAATTCATACACCCTTGCCCATAAGAGGCACATCAACAAATAAGCTTCCATTAGATTTTCATCAGCCCCCAAATCCTTCAAAACCACCAACTTTCTGTCGAAATTCCACAACCCACCTAAAAGCAAATGTTACTTGTCCCTATTGCTGAAAAACTGGAATGTAAATGGGTATCTTCCCACATCCTGTATCTCTACCCCCTTTTACCTTCCAAGCTTGGATCATCGTAATTTTGAATGCTCTGACATTGAAAAGGGTCGTTGTCACCACTTTTTAGGAATATCCCCCGTCAACAATTGTACTATTACATCCTTTGTATCATTAACGCACGCCAACATTCCATCTCTAACAAACAATAGAGAAGGGATATCTTTGAAATAACCAAAACAGAGATCAAGAATTGGTCTTAGGATGAAAACCTTACGATGCTAGAAGAAAACCCTAACTGAGCACAAAAAGGAGATCATAAAGAGCACATAAATTATTTTGATATCCCTCTTAATAATATTTTTTCACATATACGAATCCCGTATAAAAATTTTGTACATAACAAAACTTTACATTATTATTACACTAAATGATGACATTTTGATTATTGGTTATTAACATTCTTTTTTGTTTAGTATCCATTTACTTAGTCAACTTAGAGATCATTTGGTCTGAGAAACCATTTTTTTTTTTATGTTTTTACTTTATTTTCCATTTTTAAAAGTTTACTTAGGAAAAATTAAAAAGTGAAAGTGAAAAAGAAACAATGACGTTTTCACTATTTCCTATATAAAATTTTGAAAACATGAAACAAAGAGAAAACAAAAATTGCTTCTTGAAACCAAATGACCCTTTACAATTTGAGATAAAATGTGATCCCTTAAATTTTTTTCATGCATTGAATTTTAAGTTTGAAATCAAAATTATGCGCTTAAGAGATCTGAAACATTTTATTTGGACCAATACATATATTAATGGCTAATTAGTTATTTTCAAAATTAAAAAATTTGCCAAAAATCCATTAATCATTGATAAATGTTGTTAATCAATATAACAAAACATCATTATCCAAGGTAACAACAATGTAAAAATTTGATGTACAAATAACAAAACTATTTGAAATAACAGAATTATTAATCATAATATTATAATTTGTACATAAACACATTAAATTAGAACATTTTTTTTTTGCCCAACTTGATTCAGATAAGTCAAGATTTAATGTACTTTATTAATAGATATAAGACTAAAAATACACAATCCTTTATTCATCATTCCCTGAGTAAGAGGGATAAAGGTAATAAGATTTCATGACTATAGGGAATTTAAGCAAACATTTGCATGTTACATCACATAAATTTTGGTTTCTTTGTCTTTCTAGCAACATGAAATTCTATCACATTTTGTGAAAGGAGCACATAGTTTCGGCTGCCTCAAGTACATTAAGGTCACTTTTCACTCTTAATCTGAGCTCTTCAAATGCATCAAGTGTTTTTTCAAGCTCAAAGCGTTGTGTCCTTATTTTCTGTTTGATGCCCTCATCATGCTCTGCACCTTTCTTTTCCTCATAATTCTTTTTCTCCAGAATATCATCAAGTTCTTGATTATGCTCATCAATTTTAATAATGTCAGAAGAAGGGGCGTTTTGGGCCTCAGATGATGTAGGTTCTTGCTGAAGATGCTTGGCTACAACAACATCAACCCTTGGGTGCCCAAATGAGTAAGGCCTGTCTCCAGGGGAGAACACAACAATAGCAATCTCTGCACCGCACAAGATGGTTAACTCGTTAGCTTTCTTAAACAAACATGTTCGACGCTTTGAGAATGCGACCTGCCTTATCTTGAGGTCCTTCACCAGCTCAATCTCAATTTTTTGACGACCCATAATTCCTTCACCAAATAAAAAATCAAAATGAAAACAAGAGACAATAGACAAGAAATAGGGGTTATTGTAAAGGTTGGGGTTTTCAACTACCCCCACACCCTTTTTTATACACATACTAAATGAAGTTTCATGTTGAATTTATAATTTCTAATTCTTTTCATTTATGGACACTGTTTCCACTGACATTGAAAGTATTAAACATTTTCCAATTTTACAAATAAATATTTTTGACTTGTATTTTTTAAGTTCATTGGAATTAATAATGAATATGTGAGAATATTAGATTAATTGGAAAGCAAGAAATCTAATTCTAAGGATGGCAAAAACATCCGCACCTGCATATATCTGTGAATAAAATCCGCAACGGATAGAAAATAGGTATCTTTAACAGGTACCTACGGGTAACAAATACAAGTATTTTCACTACACGTTTGTTAACTAGCGGGGATGGGTATCATGGTATCCGTACCACATATACCCGTTAATATATATAAAAGGAGTGATCTACTCACTCCAAGAGTAAATATAAGAGACTTACACTTCATCATTACCATTCATTTTCTTGACATCTACTGGTTGTAATGAGTAACTAATTTTAACCATTAGATTTCAAGAAAATAAATAGTGAGGATGAAGAACAAGTCTTTTATACTTACTCTTAGAGTAAGTGGATCCCTCATCTCTCTCTATCTCTCTCTCTCTCTCTCTCTCTCTCTCTCTCTCTCTATATATATATATATATATATATATATATATATATATATATACATCATAATAAGTGTTGTGTAAGAAGAAAAATCAAGTCCCAAAAAAAGTGTCATTTTAGTTTTTCAATGTAATGTTAATTACCTTTTTCCACTAATACCCTTAACAAGTGTCATTTAAGATTTTGAATGTAACTTTAATAATAAGGTTAGTTTTGTAAAATTACTACTCTCTTTCATCTACTTATTAATTTTTCTTGATGTGTGTAAAAGAACCTAAGATGACACTTATTTTGAGACAGAAGAAGTATATTCTAGTGTAGTATGATTGTACTTATGTTTTGAGTGCAATTTTATTTGGACTTATATTTTAGTGTAGTTTTATTTGAGTTTATATTTTAGAGAGTAATTTTTAGATAATTTTATTTGGAGCTTACAAAATAAATTTTTATTTATTCATTTTTTAAGGAATATCCATGGATATTTTTAATTGTGTAGAATATTTGAATAATTTTAGTTGTAACTATTAAAACTATTTTTTTAAAAAGAAAATATTAGAATAAGTAAAAATTATAATAAAAGTGTTTTTTAAATATTTTTAAGCTATTTTTTTTATAAATATTCACATATACCCACAGACATTAAGATATCCACGGGACAATATTTATTATTAATTGTCAATAATTAAATAATTTAATATTTTCTATATAAAAAATGATAAAATATTAAATAAAAGAAAAAAATACAACCGACATAAACTTTACGCTTTTCACAAAAAAAGTACCTTCAACTTTTATTTTATTATGATACAAAATGGTTACTTCAACTTTTATTTTATTATAATTAGTCCTTAAGATTTACCTATGGTTATAATAAGTATTTCTTATAACTTAGCGTTAACTCATTAACGGAAGTGTGCTTAATTAGCATGTGATCTTTTTTTTTTTTTTTGTTAGCAAATAAAAGGATGCTTGCATAAGCATGACAATAGTGAGAGGAATCCTAACTAGGTTAGCATCCCAAACAGTACCAAACATAGTAGTTAATAGCGGCGCTTTCACGCGCTATAGCGGCGGCACGGAGCGGAGCGGCCGGCCGCCGCTCCGGTAGGTTACGTCGCGTCGCACTTGCCTCTCGCAGTGGACCAGTGGTCGCGCTGCTGTTCTCGGCCATTTTCGCGTAGAATCGTGGAGTTTTGCGGCGAACGCAGTCACGACAGTGAGGCTAGGGCGAGGGGAAGAAGACGAATCCAAACCTCGTCATTTTGCTTCTTTTTTTTTTTTTAAATTAATCATGAAATGCAACGTTTCACTTAAGGCTTATTTTAAAAAAAAAACAAATGCAAGTAAAATGCAGCGTTTCACTTAAGTTTATAAAAAAAAATAAAATATCACAAATCTGAAAGTAAAACACAACGTTTTACTTAGCCCTTTTTTTTACATAAACCGCCCCACCCCTCCAGCCTCTACACCTTCGACCTTCAGCCTTTGACCTCTACTTTTGCAGCGCAATGCTCTCGCGCTATCCACCCTAGGCGTAAGCTTCACCCCTTTTCCGGTAGCGCCTCTGGCGGCATTCCCGGCGGCGATTCCGGCCACTGTTTCCGGCTAGTAAACTTGAACCCTTTGCTTCTTCCTTTTCTTCCAACTTTCTTATTTTTTTTAAACTTCAGCAACTATGGCTTCACCCATTGAAAATGTTCAGCCACCACCAGCAACCACTAGATTGGTGAAGCCAACTGGTCCTAAATTGGACATGGCTTGGCAGTGGAACAACCTCCGAGATATCAACAATAGGAAGGCTGTAACTTATGATTTCTGTTTGAATACCAGCACTGGTGGTATTACCCGGGCAAAGAGACATCAGATGAGGATGAAGGGTGTTGTTAACAGCTGTAAGAAAATTACCCCTGATGTGAAAGCATTGCTCAAGGAAGCATTTGCAAAGAAAAAGGCTAAGAAGGATGCATATGCAGCTGAGATAGATGCAAAAGATGGGGACGAGGAAGAGGTGGAAGAAATCCACAATATTGTAACTGGAAAAAGGCATGCAGCAACAACAAATGTAGCCTCAACTGCTGCAAAGAAAGGAAAAACTGCAAAAGGTCCTATTGATTTACTATTTTTCAGGAAGCCAGAGGAAACTATTAAATTTGGCAAGAACATGAGGCAAACAAACGTGATCAATGTTGTTGATAAAGATGCAAGAGAAAGAACCATACAGTACATAGAGCTTTTTCTTGTTAGAAACAACATTCCTTTTAATGTTGTGCGGTCAAAAAGCTTCAAGTTAATGATTGAAGCAATTGGTAATTATGGCAAGTATCTAAAATCCCCCTCCTACCATGAATGTAGAGTTCCCCTTCTCAAGAAAGAGATGGAGTACACAAAGAATTTAATGAAAGATCATTTGATTGAAAGAGAAAATTTTGGTTGCACAATTATGTTTGATGGATGGACCAATAAGAAGAATAGAACCTTGATCAACTTCTTAGTAAGTTGTCCATCCAGTTCTATGTTTGTCAAGAGTGTTGATGCATCCTCTTACATGAAGACCGAAGAAAAAGAGTTTGAGTTGTTAGATAATTTTGTTGAAGAGATTGGAGAGAGCAATGTTGTTCAAGTGGTCACTGACAATGGAAGCAACTTTAAATTGTCTGGTAAGAATCTTGAATATTACTAATGCTTCAAATTCTGAATTGTTAAGATTATTTCTGATTTTAGTTTATTAAATTTAGACCACATTTATTTTGGACACCATGTGCAGCCCATTGTCTTGATTTAATGTTAGAAGACATTGGGAAGATTGCAAGAGTGAAGAAAACTATACAAAGGGGGATTAGTCTTATGGGCTACATTTATAACCACTCATTGGCATTGAATACTATGAGGAGGTTCACCAACAAAATCGAATTGGTTAGGTATGGAGTGACAAGGTTTGCTACAACCTTCCTCACGTTACAAAGGTTGCATAATAAAAAAAAACAACCTTAGAAGGATGTTTACTTCTGATGATTGGTTGAAGTCAAAGGCAGCCAAGGAAACTAAAGGAAAAAGAGCAACCGACATAGTGCTCATGCCTACCTTTTGGGCTGATGTGATTTATACCCTCAAGGCTATGGGACCAATTGTTTAAGTTTTAAGGCTAGTGGATAATGAAAAGAAACCTGCTATGGGCTATATTTATAAGGCTATGTATAGGGCGAAAGAAGCTATCCAAAATGGATTCAATGGAAACAAAGAGAAGTACAAGGAGGTGCTTGATATAATTGATAGAAGATGGGAGAGCCATCTTCATCACCCATTGCATGCAGCACATCATTATCTCAATCCTGAATACTTTTATGGCAATCCAAGACTTGAAAATGATCCAGAAGTGATGGATGTGTTGTTTAAGTGTATTCAAAGGCTAGCTGCAACTCCAAAGGAGGAAGATGCTGCAAATACTGAGCTGTCAATTTATAGAAGAGCTGGTTTCCACATGGGCTATCCCATAGCAATAAGACAAAGGTCTAACTTGCATCCTAGTATGAGAATTTTGGATCAAAGGTTGCTGTATAATTGTTTTTGCAGCTGTATAATGGTTTAATTTTTAATTAGCTGCTGTTTAATTGTGTTTGCAGCTAAATGGTGGAAGAATTTTGGATCACAAGCTCCCAATCTACAAAGGATTGCCATTAAAGTGTTAAGCTTAACATGTAGTTCATCGGGATGTGAGAGGAACTGGAGCATCTTTGAGCATGTAAGTAATTTCTTAAATTACTTCATTTAAAATAGTTTAGTGTAAGAATGTGAAAGTGAAACTATTTTTTTTTTTATGTTTGTATATAAAATAGGTTCATTCTAAAAAGAGAAGTAGGCTTGAGCATCAAAGGTTGCAAGATTTGGTATATATCAAATATAACCAATCACTCAATGAGCGTTTTGATTGTAAAGATGTGAAAGATTCCATTGTCTTGAATGAGGTTGATGAGAGTAATGAATGGTTGTTGGGGGAAATGGGCAATGAAGATGAAGAAGCTGTCCAAGAAGATGAATTAGTGTTTGATGATTTAACTTGGGGAGATGTGGCAGCTGCAACTGGGGTTAAGGAGCCTATTACATACACTAGACAACATACAAAAGCTAAAAATGCAGCTGCAACTTGTAGATCTAGGCCTATTGGTCATGAAATTAGAAGTGAAGAGGAGGAGGAACAAATCTACAACAGTGGAAGTGATGAAGATGATGAAGCAATGCTTGACCTTGTAGCTAAAGATGATGACATTTAAATCCTTTTAATGTTCTGTACTGAATTTGCTAATTGGCTTTAGCCTTTAAGCCTTAGAAACTTAAACTTTTTTTATTTGATTTCCTTAATTTTTTGTTGTTTCGGATATGCAAACAATGACTATTTTTTTGGACATGGTGATATGTTGTTATGCAGCTTTTGCTATTTTGGAACTCTTGGTTATGAATCTTAATTAGAAATTTAGAATGTGTTTAATTTTAGGTGATTTTCTTTAATTTTCAGCACATATATATTATATACATCTTGTAATATAAATGCACTTAGGGATCAAAATAGTGGTCATCCCGCTACCGCTATCCCGCTATAGTGTTTTTGGAGGGCGGCCGCTACACGTCGCTATCCGCTATTAACTACTATGGTACCAAACTACTGCAGCACACTCAATATATTAAAAAGAAGGTGAACTAATTACAAAACACATGGGGGGCAAGACCGAACCCATGGCAAAAAGCAATCACCTGAATCTAAAGCTAGGAAGACCATGTGTATTCCTAGATAAATCTATTGAAATAAAAGTAGGAATAAGATCCCACCACAAAAAACTCTATATAGAAGTTATGTGAGAAGCTAACCTAGAGAAATCTGTTGAAATAAAAGTAGGAATAAAATCCCCTCACGATAAATACGACCATGAAATCCATAATTTTAGTCATAACTATACAATTTTTCCATCTATTCCTAATATCCCAAGGAACAATTTTATCAAAGGAAAAAGCTTGAACCACCAACCTAGAATCACATTCCAGCCACAGCTTACGCGAACCATTCTTGAAGGCAATTTCGATTGCCAACATAGCTCCAACCAGCTCTGCATGAAGAGCATGTTTAATGCCAAGATTTGCAAAAAAATAATCGAGGGTGGCAGCATTATTGTCCCTGAAGATCCCACCACAGCCAGCTAATTCAGGTGATCCTTTAGAGGCCTCGTCAGTATTACATTTTATCCAACCACAAATTGGGGGATGCCATCTAACTTCCTTAATGGAAATGGAACGCCTAGTGTCCGGAAATAGCAAACAACTTAAGAATAGAGAATTCTGAAATAAATGAAGACATAGTACTTGAAGAAGCATTGCCCGACAAATGGACATTGGCAGAGATTAAATTGATGGCATCATGTAAAGAGATTTTTTGGTTGTCAAACCTGAGTTTATTTCTGTAGTGCCAACTCACCCAAATGATATTGGTGATTGCAGCCAAGATAGTATCATGAACTTGCTTAGACCAGTTTTTGGAGCAAACAACTAAAATGCTGAGAATGGTTGATTTGTCTAAAACACAGTTCAAAATGCTACCAAGCCAGTCCCAAAGTTGATTAGCAAAGATGCAACTTAAAAATAAGTGACATGAGGTTTCACAAGCCATCCCACAAAGGCTGCACATAGATACTGTTTACATCGTTGGCAAGCGCACCAATCGGTGTAGTATTTTCGATATTTGAGTACAAAGTCGTCTCCACAGGGACTTGTTCGTACTAGGGTTTTGTGCAAAATCAAAGTCTAAACAAAAGAATATGTTGTTTTAGTGAAAAAAGTTCAAAAAATAAATTCTAAGTTCTAAAATAAACTATTAAAAATAGGACACATTTCAAAGAGGCAAGAGATCAAACAGTTGGTGTGCAGTGGCTGAGAACAACAATAAAACAAGCTAGTTGGGGTATTTGGTGATAATTGGCAAACATCTTAGTAATATAAATTATTTTTCTCCATTTAATGAAAATCCTAGTGCTATCTCAACCCACTTAAGTCTTCTAAATTCCTCAAGTGAAAGAAGCTAAATCACTTAACTCTACACCTAATCCCTTAGCAAGTGAAGTTAAATGATTTGTTTAAGAGCAAGGATCATTAAGAGACTAACAAACATCACTCTATTCCTAGATGAGACATTCATTAGATACCATTATCAAATCTTAGTTTTCAAAGCATTTCCCAATGACAATAAAAACAAATAGATAAAGTGTTTGGGTGATCAAGCCAAGAACCAACATTAAACACAGAGAAATAGTATTAACACTGAATATTCATTAAATAGATAGTAAGAGTGATTACATGAGAGTTGCTAGTACACCAAATCCCCAACTACAAAGAAGTTAGCTCCTCATTGTCATGAGAAGCCACCAAAAATTACAAAGAACAAAGGAAAATCGAAGAGAAATGGCGAAGAATGGAAGGAATGTGGTAGGTAAGAGCTTCAGCAGCCAACAACAACCCTAGAATGATCTGATCATGATCCCAATGACAAGATACTTTAAATAGGGTGAGAATCTCTGTTTTGTCACTTTTACATAAAGGTACAACTCGCTTAGCGAGCAACAGCTCGCTAAGCGAATTACATTAATTCCAATTCTTCTTCAGGCAGAGAGATTAACTCGTTTAGCGAGAATGAGCTCGTTAAGCGGATTTGACACTTTTCAAGTTGCCTCTTCAGCTTCCAATCCCGCTAAGCGAACAAAACTTCTCTCTTAGCCAACAACTTGCCACGTGTCCTCTTCAGTGCAAGCTTTCTCGTTAAGCGACAGCAACATCTAACTGAGCGAGCAGTCTTGAATTCCTTATCTTCAGCTCTTCTTCCAGTGTACTTAGACTCTGCAAAAACTCAATTAAAAAGCTAATAAGTTCCTAAAATTAACTACATGAAAACTAAATCCTAAAAGAAGTAATTCCTAATTAAAAGGGACCAATCAAAGCAATAAATGAGAAGAAAATGAGATAATTACTATGAAAATTAAGTGCAAATGTAAGTATGCACAACAATTATCAGATACCATGTGGCATCCTCTATTCCAAAGGTTGTCGTCCGTTGGCATTTTATGCAAAATCAATCTCCATAAGAGAAACAATTTGGAGGGAGGGATGAAAAGGAACGCATTCCAAATTGATCATGTGGTTTAGAACGCTAATGATTCCAGCATGTGATCTTTATAATGACGCATCAAAACATTATATTTCTATTTTATTGACATTAGAATCAATTTTTTTTTTATCAATATCATTGGTTCAAATGATACTGGTTCGATTCCTTTAAATAAGATTTCGGATTCGAATCTTATGGAGAGAAAAAAAAACTTAATTAAGAGAAAATACTCTACTAAAGTCAAACCAAGTCATATGAGATTGGGTCAAGTTGAGTTAGTCGTATTTTTCTGACCCATGTTGACTCTACTACAAAGCTATGGTTCAAATTAATTTTGGAAGAAAAATATTTAAAAGGCCTATTTATTTTGCATATCCCAAAGAAAAAAAGGAGCCTCGTATACATGAAATTATGTAATGAAAATGATTAGGGAAGGGTCAAATATATTTTTGGTATCACAAGAGACTACTTACTAGATTTGAGACCTTCATTCAAGTCGGTACCTTATGTTGATATCCATGCTGCTGAGTTGAAATTATTGGTTTAACTAGTTAATCTGGACACAAGCATTCTATCAAAAAAGTAATTGAACCCGGGGTAGCGATTTCCAATTCTGCATAGAGGTTCATTCAATAATCGTCTCAGTTGTTCATAATAATAAAAAATAAAAAAAATTCTCAGTCAATGACCCTTGGAAAAGGCAGTGCCACAATATTTATACCGAAACCCCAATCATCATTTGGTTTTCCACTACCTTTGCATAATCAAACAAATTGTACCAAAACCCCAATCATCATTTTCCCCATTTCAGGGATCAAAACACTCAACTGGAGTTGAAAGCTTGGAAGACCAAAAGGGAAGCACGTTGCAATTTTTGGGGCGTGCATGAAGATCTCACACATGTGACATGTCAATTATATTTCCCTATTTCCCTTTTACTTTTTCAATGGATTTTATTACCGATTATCTTTCTTAATCAAAGTTTTATTTATGCAATTGCGCATACTTAGAGGATAAATTAAGGAATGAGGTGGTGATGAGGTGAAAAACATTATTAGGGTGTCTATTTTTCTTTTTTAACGTACTTAGGTTTGCTTCATCACACCAACTTTTATGCGTCGAGATTCCTTGTAAAATCAGCTACAGGTGTTTGACTACTTTGCAGATTATAAACAATTATAAGTACAATTAAATTTGTTACATCTTGTGTCATTAGATAATTTAAAATTGAATCCAATGATTAATATTCGGTGGCTAATATTCAATGGAGTACAATGTCAACCATTTGAAGTTAAGAAGCAATCTCCTTGCTAATTCCGTGGGGGTAGTTTTGAACGTTGTTGTTGGAGTTGTTTATTTTGTTCGCTTTTCTCTGGAATGCATAAAAAAATTATCAATTTCTTGGTCAAATCAATGTTGTGGATCGGTTATCAATTCCGTTAGGATATTGATCCCTGAAATGGGAGAAAGAGTAATATATATATATATATATATATATATATATATATATATATATATATATATATATTTAAATTTATCCTCTTTCAAACA
Organism: Pueraria montana var. lobata; assembly: GCA_026413185.1. Lineage (NCBI taxonomy): Eukaryota > Viridiplantae > Streptophyta > Magnoliopsida > Fabales > Fabaceae > Pueraria > Pueraria montana. Next base: position 20,917,961 of record CM048648.1, on the reverse strand, counting down.
TTAAATATGTACACCTTATTCAAATTTTGGTTCATCACATTGTGAAGAAAATTTATTAGATGGTTTTGGACCACCACTTGACTAATGGTCATGGTTCCAACTAATATTTATATAACACATTCAAATTTTATAATTACAAAAAAAAAAAATTAATACTTATTAACATATAAAGAATTTCTTCATTGTGATAGATTAATTCTTTTTTACTAGACTCAATTTTCATTAGGTAATAGTATAATATAATAAGAAGAGAGAGATAAAATAAAATAACAAATATTAATAAGATATTTGCTGTATAAGAGTGTCTATAAAGAGAAATAGTTTACGTTGAACTTGAAGCCATAAAATTAGGGAGCAAGTCCTTATGAAAGTCAACATCACTCTTTAAAATAGACGTAGCTTTTCGTCCTTGCATGAAAATAATTAATAAGGGTTAAGTGGGAGGGATAAAATTGGTAGATGATTGTATCCTTAAAAAAATGGGTAGGTGAAAGAGGATGTAAAAAATAGCAATGTGTTTGAACAAATACAAGTCTAGATTCATTGCCAATGTTTACTCTTCAAAAGAAGCCAAACTAGGACACAACCGGCGATGCAATACAAATATTTTACATATTGAAAAGGAAAAACTTGTGAATCAGTCTACATAAATTAAATTAGTCCTTGATTTACGTGAAAATGCCCACATATCATATCATATAAACTAGCAGTGGAACTTATGCATTGTATGATTTTTTTTATAAAAAAAAAACAAAGAGTAAAAAAGTGAGGAAAAAAAAGGTTAAATAACTTAAAAAATTGATCAGCCAACACATGACAATGATTGAACATACTATTAATTGATTACATATAGTTCAACGATTATGCATATTCCTCATCGTTTGTCTTTCTTACAATATGCATACTTCTAGCATTTCCAAAAATGTTACTTGCACTCCAAATGGTGAATGTAATTGTACATCCAATTATGACTCAATTATTAATTAACACAACAAACTAACAACACATTATATGATATGAAAATAAGTTACTATTAGTCTGTCAACCAAATATATACACCTTGTTAACTAAAAATTTGATTATCGTTAACCAGCATATACTGATATACACCATTTGGTCTAAAATGTTTCCCATTAATCCACACAGTCAGCATCATTCTTTTTCAACTAAGTAACATTCATGTAGACTTAATAGTCAATAGGATACTGGATCAAATCTGAATTAGCTAGTTAGAAAGCTTTAGTTACCGGTACTCAAACAACTGGTTCAAAGTAAATTGTAATAGTACTCTACATTGTGTCTACAATGGAGATATATAACAAGGTAAGAGTGGTTATTCTGGGCTAGAATACCAGAAATTTATCTTAGCAGAGCTGTGCCTTACATATGATCAGAAATATTTCTTACCAGACTCTATTCACAATTGCAGTCCGGATTTCCCTATCTGTACAATTTTTTTTTCTCCTTATTTTAGTAAAAAAATATCAAATCAGGTATTCGGAATACATTAAGAAAAGTGCATCAGGGTGATCTTTAGGTAAGCTGTTGATATAAAGGTAGAAACGCAACAAGTCCTCCTTGGAAACTGTTTCAGCATCAACAACATCTTCATTACAAGTGAGTACCCATAGATCCTCAGAATTAACTCTCCTTAAGCTACCACGGCAAAAAGGGCAAGACTCTGACCTCGTGTTCCTGCAAGTTGGAAAGATTCAGCATAAGGGTGTTACAAATGATGATAAACTATAATCATTAGGGTCAGCCTAGTGATAGAGGGTTTGGGTAGAATGCATCATATCTTAGGCTCAATTCTCAATGCGACCATTGTAAAAAAAAAAAAAATGATGATAAACCAATTTGAACATGCAATAAGGTGACTAAATGTGCATGTTTAATATGAATACATACCACTTGCGGTAGCATTTGATACACATGGCATGACAGCAATTAGGCAAAACCATTTTGGTGCAAGGCTCTAAGCATATTCCACATTCATCTTCTCTTTCTAAATCAACATTGATCAGTTTCCCATCTCCTTCAATCATTTTCTTGCCATAACTCGAGCCATCTATGCTAGAATGACCTTTCTTACAAATGTCCAACTTCTCCAAGCTACCATGTAGCCGCTCGAGAGATGGAAGGATAACGGCTAAAGTACAATATTTAACCCCAAAAAACAGTGAGGAATAATTAGTAAAGGCAGCCACAAAAATTAGCATTTTTTTTTTGAGGGTGGAATAACTAAAACAAAAGGTGCTTTTTGAAAGTCAAAGATTCACGCACCATAAAAGTCCCGGATGGTGGCTTTCCTTCCATGAGAAGTCATATTTGATCTACCATCATTGTGTACCTTTGGTAAAAAAAAAATAGGAGAGCAACAACAAAAGAAAAAACATGGGTCAATTACAAACATTGGCAATCCTATACCACAACATAAAAAACAAAAGAGAAAAAAACCGCACAAAACCAATTTTGTTGAATCAAAAGCTTATCACAAGAAGGTTAAACTATTCATTTGGTCCATATAGTTGTCCTCATTTTAAGTTTTAGTCTCTATACAAGAAAATTATAAGTTTTAGTAATGATTTATCACTGCCAGAGAGATTTTATAACAGTTTTACACTGCCAGAAATTCTTCTCTAGTGTCAGCATCAGATACCAAAATTTAACTTTTATGGATTTGTAGAGAATAAAACTTTTATAGTATTCTGGTACAGGGACTAAACTTTAAAACGGAGACAACTATAGCGACCAAGTGAATAGATTAACCTTACAAGTTACAAGAATTACAAATATCCATCCATCCAAGAGTTCACCTTGTATACAACTATGTGGAAGAGGTCGAGATATCTGTGTAGAAAGCATGTACAAGAACAATCCATCCACTGTAGCAACAACAGAAAGAGAGGAGCCAACTGGTTGTAAACCAATTTCATTTGAAGAAGAGTCCCACCCTTGGCTCTGGGAATTGCAGCAGCCCTAGACAGCACATACCCAGTATTGAAATTCAGAGGATGCACAACACAAAAGAAAGTAAAAAAGAAAACACACACACACATAGTATATTTCATAGTCCCAAACAAAGAATTTGACAATCAAATTTACCACCAAATTCCAGTTTGACACACAAATTCAATGAAAAAGCACAAAAATTTCCCACTTTATCAACCACTAGGAAACAGTTAGAGATGATCAATCTCAATCAAGTAACAGGCAGATGCTTATCGAGTGATGATGACACCCCATTTCAAGTCCTACAGCCTTTAACCAAGTCAAAACTCCTTCTCTACAAAGAACCCCTTTTTTCACTTTTCATAAAATAAAAAACTATACATAAGAAGAACGAAAGTGATAGATAAGTAAGTTGTTAAGATGAAAATAGATAGAGAGAAAAATGAAACTAACAAAGCATTTGCATGCTGTATATCAGCCTCGAGCAATTTGAGGGAATCCGAGTAAGGTAACCGGGAAAACTGGTATTCCATCATTTCCATCTTGCTTCCTAATTTCTTCTTCAGAGCAGCAAAAATAAAAATAAAAATCAAAAGGGTCTCAGAAAAGAGCAAAATTTCCTTCCCTATTTCTCTCCCAGTATTTAGATGATGAAGAATCTTCTTTTCAGAAGGGGCATAATCTTAATCAGTTAATCCAATAGATGAGGATGAGGGAACAAATTTAAAAAAAAAAAAGGGCTTTGGCTTTGCTTTGGTTTTGTTTTTGTAGTTTGTTAAATTTTTGGTGCTTGGTTTGTGGTGGGTGGGTGGGTGAGAGAGAGAGAGTTGAGTTGAGGGAGGGAAGTGAAGGAAGAAAAGAAAAAATGATAGGAAACGGAATGCCGTATGAGGTTGTGTTGCGTTTCGTTGTTTTCTATGATTGTGTGGAATGCTGAGTCATGATGTGATTAGACCGAGACGAGTCATGAGGCAACACGACTGTGAGTAATATTTACTGTGCTGGCTTCACGCACACACACTGTTTCCTTGTTAATTAATTCAGGTTTCGTCTCTTAGTAGAGGGAAAGGAATCAAAAGGGTCCCGTATCTATGTGATAGATCATAAGTAGTATATACGTTAATTTTATGTGTATTTTACTATTTTTGTTAGAGCCAAAAAATTGTATATATATATATATATATATATATATATGAGAAGGGATCAAATTATACCGGTGTAACTTTGATCAACTATTACATCATTTAATAACTTTCAATTGGATGATATTTTCATAAAATCGTTGGATTGAAAGTTTCTTTCACATAGATCATATATACAAAATTTTATATTAATCCAAAATTATTTGCTACCTCATTCATGTAGATTAAAATCGATGTAATATAAACTTTTTAAAATATAATAAAATATAGATTATTTGATCACCTTCTCATTGTTATTCAATTTTGACAAAATTTGACACAGACAATCTCGATAGTATATAGATACAATTCAACGGTTGGATCGGTAAAAATTACATTATATATCAAGTTATTAAATGGTGTAATAATTTTTAAGTTACATCGGTATAATTTGATCTCTCATATATATATATAAAATAATAATTTATGCAATATATTTTTTCTGTTTATTCCTATTTAGTAAGATTTAAATTAGAAGGAATATATATTTCTTTTTATAAGACTTCATCCATAATATTTCTTGTATTAATTATTTTTAGACTAAAACATGTATAATCAATTTATCAGCAAATAATTAGAAGATAGAGATGAATATTAATAACAATGATAGCTTTAGAAAAAAAATATAAATTTAAAATAAATTTATTGCTATAAACTAAATTAACTATTTTTGTTAATCCTGATTAATAAGGTAATTGGATCTTATAAATAGAAACAAAGGTAGTATATAAAATGAGAAAATAGATTATGCACTGACAGTGTAAAATAATTTTACATTGTCATCCAATCACAACCTATTATGTATGATAAGTTTGTTGACTTTCATGATAACTACACTAAAAATTATGTCAATGATGATTTGTGATTGAATGACAATGTAATAGATTTACTGTTGAGTGGGAAGAGAAAAAACTTACAATAGATTTACTGTTGAGTAATAAAAAATTATAAAAATTAAATTTTAAACATACAACTTTGTAAAAGTCACGTAATAATACAATTACCCATACAATTTAAAAAGCAAATAAAAAACAAATTGGGAACAACAAAAACAAAACATAAAAGCAAAATAGGAGTAGTAAAACGAATGATAGCACATGAGTGTGGAATAACAAAGAAAGCAAAGAAAGGATGCATAATGTAATTTTATTATTAGCAAAACAAATGAAACGAATGTAATTTTTTTTGTTACTTGTAACCAAAAAAACAATAATTTTTTGTTACTCCTAACCAGGGCATTCGTCGTGGTTTTTTTTTTTTTTTTTTCCCTGCTCCCCACCAATACATTTGCAATGTTTGAACTTGGAAGGTTTAATTTTTATAAAGTTGGCTTCAATACCTTTTTAGTCCCTATAATATAATATTATTTTCATTTTGATCCCCTTAATTTTTTTAATTTTTCATTTGTTCCTCTTAATCTTTTTGGTTCCTATAATTTTTTTTTCTATTCTAGTCTCTATAATCTCTTTTTTTCTATTAGTCCCTATGAGTTGAACCTCCGTTACATTTAACGGAGAAAACCTAACCGTGAGGGTTGCAATGAAATAAAAAATATAACAAGGTTGAACATTAAAAAAGAACCAAAATATCTCCATATTACAAGGACTAATTAAAAAATTATTCAAGTCTTTTTATTTTAAATTCTACTTAAAAAATATTCATACAATAAAAAAATACATTTTACTGGTTATTTATATGTTGTCCTCCTTATCACTTTCTCTCTCCTCATCATATCTGATCGTATGGTGGCTATTGATAAGGTACAGGTAGTAACTAGTAAGGTATAGGAAAGGGTATTATTTGTAGGATTCCTTGTTTGAAGTTGCCAAACTTAGACGTTTACCTTCATAGAGTTTGTTTTAGATTATTGTCTTATCATAGATTCCTCTTGCATTAATTTTAATGAATTTATAAATCTATAAAAAGTGTCATTTGACTTAATCAATAATGCATAATCTTTTACTGAATCTAAAGGAGAAATATTATATAGATTGTAATCTCACTTTAAAGGAAACTTTTTATTCCTATTTATTTATTATTCATCAAATTTCAATATATTATTAATTATCATTTTTTAATTATACCAAAATTAATAAATGAGAAAAGCCGAAAGAAACAAAGAATGTATTAGGAAATTATAAATAAAAGATTAACTATTTTTGTTAATATATATTATAACATTAAATGGCATATGAAAACAATAATATATATATATATATATACATATATATATATATACATATATATATATATATGGTTTAAATATCTTTTTGATCCTTGTAATTTAGTATTTTTTTGTTTTTCATCCTTGTAATTTTTTTTTTATTTCAGTCCTTGCAAATTATACTGATTTTGTTTTTCGTCCTTATAGTGGTTTATATAGAGCTTTTTTCACTGTTCAAAGCGCTATCTAAATTACTATAAGAACGAAAAATAAAACAAACATAATTTGCAATGACTAAAATAAAAAAAAATTACAAGGACGAAAAGCAAAAAAACACTAAATTACAAGGACCAAAAATATATTTAAGCATATATATATATATATATATATATATACACACACAATAAAGATGAAATTAAAAACAATATCATAACTAGACTCACCAAACTAAAGAACTAGGAAAGAAAAAATATAACCATAAAGTGCATGGATTAAGTGACATAAGATTATTCTAATTTAACTAATGAACTCAAATTATCTCCGATGAAAAATATTTGTAGTCTATACTAAAAAAAAAGAAAAAAATATATAAATAAAACATCTTTTAGCCCAGCTAGTTTAGACAGAAACCGATTAATTACTACCGAAGCACTTAAAAAATAAAAATGATGGGGCATCTCAAATTAGACAATCATTCCAATATTTAAATCTTTAACGTAATTGAATAAGTAATATTTTATACATAGTAAATTTTTATTTAGGCTTGTAACATTAGATTGACGTTATCTGATTTTTGAAAGATCAATAAGGAATAATACTTTTACATATAAAAATAATATTAATTTAGTCTTTTGATAATAAAGTAATAATATCCATTTGATTCAGGCACCATCTTACCATTCCTCCAAAAATAGGTACCATGTACCAGATGTTAAACCTATCATATTATATGATCGAGGGACTAAAATTGATGTTAATTTTCCTTTGAGAATTAAAATGATGTCAACTCAACTTTTAAGGATATTAAAATAAATGTTTATTTTAATTAAATTTAATCACTTTTTTAAAGAAATCTCTTCATAAGAATTAGCTCTGCTCCCCCTTCCCCTAATTGAATTAGTGTTGTTGTTTTTTTTTTTAAATGTAACGTCATAGGGAATTATAATGACAGTCAAACCATCACCAATTAAGATATTGCAGATGTAACACATTAGGTGAAGATTTAAAGTACTATATAAATTCGTTAAAAAATATTATGGAGTTCAACGAGCTTTTTTTTTTTTTATCCGTAGGAGTTCAACGAGCTTTTTTTTTTTTTATCCGTAGGAGTTCAACGAGCTTTTGTAAATGAGTTGAAGTTGAAGAAATATTAGATACATATTTTTCTAGCTTTTTAAATCATGTATCTTATCCTGTTTTCCTTCTGCGATTCACACATGGGTGGCTCCTCAATAGAAAACAATATGTTGTCACCTTTGAAGCATATCGTTGAATATTTTAGACAAACAAGCAATTATTATTACATTATTATTCACCTTACGTTTTTATTATGATTAGGTGCGCATAGATGCACAATTCATCAAAATACGATCAAATCCACCCACATATGAAGATTCTGGATAATAAAGATAATTACTCTATAATCTATCTTCAGCGATAGTTATATTTAGTAAATTAGATTAAAAAAGTTTTAATGTAGTATTTAATGTTATTAGTGTAGTATTTACATAAATAAACAAATAAAAATAATTTTCTAATATAGTATTAATTAAAGTAATTATTGAACATAATATATAATTAAATTTAATAACACTATATTAATTAGATTTAATAAATGTAATATATATTTATTAAATGTATGATGACTTTTCATATAAATCTAATAATCTATATATATATTCAAAAGAATATATATGGGTATTAAAAATCGTAATAGATACTTTTTATTTAATAATATTTTGAATATATAGTATTTATTTTCATATAAATATATATATATATGGGTATTATGAAAATAAGTACTATATTTTATTATTAATTAAAATAAATATTTTATAAAATAGAAGATTTAAATGTATATAGTGGGTAAAAATATATTAAATTTTATTTTTTGTGTAAAAATTAGTTTGTAAAATAGAAAATTTTAAAGTATATTAATAAAATATAGACTAATTAATATACACATACATATACGATAATAAATTACTCTTAATTTCAATATTTAATGTGTATTTTGAATTAATTATTATGTATTATTTAAAATTTGAGTAAATAGTCTACATACTTACAATGTAAAGAAACTTAAACTATCATCCAATCACAAATTATTATGTATAATAAGTTTTTTAACTTTTATAATAATTATGTTAAAAGTTATGCCAACTTTTGATTGATTGAAAATATAAAATTTTTCACACTAACAGTGAATAGCCGCCATTAAACTCTTAAAAATTTACTGTATACTAAAAATTCTTTATTTTATTTATTATCGATGATAGAAATACACAAATTAAGTATTCATATAGTATTTATTGTTATTAATATATAATAATCTTGTAATTATATAAATAAAAGATTTTTTCATTACATAATATTATTTATTTTGTGTGTGTGAACATATTTAATATTTATTTATTAAATTATTATTATTTTATATTTGTCTCTGCATATTAAAATGTATTATTAAGTAAAAGTAACTATTATAGAATCTAATATATACATATATATTAAATTTTAATTTTTTTAAATAGATATTTAATAAAATAGAAAAATTTAAATATATATTAATAGAATGTGTAGAAATTAATATATATACACATAGATATATACATTAGTAAATTATCTCTTAATTTTTATCCTTAATAAGTATTTTTAATAAATTATTATGTATTACTTAAAATTTTGGTATATACTAAAATTAATTATTTTATTTATTATTTTTTATAAAAATACACAAATTAAATATACATATTAACCTAATGGATGTAGCTCAGTTGACAACACGCGCTGAGTTTGTGGAGGAGGACCTAGGTTCGATCCCGCAAAATACATCATTGAGGAGAGGCGATGAGCTTTAAGTCGATGGCTACCAAAAAAAATATATATACATATTAAATTTAATGTTATTAATATAAAATTCTTATAAATATATAAACAGATTTTTTCTTATATAATACTATTTTTTATTAATTAAATATAGTAAATTATTATCTATAATAATATTATTAAATATTTAATTTATTATATATATATATATGAAAATATTTAATATTTCCTTAAATAAATATGACTTTTTATATTTGTCTCTGCATATTAAGAATGTATCGGTGTGTGTGCTTTATAAAATATTTTATTATTTTATATAGAAAAACTTAAATATATTTTTATATAATATGTAGAAATTAATATATTCATGTACATACAATAATAATTTATTTCTTAATTTTTATTCTTAATAAGCATTTTGAATAAATTATTATATATTATTTAAAAATTTACTATATACTAATTTTTTTTATAAAAGGCACAAATTAAATGTTCATGTAATATTTAATGTTATTAATATAATATTCCAATAAATATATAAATAAACAATGTTTTCCTTATATTATATTGTTTATTATATTTATTAAATATAGTACCTCCAAGGGTGTTATAGTATCCATGAGTATTTATGGATATTTGTTAAAGGGAAAAAAGTACTCAGCTCCCTTAAACTTGACTCTTTTTACAAATAGACACCTTAAACTTTCATTTTGTCCCAATTGGTCGTTAAACTTTATCTCTTTTGCAAATAGGCACCATGAACTTTAATTTCAATTAAATTAATCCTTAAGTTTTACCTCTTTTGCACACAAACACCTAAATTTCAATTTCATCTCAATTAATTTTTAAAATTTGCATCTTTAATAAATAATCTCTTATATTAAATTGGAGTTAAATTACTAACAAAAAAAATATCAACTATTTATTAGTTTTATTTCTATAAATCCCTTTTCCAAACATTAAAACATATTAAGATTTAGAATTAAAAAATGTAATAAATACTTTTTTGAATAATGTTATTATTTCCTTTTTCTATATATATTTTCTAAATTCATATTCTTTATATATTTTAAATATGAAAAAATAAGTTGTAACAAAAAAAATTAATGAATGATTAACATTTAAGATAAATAACTATAATTTTTTTTTGTAAAAGGATAAATCTTAAATATCAATTGAAATGAAATTAAAATTTAAGGTGTCTATTTATAAAAAAGTTAAAGTTTACATATTAGTCATAATAAATTTAAAGTTCATGATGTCTATTTACAAAAGAGGTAAAGTTTAAGGGTTAATTGGGACAAAAATAAAGTTTAGGGTGTCTATTTGCAAAAGAATTAAAGTTTAGGGGGGCCTAATGCTCTTTTCCCTTTGTTAAAATATAAAATTTTAAATAAAAAGTAAAAAAATAAAATAAAAATAAAGATTTTTGAAACATATATCAATTTATACTAAAAAAATAATTTTGTAACATATATTTATATTAAAAATAAATAATTTTAAAATATATATTTATACTAAAAATAAATTAGAATAATTTATTTTATATATAATTAAGGATATTTAAATAATTCTAAAGTACAAGTTTTGCATAGCGAGTTTTGTCAACTTGTAATGATTTTTTTTCATCTCTACCTATTAAGGATGTTCATGAACCGATCAAATCCAATCAAAATCGAAAAAACCGATCCAAAAAATCGAAAACCGAATAAACCGAAAGCCGAATGGATCGAAAATTAAAAAAATTAAAATTTTTTGTTGGATTGGATCGGATTTCGGATTTGATTTTGAAATCCAATCCAAACCGAAGTTATATATACATATACATTTTTATTCATAAATTTATGATACTACTCATATTTATATTTTTATTTCTTATATATTTATAAAATTATCACATAACTTATATTTATTTGTGAAACATCTATTTAATTGAAGATACTTTTTTAGTAACTATTTGATTAAAGGTACATAAGTATAATTATTAAGTTATATAAATTTACTTTTAATAGTATATATTTGAAGAGATATACTATTATTAGTTATTTATTGACTTATAAAGAAGATATTTAATATTTTAAATTATCTTTTATTATGTTTATTATATATATTATCATTTATTTAATACTTTCTCCAAAGAAAAATATAAACAAGACTAAAATCGAAAATTGATCCAATCCAAACCGATTTAAATTGGATCGGATTTAAATTTTTTATCAAACCAATTGGATGATTAATTAAGAAAACCGAAGTGATTGGATCGGATGATTTTTCTCTTCAAAACCGATCCAATCCAATCCGCGAACACCCCTACTACCTATCACCACAATTGTGCCGCCTCTAGCACCACTGTCATTGCCATCACCATCGATGTCGTCTCCGCCACCACCATGATCTCGTCGTCCCTAGCATGACCATCATTGTTTGCCGTTGTCATCATCATCGTTACTACCACCACTATCGTCATCACCATCACCTCCATAACAATGGCGACAACAGTTGTGGTGGCGGTGATGGCTGCGATAGTGATAGTAATGGTGATAACGATAACGATGGCAATGGTAGTGGAGGAGGAGACGGCGGCAGTTATAGATGATATATTGTTATTTTTTTAAGATAAATATGATGTGATAAATTTAGATTAATCATATCGATTTGAATCGTTTATTATTATGAATGATTAGAATGTGCACACTTTATCTTCTAAAGTGCATGCTACATTTTAGAGGAGCCCAGTCGCATTGATCAAGCGTGACTATTGCTTTATATTTTTGGATCATAAACCCCAACAAAGACAAATATATATGTTTATTTTTACAATAATATAGAAGAAGAAACTTTTGTTTTCCGTTCCAGTTTACATTAACCAGGTTAAAAAAAAAAACTCTGGAAGAAGATTACAATTTGATTGGTTCCAAAATTTGGAATGTTAATTGTCACTAGTCAGTGTCACGCTGTTACTGATGTAAACATATTGATAGAATAATAATGGTTAAAAAGAAGTAAATATACAAACAAAATCAACACATGGAATCATGTAAGGTATGTCCAATTTATCTTGCTGATGGAAGGCAACCATTTGACACGTCAGGGCTCTCAATTTCAAGAAAGCTTGTGAGTAAAGTTTTTCGGGAAGAATGTGGCTTTGAACTACTACTACCTGAAAATGATGATGATGATTTTAGCTTATTTTCTGTTCCTTTTTCAATCTTGATAGCATCTTGGATAGCCAAAATGATTTCTTGCATCCTTGGCCTGGAGGCACCATGTTGTTCTACACATTGCATGGCAATTTCAACCACCCTCCAAATGGACTCAGTTTTGGCATTCCCAGCTAGAGAAGGCTCAATGATGCTCATTGCATCTCCTTTACGAGTTAAGGACCTTGCCTGCAAAACAGTGCTTTTTAAACTAGTCAAATTTTAATTCTGATTTACCATTAAGTCTGCAACAGAATTTTTAAGATATGGTTGAACTTAAGTGTGTCAGAATTTTGCAATATACTCCTGGCAGAATTAATTGCATTTGAAAGGGAAACATACCCAGTGAACAATGTTCATTTCAGCACCATAATCTTCAGAAGACACAGGCTTTTTTCCAGATATCAGTTCTAGCAGAACAACTCCAAAACTATACACGTCACTCTTTTCTGTCAATTGCTGACTTGCATAGTACCTGTAATTGTAAAGAATAAATACAAACTGAATTTGACACATTCAAGGGAAAAGATAAACACACGAGAGTTGAGACCCGTGACTTACTCAGGATCCAAGTAGCCTACAGTTCCTCGTGCAATGCTTGATATATGGGTTAAATCCTCTTCAGCCAATCTAGAGAGTCCAAAGTCTGATACTTTTGCTCTCATATTGATGTCTAGGAGAATATTGCCTGTCTTTATATCACGATGAATGATACTAGGATTGCATCCTGTGTGTAAGTATTCAAGACCTGTAGAAATTGAAATTTGTTCTTCATCAGTTCATCACTTCATCTGTTTTAACTTGAAATTTTTTTGGTCCTAGATCAGAGACCACTGGTATCTCCTAATTCACTGGATCAGAAACTAATTCCACTTGCGATGTGTGACTGCCGCTGGCCCAAAAAAATTTTGCACACGTTTAATGCCATTTCTCATCAAATTAATTTTTTTTTTAAAAAAAATGGACCTATCATTATCTAGTAATAATGTGACATAAATTTAGATATGTCATATCAATAATAACTCTGAAATAACATGTGAGTTGACATGCTTAAATGTATGTCATGTCATGAATAAATGATGATAGAAATCATTTTCAAAACTTTTTAAATTTACATAAGCTAAAACCAATTTTTTTCTTTCAAGGACTAAAACTAAAACTTGTCATGTTTATAGGAACTAACAAACATCAAACTATAGTAAAATTACTTATGGACCATGAAGGTAGTCACTGATCAACCTTTAGCAGCATCTTCTGCAATACGAAGACGAGCTAACCAGTCTAAGTTCTTCTTCTTGGAACTCTCTGTCATAACATTGGAAATATATGTCATGACATAAACTTAACTATTAATTAAATGCATACGAGGTTGTGAGGTTAGCCATTAGACCATGAATGTGATCGCGTAAAGTGCCATTGTGCATATACTCGTAAACCAGAATATGCTGACATTCTTCTTCACAATATCCAATCAAAGGAACCAAATTTCTGTGATGAATTCTGGATAGGAGGGCCACCTGCATTTGTGATTCTATAATCAAATAACTGAAAATTAAGATATTTCATGTATTATTGTTGTTATGTTTAGCTATCTAAGAAATCCATGTTTTAAAGCAGGTGCAGTTAGGCATGAGCTAGAATCAAGAAGGTTGTGATAGTGAGGTGTTTACATTTTTATTTTTGGAGAATGCCATACTAATGAAATTCATGGAATCAATTCTTTTTGGTTGATATACACTTCCTAAGGTAAAAATTATTCATAACGGAACTTGTTGTCTATCAGAATTCAAATTTGAAAAGGCTAAAGGGACAAATTTGAACTCTACCTCATTAACAAATTGCTGGTTCCCATGGCAAGATGATTCATTCATACTTTTAACTGCTATTTCTTTTCCATCTCTCATTTTGCCATAGTAGACAGATCCAAAGCTTCCTTTGCCAATTTTCTTTGAAAAATTGTCTGTAGCTTCTTTCAACTCTGAGAGTGCAATATAGCAGGTAGTATTTTCATCCATTAAATTTCCACCCCGAAGAAATGAGTATCCAGTTAAAGGTTTACTGTTAGTGCGTCTAGAAATGCCTGCTGGGGACAAGAATGCTTGGTTGAAGAAGTTTGGGTGTAATCAAGTTGAAACAAAAGCATTAGATTTAAATTGGATGGCTAACCTTTTTCTTCACGTTTCTTTTGAGATGCCTTTCTCCGTGTATTAAGCAATAGCACCAAACTTACTAAGAATAATAATAATAGAGTCACTAGTACTCCAATTGAAATTCCCACAACCAACTTAAAATGCTTCTTGTTTCCTCTATATAGTCCAGGATTACCATCAAAGCTGGAATAGAAAGTGAATATAGCTGTTACTTCAATCTTGGTACAACACTAGTTGAAAAGATCCTTGTTCTATTATGTTCATACTGATTTCATTGTCAAGTCAAATCAGTGAGTATTTAAAGCAATTGTATTTACATTAACATAAGAAAAATTGTGCTGTGGCTGAGCATACTTACTTGAAAACAATTTTTTTAGATATTAATCCGGCTGGTATTTCCCCACTAAATGAGTTGTTCTGTATGAACCTGTCACAAATTCACAGATGCTGTGTGATTAATAAACATATGAGGATAACAATAGCAATTATGTTCAATTAGGAAAAGTCAGGCTAACTAGGAAAAGTGCTTAAAGTTCTAAGATTTTGAGATGAGAAACGTTTCTGAATAAGTGCTACATACAGTGCTTGTAAGCTTGGCAAACTACCCAGATAAGGTGGTAGTCGACCTGTCAACTTGTTGTTCTCTAAATGCCTGCATGTCATCAATTAAGAAATACAAATAAGAAAAAAGAAAGCATAGAAGATTTGGGTTTAAAATAACTAAATTTGAAATATGAACTGAAGTTTTGATTGCACTCCAACCCTCCAAGGAAGGGCATGTGTCAAACTCAAGAACTTACACAATCTTTAGATTTATAAGTTTGCTCATGTCAGGAAACGGTCCAGTAAGCAAGTTGCCATCTAACCACCTAAGTAAATCAGAATGAATTACAAAAGAAATCTCATTAAAGAAAAACTGAAAGTACTTTTATTACGAAGATCAATGTACTTACAACTCTGTCAATGCTTCCATGTTGCTAAGCTCAGGTGGGATTTCACCCGTCACATTCCTTCTCGAAAGAATTCTAATACAACCAATTGCAATTAGTAAAAATTTATTCAGCTCTAACTTCCAATAAATGTTTAGCATAGCAAAATGTTCAGTGAACTTTTGAAATGTTTGATCATGATTTTCATCATGCTGCAGCCTATTTTATTCCAAACATAAACAAATAATACAGAAGTATTTGCCATTCTATAATTCCAACTCTTTTGATGCATTTTGGTATTCAACATTCTTAAGTATTCAAAAGCTTCTGTCAGAGACTAATGATTCAAGAATGACAATTCACTTGCTATGAAACTAAATTGTCAACAAAAGTGATTGGAGATGTTACATTTTAGTAATTCTTGGAGGCATGGTGGTACTACAATTCACCCATTCCCATGGAGTTGGAACACAAGGATCACCTTCGTTTGTCTGGGAACTTTGAGCAGACAATAATTGAAATGCATTTACAACAGTTGCTGCAAAATGAAAGTATGGTTAGAAATCAGGTCATCTGGCTCAGCATCAATGCTTATGCATTACGCAACAAAAGATCTATTTTCACAAAAAACTAACAGAACTTACCGTCTTGCTTGTCTGTTTGTGAAGCAATCTCTACATATTTACTTATTTCCAATGCATTTAGAAGAGGTCCTCGAGTAGAATCCGGGGTCTTAACAAATGAGAATGATAAAACAAACTCCAGAGTCACATTCATGTAACTTGGTTCATATAAAGTGTAGCTCCCATTGGCATTCTCAGCAATGTTAACCACTGCATTGCTATAGTCAGCTATATAAGGTTGCTTTAATTTGAATTTTCGACTCTCGTCCTTCCCCAGATCTTCAATCTCTGCGAAATATGCATATGCTCGAGCATTGGCAGGAAAGTCTTCAAGGTTCAATCTGTAGCTGAGTACTCCTTTCGTGCCAACAACTGCAGTTTGCATAACTTTAACAGGTGGGTATTCTCTTGTCTCAATATCTATGTTTCTTGTTGTGCTAATCCTTTCTGTGCCTGGCGCCACCCCAACAAGATAATTTTGCCTTCTAATAAGATCAGAATCCCAGATTCTATCATAAGGGTCATCCGGGTACCTGAGAAACACATTTGTTTAAAAAGATTAAACCAAACTCATGTCATCACATTAGTGATTTTTTCTCCCCAATCAAGCTAACCATGCTGCAATTTTTCCTTAATAAGGCAATAAGGTTTTATACCTTTACTGATGCTTACTCTCTGAGGTAAAATTATGGAAAGTCTTTATTCATTTATGTGCCAAAAACAACACCAAATTAAAAAAAATAAAATGAGGGAGCTTTCACACCTGACAGCATCCTCAGTTGGAGCACCAAAGTTTATTCTTGCAGCAACTTCTAAGAAGAAATTGTCCTCAAAATCTGTGGCATACATTGAAAGATTCAAGGGTCGCAACTCAAGGGTAGAAATGAAAGGAGAACCAGTTGTAGCACAGCACATGCAGACATCAATAGAAGTTGAGGGTGCCCTGATGATCATTTCCTTAACATATATTCGTGAGGCATCATATATTGACACAGTGGCCCATTTGGTTGCATCCAAGAAGAGCTGAAACTGAGGGTAAGTGTCTCCACTGTCCAAGCTTCCATACTGAAACGTTGCTCTCACCAAATATCTTCTTCTCTCTTCTGTGCTCAGTGTGTAACAGTACTTCTTGCTGTCTATGGGAAAGTCTCTCCTTCTTTGATACTGCACCATGCTTCCATTTGGACTTTCCACTTCCACTGAAATGCCATGTTGCATGATCCCAGAGTCTGAGATCCATGACAACCCCGTGCTGTTATCAGTGTAATTACTTGTCCCTCCACAATCAATGCTAACAAATTCTGCATGTGAAGAAGTTAGATTTTGTGTTTTGTATCATTACATGACATGATGGTTTAAAAAAAAAAAGGAAGTTTAAGCAATCATGGTTTATGGTTTTCCTTCAACTGAAATTGAATTGAAAAGTATATGAAACTCACCTTCAAGTTGGCATACAGCAAGTGGTGATGTCAATAGAGGAATTAAAACAAGAAAGAGAGAAGATAAACCCATCGATGAAAGGAAGAGAAAATAATAATTTTGCTACAAGAATTTTAAGTGATTGATTAATTTAACTGTTTGTTTTGAGTTGAGTCAGTTCAGCATCTCAACTAGAACCAGCTTTCTCCCACTAATCAACTTTAACTTTTTAGATTGATGACTTTGTTGAATGTTGATTATTCATTCACGTTCGTGTCTTTATCCCATCTGATGTTGGAATCCTCTTTTTCCTACAAAAGAAAAGATTTTAGGTTCACCTTTTTCTTTTTCTCTCTTTTATTTTTTCTAAAAAGAAGTAACACGAAAAGCACAGGCACAATCTACAAAGCGACACAAGCACTTGTTTTTATTGTAAGAAAAGCTCCTAAAAACAATTAACAATTTGTCTTGGGGCTTCGGGACAACACAAAGACATACAATGTTGTGTTGGTAATAGGTTGTCTCTATGATCCACAGAATTGGCCTCTCTTAATTTTTAGCAATATTCTACACTACACAGAATTTGAATTTTGAAACCACCCTTAGAGGTTGATGATATACTATATAAGAAAATGTTAACGAAATTATGAGGTACTAATATATTATGAATCGGAAAGGGCTTAAACTACGCTAAAAGAATGGCCAAAGCCAAATGATTGAAAAAGGAAGTCCGTGATTACAATGGAGGGCCATAAATTATGTACTTCAATTTGTGCTTTTGCAGACCGCAAAATCTTTGTTAACTGTGTAACCTTGGACCATGTTGTCTTGTGGTTTTTTATGTTTGGACCATTGAATGGACACAACAAGGGGTTACAGTAAATGGTAAAAAAAGTTCAACCCATGTTAACTGTGAAGATTTGGTTAGGTGGGAGAACCCAACCACTCAAAAATACTCAAAATTCTCAATTTTCATACCTTTCAATTTAGGAATTTGTAAGTGGAGCATTCATCTTTCAAAAGTGTTAAGAACATAATCTAATACATTCTTTTTTAACACACTCTCTTTAATTATTGAAAACTACAACATAATAGTCTGATTAAAAGTATAGTAATATAAATTAAATTTAACCTCTTCCCTCTATTTATTTACCTGAGACTTCCAAAGAATGGGAAAGGTTTTTCCAAACAATAGAGAAATATTATTTTACTGTATTTTAAACCACCCTCATTTATCCTCTTCAAAATTACCCAACATAGCCTTTAACGTTGGAAAATGTGTGTGACCTCGGCATCAAAACAGACCAAGTCTTGAAGAGTGTGGTCCATCTCGAATCGCTGCATCAATCCAGTTGTCCAAGTTACAGATTTCACATTGACATGTTCAAGAGTTTTTCAATTGCAACTTCCCATCAGAAAAGGAAAGGCCATATACCTTTCTCTTGTTCTTTATTATTTCCCGTATGGCAGTATCCCTCTGAGTCTCTGACTCCTAGGATTGCAAGTTTCGGCATGCAATGCGACACATAAAAAGTTGGAAAATTATAACTTAAGAGATGATATCTACGAGGTGAGTATCCAAAACAATGTTTAAAAATTGAGTAATAATTTTTTTTATTTATTCGTATGTCAATGTATTTTGAAGTGTATAGTATTTTTCATATATGTATCTTTATAATTTTTTTTTTTTACCAAAAAGATACTTGTATAATTTCATGAAGAATTAAAGCATCAATACAGGTTGGGACGCAATATAAAACTTGGTGAATTTTTATTTTTTTTAAACCACAGGTATCTGTTAGTGGAGACAATTCTGTTCGAGCTGAATAAGATCACTATTTGTTAGTCATTTACTAAAGAATAAAACTTGGTGACTAACATACAATTTAGACATCTTAATTAAGAAATGAATGACTTGGTGCACATTTGGGTCCCCGTTCAGTTTGCTGTGGCGTGTATTACCAGACAGATCCAACAGTCGTTCGCAGAAGCAAGGGGGGAGATCCATTGGCAAACGTCCGTTCGCAACCTTCCCAATGGATTTCCAAACGTACATTTGATTTGCTTGTTTCGGAATAAAACTAACCGATCAATTTTGAATAGACTGAAATTTGTTTCTACATTTTTACAGAATTGTGCCATAATCAGAATAGTTGGGTGCGCTATTTTAGACCATCAGCCACCATCTAGCTCAATGATCACGTTTTGAAGGCGCATGTCACTAATCCAGGAGATGGCTGCAAATAAAGCCATAGCTTCAGCTTCATATATTAACAGGAGAACCAAACTGCCAAAGTGTCCTTGCTGAAACGAAATGTATCTTTATAATTTTTAAGAGTTATAGATTCAAGAAGTTAGATTAATGTACTTAAGTTCATTGTATCGCTAAGTTCCTAATGTATTTATAATAGGGGAAAACGAGTGTCAAGTTCTTATACTTTTGGTTAAATAAAATCAAAGTTCTTATACTTTTGGTTAAATGAAGTCAAAGTTTATGATTATGTTTTACCTTTTATTTCTGTTGCTGTTATGACTTATGTAAATTCAACAGTTTTCCCACATGAATTTTAATTTATTCTTGAAGGGGCGGTTTGCTCCTCTCATTCACAAAAAAAAAAGAAAATATTGATGAATCTAGTCATCATCACACTTTAAAGAACATATAAATTTAATACCTCTTTACCTTGCATGAGGCAGTATGGTCTGCATAGGATTGAGAGGGCACCCTCTATTTTGAGAAAAATACAAATTTATATATAGTGTTCTTATCTTTTTGCTCCCTTTATTTTTATAATTTGAATTTCTTGTCCCAATTTTTCAACCGTTGTCAAATTTTATTTTTATTGGCTAATTTTTTTCTTATGTTTTATTATCTTTTCAATTCACTAAATACTTTTACCTATTCAACTGTACATTTTATTCCTTCTTGTATTTTATTTTCATATGTATGATAATTATGATTTTAAACATGTGGTTAGTAACCTCAATTACGGTTGCATCAATCACATTTTCCTGCAATTTCCCACAAATGTTAAGAATCACGACAAAATCATAATTGCAATCACAACCGCAGTTTAAAACTATGATGTTAAAAATTATTATTAATTTTTAAAAATAAATTACACCCAGTAACTTCGAGTCTTAAATTCGCCACTAATAAGTATAAGACCTCAACACATACTCATCCCCAAGACCTCGTGGATAAGGGGCCCTAATAGCCCCCAAACAGCCCATGGCTTAAAAATAGACCAACCTTAAACTATTTAACCTGAACCCATTTCGCATTTATGGAAGGCTCTCCATGTGACACGAGCCAAGCCAACCAGCACTTTCAGGAAGTTTATGCACCCTAAATCCATGTTTAAAAAATATAAATATTGTGCACCCTAAATCCTTGTTTAAAAATTATAAATATGATTTTATGTAGAATATTTTAAATCCTCTTATAATATTTTTTTTATTAATCTCTTATTTTTTTTTGTATGGTTTTATATTTCTAAGACATTAAATAAATGAGTAAATTACATGGACATCTCCTGAGATTTGCTTTTATTACACCCAACACCTCTCCATTTTTAAATCCTATAGAAAATCTCCTAATTTTTGGACTTTTGTTACACTGACCCCCCTTATAGGCATAAATCATTACACTGACCCCCTCTCAGGTTTAAAAAATATTATACTTACCCTCTTAGGCATACTCAAAGTAATGTAAAAAAATAGAATGATGCTAGGTGTAATAAGAGCAAACCTCAAGGGGGTCTGTGTAATTTACTTTAAATAAATTTACTTTTTAATTTAATACTTTCTTTATACAGTAAGAGGTTTTGTAAGAAAATATATATAACATTATTTAGTCATAGGAAATAAGTTTATTCATGTTTGATTACAAAAAATATGAATTTTTAATTTCGTTAAGTTGAGAATTTTATATTAAATTTTAACATAAACTCTCTTTTAAAATAAAAGTTTTTAAAAAAAAATTATTTCACTTTAATTTTTAACTTAAATTCTTTTATTACAACTTTATAAGAGGGTTTAAAAAATAATAAATTATAGATTATTAACTAAACCACCGTATGCCCATGTCTTCAAGTTCAACCTTAGTTCTACTAAGAATGCTATTGAAACGGATCGTATAATTATATTATGTCAGTGTGCATAGTTTTACTCAATTGTCAAATTTATCCTCAAATATTAAAAGACAACTTTAGTTGAACTTTTATTGTTTTTTTTTTTTTTTTGAAACAGAACTTTTATTGTTATAATAATATAACTTTTAAAAAGAGTATTGATGTAGTGAAGTGCACATGTGTAGCAGCTAAATTGGACTAACAAAGCCGACATTATTTTCCTCCAATGGAACACGATCAAATATGTATAAATTTCTGTTTGATGTCCACATTTAGTCTCCCAAAATCTATCAATAGATTCCTATTCCTAAAATTTGAACTCACAATTGTCCCAAAAAAATAAATGTTGCGTACTTACAAACTTAATTGATACTTGCAAATATTAGTGTGTTTTTTTATACTTATTGTAAATATTTTTTTTGACTGAAATTCTTGTTGTAAATATTAGTTACACAAACTATATACCAATGTTATCAAAATCGGACCGGACCGGCCGGTTCGACCGGTTTAACCGGAAACCAGTCTGGTGACCGGTCCGACTACTCTATAAAATCGGAGGATTTCAGAACCGGTCAAGAACCGATGCAAAAAACCGGTTTAACCGGTATTTCTTTTATTTTATTTTCATATTTTTTTAATTTTCTTTGAAAATTTTAAATTTAATAAAAAATATTTTAAAGTTAAATAAAAACTCATATTTAATAAATATTTCAAATAGATACAAATTGTTTTATCAATTATTATTATTTTATTTCTCGTAAAACATATAATTTGCTCAATTATATTTATGTATAATTTTTTTATATCTTATTTTTGATAATTTTATATTTATTAATTTGTCATTTTTTTTGTTTATTCTAAATGTAAACTTGTTATTGTTAATGAAATATTATTGTATTTTATTAAAATTTGAATTTAAGTATTATGGTATATTTGATTAGACTTTTATATATTTTTTGAATGTTAAAAACTTGTAAAATGAGTTTTTAGGTTTTAATTTAGTTTTTAATGTTTTAAAGTTATGTGATATTATATTTATTTAATATTATTATATAAATTATTTAATTATTATTATTTTATTAATACCGTTTCGAACACGATTGAACCATTGAACCTTGAACCAGTGTCTTGACCGGTTTAATAATTGATCCGATTTTAAAAACATTGCTATATACATTTCGCAAATTGAGTTTATGAATAGATTGTTGGAGTCCTTTTCTTTCTCTGTCTTTACAAACTCAAATTCTTTTAGAATAGTGAAATAGCCAATAGAGCTGAGCCCAAAGTAAACTTCTGTTTAAGAGGCCTACACTTGTCACGAAAGGCCCAATAATAGTCATGTTCATATTGGGCTGTGGCATCCGTTGCTACACCACTTTTCCGCGAGAAAAAGAATATGCCGCAAATAATAAGTGCTTGGATCACAGTGTTTCAATAAGAACAAAAGGACTACATTCAAGTATGTATTTTTTGAGAGGGAAAAAAAAAAGGTACGTACATTCAAGTACATTTTTTTTCCCTACAAAAAAAAGTACATATATTTTTTTTTTTTGTTGAATACATTCAAGTACATATAAACACACATGACACAACCCCACCCCCCGTATTTAACAATCAATCTGCTATGGCATAACAATAGGACCAGAAAATATGTGAAAGCAAGTGGCTCAAATGATTAGGAGCAAGCATATTCTCCCAATTCAAGTCGCTCATTGCATTATTCAGCATATTCCCTCAGTTATGGTAAGAATAGTGAAAATTTTCACAATGAAAAGTAAATAAATTCCAAAACAAATAATAAAAAAAGAATATACAGGTAGAGAGCAACTGAAAGAAGCATCATATATAGAGAAGGAATAAGGCAAAACCATTTTCTTAACTTTGCATTAATTAATTAAACTAATGAAAAGCTATTCCACTTAGCAGAAGTTGCATGGAGTTGATCCACTTTGTGTTTTGTGAGTTGCCAATCATTCGCCGCCTACACCCTCTCTTTATATAAAATAATTCTCTCCTTATCATAAAGAATTTCTTAGTGGGAATTTCCTTTTTTAGGGTCATTCAATTTTTGCTTACTACACTTCTTTTCCCTTTTCCTTTGTCACTAAACACCCCCCCTCTCGTACTCCATCCCACTCAACAAAAGTATACCTTTAGCCCCAAACCTGAAAGTGAAACCTCCAAAGCAAACTTTTCCCAGGACAAAAAGAAAAGAGTGAATAAGAGTTAGCTTATATGATAAGATAAAAAAAATTCAGTAGTTTTTATTGGTAAATTTTTGTATAAACTGTAGACTTTAATTTTTATGTAATGTAAATAATTTTACATTGTCAACCAATAGAAAATCATCATTTGTATGACATTTAAAGTAATTATTATTGTAAAAGTGAATAAACTTACAATACATGATAATTTATAATTAAATGATAATATAAAATAAATTGTACTATCAATGCATACATTATTTATTCTAAACTTTAAGGCATATAGCATACCTTGGTCTTAAAACGTGACAAGTCTCCATCTCTTTAAACTTTTTATATTGTACTAAGAAAATGAAAGAGAATAAATGGGAAAAGAAAGAAACAAGTGTCCATTGCTCTTGCTTCTGTTGGTCACGGAACTTAAGTGGTATTTGGTTAAAAAAAACCATTGTTTAAAAGAGGTTTAAAGAAGATACCACCTTTTAGGCCTCTTATGCGTTGCAAATGGAGCTATCGCGGCCTTCAAATGTTATATTGATAGGGGGATCGTGGCCTCTATCAATGAACGTGATTAGCTACATTGGTACGCAACAGTTGTTAGTTGTAACACTATTTCTTTCATTTTTCCCCTCCTTTCCTTTTCAATTTTTTTAGTAGGTATATAATATATAATGTGGGTTATAGTTTACGTTGATTGGATCATCTTATGTCATTATGGAGCACGTAATGGGTCTATTGATTATAATGCGATGGGATAATTAGATGCCTATTGATTTTTATTTTGGTTTGTTTTAGTGCAACCTCCATTAATATTTATTAATCATCTATGGTGACTTCCAATTTCAACCATTTTTTTTTTTACCAAACTATGTTTATTATTTGCATTTAAAGAGTAGTAGTGTTGCCTGGTTAGTGGTCATCACCTTTATTTTTCATTGTGGTGATTGAGTTTCCATTATAACATTTACTTTTGATTTTAGAAGGTAACTGTAAAAGGTTTGGCTCTTCGGTTAATTGAAGTTAAAAAATTATTACATAATCCAAGTCCTAATTATTCTTTACATATCATGTAATGGTGCACTATTAATTATTTCTTGTAAATTATAAAATAAAAATTGACATATTACGTAAAAATTAGTTAAGACTATAAATACATAAGAATTTAAAACTACCTAATAATTTATTTTCTTTTACGTGCTATGATTAGAGCTGTCAAATGAGTCGGCTATCCGACCTAACCTGATAGACCAAAGGGTGAAACTGGGCTAGTCCGATCTTGCCCGTATCTCTCATAGATCACATTTTTTTTTTGTTTAGCTTGACCCGTTTGGCCCAACCCGATCAAATTAGTTTTTTTTGTTTTTTAAATTATACTAATTTTAAAAGTAAAAAGTAAAAAGTAAAAAAAAATCGGGTCAAGTAAGCCTGATAGTATTTAGGGTAAGAATTTATAAGTCCGTTTGACTCATTAGACCAGTCGAACTAGATTGATTGGATTCTTTTTAGCTAACCTTTTTATAATTCAGTTTGATCTAACATAACGGGTCATTGGACCAGCCCATTAGGCCAGTCCGTTCTTGACAGCTGTACCTATAATCCTCATTTCGTCATATTTACGTGGTTACATAGAAAAGGTTACTAGTAATCAACAAATCGGAGAAAACACGCACCAATGTGCGGAGCGGAGACAAACAATTCACTTGGGGAATTAGTGTGTCTTGAGCTGACACTGATGTTTTGTCCCTCTGCGTTTTGATGTGTTTTGTCTTGGTTAGAATTAGAATGCCTTCTTTTTGAAGCTCATCATCATTTACGTGTTGACAACATCGTGGGTTTCTAAACCTGAAAAATGTTGGATGCTAAGACATATACTATGTCGTATAAATTGCACCATTTAACCATAAAATAAAGTTCCAAGTACATAAAGTTGCTTTGAATTATAAGGGCTTACTGGGCATCAGACACTGATTTAAAAAAAAGGTCTTCATGCACCCACTTCTTTATTTTAAGGTTTTTGGACCGAAATCATTGAGTTACTGAAATTAATTAGGGGACTCAATTATTCTATTCTCTTTCCATCTCCTATTAATTTTGTTGCTTCAATACTATTAATTAAAAGTAATGGGAAACTTTTAATTGATTATTTTATTAGAAGAACATATATGAGGGGAAAAAAGATCTCAAGTATGGAGAATTTGAATGCATGTCGTAAGCAAATTGGCTAAGAAGGGCATTAATATTTGTCCAATTAAATGGGGGTTGGCGGATGCTTCATTTGCTCATTTTTGTGATTACATTTGCTTAAATATAACATACTATTTGAATTTAAATTTATCCTAATTATGTTAATTATGAATTATAATATCTTAAGAAAATATTAAATCCATTTATTTATTTTAAATATTACTTATCATTTTATTTTAATTATTTGAATAAAAATCAAATTTATAAAAATATAAATATGCAAGAAAATTGTTCAGTAAAAATGATTACATTATATCAATTTAAAAGTAATTAGAATTCTTTTAAGAAATTTGTTTTTTCTTATTTACAAACAATATAAAAATGGTCAAGCTAATATTTTAATTAAATACTTATTTCTCAAATCTAAGGCTTAAATCTTATCTATTTACATAAGATTTATTTCTCCTTAACCATTTAGTTTGTATCCTATGTATAAATTATTTCGTAATATTTAAACTTAATTTGAAATACGTGCTGTAACATTTTTCTCTCATTTTAACTTCCAAGTCATTTCCTCTTGTTTCGTGCTAAAATTGCAACGTATATACTGTGTATTACTCAAGTGAAAACCTTTTGGTTCCGTAGTATGTCTCCAAAATTTAGTTTAGAGTTACTTAGTTCTTCCGTTGAATCAAAACTATATAATTTGCAAAAATTATACAATTAGGGATAATATTCTATATACTTCTAAAAAAAAAGGGATAATATTCTATATGTCACTTATAAGCATGTCTAAGACTAGATTTAATAAATAAAAAAGTCAAGGTTGAGCTCGGATGTAATCCATCCTTATAGGGAAGTCCTTATAGTTTTTTTTTGCTGAATACTAGTAGTTATTCTATTATAAGGTCTTGTATAGTTTAGATATAAGCCACAATACACGTACTCCTTTATTTTTTAAAGTTTTTCATAACACTTCTCTTGACACTCAATCATATTCTTTTTTTAGGTCAATAAAAATTATATGTATGTATGTATGTTTTTTTTTTTTTTTATTTCGATCTTTTTTCATCAATCCCTATAAAAGATAAATAACTTTTGTTATAGACACAAAATCAAATTAATTATTTGCAATCCTAATTCTCTTAAATTATGCTCAATCATCTTTTCTTATAATCTGACCGTGTCTCATAAGTTTTATTCGATTATAATCTATAAAATTCTGAATGTCTCTTTTATTTGAATACAAGAACTAAACTATTCTTCCTCCACTCATATATTTTCTTAGATCATTAACACTTTGTTCTTTTACACCTTACGTTGTTAATTTTGAAAACTGACCACAGTAAAAGTAGATCAAAAATTTAAACACACAATTACATTATTATTATTATTATTATTATTATTATTATTATTTCAATGATGACTTATTTTCATCAACTTCAATTTGTAGCTTATGAGCAAAAAACCTAAAATAACTCATACATACTATGAAAATTATTTTGATAACCTTTCCTAAATAATTATAAAATACTTTTGCAAGTGTGCATAAAAACAAATTAAAGAAACTTAAATAAACTGATCATGTTAATTTGGGTTCCAATTAATGTCTTGGCTTGTCTAACCATATGGGAAAAGAGCATTCAGCCCTCCTAAACTTTACTCCTTTTACAAATAGACACCCTAAACTTTAATTTTGTCCAAATTGATTCTTAAACTTTATTTCTTTTACAAATAAACACCATAAACTTTAATTTTGTTTCAATCAATCCTTAAACTTTACCTCTTTTACATATAGACACCTAAATTTCAATTTCATCTCAATTAATTCTTAAAATTTACTAACTTCATAAATAATTTTTTATATTAAATTAGAGTTAAATTACTAATAAAAAAATCACAACTGATTATTTGTTTAATCTTAACTATTTATTAGTTTTATTTTTTTAAATCACTTTTCCAAACATTTGTTTTATAAGCTAAATAATTCATTACAAGAGCAAGTTACTGCATAAAAAACATACAGTAAACTGAAGCTAACATTTACGTATTACAATACAATTTCACTCCTAAATTTCTATACTCATTGTATAGCTATTAAATCATCACCAAACCGCAAACGTGTGCCTCGGACCTTTCTCTGATTACTTTTCCAAACATTAAAACATAATAAAATTAAAAATTAAAAAACAAATAAAACCTTTTTTGATTAATGTTATTATTTCTCCTTTTTATATATCTTGTAAATCCATATTATTTATTATATTTTAAATATTAAAAAATTAGTTGTAATAAAAAAATTAATAAATGATTAACATTTAAGATAAATAACTTGAAAAAAACTATTTGTAAAAAAGATAAATGCTAAAGATAAATTAAAATGCAATTAAAGTTTAAGGTGTCTATTTACAAAAAAGTTAAAATTAAAGTATCAATCATAATAAATTTAAAGTTCATGGTGTCTATTTGCAAAAGAGACAAAGTTTAAGGATTAATTGAGACAAAATTAAAGTTTAGGGTGTCTATTTGCAAAAGAAGTAAAGTAAACTTAAATAAACTGATCATGTTAATTTGGGTTCCAATTAATGTCTTGGCTTGTCTAACCATATTGTCTTGTCTCTGGAATGCATTCCACGTGCCTTTCCACAAACGGTTTATCTTCTTATTTTTTCCTTTTCACAAAGATACTACTTAGCAGACACCATAGAGTTGATGTCCTCTTTATGTATATTTCTTGTCCCCTTTTTTGCTGATAAATTCCTATCTCAAACATCTTTTTTCAAAAAGAATACGGCTTGATACTTGTTTTGTTCTTCCTCAAGCAATTTAAACCGTATATCACCCACTTCAACAATTATCAATATATAAAGAAACACAATCCAACCCGCTAGCTATTATAAATATATAAACTTACCTCTTGAAAATTATAATAGACCTTATATTATATATACAGTTTGCAGAACAACCAAAACCGCTAATACAATCACACTTTATTTTCACACCATTTTGCAAAATTGAACACTTTTTTTTTATTGCATTTTAAAAAGCATGTCTCTGTCTTTTTTCCCCTGAGATAACAACTTTTTTATTTGAACAATCTTCTCATCTCACTTTTGTTTATTTTAATGAGCATGGAAAAGCAAAACCAACCCAATGTTTTATTCTAATTCCCATCATCTTTGTACATTAAATTTGCCATTTTTTCATAAAACTTAATCTCATCCTCACCGTGCATTTTTTTTTTTTTTTTTGTCTTTACTCCTTGTTACTCAAAACAACTTCCTTGTTCCCAGTATAGTAGTATTCTCTTCAGCACAGAAATTGGAGGACCATAACATAACATAACATAACCCAAAGGGGACATGTACTAAGGTGCGCCACTGGGACCGTTAATATTCGTTAGTGCTTTTTGTCACAGTGCATGGAAAATTTATATGTATATAAATATATACATATATTCCCTTCACCTTAAATTTTGATTAAAAGCCAAGCAAGCCAACCCCATTTTTTTGTTGAACTCAGAAGTCAGAAGCTATCCATAGATAGGACTCTTTCTTTCTAACAACATGGACAATGGTTGCTTCTCTTCTCCACGCCACGATGCTTTTCCAGCTGGTCTGCGAGTTCTTGTTGTTGATGATGATCCAACATGGCTGAGGATCCTTGAAAAGATGCTCAAGAAGTGCTTGTATGAAGGTTAGTTTGTTTTACTTATGTTACCCTTTTATTTCTCCACTCTGCTACTTCTGTTGTGGTATTGTTTTGTTGCACAAAAGGACTTTGAAATCTATACTATGACTGTTGCTTTATTCTGTATGGCTTCTATGATGGATTTCTGAATTTTTATTTATTTTTTTCTGAATTTTTAGTGTGAGATGGGATATGCTCGTGTTGAGTTATATTTTGATGGTTGCATGCGTTTTAGCAGCTTATTATTTGTTTTGGTCAGTTTAAGTGTTTCTCAAAGTACGAAGCTTTTTTTCATTTTTTGATAAAGAGAAAAGCTGGGAAGTTCGGATGATTAAAACTTATTAAGATTGAAGGGGGGTTATAATCAAAAGTATCAAAACTTGGGGGTTCTCTGTTGCCATGAGGCTTTGGCAACATATGGTTCCCAGTGAAGTTTTAAGTAACAAATTGCCTCTATGAAAAGCCAGGGAGGGGCAAAATGAAGTGCCCTTGTCGAATTTGATTCCTGTGGTTTTAGAATTTACTGCCTCCTCACTCACATAGTCACACCCATTGGTAATTAAGCATTAACATGTGTCAGCATTAGTGTTAGTGAGAGGATAGGCATGCATAAGTAGTGCCATTGGAGATTAGTTCTTACAAAAATATAGCAAGTAACTGAATTAATCTGAGCAAACAAAACTCTGTGTACACTTTTTGTGGTGTTTTGAAATGCTAAATACTTGTGTGTCAATACTCAGTGCAATGGAAAGACCGAGCATTTGTCCTCTGTAGTTGAGTTCGAAATTTCCTGTCTTTAAATGGTAGGTAGAGAAATTAAGCTTTATGTTTGCCTTAGTTTATTATGCAACTTTGCACGGATATGCTGAGCTTCAACTCTTAGCCACCTTAAGTAGAGAATGGACATCAAGATGCCTTATGCGCGTGTCTTGAAACTTGAAAGATGATATTAATGAACCCAAGTTACCAATATGAAGCTAATGTTTTAACTTTTAATTTGACTAGCCACAATTAAGCAATAGGAACTGATTAACATGTACATACTGCATATCCAACCAGTGATGTGACTCCACAGAGAGCGAGTGATTTAGAAGCCATCTGAGTGTTAGTCCAAGTGGCACTGGTATCAGTAATAACTTTTATAACATGGAAAGTGTGGTCTTTACATTATGTCAGTCAAGAAGCTGTTCATGAAGTTAGATTGGATTGGACTATCCAAAATCCTGAGCTCAACAAACTGGGACTATCTATAACCTCTGTTTGGATAAATTTCTCCATAAGTACTTATAGAAGAAGAAAAATAAAGAGATAAAATACATTGAGCTTCTCTCTTAAGTTAAAAAATCAACTTATAGGAGAAAAACTTGTTGGAGAAGTTGGATAAGAAGAGCTTCTAAAAAAAGGTACATAAGTTGATTTTAACTTGTAGGAGAAACTCAATTTATTTTATCTTCTCATTTCTATAAGTGCATAGGAAAAACTTTATCCAAGCAAGGCCTTAATGTAAAATAACGTGGAGATGATCATGCTTTTTATTCAGTCAACATCTTTAGTAACTTTCCAAATTCTCTTCTTAATTTCTTGTTACTCTGTTCATACTAGCAAATTTCCATGAAATTAACAAATTTTGGAAGCAAGCACATTTTGTGTCTCTTACGTATGATCTTGTTATGATGACAATTACTTGTTTTCTTTTGACTCGTTTCTATTATATGTTTCAGTGACAACATGTTGTTTAGCAACAGAGGCTCTGAAAAAACTTCGTGAAAGGAAAGATGCATATGACATAGTGATCAGCGATGTGAACATGCCTGACATGGATGGCTTCAAACTTCTTGAGCATGTTGGACTTGAGATGGATCTTCCTGTCATCAGTCAGTTCTCTTTTAATAATATATTCAACTTTTTCTTTAAATGATTTCACTGTAATCTTTTGATCACATTGACTTGTAGTCCATGCTGACAATCAACACATTGCAATGTTGTACAGTGATGTCTGTTGATGGAGAAACAAGCAGGGTGATGAAGGGTGTCCAACATGGAGCATGTGATTATCTCCTCAAGCCTATTAGGATGAAAGAACTGCGAAACATATGGCAACACGTCTTTAGAAAAAGGATGCACGAGGCAAGAGATTTTGAAAGTCTTGAGGGTTTTGAGGGCATTCACTTAATGAGAAATGGATCAGATCACTCTGATGATGGTAACCTGTTTGCTGTAGAAGAAATTACCTCAATGAAGAAAAGAAAAGATGCAGATAACAAACATGATGATAAAGAATTTGGAGATCATTCTCCCACAAAGAAAGCTAGAGTAGTTTGGTCTGTGGATCTTCATCAGAAGTTTGTCAAAGCAGTGAATCAAATTGGATTTGATAGTAAGTTTCCTATCAACCTTCCCTACAAAAGTGTAATTTTGAATTGTGACTTTAATAAACATAATTGTAATTTCTGACCATACTGTTTTTGTTAATATGACACATTGACATGAACTATGTTATCTTTTATGTACAAGAATATAACATATAATTTCTGTTTGGCAGAAGTTGGGCCCAAGAAAATTCTAGATTTGATGAATGTTCCATGGTTGTCTAGAGAAAATGTTGCTAGTCACTTGCAGGTATATATATCACTTGCTCATATGCATTGCTTAAGTGATACTATATCAGCAGTCCTTAACTACTATCATTGAAAGACTGCCTAATAGGACACTTCAGTCATAACCTTTATTTCAACAAACATCTGGGTATCTTAATACTCCATATTGTGTGAGTGGTCATGTCTGATATGCTGTTTCTGTTAGACCTAGAATCATAACGTAGGTTCACTCTAAGATGCTGTTTAGTTGAAGGAAAATAAAAGGAAGTAGAAGGGAGGGAATTTGATAAAATTTCCATGTTTGGTTTAGAAGCTTGGAGGGGTGGGGAAGGAAAATGAGGGGCCAAAATCTCTCCTCTCCAACCTTTGCTGACCTTATACAGTTTGGGAGATTTTTTTCCCCCTCTTCTCCCTTCCTCTCCTAGAACCAAACAGTATGCATTTATTAGATTCAGAAATATCACAACATAGATGCAGAGCCTCTTACAAAATTAAATATGAAGACTGAAGAGAAATAGGAGAGAAAAAACTGTTCAATGGTCTTTTAAGTTTGAAGTTTGAAACTCATAGGGTTCCTTGATGAGAAAATTTTTGTCCTGCAGAAATACAGGCTCTACTTGAGTAGGTTGCAAAAGGAGAATGATCAGAAATCTTCCTCAAGTGGAATAAAGCATTCGGATTCACCTTCAAAAGATCCAGGAAGTTTTAGTATTCTAAACACTGTAAACAAGCAACAAAATGATATTGCCATTGACAGCTTCAGTTATTCAGATGGAACTCTACTACTTCAGATGGATGCTACAAGTCATGAAGGTGATCTCAAGGGAATTGTGTCAGAGCCTGCAACCGAAAAAAGGAGAGCTTCCACCAGTGACATTCCTGACCCAAAGATACAAAAAAGTTCACAGATGGGCCTTAATCAACCTTTTGCATCTGTAGAGTCATCAGAAGCAAACCATGCAGTTTTTGATTGCACCATACCAACACAGTACTCTTGGAGTGAGTTTCCAAAAGGGCCACTCAAAGAAGAACAGAAGACACTTGTTCAATTAGAGGATAGCTTCAGCCAGTTGCCATTACATGGTACACATACACAGCATCACATTCAGGTCGATCAATCACAATCAATTGCCTCAATTAATTCCAATCCCTCTATAACAAAAGAAGAGGTTGCTGCCAGCTTAGAGACCAAACCTTTGTATGCTGGTTACAAGAGTGACTATGTCAGTCCTGTGAGTTCAATAGGATCTGCAGTTGAAGCCTTTCCTAATCAGTCCAAAAGCATTATGGTGAATGATCAATCTTCAGAGCCCACTTTCACCTCAAATTTGAGCTTGAAGACTCAGGGATTTAATCTAGATTGCATTTCTGATCTGGATTTTTACCACAGAAACCTATTATTGGGTGGTGAGGCTGCTTCTGCACCTTTGGAGGAGGACCTGAATTTCTTTTTGCTACAAAGTGAATGCTACAACATGAATTTTGGCCTGCAGAATATAGATATGTCAGAGTATTATGATCCAAGGCTTATTGCTGAAGGCCCTAGCCACTTTTATGATTCAGCAGATTATTCATCGGTAGATCAAAGTCTATTCATAGCATGATCGGTCCTGCCCTGCCCTTTTCTGCATCTTCAACAAAAATCCAACTAAATGCACGAAAGGACGATTTACTGTTACTACTCGACTTTTTTTTTTTTCCTTTCCAAGTATATCAACTTTAGGGGGGCTGGGATATTCATTTTTCCAATCAGAAAGGATTTTGATATTGAAGCACAGATAAAAGTAGGTGGTGTGTGATGACAAACATTAAGCTTATCAATAAGCTTGCTTCCTTGAATATTAATAACTGAATATTTGGAGAAGCATTTTCTTGTGTTTGTAAGGCCACAATGGTTAATGGTTAGCAGCAAAGAGTTGAAGGTAATTTTATCCATGCAAATGCAAAGTAATGCAACTAAAGATCATTTATATACGTTCCTATATCCTTTACATAATCAGATGAAACCTAGTTCAGTTGCAGAATTTGTTCAAATTTCGAAATACTCCTTTCCTATGACAAAACTTATTGAAGCCTAGATGTAATTTTTATTTTAGAAGAAAATAGGACTACAAAATTTTCATTTGAATTTGCATTTTGCTGAGAGTCTAAGTAGACATATTTCTAAACTAGAACAGGTGTGTTAGTAACACCGGAAAGATCTTCACCAATGGGTCACACGAACAGACCATATAAGTGACTCAAAACCTTAAGGCATTAGGCTTGTAGTCTTCTTCACTTATATATTGCTTAACTTTTTCATTTATATCCAATGTGAGATTTCACCTTCACACTTGTACTCCAACACTTATAAGCAATTGGCTCCTGCAATTGAAAGCTCTGGTGATCCTAATCAAATGGTTGTCCTATTATCACCATAACTGAAAGATCCTTTTACCACTTCCAGAACACGAATTCCTGAATTATAAGCGCGGATGGTTATGCTCTGACTTTATCCTTTAACTTAATTTTACTAAACATGATTTAATTTAATCTTTTTTAATTATATTTCTCATTGATATTTAAGACTAAAGTGAATAATAAAATTAGGTATTCAAATGACTAAAGCTTACAATACACCATAAGTTGGGGTATCTAGCACCAAATGAACTGTTTTACAGATTTGGATTCTCTCATCTTGTTAAATAATGCAATATGGTCATGAATAAAAAAGATACAATTCTTTATCAAGAAAAACTAATTATTAGTTGTAAGACCCACGAAAGTATATTTGATAAAAATTATTTTTTTCTATAACATGATCATATGTGTCATTCAAGGGTGAACCTATGGTATCCTTCTCTTGGGAGTTAATGATTGATCTCTCAAGATACTAAGATTCATTTGAGGGGCTAACTTCTCCCATCACATGTTTTTTCGTAAACACAGATCTAAAATCGAACAAGATTATCTGCCAACCATGTAATATCATATTGATTAAAAAATATTGTGTCACTAAAAAAAAGAGATATAAGTTCTTAAAAAACAATTCAAGTGAAAATGAGATTAAATAATTTCATTCTAAATAGTCCAACATAATTAAGAGAAAGTGTCTTTAAACATAAATATACCTTTTTACTTCAACTATGTTAAAAGTTAATATCATTATCGAGGTAAAATAAATAAGTAAAAACATATAACTTTCTTAAGAGTAATATGTTATAACCTTTTATAAGTTCTCTTACTATCTTATAATTTGTCACCTTATTTTCAATCTTATTCTTATTTTCAATGATTTGTACACAAAACATAATTATTTTTACTATTTCTTATACAAATATTTAAAAATAAGAAATAAATTAAAAATAAAGTAGCAATTTTATAAATTAAAAGTAAAAACAAAAACAAAAAAAGTAAATTGGCCTTTAATATTTAAAAAATATAAAACTTAATCAATACTTACTGTAAAAAGAAAGCAGAAAGATTAATAACTAATAAGAAAATATAATAGAAAATTTAGAATTATTCTTATCTTAGATTAGTCTACTTAAGACGTGGATATTTAACTACAATTTTATATGGGATAAGTTAGTTAGACAACCCCAGACGTCAAAAAAAAAAAAAGTTAGTTAGACAACCCTACCATAAAGTGTGTGTTTGGATTATAGTTAGAAATGTTTCAAACTGAGATTTCACGTATTTTTAGGCACCAAATGCAAAAGCAACACATATGTTGCTTTAAGAAAAACGTTGGTTGTTTTTTTCTTGATGACAACCCAAACATACCGAAAATCTCTAATCCCCCGTACAATCACATGATTACCCATGACCTGCAAGCTATTTGGCATACTCTATACTATTTATTAAACATGGATTATTAGTAATATACTTTTTAACACATTTTTTATTTTTGTTTAAAGTCTATTAAAATTTATAAAATCATGAAATAAATTTATCAAAAATAAGATATAAAATTCATAAAAATGTGTAATTTTCAATAAATTACATTCAATAAAAAAAATGTTTAAAAATAGAAGAAAAAAAAAGCATATAAACATTTTTTTTAACTAAAGCATATAAACAGCTTAAATTTTTACCTTTTAGCAAATAGACATCCTTAACTATTATTTTATCTCATTCAGCCCAACATTGATAATTATTAAATTGATTCTAAAAGTGAGTCTCATGCAGCCCGGTCAAGCCCACTATTACAAGCCCGGTCAAGCCCACTCATAGCACCAATAATAGTATTTCTCTAATTAACTTAATAGACTAAATTCTTGTTAATTATTTGTGTCGATGTTTTAAGAACCGGATCGGCTATCAAACCGGCCGAGGTACTGAGTTAATAGGTCATTGGTTGGATCGGTGAGTCACTGGTCGAACCGGTTTGACTCGATATATATTAAAAAAAAATTTAAATATAATATAGCTAACATAATTTAATCATTCAACACTCTAAATTTAAAATTATTGTCATTATAAAGTACCTAATATTCCAAATAAAAAATAATAACCAATAGTCATGACAACACAGGTCCATAAATATGTTTTATACACAAACAAAATTAAAAAAAAAATTGAAACACGTTGTTTCAAGACTTTTTTTTAAAAAAATAAATAAATTACACCACAATTCGGTTCAACCAAAGACCTACCGGGTCATCCATTTTTTCAAAAATCGGCCGGTTCAACTGGGATCGTAATGGATCAGATACATTTTCGATCCTTTCATTAAATCGAACCGATTAAGTCACCGAATTTCTATTGGACTAGTTAGACCGCCGGATCCGATCAGTTCTTAAAATACTGATTTGTGCACATTGCATTGCAGAGATTTGTAAACTCTTTCTTAATTACAGTACTTTATTACCATGGCTAAATTAAATAGTAACTTAAAACACGTTCCCGAATCTAGGTCCAGTTAAGCGAGAGGTAGCCCATTATCAACAGTTGGATTAAGAGAAGCATATTGGGGGAGATCCACGTCACTCTCAAACTTAGCCATGTCTTGCTCTTCCATGTTCACAAGCGTTTCAATCCCACCCCCATCTCTCGTATCCATAAAAATTATGGTATTCTCCACCCAAAATCCGCTTCATAAATTGGGAACCTGCACCAACTCGCACAAAGTTTGACTCTCCTCATCCGAACCACCAGGCTCGGCAACCGAAGCAGCTTGCTTCAGACACTCCGAGATTAACCACGAGTTCTTATCTTTTCCTCCAAATATCTTCGCATACGTGTCACAAAACTCGGACATCCCTTCCCTTGTTTCATTTTGAGGACCAACTCATGCAGTTCCGCTTCCGAAGAGTTAGACACGAAGAGGAACCAAACCAAGTTCCCCACGGTCTTCTCCGGAACCGTTCTCTTCCGGAGGTTCACAGCGGTGCGGAACGACGTCGTCTTGGAAGCCAAACCTAAAGCGGAAACTGCGCGCTTGTGGGAAGACACTGTGGCTTTGAGGGAGTCAATCTTAGAGGCTTCGAACACAAACCTTCTGCATACTACTACGGTGTCGTTTTTCACGAACGCGGCTTCTTGTGGGAAAAATGAAGCCCCGGGAACTGGGAAGGGTAATAATAACTCTGCTTCTTCTTCTTTACGGTTCAATGTGGCCCAGTCGTTGATGAAATTGGAAAGTGTGGCGGCGTCGCCAACTTTGTGACACATGCACACGCTTATTGCCATTCCCCCACATGCAAAACAGTTTATTTAATTAGAATGGCTACTATACTTGAAGAACTAGTGGTACTAATTG
The DNA here is from genome assembly GCA_026413185.1 of Pueraria montana var. lobata. Lineage (NCBI taxonomy): Eukaryota > Viridiplantae > Streptophyta > Magnoliopsida > Fabales > Fabaceae > Pueraria > Pueraria montana. The sequence continues at coordinate 20,879,747 of CM048648.1, read as the reverse complement.
GTTTCCACTGCAATTCATCGGGAACAAAAAGGGTTCAACGATGCTTGGGTGGGTTTCTGGAGGATCCATGATTGCTTGTATCTGAGCCTTGTGACTAGTAATGACACTCCTTGGTCGTTGCAGTCAATGGAGGAAACTTGAATATCTCTGAACGTGCCTGCGAAGGGGCCGGGTAGTATCGGGATAAGACTTGAGATAAGGATTTCTTGAGCCTTGATATTTGCGAGAAATCATGTGATCTATGAAAGAGAGGGGATACATTCTGAGGTGAGGAGGAGTAGCTGCTGAGGGTTTGATGCTTTCTCTCCATATTAATTCCATTTCCACCCTTCCTAATTTCTAACCACTATATATGGTATCACTCTCGGAATCGGATGTTAATTGGGTGCAGCAACGGTAACTGCAACTCAATACTATATCCTACTATATATATATATATAGGTACAAAATGAGAAATATGCTTACGTGTGGGGCTCATTTTTTTTGTACATCGGGAATAGAAAAGGCAAGAAACAACTCTGAAAATGAAGGGCAAATTATCTTGTAGCAGGTCCTGCAATGCAAGAAATTATTAGATAATTTTAAACTGTTATCCATCTATAATCTTAATTAATATCCATATAACATATTTAAATTTTATAATTTATAAGAAAAAAGTAAAACATACTTAATTTTGTATATTAGATTAATAAAAATTATAACAGTTCAAGATCACCTGATAATTTATCTTAAGTAGCGTGAGGAGGAAGAGACCATGTTATCTCTATCAGCAGACTTGTATCTACGTGAGCCTAAATGTCCGCAACACTGCAACAGAGTGTTCCCTGCACGAGAGACATGCGTGAATGACAAGTCCCAATCGCGTTGACAGTGAGCATGGATATTTAGGGGCGGGAAAAAAAATTGAATTGAACTTATCTAATGCTGAATTAAACTGAACTGGTCAAAAATAACTAAATTTTTTTAATATAAAAACTGATCTAAACTGTTGGACAGTTCAGTTTTAAAAACCGAATTACTTTTAAATTAATTTACTTTCTTTTTAAAAATTTTGGTGCCGAGCAAAAAGACTCATTAAACCTTTTTAATTTCTTGACATCTGTCATAACTTGGATTATTTTAGACATTTTGCTTCCTTTGAGTCATTGTTTCATATACACTACCACACCACACTACTACATGTTGTCTGTTTCACAATTAAAAAAAATAACCTAATGATCTTTTCAATCTTCTTTCTGCGTCGACTGCAAAATCAGTCTGCTAACCACCTGATTGTTTCTTCTCATTCTTTCTTTGAAAAAATTGAAAAGATGGGTGCTCCAGATACACTACCACACTACTACATTTTGCTTCTTCTCTATGTATACATCAAAGGCTACTACGGTTGGGGTTTTCTCTCGGTCGAAGGCTCTCCTCTTTGCTTCTCATCCTTGGTTCGTTTGTTGTTAAACTTTGAGGGGCTAAAAAGCTGCATTTCTTGCTTCTCTATTTTTTATTTTTCTAAAGTTTACATTTGAATGTTGTTAGGATTTGAGGGGTGACAAACGCTTGGTTTCCATACTCCGCCGGTGAGTTCCTTTCTTTTTCCCCAATCCTCTAAACCATTGATTCAAATTTCAAAATGTTGAACTTATGGGTGCAAATCTTCATCTCTTAAACTCAATTTTATTTTTGGTATAGATTTTTTTTTTTTTATTTCATCCTCTTTCTCCTCTTCAATCAACCATATGTAAGCTTACTCCTTCTTTTTTTCCCCAAATCTCTCAACTGCACCCCTTATGGTCACCAACGTCGACGCCGACGCTGTCTCAAGCGTCTCTAGGTCGCAATTTTAAAGTGATTAAATCGTTCTTATCTCCCTATCTACCTTTTCCCTAAAAAATTTTAAAAACAAATTCATTTTAAGAGAATCTTAACTCGCAGGTTCGTCACTGCCACATCACCATACCATGGTAAGTCATTCTTCTTCTTTTCCTCTAAATCTCAATGATCCCCTTCTCATCTTTCTCTCTACTTCTCCCCCTTTCCACTCTTGGGACCATGTGTGAGGAGCATAACATGGGTAATGTTTCATTTTTTCCTCTTTTAATTTTTTCCCTCTGCCTTTGCCTTTTTCTTTCCCCCTTTGTGTTTTATTTTCTGTTCATGCGTTTTTTTCCTATTTGCAAAGGAAATTGATGTTTTATGTCTTCTTAGGAGGTTTAATTACACGATAATGGCTATAGCTTCATGCAAGCATAATAGTTGTTGCGTTGGAAGCCCAAGCGATGACGCCATGGAGATTACCTATGTTGGGACGTTTTCTTTTACTCCTTTTATTTCTCTATTTTCATCTTTCCTCTTTGTGATGTTTTCTTAATTTTATCTTTTTATTCTCTCTAATTTAACTACTATTCATTCTTTCCTCACATGGATGCATGATGTTCTTCATTAATTTCTAAACTTCACCTTTTTATATTTTTAGTGTATTTGTGCCTTTTAATTACAAGAGATGAAACAAGTATTTGGTGTAAACAAAAATTGGATTTTCTTTTTAGAAATTATTACCAATACATCAACTTTATTTTCAATTTTGTTGACATGTAAGTGAGAGTGAAGATGTTATTCATGATAGCGAATTGGAAAATCAAGGGATTTGAAACCTTTGTTGTAGGAAGATAGACTTCCAATGCTGAAATCCTTCATTCATGGCTCTACACATTTGATACGGTTGGTAAGCTTCAAATCTACCCCAATCTTTTTGTGGGTTCAACCTTTTCTTTTTTCTTTTTTAAAAGTTAAGTGGCTTATGATATTTTTTATGATTCAAAGATAAAAAGGTTGATTGTGGCTTCCATTATATTGTAATTTATAATAATGTATATAATTCTCTTTGCAGGAAACGTGTGATGACTATGATTAAGGAGTGAAAAATGTGCAACAAAACAGGCTAAGGAAAATTCATATATTGATAACCACACCACTAACAAATTAAAATCCAGTTCAAAAGGGGTAAAAATATCTGATATAATACCTGCATTCCCCCGTTTCCTCTTTTTTATGTATTATTTATTGTCATAATTGTTCTACTAGAAAATGTTTGAACTGTATAAAGCATGATCTCCACTAGATTTTTACTTTTTTGAACCTCTTGATCTTTTTGTAAAAGTTATGGAGCTGCATACTTATAATTGTATTTCCTTCTTAACATGACATTCCTTCTTAATGTGAATTATCTTTATATGCATGGCTCTTTATGCTATATTTTTTGCATTTGGACTACTCTTTATGCTATATCTTTCGCATCTTTCCTGCATAATTCAGCTTTCGTTGTTGATGCAGTAGCATTGTTAATTGTCTCATATCTTCATGAACTTAGTTTTAATAGACATATTACTTTTCTCAATTTTTCATGTTGCATTTTAAAATTCCATCTAGCTAAGCTTACAATAGTTGATATATATAGCTAGATTCAATAAATAACTTATTAGAATATAAAGGAAAAAATATGTAGTTTTCAGTAAGAACCAAAGAAAAATAAACCTTGCATATGATTATAGTTGGAATGCTTATAATGGGTTGTTTTGCTCTTTCTTATGTCTACTGCTTAAGCTATATTCAACAAAATACGCCAGCTGAATCTTGACTCTCAGTAAACTAACTTTTACTCTTTATATACTTGACTTTGAGTTTCTTATAAATTTAATTATTTATATTAGTTTCCTTTATGCTCCTATTCTCTTTCTTTGTTGTAGAATAAGGAATATGTAGATATGATTTCTTTCTTTCTTTAAATAATTTTGTGATAAAAACTGAGTGGAAGGAAAAGCAATGGGATCGTGGGAAGTTTTTCTGAATTGCCTATGTAGGTAAGTTTTTATTACGCTTTTTTTTTTATTGTTTTCTCACATTGATCTGGTGTTTGCTTCATCGCTGCCCTTTTTTTAAAAAAAAAAAAAAGGTTCTGGTGATTATATGTTGTTACAGAATTTTTTTTTTAAATTTGAGTCACATGAATGGTTTGAAATGTCTATTATGTATATAATGTTGTGAGGAATTTTTTTTTCTTTTTTCATGCATTGATTTTCAATATTTTTTAAGGTATTCAATGCAATTATTTATCTATTTTGTGGGTAATGTTTCACAATTTATAAATGCTTCCACCTTTGATTTGATTAGTAAATCATTTTATTTCAAATGACTTCTTTTTGGTTCTAAACTTAGTGCCTTCCGAATTTTAGATAAGTATAGGAACTACTAGATAGTGCCTTCTGTTTGGTAGCATGATGGGAGGGGTCATGAGATTATGCTGGAAGGGTATTTTTTTTGGAAATGTTAGCATCTTAAATGATCTTAGAATTATTGTATCAAGAGACATTGTAACTTTCACTTTTTGAATGGACTTTAGCATGGCTTATGCTATGGTTCACTTTATTATTATAAACAAAATTCATTTTGCTTTTCAAAAAAAAAAAGTCTCTTCTGACATGGTAGAATAAACTATAAGTGATCATTTAGATCATTTTATGAAGCGCATACATATTATTTAACTTATTGTAGACATCAATTTAATATTTCCAGTTTCAAATTCAAATTGTATCTGCAATGTTGATTAAGTATGATACACATTGGCTTGAAGCCTTCTGTCATTTTGAATTTTGGCCCTAGATAAGCTTCAAATTGATTCAAAAGATATTTTCCATTTTCATAGTGCTTCAACATTGCAAGGGTCTATTTTGGTGAAGTTTTGTTGTTTTTTTTTTCACTCCTTATTATTGGTTGTGCAACATTGGTCTTGGGTTAACTATTTTAGAGTTTACATGGACTATGGTCCGGGATGGGGTAAAGTCCATTTGTGTAATTCTTTTTTTTTTAATTGTTTATGAAAGTTTTAAAAATGTAGGTATACCCATTTGTATTACCATTCCTTTTTCCTTTTTGTTCTATGGTAGTGTTTATTATCTATGGTGGATTGTTGCTGAAGTTGTACCTTATTTTCAGAGTGATTACCTTTTTTACATCTTATATTTAATTTGATTAGTACTGAATGATAGGTTTATTTAGTTCAAGAGGTGCTAATGATTATGTACATTTTTTAAAACAAATAATGTTCTGTTTGGTGATGTACTGGCATGGCCATTTTGCTTTTGAATACTCGAACAATACCAAATTAATATCATAAAGTGTGGGATACTAGGATAGATGATTAACAAATAATATTATAAAGTTAGATTAGTTTAGAGATTTTATTTTACATTTGATTGAAGTGATCGGATATGGTCTATACATGTTCAAGATTGAATGTGGTTAATGATGTAAAGAGTGCACGGTCTTGAATAGAAAGAAATTTTGATGTAGTTTAAGGAAAATATCATTGGCCTTTAATCTGAGTTTAATTTCATGCACAAGAAAGCTACATCTCGATATATGAGATCTTGAGTTCTCATTTTTTTTTTCTGATCAAGAAATATAGCAATCATAATGCTTGCCATATTTTGTGTATTACACTGCAATCTTCATTGTGTCATTATCTAAATATGTTTCTATTTTTTATTCTAAAAAGACAATTTGCAAGTCTGTAACAATCTTAATCATAGAACTAATATGTAGGGACATTGCTATTAATTGCTAACTAGATCTGTCTTCTGTTTATAAATTATAACTTTTTGTTTTACAAGTATTTTCAAAACATAGGAACAATTTCCTTTTCTGTCCCTACAAGAGCTTAAACTATACTCTTCTTAGTTAACTGACAACTTTGGTAATTATATTTGCAAGAAACACCAGTTCTGCAGCACCAGTTCTAGATAGTGGTAACTTATTCCTTTTTTTATTTGTTTTTAATGTTATGTTAAATTGGTTCAGTTGCTTTGCTGTAACTCGATTTGATCGGGTTTGTGATGGTTGACCTTACATTTTATTTTCTTTTGAAAATTTGTTTAGGCCTAAAATGGACCTGATTTGTGTATTTACCAATACTATGTATCCCTGTTACAAGAACTACAGGCAAGAGGCTTATTTATTTCATATGTTATATATGTTTTTGGCTAACTCATGTTACATTTTTTTTTATCATAAATGAATTTAGATAACATCATATGAAGTTGGAGAAGATAAGTTCTACAGGGAGAAGGTTTTGCTAGATTTGGAGCAAGATTGGCTTGAAGTTTACAGAGAAGATAAGTTGACAGAGGAAATATGTCTAGAGCTCGCCTGCATCAGGATTTGGTAAAGGCTGAGGCTGAATTTACCCACCTTGGGTCAGTTGGTGAATGATCTCTACTTGGGTAGGTATCCACTCCATTTAGCCATCTCAAGTTAGTAATTAAACAATTAGAACTAAGAATTTCTAAGAATAGGTATCCACCTTGGGTCACTTGCCTGATAATTTCTATTCTTTTTATTCAGCAAACTCCACTGTACATTAATTGAACCTTTGCTGCAAATCCATTCCAATTACCTATAAAGAGGGCGAGTGTTGATTCTTTGTTGGCGCATGTACTTTGTGAAGTTTTTTTCGGATATATTATGCTTGAATAAACAACCTCATTGCATCCCCCAAGCCAGGACCATTGATATCAAGTAACTGAGTACAGTTGCTTATTTTAGGGGAACTATGTTGTCTTTGACATGCTTTGATATCTGCCACCAAATTTTTCTCTACTATGAAGTGTATGCATTTTTTATTACAGAAAAAATGCTGGATATTTTCTGCTTTCAATAATGATCTTGCATGCTTCTTAATGGATCTTAGAACTCAATTAGCATAACTTACCCCATTTGTGCAATTCATATGCATGTTCAAATTGCAGGCTGCTTAAAATAATCAGCAAAATGCCAAAATGGATTTCCATCGATGTCATCTATTACTTATTACTTATACAAGCATTCATCTTACAATGCAGCAGAAGAATTTTAAGCCATATGATTCAACTCTAGCAACACTTTCAATCACTTGCAGTAAAGCACTACAACTAGATTTAGCTAAGGCTTTGTTGAATCAGATTCCTAAATGTCTATATTCACACCTTATAATGCTTTGGTAGCATCATCCGGTGCACTGGTGAGCATTAGTCAGAAACTTCAAAATAAAAATTATGCTTTTTACCATTTTGTTGTTTCCAAGACTAAAATTAGTTTACCTAAATGTGATGTTCAATAGGAGGCTACTATGCTCTGTTGTTTGCATTTGTAAGACTATACCAGTTGTTTGACAGCAACCTCAGTGTCTACTTCTGTGATCATGCATTATTTTTCTGGTGCATTAACCCCAACAACTTGGAAGCACCCCTTTACAAGGAATTCAAACTTGGTAGAGTCCCTTTTTTTCACATGTAATGGCTTCTCCCTATTCCACAGTTTTATCAAATGATATGCTGGTTTGGAATCATACAGAAGATAGATTTTATATAGTTAAATCTGGATACAAAATAGCACGAGCAAGGTTGTATGATGATATTTGTTTCACAAGTGAAAATAGGACTACTGTTTGGAAGAAGATATGGCAAGTACATGTTGCCTGCAAAATGCCAACATCTAATATGGCAAGTTATGCATAACATTTCCCATGGGGTCAAAGTTGGAGCAACGTCCATAATGTTTATACTTCCTGTGGCAAGCTAATGTTTATTTAATGTATTTTTTTATGTTGAGAGTTTGCTTCCCAAGTTAGAAATTAAAAAAAAAAACTCTTAAAAAGTTACAAACTCTGCAAAATAATAGTGTCTTCAGCATGTAGTTTTTTCTTTTTCTTTTTATAAAAAAATATAATCTAAATGATTTACAAGATTAGAGTTTATAAACTAAGAGGGTGTTTGTTTCACGGATAACTTTTTTAATTTCGGGAATATTTTTTCCTAGGAATATAACATAGGGAATGTTATTCCCGGGTATAATTAAAAAATGTATTTGGTTAATTATTAAAATAGGTTGGAAATATTTTTTATATTTCCAGGCATAATTAAAACATGTGTTTGGTTCAGTTATTTTTTTTCTGGGAATATATATTATAATTACTAAAATATTCTTATTGTGTTAAAGATGATTTTTTTTAACAGAGTGATACATCACTCATTTTCGCAGAGGAGTTATATTCAGATTGTCAATATATAATTAATCTATCGAAATTACAACTCTGCAAATTCATAACATGTAATCAAAAAGCCTATATAGTAAAGTAACCCTTTCATTTACATGTAACATTCATGTCCTATATTGCCTACCTCAATCAATATATATATATCATAAATTTAAATTTGCTGCCAACCTCCCCAATAATGAAGAAATAATAGCATTGTAAGGGTAGTGAGATAATGGGTACAAAAAGGATATATTTGGATTTTTACTCATAAAGACGGTTCATGTTCCATGGGAATAAATCTTCCCTACCACCTCCGCCGGGATTAAATATTGGTTGAAGGTGAGATTATAATTTACCCAGGAATACAATATGCTCCAGATTAAATATTTTATTACTTCGTAACAAACGTAGGATAATTTTTTCCCCTCCTGTATTCCTGGGATTAAAAAAGTTATCCATGAAACAAATGTCCCCTGATATATTGTCTTCGACATGTCTTATTCTACTTTTTTAAAAATTGATTTTGACAATATAAATATTATTTTTAAAATTTGTTGAATTGATTATTAAGTAAGAAAGTTTGTATCATTCTTTAACAAAAAAAAATATTAATACCAAATTTTAAAGAATTTTCATAAATATTTTTAAATTGACATTAAATGAAATATCCATAGATATGTACCAATCTGATCATGTGTATATAACTATTAATATTTTTCTCATTAAAAAAGCTTTATGTCTATTGACAATATAAATAATATCTACATGATATAAATAATATGCTTTGACAGTTGTTGTCCAACTTTTTTGAGCATGTACTTCTTCAATGAATTTAAATTTGAATAATTTTTTTCAAGTTCTAATTTTTTTTTTATTCGGTTTCAAGTTCTAATATTTTTCAAGTTCTAATATAGCAAGAATACAGAGTCTGTCTTTTCGTTTCAATGAAATATATCTTCATTTATTCAAGCTAATGATTTCAATTTTCAAATATCTTATCGGAAACAATAATTTAAATAGCCTAATAATTGGGATTTAGTTGAATTATTATCTCTGCTTGAATACTCTCATTTTTTTTTTGTATTTTTGTAGAATTTAAACAACTAATTATAATTGTAGAATTTTATAAACAGGTGTATTTTAAATATGCACGAAAATGAGAGTGATAATGCATGAGTAGATTTGAAATGTGATTGGATTTTCTTTTTGAAATTTTTAATGTAATACTTTTTTTTATAGATTTTATGATTTTTAATTTTTAAATGTCATTTTAAATATTTTGAATTAAATTGAAAAAAAATAATCATAAACAAAGAATTTACTCAAAAAAACTAATTGATTTAAATCCAAAATATTATTATGCAAATTTGAAATTGAGTTACTTTATATCACATTATTATTATTTTTTATAGACAACATGTATTATTCACTAGAAGCAATCATGTTCGAGAGCCTCATCACTACGGGTCGCAATCGCTCTTCCTCCAAATATTTAACGCAGTTGCATAGCAGGACTGAAACCCGAGATCTTCACATTATCATTTACTTTAACATGGGTAATTTTATTGTGATTTAAAATAATTTATTTTCAAAATTAATTTCATTTTGTATCACATAATTTTTATATATTTTTTTAAAATAAAAATATTAAGGTCTCTGACATGTACATCACTAGGTAGAGAAAGTCTAATAAGTTAGGATTTTGTTGAATTATTGTTGAATACTCTCACTTTTATGCATTTTTGAAGAATTTAAATAGTTATTTATATTTGTCTCAATTTAAAAATTGAATTTTATAAATAAGTGTATTACGAATATGCGTAAAAACCGAAAATAATCCATGGAAATGCACACGTATCTTACCAAAACATCATGTAAAAAAGTCTTTCTTAGGAAGTAGTCTCACCTCTTTAGACTTTTGGAATTACAACCTCTCTGCTAGTCCATAATAAAATCATTTTATTTTCTTTAATATTTTGTAATTTATAAATATAAGTAGAATTTTCAAGTTGCTAACATAAATTATTTTTAAACATGCGTACAAACAACGAACGCGACCCGTGCAAATGCACGGGTTACCGACTAGTAGTTAACTAAACTGTTAATCAAATCAAGAACTGCTTCTAAAAAAAAAAACCTTAAACACGTGCACGAGAGTAGAGATTTATCAGTTTTAATACTCATACAGTCATACGACACGAAGTTTTGAATACCCATCAGTCATCACAGTATCCCCAATTCCTTAATTATATATTTAGCATGTTTACTCATTATCTTTATTTTAAGCCACTTTTAGAAGGAAAAAGCTATTTAACTTTTTGGGCAATTATACTATGCTAAACTGCACAAACTCTGTGTTGGAGAGGGAGTGGTGCACTGTGCAGCGTTTTCAAGATAAAAATGGATGGATTGGAACAGTGTTGAAATTTATGCTTGAACCTTGAAGAGTGAATGAATTGTTGGAATCAGGTCATTACAATAATTTGTAATTACTTGATTATCATATTTAAAAGTTTGTCAAAACTGTTATTTTACGTCTTTATATATAGTGAAAACTTTTTTATACAAATAAAAATATAATTGATTTATGGCATCATATAGTATGTGAATCCAAATTTACCTAATGAAAAAAAAAAACTTGTTTTTGTTGTTGTGATCATTTAGTTGATTTAATCAAAAATTATTTTTCCCTACATTAACGTTTTTTGTCAAATAGTATTGAGTAAACGAATAATACTTTTGTTGTATATATATAAGGCTTCATGATTGGGCTTATGAAGATGATCAATCATCTCGTGATAGCTAGCTTCGTGGATCATGTGGAAATTGACAACTTCGTGTTTGGTTTGGTGACAAAATCCAAACATCTTGTGGATGGTAATATTATAAAACTACTATTCAACATTAATTATAAAATCATTAAAGTAATTTTTACTATTTTCATTAAAGCAATTTTTTTTAATTAAAAGTGAAAATAAAAATAAAAAAATTTAAAACAGTTCAGAGTAGTTCGGAGAGAAGTTCAGTTTAAACCAGTTCAATATAGTTCAGTGCAACTCTAAAACAGTTCGGTTCGGTTCGCCCGAACTATTTGACAGTTCAGTTTGGTTCGGACGAACGATATTTGCAGTTCGGAATAGTTTGTCATAGTTCTGTTCAATGCAGTTCGAATTGAACAGTCCTAGATATATGTGCCGTTTAAAGATCAACATGAACATGTGTGCATGCATGCAAACTGATATTGTCGCACCAGTTGTTGAGGATAGCCACAACCTCAAGACAATCCGTTTGACATACATGCATGACACTGCAATAGCCAAGCTGCCAAACATAGTCAAGACTCAAGACCTTTGGATATATATAGCTAGTTCAGTTAGAGTTTGTTCAGTTCCAGAACCATGTCAGAACTCAGAAGCGAGAAGAGCAATGTGAATGTTACATGAGTTTAATTGCTCATTTAGTCTTCATATCTATGTAATTTTTACATTTTAGTTTATACATAAAAATTACTTAATTTAATCTCTACATACTTTCTAAATGTATTAAACTAAAAATGTATGTGTAAGAATTAAAACATAAAAATTATATAAATACACGAACTAAATGAATAGTTAAACTTTATATATTTAGAGTTGTTATAATTTTAAGCACTAATCAAGTTAGCCTCTATTTTTATAAAGTGTGTTTGAAGTGGCAGGACTTTAAAAGCAACTTAATTCTCTTTTCATGTTCACACTTAAGCAACGTTGTTGTTGTTGTTTTTCTGAATGGAATGGGGTCAAGCCCCCACACCAAGAGATAGATTAAGAGCCACTATTGGACAAATTACAGCATTGGTCTCCCATGAAGGGAACCAGACGCCAAAATTCGAACGGTGCTAAACATAGAGTGCACTCACTATTAAGATACATATCATATTTCGCAAACTTATCTGTCAGGCTATTGGCTTCCCGCATTACATGGTAAAAACTACAGTACATTGCTGAAACATCGTTCTCAACCTCTTAATTACTCCCTCTGCTCCAAATATAAAAAAAAAAAAAAAACTGTTTTACATTAATTAAGAAAGTTAATTAACAATATTTAATTGCACAAATTTTAATTAAAAAATAAGTTATTTTTCTAAACTGTCATTTATTGGAATTTGGTACTCCCTCCGGACTGAAATATAAGCAAAAAAAAAAAACTGATTCACACCCTTTAAGAAAATTAGTTAGCATCATTTAATTTTGATAGTCTCAATAAAAAAAATCAACACACTTCCTAAAGTACTCTTGCATTTAATTGCATAGGACAAAAAAAGATAAGGTTGTTGGAAACAAAACTCTAATTAAATGAAGGGTATTTTGGAGATGATATCATTAAATAGAAGAGAGTTAGTTAAAATTTGCTTATATTTTAGTCCAACACACATGCAATTTTTGTTGCTTATATTTCAGTCCGGAGGGAGTATCAAGAATAAGAAGGGGTCATTGAAATTAAAGTTCTTATTAAATGAAGGGTATTTTGGAGATGGTCTCATTAAATGAACTAAAATTAGTTGAAATTTTCTTATATTAAATCCAAAACTCAAGTTAATTTTTTGCTTATATTTAAAGTCGGAGAAAGAACTATTAAAGCAACGTTTTATCGCTTTATTAGTTTTTCCATTGCGACATCACCACCACAGTGCACCACAATTGTTTAATTGTTCACTGACTGAAAATCCTTATACTTTATTCTTTAACTTAATTTTACAAAACATGATTCACTTTAATTTTTTCTCATTATATATTCAATCTATATTTACAACTAAAGTGAATAATAATGGTTAATAAAATTAAAATCTAAAGTGAAAATTCTGTAAAATTAATTAGGTATTAAAATAACTCACGCTTACAATACACCATATGTTGGAGTTTACTAGAATAGATAGGGATGTAGCGCCAAACGGACTGTTTAATATATTTGGATTCTTCCATGCTGTTAAATAATACTATAATATGGTCATGAAGAGAAAGACACATTTTTTTTTTTTATCAAGCAAAGAGACACTATGATTAGTTGTAAAACCTACTAAATATTATAGTATTTGATAAAAACTATATTTTTCTCTATTATATCGTTTCACTAAAAAAACACTAGAGGATATAAATTCTTATCTAACCCTTACTACCTGATTTCAATTCTTATATATGGATAAAAAAATATTTTTGAATTTCAAAATTTAATTAATATTTATTTCTCAAATATATCTTTATTTAATATTTCACTATTAATGATAGAAACATAAAAAAAAAATCAAAGTATTATATAAGGACATTTAAGTCCAAATATAATAATATTTTATTTTCACTAATTAATATTTTTTAATTTTTATACATTAACCTTAAACATTTAAAAATATAAAAAAGAAGTAGTAGTAATATTCTTCTCTTCTCTCTCTCCTATTCTTATACTGTTGTACATGTTGCATACTTTCCCTAGGTGTAAAACTCAATCCGTTAGCAGCACCATTATTATTAGCTCAGAGGTTATTTGGGCAAAAATGACTTTTGATTTTCAAAAGTCTACGCTTCTCAAATGAACAAAAGAATTATTCATAACAAATTTAAAATTGCTACTATATAGGATTTGCAAGAATATTCTCATTTTTTGAAATAGGTCCAAACCCCTTGATTAACCCCCGTCTATCCTAAGTACTAGTACTAACAACAATTATGTAGATTTGGACTTCAACATACCAAAAAACAAAACCCACTTATGTGAAGTTAGTTGACCACATTTTTTCTGTTTTAATTCACTGTTAAGAGAGAAAGCCGTAGCAGGTAAAGGGAAAAGGTTTTTTAATTTATTTTTGAAAAACAAATTGAATCTCATACTTTAAAATCTTTTATGTTATGTTTAGTTGAGAGAATGAAAATAAAAAAAATAAAAATAAAAAAAATATTTAAATTAAAATAAAGTATAAAAAATATGAAATCTAAACCTTTTTTTTTTCATTTTTTTTTCTTTCGTTATACCAAACACAACATTAGTATCGCATGTCACGGAGGTGAGTCTGGTCAAACTCTATTACAAGTAGCAAATTAACAAAAGCATTACCAATATTTCTCAACATAACAGACTAAATTCTTCTTACTTATTCGTGTACACAATGCAGAGATCTGCAAACTCTTTCCTAATGACTTCACCATGGCTAATTCGTAACTTCATCATGTCCAACTGCAGGATTAAGAGAAGCATATTGAAGAAGCTCCACGTCACGCTCAAACCTAGCCATGTCTTTCTCTTCCATATTTACAAGCGCTTCAATCCTACCACCATCTCTTGTATCCATCAAAACAATGCTATTCCTCACGGGGCACTCACTAGTGGTAAACCACACCGGTTTCCCCCACCCAAAATCCGCTTCATACATCGGAAACCTGCACCAACTCGCACAACAAAACATAGTTTGACTCTCCTCATCCGCACCAATAGGCTCGGGAACCGAAGTAGCTTGCTTCAGACACTCCGAGATGAACCTTAAGTCCTTATCCTTCCCTCCAAACTTCTTCGCGTACGTGTCAGAAAACTCCAACATCCCTTGTTTCATTTTGAGGACCAACTCATGCAGTTCCGCTTCCGAATTAGGGTTAAACACGAAGAGGAACCAAACCAAGTTTCCCACGCTCTTCTCCGGAAGTGGAGGAACCGTTCTCTTCCGGAGATTCACAGCGGTGCGGAACGACGTCGTCTTGGAAGTCAACCCTAAAGCCGAAACCGCGCGCTTGTAAATCAACGCGCTGACAAGTTCCACGCGCGTGGGGTTTGGAACGTTGCGGGAGGACACTATGGCTTTGACGGAGTCAATCTTAGAGGCCTCGAAGACAAACCTTCTGCAAACGGTGTCGTTTTTCACGAACGCGGCTTCTGGGAAAACAGGTAAATCCCCTTGTGGGAAAAACGAAGCCCCGGGAACTGGGAAGGGTAATAATGACTCTTCACGGTTCAGTGTGGCCCAGTCGTTGATGAAGTTTGAAAGTGTGGCGGCGTCGGCAACTTTGTGACACATGCACAGGCTTATTGCCATTCCTCCGCATGCAAAACAGTTTATTTGAACGGCTACTATTGTTGAAGTTGTGTTCATAGGTTTCCACTGCAATTGATCGGGGAACAAAGGGTTCAACGATGCTTGGGTGGGGTTCTGGAGGATCCATGATAGGTTGCATCTGAACCTTGTGACTAGAAACGACACTCCTTGGTCGTTGCAGTCAATGGAAACTTGATCTCTGAGCCTGCCTGCGAAGGGGTAGTATCGGGATAAAACTTCTGATAAGGATTTTTTGAGTGCTAATATTTTGGATGTTTGGTTATGGGTATCATCGTTTGTGGAGTAAAAGAAAAGTAATGGGATGTAGTTGCGAAAAACGATGTGATCTATGAAGCAGAGGGGATAGATTCTGAGGTGAGAAGGGGTGGGTGTGGAGGGTTTGATGCTTTCTCTCGATATTAATTCCATCTCCATGGCTTGTAGTAATAACTAACGACTATGGTAATGGTATCAATCGGATGATGGATATGCTTTGCCTGCAGCAACGATTACTGCGCTACTCAATATATTGATGTACGAAGCGAGTTTCAGATTGACACTATAGTTGTTTCAATATTAGTATTTAATTGCGCAAGTAATAAAAACTTAAAACAAGCCGGCCTTGTGTTTATGACTTTATTCAAGTAATAAAAACTTAAAACAATGTTAAGTAATTTCAATATATTATAAATTTTGAATTAAATTTTCCTAATAAACATACTACTTACACTAGAATTGCGCAAGAAAGCATCTTTCTTTTGTCTTTATTGATCGAATTGAAAAAAATAACTTGTGCCCCATTGTCTCATGCACCTTATTTAGCTGTGGCCAGCTAGGAAGAGAGGTATCAAGTTGATGCACCTTATCTGTATGTGCCAAGCTAGGAAGAGAGATACAAGTGAAACACTCTCCGTCTCAGCCCAAACAGAATTTGAAGCCTTCCAAAAACCGTGGATAGTTTTTTTTTTTTTTTTTTGATAAAGAACCGTGGATAGTTTACTAATTAATTACTAGCGCCAATATATAAAAACAATAATCTTTCAAATATGTATATACGTGCATGCATGTGGAGCTCATTTGGTGGTTACAATAGGATAAAATAAAATATAAAAATTATATATTATATATACATATGCATACATATACAAATATACATTATCTTATCATGTTTCTTAACCTAATTCTTTTCTTAAGATATAAATTATCCTAGCCTAACAGAATATGATAGATAATAGCATAAGATAATTATATTTTGTTGTACTGAATATACTAATAAAAAAAAACATTTTTACATTGTTATTTTATATTGATATTTCCAAAAATTCATATATCTTGTAAAATAGTGACACTTTTGTAATATCAAGATGAACATTCTAGGTCAGTTGATAAAGAATCAATCTAAAAATATTGTTTACATCGGTTGTACAATAAAATTTATAAAATGTTTTCTATATCAATTTCTTAATTAGCAACTGATTTAGAATGTAAACGTGTTTTCAAAATGTTTAAAATTTAGACCATGCTTTCTAGATCGGTTGTTGTTACAAACAATCTAGATAATATAACATAAGATAATTATATTTTGTTGTACCGAATACACTAGTAAAAAAAACATTTTCACATTGTCATTCTACATCAATATTTTCTTAAAATCGGTATATTTTGTAAAATAGTGACACTTTTGTAATATAAATATGAACATTCTAGGTTAGTTGATAAAGAATCAATCTAAAAAATACTTTTTACATCGGTTGTATGATAAAATTTATAAAATGTTTTCTACATCAATCTCTTAGCAACTAATGCATAATGTAAACATGTTTTCAAATTTTTAAAATTTTAGACCATACTTTCTAGATCGGTTGTTATTACAAATAATATAGATAATAGCATAAGATAATTATATTTTGTTGTACCAAATAAACTAGTAAGAAACATTTTTCACATTGTTATTCTACATCAATATTTTTGAAAATTTCGATGTATTTTGTAAAATAGTGACATTTTTGTAATATCAAGATGAACATTCTAGGTTAGTTGATAATAAATCGATCTAAAAAAAATACTTTCTACATCAGTTGTATAATAAAATTTATAAAATGTTTTCTACATCAATTTCTTAGCAATTAATCTAAATGTAAACTTTTTTTTTTCAAAAAATTTAAATTCTATACCATACTTTCTAGATCAGTTATTGTTACAAACAATCTAGAATTTGTTGTTATTTTTGTGTATTTCAAAAGGTTCTTAGTTATCATTTTTAACTTGGAAATAATAATTTCCAATTTAATGACATTTATGTCATATCTTAATGAGTTGTTTATTTTAAGATACCTTTGCTTAATTTTTTTTTTACTATTGGAGAATATCTACATGTCATGTTGGATTGTTTAAAATTAAGTTCGGTTGCTTATAAAAGTAATGGTTGCTTATGATTAAAAAATATTTTCTTGTCATTTTTAAGGGTGAATCATTTAAGGGTTGCTTAAAACTATACCATTGGAACAAAATGTATATGAGTTGTTTCACTGTTGTATGACATTGTGGAGTCCAATTAACAGGAGATAAAGAACTCATAATAGGTTGCTTAAATTGCACCTATTGGAGATGTTCTAATTATCATTTTAATTAGTCCTATTACCCATTTTGAGTTGACTTTGTTACCTCTTCTAAACATGTGTTGTAAATCCCCCTTCTCTCTGTATATGTGTGTGTGTGTATGTATACATACTTATGGCTAAATTAATAATTTGGTCCTTTATTTGATTTTTAAATTTAGTTTAGTTCCTTATTTTTTTAAAATTTTAATTTAGTCATTTATGTTTTAAATTTAGGTCAATTTGGTCTTTGCTTCAATTTAGAATTAACAGTATGTTAATAATTTTAATATAATGACGGTTAAAAAATTGCCATAAAATAATACTTATTGGCTTGGATGTGTGTTTTGCATGCATAATTAACATAGTGGAGATTTTTTTGCATCACAATAATATTTAAAAATTATAAATTCTAGTCTAATAACTCATGCCATGCACGGGTTTTAATTACTATGCAACTTTTATATTATTATAACTTTAATGTATTACATATATATATATATATATATATATATATATATATAATATGTGAAAATAATTGTGAATATTGAAATATATTTAAATAATTTTATATTCATAATTATAAATGTATTATATTATTTACATTTGCATAAACATGTTTTTTAAGAAAATATTACATTTGTAAATATATTTTTATTTGTATGTATTTAGATTTTTTTGACTGCATTTGTAAATATTTATTTGTAAATATATACATTTGTAAACATTTGTAAATATTTTTATTTGTAAATGTTTTTTTATTTGTAAACATGTTTTTTAAGAAAACATATCTTTAAGAAAATATTTAGATTTTTATTTGTATGTATTTAGATGTATATATGGATATGAGAAAAAAATGCTAACATGTTGTGTATGATAAGTTTTTTTGACTTGTACAATAATTACCTTAAAAATTATTTTACACTGTTATTACATGACCATTAAACTTGATAGATATTTATGTTAATATATATTTTAATAGTAGATAACATATTTTAACATATGTATATATATATATATATATATATATATATATATATTCAAATAAATTTAAATTATAAGCACTATACTACAAAATTTATTATTGTATAATTGCAATTAAAAAATTTACTTCGTATATAAAACTTGTATGAAATTTTATATATAATATGAAAAGAATAAAAATTAGGAATATTAATAAGATTATAAATCGCTAAAAAATTATAAACCCCATAATTCAAAAACAAAGAATTGGTATAAGAATTTCAATCCCGCAATTAAATGAACTCCATAATATTAATTCTTTCATCAAATAATTATGTTTTTTTTATAAGCCCAATTATATTTAAATATCCTATTTAAAACTTTGTAAATTAAAAGTGTTGAATGACCACATAATTTTATATATTAATTTATAATTTTATTATATTTAAACTAAAATTATAAATACTTTTCAAACATAAAATTTCCATATTTTATATTTATTTGTAAATACTTTTATAAATAAATTATTTACTAATACATACTATCAAAGATTGACACGTTTTTTATTCATTTTGATACTCGAACTCGAGACTTCTGTTTAAGTTAGAACAATCACACGCTAGTTGATCCACGCGCTCGGTGGTCATTTTATTGTCTTAATTATATAAAAATTAAATCACCACATCATCTTTATTTTGTGCCTGTGCAATTTGTTCTAGACTACCTTTCTTTTTTATTTTTAGATTTTTTAATTGATTATTCAAATAAAAGATTTTAATTTGATGGAGACTATCCATAAGAATGAAAAATAATATATTAAGAATTGTTAATTAATTATCCAGTTAAAGTTCTTTAATTTTTTAAATTGTTTCAATTAATTCTCGAAAACTTATAATTAACATAAAATATTAAGATATATATTTAAATCATAATTAATTCTTTAATCAGTTAAAATTATTTTTTAAAACTTTTCAAATTCAAAGTTTTGAGTGGTTGCATATTTTATATATTAATTTATATTTTTATTATTAATAAATTAAATTTTTAAATACTTTTAAATATTTCGTATTTTATATGTATTTGTAAATACTTCTAAATATATACAATTCATTTTGGTACTTCAAATAATTAAATTGAAAATTATATTTCATAATTAACATTTATTGGCCATTTGATTGCTAATTAAGCTAATTAAGTTTAATTAAACTGATTAATTATACTTAATTAAAATAATTATATAAAAGTTAAATCATCACATTACCCTTATTTTGGACCCGGTTAATTTGTTGCAGATTATTTTTAAGATTTTTTAAAAGATTTCCTAAATATTAAAGTTAAATCATCACATTACCCTTATTTTAATTTGTTCCATACTATAAATCAGAATGCAAAAATATATATTTAAGATTATTTAGTCAAAGATTTTTTTAATATTATTTTAACTAATACTCAATTTTATAATTAACATCAAATATAATATATATATATATATATATATATATATTAAAATCATAATTAATCAATTCATCATTTACAAATAATTTTTAGCTTTGTAAATTAAAAGTTTTAAATGACTGCATATTTTATGTATTAATTCATATTTTCATTAAATATAAACTGAAATTTTAAATACTTTTTAAATATAAACATTTTCTCTCATTTTATATGTATTTACAAATACTTGTAAATATATAAATTTTTTACTAATATATATTATTAAACACTGTTTATTCATATTGGTACTCAAAATAATTAATTTGAAAAATACATATCAAAATTAGTAATTAATGGTCATTTAAATACTGATCAAGTGATAATTTTGTCTAAATAAATTTATTAATTACACATAATTCCTAAACAGTTAGTTCACTTAATTACCGTTAATTTGGACCCAAAAAGTTTGTTGCTGACTATCATTCTCCTATTTTTAATTTTTTATTTAATTAATTATATAAATGAAAGATACTAATTATTTAATCAATCAATTAAAATTAATTTTTAAACTTCAGAAATTAAAAGTTTTGAACAGTTGCGTATTTTATATATTAATTTATGTTTTAATGATCAATAAAAAATTTAAATACTTTTAAATATTTTTTTTATATTTTACATGTAAATATATAATTCTATTAATAATATATTTTATTATTTTTTTGGTTACAGATGAAAGAAAATACTATATATTATTAAACATTGTTTATTCATTCAGTACTCGAAATAATTAATTTGAAAATTATATTTCAGAATTAATAAGAATAGGCTGATTATGTTTAGTTAAATTGATTAATTGTACTTAATTTCCTCAATTAGCTAAAAATTAAATTACCAAACTACACCTATTTTGTGCTCGTGTAATTTTGTTAAAAACCATCTTTCTCTAATTTGTAAGATTTTTAATAGAAATAATTTAAATAGACATTCCAATTATATTAATTATTAATTATATATAAACATTACATGTGTTCTTACCAAATTTTGGTATGTCTTCTGGTATGGTGGCTCCGCCTGGATTTCCTCCGTGACCGGTGGGGGTGTACCTGCGAAGACACTCCGACGCTCAAGTTAGAGGTGCAGAGGTAGGAGACAGGTATCACAATTGGGATTAGAATTTTTGTACCTCGATTGGGATGGGTTGTTCTGTTTTTATAGAGTGTAAAAAGATAGATTTGATAGGGTTATTTTCCTATCAAATCTCCTCAAATCTCGTGATGAAGATAGAGATAATTCTATCTTCTATCCTTATCTTATGACCTGATCTTTCTCTATCTTATCATATAGTAAAAACTATTCTTTTCGTTATTATCCTCCGAGTCCGAGTGAGAGTTTCTACTCGACCAACTGGACTACTCGGTGGAGTGCCGAGTTCGAGTAGTACATATGCCCCCCAAGCTCTGAAGTAATGTAGGAGCTTAAGTATGGTTATACCAATTCCGGACTTTACTTGGCTGAGACGAGTTTATTCGTTCCTTTTGGACGGGTCCGAGTTTGGTTCTTGAAGCGTCGCGTCATTTGGTGATGATGTCGTTTCAGACTTATTGAAGTCGTAACGATTCCCAAGGGCGGCGACAGTGATTGTTTTTGAAGTTTGAAACGGTCTAGGGATTCCCAAAGGTCTCAAGCCTTCCTAGCCGTTGATTGGCCTAGTGAGGGGTCTTGAGCCAACAGTTCGGACCGTTTCGCCTTTTCGTATTCGCGACGCTTAGGGCCCTATATAAAGGGTACTGTTGACACTGGTGTTCATTTTCACTTCTGCGTGTTTTATCTTCCTGCGAGATTTCTCTCCCTTCTGGCATTTTGTCCTCCTTCTTCTAGGTTTTTCTTTTTCCTTGTTCAGGTACGCCCTTCTCCTTTCCATTTCTCTTCTGTGATTCTATAATGTCTTCTTTTTTCGGGGATTCTGGGCGTTCCGGCGGGGGTCGTATGCTCGCACCGGAGGTTCACCTTATCGGAGAGGGTTCCGATGGTGGTTCTCCTTTGCACCGCTCTAGTTCTGGTGGAATTAGCGATGGTGCGTCAGCGGCAAACGTTGTTGTCGCGGGTGTCGGGGTGGTTCGTCCATCCGTCGACCTTGCATAAGTACCTTTGGTCGTTCGTGCCAGGGGGGTGGTGGTTCTAGACGATTCCGAGGCCACTGAGGTTCGTCCTCTTGAGACTCAGCGTGGTCGACTTCCCTTTCCTCCCCCCCATCCCCAGCCTATAGAGCCTAGGGGTAACAAAAATGTGTATCCTCCTGTTACTACTTCCGGTTATTCTTGGGTAGCTGGGGAGGTGGGTGCGTATGCCTCTCGGTATCAGACCGAGGAGGCTCTGTCTGCCCTTCTTAAAACTATTGATTTGTGTCATTCGGAAGGGTCGGGTATGGTTCATGCCGAGCCCTGTGGGCCCGATGACCGAGTCTTTATGTCTGTTGTCCCGCACCAACCTCATTTTACTTTTGTGTATGAAGCTTTATTCTCAGTTCTCGGCATTACAGTGCCGTTTGATCAGTTCGAGGCTGACGTTCTTCGGGCACTGAATGTCACTCCAACGCAGTTGCATCCGAACTCCTGGGCTTCTCTTCAGGCTTTCCGGGTGCTCTGCAGTAAATTCTTTATTACTCCTACTGCTCCTAAATTCTTGTATCACTATAAAGTTAAAGAGAGTCAGAAGGGTGGCTGGGTTTCCCTGACCGGGATTCCCGGTCGGTCAATGCTTAGTCCATATACCTCTTCTTGGAAAAATTTCAAGAGTGGTTTCTTTCGTGTCCGACTGGGTCCGGAAGGGAAGGTCGAGTTTTTTGATAGCTGTGGGAAGCCGAGGTTCCCTCTTTATTGGACCCGTTCCCCAAACAAACGGCTGTCTTGGCAAGTCGTGGACATGTCTCCTGAGGATCAGGATGACATGGTTACGCTGTGCAAGTTGCCGCGTTCTTTATCTTGTAAGACAGTTGTGGGAATTCCTACTTCTCGGACTCCGAGAGAGGATTGGGACGGTGAGTACCTTCTTTTTATTCGGTTTTTCTTCTTTTACTTTATTTTTTACTGATGCTTGCTTCTTTTGCAGCTGTGATGGGAAAATTTGATTATAAGACGGCCAATAAGTAGAGGCTAGAGAAGTTGAAGAGTAAGGAGCCCGCTGCTGAGGCTGTTCGAGTTGCTCCACCCGTTCCTTCTCCTCCTCCTCCTCCTCCTTCTCCGAAGAGGGATCAACGAGAGGTTGCTCAAGGGGGGGATGGTCCCTCCAAGAAGTCGAAGCCGAGTCCGCCCGGTGCTCAAGCTGCGGGTTCTGCTGTTGAGAGGCATCCGGCTTTCCTTTCTATGAAAGATGGGCGGACCTCGCTTTGGGGGAAGGACTTCAACCCCGGGGCTCTCATTTCTACCAACAATCTCGGTCAAGCCGATCGGGATATGTTGAGGGATGCTGGGCCGGTGCTCTTTATGGAGGCTGTTTGTCACTTCCAAGCTCGTTCATGGGCCATTACCCAGTATTGGGCCGAGGAGTTCGACCGCGACCACCGGGAGCTAGCTATGGTGAAAGAGGCTGCTGCTAAAGCCGAGCAGGCCCTGGTGGAGGCTACCCGGGCCAACGAGACTCTTCTCCAATCTGCTGAAGAATCTCGAAGGTCCCAGGAGGGGGTGGAGGCTAAGTTAAGGGAAGTTGAGAGTCGTGAGGAGGATTTAAAGCTTTCCTTAGCTGCGTCCGAGAACTCAGCTCGGGAGTTGCAGGCTGAGGTGGATAGGCTTGTTTTCGAGCTTGCTCAGGCCAAGACTGAGGCTGCCGAGTCTGAGGCTAAGCTTAAAGCCGATCTGGGTGAGGCCTTGGATGAGATTGTTAAGACCCATGAGGCCGGGTTCAGCAAGGCACTTCGCCAAGTTCGTTATTTCTTCAAGGATGCCGACACTTCTCTTTTTGATGTTGATAAGGATATCAATAAAGAGGGGCAGTTGGTGGAGGAGTCTGCTCTTGATGGTGAGGATGCTCCTGGCTGTTCTACTCAGGAGGGGGGAGATGCTCCAGGCGGTGTTATTCAGCCTGCTACTTAGTCTTTTAATTTTTCTCTCTTCTTGTAAGGCTCGTACCCGGCCTATCGAATAGGGTGCTTAATGAAATTTATTTGTAAGGCTAGTACCCGGCCTACCGAATAGGGTGTTTAATGAATTTTCTTCGTTATTTGTGTGGTCCCTTTTCGCGGTTTTTCGCTAACTCGGAAGAGGTCTGCGTGGTTAAGTGTAGCTCGCTTTTCGTATCCTTATAAAGGTCTACGCGGTTAAGTGTAACTCGCTTTTTGTATCCTTATAAAGGTTTATGCGGTTAAGTGTAACTCACTTTTGTATCCTTATAAAGGTCTACGCGGTTAAGCATAAATGGATAATTTTGCAGGGGTTTTATTAATAAGAGAAATTGGGTGTGCCTCATTAAAACCTCTTTGACAAAAAATCTCTTGGGAAAAAATGTCAAAGTAGGAAAAAGAGTACATCACCACTTATAATTTTCCTAACTGTAGTAAAACTTTAGGTGTGTCGCATTCCAAGTTCGGGGGATGGCTTTACCGGATGGATGCTCCAATCGGTAAGCTCCATTTCCCAGTGACTCGATTACTCTGAAGGGGCCTTCCAAATTGGCTGCCAATTTACCCTCTTCTGTAGCTTTTCTGGCTTCCCCGCACTTTCTCCAAACCAGATCTCTAACTTCGAAGTTTCTTGGTTTGACCTTGGTGTTATACCTCTTCTCGGCTCTTCTTTTACAGGCCTCTATTCTGACTCAGACCTCGTTGAGGGTCTCCTCGATCATGTCGAGTGCATGCCTTAGTGATTGATCATTGTTTTCCTGGACGAAATTTGTCCTTCGTAGGGAGGGTTCTCCGACTTCTACTGGTATCATGGCGTCTGATCCATATGAGAGTCTGAAAGGGGTTTCCCCCGTTGTTGATTGTGGTGTGCAATGATATGCCCACAGGATTGCGGGAAGTTCTTCGGCCGAACTTCCTTTAGCGTTACCTACTCGCTTCTTCAGTTCTCCGAGTATCACTTTATTTGCGGCTTCAGTTTGTCTGTTGGTCTGCGGATGTTCCACTGAGGTTACTCGGTGCCGAATCCCTAGGTTTTTGAAAAACTCTTCCAGGTTCTTTTCGGTGAACTGTCTGTCGTTGTCGGATATTACCGAGTGAGGGATGCCGAATCGGCATATGATGTTTTTCCATATGAATTTTTGCACGTTGTGGGCGGTGATGGTTGCCAAGGGTTCGGCTTCGATCCACTTTGTGAAGTAGTCGATTCTGACGAGGAGGAACTTTACTTGTCCCTTAGCGAGTGGAAAAGGGCCTAGTATGTCTACTCCCCACATGGCGAAGGGCCATGGTGCTGTGATATTGTGCAACTCTTCTGTTGGTAGGTGGGATATGTTGCCATATTTTTCGCATTCTTCGCATTTCTTGACGTATTCGGCGCAGTCGCGGCGCATTGTTGGCCAGTAGTATCCGGCTCTTAGGGTTCGAGCAGCCATGGCTTTTCCTCCTGAGTGCATTCCGCATATTCCTCTATGCATCTCGTTTACCACGTACTCGGCTTGAATCTTTGTGACACATTTCAGCAGTGGTGCAGTGAAGCCTCTCCTATAAAGGTCTTCTCCTTCTATGACATAGTAACTGGCCTTTCTTCTTATTTTTCTAGCTTCTTCTTGGTTTTCTGGGAGGGTTCCTTTCTTCAGAAAGTTCCATATCTCGGTCATCCATTCTCTGTCAGTCGGGTTAATACTAGAGACAACTTTGTCAATACTCGGAGCGGATATTGTTTCCTGTATGACAGTTCGGTGTTGGCCTTTCTTCTTTGTACTTGCCAACTTTGATAGCAGGTCGGCTCTTTCATTCTGTTCTCTCAAAATGTGGTGGAGTTCGAAACTAATGAACTTGTTCTTCAACTGGGAGGCCAGGTGGTAATATCTTGCCATCTGGGGGTCCTTTGTCTGATAGGATCCATTCATTTGCCCAGTGACTAATTTTGAATCGCTCCAACATCTAAGGTGTTTCGCCCCCACTTCCTTAGCGAGTTTTAGTCCTACTAGTAGGGCTTCGTACTCGGCTTGGTTGTTGGACGCGTTGAAGTCAAATCTGAGTGATTGTTCCAGGATAATCCCTTCAGGGCTTTCAATTTTGACTCCTGCTCCGCTGCCTTTTTCGTTCGAGGAGCCATCCACATAAAGGGTCCAACATTGAAAGGGTGCCTCCTCTACTGGTGCTAGCTCAGCAATAAAGTCGGCTAGGCACGGTGCTTTGATAGGTCCTCTTAGTTCATATTTGATGTCGAACTCGGATAATTCAACCGACCACGCTATCATTCTTCCGGCTAGTTCTGGTTTCCTCAGTATTTGCTGTATTGGGTGGTCTGTTCGTACCACTATTTGGTGGCTTTGAAAGTATGGTCGTAGCCGTCGTGCTGAGGTAACTAGGGCTAGTGCTAGCTTTTCTATCATTTGATATCTGGTTTCTGCATCTTTCAACACTCGGCTTATGTAGTAGATTAGCTTTTGCGTCTGATTTTCTTCTTGAAGGATGACCGAACTGATTGCGTCTCCCGAGACGGCTAGGTATAGTATTAAGTCCTTGCCGGGTTCAGGTCGCGTTAGAATTGGTGGTGATGAAAGTAGTGTTTTTATTTTTAGAAAGTTTGCTTCACATTCTTCATTCCATCCGAAGACCTGTTGTTTCTTGAGTAGTTGAAAAAAGGGTCTGGCTACTTCTGTTGCTTTTGGCAAGAAACGGGACAGGGATGCCAGTCTTCCAGTTAGCCGTTGTACTTCCTTTATGTTACTCGGACTTCTCATGCCTATGATAGCTGCACATTTCTCCGGATTGGCTTCTATGCCCCTATGGGTGAGCATGAATCCTAAGAATTTGCCGCCATGTACTCCAAACACACATTTCTCCGGGTTTAGCCTCATATTATGTTTTCTGATCTCGCCAAAAATTTCGGCCAAGTCTCCTGGATGTGATTTTGGTTCTCTGCTTTTAACCACCATGTCGTCGACGTAGACTTCCAGGTTTCTGCCGAGTTGCTATGTGAAAACCTTGTCCATCAGACGCTGGTATGTTGCTCCTGCGTTCTTCAGTCCGAATGGCATTACCGTGTAACAGTAATTGGGCGTGTCAGTTATGAAAGCCGTTTTTTCCTCATCCGGTGGGTACATTGGTATCTGGTTGTACCCGGAATATGCATCCAAAAAACTTAGGATCGGATAGCCGGGCGCTCCATCTACTAACTTGTCTATGCTTGGCAACGGGTATGAGTCTTTTGGGCATGCTTTGTTAAGGTCTGTGTAGTCAGTACACATCCTCCATTTTCCGTTTGCCTTCTTCACCATCACCACGTTTGCGAGCCATGTGGTGTATTGTACTTCCCTTATGAAGCCGGCGCTGAGTAGCTTTTCAGTTTCCTTTTTGACCGCTTTTCCTCTTTCGGCCCCGAGTTTTCTCTTCTTTTGGGAGATTGGCTTGGCCTCTGGGTATATGGCAAGCTTGTGGCAATGGAAGCTCGGGTCGATTCCGGGGCATGTCGACGGCTGACCATGCGAACAAGTCGGCGTTGTCTAACAGGACTCTGGTGATTGCTTTTTCGGTCTCGTTTCCTAGTTGAGTCCCGAGTTTTGTGCATTGTCGTAGTTCTCTTCCTATTTGGAAGGATTTTACCTCTTCTGTAGGTTCCGCTCTCGGCTCAGCCTCCCTAGGGTCGAGATCAGCTTCCTCTATTGGTGTTGCGAGGGAGGCGCATGCTACATGTTTTATCGTCGGTTCTAGGACCTTTTTTCCGCTGGCTATCTTTAGACTTTCTAAGTAGCACTCGCGGGCTGCCTCCTGATTAGCTTTGACTGTCACTATCTTCCCTTCTGAATTTGGGAATTTCATTGCCAGATGTGGAGTTGAGATTATTGCCCCTAGTTTGTTGAGTGCCGGCCTGCCTATGAGAATGTTGTATGAAGTGAGAGCGTTGACTAAGAGGTACCTGACCGTGATAGTCTTGGACCCCATCTCATCTCCGAAAGTAGTGAGGAAGTCAATGTAGCCTCTGGTATCGACCTTTTCGCCTGCGAAATCGACTAATTGCTCGGTGTACGGTTGTATCTTATTTTCAGGGATGTCTAGCTGTTGGAAAGTGGACCAGTACAGGATATCCATCGAGCTGCCTTGGTCGACTAAGACTTTGCACACCAACCAGTTTGCAACTTCAATTTTGACCACCATCGGGTCATCATGATTGGGTTCTATGCCTTCAAAATCTGCATCTGTGAAAGTTATGGGGGGCATTTTCCTGTGTATTCTAAGGTTGGTTGAAGCCGAGTTGATTGACCGGAGGCTGCGTAGGTGCCTCTTTCTTGCCGAGCTTGAGCTTCCTCCTCCTGCGAATCCTCCTGCTATTGTGTTGATAACACCTCGGAGTCGAGCTTCGGGAGGTTTAGTCTGTTGCTCTCGGCGGGGCTCTTCCGTGCGTCTGGTTTTTCTATCGTGGTCGTCTTCCCTGTCTCGAGCTCGTTCTCGTTCGGATTTTTGGCTGTCGTCTCGGACGAAGCGTCGTAATTTGCCCTGTTGGATAAGTTTTTCAATCTTGTCTTTCAGGGTGGTGCAATCCTCTGTGGCGTGTCCGTGCACTCGATGATATCTACAGAACTTAGACCTATCTACTTTCTCTGGGGAGCGATTCCGCGTAGGCAGGCTTATCAACTCGGCGCTGTAGGCTTCTTCCAGAACCCGTGCTCTGCTATCTGTTAGAGGGGTGTAATGGGTAAACCTTGCGCGGGGCAGTCTGTCGCTTCTAGGTTTGCTACTCCGCTCTCGGTTTACACCTGGTTTCTCTCGTTCTTCCTATTTTTTATAGGATTCGCCCCTGACCCGTTCCCTGAACTTGGTCATTTCTTCCATCTGAATGTATCCTACTGCTCTAGCTCTGAGCTCGTCCATGTCATGTGGTGGTTTCCTGCAGAGGCTGTCCAAGAAAGGTCCGGATTTTAGCGCCATAAGCATGGCGGTCAGTGCTACCTGTGGGTTCAAGTCTCGAATCTTGACGGAGATCTCGGCGAATCTTTCCATGAAATCCCTGAGAGACTCGTTGTCCTCTTGTCGGATCTTAGCCAGTGCTACTGCCGTCAGGTGGTGGGGTCGACTCGTAGCGTATTGAGCGCCGAAACGAGTGACTAATGTGGCAAAAGAGTCGATCGAGTGGGGGGGAGTCGTGTGTACCAGTTCAACGCTGCTCCCTTCAAGGTCGTTGGGAACACCCGGCACATGATGGCGTCGTCGTTTGTATACAGGTTCACCTGTGTGACGAATGCATCGATGTGCTCATCGGGGTCGGTCAGCCCATCGTATCTGTCCATGGATAAGGGCTTCCACCCAGCCGGTAGTGGAGTCTCCATGATTCCATCTACAAACGGGTGTCGCCTCGTTGTCTCAGGTATTATACTTCATCTTGGGGGCGCTCGCGACCCTGAGGCGGGTCTGGACTCTAAATGGGTTGTTGCTCGGCCTGCCTCGCTCCAAGTGGTATCTTCCTGCTCTGTTCGGTCAGGATGTCTGTTGGCGGTTACATGAGCCGCCGATAGTCCGTTGGTAGCGGAGTGGGCTGTCGAGAGTCCGTTGATAACGGCGTGGGCTGCCGAGTTCCGGTCCTCTCGCAGTTTTTGATACTGCTCTCAGAGTGTAGCGTTCTCCTTGCGGAGGTCTTCTATCTCCTTAGCGTTGTTCTGCTTCAGCATGTTGACTTCCTTTTGCAGGGCTTGGATCAACGGGTGATCCTCAAGCGTCTGATGCGGGAAGGGTGCCACGTTGTTGGGGTTACCTCCCTGGGTATCCCCTGGAGGTGGTACACCCAGGATTTGGGTTTCCACCCCCCTGTGGTCGCTTTTCGTAGTTCGCTGTTTTACTCTGGGTTGTCGTCATTGGAATAATGTTGTCTCGATTGGTGTGGCTGGGAATAGTTTCACCGAGTCCCACGGTGGGCGCCAAATGTTCTTACCAAATTTTGGTATGTCTTCTGGTATGGTGGCTCCGCCTGGATTTCCTCCGTGACCGGTGGGGGTGTACCTGCGAAGACACTCCGACGCTCAAGTTAGAGGTGCAGAGGTAGGAGATAGGTATCACAATTGGGATTAGAATTTTCGTACCTTGATTGGGATGGGTTGTTCTATTTTTATAGAGTGTAAAGAGATAGATTTGATAAGGTTATTTTCCTATCAAATCTCCTCAAATCTCGTGATGAAGATAGAGATAATTCTGTCTTCTATCCTTATCTTATGACCTGATCTTTCTCTATCTTATCATATAGTAAAAACTGTTCTTTCCGTTATTATCCTCCGAGTCCGAGTGAGAGTTTCTACTCGGCCAACTGTACTACTCGGTGGAGTGTCGAGTTCGAGTAGTACAACATGTAATTATTTTAATTTTAAATTATTTTATTTTGAAATAAATATAATTAATAATTAAATTAGCACTAAATAAATAACTCTCAATCGACACATAATCAAAATGACTACAATTGCTTTAAAACATAGTTTAAAATATTCCCTTCATCTATATTCTCATTTCTCTCTATAATTTTATTGAATTTGTACATTAAAAATAACATAAATCTTAGTAAATCAAATTTAAATCAATACAAAAAACTCAAATGAATAGAAAGTATAGCAAGTTGGGATCTTGAGCACCATCTTCACCTTCATCCTCAATGTCAATCATCTTGACCATCCACTTTCGAAGTGAAGAAGTCTATCGAATGAAGAAAACAAATGAAAGGGAACAATAAAACATAAAAGTGAAGAAGTCTTTCGAATGAAGAAAATGCAAAAAGCAGAAAAGAAAAAGAGGAAAAATCAGCTGACATATATGCAGCTCAATTTGCCAATATATTTTCTCACCTTATCAAAGACAACCAAAGAAATCAATGCAATGGGGGTGACTATTTAGAACATGTAACAAAAAAAAATTATGACATTGGAGAAATGATAGGAGAGAGTCAATGCAAAAAAGAAAAATGAAATACCTAGGTTGAGTCTCTTCTGAATATACGTCACTTTCTCATTTCTTCTTTCTTTGGTCGCCTTATATTATGTAATTCTGTTTGAATTTCAAATTTCAATATATAAACATCAGACACTAATAATTCCCGTGATTGTGTATAAGGATGATTGTGATCAATTAGAAGATACAATAAAAATTAATTTCCTAATTTTGCATATTATAATTGTGTACAAATGAATATGAAATTGACATGTAAGCAGATATATTATAGATTTTTATTGTCTATATTTATTCATATATATTAATACGGTAATTAAAATAGATAAATAAATTATAATTTTCAAATCTATACTTTAGCAATATTAGGCCGTTTTTGGTATAAAAAAAAGGAAACAATATTAGGCTGTTTATGATGCATAGCAAATATTAAGCTGCTTATTATACATATAATTTCGATATCATGGACATTAATTATTGATTGTCCATATATATTAGGCCGTTTATTTTATAATTGTCCATTTAATAATAAATTAATTTGTAGCAATTATACTGACAAATTAATTTAAAATTATATTTAATAATTTATAAAAAAAATATCAAATAAAATTAATTTATTATAAAATTTATATTTAAAATTAAATATAAATTTTATAATAATATTTAATTTTGTTATTATCATAAATTATTTCACTAAATAAATTATTTCTAAAAATTAATTATAATGATATCTTAATATTTTATTTAAGGTAATAAGAAACAACATGTATTAATATCTTGTTTTGCCACGTGTTTTTCAAAACTGTTTTTGGATTCGTAAATTTTATATATATTGATGAAAAACTCCATTGCGGAGAACTTTAAAATTTTTGTGCTTGATTTATCTAATACGATTTCATGAATCTTAAAATTGATTGAAGGTTACTCCAGATCAATGCATTCCAATCAAAACGCCTTAAAATTTGCAACAAATGGATGCCTAAATCGAAAGAATTGAATGGGTCATGTTAAACCCATGTTGTAGAAAATGGGTTTCTCGAACTCAGAAACTTGACCAAATTCGTTCTTGATTGGAATGAAACAAATTTTGAATTTGTTGCTTGTATTGGAGAGACGACCTGAATCCCTTAATCAATTGCAAAAAACCTGAACTAAAAGCATAGATCACAACAAACTGAAGTTAGTAAAATTCGCAACATGAAAATATTCGATTCTTACACGTGTCTCAATGAAATTATTTGATCTTTGACTATATTGATCAAAACATATAGGGTAACAAAATTCCTCAATCAATTTTAAGATTCATGGAGCCGTATGAGAATTCAACTACAAAATTTTTTAAGTTCTTTGCGATTATTGTGACAGTTAAAAATTGCTACTATATTAATTATGTGTGCGGAAACACGTCTGAACCATAAAATATTGTTTTGTGATAGTTTTTAACCATCATCATGTTAGAATTATTAACGACATTAATTCTAAACTGACGAAATGACCAAATTAATCCAAATTTAAATATAAAGGACTAGATTGAATCTTTTAGATAAGAGACTAAACTGAATCTAAAATGAGATAAAGGACAAACATTTATTAATGAACATTATTATGTATTGTTAAAATTTAAACATAAATATTATAATATATTTAATTTAAACTTTGTGTATATTCTAAATATTAAAAAACCTATAAAATTATATTTTATTTTTAATATTTTAAAATTATCGTAATATATTTTTTAATATTATTTAATTATGATTATTATTTTATTAAAGTGATTAAACCTTAAACCGTGGCATGAATCAATGTATCCAGATTTATATTTACAAAAAAAAAAAAAAAAGACCAAAGTTAGGCAAGACAAAGAAGAAAAACCTCGCAGCCAAACCCGACCCGTCTTCTTTCCCGACTGAACCACACAACACAAAACAACGCAAGCCAATTGGCGTTGGCACGATTCAGAGATTTGGTTCGCCTGAAACCTAATGGCTCCGAAGCCCAAAGCGGCGCCGTCGCAGCCTGCGCCGCCTCCTCCCCTCGAAGATCTCTTCACTACGCTCAACAGGCACATCCAGGCTTCCGCATTCGACAATGCCGTCAAACTCACAGATCAGAGTCCGTCAATTAATTTCACTTCTCTTCTCAAACGTTCCTTTGTTTTTTTCGTCGCTAACTCGTTCTCATCGCAGTTCTCGCAATTGCTCCCGGCGACGAGGACGCGCTCCGATGCAAGGTCGTCGCGCTGATAAAAAATGACCGCGTCGAGGACGCACTCTCCGCCATTCAGTCTTCTAAGATGCAGCTCGATGATTTTCATTTCCTTAAGGCACGTCAATTTCCGCTTTTGTTCTGCTTTTTCGTCGGTTAATTGTCGAAATTGAGAACCGGATCTGAGGATGTACTTATTGCTAAGAGTTTTGTGGATTCCGAATGTGTATGTGTGTGTTTAGAGGTTAGGGATTGAATTAGGGGTTAGAAAAGCTGGTTGCAGTGCTAGAAACATAGAATTGCCGGATATATGATGGAAATGGCAAGAAGCATATTAATAAGGAATGATGTTACCAGTTAGAAAGGAAAGAGAAAAGGGAGTGATAGTGTAGATTATCCTCTAGTGTGATAGTAAGTATTAAGTGTGAACTTGTGACTGCAAATTTGCAAGAAAAACTGAGGAAGAAAGAAGGAAAGAGATGTGGGCAACATACCTCCAATCCAACTCAAAAAATGAAAATTGTTATCAAGTTATTGTTGAATCTCAGGAGTCTGACCTTTTAATTTTTGAGTTTTTTATGAACTTGAACTATTCTGCTGCTGTATGTGGGAATCTAACTGCTTTTTCCAACTAGTGTTTGTTATTTGGATACTTAGATGAGGAAATTAAAAATGAGTGAACTTGATAGTCAAGAAAAATAGGTTGATTTTTAGGTGATTTGTTATTTTTTGCATGTTCCTGTTTGATGTATTTGTTTTCCATTTATTCGGTTGACTTAAATTGGTTATATTAATTGTTTCAGTATGTCACTGTGTCTGTATAGTTTGTTTATATTCTTTCTATAAATTCAAGTCCATATGCAGGCTCCACTGCTTTTAAAAGAAAACCATACAGATTCAATTGTTTTGAAAGGTTCATATACTCAAGCATGTACATATTTCACAGAAAACTTTGTTAGAGTTCACTATACAATTGTTTCATGCATGATCTAATAGAAACATAAATGCTTACCATTGATTGCTGTTTTTTACTTTGTTGTTTCTAAATAGGCATACTGCTTATACAGACAAAACAAGTTGGATGAAGCTTTGGAGTCTTTGAAAAGACAAGAGAGAAATGATGAAACTATGCTTTTGGAATGTCAGATATTGTATCGTCTTGGGAAAATGGATGCTTGCTTAGATATCTACCACAAGCTCCAAAATTCCAAGATTGATAACATGGAAATAAATTCTGTTGCTGCCCTAGTTATGGCTGACAGGTCATCTGAAGTTCAAGGAATGCTGGATTCACTTCGGGTTAAAGCAACAAGCAGCTTTGAATTGGCATACAATACTGCCTGTTCTTTAATTGCAAGGAATAAGTACACAGATGCAGAACAACTCTTGTTGTCAGGCCGAAGGTGATATGCTATTTTGATTATGGAAACCATGATATTGAACAAATTTACCTGCATTTTCATGGTTAATATATAATACTATAGTATAACAACCTTCACCAAACTGAGTGGGGATAAGGAATTGGGGCCATAGGGCAGGGAGGAACCAGACCCTTGAAGTTCTACAGTCTTTCTATCTTAATTTTCTTGTTTAACGAGTGTGGGAGTGAGGAACTTTTGACTGTAATTGGGGGCACATCCCTCCCAACAAATTTGTACCACAGCTCTGATCTGGGAGCCGTGGTTTTGGATCCAAAGGTGAAAAAGATGGAGAAACATTGGGAAGTTGAAATTCTTGGAAATTATCCGAAGACTTTTGGGTGTTGGATTAAGTATTTGAGAGAATAGGAAGTTCTTTAAAAATCTACTAGTTTTGGTATATCTGTTAGTAAACCTAGAGTCTGAGGAGCCTTGGTTATAAATAAAATCAATAGCCTAGTTATGTGAGTGATAGAGCCAAAGCTTTTAGGTTATGACTTGTGACTATGAGAGAGGTTGTACAAGGGGCTTTGGGTTTGGTTTTAAACATAGTGATTATTCTTATACTGTTTTATCTCATAGTGTAAATTTTTATTCTCTGGGTGTGTGCATGTAGGCATGTGACTAGCCAAATTGAATTCTTGAGTTTTGGTGTTCATATTGTCATGTATTAACTTCCCCTTGTTGACATTTTGAACTCCTCTTAGTGGCCTAAATACATTTTTCCCATATTCTGTGTTGTGATTTTGGATTTTTCTGGTGTAATTATAGATTGGCTGTTCATCCCATTTTGGGTACTGCGTGTCTGCTTGAGTGAGTATAAGTTTTGTTACAGGAAAAAATGTGTTGTGCAGTATTGTGTCCACCGTCCAGTTTTAAACCTTTAGGTCTTTGGAATACAGACAAGTATGGTTTGTGAGTTTCACTTTTAAGACAATCTCTATCATGTTCACATCACAACCAGCAGTGGTTCATTGAGTATGGCTTGATATCTTTCTGTTGACATTTATATCAGATTGCGTAATGGTAAGTGCTTGGTGTTGGAATTGTGTAACTACAGTGAATGCTACGCTAATGCTACATCATTATAGCCTATAGGGAAGATAACATAATAAATATGTGGTAGTTTAACAACCAAATTTCTGGACAAAAACTGTTTTTCACTGTTGATTTTCAGCTAGATATGCAAAGAGTATATTGATAATATGTTTATTGAATCCCTTTTAGAGGGCCTTGTATAACATTAACAGTAATGCATGAAGCTATTTACTATTGTTGTGCACTAAATTCAGTGACTTATTTTATTGGGCACTAGAAATGAGGCACAATCTGAATTTCATAGTTAATTGTTTTAATTTAAATTTGCTTTGATGTTATTGTTTGTTTTACTTACTCAGTAATTGATAACGTATTAAGTTAAGCCATATACTTATGTTTATTCATATATCTTGGATCAGAATTGGTCAAGAGGTCCTGATGGAAGATAACTTGGCCGATGATGAGATAGAAATTGAATTGGCCCCTATAGCTGTACAATTAGCCTATGTCCAGCAGGTAAAGGTTTTGATCTCTCAAATTTATTTCTCCTTCAAACAAGTATTGTTTTTTCAAGAGCTGGAAATATTAATCTATCATGGATGAACAGCTTCTTGGGCGTAAGCAAGATGCTATTGAAGCTTATACAGACATGATTAAACGAGATATGGCTGATGAATCATCAATTGCGGTGGCAGTTAACAATCTTGTTTCACTGAAAGGTCCAAAAGATGTTTCTGATAGCCTAAGGAAACTTGATCGACTAAAAGACAAGGAGAGTCAAAGCTTTCGACTAGCTCATGGACTGGACTTGAAACTTTCAGCAAAAGAAAAGGAAGCAATATATGCAAATAGGGTTCTTTTACTTCTTCATGCTAATAAGATTGAGCAGGTCTTTCTTCTTTCTTTGTCTTCTTGTCCTTCTTGAATCATCAATTGTGTGTCATTCATTCTTTCTTTTGAAACTTGGCAAGGGAGCATACTGTTGATGATTACTGTACTATTAAAATTTGTAGGCACGAGAACTTGTTTCTGCATTACCAGACATGTTTCCAGAAAGTGTGATACCGGTATTGCTGCAAGCTGCCCTCTTGGTCAGAGAGAACAAAGCTGGAAGAGCTGAGGAAATACTAGCACAGTTTGCTAGTAAGTTCCCTGAGAAGTCCAAAGTTGTTCACTTAGCCCGGGCACAGGTGGCTGCTGCTGCTGGCCACCCACATATTGCAGCTGATTCTCTGGCTAAGATATCTGATATCCAACACATGCCTGCTACTGTTGCCACCCTTGTATCTTTAAAAGAGCGAGCTGGTGACGTTGATGGTGCAGCTGCTGTGCTTGACGCTGCAACTAAATGGTGGTCCAATGCTATGACGGAGGACAATAAGCTTAATATTATAACACAAGAGGCTGCTTCATTCAAGCTCAGGCATGGGAGGGAAGAAGATGCTGCTCAACTCTATGAGCAGCTTGTCAAAAGCCAGGGAAGCATAGAAGCACTAGTTGGGCTGGTAACAACAGTTGCCCGCATGGATGTTGTTAAGGCAGAGCTTTATGAAAAGCAACTGAAGGCCCTACCTGGTTTAAAGGGAATTGATGTGGACAGCTTGGAGCGTACTTCTGGAGTGAAACAAGTTGAGGTTCCTCATGTTGGTATCCCTGAAACTTATGAGGAAGGGAAGAGTAAGACAAAGTCTAAGAAAAAGAGAAAGAGAAAGCCAAGGTATCCTAAAGGGTTTGACCCTGCAAATCCAGGTCCTCCCCCAGATCCAGAAAGGTGGCTTCCCAAGAGGGAGAGATCAACATATAGGCCCAAGAGGAAGGACAAAAGAGCTGCTCAAGTGAGAGGGTCTCAAGGTGCTGTAGTCAGAGATAAGCATGATACTGGTGCCTCATCTAACAGTTCAAATCCAAAATCAAACCAGGGAACCTCCAAAGGAGCTGCGCAGAATGCAGGTTCCGAGCAACCCAAGCCTTCATCCAAGTCAAGAAAGAAGTCGAGGAATTAAATAGGACTCGTGGTTTTTGTTGAACTTTTTTATTTGACAATTTGTTAATGGTGTTTTCAATGACTAAGATGAGGGTCCATACATACACTGTGGGTTCAAATTCAAAACCGTCAGTTTTGGTTCGAGGAATGAGTATATCTGTTAGATGCAAGCATCAATGTGCAAGTTTGTCGTGCGTAGTCTGTTTGAGTTTTGGGGAATCATGGAAATACCACCTCTTTGTTGCTAAATGCATTATTATCTTTGACTTGGCTGTGCTCTTTTCCAATGCTCTAGTCTTTAGACCTCTAGTATATTGTGGGCGTAAACTTTACATTATTATTTAATACTAATAAAGTATCAAAGTTTAAATATTTTAAGATTGTATTAATACATTATAGGATGTCGTATTGATGATTTGCCAAATGCATGTTATATTCTTTTGCAACATTTTTTAACTAATTATTTTAAGAGTTAAATTTTAATGCATTGTTAGTGTAAAAATGTTTATATTAATTAATTAAAAATGATTTTAAGGGTAAGGGTTCATTCAACTCATGATTACTGTTCTTATTGAGTTTTGGTAAGCTTTCAGGTGCGGTGGTTCCGTTGGAATCTTCTCCGTAACTGATGGGGGATGTACTTGCAAAGACACTCTGACGCTCAAGTTAGAGGCATAAAGGTAAGAGACAAGTATCATAATGGGATTAGAATTTTGTACCTTGGTGGGTTGGATGGTTGCTGTATTTATAAGAGGTGAATGAGAGATTAGATAAGGTTATTTTCTCCTCAAATCTCATAATTTATGATAGAGATTGTTCTATCTTCTATCATTATCTTATAACTTGATCTTTCTTTATCTTATCTTATTGTAAGATATGTTTTCCGTTATTACTTTCCTGGTCCGAGTAAGAGGTATCTATTTGGCCAAATTGGCTACTCGGTGAAGTCCGAGTCCGAGTAGTACACATGCCCCCCAAGCTCTGAAGTTATGTAGGAGCTTAAGTGGTGTTTTTACCAAATGCGGATCTTTATTCAGTCAAGCCGAGTTTTCCTTGTCTCGCCTAGCTGGATCCGAGTTTGGTTCTTGAAGCGTCGTGCCATTAGGTGATGGCGTCACTTCAGACCTATTAAAGTTGTAACATTTCCCAAGGGCGACGATAATGATTGTTTTTGAATTTTGAAACGTTCTAGGGATACCCAAAGGTCTCAAGCCCCCCTAACCGTTGATTTGGTCCGGCGAAGGGTCTTGATCCAATGGTTCGGACCGTTTCGCCTCTTCGTCTTCGAAACACTTGGGACCCTATATAAGGGTCACTATTGTCACCGATTTTTCACTTTCTTCTTGCGAGTTTCATTTCTCCGGCGACTTTTTCCTTCTTTCTGCCATTTCTTCCTCCTTGCCTTTTCTTCTTTTTTCTTCGTCCAGGTACGCCCTTCTCCTCTCCGATATTGTTTTGTTGTTCTAAAATGTCTTCCTTTTCTAGGGATTCAGAGCGTTCTGGTGGAGGTCGCATGCTTCCGCTGGAGGTTCACCTCATCGGAGATGGCTCCGATGATGGTTTTCCCTTGCGCCACCCTAACTCTGGTGGAGTTAGTGACGGTGCTTTGGCGGCGAATGTCGCTACTGCGGATGTCAAGGTGGTTCGCCTATCTGTCGACCTCGCACAAGTGCCTCTGGCCGTTCCTGCCGGGAGGGTAGTAGTCTTGGATGATTCTGAGGCTACTGAGGATCGTCCTCTTGAGACTTGGCGTGCTCGGCCTCTTCTCCCCCCTCCTATTTTCTCTCAACCCATAGAGTCTAAGGTTTCGAGGAAGGTTTATCCTTCTGTTACCGCTTCTGGTTATTCCTGGGTAGCTGGTGAGGTGGGTGCTTATTCCTCTCGGTATCAGGCCGAGGAGGCTTTGTCTTCCCTTATTCAAGAAATTGATTTATGCCACTCGGAAAGGCCAGGTATGGTCTATACCGAACCCTGTGGGCCTGATGAGCGTGTCTTCCTCTCTGCTGCTCCCGGTCAGTCTCATTTTACCTACGTATATGAGGCTTTGTTTTCGGTTCTCGGCATCACAGTGCCGTTTGACCAATTTGAAGTCGACGTTCTTCGAGAATTGAACGTCACTTCGACTCAATTGCATCCGAATGCTTGGGCTTCGCTTCAACCTTTCCGGGTACTCTGCAGTAAATTTTTAATCACTCCTACTGCTCATAAATTTTTGTACCACTATAAAGTTAAGGAGAGTCAAAAGGGTGGTTGGGTCTCCCTGACCGAGATCCCTGGTCGATCTATTCTTGGTCCTTATATCTCCTCTTGAAAGAATTTCAAGAGTGGTTTCTTCCGTGTTGGGCCGGGTTCGGAAGGGGAGATCGACTTTTTTTATAGTCGTGGGAGACCAAGATTCCCTCTTTACTGGACTCGTTCTCCGAACAAGCGGTCGTCTTGGCAGGTCGTGAACATGTCTCCTAAGGATCAGGATGACATGGTTACCCTGTGCAAGTTGTCGCGTTCCCTACATTGCAAAACGATTGTGGGGATCCTTGCTTCTCGAACTCCGAGAGAGGATTAGGACTGTGAGTATCTTCTTTTATTCAGCCTTCGTTTTTCTTTGCTTTGTTTTTGCTAATGTTTGTTTCTTCTGTAGCTGTAATAGGAAAATTCGATTATAAGACAGCCAAGAAGCAGAGGCTTGAGAAATTGAAGAGCAGGGATCCTACTGCTGAGGTTGTCCGAGTTGCTTCTCCCATTCCTTCTCCTCCTCCTCCTCCTCCACCTCCTTCTTCGCTGAAAAGGAAGCAAGAGGTTGTCCAGGGAGAGGATGGTCCCTCTAAGAAGTCAAAGCCGAGTCCGCCTGGTGCTCAAGCTGCAAGTTTTTCCATCGAGAGACACCCGGCCTTTTTATCTATGAAAGATAGGCGAACTTCACTATGGGGAAAGGACTTTAATCCCCAGGCCCTCATCTGTGCCGACAATCTCGGTCAAGCTGATCGGG
Organism: Pueraria montana var. lobata; assembly: GCA_026413185.1. NCBI lineage: Eukaryota > Viridiplantae > Streptophyta > Magnoliopsida > Fabales > Fabaceae > Pueraria > Pueraria montana. Next base: position 20,838,965 of record CM048648.1, on the reverse strand, counting down.
ATATGTTGAGGGATGTCGGGCCGCTGCTTTCGATGGAGGCTATCTGTCGCTTCCAGGCTCGCTCATGGGCTATTGCCCAATATTGGGCTGAGGAGTTCGATCGTGGCCACTAAGAACTGAGCTTGATGAAGGAAGCCGCTTCTAAAGCTGAGCAGGCCCTGGTTGAGACTACTCGGGCCAACGAGACTCTTCTTCAATCTGCTGAGGAGTCTCGGAGGTCCCTAGAGGAAATGAAGGCCAAGTTAAAGGAGGCTGAGGGCTGGGAGGAAAATTTGAAGCTCTCCTTAGTTGCATCCGAGAACTCGGTGCAGGGGCTGCAAGCCGAGGTGGAGCGTCTCACTCTCGAGCTTGCGCGGGTTAAGACTGAGGCCGCTGATTCTAAGGCCAACTTAAAGCCAATTTAGGCGAGGCTCTTGATGAGGTCATTTCGACCCACAAAGCTGGGTTCAAAAAGGCCATTCTCCAAGTTCGTCACTTTTTCAAGGACGCCGACACCTCTCTTTTTGATGTTGACAAAGATATCAACAAGGAGGGGCGGTTGGTGGACGAGTCTACCCTTGAGGGTGAAGATGCTCCTGTTGACTCCACTCAGCCTGCAGCTTAGTTTTAGGAGTTTTTGTTTCTTTTCATTGTAAAGGCTTTTACCCGACCTATCGAATAGGGTACTTGATGAAATTTTGCTTTTCTCTTAAGTATCACCTCTTTTATTTTCTTCGCATTAGTTGTTTATGGCCCATTTTTATATCTTTTAAAGGTCTACTCGATTTTATGTTAATTCGCTTTTTTGTATCCTTATAAAAGGTCTACGCAATTTTTTTTCTAACTCACTTTTTGTATCCTTATAAAAGTCTACGTGGTTTTTGTCCTAACTCGCTTTTTGTATCCTTATAAAGGCCTACGCGGTTAGTTTACTGTATTGAGTTCGGTCATTCTCCTTTCAGGATGTCGAGTATCGCTCACTGGCATTTTATGCCGGTATCCTATTGGTCTATCCGGTCAAATATAAACGGACAGTGTAGAAAAGGGAGTTTCATTAACAAAAGAAATCGGGTGTGCCTCATTAAAACCTCTTTGACAAAAAAAACCTCTTGAAAAAAAATGTCAAAGTAGGAAAAAGAATACATCACTGTTTACAGTTGTCTAGCTGTAATGAAATTTCAAGTGTGTCGCGTTCTAAGTACAAGGGATGGCTTTGCCGGATGGATACTCAAGTCAGTAGGCTCTATTTCCCAGTGACTCGGTTACTTTGAAGGGGTCTTCCCAGTTGTCTGCCAGCTTGCCCTCTCCTGTTGCTTTTCTTGCTTCTCTACATTTTCTCCAAACCAAATCTCCGACTTTGAAGTTTCTTGGTTGTTATACCTCTTCTCGGCTCTTTTTTTACAGGCCTCTGTTCTGATTTGGACCTCGTTAAGGGTCTATTCGGTCATGTCGAGTGCATGCCTTAATGATTGATCGTTGTTCTCTTAGATGAAATTTGTTCTTCGTAAGGAGGGTTTTCCGACTTCTACTGGTATCATGGAGTCTGATCCATATGAGAGTTTAAAGGTTGTTTCCCCCGTCGTGGACTGCGGTGTGCAACGATATGCCCAAAGGATTGCAAGGAGTTCTTCGACCTAACTTCCTTTAGCGTTGCCCACTCGCTTTTTTAATTCTCCTAGTATCACCTTGTTTGTTGCTTCAATTTGCCAGTTGGTCTGTGGGTGTTCTACTGAAGTCACTCGGTGCCGAATCCCGAGATTTTTGAATAACTCTTCAAGGTTCTTTTCGGTGAACTATTTGCCGTTGTCGGATATTACCGAGTAGGGGATGCCGAATCGGCATATTATATTCTTCCATATGAACTTTTGCACATTGTTGGCAGTGATGGTAGCCAAGGGTTCGGCTTCGATCCACTTCGTGAAGTAGTTGATTCCGACCCGAAAGAATTTGACTTGTCCTTTAGCAAGTGGGAATAAGCCTAATATGTCCACTCCCCACATGGCGAAGGGCCATGGTGCCGTGACGTTATGTAATTCTTCCGTTGGTAGGTGGGATATGTTGTAGTATTTCTGGCATTCTTCACACTTTTTCACGTATTTGACACAGTCGCAATGCATTGTCAGCCAGTAGTATTCAGCTCGTAGGATTCGAGCTGCCATGGTCTTCCCTCCTGAGTGCATTCCGCATATTCCTTTATACATCTCATTTATCACGTATTCAGCCTATATCTTCGTAACCCACTTCAGTAGTGGTGCAGTGAAGCCTCTCCTGTATAGGTCTTCTCCTTCTATGACATAGTAACTAGTCCTTCTTCTGATTTTTCTGGCTTCCTCTCGATTTTTTGGGAGGGAACCTTCTCTCAGAAAATTCCATATCTCGGTCATCCACTCTCGGTCTGCCGGGTTGACACTAGAGACGACTTTTTCAATACTTGGAGCGGATACTGTCTCCTGTATGACAATTCGGTGTTGGCCTTTCTTTTTTGTGCTTGCCAATTTTGATAGCAGGTCGACTCTTTCGTTTTGCTCTCTTAGAATGTGGTTGAGTTCGAATTTCGTGAATTCGTCCTTCAACTGGGAGGCCAGGTGGTAGTACCTTGTCATCTGGGGTCCTTTGCTTGATAGGATCCATTCATTTGCCCTGTGACTAACTTTGAGTCACTCCAACATCTAAGGTGCTTTGCCCCTACTTCTTTAGCGAGTTTCAATCCTGTTAGCAAGGCTTCATACTCGGCTTGGTTGTTGAATGCATCGAAGTCGAATCTGAGTGATTGTTCCAAGATAATCCCTTCGGGACTTTCGATTATGACACCCGCTCCGCTGCCTTTAACGTTTGAGGAACCGTCCACGTAGAGGGTCCACCATGGGGAGGGTGTCTCTTCTACTGGTGCTAGTTCTGCAATGAAGTCGGCTAGGCATTAGGCCTTGATAGGTCATCTCGGTTCGTACTTGATGTCGAATTCGGATAGCTCAATTGACCATGCTATCATTCTTCCGCCCAGTTTCGGCTTTCTCAGTACTTGTCGTATTAGGTGGTCTGTTCGTACCACCACTTGATGACTCTGAAAGTATGGTCATAGCCGTCGTGCTGAGGTGACCAGGGCTATTACTAGCTTTTCTATCATTTGATACTTGATTTCAGCATCTTTCAGCACTCGGCCTATGTAGTAGACTGGTTTTTGTGTCTGATTTTCCTCTTGAATAATGACCGAGCTGATCGCGTCCCATGAGACTGCTAGATACAATACTAAGTCCTTGCCGGGCTTTGGTCGCGTTAGGATTGGTGGTGATGAGAGTAGAGTTTTCAACTTTAGAAAGTTTGCTTCACACTCTTCATTTCATTCAAACATTTGTTGCTTCTTGAGGAGTTGAAAAAAGGGTCTGGCTACCTCTGCCGCTTTCGGCAAGAAACGAGATAGGGATGCCAGCCTTCCAGTTAATCTTTGTACCTCTTTCGTGTTACTCGGGCTTCTCATGTTTATGATAGCCATACATTTCTCCGGATTGGCTTCTATGCCTTTGTGTGTGAGCATGAAGCCTAAGAATTTTCTGCCATATACCTTGAATACGCACTTCTCGTGGTTTAGCCTCATGTTATGTTTTCTAATCTTGCCAAAAATTTTGACTAAGTCTTTCGAATGTGAATCCAGGTCTCGGCTTTTGACCACTATATCGTCGACGTAGACTTCTAGATTCTGTCCGAGTTGGTCTACAAAGATCTTGTCCATCAGGCGCTGGTATGTCGCCCTCGCATTTTTTAATCCAAATGGTATTACCGTATAACAGTAGTTAGCCGTGTCGGTTATAAACGTTATTTTTTGTTCATCTGGTGGGAACATGGGTATCTGGTTTTACCGGGAGTATGCGTCCAAAAAGCTTAAGATTGGATAGCCGACTGCTCCGTCTACCAGCTTGTCGATACTCGGCAACGAGTATGAGTCTTTTGGACACGCTTTGTTAAGGTCTGTGTAGTCGGTACACATCCTCCATTTTCCGTTTGCTTTCATTACCATCACGACATTTGCAAGCCATGTGGTGTATTGCACTTTTCTTATGAAGCTTGCGCCGAGTAGCTTTTTAGTTTCTTCTTTGACCACTTTTCCTCTTTCGGCTCCAAGCTTTCTTTTCTTTTGGGAGATTGGCTTGGCCTCTGGACAGATGGCAAGCTTATGACAGTGGAAACTCGGGTCGATTCCTGGCATGTCGGCGACTGACCATGCGAACAGGTCGGTGTTTTCTAACAGGACCCTGGCAATTGCATTCTCGATTTTGCTTGCTAGCTGAGTTTCGAGTTTTGTGCATTGCCTTGTTTCTTTTCCTATCTGGAAGGATTTACCTCCTCTGTAGGCTCTGCTCTCGGCTCAGCCTCCCTGGGGTCGAGATCGATTTCTTCTATTGGTTGTGTTGCGTGCGAGATGCATGCTACGTGCTTTACTCTCGGTTCTGGGACCTTTTTGCCACTAGCTATTCTTAGACTTTCTAAGTAGCATTCATGGGCTGTTTCATGATCAGCTTTTACTGTCACTATTTTCCTTTCCGAGTTAGGAAATTTCATTGCCAGATGCGGGGTTGAGATCACTGCCCCTAATTCATTGAGTGATGGTTTGCCTATGAGGATGTTGTATGAAGTAAGGGCATTGACTAAGAGGTATCTGACTGTGATAGTCTTGGACCCCTTCTCCTCATCTCCGAAGGTAGTGAGGAGGTCAATGTAGCCTCTGGTGTCGACTTTTTTGCCTGCGAAACTGACCAGTTGTTCGGTGTGCGGCTGTATCTTGCTTTCTGGGATGTTCAACTGTTGGAAGGTGGACCAATACAGGATGTCCATCGAGCTGCCTTGGTCGACTAGGACCTTGCATACTAACCAATTTACGACCTCAACCTTGACCACCACCGAGTCATCATGGTTGGGTTCTATGCCCTCAAAATCTACATCAGTGAAGGTTATGGGCGGCATATTTCTCTGTATTATAGGGCTTATTGACACCGAGTTGATTGACCGTAGGCTACGAAGGTGCCTTCTCCTTGCCGAGCTCGAGCTTCCTCCTCCGGCGAATCCTCCGACTATTGTGTTGATGACGCCTCGGAGTCGAGTCTCGGGAGGTTTATTCAGTTGCTCCTGGAGGGGCTCTTCGGTTTGTCTGGACTTTCTGTCGCGATCCTCGTCCCGGTCCCGGGTTCGTTCCCGCTCAGACTTTCGACTGTCGTCTCGGACGAAGCGTCGTAATTTGCCCTGTTGGATGAGTTTTTCAATCTTATCCTTTAAGGTGGTGCAATCTTCGGTGGCGTGCCTGTGCACTCGATGGTACCCTCAAAACTTGGACATGTCCGCTTTTTCTGGGGAGCGGTTTCGAGTAGGCAGGCTTATCAGCTCGACATTGCAAGCTTCTTCCAGAACCCGTGCTCTGCTTTCTGTTAGAGGGGTGTAATGAGTGAACCTTGCTCGAGGCGGTCTGTCGGCTCTAGATCTGTTACTCCGCTCTCGGCTTGTTCCTGGTTTCTCGCGTTCCTCATGTCTCTTGAGGGACTCGCCTCTGACTCGTTATCTGAACTTAGTCATTTCTTCCATTTGAATGTATCCTGTTGCTCTTGCTCTGAGCTCGTCTATGTCATGGGGTGGCTTCTTGCAGAGACTATCCGAGAAGTGTCCGAATTTCAGCCCCATCAGCATGGCGGTTAGGGATACTTGAGGATTTAGGTCTCGGATCTTAACAAAGACTTCGGCGAATCTCTCTATGAAGTCCCTGAGGGACTTGTTGTCTTCCTATCTGATGTTGGCTAACGCCACTGCTGTCAGGTGGTGGGGTGGACTCGTAGCGTATTGAGCTCCGAAACTGGTAACCAATGTGGCGAAGGAGTCGATCGAGTGAGGGGGAAGGCGTGTGTACCAGTTCAACGCTGCCCCCTTTAGAGTTGTTGGGAAAATGCGGCACATGATGGCGTCATCATTCTTGTACAAGTTCACTTGCGTGATGAATGCGTCGATGTGTTCGTCCGAGTCGGTTAGGCCGTCATAGCGGTCCATGGACAGGGGCTTCCACCTGGCCGGTAGTGGAGTTTCCATAATACCATCTACGAACGGGTGTCTTCTCGTGGTTTCGGGCATTGCGTTTAGCCTCGGAGTTGCGCGCGAAAGAGAGGCAGGTCTGGACTCCAGGTGAGTCGCTGTTCGGTTTGCTTCGCTCCAGGTGGTGTCGTCCTGCTCTGTTCGGTCAGGACATCCATTGGTGGTTGTGTGGGCAGCCGAGACTCCGTTGGCGGTTGCATGGGCCGTTAAGTGTTCATTTCGGTCCTCTTGCAGTTTTTGGTACTGTTCTCGGAGCATGGCGTTCTCCTTGCGAAGATCTTCTATCTCTTTTGTGCTATTCTGCTTTAGCGTGTTGACTTCCCTTTTGCAGGGCTTAAATTAGCGGGTGATTCTCAAGCGCCTAACGCGAGAAGGGTGCCACATTATTAGGGTTACCTCCCTAGGTATCCCCTAGAGTCAGCGTGCCCTGGGTTTGGGTGTCTGCCCCTTGTGGTCGCTTTTCGTGATTCGTTGTTTTTCTCTGGGTTATTGCCATTGCGATTGCGTCGTATTGATCGATGTGGCTGGGAATAGTTTCACCGAGCCCCACGATGGGCGCCAAATGTTCTTACCGTGTTTTGGTAAACTCTCAGGTGCGGTGGCTTCGCTGGGATCTCCTCTGTGACTGATGGGGGCATACCTGCAAAGACACTCCGACGCTCAAGTTAGAGGTGTAGAGGTAAGAGATAGGTATCACAATGGAATTAGAACCTTGGTGGGTTGGATTGTTGCTGTATTTATAAGAGGTGAATGAGAGATTAGATAAGGTTATTTTCTTATTAAATCTTCTCAAATCTCGTGATTTATGATAGAGATTGTTCTATCTTCTATCATTATCTTATAACTTGATCGTTCTTTATCTTATCTTATTGTAAGACATACTTTTCGTTATTACTTTCCTAGTCCGAGTAAGAGGTATCTATTCGGCCAGATTGACTACTCGGTGAAGTCCGAGTCCGAGTAGTACAATTACCCTTTTAAAATAATTATTAAAAAAATTAACTATTTTTAATTACATAACAATTCATGATTAAATGATTGTATAGATTATTTACATTGTTAATATATTTTAATTAAATTATTATTTTAATACTTTATAAAAAAATATTAAGTGAAAAGGTAAATATATTTAATATTTTATAAATATAAAAGTTACTTAATATCTTCTTCATTTATTAATTAAAAATTATTAGGAGAATATTGAAGCAATATTCATATATATTCTTGTCAATCGAGGGGGTCAAGCTCAATTGGTTGAGCATGATACGTGAGTTATTGTAAACTCCCGATACCGTATTCAATCTCTACGGATAAAAAATATATATATTCTTGTCAAATTTAAAACTCTTTGTAATATATTTAGGAAGCATGCTCCACTTTTTAACAATGTATAATATTAGCGGGGGGGATATTGTGAGGCATTTACAAAATATTTACGATAAGTCTTTTAAAAAATGTTGTTATAATTTATAGGTTTAATTTTTGTTTCTTCCTATTTATACTTGTAACAAGTTTCCTAGCTTTTTAGTCCTTGTAGTTTAAAATATCTCATTTATAGTTAAAAAAGTTTTTACTCTTTCAAGTTTTTTTTTTAAATTATAAAGACTAAAAGATAATGGCATAACTATAGAGACTAAATAGATAATTAAACTTAATTTGTAAATTTCAAATAAAATAATGGTAATATACTAATTGTTAATTCAAACATGAAAAAAAAAGCATTGATATGTTTAGTATAAAAATTATAATATATATGTCATAAAATGAAAAAAGATTCGTGACCAATAAGAAAAAAAAGTATAAAAGTTATTTGTTTTTATTAAAGTTGTCCAATAGTCTAATACTAATCGTCTAATCCTATGGATCTCAATTTAACTAATTAATTGAGGACTAAAGTAAAACGTGAAGAGAAAACAACAAAATAAAGACAGAAAAAAAAAAAAAAAAGGTTCATAGTTAATCTCAATTCCTGTAAAAAAAATCTCAATATTTACGTGCCACTGCCAGAGGCAAATAATCATATAAGAGACACATATAATGGCTTGGGAGGGGGTGCGGTTTTCTTTATTTCATTGTAAAAGTACAAGGTTCTGATTACCTTTGGGGGGGGGGGGGGGGGGGGGGGGGGGCGACAGCTGCCCCTGTGAGCTTATACGTAGTTCCTTCCTGCAGCTTAGTATAACGCTCATAACTTTACTAACTAGAATGTGCATAATAAATATTGTTTACGAACAATTTTATAAAATATTTCAAAAATATAAATATTTTTTTAAATTTATATTAAAAATTATTTACAGTTAAAATATAACATTTTTAATTATTAATTATTGGTGTACATTATAGATATATAGTTTATTATATATTTGGTAAACTATGATTCTAAAATACAATAAATAAGAGAAATAAAAAATTAGTTATGTGTTAAATAAGATAGTAATTTAAATAATTATTATGAAATAATATTTCAAACAATCTAAAGCAAGAGTTCATAGTTACAATAAAAAAATGAATTTTTTTTATTTTTATGAAATGACATTTTTAATTATATATTTTTATGTTTTAAAAAAATTATATATTTTTATTATATATTTTTAAATTAAAACATAAATTCAAGCAACACGTGTCATGTACGTCATATATGCTGATAAGGATGACAATAGGTATGGTACTATAGTACATGTTCCCATACCCGCATTTTAAAAAACTCCCCATATCTAAACCCAAACCTGTTGAGTAGTAACGTTATTACCTGTGTCCTTTTTTGTTGGTACTTAAATGCTCATACATATGTCATTTGAATTACACTGTCCTTATTTTTATATTTTTATGTGTGCTGATATACTTGATATACTCAAGTATAAGTTTGTTTTATATTTTTATGTGTGCTTTCACTTTTATAAGTTATGTTGTGTTGTTATCTGATGAAGAATAATAATCATTTATATATAAAAAAAAATACATAACATTAACAATTTGGTTTCAAGATATTGATCTACAAAAGATTCTTCCAAGGAATAACATAATTAATCTAATTCAATACTGAATAAATAACTGATCATTGAAGAATATAATTTATATTCATATTATGATAAAAAAAATTATTTAATTTAGATTAATTTTAATTGAATATGTAAATTGTAATTTCAAATGGGGTGCGTCGCTAAGGCAATTAAAATTATTTTTTTTCACATTAATTTTTTTTAAACTTTGTAAATTAAATTTTTTTAATAGCTGCATACTTTATATTAAGTTTTATATTTTCATTAATAATAAACGTTAATTTTAAATACTTTTTAAATATACATATTTTTTCATTATTTATATGTATTTGCAAATATTTGTAAATACATAAAATAATATATATGATTAAACATGTTTATTCATATCGTTACTCAGCATAATTGATTAAGAAATTACATATCAAAATAAGCAATTCATAGTCATTCAACAACTGATTATTTAATGAAATTAATTAATTGCACTTAGTTGATAAAACATTAAATCACCCATTACTCTTAATTTCTGCAAAATATCTTTATCTTATTTTTAATATTTTTTAATTGATTAATTATCCAAATAAAGGATACTAATGTATTGCAGATTACTTGTTACAAAATAATATATTAAGATTTTAATTAACTGATACACTTATTTTTTTAATTATAATTGTCAAAGAAATGGTTGGTGTTAAATTAAGTTATATTTATCAATTTGTTACCAAAGAAATTATATTTTTAATTACAATATAAATATCAAAACTTAAAATAATCCCTTATACTTTAATTCAAACTGATATATTTTGGACATAATTATCTTAATTAATTGAATTTATAATATATATTGGTCATATTTCATATAATTATAATATATTTTTATAAATAAAAGAATAAAAAAATGACGTACATTTGAGTACCAAATTTGACGTACACTTTAAAGGGAAAAAATCACATTGAAATTTATAAAACAATAAATTAGTAAAATGTACAAAAATTATAATTTTTATAATAGATTTTTTTTATAGACTATATTCCCTACAATAGACATAGAAAACATATATCCCTTGTTTTAGATGCACCAATAAAATTCATATATATTTGACTTTGTTATATCCCTACATTTGATGAAGTTACCGGTTGAGACTCTAACTCCATCTTATAGCTTCATGATATTTTGAATTATAAATTCTTCAATAATGGTTGCTTTGTTCAAATAGTATTCATAGTCCATTCCACTAACAACTTACCTGAAATTTGAAATAATAGGTGATAAAAAATAGTTTTTTCGACTACAATACAATAACATGATATATGCATAGAATGAAAAGTAAATTAACAGAAAATCAAAAGGATAGAGACATGTTTCACTCATCAGGAAGTCGTCATCTAATAAACAAATATTGGCCTCCCTTGATTTAATATTAGGCAAGTCATTATTTGTAAAATGGGAGAAAATTAGAAATTAAAAATCATAAAAATATATAACATAAATATCATTAAAATGTAGAACAAATATTGACCTTCCTTCTCAAACATATGCTTTGGATACTTAAAATCATAATTGGAAAAATGACTCAATAAATTAGTACTAATTTTTAATGGAAGAAAGAAAAAACAAAGTAGGGCAAAGAAATAAGTCATTTTTCAATAGAAGAAAGGTAGAAGAAAGAGAATAATTAGAAGAAAAAGAATAGGAAAAATGGTCTATACACAGTGTTTATACCTTCTAATGTTTCACGATGCTTCTCTTTCTTAGAGAAAGAGAGTGTAGAATGAAGTTGAAGGAAGAAAAAAAAACTTCACAGTATGCATGACAGAGGGAAGCAGGAATTAGTGCAATGCAACTTTCAATTTTATAATTTAAAGAGAAGTAGAAAAAAGTATACATAATTGCAGTTTAACGGTATAAAATTTATGTAATAATAATTAGTATCCCTAAATGATATTTTGGTCATTTTTGTCTCAATAAATTATTGTCATTTTCAATATATTTATATTGACTAATGATATTGAATTATCGATTTTAAATCTACCTATTATTTTTTGACGATAAATCTACTTATTATTTTAATTCTAATCTAATAATTATTTTAATTCTCATTTTTTATAACAAATACACTGTCATAAAATTAATCATTATAAATTTTAGAAAATTGAGTACACAAATTCGTTATTTGTTATTCAATATAATTTGTAATGATAATTTTAAAAGCTAATGATATTTTTAAAATGTTTGAGTACATAAATAAATTATCCAATAAAATTATACTTAGAAATTAATTTAAAAATTATACTTAACAATTTATAAGAAAATATCAAATAATATTAAATATATATTTTTAATAATATTTATATTTATATTTTTTCCTTGAAACTTATATTAAATTATGGTCTTTTTTTTTTGTTATTATCATAAATAATTTCTGAAAATTAATTATAATGATATCTTAATATTTTATTTAGAGTAATAAGAGACAACATGTGTTAATATTCTTAATAATTTATTTAGGGTAATCATATGCTGACAGAAATTTAAATTTTGAATTCAAATGTTGCTATTTAAAACTCATTAATATAATCATTATAATCACAATAAATTAAGGATTAGTTGTGCAAATTATAAATTATTTAATTTTAATTTTGGATATTAATTAAAAATGATTTTGAATTAATTTTTGTTCCTAATAAATTAATGAGACTTGAATGTATTTGAATTTGAATTTGGTTTATAACAGAACCAAAAAATTCAAAAGCATGAAATAATGACATGTGTCATCCAATGCTTGATAAATAATCTTTTTTCGCCATGTATCTTTCAAAATTATTTTTGGATTCATAAATTTTATATATATTGATATCCATGGAAGTGCAATTTCTCATCTTTTTCTTGTCCTAATAAAATAAGACAGATGGGTTTCGTTAAGTTCCACGAGCCCAAGATACATTTGTTGTATTGAATGATATCATCTAGAAAGGTTGACGAATCCCATTTCATTATTTATTTTAAACCAAAATATCTCAAAATGAAATCTATAGATTCTATACTTCTACTAATAAAGCTAGCAAGGGTAGTTTACTGTTCAATTAACAGTAAACTACCCCTTTTATCCCTAAAAAAGCTTCCTATTCCTTTTTTTTTTCCCTTCAAGTCTCTCACTCTCACTCTCTCTCACCTCACGTGCTCCCTTTCTTCTTCCTTTTTTTTTTTTTTTCCTTTCTTCATCTCTCACTCTCTCACGTACTCCCATTTTTTTTTTTCCTTTTTTCCTATTTCATTTCTTTTACTCTCACCTACTCCCTATTTCTTCTTCTTTTTTCTTTTTTCTTTTTTTCTTCTTCATCTCGGTGGAGGCTAGCATGAAGTCGTAAAACACTTCCTCACCGGTGAAGAACCTGTTATTACTATCAGATATATTCATAAAATATTCAATGGCTCAGATTAAAGAAAGGATACTTGTTTAACCGGTTTTTCTTTTTTTACATTTGAATTTTTTTTATATAAAAAAAATCTTTTTTTTCTTCTAATTTCTTAAGCTCATTCACCACTGTCACTCTTATGCTGGTGATTTCTTCGTTTCATCATCCCAAATACCAAATTTGAATCCATTCAAAATTTCAAAACACAAAACCTTAAATTTAGGATTTATTAACTTAAAATCAACAAATCTCTCACAAAAAATAACCAATTCATTCCTAATTTCAAATCCTCCAAATCAATTTAAACAATTGAGATTCAGGAAAGAACAACAAAAAAAACCAAGCTAATCCATGACATTAATCAACAAAACAAACAAAACAAACAAAACAAACTCCAACAAAAAAGAAAAACGGAAAATCAATCCGCGGTTGCCGCCGGTGACCCAGAGGGGGTGGCTCAATGTCTTTAGATATTAGGTTGGGTTAGAGTAGAAGCATGTTTATGGTTCTGGAAATGTGTGGAACCTTGATGTTACGAAACAAAACGACCAAGAGAATCTTAGTTGTATGCCCAGGTAATTCTTTGGTAACCCTCACTGTTGTCCATTCCCGACGCAAAAGCTCCCGTTGATGCCTCAACTCAGTCGATTCAAGAATGATGACGAGACCAGATCTGCGAATGCCGTGACCAGATCTGCGACCAGACGACAACGGCGAAGGGGAGGTCGTGGTGGTGGGAGTTGCGCCGATGCAAGTGAGAGAAAATGTAGAGAGAAACAAACCGGTGCGCGACGGTCGATTGGGACTCTAGATTGGTGGCAACGATGATTGTGGTGGTAGCGTTCACCGGTTACCGGGAAATCGACGGCGGTGCAAGGAGGTTGGGCATGGTGGTGGGAGCCAGTGAGGTTGAGACGGGAAAGCAGAGCGTAGAAGGAAAGGGTTGGCAATAAAGTAGATCTGGAAAAAAAAATGAAAAATTAATTTTTTTAATATTTTTATTTAATTTATATTTTTTTTCTTCCGGTCACGAACCTTCTGTTGCCTGTCAATTTTGTGGCACACGGGTGCGGGAGGGAATGAAGTACTTCACCCTAGCATCCACCCTTCATCTCTCTCCCTCTCTCTTTTTTTTTTTAAACTCATGTTCCATTCTTTTTTTTTTTTAATAATGCTCCTTTATCTAAATGTAAAAGATTACATCCATATTTAAACTTTTTAAAATTCAACATCACATAATATCAAAATATATGTTTGTTATTATTTTTAGCATGACTATTTTTTTTTTCCTTTTTTGCTTCTTCTTCTCTCTCACTCACCTACTACCTTTTTTTCATTTTTTTTCTTCATTTTTTGCTTCTTCATCTCTCTCACTTGCCTACTACTTTTTTCTTCTTCTTTTTTCCTTTTTTCCTTCTTCATCTCTCTCACTCTCATGTACTCCTTTTTTCTTCATCTCTCACAATATATTTATTTATATTATATTACTATTTTATGTCTTTTATTTATACAATTTTATTTTCTATAATTTATAAAGTAGTATAAATAATAAAAATATAACTACTCTTTTTTTTAGACTCGCACTCCCCTCCTTTCTCTCTATTTTTTTACACTGACGCTCCTTTTTTTTATTTTTTTATAATAATACTCCTTTATTTAAATGCAACAGATTACATCCATGTTTCAACTTTTTAAAATTCACAGTCAGATAACATCAAAATAAAATATATGTTTATTATTTTTAAAATTCATAATCACATAACATAAAAAAGACATAAAATTCATGTACTTCTTCACTTCTCTCCTTCCATATTATATATATATATATATATATATATATATATATATATATATTTATAATAACTACTCTTTTATTTATATTATATTACTATTTTATGTCTTTTATTTATAAAAAATTAATATTCTATAATTTATAATTATATAATCATAAAAATAACTCCTCTTTAATTTATATAATCATTGGGTTTCCATATAATTTAATTTTTATTTTTAACCGTTCATTAAGAAATTGAATATTTAATATATTTATTTTTTCTTTTCCCTTTTTTTCTTTTTTCCTTCTTCATCTCTCTCTCACGTACTCCTTCCCTTCCCACCTTCCATATTATATTTTTTTTATAGTAACTATTCTTCTATTTATATTATATTACTATTTTATGTTTTTTATTTATAAAAAATTATATTCTAGCATATATAATCATAAAAATAACTACTCTTTTATTTATATAATCATTGGCTTTCCATCTATTTAAAAAAAAATTCAATATATTTTCTTATACTTTATTGTATACATTCACTATAAAAATCAATTAATGTTTTAAATTTGTTTATAATATTATTTTTTTTGCAGATTAAATTATTTTATTATTCAATTTTTTTTGTATACTTTATCTATTTAGTGCTATCCAAAATTTTCAAAACCACCGGTACCCTTCTTTGTGATTCCATCTATTTAATGCTATTTTGAAATATATTTGCCAACTTTCATATTAATGTTTATTTAATACAACTTAACAATATTTTTAAAAATTTATTGAAGGATGACACAAATTTATTTAATGCTGTTTTTTTCTCTTTTTTTTTTTAGCTTCTTCATCTCTCTTAGTCAGGTATTACTTCTTTCTTCTTCTTTTTCTTCCTTTTTTGCTTCTTCATCTCTCTTACTCACTAACTACTTCTTTCTTTTTCTTTTTACTTTTTACCTTATTCATCTCTCTCACTCTCACGTACTCCTTTTTTTTTTCTTCTTCATCTCTCTCATCTCTCACAATATATTTATTTATATTATATTACTATTTTATGTCTTTTATTTATACAATTTTATGTTCTATAATTTATAAAGTAGTATAAATAATAAAAATATAACAACTCTATTTTTTTTAGACTCCCACTCCCCCCCGCTCTCTCTCTTTACACTCCCACTCCTTTCTTTCTTTCTTTATTTTTATTATCATAATGCTCCTTTATTTAAATGCAAAAGATTAAATTTACATTTCAACTTTTTAAAATTCACAGTCACATAACATCAAAATATATGTTTATTATTTTTAAAATTCACAATTACATAACATCAAAAAGACATAAAATTCACGTACTCCTTCCTTTCCCTCCTTCCATATTATATGTATATTTTTTATAATAACTACTCTTTTATTTATATTATATTACTATTTTATGTCTATTATTTATAAAAAATTTATTTTCTATAATTTATATTCTATAATCTATTGGCTTTCCATCTATTTCAATTTTTTTTCAATATATTTTCCTATACTTTATTGTATTGAACCATTTTCAATTTAATTTTTTAATAAGGATTTAAATTTAATGTTATTTACATAACTGTTTTTGAATTTATTATTTTCAGTATTAAGCATTATATTTTTATCTTAACCTACATACTAATCTAATCAAATTAATTTAAATAAATGATTTAGATTTAAACAAAATTTTAATCACATTTCATAAAAGTAACTCTACAATATATTTAACATAGTTTATTACAATTATTTCAATTGGAATGTACATTTAGTTTTAATCATATATATATATATATATATATATATATATATATATTTAAGATATTTCTAAAATTTCATGAGAAAATCATGTTAAACTTAAATGTTTTTTTAAATCTAGAAATGTGGCATCATAAAAAAATAAATTATTTACACATATAATGTAAATAAAAAAATATATTAATTTATATTTATAGTATTTATAATTTATAAAAAAATATTATGACTAAATTTAAATATAAAAATAATTAAATTAGATGTAAACTATTGAAATTATATTTTACTTAAAATAATGATAAATATAGAACTTTTTTCATATTATTTTTGTGTTGAGTATAACAAAATTGTAAATTTAAATATTTTAAAATATAAAATTTTAAATTACTTTTCTATTACTATTATGTGTTATTATTACAACTGAAATCAAATTATACTGTAATTTATAAAAAATAAAATGATAAAATAATTTAATTATTTTACAATGATATTTAAACAAAAATAAATTATTATTTTCATAATATTTTTAGATTAGAAAAAATACTTTTAATTATTTTAAGTATAGAAAATAATTAAATTAAACAATTCAAATATTAAGGTATTAATAATATTTAAATTCTTTTATTTTTTCAAGTAATTGAGTTGAATAATACGTATAAATTAAAATAACCCACATTGCATAAAATAAAATAATTTATTACATATATATAACAATATGATACAAATGAAATAAAATAATAATTAAGTTGAGAATTATAATAAGAATGACAAATAAAAATAAAATTCTCATTTATCTAAACAATTAACCTTCAACTCTTCTTCTTCATTGCATTTCTATTTTCTTCCTCATCTTTATATTGTATCATTTTTTCCCCTCTTCATCTTTCTTTTTTCAATTTTGAAATTCAAAATCTCCCTCTTCAGTTAACTTCTCAAACACTTCGCCCTTCCTCTTTTTATTATACTCTCAAACTTCTCTTCTTCTTTTTCACATTTTTCTTCTCTCTCTTCGTTCTCACGTTTCAGAAACCTTTCATCCTCTCTCCCTTTCTCTTCTCTAGCACCAACACAAACATCATTTTCAGCTTCTCTTAAGCCACAATTTGTAAAAAACAAATATGATTTTAAAATTTTGATTTGTGATAAATAAAATTAGAAGAGTTTAACTACTAAAAAAATATTATATAAAAAAAGGTATTTCAAAAGATATAAAATATATTTACTGTTTTAAATATTATTTATTTTCTTGCATGTTATTTTTTAATATTTTAAAAATAGAAGAAAAAATAAAAACCCAGGCAACGCGGTAAGGACACTAGTAAGTGACAACCTAAGAAACCCAAAGGGACTTCTCACTCCCGAATAAATGACTCAATTAGTATAAACCTTATCCAACTAGAAAATTTGTTCATAAATAATATAGACAAACTCAAGTGAGTCATATAGCTTAAATTAACACATTGATTAATAACATTCAAATCAGGGTAAGAATTTACAATTTACCTTTTCATTTCCATTTCTTTCCTTACATTTTCTTATTCTTTGATCCATAATGTCTCTTTTTATCTGCACCTTAAGGAAACATTACAACTGTCTATCAACTACTTGTGTATTGTTACTCCCCTCTGTAGAGGTAATAAATCTTAGTTATGATCATCTTTTCATTAACTCATTTCTTATGTCCTTGTTTAATAAGTGTCAAAGTGTGAATTGACTTTATGAGGGGATAATGGAAACAACTTCTATTGAATCATCTTGACACTAGATCTTCAAAACTCCATACTAAATTGGTAGCATAATCAGGGTCTCTTATTTTTATTATTGTAACTGCAATTCATTGTTATTACTGAATTGGGTAATATAGCCTCAATTTCGGTTCTGAAGCTTCAATTGGGCTGTATAGCTTTAAGAAGACTTTTCTATCACACTTGTGTGCTAAAACATGTCATATCTTATGCTATTTTGTCCAGCTTAATTTGTTCTACTTTTAATGAATTCCAATTTGCTTACCAGAAAAAAGTGTCATAATGTGTTGTAAATATACCACTCCCTCCTTCATCATTCTCCGCTATCACAAAAAGTAAAAGAAATAACTAAGGTTTTGGGTCAACTAAGGTAGTAACTGTCTTTTGATCCAAGTAATAACTCCTTTGAGTCCTTGACATCCAAGAAAGAGGGGAGAATACAGTTTTGAATGAGTCAGACATAATGAATCTTCATACCGTTTTCTAATGATCTTCCGTGACAGGAACAAAAAATATTTATAAAAAAAAGCTTCCTAACAACAAAATGACATTCTATACCCATGAAAGGTATAAAAATAAAATTGATCTCTATCATGTTTGCAATTCATTATCCACACATACCACATCCTAAGCATGCATTTGATTATCATTTTACTAAGGCCATCTTTCATGGGGTGAGTTTCATAGTTTCTTACATTGCTTTTCGTGTCCCAAGTTCCCAACTTCCAACGTGTTGCTACGGATGCTTCTACAAGCAACCCAAAATGTGGAATACATATATTTTTTATTCATTTAATTTTAACTCAGAGAGAGTGAAAAATGGGTACCACCGTCATGCATATCATAAAAAAGTTATTTTCTTTATTAAAATTATAATAAAAGATTATGATTTAAATTACCAAACATGCTTAACCAATAACACCAATGTCTTTTTCTTCCATCAATCACGTTATAGTCTTAAAAAAAATAATTTATACGAGGACGTTTGTTTCACGGATTTGATTATATTTTCTGAAATAATATTTCTGCGAATGTTTTTACTGTAAATGTTATTCTCATTGAATATGTCTGATAAATACTTCTAATTTCTAGGAATGTTATTAAATTTATTTTAATTTAAAAACAAAAATATTAAATAAATAAATAAATGAGATAGAATAAGAGGGAAGTGATAAATTATTTTAAATGTTCTCATGGAAATATAAGATTACCAGCTCTTTACATGGAAATACGAAGATGGAGAAATATGTGTAATATGGATTCCTGATAATGAATTATGCCTAAAAATATTTTTTTATTACCTTTTAACAAACGTAGAAATATATATTTTCGTCTATACATTCCCGGAAATTATATAAAATTTCGTGAAACAAACTCTTCATGTGTATTCGTTCACGCATTTGATTATCGTTTCACTAAGAGCATAAGGAAGTTTAAATGTGTCAAGTTTTGGTTTAAAGTAAAATCATTGGATTGATCAAAAAAGTAAAATCATTGGATATCAGTCACCCCAAAAGTTGGACTCTTATGTCTAAACTATTTTTCTAAGGGAAAGATATAAAGGTAAAGCTTCCTTATTCTCCAAAATATTACCATGACTCTTTCACCCTTCTTCTAAAGGGTATTTGCAAAATAGATTGCGTCTCTGATGAAGAAGAAACACTGAAAATCATTTCTCTATTCCAAGCACCTATGAAGTTTCCTCTCTACTACAATTTGCTAATTAAGCATTCTATGTGATCACCAAGTGATTTTGGAAGTGCAAAGCAACTCATTGCATAAGAGGGCGATGGTTTAATTGGACAATGCATTTTATTGGAACTTCTCTGCCTATTCTTGATAACGTCTTTCTCCTTCCAACCTTTAATTAATTTCTTCTAGACTTTGTCCAACACAAAATCAACCACTTGGTTTTTGATTTCCCAGTTGTGGGAAGTCCTAAGTACTTTTTCCATGATTTTCAATTGCATTTACTCCCAAAACCATCTTCTGCTCATTTAATATGGAATTAGGCACTTTGTTTTTTTTTATAAAAAAAAACTTAATTTGTCCATATGCTGTTTCAAAAGTATTCAGGATGAAAGCTTCTCTAGGTTGCCTCTTCCTTTGTTGCCCAAAATAATAATACAATATTCTACAAAACAACAAATGTGAGATCGATCACGGGAATTTGAGGTGCAATTTTTATTCTATGGAGATAAGCACTTTTTCTTCACTCTATTAAATAGTACAAACATATATATATATATATATATATATATATATATATATATATATATATATTAATCCACAAACATATATATTATTAAATGTTCAACATAAGTTTTACAAAATGACACCTTTAATTACTTTAAACTAATGTTAAATCTTAATAATTTAACCGTTGTTTTGAAATTTCTCATAAAGTATATAAGTTTACGATTCTTTTTTATAATTTTAAAATTAATTGGTACTTTTTTTTACTTCACTTTGTTTTAACGTAAAAACTGATAATACTTAAAAAGGGATTTTATAAAAGAAAATACGTTTTATTATTTGTTTCAAATCCTCTTTTTTACTTTTATTTTATTTTATTTTTTCTCTGAAGTAAGCTTGTATCTTTTCTATTTTTTGATACTTTTTAAAATATTATAATATTTAATATTTGAAGTTTCTTTGTTGGTATTATTTTATAATTTCTATATTTTTCAATTATTAAGATGATCCAAAAGACTTAAAAGACGAGTTAAAAAAAAGTCTTAGTGTGATACATAAACAACTTTTTCATCAAAAATATTTTTATTTTTAATTAATTTCCATCAACTTAATTCATGAAAAACAAGTAAACAAATAAATAATATTTTGACTTAAATAAAATTAAATTCTAATTATATTAATTTATACCCACAATATCACACACAAATTAAAAATCTTATACAAATAAAAATAATTAATAAATTAAATTTAAAAATTTGTCAGTAAATTACAAAAAAATTAGAATATAATTAATTTTAGGGGAATTTATGTTAAATACACTGATCGGCATTAACTTGCGTGTGAAAATTGTATTCATTTGTTTGAAAAAAAAAGACTAATATACATAATCGTTAATTTTTAATCTACTTTATTAATTTTCTATTTAAAAAAAATAATCACACGATTGATCATAAAATAAAATATTATATAATTAGAGATACAATTTAAAAATTGACATGGCATCTCTCTGAGTATGAATTTGTTTAGGAAACTGGTGGGAGTTTTCCATAATGAATTGGAAAATTGAAACCGACCAAACTACACTGTTGGAGAAGGTAAGAGACATGACAAAGAATGAATGAACTCTACTCCTCAAATGTTATTCCCGTACCATTGATTACACAGAGTCACACCCACTCCTGTCTCTTAACCTTAACCATGAGCCCATCCTAACACCTTCTGATATTATGCTTCCAACCTTCCACAAACTAATACATATACACGGACCCAGAACAACAAACATACCCTTCAATCTCAAATCAAAGACATTTCTCCTTTTAATATTATATGCAAGGACAATATAAAAGTTTTTATATGATTAAATTTGTTGACTTTTATAATGCTATATTAAGGATGATTTTAGATTGATTGGTGATGTAAGATTTTTAAATTAACAGTGCATGTTTATTAAATTATTAATATAATAATCATAAAGCTTAATTTTATATAAAAATTAAGAATAATAATACTACTAAGTATTGTTATTTTTTTTTATAAAAATATAATTATATTTTCTAGATTACATGCTTGCTTCATTAAAAACTTGTTTATTTGAGTTTTTTTTAAATGACTTTTGATAATAAAAATGTTTGAAAATTTTAAAATATATTTTTAAATTTCTGAACAAAGGAAAAAAATTAAAAATAGTATTTTT
The DNA here is from genome assembly GCA_026413185.1 of Pueraria montana var. lobata. Taxonomy (NCBI): domain Eukaryota; kingdom Viridiplantae; phylum Streptophyta; class Magnoliopsida; order Fabales; family Fabaceae; genus Pueraria; species Pueraria montana. Next base: position 20,817,337 of record CM048648.1, on the reverse strand, counting down.
TATTTTTTGGTCCTGGGTCAGAGACCACGGGTGTCCCCCAACCCACTGAGTCAGATACTAATCCCGCTCGCGATGCGTGGCTGCAGCTGATCCAAGGAAAATTTTGCACACGGGAATCAAATACGGGTTCTCCTGGTAAATAGATTGTTCCCCTTCGTATGAACGCAGCGAAGCCTTACACCACTGAACCCTTTGGGTTATAATATTTTTTATTTAAAATATCAAAATGAATTTTTATTTTTTATTCATTTTATCATTGTTGAGAGAAAACAATTTTAAACTTAATTGAGATTAAGGCGGACCCTCACATCACCCAGGACATTTAAAAAAAAAATACTATTACTTTTTTTAAGAGAAAAAAAAAATACTATTACTATTACTTATAAAATTGAATTCAAATATTTTAGATAAATAGCATGACTTAATGACTACAAAAAATATTGTATTTTTTATGTTTCAATTTTCGTTTTAAAAAAATATATATATACAAATACAATTACACAAAACTTGCCGAATTGAGCATGTTTAGCTCAGTTGTTCAATTCCTACAGATAAAAAAAATACAAAACTTGCCGAAGAAATAATTTCAAATTTGAAATCATGATAACTATGGAAAGAAAGCCATATCATATCATTTATACTGAAAATCATGAATACTTTTTTTTACTATTTAGGATTATTCTTTCTTTTTTAATTGTTTCGTTTACCAAAAATAATAGTAATAATTAATTGATTTGATTCATTTCAACTTACTAATTTTGCAGTCAATGTGTTCTTGTAATATTTTATTTATTTTATTTAAATTTTAAAAAGACACGTTGAACGATTCTTTTGTAACTCACTTAATATTAACTTCGTAAAAGCGAATGAATAATTTATAAGATATTCGCAGCAAGAATAATATTAAATTTAATTGATAACCAAACAAATTAAATTTAAAATATTGACTAAATTCAACACAATACAAAAGTACTACGTATAATACAAATTTAATTAAAGATAATAATAATAATAATAATAATAATAATAATAATAATAATAATAACATTCTTTTAATATTTAATTTATTATTATTGTTAGAAAATATCAGTCCTTTTAACCGTAAATTTATTTTGTTTAGTTTGCAATTAAAAAAAAGGATATTGTTCTCAAATTTTAATTTTGACTTTTTTATATTTTTATGAAGTAAAATGAGAAAACAACATTAACTGCAATTACTACCGTTGTAATTATTTAATAAAAATAAATTAAAATATCTTTTGTATTAAATTACAACATTAAATTGGCCATTGAATATCCTTTTTTAACACCAAGATCATATTTCAAAATTACCAATTTAGTAGTATAAGATTTCATCGGTTTATTTTTATACATTTATATTTATTACTCAAAAACTAAACCAATGACACTTGTATGCACAAAACGTTAAAACATTTTTTATTCATATAAAAATAGATTCAACAAATATGCAGCACACAGTTAGAGGAATCCATTTACCGTTAACCGAATCAAGTTAATTTTTTAAAAAACATTAAACATCATTTCACAAATCAATATTTGCTTTCACAATTTACACATTTCAATCTATTAATCAAGATTATGTTAATCTTTATTGATAAATCTAGTGGATCACCTTCATTTAGTATAATCTCTCATTCTAACAACATTTTTTCTATTACAGGATTCGAATATTGGATCTTAATTAAGAGGACAGAGTCCAGTTCAACTTGGACTAGCGACTGAGAGCATGTTTGGATTTTCAATGGAAAGATCCAAAAGTACATTTGAGAGTAAAATTATTTTGGAATTTCATTTGGTTATCTCTTAAAAGTATGTTTGAGAGTAAATTTTTATCTTGAAACTGAATTTAGAAAAAATAAGATTTGAAATAGTTTTGCAAATTCAGTTTACAAGCTTAAGTTTGATCCAAAATTAAGTTTGTAAATTTTAATTCAAATATGCACCGATTGGTCGCAAGATTTTGCTTTAACAATACATGAAAAAAAAATGGAAAAAATAAAATAAAAGGAGAAAAAAGATTAGGAGAAGCGTGAAGGTAGCACATAAGAAGAAGAGGTATTCCTTCTCCCGCCACATACATAGAGATGCGAAGAAAGTGTCTAAGCACTTTCCTTTGGCCGCCACGTGTCCCCTCCCCCACACCCTTCTCAATCTCCCCGTATTACATTCGACATTTCACCGTTACCCTCTCTCTTTCTCTCTCTATTTTTTTTTTAATTTTTTTTTGGGCGCAAAATTTATTTATTACTTTTTCATTATATATATATATACACAATATTCGTTTTTTCTCTCTCTCTGTCTCTCTCGCTCGCTACCGCGAACTCGATCGGCATCGGCACCCACCCGAGGGGAAACGCGATTCCCTTTTCCCTTCGCAACTCCTTCTTCAGGATTATTATTCCAATTCCATCCCTATAAGCTTTCTTTCTTATTTTCCATTTCAATTTAGGGTTTCTCTCATTATTCCTCTTCCTGCTTTTCGTTTCGCACGCTAATTCTTTCGTTCTTCTCCTTTTCCGTCCTTATCTTATCTCCTTTTTACCCTTCCCCTTTGAATCCTCAGGCCTATCGGTTGTTGACGAGACAAAAAAACAAAAAAGAAGAGAGAGTAGCGATTTCGATTTGTAATTTTTTTTTTATTATTATTCTGTGGATAAATTCGATTCTATTTTTCCTCCTCTGATTATATTCTAGCTGTTTTTTTTAGGGAGATTATTGTCAATTGGGTTATTCGCAAGAAACTCTGTGAAGTTTTTGGTGCGTTGTTTTAGTTTGCCATCCGAAATCGAGGGTTTTCTTGTTAGATCTCTGCCAGTGCCACACCTTTTTTTTTTTTTTTTAATTTTTTTTAGGTTTTCATATTTTTTTTTCTTTTCTTCTTCCTGTGTTGTTCTGTTTCTGAGAAGGAAAAGAAAAAAAAAAAGAAAAAAAGGAGCTTGGAAAAAAAAATTAGGGTTTGTTGATTGGTTTAGGGTATTGTACATAGATAGGTAAATAGATACATGCGATGGCGTTGAATTTCTCGCATCGACCGATTTTTGCTGAGGATAATTTGGTTTCGCCGATGAGGATGGGGATTCCAGAGAAGAGTGGTGTTGAGAATTGCTTTGATTATGGGAGAGATAGGGGTGGTGGTGGTGCGAGTCACGATGACATTCTCGATCTTTTGCCTTCGGATCCCTTCGGGATGGACATCAGCACCACCTTCACGGCCATCACTGGGTGGCTCGAGGATTTGGAGGTTGATTATGGTGGGTACGGAAGGGATGAGCTTGGGGCGAGTGATAACAATTACCAGCTTTTTGCTGGGTTGAATTTCATTTGGAACAATGCTATGAGGTTCCATGCGTGTGTTGAGGAGAAGAAGGGGTTTGGCGAGTGTTGTTCTGTTAATGATGGGGCTGCTGCTGCTGCATCTAGCAATTTTGGGTTTGGATCTGCTAATGATGGTGATGTGTCAGGTTTGCCTGCTGCTAGCGGGTCGGGTGATGTTGTGAGACGGGGTGGAGGAGGAGGAGGAGGAGGTGGGGGTGATATTGTGAGTCAGGGTGGAGGAGGAGGTGGGGGTGATGAGCTTGCTCCTCACCCGGCCTTGAGTTTTTCTCTTGGCTATCTGGGTTTGTCTGATCTGCTTGTTGTTGAAAGAGTGTGTAAATCTTTGCATTCCACAGTTCATGGTGATCCGCTTTTGTGGAGGAGTATCCATGTGGATCAGCCTTTGAACGAGAGGATTACCGATGATGTTCTTCTGCAGTTGACCAACAGGGCTCAAGGTAATCTCCAGTGCTTGAGCCTTGTCGAGTGTACCAGGATAACCGATGATGGATTGAAGCGTGTTCTTGAAGGCAATGCCAAGTTAATCAAGGTGAGCATGCATTATTATACCGTGTTATTATACCGTGGTTCTGAATTTCAAATCGGAACTTAGAGAATGCTGTGTTTGTGAATTTCAAATTGGAACTTAGATTTATCTGAAGCATGCTATGTGGTTTTATGTGTAATTAATTTGGATCATGTTAGCTGGTGCTGTTGTTTTATTTTGATTAAATGTTGAATGTTGTTCCTTTTTTATAGCAGGATGCTTAAAAGTGCCTTTAGGGCATTGGTTTAGGAATCAAATGTGAAAAGTTTTTATGAGTGTTATGAATGCACCTTCACTGTGATTTCCGATACACTTTCAATGTGGTTCCCAATAATAATTTTGTATTTATTATTTTTTTACCCTTAGAGATCTTGTTTGCACAACTCTTTTTATAGTTTAGCATGTTTGTAGATTGTGTGCAGAACATTTGGCCCTTTGCACCATCATAAGTATTTATTTCTGGATTTCTTTTTTGGAGAGGTGGGCTTGGTGAAGGAGTTGTTTTTGTGGTAGATGATAGATAAGGATGGTTCTGTCTTCCATTACAGAAAATCAATTTGGGGTTATTTTAGATCTGGCCCTAGAATACTTTATCGGTTATTGGTAGAGGCATATATGGATGTAGGTATAGGAAATGCTTATTCTTGCCCAAAATAATTAAGCAATATGTGCTTGACTACAACTGTATGAATGTGTTGGAAATTTGCCGACCTAACTGTTCTATCATTCTATAGTTTTGCTACTTGTATCCATTAATGCATTGCTAGAAAATGTGCTATATTTTTTGTGGTTTGTATAGGAAGTAAACCCCCTATTTGAAGGGAAGACATGAAGTAAAAATGAAACATTGATCTAGTTGGGGCAAATTAATTGTTCAACTGTCAACTTTGATTCATGCAAGCTTCTTTTACTGCTTAGATGCCATTCAGGTTAAATAATTCAAATGAATTTTACAGATCTTGGATCGTTAAAGTAGATTTGATGATGTTTGTTATAGTTTCATGTATCATGTTATTTATTGTTGGTCTGCTTGATAATCCCTGGCTTGTCAACTATTGCATTAACTTCTCTGAGCATTGAATACTTGAGAGCTCAGCCCAGGTTCAGACTTTTTTTTTTTTTTTTTTCTGTCCATATTTTACAAGTAACTAAGTAATTTTTTTTCACAAAACTATGCAGTTGAGTGTTCCAGGATGTACAAGACTCAGTATTGAGGGCATTGTGGGTATTTTAAAAGCTTACAACTCTATGGGTACCCAAGGGGTGAAGCATTTACACATAGGTGGTCTTTATGGTGTTACACAAAAGCACTTTGAAGAGCTGAGGTTCTTGTTGGGGGCTGATAGTCAGCTGCTCCAGCACTCTCACAAACCACACTTTTATCGCAGGGGATTCTTGTACCTGTCCTGTGAAGATGATCGAGCCATAGACATTGAAGTTTGTCCACGATGTCAGAATTTGAGGCTTGTATATGATTGTCCGGCGGAGAGTTGTCAAGGGGTGGGGGGCACTACTCAAGTGTGCAGGGCATGCATTCTATGCATACCCAGGTGTAGTCAGTGTGGTCGCTGCATCAATGACAGTGAATATGAGGAAACATTTTGTCTGGAATTGCTTTGCTCTTCTTGCTCTAAGCAGCTGGTCAAATGTTCAGAAAGAGGAGACAGAAATATTGGGTCAGCTAAATCAGTTGTTATTCGTGAGCAAAGCTAGGGTTTGTGTCAGAGTATCCTATGGAAGTATTTGTGAGGAAAAAGTCCCCTATGGAAGTATTTGTGAGGAAAAAGTCCCCTATGGAAGTCATATGAAATGTTGGGTGCTGTTGGAGTAGCGTGGCATTTTGTATTTGGTCTCGGAAGTGGGATTCATTCGGGGATTTTCCTGTTGTATAGAAAGTGCGAAATGACTTCATTCTTGTGTTTCTGCAGCTACTAGAGTGTAACCTGCAGAAACCAGATCGATTATCATGATTATTATTGATCACCTACTGCATACTATGGATTTTCAGTTACATGGCACGTTGTGATTATGAAGTTGTGAGGGCTGCAGTCGGGGCGTTGTGCTTTGCAACATTGCATTTCAGATAACATTTGTGATTGGCTCTAATGCATAACCAGTTTGAACACTCTGATCTTTTAGACTTCTGGTTACTTCTTCATTAGCTGTATTGATAAATTCACTCTTGCCAGGTTGTGGTGTATGTACCCTGTTCATTTTGTTTTTGCCATCCTTGGAGGAGAAAAATAAGGAAAGTGGTATTATGATGTCTTTTTTTTTTTTGAATAAGGTATTATGATGTCTTTAAATCCATGTTTATGTCGCTTTTAGCTTTAGCTTGTATCAAGTGAAATTCATTTATGGTGGACTTGGACCTTAAAATGAATACTATTTATTATCTACTTGAGTATTTTCTGGGAAATCTGTTTCTGTTCACTTATTTTTCCCTCTCCTTATTGAAAGAGGTTCCTTGTTTATGTTGGCCTCTATTGTCTCTTAAAGAAAAGTCGTTGAATGATTTGATGTTTTGATTAGACAAGTCTAACCTGTTGGATAATAGTGTTGCACATCTTAAAAAATGGAATATTTTTTTCTATACGGTTGACATGTATCCTGCGATTAATTTTATATAATTTCTCCTAAAATTACAGCCGTGCAACTTGAAATTGAAATTATCCTGATTTATTCTTCCTTGTCTGTGGAGGGATCCAAAAGGATAGTGACATTTTAACGGAGTATAAAATATGCACCATCTGGTGTTATAGAAAAGTACGCTTTTCGTACCCCAGGAAAAAAAAAAAAAACACCTCATCTCTAGTCTACTGTCCCTCTTTTTTTTTGGCTTGAAGTGAACTTTATTAACATTAATTGAACAGATTAAGGTCTGCTCTAGCCTTGTCTGCCTTAATTCCTGTAAAATAGTAGGATGTTTCAGAGTACATAACTAGAATACACTGATCAAATACGCTTAGCTTCTAATGGACATGATGCGAAATGCGGTTATAATATCCGGAGTTCAATTATGAGCGAAAGAGCTTTTAATACAATTAGCTCTCTTCTTTTTGCCTAAGATGAGTGCATTAAACAAATGTAGAAAAAAAATACAGAATTGTTGCCTACACATTTCTGCTACGGCAGTCTGTCACACGTTGCCACCTATATTGGCCATTTAGAGTATACTGGCCTCCTAAGAAAGTTATTCTTCCCTGCTCGGTTAAATTTAGGAACATGTTACACTATTGTTCAAGCATATGAAAACTTGGAGGCCACGATATTACACTCTTAGAAAACTCGGGGAAATGGAGTAACTAAAGGCATAGCATAAATGAAAAGGTGAGGTAAAAGTCATTCAAAAACCATATATTACGTTTTTGTTGCCTTGTCTTGGCTGTAAGCTTTTGCCTTTTGGGAGGATTACTATGAGTGTGCTTGCTTCCACGTTCAAACCACCTAAAACCCCATTTGCGTTCAGAAATGACCTCAATTTTTGGTCGCAAACTGAGTTTTGATTCCTTCGGCGTAGAAGCAACATTTTGTTATTTTTGCATTGACAAAAGGCTTATGTCTTTATTAACAAAAGTACCCCTATGCTATACATTATGAATAAAATACAGCACAGAACGCACGAACACCTACGTGGACCAATGTGCTTTTTTTTAAAATAAATGATAATTAAAAAAATTTAAAAACATGTGAATATGTTTTGGCAGGAATAACCAGTTCGTGTGATAGCAGGAAATAGTATTTTCCTTTTGGATTATATAATATAAATAAAATTATTTTTATTAAAATCACCTTTGAGATAAAAGTATCTAAATCGTGTTATTCCAAATTCAGTTCTAACCAAAAGCAACTTTGTAAAATCAAGTACTATATGATCCATTACGTTTACATGACACCAACAAACGGTCAAAAGAAAATTTATCCAATTACCTACTTAACCAAACTTACTGTTAAATTTTGATCAATGTTGTAGATCTTTGTTTAACACTTTCATGAGTTAAAAATGTATAAATTCAGGAACGCACGAGCTTGTTTCAGAATTACACTAGGATTCATGTATTAAATCTTGTCTTTGTCTGATACTAGAACAGGATCTGGGCTGTTATCCGATTGATCCCCAGAATCCATAGTTTATTTGAGAAACTTTGGATGAAGGACGCTAGGATTATTTTAACTGTCAATGACCTTTTTAATTTAACTTTCGTAGGATGTGGTTCTTTTTCTTTCACCCAAATCAACAAGCATTTGGTTAAACGGTTAGTGAAGCTGGATGATATCATTTGGTGTTCAAAATAAAATCCTAATTAGTTTTAGATCAACGTGTTACACAGAAACGTCTTACACGGGTTTGTCAACAAAATTGTATTTTATTTAGAGTATGTTTTAACTTTAATATATAATAATTATATACTATTAAAAATAAAATAAACATAATAAAACTTTGACAAGATATGATATTTTTGCAAGATTTTCAAAAATGGTTGCTATTAGATATTATAACTACAGTATTTGTAAAATTATTTAAGAGGTAAAAATGTTACACTGCAATGAATATGAATATAGAGTGGCTCGTTATTTTGAATATCTAATCTATAGAATGTATCTGATAACTTTTTAATTATTTGAAAAACTAAAGAGAATAAAAAATGTTGAGGTGGGTGTTAAATAACTAAGAAAAAGTTGATAACTGAACCACACTGTGACAGAACGACCAAAATGCTGTTGTGGTAAGAAAGAATGATGAAGATTATAATTATAACTTAAATTATCTACATCTCAGTTCGCACATTAGATTTATATAGTATAAATTGATGCTGCTTTAAATAGATTTCTCCTTATTTTTAGTCATGTCCTTGTGGATGGAGGATTTGTGTTTCTTTTTTCTAATAGACATGCAAGTCAAATTAATCTTCTTTTTTTTTTTTCGATAACAGTCAAATTAATCTTTTCACCAGTTTATCTTGTGTGGCTAATAACACCGACTTGACCAAGTCTTTTGCCAAAAAAATTGGTTCAACAAATGATGGGTTTCTGCTTCTTTCCTCACGTGCGTCTCAAGGCATGTCTATGAAAGTATTTTTTTTGTTTAAAAAATATTTTAAAAAACTTGGTAACAATTACATCATTTTCAAAACAGAAGAAAATTTTCAAAAAAAAAAAAAAAAAACGAAACCACTTTAGAATATTTCTCAAAAAATAAAAAATAAAAACAATAACCCAAAAAAACTCTAAAAACAAACAACTATATCACAAAAGCTAGTTTTGAAGAGTACAGTGTAAAATGCCGTTAGCTTTGAAGAGCACTGTGTACAAATGCTGTTGTTAGTTTTGAAGACAATAGGGCACCAAAGGCAGTAGCTTAAGCACAAAATCCGTCTCACAAAGCAACTAACACATTGGCAATGAAAATGTTTTTGATACAAAATGAATGCTTAACCTATTACTTGCGAACTCTAATCAGCTATAAAATTCAACATGGCCTGCAAGTTCTCTGCATAATAGCTTTGTTTCACTAGCTAATTTTATGCTCTTAGCAATTGCTAATCCTGTCTTTTTGTGAGTAGATGTAGGCTTATATGATTTCACCTCTTCTTCATGTCCCAACAGTAGAGCTTCCCTTGCTGGAACCACGTTTTCCCACCAAAACTCGTGTAGCATATCATGCATCAAGTTCCAATACTCACGTTCCCTGAGCACACGAAATACAGTACTTCCGTTTGGCGTCCAACAATACAAATGAACCCATTCACAATCCATTATCTCCATCTGTCCCTGCACTTGAGGCATGTAGTAGAAAGGCATTTTTGACCAAGGCAAGCCAGCTTCAGGTTTGCCTTTGTTATATGGACACTTAACTTCCAATAGCCCACATTGTGGGAAGCACCCAAGAACACCATCTGGGGAGGCACCAAGCCAATCATAAGACTGCTTCGAATGAACTGCAAACCCCATTGAGCTCACCTCATTACCTGTGATCTTTTTATATTGTTCTATAGCTACTGCTTCATTGAGTGTTCCCCATGTCATGGCACTATTTGCTTCCATGATTTGTGCCTCTGAGGCAAACACTTTCTCATGCCACAGCTCAGGGCGACGATTCCCTTTCCAGAAGCCCAATGCAGTGCCGAATGTGCTGGTGGTAAGCTTGTCCTTGCGGAGGGCAAACCACTCCTCTGACCGTTGGGGGACACTGGCCGGCGAAAGATTGGAAGCCAATACTTGAAATGAAGGGGACTGAACAATGATAGGGTCAACTACAGAAATAAATGGTGAGGCGCATATGGTAAAATTTCTCAAGATTTCTTTTGCATACTTTCTCTTGGGAGATGGTGATACAAATGCTGTCCGGAGAATGCCACTGAATCTAATCATGTTGGAACAAGTTGTTGCTGACATTGTCATCTCCATTCATTCCAAATTTCTGAAGTACCTGACAGAAATTAGGTGACAATAGCCAACAAGTAAAGTATGTCAAAAGATATTTCTCTAGGGTCCTGTTTCTCCATAAAGGAAAATAAAAAGTAAAATGAATTAAAATCAACTTATGTATCTCAATTTTTGGAGAAGTTAGATGAGATAACTTCTATAAAAATTTAAAGTACATAATTTGATTTTAAACTTATGGGAGAAGTTTAAGTTTAATTCGTTTTATCTTCTTATTTTCTTCTCTTATATAAGTGTTTACAAATCCAAACAAGGCCTAAGTTAAAAGAGGAACAACAACACAGCACTGCATAAACTATGGAACATTTGGTACACTAGCTGCTGTTCTCATACTCATACACACTCACATTCACACAACACAAAATAGAAATGCCAGAGTTTGCGACATAAAATATGCATTTACTTCTGCTCAACTAAATGTACTATGTTTTTCCAACCAATAACAAGAACATGTTTGCTAAGGTTCTCCTCATAATCGAAGTATAATTCATCAATTCAGTACAATTATATTCTCCCTAAACCTACCTAAGCTGACCCACCCAAATCTCCTAATTCGCTTAAAATCCTCAACCATGGAAAGCGGAATAATGATAGTGGAGACAATTCAACTTCACAGCTGACTTTAAAAAGAAAAAAATCAGATAATTGAAAAGATAAAAAAAAAAAAAAAAAATCAGAGACGGAAGGAACAATAACGATAATAATGAAAATATATTTCTCATTAGTAAACATACACAGGCACAAAATCCAACCAGGTTTTCGAGTAAGCTAATGTAAACCTAAAAAGAGTACCTTGGATTAATCGAGTTGTAGAAATCCTAGGAATGAGTTGCAGAGGAGTAGAGTTGAGTTGAGTTGAGTTCTTTTCAGCTGCGAGCGATAATAGCCATTGCGAAAAATGAGATGAATCAAGTTTGAAGCAAAGAATTAAATGATACTATTATGGTACAAATAGCAACCCAATACCTTTGTTTGGGCCACCGGTAAAGCCTTTTTTTTCATTGGTCTGGGCCTTTTTTCCACAGGTTAAGCAAAGATCTATGTACTGTGCTTTCCACCAAACAACGAAATCCATAGTTTCATTTTTGAACCATGGGAAAAGTTGGGACTGGTCTGGTCTGGCTGTTCAATACAAGTAAGATTGGATTAGGCTACTTTATCTTAATTGGGCATTATCTATTATCTATTATTTTATATAAGTAATTTTTTAAAAGTTTGCTTTGGCTTGAAAAATTATTTGAAAGGTTTCCTTTGTTATAAAGCCTTTGAAGTTTGAATAAGTTAATAGATCATGGAAAAAAAAAAAAAGGCTAAGATCTCAAAAAATTTGTCAACGTACAATTTTAATGACTGTTGACAAAAATGGTTAGTAATTTGGTGTAAATAAAGAATTCGATTTTACCCAGATTAACGACTATGGGACATCTCTAAGGTTTGGGTTTTCTCCTTAGTATTTTGGTTCATATTCAAATTTGTGTTCCCTGCAAAACATTTTTTTAAGTATTAAGAAAGTTAGAAAAGATCGAGGTAGGAATAATCCGAGCTAATTTTTCATAAGTAGAAAATATCAGGGCAAACTAAATTTTAGTCTTTTGAACTTGAGGTGTTTTTCAAACTTAATACGGAAACTTTGAAGTACGTAATTAACCCTCTTACATTTGAGTCAAACTATAATAATAATCATTAAATCTCAAACAAAACTATTAAGAGCATAAATGAGTCTTGCACAAGGTCTTGGAAGAGAAAGAGAGAGATGTACTATGATAGAGCTTTGACATAAATAGAGCAAAGAGGGATATGATCATAGTGGAAAGAAGATTATGTACAAAATTTTCATTCATCAAAAATACTATCCTTAAATCCCTATTAAAAATGCCTATTTGTCAACACTGAAAGCTTCTATTGTCTTAAACTATAAATTTTGCATTAAACAATATTGAATAGTGTTACACAATTGAGCTTGGTGCAATAGCCGATGGCAGATGTTGCCTTGAGGTTCTATTTCAAGCTTAAACTCCATTTTTAAGATCTCATTAAATATCTTAACTACTACTTATCTTAAATGAGATTCATAGGCTTATCTAATCAAATTCTAACTTTTTTTTTGGCGGGTTGCATTAAATTTGCGGAATTGGAAGCCTTTAAAGTTGGGAGTAAACTATATTTTACCTAAAAGGCTTAAATAACTTTTAGGTCACGATAAATTTCTAAATTTTGCTTTAGGTTCCTAATAAATTTTTTCGTTGTTTTGAGTTCATGATATATCAAAACTTTTGTGTTTGAGTCCCCATCGTCAGTTAAATAATGACGTGGCACCATCCGAATAGATCTTCTTAATATATATCAACCGTTGAGATGGTGTCATGTCATCACTTAATTAACGACAGGGATAAAAACAAAATTTTTAATATATCAAGGACTCAAAACAAAATTTGAAAATTTATCGGAGACCTAAAAGTTATTTAAGCCTACCTAAAATATTATTATGTTAAAGTATTAGAAGTACTTTCTTCCTTCTTTCATATTAGAATTGTACCCTTATAGCAATGTAAAATTACTATTGCAAGGATAAAAATTAAAACATGCCTTAATATGACAAGTTTGACTATATCCCTATGCATGCTAAAATGCAAGATATTTTACAATGAAGATGACTATTATGATTTTATAACCTATTAAGGTGCAACATGTAAGGTTTGAAAACAATTAAATTAAACCTTCAAAAATATATATCAAATATACACGTCAAAGTCAATTCTTTACGAATTGTTTGGGGTGGTTGCGGGTTTTTGGTTTTTAAATACAGCTCTTAAAATGACAATTTTTTTTTGTTATTATGTTATTGGTACGAAGTATCCACCAGTTTTGTTGATAATTAATCTCTAACTAATCTCTGACGGAAAACCTGGTTGGTCACCTTTGGTGGGATCTCTCATCCCAACCATGTTTTTTCCATTCACAAAGCTCAAACTCAAAACTTTGCTTAAAGGGATCGAACCCATTACTACTTGGATCAATGACTTATTAGTTTAAAATGACATGTTTGACTAAAATGAAGTTGAAATAGTTTTTTACTTAATTTCTTCTATATTCGTTTTCAAAACTAAGGAAAAAAAATTTGTGAATTTGATTTTTAGTTTTAAAAAGAATACAGTCTCACTACATTTGATAATGATTCTTTCCAATCACCACAATCACCACTGGCACTGCTAATACCGTCATCACCGCCGATGACATCGCTGGCACTGCAACCACCATCACTGTTATCGTCATCACTAACAATACTGTCATCATTGTCGTCATCTTACAAACACACCCTAAAACAAATTTTAACAAAATAAAAAATTACTAAAGTGAGTTTATTTTAAAACTAAAAATGAAAAAAAAAGTAAAACTATTTTTTAAAAACTAAAAACTAATTATAATTTTTAAAACTTTTAAAACTTATAACCAAAAATCACGTCAGTCAATTTCTGTAAATTTAGACCAAGGTGGTATTTAATCTTCATTCTCCAATCCTGTCATTCTGTCGACATTATGACCTCATTCCATTCCTTTTCTCTGTCACCTGGACCATTTCACTGCTTGTCATATTTTCTTAGGAGTCTACAAACCGAATAGGACAAGAGTAATTGTGCATTTGGATTCTACCGACTAATTATGCCTCTCCTCTTCTTCCTCTTTCATCCCATATGGCATCTAGTCATGACGTGACAATTCTTCAATTCATGACAACATTCCACTTCTCATTTCGTAATACTCCTTGGACTTGTAAATGTTTTGGTCGGGATCTTAATTATGTAATAACGCTTTTCATCAACACAATAATTTTATTTTTATTATTTTTTTGTTTTTTTACAGATATTTTTTTTTTTGTTATACTTTATTGTTTAACGATTTGTCTATCCTATATGTATTAAGTTTATAAGTTTTTTTTTGACAGCATATTAAGTTTATATTAAGTTTTTTTTTTACAGCATTAACCTCTTTCATTTTTTATTTTTGACACAAGTGGTTTATCGCAAGGCAAAAGTATGAAGTCAGAGACAGAGTTATATAGTGCATGTTTGTTTTTCGATTAAAAATGCTGCAGCACGCATTTCAATAAAAATCCAACGGATGAATGGAAAAATAAGACTGAAGATCCGTTGGCCAACCTACGTTTATAGTCCCACCAACGAATTTCCAAACATTAGGCAATCATTTGAAGTGATATCTGACTAAAAATAAATTATCAACATGCAAGTGAAAGTGAGCTCATTGGTAATTAAAATTTAATAAGTCTAGGTCTAATTATTTACTCAACAAAACAAAACAACCTGAAACACAACGCGCGCGCACAGAAAAAAAAAAAATAATTAAAGAGGGCCTACTTTAATTTGACGTAATGACCACGTGTCAAATGGGTAAAAATATCAGAAAGGGTATTAGTAAAAGTTTTTTTTTTTTGGTAAAGAGTAAAAATTAAAATCTAAAGACATCTTATAGATTAAACAAGATTAATATGTTTTTACAATCTCCTTATATTTATATATATAAATGAATAAGAAATTATCTCATTTTCTTGTTTCACTCTCCCCACTTTCTCTCACATTCACTTTTATTTGAATACTCTCCTCACATTCACTCTTATTTGAATATTCTCCTCTCAAGGAGTGATGTAGTTCACTCTCCTAATATGCATTTTGTTCTTCTATTTTTCTTAAAATTTATCTTATCAATTTTTGTAACTACCTCACATTCACAATATTTCTATAACTATCTCATTCACTTCTTTATCTAATGCTATATATTTTTTTAATATTTTTATAAGTTTTTTTAACTCTATTTTTTAATTTCAAAGATTTTTCTCTTTCATAAATAATTTCAAACCCTTAATTCAATTTACTTTTTAATTTTCAAAGTTAATTTAAAAAATTAAAGTTACATCATTACATATTCCTTTTTTTTTTCTTTAAAAAAAATTATAGTTTCTAATTTTTTTTATAATTATCTCTTTTTCAAAATTTCTTTCAATATGTTATATAATTCTTTTTTTTCAAATTTTATACTCTCTAATCTTTTGGATTTTTTTTAATATTTCTTTTATCTGATTTTCTAACTTTATTTTTTAATTACGGAGATTTTTCTCTTTCATCAATATATCCAAATCCTTAATTCAATTTACTTTTCAATTTTCATATTTAATATTAAAAAATTAAAGTTACATCATTACATCTTCCCTTATTTTTTTTCTTTTAAAAAAATTATAGTTTCTAATTTCTTTTATAAATATTTCTTTTTCAAAATTTCTTTTGATGTACTATATAATTTTTTTTTCCAAATTTTATACCCTATAATCTATTTTTTTAATATTTATTTTATCAGATTTTCTAACTCTATTTTTTAATTTCAAAGATTTCTCTCTTTAGTCAATAATTCTAAATCTTTAATTCAATTTACTTTTCAATTTTCAAAGTTAATATTAAAAAATAAAGTTGCATTGTTATATCCTCCCTTATCTTTTTTTTTTAAAAAAATTATAGTTTCTAATTTCTTTTATAATCATCTTTTTTTTAAAATTTCTTTCAATGTGCTATATAATTCGTTGTTGTTTTTTTCAAATTTCTTTTTATTAACTATATAAATAAGGTAGTGAAAATTTTAATAAGTCTGTGCAACGCACGGACTAAAACACTAGTAAAAAATTAAAATTAAAAGTTTTTTTTTGAAAGGCAAAAAAACAACAAAACGATTTAACGGAAAAATTGATATTTAAACACTATTTTGGAATGTCGGCTTTCATATTAATTTGGATATCAATTTTTTAAATATTACATTACATCTCATTTATGTATTTTACTAAAAATTAGTAGTATACTTTGTCAATTAACATGTGTTGGTTCATGTTCCTCAAAAAAAAAAAAAATGTGTTGGTTCAGGTGTTAAAGAAATCAATTTTTTTAAACAATGCTTTGGATTCGAGTTTTAGTTGCAAAAAAAAAAATAATAATAAATTAGCGTAGCAGAATTTTATCTTGTTGAATTAATTTACTTCACTTAGCTCAAATTAATTAAGGTTTTAGAAAGAAAAAAAGGTATATTTTATGTAATATTTTTGTATTATTATTCCCATTTGAGTTAAATGATAGATATTACTTTTTTTTTTGTTAACGGAATGTTAGATATTACTCAATATCAGAGGATATGTGATAAATGTAAATTCATTTTGAATTTTTCAGTTTAAAATCTTTATTAAAATTTAAATTTATTTTCAAAGATAAAGATAATTTTAATAAGATATGTTAAATTAGTTAATTTGTCACACCAATCCATTTAACTGTGTGAATTATGTTAAGAGGGCTTTTGACTTCTGGGATTTGACAGTTAGATGTCGTTGGAAATTTAGATATTTGAATTTATAAGATGTGTAAAATTGTGTGAATTTGAATGTTTGTAATTGTATGATTGGAAATTTAGATTTGGCTATTTTTTAGACAATTTTCTTAATACTGTATATTGAATTAGAAAAGGTAGTTAGTGAGGAAAAAGTTTCCTATCACTAGGGAGGGAAGTAAAAAGTTTGTTATTAAGTGTACGTTTGTTTCAAGTGAAAGTCATGTTTGATGCCAAAATACTTGATTTTTTCATTAACTAAAATTATTTGAGTCTTTACTTCCAAAATATATTATGAGCAAAATCGATTTTAAAAAAGTTAAAAGTTTTAGAACATATTTGTTCTTGTCCTTATTTTTTATTTCATTTTTAATAAAAAAAAAATGATGGACACATATTTGGTAAATTTCATTTTCTAGAAAATGTAACTACTATTTCCAAGTGAATCAATCAATACACATAATCATATATTTGAAATATTTTTTTGATGGATATATCTTTGAAATATTAAAGGCAATGGTTTCTATCAAAAGTTATTGGCATGGTTACACACCAAAAAATGCCAAATAAAAATCTTATAAAATGCTTTCCATCCTGATCATGAAAATTCTTGATTAAGGCTGTGAAGATATCGGAAGGTGAAGGACAAGGATCTAAAATAATGAGAGAAAAATAAATAAAAAAATAAACCAACGGCTTCAATGTTTACAAAAATGTGACTATGTATTGATTGATCCATTATTGGAAATAAAAGTTCCATTTTCTAGAAAATGAAGTTCACTAAACATGTTTTCATTATTTTTTTTTTATTAAAAATGAAAATAAAAGAATGACAAAAATAAATATGCTCTAAGACTTCTAACGTGTCTCGAAATATATTTTATTCATGGTATATTTTGAAAGTAAAAACTTAATAATTTTAGTTGATAGAAAAACAAATTATTTTGGCTTCAAACATGATTTTTATTTAAAGCAAACATATATTTAATACTCTCTCCGTTCCAAAATAACTGCAGTTTTAGCCTTTGAAAAAAATTTAAAATTGACTGATGTTCTCATTTTTCAATGAGATATTTAAACATCTATTCCAATTTTATCCTTTAATTAACATTGTTGTTTTGAAATACTTAATAATACATTTATTGAAATTAAGAAAGAGAATAAAAATATTTTAGTAAAATTATCCCCTAATAAATATCATTTTCTTGAAATACTTGTTTTTTTTAATCTGTGTGAAAAACTTTAAATATCAGTCATTTTGAGATGGAGGGAGTCAATGTTTTTGCTTAGACCCTACATGTAACTTAAGTTATTCTTCTAACATCAATGTTCGTTTAGGTATGAGATATTATCTACTTTGATTCTTGTGACCATTAATGATTTTGTCCTTTAAAAAGTATTTCATAGGTTAAAGAAAGATGGTGTTTATAAATTACTTTTTACTTCAATTCATTTTTTTACTTTTTGGTGTGGTGGAATAATAGCTACTAGGGGTGTATTTAGGGTGGGTTGGGTTTTTGTATTTAGTCTGTCAAACCATAATTGAATCAATCCAATCAATGACGTGTTGGATCAGGTTAGTCGGGTCCAACAACTTAAATATTGTTTCAAAATAAATAAACAAATGCAAAAAATATATGTGAATAACGATTAAAAAAGAAAATGACACATTAAAAAGTTGGATCATAATTATAATTATGTCTTTTGAAAGATGCCTTGGTTGGGTTAATGGTAGGAGAGTGTTGTAAACCACCACATTAATTTCTATTCAATGTGGGACTTTTTGGTAGGATGGAGTGGTAGGTCGTTAGCTCCTAGATAGCTTGATAGCTCCACATGTGGCTTAAATCCTCTTTTTAGGGTCAATGTTTTGCTCAAGTTGATCAAATCTGCTGTATTGTATCATTGCATTGTCTATATCTTTCGCAAGTTTTCATAATTTTATCTTTAAAAAAAAAAATACTTGAATGAGCTAAGAGAGAAAATATTTTAAAACGCTTCTCAGTCTCAATCTACATTCAAATATAAGACTTTTTGGTAGGATGAAACAATTACTTTTTATCTTTCCAACTTCCACGGAGATTTTTCATGAATCATGATAATGGAAAGCAAAGTGCACAAGTAGCATTTTGAGTCTTAAGTCCCTTTTGTTTTGAAGATAAGTCTTAAGTCCCTATTTCATATTATTTCTTCCTATTAGTACGTCATTTACTACTAGTTATTTCATTTGACACGACAATGACAACTATGGTTGCAACAACTCTCTAGTGGGCCAATGACACTTCTCCCCAATAACAAATGACAATAGGATTAGGATGGCATCCTGTTTTCTAAGGTGCTTTCTTCCACATATGGGATGGGGCTGTACATTCATTTATACCCAATATTCCAAATGCATGCATCGACTTTTCTTATTTGATTCTATTCTCTATACTACTTTTATTTTAATTATGTAGTACTTGTCCTGCTTGGATGATGTCCTGAGACTTTTGCCCAATGTCAATTTTCTTACATTGGTTTTTCTATTATGTGATTTTTTAATATTTTCTTTTTCGAATTCTGGAGCAGTGTGCTTGTAGAAACTTTTGCCCGAATGTTAGCTTCTAGACATGGCTCTAGATTAACCCAAGCTCGGTATTGACGTGCTTAAACTAGCTAACCTTAGCGGGATTTGTCATAGGATGCATGGAGGGAGAGGGTTAACAACAAAGCAAACATATTTTCAACATATTTAAAATTGAAATGATTTCTAAAAAACGAAAATGGAAAACAAAAATGCTGAAAATATTGTTTTTGAAACCAAGTACCACCTGGCATGAAATGTGTAAAGTTTTGGATAATATCAACAAAGTTGGGTCTAATAGAAGATGTTAGTCATTCACAATGTGACATACTAAGATTCAAATTTCCATTGGGAGAGATGTCCATATTTAATGTTCAACGGTGCCTTTAATATTAGAATTTGTGAATTACGAGTCTAACTCAATCCTATAAAATCGGCTTATAAGGTGAGAGTTGTTTTCCACTTATATACACTAGTTTTACCTCATCACTAGTCGATATGGAATTTCCAACACACCCCTTCACGCCGAGGACTAGACATCTCGAGCATGAAATTTGCAGGACTAGACATCTGCGAGTGGTCCGATAGGCCCAACAATAATCGTTAGGATAGACATTGATACCATCTTATAATTGTAGATTATGAGTCTAATTAACTCAACCCTACAAAATCAGGAGAGGTTGTTCCTAACTTATATACATTATTTTGGCTTTATCACTAATTGATGTGAAATCTCCAACATTGAATATAATTTTCTCCAAAAGAGAATACATGTGACAAACAAAAAAAGAAGTTTCAGATATACTAGTATGTTTTTCATTAAATGTAAAAGAAATATTTTTTTTTACAATTTTTAATAATTTATGTATAATTTATTATTCTTGCATTACAATGGTAATTTAGTAGCCAATAATCAAACAAAAACATAAATTTGTTTATGTATTATAAATTTAATTATCAACTTTTAAGAATAAGAAAATATGCGTATAACTTCCATTTTCGTGTAATCATGCCTTTCTCATTTTTGTAGTACACATGTTTTAGTTTTTCATATCAAGTAAATATTTTTCCTTAATTAGTTATTATTAATTA
The DNA here is from genome assembly GCA_026413185.1 of Pueraria montana var. lobata. Classification (NCBI taxonomy): domain Eukaryota; kingdom Viridiplantae; phylum Streptophyta; class Magnoliopsida; order Fabales; family Fabaceae; genus Pueraria; species Pueraria montana. The sequence goes on along the minus strand of CM048648.1, from coordinate 20,796,980 downwards.
AATTAAAAGAGACAATTTTACAAATTTCTTCAATCAACGTTAGATATAATAATATGTCAAAATATAAACTTCTAAGATCCAAATTTCTAAATATACAAGTTTCAAATTTATGACAAAAAAATATTACAAATATATAGTAAAAAAGTTATACAGTATAATCATAATAACACAGTACTATAAAGGAAAACTAATTATAAGATTATAAAATGAAGAATACTTCCTTAAACATTGCAAAACTCATTTATGGTCATTTGTTGTTGCTGTCGTCTTGCTCTTGGTTGAACTTTGTCATGAAATGAAATGAGCAATTAATGATTTTTGGCTAGTGGTGCAACGATGGCGCCATCATGACCACTTTAATTGAAATGAGATGAGATTCCAATTTCCACGGGGATGCATTGGAATCGCATTATATGAATTGAAAGATACTGATCTGATTCGTGAACTGACTCAGCAAAATTTTCCTTTAATTGAAAATTAATCACGTGTTAGTGTGGCAGTGACCAGTGATGGCTTTGGTTTGGGCCCACGGGACTCGCACACAACAACCGTGGGTAGCTGTTGTGCGCGACACACGTCAACGTCCAACAAACACATGCTCGCTCGCTACGAAGATAAGTTCACAACTAACGACAGCGTGAAATCCACACTGCCAAATCACCTCACATGGAATCATGGATAAAGATTAAAAAAGACCTCCCTCTCTGGTCTCTTCTCTTCTTTTTCTTCTTCATCTTTTTTCTTTTTATTTCTTTTTGGTGTTTGCTCAATTTTTGAACAGTTGATTTGCTAGTTGCTAGGACCATGACACAATCTGCTAAGGATATTTGTCTCCCCCGGTTTTGAGAATATATTTGAATTTTGAAACTATGCATCATGACTTTTTTAGCCTATACGGACGTACATTTCTTAGAATAATATATAATAACTTTGTTTTTTTTTTTTATAACTTGATAGTATAAAATCATTTTATTTGCCAAAATAAGATTCCATATCTAACTATTTGATAGTTACGTGCCTTGGGTCGTCAAAGTTAAGTACTATAAAATAGACGGGCTCACTCTTCTCTCTATCCATTCTGACATGTTAGTATTAAGATATTGTTTGGATGAGGAAATAGAGAGAAAGAGAACATATATTTTTATAAACTTTTTTATTGTTTGGTTAAAAATTTTGGAGGGGTGAGATAGAGGGAGCTAAATTTTTGTCTCACTCAATTTTGACTTTTACAATTAAGGAATTTAGAAAGCAGGTAATTTTTTATATTAATTGGACTAAATTATTATCGATTTAATAAATTATTTAACCATTTTAAATATAGTATAACATTAATTTTTTTTTCTTTTCTTTTTGTCATGTCCCTGTAAATTAAGAGTGTATTTGTTTCACGAATTAAAGTTTATTCTTCTGATTTTATAGTTTTTAATAAATTTTAACTAATTAGAGAGAATCTAACACTCCTCTTCCCGAGGATATAAACAAATGTTACATATTCTCACTTTGAAAAATTATTCCTGAATATTGGAAAAGTTATAACTTCCATCTATTCCCATGAGAACAAGAGAAGTTATTTCCAAAAATATCATTAAGTTTATTTTTTATTTACTTTTTATTTAAATCATTTTGAATTTTAAAAGATATCTAAGAACATTAAAATATAATTAAACATATTTTTAAATATATTCAAAAATAACATTCTTAGTCATAGTATTCTTAGGAATGTAATTCCTGAAAAATATAATTAAGATGTTACCTTGAAACACACTTCTTAAATAATATTATATTTCTTTAACTCATTAAAATCTCTCTCTTTCTCTTTCATCCATTTAAAGTCTTCTCCTTTATTCTTTTAAACCGAAGAATACATAAAGAAGCCAAATGAAGTGCCAAATGAAGTCACAGATACAGAAGGATGTATGTCTTTTTGGTAAGAGGATGAGATTGATATTTGTTGGGGGCAATATTTAGCTATTTGTAACCAGCGGTGATATATGAGCTGGATTGGTGCTAGCTACACTACGTATGGTTCACATGTGACACGCCATGTGAAATAATACGAATTCTCTCTTTTTTTTTTTTGGTACATAATACGAATTCTCCTTTAATTGTTTATAAAAGAATAATGCAACTGCAGCAGAATTAATATTTCCAAATAAACAAGCGAACATTTTGATACAGCAGGATTGGAATAAAATATGGTTAGTCTCACTGTCGCAAATGAAGTGTGTACACTTTATCTTATCAAATTGAAGTGCCTAACACATTAACCTACCTACGCCCATTTCTAAATCGCTCAATATATATATATATTCATGGAATATGAATGTTATATAAGACATTTTTCAAACGTGTGTTTAATAAAGCCTTCCATAAATAAACAAAAAGATAGCTCTAAAAGCATCAATGCATCCCGGGACCGTAAGGCATGGACTCATAACAAACCATGTGGCTGGTGTGATCAGTGATTTAAATTATTGCATAAAGAAAGCTTGTCTTTTTCGTCATGTTAAAGTTTTGTTTGTCAACTTTGCTCTCCACTCACCATACACATATATACTTGATGATATTGGGGCGGACCCAGACTCGAATGTAAGGGGGGGCCAACAAAAATAAAATAAAATTTATATATCAAATATATACCATCAAATTTTATTATACAAAATATTTATAATTTGTCCCTATATCATTAATCTATTACAAATACTATATATCATTTATACATTCAGCAAAAAAAAAACTATATATCATTTATACAGAATATTTTGTCTTATATTACCAATGCATGACCATTAATCTCTTATATTTATATGTAAAATACTAAAACGTCAATTATAAAATATAGAAATTAAAAATACCTTTCTTCCGTGCGATACATTTTAGTCTTTGCCTCTTGCCAATGTCGTGGCTTTGGCTTGTGATTACAACAATTGTTGTTGCATATTTTCAAAATTTGGAAATTATAACAATCTCCGATTAGTCCAATAACACTTGTTTATGAGATTTGAAAAACAATAACTCCTTTAATTACAAGAAAAATAGAGTTTAACAAAATGCAAGGAAAACAAAATTTGATTATATGATAACTAAAATTTGATAAAATGTTTAGATAAGATTTCTTCAGAAAAAAAAGATAAAATTGCTATTGATTTTATAATTTAAAGAAGTCTGGAGATAAAAACTAATTATATAATAACTAAAATTTGATAAATATAATATTCTTATAAGATTTCTTAAAAAAAATAAGATTACTATTGATTTTATAATTAAAAAAAACTCAAGACATAAAAACTAATTATATAATACTAAAATTTAGTAAAAGATATAATATTAAAATCAGATTTCTTCAAAATAAATAAATAATAATATGTTGATTTTTTAATTTAAAAAAAAAAAGTCAATAATGCGAAGCCTAGCTGAGTGGGGTGCAAAATATGAAGCTCAACCTGATGTGGTTCTTTCCAAGAGCTGTACGTGGATAGAAAGGCTTTAGAGTTTAGCCTAAGTTGCGTTTGTGTTTTATTTAGCTTCCTTATGTTACGATTTTTTTTTTTTTTTTTTAACTCAGGGGGGCCATGGCCACCCCAAGCTAACATATGGGTCCGCCCCTGGATACATGCATTAGATAAGATCCCTCACTGAATCGATTGCCAAGCTTCGATCCAAAAGACTGTCAGAATATCACGCTAGGGCACGTACTATTAGTAGTACTACTTGCTTGTGAGTTTGTTCTTTAAAGTTGTAATATATAGAAAGAAATTAATTGCAATGTATAGAAAGAAATTCTGCTTAATAAAAAAAAGAAATTCTGAAATATATATATTTTTACATCAAATACTAAAATTAAAATAGTTTACTAATTGTCAAACGATTCAAATATCTTTTCGCATTCGAAAATGTACTGAAATGGACGAGAACCCCTCGACCATATCTTTGATTGGGAGGACCCTAAAGCTCATAGAGAGTTGAATAGATGTCGGCCTCCATAAAAGAGAATTAAAAGAACACACATTGGCTCCATAAAGATTAAGGAATTTAACTTATCTTATAGGGTCTTGCTAACCACATTGGTTAAGGAATTAAAAAGAAAAAACATTTATTGTGAAAATTATAGGAGAACGCAAAAAAAATCATAGATAACGTAATTTTACGTATCTTAATAAAAAAAATTTCTACTTTTAGTTCCTTAATCAGTTCCCTAATAACATTGGTTAGCATTAGCGTATCTTATATTAACCCTATCTTAATTCTATCAAGTAATTATGGATTACAATTTACAGTGCCTTTGCAGGTATCCTTTCCATTGGTTTTATTACAGAGGTCGGATAAGCGTGACAAAGATTCAAGAGAAAGATTCAACATAACAAAGAAGAAAATTACCTAGGTACCCTCATGCAGGTACAGAAAAATTGAAAAAAAAAAAAAAAAGATAAGAGGGCTTATTTTAAAATAATTCTAGATTTTACTTTTAAAATTTGTCTTTTAAACTATTTTTAATATTCGTTTTTAGTACAGTTTTTGTAAAAAAAAAACAAAAGAATTCAAAATTGTTTGTTAAAAAGGTTTCAGAAATAGTTTTAAAAAATCTCCTTATATTTATAAATGACTAAGAGATTTTTTCCTCTCCTTACTTCAGTCTCCTCACTCTCTCTCATATTCACTCTTATTTGAATATTCTGCTTTCATAGAGTAGTATAGTTCACTCTCCTAACATGTATCTGGTTCTTTTACTTTTCCTAAAATTTCTCTTATCAATTTTTGTAACTACCCCACATTCACAATATTTCGATAACTACCTTCATTCACTTCTTTATCTAATGCTATATTTTTTTAAAATATTTTATATCAGTTTTTTTAACTCTATTTTTTAATTCCGGAAAATTTTCTCTTTCATAAATAATTTCAAATCCTTAATTCAATTTACTTTTCAATTTTCAAAGTTAATTTAAAAAATTAAAGTTACACATTCTCTTATCTTTTTTTTCTTTACAAAAAAATTATAGTTTCTAATTTCTTTTATAATTATCTATTTTTCAAAATTTCGCTATATAATTCTTTTTTTTCTTCAAATTTTATACTCTTTAATCTTTTGGGTTTTTTTTTAATATTTATTTTATCTGATTTTCTAACTCTATTTTTTAATTCCGAAGATTTCTCTCTTTCATCAATAATTGAAAATCCTTGATTCAATTTACTTTTCAATTTTCAAATTTAATATTAAAAAAATTAAAGTTACATCATTACATCTTCCCTTATTCTTTTTCTTTTAAAAAAATTATAGTTTCTAATTTCTTTTATAATTATTTCTTTTTCAAAATTTCTTTCGATGTACTATATAATTTTTTTTCAAATTTTATACTCTCTAATCTATTATTTTTTTAATATTTCTTTTATCGAATTTTCTAACTCTATTTTTTTAATTATGAAGATTTATCTCTTTAGTCAATAATTCTAAATCCTTAATTCAATTTACTTTTCAATTTTCAAAGTTAATATTAAAAAAATTAAAGTCACATTGTTACATCTTCCCTTATATTTTTTTTAATTTTATAATTTATAATTTCTTTTATAATTATCTCTTTTTAAATTTTTTTCAATGTGTTATATAATTCTTTATTTTTTTTCAAATTTATTTCTATTAACTATATAAATAAGGTAGTGAAATTTTAATAACCCTCCTGTGCAACGCACAGGCTAAAACACTAGTTTGTATACAAAGATCAACATCTATTAATTATGAGGGTTGCATCATTGCATGAGACTAAAAAAATACTTTATTTATTACGAAAATATCACAAGACATAAAAAGTAAGAAAACACAGTTTTAGAACTGTAATTATATATGAGAATAATTTTAAAAATATATATACAGAAAATAATTACCCAGACATATTTTTTTCTTGTTTTTAGAAACTAAAATTAATTTTTGAAAACTATAATCAAATAAGGCAAAAGTCACCTATACAACCTACCAAAAAAAAAAGTCACCGCTAGAAAATTAGAAATAACTAAATAAGTGCTGTCATCGCCTCATCGGTGCATAAGTGGAGGGTGTGCTCGACTTAATTTGGAAAAAGAAAAATCAGTATTCTAATATTATGGATACATTGCACAGCAATACTAACTTAGTGTGTGTTTGGAAACCAGTTAGAAACCCTGCTTCATGCTTTACAAAGTAATTTTCCTATTTTTCTAGACACCAAATGTGACTGAAGAAAATTATTATTTCTCCGTTAAATGAACGAAACGTAAAGTAACGTTTATACAAATACAGCCATAGACTTACTAAGAAGTTGTGATTGTTTGTTTATACTTTTTAATCAATTTTCAAATAAAGTTCAAATTTAATTTTACCTCTTCGTTTCCAACAACCTTCCAAAGGGCGACGAAATTGACCAAAATATAAATTCGGGTGGAGGCAGCTTTCTATGGTGTCCCTCTTTGGCCTTTGCGATAAATTCTTCCCTTCATCCAGAATAAGATCTACGTACGTGAAGTATATGGATGACGGCATTTTTTTTTTATGACTTTTCTATACTTATCCATGTTTGGTGGGGACTTGGGGGTTAAGAAAAAAATTTAAATTTAAATTGGAGATAAAATAGAGGGAAATAAAAATTTGATTTTTTTATATTTTTTTTTACCTTTTTAATTAAATAAAAGAATATATTATTATCTGTTTTTTTATCTCTATTTCTGTTCTTCTTATCAAAACTGATATTTAAAAAAAATAAGAAAATGCTTAATTTAGACGTAGATAGAATTGATTTAAGTGTGAAAATAATATTTTAAAAATCAATTTATATATATATATATATATATATATATATATATATATATTATAAAACACAGTTGTCGACTAGGACTGTTTGTCCACGTGTCACGTTCTGGTCACATTTCTAATTTTAGTATCAATATAATTAATAATTAATTATTGATTAGCACAATCACAATCTTAATATTGGTAAGACATTTAATTTAATATATTATTAATTTTCTTTCCAGATTTAAATAGAATTTTTAAAATTATATTTTTAATGTTTCATAACCTTTATAATATATATTTTAATATTTTAAGTAAAGTAATTTTTATTCATTTTAAAAATTATTATTATTATTATTATTATTATTATTATTTGATATTTGATAACACAGTTGCTGACTATGACTGATTATTCACGTATCACATTCTAGTGACGTTTTTAATTTTAGCATCAATATAATTAATTAATTAATTATTAATTAGCATAATCACAATTTTAATATTTGTAAGACATTTAATTTAATATATTATTAATTTTCTTTCCATATTTAAATAGAAAATTTAAAATTATATTTTGAATGTTTCATAACCTGCATAATATATATGTTAGTATTTTAATTAAAATAATTTGTATTCAATTTTAAAATTATTATTATTATTTGATTATTTGATTATTGATTTAATTTTATATTATATATTCAATTATATGTGTAATATATGGTAATCGTGAATTATTTTCATAACATATAAATAATAATTTTTTGAGTGTCTATATATTAAATAAAGTAATTTTTAAAGGAGTGTCAGAATTTTTAAGTAATGTTATATGCTGCAATGTAGAGTCTATATATATTAAAGAAAATAATTTTTAAAACTTATTGATATTATTTGAGTGCATATTTTGAATATTAAATTAGAAAATTTGATATTCAAAATTAGGAAGTTTGATTGATCGATGTTAAATTAGGAAATTTGGATACTCAAATATTGATATTCAAAATGATGTACCATTTTTTAATTTAATATAAATAGCAATTATGGTGACTTTTAGTCATTGTACTATTCACCCTCCCCCTTTATAATACTATTTCTACAATGTTTGGTCTTTAAAATAAGAGAGATGAAAGCTTTCATGGTTCTATGGTTCCTCCGTTTCTCTCTTTCATTAGTACAGGTAAATGATTTTTGATAATTTTGAATTTAATAAATTTCTTGACGTGTGTTATCTTCTCACTTTTCTTCTTTTTTTTTCTTTTTCTTTTAATTGTGTTTGTAATTTGCATTACTTACAATTTAGATGTATTTCTTTTTTTTCTTCTTTCAATTGCAATTGTTGTATGTTTTGTACAGGAGTTTGGTTAGTGTTCTATATGTGTTTATTCTTGATTTCATATATATTATGATAATAAACTCTTGGATTTTTTGTGTGCAGCAATGAAGATACAATGAGAAAATGCATGCATTATAACCACTCATACCAAATTGCAATAAGGTTGACCCTTTCTAAACCCTTTTATTTTAAAATAGATGTTTCTTTATGTAAATAAATTTTCATCAAGGACAAGTACATTGAAAGGCGCATACATTAACTCCAAGTGTGTAGTATAATTTTTTATTCAATTTAAGGTGGTAATGAAAAAAAAAATCGATTTGATTCTGTTATTATTTCATGTTAGTTTTCTTTTTGCAGCCGAGGAAGTTAATGCATTTGATAGTCATAATGTGAAACTCAAGAAAACCTATCGTAAAATTCTATACACACGTGTCAATATATATTCATCATAAGGGTTTATCTAAATAATATTATTTAATATTATTTCTATTTCTCTTACAGGATGTTAAATTAATGATCTCTATAAAAGTGATTTTGATGGAATATTCTACGAGTTATTTTTGATAAAAAATAATTTTATTATTATTTTCATTTTGAGTTTTGTTATGCAATTTCATTTGTTTATACAAACTTCTTTGAATTTACGAGAACAATATTGTCAAAATTAAATTTAAAGTTGTATTAAAAACTAATCACATTTAATTATCTTTTATTATTTCTTATTAATAAATAAGTTCTATATTGCGGACATTTGAATTGATTATAGTTTTTTTTCAATAATATAAGAAATTAGCAAATTTGCCAATATAATTTTTTATATAATCTAAAAATTTTCCCCCCTTAAAATTCACGGGTACTATCTAATTTTTATAATATGATAAAGTAATTTGTTTTTCAAAATTATAATTACAAGAAAATGAGGTTCAATTTTTACAATTTTGGAAAAAAAAATGAAAGGATCATTTTGTAATTAACTCAGCGATTTGTATCTATCTATCTATATCTATATATCTATCTATATATTATATAAAACACAGTTGTTGACTGGACTGGTAGTCTACGTGTCGCATTCTGGTGAATTGTGTTTTATATAATATATAGATATAATAAATAGATAGATAATCAATTAATTAATTATTGATTAGCACAATCACAATCTTAATATTTATAAGACATTTAATATATTATTTTCTTTCCATATTTAATATTTTAATATACATTTTAATTGACAAAAAAAATCTTATTAATTAGAAATCAGTGTAACTAATATCTAATTATATTTGCAATGAAAATATTGCTATTAAAATATTTATTGAATTAACAATAAGTCTAATATAAAGATTTTAATGTAAAAATTAAGATAATTTAAATATAATGTTAAATTAACTTGAAAATTAAAATATTAACTTATGACTATAATATTATTAAATAACTCAAGTAATTTAAATTAATAAATAAAAAAGTAATAATAATTAATTAACTTTACTAATATATTATATTTTTATTTTTATCTATAACAAAAAAAAAATCAATTAGAAATTAGTGTAACTAATATCTGATTATATTTGCAACGAAAATATTGCCAGCTAAAAAATAATCATGAATACTATTTGTGATATTAAAATATAATTAAAATTTCATTATAATTGATTTAGAAATTTCATTATAATTTTGTCAAAAAATAAAGAAATTTCATTATAATTTGATTTCGAAAATCTTTTTCAAAATTATTTCAATATCTAATATTTCCTTACTCTAACACAAGTATTGGAAATGAAAAAAATATATTTTTTTTATCAATAATCAATAATAATTTTAATTATTCATAAACATATAACTTCTTTTTAAAAAATTATTATGTAGTAACTTAAATTATTAATATACATAACACTAAAAAAAATTAATTTAATGTAATATCTATTAATATATTGATAAACAATTGAAATTAAAATTAATTTATTATGATTAAAATCTCTTTTTAAAAAGTAAGATCAATTTAATATGCCTAAATATAAATCTATTATTAATTACGTGTTAATAAATTATTATGTTTCCTACCAAAAAATATTATGTTTCCTTAAATATTAATTAATACTATATTATTCCCTTAAATATTTTAAACAATTATCAATTCTGTTATTGAATTATTACGAACAAAGATTTTTAATACTTTTTTTTATTGATCTTACCTTTTTTTCACTAATTTATTTTTTATACCATATTTTCCTTTTTAAAAATTATAATTATAATTTACTTAATTTTTTTTATTTTTTTTATTTTTATTTTTATTTTTAATATATTACAAATTGCAAATTCAAATAGTGAGTTTTATTACTTTTGATATTATTAAATTAAACATTTTAATTTACTAATTTTGATTGTTTCTAATATAATTTTGATTTGATTATACGAAATATAAATATAATTTAAATAGTTTATTAATATACCACCAATAATATTTTGTCTTCAAAAGATGAATATTGTACTTTCCTTTTTAAAATATTTAATTGTTATTATAAATGTTTAGCACAATGAATTCAGACCATACAATTTTAGTTAGACTTAGCAATAAACTTCTTATGTTCTATCATGTCTTTTAATCTTGATTCAATTGCAGACATTGATATTTAAAAGAGAAGAATGCAAGCCAACCATGATTTCACTCTACCTTCACACCATATGAAGATATTTTCAAAGCAAGCAGAGAAAATAAACTTATTTGGTTATATTAAAAACTCTATTTTTTATCATCATATTTTTAGTCTATGTTGAAATTGATATCAAATAATTTTTTTATTTGTAGATGTCATTGGAGTGCTACCTTTAAGGAAAGTTAATTGAAAAAAATGTGATGAAAAAATCTCTTATGTTGTCATGAAATTAGACAATTTTTTGTGAGTATTTTTTTTTATACCTTTTTTAATTCGTTTTCTAATGAGTAATGTTTTATTCATATGCTGAAAAATAGAAAATTACAAACTATAAATTTAATTATCATTTTTTTAGTATGTATTAAATTTGGTATCAAATAAATTTTTTTTCATATGTAGATGTCATTGGAGTATTGCCTTTAAAGAGATTGAATATAAACATGATGAAAAAACAAAAAATCTCTTATGTTGTTATGGAAATAGACAATATTCAATGAGTATTTTTTTTATACCTTAGTCATTTCAATTCATTTCCTAACGAGCAACGTTTTATTTATTTGCAGAAAAAAAAGAAAACTTGATACAGACTTTGTATGAATTGATTATAGATTTTTTTCCCAATAATATAAATTAATTAATAAAATTGCCAATATAATTTTGTATATAATCCAAAAAAATTCTTCCTTCAAATTTATCCGTGCATTGCACGGGTACTATCTAGTATATTATATAAAACACAGTTGCTGACTAGGACTGGTTGTCCACGTGTCACACTCTGGTGACATTTTAATTATGTATTCTAATCCAAGTTAATTAATAACAATAATATATACTTTTGATTTAATTTTTTAAAATAATTCAAATTTAAATTTAAAAATCTCTCAAGATTTATTTTAGGCAAATACATCTCAAAATTTTTTCTAGATGAAATATAATTTTTTTAATTCATAAAAATACATAATTATAGTAATATCAATATTCAATTAGATATTATAAAATAGATTTCAAATATTATAAAAGAAGGGTTATAATAATTATATATTTTACGGATAAAAAAATGGATAAAAAATAATAACTATATATTTTGATTAAACTACCCAATTAAATCGTTAAATCAATAAATCTTAAATAATATTTTATTCTATCTAACTAAATAATAATTTATTAAATTTTATGAAATATTATTTATAATTATAGTAACTTTTTTTTTATTATCATAATTTTAAAATAACTTAATGTAAATATTAATATTATCTTAAATACTAATTGATTCACAAAAAAAATACTAATTAATTGGTTACATCTTAATAAATAAAAAATAATCATTCTATTTTTCATTTATATTTATAATAAAAAAATATGTATATTCTTTTAATGATTGTATTAGTATTCGAGATAAAATTGATTTAAGTTTATGATTACATGTTAATAAATAAAAATAAACAAATTCGTTCTATTATTCAATTATTGATTATTGAAATACTGAATTAAGTTGATTTTGATAAATTATATATTATGATGCAAAGCTAATTACAAGACATTCAAATTAAGGTAATAAGAAATATTTATGATTTGAAATTTCAGTAATTTTCTTTTTTAAATTTCTAATTATTATTATAAATATTTTACAGAGTCAACATCAGACCTTACACAAACTTCTTCCTCTACGCTAATGTGTCTTCGAATTAGTGTTCAAGATTACTCAATGCTCGCATCAAAACTTTAGACCTTTTATTTTTATTGATTTTACTTATCATTATTGATTTTTGTTTTGTTTTATAGCTTAATCTTCTTTTTGTCTTATTTCTTGGAGGTAAGTTTTTACCTTTTTCTTCATTCTCTTAATTTTTTTTTAATATTTGTCATTTAACATTTACATGCTAATATTATTTGTTTATTTCTACATAACTCAATTTGGTATATTATAGATGGCATAAATTGGGAGTAATTGATAGTAGCTGCTAAAGGTTTTGGAGAAGTAGAAGTATAGGCATGCACGCTGATAGCTGCCAAGAAAAGATAAAAAATATTCAAAAAAATATGTTCGAAAGGAGTTACTGCATAATTGAAGGAACAAAATTATATAGTGATGGTGGTATGAAACATATGTAATATGGTAAAAAAAAAAAAAACTACAAAAGGTTTTTCATTATTTATTTTAGTGTAAAACACAAGTTTTTATATGTATTTTAGGGACATTGACTACATAATCAACACGGGTACTATTACTCCCTCCGTTCTTAAACTCTTGATGTTTTAACTTCTTGTTTTTGTTTCCAAACTCTTGATGTTTTACACATTCCAAGGCTCATTAATTATTTTCTTCCACATATATCCCTATTTAACATGACCTGAATTTTCACAACTTCTTTCATCATAGATATTAAATGAGGGTATTTTAGACAAAATTTATTGTTTGTGAGTTGTATTAAATATTTCTTAAGCTGTGTGCATTAACCTTAAACATCAAGAGTTTAGGAACGGATGGAGTATAATTTAAAAGATTGTATTGCCTTTAAGGAGATTGAATACATAATCAACACGGGTACTATCTAAATTTAAAAGATTGTGTTGCCTTTAAGGAGATTGAATACAAACATAATGAAAAAACCTGTTATGTTGTTATGAAAATAGATATTAATATTCGGTGAGTATTTTTTATACCTTAGTCATTTCAATTCGTTTTCTAACAAGCAACGTTTTATTTATTTGCATAAAAAGGAGAAAATCTAAAACAAACTTTGTATGAAGATTATGAAAATTAAGTGTTACAGTGCATTGATGAAAATTTTGATAAATTAATAGTGTTGGTTTAATATAAATTTATTTTCAATTTTCTTTCTCAAGTAATAAAAAAACAAAAACTTAAATCACATTAAAATGCTAATTAAAATGGTTCATATTAAAAATATCTAAATGAAATTATAAAGCTTACGTAAACAATAATAAGACAATAAATTAAAAATAAAAATTAAATTAATATGAATATGATATTGTACTAACTTTTAATGATTTATGTGTTATTAAATTTACATTTTTTCATTCATTCACTTAATTTTGTTTTCAATATTTTTTTTACAAGATAATCTTCATTAAAGTGATTATAATAGAATGCTTTATGAGTTATTTCCAATAAAATAATTTTATTATGATTTTCATTTGAGTTTTGTTATGTAGTTTCATTTGTTTATAGATACTTTTTTGACTTCAAGAGAGCAATATTGTCAAAATTAAATTTATAGTTGTATTAGAAAATAATCCCATTCAATTATCTTTTATTATTTCTTATTAATAAATAAGTTCTATATTGTGGACATTTGAATTGATTTAGATTTTTTCAATAATATAAAAAATTAATAAAATTATCAATATAATTTTTATATAATCCAAAAAATTCTCCCTAAAATTTACCCGTGCATCGCACAGGTACTATCTAATTATTATATAAAACACAGTTGCTGACTAGGACTGGTTGTCCACATGTCACATTCTTGTGACATTTTATATAATATATTGATATATTGATTGATTTATTGATTGATATTTCATTCTTAATTTTAGTATCATTAATCAATTAATTAATTATTGATTAGCACAATCACAATCTTAATATTTGTAATACATTTAATATATTTATAATTTTCTTTCTAGATTTAAATAATGAAAATTTAAAATTATATTTTGATTAATATTTTAATTAAAGTAATTTTAAAATTTTACTGATATTAATTTATTCGATTTTAAATTATTATTATTATTATTATTATTATTATTATTATTATTATTATTATTATTATTATTATTATTATTTAGATATTTGATTAGTTTTCATATTATATATTCAATTCAATGTGGAATATAGTGTAAAAATTTATTTGTAATTAAAAAAAAAATGCTAAATCAATTAGCATTTATTTGTAGGCGGTATCTATGGACAAATAAGATAAAATCAATTAACATTTATTCAGCAGATTACTTGCCCAATTTAATTGCAAAACTCTTCCATGTAAATATTCATACTTCTTCTTCAAAGTCTTTAACGTTTTGTCAATATATTAAGATGAGGACATGAATGTATTCTATGAAGTTGAGACAATATGAAGGTCATGCTTTGTCAATATATCATTAGTCATGCTGCTTAAGATTTTGAAAAATCTCAGAAAGCTATTAATATCTCGGTAACTACTTTAAAAAGTCGACGTTGTACATTCACAAAGCTATTCATCTATAACTATTAGTCCAATTTGCATTATTTTTTATCAGGTTGATGCCAATAAAAATACTCAATGCACTAAAAAGTAAAAAGAGAAGTTTTGAAGATGTAGATTATATAAGTGTCGTTGAAGCATGTGAGAATTAGACATGAACCATAAAAATGACAAAATTATTAGACATTAAGAAGGGGGCATATGAATGAATACTACAAAATTTCTACCTTTGATTTATGTAATTTTTTGTATTTTTGGGTTGCAATCGGATATATTGACTTTTGTTTTTAATTTAATGATTGTTCATTTCTTTAACTATATTAAAGACTTAATAGTCAATTGAATTGTCAATTTTAACAATGTTATATTGATATCACAAAATATTTTTTTTATAATTAAGTAAATTTTACTCAATTCTACTTTTTTATTTTGAAAAGGAAATAATCAAATTTGAATTATTTGTTTCCTGTAATTTGTCTTGATTTTGTATTAGAAGAAATCTCATAAATAAATAAAAAATATTTTTAAAGGTCGTCATGATTTTAGATTCTCTATCATAATTTGAATTTCAAAAGGAAATAAATAAAAGATATATTTAAAAAGTTCATACATTCATTTCTATGAAACTTCTATCATTTCTTTGCCATGTTTTTTGTTGCATGGGTTTAAGATTCAATTCAGCAAAATCGTGACTATAAAATGAAATAAACATTAAAATTGGATCTCTATAGATAGAATATTTTTAAGACTATTTGATTTAAGAAAATGTTTTTCTGTTTTTGTTTTCTGTTTTCATTCTTAATTATAAATTATAATAATGCTATTTTATTTTTATTTTGTTTTCTGATTTAAAAAATTTATATAAGAATAAAAAATATTATTTTCAATATGTGGTGGTGGTGGCAGCGACGACGACGACGACGAAGGTGGTGGCAGTCATGGTGGTGGTGGTGGCGACAACGGTCATGGCTACGGTGGTGGCGGCAGTGACAATCATGGTGGTGGCTGCAGCGGTAGTCATGACAGTGGCAGCGACGTTCATGGTGGTAATGGTGATGGGTTAATTGAGATATTTTAGAAAATAATAATTGAGATCTTTTATAGATTTGATTTTTGTTTGGTGAATCTTTTAGAGATTTGATTGTAACATTGGATTTTAATTTTAATTTTAAATATTTTAATCTCAACCGTTTATTATTTTTAATCTTGATCTGATGGTTGTTATCAGTTATTTTCATGTTCTCACATAAGAAAGTGTTTTCACAGGAGTTGTACTCTCTCTATATATATGGATTTATTTTTGAATAATTAGATTTTAATTATGACATATATTTCTCTGTGTAATATTTATAATATTCTCTTTTATTTTTAAAACTACATTAATTTCTAATTTATTAACCCAGCACGTCTTCAAGGAAGATCATTTTTTTGTTATAAATATTTTTTTTGATTCTATCAAGTCTTTATTTATTCAGTTTATTTATTAAATCATGTACTTTATATGGATGATATAAATATTTACATTATAAAATTTTTATATTAAGACAAAAAATAATTATAATTTGTCAAATTATCTAACTAAATTATGCACCAAATATAATTTGTATAAAAAATAAATAGAAATTAATATCATAAATTGAAAGCACGAGTAAAATATTGCTTTGCTTTGATGATTTTTCTTTACTCTTTATGTAGTACTCCCTCCGAACTAATATATAAGAAAAAAAATGAATCACAATAATTAAGAAAATATGTTAACATCATTTAATTTTGATAGTTTCAATAAAAAAATTAATTTATTTCTTAAAGTATATTTTACATTTAATTACACAGGATAAAAAAGAGAAGGTTGATAGAAATAAAACTCTAATTAAATAAAGAGTATTTTGGAGATGGTATCATTTTTTTTTTCTCGGTCAAATGTTAATTGTTAATATGTTAGTTTTTGTTAGCGGGAGATTCGAACTCACGACCTATCTTCCTTCCCTTCTCCCTTCACCATTAAACCAACCTTATAACTCCCTCGAGATGGTATCATTAGATAAGGGGAAGTTAATTAAAATTTTCTTTTATTATAGTTCATTACACATAGATTTTTTTTTTTTTTTTATATTTCTGTTCAGAAGGAGTCTATATTATAAAATAATTAATTTATTATTATAAAAGTTTAATGATTTTTGAATTCTTAAATAGTTGAATGATTTTGAGAAATTTTTAGAAAGTGACAACCATAGCTATGCACGGGTAACATACCAGTAGTTACATAAAAGGAAAAGCGAAAAACATTGCTAAAGATGAAGGTTTATTTAGTTTAAAATTAAGTGCAATTAATTTAAAATTATTAAAAATATGTTTATATTTATTTCAGTCACAAATTTCATATTAAATTAAGCGTGAAAACAGGAGAAATTATTTCTGAATGCTTGCAGGGACGGAATCAATTTTAACAACGACATCACGTCCAGCCGATTTCACTAACAAAAATGCAAAGGTATGTATAGAAGTGGAAGAAAAAAAGAAAGAGAAGTACAGTTATGCAGTAAATAATATGATGGAAAATTAAAAAAAAAAAGAAGAGAAAATTGAGAAAAAAAAAGAAAAAAAATGAATATATGTTTATCAGAATGCTTTGACTAATTACGTACCCAAATAAATTCAACTATTTTAAAACTGGTTTCTATCAATACAATGGAACCTGTGTGTGAGGGGTTCCAAATCTAAAACGATCGAGTACTATAATCTCAGAACAAATTATTCAGATACAGGATGAAATATATTAATATAAAAAGAAAGTAGTTATTCTCCTCAAAAAAAAAAAAAAAAGTAAGTAGTAATTAAAATATATTTTTTTGACAGCAGGTAATTAAAATATATTTAAATCCAAATAACTGTCAAGATTTTGTCCCCTTTTTATCCTAATAATTTGACCCAAAGCATTTTATTAGAATAAAATCATTCAAGTATTATGATATGTCAATATTATAATAGTACAATTTAGCGGCAAGCATATAATAATAGTGCTGATTATTCACATGCTAGGAAATATCTCGTACAAGACTAAAAATAAATATAAGAATTTTTTATTGCATAAGTATTGAGTGAATTTGAGTCTTTTAAATTAAGACATATACTTTTAAGGCTTAAATATGTTATAACTTCCTGCAAATATAACTCTATTTAGTTTTGATCTTAACAAAAAAAAAAAAAATTCTGCACATATTTTTTTGTCGTTACCATTAACTTCAATATTTAGTACGAACATGACTAACAAAATAAAAAATACTAATTAAAATAATTAAGATAATAAAGAATATTTTAAATTAAAATAATTAGATTATTTTTAAGAGCGTAATTCAATTATATAATGTAATTATTATTTTTTTAATAAATGAGATAACTATATAAATTATTTTTAAGAGCGTAATTCAATTATATAATGTAATTTTTTTTTTTATAAATGAGATAACTATATAAATTATTTTTAATTTTCAAAATATTATGAACAGTACTTTTTATTATTTTTAATATTGTTCTTACTTTTCAATTCATTAATTTACTTTTAGTATTGTACTTTTTTAAAAAAAAAAAATACTATAATTCAGTAAGACATTTATATTTTTTTAGTGTAGTATTACTGTTGATATTATTCTTACATAATAATAATTGTACAAATTTCACATAATAAATTTATATTTTAAAATTCTATGTATTGTTGACTTATTTGCTCCATCCATGCGTAATACAATATACGTAAACAAAAATCTTTCAGCAAACGTTGGTGGCCTGGACAGAGATTTCGGTGATAGAGACAGTGGCTGTTTTCAAATTACAAATTTCTAAATTTATTTTTTATAATTACTGTGAAAGTTTTTTGATTTTTTATTAATTTTTTAAAGATTTAATAGATTGTCATGTTTATATCTAAAAAGACCTAAAATAGTAATAAAAAAAGTCAAATTAATAAAATACTAATTAAAAATTAAGCAGATGTTTATATATTGAATGATGAAAATGAAGTAGACATTCAGCAAAAAAAAATAAAATGAAATAGACATAGAAATCCACTTAAATTTTGTTAAACTCATCCTATTTAATCACTTTTATGAACATCACATTTCATGAATTTAACATAAAATTACTAAGATTATTAATTTTATTTTAATTAAAAAATTAGTTAAAATTTCATTTTCATATAAAATATATTTTTAAATATATATTTCTTTTGGTGCATATCACATGTATCCATGTAAAACAATTATGCTTGAATCAGTTAAGACTATTTATAGTTAATAAAATTCTACTTCCAAATATTCAACACCTAATACACGAATTCATGATTATTTATCAGAGACAAAATCATCTTATTCGAATCGAGATAAGATTATTATGAGCGACAAGTTATTTTTGGATGAATTTGGAGTATCAATTACAAGATTTGCGCATATTTTACGTTAATTGATTTGTGCATATTTATAATAAATAAATATCAATTATAAGATTACATGTTTATAAATGTTTATCTAAGTCTAATTCAGCAGGATAAGTGAGTTATTATAAATTCTGCTACCTGTCTTTGATTGTTTAGTATAGGAAAGGTTGGTATAGGAATGTGATTCTGTACCGTTCTCTGCCCATGTGTAATTGTCGTGACTCTTGATGCGTCTCGTGCGTTCCATATATAGTCTATGGTTTATCATCTCATCTGTGTCAGTATGCAGTGCCTAATACTACCGACTAGAATCAATCATCACTAACACTTGTAAATTCTCCCCTGGCTTCCTTCCTATTTCCATAGCCAGGTGTGCCAATGCTTTTCATTTTTCAACATGCCATCTTTATCCTATGCTTTGCTTTATCGCTTCTCTTTTCACATTTTGTTGTTTTTATATTATGGTAATTGAGTAAGGCATTATTTTTTTCTTTCTTTTTTTTTAACATTCTACAGATTCTGCCTTTTATTTCTTCTTCATCATTACACCATCACTACTGAAAAGTAGGACCGAGAAGCATGGCCGTTTTGGACACTGTGTTGGGAACGGTCAATGTGGCATTCTTGTATGCCATTTTGATATGGGTTTTGGTGGATAGTTTGAGACAAAGCACGCGTGGTAGCCATGTTCGTGTTGTACATTTCAAACGAGGACCAATGGTTTTCGCTATAGTCACTGTTCTATGCTGTGCTGCTATTTCTGTTATGAACACGGCTTTTGCTTTTTACCAATACAGTTCCAGGAGAATCATAGGATTTAACTCTGTTTCCTTGGCTCTAACTTGGGTTTTGGCCACTATGGTTTCGTTTTATTCAATGAGGACTAGAGTGAGGGAGAATAAAAGGTCCCCTCTTGTTCTGATCCTATGGTGGGTTTTTGCTTGTGTCATAGATGCACTCTTGCTGTCTTTAAAGCTGGTGAAAAATTTTGATTCAATCAACTTGTGGTTTTTCTTGTCAGAGGATAACGTAGTTGATTCGGTTTCCTTGCCTTTGTTGGTACTTCTTTGTTTCAATGTGTGTGCAAGGGAGAACAGTGATATGGAACAACCTTTACTTCAAAAAGAGGAGGAATCTTCTATGGAGGAAGTTGAAGAGGCCTTTACAAATGCAAGTATGTGCAGCAAACTTGCATTCCGATGGTTGAATCCCATTTTTAAAACAGGTCGAATTAAAAAGCTTGAGCTTGGTCATATTCCTCCTGTTCCTCCTTCTGAAACAGCAGAAAATGCTTCTTCTGTGTTGGAAGAATCACTTCGCAAACAAAAACTTGAAGGGGGTTCCTTGACAAAAGCTATTGCCCATTCTATATGGAAGTCCTTGGCCTTAAATGCAGTTTTAGCTGGTATATTTTATATTTTATTCTGTATCACTACTACTGTTCCTCTTTGGTTTTTGTGTACCTTTATTCAACTTTAGTCACTCATGTATTGATTAGTAATTTATATATTTTGTTTGCACTTGTAGGTGTTAACACTGGTGCCTCCTATATAGGTCCCTTGTTGATCACAAATTTTGTGAATTTTTTATTGGGAAATAATGGTGATTCAAGCATCCAATATGGATTGGTTCTTGCATTTATTTTCTTCCTTGCAAAGACTGTGGAGTCACTGAGTCAAAGACAATGGTACTTTGGTGCTCAACGAATTGGAGTCCGGGTGCGTGCAGCTCTTACATCTCTAATTTATAGCAAGTCTATATTGATGAAGTATGCTGGACCAACACAAGGTAAAATCATCAATTTGATCAATGTGGATGTTGAAAGAATTGGGGACTTCTGCTGGTACATTCATGGAGTTTGGTTGCTTCCAGTTCAGGTCATTTTGGCCTTGGTAATCTTATACATAAATCTGGGTTATACTCCTTCTTTTGCTGCATTTGGTGTCACCATTTTGGTCATGGTGTGTAACACACCTTTGGCCAATAAGCAAGAAGGTTTGCACTCCAAGATCATGGAAGCTAAGGATTCAAGAATTAAAGTGACATCAGAGACCATGAAGAACATCAGAATTTTAAAATTGCATTCATGGGAAACCTCATTCTTGCAGAAACTCCTCCAACTTAGGGAAACTGAGAGGAGGTGGCTGCAGAAATACCTCTATACATGCTCAGCAGTAGCCACACTATTCTGGACATCTCCAACTTTAGTTTCTGTTGTCACCTTTGGTGCTTGTATACTGGTGAAAACAGAACTAACGGCAGCTACAGTACTCTCAGCTTTAGCAACTTTTCGTATTTTGCAAGAACCAATCTACAACTTACCAGAGCTTATCTCCATGATCATTCAAACAAAAGTCTCTGTTGATCGAATCCAGGAGTTCATTAAGGAAGATGATCAACACCAATTCATAAATAGGCATACTTCAAAAATTTCAGCAGTTGCTATTGAAATTAAGCCAGGCGAATATGCATGGGAAACAAATGATCAAACCCACAAGAAACCAACAATTCAAATTACAAGAAAGTTGGTGATAAATAAAGGTCAGAAGGTAGCAGTTTGTGGGTCAGTGGGGTCTGGCAAATCAAGCTTGCTATGCTGTATGCTTGGGGAGATTCCATTAGTTTCTGGGGCAGTAGCCAAAGTCTACGGGACTAGAAGTTATGTACCCCAAAGTCCATGGATTCAGTCTGGAACTGTAAGAGAGAATATATTGTTTGGCAAGCAAATGAACAAGGACTTTTATGAAGATGTTTTGGATGGCTGTGCTTTGCACCAGGACATCAACATGTGGGGTGATGGAGATTTGAACCTAGTGGAGGAGAGGGGCATAAACTTGAGTGGTGGGCAGAAACAGCGGATTCAATTGGCACGGGCCGTTTACAATGATTCTGATATTTATTTCTTTGATGATCCTTTTAGTGCTGTTGATGCTCATACTGGAACTCATTTGTTTAAGGTTAGTAGTGCTAATGATTAGTGTCTGCGTTTTTCACTGATGCACTTTGTGATGTAACGTTTGTTTCTTTCAATGAACTTCACCAAGAATTGGAAATGCTGTGCAGAAATGTGTCATGAAACTTTTATATGATAAAACGGTGGTTTATGCTACACATCAACTGGAATTCTTGGAAGCTGCAGACCTCATTTTGGTAAGCTATTGAACACTTATCTTTAGCTGATGAAATTGCTTTACAAGTGTTTGACCCTTCACTATTAATATACTTTTTGGCAGGTAATGAAAGATGGAAAAATAGTGGAGTCAGGAAGCTATAAAGATCTTATAGCATGTCCCAACTCTGAACTTGTTCAACAAATGGCTGCTCACCAAGAAACAGTACACCAAATAAATCCATGCCAAGAAGATGATTCTGCTAGCTGCAGACCCTGCCAAAAAAATCAAATTGAAGTTGAAGAAAATATTCAAGAGATCATGGAAGATTGGAGGAGAAACAAAGAAGAGGAAGCAGAGACG
The DNA here is from genome assembly GCA_026413185.1 of Pueraria montana var. lobata. Lineage (NCBI taxonomy): Eukaryota > Viridiplantae > Streptophyta > Magnoliopsida > Fabales > Fabaceae > Pueraria > Pueraria montana. The sequence continues at coordinate 20,774,126 of CM048648.1, read as the reverse complement.
GGTCGAGTGAAATGGAGTGTTTACTCAACTTTTGTCACATCTGCTTATAAAGGAGCACTTGTTCCGGTCATTCTTCTCTGCCAAATTCTCTTTCAAGTTATGCAGATTGGAAGCAATTATTGGATTTCATGGGCCACGGAGCAGAGGGGTAGGGTCAACAACAAGCAGCTTATGGGAACATTTGTTGTTCTATCTTGTGGTGGCACCATCTTCATACTGGGAAGGACTGTTTTAATGGCAGCTGTTGCTGTGGAAACTGCTCAACGCCTTTTTCATGGAATGATCACATCAGTTTTCAGGGCACCTGTTTCATTTTTTGACACCACACCTTCAAGCAGAATTATGAGTAGGGTCAGTTTCACAATTATTTCTCTATTTGATATATTATTGCTATATTTTGATTAATATCAACTTTAATCAGATTTCAATCATTCTCTTTCTGATTATCACAGTCATCAACGGATCAAAGTACAGTAGACACGGACATACCATACAGATTAGCTGGACTAGTATTTGCACTAATCCAGTTATTGAGTATCATTGTGCTAATGTCCCAAGTTGCCTGGCAAGTCATTCTCCTCTTTTTTGTGGTGCTTGCTATTTCCATTTGGTATCAGGTAAGAACTACATCAATCTTTTACAATGTACACAAATTAAATCATATCATTTTCCTGTCAAAATTTTATCATCGTGAACTAAAACGATTATAATGTCTGCTCGTGTCATGATGTAGCCTCGTCTTGTCATAAATCTTTGCATGTGATAACTCTTGCATGACTCAATCTAGTATTCTAGTGATGAAGTTATTTGTTTTTGCAGGCTTATTACATCACAACAGCCAGGGAATTAGCCAGGATGGTTGGGATTCGAAAGGCACCAATCTTGCATCATTTCTCAGAATCAATTGCTGGGGCCGCCACAATCCGCTGTTTCAATCAAGAGCAACTATTCTTGAAAAAAGTTAAGGATCTAATTGATGATTATTCTCGGGTAGCCTTTTACAATTTTGGCACCATGGAATGGTTGTCTGTCCGAATCAATTTCCTCTTCAATTTGGTCTTCTATTTTGTTCTCGTCATCTTGGTTACTCTTCCAAGGTCTACAATTGATCCAAGTAAGCTCCTTCTCCCCCTATTCATCTTATCAGCTGTGATAGCAGTTACATGCATGCATCTGAAAACCACTTTTCTACTACATTAGTTAAGAAGCTCTAAAGAGGGACACTTACACGTTATTGATTAACCTCAAGTTACTACTTTACAACCAAAAAGAAATCTAATTTTGCAGAAAAAGTAGCTTGTTTGTATTAGATCCTTCTGGATTTAACTGTGATGCCGTGATACTCACATAGTAGAGGTACTTTATGATGATGTATGTGGCAGTACTCGGTGATTGACATATGGTTCTATTTTCTCTCTCATCAGTCTCTGTAATTCCTACTCAATTATACTTGTTAAAGGGCAGATGAAATAATTAAGATTAGATCCACAAGCATATAAGAATGCTAAGTTGCTTCTTCTGATTTTCAGGCTTGGCGGGTCTGGTAGCTACCTATGGTTTGAACTTGAATGTCCTTCAGGCTTGGGTGATATGGAATCTTTGCAATGTTGAGAACAAAATGATATCAGTTGAGAGAATATTGCAATTCTCTCGCCTACCAAGTGAAGCGCCATTAATTATTGAAGATTGCAGGCCTGAACCAGAGTGGCCAAAGGAGGGAAAAGTTGAACTACATAATCTTCATATACAATATGATCCTGCTGCTCCTAAGGTCCTCAAAGGTGTGACTTGTGTCTTCCCAGGACAAAAGAAAATTGGTATAGTAGGCAGGACAGGGAGTGGAAAATCTACTCTGGTGCAAGCCCTCTTTCGAGTGGTGGAGCCTTTGGAAGGATCTATACTTATTGATGGTGTAGATATTTCCAAGATTGGTCTGCAAGATTTAAGATCTAAGCTTGGCATAATTCCTCAGGATCCAACCTTGTTTCTAGGTACTGTAAGGACTAACTTGGATCCTCTTGAACAACATGCAGATCAAGAACTTTGGGAGGTTAGCATTAGCAGTTAAACACACTTTCTTGAAAATGCCAATGTTTATCTTATTACTGAAAGAACTACTATTTTCAGGTTCTCAGCAAGTGCCATCTTGCTGAAATAATAAGGCGGGATCCAAGACTTCTTGATGCACCAGGTATAAATATTTTTGTTGAAAAATTGCACCATTCAGGAGTACAACTTTAATAACCGTCCAACTCCACAGTTCTGATGCTTTTCCACCCCAATACTGTTATTGATATGAAATATTCTTTCACTGATGTAGTGGCCGAGAATGGAGAGAATTGGAGTGTCGGACAAAGGCAGCTTGTTTGCCTTGCTAGGCTACTACTGAAGAAAAGAAGAATTTTGGTCCTAGATGAGGCAACTGCATCCATTGACACTGCCACTGACAATTTAATTCAGAAGACAATTAGGGAAGAAACAAGTGGATGTACAGTCATTACAGTAGCACATAGAATTCCTACAGTTATTGATAATGATCGGGTTTTGGTCCTTGATGAAGGTATGTGCAGACTCAGTATGTACTTCAAGTTCAATATATGTGGTCATACCATTAAGGATGATGAAAACATTATCTCATAACGAAGGTTATCATCCAAAAGAATTTAATGGGGGACTGAAAATGGGTGTTATGTTTCAAAATATGGTACCATATTATTTCACCCCTTTGTGGAAGTTGCTGACAAGCATTACTATTTTGACTTGTACAGGGACAATTGTAGAGTATGATGAGCCGGCTCAATTGCTGCAGAACAATTCTTCTTCATTCTCAAAGTTAGTCTCAGAATTTTTGAGGAGATCATCCCAAAGTAACTTCCAAAAAAGATAGAGAATGAGGACAGGCAGACCACTATACTGTACATAGAGAAAATACTAGAAAAGTTAGGCCCAATGCTGAGCACAATTAGTTTTGGCATTGGAGCGCAGCTCAAGAAACAATGACTGATTACATTAGCAACTTAAGGATTAATGTTAACGTATATTTGGGGCTCCTGATCATAGTATATTCTTAGTTGCTGTTTTCCTGTCACGAACTTGACTGATTTTCTAACCAAATTTTCCTTTCAAAAATATATACGTTTTGCAATTGATGATTGTTTCCAGATTCGTGCAAAATTGTTGATAATGTTAAGATCTGTGGAGGAGGCATAACAGATATTTTGTTATTTTAAGCCATCAACTTGCTCCAACAGACCATTATCGTCAAAATATTAAAAGTTAGTCCTTAAAATAGTGACGTAACTTCTATATTTTAATGTTAATTATTCATGTAACTTGTATGATTTAATGTAATATTCCTCAAAAAGAAAAAAGATTTAATGTAATATTTAATGATTCATATTTACTTAACTTAAACTTAGTCTCGTATAGAAAAAAAGAATATCTCACTTTTTTTTTTTTTTGGTGAATTCTCACTTGATACATCATACCAAGTGTCAAAAAATAACAACTATTTTCAGTTAAGAATTTAAATACGTTTTTATTCTCAGTTCAAACTCTGTTTTCTACGAGTTGTTCCCTGCGTAAAGAAAAGGAGGTCTAAAGTGACTAAGGGATTAACTGATTAAGGAAGTGAATAACAATTATATATGGGAAAAAAACCAAACTGCGCATGTGTTCACGGATTCTCAGAAGTCAGAACAAAAAGAAGCATTCAAGAAGGTGTAGGAGATCTCAGATATGCCAAATTCAAACTTTACATATAAGAGATATTTCAGATATGGCAAATCCAAACTTTACATACAACAGACATTTATTACAGCAATGTAAGTGCAATACCAAGTTCTCTAATCACATCGCAAAAAAAAAAAAAAAAGAGCACCTACAATGTGCAGTGCATTTACAGCAACTGAACCAAAACCATCCATTGTGCATTTACATATTGAAAACAGAACAAATAATAAAACCAAGTTCTTTAATCACACTACCAAAAGAAACCGGCACCTACTGTGCCCATGTATATAATGAAATCAGATCAAATTGCAAAACAAAGAAGTCTTCCTTTGCTCTTCAAATTGATATAACTTGAAATGTTGTGCTCTTCAACTGTTGTTTACACTTGTAGGTGTTAACATAGGTGTCTCCTATACAGGTCCCTTGTTGAGCATAAATTTTGTGATTTTTTTATTGGGGAATAATGGTGATTCAAGCATCAAATATTGACTGCTTCTTCCATTTATTTTGTTCCTTTCAAAGACCGTGGAGTCGCTGAGTCAAAGACAAGGGTACTTTGGTGCTCAACGAATTGGAGATACATTCTGCTAGCTGAAGACCCTGCCAAAAAAAAAAAAATCAAATTGAAGTTGCTGAAGAAAATATTTCAGAGATCATCAAGGATTGGAAGAGAAACAAAGAAGAGGAAGTGGAGACGGGTCGAGTGAAATGGAGTATTCACTCAACCATTGTCACATCTGCTTATAAAGGAGCACTTGTTCCGGTTATTCTTCTCTGCCAAATTCTCTTTCAAGTTATGCAGATGGGAAGCAATTATTGGATTTCTTGGGCCACAGGGTCAACAACAAGCAGCTCATGGGAACATTTGTTTTTCTTTCTTGTGGTGGCACCATCTTCATGCTGGGAAGAATAGTTTTAGGGTGTGTTCGATAGAGTCGAATGAAATGAAAGTAAATTTAGATAAATATTTTGAATTAAAGTAGAGTGTAAAAGTGTATATCCCACTTCATTTTACCATTCATTTCATTCTTTTTCAGCTCTCTTTCACTGCAAACGAACAGGGTGTTAATAGCTTCTTAGCCTTTGTTTGGTGAACGTGAAAGCAGACCGAAACGATAAAGATTCTAATTCAACTGCTAAAACATACAAGGGCCACAACACGTTACTACACAGTGCGAGTGCATAATCTTATTTACAACACGTACTTCAATCCAACCTTTTTAGTACACTGCTTCAACCAATGCTCAGTACCTAACTATCTTATACATCATGATCTTGTTTATAACACAACACGTACTTAATCAATCCAACCTTTTTAGTACACTGCTTCAACCAATGCTCAGTACCTAAATATCTTATACATTATTATTAATGGTGACGGTTATCAACACTAATTGGGTCTAGCAGAAGGAGTTAGTTTCTTACAAAGTGACAAATCAAGTTCAAATTGATCTCCATTGGTAGAAGTGTCGACGCTTAGTACGACCGTGTTTCAAACAAAATTGTCTCGAAAAGAAGATTATAAGGAAAAAAAAAACAGTGGCGGGTGAAGACCCTGCACTTCAAGACAAACGGAACCAGAAGCAATTGTACATAAGAAAAAGTGATAGTGATACCACCTTAGGTATAATTTACGGATTCAAACCCATGTCACGAGGAATTCATATTTTGGGGGCCTGGCTGGCTTGCCCTGCATGTGCATGCCTTTCTTTCTTACCCTGCCAGTGTTATGACTCTGATTCTTTCTTTTCCCTAGAAAATTATCCACTGATGGGAATTCACTTTTGGCCATGCACTAATGGTAATTAACGACAGCTGTTCTAAACAACAACTACAGAATATCCTCGTTAAATTTCAAAACCTTGTTTGTTGATTTTGAGTGCGGGTCTTGCATCACCATGACTCAATTATAAGCTATAGTTGATTTGGTAGAAAGAAAAGAAACAGTTGAGAAATATGGTAGAAGAAAATAAGAAAAGTGAATAAAAATATGTGAGAAAAAGTGAGAATAAAGGTGTTTCATTTAAGAGAAATACTAAAGAAATAAAGAAAAGATGAATAAGTGAATTAAAATAGATGAAAAATAAGGTAGAAGTAACTAGGAGGTCCTACGTAGTTTTATTTATCTCATCTCTCATTTCTCCTCTACTAAACACATTCACATTTTTATTTCCCACATACTTCTTTCCTCTAAAAAAATCAGCCAAATTATGAAAAAGTGACTAAGGTTCCACATATAGGTATAGGGGTTTTCACGGGTCGATTTGGATTGGATTTGCAAAAAATGAAATTAGAACCAATCAATTTTCATTGGTTCGGATTTGTTTGAATTTCTCAATTTTTTTACACAACCCAAACCAAATCAACCCAATCAAGAATGAGTTGGTTTGGTTCGAATCAATCGGGTCACTTGCTATGCAAGTGTGCAAAATTTTGATTTGAGAAAAAAGAAAAATACATAAATTTGTCCAAAAATTCACATATAATCTTGTCATTAAAAGGTGTAAGTAACATATTTTGTTGTAATTGAGTTACATAAACTAAATAATAACAAAAATTACAAAAAAAAAATTGATTATTCCCTAAAACTTCATGCATAATAATCAATAATTTTACCAAAATAATAATAATTAATAATAGAAAAACTCACATAATTTGTTTGGTTTGGGTTCATCGGGTTTGTAAATCACAAATTCGATACCCAAATCAATCACCATTAGGTTTGGTTGGTTTGATTCAGGTTGGACCCAATTAGGTTAAAAATTCAAACCAATTTAATTGCAATACTAAGGGGGATTAATTTGCTCAATTAAAACTTGTGCAACCAAAATTGCACAACTATGATACTTGAGAAAATCAAAACTTCATTTAAGCCTTAAAAATGTAATAATCAATGCTATTTTAAAATGATATGATGAATAAAAATATTTTTTTTTTGAAAAAAATTTCTTCAAAAGAGAGAAATAAAAATGTGATATGTTGTTTCGAGGCCAAACTAATGTCTTAGAGGACTAAGAGTGTGTTTGGTAAGGTTTTTGAGAAGTTTATAAACTCATTTGACTAGCTTATAAGCTACTTTGATCAAAATAAGCTTGTTTGGTACACGAGCTTATTTTAGTAGCTTATAGCTTATTTTTCATAAGTTACTTGAAGTAGCTTATGGAAAATAAGCTACTAGCTTTTTTCTTCTCAATTTTATCCTCACTAATTTATTTAAAATTCCTTTTTACCCTTTTACTTATTTTAACATTCTTACAAACACTAGATCACATATTTATTTTCTTAGTTATTTTGAAACTTGGGATTCTACTTTTTTTTATTATTTTGTTTAATGTTAAACTATTTATTTTAATGAATTAATACATTATTTATTTTTTATTTTATTTAAATATTTGGTCACTAAACAAAAATTGATAAAAAATCAAAATTATAAAGAAAAAAATATTTTTGTTTTAAAATAATATTATTAATTAAAAAAATATTTAAAAAATGATTTTAAAAAATATAAGTTTATTTAATTTAATCCTACTTTTTTAAAAAAGGAAAATTTTGATTTAAAACAATATTGGTATATTAAAATAAATATGAGTAAAATCATCAAATGTTTACTATTTTTTTATAATACATAATTATTGTCCTACTTTTTAATATGATAAGTTATTAAAAATAAACTCAAATATTAGAAATATTAAATATATCCTTTTACGTCATTTGACATTTATCAGCTAGCTTATCAGTTAATCTTACCAAACACTTTCAATTAAATCAGCTAGCTTATAAGCTTCCAGCATTTCAGCTCCTAGCTTATAGCTTATAAGCTTTCAACTAGCTTATCAGCTAGTTTTACCAAACATAGCCTAAGATATGGTTGGATAAATTTCTCTATAAGCATTAAGAGAAGAAAATAAAAAGAAAAATAAAATAGGTTTTTATAAGTTAAAATTAACTTATACGTAAATTAATTTATAAGTTAATTTTAGCTCATGGAAAAACTTATTTCATTTTTCCTTTCTATTTTTTCTTCTATAAATGATACATTCGAGGGCAAATTGGATTATTAGTTATTGAAATGTTATATCTTCTTACAAATTCTCATCCTATCTTATAAAGGAAATATTAAATAAAAAATAATGTATTTAATGCCTTGAAAATATAAAATATATTTAATACTTACTTTATAAAAGAAGTAAAAAGATTAATAAGAAAATATTGTAGAAAAATTTAAAATTATTCATTAGTTATTAGTTATTACAATGAAAAGTGTAAACCTTCATAAAAAAAGGGTTAATTAAAATTTTAGACCCTAAACTTTTTCAAAATTCGATTTTTAGTCCCTAAACTTTAGTTTGACTGGTCAAGGTCCCTAAACTTTTTAAAAATTTAGTTTTTAGTCCGTGAACAAAATTTTGATCGGTCAAAGTCCCTAAACTTTTTAAAAATTCGATTTTAGTCTCTAAACTTTTTAAAAATTTAGTTTTTAGTTCCTGAACTAATAAGATTTCAAAGACTAAAAATCAAATTTTTAAAAACTTTAGGAACTAAAAACCAAGTTTTTAAAAAGTTTAGGGACCTTGACGGATCAAACTAAAGTTTAGGGACTAAAAATAGAATTTGAAAAAAGTTTAGGGACCTTGATCAGTCAAACTAAAGTTTAGAGATTAAAAATCGAATTTTGAAAAAGTTTATGGACTAAAAACTTAGTTAACAAAAAAAAATGAAAAATGTAAACCACTGCTTAGTCTTAACATGAAGAGTAAAACCTTTCGTAGTCGCAAGCGAATTTCTACGGGTCTAGTGCGTTTCTTCCGTTTTCTTTGAGAGAATCAGAGAGAGTGGCCGTCTTCTTTATCTTTTCCTCTATAGTACAAAAAGTTGGCTGCCTTGTGTCATTCAATCCCAAGGGGAATGTCCATAATGCAGGCCACCCTATAGTAATTGGTTTAGACGCACCAAAAATAAGAACAAAACAAAAGAGTAATAAAGAAGTCTTTAAGTAAGGTTCAGCATTCGAATTATGGGAACAGAACAAAAAAAGATAAGAGAACTTTTTACTCCACTCGAACAAAAAAAGGTAATCGTATTTAAAAATTCACCATCAATTTTAATAAATTTCTTTAATTTGTACGAGATCGCATAAAGATTTTCTTCCTTTTAAGTTGTACAAGATCGCATAAACATTTTCTTCCGCTAAATTCATACTACGTAATTTAACTTTTTTTTTTTTACTGCAACTATGTAATTTAACTTGTAACCAAAAAAATATGTAATTTAACAACTTTAGCTAATCAAATTTGCTTTACTCCTCTAATATTTATACCTTTTTCTGACTAGCTAATCATATTAGACGTATAGTCAATATTTTCAGTAATAAAAGATATACGTTACAGGAGGCAGTACATGCAATCTCTTCTGCATGTATAGGTCATGCCATTTGAGTCTAAGATAGGTACCAAGAAAGGGAAACCATATTCATTACAAAACTGTAAGATGTGCATAATAGTAAATGTCATAATTATTAAACATTATTATCGTTATTTCTCTTTAATACGACATGCATGCATTCCATTTAGCATTACAGACAAGATGGCTAAAGTCCCTTTCTTTGTTCCTTTCCCTCTCTTCCAAATCATAAGCCTCAAGGCGTAAAACTCACGTTATTATGTCCCTAGCGGCATCTCTATTTCTGGTGTGCAAAACTCACGCTCCAAATGTTGAACGCCACAAAACTTTATTATGGCTACCAAATTTCAGCATGCTGATAAATTTTTGTGCACAAGTCATGCAAATCAATTATGTATGGAAGGCAAAAATTTTGCGCCTGAAACTAAGAACAAAAAATTTTGTGCCCTCTAAATCTCTCATTTTAATGTGCCTAGCTAAATGTGTGCTCCATGTCCCACTACAAATGATGACACGATCCTTGAAATTTCCTAAGTGAATGAATGGGGTCTACAGAATTTCAATAATTTAATAAAAATATCCTCCTTGTCTGTGAGTTCACGGATCAGAGAATCTCAATCTTTATAAGCCTTCTTTTTAACTTTTCCTCCACCATAGATAACTCATAAGTGCGTGGCCACCCTCACAAATCCTATCTAGTGGCCATTTTCCTTTTGTCATCTAACATGCTACCACAACAGTTTATAACTGGTGCTATCTCTTTTCTCTTCCCTTGAGCGTTTTGCTTTTGTTACCAACCTCAACCAGAACACTGTTTAAGTTCGTGTCATGTTGGCCAATTACGGATCCAACTTTTGTTTCCTTGTACTTCACTGTTTACAAGGTTAATTATTAATCCACACCCTCAGTCTCACTTCCTAGAATTTTCATTTTTCAACAACTTTTTTAGTCCAAGAGAATAAGCATATATTCTGTTAGTGGTGGTGTGCTTTCACTTTTTGCTTTTATGAGGGGTCTGAAAGGCCTCTTTACACTGCTGCTTGCAACTAGAATTGAACAAAGTGGTAGTGACTAGTGAGAGTGTCCTTTGTTGTAAAAGGGTCATCTCTAATTTGGTGTACTAGTACTACTACTACTATGCCTCCTTCACACTTCCCTCTTCGTTGGGAGAGCACAGGAGACCGATGGTGGTATGCATCTCCCATTGATTATGCTGCTGCAAATGGCCTCTATGATCTGGTCACTGAGCTTGTCCACCTTGACACCAACCTCCTCATTAAGCTCACTTCCCTTCGCAGAATTCGCCGCCTTGAAGCCGTGTGGGACGATGAGTCTAAGTTTGAGGATGTTGCCAAGTGTCGGTCCAAGGTTGCAAGGAATCTTATGCTTGAGTGTGAGACAGGAAGAGGGCACAACTCTCTCATCCTTGCAGGCTATGGTGGATGGCTTCTCTACACTGCTGCTTCGGCCGGGGATGTGGATTTTGTTCTTGAGTTGTTGGGGAGAGACCCTTTGTTGGTGTTTGGTGAGGGAGAGTATGGTGTCACTGACATGCTGTATGCTGCAGCCAGGGGCAAGAACTGTGAGGTCTTTAAGCTCCTGCTTCAGTCTGCTCTTTCAAGAAAGGAGTGCCTTGGTGGCAGTGAAGCAGAATTGGAACAGAAGTTGGATGAAGGTGCTAAGGTTTTCAAGAGGGATGTGATGAATAGGGCCATTCATGCTGCTGCCAGAGGAGGGAATTGGGAAATACTGAAGCAGATTCTAGAAAGTGTTTCTGTTTCTCAGATTTTGTCTTATAGAGATGCCCAAGGATGTACTGTCTTGCATGCAGCAGCTGCAAGGGGCCAGGTTGAGGTGAGGCACATTACTTAAGAGTGTGTTTGTTTTATGTCAATTCCACTTTCCAAGGCACGTTTGAACGCCAATTCCACTCTCATAGATCATTGGCGTTCAATATGAGTAAACGGAAATTCAAACACAGTCTTAGTAGTTAGTTTAGTGCATATTCGGTGAAGAAGTCCCAAATTATGGTTTTGGCCAAAGTAACTTTTGCCTAAATCATGGTTTGGAGATTCTCAAAGGAAAACCAAACACACTTTGAATGTGCTAGTAGAAAATTCAGAAGCCCTACTTGTTTAATGGTATTGTTATACTTAGAAGTCCTAAGGACATAGATATTAGATCCTTAATAAATTATGGACATAGATATTAGATCCTTAATAAATTATGGACATAGATATTAAATCATGGTTTGGAATTCTCAAAGGAAAACCAAACACACTTTGAATGTGCTAGTAGAAAATTCAGAAGCCCTACTTGTTTAATGGTATTGCTATACTTAGAAGTCCTAAGGAAATAGATATTAGATCCTTAATAAATTATGGAAAAGCCTGGTTTATTTTATGGATCACTGGAATGCCCTTTTTTATTCATTTGGCCAGGGAGGCTTGATAACTACATAAGTAGAGTATGAAAAATGTTTATAGATACTACAGAACATCTAGTTCGTTGAATTATCAAGCTTCACAATAGATCAGGCTCCTCAAAGATGAATGTGAAATATAAAATATTTAGTGAACTGTTCAGATAGTACTACACACAAATTGTGTGAATTCCTCCTTCAGTGATTCTCAATGCTTTATTCCAATTGGCTCCTTTTGGCACCTGACTTGGGTGCAAACCTTGCAATCTTGTATAATAGACTAAAATCATGCGTTAAATATTTGGAAGGAGAGCTTTGCCACCCATAATGGTCCTATCCAATCCGAACAGGATTGCCTCCAATGGAAGATACCTGTGGTCTAGAAAAAAAAAAAAAGAGGCTAAAATCAGAGTTAAATGTTAAATATTTTTGGGGGCAGTTGATGCTACAAATGTTTTGTATGTCCAAACTTTTTGCATCTTCTTCGCGGTTAATAAATTAATTGTTACTTATTTTCATTATTTTAATGATGCAGGTGGTGAAAAATCTAATTGAATCCTATGATATCATCAACTCAGCTAATGCTCAAGGCAATACAGCATTACATGTGGCTTCTTACAGAGGTTACTTACCCGTGGTAGAGATTCTGATTGGAGCATCTCCCTCATTAGCATCGTTAACCAATCACTATGGAGATACTTTTCTTCACATGGCAGTGGTTGGTTTCAGAAGCCCTGGTTTCTGTAGACTGGACAAACACACTGAGCTCATGAAGCAACTGACAAGTGAAAACATTGTGAACATGAAGGACATCATCAATGTCAGAAACAATGATGGAAAAACAGCTCTTCATGTGGCTGTGATTCACAATATCCAATGTGATGTACTGGAATTGCTGATGTCTGTTCCATCAATTGATTTGAACATTCGCGATGCTGATGGGATGACCCCTTTGGATCATCTTAGGCAAAGATCACGATCAGCATCTTCTGATGTTTTAATCAAGCAGTTAATTTCAGCTGGAGGGATCTCTAATTATCAGGACTATGTGACAAGAAATGTCCTTGTTAAGCATCTTAGGACTCATGGTATTGGAGGCAGTCCTGGAACATCATTCAGAATACCAGATTCTGAGATATTGTTGTACACAGGCATTGAGAATTCATGTGATGCAAATTATGACCAGGCAAGTGTAGAATCAAATTCATGGTCAAGTGAAATAAACAATTATGACTCAGCCAATTCTCCATGTAACAGCAAGTCTAGTTCTGTCAATTATGGTGCAAGGCGCTTAAAGTTTCTGCTCCAAAGTTCTTCTAGAAGAAGAGTCACAAAAGAAGCAGCCTCAGAGTTAGAAGATGATGCTTCTGTGAATTCTTTCAGTTCAAGGAACAACTTGGAAGAAGACTTTCCAATCCCATTGAGGCAAAGATACTCAAAAATGTGTTCTCTTCCAAACAACAAAAGAACACTATCTATAAGGACTTATCTTCCAAGTCCTTCAGCCAAAAAATATTTTCATGCAGGCCTAATGCAAGGGGTGATTAAGGTAAAGCCACAAGTGCCTCTTCCTGTTCATTCAACTTCTGATCTTTTTCAAGAACTATCTATCTCTTCTCATTCTTCGAATAATAAGCAAAAACGTGTTGATATAATGGGACCCTCTTGCTCCAATCGACCAATGGATGGTGGTGGTAACCTACAGTTGAACTATAAGCAGGGCTCTTTCAACAAGAAATTGATGAACCGGTATTTTTCTTTTGGAGCACATGGCCAGGCTTTGGAAGATGCAAATAGCTGCACAATGTCAAATGGCAGTTCTAAGCAATTTAGTTCTTTAGTTGCATAAATGTTAAATAGGAGCTTAGAAAAAATTTGTGCTGATCACGTTTGAAAAGTTCGTGTGGAATATGCAACAATAATAATTAACAATACTAATGATACATGTTCAGTGTTCAAATATACTTTGAAAGACCAAGGAAGTCTAGCTCAGTTGATTGAGCAGTGTGCGTGAGTTATTGTAAACTTCCTGGTACATGTCTTCGATTCCTACTGATAAAAACATATATATACTTTGAAAGTCAACCACCAAGTCCAAATTCAACTAGCAACATGCTTCTTACTTTTCTTGTCAGAATTTCCTACTTAGCATACAACTGATTTCTGAAGATTGACTTAAATCTATTTTTAGTCCCTATAGTTTTATGATTGTGCAATTTTAGTCCCTGAAATTTTTTTATTCACTTTTGGGCCTTGCGTTCTTAAAATTTAGCAATTTTGATCCACCATTAGTTCATCGTCGATTTTTTAACAGAAACTGTTAACCTGACATCACCAACATGCCAATGTCATATCATCACCAACATGTTATGTCAACAATTTCTGTTAAGAAATTGGCGACAAATTAATGGTGAACAAGAATTACAAAATTTTAAAAACACGCCCACAACACAATAAGGATAGTGTTGCATTAAAACAACACTTACGTTTTAATTGTATAGAAAAATAGCACAAAGCAAGGCTGTAGACTAGAATTGTTAAAAGGCACTGCAAGCTCTAGCAAGAGAGAGAGGAATGGAAGGAGAGATGAAATGGGGAAAAAAAAAACTCAACGCAATTGAATCTATTTTTAGGGTATATGAGTGGAATAGAGAGAAAGGGGAGGAGATTTTCTCACATGGAAAAAATAAATTGAAAATTTTCAAATATTAAGATCTCACCATTAATTCTTTTAATTTCTCATTTTATTATAAAAAAATATTATTTTAATGATATTTATTAAAGGATTAGGATCTGTCCAGTAACATTTGGAGAGGATCCATCTCCAGAGTTTAGAGGGAAATCAATACAAGAAAAAAGAGACATTGATCAATATAATAAATAATGTAATAATAGAAAAAAAAAAAAGATAGGAATAAGATGAAAGTGAAGTTGGATATATAATAAGAAAAATGCTAGGAACAATAATAACCCGAATTTTTTTTAAAGAAAAATAACCCAAATGAAATCGCCTATTAATATTATCCACATGTAACAAAAGACAATGAAAAATGTTTGTTTGTGCGAATTCATATAGTTCGAAAAGTGTTATACAAAGCAACTCCTCCCAATTTCTGCCAAAAATGATCTAGTTTTTTTTTTTCTATTATTTTATTATTTAATATCACTCCAATCATATTTAAACAAGTGGATCCGAACTGTGTCGCACAAAGACTATTTCGTACCATGCAGCACCATTGATAAATAAATAGATGACCTAGGAAAAAAAGATAAGATAAAATGTAAACTTTGATTTTAAAATAAATAAATAATAAAATAACGTAAACAAAAACAACACGCACGTGAACAATACTCTCAAGTCCAAACTCTGACACTACAAATCGAAAAACATGTTAGATTTAAAATACTCTCAAGTCCGAACTTTGACACTATAAATCGAAAAGCATGTTAGATTTATTCAACGAGAAAGTAGCAAGCACGTGTAGATCCACTATACATGCTAGATTTGTAGTTATGTTTCAACTACCAAGTACATTCCAATTTTTAAGGGAGTCGTGGGTATAAAAGTGCAAGAATCAGTTGTCCCAATTGCAAGAATCAAACTTAGAGTGCAAGACCTTTGAAGTGGTTAATTGGTTCGGTATAGGAATTAAGAACTGAGCAAAATGACCACTGAAAGTGACAATGCTAATGCTGATAGAAAGGCCATTAATGATTGGCTTCCTGTCACTGCCTCTCGAAATGCAAAATGGTGGTACTCTGCTTTCCACAACATCACGGCCATGGTTGGTGCTGGGGTCCTCACTCTTCCTTATGCCATGTCTATGATGGGCTGGTACATCCTCTTTAACTTTAAACTATGTCTATAGACTTTGATAATAACTATCTTAAAAGTTATATGTTGACAGTGTAAAATTAACATGATCTTACTTTTTATTTTTCTTAATTGTGATGTATTAACAGGGGTGCGGGGACAGTAATATTGCTCTTGTCATGGGCCATCACCTTGTTTACCCTATGGCAAATGGTTGAGATGCACGAAATGATCCCTGGTGTGAGATTCGATAGGTATCACGAATTGGGGCAGCATGCCTTTGGGGAGAAGTTGGGTCTCTATATCGTGGTTCCTCAACAGCTACTTGTTCAGGTTGGCACGTGCATTGTGTACATGGTCACAGGAGGCACATCACTAAAGAAGTTTCATGACACTGTTTGCCCCACGTGCCAAGACATTAGGACCTCGTATTGGATTGTTATCTTCGGTTCTGTAAACTTCATCCTCTCTCTGTGCCCCAACTTCAACTCTATTTCTGCTGTCTCTTTCGCTGCAGCCGTCATGTCTATCGCGTAATCAAACTCCTTTATCTTTGAATTTTATATTTATGTGTGGAAGAGTTTTGCATTCCATACTGCTCGAACAAGATTGTCTCCAGTGTTGTCTAGACCGAAGAAGTTTAGCCGAAAATATAATTATTTTAATTAATAATTAACTTTTTATAATAAATGCATATTGTTTTGTGTGTACTAGCTAATTGATCCTCATCCTTACTAGTTGTTGTTATTGTTATAATATATATGTACAGTTACTCAACCATTGCTTGGGTGGCTTCCATTGACAAGGGAAGACTACCAGATGTGGACTATGGCTACAAAGTACACAGCACTGCTGATGGTGTATTCAACTTCATGTGTGCCATGGGAGAGGTAGCATTCTCTTATGCAGGTCACAATGTGGTTATGGAAATCCAAGCAACAATACCTTCTACTCCTGAGGCACCTTCCAAGAAAGCAATGTGGAAAGGAGCTGTAGTTGCATATTTAGGAGTGGCCTTTTGCTATTTCCCTGTGGCCTTCATTGGATATTATATATTTGGCAACTCTGTCGAGGATAATATCCTCATCACACTAGACAAACCCACTTGGCTCATTGCTGCAGCTAACATGTTTGTTATTGTCCATGTTATTGGAGGCTATCAGGTAACTAAATTTCAATATTTTCTTATTCTCCATGTTTCAATATTTTGTTACAATGTTATGCTCATTATTTGCAAAAAATAGGTATTCTCAATGCCAGTGTTTGATATGTTGGAAACCTTTTTGGTGAAGCACTTAAATTTTCCTCCTAGTTTTACACTCCGCTTTGTTGCTCGCACTACATTTGTAGGTATGTGATAGTTATGGACTTTGTCATTAGTTTTGAGTTATTATAAATAAATAAATACATGGATAGATATATATTGTTTAACTATATCCTTTTGTTTCAGCAATGTCAATGTTAATTGGCATATGCATCCCGTTCTTCGGTTCTCTTCTTGGATTTCTTGGAGGATTTGCCTTTGCCCCAACATCATACTTTGTAAGCAAAAGCAAGGCATTCTTTATTTATTTTTTATTTTTTAATTACCAAGCAAAGGTGCTCAATTATATTCATATATTATCTTTATTGCAGCTACCCTGTATCATATGGCTTAAACTCTACAAACCAAAGAGATTTAGTTTCTCTTGGATAATCAATTGGGTACGTTAACTGAGATTGTGAGATTTCCTTAGATAATCTCCTCGTGTCTAGTAATTTATTGAGACTAACTTATTTTATTTTATTACATTACAGATATGCATTGTGCTTGGGGTGCTATTGCTGATACTGGCTCCAATTGGTTCATTAAGAAAAATCATTGTTTCAGCCGAGCACTACAAGTTCTTTTCGTGAAGAATTGCTTGGAACAACAATTATTTGATGATAGTTAGCTTAGATTATAGTTCAATTTAGTTGGGAATTAGAGACTATGCAGTATGCATAGTCCTTCTTCTATATTATGTTAGACTTTAGGATTAGGTAGCAAAAAGTTTAGATGTTTCCTCTTTTTTTTCCTTGATAGAATATTTTGTTAGGATTCATTGAATTATTTTATTTGTAGAAGATTTTTTAGCTTGATTAATTTTAACTAGAATGGAGTATTATTTTAGTTATCATGTTGGTCCCCAATCTTTCTCTCATGCGTTGCCTTGTATTGCTGAAACTATGTTGCATGAAATGATACGAGTTTGTTGACATAAAAAATAAAACTAAATTATTATTTTTATAAAAATACGAAAGGAAGTTATTCATTTTATTTCTTAAAAGATGGAGATTATTATTCTTCAGAGAAGAAGTGAAATTAAAATAAGTATTACAAACAACCTATTTTTTATAATTTAAAATAAGTTAGATATTATCATATTGTCAGTCAGGTTACTCAGGTATTTCTAAAAAATGAGAGTTTCACGATAATGAAATAAAAAATAAATAAATAGTGTTTATCACTGACATCCTATTTTGAAGAAAATATTTAATTTAAATAAGATAATAATTAAATTATTTTATAAGAATTAAATTTAAATATAATAAAATTCATGTAAATTTTATTTTTATTTCTTACATTAATTATTTAGCATTTTCGTTACATAAATTATTTAGTATTACTAATTCAATCTAAATAAAATATATGAATAATATATAATTCTCACAGTTAACATGCTAGTCCAAGTAACATTGAAGTCAACACCGAGATGTAATTCCCAATCAAATTAATGTAGGGCTACGGGCTATATTATATTTACGAGGAAACCTAGTACTTTTTTTCGCATTTTCTTTTAAAAGTGACTTATTTATGAGATGATTAAAATTATTTTTTTAGAGAATGAATTAATAAAAATATATTATAGAGTATTGATTAAAGAAACAAAGCTAAAAAAATATATAAGAAAATTTTATCAACAAATCTACCATACTCCTTCTCTTCCAAAATAATAGTCTTTTTTTTTTTTTACATGAACAAAATCAAATAATTTCATTAATGATCAAGTAGTAAATACAATTAAGAATCTGATAAAAAAAACTGAGTCTTGCGTGTCCTGTTGCCATCCTAGCACTGGTAAGCACGGTTCCTCCGATCTTGTCACAACCACCTGAAAAGCACCATATGCATCTCTTGTTCTCTACAACACATACCCCATTCTGTTGAATTTTCCGTTGCATGAAATGCAGCATCAATGTTGAATTCTATAGGCACTGTGCACAGAGTACAAATCGTTCCTTTCAGGAGACCAAATTTTAATGTTATGATTCATTGATTAAAAAATATTCAATTGATATAAATATAGACAAAAAATTTCTCAATTTTTTAACTACTTTTGTTATAAATTATCTCACTATCCACAAATAACAAATATATTTTATTATTTACCAACTTATTTTTACGATAGATGTCTCTTTTCAATACAAGTATTAATTGATCTTCTTAATTATGTTTAGGAACATTTGTTGAAAAAAATAACTTAAAAAAGTTAAAAAGACTATTATTTTGAGAAAAAAAAACTAAAAACTAAAAAGATTATTATTTTAAAATGGAGGAACTATTTCCTGATAAAAAAAAAAAGATCTACCATTATTTTTCAATTCATATCCCCACTATATTTTTGAATAAAAAAATTATTTATCGATTTCTTAATTATTGTCCCTAAAACACTCTTTAACAAAATACAAATATATTAAAAAATATATTGTTAAAATTTCTCTTATATCTATTACATTTACATGTTTAATTCATATTTTATGTCTATTGTCTTTTGGTATTTTAAATAGAGAGAAAAATATGTTAAATGATTCCTTAAATTCTTATGACCAATCTTATTTAAGCTGTCTAACCTAATACGTAACTTTGCATCAAAAAAACCTAATACGTAACTCACATAATAAATAAATTATGTCCCCCCCAAAAAAAAAACACTCAAAACGTTAAACAAGTTAGAGCTTAGATAATTTTTAAAAAAGTTCTTTTAAACTAATTAACTTATTTAAATAAATAAATGAAAATATATAATATTTTTGTATTCATGCTATAAATATATTTACCCTATAAAAATTATCTAGTCTATTTAAAAATTCAATATATAGACCTTTCTTTAAATAAATTTTTTAATTCAATATTTAAGGAAAGTCTGACGTAATTAAATAAAAAGTTATATCAAATAAAACTTATAACTGTTTCAAAAATAAGTCTGGCATATTTGAGACAAAGTATAACTTAATCCGTTTTCATGTCCATGTGACGAATGAAAGCAAAAAAATGTATAAATTGTGATTTTTCAATAATAATGCTTCTGATTCTGTAAAATAATAATAATAATAATAATGGTTCTGATTAGTTACCAACTTAAAAGCCTAGACTGGGTTCCCTTTTCAACCGCTAAAATTGCATAGCCTTTACTAACATTGGTTGGCACAAGTGGTAGCGACTTGTGTTTCTTAACCAAGTGATCCAGGATTCAAATCCTGGTGATGCCACTTTGGGTATGAATCGGATAAGCTCACACCGCCGCCGCCATCCTAGGCGCACTTCAACGAAGTGTTACTGGAAGCCGCACGAAAGGAGTGCGGCACCGGCACCAATGCCGACGCAAGCTGCATCGTCTTTGTTATAGGTATATTAATTACAAATTTTAAATTGACTTAAATATGTTTTTAGTCCTTCAAATGTGGGTCATTATTTTTTTAGTCCTCAAAATTTGAAATTATTTTTTTTAGTCTCTGAAATTCGTAAAATACTCTTTTTAAATCGCTGAAATCAAGTCAATAAAAGAAATTAAAACGATTTTTAAAATAGTTAATGGGTTTTTAATTTTTTTATTGACTTGATTCTGGCAGTTTTTAACTGCTAGAAAATTGTACTTTAAAATATAAAATAGAAAATCAAATTCTGACGGTCAAAAGTTGTTACAAATTGCGAATTTCTTACTCTCCGTTTGGCTGACACCGTGCACAATGACTAAAAAGAGTATTTTATGAATTTTAGGTACTAAAAAAAATAATTTCAAATTTGGAGGACTAAAAAAATAATAACTCATATTTGAAAGACTAAAAACATATTTAAGCCGTTTAAATTTATTGGTTTACCGGTTATACCAGTTGCCCTTCTTTAATCTCAACCACCCAATATTTTATAAATATATCTAACGGTGATAACTAGTGCCTCACCGGTGTCCTATTTTTTTAGTGCTTCATATTAGACAAATCCTGTAGACGAATATATTGTTTTCTCGTAATGTGAAACTCCACTTATAAATATGGCTTTAAATCATATTAATTGTTTTGAACCAGAGAAGTTGTTCCATATATTGACTTAGGGGGTGATTCAAGTACTACTAGAGGTATGATAAACGAGGATAATTTTATGTTGTTGCAATATATGATGAAAAACATGTTTTGATCTAGTGTTATAGATAAAGCTAAATTTAATTAAGAGAGGAAACCTAATAAATAAGCTCAACATTTTATGATTTGTTAACGGAAGCAAATCATTTGTTTCTTAAGTAATAATGTAACTTTAAATCTTGACTGCCTATTAAGATTATATGATTCACATTTTTTTTTACTGCAAAATTTATTTATTTCATTCTCTTATAAAAAAAAACTTTCTCACTAAAAATATCTCTAAGTGTTAGGTGCATCAAATATATCATACGCAGTTATTTTTTAACTGAGCTTTTCTCTAAGATAAAATTCAGCAACCTAAAAATTATAGTTAATCACCGAACATGTAGATCAATTTTATAGAATTATTTTAGCTTAACCAATGATCTTAAGTTCGAGTCTTGAGTATAACTTGCACATTATATTTATTTCAACTTAACTAGTGATCCTATTTGAATCTTAGGCATATAGTTGCGTTAAATATTTGGAAAAAGAACTTTTCCATAATAGTTCTAGCTAACTCGAGCAAAATTGCCTCTTACGAAGGATACATGTGGTTTATAAAAAAAATATTTAAAATAGTTTTTAATTGTTTTAAAAAATAACTGTATAAATATATTTTAAGTCCTTATTTGTTGTTTGTGCATAAACCTATTATCCGCTTCATTGAATCATTTGCCTCGTAGTATCCCCTCTTTGCCCGTCCACTCAGGAGTCGTAGACCCATAGTCCACCCTACCCATGGCCGATCATGATCACCCACCCTCACCACCACCACATTCGCTGGCACTCCGGGACCGTACCTTGCCTTCTTCCGATACTCATCATTAGGGTTGTTCATGGTTTGGTTATTCAAATAACCATAATGAGAACTACTTAGGGTCTATTTGGCTAAGCTTATCCAAAAACACTTATATGAGAAGAAAATAAGAAGAAAAATATGAAATGAGTTTCTCCATAAGCTAAAATTAGCTTATGTATAAGCTAACTTGTAAAAGCTCTCTCATATAGCTTTTCTAGAATATGTGAGACTTTTTACAAATTAGCTTACGTATAAGCTAATTTTAGCTTTTGGAGAAGCCCATTTCTTTTTTTTTTCTTCTTCTAGAAGTGCTTTTGGATAAGTTAACCCAAACATGCCCTTAATAACTAGATTACAAGTGGTTATTATAAGCATAACCATAACCAGTTTTGTATAATTCGTTATGATTTGGTATAATTGGTTATTCTTTATGATGGGTAAAATGAGTTGGCAAAGGGCAAGCGTACCCTACGCAATAGTAACAGTGAACTCTAGGAGTCCGGATATCGAACCCAAAGGACCAGTCGGGTACCCAAATAATTAAGCAATCCAGATTTTAAAATCAAATTGAGTGGAATGGTGTTCAATTATTCTTTTCAAAAGAAAGAGAATCAGAGCAGAAAGATTAATGTGAGAACAATTATAATAAAGAAGCCCAGGATTGTGATTTCACATGTACCCCTTTTCCCCCCAATTCTAATCTCAATTAAATCCCTAAATGCATTACTTGTCAGCAACCTCTTAAATTCGTTAATTAACAATGAATCATAGTTAATAACGCTATTTCCCCTAATTTAATTCCCAATTGATCATAGGTGAATTAATTTAGAGCAAATGATGAATCTCAAAGAGGTTGATTAACAGGTTAATCTACTGGAAATTCATACAATAGGTTTGATCATGCAAATTGTACGAATCCAATCACTTCACAGTTCAATTAATCGCAAGCAATTGATCATAGACAAGAGATTAACTTATGTTTAGAGTGAGTGGTCCTAAAAAGCAATAAAAGCAGTGAAGAGATACAAATAACTGAATAACATCGAGATTTTATTAAAATCAGAATCGGGGTACAAAGGTATAGTTACATCACAATCCGGGGCTAAGAGAAACTAGCCACTCATGTTCATGATTAAGCCAGAAAACTCAAAAGAAGACATAAAGATTACAAAAGGGAAGAAACTTTACAGTGGTGATCCCCAATGGTGCTCTCTACGTCCTACCGCAACTCAAAGTCTCTCACAGGACCTCATTCTCACTTAGAACCCTCAGTTTTCAAAATAGAACAAAAGATAAAAATAAAAGGGTTTCTCAGCTCCTATTTATAATAATTCAAAATTCAAATGGGCTGATAGCACAACTTACCACGGCCCTAGTAAAATGACCACGGCCGTGGTCCTTGCATGGTACTCAAGGTCTAATTCTGCTATGCAACTAGCATGGCCATGGTAAATTTACCATGACCATGGTCCTTGCGTTACTTCAATTCTGGCCTTTTTTTCTTGGTCCTCCAGACAGTGGCATTTTTGCTCCAAAAAGTACAATTTTCAACTCTTTTCTTCATGAAGGCTCTTGAGTACCTGTCTTGCATCAACTAACACCAAATAATGAGTTTTACCAATAAAATATATTCAAAATGTATGAAAATGACATCTAAACTCACATCAAAATAAAATCAAAATCCGGTTTATCACTTTATAAAAATCGGTTATATAACTGTTATCAATATATAACCGGTTATATCTAAAACCAGTTATATAACAGGTTATGGATAAATAACCGATTATATAAATGATTATTTAACCAACCCGATCAAAATTCTACGGGTTGGGTCAAAACGAATTTGTGCAATTTTATTGACAAACCCAAATCGAACCAACCCGATCATAAACGGATTGGGTCAATAGGGTTTGAATATTTTAAAATTATTTTTTATTTTGTAAAAATTTAAAAAAAATTAAAACAGTAATTTGTTTTCGCCTAAATCTTTGTAATTATATAATGACTAAATGCCCTCAAAAGAGACCAAATTCTGACAATATTTGATTAATAGAATAAATGGTTTCAATGCTAATACAATATTTTTATCTTAGATAGAAATAAAATACTGTATTAGCATGAGAAAACATAAACAAAATAAAGACAGAAATAAAAATAGTAGTTAAATAAAGAAAAAAATCATGGGTTGTTTAATTTAATAAACTATATTAACAAAAAAGTATAGTGTTTTATATTTAATAATTTAATTTATATATATAATAAATTTAATTAGATGTCACATGTCAGGTGAGGTTGAGTTATGGGTTCAAAAAACAAAACTTGTTACCTGACCCGTACAATTAACGGGTTTGAATGAGTTGGGTCGGGTTTGACCCGAACTCTAAAAAAATCCAAACCGAACTAATTAGATCAGTTTGAGTCGGGTCGGATTCACGGGTTACTCGTACCCGTGAACACCCCTAAGTAACATTTGGAGAGGATCCATCTCTAGAGTTTAGAGGAAAATAAATACAAGAAAAAAAAAGACATTGATCAATATAATAAATAATGTAATAATAGAAAGAAAAAAAATATAGGAATAAGATGAAAGAGAAGCTGGATATATAACAAGCGAAATGCTAGAAACAATAATAACCCAGATTTTTTTTAAAGAAAAATAACCCAAATGAAATCGCCTATTATCCATCATGTCACAAAAGACAATGAAAAATGTTTGTTTGTGAGAATTTGTATAGTACGAAAAGTGTTATACAAAAACAAGGTGAATTCTAGCGTGAACCCCTGCACCATATGGTTCATGCGTGAGGTTGTACGAAATAGATTAATTTATTGTAATAAGTTAATTTACTTATTATTTAAAAATGTAAAATCTCAATTGAGCATCTATGTAAAGTATATGGAAAATTATGCATTGGATTCCTTTCTTTCCCAAGTAAACCCCTGATAACAAAATACTCCATTGGCGAGAAGATAGTCAATTCTCCATCCATTCATGTTCCTTTGTCTTGTTGATGGGTTCTGTTTAGTCGTAGTGAATGGAAATTGTGTGTCCGAAACCGCAAATCCTAAAAGGCGTTGTTCTCGGGGGCAACCTTCTGGGCGGCATGGAAACCCATTTTACCGGACAATTGGCATTGCTTCAACATTGATGCCAACATGAAGGGGCAGGGGGACACAAAATGCTTTGGGTCCTTATACGACACTGTGGCAGCTCATAGCATACTTTCGCCACCAACCGCGACGACTTCTCAGACCAAAAGGGCTGCCACATCCACTTGCTCTTACGAATCTTTATGCATTCTTGTAACATCCTAAAATTTTAATATAATTATTGTTATTTAAAAGATTAAATTGTTATGAGATTTAGTATAAAAATTATTAGTATAAGAATTTATTTGAATTAAAATAAATGAATTATCCTTATATAATATATTATTTGGAATGTTGTATCATGATATATTATTTGAATTGATTATAATATTATTTTATTTGGTTGGAATCTTATCTTAGTATATTATATTGTTTGGAATGTTTGTATTATGATATATTGACTTTAATTGAAATAATTGAAGTAATATATATTACAATTAGAATAATTCATTAACGTAATTAAATTGTTGAATGTGAACTGATATAATATTTTATATTATTTGGATTGGTTATGATATTATTCTATTTGGTAGAAATCTTATCATGTTTTATCTTAATATATCTTGAAAGAAGAGAAAATAATAGATAATACTAATAATTAGATAAATATAGATAATAAGATAGAAAAAGATAAAGAAAGATTTGGCAAGCCAAATATGCCTGATGTAACCCAATCTTAAATCACATACTCCTCCACTTATATAAGGATAGGTAGTTCCTTCATAGAATTACATGGTCAGTCTTTTAGGGAATAGAAAATTAGTAGATAGTTTGAGGACTGAGGAGAAGAAGACATAGAGTGGATCTTGTTGACGTAGTAGATAGAGAAGATGAAGAATAAACGAAAAGTGTGAATTACTTTGCTTCAAGAGGTGAGTAAAACATACTTTCAAAACTTCCATGGTACAATTGTTTGAAGAATGTATCTCTGATTGTGTGTTTGATATAAAGAAATTGGGTTTGTCGGCATTCTACATATATGGTAGGATTACATTTGGAATTTTATGTTTACTGGGTATATTCTTAAATGGTTGAATTACCTTATTCATATATATTATAGGGGTTGCTATGGCAATATTTATGTTTTGGTATCGTGACAGTGCTTGCTATTTCTCTTCTGCACGAAGTTAATGTCCTGGTCGGAAATTAGTGTGATAAACGTCTTTGCAACTACAATTCATATGTATTCAAGTTTTGCTTTTTAATTAGAATCATGATGTGGCATGAAAATAGGTAGGTTGATATGTGGTTGATATGCACATTCAGGTACTGAACTTTCTTAATTTGCATGGTTATGCCTTACATAATTATATCACATATTTATATTTACATATATATAGGAGGTACGTACTAATTCTTGATGGGAAAAGAAAAGGGATGCGTGGCTATAATTGCTAGGAATTGATTCAAGGTTTTTAATTGCATAGATATATATGTGTTGAAGTAGTATTAAGCCTAAATTCTTTTCACACCATGCATTTTATTATTTATACGTGATTCCTCTGTGCCTTGTACTTCGTTATATATATGTTGTATTACTGATTGAAATTAAGATGTTACAGCATGCTCGTAATGTGATCTTGAGAAATATTATTAGGTGCATGAAATTATTGGATGCATAGAATTAGGAAATTTATTTGGTAGTTATCTGGAATGATATTCTGCAATTTGGTGTGAGTTGGTTATTACCTTCTGGGAAGGGATAATGATGTACATTCTATTTTGGGAATAGGATGATAGATACCTCCATCTGGAATGAGGATGAGATTTATGATAGATACATCCACCTGGGATGGGGAAGAGATTTGAGATACCTCCATCTGGGATGGGGAAGAGATTCGGGATACCTCCATCTAAGATGGGGAAGGTAGTGGGACGCCATTGCATGGATATGAGCTCATAGACCTTGACGAATATGAGATCTACATCGGTTATGGGAACCAAAGAGTCTAGTCTAGTGATTCTGGGAATCACTAAGTTATGTTTGTGATATCTATTTGAATGCATTGAGGTGTTAATTTCATTTATTGAAATATTTACTTTAATGAGAATATTATGAGAGTAAATTGTGGTTGTTTGTAATTTGATTTCTATTGGAGTATATATATATATATATATATATATATATATATATATATATATATATATATATATATATATATATATATATATAGACACACACACACACACTATATATATACACACACAATATTTTATTTTAAATTCTTTGCAGATACCATGGTTGAGTTTTTCTGGATTACCGCACCGGCTGAGAACAATTCTATTTGCAAACCCTTTTAGAACTTGTTTTATTCACTGAGATTATTATCTCATTAAAAGTGTTGTTTTCAAAGCACGAGGGAGAGACTGTTGAGACGTCGGAGACTTGAAGACTTATTTATTTTTAGTTATATTTTTGGGTTAGTACCTTTAGAATAAAGGGTTGGCGGTGGTTAATTCCGCTACTCTTTATTATTCATTGTTTTAGATGCCCATATTTGAGGATAGTATTTTTTATTTATGTAAGGATTCATTTATTTGATATTTTTATAATATTTGAGGTATTTCAGACTAGTATTTTCAAAAAAAAAAAAGCCTATATTATTTATATTTTAAAGAATATTTTAATACGGGTTGTTATTGTAACGAAGGGCGTTACAATTCTCGCCGGCAACAATTTGTCTCAAACTAAGGGGACGAACACATATTGCCTTTGTACATCAATTGTCTTGATAAAAAAAATAAACTAATGGGCTTTTGGCTTTTGCCATCTTAATATTCGTCACCGTTCAACAAACCCCATACCACTTATTTTCATCAAATAACATCAGCCTTTGTTATTAAATCACTGCAATTGCATTTTCCACTAACAAAAATCACATTATCGATTAACCACACCCAAATTTGGTTTTAAAACAAACAAAAAAATGAACCACACATAAATTTCGTCTTAAAAAATTAACAATTGTCTTCCACTGCTTTAACGGAAACTACCACACACCCCACCAGACTTTCCTATGCGGAAGAATACAATAACTAACACTTTCCTGTAACCATTAACCACTTCATTTGGACTATTATTTTTTCTGCCACAAACTACAACACCGACAACTTAACTTCGCCGGCAACCACCTTCAGCATACCCTTCTACAAAACAGAGCCACCAAAACAAACCTCGACGAAATCACTATTCAAACCCGACTCACATAAGCATTCAAACGACAAACAACCCTGACCCACAAACAACAAATCCACACTGTTACAAAAAATAATAATTTATTTATCACTCAGGGGTCAACGTCAATTCCCCCATTTAATTAAAA
This sequence comes from Pueraria montana var. lobata, assembly GCA_026413185.1. NCBI lineage: Eukaryota > Viridiplantae > Streptophyta > Magnoliopsida > Fabales > Fabaceae > Pueraria > Pueraria montana. The sequence goes on along the minus strand of CM048648.1, from coordinate 20,746,065 downwards.
AAATATCTTCGGGGCAATTCCGTCAATTCAGTTCTTTTATTTACTTTCCAAAAATTTATAATATAACAGCATCAGAAGTTACCTGCCCTTAATCTTTCACCGTTCATTTTTTTAATTATATATCCAACGGCTGCTAAATACATTCCCCACCCATGAACCACTTTCAACAAACTTCACATCACACTTTATATCACGGTTCACCGGTGAACCATATTTTCATTGGTTCACCCTAGATTTTGCCCAAAAACAACTCTTGATTTCTGCCAAAGATGATCTAGTTTTTTTAATTTTTGATCTTTAATTTAATATCACTCCAATCATATTTAAACAAGCAGATCCGAATTGTGTCGAGCAAAGACTATTTCGTACTGTGCAACGTCACTGATAAATAAATAAATGATGACCTAGGAAAAGAAAGAAGAAAAAATAAAATGTAAAGTTTGATTTTAAAATAAATAATAAAATAACAAAAACAACACGCACATGGACGGGGATGGACATATGAGTACTTGTGGGGGGCCTTGGCCCCCCTGAAAATTTTCAATTATAAATTTTTATAGGTATATAAGGTAATTTTATTTAGCATTTTTATTTGGAATTTGAATGTAAAAATACAATACTTTAAATGTTGTTTATCTTTTTTATTGTTTGATAAAATATTTTATTCCTATTTATAGTTTTTATCTTTTCTCTTTTTAGACAAAATATATGAGTATCATTTATTTTCCTTTTAATAGTCTTTTCCTTTTATAATCAATTATTTCTATTTTAAAAGCTATAAGTGATTGTATTTGCAATTAAATAAATATATTAGTATTTTCTTTATATTTATTTGATTATAATTGATTTAATAACTAAAGGTTATTTATTAACCTTTGTTAATGGGGGAAATTTGACCACTTGAACATTGAGACACATCAACAAATATTATTTTTGTGTATGTCATTCTTCCTATTGTTTGAGTTTGATCTCGAAGGTATGAGTCCATACACATAGTTGTATAAACCTTGAAAAAGCAATTTGGATATCAAGTTACACCATAGGTCTACTTCTCCGATAATTATTGACTAGTATTGTTGTAAAAGATAATTTGATTAGTTAATATAATTTATTCAAATTTAATATATTTTTAGAACATAATAAATAGAATTTTTTCTATATAAATATTTTTATTGCAAATTCATGAAAGTTCTTAATGACACGTGAAATGATTATTGAAATTTGTAGTCTTTAATCTTTGCAAAAAGAAATTTAATTTGTCTTACCTTCAATATATTTTCTATTATATATTTTTAAATTATTTTAAAAAATATATAATTATAATTCTTTTCTATAAAATTTGATATTTATATGTTTATTGGATGGTCTTTAATTTTATAATTTTCCCCCATCCAATCCAACCTGGCTCCGTCCCTGTACGTTGAAAATAAGAAATAATAAAATAACAAAAACAACATGCACGTGAAAAATAGTCTCAAGAGTCAAGTGTCTGAACACTGACACTACAAATCGAAATACATGTTAGACTAAGTGATAGATTCAACGAGAAAGTAGCAAACACAAGTAGATCCACTATACATGCTAGATTTGTAGTTATGTTTCAACTACCACGCACTTTCCAATTTTTAACGGAGTTGTGGGTATAAAGGTGCAAGAATCAGTTGTCCCAGCTACAAGGATCAAACTTAGTGCAAGACCTTTGAAGTGGTTAATTGGTTTGGTAGGAATTAAGAACTGAGCAAAATAGCATAATGATACGATTATCGATAAAAAGTCAGTTCATGTCACTCACTATAGATGAAACTGAATATAAAGATGAGACACATCCACCAAGTCAACCTAGATAACTTGTTGATACTTATTTATCTTCAATGGATTTGTATTTTGTATGACAAATATTGTTTTGTAATTTAAAAAATGTATTCATGTATTGGTCAATATCAAATGTTTTTCTTACCCCAAGGGGTCTAGCTCAGTTGGTTGAGCAGAGTGTGTGAGTGTTGTAAAATTGTGTTTATAAGTTACACAATTGTAACTTCTCTACCTATACGTTGTTTAAAAAATAAAATTGATTTTAAATTGTTTTTTTTTTCAAGTAATGTAATAACAATTAATTTACTAGATAGAAAAAAGGGTAAAATATGTTTTCGGTCCCTGTACTTTAAAAAAAACTTGGTTTTAGTTCCTATACTTTCGAATCAACTATTTTAGTCCTCAAACTTTGAAAAACACTTGCTTTTAGTCCCTCCCCTCTAATGGTGTTAATACTGTTAACGGAAATACAATTTTTGGTGATTATAAACCGCCACAAAATACACACTCCTCAAGTATTTAAACTCAACATCATTGGCGGCTAAAAACCGCCACAAATTCTTAAAAAAAATAGACACATAATGTGTCATCGGTAATGGAAGAGACGGGTTTCTCGTTGAGTTTGAGTCTATTTTTTTTAATAATCTTTGTGGCTATTTTTAGCCACTAATTATGTTGAGTTTAAATAAATGAGGAATGTGTATTTTGTGGCAGTTTATAGCCGCTGAAAACTGTATTTTCATTGACAGTATTAACACCATTAGAGGGGAGAGACTAAAAGCAAGTGTTTTTCAAAGTTTAAGAACTAAAATAGTTGATTCGAAAGTGCAGGGACTAAAACCAAGTTTTTCTTAAAGTACAGGGACTAAAAACATATTTTACCCTAGAAATAATCACCAAAATAATCACCAAACTAATATATTAAATTGGTCTCTAAAATTGGTCTCTAAATTGATTGAAATTAACGACTGACTTCTTTAATATTGACTGAAATTGGTCTCTAATTTTGTCCCTAATTAATTTGGTGATAGATTTTCTCAATTTTAGCAACTAAATTTTGAATCTCTAAAAATATTTTTTTCTTATAGTAATAGAAATAAAAACAAATGTTTACTGGAGTGATATTCATCGAAAAGGAACCTCTATTTAATAAAATTTTGCCTGACATCAGAAATATTCTTACTATACAATTTTTTATTATTTTGAAATGGGGTTAATTTTTCATTTATCAAAACAAAGTACGAGACTGCTTCTATATCCTGTGTTGCATTAGTTGATAATCATATAACATGAAATTTTGTTTTAAATATAAATCATTATTTAGAGATTAAATACTTTAATATGTCTAAATTTATAATATAACATATTATATAGAGAAAGAGGAGAGATCAAGGTTGAGAGTAACTTTCATTCCCGCCATTTATTTTCTCTTAGTCTAATAGTTAAATATGAGTTGCTTGCTCGTTAGAACCGGTAAATTAAAAGAATGTTAAATTAAGAGAAGATTAAGGGTGAGGATGGAAAGTAGCTCTTTTAAAGTTACTCTTGAAATAACTTGATACATCTTCACTCTAACTACACTACAATGTAAATAAATGTAGATTTATATACTCTTGAAAGTGAGAAATGATGTAACTTCATTTAATTTCTTAGTAAAGTAAATAAATGTAGACTTATATACTTTCTCTGATTTTGAATATAAGTAAAAAAAAGATTGCATGTTGGTTTTAAATATAAGAAAATATCAACTAATTTTACTTTATTAAATGAGATCATATCCAAAATATCATTCATTTAATAGGGGTTTTAATTCCAATAACTCATTCTTATTCTTGATATCAAATTCTAGTGAATGGCAGATTAGGAAAATAACTTATTTTTAATTGAGATTGACGTAATTAAATGTTGTTAACCAACTTTCTTAGTTAGTGTGAAACAATTTATTTATTTTTGCTTATATTTAAAATCGGAGGGAGTATTTTTTGCGTAGTAAATTGACAAGGTTCAATTATATTATTACTATGGAAAATAATCAACTATTAAATCTATATTTGAGTAAATATAGTTATACTCTTAAAATATAATTAAAATATTGACCTAAAAATATATTAAAAAAATGTGTAAGAGGAAATTGCACAAAAGACTATCGAATCAGAAGCAAAAACCCCAACATCAATATGACAAAACAATATGCTTATAATAACTGTGGGGATGATAATTAAACTCATGGGATTAGACAAGTGAGCATTTAAATCTTAAATCTTCAAACTTTCAATAAGATTGTAGTGTTTTGTGTAGCAAAAGTAACAAGGTGCACTTATATTATTAGTGTAAAAAATGAGTTGTTAAATCTATATTTGAGTAAATATAGTTACTCTTGAAATATAATTAATATTTACCTAAAAATATAATTAAGAAAAACATGTGATGAATACAAAGAGGAAATTGCACAATCAAATAAGAAGCAACAACCACAACATCAATATGGCAAAACAACATGCTTATAATAACTTATATGAATAATAATTAAACTCATGAGATGGGATAAAGGAGCATTTAAATCTTAAATATCCAAACTTCAATAAAATTGAAGAGTGTCAGTAGATTAGACTCATTTAAATCGTTATAATGCAAAAATGTTGTGACCTAACAATATGTTCATAAAAAAATGATTGGGATCACATGTAAACCATGAATGTTAGACCAATATCCATTTAAACCAGAAATCATCATACTTCATAAATTTGTAAAATTTCAACAAATGTATAGACTATAGACATGTCCTCAATGTTACTTTAATTTGCCACATAATATTCGATATTGGTTACTTACTCAAGAATATATGCATGATGTGTTCCACTTACTTCATCATATTAAATTAGACAAAGTTACATTAGATTCCAATTAATTCAAATTGAGTTGAATAATATTTTCAAAAAAGACAAAACTAAGCTTGAATAATATTAACTAAATAAGCATTAATTAAACTTTTTTATATATCTGATGTTAAAACTTTTTTTTATGTGTATAAAAGTTAAAGACAAACAGAATTACAACTTACAGAAATAGGTTCCTACAACATCTACTACAAGAGAATGCCCTAAGGAAGTAGGACAAGACTCCAACAACATGAAAGGAACGTGAGTTGTGGCACCAAATTTAGCCAATCAATCAGCACATGCATGCTGGAAGGTTAATTCCCAACGATGTCCATAAAGGCACGTATGAGTTCACCATTAAAGCATAAGGTTGAAATTCCAACGCTCCTTGCATGATGAATCAAATAGTTGTTGATGAATTCGTTTCAAAAATAACATGAGTGAAGCCAACATTCATAGCAATCTTGAGGCCAAAATGAATAGCAAACAATTGTGCATTAATGTTGGTTGTGTAACCGCAACTTCCATAATATCTGCAATCCACTTGCCTAAACTATCATGAAGCACACCTCCAAACCCCGACAAAATATATCTAATGTTAAAACTTGAATTAATTGAAGTAGGACAGCTAATTATTACTAAGGGGATACGTATTTGATGCATACTACTTAGGGACTTCATAAACAGAATAACACCTCACAAGTGGTTGAATAGTTAAATGTGAAATATTTGATTCTTTAAAGTGCAAAACGCACTTTATAGCATAAAGTTTTTTTTTCAGCAAAAAAGAATATATTACCAATGGGTACAAAGGGTACCACATCCCATTTATAAGAAAGAACTTGCCAATGTCCCACACCTCATCATCCACCAGAATACCACTATCAATGCTACTCAATTCCCACCACAATCCATTACATTGGTTATAATAGAAAAACTTAGTCCCAAAAAAGTCGTATCAACTCGTCACAATTTTGACTCCTAATGTATTATGTGATAGTAAAATCATATACTCTATTTATGTCCTATAATCTTTTTAGACATTCAAAAGGAAGGATATTCCAATCATAAAAAAAGAAGCTAAAATTCTTCATCCTATAAGATAATCATGCCCAAGATCTAAACTTAAACATATCCACAACACTTTCACTATTCAAACTTTCATCTCTAAAAACAATATTGTTCCTATGCATCCATAAAGACCATGATACCACAAACCAAACAACCATCCATGCCAAGGATTTGTTTTCCCCCCAAAACACCTATGCATATTGCAAAAAATGGTTTTTAGGGTCCTTGTGCTGCACCATTTCTATTCCAATCCAGTCATAGCATTGATTCCAAACAAAAGTAGAAAACCTAAACCATGCATGTGAACATAATATGTTGTGTTGATTCCTCCTCTTCATGACAAAAAGGACAAAAGTAGTCTTGTTGCTCCACCCCAAATTTTATGTTTCTTTAAATTACCTTGTGTTTGTAATCCGTCAAGCACCATTCTCCAAGCAAAAGCTGCAATGTTACTTGGCACTAGGGTTCCCTAAAGGCACCTGAAAAAATATGCATCAGCAGAAACATTGTTCTGTTGCAGCACACAGTGTGTTGATTTAACAATGTAGTCCCCTGCACTGCTCCTTTTCCAACACCATTTATCCATACAATTTCTCCTCATCTGGACAGTGTTTACTTCCTCCAAAAGCATTTCTAGCAACGGTTTTTCCCACTTAAACCACTCCCTCCTCCACCTAAATTCTCAATTCCACTCTCTTTCCACATCAAGCCAATCCTCAATCCCCCCTCCCCCCACAACATGTTTATTGCTTGGAGTTTAGAAAAACCCTTTTGTACGTATTAGACAAAGCATCCTCTCCTACACTTATGGTGCCAAAACTTTACCCTTCTCCCATCTCCTAGCTTCCAATAGATATTTTTGTTGAACCAATGATCTTCATTTTCATCACCACATAATTTCCCTAAATCTCTCCACCATATCGACCACATCTTAAACCCCACCTCCAACTCATTTGCCCCCTCATATTTTGACATTAAAACTCTACACCACAAGCTATCTTGTTCATTTAGTAGCCTCCATCTCCATTTCCCCAACAGAGCTACATTGAACATGTGTATATTTTTTATTCCAAGCTCCTTGCCTCCTTTAAACAACACATTGTATCCCATTTCACCCATGCTACCTTTCTCCCAAGGATGGATGTAAAGGGGGGCAGGCAGGGGCCCTAGCCCCCCTCCCTAAAGACTTTTCATGTACATACATATATATTTTTAAGTTAGTTAGTATAAAATTATGTAAAATTAATTGTGTATGTTGTTATTATAATAATGGTTAAGGTTAACTAGGGTAAAACTAGTTGTGTTTGTTGTTATTATTACATTGGTTAAGATGATAACTAGTGTAAAATTGTGTAAAACTAATTGTGTTTGTTGTTATTATGGTAACAGTTAAAGTTATTATCTTTTAAATTAAAAATTAGTTTCAATTCACGTGTAAAATAGTAAATGTTAGAATGTGGGTTTGGGCCTAACTCAACCCCAAAAGCTAGCCCATATGGTAAGGGTTGCCCCACACTTATATATTGTATTTTGGCCTTATCTCTAGTAGATGTGGGACTTGGATTTTTGCCAATACACCCCCTCACGCTCAGCACTATTGGGCTTGGTGCGTGGATAACAATGGTGGATGGCCCTTTTTAATGGATCTAGGATAGGCTCTAATATCATATTATATTGGCAAAAAACCAAGTCCCACATTGGTTAGAGATAAGGCCAAAATACAATATATAAGTGGGGGCAACCCTCACCCTATGGGCTAGCTTTTGGGATTGAGTTAGGCCCAAACCCACATTCTAACATGGTATCTAGAGCCTGACAGAGGAATTACGAAAATCGTACTTCACCATGGACCTATTGTCCCCGGTGGACCCTTCTGATCGTCTCCTTTCTTTCGGTGCTTTCGTACCTCTACCGTCCTTTTCTGATGTGCTTTTCGGCCATCGCCTTCTGTTCGCTGCTCATTTTTCGGCGAAGAACTTTCTGGTCGCCTATCCTAGTACTGTTCTTTTCCAGTGTGTTTTTCGGCCACCGCCTTTGCTCGCCGCTCATTTTTCGGTAAAGAAATTTTCGATCACCTATCCTGCCATCGTTCTTTTCTTGCGTGTTTTTTGGCCACCGCCTTATGCTCGCTGCTCATTTTCCAGCGAAGAACTTTTCGGTAGCCTATCATGCTGCTGTCCTAGATGCACTAGCCTCATATGTCCCAGATGCATTGGCCCTATCTTTGTCCCAGATGCACCTGCCCCTATCTATGTTCCAGATGCATTGGCCCTATCTTTGTCCCAGATGCACTGGCCCCATTTGTGTCCCAGGTGCACTAGTCTCGATGACTTTGTCCCATATGCATTGGTCTCACGTTCAGTTTAAATAATTTGGGTTTCCAACATTATTGGGTTTGAATCTTCCAAATGTAGTTTCGAGAAGAACATACCTTGTTATGCTTGCCATGAATTTTCTCTCCCGCTGATGATCATTCCAACTATCTGCCAATGATATTTTTTTCTAGCAACTTTCTTCGACTTCTCCAACATCCTTGAGTTATTTTTCAAACTATTATTTTTTGGTGGATCTCAATTTTTATGTTTTTTATTTATTTGTGGGGAATAAATTTTCTTGTAACAAGCTGAGAGCTTAGTAAGCTTCAGCTTGAGGGGGAGTGTTGAAAATCAAAATATTATATTCTGATTCTATTAATAATAGCGGTTTATAGGAACATAATCTTTAATTTAGAGGAAACAGAATATTCTCTATTTATGTATAATTAATGTAATTAACCTATATAAACATGCATCCCCTGTGTACTCAGACACACGGTCTTCACTCCATTATACCTCTGTTTTCTCCTGGATTGGAACCAGGCTCTGATACCATGTTAAAATAGGAGAAAATAGAGGTATAATGGAGTGAAGACCGTGTGTCTGAGTACACAGCGGATGCGTGTTTATATAGGTTAATTACATTAATTATACATAAATAGAGGATATTTTGTTTCCTCTAAATTAAAGATTATGTTCCTATAAACCGCTATTGTTAATAGAATCAGAATATAATATTCTGATTTTCAACCGTAAATATTTTTTAAAAATGATTATTAATTAAAAGTTAAACATTTAAACAATTATAAAGGAAGAAAAAAAATCCAACCCTCTAATAGATTTCTGGATCCATCCCTGCTTTCTCCCCTCCATCCCATAAGAAATTTCGTTGAATACTTTTGATATTCCTAGCCACATTTTTTGGCATTTTCAAAAAAGATAGAAAAAAAAAAGACAAAGAAGAATGAACAGAATAGGATCCCAATTAGCTTACCTCCTTGGATTTGCTCCAATCGAATATAAGATCAAGTATAAAGTGATGGTTGTTGATTGAAAAGTTAATAGTTGAAACTTACTTCATGGTTTTTTATTATTCCGTATTTTATTCTTTAAAATGTATCCCACCCTTCAAATGCGTAAACTCCAAATGTAAAAAAAAAAAATGTTTACATCATTTTTATTGGTTAAATACAAAATTATTTGTAAATTCTTTGAATACATTAATTTGTTAATCAATATAAACTTACATAAAAAAGCATATGTGAATTTTATTAAATTTTGATATTGGTGATGAATTACGTCTAAAGCAGATGTCTTTGTTTCTCTTTCAGATTAGTTTACGTGCCTTCGTGCTTCGTATGTTGGTGCTGCTCTCTATTCTTGAGGTGGCTTGGAATGTGGGAATTCGAAAAGCTCGTGGTTGAACGTGAAGGTGTGAAGGTGATCGTGATGTTGGTTAACAAAGAATGTTTAGTGTGTTTGGATCGATTGTGACTTGTGAGTTGAACTTACCATAATTTTGAAAAGCAACAAATAGATAAATCATGGTGAGTTTACTACAAAAATAACTTTTTGTTACTTTCAAAAGTCATAATAAATTCAACTCATCACCAATCCAAATACACATCTTTTCATTCTCAATCTCTCATCCCTAAGTACTGACTTATCATGTTTTGAGGGAATGCAACTCAACTGTTGATATGCTTTAGCGTAAAATGGCATCAATCTTGACGTGGGGTGGGTATTAGAATCTTTGAGTTCTCCCTGGCGTTACTTTCTGTGTATCTTCAGGCTGACATGGCAGCTACTGTATATCTAAGACTAAGATAGTGCTTGTATTTTGGGGCATTTAGCCCATTCGCATAGCAATTTTTTTTATTAAATTACAAGTATTTAATAAAAATATAACCGTTAATTTAATTAATAATTATAAACTAACTTTAAAAATATGTTATGATTTTTTATATAAATTTTATTTTTGTTTTATAGATAAAAATATTTTTTGATAAGTATAGTTTGAAGTTCTAAATTAATTTTAAATTTATACCCTTTTTCTTTAAAGATTAAAACATTTTATTAAAAATTAAAATAAATAATATAAATAATGCAACAATTGAAATAAATAGTAATTTTAATTTAAGAAAATAAAAAATTATTAAAATATTAAGATAAAAATTAAGAGAAAAAGGACTATGCACTGACAGTGTAAGATAGTTTTACACAGTCATCCAATCACAACCCACCATGTATGGTAAGTTTGTTGACTTTTACAAAATTATCTTAAAAGTAATGCAAACAGTGATTTGTAATTGAATGACAGTGTAAAACTATTTTACACTATCAGTGCATCACCATTAAATTCAAAAATTAAAAAAACAAATTATGAAGTGTGCGTAAGTAAAAGTAGTTTAATCTTGTTTATTTTAATTAAATAATCTTATAAATTAATTAAATATATTATAAACTAATTAAAGTCACAAATATACCCAATGGGTGTAGTTCAGTTGGCAACATACGCTGAGTTTATGGGAGAGGGCCTGGGTTTGATCCCCCAGAATACATCCTTGGGGAGGGGCGAGAAGCTTTAAGTGTAACTAAGCCCTGAACTAAGGATTAGTCTCATATCTAGCCCAAAGGTTCGAAGCTTGTGAGCCAAAAGCCCTAATTACAGCAATTGAATTTTAGGGTGTATGAATGGAATAGAGAGAAAGGGGAGGAGATTTTCTCACATGGAAAAAAATGAAATTGTCAAATATTAAGGTCTCTCACCATTAATTCTTTTAATTTCTCATTTTATTATAAAAAATATTATTTTAATGATATTTATTAAAGGACTAGGATCTCGTCCAGTAATGTTTGGAGAGGATCCATCTCCAGAGAAATAAATACAAGAAAAAAGAGACATTGATCAATATAATAAATAATGTAATAATAGAAAGAAAAAAAAAGATAGGAATAAGATGAAAGAGAAGTTGGATATATAACAAGAAAAATGCTAAGAATAATAATAACAAGATAAAATGTAAACTTTGATTTTAAAATAAATAAATAATAAAATAACATAAACAAAAACAACACGCACGTGAAAAATACTCTCAAGTCCGAACTCTGACACTACAAATCGAAAAACATGTTAGATTTAAAATACTCTCAAGTCCGAACTCTGACACTATAAATGGAAAAGCATGTTAGATTTATTCAACGAGAAAGTAGCAAGCACGTGTAGATCCACTATACATGCTAGATTTGTAGTTATGTTTCAACTACCAAGTACATTCCAATTTTTAAGGGAGTCGTGGGTATAAAAGTGCAAGAATCAGTTGTCCCAATTGCAAGAATCAAACTTAGAGTGCAAGACCTTTGAAGTGTTAATTGGTTCGGTATAGGAATTAAGAACTGAGAGCAAAATGACCACTGAAAGTGACAATGCTAATGCTGATAGAAAGGCCATTAATGATTGGCTTCCTGTCACTGCCTCTCGAAATGCAAAATGGTGGTACTCTGCTTTCCACAACATCACGGCCATGGTTGGTGCTGGGGTCCTCACTCTTCCTTATGCCATGTCTATGATGGGCTGGTACATCCTCTTTAACTTTAAACTATGTCTATAGACTTTGATAATAACTATCTTAAAAGTTATATTAATAGTTATATGTTGACAGTGTAAAATTAACATGATCTTACTTTTTATTTTTTCTTAATTGTGATGTATTAACAGGGGTGCGGGGACAGTAATATTGCTCTTGTCATGGGCCATCACCTTGTTTACCCTATGGCAAATGGTTGAGATGCACGAAATGATCCCTGGTGTGAGATTCGATAGGTATCACGAATTGGGGCAGCATGCCTTTGGGGAGAAGTTGGGTCTCTATATCGTGGTTCCTCAACAGCTACTTGTTCAGGTTGGCACGTGCATTGTGTACATGGTCACAGGAGGCACATCACTAAAGAAGTTTCATGACACTGTTTGCCCCACGTGCCAAGACATTAGGACCTCGTATTGGATTGTTATCTTCGGTTCTGTAAACTTCATCCTCTCTCTGTGCCCCAACTTCAACTCTATTTCTGCTGTCTCTTTCGCTGCAGCCGTCATGTCTATCGCGTAATCAAACTCCTTTATCTTTGAATTTTATATTTATGTGTGGAAGAGTTTTGCATTCCATACTGCTCGAACAAGTCTAGACCGAAGAAGTTTAGCCGAAAAATATAATTATTTTAATTAATAATTAACTTTTTATAATAAATGCATATTGTTTTGTGTGTACTAGCTAATTGATCCTCATCCTTACTAGTTGTTGTTATTGTTATAATATATATGTACAGTTACTCAACCATTGCTTGGGTGGCTTCCATTGACAAGGGAAGACTACCAGATGTGGACTATGGCTACAAAGCACACAGCACTGCTGATGGTGTATTCAACTTCATGTGTGCCATGGGAGAGGTAGCATTCTCTTATGCAGGTCACAATGTGGTTATGGAAATCCAAGCAACAATACCTTCTACTCCTGAGGCACCTTCCAAGAAAGCAATGTGGAAAGGAGCTGTAGTTGCATATTTAGGAGTGGCCTTTTGCTATTTCCCTGTGGCCTTCATTGGATATTATATATTTGGCAACTCTGTCGAGGATAATATCCTCATCACACTAGACAAACCCACTTGGCTCATTGCTGCAGCTAACATGTTTGTTATTGTCCATGTTATTGGAGGCTATCAGGTAACTAAATTTCAATATTTTCTTATTCTCCATGTTTCAATATTTTGTTACAATGTTATGCTCATTATTCTAATAATTTGCAAAAAATAGGTATTCTCAATGCCAGTGTTTGATATGTTGGAAACCTTTTTGGTGAAGCACTTAAATTTTCCTCCTAGTTTTACACTCCGCTTTGTTGCTCGCACTACATTTGTAGGTATGTGATAGTTATGGACTTTGTCATTAGTTTTGAGTTATTATAAATAAATAAATACATGGATAGATATATATTGTTTAACTATATCCTTTTGTTTCAGCAATGTCAATGTTAATTGGCATATGCATCCCGTTCTTCGGTTCTCTTCTTGGATTTCTTGGAGGATTTGCCTTTGCCCCAACATCATACTTTGTAAGCAAAAGCAAGGCATTCTTTATTTATTTTTTATTTTTTAATTACCAAGCAAAGGTGCTCAATTATATTCATATATTATCTTTATTGCAGCTACCCTGTATCATATGGCTTAAACTCTACAAACCAAAGAGATTTAGTTTCTCTTGGATAATCAATTGGGTACGTTAACTGAGATTGTGAGATTTCCTTAGATAATCTCCTCGTGTCTAGTAATTTATTGAGACTAACTTATTTTATTTTATTACATTACAGATATGCATTGTGCTTGGGGTGCTATTGCTGATACTGGCTCCAATTGGTTCATTAAGAAAAATCATTGTTTCAGCCGAGCACTACAAGTTCTTTTCGTGAAGAATTGCTTGGAACAACAATTATTTGATGATAGTTAGCTTAGATTATAGTTCAATTTAGTTGGGAATTAGAGACTATGCAGTATGCATAGTCCTTCTTCTATATTATGTTAGACTTTAGGATTAGGTAGCAAAAAGTTTAGATGTTTCCTCTTGTTTTTTCCTTGATAGAATATTTTGTTAGGATTCATTGAATTATTTTATTTGTAGAAGATTTTTTAGCTTGATTAATTTTAACTAGAATGGAGTATTATTTTAGTTATCATGTTGGTCCCCAATCTTTCTCTCATGCGTTGCCTTGTATTGCTGAAACTATCTTGCATGAAATGATACGAGTTTGTTGACATAAAAAATAAAACTAAATTATTATTTTTATAAAAATACGAAAGGAAGTTATTCATTTTATTTCTTAAAAGATGGAGATTATTATTCTTCAGAGAAGAAGTGAAATTAAAATAAGTATTACAAACAACCTATTTTTTATAATTTAAAATAAGTTAGATATTATCATATTGTCAGTCAGGTTACTCAGGTATTTCTAAAAAATGAGAGTTTCACGATAATGAAATAAAAAATAAATAAATAGTGTTTATCACTGACATCCTATTTTGAAGAAAATATTTAATTTAAATAAGATAATAATTAAATTATTTTATAAGAATTAAATTTAAATATAATAAAATTCATGTAAATTTTATTTTTATTTCTTACATTAATTATTTAGCATTTTCGTTACATAAATTATTTAGTATTACTAATTCAATCTAAATAAAATACTCCTAAAGTATTTAGTATATGAATAATATATAATTCCCACAGTTAACAGGCTAGTCCAAGTAACATTTGAAGTCAACACCGAGATATAATTCCCAATCAAGTAGTATTTATGAGGAAACCTAGTACATTTTTTTAACATTTTCTTTTAAAAGTGACTTATTTATGAAATGATTAAAATGATTTTTTTAAAGAATGAATGAATAAAAATATATATTATAGAGTATTGATTAAAGAAACAAAGCTAAAAAAATAAATAAGAAAATATTATCAACAGATCTACCATAATTTCCTGATAAAATAAAAAAAAAGGTAAACTACATTTTTAGTCCCTGAAAGTGTAATTGACTGTCACTTAAGTTTCTGAAAGTATGAAACTATCAATTAGGTCCCTGAAAGTGCAATTTGTTTGTCACTTTAGTCCTGTCGTTAAAAGATTTTTGTTAAAGTTAACGTTTGTGCCCATGTTACACACTATCTATCTACGTGACAATTGACGGTGTACACGTGGATAACATTTCACGTAGGCAAGTAACTTGTCATGTAAGCACAAACGTTAATTCTAAAGAAAGATTTTTAACGGAAGGACTAAAGTGACAAACAAATTGTACTTTCAGGGACTTAAATGACATTTTCATACTTTCAGCGACTTAAATAACATTTTCATACTTTCAGGGATTTAAGTGACAATGAATTATACTTTCGGGGACCAAAATGACAGTTCAAAAAGGGTAAACTACCTTAATTTTAATTCATATTCAATAAAAAAAGATCTACCATAATTTTTCAATTCATATTCACTATGTTTTTAAATAAAAAAAATATTTATCAATTTCTTAATTATTGTCCCTAAAACACTCTTTAACAAAATACAAATATATTAAAAAATATTGTTAACATCTCTCTTATATCTATTACATTATGTTTAATTCATAGTTTATGTCTATTGTCTTTTGGTATTTTAAATAGAGAGAAAAATATGTTAAATGATTCCTTAAATTCTTATGACCAATCTTATTTAAAGCTGTCTAACCTAATACGTAACTCAAATAATAAATAAATTATGTCCCAAATTAAAAAAAAAAAAAACTCAAAACGTTAAACAAGTTAGAGCTTCGATATTTTTTAAAAAGTTCTTTTAAACTAATTAACTTATTTAAATAAATAAATAAATAATATATAATATTTTTGTATTCGTGCTATAAATATATATACCCTAAAGAAATTATCTAGTTTATTTAAAATTTAATATATAGACCTTTAAATAAATTTTTTGAATTCAATATTTAAGAAAGCTAAGTCTGACGTAATTAAATAAAAAACTATATCAAATAAATCTTACAAGTGTTTCAAAAATAAGTCTGGCATAGTTGAGACAAAGTATAACTTAATCCGTTTTCATGTCCATGTGTCGAATGAAAGCAAAAAAATGTATATAGATTGTGATTTTTCAATAATAATGGTTCTGATTAGTTACCAACTTAAAAGCCTAGACTGGGTTCCCCTTTTCAACCGCAAAAACTTGCATAGCCTTTAACATTTTTCAACAAAAAGGTGCAAAGCTTTAAGTATTAAAATTTGTATTCAATAATTTGCTTTTTTATCTGTTTACTCAATAATTAGTTAATTACCAAAAAGTTTTACTATATTAAAATGAGTTTTGGGCATCTTTCCATGGTTTGCATTTGGTTTGGAGACGACGTCTAGCGTGCGTAAGTGCCTTAGGTCACGCATGGTGCGAAACTTTTATACTGATGTGTTGCATATTTACTTTTGTTTTGCACAACATTTAGTTGAGTTTTGCATGCATTTTGTTTGTGTTTTAGTGTTAGGACATTGCATTTGTATAAATTTTCTTTCTTTTGAACTTGTCACGGTGTTTTTCATGTTTGCTCTTTTAGGTAAGTCTTTTTAGGAAGATTAGGAGAATTTTGGAAGCTTTGAAGATAAGAGGAAAAAGAATGGTTCATGCTGAGAAATCATAAGTGATCACAGGGGGGGTGCGTGATCCTGGTCACGCCCATGATCAGAAGTTGAACAAAAGGGTCTGAAACAATCCGAAAAGATCACAGGGGGGTCGTGATCCTGGTCACGCCCATGACTGCGACCTGCGAGTTTTAAATGTTATTTTATTTTATTTTTCTGATTGGGTTTGAAAACCCTTTTTGGCCTACTTCTTTAAATAGACTTTTTAGACTCTATCTTAGGATTCTGACTTTTGTTTTATGACAGCTTAGCGAGAGCTTTGGATTTTTCTTGGCTTTTCACTTCTCCGATTGGTACTCTTTCTTCTTTTATGTTTTCTTTAGGATTGCTCAAGATCATGTGTGAGTAGTCCTTCTTTGTTTTGGGATTAGGGAACAACCCTTGACAATTGTTCATGCTAATTTAATTTAAATTGAGGTTTTCTTTAATTTGATCTTTTAATTCTTTTCTTATTGCAATTTATACATGTTATACGCTTGATCACCGTTTGCATGATTTTAGACGCTTAGGGATGAACTGAAAGGTGAACTTAATGCGTTGGAACCATAAGAGGAGAGCTTAGGTTTTGATTCACAAAAGTAGGATTAATCCTAGGTGGATAAAACAAATTAGTAAAGAGCATAAAAGGTTTAATTGAACATAACACCACGACAGTAGGGTTTAATTCAATTAGGCACATCTTCGTTTCTTGAAAGAGAACTGAGACTACCTTAGATTAATTTGTCATTAAAAGAAAATTTGAAAGAACCTTGAATTGTTAAATTAGTTGAACAAGAGTCTTGGTGCGAAACCTCGATTGAATTTTATCCCAATCAAATATTCTGTTATCTTTATCTTTAATTTGATTTCCTAAATATTTTCCAAATCAATTTTTAATCTTCTCCCAATTGTTTAATTTCTATTGAATTGCGATAATTGCAAAGCCAAAAACGCGATCCCTGTGGATTCGATATTTATTACTTGACGATGACCGTGCACTTGCAGTTTTCTCTTATCATATACGCCGTCCGATATTCTATTAATAATAGATAACAACTGAGATCTAGTGGGTGTAGGGTGGAGTTAATGCACTGAATTTGGGTGTTTTTTAAATTGATTAGCCACGTGTCCAGGTAGTAAATAACATGTGTTATCATTATTTTATTTTGTCTCTTATGGGAGCCCGACCCGATATGTTGTTGGGTTGTTTTTATTTCTTTGTACTTTGTCTGTTGTGAGAGACCCGACCCGAGTTGATGTCTGAAGCGAGTCAGTGTTACCTTGGTCGAACCCTAATCGCCGCAGTGTGTGTCAGTTGCGTGGTTGCCGAATCCAGAACTGTGAGCCCATTGTTGATGTTCGTTTGAGTTACGATGACTGTAGCATTGTTTCTCATCCTTTTCGCTGAACTCAATTTTTCATTCTGTAATAGTTTTTTTTTTTTCATTCCATTTTTTTTCCTTTCCTCTGTTTGCATATGAGCAGAGGGTTCACTAAATCTCAAAAGAGTGTTCTTTACAGAATAATGGTTTTCATTGTTTTTTTTTTTTTTTTGAATTCATAATGTAAAACTTTCAAAATGCCTGGACTTTAAAATATTTGTTTCTTTCCCTTTAATTTGCATTGTTCTCTTTATACCCGTGCCTGGACTTTCATACATTATCCTTTTAGTTATTTTATTTTTGTGTATGAGGGCTTGCGTGATGGTCTGGAGAAAATGTGTCCAGTAGCCTTACTAGCTTACCAAATTCCTGAAGATGAAGATGCAAGATATATACAGTATAACTGATAGTTGCTGCAAAAATTATCAATACTTAGACACAAGCTGATTATTGAATTTGGTCACTTCGACAGTTTAGGTGCCATGCCAAAATCAATGATTGTGATTAATGGTGGCCTCACGCATGAAGACACACAATAAGCCGATAACGGGAGAGTCAAACCAAAATCGGGGGACGCCGGCCTCACCGTTCTCGAATCACCGAACCCAACACGCAAACTGCAACGACTCGGGTCGGACTCTAACCACAGCCAAAATAAAATAATGATAAAACGTGTTATTTACTGCGAGGACACATGGAATCAATATAAAAAAATACCCAAATTCGGTGCATTCACCCCACCCTACACCCACTAGATCTCAGCCGTTACCTGTTACAAATAGAATATCGGACCGCGTATAAAAGTTTGGCACCGTGCATGACCTAAGACACTTACGCACGCTGGACGTCGTCTTGGTTTGGAATAGAAGTTTTCGTAACATTATTGTTACTTTGATACTAAGGGGGCAATTAATCTTTTTTTTTTTTTTACAGCGGGGGCAATTAATCTCTTTCTTTTTAACTGTCGATTTTTTTTTTTTATAAAAATAATAATTTAGTTTTTTTTTATGTCAACAAACTCGTATCATTTCATGCAAGATAGTTTCAGCAATACAAGGCAACGCATGAGAGAAAGATTGGGGACCAACATGATAACTAAAATAATACTCCATTCTAGTTAAAATTAATCAAGCTAAAAAATCTTCTACAAATAAAATAATTCAATGAATCCTAACAAAATATTCTATCAAGGAAAAAAAAAGGAAACATCTAAACTTTTTGCTACCTAATCCTAAAGTCTAACATAATATAGAAGAAGGACTATGCATACTGCATAGTCTCTAATTCCCAACTAAATTGAACTATAATCTAAGCTAACTATCATCAAATAATTGTTGTTCCAAGCAATTCTTCACGAAAAGAACTTGTAGTGCTCGGCTGAAACAATGATTTTTCTTAATGAACCAATTGGAGCCAGTATCAGCAATAGCACCCCAAGCACAATGCATATCTGTAATGTAATAAAATAAAATAAGTTAGTCTCAATAAATTACTAGACACGAGGAGATTATCTAAGGAAATCTCACAATCTCAGTTAACGTACCCAATTGATTATCCAAGAGAAACTAAATCTCTTTGGTTTGTAGAGTTTAAGCCATATGATACAGGGTAGCTGCAATAAAGATAATATATGAATATAATTGAGCACCTTTGCTTGGTAATTAAAAAATAAAAAATAAATAAAGAATGCCTTGCTTTTGCTTACAAAGTATGATGTTGGGGCAAAGGCAAATCCTCCAAGAAATCCAAGAAGAGAACCGAAGAACGGGATGCATATGCCAATTAACATTGACATTGCTGAAACAAAAGGATATAGTTAAACAATATATATCTATCCATGTATTTATTTATTTATAATAACTCAAAACTAATGACAAAGTCCATAACTATCACATACCTACAAATGTAGTGCGAGCAACAAAGCGGAGTGTAAAACTAGGAGGAAAATTTAAGTGCTTCACCAAAAAGGTTTCCAACATATCAAACACTGGCATTGAGAATACCTATTTTTTGCAAATTATTAGAATAATGAGCATAACATTGTAACAAAATATTGAAACATGGAGAATAAGAAAATATTGAAATTTAGTTACCTGATAGCCTCCAATAACATGGACAATAACAAACATGTTAGCTGCAGCAATGAGCCAAGTGGGTTTGTCTAGTGTGATGAGGATATTATCCTCGACAGAGTTGCCAAATATATAATATCCAATGAAGGCCACAGGGAAATAGCAAAAGGCCACTCCTAAATATGCAACTACAGCTCCTTTCCACATTGCTTTCTTGGAAGGTGCCTCAGGAGTAGAAGGTATTGTTGCTTGGATTTCCATAACCACATTGTGACCTGCATAAGAGAATGCTACCTCTCCCATGGCACACATGAAGTTGAATACACCATCAGCAGTGCTGTGTGCTTTGTAGCCATAGTCCACATCTGGTAGTCTTCCCTTGTCAATGGAAGCCACCCAAGCAATGGTTGAGTAACTGTACATATATATTATAACAATAACAACAACTAGTAAGGATGAGGATCAATTAGCTAGTACACACAAAACAATATGCATTTATTATAAAAAGTTAATTATTAATTAAAATAATTATATTTTTCGGCTAAACTTCTTCGGTCTAGACTTGTTCGAGCAGTATGGAATGCAAAACTCTTCCACACATAAATATAAAATTCAAAGATAAAGGAGTTTGATTACGCGATAGACATGACGGCTGCAGCGAAAGAGACAGCAGAAATAGAGTTGAAGTTGGGGCACAGAGAGAGGATGAAGTTTACAGAACCGAAGATAACAATCCAATACGAGGTCCTAATGTCTTGGCACGTGGGGCAAACAGTGTCATGAAACTTCTTTAGTGATGTGCCTCCTGTGACCATGTACACAATGCACGTGCCAACCTGAACAAGTAGCTGTTGAGGAACCACGATATAGAGACCCAACTTCTCCCCAAAGGCATGCTGCCCCAATTCGTGATACCTATCGAATCTCACACCAGGGATCATTTCGTGCATCTCAACCATTTGCCATAGGGTAAACAAGGTGATGGCCCATGACAAGAGCAATATTACTGTCCCCGCACCCCTGTTAATACATCACAATTAAGAAAAAATAAAAAGTAAGATCATGTTAATTTTACACTGTCAACATATAACTATTAATATAACTTTTAAGATAGTTATTATCAAAGTCTATAGACATAGTTTAAAGTTAAAGAGGATGTACCAGCCCATCATAGACATGGCATAAGGAAGAGTGAGGACCCCAGCACCAACCATGGCCGTGATGTTGTGGAAAGCAGAGTACCACCATTTTGCATTTCGAGAGGCAGTGACAGGAAGCCAATCATTAATGGCCTTTCTATCAGCATTAGCATTGTCACTTTCAGTGGTCATTTTGCTCTCAGTTCTTAATTCCTATACCGAACCAATTAACACTTCAAAGGTCTTGCACTCTAAGTTTGATTCTTGCAATTGGGACAACTGATTCTTGCACTTTTATACCCACGACTCCCTTAAAAATTGGAATGTACTTGGTAGTTGAAACATAACTACAAATCTAGCATGTATAGTGGATCTACACGTGCTTGCTACTTTCTCGTTGAATAAATCTAACATGCTTTTCCATTTATAGTGTCAGAGTTCGGACTTGAGAGTATTTTAAATCTAACATGTTTTTCGATTTGTAGTGTCAGAGTTCGGACTTGAGAGTATTTTTCATGTGCGTGTTGTTTTTGTTTATGTTATTTTATTATTTATTTATTTTAAAATCAAAGTTTACATTTTATCTTGTTATTATTATTCTTAGCATTTTTCTTGTTATATATCCAACTTCTCTTTCATCTTATTCCTATCTTTTTTTTTCTTTCTATTATTACATTATTTATTATATTGATCAATGTCTCTTTTTTCTTGTATTTATTTCTCTGGAGATGGATCCTCTCCAAACATTACTGGACGAGATCCTAGTCCTTTAATAAATATCATTAAAATAATATTTTTTATAATAAAATGAGAAATTAAAAGAATTAATGGTGAGAGATCTTAATATTTGAAATTTTCATTTTTTTTCCATGTCAATTAAGGATGAAGAAGAGGGGGAGGATTTGGATTTGGATTTGGGGATGGGGAAGGAAGAGGGTGGACGGCAAGTTTTGGAGGGGGTGGGGGTCAGGGTTAAGGATGGTGAGTAAGGCTGCTAAAAAAAACTAGTTTTAAAAAAAATAACCATAACAAGTATTAATTGATTATATAAGAATCGATTATATAAAACTGGTTATATAAATATTATTTTATATAAAATTGGTTATAGTTAAGTTATTTACTTTTATTAAAGAAATGGTTATGGTTATACTTAGTTTCATAACCAGTTATAACTTATTTCTCTTATTCTTTTGGTAAAACACGTTGTCATCTAAATTTCACAGTGCAAGTGTTTGCTGCATACTATGAGAGAATAAAGCAAGTGTCATCATTTCTGTTACGAGGAATGTTAGCGACACTTTCTTTCTAACATTCTTTTCGTGATTGGTTGAAATTTATTGAAAATCTCCGATTTTAGTGGGTTTCACTTCCCATTTAATGATTCTTTTTTCTAGTTTAGAAGTGTAACCTACTAAAATTAGAGATTTTTAATAAATTTTAACTAATCATAAAGAGAGTGTCAGAGAGAGTGTCGCTAGCATTCCTCTAATCCTTTATATTAGGTGCATCAAATATATTATATGCAGTTATTTTCTATCTGAGTTATTCTGTAAGTTAAAATCCAGCACAATAAAATAGTAATACCTAAAAATTATAGTTAAACGTCAAATGTGTGAATCAACTTGCACAAAATTATTTTAACTTCATCAATAATCTTAAGTTTGGATCTTGAATATAACTTGCACATAGCTATTCCAACTTAATTAATGGTCTTATTTGAATTTTAGGCACATAGTTGCGTTAAATATTCGGAGAGAGAACTTTGTTTTCCATAATAGTTTTGGTTAACTTGAGCAAAATTGTCTCTTATAAAAAATACACATAGTTTATTAAAAAAGAAATTATAGTTAAAATAGTTTTTAATTGTTATAAAAAAAAAACTGTATATTTTTAGTAGTCCTTAATTGTTGTTTGTGCATAAACCTATTGTCCGGTTCAGTGAGTCAGTTGCCTGGCAGTATCCCCTCTTTGCCCGTCTACTCGGGAACCGTAGACCCAAAGTCCACCCTTACCAATGGCCGATCACGATCACCCCCACCCTCACCCTCACCACCACCAACACCGCCCGCACCGCCTCTCGGTGCCGCCGCGCACCACCACCACCACATTCGGCGGCGGCACTCCGGGACCCTACCCCGCCGCCTTCCCATACTCATCATCATCCTCAACCCCGACCCCCACCCCCTCCAAATCCCGCCGTCCGCTATCTTCGTTCTCGTTCCCGAAATCGAAATCGAAATCCAGATCCTCCCTGTTCCTCCTCCTCTTCTTCTCCCTCCGCTCCCTCTACTCCCTCCTCCCCTTCCTCCGCTCCTCCCCCTCCTTCTCCCTCTTCCCCTTCTCCTTCCTCGTTTCCCTCCTCTCCTTCTCCCTCACCCTCTTCTTCTCCCTCTTCTCCTCTTCCTCCTCCTCCTCCTCCTCCAAAGACCCCTTTCTCCACCACAACAAGCCCAAACACCCTTTCCTCTCGTCCCTCTCACCCTCCCAGCAGAGGATCTTAGTTGCCAAATCAATCCTCCTCGCCCTCATCTTCCTCCTCCGCTTCCAGGCCCTCCGCTACTGCGGCACCGCCTCCATGATCCTCGCCGAACTAATGGGCTCCATCGCGGCCCAGCCCAGAAACCCCCACCGGCCCAACCTCCGCGGCTTCCTCTCCCTCTCCCTCGGCCTCCTCATGCTCTCCTTCGGCTGGGATCGAATCGAGTGCTTCCCCTTCTCTCCCAGCTGCGTCACTGGCAGGATTTGGCCCTTGATTCTTCCCTTCGCCTCCGGCTTTCTCGCTCGCTACCAGCTCGTCGATTCCGGAGCCACGCTCAAACAGCTCGGCCGCAAACGGGTTCGGTTAGTTACTCTCTTTTTCACCACTGTTATTCTCTTTGTCCCTGCTGTAGTTAGTTTCTTCGTGTTTGAGACCGAAGAAGATAGTGTCGTCTTTGGGAATTTGGCGTGGCCGCTGGCCAACACTGTTGTTTTCGGCGTGCTTTTGAGCGAGAGTTACAGTGGCGATGATAACGGTGATGATAATTTGGCCAGTTCGAGAGACTCTCAGAGGGAGTTTCTGGTCACTTTTGTGTGCACCCTGGTGTTGGAGCTTTTCTATTTCCCTGAACTTTCCCTCTGGGGTTTGTTGCTCTGTGGTTTGTTGCTCTATGTGGGTGTTAGAGACTTGGATCCTTTTCACTCTTCCAATGAAGAGGAGTTCTCGAGTGACATGATTATGAAGCCTATCAGACATGTTTTGAGTGAGAGGAAGTCGCGGAAAATTGCGCTTTTTCTTCTCATCAATGCTGCATATATGGTTGTGGAGTTTGCTGCTGGGTTCATGAGCAATAGTCTTGGGTTGATATCGGATGCTTGTCACATGTTGTTTGATTGTGCTGCTTTGGCCATTGGGTTGTATGCATCGTATATATCTCGTTTGCCTGCCAATAATCACTACAACTATGGGAGAGGAAGATTTGAGGTTCTATCAGGGTATGCTAATGCTGTGTTTCTGGTTCTCGTGGGAGCGCTCATAGTGGTGGAGTCCTTTGAGAGGATATTGGATCCTCAAGAGATATCAACTAATAGCTTGTTGGTTGTCTCTATAGGAGGGCTTGTGGTAAACGTCATTGGCTTGATATTCTTTCACGAGGAGCATCATCATGCCCATGGCCATGGATGGTCTGGATCATCGTGCTCCCATTCGCACTCACACTCACACTCACACTCAGAGTCTCATAGTCACCACCACACCCACCATCATGATCATGACCATCTTCATTGCCATGGTCACGAAACAACACATGGAAGCAATCAAGAATATATTTCAGTTTCAAGTGATTGCCAAGACAATTCATGCTCTAGTGATCATGGCCATCATCACAATCATAACCACTGTAGTCACGAGAGGAAGCATCATGGTGAGTGTCATGATCATGAAGACAATCACAGCATTCAGAGCTTTAAGCATCATGACGCCGCTGCCCACTGCCATCATGACCATGGTGAACATCATCATGATCAAACTGGACACTCTTGTCATGAAGAAGCTCCACTTGTTCACAAAGAGCACGGCCATCGCCATATCGATCACAATATGGAAGGGATATTCTTGCATGTTCTTGCCGACACCTTGGGGAGTGTTGGTGTTGTTATATCTACCCTGTTGATTAAGTACAAAGGATGGCTTGTTGCTGATCCTGCCTGCTCAATTTTTATTTCTATTTTAATTGTATCCTCCGTGATACCTTTACTCAAAAATTCAGCAGAAGTTTTGCTCCAAAGAGTTCCGAGGGTGCATGAGCATGAGCTGAAGGATGCCTTAACTAATGTTTTGAAGATAAGGGGCGTTTATGGCATTCAAAAGTTTCACTCCTGGAGCTTCACAAACACAGATGTAGTCGGTACACTGCATCTTCACGTGTCAACGGATACAGACAAGACATCCGCTAAGTCTCAGGTTTTGCATCTGTTACATAATGCTGGAATCAAGGATGTAACCTTGCAGGTGGAATGTGTTGGATAATTTATTTCAAAATAGTTGTGTCTATGACTATTGTTGCCAGTGAAGGTTCTCCACAGATTACTGACACACTGATTGGAACAGAAATCCAAATTTCCTTATTATTGTCATACAGAATGCTTCATAATATTACCTCGTCAATATCTGTCTGTTTTAATTTGTGAAGGATGATGATTTTTGTTTTGGATCTGTTTGTCAGGATCCCACAAATAGCAGAGTTGTAACTTGTTTAGGATACAGCAATGTAAAGACACAAGCATAGCTTGTAGATTAATAACTTTAACAACTATTAATGTTACACATTTTTACCCTCTACTGTCTTTTTAACTTTCTTTTTAACAACTCTTAACTTCACTATGAATGTAAATTAATAACTTTAACGACTATTAATGTTATACATCAATGCCATCTTCTTCCATTCAAACCTTGGGGACCATCAAACCTCGCTGCAACTAAGCCATGTTCCACCACCTACATTTCAGTCAATTTCACATAACTTGAAGAGGGAGAACCATCTTTTGAAATCCACAAACCTCTCAGATTCACCAAGCTACAAAGAGGGAGAGCCCAAAACATTAGGGTTTTGATTTGCTTTACCTCTCTGCCACCAAGACATCCAATCATAGATTTAAAAACCGAACCGATGATCGACCCGGCCTAGGTACTGGGTCAATGGTCGAACCTCTGGGTCACTAGTTGAACTGCATGAACCGGTATAAGAATTTTAATTATTCAAGTTATGTATATATAGTATTTATGTCATGCATTTTGCAAGCAGCGATTGTGGTGTAGTGGTAAAATATGATATTTAGACTTCAAAGTACCAAGTTCGATTCCTGATGAGGTTAATTCTTGTCATGCATTTTGCAAGTAGCCATTGTGGTGTAGTGATAAAATATGATATTTAGACTTCAAAGTACCAAGTTCGATTCCTGATGAGGTTAATTTTTACATTTCCTTTGAATTTAAAAGTAAAAGGATCACACCATTTCCCATTCCCAAGTATTTGCACGTGCACCACACTCCTCCCAAAGCAACACAACACCCACATTGTGCACACACAAGAGTTTAAAAAAAAAAATTTGGAGAACCGGCCCGAGTTGTTACCCATTGGTTCACTGGTCTGTCCGGAAAATCGGCCGGATCACACCGGTTTGTACCGGTTAAAAGACAAGTCCAATCCAATTATTAACTCGAACCGGACTAGGTACCGGTTCCCGGTCCGGTTCGATTTTTAAAACTATGCATCCAATCCTTAGCAGGTAGGTATTGTGTTAGGGTTTTGATTTCTCTTTCTTAGAGGAAAAATTGCATTTGATCACACTCATATGCATTCATGTTGAAACCCTTATTTATGAATTGAGGAATGTTATCACTTTGTCTCTCAGGATCCAGTCTCACAATATTATATTCTATTAAAGATGTGCACTGTCTTTGATTTTTCCCTAAAATATTCTTGTAATTCTTACATGGTTTAATGTTCACATGATTCATGTTGACGCATTGATGATGACGTTGAATATTTGCCTAGGGTTTTTGTTCAGGTTTAATTCCATTTAAATTAAATTAACTATTTATTTTTATTTTTAAATTGTGATTCCTATTGCAGACAAAGTATTTAGGGCACCAACGCCAAGCATCTTACACTCTCATGTATGGTATACGGTTTTGTAAAGAGTCAAGAATGAACATGGCTTCATGATGCTCTTATTCTAATTCTAATCTCGAGAGTCGAAACTACTAAATGTGTTAAGGATACTGTCGTAATTTGTGATCATAATTGGTCTAGATCCCATGTAAGCCTTTGGCAGGTTTGATCTAGTGTTATTAAAACTGATTTGATTTAATCAACAGATTGGAAATATTATTGAGTATTGACCTAGGTGACATCATTGAATCAGTATTAAACCGGTGAAGCCCATTTTCATCTGTTCAAGTGCTGCTGCTGTGCACTTTCAACCGTTGAGGCTGACCTAAGTGTCACATCTCGTGTAAAGACTTGTTGCATGTGTCATGTAATCTTAAGAGGCTGTAAATGAAAATTGTAAAATTACTAAGAATTGAACCTCATTCCTGAAGCCTCCAAGGCAATGATCAGAAAAGACAACCCCGGACCCCGTCTCCCAAGGGAGAAAGAAAGAAAGAGAATCTTATACAATCAGCATTATTCAAATATGAAATAATTATTCTGAAATGACCGCAAGCATCTCATCCTCAAGGAAAGGTAAATTGGTAAATTTAATGTGATCCATAAGAGTCACCAAAATGCAGCAATATGCCGAATTCATCTCAAGAAGCAACCTGTTGAAAAGTCACCTAAACTTCTACCATAAGTCACCAGGTATTACTAGCTTGAGCATAAATCAACATAGAACAAACTATCACCATATGACACAAGTTGAAATTCTGTGGCCTTTGAGATGAACTGTGAAGTAAAGAAGTTCAAGTTGCTATATACGGAAACAGATTCCTGACTCACATCGCCATACCTCCATCAATAGTGAAAACCTGTTACATGGAAATTATGGTTTATTCAAACACACAACAGATGAATTGGAGAAAAAAAAAAGTAAATAAAATAAGTTACAAAAGCCTAAGATGGTGATATGATAGGTTATCAGAAGAAATTCATTTTTCATTTGAGCATCACTTGAATTTTTTTCAATTACAAAAAAAAAAAATGGCTAGTTTAATGATAGACCAAACTTAAAAAGTTAGTTCTATATTACAAAATCAATAGGGAAATAAATAGTTTACCTGCCCAGTGATGTAATTAGCAGCAGGATTAAGAGCCAAGAATTCCACAAGTCCAGCAACTTCTTCTGGTTGGCCAAGTCTTCCTGAATCCAAGGTGAAAATAGTAAGCTATTAGCAACATGTACATCTTCAATTATTTAAAAATTTCATTAAATGTGCTTCCGAGTTAAAAATATTTTGGTCACTCACCTAAGGGGATTAACTCCAATATTTTTTTCTCAATGTCTGGTCGTAGCTTAGCAGTCATATCAGATGCAATAAACCCAGGGGCTACTGCATTAACCTGTAATGAAATGCCGAATTTTAATTAATTCTATCAACTGATATTTAACTTGCCTCTTTGGATATCAGGAACAAAAAATTACAGTGATGTTTCTGCTAGCATATTCCCTGGCAGCACTTTTTGTGAGGCCAATTACTCCTGCCTTTGCAGCACTATAATTGGCTTGTCCAACATTGCCTACCTGACCAATAACTGATGTAATATTGATTATCCTTCCCTGAAAAAGTACCAGTAAACTATTATATGAAATTAGAAAGCTTAATTCAGCAACCACTAAATGTCATTTTGCAAACCCGCAATGGATTAGTTGAATGCAAAACTTTTTCAGAAATATAACCTGTACAATCAATTATAATTATAATAATAACAACAACAACAACAACAGTAACATATTAACATCTAGTAATTTACATAAACATTGTTGTTAGCATATAAAAATAATAAAAGACAAACTGATGAATTTACAAAAAGAAGTCCAATCTATGAGGGTATATTTTAAGTGTAATGTGTCACCTTCTTTTTCATCGTCATAATCTTTGCTGCTGCCTGTAAAAAGCAAACCATCAGCTCCTATATTTTAAATTTGAAAAAAAAAATGGCATTTATACTTAATTTAACAATATGAACTCAAAATTTTGAACATATTCACCTGCATGCAAAGAAAAACACCAGTGAGATTCAGATCAATAACGTCCTGCCATTGTGATTTCTTCATTCTCATTAACAAACCATCTCGAGTAATTCCTGAACCCATGATATTTTTATTTGAGTGTGAAATCTGAAATTAAAATAAATAAATGAATAATAGCACAAGTGCTTAATTTATCCAAGCTACCTGCATTATTTACCAATACATCAACAGTTCCCCAAGCATCAACTGCCTGCAGATGTAGAATTGCACGTACGAATTAATCACTTAACCAGGTAGAATAATTTTATCAATCTAATAAATCAAATTAATGTATTTTCTCACAGTCTTAATCATAGACTCCACATCAGCCTCATTTGAAACATCTCCCGCGAAGGTAAGAGCTTGTCCACCAAACGCCTCAATCTGAAAGTAATAATCAAATAAATAAATGCAGTTCAGTCAATCAGCATAACCAAGCTAGCTTGAACACTTACTCCTAAATAACACTAATAAATATGAGCTCATATTTTTTTTATCAATGGGAATCGAACTCAGATATTAAGAAGTTTACAACAACTCACGCACAATGCTCAACCAACTAAGTTAAAAACCCTTGGTAAATAAGAGCTCACATGATTAGTATGACACATAAGTAAAACAACATCATGACCTCTCTAGGAAAGGTCAGTTATATGGATCGCACACACCATTGAGCTCGGTTAAAAACTAAAATTCATGGAATCTACTCTCGTTTGCCATTGGAATCACACACACTATTCACACCATTGTGTTTTCGGTAGTCTAAATTTCCTTAACCGATTTTCTATCATATTTTCTTTAATCAATGTTACTGTAATATCTTCTTGTGTACAATCATTATGAATCTTGCAATTTAAGTGTGGCCACACTTGCTCACAAAGCATGAGAATAAAAAGAACCACAAACATAGAGAGAGGGAGAGGAAGGAAGTTTAGAGCTATATTGTAGGTACCAAGTTGGACACCTCCTCAGCTTGCCTGGATGACCTGGCATAGTTGACCAGGACCTGTAATAGAGTAGAAACCATGAGACCCCAAATAAGTGAATGACATGATGACATGAGAGTAATATTACATTACATGACCATGTGACTATGTGAGCATGATGGATGCATGCATGCACGTAGTAATAGTAACGAACTGAGTACTCACCTTGCATGCGGCTTTACCTAAGGAAAGTGCAATTGCACGGCCAATGCCTCTGGAGGCTCCGGTGACTACAACAACAGGCGCTTCCATGTTCTTCTGGCTTGCTTCAAGTTCAAGCTGCACAGAGGGAAATGAACCATTTGAAGTAGAACGCTGAAAAGCCAAAACCTCACTTGGTACTTTCCGGGTAGGTCCGGGTCCTCTGGTTCGGAAAAAGAGTGAGTTTGGTCGAGCCAGAGAATCCATCTTCACATTCGCTCTGCTTTCTCAGACTCACAAAGATCAAATGAGATTGCAATTTGCAAACAATATGACTCATTCGTGTCTTGGTGAGGCTACGATTTTGAAGACACGAAGAGGCAATTGAAGAGGTGCTGTTATTATTCTTTTACAATGGGGAAGCACGTAAGTTTGGATTTAATATTCCTTATCACTTTTATTTGTGTGCTATTTTCACCACCTATGTCCTTGTTCTCTCTTTCTTTCTTTTTCTTTTTTTTTTCTCATTCCACTTTCTTCACTCAAACACTTATCTAACCCTTCTAATTTTCCTTATCATTTTGAATTGTTGTTCTTTGTTTTTAACTTGTCCCATGAACACACCTTTTCAACCCCATTGTCACTACTCACTAGTAAAATAATCATTAACTTGCGGGCCTCTAACCCTAGTTTCTCAGTCATAGGAATGTAGTCAACAAGTAATAATAATCACCTAATTCATTTTTAAATCTAGAGGACACCTACTAATAACTCATTGCCATTTAAGAACTACTTATGCACATTTCCATCTTCTAAACTTTCAACGAAGTGTGACACACATATGAATACAAGACTATCAGCGTTGTGTTTCTTTTTTTTTTTAACACCACAAAAGTTATAGTTGGTTCAAATAGAAAAATTGGCAACTCTGGGAATTGGAACATTAGTGATGATCAAACCCATCATCAATCTTCAACTTGAAAGGAATATTGAAAGGTTACAGTTTCATCTAAATCCATAGCGATACAAAGGATAAATGACTTTATAACAAAATTGCCATCAATGAAATGACTTTTTTTTTTTTTATATATATATAGAAATCAATGAAATGACTTATGCGCAAGAATATCATTGTGAAAAGAAAAAAAAAACCTTTCGTAGTATTTTGTTTTCTTGTTTTCAATAACATAATTTGATTTTTTTTTTCTCGAAACCTTAAATAAAAAATATCTTTATCAGACAAGTTAAAAAACTAAAATTATTTTAAGAATAGTAGTCATGGTCAAAAGGAGCAATTTCAATTTTAATTCCATACTGATATTCAAGCAGCAAATAGATACTAAGTGAAATGAAAAGGCAATTAGTCAAGTATAGGAACTTATATTTTCTTAAAATTATTTAATGTCTTTTAAAATCCTTATCTAAAACATTAAATAATAATTATTTATAAAAACTAATATTTTAAAACAACAGATAAATTAAGGAAGCATAATATTTTTAAATGATAAATACTCAGGAATTAACATTAATAAATTATGAGTCTCACTAACGAATATTCTAAATATATTGGTTAAATAGTAATTAATAAATTTTTTAATTAAAAATAATAATAAATTACGTGAAAATTATGATAGAAATATATTAATAATACTTTTATAGTTTTTTATTTACTTTGTTAATAAATATTTTAAGAACATGATGTCATAGTATCTTCCTTAAATTATTATTTATGCAAAATCTCTTGGTCTTGATGCATCGTCATGCTATAACCGTTGAGCTAACCCCGTGGGGTTATTTAAAGGGACTGCTATGATAAATGGTACCAAGTCTAAATCATCAATGTGGTCATGACCGGCGATAAAGGCACGTTAAATGTGAAAATAAGATATGTATAGATAGTATAAAGTATTGTCTAATCACGAATTTTACCAAATACACTAAATGAATGTGCTTGACAAGTAATTATAGATAGTTTATATATTATTTAACTAACTTATAAGTTTATTTGACCAAAATAAAAGTATTTGATAAACAAATTTATAGCATTTTTTTCATACGCTGCTTGAAGTAATGTTTGACCAAGTTTATTATTATTTTTTATACTTTATTAAAATTTTCCATTTCCCTCTCCTATAATTATTACATTATTTATATTATTAATTTTTAATAAAATGCTTAGTCTTTAAATAAAAAATGATAAAAATGCATAAAAAATTATATATATATATATATATATATTTTTTTTTTTTCTTTTACGTGATTTTATATTCATCAATTAATTTAATAACTAATTTTACTAAATACTTCCAATTCCATAAGTTAATTTAACAATTTCTGGTAATAACTTTTAGCTCAAAGTTTACTTTTTTAACTTTCAACTACCTGATTAGTTATTTATTTTCACTTAAATATATTTTTAGTTTTTATAAAATAAGCAAGAGATTTAAATCTCTGTAAACTTATTCTAGAAATGCAAACCAACAAGCAATACGGCTAGACATGTGATTAGAAGTTGGATTTGAAACTAGTGCATATAAAAGAGCATATATTAAAAAAAAACAACTCTTTAAATAAATTTCAATATTACAAGAAATTAGTCTTTACTTTCTAATATGGGAATGCTCTAAGTTCACTTAATTTCTTTTTTTAAAATTGCTGAAGATCTTCATCCTTAAGGTGACCTAAAGGGAAAAAAAAACTTGCTTTTATATATATAAAATTGATAAGTTTCACCAAAAGTTGTTAGCACAAATGATTCGACATTTAGGTCTCTTAATTAAAGTTTAGAATTCGATTTTCGGCTTGAGTCACAATTGAAAGTACCATCTTACTTTAAAATAGACCGACCCGGTGGGAGAATAATTAGTTGGGTGCCAAACGAGAATCTCCAAATACTTATAAAAAAAGGCTAAATTGTAATTTTAGTCCCCCTATAATATTTAATTCACGATTTTGGTCCCCCTGTTTTTTTTTCTCGCGATTTTGGTCATCCTATTTTAAAAATTCGTAATTTTGATCTAATCCTCAATTTTGCATATGTTTTTTTTTTTTTTTATCCAATTGAAGTCTAAACCTAACACATATTCAGTTAAAAAATCATAAAAAAATAATTTATTTAATTAAAATATAAAAAATAAAAGAAATAAATGTATGTAAAATTGAATATTGAACCAAAATTGTAAATTTTTTAAAATAGGAAAACCAAAATCACGAGAAAAAAATAGAAAGACTAAAATCGTGAATTAAGAATTACATAGGGGTCAAAATTGCAATTTAACAAAAAAAAATTGATAAACTCCTTTAAAAATGGTGAATAGTGTGCATTAGCTTTTGTTTTCTCTGTCCTGTGGTGGTATTTTTTTTTTATGAAAAACCTGCCCACGACCGTTGGCAGAGTTAAACGAGGCTTGGGAAAGTGTGTTTAGGACCAAACAAGACACGAGATAGAGGCATAAAGCAATTGAAATCATTAGCATAGGAGCCTTTTAAGTTTCCTTCATCACCTACCAATTAAAGTGACATGATTCGATAATCTTCGCATTAGTGTACACAGCTAGCTATTGGCTAATGATAACTCAGTTGTTAAGTTGACTTTGTCCCACCTTGCCCAGCCCCACACAACTCTTTTCTGTCTTCATTCCTTATTCCTTTCCTCTCAAGTTTTTTCTTTCTTGGCCTTTTCGTTTGTCACCAATTCACGCACTATTTTATTAAATCATATTATATTATTTTCCTAGATAGAAACCTTAGGCCACAAAAAAACCAATTAGGACATATCAACTTGTTTAAAATGCCAACCTCACCAAAATGATGCCCCTGACCGTGATGGTTCAGTCCTCGTGAGATGGACTTTATTATTATACATACACATATTCGATCTCTTATACAGTGTCTCAAGAATGTTAGTATAAATTATGCTATCCAGAGGAATCTTAATAAAACTCCATTATTTTGTCCATTAGTTCGAAGTTGAAATTTACATAACTAATAATATACTACTATCTTTTAATTTTTCCTTTTAGGGTGTTCAACGAGTCAAAACTTATTGGTTGCTCTACGGATCTATGTAACGTACATTTACTGAATGTGATAAGGAATTTAATAGCATAGTCCCTAAAATTGACCCCAATAAATTCCAACGCCATTAATATTATTACTTGTGGTCCGTTCATGCGATGAAGGGTCCAAAAGTCCAAACATGGCTTCAATGTAAGTAGTAGTATAGTAAGTAACACATTAACACCGCAGGCATTAACGGAGCATCATACACATAACCTTCGACCAGAACAATTATAATATTAATTAATATCTCATTCAATCCAATTTATGTTGGCAATTAAAAAGGTAGAAAACAGTTCATAAGCTATAATAATAAGTTGAACTAAATATCCAAAATCGACTAATCAGTAATCAACATTTTAATTCTTATACGCAAACACAATATTGAGAAAAATAAAACATCTTTTTTTTTTTTAGAAAATTCTGAAGTGATATAGCAGTAAAATTTAAAAGGAAAAAGTATGTAAAATCAGAGGGAATCTACAAGGCACTAGTAAAGGAACAAAAAAAAACTGAAAAGGAAGCTGAAAAATAAAAGGTTCAAGGGAAAGAGAAAAAAGGGAAAAAATGCTTGCTGCTTAGGAAATTACAGCAAATCAAAGGACAACAACAAAGGTTTTGGTTGAGTATTAATATTATTATTCTCAAATTGCAGTCCAATATTCTTATTTTTTCAGAACTGAAAAAAAGAATTGTGTGAGGAGAGAGAATAATGGAATTTTTTTTGGAGTTTGTTGGAACCGTTGGATCACACTGGTTCTGATCTGTACTTTTGGTTTCTCAGAAGAAGCCATGAATGCTGTAGATCCGGGTGTCTGAGACAACATTCGTCGCATTGTAATTGGCATTTAAGCTCTATTTTTTTGTTTTTGTTTTTATTATTTTTTGTTGTTTAATCTTCGAACTCGGGGATCCTAAGAGTGCACACTGTGTTTGAAGCTATTTGACTTGGGAATTTGGTGAACCAAGTTTCGCTGTGTGCTTTGAACTTGGTTTAGTGGGTGGGTGCTCAAGCTTGAATTTTGCCGTTTGAATTGGCTACCCTTTTGGCCGGTGATGGCAACGGCGTAATTGGGATCTGCTACTGGCCAATGTTCTAGGGTTTTGCAGGTTGAGGGATACCTTCAATATTGGTTTTGGATGCTTATTGCATAGGAATGCTGCGGCGTTAGGCATTGCGTTTTGAATGGTACAGTTGTTTCTGTTACTGTTTTAATATGCTAAATTAAGTTTTGTTTGTTTTGGGATATGTGGGTTGGTTGACTCAGTCACATTAGGTGTGGTGCCAGTGTGTGTTGATTGTTTAGGCAAGGAGTAATGAAGCCTGAGGAGATGGTTCATGGTGAAGGAAAGTGGGGTTTTGCTGATATTGTTGTTTGGAGATTGAATTTGTGGTGAGCTTGAGGTATGCGTTAACAATAATCATTGGTTGTTGATTAGGGTGTTGAAGGTTTTTAAGTTAGTTTGGATTGTATGGAGAACTTGAGGTGACATTTGTTGGACACTGCATTGGGTAGTGAAGATGCCACCTTCCCCAGCATTTAGATGCTCTCCTGGCAGAGAGCTGAGATCAGACAGTCACAAGCGCGGGCGAAGTCTTGAGAGCGGAATGCCCTTGAGAGAGAAAGATGATGATCTTGCTTTGTTCAGTGAAATGCAGTCCAGAGAAAAAGAGAGTTTTTTGCTTCAGCCATCGGATGACTTGGAAGACTCATTCTGTAATTTTCTTTACTGCCATTTTCTGAAGAGAATGTATCTATTTTTGATTTTGTATCGCTTTATTTGGGTGATACTCATGCATTCTCCCCTTTGTTTTGGATATTAATTTCCAGCGTCGAAGTTGAGACATTTTTCTGATATCAAGCTTGGGATATCCATTCCCGGCCGAGGAGAAACCAGTGAATTGCTTAATGCAGATGGTGACAAGAATGACTATGATTGGTGTGTAGTCTTTTCTGTCTTTTGAATTTTACCTTGTTAAATTGGGTTTGTGTTGTATGATCAAATTTTATGATTTCAATTCCAACTGTTTGCAATTGTGTTTCTTTCACATAAATAGTGCACTATTTTGTTTGGTCAATAATTCTAGTTTCTTTTTTGCAAAGGTTGAGAATTAGATGTGCATGTTACTTTACTGATGCCGCGTGTTTGTTTTATTCATTTAAAGGTTATTGACACCACCGGACACACCGCTGTTTCCTTCTTTAGATGATGAACCACCAGAAATAAATGTTGTAAGCAGAGGAAGGCCTAGGAGTAAACCCATTTCCATATCAAGATCATCTACGGTGTGCTTTCGAATCCGTTTTATGCACAAATGCCTCTTTAATAAAAATTCCTTGTCTTTTTCTCCTCTTTATGGAAAATTTAGTTATTGTTTTACTCATTATCCATCTTTTGTTGGATGTCCTCTTTCAGATGGAGAGAAGTTACAAAAGCAGTAGGGGTAGTGCAAGTCCAAATCGTTTAAGTTCATCCCCTCGTTCTGGGAATAATACCTTGCAATCAAGGGGAAGGTCTTCATCAACACCAAATTCCAGTCCAACTCAAGTTTTACGACATGCTACTCCAACAAGAAGACCATCTCCACCTCCAACTAAGCCTGCGACACCTGCTCCTAGGTCTTCCACTCCTACTCCTCGGCGAATCAGCACTGGCTCCAATAGTCCTGCAGTCTCATCGGGGATTAGGGGAACTTCCCCTGTTAAGACAAGCCGTGGAAACTCTGCTTCACCAAAGATAAGAGCATGGCAAACGAATATTCCTGGTTTCTCTTCTGACGCTCCTCCCAATCTCCGTATCTCTTTGGCTGATCGACCTGCATCATATGTGAGAGGTTCATCTCCAGCATCCAGAAATAGTAGGGATTCTACTTCTAAATTTGGTAGGCAATCAATGTCTCCCACTCCTTCCAGGAGCAGCAGTTATATTCAGAGTCATGATCGAGACCAATTTAGTTCACGCAGCAAAGGTTCTGTCGTATCCTCTGGTGATGACGATCTGGACTCTCTTCAGTCCATCCCAGTGGGTAGTCTAGACCGATTTGGTTCAAGAAGGGTTGGTTCATTTTCAAACAGCAAATCTCCCTCAATTTCCAAGAAGTCGGCCAAGATGGTGTCCCCAAGTTCTGCTCCTAAAAGATCTTTTGATTCTGCTCTCCGGCAAATGGTATTTTGTTGCCTAATCTCTTAACTTCCTTTCTCAATCATTCTATAGTTCACTGCCAATGTGCCGGCAAGTGATAGTGCCATATAAATCTTGATTATTCCTATTAGGTAGTTTCCCCTTCTCTTCTGAGGAGGACTCTTTTTCACTCATTCTCCATGCACACATGAGCTGGACCAGCCCAAGCATAAGGCAGCCCAAGTCCTTGTTTTAGGCCCCTCGGAAAAAAAGTTATTTAGTATTAGTATTTATGTAACTTCTTTTGTTAGTCGGTCTAGTCTAGTGGTAATTAAGATGTGTTTTTATCCTTGGTGAATGGGTTCGAACCCTGTTGGAAGAAAAACTACTTTTATTTTTTCGTAAGGTCCTTTTTTTTTTGTTACTCTCTCACTTAAAAATTAATTAGTCATTAATTTCAATTTAATAGGTTGTTTCTTAATATATCAATTCTCACTAAATTTAGCCCATAAGATGTTCCTAAGTTGGCTATATCAAAATTTGCTTTAGGCCGCCCTGTTCATGCATGCACACAATTTTCTTCCTTTGTGCACTTTCCTTTTGATATACGCTAATAGGTTAGAACATTGTTTTTCTGTTCAAATCAAAGCAATTTAAAATGGAAAGTGGAGTGAGCCAACCATCCTTGATCATTTTAGGCTACCAATGATCAAAACTTTGATATAATATTTGCTTTGTTTCTCTCTATATAATCTTAGGTACAATGCTTTATTTGGTTCTTCTGGTGCATGTTTTCTTTCCTCTGTGAGTTTATTTATAAACTACAAATGATAAGACAATTATTCAAGTAAATGGCTTCAGTAAAGTCATCAATGAGTTTGTTTATTGTGCTGCATATAATATAAAATGACATGCATGCACTTGCATGATTATCATAACAAGGTTGACACATTTGCTGTTCTTAGTCATGAGTTTTTCTTGTAAAGACTTGTTCAGTCATCCCTGTTCCCCTCACCTTTTGCCCTGATCTTTTCTCTTATGTCTTAAAATATTTGTTTGGGATCAAACTGCTTACTTTTGTTTGTTAACTTATAATGCTGTGCAGGATAGAAAAAGTCCTCAGAACATGTTCAGGCCACTTTTATCAAGTGTGCCAAGTACAACCTTTTATGTTGCAAAAGCAAATTCTGCACAACGTTCCCTGGTATCTAGGAACTCCTCTGTCACAACAAGCAGCAATGCGAGCTCTGATCATGGTACAAGTTTTGCACCAGATACTGAAGGGAGTGACCACAATCAAGATGATGTGGCGAGTGAAACTGAGAAGATATTATACACTGATATTCATGAAGAAGTATTTTCCTTTGATAAAATTGATGTATTAAATGCAAACATTGGGCATGAGATCAATGATGAATCAGTTGATGTCCTGCACAATAAAACCGGAGGCCCTATGATTGCTTTAGGTCCCACTCAATCTGAAGCTTCTATTTATCATGGTATTGACAAAGAATTCAATGAAAGTTTAGAAACTTCCCATGTCATAGGCGACATTTCGGAAACTGGTGGTTTTGAGAATACAGCAATTTGTTCTGATTGTGGTTGCCCTCTTGAGGCCACAGATCAAACTGAGAAGAATGTTAGACTGTGTCCAGAATGCAGCAGGAAAACCACATTGTTGAGACATGTCATCCTGGAGGCAAATTTGACAGTTTCCGATGACAATTCAGTGAATTCCACAAACATTCCTGCGGAAGAAAAACCATCAGCTGAAACAGACCAACTAACTGGTGTGTCTGAACTGCCTCAAGAGACTACTGATGTGGGTAACATGAGGTTTCCCCATGGTGAACCAGATGCTGTGGAAAGTCAAACTTTTCCCAGTGAATTTATTCAGGACAACTTGCAACAAAATTCTCTCTCAAGTTCACTGGTGGAGAGAAGTGAGCAGATGCCTGCTAATCAGCTAGAGGTGGACCAGTCAGGGGTTGATTACAAGAAGCCTGATAATCATTCTGGGGATCAGCAGTTGTATCTTTCCAAAGACCGCTCAAATTTGAAAGTGGACCTCTTGGAAGGCACTGGCATTTCTGTACTACTGAAAAGGTCAAGCAGTAGCAAAGGACCTGTAATCCAGGGCAGGACTTTTACTGCCACAACACTATCTTATGATGATCTGTCTTTTGCAAGAAACAGCATTAACAGTATTAGAAGCTCAACTGGGCGTAGCAGTTATTCTACCTCATCATCTGTTGATTTCAGCTCAGCAAGACATTCCGATTTTCGTGTCCAAAGGCAGTCAAGTGGCAGGAAATTGGATGTAGACTATGGATATGACATTAGGATCAGGCCTCCAAGCCCTGGTTCATCCTTTTCTGGAATGTCAAACCATTCTTACCATGGATTAGGTTTTGCTACACAAGGAACTTCTTCTGGCAATACAGAATGCAGCAACCTGGAGGAGATACCCCGAGACCTACGAGAAATGCAAGCTTCAGAAAATGCAGTGATGGATGTGATTGATTCTTCTTCTATGGGTTCGATTGTTGTCAAGGAAGATAATCTTGAATATCATGATCTTGGTAGAACAACTGATGCTTGTAGCTCAGAATTAGTAAGCCAGGCTATTGGTGTTCAGCCTGATGACAATTCAGTGGCATCATTTCCAAATCATGGAAGTTGTATTTCAAATGATAGTATTGAAGACCATCCAAATAATGTAAGCAGTGTCTCAAATACAGAAACATCAGTTAAGGATCCCGAGTCATCCTTTGATGAGAAACATGATATGGAGAACTCTAATGTCGATGGACTGGATGCTTTGGTAACTACCAACACTTCTACAATTGAAGAATCGGAAATAGAAGGGGAAAACTGTTGTCAGAATGATACTGGTGTGGTGGATGATGATCCATCGCTGGTATCAAAGAGCCCCATTGATGACTTTCAGGAACATTCTGTTCCAAATTCTTCCAGTGATTGTCTTACAGCTTCTGTATCTGAGCTCAATGCCTCCGAGTACTCACTTGGCACAGGTATGATGCTTGTTGGACGAAATTTACAGAAGATATTGCCAATGATGATTGAGATGAAATTTTTCTATAAGAATC
This sequence comes from Pueraria montana var. lobata, assembly GCA_026413185.1. Lineage (NCBI taxonomy): Eukaryota > Viridiplantae > Streptophyta > Magnoliopsida > Fabales > Fabaceae > Pueraria > Pueraria montana. The sequence continues at coordinate 20,705,565 of CM048648.1, read as the reverse complement.
TTCTATTATTCTCTTGTATCTCTTAAATGCACTCATCTATTTACATAGCACACAGTTTGTCATATGTTAATTTTGGGCAATTTAAAGGGGTACACAAATTTATAGAATGACAGTCTATTCTAGGTTCATCTGATTTATCTGATATTAATAGTTTGAGCTACTCAAATTTCATGGTCTTGATTTCTAATAGATAGAGTTAGGATACTTTGAAAGATTGTTTCTTGAAATACTTTTTGCAATAATGATAATACTCTTAAGTGATGTGCCTGATATGTTAGGATATCTTTATGTTGGCTTCAGATAGTCAGCAGCAATTTAGTAGTGTAGTCTCTAATTTGCCAGAAGAATTGTGTTTTGGATTAACTTTTGTGTTTTGGAATCAAAAGTGGAAATTTTTTATTAGAAAGGGTAACAATGCACTCTCTCATGATCAGGGACGGATCCAGAAACCTATTAATGGGGGGGCTGGATTTTTTTTTTCTTCCTTTATAATTGTGTAAATTTCTAACTTTTAATAAAAAATATTTGCTATTTTTACACGTAAAATTGAAATTAATTTTTATTTTAAATGATAATAACTTTAACCGTTACCATAATAACAACAAACATACAACTAGTTTTACATAATTTTACACTAGTTATCATCTTAACTAATACAATAATAAAAACAAACATAACTAGTTTTACACAATTTTACACTAGTTAATCTTAACTAGTATTATAATAACAACATACACAATTAATTTTACACAATTTTATACTAACTAATTTAAAAAAATATATGTATATATGCGAAAAATCCTTAGGTGGGGGGGGGCTGGAGCCCCTGCTCGCCCCCTCTGTATCCGTCCTTGCCCATGATTTCCAATGCAACCCTAAGATAATTTTCAATAAAAAAAATTCTATTTATTGCTTCATAACCAGTGCCCTTAGGGAACTTGTTAGCAGGAACCTTTGTGTTTTATACTACTAATATTGTGGCTGTATTTTGCTATCTTTTTATGATCTTTCTGAAATCTGAACAAATACTTTATTATCAGTGGGGGAGGATCGGTTCACTTCAGTTTTCTATTGAAAAGGGATTCTGTTTCTCTATGTACATGTTTCTTTGATGCCTATAATCTATTTTATCTGCAGAAGCTTTATTTGGCAAAAATATTAGTACTTGGCAAATTTCTGACAGGTTTCTAATGGTTTATGCCAGAAGGATCCACAGTTATGGTGGAGTGTCAAGATGGAGGGAACACTAGAAGCCTGACACTTGAAGAGGCAACAGATACTATACTCTTTTGCAGCTCTATCATCCATGATCTTGCATATCAGGCTGCAACGATAGCAATGGAAAAGGAACACTCAGAACCATTGGAAGGTTCTGAGCCAACAGTGACTATATTGACGAAACCCAATTCCAATAGAAAGGACTCTCGCAGCCGAACTTCTGGCAAGCGTGCTATGAAACCCCAGAAGGCGGCAAAGCCAAAGATGGTGCAAACTGACGTAAATTCCCCTTCTATGACTGAGAATGATGAAAATATTGATGAGTCTTTGATACGCAATGTTGGTCTTCCTAACAAAGTAGACAGCATGAAGCCCCTTCCTAATAAGCTTGAATCAAAGTGTAATTGCATCATAATGTGAGAGTGCAAAGTTCAGATTGCCCTTATAATTTGTGCCAGCATTTCTTCTCTTCCTGTTGGCCTATATATACACCAGAGCAGAGCTTAGCCAAATGCTTGCGCGTTTATGGCTTTAGATTTATGGCTGTTTGGGATAATAACCAATTGCTATATGTTGGTTCCAATATATATTGTAAGATATGGCACTTTGTTTTTGACATAATTGTAAAGTTATTTTTTTTCCCCTTCCTTTTTTGTTGGTAGGCCATTAATTTGAGGCATTTGGAGGATTGTGCTCCTCCAGTTGCTCCATTCTTGTTATTTGATTTCCATCTCAATCAAGTGATCCATCAATGGAAGTGTGAAGTAGAACTCATTCATATTGGTTAAGATTGTGAAAAGCATACTGATTTCTTTGCCAGAAGTTTATCCGTGTGCATCATAACCCCCACCCCCCCTCCCCCTCCTTACCAAAAAAAAACAATAGAAGAAAAAAAAAAAATGCATAGAAGAACATGTCATAATTATATGATTGCGTGAGTGAGAATAATTTCTAAAAATGCTCATTCAAAGATCAAGATTCAGATTTCTAATATAGAAGTAGATTACATGATATGGTATGTAGTTGTACACTTAAACTATGTCTGACCTGATTTTTTTATTTATTTTAAAGTTAAAGTTTAAAACAAGAGATTTAAATATAAAGTAGAAATTGTTTGACAGTTTTAACTTAAAAGGTTTCTTTTAAATTGAAAACTTTGTTTTTTGTTTTTTTGTCTCTAATCAATTGGTTTAAGATGAGAGAAAGAGATTAAAGTATGCAATTCATTTTTAAAAGCTACTTCAGTTTGATTATTTTTAAAAGCTATTTTTCCATCTTTTCTTTTATCAAATAGCTTATTTTGCAACTATTTTTTCAGCTAAAACAAGGGAAAAGGCCATTACAGAACAAGTTTTTTCCGGTGCAGACCAAATGGAACCATGCAAAAAAACAGTGTTTTTATTGTTGTCAAATAAGACAGTACAAATAGAGTGATGATCACAAACTGCAATCAAGAACGAAGGGTGGGAGGAAAGAACGATGGTGAAAGTGCGTTACTACCAAGGAATGAGGTGTGAGAATTTTTAGTATTCTCAAAACTCAAAAGTATATTTAAAAAAGGCAGATGCTATTTACACCCCCATTTTTACTAATAGACCCCCTTTTCATATTTTATCCCAATTATAACCTCTTCCTGGAAATTAAACCCTTCAAGGTTCCAAAGGAATTAAACCCTTCGAGGCTATGGCAACAAACCCCCAACAACTCAATTATCATATATCTCCAGAAAAAAAGCAAAGTGCATGGTTGACTTCATCGTCATCTTTACCTTTAACTTTTGCTTACACGACCATATTCTCAATGCTTCTTTTTATTTGACCCATGTTCTTGCTTTTAAGCACTGCATAAAAATCCTAAACATTCTATCTCACTTTCAATTTTTTGTTTCAACCAATTGTTAATCAAACAAAAAGACCAAAACATTAAAAAATGGAGATATTATCACAAATGTCTCTGCTAGGATTAATCGCAGCTTCTCTCTGTTTATTCCTTACACGAACATCTCCTTTCTCTGCACTCCTACTCCGAGATTCCTATGTTCAGCAAATACTATGGTGTTGACCTCAATGATCTCTACCACCGCTGCGACATTCTCTCATCGCTCGCCAATAAGCCATTGTCCAACTGCATCTTCCTCGCCGTCGCCAAACTACACTATCCATGAAACCTTCCGCAGCCACTGCGTCATGTGGACACACCACGTCAATATTGTGTAGGAATCACTAGAGGAGGAACAGAGCCAAGGCTCTTCACCGCGTTCCTTTCCCTCACCCCTCCACGTTTGAAACCCTAGAGCTAGAACTGAAGAGACAAATCAAAAGCGGTTTAAAATCTTTGAAAGGGGGTGTATCATAAAAGTGCTTCTAGTTGAGGATATATTTGGGAAAAGAAATACAAAAAGGGGGTGTATTAGTAAACATGGGAGGTGTAAATAGCAATTCCCTTTAAAAAATTAAAATAAATTTTACAAAACTTTTAAAAGAGGCCGTGCAATAAAAAAAGGCTTAAATATTTTTTTAGTTCTTGCAATTTAGTATTTTTTTATTTTTCATCCTTACAAAATTATTTTTTTAGTTTTAATCATTGTAAATTATGTTTATTTTATTTTTCGTCCTTAAAGTGATTTAGATAGCACTTTAAATAGTGAAAAAAGTGTTATCTAAACCGTTATAAGGACGAAAAATAAAACAAACATAATTTGCAAGAACTAAAATCAAAAAAATAATTTTGTAAGAAAGAAAAAGCAAAAAAATACTAAATTACAAAGACTAAAAAAGTATTTAAACCTAACCAAAAAAAAAAAATAGCAGACATAAAAAAACTTCCTTAAACTATGCTTTCAAGGCCCAGCAGGCCCAAAACCCACACCCAAAGACGTAAAAACCAAAATGCAAAATTGGCGGGAGCTAGCTTTTAATTCATTCATTTTCTTTTCTTTTCCCTTATTCTTCATCTTCATGTTCCGATCCAACAAAATCCAAAATGGAGTCCAATTCAGACACCGACGGATCTCACATCTCCGCAACTCCACCAAGAAAATCAACTCCATCACCACCACCACCACAACCACCTCTCGTCGTTTCAAACAAATCCCGAATCAGAATCAAACCTTCAAAATCAAAATCAAAACCAGTCCCTTCCGGACCCTCCAAAACCCGCTCCAAACCCGACCCGATCTATGAAACTCCTCTCTCCCTCCCCACCGATCTCCCGTTCCAAATTCGGCGACCTTCCGACGCGCCGTCAGTTTCCCACTCCATCGAAGCCCTCCCCGCCGGCTACTTCTCCTCCTTCCACTCCGCTTCCTTCTCGAAGATTCGTAGACCTCTCCTCAATCTAGAACCTTCCGAAACCGAACAACCGGTTCCTACTCCAGCCGCGTCTGATTCACGCGCCGAGAGTGCCGACTCGAGGAAGCGCGGAAAGAGCCAGCTTCCCAACCTGATCGGCGCCAGCGCGCCGATGCCGAGCGCGAAGCCGCGAACATGCGGCGCCGGCGATGGAGGGAACTTCGTGAAGCTGAACATGACTGGCAAGAGAAAGAAGTTCCTCAACAAGAGAGGGAAATTTAGCGGGAAAAGGTACAAGAGAGGGAGATTCAAATCGCAGCATGAAAAGGAGGAGGAGCAAGAGGAGGCAATTGGAGAGTTGAAGAAGAAAGGGGGCTGCAAGAGGAGGGAGATTGATTGCGACGCGGTGGAAGAGGCTGCGGCCGCGGCCGGCGACGAGCCTTCGGAGGAGAATTTGGTGAAGTTGTTGAGATTGGTTTACGGTTATGATTGCTTTCGAGATGGGCAGGTTGAGGCTATCAAGATGGTTCTTGCTGGGAAGTCCAGTGTGGTTGTTTTGCCGACCGGCGCCGGGAAGTCGCTGTGTTATCAGTTGCCTGCTGTGATTTTGCCTGGAGTTACACTGGTTGTTAGTCCATTGGTGGCTTTGATGATTGATCAGTTAAGGCAATTGCCTCATGTGATTAGGGGTGGTCTTCTATCCAGCACTCAGGTATTGTATACTTTGGTTAATTGGTTCTGTTTGGATAGGCTTCTCAATAAATACTGGTAAAATGAACTAAGGTTCTCTCATAACTTAAATTCACAAGAACTTTTGAGCTTCTCCATTAGCTAAAATCTAGCTTTTGAAGAAGTTAAATGAAAAGAGCTTCTATACAAGTTTAAGTTCACAAGTTGATTTTAGCTTATGCAAGAAGGTCAATTCATTTTTTTTTTTCTTCTCCTATGAGTGTTTATGAAGAACTTTATACAAACACGACCATACACTTTATACATTACGGACTTTAACTTTTTTAGAGGCTCTCTTGTTTACTTCTTCAAAAGCTGATTTTTGCTTATGTATAAGTTAATTTTTAACTTATGAGAAAAACTTCATTTATTTTACGTTTTTATTTTTTTTCTCCTGTAAGTGCCTACTTTTTATGGGATGTCATCATTTCATCTCTTTATGTTTAATTATATTAGACACCTGAAGAAGCCTCTGAATCACTCAAGCAGCTTCGACAAGGGGGGACAAAGGTAGGACTTTCAACAACTGTGTAGCATTCTTGCAGATTGTTTGCATACAATGCTGTTGATTGTTTACAGGCCATTTTTGTATGACATGTTTGTGTATCAAGGCTTATTTTTGGATGACGGTAGTACTCTTGCATAAAGATAATGTTTGAAATTTTTATTTATATATAGGTGCTTTTTGTTTCGCCGGAGCGGTTTCTGAATGAAGAGTTTCTGTCTACTATTTCTTCTTTGCCAGCCATCTCACTTGTTGCTATTGATGAAGCACATTGTATATCTGAATGGTGAGGGAATTCCAATGTCTTTTGTTGATATTAATCCACTTCCTGGTTGATCTTGAGATTTTGAACATTTTTACAGGTCTCACAATTTCCGACCATCTTTTATGAGACTTAGAGCATCTCTGCTTCATAAGACACTTAATGTTCGTTCTGTGCTTGCAATGACAGCAACTGCTACAACCACAACTTTAGATGCCATCATGTCTGCTTTAGATATTCCTTCCACAAATCTAATTCAGAAGGTGCAGTTAAGGGACAATTTTCATTTATCAGTGTCTTTGGTCAGAAATAGGCAAGTCAGATGCTTCTATTTACTCCTTCAGCTTGTATACTTTTGTTATATCAACTTTGTTAAACTTATACATCAATAAACTTATATACTTTGAACATTTTGAACATAATAGAATGAAAGACCTACTGAATTTGATAAAGTCTCCTCCTTTTGTGGAAGTTCAAAGCATCATCATATACTGCAAATTTCAGGTGTGTATATGGACTGGTTTTTGTCAACTTTCAAGTACAGGATGTTCTATGATTTCTTAAACTAAACTGTTATTGTATTGCAATATATTCTCGCTTCTAGCTCAGAGCATTTGATATGTATAATATTGTTTGCAGAAAAAAAGAAGTTAATGAGATCCTTATGGCTCAGATTTAAAATATCGTTTTCTATAGTGGATAATAGAATATATTGTAACGTTTCTATATTGGTGGGAATTAATGACGCTTCTTCTTGTTCCAGTATGAAACTGATCAAATTAGCAGATATTTGAATGATAACAATATCTTGGCAAAGGTTAGCTCCCAATTTTTCTTTTGACATTGCATGTCTTTCTGTATAATCCTTGATACTGAGGGTTAAATCTGATGATTGATGTGATTTATCATGTAGAGTTATCATAGTGGTATCACTGCAAAGGAACGTAGCTATGTACAGGAGTTGTTTAATTCCAACAAGATCAGAGTGGTGAGACAAATTCTATGGTTCAATCATTAATATTGTGAATTTATGACACGTGCATTTTTTTTAATAAAATCAACTATGTATAAAACTTAGTAACTTTTAATTTAATTTTACCATGCAATGCAGGGGTAATATACTAGTATTCTTTGTGTTTGCTTGTTTTATTTTTTTCCAACTGATACCTTGTATTTTTTATGAAGGTTGTCGCAACTGTGGCATTTGGCATGGGACTAGATAAAAGAGATGTTGGAGCTGTAAGGCTTATCAACATGTTATGGTTTTCTGCATTAATTTGCATGAACTGGTTTATGACAATAGAAGTTCCCTAGGATGGTATGCTCATATATAGTGGTTCACTGATTCTCATTGTGCTCTTGTTGCATGGTAACCTGCTTTTCCACGTGTCTTATGAGTCAAACCTTTGAAGTCTGGCTGTATCAGGAACAACTGATTCTTCCTCAAAAGATTTTTATTTATGGTTAAAATCCCAAAATGGGGACAAATGGTCTTGGATATCTGAGCTCTTTCCCTGGTCTCTGTTCATGCAAATGCGCTGGTAGTTACTTTAGTTAATAGTTCAATTTACAAAATGATGTTTCCAAGCATCACTCATATACTTTTCTCTTGTATTTTACACACTACATGTTTGCATTGCAATATAAATGATCTTGCATTTTACAGTAATTCATACTGGAACTCCATTGTCATATCTGTGTTTAGGTAATTCATTACAGTTTGCCTGAAAGTCTAGAAGAGTATGTACAGGTATATGATTTTTTCTAAACTTTATTATTAGCATAGCAAGATATTCTATCATATGCTTTGCTTAATAAAGGGAATTGGTATTTTAGGAAATAGGACGTGCTGGAAGGGATGGGAGGTTGTCCTACTGTCACCTATTTTATGATGATGAGACATATTTCAAACTTCGTAGTCTAACACACAGGTAATGCAATTCTTTTTTATTTTTATTTTTTCTTACTGTCAAATTGTTCCTTAATGCATTTTTTTTATCCTCAGTGAAGGAGTAGATGAATATGCAGTGAACAAATTTCTGCGTGAAGTGTTTCCTGCTGACAAAAACTCCTGTGGGAAAATCTGTTCATTAATCAAAGAATCTGCTTCACGCAGGTTTGATATGAAAGAAGAGGTGCTCTACTACTATTCATTTAAATTTATTAAGTTTGATTACTCAGATAAATAATTTTCAATTAAGACAGATTTCATAACATCCTCTTGATATTTTGATGATAAATAAAAGGTGGGGTTTGGGGGGGGGGGGGGGGAGGAATAATCAAATTTTGGTAGCTCCAAAGTTTTTGTGCATATGCATGCTATGCCAAAATGCCATTTTTAGCCATATTATGATTGTAAGGTGATCTTTGTATTGTATAAAAAATCTGGTTTTGTTTTATCTTTCTTTGCCAAGTACTTGAAACCAAAGAGATCAATATTAACTTTAAACCAGATAACGCAAAGGTGGGTTTCTGTGCAGTGATTAGGATTTTTTCTTTTTGGACAATCATCTAGTTATAGGTATCAGTCATCTATCCATTTATGTGAGATTTAACATGCTAGTAATGAAACCTGTTCCTGTAAGGAAACTCAAGATAATTTATACGTTGCGTATTTTTGTCTAGGTCTACACTCTACAGTTTAAAATATTTCTCCTATATTTTCCTTTACCAGGTGATGCTTACACTTTTGACACGCTTGGAGTTGGGTGATGTACAGTACTTGCAGTTACTTCCACAGATAAATGCAACTTGCACTTTGGCTTTTCACAAGGTGAGTGCCAGACACACCTTTGCATGTAGAATTTGCCACACAAGATGAATACATTTATGAGCGCTATCTCTCTAAATCTATATATTTAAACTTTAAGTTTCAGATAAGACATCTCAATCTTATGTTTGTTGATTTTTAACTGAAATCTAGAAAACTAAATATGGTTTCAATAATTATTTAGTTGCTTGTATTTTTAACTTTTGGCACTATTGCAGACTACTCCGCCATTACTTGCCCAGAAGGTTTCTGCTATAGCTGTAATTCTAAAAAGGTAATAATAGTAAGTGTATTACATTTCTTGGCCTTTCACTTTTCCCCTGTTTCCACTGGATGGTACTGTTTTCCGAGTTATGTTAATGTTGTAAACCTCAACATGGAGTCTGACTCCAAATTTTCAATTTCTATAAAGGGAAGGTATATCTGATTATGACCACTAGAAAAGCAGTTTAATTCTACTTACACTCATACTTCTGTTTAATTGAATTGTTGTTGTGTGATTTTTCAGATCTGAAAACAAGCATGGGCAATATATTTTTGACATTCCATCTGTGGCGAATGACATGGGGGTTACAGCAGTTGAATTAACAAATCAGTTGTACGACCTGAAGGTTTGGATTAGTGGATATAAATTTTTCTTGAGTTCACATGTGTGCTTAACAAATATGTTTGATAAGTGCATAAGTCTTCTTTCTTCTGAGTAACTACACTTCAAGCGAAGATGTCAGATGCTATGATTGAAGGTTGATATGGGAAATATCTTCATATCACTATGTCATTCTTAAAATTTTCAAATGAAACTGGGAATGAACTCAGTAATGTTCATGGTAGTTACCAAGTTTAGATTCTGAATAGTAGTCCAAAGGACAAATGCTTCCGATACTGGCCCTTGCATTAAACCTCCAATTAGCCAACAGTACTCATGTTAAATACTGATGAATGTGATTGAAAGAAAAACAAAGTTATTATATTGTAGATTTATAATATTTTAGCCATAAATACTTACGACGTGATTTATGTCCTGAATATTGTAATCATCTTAAAAACTGCTAGTTTTCCTTGTCTTGAAAATCTTTGGCATAACACATGAATACGTTCATTAATCAATACACTTAAGCTGTATATTTTTGTTTTGATCTGGAAATATAGTGTTTGTGCCAGTTCTTGCGTAAAGGCGTAGGCAAGTAGTGCATTTTTTTTTTATTTAGAGATTAATTTTGCCCATAATTTTTTTTTCAAAATAAAATGTTTCTAATGTGATTCTGATTTGGGACATCTAACCCATTTGGCGTAGCTCTAACCTTCTTGTGTGTGGTACTGAAGCAATAATATAAATACAATCTGACCTCATTATTTGTGAAATATTCTCAGTTGATGGGAGAAATAACTTATGAAATGAAGGACTTGGCCTACTGTTATAGGATCGTTGAAGTCCCAACAGACTTGTTATCTCTATCAGCAGATATTACTCAATGGTTATCAGAAGTTGAAAATTGTAAGGTAAGTAAATTCTGATAACCTTGTGAGATATTTATTCATTTTGACTTTTTTTGAAATATGTTCACCTAGGATGTTGTATCCTCTGCTCAATTGTTTTCCTTTTTGGGATTCAAAAATTGAAATGTAATGTTATTATGATATTGTCCCATATTCCTCTCAATAATCAGAAGCCCTGAACCTTGAGTTAGTACTGATCGGATAATTCGTTTTAGATGATATGTTGCATCCTTTTTGTTTGTGTAGTCAAATTTCATGTCCAAGTTATCAGTGATTGATTCATTTTCTCATGGTTCTATTTTTGAGTAGGTACAAAAAATGGATGCAATGTTCAATGCTGCATATTTTGCATTAAATCTATGTGATAAGATGCAAGGTTGCAGTGGTGCCGATCATACACCATGCTTGCAAAGGAAAATATTGGATTACTTTTCTGGAGTTGATAATGCTGATTTCTGCAAGAAAATTGGTCAAAGCAGGTTATTTCTAATTTCTTTGAGCTAAGCTCTGTACTATAGAACAAAAATTTAACCTATGACTTCTAAAATGGCTTTAAACTTAACGAACTCAAAATTCCATCGAGTATTGAAACGTCAGAAATAAAACTCTCTTGCATGTAGCAACCTACTATGTTGATGAAAAGTAAATACTTATGATATATGCTACATTATCTTGTACTAAAATTGGTGGTATTTACATGTGCAGCCCTTTCCTGCGGGCAGATATAAAGGTAAGTTGTCATTTGAGCATTCTGATAACCTATAATCTTAAAAAAGTTTGATGCTTTTCATGTTTAAAGTTTTGAAAACTTGCCTGTTCCTTTGGGTATCACCAGGTCTTTCTGCAGAGCAATTCACAGGCTCGATTTACACCAAGAGCAGTTGCGAGGGTAATGCATGGAATTGCAAGCCCAGCCTATCCTTCAACAGCATGGAGTAAAACTCATTTCTGGTACATTGAAATTCAAATTTATTCGATGACCTTACTACTTGTCGATTATAGGAAATAAATTGGGCAACTTTGAACTGTTGTGAGTTTAGTTTAGTTAGAATTGTGTACACATGTCATTTATCAATAGACAAACATTAGTCATGATTTGCTGTTCCAAAAAGAGAAGCAAAATCTAGTGAGCAGTAACCATTCCTTTCATCACCCCCACCCCCCTTGTTTTCCAAACAAAGTCTTCATGTTTATTTTTTATTTTGTTTGGTGTGTGGGTTTTTTTTTTTACCATGTTATTGGTACGGAGTATCCACCTAATTGGTCATCTTTAGTGAGGTCTCTCTTTCCAATCACATTTTTTCCATCCACCTTTAGTGGTGTGTGGGTTTTATATCATTCTTAAGAGCAAAGATCTAAAAAACTTTTAATTATGGATTGCAGGGGAAGGTATACGCATATAGAGTTTAAGGTAGTGATGGAAGCAGCAAAGGAACAACTTAAGAATTTTGTTGGAAAAGATATGCTCTAGCCGTTTAGAAATTGATTGATTTTACCATGTGACAAATTTGGACTGGGGGTCACCTAGTCTTTAACAGAATCCGTCCAAGACCTTCATTGATCCAAGGCCCAGAAAAAAAGCTCTATTTTTGTGCCCCATCAAGTGGTTGGATTCCAATTAGGGAATTCCATGGCATGTTATTATTGTCGTAAATGAGGAGCCAGCACACGTCTGTCATCAAAGGATGAGACAGAAGCGAAAGGAAAATTGAAGCAATGCCTCATTTGTGCTATTGATTTGCATTTTCCAATTGTCCGTTGTGATAGCATGCGTTGTGGTTGGAGGAATCAAGGATTTACAATCCTTTGCTGTCTGATATTTTGTTGTTATCACCTTGTCCTAGAGAGTGATCCCTCAACTTTTAGTTTTTCTTTCTTCTTCTTTTTTTCCCCTTTCTTGAATAGCACCCAATGCCAACAACGGCTTAATGGTGTTATTATTGGCTTACACTTAAATATCTACTTCAATTTTCTAAGTTATTTGGTCATGTGTATATAGTAATTCACATTAGTTCAAAATGATTGAATTATTTACCTTTTTCACTATATTTTTTATGTGCAAACTGCAAAGTGATATTCAAATTGTTTATTTTATTCTATTTAAGTATGTTTGAATGGAATTTACATTTTTTTTCATTCTTAAACTAGTTTCTACACCATAATACCATAATGCAGAAACAGAAAGCAAACAGTGTCACTTTACAGAGTACAGAACGGTTCATAGATATGCGCATGCAGTTAAAAAATAGTAAAAGAAAAAATATAATAATATATAAGGAGCTGTGGAAATTAATAATATGACTATATGAGCCGAACCCTTGACATTATAAAATGTTATTTGTAGCGTGTCTAGTGCATTATCACGATGTTTCGAATCTAGATATTTCTTTTATTCTTTTTAGGTCCAAATATTCTTGGATTTTACAAGTATTTTGATGAGTTTAAATTTTATTGAATGGTAATATAAAATTTTATATTACGAATTAATTAGAAATTATTAATTATCGTTTGTATGACTTTTAAGATAATTATATAGAATATGATTTTTATCTATTTAAATATTAAACAATAATTATATATTATCTTAATTATTTGCATTAAATTTTATTAAAATTAAACAGTAATAAGAATATAATTAAAGAAATCTTATTTTCATATATTTAAAAAATATATTACATTCTGTCCAAAAAATAATATATATTACATTAGTTTCTATCTATATTGATAAAGTATCTGATCTGATAAAGTATTAGATCATTTTTAACTAATTTAAAATTTTGAAGATATATATATATATATATATATATATATATATATATATATATATATATATATCAAAAACTTTCAATTTAATAGGGTTTTGAAGTAAAATTATCAAATATTGTCTAGTTTTCACAGATGAATCTTTGCAGAATAAAATAAAATTATCAAATTACTAAACAATTTTAACTTCCAATTTAAAATTCTTATTTTCAAAATTTAACTTTAAAATAATTTTAAAGTTAAAAAAATTAAGTGAGGCACATATTCTACTTGAACATTCTAAACAAGAGAAGTATATTCAGGTGTGAAAGCCAAACAAAGCATGACCGTTAGTTAGCATTTGGAAGAAAAAAGAAGCAACCCAAGCAACCAGTGAGAAGACATCATTTCATTCATCTTTCTTCTCAAATGAGTCTCTCTTTTTGTTCCTTCCAAGGCTAAGCCTTCTTGGACAGATCCCTTGACTTTACAGATTCCAATATTGCCAAGCTTTCTATGGATGAGGTTGCAGCCATGCATTCTTCACCCTCATCAATCTCTTCCCATTACCCTCTCATTTCTGCCATGGTTGCTTTTGCCCTTGCTCAATCCATCAAGTTCTTCACCACCTGGTTGGTATTCCCTTTTCTTTTATTCCTTTATTATGTTTCCTTAACACTTCAATCCAATTTGATCTGGTTGTTATGGTTCTAACATGTAGTTGTATCTGGTGCAGTTTAAGACCTCAAGATTCCCCACATATCTTTGATATCCATGGACATGTGAAGTTTTTTAATAAACTAAACTCAACTAGATATATGTATATATAAAAATTAAAACTAAAGTGTAAGGGTATGTAGAATGTAATGGTTCAAAGAGAAAGGGTTTATTTTTCATTTTGAAGTATAGAGAATTATAAAATGTTTAAAAAATAGGTAAGAGATGATCAGATGGTTTAAAAGTCTTGATGTTTCTTAGATATGCAGGTTTAAGGAAAGAAGATGGGATCTGAAGCAATTAGTTGGGTCAGGTGGAATGCCATCATCTCATTCAGCAACTGTAACTGCTCTTGCAGCTGCCATTGGGTTGCAAGAAGGCTTTGGAGGACCTCTTTTTGCCACTGTCTTAGTTTTTGCTTGTATAGTATGGCTTCTCTCTTTTTTTTTTGGGTGAAAATATGGCTTCTCTCTTTGGTTCTTCAAATAAATCAATAGTGAAAACCTCTTAAAGGGCTTGATATTTTATTTACTAATTACTATGATCTGTGATATAAGGAATACTCATTTTATTCTTGCTCCATATCTGCACCTGTGGGAATAGACATAATGTTGCTGTTAAGAAAGCATTTGATGTCCCAAAAAGGCATAAACAGTTAGACATGCACCTAGGTTAGACAATGAAAAACTAAACTAATGCTGGTTGTGTATAATAAATTTCTGAAAAAGAGATTGGTGGCAGGTGATGCATGATGCTACTGGTGTAAGATTGCAAGCAGGACGCCAAGCAGAGGTTTGATGCTTGCCCTTCTACATTTTCCACCTATGCCATTGTTTGTCATTTCCTTAATTTACTTCTATGCAATATTCTGTTATTTATTTCTCTCACCACAGATGTGAGAGAGAGATGCAATGCCATGTAAGCCTTTTCTGTTTGCCTATGATTGCTGTGCAACACAGCTTTGCTCCTTTGTTTTAGTTGGTTTCAGTGGATTTTATTGAATTTGAATGAATGGATTTTCCCAGGTTTTAAACCAAATTGTGTATGAACTTCCTGCTGAGCATCCTCTGGCTGAAAGCAGACCACTTCGCGAACTTCTTGGGCATACACCCCTTCAGGTTTTCATTTTTCATTTGATTGTTTCCTATAATTATGTGATGGACCTGAGTTTAACCAATGAAATTCAGTGCACCCTAAAATGACACTGCTTCAAAATGTTAAGGCCTGAGATCTTCATAGGGTATTACATACATTACTTCAGTTCATTTATGATTCTATCATATACTATCTTATTATTCAATGCCAAGTGAATGATGAACCTTTCCACATGTTCATTCCGAGTTATAATGTGGTTCAGTTAATAATTAGCTATTTAGCTTATCTACATTTACATTACTAGACTTTGTACACATGAACCACTTCCACAGTATTTCTTTCCTTCCTCATTTTATGTATTATTTCCACTTCCTCCTATTTCTGTCCAAGAAACCTTCGCCTTTACCTCTCAGTGCTTGTTGAAGTGGGCAGATATAATAAAAGTCATAAAAAATTGGGATAAGTATATTTGACCACAGTAATATATTTAATAATTTATTACTGAAAGAAAGAAATAGGAGACCAAGTATGTGCTCCTTTTATAGAAGTTAAAAAGAATAGTTGAGAATGATCTTCATTGTAATGGTCAATTCTTTTACCACTGATGGTTTATTTATGACTGTGTTCTCCTTCATACTGCAGGTCATTGTCGGTGGGACACTTGGACTTTTAACAGCAATTGGCCTTTTAAGACCTGTGACCAAGAATTGAGGCCTTTCTTGACATTACTAACGAGGACAACAATGTCAAATCTTTCTTGACTTCAGTCTATGGTCTCAAATTCTTCACTCAAAAATAAGTCTATGGTCTCAAATCTGATGTCAACAGAAGAAATCAAAAAAATTGAATTTTAGACTACATGTATTAAAATCTAATAAACTGTTTGTGGGCATCTTATTAGGCATCTAAAAAGCAAAAAGGACTAATGCATATTATATTCAGCGTGGTCAATAGGGACATTATTCATTTATCAAAATCATTAGATTTATCAGAACAACCGTGTGCCTTATTTTCAAACTTCATCTGTAGAATTTTTACTAATAATCCTAGAGGTATCGTGGGAACATATTTGGTCGGACATGAGAAATAGTACTTAGCAATATGCATAGTGAAGAGAGCACTCTGAAATGATACCTCTGGAAGAACACTACATGCAACAATCACAAAAACCACTTCATGGAGAATTCCCGCTCCCATGGAAAGATTAACCCCTTATAGATTAATAAATAGGGTGAATCAAAGCAAGTTCAAATTCATAATGTATAGTGTATTAGATTTTTCGTTCGCATGAACTAAAAATAGGAAGAACACTATATGTTAATTCCAACATTATAATGTATTTGATTATTCGTTGGCATGAATTCGCAAGCATTCAAACAGAAAAAATAAATAAATAAATTAGCTATTTCCCGGCAAATGAATATTCGCTCATTTTTAACAAGAAATCAAACACACTTAAGAGTAACAAGCAAGTATATTTTGGGTTGGTAAATTACTGGCCCAACTTACCCTATATTTTTTACAAGTGATTACAGTTAGCACGTTTATTTATATTTTATTTATTTATATAATTAAAGTTAAAAAAATATTAAAGTTAAATAATTTATTTAATTTATTCATATTTACAATTTGATTTTAATTAATTTACATTTAAAATTTATTATTTTTAATAGATTTTTTTTGTTCTGGGCTAAAAACCACCGGTATCTCTCAATCCATTGGATCAGAGATTAATCTTGTTCGCGATACGTGGCTACCGCTGGTCCAAGGACAGCAAGGCCTTAGCGCCAACCCTATGGGTTAAATAGATTAATTTTTATTTTAAAGTGATATAGAAATAAACTTAAAAAAGGAGTTAGTTAATGTTAATAATTAATAATTAATTATAATAATTTCAAGCTTGTGGACTAAATTATTGGGTTGAAAACCTTTTCTTCAATTTTATCGCTCCAGCCCATATAAGTTGTTGGATTTTCAAATCAATCCATCAAAGGCTTTTACTTCCTACACCCCATTTTTTACTTCCTGCACCCCCAAAATTTGAAAATCCCATTCTTGCCCTAACATGGATGGTTCCTGTAATTTTTTTATATATATTACTTTCAAAATTTTAAATTCAAAACGTGACTAGTAAAAAATATGAAAAAAAAAAAATCTCATATCATAGCAAGTCCATATCTCATGGGGTTCACCTCTCATATTGACTGGACCTTTAAATGAGTAATAAAGTTGTCATAGTCACCTATTCTAATGACTGCAGCTTCCACCAGACAAGGAATTCATCCTCTCCCCCAAAGTCAAATTTTGCTAATTCTTCTCAAACAGAATACAGCAACAGGGTACACTTACCATTCAATTATTTTCTCTTGCTATAATTCCATTCCATAAATTTCACAACCACCGTACTCCAGAACTTGGATCTCGATTGGATCTCGACATCAAAGTATGTGCACAAACCAAAAGAGAAGACATCACCCACGTTAGAGAAATATATATATGAAGGAGAGAAATTTTAATAGCATCTAATACTTCCAATTTTGTTATGCTCAAAGGAATATAAATATATCTCATATAATGGATCCAATCATTTTAGATCTTATCTGTTTCCCTAATAATTTTCTTTTCTGTTTTTTTTACCCATTTACTTTATTGTTTTTTTGGCCAACATTTTGGCACTTCTATAGTCACCAATCATACCATCATATTTTCTTATTGAGGACCCTCGAGTTGGTATCTGTCTATTTTTTTCTGCATCACAGTCTAAATTCTAACATGATGAATTAAAAATAGAAATAGAGGAAGGGGGGATGCAATCTATCAGAACTCATATACTTCTATTCGTTTTTAAGGCCTAAGACAATTACCACCCCAAAAAATGATTATGAAGAAAAACCTGAGGAGACATATGTCAAGACGAAAGGTTTAACTGTTTAGATAAAACTAGTTAGGCTAAAATATATTTTTCGTCCATGTAAAATTGGAAATGTTTGTTTTTGGTCTTGTAAAAAAAATTTGTATGTTTTTAGTTATGTAAAATTGAAATATACTACCATTTGGCCTGAAACTTAGTGTAGATTAACCGAGCCTAACTCTAAGCCAAATAATGGTATATTTCAATTTTACATGAATTAAATACATACAAAAAAAAATTACAAAGACTAAAAACATACTACAAATTTTACAGGACCAAAAGCGAACATTTCCAATTTGAAATTTTTTTCTCTTTTTTTTTCCATCAACTCTGGTCATCCTCTAACACACTCTTCTCCTCGCCACAGTAACTGGCACAAAGAACCTGAGAAAATGTTGCCACATCAAATGACCTAATGAAGAGGCAGATCCTTAACACAGAGAATAAAAACTTGAGCTTGTCGTCATTTGCATTAGTTGGAGAAGAAAACGACGACATTTGTTTGATCAAAGTACAGATGCGGTTAATGTTACAATAGCCATCGGGGCCGTCGCCAGAGTCGAGGTACCAAAGGTGCTTGGCGACGATGATGAAGTGGATCTCGATTCCAAAACACTGGGACGACTTTCAACAGCAATCCATGAGCTCGCCGCTAAAGATGTTGTTGGCAATGGCGGTGGCTGCTACTGTTGCAGCCATTGAAGCGAACGAGAAGGGGTTTGGGAAAAGTGGTACTGGAAGGGGAAGGACTACCCACAGGGTTATGGAGGTGGCGGCTGCATCTAGTGAAAGTTGTATGGTTAGTGGTGGGGATTTGTCATTTGCGGCAGTGGCAATGGTTGGGGAGGGTAGTATAAATGTCCATATGTGGTGATGGTGGTTGGTATGGGAGGGGAGTAAGCTGATGAAAGCATCATTGTTAAAGTGCTGAAACTACACTACTGTAAAACTAGAAAACTAACCATTAACAAAGCTAAGAGAAAAGATAAAATAAGAGATTGGTATTTTTTTTTTTTTATCATGAGAGACTGGTATTTTTCATTCATTCCTAATAGATAAAAATGAATACATTTATATAGCCCTAAGTGATGCTAATTAATGGATAATAATTATCTAAATGTCAACATCATATCATTTTAAACATAAATAAAATAAAAATTATAATTTATAAATATTTAACTCCATCTTATATAATGTTCTAGCCACTTAATCATCCTTCTTTTGGACCTTTCTAAAGCCACCCCATTAGAAAGCCGGAGAAGTCCTTGACGCTGCCGTGGTTTTATATAATTTGATATTGAAAATAAAGAACAATGCCAAAATAAATTTATTTGGATAAAGCATATAGCCATATACATTACAAACAGGGGCGCATCATATCAATAAAGACAATAAAGTAATTTTAATGTTAATAGTGTATAATAATTTTATTTGATTTATATTATATCAATTCTCACGTGTGAAACCAAAATCTAATCTAATCCAATAAAAAAAAATTGGATTTTATGCAGGTTTTAGTTTTTCTTATTGCATGTTTGGAAACATATTTCCTAACACCAAATCCACGTCAAGGCAGAAGCTACATTTTTTGTGTTTTTAACATTAAAATTTAACTAGACTTAGGTTCATGATGTGTTTCCAAACACATTTAGTTTGTAGTTTTTTGATTATCATTGTTTAGATTGGTTGTTGCAATTGAAATTGAATTGGATCAGTAACACCCTTATCACCTACCACTCTGCCTCTCACACTCCTGTATGTATACGTTCTCTTTACACTTGTTGTTAGTATTTTGTTAATTCATTACTATCTTCACTTCACATGCCGACTAGACAACACAATGACGATCGACTTACAACAGGAATAGAAGTATAGAACAGTTAATATAAAATAAATCCACTAAGTTTGTTGGGGAATGGAACAAGCATGGGTAAATGAACAGAGCCAGCTTGTTTCCTCTTCTTGAAGAGCAAATTTCCTTGTTTGCATGCCAGTTTTGTCACTTGGTATGGTCCCATACAATTCCAAGTCTTCACATTGCACCATGTGATTTAAAACTTACACTCACTTACCAATTTTATATATATACTATTTTCTAATGTACCCATTCTTGTGTCTAGGTAATTTTAGTTGCCAGTTAAAAAATTAGGGTAGCTTAAGAAGAATTTATTCACATATTATTTGTATTTAATAAACATTTAATTAAATTACTATTCTTAATACACTACCAACTACCAAGCACGTGAAATAATTATTACGAAATTAATCCAGTTCAACAACATGAGATTTCAGCTTAAGATTCATGCTAACTATCCAAACCTTCTATGATTAGGTCCACTCTAGTAAGTTACTTAACTGTGTAATAATTCTATCTTAATTGAATAAGATTATTTTCCAAAAATAACTGTGAATTGGAAAAAAGAGATTATTTATCTTAATACACCCTTAACAAAATTGGTAAATATCTGAATTTTTTAAGCGTACTTACATAGAAATGCATATGGAAGAGAATTGCATATGAAAAAGACTTTATTAAGAAAGGCAAAACTCACTTTAATAATCTATACCCTTTGAGATCAGTCCTGTGACTTTTTGGTTAAGGAAATACATTGTTTTCTTAAAAAAAAAAAAAAATATGTGAGTGGAATGGCATAAGATAATTTGTGGTGAAGATGGACCCCTGTGGAAACAATCAAATTAATGAAACTGTCCGTATCATCGGAAGCACAACTCTTTTTAAGGGCACGTGAAAAGGTCAGAAACCTCTCTTACTTCAGAGTATCACAGTTCGTCTATGTTCTTTGCAAACATCCCACCGTCCACGTGTCGCCTTTTTATATTAGTTTTTCTCAATCTAGTAGCCGTTAAAAGGACAACCAAAGTTTTAACCCCCTCTCTCTAGGAAACAGTACTATATTATTTTCCTACATAGTGGACATCTCACGGACACTTCAACCCAAAAAGAATACTGCTGACGCATTATTTATCATCATTTTTTACTAATTCAAAAACATTATTTTTTGTTTCATATTAAAAAAAAGTTAAAATGAAATTATAAATTTCATTTAAGTATTTAGAGCAAATTATAGCAAACTTTTATCAAATTACACATTAAAAAAGTAGATAGTATTTGTGTAATTACACAAAATTTTAGTGGTATTACTGTAATTTGTTCAAGTATTTAAGTAATATATCAATAAATGAAAATATTATCAAAAAATAATTAATAGTAATTTTCTTTGTAGCTGAATTTTATACGCCTTGTGTTAAGTCTTTCCTACAGGTATTCATAATATTTGTTTTGCCTATAAAAAATAAAATTATGATAAAAGCTTGTTTATAAAATTAAATATTTTTTTAATAATTTTTTCATTTTTAAATATAACTTTATCACAAAAGCAGAATAGTTAGAAAAAATCGATAATAGTATATTGCTTATGTGGATTCCTCTGCCAAAATACTACTTCCATGATTCCTCTGCCACCTTACATTGAAGATGAAATGTGGATTCCACCCCACATGGCACCTGCGTTGTTCAGTAATAAAAGTCCACCAATTCCCAAGATAAATGGCTATTCTATGCATCTATGTTTCTTCCCTCTGACCATTTTTTATTCATTGTTGTCGTAACGATACACCTTTTTCTGAAACCATGCATATTATTTTGGTAGTATTATAATGTTCAATGGATCTGAAATTCATCTCTGCCTCTGCAACTCTCAGAATTTCATGGTCTGAAATAAGGTATCATTTTCTTAAATACCAAGCTTTACTCTCTGAACTCCATTTTAAGCTTCATTTACTCTGTTTTAATGCCTCCTACTACATTTCCAAACACTTAACAGCCTTAGATTCAAAGGTGTAACTCAATGAGTGGTGTATTTTGCTTCTAAGCAGTGTACATTAGGCTTTATTTAGTTCTTCTTGTTGAGCTAAGTTAAAAGGTCTTCAGGATTTTTAATGCTTGAGACTAAAGTATTTGTCTAAGTTCATTAGGGTCTCCTTGTTGAAGCAACAAGAGTTACTTACATTACATAGCTATTTTGGCAGTTCTGTGTTTCATGTTTGTAAAGACAAATTAAATATACATGCAAGGCTCTATAGTTCTAATTTCTAAACTTGAATCTAGATTAGGCCAGTGTATTATATTTTTTTGTTCAGATGTATGAAACGGTGTTAACAAGGATTTCAAGACATAACATAGATCATACTGGTTTTCTATACATAGGATCTGGAGCAAAAATTGTAGATCCTGTGAAATTTTCACTGTTTGAGCAAGTGAGAGACATTGTTCTTTCTCTCCTCCCAAAGTTAGAGTTTGTGAGAGACATCATTGAGAATGAGATACGTGGAAGACAAAGGGTGCTATAACAACCATGGACCAACAACACAAGAGACCCCAAATAGCAGTGCCATGTACTCAGAGTTTCACAAAGGAAAAGATGCTACTCGTGTCTCCCACCACCATCGAACAACTATGGGAAAACCAACCCCTTCTAAGTGGGATGATGCACAAAAATGGCTTGTGGGGTTGTCAAAAGGTGGAGAGAAAAGCCACTCCAAAAGCAAGCCAAGAAACTCAAATGCAGATGATTTGAGACTCATAGCTCCTGTGCCACAGAAGGAGCATGATTACTCAAGTAGTGAGAAGGAAGAGGAGGAAAATGATGCATGCCATGATTTCATGACTAACATTAGTGCTAATGCTATTGCTGCTCAATATGAAGCTGAAGCCAAAAGGGTAGAATGTGATGAGTCAAATTGGAGAAGCAATAATAATAACAGGTCTTCAGAAACCACAATCCAAGTCCAACCAATATGTTTCAGAGACATGGGGACTGAGATGACACCAATTGCTAGCCAAGAGCCTTCAAGAACTGGCACCCCAATTAGAGCCACAACTCCTGCAACTCGAAGCCCCATTCATTCAGGGACTTCAACTCCAATGAGGGGTCAAAATGGGTTACAAGTTGCTGAGGGTGGCCATGGTGGCACTACTAGGAAGTGTGGAGACGGATCAACTAGCCCTTGCAAGAAGATTGAAGATCAAGCTAGAAAGTTGAGTCCTCTAGAAAGCCGAGCAATAGCTTGGGATGAGGCAGAACGTGCCAAATATACGGCCAGGTAATTAGTTAACTATTGAGCTAGTTTTATGATCAAATACCAAAAATCAATAAATTAGTGACAGAAAATTATTTTTCCCTCACTAATTATAGAGTACCTAAATTTTAGTGACAGATTTTTTGAAAATTATATATAGATTGTTTTGTCATTAATTTTAATTTTTTTAGTAATACTGTAGCCTATTTGCATTATTAAACACTTACTGTAAATTGTTTAGAAAAATGTTCCAGGCCAGGTGAGTTTTTTTGGATGGTCCATCATGGACCTTAGGAGTCAATGAATTCATGTGAATTGTTGAGTTGTTAACAAAGTCTGCTTGTTAAAACTTTATGTAGGTTCAAGCGTGAAGAGGTGAAGATTCAAGCCTGGGAGAATCATCAGATAAGAAAAGCTGAAATGGAAATGAAGAAAATGGAGGTACCATCTTTGCTGAGTTTGTTCTTGTTCTTACAATGTATTATTATTAAGATATTCTGAAACTGGCATTCCCAAAAGTAGTTTGGCATTGTAGTACAACCATTTTCCCTCGATTTGTTGTCAATGATTTTAACCTTTCCAAGGCTGAAGATGATGATGATGGCTCATCTTTTCATGCCTTGTTAGCAACGGAAAAGCTCATGAGTAGAGTTGAAAAAGGTCTGTGAAATAGACTGACAAAGAGAATTATTCCTGAAGAGAAACCATGGCATGGCAGGGACCTTTGATCTTTCATATTTTTTTCTTCCTGGATTCTTTCCCGATGCAGGGAATAGAATAGAAAATACTCCTTTCGTTTTAAACTATATGACGTTTTAGGGAAAAAATTTGTTCTAAAATAGATGTCGTTTTACAAAATCAATACTTCATTAAATATCTCTTTTCAGGACTATCCTTAATGAATATTTGGTGGAAATAGTGTATAATGAGTAATTAATTAGAGAGATAAAGGGTATATTAAGAAGTTACCTAATATTTTCTAGGAAATTCAACAAATTAATTACATTACTTAATACTTGTGTCAAAATCTTAAACGTTATATAAACTAAAACGGAGAGAGTATTTTGAAACTCGCTTGAGTTGTCATTAATCCACTGAAATTGCACAAGGGTTAAGTAGGTACTCTCTGTAATTGATAGGTTCAAAATAGTACTCATATCCTATATGTGATACTTATAGGTAGCAGACATGCATTGCTTTAACGAGTGGGCTCTAGTTTGAGTAAAGTTGCTTTTCACTGCGTACAACCGTACAATTTACATTTGTACAGCTGCACATTTTGTTGTGCATGTCAGATTATTAGCATTACCTGACACAAAACATAATCAATGAACATTAGTGTAATGTGTGGGCAAAACAAAATTATTGAACCATATGATATGATTAATAGATAATCATGTTGTTTAAGTATGTAATTAGAGATATTATCTTTAAATTCATGTGTATAAAAGAATATCAGTCTAGATATATCAGTTCTTCAAATAGATCTTAGTATCTCAATCAGTAGTCTCTTTCCTAACTCGTAAGTTAAGAAAAAACAAAATTATTCAAAGTTGCTTGACACCACTTCTATTCTATATTGATTGGGCATTTTAAGAAATGGGTTTATTTGAATTATTAGGTGAAGGCTGAGAGAATGAAAGCATTGGCACAAGAAAGGTTTGCAAATAAACTGGCTTCGACCAAGAGGATAGCTGAAGAGAAACGGGCTAATGCACAAGTGAAGCTGAATGACAAAGCCTTGAGGACTACTGAAAGGGTTGAGTATATAAGAAGGACAGGACATGTGCCTTCTTCTTTCTCTTTCAACTTTAAGTTGCCTTCCATGTGCTGGTAGCAAATATGTAATATCTTTTGTGAAATATAAAACCTTTTCAGTCTAGCTAGCCCAACATCACTGTGCTACTTCTACTACAATAATTTTGCAAGTTACATGATGTTTTTCTTGCTCTCTTGGTGTGCCGTAAGAAAATCTTTAGTGGTAGAAGGAAAATCAAATGTTCAATTGTCATTTTTAGCGATTGTTCCTGGGAAATCACCCACTGGCTTGTGCTAAGAGAGCCACACATTGCAAAATGAGGAAATTATCCAATTGCTTAAATACCCATTGATCGAAGGCTACTGTATAAGATTAAAACAAAATACTGTATTAAATAGTTCGTGGTATTTAGAGATAGTAATCAGACTTAGAATTAATAGGTACCCTATGGCATGGAGGGAAATTATTCATTAAATGGTTCTGAATTTAGGTACGAATATTTATATTTATATTTATTTGTAAAACTTTATGGATATAAGTGTTGGTACGACTTACGAGTACTTTTACTCATCTTATTGGGGCTGCTATAGGCCATGTTGGACAGAAGATCCGCACACCTTTTCTGAGTTAAAACATTTGACATTTTTTACCAAGAAAGAAAGAAGAGTCTGTAAATTTTATCCGTCTTCTTGATTTTGTTTTTGTAAAAATTGAAGAAAGGAAAGAAAAAAATTAGTAAGGACCAGTGGATAGTTACAATTACAGCAAAATACCTATTAACCTCTTAATTGATTACCGGGTGGTGATTAGCTGACTAATAAATAGATTAACCTTTCTTGTGGTTAATGAATTTTTTTTCATAAATAAGATCATTCATTGGTACATTTCAAGATAAATTCCAAAAGTTTCTTAGCTTCTATTGCACTCAGTTTGTATGCAACTTCACTTGAATTTTCTTGATATAGGGAAAAGCTATTTCAAATATTGAACAAGTTAGTATCAGATATATTGGCCAGAATGTGCTAGCAAAAATGCTATACTTTAGCACAACAAGTTCTTTTACTGTGGGAGCATTGAGTGAAAGAGGGGGAGAGGAGAGGGAATCCAGGTCTTCACTCCTATCTTAAATGACAGGGCAAGGATTGTTTATTTGGTTTAAGAGGACTATATTACATCAATGAATTAAAGCTTAATTCTATTGTATTAGTTTATTTGTCCTAAATGTTGCAAGCATTTTGATTCGGATAAATACCAATTTGAACCCAAATACATTGCCATTTGTAATTTTTCTATTAAGCTGACCTAAAACCTGAACTTATTGCATACATATCATTGGACACTCATTTGGTCCTCTTTGGCAGGTATAGTCTACCAAGCGTTAAAAATGTTACTGTTTGTAGCATACATGTATCAGAGCAGTGCCTAGGTTGTCTTAAGGGTAAAATACCTGTGCCAAAAGTTCCCATTGCACTCCAAAGTGTTTTTCAGATATGGCAGTAGCATCAATTCTTACATGACTTGGTTTGAAGTTGGGCATGGATGACCTAAGACATATACCCCAACAGTTGTGTGTAGTTGATGGCTTGATGCAGAAACAAAACCAACTGTGTGGCATGTGAACACTATACAAACTAACTTCTCGTGCCATTCATGCTCGATCCCTTGCCTAGCCCACGCCGGCTGATAACGTTTCACAGAATTGGGCATTTAGATGCACATTCAGCAACTTTAACTGTTGTATCATACAACATGTGTAATGCATTTCCCTCAAATGATCTCTCATCTATGCAATTTCTGCCATTCATTGGCTTTTTTCCTTCCCAATACCGGCAAGCAAACTTTGGTACGAGAAATAATTCAAAAAAAGTATCATGTTGTAATGAAATAATATACTAATACTCCTTTTGCCCTTTTTATAAAACTCATTTAACTAGTTAACAAAGATTATGAAAATTAGTTAATTTAGTTATTAATATTAAATTTATTCTATTTTTTTTTTATATAATTTAGTTATTAAGTCAATCATAAGAAAAATCCTTTCTCTTTGTATGTTGGGTTTCATATAAAAAACAACAGCGGCCCAAATAGCTTTAGTCCAATGAAAGTATCTTGTTGCAGTAAAAGAACATTCCCTTCGGTCATTTTTATAAAATCAAATTAACTAATTCACAAAAATTAAGAAAATTGGTTAATTTAGTTAATAACGTTATTTTTTTTAGATTTAAATGCTTTTTTCAAAATTATACTTAACATTAACGAGACATACTATTATTTTTTTCAAATATTTTTATTGACTTTAATTATTTAATCTCTCTCGTCAGATAAGTGAAATATTTATTTTATAGAATTTTTTTTTGTCTTAGGTCAGAGGTTATGAGTGTCCCCCAACCTACTGGATCAAAGACTAATCTCACTCTCAGTGCGTGGCTACCGCTGGCCCAAGGGAATCGAACATGGGTTCTCCTAAATAGATTGTTCACCTACATATGAATACAGTGAGGCCTTACACCACTGTGCAAACTCTATGGGTTATGCATGTTTTATTATTTTCTAGAATTTTTTTGTAGCGTTTGATGGTGAGTTGGAATGGGACTTGCATACACACTCACATAAGCCCAAATATTATTTCTACAACAAATGTTGAGTGTTAGGTAATATGTAGTGCTATTGTAATGATAAAGTTCTGCCTATGCCTAACAAATATCCAAAATCCCTTTGTATGGCTTTGAGCCTCAACAATAGAGACGAGGTCATAACTAATTTGTTTCCCTAATGCTTTTAAATTGAGTATGAGTAATGAAAAATGTAGGATTATGCCTTCTAACAATGTCAAAAATGCACCTCTTGGCCTTTTTGTTATTATCCCCCTTTGACATTCCAAGACAAGATGGTAACATCTTTTAACTCCATCATTGTAAAAAAAAAAATACAATTTTGAGACCAAAAGGTCTTTATTAGGCACTCGTCTCCATATGTAGATCATTAGTTTGTGAAGTTTTAACACGTTTTGTATCCATGGCAACAAGGTCCTACCTAGAGGGTGGCACCTATGTGTTTTTGTTAAAAGGTTATCCAATATTCGAAAACACATTGGATTGACTTGCTCCAACATTATCAAAATTTGAAAAATAAGAGTTTTTTACCCTTCATTAAAGGCTAGAACTATGGTGTGGGAAGGGGGATATCACTACTTCTCGAATCCATTCAAGCTTTTGATGCTATTTTGTGCTTCTGGTTTAGAATTACATGCTAGCTAGTCACACAACCGGTATGGGATTGCACTACTTAACAACATTGTTTATACTTTCCTAACATCGTTGCTTTGGTTTGATGAATTTCATTTGCATGCCTTTCAATTTGTGGGCCTTGGTGTTAAGCAACTTTATCTTTTTGCTAGTTTAAAGTTACGGACCTCTTTGCTCTAAAAGATCCAACATTCTTTATTCCTGAGTTAAACAAAAAGCACTAAATTTATTATGATTTTTATGATACCCTTACCTTTTTAATCATAGCAAGTACATTGATTTGATTGCATTTTTTTCTCCTAACAACAAACCACTCTCCATGCAAATCAACCTCCATCGAGTTCCTCATTTTCGACCTTATACCAATGGCCATTAGTTCACACTTTTCCGACCATTGGTTGAATGGGGTCAATTTCAACATAAATTTGGACAAAACATCCCCATTTCATTCAAACGGTATTAGAATCAACTTTAACCAACCTTTCCATCGCCACAACCATAGCCAAAATGAAACTTTTATCATAATAAACCAAATTTAGCCCTGAAAAATTAATCCAAACTAAAGTCTATTCAATTTTGGCATTAATGGATGCAACATCTGGCCACCATTTTATTACTGGCAGGTAGTGATAAAATATCATCCATAATTCTCTAGAAATAATCTTCTCCCTATCCTCTGGTATATTCACCTTGACTACATAGTCAATATCCATGATGTTGAAACCCCCAATGAGTTTCCAAACTCGTGTTAGTTTTTCCTTCATAATATTATACCCAATGTTCTTCCCTAGTAACTTGATGACAAGAGCATCTGCCATGGGCAACACAATTAACAAAATATTCACTTGTCTAAAGTTCCCATTTTCATACTCAATGAGAACATGCTTTTAAGCCAAAAGTTTAGTTTTCTCCCTAACAAGCAAGGGTTGCTTGTTGCCAAAGACTTTTTCTTAAAAGGAGACTAACGAAGTTGCAATGATAGGCATCTCACTTTATTCACCTCTGTCAAGTGGTTCATGAGGTTACTCCTTTGGCACAGTCCAAGTAGAGAATGCAAAACCCTTCTCCATTATCCTTAGTAATTAGCGAAAGTTACTAAATAAGAAATAAGCTTGTAAAAAAAACAAATTTTCTAATTTCTAATAATAATTTTTTTCGAGAGTAAAAAAAATAAAAGGTTAATTAACTCATTAGTTCCTTATTTTATGAGTTTCCATTTTTAGTCTCTAAATTTTTTTTTTTACTTGTTTTAGTTCATTTTGTTTTTAGTCTCTGTTGTTAACTTGGACCATTAAGCGGTGATGTGGCATCCACATAGACATTTGACATGGCATGCCACATGGACTATTTTTGCTGACGTGGCTGCCAGATGACAATTTTTTTTGGCAATTTTGAAATTATCATTTTTTCCTGATTTATGTTTTTAATCCTTCAAAAAAACAAATTGACCCTTTTTAGTTCCTCAAAAAAAGGTTTGATCGTTTTTAGTCCCTAAAAAAGTTTGACCATTCTTAGTCCCTAAAAATTTAATGGGAGGGAACACAAATGATTTTTTTTTTAAGAACTAAGAATGGTCAAACTTTGTTTTGAGGGATTAAAAATGGAAATTGAGAAAATAATTAAAAATTAAAAAAATTGCCACATGTTTGCCGCATTAGCAATAGTACTCCATGTGATATGCCATGTTACATGCTTACGTGGATGCCACATCACCACTTAACCGTGCAAGTTAACGGCAGGGACTAAAACTAGAATTGGAAAATTTATGAAAACCCAAAATTGGTCAAAATATTTTTGAGAGACTAAAAGTGGAAACTCATATAAAATGAGGGTAAAAAGGTTAATTAACCCAAAAAGTATTCAAAATTATGATGTTTTGTTTTAAAACAGAGAAAAAAAAAAGGACTATGTACTGATCGTGTAAAATAGTTTTACACTGTCATCCAATCACAACTGATAAGACTTTTAAGATAATTTTGTAAAAGTTAACAAACTTACCATATATGGTGGGATTGTGATTGGATGACAATGTAAAATTATTTTACATTATTAGCAATGTTATCAAAATCGGACCGAACTGACTGGTTCGATCGGTTCAACGGGAAATCGGTCTGGTGATCAGTCCAAATACTCTATAAAATCGGAGGATTTCGGAATCGGTGAGAACCGGTCAAACCAGTATAAAATCGACCAAAATCGATTAAGAACCAGTGCTAAAAATCGGTTTGAACCGATTTTTTTTTCTTTGAAAATTTTAAATTTAATATAAAATATTTTAAAGATAAATAAAAACACATATTTAATAAATATTTCGAATAGATATAAATTGTTTTTTATCAATTATTATTAAAAAAATTATTGTAAAACATACAATTTGCTCATTTATATTTATTTTAAATTTTTTTATATCTTGATTTTTGATAATTTTATATTTTATTAATTTGTCATTTTTTTTGTTTATTCTAAATGTAAACTTGTTATTGTTAATGAAACATTATTGTATTTTATTAAAATTTGAACTTAAGTATTATGGTATATTTAATTAGACTTTTATATATATTTAGAATGTTAAAAACTTGTAAAATGATTTTTTAGGTTTTAATTTAGTTTTTAATGTTTTAAAGTTATGTGATATTATATTTATTTAATATTATTATATAAATTATTTAATTATTATTATTTTATTAATATCGATTTGACCACGGTTCAATCACGATTGAAATCTTAAATCAGTGTCTTGATCGATTCAATGACCGATCTAATTTTAAAAACATTTATTACAGGTGTGCATCATCGTTAAATTGTAAAACATATACGAAAATAAATGTAACCAAACCAAAAAAAAAAAAAAAACGAAGTTATCGTATTTGGGAAAAACGGAGAGTCCGATAATATCCCGGTTTTTTGTCACCCTTGTTTCTTTTGGGCCCAATTTTCTTTCTCGACGAAGGGTCGCTCTCTCTCTCTCTCTCTTCTCTTCTTCGCAGCCGCATCGCATCGCTTCGCTTATTCGATTGCGTTGCCTCTTTGGTTCTCTCCCTTTTAACATCCAATTTCATCATCATCGTCGGTAAGCCCTATCAATCATTCTCTTCTTCTTCGCCTGTTCCTAATTTTCTAGGGTTTCGATTCTATTCTATTCCCCTCTTTACATTCCTATTGTATTTCCCCCTCATATTTTCTCAATTTTACCTTGTTCTCTCGTCTCCAATCTCCACCAGATCTCGTACGCCTTATTCAATTTTGAAATTTCAGGGATTCGTTTTGTTTTGGGTTTAGGGTTCTATAAAACAAAAAAAAAAAAAAAAAAAAAAAGAGTTGTTGCATAGTGGAGATTAGGGTTTTCCCTTGTAATTCACGAATTTAGGTAGATAGAGAGATTTATGGCGGCTGGGAGACATGGCGGTTACCGCGAAAACGAGTTCAGAGAGCGCGAATCTAAGCTGGAAGTTTCTAGACGCGGATTCGCGAACTCGAAAGAGGATTACGATCGTGTTAGGAATGGTGGCGGTGATGTTGTGAGGGGTGGGTCAAGGGATAGGGATAGGGATAGGGTTAGGGTGAGGCAGAAGGATATTAAGGAGAGGGAAGGTGTTAATGGTGGTTATCGATCCTCTTCGAGTAGGAGCGACTCTGGCAACAGTGGCCTTGGTCCTCGCCGGTGTGGTTTCTCTGTCAAGGCAATTGATAGAGAGCCTGGTGAGCTTTCCAGTGAGAGTGGCTCTGATGATGCTATTGAATCAGAGCCGAGGGTGAAAGACTCCGAGGTTGCCATGTTGGAAGAAACCAGGACTCGATCGCCTCTGGCGCCGGAGAGGAAAAGGAAGTTTTCGCCCATAGTGTGGGATCAGGATGACAAGGATGTCAACGAGTCATCCAAAGTTAGGGTTTCTGCCTCGGCAGTGCTTCCTCCTCCGCCTCCATTGCCAAAGGTGTTCCGTCAGTCACAGTCGCCGAATGCTCTGGACGGTGGAGTTGAAATACATCCTGTCAAGAACAGGGAGACTGAGGATCTTCAGTTGAATGCAGCATCTAAGGTTACCTTGCCCTCTCCTTCAGGTTTGCATTCATTGCCGCCAAAAGGAAGGTGGGCTAATGATCTGGAAGCCGAGCATCCAGAAGGTGAAGATTATGTCCCAACTCGCAATATATCGTCTTCAAGATGGGCAGCTGGAGATAACTCTCCTGGTGATGAGGGTGAGATCCTCAATGATGAGGAAATGCCCAAATGGAGGAGGAGGGTGTCTCCTGAATTATTGGATGGTAGACTAAGGAACAAGCTATTGAGCCCTGAGGAATCTAAGGTAGAAGGTATTGAAAGAGCTAGAGCCAGATCATCTGATTCTGAAGAAAGAGGTGTCCGTGGGAGAACTTCCAGTGGTGATGATCATCATGGTATTGAGTCAGAGAAGGATGACTACATGGAGATTGATGCTCAAGGTGGGAAAAGTGAAACCAGTGTCAGTCACTCAGACACGGATTCTGAAGATGAAGATGATGGCCGGGAGACCCCAGAACCTCTTGCTCCACCGCAAAGAACAGTCAACATGCTTCAGGGTTGTAGAAGTGTTGATGAGTTTGAGAGACTTAACAAGATAGATGAAGGAACATACGGTGTTGTATATAGGGCTAGGGATAAAAAGACTGGAGAAATTGTAGCATTGAAGAAGGTCAAGATGGAGAAGGAAAAAGAGGGCTTCCCACTGACTTCTCTTAGGGAAATAAACATTCTTCTTTCTTTTCACCACCCATCCATAGTTGACGTTAAAGAAGTAGTGGTAGGAAGTAGCCTTGATAGTATTTTCATGGTCATGGAATATATGGAACATGACCTTAAAGGACTAATGGAGGCAATGAAGCAACCTTTTAGCCAAAGTGAAGTGAAGTGCTTGATGATCCAGCTTTTAGAAGGTGTGAAGTATCTTCATGACAACTGGGTGCTTCATAGGGATTTAAAGACTTCAAACCTGCTTCTAAATAATAGGGGTGAGCTCAAAATTTGTGATTTTGGCTTGGCTCGTCAGTATGGGAGTCCTTTAAAGCCATATACACACCTGGTGGTTACTCTTTGGTACAGGTGAGTGCTAATTTGCTTCTATATTTTGTTTATCATGCTCTTTCTCTCTATGTGCCTATTCACATCATAGGTTCTTTGATTTTACAATTTCAAGTATAGTTAATTGCTTTCTAATGAATTTTGAAACCATGTAGTTATATAGTCATGTTCAATGATTGTAATAAAGCTAAACTTTGTTTGAAGCTATTCTGCAATAATAATAAAGTAGCCTTATTGCCAATTAGTTGTTACTTTAGGTCCATATGTACATACTTATCCATCCTTTTTATGCAGTATCAATGCTTTTACACATGAGCGTACCTGTTAGTCTGTCATCCCACTATGGTGTTTCATTTGTTTCACTTGCCTTCATTTTACTCGTTTATCTTAATGTCTTTGACTACATTCTCTTGCAGTGAAGAGATCATTTACCTAATGGTTGTCTATATGTTTCTCAGGGCACCTGAACTTCTTCTGGGGGCAAAACAGTATTCAACAGCCATTGACATGTGGTCTTTAGGTTGTATAATGGCTGAGCTATTGTCTAAGGAACCACTGTTTAATGGGAAAACAGAGTTTGATCAACTTGACAAGGTATTGTAATGTTTTTTTTTTTTTTATGTTATATCTGATGATACGTTCTTGCTATCATATTTCTCTTTTAACCTTTTGGTGTCTTGTGCTTAACCACTTGGTGGTTGTTTTACACTATTGACTTCTGTTATTCTACTTGTAGATTTTCCGGATTCTTGGCACACCAAATGAAACAATTTGGCCTGGGTTCTCAAAATTACCTGGAGTCAAGGTCAATTTTGTCAAACATCAGTAAGTGGTTACGATTTCCTTTATTTAAAAAGTTACTGTTTGATTATATTGTGCTTATGTTTTGCCACTCTTTTCCCAGGCTTTTCCAACTTTGGGTGGTTCTGGTCTGACTATCTGGCCTCCCTTGGTGATTTGTACTGTTGAACAACTTTTCTATTTTGTATTAACAACGGAATGTTCCTTTCAGGTACAACCTCCTGCGTAAAAAGTTTCCTGCCACATCATTCACTGGATCTCCCGTTCTTTCTGATTCTGGATTTGATTTGTTGAACAAGCTTCTAACTTATGACCCTGAGAAGGTAAAGGTTACACGGGCTACATGAATTAATTTGGTGATAAATATTTGTCTGAATATTAAGATAAGACCTACTATTTTATGCAGCGGATCACTGCCGAAGCTGCTCTAAATCATGAGTGGTTCCGTGAAGTTCCTCTTCCCAAAAGTAAAGAATTCATGCCTACATTTCCTGCTCAACATGCTCAGGACAGGTATTTTGACCTAATAGGAAATGCTGGAGCAATTTTTTTAAGAAAAACTTTACATAACTGTTCTCTAGTCTGGACAAAAGAGGAAAGTTGTGTAAATATTTGTTGAGTCTATATAACATTTATCAACAATTCTATTTTTGATAAGTTTTCATAATTTCATCATATAAATAGGCGTGTGCGGAGAATATACAAGAGTCCGGATCCTTTAGAGGAGCAGCGCCGGAAGGAGTTGCAGCAGGGTGAATCAGGGACTGGTGGAATTTTTGGCTAAGAATGGTGGTTACTAAAGCTATGTCTCAATAATCATTCTAACACACTCCGCTGAATGTTTTAGTGTATGAGGTGAGGGTATGCACTGAATGGAAGTTGGAAGCATTGTTTGTTAGACGATCACTCGTGCTGTTTTTTAGCAGGAACATATTGGTTTAGCGGAGATGTATTCTTTTACCTACTGGGAACCAGATTTATTTCAGGTTAACATTCTTGATGCTTGATCATTATATAGAAATGCATCTGGGACATGGCTTGCTGCTCAAGGTGTGGCATTATTGGCTTCTAAAATTAGGAATTGTCAGTGTCTGCTGAAACTTTGTAACATATTTCCATTGGCATATTGTAAACAAATTTTATCTGGTTTTGAGTATTAAAGCACTATGGATTTTCTAGCAGCTATGTCTTTCTTTTTTAATATTCACATTGTGTTTGCAAGAGACGGTTGGTGTGAAGTGGAAGAGGACCTTCTGTGCATCTTACCAAAGAAATTGAGTGACATTATGCATTGAAAGGTAATGCATTCCTTTGATATCTTGGATATTAAGGAATGAGGATATGTATTGTCTGTGAGAGAGATATTGTCTAGAATCTGAAGTTATCCTACTAGCACGACTGATTTTTAATGTTTGTTAGTTTTGCTTCTTTTTCTTTTTTCTTTTTTTGGGGGGGGGGGGTTGGTGGCGATGGAGGGTTTAAAATACTTGGTTGTGTATTTGTTCATCACAAGATTGCTACTTGCACAAATTATTGGTCTATTATATAAGTCAGAAATTGCATTTGAAGCATTCTCCCGAATTTAATTTTGTGGATGACATGATTTACTATGAATTATTTTATTGTGGATGCGAATCATCACTTTGGATTTTAAGTGGCTGCAACCTCTTCTCTGAGCACAATGACAGACTCTTAGAGGAAGTCAGAAGTAATGGATTTATTATTTTATTATACAAGAATTTCAGATTGTTGTATCCAAGTGAAGTGAATTGCCAAGAATTTCATGGGTTCCTGTGGTTAACGTTAGGCCATGATATATTTTTTTTTTTTTGCATTAACTTTGTTTATGACCTATTGTATTTTTTTTACCTTTAAATTGTGAACACTAATCTTCAATAAATGTGATTAATGGGTCTTTCCTTTTTCCCATCATACCTACTGGTTAGAATATTATCCCCTAATAATGTGTGATGTCTAACAGCTGTGTTTGAAAACATTTTTGTGTTCTTGGTTTGAACAGGCATTATCCTGTATTAATGACTAAATTTTTTTTATGCCAATTGTATTGAGGCGAGCCAAACTGTCAATGATCAATTATTGATGTTCCTTAAATTTCTAACTTCTGTTTTTTTTTTCCTGGGTTTATTGTACTTTAAGCCTATTTTTTAACCTTTTTAACAATGTTTATTTTTCATCCCTCTTCCTCATGACAAGGAAATATACAACTAATTTTGAGCTTTTCATCTCCCTGGTGTTCGTTCACTAAAAGAGTATAACATTCTTTAACACAAGTGGAAAGTTAGCAAAACAGTTATCTTTTTATCATATGTATTCATCGTCTGAAGATTGAAGTTTTGACAAGTACAAGAATTTTTTTATGATATTTGTCTGCAAATGTCACTGCAGTATCAAGTATCAAAGCAAGCAGGTTGAGAAGGTTACCAGTGTATCCTAAAGTATAGAACTTCAATTAGTTGTTCCTTCAGTCTCTCTAGAGGTACAATGCAAAACTTGGTTTGATATAATGTGTTTTTCCCGTTGTTTTATCTTCATAGATTTTTAAGATCTGAACAATTTACTTTTACTATGTTGTAATAATTTCTTATATATTATGGTCATATAGTTACCCTCACCCATTTTATTTTCTTAGAATGAGATGTGATAGATTATGACATTGAATTATCATTGATTGCTTGAATGTTCTGTTAAATTTATGGTAAAGTGTCTTGATTAAAGCATCTTTAGGAGCAATTACTATTTTCTGTGTTTAGTGGAGAAACTTATCTCCCTCCCTATGGGTAGTAATAATTTTGAAATTACCCCTTAACTAGTTGGAAGAAAATTGACCAGGGTCCGAATAATGTAAATTTATGATTCTTTCTAGCTCTAACCTAACTTGCTATTTATGTCAGTTTCAGTAAACTTGTGGCTTTTCCTGTGCTAAAATCTATGTTCACTTTATACAAGTTACCACTAAATACTATGTTTCCTCTACACAATTTGCACCCTGCTCCAAATGAATATTTGAGTTTGCTGACTCACTGGCTACATTGTAGCAGTTTGAAATGATGAATTCTGTCACTGGAAAATTGTCCTGTTATCTAATATTGTGGCGATTATTCATTTGCTAGTGTTAAAATATGACCATGAGGTATTTTGCTGTTAAATCAGGAGGCCAGAACTAGATCTTATTTGGTTCAATGGGGGAATTTAATGGTGCTCAAATTGAGAGAGCTTGTCTGTGATGAAACTTAAATCTTATTGGGAATTAAATGTTGGTTGTTTTATGGTTATACACTTTTAGACCATGATATGATAGAACATTCTTTTCTTTTTCAACATTGACATCGTGGGTGAGGAATTTTTATTTAATTTAAGATGGGATCCACTTGTTTTGCTTTCATGATTTCTGCAATAATTGATGCATTTATGTAATGCTCTCATAATATAATTAATAATTCTATTAATTGGTACAGCTGGGAGATGGGGTTTGCTAAGAGATGTAAAGCATCTACTTCCATTCAGCATCATTTACTGGATGGGCGATGCAGTAAGCATAAGCTGTATTTTTTTTTTTTTTTTCTTTCAGTTGGTAGAAGGCAGGTTTTGACATGAAATGTATTAGGTTTGCCAAGTTTAAGTGTGGGTTGGTGGGGTTGTATTTCACAGGTTGCCAATGTTTCACGTGAGAATGTCCATATCATTTTTACTTGCTGTGAAAATGTGATTGTTGTATGTGATCACATCGTTTGGTAAATGATGACTGGAGTATGTTTTAAGGATTTTGGGAGACGGAAAATGGAGACTAGTTATTAACAAATTTTCTAGGATTTTGATGATTGAAATTGTCGAAACGTAGAGAAAGACAAGATTTACTTAAACAAAATTGCTTATGGTGCTTTTCTACGATTGTTCTTTAAGAGTTGAGCTTTTTCTACCACTGTTCTACAAACTTTTGTTACAAGAGCAGTGAATGATCCATGCGAGGAGACCTAAATGTTGGCGCATGATGGGAGGGACGGCCTTGAATTTAAAGATTGAAGCAACAAGGCTTTCTGAGGCAATTCATTACATCCATCATTTTGTTTCATATCTATATTTTTCTATTTTTTATCTATCTGAGGGGAAAGGCAACGTTAGATTTGATTGATTCATTTTCAAAGGGATATTTAGATTATTTTTTTTTTTTTATGAAAGATGGCAAGGATCATCGTCGTAGTGGGTGCATACCCCCCCTCTCTGATGGCGGTGTAAGATGTTTTTGGTTGGATTTAGTTTGAAGACTGGATATGTGGCATATATTAAATTTTTTTGGAATGAATTATATATTAATAGCGTGCTTGTTATAAGTGTCATTTGAGTTTATCTTAAATCTAGCTTGAAATTAGGGGAGTCAAGTCATCCTCATCAAAGACTTTTTGTGATGTGATAGGTTAACTCATTTTTTTTAAAAATAAGCAAGTTCTAAAAGCAAACTACGAAACACTGAATCGATTTGAAATAATTCGGTAACATCAACTTCGAGCTGAGACGAGGTGGCCGTACGGGTTATAAGCTGTTATTGCTCTTTTTTTTTTCTTGCAGCATAGTTTCACTTTTCTACACATTATTGTCGTGAAAATATTTTTTTTATAAGTTACCAATATTTTTTAAAAAAATCATTTTCGTTTGCATATTTATTCAAATTGAATCGTAGTAAATTACAATTGTCTAGTGTAACGATTTATTTCAGAATATCTTAACTCTATATCCTACTTAAAGTTGATACCATACTCCAACACTTGCTTAAAGATTATTGAAAATCATGATTTTACAAGTCCTACTTATTTAAGAGTTTTACTTGTAATTTTATAATTTTTAATAATGTATTAAAAGTACACGAGTGTATTACTATTTGATAACACTGTCTAAGGATAAAAAACCTCCGGAAATTTATTTAATAATTATTATACTTTAACCATTAGGTCAAGATTGTTCGCTAAGATTTTCAAATAATTTCAAAATATGGAACTAGTACTTGTGGTAAAATCATCATTGTTTATGTAACAAACAAAAGTGTCAATTTGCAACCGATTAATTAACAAATTTCGTGAAGAAAATGGGAGAGGGTTGGTGCACGACCCAGCAATAAGTATACACTTGTCTTCCAAAATACGCAAAAATTAATGGCACTTGTTTCTAAGATGAAGTATGGACATAGGTTACTTGCTTGAATCATGTTATAGGCTGATCGGCTACCAGGTCAGCAACTCTATTATCTATATTACACAATACAAATCAGCCTTAACCATATCTCAAAAAAAAAAAAAATCACTGTAAACTAACTTGATCAGAATTTGCAAGCAACATTACTTGATTGGCAATATGACTGTCCACCGACACTTGCACACGTAACACGATTGGTCCTTAGGTTCTCCTCTCCATATTCCTAGCTGAAAATTTAAACCTCTATGTCCTGGTGCCCAACACCACACCTTTTCTTGCTTGCAACTACTCCAAAGCAAAAGACATGCGAATTCAACAGGAGAACGCTCTTATAAAGATCACAGATGTCCAGAGGCAGGGGGAGACATGACTGCAGCAATGATCATTCCATTTCAAATGAGATGGTGCAAAACCTTAGGTTATGAATCGGAACAATTTGAGAAAGACTGCTTCGAGGCTTTTAAGGTGGTGGTATAAGTTTAAGGTAAGTTGGTTGCTTGCATAATGTACAAATTAGAAGTGTCACAAGACCAACAAAGATAAGTATACGAACAGAATTTTGGAGTCATCTGTGTTGCTGGGGATTGGGGAAGAGGCAAAGGCATTTAACAGTAGTGTGCCACAAATCTCAAAGTCCCCGGGTGGACAAGACAAACTGTTTTTCTACGTCTTTGCATGCTGACATTCTGGCATGGCATATTAGTGGAGGACTTCCAATCAAAATGATAGCCCGGAAGACCTAAAACCAAAGGGTTTTTAGGTGTCATTGTGCAAATTTTATCCTTAGATTAGGGTCTGACCAAGAACAAAGGTAACCAGACTTAATTCAAGGAAAAATATTGTGTTGACTAGAGACCGATCAACTGTCCATCCAAATATAGTGATTCCTCCTGGATTTGTCTGCAAATACATCACTGCATAATTAAAGGAATCAATGAACATGAGATCCTCCTGGTGGACATAAAACAAGCTAACAGCCTGCATTCAAGTGTTTCAACCAGAAAGAACAAGATTCCTCAACTTGAAAAAACATTCCATAAGCAGATTATATAGCAAGTCTCACGTGTAATAATTTATCATGACTGCCAAGATATCGATGGTAAATTAAGTTATACACATGAACAAGGAAAATTCAGTGCACTAATCTCACAAAATACCCAACGAAAAAATTCACATTTGCAATAATAGTGATTTATGTAGTAATTATTATGAGGACAACAGAATAACTTAGTAAGCCATATATGTAAAATGAAACTTCACATATAGTGTTTGGTTGGAGGGAAATGGAGGGGAGCAAAATCCCTCCTCATCTAATTTTTGCTCCCCTCCAATATTGGAGAGTTTGGAGGGAAGGGGAAGGGAATTTAAAATATTTCAAATGACTAAAATACCCCTACTTATGTTTTGAAATTTAAAATTATTAGGATACAAAAGTAAATTAATTTTTAAAACCCCTCTCCTCCCCTTGTGAACCAAACAAGAAAATGACTATCTCCCCTTCCCTCCTCTCAACCAAACATAATGTTTAATCAAAATCCCTCCCCCTCCCTTCCCCTTCATTAAAATCCCTCCCCTTCCCTCCTTTGAACCAAACAGACTGTTAGGCTTTCAATATTTTCTAGAGAAATGGCATGTTTATTGCACATTACATTACATATGGAAGATGGTTCTAAGAAGCTAATTTGCTAATTTAATCAGATAGTATCATAAATAAATGCTTGCATAGCCTGCTGTATTAAAACGAAGTAGCCATATGAAGCTAGTTTTGGTCCATGAACACAGGAGATGAATATTGCAAATGGATATCAATCAGATATAGCCTTAGTGGAAATTACCAGACATATGTATTTCCTTCTCTTAGACAAGTTAAATACCTCTTTAGCTGGACTAAAATGTTTCAATATGCCTTGAATGTACTACAAGATAAAGATACAGACTTTACAATATAGGAATAACAAATTAATGAATCCAGAAAACTACTCTCTATACATGTTTCCTTTGATCTTTCCAAGTTCTAATTTACTAATCTGTCCTTGGAAGTATTAATTCATCTCAATTTGGTCTTGCAACACACCTATACCATTTAACAGCATTTCATGCAACATTAACAGATTATTTTAGGTTCTCATGCAAATTATAAGATAGCACTGATGAAGCATATAGGATGTTTTTATAAACATTTTCTTTTATCATGAATTAGAAAAACTTGTAAAATTTATCAGTTTACAGACAGAAGGTGGTTGAATTACATACCAAAAGCTTGTCTCTTGTGATGTGAAGACACATATGAAGTCCATTGGGTATTCGTAAACATTCCAGCATAATCCATTGACTCTAGATCACTTTCAGAATAGTCTGCATGTATTGTGTTTAAATGGTTTGCAGCCTCCAAGCTCCCTACACTAGCAGAGCTTCTCAATTGAGGTGCATCAGAAGATGTACACGTTACCATTGCATGCCACCTGCTTGCAAGGGAAACAATGCCTTGAGCTCTGTGAGAAATTCTAGTTGCAGCATGCAGACAAATAATGATGCCCACCACCTGAACCAGTGTGGATACCTAAAAGAAACAACAGTACAAAAAGAAATGATGAAGTGAAAGGAACTGGTTCCTTCAATCTAAACGCATAAACACTGTGAACATAAAGTGTTGGACTTACAGCAAAATCTCCACCATTAATGAAGGTAAGCATTTGACCATATCCAGTGACCTGCAAAAGTGTCACAACCTGGCTAGCCGTGACGACCAAGAACTCTAGAAGAAGATAGATTCTGAACCTATGACTTATCTTGGAGAGATGATAGCGCAACCG
The DNA here is from genome assembly GCA_026413185.1 of Pueraria montana var. lobata. Lineage (NCBI taxonomy): Eukaryota > Viridiplantae > Streptophyta > Magnoliopsida > Fabales > Fabaceae > Pueraria > Pueraria montana. The sequence continues at coordinate 20,663,850 of CM048648.1, read as the reverse complement.
AATGTGCTCCTCCATAAAAACTAATACATCACTTTCCCTTTGCAAGAGCTTCCCATAATCATCAAAATGGATCACTTGCAAACTGCAGACTAAATGAAACAAAATGCAGGCCGACAGAGAGATTGCACTCATATAAGTCCACGATATAATCAAAGCTGATAAAATAGCAAGCGAGAGCCACCAGGATCCATGTTGTACATAGAAAATGCGAATGATTTCTCGCACTGTCTTCAGAATGAAACACGGCAACACCCACAGAAAAAGCATGCGCATAGATCCCTAGTAACAGTAAAAAAAAGAGTTTAATAAGCATAAAACTTTTACTCTGAATTAATCAGAAATCATATTGGTATGACTTTGAAAGGTAGATTTTATAGTAAAAGATAACAAACTAACCTTACATGGCAGTTTGTGATTAAATTATGCTACCAGTGCATGTATTATTTAGGACAAAACTTAATTACAATTATTTAGGTGCTTTTGCTACTATTCTCCAATCAGAATTGGAGTTTCACTTTGGCAATCTATGTTGACATTTAATGCAAACCTTTATTGCGTGAAGTGAAACTCTAAATTTGATTGGTAAACATCAGCAAAAACACCAATCAACTGTATCTAGGTTTTGAAATTATTTATTCTATAAAAGAAGCATTTTAGATCACCTTAATGGGGAATAGTTAACTTTTCATTTCAAAATTAACGGAATAATAACATGTTCATAAAAATGAATTAGGAAGAACTGAAACATTACACGATAATCTTCCATGATTTGACTCCCTCTCATATTGAAAAATTCTCAAATAAGGCGAATGTCTAATAATAATAATAATAGAAGAAGAAGCAGCAGCAACAGATTCCGGTTTCGAGCAACAACCCTAACGACACCAGAAAAATGAAAACGTTTTTCACCAATAACTCGTGTCAAGTAAAGTATCAGAAACAGAGCAATGAACATTGGAGCTAGCGAAAGAGATGAGGAAACTGACCGAAATCTGAGCGACGTAGTCGCGGGGAAAGCAATGCATCTTTCCGGAGTAGCGGTCAACGAAGAGGAACCTCCGGAGACCGTACTTGCGGAGGTTGTGTGAGAGGCAGAGCAAGGAGACGGCGGCGAGGCTCGCCTGAAACGCCACGATCGCCATCTCGAAGCTCTGAATCTCGTACCTCTCGCACTCCGGACACTCGCACATCGACAGCGCCACCAGCGGCGCCACCACTCCCACCGCCGCGAACACGCTCCATGAAACCACCAAGCTCGACGCCGAGTCCTGGTTGAACCCTAACACAGTCAGAAACCGCTCCAACCGCGCCAGGCTCTTCTCCACTTCAGTCTCATCCTCATTCTCTCCGTCACCGTCACCGTCACCGTCACCGTCAACGTCTTCGTTCTTCTTATTCTCATTATTATTTCCCTCATTCTCGTTCTCTTGTTGTTGCTGAATTGAAATTAGAAGCGGTGTTTGACTCTGAGGGGGTTCCTCTGTTTGTATTTGCAGATTGGTCATCATCTTTGTTGTTTTGCGGATCTATCCAATCAAATTTTACGAGACTGACTGACTCGCTCGCTCCACCGCTATCACCGTATCTCAGTAGGGTAGTGACTTTCTTAAATTCACAGCACCTAATACTCACTTCACTTCACTTGAGAGCGAACCCAGATGGACGCGGTGTGGCGCGGAACCGTGAGATCAAATGCAATCTGCGTGGCGTCGTGACGCGTGGCATTGTAGGGAAATGCTGAGCCGTTGGATGAAGGAAAGAAAGGTCTTCGGTGGGCTGGCGGAGTGGGCGAGCATTTCACTTGCTGATTTCTTAAGCAGTTATCAAAGCGGTAAGGTAACGTGGGAAAGAGGAATCAATTATTTATTTTCCTTACCCTGTTTTCAAATTTAAATGGTAATAGTGCATCTGCTTACCTGTCCTTTTAGTATTTTTCTGAAAATAAGAAAATTTCTAATAAATATCTTAGAGATATTTATTAAAATATTAACAAATAGAAAATTATTAAAAACCATGATCAAAGTATATATATTATTAATAATTTTACTATTCTATAACTTGTATTTATATTTTTAATTAATACCTTAAAAATATTTATTAGTATTTTCTTCAAAAAAAAAAATATAATAGTATCTTCCTGGATGGAGAAAGTGACAAAGTGCAGCGGATCTTAGACAAACCAGACAGTGCCCGCATAACGAGGACTTTAGATTTCTTCAACTAATTAATTATTTTCCTGTGGTACCGGTGCACATGTTAAGTAACATTGTGTTTAGTTGTAAGAAAAAAAAAAAAAGCGAGGAAAGAAAATGAACGAAAATAATGAGAATGAAAATTTAGTTAGTGTGATGATAAGATATAATTTTGGTACCTATTATTGGAATATACAAAATGGATAACAAATTGGACACCGGATTGATGTTGATATATAAAGGACTACATTTAAAATTGTCTAAAACATTAAGAACTATTATGAACCTTTTTAATAATAAATAGGATTAAATTTAACCTTTTTAAAAATATGAAAGACTAATTTGACGAATTTAAAAACTTGAAAGGCTAAAATAAATTTTTTTAATAATATAAATATTTAAGTTACTTCTATATATATATATATATATATATATATATATATATATATATATTATCATCATCATCATCAAGGACTTCCAAAACATTGTTGTCAAAACATAAAGGTTACCTCAAACTATGTATGAAGGTTGGTTAATTCATGCTATCTACTTTGACTAAAATTTAAAGGATTTCAATGTAATTAATAGATAATTAATTTCATTAAATATAATGATCAAATAAGATTTTTTATAGAGTAAATTACACGGACTTCTATGAGGTTTGTCTTTATTACACTCAATATTACTTCATTTTTTAACCCAATAAAAAATTATTTAATTTTTGGACTTTCGTTACACCGATCCTTCGACCCCCTCTAATCCTAGGTGTAAAAAATGTTACATCGATCCCCCTTAAGAGGCTAAAAGTAATATAAAAAAATGGAGGGGTATCTAATATAATAAAAGCAAATTTCAAGAAGGGTCCGTGTAATTTTTTTATAACATATATAAAAATTATTAAAAATAAAAATTCATTTTAATGATTTATGTCTCTTTAATAATATTAACATCTAATTATTGATTTCTAGGTATTTTTTTATTTTTTATTTATTTATGGTATTCTCTAGTTAGGAATTAAAAATTATTTTTTTGAAATCCTGAGATATATTTAATAAATTGATTTTTAAAAAAATATAATTTTTTATACACACTTAGAGATCAAATACCTAATTATATATATTTTTTGTCTTGGGTTAGAGACCATGGGTGTCCCCTAACTCACTAGATCAGAGACTTATCCCGCTGGCGGTGTGTGACTGGCGTTGGCCAAAAAATTTTACACACGGAGGGAATCGAAGTTCTCTCACTAAATAGATTGTTTCCCCTCATGTGAACGCAACAGGACCTTATACCACTGCGCCAACCTTTTGAATTACCTAACTATATATTTAACTTTAAGGGTAAAATTATCTATTATACCATACCATACCATATGAATTGCTTAGTAGGAGGTCAATCTCCAATAGAACAGGAACGTCTACTTGTACTTGGGCTTTCATGAATTCCTGCACTAAAATAGTATTTTCTCAAAACAAAAATAAAAACACTAAAATAGCAGTAATTCGGGTTGGTCCATACCTACTACCACCATAAGTTACGGATGGGGTGTTAGTTGACACTTTCCGGACAGATTTGGATCCTCTACAGCGATTCTCTTAACAGTCATCCCATGTCTCTTTATTTTTTCTTTTTTTCTCGATCATTTAACTTAAATTTTTTATTTCCTCACTCCTTTTTCTTTTTTATTTTTTGGGTGCAGAAACAGCACTTCAGTAAATAATCCAAATTCCTTTCCTGACATGAACAGTGCTTCTGACTTCTGATCCAACGAAAAAGACAACTTGGGCGTTCCTTCAATCGTTTGCTTACTAGTGATTTTATCACGCGGGATACCCCGTTGGGAATTTGCATATGTAACGATACCTGTTTATTTTTATTCTTTTCCAATTTAAAAGTTTGATAAAATTCTTTATTTAGATTCGAATAAAATTTGATGAACGTCTGATAATACATATATAAGATTGTATTGGTATAAGAAGATATAAAATTTACTTGGTGATCGGAAAGAAAACATTTAAGGGTGAAAAGAAAAATGATACATAGATAATGATTACGATTAAATATACAAATAAAGTTAAAAGAAAAGTAATTTAAAATGATTTAAAGATGAAAAGAAAGATAATATTAGAAATGTCTTGATTGAGAAAACAGGGAGAGCAAGGCCAAAGTCTCACTCCAAGTAGTTTGTTGATTTATTATAATGCCAACTTGTCTTTAGGACAGGTCGAACTTGAACTAGAGGAAGACAACGAATCATAATCACCTAGGATTTTTTTGGTAAATGGTCTTCTCTTGTTTATGTAGTAGGAAAAACAAAAGTAACAGGATAAAGATAATAGAGAGAGAAAGGACAGGTGATGGAAAGATAGGAAGGAAATTGGAGAGAAATGACGAAGACAGAAGTGATGGAGCGGATTTGGATCCCAAGTCATTATCTTTAGTGGTAGAACTCATTTTAAATTCTTAAATTATTTTTTGTGAGTTCTATAGTGTTATATAGGATACAAGAACTCATCTCATTTTTTGCTCCAATGGTAGAACTTACTTTGGGTTCTTAACTTATTTTTTGTATATCCCACATTGGATCCCACATTCTTAATAGTTTTATTTAAAAATATTTTTAAATTTAAATTTAAATAATTATTTATATAAATTTTAACTATGAAACAAAAATTAAAAAATAATATAAAAATATTAATAATTTAAAATTTTTATTTGTGACTAAATATTAAATTGATGAAAAATACATAACATTGATGATTAAAAAAAATGCATAACATTGAGATTAAGAAAGAAAAATTAAATTCCATTATTCTCGTGACCGAAACGTTCCCAAATATGCTTCACCAAGTCTGTTTGAAGTTGTTGATGAATTTGTCTTGTGTGCATATAGCGTCTATTTTCCAGGTATTCGTCTTGTTTTGGTAATAATAATTATTTTTTTAATACTTAAAACGGGTTCTTAGAAGTTCTTGCAGAAGAACCGTTCTTACACCCAGGCAGCCACGTCAACCCGCTCCAATGGTAAGAACCGGTGGAACGGTTCTTATGATACAAGAATCAGGCACAAGAACACCATTGAAAATGGTCTTAGACACGTTTTGTCCCATATATGTCACCACTATTATAGTATATTGTAATCTAATTAGGAAATAAAAAATATATATATTTATATAAAAAAAATTTAATAATTATGTACTGATAACGTAAAATATAGTGTAAAACATGTGAATGAATAGGCTTTTTCTCTAAAAAAAAAAGTTTAAAGAAATAGTATTTCCTTTTTTCCAACCGGGGTACGAGAAGCAAACTTGCTGCAAGTACTGGTGTGTGTCTGATGCAACAACCATCACCAACCTCTTTGGCCTTTTAATTTTAAATTAATGCTCCCACCATCTTTTGAAAATAAATCATGTGCAGACTACTCTCGTACTACTTGTAGGCAGGACACGAGGAAAATAATTCGCGTTAGTTTGTTTGATTGTTCTGTTTTATGCACAAATTCCAATACTGTTTGGATAGACGCGATCCTCGCGTTAACAATTTGGCCCTCATCAGTTTAAGTTCCATAAAGAATATGTATGGCTAACAGACACAATCTCTAGTACAATATTTTCAATAGACAAATACTAATAAGTATTCTAAAGATATTGGTTAAGAAATTAAAAAAAAAAAAATTTTTATTGAGAGGTAAAAAATTATACTGTCCATGAATTTTTTTGTGCTCTCCTATAATTTTCACAATAAATATTTTTTCTTTTTAATTTTTTAATCAGTATCCTCAAGATACTGGTTAGCAAGACCCTTTTCAATATTAGGTGCCCTCATCAGTTTAAGTTCCATAAAGAATATGTATGGCTAACAGACACAATCTCTAGTACAATATTTTCAATAGACAAATACTAATAAGTATTCTAAAGATATTGGTTAAGAAATTAAAAAAAAAAAAATTTTTATTGAGAGGTAAAAAATTATACTGTCCATGAATTTTTTTGTGCTCTCCTATAATTTTCACAATAAATATTTTCTCTTTTTAATTTTTTAATCAGTATCCTCAAGATACTGGTTAGCAAGACCCTTTTCAATATTAGGTGAGATAATATGTTTTTTACTAAATAATGAGTTTCACTAATATAATGTGAATATAGCTTTTTATTTACCAAGTGACACTCCTTATTTAATTATTTGTATCTTCTGCATTTTTTTCCTGGTTTCGACGTGGTTTTTCACTTTGATGTACATATAAATGCGTTTTTTGTTTCACGTTAAAAAATTGTTTTCAAAACTAAAATTGATTTTAGATTTGAGAAGAGTTTATAATTAATTTTAGGTCATTGGTTTTGAGTTAAAATAACTTTAGATAGCTTTTGTATTGAATAAAAAGTTTTATATTAAATTTTATTTTTAACTTATTTTTTATTATAAAAACATCCAAATATAAATTACATAATTTTAAAATAAATTTTATTCAAATACGTTATTCACGTCACTGCTATCTCTGATAGCTTCATATTGGACGTGGGAGATGCGTGACAAAACATGCGGGTAGTACCAAACAGGCAGAAAAAATGATCTGCGTTGAAAAGAATGCTGGGAAAGTATATTGTTAACATTTTTTTCCCATAAAAATATGTATGCGTATACGTGTTTTCTGCTAAGAAAATAGTGAATAGGATAAGACGACATAATAAACAACAAAGATCATATCGATGCAATTTGATCATATGATTCATATAGATATGCTGTTGGGAATTCCACGACCGGTTACCCCTGGCCCTGACGAGGGAAGCAACAGTTCATAGGGAGGGACACCTGCACCACTTCTGTTTCTCAAACGAGGGTCCTTGTTTCTTGCATTTATTATTTCCTCTATTTCCTCCAGTCTACCAGAGAATTTATTAAACAATTCCACGATTTCATGATCATTGATCCAATGATTATGCAGAGGTTTAAGTTCACCCAAATACTCTTCATCAGGAGAATGAGTGGACAGTGTCTCCTGAACAGCCATAACTTTGGTAGCTTGAAGTTGAGTAGGCAGTGATGATAGGAAAACAAGCTGAGGATTTTGAATAAACTTCTCATAATCAGGATCATTCTCCTGAGGGATGAGTTTTCTCATGAGGGTAGGGCGGTTAGGCACATATCCTCCAAAGGGGTATTGTCCAAAATTTATGGCAGCATGTTGGCTTGAAGCAACCCATATCATTGTGGTAAGTATACCAGATAGGTCCTCTTTGGTATCGAGTTTAGGCCACCAGGGCTCATTCTTTTTGTCAGAGTGACCCTTTAACTTGATTTCACTCCACCATGCTTGGAGCTCAACATCAGATGTGACTGAATTTGGATCGGAGTAGAAGTGTGCAACATAAGATTCTACCCATTCTTTTATGGCAGACCAGATCAAGAGTCCATCTGCAGCATAAGGGTAGTCATCAATCACAAGTTTTACACCACAGGGCATTGAAGGGTCTTCTACTGCCATGCCTCTGAAAAGAAGAGAGAATTATTAACAGATTGATTGTATGTTATATACTCTGAACAAAAGTGAAAATGGTAGTAAAGCCATGTTACTAATAAGTGCAAAAAGGACAGCAAAGGACACCAAGGGGATCTAGCTCAGTTAGTTGAACAAAGTGCGTGAATAGTTGTAAACCTCTTGGTACCTGTCTTCGATTTTTACGGATAAAAAAATAACGGGATTTTTAAAGCTTTGAAATCAGTGTTACCTCCGAATAAGATCTGCTGGCAGTGACTCCATATCAAATCGCCACATGTTCTTGTAAGCTGCTGAACTAAGCTCCATGGCATACTTTCCTGGACTGAAAGATGCCTCGATTATACCACCTCCATTTATCAGATTTTGCCGAGCAAGTGCATTAATTTCTAATGTGTAGCGCATATGAGGGTGTAGCAGCTTGTAAATTGGATGCATTGAGCTTAGCTGTCTATGAGTAGCAATAATATATGGCTCCATGCATGCATGAGTTCTCAACCTGCACATAACAAATTTCCACTGTATTTTACTCTTAAGCCAAATGTGAGAAAATGCACCATTTCTTCTGAATAAGCCATTTATGAATCTGAACTCAATCTGAATTTACTAAAATAAACTAACTGAACTCTAGCCATTTAGTCTATAATTTGTAATTTCCATGATCAGTTGCCTTACCAATGATTTACTAGTTGATGGATGCCAGCATCATTTGAGCAAACATGAGCCTTTGCCAACTTCCAAATCCAGTGTGTTGTGGCATCATGACCTTGTGTGTAAACTCGTTTGTTTTGTGGGGAAGAGTGTGTTTGAGGAAGTGAAAGCTCAATTGCTATAGGACGCAGAATACCAGTCTTTGTATTGAAGAGAATTGTCCGAGAGGCATAAGCTTTCCTCCCAGGCAAAGAGTTCATCTTCTTGATGAACGGCAAAAGCATGTCATGGTAATCAATGATAAATAGTCTCTTTTCCTCAATAGCCTACCAATATAAAAATAATTGGTAGTAGAGCTAACGAATTTCTGCCAGATAAACAGGTCAAGCTCAAGTAGCAACAGAAATATAGAGCAAACCTGTTCCAAGCTCATTCCACCAAGTTCTTGCTCTAGAAGTTCCTTTGTTATCGCTGATTCAGGAGGGCCATAAACAGCAGGATCTAGCTTGCTGTGAATGGGAAATTCCTGTGGAAGACAGAGAGAACTGCTAAAGAAACGACAAAGAAAACAAACTAATACTCCTACAACCTCCTAGATTGGAGAAATTATTAAATGATTCAGGACTATCATGGTCTCAGACAATCTCCATGTAACACATAATTAAGTTTATTAGCTCTTTGTCGTAAATTGATAAGTTCGGTTGCGTGTTACGTGGAGATTGACCGGAACTATGGACAGTACCACACTATAATTTCTTCCTGTACAGGTATGAAAAACTACCTTCAACAGCTCAATATTCACTGGATTGACCCCAGCTAAGGTCTGTCTTGCAAATTCATTGTCCCGCAACCAAGCAAATTTATCCCCTGGAACCATACAAAAGGAACAAGTGAAATGAATGTTGTTTTCCGTGAATACAAGGTTGTGTTGCATTTGCTTCACTAGCATACCTTTTATAACCGCGGGGATTTCATATTTCAACAAACTCTCCCCAGCACTCAGGACCTGTTTCATCACCTTGCCAACTAGGAGACTTTCCACTACGCCTTTTTGCTCCTCATCTCTCAGAACAACACCATCGATATAAAGCTTGTCAATGTCGGAGAAGCACTTGAAAGGAATGTCTGAACTCGACAGTGTGGCTGCGAGTGAGGGCAATAGATTGTGGAACAGAGCTTTCAACCTTCCAGCAGAGAAAGTGTCCTGCTTGATCTCCTCAAAAGTTTCATCCCGTGGCACATAAACAGGATGAGGCTTTTCAATTCTACTCTCAGACAGTGGATCTAATTGCATTTACATTGCACCCATTACACACAACATTTTGCACACCCCATTAGACATGACATGCTATTTACTCATTCCAAAACCCAACACAAAAAGTAACTAACAAGAAAGCAAATTTATTGAAGTGTACCAGAGAGAGTGGGAGCTCTGCCAGTTCTACAACGACGAGGATAAGGCCTCTCGTGACTCCCAAGGACTGGCCTAGCAAGTTCCTCGTCCTTATCAGGGTTGCCCAAGTCATTGTACGTAGCATAATCATAGATTCTATCATGCTGCTTTCTTTGCCCGTGCTGGTTACCCCTTATGCTTAGCAACTCCTCACGTCGAAGATCTTTGATACCAGCTGGTGTTTGTGAGGGTAAGTATGCCTGTCCACGTAATAGTTTGTCATTAGAATGGTTATTGGTTTACGAGAAATTAATTGTATGGTCACGAATCATCACGTGTTCATGGTTTCGACTAATCTTGGAGTGTAGTCTAGTTTTTGTATCCATGGTCTCGACCAATTTTCATGTGACATGTAATCAAGTTTTTGTGTATTCATGGTCCCAAACAATCTTTACACGACAGACAGGTAATCGAATTTTCTAGGAGGATTAGTTAGAACCATAGACATGTAGTGATTGCAGACCATCATGCAATGACTTTTCATTGGTTTAGACTTTATAAGAGGGTTGAGTTGTAACTGACTTGATTCTTGAATATGATTCTGCTTTCGGGGTTGTCATTACGTGAATGAATCCACGTGTTTGCTGGGAAGAAAATGGGTCCTCCGCTGAAGCCATGAACGATGATCTCCACCAGGTAGAACTCTTTTCCATGAAGATTGGTGACAAGAACAGCACCGGGGCATCCAAAGTCACTTGGTACGCTGAAATCAGCAGCGTACTCCACAATGTAAGCAACGTTCGACGGCTTCGGTAGCCACCCTCTCACGTAGGATTGCACGCTTTTCCCAGAATTAGTAACTGAAAAGGCAACAAAACAAAACAAAAGCACAAATCAGAAAAAGACATAATAGTACTACAGACACAAGGAGTAAATTTAACACTATCACATCAATATTATTTCTTACTTCATTTAGTAAAAAATATGAAAAAAAAAATTAAAAACATAAATAATAATTAGATTAATAATTTGTTATTTATATAGTTTATGAATTTAATTGAGACATACTTACACAATCATCTGATTATATATTGTTATATAATAAAAAAATTAATTTTTATAATATTCACTTGTAAGATACAGTAATTTCTAACTAATTAATAATATAAAAATTTTATATTAACAAATTAAACTCATAAAGTTTAAAAGTAATGCTAAATAAAGTATTTGATCATTTTTGGAAATATTAAAATATAAAGGTGCTTCCATTCCATCTTAGATGCGCAGAGCTAGACGCCTGGACCGAACAACTTTTTCCTTTTGTACTTTGTAGGCCTCCTTTGCTTTTGGTTGAACAAGGGGACATGAAATCAGATGAACAAATAAAAATAAAAAAAAGCTTGCAGTTGTGTTGTACATGCTACATAACAGTTCTCTTGTGTATGATTATGCAGCAAAAAGTTTAGGAAGTGAGATAATAATCAATTAATAAAGCTAGAAAATGATAAAAAGTCCATGAGGGTGTTGAACTCGTGATGTGATCTGACTCACTCACTCATCTCGACAACCTTAAAAAGATCAATTAATTAATTTAAAAAGAAAAAAAACAGTTGAAGGTGAGAAACATAATAACCAGGGTCAATTTGTTCACTAATGAGTTGAATCTGGATCCCTTGACCAACGCCGTTGACGAAGTTCTCCCACTGATCCCCAAGCTTGTCACTGATATTTTCCTTCATTTTCTTCCTTATTGTCATCACTGCTTTCACTTTTATCCCTTCATCAATGCCAGAACCAGATGAGGCCACTGATGAGTACTCCTTCTTCTCTTTGCTGTCCAACGGAGACGTCGCTGTCGTCTGGCTCTTGTCTCCGCCGCTGACCGCCGGGAACTGGATCCTCCAGCGGCGGTTGACGGCGAGGGTGGCCGGAGATACCGGGCGGAGGGAGATATTTGAGTGGAGAGGCTTGATCGCCAACATTGTCGGTTTTTGGGTTGACGTTGCTCTGGCAGTGCTGTGCTTACAAATACTATAATTGAAAACTGTGGATGTATGTATGTATTAATGTATCTGCATGTGCTATCTACCATCCACTATTCAAAATTTCAGATTTTTTATATATAAAAAACTTACCAATAATGATTTCCTCACCACCCAGTAGCTTCATTCCTCACACGTTTCTCATTTTTATTGATTTCTTTTGTCCTAACATCATATTATATATTATCACCTATTATATTAATTACTTATCTTTTACTATCATCAATTAATAAGCTTAGGTTTAGTAAAGAGTAGAGATAGATACATAAATATCTACACAACATATGTATCTAATTGCAACTTATTTTTCTCTGTCTTTCTTCCAGGTACATACTATGTATTATAAATGTAAAATTTTTTACACTATTAATTAATACAATTTTTTTTGTCAATATGACTTTTAATTTATAATAATTATATTCTACAAATCAATAAATTTATCATATATAATTGTATATGATTAGATGAGGGTTTATTTCTCTTATATTTCTCTCTAAACATCTAATTTAATTGCCTTCCAAACTAGTTTATTATTAAAAAAAATCCTATTTAGTACGAACACTATTTCGTACCATATCACGAATGCATTCATTTCAATTAAAATCTATTTATACATTTTTTTCAAGTTTTAATTAAGATTTATTTCAAAAAATATTATTGGTTGTGATATAAAATTCGAGTGTTTCGTGCTATTTGATTTCCAACCAAATAACATTGCTATTAAAAAAAATATTTTTTTTAATAGTCAACTGATTCGCGATAGTGTGGGAGTAATTAATTCCAATAACATGATTAATCTATTTCAAAGCTAAAAATACCCTTCCATATAACAATAATTAGTTTTATTAAGGCATATAACAATAATTAATTACTCTCACATGTTGAAGATGTTTTTGGAATTATATATTTTCTCTACCTTCTTCCGCCTTTTATCTTACCATAGTGTGAAAAAAAAAAATTTGGTACCACGTGAACATGGTCCTTATATATAATTAGATTCTTCATATATATATATATATATATATATATGGGGATTGCTAACATACTCTCACATCTTTTTTAGTTGGAATATATTAGCAGTCTACACCAAAACTTTTTTTGACAAAAAAACGATTAGTTATTTTGTTTTACTAAATTTAATTTAGGATATTTTGGTAATTTTATGTTTATTTTTTTAAAGGAATAAAAAAAACTCTTTCCTATCTCCTCTCTCCTTTTCCACTTATTTCTCTCTTTTTTCTCCTCTCTCACCATTTATCTCTCACGTACCTTGTTTTGATTGCTGTAATTGCCGATTGAAAAAGATAGATAAATAAAATGGCTTTGCAAATACTGATTTTTTTTGGTCTATACTAAAAAAAAAACCTTAATTTACTGAAGTAATTTTCCCACTCAGTGAATCGTGCAAATTACAAACACGATCATGGTGTTTTGGTCTTACTTTGAATCGCTTATTTACATTTTAATTTTTGTTTTTCGGTTACGAAATCTGCCACGGATTCTGAATCTGAACAACAATGGAGGAAGACTCTTTCTGCAAAAATCTGAATTGCTTTGCGGTGAACACTTCTATGGTGCACTGACTTTTTTGTCTTCGATAACCGGAACAGTCTCCGACACGACACCTTCTCGCCTGTCCCTTCCACTTTTTTGACAGACTTTGGGGATACTTGGTGCCCACTCCAGCGTTGGTGCATGGACGGTGCTGAACCATCAACAGTAACTTGCTTTGTCATGGAGGCGTGCTGGGTTTCATCGGAGGTGATTGACAACCCATATAGGTGGTGACCATTGAAACATGAGAGAGATGAGAGAGGAGAGAGGAAATAGTTTTTTTTTATCAACATAAAATTACTGGAATGTCCTAAATTAAATTTAGTAAAACAAAATAACTAACTGGTTTTATTGGTAAAAAAACATTTGGTGTAAGTTGCTAATATACTCCAACTAAAAAAGAGGTGAGAGTATGTTAGCATATATATATATATATATTAAAATTGTTGACTTTTATAATAATTGTTTAAAATTTGATATATAAAATGATTTTTAATTAATTATTAATATAAAAAATTTATACTAATATTGTAATTCAATTAAATCCTTAAAATTATTTTCAATTTTTTAATGTTTTTTATTGTACTAAAGAAATGTGATAATCAATAGAGGTAACAACCGCAATGGAAAAGCGAGAATGCTATTTAATAGGTCTATGATTGCTCATGTTCGAATAATATTTGTCTAAAATATTCTTTTCATTTTTGTCAATCAAATTAATAATAAAATTTTTAATAAAAATTTCTTAAACAAAGTAATAAAGAACACTTGGAGTAGCACTAAACATCCCAAAACCAATGAGACGTGATTTTGTTTTCAAATAATGCTATATGGAAACTTGTATGGTATATTGTATATATAACTAAGTGACACTCTTTATTTTTAATCTTTATGTTTCTATAAAGCCACGTGTGTCCATGAATGTTTTTTCATTATTTTCTGTGGTTAATGTTATGTTATATACTTCCAAACTAACACAAGGAAAATGAGGTCCTATTCAATTATGTATGTGTCATCCAATTAGGAGCCTATTCAATTTTTATAATTATAAGTGAACTTTCTAACCACTAAATATGCTTTTGAAAATGACATCCAATAAAAAAAGCTGTATATAAAAAAAGATGTATATAAGACATCCAATTATGTGTAGAGTATATGTCTTTTTCGGTTTTTGGAAAAAAGATGATGTTTCAACTTTAAATTCATGATATAAAAATTTCTTTCTAATTAAAGAAAAAAGAAATCAAATCTAAAGAAACTAGAAAAGATTTGCATAATGTTAGAGTTCTTGGAATGTAAATGTAAAAAAAAAAAAGTAAATTATAGAAAGAGTAATTTTACAAGAATATAAATAACTTGAATTTTAAATAAAGAAATGAAGGAAGATGCATTGAAAGTAATTAGAAAAGAATAATAAAATTGTAGGAAAATCAAACTGAATGTGAAATTTACTGGAAATATAGATTTTTTTTTTCCGTAGAAATCGAAGACAGATACCAGGGTGGGATTTACAACAGCTCACGCACCCTGCTCAACCCAACTAAGTTAGACCCATTCAATATGGGATATGTAGATTAAAGTTTAAGAGAAAAGAAAGGAGTAAAAGAAAAATAGCAAATAATTTTAAATAACTGAAAATATAAAGAACTGAAAAGTCAATAACAAGGAAACACGAAAAATTGCAAATTTAAGGGAGTGTTGACTAAATAAGATTAGTCTTTTTGGTAAAAAAAAAAAAAAAAAGATTAGTCTTTGGCCAAGTCATTTGTTGCAGTTTTTATGCTAGTAAATAGGATCAGTCGTGTTTTGTGTTTATCCATTCCTAGTCTCTATTTTTTAACCGTTGTCAGTAATTAGTGTATAAAGAGCACCTCTTGCACCATGAATGTGTTACCAAAAAATTCAGCAATAAAAGCTCTTACCTCCTTTAAGCTTTGTTACTTTTTCACTAAGTTTCTTCTTATTCTTTTAACATGGATTTCCTCAAGTGATTTAATTCTATCTTGTGCATCTTCAGCACAGCATGATTCATGCCTTAAAAAGAACAAAAACACAACCGATACCAAACCAACACACTTAGTTTTATTGCATCTGAATTCATAATTACTGGAGTAGGGGAACTAAAAAATTTATAAGGGCAGTGCTACACATAAAAACCTTAGATGAGAGAGCATATTTAAGCTTTTATTTAAGGGAGCTAGTACTTAAAAGAGGAAGTAGTTTCGAGAAAGGGGAACATAGGTGGTTGCAAAGCTGGTGAGAACCTCGCCATCTGCTGTAACAGTGTACTTTTCTGGGTCCACAGTGATTTGTGGAAGAGAGTCATTGAGTTTCATGTCTAGTTTGGTGAGCTTCCTCACATTGCCTACTGCTTCCACCCTCTTGTTCAGTCCGTATAGAGCATTTACTCTCATGTCTAAAGCTGCCTGTTTGTGAAACAACAACAACATTGTGAGTTAATTTGGAAACTCGTTGAAGAGTAAAGAATCACGTTTAAGATATGGAAGTTATAACTATTAGCTTCTTAGAATTACATCCAGAATGTGAAAAATCACATCTGAGATGTGAAACTAAACATGCTAATAGAAAATTGTTTATGTAAGTGTGAGGGATAGAGGGTTCCATGCCTTGCTCACAAAAGCTATGGATAAAGCACCACCAGCCTTGCCAAGTGTTCCAAACATAGGCCTCATCTTCACCTGCAATATTGTGTTTAGTAAGTTTATTGGAAGCAGTTTCATCAAAATGCCAATTGCCCAACAATTAATTGTCTGTTTGTTTTATGTTTTAGTAATATTGATTTTCAAGTCTCATTGAGGTGTGTGTCCAAATTAATCTCAACCACAAATTTTACATTAGAACTTGAGCCATGGTGTATGAAATTGATTCTGAATGCTAATGAAACAAGTATTAAAAAGTTTATCAACATTAGTGTAATATGTTTGACCACTAAGCAAATCTTACATAATTTTTCAGTCACACGTTTACCTGAGACGCTTGGTGTTTGAATCTTAGATTGGCACCAATTTTATTTTCCTAAATGCATTAGCCGATGTGACGATGTGAGGTGTGTGCCCTTAGGAAAACTAAAAAAGACTCCATTAGTATAGGCAATTTAATTCATTTATGGTCAAATCAGGAAATAAATAACAACATTTAAGCACTCTAAACACCAAAAAGACTAAGCAAGAGGCACTCTACTTAAAAACTCAAGCCAAACTAGTCAGATACAAAAACTTTACCGGTTCAGGTGTGGGGATGCTTGCATTTGGGTCACCCATATCAGCCCATGCAACCACACCACCTTTGATCACCATTTCTGGTTTTGCCCCAAAAAAAGATGGCTTCCACATCACAAGATCAGCCAACTTTCCCACCTGCAAAGTTAGGCACATAAATGCCGTGATCTGGAATGATAATGCTAAAATTAGAAGGTTCTGTGTCAATTTTATAGCTGTCCTCTGAAATGTTAAGTTTGAAGAAGTTAAATTTTGAGAGAAAAAGAAAACCTTCTTGTATAGTAACTTAGATGCATAATTATTCAATTTGCTCAATCTGAATTATCCAAAAAAAAAAAGGAAGTTCAATAAGGATTGCTTACACTTAAATGCAGCCACGTGAATAGCTAAGCAAGAACAAGTATTCACTATTATTAGCACTACTCGTACATTATACTACAATCTACATCCAAAAGTGTAGATAATAAGAGTACATATGAGAAAATAAGAAAGCTGGATTTCTGAAAATAGGTCTTTACTCTTTATCTAATCCACTAAACTCCTACCAACCAACATGTGCATGCTTCTGCAGTTCCTTTCCTGATGTAAACAAGAGGCCAACATAGGCCAGCAAGTATGGATGACAATTGCAACCTAGGTTTTTCACCAGAAATATCACTAGTAGGTTCTGCATTTTTGTTTCCCCCCTTTCATTAATTGATTGAGAATGTGGGATTGTCATAGGCTATGGCAAAGTGTAACGTTTTTTTTTTTTAACAAAACAAGAGACAAAAACTAAACTTTAATCAGTTAAATGACAAACATATTGTATATCATAAGTTATTTAATTAAAAGTAAATCTTAAGTTCTTCTTTTCTTTTCCTAGATAATTCATGCATAAATTAAGCATGCATTAAACATTTAAACATCATATATACCTCAACTGAACCAACATATTGTGAGAAACCATTTGCTATAGCAGGATTTATAGTGTATTTTGCAATATATCGTTTGATCCGAAAGTTGTCATTGTCTAATTGACCAGGCTGGAGTGGTCCTCGTTGTACCTTCATCTTATTGGCAGTTTGCCAAGTTCTGCTTATCACCTAAGGAAGAAATAATGCAACTTATCAAAGCCTGAGGGTTCAAAAAGGGGGAAAAAAAATCTAGATTTTCACCAATAGTTACTAGTACTAGTGTACTACCAAAAAAAAGAAAAAACAATAGGGGGAATTGGAAAGGACAACAACGTAAAAATGACATGGTAAAAGATCATAAAAACAAAACATATTGTGAAAAATGCCACATGTACATTACCCCATTTCATTACAACACTTATTAGACAAATGTATGAAGCACCCTATTTATTTTTTCATATATAATAAAGGTGGGTTAGGAGGAAAATCGTATGTAGATGGCTGAGCTTGAATAAAAACCTCTCCAACTCGACCCATAGCCTGAGAATCAGAAGATATGATGCTAATTGCCCCAATATCATGCAAAATATCTTCAGCAGCAATTGTTCCTTCTCTTATCCTTGAACTTGCAAAAGCTAAGTCTTCTTGAATTTCCCTATTCAGATGATGGCAGACCATCTGCATGACACAGAAAGTCTAAATTGAGAACCACATGTCATCATTATTTATATCTTACCAACATCATTATTTATATCTTACCAACATGTCAAGGTGCTCATCTATAGTATTGACTGTTAAAGGGCGCGTTGGGTTTGTTGATGAGGGCAGCACATTCTTCATACCACATACTTTGATGATATCTGGAGCATGACCACCACCTGCACCTTCACTGCTCAAGTAAATATAGAAACATCAAGAATCAGCCAAGTACAACTTAGACCAGAAAACAAAAGCCGCATTGTGTTTTCCATTTCTATTTGTGATGGCAAGATGTGAGTATGCAATATAAAGTATAAACCATACCCAACTCATCATCCCCCATGGGAGAGCCCAAAAATAAAATTAACAGAAGTTAAAAAAAGGAAAGAGAACAATATCCATAAGGGCATTTGTAGAAGTGAGAAAAATTATTCTAGGAAAAACATAGGTTTTTAACCTATCCCCTATTTACAGCACATATGACATCATATTCAATAGAAGGGTCTTGCTAACCAATGCCCGGAATAAAAAGGAGAAATTTTTTATTGGAAATCATATGGGAGCGCAATTAAAAATCATAGGTGAGCCCAATTTTTCGCATCCAAATAAAAAACTTTCTTCTTTTATTTCATTAACCAGTACCCTAAGGGCACTGGTTAGCATTTGCCTCAATAGAAATGGAAAAAGAATGTTGTTAACAAAATATAGATTGAATTTTACATGTCATGTCTGAGCCTTATACAAGGGAAACAATTTCGAAGTTAGCATATACCTGTGGTAAGTATGAATAGTTCTTCCTTTAAATGCATCAATACTATGTTCCACAAATCCAGCTTCATTTAAGGTGTCGGTATGTATGTTAATCTGTTATCATAAAAGTTAGCAGCAGAAATTGATTAAAATTACAAAAGAAAATGTAATGAAGAATGTTGTGCCTGGATATCATATTGATCAGCAACAGTCAAGCAACTGTCTATTGCAGCAGGAGTACTTCCCCAGTCCTCATGCAGCTTCAGTCCCATTGCTCCAGCCCTGATTATTTCATGTAGTTCATCGGGCTTGGAACTACTCCCCTAAAATAACCCAATGGAAAGTTTAATTGACTTATTTGAAGAAAGAGAGGTCTTCTATAGGTCCATCACATAACATTGAGCAAGAAACAAGAAAAATAACTTTGCAATATGCCAAGAAAAGCATGACATATAAACAGAAGAGAGAAAAGACAACACACTTTGCCAGTAAAACCAAAGTTTAGAGGCAGGTCATCAGTTGATAGCAGCATTAGTTTCATCTGAGATGGTGCTGGTGTACAAGTTGTGGCGCGTGTTCCAGCAGTTGGTCCGGTTCCACCTCCCACTAATGTTGTGATGCCTACATACAGTATATAAGGACTCATTAAACTCCATCAAATTCATCTGCATAGGCTGATATCTACCCTGGGGAAAAGGAGATGAGGGGAGAAATGTAAGCAAGAATTTCTCTCCCCTTTAACCAAAGATTGGGAGTGTTATTCATGAGAGAAAGTAAAAGAACCTGCACTTCCTTGACCATTCGTGAATAGTTAAAGATACCTGCTGTAATGAACTCTTTCAGTATAAATTGCTTCTAGTTGTAAAACTCACCACTTGATATGGCCTCATCTACTAATTGAGGGCATATATAATGCACATGACAATCTATAGCCCCAGCTGTTACAATCAACCCTTCTCCAGCAATAACTTCAGTATTAACCTTGATGTGAATGACATGCAAATAAGTTGTGTCAAGATAATGGTGTATGAATTCAGTTCATTGCTTTGGATCTTTGGAAGGGAACTTACCCCAATGATCATATCAAAAAATACACCATCCATGATGTCTGGATTTCCTGCTTTTCCGATTGAGACAATAAGGCCATCTTTAATTCCTATATCCGCTTTGATGATTCCACTATAATCAATTATCACAGCATTTGTTATAACAGTATGCAAGGAGATTGCAGGTGGATGCCCACATGACTGACCCATTCCATCTCTTAAAACTTTCCCACCTCCAAAAACACACTCATCACCATAGAGAGCAAAATCTTTCTCAATTTCAGCAAACAAATTGGTGTCGCCAAGACGGATTTTGTCACCAGTAGTTGGACCATACTTGTTAGCATAATCCTCACGAGGAATGATTGTGGTGAATGGACTGTCAGAGTCACCAGTAATACCTTCACTGGGAAACTTACAATTGAGGTAAGAAATCTTCATTTATTCTCAAATGTGGTATAGTTAAAGATGTAGGCAAAGGTATATAACAATGACTTAAATAAAAAAATGATAAACCTTGCATCTTCCTCTTCCTTATGTCCAAATCCCCTTGTGTGCACAGCCTCCATTGCTGCTCTAAGATTGGTTTCATTAACTGGACCATCAGCAATGCCATTACCTCCTCTGATGACTTTGTTACCTCCAATGCTTACAAGCTTAACGCTTTTACTATCCCCTGGCTTTTAAGAGTAGATATGATTGTGGTTAATCATTTAGAATCTAGTAAATGAATAAGTTCAAGTGTTCAACTGCTGAAAATGTTGTAAATTAAAAAAAAAAAAAAAAAAAAAACTAGCACCAATGTAGAATTGCACCTCAAAGCGGACAGCAGTCCCTGCAGCTATATTGAGGCGCATGCCATATGCTTTCCTTCGATCAAAAGTCAAGTAGGGATTCACTTCAATAAAATGATAGTGGCTGCCCACCTGAAATTTTCATAAATATTAGGCAATGTTTTCTTCAATTAACTTGGAAAAGCTAACAAGAAATCAATTTGTTTGGATATTTGAACTCCTAAACTTTATTATTCTGACAAGTTTCAAAATTGTAGCAATATTTGATCTGACAAGAAAGAAACTCAAAAGCTTCTGGTTTGTGAAACAGTGGTACACGAGAGATGAAAATAACTGTCTACATTTGCAACACTTGAACTTAAAAAGGCCAACAACATGCACATACTCAGATTGAAGTCTCAGAGGGCCCTGAAGACCATTGAAATCCTCAAATAATCAATCAGTCAACAACGTAAAGAAACCAGTACAAATGGAACAGCAGTCGTTAACATCACTTCATTATTGCATACGATACAATAAGTTAAGAAAAACAGCTTATCACACTGCATTCAGATGCTGCAGCCATACATGTAACTATAGCAAATCTTGGGCTTTTTTAAAATTGCATAAATCAGTTTGACATTTTAATGCATAAAAAAGAAAAGTAAAAATTTTGTTTAAAAGGCTAAGGTGGTAGGAACAACAAAGCGGAAAAAATCTTGTAGACAATTTAAGGTAAACACCTGAATTGGCCGGTCTCCATTGTTGACAACTTTGAGAATCACTGCTTTCCTTCCAGGGTTAAGAACTAGACTTCCATCTCCAGATATTATTTCACCTGGAATTCTATTATCTTCTTTGATCTCAGCAAACTTGTCAAGTGAAGGTACTGCAAACACATTTTTGGAGTAATGTAGTTGTAGTGACTAGTTAATGTGGTTATATTTTCATGTAATCACAGTCAACTAAGCTATTTTAGCCTCAAATTACTTCATAGGATTTTAACCTCTCATAATTCAATATCAATATCAAAATAAAAAAACAAGAGATTCCTCCCTTCATAATAAACAACGGAAATGTTGATTATAAACCAAAACAGAAAATAATACAGAAGAATATTCATGATAGTGGATAAAAGATAAATAAAAGATGCAGTTTGGAAAGTCATGTTTGATTCAAATGGTTGATATATACCAACTAACAAATTATCAATTTTCAAGATCAAAATAGAAGCAAACCTGGAAGAAAAGAACCAAATAGTGCTTGTTCTAGATCTCCATGCTCACACGAAATTGGATCATGAACTGTGACTAATTTAGTCCCATCAGGAAAGGTAGCTTCAACCTATATTAAAATTTAAATATAGGTAATAATAGTAATGACTACAAAATTTGCTAATGACTATGTCAGTGAGAGGGATGAGAGGAGATTACTAAGATAAATTACAAAAAAAAATTGATATGCACTTATCCATTTCAAGTTTCAGATCCACAACACAGAGATTGAATAATGATGAAATATATTAACATTTTTTATAATAAAAAAATATATAGTTTGAATTATAGCGGCAAAAAGAAAGATTGTTTTTAGTAACTGAACTATTGACTTCATGTAATGCCTACAAACATTTTTGAGAGTGCTTTTATTGGTAGATTATAGCTACATTGCCATAGCTAGACAAATACCTGAACAGCATTCAAGAGATGACGAACCTCTGGTAGAACTTGTCTCCTGTTTAAAATGGTTCATTCAGCTTTTTCTAGTTCAAAATGACTAAAAGAATATGGAGTCCATTCATATACTTTGGTGAAACTGTTATCTAAACCAAGGAGGGGGAAAGAAGAAAGAGCATATATATGTCATGGGGATTGAGAATGAGATGATGAAAAATGACATAATATATACAATACCTCCCCAATAGATGTTTCCCAATGCACATTAGTTGTGCCACAGTCTTTTCACCATCACGAGCAAATTCCATAATCTATATATAGAAACAAAAACATGCAAGTTAGATAACCATTAATCAACAAAGAAAAATGAGAAAATATATACAAATGCAAGTACCTGTGTGGCAATGAGAGCCACAGTTTCCGTATAATTGAGTCTTAAACCACGAGCAAGACGTTTCTGAGCAAGGTAGCCAGCATTGTGCAGGCCTAGTTTCTCCACCTCTCTTGGACTCAATTTCATTTTTCAGTGTTCAAACTAAAAACTCCTAATCCTAAGTAACAGAAGCAGAAAACTCAGAGTCAAAAAAAAAAAAAAGAAGCAGAAAACTCAATGAAAACTTTTTATAGATGGGAAAAGAATGATAGCTAATTCCTGAATATTTGAGTGATAGTGTTAATGCTACTGAAATTTCTGATGTACACTATTTTATGACATGTAATTTCATTTTAATGTGTTTTATGTAGTTGTTGGTGTATTGTCAGACTGTAGTACAATGACCCATGTCTTTTAGAGTATGTAGGGCAGGTAGCTCATACCTGTTAGGTAGCAGAACTACTGTTCTGTTTTGTAAGCAAATATTTGTATCAGAAACATAGCATTTTTGCTGATGAATGAATGAAACACTTTCACCTTTCTGATTCCCAAAAAACTCTTCTTGTGCCAACAGATAGTATAGTGATTATACTATATTATCATAAACTTCATGAAACAAAGAGAGTCGGGAGAGTATGAGATTCATGGTTCTTACTTATAGCAAAGAGTTTTGTTGCCCCCTGTCAACAATTAATGAGTAGAGAAGAAACAAATCATGAAACTATATAGACGAAGTGCCAGCTTGCAATAGGAGCTGCATGCGGTGCAATAGGAGCTACACAAGCTGCCACCTTGGTACAGAAGCTGCATGCACGTGTGTAGACACACTATCGTAAATGAAAGCATCGAAATGAAGAGTGTCTCCTTTTGTTTTTCATCAAACTTATTGCTTACTAACTATGGAGTACGTGCATCAATTAACATGAGATTGTTCTAATTTAATTAATGATTTTGAATTCAAGACTTTGAGTCCAGAGTATGCAACATCATTGAATATTCAAAAGAAAAAGTTTGTAACCTATAATAGTCGTATTTCACCCAAACTGAAAGGTGTGGCTCTATCAAAAAAATAAAACTTACTGCTTACTATATTAGGGATGATGAGCATAATTATTAAGCTGGCTTGTGAAGCATTTTGTTAACTATTAATTACATTTAATAAAATTTAAAATTATCATTATAAAGTTAGTAATTGATAAACACTTTATAATTCTCTTTAAATATCGTTTTCACGAGGTATTATCGTAGCAATTCTCATACACTACCTCTTGAAATTATTGTAGCATACTTAATTTTGTACGCTAGCTAGCAACTTTGGTACGTACATTGCATCGACAAAATTTCTATTTTATCGTCAGTCTGGGCTCCTTCTACGTGTTACGACTTACGCGACTCTCTGGCGTCCCGTGAGTCTGTTTTGCTTCTTTCAATGCATGGTGCACAACCGTATACAGCAGTAAAGACGTGATTTTTTCCTTTTCTTTTTTATTTGAAATTAAAGTTTAGGAAAATATAGGTCATTATTATAAGGCCATCAGCTTAGTCTTTAAGTGATGAGTCCCGGAGACCATGAACTGATCATCAGATTGAGAACCATAGTCCATACTATTACTAGGGAAAGATTTGATATTGTTAACATTTTGCAAGTTTAAGTCAAATACAATCTCAGCTACGTAACCTAGTTACGAAGTTCAGTACAGTTGGCAAACACCTGTGAATGTTCCTCTCTTAAGCATATTATGAAATAGGAACTGAACAGGCTGCATGCAGTTGCATTGCAGCATTAAACAAAAAAATATTAATTTTTCTTTGCTTGAAATAATAATAAAATAGAACTATAAATTTTTTGCACATGCTATGGCTATAGAGTATGTATCATGCTAACGTGATTAAATATGACAAGAGATATGCAAAGTTTGAAATCTTAATACACCAAAGATAGGCCATCGTTAGAAGACAATCAACCCAGTCTTTAAGTGACGTCCAGACACCTTGAATTAATTTATCATCAGGTGGAGAATCAACACCCTATTAGAGAAAGATTGATCTTGCTTCATATACATAACTACTATAATGTTTTGTAAGTTTAACTTCTAATGCAATCTCAGCTAGGCATTATCTCCATCTAAACGGGCTCAATATCAAACAAAAATGTAATTTAACTCAGGCAAAATGTGCCACTCAAAGGTAATTATCTCAATCTGATGTCTGTAACCACGATTGCATTTCAAAACCCCTCATAACTGTTTAATTAACATTTACTTGTCAAGGGGACTTGCAACTTTTTGTCTCCTCTTTCCTTCCTCTTCCTTTTTCTTTCTCCATTCTGGGTATATTTCAAAACCAAGAGCATAAGCATATAGTATATATACATTCAGCCACTCAACCAACTTTTCAGAACGGTATGAGACCAAATCTCAGGCTTCTGTGCTAAATCTTCTGATGTTTGTGAGAGACAACTGATGAGGATGAAGCTGAGATAACATCATAGCACGAAATTGGTGTCGTGACAGTGTGGAAAACTCAAACGCATCAGGCCATCAGCTCATCTAGACTCTTCCATCCTTTCAGGTAACTTTACCAGCTAATCTGCCCCTCTAACAAAATGCCTGACAAGCCAAGATCATCTCCACAGTGTATTTGGACTCTCCATCCTTATAGGCTCATTTTTTGCCTTTACGAGCAAGAAATCGTTCTCTAGCAGCTTGGATTCTACTTTCCCGGTCATCAGCAGTACTAGCAACCTCAACATCCTTCTTGGGTAAATCTGGAAGATTTTTCTCAGGTTCCTCCTCAACATGATGAATACCACCACTGCTTCAGATAAAGGAATTAGAGCCATCAATGATCACAGCCCCCCCTCCCCCCAAAAAATGAAAAAGAAAAAAATTGTACACATCTGCCATATTTTCCAAAAGGTTTAATGCCATGATAGTTTACCTTAATTTGTACACATCCAGGGTCTTGAGCTTGTTAATAATGGGCATAATCCATCTCATCTCAACAGCACACACATTTCTCATGTATGGCCGTGGCGTTGCAATTAGTTCATGGTACACAACATAGTCTGGGAACTTCCCCAAATCATCAAGACTCAACAGAGATGACGGATGCACCTAGTACAGAAGATTCAGATAATTAAGGTATCCACAAACCAAGCATTCAGTTAAAATTGACAAATACTAGCTACTAGTTCTGAACTTCACAGTACATAGACTTCTTTTCTCAATGGGACATTTCTGTAAGTTCCGTCACCCTTAGGTATGGACTTCACAGTAAAAGCGTATGGATTTAAGGAAAAAACATTTAAAGGAGATATAATATTAACACAATATGAATTAAAAGTGCTGCTAAAAGTAATGGTGACATGCAATAGTGACTATAAACTTATATTACCTGGACTACTTGAGCTTGGAAACCCAAAGTTCGATAACCATTGTGATGCATCTTTCTTTCAGCCAGCTGATTCGCATAGCCCACACATAAAGCCTTCCTCAAATTTCGATAACCCTGCCGAAACTCTTCTCTTTTCCCATTTGCCCTTACATCCAATGGTCCTATTGTGATAGTGTAAAAAATATATGTAAAGTGGGGAGGAAACAACATACATAACATGATAGATATAGTGGAAACCGATAATTTTCCCCAAAATGAATGGTGATACTGGAAATAACTAACTATGCAACCATCTATTTCCATGCAAGAACTTGTTTACATTATAGCATAATTTATATCCTTTTTTATTCCTTTAGGCATGCTCAATAAGTTATAAGTTACAACTCAATACATGACCAGGAGAGGTTTAAATTATAATAAAAATCTGTGACAAAGAAGAAACAACAAAGTTCTTTTCACGCTGATAATGCTTTTATTGTCAAACCACATAAATGAGTTGTCTGATATTTTTGTGGTAAGTGCATATTTGGATGGTAGTGCAAATGTTACTATTATGCAACTGAAAAATGAATCCTACACTGTAAATCGCATGCTTAGCAAGTCTCCCCAAACTTCTGAGTTTTGACCCCAAAATGACAAGGAAAGTAAATTGACCATCATAACCCCCAAACTATCCAACCACAACTAATTCTTACAACATTACTTTTGATGAATATTATCAAACATAAAACTCAATCTTCCATGCTAGAATATGTGAAAATATCTTATCATATCTTAGAATATATTAGATTATCCTCTAGGATTAGTTTCCATATTTCCTCTTTATCGCGTAGGATTAATTATCATGTTTCTTTATCTTATGATGATTTGATTTCCTAATTAGCTAGGATTATGATTAGTATAAATAAGGGTTAATACTATAGGTTTTATGAATATATCAAATCAAATATATCAATACATTGTAATACATCTCAGTTAATAACGATTGTGTTTCATTTTCTTTTTATCTCTTTTCCTCTCTCAATATTTAAGACTATTATTTCAATATTCTAAAAGTAACAGTTTCAAAATTAATCCTATACAAATTACAAACAAGCTCATATCAACACAATAAGGATGGAGGGAGGCAAAAGGAAAAAAGCAATTAAAAATAACGGATAAAAAGATTAAAGAGGATATGAATGTGTGTCAAACCAAAATGCTGGTTCTTTTTGCTAGTATTACCACTTGCATCTGAAAGTATATTATTATTCACTTCAAACAGGTAAATTCCTCAAGAATGTGGAAGACTAACCCTTTGATATTTTCTGCATTATCTGGGATAACTGCTTACGGACATCTTTGACAAACAACATCCCTCGCACCTTCAATCAGTTGATTCCAAAATGATCACATATATTATGCATTAAACAAATACAAGAGATCCATTTGTGCACATCACTTCATATTTTAGAATGCCTCTCCTATGAAGACTAGAAATTTTAGATAACTGCTAGTGAAATAATGCAAGCATGCATTATCATCAAGAAATAACAGAGTACAACTTTATCAATGACCCGTAAGAATTTTTCTTTAAAGGATACAATATCTGAATCAAATGTGTGATGAGTGAAGACAAATATTCCACAATGATATTACTAGCCTTCTAACTAAACATTTTAACAGACTTCATTGCGAAAGCTCAGTCCCAAATTTATGTCATTCTTAACATTACTAGAACACATATAGGTACCTGCAAGCCGTTGTCTTTGCACCAGCCAATGTCAAAATCAGTTTGATCCCAGCACTCATATATCTGCAGCAATTGAATATGATCACCCAATCCAGAACCATCAGGAAGGTTAGATATTGTGTGTTTCCTCTTTTTCTCAGTCTTTCTGCACATTAAAGGAATGTTGTTACTGCTCAGTTACTCAGTCCTTGTTGATGTATATATGTATAAGGCTCCGAAAACATAAGACATGCATCATCCTGTGTTCCTGGTTTTTTTCATTTGTTTTGTTGACTGATAGTAGCAATATTCACAAGTATGGAAATTGTAAAACATTTTATAAGAATGGAGTTAATTGAAACAGTAGCCTTTTCAGTATAATTGAAAACGTGGGGGATGCTAAGATCCTCCTCCTACTCTCTCTCTCGCTCTCTATGTATGTATGTGTGTGTGTGTGTGTGTGTGTGTGTGTGTGTAAACTTCAGAGTACAGATTAGTCCACCTCTGCCCTGGTAGCAATGTAGTTTCGGCTGATAACATGGCAGCAACAGTCAAAGCGTCAGATAAGCAACCATAATTGTTAGCCTCCATTAAAGTTCTTGCTAAGGATGGTTCTAATGGAAGCTCTGCATAGAATCAAAAAACAACTCAGGGAACCAAGAGAAGTACTCATCCTTAAACATCTGATTAGGAAAATGAATGGGTAAGAAAAGAATAAATTTTATGGTCAACACCGAGCACAATTTTCATTGTCAAGTCCGGCAGAAAGAAACTTCTACGAAAATAATAGACACAAAAATAGTAAACTAGTGAAGACCCTTATCAAAATCTTGATGAAGATATATTACATAATGTGTTATTTCTACATACAGATATTCAAAATTCAACACTAAAATGTAATGAAAGAATTCAAGTACCAGCCATTTTCTGTCCAATACTGGTAATTGCACCATTTTCATCAATAGCATCAATCAGATATAACTGCTTCAAGGCATCTTGTAAAGACTCAGCTGCAGAAAACCCAGTTATTCAATCACCAAATGAAACTTGAGTAAAACTCATTAACTTGCTAGTTGCAAGTCAAGGATAAAGAATATTTAAAACTACACAAAACTAATATAAGGACCAACCCCCCTCCTCCCAAAATATAAAAAGGAATTAAAATGTTTGAGATGACAAAATTCCAGGCTCATCAATGAGAATCAAGTTTAGTTACTCAATGCTGCAAGGAGAGAATGTGTCAATAGATAGATAGATAGATAGTTACAAGATGGAGGATCCAGAAAGTCAAATTTTAGAATGTCAATATCTGGGAGGTCCAATGACTTCAAGTAAAGAACACTGCCGGCGAGGGAAGATCTCTGAATTTCAGGAACTGTAACGTCCAAAAACTCATCATTGTAAACACGGGAAGGATATAGACGGTAGCATTTCCCAGGACGTGTTCGTCCAGCTCGACCTGCACGCTGATTAGCTTGCACTCTGCACAGTCGGAAAGTATTTGAAATCATCTTAAAGCTTATGAATTGGGTATTTAAAAATTTATGAAGACCACAACGAGATACCAAGCTATTAACTACTTACTTGCTAATTTGAACAACATCAAGAGAATACATGCCACCAGATGGATTGTACTGCCTTTGCTTCACATACCCAGAGTCAATAACATACCTAAAATTCATAAAATTAAAAACAAATTCAGAAACTGTGAGAATACAAGTTTATGTGCTTGATCTGAAGGAGAAAATGACTGCGAAAAACACTCCAAATCACAATAGGTGAATTCAAATGGCAATGTTTGTTGTCTGACTTGTCTCAGTAGTTGCATTTCAAATATGCTAAAGGACATCATGTCATTACCCCTCCCCCCTCTTTAGTCTTTACATAGATAGTCATTACAAAAACTGTATAGTTACATACCTCAACATATGCAATCTAAAAAAGAATAAGTTAAAGAAATGATACATCCTGTTGCATGTGATTTTTAAATTATGTCAGAAAGAAATAGAATGCATCACCAGTTGCGGCCAGTGGTATATACTGAGCACTCACTATTATTTTGCCAACAATGTTTTCATACTCTTCTGGGTGCAACATTAAGCAATAATGCAATATTGACACTGCTTTTACAGAAATAGCTAAATCATGAACTTCAGTACTTATTCAATAAATGGATTACAAGGAGTTTTGGTTTTTAAAGAACTTTTAATCTCTTCTCTGGTTAAGATGAAAATAAATAGGCTACAGAGTAAAAAAAAAAAACATTTGAATTATAATAATAAGTAATAATAGCAATTAGCAACAACAACAATAATACATAATAATTTATCTTCATGGTGATATACAACTAGTCACCAGGGTATGATTAAGTAAAGTTGTAATCATAAAATAACAATATTAATCAAGAATCAATGTCCTTACACTACACCATCAACAGTCAAGGAAGTTTCAGCAATGTTTGTTGCAACAATAATTCGCCTACAATTTGGAGGTGGAGGACTAAATACACGCACCTGTAAGATTATATAAGACATGCATGAGTTTCAACAACAACAACAATAATAACAATAGCCTTATCCCACTAGGTGAAGTAGGCTACATGCATGAGCATGAGTATCAAATGCACCAAAAAAATTATAATGCCTCAAACTTTATTTTCTGGGATAAAATATCTCAAATATCAACTGTTGTATATTTAAGGTTTTTCCCTAAAAAGAAAAGGAACAATTATATGAGTGTTAATTGCAAGCTAACAAGGTAAGTAACAAGTTAAAAGAGGAAAGAACTAAGATAAATGCACTCAAGGCAGTTTCACACTTAAGCCAGCAACATTCTTCAAATGCAAGTTAGTCAAGTTTGCTATAGACCAAACTAAAAAGAAAACTAAGAATTATGTATAGGAATGAAATGAAATTATAATGCCTTTCCAAATATTCTCACAATTACTGCTGCTTTTATTTGAAGTACCAGTCATGCATCATCACATCAGTTTATAGAATTGTATTTGGTAGTGTGTTTGGAATAGCTTCATGTTGAGAAATAATCAATTAACTTTCATGGTGAAGGTAAAGCAACAAATAGTAGCTTCTACTTTTTCATGGTATCACCATGATTTTGTGGGGTAGAATTGATTCTTGTATGTTATCCAAACACGCTATTAGAGTGAGTAACTCATGCCAATGGCAATCAGATTTTTTCAACAGAAAGATTGTACACAAACAAAGAATTACTTGCCTGCAATTCAGGGGGCAAAGAACCATGTAGGGGAAGGATTATAGCATCCATGCAGGAACCTTCCTCGAGAGCGCGAACCTTGTCTTCTAACTTAGATACCAACTTTTCTATGTCATCCTACATGAAGATCATTGAAACTTGTTCAATCATCACATCATATCAGTCTATCAGAAACTGATTTTGGATACAGGTTAATTCAGGAAAACAAATGCTTACACACACACACACACCCAAAAAAAAAATCTCAGGAAACTTCATTCAAATAAGAAAAAGGACTATTTCACCTAAATAAGTTATAATCAAAACATACACTAAGATTTACATTCTGGAGTACAAAAGTATAGGGTAAATACCAAATAATGAAATAACAAAAATGTTCACCTGTCCAGTCATGAATATTAAAATATCCCCTTCTGGTTCACGAATATGTATATCTGCAAAATCAACACCTCATCAATCACTAGAAAAAAAAAATGTGTTCAAGTCAACACAATTTGACAACATTTCCTGACTTTCTGCTTGCAGAGTTACAAGCCATTCAATCAGTAAAGGCACTGAAGTAAGTGAATGTGATTATTTACATCAACATGAATGATAGATTTCACAATGCAGATCTAAAATGCATCCCCCCTCTTTACAGCTTATGTTCTTACATGCAACAGCTTGAACCATGGCCATTCTCTTTTAAGAGCCAATACCAGTTTTCAAGAAATGTTACCTTAATGATAGCAAGTAGGCATGTCTCGTACAAGTTTTTATCAATATTCAATGGGCAAGGCAAACATTTAACACTTTGACATAGCTATGGACTAACTACATGATGCCAAGGCAAATTTATTTACACACACAAGCAGGCATTTAACTTAACACATGGATAAACTTAAAATTTCATGCTGTACCAAGAGCTGTTTTCAGCGAAGACTCGAGATAGCTCGAGGGACGCTCGCGGCTATAAAGAACCTCGACCGGATACAACTTTCCTGGGACGTTCAATACAGGACAATCAGCAAAGAACTTGGATACTTTTTCGCCATCAAGAGTCGCGGACGTGATCAAAACCTTGAGATCGGAGGAACGAATTTTAACCAAGCGTTTCATCAGCCCCATCAATATATCCCTAATGACAAACACGCCAATCACAAAATAAATTGCATAAACAGCAATTACAAACCTAACACTTAACAACAACAACAACAACACACAGCATTCAATCTTACGTGTTTAAACTCCGTTCATGCGCCTCGTCCAATATGATTACAGAATACTCATTCAACTCAGGATTAGCTAAACTTTCTCGGAGAAGTACTCCATCAGTAAGATACCTTAATTCAATCAAATCAACGACAATCAGAGACAAATTGAAAATAAAACCAAGTCAAGTCAACAAAATAATACAAAACGAGAACGCAATTACTTTATGCGCGTGCTGTTCGAAGTCCTATCCTCGAACCGAATGGCGTACCCTACTTCCTCGCCGAGCTGAACGCCGAGCTCCTGCGCGACTCGTCTGCGGAAGTTAAACGACGGCGTATTGGTGAGAAACGGAAAACACAGCGCGAGGAGTCCTACGCAATTGGTGGAAATTGAAGTGTTGTTACCTGGCGACGGAGACGGCGGCGACTCGGCGGGGCTGAGTGACGGCGATTTTGCCGTAGCCGCGGCGGTGGAGCATCTTTGAGAGCTGAGTGCTCTTGCCGGAACCGGTCTCTCCGATGACGACGACGACGGGGTTGCGCTCAACGGTTTCGATGATTTTCTCTTCATATTGGACTATGGGAAGAGAAACCATCGTGTTCCTCGCGAGAAAGAAAAAGATGTAATGCTATTGCTATGCAAGTATAGTAAGATTAATTGCAAGTGAGGGTGTTGTGCTTGTGTTGTTGTTCCTCAATCAAATTAAAGAGTACCGCGCCGGGGTCTAAATATTTTTGAGAAATGTTGTAAAAGGGTATCAAATATCAAATCAACTTAATTTGTGTAATAATTCCAACCTTACATTTATAATAATTTACCATTTTTTATATTAAATATAATATAAAAATATTGATGTGTTTTTAAAAATATTAATTTAATTTATGTGTTTTTAAAAATATTATCTTCATAAATATATTCACATTTGTTATGCATTTAAGCATCTACTATCATTTTGCTAAAATTCTCACTTACTTGAGTGTGTTTGAGTATCTTTACAACTTTGTTGTTCTTGAAAGGAGAAAGCTCAAGAACACCTTAGAGTCCAATCAAAGTCAAAGTTAGACATCTCAAGCTAATTTGTAATAATAAAAAAAATTAATCTAAGAGTAAATTTTAAGATAAAATTATTTGAATTTAATTATGATGCACTAACAGTATAAATATTTTTATACGGTCATTTAATCAAAAATCATTTTTATAGTAACTTTTAAAATAGTTATTATAAAACTTAATACATTATCTATGATTGAATATCATTGGTGTAAAAAAAATATTTATATTATTAGTACATTATAATTAAATTCAAATTATTTATTTAAAAGTTATAAAATAGTGTAAGAGTGAATGTAACTTATACAATAAGTTGATTCTTTTTATTTTTTTCTAAACCACAAGTATCATCCACTGAAAGGTAGGATTACTATAGACAGCAAAGTTATCCCTCCAAGTTCTTAATACAGCTGCAAAGGACTCAAACCGAAACTACTGATTAAGCTCGAACAATCCTATGCCAATTGATTCACACGCTTGGTGGTAGTTGATTCTTTCTCTCTATATGTATATAATGCTTAGTAGTCAATTCCTTGAGATAAACATGACATATTTTATTAATAATATTATTATTTATTATTTAATTTGTTGTGTTTAAAATTTGATTAAAATTAATGATTTTAGACAAAAATACAAAGCAAACGCCCGGTAAATCTAACGGTCTTTCTCTCTCTATTCTTAGCTGCCCAGAGCCACTTTCTGTTACATGGCAAGTTGATTTTTTCGATGGAAACCAACCATTAGATCTATAAATTCTCTCAAGGGACAGAGTTAATTACCTGCAGATTCCTGGACTCTTAATTATATATATCATCTTCTATACCAATACCATGGATATGCCACCCGCCAATTTCCTTTCCCGTGTAAGTTAATTTGGAAATTCTGTTTATGTTTCTTTTATCATTTTTCTTTTATGTAAGTTTAACGTTTAATTTTATCAGGAAATAAGGTTTAATTTATTGTACCAATATCATTATTAATTTGGAATTGTTCTTTAACATGTCACAATTCTTGTTCATGATTCGTTTGATAGTCTATGTCTGATTGCATTGCTAATCTGACCAGCTGGATTTGTTATAGAATACAACAACGATCGTGTATGAGATCTGTTACTTACATGGATGAAAACTAAATTTCGATATTAATATTAACAATGAAATTTAATCTTTGAAGTCTACGCATGATACTATAATGTTTTTGTTTTTGTTTGTTTTTTTCATGTGTTTCTTTTATACCGATTTTCAGGAGCCCAAGGCAACTACGAGAATGAATTCAAGGCATCGTCCATTACACGCTTGTGGAGTCTCCATCTTAGCAATTATTGACATTGCCATAGGAAAAACCCAACACATCAATGGGCCAATAGGTTCAACATTGAGAAGGGTAACAAAGTTGGCCAAATTTGCCACACCCCTTATCTACGCCATGCAATTCCAATTGCTAACAATTCTCTCCTTCATCGATGGTGAAATTTTAGCAATTGAAAAAGTTACCGAGAAATTGTTTCCCCCCTCAACACGCGTGTTCGACAAAGTTGATGAAATTGTGGTAATGATAGTGTCCCTCCCCGAAAAATTTGATGGTGCAATGAACAAGTTTCCCACAATAATCCACGAGGTCCCGTTTTTGGATTGGGCACTGACCCTTGTGATCTCAAGGTTGAACAGTTTGGTTTCCACGTTGAACCATTGGGGACAGGAAAATTCAAACGAGAAAACAATAGGTGTTGATAGGAGTTGCAATGAAGGGTACCTTCCAATGGGTGATATTAACAATGAGAATTTGGAAATTTTTCCTCCTATTATATCAGAGTGTGAACATAAAGGGGTTCATGACATTGAAGTGTCGAGTAATGTGAAAGGGTCATCATACAAGGAAGCGTTGGAGAGAGGGAAAGAAGAGAACCCAGATGAGAAAATGGAGAAAGAGTGTGAGATTGAGAAGAAGATCGATGGAGTTGATGATGATTGTGAGTGTGAAGAAGGAAGAGAGAGGAATGATGAAAAAAGTGAAAAGAGTGATGATGCTATTGTGAAAGTTGGAGGGAGCGAAAGTGTAAGGGATGCTCTTCTGGAATTGTTCGAGTCTGCATGGCTCATGAAAGCTGGTAGTTATTAGAAGAAACTATTACATGATCTAGGATTATTATGACTTACGTGACACATAATTGAGTGTTTCTTTTTTTGTAAATTGAAATTTTCATTTACATGTCATATGTCAGCAGGACTATGAAAACATATAGTCTAAGATTATATAATAATTTCTCCCTTACTAGAAGAAAAAAAAAAGGCATGTGGACAATGCAACTAGAATGTCTCTGTGGATCACATTGTGACAGTAGCATTCTTCGCTTCCATGGCTAGCTATTTACAAAAGGTGGTGCCTCTTTTGTTATTAGTTTGTTCTTTCAATTGTTACTTGAAATCTTGAAAGGAACTTGTTAATTAAGTTCGTTTTGTTCATCTTTGTGTTTGACCATTGATTAGGTGCATGTTTGGTAATAAGATTTCTTTAGAAGTTCGATCACATGAAAAAATAAGAAGAGTCAAATGTCTTGCATGTAAACAAAAGTTGATATCTATTTTTTTTTTAAAGAATCTCTTTCCCACTCTGAATTTTATTTAAGATTATATTTTAATAAGCGCCATAAATATTCATATTTGAATGATTATTTTTCATCTTAATTAAAAATAGAATCTTTTAAATTACACGATTTATCTTTTGTTAATGAGCTTTTAGTGCATTTGTTCCTCTCTTTTGTCAATAACTACGATATTCATTATAGTTATTGATTTTTAAGCTTTTCCTCTTTCGTTAGTGACTACGATGTTCATTATAGTTATCTTTGAACCATGATAAAAAATTATTTGCCTTTTGACGAACTTGTAATTGAGTCCTTTGAAACATCCAGTCATGCTTTAATGAGTAGTGTATCCTCCTTCATTGTAAACCTTTGTTTAAAATCTGCACAACCACTCAAGTCTTTATCTTAGCTGATTGCAATATTTTTCAAGTTAATTTGAAAGAAAAATGAAGAAATTTGAGACTCTAATACGAACCTCACTAGTGTTTGTGGTTGTTGATCTAAACAATCTCCATCATTACTCATCGTTGAAGCCATACCAAACATAGCCAGATGTTGGTGATGAAATTTTTTTCACTTTGACCTTATATTACAAATGAATTACCCCTCTATGATATATTTGGTGGAAAGATTTAAAAAAAAAAAAGATACCTGAAATGCACGTACATCTAAGTAAATCTCTATAGGAAATAATCAAAGTAATCAGGGACTGCACTTGTCCATCCCTAAATGTGAAAACTCTGACTGTGAATGAATTTAAGGATGAAAATACAGAAAATGAGTGGATTCAACTGTTCTGCCAACAAAAAATTAATGGACCAAACATGCTACATGTGTAATTGTATTTCACGGAATGATCTTGAAAATGTGGCAATAATAAATCCAACACTCAACAGGGAAGACAATCTAGTTGACTTTTGATTGCTTTATCTATATGGATCCTGAGTTTGACTAATTATGTCAAACCATCATGATCACATCCACCATGATGTTCCAGAATTTTTTGACAGTGTTTTCCAGTTCCTTGCTACTTTTATCTTCTTTCAAACGGGCTTGATATAACCAACAACTGTAAATCATTAATTCGCTGTTACCCACCTTTACTTCCTGAATCCACACGTAGGTTGTTGGTAGCGAACAGCACCTGATTAGTTTAGATTTCGACAGAAATTAAATCTGAACCGTTAAATATAATAATAATCATAAACGTTTAAATTAATTTTCGCAATTTTAAATTTAAACATTTATCACAATACATGAAATTAATTTTAAGCGTTAACTAAACAAATAGAACAAAACTAAACATACACTGGAGAGATGGAGAAAAAAAAGAAAAAATGACACATGTGACAAATAATATAATGAAAAATAAAGAAGAAGACAAAGAAGAAAAAAAGTAAAAGTAACATAGAAAAGAAACAAGATATTAAATCACTGGAAGATTGTAACGAAAAAAAACATCACTGGAAGATTCACGAAAGAAAAGGTAACGTTGATCAACTGGGAATTGGAAATCACTTTTTTCCCCTTCCTATAACGTAATAATTTTGGATAAACAAATAAAGCAGTCAAAATGATATATATATAGTTTCTGTACTTTCTTTATCCTTTTATCTTCAATAATAAAATAAAATCAATACACTTTTCCATTTCACAATATTCTCCAATTTATTGGTTGCATGCCAACATAAAAATAATGAATTGTCCTACAACCGAGAGAATGTGAACAACAGTTTGATGTTCTTATCAAGTATACGAAAAGATAAACTTTAGTTTACATAATTCTTAAAAGAGTTATCCACCGCAGCCGCTCTACCCCTAAAAAACGAATAATTTGTATGGTTCATAGAACAATGTCCAAATCCACAAAATTGCTGTAAAAGCAACCAAGAAACACGGACCAAAGAAGACGCATGACTGTTTAAAGTTGAAACTGATGGCTAAAGCGACATCCGCTAGCTTCTAACAAAATTTCACTATACTAACTACTACTTGTATTTGTATTGAAACCTTTGTTCACCGAGGAAACACCTTAAAAGACATAATTCACAGTTAAACTTCAAAATTGTAAGCCTAAGAATTGAAGCCCCAGTAAAATATAAACACCCCCCAAAAAACAAAGAAAAAGAAAGAAACTAACACTTGGAAAATTGATATTACAAAGGAAAGCGAAAGAAGAAAACAAAATCCATAAATTACACAGGCCTGTACATCTCTTCTTCGCTTTGAACCAAAAATTAAGCAGCACCCATGGGAACAGGAAGTAGAGGAGGATAAAAGCAGGGCCACAAAAGTAAAGATGCTAACACAGATTTACAACAACCAATGGAACTTAACACTGGTATACAGAATAGCTCTTGCTTTTCCAGAAAAAGCTAAAAGCTCTCCCAGACTTTCTTCTTGAAATCGACTTGCATAGCGGTTTCATTTCGGCAGGCGGCATAGACAAATCACTAGCTTCAGGTGGGCACTGGTGTGTCTTAACTGGTGAAGGGTCTCGTCGCTGCTCTCGGAACAACATTAGGAGCTTCTGAGCTTTTTCTTTACCGCTTGGGGTCCCATTCACTGATATTGAAACCAATGCTGGTATAACCCCTTCTTGCAGGACCATCTCACTACATTCCTCGCTTCTATTGCACAAAATTAGGAGACAAGAGACAGCTTGCTCCTGTTCTAAGAGCTCACCAATGTCCAATATCAAAGCCAATGCACCAATGAGTCCAGGAGTTGATACGATTTCCACCCTTCCAACTTCAGAAGTAGCTAAATTTATCAAAACAGCTATGCATTTTTCTGTCCAAATGCAATCCCCCTCGCCTACAAGAAGGGATTGTAAGCCACTAATGATGCCAGATGAAAGAAGGTACGGAATATTGGAGGGCAAAGTAGAGAGATTATAGAGAGTATGCAGAGAATCTTGCTTGCATTGAACATCGGAGTCAGATTGAAGAAGCTGGATTAGGAACTGGACAGCCTGACTCATGCCAATCATAGGCTTGGCTTCTTCAAGGCAAGAGAGATTCAAATAAAGAGCAGTTGTACAACCATAAGAACTAGTTTTAGAAATCATTTCCTCCAACAGTGATAATACTCCAGCTGATAACATAATTTCCTTATTTCTGTTGAAAAGTAAAGATCAACTTCAAGTTAATAATGTGCACAGATGTTAAAAGTAATAAAAATTATGTCAATTTAGAAGGAAATAATGAAACATCTATCATATTGGTAAATTATAACCATTCATTATTGGAACATATTAACTGAACAAACAAAATCATTCTCTTTTTGTATTTTAAATATGCCAATAAAGAATCAGAGTCTAAATAATGTGGACAGTGATCAATTTTTTACATCCACTTGCACTACGCAAATCTCAGTGATCATTTTCTATCATCAATGGCTTTGGCTAAAACAAAAGGTCTTGTTTCTCGAATACCAAGAACAGTTTTGATTTTGTAATCGTATGAAAAGCAGTTTAACTTAATGATTAAAAACTAAAAAAACTAGAAATATAAAGCAGACCTGTTATTATTCACAGCCAGGTTGAAGAGAGCCATTGTTCCACTTTCCAGAGCCATCAAACTACCTTCACGCACAGCTGATTGCAAAAACTGCAAAAGTGCTTCAACAAACCCATTAGCCCCCATAAAAATCCTGGCTTCCTCATCATCTCTCAGCAATAGCCTTAGCTGTTCTACCACTTCACACTGCCTCCTCCAATTGTTCCCCTCAGTCAAGACATTCAGAAAGCTAAAATACTGCTCAGTATCTTCCTCTTGTGCAGACACACTTTCAATTCCATTTTCCATGGATTCCTCAGAGATACCGCTCTCTTCCAAAGGACCTACTTGGACACCCTTCAACTTGCAAGAGCTGACACTATCTACAGATTTCGAGTTTGTAGATTCAGACTCTGATAATACCAATCCCCAGTAATTAAGATCAAGAGCTTCAGGAGGGCGTTCAGGAATAGGAACTCCATTTTGTTCACACCAACTAGCAACAAGGCCCTTAACACAGTAATTAGGGGTCAAACAAAGATGTGAAAGTTTCTGTTGGGTCTTTGGGCAATTGTTGTGCCCATCACTGAACCATTTCTCTATACAAACTCTTTCATATGTTTGCCCAGAAGCAATGATAACAGGATCATACATAAGTTGCAGAGATATTGGACACCTTAACTCTTCAGGTGGAAGAGGCATCTGCCCTGATTTCCTACTATTATTTGGTTTGAAATTAATGCAACTGAATTTTGAGAGCTGTCTGTCAAAGGCTTGACAGTGACTACCAGGAGCACTATCCTCGATAGATCCCTGAACAGAAGGAGAACAAGGTGCAGAACCCTGAGAATCATTGTCATCTGAGAACTCGCTTCTAAATAACTTGGAGTATTTCCTCATAAGATGTAAAAGATATGCAATAATTGATTCCTTTCGCTTGTCTTCCTCAGATCGAGCCCTTTCTATGAGTTTCTTGAGAGCTCTTCTTTCAGCAAGAGCTGCTCTTGAAGATGTAATGCCAAGTCTAGTAGCAGCCTGGTGAAAAGATTCAAGCTCGTTGCTGTCATTAGAGTCGTTAAACTTTCTTCCCTGTTGGAGCAATGCAATTAAATCATCACCAACTTGCTTCTCTGATGGGTCAAGTGCAAATTCTATTGTTGCAAATTCATTCACAATGTCCTGAACCTGAACAGGTAATAAGTCAAACCTCAGACCAGGTTAAACATTAACAATGATAACAATAAAGAGCAAAATTTGTGCATGAGGATATACAATGCCAAGTGTTACAGAAAACCAAACCCAGTGTAATGTAATCAAGGTGCATTCAATTACTTTGGAATAACAAAATCAAACATCTAAAATAGGGCCCCTTTCATTCATATGATCACAACAGAAATCAACATGAACGAGTAACACCCTCCACATAATATAATAATAGGATCATTAACCTAAAACTAACCACCACCACCCCGCAAGGAAAAAAAAAACTATACGTTGTCAGCCATGTTGCTGAATAATATTACCTGACACCCAATAGATTGTGGAACAATATCTTCCACCCGTCTAAGACTATCTTCAAGAGCACATTTAGCCTTCTCAAATTTTAGGAGGACAGAATCTCCAGTTATAGCCTGCATCATAATTAATGCCATATGTAAGATTTTCACAAAATTGTATTTCAGGTCAAATAATTTCACCCGCCAACAAGATATAACTGCTTCATGGGATATTGTAAAACGATAGAAGAAATAAATCATACCAAGTAAAGTTTACTACACTCTGAGCAGTGCTGAAGAACATTCTTGACTTTCTCCAAGGCTACATGCAAAGAACATAATGCCTGAATACCAGATTTACTCCTAGGCCTAGCAGCTTCTAAAGAAGGAAATACAGACAATACTTTCCAATATATTATAGAAAGAGTCTTGCACATCTGTCCATGTAACTGCATAAGAAACCAGGTAGATATTGGTCAGATTACATTAAATTGTAACCAGAGCAAGAAAAACAGTATTCAAACAGGCCCTTGCTGTTTTTCTTTTTCATTTGGCCAGCAATGAAAAACATTTGGTTAAATAGCAGTTAAGATAACCATGTAAAATATTTGTTCATGCACCTAAAAAGGTAGACAGATTCAACTGTTTTTCTTAGTTGAATGCATACAATAAATAGGAAAACAATAACAAAGAAACGGGTTTCCGTTTCCTACCTAATTAAATGAAGAACATAAAAAAAAATTAATACAAAACATATTCGAGTCTTTAATTAAACTTTGGCATGACATGAGGACTGTGCACTGCACACTGTAAAAGCAATTGCCAATTTACTATACAAAAAGCATTAGAATTTCCAAAACAGCAGCAAAATAATCAAAAGACATAATCATACCTTAGCATCAATTGGGGCAAACAGATTTTCCTCAACCTCAGCAACATCCATCATTCACAGTCACTGTCTGCGTCAACTTAGGTACCAAATAATCTCAACTATTTTAGCTGCAGAACCAAAAAGGGAAAGCAAGGAAAGAAAGTAAGTTAACAAAAAAAAAAAACAAAGATTAAAAATCAGCTCAGAATCGAAATTCAAAACACCATCAGTCTCTCTACTCTTGCAGAGAGTAAAACAATAAAGGCCAAACACACGAACCAAATTTCAGTAAACTTTGAAAGAATCAGGAAGCAGAAAACAACAAATTCAACCTTGTTTTACTTGCAAAGTACAAATTATAAAATATCATGATACCAAGCTAGCAAAAAAAGAAAAAAAGCCAAGCAGCCATTAGATTTGCCATGCCCTTAATTTTTTCCCAAAATAAGAAACAACCTTGTTTTTTTTTTTCTTCTTTCCGCAAAACTTTTCTCCCCAACTGAATAATACACCACAAGAAAAAAAAAGGACAGATTGTACACGTCGCTAAAATTCAAAACACACTTCGAAACAACACAAACATCATAATCCATCGGAAGCGGAACACTGATTCAAAAGATACAGCAGTTTCATCAATCCAGAACTTCCACCAAAACAAATTAAAGTAAAATATGCAGGATTGGGATTAGGATTAGGGTTTAGAAGCAAAACTACATACCGAGCCCAAAAAATAATAATAATAATAATTAAAAATCACGGCCAAGGAGGCTTCATAAAAAAAGAAGGAAAAAAAAAACAGTCGGAGAAAAATCGCGGAATTAGGGTATTGGGGTTGGAATCGGAGGGTGAGTGTGGATAGAGCAGTGAGAAGTAAGGTAGAGGTCGAAAGAGAGGAGAAGATATGGTTATTGGAGAGTGGAAGAATTTTAAGAAACTTTGTTGTTACTTGTTAGTTAAGTGGGAATTAAAACTGAAGTGTCTATTTTTGTTTTTTTATTTTTTATTTTTTATATTTTTGGGTGGAAGGGTTTGAGGATGAACAATTACTATTGTTAATTGGTTTTGAGATTAGTTTTGATTTTGATGTTTTTTGAAATGAAATGGGTTTTGTTTTTGAAAGGGAGGAGTTAGAATATGCGCCGCTTTTATCTCCCCCGGTTCAATACCGGCCCACAGTTGCCGACCGACCTCTTCGTTGTTGTCGCCTAGCAGAATTGTCATAATTCTTCGGCAATTCCAGTTTTGTCCCTCTCTCTTCTTTTCTCAAGTTTTGAAGATCAATATTCAATGGTTTCATTTTTTTTCCCGTTTTCAAATTCAAAATTCAAATATACTCTTGTCATAATTACTTTTTTTTTGTTGACAGTTTGTCATAATTACTTCTAACATCTAGTTTTGTTAAAACGCTTTGATTAATCAATTGCTTGCATGATATTTTAATATTATTTTATTTATATATTAATTAAACATTTATTGACTATAATTCATATCATATAAGTATTTATAAACAAGTTGTTTCTATGATAATGAGAAAATAAGATTAAATTACTTTAATATAAGTATTTATAAATTATAAAATAATATTATAAATTATTTTTGTAAATTCTTCAAAAATCTTATGCAAGTGCTTATATTATAAGATAAATTTAAATAAATAGTAAGTGTTTATGTCAAAGATTATTGTTATCGTCAAGGACCCTTTGATGAAGAAGGGGGCAACAACGAAACTTCAATGCTCTCTAGCAAAACCTAGGCAATGTCGGGGATTTCACGACAAGGTTTCCGTCAAGGAACTGCACGAGGGGCACGAATCCGTCTCAAGCTTAGTATCGAGGGTCGAAGGAGAAGTGAGGTTGAGGTAGGAGTGAGGGAGGTGACGGAGAATGTACTGGACCACGGTAGGGTTCACCTTGAAGACCCAACTGGACCCAAACATCGGTGGAAGATGGCGAGGCGTGGAGGATGTCGAAGGTCTAATGGATGTGGCGACGATTGTTTGCGATGATGGAGAACCTTGAACTAACGGTTCACTTGCTAGAAAACAAAAGGGATATAATGGACAAAGATAAAAGAAAAATAAAAAAAAGGTAAAAAGAAGAAAAAGTCATGACCATTGATTTTTAATGAGTGAATCTAATGGCTATAAAATCCTTCTCCATGATGGGAGACGTGTGAAGGTCTCCCATCCCAGTATCCGTCACCAAAGAAAGTTTCACTTCATTGTGTTTTTAAGAAAGTTTTGCAAATGATCTACACATAAAAAGTAATATAGATATTTATTAACGAGTTAAATTTTGATGTATTATCAATATAAAAAAATTTATATTATCAATTATGAATTAAAAATTATCTTAAATATAATTTTTAAAATAATTATTATAAAAATAAATCATTTTTATTTATATGACAAATTAATGGCGATATAAAAGATTTTACAATGTTAGTATATTTCAATTAAATTCATTTATAATTTTCTTTTAGAGAAAGTTGTCAAAAATGTAAAATAGGACATTAAAAAAAGGATGTGAAAATTTTCATTCAATAAAAGTGTTGGTATAATTAACGTTATTTTCGAAAGAACTTACCCTATGTTTGGTAGAGTTGAAAGAAAATAAAAGAGAAAAGAAAACTTTGAAATTAAAAATGGAGGAAAAGTGGAAGGAGAGAAAAATTTAAATTTTTATTTCTATAATTCAATTTTCTTTCTTGTTTTTCTTCTATTTTCTTTTCAACTAAACAAAGAAAAAGATATTGTTATATGTGTTTTTTTTTCTTTTAATTTTATTTCCTTCTATTTTCATCCCTTCCAAACGGGGCGTTGATGTATTCACTGATTTCATTCAATTATCCCAAGCCTTGAATTGGGGGAAATTCGGCCAACCCAGCATATATTGCGGTTGACAATGTGTTTGAAAGCT
The DNA here is from genome assembly GCA_026413185.1 of Pueraria montana var. lobata. Classification (NCBI taxonomy): domain Eukaryota; kingdom Viridiplantae; phylum Streptophyta; class Magnoliopsida; order Fabales; family Fabaceae; genus Pueraria; species Pueraria montana. The sequence continues at coordinate 20,619,118 of CM048648.1, read as the reverse complement.
TTCCATGCACATGGACATATCTTGAATTCATGGTGAAGCTTAGAGACAATGAGGATGTGACAAGTCGCAACAGTAAATATATTCAAGATTAATGTAACAGTTATGTAGATGTGGCTATTTCCTTTAAAGGTACTAGGAGAAAAGAGGCACGTCCCTCTTTATATTTTTTTTTTAAAAAATTCCTTTAAAGATACCTGGAGAGAACAGGCACGTGCCTCTGTATATATATTGTTTAAAAAAATTAAAAATAATAGAAGTTAAATAATAGTAAGTGTTTTACAAAATGTAATTATTGGTATAGGGTCATTTTGATTTTGGTCCTTTAAAAAATTATTTTAAAATAGGTGAAATTAGTCTCATACTATAATTTTGCTACTCCTGCTTGTTAACATGAATAATGACTATGTGTCAGTCACGTGACAACATATGTGACGTAATAACCATATAATATTAGACTTTCATGTTTATTGTTGGTGATTTTTTGCATTTGTACTTCAATTCAATGAACAATTTAAGACTCAAAGGTGATCCTTCAAAAGAACTTTTTAATTGATAGATTTTTACAAGAAGTGACACTAGTACATTAGTTACTTAAAGAGATAAGTTGTTAAACTATTGATAACTTTTTTTCTTATTCGGTTCATTTTCTTGATGTAGAGCTCGCTGCATGACTTGATCTTCCAAAACTCTACTTAAAGAGGAATAAATGTTCAAAGAAAAATACTTAAGCTATTACAGTATGACATTTTAAACAAACTCTGCCTACTTCTTGTATTGCTTTCCTAGCTCAAAATAAAGTTTTTACCACTTTTTTTTATCATGAATAAATAAAACTTGTTGATCTCAAATCTTGAATAGGCACTTAACAAATACTAGTTTTAACGACAATGGAAACCTCCTATTTTGTAGTATTGAAGGTAAGGATGGTAAAATAGGTCAACTCGACCTAGCCCACTGTTGCCCTGCCAAAAACGGGTTGACCCGCCCCACTATGCATAGGAAAAGTGGGTTGAAACTTTCACCCCCTCCTCGTTTATGCTTAGGTTCGTGGGATGGCCTGCCAAAAAAAAAAAAGGTCACAGGTTGACAAACCAACCTACTAAAAAATATATTTTAATTGATTTTGTCTTTAATAAATATTAAATAATAAATAGCTATCAAAAAAAATTTAAGTATATTACCTTAATTTTTGAATAATAATTTATTTAGATAAAAAATTAAATAAACATTAATGATATATGCACATAATATAAAAATAAATATTAATATTTAAAAAAAATGGGTTGACGAATTGACTTGCCCAATCTGCCCTCAGACCATTTTTTGGCTGGTCAAAGCGAGGTAGATCAGAGCATGTTGGTGGATTGAAAATCTCAACCCGCCCCGTCAATAAAATGGGCCAAAATGGTTGGTCCAGTGAATCCAACTCGTTTTGTCACCCCTAGTTAAAGGTACCAAAATGAGCTGAAAGTCTGAAACAAAGCTAACAATATGTCTTGAGAATTCATCATTAATAGTCATGGTTGACTCTCAAAATTTAGCAAACATCCTTTCTTTCAAGAACATGGTTAGAGTTCTTTCTCCAATAATAATTTTTGTAGCATTCTAAATTTGATAGTTTTATGTTTTGCAAAAAAAAAAATTAGAAAAAAAAATCATGCCATTATTAAAATAATTAAGAGTATATATATGTGCTAGATACAAGAGGACTTGATTTTTTTTGTGTGTGAATAACTAATTTTATCTGAATTACTTTGTAGATAATAATAATAATAATAATAATAATAATAATAATAATAATAATTATTATTATTATTATTATTATTATTATTATTATTATTATTAAATAAAAATCACTTGGGATTTTTTCTTAACCTCTCTTATATCTTTCTTATTTTTCAACAATTATTTTTGTAGCTTGTTTTTTATTTCCTTTTTCTAATATTTTTGTGACTTCTCTCCTATTTTATGTAGGATTATTTTTTAGTTTCTATATTTTCTAATATTTTGTGATTTGTTTCTTAGCTTTTTTTTAGACTTGTTTCCTCGTGTATATCTAATTTATGATATTAACTTAATGAAAAATGAAAATAATAATAATAATAATAATAATAATAATAACAAATAAATATATTTTTTCTAATAATGTAATCATATAATTACATCATCACGTAGAAAAGTTTGATAGCAACAATTATGGATAAAATATTGCTTTCGCTTCACTATTTTCTTGACGGTATTCCTCGACAAAAATAAATAAATAAATAAATTATAAATTCATGTTATACATATTGCAAATATATTTTAGGTTTAAATATATTTTTAGTCCCTTAAATTTAAGTTACTGTAATTTTTTATCCTCTAAATTTAAATTTATTTTTTTAGTACTTCAATTTCAAAAAATACTCTTTTTAATGCCTCTTATGATAAAAAATCATCACAAATTATGTATCCATTCAAACTATCAAAAATCAGTCAAAAAGAACATTTTTTAAAATTGAAAAACTGAAAAAATAAATTTAAATTTACGAGACAAAAAATAAAATTAACTCAAGTTAAAAAAAAAACAAAAATATATTTAAGCCTATATTTTACACTTTTAAGCACTACACTAGCACATTTGAATTAAGATGTTCATGTCTAAGCCTAATATATATTATGTTGGACTCGATTAGGGATGACAATTCTACATAGATCCTATGGATACTTGCAAAAATTACCCACGATGGGTAAGGTAATTACCCACTTAATGGGTATGGGCTCGGGTACGGATAATTACCCACAAATTTTAATGGGTACGAGTGCAGGTATGGGTACCTTAGTACTCAACCCTACCCAGACCCATAATAATAATAATAATAATAATACCTAAGAGATAAATCATGTTCCTTAATCCATAAAAAAAAAATATCATGTTCTTTATTTGATAAGAGATAGATCACGTATTTAATTTACAACAAAAAATGATTATGTTCCTTATAGAGATAGATCATGATTTTTAATATTTATTCACTGAAAGATAGATTACGTTCCTTAATTTTTTTTAAAAAATACCTCCCTAATTTACTTCTTTTATCAATTTTTCCTATTTATTATATTAAGATCTTTTAATGAGATTTTAATTATTATTGTATTTTTAATCAATATTTTATTTATCAATTTTTTATAATTGTTTAAAGTGGGGGTAACGGGTACAGACAGTTAGGTATCCAACGCAAAAGGACACGTGTATTAAAATTACTATCCACGCAGGTATGGGTTTTATTACGGAGATTTTTTTAAAGAATGGGTATAGGGATGGGTACTATAGTACCATACCCAGACCCTATCCATCGGCACATGGACTCGATTGATGTTGTGAACGACATGATTACCTGAATTGGGTGCTTAAGATTTCCTCCATTGCTTAAAAAATTATCATCTGTCTGAATAATCACGTTCATGACTTGTTATATATATAGATTAACGATCACAATCTGGCGTCACTAGATTCCAAACAAATAACGACTCTTGCTCTAATTCACCTATCACAAGTATCGAACAAGCAAATCGTTTTCTCGTGGCTGAAAAACCTAAATATGAAAACCAATCCCTATTCCTTATCCGTGAGAGAGATTCATCACCAACCTTTATAAGGCATAAACTTGTTGGCCGACTGATATTTCCTTTCAAACAAGTCAATTAGTTGACTTAGACGTTGGAACTTCTATAATATTGGAAATTGTTTTGATTAAATTATTTTAGTAATGAAAAATCTATGTGGGAAATTAGATTTGGTTTGTTGAATAACAAATTGTTAGTTTAAAAAAAATTGGCTCGAAATTGTACTATATAAAATATAATATTTTACGTTCATGTTATTGTACATTTAATTAGCAACCTTTTTCAACAAAATGAAATAATATTTCGCTTATTCACTATATGAACAAGAAAAACTTTTTTTTTTTAATTTTAATTAGATATAGTGGTGAATTGGTGATTGATTTGTTGATGATCCACAATATAAAACTTGTCAAAAATTAAAAGTTAGTGTTGATTGATGATAACAATTATGCATAGAAGTTAGATATTGTTCTAGGCTCACTTCAGTTCATATAACCAAAAGAGATAAAATAAAATTGCACTTCAGTTCATATAATCAAAAGAGACAAGATAAAAGGTTAAATTGATTTGTGGGTCCCTATGCACTTACCAAATTTTTAATTAAGTTCTTAAACTTTTTTTTTAATTAGGTTTCTAAACTCTTTTTTTTTCAATTGGGTCATTCTGTCTAACTGTCGTTATAAAAAATTAATCATAGTCACTTAATTAGAGTTGCAGACATTGTGGACGGATACTTTTGGAGTGTGTTGTAAGCACAACTAAGTCAATTGTGAGTGTTTTTTTTTTTACAGAGTTTTCACCTTCTACAAAGCCAAACAATTTTGAAAGGCTTGTGAAAAAATACATGATTTTAATTGACCTGCAGATGTTGAAACTCTACATATCTCTCGTGATTGACTCAGTTATGCTTACAACACATTTCAGAAGCACCAGTCAACTGTCTGCGCCTCTAATTATGTGTATGCGGTTAATTCTTCATAACGACAATTAGACGGGAGAACTCAGTTGAAAAAAAAAATAATAAAAGTTTAGGAACTCAATTAAAAGAAAAAAAAAACTAAGGACCTAATTGAAAATTCATAAAGCCCAATATATGATTTGGTGACAAGCAACCCGACATCTAAATTCACATGAGAACCTTCCTAATAATATACAAGAGTTAATACAAGCATGAGACTTTAGAATATAAAAAAAGGTTTTTAACAATAAGCACACATAATCGCGAGGTTCTAAACGTAGGCAATCCACACATCATCACACAGGAAGTACCACCTTAATTCAAAAGCTTGTGCTTGTTGTTAACATAAAAAGGCACAAGTTATACATATTCTCTAATTCATTTACTTCATCTGTTGTTGTAAACATTGACTTGAATGTCAGAGTCTTTAAGAGTGTCCATACTAAACTTGACTTGTAAAACTCCACAAGAGATTCCAACCTTTTCATTGGATATTCTATTTCCTTGAATTAGTGTTGAATAGATTTTTTAGATATCATACAAAAATGTATTATTTTTTTATAATTAAAGAAATGGAGATGAAAATGTAAGAATATTATTGAGCAATATTTTAAAGGGTGTTTGTTAAGGAAGGAGTTTTTTCATACTCAGGAATTATGAATTTTGAGAGTCATGATTCTCGGGAATAGTCAAAATATGTTTGATTAATCATAAATATTCTTGGGAATGTTTACACGTGTTTTTTATAATTAAAGATTTTCATATTTAGTTACAAATTTACAATAGAACTTTTTTAGGTATATAACTGCTTTTTTTTTTAATAAATACCTTTCATTAAAATTACTTCATTAGATACATTTTTTACTCAAATCTTATTACAAAATATTACATTCAATTATAACTCCAAAGTTACTTTTAACAAATATAATCTTTATTAAACGAAATTTGAACTATTAATAGGGATATTGTGAGTCTACGCTAATACTCTTGTTCATCATCATTATCATAATAATAATAATATAAAACACTTATGATATATGTTAATTTTTGGTACTGGTGGATATAAATCTATTCGTACGAATCCTAGCTACATTGAGCATAGACAAATAATAAACCTAAGAGAGCAAATCTCATCAAGTGTTTTTTCCCATTAATGTATAACATTTTTATATAAAATTTTAAATCTGTATATATAATTTTTATTAAAAAAAATTAAGGGGAGGGACCGGGGGCACACTTGTCCGGTTGTCCCCCTTTGGATCTGCCCATCTTCACAAGGCTGCTTTTATGCTTCCTCCACAACTCACCTTAGTAATACACCATCCATTTTTTTAAGGGAAAAAAAATAGCACTTGTATCAAGTATCAACGATCAAGAATAATTTGGTAGAATTTGAATAAATTCATATTCTTTTCTACTTTAACCAAACTGCTTGTTTGATTTTGTAATGATTGGTGTAAATTAAGCTTAAACTGTTTAAAAGCATTAAGCAATATCAAGTTATTATCTAATAAGCATTTAAAAACTGTGTGGACTTCGTGTGAGGAATATTATCGCAATCATTATCAAAAAGCAGGTAAACATGCCCTTTTTTGGATGAAAAGTATAAATTAAGAAATCGTAAGATTCAATTGTTGTTATTATCTAGTTTATATATTTGACCAAGACCAATAAAATAAAATAAATCAAATAGCATGACCTACGTTGTAGAATGGAGTTAATGATGGATCATGGATGGCACGTGATTGTCTCCTATAACACAGGTAACAGAGGCCACGTTCTTTGCATGAAAGCTACCACACCAGTGGAAGAAAAGAATCCAGCTAACTACAAGTACATGGCCCCTAAAATCCACAATGTTTATTTGTTTACACTCTCCATACGAGAAATTATTATATAATCCTAAATTACAATTTGATCTATGGTCTCAATCAATTTCTGTATGACATGTAATCAAATATTATTAATTATTTTTTTTCTTAAATTTAAAAACTTAAATACAGTCATGTAAAGACCGGTCGTGATTATAAAGATGTCCATGATTACTTAATAATTTCTCATTGTCCCGTAGGGCATGTCTATTTTGTAACTGTAGCAGCATAATGAATGTTTAGAATCTGGACTATGAGCATGTTCAGGATTTTTCGGAGTCCCAACATGTAAGTAAGCCCAACCAGTCTCGTGGGTCCTATGATGAACCCAATTTTTCTGCCCACACGAGTTCTGGTCAGAACTCAGAACCCAACCTACCTGACCCCATGATCTTCAAGACCTTCTAGTATTATCTTCTTTGTTACTGTTACTTCAAAGGAACTTATATAATAACTATGGAAAACGTGGGGTTCTTTCTACCAACAAAATCGGAATATGGGGTCATAATCAACCGACTCACGCCACAATTATGGCCCTTTGGGATATTTTTTTTTTTATTTCAAAACAAAACTAGACGTGTCAACTGCTAATAAGTTGGTACCTTATAACTTCTAACATGTCATGTGCTTTATTTCACGGTTAAAGTTTTTGTGTATAGCTACATTGATAATTTGATATTAAAACAATAAATATAAGGTTTAATTACAATTTTTACCTCTAATTTTTTATTTTTTGACGAATTTTATCCCCAATAAATTAATTTGGCACATTTTATCCCAACTTTTTAAAAAATTTATAAATTTTACCTTATACAATTTTGCTGATATGATATGCTAAAATAATTGTACTTTTTATCCCCAATTTTTTAATTTTTGGTGAATTTTATCTCTAATTTTTTATTTTTTACCAAATTTTACCCTCAATTTTTTAATTTTTGGCCTCCACTTTTTACGCTTATGTCAGTATGTTACGTCAGCACAACAATTGAAGATAAAATTTTCAAGTTTTTTAAAAAGTTAGAGGTAAAATATGTCAATTTAATTTGTTGGTGATAAAATTCGTCAAAAAATAAAAAATTTGGGATAAAAATTATAATTAAGCCTAAATATAAAAACATTTGCTAATATCTAACAATTTAGCATACTGTTAGCGGTGATAATTTGAGTTTTTTTATAATACTATACAATACATACATTTGTCATTCATTTTCTCTTCTCTTCACCAAACTGGTACTCCTTGTACCTGTTTTGGGTTACTCATAATAAAATGTTGTTCTCTTTGGCTCTCAATTTTTTTTTTCTCTTCACTTTTTTGGTTTTGTAGATATTTTCAAATTATACATTCGTAATAAGGAATGGGAGAAAAAAAACTCCTTCTCTTTACTTAAAAGGTGTCAACATAGATAGAGTGCTAAGAATACAATAAAATAACAAAACTTACGTATAATAACAAAAAATAATAATACCATAGATATTTATGGTATTCTTTTTTAATTAAAATTAATCAAGTGTTATTTTATTTCAATAGTTACTGTTGACTTTCAATCTCACCGTCAATTCCATTAACTAAAATTGATATGTTAGTTACTTTCTTAGGTATTGTATCTAGATTTTTTTAAGCAAAAAAATAATAATAATATGGTTTTAAAAACAAGTAAAATCTCTCGTGTTGAGGCATTAATTTGTTTGCTTAATTGCAATTTTTATCCCAATTTTTTAATTTTTGACAGATTTTATCCCAACAAATTAATTTGACGCATTTTACCCCCAATTTTTTAAAAAAATTATAAATTTTACCCTCTACAATTTTGATGACGTGACATGCTGACATAAACATGAAAAATGGGGGTAAAATTCACCAAAAAGTACAAAGTTAGGGGTAAAATTTGTCAAAAAGTAAAAAATTTGGGGTAAAAAGTGCAACTATTTTAGGATGCCACGTTTTCAAAACTGTTGAGGATAAAATTTGTAACTTTTTAAAAAAGTTTGGGATAAAATGTGCCAAATTAATTTATTAAAGATAAAATTCGTCAAAAATTAAAAAGTTGAGGGTAAAAATTATAATTAAGTCTAATTTGTTTTGGTGGGTTTTGTGGTGTACTTACGAGAAAACACACAATCAGAGATCTGGGCCTTTGGGTCTTCGTACTATCTGGGCCCATACTCTCATCCTCTTTGGGTCTTCGTACAATCAGGTTAAGCCCCACTCTTTACCTTTGTGCATTGAACTGACCCTTTCTTGACTTTTTGGCTTTATGCATTTAACTGACACAATCTTTACTTCCCTACTGGTTTTAGACGTACCTGAAATCCAAGGTAAATTGCTTCTTACTTTTTGTTTGGATTTGGGTCTATGGAATTCATGCATGTAAAGTGAAATTATGTTCATTTGGGAAATTATAATTATAATAACTTAATTTTTTTCCTAAAAAAAAAAACTTAATTTTTTAAAAAGTTTTTAGAATCATGCATAGGCTCTTTGATTGTAACATATGCTTGATAGAATGCCTGAAGGAAAACTGTTAGTATTATTTTTAGAATCATGAAGCTAGGGTTAATTAATATGGTTATTTCAATTTTATCTTCTTCTTTCGGATGTGGCATTTATTATTGTTTCTTGTTGGTGGTTTTCTTTATTTTCTATAGCAAGGTTGGATTTGTTTCCCTGTTTAATTTTTTATTTTCAAGAATGTTGAGATGGGTATATGATATTCTTATATTTGTTAGTTGTTACTAGTTTTGAAAAAGCATTTTAAAAAATATTCCTAACATATATTTTGAGTTGTATTCCTGCTAATTCATTCCTACGGAGAGGAGTGAGTATAATTAGGGATGGTAAAGTGAGCCGGGCCAGGCGGGCCGGCCCGCCAGCCCGCTAACAATTTGGCGGGACAGGGTGGGGTTTCCAGCCCGCTTTGGCCCACCCTGCCTGGCCCGCCAACCCGTCGGGCCGGCCCACCAGCCCGCCAACACTTTTTTTTAATTAATATATCTAAAATAATATAAGTTATTAGGGACTATTAATATTTTGTGATGTATTTTTGAAAGACTATTAGTTTGTGGTAAGCCTTTTTAAGATGTTATTCATGATGATGTTGAACTTGTGGTGTTAAAAGACTATTAGTTTGTGGTTTATTGAAGAAAATGAAACAATATTGCAATAATTTTTAATTGTGTTCACACTTCACAGTAATAAAAATACTCTCTATTGTCCTTTTATGATACAAGTGATGCAAAATTATTTTATTTATACCTTATTTACAATAAATTAAAAAAAAAACTGGCGGGCCAGCCCGCTAGCCCGCTCTATGGCGGGGCAGGCCAGGAGAAGCAGCCCGTGGCAGCTGGGCGGGCCAGCCCGACCCGGCCCATTTTCGGCGGGCCACAGGCGGGCCGGGCCAGCCTGTTTTGCCAACCCTAAGTATAATTCATTTTCATGAGAATGGCTGGAGTCTTACAAAATTGATAGTGAGTGGTTGGAGAAAAGGAAAATTTATTTTTACATAGATATTTTTGTATTATAATTAAATTATCTTGGGAATAAATTTTTAAACTATATTAAGATATCAAACATGAGAGTATGCGTTTGAATTTCTTCTTTTAATTTAGACCTTATAATAAGAACCAGAGGTAATATATGATTCGTATGTCATCTATGAGTTACGAGGAAGATCACGTAGATCTTTATTACCAATTTCCAAAATTCATCTTAGTATATACATAGACCTTTCCTTCTTTTCAAGGGTTTTGGCACTATTGTCTTCTTCATTTGAAGATCTTATTTTCAACAAAAGTACCATTATAAACTACATTGATAAAAGAAAGACAATATAGTCTAGATTCCAATGGTAATCGATCTATAAGGAATTTTTTATACATTGAAAGCAAGAAAAACAAACAAAAAGGCTATTCCTCCTTAATATAAGTTTCACTCAATATATAAGAAAGCAAGTTCAATGAAAGTTTAGGAGGACTAACTTTCAAGAGTTTAAAATAAACCATCTCTTTAACTCCAAATTTAGCCAACCAGTCCACACAACTATTTGTTTCTCTTAAAATGTGATTCAAATTATCAATCCAATCATGAGACAAAATATCAAAGCAACATATTAGTACTAACTACAAGAATGTTGGGTAACTAGTCTCAACACAATGAGAGTCACTAAGACCTATGTAAAATATTTTGTAAGCCAGGAATTTCGAGCTAATTAAGGCCGCTTTATTATTTGACCAAAATTTATTGAAAATCATAAATTTATGTTTATCTTATCAAAGGGGTCTAGTTCGGTTAGTTGAACAGGATGAAATGCGTGAATTGTTATAAACTTCCTGGTACGCGCCTTCAATTTCTATGGATAAAAAAAAATCTTATTCAATTAAAAGTCGAGTTATTTTTTAACGTTAAAAGTTAATTTTGAATACTTGATAATTTAAAATTTTCAAATGAATATAAAAGGTAAACAAAATAAATAATAATAAAATTAAATTTTCATTACTAAGCACATAAATTAATTGACACGAGATTATTTTAGTTTAACCAGTTTTGAGTTCAAGAACTAGATATGCAGCTACATTAAATACTTAAGAGCATATCTAATAGGTGCAATTTAAGCAATTCATTTTGAGTTTCTTATCTTCTATTAATTAGCTCTTATAATGTCACATCATATTTAAATAACTCATACATATTTTGTTCCAATGATATAATCTTAAGCAACCGCAAACGACTCACACTTACTTTTGTTTTAATTAAAATTTTAGTTTAATTATTTTAATTAAGGCAATAACATATTTTTTTAATCATAAGTAATCGTTGCTTATAGAAGCGATGGAGCTTAATTATAAATAACTCAACATAACATGTAGATTTTTTCTAATGATAAAAAAAACTAAGAAATGCTATCTTTAAAAAAGTAAATGAAGTGTAATTGCCTGCTGATCTTTGACCACACCGAAAGCCAACTTGTTTTGAATTTGTGTACCTTTTTGATGAGGCAAATGCACAAAATGTTTGTATATTTTATTTTTTTTACCCTTTTCGCAAAGGCAAATGTCAAAATATTAGTATTTTTAAGCTAATGAAATTATTTTTATAGATAAAAAAAGAAGATTCCACCCCATTTTTTTTTGTCATTAACTTTGATTTCTTCTTTGTATAATAAAAGAAAATTTGGTTATTATTATCCAAAATATTTTGTTTGTCTAAATCACATATAGATTTTTATTCGAGTTAGAAACATCTATAATATAATAAAACTAATAAATCCTCTCAATAGAATTTTTTTCTACAACCTGCTGATTTTCACCATTAACTAATAATTAACAATGATGTATTTGTCTTTTATATGGTTTTTTAATTTATCCAAATTTAAAAAAATACTCGTAAATTCTGAAAAAACCTGATCAACTTGACTTATATAGCATAATTAAAAAAAAAAAAAAACTTGTATGCCAAAAAAATTAAGAAATAAACTAACTTGACTTGGATTAAAAAAATGCTTAACTTCATTTAGAGAAATTGCATTTCTTACTAATGAATCAAACTCGAAAAATAGAAGGTACTATATTATTTTTATTATTGAAATGAGAATTTTATTTCAAGTACCAAAAAAAGTTGCTTCACTCGCTCGTTTATTCCGTTGTGTGTCGGTGAGAGTGAAACCGCCACTACACAAACACACTCCCTCCACTTGAAATGACCGGAAGTGAAGGAAGAAGCGCTCGCAGCGGAGTGAGATCGTCCTCCGAAAGGTTGAATCGCCGCAGAGATAGAAGCAAATACGGAAACTCCGTTCCAATGTTCAGCAATGGCTATGGCTATATCAAAGTTATGCTCGGTGGTATCGTCTTGTTTTTGAACCATTATTGCGTCGCCAATTCAGCCGCAGAACGTCGTCTTCCTCGCGTTGTGACGCCGTTTCCCGCGCCAAAGATAATGGACCTTCCTCAGGTCAACTTTCAACTTCCTCCATTGCTCTTATTTCTTTTTCTTCATTTGTTGAGAATTTGATGATTTTGGCGTACGTGGAGAAAGAAGAATGAGTTGGTGTTGTGTTGTGTTGTGTTGTGGCAGTTTGAAGGTGAGCACAAGGAGAGTTTGTATTGGGGAACTTATCGTCCTCAGCTCTATCTTGGAATTCGTGCCAGGTATTCATTCACTATTCTATGGACTCTGTAGTGAAACAGAACTGAATTTTTTAATATTTTAATTATATTTACAGTAATTAATTATTAAAAGAGACAAATAATTTTAAAAAAATTATTCCTTTTAAATAATTTAATAGAATTACTTTTTTAATAATGAAATCAGAAAAAAAAATGAAACTTTTTGTAATAATTAATAGAAAAATAAAGTCTATTAAGAAATGGTTTATATGTTTTAATTATAAAATGTAAAATTTTATTTATAATAAATCTTATTATAAAATTTTATATATTTTTTGTAATAAAAATATTTTTTTAAACAATTCAAATGTAAAATTATTTTACAATTACTTTCCTCTAATACATCTAATTATATAACTTATTTTCATAATTAATTATTTCAATGATCAATTATTGAAAAAAAAAAAATTCACAGTTAATCCAATCACAAAATATACTGAATATGTGTTGTATGAAATTTGACTGATTTATGGATGCAAACTGTGCATCATACAGAAAGTGGTCAACAATATTTGACTCATCAAGCAAGCTTTCTCATTTTTATTTTTGGTTGGGTGGTACTGGTGGTGTTTGTATTTCAGGACTCCAAAATCTTTGATGGCTGGATTAATGTGGATTGTTGTGAAGGACGGCAGCTATCACTTGCGGCATGTTTGCAAACACGAGGATAACCTTAGTACTTATGGTTGGACAAAGCACAATGGACGTGATTTTGGACATCAAGTGCTGGTTGACCATGGCATGACCATGACTGCTGGATTTTTAAAATCAAAAGAGGAAGGCAGTGGTTATGGAGGGGATTGGGCAGTTCGATTTAATGTGCAAATTGATAAGTGAGTGATGTTATCAACTTCAAATCACTTTCATGCATGTATTGATGCAAAACCAATTTGTTTGTAGCTTTTCCTTATAGCTAAGTAGATATACTAATTCGTCTGTTGAAGTAAGAGAAGACGAACTCAAGGCACCCTTGTTAATTTTAGTTTGCTTTTAGCTTTTGGTTTGATTTATTTCCTGAGTTAATGATAACACATGACATAACATTGATCTTAATTTTCCAGCTGAAGTTTCTTATTGTTTCCCAGTACGAGTCTCTGTATCTCTTAGTATATTGCTCTGTTTAGTGACTTCTATTTATTGAGTGGCTTTGTTCTCGTGGTCCAACCTCAGGTCCAAGTGGAGTGAGGAATTTGGGAGAGGTGCCCAGCTTTTTTTCTATTTGGCTGATGAAGGTGGTAATGCTCTAAATTTAAGTAGAGAAAACTTGAACATTCATGGGGATTCTTTGCTGGCATCTGGCTCTCGAGCGGACATTGGAGATTGGCAGCTACATTTAAAATCAACGGTAATGCTAGGAAATGGTGTTATGGTTGAATATTATATATTCTGTTACTTGTACTACATTTGTTGGAGATTATGGTTTATCAATCATACAGTCATACTACACTTCCTTAAAGAAGAGTCCACAATTCCTGTTTCCTTCTTTGAAACAGTTCAAGAATATGCTAAACCTATGAATCTCCGCATTTTAAAGCAAACATGTACTCCCTCCGTTCCAAAATAATGGTCTTTTAAGGTTGTGGCACACTGATTAAGAAACATTCAATTGATACAAGTTTAGACAAAAATACCCTTACTTTTTCAACTACTTTTGTCATAAATTATACCACTATCCACCAATAACAAAAACATCATGCTATCCACTAACTTATTTTTATGACAGATGTCTCTTTCCAATGCAAGTATTAATTGATCTTCTTAATTATGTCTAGGGGCATTATTGGCAAAAATAGCTTAAAAAAACTAAAAAGACTATTATTTTGGAACAAAAATAAAAAGCTAAAAAGACTATTATTTTGGAACGGAGGGAGTAACATGCCCTTATTTAGTACTTTAACTACTTGGATCGAAATTTTCATACCTCCCTTTTCCTTTGACCTTTAATTAACCCATACAAACCATTTCCTCTCTTACCCTAATATTGATTATCTGTAATTTATGCCTGGTAGTAACTGATTATTCACTTTCCTATGTTTTTTTTTTCTCTTTTAGGATGAGTTGGAGCTGCATTATTCTGGATTTCACACTCCTGACTTTCACAATTTGTCCGATCTTGTTGAGGAAAATCTTGCATCACAAGTATGTTAGGGTATTTCAATTCAATTTATCTGATGATATAATTTTCATGTAATGCACGAGCATGTGGTTATGGAAGTTATTTATTTATTTGGGTTTTGCCTTGATATCTCTGCTTTTGTGCATGTCTTAGTAGATAAGAAAGCATGCTCGACTGCTGCTATCTGACTCATCAGATGATTCTCCAAATGTATTAGTTTTTCAGGTAATAGAGCATATACACTTTTCTAAGATTCTCTAAGGAACTGTATCAGGCAAGAAAAGTATACAGAGAAAGAATGGAACTATCTTTATTGGTGAATTTTTCTCTGGAATAATGATTTCCATCAGAAGATAGAATCTGAATGGATGATTACAGATATCCAAGACTCGAGAGTCTAGTCTCTCCTCAATGGAATCCTTTTCTTTTCTACATTCTATTTATATCAGTATAACTTCCTAACTAACTTGTAACTAATTCTCCTTGTTACAAAGTCTCATTAACAGAGGCAAGCCCACAAGAATTGGGCCTAACTCTATTTATCCTATGGTATAGCTTAATTGAATAGTATGTCCCTTTCCATATCATCTCTTCAACTATTCTTGGAAGCATCTTTCCTTATGGTTTTGCTGTCATATGCACTTCTCATTCTTTTATTCATGCTACAGATTATTGGTGGATATTCTTTCACAACAGATGTTATATTTATCTCTGGAACTGATTCAGAAAGTTCAAGAGTGGAAGAGCGTGTCAGTAGTCTTACAGGTTTTGTTCCACTTCTTTATAGTGTTTGTCCAAACTATGCATTATATTTATGTGCTTTCATGTAAAAGCAGAGAAAATTTTAGTTTTTTACTCTGTTGTAGGAGTCGGTCATTGCTCTGAAAACCTACTTCTAATGTTGATGGATGATATAGGGGCTTACACAATTGTGTGGCTAATTTGTGTTAAACTGTTAATTAATGTAATGGCTGAAATTTGGAAGATATATCTACTTTGTGTTCAAATTCATTTCTTTTGGCTTTTGATAGGCCAAGTTCTTAATTAGGCAGTTATAATTTTGTATTAGGAAGTTGTTAAGCAACTATTTTTTATATTAATTTTGGATTAAGCTGATTTATGTTATGGTGTGAGTGTGACAGTTATAGACTTTATAGTGATATATATCGGTTGTGTGTCAGACTTGTAGAAGGCAATTAAGATGTCAGATTGCTATTTCTGGTGTTTTGAAGGAGGAAACTCCCTGTTAGGGGGAAACCCTGTGTTTGTATTCAAATCTAGCCTAAAAATCAAATTATTTCTATAATTTATTCAGAATTCAGTGTGCTTATTTCTATAGTTCGATAACTTTTAGTTTATCTCAGGATTCGTTTGGATTAAACATTATATATTCTAAAGAGAACTAGACGACTTTTTACTGAATTTGTAGAATATTTTATTCTGATTGACATTAGCTTGCTAAATGCTAAGTCCATGTGTAACTGTTTGTTTGTTCTTCTGCTCGATGTTAGGAACCTCACTGTCCAATCAACTGAAATATAAAGAACAAGCATTTGATGAAAAGATTGAGAAAATTTTCAATTTAGCTGAGAAGGTACTAAGTTTATGGTCCTTTGACTTGTTTATTTTTTATTTAACTATCTCATATTGAATGATTTATACTTCTTGTTTCATCTTTTGATGTGTTATGAATCTCCCAAGTTTCTTTTAATTGAATAAATTCGTTTAGAAGTTTATCTTAGAAATAAATTCTTTATCATAGTATTGGATTTCCAGGTGGATTCAGAATCCATATCTGTTGGTAAGGCAGCTGTTGGAAACTTATTAGGTGGCATTGGCTACTTCTATGGCCAGTCAAAAATTGCTGTTTCAAGAATCTTTAATGTAAGTTACTTGAGTAGTTTAGTTTGTTATTTATAGTTCTTATTGAAGAGTATGCCTATGCCATCCCTTAACAGCATATAACTTGACATATGATTATCATAATTCATATATATGATCGTAATTTTTCTTGTGTTTTATTTATCTGTTTGTAAAGAAGAAATTTTACAGATAAGAGAAAAAAGTGCAAGAATAGAGGATTGCTTACCAACAGAGAGGAGTCTGGCTAAATTGAAAATTTCTTCAGTTTCTCTTTGGAGAACCAATTTAAGGGTTGTTTTGGGTTTGATCCACTCTCTTTGGGCTCAAGCTGGGCACTAAGGGAAGCAAAGCTCTTCCTACAAAGTTTTAACATAATTGCATTCCTAGGACATGAACTCATGTTGGGTTATGATTTCTCTAATTTTATTATCATTTCAATCTAAATGAAAGATGTTAACTTTAAGGCAACCTTAGACTTCCAAAGGGAATAGCCAGAAGAAAATTCTTTCTGTTTGAACTGGAGATTAAGTGAGGAACTGGAAATATTATTTGACAAGATTGCACCCTAAGGAGTGTGGAGTCCAAATCCTTGTATCTGTTAATGAATAGGGATATATAGAATTTAAAAAACAAATCAGAAATTTCAATAAGAAATATGAAAATGATTTTTGTCACCAAAAAAAAAAAAAGAAATATGAAAAATATGATCCCCAGCCTCCAAGTCCTTACGAAATCTGAAGCACAAACAATCTCCAAATATGAAAAAAGAAAAACGAAGGAATGAAAGAAGCATGCCTTTGTTAAATACCCAAGGACTGGAGTGAGTTGCATTGGCTATACATCACCCATTCTGTTGAATCCCGCCTTTTGTTAGCAAATTGAGAATCTGATTCTAAAGAATACCGCTTCAACATTTTGTGATTTTAGGGACTGCTAGGGTAAAATAAAATATAGGGAAGGCAGAATACTTATTATATTATTTCAGAAATAATAGAGATACATATATATAGGCAGCGCAGCCTGTTTACATGATAAATGCAAAATAGAAAGTAAATAAAAGGGGGTTCAGATCAAATCAAAGAGATTTGATTCTGACCCAAAATAACAAATCAGATAAGATCAGATTATTCAGGTAAGATTAAATAATTCAGATCAGAATAATCTGATCTTGATCTTAATTATTTAATGCTAACAAAAAAATAAATATACAGCTGTCAACACCCCCCCTCAAGTTGGTGCATAGATGTCTAGCATGCCCAACTTGCTTACAAGGAACTCAAAGTTGGGTCTAAACAGTCCTTTTGTGAGAATGTCGGCAACTTGCTGTGAAGTAGGAACATAGGGCATGCAAATTAGGCCTGCGTCCACCTTTTCCTTTATAAAATGTCTATCAATTTCAACATGCTTGGTTCGGTCATGTTGAACAGGGTTCTGGGAGATACTAATTGCAGCCTTGTTATCACAATACAACTTCATCGGAAGAGTCATAGGAAGCTGCAACTCTTCTAGAATCCTTTTAGGCCATAGAATCTCACAAACACCTTGGGCCATTGCCCTATACTCAGCCTCAGCACTGCTCCTGGCTACTACATCTTGCTTTTTGCTCCTCCAAGTAACCAAGTTTCCCCAAACAAATGTGCAGTAACCGGATGTTGATTTTCTATTAGTGATGGAACCTGCCCAGTCTGCATCTATGAATACCTCAACAGCTTGCTGTCCAGTTTTTTTAAAGAACAGTCCTCTACCTGGAGCACTTTTAAGATATCTTAAAATTCTGTAGACAGCCTCCAAATGTTCTTCATGTGGTGACTTCATGAATTGGCTCACTAAACTGACCGCAAAGGCTATATCTGGACGGGCATGAGATAGATAAATTAACCTCCCCACTAACCTTTGATACCGGGCTGTGTCTACAGGGTCTCCTTTGCCTTCACTCCCAAGTTTCTGGTTGGGATCAATAGGAGTATCAGCTGGTCTGCAACCCATCATCCCAGTTTCTTTAAGAAGGTCCAGGATATACTTTTGTTGAGACACCACAATTCCTTTTCTTGATCTTGCAACCTCCATCCCCAAAAAATATTTTAGGGATCCAAGATCTTTAATCTCAAACTCAGTAGCAAGGGATGCCTTCAGATTATTTATTTCTCTAGAATCATCCCCGGTAATTATAATATCATCCACATAAACAATTAACACAGCCATCCTTCCTTCAAAAGAGTGTTTCACAAACATGGTGTGATCACTCTGACATTGAGAATATCCCTGCTTCTTAATAAACTAGGCAAATCTTTCAAACCACGCCCTAGGTGACTGTTTCAAGCCGTAGATAGACTTTTGAAGCTTGCAAACTTTTTGATTGAATTTAGATTCAAAACCAGGGGGTGAGTCCATGTAGACTTCCTCTTCTAAGTCCCCATTTAAAAATGCATTCTTCACATCAAGTTGCTGTAATGGCCAATCTAAATTTACAGCCAATGATAAGAGGACTCTAATAGTATTAAGTTTTGCAACAGGAGCAAAAGTTTCTGAGTAATCAATACCATAAGTCTGGGTGAAGCCTTTGGCAACTAGCCTTGCCTTGTACCTCTCAACAGATCCATCTGCCTTATACTTGATGGTAAATACCCATTTGCATCCCACAGTTGTTTGTCCTCTAGGCAAGTCCACCTCTTTCCAAGTCTGATTTTTTTTCTAGAGCTCTCATCTCCTCCAAGACAGCTTCCTTCCACTTAGGAACCCTTAGAGCCTCCTGTATATCTCTTGGAATTTCTGTTTTTGTCAGTTCACAAGTAAAACCTCTAAAGGTAGGAGACAATTTATCATAAGATATAAAATTGGAAATAGGATGCTTTGTACAAGACCTTATACCTTTCCTGACAGCAATAGGAAGGTCAGAATTGTCAAAAACGGGTTCAACAAGGACAGAATCAGTAAGAACAGGTTCAGGTTCATCAATATTTTGAATGGGTTGAATAGAATTAGAAGAGTTCTTACCTGATGGATCCTCGGATGCCTGGCAGTTTTGAGGATCATTTGGTTCTATTCTTTGAGGTCTTTTTTTCCTTGAGTAAACACGGTCAAAGGGTTGGATAACTTTGTTACCAACTCTAATTGTCTCATTTTCAACTTCTGGTTCTAACAAGACAGCTTCTTGAATATCATATTCATGGCTGTCTTGACTTGGTTGGCTTGAGTCACCCAAATTTTTTGCTTTTTCAGTATCTCCTAAATTTTCCAAAAGATCCAAATTGTTTGAGAAGTCTAAGTTTTGTGTTTCAAAATATTGAACATCTTCCTCTTGTCTCCCCCCTGAAGATGATTACTAAAAAAAGGAGTTTTCTCAAAAAAGGTAACATCCATGGTAACAAGGGTTTTCTTGGAAATGGGATCAAAGCATTTGTATCCCTTTTGGTTGGGAGCATAGCCAACAAAACACATTTTTTTGCTTTAGGCTCAAGTTTCCCATGGTTTGGTTCATGAATATGTACAAAGACAGTGCACCCAAATTTTTTTAGGGGTAGAGTACATGAGAGCCTATTATTTGGAAAAGTATTTGTGAAAACATCAAATGGACTTTTGAAATTCAAAATTTTGCTAGGCATTCTATTTATCAAATATGTTCCGGTGAGAATTGCTTCGCCCCAAAGATATTTGGGTGCCTTATTTTGAAACAATAATGCCCTAGCAACTTCAAGAAGGTGTCTATTCTTTCTTTCAGCCACTCCATTTTGTTGTGGAGTGTCAACACAAGAGCTTTGATGAATTATGCCATTTTCAAGGAAAAACTTGTTTAAGTGCTTGTTAAAAAATTCTCTTCCATTATCACTACGAAAAACTTTGATTTTCACTTGAAATTGTGTTTGTATCATTTGGAAAAAAGTTTTGAATATGCTCTCAACCTCAGATTTTGTTTTCATCAAGTAAACCCATGTTATTCGAGTGTGATCATCTATGAAGGTGATAAACCATCTTTTTTCATTCGGTGTAGGGTCCCGACAAGGACCCCAAACGTCACTATGAATTAAGGCGAATGGACTAGATTGTTTATAAGCCTTAGGGGAATAAGGGGAACGATGATGTTTTGCAAATTGACACACTTCACAAGAAAACAAATTTGGATTTTTATTTTTAAAGAGGTTAGGAAATAAATGCTTTAAATACAGAAAATTGGGGTGACCTAGCCTATAATGCCATAACATTATTTCTTCATCTTTATGAATAAAAATTGAATTGAGACAATTTTTCAGGAGTTTCTCCATAGGACCAGCCTCATCTTCAAAGAAATAGAGACCATCAACCTCTTTAGAACTGCCAATCATCCTCCCCGAACTCAACTCCTGAAATTTACAAGTAGAGGAGCCAAAAATAGCCAAACAGTTTAAGTCTTGTGTTAATTTACTTATAGACAGCAGATTGCATGATAAATTTGGAACATGAAGAACATTGTGAAGGGTTAAAGTTTTAGATATAGGAATAGAACCAACACCAGCAATAGTAGAAAAAGTACCATTGGCTATTTTGACCTTTTTGTGACCTGCACAAGGACTATATGTGGAAAACAATTTTGAACAGTTTGTCATATGGTCAGTGGCTCCAGAATCAATGATCCATGTAGCCTTAGAATCAGATTTAGTACTAAGGAGAGCAGCAGAGAAAGAGATACCTTTTTGAGCTAAAGAAGAAGATGGGGTCACTGACATTTTTGTGGTAAAGAGTTTATACAGATGCTCTAGTTGTTCCTTAGTGAATGGAGATGACTCGGAGTTGCCCTTTTGCTCTACATTTTCTTCATTTGATGTCTGGAAAGCCCGACCCTCTCCAATTGGTTTCTTTTTCGAATTCGGTGGTCTTCCATGAAGTTTCCAGCAAGTTTCCTTAGTGTGCCATGGCCTTCTACAATGATCACACCAAGGTCGCTTCTTTTTCTCCCCTTCTAGTTCATGTCCCTTGGTAGTCAAGGCTGAACTTTCAGCTTCCTGCACCCTTGTACCATCAGAGTTTCACAGCATGATCTTCCTCCTGGATTCCTCTCTTCTAATTTCAGAGAACACTTCCCGCATTGACAGCAACGGTTTTCTGCCAAGAATTCTACCGCGAACTTCATCCAGTTCTTGGTTGAGACCTGCTAGAAACATGTAAACTCTATCATTCTCTTCCCTCTTCTTGAATCTGGTTGCATCATTGGGATTTTCCCAATCATCCTCATAGCATTGGTCTAGCTCTTGCCAAAGAGTGACCATGAGATTGTAAAAGGTTGTGACATCCTTGTCTCCTTGTTTGGACTGCCACAGTCGAGTCTCAAGTTCATAAATTTGAGAAGAATTCTCCAAGTCAGAATAGCAATCACGGACTGCCTCCCACACATCTTTCGCAGTTGGGAGGAATAAGTATGGCTTCCCAATGGAAGAGTCCATCGAGTTGATCAACCACGCAATGATTAGTGAATTTTTTGACTTCCATCTTGGGAAAGAGGGGTTGGTTGTTTTTGGTTGGGGAGTCGCTCCGGTCAAATAGCCTAGTTTCCCTTTGCCATCAAGGGCTAGTTTGACAGATTGAGCCCACTCGACATAGTTTTTACCATTCAGTTTTTGGATCAAAAGCTGTAAGTTGGTACCCGTGGACAGAGAATCAGATATGATAGGGATTGATGCGGTTTCAGGACTACTAGAATTAGTGGAAGACATGGTGGAGGAATTTACTCCAGTCGTAGAGGTTTTTTCCATGGCGAGCTACCACAGGATCAGAGCCAAAGCTCTGATACCATGTGATTTTAGGGACTGCTAGGGTAAAATAAAATATAGGGAAGGCATAATACTTATTATATTATTTCAGAAATAATAGAGATACATATATATAGGCAGCGCAGCCTATTTACATGATAAATGCAAAATAGAAAGTAAATAAAAGGGGGATCAGATCAAATCAAAGAGATTTGATTCTAACCCAAAATAACAAATCAGATAAGATCAGATTATTCAGGTAAGATTAAATAATTCAGATCAGAATAATCTGATCTTGATCTTAATTATTTAATGCTAACAAAAAAATAAATATACAGCTGTCAACACATTTTCTAAAGAAGGCAGTATTCTTAAACACAACTGTTGCCTTGTACAGAACAATGTTTGTAAAGTTTCTTCTGATAGGTGGTCATTCTTCGGTTCATTATACAAGTCTAATTAGATGAGATTTTGCGAATGATTTATCTATAATTTAATTAATCTCTTTACTAAAATGTCAAGACTTTTCTTTGTTAGAAAGATGAATTTCGGCTGGAAAAGAAATCTGGTGTCAGTTGATAGGTCTATACTAATTTGCATTTGCTTGCCATATACTCATAAACTTCTCATCCTAACAGTGTGGCTTTTCTGTTCTTTAATTAATTGCTGTCGGTGACTTTAGTTTTCCTTTTTACAACATTGTATTTCTATCCTTTGTACCTTTCGATTAGCTGTCATCAATTTAGAACTCGGGCAGATATGCAGTGGATTGTTTCCCTTTTCAGCTTAGTGAGCATGTTAATTATATATCATATTGGCCTGCTGAGCTTTACACAGCTGTACCATGTCGACCTTCCTTTCCAAGAGGATTTTTATGGGATGAAGGTTTTCATCAACTTATAATCTGGTTAGTTTCTTGTGCTAATAATATCCTCATGACCACCACCACTACTATCATCATTATCATTTGTCTTGTTTGAAATTCAGTTTAAGTGCAGATAAATGCTGTATTTCCTTAACTGCACAAGACTTACTGGTATTATTTAACAAACAATTAATCTGTGATATGTAAATATGCTTTGTTTGATCTTGTGCACATTAACCAGGCGTTGGGATATCCATATTTCATTGGATATCATTGGACACTGGTTAGATTTGATGAATGCTGATGGATGGATACCACGTGAACAAATTCTTGGGGCTGAAGCACTAAGGTGTAGTACAAAACATTTAGTTCAAATAATTGCAGTAAATTTAAAGTTGTTATCTGTCCTACTGACTTAGATTCTTCTTCACTTGCAGTCGGGTCCCGGAGGAATATGTTCCTCAGCATCCAACAAATGGAAATCCTCCAACTCTGTTTTTAGCATTAAGTGGTATATGTTAATGTTCCTTTCTATTTTCCCTTTTCTATTATCCTTTTTTTTTTTTTTCTAGTTATGAGAATCTTTATTCCAAAAAGAAGGCTACGTATATGTTCCCATTATTGAGTTCGAGCTAGCATGACTTATGCTTGGCATGATACTTAGCAACTTGGTGCCTGCCTGGTTATTTTTTGTCTCTTCTGTGATAACAGACCCTTGTAACTTCGCATGTTCTTCATCTTTGGCATCATGCATAATTGATCTGGATTTGATGATACTTCGATGTTTCTGAGTAATAAATTTATTGAGACAGTTTGACAATTTATATGAAGTACATTTTATCTATAAATATCAATTTAGGTCAGAAACATGGTTAACATTAGTTTGGTGATGTTGATTACTTGTTGAAATATCTTGGTGCTGCTGAAAAGTTGAAATTTTTTTATGCTTTATGTGAGACATGAAGATTCAATGGAAATATATGAAAGTTATTGCCCCCTCTTTTACACAGCTATGTAGCATTAACGCAGATTTTTTTTTTTTTTTTTTTTTATTTCTGTATCTTTCTTGATCTCTCTGCTCCCACCCCTCCCACCCCCCAACCAAAAAAATCCTTACCAAAGTGGTTAAAATTATATTTTTGTAGATATAATTAATGGCTTGAAGAATAATGAGTTTACTGCAATGGATAAAACTGATATCTCTCTATTCCTGGAGCGTGCCTTTGTTCGATTAGAAGCATGGTTCCAATGGTTCAATACAACTCAGTCAGGTATACCCTATAATGCACGTGTGGTCTGATTGAGCGCTGGAAGTAGATTGCTTCTTTCTGACCCCCCACCCCCCTTTTATTATCAGGGAAACAGATGAGCAGCTACTATTGGCATGGACGAAACAATAGGACTATATATGAATTAAATCCCAAGGTTCTAATATGCATTCTTAGCATATTTATTTTTAATTTCTTTCTGTACTTGTCTACAATTTCAATCTGAACTATATAGACAGCTCAGCAGATTAACTTGACCAAAACAACCATTGGCATGCTTCAAAAAGAAGCTAATGGTAAGGCAACCACAAATGAGATTCATTGAAAGATTGCTATTGCAACAGGCCAAAACCTAAATAAGCATAAAGCTGCAAACACGGTTGTTGTAGATTTCTTGTCACTTTTTGCCTTTTTGGCTATTGGTGGTCAATTTATTTGGTGGTACTAGTAGGACTTATTTTTTCCCAAAAAAATTGAGCATGAAACCTGAATTCTCACTTGCAGTTATGTTTGAGCTATTATTACATTCAAGCACCACTTAATACAGCCATCGGTGTTTATGTTGATTGATTGTGACAAAGCATTCCTTGTCCTTGATGAAGACACTTGCTCCTAACAAACATTATTTCTGGCATTTTCAGACACTGTCCTCTGGATTTGATGATTATCCACGTGCTTCACACCCAAGTGCAGATGAACGCCACGTGGATCTTAGATGTTGGATGTTACTTGCAGCGGATTGTTTGCATTCCATTGAAGAGTTGTTGGATAAGGAAACTAAACCTGGCAAGGTATAAATTTGAAAAATAAATTCAACAATATTGTAATAATGCATTGTGAATTTTAGATATCAAGTAGGCAGCAGAAAGTTAAATAACCTAAATTAATTGACATATTGAATGAAATGATGCAGAATTATGGTTCTACTGCTAAATTGCTATCAGATGTCGAGTTACTGAACCAGGTATTTTACCTTTGCTCCCTCTCTCCCTTTCTTCAGAGTTGTTGCACTTCTTTGCTGTTGGTGATGCAGTACTGGAATAGGAGCAAATAGAGTGAAGATAAAAGGAGAGAGAAATAAAAGGGAGGAAGAAAGAGGACAGAGAACAGTGTATGCATAAATAGAATAACTAGAATTAGAAATAACCTGGAAAACAAATTACTATTCTGGAAAAGAAAACTTTTTTTTATTTCCTTATTTGGAAGACTATTTATTTATTTATTGAGTTTTTCTGCAAAATGGAAGATCAAGTGTTCCAATTTGAAAAACAAGGCTTTGCCTGACTTTTTCCTTACAATATAGATAATGAAAATGAGTCTCATCTGAATGGAGTCTTCATTTGGGCCTTCTTCAAGCTCATTATTATTAAATTATTGAGGAATGTGAACTTCTTAAGGACCCCTGCTGCATTTACATGCATGAAACCTTCAACTATGAACACACTGCATGTACATGGAATCTTTTCACATGTTCTCTTTTAGCAATTGAAGTTTCCAACCGTGATTCCTGAATATATATAGTCCGGATAATTGATGCAGTTTGATATAAAGAAAATAATCTGATTTTTCTTTCCTTTTTAAATGGTTTTTAAGAAAAGAAAATAGAAAACGAACTATGCAGTTAATTTGCATTAAATGTTTGCTTGGTGACTCTAGAGTCAATTTGTTGCTACCATAATTGTGTCCATGCCTAATTTGTGATTGATGACCATACAGATGCATTTTGATGATGCATATGGTGCTTACTTTGATTTTGGAAATCATACAGAAAAGGTATACTGTTTAGTTATTTACGTTCAGTATTAGTATTAGTATGCTTACTGTTGCAAGATTAACAATGCATGGGTCTGAAACAATGAGATATTCTTCACGTGCTTAACCATGCTAGGTTCAACTTAAATGGAAAGAAGTGGAGATAGGACACAATCATACTGCTCGCCAGCTTGTCAGAGATGTTTTAGAGAGGCCCGTATTGAGATTGGTTCCTCACATTGGTTATGTTAGTCTATTCCCATTCATGGGGAAGATCATTTCATCTGTAAGTAATGCACGTATTCTCAATATCATGAATTTTTCATGCTAAGAAGTAAGAACTAAGAAATCATTAGATGCATATTTTATTATGACTGCCTCATTTAGGGAAAATGGATTCTGGAAAAGCAGCTTGAACTCATTTCAAATCACAGCCTCTTTTGGACTGACTATGGACTACGATCGCTTGCCACGACAAGGTATATCACAACCTATGCTCAAAAGCATTTTTAATGGATTTAATTTGTGTGGACCAAAAAATAATTATTTTTCACAGTTCCTTGTACATGAAGTTCAACTCAGAGCTTGAGGGCCCATATTGGAGAGGTCAAATTTGGATAAACATGAATTACAGAGTTCTTTCAGCGCTCCACCATTACTCCGAAGGTATTATGAACAGGCCTAGGCAAAATATTTGCAAATATTTCACTTCATTCATACCTTTTTTGAATGTTGTAGAGAATGGACCATATCAGGACAGAGCTAAAGCTATCTACAAAGAATTGAGAAGCAATTTAATTAGGTATTGTTTGATTTTGTTTGGTACCTTTGTAATCTTGTTTTAAGATATCGGTTGGTTTTTAAAAAATAATTTCCATCTTACTGCAGAAATATAGTACGCAATTATCAAGAGACTGGATTTTTGTGGGAACAGTATGATCAGGATAACGGTAAGGGGAAAGGGTCACATCCATTTACCGGCTGGACATCGCTTGTAGTATTAATCATGGCGGAAGAATATGATATAATTTAGGATAACCACGTTACCCAAGCATTGGACCTTTATTCACTGTGGAGTAATTAAACCAATAAGTTCTTCACAGCATATCACAAGATGGCCATCTGATTTCTCATAAGGCTATCATACTGCAACGAAGTATAATAACCCTCTACCAACTCCCTTGGTGGGTGTCAATAATAATGTATATGTATAATGTATGGGTCATATTTCAAAGTAAAAGTTCTATCAACAAAAATCTGTAGAGGCTAAAAGTTATCATTCCAAAAGCTCCTTTGTTTTCTCATTTAAAAAAAAAAAAAAAAAAAAAAACCCTCCCATGTCCGTGTTTTAGGCATCACTATCAAAGACCCTCTTACCTTTTTAGGAATTATAAAGGAAACATAATTTTAAAACAAGATTCTTCCACCCTCACTTTTCAGAGGCTAAAACATTGTAGAAATTCTTCATTTATACTATCAGTATAAATGGAAATTTCATAAAATGGGCTATTACTTCCTGCACCCCCTTTTTTGCTTTCTGCACCCCCTAAAAACCCCAAACAGACCAAACTACCATTCCCTCTAACTAAGCCCCACCTCCACCCAACCACCCAATACCACAGCCAAACATCACCGCTGGAGCCACCCAAGACCATCGCCACAACCACACACAACCGGCTGACGACAGAAATCAAAGAAAAAGACTTTCCGAAATTAGATTACGTAATTTTGGAAAACCTTTTCCGGAAAGAAAATGTTTTTCTGGAAAGGCCTTTCCAAAAAAAAAAATTCATTCCGGAAAAGGCTTTATGGAATTATGTAAAATAATTCCGGAAAGGTCTTTTCGGAAAAAAAAAAAACACAATTTTTTTGTATTCCGGAAACAAGTTTCCGGAATACGAAAAAATGTGTACATCATTCCGGAAACTTGTTTCCAGAATACAAAAAAATTGTGTTTTTTTTTTCTTCTGGAAAGACCTTTCCAAAATTATTTTACGTAATTTTGGAAAGCCTTTTTCGGAATTTTTTTTTTTTTTTGGAAAGCCCTTTCTAGAATTATGCTAACATAGTTCCGGAAAGGTCTTTCCGGAAAAAACATTTTCATTCCAGAAAAGGCTTTCCAGAATTACGTAATCTGATTTCGGAAAGTATTTTTCTTCGATTTTCGTCGTCGGTCGGTTGCGTGTGGTTGTGGCGGTGGTCTTGGGTGGCTCCAGCGGTGATGTTTGGTGGTGGTATTGGATGGTTGGGAGGAGGTGGGGCTTGGTTAGAAGGAATGGTAGTTTGGTTTGTTTGGGGTTTTTAGTGGGTGCAGGAAGAAAAAAGGGGGTGCAAGAAGTAATGGCCCATAAAATGTTGTATAGTTAGAATCAAGGCAGGACTATAAAATAGTAATATGGGGCGTGGAGTTCTTCACTATAAACTAGTAATTTTATTGTAATTAGTGAGGGAGCATATCTTATGATTAGACTAGTAAGCTCAAAGAGCTCATAGCATAAAAAGATTATCTCATGTAAAACAAAGGTAACGAAATGTTTAGAGATTTCTGGTTAAGGGCTAATACAATATCCTATTCATTACCTTTCAAGTATAAGCATATTAGTTTCACATCTTTGAATAAAAAATCCTAGCTCTGTAAAATAACAAATTATGAACTCGTAAATTACTGTTAGCCATGAATTCTAAAAATAAATGACTAATTGATATGTCCGAGATGAACGTGATAGCGAATTTGAAGTGGTTGATGATATGTCCAAGTTAGACTACTGAACTCATCTGAAGTGGATTGTTGACTTGTTAGAAATAGACAATTGACACGTTTGAAGTGGATTGCTAACTCATCTTGGAATGCAGGGAGGTTTAGGTCCGAATTCTCCTTAAGTTACTCAAAAGGCCCAAAACTCTGTTGCAGATGAGACATCATGAAAAAAAGGAGATACTTAAAAACTGCTCAAATTTGTAATAATCTCACTACTCACTAGAGTAACAAGATATACATGTGCTAGGATTGGCCTGATTTCATTCACATAAAGCCCAAGGCTTCTTAATTCTTATACATAACTGTTTTGATGTAGCAACTGGACAATTTTATTCCTGATTATGACAAGGTTCATTGTACATACATTAATTTTCCTTCTCCTAATGTTGACCACAGTTAACATTCATGTTGTTAGACTTTTCCAGTATTTATTTAGGCCTAAAAAGTAGGCAATTTCTTAGGGCACCTTATTTTTTTCCCGGTGCACCCCATAAATTTATATATACCTATTATACCCTTATTCATTATAATGATATATTGCTCCTCTCTCTCATTCGCACCCCCATTCTTCTTCTTCACTACAACTACTCCGTGGTTCCTCCGCGTTGTCGTTCTCTTCTTGCCAGTCTGCTGCCTTCATTGTTGATGTATTTACTTCGACGAAGCTTCCATTTAAGGTGAAGAAGGTTGCATAGGTTTTTATGTTATCCTCGTTCCTCCGTAGATGGCGAGGTTTCAGTTCAAGTTCTTCATCTGGTAAGGGTTTTTTTTTTTTAATGATGAACAGTTCATTACAGAAAGTTGAATCCGTAATTATTGTAATAGGATTACGAATTGGGCAATCCGTAAAATGACATTACGGATTACACAATCCGTAATGCAATTACAAGACTTACGGATTGTCTAATCCGTAATGTTGTAATTGCATTACGGATTGTGTAATCCGTAATGTATGTATATTTAATATACATTACGGATTACACAATCCGTAATTCAATTACAAGACTTACGGATTGTGTAATCCGTAATGTTGTAATTGCATTACGGATTGTGTAATCCGTAATGTATATTACAATATACATACATTACGGATTACACAACCCGTAATGCAATTACAACTATACGGATTAGACAATCCGTAAGTCGTGTAATTGCATTACGGATTGTGTAATCCGTAATGTATATTGTAATATACATTACGGATTACACAATCCATAATATAGCTAGGAATTTTGTAAAAGAAACTGTATCTGCTGTATCTACTGTGATTAACCTGTTTAAGTTCAATGAGTTGAAATTGTATTTATAATGCCTGTTTAGTAATTAAATTATTGTTGTTAACAATGTGGGCAATTTGTTGGATGACTTTTTGTGTTTATTCAATTGAGTGTTATTTTTTTTGAAATATTAGATTTTATGGAGGACCATTATATGAGCAAGATGTCGAATGAAGTAGACATGGATGTTGATCAGACAATGGTTGAAGATATAATGATGCAATATGGACTAGACATTAAAAAAGATGATGATTGTACTGTTGTATTCACAAATAAGGTAATTGTTTTGTTTAATTGGTTAGTGACATAATTGGAAAGGTGAATCGGCATACTGATGTTGTATGTTTTATTATGCAGGTGTTTCCCACTCGTGATGAGTTACTGAAATGGGTTCGAGCGATTGCATTTAAGATGGGTTTTGTGATTGTGATTTTGAGGTCAGACACATCAAATGGGATACCAGGAAGGAAGACATTTGTTTTGTTGGGTTGTGAGAGGGGTGGAAAGTATAGGCCAAAGACGGGGATATGTAACAAAGACGACACATCATCAAGTGTGATGGTCATCTCTCTCATGGGCAAATGGAATGTGTTGGTCTCCTTATGCCACCTCTCAACAAAAGCATACAACAATCCCTTATCTGCAGTTACATAACTACATTCAATCAATGGGGATAAGTCAGAATCCTTCACCAAATCCTTTATTTGCTCGTGTGGAGGACCAAAGGCTCTCAATTTACGTCAGTGTGATATCACCTTTAACTCACCCCGATCCTACAAGTAATTACAAATGATAAATAATTAAAATTAACTTATTCAATGCAAAAAAAACATGTATTATTTATTAAAATAAATTATGGAAAGATGTATACCAATCCCTGCCACAAATCTCGGGTTACGTGATCAACATATAATGTAAGGATTGATGTGTCCTCAGGCCCACCACCAAACTCAATAACATCAGCTACTTCTGGCTCCTCCTGTTGCTCCATCTCCTCATTCTCCTCATGTTGAACAACATCATCAACTCATCCATGGCACCTTCGTGCAGATGCAGTGGGTCTCACACGTTGGGACGGATTGGCACTCCCACCTCTAGTGAGTGGCATTTCTGCACATATATCAAATCAAATATATAACAACCACAACTAAATGACGTCTAAATGTATATAACAACAATGACATACAAATTCTGTCACATACAAATTTTGTCCTATACAATTCTAATTAATTTATGTTAAATATCATCTTATGCAATTACAAATTAAATTATACAATTACATATTACATTATACAATTCCATATTAAATTATATAATTTTAATTTCTAACGGATTACAAATTAAATTATACAAATATTTTCTTACGAATTACAAATCAAATATCATATTATACAATTACACATTAAATTATACACTTACAAATTAGATTAGATATCTTACGGATTACAAATTAAATATCATATTATATAATTACAAATGAAATTATAGAATTAAAAATTAAATTATAGATTGTCCCTTAATTACGGATTATTAAATCCGGAGTATATATCGAAATCCGGAATTGTATTATGGAATACCCATGCCGTAATACATTATTGCATTACGAAATAGGAATTCCGTAATAGCTTTCCGGAGTTCCATATATGCTACGGATTATCCAATCCGTAAACCACTAATAGGTGTCTTGCATTACGGAAAAGGAAATCCGTAATAGGTTTCATATATAGTACGGATTATCCAATCCGTAATAACACAAAGGGGTGTGTGTTGCATTACGGAAAAGGATATCCATAATATATAGTATATATACTACGGATTATCCAATCCGTAATAAGTCTTGATATATGTTGCATTATGGAAAAGGAAATCCATACATTATACTACGGATTATCCAATCCGTAATAAGGTGAAAGTGTGTGTTGTGTTACAGATTAGCTAATCCGTAACACAACACACACTTTCACCTTATTACGGATTATCCAATCCAGAATTTACAAAAAAAAATAATAATAATCGAACAAAACAACCACTTACCGGATTCAATGGAGGGCGAAGAGGATGGCTTCAATGGCGGAGGAAGAGGATGCCAACAAAGCTCCACCAAGACGCACCACCTGCAGTGAGGTGTGATGTGCTTGAAAGGAGTAGTGGGAGGGGATGGAAGCAAAAAAAAATTGAAGGTTTGGCAAGAAGATGGGGTGCGGCGGCGGTGGAAGGAAAATGAATGAAAGGGAGAGGTGTTAGGGTTATGGGGTGCACCGGTGAGGGTTACATTTAATAACCAAAAGGGAAGAAGGGTAGAATTATCTCATCAGGTGGCTAATTATTTTTCATGGGGTGCGCCGAGAAAAAAATGGGGTGCCTTAAGAAAAGGCCTAAAAAGTATTACCAGAAGTTTGAATTTAGAAACGGGCCAAATTTGGGCCTCTGGCTAAAATAAGGTTGAATTTGGGCCAATTAGTCCACTCCACGGTCAAGTCACTGGTCTCCTTGCTTGTGATTCTTCCTTCTGAACTCCACTGCTACGTTACACTGCGATATCCCCTATTCATACCGAAAACCTCTGCTACGCAAACACTCCCTCCACTCGAACTCCAAAACCCTATGCATGCGGCGGCGTGAATATCTGATCCTCTAAAAATGACCGGAAGTGGAAGAAGTGCCGTTCGGAGCAGAGCGAGATCCCTCTCCGACGCCGACGCCGACGCCGATTCTCTTCGACAAAAGAGGCCTCCGTTGAATCGCCACAGAGAGAGAAGCAAATACGGAAGCTCCATTCCGATATTCAGCAATGCCAATCTCAAAGTGCTGCTCGGTATCTGCTTCGTGGCGTTCTTCGTCATCTTGTTTATGATCCATCATCTATTGAATTCCGCCACGGAACCGAAGCTTCCTCGCGCCGTTACGCCATTTCCCGCGCCGAAGATAATGGACCTTCCTCAGGTCAACTTTCAACTTTCTCCATTTTTTTTTTTCAGTTTTGAGAATTCGATGATTTTAGCTTACGCGAAGCGAAGAAAGAAGAATGAGTTGGTGTTGTGTTTCGTTGTGGCAGTTTGAAGGTGAGCACAAGGAGAGTTTGTATTGGGGAACTTATCGGCCTCACGTGTATCTCGGAATTCGCGCCAGGTATGAATTTACCGTTTCTGAAACACAATTCATGTGTATTTATTTGGGAATAATTATATGCTTGAGATGTGTTTTTTTTTTTGTTTATTGATTGAAGAAACCACGAGGTATATGCAGACTCTTGGCTTTGTTTTGTTTGCGCTGAAATGGAACTATGGAAGTAGAGAGACTATTTTGATTCTGCACAGTCTTGATATATTTCAAGTTGTGTATAATTTGAATGATTTATGCATGCAAATTGTGCATCACACAGAAAGTGCTGCGCCGAATTTTGGCTTAGATTGTGTTCAGGATATCAATGTCGACAACATTTGACTCAGAAAGCAAGTATTCTCACTTTTTTGTTTTTTTTTGGTTGGGTGGTGGTGTTTCTATTTCAGGACTCCAAAATCTTTGATGGCTGGATTAATGTGGATTGGTGTGAAGGACGGCAGATATCACTTGCGGCATGTTTGCAGACATGAGGATGACCTAAGTACTTATGGTTGGACAAGGCACAATGGACGTGATTTTGGACATCAAGTGCTGGTTGACCACGGCATGACCTTGACTACTGGGTTTTTAAAATCAAAAGAGGAAGGCAGTGGTTATGGAGGGGATTGGGCAGTTCAAATTAATGTGCAAGTTGATAAGTGAGTGATGTTATCAACTTCAAATCACTTTCGTATATGTACTGCAGCAGAACAATTTTGTTTGTAGTTTTTCTTTATTGCAAAGTAGATGCTATCCGGTCTGATAAAGTTAGAGATGCACTCATGGCACCCTTGTTAATTTTTTGGGTTTGACTTATTTCCTGAATTAATTATAACATATAACCTAATAAGTAATTACTTTGATCTTAATTTTCATGCCGAACTTTCTTATTGTCTCCCTGTATGAGTCTGCATTTCTTAGTATTGCTCTATTCGGTGACTTTCATCTATTGAGTGCCTTTGTTCTTGTGGTCGAACCTTAGGTCCAAGTGGAATGAGGAATTTGGGAGAGGTGCCCAGCTCTTTTTCTATTTGGCTGATGAAGCTGGTAATGCTCTAGATGTAAGTAGAGAAAACTTGAACATTCATGAGGATTCTTTGCTTGCATCTGGCTCTCGAGCAGATATTGGAGATTGGCAGCTACATTTAAAATCAACGGTAATGATGGGAATTGGTGTAATGATTGAACATTCAAGATTCTGTTACTTGTACTACCATTGGGCATTTTTTTAGAGTTTATGGTTTACTGCTTGTGATTGACTTGCACTTCCTTAAAGAAGCAACCGCAATTCCTGTTTCATTCTTTGAAACAGTTTAAGAATATGATAAACCAATGAATGTCCCCATTTTAAAGCAAACATGTAACATGTCATTATTTAATATTTTAACTACCTAGATAAAAATTTCCAGCCCTCCTTTTTCCTTTGGCCTATAATTAACCCATTTAAATCATTCCTTTCCCTAATGTAGAAATTGTCATCTCTTGATTATCTGTAATATTATGCCTGGTAGTAACCTGTTATTCATTTTCTTATGCTTTGTATTTTTCAGGATGATTTGGCACTGCATTATGCCGGATTTCGCACACCTCACTTTCACAATTTGTCTGATCTTGTAGAGGAAAATCTTGCATCACAAGTAGGTTAGGGTATTTCAATTCAATTTATATGATGATATAATTTACATGTAATGCAAGGATATGTGGTTGTGGATTTTTTTTTTTTTTGGGTTTTCCCTTGATATGATTTACATGTACATGTCTTAGTAGATACAAAAGCATGCTCGACTGCAGCTATCTGACTCATTAGATGATTCTCCAAATGTGTTAGTTTTTCAGGTAAAGAGACCATGTACACTTTCTAATACCCGTTTTACATTTTTAATGTTTAATTTATGAGTCTCTCTCTCTTACTCACTCACTCACACGCACACACACACAACATCTCTCCAACTACTCTTGAAAACATCTTTCCTTATGGTTTCACTTCATATGTGCTTCTCAATTTTTTATTTGTGCTGCAGATTACTGGTGGATTTCCTTTCACAACAGATATTGCACTAATCTCTGGAACTGATTTGGAAACTTCTAGTGAAGAAGAGCGTGTCAGTATGCTTACAGGTTTTTCTCCACTTCTCTATAATGTTTGTACAAAATCTGGCATGTATATTTGTGTGCTTTCATCAAAAAGGAGAAAAATCTAGTCCTTTACATTGTTGTAGGAGTTGGTCATTACTTTGGAAACTTGCTTCTCATGTTGATGGACATTGTTGGGGTTTATAAAATTGTGTGGCTAATTTGTATTAATTAATGTAATGGCTGAAATTTGGAAGATATGTTTACTTTGCTTTCAAAGGCTTTTGGTTTGTCTCTTAGGATGTTTTCTTGTTTAAATATTAAATATTATATATTTTAAATAGAACCAGGCTACTCTTTACTGAATTTGTAGAGTATTTTATTCTAATTGACATTAGGATGCTACATGCTAGTGTGTAATTGTTTGTTATTCTGCTCAATGTTAGGTACCTCACTGTCCGATAAACTGAAATATAAAGAACAAGAATTTGATGAGAAGTTTGAGAAAATTTTCAATTTGGCCGGGAAGGTACTAATTTTATTGTCCTTTGACTTATTTATTTTTTTATTTTATTCTCTCAAATTCAATAACTTAGGGTACATTTGGAAGAACTTATTTACAACTTATTTGGACTTATGACATAAGCA
The DNA here is from genome assembly GCA_026413185.1 of Pueraria montana var. lobata. Lineage (NCBI taxonomy): Eukaryota > Viridiplantae > Streptophyta > Magnoliopsida > Fabales > Fabaceae > Pueraria > Pueraria montana. Next base: position 20,583,079 of record CM048648.1, on the reverse strand, counting down.
CTTGTGTAAGTGTTTTGGAAAGCTTATGAAAATAACTTATGTTATCTTAATAAGTAATTTTTAGCTTATTTCAGCAAGTTCTCCAAAATATTATGAAAACAACCTTATATGAAAATAGTTTAAACCTATTTCCTCTTTGATTATAAAAACTACACAAGTGCTTACATGATAAATACTTATTCGATAGGCCCTTAAATTAAGTTGTTTACCCAAACAGCCCTTATTCTTCTTGTTTTGACTTTTGATGTGATCTGAATCTCTCTTGAGTAAATTTGTTTAGAAGCTTATCCTTGATGGTAATAAATTCTTTATCATAGTAGTGAATTTCCAGGTGGATTCCGAATCCTTATCTGTTGGTAAGGCTGCTGTTGGAAACTTATTAGGTGGCATCGGCTACTTCTATGGCCAGTCAAAAATTGCACTTTCAAGAATCCTTAATGTAAGTTACTTTAGTTTGTTTTTTATAGTCCTTGACATGTGATTATCATAAATGTGAAAGCTTTGTTTCATGTGTTTTATTTTCTGTTGGTAAAGAGGAAATTTTAGAAACGAGAAAAAGAAGTACAAGAACAGAGGATTGCTTTCCTTTTTACACCTTTATATTGCCAACTTTTGTACTTTTTATTAGCTGTCCGCAATTTAGAACTTGGAAAGATATGCAGTGGGCTGTTTTCCTTTGCAGCTTAGAGAACATGTCAATTATGTATCGTATTGGTCTGCTGAGCTTTACACAGCTGTACCAAGTCGATCTTTCTTTCCAAGAGGATTTTTATGGGATGAAGGTTTTCATCAACTTATAATCTGGTTAGTTTTTTTGTTCTAATAATATCCTTCACGACCCCCACCCCCAGCATTATTATTATTATTGTTGTTGTTGTTTGAAATTTTCCTTAAATGCTGATCATGCTGTATTTTCTTGACTGCACAAGACTTACCTGTATTAGTTAACAAATAAATTACCTGTGATGTATAAATATGCTTTATTTGCACTTGTGCACATTAACCAGGCGTTGGGATATTCATATTTCGTTGGATATCATTGGACATTGGTTAGATTTGATGAATGTTGATGGATGGATACCACGTGAACAAATTCTGGGGGCTGAAGCACTGAGGTGTATTACTAAACATTTTGTTCAAATAATTGCAATAAATTTAAAGTTTTTAGCTTTCCTATTGACATAGGTTCTTCTGTACTTGCAGTCGGGTCCCAGAGCAATTTGTTCCTCAGCATCCAACAAATGGAAATCCTCCGACTCTGTTTTTAGCATTAAATGGTATATGCTAATGTTCCTTTTCTATTTCCCCTTGTTATAAATAGGTTACAATTATTAAGTTCAAGCAAGCCATAGCTTGAGCCTTGAGTCCAGGACTCCAGGTTGCATGTGATAGTTTTTCCCTTTAATTGAGGGATGATAATTAACAACTTCCTGCTTGGTTATTTTTTGCCTCTTCTGTGGTAACATATCCGTGTAACTCCTTTTGCATATTCTTGATTTAAAATTAGGAATTATGCATAACTAATCTGGATTTGGTGATACTTTAGATGTTTCTGAGTAATAAATTTATGGAGACAGTTTGACAATTTATATGAAGTACTTTATTATATCTATAAATATCACTTTATATCAGAAGCATGGGAAACATTAATTTGGTGATTTTGAATTAGGTTAAAAATCTGTTTTTGTAGATATAATTAATGGCTTGAAGAATAATGAGTTTACTGCAATGGATAGAAGTGAGATCTCTCTATTCCTGGAACGTGCCTTTGTTCGATTGGAAGCATGGTTCCATTGGTTCAATACAACTCAGTCAGGTATATACTAATGCATGTGCTGTCTGCTTGAGCACTGGAAATAGGTTGCTTCTTTTTGACCCTTATATTATTATTGTTATCATCTCTTTTTAATACAGGGAAACAGATGGGCAGCTACTATTGGCATGGACGGGACAATAGGACAATGCGTGAAATAAATCCCAAGGTTTTAATATGCATCCTCAGTATGTTTACTTTTTAATTTCAGCACTTATCTACAATTTCAATCTGAACTTTATAGGTATCTCAGCAGATTGACTTGACCAAAATAATCATTGTCATGGTTTTATAAGAAGTTAATATTAAGACAACCGCATTCACTGATAAATAGCTATTACAACAGGCCAAAAACCTTCTTAAGCATAGAGCTGCAAACACAGTTGCTCTAGATTTCTTGCCATTTTAGGCTATTGGTGTTCCATTTCTTTGATGGTATTCAAAGAATACAATAGGACACATTTTTTTCCTGAAAATAAAATGAGTCTACTGGATGGCTTTCTCTGTTGCTACTAGAAACTAGAAAGCCATAAATATGGGCACTGGATGAGTTTGAATCCAGAATTCTCACTTGTAGTTAGTTTTTCTTTTATCTATTACATCCAAGGATCACATAACACAGTTATGGTGTTTATGTTGGTCGATTATGACAAAGCTTTCTTTATCCTTAATGATGTCACTTGCTCCCAACAAACATTATCTCTGGCATTTTCAGACACTGTCCTCTGGATTGGATGATTATCCACGAGCTTCACACCCAAGTGAAGATGAACGCCACTTGGATCTTAGATGTTGGATGTTACTTGCAGCAGACTGTATGCATTCCATTCAAGAGTTGTTGGATATGGAAAGCAAACCTGGCATGGTATAATTTGAAAAATAAATTCCACAGTATTGTAGTAATGCATTGTACTAGTAGGGTAATTGTTGGCAGCAGATTAATCTCCTAATTTAATTGATATATTGAATGAAACAATGCAGGATTATGGTTCTACTGCTAAATTGCTATTGGACTTTGAGTTACTAAACCAGGTATTGTACCTTTGCTCCTCGTCTCCCTTTATTTAGAGCTGTTGCACACCTTTGTATTTCATGGTGGTGGTGCATCCCTGCTTGGTGATGCAGCACTGGAACAGGAGCAAAATAGTGAAGATAAAGAGGAGAGAGAAATAAAAGGGAGGAATTAAGAGAAAAGAAAACTTAGCACATACAGTTATCCGAATAAGTTGAATTTTAAACACGGAAAGCAAATTACTATTTAATTTATGGGATAGAAAACTTTCTTTTATTTAGAAGACTTTCACACGCATATTCCTGGGTTTTTCATTTTGCCTGACTTTTCGTAGAAAATGAGTCTCATCATTGTGGAGAGTTCTCATCTAGGCCTTCTCCAAGCTCATTATTATGGAATTATTGAGGAATGTGGACTTCTTATATATGTAAAAACCTTTGATTATGAACACACTGCATTAACATGGAATCTTTTTTGCAAGTTTTCTCTTGGCAATTGAAATTTCCAACCATGATTCCTATATATTGGCGATAATTGTTCCATGGAAGATTCTGTGTTTATCATGGATAACATATGTGGTTTGACATGGAGAAAATAATGATAATCTAATTTCCTTTTCTTTTTAAATGATTTTTTTATAAAAGAAAATTGAAAGCAAACTATGCAGTGGACTTTTAATAATTGTTTGCTACAATAATAGTGTGTATGCCTAATTTGTTCTTGATGTCCATACAGATGCATTTTGATGATGCATACGGTGCTTACTTTGATTTTGGAAATCATACAGAGAAGGTAGAGTGTATACTTATTTGTGTTTAGTATTATTATGCATACTGTTGCAAGATTACCAATACATGGGTTCCATTCATGACTGAGAATGAGATTTTCCTTACATAAACATGATAGGTTCAACTTAAATGGAAAGAACTGAAAGCAGGACAATATGCTACTCGCCAACTTCTCCGGGATGTTATGGAAATGCCTGTATTGAGATTGGTTCCTCACATTGGTTATGTTAGTTTATTCCCGTTCATGGGGAGGATCATTCCATCTGTAAGTGATGTGCATTAATTCTCAATAACATGACATTTTATGCAATGTACTAAGAATTTATTCGTTGCTTGAATGATTTCACAGATGCATATTTTAATATTACTGTTTCATTCAGGGATCATGGATTCTGGAAAAGCAGCTTGAACTCATTTCAAATCGCAGCCTCTTATGGACCAACTATGGACTACGTTCTCTTGCCAAAACAAGGTCTACAGCCTATGCTCTAATACATTTCTTAATGGATTCAGCATATGTGGATTATAGTGAACCAAAAATAATATTTCTTATTACACAGTTCCTTGTACATGAAACACAACACAGAGCATGACCCTCCATACTGGAGAGGTCCAGTTTGGATAAACATGAATTACAGAATTCTTTCAGCGCTTCACCATTACTCCAAAGGTAATATGGACTGGCCAAGGCAAAATATCTGCAAATATTCCCACTATATTTATACCTTCCTGAAACTGATCCTTGGGTTGAATCTTGTAGAGAATGGGCCATACCAGGACAAAGCTAAAGCTATCTACGAAGAATTGAGAAGCAATTTAATTAGGTATTGTTGATTTTATTCAGTACCTTTGAAATGAAATGCTGTTTAAAGTTATTGGTTGTTTTTTTAAATAATATATTTCCTCCTTCCTGCAGAAATATAGTGCGCAATTATCAACAGACTGGATTTTTGTGGGAACAGTACGAACAGACTAAGGGTAAGGGAAAAGGGACACATCCATTTACTGGTTGGACATCACTTATAGTATTAATCATGGCAGAAGCATATGGCAATATTTAGGATAAACACAGCTTAGTGGAGAGGCTATGCATTCCTTGCTTCCTACTCATATTTCGTCCATGAATACCACCAAGGCAGTGTAAGTGATCTGCAACGTTGTAGTTTAAATATACATAGATTTTGTAGAATATTTTATTTTTGAAACCTCCCAAATGCCCATATGCTTGGTAAAAAAAATTTCATATCAGATTCCATCCAAGCTAAATTAACAGGGGAAATGTTGAAAAGTGGAACGCAATTGCATCGCTTCGCTTATAAACGTTACGAGTTACTTCTGCTGTTGTTCTTGTAACCTATACTAACTTAAACGAAATCTTCTGCATCCTCAAACAAATCAGTGAATCACAGTCAAAGCACGTGTTTGGTTTTCGGTTGGATGTCAAGCCAAGTTACTTCCCCATTTTGATTTTTACCAACTGCGCTTGTGCTATCCTTATCAGCTGATACTAACTAGTAACTACCAAATCGTGTTAGTTTCTTCAAAAAATAAAAGAAGGAAAAAAGAAAAGAGAAAAGACCAAACTATCATTAAAAAAATGATACAAAAGCTAAAAGTTTATTGAACAAGTTTAGATTGAATTCCCATCTTCAGTGGTGTGTCCTCTACCATCATAATAATCTCCACCTGCCGTATATCTCGCTTCGAAATATTTGCCAATGAGTTCCATTCAATAACAAAGGCAGAAGATGGTATAGGACAAAAATGCCACCTGTCGTGTAATTGTGGCTAATCTCTGGTAATAGGAGCAACTGTTCTGCACTCATAATTTCCACCTTCTGAAGGCTTACATTATGTCAAGAATTAAGATTACCTGTATTCAAAATTTGCACCTCAAACAGATAAACAAAATATTCTCTTTTATTCTTTATATAAGAAATAAATAATTAATTCGTCAATATCAATAAAAATAAGTAAGTTAATTTTAATTAATGTTATAAATTTAAATTTTATTCTAGAAATGTTCATAGAATTAAATGATTTTAGTGGTAATATTTAATGGCATTATATATAATTCAAAGGATAATTTTTTCTACCAATGAGTGACTTATATTGTTATTAAGACAATATATGCATCCACTTACATAGAGAATGAGTATCTTATTAGTAAATTTTACAATAAATTAAAGATATAAAAGAGAATTAACAATTAATACACCTAAAAGTAGAGTGATAAAAAAAAATACACCTAAAAGTAGATCCATGTTTTTTATAATTAGAAAAAAAAAAAATACTCATTTGGTTCTTATATAAAGGACAAGAGAGTATTAAATATCAACGTAAAAGTCAATGACAATCATCCAAAGTTACTTCATCTGTAAATGTAATTTTTGTAATTGCACCTAGAGCACCTTAACTAATCCTAAAAACATATCGACATATCTGCTCAACCCTTCATTGTAATTTCCCATGATCATTTTCTTTTGTCAAAAGATCAATACTTTTCATTTAACAACCTTTTTTATTTTTTATTTATTTTTTTATGTTTCGAAACGGAGTCCTTTGCATTGGTATAAATTATGTGCAACGGTCACCAAGGTATATCAAGCAAGCAACTTTAATCTATAAAATCAAGTTCCAGTGTTCAGTTTAAATGCTCATGATTTGCGGAAATTTCGATATTATTTAAAAGTAAAAACTAAATGAAAAAGACACAGGCTCAAATGAACATCCATTTTCTGCAAAATATCATTATAAAGTGTTTTTTTGCTACATGAAAGTTTTGATCGAGGCCACCACCAATCTTTAGCAATGAAGCTTATCCTAATAGAGGCTCTGTTACACTGAACAACAAATGCTGCAGAACACACAACGAATCAAACTTAAGATGAACAAATGCAGACAAAAGAGATTAATTATTATTCAGCACCGAAAGAGTATTTCAGTTGCAAACCATTGGTTTAACTCAGCATCAGCAATCATCTTTTTTTTTTTTTGATAAACTATAAGCATTCACAATAACTTTGTGGCATTCTGCAGCCTGAACTAGGGATAGCTTCTTCTGAATTTTTTGCCCCCAAAAAAAATCAAATTCAGAAAAGAGGTATTTATGACAGTCCAGATCTAGTATCAAATTTTGGTTTTGGTTTTACATCTATAAATACCATGTTGCTCTTTCTGCTAAGAACGTTTACATAAAAGAATAAATTCCTATGCTGGAAATAGGACCAGGATACTAAATGAACAGTTATCGTAACATTCCTAAGGCTATCCTATACAAATTTGATCTTGAAACAAATAAAATGTCCTTACAAGACTTATTTATTAAGAATTAGAAGATATAGCTAGACATAAAACTAGAATATGCAACAACATCAACCCAGTCTGGAAAAAGATTCTTCATTCTCTTTACTGGATCAACTAACTTTTGGTCTAGAACTGCTAGGTCCACTCTTAATGCTTCAGAGCTGTTAGCCTGACATTATCAAACAAAATAAAATTACGATGTTATTATAGTAAAGAGAAGTTTAATACAGCATCAAAATTTACCTCTAACCAGAAGGTCCAATTCCCATCACTAGGTCCACTAAGACGACATATATATGATTGTGGACCACCACCATAGGTTTCGGTTCCTGCCCAAATTCAAGCTACATTAGGCAATGAAAATATATTATCAACCCTCTTAGAATTTTTAGTTTAGCCTAACTCAACCCCAAAAGCTAGTTCACGAGGTAACTTATATATACTATTTTGGACACATCACTAGTCAATGTGAGATTTCCAACATACCCTCCTCATGCTAAGGACTAGACATTTCAAGTGTGAAGTTTGTAAAATTGAACATTGGTAGGTGGTATGATAATGACCCAATAACAGGTGGCCAGATAGGACCACCAATAACCATTGAGATAGACCCTAATACTATATTAGAATTTTGAGTTTGGGCGTAAGTAAGTGGAGGAAACAATTTTCATACCTGGAAGCAAATTATCTGCAAATGACCAACTTGATAAAGGACCTGTGATGTTGAGAACCGCAACCCAGACCTCTTCCAAGGAACTAAAAGGAAAATACAGTTATACATGAAAACAAAGTAAGAAGTTAGGTATTTTAATATTTCATTTTCCTTCAACTTTTTTCAGTTCACACAAGGTGGTGTAGAAAACTGACTTAAGACCATTGAAAACAAATTGCAGCTAAAAACAGTCAGACAAAAGTTATTTTTTTATAGACAAAAATTCACATAATGTTTGCAATAACAAAATACTTTATGGAGACAAGCACCTGTCTAAGAATCAACGAAGTTGAAAAAAATTAGACTACTAATCCAACTACCATCATAATTTGTACCCCTGCAATAATTCTCACGCATTGACTGTTATAGTATGATACTAACATGGAAAAAGGTTTTATGCAACTAAACAATTTGTATAATCAACATTTCCACAGTAGGCCCCACAATGAAAAACAAGAAATCACAGAACATAACTTGTATTTTTAACTATGTAGATTAACTATGCTGGTAGCAAGATCCACTCACCCTAAATAAAGCTCCAAGTGAACTCTTCTTGGTCCCTTTTCGGAATTTAAAGATGGATTTTGAATAGACAATTTGGGAAAGAATTCATACTGTTTCAAAATATCATCCGTTTTTGCAGGGAACTTGAGACTATTTGAGAAGAGAAAAGAAACTGGAAAAATTGCCTGCAAAGAGAAATGCCTTCACATTAATTTCATGAACTCACAAGCCCTAGGAATATAAACCATAAAAAAAAAAAAAAGAGCAGTTGTTTTTGTACTAATGAATATATATGATAACAGTATATTTAAAAGTAGTTAATACATGTAATTTAAACAAATATGGCAACTACTGTACTGAACAAATAAACCAGCTAGTGAAGAGAGTTTTAATGAATTCCATTACTAACTAATCTAAGTCATCAAATAATTGTTAAATAACTAAGAGTGAGAGCAAATAACAGTGGCAAATCATAGAGAAGTTTTAACATATACTAATGTGTTCTTAAAAGTAAGCTAAGATCACCAACTCGAGATTTTGCAACTACTGAAGAGTCTGACGCAACCTTGAACTTCATTAATTAAAGAACAACCAATTAAGCATAAAAATAAACATGGACAAAAATATTATTTCACTCTTTCCCATTTTATTTGAGTGAGATGAAAAACTGCCTGTGAGAAAAAGATTCACATAATTATATTAGCGTGCAACTTACCATCCAATCTTTGCGTTTAGAAAATGATGCAGATTCAAATGAAAATTCTGAAGTAATATTCAATTCCTTTGCCACTTCAGGTGAATGTTTGAAAAGGAATAGTAAAGAATTGGAATCAGTTACAGAAAAATCATAAGTGGATTCCATAATCTGACTTGAGCCTGCCAAACCACAGGAAAAATGTTAGAAATTAGATCAAAAAGAGGAGAGAAAAAAAGATATTTGGGGTACTACAATGATAATAGAAAAGAAAACAAATAGAGTAACTTATATAAATATAAGAAATTATAGACACTAGATTAATTCATTACATCAGAGAGTATCAAGAAAATTATAATTGCCCACCATACTGCCATTTCTGATGATCAATACCTTCAGTATGGAAAGTATGCTGAAAAACAATCCTCTTAGGTGCAGACATGGTGTAAGGAAAGAATTGAGATGATAATGCCAAAGCAAACACACTAAGATGCAGCAGAAATTGCAAGATGGATGACCTGGCTAACCAATGCCCACATATGGGCATTAGAGGGCCTGTGCACCAACCGGTTACAATTCCAATTAATGCAGCCACAATAACATCGGAAGCATAGTGCCCTGCAATAAGAAGTTATGGTCAGCCGCAAGCATTTTGACCATTGTGAAATTGCTAGCATTATACAAAATGATGAGTTACAATAAAGGAAACCTCAAGCAAGATAATCCCATATATACATTTCATTTGATTTTAAACAAATGTACTTATTCAAATGCAGTAGCATGAAGCTTAGTGATTCCGTCACAATGGTCTAGTTATCATCCCAGGCCATAAAAAGGCCACTCTATTATACATTAATTTAATTACTGGGGTGTGTATATATAAACTTACCATATGGTAGTGGAAGAGAACCCATCATTCCCATCTTCTCTATCAGAAACTGGGCAAGAAAGCCACCAAAATAAACAGAATACGCGAGGCATGGAACTAGAGGTAATATGTAAAACATTGTTGACCTGGAGAGTAAAAAAATGAAGTGAAAAAAAGATTACTGAGATGAATAACAGAAGGCAAAAGAAATAAGATTAGATAATAGCGTGCATATAAAAACAGCATAGACGCAAGACAAATCTATTGTAATGTGAAGGGAGTCAAATGACATTAGTGGCTGTAAGACCAAAGATGAAGCAAGACACACAATTATTTGTACAAAAATAGTACATACAGTGATTACAATTACATAAGCATTCGCAACCAACCTGAGTGACCGTTGTCCAAAGAATTTGCCTGACAAGCAGAAGGATATCCATGCAGGAAGCAGGGAAGCACACACAAAAAAAGTCACAAAACCTCCACTTAACCCAGCTACAAGATAAGCCTGTTTTTACTAAACTTGTTTAGCCACACAAAAATATTCAAGAGAATACATTAAATCATGATGCAAAAAAAAATAAAAATGTCTGACTATTTATTAAATCAGCACACCAAAGTTAATACGGCATAGAAGCCAAATGCTCCCCAGAACCTTGCTTCATCAGATAGTGCCTGGCAATTTATGTGTCAAATCAAAAAGTTAGTAAGTTCGGACTTGCAACAACAAGACAAATTGGAATCACTCATGAAGAATATGTCCAAATTCACAAGACCACACAAAATCATATTATAAAGATCACGCATGAAGGCAGCACAAGCCAAAGTAGGTATGCTAATTCTATAGACACTGTTGGACGTTTTAAGCCTTTCTATCGGACAATATATTTCATTTGATAACTAGCAGAACCAAAATATAAAACTCATACTATTCAAAAGCAACTTAAGATTTGCTGAGTAAAGCTTGAGATCCAAACAATAAAGTAAATGTTTGGCCAATATTTTTTATAATGAAAGGAAAAAACCAAATTTAAACACAATAGTGGTTGTTAAGGTAAGTAGTTTGACAAAACAAAGTCTACTATCTTTGATTAAAAAAAAAAATTCTATTACATTGTGTAAAAATTTAATAATGAATCATTTCATCAAAAAAATAAATATGAAACATGGATCACAATAGACATTTCAATATGCTGCAATACCTCTTTCGATGTTTTGACAATTGAAACGTCTTGAGAAAGAGGAAAGTGTCTCCAGATAATTCTTGGAATTAAAAGTCCAATAAGTGCGCAAGGTATAAACATCGCAAAAGCCAAGTATGGATGAGCAAACCTGGGTTTCATCAATTATGTTAACACATGATTGCAGAAAATGCATCAAGATTTTTAAATTATTACACCTCAGATACTTTAATGGCCACAAAAAAAAGGCACTTCTAAATCTTTAGATTTTACTAAGAGATTTTCAAATGCTTGGAGTTGGAGCAGCTCCATCATACTTTGTTCTTCCACTGTATAATTTGATTAAGAAAGAAAAATTCTGGCACTAACTACAAGAAACCAAAAGTTAAACAAGAAAAAAAAAATCTGTCACTAACTAACGACAAGAAGCCAAAAGTTAACTTTAAATGAATATACCAATTCATTGTCTCAGAAGAGAACAGTAATCCCAGCATAGAAAATGCAACAGGAACAACAACTGCCAATATAATCCCAACAGCATGGAACAATAATCCTGCAAATCCAACAAATTATGAAATATTATTCAAAGTGTCGACAAATAATATTTAAATTCTTCTAGAATAACTCGCCAAAAAAATCTCCTAGAATATAGATTATGGACAAAATTTAAAGTGATTAACAGGGAGACCAATTAGAAATATCTTATAAAGAAGTAAATGGAAGTAACCATGTACTAATTTACCTTTTATAAAATCACACAAAGCTGCTGACCAAGAATGTGACCTACCATGCGTGAAGGGCATAACAAGAAAGAAGACGACAGGAATACTGTGAAGAATTTTAGCTACCTTTCTAGGATAAAATATCTGAAAATCCAAAATTTATATATAAGACAACAAAAGAGAAAGATTGCCCAATTATGAAGATCATATTGCTAGGAGTATCAAAGGGAGTATCAGATTATTAGCAAAAGCAGGAATCTACCAACTTCAGTGCATACCATAAACCATGAGAAATAATCAAAGAATACAGCCTGCTCATCGTTGAATGTGCTAGCAGTAACTTCACTAGAATTTGTTTTATAGGTGTTTTGTAGCCTAGCAGAGTTAGTAAAAGTCTTGATTATGCTGAACAAATTCTCTCCACGAGCTTGGATGCTTCCAGGTCTGAGACACAGTAATACATCAAACACATATTTGCAATTTCAATCAAATATCTTGTACCAAACCAAGCACGTAAGATACATACAATAGTCTCTCTACTGTATCAGAGGAGGTATGGTAAAAATAACCACCAAGGAGAAAGATAATGTCAAGCCCAGGAATATTCCCATAGTCCTCGGAAAATATTCGGTAATCTGTATCTCCAGGAATAACAGGAAAAACATCCTGTAAATTAAAATAGAAAATTCATGTTTGAATTAGTAAATACAAAAGGGGAAAACAATGGCTAAGCAACATGATAGAGTATTAAAGATATAGGGAGGTTAAAAGAGAAACAAAACCTGAGCTGCACTATTAGCCATAGGGTATATTGCTGCTTCTGCATAGACATTAGAAGGCCAAGAACTGGGTCCAGATTGGCAAACTAAATCTGTTAATTTTAGCAACATTATTCAGTGAAAATATCCTGTATAGCACACATCATAAGTTGATGGACAGAGATGTTGAAGACTAGCTTATTATCCTACTACTGAGAATAGAAATTTTGCATCACATTTACCAGGCCCTCCAGTCCCAGATGCCTCTACATTTATAAAAGCTCCTATAGTGTCATGCCATTTATGTGTCTTCATGAATCCATGTGAACCCTTATGCATCAAAAGTAAACAACACCTCATTAGTTTCATCATGGTAAAATCCATTCATTCATGAATAAGCATTCATCTTCTATAGACAACATCCTACCAACATAAAAAGTTCCTCAGCACCATTAAAAAGGAAAATAACCGGGCGGTAGGGAGCCCAACCAGAGTCCACAATTAGTCTTGCAATTTCCAGCATGGAAGCTGAAAAGTGGGGAAATTAGATGAACAATAAGATTTAGAATGCTCAAGGTGGCGGGGTATAGATTTCCCAAATGTAATCTCTTAAATTCAATTACGACTTCAAATGTAGCCACTACTCACCAACACATGAACCACAGTCACCAGCACCAGGGGAACCAAGGGGACTATCAAAATGCCCATTCACTAAAACTGATGGATCAGTCTCTTTGGAATCCACAGATGATATCCTGTAGGAAAATAAAAATGAAATGTAGTCCACATTCCTTAAACTAAGACAGATATGTCAAACTTTGTTGTTTATATGATGTACAGAAAATATGTGTAGTCACTTAAGGTAAAATAATGATTCACTATAGTCTTGACTTTTGACATAATATGTTCAATAACAAATCATTATATCCAAATGTCCATATTTCAAAGACCTTTAGATTGCATATCATTATCTACTAATGAGAACGCCCTTTTTTTATCAGTGTCTTTGCAAACCCCTTGTTCAATGAAACACCTTCTTAATTTATATTAAGAGTGTCATGTTAGTTTCCACCTTATGTTCACTCCCACTCTAAAGTTAAGAAATGGTATATATCACTTTTCCAGGCAACATGTGTGTGTGTGTCAGGAAAATATCATTTGCAAAAATTTTAAAAAAAGAAAAAGAAAAAGTAAACAGACAGAGAGAGATTGCATCAAAACAACACTGTTTATTGCAAGAAGGGTAAATCCAGATTACCACCACCCCATGTACTTCATTCAAATTTTACATTACATATATAAAGCTCTGTTTTCTTTTCAATTTCTCATCCTCTTTTCCCTAATTGGATCCTATTACTTATTAGAAATGAACTAGGCCTAACTCAATCCCAAAAGCTAAGTCAAGGGGAGAAGATTGCTTATGCCTTATAAGGAGTATTCTGCCCATATTCCTAGCTAATGTAGTAGGACATGTTAACTCAAATCCATAGTTATGGATCACAGATAGCAGAGTGTAGTGGCTGACCCTAAAAACACTATAGCGGTATAGCGCATAGTGGATGACTACTATTTTGAAATTTTGAAGTGCGATGCTATGGCAGTGCTTATAGTGGCCCTTGGTAGCTACGCTGCTATTGACAACTCTGCTCACACCAAAAACTAACTCAAGGGTGAGGATTGCCCAAGCCTTATAAGAAGAATTCTAATATTCCTAGTCAGTGTGAGACATCTTAACACTTCTAATTTTTAATTATAAGGTATTTTTTTTCGACATTGTGGTAAAACGGTTAAAGAATGGCCATGTGAAATCCCACTTAAAAAACCTGTTGAAAATTAGGAGAGAATGTTTCCATTTAACAGAATCATTGATTGATTTAGAGGAAAGTATCATTGATTTAGAGGAAACAATATCTCCTCTAATTATTTGTAATTAATGCAATAATACTATATATACTGGTATCCGTGTGAACTCAATACACGGTTTTCTGCCTAACTTCTCGTCTTCTCAGTTCTTGTCCTTCAACATGGTATTAGAGCCTATCCTAGCAATCTGTTATTGGGCCTATTGTGCCTTGTTGTGGGCCTATCGTGCTACCCGCTATCGGGCCGCTATCGGACCATTTGCAGATGTCCAGTCCTGCAAACTTCACGCTCGAGATGTCCAATCCTTGGTGTGAGGAGAGTGTGTTGGAGATCCCACATTGACTAGTGATATGGCCAAGTTAGTGTATATAAGTGGGGGCAACCATCACCTTACAAGCCGGTTTTGTAAGGTTGAGTTAGGTCCATAACCCACTTTCTAAGATGGTATCTAGAGCTTAACGATAGGCAGATCCTAAAAACCGTGCTTGCCCGGAGGACCCACTGTCCCTGGAGGAAAATTTTTTTGCGAACCGTGTTTTCTTTCTTCGGTTCGCTCTTCAGTCCACCGGCCCTGTCTCCGACGAAGCTTCCCGACATTCGCTTTTGCCGTTCGCCGCCGACGACCTTTCCGGTATTGGACCCCACCCTTGGGATCGCCGTTCGCCGATCTGTACGCTGCTATTTACGGCGTCCAATTTATCCAAAGACACACCCTCATGCGCGTTGTTTCTACGCGCCAAACACCAACCATCAGCCGCGCCACGCCGGCGTGTGACGGCATGTGTGGCTGCCATTTGGGCCGCGATTTCACCGCCGAGCTCATCTCACCAGGATGACCATAACCCCCTGGTTCTAGCCCCAACTGACGCTGTTGACGGGACCCACTTTTCTACTTCTCTCTCGTCTTTTGTGCCTCTCTCCTGGGCTGTGCGTTTTTCCACCACAATCACTACCCCAACCCCCTCTAAAGTTCCTAAGGCTGAGTCCTTTCTGATTTCGAACTTCACACTTTCCACGGAGAAGTTGGATGGTTCCAATTACTCCATATGGGCTTCCGACATTCTCCTTTGGATTAGTGGTTAAGGGTACAAAGACCATCTCACTAGTACTGTTGATTCTGTTCCGATTGCTAAACGCCCTAAAGGGGAAAAGATTGATGCCCAGTTGTGCAGTGTCATCAAATCCACCATTCATCCTTCTATCAAACCGATTTTTCGCCTTTATAGTACATGTGAATAGGTTTGGTCAGAAGCACGCGCTCTCTACACTAATGACGCTCAGCGTCTCTATGGAGTGTGCCAAGAGTTGATGACCCTCGTTGCTCCACAATGGTTTGATGGTCCGATTTCCGCCTACCTTGGTCGAGTTCATGCTGCACTTCATGACTACAATGAACTTTTTCCTCCTGCTGCTACAAAACATGAAGAAGCGAAGAAAGAACTAAAAATCACAGTACCTTTTTTATGTCTTTTGCCCTTTATGGATTGCCTCCGGAGTACTCTGCTACCCGTGATCAGATTCTAGGGTCACCTGTGGTTCCTACTATGACTACAGCTTCTTTTGCTCTTCTACGAGTACTACCACAACATACTAGTGCCTCTTCCTTGCCTAAAGTGGGTGATACTTTTGCGCTTGCTTCTCAGAGTAATGGTTCGGGACATTCTCGGCATGGACAATCCAACTCGAAGAATCGCCCCAAGTGTGTGCATTGTCCTAAGATCGGGCACACTATTGATCGTTGCTGGAAACTACACGGAAAGCCTCCCCGTTCTGCTAATGTGGCCAGTATCTCACCAGCTGATACTCCTCCAACAACAGATCAGCCATGGGTCACACCCGCGACGTATGAGGATTTTCTTTAATGGTTTGAGAGTCGTCAGCCCTCAGGTGCCACTGCTTCGGTAGCACAATCTAGTAATTCCTTTGCCTGTCTCTCATAGTCTCCTTCTCTTGGCCCATGGGTGCTTGATTCTGGTGCATCCGATCACATTTCTGGTAATCGCTCCCTTTTCTCTTCCTTTTCTACAACTAGTTTGTTACCTACTATCACCTCTACCAATAGTTCCTAAACACAATCACAGGGAATCGGCACCACCCATCCCCTTCCCTCTCTCACCGTTGAGTCTGTTTTATTTGTACCTGGTTGTCCTTTCAATCTTCTTTCTGTTCACCGTCTAACCCAATCCCATGATTGTTTGATAACATTCACTAAAGACACTGTTACCTTGCAGGACCGGACTTCGGGAAGGACGATTGGCAGCAGATGTGAGTCTCATGGTCTTTATTACCTCTCTGCCCCACCATAGGCGTGTTCTACCATAACATCTCCTCTTACCATCCATGCTCAGTTCGGACATCCTAGTCTTCCTACCCTTTAGAAGTTGGTACCTAGTTATCTACTTTACATTGTGAGTCATGCCAATTAGGAAAACACACACGTCAATCTTTTCCTGAACGTGTCAATAAACGGGTTGCGTCCCCCTTTGCTTTAGTTCATTCCGATGTCTAGGGTCCCTCTAGAATAATAACCCCCTCTGGTTTTAAATATTTTGTTACATTCATAGATGATTTTAGTCGATGCACATGGTTGTTTCTAATGAAAAACAGGTCTGAGTTATTTTCCCTCTTTGAAAAATTTTGTATTGAAATTCAAACACAATTTGGGGTTCCTATTCGATCCCTTTGAAGTGACAATGCTCCGGAGTACTTGTCACATCAGTTTCAACAGTTTATGGTGTGTAAGGGTATCCTTCACCAAACTTCATGTGCTCATACCCCTCAACAAAATGGGGTAGCCGAACGCAAAAATCGGCACCTTGTTGAAACCACCCGGACGCTTCTTCTCCACAACCATGTTCCCTCATGTTTTTGGGGTGATGCGGTTCTCACCGCTTGTTACCTTATCAACCGCATGGCATCATCTGTTCTCAATGATCAATCTCCTCATTCTGTTTTGTTTCCCCATACACCACTTCATCCAATACCTCCTCGTGTCTTTGGTTCCACCTGCTTTGTTCATAACTTCTCGCCTAGACTTGACAAACTAACTTCTCGGTCCATCAAGTGTGTCTTCCTGGGTTACCATCGATCCCAAAAAGGGTATCGATGTTTTTCTCCTACCCTCAATCGTTATTTCATTTCCGCTGATGTGTCTTTCTTCGAGTCTGTGCCGTATTTTGAGTCTGCTTCCACTTCCCTCAACATCAAGCATTCCATCCCATCTCAGACTCCTCTTGTTCCTCTTCCCTTTGTTTCACAGGAAGACCCACCTGAGCATCCTCCACAAAATCGGCCACTTCAGATATATCAAAGACGTCCACGGCCCCAAGTAGCACCTGCACCTAATCCTACGGTTGAGGCTGAGACCATGATCAACTCTTCCCTGGCTCCAATTTCTTTACCGGATCCCAGACCTCCTCCTGACCTTGACCTACCCATTGCTCTTCGGAAAGGTACACGATCTACCCGTAACCCATCTCCTCTTTATGTAACTTTGAGTTATCACCGTCTTTCTCCTAAACTTTATACTTGTCTTTCGTCTCTGTCTTCTGTGTCTATTCCTAACTTTCCAGGTGAAGCATTATCTCACCCTAAATGGAGACAGGCAATGATTGACGAGATGTGTGCTCTCCAAAGTAGTGGTACCTGGGATCTGGTTCCTCTCCCCACTGGGAAGTCCGCAGTAGGGTGTCTTTGTGATCAGTTGGTAGATGTGTTCACCAAAGCCTTGAGGGGACCACGGGTTAATTATATATGTTACAAGCTTGATGCATATGATTTATATGCTCCAGCTTGAGGGGGAGTGTTGAAAATCAGGAGAGAATATTTCCATTTAACAGAATCATTGATTGATTTAGAGGAAAGTATCATTGATTTAGAGGAAACAATATCTCCTCTAATTATTTGTAATTAATGCAATAATACTATATATACTGGTATCTGTGTGAACTCAATACATACGGTTTTCTGCCTAACTTCTCTTTTTCTCTGTTCTTGTCCTTCAACAAAACCAAACACTTGTTAACAGTTTCAATGTTAACCAACTTTCAGGGATGTAATTTAAACAAAGGGATAATTACACTTTGTCTTGCATGTAGTTTCACCCTTCTCAAATAACCCTTTCATTGCTCCAGCTTGAGGGGGAGTGTTGAAAATCAGGAGAGAATATTTCCATTTAACAGAATCATTGATTGATTTAGAGGAAAGTATCATTGATTTAGAGGAAACAATATCTCCTCTAATTATTTGTAATTAATGCAATAATACTATATATACTGGTATCTGTGTGAACTCAATACATACGGTTTTCTGCCTAACTTCTCTTTTTCTCTGTTCTTGTCCTTCAACAAAACCAAACACTTGTTAACAGTTTCAATGTTAACCAACTTTCAGGGATGTAATTTAAACAAATTTCACCCTTCTCAAATAACCCTTTCATTTCTCTGTGTCACTTAACCCTCAACTTTGGTTCACGGTTAATCCAGTTATAAGTTATAACACATGCAGTGCATGTGAGCTAAACACACTTCAAGAAGTATGATGTTCTTAATTGTGCCTTTCTTTGCTAGAAATTAACATCACAGCAGGGAACTGAAAATAAGAGGAAGGTGGGGACCAAACGCAAGAAGTGAAACAGAATGATACTAATACATCCTTTGAATTTGCTGGAGGAATATGTATAAATTCCTTAGAAAAAGTTAAACTGGTGTGAGAAAAAACAGAGTAAAATAGCACTCAGTGAGGTACAAGTAAAAAACATAGCAGCAATATCTTTAATGTTTAATAAGCCACAACCAGAAAGAAAATGATTCAATAAACTGCCAATTGTGAATGAACTGTTCTGCAATTGGCAAACCAGAATAGTTAGCTATCATGGCTGCAAAGAAGCCTTACTTAGACAAATGATCGATTACCATTAATAGGACAGTGCATCCTAGTGATAGACTGATAGTTGTAAACCAATTAAAAATCCATTCCTCTATGTCCTCCTACATGTTATTGGATATTGGGAAAGGTTGAAATAACATTATTGCTTTCATGTTACTAAATTTAGCTTGCTGGTATGTGAAACATTTGCTTACAAATTGCAGAACATCTTTCCTTATCCCTTTCCAATGAAATTATGCTGCAATTCTAGCATGAGTTCTGGCCACTCCAGTCCAGCATGCCCCCCTATATTGTGGACATTTAGTTGCATGCATTGGTCTTGACAAGGCATCCACAGCTTTATTTTTTGTCTGGTTTATACTCAATTCAGTAGTTGAATCCTAGCAGTTGTATCACTTTGTTGGTCAGTTTGGATAACAAAGTCGTGACCGGTGACCTATCAACTATGAGTTGAATTTAGATAGTACTTGAATTACGGAATACATTGCCCTAACATATACTAAGTTTGCATCTTTAGTGGTGATATTTCCTTAAATAGTAAGCAATGGAAAAACTAAGGCTTAAAACAAGGAAATTCGTGTATGAAATGTGAAAATTGCTTGAAGTATAGGGGGTAATCTATTGCTGAAGAATATTATTTATAAATCCCAATACACATAACTGAATCCAATACAAATGAGTATATTGAACTGCCAAGGTACCTCATAAGTATATTAGTATGATTTCTGTAACCTAGAGCTATGTTGTGGCCCAAAAACAACATATTGAAGGAGCCACTCACAGTTGTCTCCTCAATCTCAATTCTGCGTAAAATGTTGAAATAAAATAAAATCAGACTCGGAGAAAGAAAGAAAGAAATATACACTAAAAGTGTGTGTATTAAATTAAATAAAAATAAATAAGTGGGCCAAAAGGCAAAAGAGAAAAAGTGTGACAAATAATAATAATAATAATAATAAAGTATTGCAACCTGACATTGGAGCTAGCTCGCTCCTTTATTACTTCCAACTGACCCTTAATATATTGTGCTGCCTTTTTCAATCCAGGACGCCCTTCCTATTAATAAGTGCACCAAAAGTCAATTCATAAAATCATGTCAGATTCATAAGATAATTGTCATCTATTGTACAACAAATTTTACAATATGAGGTGTGCTAAATAATGTGACAGAGATAAAAATAAGAGTTTAATTATAAAAGTTTTTACACTGTCAACTATTTTAAGGTAATTATTATCAAAATCAATAAATTTATCATATTTCATAGTTTGTAGTAATTGGATTTACAATGTTAGTGCATATACTATGTTTTCTAAAAATAAAAATATGAGTTATTGTATGAAGATGAAAAAGCGATGAGATTCCACTTGTTCGAAAGCGATTGATATCATGTCACACAATAAAGATCCCTAATTGTAAACAATATACTTAAAAAAACGAAATAACAGTGATCAAGTTTCACATTTCCAAATTTAAAAAAAAAGGAATTAAAATTGGCTCACTTGACGACCGTCGATCTCCTGGGACAACATTCGAACGTGTTGTACGGTTCTGGCTTCGGAGAATCGATCGAGCGGCGCGTCGTTCCCGAGAGGGTTCACGAACTTCATGTGGATTACGGAGTATGTCAGCGCCGACATGAGTCCGTACATGACCGCCAGAAGGACCAGTAATTTGACACCTGAGACATCCTCGGAAGACCCGAACACCATGTCAGCGTTTCCTCGGAGGAAGGAAAGTGGAGAAGGTGGATTGTGTTTGTTTCTGTTGTTCCTAAGCGTTCAGTTTCGTTTCATTTCATTTATAATAATAATTTATGTAAAATGATCAAATGGTTTTTGTTCGCTCCTCCAGTGTGCCAGTGACGTAAATGGTTGAAGGCAAGGGCGGCTAAGAGAAACATTACAATTTTGTTTTTAACGACTGCTGGATAGTTGAGCTGTTGTTTCTGAGTGAGTAAATTGACGCACTCAAATTTCCTGATAGTGGCGTGCAAGCCTTTTTCACAATTCGATTTGGATTGTCGGTTTTGTTTGGGCTTGAAAATGATTGCATTTATGGGTTTTGGGCCTACTGATTAGATATTGGCATGTTTAGTCACCTTTGGGAAGGAGGTCACCTTCACGTAACTTAAAATCTTAAATACAACTTAACTTTTTTTTAGATAATTCGTCCACTCCAAAAGAAGGGTTGTTGGAGTGTAACAAGGAGAGGAGGAAGAAAAGATCAAATATCGACAATATTTAGATACAGTTCTATAGGTGATGTATGTGTTGTTCACCAATTAGAATTTAAATTTCACCTCGGTAATATATAAAAAAAAGATTTGCATGAAAATATTATGCATATTACCAATGTAAAACTCTAATTATAATTGGTCAACAGTACATACAACATCTATATAACTGTATGTAAGTTTTGTTCATAAAATATATGTACCCATATGGTTGAGAACCTCTAGGCATACCTTAAGAAATCCCTTAAGCCCAACATAGGGCCGAACAAGCATCAGCCCTCTAAAGACCTAACGGTTCCAGCAAAGATTAGGGAATCTAGCTTATCCTAATCTAATCATTATCAAGATACAATTACCATATAATTTTTTATTAACAGTTAATGCCCATTGACCATATGGTCTATTAATATGTGTATATAAAGGATAGATTCTCGAGATATCACATTGTTCATTCTTGAGTGTCAGAGTGTCCTTTACAGGTACTCATTCCCTCGGTCTTATGGTAGAATACTTGACTGAGACTGATTTGAAAGATTTGGTGACAAAGTAAGAAATTGATAGGTATGATGAAAAAGGAAGAGAGAAATAAAAAAAATGAAATGAAAATAAGATTGAAGAAAAAGTAGGTCTCTCTCACACAAACATATCTCTCCAACTACAAACATCTTTCCTTGTGGTTTCACTTCATATGTGCTTCTCATTTTTATTTTAATTTTTGTGTTGCAGATTATTGGTGGATTTCCTTTCACAACAGATATTGTACTAATCTCTGGAACTGATTCAAGAAAGTTCTAGAGTAGAAGAGCGTGTCAATATGCTTACAGGCTGTTTCCACTTCTTTACAGTGTTTGTACACAAAATCTGGCATGTATATTTGTGTGCTTTCATGAAAAAGGAGAAAAAATATATAGTTCTTTACTTTGTTGTATGAGTTGGTCATTGCTTTGGAAGCCTGCTTCTCATGTTGATGGACATTGTTGGGGCTTATAAAATTGAGTGGTTAATTTGTATTAATTCATGTAATGGATGAAATTTGGGAGATATGTTTACTTTGCTTTCAAATTCATTTCTTTTGGCTTTTGGTTTGTCTCTAAGGACATTTTCTTGTTTTATTTTAATATTATACTACATTTTAATGAGTACCAGGCCACTCTTTACTAAATTGTAGAATATTTTATTGTAATTGTTATTAGGATGCTACATGCTTGCGTGTAATTGTTTGTTTGTTTGTTACTCTGCTCAATGTCAGGCACCTCACTGTCCATATCTGTTGGTAAGACTTTAATTGGAGAAGTGATTTTAGCTTCTTATTTTTTTCCTCTTACAAGTACTTATAGAGAAAAGTTTATGGAAAAAAAGCCTAACTACCAAATCATTTTCTATCGCATATTATTTCAAGAATTTTTTATATCATCAGAAGCTAGTATCACCTTTCTTGTAATCAAATATTGACTACTGGATACAGATCAACAAAATATTAAATATCAGTGTAAAAGTCAATGACTATCATCCAAATTTACTTCATTTGGAAAAGTAATTTTCGTAATTGCACCTAGCCTTAACTTATCATAAATATCACAAAATAATATCGACATATCTGCTCAATCCTCCATTATAACTTCCCATGATCATTTTCTTTTGTTAAAGCTTCATACTCTTTGAAAGTTTAAAAATAAATTTAATAAAGAAAATGGGTGTGATTGTATATAAACTTTAAGAAATGGGTGTGATTGTATATAAACTTTAAGAAAGAAAATCAAATCCTATAAAATCTTCTTAACTTCGTCATTTGGTTTCTTCTTTTTGTCTTCTAATTCCACGTACTTTATTCTCCTGCAGTTTGTGCCCTTTTTCGCTTGGTTCTATTTAACCAACCACTGTTCGTACAAATTCCGCCCCATAAAATTTGACCAAGTGAGCCCAATTAGAAAGAAATTGAGTCATGAGTACATGAGCAAAAACACTTTTTTAACACAGTATCTTCTCATTAAAAATTAAGAGACTAAAATTCATTTACAGGACCGATTTTTTCTAATAGATGTTTTTTCATACACAGTGAGAAAATCAAATCCTGACTAGTGAATGTCAAGGTTATTCTACCAATAGTATTAGTACCCCACCATGTTATCACTTTCTAATATTATCAAAAGAGAACCAAAAAAAAGGGAAGATGAAAAAGAAAAAGAAATTCGTCACCATAATTTGAAGTAGTGCTGCTCAAAGTTGATGGTTACTAGATGAATAGAATTGCAGAAATAATCCAACCATAAACCAGATACATGGCATGACATGATAAAAACTAACAAGAACAAGCAAAAAACACTAAATTAACATGATCCTAGAGTCAAGTTCATCATTACTACCATCCTAGATCCTAGTAAAACAACAAAAAGGTCCATAGCTCTCTTAAGGTCTCTAAATTCAGAAGCAGCCAACCTTTCAGGCCTTGATAGTTACACTGCATAAGCACAAACCAGATGGTCTTATATCAGAAGTCTGCCACTCAGATCCTGGTGCTGCATTTGGATCATACAACAAAGTCTTATATGAAGGCTCTTCCTTCAGTGAGAACAGCAACAACTTACCATCCAGTATCCCGAACCGAAAACCAATGCTTGAACTCCCTGTTAAAGGGACTGGTACCATTTTCCATGAATTGTCCTCTGGATTGAATATTGCCAACTTCCTCTGATTCTTCCACTCCATACAAAACAACTTCTTTTCCAACACTGCATGAGCAGTGACCATCACACACCCATTTTTCATCTCACACCAGTTCTGTTTCTTGGGGTTGTAGACATCAACAAACTTGGAGTTTCCAATTGTGAAGTTTGACCTTCCACCCATGACATAGAGTTTGCCCTCAAATCCACAGGCAAAGCAACCCCATCTCGGGCGACGAAGGCTCTCTATCGGCGTCCACTTGTCGGTATCCAGATCATACACCTCTGCACTGGAGAGACTGTCACCTGTTGCGCCATAGCCTCCAACGGCATAAACCAAGCCGTTGACTTCAGCACAGGCAAAGTCATACCGAGCCACATTCATGTTTGACAATCTGCTCCAGCTGCAATTGCAATAACAAACTTTAATAATAGCACTGTGCTAAGATGGTTCCTTGCAAAAAGGTGACATGTTTTGGTAACCCATAGAATATATAGCTAAATTAATAGTAAGAGGTGACCATAGACAAAGTCCTGCAACGTAAGAAAATAAATAAAGAAGCAAAGCACACTATAAAAGTAAGGCTGATGTATGATCAAGCATATTTCATGTTTCAGAATTCATGTAACAACATTGACAATGATTTTTTTAATCTTGAAAACCATTTTAAGCCTTTACATAACTGGGAAATTAAAACCATATAGTACAACAAGTCAATTTGTGTCAAGCCATTCCATCCAAGCTTTCTAGTTTTTATTTCCTACTTTCTAGTGTTTTGAGTGAAACAGTTGTCATAGAAAAAAAAAACCCATGTTACAAAAGTCAAAACCTTGTACCAGAAAGACTTCTAAACAGACACTTCAGTTCTAATTTCTAAAACCAACACAACCTACAAATGGATAAATTGTAATGAACGATAGAACTGGCAGCAGGATTATTTTGTCCCTATGTAAAAATTTACAGGCTCAAAAAATCAACATTACAGGTTTATATCTATCAAAACAAATTACAGATACCCAAAGGTTTCCCATACCAGAGTTTCATAAGCACACTAGACAATAGTTTCACAATCCTCCATTAACTCAATTATAAAGCAGGAATTATCATATCAAGTGTAATAAGTTCCCAAGGCATCCAGGTAAAATTACAGCAGAAAAGCATACCTGTTGAGGCAAGAATCATATTGGTAAACCTCTGCTGAGACAGATGCAGTTCCATCAATTGATGAATGACCAGCCATAACAAGGAGCTTTCCATTAAGAACCACTACCCCAAAGCCAGCCTTTGCTGGACCAGGCATTGGTGGAAGAGATCGGCGGTTATGACCGAGACAATCCATGACCTCCCAATGGCTCCCTTTTCCTTCACTACCGGCTGTCAAGATATAGAGCCATTCCTCAGGCATCCCAGCCAATTTTCGCACGGTTATAAATTCCTTGCTTCGAATAAAGCACCTCCATCTCTTACAGACACCACCCATGGCCGGGAAGTTCAAACGAGGCACGAGTGCAAGGCAGTGCTTTGAAACATCATCAGGCAGCCCAGGTAGGATGGGGCTACTACCATCATCATCATCATCATCCAGAGCCTCAGACCTCACACAATGATTGCTTTTTGTAAGAGTTGGTTTATCATGGTTGGTCAAATTGGGAAAACACATATTTGGCTCTGTAAATCTCTTCTTTTCAGCCACAAAACCAGGCATTTTTCAAATTAGGAATCACACATATGATGTACAATGAATATGTAGAGAAATTTCGTTGGCGAGTGGCCACAAATCAACCAAACAATGTGAAAATGTCTTACTGAGTAGTGAGTACAACTAATTAAAGAAATTCATGATACCCTTCACCAATTGGGATTCTACAAGACCAAGGCATAAAAGATGTCGCGGAACGAATAACATGAGCAGTATAAGAAGATGACTTTCTGTGCTTTATCCAGTCTGATTCAAATTCCATAACAGAAGTTATGCTCCTACAATAATCCTTCTTACTTGCTCTCTGCCAATTATATCTTAAGCTTCCAGAGTTGTATTTTCCCTCACACATTGCCCAAGTATCTATAAATTAAGGATAAAAGTTATTATATTTCAAAGTTAAAAATAGAAATTAACCAATAATATTCATTAGCAAAAACTGTAAAGTCATACCACAGTTGGCCATAGAACTTGCCAAGCCTTAGCCACCTGTAACTTTCATTTTCTTTAACTCCATATCAGCTGAATGAATCAAACTGAGAGGGGAAAAAAGTAGCACAATATTTAGAAAAATTGATCATTCAATTGGGGAACGAGACTTCAATTGAAAAATGTTCAATCTGCAGGGTTAACAAAAACAAATCACTATTCCTTTTACAGATATCACTCGGACAAGAAAGCATACTAAATGTTTGTAATCACTATTCCACCTTCAGTGTTTGCAGAAAGTCCACAAACACTTGTGATCTCAAAACAAAGAAGTAAGAAACTAAAGAGAAGAACTAAGTGAGAAATGTTTAAAAATAAAAAATACTAACCATTGCCCCTATTGAATTAAATCCAGGGATAGATGAAGTCATAATAAAACCACTCAATTGAAAACTACGAGGTGTCAATTGTCGTCTTGCACCAAAACCCGGAGCAAAAGTGGCCACTAGATGCGTTTATAAAGAAATGAAGCTAACAAGAGATTTTTTTTTATAAAAAAAAAAAAAAGGAAAAACACATCCAAATCCACCAACCAAAAAGAAAGAACCTTTCACTACAAGCCCAAGGGATTCATATTGATTTTATTGGTATGAAACCATCAGTAACCTCCACGGAGCACGAGGAGACAATCCTATTCGAGTCAAACAAAATAGAATCACTATAAACAACAAAGCTCTCCTTAATTCAGTTACATATCCAGAACTCGAATTTAAGATCACTTTTTAAATAAACCCAGGATACCCCTAGCCGAAATTCAAAGACTACGAATTTGAGATCACTGATTAATATAAAAGAGCTTTTATATTTTTATGTATTTATAAATAAGACTTTATCTCAGGATCTTAATAAATTTGCAAGTGTACATGAACCTCAGCTGTTGAGAACAGAGACATCAATGAGAAATAAAAAAAAAAACAAAAGGAATCCAATCGAATCTGAGGTTTCAGAAACAGGAACACACGTTTTTAACATTGTCCTTCGGTTCTGGAGAGAGGACAAACAATTTTAAGACAACCGACTAACATGACAATGAGTACAGGAAAACAAGAATCCTATGTAGCTATAAGCCTATAACAAAGCAAGAGACAACAAACAATAAGAGTGTGTAAATAAATCCTATGTAGATCTGTAACAGTAATTGGAATAATAAGAAAACTAAACAAGAATGAAAAAAAGGAAAGAAGAGGAACTTACAAGAATAATAATGAGGTTGAAAGGAATAAGAGAAGGATAGTTTTGTGTAGGAAATATAGATAGATGTGTTGGGAAGAAGAAGAAAGGAGTTGTTGTTGGTGGCGCTGTAAGAAGCAAAGTGGAATTTATAGGATTTAGGTACCAAAACGGTCGGAGACAAGATATTAGGATAACACTGACACAATCTCACCACGTCAGGACTTGTTTTTTTAATGATAAAGTAAAACAGCAGTGTTTGCAATTGGAATTTCCTAACATGACACCTCTGCTATTGCAAAGATCATTTTTCTTATTATAGGTTTTTGCTTTGTTTGAATTAGTCTACTAATCTATTTAAAGATTGGGAAACAAAATGTCTCATCAACTCAGTTTACCTTGTTAAAGATGTGAATTGTAAGTATACAATATATTATATTTCTTTTCATAAAGTCTATTGTGAATGTCTTTTGATAAAATAAAAAAAAATTAACAAGATAACACTAAAGAGTTTTTTTTTTAAAAAATATATATATAAACTAGCATGCAGTTAATAATCTAAAGATTACTTATTTTTTTTTTATAAATGTTAAAAGGAATATTCTAAGAATTTAATTTATTTGCAATGTTAATGTAAAATCTTCTTTGACATACGTGTAATAGGATTTGATTATATTACTACAACATCTAATTCATTAATATAAAGCAACGATAGGATAAATCCTGTTAAATGTCTGTGTATATAAATTAAATTCATATTTTAAAACTGAACTGTTTTATTTTTTAATTTAATGGATTATCAAATATGCATAATATACTTTTGGCTTAATTATATTTTGGTCCTCTAATTTATTTATTAAGTTTAATTTGGTCATCTTAATATTAAAATATTCAATTAAGTCATGTAATTTTTAAAAATAGTTCAATTAGGTCCCTTTACTTTTAAAATATTCAATTAGGTCCTTTATTTTTTAAGATGGGTTCAATTTGGTCCCACTTAAAACCAAATTTAGTCCTATTTTATAATTTTTTTTGAATAAGATGGAAGAATTTTAAAAATTACATGACTTAATTGAACATTTTAAAAATTAAGAGGACTAAATTGAACCTAATAAATAAATTAAAGGACCAAAATGATAATTAAGCCTATATTTATTTTAAAGGGATTGACAATGTAAAATAGTTTTACACGGACATTCAATCACAAACCACCGTATATGATAAATTTGTTGACTTTTACAAAATTATCTTACAAGTCATATCAAAGGTGATTTTGTGATTGAATGATCGTTTAAAATTGTTTTACACTGTTAGTGTATCACCATTAAACTATTTTTTTTGTATTCAAATCATTTTGATGAATAAAATGGGTGAAGAGTTTAAATTACTCTTATACTTTTCGCCACTTGAGCCACATCAATTATGGTTTGTGATTATCGTTTTTGATCAATGGGAAGAAAAAACAAGGAAGAAAAAAGGAATTAAGGTGACATTTATTTACAATTATGTTTTCTCTTTTCACTTTTTAATTACAAAATTGTCACTTTATTTTTATTTAATTTTCTGTTTTCAAAGATTTGTACAGGAAATAGAAAAAAAAATTATTTTTAGTATTTCCTTATAATTAAAAAGTGAAAACAAAAAATAAAAATAAAAAATAAAATTGCAAGTAAACATCTCCTTAGAAAGAGATGCCTATAGCATCAGCCAACACATGTGTCTGATCAATAGCAGGACAGGTTTGTGATTATCTTTAAATATGTTTATTATTTTCATATTAATTGATTATTTTATAATTATGGTGCATGATCATTGATTAGTTTAAGTGATAAATATTTTTACAGAAACATTAATTGCACGTATTTTTTTTTTTTTACATGCACTCGCGTAAGTCAGAAAATTTTTTGATAGCTTATTGTCTCAATTATCACTTATCGATTATCTTACAGAATATTGTATCTATCTACAGCTAATATTTTGCTTTTCAAGCAAGCTCCATTAAGAGCCAAATACTTTGAATTCCATCTCCATCAATGATCTTCAATAACCACTTATTGATCTAGTCATGTTGTGATGAGCCATTGGTGGATATGCACTGTGCCCTATCTTCTTTCTCGACTTTTTCCTCTTATTGTTGACATTTGTGGCCTTGTACGAGCCAGATTTTTTTACTTAAAATTAATAAGAATAATGCTAATGGTAGGAAAATGATCAATTCATGATTTTTACAGAATTATTTTTTTGCATAAAATTAATGAGAATAATGCCAATGATAGGAAAATGATCTATTCGTGGTTTTCACTTCTGCCTTTACCTCCTCTAATTTCCGTGATCTTTTTATTTTATTAGTGGAAAGTAAATTTGTGCAAAGTTGTTCCCTACCAAATAACCCTCATTAATTGAAAATTGACTTGTACCAAAACATTATTCAGGCTTAATTGTAATTTGTGTTCTCATATTTTAATTTATATATAACGTCAGTTTGCATAATTTTAATCGTTCATATAAAGTTTTTATAATTTCTGAATTCTTAAAATTAGGTCTCAGAAGTCAAATCCTAAACGTTGTCTAATAATTATTAAGAATGGAAGTATGTAACAAAAATTAATTTGTATAGCAAAGAAAATAATGTACAAAATATTCAAATAAGAAAAACTAATGCCTAGAGTTAGTACTTTGAAGCTTTTTTTTTTTTTTTTTGCGTTTATTTTGATCCAATATAAAAGAAAAAAAAAAGGAATCAAATCAGCATTTTTTGAAACAGTAAAAATAAATTTGTTGAATTTGTTTTGATTTTACAAAATTTTGCCAAATCAAAATCAAGGTAGTGTTTGGTTTGGTTGATTTTGTTTTTCTTTTTTTAGTTTCTCCCTATTCACTCTTCACTTTCTCAAGTAATCTCACTTTAACTAAAAATAATAAAAGATATCTAATAATTTCTATTTTGATTTTACAATTTTTTATTTTAAACTTTAACTTTAAATTAACTTTTATTATGTCTCAGTCCCCTTAAGCAATATTTCATATTGTCATGTAGATGAAAAAAATATGGTTAAAAAAGGAAATGTCATTAAAAATTATCAGATTCTTTGACAAAGATTATAGTCATCAATAAAGTTGGTAGATATTTTACACATATCATGGGACCCAAAAAATCAACTTTTAAGCTAAAGAAATAGATTAAGCATAACCAAAACTAACTTGAACAAATATGGATTAGTTTAATTAAATATATGTTTTTATAATTTGAAATAAGGGAAAGGCTTGGAGTTTATTTATTTATATGATCATGTTTACTATGCAAAACGACATCAAATTATGTACATAAATAACTAAATAAACACATAAAGGACGTTATTTTGAATAATTATTTTTAATTAAAATGATATATATATATATAAGAAAATAAAAAAGAAAATAAAAGGACATTCAAATTGATTGATTTAGATAACAGGTAATCGAATTTTAAAATAATGACACTGATATCTGAATAAAAAAAATATATAACCAAATTTCATTAGTTTAATTTAGTACAAAGTGAACACATAATCAAACCGACACAACTGAAAGTCTGAAATGGTTTGGTTGATTTGTTAAATTCATGGAATTAATTGAAACCAATAAACGTCCTTAATTTATACCATAAAAAAAGTGACAGTTGTCTTAATAAATGCTAAAGTCCAAGTGACGCAATAACCAATTCTTCTCCCGCGATTTGGTCAGAAAGGAATATCATTTTTTTTATCCATTAAAGGAATATCATATACTCCTATATAAAGTAAAAATTGAAAGCACCTATAAAAATTCAAGATAGTTGACAAATTAGTTTTCTAATTATTTATTTTTATGATCGGATTTGGATTGGTATTCCAGCTCAGCCTCAGCCAAATGCGTTTAGCTAATTAACTCCTCGGAATGAATGAAATTTCTTCACTCCAAATTGCATGATGACACCTGATATATCTAACCGATCCCTGCTTGTTTTTTCTCACAAAGATATATATCTGAAAGTTAATTAATAATTTTGAGGAGTAAAATTTATTAAGACAAGTTTTATCTCTCTGGTTAAAGTTTTCTACATATCAGAATTCAAGTGATGAGGATGCTTCAGGGACATAGTTATTTATTTATTATGTGGGGTTTTCTTAATCTAATCAATTCCTTCTTATGTCATAAAAAATATTTTTTTCATTTTTTAAAATGTTAAATTGCTTCTTGGTATAAAGAAAAATTAAAAGAGTAATAGATATTTTAAAAAAAAAAATAAGAGTAATGTTATTTTCACTAAAAACATTTATAATAATCATTTATATCTCAATTTTTTTTCTATCTCTCTCTTCACCACATCAGTCATTTTATCTCATCTCTCTCTCTCTCTCTCTCTTATCTCTCTTCTTGTAATTATCGAAAGTGTTATAGAAGAAATAAATAAGTATAACATTACTCTTTCAATAAATATAAAGGTAAGTCTAAAAAAAGTGATATAAAATAATGTTTCTTATATATATATATATATAAAGAGAGAGAGAGAGAGAGTTACAAGCATCAGTTAATTAATTTAATTCTTTAAGTTATAAAAATAACATTTTAATTGATGAAATTATTATAATAAGGACTAAAATAACATGTATTTGATAGTTTTAAAAGAATTTTTTTTTGTGTGTACATAATTTTAAAGATTGAAATGATATTTTTATGATTTTAAAAAATAAATTGACTGATACTCATAATTTCAAATACTAATTTAGTACTATATTATTCCTGTATACCCTGTAAGCATGCATATACCAACAATTACAAGTGTGCAGGATTACCCTTTCCATAAATAAAACCAAAGAAGATTATGACAATTATTATTTTCAAGAAAAAAAACCTATTCTGGTATGTTGCGTGCGTTGCCCCACTAGAATCTATGATTTTGGTTCTCTTTCTATTACGACTTGCCAATTAATTAAAACCAGTCGCTCCAAGAATCAGAATAAAATTCCCAATTTTCGCCAGCGAAGTGCGAAATTTTTGTGAAACTTAGGCCAATAGTAGTTGATTTTATTGATGGTCGATTATATATACATAGATCACCACAGATTTTGAGATTCCAAATTGATGGTGTGTTGAATTTGGATTTGCAGCATGCGTTGATTGCTACATCGATTATTTGCTAGCTATAATTCAAAGTGTGGCTCAACTTTGAAGTTACTGTGATATATTTAATTTAATTTGTTGCATGTACATACATGTGTGTGGTGAACCAATGCTCCCAGTTTATTGGACGTTGAACACTCTTGTGTCCAATTAACATCAACTACACTCTCGTGAATCAGACTATTTACAAGTACGTTTGTTGATGTAGAATTCTTGGTGCTGTCTCAATCTCTAGAATTCTTGGTGCATATCTGCTTGAGATGTGTTTGGAATGGAGAGTTTTGTGCCATATTTTGAAATGAAGGCTATGTTTGGATTATTTACAGAAAAAGATGTGATATAATGGAATGAATTAAAATGAAATGAAACACTTTCATTCCATACATTATTTAGATATATTGTGGTAAAATAGAATAGAGTTCTCATTCTATTATATTTCATCCTCATTTTATAATTTAAATAATAGAACATAATACTATTCTCTTTTATTTCATTTTCTTTCATCAATCTAAATATAACTAGAAAAATAAAGAGGAAAGGAGCAGTATGGGAAAAAGTAGTAGGAAAGAAAAAATAAATAAAAAAAGATATATTTTTAAGTTGTCTGGATTAAGGAAAAAAAATGGGGAAAAATTTTATTTTTTCTTTATTTAGTTAATTAAATAAAAATGTAAGAAGAAAGAAAATAATTTGTTGATGTAAAGACATCCTTATAATGAAAATGATTACTTTCATACAAATGGTGCATTCACACTAAATTTTGATATTTATTATATGTTCTCCATCTGTAGGGAGTAAAATATTTACGGGTTCAGGTTTGGTGTAGTTTTAAGAACTCTAACATTCAAATTAATGATCGTAGGAAATGAATTGAGAGTAAAAAATTAAAGTGAATGTGTATATTGTATCATAGACATGTTTATATGATTTTTCATATAAATTCTGCTTTTTAGGTAAAAATATATTTTTAGGTAATAGAGATTTTAACCCTAATATGTATTAAAAAAAAGTAAAAATGAAGTTATATTAAAATATTAAAGAGAAATATGATAAAATAATAATAATAATAATAATAATAATAATAATAATAATAATAATAATAATAATAATAATAAGTTACAAGCTACGTATATGCTATAAGTTATTAGCTTAAAAAGCTTGTAGTTTATAAGCTATAAGATAGTGAAATAAGTTAGTTTACTAAACAATTGTGGTCAACAAACTTATAAAGTAGTTAAATAAGTTATAAGCCAGCTTAAATGTAATGTGAAACACACTCGAGATTAATTTTCATGCAGGAACATAAAAACAATTGTAACATTTGTAAAGATGTAAAGCATATTACTAACCACAAGTTCACGATATATAAATTAACTATAATAAGTGACAACCAATATTGCATGGATAAATTTTTTTAACAATTACAAAAATAAAAATTGCTATATTTAAAAGGATCTCAGACAAAAAATAATAGATGGGCAAGGAGTCAAGGACTCGCACGTGGCTTGAAATTGAGCAAATACCACCAATTGGGAAGGAATGATGTTTCATTTTTTCTAAGGTAGGTAGAGAGAAAGTCTTTTGTAGTTTCTGATGATGAAGAGAAACTTTTGCTCATAATTATCTAAGAGGAGGGATCCACTTACTTCAAGAGTAAGTTTTTTACTCACCATTCATTTTCTTGAAATTTAATAGTTATAATGAGTAACTAATCTTAATCATTAGATTTTAAGAAAATGAATGATGAGGATGAAGAGTAAGTCTCTTATACTTACTATTGGAGTAAGTGTATCCCTCCTCATTATCTAATGCATGCTTTTTAGTTGTATTTAGAATGTGTTTAGGTAAAATTAGATGATAAGTTAATTGGAAGTTAAAAGCTAAAAAAGTTAGCTTCAAACTAAAAGAACATAATTGATTACTTATTTACAAGTTGAAATTTATAATCATATATTTTTAAATAATTATAATTTTCATATTTTATTTTATTTTACTTCAAATCATTTATTATCTTAAAAATTAGGGTAATGATTTTTTAATTTTATTCTCATTTATAATATTTTTGTTTAAATGAAATGAGATAATATTTATATTATTATTTTGATGTTTATATTATAGAAAAATGAGATTTTATGTTTTCATTAATTTTTTTGAGAGAAATTTTCATTAATTTTTTAAGGGATTAGTCAATTACTTTTGAAAAATAAATGGTATTTATTTATTTGGTGAATGAAGTATTTGTATTTTAAAAATATAAAATTTAATAAAATAAATTTTTATTTCTTTAAAATTAAATATATTTATTTTTTAACCTTTGTATGAATAAAATTCTAAAATTTGGGTTAGCTTGGTCCATTTGAGCTAACCCGATAGAAGCTACAAAATTTTAAATTAAGTTAGGTTGAAATAATTTAAATGTGAATTATAAAAACTTATTAAAAATATAATTTTGGTTTCTCTTTTTTTAAGTTTAAAAATTTTAATTTTAATTTTTTAATATTTTTATTAAATTAAATTGATCTTTTTGTCAGTTTTTATTTTAAGAATATTAATTTTGACTAACATGACAAACATCCTCCTAATGTGACATCTTTCATAAATTGTCATGTGTCATCAAGTTACTAAATTAGCATAATAAGTTGGCGAAATGATCAGGATCTAATATAGACATTAAAAAACTAAAATAAAACTATTTAAACTTATAAGATTAAACTGAAACAAAAAAATAAAATAACAAAGAATATGTATTTTAGCATTTTTAAGACTTTAACTTCTTAAATAATCACTTCATTCAATTAAATAGCAGTCCAAATAATAATAATAATAATAATAATAATCACTTCATTCAATTTTTAAGACTTTGAGTCTCTGACCAGTGTAGGCATAAGCATAACTCACGAATCATTTAATTTTTAGATTAGACTCAATTAGGTTAAATTAAGATATAACCTCAATTTTTTAAATCTAACACATATTATATATCGAATTATTTGAATTAATCCCATTAAATTCATTCAAGTTTAACATTTATAGACTTAATTTGATGTGACTCATTTTTAACCTATAC
Organism: Pueraria montana var. lobata; assembly: GCA_026413185.1. Lineage (NCBI taxonomy): Eukaryota > Viridiplantae > Streptophyta > Magnoliopsida > Fabales > Fabaceae > Pueraria > Pueraria montana. The sequence goes on along the minus strand of CM048648.1, from coordinate 20,547,506 downwards.
AGCATGAGTGTTGGGTGTGTTATTACTTATTTGTCAATTATCAAACTTTCATTTAGTGGAGAAAAGAAAAGATTCAAAGTGGGGCGCATTGCATTGATGGAGAAAAGCACTCAAATCTATAAAAATAGTCGATATTTAATTTTTATCATTTAAAGACCGCCAAAGGATAGGGTAGCCAACCCACTACCCCAGCTCTGAAAATCCAGCACAATATTTGACTTTTTCGTCTAGTACTGTCTATTATTATTTATTTATTATTTTTACATTTTATATAATTTATTTCTTTTTGGTTTCATATTAGTAGGTCCTGAATTTTTTAGAATTTTTAATTAGGTCTTTAAATTAAAAAAAATATAATTAAGTTCTTGATCTTTTAAAATTTTTGTAACTAAGTTCCTAGAATTAGTAAAATCGCTATTAATTATTATTTTTGTGACGATTTCAAGTCAACATAAACTAAATTCAAGGAATCAATTATAAAATTGTAAAGGATGAAGATTCAATTACAAATTTTTTAGTTTAGTGATCTAATTAAAAAATTTCAAAAAAAATGAGGGAGTTAACGATGTATTAAACCTTTCATTTTCTTTTTCATAAAGGTAAAGTTGAAAAGATAATAATAATGTCATCTTAAAATTTTAAAATGAGAAAAAAGAAAATCAGAAACAGAAACAATTTTTTTACAAAAGAAAATGATAGGTAAAAAACGAAGGAAGTACTTATTAGACAAACTTTGTAATATTATAGGTTTTTTTAGTGTTACCTTTGTAATATAAAAACTAATCATTTTAGTTGAGACAATTTTTCTCCTTCATAAATCTCAAAAATCAACTCTTCTAACACTTGGTATGAAAATAAAGGATAAACTCCCCCGAAATTAAACAAATTGGAAAGAAATGTAGTGTCCCTGTCACGATTACATTGAAAGTGATTAATTTAAAATATATAATTATTTTATATTCGAAAAGAAAATTCGTAACATAAGAAAAAATTAAAAATAAATATTTTGAAAAGGCTAAAATTTTAAAAAAGAAATTAACAGAAAAAGACAGCATTAAATCAATCTACTTCCTTCGGAAATAGCTAAAGTATTTGCTTGAGAGATCCAATTCCAGCGAAAGATCAGAACGAAACTATGCATTAAAGACATGGTGTAATTTATATCTCCTCCAACTCGATCTGTCATCTATAGTAAGTTTTATCTATAGGTCCCTCAACAAGACAATGGTCCAATAGTTTTTTATTTTTAAATATGATTAAAGTTGGGTTGAAAAGGAATACTCAGTTACAACCATAAGTACCACCGTTGGTGCTGTTAGTGAGGATGGGGTGCAATACATTTCAGGAAGAAAATGAAATGTCATTTCTTTGAAGGGAGAGGAGTGGTAGTTATCCTAAATATTATATTTTTTATTAAATACTTTTATTTTAATTTATTCATGAATACGTTACTAAATTATTGTCATTTGAAATTTGCTCTATAAAAGGTTTAAATTTGGGGTTTGTTAGGGTATTGGCTAAATAATTAGTAATGGAAATTTTTTTAATAAAAAAACTTTAAAAATGTTTTAGAAATCACGGTTACATTATTAGTATTTTTCAATAGAAACTTTTCACTTTTGAATTTTAATAGTTAATAGCATTTGCTTTCACTTTTCTCAATAAATTTGATTGACTTTTCAAAACAAAAAAATTGCATTTTCTTTTAAATTTCCATAAATGGATGAATATGCCACGAGCTTGTAATTTTGTTGCTCCTCAATCTAATAATTACATCTCTATTTTTCTCGCAATAGGGATTATATTCAATATACCTTCTTTCAATTAAAACAAATTTCAGATTGATAAAAGTGAAGCAGTACGAAACATTAAGATTTGTTAAACCTTGGACATTGCTTTGCATAAGGATTATTTTCCAATTTTAACAGGTATATTAAGAAGAAAATAAACTTTCCAACCATTCCAAGGGGACTTTGGTCTTTAGAAGCAATATGATAAACTGGTTAGAAGCTAAGCTAAAGGTTCAAATTCATTTGATAAAGGAAGTTTTATTAAAATCTCTATTCTTTCCTTTTTCTCTTCTCTATTTTTCTCCATTCGGAAAATGAAGGCTGAAGTATAGCTTAGAGTTATGAACTAGATAGAGTATTGAGTATTTGTCTTCATATCAATATCTGAAAAAACAAAAATCATATCCTCATACCCATACCTACACAGCTAGCAACACAGAAAGCAAGTTTTCATTTCCATACCCTTTAGATACGTATATATCCATATTCAGATCCATTATCCATACTATTCATTGCCGGATTTTTTTTTGCTGACTATGGTATTAGTACAGATTATTCATCACCGAAAGCAATGACTAAACTCTGTCAGGAACCGTAAACGCATACCAAGGTGAGTATTCCCCTCCCAACATGATTTATTTCATACCCAAAATGGCATCACCAGGATTTGAATCCTTGACCACTTGGTTAAGGGACACAAACTGCTATCACTTGTGTCAACCAATGTTGGTTATCCATACTTTTTTTTTATCAGTAGGAATGTTGGTTATCCATACTTTAGTTAAATGATATATATTTTTCTTTTGATCAATTTATTTTATAAACTAATAAAAATATTATTTTAATATTAAAATTAACTTTAAAAAATCAACAAAAAAAATTGATTTAAAATACGTCTAACTCAATTAAAAAATATTCAAACATTATAAGACTTAATTAAGTTAAACATAATAAAATAATTGATTACAACACATTGTAATATTTTAACTTTGAAAGAAAAATTATATACAACATGAACTATCGGAATTCGGACACAAACCAAAATATAAAAATATAAGTATTATAAATTTACTATATTCATTTATATTATGCAGATATGGGATAGTACGAATATTAAAGGATTTATTATCTTTTTAATCCTTAAACTTTTTAGAATTTCTATTTTAAGTCCTTAAACTTTTTATTTATATTTTTAGTCTCTTAACTTTCTTTTTCATCCTTACTTTTAGTCCTTTAAATTTTTTAAACTTTTTGTTTTTAGTCCTTTAAGGAACTAAAAATAAAAATGGAAAAAAAGTTAAGGAACTAAAAGTAATGACGAAAAAAAAGTTAAAGGATTAAAATCAAATAAAAAAAATTTAGGGACTAAAAACAAAAATTAAAAAAAAATTAAGAACTAAAAAGATAATAAACCCATACCTATACCCATTCCTATAAATACCGGAACCTATACTTGTTTAGGAGTATTTTTTTTTTCTACAATATGAATCCAAATTTAATTATTGTCAATGAATGGATAGGTCAAGCATGGGCCTACTAATCAAGCCTATGTAGCCTTTCTATAACTATAAGCTGAGCATGTGAACTCTTTGGGTTGATTGAATCAAACTAAAATAATATATATTAAGACAGTATTTTGAAGAACTTCTATGGAGATTATTTGAACTTAAAAAAAAATAATGATTTGCGATTTTTATAATATTTCAATAAGTTTCTTGGTGGTCCTTATCAAAATAAATTCTTTTTAACCTATTAAAAAATAATCAAATTTGAAATATTTCTTATGTGATAAAAATATATATATATATATATATATATATATGTACTTAATTAAGTTATTTGGTCAGTTACATTCGAATAAACTGATATTTTACTAGATGAATTCATTTAAGGTAGCTCACAAGCCCAATAAGGCTAATCTTTTTCGCTTCTAAATGTTTTTTAAAAAAATTATACATAATAACTTAATGCAGTAATATTTACATCATACAAGCAACAAATTCTAAAACGAAACATGAAATAGTCCAAGCTTTCAAAACAAAGTTAGGAAAAAATTCATTAAGTAAATTATCAAATTTCATATAATTTAAAAATTAGTTAATATTATATTGCACTAATTTACACGCGAGAAAGTTTAGGTAGCCTAACTGAACCATCAGTCTCACACTGACTCGTTTTGTAAACTCTAATGAAACACTGCATTGTTCATTCGAGGTCACAGCAAGGATTTGATGACTCATTAAAGTGAAGAATTGCACTTTAAAGAATAATATATATTCACAATTGTTGACTAGAGAATCAACAGATCTTTAGAGGAAAGCAAAAAATACTCAGAATTGACAGCAAAACGAGAAGAGCACATTACCAACCAGGGCTACAACAAAAAAAAAAGCTTGAGTTTGCAACTTACATACAACTTGAGCTACAAAAACCCTTTGGCCTGGGACAAAACCAATTTCTTTGAAATCCATAAACAATTGGAGCACAAATTTCGTGAAAGTGAGAAAGTAGGAGAACCAAGTGTACAATTTAGCCTAAAACAAATTGTGCAAATTCCATCAACAGGTCTATCAATCATCCAAAGTCTAACAAGCAACAAATCGATTCATGACTCTAGATAGAAGGTTATCTCTTGAATAGCTTACGATTATCATTTCGGTACAGATCCATAAGTGCTTTTAGTGTTATTCTCCAATTAGAATTGGAGTTTCACCTCAGTAATCTATGTTGACTTTCGATGAAAACTTTTATTACGCAAATTAATGTTGACCTTCGATGAAAACTTTTATTACGCAAATTATCAAGAGATGAAACTTCAATTCTAATTAGAATACAACACCAAAAGCATGTATAGAACTGCATCTAAGTTTTGTTTTTTAGATAATCACCTCATGAGAATGATTAAAAATTTAAAATTGTACACTTAAACTAAAACCACAAACCATCAAGGGTTAGAACACAGGAGCGAAATGTTCCTCTGCCCCCATCATATAAATCTAAAATCTAGAAATCAGGTAAAACAGGAAAATGGCTAACCAACACAACCACACAACTACAAGCAATGTCTAAAAGAAAGCAAATATATGGTTGTACACTCTAATATCCACTGAAGGGGAAAAGGGTGGGAAGACAATAGGAACTGCAGATTACTGTCAAAGCATCAAGTACTTCAAAGATATATTATCCCCAAAAGAGTTAAAAAATAAAAAACCTACTTCTTAACTGGTTTCTTCTTTTGAGTTACATTGGCAGATGGTTGTGGCTTGGGATGCTTTTCTACCTCAGTTGGATCCAACCACGTAAGAGGATGGCGATTGAAAAATGGCCAATTGGGGACAGTAAGCAAGGTGGTGAAAACCACACCCCCAGCATATATGAGAATCATCATTTGGAAAGAAGCCATAACATATCCAGTTGCAAATGCCATCACAGCAAATGCAAGCAGCAGTATCTGCATCAGTTGCTCCGCTAGCTTTTGCCCTTGCCAATCCATCTAATCAACAACAATTAAGGGGGAAAAAATCGCAGCATCAGCAACTCTACATGCTAATTGAGATCATACAATAGAATGCCACATTCAATAATTGAGAAAATTAGGGCAAAAATTTGAAGTGTTCTAAGGAATTATCTCTGCAATAACACAAATTTCTGGATCAGATCTGGGACAACCGTAACATGTGTTGTGTAATAGACATGGTCTAGGTCTATAATTTAAAATTTGGGGAAAGGGGAAACTGAGATAAAAAGTGAAAACAAAAAAAAAAAAGATGAATTACGCAGAAACACGACGAGTCGTATAAGCATCACGGTGTTTAGGGAAATAAAACCCCAAAGAGTGTCGTCTGCAGAATGGGGTTTGGCACGAGTGTGTGTGATGTGAATGCTTAAAGGGGAAAAATCAAATATGAGAAAAAAAAAAAAAAGTGTGATGATACCTTTGGGAGAGACAGAAGAGGAAGATGATGATAACGAATGAACGCCCCGGAAAGTGTAGCAGAACGCACGCAGTGAGAGTGAGGCACTCAAACCAACCTCGTCGAGTTCTAATGTCTGAATTTTAACGCCGAGTTTATACTTCAAAGAAATTTTAACCACTTTCTTTGTTTTTTAAGGTTAAAAAAAAAAAAAAAAAAAAAGCTACAAGTTCTAAATTATATTAAAAAATAAAATAAAATGTACTTAAAAAATTATAATTAAATTGTTAAATTTATAAATTTTTTAATTAGATCTATAATTAAAATTTTATTAAATTCTGTCGAAAATAAATATTTAAAATAATTCAAGGACTATATTATTAGTTTAATTATTTAATAAGTTTTTAAATTATTAGAAAATTATTTTGATCCCCATATTTAATAAAACCCGAAAAAAATGTTAATGAAATCTTAATTAGAAAATCAATTAACGATAATTTATAAATTCAAAAACCTAATTAATTACCAATTTCTAGATTACCAAAACTTATTTAAAAATTTTCAAATAATTCAAAATTTACAACTTAAGTTAACTGAAATTTAACTTCAGTATTCTTTTTTCTTTTTCTTTCTTTTCACTAAAGGTTCATAGACTCATAGTATACCTTTCTTATTAATACTTAAAAACATTAATGAAAAGGAACAAAACTGTAAACAATTTATTAATCATTTAATGATATAAAATAAAAACAATTATAAATATTTATACTCTATAATTCAGTTTTTTTTTATTGAAATATTAGTACAAAAAAAATTTACGTAACATTCCACCGTCAAACCCAATAATCTAGATGAAAAGTTAATATAGATAATTTAAAATGTAATTAGAAAATAGTAGTACTCTATTGATGAAAAATAATGAAAATATCTGAATATGAATTTAATTTCAAGACAGCAATAATATAAATTTTTTATCTCTAGTATATTTTCTTGCATCATCCAAAAATTAATTACAATGAATAAAAATATAAAATCCTTTAATATTATATTACATTTTTATAATTTATTGTTTTTGAATAAAACTTACACATAATTCATTTTAATTAAAATCAATTACAATTGAACAATAATATTAAGAAAGCAAAACAACAACTCATGTTTATAACATTTTGTCTCTATATTATTTATTTCATCTCACACTTCTTAATTCTTATACTTCTTTCTTTTATGTAAATAACATTTCTCTAATATTAATAAACATATATGACATGAACTAAATAAATAATAATTATAATGTAAAAATCTTTATTTTCATCTAGCACTACATTAACAACTGCACCTGTTCATCAACCAAATATTTCTACAAAGTTGGGCCGCCAAAAATTGCATGCTAAGACTGTTTACACTAGCTAATATGACAAAAATATTGGATCTTGAATAGTTTTCAAGAAATTCAAACTCAGGCCTAAGAGGGGATTCAAAAATAATTTTCAACCAACACACCTCATTTAGAACCTCACATCTTCATGACTACCAATATGCTCTACTTCCAATGTGGGACTAAAAGGGCTTTCTATCTATTTGCCACATCCTCAACCAACTCAGTCAGCCCTCATGATATTTTAATACTATAAGTGGCTCCTTAATAATCTTTTTCATAAGCACAATGATTGGGACCTCTCCTTTGGTCTTACGTTGGATTCTATTCGGAATGCTAGGAACCAATTGATATTAATAGAATGGTAGGAAATGTTCAGACAGCGCAAAATCTTCAGCAGAATGTTCACATGGATTCTCAGACCTCTCAGCTGCGTTCAGTGGACAGCACCTAAGGTTGACTTCATCAAAATTAATTGTAATCCTAGTGTCAATAGAAATAGTAGTCAAGCTGCATGTCTCGGTGCTATGAAAGATCACTTGAGGGAATTTCATTGATTCCCTTGCTATTAAATTGGTGGGTGTTCGATCACTACAGCTGAAATAAAGGCTTTTTTTTCATCTTTTAAAATCTGGTCGGGGGAGGAGCTTTAGAAATATTTTGCTTGAATCATACTCTCTTGTGGCCGTTACTCTCAGCTCCAAGGGCTGCCCTATTACGCAAACCCTTCTCTTGTGCAGCAGGTTCAACTCATGATCCAGTGTTCTCATATTTTAGAGTAGCAAATCAGGTGGCCGATTTATTATCTAAAAATGGTTTAACTAGTTTATGTTCTTTACAGGATTTTGATGTAGTTCCAGATTTTATAGTTATGATGCTTCTTCCACAATTTTCCTTCATCGGTTCTAGTTTGTAAATTTCCTTGTCAAATGTATTAATTTTATCAAGTTGTAGTTGTTATTTTGAGTTATTTTGAATTGTGCCGAGGTATCCTTGTGTGAACAATAAAAAAATTGATATTGAAACAGCAAATTATGCCAAGGCAGTCCAATTAATTAGGTCCTTACATTTTAATCTTTCTTCCTTGTCTAGTCATCATCTACACCAAGTTAATAACTTCATTTATGTATTAACCTTGTTGCAATAAAAACTATCACAGATTTAAGAATAAATATTCCAACCCATCAATCGACATATTAAATGGGCCACAATATATTGGGTGACATTACAGCCCACATACAAAACACTTACAAAATATTTAAAACTAAAAATTGTAGGGCTTTACCCCAAAGGGAGCCCTTCCAGAAATTCTCAAAGGCCTGGGCAAAACCCAGGCCTAAGAGGGGGTTTGGAAATAGTTTTCAACCAGCAATAGACGCGCCTCGGTTAGAACCTCACTAGCTGCGTCATTGCCCCAAGCGCAAAGATGAATGCAACACCATCATGGGTCAGCTTTTATGAGACAGCTTCATGACTACCAAGGTGATATACTACCGATGTGGGACTAAAATGGCTTTATACCTATTCATAGCTTTAGTTGTGAGATGGAACTGTGCCTAGATGTCCTTGTCTGAATTGATATTGAACCAGAAATGTTGCCACAGCAATCCAACTAGGACCTTCTCACCTTTCAATTTTTTCGTCCTCCATCATCTGCATACAGTTATCTTCTCGAAGTAATGATAGAGCATGTAGGATATAGGGAGCTTTTAGCTTACCACGATGTTGGATAAGTTTGCTTTTGTCAGCTTCCTTATGAAGCTCGTTTGTTCTAATGCTGGCTTAGTGGTTAGTGCAAATGGATTGGCTGCTTCAAACACAGTCTGATTCCTGGTCCTCCACTACCAAAACTGCAGGAGTAAAATAATTATTGGAACTGTATAATCATCAAACTCATTAAAATGATTATTGAGCTGTTGGTACTAGATATTGAGCCATTGATTAATTGATAGGGATATACAATTTGTCGAACTTTGCAGCCATGTCAAAATAGATTGCTCTCTAGCAAAAAGGAACTTTATAAATATGTTTACCTTCTCCCAAAACATATACCAGAAAATTGAAGAACAACTTTGTAAAAATTTGTAACGCTGTTTGAGCGTGAAACTTCATTTAATTTTCTTTGCTAACTATCGATTCATAGTAAGTTCCCTTAATTCCTTGGGAGAGTAAGAGAAATAGAGAGAATGTCATTGCAACCAACATAGAGAACACGATAGTCTTGCACTACAGCACTAGGTTTACATGATAATACAACGTTTTTTTTCCCAGTCCATGCATCCATTAGAAAACACAAGCAACACAGATTTGTTGCTACACCACACAGAAAACACAACAAAGAACACCTTTCTTTCTTCATGCTTCTATCCACACAAAAGAAAAACACAAGAAACAAAGAACATTTATAACTTTCTTCCTTCAGTGCTGCAACTAATTGGAGCTTCATATGCCCACGGGTTTTGGGGGGAAAAAGGATCAAGCTTTAGAAGTGTTCAAATATGTGTGTTTAGTGTTGATAAACACTAAAGACACATATCAAGCTTTTAACATCTCATCCAATTCCAATTAAAAATTTCATATTCTTTTTCTTGGTTTTTTGGATTTGGAATCCACAAGAATCCGTAATGCCAAATTCCTACGAAACTCAAATTTTAAGATCAAAATTTAACCTTCCGATCTTAACCGGAATACAGTTTATCAAGCCTTTGACTGATTCGTTGTAGCCAGCAGAAGATTATTCTTTACATCTCCCGTTTTGTACGTCTGTATCCAAAGTCTCAGTGTCCACTAACAACATGAGCATCAAAGAGTTGAAGAGGGAACCAAACACTCAAATAGCATATCTCTTGCTACTCCAAAAGGTGCAACAATAACCAGCAAAGGCAATAATGGAATGTTTTGTGGCTTTTGCATGGACTTGAACAAGCATGAGATGTTGCGAATGATTTAACCGGAGAAAAGGCAGAAAAACAAAAGAGCTGAAAGCATAAAAAACATGAAGATTGATAACGGGTTGTTCCCTGTGAGCTACAAGGACATGTAAGAAGGAATTGACAATACCACTCAAAGTCAAAGTACGAAAAAAAAGTAAGAGGGGTTTGAGAAATCCATCAATGGTGGTGAAGACGTGATGATTAAGAGAGGTTGTTGATATAAAGAGAGCCACAAGGATGGGCGTGATTGTTGGTGTTAATTTTTGTCACTAAGGTTTTATTCTATTAGATGAAGATACCTTTACAAACACAAGCATGTGGAGCAAACAAACATTCTGATGGTTGAACCCCATTTAAAATGGAGCAAACCAACTTGGCCCTTGTTCATATTCCACTTGTTTCTCATTCTAAAACGGCAAAAAATGCCTCTTCCATGTTGGAAAAATCACTTCGCGAACAGAAAGTTTAAGGGGGTCCTTGATAAAAACTATTGCCCATTCTATATGGAAATCCTTAACCTTAAATGTTGTTAGTTGGTATAATTTATATTTTATTCAGTATCGCCATTAGTGTTCCTCTTTAGATTTTATGGACTTTTATTCAACTTCTACTTCTAGTCATACTGATATTCTATCTATTTTGTTTGCACTTGTAGGTGTTAACATAGGTGCCTCCTATGCAGGTCAATTATAGTATATATAAGGTTTGCTAATATAATATATATTAATATGTTAATTGAAATTTATTAACAACCTACACCAAAATTTTTGGAAAAAAAACAAATCTCTTTTATATTAATTCATTCATCCCATGCAAACATTCATAACCTACGAATGGACCCGTGTTGGAGCTAACCGCTTAGCATGTAGTATTTTATCTTCTAATGTCATTGATTTCTAATTATACAAAGGAATATGATACATTTTTTTTACGGGAAGGAATACGATACATAAACAAGCACAAATGAATGAAAAAAAGGAAGTAAAAAAACATATTAGAGCTGTCAAAAATGATCTGATCCGACGGGCCGGCCTGATGGTCCGTCAGGTCAGGCCGAGCTGGGTTATAAAAAGATTGGCCTAAAAAGAATTGGGTCAAGGTCTGGCCAAGCCTGAAAATTCTTTGCCTAAATACTATCCGGCCTAGTTCGCCCAAAATTATTTTTGGGTAAAATATATTTTTTGTCCCTCATTTTATCTTGATTTTTGTTTTTAGTCCCTCATAATTTTTTTTTCTTTACTTTTAGTCCCTCAAAAATTGTTTTATTATGTTTTTAGTCCCTGACATTAATTTCAACTGTTAACAATTTGAGGGACTAAAAACAAAAATCAAGATAAAATGAGGGACCAAAAACATATTTTACCCATTATTTTTATTATTTTTTAAATTAGTATAAATTTTAAAAAAAAGACCAATTTCGACTGACATGACGAGCCAAACAGGTCAGACCGGACAAAAAAAAACATGACCTATGAGAAATACAGGCCAAGCCAACCTATTTTCACCCTTCGGCTCATTAAACTAGACCAGATCGGCCCATTTGATAGCTCTACACTAGTAGGGTATGTAGACGTATTCTTTTTTACAAAAAGCTTCACTCAAGCCACAAGCTAGGGTTACAAGTGAGCTACTTTCATAAACCTTTCTAAATATTACTTATTTTAATAATTTGTTCTTTAAAAAATAGCTAGTTAAACCTTTTAGAGCATATTAATATGTTTAAGTCTTTAAAATTTGAGATAAATCTAGTTTTAGTCCCTCAAATTCATAAAAGATCATTTTAATTCCTCAAATTTAAAAGAAAAATATGATTTTAGTATCTCAAATTTACCATTTAGGAACTAAAAACAACTTTGAAAGAATCATTTTAATCTCTCAAACTTAACATTTAAGAACTAAAAGCATAATTTTTAAATTTAAGGACAAAATTATTTTTTTAAAATTTAGGAGACCAAAACCAAATTCACCTCAAATTTAAGTGAATCAAAACATAATCTTTTAAAGTGTTTAACACAATTTCGCTGAAAAATCTACAAAATTAAATCAAATAATACCTTCATTCATTTTAAGAATTTCCACCGTAAACTAGTTTTTATATCACACATCACAGCCAAGAAACATTAAATATAGTAGTATAGCTTGCTTCATTATATATCAACCTCGATTGAGCTCGTAAAGTTGCTACCAAATGAATACCCTACAGAGACATTAAAGCAAGAAAAAACAAAAATGTTTCACTTTGTAATTCAAAAACACTTTCAACCAGACAACTTACGAAGACGAGTGGTTATTACTTATTACTGTCTGTCTATGTTCACTATTATTGAATTATATTTTACAAAAAAATCTAAAAATTCTTACTTTCATTAAGAATATATTAATTTTGAATAAAAGGAATTCGCAAGAATTATGGAAAGAAAACAAAAAATTCCAGTACCACTTAAACATAGATTAATGTTCTAAAAAATAGAATTTCTTTTGAAACTACTATCCATCTGAGGGAAAAAACGAAAGAAATACAAAAATACTAAATGTTTTTCAATAAACTCAAATTAATTTGAAGCATAGTATGAAACTCATACCAAACAATAACAAAAATAAAACAAACAACAAAACTCTCCTCTTAACATAATCTAGGAATATTGCGCAAGTCGTAGCCTAAGACGAAGCACCACTTCGAAGAGCTTGGGATTTCTTGCTTGTTGCCAACTTAGTCTCGGGCTGCAAACAAACAAAAGAATAAGAATTATATAATGAATCATTTAAAAAGGGGGGAAATCAAAACAACAACCAGATGAATCAAATACCTCCTTCTTCACAGGTTCTTCCTTTTCAGATAATATCAACTCTATGTGGCATGGAGATGACATATAAGCTGCAAAAACAGTCTCCATAAATAAAACCGTGTAAAAGATAACAACCCCATTAGAACAAAATTATCAACATTTCAAACATACGATTGATTCTTCCATGGGCTCTGTATGTTCGGCGTCTTTGCTTCTGTGCTTGATTGACTTGGATATGAGAAATGTACAGTGCATCAACATCCAAACCCTTCACCTGAAAGGAAGCAATTTTCAGTTAAACAAGTTTGGAAACAGATGGCATAAAAACTCATGGAAAAGCAAAAAAGTATATATAGGCATACTTCAGCGTTGCTCTCAGCATTCTTAAGCAAATCAAGAATGAATTTGGCTGATTTGACAGGCCACCGTCCTTGGCCATTAGAGTGTCTGTTCTTTGCTTGGGCTGTCCTTCCAACACCACGACAGAAACGTCTGAATGGAATGGCCTGTTTGTGGGCAAGAACATCTTCCAAGTACCTTTTAGCCTTAACCAAGGGCAACTTCCTGATTGCAAAGGCAGTTTCCCTAGTGTTCTGTAAGTACAATTTAAAGGGTTAAGTCTCAAGTATAGGAAAATAATATAACTCAGAATAAAAACTTAATAATACTATTGTTCATCATCAATGAAACTTCATTCACAAAGGGGAAACAGATATATTACAAGGGAGCTGTGCCCTGAACCACATCAGACCACTGCCACTATTGGGTAAAAAATCAATTTTCTGATGTTTTTAAAACAAAACAGATGAAAATTAGGCACTGCCATAGCAATACATTTTTTATTTGTTAATAATAGCCACAATAGATGATGATGATGATGATAGAAATATCCTCTAATAAAAAATACTGTGGCAACTAACCCAATTATTCATTATTATTCATGAAAAAACATGTTCCACCATTTACTGAACCTTCAGTCACGAACAGGGTACAGAGGTTCACCCAACAACAATGGTTACTATATCCCTGAAGGTTACGAGAGGACTGCTCACATAGGCAACAGACCCCTGCTTTTTTCATCAGGTTTTTTCTGACTCATTACTTTTAATAACTATGTTCGCTCTATATCTCATGCTTTAAGAAAATAAGTGCAAATTATATTAAAAAAAATCAATTTTACAAACATATTTAAGTAATGATGTTAACCAGGCAACTATGATGCTTGATGAAGATGGTAACTGAGCTTTACCCTTTAAACTACAGAAAACCATTTTCAACATGGAAACAACATAGTAAAGACGTGTTCATCACTAGTTAATAGTAAATAGTAAATATAAAAACAAGACGTCAAAAACAAGCTCAGCATGAATCAAATTCAAGATGCAACAAAAGCACTGTGTTTCATCATTTACTGAACCTTTCAGTCACAAACAAGGAACAGAGGTTCACCCAATAACAATGATTATTATATCCCTGAAGGTTACAAGAGGCATGCTCACACAGGCAACATGCCCCTGCTTTTTTTCATCAGGTTTATTCGACTTCATTCTTTTATTAAAAAAAAAATCATCAGGTTTTCTCACTATGTGTTCCATCATTTACTGAACCTTTCAGTCACAAACAGAGAACAGAGGTTCACCCAATAACAATGGTTATTATATCCCTGAAGGTTACGAGAGGCCTGCTCACACAGGCAACACACCCCTGCTTTTTTCATCAGGTTTATTCGACTTCATTCTTTTATTAAAAAAAAATCATCAGGTTTTCTCACTATGTGTTCCATCATTTACTGAACCTTTCAGTCACAAACAGAGAACAGAGGTTCACCCAATAACTATGGTTATTATATCCCTGAAGGTTACGAGAGGCCTGCTCACACAGGCAACACACCCCTGCTTTTTTCATCAGGTTTATTCGACTTCATTCTTTTATTAAAAAAAAAAATCATCAGGTTTTCTCACTATGTGTTCCATCATTTACTGAACCTTTCAGTCACAAACAGAGAACAGAGGTTCACCCAATAACAATGGTTATTATATCCCTGAAGGTTACGAGAGGCCTGCTCACACAGGTAACACACCCCTGCTTTTTTCATCAGGTTTATTCGACTTCATTCTTTTATTAAAAAAAAAAATCATCAGGTTTTCTCACTATGTGTTCCATCATTTACTGAACCTTTCAGTCACAAACAGAGAACAGAGGTTCACCCAATAACAATGATTATTATATCCCTGAAGGTTACAAGAGGCATGCTCACACAGGCAACATGCCCCTGCTTTTTTTCATCAGGTTTATTCGACTTCATTCTTTTATTAAAAAAAAAATCATCAGGTTTTCTCACTATGTGTTCCATCATTTACTGAACCTTTCAGTCACAAACAGAGAACAGAGGTTCACCCAATAACAATGATTATTATATCCCTGAAGGTTACGAGAGGCCTGCTCACACAGGCAACACACCCCTGCTTTTTTCATCAGGTTTATTCGACTTCATTCTTTTATTAAAAAAAAATCATCAGGTTTTCTCACTATGTGTTCCATCATTTACTGAACCTTTCAGTCACAAACAGAGAACAGAGGTTCACCCAATAACAATGGTTATTATATCCCTGAAGGTTACGAGAGGCCTGCTCACACAGGCAACACACCCCTGCTTTTTTCATCAGGTTTATTCGACTTCATTCTTTTATTAAAAAAAAAAAATCATCAGGTTTTCTCACTATGTGTTCCATCATTTACTGAACCTTTCAGTCACAAACAGAGAACAGAGGTTCACCCAATAACAATGGTTATTATATCCCTGAAGGTTACGAGAGGCCTGCTCACACAGGTAACACACCCCTGCTTTTTTCATCAGGTTTATTCGACTTCATTCTTTTATTAAAAAAAAAAAT
Organism: Pueraria montana var. lobata; assembly: GCA_026413185.1. NCBI lineage: Eukaryota > Viridiplantae > Streptophyta > Magnoliopsida > Fabales > Fabaceae > Pueraria > Pueraria montana. The sequence continues at coordinate 20,531,811 of CM048648.1, read as the reverse complement.
CATCAGGTTTTCTCACTATGTGTTCCATCATTTACTGAACCTTTCAGTCACAAACAGAGAACAGAGGTTCACCCAATAACAATGGTTATTATATCCCTGAAGGTTACGAGAGGCCTGCTCACACAGGTAACACACCCCTGCTTTTTTCATCAGGTTTATTCGACTTCATTCTTTTATTAAAAAAAAAAATCATCAGGTTTTCTCACTATGTGTTCCATCATTTACTGAACCTTTCAGTCACAAACAGAGAACAGAGGTTCACCCAATAACAATGGTTATTATATCCCTGAAGGTTACGAGAGGCCTGCTCACACAGGCAACACACCCCTGCTTTTTTCATCAGGTTTATTAGACTTCATTCTTTTATTAAAAATTTTCTCAACAGGTTTTTTCACTATGTGTTCCATCATTTACTGAACCTTTCAGTCACAAACAGAGAACAGAGGTTCACCCAATAACAATGACTATTATATCCCTGAAGGTTACGAGAGGCCTGCTCACACAGGCAACATGCCCCTGCTTTTTTCATCAGGTTTATTCCACTTCATTTTTTATTAAAAGGTTTTCCTGATATAATCCAAATTAAGTTAAATTGGAGCAAAAATGACAACCTCAACTAAAATCAATGAAGTTAAGGAAAACTAAATTGAAGAGGATCCAATGCAGTTTTTTTTTTTTTTTTTCCTGTAGTTAGTTTTTATATCTTTTTTAACAAGCCACTCTTGCTAGCTTATTTGGAAAGCTATATAAACCTTTACTTTTCAGGTTTTTGTAATTTCTCAAAACAAGTTATCTAAGTAATAATATAAAATTTTAGACATGTTATTTAATTAAAAACATTTTTCTTAAAAAAACAAACAAACAAGCCCTTCAAATTGCATTGCTCAAATAACAAATAACAAGGGAACTAACACAAGTTCAAATGTCAAAAACGTGTGGTGCAATAAAAGTGCAACATTTTTCATCATTTACTGAACCTTGAGTCACAAACAAGACAGAGGTTCACCCAACAACAATGGGGATGCTGTCCCTGAAGTTAACGAGGGACGTGCTCACACATGATAAACAGGCCCCTGCTTTTTTCATCAGGATCTATTAGCATAAATCCATATTTCTATTAATCAACCAAACCGTAGTTTAGTCAACAAGACAGTGTTTGCAAAAAAAAAAATGATGTAATTTGACCACAATCAGTTCCATTGACTCGCAATTCAAATGAAGTTTACTCATCAACTTTAAAAAAAAAAAAATAGATAGAGAATAATAACCAAAGTAACAGTGACGGATTCAGTACCTTGAAATGAACCCTAAGGTCGGCGCCTCTAGCCTTGCAAGCTGCATATGAAAAACGATAAAATGCTCAGATTGAGAGCTTAAACGCTGTCGTTTTAGAGGCGAGAAAAATAATTATCGATTCTACAAAGGCGAGAAAAGCAGTGAACACTAATGGAACTTACACTTGGTGGGATTGTCAGGCTCCCTTGAGTACTTCACCTGCGATGCAAAAATTCAAACAAAAATATTAATAATAAAGAGTGCATAATACCACACGATAGAACGTAAATTAATAATGATGTGAAAACAGATCAGAGATCTGATAGCACACGAATGAATAGAGAAGAGGCAGAAATACAAGACTGCATACCATGGCGTCTTACTTGGCACCTTCACACAAACAAGAATTGGCTCTCGGTAGCACCAGAATGAGGATCGCGGAGTTTATATAGTAGGGTTTAAACCCTAGTCTCGTAGCGTTCGGGCATATAGTAATTATAAGGTGGGGCGATCAGGCCCAACTTGTATTCCGGCCCGCGGTCCATTTATCCAAGCCTGAGGGGCGAGGACCATGCCATAAAAATATCGTTTTGGGCCAATCAGAAACCAAATCAATTTTTTTTTTGGGGGGAAGAAACCAGATCAAATATGTTTATAAGAATGACAATCTATATTATTTATAATTGATTAATTAATGTATGAAAAACAAAATATATATTGATCAGTGAAACGGGTTAATCCCTCACGACGTGGTGAAATAATGTTCAAATATTCACTAAAAGGTGCTTATATTTAAAGTCTGATAATGTCTCAAACAAAATTGTCTCTGAAAGATAATACTTGTAAAAAATAAAAAATTATACATATTAGCCCATGTATATTTCCTTTTTTATTATATATAAGTCATGTGTATTTTCTTATTTTGCAGACATGTCCTTGCAATTTTTTTAAAAATTTTCTTATTGTGGACAATTTTTTTAGGTCACTTAGGGGTGCTTCGAGTAGATGTGGCACAAACTTCATGGTGGCGAGCAGCCAATCATGATACCGACCAACAAAGTCTCCAATGCACAAGTGAAAAACTAGTGGAGTGACAAAATGTAAGTGAGGAAAAAATGTGCATGGAGATAGGGGTCTTTTGGGGTATATATACGTAATCAGTGATAATATGTTTGGTAGGTAATCCAATGTAAATCACTCATTTGATGTCAGGAAGTCCTGTACTAAGAGTTAGTGTTGGTGAGTAACTCATACTATAATACATAGTGGCAGGACACAATATATAGATTGGTGTCAGAGGTTTATGCAAATGGGCAAGGTCGAGGTGAATGGTCAAACATTGGCTATAGGTTTAATGTGTGCAAAACCATTTGTGCCAAGGTACGTGGTCGGGTAATAATCAATAGTTCGTCCAAGGTTAAGTCATCCCTAAAACATATGTATATAAATTCCAATTTTAAAGTATAGTTATATATATACACCCCACATGAACCAACTCATATTTGATTTGGTTGGCTTGATTTTATGTTGCCCATTGTAATTTCTTACTTTTAAACTAACTTAAATTAATTATTTTCTATTAGTTTTGGACCTAATTATCCTCAAACTTGACTCAATTTTTGATACATTGACATTGGTAAGAATTGGAGAGTTTTTTTTAACTCAATATCCATGGAGAAAAAACTACAAACCTTAAGGTTTTCAATGAGATGATTTCGGTGAGAATCCATGAGTTTAGGGAAAAATTGTCATTCTTAAGCCCAATTATTCAACAGTTAAAGTTTAAGGGTGATTTGATTAATGTTGTGGATAGAATCTCCCTTATTTAAAAATAAGGATTTTTTTTTTATAAAAAAAAAGGGTGTTTTATAAGAAGGATTGATATATGTTTATTTTAGTCCCTACTACTCCAAATATTTGGTAAGTCATTTATTTGAATTCGAATTTGACTCACTTAAATACGACTTAAGATCCAATTATACAGAGTCAGGTCCACCCATTTTGCAGCCATAATGTTTAAATCTTAAAATTATGTATTAAATTAAAAAATTAAAGAAATATAGAATTAAAACTAAAATATATTCTATAATATATATTTTAAAGCTAATAATATCAATATAAATATAAAATCATGTTAGGTCAAATATTACTTATTAATTTAATTTTTTTATTATCAATATATAATTATTAAAAAAGAAATACATATTTCTAAATATTATAGAACACTTATTCAAATTAAGATGATAAAAAATGACTCAAAATGTTATATCAAAACACACTCAATCTAATTTTTAAAGGTTAAGTCTATCAGATCGTGAATACTGCATTCAAAATATGCATAAAAAAAAAATACTGCATTCAAAACTACGAAGTGCACATGCAAAATTTTAAAAGGTCAAATCTGCCAGATCCTGATTCGTGCGTGAATACTACATTCAAAACTACCAAAGTGCACATGCAAATTTTTTATTGATTTATATAAGCGACGAGGACAAAAATCAACTACAAGTGAATTAGAAGAAAATCGAAGTTCTTTATTCAATCGTAAATATTTGTCAATGCTGGCAGATTTGTAATCATCGTAACTAGGAAAACAACACCCTACTTCTAAGTGTAAATTTCAATTTTTAAGAAAAAAAATTATATATTTATTCTTCCTTTTAAGTAATTAAAAAACCAAATATATAAATAATAAATTTCTAGTCATTGATATCGAATAACTTTGGTTTCTCAATTAATCAAGAAAATAAAGTTAACATCTTTCACGGTACGTTGTGTTTTTGTTTTTCTGATTTATTACCTCCAAAGTCCAAAGTAAAGAGGTACTATATATTAATGAATCAAGTAGACTTGTATTTCTTAATTAATAACAGTGAATTTTTTAATTAATGATTATAATTATATTTTTATTAAAAAATTTAATTTTTATGTGTTGCTAGTATAAAATATTTTCTACTTTCAATCAATCAAAATGATATAATTATATTTTTTTAATTGTAAAATCTGTGATTAAATAAGTATAAAAGCCATTTTCACGATTAATAAATAGACTATTTACTTTTTATAAAAACAATTACTAATATTAATTAATATTCAATAAAATTACAAAAACGACATAAGCTCACTCTGGAAGAAATGCATCTTCTCGGGCTTCTCATTTGGCTGACATACATGGACACCGCAACTGATCGCAGAGCGAAGAAAGCAACTCGTAGCTGCAGCAGCAGCAGAACAAGATAACAACGTACAAGCATCAGGCTCACTATTATTCCGCAAAATACTTGTAAAAAGAAACTACAATGTACGGAAGAGTGGTTCTCTCGTTCATTTTCGTGCTCTTGCTCCTCCTTTCATACTCAATTTTCATAGGCACCCTCGACATTCGATCTTATTTCTTCCCCCACTTAAAGTCACCCGCTCCCTGTGCACCCGACCCGCCTCTTCGGATCTTCATGTACGATCTCCCTCGCCGATTCAACGTCGCCATGATTGATCGCCGGAGCACGGCGGAGACGCCCGTCACCGTCGAGGACTGGCCGGCGTGGCCGGTAAACTGGGGGCTGAAGAAGCAGCACAGCGTGGAGTACTGGATGATGGGGTCGCTCCTCAACGCCGGCCAGGGCAGAGAGGCGGTTAGGGTTTCGGATCCGGAACTCGCCCAAGCGTTCTTCGTGCCGTTCTTCTCCTCGCTCAGCTTCAACACGCACGGCCACACCATGAAGGATCCCGCCACGCAGATTGATCGCCAATTGCAGGTGCGTTTCGCCGATTCCTCGCTAGGTTTCTCAATTGTTCGGAATTGATTTCTGAATCATTCAAATGCAATGCAATGAGAGTTATTTTCTCAGCTAGGCTTTGTATGTTTAGCCTTACAATGCGATTAGTATGATCGCTTGATGATTTACGATACAGGATGTTTGTTAAACGGCATTAGGTGCTGAAATCATAAGAATTTGATGAATGTTAGTGTTCAGCACTAGTATAGGAAGGAGGAATATCCAAATGAAATCTTCTCAGGTCAGCGCGAGCTGACCTTTCAGTGTTTGAGAATTGTACTTGCATGAGGAGAATAAGAGTGTAGTTGGAAAATGTGCCTGAGGCCTTATATGGCCTATTTATATTATTCTCATACGGGTTATGGTGGTGCTTCTTACATGATGAGGCGTGAGAAATACCTCCGAGGGTCAATCCTGTGAAATCCGTTGAGTCTGCTTAATGAACTTTGGCATCAGATCTGGTACATTGCCACTGTATTAGGATTGGTGTAGTGCCAAAAGGTTCTCGATGTTAGGCCTTGTGTGTCAGCTATTGAGCTTGATGCTGTTGGGCTAGCACATTGGCTTTATTCTTAGTTGTAGGTCTGAGTCCTCCGGAGAGGGATCCGGAACAGCTAGTGTTTTGTTGTGTTTGAAATTTGTGCTGCAGAACATAAAAGCTGTTTTCTCCACTTATTTATGATGTGTTATGATAATGCTTTTTTTGGAATTGTTTTATGAGTTAATATGTAATGGATTTTATGTATGATACAGGTTCTTGCCATGCCTGCATTGTAATTATTTTTGAGAAATATAGGGTGTTCTATAGTTAGTGTACCTGTATCTGTGCATCATAGCTATTGTTTTACAAATCTCTGTTGTTAATGTTAAAACAGGGCTTGTTTCTGGTGTCAGGTTGATTTAATGGAATTCTTGAACAAATCCAAATACTGGCAGAGGTCTGGAGGTAGAGACCATGTATTTCCCATGACACACCCCAATGCCTTTAGGTTCCTACGAGATCAGTTGAATGAATCTATTCAGGTTGTTGTGGATTTTGGTCGCTACCCTAGGGGCATGTCTAATTTGAACAAAGATGTGGTGTCCCCATATGTGCATGTTGTGGACTCTTTTACAGATGATGAGCCTCAAGATCCGTACGAGTCTCGCTCCACATTGCTTTTCTTCCGAGGGAGGACTTACAGGAAGGATGTATGTCTAACTGAGAGTTAGTTGAAGAAATAATGTGTTTCTTAATAGGACAAGTTTCCTCTAAAGTAATTTTGTCTTTAAAGTGAGCAAGTAAGGTCATATCCACACCCTTGGTTTAATTTAAAGTGCATTGTGATCTTAAGTCAGTAAAGTTCAAAGGTGGATATACCCGTACTTGCTCACTTTAAAGCCAATCTCAGTTTCAAGGAGCTTTTTCCTTCTTTAAATTCCACTAAAATTGATTTTGTGGTTTCTGTGATGTATGCAGGAAGGGATTGTCCGTGTTAAACTAGCAAAGATATTGGCTGGTTATGATGATGTTCACTATGAGCGAAGTGTTGCTACAGAAGAAAACATAAAAGCGGTATGCAGTATAGTTATGTAATTGATCTTTGCTTACCTTACCTGTAGTTGGAATATTTGTGGTTAACCGTTTAAAAGATTGATTTTACAACTATTTTTCTTCTTCATTGTAAGTCAAAGGCTAGGATTCCTTTAAAAAAGCAAAAGATGTTTCAGATAACTTGTACTATAAGAACTTACCATGTGCTGCACTTCTCTACATATTGTATTCCTCATGCATTCTGACTCTGAGAATTTGAATGTTGAGATGCAATTTTTGAAACTTTTTTTGCCATATAACGAAGATGAGTTACTCTATCTTAGCTCTAGGGGAGAGGAATTATAGTCAATTTTTATTTTTTTTAATCTTTCCTTTCGTTCCCCTTTTCTTATCATGTTAAAATCATTAACTATAGTGTTCCTTTATCCACTGCTTTTGATACAACAGTCATCTAAAGGGATGCGTTCGTCAAAGTTCTGTTTGCATCCAGCAGGAGACACACCATCATCTTGTCGGCTTTTTGATGCCATTGTGAGTCACTGTGTTCCTGTCATTGTGAGTGATCAAATTGAACTCCCATTTGAGGATGACATTGACTACTCCCAATTCTCGGTTTTCTTCTCTTTCAAAGAGGCATTACAGCCTGGCTACATGATTGATCAACTTCGTAAATTTCCAAAGGAGAAATGGACTGAAATGTGGAGGCAACTCAAAAGCATCTCCCATCATTATGAATTCCAGTACCCTCCAAAAAGAGAAGATGCTGTTGATATGCTGTGGAGACAGGTCAAGCACAAGCTTCCAGGGGTCAAACTTTCTGTTCATAGAAGCCGGAGATTAAAAATCCCAGATTGGTGGCAGAGGAGATGAATTTTGGAGCTTTCGTGTTGATCTTGTACATTCTTCAGTTACAGTGACAATCCCTGAAGGGAGGAATATCATTGATACGTCCGCTTATCTCAGCATTTTAAAATTGAGATTTTTGTGTAAGTTTTAATCTGTGATTTGTTTTGGCCTTGCCTTCTAATTTGGTGGACATTTAGTCACATCTCACTTGGGGGCTTGATGTTCATGAACATTGCCACTTCCTAATATGTAATTGTTGTATCTCCTCTTCTGGGTCATTTTGATTGAATATGAACTTTCTAGTTGTGCAACCGAAGATATGCTCTCAGAGGATGGGGGGAAGATACGGGAGAAAGGGATTTCAATTTCCACTTTGTCATTCTACAGTTCACTCACTTTAATTTGTACATCTCCATTCATGCTAAAGTTAATCCTAAAATTCATTTGAATTCATTTACTTCTATGATTTGGTTACATTTTTCTGTCCATTTTCCATGTGACGCTGGTTGTTTGAAATTTTATTTTTCAGTTAGAAGCCTGTTGATGCAATTTAAAGAAGGCACATATTTATTCCCCATCTTTTCGGAACTTCCGAAAATGTTTTTTTATGTCCAATGGAACAGTTATATTATGAAGATTTTTTTTTAAGTTTTGATTTATATCTTAGAAATTACACGTTTTAGTTTCTAAACGAGCAAATTTTTTATGTTTTAGTTTGTCACTTCTCTTTAGTTTTCTTTCTCTTCTTTTTCCTTATCAACACCTCTTTCTTCCTTTTAGAGAAACTCAACTTCAGTGGAAAAAACAATCAAAAGCTTAGCTTAGAATGGAAGTACGTTACAAGTGATTGTTAAGAGCATCTTTAATGGAACAATTCTCCTTGGGTGCTTCTAATGGGACCTGCTTGTACACATCACTCATTTTTACTCATTCCAATATAAGCACCTCTAAGCACTTATTCTTTTCAATGTAGCAACTTTTCTTGAGTACTTCCAATGAGTTCCACAAAAAAACTTGCATTATTACATTTTATTAATAACTTATTTTTACGCTATGATTATCTTATTTATAAATTAATTAAATTTTTTAAATTAAGAAATTTTTTAGACTATTATTATGTAATATATTTTTTTATAAAAAATAAAATAAAACAAAATTAAATTATATTTTATTTTTTATTTTTTACAGAAAATTATATTTTATTTAAAAGAATAAAAATAGCTAACCTCACACAAATAGCATGGTAAAAAAATTAACGTTCATTTTTTAAGTTTTGAAAAACAACGGATAGCAACTTTGTAGTTTGCACAATAGGGAAATAATGTTTTAATATTTTTTTTTCTTTTAATATTTGTTAAAGCACCGGTGCTTCCTCAAGCAACCGGTGCTTGCTTAACAATTGTTTGTACGCTCGTGCAATAGGATGCGCCAGAGAAGCAACGGTGCTTTCAAAGTTCGGGTGCTTCCAAAGTCCGGATGCTTCCAAAGTTGTCGTTAAAGATGGCATAACTAAATCAGTGTAAAATTACATTGCACTATTCTTTATGTCACGGCAACAAAATGGCAATTGGCATGAATACCTTTTCCTTGAATATTTTTTTATTGTAGGCTTTTAGCATTTAAATCACCTTCCCAGCACCATCTTTTCTTCTCTTTTCGTCATGCACCACGTATGTAAATTAGTGTGCTCATGACTTTTTCAGAAAAGAAGTTCCTTATTATAACATGCACTCACCTCTAATTTTTCTAATAATAATGGGAACTCAAAGTCACAATAATCAGAGTCACAGAAACTCTTGAGGTTCTTCAGTGAAACAAGTTCCATAGAGTTCAATTGTTTGAAAACAACTTTAAGAAACAATATTTTATTGGAATGGTTGTCTTCACTTGATTGATTTTTTTTTTTTTCATTTTAAAAGAAAATGATCATTGACTGTGGGTTATTTTAAAATAATACAGAAGAGGCCGTGACGCAAACGTTTGAAATTTGAACCGCTTCATGGCTTCTCCCTTTGCATTTGTATAACAATCCTTCTAGACGACGAGAAAGCAAAGAAAATTCGAACAAACGCAATAACATTAGTCAAGGGTCATTTATATTTTTATCTTTTTAATCTTTTCTACGTTTTTTTTTTTCTCTCTAGATGAGTAGATGTCAAGGCTGATTGATCCATATGGGTTTTTTTTAAAAACTAATTTTCAAAATGGGTCTCTTTCAAAACATATTACCGGCATGGGTCTCTTTTGACCAAAGACCAGATAAAAATAAAAATTTGACCAACAAATTAAATTCCACGTAATTTTTATTTAAAAAAAAATCCACATAAACCAGTCATTACGAATGGCTGGTTCAAGACTGACAATTTCGTTAAAAGCGCACGACACAATAATTGAGAGGAAGCAGCCACGAAAAATGGCTGGTTTGATAACTTTTTTAGAAGCAGCCATTACAAATGGCTGCACCTCCAAAGTAGCCATTTTGAATGGCTACTTCAGGTACTTGAAGTAGCCATTTCGAATGGCTGCTTCACTTTTTCCCCACTGTCACGTGTACTTGAAGTAGCCATTCGGAATGGCTACTTCATGTACTTGAAGTAGCCACTCATAATGGCTGCTTCACTTTCGGTCCAGCTATTACAATTGGCTGTTTCGTTCGCGAATTTTATACAATTTTTTTTTGGTTCGTACCGACACAAATAAAATAGCTGTTTCATCACGTGATCGACGTGGCATGCCACGTGGTCAATTTGAAAATTTGAGTTGATTTTTGGTCAAAACAGACCCATGCCAATAGAATGTAAAAAAATACATACCAATTCAAATGAACCAACGTCACTGAAAGTTGAAATAAGAATTGCTGAAAATAAAATATCAGACAAAATATATAGTCAGAAAGCAACATTTAAGTATAACACAATAATAACTATAAAATATCTTTAAATATACCTTATTTCTAAATTTTGCACACAACTTCACTGACTATTATAAGGAGTCCACAAGCACTCATTAAGAAAGTTACAACTTCAGAAAATGAATGCAGCGGACCAGCGGGGACCTCTCGGTTTATTTTAAAGCCTTTGAAAAATTATTTTTTTATCACAAACAGAACCAGCCATTTGAATTGGCTGCATCCACTACCCCGATTTGACACGCGTCTACACGAAGGAACTGAACGAAGGGGGGGCCTCTGCGCGAAAAACTGCACTTTGGAGGTGCAGCCATTTGTAATGACTGCTTCTAAAAAGTTATCAAACCAGCCATTTTTCGTGGCTGCTTCCTCTCAATTATTGTGTCGTGCACTTTTAACGAAATTGTCAGTCTTGAACCAGCCATTCGTAATGGCTGGTTTATGTGGATTTTTTTTTAAATAAAAATTACGTGGAATTTAATTTGTTGGTCAAATTTTTTTTTTTACCTGATCTTTGGTCAAAAGAGACCCATGCCGGTAATATGTTTTGAAAGAGACCAATTTTAAAAATTAGTTTTTAAAAAAAACTCATATGGATCAATCAGCCTAGATGTCAAATGTAGTAACTAGTAACTAGTAATACTCAAATATCTACTTTTTTTCTTCTTCTTCATTTTAGAATGACGTGGAGTGTGGCCCACTGCCACGTTGGGAATGATTCTCCTGTCTAACATCAATAATGCTCAAGTTCTATATATTTTTCTCTACAGCCACTAAATTTGAGAAGTTCATTATTTACAGACACCCTGCAATTTGCTTTTGCTCTGTACTTCAACCATGGAGGACTTATTTTCAAACATGGAGGACTCATCAGCACAGAAGGGCATCCTCAAAAGTCCAGCACTCCTTAAGGTAACGTAATTAAATTAAGCCTATTGCTTCATCTATGCATATACTTGAAATTAATCTCATACTGGGTGCCCTTTATATTTTGAAAGTTAAAGTTTTTTAAAATAATATTATAATGGTTTTTACAATACAAAAGCGAAAATATTTTTGTTCTTATAATCTAATATCATGAAATAAAATACAAAAATAATAAAATACAGTACTAAAAAAATATAATAGTAAAGTAATGTTATAATTGTTTAAAACTTACGAAATAAATAATCAAAATCAGAATTTGTTTTGAAAAGTTGTTAATATTTCTTTTTGTTAATGTTATTGTATAGTTATACACATGCCGTGTTTTGTCTGTATTTGTTTCAGGAATTTGAAGTATTCTACCTTTTATGAAATCAATATTCGGATTTCATTTTATTACAATTATAAGTATATAATTATCTTATTTTATATCAAACGCAACTTTTCAAAACAAATTCTACAAATAATTTTCATATTAAGATAATTATAAAATCATTTCATTATCATCTTATAAATTATATTTTATATTAAAAAATCTTTCCAATAAGTTTTAGAGATAATACTGTCCAACTTCAAGGGATTGGTCGAGTGGAGTAAAATGTGATCTCGCATCTGACAGGTCACAGGTTCGAACTCCACTTGTCTCCTTGGAACGAGTGAGATAAATATAAGTATTTTTGTAAACGTCCTTTGATTTGTTACTTTATTCTTTCTCTGCAAGGTTAATCCAATCAAGATATATACTTTGTACTTCCCTACAATTTACAAATACACATATTACCTTTAATTTTTTGCATATATTTTTTAACCAGTACATCTTTGAAATAAGTGGCTATCCTAAAGAGCACGAGCAATTGAAGCAACTCAGAGAGACAACAGTGCAGAAATACGGGATTAAGTAAGTTACAGTTACATACAACTTATATGCAAGTGCCAAATTAAGTCAAGGCTGTTATAATTAGTTAGTTAGCTGGATCGATCTTACAGTTTTTTTTTTTTCCTTTTCTTCTTTTGAATTATTTTAATTAAGCATATAAGTAACGCATTTGGTCAAGGAATAGTGATATATACGTACTAAGGAAGTCTAGTTTAGTTGGTTATGAATTATTATAAATTCTTCGATACCTGTCTTCAATTCTCACTTATTAAAAAAAATAATAATGATATGTGTGTATGTATGGGAGGAGTGTGATGAATGTGGCGGTGGATGAGGCCCAATTCCTGTCTATTCTTCTAAAAATCATGAACGCGAAGAAAACACTAGAAATTGGAGTTTTCACGGGTTATTCTCTTCTTTCTACAGCTCTTGCTCTTCCTCCTGATGGCAAGGTATCACGTTGACATTTTTTTTAGTAATATTTTTTGGAAATCACAACAGTCTAACTACTTTTATTTTTTCTTCATTTCTCTTTTATCAAGTCATATTACATATTACATTTATATTTCTCTCTTATTTTTTTGCTTCTAGTAAGTTGAAACATTTGAGTATGGATGAAATATTTTCATTTTTTCTTTCTTTCTTTTTCTTTCGGGTCCCTCGTTAACTCGTTTTACTTCTTTTTTTCCTTCTCCCTATGTAATCTCAGCCACGGCTGGCATCACGAATCAACAATTTTTTTTCTTCATTTAGTTGTTATCATGCTTTCATTTATTCGGATGGATGTTTTCAAAACACACATATGTATATGTGGAAAATATATGAAATAATAAGTGCGAAAAGATTTTTTTTAAAATGTTCCAGATAATAGGAATTGATTACGACAGAGAAGCGTACGAGACTGGGTTGCCCTTCATTCAGAAGGCAGGAGAGGAGCACAAAATTGACTTTATCCAAGCAGATGCATTATCTGCCCTCCATGATCTTATTGATGTAAGTTTTTTTTTTTTTTTTTTTGGGTTGATAACATTTTTAGATTTCATATTTTGACTTTCGTGAGCGACTCTCGTGAGAATATTTTGTTATCATTTTTCACAATAATTAAGTTATATATTAGGTTATATTTATATATTCAAGTTAAAATAATACACATAACTTTTTTAAGTTGTCATGTGATTATTAACTAACTTTTAATCTTAACCACACACTATTAACTTAAGCTTTAGGCTATGATGAGGGTCAGTCAAAGGGTAAAGTAATTAAAACTCAAATTTTAGGCTCACCAATAGGAAAAGAAATTGTTATTAGTTTTTTAAAATAAAAAGGCCACATATGTAAACAAAAAGATCTAAGATATAACTTTCTTATTTAAAATAAAAAAAAAAATCTCTCAAATTTGCTTTAAGTCTCGCTTTTATGCATGTTGGAACGACCCTGACTATGATAACTTGCTTGATAGATCATATATAATTGAATAAGACTTAAAAAGTTATTTAAAAACCTTTAAACCAATAAACTTATTTAAAAAATAAGTTTAGTTTTCATGTATTGCGCTATTGCTGGCAATAGCATAATTTTTTTTTTTTACACAGTTAACCACTAGAAATTATCTTCTATATAATTTTTAAAATAATTATTATGAAAGTCAACATTTTAACATATATGATAGTATATAATTGGGCAATAATATAAAAAAAATCTTTACATTGTTGGTATATCTAAAGTCCATAAAAAAAAATTAAATTAGAAGTTACATATTACTATGGGCTGTGCATTTTTGGCTATAATAGTTTGATTTTGTTTGTTGATTTACATTTTCAGCCCCAAAAGTAACAGGTAACTCCCAAAATTACTGGTACATGTAGGCTTTGTGGGCACAACGTGGAAAAAATTAAGTAAAAAATCAATGGTAGAAAATGTGAGAATCCCAATAGATAGTAATATGTTAGAAAAAAATTAATTGGATTCATTGTTATGTAAATTTAATTTTATAATTTGGCAGATAGTATATGATTGTATGATGGTATTAGAAAAGTTTTATATTGACAAAACATTAGAATTGAATCTTTTTATGGTAACATTTCAAATTTTAATAACAATTCTGGATTTTCTTGATAATAGTTCTAGACAAATTAACTTTTGTATTCTATTCAATATCCTTTATATCTTGTCTTTGAATATTGATATTTGAATAATGAAAAATAAAAATAAAAAGCCATAAATTGCAGGGCAAACATGAAGAATCATTTGACTACGTGTTTGTGGACTCTGGTAAGAAAAATTTGATAAAGTATCACGAGCTGTTGTTAAAATTGGTGAAAAAAGGTGGAATAATTGCATATGACAATACCTTATGGCTTGGTACGGTGGCTATGTCTGAGGATGATAAAATAGAAGATAATTTATGGCAAATTAGAAAGCCTACACTCGAATTCAACACCTACATAGCAAATGATACTCGTGTTGAATCAACAATCCTTTCGATCGGGGATGGTGTAACTCTTTGCCGATGTCTTTAATCTCTTTAAAGGGAATAGATCGAGAACAACAACAATAAAGACTTAGACAGTTCAATTAGACAAAAATTGTATGAATAAATTTGTCATATATTTGAAACTTGTTTTCTCTACTTATAATATTTCCAAGTTAGAACTAGTGTTATCTTTATTATTTTGTTTCCATAATTTTTAGACATTAAAGCCATGCAAACTATAGGAAGAAAGAAGGATTGTGGAGAACATGAGTAAATAAATTAGTTTGTAATGCAGTAGCAGGATGGGTTAGATAACAAAATCCTGTAGAAACATTGAAGACCATATGTTTAGTCAAATATTAATAATGTGCTTCATATGAACATCAGTTTGCCAAGTAAAAGAAGCATAGGAAGCACGCAACAACCATTTTCCTACGTGTTTTAGTTTAAGGCTAAGCTCCAAACTACCAAGTATAGAGTTGAAATTAACCAAATTTTGCCTATCACTTGTGTTCTATCTATTTTATAGTGAATTCGCATCTACTTATAAGGAAATTCACGAATTCCATATTAATTGCAGAAGGTATACATAGAGAGACCAATAGTCGCTAATGTCTTTGTTGTTGACTTGTTTTTTCCTTTCTTAGAATTTGGGTTTAAACTTAATTTAACCCCAAAATCTAACTCGTGGAGTGAAGGTTGTCTCTTACTTATACATACTATGTTGTCCATATCACTAGCTAATGTGAGATTTTCAACACACACTCACGTCGAGGACTAGACATCGATCTCAAGCGTGAAGTTTGTAGAACTAAACATGTGTGGGGTGTCCTCTACTTCTTACGTGTTGTACATGCTCAGTGATTCACAAGTCTTGAATATCCAATTTAATGCAGTCTCAATTACAAGGAATAAAACATTACAAAATTCTCAATAGTTATGGTGTAGATACCTAAATGTTTAATGCAACAAGTGTTTGATGCATTATATATCTTCAAGCATTTGGTTCTTCAGCGTCGTATATGATGCAATGAGATTAAAGTGATGCAGCACAACAACACATCTGATTTCCTCTGACGCAAAACAACACATCTCATGATGTTTGACTGCACTTCCTCCCAACGCAATTCATAGTAACTAACGTTGTATAATAAAAAGTAGTAATTGCCTGGTACTTGAAAAAGAGGTCATGACTTCTACAAAGATATCCACACCTTCTTCATCAGAACTCATTTTGCCCCTTTGCTGTTTGAGAAAATGTCATTTTCAAAAACAGCAAAACTAACAAAAAGACAAGTCGTTTGCTCAGCCCTACACACCACATATATGCTATCGACCACTCACCACTATATTGCCCCTGCAACTCTTAATTTTCCAAATTTAACACAGATGCGATGCGACAATCCCTTTTGTGATTGTTGAATATGTGCAAAACCACTCGTATTTTTCCCAATCAGCAGCTTGTTTAAAACTTTTACCAAATTTTTTATCCTAAACTTTTGTGACTATTGAATATTATTTTGTAATCAGATGAAAATGGATGGATTAAAAATAAATCATTAATCTATTTTGATTCATTTAATAATTCAATCTAACCATGATCTATTTAAAAAAATCACCCAATTCATCTGTTAATAATTTTTTGACTAAATTATAATTTTGGTCACCATTTAATTCTTGAATCGCAATTTTGGTCTCCTTATTCTTTTTTCACGATTTTGGTTCCTATTTTAGAAAATCTGCAATTTTGGTTTAATCCTCAATTTTACATACGTTTATTTCTTTTATTTTTTATATTTTAATTAACTAAATTATTTTTGAATTGTTAAATGTTAATTTCCAATCCTCAATGTTAATTATATTTTAGATTTATAATAAAATGTTTTTTTTACATTTAATTGTTTTTTTATAGTTACATTTAATTTGTTAAATGTTAATATCCAATTCATCTATAAAGTCATTTTTAAAAATTATATTTTAGAATTATAATAAATTGTTTAATTATTATTTTTCTCTCTTTCTGCCCCCTCTCTCCTCTCTTTCTCTCCTTATTATTTTATTTGAAAATATTTTTATGTTACGAGAACAAAATTGCATGCCCTATTATTTTATTTCAATTTTATTGCTCTTTTTTTTATTCACCAACAATTCAAACAAATTTTTATTTAAACAAAATAATTTAATTATTTTAAATTAACTTTTAAAAGAGGAGAAAAGTAACAATGGAAGAAAAAAATTCAGTCAAAAACTCATACATATTACATACTTTTTCGTTGAATATCTTTTGTATTGTAGCATTTAAATCACCTTCCAGGACTCCAAATAACATCTTCTCTTTTCTTCATGTGCGACGTATATACTTTGTAAAATTGGGGTGCTCGTGACTTTTTCAGAAAAAGATTTCTGTATTATAACATACTCACAACTAATTTTTCCAATGATGGAAACTCAAAGTCACAACTATCATAGCCACAGAAACTCTTGAGGTTCTTCAGTGAAACAAGTTCCACTGTTCCAGGACTTTCAATCAAGACGACTTCTACCGTGCAATAGTGATTAGGTCCTGCACCGTGCACCATGGCCAAAAAGTAGATACTGTAGATTTAACATTGCTATTCGCACTCCCAAAATTGTTATTCACATTCTCATGTGTTTAATTTTTTTTTTTATCAAAAATACCATTTCCACTTAATCATGATTCCGTTGTATAAAATATACAACGGAATCATGATTCTGTTGTGTACCTGGGGGTGCAAAAAAATACGAACTGGAATCATGATTCTTTGGGCAAAATACGAAACGGAATTGTCATTCCGTTGATAAAATACACAACGGAATTATGATTTCGTTGTGTATTTTTTTTCACCTCCAGGTGCACAATGGAATCATGATTCCGTAGTGTATTTTGCCATGGAATCATGATTCTGTGGAAAAGATATTTTCGGAAATAAAAATAATTCAGAGTACTACCGGGACTTGGACATAATTTCGGTGCTTTAAAATAAAAAAAGTAACCTGTTAAGTAAATTACCAGGACTTGAACGTAATTTTGCTATTTTAAAATAAAAAAAGTAATCCATTTAGTTAAATATATATATATATATATATATATATATATATATATATATATATATATTGCTACAGTAAAAAAAACTACGTACAGTAAAAAAAAATTAGACACATGGAGATGTGAATAGCAATTTTTGGGGTGGAAATAGCAATGCTAAATCTACAGTGTGGGTGGTGCACGGTGCAGGACCTAAGTGCTATGGCACGGTAGAAGTCGTCTTCAATCAATTGATCGTTGACAGTGAGTTAAGAATACACTTCAAAAAAATTCAAAGAGAAAAAGGGTTATCCAATAACAACTCACCATATATGGTAAGTTTGTTGACTTTTATAAAATTATCTTAAAAGTCATATCAACGGTGATTTGTGATTGGATGACTGTGTAAAATTGTTTTACACTATCAGTGCATCACCATTAAACAATGCATCACAATTAAACTCAAATTAAAAATATCCTCATATTCGATGCATTTAAGTGGTTAAAAAATTCTACTCCAAGCATTTATTATTTATTTACTATTAGGGTGGCTTTTAGGACCCTCGTGAAAGTAGTACATGGACCAGTTTAATTAAATTTTAAAATGATGGGTTGTAGATTTGTAGTTGGTCACTAGTGGTCCAATATAATAAAAAAAAAAATCAAAAAATTAAAAATTGAATAAATATTTTTTTTTAAAAATGGATTTTTTTTATTAAATTATATCGAATTTTAGATTTTTTAAAACATTAATTTAATCTAATTTAAACCAAACTTATATGTGTGTGTGAATATGCTTTTAGTCCCCAAAATTAAAATTTGTTTCTTACAGTATCTCAAATTCGCGAAATGTTTTTTTTCCAGTTCTTCCTAAGGTCAAAAATCTCCATAAATTGTACATCCAAATAGCCAAAAATCAGTTAGGAGGCACTAAAAAAACATTTCGTAAATTTGAGAGACTAAAAATGCAAATTTTAATTTGGGGTCTAAAAAAAATAGACTTCAAATTTAAGAGAATAAAAATATATTTAATCATGTGTGTGTGTTTATTTGTTTATAAATTTATAATACTATTAATATTTATATTTATATTTCTTTATATTTATAAAATTTTCACATGACTTATACTTATTTATGAAAAATATATTTAATTAAATATAATTTTCTTAGTAATTATTTGAGTGAGATATATAAATATAATTATCAAAATGTGTGAAATTATTTTTAATAGTCTATATTTGAATAATTATACTATTATTATATAATAACCTATAGACGAGATATTTGATATTTTTAATTATTTTTAGGCTTAAATACCATTTTTATTCCTATAAAATATGGTGTTTTTTATTTCAGTCCTTTAAAGTTTTATTTTTTAGTTTTAGTCCTTTAAAGATTTAAATTGTCTGGTTTTAGTCCATATTGTCAAGCAACAACGTTACCTAATGACATAACAGCGATGTTGACAAATCATTAACTTTCCAAATCATCAAAAAATTTGATAGAATAGTCACATGTAATTTTTTTTTAAATTATATTTTTAAAAGGAGTTAGAGATTCAATAGGATTCGATTCAATAAAAAAATGTTGGATTGTGATAAGGATTTGAATATTATGGGATGTTTAAATCCTATATTGAGTAGCATAGGAAGTTTGGTGAAATATTTGAATATTTTAATGACTTGGTGGAATTTTCTAGTGTTTATTAATTTAGTTGATAGAATTGGATAAAAATAATAATGAAAAAGGCTATTAATAAATCCTTATGACTTTTTTTTTACCTAAATTCTTATGACTTTATTATCATGTTACCGCTCTATCTGTTTTTATACTATTGAAAGTTAGCTGTTAAGGAGGAAAATTAAGTCACTTAATTATTCTATTGAACATCTTATATTATTTGATGTAAAACTTAAACACCTTATAATACTCAATTCCTATTATAACATTGTTCCTAAGAGTTGAAGTCACCTATTATTGCCAACTACAACGCTTCACTCAACCTTTCTAATTACCCTTTCAAGGAGGAAGAATCAAGCCACTTAAGTGTTCTATTGAGCATTCCATACTACTTGATGTGAAACTTAGACACCCTATGATACCCAAACCCCTAATAAAGCATCATCCTTGAGAGTTGATGTCCTCAACAACTACATTCTATGACATTTTACTCAAACTTTATAGTCAGCCCCATCATAGTAGCCATTTCTAAAACACTAACAATAAACTCTAATACCAATTGATAAACACCCAAGCACTTGGGGAACCCTTCCTTAAATGTTAATTAAATATCAAAGGGGAGTAGGGATGTTCATTAGATTGAATTTACTCGATGAATATGATAATTCAAACCAAACCAATTAAATTGGTTTGAATTGATTCAAGTAATTGATTCTTTTCACTTTAAAACCAAACCAAACCAATTAATTGGCTGAATTCTCGTATTTATCTTTTTTTCAAATAGAACCAACTTGATGACTTGATCATTTTTTTAAACCACTTAAATATGTTTTTGTTCCTTTAAATTTAGGTCACTTTTATTTTTGGTCCCTCAAATTTAAATTTGTTTTTTTTAGTTCCTCAATTTAAAAAAAATGTTTTTTAATCCCCCTCCATAAAAAAAACAAACATCTTAGTCACTTTAAAATAAATATTTGTGATTTTTTTTTATGGAAAAGGCTAAAAAGAACATTTTTCAAAATTTAGGGACTAAAAAAAATTAAATTTAGGGAACCAAAAATAAAAGTAACTCAAATTTAAGGGACCAGAAATTTATTTAATTTTTTTTAAACTTTAGATTAATATATTTTAGACTTTGATACTTAAACATATTATGATCAAGTCAAATAATGAATTGCATATTATTTTAATCTCAACAATTTAAATATGATATAATAATTTATATTTATTATTTTTATTTCTCATAATAACAAAAAAATTCATTTGACACACTCACACACGACAAGTCAATTGACACTAAATATCAATATTTTACATTTACATTAATTAAGATTTTTTTTAGAATATGAAATTAATGAATTCAACCGTTGAAATGAAAGTTTTAATTTATAATGTAAATTAAGTTTGCAATATATAATAGTTCATGCAACTCATTATATTTGACTAAAATTTAATAAAAGATACAATAACACTATATAAGTACTCTGTATATAAAGCTTTTTTCTATCAAACCAATGTTACTCTTAACACTTACTTTTCCTCTGCTCAAAATTCTCTATATAAAGCCACTAAACTGAGAAACTAATTACTCATCTATACGTTGCACTTTGTTTGCATTTTACTCCAACCATGGCGGGTGATTTTGTTGGGTTTGGGCTCCCTTCCTATATGGAGAAAAGGCCTAAATATTTTGGCTCATTATGTCTCACTTTAATTAGTGGAGAGGGGTCAGATTAGGGTTGGAAGAGAGGCTCATTAGAGTGAAACACACAGCAGCAAACTGTGAGAGAGAAGACAAGAAGAAAAGCCATTGTTATTTTCGTACACCCACCAGACAGCTGATTTTCGGATTGTAACTGTAGATTCATTCACCGTTGGATCGGGCTGATTTTTGGGTAGCAGGTTCAGAACATGTGATAATTCGTTTTGTCCGGTTGGATCGTCGAAACGAAGTCTGAAGAGGGAGATAAGTGCTTCGCAGTTTCTGCTCTGCATTTGGGGTTTTTTTTTTATCTTCTTGTTTCTTATTTGTAAGCATTGGTGCTTGGTTTGCTTTGGCTGTTTGTAGGCACGTTTTGTGCACTTGGTAGAGACCTTCTTGTACCCTTTGTTGATCATAGTGGAGCTATTTCTTTGGTCTGGACGACCCGTGATTTTTACCCTTGCTTTGAGGGGTTTTTCACGTTAAAATTTGTGTGTCTCTTGTGTTTGTGTGATTCTATTTTTGCTCTATTTGTTGGTGCTCCTCGTAGATTCTTGCAAGCTTGGGGAAATTTCTTTTCGCTGCTTATTACTCTATTTTTGAGTTTATGTTATTGTGTTGGCATTTTCCCATCAGAGCTCATTGGTTAAGGGGCTGTTTTTTTTTGCTTGCTTGAATGATGGAGGCACAAATGAAGATGGTCTCTTTGAATGGAGCAAACTATCACTTTTGGAAGAGCAAGATGAAGGACTTGCTATTTGTGAAGAATATGCATCTTCCAGTCTTTGGTACACAGAAGCCGGATTCTATGTCTGATGAAGATTGGGGCTTTGAACACGAACGTGTGTGTGGTTTTATCAGGCACTTTGTAGATGAAGCTATCCATAATCTCATTCATGAGGAGACACATGCAAGAACCTTGTGGCAAACACTAGAGTCCCTGTATGCTTCTAAATCAGGGAGCAATAAATTGTACTTATTGAAGAATTTTATAGATTTGAAGTACAAGGATGGGACTTCTCTTACAGAACACTTGAGTGAATTTCAAGGGCGTTTTGATCAGTTGTCAGCTGCAGGTATCAAATTTGATGATGATGTGTTAGGACTATTCCTATTAATAACTCTACCTGATTCTTGGGAGACATTTCGGGTTTCCATGATTAGTGCTGCCCCCAATGGTATTGTTTCTTTGCAAATGGCAAAGACTAGTGCTCTCAATGAGGAGATGAGAAGGAAGGCACAGGGTACTTCATCTCAATCAGAGGTTCTTGTTACTGAAAATAGGGGGAGAAGCCAGAAGAAAGAACCTAAGGGTGGTAGAGACAAGAGCAGGAGCAAGTCTAGGTCTCGGTACAAGAATGTTGAGTGTCATTATTGTCACAAAACTGGACACATACATAAGTATTGTTTTGTGTGGAAGAAGGAGAATAGAGACAAGAAAAACAAGCAGAGAGATCATGATGATGGTGATCGTGTAACTACTGCTACTAGTGATGATCTTGTTATTCTTCGTGACCTTGATTAAGTTAATCTTGTATCTGATGAAAGCATGTGGATAATTGATAATGGTGCTACATTGCATGTTACTGCCAGGAAGGAGTTCTTCACATCTTACACTCCAGGTGATTTTGGAGTTTTAAAGATGGGTAATGATGGCGTGTCCAAGGTGATTGGTGTTGGTGATGTTTGCTTGCAAACCAACATGGGAATGTAGTTGTTGCTTAAAGGAGTCAAACATGCTCCAAATGTTCATTTTAATTTGATTTCTGTGCAGGTGCTTGATGATGGTGGTTATGATAACCACTTTGGTTCTGGAAAGTGGAAACTCACCAAAGGTAACTTGGTTGTGGCCAAAGGGGAGAAGATTTCTAAGTTGTACTGGACTAAAGCTTTGGTTGCTAAAGACAGTGTGAATGCTGTAGATATGGAGGCATCTTTGTGGCACCGAAGGCTTAGTCATATCAGTGAAAAGGAGTTGAATTGTTTAGCCAAAAAGAATGTGCTTCTGCGATTGAAGAATGTAGAGTTGGAGAGGTGTTCTCATTACATGGTTGGTAAGCAGACCATAGTATCCTTCAAGAAGCATCCTCCCTCTAAGAAATCTGAGTTGCTTGAATTGGTGCATTCAGATGTTTGTGGCCCTTTGAAGGTGAAATCATTTAGTGGTGCACTTTATTTTGTTACCTTTATTGACGATTGTTCCAAGAAACTTTGGGTCTATGCTTTGAAGACAAAAGACCAAGTGCTAGAGAAGTTCAAGGAGTTTCATGCTTTGGTTGAGAGGCAATCAGGCAAGAAGCTGAAATGCATTCGTACTGACAATGGTGGTGAGTATTGTGGACCATTTGATGTCTACTGCAAGCAACATGGTATTGCACATGAGAAGACTCCTCCTAAAACTCCTTAGCTGAATGGTTTGGCAGAGAGGATGAACAGGACATTGATTGAGAGAGTGAGGTGTATGCTCTCTGAAGCTAAGTCGCCCAAGCATTTATGGGGTGAGGCATTATGCACGGTGGTGCATGTTATCAATCTTAGTCCTGTTGTTGCTTTGAATAGTGAGGTACCAGACAAAGTTTGGTTTGGCAAGAATGTCAAGTATGAACACTTGAGAGTCTTTGGTTACAAGGCGTTTGTGCATGTTCCAAGGGATGAAAGATCCAAGTTGGATGCAAAGTCAAGGCAGTGTATCTTCATTGGTTATGGTGAGGATGAATTTGGTTATAGATTCTATGATCCTGTTGAGAAGAAGCTTGTTAGAAGTCGTGATGTGAAGTTCATGGAAGACCAAACCATTAAAGACATTGATAAGGTGGAGAAGTCTACACCCAAGGAAGACAGTGGCGTGGCTGATGTTGAACCAGTTCGGCCGCCTATTCAGAATCTGAATACTGATGTTCAGAATGATGAGCAAAATGATTATGTTGGTGACCAGCAACTTGGAGATGTGGTAGATGTTCCTGTTGATGATGATGAAGAGGAACATGAGATGTCACAAGATGAGAATCTTGGTGATGCTCCTAAGCCACCTCAAGTTCAACTCAGGAGGTCCAACAGGGAGAGACAACCATCTGACAGGTATTCTCTTAATGAGTATGTGATGCTGACAGACGGGGGAGAACCTGGGTATTTTCAAGAGGCCATGGAGAGTGAAGAAAAGCAAAAGTGGCTAGATGCAATGAAGGATGAGATAAAATCCTTGGATGATAATCACACTTTTGATTTGGTGAAGTTGCCTAAGGGCAAGAAGGCCTTGGATAACAGGTGGATCTATAGAGTGAAGCATGAGAGTAACTCTATGTCTCCGAGGTATAAAGCCAGATTAGTGGTGAAAGGCTTTAGTCAAAGGAAGGGTGTTGATTTTAATGAGATCTTCTCACCTGTGGTGAAAATGTCATCCATTAGAACTGTATTGAGTTTGGCTGCTACTCTTGATTTGGAGGTAGAGCAAATGGATGTGAAGACCGCTTTCCTTCATGGTGATTTGGAGGAAGAGATCTACATGAAGCAACCTGATGGCTTTCATGTTGAAGGCAAGGAAGACTATGTGTGTAGGCTGAGAAAAAGCCTATATGGTTTGAAGCAGGCTCCAAGGTAGTGTGGTACAAGAAGTTTGAGTCTGTTATGTGTGAGTAAGGCTACAAGAAGACTACTTCTGACCATTGTGTCTTTGTTAGAAAACTTTCTGATGATGACTTCATTATCCTTTATTGTATGTGTAATGCCCTAAATTCTATAATGATAAACGTATGATGTTTGATTCAATTGATTATTCTGTAAAATGCCTTAATTAATTCATTTAATAAAACACGTGAAAGTTGAAAGAAACATAACCGAAATTTCAGGGAATTTTTAAAACTTTTTAATTCAATCTTAATTTCGAAAGTTATAATTTCCTTTAGCAATCATAACGCGTTATTTAATTCAACAAAAAGGTCAAACGTAGCTTTAATCGTAAAAGAATAAATAAATTTTTGAATATGCGGAAATAAAATAATGGAAAATACATATGACTGGAAATGTAAACATGTATATATACATATATGTAACCAAAAGACATAACGTACTCCCGGAGCATAAGTACAGAAAGATACTACATGGTCCACATGATGACTGAATATGTACAACAAAATATCTGAGATGCCTAGATCTACCCAGCCAAATACAGGATAAAACAAAATAAGATCCTAGCTCTCAGAGCAGTCATCATCTACACCTACCCTGTGAAGACTCAACCCAGAAGCCTAGTTGGGTTGCTGGTCAATAGGGTCCTAACAACGAGACTCACGAGAGGAAACATCAAATGAATCCCCAAGAGACTCTCCCTCTGAGTCCTCTTCGGGATCCTCCTCTGGGTCCTCCTCTGTGTCGGACTCTACCAACTAACCTGCTCCACCGGCTGGAGCCTCTGCTATCAACTCAGCTGCCGCTACTGCTGCCACAGGCATCAATGGATTCCCCTCAGTAGGAATCTCATCCATGTCAGCTGGTACTCCCGCCTCGGCTTGAGCCATCTCCCAGCGCTCGGGATCACTATGCTCCCCTAACTGTAACTCCAACTATGAAGAATGGGACTCAGTAGGGGTATGCTCAGAGTCGGTAGGATGCGGTCCTGGTCCTCCTGATGACATAGCCGTCGAAGAGACATAGATGATCTCTACAGGCTCAGCGAGCTGATAGTAGGGCGGCGTTGGCTGTGTCCACCATGCCAAGTACTCATATATAATAGGATAAGCTCTGGGCTCGTATTCCGGCGTATATACTAAGCGAATGTAACCCGTGAAATGATCTACATGTCTAATCGGATCGGGCTCCCATCTTCCGTAAATACACTTAATTTCCCATAACTGATGTGGGTCCGGGACTGCCATCGGATCCTAAAAAAAAGCAACAACAAAGGGGTAACTCTCTGCTTCGTCAAGAAGTACACACAAAACGACTTTAGAAGTCACAAACACCTACAATCAACCACGTCGATGTGGTTATCTACCGATCACACTCGATACCTAATCGTTTTCATCACTAGAACAATTTACTTATCTTTTACTGGCCAGCTGCCACTGGAACTCCCAGAACTCAGTGGTCTTACACAAATTTAAGCTAGATGACAAATTGGGAGTACACCCATTCTCCACGGTACAATGGCAGGGCTCTCACCAATCGATGATAACTCGTAATTTCTGTCGGGATTGCCAAGTCGGCTATGTGACTAGCGTCACAACTCGGCGCCATATATCCCCCAAGGACTGCCTCCTTACGATCATCTCCCAGGTACCAACTGTGGTCATCTAATGCTCTGAGGACTGACTCCTCAACACTCTCCCACAGAGTTTATCTTCGTTCTTCGTCGCCTGTGGGTTTCCCGCTGCACATGGTACAGGTGCGGACGAATTGACGCCGAGCTAAAGGTACCACCTCTACGCTCACATATGCATATATAAATAAGGACTTTGCCTTTGTCGCTACATCGTAACGATCTCATCACCCCAGGTGATGCGTCATTCGCAATCCGACCTTGGTTCATAGATAACTCGCAGCCGAAATATTCCACGCGACTTTCTTACATTCTTGAAGTCCCAGAAATCCGCCGTACTCTCGTATCTTCATAGTACGACTCTCAACTCACATAAGTCACAGCGCGTCATATGTGTTTATTACGTTTTATGTATATTCCTTACCCTCTCAAGTGTCTTGTGATTTTTATAAAAAGAAGATATTTATACTTACCATAAGGGTTCATTTATTAAGTTATATTTAATAAACTAAAAGAAAATAAAATAAAAATATATTATATCATTTAAATGTGCTCACTGTACAAGTTGTATTTATCTTTGAATAGCAATTTTGCTATTAATACTAGAAATCAATTCTAGTTACCACAAATACTCGCGTCGAGTCATGTAGACACAACACACCGACAAATAATTTTACCATAAAATTCACACTACAGTCAAGAGACCGTATCACCAAAACAGAGAAAATCACACTTTTAATATCAAGTGCTCAAGGTTTACTTCCTGAGACTTAAACGAATCAATCAAAATATAGTTATATCATATCCATTATTTCGCATAATCAAAATATTAGTAGAAGGGTAAAATGACAAAAGTACACATATTGATGATCATATTTGACCATTAAGTCAAATTTTCATTGGCAGTACTGAATGTGAGCTCTTACTGAAACAAGCAAATGACCTCGGATTTCAAATTTTTTTATATCAAATCAAAGCTCTTGAAATCTAATTTATAAAAAGGTATTTCACTTATAAAAAAAACATCTAGAAAATTTTTATAAAAATTTTCTAAGTTAGTAACTCTAAATTTTTAGTGCCCACTGAACATAGCTCAAAGAAATGTAAATTTCTCCCACTTCCTAAAACGAAATTAAATGAAACTTTTTACAGATTAAAACTAACACCTTGATCTTTCCAAAAGATATTTCTTACCTTCAAATTCATTTTCATTTGTTCCCAGTAAAAATATTACTAACAGCCTACATTTTTGACATCAAAACAGTATCTCAAACCATTGTTATGTTTCTTGTTGAAAAATTAATTTAGACATGGGACTTGGTAATTTTTGTACTATACATGGTTAAAAAGATAATTTTGTCTAGTTTTAAAGATTTAATTAACTTTCAAAAACATTAAGTAGACAGGGAGAATTTTAACAAAAACCGAGCCCTGTTCCAGTGAAACCCCAAAACAGAACAGTCAACTTTCGAGCCATGGATGAACCCCAAGATGAAATAATTTTTCAAAGTTGTCAACATAAATGTTGTTTAATTTTATGTATATTTTCGTTCAAAACAAATTTCAAGCAAAACCAACGGTTAGATCTTTCAAAAATGGCAAAACAATGAGGGTTGTTCCATGCTAAATGAAAAGACAGCCACTGTCAACGAGTTTTTAGTAAAAAAATTTAAAGCAAACTTGATCAAAACCCATTTTTGAGAAAGAGGTACATGATTTCATTTGTTTCCAAAGCCATTTCCAATCCAATTACAAGGTGAAAATAAAATTTCTTCTTACATGCAAAAGCTCATCTCTACTGCCAAAGAAAATTTAACACCACTCATCCAATTTCAACTCTAACAAACAAATCAAACACATCTCAATTTTCAGCAATGGAGGCATACATGTATACTATGGTTAAGACCCCCAGCCCCTAACCATATTCTCAACAAGAAAATAAAACCAAGAGTCCACAAGAGAGTTCCCTCACCTTGATTCTTGGTTTCCAGCCAAGAGAAAGGAAGAAGAAATGAAGAGGAGACTAGGTAGGGAGGATGAGAACTGTCAAATGTGTGTATGCAAGACTTTAAGCTTAAAAAATGGCTTCCCTTTTTCTTGTTGGTGTCTCGGTCAACAAGTGCAAGGGAGAGAGATGAGAGAATTTTGTGTGTGATTTTTGCTTGTTAAGAGAATTAGTGAGGGAGTGTGGGAGGGTTAGGATAGCCGTGGGTTTTGGTGAGGCTTAGGGAGATGAGGTGTTAGTTTAGGCTAGGTGTCAAGCTCTTATGGCTTTGAGGTTAGGCTAAGTGTCAAGATCTTATGGCTTTGTAAATTTGGTTACTCAATTTAATTTACACAGCGTAATTTTATAATGTGTAATCGTAAAGAGGTGTGTTTTAAAATTTTAAAACTTAATTCCAAATATCTAATTAATTTTATAAAGCTTCTAGTAATAAAAACTTTTCTAGTAGCTCAAATAAAATTTCCTCTCTACAAAAATTATTTTTAGATAAATTTTATAAGAGGTAACTTTGTGTGCAAGTTACTATAATTTAATATAATTAAAATACTTAAAACCAATTTGCACATAATAAATTAATTATTACATAATAGATATTTTAAATATTTTACTACTAGTAATTAATCTCAGCTCAATTAATTACTAGCAGACATATCAGATAATCATTCACAAACAATATATGTACTTGATCATTACGTACATGTTACACTACACAAATAAATAAATAAGTAAACAACATAGACACTTCAATCATACAGAATTTTATAGCAACTTACAAACAAAACACAGGAAAGTAACTACAGAGAAATATATAAATATATACATATTTATAAATATATACGTATATACTTATATAACAGTTGAATTTCTTAGGGTGTTACAGTATGTTGATGACATGCTTATTGTTGGGAAAAATGTTTCCAGGATTGACAGGTTGAAGAAGCAATTGGGCGAGTCATTTGCCATGAAGGACATGGGAGCTGCTAAACAGATTCTTGGTATAAGAATCATGCGTGATAGAAAGGAGAAGAAGTTGTGGCTGTCACAAGAATACTACATTAAAAGTGTGTTGCAGAGATTCCAGATGGAAAAGGCCAAGGTGGTAAGCACTCCTCTTGCTACTCATTTTAAGCTGAGTTCTAAACAGAGTCCATCAAATGAAGCAGAAATATTAGATATGCAACGGGTTCCTTATGCATCTGCGGTGGGTAGTTTGATGTATGCAATGGTATGCACAAGACCAGATATAACACATGCTGTTGTTACAGTCAGTAGATTTTTGTCAAGGCCAGGTAGAGAGCATTGGAATGCTGTGAAGTGGATTTTGAGGTATCTTCGTGGTACTGTTGACATGAGGCTTTGTTTTGGTGGTGATAAGCCTACTTTGGTGGGGTACTCAGACTCAGATATGGCTGGAGACATTGATTCCAGGAAGTCCACTTCGGGCTATTTGATTAAATTTGCAGGAGGAGCTGTGACTTGGCAGTCTAGGTTGCAGAAGTGTGTAGCTTTGTCTACTACAGAGGCAGAATTCATTGCCATTACAGAAGCATGCAAGGAGTTGCTATGGTTGAAGAAATTCTTGCAGGAGCTTGGTTTTGTTCAGGACAAATATATACTATTTGTGGATAGTCAGAGTGCAATTCATCTTGGTAAGAACTCAACCTTTCATTCAAGGTCCAAGCATATTGATGTGAGGTATCATTGGATACGGGATGCTTTGGATGCTAAGTTGTTGGAGTTGGCCAAAATTGATACTGAAGACAATGGTGCTGATATGATGACCAAGGCATTACCAAGAAGGAAGTTTGAAGTTTGTTGTGAGATCGCCGGCTTGGCGGTCACCTCCACATAGTTGTGAGGGGGAGATTTGTTGGGTTTGGGCTCCCTTCCTATGTGGAGAAAAAGCCCAAATATGTAGGCCCATTATGTCTCACTTTAATTAGTGGAGAGGGGTCAGATTAGAGTTGGAAGAGAGGCTCATTAGAGTGAAACACACAGCAGCAAACTGTGAGAGAGAAGAGAAGAAGAAAAGCCATTGTTATTTTCGCACACCCACCAGACAGCTGATTTTCGGATTACAACTGTGAATTCGTTCATCGTTGGATTGGGCTGATTTTTGGACAGCAGGTTCAGAACATGTGATAATTCGTTTGGTCCGGTTGGATCGTCGAAACGAAGTCTGGAGAGGAAGATAAGTGCTTCGCAGTTTCTGCTCTGCATTTGGGGTTTTTTTTTATCTTCTTGTTTCTTATTTGTAAGCATTGGTGCTTGGTTTGCTTTGGCTGTTTGTAGGCACGTTTTGTGCACTTGGTAGAGACCTTCTTGTACCCTTTGTTGATCATAGTGGAGCTATTTCTTTGATCTGGACGACCCGTGGTTTTTACCTTTGTTTCGAGGGATTTTTCACGTTAAAATTTGTGTGTTTCTGTGATTCTGTTTTTTGCTCTATTTGTTGGTGTTCTTTATAGATTCTTGCAAGCTTGGGGAAATTTCTTTCAGCTGCTTATTACTCTATTTTTGAATTTATGTTATTGTGTTGGCATTTCCCCATCAGATTTAGCATACAAGAACATTCTCAAGAGTACAACACTTATGAAGGTAATTAAATTAAACCAACCAATTTGATTAATTCATATATTTATATACTCCGATGTCCAGCGCACTTCTTACAATTTTTTCTTATATATACGGCTCATGTGGTCATCCTAATCTAATCAAACTATACAAATTGAATAGAGATATTAATTTTTCGGAAAATATATTTTGCACAGTACATCCTTGAAACGAGTGCCTATCCAAAAGAGCATGAACAATTGAAGCAACTCAGAGAGACCACGGTACAGAAGTTTCAGAAAAATTCGTAAGTTAACTGAATCGAATAGTTTTTCTTTTCTTCTTTTTGAATATTCTTTTGTTTTGAACATGTTATTGAATATATCTTGCTCTGCCTCATGATGGCAAGGTACGATATCACATTGTTGTATGGTATATACTCATAAGGGCAAATAAAATATATAAGAACGAGAGCTAAATTGTGTTATTTATTTATTTATTAAAATTCAATTATTTTAAAACTATTTTAGAGAATAAAAGCAACTTACACGATAATGTTGAAGCAGCATATGACCATGGATTAGACAAAGACAAGTTTTTGAAATATATTTTTGAACAAGCATATGAGTATATGACCATAGAAAGATATTTAAAAAAAGAAGAAAAAAAAATCTGAAGTCATTTTCTTTAAAGTATGCACATTCTAATAATTAAGCAAAATCGATTTTATTGTGTGCTTCAGATAACAGCAATTGATGTGAATAGAAAAGCATACGAAATTGGATTGCCATTCATTCAAAAGGCAGGAATGGAGCACAAAATTGACTTTATCCTTGGTGATGCATTATCAGTCCTCAACGATCTTATTAATGTAAGTTTTTTTATTTTTTAATTGAAGATTAGATTTCCCCTACCTTTGCAAAAATGAGTATTAATACACACATTCAAAGATCTTTTCAAAAAAAAAAAAAAAAATACACACATTCAAAGATGATATGAAAAATTTATAACCAAATTCGAGCGATCTTTTAAGTTAATAAATTGTAATTTACACTATGCGCCTCTGTTTTGGATTCACTCGAACAAAGTTATTCTCACTGTATTCATCACTGTATTCATCACTGTTAACTTGAGGAAGGGTAATGTGATACATGTGTTGACCACCACGTGTAATAACACGATTTGGCTATATACATGAGGGCCTAATTATTTACACTACTTTCTTTTTCAAAATTAAAACTATGTGTTTTGTTATGTTACAATTAAATTAAACTATGTGTTTTGTTATTTATACCTCCCCTGTTCCTGTCGTGGGATAAGGGGAGGCCTTCGGTCGTCGCTTTGTGTTCTAAGATCTTTTTGTAACTTGTCCGAAAGGTGGGGTACCTGCAAGAAACACTCCAACGTTCAAGTTAGGGTTCGGCGCAGAGTATTTAATGTGTGTAATAAATGAGAATTCAGACCTCTCTACCTTGGGGAGCGGATCCCCTTTTTATACTTATCTTATTGGGCTTGGGCCCTCATGGGCCTTGGCCCTCATGGGCCTTGGCCCTTTTCTTAATCATATGTCTGTGGTAGTTAAGAATACTTAATTACCTTTTAGTCTTATGTTTACGTTGTCATGAGTTGCTAATGGTGTATATACCTCTACCGGTGTTCGGCCTGCATGTGCCAAATACTACAATTTAGGCCCCTGAGGTGAGGGGTTAGGGGTCTTCGGCTTTATAGATGTCGAATACTCCTGTCTGCCGAACGGACCGTACGGCGTTGGGGTGTTCGGCTATGCTTCGGACACCGAACACCTGTTCATACTGTCGGGGGTATTCGGTTTATATGTGTTGTCAAATACCCCAACTAGTACATCCCCATTTACTAAGAACACCCCTTTCCCTTTTTTATATAAATTTACTTAATTATCCTTCATTTTTTTTCTCCAAATAATCCTTTTTATTCGAATCACCTTTGTTCTTCCGAAAACATTATTCCCCTCTATTCCCTTGCATCCTTTCTTTTGAAAACGCAGTTCTTTTTCATTTCAAGTTCTTTGTTCATCAAACCACCCATGTTCTTCCCAAAATGACAATATTCCTCTTTATTCCACTGCACCCTCTCTTCCAGAAACTACTTTTTGAAACATGCATCCATTCTGAAAAGTAATATCCAGAGCAATGTTTTAGTGCATAGTTCTGAAAATTACTTTCTAAAATAGGTATATATTTTCTGAAAGTAATTTCTAGTAATATTAAAAGAAATTGTGCACAATATTGACAAAACAAATATGCAACACACGCAGTGACGTACCTTCAAATAAAGTAATTGTTATAGTGACTCGTGGATGAAAACACGATGCACAATATCTTTCAACAAACTGTATTACATATAAGATTGGTAGAAATACACGCAACTTCACATTGATGGAAAACATAGTATTAATATCATGTTTGATGGAAAGCATCATATTTAATGTAGGGAATAAAATTATGATAAAATTCTATTATTTTTTTGTGGAGAAGAAAAAAGAGAGGAGAAAATACATTTAGAGGGTTTAAAGAATAATGTAGATGAGTACAATATTAGGGTTTAAAGTATAATCAAGATGGAAGTATAACATTAGGGTTTAAAGAATAATGAAGATGAAGGGTCCAAAAATAAGGTTTAAAGAGTAATGAAGATGGATTCGAAAATAAGGTTTTTATTATTTTTATGCAAAAGAATATTTTTGGTAATAAAAAAGGAAATGAGGTGTACTTAGTAATTTGGAAGGTGTAAATAGAAAAAGCCTTGAAGTGTCCAATAGCAATTTTTTTTCTCTTTTAATTTAACTTTTATTTATTTTTTAATTAGGTCTATCAGGTTCTGGGATCTAATTGAAAAAAAAAAAAAAAGCAAAGACCTATTTAAAAATGACAGTTTTGGGACCTAAGAATTTTCACCCCTACAAAGTTCTAAACTGGTTGAAGAATCTAAAAATACTAAGTTTAAAACATGCAAAAGTGAGAATACTAGCTTGTAAAGGTTGATAATTTTGTAATTAGGTCGTTGAACTAGTAATCATCAATCAAAGTTTCAGGTATGGGATCCAAATGTTAATTAATTACAATTATGGATTTTCCTGATAGTACTTCTGAACAAAGTCATTGTTGTAGTTTATTAATATCCTTTATTTTATTGTTGTCCACTTTTTTGTTGCATGTTTACTGTTGTCCTTTAATTAATTATCATTAAAGGGCGAAAGAGAAAAATAACAAGGCAAAAAATGCAGGATAAACATGAAGACTCATTTGATTATGTATTTGTGGATGCAGACAAAGCAGAATACATAAAATATCACGAGCTGCTGTTAAAATTGGTGAAAAAGGGCGGAATAATTGCATATGACAATACTTTATTTTTTGGTACAGTTGCAATGCCTGAGGAAGACGTAAAGCTGGATATTCTAAGGCAGAATAGAAAGCCTTTGATTGAATTCAACCACTTTATAGCAAACGATTCTCATTTGGAATCAGCTATAGTTTCTATTGGGGATGGAGTAACCCTCTGCAAACGTTTGTGATTGTAACACTATGATTTTCGTAATGTATGATAAGTGATTTAATTAAAATATAAGAGAAATTAAATTTAAATTATGTTACGTAATGAGTTAATTAATAAATGGAATGAATTGTTATGTGTTGTCGGATGCTTAGTGAGTTTCAATGATTTTTAGACCTTATACACTTACTTCTATGTGAAATTTTGTAAAGAAGATTTGCAGAAAAATAATCCGAAAATCATCGGACAGTATAGAAAAATACACCGAGATAAGTGACAGATGTATGAAAAAGGAACTAAATTTAAATCATGTTATTTAATGAACTATATAAATAAAATAGATTATTTTGTTTATGTGATTATTGTGTGTTTAGTAGTTTTCGTAATAATTTCGGTTTTACGTAAGTTTTGTTATAGAAAAAGGGGGTGTGAGGATAGAAAAAATGGGTACAAATAGTAAAATTTCAAGTTAATCTTCTTTCTTGAACGTGTATATCTTCACCCTTTCTTCAATTCCCTTCATTATTCATTTCTTCCTCCAGCTCTCTTCTCTCTCCTCCTTCCAAGTTGGCCGTGGCGCTCAAAAGGGGCAAAAAAGCCATTTTTGTTGGTTGCCTTAAACTTTGTATGCAAGCTAAAGTATCATTTTTCACCATCCCAACCAAGTTTTCTTTTCCTCTTCATCCCTTCCTCTCTCTCTCAGCTGGAACTAAATTCAAAGGTAAGGGAAACTTCTCTATTTTCAGTTTAAGTGTGGTTGAGAGTTAGGGGACTCAACCACACACAGCATGAATGCCCCTCATCTGGATTGTTGTATGTGTTTTGTTTAAATGCTTAATGTGAAAAGTTGATGAAATGGGTTGAAACCCTTTGACAGTGGCTCTGTGGGATTTGCAATTACTGTCCTTGGTTTGTTTTAATCTTTAAAATTATTTGGGAAGGCTCCTAAAACAAAGGAGACCATGCCCAAATTTTCTTGAAATTATTTGATAAGCTTTGCATGTGAAAATCAAACCACAAAACAAAGTGACAGTGGCTGTTTGGTTCGTCCAGCTCTGTACAGCGCCCACGATTTTGTGATTTTTGGAAGATCTAACCGTTGTTTTTTCACAAAATTTGTTTTGAAAAACAAATAGACATGAAATAGAACAACTTTCATTTTGACACTTTGGAGAGAAAATCTCATCTCGAGGTTCATCCATGTCTCACAAATTGGTTGTTCTGTTTTCGAGTTTCCCCTGGAACATGTCTCGGTTTTTCTCAAATTCCCACTTGTGTGCTTAATGTTTCTTTTTCGTTTTTATACCATTAAAAACTAGACAAAACAATATTTTTAACCATATAAATTACAAAAATTATCATGTTCAATTTCTAAATTAACCTTTTAAAAAGGAACAGGGCAAGGGTTTTGAGCTCTGTTTTGAGTCTGAAACTTAGGCTGTTAGAAATAAATTTACTGGGAACAGTAGGGAAAGAATTTTGGGGCAAGGGTTACCTTTTTAGAAAGATAAAGATGCTACCTTTCTACTGTAAAAAGTTAAGCTCAAAACGAGTTTGGAAAGTGGGAGAAATTTACATTTCTTTGAGCTATATTCAGTGAGCACTCAAAATCCAGGGCTGCTGACTTAAAAAATTTTATAAAAATTTTCTAGATGTTTATTTTATAAGTGGGATACCTTTCTGTAAACTATTTTTGAAGAGCTTCAATTTGATATAAATTTTTTTTAATTCCGAAGTCATTTGATACAATCAGTGAGAGCTCACATTCAGTACTGCCAAAGAGAAATCGACCTCATTTGGTCAATTTTGTTAATGTGATAAAATTATTGGAATGGTGATGTTTGTTTATTGAGATGTGAATCTTAAGTAATTAATATTTGAAATATGTTTGTGTGATACAGTCTTTTGACTGTAGGGTGGATCTTGTAATAATGTTGTTTATCTTTATGATGTGTTCACAAGTAACTTTATCTATGAGAAAATGACTTTGTTGTTGTGGTTAGTATATTATGGTTAATGGGATATAATTTGTTGAATTGGTTTGGTGGTTGTCAAAAATGTCATATCTTGATAAGACGGACTTGAATGAATTGTAATTTCTATAAATGAATTATTTAAATGTAATAGATTATTGATGAGAAGATACTGATGAATGATAATCTTGTATTGTATCTGTCCCTATATGTTGGAGGTTTAGCTATGTCCTTTGGGAAGATTTTTGTTAGAAAATGGTATACTTGGGGGGTGAGTTTCACGCCAGAACTCTAGCCCACTAAAGCGACCCGGGGGTCTCGCCTAGTGGGATATCTTCCCAAGTAACACCCCTATGTTTTGACTCCGAATGGCGTGTTGGAGTGTTGAGAACTACTTCCCAAGATGTTTAGTGACCCTTTTAGTGTATAGAGGATGGATTGTTATCATGGTTGTGGATCGTTGAGATGTATTTGGACTCGTAAGTCTGGCCATTGGAGATGGCGGGTACGGAGGTGCCGTATCTAAGACTGTAAAGGGTTCCAAATATGTTTTGCCGCTGGAATACCGTATGTGCATAGTTAATGCATAGAAATATTCTGAATGTTGTATTTGCACAGTTAGTGCATAAGTGTGCACAGTTGGTGCACAGACATATGGGTAGGCACGTAAGTTGAGGGTGCTAGGTAGGCTCTCAACCTAGTGCCGAAGGTTTTCGTGGTGACCAACGGTGGGCCTATAGAATAGCCAAGTGGGCGAATTCCTATAGATGTAAGGTTTTGAAAACCTTACAGAGGTAAGCCAATAACCACACTTGTCTATATTCGATTAAATCCACACTTCCTCCACAGGGTAGCTCAAGGGACTCTCTGAATGGTCAAAGCTGAGACTATTGTAGGGGATGGGGCCTATGAGGACCGCTCATATGATGTTGAAACTCCATGGAGTAGAGTCAGTCTTGTTGTCTGAGGTTGTCTAGTGGTTTGTGTTGTACATCTCTTTGTGATGAGAGATGTTGGTGATTGTATTATGTTGATGTCAGATGTGACTTATGATGTTATGACTCATTGTGATGAGTGGTGATGGTTTATGTTGTTGATATTGTTGAGGATTCATGTTATAAATATGTTTATGAACTAAGTTTTTGATGAAAACCCATTTTCGGATCTCAAATTCAGCATCAACGGAAATTATGGAAACTCAAAAGGTGAAGAAAATTTAAAGCGGAAAGACAAGAAATGGAAAGAACAACGCCACAATCCCTAGGGATTGATAAGTTGAGGAGGATTCGCCACTTTGAATATGGAAATTCAAAGATAAGAATCAAGGGTAGTTCCTAAGAACCTAGAGAGTTTCCTCTCACAAAAGCATCAAAGCTTCATTCCAAATGAGAGTCAAAACTGATTACAAAGTTAACATTTGGCCTATTTATAATATGAACCTAAAAGGCTTACCAAGGCCCATTACTAAAAGCCCAAACAACTAAAAAGGCCCAAATTAAAAATAAACATCATTAAAAACATAAAAAGCTCAACAAAAGCCCAATTTAGGCCCAAATTACATAAACTTATATTCTAAGATTTGGCTCCACTTTAAGCTCTTCATGTACCATTCTAGTCCTCTATCATTCCCTCCTTCTTGAAGCAAATTCGACCTCAAATTTAGAGCCAAGGTACCTACATCATAAAAACAACACAAAACAACATGTTTTAGTTTTGAGAAAATATTAAAAAAGAAAATCCTATTTCTATTGAGACTTGGATTCCTTAAGAAGGAAAATCTCTTATTATCTATGTGCTGATATGTCAATCCTCCCGGATCAAATACAAGCCTAAAGAAACCATCAATTAACACTAAAATGAAATGCTTAATCACAAATTTCAAAGACAAGTCAATCCAATGAAAATTATGAGCAAACAATGACATTTTCAAACCAAGAATGGAAAATTTAGATTTATCCATTTTATGCACAATCCATCTATCAAGACACTTGAGTGTACCATACATTACTAAACTCTCACTATGAGTTGCTCCAATTAATGAATCATGAAATGAACATTTAGGCACACAAAATGCAGCATCTTTAAACCTATGCTCTTTATGCCTATAGAAATCATCATTTTCAATTTTCTCATAAACAACAACACACATAGAGGAAGACTCAACATGATCATACAAGTCCAAATGATGTGCATTAATATCAAATTTCAAGAACTTGGCACCATCACCTAAAACAATATCATGCATACCAAAAGCAACATTCAATTCACAAACATTTTGGGTTAACACATGGCACACATCAATTAAATCACAAGGTTTAGAGATGGTGTAAGTCAAAATTTTCTTCTCTCTATGGTTGCATTGGTCCTCATATGTCTCCACTTCTTCTCCAAATTGTCTTGCCCATTGATCCTTGATGTACAATTCTTCTCTAGGCATCAAAACAAAAGAATTATGGTAAGGTGCACAATCGGATCTCAAATTCAGCATCAACGGAAATTATGGAAACTCAAAAGGTGAAGAAAATTTAAAGCGGAAAGACAAGAAATGGAAAGAACAACGCCACAATCCCTAGGGATTGATAAGTTGAGGAGGATTCGCCACTTTGAATATGGAAATTCAAAGATAAGAATCAAGGGTAGTTCCTAAGAACCTAGAGAGTTTCCTCTCACAAAAGCATCAAAGCTTCATTCCAAATGAGAGTCAAAACTGATTACAAAGTTAACATTTGGCCTATTTATAATATGAACCTAAAAGGCTTACCAAGGCCCATTACTAAAAGCCCAAACAACTAAAAAGGCCCAAATTAAAAATAAACATCATTAAAAACATAAAAAGCTCAACAAAAGCCCAATTTAGGCCCAAATTACATAAACTTATATTCTAAGATTTGGCTCCACTTTAAGCTCTTCATGTACCATTCTAGTCCTCTATCATTCCCTCCTTCTTGAAGCAAATTCGACCTCAAATTTAGAGCCAAGGTACCTACATCATAAAAACAACACAAAACAACATGTTTTAGTTTTGAGAAAATATTAAAAAAGAAAATCCTATTTCTATTGAGACTTGGATTCCTTAAGAAGGAAAATCTCTTATTATCTATGTGCTGATATGTCAATCCTCCCGGATCAAATACAAGCCTAAAGAAACCATCAATTAACACTAAAATGAAATGCTTAATCACAAATTTCAAAGACAAGTCAATCCAATGAAAATTATGAGCAAACAATGACATTTTCAAACCAAGAATGGAAAATTTAGATTTATCCATTTTATGCACAATCCATCTATCAAGACACTTGAGTGTACCATACATTACTAAACTCTCACTATGAGTTGCTCCAATTAATGAATCATGAAATGAACATTTAGGCACACAAAATGCAGCATCTTTAAACCTATGCTCTTTATGCCTATAGAAATCATCATTTTCAATTTTCTCATAAACAACAACACACATAGAGGAAGACTCAACATGATCATACAAGTCCAAATGATGTGCATTAATATCAAATTTCAAGAACTTGGCACCATCACCTAAAACAATATCATGCATACCAAAAGCAACATTCAATTCACAAACATTTTGGGTTAACACATGGCACACATCAATTAAATCACAAGGTTTAGAGATGGTGTAAGTCAAAATTTTCTTCTCTCTATGGTTGCATTGGTCCTCATATGTCTCCACTTCTTCTCCAAATTGTCTTGCCCATTGATCCTTGATGTACAATTCTTCTCTAGGCATCAAAACAAAAGAATTATGGTAAGGTGCACAATCGGATCTCAAATTCAGCATCAACGGAAATTATGGAAACTCAAAAGGTGAAGAAAATTTAAAGCGGAAAGACAAGAAATGGAAAGAACAACGCCACAATCCCTAGGGATTGATAAGTTGAGGAGGATTCGCCACTTTGAATATGGAAATTCAAAGATAAGAATCAAGGGTAGTTCCTAAGAACCTAGAGAGTTTCCTCTCACAAAAGCATCAAAGCTTCATTCCAAATGAGAGTCAAAACTGATTACAAAGTTAACATTTGGCCTATTTATAATATGAACCTAAAAGGCTTACCAAGGCCCATTACTAAAAGCCCAAACAACTAAAAAGGCCCAAATTAAAAATAAACATCATTAAAAACATAAAAAGCTCAACAAAAGCCCAATTTAGGCCCAAATTACATAAACTTATATTCTAAGATTTGGCTCCACTTTAAGCTCTTCATGTACCATTCTAGTCCTCTATCATTCCCTCCTTCTTGAAGCAAATTCGACCTCAAATTTAGAGCCAAGGTACCTACATCATAAAAACAACACAAAACAACATGTTTTAGTTTTGAGAAAATATTAAAAAAGAAAATCCTATTTCTATTGAGACTTGGATTCCTTAAGAAGGAAAATCTCTTATTATCTATGTGCTGATATGTCAATCCTCCCGGATCAAATACAAGCCTAAAGAAACCATCAATTAACACTAAAATGAAATGCTTAATCACAAATTTCAAAGACAAGTCAATCCAATGAAAATTATGAGCAAACAATGACATTTTCAAACCAAGAATGGAAAATTTAGATTTATCCATTTTATGCACAATCCATCTATCAAGACACTTGAGTGTACCATACATTACTAAACTCTCACTATGAGTTGCTCCAATTAATGAATCATGAAATGAACATTTAGGCACACAAAATGCAGCATCTTTAAACCTATGCTCTTTATGCCTATAGAAATCATCATTTTCAATTTTCTCATAAACAACAACACACATAGAGGAAGACTCAACATGATCATACAAGTCCAAATGATGTGCATTAATATCAAATTTCAAGAACTTGGCACCATCACCTAAAACAATATCATGCATACCAAAAGCAACATTCAATTCACAAACATTTTGGGTTAACACATGGCACACATCAATTAAATCACAAGGTTTAGAGATGGTGTAAGTCAAAATTTTCTTCTCTCTATGGTTGCATTGGTCCTCATATGTCTCCACTTCTTCTCCAAATTGTCTTGCCCATTGATCCTTGATGTACAATTCTTCTCTAGGCATCAAAACAAAAGAATTATGGTAAGGTGCACAATCGGATCTCAAATTCAGC
Source organism: Pueraria montana var. lobata (assembly GCA_026413185.1). Lineage (NCBI taxonomy): Eukaryota > Viridiplantae > Streptophyta > Magnoliopsida > Fabales > Fabaceae > Pueraria > Pueraria montana. The sequence continues at coordinate 20,490,350 of CM048648.1, read as the reverse complement.
ATCAACGGAAATTATGGAAACTCAAAAGGTGAAGAAAATTTAAAGCGGAAAGACAAGAAATGGAAAGAACAACGCCACAATCCCTAGGGATTGATAAGTTGAGGAGGATTCGCCACTTTGAATATGGAAATTCAAAGATAAGAATCAAGGGTAGTTCCTAAGAACCTAGAGAGTTTCCTCTCACAAAAGCATCAAAGCTTCATTCCAAATGAGAGTCAAAACTGATTACAAAGTTAACATTTGGCCTATTTATAATATGAACCTAAAAGGCTTACCAAGGCCCATTACTAAAAGCCCAAACAACTAAAAAGGCCCAAATTAAAAATAAACATCATTAAAAACATAAAAAGCTCAACAAAAGCCCAATTTAGGCCCAAATTACATAAACTTATATTCTAAGATTTGGCTCCACTTTAAGCTCTTCATGTACCATTCTAGTCCTCTATCATTCCCTCCTTCTTGAAGCAAATTCGACCTCAAATTTAGAGCCAAGGTACCTACATCATAAAAACAACACAAAACAACATGTTTTAGTTTTGAGAAAATATTAAAAAAGAAAATCCTATTTCTATTGAGACTTGGATTCCTTAAGAAGGAAAATCTCTTATTATCTATGTGCTGATATGTCAATCCTCCCGGATCAAATACAAGCCTAAAGAAACCATCAATTAACACTAAAATGAAATGCTTAATCACAAATTTCAAAGACAAGTCAATCCAATGAAAATTATGAGCAAACAATGACATTTTCAAACCAAGAATGGAAAATTTAGATTTATCCATTTTATGCACAATCCATCTATCAAGACACTTGAGTGTACCATACATTACTAAACTCTCACTATGAGTTGCTCCAATTAATGAATCATGAAATGAACATTTAGGCACACAAAATGCAGCATCTTTAAACCTATGCTCTTTATGCCTATAGAAATCATCATTTTCAATTTTCTCATAAACAACAACACACATAGAGGAAGACTCAACATGATCATACAAGTCCAAATGATGTGCATTAATATCAAATTTCAAGAACTTGGCACCATCACCTAAAACAATATCATGCATACCAAAAGCAACATTCAATTCACAAACATTTTGGGTTAACACATGGCACACATCAATTAAATCACAAGGTTTAGAGATGGTGTAAGTCAAAATTTTCTTCTCTCTATGGTTGCATTGGTCCTCATATGTCTCCACTTCTTCTCCAAATTGTCTTGCCCATTGATCCTTGATGTACAATTCTTCTCTAGGCATCAAAACAAAAGAATTATGGTAAGGTGCACAATCGGATCTCAAATTCAGCATCAACGGAAATTATGGAAACTCAAAAGGTGAAGAAAATTTAAAGCGGAAAGACAAGAAATGGAAAGAACAACGCCACAATCCCTAGGGATTGATAAGTTGAGGAGGATTCGCCACTTTGAATATGGAAATTCAAAGATAAGAATCAAGGGTAGTTCCTAAGAACCTAGAGAGTTTCCTCTCACAAAAGCATCAAAGCTTCATTCCAAATGAGAGTCAAAACTGATTACAAAGTTAACATTTGGCCTATTTATAATATGAACCTAAAAGGCTTACCAAGGCCCATTACTAAAAGCCCAAACAACTAAAAAGGCCCAAATTAAAAATAAACATCATTAAAAACATAAAAAGCTCAACAAAAGCCCAATTTAGGCCCAAATTACATAAACTTATATTCTAAGATTTGGCTCCACTTTAAGCTCTTCATGTACCATTCTAGTCCTCTATCATTCCCTCCTTCTTGAAGCAAATTCGACCTCAAATTTAGAGCCAAGGTACCTACATCATAAAAACAACACAAAACAACATGTTTTAGTTTTGAGAAAATATTAAAAAAGAAAATCCTATTTCTATTGAGACTTGGATTCCTTAAGAAGGAAAATCTCTTATTATCTATGTGCTGATATGTCAATCCTCCCGGATCAAATACAAGCCTAAAGAAACCATCAATTAACACTAAAATGAAATGCTTAATCACAAATTTCAAAGACAAGTCAATCCAATGAAAATTATGAGCAAACAATGACATTTTCAAACCAAGAATGGAAAATTTAGATTTATCCATTTTATGCACAATCCATCTATCAAGACACTTGAGTGTACCATACATTACTAAACTCTCACTATGAGTTGCTCCAATTAATGAATCATGAAATGAACATTTAGGCACACAAAATGCAGCATCTTTAAACCTATGCTCTTTATGCCTATAGAAATCATCATTTTCAATTTTCTCATAAACAACAACACACATAGAGGAAGACTCAACATGATCATACAAGTCCAAATGATGTGCATTAATATCAAATTTCAAGAACTTGGCACCATCACCTAAAACAATATCATGCATACCAAAAGCAACATTCAATTCACAAACATTTTGGGTTAACACATGGCACACATCAATTAAATCACAAGGTTTAGAGATGGTGTAAGTCAAAATTTTCTTCTCTCTATGGTTGCATTGGTCCTCATATGTCTCCACTTCTTCTCCAAATTGTCTTGCCCATTGATCCTTGATGTACAATTCTTCTCTAGGCATCAAAACAAAAGAATTATGGTAAGGTGCACAATCGGATCTCAAATTCAGCATCAACGGAAATTATGGAAACTCAAAAGGTGAAGAAAATTTAAAGCGGAAAGACAAGAAATGGAAAGAACAACGCCACAATCCCTAGGGATTGATAAGTTGAGGAGGATTCGCCACTTTGAATATGGAAATTCAAAGATAAGAATCAAGGGTAGTTCCTAAGAACCTAGAGAGTTTCCTCTCACAAAAGCATCAAAGCTTCATTCCAAATGAGAGTCAAAACTGATTACAAAGTTAACATTTGGCCTATTTATAATATGAACCTAAAAGGCTTACCAAGGCCCATTACTAAAAGCCCAAACAACTAAAAAGGCCCAAATTAAAAATAAACATCATTAAAAACATAAAAAGCTCAACAAAAGCCCAATTTAGGCCCAAATTACATAAACTTATATTCTAAGATTTGGCTCCACTTTAAGCTCTTCATGTACCATTCTAGTCCTCTATCATTCCCTCCTTCTTGAAGCAAATTCGACCTCAAATTTAGAGCCAAGGTACCTACATCATAAAAACAACACAAAACAACATGTTTTAGTTTTGAGAAAATATTAAAAAAGAAAATCCTATTTCTATTGAGACTTGGATTCCTTAAGAAGGAAAATCTCTTATTATCTATGTGCTGATATGTCAATCCTCCCGGATCAAATACAAGCCTAAAGAAACCATCAATTAACACTAAAATGAAATGCTTAATCACAAATTTCAAAGACAAGTCAATCCAATGAAAATTATGAGCAAACAATGACATTTTCAAACCAAGAATGGAAAATTTAGATTTATCCATTTTATGCACAATCCATCTATCAAGACACTTGAGTGTACCATACATTACTAAACTCTCACTATGAGTTGCTCCAATTAATGAATCATGAAATGAACATTTAGGCACACAAAATGCAGCATCTTTAAACCTATGCTCTTTATGCCTATAGAAATCATCATTTTCAATTTTCTCATAAACAACAACACACATAGAGGAAGACTCAACATGATCATACAAGTCCAAATGATGTGCATTAATATCAAATTTCAAGAACTTGGCACCATCACCTAAAACAATATCATGCATACCAAAAGCAACATTCAATTCACAAACATTTTGGGTTAACACATGGCACACATCAATTAAATCACAAGGTTTAGAGATGGTGTAAGTCAAAATTTTCTTCTCTCTATGGTTGCATTGGTCCTCATATGTCTCCACTTCTTCTCCAAATTGTCTTGCCCATTGATCCTTGATGTACAATTCTTCTCTAGGCATCAAAACAAAAGAATTATGGTAAGGTGCACAATCGGATCTCAAATTCAGCATCAACGGAAATTATGGAAACTCAAAAGGTGAAGAAAATTTAAAGCGGAAAGACAAGAAATGGAAAGAACAACGCCACAATCCCTAGGGATTGATAAGTTGAGGAGGATTCGCCACTTTGAATATGGAAATTCAAAGATAAGAATCAAGGGTAGTTCCTAAGAACCTAGAGAGTTTCCTCTCACAAAAGCATCAAAGCTTCATTCCAAATGAGAGTCAAAACTGATTACAAAGTTAACATTTGGCCTATTTATAATATGAACCTAAAAGGCTTACCAAGGCCCATTACTAAAAGCCCAAACAACTAAAAAGGCCCAAATTAAAAATAAACATCATTAAAAACATAAAAAGCTCAACAAAAGCCCAATTTAGGCCCAAATTACATAAACTTATATTCTAAGATTTGGCTCCACTTTAAGCTCTTCATGTACCATTCTAGTCCTCTATCATTCCCTCCTTCTTGAAGCAAATTCGACCTCAAATTTAGAGCCAAGGTACCTACATCATAAAAACAACACAAAACAACATGTTTTAGTTTTGAGAAAATATTAAAAAAGAAAATCCTATTTCTATTGAGACTTGGATTCCTTAAGAAGGAAAATCTCTTATTATCTATGTGCTGATATGTCAATCCTCCCGGATCAAATACAAGCCTAAAGAAACCATCAATTAACACTAAAATGAAATGCTTAATCACAAATTTCAAAGACAAGTCAATCCAATGAAAATTATGAGCAAACAATGACATTTTCAAACCAAGAATGGAAAATTTAGATTTATCCATTTTATGCACAATCCATCTATCAAGACACTTGAGTGTACCATACATTACTAAACTCTCACTATGAGTTGCTCCAATTAATGAATCATGAAATGAACATTTAGGCACACAAAATGCAGCATCTTTAAACCTATGCTCTTTATGCCTATAGAAATCATCATTTTCAATTTTCTCATAAACAACAACACACATAGAGGAAGACTCAACATGATCATACAAGTCCAAATGATGTGCATTAATATCAAATTTCAAGAACTTGGCACCATCACCTAAAACAATATCATGCATACCAAAAGCAACATTCAATTCACAAACATTTTGGGTTAACACATGGCACACATCAATTAAATCACAAGGTTTAGAGATGGTGTAAGTCAAAATTTTCTTCTCTCTATGGTTGCATTGGTCCTCATATGTCTCCACTTCTTCTCCAAATTGTCTTGCCCATTGATCCTTGATGTACAATTCTTCTCTAGGCATCAAAACAAAAGAATTATGGTAAGGTGCACAATCGGATCTCAAATTCAGCATCAACGGAAATTATGGAAACTCAAAAGGTGAAGAAAATTTAAAGCGGAAAGACAAGAAATGGAAAGAACAACGCCACAATCCCTAGGGATTGATAAGTTGAGGAGGATTCGCCACTTTGAATATGGAAATTCAAAGATAAGAATCAAGGGTAGTTCCTAAGAACCTAGAGAGTTTCCTCTCACAAAAGCATCAAAGCTTCATTCCAAATGAGAGTCAAAACTGATTACAAAGTTAACATTTGGCCTATTTATAATATGAACCTAAAAGGCTTACCAAGGCCCATTACTAAAAGCCCAAACAACTAAAAAGGCCCAAATTAAAAATAAACATCATTAAAAACATAAAAAGCTCAACAAAAGCCCAATTTAGGCCCAAATTACATAAACTTATATTCTAAGATTTGGCTCCACTTTAAGCTCTTCATGTACCATTCTAGTCCTCTATCATTCCCTCCTTCTTGAAGCAAATTCGACCTCAAATTTAGAGCCAAGGTACCTACATCATAAAAACAACACAAAACAACATGTTTTAGTTTTGAGAAAATATTAAAAAAGAAAATCCTATTTCTATTGAGACTTGGATTCCTTAAGAAGGAAAATCTCTTATTATCTATGTGCTGATATGTCAATCCTCCCGGATCAAATACAAGCCTAAAGAAACCATCAATTAACACTAAAATGAAATGCTTAATCACAAATTTCAAAGACAAGTCAATCCAATGAAAATTATGAGCAAACAATGACATTTTCAAACCAAGAATGGAAAATTTAGATTTATCCATTTTATGCACAATCCATCTATCAAGACACTTGAGTGTACCATACATTACTAAACTCTCACTATGAGTTGCTCCAATTAATGAATCATGAAATGAACATTTAGGCACACAAAATGCAGCATCTTTAAACCTATGCTCTTTATGCCTATAGAAATCATCATTTTCAATTTTCTCATAAACAACAACACACATAGAGGAAGACTCAACATGATCATACAAGTCCAAATGATGTGCATTAATATCAAATTTCAAGAACTTGGCACCATCACCTAAAACAATATCATGCATACCAAAAGCAACATTCAATTCACAAACATTTTGGGTTAACACATGGCACACATCAATTAAATCACAAGGTTTAGAGATGGTGTAAGTCAAAATTTTCTTCTCTCTATGGTTGCATTGGTCCTCATATGTCTCCACTTCTTCTCCAAATTGTCTTGCCCATTGATCCTTGATGTACAATTCTTCTCTAGGCATCAAAACAAAAGAATTATGGTAAGGTGCACAATCGGATCTCAAATTCAGCATCAACGGAAATTATGGAAACTCAAAAGGTGAAGAAAATTTAAAGCGGAAAGACAAGAAATGGAAAGAACAACGCCACAATCCCTAGGGATTGATAAGTTGAGGAGGATTCGCCACTTTGAATATGGAAATTCAAAGATAAGAATCAAGGGTAGTTCCTAAGAACCTAGAGAGTTTCCTCTCACAAAAGCATCAAAGCTTCATGCCAAATGAGAGTCAAAACTGATTACAAAGTTAACATTTGGCCTATTTATAATATGAACCTAAAAGGCTTACCAAGGCCCATTACTAAAAGCCCAAACAACTAAAAAGGCCCAAATTAAAAATAAACATCATTAAAAACATAAAAAGCTCAACAAAAGCCCAATTTAGGCCCAAATTACATAAACTTATATTCTAAGATTTGGCTCCACTTTAAGCTCTTCATGTACCATTCTAGTCCTCTATCATTCCCTCCTTCTTGAAGCAAATTCGACCTCAAATTTAGAGCCAAGGTACCTACATCATAAAAACAACACAAAACAACATGTTTTAGTTTTGAGAAAATATTAAAAAAGAAAATCCTATTTCTATTGAGACTTGGATTCCTTAAGAAGGAAAATCTCTTATTATCTATGTGCTGATATGTCAATCCTCCCGGATCAAATACAAGCCTAAAGAAACCATCAATTAACACTAAAATGAAATGCTTAATCACAAATTTCAAAGACAAGTCAATCCAATGAAAATTATGAGCAAACAATGACATTTTCAAACCAAGAATGGAAAATTTAGATTTATCCATTTTATGCACAATCCATCTATCAAGACACTTGAGTGTACCATACATTACTAAACTCTCACTATGAGTTGCTCCAATTAATGAATCATGAAATGAACATTTAGGCACACAAAATGCAGCATCTTTAAACCTATGCTCTTTATGCCTATAGAAATCATCATTTTCAATTTTCTCATAAACAACAACACACATAGAGGAAGACTCAACATGATCATACAAGTCCAAATGATGTGCATTAATATCAAATTTCAAGAACTTGGCACCATCACCTAAAACAATATCATGCATACCAAAAGCAACATTCAATTCACAAACATTTTGGGTTAACACATGGCACACATCAATTAAATCACAAGGTTTAGAGATGGTGTAAGTCAAAATTTTCTTCTCTCTATGGTTGCATTGGTCCTCATATGTCTCCACTTCTTCTCCAAATTGTCTTGCCCATTGATCCTTGATGTACAATTCTTCTCTAGGCATCAAAACAAAAGAATTATGGTAAGGTGCACAATCGGATCTCAAATTCAGCATCAACGGAAATTATGGAAACTCAAAAGGTGAAGAAAATTTAAAGCGGAAAGACAAGAAATGGAAAGAACAACGCCACAATCCCTAGGGATTGATAAGTTGAGGAGGATTCGCCACTTTGAATATGGAAATTCAAAGATAAGAATCAAGGGTAGTTCCTAAGAACCTAGAGAGTTTCCTCTCACAAAAGCATCAAAGCTTCATTCCAAATGAGAGTCAAAACTGATTACAAAGTTAACATTTGGCCTATTTATAATATGAACCTAAAAGGCTTACCAAGGCCCATTACTAAAAGCCCAAACAACTAAAAAGGCCCAAATTAAAAATAAACATCATTAAAAACATAAAAAGCTCAACAAAAGCCCAATTTAGGCCCAAATTACATAAACTTATATTCTAAGATTTGGCTCCACTTTAAGCTCTTCATGTACCATTCTAGTCCTCTATCATTCCCTCCTTCTTGAAGCAAATTCGACCTCAAATTTAGAGCCAAGGTACCTACATCATAAAAACAACACAAAACAACATGTTTTAGTTTTGAGAAAATATTAAAAAAGAAAATCCTATTTCTATTGAGACTTGGATTCCTTAAGAAGGAAAATCTCTTATTATCTATGTGCTGATATGTCAATCCTCCCGGATCAAATACAAGCCTAAAGAAACCATCAATTAACACTAAAATGAAATGCTTAATCACAAATTTCAAAGACAAGTCAATCCAATGAAAATTATGAGCAAACAATGACATTTTCAAACCAAGAATGGAAAATTTAGATTTATCCATTTTATGCACAATCCATCTATCAAGACACTTGAGTGTACCATACATTACTAAACTCTCACTATGAGTTGCTCCAATTAATGAATCATGAAATGAACATTTAGGCACACAAAATGCAGCATCTTTAAACCTATGCTCTTTATGCCTATAGAAATCATCATTTTCAATTTTCTCATAAACAACAACACACATAGAGGAAGACTCAACATGATCATACAAGTCCAAATGATGTGCATTAATATCAAATTTCAAGAACTTGGCACCATCACCTAAAACAATATCATGCATACCAAAAGCAACATTCAATTCACAAACATTTTGGGTTAACACATGGCACACATCAATTAAATCACAAGGTTTAGAGATGGTGTAAGTCAAAATTTTCTTCTCTCTATGGTTGCATTGGTCCTCATATGTCTCCACTTCTTCTCCAAATTGTCTTGCCCATTGATCCTTGATGTACAATTCTTCTCTAGGCATCAAAACAAAAGAATTATGGTAAGGTGCACAATCGGATCTCAAATTCAGCATCAACGGAAATTATGGAAACTCAAAAGGTGAAGAAAATTTAAAGCGGAAAGACAAGAAATGGAAAGAACAACGCCACAATCCCTAGGGATTGATAAGTTGAGGAGGATTCGCCACTTTGAATATGGAAATTCAAAGATAAGAATCAAGGGTAGTTCCTAAGAACCTAGAGAGTTTCCTCTCACAAAAGCATCAAAGCTTCATTCCAAATGAGAGTCAAAACTGATTACAAAGTTAACATTTGGCCTATTTATAATATGAACCTAAAAGGCTTACCAAGGCCCATTACTAAAAGCCCAAACAACTAAAAAGGCCCAAATTAAAAATAAACATCATTAAAAACATAAAAAGCTCAACAAAAGCCCAATTTAGGCCCAAATTACATAAACTTATATTCTAAGATTTGGCTCCACTTTAAGCTCTTCATGTACCATTCTAGTCCTCTATCATTCCCTCCTTCTTGAAGCAAATTCGACCTCAAATTTAGAGCCAAGGTACCTACATCATAAAAACAACACAAAACAACATGTTTTAGTTTTGAGAAAATATTAAAAAAGAAAATCCTATTTCTATTGAGACTTGGATTCCTTAAGAAGGAAAATCTCTTATTATCTATGTGCTGATATGTCAATCCTCCCGGATCAAATACAAGCCTAAAGAAACCATCAATTAACACTAAAATGAAATGCTTAATCACAAATTTCAAAGACAAGTCAATCCAATGAAAATTATGAGCAAACAATGACATTTTCAAACCAAGAATGGAAAATTTAGATTTATCCATTTTATGCACAATCCATCTATCAAGACACTTGAGTGTACCATACATTACTAAACTCTCACTATGAGTTGCTCCAATTAATGAATCATGAAATGAACATTTAGGCACACAAAATGCAGCATCTTTAAACCTATGCTCTTTATGCCTATAGAAATCATCATTTTCAATTTTCTCATAAACAACAACACACATAGAGGAAGACTCAACATGATCATACAAGTCCAAATGATGTGCATTAATATCAAATTTCAAGAACTTGGCACCATCACCTAAAACAATATCATGCATACCAAAAGCAACATTCAATTCACAAACATTTTGGGTTAACACATGGCACACATCAATTAAATCACAAGGTTTAGAGATGGTGTAAGTCAAAATTTTCTTCTCTCTATGGTTGCATTGGTCCTCATATGTCTCCACTTCTTCTCCAAATTGTCTTGCCCATTGATCCTTGATGTACAATTCTTCTCTAGGCATCAAAACAAAAGAATTATGGTAAGGTGCACAATCGGATCTCAAATTCAGCATCAACGGAAATTATGGAAACTCAAAAGGTGAAGAAAATTTAAAGCGGAAAGACAAGAAATGGAAAGAACAACGCCACAATCCCTAGGGATTGATAAGTTGAGGAGGATTCGCCACTTTGAATATGGAAATTCAAAGATAAGAATCAAGGGTAGTTCCTAAGAACCTAGAGAGTTTCCTCTCACAAAAGCATCAAAGCTTCATTCCAAATGAGAGTCAAAACTGATTACAAAGTTAACATTTGGCCTATTTATAATATGAACCTAAAAGGCTTACCAAGGCCCATTACTAAAAGCCCAAACAACTAAAAAGGCCCAAATTAAAAATAAACATCATTAAAAACATAAAAAGCTCAACAAAAGCCCAATTTAGGCCCAAATTACATAAACTTATATTCTAAGATTTGGCTCCACTTTAAGCTCTTCATGTACCATTCTAGTCCTCTATCATTCCCTCCTTCTTGAAGCAAATTCGACCTCAAATTTAGAGCCAAGGTACCTACATCATAAAAACAACACAAAACAACATGTTTTAGTTTTGAGAAAATATTAAAAAAGAAAATCCTATTTCTATTGAGACTTGGATTCCTTAAGAAGGAAAATCTCTTATTATCTATGTGCTGATATGTCAATCCTCCCGGATCAAATACAAGCCTAAAGAAACCATCAATTAACACTAAAATGAAATGCTTAATCACAAATTTCAAAGACAAGTCAATCCAATGAAAATTATGAGCAAACAATGACATTTTCAAACCAAGAATGGAAAATTTAGATTTATCCATTTTATGCACAATCCATCTATCAAGACACTTGAGTGTACCATACATTACTAAACTCTCACTATGAGTTGCTCCAATTAATGAATCATGAAATGAACATTTAGGCACACAAAATGCAGCATCTTTAAACCTATGCTCTTTATGCCTATAGAAATCATCATTTTCAATTTTCTCATAAACAACAACACACATAGAGGAAGACTCAACATGATCATACAAGTCCAAATGATGTGCATTAATATCAAATTTCAAGAACTTGGCACCATCACCTAAAACAATATCATGCATACCAAAAGCAACATTCAATTCACAAACATTTTGGGTTAACACATGGCACACATCAATTAAATCACAAGGTTTAGAGATGGTGTAAGTCAAAATTTTCTTCTCTCTATGGTTGCATTGGTCCTCATATGTCTCCACTTCTTCTCCAAATTGTCTTGCCCATTGATCCTTGATGTACAATTCTTCTCTAGGCATCAAAACAAAAGAATTATGGTAAGGTGCACAATCGGATCTCAAATTCAGCATCAACGAAAATTATGGAAACTCAAAAGGTGAAGAAAATTTAAAGCGGAAAGACAAGAAATGGAAAGAACAACGCCACAATCCCTAGGGATTGATAAGTTGAGGAGGATTCGCCACTTTGAATATGGAAATTCAAAGATAAGAATCAAGGGTAGTTCCTAAGAACCTAGAGAGTTTCCTCTCACAAAAGCATCAAAGCTTCATTCCAAATGAGAGTCAAAACTGATTACAAAGTTAACATTTGGCCTATTTATAATATGAACCTAAAAGGCTTACCAAGGCCCATTACTAAAAGCCCAAACAACTAAAAAGGCCCAAATTAAAAATAAACATCATTAAAAACATAAAAAGCTCAACAAAAGCCCAATTTAGGCCCAAATTACATAAACTTATATTCTAAGATTTGGCTCCACTTTAAGCTCTTCATGTACCATTCTAGTCCTCTATCATTCCCTCCTTCTTGAAGCAAATTCGACCTCAAATTTAGAGCCAAGGTACCTACATCATAAAAACAACACAAAACAACATGTTTTAGTTTTGAGAAAATATTAAAAAAGAAAATCCTATTTCTATTGAGACTTGGATTCCTTAAGAAGGAAAATCTCTTATTATCTATGTGCTGATATGTCAATCCTCCCGGATCAAATACAAGCCTAAAGAAACCATCAATTAACACTAAAATGAAATGCTTAATCACAAATTTCAAAGACAAGTCAATCCAATGAAAATTATGAGCAAACAATGACATTTTCAAACCAAGAATGGAAAATTTAGATTTATCCATTTTATGCACAATCCATCTATCAAGACACTTGAGTGTACCATACATTACTAAACTCTCACTATGAGTTGCTCCAATTAATGAATCATGAAATGAACATTTAGGCACACAAAATGCAGCATCTTTAAACCTATGCTCTTTATGCCTATAGAAATCATCATTTTCAATTTTCTCATAAACAACAACACACATAGAGGAAGACTCAACATGATCATACAAGTCCAAATGATGTGCATTAATATCAAATTTCAAGAACTTGGCACCATCACCTAAAACAATATCATGCATACCAAAAGCAACATTCAATTCACAAACATTTTGGGTTAACACATGGCACACATCAATTAAATCACAAGGTTTAGAGATGGTGTAAGTCAAAATTTTCTTCTCTCTATGGTTGCATTGGTCCTCATATGTCTCCACTTCTTCTCCAAATTGTCTTGCCCATTGATCCTTGATGTACAATTCTTCTCTAGGCATCAAAACAAAAGAATTATGGTAAGGTGCACAATCGGATCTCAAATTCAGCATCAACGGAAATTATGGAAACTCAAAAGGTGAAGAAAATTTAAAGCGGAAAGACAAGAAATGGAAAGAACAACGCCACAATCCCTAGGGATTGATAAGTTGAGGAGGATTCGCCACTTTGAATATGGAAATTCAAAGATAAGAATCAAGGGTAGTTCCTAAGAACCTAGAGAGTTTCCTCTCACAAAAGCATCAAAGCTTCATTCCAAATGAGAGTCAAAACTGATTACAAAGTTAACATTTGGCCTATTTATAATATGAACCTAAAAGGCTTACCAAGGCCCATTACTAAAAGCCCAAACAACTAAAAAGGCCCAAATTAAAAATAAACATCATTAAAAACATAAAAAGCTCAACAAAAGCCCAATTTAGGCCCAAATTACATAAACTTATATTCTAAGATTTGGCTCCACTTTAAGCTCTTCATGTACCATTCTAGTCCTCTATCATTCCCTCCTTCTTGAAGCAAATTCGACCTCAAATTTAGAGCCAAGGTACCTACATCATAAAAACAACACAAAACAACATGTTTTAGTTTTGAGAAAATATTAAAAAAGAAAATCCTATTTCTATTGAGACTTGGATTCCTTAAGAAGGAAAATCTCTTATTATCTATGTGCTGATATGTCAATCCTCCCGGATCAAATACAAGCCTAAAGAAACCATCAATTAACACTAAAATGAAATGCTTAATCACAAATTTCAAAGACAAGTCAATCCAATGAAAATTATGAGCAAACAATGACATTTTCAAACCAAGAATGGAAAATTTAGATTTATCCATTTTATGCACAATCCATCTATCAAGACACTTGAGTGTACCATACATTACTAAACTCTCACTATGAGTTGCTCCAATTAATGAATCATGAAATGAACATTTAGGCACACAAAATGCAGCATCTTTAAACCTATGCTCTTTATGCCTATAGAAATCATCATTTTCAATTTTCTCATAAACAACAACACACATAGAGGAAGACTCAACATGATCATACAAGTCCAAATGATGTGCATTAATATCAAATTTCAAGAACTTGGCACCATCACCTAAAACAATATCATGCATACCAAAAGCAACATTCAATTCACAAACATTTTGGGTTAACACATGGCACACATCAATTAAATCACAAGGTTTAGAGATGGTGTAAGTCAAAATTTTCTTCTCTCTATGGTTGCATTGGTCCTCATATGTCTCCACTTCTTCTCCAAATTGTCTTGCCCATTGATCCTTGATGTACAATTCTTCTCTAGGCATCAAAACAAAAGAATTATGGTAAGGTGCACAATCGGATCTCAAATTCAGCATCAACGGAAATTATGGAAACTCAAAAGGTGAAGAAAATTTAAAGCGGAAAGACAAGAAATGGAAAGAACAACGCCACAATCCCTAGGGATTGATAAGTTGAGGAGGATTCGCCACTTTGAATATGGAAATTCAAAGATAAGAATCAAGGGTAGTTCCTAAGAACCTAGAGAGTTTCCTCTCACAAAAGCATCAAAGCTTCATTCCAAATGAGAGTCAAAACTGATTACAAAGTTAACATTTGGCCTATTTATAATATGAACCTAAAAGGCTTACCAAGGCCCATTACTAAAAGCCCAAACAACTAAAAAGGCCCAAATTAAAAATAAACATCATTAAAAACATAAAAAGCTCAACAAAAGCCCAATTTAGGCCCAAATTACATAAACTTATATTCTAAGATTTGGCTCCACTTTAAGCTCTTCATGTACCATTCTAGTCCTCTATCATTCCCTCCTTCTTGAAGCAAATTCGACCTCAAATTTAGAGCCAAGGTACCTACATCATAAAAACAACACAAAACAACATGTTTTAGTTTTGAGAAAATATTAAAAAAGAAAATCCTATTTCTATTGAGACTTGGATTCCTTAAGAAGGAAAATCTCTTATTATCTATGTGCTGATATGTCAATCCTCCCGGATCAAATACAAGCCTAAAGAAACCATCAATTAACACTAAAATGAAATGCTTAATCACAAATTTCAAAGACAAGTCAATCCAATGAAAATTATGAGCAAACAATGACATTTTCAAACCAAGAATGGAAAATTTAGATTTATCCATTTTATGCACAATCCATCTATCAAGACACTTGAGTGTACCATACATTACTAAACTCTCACTATGAGTTGCTCCAATTAATGAATCATGAAATGAACATTTAGGCACACAAAATGCAGCATCTTTAAACCTATGCTCTTTATGCCTATAGAAATCATCATTTTCAATTTTCTCATAAACAACAACACACATAGAGGAAGACTCAACATGATCATACAAGTCCAAATGATGTGCATTAATATCAAATTTCAAGAACTTGGCACCATCACCTAAAACAATATCATGCATACCAAAAGCAACATTCAATTCACAAACATTTTGGGTTAACACATGGCACACATCAATTAAATCACAAGGTTTAGAGATGGTGTAAGTCAAAATTTTCTTCTCTCTATGGTTGCATTGGTCCTCATATGTCTCCACTTCTTCTCCAAATTGTCTTGCCCATTGATCCTTGATGTACAATTCTTCTCTAGGCATCAAAACAAAAGAATTATGGTAAGGTGCACAATCGGATCTCAAATTCAGCATCAACGGAAATTATGGAAACTCAAAAGGTGAAGAAAATTTAAAGCGGAAAGACAAGAAATGGAAAGAACAACGCCACAATCCCTAGGGATTGATAAGTTGAGGAGGATTCGCCACTTTGAATATGGAAATTCAAAGATAAGAATCAAGGGTAGTTCCTAAGAACCTAGAGAGTTTCCTCTCACAAAAGCATCAAAGCTTCATTCCAAATGAGAGTCAAAACTGATTACAAAGTTAACATTTGGCCTATTTATAATATGAACCTAAAAGGCTTACCAAGGCCCATTACTAAAAGCCCAAACAACTAAAAAGGCCCAAATTAAAAATAAACATCATTAAAAACATAAAAAGCTCAACAAAAGCCCAATTTAGGCCCAAATTACATAAACTTATATTCTAAGATTTGGCTCCACTTTAAGCTCTTCATGTACCATTCTAGTCCTCTATCATTCCCTCCTTCTTGAAGCAAATTCGACCTCAAATTTAGAGCCAAGGTACCTACATCATAAAAACAACATGTTTTAGTTTTGAGAAAATATTAAAAAAGAAAATCCTATTTCTATTGAGACTTGGATTCCTTAAGAAGGAAAATCTCTTATTATCTATGTGCTGATATGTCAATCCTCCCGGATCAAATACAAGCCTAAAGAAACCATCAATTAACACTAAAATGAAATGCTTAATCACAAATTTCAAAGACAAGTCAATCCAATGAAAATTATGAGCAAACAATGACATTTTCAAACCAAGAATGGAAAATTTAGATTTATCCATTTTATGCACAATCCATCTATCAAGACACTTGAGTGTACCATACATTACTAAACTCTCACTATGAGTTGCTCCAATTAATGAATCATGAAATGAACATTTAGGCACACAAAATGCAGCATCTTTAAACCTATGCTCTTTATGCCTATAGAAATCATCATTTTCAATTTTCTCATAAACAACAACACACATAGAGGAAGACTCAACATGATCATACAAGTCCAAATGATGTGCATTAATATCAAATTTCAAGAACTTGGCACCATCACCTAAAACAATATCATGCATACCAAAAGCAACATTCAATTCACAAACATTTTGGGTTAACACATGGCACACATCAATTAAATCACAAGGTTTAGAGATGGTGTAAGTCAAAATTTTCTTCTCTCTATGGTTGCATTGGTCCTCATATGTCTCCACTTCTTCTCCAAATTGTCTTGCCCATTGATCCTTGATGTACAATTCTTCTCTAGGCATCAAAACAAAAGAATTATGGTAAGGTGCACAATCGGATCTCAAATTCAGCATCAACGGAAATTATGGAAACTCAAAAGGTGAAGAAAATTTAAAGCGGAAAGACAAGAAATGGAAAGAACAACGCCACAATCCCTAGGGATTGATAAGTTGAGGAGGATTCGCCACTTTGAATATGGAAATTCAAAGATAAGAATCAAGGGTAGTTCCTAAGAACCTAGAGAGTTTCCTCTCACAAAAGCATCAAAGCTTCATTCCAAATGAGAGTCAAAACTGATTACAAAGTTAACATTTGGCCTATTTATAATATGAACCTAAAAGGCTTACCAAGGCCCATTACTAAAAGCCCAAACAACTAAAAAGGCCCAAATTAAAAATAAACATCATTAAAAACATAAAAAGCTCAACAAAAGCCCAATTTAGGCCCAAATTACATAAACTTATATTCTAAGATTTGGCTCCACTTTAAGCTCTTCATGTACCATTCTAGTCCTCTATCATTCCCTCCTTCTTGAAGCAAATTCGACCTCAAATTTAGAGCCAAGGTACCTACATCATAAAAACAACACAAAACAACATGTTTTAGTTTTGAGAAAATATTAAAAAAGAAAATCCTATTTCTATTGAGACTTGGATTCCTTAAGAAGGAAAATCTCTTATTATCTATGTGCTGATATGTCAATCCTCCCGGATCAAATACAAGCCTAAAGAAACCATCAATTAACACTAAAATGAAATGCTTAATCACAAATTTCAAAGACAAGTCAATCCAATGAAAATTATGAGCAAACAATGACATTTTCAAACCAAGAATGGAAAATTTAGATTTATCCATTTTATGCACAATCCATCTATCAAGACACTTGAGTGTACCATACATTACTAAACTCTCACTATGAGTTGCTCCAATTAATGAATCATGAAATGAACATTTAGGCACACAAAATGCAGCATCTTTAAACCTATGCTCTTTATGCCTATAGAAATCATCATTTTCAATTTTCTCATAAACAACAACACACATAGAGGAAGACTCAACATGATCATACAAGTCCAAATGATGTGCATTAATATCAAATTTCAAGAACTTGGCACCATCACCTAAAACAATATCATGCATACCAAAAGCAACATTCAATTCACAAACATTTTGGGTTAACACATGGCACACATCAATTAAATCACAAGGTTTAGAGATGGTGTAAGTCAAAATTTTCTTCTCTCTATGGTTGCATTGGTCCTCATATGTCTCCACTTCTTCTCCAAATTGTCTTGCCCATTGATCCTTGATGTACAATTCTTCTCTAGGCATCAAAACAAAAGAATTATGGTAAGGTGCACAATCGGATCTCAAATTCAGCATCAACGGAAATTATGGAAACTCAAAAGGTGAAGAAAATTTAAAGCGGAAAGACAAGAAATGGAAAGAACAACGCCACAATCCCTAGGGATTGATAAGTTGAGGAGGATTCGCCACTTTGAATATGGAAATTCAAAGATAAGAATCAAGGGTAGTTCCTAAGAACCTAGAGAGTTTCCTCTCACAAAAGCATCAAAGCTTCATTCCAAATGAGAGTCAAAACTGATTACAAAGTTAACATTTGGCCTATTTATAATATGAACCTAAAAGGCTTACCAAGGCCCATTACTAAAAGCCCAAACAACTAAAAAGGCCCAAATTAAAAATAAACATCATTAAAAACATAAAAAGCTCAACAAAAGCCCAATTTAGGCCCAAATTACATAAACTTATATTCTAAGATTTGGCTCCACTTTAAGCTCTTCATGTACCATTCTAGTCCTCTATCATTCCCTCCTTCTTGAAGCAAATTCGACCTCAAATTTAGAGCCAAGGTACCTACATCATAAAAACAACACAAAACAACATGTTTTAGTTTTGAGAAAATATTAAAAAAGAAAATCCTATTTCTATTGAGACTTGGATTCCTTAAGAAGGAAAATCTCTTATTATCTATGTGCTGATATGTCAATCCTCCCGGATCAAATACAAGCCTAAAGAAACCATCAATTAACACTAAAATGAAATGCTTAATCACAAATTTCAAAGACAAGTCAATCCAATGAAAATTATGAGCAAACAATGACATTTTCAAACCAAGAATGGAAAATTTAGATTTATCCATTTTATGCACAATCCATCTATCAAGACACTTGAGTGTACCATACATTACTAAACTCTCACTATGAGTTGCTCCAATTAATGAATCATGAAATGAACATTTAGGCACACAAAATGCAGCATCTTTAAACCTATGCTCTTTATGCCTATAGAAATCATCATTTTCAATTTTCTCATAAACAACAACACACATAGAGGAAGACTCAACATGATCATACAAGTCCAAATGATGTGCATTAATATCAAATTTCAAGAACTTGGCACCATCACCTAAAACAATATCATGCATACCAAAAGCAACATTCAATTCACAAACATTTTGGGTTAACACATGGCACACATCAATTAAATCACAAGGTTTAGAGATGGTGTAAGTCAAAATTTTCTTCTCTCTATGGTTGCATTGGTCCTCATATGTCTCCACTTCTTCTCCAAATTGTCTTGCCCATTGATCCTTGATGTACAATTCTTCTCTAGGCATCAAAACAAAAGAATTATGGTAAGGTGCACAATCGGATCTCAAATTCAGCATCAACGGAAATTATGGAAACTCAAAAGGTGAAGAAAATTTAAAGCGGAAAGACAAGAAATGGAAAGAACAACGCCACAATCCCTAGGGATTGATAAGTTGAGGAGGATTCGCCACTTTGAATATGGAAATTCAAAGATAAGAATCAAGGGTAGTTCCTAAGAACCTAGAGAGTTTCCTCTCACAAAAGCATCAAAGCTTCATGCCAAATGAGAGTCAAAACTGATTACAAAGTTAACATTTGGCCTATTTATAATATGAACCTAAAAGGCTTACCAAGGCCCATTACTAAAAGCCCAAACAACTAAAAAGGCCCAAATTAAAAATAAACATCATTAAAAACATAAAAAGCTCAACAAAAGCCCAATTTAGGCCCAAATTACATAAACTTATATTCTAAGATTTGGCTCCACTTTAAGCTCTTCATGTACCATTCTAGTCCTCTATCATTCCCTCCTTCTTGAAGCAAATTCGACCTCAAATTTAGAGCCAAGGTACCTACATCATAAAAACAACACAAAACAACATGTTTTAGTTTTGAGAAAATATTAAAAAAGAAAATCCTATTTCTATTGAGACTTGGATTCCTTAAGAAGGAAAATCTCTTATTATCTATGTGCTGATATGTCAATCCTCCCGGATCAAATACAAGCCTAAAGAAACCATCAATTAACACTAAAATGAAATGCTTAATCACAAATTTCAAAGACAAGTCAATCCAATGAAAATTATGAGCAAACAATGACATTTTCAAACCAAGAATGGAAAATTTAGATTTATCCATTTTATGCACAATCCATCTATCAAGACACTTGAGTGTACCATACATTACTAAACTCTCACTATGAGTTGCTCCAATTAATGAATCATGAAATGAACATTTAGGCACACAAAATGCAGCATCTTTAAACCTATGCTCTTTATGCCTATAGAAATCATCATTTTCAATTTTCTCATAAACAACAACACACATAGAGGAAGACTCAACATGATCATACAAGTCCAAATGATGTGCATTAATATCAAATTTCAAGAACTTGGCACCATCACCTAAAACAATATCATGCATACCAAAAGCAACATTCAATTCACAAACATTTTGGGTTAACACATGGCACACATCAATTAAATCACAAGGTTTAGAGATGGTGTAAGTCAAAATTTTCTTCTCTCTATGGTTGCATTGGTCCTCATATGTCTCCACTTCTTCTCCAAATTGTCTTGCCCATTGATCCTTGATGTACAATTCTTCTCTAGGCATCAAAACAAAAGAATTATGGTAAGGTGCACAATCGGATCTCAAATTCAGCATCAACGGAAATTATGGAAACTCAAAAGGTGAAGAAAATTTAAAGCGGAAAGACAAGAAATGGAAAGAACAACGCCACAATCCCTAGGGATTGATAAGTTGAGGAGGATTCGCCACTTTGAATATGGAAATTCAAAGATAAGAATCAAGGGTAGTTCCTAAGAACCTAGAGAGTTTCCTCTCACAAAAGCATCAAAGCTTCATTCCAAATGAGAGTCAAAACTGATTACAAAGTTAACATTTGGCCTATTTATAATATGAACCTAAAAGGCTTACCAAGGCCCATTACTAAAAGCCCAAACAACTAAAAAGGCCCAAATTAAAAATAAACATCATTAAAAACATAAAAAGCTCAACAAAAGCCCAATTTAGGCCCAAATTACATAAACTTATATTCTAAGATTTGGCTCCACTTTAAGCTCTTCATGTACCATTCTAGTCCTCTATCATTCCCTCCTTCTTGAAGCAAATTCGACCTCAAATTTAGAGCCAAGGTACCTACATCATAAAAACAACACAAAACAACATGTTTTAGTTTTGAGAAAATATTAAAAAAGAAAATCCTATTTCTATTGAGACTTGGATTCCTTAAGAAGGAAAATCTCTTATTATCTATGTGCTGATATGTCAATCCTCCCGGATCAAATACAAGCCTAAAGAAACCATCAATTAACACTAAAATGAAATGCTTAATCACAAATTTCAAAGACAAGTCAATCCAATGAAAATTATGAGCAAACAATGACATTTTCAAACCAAGAATGGAAAATTTAGATTTATCCATTTTATGCACAATCCATCTATCAAGACACTTGAGTGTACCATACATTACTAAACTCTCACTATGAGTTGCTCCAATTAATGAATCATGAAATGAACATTTAGGCACACAAAATGCAGCATCTTTAAACCTATGCTCTTTATGCCTATAGAAATCATCATTTTCAATTTTCTCATAAACAACAACACACATAGAGGAAGACTCAACATGATCATACAAGTCCAAATGATGTGCATTAATATCAAATTTCAAGAACTTGGCACCATCACCTAAAACAATATCATGCATACCAAAAGCAACATTCAATTCACAAACATTTTGGGTTAACACATGGCACACATCAATTAAATCACAAGGTTTAGAGATGGTGTAAGTCAAAATTTTCTTCTCTCTATGGTTGCATTGGTCCTCATATGTCTCCACTTCTTCTCCAAATTGTCTTGCCCATTGATCCTTGATGTACAATTCTTCTCTAGGCATCAAAACAAAAGAATTATGGTAAGGTGCACAATCGGATCTCAAATTCAGCATCAACGGAAATTATGGAAACTCAAAAGGTGAAGAAAATTTAAAGCGGAAAGACAAGAAATGGAAAGAACAACGCCACAATCCCTAGGGATTGATAAGTTGAGGAGGATTCGCCACTTTGAATATGGAAATTCAAAGATAAGAATCAAGGGTAGTTCCTAAGAACCTAGAGAGTTTCCTCTCACAAAAGCATCAAAGCTTCATTCCAAATGAGAGTCAAAACTGATTACAAAGTTAACATTTGGCCTATTTATAATATGAACCTAAAAGGCTTACCAAGGCCCATTACTAAAAGCCCAAACAACTAAAAAGGCCCAAATTAAAAATAAACATCATTAAAAACATAAAAAGCTCAACAAAAGCCCAATTTAGGCCCAAATTACATAAACTTATATTCTAAGATTTGGCTCCACTTTAAGCTCTTCATGTACCATTCTAGTCCTCTATCATTCCCTCCTTCTTGAAGCAAATTCGACCTCAAATTTAGAGCCAAGGTACCTACATCATAAAAACAACACAAAACAACATGTTTTAGTTTTGAGAAAATATTAAAAAAGAAAATCCTATTTCTATTGAGACTTGGATTCCTTAAGAAGGAAAATCTCTTATTATCTATGTGCTGATATGTCAATCCTCCCGGATCAAATACAAGCCTAAAGAAACCATCAATTAACACTAAAATGAAATGCTTAATCACAAATTTCAAAGACAAGTCAATCCAATGAAAATTATAAGCAAACAATGACATTTTCAAACCAAGAATGGAAAATTTAGATTTATCCATTTTATGCACAATCCATCTATCAAGACACTTGAGTGTACCATACATTACTAAACTCTCACTATGAGTTGCTCCAATTAATGAATCATGAAATGAACATTTAGGCACACAAAATGCAGCATCTTTAAACCTATGCTCTTTATGCCTATAGAAATCATCATTTTCAATTTTCTCATAAACAACAACACACATAGAGGAAGACTCAACATGATCATACAAGTCCAAATGATGTGCATTAATATCAAATTTCAAGAACTTGGCACCATCACCTAAAACAATATCATGCATACCAAAAGCAACATTCAATTCACAAACATTTTGGGTTAACACATGGCACACATCAATTAAATCACAAGGTTTAGAGATGGTGTAAGTCAAAATTTTCTTCTCTCTATGGTTGCATTGGTCCTCATATGTCTCCACTTCTTCTCCAAATTGTCTTGCCCATTGATCCTTGATGTACAATTCTTCTCTAGGCATCAAAACAAAAGAATTATGGTAAGGTGCACAATCGGATCTCAAATTCAGCATCAACGGAAATTATGGAAACTCAAAAGGTGAAGAAAATTTAAAGCGGAAAGACAAGAAATGGAAAGAACAACGCCACAATCCCTAGGGATTGATAAGTTGAGGAGGATTCGCCACTTTGAATATGGAAATTCAAAGATAAGAATCAAGGGTAGTTCCTAAGAACCTAGAGAGTTTCCTCTCACAAAAGCATCAAAGCTTCATGCCAAATGAGAGTCAAAACTGATTACAAAGTTAACATTTGGCCTATTTATAATATGAACCTAAAAGGCTTACCAAGGCCCATTACTAAAAGCCCAAACAACTAAAAAGGCCCAAATTAAAAATAAACATCATTAAAAACATAAAAAGCTCAACAAAAGCCCAATTTAGGCCCAAATTACATAAACTTATATTCTAAGATTTGGCTCCACTTTAAGCTCTTCATGTACCATTCTAGTCCTCTATCAGTTTTGTATAACATTTTCAATTATTATGTATAGTATTTTGAAGTATACAAAATCTAGTTTTCTTGTCCTTTTCCTTAATAATTGGAAATTCACTTATCTTCTTATATGTATAGTTTTGTTTGGTAAGCTTACCCTTGCGCTGTTTGCACGTGTGGTTCGTGCCTGTGATGATCTCGGACGTCGTGTTCGGGGGAGCAGATGGCTCTCTAGGTGGATTCTTCCTCTTGAAGACTTGGTAGATGGAGTGAGCACGAGATTGAAGTTGCGTTCTCTCTTTTCTTTGTTTGGTCTATATAGTTATATGTATAGAGATTACCAGCTTAGGTTTGTCTCATGTATAAGCTCCAAGAGTTGTTTGTAGTTAAAATTATATTTTCTTTTAGTTTTGAACTTTAATTATTACTTATGGAAATGCGAAATGTTCACGCAATATTTTCATAAAGTAAACTAATGAAAGAGTTTTCTAAAAGAAAAGGAAATCAAAGAACCTTAGCTTTAATAGTTATGTAACGTAGATGGGTCGTTACAGTGATCCCTTCAAAGGACAAAAGAGATAAATTTTATGACAATTGGGACAAAAATCTATATAAAAAAAAACTACAATTTATTTTCCTTAATAAAATAAAGAAAATGCTAAATAAAACATCACTTTTAAATCATATTAGCTTAATAACCTGTGTCTTGCACGGGTGTTGAGTTTATAATTTTTAATTTTTAATTTTTAATTTTTTTATATATGTATATGTTAGTATATATATGTAAAAGATATATAAAATTAATTATGAATATTGATATATATTTAAATAATTTTATATTTACACATGTCTTATATCCTTTTAATTTATATAAACATTTGTTTTAGAACACTATTATCTTTATAAAGATATTTGCATTTATATATAATTTAAATTTAAATATATACATAATTTTAATAAATATTAATGATAGCAAAATTTATAATTTATTTTGTAATTATTAATTTTTCTTTAAAAAATATATTTTCATCATAAAGAAGATAAATGTCTAATGTTAATTATTAAAACAAAAAAATATTTGAGGGCAATTGAACTTATAAATCAATAGATTACAATAAAAATATTAATGATCAATACAAAAATAAGATAATGCATATAATGATATTTTAATCATATTTTATTTAGGCTAATAACCGAGAGACTGTAAAAATTTCTTTAGTAATTTCAAGTAGGCATGCCAAAGAGCCTCGAACCTGTGGGTATCGACCTGAATCCGACCCGACTTTGATGAGAATACCCACTTTGATCGGGTATAGATATGGGTATTATCCGATTTTTTTTAATGGAGATGGGGTGGATATCTAACTATTTAATTCAATTTAAATTATTCATTTTAATGATATGATTATAATATTGTAACAAAATAATGGTAAAGATTGATCTACTAAAATAAATCTCGCAATATTTTTATATTTAAATTTACTTTAAATTTGAAACAAAATATGTAATAGTGTTATTTATTAATTTGAACCAAAATATAGATTTGCATTACAAAATTATGAAATAAAAATAAATTTAATTGCAGGATTTGAATAAGAATATAATTGTGTTATCAATTTTAATTTTTAAATTATAAAAGATATATTGATTAGAATTACCTTAGTTAATATAATTATGTATTTTTTATGAATTAAGAATGAAAAAAAAATATTTGTATTTCAAATATAAATTTTTTTTATGTATATGCCTAAAATGAATCTTGCGAGATTTTTAAATTCAAATCTAAATTTAATTTAAATTTGAATCAAAATATATATTAGTGATAGTAATTAATTTGAATCAAAATATATAATTGTATTATCAATTAGAATGTTTAAATTGTGAATGATTAATTAAATAATCACTTTAATTACTAAAATTGGTGTATTTTTATGAATTAAAAATAGAAAAAATAGACGTGTGTGCTTAATATTTATAATAATAGTTTATAGTTTATATTTTAAAATAAAAATTTGAATTTAAATTAGTGTCATTAATTAATATGAATTAAATAATTTAAAATTTTAAATCATAAATATCTTAAAATATTGATCACGTTTAAATTTGAATATGAATATGAATTTAAATTAGTGTTATCAATTAATATGAATTAAACAATTTCAAATTTCAAATCATAAATATCTTAAAATATTGATAATGTTCAAATTTTATTATCATCCAAACATGTATATATAGATATTGTTTAAATTATCAATTATATATTTGCATTATCAAAATATGAGATAAAAATCTAATTGCACGATTTCTTTTTTTAATTTCTTATAATTTGAATTTGAATATAAATTTGAATTTAAATTACTGCTGTCAATTAATATGAATTAAAGAAATTAAAATTTCAAATAATAAATATCTTAAATTATTGTTATCAATTAAATATGAATTAAACAATTTAAAATTTAAATTTACCATAAAAATAAAATTGTCTTCATCTTGACGAGAAAAGAATAAATATGGTGTTGACACGTGGCATCAACCTGCATGGCAAAATCTAATTACACGATTATTTTATTTTAATTTGTTATAATTTTGAATTTGAATTTAAATTAATGTTATCAATTAACATGAATTAAACAATTTCAAATTTCAAATCATAAATATCTTAAAATATTGATCACGTTCAAATTTAAATATGAATATGAATTAAACAATTTAAAATTTAAAATTACCATAAAAATAAAACCGTATTCATTTCGGCGAGAAAAGAATCAATATGGTGTTGCCACTTGACATCAACCTACGTGACAAAACCTTCTTTTATATAATATAATGATCTCTTGCATTTATATTGCATAATCAAATTTTATGTTAAAGAAAAAAAGATAGTCGCAACTTATGAAGGGTATTATGAAGGGTGTTATGAATTATCTATTTATGGTTGTCCATATCTTTTTGTATTATCTTTTATGATCTTTCCTTATTTCTATTTATCTTTTGTAACTTCCCAGATATCTCTTGTATCTATAAATAGGCTACTCCTCCTGGAAAGAATACATACAATTCTCATTCTCTCTAACTCTAGTCTTCTCTTCTTCTCTACCTTTCTCTTTACTTTCTTGCTCCGAGTTATATTTTATTTAACACGTTATCAGCACGAGGCTTTAACCAATGCTCTAACAAGCTCTTAGTGGCAAGGTTAGATTTTCTTTTCTTTTTCCTAATTTCATTATTTGTGTTCTATTTACAAATTTATTATTTGAGAGTCCTGAAGACTCTATCAAAGAAGCAAAATATTTGAGAGTCCTGAAGACTTAATCAAAGAAGAAAATTATTTCAGAGTCCTGAAGACTCTAGAAAAAAAAAAGAAAATTATTTGAGAGTCCTGATGACTCTATCAAAGAAGAAAATTATTTGAGAGTCCTAAAGACTCTGAACTGGTTATATTTCTCTATAAAAATAATTTCTCACCAGAAGTGAGAGAATAATACAAAAGTGAAAATAATTTCTCTCACCGGAAGTGAGAAAATAATGCAAAAGTGAAAATAATTTCTCTCACCAGAAGTGAGAAGGTAGTGCGAATAATTTGTCTTCTTGATTTTCTTGATTATTTGTCCCTTGATGTTGCACCTCCTGAAGTTTAGGTGTATTGCTTGACATTTGGTCAAGATATTTTGAAACTAATTTATCTATCTATTTTATCTTTTATTTTAAAAATTAATCTATTTATTATGATTGTTGATATCAACACCTCTTTAAAATTTTGTATATGTATACGCAGTACGTTTTACAACCATTATAAATAATGGATTCAGCTTCGTACATTCCTTTAATAAATAATGGATTAAAATTTGATCTGTTATATACGTTGCATTTATCTAAAGAATTCAGCCACTGATTTTTTTTTGTTTTTTATATTATTTTAAGAAGCAAAATGTGTGCTACAATGTTTATAAGTGCATTCGGTGGTTTATAATTGATTTTCAGCTTTATATGAAAACATTGCTTTATAAACACATATATGTTATGCGGTGATTTAAAGAGGATTGTGAATCTATATACAGTGCTTTATATGTTATGAACAATATGGTCAGATCAATATTGGGGATATATTACATTGTTTTATATTAATTTAAAGAAATTACTGGTATTGATTAGATGTTTATTCTGGAAAATTGCAAGCTACTATTAATTTAATTTTTATGATAGTCTTTAAACATGTCAAACCTTTTAAAACTTGAATTTGTGGCTCTTGATATTACTGGAAAGAATTATTTATCTTGGATATTAGAAGCAGAAGCATTTAGCTGCAATGGGTCTTGAAGACTTTATTAAAAAATGGAAATAAAACATCTAATAAAAACTCTATTAGATGCGAAAATACATTTAACTACAACGGGTCTTGAATATGTTTTAATACATAAATTACATATTATGTGTGAAAATTTTATTTGTTGTTTTTTGTAAATTCCAATAAAGAAAGCAGACAAGTTTTTTCCATATACTATACATGAGACTTTCATTTGAGAGATTTTTCGATATGGCCATGGTTTATATATTTTGTTTAGAATGTAATTAAAAAATTCTATTGTTAATGAAGTGGACCTTTACACTTTAGCCATGTGCTCCCCTTCTCGACAAATATATATATTTTTTTAATTTCTTGCCTCCTTGCGACTAAGCAAAACAATGAGTTTTCAATGAAAAATCATGAGGCCCGCCTGATCGATTCTACTCTATTCCCATAAGTGAATGGAGTAATATCTTATTATTATGCTTATGGATAATCTTGTGGTCAAGGCCGTATCGTGATCATGGTCGTGAACATGGTCATGAAAAAAGTTAATGATAGTACTATGATAGTTTCTATCAAGAATAATAAAATTTTCTCTTGTTTAGTAATGCGAGAAGTTAATGATAGTACTATTTATGGTACTACAAATGTTAGGTTTTAAGACCTTGGACGATGTCCAACCCCTCGAATTTCGGTTTTGATGATAATAACTAAAGGATAAATTTTGAAGTATCTAATGATCTAGTTTGAGTGTTATAGGATTTACATCGTCCAATCCCGCAATGGTATTGTATCTCTCAAACTTGGACTGTATGTTTCAATAAAGAAAGCGTCCAAATATATTTTATAAAGAATCCTACAGGCAGCGTCCAATGCTCCTGTGAGAGCAAGCGTCCAACGCTTGAATAACACTCACTGTTATTACTATCTTGAAAATACGTTTTCTATGATATAAGGCAATGTTCACTCTCTCATATTTTAACATGCCATTCTGTTTGATCTTTTCGAATAGTACTGAACAGGAAAAGAAGAAGCTTCTCCCTGCAGAAAAAGTACAAGTAGGAGAGAGGCGCTACAAGTACGGCTGTCACTTCCATCACTTCACTCTAAGTCAAAATGTGACAACGGCCATATGCTACAGAAAGAATCGCTCTTGGAAAAGGAACAGATCCCTCAACGGATATCTTTCAACAAGCTTCCTATATATAGAAGAATGAGCTCACATATCTAAACGACGATTTTTGAAAAAGAGCTGAATCCCTGTCAAAACGACTGGACGATCATAAGCGAAAAGAGCATTCATCTTAGCTTTGCTAAGCGAGTCTATATACTCATTCTTATTGTAATATCCTCTCATTGAGAGTTATATTTTACTTACAATATCAAACAATTCTGTTTGGAAAGCCAGGAGTGGCTTAGTGTTAAAGAATACTTGATTTTTGTGTTTAATCTCAAGGAGAGATTAAGGGTGTGCCAGAAGTGGCCCAGAGAATACTTGTAGCCAGAAGTGGCAAAGTTAGAATACTTGAGTGTAATCAGTTTTGATTAGTAGAACCCTTCAAAAGTTTTTGAAGGAGAACTGGACGTAGCTCAGTTGAGTGAACCAGTATAAAACTACGTATTCTATTCTCTCGCCTTCTAGCTTACTTGCATTTCTTTCAAACTATCTCTTCAACATACTACGAAAAAGTTTCTATACACCTTTTTATCCAAGTTTATCCATTACGTGTATTTAAACGAAAAAGAAGAAGAGTAGTCTCTTTGGACTGTTGTTTTTAATCGACTGGACGATAGCTTATTTTTTTTCTGTTTTACTAAGTTCTGTAAAACGAAAAGATACACTATCTTCACACTAGCTAAAGTTTTCCAAAGAAAATTTAAATACACTATTCAACCCCCCTTCTAGTGTATTTCTCTACATTTCAGTTGGTATCAGAGCTCGACCTCTTGGGTTGAGTTCTTAACAGAACAGAGGAAAGATCCTGAGAAAGATGGAAAACGAAGGACAAGCTGTGAACAGACCACCACTCTTCAAGGGTGTCAAATATGACTACTGGAAACAAAGAATGATAGCATTCTTTGAATCTAGCCATATTGACATGTAGGAAGTTGTGGAGATGGGCGATTATATTCCGCTTGATGCAAGCCTCAACGAAATTCCAAAGGCTAGATGGACGGAAGAGCAAAAACAAAGATTTTATCTCAACTCCAGAGCCAGAAACATCATCATGTGTGCACTAAGCGAACAAGAATACAATAAGGTGCACAGTCTCAAAAGCGCAAAACAAATGTGGGACTCTCTTGCATTAACATATGAGGGTTCCACTCAGGTAAAACGTAACAAACTCAGTCTCCTTACTCGTCAATATGAGTTGTTTAGTATGGAAGAAAACGAGGACATACAAAGTATGTTTGGACGGTTTCAAACCATACTAAATGAACTTAGAGCACATGGTAAAGATTATAATAACTATGAACATATTGACAAAATTCTAAGAAGTTTACCTAGGAAATGGAGACCACAGGTTACAGCTTTGAGAACAACGAAGGAACTGGACGATATGTCCTTAGAAGAACTCGTGGGAACCCTCAAGGTGCATGAACTAGAACTGCATCAAGATAGTGATGGTAAGAAAAATAAGTCTCTGGCGCTCAGCGTCCAGAAGCCAAGGAAAGCATCATCGTCCAAAGCCATGCAAGCTGAAACATCATCAGACGAACAATATGAAGATGATGACTCAGACGAGAATGATGAACTATCCTTTATATCCAAAAGGATACATTCTATGTGGAAAAAGAAAGGTGGATCCAGATGGAGAAACCTGAAGAGGAAAGACTTCAAAGAAAAGAAGGAGAAGAGTCCAATTATATGCTACGAATGCAAAAAGCCAGGACACTTCAAATCAGAGTGCCCAGATCTTGACAAAAGCAAAGACAAGAAGAAGAAATTCTTCAGCAAAGGAAAGGGCAAGAAAGTTCTGATGTCCACATGGGAAGACCTGGACGATGACTCATCATCGGACGAAGGAGAAGAGGAGGAAGCACACATATGTCTGATGGCGGACACCTCAACTGATTCCTCTGAGCCAGAAGAAGAAGATGAGGTAGATTTTAATGACTTAGATTCAATTCAAGAAGCTTATCATGAACTACTTTCAAACTCTTCTATCTTGTCAAAGGCCTACAGAACTTTAAAGAAATCATCCAAATCACTTTCAAAAGAAAAAGAAGCTTTAGAAGAAAACGTTAGACAACTAGAAAGTGAAAAGGAGGATTTACAGAAAAAGTTTGCAGAGCTTTCAAGGCAAAATGAAACTACAAATATGGAGAGGCGAACTCTCTGGAATGATGCTGCTCAAGCCTATAAATCCTATAAGGATTCAAGGGATAGAGAAAGCAATCTTTCCATAGAGATTCGAAATCTCAACGCAGAAAACAAAAGGCTAGTTGAGAAGCTTCTGAAAGTTGAAGCAGATACTTCCTTAAGAGGTCAACCACATGATGTTGTAAAACTTCATGAGGAAATTGACAGTCTAAAGAAGGATCTGTCAAACTTTGTCAAGGGCTCTGACAACCTCAAAAAACTTTTAAAATATGAAGGTTGTAAGAGACCAAATGACAGGTCAGGACATGGATACAAGGGAAAGAAATATATTCATGATGAGGAAACAGATGTTTGCTACTTCTGTGGGAAACCTGGACATATAACATCCAAATGCAGACACCTGCCTAAGAGGGGAGTATTCAATACCCTTCGAGCTAACAAAAAAGGACCCAAGTCAATCTGGGTACCTAAGGATAAAATTGTTCCTGTTGCAGACATGCTTAACAGCAGGAAAGAAACTCCAATCATGGTACCTGGACAGTGGGTGCTCACATCACATGACGGGAGAAAGGTGTATGTTCCAAAGCCTCCTACCCAAGACTGGTGGGACAGTCACTTTTGGAGGGAATCAGAAAGGGATGATAGCTGGCGTAGGTAAGATTGGTATACCACCCTATATGTTATTTGTTGAATGTAACATTGAGAAGATTATGATGTTTTAAGAATTTGAAATGAAATATTAATGAGTATGATTTTGAAAAGATGATGACGATGTGTATGTGAACTATGTGTTGGAACCATCCCTATATGTTAGAAAGGAGTTAGCTATGTCCTTTGGGAAGATTTTTACAGAAAATGGTATACTTGGGAGGGTGAGTTCACGCCAGAACTCCAGCCCACTAAAGCGACCCGGGGGTATCGCCTAGTGGGATATCTTCCTAAGTACCACCCCTATGTTTTGACTCCGAATGGCGTGTTGGAGTGTTGAGAACTACTTCCCAAGAGGTTTAGTGACTCTTTTTGTGTATAGGGGATGGATTGTTATCATGGTTATGGATTGTTTATATGTGTTTGGACCCATAAGTCTGGCCATTGGAGATGGCGGGTACGGAGGTGCCGTATCTAAGACTATAAGGGACTCCAAATATGTTTGTCGCTGGAATACGGTGGGTGCACACAGTTGGTGCACAGAAATATTCTGAATGTTGTATATGCACAGTTGATGCATAGGTGTGCACAGTTGGTGCACAGACATATGGGTAGGCACGTAAGTTGAGGGTGCTAGGTAGGCTCTCAACCTAGTGCTGGAGGTTTTTCGTGGTGGCTAACGGTAGGCCTATAGAATAGCCAAGTGGGCGAATTCCTATAGATGTAAGGTTTTGCAAGCCTTACAGAGGTAAGCTAATACCCACATTTGTCTATATTCGATAAAACCACACTTCCTCCACAGGGTAGCTCAAGGGACTCCCTGAATGGTCAAAGGTGAGACTATGGTAGGGGATGGGGCCTATGAGGACTGCTTATATGAAGTTGAAACTCCATGGAGTAGAGTCAATCTTGTTGTCTGAGGTTGTCTAATGGTTTATGTTGTTGATCTTGTTGAGGATTCATGCTATAAATATGTTTATGAACTAAGCTTTGTATAACATTTATAGTTATTATGTATAGTTTTGTTTGGTAAGCTTCCCTTGCAATGTTTGCACGTGTGGTTTGTGCCTGTGATGATCTCGGACATCATGTTCGGGGGAGCAGATGGCTTTTAGGCGGATCTTCCTCTTGGAGGCATGGTAGATAGAGCGAGCCCGAGATTGAAGATGTTTTTCCTACTTTCTTTTCCCTAGTTGAGTTATGTATAAAGATGATCAGCTTAGGTTTGTCTCATGTATAAGCTCCAAGAGTTGTTTGTAGTAAAATTATATCTTTTTTTAGTTTTGAACTTTAATTATTACTTTTGGGAAATGCAAAAAGTTCACACAGTATTTTCATAAAATAAATTATATGAAAAGAGTTTTCTAAAAGAAAAGGAAATCGAAGAACTTTAGCTTAAATAGTTATATAATGTAGATGAGTCGTTACATAGGGAGTGCATTTTTTTTAAGACTAAAAACCAAATTCATAAAACATTTTTTCTTGATTTTGAAAATAAATGTAAAAGTATTTCAAAAATGAGTTAAAAATCATTTCAGCTCCATTTTTGTCATATGTTTTGTTTTAAAAATTACATTTAAAAACTAAAAATAAAAAACTCGCAACTACCTCAACCAGACTTCACATGAATTGAATTATATTTTATATGAATATACTCAATGGATCACAAATAAATGAATAACTTTGTCGGTCCTAAACAAGAGATATATTTATTAATTTGAAAATTATTCTCATATTTGATGAAAAAAATAATGTGTATTCGCATTTAAGTGGTTAGAAAATTCTAGTTCAAGCATTATATATTTATTAGGGTGGCTTTCAGGAACCTCGTGCGCGGACCAATTTATGTTTTAAAATGACGGGTTGTAGACTTGTAGTTGGTCACTTGTGGTCCAATATAATAAAAATAAAAATAAATTGATTCAAAAAATTGATAATTGAATAAATTAAAATTAAAAAAATTGAATTTTTTTATTAAATTATATCGAATTTTAGATTTGTTTTTAAACATTAATTTAATCTAATTTAAACTGAAACATATATATGTATGCACGCGCGTGTTTATTTATAAATTTATAATACTATTAATATTAATATTTTTATTTTTATATATTTGTAAAATTTTCACATGACTTATACTTATTTATGAAAATATATTATATTTAATTAAATATAATTTTTTAATAATTATTTGAGTAAAGATATATAAATATAATTATCAAATTGTGTAAAATTAATTTTAATAATTTATATTTGAAGAATTATACTACTATTAATTATATAATTATATAACGACCTATAGATGAGATATTTAATATTTTTAATTATTTTTATTATGTATATTGTATATCTTACTATTTATTTAGTATTTTCTTCAAAGATAAATAAAACAAGACTATAAAAAATTGATACTCCCTCCGTTCCAGTTTATATGACGTTTAAGGTTTTGACACAGGTATTAAGGAATGCAATTAATTTGTTAAATTTCCTAAAAAATATTAGGTAACTTCCTAGTATACCCTTTATCTCTCTAATTAATTACTCATTATATACTACTCCCACTAAGTATTTATTAAGGGTAATATTGGAAAAAGATATTTAATGCAGCATTGGGTTTGTAAAACGTCATATATTTTGGAACAAATTTTTTTCTCTAAAACGTTATATAATCTGGAACGGAGGGAGTATAATCCAAATCATTTTAGATTGGATTGTACTGAATTTAAATTTTACACCAAACCATCGGATGATGGGTAAAGAAAACTGAAGTGATTGAATTAGATTTTTTTTTTCTCTTCAAAACTATTCTAATCCAATTCACGAACATTCTTATTGGTCACCTCATTTTTTTTATGTTTAATTATTCTAAACCTTTTTATACCAAAAAAAATAATAATAATGAGATTTGAATCCTTAAGCCTCCATCACCCCCTAGACTTCATGGTGTTTACTCTCGAATCACTGTTAAACTTTTGTCATCTTAGCATTCTCACTTAGTGAATGACATCTATATTAAGATGTATAGGTTATGAATGGATAAATTGTTCAATAAATACTTATAAAAAAAAAAAAGATAAAATGAATTTGATTTGTTACATAAATTAAAATTAACTATAAATAAATTGAAATCAACCTTTAGAAATATTAAAATAGAGAGCTTTTATATATAGATTAATTTTAACTTACGAAGAAGTTTAATTTATTTTATCTTCATATTTTACCTTTTTATCAATGCTTATTTAAAAGTTTATCTAAATATATGTTTGATAAATACTTTTGGCTAGTTTCTAAGTTTTTTTTTTTACTAAAAAAACTTATTTGACCTTATCAATAATGCTTGGAAAATAAACTTATTTTAATAGCTTGTAGTGTTTTTTTTTGTGTCACTTCTAGTAATGTTTTCTTTAAAATGTTAGGTTCTAACTTCTTATATTTTATTCTTTTTTTTTTTTTACCCTTAAGATACATTGTAAGATTAATAGTAGAACACACAATATAAAAAATAATAATTAAAAGTAAAAAATGTAAATAAAACAATTGATTTGTAAATAAAAATTACAAGAGTTTAAAATTAATTAAAAAACTAAAATTATAACTACCACAAAATATATTTTTATCAATAAAATTTATATAAAAGCATTACATAAACATACATGTTTGTTTCTATCATTTTACATATATAAACTATTTTAACTAATAATTCCATTACATATATATTATTTAATAAGTTAACTTAACTACTTATAATATTTAGCTTCCAACTTTCATCTACCAAAATTTTTAGTTACTAACTTTCTAATTTCGAATTATTTTTTCAAATTTCAACTAATTTTTAGTTATTTTTGCCAAAAATTACCTAAATATCATACTACATTAATTCATATCACAACACCAAAAAAGAAAAAAGAAAATCACCATATTATATATCCACCTCCATTAATTCTTCAAGAGGCAACAAAGAGGACGTTTCAAGAAACATCAAACCATCACTATCCATTGCTAAACTAATTCTACGCCTCCAATTTTGACTCGACCCGTACGTTGGTGCCACCTTCTGCGGTACGTTGTGGTTGGTTTTCTCAGCCACAGAAACAAGTTCCTAAATCCAAAAAGTCCTATAAGCTTCTCCTTCCTAGTTCCTATATTCAAACCTTTCACTTCACAATCCAAGAAACACGAATCCAAATTGATTTATTTTCCATGAGAAGAAACCAAAGGACGACTTGTTAGAGTTTAGTGACTTATTTCTTGGCTAAATGTGAATATTGGAAGTCAAAATTCGAGACTTCGAACATGCTTGAGACAACTTAAATTGATTGATTTCACTTGTTTTTGTTAAAAAAAAAGCTGTTTGAATTTTTTTTTCAGCTTGTTTGGAAATCTTAACTTAAATTTAGATTTTTTTTAAAAAAATAAAGTTGTTTTTATGAATATAAAAACTTGTAATTTATGATTATTTTTAACAACTTTTTTTTTCTTTTTCAACTGTTTTTATACTTTTTTTTATTATATAAAAGCTTATTTTTTTTATTGCATTCAAATGAAATTAATTAACTTCAAACAACTTTTCAAAACACTTACCCTAATAAAAAAATTGATTATAATTATAATCGATTATAACAATAATCAATTATTGAAATAACTTAGTTTTTGCAGTTATTTCAAACACACCATTCACTGGTTGTGATTCTCGTGAAGATTGGACGGAAACCTTCGTTCACGTATTGCAGCACCTCCTCATCGTCACCTTCACCTTCACCATGGTTCTCAACCTTTCACTATTTTTTTCCAACAAAAATTCAACAAAGTCACTTTTCATAAAGGGATTAATTTGTAAACAATCTTGATTATATTTGTAACCATCCAATTAGGTTATCTTTTTTTTTTTATATTATGATCAGTTCGTTACAAATTAAAAAAAAAATATTATGATGTAAAATAATATAATGATTATTCTTTAGAGTTTTTTTTATAAAAAAAAGTAGAAGTTAGTTAATGTTTCTATATGATTCTAAAAATCACTTTTTAAAAAGAAACATATGATTTTATGAGAAAATTATAAAAAAAATTATGATTTTAATCAGATTTTAATTTTTTTTTAATTATTTTGAAAACTAAAATAAATACGTATTTTTTAAAAAGTGATTATTTAAAAAACAAATGTTGTGACAAATATATCCATGATGGCCCACTCTTGTATTGTCCTAGTCCATTTAAAGTGGGGCTACGTTATTAGCCCAAGCTCTTGACTTTTTGGTTTTTTGGTTTCTTTAGAGTTTTTTTTATAAAAAAAAGTAGAAGTTAGTTAATGTTTCTATATGATTCTAAAAATCACTTTTTAAAAAGAAACATACGATTTTATGAGAAAATTATAAAAAAAATTATGATTTTAATCAGATTTTAATTTTTTTTTAATTATTTTGAAAACTAAAATAAATACGTATTTTTTAAAAAGTGATTATTTAAAAAACAAATGTTGTGACAAATATATCCATGATGGCCCACTCTTGTATTGTCCTAGTCCATTTAAAGTGGGGCTACGTTATTAGCCCAAGCTCTTGACTTTTTGGTTTTTTGGTTTCTTTAGAGTTTTTTTTATAAAAAAAAGTAGAAGTTAGTTAATGTTTCTATATGATTCTAAAAATCACTTTTTAAAAAGAAACATATGATTTTATGAGAAAATTATAAAAAAAATTATGATTTTAATCAGATTTTAATTTTTTTTTAATTATTTTGAAAACTAAAATAAATACGTATTTTTTAAAAAGTGATTATTTAAAAAACAAATGTTGTGACAAATATATCCATGATGGCCCACTCTTGTATTGTCCTAGTCCATTTAAAGTGGGGCTACGTTATTAGCCCAAGCTCTTGACTTTTTGGTTTTTTGGTTTCTTTAGAGTTTTTTTTATAAAAAAAAGTAGAAGTTAGTTCATGTTTCTATATGATTCTAAAAATCACTTTTTAAAAAGAAACATATGATTTTATGAGAAAATTATAAAAAAAATTATGATTTTAATCAGATTTTAATTTTTTTTTAATTATTTTGAAAACTAAAATAAATACGTATTTTTTAAAAAGTGATTATTTAAAAAACAAATGTTGTGACAAATATATCCATGATGGCCCACTCTTGTATTGTCCTAGTCCATTTAAAGTGGGGCTACGTTATTAGCCCAAGCTCTTGACTTTTTGGTTTTTTGGTTTCTTTAGAGTTTTTTTTATAAAAAAAAGTAGAAGTTAGTTCATGTTTCTATATGATTCTAAAAATCACTTTTTAAAAAGAAACATATGATTTTATGAGAAAATTATAAAAAAAAATTATGATTTTAATCAGATTTTTTTTTTTTTTTATTATTTTGAAAACTAAAATAAATACGTATTTTTTAAAAAGTGATTATTTAAAAAACAAATGTTGTGACAAATATATCCATGATGGCCCACTCTTGTATTGTCCTAGTCCATTTAAAGTGGGGCTACGTTATTAGCCCAAGCTCTTGACTTTTTGGTTTTTTGGTAAAGATCAATATTCTTGATTGTGTTGTCTCCTTTAACCTTCTTTTATTTTTGTTTATCTAATTTTTTAATAGATGTAAATACGGCTAATTTTTTTTAATATTGATTATCATAAATTTAAAAAAATTTAAAAAAATTTCATTCATTTCTCAATAGTGACATAATATACATCTAATTACATTATATTAACAATCATTGTAAAGTAATATATAATATGATATAATTAGATGCATGTCACATTGTCATGAAACAATAAGAAGAAGAATTTTAAAAAAAATTATGATTTTCAAAACTATAATTTATAAAAATATATTTTTAAAGAATAAAATTAAAGGTGTGTTTGATTTTTATTTTCAAAAAATATTTTTAGTTAGAAGAAAAGAAAATAAATACTCACACCGATCTCATACCTTAGACATGCAACCTCTTGATCTCCTGATAACGGGTTGAACTCAGTTGATTGAGTAAGATGCATGAGTTATTGTAAATCTCATTATACCTATCCCCAATTCCTATAAATAATAATGATAAAAAAAAAAACACTTTAGACATGCAACATTCTAAATGACTCATCCTTGAACTAAGAGCACAAAACATAAAAGAAACGTCTCTAAGCTATTTCAGTTTTTTTTTTAAATATTTATTTTGAAAATAATTATCAAAAGTTAATAAATTTATATAAGAAAATAATTGCTAAGTAAAATGAAATTATTTTAAAAAATAATTTTTAAAATAAAAAAGTGAAAAGGAAATCAAACAAGTCCCAAATCTACTGTTATATTATAAATTAGAGTACAAGATTTGGAGAATGAGATTATGACTCTCATCATTATCTCAACTAGACATTCATAATAGGGAAAAGAGCATTAAGTCCCCTTAAACTTTACTTCTTTTGCGAATAGACACCCTAAACTTTAATTTTGTCTCAATTAATCCTTAAACTTTGTCTCTTTTGCAAATAGATACCATAAACTTTAAATTTATTATGATTGACACTTTAATTTTAACTTTTTTGTAAATAGACACCTTAAACTTTAATTGTATTTTAATTTATCTTTAACATTTATCTTTTTTACAAATAGTTTTTTTCAAGTTATTTATCTTAAATGTTAATCATTTATTAATTTTTTTATTACAACTAATTTTTTAATATTTAAAATATAATAAAGAATATGAATTTACAAGATATATAAAAAGGAGAAATAATAACATTAATCAAAAAAGTTTTTATTTGATTTTTAATTTTTAATTTTATTATGTTTTAATGTTTGAAAAAGTAACCAGAGAAAGGTCCGAGGCACACATTTGCGGTTTGGTGAGGATTTAATAGCTATACAATGAGTATAGAAATTTAGGAGTGCAATTGTATTGTAATACGTAAATGTTAGCTTCAGTTTACTGTATGTTTTTTTATGCAGTAACTTGCTCTTGTAATGAGTCTTATTTTGGACACCTCTTGTGCTCATAACAAGCAATCTTATATTAATGAATTATTTAGCTTATAAAACAAATGTTTGGAAAAGTGATTTAAAAAAATAAAACTAATAAATAGTTAAGATTAAACAAATAATCAGTTGAGATTTTTTTTATTAGTAATTTAACTCTAATTTAATATAAAAAATTATTTATGAAGTTAGTAAATTTTAATAATTAATTGAGATGAAATTGAAATTTAGGTGTCTATATGTAAAAGAGATAAAGTTTAAGGATTGATTGAAACAAAATTAAAGTTTATGGTGTTTATTTGTAAAAGAAATAAAGTTTAAGGATCAATTTGGACAAAATTAAAGTTTAGGTATCTATTTGTAAAAGGAGTAAAGTTTAAGGAGGCTGAATGCTCTTTTCCCTTCATAATATTCTCTCGCCTCTCTTTTAGATTTTTTTTTTTTTTTTTTGACAAAAGAAGAAGGCATGCTAAGATATCACAGTAGAAGAAAGAATCTCAACTATGTACCGCAACCCCTACCTCTTATGTAGTATGCCTAAAAAATTTATTAAATGATGAAAAGATAGTAACAAAGCACTTAAAATCAATGTTTTTAAAACCGGACCGGTCATTGAACAGGTAAAGGCACTGGTTCAAGGTTCAATGGTTCAACCGTGGTTGAACCGCGGTTGAACCGGTATTAATAAAA
Source organism: Pueraria montana var. lobata (assembly GCA_026413185.1). NCBI lineage: Eukaryota > Viridiplantae > Streptophyta > Magnoliopsida > Fabales > Fabaceae > Pueraria > Pueraria montana. The sequence continues at coordinate 20,449,463 of CM048648.1, read as the reverse complement.
TAATAATAATAAAATAATTTATAAAATAATATTAAATAAATATAATATCACATAACATTTTAACATTAAAAACTATAATAAAACTTAAAACATCACTTTATAAGATTTTAACATTCAAAAAATACATAAAAGTTTAATTAAATATATCATAATACTTAAGTTCAAATTTTAATAAAATAAAATAATGTCCATTAACAATAAAAAATTTACATTTAGAATAAAGAAAGAAAATGACAAATTAATATAATATAAAATTATCAAAAATCAAGATATAAAAAAATTATAAATTAATATAAATGAGCAAATTATATGTTTTACAAGAAAATAATAATAATAATTGATAAAATAATTTATAACTATTTGAGATATTTATTAAATATGTGTTTTTATTTATTTTTAAACTATTTTATATTAAATTTAAAATTTTAAATAAAAAAAAAAAAAAAAACCAGTTCAAACCGGTTTTGGATACCGGTTCTTGACCGGTTTTGGCCCGGTTTGACCGGTTCTTGACCGGTTCCCACCGATTCTGAACTCCTCCGGTTTTATAGAGCATCCGGACCGGTAACCAGACCGGTTCCCGGTCGAACCGGTCAAACCGGCCGATCCGGTCCGATTTTCAGAACCATGCTTAAAATGATCAAACCAAACCCAAAGAAAAAACATAAGTTACATAACTATCTCATGCGTACATTTAATACATTAGTCTCAAGGGAACCCAAACAAACCTTTCTTTTGAATGTAATTTAATACATTAGTTCCACAATTAGTTAAAAAAAAATATTTTTCAATAATCTTAAACCACTATATTTTTCACCCAAAAAAAAAACACTATATTTTTATCCCTATATTTTATCTTCTTAATCTTGTCTCTTTCGGTTTTTTTATTTTTATTTTTTATCTTAGTTAAAATATTTTAGACTTTAATTTTGATATATTATTTTTTAATAACCATAATTAGGGTCTTTAGCTCTCTTATTAGACTTTGAGATATCCTCGCAAGTTTGAGTCCTTTGAACCGACTATGGTAATTTTGATATATTATAAATATAAAGTATTTATACATTTATACATTTAATTAATTATGTAATATTTGATATGTTTTTAAAATAATTATATAAATTATTAATTTTTAATAATATAATAATTCAAGATTAGTTGATAATGTAAAAAATTATCAAATAATTTATATTATTATTACATTCTAATTAAATTTAATTTTTTAATAAACATGATGTGACCTAACTCAACTCAAGTTAAAAGGTAATCAAATTTTGACTAATTAGAGTTGGAAACCCGTGCCATGCACGAGATAAAATATTATTTTTAAATATTTTTATAAAATATTTTAAATATAAATATTTTCTTAAATTTGTATTAGAAATTATTTATAATTAATTTTTATTTATTTTAATCATGGATTGTTAAGTATAACATATTTAGTTATTAATTATTATTGTCCATTATAAATATATAGTTGATTATATATGTGGTAGACTATGATTTTTAAAATACAATAAATGAGAGAAATTAATAAAAATAAATTATGTGTTGGGCAGGATAGTAATTTAAATAATTATTGTAAAATAATATTTCTAATAATTTAATATTGCTTTAAATATTGAGATTGAGATATTAATGTTATATTTGTGGTAAGAGAAATAATATTAAAAGAATTTGTTGATATAAATCTATTACACCTCTTTAATTATTGATTAATTCCACATTAATTACCTCCAAAAAATTTCCATATTAACTATAGTAAAAGAATATGCTAATATTTTCTTCAAATACAACAATATAATATTACAATCATGCTAACCATAGACAAAACGTTAATTTTGGGTAAATTTGAAAAAAAAAATCTTTTTTTATTTAAAATTTTATTTATCAGGAAAAGTCAATAAAAGATTTTGCTCCATTTTCATTTAAATAAATAAAGGGAAAAAGTGCTATTACTCTCTATTCTTTCAGTTAAATGTGGTTAAGATGAGAGACTTATGTTTTATATTGATGAATTTAATCTCCAAACATTAAAAAACATGATGAATTTTTAGAGGTGAGGGACTAAACACACATATTTTTTAATGTTTGAGGAATAAATTCATCCATATAAAAATATATAGGGATCTTCACCACATTTGAAAAAAATATAAGGACTAAAAATATTTCTTTTTCATAAATAAATATTGCATATTTAGGTCAAAATAATCGTTGATTTAAATTAATCCTCCATTTTAATTTTTGGTTCATCAAAATACTATAAAATTATTTTGAATTGACAACATGTGTAATAAAAAAACATGTCCTAAATAATTTATTTATGAAAATTATTTAACATGAAATTTATTTTTAGAAATAATTTAATTTAAATGTTAAGTAGTCATATTAATATGAAATTTATTTTTAGAAAAAATAATAAAATTTTGATGAAAAAAATTCAAAATATAAAATCATAACATGATTCAAATTGGGTTTTATTTTGGACAATAATTCAATTGCAGTTTAATGGACAAATGTACGGAAATAATTTCTTATCAAATTTTGACTAATTTACTCAAATCCTACGTGACTTGTGATTTCCCATAGCATGAATTAAGCGTGAGTCTAAATTATTCTGCAAAACTTTTATAAAATTTAGGAGGTGTATGATAGGGAAGAAATTTTCACTTTCTCGTGAATCCTAAATTGAAAGTTTTAGTTTCCATGTTTAATACGCATTTAAGAAAAAGATATTTTCAGTTTCAGGAAATTAAGATGTCTGGGAATCGTTTTTAATTCACTTTCCCACAAAAACATTCCTAAACCCTAATTATATAACATGACTATATTACCCTTTTTTCAAATACAAATAAGCACCAATTATTTCTCAAAATAATAATAATAAATAAATAAGCACCAATTAGGGTTCATCTTTACCAAAAGTTTCAAGACTGTTGAACATTGCATGCTGCCTTCAGTCAACGTGTCTTTGTCTCGTCAATACAGGTTTTTATTTAATTACTTTTCTATTTCTTTTTTCCTTTCACGTTATTTTTTTTTATTTTTTTTTTGTGAAGTGGTATATGTTATTTTTGTTTAACGTGTGTTTTTTGGTTTAATATATTGGCTTATTGCATCTCGTCATGACATATTATTTGTGCTTTCATTTTCTGAAATTGTACCTGCCCGCACGTTTTTGCTTATAAATCGATTTGATTTTCAGTTATAAACTAGTGCCTGGTCGCATATTATTAACTTATTCAATTTCTGGTATTTTTAATGCCCCCAATTTAAAAACCAGATTGAATTTAACGTTGATATTATTTCTGGTATTTTTAACTCCCCCAAATTATAAAAGTATGTTTTTCCTTTTGATCATTGCTTGTATTTTTTTTTTTTACCAAAAGGTGTAATCTTATATGATTAGTGTTCGTAAGCCTTTTTAAATTAGTAAGTTATATTTTTTTCTCTTTGTTTATTTTTGTTTTACTTCCGAAAATTGCCCAAAGACCAAAGTAGCAAAAAAGTAACGTAGAAAATCTATAGCTGATATATATATACCAGCAAGTGCTTTGACAGTGAGTGCTGGAAAAAATTTATTCCCTACCAAACGCTTCCTTATTGAAAAGTAAATAATATCTGAAAAAATATGTTAAAAAAATACTTCCTCTGTTTCATTTATAACGTTTAAAGTTTTGATATAAATATTAAGAAATCCAATGTGTTCGAAAAAATATAAGTTTTGAATTTCATATAATATATTATGTAACTTTTTAATATATTATTTATCTATCTAATTAATTAATTTTTTTTATTTACTACACAATATCAACTATTCTTACTATACACTATACGACGTTATAGAAACAAAAATATTTTAGAAGACTCAAAACTATTTTAAAACATTTTTTTTTTCTATAACGTCGTATAAGGAGTAAATTGCTTACTTAATAGTCTCCATCAGTCAAAAGACTCAAAACTCAAAACAGACTTTTCTTCTTATACCGCGGGAAAGTGGGAATGCTTACTTTTCCTCTGCTCAAAATCTCTATATAAAGCCACTAAACTGAGAAACTATTTACTCATCTATTTCATATACGCTGCAGTTTGTTTGCATTTTACTTCAACCATGTCTGCTGATATAACATGCAAGAACATTCTCCAGAGTTCAGCACTTATGAAGGTAATTAAATTAAGCTAACCAATTTGATCATGTATTTATATGCTCCAAAGTCCAGCACTTGTTACAATTTTTTCTTATTTATACGGCTCTTCTGGTCACCCTAATTTAATCAAACTATATAAATTGAATAGAGATATTAATTTCTCCGAAAATATATTTTTCACAGTACATTCTTGAAACGAGTGCCTATCCAAAAGAGCATGAACAATTGAAGGAACTCAGAGAGACCACGGTACAGAAGTGCCAGGAAAATTCGTAAGTTAACTGAATCGAATAGTTTTTCTTTTCTTCCTTTTTAATATTCTTTTGTTTTGAACATGTAATTGTAGTAGAATAACATATTAATTTTTTTCGGAAGTATACTCTTTTTTTTTTAGGTTTAAATACATTTTTGATCATTGTAATTTAGTGTTTTTTTACTTTTCATCCTTGCAATTTTTTTTTTGTTTCAGTCCTTACAAATTATGTTTGTTTTGTTTTTCGTCCTTATAATGGTTTAGATAGCGCTTTTTTCACTGTTCAAAGCGCTATCTAAACCACTATAAGGACGAAAAACAAAACAAACATAATTTGTAAGGACTAAAATAAAAAAAAATTGTAAGGACGAAAAACAAAAAAATACTAAATTGCAAGGACCAAAAAGATATTTAAGCTTTTTTTATATAATTAAAGTGTTAATATATGTTGGCACTGGCAGGGAATATTTGATGAATGTGCCTGTGGATGAAGCACAGTTCATATCTATTTTGCTTAAAATCATGAATGCGAAGAAAACACTGGAAATTGGAGTATTCACTGGCTATTCTCTTCTTGCCACAGCTCTTGCCCTGCCTCATGATGGCATGGTACGATATCACATTGTTGTATTGTATATACTCATAAGGACAAATAAAATATATAAGAACGAGAGCTAAATTGTGTTTTTTTTATTTATTAAAATTCAATTATTTTAAAACTATTTTAGAGAATAAAAGCAACTTACACGATAATGTTGAAGAAGCATATGACCATAGAAAAATATTTTTAAAGACAACAATATTTCAAGTCATTTTCTTTAAAGTATGCACATTCTAATAATTAAGCAAAATCGATTTTATTATGTGCTTCAGATAACAGCAATTGATGTGGATAGAAAAGCATACGAGATTGGACTGCCATTCATTCAAAAGGCAGGAATGGAGCACAAAATTGACTTTATCCTTGGTGATGCGTTATCAGTCCTCAACGATCTTATTAATGTGAGTTTTTTTTTTTTTAAATTGAAAATTAGATTTCCCCTGCCTTTGCAAAAATGAGTAAATACAATAATATTAATACACACATTCAAAGATGATATAAAAAAAATTATAACCAAACTCGAGCGATCTTTTAGTTAATAAATTGTAAATTACACTATATATCTCAGTTTTGGATTCGCTCAAACAAAATCACTGTCAGTATATTCATCATTGTTAACTTGTGGAAGGGTAATTTTAAAATGAAATTGATAAAAAGCAGAATAAAAAGCAGAATATAAAGAATCGGGGAAGCAAGGGTGGAGTGATACATGTGTTGACCACCACGTGTAATAACACAATATATATATATATATATATATATATATATATATATATGAGGAGGGATCAAATTATACCGTGTAACTTAATCAACTATTACACCATTCAATAACTTTCAATTGGATGATATTTTCTTAAAATCCACCGTTGGATTGAAAGTTCCTTTCGCATAGATCATGTATACAAAATTTCATATTAATCCAAAATTTTTTGCTACTTCATTCGTATATATTAAAATCGATATAATATAAATTTTTCAAAATATATTAAAATATTGATCATTTGATTACCTTCTTATTGTTGTTCAATTTTGACAAAATTTGACACAAATAATCCTAGTAATATGTAGATATAATTCAACGGTTAGATCGATAAAAATCACATTCTATATCAAGTTATTGAATGGTGTAATAGTTGATTAAGTTACACTGGTGTAATTTGATCCTTCATATATATATATATATATATATATATATATATATATATATATATATATATATATATATATTCCTTTCTTTTCCATAAATTAGTTTCCAGAATATATTACGATTAAAGTATGGGATTGACAAAAACACAGTATCTTTTAACCGCATTACATAAAGGATTGATGAAATACACATAACCTCACATTGATATGGAAAACACATAATATTAACATCGAGTTTGATGAAAAACATTATATTCAATGTAGGGAATAAAATTATGATAAAATTTTATTATTTTTTAAATAGAAGAAAAGGAAGGGAAGAAAATAGATTTAAAGGTTTAAAGACAAATGGCAATAAGGTACAAAATTAAAGTTTAACGAATAATCAAGATGAAAGTATAAAATTAGGATTCAAAGAATAATAAAGATGAAGAGTCCAAAAATAAGGTTTAAAGAATAACAGATGTACTTAGTAATTTGGAAGGTGTAAATAGCAAAAACCTTAAAGTATATGAAAACATGTCCAATAACACGATTTGGACCAAAACAAGCTCAATAATGTGATTGTAGGAAAAAAAAAATCCCTACTAAATATGTATTTGGAGTATTTATATAAATTTATGTTCACACACTTCTATGTTATTTAATAATACTCTTATTGTGACTTTTGATGAATGCCCTATATTGTAAATATACTACTATCTCACAAAATCTATACAAGTATTTGTTTGATAGACTCTATTTACGTTTCAAAATCATGAAAATTTTAATATTTCAATATATAGAAAAAATATACTTCTTGCATACATGTTATAAACAGATTACCTTAGGATATGTGATAAGATTGTTTATTCGTAGCTGTAAAAAAAATGTTTATTCGTATAAAAAATAATGGAAAATTAGTTGTCATTAAATAATTATAAAAACTGTACAAATATAAGATGTTATATGTAAGTGTATGCTAGTAGCTGTGCTATAGTAGCTATTTGACAGTTCAAACTCTTCTATTGATGTGATAATATATGATTATCTATAGTATACAAAGTTTTTAACTAGTAATAATCAATCAAAATTTTATGGTATGAGATCCAAATTTTAATTAATTACAATTATGGATTTTCCTGATAGTATTTCTGAACAAAATCATTATTAATATTGTAGACTTGTTGTTTATTAAATATCCTTTATTTTATTGTTGTCCACTTTTTGGTTACATTTTATGTCGTCCTCTAATTAATTATCATTGAAGAGTGTACAAAATAACAAGGCAAAATTTGCAGGCTAAACATGAAGACTCATTTGATTATGTATTTGTGGATGCGGACAAAGCAGAATACATAAAATATCATGAGCTGTTGTTAAAATTGGTGAAAAAGGGTGGAATAATTGCATATGACAATACTTTATGGCTTGGTACAGTGGCAATGCCCGAGGAAGACGTAAAGGTGGATATCCTAAGGCAGAAAAGAAAGCCTTTGATTGAATTCAACAGCTTTATAGCAAACGATTCTCGCTTGGAATCAGCTATCGTTTCTATTGGGGATGGTGTAACCCTCTGCAGACGTCTGTGATCCCTTCAAAGGAAAGAGTTAAAAAGTAGTATTATGACAAATGGGACAAAAATCTATATAAAATTTACAATTTATTTTCCCTAATAAAATAAAGAAAATGCTAAATAAAATGTCACTTTTAAGTCATCTCTTGCATTTATATTGCAGAAACAAAGTTTATGTTGAGGAAAATAAGATAGTCCCGACTTATGAAGAGTATTATGATGTTTATGAGTGTTGTGATGTTTATGACAAGATAATCTTTTGGTTTGCTCTCCTTGAATAAATTTTTTATTGGTTTTACACTCTCCTTAAGTTAGTGCATTCCTTGATACCTATTTACTTGAAAATCAATAACATAAACCCTTCTCCCCCTTTGACATTATCAAAAAATGAAGGATGAATAATAAAAAAGCCAAGACTAAAGGTCATGACTCATAAGTTACATTTGGTATCAAAGCAATTATAATTAAAACGGGAGCAATAACTAAATAAGCCACAAAAAAATGACTTATTTCAATGTTAGAGCATAAAAAGGAATTAACAATTCAAGAAAAATATGCTCAAACAATATAAGCAAACTAACATAGAATCCTAAGGGAGCAAAAATAAAGATTGATTTCTAAGAAAAGCATAAAAAGTCCTAATAGCTTCCGAATTAGTAGATAAAAATGGAGAGATGTAGACAAAATTAATAAAGCACATAAGAATTAGTAGATACTTACTAAAGGCCCAAAAGAGATAAATGCTAGAAATAAAATGGAGAAACTAAGAAAAGTCTGCAGAGCTAGAAATAAAAATATTATGAGGTATAAACTGTGAACAAATCCGATTAGAAGCTTATATCTCTTTAAAATTAATTCAATCATTAATGAGTATTCATCTCTCTCTTTTTTCAAATGATTAAGGATTCATTTGATACACATTAAGGTATAGCACAGAGACAATACTGCAGGACAATCATATAAGTTACAAAATAACTTTTTTTTCTTGTACATCATTTGAACAACACAATTTAAATAACAAAAAAAAGTACCAAAAGATCCTTTTTAATATTAATTATCAATAGAATTAATAGAGCACCATAGAGTCCAAAATACATCATCTACGATCTTTCCTTCACCCATATGGCTATGTACAATTGCGAATTTGCAATTCTTTCTTTGCGTAACCATCTTTATAAGCTCTAATTGCTTTCTCCTAGTTCTACTCGCCAATGCCTCTTTGAATTTCTACTTCTCTTTGCCTAATCTCAATCTCAATAGCATCGTTTTGCCTCTTTTTCTTAAACTTCAACGACTCTGTAACCTTCTTTTTTCCTTCACGGGAGTCAATTCCCCCTCCACCCCCATAAAAAAAAATTGTTTTGTTTTATTTTCTTTTCAGGATTTTCTTGAGAAAAATTGGCTGCTAAGTTGAAGCTAAGCACGTAGAACAGAGGAATGGAATAAAAGAAAAGAGGTTAAACCTAAAAACATAAGAATAAAGAGGAAACCACAAACCAAATCAAAGAAGTAGGAGAAGAAGACGTAGCAACGTTGTTAAGGAAAGTGAAAGGGAGAATTTTGTTACGTAGGACAAAAAGTTGTTCATTCATTTAGTAAGTAACAAGTTTTTCCATTTTGTTTTGACCCTTGACATTTTTTTTTTTGTCTTGTCCCATAATTATTTTTAAAATCAAATATGAAATAACTATTTTTGTGTTGTCTTGTCCCTTGTATTTTAGCAAATCAAACGAACTCTAAGGGTCAGATGTGAGGTACACAGATTTTCTCCTATACTGGTTGGCTGAAATTTGTTGGATATCACTAATTTTGGTGGTCTCACTTCTCATTTCATGATTATCTCTCCTAATATAAATGTGAAACCCACAAAAATTGATGATTTTCAATAAATTTTAGTGAATCACAGAAAGAGAGTGCTATAAAGAGAGTGTCGCTAGCATTCCTCAACACTGAAAATAACTTTTTTTTTTTGTTTTCTCCATTTCCTGTACAAATATTTAAAAACCAAAAAAGCAGATTGAAAATAAGGTGACATTTTTGTAACTAAAAAGTGAAAACATGAAACAAAAGTGTAAGTAAATGCCCAAACTTTTCAAATTTTTGGTTTCTTGTTGGATTCACTTTTCACATGATTTTCAGCATGTTAATGATATTTTTTTTTTTCAGAACATCAGTTGGGTTCTATATAATTTTGATGTACGTGAATCTAATGAGACAAATTTCACATATCGAATAAGTCAAAAAAGGGATCAAAATAGTGTCCTAAAATCGAAAACAATTATTATTTCGGAAGGATTATTTTGACTCACTTTAAAACATAAAAGATTAAATTGAACTTTTTAAAAGACAAGAGATCAAACTGAATATAATCGAAAACATAAATGACTAAAAGTATATTTTAGCCTTTAAATAATAATAAATACAGTATTTTGGCGCATCACTTCTTAAATTACGCCAATTGCTTCATGTATTTTTCTTAATATAAATTATAGGTATTTTTCACAAGAGGTAATTATGTTTAAATTAGGTAAGATCACTACTATGACTCTCTTCTAAGTATTTAATGTAATTATATACTTAGAACTCGAATTTAAGATCACAAATTAAATGGAACAATCTCATTCTAATTGATTCACACGCTTAGTATATACTAATTATGATATTAATATCATACATGTAATACTCCCTCCGATCCTTTTTATAAGAAACAAAATGGTGTTCTTTTTTTGTCCTAATTATAAGAAATATAGTCATACTTTAATATGTATTAATTGTTAGTTTTCTTTTTACCCTTCATCTTGTAAAATTCATTAATGAGACACCTACTTATTTCTTATGCATTTATTGATCTATTAACAATACAAGTTATACTTATTGGTGGAGATGCAGTGTCATTAATGTAACCACTACTTAAACCAATCAATTTAAGGGGTACTTTTAGAATAAAATTAAAATTTATGACATTATTAATTATAACTAACTAACTTAACTATTTTTATTGGTCTTAACAATTTAGTTATTTGTTTTTTATATAAATTCCTCTATTAACTTTTGCATACGGTTCTGTTAAAGATTCAGATAAATTATTTTAACTTGCTTGATAGACAATATATAATTGAATAAACCCCTATGATTTATGTTAGTCCTAAAATAAATAAATTCTATAGTTTAATAATGTTGAACGGTTTATTGCCAGTAGAGATTTATTGAAAAAAGTTTTAAATATATAAGAGTAAATAGTTATGGACTAACAATATAAAAGAATTTTATACTATAATCCAATCAATCACAATATGTAATATATGGTAAATTTATTAATTTTTACCATAATCGTACTAATAATAATTTCAAAATTCTTTTAAAAGTAATTGTTATACAGTTAGTTCATTCTTATTAAATTCTTAAAAAATACTCTTTCTGGTCCTTTTTATAAGAAACAAAAGAATGTTATTTTTTGGTTCTAATTATAAGAAACATAGACTCATTTTAAGCTGTATTAATTACTAGTTTTTTTTTTACCCTCATCCCTTGAAATTCATTAATGAGACACCTACTCATTTCTCATGCATTTATTGGTCTATTAACCATACAAGTTTTTTTTTTATCCGTAGGAATCGAACACGGTACCGGGGGGTTTACAATAACTCACGCACCCTGCTCAACCAACTGAGCTAGACCCCCTCGGTATTAACCATATAAGTTAAACTTATTGGTGGAGGTGCAGTGTCATTAATATAATCACTACTTAAACCAATCAATTTAAGGGGTACTTTTGGAATAAAATTAAAATTTATAACATTATTAATTATAACTAACTAACTTAACTATTTTTATTGGTCTTTATGATTTAGTTATTTGTTTCTTATATAAAAGACCGGAGAGAGTAATAAAATAAAAAGTTACAGAAAATATTATTATGGACTGTGCATTTGGGCTTTACTAGTATGATTTTGTTAGTTGATTTATATTTTCAGCCCCACAAGAAACAACTATATAGCGCCAAAAATTCCTGCTACATCTGATCTGTGGGCTTTTTTTTTGGGGGGGGGGGGGGGGGGGGGACCACTCTCTAACATACCCTATGCATAAATTGTGAGAATCCCAATAGTATGTTTGAAAAATTATTTTGGATTCATTATGTAAATTTAATTTAAATGTGGAGATAAGAAAAGTTTTATATTGTCAACACATTAGAATTGAATCTTTTTATGGTAACAATTCTGGATTTTCTTGATATTAGTTTTACACAACGTCATTGTTGTATTATATTCAATCTCCTTTTATACCTTGTCTTTGAATTTACATTTGGAGAATGAAAGGAAAACAAAAATGCTATATATTGCAGGGCAAACACGAAGAGTCATTTGATTATGCATTTGTGGATGCTGACAAGAAAATTTTTATAAAGTATCATGAGCTGTTGTTAAAATTGGTGAAGAAGGGTGGAATAATTGCATATGACAACACCTTATGGCTTGGCACAGTGGCTGTGTCTGAGAATGATAAAATAGAAGATAGATTATGGCAAAATAGGAAGCCTGCACTCGAATTCAACACCTATATAGCAAATGATAATCGCATAGAATCGACAATTCTTTCGATTGGGGATGGTGTAACTCTTTGTCGATATATTTTATCTCATTAAAGGGAAAAGAGTCAAAAAAGAAAAAGAAGCTATAATAAAGGCAGCTCAAATAGATTGTAAGGGTGGGGTGACTTTTATTATGATGCACGAATATGGTTGTAAATTTTGTGGATGGACAAATTACTATAACACAACTTGTGTTTTTAGTGTGGTTATGAATAAATTTATTTTGGCTCTTAAAAAAAAGGCAACTTAAATAGACAAAATTTTGTTATAAATTTGAAATGTATTTTCTCTACTAATAATATTTCCAAGTTAAAATTAAGGCTTAAATATCTTTTAGGTCTCTGATAAATCAGTCATTTTTGTTTTGGGTCCTTATTAATTTTTGTTGTTGTTTTGAGTTCCCAATATATTAAAAGTTTTCTATTAAATCCTTGCCGTTAGTTAAGTGATAACGTGTCCATTAAAAATCTCAGAAAACGATTTCTGGCAGTCCTAAAATCGCCACTATTAATTTCAAATTTTAAATTACATTTTCTGGCAGTTACCGCCGGAATTAATTCAAACAAAAAAAATTAGAAAATGATCTGATTGTGAAATTAACCCCGGTAATTATGTTGCATTGTTAGTGAGAAGAAACTTTTGCATGTGCCTAATGTAACATCCCAAATTTATATATATAAAATAAATAATACTAACTTATATTGTGGTTATTATTTCCAAATAATATATATATATATATATATATATATATATATATATATATATATTCCGATAACAAAACATCATACTTACATATCTATTTGTCAAAATAAGAGTAGAAAATATATACAACCCAGAGTCTGGTCACAAACTTCATGTCAGGAGCTATACTATCCATACAGTCAGCTTCAGTACTGACTCAAAAAAAAGAAACCAACACTAGATGTTGGTTAACAAGCTATGACTTCATCTACTGAGTTCCAGACGAATCTGGAATGTCCATGCCGGGATCTTCCTCGGGTGTACTCAGTGTAGGAGTAGGGTTCCTATTGGTTTCTTGTTGTGCTTGTTGACGTTGTCAAGCCATCGCTCCTTTGGGAACAGAAGGTGTGACGATAGTCTTGACTCTCCTCCTACGATACACCCTTCGGGGTGTACTAGTCTCAGCATCAGTATGATTGGCTACAAGCTCAGGCTAAAGAGCAGCAGCAGGTATGGGTATAAGCATCTTAAAGATTCCTTCAATCTTGAAGGAAGGTGAAGAAGAGGGGTCAAACTCTAAAGCCCGAGGTCCAGAATAAATAGCCATTGAAGAATGGGGTTTCACCCTCCATCCATCCTCATCATAACATTGAAGTTCAATGATCGTGGTATGTCGAGGGTCCATTGTCTAAATATTAAAAATAAAAGAAAACGTACACAGAAGGAAAAGACAGGAAGTGAGGTTCTAACTTAAGACATCAATATGGTAACAACATCCATGGGGCCTAATCTAACAAGCAATCACAACAATTATAAAAAACAATTCATATTACAACAAAGATATTAATTAATATGAATAATGCACTAGTGCCTGGACACTGTCTCTTCTCAATGTAAGGATACTGACTCATTTCAATACACGGATACTAACTCATCTCCATGGAGAACTTTACAACAGAGTAGCATAATCAGGAGCTCTTACTCCACCGACCCAAGTATGCAAATCAATATCAATATCAATATTCACCTAATCTAGAATGGGAATAGCATTAGGTGAATCACCAACCAAAGCTAGAATGGGAATAGCCTTTGGCGGCATACTAACCAAAGCTAGAATGGGAATAACCTTTGGTGAAAAAAAGTACGTGGCAGTACCCTACACTAATTGTGGATAAATTATAGTGATTCATTAGGAATGTTAGTGCGTCAATCGCCTTACCCACGACACAGAGTCGCGACCCTCTGGCCGTTTGTGGGATGACGTGCCCTAAACATCCTCAAGGTTACCTTGGCCTCCACTACAAAATTCACACCCCATCACAGGGTGTAGCTACTCCGGACAGACTATGATACAATTACAACCATTCTTATTTGAGTTGGTATCCATCAGTAATTCCACAAGGGAAATCTCCCTTTTCCCTCAATAAAATTTCCAATATGTCAATAACAAGTTTCTCAACAAATCCTCTTAACTAGAGGTATCAATTTACTTGATATCAACTCTAACAGGAAAGGCTAATTGTCATGCATATAGCAACACGTCAACTCATTCAAAGAATCCAATCACCATAGTAATAATAAATTAAATCCATTTATAGGAAATTCTATGCGTAAGCCTTACTTTTACTCCTCTCTTTTAAGAACATCTTTTAATGCCTCTTAAATTTTATGGAATCCTCACCTTACATTCAATTTCTCTTAATAATAATAATAATAATAATAATAATAATAATAATAATAATAATAATAATAATAATATTATTATTATTATTATTATTATTATTATTATTATTATTATTATTATTTATTTATTTATTTATTTATTTAAGTTAAAATTCTAGTTTATTTTACTAAGGTTTAGTGGCTTATTGAAAGCCATAATGCGAGTAGCTAAATAGCATCACGTTTCAATTTTTTTTTAAAGCAATCGTTTAAAGATGTAATCCTGTTACTAAAGCAAAATGTTCACCTTTTAATTAATCTTATGAAAAAGGAATAGCAATACCTATAAGTATCATCGAAACTTACAAAACTCCCTGACTTATTACTTGCACAGTGCACCGATTGAAAAATGCTTCAAGTTAGCATAGGAACTTTTCACCAATTGCACCCCTGCTACTCTTTGACATCTAGACCCTGACAATTCTCATTACACGATCGTTTACTTTTGCAATGATTCCAGTTGCTTTCATCTTAAGATTATTTATCATTACTACTATTTTCAATTTCCCCAAATTGCATTTTGATGCCAACCTCTCATCTCTTTTACTAAATCCGTTTTCTCACTATAGCAACAGAAAGAGGAAACTTCTCAATAAAACGAAAGCACATTCAATAAGTAAATTCATAACCATTTCATAGTGATAAATCGGACTTTGATTGTATTTTGATGTGAGTTTAGATGTCATTTTCATACATTTTGAATGTATTTTATTGACAAAACTCATTGTTTGGTGTTAGTTGATGCAAGACAGGTACTCAAGAGGCTTCATGAGGAAAAGAGTTGAAAATTGCACTTATTGGAGCAAAAATGCCACTGTCTGGAGGACCAAGAAAAAAAGGTCAGAATTAAAGTAACGCAAGGACCATGACCATAGTAAACTTACCGTGGCCATGGTAAATTTACCATGGCCATGCTGGTTGCGTAGCAGAATTGGACCTTGAGTACCATGCAAGGACCACGACCGTGGTCATTTTACCAGGGCCGTGGTAAGTTGCGCTGTCAGCCCATTTGAATTTTGAATTATTATAAATAGGAATTGAGAAACCCTTTTATTTTTATCTTTTGTTCTATTTTGAAAACTGAGGGTTCTAAGTGAGAAAAAGGTCATGTGAGAGACTCTGAGCTGCGGGAGGACGTAGAGAGCACCATTGGAGATCATCACTGTAAAGTTTATTCCCTTTTGTAATCTTTATGTCTTCTTTTGAGTTTTCTGGCTTAATCCTGAACATGAGTGGCTTGTTTCTCTTAGCCCTGGATTGTGATGTAACTGTACCTTTGTACCTTGATTCTAATTTTAATAAAACCTCGATGTTATTCAGTTAATTGTATCTCTTCACTATTTTTATTGCTATTTAGGACCGATCAGTCTAAACATAAGTTAATCTCTTGTCTATGATCAATTGCATGCGATTAACTGAACTGCGAAGTGATTGGATTCGTACAATTTGCATGATCAAACCTATTATATGAATTTCCAGTAGATTAACCTGTTAATCAACCTCTCTGAGATTCATCATTTGCTCTAAATTAATTCACCTATGATCAATTGGGAATTAAATTAGGGGAAATAACATTATTAACTATGATCAATTGTTAATTAACGAATTTAAGAGGTCGCTGGCAAGTAACGTATTTAGGAATTTTATTGAGATTAGAATTGGGGGGAAAAGGGGTACATGTGAAATCACAATCCTAGGTTTCTTTATTATAATTGTTCTCACATTAATCTTTCTGCTGTGATTCTCTTTCTTTTGAAAAGAATAATTGAATGTGATTCCCCTCAATTTGGTTTTAAATTCTGGATTGTTTGATTATTTGCGAAATTAATTGTTTGGGAACACGACTGGTCCTTTGGGTTCGATATCCGAACTCCTAGAGTCCACCGTTACTACTGTGTAGGGTACGCTTGCCCTTTGCGAATGCATTTTACGCATCACATAGGCACACGTGAAAATTTCCAAACACAGAGCACAAAGCTTAAGTAAAAAATAGATTTTCCTGTAATCAAACCAGTGGAAAGAAACATAGATTTCAGCAATCACCCATCATCAACAAACATTTAAGCAAATAAAATTACCACAGTGAGGCCTAAACCTCCTCCCCCACCTTGATTTTTTTTTCTTTCCAGAAATGAAAATGTAAGCTCTGCTATACTTGCCCTTCACGTCGCTGCACCACTCTCCGCACCAGCCACCGAAAACGCAGCAACCACCATAGAGGGTGACTGAAGTGATTTGGAGTTTAGTTTTATTGAATGAGTTAAGTGAAAGTGAAAGAGAGAGAACAGAGAAGGGTTCGGGTGAAGAACATGAAAGTCGGTGCTTCCCCTTCCTTTGTTTTTCACAAAGACCAAGTGAGAAAGAAAAGAGTTCTTATCCAAATTTTTAATTCATTGATAGAGTATTTAATAAGCTAAAATGTTGAATACTTTGTTAACTCTTCCTTCTTCTCTACGTAAGATGATGCTCCTTATTGGATAAGTGCTACACTAATTGGGCTCTATGTGTGTTTTTGGTCCACTAAAAGAAAACAACCTCACTTATTATTTTACTAACCCAAAAATTAATTATCTACTAATACATTCACTTGATTAGCTTAATCTAATTCTCACCCGAATAATTAATTAAATTCTACATTTTCTTTATATTCCTACACTCTTCTAATTATCTAATTAACATATAATTATTTACTTCATTATTTTAAATACACTAATTCATAACCTTTCTATTAAACTTCTTATTAATAATTAAAACTTCACAAAATATTATTTTAATCTATATAATTTTCAAATTATTTAAATTGTTAATTTTTTTTCTAGGCTATTTTCTATACTCTTTTAATTATATTAATTTAACAAAAATAAAATTATTTAAACTAACAATCAATAGCAATAGCAAGCAAAAATAAATAAAATATTAATTTATTTTATTTTCACAAATAAAGAAAATTTTACAAAAAATAAAGGATGTTATACCTAAGCCCATCTTCAACACTAACGTACCTCCAAAATCCCCACACTCACTTCGTTCACCCTCACCCACCCCCACCCCCACCCTTACCCTTCCCTTCACATAACCCCACCTTCAAATCCACCACCACCGCACTCGCCATTGTGCTCGCCACCGCACTGGAGCAACATCCCAGCGCCGGCAGCTCCTACGAGAACCACCCCTCACTGCCAGCAACAAACCCTACTTTCTCCTCACGTTCCATTATTGTGAAAACCCCTCTCCACCTTTTCAACACCACGTTCAACGCCACCTGATCACCGCCTCCACACCTTCCCTTAAGCAGATTCGTGACACTTTCAGAACCACACCGCTGTGGCCTTCAAGTGTCTCATCGTGGTCCATCACGGCAACTTCGTCCTCCAAATTTGCGATTTCTAGATCTGAGATTTTCAGATCTACGATTTCCAAATTTGAGATTTTCAGATCTGCGATTTCTAGATGGTGGTTTGGTGGGTTTGTGGCAGTGCGATAGTGTAGGTGCAGTGGAGATGTTGCGGCGTGGCGGAGCTATTGCAGCGCGCTGGAGCTGTTTGTAACACCCTCATTTTCGCTTTTTGTATTTAATTGTTTGTTTATTCTTAATCTTCATTTTGAGAATTGATAAGCCCAAATAGGATAATAAAATATTAAACCACATTATTGTGATTGATATTTTATATTCTATATAATTGAAAATTTTAATAATTATTCCAGATGAAAATTTGAAATAACTATTAAAACGACAATTATACTGGATTATCAATATTTTTGGCAAATGTGAGGATAAGTCTCAAATAATCATGAAGTAATTATTTGAACTTAAAATCATGTTTTATAGGCTTAAATATGGTTAATATATTTTTCTCAGAAATTTTAGAAGACTTCTGAGAAAATTTTACATAACACTTTAGATAGATGACTAATAGGTCAGTCAATATAGGATTAATATCAAAACTTGATGAAACTGATAAAGTCAGTTCATTTTTAAGTCACACATATAAAAATATAATTTCTAGTAAAATTTGAAAATTTATAGAGCTAAAATAAAATTAATGTGAATTATTGACTGAAAATACCTAACTAATTCAAATATTTCAAAAATAATTATAAAAATGTAATTTTAAGTCATAATAATTAATAATACATATATTTTAAGTCTCTTAAAATGTTTCAACTAAAAATAAATTTATCTAGTTAAAAAGCTAAAATTTACAAAACTTTTACGCTTAAAAATCTATACCGACAGTATGAGAAGATATAGATAAAATTTCGTAGATCTCTCTCACGCAAGCTCTCACGTCAGCTCCCTCAGCCTCTCTTCTCTCACGTAACACTCTCACTCTCACGTGTCCCTTTTCTCACACTCACATGTAGCACTCTTCTTCTCTTAAAAAAATGAAAAAGGAAAACTTAAATCTATAAAATGAAGCTCCTCACACTCTTTCTCTACACTTTCTCTCTCATCCCTCATGACCCATTGTCTCTTCCCAACTCTCTCTCTCTGGTTCTCTCTCTATCAACCCTCCCGTTCAATTTTCTTCTTTCTCTCATCTTTTTCCTCTCAAAAATACACAAAGCCTCCATGGTTGAAGCTTCCAAGCTTCCCAAAGCCTCCTCCTTTCACTTACAAGCGACACCAAGGACCTGAAGCTTGAAGCTTGCGTCCTCTCTTCTCCTCCACTGAACGAAACTCACTTCCTTGGTAAGGAGGGAGTGAGATTTTGATTCACCTGTTATTTATTCTTATTATGTGTTTTTATGATGTATAAGCTTTACTCTTTGGATTCTTTCTTATATTTCCTTAATTTCTGGTGTATTTCCTTGTTGTATTTTCATTTCTTTGTATTTTCTTGACTGTTGTGGTTGCTGCAAGTGTCTGTCTTTTAGGGGAGACTCTGCCAAATTTTTGGCCTGAGTCTAGGAGAAGAATTAATGTTTTATAAACTAACAAGCAAACTAAAAAGTATGTGATTTTCATGGTTTTAAAAAGAATCAAAATCTTTCCACTTATGTTCACTCACAAAGCTCACGGTGCACAGAGAAAAAAGGGATGGTTCTCTTTTAAATTTCTTTTCTTTCTCCTTCCCAGAGAAACAACATGTTGGGGATGGGTGTGTGTGGTCAAGTCTCACACTTAGTCAGGTTAAGCAAAATAAGTCAAAGAAGGCTTCTCTTTCTCCTTCACTTACACGGTCTTGTCATGAGGCAGAAGATCCAAGTTTTTCCTTTACAAAAGTCAAAGAATTTTAATGCTATAAAAGGAAATAGAGAAGTAAAGAATAAAATTGGTTGTTGGGTGAGAGTACAAGGCATGGTTTGAAAAGAAAACAAAGGGGATGTGTGTTCGGTGGTACTGTGTGAGGAGTGTTTTGTAATTCTTTTCAAAAACCATTTTAATAAGATAAAAAAAAGGGAAAAAATTATGAGAAGTGTGTGTGTGCATGCGGTGGTGAGAAGAAAAGAGAGGAACCAAATATTTTTTTTACCTAGTCATGTTTTCCTAAATTCATTTAGTATCAAAATTAACCAAATAAGGCTTTTGTGTGTGCAAATCAGTTTCAAACATAGAGAAGTAATGGGTTAGAAAAACTTTTAATGAGCTTTACAAACAAATGCTTTAATATAAGAAATTTATTCTTTTAAATTTACCATGGATAATCCACGTAGAATAAAGATATTAATATGTTGCTTTAACCATGAACTAATGAATTCCAAAAACTCAAAAAGTGAATTAATATCCTGACATCAATAATAGGTATGGTTTAATCAATTAAAAAGGAAGCTACTGCGAGCTTTTCTTTATATATGCTAGAGTAATATTTTCTTGAATTTGATGAAGAACAAAATTGAATCCTGGAGCTTTCCTTTGGGTGTGTCAGTTTTGGCTTTTAAGCCAACTCCAGGAAATTCTTATTTAACAATTTTTGAAAATTATCAAATCTCAAATTGTTTTCTAAGTATGAGAAGAAAAATCTGGAATTGATTATTTTTACTATCAAAATTGGTCTTGGGCTGGGCAAGGAAAAAGGAAAGAAAAAATTGTTAGTTTTTGTGATGATAATCTTAACACTAAATTTCATTACTTAGTAAAGGGTTTTTGATACAAATTTGGTTATTTATAATTATTCACGAGTTTTGAAGGAAAAAGAGAGAGACTGCTATTTTAAATAAATAAATAGTTAGAAAAAAATGTTTGTAAATTTATTTTTGGAAAGAAAGATGTTTTCTTAAAATTTACAAATTTTCTTAGAATAAAATTTAGAGGAAATTCGGAGTATGCTAGTGGTTGCAGTTTCATCTAACCTTCCATATCAAAATGGAATTTTCAAATATTAGAAATTTATTATTTTTATATTTTATAATAAGTTTGAAAATTATTTCTTTTTAACAATTTAAGTTAAGGAATTAGATAAGAAGAAAGGATAAAACAAATTTAAAAGTTTTTAATAAAATAGAAGTAGAGATCAGTTAAACATTAGCTAATTGTTAATCATTAGTGAAATAAAAAATTAAGTATCTAATGTCTTGCTTAAGTATTTTATGATATTATATAAGTCCTTATATTAGATACTTAATATATGATATGATAATTGTACTCTGATAACATTGTTTATCTGTTTGTAAGGCAAATGTGTTGATATCCTGTGTTAGTGTTCAGAGTAGCTGAGACCAGAAATATCTTTGAATTTTATGATTGTTATGTTTTGTTGTATCTCTATGCTATGATGATGAACCTTTTCCTATTGAGGTAGAGGTATGTTATATATATGGATGAGAATGACCCGTGAAAAAGAAATAAGTCTCTATGGATGTATTATGAGAGTATGTATTAGTTACGTGATTTGGTGTAGCCAAGTCAGGTGGAAGGCCTAATGGGAGATGGAGCGGGAAGTTATGGTTTGGTACACCACGAGTTGATATGCGTGACCTTGGCTAAGGTCTAAGGGGTGGAAGGCATCGAGTGTGTGATGTCCCAATGGGTAGGTCAGCCCCTACATTCCGGGACTGATAGTGCCAACTCGTACACCTCGATAAGCGTAGAGACAACTTCATGATGATGCAGAGGGTATACCTCGTGATGTAATGGGATGTGACCCCGTGGGGAGATTGCCCTGTGATTTGAGTATGCATACTAATATGATATTGAGCGACACCGGGAATGGTGTCGAGTACCACGTGGATTGTGGAGCTGCACAGGTATGGGACTGTGGCAACAGTTGAGGTATACCACTCCCCGTCGCTTCCCGAAGGTGGTATTGTGATTGATGATTGATCAATCGTAATCATGGAGTATGGATCCATACTGTGTTTGGAAAGTTGAGATGTTATGACGAGATAGACACTAGGTCCCCCGCTATTATATTATATGACGGTAGTTTATACCGTTAGTAATACATATATATAATTAGAATCAAGTATCACTCCTTTCTCTTTCTTGTTGATTGGATACGTGAAGATGACAGTCATGCCCAATGATCGAGTCTCCTGCGGACACTGTTATTTCGGGGATTGCGGAGACTGACGAGAAGATACAAGACTTAAAGGCTAGTTTTATTCATTCCAGTTTTTGGGAAGAAATTATGTACTGCTCTGACTAGGATTATTTGATGTATGGATTGGGATTAACTAGTACACAATTTCTCTGTATTTATTTTGTGATATGAACTGATGTTTATTTAAAAGAAGATCATGGTTCTTTATAAAATATTTTCTGTATTCTAAATATACTTTATGAATGTTTTATTTAATCGTGAAAAAATTACCCTCATTTTATAATAACTAAAATAGATAAAACATTAATGTGGGTTATGTCTAATATAACGGGGTGTTACACTGTTGCAGTGCAGTTCTAGGTTTTTGTGGTGCGGTGACCACCTTTGGTTTTTTTTTTTCCTGAAGTCTCTTTTTGTAATTTAATCTAAAGAGATTTTGTTGATGTTGGCATTCAAAATTGGAGTTGTGTTGTTGTTGGTTGAGAATTGTTCATATGTGGTTGTTGTTGTGTTCTTGAATTGAATATGAATTTTTGTTGTTGAATCTAAATTGAATTGAATATGTGGCTGTTGTTGTGTTGTGTTGTGTTGTTGATGTGATTGCAAGAACTGAGTTTATTTTTTACCTTTAAAAAACAATTTATGGTGATTTTTAGTCGCCAGAAAATGAGAACCTATTAAATAATTAAAAACATAACGAACACGTTATCACTTAATTGGCGGTAGAAATTTAAAAGAAAACTTTTGATATATCGAGGACTCAAATCAACTAAAAAATTTAATAAGGACTCAGAACAAAAATCCCTAATTTATCATAGACCTAAAAGATATTTAAGCCTAAAATTAATGTTATTTTTGTTGTTTCTTTCACAATGATTAGACTTTAAAACCATGCAAAATAAAGGAAGGAGGAAGGACCGTAGAGAACATATAAAAATATATAATTCACTAAAATAATATGCCTAAATGCACTAAAAATATATAGAGAAAGTGTAACATCCTCTCTTTTTCTAGTATTTTTTTATACAAAAAATTCTAAGATTAGTAATTAAATAAATTTAGTATGACATTCTCGGTCTCTTATTTTTTTTATTTGCAAAAACTAATAAAATTAGTATTGTAATACCTATTAATATTTTTGGATATTACTCCAATATTTATGTTTGTAATTATTTATAAAACTATAAATTCTAGCTAGACTAAAATAATAGAAAGAATTGGTATTTTTTTTTTTTATCATTCAGAAAAATTAAAGACAGAACAAAGAGACACTAAGGTCTAACATGGACAGTGGTACAAGCATCCGACAACAGTGCCAGATTAAGAGAAGGAGGGCACTCATCCAAGATATCAAGCTTTACAAAGGAAGAAGAACCTCTCTTAGCCAAGAGATCCACACAACTGTTGGCCTCTCTAAAAATGTGGTTTATAGAGAAACTCCACTCCCTAGCAGCTAAGGGAGCATGAACATGAAAGGGATTCACTCCATCTTTTATGAAGTCTATAGCAATCTTAGAATCAGTCTCACAGTTGATGAACCTGATACCATGATTCCAAGCCACCAGCAGACCTTGCTGGATAGCAATTAACTCCGCATGATGGCCACAGAAACCGGAAAAGCCAATTATCTAGTTACCCAAACTGTTACGGATGAGACCTTCGAAGCCTGCAAGACCCGGATTACCAAGGGAACTGCCATCGGTATTGAGCTTGAAGCAAGGATCCGAAGGAGGGTGCCAGCATGGAGTATTTGATTAGTCTTTAGAGAAAATATAATAAAATTGAATAAATTGGGAATTTGTGTATGAAAATTGGAAATTTTCGTAAGACTGAATATTAAAACGATATTTTATTTTTAATAAAGATTTAGGATTTACTATAACTTGTATTAATATATTGATGTGAGTAAGACCAACCTAATATAGTAATATAGCAAACTCGTCCATTGGCCTTGCTATTCCCATATTGTTTTTTCTAAGTTCACTTCCAACTTTTTAAAATTTTTCTTTGACAAAAATATCCTTGATGGAAATATGTTTTTGTTTTGTATCTTGACAAGATTTAAAAGTCGATCTAATCTAGTGTAAATCGAACTTATACACATGATTCCTTTTTCATTTTTTTTTTCTTTTTTGTTTGGCTTCTTCAATCTTATTATTATTATTATTTTTTTTAATTTGCTTGCTTGGAAGGATCACTTAATTGAATTCCTGGGTTTAGATTTGATATTTCTTTTTGTTCCCTTTTTTTTTTATTTGATTTCTTTCTTTTTTTTTTATTCAATTATCTATACAGTTTATTATTTCATTTCTATTGCAATCTCATAATTTTTTTTGTTGGCATGAATAGTGACTTTTATGGTGACTTTTATTGTATTGACTCTTCCATACATCTTTCTTTTCTCGAGGTCTTTATTAAGGTGGGAAAATATGTAAAATAATTGTCACTTTATCTTTTTGATCTATTTATTTTTTATTAATTAGTTTCTTCGTGTCAAGCTTTTTGTTTTTTCCACTTATAGTATATCTTTGAGTGATAGTAAGAAACATTAGTGATGAAAAATTTTTAAGTCGACTTTACCACGTCTTTTTTTATTCTAATTGTATATTTCTTGCTTGTAATAGCACTTTTGTTTTTCCATTTTGTTGATATTGCTTCTTGAGATTAAGATAATATTTGTTTTGTTTTTCATTTCTGTGGCCAACGATTTGCAATAGTTAATTAAATTGATGATAATAGTAAGGTGAGCATGTGGGAGAGGTGAAACAACCCATTCTCTGTGTGGTTGGTTAATTAAAAGAGGGGGCAATGAATTGCAGCAGTTGTTGTTGTTGTTGTTATTATTATTATAAACCACACTAAAGATTAAACAATTAAATTCTTTGGTATTGTTTTAAAATTCTAATGTTTATATTTTACTGGATAGAAAAGTTACATGAATTTAAATAAAATTAATTAAATTCAAATCATTTTTATTATATTCATTATTTACAAAAATATATTATAATGTGTTTCAAATCTTTTTTAAATTAGATTTATAATTGTTTTTATATACTATTACATACAAATTAAAAAATTTACTCCATTTCTTACCAAAATACAATCCATGCATCACACGGGACAACACTTATAAGTATATGCCCTTTTCCTCGCACATCTTGCTCAATAAAAGCCCATAATTAAATAATTGGTTATTAATCCTTTGAGCCCATAATATGATAATAATATTAAAATTCAACCTATAGAATTGACACAGTGGTATAAGGCCTGTAATTTATTTACCGTATGCAAAATTTCTTTGGATTAATGGGAGTCACATACCGCAAGTAGACTAGTATCTACCCAGTAGGCTAGAGGATAGCCATGATCTCTGATCAGGACTAAAAAAAAATTCAAATTCGCACGGCTTGATCAGTTTGTAGGCGTGTATGAATTGAGAATCCTAATCCTACATGGTCCATTTTTCTAAATCTGAAAGAGGAAAAGCAAAACGCGTCATTAAAAAATGGAAGCTTGAATGAAAAGAGAATTCCCCATACAAACAACAAAAGAGGAAATTTGAAAGAAAAAAAAAAGGAAAAAGAAGAAGAAGAAAGAAACCATTTTCTGAAGAAAATGTATCAGACTAAATAAAAATATATTTCATCAATAATCAATAATAATTACAGTACAAAAAATTATGAAATTTTCACTGATCTCGCCGTAATAATTCTGAAATTCTGGTTGGCAGCGTGAGGCATGAATATCGGGTTCTGGAACTCGGATCTGGTTTGTTGCTACCCACGATAGTGGAGATTGCAAATGAGGGCCAAGTTAGGTGTAATCACATTTTAACGGAAGCAAATCAAGTATCGGATAAGTTGACAAAACATGCTCTGAGAGCTATTATGTAAATTTCCATGTCTATTCTTTTGCACCAAACCTTATTGTTTCTGAGTTAAGAGCTGATATAGCTCAAGTTTATTTCCCTAGAGACTTCTAGCCTCCTGAATAATACTCTCTCCGTTCCAAATTATATGACGTTTAAGGTTTTGGCACAGGTATTAAGGAATGCAATTAATTTGTTGAATTTCCTAGAAAATATTAGGTAACTTCCTAATATACCCTTTATCTCTCTAATTAATTACTCATAGTACACTACTTCCACTAAGTATTAATTAAGGGGTAGTCCTGAAAAAGGACATTTAATGCAGCATTGGTTTTGTAAAACGACATCTATTTTGGAACAAATTTTTTTCTCTAAAACATCATATAATTTGGAACGGAGGGAGTATCATTCATTCAACAAAAAAAAAAAAAAAAAACGATAGTGGAGATTGCGGATAGCATGTGGGTGGAGCTGAAC
This sequence comes from Pueraria montana var. lobata, assembly GCA_026413185.1. NCBI lineage: Eukaryota > Viridiplantae > Streptophyta > Magnoliopsida > Fabales > Fabaceae > Pueraria > Pueraria montana. The sequence goes on along the minus strand of CM048648.1, from coordinate 20,422,937 downwards.
AACAATGCATGTTAGTATGAGAGAGTGGTAATGACACGATGGTATATACATGCACAGGAATTGGTTCGGTGCTTGCGGTAATTACCATGGCAGATCGCAGATGCATTAAAAGGATATGCTGAATTGTTATTGGGAAGGTTGGGTACATGTATTTCATAATAGGGAGGGAGCTTTAATTCTAGGGGTGAGTTAATTCTGGTGGGTGCTTTAAAAGCCTAGGTTACTTTGCATTTATTGGTTATTATCACTTTTAAATTCATTGTAACTTGTGGCAGGTAATAGAACATTTGAATGTGGTTTAGGTACCACTGGTACCGATATGAATGATACTGCTTGTTCTTTTTTAATTGTGAGATTTTAAAAAAAGTTCATTTCTATTTATTTATCATTTTTAAAGTTTAATATAAATTAATTACTCTTTTCTTAATTATATTCTTATTTTTTACATAATCTTTACCCATGAGTATTTATTGTGAAAAAGGATAAAATAAGAATAAGAAACACTACTACTATTTTATTAGAATGAAGAAAAATTATTACATTTTTTTTATTTCTAGAAACCTTAACAACGGAAGGAGTAATAGTTTCTGCTAATAATAAAAAAAATAGTAATAAAAAGAAGAAAACTTAATGAATCATGTATGTGACTGCGAGAGCCACCAACATAAGAATGTAAGCAATTCCTTGATCAATTGCAGTGCCTGTGACAATCAAAACAAGACAACATTAATAAATTATAAAATAGAACACAAAAAATAGGGGGGGTTTTATTACTTCATATAAATTAAGAAAATTGAAGAAAAAAAAATTGAAAAGAAAAATGGCAAGTTTTTCACTCACCATCAATGGTAGGAGGAGGTGCTAGAGAAAGAGCCAAATCCTGAGCTTGGCCCAGATGAGAGATTACCATGATGAACAAATCGAGAAGTGGGAGGGCAAAAAAACTCACAGTCCTCATTTCAAAACGATGTTTTCCGGGAAAATGTAGAGAGAAAATGGTGGAAAAGTTGTACAAATAAATGGAAGCTGAGAAAATCTCAAAAGGGTGTGTATGTGTTAATTGAAGGGAGGGAAAGAAGGGTGGGTGGTATTTATAAGGGAGAAGAAAGCAACCAAATGAGAAAGGTGTTTCGGTGGCGTGGCGTCTATTAGAATTAATTTAGAATATTTCTTGCATTAATATTAGAATTAATTTAGAATATTAATGCAAGAAATATTCTAAATTAATTCTTATAAAAGGGGCCAGAGAATTGTGACGCCCACAATGCTTGTGAAGTTTTATAAATTTGATATTGATATACTTTATGAAAAGTTTAAATTGATAAAATTTACTTTCGATAAAAGTTATTGGAGGTGTTGCATATGATATCATTTAATCCTGTCCATATATGTATTTATGAATGCAATGCAAGAAAATAAAATATGCATTTAAGCCATGGGATTACTCATTGCACTGCTCAATGACAATGCCATTTACAATGATTTAGCATTGCTCTCTATAATATTGCATTTACAATTACTTTATAAACGTCTCATGCTTACTTTGACTAAGCTCTATTGAAATACATATTGAACACATACATATATAGTATAAAGAAAATATGCTCATATATTCATTAGTTTTGCACTAGTTCAACCAAGCATAGGCACTCTCAGATTCAGAGTCTATTTGTACTACTTTGTAGTAAAGGACAAAGAAGTAGAGGAGTAAATACTAAATAGAGTCGGATACGTGTGGCAGAAACTCAACCATTTTAAGGCGAAAAACATCTGCATGGACCTCGTTGATTCTAAATTTGGCACTTCCCTTTAAACAAGTCAACTTGCTTTTAGTAAGTGAGCTCACATTATATATAACTTGCGCTGTGTTCTATACGAAACCCCATCCCTTTCATTTTTAAATATCATAAAAATTGTAAAAGTAAATAAATCCCGTACCCCTATCAACTAGACATATGTTATTACCTTTCCTAATCATGCGCTTCTTGGATTGCAGTTCTTCATCCCTTATTTTATGGAAAATTTTGGAAACCAACATTTTTTTTAAACTGATTATGAGATAGAATACATTTTTTCAAGTTTCAACTATTATAGTTTTAATTAATTTTTATATAATAAATAATTGAATGTTATATTTTTTAAAAAATTTAAAATTTAAATATACGTTACATAAATATTGATAGGGATAGAACAATGGACAAATAGTAATAAAAAAATTTATAAATAGAAAAACTTAACTACATAAGTATCACATAAAAATATTTTAAAATTATAGAACTCCCATATTCATGTTTATACCTGTTCAACGTTAAAATGACAAAATGAATAAATATGTTTCTATATTCGTCACAATACACTTTTGAAATTGTACAGTACTGTTATCAGTAGTTGCCTCTTCTTCAACGTATACAATATCACCTTGTGGGTCTTTGTTTAAATCAAATGAATGTTGACTTCTAGACGATGTTTATGGAGAATTTGGAATAACATTGAGATCCAGAGCAAAATTATCTTCAATCCCAATATTCAAATCTAGCAATTCCAATGCAGCAGTGAATTGGGTGTCTCACCTTCAATTTCTGAATTTGGGATTTTATCATTTAAATCCATGTCAATTAATGGAAACCCATCTTCAGAAGTCATATTTGTGAAGTTGAGAATTTTTTAACAATAGGAACAGAACATTTTATACTGTCAAATTATGGATAGTTTTAATTTTTTTTTGGTGGGAACACAAATGTTAATATAATTCTTCAAATCAAAATTTTTGGAGGTAAAAATTTTAAGATTAAAAATTATAGAGGGAAGTATAATTTTGTTAGAAAAATGTTAATTGAACAAAGGAAAAGAAATGCTTCAACAGAGAACAGAAAGGTTGGCTTGGAGAAAAAAACGTTGGCGTGGAAAAAGAAGAAATGGTGGAGTAATTAACTTTGTTAGTTGAAGTGCAAAATTCTTAAATGACTATTAATTTTAGGGGTGACAAAGTTATCCATTTATCTGTGATACATCTAGTCCATCCATGTAAAATCTAATTCAATCCATCCAATTGCTAAAATCAAATGACTTGGATTGGATTGGATTGGATCACAAAATTAAATGGATGGATTACAATTCATCCGCTCTTATATTAAAATCCAATGGATTCACTGACTAATACATAATGGGCTTAAATATGTTTTTAGTCCTCCAAATTTGAAATTGTATTTTTTAGTTCCTGGAATTCGTAAAATGCTTTTTTTAGTCCTTCTACACGGAGTGAGCCAAATGGGAAATAAAATATTCACAATTTGTGACGACTTTTAATCATCGTAATTTGATTTTCTATTTTAATTTTTAAAGTATGATTTCTGGCTATTTTAAATCATTAGAATCAAGTCAATAAAAGAAATTAAAGCGGTTTTTAAAACACTTAATGGGATTTTAATTTTTTTATTGACTTGATTCTGACAATTTTTAACCGCCGGAAAATTCTACTTTAAAATATAAAATAGAAAATCAAATTCTGACTATCAAAAGTTATTACAAATTGCAAATTTCTTATTCTCCGTTTGGCTCACACCGTGCAGAGAGATTAAAAAAACATTTTACGAATTCCCGAGACTAAAAAAAGCAATTTCAAATTTGGAGGACTAAAAAAATAATGACTCACATTTGAAGGACTAAAAACATATTTAAGCCTACATAATGAATTTTTTTTACTGCAAGCCTACATAATGGATTAAAATCAATTCAACATAATTTTTTCCATATTAATTTTTAGTACTCCTTCTCTCTCCTCTCTCTCCTCTTTTTTTTTTTTTTTTCCCTCTCCCCTCTCTCTCCCAACGGATTAATGAACAAGTATCATTTATTTATAATTCCCGAAAATATTTTCAGGTCAAAGGCTAATTCCCGAAAATATGTTTAATACGTGTTTTGGTACAAAATCATATTTGTACGTTAAGACAAAATTTAAATAGCAAAGCATCAAAATAATAAAATTAGTTTAAGCATTATAATATAATATAAATAGATAAATGAAGGAAAGTACACGCAACTACAGATGATCGTTACTTTAAAAACTCTTTTTATTAATAGTATTTTAAAAAATAATAATCACTTCATAAATAATATTAACTAGTATTTAAGTATGAGCGTTACACATAATAAATGTTTATTATAAAACTTTTTTTTTACAGAAATAAATGTTTATTATAGAACTAAAACTTATAATTTATAATAAATAAATATTTCTAAATATATAAATTATATTATAATTAAAATTTGTAATAAATAAATATTTTTAATATATAATTATATTTTAGATTTATGATAAATAATTTATGTTGTTATATATTTTTAATTTTAATTATTGATAATTTATTTTAAAAAAATATTAAAATTTAAGTTAGAACTAGAAATATTGAAAATAATAGATGGAAAGAGATAAAAAGTTAAATTAAACCATTCTGTTAATATTTAAAACATGAGGAATGCTAGCGATACTTTTTTTAACACTCTCTTTCTAACACTCTAATTTGATTCTCCTTCAAAAGTATGATCCATCCAAAATTGATAATTTCTAATAAATTTTCAATCAATCATAAAGAGAACGTTAGAAAAAGAGTGTGTGAGATACTGACACTATGAGAGATGATATATTAGATACATGCTATAAGCATATTTGAATTTTAAAATAAATTAAACTAATGAAATATATAAAGGAACAGAAGGAATATAAATGAAACTAATGAACTAAACTGGAACAGAAGGACTATAAATGAAACTAAATAAATGAAACTAAACTTATATATATATATATATATATATATATATATATATATATATATATATATATATATATATATATCAGTTTAGTTTCATTTATAAAATTAGTTTCCTCTTTCAAACACAAGGAGTATAAACACAAGTAGTAACAGAAGGAGTATAAATGAAACTAAACTGAACGCTTAGGAACAGAAACAAACACAATCCACCCTTTCCTCTTTCATTCCTCCGAGCAAACGCTGACATGGTGTTCGGGTCTTCCGAGGATGTCTCAGGTATCAAATTATTGGTCCTTCTAGCGGTCATGTACGGACTCATGTCGGCGCTGACATACTCCATCATCCACATGAAGTTCGTGAACCGTCTCGGTATCGACGCACCGCTTGATCAATTCTCTGAAGCCAGAACTGTAGAACACATTCGAATGTTGTCCCAAGAGATCGACGGTCGTCAAGTGAGCCAAATTTATTTATTTTTTCTTAAATTTGGAAATGTGAAACTTGATCACTGTTATTTCCTTTTTTTTTTGTTGGAACTGTTATTTCGTTTAAGTATATGTTATGAATTGAGAAGTCTTATGTTATTAGACGAGCGTGCGTGACACGGTGCAAAAGTATATGTTATGAACTGAGAAGTCTTATGTTATCATTCAATAACTCATAAACAATTACTTAAATTATTCATATGATCCGTCATTTTTATTTTAGATTATAATTTAGTCCCTTATCTTAGAAATGGAGAGAGTAAAAGTTACAAAATATTTTTTATAGTATATTTATCCAAAGAAACTGAAAAAGACATTACAAATGCTATAAAAAAAATTATTTAAGAGATAATTTTACAACTTTTAATAAATAAGGGATCATTTTAATTTTTAAAAAAAATAAAGGACTTCCTTTAAAAAAAAAAAGACCAAATTGCAACTTAAAATAAAGATAAAGGACTAATGGAGTAATTTAGCTTAAATAATTTATATAGCAATTTTTTTTTAGAAAAAATAGAATAATATGCACTCACACTGCAAATCCAATTACAAATTATCAAATATGACAAGTCTATTTATTTTGATAATAACCACTTTAAAATAATTAACAGTGTAAAAAAACTTTTATTTTAACAATATATACTTATTAAACTCTTATTTTTATCTCTATTTTGTTGGTGTGAATTATTTCTTATTTTATTTTTTATCTCTATATATCATATTATTTATTACATCTCATATTTTTCTCTCTTAATTGTAAAATCTGTTCTATAACAGATAACATTTCTCTTGTTTTTTTTTTTTTTTTTTTGATCGGCAAATAACATTTCTCTTGTGAATCTGACATGATTTTATGAATTGACATTTGGTGCATTTTGTTGATAGGAAGGGCGTCCTGGATTGAAAAAGGCAGCACAATATATTAAGGGTCAGTTGGAAGTAATAAAGGAGCGAGCTAGCTCCAATGTCAGGTTGCAATATTTTATTATTATTTTTCACAAACTTCTTTTTCTCTTTTTGCCTTTTTAGCCCACTTATTATTATTTTTTCGCTGGATTGTTTATTTTTATTTAATACACACACTTTTAGTGTATATTTAGAATTCTTTCTCCGAGTCTGATTTTATTTTATTTCAATATTTTACGCAGAATTGAGATTGAGGAGGCAACTGTGAGTGGCTCATTCAATATGTTGTTTTTGGGCCACAACATAGCTCAGGGATACAGAAATCATACTAATATTCTAATGAGGTGCCTTGGCAGTTCAATATAGTCATTTGTATTGGATTCAGTTATGTGTATTGCGATTTATGAATGGTATTCTTGCGCAATAGATTACCCCCTATACTTCAAGCAATTTTCACATTTCATTCACAAATTTCCTTGTTTTAAGGGTAAATTTCACTTTACAAGCCTGTAGACTTACCATTGCTTACTTTTTAAGAAAATATCACCACCAAAGATTCAAACTTAGGTAGTGTTTGACTCTTTTTTTTTTTTTTTTCTCCTTAAAAGGAGAAGTTGGGCCAAACACTATCAATGGGTCGCATGCTAGTAACTTACAACAACACTATAACTCCGTAAGAATCATACAGTTATCCAATAGTTTCAAAGATAAACAATGTTCAGAGGGTAAATTGAAATGAAAACAGAACTTCATATGTGTAATGTGAAATTTGAATGAAGTACATGGGGTGGTGGTAATCTGGATTTACCCTTCTTGCAATAAACAGTGTTGTTCTCATTAGTAGATAGATAATGATATGCAGTCTAAAGGTCTCTGAAATATTGACATTTGGATATAATGATTTGTTATTGTACCTTAAGTGACTACACATATTTTCTGTACATCATATAAACAACAAAGTTTGACCTATCTGTCTCAGTATAGGGAATGTTTTCATTTTTATTTTACTACAGGATATCATCTGTGGATTCCAAAGAGACGGACCCATCAGTTTTAGTGAATGGACATTTTGACAGTCCCCTTGGTTCCCCTGGTGCTGGTGACTGTGGTTCGTGTGTCGGTGAGTAGTGGCTACATTCGAAGTCGTCATTGAATTTAAGACATTAATTTGGGAAATCTATACCTTGAGCATTCTAAATCTTAATGTTCATCTAATTTCCCCCCTTTTCAGCATCTATGCTGGAAATTGCAAGACTAATTGTCGACTCTGGTTGGGCTCCCTACCGCCCAGTTATTTTCCTTTTTAATGGTGCCGAGGAACTTTTTATGTTGGTACGAAGTTGTCTATAGAAGATGAATCCTTATTCATGAGTGGATTTTACCATGATGAAACTAATGAGGTGTTGTTTACTGTTGATGCATAAAGGGTTCACACGGGTTCATGAAGACGCATAAATGGCATGACACGATAGGAGCTTTTATAAATGTGGAGGCATCTGGGACTGGAGGGCCTGGTAAATGTGATGCAAAAATTCTATTATTAGTAGGATAATAAGCTAATCTTCAACGTCTCTGTCCATGAACTTATGATGTGTACTATACAGGACATTTTCACTGAATAATGTTTCTAAAATTAACAGATTTAGTTTGCCAATCTGGACCCAGTTCTTGGCCTTCTAATGTCTATGCGGAAGCAGCAATATACCCTATGGCTAATAGTGCAGCTCAGGTTTTGTTTCTCTTCTAATGTCTATGCTTAGCCATTGTTTTCCCCTTTTGTATTTACTAATTCAAACGTGAATTTTCTATTTTAACATACAGGATGTTTTTCCTGTTATTCCTGGAGATACAGATTACCGAATATTTTCCCAAGACAATGGGAATATTCCTGGGCTTGACATTATCTTTCTCCTTGGCGGTTATTTTTACCATACCTCCTCTGATACAGTAGAGAGACTATTGTATGTATCTTACATGCTTGGTTTGGTACAAGATATTTGATTGAAATTTTATATTTTTTCTTACAAATATGTGTTTGATGTATTACTCTGTCTCAGACCTGGAAGCATTCAAGCACGTGGAGAGAATTTGTTCAGCATAATCAAGACTTTTACCAATTCTTCTAAGCTACAAAACACCTATCAAACAAATTCTAGTGAAGTTACTGCTAGCACATTCAACGATGAGCGGGCTGTATTCTTTGATTATTTCTCATGGTTTATGGTATGCATTGAAGTTGGTAGATTCTTGCTTTTGCAGATGATCTGATACTCCTTTTGATACTCGTAGCAATATGATCTTCATAATTGGGCCATCATTCTATTTTGTTGTCTTATGTATAAATTATGGATTTTCAGATATTTTATCCTGGAAGGGTAGCTAAAATTCTTCACAGTATTCCTATCTTCTTCTTTCTTGTTATGCCCTTCATGCATGGTAGGTCACATTCTTGGTCAGCAGCTTTGGGTGATTTTATAAAAGGTAAATTAGTACATGGTTACTGCCATTTACTTCTTTATAAGATGTTTCTAATTGGTCTTCTTGTTAATCACTTTAAATTTTTGCCATTATCTATATCTGAGTAGGTTTTTTTTAGCGAGTTATTCTAGAAGAATTTGAATATTATTTGTTGACACTTTGAATAATATTTTATAATTTGTTGGATTTGCAGGATTTTTGTTCCATGCAGCTGGGATTATATTGGCAGTTGTTGTTCCTGTCGCATTTTCTATGCTGAGATTACTGTTCTCTTCTCAGACAATGAATTGGTATGTTCATTTAAAGTTAACTTTTGGCTTCTTGTAGTTAGTGACAGATTTTTTGTTTAACTTCTGGTTTCTTGTAGCTAGTGCCAGAAATTTTCTTTCCTAATCAAATTATACAGTGGGAGAACAAAGTATGATGGAGCTGCTCCAAGCATTTGAAAATTTCTTAGTAAAATCTAAAGATTTAGAAGTGCCTTTTTTTGTGACCATTAAAGTATCTGAGGTGTAATAATTTAAAAACCTTAATGCATTTTCTGCGATCATGTGTTAACATAATTGATGAAACCCAGGTTTGCTCATCCATACTTGGCTTTCGCGATGTTTATACCTTGTTCACTTATTGGACTTTCAATTCCAAGAATTATCTGGAGACACTTTCCTCTTTCTCAAGACGTATCAATTGACAAGACATCGAAAGAGGTATTGCAGCATACTGAAATGGGTTTAACAAGTCTATTGTGATCCATGTTTCATAGTTTATGTTTTTGATGAAATGATTCATTAATAAATTTTTACGCTATGTAGTAAACTTTTTTTAATCAAGATAGTAGACTTTGTTTTGTCAAACTTCTTACCTTAACAACCACTATTGTGTTTAAATTTGGTTTTTTCCTTTCATTATAAAAAAATATTGGCCAAACATTTACTTTCTTGTTTGGGTCTCAAACTTTACTCAGCAAATCTTAAGTTGCTTTTGAATAGTGTTAAATAATTTATTCCCACAAAAACATAAAAATTGAGCTCCACTAAAAACAATATTTTGAAGACAACTCAGGGATCTTGGTGAAGTCGGGGAATATTGCTAGAAAACTAACATTGCCAGAGAGCTGGAATACCCATCAGCCTAAGAAAATTCATGGCAAGCAAAGCAAGTTCCGACTTTCTTAAAACCAACATTTAGAAGCTTCAAACCAATATTAGTGAAGACGCGAGCAAACAACTGCAAAAGAAAAACGTACGCAAAACCTAGGCTAAAGAGCTGGGCATGCAAAACAACTCCAATGGAGGCGAACTGTAGGGTTGAGGGCACCATGAAGGGGCGACCAAGCTGGTGAAGTCGCAGCCTGAACGCCACCATCACGCGCCGCCATGCGCTGTAAAAGTGGGTCGCTCAAATGGTGTTTGATGGGCAAAGGAAGGGCGCGTAAGGGAGCGTTGGATCTCTGATGAGGTCGCTGTCACCACCATCGTGTAGATCAGTGGACGACTATGCTGGTGGTGGGGTCAGTAGCTGGAAAGGTCGCTGGAGCTCCGGTAGCGGCTGTCGGAAAATGTGCTAGAAAAGAGGAAAAATGTCTCCAGAAAGCGGAAACAGGTCACCGAAAGAAGGGCGACGAGCAGAAAGGTCCACCGGGGACAATAGGTCCCCAGTGGGGCACGGTTTTTGTTATTCCTCTGTCAAGCTCTGATACCATGTTAAATAATGAGAAAACAGAGTGAAATTGAGTGAAAACCGTGAATCTGAATTACACAGTGGTGCCTCTTTATATAGATTAATTACAATCAATACAATTAATTATAGGAGATATTGTTCCTATAATTCTGATATGATCGATAATAAAGACAAAATATGAAAGTGATCCTATTCTACTCTTATTTTGATCCTATTCTGATTCTCAACAAATAGTATGAGTTTTATATTGTCCGATAGAAAGGCTTAAAACGTCCAACAAACAGTGTCTATAGAATTAGCGCACCTACTTAGGCTTGTGCTGCCATGCGTGATCTTTATAAATATGAATTTGTGTGGTCATGTGAATTTGGACATATTCTTCATGAGTGATTCCAATTTGTCTTCTTGTTACTAGTCCAAACTTACTAACTTTTTTATTTGACACATAAATTGCCAGGCACTATCTTATGAAGCAAGGTTCTGGGGAGCATTTGGGTTCTATGCCATATTAAATTTGGTGTGCATATTTAATAAATAGTCAGACAATATATATATATATATATATATATATATATATATATATATATATATATATATATATATATATATATATATATATATATATATATTTGCAGCATGATTTAATGTATTCTCTTGAATATTTTTGTGTGGCTAAACAAGTTTAGTAAAAGCAGGCTTGTCTTGTAGCTGGGTTGAGTGGAGGTTTTGTGACTTTTTGTGTGTGCGCTTCCCTGCTTCCTGCATGGATATCCTTCTGCTTGTCAGTCAAATTCTTTGGACAACGGTCACTCAGGTTGGTTGTGAATGCTTATGTAATTGTAATTACTGCATGTACTATTTTTGTACAAATAATTTTTTGTGTCTTGCTTCATCTTTAGTCTTACAGCCACTAATGTCATTTGACTCCCTTCATATTACAATAGATTTGTTTTGCATCTTCACTGTTTTTATATGCATGCTATTATCTAATCTTATTTCTTTTGGCATCTCTTATTCATCTCAGTAATCTTTTTTTTTTTTTTTCACTTCATTTTTTTACTCTCCAGGTCAACAATGTTTTACATATTACCTCTAGTTCCATGCCTTGCGTATTCTGTTTATCTTGGTGGCTTTCTTGCCCAGTTTCTGATAGAGAAGATGGGAATGATGGGTTCTCTTCCTCTACCATATGGTTAGTTTATATATACACACCCCAGTAATTAAATTAATGTATAATAGATTGGCCCCCAATAATTAAAATTAAATTATGTATAATAGATTGGCCTTTTTAAGGCCTGGGATGATAACTAGACCATTGTGATAAATTACTAAGCTTGATGCTACTGCATTTGAATAATTACATTTATAATTATATTTGTTTAAAATCAATTGAAATGTATATCGGATTATCTCGCTTGAGGCTTCCTTTATTGTAACTTATCACTTAGTATAATGCTAGCAATTTCACAATGGTCAAAATGCTTGGGCTGACCATTAAATTCTTATTGCAGGGCACTATGTTCCGGATGTTATTGTGGCTGCATTAATTGGAATTGTTACCGGTTGGTGCACAGGCCCTCTAATGCCCATATGTGGGCATTGGTTAGCCAGGTCATCCATCTTGCAATTTCTGCTGCATCTCAGTGTGTTTGCTTTGGCATTATCATCTCAGTTCTTTCCTTACACCATGTCTGCACCTAAAAGGATTGTTTTTCAGCTTACTTTCCATACTGCAGGTATTGATTATCAGAAATGGCAGCATGGTGGGCAATTATAATTTTCTTGATACTAAATAATGAATTAATCTAGTGTCTATAATGTGCTTATATAAGTTTCTCTATTTGTTTTCTTTTCCATTATCATTGTGGTACCCCAAATATCCTTTTTTTCCCCCTCTTTTTGATCTAATTTCTAACATTTTTCCTGTGGTTTGGCAGGCTCAAGTCAGATTATGGAATCCACTTATGATTTTTCTGTAACTGATTCCAATTCTTTACTATTCCTTTTCAAACATTCACCTGATGTGGCAAAGGAATTGAATATTACTTCAGAGTTTTCATTTGAATCTGCATCACTGTCTAAACGCAATGATTGGATGGTAAGTTGCACGCCAATATTTGTTTAGCTCTCTTCACTAGCTGGTTTAATTGTTCAGTAGTTGCCATATTTGTTTAAATTACATGTATTAACTACTTTTAGATAAACTGTTGTTATAATGGTTTATATTCCTAGGGCTTGTGAGTTCATGAAATTAATGTGAAGGCATTTCTCTTTGCAGGCAATTTTTCCAGTTTCTTTTCTCTTCTCAAATAGTCTCAAGTTCCCTGCAAAAGGGGATGATATTTTGAAACAGTATGAATTCTTTCCCAAATTGTCTGTTCAAAATCCATCTTTAAATTCCGAAAAGGGACCAAGAAAAGTTCACTTGGAGCTTTATCTAGGGTGAGTGGATCATGGAACCAGCATAGTTAATCTACATAGTTAAAAATACAAGTTATGTTCTGTGATATCTTGTTTTTCTTTGCGGGGCATAGTGTGGAAATCTTGATTATACTAATTGCCTGGTTGCATAAAATCTTTTTCCATGTGGGTATCATACTATAACAGTCAATGCGTGAGAATTATTGCAGGGGTACAAATTATGATGGTAGTTGGATTAGTAGTCTAATTTTTTACAACTTGGTTGATTCTTAGACAGGTGCTTGTCTCCATGAAGTATTTTATTATTGCAAACATTATGTGAAATTTTGTCTATAAAAAAAAAAAAAAAAACTCTTGTCTGTCTGTTTTTCGCTACAATTTTTTTTCAATGGTCTTAAATCAGTTTTCTACACCACCTTGTGTGAACCGAAAAAAGTTAAAATGAAGAATTTAATGGTCATGCCCTGACAGTGTAAAACAGTTTTACACTGTCAGTGCATATCCTATTTTCTTGAAAATGAAATATTAAAATACCTAACTTTTTACTTTGTTTTCATGTATAACTGTATTTATTTTCCTTTTAGTTCCTTGGAAGAGGTCTGGGTTGCGGTTCTCAACATCACTGGTCCTTTATCAAGTTGGTCATTTGCAGATAATTTGCTTCCAGGTATGAAAATTGTTTCCTCCACTTAGTCAGGCCCAAACTAAAAATTGCAAGTTAGTATTAGAGTCTACCCCAGTGGTTATTGGTGGTCCTATCAGGCCTAATAGTGTATACTATAAGTTATCTCATGAGCTAGCTTTTGGGGTTGAGTTTGGCTAAACTCAAAATTCTAAGAGAGTTGATAATATGTTTGCATTGCCTAATGTAGCTTGTATTTGCACAGGAACCGAAACCAACGGTGGTGGTCCACAATCATATATATGTCGTCTGAGTGGACCTAGTGATGGGAATTGGACCTTCTGGTTAGAGGTAAAATTTGATGATTTATTAAACTTCTCTTTTACTATAAAAGCATAATTTTATTTTGTTTGATAATGTCAGGCTAACAGCTCTGAAGCATTAAGAGTGGACCTAGCAGTTTTAGACCAAAAGTTGGTTGATCCAGCAAAGAGATTGAAGGGTCTTTTTCCAGACTGGGTTGATGTTGTCGCATATTCTAGTTTTATGTCTAGCTATATCTTCTAATTCTTAATAAACAAGTCTTGTAAGGACATTTTACTTTTAATAAACAAGTCTTGTACGGACATTTTACTTGTTTCCAGATCCAGCATAGGAATTTATTCTTTATGTAAACGTTCTTAGCAGAAGAGCAACATGGTATTTATTTATAGATGCAAAACCAAAATTTGATACTAGATCTGAACTGTCATAAACACCTCTTTCCTGAATTTGATTTTTTTGGGGGCAAAAATTTAGGAAAAGCTATCCCTATTTCAGGCTGCAGAATGCCACAAAGTTATAGTGAATGCTATTGCGTTCCACTTTTTAACCAAGCATATTAGCATTTGGGAGGCTTCAAAAAATAAAAAACTCTACAAAATCTATGTATATTTAAACTATAACGTTACTCACTTACTGCCTTGGTGATATTCATAGACAAAATATGAGAAGAAAGGAAGGAATGCATGTCGCATATAGCCTCTCCACCAGGCTGTTTATCCTAAATATTTCCATATGCTTCTGCCATGATTAATACTACAAGCGAGGTCCAGCCCGTAAATGGATGTGACCCTTTTCCCTTTACCCTTAGTCTGTTTGTACTGTTCCCACAAAAATCCAGTCTGTTGATAATTGTGCACTATATTTCTGCAGTAAGGAGGAAATATATTATTTAAAAAACCCACCAATAACTTCAAACAAGATTTCAAATAAACAAAATCAAACAATGCCTAATTAAATTGCTTCTCAATTCTTCGTAGATAGCTTTAGCTTTCTCCTGATATGGACCATTTTCTACAAGATTCAACCCAAAGATTAGTTTCAGGTAGGTATAAATACAGTGGGAATATTTGCAGATATTTTGCCTAGGCCAGTCCATATTACCTTTGGAACAATGGTGAAGCGCTGAAAGAATTCTGTAATTCATGTTTATCCAAACTGGACCTCTCCAGTATGGAGGATCATGCTCTGTGTTGTGTTTCATGTACAAGGAACTGTGTAATAAGAAACATTATTTTTGGTTCACTATAATCCACATACGCTGAATAATATCACTCAAATTAAATCCATTAAAAAAAGCATTAGAGCATAGACTGTAGACCTTGTTTTGGCAAGAGAACGTAGTCCATAGTTGGTCCATAAGAGGCTGCAATTTGAAATGAGTTCAAGCTGCTTTTCCAGAATTCATGATCCCTGAATGATACAATAATATTAAAACATGCATCTGTGAAATCATTCAAGCAATGAATAAACTCTTACTTCATTGCATAAAAAATCATGTTATTGAGAATTAATGCGCATCACTTACAGATGGAATGATCCTCCCCACGAACGAGAATAAACTAGCATAACCAATGTGAAGAACCAATCTCAATACAGGCATATCCTGATATCCATAACATCCCGGAGATGGTGGCTAGTAGCATAATTTTGTCCTGCCTCCAGTTCTTTCCATTCAAGTTGAACCTATCATGGTTATGTAAAGAAAATCTCATTCTCAGTCTTGAATAGGGAACCCATGTATTGGTAATCTTGCAACAGTATGCATAATAATACTAAACACAAATAACTATACACTCTACCTTCTCAGTATGATTTCCAAAATCAAAGTAAGTACTGTATGCATCATCAAAATGCATATGTATGGACATCAAGAACAAATTAGGCATACACACTATTATTGTAGCAAACAAATATTAAAAGTCAACTGCATAGTTTGCTTTCTCCATGTCAAACCGCATATGTTATCCATGATAAATGCACAGAAATCTTCCATGGAACAATTACTGCCAATATGCAGGAATCATGGTTGGAAATTTCAATTGACTTTTCATAATCAAAGGTTTTTACATATATAAGAAGTCCACATTCCTCAATAATTCCATAATAATGAGCTTGGAGAAGGCCTAGATGACAACCCTCCACAATGATGAGACTCATTTTCTACGAAAAGTCAGGCAAAAAGAAAAACCCAGGAATATGTGTGTGAAAGTGTTCTAAATTAAAAAAAGTTTTCTTTCCCATAAAATAGTAATTTGCTTTCCATGTTTAAAATTCAACTTATTCTGTAACTGTATGTGCTAAGTAAGTTTTCGTTTCTCTTAATTCCTCCCTTTTATTTCTCTCTCCTCTCTAGCTTCACTATTTTGCTCCTGTTCCAGTGCTGCATCACCAAGCAGGGATGCACCACCTCCATGAAATACAAAGGTGAGCAACAGCTCTAAATAAAGGGAGACGAGGAGCAAAGGTACAATACCCGGTTCAGTAACTCAAAATCCAATAGCAATTTTGCTGTAGAACCATAATCCTGCATTGTTTCATTCAATATGTCAATTAAATTAGGGGATTAATCTGCGGCCAACAAACTAGTACTACCTCTGATCCTAATTATAAGCAACATAGGACAAATCATCAAGACCAAGAAGAGTAGTTAAAGTAGTTATTTTTAATTAATTCTACAATGAATTCAAATTTTATTCCAAAAGTACCCTTTGCTTTTATTGATGTGAATACATAGAAAATAGAGTTAACAGTAAAGTAAGGGTATAAAAGAAATTTTATCCTGAGTAACTTTACAAAAAGGTGATTGTTGCTTATATTTAGGACAAAATGAAAATCCAATTTGTTGCTTATAATTAGGACAAGAAGTAGTACAATGTATTACTACAATACTGTGGAATTTATTTTTCAAATTATACCATGCCAGGTTTGCTTTCCATATCCAACAACTCTTGAATGGAATGCATACAGCCTGCTGCAAGTAACATC
The DNA here is from genome assembly GCA_026413185.1 of Pueraria montana var. lobata. Lineage (NCBI taxonomy): Eukaryota > Viridiplantae > Streptophyta > Magnoliopsida > Fabales > Fabaceae > Pueraria > Pueraria montana. The sequence continues at coordinate 20,406,267 of CM048648.1, read as the reverse complement.
CAACATCTAAGATCCAAGTGGCGTTCATCTTCACTTGGGTGTGAAGCTCGTGGATAATCATCCAATCCAGAGGACAGTGTCTGAAAGTGCCAGAGATAATGTTTGTTAGGAGCAAATCTCATCATTAAGGATAAGGAAAGCTTTGTCATAATCGACCAACATAAACACCATAACTATGTAACGTGATCCTTAGATGTAATAGATCAAAGAACAACTAACTACAAGTGAGAATTCTGGATTCAAACTCATCCAGTGCCCATGTGTATGGCTTTCTAGTTTCTAGTAGCAACAGAGAAAGCCATCCAATAGACTCATTTTATTTCAGGAAAAAAAGGTGTCCTATTGTATTCTTTGAGTACCATCAAAGAAATGAAACACCAATAGCCTATAACGGGAAGAAATCTAGAGCAACTGTGTTTGCAGCTCTATGCTTAAGTAGGTTTTTGGCCTGTTGTAATAGCTATTTATCAATGAATGTGGTTGCCTTAACATTAATTTCTTATAAAACCATGACAACGATTGTTTTGGTCAAGTCAATCTGCTGAGATACCTATATAGTTCAGATTGATTTGTGTTTAGGAAAGTATTGATTTACACTATTGGAGAATTTGGGGGTGATGATAGTACGATAGTCAATCTGAAATAGGAACAAGGCAACCCCTAAACCTGAATACAAGGATCAACAGCTCACTTGGCTTGGCTTATAAGTACAAGGCTCAGACGATCAGTAGTTTTTGTCTGTGACTTTTCACCTGTTTTTGTGCTGATTCATCTGACATAATGTTTTGATAATCCTTCCTTCAGTGAATCAATCTAGTTTTCACTAATTACGTCCAGGTTATATTTTGAAACGTTCTCTATAACTCCACATTTATCTAATATAGCAAGCAAATGAGCCTATATATTTAACTTTACATTATGAACAAGGTTTTAAATTGCGGTCGCAGTCACAGTTGCGGTCAAGTTAAGGTTTTCGCGATTACGGATATAACGGATTCTGCGATGTCGATTGCGGTGTGAATGACTCACAACTTTGCACAACAATCCATATTAACATTTAATTAATATGTTTTCATCATTATTAAGTATTATATAGAGTATTTTTTTTATATATTAGACAAATGATTTTATTATCTATCTTTTTATTCTTTAACTCCTCATTTCAATTTCAATTTTAAAATATACCTTATGATTTTAAACTAATTTAAATTAATTCAAAATAATTTTGATCTTTAATTTAATTTTAAATCTTAATTAAAATTATAGAGCCTAATCAATTCTTTCCATTTCTCATCCAATTAATCAATTGCCTACCCAATTAATTAATTTACGATAATTTCTCACTCAATTAATTAACTCTTACCAAATTTATTAATTAATTTTTGCAATTAAGCACGCAACAATTTGGAGGAATATCCCATTCCCTGTACCAATTAGTATTCGTGGAACTGGAACCCCATTCTGCCAACACGTTGCCTCCTCTCTCATGAGTCAAATTTCTATTTCCCACGCTCTTTTTTTTTTTTTTTCTCAATTTTCATTTTAAAATTCTTTTTAGACCTATCTCATTTAACTTTCTACCTAAAACATCCCATCTCACCTAATTTCGTCATACTCCTTTCCCAAGCTTTTTTTTTTCTTCTTCTCAATATTCATTTTAAAATTCTTTTCAGACCTATCTCATTTAACTTTCTACCTAAAACATCCCATCTCACCTAATTTCGTCATACTCCTTTCTACCATGAACCTTTCTTTTCTTCTGTCTCCCATCCTTCTGTTTACATCTTCACACTTTCCTCTCCCATTCTCCTTCCTTACGGTGTGAAGAGTGGCAGACGACGGTGGCAGAAGCCGACGACTGTGGTGGAAGCAGTGTTTTAAAAACCGGACCGGATCGACCGGTCCGACCGGAACCCGGTGGTATAACCGGTTTGGTTCGATGATAGGATCGGATATGTATCTGACCCGGTACGACCCGGGTTGAACCGGCCGATTTTTACAAAAAACCGGTGACCCGGGTCTCTGGTTGAACCGGGTTGTAGTGTATTTTTTTTTTTTGAAAAAAAAGTACTAAAATGATGTGTTTTATTTTTTTTATTTTTTTTTGTATGAAACTTATTTATGGACTTTTATTGTCATGATTATTGGTTGTTATTTCTTATTTGGAATATTAGGTACTTTATAATGACAATAATTTTAAATTTGGAGTGTTAAATGATTAAATTATGTTAGTTATATTATATTTTTAAATTTTTTTAATATATACCAAGTCAAACCGGTCCGACCAGTGATCCACCGATCCGACCAATGACGCATTAACCCAGTACCTCGGCCGGTTCGATGACCGGTCCGGTTCTTAAAACATTGGGTGGAAGCATGAATGAAGGGTGAATGACAAAGGGTATAACGAGTTGAGGATTGCAGAGCGTTTCAACAGTGTTTCTCAAGCGGGATTCTTGGACAAAAATGGTGTCTTCAACATAACGGTGGGTTGTGACGCTTGTTGCAGCCGCAACAACGTTCCGTTGCGGCCGTTAACTGCGATTTTCAGCCACACTATGATTTCGGTCAATAACGGTATCGTCCTGCTCTGATACCGTTTGTTGTGGGCGATATTGCCGTTTCGGAATGATATTTAAAACCCTGATTATGAGCTTGTAAAAATAAATTCTACTACAATGTATAAAGCATAAAGAAAGGAAAAAGGGTGGAAAATATGGATTTTAGATTTTTTGTGCTCTGCCATTGAAATGTGAGAATGTAATGTTTTGGAATTGGAAATGCCGGATTAATTAACAACAATGGAGTTAAATGAAATGGTCTATTTTGGTGCATTGTGTTAGATAAGAATTTAGAAAAAACTAGAACAACAAACACGAACAGTAGTGTTTCATATAAAATCAAAATACACAACAATTCTTATAGCAATCAATTAATACAAAAATAAAAGAAAAAATTAAAGGAAAGCTGCTATATTTATTTATTTTTACTAGAATGGCAGAGTACGTTTAGTGTTGTGTATCCTCTCTAATTTTTTTCTCAAGAGGCAGCATCTATATATAAGGAGCAAAAGCCACAGGTGCTGCCCCCAAAACCGCAACGTGTTGCAACTTGCAACGTTAAGAAATTAAAAATCTAAACAGAAAAACTCCCCAACGGGAAAAAGCCCTCTAACGTATAGGAAAAGAATTGACCCAGTAAATTAAAATTCCTAAAAGATAGGAACTAGCAGATTTAAAGATACAGTGAGTGAATATCATTTTTTTAAAAAACTGATTCTGATAAAGAAAATATTTTTATTTTAAATTTTAAATTATAAATAAAATATTTTCAAACACATTGGCTTTAGAGTGTATTTTATTTGCATTCTAGCGATGCATGCATGCATGAAATGGATCTGGAATTGACAATGACATGAAATTGTTATTTTTATTCTCTCCATTTTTTATTCAATTTTTATTCTCTCTTCTTTTTCTTTTATCTTCCCATTTGTTTTTACATTTTCCCAAAAAATATGAATACAGGCATGGAGTGCCTTTCTTTCACTAGTCTATTATCTATAATGACAATACTCATTTTTCGTCTCTTTTTTTTTGGACTATTTTATTTTTTAACTGTATATAAAAAAGAGTAATTATATTCATACAACAAATTTGTACAAGTTATACAACACCATTTGTTGTACAACAAGTTATACAACACCAGCCAAGTCAGCAATAAATTTAAATTCAAATTTTAATGAGAGAAAAAAACCCCTCCCTTATCTGGTCAGAAAAAAAAATCAAATCTTAATCTTAATAAAACAGAAAACTGATCCAACAATTAAAAAAAAAATCTCGTCCCTCTTCCGTTTCATTCACCACCAAAGTTTTAGCTATTTCCGTTGAATATATATATATATATATATATATATATATGAGATTTACTAACATAGATCCACTTAAAAATTAAAAGGTGTTTGTTAGCATTCAATACCTTTTTCAATTGGACAAAAAAATCATTATTCTTTCACTTAAATAAGCATAAATTAAAGGATAGATATGTAATTTCATTTCATTTTATTTTTTTTTAAAAAAAAAACTCAAAATCTGCCTTTTCTCTTTCCCACGATCTGTTGTGATTTTTTGAGAAACTTCCATGGACGAGACCTTCAATTGCAGACATGGGAGGAGAAGCAATTTCAAGCTCCATATTTTTTATATATAAAAAATTATAAATTGTTGGACTTCATTGAATTGGGGGAGAAAGTTTGAATTCATGCGGTAATTTTGTTCATGTTTGCTAAGGAGGTTACAATGGAGAACAAAAAATGCCTCCCCCACAAACACTTCAAAACTAGAACCCTATCATGTGGCCCACACAACTCTCCAATTGACCTTCAATCTCTACACCACAATAAACTAAGCAGTACTGCATTAATCTCCAATTGACCTTCAATTCCTCCTTCGTGGTACCATTGTAGGCTCCTTCCAGAAATCAAATTGTTCCACGGTGCAACAAGAGGAAGCACGAGAATGAAGAACACGTGAGAAAGAGAAAAATGGATTTTGAGTTTTTTTTTAAAAAAAAAAATAGAGTAAAATTACATAATTGTCTATATATATATATATATATATATATATATATACCCAAAAAAACCTCCAAGCACTACTTCTCCAAGACTTGATCTCAACATTTCTTCTATCAACACATGTAAAAGGCTCATAAAACACCATACCCACTGGCAGCCCAAAACAATTACGCATTCAGATAATTCAAGCAAATATGGAGTTGCCATTATTAGGTGGATTATGAAACAAGGTGGCTTCGGAAAATCTTGGGCAACAAAATAGTGAAGAAGTTGTTATTAAGTGTATCTATTTCTTAATTAAACTTTAATAAGAAAAAACTTTGATCAACTTGACAAAAACAAATTAAAATTAAACAAAAAGCTTAAGTTTTCTACTGAGTTACATGATTATTATAAAAGAAACAAGATACATGCCAACAATAGTGCAGTACATGATCCGTTGTGCAGAGTCAGTAAATTCCAGTTACGAAACTCTCAATGAAGGGTGGCAGTGCTTGTAATTGGAGAGATTGAACGTAGTTTAAAGGTGGGTGTCTGAACAAACAAAGGAAGAAGAAGAAGAATACCATTGAAGGAGAGGAAAGAAAGTGGCAGAGGTTTGGCTGGCGGTCAATGAAACGGAAATGTGGGTGACGGGTGAGTTTTTTTTTTTTTTTTTTTATAATCAAATTTGATTTTTTTATTGTTAGATTTGTTTTCTGTTTTATTAAGATTAAGATTTGATTTATTTATTTTCTGATTTGGCATGGGAGGGATTTTTTTTTCTCTCTCATAAAATTTGAATTTAAATTTATTGCTGACTTGGCTAGTGTTGTACAAACTTGTTATATGAATATAATTACTCTATAAAAAAATCACCTCACTAAATGCACATAAAGTGAAATTTCAAAATAACTGCACTTTTCTTTTCCTATTTAATCTTAAAAAATTGCACATAGAGAGACACATAGTGCCTCTTTTCCCTAGTCTATTATAATGATTTTTATTCACTTTTCATCTCCATACTTTTTGAACTATTTTATTCTTTATCTAACACTAAAAACTACACCACAACATGCTTTAATTGCATATAAAAAAACCACCCCATTAATGACATATAAAGTCTAATTTCAAAATAATTATTTCTTTCATTTCCTATTTAACCTCTTAAAAAAACTGTATACAAGAAGTGTCTTTTTTCCCTTAGCAAACATATAAATAAATAATTATCATGTGCAATGTTCTGGATAAAATACTAGTTTATAAATAGCTTTTGAAAAAGAACTAAATTGTAATTAACTTTCAAAATAAAAAAATGCTTGTAACAATTATAATTAAATAAAAATGTTTTTGGGTCTCAAGCTAGCTTGGTCCAAAGGGGTTTAGGAAAATTAGAGTGGATTCTAATTCTTAGTTGGCAGTGAGACTAATAACAAAATGGTGTTGTTTGATGCATCCTTGTTATAATTTGACCAAAGAGATTAATGTGGTACATTCTCATACAGGGAACATTACTTGGAATCATATTTTTAGATAAGCAAATCAAGTTGCAGATAAATTAGCGAAGGATGCCTTACTAGCTAGTTATGATCATGTTTTTGATTTTGCTCCGCCTTGTATTTTACATGTTTTATGGGTTGATTTAGCTTTTAGTCTCTTTTGAGATGTATTTCACCAAAAAAAAAATTAAAAAGATGGCAATGCAAGTGGTTGCTAAGATGTGTTTTACGGAAGTGATTTTTGAAATGGATTGCAAATCAGTGCATGGAGCATGGTGTAAGACAAACCAAAGAATAAAAAGCTATTTTCATGACATTACTAATGACTACAAGAGCATCAATCACCTTGAATAAATGTGGTATTACTCACACAAAGCATACCCACTAAAAAAACGTGTTTTTTCTGGCGGTTCATTCGTGATAATCACCATAAACTGCCAGAAAGTAATGGAATTTTTTTACTGTTTTTCTAGCCGTCACAACTTGATATTTGGCACAAAAGCTCTCCTTGAAATTTGATTTGCTTTCTCTGTCTCTTTGCCACTAGGTATCCATATCCACACCTGTACCCATTAAAATTTGTGAGTAATTTCTTGTACCTAAGCTCATACCCATCAAGTGAGTAATTATTCTACCCATCATCAGTAATTTTTGCATGTACCCACTGAATACATTACACCATCCCTAATTTTTATGTACAAGTCTTGACCAACATTTAGTAAAAATATATCATCCAATTCATTCTTAAAAAAAGAAAGTAAACTTCTATTTTTTTAATAAAATTTTAATATATGATATTTGAAGTTAGTTTGCTTAATTTATTTTATAGCTTCTAAAATTTTAATTTTAAAGATGATGTAAAACACTTAGGAAGAATTTCACAAAGAAAATGGTCTTACTATCATATAAAAAGAATTTTACTCAATTGTTTGTGCTTCATATAATTAACTAATTCTTCTAAACTTTTACCAAAAAATCGTTGGTTTGATTGGAACTGGGCTTGATCCACTTAAGCAAGCTCTCAAGTTTGAGTCATTGTAAATGGAAAAAATATGGTTAGGAGGGAAGATCCAACTAAAAATGACAATTAGGTTCGTCGACGAAAATTAGTCATCAACAAAGGACCAATAACATGGTTACCAAAAAATTCTTCTTTGAGGGTGATTTTTCTTTTCTTTTGCTGAAAGAGAGGGCAAAGCCTAAAACAAAGCAAAGCTACCTAGGATGAATTACACCACTGGCATCAGCTAGTAATCCCACTGAAGAAAAGAAGGTAGAAACTCAAAATAAGCAGTGCCTATACTGAAAGACCGGCCATATTTTGCCAAGCTATTTGCAACCATATTACTTTCCCTTTGAGGGTGAGTTATTCTAATGTAGTTTAGGTTCTATTTTGAGATACAAAGACCGTACCTAATTGAATTAACCATTATTTTTTTGATAGTAATATGTTCAATTAAATCCGTTAAGCTTAATAATGATTCATAGGTGCTCCCCACAAAATCTAAAACTATTTTCGTGATTTGGATTTTACATTCAAATTCCTATAATTCTAATAATTAGGTTTACCTTTCGGTTTTTCCCTAATTATCTAAGATGTGCAAACATGTGGCCAACAAAAGGGGGAACCAATCAATTTGAAATAATTAATGTAGCAAGGACATTGCCCATTTCCAAAAGCTAAAGATAGATACCAGTCATACCACAAAGAAGAAACAAGAAAATCCAAATTGGGAAGGGAGAAGAAAGATGAAGTGTCTTCAAAAGAATATAATATGAAGGGATTAAAAGAGATGGCACTTTTTTCATAATATGAAAAAAAGTGATATGTATAATCTGAACAAATCTCACTCTTGCACCGTATGAAAAAAGTGATATATATAATATAATATGAACAAATCAGTCTATCATCACAAGCTCATGTAAGAAAAAAGAGATGGCAGTAGGTGAACTACAGACCACGCAAGCCCTGCATACTGAAGAAATCTAATCCGGTATCAACATCGAATGCCTTATGCTGGGAAAGGGGCTTTTGAAAGTAACCTTGTTTAAGCTTATCGGACTTTTTCCCCGTCACAGATCCATTCAATGTTGGGATGCCCAAGGTGTTCGCTACCACAGGAATGGTCCATTTTGCGAGAGCCTTACAGCAGAATTTCACAATTAGAATTGTAGGTATGCCCAAGAGCATCCTGTTGGGATTTTTATCTTTATCCCTTTCTTTAGTATTCTTTATTCTTTACGCGGAAGCCAAAATTCATAGGTACATATCCCAGAACAATAATCCAAAAGCCCTAGGATCTACAACATGCTTGATTATTAACGATTAGATAAAATACCTGGATCCATTGATGATTCCTGATCTAAGCATTCTTGAATAATTGTTGCGGAATTACGAACAACCGATGAACAACGTAGCCGGCGGCTTTATGGTTCTTCCTCAACCGGAGCCTCTTTATTCCTTAATGGGACCTTCGTAACTCTTCAAATGGGGAGAAGAGAAACTATGTGTGACGCCTCGGTATATTGGGGACCATAGCCTTCTTATAGTGTGTTAACCTAATAGGGTTCCCATTATCCCCTAATGGGCCAACACCGACATCTGCTCATTTAAACCCATATCACCTTATTTAGTAGTCTAACGGGCACACTTAATTTGACCACATAAAATAAAGCCCACTAATGATAAATAGCTAATATATTTGTCTTATAATATTAGCCCACATTAATTATTGGAACTTAAAATTCCAACACATCCTTCCTAGAAATACAGGTATAGTCAGCTCTGACAAGAACAAACGAGGAACGTTGCCATGGTGAAATTGATGGTCCGCACAAACAAACAATGAAATTAAAATATAGTGCAATACTTGTCTGTGCAAGATTGTTAATCGCGCAAAGGTAAAATCAGAAGTTTCAACGACATAAGCAACACACACGACTCAAGATACTGAGAAAAGGACAGCAAGGTAGAGAATAAAGATCGTGGATAATTTTTGACAATAAAATCTTTAAACTGAAATAAGTTATTTTAAAATAATTCAACAGCTACCAAAAGTAGATATTACAAAACAACTTAAATTTGATAATAAAAAAAATTAATTTTAATTTATCACTCCCAAACATGTTACTTTTTTTTATAAACAATTAAAATTGTACTAAAATAGCTAAAATGGTATATCTCCAAACATGCTCTTAATGTAACATGTAAAAGTAGTGATCACAGACACATCAACAAATGGCTGAATCCAAAGTTGAATTAAATGATTAAATGAAAGTGAACAACACACACCTTTACGCAGTTCCCAAGATAATCGCAACACACAACATCATCTGCCTGGCCAATTTGCCATGACCACTCTACACAGCCAAGCCAAACAAATTTGAGTTTTTCAAAACCAAATTGTCAAAAACCACTCTACACAGCCAACCAAATTTTCAAAACTAGTACGTACCCAGAATAGCAGAGGGAGAAAGGCAGTGTAGAAGGACACAGAAACAGCGCACGACAGCTCAGAAAAAAGTGCATCCAGGAGCACAAACCCGCAACTCTGCACCCTGATAATTGCCTAATATTACTATATTTTGTAGTGATTTTGTGGGCAATTAGTTGATATTTTCCATGCTTTGGAGCTTTGTTTATCTTCATTTTAGTTGAGTTTTAATAAAAGTTTAGTTTAGTTAGGAATTTCTTGTTTTTACCCTTTTATGCTTGATCTTGGGTTGTTTTCTTGTGTTTTTAGGAACTTATGTGAAGCTTAGAGTAAGCAATGGGGACGTTCCGTGAGAGATTTGATGCGTTGAAAATCATTTGGATTAAAGTTTAGAGCTTTGGAAGTCTTGCGGAGGCAAAAAGAGCATTTTTGGAAGTCCTGGGAGCTTTGCACACCTGTGCAAACCAAATCACATGCCTGTGCAAGTGCCTGTGCAAGTTTTTAAAGTGTCTGAGAGCGTTGCACACCCGTGCACTCGGAGTGCACACCTGTGCATCGAGCTCTGCGAGATTTATCTCTATTTTTCTGTTTTGATCTCTTTTGGGCTTAAACCCTTGTTGGCCCATAGCTTTAAATAGGGATTTTCTATTCTAGCCTAGGCATCAAAAATACTTCGTACGTGAAAGAAACAAGAGGTCCGAGACGGGAGCTTAATGCGATTGGCTTTCTCCATTCTTTCTCTATCTCTTGCTTCTTCCCCCATGGCTATGCGTAGCTAAGTTTCTCTTTTCGTTGGGGTTTAATGTAGTTGGACCTAATTTCATGTAATTACACTCTTCTCCTTATTCAATTTTAGTATTGTTATTGTTCTTCTTCCACTCTTAATGCTTGTGTTTGGCCTGATCAACCAATTGCATGATTCTATGATTTCAATTGTAATTGGGAAATTCTTTTGAATTGCGAACTGAAGAAGACAACCAATCGTTTTTATGCCTAGGGATAGGGTAAAGAGGATTGGTCATCACTAAAACCCTTTTTCTTAATGCAAATACCTTGGTTACACTAATTCAAGGGATTGATAGTGGAATCAAGGGATTTAGGCTCTTTTGCTTAAGGAATTAAGATTTGAGTAATTTTGTGGGTTGATGATAACTAAAATTTAATTGAATAAGATTGAGTTGTGATTGCATGTTAGGAAGTCTAACGAAGTTAAACCCCGGCGATTTATTTTAATTGATTTAAACACATTTTCTGCGCACACCAAGTGTTTGCTAATTTTCTACAACCCAATTTCTTCCTTTTTACTCTTTAATTTTTATGCACTTGTCTTTAAATTTGGTTATTAAATTATTCTCAATTTTGTAGTCTATAAAATTTACTTTTAATTACCCAATTATCGTACAAGTCCCTGTGGATACGATACTTTACTTACCCTTTGTTACTTGAACGATTTGGTACACTTGCCAAATTCTCAACAAGTTTCTAGCGCCGTTGTCGGGGACTTGTGTCTTGGTAATTGGGCAAATTTTTAGTATATTTTGTGGACTTTAAACATTCTTTTATTCTTTCGCATTTTATTTTTAATTTTTTTTCTTCTTCCTTATCCGGTGCTAACAGTCTTTCTAGTTGCTCTAGTTGTTTGTGATTTTGTGCATGCCAGGTACTATTGGTACAAGGAGCAAGACTAATCCTCAAGAGCTCCATTTCATTCTAGAGATTGAGAAGACTGCTAGGCTGATTAGCGGTCAAACTAAAAGAGCAAAGCAACTAGCGAAGCAGTTGACATTGGAAGAGAGTTCTTCCAATCCTCACTCACTTTCCGAACATTCTTCTAGTTCAGAGGAGGAAGACATGGCAGAAGAAGAGCAACCTGTCAGGAGAACTCTTGCAGATCATATCAACAATAATGGTTCAAGAGTGTTCTCTAGTATTGCCAGGCCAAGGAATGTCAACCGCATAGTTGAAGCTAAACCAGCCTTGCTCACACTTCTCAGTCAACATGCCTTTGCTGGTTTAGAGAATGAAGACCCCTACAACCACCTGACCACTTTTTATGATCTATGCAGCACAGCAGGGGTAGCCCAGAATGAAGAGGAAAGCCTGTATATGAGGGTGTTTCGTTTCTCCCTCATAGGAAATGCATTGAAGTGGCTCACCAACCTCCCATCTCAGAGTCTTGCCACTTGGGCTGAAGTGGAAAGAAAGTTCCTTGATCGGTTCTTCCCTGAAGTGAAGAGAAGCAATGCAAAGATTGACATATTGGGCTTCCGCCAAAGGAATGATGAGTCACTCCATGAAACTTGGGAAAGATACAAGACTCTCTTGATGAAGTGCCCCAACCATGGGATTGGACAGGTTGATCAACTCTACATTTTCCTTGGGGGTCTGAAGGGGCAAACAAAGGTGATGCTTGATGCTGCAGCTGGTGGAGGAGTGATTAAAAATAAGTCACTGGATGAAGCCATAGAATTGATTGAAAACATGGCAGCCAGTGATTTTGAAGCTCAACATGATAGAGCTCCACGCAGAGGGGTAATGGAGCTTAACTCTCAAGATGCAATTCTAGCCCAGGTGGAAGCACTCAAGGTGCAAGTGGCCAATTTTCCCCAACAGTTAATGAAAGCTTCCTCTTCTCAATCACATCACCGAGTGCTTAGTTGTGAAATTTGTGGGGGTAATCATCATGTAAAGCACTGCCCTTATACTTCCAGCACACAAGAGGAAGATGTGAATTATATGGGTAGACAGAACAACTATGGCCAAGGGAAGTTGAATTTCTACGGTAACAGCTCTAATCGTAGTGGCTTTCAGACTCATCCTGTCTTTGATAAAGGAGTTGATGAAAGATCTTCCCAACAAAAGCCCAACCTCTATGACCGCACGACGAAGTTGGAAGAGACTCTCACGGATTTTATGCAAGTCCCTATTTCTAATCAAAAGAGCACTGATGCCTCTCTTAGAAACTTAGAGACTCAAGTTGGGCAGCTTGCAAAATAGGTGGCGGAATTGGCAGAGTTCACTAAGAGTGGCTTTTCAGCCAACACTCAGACCAATCCCAAGGCTAACTGCAGTGCAATCTTTGCAATTAATGGGTCAGAGTGTGATATGGTGAATGGAGATGATGAAGTAGTGGAGGAAGTTGAAGTGAAGAAGGTTGGAGTTCAAAGCACAGACGGGGACTCAAAGATGAAATGGGCTAGAGCTCGAAAAGCCAAGGAAGAAAAGTTAAGAGCCAAAGCCCCTCTCACTACAAAGCTCTCTTATCCTAAAGCACCAACAAAAATTGATAAGGAGAGACAATTTGCTCGATTCTTAGACATTCTCAAACAACTCTACATCAACATCCCATTCTCGGAAGCCTTGAAGCAAATTCCAATCTATGCCAAATTCTTGAAGGACTTCTTGACAAGGAAAAAGAAGTTCATTGAGAAGGATACCATTGAGAACCTTTCTGTTGATAAAGCGTTGCTTGATTTGGGGGCGAGCATCAACCTGATGCCCCTATCTATGCTAAAGAGAGTTGGAGATGTGGAGGTAAAGTCAACTCGCATGACATTACAGCTTGCTGATCGCTCCATTATATACCCTCATGGTGTGGTGGAAAACATGTTGGTGAAGGTTGACAAATTCACAATTCCCGCTGATTTTGTTGTCATGGACATGGCGGAGGATTCACAGATTCCCATCATCTTAGGACGACCTTTTATGAAGACTGTTGATGCTCTAATTGATGTTGGCAAAGGAGAGTTTAAGCTTAAAGTGCAAGATGAAGAGGTGACTTTCAATGTCTGTGACTCTGTGAGCCCCCCAAGGGGTTGGGGTTGACACAACCATTCATCTTAGTGACCCTTGAGGTCACTCATCCGTCAAGCTAGTGACGTTAAAGAAGCGCTTACTGGGAGGCAACCCAGCTTTCCCTCTTTACTCTCTAAATTTTATCTTTATTTTCCTTGTTCTCGCTTGTTCTATTTTACGTTTGGGTGTTTCTTTTGTGTTGTTTCAGGTTGCTTTACATAGGATGAAAATATTGGAAAAGCAAAAAAAAAAAAAAATGACGCGAGTTGCACAGCCGTGCAACCAGAGCGCACACCTGTGCATCTTGCGCTGGTGGAGGATCAATTTTTCGATGCAAGTTGCACAACCGTGCAATCCGAGTGCACACCCGTGCATATTGCGCTGATGGAAATACAAGAAAACGACGCGAGTTGCACAGCCGTGCAATCCGAGCGCACCCCTGTGCATCTTGCGCTGATGGAGGATCTATTTTTTCGACGAAAATTGCACACCCGTGCAATCCGAGTGCACACTCGTGCATCTTGCGTCGATGAAGAATTAAGAGGAGACTCAATTGGCGAAAGTTGCACAACTGTGCATCCCTTTTGCACACCCTGTGCAATCCTATCTCTATTGGGGCTTGAACAAATGTGCACAGCTTGTGCAACCCATTGCACACTCTCTTCATCTTCTTCTTCTCCAACCCTTCTCCTCCCCCAAACACCATAACCACCACCACAAACACCAAATCCACCACCATAAACCCACCATAACCATCACAGCCCCAATCCGCACGAGTGCCCTCTCTCTCTCTCCGCGCACCTGCGCACAGCCACCACGCCCCTCGCGCCATTCTTCTTCTCCTTCGCGCCACCAACGCGTCCCGTTCGCACTGCTCTTCCACGCGAACCCAGAACGCGCGACCAACGCTGCAAGAACAATGTGCCACACTGTCCACAGCATCCTTGCGCGCGTGCACACAACTGTGGTCCAGATCTGCACTCCCCACACAACATCCAAGGACCAGATTTGAGCTAGCCAACCCTCTCTACAATGACACATCCTCTGGTCCATGTGGATTGGCCATTCACAGCTGGGGACCAGCAATTCTTGGCCAGGGGGGTGAGGATGGACCTGATGATGAGTAGTGAGGTAAGTTCTTCTTCTCATTCTTTTCCTTACCAATTTTTCTTGAATTTAGTTTTGAGAAATAATGATGTGGTTTGTGTATTTGTTGGCTTGTCCCAATGAGCATGAATTGAATGATGATTTTTACAAATTGATTTTGATTTGAGACATGTTTTGTGGTTGCATTCCTGGTCATTAGTGATTGGTTCAAATTGTGGTTGATTTGTTTGACATGTTGCATATACACCCTTGTTTCTTGTTGAGACCAACCACGGTGAGAAGTAACTGAATGAAATTGAGTGACACCGTTGATACCAACATATGGTTTTGCTTGAATCTCTTGAATCTTGTTGCTTACATGTTGCTTGGAAGTGATCAAGGCCATCTTTGCTATTTTAACCATTGGCCTTTCTAGCTTACCTTTCATAATAAAATCCCTTGCACCCATCTTTGAGCCAAACAGAAAATTCTTGATGCATGTATGAACCTTTAGCCAAAATGAAAAACAATTGCTTTCTCAATCTTAGGAATAGGAGAACAATTGAGAGATGAAGTCTTGCATTAAGTTTGGGGTGTCTTGCTAGACACCCAAAAGCAAATGAAAAGGTGCCCCAAGGGACTTGAATTGTAAAAAAAAAAAAAAAAAAAAAATTCAGAATCAGAAAGTGTTGCTCACCCGTATCCCATAGCGTTCAGTGTTGTCAAAAAGAAAAGAGAAAGAAAAAGAGAAAAGAAAAGAAAAATGTGCAAAGGAATAAAGTGGGATTTGGGTGGAGCTTAATAATTGGGTTGGGTTATTGAAAAAACTTGGAGCACGAATTGTGTGTTTGTTGAGCTAAGATTGAGTTCTCTCTCTTTGTTCTCATATTCTCTAAAGATATTTGAATCCCAAGAAAAACCATTGTTGTTTGTTAGCCCAGCCACATTACAAGCTCAAAAAGTCCTTAGTGATCCTTGATGGCATGTTTGTGACATTGTACTTTGGGAGATGAAAAGCAAAACTGATATATGTGGTGTTGACGTGTGATAGAGTGATACACTCACCTTGTTTTGTGTGCTTGAGAGATACAGTTGTGAGGACCAAGGAACGTGGGTTGTTGATTGCAATTGTGTTATTCATGTTGATCCCTTTATGAATTGTTTCATAGATGCTTTGTGTGGGCACCACAACTTGTCTTGGATTGAAATTAGCACACCCCAGAAGGAAAAAAATCAACACATGCACCAAAGAAATCAAAAAGCTCAAAACTTTGGGAGAACAAAAATCTGGGTTTGTTTCAATTGAATCCAATTTGGGTGGTACTTGAGAGTTACCTGAATCTTGAGAATAATCGGGTAAAAGTAAATAAACCCCGCACCTTTCCTAATCATGCGCTTCTTGGATTGCAGTTCTTCATCCCTTATTTTATGGAAAAATTTGGAAACCAACATTTTTTTTAAACAGATTATGAAATAGAATACATAAATATCATAACATTTTTTCAAGTTTCAACTATTATAGTTTTAATTAATTTTTACATAATGAATAATTGAATGTTATATTTTTTTGAAATGAGAGTTCGGTGAGAGCGTAAATGAGAGTTTCCTGAACGTACTTGCCGCCGAACCGGCCGGAGGAGTTGGGTAGCTGAGATTGGACCGAACCGGTGGCACGATCCACCATTGGAAGAACGGTTCTAGGAAGTTATAAGGTTGGTCTGATGGTTAAATAAGAAGGGAAGGAGGAAGAGGTCGTGGATTCGAATCCCACCAGCTAACAAAAAATTAACAATTAACATTTACCCATAAAAAAAAAAGGTTCTAGAAAGAATAAAGAGGAAGAGAAATTAAAGGGCACGTTGAAGTTTTGAGGGATTTGAAGTAGGGATGGCAAAGTGTACCTGGACCCTACGGGTACCCGCAAAAATATCCGCAAGCGGGTCGGGTAAATACCCGCTTATTGGGGCTGGGGCCGGGGACCGGGTATTTACCCGCAATTTTTTGTGGGTGCGGATACGGGTACTATAGTACCCGCCCCGCACCTACCATATATATATATATATATAATTTTCTGTAAAAAAATAATTTATATTTTCCATAAACTAACACTAATAGTAAAATATTTATGTTATAACTTACAATAATTTTATATTTTTAATATTATGTGTGGATGCTTTTAATGTTAAGTTTGAATTATTTAAGCATGAATTTTCAATTTATTTGTAATAATTTTTTTAATTAATATTTTTATAGCTTAAATGCAATTTTTGTTCATCTATTTTGCACAATCCGCAATTTTGTTCCCCCTATTTTAAAATAGAGACGTTTAGTCTCCCAATTTTGTAAAATATGTAATTTTGGTCATTCCATCAAATTGAAAGCGTTGACTGTTAAGAGATTAACATTAACCTTAACGTGATCCAAATATAGTGGCGTGACATGAGATTATTTATTTAGTTTTTAATTATTTTAAATACTGAGTAAAATATATTTTTCATCAATATATTTTTCATCAATTTCGTGTCACATCACTATATTTGGGTCACGTCAAGGTCAATATTAATCTCTTAACAGTCAATGCTTTCAATTTGATGAAAGGACCAAAATTACGGATTTTACAAAATTGGGAGACTAAATGTCTGTATATAGGGACCAAGATTGCTGATTGTGCAAAATAGAAGGACTAAATGTCTCTATTTTAAAATAGGATGACTAAAATTACGGATTGTGCAAAATAGGGGGACCAAAATTACATTTAAGTCTATTTTTTATTGATTTATTAACTTCATACATAAGTAAAGTGCGGGTAGCGGGTGCGGATATAGGTATATAGGTACCCAGCGGGTACGGAGATGGAGATTAAAGTTGCTACCCGCGCGGGTATGGGGCCGGGTACGGGTATTTTTTTTAAACGCGAGTATGGGGACGGGTATTATAGGACCTTACCCAGACCCTACCCATTGCCACCCCTAATTTGAAGGGTACGGTTGTTTGTGAAAAAAGAGATGGATACGGGATAGTGACTAACTATTGCATGATGCAGCATCATTTTTGTCTCAACGTACTAGAAAATGAAATTAATTTTCGAAGTAAAATAATTTTAAAAACAGTATAATTACATTTATTAAATTAAATAATAATGATAATAAAATATAAAATTATCTCAATTTTAAATTTAAATAATAATATTTTAGATTGCTTTAATTTTATTAAATGTGCATGTAAAGCAGTAATGTAAGGTTCTTAATATTATCTTCATATGTGACAAAGTAAGACTCTCAAATATTATTATTTATTAAATTCAGAGAAATTACTCATAGTTAATTAAAAGGATTTCTGTAAAAAATATTAATGCAAGAAATATTCTAAATTAATTCTTATAAAAGGGACCAGAGAATTGTGTCGCCCACAATGCTTGTGAAGTTTTATAAATTTGATATTGATATACTTTATGAAAAGTTTAAATTGATAAAATTTACTTTCGATAAAAGTTATTGGAGGTGTCGCATATGATATCATTTAATCCTGTCCATATATGTATTTATGAATGTAATGCAAGAAAATAAAATATGCATTTAAGCCATGGGATTACTCATTGCACTGCTCAATGACAATGCCATTTACAATGATTTATAGCATTGCTCTCTATAATATTGCCATTTACAATTACTTTATAAACGTCTCATGCTTACTTTGACTAAGCTCTATTGAAATACATATTGAACAAATACATATATAGTATAAAGAAAATATGCTCATATACTCATTAGTTTTGCACTAGTTCAACCAAGCATAGGCACTCTCAGATTCAGAGTCTATTTGTACTACTTTGTAGTAAAGGACAAAGAAGTAGAGGAGTAAATACTAGCTAGAGTCGGATGCGTGTGGCAGAAACTCTACCATTTTAAGGCGAAAAACATCTGCATGACATTTCTCGTATTTTAGTTTGGCATTATCTTTACTCTATAGTTCTCTACGCTAGCTAGACTGACGTTTACCAGTTGTTTCAAATTCGATGGAATAGAGGGGCCTATACTTGTAATTGAAATTATAGAATCTAATTTTGGAGTAGAATTGGAGAGAGGAGAGAGAGAGAAAGAGGGGGAGAGGGAGAGAGAGAAATTTTTTTTAAACAAAATTATGTCTAAAATATATTATTTTTTGGATGGATATCCAATCCATCCATAAAAAAAAAAAAAGTGTTAATGAATGGATTTGATGAATTTTTGTTAAATGGATCGGATTAGATTGAATTTTTTAAATAAATTTTTAATGGATTAAAATGAATTAATAGATTATTTTGATTCAATCTATTATGATCCGGATTAAAAATTATTCGATCCATCTATTTTGTCATCCCTAACTATTATAAAGGAATAGATTAAGTAACCAATTTTCTTAAATGGTATTAATTGATTGAAAGAGTCTTGTATATAAGGATGGAGCTAGGTAGTAATTTTTTTACCCAAGTTAATTAAATTTGTTGTATAATAATAATAATAATAATAATAATAATAATAATAATAATAATTCAAAACTAAGTTTAATTTTCACACCAAAGTAAATTAAAAAAATTAGTTGTAAATCAAATAATTCTCTAAAATTAATGATTTCCATACATATTAAATAGACATAATTTACAATTGTAAAGTTCTCAGTATAAGCAATTAATGCAAATAATCTATTGTTATTTATGTCAGCGTGGAGTATTTGTGTTATTTCCATCAAAATTAATTGCTGTATTAAGAAAATTTTCTTTATATTCATTGATTTATAATACCTTATCGTGTACATTTTTTTGTATAACTTTCTTATAGCAATTTTTTAAAACAAAATATGTAACACAAGGCGTCTGTTGAGTTAACGCTTCATGTCATTTATTTCTTTTGATCATATAATGCCTCTAGAATATCAAAGAATTTATTAGTGAAACAGACTAAGCACAAGGTGTGTTGAGTTAACGTCTGTTGAGTTTTATTTTTTTGAAAAGGCCAAATAGAATTTATTAGTGAAACAGACTAAGCACAAGGTGTGTTAAGTCTGATACAACAAAGTAGTACAAAAAGATAAGTTCTCACCCTATAGCATATCAAAGAAATATAATTATTGAAAGTGACTCTATTAATGCAGTGCAGCTTGCTATGCATGGATGTCATAAGAATAATCCATATTGGGCTATAGTTTTTTTTTTTTTTTTTACTGTAAAATGCTTGTATTATTTCATTAATAAGCAAGACATTGATACAATCAGGAACAATGTCAAATATCTGTGGACTAGCAAAGAATTTAGACGTCCTAACAAGAGAGTGAGTGACTTGATTCGCTTGTCTACATATCTAACTCACAGAGGAGTTACTTATGGACCTAAGCTTTTCTTTACAAGCAGCATACAAAATAAAACCCAGCTCTGAATTTGAATAAGATGTAGATTGGATACTGTCATGCACATGCTTGCAGTCAAGCTCAAAAATAACGTTTTGGAGACCCAAATGCTGAACCAGTGAAATGGCTTCTAACAATGATGATGCTTCAGCTTCTGCAATGGGGATTGAACCAGACCAGAGAACTGTTTTGGCAGCAACAAAATCACCTTCTGAGTTATAAATGACTGCACCCAGACCAAAGGTACAAGAATCAGCAAATATAGATGCATCCACATTACACTTATAGGTACCCGCTATTGGTTTTATCCAACGTGAATTAGCAGCATGGGTAGTGCAAATGTTGACGAGCAATAGAGACACCAGAGTGTTGACGGACAGTTCTCCAATGAATAATGAAATCCTTGGCTTGGCAGCATGCAATGATAAAGTAATTGGTCTTTGCAAATCCTCCCAAACCTTTTCATTCCTGCGACGCCATAGGCACCATAGGGTAGAAATGAAAACAAGTTGTTGATCGCTGTTAAGATGTTTTAACAGAAAGAAAACACATTCATTTAGACTCTCGGCTTGATCAACTGTTGACCAAATATTATTCCAGCACCCTGATTGAAGCCACACGTTCCTGGCTTGGGAACAACCAAAGAAAACATGCCAACTTGCCAAGCAGATTCAAAATCAACGTTGCATAGTGGGCAAGTAGAAGTGCATTGAACTCCTTTGTCAACCAATCTTTGTCTAGTGGGCAGACAATCACGCAGCATCCTCCACACAAAAATCTTGATTTTATGCGGAATATAAAGGGACCAGACAGCTTGCCAATCACCTTGGATTATGTAGGTGAGAATTTTCAATGAGTGATTCCATTATATGGTAGTAAGATGATTTTACTGAGTAGTTCCCATTCTTTGTGAAATTCCATATCAAGTGATCTTCATGTGCAGCAAAATGAATAGGCAAGGATTGAATCAAAGAAGCATCTCTATCATCACGCCAAGCCTTGGAATTGATGTCAATGAGTTCGCAAACTCCAAGGACTATCATTTGATCTCAACCAAGGGTCGTTCCAAACGTTAATTTTCTTACCATCTCCCAACTGCCATCTAATGCCATGTTTAACCGCTACCCGTGAAGCATGATGCTACACCATTTCAGCTTGTTAAAAATTGGAAACACGGTCCCTGAAATGTCTAATTTTAGCTTGTGTATAGAGAAGCCAATTATATGGCTCACGAGTCACGAGTTGGCTAATTCATCACATGATATATAGGATGGGAATTGCGCTTCCCCGCACTGTCTTAGTTAGCCTTTCTTGTTTTTGGGTCTTTGGCACCCTAACCAAATAAAATAGTGATATCATATTTATGGCTTTTACTTCCTACACCCCTTTTTGCTTCCTGCACCCCCCGAAACCCCAAACATACGAAAATACCCTTGCCCCCCACCTCCACCCAACCACCAAATACAACCATACCACCACCGAATACCAACACTGCAACTACCCAGCACCACCTCGCAACCGTCCAACGCCATAAATCCATGCAAAACCACTACTGTAACATAATTTTGGAAAGAGTGTTCCAGAATGAATTTTGTTTTATGGAACTCCCTTTCTAGAAAAAAAAATCATTTTGGATACTCCTTTCTAGAGAAAAAAAATTCATTCCAAAATCCAAAAAAAAAAAAAAATCAATCCAGAAACAAGTTTTCGAAAAACAACATATAATTAGTTTCATGTTGACATTTTACAATAATATTTTTTGAATATCACAACAATGTAATTATTTAATTGACAACCTTTATTTATTTTTTTTATTTCTCTCTTATCACGTCATATTATCTATTGCAACTATTTTTTTTCCTAGTAACATTTGAGTGTGGATGAAACATTTTACTTTTTCTTTCTTTCTTTTAGTCTTACCATCCCTCGTTAACTCGTTTTACTTTTTTTTTTTTCCTATGTAATCTCAGCCACGGCTGTCATCACGAATCAACATTTTTCATATATTTGTTAACATGATTTCATTTATTCATATGGATGTTTTCTAAACTCACACATATATGTACATATGAAATATAAAAATAATGAATAAAGTGCAAAAAGAATTTTGTGAATGTTCCAGATAATAACAATTGATGTTGATAGAGAAGCGCACGAGACTACAGGATTGCCCTTGATTCAAAAGGCAGGAATGGAGCACAAAATTGACTTTATCCAGGTAGATGCATTATCTGCCCTCCATGATCTTATTGATGTAAGTGTTTATTGGCTTGATAACATTTTTAGATTTCATAGTTTTACTTATGTTAGTCCTATGATTTATGTTAGTCCTAAAATAGATTAAGTAAAAAAACAATGGTATAAAGAGAAAGGTTGAGAATACACTCTAACATATAATATGGTAGAAATTGTGAGAATCCCAAAAATATATGTTTGAAAAATTATATTGGATTCATTGTTATGTAAATTTAATTTAAATGTGGAGATAATATATGATTGCATGATAGTAGAAGAAAAGTTTTATATTGTCAACACATTAGAATTGAATCTTTTTATGGTAACAATTCAAATCTTAATAACAATTCTGGATTTTCTTGATATATTAGTTCTACACAAAGTCATTGTTGTATTATATTCAATCTCCTATTATACCTTGTCTTTGAATTTATATTTGGAGAATGAAAGGAAAACAAAAATGCGATAAATTGTGGGGCAAGCATGAAGAGTCATTTGATTACGCATTTGTGGACGCTGACAATAAAATTTTTATAAAGTATCATGAGCTGCTGTTAAAATTGGTGAAGAATGGTCGAATAATTGCATATGACAGCACCTTATGACTTGGTACAGTGGCTATGTCTGAGAATGATAAAATAGAAGATAGATTATGGCAAAATAGGGAGCCTACACTCGAATTCAACACCTATATAGCAAATGATACTCGCATAGGATCAACAATTCTTTCGATTGGGGATGGTGTAACTCTTTGTCGATATATTTAATCTCTTTAAGGGAAAAGAGACAAAAAAGAAAAAAGAAGCTATAATAAAGGCAGCTAAAATAGATTGTAACGGTGGGGTGACTTTTATATATTATGATGCACGAATATGGTTGTAAATTTTGTGGATGGACAGACTATAATACAACTTGTGTTTTTAGTATGGTTATGTATGAATAAATTTATTTTGGCTCTTAAAAAAAAAAGCAGCTTAAATAGAAATTATATAAATAAATTTGTCATAAATTTGAAATGTATTTTCTCTACTAATAATATTCCCAAGTTAAAATTAATGTTATTTTTATTGTTTCTTTCACAATGATTAGACTTTAAAGCCATGCAAAATAAAGGAAGGAGGAAGGATTGTAGAGAACATATAAAAATATACAATTCACTAAAATAATATGTCTAAATACACTAAAAATATATAGAGAAAGTGTAACATCCTCTCTTTTTCTAGTATTTTTTTTTATCCAAAAAAATTCTAAGTTTAGTAATTAAATAAATTTAGTATGACATTCTCGGTCTCTTATTTTTTTTATTTGAAAAAATAAATAAAATTAGTATTGTAATACCTATTAATATTTTTGGATATTTCTCCAATATTTATGTTTGTAATTATTTATAAAACTATAAATTCTAACTAGACTAAAATAATAGAAGCAACTTGGTATCTTATTAGTCTTTAGAGAAAATATAATAAAATTGAATAAATTGGGAATTTGTGTATGAAAATTGGAAATTTTTGTAAGACTGAATATTAAAACGATATTTTAATAAAGATTTAGGATTTACTATAACTTGTATTAATATATTTATGTGAGTAAGACCAACCTAATATAGCAAACTCGTCCATTGGGCCTTGCTATTCTCATATTGTTTTTTTCTAAGTTCACTTCCAACTTTTTAAAAAATTTCTTTGACAAAAATATCCTTGATGGAAATACATTTTTGTTTTGTATCTTGACAAGATTTAAAAGTCGATCTGATCTAGTATAAATCAAACTTATACACGTGTATGTATATTTTTAATTTATAAAGTTATGATACCATTCATGTTCATTTTTTTAATTTTTTTTATATATTTGTGAAATTATCACATAACTTAAACTTTTTTATAAAAAATATATATTAATTTGAGTATAAGTATAAAAATGTAATTATCAAGTTGTGTAAATTTATTTTTAGTAGTATGTAAATGTATAAATGTAATTAGCTATATAATGACTTATAAATGAAATATTTGATATTTTAATTTTTATTATATTTATTTAATATTTTCTTCAAATAAAAATAAGACTAAAGCCAAAAACTAATTCAATCTAAACCACTTTAAATTGAATTGGGTTGAATCGAATTTAAATTTTAATCTAAATTGATAGGATGATGAATTAAGAAAACCAAAGTTATTGAATTAGATAATTTTAAAATTTATAGGTAATAAGATAATTTAATATTTTTTAAGAATAAAAAGAGAATAAAATATAAAAAGTTAGAAGATAATATTTTAAAAAACACTACTAGAAGTAGGTCTAAAAAACACTATAAAATATTAAGTCTTTTTTTTTATACCAAATACTACTAATAAAATCAAACAAATTTTTCAGAGAATAAAAATAACTAAAAATTAGTTGAAAGCGCTTGCTAAGCAGTCTTAAAATTTGATTTTGCCTCGAATATTACTGAAGATATCAATTTAATTATATGTATTCTTGACAAAAATCTCAATAAAACAAAAACTTGAGTGACTTAACATGAAAACAAAGACCACAAAAATATCAAGGAAAGTGTAATCATGAGTAGAATGCACCTTTGATTTGCTGTATATTCTCTAGAATACACGTATCTATAGGAAATTAATTGAACGATGAAAATAACTATTCTCAGGGTTGCCTTGCTGGTCATGGTCAACGCCCACCACTTTCTTTTAAGGGTATGAAGAGGTGCTTGAGGCCACCAATGGAAACCGCATTATATTATGGGTCACTTTCCAATTAGGGGAAGGTGGCTTCACACGGTTTCATTCTCATATAAATTTATTAATGCCCATTATCGTTCTTCACATATATTGGGTCGATCATGGGGTGTGAGTCTATAATCAATCTATCATGCACCTAGGATTATATATAATTAATAAAGTATCAAAAGTTTGATTCCACTTAAGTTTTCTTCTAAGGGTCTCCGGAAGAATCTGCTACAGTTATCTTTCTTTTATTTTTTTTCAGCTGCAAAGACAACCTACCTTTTCCGTATTTATATTTAATAAACCGTCTTCTGTAGAATCCTTCTGGTTGTGCATGTGTTGATGATCTTTCTTTTGAGCCATTGTGTAACATTATTGGTTTGTATCATTTTACATGTTTTTTAATATTTCATTTGCCTCATAATGTTTATTATTTCAGAAAATTAAGAAAATATTAATTATTTTTAACAATGTTATTTATTAGTATTTTGTTTAAATATTTAAATAATATGAGAATCTATTATCACTCTCACGGGGCATTCATTTGGTGCTTTCATCCAATCATCATCACTTCACTGCGCAATGATATGCATATTTCTAAATTCTATAGTATTTTAGAGTATTTTAGATCCATGATTTCTTGCTTTCAGAAAAGTGGAGCCCTCCCTATACTAAAACGACAAGAGTAAAAGGGTGCGAAGATAGCCACGCGTCTTCTTCAACTTTAGGATAAAAATAATTTACATAAACATTGCTGAAGATATTTTACTATGACAAAGGACAACATTAACAAAAATTGCATAGAAAATATTGGATAGATGCTGAATATTTTTTGGACGCTTTCGTCAGCCAAAATCTTCCTTGCTTTTTTAAAAGATCACACTCCATTCTCTGGAAGTTGGAACTTGGAAGTATCCCGGTGTTATAATCCTGTATCCTTTATAGTATATTTATATTGTTTAAATATTTTGACTAGTTAAATGTAACGAAAATTCCTTGGTGGTCCAAGTATGACTTTAAATTGTATGATTTGCTGGAACCATACAATAGAACCCTAATAATTAACTTGTAGTGATCGATACAATAGAAATTTGTATTACATGGATAATGCATAACGGTGCTTGAAATTTGTGACCACGTACTCTCCAACGAATATGACCTCCCCTATATATCCACAGCTGTAATGCTGTATATAGCTAAATTATCAAAATAGGTAATGCTTATAGAGAAATTAGCTAGAAATTAGATGGAAAAAGGTGTGAGGATAAGATGAAAGAATAGAATAAAGTAGTAACACTGCTCATTTGTTAAAGAGTTAACAGAATTTTATTATTTTGTCGAGGATGCATGACTAAAGAAATTCAAACTGTCGGCAAAAAAAAAAATTCATTAAGAAATTAAATCACTCGATACAGCATGCATGACCCAAGGACGGGTTGATGCCAACCATATTTGGTTAGCCACTGAACTTGAAAAAGAAGCCAACTCAGGAGCGAGCATATTACAAGTACGTTTATGAGGGCCTAATAGCACACAAAAAGGCAAGGCCAAGTCTTGTACTGTGAGACATGTTGTGTACAGTTTTAGTTAATATCACTTTCATTTTCTTTTCATTTCTTCACTTTCAGTTTTCAAACATATCCTTACTCAATTCCAGTTTCTTCATTTCTGACTTCATATTTTCTTTTTTAAAAAAATGGTGATTGTTATCACATATTCTGATATTCACATAGTGATAATCTATAATCTATAGTAAATGTTGTATATTTTGTTGATATTTCAAAAAGTTAACATGTCTATTTAATTAAATATAAAAAATCTTTTTTTAAATTAATTTATTATTTATTAAAAACAATTTCTTTTGTTTAACTTGGTCTTATTGACTTAGTCAGTTAAACTAGGTCTCATCTTATCTTTAACTTAGTTTTGGGTGATTTTAGAAACAGATTAGGTCTCACCTTATCTTTGACTTGGTCTTGGATGGTTTGAGAAACCCTATCTTTTCTTTATAAATACCTATGTTTCAAATGATTTTATAGAGCTCTCTTTTCTTTTTTCATCTTCTGAGTTCTTGTGTTAATCTCACTAAAAACTTGTTAGTTCTACTGCATCAATCTATTATTGGGAAGAGTCTGTTAAATCCTGGAAAATTTGTGCTTTACGCGGATAAATCTTTAAGGACAATATATCTAACACACGTCTCAAATTTATTTGATTGTGATTTTACATGTCATGAACAGTAAATACATATTTTTTTATTTGAATAATCTTTTTAATAAACTGAATGAAACTACAAAGACCCTATTATTGATGTCTTGAAAAGTTGGAGGGATGAAAGGTTCATACGCTGATCACAGGATTCGAATTCGAGATCTTGTTTAAAGAGGTCTTTGTTAATTAATACTGTTAAAAAAAAAACTATAACTACCAACCACTTCAACTGGTTTTTGTTTCTTTAATTGCTTTTTGAATTTTAGTTGACTATTAGATTGCATTCCATCATCTCGCACATACACAGTACTGCGCACGTTTTCTTCTTTTCTTTCACAACATCTACACTACTATCGTCTGCATTATAAAAACCTTTATTAGCATCTATCTTAATTTAATGCAATGGAACTCACTTCGTTAACACCTGTTATAAACTTGTGGTATCACATGCACAATCATAAACTTGCATATCTCTATCCCATTATGAATAATCCAATATGTTTCTTTAGATCAACTTATTTTGGGAAGATAATCACTTATTTTATTTCAACTTTGTGAGAGAACTTTTTCAAAATAGTCACTCTGAAATAAAGGTCCCCTAAACATGTACTCGATATTAAATGAAAAAAAAAAAAAGGAGAAGAGCATTAAATTACATTCCACTGACATATATGATTACAAGAATGAAGATGAAATTCCCTCTAAAATACTCGTTACATAAAAAATATAATTGATCCAACAAGGAGAAGAGCATTAATTGACACATAATAATTGAAAGACAATTCATGGCATGCTCCTAAACACAGGTAAGATGCAAAAAAGGAAAGACCAAAAGTACTTCCAAGGTTATACATAGTTAAGCATAAGCAGTACCCCACTCTCAATTCACCATGTAGTAGACGACGTACAAATAAAGGATTCACATGAAAAAGTGGAAGCAAAGAAATGACCTAGAGATATAAAATCGATGACTTCATTTTAGTTTGAGTTATTCAAGTGCTTCATTTCCACTGTCTGAGGACAAAGCAAGTATACTGCAATACTAATTAAAAGCTAATAATGTTTGTTTGTATAATCGCCAATGATATGTCATTTTAATTTTATTTCAGCAACCATTTTGATGGAAGACAAGACCAGGAATTAAAATTTACCATTTGGATGCCAAAACATTACATAGGGGATTTAGAGATAATGATTTGGGAAAAACAGAATTCAAAGAGAGAGTGGGAGTGAAAGAGAGTTCATGGATAGAGGTTGCCACGTCAACAGTATTTAATGGAAGAAGATTAATTACGGTGTTAGTCTCTGGAGATTTAATCACAAAATTCTAAAATTAATTGTAAAGAATTTATTAAAAAAATTAACATGCTAGTAAGAATTAAAATTTGTTGGTTTGAAACTTATGTAGGGAATGACACATATGATGGTCAATAGTCCCGGTGTTGAGTACCCATTAATTTGGCTTGGAAGAACCTAATAAATTACACAATACTTGACGTCTGAGTAAATTATTTGATTTGTACTGTGACTTTGATGAGAGTCTTGCAACAAAGCCTTATGTTACTCTGGAATCAAGAAGAAACATGTATCCTCCATACTCTCTTTGAGTGAGGCATTACTCTAGTCATCATCTCATGAGATGGATTCTCTAGGGGTTGCACATGATAGTTGTAAGGGAGCATTCTTAACACTCGTAGCAAGATAAAAGGATTTATTTTATGTTTAAAATATGCTACAACAATAATAAATAGAGAAATTCATAATTGCTTACCCAAATATGCGTTCTCGAAGCAACAAAAATTTATTTAATTGTATGAAGATTCTACGTGTATCCACACCGAGATCAATATCTACTATCAACTCTTTGATTAGTGAAACTCTAAGAAGAGTAAACCCCTCTTTCTACTTTTCAAGTTTAATCATACTAGACTTTTCTTCTAGTCTATCTCTAGTGTCATTTGCTCTAAGACAGAGGCTTCTATTTATAGTGTTAAAGATATATGAATTTAGGTTTTTCAAAAAGGAGATATTTGATTTAAAATAATCCCATATCTTTTTATTTCAACAAACTTCCTGATTTAAGGAAAAAATAATTTTCAAATAATCACATAATTAATTACAATAACTAATCACATGATTTAATTTGACATAGCAGTAGAATTTTATTCTTATGGACAACTTCCATATTTAAGAGGATACTCTTTATATTTATATTAATTCTTATGGACAACTTCCATATTTAAGAGGATACTCTTTATATTTATATTAATTATATTATTGGTGCTAGCAAAGAATATAATAATATTCCACTAAATTATTTATTGATTAAATTAAATTATCTAATTTAATTATCAAATAAATTATTTTCTTATGCAAAGATTGGAACACTCGTTTGTATGTGACCCCGTAGGTTCATTACTAAATCAATAGTAAATTAATCATAATTAATTTACTAATCAAGGTAGCCGTCTAGCAATACTCCTTAATGTCCAGATAGCATGAAGTATCATCATTTACATTCAAGAACCACTAGAAGAATAATATAATATTTTCTTCCATCATTTTCAGCTCCATGTTAATTAACTCTAAAATATGGTATTACTGTCAAACTTTAATAAGTTAACGCATTATATTTAATCAGTGAATGAATTAAGAAACTCATTTCTTCTTTCATTTAATTGCCCTGACCAAGGTCTTAATTATATTAATTATATCGTAGAGCTCAAACTCGTTACCAAGAGTTGATGGATTCCTTCTTTATTAATCATTAATTCTACAAGTGTTTAATCATATCCAATGTCCATTCAACTAGTGCCCTAAGACATTAGGTGTTCGGTATTAAAATATAATAAATAACTTGTTAATTACTATGATAATCTCAGGTCAAAGGAAACTATTATATTTCTTCTTGATAATTTCTTATTGACAGCTTAAGGTAATGTTAACCATTAGGAAGGAAATCTTAATTGAGTCAATTCAATGATGACATCCACATATGCATCATCTATATATGTAATTTAATAAATGAGATCTATTAATCTTTATCCAATAATGACCATCATATATATATTGATCTATCCAGATTATTGATATCCTATTTACAATAATCCTACTATCAAGAACAATTTAAATTAAAATTATAAATGACTTGTTTCTTATTATCATAATCTCTATTATGATAACAAGTCCATAATTTTAATCAATGACCTTATCAAATAAACTATTTTATCTCTAATAATATTTCATTATTAGAACTGGAATTGGTTACATGATGGATCGAGTCTTGGATATACAAGCTTATCCTCAACAGTACAATTATTTATTGAACAACTTTTCCTGATGGGGTTGTGGGATAATCATGTTTCTTATAGCAAATATCAATGTTGTGCTTAAAGGATCTGTAATTGGATTCAGGTTTGACATGACTGTAATGAAATCAGGAATTTAGTCACTAATTCAAGGCGATTCTTTGGCTGTCATTGATGAGTGCACAATACTGATCCTTAAAAGGAGCTTTAATAACATCTCAAAATTAGAATACAAATACTAAAAGAATTTGTTAAACACACAAGGTCAAGATAGAATACTTGAACCAGCTAAAAAGTTTTCCTTCATACAAGAGAGAATGTTCAAGTAACGGCTTTTTTTTTTTTTTTTTTAACAAAGGTGGTAGAATGGGAAAGTATCTCAAATACTACCGAATAAAGTGTCTATAGCATGTTAGAAACAACAAAAACTCACCTAAAAGATTATTATACAGGACCGTACAACAAATAGTTTCACCAATAACGACTTAGAAACAAGGAGTATTTTTTTTATCCATGTTTTTTTTTTATCCATTATAAACAAGGAATATATGAGTTAGCAACTAATAACCAACCATAACTTATCTATAAAGAACTAATCATCCTGACACTGAAAATTATTTAGCTTGTAAAACTCAACTACTTTGACATTCTAGCTTAAATTTGGCTAACAATATCAAAAATCTTGCTTTTGTGATAATGTAGTAAATGATTTAATTTTGATCCTCAACATAATTTTTTTTTAAGTGAAAATAGACTATGCACTGACAATGTAAAACAGTTTTACACCGTCATCTAATCACAATTCACTATGTATTGTAAGTTTGTTGACTTTTATAATAACTACTTTAAAAGTTATATCAATAATAATTTGTGATTGGATAACAATATAAAATTGTTTTACACTCAGTGCATGGTCATTAAATTTTTTTTTTATGCTAATATTTATTCAAGCATTATTATACCATTAAAATATTTTAATATGGGTAACAATTAATTAAAAGTAAAACTTTTAACTATTTTACAGTATATCAAAATTATTAAAAGTAAAGCATTATTATACCCGACTCACTCCACTACAAGAAAATAACACCGAGCCACCTTAACCACTATCGTCATACCTTAAACCCAAACCATACAAACCCATGGCACAACCGCACAAGCCTTCATAGCCATCATCACTGCAAATAGCTACCCATCAAAGAACTAGAACCATAAAACCTTGCCACCACAACTTTCATGACCCAAATTTGATAGAGATGTATAGGACGAAAAGCAAAGCATAATTAGATAACATAAGGGGACGTTTGGTAGAGGAGAAATTTTTAGATTTCCAGGAATGTTAGGTTGGGAATGTTAATTTCCCATGTTTTGTTTCTATTTTAAAAAAGGCTTAATTGCATATTTTACCATTCAACTTTCATAATTTTGTAAATTTTACCATTCAAGTTTTTTTTTTGCGAATTTTACCACTCAACTTTCATAATTTTGCGAATTTTACCACCCAAGTTTTTTTTTTACGAATTTTACCACTAAACTTTCATCATTTTACGAATTTTATCACCTAAGTTTTCAATTTTTACACATTTTACCACCTTAATGTTTCACAATTTTTTTATTTTTTGAATTCTTTAACTTTTTTTTTGGTAAAATATCAGAGTGGTAAAATGTGCAAAAATTGAAAATTTGGGTGGTAAAATTTACAAAATTAAAACTTGAGTGGTAAAATTCGTAAAATTATGAAAGTTGGGTGGTAAAATTTGCAATTAAGCCTTTAAAAAAATAAGATTCCTGGAAAACAATATTTCCTGGAAATGTTTTTTAATCAGTTTTTCACGAAAATTTTCCAGAGGGGAGGTGGTAATCTAACTTTCCCGACTAAGAGGAAAGTTTTAATGATATGAAAAGACCACATTACCCAATTTTTTAAGTACAAAATATCTTCACCTACGATTCATCTTAATCTATATAAGCTTATCTCCATTGTTGAATGTTGCACTTATTCACGTAATTCTATCTTTCTTTAATTTTGAAAAAATAATATTAATTTTAAAATTTATAATTTTTTATCTTTTTCTTTTTTTTAAACATAGATCTCAACTACTTTATTATCTAAGTTTATCTCATTATGTATTATTTCATCTTTTGTATTATTATATTATAATATTATAATTCAACCTCTAATATGATAGTAAGTCATAATAATATTTCAGCCAAGTAAAACAATGTCATAATTAAATTAAATAATTAATATTTGTAAAAAATATTTTGAAATTAGTTTTATTTAATTTTCTTTTGCAAATGTTTTTTCATATATAAATTTATTTAAATCTTGTAATTAAATTAGGTAAGTGTCATATTTGTAATATAATTTGAGTGAAAAAATATTTAATGAAGTTATTTTAATAAAGGATATATTTGTAAAAATTTCTTATATATCCAGGAAAATTCTATTGTAACTAAACATATGAAATTTTAATTCCCAAGAAACATACTATGAGTAACCAAACATATTTTAACCATTTCCAGGAATCATGATTCCCAGAAATTGACTTTCTCAGGAATCATCATTTTCGGATATAAAAAAACTTCTCCCCTACCAAACGCCCCCTAATTAGTTCCCACCAGAAGTATGCAAGCCATTGGGTATGATGTTGGATCCAAATCTTAACACTAGGATTTCCGTATCTAATATTAAAGAATATTGTTGGTTTAAGAAATGACCAAATATAAAAACAAAATACCTATAATGAAAAATAGCATTGTCTCTTCTGTAGGTATTGTTCTTCCTTATCAAAATTATTGTGATGGTTTAGTAGTAGAAGCAAACAGAGAGTCGATTGTGCCTATAAATATAAATGCCTTTGATATTATCTTTGGTTCATCAAGTTTTGATCTTTCTTGATTCCTTGATGACATTTTTCAAAAAAGGAAGCAAGAAAGGTTGCCTACAAATGTCATCATCTACAAGTTGAAAGACATTGCTAATTAAGCAACTAAGGATGAAATAAAGAAAAAAATTGTTGGTTTGTCAAAAATAGAAGGCTTCAATGAAAATAGGAAGGGGGTTTCATCCATTGATGTAGAGATCTTTGTAGGTACTCGATCATTTTTTTTTTTCATTTGATAGAGGTGAAAAAATCAAATGGAGATATGTTTATTGCATTTCATGGCAATCTCGTATTTTCTTTTCTTTTTTTCTTCAAAATCTTGTCTGTGCATATCTTGCATATAATGCTATCACCTCATTGTGACATTCCCCAATTATTCTAGTGATCATGCTTTAACGCAAAGAGTAGGCAATGGAAGATTTGCAATAACAATGGTAAGTGATGGTTTTTAATTTTCTTCTTTTTTTCAATTTTAATTTTTTGTGTTAATTATGTGGCAACATTACATGGCAATATATTCTTACTTGGACAACACCTGGTGGAATGAGATGGCATTTTGTTTGCCATGTCATCTTTTAAAAGACTATATCTAAAGATAAAGGCTAAAAAAGACATCAAAAATAATTTTAAAGACCAAAAAACAATTAAGGAAACCAAAAAGATAAAATACTCAAATTATAAGGAATAAAAACGTTGCTGTAAAAAAAATACATTTAAATATTAATAAAAATAAATAATTGTTTTTCTAGAATAATTTAAGCAAAAATATATACTGAATAAAGTGTATTTAAATTTTCTTAAATCAATCTCTTCAAGGCACTAGCAAAGTCCACAATCAATGTCTAATATAGTTGATAGGCAATTAGCTAAGATTCAATTCCTAATTCTATATATGAAAAATGATTAGTTAAAAGCAATAAAACATAATTTATTAATCTTTATGTGCCAAAATAAACTAGTCTTTGAGTACTAAATATTAACTAATAGTATGTTTGGTTTCGGGGGGAGAAAGTGAAAGAAAAAAAAAAGAGAAGGAAAGAAAAAAATAAAAAGTGAATTGATGTTTTTAAGTTGTTTGATATGCATAAAAGTAAAAAGAAAGAAAAAAATGTGTGTACAACGACATAAATACTCTAAATAAAAAAATAGATGTAATATTTTTTTATCAATAAAATAAGAGTATTTTTATTTTTGTATATATATGATCATTTCTATTAGAGCACATGGATCATTTAGCGTGATGTTGTTTCATTAAAATTACTGTCCATAATGATTTTAGTCAAACAAGATTGTATCCTATAAAGAATATAAGTGATTAAAAAAACATTTTCTCTCATTTTCTTTCTAATTTCCAAAAGGACATCTTTTAATGGAATCCACACGTATACTTTCTGTTAAAATTCGACCAGGCATCCGAAAGGTCCCCTTAAAAATCGGTTCATAAGGGAGTGGCCTACCCAGCTATATAAGCACTCACCAGACTCGTTAACCACCCGATGTGGGACTCGCAACACGCCCCCTCTAGCCAGGGCTCGTCACCACAAAGCGAGGGCTAGCGGCACTATCCACACCATCGGGCAGAACCAGCTCTGATACCATATCAAATTCAGCCAAGCATCCGAAAAGGTCCCCTTAAAAACCGGTTCTTAAGGGGGTGGCCTACCCAGCTATATAAGCACTCACCAGGCTCGTTAACCACCCGATGTGGGACTCGCAACACGCCCCCTCGAGCCTGGGCTCGTCACCACAAGCGAGGGCTAGCGGACTATCCACACCACCGGGCAGAACCAGCTCTGATACCATGTTAAAATTCGACCAGGCATCCGAAAGGTCCCCTTAAAAACCGGTTCATAAGGGAGTGGCCTACCCAGCTATATAAGCACTCACCAGGCTCGTTAACCACCCGATGTGGGACTCGCAACACTTTCCTTTTCTCCTTTATTGAACCATTCCAAATGGTGAAAAGATATAAATTTTCACTATTTTTCACCTTTCCACAATCATTCTTTCTCTCTTCCACTAAAAGATAACCTTCATTCAAAACAATTATAAAAAAAAAAAAGGTATTGGTACCCATATTCTTTTTTAAGATTTCAAAAATGTTATATGAAAATCTTACACAATATACTAATTAACCTGTAAGAATGATTTTTCTTGTTGAATTGTGAAAATTAATTTAATATAGAATTAATGTTTTTTTTAATCATCACAACATCGGCGCGAAGTATCTACCAATTTTGCTAATGATTAATCTCTGTCGAAAAATCTGACTGACCATCTTTAGTGAGATCTCCTCTCACAACCATGTTTTTTTTCATCCACAAGACTCGATCCTAAGACATACATAATTAATGTTGAATTATGCTAGGTACTTAATAGCACGTGTGGATAACCAAAAATCACCTTTTACCATAGTCATTAGTCAAATTGGCTAGCCTTTATTAAATTTACGTTGGATAAAATTAATTTGAAAAATAAAAAAAATAGAGTACTTAAAATCAAGGCTTAATTGCACTTTTGTTCTCTAAGATATTGTAGTTGTACGGTTTTAGTTTTTCAAGTTTCAATTGTGTTAATTGGGTTTTTCAGGTATCGCAAATGTGTGATTTTAGTCCATCAAATTTCAATTGTGTTAATTGGGTCATTTAGGTATCGCAATTATGCTATTATTGTCCCCCAAAAATTAGTTCTAATCGTACAATTATGAAATTTGAGAGATTAAAATCGTACAATTGTAATACTTAAGAGAGTCAATTGACACAATTAAAATTTGGAAGATCAAAATCATACAATTGCAATACTTTGGGACCAAAAGTACAATTAAACCTAAAATCAATTTTAAATGTAAGATTCATAATTTAAAAAACATTTATATTTTAACTTTTGAAAATAATTTTATTTTTCTTTAAGCAAAATTAATTCTTTAAATATATTTTAAAACATTATTTTAAATATAAATTATTTTTTATAATTATATTTTTTTGAGAGGGTAATTAAATGTCTATACATACAAAATTAAATTTATCAAAAAATGGAAACAAGCATAGCCATAGTTGGCCAAAACAACAGACATGATTGTGACGGGTTCAGCTGCGAGGTAAACAGCACATGCCACGGTGAAACACATGTGCAGTTTTTCTTTATTCCAACTGTGAAATGAGTGGATGTGTTTGCACTCTGCATTATTGGGTGCTGGGAAATATCATTCCGTACGATTTGCAGTAACACATGGCAATGAGAAATGTGGCTTATGGCATATTATTGTAAGGGATTGTCCTTTCATATACTAAAGAGAAGAAAAAGTAACCCAAAAAGCTTACAATAAAGGAAGAATCTATAATTGTTAAAGATAAAGTCATTGCATTTTCATGAATATTATATTTGTGGACGTAGTTGAGCATAGGTGTATGATTCGGATCGGAGGTCGATTCACATAAAGGATAAGATTATCACTTAATTTAACAAGTCAAGGAATTTAATTAAAAAACCTTAAAAAGTAAAAAAAAAAATAACAGAATATAATATTAAAATGTTTTATATTTTTAATAGAATATAATTTAATTGTAATATTTAAAAAATGTAATTTAACATTGGAGTCAAAACTTTCTCAAGTAAAATAAATTAACTTCAAAAATATATTTTGACAAAAGGTCAAAAATAAAAATTTAACAGACTTTTTTTTTTGCACAAAAAAATCCTATGAATTTTAAAAAAATTTATAAGAATGTAATGACTTTTAAGATTTTTTTTAAAAGACTCTTATGATTAGGATTTTGTAGTTTGAATTTTAATGGATTTATAAAATATGAATTCATAAGATTTGAAAGGACTTTAAGGATTTACAAGATTTTAAAGGATTCCATGAATTTTTAGAAAACATTCAAAATTAACAGAGTCGATGAAAAAGATAATAAATAATTGATAAAATTTAGATGAAAAAATAAAATCAATACAATTTTTTTTAGGGATGGCAAAGCGGGCCGGGCCAGGCGGGCTGGCCCGCCAGCCCACTACAAAATAGGCGGGGCAGGTTGGGATTCTTGGCCCGCTGGCTCGCTTAGGCCCGGCCCGCCTGACCCGCCAATCCGCCGGGCCAGAGGCGGGGCGGGGCGGGCTGGCCCGCCTGCCCGTCAAACATATAAATAATATTATATAATTATTAATTATATTTTAAATTCAATAATATATTGCTTACTTTATTTTAAGTTTTTAACTTCAGTAGTTCAGTACTTCAGTTTCTTTCTTTGTTCAATTACATAACCTAACTAAGTAATTTGTTCACTGCGAGTCACTCTGGTGCGTGCGACGTTGTTCCTTACTTCCTTTCCTACTTCGGCTTCCTAGTTCCTAATCTTCAGTTCTTCACTTCTTCTTCAGTTTTCAAAGGCTCTGTCTTCGTGTCTCTCTCGCGAGTCGCGAAACTCCCTCTCCGGTCGCGCCACTTCACTGCTCGCGCCGCAGCCTCTAGCCTGCGTCGTCGCGCCGCCCATCGCCTGCGTCGTCGCCGTCGCCCCTGGCCTGCGTCGTCGCCGTCGCCCCTCGCCTGAGTCGTCGTCGCCGCCCCTCTCCTGAGTCGTCGTCGCCGCCCCTCGCCTGCGTCGTCGCCGCCGCCCCTCGCCTGCGTCGTCGCCGCCGCCGCCCCGTGCCGCTACCACCGCTGCTACGTAGATTGTTCTCTCTCTCCCACCGCATCAGGTATTTTGATTATTATAGTCATCTACTCATCTCATTCTCATGTGTGCTTGTGTTGTGTTTGTGACTGTGTGAATCTGTTGGTAGAGAAATGCTTGTGTTTATTAATCTAATCTGTTAGTAATTTACTAATTTATGGCTCTGTGACTGTATTCCCCAAAGATATTGTTCTGTTTCTGTGCTCTGTGACTTCCGACTGGATTCCCCAAAGAAATTATGTGTTGTCTTCAATGTCTTGTTTGTGAGTGTTGTGATATGTAGATAGTGTGTGTTGGTGAAGGTGGGAGTGTCTGTGACCGTGACTGTGAGTGTGACTCTGTGAGTGTGACTTTCAAATACTAATGTCCCTGCTTCAGTCATTCTGTTTGTGTGCAGAATCTGCAGATAGCCATATAGTATTTCTGGTTTAGAGAGAACATTGTATTATTAGAGAGAACACTACAGATATTAAAAAGTTATTGTTCAAAAGATAATTAGTTTTATTATGAATCTATAATTGTGTTTCTTAATCCCTGAAATTGAAATGCTTTAGTGGTTGTCTTAACAAACTGAAATTTTGATATAATTTGAACTGTTTAATTTTAAACAGGATTTTGATTTGGAAATTAAAATGGATGAGTCAATTAGTAAGCCCCATTGTAATGATGATGCCAATGATGATGAAGTTAGTGATGATGAAATTGAGGCTGAGGATGTTGAAAAAGAATCTGAATGTGTTGAACCTAATAAGAACAAGGTTAAGTCCATAACATCTGATTGTTGGAAATTTTACACTAAGATTGGTATGGGTAACGATGGAAAAGATAGGGCAAAGTGTAATGGTTGTGGCAAAAAATATGTAATTGGTGGCAAAAAATATGGGACTTCTCATTTAAAGCGTCATATTGCCAAATGTGAGAAAAGCAAATCTGAAGATGTGGGTCAAATGATTTTAGACATGCAAGGAAAGTTGAAGGCAAGAAAAATAGATCAAATGGTATCACGTGAGTTGTGTTCTAATCTAATAATTAGGCCGGTTTACCCTTCAATTTTGTTGAGTATCCAGAGCTTAGGGCTTGGATAAGTTATTTGAATCCTGATGCAATTCCAATTTCTAGATATACAGCCAAGGGTGATATATTCAGAATTTTTATGAGAGACAAGACCAAGATTAAAGAAGAGTTGGCTGCCATTCCTAGTAGGATTTGCTTGACTTCTGATTTATGGACATCATGTAATACTGAAGGTTTTATATGTTTAACTGCTCATTTTGTTGACTTAAATTGGAAGTTAAATAGTAAGATTCTTAACTTTTGTCATATGCCTCCCCCTCACTCTGGTTTTGAGTTGTCTAAGAAAATTAATGAACTTTTGCATGATTGGGAAATAGAGAAAAAAGTTTTTTCTATCACTTTGGATAATGCTTCTACCAATGATGTTCTGCAAAGGACTTTAAAAAGTCAACTTGTCTTGCAAAAGTCTTTGGTGTGTGATGGTGAATTCTTTCATGTCCGTTGTTGTGCACATGTTTTAAATTTGATTGTTCAAGAAGGATTGAAGGTACTTGGAAATGCTTTAGATCAAATTAGGGATAGCATCAAATATGTGAGAGGTTCAGAGAGTAGAATGATCAAGTTTAAACAATGCATTGAACAAATTGGTGACATTAATGTATCATGATGGAACTCAATTTGTTTCTAGATGTTCCTACAAGATGGAACTCAACTTATTTGATGCTTCAAAGTGCTCTTAAATATCAACGTGTGTTTCTAAGCTTACACTTGGTTGATGAAAATTACAAGTATTGTCCTTCAGAGGAAGAATGGAAAAGAGCAGAAAAGATTTGTAGATTTTTGTTGCCATTCTATGATATTACAACCTTAATTTCTGCCACAAGTTACCCTACTTCCAACTTGTATTTTTTACAAGTTTGGAAAATTCAATGCCTCTTAATGGAAAGTGTAAAAGATGAGGATGAAGTTATAAAGGACATGGCTGAAAAGATGATGGTGAAATTTGATCAATATTGGGATGAGTATAGTGTTGTGCTTGCATTTGGTGCAATTTTAGACCCAAGGATGAAGTTGGAAACATTGGGTTATTGTTATGAAAAGATTGATCCGCTTACTTGGGAAATAAAATTGGAGAACATAAAGAAAAAATTGTACATGCTTTTCTCCCAATATTCTAGCAAAGGTTCCACCTTAAATGCTCGAAAGCGTAAAAATACTCATTCTTCATCCTCAATTGCTAGCAAACCAAGCCTTTTTGATGTAAGTTACTCACATTATTTTTCTAATTCAATTACTTTATATTTTTTCCATTATGTATCATGTATGTTTCTAACTAATTTTTTTTTTCATATTAGGAATTAAAAATGCGCAAGCTTCAAGATGCTAAGAACACTGGAAGGACTCAACTAGATATTTATTTAGATGAGCCAACGTTGGATTTTGATTTCACAGAGCATATGGATGTGCTACAATGGTGGAAGAATAATAGCCAACGTTTTTCAAATCTTTCCTTAATGGCTCGAGACTTGTTAAGCATCCCTGTTACTACAGTTGCATCTGAATCTGCATTTAGTATTGGTTCTCGGATCCTTAACAAGTATAGAAATCGCCTCTTACCTGAAAATGTGGAAGCAATTATTTGTAGTTCCAATTGGCAGCATGATTTTTGTGAGGGTAATTAAATTAATCTAAATGTAATTATTTGTATATTTTTATTATTTTGATAACCATTTCGATATTCTAATTTTGAATTGTTTTTTTTTTCCAATCAAATGTGATGTAGATGATGAAGAGGAGGGTCACAAAGATGGCAAAGTGGAGGCGACTTCTTCAAGGGGTGCTTCTAATGTTGTTGAAATGGAAGATGATGGTTGAATATTTTCTTGTGCTTTTCACTTTGTATTATGGATTTGACTTAGACACTTGCTAATTTGTGGTGTATTTTGTGGTGAAGACTTATTAACTAATAACTATTTGTATTTTGTGGTGTATTTGTTATAGACTATTAGTTTGTGTTGTTGTCTTGTTGAGCTTTTGTTTTGAAGAGAAACATGTTGAACTTGTGGTGTATTTGTATTTTGTGGTGTATTTCAAGTATTTGTTTGTGATAGACTATTATAGTATTATTAGTATGTTATTCAATATTCATCATGTTGAACTTGTGATAGACTACTTTTATTTTGAGACAACTTATTCATGATAATGTTGAATAATTTTTATGTTATTTTATTTATGTCCATTCTTGTTTAAAGCATTAAAAAAAATTTGAAAATTTTGCCCCAAATCTGGCGGGCCAGCCCGCCAACCACTCTAGGCGGGGCGGGCCAGCATATGCAGCCCGTTTACCTCTGGCGGGCCAGCCCGGCCCGGCCCGTTTTTGGCGGGCCACAGGTGGGCCGGGCCAGCCCGTTTTGCCATCCCTAATTTTTTTCAATCTTTCTCTATCTCTTTCTCTCTCTTTTTTTTAATTGAAAGCAATAGTCTCAATGTCAGTAGAAAGGTATTCTAATACTTTGACTTGATTGTTAGTCATGATGAGCTAGAACTCCCTCCATACTCAAATCTACTTCTCTTATGATAGCTTAGTTTTTTAGCGGAAACCTCCGAACCTAAGGGAATGAGATGGTGGACTTGGTTAGATGATGTAGGCTGGTAGGGTGGTTCGTAGTGATTTGACGGTATGAACGCATCACTGTTAGGATCATATGAAGAGCGTGTGTAGGATTAGAAGAAAGAGATGCCCATTTACTCTAGCAATATTACCACCATCAGAGAGAAATGTATGCGTGATGATGGAAAAAAAGAAAAAGTCTGGAATGGAAGAGTAGAAAAATCATAAGGGTTTACAAAATTTTCAAGGGTTTGGGCATGATTGTTTGATGTGTGTGGTATTTATACATATAATTAAAAAGTCACACAAAATCCAATTTACAAAACAATTCATCGAAATCTATAGGATTTTAAATACCAGATAACTTTTTTTAAGTTGTAAAAAATCTTGATTGAGTACCACCGAATTTTATTGTCATGAAAAAAAATCTTAAAAATCTTGATTGAATATCATAAGACTTTTTTATCTTCTTTAAAAATCCTGATTGAATATTATAAGACTTTTATATTAAAAAAAATCTTTTAAAATTCTTCCAAATCTTAATTGAATACACCTCCTTAAAAACAAGTCAACCATATTCAAAAA
Organism: Pueraria montana var. lobata; assembly: GCA_026413185.1. Lineage (NCBI taxonomy): Eukaryota > Viridiplantae > Streptophyta > Magnoliopsida > Fabales > Fabaceae > Pueraria > Pueraria montana. The sequence goes on along the minus strand of CM048648.1, from coordinate 20,364,274 downwards.
GCAGTTCTGTAGCTCACCAAAAACTAACCCAAAAGGCAAGTCACCGATTTTGAATCAAACCAATGGGCCGCACCAGGTTATGTAAGTATAGAATTGAGTTCATTATTAGGCTATATTGGATGGAAAAAACAAAAATGAAATATAATTAATGATTTCAAATTTTATTGTTTGAATTTCTTAAAACATGATATAATAATGAAATGAAACTGATAAAATTTCAATATCATTATTTTTTAAAATTTATAATATGGGATATAATCGTTTCTTTCATTTTAAAACATCTAAGCAGTAAAATAATAACACTGTTTTATTTTTACTTAATTTATTTTCATTTCATCCTATTTTATTTTTTTTCCTTCGTCATTATATATACAAACATAACTTTATTTACACTTAAACAAAAAATTGAGTGCAGGGAGTAGAAATAGTAATGATGATAAAAATTGGTGTTGTTTAGTATAAGTGTAATAGAAAGGTGATAAGTTTAAAGTTGATGAGTTTTATTATGTCTTATTTGCTCACTGAAGTAAGGAGAAATAGGTTGAAAATTGACACAAAATATTTACTTTCTTAAATCAAGCCCTCCTTTTTTCACACACTTGCTCCATCTTGCTAAACCCTTGCCTACTCCTAAATTCCTAATGGATTTGATGAGTCGATTATATGAATATTTTAATTGATTATCATCATTGTAGGTGCGTATAATCGATTATATGCACACTATAATCGATCAAATGAAGTCAATGCCATGAAAATTTGTTATGTGTCCCATATAATTGATTAAATGCATATCATAATCAACTAAATGACTTGTGTGTTACACATTATGCGTGTATAAGTAAAATAGTATTTTTTTTATATTTAATACTACATTCGTTCCTATTTATAAGACGACGTTGATTAAATCACGTTTATTAAGAAAGTTAGTTAATCTAGATATTAATAATAAATTTATGTGTAACTATAATATTTTTCAATTTTACCCTTGACATTATTAGAATTAATAATGAGAGTCTATTCATCTTCTTCAATCTTCATAGGAGAGAAAAAGAGACATTCAGAGTAATATTATAATAAATAAGGATATTTTAGACAAAAAATAATTAATACAGAAAATAATCAAAATGAAGTCTTATAAAAAATGACAAGAAATTTTTAAAACAAAGTCTTATAAATAAAGACGAAGGTAATATAATTTTTCTTTTTTCTTTTTATCAAAACTAAATAATTTTACACTATTATTTATTTTTATTTTTTTATATTTTTCTTTAACCAAACAATATAAAATTGTCATATTTCTTATCTATTTTTCTGTATCCTTATTTTCTTTCACTGTGTTTCTTTTCTCGCTGTTTTGCCAAACAGAGTGCTAATAAGGTGAAACCTCCACCCATCCAAAACAGGAATATTTCCAGTCTTCACTTTTTTTTTCTTTTTCTGAATCCAAGCAGTATTGAAAAGTGAAGGCATGACGTTGCTCTTCCCTATCTGTTGCATGTGCGGCTAAGTCACAGTTACGCAATACATAAATAAAGTTAACAGTTTTTTTTGGTTGTACCAAAAAAAGCTCTCTCTCTCTCCGCTCCGCTCCGTCTTTCGCCTTTTCTTCTCTCTCTCCGCTCCGTTTCGCTCAGTTTTTTCATCTACCGGAGGGGGTGATTTTGGGCCATTTTTGGTCTGGAATCATCCCCCTACAACATTTTTTTCTCGTCTTTCACATAAATAAGTGGTTTTTCTGTATAGATCTGGTTTTTCTTTCATGTTTTTTTAGATGTTCGTCGTCTATGTGCGGCGGTGTAGGTTTCCGCCTTAGAGCGGCGTTGTGTGGTTTCCCGTCTCTGTGCGGTGTTTTTTGCTTTCCCGTCTTTGTGCGGTGTTTGTTCGGTTCAGATTGGCAGATCTGCTTCAATTATATACAGATTCAGTCAAGATTTGGGCGTCAACGCTACAGATCCGGAAGCATGGGTATTCCGGTCACTTTGATTTTGTCACTCTTGTAGGCATTTTGCCATGTTATGCTATTAACCTGGATGATATGAGTTTGTTCACATATTTATCCTTTTCAGTTTTTAGTGAGATTGAATTTGTAATTTTAATGAATGAATACCTTTTTTAGTCAAAAAATAAAAAATAAAAGGATAAAATATATTTTTTTCCTGTATTTTTAAAAAAATTGATTTTAATTCTTACATTTTTGAATCAATTATTTTAGTATATGTACTTTCAGAAAAAATTGATTTTAATTCCTCTCTTCTAATGGTGTTAATACTATTAATGGGAATACTATTTTTGGTGGCTATAAACTGTCACAAAATACACATTTCTCATGTATTTAAACTCAACATCATTGGCGGCTAAAAATCACCATAGATTATTAAAAAAATAGACACATAATGTGTTGTCGGTAATGGAAGAGACGGGTTTCTCGTTGAGTTTAAAACTATTTTTTTTAATAATTTGTGGTGATTTTTAGCCGCCAGTGATGTTGAGTTTAAATACATGAGAAATATATATTTTGTGGCAGTTTATAGCCACCAGAAACTGTATTTCTGTTAATAGTATTAACACCTTTAGAGGAAAGGAACTAAAATCAAATTTTTCTGAAAATACAGAGACTAAAATAGTTGATTCAAAATTACATAAACTAAAACTAAATTTTTCTCAAAGTACATGAATTAAAAATATATTTTACCCTAAATAAAAGAGGAACAAGAACACGAATGGGTACTTGTGTTATTTCTCACTCGTGTATAAGAATTTATATTTCAGTTGTGTTCAGCTGAATTTATTTTAGAAAAATAATATTTTTTTTATTAAATTTTAAGATAATTTTTTTTTTCCAAAAATGAAGTTAGAAATTAGAATGCAATGTGGTTGTTTTGCCGGTAACACGGGGAAGTGGAAACTTTATACAAGCTTGTCGGGCTCAGCAAATCTTAGTTTCAGAGTCAATAGATTGTATATGCACATTCTGCCTCTAAAGCGACAAACATACATAGCAGAGGCTATAACCTATGCTACATAGCTTTGCATTATACTCCCTTCGTTGCTAAATTTTTTATGCTTTAATTTTTTAGTTTTATTTCTAAATTTTTGATATTTTATACATTTTAAAGTTCATTAATTATTTTTATTTATATATATTTCTATTTAACATGACTTAAATTTTTATAATTTTTTTCATCATAAATATTAAATGAGGATATTTTAAACTAAATATATTATTTATGAATAATATTAAATATTTATTAAATTATGTACATTAACTTAAACATGAGTTTAAAAAAGGAAGGAATATATAATTTGTAAAATATCAAATGATTAATTCATCAACATTACATTCGTTGCTTATGAAAGGGTTACTATGACTTTGGGTTGGTGGGGTTCGAATTTTAAACAATAGATAGCAGGTATTTGTTTTCACTTTCCACTCACATGTTCCAGAACGAACATGTTCATGAAAGAGGACTTGGTTCATGTGCTCTCTCCAGCTCTTTCCAACTTCTTCAGTTCTTTCTAATTTTTTTTCTTCATTTTTTCTTTTCTCTCCATTCACTTTGTGCTTCTTCTTTTGATGCTCTTGGCTGTAAAGGATGAAGAGCATAAGAGAATATATCTATTTTACAAAGAACGAACACTAATTAACCTGATAGGGAACGCAATTAGCACATTTTTGGTAAAATCATCTCTAACACTACATTTGATAGAGATGAAAATAAAAGGAAAAAAAATAAAAAAAAAAGAAAACACAAATTATGATATCCTTTTCTTTATTTGATTAAAGAGAAAATAGAAGAAAAATGAAGAAAATAGTTGACTCCAAGAAACAAAAATTTAAACTTTTTTTTTCTTTTATTTTCCCTCAAATTTGAATTTCGAATTTTTCTTTCCTTCTTTATTTTCTTTCTCCTCTTCCAGACTTAGGGTAAATATACTTATAAGTGATAAATCATGGTCCTGAAAGTGTTAAGCACGGTTATATGGGTCTTCAAAATTAAGAAAATTTCAAATAAATTTATGAAATTATTAGTTGTTTTATCTAAATTTGTAAATTTAATCACTTAATATCATTTTGGTCCGTAAATGTGTATTAATATTGTTATTTAAGTCATACATTACATATAATAATTGGATTAATATGATTGATGTATTACATTTTTAGAAACTTTTCATATTTCTTAGTTTCAAAGACTATATAGTGTTAGTGCCTTCAGAGAAGAAATAGGTGATTTATCCTACTTATAAGTTATAAGTCTCTTTTTTTAAATAATTTTCACAAGTCTCATTTTATGAGTCTTAATAAATTTTAATTAATAATAAAAATAATGTTAGCAAAGAAGACTATTAAAAGTAGTAGTGAAAATTATAGATTATATGACTTTTAATCTTACAAAAAGAGAGAGGTCAAGGAGGATATTGAAATTGTTAAAAAATATCCCATGAAATTTTGGTATTTAAACGATTTGAATAACATTGTGTGATTTATGTAACCGACTTTAACTAGTTAAATAAGCCTTTTATTGTTGTTGTAAAAAAAAAAGTGTTAAAAATGTTAGTATTTTTCTTACCTAGACCTTATCTAGTTATGTACATGTTTGATCAATGCATCTTAATCTTAATTACAATAAGAAATTCATTTTTATAACATGCACGGATACTCTGTATTCTTTTGTACTAAGCAATATCAGGGACATTTTTATATGGGGTCTACTGTGAGCGAATGTCTGATCTTCTTCGTGAAAGCAGCAAGCATGCTTGTTTAATACATGAATTGAATAACATGACGGATCAAAATATGGCAAGAAAAAAGGGCTGTTTTCTCCTAATTACCTCTTGTGGCTTTGATATTTGTTGATATCTTCTTAAATCATATATATATCAAAGCTGAGGGTCGAACATGGCATAAAAAAAACCTCTCTTGGGTCCATGTTTTCCTGATAAGAACAGGCGGGTAAAATATATCATATTTTTAAAAGAGTATTTTAGTGAACCTCGTTTTTTTTTTGGACAGCCAAAAAAGAAATGATATATAATCGGCTAGGGATGTCACCAGGGGTGCCAAAACCCAAGCCCAAGAAAACTACAGATCATCAGCTGTGTGCAATAATAGTTTTGTGTAGCATAAACTGTTAGGGTGTATTTGTTTTGAAAGATGAAAATAATTTGTGAAGATAGAAATGAGTGAATGTTGTTTGATATTAGTGATATAGGTGAGAAATAAGTTTAAAATTGATGGGACCCACTTATACTATTTTTCATCTATTTCTACTTTTCTGTCTATCTCTCTCTTCATATCTTCTCTATTTCACTTCAATCAAACACATCTACTTTTAACTTTATTTCTCACCTATTTTCACTCTTCATTTTTATTTCTATCTACTCTATTTCTCTCCTCTCTATCAAGCACAGCATTAGTGAACCTTGTTATATAGAAAATAAATTTACATTTACTTAAATGAGATTTACATTAAATTTTATACTATAATTCTATAATAAGAAGTGTTAAAAGAATGTGTACCATTAACGTACGTTTCTTTTTTCATCATCACCATCTCCTAACTTTTTTTTAGTGGGGAGGGCATTAAAACCCAAAACTACAGTCCATTACCACCTTTTAACTAATGGGGTTGAAGTTCAACAGAAGCCTAATATTATCCTAGAAAATATTTAATATATACTAATTTTTTCTTTCATTTTATTTCTATTTCATTTTTTAATTTGTTTCTTTTTTATTATATTACTTATTAAATTTATTATTTTTTCCATATTTTTTTTCTATTTTAACTGGTAAGATACTATATATTCATATGAGTCATTTTCGTTGTCATGCATGTTTAAAAAATACTTGTTTTTAAAATTAATTTTTTATATTGAAAATGCAAGTTTATTGTTACTCTTTTAACTTTTTATGATTGATGATTGAGGACCCAAGACACAGGAGGTGAAAGACAACAAACTGTCTTGTCAACCAGGACAGGAGCTTCACTTACGTATTCATTCAAACACGTTTATGATCAAAAGGCTATTTTTTAAAAAAAATGGAAAAGGAAAATAAATAAATACAATATGTAATGAATAATAAATAATATGACAAAAAAAATATAAAATAGGAGAAGATGCAGAAGAAATGTAAGGAAAATAAAATATTAAAAACTCAACTCTTTATCAAATTCCACTTTAGATAAACTTTGTTATAAGTATTTATAAAAAGAAAATAAATCGCTTTAAAAAGATAAATTAATTAAATTTAGAGAAAAATGACTATGCACTGACAATGTAAACTAATTTTACATTGTCATCCAATCATAACTCACTATGTATGGTAAGTTTGTTGACTTTTACAAAATTATCTTAAAAGTCATATCAACGGTAATTTGTGATTGGATGACAATATAAAATTATTTTACATTGTCAGTGCATCACCATTAATCTCTTAAATTTATTTTTAAAGTTAAAATTAATTTATTCATCTCAATTTTAAAAGTTTTTTTTTATAAAAGAATTGAATTTATTTTTAACTTTTCTATAAATATTTATTGAAAAATTATCCAAAGTGATATAAGATGTGTTTGGTTTTTAGTCTTAAAAAATTATTTACAAAATAAATTTCAAAAAGTAAAATTTAAAGATTAGAAGAAGAAAATGACAAAATATAAAAAAAATGTTCTGTTCTTTATTTTAAAAATTAAAATAGAAATATTAATTTAAAAAACAGATTTTGAAAATTACTCTTATCAAATTATTTTTTTATTTTTTTTAAAACAAAAATCACGCTCGAATAAGGTAATATCCAATTAGATATGTGCCAAAGGGCAGTGACAAAAGTCAAGGATGAACTGATCGAACACCAACTCACCAAGTACGTCCCAACCCAATAGAATGGATCATCACTACTTAACTAGGGAATGTAATTTGATTTCTCCACTCATAAAGCCTCCAAGAAATTGGCCAAATATTTTGGGGTTGGGTGTGACATTATAGCCATTCAAAGGCCATAGATGGATAAACACGAAGCTTAAGTCAGGCCGCATTGCTTTATTGACGTACAAGAAAATAAAATAATTAAGTACAGAAACTGAATATAAAGATGATCTATAAAGCATTTGAAATAATAGTAAATTAAAGCAATGTACCTAATAACTAATAAGGATAATGCATCTGAATATTCTCATTCTTTATTTTATTCTATCAGTGGTATGATTGTTAAACTATTATAATGATTCAACAATACGTGAGTTTTTTTGGAAGGTTTTGTATTTACATTTCATCAAAGTAAAATCCTTTTATTATATTAATTCAATATATACGTCATTTAATTAATATTTTTAAACTCGACGTGCTGATTCAGTCAACATAATATTAGAGGTTATTGATGAGACCTTGATTTAATTAGTGAGTTATTGGTCAAACTAATTAAATCAGATACACATATAGTAAGAACCAATAGGGTACTGAGACCATTGTACACATATAGTAATATGATTTTGATTTTTATACATTATGATCAGTATAATAATTTAATAACCTTTACTATGTTAACCAATAAAAAAGATTGTAAAAAAAAACCAATAAAAAAATAATTTTAAATGTGACTTTTAAAATAGTTAATATAAAAGTTAATAAACTTAATATACATTATAATATGTGATTAAATGATAAAAGTAAAAAATATTTACATAATAATAATAATAATATAACTTACATGTAAATATAATGTCATGTTTAATGTTTGAGTTGATTATTAGGTTATAGGTTCAAATTGATTCAATTGATTAATCAATATAAAACATACTCAAGCTAGACCTTTTTTAGGCTTAATTGCAATTTTTACTCCCAACTTTTTTATTTTTGGCGGATTTTACTCCCAACAAATTAATTTGGCGTATTTTATCCTCAACTTTTTAAAAAAGTTACAAATTTTACTCTCCACAGTTTTGATGACGTGACATGCTAAAAGAGTTATACTTTTTATCCCTAATTTTTTACTTTTTGACAAATTTTATCCCTAACTTTTTACTTTTTGGTGAATTTTACCCTCATTTTTTATGTTTATGTCAGCATGTCACGTCATCAAAACTGTGGAGGGTAAAATTTGTAATTTTTTTAAAAAATTGGAGGTAAAATGCGTCAAATTAATTTGTTGGGGATAAAATCCGTCAAAAATTAAAAAATTGGGGATAAAAATTGTAATTAAACCCTTTTTTTTTATTGGATTACCAAATGAACCAAACGGATCGATCGACGAAAAATATTTCAAAGTCTGCGCGAGTCGAACTTTTAAGCCAAAATATATTACTTTTAAGACGATTTCTAGTGTGCAAGACTTGTGTAAGTCTTGTACCGTGCAAGACTGGTGTTAATTATATTAGCAGTTATTTACTCATCAAAAAATATTGGCAGTTATTTTGTAATTAACTAGTTATCCTATCCCGCAATGCCGGGAACTTTTTTGTCTTTTTATTTTATAAAAAATTAATATGATATAAAATAAAATTAGTTATTAAATTAAAATATTTTAATTTATAGTAAAATTATACTTGTTAAAGTGAATAATGATATAATATAAAAGTATTTCAGTTTTAAATTTAGATAATAATATTTCAGATTTAAATGAATCCACTTTATTAAGTAACTTTTTTGTTTAAAATATTTAAAATGACCACAACAAATTAAATATAATAAAATCTATAATAAAAAATAATACATTTACAATTTTTTTATACTTAATTTGCTCTCTTTACTCATAAAATAGCAACAAATAACTGACCAAGAAAAAAAATTAATTTTGAAAGAAAGATTCTAATATGAGACAAAGTTTGTCAACAAAGCATACTAAAACACAAAATTAATGTCCTTGGAATTTCAATAAAATCAGATTTTCTAATAACATCATAGTTAAGCATATTTTTAGATAATAAATTTTATAATAATAATAATAATAATAATAATAATAATAATAATTACTTGTTTGTTTAATGAAAATTTCTAATATATTTTTGTAAATATGAAGTAATACATTTAATAAATATAAATATATATTACATTTAATAAAAACCTAAACCCCGAAAAACAATGCAACTACACTTAACAATTCCAAGATATATATTACATTTAATAAAAATCTAAAGCTAAACATGATGTGAAAGATAGAAACTTAAAAAGGCCGAATGGTTCAAAAAATGAAAAAGGTATTGATGGAAATGCACTATTAACGGAACAGTGAAAAGTTTCTAGCTAGTTATTCAACATTATATAGTAGTTGATTAACCTTTTATAAATCCTATTAGCAATGTTGATTTAATTTTAAAAAAAATACACGTGGTGTACATGGTGGACCCACTTTCCCTACTTTTGAGGTTTTGACAATGTTTTGGGTATCGAAGGTGTTATTCACGGTGTTAGACCACGGTGGTGACCGGAGCTCGACAAGTTGGATGAACGTCGTTGACCAAAGGAAATATATTTAATCCATTCGTTGTTTTTGTTGTTAGTGGGTTAAGGTTGTATTTGTTATACTCGGTGTTTGTAGGCGCAGGTGGTGGTTTTATTGGCTTTGATGGTAGGATTGTTGAACCTTATACATTCCCCTGTTGGTGTCCACGTCTGAAGATATGCAAGAATTTTAGAGTTAGAAAAAAAAATTGAAGATTGAGGTTAGAGAATTGGTTCAAAGGAAAAGCAGTTCGGAATTGATGATGTGTTATGCTCCCCGACGTCCACGTTTACGGTCATGCTAATGTATAAAAAATTTAATTCAGACTCTGCACTTCATCAAAACACCATCGCAACCACATCTCTGGGAACATACGAAATCATTGTATACAAGGGTTATTTTCAAGGCGTAACAAATGCGAATATAAAGTAAAAAATAAACACATAATTAGGGGTGGGTATATGGGCTTGGGCCCGCGGGCCAACCCATAAAGCTCGCGGATTCACGGTTAATGAGCCTGAAAAAAAATTGACCGTATAATATTGCCGGATTTTGAGCCCGGCCTGCGAAGTCCGTAGATTTAACGGGCCTGGACCGCCGGGCCAGCAGGGGCCCGTATTTCATTTAGCAAAGCTATGCGTTTTGCATTCACGGGCTCATAGCAGCACAACAATCTCATCTCACTCTAGGTCTCGGTCTCTCTGTCTCACATATTCACAAGGAGAATCACGAGACACAGGAGCGTAGTCCCCCCCTCCCCTAATCTTGAAAACCCTAAAATCTAAATCCTTCGAACCTCTGCTTCTAGTCTTTCATTTGCGATTTTACGTCACCTCTGCTGCTCTTGGGTGCGCTGCGCGGCTTCTGCTTGCGCCACGCTTTTGCTCTTGCCTGCGCCATTCGGAGTCCGTGGACCATTGGACCGTGGTTGAGTTGTTGGCTTCTCGGGGTTGCGCTGCTTCTGCTCTTGGCTACGTGAGGTTGCGCTGCTTCTACTCTTGGCTGCGTGGGGTTGCGTCGTTCGGAGTTCGTGCTTGGCTGCTTGCATTTCAGTTCCCTCTTGGTGAAGACCGCGCCTATTGCGTCGAGTGGGTGTCTCTGGTGGCGCTCTTGGTGGTGCATGTGCCAGCTGCAGAGGTTCTATTTTATTGTCTATTTTGGTTTTAATTATTGAATGAAACAGGTTATGTTGTGAATTTTGGATGATTTGTGTTGCTGTTTATTTGGTTTGGATTGGGATTGATTGAGACCAAGTTAATTTTGTTTTAATTATTTTGCAAATATGCTTGTATTGTATGTTGGTGTGCTGTAATTAAATTTTAATTGCTTAATAGGAAAGTTCAATTAACTTGATTTTGGTTTAATTGCTTAAAAGGATTTAAGATTTTTAAGGATTTTTTTTATTTAAAAAGCCATCATTTTTTAAAGGCCCGCGAGCCAGCCCGTTTAACCATGGGCTTCGCGGGGCGGGCGCAAACCTAAAAAAAAGCCCATTTAATTAGTGGATCGGGCCTGGCCCACTCTGCCAAAATGCGGGCTTCACGGGTCGGGCCTTAAACGGGCCAGGCTGACCCGTATACCCATCCCTGCACATAATATGACTAAAACAGTGTCAACCTTCCACCGTTCACCCTTCCGTAAAGCATATAATACCACAAACAAAGATGACAAACAGGAGTACTAGATGCGACATTACCTACAAACCTTTAAGCACTCGATTCCCTTTGTGCCACTATGTTCATCTACAGTCTCTGTAAACGAGTGAAGGAAATGGAGTACATGACTATCCACGAAACTAACGGATCAAATGTTCAAAAAAATTGATGAGATGGGGACAAAACCCCAGTGGTAATCGCCGTTGTAAATCACAGGGGTAAGAAACCAGGTTGGTAAAAGTGAACAGACTGTAACAATCAAAAGTTGGAAAAAGAAGACCCGGGTGGTACTCCCCGTGTACTTTTTTCTTTTTAAAATATTATCTCCTAACACAATTAACAGAAGGCTAATTACTTGACATCCTATCCACACAATTTTTCAGTACATCATCCAACGGTCAAAAAAGGGTCTTGCACGCTAGAAATCGTATACTTTTAAAAGTTTTAAAATTTAGAATAAATAAAATCAATGAAAAATATTTCAAAACTAAAATTAAATTAAGTTATATTTACGTAAATAAAAAACATGCTTTATCTTAAAATAATCCGTAACAACTAACATATGAGGTCGATATTTCGGTATTGATTTTTTTTTTCCTTCTTCTTAAAATCAAGCATTGTTGGTGTTCAAAAGAGAAAAAAAGGAAGGCAAGATGTGGGGTCTGATTCTGACATAAAGTAACACGTTATAGTGCAAGTTCTTGAGAATATTTACACGTCATAACCTGATAGCACCTGGGGGCGTGCTAGTTCTTAACCATGGTCACCTTAACCATGGCTCTTTAACTTATCCACTCTCCACCCCTATATATATGTTCATTGATCCCCACATGCTCTATATCCCATGACATACGTCCATCTCTCCATAATTCACTAGCCACCCTAATCATCCATCTTCATCTTCCTCTTCCTCTTTTGACCAAACATGAAACCCACGGCAACATTCTTGTTTCTCCTAACCTTAACCACAACAACACTCGTTTGTCTTTGCCTTGGAACGACAACGTTCCAAACAACCCTCTTTATAACCCTCTTCGCAATTTCCCTAAACTACTGGCTTGTCCCTGGAGGCTTTGCATGGAGAAACTATCACAACGCAAAACTTATTGGGCCTATGGGCTGGCCCATACTCGGGACTCTGCCTCTGATGGGCTCTTTAGCGCACGCGAAACTCGCTGCTCTAGCCGCGTCGTTAAACGCGAAGAGGCTAATGGCGCTGAGCCTGGGGCCCACTCGTGTTGTTATAAGCAGCCACCCCGAGACCGCTAGAGAGATTTTACTCGGTTCCTCATTTTCGGATCGTCCGATAAAGGAATCGGCACGCGCTCTCATGTTCGAGCGTGCCATTGGTTTCGCTCCTTCCGGGACCTACTGGCGACACCTACGTAGGATCGCGGCGTTCCACATGTTCTCTCCGAGGAGGATTCAGGGCTTGGAGGGTCTGCGGCAGCGCGTGGGTGAGGACATGGCGAAGAGCGCGTGGAGGGAGATGGAGGAGAAGGGGGTGGTGGAGGTTCGGGGGGTATTTCAGGAAGGGTCACTTTGCAATATTTTGGAGAGTGTGTTTGGGAGTAATGATAAGAGTGAGGAGTTGGGGGATATGGTTAGGGAAGCGTATGAGTTGATTGAAAAGTTTAACTTGGAGGATTATTTTCCTTTGAAGTTTTTGGATTTTTATGGGGTGAAAAGAAGGTGCCACAAGTTGGCGGCTAAGGTTGGTAGTGTGGTGGGGCAAATTGTGGAGGAACGAAAAAGAGAGGGGGGTTTTGTTGGGAAGAATGATTTTCTTAGCACTTTGCTATCCTTGCCCAAAGAAGAAAGGTTGGCTGATTCAGATATGGTGGCTATTCTGTGGGTAAGTACTCTACCTATTTTTCTTCAATTCTCTCAAACCCCACACTCAGTGGACCTCTCTCTCATCCATGGATAATATATATATATATAAAGTAAAACCATAAAAGCATGCATCCTTTTTCCATACGTTATAGTAGTATTTCCCTCAAAGAACGAAACAAAAGGATTAGTAGACAATCTTACTTTCTTATCATGTTAAGACTTGTTAATTGACATGCATAAATTCATTGTACAACACATAGCTACACTACACAGAAGAGAAAACTTCCTAGGTTGAATTGTTGAAGAAATTTCTCTGAAACATAGACTTATATGTATCATTCACTATCGGTATCCTCATCATGATAAACAATTATAATCTAGTGCGCGCCATGCCACTATAAATATTGTCAGTGAGACTTTAGTTTCGACATTTACAAGCCCTTATTTTAATATTGGACGTATTTTTGAGAAATAAAAACCTTTGATGTAGGGTTATGTTTTCAACATATTTTAACAAGTAACCCAGTGGTTTCATACTCTCATTCGTTCTTTATAAGATTCAGATTGGAACTGGCATAAATTCCTTAGTTTATTGTTCATGTAGACCGGACTTGATGTGCTTATTATATGGCTATGATCTTGTTGTTTTGAGTAGGAAATGGTTTTTCGAGGAACAGACACAGTTGCAATACTCCTTGAATGGGTCATGGCGAGGATGGTTTTACACCAAGACGTACAAAAGAAAGCCTGCGAAGAAATCGACACGTGCATCGGCCAAAACAGTCACGTGCGAGACTCGGATATTGCGAATCTCCCTTACCTCCAGGCCATAGTGAAAGAAGTTCTCCGGCTGCACCCACCGGGCCCACTACTATCATGGGCCCGTCTCGCAGTCCATGACGTCCACGTGGACAAAGTCCTTGTGCCAGCTGGCACAACAGCGATGGTTAACATGTGGGCCATATCGCATGACTCGTCCATCTGGGAAGACCCATGGGCTTTCAAGCCCGAGAGGTTCCTCAAAGAAGACGTTTCCATCATGGGATCGGATTTGAGGCTTGCACCCTTCGGGGCTGGACGTAGGGTGTGTCCGGGCCGGGCCTTGGGCTTGGCCACGGCCCATCTCTGGCTCGCGCAACTTCTTCGCCACTTCATATGGCTTCCCGCGCAACCCGTGGATCTTTCCGAATGCCTTAGGCTTTCCATGGAAATGAAGACACCTCTGCGATGTCTAGTGGTTCGTAGATAAAAAATGTTTCGTAAGCCCTTGAGCCGAACCATGTTTAATGTGCAATTAGAATGATCGAGCTTGTATCTGATGTTTGATGTTAAATTTGGTACTCAAATATCTAGTGAAGTATTTAGAGATGAGTTTTTCGTATATAACTATGAAACTTATCTCTAAGTTTTATTTCACTTTATTTTTAAGGGTATCAAATTATTAAAATAAATATGCAGTGCCAGTTGACTAGGAAGTGGATGTAAGAAGAGAGTGGATTAAGAAGGTTTTATGTCTCTTTAAATCGTAAAATGTAAATTATATTGTAATGTAATGTAATGAAGTTGCTTTGATATGCATGCATTTTCTTCTTTTAGGTTCGCGTCTTGTTTCAATGTGGCTTTGGGTTAAAATACTATGAGACGCGCGCAGCTAGCTGAATAGCAAACCCAATGGGTTAAATCACCTGCATGCACAAATCTAATTTCAAATAATATGTTAAAAATATTCTGGATTATTCAAAGATTTGACATGCGGACAACTGGATATTGGCACCTATGTGATATGGATCGATATAAACAAATCATATATAGGGGATGATGACATCGAAATAGTTTTACTGTAAAGATCTAGTTCTAAGTTTTTGCTGGAGATGTCCCACCACTATAAGTCACTAACCAAAGCTTAAGCCTTTATCATAATCATTTCTCAAATTAAAGCAACTACTACTGGTTCTCACTATCTTTAGCTGTCTATTTTTTTTTTTTTTATGATGCATTTATACGTAACTTCTAAAAGCATTACACTTTAAACCACCCGTATCTTTGAAAGAAATAAGAAAAATACGCCTTTTTCTATTTCGACCTTTAGCATGTAAATAGTGTTATTTGCTGTCTACTACTGATCAGTTACAAAAACTCTTTTTTTCTCCCCGAGTTTGAGTAACCTCATATGTTATACATTTTTCTGAAACCCTGTATGTATGTTTTCCCTCAAATATCGGTGATGAGTTACCTGCAAAAACTTTAACACTAAGTCACTAAGAATCAAGAAATGACAAAAAAAAAAAACTAGAAAAGAGTGTGCACCTCATTTTGGTGTGTCATGCATTTCTCCCTTGCATGGTGCGTGGTGTCATATTTGTGTGGTAACGGAATGATACATGGTCATTTTGTTCGTGCAATTCCCACGGGTGGTTGCTTGTTTTTTAGGGATTTTGTCTATTGTGTGTCACAGAGAGCAAGTGTGCACTGGCCACTTTGGCTTATTTTGTTTTTGAGCTCTTGTGGATTAATTAGTCAGGAAGTCATTTAATTCTCTCATTGATTGAGGCTGATGTAACTAATGGTCATTAAACCGCTCTAGGAGTAAATCCAGGCCAAAACAATACACATATTAGCTTACTTAAAATAATTAAAACTAACACATATAGTCTACATAAAAAATTAGACCTATAAACCTATTTAGAGATAGGTTTGTTTGATAGATTTTTTAGTTTATTTAATTGACCTTAGTATATATATCATAGTCTTCTATATAAGTAATTAAATTGGGTCAATTTTTTTTTTCACCAAAATATTTCCAAACTGATATTTAAAGACTAATTTCTTTCGAAGCATAGTGATAATCAAAGTGGGTTTTGTTCCTTTCAACAAAGTCTTCTCCATTTACATTTTCAAGAATTGAATTCCTGATAACATGTTTAAGAAACCTAACTATCTACCAATTGTGTTTGGACCTTGTTGGTAATTAATTGGTCAAAATTTTCAAGTTAAATTAAGTCATAAAAAAACTTGAATAAGATAAATCGAATAGACCTACTTAAGATAAGTCTAACCTTATCTAACTTTTTTTTTCCCATAAATATTCTCTTTTGAAGACAATCTTGTTTGAAACACGATCAGACGTTAAATATGAACGTTTATCTCTATGCAAATTTTAACTGTAATTCATCATGTTATAAGGGTTTAGCCTTTTCCACTAGACCCAACCCCGTTGATATCTAACTTATTTCTATCCTTATTTAAAATGAGTTTCATGTCATTATATCAAAAGTTTTTTTTTTTTTTTCATATTTGACTATAAAAGTAAGGCAATAACGAAGTAGTCTTAATGTATACATTTACAACGGTGAAGAAGTCCGACCTTTAAAGATTAAAATATATATTTGTTATGACAAAAAAAAAACTATGAATTTGATAATAATTGGATTACATAATGAAAAAGTTTTATTTCTCACGCTCATTTTTAACCTCTCCTATCTATCTATCTATTCTTAAGTTTTGATTTTATCTTTCATGCAGGAAGAATAAATAAAAGAATACTAGCAGCAAACTTTTTACATAAATTTTTAATATACTCTTTATCGGTAGGTGAATTTTATATGAGTTCATTATAAAAGAAAGACTCAAATATTTTAATAAAATTCCTTTCAAAATAAAAATGTGTTAAATATTTTTTTATAACATTGTTCTAAATGATAAATCCAATAAGATCATTTTAACGTGCCAAGCTAACTTAATTAGGAAGAAAAGGACAGTAATAGATTTCGAAGTACGTACCATTCCACTTCTCTCTTTGGTCTCTCCCCCATCAAGTTAGTGGAATATTGGGAATCTCATATGATATGCACTTTCCAAGTCTGAGGTTCTTTAAGTGATGTGCAATTCATTTTCGATTGACAAAATGATTATTAGAATATGATGTCTTGGATAAAAGCCAGGTTCTTTAAACTATTAAAGTGATTAAAGATAATTAAGTCACGTCCCCAAAGTTTTAGGCTTTTCTAATCCAAATCAATATTCGTTTCGCGTAGTCTCTTACAGCATAAAAGGCAAAGCCCTTTATTCCTGTTGAAGTAAATACATACTCATACTTCCAATAATCATGTTAATGCTCCACAAATCTCTTGTCTTATTGAATTGGGTCCCCACGTAGCATCATCTTAAAGTTAACATATTCTCTTAGGCGTGCCCCTGTACCATTAATTGATCATTTTATATGCGAAATTGCCAAAGATTCTACGTTATCTTTTCACAAGGGAAGTCATTAATGCAATTTGTGATTAAGTTTCTTTTGTTGCCTTTGAAATGTCCACGATCAACGTACGTACGGTGATTTCAATTTTCAAGTCCTAGTGCAAGTAGTACCTGTTTGATTATTGCATGTTGCATAATGCATTGTCACATATTTGTTAAAACTTAAAACAATTGAATGTTATATTTTATGGGAAATATGATTAAGTTGATTTGTGATTGTTGAGCTTTAATCAACATCTAAACCTATGTTTAGATTTATGTTTTTTGCGTTTTACCCATACAAACTGACGGTCATATCGAGCTTGTTAATCATGATTGGAACAAACTAACTAAGGATCTGATGTAGTTTTACTTACTATTAAGTTTTCTTGTTGGGCAAATACACACAAGTAATTTAGAATTATAAAGGATTCTAAAATATGATCTTACAAGGATTATTGTTGAAGTACCAGTTTAACCCAATTCTTAGTTTTTAGATGATAAACAAAAAAGGGGATGTGATTTAAGCAAGAGAATCTAAAAAGATAAAGAAAGCAACTAGTTAGAAAGCTAAAGAATTCAATATACTGTAATAAGCAAGAATTCACTGATAGATGAATTTGGGCTGTCTGACTTCACCTATACAAATATTAAGATATTACCTAATTTCTCAATAACTTCTGTTCTTTATCAATTGTCAATTACTTTATTTGCTCAATAATGCTATTAATATCTAACGGTCATACGAGTTAAATAATTAAGAAAAACATCAAAATTCAACAAACTTATTAGTTTAATAACTGCTAATTATACCAACATACCAACCAAGTCTTTGATCCAAAGGTAGTAGAACCTTTGAGCTTCAGATGGGGCCTCCAACTTGCCAAAGAGTTGTTTTTCATGAATATATTATTTTAAAGTTTAAACAGATTGCCTTCAATCATAACAAGTCTGGTCCAAGTTGCAGAGCCAATCACACTGTTACTTCCAGAGTTTGGGGTTTCATTTCAATTCTCCACTGAATGAGTTGTTTGCAATTTCCTGATTTGTCTTGAGACATTGGTCAACGCAATTTCAATTTCTTGTGGTATTTAAGGTATCAACTTGCTTGACTATATTATTATATTAAGTTGGCAATCTTGAAGTATACATTTTCATGGAGCATTTGAGCTTGGAAAGTGTTTATGATACTTTGAAGGGTATGTCAGATCAAGGTTAAACTCTGTTTTTCTTTTTTCATAAGATGTTAGTTATGATTTACTTTTAATTTGATAAATATAAGTTGTTCACTTTGATTGACGGATTCATCTTTTAAAGGTAGTTTCGAATTTCTATACCTGAAATTACATATTTGCTATTAATTTGACCTGTCAGGCAACTGTGAAATGGGTGTTTAATTATTCTTTAATTTTGATTACTCTTTCCGTTGCTTTTTAAGTGTCAGATTTTTTATTTTTTTTTGTTTCTATTTCAGTGTCGTTTGCAAAGTTCAAGATCATATTAATTACGTTTTTATCAATTATACCCTTACTTGTCTCCTAGTCTTTAATTAATTTACACATGCATTTATTGTGGAGAGAAAAAAGAAAAAGGGTAAAATAGAAAATCCCACGACTATTTTATTAGAACCAAGAAAATTTATTTCATTTCTTGATTTTTATATAACAACCTTAATCTACAGATAAAAAGAAACTGAGGGAGTATTTGATTACTTGCAAGGAGTACACCGCTTATTTATTATTGTATAATTCATTAATTTGTTTACTATCGTAAATAATTTGTCTGCATTGCTATAGCATTCTTTAATGTTCTTGAGCTAACAATGTTATTAAAATACCATTAGAAATAGACTTTCTGAATTAGGCAAAGACACTCCTAGCCAATTAAAGATCTGAAACCAGATTGCAGCAGTTACTGGACAAAGAAAAGATGAAATCCAATTCCCTATCCCTTTTTGGACTATATAAGTTTTACAAACTCATGCATTAACTGGTTGGGATATGGTTCTCTATTGTAACATGCTCTCCAATTATACTAGTTTTGATTCTGCCATTTCAAGTTTGTTTGGAGCAGCCTTTGCTTCCCACTAGGTAGGGGACTTTTCAGTCTACCTAATGTGCATCGAAAGATTTAACCAAAATTACCAAAAGTGTATGTATTTCAACTAGCTGATAGCGTTTAAATTTTGTTGTATTTGCCAAAATTACCTTTATAACAAATTAGAAAAATATTTCTCCAAGCAAGAGGTACTCCAATGCTCATAAAATATCCCAAGAAGGTTACTCTATAGAATGAGGACCTGAGCCTCATAAAATATTACAAAAGTTAAGGGTGTGAGCAGTGTCAATTTGTAGTGGAGTGAGTGAAAATTGTAAAAGGGATTTGCTAGAGAATAAACCATCAGAGTATGCAGAGTAATAGACTCAAGTAAACACAAGATTATATAACTCACCTACCTCTCTATAACTCATTCTTTAAGTGAAAATCTCAATTTAAGTGAAGGCTTAAGTAGAGAGGACAAGCATGAAGCATATGCATGGAAGCTAAGAGAAAGATATAATACACTCACAACAACTGGATAACAAGTAAATGAATGTCTAGTTAATCGTGCAGTAATGTATGCAGTATGAGATCCATGTTAAAGATATTTTCAAAGTATAAGAAAGAACAGAAATTACATGGCCCATTCACATTGTTTTTGCCAAATAGGCCGAAAAGATGAAGAAATACTTGTTTTTAAAAATAAAAAAAAAGAAAAACTTTCAGTGACATATCTGTTAAATCTTGCTGACGTTTTTACATTTGCATGTGACAATTTAGGCGCTTTCTAGCGTGGAGAAGTATGACAAATGATTCATCGTGGAGCAGTAAATTAACTTGGTACTGTAGCTAAATAATATTTTTTTATTAGATAAATATTTTTTATTTAAAACTGTAAAATTACAAATAAACCCCCTTGTAAATTATGAGATATTATGGATCTGTGAAATAAAACAAAGTGATTGATTAAAAAATATATCAAAATGAAATTAATTATGAATAGACCATTTAACCTTATATTAAAAAACAATAATCATGGTGCTTGTGCGAAGGTGTTTGCCTTGGTTGCAAAAGAACCCATCTCTTTCCTAGGCTGATTGACCCATCTGGGTTTCTTTTAAAAACTAATTTTCAAAATGGGTCTCTTTCAAAACATATTACTGGCATGGGTCTGTTTTGACCAAAAATCAACTTAAATTTTCAAATTGACCACGTGGCATGCCACGTCGGTCACGTGATGAAACAGCTATTTAAAATAGTTGTTTCATGCTGACACAGTCAATCATTTCTGATTTAATTGTGTCGGTACGAACAAAAAAAAATGTATAAAATTCGCGAACGAAACAGCCAATTGTAATAGCTGGACCGAAAGTGAAGCAGCCATTATGAGTGGCTACTTCAAGTACACGTGCCAGTGGGGAAAAAGTGAAGCAGCCATTCGAAATGGCTACTTCAAGTAGGCTGACCGAGAAAAAGCGAAATAGCCATTGTGAGTGGCTACTTCAAGTACATGAAGTAGCCATTCGAAATGGCTACTTCAAGTACGGTGACTGAGAAAAAGTGAAATAGCCATTTCAAATGGCTACTTCAAGTGCATAACGTTCCCACGCGCAGCTCGTGGTCCGAATTAAAAAAATGGAGAAAACTTGAAACAGCCAATCTGAACAGCTACTTTAAGCCCGTGCAACTCATGTCCAATTAAAAAATGGGAGAAAACATGAAGCAACTATTTTGAATGGCTGCTTCAGGTGAGTAGTCTGGCTATAAATATCCCTTCTTCCTCGTCTTCTTCACAGTTAACCGGATATCAAACATCTAAGTATTTTCTTACACACTATTTTTTTATTTTTTATATGTTAACAGATATATATTATATGTATATGTTATATATGCATTTTTGTCATTTTATTGTATCTATTTTACACAATTTTATGTGATAATTTTTTTAATAATTTGATTTAAAGTGTTTTTTTTTTTATACATTGTATGTAATATTTATATTTGTCATCATAAGTATTTCTTAAAAGTATTATGTAAATGGGATATTTTTTGTTACTTGTAATTTTGTTGTGTATTTATATATTTTTTTATTTTAAGTGTATACTTTAATTTGTGGTAAGTGTTAGTAATTATGTATTTGTAAGCCTGATTCTAATTTTTTTTGCTGCATCCACTACCCCGATTTGAATTATGTATTTTTTTTGTGGTAAAGTGAAATTATTTTTTTATCACAAACAGAACCAGCCATTTGAATTGGCTGCATCCACTACCTCGATTTGACGCCCCACGCACGCGTCTACACGAAGGAACTGAACGAAGGGGGGCCTCTGCGCGAAGGGACAACGCAAAACTGCACTTTGGAGGTGCAGCCATTTGTAATGGCTGCTTCTAAAAAAGTTACCAAACCAGCCATTTTTCGTGGCTGGTTCCTCTCAATTATTGTGTCGAGGACTTTTAACGAAATTGTCAATCTTGAAACAGCCATTCGTAATGGCTGGTTTATGTGGATTTTTTTTTTAAATAAAAATTACGTGGAATTTAATTTGTTGGTCAAATTTTTTTTTTTACCTGGTCTTTGGTCAAAAGAGACCCATGCCGGTAATATGTTTTGAAAGAGACCCATTTTGAAAATTAGTTTTTAAAACTAACCCAGATGGGTCAATCAGCCCTCTTTCCTAAACGAAACCAAATTGGAAACCAAGTTTTACCCCTTTGTCGTCATAGATTCCGGTGTGTCTGGTGTAGAAAGATTTATGAGTAATCCGCGAAAACGCTCAAATGAGAAAGTTGTGTATTTTTTTTTCTAGCCTAAAGCCAAAGTACAACAAATGTCACCCTCCTTAAAGATTGAGGTTGCAAAGTTCAGTTTTCAAGGCATTGTAGTGATGGGGGTTGCAAAGTTCAATCGTCAATCTTCTCTCATACTTGTGCTCCAGCACCGACACCAGCTACTTGTGGGTATACCATGTAAAGCTACAGGTGTCGCCAAAACTCTCTTTCAACACAAACTTGCAAGTACGACTATGCTGCTAGCTGGGTATGGCCAAAACCACAATATGAACGCGGAGATGCGGTTATGTCCTGATTGTCGCTGATACTTATCGGAACAACACTTTGTTCTTGCCGATGACTCACACTTTGTTTTATTTCACAGATCCATAACATCTCATAATTTACAAGGGATTTTATTTGTAATTTTACAGTTTTAAATAAAAAAATATTTATCTAATAAAAAAATATTATTTAGCTACAGTACCAAGTTAATTTACTGCTCCACCGTGAACCATTTGCCATACTTCTCCTCGCTAGAAAGCACCGACAATTTAGGATCAAGATTTTATTAAGTTGTAGCATTCATTATATGGGAAAGATATTGGTACAGACAAAATATGATTGTCACCGGAAGGATAAGGCCATTCATAGAAAAAAAAAAGAACGGAATAAATCATAGAATTCGAATATTATGTAGAGCTTTTGTTTGGAAGCGATCGTTGATAGAATACAATACAAGAGAACAAGGACGGGATATTTTTAAAAGGTTTAAATATGTTTTTAGTTTCTTAAATATGAGTTATTTTTATTTTTAGTCCTCCAAATTTAAATATATTTTTTTTAGTCCCTCTCCGTATCAGTATCAAATGAAGAATTATAAATTTATAATTTGTAATGATTTTTAATCGTCAGTATTTGATTTTATAATTTAAATTTTAAAATTAATTTTTGATGACTTAAAACCTTCATAAATTGTGATAAGATAAAATAAAATGAAATTTGAAATCCTTCTTTTTCAAAGTTAGTGTCTTTGCTTTGGCTAATTGCTATGCCACGAACAAAAATTAAGTTTGAAATCGTGTCACCCTAAGAAGCAAGCAGAAAAATTAAGCTAATATGGGTTAGAACCAGGCCTCATCCCTCACATACCTTTCTCTCTCCATCGCTTCTCCCCCCGCGACCCCTCCAATGTCGCCACGCTCGCTGCGCCGCACTCTCTCTCCCATCCCAAACTTTCGAACAAGAATCCGAATTCGAACTTGAACTCACGGTAATATCGGAACCTTCCCACGAGAAGCTGAAGTGGTCAAGGCATTGTTGGAAGCATCTGGCTTCGTAGCGGAGTTGCGATGGCTTGGATTGGGTCGGTGTTCTGAATGATTGACCTGGACTTTATAGCTAGGAATTTCTGAATTGTTATATTTGGAATCATTGGTATGCATTGTTTGATTTTTTTAAAATTAGGAATTTCGGTATATGGTTTGGAACCCTTAAAACTATAGCAAAGATATGATTGAGAGAAAATGAAATTTGTGCATGCATCTCTGTCGTGGTTTTCAACTTCCAGTTTCAATTTGCAACCAAATTGAGAGTATGACAGCCAAGTTCTTTTGGAGTGGATCTGCAGAGAACAAGAAAATGCATTGGATTAACTGGGAAAAGCTCACAAGATCAAAAAGAGATGGGGGTCTGGGCTTTAGAATGGTAAGAGCTTTCAATAAGGCTCTCTTGGCTAGACAATGGTGGCGCATTATTCACTTGGAGGAATCCCTTATGGCTAGGGTAATGAGGGCTAAATACTTCCCAGGTGTCCAACCTTTGGAGGCCCAAATGGGGCATAATCTTAGCTTTGTTTGGAGGAGTATAATGTCAGCCAAGGAAATTATCATGCAAGGAACTATCTGGAGAATTGGCAATGGACAGCAGGTTCGTGTCTGGAGGGACAAATGGATTCCAGAGGCTGCAGATAACATGTTGCACTTGGATCCTAACAGGGAGATTGATTTAGATATGAAGGTGGCAGATTTGATTGACTCTGATACAGGAAGATGGAACAATCATAAGATCAATGCTATTTTCACTCCAGAAGAAAGAACAAAAATATGCTCCATACCTCTGCGTCAAGGGCTGCCAAGGGATAAACTTATTTGGAAACTATCATCTCACGGGTGTTACACAATCAAAACTAGTTATAGAATTGCTAAAGAAATTATAGATGCTGAACCTGCTTCGACTAGTGCTATCTATGGTGACCTGTGGAAAAAAGTGTGGAAGATCAAGACCCCCCTAGGTGTGCCAATTTGCTATGGAGAGCAGGTCAGAATGCTCTTCTTGTATGTCAAAAGTTAGCACGCAGAGGCATTGTGGTTGATGCTAAGTGCCCAAGGTGTGGAATGTATGATGAATCTGTTACTCATGCTCTCCTAACTTTTGAAGAAGTTAAGAGGTGGTGGTTTGCTTCACCTCTTGCCATTAGAATTGATTTGGAAGAGGATTCAAACATTATGGAGTGGATTGGGAGAATGTTGAATATGATAGATGGGGATATTGTTGCAACTATGTGTGAGCTCTTGTACTTTTTGGCAAGCCCGTAATCTGTTGGTTTTTGAAAATAAAACCACCTCCTTATATCAGATTTTGGCTAGAGCAAGTTCTCTGCATCTCCACAACCAGCACAATCACCAGAGAGGCCAACAGATTGTTAGTTGGAAGCCACTGCAACAAGGCCAAATTAAAGGTAATTTCGATGCTTCTGTGAAACAAGGAAAGGGAACTGGACTTGGAGTGATTTTTCGGGACCACGAAGGTCAAGTGCTTGCTGCTGCAACCTTCTTGGAGGACCAATGTTATCAGCCACAAGTAGCAGAGAGTTTAGCTTTCAAGTGGAGTATTCAAGTGGCACATCATCTTTTGTTAACCAATGTTATTTATGAAACTGATTGTCAAGATCTGGTTTTTGCTTGGAACAAAACAACACACCAGAACTGCAATTTTGCAGGAATGTCGGGACATGGTGCTGGCCTCTCAAGGTCCCCTTTTGGTACATACAAAGAGAAAAGCTAACTGTGTAGCTCATAGACTTTCTAGATTAGCTTTTAATACTTATGAAAGATACTGGGTGGAGGACTTTCCATCCCATATAAGTGTTGATGTACAACATGATTTAGGGACTAATTTGGTTCCTGATTGTCCTTAATGAAATAATCTGTTTTCAAAAAAAAAAAAAAAGAATCGTTCGCTACTAATAATGTTTTTATTTTTATTTTTTCTTTTTTGACTTTGTGACGGTTTTAACGGTCATAAATCATACATTAAAATTTATAATACAAAATAAAGCTGTCACAAATTATAAATTCTTTATTCCTCGTTTGGCATAAGTGTACAGAGGGACTAAAAAAATATTTTTTGAAATTCAAGGACTGAAAAAAGCATATTTAAGGTTGGAGGACCAAAAACAAAATGATCCAAATTTAAAGAACTAAAAATATATTTAAATCTTTTTAAAATAATGAATGGAATCGCTATATAAAAACGTCACACTCTAATTAATGGTTAACATATTAATATATATTATTAATGTATCGTATTATTAATATAAATTTATAATATTTATGTTAAAAGTTTAATTTTTATTAAACTAAAACTATATCAATAAATAAAAGTCTCGCACTTAATTTTATCCAAAATCACGATGGCGATATTCAGTTATTCGACAATAGAATGGGTCATGGGCTAACAAACAAAAAAATTTAAAAAGCTACATATCATAACGATGAAGGGGTATTTTACTTAGACGAAGAAAAAGAGTGAAGACTTTAAATTCTTGTTTTTAAACTGAGGCACTATCGCATCTTCCTACATTTTTTACATAAAAAAGGGGTATTGTATCCCCCCAATAAGGCAATAATGCTGCTTTAAAACAAGTTATCAAAATGCAATTTTCTTTAAGCATTTCCTTTTTTCTTTTTTTTTCT
The DNA here is from genome assembly GCA_026413185.1 of Pueraria montana var. lobata. NCBI lineage: Eukaryota > Viridiplantae > Streptophyta > Magnoliopsida > Fabales > Fabaceae > Pueraria > Pueraria montana. The sequence goes on along the minus strand of CM048648.1, from coordinate 20,338,328 downwards.
ACATAACCTGCACTTAAGTGTACTATAAAGCAATTCATTTTATTTTGAATTTTTCTTCTCTTTTAAAGAAAAGTTAAACTAAATTAAGTTTTAAGAAAATGGCTTTTGTTAAAATATGTTTAAATGTAGAAAACTTTAAAAAAAAAAAAAAGACGTTTCAAAAAAGTTAATTTTAAGAATTTTTCTTACTTCCGTTTCTTTTCTTTTTTTATTTACAAACCTAAGATCTAAAAAGGAACACTGCTAAAAAAAATTACTTGAAAAGTAACTTTTAAGCTAAACAATTATATAATTACAAAATAACTTTAAATTTAAAGCTTTTATATTTAACTTTAATTTTAAAGAAATTTTTACGTCTCTAAAAAATCAAGTGAAACAGTACCTTAATCTTTGAAAACTTAAAATTAACATAGGTCCTCAAAAACTGATAAAGATAATTGGGTACATGGTGAGAATTTACTTACGATGATCTCGAAAATAGGTTGTTTATTTCAGTGCAACATTTGAACTTATTCTCTACCAAAATTAAGTGCAAAAACAGCTCTTTATGTTGGTTTTGTGTTGTATTTTTAAAAGATAATAAATCCTAAATTTAATAATGATTATAATAAAAATAAATCAATCAAATTAAACATCTCATTTTGTAAGTCAATTCTATACTAAAAGTGATAGTTTAATTATTTTATATTCCGGCTATTAAAAGAAATCCTACACAATGTCATTACCAGTATTTTTAAATCATAACTTATTTACTTTCTTCCATTTTCTTCAATGATTTAGTTAAGAATATGTTATCTTATCTCATCTCTTCTACACATTTGTATTAAAATTTATTGTCTAATATAAAACATTAATTATTGATAATAACGAGTGATACAAATATAAGCTAATTAACTTTTAGATACTCAGTCAAAAAAAAAAACTTTAGATACAAACAGACTGATTTCCAAAATTGCATCTATTAGACATAATACTAAATCCAATCAATAACTACTGTTAAAAAAAAATCCAATCAATAAATTATTTTAAAATCTTCAGTTTAATTTTTGCTAAGTGTGATCTTTTTTTGATGCGTTTGCTAAGTGTGATCTACACCATGAAGTAACCAGACCCGATTTAGCAGCGTATATGTTGTCTTTTAATATTTCGAGGTTAATACAATTATATACATTTGATTTGATTAATTAGTAGTACTACTATTTGATTTGATTATGTTAATATAGTTGCATGTGATTCCCATTTGCATCTATAAATGAACGCTTCAAAGCGAGACTGAGCTTATACTATTTCAGTAACAACTAATGTGCAAGTTCCAAGGCGGAGAAAACAATGGCCACCACCGCGGAGGTTTGCAATTAATATTCTTCTTTTTCTCAATATCTATGTTTTCTTTGCAGAGATCTCATACAATGAATTTGTGAATAATGTTGTTTGTGCAGAGGGATATGGAGAACAAGAGTCACGAAGAACTGAAGCATCTTGGGTTTGTTAAGATTGCAGCAATCAAAGCCTTTGTGTGTGTGTCGAATCTCTACGACTTCGCAAAACAAAACTCGGGACCTTTGAGATCTGCTGTTGGAACCGTCGAATGCACTGTAACTACCGTTTTGGGTCCCGTCTACCAAAAATTCAAGGCTGTCCCCAACCATCTTCTCCTTTTTGTGGACAATAAGGTTTCTCTCTCCTTTTTATTTTGGTTTTGTTTGTGCGACTTTTTTTTTTTTTTTTCTTTTGTTGATGTACCACTTAAGACCAAATCAGGAAAAGCTTGTAATTTATTTGTCCTCTGTTTGTAAGGATGAATTTTGTTTCTGACGATATTTGTCTTTGTATTCAGATCAACATCTATTTGTTTCGTTCCCCACATCGACCGAAAGACACGAACTTTTTTGTTATCTGTGCATGCATCCACAGTAGAATATTTTGTTTTTCATTCTTACCCCAGAACTTGATGCGATCATGTGAATAAGGAAAATGATAAGATGCGATTCATTATTCCACTTTTGGTTGCTTAAAGACTTTAACATGCAATTTGGTTTTTATGTTAAGTTCTACCCCTTAATTAAATTGTCTTGTTTGATTATACGAGTATATATAAGAAAAGCTTCTTTTATGTCCTTGTACCCATTATGCTTGAAATTCCATTGTTGATGTTTGAATGAATTGGGAAATTGCTATTTGCTAAGCAATTATTTTTTGGGTAAACTAATCGTTATATGATTGTGGCAGGTGGATGAAGCTGCCCATAAATTCGATGAGCATGCACCTTCTTTGGTTAAGCAGGTTGCAACCCAAGCGAATTGTTTGGTTCAGGAAGTGACACACAAAGCTGAGAAAGTAGTGAGTGAGGCTCAATCTGGAGGGGCACGTGCAGCAGCACACTACGTTGCCACAGAGTCTAAGCAAGTTGTGCTCTTTGGTTCGGTGAAATTGTGGACTGGTCTCAACCACTACCCACCATTCCATGCAGTGGCAGAGATGGCAGTTCCCACAGCTGCACACTGGTCAGAAAAATACAACAATGTGGTCAAGGGAATGAGTGAAAAGGGTTGTGCTGCGTTTGGGTATTTGCCTTTGATTCCAACTCATGAAATAGCCAAGGCGTTTAAACAGGGAGAAGGCAATGTGAATGAAGATGAAGCAGGTTCCGTGGGAGAGAGTTCTTATTGAGTAGTACTAGTACTAGTAGCTAGCTATTTTTCTTTATAAAATCTGCTTCTGACTAGTAGTATTTGTTTGTTTTCAGTTTGAGGGCAATGTGGGTGTGAATGGGAAGTGTAAGAAATGGGTTTAGAGTGTGTGGAGCGTGTAAGTTAACCAAGTTCCTAGAACATTTATGTGATTATTATGTCAATGGATGCGTTAAATTTAAATGGTCACCACCAAGTTGAAGTTGTTTCGTCCTTTTGTTGCATTAAAATTATCTTGATTGTCGTTTTGGGCGAATTGAGGGTGGTCACTACACTAACTCACTATTGGAACTCGGGAGCTCCCACCTAGAACTCCACGACGTATTTATTGAGCATTTGTTGCTTGGACGCCACCACAATCGAATGAATAAATCACTTACACAAAGTAATACTATTAAAATAAGAATATAATTTAAATAATACTAATAATTGATAGTGCAAAAGATTTTTTTTATGCTTTAAAAATTTAGAATGAGAGGATAACGTCCTCGTTTCACTGATCATGTCACTCATTTTCATCTCTTTTTTAGTCCAAACAAATGGAGACTTAAAGAGAGAAGAGAGGATTCGAATTTTTAATTTGTTAGATATGAGATTGTCTTTTAAAAATACCCTTATAATTCTAATAAAGTAGCATTATAGTAAGGGTCAAGCTCAATTAGTTGAATAGGGTGTCTAAGTTCTTGTAAACTTCTTGTTATCTTAATTCGAATTTAAAAAAATATTACTATTATTCCATAAGTCGGCTGCACAAAGGGTACGTCAGGCACAGCACCAGCAAATTTCCAGCTTCTAAAGAAAGAAACTGACTCAGACTGCTAATTCCTCATGATACGATGATTACTCCTTAACTAAGTATCATGTTGATTATTAGGTTCAAAAAGTTGAAACTGGGTTGCATCCACAAATGCATGATGGCCTCGTTGGAATCGATAATTGCCTTCAAGACGTAACGCGCAATGCTAAACCAAAGAGTTCCTGGCTTGAGACTTGGCTCTTTCTACAAAACAGAAAAGGAAGAGCGAAGATTATCTAGACAAATAAGTATGGATTTGATTTTTGGGTCAAGGAATATAGTTTTGAATGATTGAGAGGGAATTCTCTACAAATCTCATTCTAAATCTGCATGGTGACTTTTGCCATGTTCATTCATATAGTCCAGCTTTTGGTTTAATGATGAAAATTGTTGAAAATTTCCTAGTCTTGAACTAAATTTAAATGTTGATTTTTGTCCTAGTAACAACCATTGTTTTATGCGTTGGATTTGAGCACCAGTTATTTTATTGGAAACCTAACACAAAGGGCTTTAGAATGATATAGGTTTTGAGGTATATTTCTTTTTCAATTAATACAATTCTGCATTTAAATACAATATTTTCTGCATAATTTCCTTTGTTGTAGAACTTATTATTTTGTGCATAACTCTTGTCGTTCTTGTTGGATTTTAGCACTTGTTTTGTTAAAAACCTAACACAAGGCTTTAGAATGGTGCAAGTTTTCTGCATAATTTTCTTTGTAGCAGCCATCATTGTTTGGTGCTTAACTATTGTGCTCAACAGACATTGGTCGTCTAGCTTGTGCTGCCACTGTGAACCGGACTGTTGATACAAGTTGGTGGACGTAGATCTCTTTCAAGATCAACATGGTGAAACAAGAAAGGTTTGGAAGTTGGAGGAATGTTTGTTCCGATCAACATATAGACTTACAGTTGAAATAAAATTTTACAGGATGGGTGTCAAAATTCAATGCAGTACATTAATCCACAGTGACAAGGATTCCCGTTCAACGTGCTTTGGAAAGTGGGATTCCCCTAAAACAAACACACTACGTAGTAGAGTAACATTGCCGCCACAACGGTAAAAGGTTGACTCCCGTTGCAATCCTTAAGGCTGCCTACCTATCCACAATCTATGAAAAACTGACACGTGAACTATTCAACACATTAAAAGGTTCTAAACATCGCACTTTACAAAAACACAGAAATGAATCATCCACAAACAATGTAAATACTAAATAATGAGATGAAACATTGATTAAACAGAAAAATTGCCAGAAAGTGCAATTGTGCAAGAATGTAAATTCTCGAGGAAAAAAATCTGTAACAGCATAGTTATATGGAACCTTTATTTGAAATAACAGTACAATCCAGTTGTAATCTCTGCAACATGCAACAAGACAGGATATTAAAAGGGGAAATTACGACAAATTCATCCTTTTTCACCTATAATGCTTGTGGCAAGTTCAGCAACACTGCATAAAAAAGAGAATACAAAATGAGTACAGAAGACAGCGGCAGGTACTGCAATTATAACTAAAAACTAACCTCATCAAACTTCCGAAAGACTATAATAGAAAAATATTCATAAAAAAAAAAAAAAGCAATTAAAGGAACAACAAAAGTCTTTTCCCACTAGATAAGATCAGCTATATGAATCAAATGGCGCCATAATGTCCTATTGTAAATCAAACCTAATAACAAACCATTTACATCTCTTTTTTTTTTAGTTTTTTATCTCCCTCTACCTCAACTATTGCACTACCCTTCATCTAATCCACTCTCCTTATTAGGGTATTTACAAGTCTTCTCTACAAATGCCCAACAACCTAAGGCAGGATTTACCATCTTTTTCACAATGGATGCTACTCCAACCCCCTCTCAAATGCAAACATTCCTAAACATACATTTCAGATACTATGTTTAATTTCTACTTATACAAAGTCATCCTAGTGGGATAAGGCTTTGTTGTTGTTGTTGTTATACAAAGTCATGTGTTCTCAAAGCATGTCTCCACATCTCAACCTTCCCATTTGCTTCTTCTCTCAACTCTCCAACTAGTACTATATCATCTGCAAAAGCATGCATCATGGCACCAGCTCTACGATTTGTTTCTAAAGGTTAAAAACATCTTTAAGGTTCTGAAATTGCCCAAAATAGTAGGCTCCATAGATTCCCATAACAGAGCACACAGCTGGTGATCAAACATCTCCCACTAACTTCAATTTTTTGAGCAGATATCAGATGCTGACTTTTAAATATGGTCAAAGAGATCCAGACCTATAAACCAGAGTTCAACTAAGGCTGAAAAAGCCAAATTATTCTTGCCATTCAACTTGACTTGACTGAGGTGATTGTAAGGGTACCTGAGAAAGCATATTTAGTAGGAACACTTGCAGATAAATCTTTAGGACTAGGCAAGGAGGGATTCTCATGTTCTGAATCAGATATACTGTTTGCCCACAAAGCCATTTTTGTCTAAAGAAACAGCAGTGAACTTAAAGCAAAAAAGAGGCTCTCAGATTGGAAGATCTTATACCAACTTTTTGAGGTAGAGTAAAGGTATTCTTAATTGCTTAAGGAAATTCTCCACGTGATTGATTATATATAGATAATTTGCAATCTCTAACATTAGGAAACTAGGAAGGTAAGGAAACTACAATAATTACAATCTCTAATATTAGGAAACTAGAACAATAAGAGAACTGGTAAAATAAGAATCATTACAAATCAAATCCTAATTATACAGAAAATATACAGCCCCTTAATGGGAGATATTTTTGCTGATTTGGAGATACATTCCAACACTCCTCCCTACTGAATTGGTAAAGCCCATCTATTTCTCTATCTCTCACTTCACTCCCCGCCTTCCCAATTTTCACCCTTTTCCCATTTACACCACATTGAAGCTCAGACTTATTTTGTTACTACTAAAAACCAAGCTTCTCATATTGTAAATAACAGATTACACCATACGGTGACAGGAGCAGACTCTGCAGAGTTTCACCATCAACTCATCCTAACCAACTCCAGAATCCCAACCAAAAGTGTGAAAAAAAACACCGTATCTCTAGTTGCATTACAATAACACAATGCATTCATAAGAGTGCGTAGACAAATTAAAACATCAGCCTCGAAGTACTAACATAACATCCACACAGTAATAGACCATCAAAGAGACAAAACAAAATCTAATCAAAGGGAAAAGTACATTAAAAAAAATCCACTTTTTGCATTCACAATTGAGAGCTGCATACTTGGAAGTTAGGGTTTTCAAGTACAATACCTCATTTAGGTGGAGTAGAAAAATGTTGGAGGATATCATCATAAGGGTCCCTCCTCCCAGCCACTTGGCTAATCTGTGCATCCCAAGCAAGCTGTGAATTGTGGCGTTCAAATGTCCAAAACCCATAGGGTCGCATAGGATAGCTCCACATCTCTTTTGTCTTCTCACACCTATCCTTCACTCTATAAACGTGCTCCCTGAACCTCCGATCCCTTTCCTTCGGGTCTTCCATCAACTTCAATACCAAGTTCTCCGCGAATTCCATTATGAAACCCATCTCTTCCTCTCTTCTCTTCCCTTCCGATCATAAAAAACCAAAAAACCCCAAATTTCATCAGGTCTAAACCCTAAATTACAAAATCGAACCGTGACCAAGGATTAGGAAAGGAAAACATAACCATGACAAAAAAGCAACGGTAAAAACTACGAATCTGGAACATTCCGAGAAAATATACGAAGCCTATGAATACTAAGATGATGGAGTGCAATTGAAATTGTTGAAACGCGAAAATTGAGTGCGAGAAAGTATTTTGCTACGTTACCTGTTTGTTCCGATCAGCACCGAATGAAAATTGAATTGACTATGCCTTCCCCTGCTGCGTTTTCAACGTGGCCAAACGCACTCCTCAATCAAGTTTTTTTTTTTTACAAATTTTTGGTCAAAATTACAAAAGAATCTGGACCCAACATTCTTAGGCCCATACGGCCCACCTTTTAAGCTCAACATTTCAAACTTGTCTTGGGCTGGGCTTATGTTAATAATCAAGTCATGCCTTTCACAAGACATTAATGTCCCCGTGTAGATCAAGTGGTAGGTTAAGGAAAAATGGAAAATATACTCAAAATAATAGGATTTGGTCTCTACTATCCTTAAATCTCACCTCATTTTTAACCCGAGAAATGTTACTCCAACACATAATTTTACAGTTTAAAGAGAAAGATAAGAAGAGAAAAGTGAAGTAAGATGAGAGATGTGATAGAGGCAAATAAAAAATAATTATTATAAAATGTATTATGAAATATATTGCACTATAAATTTTCTCCTCTTATCTATGCACATGGCATCTATTCCTGCTATATATATAGACTTTTTTTTCGATAAAAATCTATACAGACTTTTATAGACGTGATTAAGTTCCTTTTGAAAATTTTGAATATTAATAATTGATTTAGTTTAAAGTGAACTTTTACTTTGAAATTCATTCCATTTAACTTTTGACTACTTGCTGAGGATTATTTCTTATCTTGATAACTTATGCTTTGAAATTTTACCCGAATTAAAAATACCCCTGAAATAAGGTATTTGCTAGTGTAATACACGAAAGGAAGTTACTCTTCATGTCTAATATAATTATATAAACAACACAAAAATTATTATGATAAAATATTTTTTATACAAGTAATCTTAATAAAAGGGTCACAATGTAGTTGTGTATTCATTTAAATAGTTAAGTGAAATGGCAATAAATAAAAAAATATTATTAAAATAGTTAATACTTCTTTTATTTTTTAAAAATAACAAACATTTTGAGTTAAATTAAAAATTAAAAAATATTATATATTATCAGATAAAAGAATACTTGCATTCCTCTTCTACTTGAACTTTACCGACTGTTTAGCATTGCATGAGATTTGTTGCACTTTTATATATGTTGTATGTTGTCATCATGTGCACAAACTTTTTAACATATGGCATCTATTTATATTTATTCAACGCTATATTATCCATGTATTTTTACTTTTTATTATGTTTTACATCACACTCGTGCACAAAAAAAATGTTTGTAAATACTAATCTTAATAAAGTGGGTCTGATGCGCCATACTAACCCATTTACTCTTTTTTTTGTTGTGGGGGGGGGGGGGGGGGGGGGGGGGTTGTTACGTATATTAATTTGTAGAAGACTCACATGATTCATGAGTTATGATAAGTTGAGAACAAAGATGGAACAGTTGTCCTGTCAATTTTTTCTTTTTTCTTTAATTTTCATTCGTTAACTAGAAACTCATATTCTAACACAGTTTTCATCATATTTCTCAATTCTTATTTATTTATGTTTTCATTTTTTTTTTAATTATTTAATTCCTTTTTTAATTTATATTATTAAATAGATTGGCCTACCAACTTATTATAAAATTAAAAGAGATTATTTTCTTAATTCATTTTTAAAAATGGACCAACAAGTCTCTTTTTGGCAGTTTTAGTGGCTAGGTGGGAATTGGAATAGTTAGGGTGAGTCAACTCACTTTAATAATAGTAATAAATATTTATCAAATAGTTGCGTTTGTTTTATAAGGTCTTTACACGAAAAAATAAATAAATACTACTTCCTCCGTTTATTTTTAAGTGTCGAATTTTTGGAAAAATTTTGTTTCTATTTATTTGTCGATTGTAAAGTTCAAGATCACATTAATTACTCTTTTATCAATTATATCCTTACTTCTCTCCTAATATTTAATGAATTTACACACATGTATTTATTGTAAAGTAGAAATGAAAAGAGGATAAAATAGGAAATCCTATAATTACTTTATTTAGAATCAAGAAAATTTAATGCATTCATTAGTTTTTACGAATAAACCTTAAACGACAAATAAAAAGAAACGAAGGAAGTAGTAGTAGTAGATTATTCATTAAGGTTAAAACAGTCATAAATAATGCTTACTGTTAAAAAAAAAAAAAAGAGTCATAAACAATGCTATTAATTTTTTTTTTATGTAGTACATAAGGGTAATGTGGTGAGGACAGCTATTTCTTCTTGAATGCTTTATTTGGATATTGGACGTGAGAAGAAATAGAAAAGTAATAAGAGAAAAGAGAAAATAAAAAAAAATAATAAGTAAAATTTTAAATTATTTAAATCAAGAGAAATATAAAAGAAAATGGGGGGGTTGAATTCTCTCTATATAATTAGATAAAAGAGTGAAGAAAAGAAATAATATTTTATGACCAACACATTTTTATCCACGCATTAGAAATACAAATATTTTCAATTCATTACTTCTAAGGATAACATAACATAGATAATACATATCCTTTTTACGTGATTTTGTGTCTTCTCACTTCTTTTCGTGTCTGAGGCATGGTCCCATCATTTTTTCCCTTTCTTATCTCATTTTATTTGACCCCAATCACAGAGAGGAGACCTTTTTTTTATGTGTTTTCTCCTTTCATTTCTTCTCTTTTTGCATAGTCTGGCGTAAATTTAAGAACTCGTCCTAGCATATGTATTTTTTCATTAAAAGTAATTAATGAATTTTATTACTTGATAACTTAAGCTTGGAACTTGAGTTGTCAAATTATAGAGAAAAATATTACTATAAGTCTATACTTATTTGTATTAGTTTCAATAGATTCTTCTCCTTACCATAAAAAAATTAAATTTCTTACTACTTGAATCAAAAAACATTAGTTAGTCAATAAAACCTTACTAAACATTGTCCTAACTTTTATAAGCATGGTTTAAAAGTACTCGTTCTAATAAATAAATAAGTTGGAAATAAACTTATTTAAGGAGCCGATTTTTATTTTATTTTTTCGTGTATTTAGATAACTTTTGAAAAAATGTACGGAAAAAAAGACAACTCTTCGAAAAAAAAATATAGTACTACTTTGAAAATTATTAACACTGATTTTTATTTTAACTAATTATTTTATTATCATAAAACCTTTTAGATGTATTTTAATTAAAACACTTTTTTTTTCTGAGAAAGGGCCAACGGTCCTATTAACCTATACTTAAATCTAAATATACATTCAGGAATTTAAAAAAATAAATAGATGCTATATCGTTAAAGTTTGCCTCTAATTATGAGATTAAAAAAATGTCTCCCTCTAATTCTGACATGAAATATGATTAGACAGAAAGCATAGGATGGTGACAACCGACATGGCAATAACTGCATATGCTATGCAAAGATACCAAAGTAAGAAGCAACAAAAGATGAAAGGATTAAAAAAAATTAACAGTTAGATGCTCAAACAAGGGAACTCATTCTCAATTCAAAGGCATAAGAATCCCACCTGTCGTGGAAGGTTCTTAATATTTCGACAAAATAGTGGTAGTTAGCACGTAACATGTAAGCTTGTCTACGTAGCTGGCCAATTAACCAAATTTGTTTTCTAATGCACGAATTCTATTGTACCCAACATATATATATATATATATATATATATATATATATATATGTTCGTCCATTCTAATTATTATTATTATTATTTTTTCCTTTTGTTTTACCAGGCCTCACACCCCTTTAGAATGTGACGCAAATTCTCATTTTAGTACTAATGTTGTCCCATAAGGAAATGCCAAATATGTTTCCTGGAGATCAAAGAAAAAGAAGCATAACCTCTCAAAGTTCTTTTTATTTTTATTTCCATATTCTCTAAGTATAGTGATAGATTATTTATTGAAAATTTAATGAAAAATCAAGATTTCTTGTTTGAAAAAGATGTCAAACTATCACCCTTTTTTTTTATTCTTTTCTATAATGTCTTTTGAGATATTCTTCTCTATAATTTGAAATAGAATTTTTCGGAAATGGGACTAGTTATTGTATTGGGCCTGGACCACCCGTTCACTCATATGGGGTTAAGTGCAGCTGAAATAAATAAAGAACCTGGACCAAAAATAAATAAATAACGAACATTGCAGAAAGAATAAGTGCACTCCCATCATCCCCTCACCATCTTCCCAAACACATTTAATTTTTTTTTCCATTTGACATTAATAATCTATGCAAAATCGAATCTTTTTTTTTTTCTATTTTCTTTTTATATATTTTGAGCTTATTATATATGTCTAGAATTCCGGCCAGCTAACCTTTTTCAAAACCATTCTATATGATATGCAGATATGCGCATATTCCACACCAATTCACTCCAACTTGCAATTTGCAAATTACATGTTTCTCCTACTTTTCTTTTTCATCTTTTCTGATCCCTTTTTGACCAAAAAAAAAAAAAAAGACAGTGATAATTAAAGTTAGATGAAAGCAGGTTCTGGAGGAGCATTCAGATGTTGATATTCATACCATATGTCATTTACATATTTTTAATGTTTAACTTTGTTAGGTATTGAAACTTATAAAATTTAATATACTGCTTTTTGAGTTGTAATAAATAATAAATAATAAATTGGGTCAAATAGAAAGAAATAGAAATAAAGGACCTTTCCAATTGTGTACATAGAACTTAATGCGTATAAACCTACTAATACAACTTCATAAATTCATCAAATCGTACCAATTGATTCTCTGCAGATTTTCTCTACATATGTGGAGCCATGGTGGGACTAATCATATGGAGTGTAAAACCTTTACTAGAGACTCAAAATTTATAGGAAAAACTCTCCAAAATTATTATTAATTACTAATATTTTTATTTAAAAAGTATAAATATAAATATAAGTAATGCTAATAGTAAATATTTTCCACCTAAAAGTAAGTTCAACATCTTATTATGACATATTCTCTATTTTTTAATGAGTAACTGCTTTATTTAATTCATTAGTTGACTTTTATTATTTAATTAAAATACATAATTTCTATTAGTTAATATCGTAAACGTTTCCTTAAAAAAAAATATACATACATATATATATATATATATATATATATATATATATATATATATATATATATATATATATATATATATATCGTAAACGTTAGAACTGACTAAAATACCAAACCATTAATTGGCATCAACGTTAATTACCTACTACGCATATGTTGCTTATGGAATATTATCAATAATTCCTATTGGTTTAGCACTAATAAGTTTTTTGAAAATGAAATTAATAAAATACTAGTCGAGTTCAATAATGTCTCAATAAATATTAAATAGATTGACTTTATTACTAATTAAAATGGTATAATAAATAAATTGATTATAATAGTCTAGTTAGTAATTTTACATCATAAAAATAATGGAAAAAAAAAAAACTTCAAAGAAAACTATAATAATTTTAATAAACCATTTTAATTAATTTTTTTAAGAAAAGTTTATCTTAAAATTGCTGTAAATGTCTATATATGAATTAAGCCAGCCTCGGATGAGGCCAAGATACCATTAGGCTTCAAACAATATATATTAGTATGCTTGTTTTCATTAGTTTGACGAGTTATAGGCTTATACATGAACTACAGTTGAAGAACGTTTTCTGAATTTTAGCCACTAAAGCATTCGAAATACTGTAAATGGATCACAATTATTAGAAACATGTTGTAAACAAGTCAAGCAAATGTCTGGGTGAAGATTAGTCTTGTACTCAAAGAGCACAGAGCTAATAATTATTATTAACCTCACTTAAACCTTTTCTGAGCAATTTGGTTGATCTCGTTCATAGAATAAAATAAAAACAAATATCTTTTAAATAATTAGTGCCATCAAGTAATGATAGGTTCTTTTGAATCTTTTGTCATTTAACACCTTTTATTTTTCTTTCAATAATTTTCTTTACGCTACTAACAAGTTGTTGGATCACATAGAATCAACCCTCTGTAATCATCCCATGCATGTGAGGGAAGGTAAAATTGTAAGAATGCCAGATTTGTTGTAGAACTTAAGGATGTCCGTGAACAGATTAGATTTTTTTTCCTATTCCTTTTTCAACCTTGTGCGATGGCGCCGCATTAAATCAAGAGAGACAAATCACAGCTCACCAAGTCCCAATCTTCAACCAAATCTCATTTAAATTTGTCGTATCCACTAGCATCTCAAATCCAAACAAAATATAGTAACTATTAAACTGTAGATAAATTTGCAAAACAAAATATAATATATAAAGTTACATTGAAATTGAAAAAAAAACGTAAAATATATTTATGTGAATCTCAAGTTTTAATATATATAGCACTAAAACTTAAAAGCTATTAATTACTTTCAAATCAATTAAATTAATAACCAAATACTCCGAAATTGAATGTATAATTAACGTTAAACTCCGAAATTGCACAAATAAAAAAAAAGAAAATTAATCTCCTCTCGTTTTTCGTGAGAATTTTCGCACTATACAAGGAAAAAAAGGAAGCCATATACTCTACCATTTTGAGACGGCGAATAAATCATACGTAATTTCTCTTTTTTTTTTTTTTTCTTAACCAAAAATAGATTCATTTTTTTCCGTCTAAAGTAACTTCCGTTACCGTTACCGTTGTAAAAATTGTCTAACTATCTACCATAACCTCCACCTCTCCGTCAACGTCGTCGTCACCGACATCTTCGCCGTCCTCGTCGAGCCACCGCTCCACGGGGGCGCACTCCGCCTTGTGCCGGAACTTCCAATCAAGCGCTTGGCACGCGCGTGAGCAATAATTCACCGCGCCACACACAGAACACCTTCGAAACTCGTGCTTCCTCGTCTCGGGCCTCCCGCACCCCGCGTGAGAGCACAGCCTCAGCCCCGGTCCCGGCGAACCGCCGCGCTCGGCGAACCACTCCGCCATGAACCGGCTCGCCGGGTGAACCTCCGGCGCCGGCACGTTGCATCCGAAATCACTGAGCAAAGGACACCCGGACCCTTGCCTGTGCTGCGGTTGAAGACTCCAACTCAGCCAGTTGCGCGCGTCGGCACCAATGGAAAGCACGGCGGCGAGCTCACGCGCGTTAGCCTGCACGAGAAAGCGCCGCCCCTCGGCGATGTTCTGCCGCACGCCGTAACCGTCTTGCAGGCAGTGGCCGAGCTCGCGCAGCGCGTCAACGTCGCCGAGAAACGCCGCTCTCGCGCACAACGCCACGCCGGCGCGTAAGTCCTTGTCGCTCTTCGTCCCGCCGCTGCCGTTGAATTGAATCACTGCTAGCGCGTACAGAGCCCGCGCGTGAGAGTTAATCGCCGCCTTCGCCATCAACGACGCGCCGCTCCCTCGGTTTTGCAAACAGTAGAACCGAATCTGCACAAACAAAACCAAATCAACAAATTTAGATTTGTCAATAACTTTAACAAATAACAAATTCTTCACACTTCACAGTATTTCCTCATTTCCTAACTTCGATTTTAGATTATTTTTTAGTTTAATTAGTATTATTATTAATACTAACCATGCCTAAAGTGTAGCAGGCTTCAACGTTTCCGGCATCGGCACAGATTTTGAGAAAACGATGTGCAGAATCGCACCAATCTTTTGCTTTAACAGCGAAAGTTCTCGGCGAGGCTTTGGATAATACAAGCGGATGAACTGCTAATCTGTTTAACCTCTTACAACTGTTCCACAAAACCAGAACGAATCAAAAACCGTTCAAAGAAAAAAAAAAATGTAAGAAGGAGAAGAGCGAGGGTTAAGTAATCACGCACGTGATTAAAACATTGACGAAATCGGAAGGTTTAGTGGCGGTGGAACTAAGCTTGCAGAAGATAGAGATTACGAGGTCGTCCGGCAAAGACTCGAAAAAATCGCAATCGCCGGCGGCGGCGGTTTTTTCCGGCGTTTTCTTCAGCCTTTTCCGGCTATAAATAATGGAGTCTCCGGGGACACGCATATGCATATGCATGTGCAGATCCTTGTTTTTCTTCGCAAGCCTCACATCGGAACACATCCTTGAGACAACTCCAGAATAACACGCTCCTCTCCTTGTTCTCATATCACTAACTAATCAAATCACTCTTTCTCCTTCTTCTTTTTTATGTGTCTCTCTGTTAGAGAGATGATAAAGAGGGAAGGGAAACCTAGGTAACAAGTTATATATAAGAAGAGTAATGTAATGTGATGTAATGAATCTCCGAACCCGGACCACAACAACATCAACGACACAGCCGAAGGTTTTTAAATACCTCTTGTGAAATTAACCGGACAGAAGAAATATTAAGGTGGGGCCGCGAGTACTTAATTACTGAAACAGCCCTAGTGTTGTCGTTTATGCTGGTCAAACATCGTTGACCCAGATCCGCACCGTCGTCGTGCGTTACTTGATGCTGTGAATGTTAAAATTGAAATTGGCTCTTATTTTGTACTGCCAAATGCTTCTCCCTTGTCTGCACGCCTTTGATTTTGAACAGTCTTTCTTTCCTCCTCTCTTTTTCTCTTTCTCTTTCTTTTTATATTATTCAGTATGTGAGTTTTTTTTTTTTTAATTTTCTTTTTTACAAAATAAGAAAGGAATGGGATTATGGGAGAGAGAAAGAAGAATGGGAGGGGAGACAGTAAAAATGGTGGAGTTTGTTTTGAAAGCGGTTAAATTTGTTGGGAGTGAAACAACTAACTTCAGTTATTTGAAAATTGAACTTCACCCCAGGTTTGAAACAACATACGTGATTCTCGCTAGCGCGTGTGAGACACGTGTGTCTTGTCGTGCGTGTCCCTTCGGAAGGTGTTTCAGCAGCAAGTGGCATTGGAGTGGGCAATTTTAGGTACCGAATCCTGGGCACTCGTTTAAGACCAAACTCATTTCGAGGTCAAAACTACGATTCAGCAACTGGTTCAGTTACACTCGTCTCTTTTACTAGCTTACCCCTTTATTTTGTTTTGGCAAATGCTAATCGAATACTGAAATTAAAAGAAAAAATATTTTTGTTGGGATGTGTAAAATTATGCTGTTCATAATTTTTTTGTGTTCTTCTATAATTTTTATAGTAAATATTTTCTCCTTTTAATTTCTTAACCAGTATCCTTAGGACATTGATTAGCACGATCCTTTTATTTTTATGGTCCCATCCCAATTTTTAAATATCTTCAAGGATTAAGGATTAAATATATTATTGATAAATATTAAAAAATAATATATTAATAAAATTTATAGTAATTCATTTTATCTAATAATTATTCATAAATATTAAAAAAAATAATATATTACATGAGTCAATTTTATTTTTAATTTGGTTGCTTTTTAATAGAATAAATTACATAGAGCCCCCTTGAGGTTTGTCCTCACTACACTCGATATCCCTTCATTTTTTAATCCTATATAAAACTCTCTAATTTTTGGACTTTCGTTATACCAACTTCCCTCTTAAGTGTAAATTGTTACACCGATCCCCCCTCTTAAGTGTAAATTCAGGGGTACTCAAAACTAATGTAAAAAAATGAAGGGGTACAAAGTGTAATAAGAGTAAATCTTAGGAAGATCCGTGTAATTAACTCTTTTTAATATGTATGAGTAATAATGATTAAAAGAATATTTTTTAGATGTTTAGTTAAATGTATTAAATTTAGCAATAATTACTTATTTTTTAATAATAATCATTTTAAAAAAATACATAAATAAAGTATTAATAACATTAAATATTACATTAATGTTCAGGTTGAAGTCTATTTTATTATATATTGTTTATGTTTAATTTATAATATATGTTATGAATAATAATAATAATAATAGGAATTAAAAAGAGAATTTTTAGATATTTTGTTAAATATAAAATAAATCTATAATTTTTTAGAAAAATCAAATATAATTTGATCTGCTAAATCTTATTGGGTTCGATCAAAGGTTATGATTGAACTTAATTTGGATATTTATATTGTTGAGTTAATTACTATTTTTAAAAATATATAATGTACTTTGTATGAAAAAAAGAAGTATATAATAAATATAGTCAACATGTATAAAATAAAGAAGATAATTGAGTAGAAAAATAAAGGCTTAATTGTAGATTTTGCCACCCAATTTTCATTATTTTGTAAATTTTACCATTCAAGTTTTTTTTTTTTACGAATTTTACCACTCAGCTTTCATTATTTTGCGAATTTTACCCTTCAAGTTATTTTTTTACAAATTTTACCATCCAACTTTTATCATTTTACGAATTTTACCACCTAAGTTTTCAATTTTTGTGCATTTTACCACCATGATGTTTCACAAAATTAAAAAGTTTTGAATTCTTTAACTTTTTTTTGTGAAATATCAGAGTGGTAAAATGCACAAAAATTGAAAACTTATGTGGTAAAATTTGCAAAAATAAAACTTGGATGATAAAATTCGCAAAATTATGAAAGTTGGGTGGTAAAATTTGTAATTAAGTCAAAAATAAATTGTGTTAAGTGAATTACATAAAAAAATTATAACAAAAAAGAAAATTAGTGAATACGAAAATTAATGATAATGATAATCAATTAAAGGTTGTGCATGAACTTGATTTAGAAATATACAATATTAAATTAATTACTATTTTTGAAATTATAAAATAAATATTATTAATGTGACCAATTTAATTATTCATTAAATTTATTTAGATTCATTAAATCTAATTTGTTTGATAAATGACTATGCATGAACCTGATTTATTTTTTTTTACTACAAAAAGATCATATCATTTCATGCATAATGGTAGCAACAATACAATCAGGAGGATACTCATAAAATTGAGGACTAGCATTAATGCATGAACCTGATTTGAAAATATATATTACTAGCTTAATTATTATTTTGGAAATTGTAAAATTATTGCGAACAATTTAATTCATTAAATATAATATTTTCCTGTTTAAAAAAAGTATGATTTGTTATAAATCTGATTAATTTCAATTTATTTGCATTCATTAAATGAAATTTTTTCCGTCAAATATGTGCACAAAATTGATTTTTTTAAATATTTTAAATCAGAGCATAAATTGTATGATAAATTACATTAATATGAGCAATTTAATTTTTTATTAATATTAAATATGATTAAATCAAATAAACGGCTATTATTAATAAAGAGTCTTATATTTATCAATTAGTACTTGATATAATTTTATTTTATATATTTAAATAATATTTAGATATATTACCTCTGTTCCTAAATATAAGACTTTTTTCTATATAAAAAATTTGTCCCTTTTTATAAGACTATTTTCAAGTTGTCTCTTGCATTAATAATCTTTTGACCAAAATACCCTTAATTACTTTACATTGAATGCTATAAATTAATAAGATAAGTATATTCTCTCTCTTATGAGAATTTGAGAAGATGACCGACACTCATTTATTAATTAGGTAGAAAGTAATTAAGTGGAAAGAGGGAGATGATGAGACATTGAGTCCCAATAATTGTAAGGGTAATTTTGGAAAAATACTATAAATTGTTAACAAATTTAATGTAATTAACTAAATTAACTAACTTTCTTAAAGGGTGTGAATTAGGTAAAAGAGTAACACCCTAGTTTTTCTTTTCAAATTATAAAAATATATTAGTTATTATTAAATATTCTATTTTGTTGCTTTTAATTAAATTAATAAATAATTTGGGAATATGTTTTGGGTTTGAAATTGAGAAAAATGGATTTTTAGAAAATAAAAGGATTTTATGAGCTGATGATCTTTAAGTCACGTGTTGAGCTTTAGGCTCTATAAGCCCAACTTGCTTCTAGAATTGTTTCTTTAAAAACCTAGTATTCCTTCTCTTTTTGCTCTCTTTGGGAATCATGCCGTCAGAACCATGAACGGAGGAGTGAAGGGAAATCACAAAGGATTGTCGTTACTTGAACCCTTGTTGTGAAATCACATCTTTCGAGGTAAGGAGGAGTGAGATTATCTCCCTCATGGATATGACTATGGTCGGGGGTAGCAGGGTTGACCCTAGACCCCAATTGGTTGTATATTTTATGTTTTAAATTCAATTGGATGGGTTGTGAATACCCTGAAGCATTTTTACTAATTTGTTGTTGTGATTTGATTACATGAGTGTTTGATTGTGACTTTGTATTTTCCCCCTTTTGTGTCATTTAGGGATTTTCGATTAATTATATTTAAAAAACATATATATTGGGTATGATTTCTAATTAAACAGCTGAATTATCTTATCTCTGTGTAATTTTGCTCGTTGTTCTTGGAGCACCTTAAATTTATTTTCCGTGACAGTGTTTTGAATTCGCTTATCTCTGGACACGAAGTGTATCCACTGGCGGGGAAGCTAAGGTCTACACTTTACTTATATTAGTATAAAATGATAAAAAGAAAACGGCAGTAGTCCTGATTGATTTGAAATCGAAGAAGTTTTCTAATTTTATATGCATCTAGTTTTTCTTTTTAGAATCCTAATGCAGCCTGTACGTATGTATATAGATACATTTAGTTAAAAAACTTATTCAAATTTCTTTATCGGGGTTTAAGGTTTGTTCATACACGAGAGTGTGATTAATAGTCTGGTTGTAGTTAACTTGAAATTTACATTTCAATAGCATGTAGGAAATTGAGGTTCCAATTATATATATATATATATATATATATATATATATATATATATATATATATATATATATGTGTGTGTGGGTGTGTGTGTGCGCGCGCGCGTAAAACATGTTTTGAGATTTCAATTTTGTATTGATATACATATGCCTTTAATTCATTTCACGTGAATCATGATCCATAATTGGTGCCTAGACTAGTTTTATAAATATTTATGTTAATTTTACATTTATATACATTTCGGTTATATATATATATATATATATATATATATATATATATATGTTTATTTTATTGTTATTAATTGTGTTTATGATGATATAGTGTTGCTATATGGCATGGTCTTGAAAATTGTTATTACATTAGAGTTTGGAAACGTGATGGTTTAATTGGGTGCATAAGTGTATGTTGTGCCACGTGCACATTGTTATGAATGTTATGCTATGCTTGGTATGAGTGAAATATGTATGTTTAGGATGCCATGGTGTATTGTTGATATAAATAAATGAGGATCAAATCAATACAAGGTAGGATCCTCCACGTGATAAGTTAAAAAAAAAAAAAACATGAGCATTTGTGTGAATCATGCATCATACCATGACATGTATATGTGTTTTCGAAAGTAGTTTATGAACCTAACGGGGGAGGCTATGAAGAACTCGTTGAGTTCTAGTCTTGGGTGTTATCTGGTTTGGAATCTCCTTTAAGCTCGTGCTGATCCCGTGGATTGGAGTATCCTTGCAAAGCTGGGTAACCCTGACGAGCTGCTAAGGGTATCATCCTGGTTGAGACTGTTAGTGTAGGATGTCCATGATGTGGCTATTCGTCGACTGCACATACTCCCAGACTACTTTCACAAAAGAGTTTTGAATGGTACCTAATGCATATAAAGCTAAGAGCATAAAACAGATTGCATTGCATGAATACTTGGTTGTGACTGTGCTTGACATATGTGAATGCTAAGAGATAATTGTTATGTGTTTGTGTAGCTACCTGTCTCCATTTTCATACCACAAACATGTAGTGAGATGTATCTCACTCCCTTTGTTCTGTGTTTTTCTTGTGTATGTGTTGGTGACAGGTGATGTCCAGCAGGACCAAGATGACATTGCTAGAGAGTAGGCACAAGCCTTCCTTTATTGTCTTTTATTTACATTTAAAGTGAGGTTGTAAAGCTTTGATAAATTGTGATTTTGGGGCTGAATTAATGTTATTATTTTTTTAAGTTTGATTTTATTTTAATATAACCTTTTGTATGGCCTTTGGAGTGTCAAAGGTATTTTTTTGAATTAAATAAGTATTTATGAGGTTTATTTATGTATGGTTTGAGAATTTGGTGTTCTTTATTTGCGAAAATTTTTCTTGAAAAATCGTCTTTCTTTTTCGCAACGTAATATTTATATTTAATAATGTATTTGGGGTAAAGGGTGTCACAATTGAGTCATAATAATTGTAAGGGTAATTTTGAAAAAATAATATAAATATTTAACAAACTTAATGTTATTAACTAAATTAACCAACTTTCTTAAATGGTATGAATTAGGTAAAAGATTATTATATTTAAGGACGGATGTAGTAGTTGTTAAATTTGAATGCATGATATAATTAAAAAAAAAAAGTCATTACATCAATTTTGACTTGTCAATTGAATTCTTTACACATATAAAATGTCAATGATTGTTATTCCTTTTTAAGTCAATATTGATTGCATTTAAATTATTTTTCCTTAAATATAGCATATACTAATTAAATTATCTATTTATTATGTTATCTTGGGTCAATTTAGTGAGAAAACTTAATTATTGTAAGAAATTAAGATTATAAATCTGAATTGTATAACTATATAGGAATAGTCAAAAATTAAATATTAATCAGTGGACATATAATTACTTAAAAAAATCATGTCTATCTTTCTTTTCAAAGATGATTTAGTAATTTAGATATAGTGTGTTTGATATAATTTTTCTTGCTTCAAGTTTTCACATAATTGACGCCTGTATAGCCTCTTTTGACGCGGAACCAAACATGCAGATATAGTTTTCAACTAATCCAAGTGTTCTCACAATAGTCTATACATAAACGAAACGTATCAAATAATAACATTTCCCATAAACATATACAATTAGATGATATTTTAATGATCAATATTAAAGAAAATATACATTATTTTTTTTAATAGCAATGTGGCCAAACACCTACTTAAAATCTTGTCTTGACTATCTACATATAATTGTAAAACACAATATTATATATATATATATATACTCCATTCATCCCTATTTATAAGACCATTTTAACTAATTCACACCCTTTAAGAAAAGTAGTTACTTTATTTACTCACATTAAATTTGTCAATAATGTGTATTGTAGTTCCAAAAGTACCATTAACTTTTTTGAAATGAATAATCTCTCTCCACTTAATTGCTTATCATCTAATTAATTAATTAATGTTTTGAAAGAGAATAATTAATTAAGGATACTTTAGGGAAAAAAAATAATTGATGCATCTAGAAATGAGAAAGGGTATTGGAAAAAGGATAAACAATTTTCTAAAAAGGGTACGGATGGAGTATATATATATATATAGAGAGAGAGAGAGAATTACTCTAATTTTAACATATTTTATACAAATCAATAAGTTATTTTTAAATTTTAATCAACCAATTAAATTATTTGAGTTAATATCTTGTTAGATTGATTAGAACGTTTTGTAACACTTATTAACAGAATAATTTTTTTACAAATATTTATCATAAATTTATGTAAAGTGTATGTAATTACTTTAATTTTGATATGTTTTATTGTAATCAAATAATTTTTATTGATTAAATGTTTTTGCAACAATTATTTACATAAGTTATTAGCATATTTATTTGTAATGATTTTTTTACTATTTATATTATTATATAATAAATAGTAATAGTTATCTACTATTTGTTACTAGAATTTTTTTTTTGTAAAAAACTAATTAATCTATTTATAACTTTTGTAAATAATTTATGCAAATGTTTTAATCAATCTAAGAAAATATTAGCTCAAATAATTTAATTGATGGCTTAAATATATTTTTATTCCCTATTAAATTAGTGAGTTTTGATTTTAGTCTTTATATTTTTTTCTCTTTAATTTTCATCTCTTAAAAAGTTTAAATTTTGTTTTTGAGAACAAGGATAAGTTCCCGTTGGTGGTTTTAAGAAATGGTTTTTCCCATGTTTTGAGAATTAAAGATCTCTTACGTCGCTGTGTTTGGTTTAGAAAAGAGAAATAGAGTAAATGAAAATAGAATAGAGATATTTTGAATAAGAAAAAATAAAGTTATATGTTGTGTTGTTTGTTTTAAGAAAAATGGGTGAGAAATAGAGTAGAGATAATATTGTAAAGTTGTTTAATATAGATGAAACAAGAAGGAGAAAATTAAATACACATACAAAAATCGATTATAATGCACAAATAATCAATTAAAATGCGTAAATAATCGATTATGATACACAAATAATCGATTAAATTGATGTTATGACCCTTAAAATCAATTATGATGTATAAATAATCGATTAAATTGGTCAAAAAAATCGATTCTTTAAATGAAATAATCAATTTTTACTGTTTGAAATGATTTTTGAGAAGATAAAACTTTGTATTTTAACTCTCTTCAAATTCATTGGTACCAAACACTTATACTTCATTTCCGTTTGCGGTATATTAATTATGTCCGCACAACCGAACAGAGCCTTAGGTGTGTGATCTCAAGTGGGTGAGTGGAGTGTGAGGAGCATCCTAGAATAGGTTATCAAGGTAGCATTCTTTGAGCATAAAAATCTTGTTGCATTGTAAACTTTGATTTGATAATGGAAAAATCTCAAGCGACGCTTGAGGATTGAACCAGGATACATGCAACATGGTTACATCTTTGTCCCCATTATTTTGTGGTAAGTCAGTTCTACATTTCTTTCCACAACAACTTCATAGAAATTCCAACAAATAATTTTGCAAATCATAATTTCATCCACGATCGTATTCGCATTAATGAGAACTGTCGTCATCAATGTAATATATTGTTCCCAAATTCTTTGTTAAGACTAAAAATAATTACTTTATTTTAAAAAAAAATTATCTAAAATGGCAACAATTATATTTTTTAAATAAATTACAACCAAATGCATTAATACAAATATATTAATTAAATTATAGTTGGCGAATTATGATTTGATATAAAAAAATATATTTTTATTTAAATCGTGATTTGAGCGTATTAAAGAACAACTCTAGCGATTTTCTTAAATATATTATCTATACAGATGGAACTTAATTTATATTTTCTAAATCACGTATTTTGCTAATTAAGTTAATTTTTCGCTCAAAAATAGATGTTTAACCATTCTTGCATGGAAACGTGGCTTATGGGGAACGTCCGTAGGACCTTAATTAACGTAAGAACCGTAAACAAAGAGTGTCGTGGGCAGTCGCTAATGTGTCATGTTGTCTCAGCAGTTGTAAGTTGTAACGACGTTGAGTATGGAAATTAAGAAAAGGTTGTATTAGGCTATTAGGAGATGTGGACAATGTTGGAGTCCATAATAGAGGTCACCAATCTCAATCTCAATCTGAAAAGCTAGATGGGCGAATGGGACGTGTGGGTAGGAGATTATAGCAACTCCTACTCACTCTATCCTATCTATTTATCTATCGCACAAGCACAACCTATCAGCCTACGATCTATCTACGCCAACCCAATCCCAGACCGTACTTGCATTGCTTGTACCCCCCTAATCTCATTCCCATCAGATCTTTCCAATTTCGATTAGCCATCTTCACTACGCGACACAACACATAGCCTCCTGTCCTACCTGTATGTATATCCACACAAACAAACATCTTTAAATACTTATTTAAATTTTACTAGTATTAAATAAGGGTTTGGTTAAAGTGAAGTTAAAAATGCATGAAATACTGGTGAGAAAGTCTTCTTTACTTGCTGTAGCAGGTTAGTTACTAGTTTTTAACCTGCTGTAGCAGGTTAGCTATTAAGAAAAAAAAATTTATTTAAAAAATAAAATTATATAAAATTATTATAATAATTTTTTTTTTTAAAAAAAAGTAGGAATCACCGGTAGTATTTGAACAAATTACCTACTATATAAAATTATTATAATAAAAATTAGAATAAAAATTTTCTCATTTTTTTAAAAAAGTAGGAATCACTTGTGGTACTTGAACAAATTACCTATTATATAAAATTATTATAATAAAAATTAGAATAAAAATTTTCTCTTTTTTTAAAAAAAATAGGAATCACAGGTGATACTTGAACAAATTACCTACTATAATAGATTGGTTAACCGAGAGAAAAAAATCATTTTTTTATTAAATGAAATTATATAAAAATTATTAAAAAATATTTTTTTATATTTTTTTTCTCTCGATGGAGCATAAGAGAAATAAAAAAATAATTTTTTTTCTCCCGATTAACCAATCTATTATAGTAGATAATTTGTTCAAGTACCACCGGTGATTCCCACTTTTTTAAAAAAAAGAGAACAATTTTATTCTAATTTTTATTATAATAATTTTATATAGTAGGTAATTTGTTCAAATACCACTGGTGGTTCCTACTTTTTTTTTAAAAATAAAAGAAATTTTTTATTATAATAATTTTATATAATTTCATTTTTTAAATATTTTTTTTTCTTAATGACTAACCTGCTACAGCAGGTTAAAAACTAGTAACTAACCTGCTACAGCAGGTAAAGAAGACTTTCTCACCGGTGCCTTATGCATTTTCAACTCCACTTTAGCCAAACCCATTAAATAAATAATACTTATTCATGAATCTAAGATGGATTAAGGGTGTGTTTAGATTTCGGTGAGAGTGTTTTAAAAATATGTTTGAAAGTAAAATCAATCATATTTGATTACCATTTAAAAGTATATTTAAGAATAAATTTATTTGAAAACTCAATTTGGAAGAAATAATATTTGAAATATTTTTACAAATTTGGTTTACAAACTTAAGTTTAACCCAAAGTTAAGTTTATAAACTTTAATCCAAATGTGTACTAAGCTGACATGTTCAAGGTGTGGACCAAACTGAGTTGAAGTGAACTATGGTCTTAAACTAGCCTTGGTCGATGTTGACTAAGATATATAGTCTGACTCTCCAATAAGGTTGAGATAATGAAAAAATGGATTAATACTAGTAAAAGGTATTTTGACATTTAAGTAAGTGGAGATTCTATCAAAATAACATTATATATTAAATAATTACTTGATGTAATGATGTTTATAGTATTCACAAGATTAAGAGATGAGTTGAATTTTCTAACATAGAATTCAAAGATTTTCATGAGTGATAATATTTTATCTTGTGTGATTTATTGCTATCGAGCGTATGTTAAGATTTTTATATCCAGTATTAACCTTAGTTAACACGTGATTTTGGATAATAGTAGGGCTTAGACCCAATATGTAACACTTATAATACTTTTTTTTAAGCAATACTTATAATACATATTAGTATAAATTCATATTAGTATACTAACACTTATTATGCATATTAGTATAAATTCATAATACTTGTTTAAATATTAAATCAGCAAAAGTTAATTTACCGTAAAATTGTTAATATGTAATTTTTATTGTTTATTATTATTTGGAGAAACCTAAAAACTGAACATAAATTGTTAGAGTTGGAAATAATAACGGGGAAAATGCAGTGCAGTGTAGATATTATATCTGATATTAAATAAATAAATAAATAAAAATCTAGCATTGAAAAACAAAGAATAATAGAGTACTAGAAAAACAAAATATGCATTTGAAAGCAAAGGTGGAGAGGAGAGCCGTGTTCAGGTGTGACCTGCTGGCTGCTACTGTGGGTGCCTTCTCTTTGTGATAAACAAGATATGCATCTTATCCGCATTTTGTCTTTTTTTATTATTCATCCTCGTTATTCTCTTCTGCCACCAAGAAAGGTTACCTCTCTTTCCTCTTTTCTTTCTTTCTTTTTATGTGACGTATACATATGTCAATTGTCCCGATGCTTTCTTCTGTTAACGTCACTGCTGCTGGAAACAGCAATTGAACTGAAGGAATAAAGAAAAAAGATTGCGAATAAATGGATTGTGTCACAAGTTTTTTTTTAACCAACAAATTAATTTAATTAAAAAAAAGAGAGCATAGGAGTAAAATCCATGAAATCTTACTCTAATTCATGTTCAAGACCTAGTTTAAGTTTTGATCAATTTCAACTAATTTTCCACTTCCAGGACATCGCCACCTCTGAACCATTTCTATGTAATCCCAGCCACTCATAACAGCAATAAAATAAAATAAAATAAAATAAAATGGCCACTGGTCTCCTCATTACTGTTGCAGAAAGCGCATTTGCAATCATGGTTAGCATCAAATATTCCTCTTTTCTTTTATCAAGAAATATTCTCCGAGCACAAGCTGAAACTTTTGAAGGATTTTTGTTTTTAACCAAAATCTTTTGAATAAAGATTTGTCGACCACTTCAGTAATTGTTTGTACTACATCATATATATGTAGATTTAACAGTACAGTTTCCTGATCATCTATCCAGCTTTCATTTTCACCAATTTGCAAAAGCTTGGCTAGCTAGAAGAAATAATTGATCACAGTACAGCCATGAAGTCATCCATTATTGGATTGTGTAACAAGTTAATATAAAAATGCTAGAGGCAAAATTGAAGACTCCACGACATCACATGACAGCTTCATCGTTTCATCCATATGCACATTATGTATTGAGAGAAATTTCTTCTATAAAAAAAAACATTTTAAATTTGTTTTTAAGTATAAATATCGGGAATTCATGTTAATAACCTGATACCTTAGGTTATTTTATTAATATTAAAAAGAATAAATTACTTTTATTAC
Source organism: Pueraria montana var. lobata (assembly GCA_026413185.1). Classification (NCBI taxonomy): domain Eukaryota; kingdom Viridiplantae; phylum Streptophyta; class Magnoliopsida; order Fabales; family Fabaceae; genus Pueraria; species Pueraria montana. Next base: position 20,310,580 of record CM048648.1, on the reverse strand, counting down.
ATCCAACATCCTTCCAATTTTGAACCTTACAAAAAAATTCTTAATTTTTAGATTTTTATTATACCGACCCCTCTTCACAGACATAAATCATGACACTGATCCCCCCTCTCAATTTAAAAAAATATTACACTTAGTTTTCCTTAGGGATGTTCAAAGTAATGTAAAAAAATAGAAAAATGCTAAATGTAATACGAGTAAACCTCAGGGAGGTACGTGTAATTTACTCTATTAAAAATCAATACATATTATTCAACAAAATTATATTTATGGAAGTAATCTTAATATCTAATATATTTTTGGATTAACATGTAATACTATCTCAGTTCCTATTTATAAGACCCAAGTTAAAAGTAGTGTTTATTCATTTTTATATGATCCAATCCACAATATCTCATGCATTAATTATTTTCAGACTAAAGTATCCCTAATTAAATAAGAGAGACATTGTATTGATAGACTTTTAGAAGAGAGAGAAACATTAATGACAATAGTATTTTTGGAAAATCATATAAATTTAGGACAAATTTATTGCTATCAACTGAATTAACTAACCACCTTCCTTAATCTTGGTGAATTAGGTAATTGGGTCTTATAAATAGGAATAGAGATAGTATTTTTTTATGGAGTTATAAGGTTGACTTGGTGGTGAAGAGATAATGAAAGGAGATGTCGTTAGTTCGAATATCTCAACTAACAAAAATTAACAACTAATATTGACCGAGTGAAGGAAGAAGAAAAAGGTGTTTTAATATAATTAAATGACTAAGATTCCCTTATTTTTTTATTGAGGATATTTATATATTTTTATAAAATATTTATTTTATTTTCTTTTATTTTCTACACAATTAAATAAGGGGAAAGAGACGTTTTAATTTTCTTTTCTTTTATCTTCTTTTCAATATCTATCAAGTAGTAAGTTAGAAACTTATCTTAATTTCAATTCCTTTTATTTCCTTTTCACTTTTTTTTCCTAAACACAACATACACTAATTAATGTTGACTACTACAATTGCGCAAGCGATGGCTTGTTTGTTAGGAGAGAAACTATTAAAAAGGTAGGCTAAAGCTGCAATCCAAGTAAAGTCCAAGAGTAGGGGGGAATGCCATTGCAAAATTGCACAACTTTCTTTCTTTCTCCTAATTTTGGACAGAATCAGAAGTTGTAAGTGGGGCCCCTTTTTTTGTTGGGAGGTTTCTGGACAGGTAAGTTGTTCCCTCTCATTGATGCACGGCTCTTGTCCAAAAATGCCACGCGGATGCATTTTGAGGCACATCCTTACGGTGCTGTCACTAGTCTCACATGCCACGCAAGACAATTTTTGAAGACGAGTACATGCTAAGTGTCGCAACGCCAACTCTGCTTGCTCCCTCGCACCCTTCTTCCCTTCATTTTTCCTTAATGAAAGAAAAATGTATCAAACAATACTACTACTACACTGTCACACTAACTATTTATTGCTTGCTTTTGTGTGTGTTTGTGTATAACTGTCGTACATTAATTTTCTTCTCCATCGAGCAAATTACACTTGGAAACGTAGAGATTTGTTTCGTCAATGGTTGATGATTTTGCCTTCTTGCTTGAGACCAATTATTCTGTCTCTTGCTTAATGTATCGCAATTAATAGGGAAAGAGTTGGTATATATAATGGTATGTGTATGATTTCTAGATGCTTGTGTAGATGGTATTAGCATTCATTTAATAAAGATAAGGAAATATATATGTGTTATTCATATTTCACAATAATATTTCTAAACCATGCAAATGAAAAGAATACCAAATTTCTTAAAATTAGACAACAATTATTTAACTAATTAAAACCTTTTTGTATGTAACTATAAACTCAGGCAGAAAGAAAAACAAAACTCATTTTAATACTACAGCTAACATTTGTAGTCCACAATATACTTGAATAAAATTCCTATAAAAAAAATGAACGCGTTTAACATGTATATGTGTTGGTAGGTCCAATGAGTCATTTCTTTAATACACTTTATGCATTTTATTATAATTAGTGTCGTTAAATTTTGTTTTTTAATTTATTAATGAATAGAAAATTGTGTTTTGGTTTATACTTATCTTATGTTCAAAGGTCTACAATGCTTTACTACTCTATATGAAGTGACACAAGACTAAAGAGAATGTATGTTCACAATTTTCACTCCCCAAAAATTGATGCAATCGAATCATATTGTCCATTTTTTATGCAGACTCACAATTTGTCATAGTTTATTAAAAGAAAGTGGATCGTACAGCATTATACTCTAGAAGTATGTCCTTGCATTTTTTTTAATTGTCACACAGGGATTCGCATATTTTTACATCTTAAATAAATAAATCAAGTAATTCTTGTATACTAGTGTGTGTAAAAAACGTGGATTTGATTACCAATGCTATGTATAAAAATCCTAATTTATAATGGAAGTGGACTTTACTCTAGGGTTCGGCTGAAGTTAGAGCCTATTAGTATCTCTGACAGATATGCGGCAGCACGAAACCCAATATGGTTTCACCATAGAAGTATCAATATTGATATTTTTGAAAATGTAAGTTTGGATTGCCGTAACGGCAATCCAAATATGCACTTAGTTAATCATTGAGACACTCCCAATATTTTCATATCAGGAGAATTTTTTAAAGTTTGTTGTCTAGTAGAAAAAGTGTTGTCACGAGAATTCAAACTTACATCAATGAAGAATGTGAGAATTTATATCGGATCTTTAACCACTTGTGTCAACTTACATTATTTGTAATAATATGTCAAATAACGTAAAAACGTAACTAACATACACATGTATTTTTTTACATTCCATTGTATTTTTTTATTTCCTTAATTTGATAATGTGTATTTTAATTCTTCAAGCTTTTTTTGAACGAATTAAGTATTTCTATTTTTAAAATTAAACAAATTTAATTCCTGAATTAATTATTTTTCTATTTAGAACTCTTATATTTTCTGTTTCTGTCTAAATAATCGGAGGAGTTTATGATAGGTTTGATATATGAAATAAGTTAAAATATTTATAAGTAATAAATTTAGTAAAAAAATAATAATTTGAAGGTTTTATAAAATGTGATATTAAGGTTTGAAAAGGAAAAGTATGCATTTAAAAAAAATGAAATTTGATGTTTTGGTTGAAGGGATTTTTTTATAGTATAGACTATAGGTATCTTCCAATGAATGTAATCCTGTGTTAAGTTAGAATAACCCGCTCCAATTAATCTACGCACTCGATTGGTGATTGGTTGATGATTTTGAAGTAGAAGGTTTAAACAATTTAATCAATTCAATTAATAAATATTTTGAGTAGAAAAATGAGAATTTAAAAATTTAATGTAAATGAAAATTGATGACAGGACTAAATTTACCTAATTTTAAAAGTAGAGAAATTTAATTTGCATGAAAAATAATTGGAGAACGAAAATCATGATTTGGTTAAACTGCAATGAAACTAATGTATTTTTTGGTAAAAGAACTTAATGAATAACTGAGAAAAGTTAAAGAAAAAGTTTATTATGATCTTAGTTACTTATGTATTCTTTTAATTTTTTTTTCTGATCATAATTGATTGTTTACTAATATTTTAGTAAATATTTATTTTTATATAACTAAAATTTATAATAAATAAACATTGATGAACATATCATTATATTTTGATTTTACAATAAATAATTTATATTGTGGTATAAGGTTATTTTTAATTATTGGTAATTTTTAAAAGGATTATTGAAATTCAATTTTTGTTTAAAAAAAAGATAAATTGAAAGAGATAAGTAATTAAGAAAATCAAATTAAAATTAAAATTAAAAATTATTTGAAGGAAATAAAAAATCAAAAAATTAAATTAAATGTTTAATATATAGGATTTTTATAAGAGATGTGTATAAAGATAAAAAGAAAGCAATTATGAGATAATTGAGATGCTTTATTAATAAGGATGAGAATAACTCATAAAAACATTCTCGTTTAATTTTTTTTTAGAAATACCTTCATTTAAGAATAACTTCTACAAATATTTATTTAAGAATGATTATTTGTATTTATTTACTTTTATCAGCAATTATTCGTAATAATCTTTATAAAAAATTCATACATCATATAGCTAGTATACTAAGATAATTATCCCTAACTTTCTCCTAGATTTGATAACTTTTATTGACTCAATCGCTCTTATCTTTTTTTCCTTCATAATTATCTTAGTTGAAAGAATATGACCGATGATTAAAATTTGACAACGATGGCCACCAAAATAGCCATTAAATGGGGTTCATCTGCACGAATATGTGGCTATATAATGAACCTCCATCAGGCGTCGAAAGGGAAATCACGGGTAATGCCACTGGATTTTGACACCTAAAAGCGGGCCACAGTTTTCTATATAGGGGCAAAAGAAAAATAAAATAAACGATGTGTTGCATTTCATGTCACATGCTCCATTCATCCCGCAGTAGCTTTTCTAATCAGTTAGGTTGACTACGTGCCCCCTATAATTGCCGCTCATGGAAGAACTAGCGCACACCACCATGCATGCACCAACTTCAAACTCAATTGGTGCTTGGAATCACTGTGTGTCTCATATTTAATTCAACAATAATTAATGTTTTTTATAATAATTTGTTATTGTTATCATATTACTCATTTTTACTTTATATTTTTCTACCTTTATCTTTGTTATAAAAATAATTGTGAGAAATTTATGTAGAAATAGTATATAATATCCCCAAGCACATGAAACTTTGCCCAAAGTTAAACATAAAGTTAATAACGTACCAAACAGAAAAGGGTTAATTTGTGCTATGATTGCGTCCACGAATGCGGGTGAGAATTGCGAGTTGGGAGGAGGTTGGGATATTTTTAGAGTGTTGGATGGTGATCATGGTTGACGTACAAATATGTCAATCTCATTCCTCAATCCGTACGCAGATGGAGATTCATTCACTCACTCACTAATAAATTAAAAAGGGATTAAACTAACAAGTGAAGCAACAAAGATCACTTCATTTATAAACCACTGCACGGTGCATGCCTCCATATACATCTATCTCATCACTGAAGTGTGAGGAGTTTGGAGACAAATGCAGAGGATGTTGCTTGACGCATTTGCCAAATACCACTTGTTCTCGTAAGGGTCCCTTGTGACTGGTGTGTTAGAGTATGTGCACGTGATGCACCATCTAATATAAACCAAAGCAAAACGACGGTTGAGTGTTGAGTATGCCCTAAGCTACATATTGCTTGTTTAACTAGCTAGTGTTACACACACATGTGTTATGTACGAGTGTCATATCATTTATTATAAAACCACTTCAACTTCAATTCAAACTTGTAACTATATCCATTGAGCCTACCCGGTTGGTTCAGATTGTGGTGAGGCACCAAAATAATAATTAAACAACTTATTTTATTATTCAAAAATTAAGTTGTATTGTAAAGTAATGAAATGATAAGATTATGGTTATTGTTATATTTTTTTTTATTATGAACAACGTACACTTACTAATATAGTACTCCCTCCGTTCCAAATTATATGACGTTTAAGGTTTTGGCACAGGTATTAAGGAATGCAATTAATTTGTTGAATTTCCTAGAAAATATTAGGTAACTTCCTAATATACCCTTTATCTCTCTAATTAATTACTCATAGTACACTACTCTCACTAAGTATTAATTAAGGGTAGTCCTGGAAAAAGATATTTAATACAGCATTGGTTTTGTAAAACGACATATATTTTGGAATACATTTTTTTCTCTAAAACGTCATATAATTTGGAACGGAAGGAGTAGTAATATACAACTACAATAGTCATATTGAAGTCAACGTGAGGGACGGCAGGGTTGTCGGTCCCCATGCCCGTGCTGCATGCAGCCAAAGACTCTTCATTGTACTGTAACTTTTCGAATCGGGAACCACTTTACCCCTATGAAACTTGTAGATTAATTTGCTCTCTGCTGAAAACGAGTCATCATATATATAACCGACAATATATATACAAAAAATGTACTATAACCGACAATTAATTCTAACCACATATGTATAACACGTACGTGTATATTATGCAGCGTACGTAGAGATAGTCTTTCGTGCTACACACCTTTCTCTTCTCTCACATTATTGTTTAGGAAAAAGAGAGCAATTATTAAGAATCTCATCTTTCCCAGTTTCCCTTTTCTCTAGCCAGGGCTGCTAATTAACCAAATTATCTCATAATTACTTATGAATTTTTAATTTGATAATTAATTCATAGAATTTGGTTTGTGAATTTTTTAAGATGCAAATGGAGCTCATTAAATATATGAACTAAACTTGTAGTATTCTGTTTCTAGTTAATGTTTTGCTTATAAAAAATAATGTTTTAGTTTTCAAAAAAATTAAAACATACTAATATCTTTTTTATCTAAAAACTAATTAATAATAGATTGTGAATTCAAACTGTCCAAGATTTAAATAAGTTTGACTAGTAACTCATGCAATTTGAGATGATAAGTTAAACCCAAGTGTAATTTTTTTTATTAAACTGAAATAGAGTTTTGAATGAGCTAATTCTTATTAAGATGAGTCGAATTATTTAGGTCCTACTTTGTTCCTTTTTTATTTTTTGCTCATATTATTTTCGGGCCTACCTTTTTTTCCTTTTCTAATACTATTTGCTCCAAAAAAGGAAGTGTAAGGGGAAGGGTACGGTAGTGCAATTAATATGTACTCTCTCATTTGACGTTGTAGAAAAGAAAAATATTTTTACTTATCTATCATTTTAAAATTATAACATAATTTTAACTAGTATTTTCTTAGATCTTCTTTATATAAATAAAAATAACGATATGAAGTGTTGGATAACAAATACGATAAATAAATAAAAAATTATAAATTACACATAATTTTATTACAGATAATATTATTAATTATATTTTTTAATTTATGCAATATAATATTCATTTCGAAGTTACAATTTGCTTGTTCACTTCTCGCAAGAGTAAGGGTCAAAAGCTCAAATTTATTACTGAACCGTACAGCTAGCAATAGCATGTGAACGTTGCCTTCTTGGTTTGAAAAGTTTCAAGGATGTACACTACTGACGCCACCTACCTAAACCCTCAGATTCCACGTATTGGCATTTAGCGGCAAGCAAATACTAGCAATCTCATCATATTAATTGTTGATTCGTCCACTTTACTCTTTACTGAAAAAAAACAACTCATTGGCAGTGAAGTGGTAAGAGATTTTTTCTTTTTCTTTTTTCCCCAATTCATTATCAATTGAGTAACTTGATGGGGCGAATCAGACAGATATCATGTTATCAATTGGCGAATCTGAATCCATAGCTTGGATAAATAAACTATATATAGAACATGTGGTTTTCTTCAATTTCTAGCTAGCCAATTCAAATGAATTGATCAATTCTCACGACTTTGGCCGTGTAAGCAAGAAGTTGCTTTATGCCTCCCAGTCCTAGGACAAACTACCATTCCATGCTTCCATTCAACTTTACGTGCATGGTAAGTGAACTTGGCCAAATTTAACTACAAACACACGCAGACAAACGAAGGAAGCGCCCTAAAAAAAATAACAAACAAAACAAATAAAAGGTCTGTCTGATTGAACTTGGAAAGTTGGAACCTGCTGGCTCTTTACCAAATGCGACCCTAGTCATTATGTTCCCACAACTTTTACGCTTTTCTTTTTAAAGGGACAAACGATACTATTTGACTGCTTGAGCCAATTCTTTTAAGCCACGTAGAAGCAGCATATTAACCCGGGGTTTCAATTTTACAATTTTGCAATTGAAGCGAGCTAGCTAGTACCATTCCCCAATCTTTGAGATTTATTTTAACGGGTCGAGAAATTTTTGCGGGAGAAAATAGATAAGGTTAAGATGGATGGCGAGTGGGTGGAACACAATCATTGCAATTCAAGCCTCATCCGATCCCCACACAGCCCATTGTATTGTGAACGGTGGGGAATATATCATATATGTGTATCTCAAGGTCCACTACCTATTTCAAAGTAGGTCAAGGAGAAAAATAAAAACAATACATGACCACACACATAGCCATTAGGCATCACTATTTATGTAAGACATGTAACATTGCTAAATAAGGTATTTTAGGTGGGATCATACATGTTACTATAGGCGTGTTCCTGAGTTTCAATCACAAATATATTTAATAAGGTGGCAAACGGGTACTTAAAAAACAATTTCAGTTATTAGAAATAACAAAATTAGCGACCAACAAAGTGGGATTCGATTCGGCAATGCTGGTTTTAGCGATGAAAACAAAGGCTAAAGTTCCGAGCATTATACAGGAATAACGGGTCGTTTTATTAATTAATTGTACTCGATGAGTAAACTAAGTTCGACAATATATGCAGAAAATGTTTCATAACGCATAGTCGGTGACTAACCCTTACCAAAGATCCCGCAATTGGCATGGCACTATAAATGCACTTTGTAATATATATATTTGGTTAGTCTTCTTTTTTTATTATTATGACTTTTATACTTTAATGTATATGGTTGATGGCACGCCATCCTGCTATTAGAAATCAAAACTGGAAATAAAATAAAACAAGATGTCCTACTCCTAATTCTCGTTGTCATCTTTATCATCTTTCCATCTGTATATCCTAACTAATGTTTATCCGATTATTCACGTTTTCTATTATTCATAGTATTTCTTTTAAGCTTTAACGTCAGTTTTAATTAACTAAGTTATCCGAGGAGTTCCCTGCGTCACACTTTCATCCCTTAATATTTGCCAGTACTATACTTATTAATGCTTATATATTTTTGTAAGTCAAAGCAAACATTACAACTAAAGGAGACAAAGCAATAAAGAAACTGTGAGAATAAGCTAGTTCCTAAGAGGAATAATATAATTAGTGTAGTACATTATTTAAGAGAAAAAAATAAAGGTTGAATTAAAACGTGATGGCAGCTACAAGTAGCGTAAATTTGTGTCATTCTCATTCCTGAATATGCCCTTACTACCAATAAACTATACTAACAAGTAATTGGGATTTGTGAGATTTTAACGTAACGAACCAAAAATGGGATTAAGGAGAGGGAACCAATATTTGAGTTATGATGTTGCTTAAACGCATTTAGCTTCTTCTTCTTCTGCTTTGGGTCCCTTTCCTTCCTCGTATACCGAGCACATATCCCACTGAGCCCTACACGTGCTGGACTTCTGGCCCAGTGTTTTTGAGTAATTTTGAAGCCATCTAACATTCTCTGTTATTTTCACTTCCAAGAATTAATTATTATATTATGTCAGTTCACTCAAAAACATTTTCCTTTTTATTGCTACGGCTATTATTAATATTTGTATATAATAAAAAAAAGAAAAAGAAAAACCAAAAAAAGCCTAGCATGAGCAATAGCTGGTCAAAAGTCAAATAGGCAAAATTGGCTTATGTTTATGGCTGGCTACCTACACCCACTAATGCTTCTCTTTTTAACTGTCATCATTCATAGTCAACAGAGAATAATTTCGGTGTCGATAAAAACTTAGTAAAGTTGGATAATAATGAAGGGTAAAAGAAAGCATTTCAATTCGAATTTTGCTTACTAGGATGTTGTTTGTTCCACTGTTGATTCGGAGGCGTCAACTAATTTCCACAAGTATAAGCAAAAAGGCTTGGCAGTTCAAATTTGAGAAACCAATGCGATGTGCTGTAACTTGAATTGCTTAGTGCCGGCAATTCTTGGGACACCCTTTACGTGAATGGTAAGTGAAGTTAACCTCATCTCAATTATCTTATCATGCAAGTGTTAACAGCTGTGTTTTTTAAGAACAAAGGTTTAACATGATTTTTGGGCTTCACATTTACAGGTAAGTTATGGTTTACCTTAATTTTTTTTATTAAATTTGGGAGGGTTAACTTCATCTTTAATTGAATTAAGATGAAGTACTTCTGTCATCAGACAATTAGGTTTAAATTTCTTACAAAGTTAAGTTGATTAGTTGTTTACGTTAAGGATAATAACACACTACTTTACTTCTCTAAAGATAAATGTGTGTGATTAGTTTCACTTTTAAATAATAAAGGCATCAAATAATCTATCAAAAATAGGAGCAATTCGGTATAATAAAAAATAACACCGAATAACAATTTTAATATATTTTTTAGGGTACAATATTTTCATTATTAGATAATGAAACAAATAATATTTGATATATATATAATGTAAAATAAAATAAAAAATCTTATAAAACTCAAGAAAAGACTGTACTAAAAATGCCATAAGAATAATCAGTGATATAAATAAAAAAAGTTATTTATTATTTTTTAAAAGTAAACAAAATTGTTGTTTCAATATATTATTAAATACTAATTATATAAATAAAATTGAGCAAAAGATAATAATAGAATTTATAAAATGAAAAAATGAAGAAAAAGGACTATCCCATTTTTTTCATGTTATAAAAAGAATATATTAACAAGTCAAAGTAAATTAAAATACTCTTTTTTATTTTTACTTTACTTTCTTATATAACTTACGTACGTGATAAGTATGAAATTACTTACATACACATATAAAAAAATTAATTCGTACAATTTTTAATTTTAGATATAAATTTAGACTATAAATATTCTTAATTTTGTAATTTTATACTATAATAACATTACACTTAAGATATTATAAAATATTTTAATTGGCTTATCCAAAAATTAAAATATGTGTTAGACATTTGTAATTGAAAATTTAAATTAATTTGTTGACATAAATTTTAAAATTTCCGTGTAGGAAAATGAATGCTTGGTAACTTATATATAATAATGTCGATTTAGTGGTGGGAGATTTAGATAATTTGCGTGAGTTTATAGATTTTGTCATTAAAAAAAAATGCTTGGTTGACACTGTCATTATCTTGTTCTAACCACGTATCTCCTTTATATATTAAGCAAAATATTTTGTTTTTCTAATATTATCGTATATGTGGTGTATACAAAAGTATTTTTAAATAGTAAAAAATGTCACTAGAAATCACAACGCAATTACATTTTTTGCTTTCGACATGAAAAGGAGTTTTGTTATGTGTTTCGATTTTTTTATAATAATTTTATTTATTCTTAACAGAAAAGGCATCAAATAAAAATAATATTTTTGTTTAATTAATAATACATATTTTTGTAAAATAATTTATTAAAAATATTAATTTCAATTGAAATATATGTTCATTTATTAAACACATATTACAAAATAAAAAATATTTAATATTACTCATTTGGTCATTACATGTGTCTGGACTTTATTGTTTTGACCATATATGTAAAGTGTTAATCTTTGGACGAGCAAATTTAACACATTTTGGTCTCTATTTTTAACTTTGTTAGCTTTGGATGTTCTAATACTGTCACAAAATAAAAATTGATGGTGTAAAACCATTAGTACATCCACTACCCATATCAATTGAAAACGAAGATGCTTCCACCACACATTGCCATTGAAGGTGATTTTCAGCAATAGAGCCCTTCTTCTTGTTCCTTCTTTCATTTCATCTGTTTTAATTTCTCCCTATTAACATCATATGACTGTTGTCAGGGACGGATCCAAGAGGGGGCAAGCAGGGGCCTTGGCCCCCTCCCTTAGAACCCTTTATATGTATATACATGAAAAAAAATGAAAAATGAAAAATAAAAAATACTAATAAAGAAAATGTATAAGAAAAGAGGAGAAATCAAATTATACCGGTGTAACTTTAACAACTATTACACTATTCAATAACTTTCAACTGGATAATGTTTTCTTAAAACACACCGTTGGATTGAAAGTTCCTTTCACATACATCATGTATACAAAATTTCAAATTAATCCAAAATTATTTGCTACCTCATTCATATAGATTAAAATTGACATAATATAAACTTTTCAAAATATACTAAAATATGAATAATTTGATTACCTTCTTATTGTTGTTCAATTTTGACAAAATTTGACACAAACAATCTTAGTAATATGTAGATATAATTCAATGATTGGATCGATAAAAATTTCATTCTATATCAAATTATTAAAATGATGTAACTCTTTTAGAATTATATTGGTGTAATTTGATCCCTCATTATAAGAAAAATATGTTTTTGAGTTGATATTTGTTTAATTTTTTTAGTAGTGGATCATATTTTTAGTTTTACATATAAAATTAATAATAAATATTTTTTAAATTTATTATTTATTACATAAATATTTATTAAAAATTAGATATTTAAATAATTGTGTAAAACAAAAAATTCGACCCCCCCCCCCCCCCCCCCCCCCCCCCCCCCCATAATACACTCCTTGATCCGTCCCTGACTATTGTGCACCGCCCAAAACCAGCCCCCTCTCCCTCGTTGACTCGCAACTAAGGATGGTTGTTGTCATTAGTGTCACCTTTTACGCAAATGGTGCAAAGGTCACTCATTTCCCTCTCCCCTCCTCCCACTCCTTTTTCATCCTCCATTTTTTTTTCTTTCCCTCCCTTATTCTTTCTTTTCAAACCCCTTTTATTTTTCCATTCTGTTCCTTTTAATTTATTTAACCTTGGGTACCAGGACACATCTTTTCTTCCCACGGATTAAATTTGGTGAAAGGAGTGATATAATGAAGGTTCCCAATAATTTCAAGGGTAATCTTCAAAAATGTTTCTTAATTTCTATAAATTAATTAAAAGAGTCTTAAATAAAGAGACAATGTAGTATATATAAGTCTTTACTATAGAAGATGAACTAGTTAAATCATTTTAAATTATCTTTAGTTCAAATTTTATCAATCAAAATATCATATTTCATTCAAAATAAAAGAAGAAATCCAAATTTTCACTCTCTGAAAACCCTCATGTCACATCTTATAAAATTCTTATATTTCCTCAAAATTTCTAATTTCTTGACCTTTTAAATTATTATATCTCAAATATGTTTTAAATATTCAATAATTTAAATAAAAAATAAAGATGGGAGAATTTTATGTGAAAGTTAATAAATAGACAAAAAGTGCAATTAAAAATTTCTAATAATTAGGTCTCAATTAAAATTTGAAAATCTCAAACTAGCCTTAGATGTAACTGCTCTAGCCTTCTAGAAGTAATCACAATATAATTTGTACATGTTTTTGTTTTCGTTATGCATTATTTTTCAAGGCAGCATGCAAACCCACGTCAGTACATAAAATAACAAGAAAGCATGATAAAGAATAGAAGGATGTAGCATACTTTCCTACCTAAACATGAAAAAGAAAAAATAAATAAAGGCCGGCCACAGACCGAAGGCAGATTATCGAGGTCTTTTCATTTTCATCACATCATTATCATTAATTTAAAATGACGAACATGTTTCATGTATTGTTGAGTTTGGGCTTCAATTAATTGTTGTAACTTGCACTGTATAAATGCATGCAACTTGACAAATATAACAAGCTATACGTCACCGTTGAGACTTACTTTCTATCTGATTACGCCACAACATGATTTGTCAGTGTATGAGATAAAGTAATAACTGATAATTACAACGAACCAGGATGTGGCTGTAATTAATTAACCAAATTAATCAAATTCTTAATGGTGAGTGCAGTTGCTGGTTAGTGATTAGTAAGGAAGTCAGATATATATATGGCCCTCGAAGACTAAACCATCTGATAGAATTAGGAAGATTAGGTTTTGTTAGTGAACAATAGTTGCATCATTTAGGTTCATACAAACAAAATTATGATGCATGGTCGGTACCTTATCCTGATTATATATATATATATGGGTCTTTACCAAAGAGACGAGACTTCAACATTTTCAGGTAAGGTCACTGTTTTTACAACAGTAATTAATTGACGGGGAAATTGTATTGTAAATGAGTTCAGTTAATTATATATTAAATTTTGCATCAAACGAATCCAAATTGAATGCTGAGTAACATTTATTTTATTTGCAAACCATGACCTTCCATACATAAAAATTATACCGAAATGACTACTTTGTCTCTTCTAATAAACTATTTTTTTTTACTGCCTCTTCTAATAAACTATTGAAATGTCATAACATGTGTTAAATATTAAATTACAATAACTAATTTTTTAGATGTGAAAAAATATATATACACGAGCTAAAATTATTTTATTAAAAAAATATATTAATTGAGTTAAAAATTAACATATTATTTATCTTGAAAAATAAGAAAAATTGAAAACAGAAAAGATATCCAAAAATAAAAGAACAATAATTAAAAGTTTTAATTATTAATTTCACAAAATAAATTATATATAATAACATTATTGAGTAATTTTGAATTACACTATTATAAATATCACATTAAATAATTTTGAATTAGTATTTTTTTTGTTGATATGATCCATGTGAATTAGAACTTTTAATCCAATAGTAGGTTTTGAAATGAAACTATCCAAATTATTGAGTGATATAATAATTGGTATAAATTATACCAGTATAATTTGATTTCTTAAAACTCATGGTTGGATTAAAAGTTGCTTTTGCATATATTGTTTTTACAAAATTTCATACATACTGATTTAGTCTCTCTCTCTGTGTGTGTAAAGCACAAAATTCAAAAGGGTAAAATAGGTCCAAATTTCATTCCAGATTCGAATGAGTTTTGGTCCAATTTAGCTTTATTATAAGACAAAAATTTGTAAAGGATTACATAATCTGTCTTCAACTTAAGAGAAAAAAATGAATGAATTTTGATATACAAGACAAAATGTAAAAAGGTTATATAATTTGTCTCAAATCCTTCTCAACATTAACTTAGATTAATACAAATTTTGAGTATATCTAAATATGCACCACTGAATTAAGAAAAAAGGGTTATATAATCTGTCTATAATATCTATATTAAATAAAAAGTTACTTGTTTTTTTCAAAAAATATATGTTCATAAACTAGTATCTTTGGTTCAAAATCTGTAAAAAAACTGGATTGAGCTTAAAAAAAATGCTAACCCACAATTAAATTAAATTGACCCAACCTAAAAGTATGTTACGCATTGGGAATGTTTTGAATGGGCTGAGCCGGCTCAAATTGGTGACAATACCATCAAAACTCAAAGAATCGAAAGGATTTTTTTTTTTTTAATTTTAACATTAATACACACTCGTATCATATTAATTTATATATTGATCTATAATCGTAGGAAAGTTTGATTCCTATGCATTTGATTTTTTTATTCCTTATGATTTAAAATAATCGTCGTTTAATTTCTTATAATAAAAATTAAGTGTTTTTATTAAAACTATAATAATATTTAACTAAATTATTTTCATTTAATTAATAGTTTATTATATTTTTTTCCATAGGTATTTCCTTTAAGAGACAATCTTGTTTGAGGTATTGTCAGACACTGAATGAGAACATCTTTTTCAATGAATTTGAATCTTAATTTACTACGTTATAAGAGACTAACATCTTTTGTTAACTGAATTTTCATTGGTACTCTATTATACTTTATAAAGATAATAAAAATATAAGTTACGATGGGAAAAATAATTAATATTTTTTGTTTTGTAAAATGAAAAATAATTTAAAATAAATTTAAACTTTTAAGAATAACACTTATTTTGAACATAAAAAAGTTATTAAATTATTGTGTGGAAATGCTAGTTTGAGACTTTTTAAAAAGAATATTGATGAGTCAAGAAAAGAAGGGATCTTATATAATTTGGCGACATATTCACTTTAAGCTGTGGTCCTAGAAAATTCATTCTCACCTGATCAGAATGAAAATTATAGAATAAAAAGAAAAAAAGGAATGCTCTCTAAACAGGGGATGCCAAGAATTGCACCCACATCCAAAGACAACCCCCAATAGGGTCTCTGACAGTTTAGGTATAGTTGGGGCCATCATCATGGCAAATGTGTGTTTGTGGACACAAATTGCAGAGCAAATTGAAAATCATGGTAGCCAATTTTTGACATTCTTGCGTTGCACTCACAAACTTTAAACTTGTTCATTAGTGGCAATGGAATTGTGTTGATGTTAAAAGCTAGAAATCTTATACTAATCTTTAGAAGCAAAATTGCCCATATCAGCAGCATGTGACCGTGTAATAAACGCTTTGAATATGAACTGAAGAAACAGAATGATAAACTTTTGGGGGCCAACTTACCAAGAAGCCGACAAAATAATCTCAGCTTTTTAGAGGTTTGGCAAAACCATTGTAAATGATATCAACCAAATGTTGCACAATTTAGGACTTCAGAACATGAACACACACTAGTCACCGAGAGTGAGTGTTTTTCTTTCACCCACACAAGTCAATCATGCCCATTACCCAGCACGTCTTTGCTTGTTGACTCCGCAACCAACGAAGGAAACAAAAGGACCATGCAATGCAAGAATTGAGTTGAAATGTAAGCGATAAACGTACGAACTCAATTTAAGTGGGTTGTTGAAAAACAAAAAAAATACGTTTGTTAAAAATTTTAAATATTGGACCCCCATTTCAAGGAATTTATTATCGTACATACACTATGGTTAGTTTTTCTGTTAAAAAAAATGGTTAGTTTTGTTAAATTTCTCAAAAAGCACTTAATTATAGAATAAGAAAAAAAAGTAAAATAAATCAAACTTAACTCGTAAATTAAAATTAATTTTAATTACTACACCTCAATTTTTTTTTCAAAAGTCTTTTCATTTAATTCTTTTCTAAAATTAGAACACAAATTAATTCATAACTTATGAAAAGTTTGATTTATTATAGTCGTTATTCAAGTGGAACTAGACTCGGATCCCTTAAACAAGATTTTGAGTTCAACGAAAAAAATGTATGACTAAACTTAAAACAATATCTCTACAATCACTTAAGACGTCAACCTACTCTTTTTGGTTATAAAGGCCAAATATAAGTTATTTGCTTGCTCATTCTTTTTATTTTAGTTTGATCTAATGGGAATTCAATTTCCTCCTCCAATGTAGTTTTTTTTTTTTTTTTTGGTAATCAAGAGGTATTTGAGATTTCTTATTTGACACCTAAGTAATTCTCCTTCCAACGGATCAACTCATTTTGGGGTAAAGAAATACCTTCAATTGCGACTCTATGTCCAAGTTGGGGATCACTACAACTTTGTATACTACAACATTGATTTTCTAGTGATTTCTAGATTTGATCTAGTAGAAAATGGGTTTTGTGTATAAGGCAATGATGAAAGTTTTATAAAAAAATGAATGAATATTGAATTTTTTTTTATCCGTAAGAATCGAAGACAGGTATCGGAGGGTTTATAGTAACTCACGAATCCTGCTCAACCAATTAAGTTAGACCCTCTTGGTATGAATATAACTCAAGTGAGAGATTTATAATAAAAGAAATGTGAAAAAAAAGAGAAGAAGAACTAGCATAGAGGAAGGAATTTAAATTCTATTGAATCAAACAAACAAAGAAAAAAATCAAATTTCTCACATTTGGATAATGTAATCTGAAAAGAGAAACTTCATGGTTTTAACTTATGATTCCTTGACTAAAAAAAAAAAAAACCTTATGATTCCTTGAGCAATTTGATGACAATGTTTGGAGCTTTCAAACAAAACACACGTACATCTATGAAAGAGACAAATAACAAGGTTAGGGTTAGAAACAAAGAAAAGGACTATAATTTGAAAACAAAGTGATAATCAGATAAAGAGAAAAAAAACAAGGGGTTGCATGTATAAATAACACCTCATACGGTTAGAGTTTAAAATACCAACACATTTATAACAATGAATAGTCAGAAAAACGAAAATGGAGAGATGTATAAGAGAAAACGAAGATTCAAGTCATTCTTATATAAGTAGAACATCGATCTTGTTGGGACATATGTCTTCTATGTAAGCTTGAAAATACTTTCCTCAAGGCTTCTTGGATTCGTTGAACTAGACAAGAGGGTTTGAAAAATTGGAGCGAGAACAAAAATACAAGTGTGTTACTGAAATCAAAAAACTTATATTAAATTTTATAGACTAGTTGTGCTAAGAACCGATTTAGGGGAAGAAAGACCGTCTAAATTACTTCTTAGAATAATCGATCTAAAAAGTTGTGATAAATTTCAAAAATAAAAAAAAGTGTCAACATCCTATATTAGTTATACAAAGAATCAATATGAAAAAGTATTTTCTAAATTGGTTTTTTATACAACCAATTAAGAAATTCTCGTAAAAAAATTTAAAAGTTAGAAAAGGATGTTCATATTCTATATTGATTGATAAAAAATTGATCTAAAAAGTATAATTTATATTGATTCTTAAATCTTAATACAATTGCATTAAAAAAAAAAATCTTAATACAATTGATCTAGAAAGCGTTATCTAGATCAATTATATAACAGCCAACCGTGCTACATTAATTTTTTTAAAATCAATATAAATCTCTGGTATAAAAAAAAATACTATTTTTGTAGTGCAAAATTCTACCTATGAATACCACTGTGGGAAAAAAAATCCCGCACACCATATTTCTCCTCATCAAATGGCTATCATAATTAGGAAAGTGTGTTCATATCATTCTTAGACATACGAAATAATTCTGTGAGACTGCTCAACGTTACACTTCTAAAAGAGACATAATTAGGAGATTGTTTTGAGGCCACAAATCTAACATAATTTCTTTTCAGCTATAATAGCAGCACTAATTGCTGCCACATGGTTGCATGAAAAAAGTATCACAAGGCAACAGAGAGAAATCAAAATGATGCTCTCTTTATAAGGAATGCTAGCTAAATCCTGTCGATTATTTAAAAGCATTGATATAGTATTATAGGTAGACCTCAAACACTTACTGATTGCAATAGATATCTATCATTGCTAACCACCATTTGCTTCCTTAAAAGGACTTGTTTCCACCAAACTAGATCCCTGCTGGTCGGTGCTTTACATCTTGAAGCAATTTGTGGATGACAGTTCAAATCTAATAGAAGTGAATGTTAGATTTGTTATCAAATTTACCTTTTTTTCATTTCAGATAAGCCCCACAGACGTTATTTTTTTACATCTGTTAAGAAATAAAGCCATGCATCTTATAATTTTAATCTATTAAAATGTTTTAAAGTAATTTTTATCACTAATAAATCTCCTCATGTAAAACTTTATTGTAATAAATTGGAATTTACTTGAAGGAATAGGGACCACAAGAAAAAAAAAAGTCTAACTGATATTTAGTTAAAACTTATAAAAAGGCTTTTAACATTATTTCAAAAATTAAGCAATCTTAAGAACGATTGTAGTAAAATTGCTGAGGGAAATTAATTATACAAAGTTATTAACTATCATTTCCTAAATGAAAATAAGCAAGTCATTTCTTTTTCCTTTAGATAATTGACTTAGAAAAGTCATTAAATTCCATCGGTGAATAACTCACTTGTACTGCTCAAAAATACATACCAACATTTTATAAAAAAAATACATGCCAACATATACACATTATAATACCTTGATATGTGGGCAACATTTAAGAGGGGTAAAAATAATTAAGATTATCATATATTATTTCGTTAGCTTATGAAAGAAATTACCAACTCAGCTGAGTAACACATTCAAATAAGCTACCAATGTAAGTATATAATTAAATTGATCGAAAAATTATGAATAAATAAAATAGAAAAAAAGAAAGAGAAGACAAAGAGTAGTGTTGTGCATGACTCATATTCTATGAGTGAGCTGATTGGGCTTGAGCCACTTGTTTGTTGGGTTACGAAATAAGTGGGTTGGGGGGTGCGGAAGTTTAGTCCCGCAGTACAGTACATGGATAATATTATAAGTCTGTATCGTGATTTATTCTATATAAACTGATGTAATTCTATTGGCCAAATGACAAAGATAGAAATAGTTGCTCTGCTCCTGAGGACGTAGACACACTTGCCGAATCTTGTTAAATCCTTGTGTCTGTGTGTGTGCATGTGATTATTCTGATATTTATAATTTCGATTACTATGGCTAACCAGTAGTTCTTTTTTCTAGTTATTTGAGTAAAAGTGAAGGAACAACTTGTGTTGCTAAGTTCGTCAAAGAAGACAGAGAGGGATGCTAAGAATTGACAACAATGATATTTATAACCTATTTCTTCTTTATCTTATTTCATTACTATTTTTTTCTCCTTTTTACACCAAAAAATGGGGTTATCAATTTTCAACAATTGGTTCGGATTTGTGGGGTGTGTCGAATGGCACAGTAGAGAAGAGAGGCTAGTTGAACAGGGTTCTTTGGTGTGGCCCAATGAAGAGAGAAGGGGCTGTGGGGAAATTGCTATTCTCACCCCCAATTTGCTATTCTCACCACCCACGTGGGTGATTTTTTCTTAATTTTCCAAAATATCCTTGTACAACGGAATCATGATTCTGTTCTACACTGTACAATGGAATCGTGATTCCGTTGTATACTGTACAACAGAATCACGATTCCGTTGTACAGGGGTACAATCTTGGTTAAATTTTGTATCAGTGCCTAATATGTGTTTAAAATACTATCAATCAGTCATAATACAATATAGTTTTGTAAAAAATATTCAACAACCAAAACATTACACAAATAAAGTCATCTAATAACAATTATTAATAGATGATTAATTAACTAAAATGAATCTCTAGTAATGTTTACTACATATTGAGATCCTCTAGTTGAATGAAATGGTATTGAGTTAAATTCTTGCATGCGTTGCATGTACGATTTTGCCCATGATCGAGCTTCAGTAGTGCAGTATGTTCTCTATTGAGGTGCAATAGGAGGCAAGGGACAATCATCTTGTAAAAATAGCCAATCAATGAAATTAAACTGATAAGCTTAACTTAGTAGACAAATTTGCATAGTTAATAGTTTAGTATATTATGTGTACCTGTACAAAGTGATTTTCGTTAACAAATCCAATAGCTATAAGACGTTATTGTGCAGCAGATGGAGGCCAGCTCCTAAGCGGAAAAAAAGTCCAACTTTGAAGTATAGATAAGTGAACCAACACCACATTATACCGACTAGCAATAACATACCCCATGTCGGGAATGGTCATCCACTTGTCAATGGTTGTTGGTCCACCTTCGAGATACAACGAGCTGATTAGTTCAACCAATCTTTCTTCCGTGCCAAAGAGCTCAAGATAAAGAGAGTGTCATGTTTGAAGTTCCCGAATCAAGTCTTGATGAATAAGAGCCCAGAATTCCTCACCCATACCTAACAAAGCTGCAATTGCTCTATAACCACAACTTCCATCTGCTTTGACATCAATAATTTTTTGGATGAATGATTTCAATTCATCGGAAAACTCATTAACATAAGACATCATTTTGCTCCGCTTATTGTCACTGACAACTTTGGGAGGCACAGTAGGAGTTTTTGAACTACCTATCATTGTGTGCATTGCATCGACTTGCTCTCACATTGAAGGTGCACGCTTAGTAGATTTCATAGACTTCGGAGCACCCTTTGTTTTCACCTTCACTGGAGGTGGACATATTGAGGTGGTATCTGGAAATGCAAGTTCACGGATTTTAGTCTTCATTGTGATTTTTCCGAAGACATCAAGTTGGGAAAACCTCTTTAACAATGCATCAACCTCGTGTGTCAAAGTCAAGTCCCTCTAAGAATCACCGGTGTCATCTTGATTGATGGATAACATCTTCCTATGCACATGAATTGTCCTCTAGGGTATTGAGCCAAACATATTGCTGAATCTAGCAAGTTCACATGCACACGGTAGACCGTGAGTAGTTCTAAGTGTGCATCCACAAGCATAACTGTCAATACCAACGCTGTCAACCCGTTTGTACTCATTGTATATCAGATCTTGTGCTTGGTTTGATACAAAGCCCCGTATCTTCTTGTAAAACACGTTATTAAACCTGTGACCCACAACATTGATGCTTTTTTGGAATGAAGCCAAAATCTCAGTATGTTGCAATATAAGCATGTTATTCATGGCATCCCAACAACTGCACAAGTCTCCCATACTTTCTCGAAGCAACCTCTTTAATCGTGCGTGTGCGCCTTCAACCCCATCATGCAACCAAAAGTAATGTCAAGCAAAGTATATAATAAAAATCAACGAATATAATTATATGGAAAATTACCTATTAGTTGTTGTGTTTCCAAGATGCATAACTCGATCCGTCCATGCTTGTACAAACTTCTCCTTGTCAAGTATCAACCATGTACAATGGATATACTCAAGGAAAAGTGGATAATGTGAGCATAGGTTTGTGAAGTTTTTAAAGTTAACCTCATACAATTGTTCATTAGCAGATTGCATTAACCCTTCCCAAGTGTCCAACACTTTGTCCCATTCTTCCGCGTTACCCACATGCATCTTGCATTTTGCCCTGACATTCTTAGAAATGTGGAATTGACATAACAAGTTGATTGAAGAAGGAAAGACATTCTCTAACGCATTCATGAATGCAAGATCTCTATTAGTGACAATAACCTGAGGCAATACATCATCTTTGACAAACATTTCTTTCACCCTATTTAATGCCCACTCAAAATTGTCTGTCATCTCAGATTGTAAATAAGCAAAGGCAACTGAGAAAGTCATGTCTGTTGAAGTCACCCCAACAATCTCCAATAACGGAAGACGATATTTGTTCGTCTTGTAAGTAGTATCACATATCAACACTGTTGAAAATGAATTTAGGAGCTTGATAGAATCTGGATGTGCCCACAAGATATCTCTTACAACATCTTCAATGTCGACCCTTCTATACCAATAAACATATTGTTCACATTCTATCAATTTCATCAGATGTTGTATTTCAATTCTTTGACCCCTTTGTTGTCGCCGATATTTTTTACGCTCATTGTATATGGTTTTGATGGTGGTGACATTTGCAACATCTTGATCTTCGATTGTCAATAGAATTTGCCCAGGCTTCACCATATTTTTGGTCATTTGATTTAGCTGACTTTTTTCTTCACTGCTTAAACGACCAGCATATGCATGACCCACTAATGTTTCACTGACTTCATGGTTATGAAAACCGCAAACCACATAAAGTTTCCAATCAATGCCTTTCACAAGCCTCCCTTTTAATTTAAACGGGCACTGACATTTTTTGCTTCCAGTAGTCTTGCGGACTAACTTATCTCTATATTTTTTGTACTTTCCTCCCTTTTCACAAGCCAGTAGGACAAAAGTTTTCTTGCCAGCTTCTGACCTTTCTATGACAACAACAAATCCAAACTCTTTTGCGACAGATCAAACCCACGTCAATAAGTGATCTCGCTCTTCAAAAGCCTAAAAACAAAATGCATTCCTTCACTAACAAAACACACATACAAAAAATATCATATACATAAAAACAATAATTAATCAATCAACCTCGTCAGTCATGGAATTATTGGAGAAGTCAGGATAATTATGGTGAGGTTCAATGTCCATCACTAATCATCTGCTTGCATTTCATTTTGTTCACTGGGTTGGTTTAAAGCATTTTCACTTGCATCAATCATATTTTCCCAACTACTTGGCATCGTAACTTCATCAGAAATAAAAGTATTCCAATCCATTGCTACTACTGAAAAGAAAAAAAACAATTCAAAGTTCACTAAATTAATAACAGTAAAAAAATTAAATCAAATATTGTCTGCGTGCACAACGGAATCACGATTCCGTTGTGTTCGAAAAAAACATGCACAACGGAATTGTGATTCCGTTGTGTATGCAAAATACATGCACAATGAAATCGTGATTCCGTTGTGCATGTATTTTTCATACACAATGGAATCACTATTCCGTTGTATACTGTAAAAAACAAAAAAAATAACGGAATCACGATTCCGCTGTGCATTGAACACAGCGGAACCATGATTCCGTTGATCAACATAACTTACGGGTGTAAGTGTAGGAATTGAAGGAGAAGGAGAGTGACACAAGGTTGGGAGTGGGGGTGGAGATTGTGAGGAGAAGGGAGTGAGGTGGGGTGTAAGGAATGGAGGAGGGGCAGGAGAGTAATTTTACAAGGTTAGGGGGGTGATAATAACAATTTGTAGGGGTGAGAATAGCAAAGCCCAATATGTGGCTGTGGATCTAGCTTTTTGTCCACTTTGGATGATCAGAGTGGAGATAATGATTTTGCCTCAGCCCTCAGACTTGAAGATACGAATGAAGTTGTGGTAAATCTTTACGACATTCCCTTGACATTCGAATAGGATGGCTTTTGATCCCGACACTACAAATTTGTGGTTAGACTTGTTCTTGTTGGTATAAATTTATTTAATAAAAATTAAATTATTAATATCAATAATGTAAATTTACAATAGCAATACAATATATTACATTAATAAATAATATTATTAGTATAAAAATAATATTATTATATTATATTATATTATTATTATAATAATTTTCTTATTAATGTAAACTCACAATAATTAGAATTTAATTAAAATATGCTTCATTCGAGCATAACATATTTGTGATAATTATTTTATAAATTATATTTAAAATAATTTTTAATTAGTTAACAATATAAAAAAATTTATTCTATCAATGCATAAAAATTAACTCCAATAATTATCTTAATGATATAACTACTGATAAAAAAATATTAATGATAACAGAAATTAATCAAACGATAAAATAATGTAATTGTCTTTCAAGTTTGAAGGCCATTAGTCCATTATGCCATAACAGTACATCATGACTCCTCCAGAGTCCAGACAACAGCCTCTTAGGACTTCTCGTTTAGGTCCGTTATGATCGCATTTATTTGTTCGGCCCATGTTTTCAAAACAAAACATTAATTAAGTCCAGAACTCACGGACAGAGCCCGCAACAATGAGAGTTTGCATACATCATATTTATTAAGTCCAAAACAAGGACTATTAAACCCTATGCATTGGCGATCTCTTTTTCCTGACGCGACTAATTTTTATTAGAGTAGTGTAATTTTGAGATTATTTATAAAAATTATAAAGAATATTGATTAGTTTAAGGTGATTTTTATCATGTAATGTTGTCACTGATTTTTTTTTCCTCGTGTGTTGCACTTCATAAGTACAAAGACATTCTTCTCAAAAAAAAAAAAAAGTACAAAGACACAACATATAAAAAAAATTACAAAATTTGAAGATGCAAAATTCATTATTTGAAATCCAAAAATGATTTAATATAAGTTAACTCATTTGGTTATTATTTATTAATATTTCTTATGGTTTGGGTTCTCTACTTTCAGCTCTTTAATTTTTATTTTGAATTAATATTTCTTATGGTCTGGGTTCTTTAATTTTTGTTCACTCCACTTTTAATTTTTTATTTTGAAATGCTTAAGTGAAAATTCGATTCCAAGACACATAAACACCTTTAGTAAGTTGTAATTAAATGAGTTATTCTAGGAGGGGCAATATTCCTTGCATTATCTATCATGTTTGGACCTGAAATTTGACAAATATATTATTCCTTATGGCTTGGATAAAACACTAAACGACACAAAATAAGACCACATTATCATAAATGTAATTACCACCTTACTAGAGGATCCCGTCCCAGTTTCTAAAGGTAAATGTCTCCTTTTTAGGACAAAACGGAGGGAAAGAAGGAGAAACCCTTTATAACGGAAAGAAAGGATTGGATTGCATAAAAATCAGAGGGTAAAAATGGCGTGCAGGAGTATGGTTCGTTCCGCCATTCTCATAGAACCAATCCTATGTCGTCGTTTCAATTTCAATTCTAATAAACATTGCATAGCTTCACGCAACAATCGCCGGTTTCATTCTCCAAAACCCCCTCCTTCTTGCTCTCACAATGAAACGCCGTCGTCTCATGACGCCGAAGATCCCCCTCAGGACGCCGTCTTGAAGGCCATTTCAGGTAATTCCACAAAACCGTTACATTCCGTTATTATTGTTGTTAATTTTGACGGTTTTCTGTTACAGAGGTTTCCAAGGCCCAAGGGAGGGTTGGCCAAACAACAAACGTGGTTATTGGAAGCACTGCCGCGGATGATTCTAACAATGAGTGGTTGGCTTTGGACCAGAAGGTTTTATTATTTCACCGATTTTTGTAAGACATTGTTTGTTTTCGTCTAATAGCTACTTGTGAATAATGATTAATTGTTTGTGCTGTGCTGCACAGGTGAACTCGTACCCAACCGTTCGAGGATTTACTGCAATTGGAACTGGGGGTGAGGATTTTGTGCAAGCCATGGTTGTTGCTGTGGAATCTACAATCCAACAACCCATTCCTCAGGTATATATATCAACTCATTTCTGAAAATTGAACTTTTGTTATTGCTAAAGTTTCTCTAATTTATAATGTGATCCAAATTACATCTGTTTCTATGGCATGATGAATATTACAAAGTTGGGGTCATGTGTGTGTCTATCTTAGAAGCATTTCATTGTTGTAGGGTTTAGTTTTTGGCTATTTTTGTATCTTTTTTGTGTGTATGTGAATCGACTTAACACGTACACTAAACTATCACAGGATAAGTGTTGTGGAATTCTTGTCTGATCAGCTTAGTGTCAGTTATTAACACTACTTAATACGTACACTAAACTATCACAGGATAAGTGTTTTTTATCAGCATCGCAGGATAAGTAATTAATCAATATATTTACAACTAATTACTGTGGCCTTACCAAAGTCCGGTGAAAATTTTAAACTTAAATAGTTTTGTGCCTGTGGTGGTTCTATGTTCCCGTGGATGTTGATCAACTAAACAGCACATCAGGTATAACAATATTAAACTACAAACAAAATATATATCAAGTTAAGAGTAGTAAACAATTTTTGTTTACACTATCGGGCAGTTTGTCATCTCTCATGCTAGTTTAGAGTTATTTAAGATAAACTGCTCATATAAATTTAGGTTATTTTATATCTATTTTTAACATAGTTTGATTAAAATTTGTTTTATATTTGTTCATATAATATAAATTTTTAAATTCACAAAACTTAGCATGATAATTGACCATTGGATGAATGAATAGTCCTTACAGTTATATCATACCCGATAACCACCCTTAGATCTAGTTTTAGAGAAAATGGGTGAATGAGAAAGAAAAAAAACAGAGAGAGTTGGGACAAATTGGTAAAAACATTATATCTCAAACATAGTAGTTAATAGCGGCGCTTTCGCGCGCTATAGCGGCGGCGCGGAGCGGAGCGGCTGGCCACCGCTCCGGTAGGTTGCGTCGCGTCGCACCTGCCTCTCGCGGCGGTCGCGCCGCTGTTCGCGGCCATTTTCGCGCAGAGTCGCGGAGTTTTGCGGCGAACTCAGTCGCGACAGTGAGGCTAGGGCGAGGGGAAGGAGACGACTCCAAACTTCGTCGTTTTGCTTCTTTTTTTTTTTTTTTTTTTAAATTAACCGTGAAACGCACCGTTTCACTTGAGGCTTTTTTTTTTTTTTTAAAAAACGAAGCTGTAAGTAAAACGCAACGTTTTACTTATCCCCTTTTTTTTACAACCGCCCCACCCCTCCAGCCTCTACACCTTCGACCTCTCCTTTTCTGCGCAATGCTCCCACGCTATCAACCCTAGGTGCAAGCTTCACCCCTTTTCCGGTAGTGCTTCCGGCGGCGTTCCCGGTGGCGATTCCGGCCACTGTTTCCGGCGAGTAAACTTTAACCCTTTGCTTCTTCCTTTTCTTCCAACTTTCTTATTTTTTTTAAACTTCAGCAACTATGGCTTCACCCACTGAAAAGGTTCAGCCACCGCCACCACCAGCAACCACGAGATTGGTGATGAAATTGGAAGTGAAGAGGAGGAGGAACAGATCTACAACAGTGGAAGTGATGAAGATGATGATGCAATACTTGACCTTGCAGCTGAAAATGATGACATTTAAATGCTTTTAATGTTCTGTACTGAATTTGCTAAATTGTTTGCTGTTTTGGATATGCAAACAATGACTATAAAGCCTTAGAATCTTAGGCTTTTTTGATTTGATTTCCTTAATTGTTTGCTGTTTTGGATATGCAAACAATGACTATTTTTTTTGGACATGGTGATATGTTGTTATGCAGCTTTTGCTGTTTTGGAACTCTTGGTTATGAATCTTAATTAGAAATTTAGAATGTGTTTAATTTTAGGTGATTTTCTTTAATTTTCAGCACATATATATTATATACATCTTGTAATATAAATGCACTTAGGGATCAAAATAGCGGTCATCCCGCTACCGCTATCCCGCTATAGCGTTTTTGGAGGGCGGCCGCTACGCGCCGCTATCCGCTATTAACTACTATGATCTCAAATTGGTTTGCACAAGAACTAGTTTTTAAAGTAGTTTAGTAGTTACTAGTTACCAATCACCTTATATTTAATATTGGTCAGTCTTTGGAACTTTCCAAATGCCCTATGGTCCAAATGCCCTATAATTGAGGTAAGCAGATTGAAATATACTTTGAATAGAGATCTTTAATGAACACTGACAAGATAAAAAGGGGCTAATCATGATCCTGCATAATGAAGGATTTTGTTCAAAAGGTTTCACATTGTGGAAAAACTTTCAAGCAATCAATTTTAGTTGCCAATTAGCTGTGAAAAGGTCCATAAAATATGTTTCGGATGGTACTTAAATGTATCTATAAGTTAGCTAAAAGTTCATAGTTGCTGGTTGTTATCTTGTGACTGGATCTAAAACTGCAAAAATTCTTCAAGCTTTGGTGGTAATGGTTATTGATGATCTGCTGTCACAAGAGGTGGGCTTAATTACATTTCAGTTTTCAATAAAGATAATTAGGACAGAATGGACTTGATTCAACGAATTCAGTTGTCACTTTAATGAACACCATGGACTTGTTTAGTGCTGGAAAGTCAATCATAAGTATGAACTTGCAAACTGGACTGATTGCTAGTTCATTACCAACCCAGTATTGATAACATAAAATATATGCTGAGCTTGAATTTTATTTCTCTTTCAATTATAATTGTTTCTCCTTGTGAGCTTTGGACTGTACAACATGATGTGAATGTAATCCTTCAAGAGTTTGCTATGTTGCAGAAGATATCTTGATTCAACTGTTATCGCTTATCAGTATGTTGCATTTATACTTTTATCCAGTGCTCGAGCCTCATTTTTCAAATGGCATTTTACATCTTTTTAACATTTTTATTACAGGGATATGTGAAGCAGAAGTTATCATCAGGGGGAAAATATGTATCTGTAAATATTGGTCCCATTCAAGTTGTTTCCAGTGAACAGGTCTTTCTGTCTTGTTTCATCCCCTCTTTCTAATTTATAATTCTATCACTCCAAAGTTAATTGTTCTAGTTTATTTCCACTAAAACAACATGAGGGAAAAGAAGGAAAGGGTGAGAAATGTTAAGATTTTATTTACATTTATTAGAAGTTAGGTTGTAGGTTGATCCCTGAAGAGATCAAGGCCGGGTGAATACATCTTGATATAGAATGTTGTCACATTTTTCAGGTCCAAGCTGTATATACTGCCATGAGGAGGGACGACCGGGTGAAATATTTTTTATAATCTGTCACATTGTTTTGTATACAAGGTATGTACCAACATGCCTGCTTTTTACCAGCTAAGCGTTAATTAACCCATGATGTCATTGTAATAAGAGTAATCACGATGCAAATTGGATTTCTTCTGTAATCCATGAATATGTAATAGTATGATTTGTTAATAGTAGATAATCTAATAGCCACTTTTTTTTGCCTTTTATTGCAAAAGGGAAACAATTTAGTAGTAGTATATGTAGTTGAAGGGTGATCTATTTTTCATAAATGGTGCTTGATACACACTTGGAAATAAGTAACTGGAATGAGTTTTAATTTATGCGTATCCTGGAATTACACCCTCATTTTATAAATGCTACAACTAGAAAGATAACCTGATAAGAGCAACAAACATAAAGATAACTAGTAAAGATCAAATAACTATCCTAACTAGTAAAGATCAAATAACTATCCTATCTAGTAAAGATCAAATAAATATCTTATCTAATAAGAATAAAACAACTATCTTATCTAATAAAAATAAAACAACTATCTTATCTAATCCTAACATAACAAACTAATTTGTCTATTGCACATAACGAGGATTAGGCTTCCTTATCCGCTTTCCATGGGCTGTATCATTCCTCCCCTGTTGGATAGGATCCTTGTCCTCAAGGATCAAAGTTGGAAATTGGTTTCGGAGCTCCTCCACTCTTTCCCAAGTAGCTTCATCACTATCAAGCCCTTTCCATTGAACCGGGGCCTCTTCTACTGTCTGCAATCCTTTCTGCACCCATCTAAACTGCAATATTTACTTAAGTTGCATTTCCATCTGCCCTTGGTCATCTACAAGAGGATCAATACACTTGGGATTATCAGCTAAACCAACCATTGCCTTCAACAGTGAAACATGAAACACTGGGTGTACTCGGGTTCCTTCAGGCAAGGTTAGGCGATAGGCTACCTTCCCTACTCGCTCTAGGATCTTATAGGGTCCAAAATATCGATTGGCTAGTTTTTGACATGCGCGCTTGAACACAATTGACTGTCGAAATGGGTGAAGTTTCAAATAAACCCATTGCCCAACTTGAAACTCCACATCGCGACAGTGAGTATCAGCTTTTTACTTCATGCGTGACCTGGCTAACTCTAGTTGCTCCTTGAGTTTGTACAAAACCTAGTCCCGTTCCATTAGTTCACGCTGAACTTCATTCACCTCCGCCTTTCTAAAGTTGTATCAAATGAGCTTAGGAGGTAATTGCCCATATACTATCTCGAATGGGGTGTGCTTCGTGGATTCGTGGTAGTTGGTATTATACCAAAACTCAGCCCATGGCAAGAACTTTGCCCATGATCTTGGGTGTTGACTGACAAAGCATCGAAGGTATTGCTCTAGACATTGATTCACTACTTCCGTCTGTCCGTCAGTTTAAGGATGATATGCTGTACTTGTGACACCCTTTACCCCAAATATTCTTATTAAAAGAGAATGCACAAATAAATAAGAGTTTATACTAGGAATTATCAAACTTTTGAAAGAACTTTCGCATGAGAAAAGGGTTCACATGCACAAATCTCTTAGCCGTCCAATGCAAAAAAAAATAAAAAATACAAAAGGTGTGTCCAACGAATGGCACCCTAAAGGCCATACATCAAGTAAGATATTCAACAAATGAAAGAAGAAAATAAACATATAACCCTACCCCGATGTCACAGCTATCAGAGCACAAGTCCCAACTGAAATATAAACTAAGCATGAGAGGCTAAGCCTCTTCGCCCACGTCGTGCTCCATGACTGGACGATCCTCACCTGTAAATGGCAATCAACCCAAACACTAACAGCAGGGACAACAATAAAGAAAGGGAGTGAGAATCATTTGCAATCGTAGATAAATCACATGTAAGCAATAACTAAGGACTACATCAGGTAACTCGCACATGGAGTTCACACACATATCACATCGTCCAACGAAAAATCAACCAATGCATGTGTGATGCAACATTCCCTAGATGCTACTTCGTATGCCATGCGGTACCAGCTCTACCTCTTGGAATAGTCCAAGAGCACATGTCTCTCCATAAGAAGCTCATCGACGTCGATGCCTTCGGCATAGACCGCACTACCTAGAATGGTATCCTCCAGTGGCTCGTCAGGGTCGTTTAGCGTTGTAAGGAAGCCCTAACTCATGGGATCAGCAAGAGCCATTGGAACTTCCACACTAAGACGCTCACTCCCAGGTCTAGGTTAAACCTGTCGCGACCTCCACCTTGCAGTCCATGTCTATTCCACCCCAACCTAACTCTCAACATTCCACTATATGACAGATTCCTCACGAATGTACATTACACTAAGTGAGCCCATCCTCGCCTCTCGCAGGCTAGGTCATTCACAGTCATGATACCACCCAGGCCTATCCTCGCCTCTCATAGGCTAGGTCACCTGTCTCAATGGCATCTGACGAAACCTCTTATCTCACTTCATACTCATGCATTATCCGTTCACAAATCAAACACACTTGCACGGTTATATAGTTCATCCCACAACATATCAATTACACCTTACAAGGAACAATACATAAGAGGCGAATACAATACATTCACTTTGCATAACAGTACTGGGTCTTGGATGCTGAGTCACTGGACACTGGGTCACTGGATGTTGGTGTCACTAGACGCTGGGGTCACTTGACACTAGGTCATTAGACGCTGGTGTTACTTGACACTAGGCCACTGGACGCTGGTGTTACTTGACACTTGTGTCATTGGACGATGGTGTTGGGTACAACGAAGGAATGTAGTAACAGACTTTTCTGCAGGACTCAAGGTCTCCCAAGGGATCCCAAAACACCCAAGAACATGTTTCAAAGGCTTTGGAAACAAAACTAGCACTCCCTGACCCATAAAACAACACAGACCGTCCATAGATTTCACTGAGAACGCAACATGCAAGACTCAGAACTCTTGGTATTCACAATCCGTCCAGACCACGAGCATGTAGGAGAAGTTAACAGCTTTTGGAGTCGTGAAGGTTTAGAAACGAAAACCAACACTCCCAAACCCATAAAACAACACAAACCATCCACAAATCTCACAGAAAACACAACATGCAAAACTCAGAACTCCTCTACCCATGGCCAATACCATACAGACCATAAGAAGAAACCCACTCCCCCTCCTACCTTGAGATAAGAAAACGCAACGAAGAGAAGAGGATGCTACAGGGGTGCTTCCATAGTCCTTCCCTCACGAATGCAGTGTTGATTCTCACATGGTCCCTTGTAATAGCTCTACTGCAGCAACATGCAAAGGCAGCAGGCCAATGCAACAAGAGAAAGAGGCAACAAAAAGCTTTTCTTTTTGGTCAGGAGACAACTAAGACAGTCCTTAAATATTGTTGGAGGGTGGACTTAAGGTCCATCAAAAGAGGGTGCTCCTAAAAGAAAGGCTGGTGTTCCACACAAAAGGCCTACCTCAAGACTTCAAACAAAATACTCATTCTTTCTTATATATTTAGTCATAAAAACCCAATTCTTATTATCCATATTCATATTCCCAAATTACCATTTATTCAGCTAATTAATTAAAAGCATTTTCATAACACTTATTTACATACACATATAATAAAATAATAGCGGGGTGTTACAGTACTCGTCCTCAATTGGGTACCTTGCAACTTAAAGTATTCATTCCAAAATGAGGACATGAAGATGGGATCCCGATCACTTACGATGGATGATGGCATCCCATGTAGTTTAACAATCCCTTCAACAAACACTTCTGCAACTTTCTTAGCTGTATAGGGATGTGTCAACATAAGAAAGTGGCCATATTTGCTTAGTCGATCGATCACCACCATGATAACATTTTTTCCTTGTGATGTTGGCAACCCCTCAATAAAGTCCATGCTAACATCTTCCCACACTTGATTTGGAATTGGAAGAGGTTGTAGCAGACCAGTTGGCTTCACACTCAGCCACATATTGTTGTACACTACTCCGCATGCCTTCCCAAAAGAAATCTTGTTTAATCCTTTTGTATGTCTTAAGCTCTCCAGAGTGTCCCCCTATAACAGAGCTGTGGTACTCATGCAATATTTGCATAGTGATTTCATGATCCGCAGGCAACACTAGACGCCCTTTGTAATATAAGAGATCAACTTGGGTGTCGTATTGCTTGGCCTTAGGATCGTATTGCTTGGCCTTAGGATCATTGTCTCGTACCAATGAATGTAACCGTACTAAGTAGGGGTCATTGTTGTTGAGAAACTTTAGCTGATCCAATATCTCAAATCTAGGTTGAGATATAGCAAGCATTGAAGGTGGCTGCGGATGTCGCGATAAGGCGTCTACTGCAAAATTTTCCTTCCCCGGATAATACTTTACAACATACTCATATCCCAGCAACTTACTTACCCACCTTTGCTGTTCAGGGGCAGTAATCCGTTGCTCCAACAAGTATCGTAAGCTCTTTTGGTCTGTTAGAATAGTGAATATTTGCCCCAAAAGATAAGGACGCCACACGCGAATGGCTTCCAACACAGCTAGCATCTCCTTAGAATAAATAGACTGGTTTCGTGATTTTGGTCCCAAGGCTTTACTAAGAAAGGCAATTGGATGTTTTTCTTGAGAGAACACAACACCTATACCAGTATCATGTGCATCTGTTTCTACAATGAATGGCTGAGAGAAGTTTGGCATGGCCAATGTTGGTGTGGACATCATAGCTGTTTTTAACTCTTCAAAAGCCTTGCAAGATGACTCTGTCCAGGTAAAGTTACCCTTGTTGAGCATTGTTGTCAAGGGTGCTACTATGATCCCTTAATGCTTAACAAACCTCCAATAATATCTCGTTAGCCACAAGAATCCATGTAACTTAGTAGTTGTTTTAGGCTTGGGCAATGTTGCTATAGTTGCTGTTTTGCTAGGGTCCACCTTTACCCCTTCTCGGCTTATAATATGGCCAAGGTATTCCAGCTCCATTTGTCCAAAATCACATTTTGAACGCTTGGCATAAAACTGATTTTCTGCTAATAGTTGCAATGTCTTTTCAAGGTGTTAAAGACGATCTTCCCAAGATTTGTTGTGTATACCAATATGTCATCAAAAAACACTCCTGAGATATGATGCAAATATTGCATTCATGGCCGCTTGAAATGTAGATGGTGCGTTGCATAAGCCAAATGGCATGACAAGATACTCATAATGGCCATTACGAGTCCGGAACGCTGTCTTATGGACATCTTCGGGTTGCATTCGTATCTGATGATATCTTGATCTTAAATCTAACTTGGAGAAAAATTGAGACTCGTGTAATTCGTCAAGCATATCATCAACAGTAGGGATAAGGAATCGATCCTTGATTTTTACCTCGTTCAAGGTTCTATAATATGTACAAAAACGCCAACTCCTGTCTTTCTTTCTAACCAGCAACATAGGAGACGAGTATGGGCTAGTGCTATGTTGTATGATGCCCGAACTAAGCATTTCTAAGACATGTCGCTCAATTTCATTTTTTTGGTGGAAAGCATAGCGATAAGGTCGAACATTAGTCGGAGCTGCTCCTTCCTTGATGGTTATAGAATGATCAAAAGGTCTTCTAGGTGGAAGACCACTCGGCTCTTCAAACACATTAGAATATCACTGCAACAAGCACTCAATTTCGCCACTGGTGGGTGGTTCCACTTCTTCTCCCTTTTCTAAGACTTTAATAACAAGCAACTCAGCTATTTGGCATTTTGTTTCATGAGTCCTTGTAGAGATTGCAATTGTGGAATCTCATCTTTTTGCCTTGTTATTTCAAAGTCGCGTCCATCCTTGCTAAACTTCATGGTAAGTTACCGCTAGTCACAAACAACAGGACCCAATGACTCTAGCCATTGGATACCCAACACAAGGTCCACCCCTACCAGCAATAACATATACAAGGGAGTGGTGAAGCTAAATCCTTGTATATGTATGGGTACATCATCGCATCTCCCTGGGCACTTGATATTCGCTCCATTGGCCACTTGCACAGAAAAAGAAGTTGGATGGGTAATAGGCAATGAGATGTTGGCTGCCTTCTTTTGGTTGATAAAATTATGTGTAGAGCCACTGTCTATCAGAATAGTGACAGGTTTCCCCAACACATATCCAACCAACTTCAAGGTTCGAGAGTTTACCCACCCGGTCAATGCATGGATAGACACTTTGACCCCTTCTTCCTCCTTTCTCTCGCTCTCCTCTGCCTCCTCGTTCAATTCAATCATTAGAACTTGTGGTTTCTTGCAGTTG
Organism: Pueraria montana var. lobata; assembly: GCA_026413185.1. Lineage (NCBI taxonomy): Eukaryota > Viridiplantae > Streptophyta > Magnoliopsida > Fabales > Fabaceae > Pueraria > Pueraria montana. Next base: position 20,274,969 of record CM048648.1, on the reverse strand, counting down.
TGCCCCACAATATAGCGTTTATCACAATTGAAACACAACCCCTTCTCTCTCCTTTTTTGCATCTCCTCCCATGTCCACTTCTTTATGGATGGCTTATGAACACCCTTAGCCTCTTCCCCTGTTAACGTAGTGTTTCTTCCTCGACTCCCTTTCTGTTTTCGGGTGATTTGATCATTTTTCATCCTAGCATATTCCATCGCCTCCCTTAACAGCTTAGGCTTCCACATACGCACTTCTCCTGCCAACTCAGGTTTTAACCCTCTAACAAATGCTCCCATAAGAGCCTTTTGGGACCAACCTGACACTCTATTAGCCAATCTTTCAAACTCCCTTTGGTAGTCCCGCAAGGAACCTGTTTGTGAGACTTGTGTCAATGCCTTATCATAATCTTCAAAGTCAATGGGCCCAAATCGAACCAGCAGCTCCAGCTCAAATTCTTCCTAGGTGATTTGTTGATTCTCCTCCATATATGTTCGTTGTAACCATTGCAACCATTGGTTGGCTTCTCCTTCCATGTGAAAGGATGTCAAGGCGACTTGTTGATCTACAGGTGTGCCTTGATATTGGAAAAAATGTTGTACATGGTGCAACCATTCAGTTGGTTCAGCACCATTATACTTTGGGAAATCCATCTTAATGTAACGCGGCAATGCTTGATGCCCAGAGTTTCCTATGATTTGCTTTTTCTTTGTCATTTGATCCTCCAATGGCTGCAAGCACCTCCTAGAACCTTGTTTCTATCTTTGAGTCTAGCCCCTGGAAATTTCCTCAATTGTGTTCATTCGTTCCTCTAATCGCTCTATTTTTTCTTTATTTGACGCCATATGGATCAAAAGGCTTTGATGCTAAATGATAAACACTTGGAAATAAGTAACTGGAATGAGTTTTAATTTATGCGTATCCTGGAATTACACCCTCATTCTATAAATACTACTGCTAGAAAGATAACCTGATAAGAGCAACAAACATAAAGATAACTAATAAAGATCAAATAACTATCCTAACTAGTAAAGATCAAATAACTATCCTATCTAGTAAAGATCAAATAACTATCTTATCTAATAAGGATAAAACAACTATCTTATCTAATCCTAACATAACAAACTGATTTGTCTACTGCACATAACAAGGATTAGGCTTCCTTATCCGCTTTCCATGGGCTGTAACAGTGCTTTGATTGCAGACTAGTATAATTTTGGAGTTTTTAACGAGTGGAAGAAACAATTGGAGAAGATATTCAGAATTCTTTCTACTAAGTGCATGTTTGTGTAACCGTTTGCCTGATGCAAATGGACATTGGTTAAAGGAAGGAACCCTTACTTATGTGTTGAAGGTGCCTCAGAATGAATGCTACGACAATTTGGACGGTTTTCCAAACATGCGCTAAGAGTAGGATGTGGATGCCTTTTGAGACAGTGAGACGACCTAGTTGATTTAGATTATATGAATTAAAGTCCCATCCAACTGAACTTATGTTCTACTCAATTCATCACTCACAATGTTTTATCGTTTATGCATTGGAAATTGCAAAACTTCCACTCAATGCCATTTTAATGGATTTTCAAACACACCCTTGGTTATGGCCTTATGTAACGTACAAGACTGCACGAGTTTGAACCTAAAAATGCATTCTGACCTTTCTTTAAACACATTTCCACCTCTCTCTTGGTGGGCAAGAGCTTGATTAACGTGGGCCAAATATATAAAATTTCTTCCAAGTGATATCGTGTTTAGCTAAAAAAAAATCTTTTGCCTTGCTTTCAGAGTTTGTATTATTCGTTTCAATTGAAAATGAAACAAAGAGTTGGCATTCTCTGAAACTTTTGAAGTTGAATGTTGAACTACGAAATTTCGAATCTTTTCTAAGAAATAAACACGAGCGTAATACTATAATACTACTTTTTTTATTCTAATTATCATTCCTTTTTTTTTTTTCACAAATTAAAGAGAGAGAAAAAACTTGTGAATAAAGGAGTCAAAATTCAGTCCTTTCTTTTTGTTCTCATCACTATGCCGTAATTTTATGGGGCTGCGTCAATATAGGTTTACTTTCCCTTTACATGGGTTTTGGTACAGTCCCCCATGTAGCTTTGTTGCTCATCTTTTATTCAATAAAGTTTGGTTAGGTTGTTGTATAAGATAAGTTGGGTTTTGGGGTGCCAACATAGTGCATGTTTGGATTAAAATTTGCAAACCTAAGTTTGAATTAAAAGTATGTTGCAAACTTAAGTTTGATAAAAATGAGTTTACTATAACATGATTTATGTTTGGGTATTTTTTGTTCAAAAGTATGTTAATAAAAAGAAATTTGTTTGGATAATACCAATGAAAAGTACTTTTACTTCATGTTTCTATTGTAAATATACAAATCAAAAGTACTTTTACTTTAAAAGCATCAAATTTGTTGCTTCTGATCCAAATCCGAGTTTGGCCCAAACGTAAATTGCAGAATTAATTTTTGGAACTCCCAAACATGATGTCAAACTGAGTTTGGAGCTTCAAAAGTATGTTTGAGGTACCCAAACGGGTATCCAAACATACCCATAGTTGGATGCCAATCCTCTTTTTCCTGCCTCACCTAATCTTTTTCAAAAAAAAAAAAATGGGCTTATCCGCATTTTTTCTTGGTTGTGTTTTTTACGCCCAGGTCTATGTCAGACCATCGGATTATTGGACTAAATTAGCCTTACTTAAAAAAAATTCTAGATCAAAAAATGAAAAAAAAATTGGTATTTTGAAAATTTAAGTCACATGAATTAGGAAAAAGATGCCAAAATGAAATCAACATTGGTTGGTACAAGTGGTAGCGACTTGTGTCCCTTAACCAAGTGGTACAGGATTCGAATCATAATGATGCCACTTTAGGTATGGAATAAATCATGTTGGGACGGGAATACTCACTTTGGTGTGCGCTCATGGTTCCTGACGGAGTTTAATCATTGCTTCCGGCGATGAATAATCCATACCAATATCATGGTCAGAAAAAAAAAAAAAAAAAGGAGAAGCCATAATGAAATTAAGAACTAAAGAAATCAATAATAATTAGGAGAAAGAATATTAGTTAATAAAAATCTTTGATAGACTTGCCAATTTTTATTTGGAGGGAGATTAAGAGTGACAACATTTTATGGAATTGAAATTAGTAAAAGAAAATAATTAGAAGTCTAACGGATCAATCCACTTTGCATCGACTCACAATTCACAGGTTATGCAAATTGACGAGGAATTGTGTTGTGTTTATGACTCACGATCCATCTTTATCTTCCACACACTTAAGGTTATTGTTATATTTTTTTATTTAATTATTCTAGCCCAATACCAGTTTGTCCGACAGATTAAATGGGGTGGGCCGAAAATACCCAATTTTATTTAGGCCATCTTTCTAATGTATTTATATCATATTTAATATATTTATATTTATAATTGTTAATTTTAATTTTATTAGTATATAGTATTAAACATTTTATATTAATAAATATAAATTAGTAAATACATGCCAGTAATATGAAAATAAATGTATATTAATAAATTATATAATTTTAAATATATTAATTAATATATGCAGGCCCGGTCCTGGGCCTTGATTAGAGCGGCGATGGTCCAGGGCCCACGACTAGGAGGGCCCCAAAATAAAAAATAATATATATATATATATATATATATATATATATATATATATGGTAAAAAAATTATATTATTTTTAAAAATGGATTAAAATTATTGTTTTATTTTATATCTCTTTCTATTCAAATTAAAATATGGCGTGATTAAAAAATATCATTTTTTAATTGTTAGTGTTTTTTTTTTCTTCCAATGGTTATATTCATAAATCAATGTTAAATAAATTTCTAGTTAATTGTGACATATCAACATGTAAAGGATATTTAATAATAGATGTGTTTGTTTTTTTAACAAGATAAGAAACACAAATTAAAACTAAAAGTTAGTATATTAATAAAGAACATAAATATATGTAAGTTTTAATATAAAATGATGATATTTTGTAAATAATAGATGATAGAGATAGAGCTAAGCATTCTTTTAGGGGCCAAATATAAAAATTAAATTATAATTTTAAAATTAATATATTAAATTTAACCCACAACTAAAATAATCATAATAATTGGCCACATACTATAAAAACCAAATTTATATAAATTAAACAAAAGATACAAAACTATAGAATTACAGTTGAAGAAAAGAGATTTAGTTTTTAAAATTCATTGTAGCAATTCTAATGATAGGAAATCTTTATTTTAAATATCATGTTTAAAGTTTTAAAAGCATAATTGACTATCAATTTTTATTGAAGGAAAATTTATTTTTTAACTTGAGAATAATAAGAATAATATATTCTCTGCTTCAAACAATTAAATAATATTTTTATTAAAAATATTTAGGAAAAAATAGAAAAGCCTTATAAATTATTGAAAATGATGGTTGCATATTTTTTTTGGAGGTATATTATCTTCCGTGATAAGATAAACACGAAGAGGAGAGAGAGAAAATGTGAAATATAATACAAAATGTGATGAGAAAGAAAGATAAACAGAGGAAGAGAAACAAAATAGGGAAGAAATTATGAAAAATAAAATTTTATAAAATCATTATAGAAAAATTATATATAATAATTATGTATATTTGCTTCTTTTTTTTTTTTTTTTTACAGGGGTGTTCTTATATATAAATATTTGTGTATGAATAAATTTTTTTGGAGGTGTAAATTAAATGATAGATGAAAATATGAGTAAATTAAATGAAAAAAGTGATACATTTTTTTAAAATTTATTAAAATCATGCTATTCACTTAATGTAATAAAACATTATTTTTAATAAAATTACATATCCATTTTTTATGTAATATATATTTATATTTTTGAATATTTATATATAAGAGCCCGTTATTATTATTCTGTCCTAGGCCCTACAACGTCAGGACCGGCCCTGGATATATGTTAATATACTTCTAGAAAAATATAAATATATTAGATATGATATAAATACATTGAAAGAAGGTCGATAAGAAATATATGATATAAATATAATTTTTGATGAAGTACAGAAAAATTATTATAATGGTAAAAGTCATTTATTTTAATGACTAAAACATTTAAACAAATAAAAAAATATAACAACACATTTATAAAAAATATTAAAAGTATAGTGATTAAATTAAAATTAACATATATAATTTAAAAATACAAGTTATTGTTTATTTGTTTGTCTATTTTTATAATATTATTTTATTTATTTTTGTAATAATAAATAAATGTTCAATGTTAATATTTCTTTCATTTGTATTATAGATTATAAATAATATAAATTTCATTCATATTTCAAGTTAATATATTAATGTAGTAATTATAGTATTATTGTTGGTGCAAGGGGTGGAGATTTAAATCTCACCTTGAATTCTTTGACAACTGTTATCCATGTCAACATCTGTGTGAAACAACTTGTAAGCCGCCACTGACTTTTTAGTGGAACACTAAGGAAGAAATAATTTTTGTACATTAAAGTTATTAAAAACTAGATAAAAAAAAATGCTTCGGTGATAGTGCGATAATAAAACAAAATATTGATGTCAAATCAATAATATAAAAGGACAAAGTATTTAGTCAAAATACAATTTATGTAATTTTTTCCATTAAAGATTGACTAAGTAAAAAAAAACTACTAGTCGTTATCTAATTAGGCAAAGGAAGACGAGTAGTTTTTTTTACATTTTCTTTTATAATTTGGTACCATTTTATTTTATCACCATAAATCTTTTTATATAGCAAAGACTAAATCTTATATTTAGTTTGTCAGATACCACAATTGTACCATTTTAATCTTCTAATTCAATCCCTTAACTTTATCCAATTAACGATCAACTCCTTTATTGATCTTATGTTAAAAATTTAATAAATTTTGTTGGGGTGACATAGAGATCATGACATGATATTTACATGTTTGAAACATATTTTTTATATGTATTAAATATATAGTAATATTAATAAATATAAATTAATAAATACATACAATTAATATTAAAATAAGTATTAGTAAATATATATTAATAATTTAGTATTAGTAAAAATAAATTAATAAGTTAAGAAAGATAAATATAGATTAATATACTACTATAAAATTTAAATATATTAGATATGATATAAATATATTTAAAAAATTAATTAGAAATATATTATATAAACATATTTTTGTGTGAAATACATAAAAATTATTGCACTCGCAATGGTAAAAATATTTCATTTTAATCACTAAAATATGTAAAGAAAAAAAAATATAAACTAATAAAATCTTATAAAAAGTTATTTAAAATATAGTGATTAAATTAAAATTAACATATATAATATTAAAAAATACAAGTTATTGTTTATTGACTTTTATAATATTATGTTATTTACTTTTTAATAAGAAATAAATGCACAATATTAATCTTTCATTCATTTATATTATATATAATACTCCCTCCGGATCTAAATATAAGTAAAAAAAAAATATTTCACGCTAACTTATAAAATTGGTTAATAACATTTAATTGTACCAATCTAAATTAAAAAATAAACTATTTTTCTAACTACTTTTTATTGAAATTTGATATTATAAGAAGTCATTGAAATTAAAACCTCCTATTAAATGAATGATATTTTAGAGATTATCTAATTAAATGAACTAAAATTAATAGAATAAAATAAAGATTTATTTATATTTAAATCTAAAACTCAAACAAATCTTTTGTTTATATTTAAAACCGAGGAGTATATATTTTATTTATATTTCAAATTAATATATTAATGGTAATGTATTATTGTGGTGTATAGGGTGGAGATTAAAACCTCACCTTCAATACTTTGTCAACTTTTACCTTACATTTCAACATCTGTGTGAAACTTGATAGCCGCCACTGACTTTTTAAGTGGGAGACCAAGGAAGAAGCTTTTAGTGGAAGACTAAGGAAGAAATTTAAATGGAAAAAGAAGTTGGGGACCATCGATTAGTCTAATTGAAACTTGTAATTTCAATAGTGTAATTAAAATTTGTGTGACAAAAATTAGAATTAAACCTATAAAAAGGCGAAAAACTTTCATTTAGCACTTAAATAAGAAGCGGAGAACCGATTGTTGCAACTCTTTGGGGGTAGGGGACAAATTGTAATGGACAATAATCAAATCTTGCATCGATAGAAACTAGAAAGGGTGAGTCGGTGAGGTAGAATAGAATAAATAACCTGTTCGCTGAGGCCAAATGACGAAAAAGTAAGAGAAGACAATCCACAAGCCTCTCGTGTAGTGTCGGTAGAGTGCGACGGAATCATCATTCATCACCACCGTCCATCTGTAATCTCACGCACCCACAAAACAATCCATTCCCTCTTTTTTTTTTTTTTTGTACCCATAACCGACAACATAAATTAAAAAGAAAAAGCGAAACTAGAAAAATAAAAAATCGGTAAAGCTGTAACATAGATAGATATGCTCCTCTCTCACTCTCACTATTCTTCAGTAATGTATTTCATTACAACGGTAAAAAAAAAAAAATTATAAAAAAAAAAATGGGAAACCCGAAACCCTAACAGAAACGCGTGTCATCATGAGTTTGATTACCCTTGGGAGGAATCTCGAAGTGCCAGAGCCTCCCAACGCCTTTGACCAAGTGCTTCCTACAGAGAAACTCTTCCGCGTAAACCTTCTCCACCTTCCGATCCACATCGTGCAGGAACACATGCGTCACACCGGATCCCTTCCTATTCCTCGCCATAACCGCCGCCGAGAATATCGCCGCCATGCGCCCCGGCGCCTCCGCGAAGTACCCCTTCGGCGCGTCGATCATGATCAAATCCCACTCTTTATTATACACCTCGTCGGGGAGGTTGTGGAGCGCGAGCTTGCAGCGCTCGTTGCCGCGGAGCGTGGCGGTGGCCGGCGAGCACGCGGGTTCGGAGCGGTACGAGGAGAGGAGGGTGTCTGCCTCGCGTAGCTGCGTGCGGTAGCGGACGGTGTGGGCCCGGAGGTACGGCGCGTCTTTTGTAACCGTCTGGAACCACTTGGGGTCCTCCTCGAGGAAGAGCGTGGTGCCGTGCGGGTTGAGGCTGGCCCACATGAGGGAGTCGCGGCCCAGCCCAAAGACGAGGAAGTTCGCGGGCCGGTGGAGGCCCTGGAGAACATCGAAGGTTATTGTGATCTCCGAGAGGGACTGCTGAGGTGTCACCTGCGAGGTCGCGTAGTGGAGGATCGCTTTGAGCTGCATCGATGTGGGACTATCGCTGAACTCTTGTTGCTGCTGCTGCGTTCTCGTTACGGAACATAGGAAGTTGTTCTCCGAGGTTTGGACCAGGCTTGCGATGAAGAGTGTGGCTCCGATGATGCCTAGTGTCGCCAATAGCCACACGAACCACCGGTTCTTCATCCTCTCGTTCGCTTGCATTGAATATAAATCCACCTACCCACCCCTTGATGGATAGATATATAGTTACTTTGGAAAAAATGGTTATGGAGTGGGGATAGGTGAGGGATTTTTAAAAGATAGATAGATGTTGGTTGGTGATGTGGAATGTGAGGGCAAGACGGTGCAAATAAATGGCATTGATTATTAGTATTAGGACTAAGATAATGGTAAATTTGGGTTAGGGGTTCGAATGTACAATAAGGAGTGTCTACGTGTCACGAATTTTGAAATTTAAAAAGCAATGTCGTGTTTGAGAAAATGTTTGTCAGATGTCGCGATCCTCGCAGCACCACATGGTGCTACAGTAATCATGACCCAGTCCAGTCTCTAGTTTTTTATTTTTTATTTCTTCCTAAGAATTTCGTGTCGAGTAATGGAGTACTATTCAAAATGTTTTGTTTAAAATATATTCAACAGTATATCCTAAAAATAAAAAACTATTGAACTATTTTATTTTATCCTCTAGTTACGCTTGTGCTTCTTGGACACTTGTTAGAAGCCCTGATGTTCTATCGGTGTTGTTGTAACCTTTTTCAGTTCTGCTAAATCTCTCTTCCTTGCGCGATTCAATTTTCTCTTATTCGCCAATCACACTTTTGGGAGAATCGTTTTTCTGACGAAGCCAATCTTCAAAGAGAAAAAAGGGCAAACTATTTACTTTCTTTTTGTCTGAGAAACGAGACTCAATTTACTTACAAGAGATTCCTTCATCTGATCCTTTTGTAGACACAGTCGGTGAATGGGTGGAAGTGTAGTGTGCAAATTTTTTTTTTTAGAAATTTTTTAATTTTAATATGAATTTTACATCTTTTATTTCTTATTTATAAAATAACTTTAATTTAAATATTTTTTTTCTATATCACTCTATCTTATTCTCTCTTTTTTCTTTTCTTATAGGCTTAATTGCATATTTTACCACCCAACTTTCATTATTTTGTGAATTTTATCATCCAAATTTTTTTTTACGAATTTTACCACCCAACTTTCATCATTTTGTGAATTTTACCATTCAAATTATTTTTTTGCAAATTTTACCATTCAACTTTTATCATTTTACGAATTTTGCCACCTAAGTTTTCAATTTTTACGTATTTTATCACCCTCATGTTTCACACAAAAAAAAAGTTTTGAATTCTTTAACTTTTTTTTTGTGAAATATCAGAGTGGTAAAATGTGCAAAAATTAAAAACTTAGGTGGTAAAATTTGCAAAAATAAAATATGGGTGGTAAAATTCGTAAAATTATGAAAGTTGGATGGTAAAATTTACAATTAAGCCTTTCTTATAACCAAATACATCATTAGTTGTGACGTTTTTTTGATAGGGAGTTAAATATTGTTTTAATTTCCTTAAAACTTAATTAGACTTTTTTTTTGCTTAAATAACTTTTATATCCCTAATAAATTTTCGATTTTTGTTTTGAGTTCCTGAAAATTTTTTGCGTTGTTCTGGATTCCTAATAAAAAAAAATTGATTCAGGTCTCTGCCATCAGTTAAGTGATGACGTGACTGTTAAAAATTTCAAAATGCAATTTCTAACGGCTCAAAAACCTCTAATATTCATTTAAAATTTAAGTTACAATTTCTAACGGTTTCAAAATCGCCAGAATCATTTAAAAAAAAAATTAGGTCCTAAGCCCTCCTACGCCCAAATTAAAAATTGAAACCCAGATCTCACACACCATGGCTTCTTCCTCTTTCTCTCTCTTCCTCTCCCAAGCTCTCCTTTGCCCCACCCCTCTCCCTTCCTCCTCCCACCGCCCCTCCCTCCACCTCACCCCCACACTCTGCCCCGCTGCACCCATCTCCCTTCACCGTCGCGCCATCACTGTTCGCGCCTTCGTCGCTGTCAAAATCGTTAGGAAAGCACTCGTGGTGGTTATTTTAATTTCAGAGTTTCTATACTGTTGCTTTGTGCGCAGAGATTTGTTTCTTCGGATTCAAAACGGAACTCCGATTTCACCTCTTGCGAAGTGCTAGGGTTCGTTCGTTTGCCTTAATGGAGGAGCAGAACGTGTGCACGTCGGAGTCGGTGATTGAAGGAAGCCGCAATGTTTGGAGTTCTTGCAGATTTGTTAAGTGTTGTTGTAATTTCAGATATGGAATTTTCGATCTGTTGTAATTTCAAATATGGAATTTTGGTGTTAAGTGGTTGTTGGATGGTGCGGCGCGGTGGTGGTCTAGGTGGTGCCACGAGGTGGTGATCTGTTATGAGATTTTTAGTTAATTTCATATTTATTAAGGAATTAAATCACTCTTTTATTTTGTTTTTGGTTTCTAGGTTGTTTCTGAGTGCAAAGATTCAATATTAAGAACTTGATCTGGGTTTGGGGATTGATTTGGGGAGATCTATTTTTTTTTTCTTCTTTAATTGATTCTAGGAGTTTTTAGCCGTCAGAAAATGAAAACCCATTAAATAATTAAAAGTTAACGGTCACGTCATCACTTAACAACGCAAAAAAATTTCAGGGACTCAGAACAAAAAACGGAAATTTTTTATGGATATAAAGTTATTTAAGCCTTTTTTTTAGAGAAGAAAACTTAATTAGACTTATGTTCAGGGTTTCAGTCCCAAAAAATATTTCAATTGGATTTCCTCACTTTTTTTTTCCTTATAATCAAATCCTTCCGACAATATTGAAGTTTTGAAGATGGGATTTGAACCTTATTCTTTGTTTGGTATGTAAATAAAAAATATATTACATATAATTAGGTTATAATTAAGATATATAGTATTAAAATGTATAAGTTATTATTCATTTGATTTTATAATATTATACTATTTATTTACTAGTAATATATATATGTACAAATTTTGTCCTTAAGTTATATATAGTTTAATAAATACATCGACCTAATGATTTTGGTGTTGTTATTGAAATAAGGGTGGGAGTTCAAACTTTATTCCAATATTTTGTCAATAACTCTTCATTTTTACATGTTATGTCAATAAAACTTGTCACGTTAAATAAGAATACATTTGATATATTTTCATATTAACAAAAATCAACATTTCTCTATTTACATAAATAGAAACCATATTTAACTTTTTATTAGAATCTCTATGGTGCTTGTAAGGTATTTTAGGTTAAAATAAATATTTTTAAGTTCCTTAATAATAGAATGAATACTTATAAGGAAATCATTTTTATCAGGTAACAAAAGGATAATAAGATTAAGTTCCCAACTTTTTAAATTTAAACTTATTTTTAAATTAAGATCAATTGAAAAAATTAAAATGTTTTTCAATTGCTTTTTAATTTTGAATAAAATTCATTTTATTTTCATTTCTTTTTAATAAAAATTTAATTGTTTCAATTAGTCGTGACATGTTAGCCTCCGAAATGGAAATACCCTAATATGAAAGTTCTATAAGCGCACACATATAAAAGTCTCAAAGAAAAAGAACAAAAGTTTGTAAATAACTTTCCAGATACTTGGTGGGGCCAATTTTACGGTGGGAAACTTCACCAAATTTCTCACCGTGGGAAACAAAATATAATGTATTAGATATGAACTCTTTATAATCAACGGTTAAAATAAATGAAGACTACCATAGGAATAAATGCACTGGATTATCTTAAAAAAAATATTTTTATATTTTTCTTTTTTCATTTTCTCCTCCCTGTTTCCGATAGCAAGGCCACTGTGCCGTCGTCGTCAGCTCCTTCTTCCCGTTTCCGATGGCAAGCCTTGTGAGACACAGACACAACACCACCCTCAATTCATTCCTCAAATCGCAATTTGCAAACCACCGCAACACAAAGCGTCTCCAATTCACATTAAATTCCTCTCAAACTCAAATTTCTTTCCCTCCCCGAAAACGATGTTGTTCGAGGTGGAGGAGGAGGAGGCGTTCAAGCACACGCTCCTAGTGGTGCGCGAGGTGTCGGTGTACAAGATCCCGCCGCGCAGCACCTCCGGCGGCTACAAGTGAGGCGAGTGGCTCCAGTCTGACAAGATCTGGTTGGGTCGGATCCACGACATGTCATGCCGGAATCGCTACGAGATCCGCTTGGAGGATCCGAACTTCGGCGAGCTCTTCGCCGTGTGCTTTGTCTACCCCGACCAGCGCGTGATTTTGTTTTAGATCTAGATTCCAGATCTCCCTCGACCTCACAGGTATCACGACGCAGGTTCATTTTGGCGATGGCGACGTATGGCGTTTCTACTTTCCGACGGTAGCATGCGAAGGCCAAGCAGGTAGTGGCTTCGCGGAGGAAGGAGTGCGACAGCTCTCCAACGACAACGACGGTGAAGGCATAGTCGAAGTGAAGGAAGAGAGGTGGAGGGAATGGGTAGAGAGAGGAAGAGGTTGCAGTGGCAGTGGTGATGAGGGAAGGGTGTGGCAGAGAGGGAGGGTGGTTGGAGTTGAGAGGAAGGAGTGTCTTTTTGCTTCTTTTTTTTTTAAAAAAAATATTCTGGTGCATGTATACCTATTATTGTAGTCCACACTTATCTTATAATCTGATGGCTATTAAAACTCTCTCACGGTGGGAAATTTGGTGAAGTTTCCCACCGTAGAATTGGCCTACTTGGTGGTCCCAACTCAACCTTTCATATATCAAGAAATATGAAATTTTCTTTTGTGAAGTTAATATCGATCCTTCAAAGTGCATGTGTAACTACATCTCTTAGATATAGTGGCAAATTTTCAATAATGTTTATTTTGAATAAATAATACATATATTATTTTGACTTAATTGTAAATTTTATCGCTCAACTATTATTATTTCGCAAATTTTATCACCCAAGTTTTTTTCGCGTATTTTATCATTATGTTTTTTCAATTTTCACATATTTTACCACAGTTTTTTTTTTGCGTATTTTACCATGATATTTTTCAATTTTTACGTATTTTACTATCATAATTTTTAATTTTTATGCATTTTACCATCATATTAGTAACAAAACGACATCATTTCATAAAAATTGATGACAAAACAAAAACGTTTTTAGAGTTACGTCTGCACTTTGTTACATATTTAAGAGATAGGCAAAATACGTGAAAATTACAAAGTATTATGATAAAAAAATGCAAAAAACAAAAACTTAAGTGGTAAATTTTGCGAAATTATAATAGTTGAGTGATAAAATGTGCAACTAAATCTACTATTTTTTTTATATTATCATTTAATAATAAATTATAATGTATAATAAGTTTATTAATTTTATAATAATTATTTTAAAAATCACGGTAATAATAATTTCAAATTTATTGACAATATAAATTTCTTTACATTGAAAAAATCTTTATTTTTTCAGTTAAGTTTTAAAATTTAGAAATTTTCTTTATCTTTTTAATAATTAAAAACAAGAAAACAATAACCATACAAAATTAGATATTGTAATAAAGGGAAAAAAAGTATATATTATAGGAATCGAGATCCACGTACTTAGGGAGACCTACATACATTTTTCTACCGATAACAAAAAAAAAAAAAAAAAGACTTTCATTGTGTACTGTGCTCTAAATTATTGTTCGGGTTAAAAAAAAGTTTTTGCAGACTATAGTTTTTTTATTGAATTGTCCAAACCTACTCTGGTGTCTTGTATCTTTTTTTAAAAATATAATTGTATTAACAATTGTAAATTAATATTAACTTTTTACTTGATAAATAAGATTTTTACTTAACATGGTATTATGTTTATATGAATATTATATATTTTAAATTATATATTATAAAATGCAGCTTAATTATAATTTTATATTTCTTTAATTTTACAATTTTATTTATTTATAATAATAAAATTAATATATAATATCATTAAATCAATTGACCCAATCTTCCCATAAATGATCGTGTTTGAGTCAATTTCAAATAAACGATAGAGTACTAGTCAAATTTAAAATAAAGTAGAATAAAGATAATTGGACCTCAATGAATACCCCTCTTTGTATGGCCTCTTCCTGTAATGCAACTCCGGTTTGACATTTGGCTTCACAACCATTTCCACGCTCTTTCCTTTCGCATACTTTTCTGTGGGTACTCAGTCCCACCACATCAACTCATTCCGATTTAAATCCAAAAATCAAATGCTTAATTGCTCACATAAACTTTTATTTTTTATAAATTAAGCTTAAATATCTTTTTATCTCTCAAATCTTAGTCTAATTTTATTTTATTTTTTCAAAATTAAGTAATTATTTTTGTCTCCCTGATTTAAAAATAATCCACTTTCCAACTTAGAAAGACAAAAAAAAGTCCAAATTTAAATATCCAAACAAATATTTAAACTTATAAATTATTAGTACTATCTTATTATTACTGGACAATCGCTCCTGAGAAGGTTGACCCAAAACCCGACAGATGTGTTGTTCTGTGGGCTTGGATGGAAGAGATACCATTTGTTTAAAAATCCCACATGAATCCAGAGAGGAACTATTAGTATATGGGCCAACGAATACATATTCATTGTATATGATACTTACTATATATTACTAGTGTTGGTATTATTATATCCGGTAGAATACTATTATTGTACCTATTCATCTCTAATGAATGTCCATCATGCATATATATATATATATATATATATATATATATATATATATATATATATATATATATATATATTTGATGGAAGTCCATCTTGCATTTAGATATTACTTGTGTTGGTATTATTATATCCGGTACAATATTATTATTGTACTTATTCATCTCTAATGTATGTCCATCATGCATTTAGATGCATGTGCTGGCCGGGGCATTGCTTGACCAAAAATAATGTAAATGTGTCTCACATCACCTCCAATTCCGATTGGTTGTGATTTGATTTTTCTAAGGAATTGTGAGGAAAAGAAATAGAATAATTGTAGTTTAAAAAAATCAGTGTTTAATATTTGAATTTGCCATTTTTTTACTTTAATTTCTGAATTTAATAAAATAAAAAATAATCTATGATTTTATATTCCATTTATCGAGCCACTAATCTGTCTTTGTTAACTTAAGTAGAACATCTTATGTAACACATTAATTGTCTACATGACACATGTTGTTTCCAGAGGCTGATGGCGACAAACTATAGATTTAACTAGTCCTTCTAGACTACGAGATTGGAATATTAGAACGAGGATAACTTGGAAAGAGAAGAAGAGAAGAGGCAGGCTATTTTGCGAGACCGGTTTAAGTCCCCCACCGTGCGTAATATATACTAGCCGTTGGATTTGTAAATTTTTTGAGATTGATGTGGGACTACCGTACAACCGCCCACACTAGATTTTTTTTTTTTTTTAAAAAGGGATTTTTTTTCTGTTTAAGTTTTTTTTTTATAAAAAAAAGACCCTTCTTCTCCGTTGTTGCTTATTGATGTGGGACTACCATATAACTGCTTACATTAGATTTTTTTTTATTTTAAAAAAGGGATTCTTCTTCTTCTGTTTAAGTTTCTAGTGGTTTTAAACTACAACAATTTTTTTGGCAAACTAAAACTGTCAGAAATGTTAAAAAAATAAAATCAAAAATCAAAATCTCGAACACTAGATTTTCTGAAATTACAAAAAATATTACAAAAATAAACATTTATGACCACCAAAAAATTTGCAGCGGTTAAAAGTCACTAGAAACTTAATTAGGAAATTTTCACACACACAGTTTATGTCATCACTTAACAGTTGAAATTAATGTTAGGAACTAAAAACAGAACAAAACAATTTATGATGGACTAAAAACAGAACAGACCAGAACTATTTATGAGGGACTAAAAATAATAAAAAAATTTATGAGGGACTAAAAATAAAAATCAAGATAAAATGATGGATAAAAAAATGGGAAGAGAGGCAGAAGCAAAGCAACAACGGAGAAGAATGGTCGTTTTTAAAAAAAAAAAAATCTAGTGTGGGCGGTTGTACGGTAGTCCCACATCAATCTTAAAAAATTTACAAATCTAACGGCTAGTATATGTTACGCACGGTGGGGGACTTAAACCGGTCTCGCAAAATAGCCTGCGTCAAGAAGAGAATAGACTTAATATTGGTGTGAGAAAGAGAAGGAAGAAAACCATTTTTATAGTTAAAAAATAGTCAGATTGTTTTCGGTAAGGTGTAATAAAATTGGCATAATAAAAGTGGCATAATAACGTTAATTAACCAGCAACAAACATTAATTAATTAATATATTTAAAATAGATAACAAAGTCTATTAAAACATTACATTAGTGTCTTGAAAAACGAAAATTATTTGAAGTTAAAAATGGTTAGCAAGAAATCTCATTTTCATATAAGCTCCAGTTCAAAATATTTTCTTAAAACGTGATAAAAAAAATTTCAAAAGGTCCCACTATTGCATGTGCAGGGGAAAATCGAACAATTGTATATTTCTATTTTTCCATTAACAATTTTGTTTTTAACTATACTTATTGCTTATTGATTACCACAATGCATTGATACTTGGGATTAGTTTCATTTCAGAGGAATGGTTGTTAAGAGGTTTTTCAACCACTCAGCCCCATTACAAGCTGTTCCTGTCTGAGAGTACTGGAGTCTTCAGTTGATGTTCCTTATTCCGAGGCCTGTTGTATTCGTCCGAAGGGTGGAGGTACCTGAAAAAGGCACTCCAACGCTCAAGTCAGATTTCGGCCCAGAGCATTTAATGTATCTAATAAAATGAAGATTCAGAGAGCCCTACCTTGGGGGCGTATCCCCTTTTTATACTTATCCTATTGTGTCTGGGCCCTGACCTCTTCCTGATCATAGGACCGTGGCAATTAAGGTTGCTTAATTACTTTCTAACCTTAAGTTTATGTCGCCAGGAACCGCCTAATGACACTTTATACTATTTAGGGTGATAATGGGTCGATAGTGTTCGGCTATATAGTTGCCGAACACTGCCGTTTGCCAATCGAACCAGCTGTGTTGGAGGGTGTTCGGCTATACTATAGACGCCGAACACTTACCTGTTTGCGAGGGTGGGCCAAGTTGTGTTGGAGGGTATTCGGCTATATGCTTGCCGAATACCCCACCAGTACACATGCCCCCCAGCCTCAAGTGAGAAAGGGTAACGAAGAGGCTTTGTATTGGGATTGGCGCCTCGTTGTCATGTCGTTTGAACTTATTGCCATTTATGGCAGAAAAAAGTCGTTGGGTTGGAGGGGATCGAAGTGTTGCATTTTGTAGGCTGTTAGATCTTAGTGGATCTAACGGCTGACAGTGTTCAGATGTTTTTGGATCGTTATGGGCCTGGGCCCTATCAATAGGGTGAGGGATGTCGTCTTCGCACCCGTATTTACGATTTACCAAAATCTTCTTATTTTGCTCTCGGCCGAATAATTACTTCTAGCTTCACTCTTCTCGTCTTAACCAAGGTACGAGAGTTCGGCTATTTCTTTTTCTTTCCATTATCATAAGTTTGGCTGGCCGTGAGCTTTCTGGGGGAAGCGAGGTAGTTGACATTCCGTCCTCTTCCTCGATTAATGGGGATTCTAGTGAGGGGTCTTCGACTGCCTCATCTTCGTCCTCGTCTTTCTCTTCTTCCTCTTTGGCGTCCCCCTCTTCGTCCCCTATCCGAGAAGAGGTGGGTGAGAGTGTCATGTGCCCTTCAGTCCTTTCGGCCTCTTCGGCTGGGGAGGCAATTGGTACAAAACCAAAGCGTAAACCCTGGGTTATTCGAGGGAAAAGGGAATTTCCGCCGATTACCTTGGAAGGGTATACCTGGGTTGACAGGGAGGTTGGGGCCTATTGGTCTCGATATGTGATAAACGTAGTGTGTCGAATTTTGTAAATTATGTAGATGTGTCTTCTATTACCGAATATGAGTTTTGTCCTATAGGGTTACAATGTTGTCGGCGAGAGCCGAATCCTGAATTTGTTTTTATGGGGAAAGGTGAGTTGAAAAGGGACTTCTTTTATATGTATGATTGTGTATTTTGTGACCTACATGTAAAGGTTCCTTTTGACGACTTCACAATGGGGGTGCTCCGGGTTTTAAACGTGGCACCCTCGTAGTTGCACCCGAATGGGTGGGTTGCTATCCAAGCCTTCCGAGCTCTCTATATTTTTAACTTTATAGAGCCTTCGGTGAGTGTATTTTTGTATTATTTTTGTACTCGGCTCAAAGATGGTTTGTGGGTTTCCTTAATAAGGAAGCCGAAGAGGCCTCTCTTCTGGTCCTTTACTACCTCTTACAAAAATTTCAAAACCGACTTCTTTAAGGTAGTTGTTAGGCCGAACATAGGGACTAACCATCTTTTCGACGTGAATGGGAAGTCCCTGTTTCCGTTCTATTGGGAGCGAAACCCTCGGCGTTATGACAAGTTTCTGAAATCCCTGATGACCGAAACAGAACGCGAGGATCTCCTCTTTCTTGAGTCTCTTCCCCGAAAGCTCCCAGCTAGGCAGCTTGTGGCTTTGTTAAATTCTTCCTCTGTTTTAGCCGACATGTGTGGAAAGGCTTTGGTTCTTTCTTTTCTGGTGTTTCAATGTTTAGACCTTGTCAATGACTGAGTGTTTTGTGTAGGTATCATGACTGATGCTGGAGGAGATGTCCTTTCCTTCCGGAATGCTCGGAAGAACCGGGCCCAGGCTGCGGGGAATAAGTCTGGTGTTGCTTCAGTGCCCCCCGTTCCCAGGCAACCGACCCCTCGGCCGACCCCAGTGGATACCGTACCCCCTTCGGCGGGAGAAAAGAGAAGTAAGGACAAAGATCACAAGAAAAGGCACCGAAGCCGTGAGGCTTCGGAAGAAGAAAGGGCTAAGAAGCTGAAGCAACAGACATTGGATTTTTCGGCTTCGGTGTCTTTGTCTTCAATTAATGCCTTGACCACCGAGGACTTTTTTGCCAAAGATTTTCGGCCTAAGAAGATGGTGAGTGCCAGTGACATCTCGAATACTGGGAAGACCATCTTAAACAAAGCCGATGCTGCTGCCAACTGGTCGGCTTACTACGAGTTTCAGGCAAGGGCTTCGGCCCTTGCATACCATATGTTCGCGAATCCTCTTAGGGAGGCCGAGAAGCTGAAGAAGAGTTTGGAGGAGGCCCAGGTGTCCAACAAACAGGTGTTGGAGGCAAACATGGTTTTGGCCGACGAGAACGGGCGACTGAAGGAGGAGGATAAGGACCTTTTGGCCAATGTTAATGATTTAAATACTAAGGTAATAATGGCCGAGAAGGATTCCAAGCTTCAGTCGGATGAGATCAAGCGGCTGAGAGTGTTGTTGGCCGAAGCCCGGGAAGAATGGGACGTGGAGCATGCTGCCAAGGAGAGGATTCTTGCTTCGGCTGAAGATAAAATTTTGGTCGAACACGAGGCTGGTTTTCTCCACGGCTTGCGGCAAATAATGCATTATTATAATGTGCGTGACCGCAGTATTTTTGACATGGAGAATGATGTTTATCAAGGGCAGCTAATGCCTATTGATGATATTCCGGAGGATGCTATTTTGGAGAATCCTCTTCATGCTTCGGTCGTTGAAGGCAGCGTAGACCCCGGGGCCAATGAAGATGGGGGGAGGATGATGCTGTTGATGTCGAGGTTCGGGAGGACCCGGCAGAATGAAATGATTGTGGGGTTAGGGCGTTATAGCCTTTTTTTGTTTTAAAGAACGCTTGTAAATGATTCTACCCCTTTTTTGGCAATTAATGAAATATATGTTTATCTTTTCGGTGTTTACTTATCTAGTTGGATTAATTTTGCACTCTTACTCTTATCCGATTACCTTGTGATAGTTACATTTTTTTATTTAAGTAAGATACGGTTGTATGTGTTCTTCGAGAGAGCCCCTGCGAGTGACGCGTCATCCTTTGTTATCCTTTGCATCTTCGGAAAGAACCAAAATTCTTCATAATAAAAAGGTTGTGAGAATCCGAATGATGCATCCTTAGTCGAGTAGGAGTACTCGGGAGGGAAACCATTTTTAAGAAGATCCGAATGGTGCATCCTTAGCCGAGTAGGAGTACTCGGGAGGGAAACCATTTTCAAGAAGATCCGAATGGTGCATCCTTAGCCGAGTTGGAGTACTCGGGAGGGAAACCATTTTCAAGATCCGAATGGTGCATCCTTAGCCGAGTAGGAGTACTCGGGAGGGAAACCATTTTGAAGAAGATCCGAATGGAGATATTATGCTGCACTTAAACAATGATAGCAATGCATAGGGCGTTCTATTAAAATTCATTTGAGGTGTGCCTCATTAAAACCTTATCAGAAAAAACCCTTTCACGTTCTTGTAGGGATAAAAAACCGAATAAGGGAAAAGAGTACAAGACTCGAATACATAATGAGAAGATACATTTAACTGAAGTAATATTTGAGGTGAGTGGAATTCCAGGTTCTCGGTATTGCTCTTCCTGATAGCTCTTCCAACCTGTAAGCCCCATTGTTGAGGTTTTGTCGAATTCTGAATGGGCCGTCCCAATTGGCTGCTAGTTTTCCTTCCTTGGAGTCTCTTCGGGTGTCACCTTGCATCCTTAGGATCAGGTCTCCTTCTTTAAAGTCTCGCGGCTTCAGCTTTGAGTTGAATCTCCGGGTCATTCTTTGTCTGCATGCTTCGGCATTGAGGCTTGCTCGGTCGCATACCTCTTCAACCAAGTCCAGTTCGCATCTCATGGAGCTTTCATTTTCGTGAGTCTCGAAGTTTTGTCTTCGGAAATAGGGTTCTCCTACTTCGACCGGGATCATTGCTTCGGTCCCATAAATCATTTTGAATGGTGTTTCTCTGATGGTTGATTGTGGGGTACATCTATATGCCCATAATATTTCGGGTATCTCCTCGGCCCATGTCCCTTTGGCTGCTCCTAACCTTCTCTTCAGCTCTCCCAAGATGACTTTGTTTGCGGCCTCTGCCTGTCCGTTCATTTGGGGGTGTTTGACCGAGGTCACTTTATGCTTTATTCCCAATCCTTCGAGAAAAGTGTTCAATTTCTTATCCGTGAATTGTAGACCGTTGTCGGTGACGATTGCATACGGAATGCCGAATCGAGTGATGACATTTTTCCACAAAAATTTCTGTACGTTCTGAGCCGAAATGATTGCCAAGGGCTCGACCTCTATCCATTTTGTGAAGTAGTCGACAGCTACTATCAGGAACTTGCACTGCCCTTTGGCTATAGGAAAAGGACCCAAGATGTCGGCTCCCCATACAGCGAAAGGCCAAGGTGACGAGATGGAGTGCAATTCGTCCGCTGGTTGGTGGATAAGGTTGGCATGTTTTTGGCACTGGCTACATCTTTTGACGTATTCTGCGCAGTCAGTTTTGAGGGTCGACCAGTAATATCCTGCTCGCAAAACTCAGGTTGCCATCGTTCATGCACCCGAGTGCATGCCACAGATTCCTTCGTGCACCTCCTTCATCACGTATTCTGCCTGATCTTTCTCTAGACGCTTTAATAGGGGTGTGGAAAATCCCCTTTTGTATAACTCTCCGGCAATCACAATGTACCTTGTAGCATTGATTCGCAACCTTTTGGCTTTTTCCTTATCCTCCGGAAGGTTCCCTATGCCAAATATTGTTGTATTTCGGTTATCCAAGTATTTATGGCTGCCGAAAGTTGCATGCATTCCTCGACAGTTACACTTGGTTCCGGCAACGTCTCCTGGATGAATGTTCTCAACTGTCCGAGTTTCTAAGTGGTAGCTAATTTAGCGAGTCGATCTGCCCTGTCGTTGTGTTCTCGGGCTAAATGATTTACCCGAACTTCCTCGAATTCTTGTTTCAGTTGCATGAAAGTGTGATAGTACTTCAGCAACTGTGGGTCTTTGACTTGGAAAGCACCGTTGATCTGTTCGGCTGCCACTTGCGAATCACTCCAACATTGCACTTTTCGGGCTCCCGTCTCTCTTGCCAATCTGAGCCCAGCTAATAAGGCCTCATACTCGGCCTGATTGTTGGATGCTTTGAAACCGAACTGTAGGGACTGTTCTAACCGTACTCGGTTGGGTCCCTCCAGTATGATACCTGCTCCGCTTCCCCTTTGGTTTGATGAGCCGTCGACGTGTACTACCCACCACTCTTCTTCGAAGGTTTCAGCAGGGTGTAGCTCATTGACAAAATATGCTAGACACTGTGCTTTGACGGGACCCCTCGACTCGTACTTTAAGTCAAACTCGGAGAGTTCTACTGACCATGCCATCATTCTCCCTGCTAGTTCCGGTTTCCTTAATACCTTTGCAATTGAGCAATCGATTTTTACAATCACTCGGTGTCCTTGAAAGTATTGTCTCAGGCGTCTTGCAGCATTCACTAGTGCTAGAGCCGCCTTCTCAATTGTTTGGTACCTGGTCTCGGTCTCCTGTAGTACTCGGCTGGTAAAGTATATGGGTGCTTGACCTTCTTCATGTTCTTGCACTAACACCGCACTTATGGCCGCTTGGGAAACCGAAATGTAAAGTATTAGATTTTTTGTAGGTTCCGGTTTCTTGAGTATGGGTGGGGCCGAGAGGGTCTTTTTCAGTTCTTGGAAGGCCTCCTCACATTGTTGGTTCCATGAGAAGTTCTTGGCTGTTTTTAGCAAACGCATAATGGGTTTTGCCTTTTCGGGGATTCTTGGCAGGAATCGTGATAGAGAAGCAATTCTCCCTGTGAGTCTCTGGACATCCTTTGGGGTCTTCGGGCTTTTCATACGAATAACCGCTTCGCATTTGTCAGGGTTGGCTTCTATGCCTCGGCACGTTAACATGAAGCCCAAGAATTTTCCTCCTTGGACGCCGAAGACACATTTTTCGGGGTTTAGGCGCATGTTGTGCTTCCTGAGTTCGGCGAAGATCTCTTCGAGGTCCCTTGCGTGTTCGTAAGGCTTGGAGGACTTAACAACCATATCATTGACATACACCTCTAGGTTTCGTCCTAGCTGCTTTTGGAAAACTTTATCCATCAACCTTTGATAGGTGGCTCCCGCGTTTTTCAGACCGAAGGGCATGACTTGGTAGCAAAAATTGGCTGATTCGATTATAAAAGCGGTCTTGTCTTCATCGGGAGGGTACATTCGGATTTGGTTGTATCCTGAATAAGCATCCAAAAAACTAAGACAAAGATGTACGGCTGCCCCATCGACCAATCTGTCAATGTTTGGTAACGGGTAGGCATCCTTTGGGCAAGCCTTGTTCAAATCCGTGTAGTCTGTACACATCCTCCATTTTCCATTTACCTTCTTTACCATGACCACATTGGCTAACCAAGTGGAATATTTGACCTCTCGGATAAAGCTGGCGGTAAGCAACTTGGACACTTCTTCTTCTACCGCTCTCCTCCTATCCTCCCCCATCTTCCTTTTCTTTTGCGAAATTGGTCTTGCCTCTCAGCATATTGCTAACTTGTGGCAATGGAATCTTGGGTCAATGCCAGGCATGTCTACGGCCTTCCAGGCAAAGAGGTCGGCGTTTCGTTTTACTACCCTTTGAATCCGAAGCCTGTCTTTTTCGGATAGATTGCTCCCGAGGTATGTAGTTTGAGTTTTCTCTTCACCAATTTGAAATGCATGGATCTCCTCGTTCGGTTTTACCCGCTTGTCCTCCTCGATTCTGGGATCAAGATCCAAAGTTTGGTCCAAAAGTTCCACCGCCGAGACCGTGTATACTGACTTGCACTCATCTTCCTTCAGCTGAGTTACCTTGAGGCTGGCCAAGTAGCATTCTCTGGCCGCCTTTTGGTCTGCATGAATCGTAATGACCGTGCCTCGGTTTGATGGAAATTTCATGGCCAGATGTGGAGTGGAGACTATGGCCCCGAGAGTATTCAACGACGGACGTCCGAGTAGTATGTTATACGAGGCGTTGGCATGCACTACAATGTATCTTACTCTTATGGTCTTGTACTCCTTTCCCTCATACCCGAAGGTCGTGTCCAACTCTATACATCCCCTGGTGTTAACCCTCTCACTAGAGAACCCAACCAAGGGTTCGTCATACGGCATGAGCTTCCCCTCTGGTATGTCCAATTGTTTGAAGCTGTTCCAGTATAGGATGTCGGCTGAGCTTCCTTGATCTATCAGCGTCTTCCGGACTGTGCAGTCGGCTACACCTATACTAATGACCATTGGATCGTCTTGCATTGGGTCGAACCCCTAAAAGTCCGCATCGGTGAATGTGATGGGTGGCATTTTGAGCTTGTTTACGGTCGACGTCATGTTGACTGACCGGACTAACCGGACATGCTTTTTTCGGGCCGACGAGGTACTTCCTCCTCCTGCAAATCCCCCGGCAATCGTGTTGATGACTTTCCGAGGATTAGAGGGTTTTATGTCTTGCTGCTCCCTGGACCTGCTTCTTTGTCTTTCGGCCCTCCTGCCGTGACTAAAGTCCATTCTATAGGTTCTGTCATTGTCTTTATATTTTGAAAATTGAGACCTTTCGGCCTTTGGATCATGGAGGAAGTCTCTGAGATGCCCCATTTTGATGAGGTCTTCAATCTTGTCTTTAAGTGCGACGCATTCTTCCGTGGAATGGCCTTTATTGCGGTGGTATCGGCACTATTTTCTGTAGTCAGCCTTAGGAGGAGTATTGGCTCTCTTTGGCATGGCCAATATTTCTGTAGCCAAGGCCTGTTCGAGTATTCGGGATCGGCTAGCGTTGAGCGGCGTGTAAGTCGCATACCGGGAGCCACGGTACTCCTTCTCCTTGTGGATTTTGTCTTTCCCCTTTCCTTGATAATCCTTTTCCTGTTCTTTCTTTCTTGGGTTGGCCTCTGCTTGGACCTGGTTCCTGTATTCGGATAATTCTTCCATCTGCATGTACTTTGCTGCTCGTCACCGGAGGTCATCCATGTCGAGTGCCGGCTTCTTGCAGAGACTGTTCACAAAGGCTCCTGGCCTAAGAGCAGTCACTAACTGATGCATGGCCACCACTGGGTCTAGGTTTCGGATGTTTAAGGCAATTCTGCCGAACCTTTCCATGAACGTTCTTAGGGATTCTCCTTTTTCCTGCCGAATATTCACTAGTGCCACCGAAGTCAGATGATGAGGTCTGCTAGTTGCGAACTGATTGTCGAATTTAGTCACCAACGTCTCGAAGCTATCAATGGAGTTGGGTGGTAGGCGAGTAAACCAATTGAGGGCGTGTCCCTTGAGGGACGTGGGGAAAACCCTGCATAAGACGGCATCTTCTGCGGTGTATAGACTGATTTGGGTTACATAGACATCTACATGTTCATCTGGATCTGTGCTACCATCGTATCAGTCCAGACTGAGGCTCTTCCAATTTGGAGGAAGGGGAGTTTCCATGATCCCGGAGACAAAAGGGTGCCTACAGGGGTGTGACTGAGTGTTGATGGTAAAAAAGGAAGGCCGATTCGTCGTACCCTGCACGCTAAGGTTGACGGCCGACTCATCTTCATGTTGCTTGTCTGGTTGCTGATTCTCAGGTTTCCAAGATCGATTCAAGTTTCTCAACTCGGTGTTCTCTTGGCGGAGGGCCGATAACTCCTGAGCGTGCTGTCTACTTATTGCTGATATGTCGGCTCGCAACTGTCTTAGTTCTGAAGACAGATTTGTTTGATCTTTCACTAAGTTTTCGTCGACGAGGCGTTGTTCTTCCATATGTGCGGGACTTCGGGTAGTAACCATTCCCTGTGGGGCTGCGGGGAAAGTTTTATCGGGCCCCACGGTGGACGCCAAAATGTTCCTGTCTGAGAGTACTGGAGTCTTCAGCTGATGTTCTTTATTCCGAGGCCTGTTGTATTCGTCCGAAGGGTGGGGGTACCTGAAAAAGGCACTCCAACGCTCAAGTCAGATTTCGGCCCAGAGCATTTAATGTATCTAATAAAATGAGGATTCAGAGAGCCCTACCTTGGGGGCATATCCCCTTTTTATACTTATCCTATTGGGCCTGGGCCCTTATGGACCCTGACCTCTTCCTGATCATAGGGCCGTGGTAATTAAGGTTGCTTAATTACTTTCTAACCTTAAGTTTATGTCGCCAGGAACCGCCTAATGACACTTTATACTATTTGGGGTGATAATGGGTCGATAGTGTTCGGCTATATAGTTGCCGAACATTGCCGTTTGCCAATCGAACCGGGCTGTGTTGGAGGATGTTCGGCTATACTATAGACGCCGAACACTTACCTGTTTGCGAGGGTGGGCCGAGTTGTGTTGGAGGGTATTCAGCTATATGCTTGCTGAATACCCCACCAGTACACAAGCCATCTCCAAAGTTAATTATGAACTCTGATTCTATTATTAATCTTGCAATTATTGTTTGTTTAGTTGATTTTCATGCAATTGCACCACCACTAAGTGTAAACACATAATTACTAGTGAATTTTGTCTCATGAATTACAGATCTAGTTGACAATACTATAACCCTTCTAGTATAGTAGGAATACCATAATCCATGGTACCTCTGAAAAATTTCATAAGTTTTGCAAGAGCATCCTAGTGGTCTTTATTAGGACTCTAGTATATCTACTCAATTCACCTACTGCATAAATAATGTCATGTATAGAAAAATTCATTAAATACAATAAGCATGAAAATGTAATCAGGTTAATATCACGTTGAGCTGAAAATTTATTTAATATAAATGTATGAATTTAAAACATTAGAAGAAAAAAAAAAAACTAACAACCAACCATGAGAGTGATTTTCTAATTTTCTACTCATTGATCATTGCCCTCCAAACTAGGCATGTAGTAGTATAGTAGCTGGCTCTATTAATTTATAAGGATCCTCAACATTAAATGGAGAGGAGACGACCACCCACCAGCATTATTCATTACAGTTGCAGCAGAGAGATCATAAACTCAAAGCCACTACGCGTGCGTGCCCTAAGAAGGAGACCAATGAAAATGAGACTAGTACTAGTGTCCCTGTGGCTGTGCCTCTTTGGAGTGTCGGAGGGAGCGGATTTGGCGGCCAAGTGCAACCTGCTGGTTCAGAAAGTGCTGCCGTGTCTGAACTTCGCGACGGGGCAGGCGGCGGTGCCGACGAAGGACTGCTGCACGGCGACGTCGGAGATAAAGAAGAGCGACCCGGAGTGCCTCTGCTTCGCGATCCAGCAGACTCACAAGGGCAGTCCGGAGGTGAAAAGCATGGGCATTCAAGAGGGTAGGCTTCTTCAGCTCCCTCAAGCATGTAACTTGAAGAATGCCAGCACCATCAACTGTCCTAGTAAGCCTTTCTTTATTAATTACTACTTCATCATCCACTTCATGAGCAGAACTCCAACTTTATTGGACAAATTATTGTATGATCTATTATAAATTGCAAAACTTAGAAATATTGATAGAAACCATTGTCACATATATAGTAGTTTCAGATTATATACTTATATAGTAATTCTCCTACTTTGGGCTTCAAATGACAAAAGACACTTCAAAAATGAAGTTTGAGTTTGACTCAAAAACAAATATTAAAAAATCCTAAAAATATTATTAATTACCATTTTTTACATCAAATGTAAAAAAAAAAAATATTAATTAGCATATAGTCCATGCATGTTAATAGTAAAAAAAAAATTGCATTATTGACCAATCAGAATTTACTTTTGGTAAAGATTGTAAGATTATTGTAATAAAAATTAATAAAATTGTTGCATATATAAAAGTTTGTAATTAGATGATGATGCATGTATTATTTATTCATACATAGGCTATGTTTGGCAAAATTACCTAAAAACTAGCTAAAAATTGAAAAATTAGCTGAAAGCTAAAAAACTACATTAATCACATTGTAAAGGTTGCTTATTTACACAATCAATCAATCAATTATTATTATGTACTTCCTCCGGCTCTAAATATAAGAAAAAAAACTGTTTCACGCTAACTAAGAAAGTTAGTTAATAACATTTAATTGCATCAATTTCAATTAAAAAATAAGTTATTTTCCCAAACAGCCCTTCATTGGAATTTGATATCAAGAATAAGAAAGACTCATTGGAATTAAAATTCTTATTAAATGAAGGTCATTTTGGAGATAGTCTCATTAAATGAACTAAAATTAGTTGAGATTTGCTTATACTCCCTCCGTTCCAGTTTATATGACGTTTAAGGTTTTGATACAGGTATTAAGGAATGCAATTAATTTGTTAAATTTTCTAGAAAATATTAGGTTATTTCCTAATATACCTTTTATTTATCTAATTAATTACTCATACTATACTACTCCCACTAAATATTAATTAAGGGTAGTCTTGAAAAAGGATATTTAATGCAACATTGGTTTTGTAAAACGTCATCTATTTTAAAACAAATTTTTTTCTCTAAAACGTCATATAATCTGGAACGGAGGGAGTATTTAAATCCAAAGCATAAGTCAATTTTTTGCTTATATTTAATGTCGGAGGGAATATGTTAATTTGTTAAAGTTTATAATAATTATTTTAAAATTTATATTAAAAATAATTTTTTATTTATTCACCGTGTAAATGACAATGTATGCTTATTACACTCACTATTTTATAGGAAAATTTAGGCATAGAAAATCTATTAGGTATTTAATATAGGTGAAAAAGAATTTATAGAAATAAATGAATAAGAGTTAAACATTAAAATTTGTGGTTGTAATTATTAAAGTGATCGACTAACCCCAAGAAATATTATAAATAAATAAATTTACAAATCAATTTTACATTCACCAAAAAGGAAATGCATATCAACTTTTTAATTTAAGTAAAAATTTAATTTATTTTTAACATAACTTATACTAATTAAGAATAACCATTCATTTTTATTTGATTTGATGGCAGAGCTTCTGGGTCTATCTCCAAACTCCCCTGACGCTGCTATCTTCAGGAATGCTTCGTTGAAAACCAATTCGGCTTCAACAGTGGGAACTCCAACACCACCAGTCTCAGACAACAACAAGGTCTCTTACGGAAACGTTCTTAGACCTGTTTTCATCGCAGACCTAATAGCTGTTCTTTGGGCCATTCTCCTCGTCGTGATTCCAATTTGTTCTGTCAACATTTAATTTGTGATGGGTGCGTTCAATTAATGACTCACGTAACAGATAGCACCACTTTAAATGAAAGTAGCCTTGGTAGTTGTTTGCTATTATCATGCGTAACTGCTTTGTCATGAATGGATTTTAATTAATTTGCAGGTTGCAGCAGCATATATCTGCAACATGTTATCTAGAATTTTGCCACCCTCTTTATGTTGTCTTAATAATTATCTTTGTATGAACTTCTTCTCCACGTGTGATAGATTATTGATAAAGTAGTGGCCCATCAAGGACTATGTAACACCATGGCCCAAGGATTTTCATTCTCAATCTAGCACTATTTCATTTTGTTCCCTTTATGTTTTAATTTGTTTTTTGTTGTACATTTCGAGCTAACTTATGCGGATCGTTATTCATTCATTAGTTATTATCTATCTAAACTGAGTAAATTACTATTCTGTTATCTATCTCCTTGTTCCTTAATCATGTGATTAGGGGTCATTGCCTTAATCCTAGTCAGTATGTATGGAAAAATATTTATTGAGAAAAATCAATCCCTTAAATAGATATCAGTACTTCGAAGGATTGGATTAATCATTTACTATCAGTCGAAAAATATCTGGATTCAACAAAAAAAAAAAATACTATTCTATTTATCTAATATCTATTGTTTATGAGCCTATCTATTACTCCATATAAAAGTATTTATTATCTATTACTATTTATTACCTATGTATTTAAAAGTCTTTCCCACTCTATACACGTTTCATCTCCTCCAGATACTCCCTCCGTTCCAAATTATATGACGTTTTAGAGAAAAAAATTTGTTCCAAAATAGATGTCGTTTTACAAAACCAATGCTGCATTAAATGTCTTTTTCCAGGACTACCTTTAATTAATACTTAGTAAGAGTAGTGTACTATGAGTAATTAATTAAAGAGATAAAGGGTTTATTAGGAAGTTACCTAATATTTTCTAGGAAATTTAACAAATTAATTACATTCTTTAATACCTGTGTCAAAACCTTAAACGTCATATAATTTGGAACGGATGAAGTAATTATTTCCGCCGTCTAGCTATCAAAGACACACTGGACGCGGGAGTAGCTCTCGCAGTATTTAAAGCGTACTGGATAAGCTTTGCCAATTGATAGCTATTGCTATGTGGGATGGACGTTTGATGTTAGATTTTTTTTTTCTAACACTAAAACTATATTAAAATAATAAACTTATAATAAGAAGAAAATTTTCTAGAATTATTATGATTATTAACAAATTTTAAAGTTATTTGCTAGTCAATGTTAGATTATATTTGCCTTAACCAATATTCAGTCATGGTCAATTATATGACACTTTTTCTATAGTTTAATGTAAGTAAGGGCTAAAAATTTAATACACAATAAGAAGGAAGAACTTTAAATATTATAAGTAATAACTAATGTTGTCTTCAAGGAGATCTCCCATAACCTATAATAAGTAAAGATTCTCAAAATATCTTTATTATTATAATTATTTAAGTAGAAAGTAATTTAATTACTATACTTTTTTAATGATTTATTCATTAGTCCAATTGGTCTATTCCTAAGAAAAAAAATATTAAACGTACAGTGCAAACGCTACAAAGGCTTTTTTTATTTTTTACTTTTTGAATCAATGGAAAGATAATGTAATACTTTACATGCTAACTAGTCTCTTAATAGAAAGTGATCAAGTTATTATAAAAAAAAAATTATATAAATTAATAATTAAATCATATAAAAAATACATGACAACCCATTGTACTAGTTAAGTTCATGAAAGTATAATGTATTGTCACATTATAATAATATTGACATACAAATTATTTAATCTTATACTAACATTGTGTTGGTTTGAGTTAAATTAGACTTGGATTCTTTAAGCAAGATTTTGGATTTGAGTTTTGTGGATAAAAAAATGATTGTAAAGAAAGATTCTACTAGAGTGACCAACCAGATTTTTCAACAAAAATTATTCATCAGCAAAATTGATATACCAATAACATAATTATCCAAAAAAAAAAGATTATCCAATCTTATTTCCTAATTCAGCTCACCTCATAGGAATTATACTAACCCACCAATAGAATAGATAATGGGACTAAATAATCATATTATATATTTATACACTAAACAATTTATTAGCTCACCTCATAAGTTATTATAAAAAAAAATTATATAAATTAATAATTAAATCATATAAAAAATACATGACAACCCATTGTACTAGTTAAGTTCATGAAAGTATAATGTATTGTCACATTATAATAATATTGACATATAAATTATTTAATCTTATACTAACATTGTGTTGGTTTGAGTTAAATTAGACTTGGATTCTTTAAGCAAGATTTTGGATTTGAGTCTTATGGATAAAAAAATGATTGTAAAGAAAAACTCTACTAGAGTGACCAACCAGATTTTCCAACAAAAATTAGTCATCAGCAAAATTGATATACCAATAACATAATTATCCAAAAAAAAAGATTATCCTATCTTATTTCCTAATTCAGCTCACCTCATAGGAATTATACTAACCCACCAATAGAATAGATAATGGGACTAAATAATCATATTATATATTTATACACTAAACAATTTATTAGCTCACCTCATAAGAATTATACTAACCCACCAATAGAATAGACAATAGGACAAAATAATCATATTATATATTTATACACTAAACAATTTATTAGACCGTCAAACAGACCTAACGCTATGTTTGTTACGTGCGATACAAATGATTTAGCGACGACGGAAATGCAGTATGTAGGTTTGGTATAGGTCTTTCAAAAGAGAAATAAGATTCAGTAAGGTAGGTCCCACTCAGCAACATGCAGTCATCAATTACAGTTTCCAAAGTTGTTTGTGAATAAAAAGTCCGTTCTACCCTCCTTAACTCTTCTGTCATATGACACTAACTATTTTCAAAGGGTATTTTTGTCATTTTATCATACTAAACAACTTTATAATATTATTTCTACTCTATTTCTCTTAAACCAAACAAATCTAACATTCTATTTTATTTCTACTCTATTTCTTCTTTTTCAAATTATCTCTCCTCTATTTTCATCTATCATATTTCTCTCCTTCTAACCAAACACAGCACAAGTGTATATGTAAGTATGACCCTATTCAGTGACGGAAGAATTCAGATGATCTGCAACGGTCAAAGTTGAGTCCTGGTTTTAAATGAATGTAACCCTTGTATGAGATTTAGACTTAACTCATTATGGTGAGCCCATACATAAGACCCAATATATTATTTGTTTAAGAGCATTACTTAATAACAATATACCCAACATCCAACAATATTTGGTTACTTTATTTGAACTCAACAAAATTAACAATATGCCCTAATCAATGTTAACATTCAACTAACCTGGATTTTATACAATACAATATGAATTACGCAAGTTGACATTAAAATTTAAAATCCAATGAATGGTAAACACACTAGTTAAACAAATTTCCGACGATTGAGTAGCTAAAGAAATTCCAATATAATGAAATTAAGACAGGTATATAAATAATTTTTCGGCTAAACTAGCCTGTTTGTTTCCATTTTAATCAGTTTAGACAGCACATACGAAAATTGCATTCAAAATCAAGTGAAGAATCCACAAAACTTGAAGCACGGGCCAAAAAAGGAAACAAAAAGAACCAAAAAGAAAAAAGGAAAAAAAAAATACAATAGGAAACTTTCTTCAACACTCAAATAGATTCACCATGATTCTAATCAGAATCAGCTTATCCAACTCGTAATGGGTCGCTTGAAAACTTAGCGAGGGTGCCTTTTATAAAGCACCATCTGATGGCAGTGTGCTCTGAATATTTGAAGGCATAAGGATGTTGAATCCATCTGCTGCGGTAGAAACAATCATTCCAGGAATCTGTGCATGCCAATGTAGTTCCTTCAGGTCTTTCTGTCCCTGTTTTAATTCAAGGAGAAATAAACGAATGAACACAATTAATCAGGGAGTTTTATTCTATCATTCAGATAAATATTGAGTGGGGCATTTGGACATACCTGGTGAATAAACAATAGTTGGGGAGGCAAATCTTCAGGAGCATTAACTTGTTCTTTGGTTTTAGCTTTAAATTCAGCCTCCTCTTCCTCATCCTTTTCTAAAGAAAGGTCCCATATTCTGTGGTGGAAGGTTACAAAACTTGTTAAATCCCAAATATAATAACAAAGAAAAAGGGGCAGTGGTGCTATGAAGCTCATGCGCACGTAGGTTCAGGGGAAGGGTCAGACCCAAAAAAAAAAAAAAAAAAACCTACAACTAAGCCCTTCCCCACCAGACAGGGTTGGCTATTTGGATCAGAAGATGCCATAAAGTTTAGTGTCATGTACAAGTGTAAAGATAGACCTTTTACCACTAAATCTCTCTTAACAGTATAAAAGCAAAAATAATTCAGCAGATAATGCTATCAATATCCTTTACTTACGTAAGCTGATTATCAGATGATGTAACAGCCAATGAAGAGGCTTCATGTGGACTCCACTCAATGGATGTGATTGGGTGCTTGTGATATTCAAAATGTGCTACCACAGAATCTCCTTCCTGCCCACAAATTAACGCACTTTTCATGTCAGCTTTAATAAAAAAAGTAAATAAGCAGAAAGAAATCAGACATTGTGAAAGTTACTTTTTAAATCATAGTCATGTAATAATAGTTATTCACCATAATGCATCTAGAAGTTCCTTCACACATGGATTTACATGCACTTGATTTCCAGGTATAAAATGAAAGGTAAAAGAAGGATGTGATAATGAAACAAGGGGAAAAAAGTCATCTCAGACAGCTTTACAAGTAATGATGTAATATGCCTACTAGGACACAAGCAAAAAAGAATGATAAAAAAAAAATTGAAGCTGGATATGACATAACTTGAACACCATTGACATGAGAGAACATCACATGCACATAGTAACCTTCTTGTTATAAATGAAGCATCTTTATCATCTTTTTATTCTTTATGAAATCAGGCTACCTATACCTTGAGCAGTCTGAGATCACGAATAGAAATAGTCCCATCATCACTCCCCGAGGCCAACATACAACTAGCCAACCTGCTCAGTATAATATAGTACATCAGTGTTATAGAATGGAAGTTGATGGAACACCATAAAATAGAATTAATGTATTAATACCTGTTCCATGACATTACATTCACATCAGCATTATGTGCCTTAAAAGATGCAGCTGGTGACTTCCCCAAACGGGTATCCCATATTGCAATGTTTCCATCCACAGAACAAGAAGCAAAAACGTGAGGTTCTGTAGGGCTCCACTGCAGGGATTAATTGAACATTACAACTCTAATTAGATTTATAAATAAATATAAACTAGTAATATTAGAGAGTGTGCGGCACAAAATATATTATACTGAAACTACAAGAAGAGCAACTATTGCTTTGCATATTAGTAAACATACTTGCAAATCTTCAACACTAGCAGAATGTCCAATAAATGGAGCATTATCAACATTCCACGTTCCAGCAGATGTAGGCTCCCACAGATAAATACAATTATTGCAATCGCCTTCAAAAATGAAGATCATTGTCAAGCTTCATATATCTGTGATCACTAAATATGAAGACATGCCAGGGAAAAATATAGCTAAACTGAAAAACATATAACTAAAGATTACCAGATACAAGCCTTCCAGAAACAAGAGGACTCCAGTCTATAGCATAACCTTCATCTTTGTGTTTAAATTTATACAATGGGTCTTGATTAAAAACTGCAGCAACTCCTTGGACACCTTCTGTTTCAGTCTCAGCTAGAGCATTGAGGTGAGAGCTTAGGTCCCAGACCTACAAATTGATTCTCAAGTATCAGGCTGTATACTAAATAGAAGGCAAGGCTTAGAACAGTAGTTAACTTTTATGGTTGAAAGAGAAGATGGAGCTTAGGACATTTTGATCTTACACATTCTGGTATCTGCTAACCTCAAGTCATATACAGTCAAAATAAATAGATTTTTGTCTTTTTTTTTTTTTTTTAATAAAATCATAACCTCCCAATCCTAGAGGTCCCCCCTCCCCTGTAAGGGGACACTTGATCAATTTAAGTGATGTAATATAACTTCATTAACATCCTCAGATTCCAAGATTTTTCTTTTTTTTTTTAATTTTGACGAGTCTCACATTCCTAGATTTTAATTAATACATTAATGACTAAACATATCAATGTCATGCCAAAGCTCAAAATAACATCATTTGGTCTATTCCTACACTATAAAAGAATCCAACTTTCAAACTACCAAGCTAGACATTTCTAGGGAATGTATGGACGGTAACCTACAAAAGCATCAACCCATGGCTAAATAACAGCTTTTAAAACAAAACTGAATAATACAATTGGCTGAAAAGAGCTTGACCCATCAAATAATATACTCCCTCTATTCCCATTATGAACCCTTTGTCTTGGTTGCATTTGGCAACATCATTGCAATTTTGCAAAGTTAAAATAACCCTCTGATAGCATGCGGGAAAGATTTGCCAGTACAGAAGAGTTCAAAAGTGCCAAATAAGAGCTCCTTTCATGAACTAATAGAATCTGAATTCATTTTTAATTAAATTAATAAAACTAATCTAACTATTTATTTCAGGAAATAACTCTAGAGTCTAGAGTAATTTGACAAATATTTACTTAGTCAAGGTCCAATCCATACATCTCACAAAACTTAAAACAGAATTTATAGTGTAATGTAACTCTGAACATGCATCCAAAACCATAAAAAGCTATGACTTACCATACGAATCAATGTTAGCCTCAGGCATGCGTGATCTCACGAACATTTATCATTACACTTTCTTTCTTAAAACAAAGCTGATATGATTATGAACCAACACTTTTCCATCATATATCCAGTTTTACTTTCATTTATTTTATCATAACACGATGAACATTGCCATATCACGTGAATTTGCCCTAGTTTTTAATTCTAAAAACAAGGAAAGGTTTTCTTGAAATTTATGTCAAATTAGAAAACGAAATCAAATGGTTGAAAAGTCCGACCTGTATATGACCAGTATCGGCCCAAGCTGCACATATATGGGGATTTTGTGGCATGGAGCGTATACGGTTGACACATCCTTGGTGAGCAACCTTCCGCAACTGTAGATTGAAAAGAATCAAAATGTTGGTACTATCAAATTTAAAGCTATCAAGAAAACAAACAATAAAAAATCAAATGAAGAGGAAGTTGCCTGCAAGCTGGGACCCTGAGCACCACCTTCATCTTCATCCTCACTATCATCGTCACTGTCACTATCCTCACCATCCATTTCAGAGTCATCAGTTCCAAGTTTAGGCACTGGTTCACGTCGCTTTCCAGAAATATTTGATACTTTAAAAATTCCAATAGAATTCCACGAAGGTTTCTCTGCCTGTGACACATGCATTGCCATAACATGACTTTGACAATCAAAAGAAGTAAAATGGAAAAAGACAAAGGAAGCAAAGCAAGTGGACAACATAACTATGAGCTGCTATGTGTTAACTTTTCTTGAGATAATTACCAGTTATAATAAAAAAGGAAAGAAATTTGTATTCAAAACTCAAAAGCCCTATAAAGGGAAATTTCTCTCACAAATATTTGTCTACAAAGCCTAATATCTGTTACCCCATGTGATATTGCTCATGAATAGTAACCACTAACCACCTCTGATTTGATTAATGAAACATCCTCAAACAAAAACTAAACAAAATATAAGAAACAACACTGACCTGAGTCCCTGCCATGAAATATACTGTGTGTGGAAATTCTGTCCGAACCAAGCCCAGAGAGTCACGTAAAATATCAAAGCTGTGAAAAGCCCCAAAACATATTTATAAGCAGAAGATTACTGATACAAAGCAGAAATAAAGCAAGTGCCCAATAAAGGAGAGCAAGATTCTCCATTTGAATTGCAATGCCAATGCCAAAGGAACTTCCCATAACAACCTATGATCCTATCATTTTAACAATAACAACACCAGCAAAAACAAACAGGTTTGTTTATCAACAAAGCTCAGAGTTTTGTTCTCTTTCCTCTTTCTGGGGAGCCAAACAGTAAAACAAAAAACAAATGACAAGAACAAAAAAAACAGAGCCATGAACGAAAATACCTCAAACATGGCCATCCAATGTGAAAGGCATGAAGAGAGTTGTAAGCAGAAGGATCACACTGAAGCTCTTCACCTTCCTCCAACTTATCCACACCCGGTTGCCACACCTTCGCTGGAATTTCTGGCGCCAAAGATGAAGAAGACCCACCCTCTTTCTTCGAGCCCTAATTTTTTTTGTTTCCATAAATTTAAACAAAAAAAAAAAAAAATGAGAGGTGCCAACAAAATACCATAATGAAGTGAGGTTATAATAGAAAACATTGAATAGGGCACGAGATTGAACCTTGCTCTTGGTCTTGGCCTTCTTACGGTGTTTTATGCCGCGAGTCATCTTCGATTAGTTCGGAGCTGAGAAAACTGAGGGAAGATGGCTAAGTCAATGAATTCTTATTAGATTAAATTATAAAAAACTAACAGAAGCGTATTGGGAAGACATACCTGCAGCTATTGTTCGCAGAGAGGCTGTCTGGGTGGATTGAGCCACCACCCACTGGGGTTTTAGGGGTTAATGTTGCTCGATGTCGTAGGGCTTAACTTTCAATAATAGTGTTTTTTTTTTTTATTATATTATATTTATATGATTAAAATTTATAATCAATAAATATTTTTAAATATTTAAATTATAT
This sequence comes from Pueraria montana var. lobata, assembly GCA_026413185.1. Classification (NCBI taxonomy): domain Eukaryota; kingdom Viridiplantae; phylum Streptophyta; class Magnoliopsida; order Fabales; family Fabaceae; genus Pueraria; species Pueraria montana. The sequence goes on along the minus strand of CM048648.1, from coordinate 20,236,943 downwards.
TAGATAATTATAATAAATAAATTAAATTGTGATATAAGATTGTATTTAATTATTGATCATTTTTATTAAAAATATTGAAATTCAATCTAAAGATTGACATAAAAAAAAAAAAAGATATAAGTGATTAAAAAAATTAAATATATAAATAAAGATAAAAGAATAATAGTTTAAGATGATCAAGAGAGTCTTTACAAAAAAAATATTATTAAGAGAATTTTTTTTTATTAATCATAGAAGTAATATACGAAATATATATCTAAATGAGAGAAAATGTGTTAAATACTCACATATATAAGGCAAATTTTTATTTTATACTATGTAATTTTTATAAATTTAAAAGTTTTAAAAATAATTATTTTTACTATTTTAAAGTAAAAATCTTTTATACTAAGGGATATAATTCGTATGATTAAGCATGGTGCGTAAGTTAATATAAACCCTCTAGTACCTATTTTCCATTCCTATGGATAAAAAAAGTAAAAAACTTTTTATATTCTTAATGTATTTTAGTTAAATTTAAATTAATAATTAATTATTATTTAAATCTTAAAAATTACAAAATAACAATCGTTTTAATCTTTAAAAACACAGTAAACAAAAAACTATATAAATAGGGATTCATTGAAATTTTATTTTATTTTTAGAATTATAAGGATCATGTTAAAAAAATTTAACAATAATGAACAATTTAAGGATTGTGTAAATTTATAAGGACTTATAAAATAATTAATTAAAACTAAAAAAATAGTAACATTAAAACTATTTTTATGAAAAATTCTTGGCCCGTTTTTAAGGACTGATTGTTTACTTATAAATATTGAAAATTTTAAACATTAAAAATATTTTTTTAATTTTTAGTTTCAAATTGGTTAAATTAATTTGCAAGTCCCTATACTATTTGATAATTTTTAATTAGGTCCTTGAACTATTTATTTTTTCAATTAGGTCCCTGAACTTTTATTTATTTTTAATTAGGTCCCTACCGTTAACTACCGTTATCTCCAATAACAGCAGGGACCTAATTAAAAAATAAATAGAAGTTTAGGGACCTAATTAAAAAAATTGTTTAGGGATCTAATTAAAAAAAATTAAAATAGTTCAGGGACCTACTGAGTAATTCTCAAATTCTACCCAGGCTATCACACTATACTTCTCAAGCATATGTAGACTATTTCTAAATTTAGTATTGTCCATTCTACATATCTACACTGGGTATTCTTAACTTTCCAAGTCAGTATTCTCACCTCTCCAGTCTAGTATTCTCACCTTTGCGGATTCTAAACTCAGTATTCTCAACCTCTGCAGGTTCTTCAACCAGTATTCTCAAACTCTGGAAGCATCAATCCTCTTACTGCACTTCTAGTTTCCCCCTACAGATTGTGTTCAGACAAACCTAATGCACTCCTTCTAAATACATTCTTCAATTAAGTGATATTTTCTGTATGATTTTTAATTTACTTTTAATTTATTCAGTAGGTCCTGAACTATTTAAAAAAATTTAATTAGGTCCCTAAACAATTTTTTTAATTGGATCCTGAACTTCTATTTATTTTTTAATTAGGTCCCTACCGTTAATGGAGTTAACGGTAGTTAATGGAGTTAACGGTAGTTAACGGCAAGAACCTAATTAAAAATTAAATAAAAGTTCAGGAACCCAATTGAAAAAAAAATAGTTTAGAGACCTAATTAAAAGTTGTTGAATAGTATAGGGACCTACAGATTAATTTAACCTTTCAAATTTATGTGATTTTTAATTTTTCAAATTTTAATATTAAGTCTTGAATCTAAATCACTTCTTACTTTCTAGTTCAATCTCAATAAGTAATGGAGTCACGAGGGTGAGGATGACAAAGCATATTAGACCCAATGGAATAACTCACCCAAAATGGCAAGATTTGTTGACCTGTCGAGTTACTTCTTTTTTTTAGAAAATTTAGTGTTAGTTGTTACTTGTAAATTATTATATTTGGTTTATATCTTAATACTTTTAGTGTGTGTTTGGTTTAAAGGATTCTCACTTTTCAATGCACGTTGAACAAAACTTCACACTCATAAAGTTTTTTGTTCAACATGCAAAAATGCGTACATAAACACACCATTTATGTTTTAGTATAACGCTGGATTGGTTGGATGAATTGATTCTTTTATATTTCTTCCTAATTTTTGTATGTTTTCCACTTTTTCCCAGTACATTGTGGCAAGCCAATTCATCAACTCATCATTTTATAACATAGATAATTAAAAAAATGAAAAATAACAACAAAAAAAGATAAAAGAATACATTTTTCTAAAAAAATGGAACAATATCAAATGGAAGCTTGTAGGGATACCTCGAGGTCTCATCGATGAGTCAAATGTCCTAATTACGATGGTTATAAAAAAAAATTATAGAATCATTTAAAAATGATTAATATGATATTGTTTTATATGATCAGGGGTAATTAGTGTATTGTTTTGACTTGTATAGCCACCAACATGCTAAAAATGAAGCATTTTGAACTTTTTAAAATTGAGTTAAGAAAGTCGACCTACTTAGATAATTAAATAAATGTAAAATAACAAAAAAATAGAAAATAAATAGATAAGAGAATACATTTTTTTTTAAATGGAACAATATCATATGAAAGCTTGTAAGAATATCTCGGGATCTCATTGGAGAGCCAAAAACCCTAATTACGGTGGTTAAAAAAAACTTATAGGATCACTTAAAAATGAATGTTGTTTTATATGATCAAATGTAGTAAGTCTATTGCTTTGACCTAAATTGCCACCAACATGCTTTAAAAAAGGCTTAATGACCAATTTGGTCTCCAAATTATTTTTAAAACGTCAATTTGGTCCCCAAATTTTTTAAAAAGTCAATTTGGTCCTCCAATTATTAAAAATGAGTCAATTTAGTCCACGACGTCAATGTTCGTTAATTGAGTGACGAAGCTGTGTTACGTGGTGTTATTTAATATAATTTATTATTGACATGTAAATATATTAAGTTTTTTTTATAATATTTCGTTTTAAAATTAAACTACGTCATTTTTGTATGTGCAAAATGACTGTGTTTAGGTTTGATGGACGCTATAAGTATCAAAAGGGTATTTGGTGCCATATTGTGCGAGTGTTCATTGATAGAGATGTCTAACAAAGATAAGGGTTGAAGGCGATTAGGGTCAAACGCGAATAGGGTTCGTATGGGTAAACGTTGGTTCAGCTTTTGTGTCGTGGGGATCAGTGTTCTTCAGGGAACTAATTGTTGGCTTCTATAGCGACAGGTACTACGTTTATTCATTTTTTGACATTGCTCTTTTGTTGGTATAAGTGTGTATGATGTGACGTTGTGGTTTTCCTAATTGTATGATTAAGTGTTTGACTAATAATGCAAGAAAAAATTAAAATTAAATTATGTTGAAATAATATAATAATTAAATTCAGTTCTACGTTGTGCTATGTGTTGTGGTATTACTCTTAGATTTTCATGAGGTGTTGGACTTAGAGTGTGTGTTGAGAGATTTTCGGGATTTTACGTGAGTTCCGTAAGTTGTAGAAGAAAATAATAAGAGAAGGGAGTGTCCTTAGAGGAAGGGTGGAAACAAATAGCAAAATTTCATGCAAATCTCTTTATTTAAACGTGCCAAGCTTCCTATATCTTCCATTTCCTTCGTTCTTATCTTTCTTCCTCTCTAAGTTCTCTTGTCCGTAAATGGAAGTTTGATTCCTACCTCAACTTGAAGTTGGATTTCTTCTTCCCTAGAGATTTCTTAGTTGATTTTAAGTGGTAAGTCCAGTTCCTCCTTATTCTTGATTTCTAAGTAACTTTCTCATCTCTTCCCAAGAACATGAGAAATAGGTCTTGGTTAGATTTTAAGAGATGAGAGAAATCTTGATTTTGAGTTTACTTTGATGTTGATTTAGGTGTCTCCTAGTTGATTCTGTAACAAAACTTGAGGACAGATCACTCGAGAACCTCAAAGTTATCATCTCTAGCTTTTTCTCCACGGTTTGAGTCAAGAAGTTTAGGTAAGGGAAGCTTTAAACATGTTTGAATGATTTGGTGGTGTTTGGTATTTGAGTTTTGATCTTTTGGATGTTCTTTGAGATTTATTTTTATGACACAATGAGTTTTTCTCTCTTTTGTGTTTTTGATGATTTGGTTGAATTTGTGACTTAAGTTGAAGTTAATATAATATCATGATGTGTTGTTTTGATTTGAAATGGTCTTGTAAGTGTTGTGAATTGTCCCTAAACCTTTGAGGCATGTTTTTGGGTGCTTGGAATCCTTTGGGAGGCCTTGGATTCTACAGAAAATCTTGTTACGATGTTCTGTTAGTTGTAAATTTTGTGAGTCCGATTCTGCAGACCCAGCGTCCAATGACCCTCTCAGCTGACCAGCGTCCAATGACCCTCTCAGCTGACCAGCGTCCAGTAACCCACCCAGCATCCAGTAACCTACCCAGCTTCCAATGACCCATTCAGCTAACCAGTGACCAGTGACCCACCCAGCGTCCAGTGACCATCGTCCAGTCAACTCTGGTGCTTTTGTTCAGCTTTGAGTCCAGGATCCAGTTTTGTTATGAATGTGATATATATTCATTTTCTTATATAAATAATTATTTTAAATGTGCGATTGACATTCTTTGAGATGTATAATATAATTATGAGTGTAGATTTGAAATATTGAATGAGGATGCTAGATAGGCTACCACTTTGGTTCTAGAACTATGTTAGGAAATTCACCCTTAGTTAAATTTAGTGTTGTGTTGTGAGTAAGGATTCGAGGTCTGAGAATGCCTTACTTGTGCTTACTGAACTGCTAGATTGGGTTCATAAGCGTGATTTGAGAAAAATGGTGAATTTATAACATAGAGGGACGTGTGGCAAGCTGAGTTGTTTGGTTTGTGCATAATATTGCATGCGGGTAGGCACGTAAGTTGAGGGTGCTAGGTGGGCTCTCAACCTAGTGCTGGAGGATTTCGTGATGGCCAATGGTGGGCATATAGAATAGACAAGTGGGCGAATTCCTAAAGATGGAAGGTTTTGCAAACCTGACAGAGGTAAGCCAATACCAACACTTGTCTATATTCGATTAAATTCACACTTCCTCCACATGGTGGCTCAAGGGACTCCCTGAATGGTCTAAGGTGAGACTAATGGTAGGGGATGAGGCCTATGGGGACCGCCCAAAATTTGTTGAAATCTCCATGGAGTCGAGTCAGCATACTATTGCATGATGATATTGATGTATGGAGTGACATGTGAAATGAACTGAATGTTTAGTGTGAATGATGTTGATTGTATCTTGTGTATATTCTATCATTCTTTTTATAAGAAGCTTACCCTTGAAATTTGTGTTTGTATTGTATTACTGCAATGATCGTGTATTGACACGGGAGCAGGTAATAGTGATGGTGCAAGCCCTCATGCGAGTCAAGGTTGAAGATTGGACGATCTTTTTGTTCCTTTGGATTGGACGATCCAAAGATTAGACAATCCTCCAGTTCTACTGTTTTTGTTCCTATTATGTATGTATATATTATGGAGACCAGCTTAGGACTTATGTATAAATATTTAGATTGTTATGAATGTCCTTTAAAAGAGGACTATATATATATATATATATATATATATATATATATATATATATATATATATATATATATATATATATATATATATATATATACTTAAGTTTTGTAAAGCCATACTTAACATTTTTATGATGTGATGATGTACATTATATGTAGGAAAGTAGGTACATATAATATGTGTTAAATGTGAAAGAAATTTCTTTGAAATTTCATATGATAATATTTAGGCAATGTTTTAGTATAACAAATTTGTAACAAAGATGGGTCGTTACAATAGTGGTATCAGAGCTGGTCGCATCTTTTGAACAAACCTATGGGGATAGGTCTGTTATGTTTTTGCTGTGTGTGATTAATATGATGAGTAGAAGGCTTTAGCCAATGTTATTCTCTAACTTGGTTTGGTCTTCTATTAGGATGGTGAGACCCCCTAGTCCTCCTCCTCCCCCTTCTGATATGGCCCAAATGGCCCATGCTATAGAGGTGATGGCAGCTGCAATGCAACAGCAGAGTGCCACCATGGCTCATCAACATCAAGCAGCTTTGGCACAGCTTGAGGCCACTCGAGTTGCTGCCCAAGCAGCTCAAGCAGTAATTCCACCTGAATATTGAGGGTTATCTAAATTCAGGAAGAATGGTCCTCCACAATTCAAAGGAGACTCTGATCCAGATGTAGCTGATCACTAGATTAGGGAGCTGGAGAAGATCTTTAAGGCAATGGCATGTCCCAAAGATAGGAAGGTTACTTATGCCACTTATATGTTAGCTGACGAAGCAGAGTTCTGGTGGCATGGAACTAGACAAATGATGGAAGCACGTGGAGAAACCCTCACTTGGGGAAACTTCAGGGAGAGATTTCTGGAGAGGTATTTTCCAGATAGTGTTAGATATGCCAAGGAAGCTGAATTCATGAAGTTGGAACAAGGCAGCATGACAGTCCATGAATATGCAACTAAGTTTGAACACTTAGCTCGTTTTTATTCTCAAGCTACTACTGAAGCTTGGAGGTGTAGAAAATTTAAAGAAGGCTTAAAGCAAGAGGTGAAGCGGATGATTGTCCCTATGGCTATTAAGGAGTTTCCTGCATTAGTAGAGAAGGAAAAAATAGTGGAACGCCTAGAGGGTGGTAGTAGAGTAATTAGGACTCATGGTGATGGATCCTCTGGTAGTAGGAAAGGGAGTTTTCAGAAGAAACCTTATTATAGACCCCAGCAGCCTCGGGGAAGTCCAGTTGTAGCTCAGTCAGGAGCTCAAGGCATAAGATGCTTCAAGTGTGGTGGTCTGATAGATGCTTTATATGCTTACATATCTTAGCATTTATCTTACATTTTTCATGACTTAGAACTTTGTTTTAATCAATTTTAGGCTAATCTAACTATTATTTAGAAGTAGTGTTAATATTGCTAATCCTTTAGGAGTTTTACTAGCTTTTGATATTTTGTTGTAGGAATAGAAGAAGAATTAAAGAATTTGGAGCACGAGTCATTGGAAGTTCAAGCCAACATCTTTGGAAGCATATTTTGAAAGCCAAAAGCCAACATCTTCCTTTTATCTTGCTGAAGCCGGGCTTGAGAAACTTGAGGCTGGGCTTGAGAATGAAGAAATCTCCTTTTGCTTGCTGTCAACCTGAAGCTGGGCGTGAGAATGCTGAGGCTGGGCGTGAGGACCTTCAAGTTGCACCCCTGATGCCTTTTCTGAAGCTGAGCATGGGAAGACTTGAGGCTGGGCGTGAGGGTGCTGATGTGGCTTAAGTGGTGCGAAAACAAAGATATTTATGAGGGAAAAGTGGTCATTTGGCATTCATTCACGTTACAGACCCTCTCTTGGTTTGGAGTGTCACTTGGAGAGCTTCCTTTAGGTTCCCATGGCTTCTACTTCAAGTTTCTTCCTTTCTTCTTCATTTTTGCTGCTGCACATGTCTATGTGTAGCTAATTTCACCCTTGTTGGGGTTTGATGTAGTTGACCCAAAACTCATGTATACTCTCTAAGTTTTTAATTAAAGTTTATTATTCATGTTATGTGCTTTCTCCTTCTCTTAATGCTTGCTTTGGTTTGATCACCCTTTGCTTGATTTTGTGGTTTGAATCCGATTGGAAAATGTTTTTAAACCTAGAAATGGAGAAGAGTACCTAATGGGGTTTGTTGCTAGGAATAGAGCAAAACCCATTAGTCATCCTTAAACTCTTGTTCTTCTCTCAAGTATCTTGGTTGATTTATGCAAGGAATTGATAGGTTGGTCAAGAGACTTAGGTTTTCACTCTAAGGAATTAGGGTTTAAACATTTTTGTGAGTTGATGATAACATTTGGATAATGAACTTGGTTATTGGCTTATGTATGCTTAGGTGAATGGTTAACTAAGTCAAACCCCAACATCTCGTATTATTGTCGTGAACTTTCTATTTTTCGCATTTTACTTGCTTGAGAAAATTCCAAAAATAGTTTCTAGTTGATTTAATTGTCAAGTTTAGATTTTTAGTGCCTTATTCCAACTTTACATCCATTCCATTGCATATTTACTGCTTATTTGTTGTTCTAGCAAGTTCCTTATGCAAATAGCTAAATATTGAACAAGTCCATGTGGATACGATACTTGGATTTACCAAGATACTACTGTACGATTTGGTTCACTTGCCAAGGAGTTAACAGGTGGTCCACATTACAGTACTTATTGTACTTATAAGGAGATGATTTGTTTCAAATGCCAGAAGCCCAGTCATCTTGCAAAAGATTGTCAGGTTAATGTTAGAGTTACACCAGCAAGAATTGTACCAAAGGTTGAGAAGCCTAAGGTAGCTGGAAGGGTTTTTGCTATGAGTGGAGCGGAAGCCTCCAAGTCTAATGATCTTGTCCAAGGTGTGTGTGAAGTGGTTGATAACTCTTTATCTGTTTTGTTTGATTTTGGAGCTACACATTCTTTCATTTCTCATGACTGTGTGAAAAGATTGAAATTGTCTACATGTCCTTTGTTGTTTGATCTGCTTGTTTCTAACCCTACAACCACCCATGTGGTAACTTCTTTAGTATATGTTGGGTGTCCTATTGTAGTCAATGGACGTAAGTACAAGGTTAACTTGATTTGCCTCCCTTTGACTAATTTGGGCATAATCTTAGGAATGGATTGGTTGTCCTCCAATCATATTCTTATAGATTGTGCTCAAAAGACTCTTGTATTCCCTAATCATGAAGATCTTGAAATTGTTTCTGCGAAGCAAGTACAAGTTTCTTTGAAGGAAGGAGCCTCATGTTTTGTGGTCCTTTCTTTCTTGGAAGTCAAGGGAGATCTTGACTTGAATTCTATAGACATTGTTAGAGACTTTTCTGAAGTCTTTCCAGAAGAAGTACCTGGCTTGCCTCCACAAAGAGAGGTTGAGTTTGCTATTGAACTAGTTCCAGGTGTGGGACCAGTGTTAATAACTCCTTATAGAATGGCACCAGCTGAATTAGCTGAACTGAAGAAACAAATTGAAGATTTGTTGGAAAAGGAAATGATCAGACCTAGTGTTTCTCCTTGGGGAGCACCTGTGTTACTGGTCAAGAAGAAAGATGGTGGTTCAAGACTATGTGTTGACTATCGTCAATTGAATAAGCTCACTATCAAGAATAAATATCCTTTGCCAGGGATAGATGATTTGATGGACCAGTTGCTTGGAGCGGAAATTTTCTCAAAGATTGATTTGAAGTCAGGGTATCATCAGATAAGGGTGAAAGATGAGGATATACCCAAAACAGCTTTTCGGACTCGGTATGGACATTATGAGTATCTGGTAATGCCTTTTGGAGTGACGAATGCTCCTGCTATATTCATAGATTACATGAATAGGATCTTTCGTCCCTTCTTGGACAAGTTTGTTGTTGTGTTCATCGACGACATTCTTATCTATTCCCGTACTCGTGAAGAGCATGAAGAACATTTACAAGTTGTATTGGAGATTTTGAGAGAAAAGGAATTGTATGCAAGGCTCTCTAAATGTGAGTTTTGGCTTGAAGAAGTGAAGTTTTTGGGTCATGTGATCTCAGCTAAAAGGATTGCAGTAGATCCATCTAAAGTAGAAGCGATTTTGCAATGGGAACGTCCTAAGACGGCCACAGAGATTAGAAGTTTTGTTGGGTTAGCTGGATACTATCGGAGATTCATAGAAGGATTCTCTAAGATAGTAACACCATTGACTCAACTTACTCGCAAGGACCAACCATTTGCATGGACTGAAGCTTGTGAACAGAGTTTTCTAGAATTGAAACAAAGGTTGACTTCCTCTCCTGTCCTTGTAATACCTGGTACTAGTGAACCTTTTGAGGTTTACTGTGATGCGTCTCATCAAGGATTGGGTTGTGTGTTGATGCAAGGAAGGAAAGTTGTGGCTTATGCCTCAAGACAGTTAAAGACTCATGAGAGGAACTATCCTACTCATGATCTGGAGTTAGCAGCTGTGGTGTTTGCCTTGAAGATATGGAGACATTATCTTTATGGGGCCAAATTTGATGTATTTAGTGATCACAAGAGTTTAAAATACTTGTTTGATCAGAAGGAGCTCAATATGAGACAAAGGCGATGGATGGAGTTTTTGAAGGATTATGATTTTCAATTGATGTACCATCAGGGTAAAGCTAATGTGGTAGCTAATGCCCTTAGCAGAAGGACCGTCCAGATGTCCATTTTGATGGTGAAAGAGTTAGAATTGGTGGAGAAGTTTAGAGATTTGAACTTGTATGTCGAAGTGGCCTATGATCACATTAGTTGCGGTATGTTAACCTTGACTAATGATTTTCTGGGAATGATTAAGGAGAAACAGTTATTGGATCCTAGCTTGAGTAGAATAATAGAGTTGTTGGGTACGGATAAAGCAATAGACTTCAGTTCGGGTGATGATGGTAATTTGAGATTTAAAGGTAGAATTTGTGTACCACAAGACATTGAGTTAAAAAGACTCATATTGGACGAAGGTCATAAAAGTAAACCTAGTCTACATCCCGGCCGGTATGACTAAGATGTATCAAGACTTGAAGAAGATGTTTTGGTGGTCCGGTATGAAGAAAGATGTGGTATAATATGTAGCAGCATGTTTAACTTGTCAGAAAGTGAAAGTATCACCATGGATTTTGTAACCAGTTTGCCTAGGACCACAAGAGGTTGTGATGCAATATGGGTGATAGTTGACAGGTTGACTAAGTGTACTCATTTCCTACCTGTTAACATAAAGTATTCTTTGGAAAAGCTCACTCAACTGTATATCAGAGAGATAGTAAGATTGCATGGAGTACCATCCAGTATCATCTCTGACAGAGACCCGAGATTTACTTCAAGGTTTTGGCAAAGTTTGCATGAAGTCTTAGGAACTCAGTTGAGACTTAGTTCTGCTTATCACCCACAGACTGATGGACAATCTGAGAGGACAATCCAGTCATTAGAAGATTTGTTGCGAGCATGTGTTTTGGATCATCTTGGAAGTTGGCATGAAGTTTTGCCTTTGGTAGAATTCACCTACAACAACAGTTTTCATGCTAGTATTGGTATGGCACCATTTGAAGCTTTGTATGGTAGAAGGTGTAGAACACCTCTTTGTTGGTACCAAGATGGAGTGAATATGGTAGTAGGGCCAGAGATGTTACAACAGACTACAGAAAAGATTAAGTTGATTCAAGAAAGGATGAAGGCCTCACAAAGTAGACAGAAATCTTATGCGGACAAACGTAGAAGACCACTTGAGTTTGAAGTGGGCAATCATGTTTTTGTAAAGGTTACACCAACTACTGGTGTAGGACGGGCAATCAAGTCCAAGAAGCTTACACCTAAGTTCATTGGACCCTATCAAATCCATAGACGCATAGGTCCAATGGCTTATGAAATAGCTTTACCACCTATTTTAGCCAACTTGCACAATGTATTACATGTGTCTCAATTGAGGAAATATGTTTCTAATCCTACTCATATCATTGAGCCAGATGTGATACATGTACAAGAAGACTGGACGCTTAAGACTCGTCCAGTCAGGATTGAGGACCAAAAGACTAAGCAGCTTAGGGACAAAGCTATTAGTTTGGTTAAAGTTATATGGAGTGATACTACAAGTGATGCTACATGGGAACTTGAAGATAAAATGCGTGAACAATACCCTTATCTCTTTCCAGGTAAGTGAATTTTCGAGGACGGAAATTTTCTTGTTGGGGAGAATTGTGACGTTGTGGTTTTTCTAATTGTATGATTAAGTGTTTGACTAATAATGCAAGAGAAAATTAAAATTAAATTATGTTGAAATAATATAATAATTAACTTAAGTTCTACGTTGTGCTATGTGTTGTGGTATTACTCTTAGATTTTTATGAGGTGTTGGACTTAGAGTGTGTGTTGAGAGATTTTCGGGATTTTACGTGAGTTTCGTAAGTTGTAGAAGAAAATAATAAGAGAAGGGAGTGTCCTTAGAGGAAGGGTGGAGACAAATAGAAAAATTTCATGCAAATCTCTTTATTTAAACGTGCCAAGCTTCCTATCTCTTTCATTTCCTTCGTTCTTATCTTTCTTCCTCTCTAAGTTCTCTTTTTTGTAAATGGAAGTTTGATTCCTACCTCAACTTGAAGTTTGATTTCTTCTTCCCTAGAGATTTCTTAATCGATTTTAAGTGGTAAGTCCAGTTCCTCCTTATTCTTGATTTCTAAGTAACTTTCTCATCTCTTCCCAAGAACATGAGAAATAGGTCTTGGTTAGAATTTAAGAGATGAGAGAAATCTTGATTTTGATTTTACTTTGATGTTGATTTAGGTGTCTCCTAGTTGATTCTGTAACAAAACTTGAGGACAGATCACTCGAGAACCTCAAAGTTATCATCTCTAGCTTTTTCTCCACGGTTTGAGTCAAGAAGTTTAGGTAAGGGAGGCTTTAAACATGTTTGAATGATTTGGTGGTGTTTGGTATTTGAGTTCTGCTCTTTTGGATGTTCTTTGAGATTTATTTTTATGACACAATGAGTTTTTCTCTCTTTTGTGTTTTTGATGATTTGGTTGAATTTGTGACTTAAGTTGAAGTTAATATAATATCATGATGTGTTGTTTTGATTTGAAATGGTCTTGCAAGTGTTGTGAATTGTCCCTAAACCTTTGAGGCATGTTTTTGGGTGCTTGGGATCCTTTGGGAGGCCCTGAATTATGCAGAAAATCTTGTTACGATGTTCTGTTAGTTGTAAATTTTGTGAGAGTCCGATTCTGCAGACCCAGCGTCCAATGACCCTTTCAGCTGACCAGCGTCCAATGACCCTCTCAGCTGACCAGGGTCCAATGACCCATTCAGCTAACCAGCGTCCAGTGACCCACCCAGCGTCCAGTGACCAGCATCCAGTCAACTCTGGTCAACTCTGGTGCTTTTGTTCAGCTTTGAGTCCAGGACCCAGTTTTGTTATGAATGTGATATATATTCATTTTCCTATATAAATAATTATTTTAAATGTGCGATTGACATTCTTTGAGATGTATAATATAATTGTGAGTGTAGATTTGAAATATTGAATGAGGATGTTAGATAGGCTACCACTTTGGTTCTAGAACTATGTTAGGAAATTCACCCTTAGTTAAATTTAGTGTTGTGTTGTGAGTAAGGATTCGAGGTGTGAGAATGCCTTACTTGTGCTTACTGAACTGCTAGATTGGGTTCATAAGCGTGATTTGAGAAAAATGGTGAATTTATAACATAGAGGGAACGTGTGGCAAGCTGAGTTGTTTGGTTTGTGCATAATATTGCATGCGGGTAGGCACGTAAGTTGAGGGTGCTAGGTGGGCTCTCAACCTAGTGCTGGAGGATTTCGTGATGGCCAATGGTGGGCATATAGAATAGACAAGTGGGTGAATTCCTAAAGATGGAAGGTTTTGCAAACCTGACAGAGGTAAGCCAATACCAACATTTGTCTATATTCGATTAAATTCACACTTCCTCCACATGGTGCCTCAAGGGACTCCCTGAATGGTCTAAGGTGAGACTAATGGTAGGGGATGAGGCCTATGGGGACCGCCCGAAATTTGTTGAAATCTCCATGGAGTCGAGTCAACATAATAGTGCATGATGATATTGATGTATGGAGTGACATATGAAATGAACTGAATGTTTAGTGTGAATGATGTTGATTGTATCTTGTGTATATTCTATCATTCTTTTTATAAGAAGCTTACCCTTGAAATTTGTGTTTGTATTGTATTACTGCAATGATCGTGTATTGACACGGGAGCAGGTAATAGTGATGGTGCAAGCTCTCATGCGAGTCAAGGTTGAAGATTGGACGATCTTTTTGTTCCTTTGGATTGGACGATCCAAAGATTGGACAATCCTCCAGTTCTACTGTTTTTGTTCCTATTATGTATGTATATATTATGGAGACCAGCTTAGGACTTATGTATAAATATTTAGATTGTTATGAATGTCCTTTAAAAGAGGACTATATTGGCATTGTATATATATATATATATATATATATATATATATATATATATATATATATATATATATATATATATATATATATATATATATATATATATATATATATATATATATATATACACTTAAGTTTTGTAAAGCCAGACTTAACACTTTTATGATGTGATGATGTACATTATATGTAGGAAAGTAGGTACATATAATATGTGTTAAATGTGAAAGAAATTTCTTTGAAATTTCATATGATAATATTTAGGCAATGTTTTAGTATAACAAATCTGTAACGAAGATGGGTCGTTACATATGATACTACGTTTAAAATGGTGTTTCGTGCTTCATTGTGTGGACCACGACGTGTGTTGCTTGGGGATTTGTTTGGTGTGAATATGTTGGTTTTTTCTTTAAAATAAGGCTAGGGTTTGTGAGTGGTCCACCATGTGACGTATGTGCCTTTGTGTGTTGTCAGAGATTCCCCTGTTTTTTTGTCTTTTTGTGGTCCCGTGGTTTTTTTGTGTCAACACTGTTGACCCTTATAACCAAAGTTTGGAGTACACTGTGGTTGATTATGATGTTGAGTCAGATTTGTTAAATGTTACAATATTGTTGTGTTGTTTTTAATTTTCCTTTTATGTGTGTGTATTTACTACCTGCCAATTTTGGTAGGTGATTGCTGTTAATATGTCTTATAATTAGGTGTTTTGTTTAGAAATATATTTGTGTGTAGTGTAAATGTGATACCTACTATTGTTAAGGTAAGGTTAAGGTTTCAAGTAATTTTATTGTCTGCTTATTTGTAGGTGGATCTGTCATGGATGGTCATTTTAATGTTTTGGTTCATTACGAGGGGAAGTTTGTAAATAGGGAAACCTTAAGTTACAAAGGTCGTGACACTAAATGGAGTTGTGACCCTAACACATGGAGTTATTTTGAGATAATTGACAAAATTAAGGGGATGAAGTATGATGTTGAGGAATTATATTATTTTACTGGTGGTGAAATGTTAGAGAGTGGGCTCAAAGCTTTGACAGATGACGAAGGTGCAATGGCAATGATAAACATAGCAAGGAGGGATGATTGTGTAGATTTGTTTGTTTTACATCCAATTTTAACTGAAGCTGAGATAATTAAGAAGATCACTTGGTCAGGAGTAGATAATGGAACAGAGGCAGACAATGGTCCAAATAATCTGCTAGGTAAAAAAATTCAATGGTACACAATAATATAAAATGATTGTAAATGGACTTGAGTACTGCTAACAATTCACTAATTTTATGGCTTTTTTATTACATTGTGGCAGATCACAACAATGCGAAAGGTCTTGACAATGGGCCTATACCACTTGCTGGTCCAAATCAAGTCAATGGGCCAATACCACATAATGGGCCAACTGGATATTGTGCCAGTTGAAGTTAATGGATCAGGTAAACCCAATTTACCTAATGTATACAAAGTGAGTCACTAATAGTTGCTGACTATTTATGATGACTGTAGGTGCACACAGAAATGGGTTAGCTCATTCAGGTAGACAACTTAGGCTAGTTCAACCAACAATCAATCAGGAACCTCACTTGGGCAAGGGGAAATGTCCAGAAAAAGAAACATATGTGGATGATTTGTTTGGTGACTCTGAAGAAGAAATTGATCTAGGGGACTTGTGTGATGTCTTTGTGTCTAATGTCCAATATAAACAAAGTAATTTAAATGACATTGTGGGAAGTGTGGATGTGGATATTGACTTGGAGAATGATGTTGGTCATGATGTGGCTGCTGAAGAAATTGTTGACTCTTCAACTAATGTTGTGCAAAGTGGTTTTAATGATAATAAAGCAAGGAAGAGGGGCAGACCTATAAGGTTAACCCGACTGCCATCACCAAGTCATGATCCTGGATTATATGTGCCTGAACCAGATGGTGATGTGTTGTTTGAAGACGATGAGGAAGCCAAAGAAAAAAATGATGTTGATAATGAGCTGTCTGATTTTGAGTATGAGTCTGAGGAGCTAGAAACTGAAAGTGAGAATGATGAGGAAGACAAAGTCAAAAAATGTAAGCATCCCATATTTCAACAACCCGCTAAAATGAGGAACTACAAATGGGAAGTTGGATCTTACTTTGTTGATAAACAACAAGTTAAAAAGGCATTCGCTACATATGGAATACATTCTGGGAGAAATTTGAAATGGATAAGAAATGACAAAATAAGGATGAGGGTGAAATGCATAGGTGGAAAAGGAGATTGTAAATGGATAGCCTATATAAGAAAGTTGGATGGAGAGGAGACATGGCATTTAAGGAAGTGTATAAACACTCACACTTGTAGCAGGGAGTTCAGGAACAGAATGATGAATACCAAATGGTTGAGTATGAAGATACAATCCAGCTTGAGAGAAAATCCAAACTTAAAGTTAAGTCAGATTCGGGAAAAAGCACAAAAAAAATGGAATACTAGAATATCAAACTTTATGGCTCTTAGGGCAAGGACTGCAGCAAAGACATAGGTTGAGGTTCATTTAAAAACAATTCACAAGAATGTATGACTATACTAATGAGTTGATGCATTACAATGAAGGTTCTATAATTAAATTGAAAGTGATACCTGGGACTGCTATTGATCAACAGCTAGAAGACCCTAATAGTACCCCACTTCCCACCTTTGAAAGATTATATGTTTGTTTGAAAGCTTGTAAGGATAGTTTCATGAAGTCAAGACCTGTTATAGGGTTAGATGGTTGTTTCCTGAAAGGGTATTATCCTATCAGCTGTTGGGATAGACCCTAATGATCAGATGTTACCAATTGCCTATGTTGTTGCTAAGGGGGAAACAAGGGAAAGTTGGACTTGGTTTCTACAAACACTGATTAATGATCTAGGCGGAAGCAACAAATGTAACAACTATACATTTATTTTTGATAGACAAAAGGTAATTTTAATTTAACTATTTTTAATAATTTCAGTATTGTTTTATGTAGCCATGACATCGGTACTAATTATTATTTTTTCTGTTTGTTTCAATGTAAGGGTTTGGCTAAAACTCTCAAAAAGTTGGTTCCTGGAGCAGAACATAGATTCTGTGTGCGACACATGTATAACAATTTTAGGAAACAGTTCCCTGGGAAAAAATTAAAGGATCTTATGTGGAAGGCATCCAGGGCGACATATCCCCAGACATGGGAGAGAATAATGAAAGAAATTAAGACAGCCAATGTGGAAGCTTTCAAGTATTTAATTAATGTTTCACCCAGGTACAACTTTATAAACTTGTTCCACTTGTTAATTGTTTAACTTAATTTACATTAATAATTGATAATGTAATAGGTTTTGGAGCAAATCAAGGTATAGAACTAACTCAAATTGTGATATAAGTCTGAACAACCTAAGTGCAGCATTCAACAATGTTATTGTTGATGCTAGAAGCAAGCCCATTGTATATATGCTGCAAGCAACACTGCTAGAAGCCAGCCAGCTGCAAGGAACACTGCAAGAAGCCAACCAACTGCAAGCAACACTGCTAGACCAAAGCTGCCAACAAGGAGACCACAGTGGAAGCCATAAAGCTCTTGGGACTTTGTTTCATCTTTATATTTTGTGGATTGTAATGTCTTCATGAAGAACATTATTACTCTAGGATGCTTTTAGTTTTATTTATGTTAACTTCAATTGTTTTGGGATTAAATTTGAAATGTATTTCACAAATATTCATGCTTTGTATTTTGAAATACATTTCGAATGTATTTTGGATGGGTCAGCATGTAAGACTTGATCATTTAGATGGTATCTAATTAGGATGTTTTCAGTACCTAGCTTATTTAGGATTGCAATTTGGATGATTTTAGTACCGACCTTATTTTGGAATGTATTTGGATGTTTTCACATATATTTTTATTCTTTTTTTGGAATCCAACTTCGATGGTTTAAGTATCTAGCTTTAATGACAATTTACAGATTGTATAAATAAATTTTGGATGCTTTCACCGACCCTATTTATATTAATGGGTCATGCTCATCTACCAGGAATAACAAACTCAAAGGAAATGATAATAACAGGTTAAATTCTATATCAATGTTGGGATCAAAGTCTCAATTCATTCATAACTAATCAATATCATACACAATAGGATTGGACTGTCAGCTAAGAAATCCTTAAAGCAAAATACAATTTCAAATCCAGAATGTAGGTTACTATATCCTCAATCTTTACACCAAACTACAACTGTGGTACAAATTTACAAATCCTGACTACTTCAGATAAACAATCCTCCCATCTGTAGCTCCTGTGCTCCACAACCTTGTCATCACAATAACATTCAACACTAACAACAAACAGCAAATTACAATCACAAACATCAGCAATTTTTCCTTTGCCTTCAACGAACTCTTAAGCTTATTAATCTTCCTCCTTTGTCTGGCAATAACCAAGTTCCTGTCATCAACTGCTTCATTTGGAAACCATTGAAAGAAGTTGTAGCCATTGTCAACCCCACTCTATTTTCCATGAAAAACATAAAAAAAAATTAAGCCAAACAAAAATGAAGAAGAATTCCGATTCGCACAAGAAGAAGCTTCGAAATGGGACATTGCTTCCCCAACGATTATGCATAAAACCCTAACATTTGGGTATAAATGAGGGAAGAAGACGATGCCAGACAATCAATGTGCCCAACGGTCCCAAATGAAAGCCTAAACAGTGTTAATGCCATGTCATATGCCATGCAACCACCACCTTAACGGCGTTATCGCCAAATTGACATCGAGGACTAAATTGACTCATTTTTAATAATTAATAATTTGATGACCAAATTGACGTTTTTAAAATTTTGATAACCAAATTGACGTTTTTAAAATAATTTGGAGACCAAATTGGTCATGGAGCCTTTAAAAAATGAAGGCTTTTGAACTTTTTAAAATTGAGTTAAGAAAGCCAACCTATTTAGATAATTAAAAAACATGAAAAATAACAAGAAATAGAATATAAATAGATAAAAGAATACATTTAAAAACAAAAAATAAATGGAACAATACATATGGGTGTAAATCGGAGTGAAAATTAAAATGAGTGCAGAAATTGTTTTAGATTAACCAATAATATTAAATTTGAGCTTTAGTCTTGTAATTGTGTTATATATCCGAAAAGAAAGTTTTACCATTTTTTTTTATACAGCAGTAAGATAAAACAACAAAGCACAAAGGAGACTATCCGCAACAAAGTAATCGAGATTCCAAGAGAGTTTGCTAACAAGAGGAACTGCATTTCGAGTAGTTCTGCAAAATCAGCAGGGAATGATCAACAGCTGTACCATGTTTTACCTGGCAATCAGCACAAAATTTGCCTTCTCTTAAGGTATGATGAAAAAAGACCTCAAGGTTAAACAGTTGCAAAATCTTGTCCACAAGAGAAAAGAAAAGATGAAACAAATTTATATATTATTGTACTAGAGTTTTATCATCTATAATAACTCTATTTGACTTAAATATATATATATATATATTTTTTTATAAAAGATACCTATAATCAGTATAAAAAAAATGAAAAATAACACGAATTAGGTTTATTGAAACTTTTGGAAAACTTCATAAATAAGGAAAAATAAATAAATAAATAATTACTTGATGTTAACGTGTCAACCTACCTCGTGCGTCCTACTCCTACCCTAACATGTCACAATCCACATGTCATGCTAGGTGAGTTTCCAGTTAATACCTGCAATGTAACTCAATCCATTAAAAATGGTGGGTTGAGCAAAAATTCAATAAATTTTTGTTACATTTATTTATGATTTTATGGTAAAATTAGTGTCAAATATTATTAAACAACAAAAGTGAAAAATCATATTTTTTACAACATAAAACAGAGGTTTATTACCCCCATATAAATATAAATTTCTCTAAACGTAACATTTAGTCCATCTTCTCCCTCTATTATCTGAAAATGAATTTTGTAAAATTAAAGTAGGATGAATAGTTATTATTAAAGAAACGAGTGAAAGCTGGGGAACCATAATTACAACAACTCCTTGCCACAATGTCACTCATTGCATGGCACTTATGAGGAATGAGTGGAAAATGGATGGCATCGATTAGTTTTCAAGGGCCTTTTCCGTAAACCTAACAAAATCATCATTCACATTCAGACTAACTAATCATCCCGTGTGCGTGGAACAACGGAGCCACTGGGAATGCACCACGCTTTTCTTTGTACCACAAAAACACACATTACATTATCATATCATCTATCTCACACCTACTTCTCACTCCTTCCCTTTTTGCAATCTAAAAATTACGCTGTTGTAATGAAGTGGTTAAAAAATAATGTGCAACAATACATTAAATAAAAATAGATAAGTTAAACAATATTTAGTGATAAAAAAAAATATGTATATTTAGTACTCTAAGCCTTTGGATTTGCCGTGTAATTCCTTTGGTTCATTATTGACGATTTTCCCGATGATTAATTGACCCAACATTCTGTTTGTAACTTTATTTAGAAAACCTTTTTAAAACAAATACTTTTACTTCAATTATACCAACAAATTCAAGAAGAATATACTTTGTGATGGAAATGATCATCAAAGAAAAAGAATCAATTATTCATGCAATAAATTTATAAAATAATTTATATTTTATAAATAACTCTATTACACATTTTTTCATCTTCTTTATTAATTAACTTTTGAATTTAATTTTTATACACAGTCGATATAAAATGTTTTATATTATCAACTAATTAAAAATTATTATTAAAATGACTTCAAGTAAGATATTATAAAAATTAACAAACTTATTCTGTATAACAATTTTTGATTGGTTAAGCTAGTAATTTAATATAAATTCTACAATTTTTCTTATATATTGTTTGAATTTATTTATTTTTAGTACATATATTATTTTAAGGAATATTTTGGTCGTTCTTCAAGAAATTTGAAGAACTCAAAGGTGAATTGTCCACTCTCAATCAAATTTTCTCCGAGTCATAAATCAAACCATGCCCATTTGCTTAGCAGACCATAATTCACCATCATTTGAACTAACCACTTAGTAATTTTTAAATTTAATTTAATTTTTTCACGTCACCATCTAATCACAAATTCACATACATTATAAATTAATTAATTTTTATAATAAATACCTTTAAAATATCTCAACAATGATTATTTATTTAGACTAAAAGTGAATGAAAATTAAACTTCTTTTTTTTTACCAATACAATTTCTAACCAAAAATGTAGTTAAAGTAGCGCAGGAGTGGGTGAGTTAAACTCCGTCCTGTGGTAGGCAACGTGGAAAATGAAGAGCGCGTAACAAGGAGAGGGAGAGAGAGAGAGGGAGAGAGAGAGGTTTTTACACAAAGGGGAATTGAGTTGGGGGACATGGAAGAAGAAGGGCTTGCCATGCTCATCACTCACCTTCACCATTTCTCTCACTCTCTTTCTCCTCCTTTTACCCTTCAACCTCACCACCCTCTACTCTCTCAACAACTCCCCAGGTCCCCTCCTTTCTCCTAGATCTACTTTCAATGCATTCTTTGTCAACCCTTTTATAAAAAAAATATCTTTTTTTTTTGGACTCTGGGTGCTGCTCTTTTTCTCTACACTTTACTTTTTGTTTTCTTTAATGTTTTTGTGAACCTCCTTCGTCTTCATAAACCATAATACTAAGGTTGATCCTTTTTTTGTGAACCGAGGTGGTTAGTTAGTTTGTTTGTTTGTTTATGCTCTGAAATGTGCAATCATTAACAATGTTCTTCCTGAAACTGAAAGCATAACCTAGATGTTAGATTTTCTGTTGGTTGTCTTGTTTTGTGTGTGTGTTGTTACATAACTAATTATCTGTAATTAGAGCATAGATTGTGAAACTCATGAAGATGACTTGGCCTTTGGTTGCCCATGTGCTTGTTTTTGTTCTTTTTGTTTTGTTTTAATTTGTTATAGAGAAAATTAACTGCTACAATTTGATAGACTTTGTACATTGTCCCTTGTGTTTTGTTGGTCTGAACATGGAAGTCTAGTTGTTCTCAGCGTAGTTTGAGTAGGTTTACATCAAATTTTGGCATTAGAAAGAGCAAAGGGAAGAGGTGGACTTGATTCAGACACACATTAAAAAATATATAATGATTTAGAAACAAGTAGAGAAACACGCAAGTAAGAACAATACAGCCATCTTCTATTGAGGTTAGAGGCAATTTCTTAGCTTTAATAACAGAGGCAAGTCATAGATCATCACTAGGTCCACTCTCAAAGCTGTCAGGGTGTGTATGCCTGTATGTTAATCACAGTGTAAAATATTGATAATACTTGATTGTAAGCTATTTGAAGAATGCTTGTTAAGAAGAGATGGATCACCTTGGTCCTCTATTTGTATAAAATACGGTTTATTGTGCACGACAAGAGATAGGAACAGTGCTTTAATGGACTTGCATCAAATGATCAAACTTGACTATAAGCAATCCTTGCAAATATCACATTCTGACATGCCCATTTATTATTTACTCATTTACTGGCTACTAAGAATCCCTAACTTCTAAGGGTATGTTTGGGAGTTGGGTTTTGGAGGGAAAGGGAAGGAAGGCAAAATTTTCATTTCTAATAAATATTCTCTAATTTGATAGTTTTCGAAAATAAATGAAATAAAATAACAAATTAACATAAATTTAATGTCCTGATCTTTGATTTATTTTTATACATTTTATATAACTCTTAATTTAAAAATAAAAATTTGCCCATCTTTCCTTTTCCCTCCAAAACCTCACTCCCAAACACACCCTAATTGTTTGGTTTTACCTTCTCATCACATATATATTCATATTTGAACATTTATGCTTTGAGTGTCTGTTCTAACTGAGTGACTACCACTATTGGATAAACCACATATGGTCTGCAATCTGCATTGTGTCTTTCTCCTAGTGTTATACAAAGGAAAAGCTTTGTTTGCAACTTAGCACCTTGGATTGCTAATGTGTTCAATTTGATATAACTGGATATCTTCTTGATCCTTGAAATATGCAGTAGGGTCAGTCTTAATTTGGAATAAAATATCAATTTGTGCATTAATTTTATGGTCTGATTTTGAGCTTTTTTCCAATGAATCATGCTGGTCTTTCTATGCATCTTTGTTCTACTAATTAAATGAAGTATATGAATATATTTGATCATTCTTTTCGCAGATTGTCCTTCTTTGACATTGATGATTACTCCGTAGATGACTTCTGTGGCCTTGTAATGGCAGCTGGAAAGTCTGGAAGTTTCAGGATGATGGAGCCTCTAAAGCATCCATCTAAGAAGTCTCGAAGAGATAGGAGCCGTGGAAAATCATCTGGAAGGTCCTCCAGGGATGAGGCTATGGAACAACAAATTTGGAAAAATTTGCCCGAGGATCTATTTGAGCCTGTGATTGCACGACTTCCCGTTGCCACATTTTTCCGCTTCCGCTCCGTATGCCAGCAATGGAATTCCTTGTTGACTTCTCAAAGTTTTTCTAGGCATTGTGCTCAAGTCCCACAAGCAAACCCATGGTTTTACACTGTAACTCATGAACACGCAAATTCTGTGGCCATGTATGATCCTTCTATGAAGAAGTGGTACCATCCCACTACATCAACACTGCCCTCAGAATTTATAGTTTTACCAGTGGCTTCTGCAGGGGGTCTGGTTTGCATTCTTGACGTTTATCGTCAAAATTTCTATGTTTGTAACCCATTGACTCAATCCTTAAAGGAGTTACCAGCTCGGTCAGGTAGGGTTGGGTTTCGTGTTGCTGTAGGAATGACAGTAAATGGAAACTCAGCTGGTACTGGCTACCAGATCCTATTGGTGGGTTGTGATGGAGAGTATGAAATTTATGACTCAGTAACAAATTCTTGGAGCCATCCAGAAAACATGCCTGCAGATATTAAGCTGCCGCTGTCACTCAATTTTAGGTCACATGCTGTTTCTATTGACAGCACCCTGTACTTCATGCATTCAGATCCCGAAGGGATTGTTTCCTATGATATGGCAACTGGGGTTTGGACACAGTACATAATCCCAGCGCCATTGCATCTGACTGACCACATGCTGGCTGAGTGTGATGGCCGGATATTGCTTGTGGGGTTGCTCACGAAGAATGCAGCCACGTGTATATGCATATGGGAGCTGCAGAAGATGACGTTCTTGTGGAAGGAGGTTGACAGAATGCCAAACGTATGGTGCTTGGACTTTTATGGGAAGCACGTTCGAATGACTTGCTTGGGAAACAAAGGCTTGCTCATGTTATCCTTGAGATCGAGACAAATGAATCGATTGGTTACTTACAACATAGCAAGTAGGGAGTGGGTGAAGGTTCCTGGGTGTCTGGTGCCACATGGAAGAAAACGGCATTGGATAGCATATGGTACTGCATTTTATCCATGCCTCACTGCAATGGCTTGATTTAGCTTGTATAATACAGCAATGGCCTGGGAATATTTCCCTCGAAACATGAGGTTCTTTGCAATTTGCTAGTCATTGATGCTGATGTAGGAATAATAATGTTCATTGCTGGTTAACAAAGCAGATGAAAAATGATACGGGTTTGTAGTACTTCATGTATTCTTCATGCTCTCAAACATACACCTCAATCACCTTGCTTTCAAGACTTTTTTCCTTGTATATGAAAGTTGTGAAGGTTTAATTCTGGTTAGTATCATTCATGTTTTCAAGCTGGAAGGTCCAAACTGGGGCTGGAGCTACCAACTAGAATTTTAGACTTAAGCCTCGTGAGTCAGCAGTCAGGGGAGAGGCATATGAGGAGCCTAAAACGTTCTCAACCTGGCCTTGCAGTCTGGTGTCACTTGGCTGCCTCATGCTGAACCCTTGCTCTTGCAGTCTTGCATTATATAACATCATGTTTTTACAGAAATTTGTGAGGCGTGTTCTTTGTTCCACACTTGTGCTGTGACTGCTGTCTGCGAAGTGCCAACTGTGGCTTTTCTCGGGTCGCTTACAGCTGTGTTACACGCGGAAGAAGCTGGGATTTCAATTTTGATGGCTCCCCCCAAACTACTCATCAATGTAGTACGCTTCAAGTTAAGGTCATTCTTATTCTACGGTTCACGATAGTTGTCTCTATTTTTAGACAGTGGGAAAGAAAAACCAACTACTATGATCTTTTGCTTTGCAGAATGCAGATAATTAATGTTGCGTTTGATCGCAGGATAGAGATTTCGATACAGTAAACATTGTTTCGCTAGTCAAAACTCAAAAGATGAAGAAGAGTGATTTCTTTCAGTGTTTCAGGTTGCCAACTTGTTCTGGCCCCTGATAATACAAAAGCTATCTTTTGAGGGTAAAATAAAGAAACGATATATAAATAATAAAAAAACCCTTATAAGGAACAAAGTAAAAAACATATATTTTAAAGAACAATGCTAATAACTCAGACAAATTGAACCCCGTGATTAATTTGGACGTGATTCGTTTGAGAGCCATCTATTGGCCTGTTTGCTAACTTTGGAAACGGGAGTTTCCGTACAGCTTGATGCACCGTTATCTACTTATCCCAAAACACTTTAGAAATGGAGTTTGGCGTTGTAATACAAACAACCCTATAGGCTTATATGCCACCAAATCAATTTGAATTAAAAAAATGTAAACCACTGAAAGCAATATAAACTTTATGAAATGTTGTATCCCCGAATGCTATGTTAATGATTGAGTGGTTCATTTTCACATTATCTTCTTTTGAAACCCTTTCATCGAAAGTTAATTAAATTGACATTATTTATTTTACTCTTTGAACCACATTAAAATCCCTCAATCAATCGGATAACTCCTTGCCACTGGATTAAAAACAACAGGCTTTGAGGTTCAAAACCTCTTCAGTCCTTGCCATGGGCAGCTTTGGGTTTTTGCATGCACTAATATTAATAATTCATAGCTAATTTTTAAAAAATCCATCCATCCCAGCGACCCCCAACGTAAGTAATTAGGTCTCCCCATTCCCTTCGGTTAGATTAAAGACAAGACGAACAATATTTATATTTTTAATTAAAAATCCTTAAAGTTCATCAAAACATGAACAGGAACTGGGTCTAGTACAAGTACAGTACATGTCGAGAAGTATTGGCATTTTCTACGGGGCTAAGAAAGAGAAGATGACACAATCCAAAACAAAGCTCCATTTAAGCCATGCCTCCACTCGTTGCTGTCCTGATTATCTGGAACAGAGCTGTCCAAGAAAAGCGAACACATAAGTCAATGAAACTAGAAAGCACGGGCTATGAAAATGCAAATAGGAAGATAATTACAATCTAACACACTCCTTAGCACATATCACCCTAAATCCTTAACGAGGTATTTAAAACCTTAGCTCAAGCGGCACCAATTACCAGGTCTAATTCTAATCCTTTATAGAAAAGCACAAAAATACAAACAAACGAACAAAAGTATTTGTGTTATGAATGCAAGACCCACCATTTGATTCAAGTATTGCAATCCAAAAAATTTTCACATTATTTTTGGCAGAGGCAATCAGAAAATATCCCCTCATCAATTCAGCGTTCCAGCCATAAATTAGGTATTCACGTTCTTGTTAACCACCAACATTTTGTGGAATACAAGACATATCATATATCATCAACCAAAGAAGCAATATAATGATATAATAATGATTGCTTGCTTATTTTCTTGTCATACATTTATTAGCATTCAACATGTATGTTACTCAACAACTTAAAAATGTCCAAATCCAACTCTTGGAGTATGCCAATTGCCAAAATATTTCCAGCCAACAACAAATGTTTACAATCCATGACAAGAATAGATTCAAATATCACGGTCATTTGGTTTGAGAAAATGTTCATTTTTAATTTTCAATTACAAAAATGTCATTGTGATTCCACTTTCTTTTCTTTTCAAAAGTTTGTATATGAAACACTGAAACACAGCAACAAAAAGTTGTTTTCACTGGTTCTTCGACAACAATGCAACAAATTCGTAATTAAAACAATAACAATGCTTTATCTCACTAGGTGAGAAAACAGAAAACAAACTGAAAACAATGTGACAGTGTGACACTTTCGTAATTAAAACACAACCAAAATAATGCTTTACCTCACTAGGTAAGGTTAGTTACATGAATCACACGATATCATGCTTATTTTAATTAAAAGTAAAGCTAAAAAGAAAAAAGAAAAAAAAAACATTTTTTCACAAAAAGAAACGAATAATTAAGACGATGTTGAAATGATTATGATAGTCTTACATGATCCAATGACAACAAAGACGAAGAAACCGAGCAGCAGTGGGCCAACAGGGTAGTCTTTTCCCTTTTTAGAGGTTGTGTCTGGCACAAATCCTCTTTTGGTGATGTTCTTCTCAAACTTCTCCACCTTCCTGTCCGCAAGGCGCCTTGATGTCGTCTACACAAAACCACAATTTCCACATTTCAATTTCAATTTCAATTAACATTGCAAAAATCAAATAAACAAAATCAATCAACACCAGATGCATAGCATAACACAGGGAAGGTACAATTGAATTTGGATGGCACCAGATCAGATCCATAAGCTAACGAAACTTTTCACAATCAGCATTAATAACCACAGAATTCAGAAATTAATTCGACGTATAAATAATAACAACAATAAAATCCCTACGTTAACGAAATTATTATCATGAATTAATAATTTGACCTAATTTTGACAACTTCCTGATTTCAATTGCAGAAATCCGAATAGATTTGAGCAATTGAGTGAAGAATTCAAATTCTAAACCAAATCAAATTCCATTTTCTTTCTCGATAATTTCAAACACGACAAATCAGATATCACAGATACGAAAATCAAAAATAAAAACCAATGTCGGCATCGCAGAAACGAGACAGAGAAACTGTTAGATCTAAATCGAGAGTGTGAAAGTCAACAACGAAGCAGAGGCGTTAGAGAATGAAGTACCATGTCTGGTTGCAAGGATAAGGGATCGCCGGAAAACAACGGTGACGGAAGAAACAAGAGATCGCCGGAAAATGAAAGACGGTGTTCTCTTCCGGCAGTGCCCTCTCCAACCTTATTTGTGAATGTGCGATCCGAGTGAAACACGGTTTCTCGTTGTTTCTCCCTTTTATTTATTTATATTTAACAAACCTAATTTTGTTCAACTACAATTAATTTAGTGGATCCCCGAGAATAGCGTCACGGCTTCTTCGCGATTGGCCAATGCCATGTAACTTGGACACGCGGCGTAATGTTATTGGAACAGTTTTAATACACTGCGTGAACGAGTCTTCGAGATGGCTCAATTAGGCGTCTCAAGTTATTAATTAATAAATTATTGATTATAATAATCAATTGTTTTTTTTTACGAAATTATAATGGGCAATTGTTGATTTACAATTATATTTAATTCATTCACCTAACATGAATACAAGAAGTTTACGTACGTAATTCACCTTAGAACGGTGTTTTGTTACTATCAGAAAGGGAAATGATAAGCATTATCAAACCATTTTTTGATAAAAAAAAATTGTGCAGCATTTTCACATCATTTAGGCATGTTCAGGGTTAAATTAACTTGATACATTTGATAATTTAAATTAAACTCATATGAAAATGTTTATTTTATATAATTAAAATGTATAATAAATAAATGTTTTTTAAAATATAAATTATATTATTATCAAAATTTATAATAAATTATTATTATCACATGAGTATCAATCTTTCAATTCTTCATCAATTGTAAAATACTACTTTGTACTATGATTTTTTTTTTTACAGAAACTTTGTACTATGATCCTTTTGAATAGAACATGGTAAAATTAAAACATTAATTCATCCGTACATCATAATATCACATGGCCTCAAAATGAAATGGCATGTACAGTAGTGAACACAACAAGGTTTAGATCTATCTTAAAAAAAAAAACAAAAAACAAGGTTTAGATCTTTTTCTCTCTCCTTTATTTTATTTTATTTTTTTGTTGTCAAATCTCTCCTTTATTCAAAAGGGAAATAATAAAACCTTGTTTGAAATATTCTGGTCAACAAAGGCCGCAAAAACGCGTTGAATAAGGATATCTAGGCCCAGAATAAATGTCATAAACCAATTCAGGCCACGGTAGTGCTTGCTAAAGGGGTTTCTCAGGCCTAGAAGCGTTTTTTTTAATTTATAATTTTAAGATTTTTTGTGGAGTTTTGGGCTTACTAGACTGTACTCAACTAAGCCTGTTTATTAAATTTTAAAAAGTAACCTCATGTTTGAAACAAAAATGAGAAAATGACTATGCAATGATAGTGTAACACTCATCCAATAACAAATTATTGTATATGATAAATTTGTTGACTTTACAATAACTATCTTAAAAATCATACAAATTATGATTTATAATTAGATAATAATGTAAAATTGTTTTACACTATACTCATCAAATTAAAATATATATATATATATATATATATAGTCATTTATAATAGAGTGAACTTGTACGTTGTCATCTGATCATAATTTATCTTTAGTAATAAATTTGTTGATTTTTAGAATAATTATTTTAAAAGTTATTAAAAATAATTTGTTATTAATTTACATATAAAAATCTTTATACTAGTAATTCAAGAAGAAAAGTAATAATATTATGTTGGTCCAAATAAAATTATATTCATATTTTTTAAAAAACAAAATTTGAATTTGAGTCTTATAAATAAAAAAAATTGAATTAAGAGAAAAAAAAAAAAACCTTACTAAAGATGACAAGCAAAATTCTCTAATAAAAGTTACTATCTCCGTTCCTATTTATAAGACCCAAGTTAGAAGTAATGTTTGTTCCTTTTTATAAAATCCAATCTACAATGTCTCATGCATTAATTATTTTTATACCAAAGTACCCCTAATTAAATAAGAGAGATATTGTATTGATGGATCTTTAGAAGAGAGAGAAGAACATTAATTATAATGGTATTTTTGAAAAAATATATAAATCTAGGATAAATTTATTATTATCAACTAAATTAACCACATTCCTTATTTCTGGTGAATTAAGTAATTTGGTCTTATAAATAATAACATATATAGTATTAAGAAAACCAATAATTCATCACACCTATGTATACGATGGTAAAAAAAAAAACACTGAAGAAGGAAAGTTGGACCTCTTCAAATATCCCGGCAGGCCGGTGTAGTTCCGTTAAACATTGTCTAAAAAACAAGCACAAAAAACAAAAATCTTGTTCAATTTATTTAACTACCCCGCATCGGACCCCAATAAATAAATCTATATACCACTTGTAATTGTTTATACTTTCTACTTTTGACACTAACAAGTTTTAATTCTGACTTGTCAATTACCACTATAGTCTTTTCATTCACATTAAGCACATGTTTGATTTGGTTTAGATTAAAAAAATATTATTTTTCTTCTTTTTTAAACGCTCTCCAAAAAGTGTAAAATATAACTAATTACTTTTTCAAAACAAATTAAACCAAATAAGTACTGATAATAAAACTCTATTGCATTTACTATCTTTTACAAGGGGCATTAGGCAACAATGATTGAAACGAAGAATCTTCTCTGGCTCGCAGAAACATTTTGAACTTCTGCGTTCCATTTCACCTAAAAGAAAACTCTTCGTAAACATTTCTTCAATAAAAATACATTACAGATAAGATTTTTGAAGATTTACGACTTTATGTAAAATTAAAAAAAAAAAAAAAACGACGATACAAGTCTATATAATATTATTTATACAAAGTGTAAATAATATTGAATTGTTGATGCTTTAAACTTTTTGTGATATATCATATTATTATTTTCAAAAACTTGGTGGCTCCTTTATGAGATGTAAGCACGTTGAAGGGGACTGTTACTTAATTTGATCTCACCTTGCCTCTTCCAAATTTGCACCCTGCATGTCCCTACTCATCTTGCGGGTCTTGGAAACATAAACATCAACACGTCCTTTTTAAAAATGTTTAAAACCCACATTCAACTAATCCTGCCCCACTAATGTGAACACTTCATACTATAAACACGGTTCCAAACAAGGAATTTGTACCCATTAATGTGATTAATTGCAATATTAAAAGTTCTTATCGCACAAGACATATGTGACAAAATAAAGATGAAGGGAAACAAACTGACTTTAATTTCCCATACCTAGGTTGCGTGTCCTGCTAATATTAATGGTTGTAACCCTCTTTGTCCTCATGGGATTGACAGGTACTTTGTTTGGTTTAGTGGCCGCCGTACTCCATCCTTATATATTAAATGAAAGTATTTTTATTTTTATTTTTATTATTATAGTGACTGTGATTCCACTTTTCAGTTTAAATTATTTTAGGATTGATATATGTTATTTCTATGAAATGGTTCATTAGTAAGGAATTTATTTAAAGAAAGAAGTAAATAATTATATCCGTTGGTAAAAAAAAAAATGGATCACTATAAATAATTTTCAACTTTTTTTTGTTTATTTTATTTTTGGAATTTAGGTTCAATTTTTTTTTATTTATATTAGATTTAATCGGTTCATAAGTAGCCCTTACACACATCTTCTGTACGTGTGAATCCTAGATGATGCCACCCATCCATCTGATTTTGTCTCGGGTACAATCTTACTTATCAATATCTAGTTATCTACTCTAAATGGAAATTTGGCCCTGTTCTCTATCCTTGATGTGATTTGGCCTCGTTGGTCTCTGATCACAGGTATTTTATAATGTTCTAATAATCATGTTAACTTTGAGTTTGCATAATTAATTATTATGTTTATGTTTCATTTCTTTGGAATGAATTGCGTTTTTTTTTTCTTTTGCTCAATATTTTTCCTATTTTTTGAAATTAAATCACAGGTATTTTTTTTTCAGGAAGGTAATTAGTTTAAGTAAAAAATATCTACAATATGGGAAAATGAACTCTACTAGTAAACAAATTTTATACGTAAAACTAAAATTCAAGACCAATATTTTTTTTTTTCTATTTAATTATGTGTCTTTAATGTCTTGAATTTTCCCTTGTTTGCTCAAGGCCTCAAGCAAGATGGGTGCCTTGTGTAGGCACCTGATAAAGCTAATAGAAAAGGAAAACATGGAAAGTGGTTCTTGGTTGGAGATGCTTATGTTTTGAACTTTTGATTAGTGGGATATTGTGGGTAGAGGTGATTGGACAAGTGTTTTGCCATATATGATGCAACAATAGTGGTGTGCCTATTTTTCCTTAAATGTATCCAAACCATGCATGATTAGCTTACATTTATGATAAGCTAATCTCATAATTAAAATGATAAAAACATTATTAACTTACAATTATTCTACCAAAAAAAAAAATTACATGAAATGTTAAACAATGAGTCCAAAAAAAAAACTACTGTATACTATAATTTAGAGTCAACAGTTTCTTCAGGAAAAAAAAAACCTTCTGAACAAATGGAGAGTGAACAATGCAGCCGACATTCTTACGAAGTGTCACATAGGTAGGCATGTTTAATTATGTAATTGATTCTATTCTGTTATTTAATATGCCACTAATATAATCATGGTATCAATATTATATGGCCAAATTATTTTGGATTTAAGATTTTAAGTAATAATAATATTAAAAGTAAAGATTACAGTCGGCCAAGTGACGGGATAAAAATAGTACTTTTTTTTTTTAGATATCGAGATATTCTGAGAATTTTTTTTAAAGATTAATTTAGATATTCAGCCTAAAAATATGTTTTTCTACCAAAAAACATATTTATAATTCCAATCGCTATTAATAATTTTATAGCATTGAGGCATTGTCAATTTGCTTTCCACCTCTCGTAGCGCACAAACAAGGATTACGCATATTGTTCAGGTGACCCTACATTATTTGATATTGATTATGCATGTTTTAGTTATTAATCTGCGTTAGGTATTAATTTAATCATGCTTTATTAAATTAATGATATTTTATTACCATTTTCTGCACTGTCATTGTACGATATAATTCCAACTGGTTCATAATTCGTCACGTTAGGTTGCGTGTCTTTTTCTGAATTTTATGATTCTTTTGTTAAATAAAATATAACTCGGAGAGAAAAGTAGAGAAGAAGAAGAGACCAGAGTTTAGAGAGAATAATAATTGTGTGTATTCTTTCTAGGAGGAATAGCCTATTTATAGATACAAGAGATATCTGGGAAGTTGCAAAAAATAAATAGAAATAAGAAAAGATCATAAAAAATAATACAAAAAGATATGGACAGCCACAAATAGATTATTCATAACACTCCCCCTTGGATGTCCATTATTTAAGAATGTGCCTCATTAAAACCTTACTAGAAAAAATCTTGTGGGATAAAAACCTAGTAAAGGAAAAAAAGTACATCATCCTTCAATACGTTATCACCTGCCTCATTAAAAACCTTGCCAGGAAAATCCAATGGGACAAAACCATGACGAAGGAAAAAAGAGTGCAGAACGTATTTATTTCTCCCCCTCATGCAGACAATCATCTTTAAGACGACGAAGTCCAATCTTGTGGGCTAGTTGCTCAAAAGTCTTCCTTGTCAACGACTTTGTAAAGAGATCTGCTAGATTATCACACAGACGAGCTTGTTGAACATTTATGTCACCATTCTTTTGGAGATCATGAATGAAAAAAAATATTTTGGTAGAATATGCTTTATTTTATCTCCTTTAATGTATCATTCTTTCAACTGAGCGATACATGCAGCATTGTCTTCACATATGATTGTCGATGCCATTTTTCTTGAGGATAAACCGCAAGTTTCTTGCACATGTTGAATTACAGATCTCATCAAAACACATTTACGACTTGCCTCGTGTAATGCTAAAATTTTTGCATGATTAGATGATGTTGCTACTTGGTTTGTTTCATAGATCGCCATGAAATGGTTGTACCACCACATGTAAACAACTATTTTGTCTGTGATCTACCATTATGAGGATTTGATAAATAACCTGCATCTGCATAACCAATTAGATTTGACTTTGAAACATTTGAATAAAACAAACCGATGTCCATAGTGTCTCTAAGGTAACAAAGTATGTGCTTCACTCAATTTCAATGTCTTCATGTAGGTGAAGAACTATATCTTGCTAATAAATTAACTGCAAATGATATATCGAGTCGTGTACAATTAGCAAGATACATTAATGCTCCTATAGCACTAAGATATGGTACTTCATGATCAAGTAGTTCTTCATCCTTTTCTTTAGGTCAGAAAGGATCATTGTTCACATCTAAAGACCTTACAACCATTGGACTACACAATGGATGTGATTTGTCCATATAGAACCTTTTAAGCACCTTTGTTATATAAGCTTCTTGATGCACGAAAATTCAGCCTTTTAAATATTTTATTTGTAATCCCAAGCAGAATTTTGTTCTTCTCAGGTCCTTCATTTCAATGGGGAGAACTAATTATAACTTGTTGGCGTGATGCGAATCAATACTACAACATGCAAGATTGCATGTCCCCAATAAATCATTGGAAGTTTTGATCACATGAATAATGGTCTTGCAATCAACTTTAGATGTTTACTAAGTGATTTTGCAAGTCCATCTTGTGTATGAACATGTGCTACAGGATGTTCAATATCAATTCCAATAGACATACAATACTAATTAAAAACATGAGATGTAAACTCACCAGCATTATCAAGACGGATTTTCTTAATTGGATAATCAGGAAAATGAACTCTTAGTCGAATTAATTGAGCTAACAATCTCGCAAACGCCTGGTTGCGAGTTGAAAACAAACAAACATGTGACCATTTAGTTAATGAATCAATTAAAATCATAAAATATCTAAATGGTCCACCTGGTGGGTGTATTGGTCCATAAATATCACCCTGTATCCGTTCTAAAAATGGAATGGATTCATTCCCAATTTTCCTAGTGATGGTTTAATTATCAACTTTCATTGGAAACAAATAGTACATGAGAAATCATTGGACTGAAGAATCTTCTGGCTCTTCAATGGGTGTCCACATGAATTTTCAAATATTTTTCGCATCATAATGAACATGGTATGGTCCAATCGGTCATGCCAAACAACAAATTTATTTTGATTCGTAAACTTCTGGTTTACGACATTATGCTTTTCCATTGTACTAATATTCGTGTAGTTCAAACCGTAAGAAAAGACATGTAATTTTTCCAATACACATTTAAGTCTCATGATATAAAGATATTTCACATTATTTGTTTTAATATGGTATCCATTTAGACAGATATCCTTGAAACTTAACAAGTTTCTATGAGACTTAGGAGAACAAAATGCATTTTTAATGTGTAACTTTGTTTCTCCAGGTAATAATATATTAGCTCTTCTGGAGCCTTCAATTGTATTTGTAGTACCATAAATAGTATTGACATTGACTTCTCACATTTTACTAAATAAGAGATTTTTTTTTTATTCTGCATAGAAACAAGGAGTATAAATAATCAATGTGAGAGAATCTAATTAAATTGTAATCAACTTGAAATTGAAATCGTTTACCGATTAATAGATATTGAAATGTAATGTAATTTCAAAATAATTTGAAATATTCAAACCACAAATAATGAGCATTGATTATATCTAATAAAAACAGTAATATTGACAACAATGATTTAAACTCATACATATGATGCTACATTCACTCTAGGGAATGGAGCAATGCTAATCGAATGAATCTTATAATTTTTTTTTTTTTTATCAAAACTTATTATTCTGATCAGTCATTAGCGGTGATTCCCATAATCACTTGACTTGATTCTTTGGTTCCCGGAACCGGTGTGGATCCCAGGTCCATTGTGAATCCTAGATTCACAAAGGTCTATGAACTCAAATACGTACAATGGTGTTCCACTGCATTCTCCATTCTAAATAGAGGTATCTAATATCCCATCCCAGATGTGGATATTTTCAACAATTTGATATTCCATCCTAGATGGTAGTATCTCTCATCTTATTCCTTGAATAGGATGTATACAGTCATTCCTTCCCATAATATAATGACTGACTCTTACAATAACAAAAATATGTCATCCTCAATGACTATTAATTGAGTTCTCAAACTTTATACACCAATAAAAAAATCTCAAAAGTCAAACTATAACAACACAATAGTACCACCAACATCGGCCATTGATCAAAAGCAGTGCATTATATTTACACTTAAATAACTAAATATCAATACTATAATTAAACTACATTTTTACCAAAGCCTAAAGGTGCACTATATCAATTCACAAATCTCGAAAATTTATCAATTTTATTGTATGTCCTTTTATCTAATTCAAAATTAAATGTGGGCTTGACCTTTCAAACAAAAGCCATCACTAATGAGGTGATCAATTTTTTTCACATTACTTTTTCACTTCTACTGGGAAAAAGTATTCTTAAAACTTCTTTCATGACCATGTCCACTACCATGATCATGATCACGACCCTGACCACGCGATTGTCCATAATCATAATTATCAAATATTGCTACATTCACTTCTGGGAATGAAACAAAATCGGTCGGGAGGGCCTCAAAAGCTTGTCTTGTTTAGATGCTTTATTTCCTTGTTTAATAGAGTCTCCAAGACCCATTGTATCTAAATGTATTTCCGCATCTAATATCCAAGATAAATAATTCTTTCCCGTATTGTTCATAACATATAAAGTACTGTATATAGATTCACGATTCTATTTAAATCACCGCATAGCATATATATGTTTATAAAACAATGTTTTCATATAAACCTGAAAATCAATTATAAATCACCGAATGCACTTATAAACATTGTAGCACACATCTTGCTTCTTAAAATAATATAAAAGACAAAAAAAAATCAGTGGCTGAATTATTTAGATAAATGCAACGTATATAACAGATCAGAATTTTAATCCATTATTTATAATGGTTGTAAAACGTACTGCGTCTACATATACAAAATTTTAAAGAGGTGTTGATATCAACAATAATAATAAATAGATTAATTTTAAAGTAAAAGGTAAAACAGATAGATAAATTAGTTTCAAAATATCTTGACCAAATGTCAAGCAGTACACCTAAACTTTAGGAGGTGCAACATCAAGGGACAAATAATCAAGAAAATCAAGAAGAAAAATTATTTGCACTACCTTCTCACTTTGGTGAGAAAAATTATTCTCACTTTTACATTATTTTCTCACTTCTTGTGAGAGAAATTATTTTCACTTTTGTATTATTTTCTCACTTCTAGTGAGAAAATATTTTTATAGAGAAATATAACCAGTTTAGAGTATTCAGGACTTTCAAATAATTTGCTTCTTTGATGGAGTCTCCAGGACTCTCAAATAATTTCATTCTTTGATAAAGTCTTCAGGACTCTCAAATAATTTTATTCTTTGCTAGAGTCTTCAGGACTCTGAAATAATTTCCCTTATTTGATAGAGTCTTTAAGACTTTCAAATGTTCAATTTCACAGTTACGTAAATAGAACACAAATATTCTACCAAACACATAGTATGGATAATGAAATTAGAGAAAGAGAAAATCTGACCTTGAAATATGAATTTGAAAGAACAATTTTCTCCAATCAAATTATTTACAAGACTTTTTCTTGTGTTGCAATACCAATTGTGGATGACCCGTGGAAGAAAGACAATCGTGCTGATAACATGTTAAATAAAATATAACTCGGAGAGAAAAGTAGAGAAGAAGAAGAGACCAGAGTTTAGAGAGAATGATAATTGTGTGTATTTTTTATAGGAGGAATAGCCTATTTATTACAAAAGATATCTGGGAAGTTACAAAAGATAAATAGAAATAAGAAAAAATCATAAAAGATAATACAAAAAGATATGGACAGCCACAAATAGATTATTCATAACATCTTTTTCTTTGAATTTTTTAGAGTATTTATCTCATTTCCTTTCATAAGTGAAAGATTAATTTCTTAAACATAATCAGATATTAAAATATATATTATGATCCTTTTCACTAAAAATTGAATTCAAGATCGCATGTTTAAGAATCCAAGTCTCTTCCATCAGATTAATGTGTGTGAATTTATAGCTCTTATTTTGATTCTAACATGATTTAATTAAGGTGCTTGTTTATGTTTATTTATCACGTGATAATTTTAATCCTTAAACGTTTACCCGTCCTATTGCACTTGACACGTACACGTATGTAT
This sequence comes from Pueraria montana var. lobata, assembly GCA_026413185.1. Classification (NCBI taxonomy): domain Eukaryota; kingdom Viridiplantae; phylum Streptophyta; class Magnoliopsida; order Fabales; family Fabaceae; genus Pueraria; species Pueraria montana. The sequence goes on along the minus strand of CM048648.1, from coordinate 20,198,868 downwards.
ATTTAATTATTAATAATACAGAAGAAGATCCTGTAGGGGAAATGGGAATGTCCATGTTTAAAAACAACACCACGTTGCCCATTTAATAAACAATTTATGTCATATTATCTAAGGGACAACACCACGAATGAGTACTAACAGAGATTAATTTTTATTCTTTTGTTACGTTTTTTTACAGATTAATTTTTATTGTAAAAAAATGATACAATCAATTAATAAAAATATATAATAATATAACTTTTAAGACAATTATTATTAAATTAAAATTTTTATCATACATAATACTACCTCCATTTGTTAACTCTTGATATTTTAATTTATTATTTTTATTCCAAAATTATTGATATTTTACATATTTTAAGTATCATTAATTATTTTTTTCATATGTATCTTTATTTAACATGACCTAAATTTTTATAACTTTTTTCATCATAAATATTAAATGGGAATATTTTAGACTAAATGTATTATTTATGAGTAATATTAAATATTTTTTAAACTGTGTGCATTAACATTAAATATCAAGAGATCAAAAATGAAAATAGTAGTAATTTGTAATTATATGACTTTTACATTCATTATTTACTCAGACGAATATGAGGTATAACAATTTATCGGTGGCTGTACTTTTATTTTAATTCATCTATATGTGGTCATGTACAATTTACTTGGTCAACTCATTTTATAGTTTCCGTACCAGCTATTTCTTACAAAATAATATTTTATATCTGAAGAAAAAAAAATCTATATAAATTTATCAACAATTCAAATAGTAACAATTTTCTTCTATCAAAAGATTTAACTCAGTTGATTAAATACTGTATAAATTGTTATAAATTCCTTAATATTTAAATTGATCAAATGTTATATTTATTATAAACTATAAAGAAATTTTAATGGTCATGTATTAAAAGTATAATAATTTTTTCTCTTATTGGAGTAAATATCTCACTATACTTAATGATTAAAAATAAATATTAATTAAAATAAGGTGTAAATTATACGGACACTTCCTGAGATTTGTCTTTATTACACCCGGCACCTCTTCATTTTTGAATCCTACAGAAAATCCCTTAATTTATGAATTTTCGTTACATCAACCCTCTCATATGCATAAATATTACACTTATCCCCCTTAGGGGTGCTCAAAATAATGTAAAAAAATAGAGAGATGCTAGGTGTAATAAGAGCAAATCTCGGAAGAGATTTGTGTAATTTACTCTAAAATAAGTAAAACAACTAAAATATTTTTTTATTACTTAAATAATTTTAAAAAAACTATTATTTGATTTGATTACATAAAAGATATCCCATTCCATACATAAACAATCAGGATATTAGATTACAAGAAAATTAAGCTTGATAGAAATAGAATATCTCTCTTTATCAATCACCTTCCTCTTTGACACGTGTTTTATGATTTTTTTTGTATCAAATCAAATCAATTTTTCTATTTATAATTTTAAATTCAATTAATTTTTTATATATATATTTAATAATTTTAAACAATATTTATTTTTTAATTAGCATTAAGTTTAATAAGATATTAACAAAATATTCATTTAAATTATATTTTATTAGTTATATTTAATTTTAAGATTTCTTAAAATAAACAAATTAATCATTGATGTTTTATACATTGATATATATCTTTATTACCAATTAAATAATATTTTTACAAATATTTTTAATTTTATTTTTAACATTTTAAATCCATTTATAAACTTGCTCAATGCATTAGATATTTTTTTTTTTGGTTTCTTTTGGGCTATTGTGACATTGATGTAAATTATTTATTGACTTTGCTGATGATTAATCTTAGTCATTGAAGACCTAATTACTTAAGGAATTCAAGTCCAATGCTACTCAAATCAATGACGTGTCGGTAGATATTTGCTAGTTTCTACAATCTCTTTTACACATTGTATTTTCTTAGACACTACAAAATATATACATCAAAATACATCAAGGTTGAATCATTGATAGGCCATAAATAAAAAATTAGATTAGAAGTAATAAGAGTAAATTATAAGAAATTTATAAATAAAGATAAAATATTATTTTATTACTAAATATGCCACATAACCTGATTTTACTCACTAATCTATATAATAATCTCAAGTTGAATATAATTAACATATTGAGAATTTGTTAAAAAAAAAAAGAGAATGTGCAAACATTCTTCTCATTTTAGAGAAGTCAAATTTGTGTGAAATACATACACACATTTTGTTAAGAGAAAGAGCAAATTTCATTAAAAAAAAAAAAAAAAAAGCTTACGTAACTTTTATACGAGAGTGAATTGTTTTTGGTCACCATGACATTAATGCGAAATATATCAATTAATTTTGTTAATGACTAATCTTAGCTAGAAAATCTGACTGATCACCTTTAGTGAGGTCTTCCCTTCCAACCATATTTTTTTCATCCACAAAACTTAGATTCAAGACTTTACTTAAGGGGATCGAGCCCGATACCACTCGGATCAACTTATACAAGAGTAAATTTAGTCAGTATCTCACTTTTTAAGAGTGAAATTCAAAATATATAATAGGAGTTATTATTACTTTTATACTATGTTTGATTTAAAATATGGAAAATATAAGGAGGATGGAAATAATTTTGGATGTTTCGTAGAGAAGAAATAAAGAGGAAATAAGTTATAAATGATGAAATCCATTTGTACTATTTTTTATCTATTTTTACTCATCTTTTTATCTCTCTCCTCATCTCTTTTTTATCTATAGCAGTACTAAAACTTTCAAAATTTTTTACTCATCTCTCTCCTCATCTCTTTTTTACTCATCTCTTTTTTACTCATCTTTTTATCTATTCATTGAAGATGCATCTAGAATAGCAGTACTAAAAAATTTTTTATCGATTAACTTATAGAATAACTTAATTCATCGATTAACAGTAGTATCTATAAATCCATTTAGTACTATTTATTTGTTCTAAAACAATCCCCACTTTAAAATTTTAAATTCATTTATTGGATCTTGCAAAAGTAACTTCCAAGAAATACTTCGGAGCCATGAATCATCTGGTTCTTAACCACCCATTCATTACACACAATATTATTTTAACAATATTGTACTTACACGAATGATTTAAACTTTTAGCACAAACCTGACAGATAATACTGGACGGAAAACGTTATTTAATGATTATTATCATATGAATGCTGGATATACTTTCTGTGATACTCTTTTTTTTTTTACACTCTTTTCAAATTTGACGAATCTTACTTTTATATTATAAGAGAAAATCATTAAATGATAAATGATAAATAAATTTATGAAAATTAATAATTTTTAATAAATTTTAACCAATCATATATAGAGTAATGGAAGAAAAATGTTAGAATTTTTTTTACTAATAATACTTTTGTTATTATTATTATTGAAGTAGTAGTGGTAGTAGTATTAGTTACTTACTTTTACCATAAACAAACATAACATTAATTTGGAGTAGGGCAAGGACGCACACAGAGAGAGCGAAAGAAAGAAAGAAAGGCAATTGTGATTGGCACAAAATACAGAACTCGTGAGCTGACGCAGGACGTCGCTTTCAGGAAGAGCTCCCCACTCCAGAGGACACCAAAAAGAAGTGAGTAGTGATGGCCTAATCACTTCGTGGCCACCCCCCCTCTTTGATTAAAGTGCCCCTCTATTCTTGCCACTCTCTTTCAATCTAAATTACCACTTTGCATTTCTTGATGCTCCCCAACCACTTTGCCCTTCCCTCTCCCCATTTTGCCCCTCACCCCCCTCTCAATTTACGCCCACATGCCAAATTCCTTGTCCAACCTCTGCCTCCTTTCAGGTAAACACATCAAAGAAAAGTTCGCACCCAACCCTCCTCCTAGGCTAGAGGTGTGTTTGTTACTTACGACTCCATTTATTTATGTATGTATCATGACACCTTGTTATTATTATTTACATTTTACACGTAGATTAAGCTTCTTCTTCTATCTACCTTTATTACTTTGGTGTACCTCTTTGTTCTCACCAACATGGGTGGGATGATAAAATTCCGGACTAGGTTGCTGACATGTTCACAATTGGTTGTTGACTCCACCGAAATGATTGTGGACTTGTCCAAGTTCATTTTTTAGTGCACCTCTTATAGGTATTTCTAGAGTCATTTTTCAATTAGAATTAGATTATTACTTCAGAAGTCTTTAATACAAAATATTTATTACACAAATTACTAGATGAAACTTCAATTTTTATTAGAGAACAATACAAAAAATACATATTGAACTGCATCTAAGTTATGTTTTTTATTTCCTTTAAAAAAAAAGTTATGTTTTATTTCTTAACTAGTTACTCATGAAGATCAGATTTATTTTATATATATAGAATAACATTGTAGTTGGTTGGAGATTCCCTGCCTTAAGTTTTCATTCAATTATTACATTTCTCAAGTTTTTAGTTTTAATTTTGATAATAAAACAAAGCTTTCAATTTTGGATCTGAATACACGTTCAAGCCATTTTTGGGGGGCATAATAAATACCCTTACATTTGCAATGCACAAAAAGTTAAAACTAGGACACTACAATATATTAGGAAAGGGAAGAAAAAAAAAACAAAAGAGAGAACAAGTTCTAATAGGTAAAGTGACAAATGACCTAAATTCTCTCACAATGTTCCCATTCTTGTATTGGATCAATTAAATATTGGGAGAGGTGAGTGGTAAACAGTGATGCCCTTAGCGTATAGTGTCTGAATTCAGCGTAAAGTTAGATGTGGCTAGGTGCAACTATTAAGTAAACAGTAGTGAGATTCGAGGGAGAAGAAAAAGAAGGGAAAACAAAAAGATAATAACACCTTGAGAGGTTCTAATCATGCGTGGTGGCTTATCTCTCTACTACTCTATGATATATCTACCAACTCTTTTGACTCTGGGTCCTCCCATGGCAATTTTGATAAAGTACGGGTATCTAATGCCATTCTGAGGAAAAAGCTTATGCTTATTCTTGAAATTATGGTTCCATGCAGGGGCACTTTTGGCAACACAAAGTACAGCTAAACAAACACACGCACGCACAGAGCTAACGACTTAGCGTGAAGAAGTTGTCCACTGGCATGGACGGATAGGGATGTGAACACAAAGCGAATAGGAAAGTTAAGAAAGGCTGTGATTTCTGCTCAGTGGAACTACGCCTTTTCTGCCCTCTATTTTATTATTATTATTGTTCAAAATATACAATAACTTTTATTTTTTATATAATATAATATAAATAATAAGAAACAGTTCGTTAAAATATGATTTAAATTTAAATATATTTTTAGTCATTATAATTTAATATTTTTTAATTTTTTAATTTTTATAATTTTTTGTTTCTTTTAATTTTTATAAATTATATTTTTTTATTTTTTATTCTTAAAATAATTTAGATAATTTTTTAAATAAAAAAAAATACTATCTAAATTATTTTAAGAATGAGAAATAAAATAAATATAATTTATAGAAAGAAAAAATATTTTACAAAGATAAAAAATAAAAAAATCTTAAATTATAAGAATTAAAAAGGAATTTAAGTCTTAAAATATACTAATGTTTATTGCTATATTCTTTTGACAAATATTGTTTCTTGAGTGGATGGTTTGGAAAGAGATAATGGGGTATAATAATATAATATTGAAAACATTTGTGCTATGCTACCGTATTCTTATCATCTTGCCTTGCCTTGCCAAATTCTCCTACTACCTGAGCTCGATGAACTCATTCATTCTTTAAAGCCCTTGTTGTCAGCTTCATTCTCCATGTTGAGTTACCTTTTTTTAACAGTGTGCAGCTACTAAGAAATAAAAAATCTCTCTCTCGAACGCACTCACGTGCTTGTGTTGTTCTTGTTTGGTTCTAGGGCCATGAAGTGCAAGCTAGAGCTTCTTTGCTGAGTGATAGTGAAAATCGAATCTTTTGTAGGTTTAGTTTTGGCCCTTCCTTTTTGTTCTGCGTCTTGGTTGGTAGCTGCTGCTAGCTGACAAGATAATAAGGAGTATCAATTTCTGTTTAGAATTAGAAACCCAGAATCTTGTGATTCTTTTATTCTTTAAAGGGTATTTGAATTTTCTTATCTGCCTCAAATTTCAGTGTTCATTTTGCATTTCTGAATTTTAAGCTATTGGGGTGGATAAGACAGCATCTTATCAAGGTCACATCTCTTATTATTATTATTATTTTTATTATGTCTTTTTTATTTTTCCTTCCCCTTCAACCTACTTGTTTTTAGGAATTGGGTTTGTGGTGTTGTTGTTCTTCTTCAAAATCTTGAAGTTCCTTCAATCACAAACCTAAAAGCTTTTAGTGAATAGGGGTGTGTGTGTGTGTGTGTGTGTTAGCCTTGTGGGGGATTCTGTGGATTTGACAGCGGTTCTCTCCTCTCTCACACAAGCCTACCTGGAATCAGCTAGAGTTGACACCCACAACCTGTTGGAACTGTTTCTTTTTAACTTGTGTTGGTTACTGTTGTGGATGAGTTTGCTCCATGTAGTTGGGTTTGGTCTAAAAGTGGGGCATCTACTTTTGGTGCTATGTTGCTGGGTTGTGTCTGTCGTTTACCTTAACTGGTTTATTAGCAGTGGAATTATGGACACCAAGATGTGTTTTCCAGGTGGTGGTGGTGGCAAGATGTGGCACAAATGGTGGGAGAAGATCTCAGGGCAGGGTTGCAAAATCCACCAACAGTACTACCAGTATATTGGCTCTAAGAAAGTGAAGAGAGCTTTGTGGAGGAAGCTTTTGCTGACATGGGTCGTGGGTTGGATCATAGTATCTTTGTGGATCTTGTGCTACATGAGCTTGCAAGGTACTGAGAAGAGGAAAGAAACTCTGGCTAGCATGTGTGATGAAAGGGCTAGGATGCTGCAGGATCAGTTTAATGTCAGTATGAACCATATCCAAGCCATGTCCATTCTGATCTCCACCTTCCACCATGCTAAGAACCCCTCAGCCATCGATCAGGTACTAGTCTTTATTTGTTATTGCAAATCAGGACCTAATTCCTCACCTTTTACTTTTACTCTTCGTTTATGTTAGCTTAATTTTTATACACACTGGTTTCTGAGTTGTTTCATTGTCATTAATTTTAGTGTCTAATAGTATTATTTTGCCCCTTTCTTGTGGAGAAATTATTGGGGTTTTAATATTATGTTTTGCTAACAAGGTTACTGAACTTGAGCTGCTGGAACATAACCCGATTTCATTGTTTCCCCCTTCTTGTTGGATAGAAAAAATCCCACTTTCTTTTATCCTTCAATCTTTAGTCTCATGTCTACAAATTAATCTAACTTCCAAAACTTGCAGAAAACTTTTGCAAAGTACACAGAAAGAACAGCTTTTGAGAGGCCTCTTACAAGTGGTGTTGCATATGCTGTAAGGGTGCTCCATTCTGAAAGGGAACAATTTGAAAAGCAACAAGGATGGACCATCAAGAGGATGGATACTCTAGAGCAGAACCCCGTTCATAAGGACGATTATGCCCTGGAGGCATTGGAGCCATCCCCCGTTCAGGAAGAATATGCTCCTGTCATCTTTGCGCAGGATACAATTGCACATGTGATTTCTGTAAATGTGCTTTCCGGAAAGGTAGGTTTCTGATTCTTGTAAAATTTTATGTGGAGCTAGTCTGAGCCATATATTGTTAATTATGAAAATTGTGAAAATACTATACAATAGACTTTGATTGTCTTGATGATAATTTTAATCCATCCATTCTAAGCTCTTTATTCCTGGTAGTATGGTTTTTGACTGGTCTTTTAGTGGTCATTCATTATGTTTTGGGAGAATATTTATGAAGAAAAAACTATCTATGCTGCCATATAGTTTGTTTTTGTTTTTTGTTCATCCTTTCTCTTGCCTGTCCTGATGGAACTGCTCCTGATGGAGAATAGTACATGTGATAGTCTATAATTTTGTGAATGTCACAAAGCTGAATTGAGACATGTTGTTCATGTTTGATATCTGAAATCTATGGAAATTTATTTGGAATTATGATTGACACAGTTATTCACTTGTTCATCAACAGGAAGACCGTGAAAATGTGCTGCGTGCAAGAGAATCAGGCAAAGGGGTTTTAACTGCGCCCTTCAGGCTGCTCAAAACAAATCGGCTAGGGGTTATCCTGACATTTGCTGTCTACAAGAGAGATCTTCCATCAAATGCAACCCCAAATGAAAGGATTCAAGCAACTGATGGGTGTGCCTAAGTTTTGAATTTTTTTGCATCCGACTTTCATCAGTTTTTTGGGTCAATTTTTATTATTTTTTTTATCATTCATATAATTTAGCTTATTCCCTTTTGGTCATCTAAAGCTTTCAAGTAACTAGTCTACTAAGTTATTAATCACTGTATTCAAGTTTTCAGAGAGAAGATTCATGATCTCTATTAATGTAAGAAGGGTGAACAATTATTGGCTCTTCCCTTGTGATAATTAGAAGTTTTGAAGTTACAAATCTACTTTTATATTCAATAAAACTGATGGGAAAAAGGGGGGAAAATCATGAACACAGTTAAAGAGAGTAGCATTTTTATGTCTTCACTACTGCTTGCTGGGCAGGTATCTTGGGGGAGTCTTTGATGTTGAGTCATTAGTGGAGAAATTACTTCAGCAACTAGCAAGCAAGCAGACTGTTATTGTTAATGTGTATGATACTACAAATCATACTCATCCAATTGCCATGTATGGCTCAAATGAATCAGGGGATGTTTTCTATCACGTCAGCACTCTTAACTTTGGAGACCCTTTTAGGAAGCATGAGATGCACTGCAGGTAAGAGTAATGCTACAGAAGTCTAATATCTCCATCCTCCTTAATGCTCAGTGTAGTTTGTAAGAATAACAGTGTGCCACCTTGAAATAGGTAGAGGATATATTAATTACAAGGTGTATTAATGTCATATGACTTAATACTTCACAATCTAGTGGTTTTGCTGCTAGCAATACCTAGTCTAGAGTTCTTTTATCTGGAGTTGTCACACTTTTTTAGGGTCATTGAATCTAACTATTTTTATTAACACATTAAAATTAAAATGTAAAAGTTGTAAAAAGACTTGAACTATTCATGAAAATTAAGCTTGATGCTAATGCAGGTTCAAGCAGAAACCACCATGGCCATGGTTGGCAATAACTACTTCATTTGGTATCCTTGTTATTGCACTCCTTGTTGGCCATATTTTCCATGCCACTGTGAATCGAATTGCCAAAGTAGAAGATGATTACCGTAAGATGATGGAACTTAAAAAACGAGCTGAGGCAGCTGATGTTGCAAAATCCCAGGTATGTAACTTTTTTTTTTCATTTATTTTTTTAACTTGTTTTGGCTTAACTCATACTGATCATGTGGGCTTTATCAATTGTAACTGCAGTTTCTTGCTACTGTTTCCCATGAGATCAGAACACCAATGAATGGTGTTTTAGGTGAGTTGTCTTCTGTCTGTGGTTTAGTCTATAATATCCAATGTTTAACTATATACATTCCACAAGCCATGACCCTGCTCTAAATTGGATTTTCAGGGATGTTGCATATGCTTATGGACACAGATCTAGATGTAACCCAACAGGAATATGTCAGGACAGCACAGGAAAGTGGAAAAGCTCTGGTGTCACTTATAAATGAGGTTTTGGATCAGGCTAAGATTGAATTTGGTAAGCTAGAGCTTGAGGCTGTGCTCTTCGACATACGGGCAATTTTGGATGATGTATTGTCACTATTTTCTGAGAAGTCTCAAGGAAAAGGAGTAGAGGTAATATATCTCTCATCTACTGTTGCCTTTTTATCATGATGGAATTTTCAAAATGTGTGTAGTCTAACTATAGTTAATGCCTCTTCATATTTTTTTTGGGAACTGCAGTTGGCAGTTTATGTGTCAGATCAGGTTCCAGAATTACTAATAGGTGATCCAGGAAGATTTCGACAAATAATTACCAATCTCATGGGTAACTCATTTAAGGTAAGTAAGTTTATAGAGAGAAGAACATTATGTATGATTCAAGTTACTTAGTCTGATATCCTTCATAAAAGTTACTTAGAGATCTTCCCTTGTCCTACTTCCATGCCTTATAGGCATGCTACAGTCATCATAGTCTCATGAAAAAAATCTTCTATTTAGTGTTCTAGCCAAGCATGACTATTAGTAGAGCAAAATTGATGTGTATTTCTTGAAAATATCATTAAAACTGATTCTGTAATTGTTTGGCAGTTCACCGACAAAGGACATATTTTTGTCACAATCCATCTTGTTGAGGAGGTTGTCCATTCAATAGAGGTTGACAAAGAATCCAACTCAGAAAATACCTTGAGTGGTTCCCCTGTTGCCGATAGTCGCCGGAGCTGGGAAGGATTCAAGGCTTTCAGTCAAGAGGGACCTCTTGGTTCCTTCTCATCCCCCTCCAATGATCTTGTCAATTTGATTATATCTGTTGAGGATACAGGTGAAGGTATTCCTCTTGAATCTCAGCCCCTCATCTTCACCCCATTCATGCAGGTAGGTCCATCAATCTCCCGAAAGCATGGGGGAACAGGTATTGGCCTAAGCATTAGCAAGTGTTTGGTTGGCCTCATGAATGGGGAAATTGGATTTGTGAGCATACCCAAGATTGGATCCACATTCACTTTTACTGCTGTATTCACCAATGGACTCCGCAGTTCAAATGAGTGTAAAATTCAGAAAATCAACAACCAACCTCATTCTGCTTCTTCAGAATTTGAGGGGATGACTGCATTAATTATTGACCCAAGACCTGTTAGAGCAAAAGTGTCTAGATATCACATCCAACGGCTTGGCATTCATGTTGAGATGGTTTCAGATTTAAACCAAGGTTTGTCAATCATAAGCAATGGGAATATAGTTATTAAAATGGTCCTGATTGAGCAGCAGGTTTGGGATAGAGATTTAGGCTTGTCATCTCTCTTTGTCAATAACACAAGGAGAATTGATCATAGGGTTCCTCCAAAGCTGTTCATTCTTGTTAATTCTAGTAGTTCTTTTAAAGCTAGTGTAAACTTGGGTGTTCATAATCCTACTGTCATCACCAAACCTCTGAGAACAAGTATGCTTGCTGCCTCACTACAACGAGCCATGGGTGTCCAAAACAAGGGGGCTCCTCATAGAGAGCTCCAAAGTTTATCTCTTCGCCATCTTCTTCGTGGCAGGAAAATTCTAATTGTAGATGACAATAGTGTGAACCGTGCAGTAGCAGCTGGTGCATTGAAAAAGTATGGAGCAGATGTGGTTTGTGTTAGCAGTGGAAAAGATGCCATCTCATCCTTGAAGCCACCCCATCAGTTTGATGCCTGTTTCATGGATATTCAAATGCCAGAAATGGATGGGTATGTATGCACCTGGAATACTTTCTTTCAGAATCTGATAATTTATCATTTGGAGTAATATTTGAAATTTCTACAAACATAGAAAAGAGTTTTTAATTCTTTTATTGATCAAGCAGAATAATTGAAAATATTTTACTGAACAGTTTACTCAAAGGAAAACTTTTTGCACTGCAAAGATTTGTGAAACAAACTAATGTATATTAAGCACACAAGGTGTTTGGAGTCTAACTTGCCACAGCAATACTGTAATTTTTTTCCTTATTTCTTGCTAAAATTGCAATGCATATATTGTTTTACTCCAACTGATTCTATTGTATGTCTCCAAAAGTCAACTTTATAGTTAACTTTTTCCCTTGATTCCTGGATTTAAGTTATATCATTCGCAAAAAGTATGCATTTAGTGATAAACTTTTATATATCCCTGGCAAACACATCCAATACTAGATTAAACAAGTCATGACTCATGACCTATCCTTATAGGAAAGTCCTTGATCTCCAGGAGTTCTCACACTAGTGGTTACCTTGTCATATAGGTCTTGCATACAACCTAGATATAAGTTATGCAAATACATTGCTTTTGCAAAGCCTTTCACAACATTCTCTTGGCATTCAATCATATTTTTTTCTAAGTTAATAAAAATCATATGTAAGTTTTTTTCTTTACTTCAGTACCTTTCCATCAACCCTATAGCAGATAAATAGCTTTTGCTGTAGACTTTTCTAACATAAATCCAAATTGATTCTTTGCAATCCTAATCTCTTATCTTAATCTATACTCAATCACCTTTTCTCATAATTTCTTAATATGGTTTATAAGTTTATCCTTTGGTAATTTACACACTTATAAATATCTCCCTTATTCTTATGATATTGATAGTCTCTTGTGTAACCATTAATTTTAAAATAAAGTTCTATCCCCAATCTTTCTTACATCCATCAACCTCACTATCCAATCCTTATCCACTATAATACCCGTGTCATTATTCCCTTTTAACTTTCCCTATATACCGAAGTTTAAATCTTGTAGTGTCCAACTCCTTGACTTCTTCTCCAACCCATTTAGTTTCTTGAAAACACGTGACGTGAATCCTTCTCCAAATCATGATATCCACCACCTTCAAAGACCTATCTTTCAATGTACCAAATCTAATCAGGCACTACTAGCCTAGTCGCTTTTACCCACATCTGTCTTGAAAAATGTGAAAGCTCTTGCTTATTTAACACTACATTTGAGCATTGCTGTAGCAGCTCTAACTCATTTAACATTGTACTCGAGGCATACAGTGCTATTTTCGGGTAACGACCTAGCATTGGCGCACATAATCCATCATTAGTGATCCATGTTTGGGCTTTCAACAAGTTTTATGTTGGTTGTCAAGGGCCTAACACAACCCTCCTCCTTTATCTGGCTTTGGAACAAGCTATGAGCCCATAAGCGGAGTCAATTCATTTGACAATTCTAAATAAAAAATTATCTGAAGAATTTATTTATCTACTTCTTATTTCTAAATCCAGAATTATCATCGTGTTACAATTTTGCTAATAACAATTCTTCTCCAACAGATTTGAAGCTACAAAGCGAATTAGGGATATGGAGGAGAGTGTGAACAGAGAAGTATCTATGGAGGACTTTGAGAATATTACAAACTGGCATGTACCGATTTTAGCCATGACTGCAGATGTGATACAGGCTACACACGAGGAATGCCTAAGGTGTGGCATGGATGGATATGTTTCAAAACCATTTGAAGCTGAACAGCTCTATAGAGAAGTCTCACGGTTTTTCCAGTCATCTGGAAAAGAAAATTCAGTGCTGATTTAAACCAGAGGATTTGATAATGGAAGCATAGCTGTCTGTACTCCAGGACACTCTGAAGTGGGTAAATAGGTTCAGAAGTCTCCTGAGAGGAAGTTCCCTATTTAACAGCCAGTGCATGTTTTAGTATCTTTCACCACCTCAAAAGTTTGGTGGTTGTTCACTAGAGACTGAAGAATGTACCTATCTCATCTGAAAAAAAAAGAAAATGGAACGAAGGGGGAAAAATATTGTAGAAGTTCAGAAATGGTTCATTCTACCTTTTTGACCTATTTTGTTGTCTTTTCTGCTCTGTTTGAAGGTCCCCGGTTTAAAACATTGTTTTTGTGGCAGGGAGTGTACATAGGAGCCAAGTTTGATTGGTTGCAATTGAGTTGTAATTGGTTGTTAAGGGTACCAAAACCCATTAATTCTTCCATGTAAAGTCAGCCTCTCTTCTCATCCGAAATGATTGATCGAGGCTGACTAGAAGACTAGGGTGTATTATAATACAGGTTCTGGAGTCTCATCCTTGTGTATGTAATAATACAACATATAGTAATCTAGCCTAGGCACGTTACATTTTATGTGTATTGATGCATGTATCACAAGGGCTTGATTCAGGTGAAAGGAAGAAAATTAGCTTCTTGGCATCGAGGGAGGGGAGGAAGGAAGTGCAGCAGCACCATCAATCTTTGTATATGACTCACAATAAAGATGGTGATTGATGTATCACAGCAGCTTGCTTCCTTTTTGTTCTTAACAGTGCTGGAATTCGGCTTGCAAACATGTGATGTAACTGATACCATTATACTGTAGTGTTTGAGTGATCCACCATTTTTTGCCCGATTTGTACATTTCCAATTCTGGATTTTCTTTGACTCGTTGCTTTTGCTTTGACATGTCATGAAATTAATCCTTTTACTTTCGATCTCAATAGTAAGTTTTTAAAAGCAGAAGTTACCAAATTTTGATGTCAAGAGTTACCTAGGTGGATTTTAACGTTACTAACAAGTTATCACTGGGTATAAAAGGTTAAGTAATGTTTTAAACATTTATTTGTCTCACATTTAATGATAGAGGTGTTAATGCTCTACAAATTGTTGTATGGTTCTTCATCTAAATTAGTAACTGACACGTCTTGTCCTTCATGAAGGAGGATCTGGATTTTAGTCTCAAATATTTATCCTCCTTTTCAGTCATTCACACGGAGAAGCACAATTAAAGAATAAAAATACTAATATAAACTTATTCCTGATATATGCTTTTGCGTAAATAAACTTATTCCTAATATATGTTTTTTTTCCTAATATATTAACTTTTGGATATGACTAAAAAATAAAAAAACTATTTTCAGAAAAAAATAACAAAAAAGAAAAAAAGATTCCAATGAAAACCAAATTAAAAAAAGTTTCCTCGAGTCAGATCAATTGATAAAGTTATATGACATAACTTGTCGCCCCGAATTTTCTCTCTTTCATAGTAAGATCTAATATGATCCTCTACTTACACAAGAGAAAAAAAAATATTAACATGATTACAATTTTTTTTAAGCTTCATTTGAAGCTCTTTTTTTAAAATACAAATAGGTCATAAGAAAAATAAAATAAAATTCCAAAAGGAACATAAAATAAATCATTGCTAAAATAATAAAAAATAAAAAATATAAATCTGAAAATGATTCAAAAAAATGAAAAAACTAAAAATATGAAACTATATTTATAACCCGTCAAAGTACAAATTTAAATAGACTAGAAATTCACTAGGACAAAATAAAATGAAGTGTCAACTTACATTGGAAGTTGCAACACCTTCACTCTCAATGAATGCAAGGATGCTACTAAAGCATAGATATGACTCTTTCATGAGTTCGAAATTCGATAAACTATGAAATCCGTCACATCTCCCTCCTGGAAGTAACTTGAGTACGTTTCACTGCAACAGAACTGATTATTTACATTGACTTTTTTCCTAAATCAATGTAACTTGAGTACGTTTGATTCTACAATAATTAACATAGATGCGTCAATGCAAGTCAGCTTTTCCTCCTCTTAGAAGGAGATTTCACTATATTGGCAGCAGACTGTGACAACGTAAAGCACATAGTAAAAGTTGCATTGCATCCGTTGGATAAATATCATTAATTAGTCATTGTATACCGTGCACTATACCTAATTGATCAAGGTGTAAAAACTTTGAGCAATTTGCTTGTTTGAAAGGTGATACCATAGCAGGTGTAGTAATAATTGGATAATAATTATAAGAGCACCACTTGATGGTTGGGTGGACAAGACTAATATCATATGTGGGGCTCACTAGTTTCGTCAATTTCATAATAAATTTTCTACCAGTTTAGTAAATATACTTATTGGCATGCATATGCTTGTTAATTACTTGGAGCAATACGTGACGTCCACATTGTACATAGGGCACAATGAAGGGAACTTGGTTCCAACACACTACAACACAAATGAAAACGAAATGCTGAAATTCAAAACCATGAAATATAAAATAATGTCATTAAAGCTTCATGACCATTACTTAGTTAGTCAAATAACATTCCAAACACTCATCTTTCAACACGGACTCTTAGTTTTACAAATTAATAGATAGTATCCGTGCGATGTACGGATTTTGAGGAGAGAATGATTTTTTTGTATGTATAAAGTATGTTGATAATATTGTTAATTTGTTATATTACTTAAAAAAGATTTAAAACTAATTCAAATTTTCATAATAAGAAACTTATTCATTAATAAAAATAATAAAAGATAATTAGATGGGTTTATTTTATAATACAACTCATTTTAAAAAAAAATTATTATACAACTATAAATTTAAATTTCACAATGTCACAGTAGTAGAAAATCCATCATCATTAACTCCTAGTCTCACTGCTTTTATAACCATATTAATTAATTATGAAAAGTAATCATATAATCATATTGATATTTGATATAATTATAATACTAACTCAATTGTATAAATAAGTTAATAACAATATTTATTTATCAGTTATGAAATATAAACATAATCATAATATTAAGGAAATATTCTTTCTACAAAATTTTGATTACCATTTAATTACAATCAATTATATTATTATTAATTGCAATCAAGACTATTTAATTTGACCAATTCTATCAATTATATAAAATAAAATTAATTGCAATTTATAATTGATAAGGTGAAGGATATTAATAAACTATGTTAGGAAATGAAATTTAATTACCGTATATTATATAATACTGTATAATAGAATATAATATAAAATCAAATATCAAAAATTCAAATATAATAATAATAATAATAATAATAATAATAATAATAATAATAATAATAATAATATATAGATGGATAGATAGATAGATATGTCAGAAAAATAAACTTTTTACACGATATTGCACATATAATTGAATTGAATATATAATATAAAATCAAATCAAATATCAAATAATAATAATAATAATAATAATAATAATATTTTTAAAATCGAATAAATTAATATCCATAAAATTTTAAAATTACTTTAATTAAAATATTAATCAAAATATAATTTTAAAATTTTGTTATTTAAATATGGAAAGAAAATTAAAAATATATTAAATGTCTTACAAATATTAAGATTGTGATCGTATTAATCAATAATTAATTAATTGATTAATGATACTAAAATTAAGAATAAAATATCAATCAATCAATCAATATATTATATAAAATGTCACCAGAATGTGACATGTAGACAACCATAAAAGATATTGTCAAAGAAAATTAAAAATATATTAAATATCTTATAAATATTAAGATTGTGATTGTACTAATCAATAATTAATTAATTGATTAATGATACTAAAATTAAGAATGAAATATCAATCAATCAATCAATATATTATAAAATATTACCAGAATGTGACACGTAGACAACCAGTCCTAATCAGCAACTGTGTTTTATATAACTAGAGTGTATGACCCGTGTCATGCACGGGTTAAATACTTTTTATGAATATTTTTATAAAATATTTTAAATATATAAATATTTTCTTAAATTTGTATTCAAAATTGTTTATGATTAAAGTATAATATTTTTAATTATTAATTATTGTTGTCCATTATATATATATATAATTGATTATATATATATATATATATATATATATATATATATATATATATATATATCGTAGACTACAATTTTTAAAATACAAAAAATGAGAGTATTAAATATTTAAATATATAATTTTAAATATATAAATATTTTCTTAAATTTGTATTAAATATATAATTTTTTTGTCGTTGAATTAAGGAATGTGATTTATCTCTATAAGGAACATTATTTTTTTTTTGTGAATTAAGGAATGTGGTGTATGCATACCCAGGACTCAAAGTCGATACAACTAGTTAAGTTAGAACAACTCTATGTCAGTTGATCCACGCATTTAGTGGTTATGAATTAAAAATTAAATCATGATTTTTATTGTACCCTTAGAAATTTTGGATACAAAATTACATGACAATATACATCATTAATTTATAATTTAATGTAATTAATATCACATATGAAAGTGACTTATATGTATCATAACATATTATCAAATTATATACATAAATGAATTAGTTATAATTTAAAATTTGGATGAAAGAATGCAACCTGAATAAAATTCATTATAGATGCATCAATAAAATTCATTCACGTTTGACTTTGTTCAAATATGATTCATAAACAATGTCCATCCAATTCGCAACCTGAATTTTGCAATAACAGGTGATAAAAAACAGTTTCTTCAAATAATACAATAACATATATTATATGACAAAATGAAAAGAACATTAATATAAAATCAAAATGGTAGACTCATC
Organism: Pueraria montana var. lobata; assembly: GCA_026413185.1. Taxonomy (NCBI): domain Eukaryota; kingdom Viridiplantae; phylum Streptophyta; class Magnoliopsida; order Fabales; family Fabaceae; genus Pueraria; species Pueraria montana. Next base: position 20,180,876 of record CM048648.1, on the reverse strand, counting down.
ATTTTGCTAGTTAGGAAGTTGTTCTTCTCTATTAAACAAATATTGACCTTCCTTAGCTTATTAACAGGCGAAATAGTATATGCAAAATAAGAAAAAATTAGAAATTAAAACCATAAAATGTAAATCAAACACTAACCTTCCTTATTATTGATGTAGATCAAGTTGCTCTGAAATCATGACTGAAAAAAAAAATCATTAAATTTGTACTGATTTTCAATACCAAAAAGAAAAACAAAGTAATGCAAAGAAAGATGTCATTTTCAATGGAAGAAACGTAAAAAAAAGACAATGAATAAAATTGTACCAATTTTCAGAATAAGAAAAAATGATATGGGCTTAGCTAATAAAATTCAGCCAACTCTTTTATAGTATAAAAAAATAGCCAATTAGAGAAACAAATCATTATAAAAGTATGTTGAATTTAGGTATTAATTATTCACGTTTAAGTTTCAAAAAATCAAGAACAATTACCTTTTATTTATTTATATATATATATATATGTATATAATTAGTGTGCAGATTGCTTATTGCACGTAAATCAACATACTTTCTAATTGAAATTGATTTAATTGGTATATAATTTATAATTAGATTTTGCTTAAAAAAATTGGCCTATAATTTGTATCACAAAGATGATTCGAAAGAATTTCTAGTCAATGCTAATTGGTTATTTCCTAATGTCTTTAATACTGGTTGCTTATACGTATCAATTATTTAACTGAACAAAATTAAACGAATCAATTATACATTTTAAATTTATATATATCAATTATAACTGAAAAAAAATAATATTATTCATAAAAATATTCCTAATAAATTAATGAGACTTAAATGTATTTGAATTTGGTTCGTAACCGAACCAAACAATTTCGAAGCATGAAATAATGACACGTGTCATTCAATCTTGAGAATCAATCTTGTTTTGTCATGTGTTTTCCAAAGCTGTTATTGGATTCGTAAATTTTATATAAATTGATATAATATAGATTACGTTCTTAACCATGACAAGGAGATTATATATAATACTATTATGTTATTTACCTCCATTGCCTCTAAATTAGGAATAAGAGGTACTATAGTTGGTACTAGTGTGCTTGGTGTATGAGGTCGCTTCATTATGTGGCCACTATTTCTGAATTTGGGAATTCGATTCTTCTCAGGTTTATTAATTTTTCACCATTATTATGTATTTACAAAGTTTTGCAAAAGCAATATGACAAATGAATATAACTTGTGTGAGAAGTAGCAATAAATAAAAGTAACCATCAATCCATCCAAAACTAAAATCTCTATAAATTGAACTTATGAAATTATATTTTGTTGATTTGTATTAAGGTTAGATTCAATTTGGTTATTAGAAATACAATTTTCAATGCAAATCCAATGGATAAGATTATTAATTTGTTACATACCTTTCTAACAACTACAATTGAATCTTGTGCTTAGGAGGAAACCGAGTTAGTATATGTGTCACGAGCATTTTTCATGTACTTCTTACGGATCTAAATATAAGCAAAAAAAAATTATTTTATACTAACTAAGAAAATTGGTTAACAATATTTAATTGCACAAATCTCAATTAAAAAATAAGTTGTTTTCCTAAATTGCCCTTCATTGGAATTTGATATCAAAAATAAGAAGGAGGTATTGGAATTAAAATCCCTATTAAATGAAGGATATTTTTGAGATGGTCTCATCAAATGAACTAAAATTAGTTGATATTTGCTTATATTTGAATCCAATATTCAAGTCATTTTTTTTTTCTTATATTCAAAATCGGAGGGAGTACACAGATAGTTTCTTTAAATATTTTTTTTTTTCACAATTCATCTTCCAAAATGTTGTATTTCATCTTGAATTAAAACAAAATTGATTTTTTTAATCTCAACTTCATACTTTTTTTTTAATTTCACTAATATTTTTTTTTTTACTTTTTGAACCTTTTAGATTATTTTCCATCTTAAATCTATCCTAAATCTCTAATTATTTGAATAGGAAATAAAGATTTAAAGTTATATATAAAGAGAAAGTAATTGAAGTAGTTAACTATAATTATTAAGCAATCAAAAACACATATTGATCAGAATAAATGGATAAAAATGTAATTAATTTTAATTTATTTATATGCTTTGCAAAGTACTTTTTGTTATGTAAAACTGTATAAGCAAAGTCAGCATCTGAGTCGATATGTCCGAGTGGTTAAGGAGACAGACTTGAAATCTGTTGGGCTTCGCCCGCGCAGGTTCGAACCCTGCTGTCGACGACTTTTTTAATTTTTATGATAAGAATCGTTGAATAGTTTATATTTAATGAACATTACTCACTTTATGATATGAATCGTCGAATAGTTTATATTGACTAAAAAAGTAAAATAGTTAAGGATATTTTAATAAAAAATAATTAATGCAAATAATAATTTGAAAGTTTAAATATAAGTACCAATATTGTCCCTAAGGCCTAAATATAAGGTCCTTTTGAGAAATTTAAAAAAAAACTTAATTTTATAAATTTTAACCTATTAGAGAAAATATATTTAAAAAAATTCCTGTTTAATAAATATTTTATTAGTACATAAAATTTCTAATAAATAAAAAAATTATATTATTAATTAAATGATATACTTTATAATAAATAAAGAATTGTTTTTGAAGATTGATTGTTGATACGTAAAAGATACGCGAGAGGAGAGGAGAGGGTGGTAGTATATAAAAGAAAGAGAGAGAGAGTGGGAGAGAGAGGGAGAGAATAGAGAGATGGATCCAGACGCGTTGGCAAAGGCATTCGTAGAGCACTACTACACCACCTTCGACACCAACCGGGGTGGCTTAGCGAATCTCTACCAGGAGGGTTCCATGCTCACCTTTGAAGGCCAGAAGATCCAGGGCGCTTCCAACATCGTCGCCAAGCTCACTTCCCTCCCTTTCCAGCAGTGCCACCACACCATCTCCACCGTCGACTGCCAGCCCTCCGGCGTCAACGCCGGCATGCTCGTCTTCGTCAGCGGCAACCTCCAACTCGCCGGCGAACAGCACACTCTCAAGTTCAGCCAGGTATCTTCACTCTCTCTTACTTAGGGTTTTCTACTCTCCGATCCGTCGCTTTCTGCTATAAATACTCGATTTCCGTTTCGATCTGCCTAATCCTTTGTTTAGTTGTGTGACGTTGACGCTCGTGTCTCGTTTCAATGTATGCGATTGACATTAATATGACGGAGATTGATTGCGTGTTGCTTTTGAATTTCGTTACTGATTTGGCTCCTGTGTTTGATTAACGTGTATTTTGATTTGTTCCTCTGGAGTCTGGAACACCTAAATTATTAAGTGTTAGGAGGTTTTAGTTTGTTATTAATGCTATTGGTTGACGCCGGAATCTATCACGGAGAGAAGGAAGAATTAGAAGTTTATCAAATGAAATGATAGTGTTTAAATGAATTTGACAATTGATTGGAGAGAATGATTAGTTTGTGATTGGGAATCTAGGTTTGTTTGTTTAGAGTAGAGAGTGGCAAAATAATTGTCCATCCTTTTATCATAAAATGATAATAATTTTTAATGGATTGTATTAATTGGATCAAAGTTGTTTTTTGGACGGTTGTGGATTGTACTACAGAAAATCTGTTGGATATCCAAAGGCAACTTGGTTTCTTTACTCAAATTTTGGATGCTTTGGACATGCTTCTTGATCTCAACCTTCCTCCTCATCTGCTCTTATCAATGGCTGTTCTTGGCTTTTTCATTGATATCAATTTGCTAGCAAAATTTTTGCACTTTTCTTTATCAGTGCTTGGGTAGGTTATTCATATTTCCCCTCTTCCAAATTGCAACCTGGCTCGAATCTGAGTTCAATTTGGTGACCTGTGGGATCCTTCAAAACAGAGTTTTATGCCACCCTTGCTGTAATTAGTTGACATGATGTCATCACCCATCAAATCAATCACCGAGAGTTTGGCTTCTTCCTGTTCTTCTCACAGGGTCCCAATGGAATTCCACAAGAATTACACTAGAAGCTTCAAATTTAATGAATGTTCAATCTCTATAATATAAGCATGGTGCATTCAACTCCGACCTCTCTGTAAGCAGGTGGGATTATGAGATGGGTATCATGTCAAGGTGCAGCATCAAGTCTCCCTCTCTTTACCAAAATTGTTTCCCTAAAAAAAATAAAATCTATGATCCTTACCAGAACAAACGACTGGAACTTGGCAGCTAATCACAGATGCTAAAAGTTAACATCAAGGGGTATATGTGGAAGTTAAGCTACAATCATTACCAGTAGGAGACCTGCAAAATTGCATCGATCCTCTTCCTTGAGAACTAGTTCTCCCTTTGTATTTAATTTAACCATTTTTTTTATTGTGACTACTGAGTTGCTAGTAATTTTTTCTGTTCTATTTCTCTCAATAAATTTTAGGAGCTTAATTTTTTTTGAAAAAACAAAGATGGATTGAATAGTTATTTGTTAAATGATTAATGGATGGGATGGCTAGGTATCCATCTAAATGAATCATGAATGAATTGGTTTTTTTATTAATAATCTTATAGGGATCTTCTTTGAGAAAAGGATTAAATTTGTGGTAATTGATGGTGGGTTTGAGAGAAGATAAAGAAGGACTTGTGATTGCAATAATTTAAATTTACATTTTTCCGTTCGTTGTTCTTTATAGTAATGTTAATATTTATGATGTACTCATTGTACCTTGAACTTAGAAGTGATTGCCTCATGTTAGAGGATCTAAATTCCTGATTCTGAAGGAGAAATGATGGGTTGTCCAAATCCTGTCATTTCACTGAAATGATGCTGCCTACATATGGAAGTGGAATTTTATTTACAGTTTTACATCCTTAGCATATTTTTGTTAATTCTTACTATACATGTTTATAGTTTACATGTGCTCTTGTAGTAATTGTATATTATATTTTTCCTGTTTATGCAGAAATATTTATTGTTTTTGGTGGGCAGTTATCTATTTTTTTTCTTGCTCTACTCTCTTCTCATTTACTGTTTCTCTAATTTCTGTCAATTGCTAAATTTGTCCACTCTCTTTTCAGATGTTCCATTTGATACCAACGCCTCAGGGAAGCTATTATGTGTTGAATGACATATTCCGTTTGAACTATGCATGAAGATAGACGACCATCAAAATATATGACCTGAAAGGCCATAGAAGAAGTTTGCCTATTGCTAGCTGTTTCAGATTGGACATTTGAAATTGAAAATGGGTTCTTTTTGGTTGGTTGTGTTGAACGCTTAATTGTGCCTGTTGTGTTTAGAATTTTCTGTTGTGACTGGTTAAAAAACACCTTCAAGGATAAATTGTTGAAAGATTACCGGGTATTGGAGATTAAAGACTTTTAATATATTTGTGATCCGAGATATTGAATCCAAGCATCTTGATCCAGTTTACCTCTAAAATTAGTTTATGCTTGTCATAATTTTTCTTTGTATTTGCTTGCTGAACGAAGGTTTGTTTTCTTCAACCTAAGATCAGCAGGACTTGGCTTGCAGTGGATTGGCTGTTCTGAGTTGCACAAGGAACCAGCTTGCTTTTCTCAGTAATTAACACTGTGTATGTGGTCTTTATTTTTTAAACCCCCGAAAAAGATTTTATTGTTGTGTAATAATTGTGGTTAAAATGGGGGTTATTGACCCCGAAAATGAACATATAGTTGAGGACCGGGTTTGAAACTTGATCGTAAATAGAGGAATCGTGGTCATTTTCTGGACTTAGGTTTTTTACGTTGTATTTCTGAATCCAAAATTCATTTCCTTGAAGAGACGATGCTGAAGAGAAGTGTTATACAGGTGAGTGATATAAATAAAGATTCATCCCTTTCTCCTGCTACGTCAATTTGATTTGCATTTGACGGTGATGCTAATGAGGTGTTTGATCAAATCTGTTTCGGCCATAGCTGCCACGCGAACTTGCCAAATTTAGGATAAACAAGGAGAAACGAGAAAGAAAACCTCTATTCTACTTTCTAGTTGTTGGGAGCTTTTACGTGGTCCACACCCCAGACCGAGAGCATTGCTTATGGATTCATTATTATGTTTGGATGTTTTTATTATAAAAATATAAAAATAGAAGTAAAAATCGGTGTAAAATTTTTTATCCAACACAAAAAATTATCCAAAGTTGTTTCAACTCAATCAATTCTCGTCTTAAAATTAATTTCTGAATTCTTTGACGTGAAATCAAACATGTGAAAATTTATCTAAAATCAATTTTGAACTCGGAATCAATTCTTCAACTTAAACCAAACACACATTTAATCCATTCAATTTGAAACCCCACCCTACCTGCATTCCAGACCATTTTATATTTTACAAAGTAGCGGTGTTCATCACCATTATCACTATACAATCTAGACTGTCTCAAACTAACAAGTCAGTTTGTTCTAAGCATCTAGATACAAAGACCATCGAAATTGATCATTCAAAAGAATGAAGATTAGCAAGGCTAGCGTTGCTCCTAGGGAAATGGATAAAAATCATCCAGAAATAAGGCATCTTCTACAGAAGTTGATAATGATGCTTCGTCACTCGTACCCGCAAGTTCAGCCTGCAAAGGAATTGACAAGTTATGAATCGACAGCACAAAGCAATTGCACTCTACAAAGTCAAAATATGGTTGCTATTTTGTCTTATCTCTGATTGAGTACGGAATGCCCTATGGAAGCCTCATGCAAAACAATAGTATTTAAATTATTCAACTAGTGACAAACTAACACAAAGGCAAACTTTCCTTTTTTTTTTGGCTTTTAGACTAATTTAATTTACCTTAGCTTGACGATATTTCTCAAGCATGCGATGATATTGCTGACGAGCATCCGGTGAGTCGACCATGGACAGCACCCGTGAAACAGCCTCTTCAATTTCTACATCCACTTTCTGTTTTCGGAACACCTTGAGAATATCTTCATCTTCATCTTGATTTTCATTGATGTCCATCTCTTGTCGGAAACCTCGTAAACCAGCTCCTTTTCTCCTCCATCGTAGGACAACCTTGTCCAAGATTCCAACTGCCCATATTACCTTGTAATGCTTCCTAACCTGGTAGCCCCTCACATGAGCCTGCCCAAATAAATTAGAAATAACTGAGGTTTGATAATAATGCCGTTGAAGATCAAAGTGAGCACGTGCATGCGCAGCTAGCCTATAACTAACTGTTTTTTGGTTTAAAAACCAAATTTATTCACTTTTCAGAGTATCTTTAAGTTCTAGTTATATATAAATTAAGAATGATATCCATGTTTGTTCTAGTCAAACTATAAAGTTAACATCTATTACCTGTATCTTCACTACTTTTTGGCGCAAGGCTAAGAAATCTTTGCGACCTTTCCAACCTCGATATTTCTTCTGAATCGATAAAGCAGCTGAATTATATTCGCGTGAGTTCCGAAAGGCAAGTTTTGATATAGCAGAAATCTCTGTGGTACCAATGCCACCCGCACTAGCAGCTGCTTCTCTTGCTCTCCGTTTTCTAAAAGAATGTGAGCGAAAAGCAGACTGTATCCGCGCAGCTGCCTGAGTTATATTTCTGATAGCAGTTAAGGTATCTTTGAGTGACGCCTGATCCTCACTGGCAGCAAGATTTTCCTTGGAGACACTGTTAACAGTCATATCTGCCTGAAGCTCAGCAGAACTTTTAGATAATTCACTCTCTTCCAGTGTAAGCGATGACAGATGGCTTGTTACAGCTACCTCAGAAAGATACCCTGCCAGTCCCTTGTGCCCACTGCTGGCTGCAATAGCTGCAGCAGTTTTACCGATTGGATCATGTGCATTTGGATCTGTCACAGCTCCTGCAGATGCTCCTGAAGCTATAAGTGAAGCAACCATTTTTTCTCTACATGGAATAACAAACCTTCAGGAAAATAGCATCCAAATACTTTAAAATGGAACAGATAATTATAAAATGGTTTCTAAAGAAACAAGACTTTCATTTTCATGATATGATCATCAGTTCCGCCAGATAACTGGATGAACCAATATTTTTTTAATTAGAAATAAAAGTCAGCATTTGCTATGAATGATTTAGCAATCATGCTACATGTGGTTATTATGCCCTCAGTGTTGTCATCAATTTCTACATTTAACCTACAAGGATTTTGTTAATTTCAGAATTTGAAATCAGTGTATTTTGATATCATTTTAACAGAAGACATCCTTTTTCAGTTTTTCTTACATCTGCAGTCTGCATCTCCAGAAATTTAATTTTCAGACTTGAATATCTGAAATACTTATCTTTTGCCATGCATTTTAGTGCTTTATGCCTATAATAAGAGATCAGATAATTTATTCTCCTTTCCTTCTCCTTGTTATCTTTCCTTCCTTCTGCATTTCCTTCTCTAAATGAAAATAAAAATAAAAATATTTACATACATATTTTACCAAGCACAGTTTGTTAAGTATGCATGCTTTCCCTATCTTCATTACCTATAAACCTTGTATAGCAATATTAACATCTTTCAACAAAACTATATAAATCAGTCAACATAGTAGCAAGCTCTCTAGAGTTCTATATTACCTTCCAAAACGTGCAGCCCAATGAAGGGCAGTCCACCCATTGATGTCACGGAAATTTATATTGACTCCACAAGTGAGAATAGGGTTCAAGGCCCACTCAAAACCTAACCCAGCAACCATGTGAATAATCCCTTGCTCTTTCTTGGACAAAGGGCAGCCTGTCTCTTCATCTTTTTCCTGAGATCTGCAAGAAAGCCATTGTTGAAGCTTATCCTTTAGAAGCTCTTCAAGAAGCCAATTAACAGTACCGGTCGACGTTCCACTGCCAACTAGAAGAGCCTCTATAATATGGCTCCATGAGTCATCATCAGCTTTCTGTTTTATGAGAGGAATTCCAGATTCTATGTTGTCATTCTTTATTGTTGATTCAGAAAGAAGCATCTGCCCTAGTCTAACAAGTAATAACAGCTCTTCTGCACTTCTAGTGGCTTCAGTTTCCGATTGAGTACATCTAGTGCAACTATTGGTCTTATCACAATATTCAAACTCTCTGACTTCACTGCAGGACTCTCGGTTTCCAGAAGTAATGCACAGAGTAACCTTTCCAGGAAGGTGAGATGGAGCTTCACAACAGATTACACCATCCTTAATTATCTCAACAGGAACTTCAACATCACCAAACATACAAGCCCAGGCAGAATCCGAGGGATGACAGAGAAAAGACCCAACAACGATGACCTATGCATAGAGTATGGAGCTTTAGGAATCAAATTTGGACAAAATCAACACTAAACATCATTTTAAGATAAGAAATATGAAAGGGAAAAAAAGAGAGAGACGACATATATGCGCCAACTTGTTAAGTCTTAAATGTCCAAAGACACAAGTTTGAGCAACATTTCCCTAACCTAATTATTTATAAATAGACTGAGGTTTATATATAATTGCTTTATACCACCACTACCACAAGAATTTCATATAGATTTCAAAAAAGTTAAGAATAAATTTTAAAGCTCTTCAGGAACCTAGGTAAGGTGTAAGCACTAATAGTTATTAATCAAAATAACGAGCACTTTCATTGTTCAGAAGATACCACTAATGCAGAGAGTAATAAATCATTGCATAGGGCATGCAAGGAGTTGGGTTTTAAAGGCACAAACCTTAGTAGTCTCAGTGGCATAACCCCATTCTGGGGAGATTGTCTTAATAGTAAATTTCTGTTTTTGTGCAACAGTCAAGCTAGAATCTGCATCTGGAGGTGCTCCAATTTGGCTTTGGTCAAACAATGTTTCATAGTAGTCAGAATTAATTACTTGTGTTTCCACCATAGAAGAATATGCAGGAAATTTGACTTCATCAACACCTTGAGATAGTGAGAAAACAGCTGCTAACATGGGAGGGGAATCAGAAATTGAAGAAACTCCAAAATATGCCAAAAATGTTGTTAAGTTAATCAGGTGAAAGTAAATCATACAGTTTTCAGAATTATTACTGTTGAAGTTGAGCCAGTGACTGTTTTCCTGGTTGGAAACTGGTACCCTTCTCGCAGAAGATACTGAATTTTCCTGCTTTAAGAATCAAACATTTTAAGAATTGCAGAAAACCATGAAGAAAATTATTTCAACATCTGAGCAAACATAAAATTGCAAAAATGATATAAATTTTATGAAATATGTCCAAGTGATACTTACATTTTCAGCTGGCATGTATACATTTTTCTGTGGTAACTTGACTGCAGATGAGGAGTTACATGATTCCAGCACCTCTGTCCATAAAGCATTTTCATTTCCCTCAGGGTAACCATGGTCCATTAATTCATGATAACATTCACCACCATCACCTATAACAATAAACACTTTTAGCATCTTTTACCTTCCTCTCTTCCCAGTTGATGTTTCCATAATGAAGAGGACAAAACAAACTGCAAAGAGCTTGATTTCACTTTGGAATTCAAAATATGAAAGTTAAAAAAAAATGGTTTTGAACGGATGAATAACTAATTCACAAGGGAAAACACCAAGCAGAGGCAAAACCACAATAACTTCACAGACAAACCTTTGGCCACAAATGTAACAAAAGATTTCTCAGAATGAGCAGATTGTCAGAACCCACACTATGAACCATAGATCCTGAATAGGCAAGTGAGATTTAAACAACCATAACTTCTGATCTAGGGCCCATGTGATATCAACAGAAAGCTCCTTTTGAGCCTCTTGTTGTTGCAACAAGGATTTACCTTTTTGAGCATGATTTTGAGCCCAAAATCCATTGTATAAGTATATTTTGAGGCTGTTTTAGTATTTTGCATGAACTTTTCCTTAAATTTAGTATTTTCCTTGTTTAATTAGGATCCTTATTCAGGTTGGCCATCGCCACCCTGTAAGTATGTTGTGTTATGTTCTTCATGGCATCTTTTAAAATAATACCACAACATTTTCTCTCAAACTTCAAATTTGCTTGTTATTATTAAAGGTTAGTCAAGTGCTAACCTTCTGTTCATATGACTTGTCAGCCACATGCAATGTATCAAGACTAGAACATTTGTTTTATTTTCTTTATCAACCATAAAAGAAGAAAAACACTTCATTTATTATGTAACACGGAATTTTCCAATCAAACCTTTACAGCCTGTTCCACATTTTTATGTTTTTATAAAGTCTACTGGAGTAATGTCAAATACAAAAAAACCTAGCCATGTTTAGAACCATTTTTTTTTTCTGGTTACTGGGCTCATAATAAGAATCACAGTCTCTTAAGATTCATATATTGGGAAAAACCCAAGTCTCACATTGACCAGAGATAATGCCAAAATAATGTATAAAAATGGGGGGCAACTCTCGAGCTAGCTTTTCGAGTTGAGTTAGTCTCATACCCAAATTCTAATAATTCACACTAGGCAACCAGCATATAACAATTAGGGAATTAGGTTTTGGTGAGAAAAATTAAACAGATACACCAAACAAGAAGATGGCTATGATAGTTGTGAACAACTTAATCTAGACAGGCATGCTATGAATTTCCATCAACAAATTACAGAAAACTGGCTGTGCAGGTGTAAGATGCTGCAAGCATGGTTAGATAAGTAGAAGACAGATATCTGTATGTGAACAGGTTAAAACACAATATAGATTAAGCACTCACATATTTCACTGATTTAAATCATGTGTTCTCAACAAATCAAGTTTGTTTAATTTACCTTGCCTTCCATTATATCCATCATAAAATAGCCCTTGATCATCAGATCCAGAGAAAGCTGCAGATTGCTCTTGATTGCTGATCACCCTTTGATCATGCTGAGGGTTTGAATCATGTGCAGTTTCGTGCTTATTGCAGAAGGGAACAATATCTTCAAAGTTGTCCTCATTCAAACTTAACTGCACCTCCAATCTGCGCAAAGCTTGAGTAACCTCAAGTTCAGACGAGGTTCCTGATTCTGTATCTGTTCCATCCATGTGACCCATTTTATTGTTCAGAACGACTATATCAGAGGTAACTTCTGTAGATCCAGGACTGGAGAAACTCTGATTAGGTTCATATGAATCACCAAGTATGGATGTTGACCCTGGATTCTGAGTAGAATATGGGCTAGGACTCGGACTAAAAGCAGAAGAGGAAGTTGGTGACAATTGTGCGCCAGCTCCAGAACTGAGCTTTCCCTATAACATGTGAGTGCATACATTAATGCAAAACTCAAAGATGGGCTGCACAACAATGTTGCTATGCACATGGTGAATAAAACAATATAATCAAATAATTCCCATCCATGATACCAAATATGATTCTTAAGAAGATTTAAGTATATCTTCATTTGAAGCACAAAGCCATTGAGAAAATTAAATAATTAGTGAAGAAAAGCAACAGGACATTACAAATCTTAGGAATAATCACTGACTTTTTCTTATACCAATTGTCCTTATCTTAGAATTAAATATCAAAGCTTCATAAGTAGGAAAATGGTTATCCAAGGTGTAAAATTAGGATATGAGAGGTGAGATGTACACATCTGTGTAGGTAAGTTCTGACTGGTAGAGGAGCAAAAAGAGATGTTCATAAACATAGGGAATAGAATAAGTTTCAAGAAGTTCAGAGAATGCATGGGGAATGACTTTAATTCATAGTTGAATTGTTTTGCACAGTAATTATTAAAGGGTCTAATTTTCATGCACTGTCAACATAAAGAATGAAGCATGGACTCTGACACAGACACGACATGGACACAGACACTCTGACACGGCTAATGTCTAATATATAGGACACGGGGACACCGCATATACACATAAAGAGAGAGACTCTAATGAAATAAAATATGAGTAACATATAACAAAATATCTAAATTGATGGTATATTCATCTTTTTAAACCAACCTTCTATGTTTTTTTATGATAACAAGCCTAAAAAAAAAAAAGGTGAGAGACATTATTTTTATTAATATTTTATATTATATTTTAAGCTGACTTTTCCAGAAGTTAAAAAATGAATAATTTTTTAATAATATTAATGTGTGTCCATCCATATGAAAGTGTCTGAGTTGTGTAAAGGTGTTGGCTTAAGTGTCCAAGCCAACAAAAAGTAATTCTTTAATTGGACACCTAATAAGAAGTGTCGGACAAGTGTCGAACAAATGCCAGGGTGTGTCGGTGTCGGAAACGTGTCCAACACGGCGACACTTCAAACAAGAGAGGTGTCCATGCTTCATAATTTTTACACTAGCATACATGTATATTATGAAGGAAGTTTGAAAATAGAAAATGAGACAGGGGAGGGGGAGAGATGGAGTTACGACATGGTAGTCATAGTGATGGTGAATAACAGAATCAACATACCAAACTTAAACAAGAAATATAAACAGCTCATGGACAATTGCACGGGCCATCTACAAAAAGTAAATATGAAAGAATACAGAAAATGTTTGAAATTTCACGAAACAGGAAAATGAACTAAATTATTTGAGTTTCACAAGTGAACAGTAAAAAGGGAGGATGTGTGTAAAACAACTAATCAGAAACAGGTGAGGACAGTGAGCAATCTTGCACAAAAGGATTCCCCAATTTTTCTGGAGGGACACTATGCACAAGCTACAAGTACTATTAGTGTGTTTATCTGATATCACGTATTGAAGACTCACCTCACTTGTGTTCCTATAATGCACAAGAACAATATGCTCATATGCCCTGCCATGAAACAATAGCATGAGTGGTTATGAATAACTATTACAATAACATATATATAAGCATATCTCACAAATAGTTATGTACATCGAAGGCTTATTCTGTTTCAAAGTCTAGGATAAATTAATCTTGGCAATTCATTTAACATTTAGTTAACCTCTAGGATGACTTTTTCCCGAAAATTGCATGTGTGTTTTAAAGGATACAACATGTAGTAATAAGCTTAATAGTATGAGGGATATAAAGTTAGTTAATAGTTAAAATTTACTCACGGATCCAACATCCAATAGCTCCGCCTCTGAAAAGTGGGGTTCTGCTCTCCGTGTGCATAGTAACAATTTAAGGCTTCTACATTTCCAACCTAGTCATGCAGATTAGTACAATCATTTAGATTGAAGAAATCAGTATACGGAATACCATCACAAAAACAAATGTTGGCCTAAACTCATAAATATAGCAACAATAAGTGAATAATGTTTTGAAAACATGCTAAAAAAGAATCACTGAACAGAAATAAGTTATATCTAATGTATGTAAAGGGCAGTCGATAGGCAAATCATTCATTATTTCAACAGCATCTTGGAAGCCTTCAATGAAACTTCCAATAAATATTTTTTAATAATACCATCTGTCACCATTCACCAAGTTTGAGACATCTATCAAAGTTATGAATATATTTTTTCTAACAATTCAGGAGAGTGAACAATTTTTCCCCTCTTATATATTAATTTATGGACTGCATTTCTACAACTGAGACCCCCTCTAGACACTTCCTAACAAGTTTTCCTTTTTCTTGGACAACTAATAAACACAACAGTATAGACACTAGTAACACACCTTCAGCCTTTCGTGTGCTTCTCCCACAGTTCTTCCATCTCTTTTCTTACGCCAGTTATGACCATCTTTACGGAAGAAACGCAGGACTCTTTTGTTAAACAGAAACAGGGATCCACCTATTAAGAAGATCAATTGATAATGTTAACAATCAGCATTTTATAGTCATTCTGAAGAAACCATGACAAAAACTGTCATTCTTCTTTTTATTTCTATCATCAATTGGATAAAGGGAACACAGATGTTACTGGTTGGCTGTTGCGGGGGCTCTTGGGTGAACTGGAACTTTTCATGATTCTGTAAAATGTACATCACTTCTGCAGGCTTCAACCATCTGGCTTGTGCCTCTTGATGCAGATCATTAATATCGTATTCGTAACCTGAAACCACAACATAAATAAGTCAAATAATTTAGAACCCTTCCCATCATCATCATTGTTTTCTTTTCTACCTTCTTATAGCAGATGAATTAGATACGCTTGGGACATTTTTATGCATTAATAAGAACTGCAAAATGTAACTAACATCTTAAAATTCTCTTCTCTGTACAACACCAATCAATTATTCCAATATTCCATATCATTTGGAAGCAAAATGTGTTAAGGGGAGCAAAATAATTGAGTGAATTAAATCAAATTGCAAAAAGCATGTTACAGAGAATATACTAAAGTGCTTTACTGTCAGTGCGAGTGTTTGATTTTCACCGATTCCAAACAATAAAAACGAGGTTCCAAAACTCACATGGTCCCTATTGAAAGCACCAATGTCAGAAAACTAAACAGAATGCGCACACACAAAGTCACAAGTGATGTGGTTCACTTCAACTACCCAATCAAACCAAGTCAAACTCAATTCACTTCACTGTAAATCGCACTAAAACATTAAACATCCCAATTTTCCAATTTCTTTTTTCTAAACAAGACATAATAACAATATCACTAAGAAAAAGTAAAGACACGTTTACCAGGTGTCATGGTATCTGAATCCGAGGAATAAAGAGCTACAAGTAGTAGAACCGGACTGAGAGCATTTTTGGAACCGGAGAGGCTGATAGATTCGCTGCGGTGCGCTCTAAAACGCACGAACGAGTTGGTTCCGAAGAATGGATCGGAGAAAGGAAGTTGCAAAAGCAGAAAGCTGAAACAGACACAGTTGGAGTTAGTTCAAGTTTACAATTGATTTGAGGTTGTGATTAAGGTTAAGGTAAGCGAAACGTGCTTTTATTAAACAACTTTTTTTATTTTTTATAATACAATTTTATTAAACAACAAGTTGGAGACCAAGACCAAGACCAAGACATAGTATAAGAAACTTTAGTTTAGATTGCTATTGTATGTCTTGCTTTTCTCACCTCTTTGATTTAATTTTAGAATATTCAAGATCTATATGAGAAAGACTTTACAGTGATTAAAAAAAGACTTTGCAAGATGGAGCAAGTTTGATTTTTCTAAGCGGTAATCACAATCAGGTAGTCCTTTTATAATAAAATATGTATATGTATTATACACAAAATTTACCTTTTGTTTCAATAAAAAAAAAAATCACTTTTTGTTAACATTGCTAACTACCCTTCTTCTTCTTCAAAAAAAAAAAAAAAAAACTTTGCTAACTACCCTCTTAAATATTTAAAGAAATATAAAAAGACAAAATAAATATTTGTTACTCGATTAAAAGTGTGAATAAAGATAAAAAGAATATTATAAATAGTTCTACTCTTCGATTATATTTATCTTTATTTTAAATATTTTTATTTTTTATCTTAATAAAATATTTAATGTATACATGAACCAAGGTATTTTTAAGTAACGTGCAAGGCGAACACATTCATTATTGAGTGGATGATCAATAAATCAAAAGTTTCATCATGTATATTTTAATAATATAGCATGCCATAATTAAAAAGTTAATTAATATAAAATATTTTACGTGGATAATAAATTAAAATTAAACTTTCATTACAAATTTAGAAAATGCCGCTCATATAATTATTGCGCGCGGAAATTTCGCTACAAACTAACGAATAACTATTCAACTCTAAAACGTACTGTAGTGAAATTTTTTTTCTTTTTTTTTTTGTAGTGAAAAGTTATTTCCCGAAAACATTAACGAAGTTTGGATTTACCAAAAACAGATCGTTACTATTTACCACTACGATTGTGGTTCAAATGTGAGAAAAAGGAACATGCTTCCTTCTATAAATTCACATTTTTCTTAAAGTATCTTTTTAGTGGTATACATATACATGTATTTAGGTCAAATTAATTACTATAATATTAATAAAAACAAAATGTAAAAAATATAAAATGTAGTGTGAAACTGTGAATAAGTGGGTTGAATATCTTGCTGACCTGACCTCTTGGGCAACCTGCATAGCAATGATATCATCATAAAGGAAGACCAGGTCATTATTAAACACAAAAGACAAGTTTGTACTGTGTGAATGAGGGTTGATGTTGAGGATTAATTCTAGGTAGGTGAAGTAGCAGGCGTTTGAGTTTATACTTTATATAATGATAATGATATTGACTTTCAATATAAAAGAAAAGTAAATTACACTGACTCTATATGAATTTTATTTATATTATATCGATATTTTTATTTTTTTTTGAACCATACAAAAATCTCATATTTGTTGGTTCTAAATTATACGGATCTCTCCTGAATTTTATTTATATTACATCGATATCCTTATTTTTTTGAATGACAGGATGTCAAAAGTAATGTTTAAAAAGGCAGGAGTGTCAGTGTAATATAGATAAAACTCAGGAGGATCCGTGTAATTTACTCTAAAAAAAAAATGACATTGACTTCATCCACATTTCAAAACAAACAATTTCAAAGTATGTTATTCATTAGTCTCGTTTTATTTGTTATTATCATTTAAGGTAATATACATGTTTTAAGAAAATAATTGATTATATCAATTCTCATGATAAAATAGTCTTATTTGATTAAAATATCCTTTTATAAATGACTAATTACAATATACAGTTGTAATTGTATATATTTATTAGTATATTTATTTTTTAAGAGTATTATTAAAAAAAAAGTAATTAATAAATATTTTAAAATAATAAATAATTTGAGAAAAAACTCTAAAAACAATAAATAAAATGAGACAGATATATAAAATAATTGCATCCGTAGTCATTTACTCATTTACCAACCACATTTTCATGGCAAATGATATAAGGTGTGTTTGAAAATGCATTAAAAGCATTGTAACGGAAAATTTCACCATCCAAAGAATTAAACAAAGAAGGAAGAGTGGAGGTAGATTGGTGTCGAACAAAATTCCAAACACGCACATAATACTAGTGATTAACAATTTTGTGAAGATGAAAACTAACAATACATTTTCTAACACACACTCAACTGTTAGTTAAAATTTATTGAAAACTATAAAATTAGAAAAAACTTATTAAATAAGAAATGAGACTCACAAAAAATTGTGATTTCTAATAGGATAAATTATACTTTTGATAATTTATCTTACTTTTTAGATTCATTTTTGTTTTTTATCTTTTAAAAAATTCATTTTGGTTCTTTAACTTTTTGAGTAATTTGTCGAAAAAAAAAAAAAAACTTTTTGAGTCATTTTGGTCCTTTTTGTCAACTTGAAAATAGCGCCATTAGTGTTTTACATTTTGCGGCATTTATGAAATACATTTTTGTGACAGTTTTAAACTGCTAATAAGCTATGATTCAACAACTGAAAGACAATTCATCACGATATGTCAACACATCCCAACACATATCGACTTACATCAAACTTAGTGTCATCTCACTTCTTATACTGGTTACCACATTGTTTAAGTGTTGCCATCCGTATGACCATCTCTTGCATTTTGCAACTACTTACTCACAATATGAGGGTTTTCATTTGCTATTAATATAATCATAATTGGATTGATTATCGACTTGAGCAAGGTATTGAATTAATGAGTCACTGGTTGAATTGTATAAATATTTGTGAATTTATTTATACTAAAGATGTTATATAAATCGTATTTGTCATATAACTATGGCGAGTTCTACCGTGCATGAGTTAGGAAAGTTAGGCACGATGCGTGAATGAATTAGGACCGTGCGATCTGGTGGCTTTTGAATGGATGTACTGGATTTAGTAAGTTACCGTGGGATTGTTGTAGGGTAGCATGTGCGGTTATTTATTTGTAAAAAAAATCCCTTCCAATTATTCCATTGCAGACCAATTCAATTCACTCACAAACTGAATCCCAATTAAATATATTGCAGGGTAATCATCTCCAAAATTTATCGTGCAACTACAGTAATACATTGCATACCAAAAAACATCGTCACGAACCGGAGAACCATTCATTGGTGAAAGGGAAGTAGATCGAAAAAAAAAAGGTAAAATGAAAAATGATTTCGGTTAGACAGGAGTAGTCCACAAATAGAGAAAGCAAATACCATAACAGCTTTGGTGCAACGGAGGTAGACGGGAACAACTTAACGAGGGCGATATATATCCACACACAAAGAAACCAAAAACAAAAAATGCTATCGGTGAAAGGGAAGTAGCTCGAAAAAAAAAAAAAGAAGCTAAAACGAAAAGTATGAAGACGGGAACAACTTATCGACCGCGATTTATTCCGGCGAGGGGATAACAATTAGTCACCTCCCAACAATGTCCCCATCGGAAACTTTAGACGGAAAAATCTGGTTTATCTCTCTACCGATTTTTGTTCAAATCAGTCAATCACCAGTCATGTCTAAAAACGTAGAAAACACTCTTTTCCTTTTTTTTTTTTTATTTAGAATACCACGCGGCATAGGTTAACAACTGAACAAATAAACAACCGCATACGCTACCCTACAGCAATCCCACGGTAACTTAATGAATGCAGTACATCCGTTAAAAAGCCATCAGATCGCACGGTCCTAATTCATTCACGCATCGTGCCTAACTTCACTATCTCACGCACGGTAGAACTCGCCTTAGTTTAGTTTATTTAAAATAGTAATTATATTTTAATTATTTTATAAGGGAGATTTTTTTTTATAAAAATATTTGTTATTAGACTTAAATAATTTTTTAATTCCCAAAATATACACCTTTTTTATTTTAGTTTTTATAAAAAAATCTTATTATTCTTTATCCTTGGAAAATAGGATCTTTTGATTTGATTCTTATTATTAGACTTTAATTCTTGTAATATTTGGCTCATGTTGAATTAGTCACTATAACATGTTGACTATATTGATTTAAGTCTCTAAAATTTAAATCCATATAGTTAACATATTACAATAACTAATTCAATATAGACTAAATTTTGTAGGAATAAAGTCAAAAAGATAAAAAAACAAAATAAATCTTATTTTTTAAAGTTTAAAATTGATATATTTTTTTAAAGAATTGAAACTAAAAAAGTTGTATATTGTAGAAAATAAAATATTATTTAAACCTAAATTTTATTGAATTTCAAACAAAACATTAACATTTTATTAATCGGGTTGAGTCTAATAGAAGAAATTAGTTGTTCATAATATGATAAATTAAGATTTAAAATTCTATTAAGAAAAATATTTATATTTAATATCTAATAATATCTCAAACAAAATTGTCTCTAATTTTGTGGTGAAATTAAAGAAAAAAAAAAGCACTAAAACTTTTAATGATAGAATATTTCACAAGAAAATTGCAACATAAGTGTGTGAATAAGTACGGTGTACATTAATTTGAGGTGTAATTTGAGAGGGTATGGTTGTTCAGGAGCATGTGGCACTCAATCAATGTCATTTCCTCACGAAGTACTTGGGGAACAAGAGGTGCATTTCAGGTCCATGATGACACGAACGATAGAGAAAGCGACATGTGTGGAGCACACGTGTTCGATTCAAAACTATGCTGATGAACTTAGATAAGAAAACTGGATAATCTTTGGGGAAGAGAAAGTGCTACTGTGATCCATTGTTTTAAATTTTTTTCCATCGGACAACGGTAATGGTTGGGAATAAATTATTCCTAACGTTTTCCATACGGGTGTGCATATGGGATTTTCTTTTTCTGAGAATGGTAGTATTTTATTTGCTATTAATAATTTAATAGAAATAAATATTTATGATGAAAATGATATTTAATTATCATTTAACAACTTGAGTGTTGAGTATTATATCTATTATAATATCATGATAACCTGCACAAGACAAACTAGATAACTGACTAATTAAGAGCTGATTGTTTAAAATTAAATAGAATTAATCTTAATAAAATTATTTAAAACCGTTAAGTGTAATTAAAATGTTTTTTTAGAAGAATTAAAATGTTTATTTAAATTAATTTTAATTTACATTCGGACATATATAATCTTTTCATCTATATTTCTGAATGATTAAAAAAAATATAATTTTTTCATCTCTATAAGTAAACTGAAAAGCAACTCTTGATATAAGAAGTTTTGGTACCCATGAGTAATTGCTCTTACTTTAACTGCGAAATTCAAATTAACCGGGTTGAGAACAAAGTCGAGTTTTCTTCCCATACGCAGAATGTAAATGGTAGGACAGAGATAGGTTTTATTATAAATATAATATAATTACTTGCTTCCAAATCCAAACTCACGTCAATTATAATTAATCTATAGGTTTAAATTTATGTGTCAATAATAATATTATTCTTTACTTAAAAGCAACAAATTATAACACTATAAGAAATTCATTAGTTTGTGGCAGTTTTTCCTCCTCAAACTGATATAGTGACATGTGACAATTTTGACAAATGCTGTAATTACATTTGTCAGAAGTCAATTCGTGACGATTTTGGAATTCCTGTAACATGTTTTAACCCTCTTCTATTTGTCATGATTGTGTTGTGAAGGTAAGTCTTAAAGCTTCTCTATTTGTAGAGGTTGAAAATCCTCTTCTCTTTGTGGCAGTATTTTCGAGGAGGCTTTTAAGTTTTAGCTTCCTCTATTTTTATTTATTATTATTTTTTTTGCTGAAGTTTAGCTTCCTCTATTTGGGATGAGTTCTTTTTAATTTTTTTCCTTTTCTATTTGTTGTGATTTTTTTTTTATCTCTTTGTGAAGATTTTTGCCCTCCTTTTATCTGTGACAACTTTTGTCTATTTTTGAAGGTTTTTCATCCCTTAAATTTGTACCAAATTGTAAATGTATAGCATTTTTTAATTGCGTATAACCAGTGCAATTATTATAACTATAGTAACAAACGTAATTCAAACATTCACATTAAAGATAAATTATCATTCATTGTAAGTTTTACTTTATAACCTAAAATCCATAATAACATAGAATAGTTTCACAATAAATGAAAGTAAAGAAATGTATGTAAAAAGCACTACATAATCCTCTTGCATTCAATTAAACTCATTTGCAACATTACTTGGCTGAAATGACAAAATGAAAATACTTAGTTGAACTAATTTACAAGTTGAAATATATGAGATCAAATACCATTTTTAAGTCTTTGATTAGGGATCCCCACAAGTATAACTATGAAACGAAGTAACCCTGATTAATAGAGATCTTGTAGGACACGTGCGAACTGAATATTCAAAGCCCAAAGCCATATATAATAGCCTCTAATTCCTTGCTTCTGAAGCACATAATCGGTGGAAGCTGAAGCCTCCAATTGTAATTAGCATGGGAAGCAAGTTATCCTTAATCCAAATCCAAGTCCAATATCAAAGCATATACTATATCACATGCACCGTGGCAGTGGCAGTGAATCCACAGTAACTTAAACTCCGAAAACTCCTCTCACACCATCTTTGTCCCCCCACAATCACAATCCTTCACTCCCAACATTGCATTTATATGCAATCTCCTTCAATTCCATGAATCCCCCACAACACAAGTTTAATTAATTAGCATTCATTCTGTGTTCACACAACACAAGCTAATTGGAAAATAAATAAACAAACATGTCGTCGGATTGGGGTCCAGTGTTTGTGTCGTTTGTGCTGTTCGTGCTCTTAACACCGGGGCTGCTATTTCAGGTACCTGGGAGGTCAAGGGTGGTGGAGTTTGGAAACTTTCAAACAAGTGGTGCTGCCATACTCATTCACTCCCTCCTCTACTTTGGTTTCATATGTGTCTTCTTGCTCGCTGTTAAGATCCACTTGTACCTCGGCTAGCTAGCTACCTACTTCTGGCCAAATAATTTTATCATTTTTGTTGGGCTATTGGGATATATAATTCAATTCACTCTTATTTCATTGTTCTGCTTTGTTATTCCCGTTCTTATTACGTGTAATTGCAACGAGGGTCTTCATCATGTGGTTGTATTTTTTTTTGTTGTTGTTCTTGATATTCAGTTTTCCTCTGAATGCATGAATGCTAGTACTTGATTTTATATTCAATTGCATTTCAGATATCTGAAGATTCAAACCTGCTATACATATGTATGCGTTTCCCTTGACGTAGAATATGTTAATTTCGGATTAATTTACGGCATTTCATTTGTTCAATTCAACTCGAGCCTTGGTTTGATTTGGTGTAACGCGGGAAAAGAATAAAAGGTGCGGCACTTGTGTTGTGCAGAATGTAAGTGAAATAACCACTCGTGATACAGTTTATTTTATTTTATTCTCCACTTGAATAATTGCAAAATGCGCATTATACTGGCTATCTTTAATAATCTGTAAATCCTGAATATCAAACAGAGAGGGAAATTCTTGCATAAATTTACTGCAGTTAAATTAGGTATATAACTTAGTAAAATATTTACACACCATTAATTCTAATTAAATAAATAAATTTCTAAAGTTTGTTAATAATATATTTAGAGTTTAATTAATGTAATTTTTTTTTTCAGAAAGTTAACTAATAAAAATTATATTAAATATGTTTTTTAAAATAATTATTATAAAAATTAATAAACTTATCATATGTACGGAGTACAAGATTCACAACACAGTCGAAGTTAGAAGCTTAATTTTATGGCACTGGAGCCCAACGAATCAGCGGAGGATACTACGTAGAAAAACTAAAAAGCACTTTTGTTCCTCTTCTCTTTTTCAGTATTGTTTTTCACATCGGATCTATGTAGCGTAGGGATGACTATGGTCAAGTTGGATTGGGTAGTAGAAAACTACAGTTCGAAGTTCGAACTAATTAAACAAGTATGATTTAGTTCGATTCATTTTTTGAGAAATTATATATATAATTATGATTTAGTATATTTTAATGTGAATAGTATTTTAAAAGCAATTTTTATCTCTTCTTAAGTCTCAGTCATTCATAAATAATTTTAAATTCTTACTATGGACTTTGAATTTTTATAAGAAATACAGATTTTGAACTTAGTCCGACAACTTATAATAAGTGTGTTCGAAATTTTATTTCATCTTCCAAAATTTTAAAATTGATAATATTGATATCTAAAGTTAGGTTGATGACATTGAAAATTATAGAGAAAGGAAAAGTTTCCCAAAATTATTCATTTTTTAATTGTTCATCAACTATTGCTGTAAAAAAAAAAAAAAAAATTGTCCATCAACTATTAAATGGTTCTTTTACATTTAAATGAACTGTACATATAATATATTTTCATCTCAAAGAGAGTGAGCGTGATCATTTAAAATAGAAGGAATGGTAATATAATTTGAGCATCTTTTACATGAAGAAGATGTAATTTATCCTTAAATTTATTAAAATGGAGCTCAAGAGGTTACATTACTTTTCAATTAATTTTTATTAATAAATAAATATAATTACTTTTTAATACATGAGTATGATAATTTTTTTTTTGAGGAAAAACGTAGTAGGCAACTTTATTTCAACGAAAAGGCTAAAGTCTTAAAATCAGAGTTGATAAGAGTATTTATTTGATATGAGTTATCCTCTATCCAGTACATATTATTATAAGTGGAAGTTAACTTGATTAAAGCATCTGCTGCTTTGTTTCCTATATGTGTGTGTGTGTGTGTGTGTGTATATAAATCATTGGGAGAACTGTTCCTACTGTGACAAGTGATATGGATGTGGCAAGCTTGAATAGGAATGGCTTTGCTAGAATATATTTGTAATCCTAAACCAAAAAATACAAATATTTGTAGAACGAATTCAAATTTATTATGTTTTTTCTTCTTCTCATTTTTAACATTTTAAAAAAAAAATCAATCTTCCAAATAACATTATACTGTATACTACATTCTTTTTAATAGTCAACTTTTTACTAAAATATAATCTGATAAAAAAAAAACAACAAATTTGATCAATATATTAAGAAGCAAAAATTTGTTGCACATCTTTCTGCGGTTTATTCACTATTAATGGCAATACGAGAAATGTGACGGTGATTGAAAAGTAAAAAAGAGATAAAAAGAATGAGGAGATGCAAAAAAATGAAAGAATTAGAGAGTGGAATATCATAATCATAATTGTATAAACTATAAAGAATATCTCTAGAATACTTCTCCTTAACGAAAAGTAATGCGAGATTCAAGATGCAGTAACAAGTTATGCTCTAGATTGCATCAACCTACAAGGCATAGTTGATGCTAATTTTTTGGTTGTCAATTATACCTTGCTTCCTTGCTCCAGTTTCCTCAATCATGCAATTGCCTCAGACACAGATCAGAATCATTCTTCAATTTCCTATTTAATAAGCTTAGCTTACAGATGATCATCACACAGCATTCAATTCATTGAAAACTGAGAGATAGGTGAAGTGGTGATCACTATCTAAAACTAGTAAAAGAGGTAGTAATTTGTGCAAGGTGTGATGGCAGCAGATTGGGGTCCAGTGGTGATATCAGTGGTGCTGTTTGTGCTGTTAAGCCCAGGGTTGCTCTTTCAGCTTCCAGCCAAGGGCAAAGTGGTGGCATTTGGGAGCATGCAAACTAGTGGGCTATCTATCTTAGTCCACACCATCATCTTCTTTGGACTCATCACCATCTTTCTACTTGCCATTGGTGTGCATATTTACTCTGGATAATCAATCACCCCCTAGCAATGTACCACTATATGTTGTTGTTTTATTCTCTATGATGGGTGTTTTTCTTTTTGTTCCTTTTTATTCTGGTTTAAATTATTTTGTTGTGATGTAACTTTTAAGATGTGATCAAGGATTGATGACTTAATTTCTTCTTTCATTTCTCTTTCTCATGGAATTTTGATATATGTGATGTGCTTCTCTTTGCTCATTTATGTAGAAGAGTTAGCAAATA
The DNA here is from genome assembly GCA_026413185.1 of Pueraria montana var. lobata. Taxonomy (NCBI): domain Eukaryota; kingdom Viridiplantae; phylum Streptophyta; class Magnoliopsida; order Fabales; family Fabaceae; genus Pueraria; species Pueraria montana. The sequence goes on along the minus strand of CM048648.1, from coordinate 20,155,253 downwards.
GTTAGATTAATTAAACATGTTGATTAGAGTTTGAATTTTAATCACATGTATGAAAAAAAAATTTGTTGAGGAAAAATTTATTGCAATTATCTTTTATATCACACACCCAAAAGATAATCTCCAATGATACCCTTGAGTAAAAGAAGGGAGACAGGGGGGTGGGAGGGGGCAGTCAACTAGTCCCTAGCTATGTTTGTTTAGGCAAATTTTGGGAAGAAAGGGTATTGAAGGAACGATTTTTGGGGAGAATATGTTATTTTCTTTGATGGACACAAGAAGGAAAGTGACTGATTAAAACCGTGTGGGTCTTACATAACTTTTCTATGCTACTATGCATAGAAAAACAGAGGGACAGCGTTCAAGAGACACCAAAAATACAAATTTATCTGTAAAAACCAGTGAACTTTTACCTAATTTCTCTTCGTCCCATCATATTCATTTTTCTCCAATTTTGCTTTTCAACTCAATCAAACAAAGAAATCATTCTCCCTTTTATTTTCTCTTCATTCTCTTTATCTAAACAATGTAAAATTCTTTTCATTTTATCTTTCATTATTCTTCTTTCTATTCCTTCTGTACTTCACTTTCTTTCGTCGTCCAGAGTGTAAGGTCATATTTAAGAATCACCGTTTCTGGCAACCGGAACAATCCATTCAAGTAAAGAGTTCGAAGAATTTTCCCAACTTGAAAATATTTTATTTGAAGCAATTCTATTATAAAAACTGCCAATTTCCCCCATATTGGAGTAACTCATTTCTTTCCAAAACTTATATTCACCTTAACAAAGGTTCCACTCGATTTATAGGTAACCAAAGTTGTAAATATAGGAATGAAATTTTTTCTAAACAAGCAAAAATTAGTTTAGCCCGAGTCCAACTCAAGCGAGGCATAACTCTGTCCTCAATTTTATATAAAAAATTGCTAACAAGACAACCGTGGTCTCGTGAGTCATCAGATCATACTTTCCCTTTCATTTTATAGTACATATACCATGTTTTGAAATGGAAAAAAAAATGAAAAAGAAATTCAGAAGCCTATAATTCAAATTTTACAAAAGTTATAACAAAGATAAATAAAATAATTGACAACAAAAGACAGTAGCTGTGAACAAGTCCTCAATTCTTGGTGCTGGCTAGTTGTAATAAAAAGAGAAGCCATATATCCACAAATTTTAGTACTTTTCACAAAAGCCTAATATCCATGATTCCTGCTTCTAGTGAGGGAAGTTCAGTAATCTTCATTGTTCTATGGGCAGCATGAGCAGGCAGGCACAAAACCAGTGTAGTACTGGTCAATTCTATTATTTATCTTTTCATATAAGTTTCCACTCTGAAACAGCAAAAAATTGTAATGAAGCTTAGGCTAGGTTCGTGATCCAACCAAAAAGAGTGATATAATCAAAGACAAAAGCTTCGTGGTTAAGTCAAAATAAACAGCAGAAATGGTGAACTCCAAATGGGCTAATATCGAAATTTAGTAATTTACAAGATATTGTAAACCACGCAAATATGTTATTTGAGCAAAGCTTCTACAAAGACTAAAATGTAATTTGCTTTTCAAATTGGAAGCTTTTACCTGCAGTTTATATGGATTATGTATCATAGCCGATCAACGGTAGATTTTGCCAACTTAGCCTAAAAAAGGTAGAATTTGCTAACTTAGCAAGCCTCAAGCAACATTAATAATTTAATATACCAGCTTCAATCATTTACCAACAAGAATGTCCAAAACCAGCGGGTGCAATTTTTGTAATTTATACTCTTAATTGTTTTAAAACAAAACCAATTTTGCAGATCCAACCCTTGATTGAAAAAGAATTTAACATTTCTTTTTGGATTCATCAAAGACAATACACCAAGATAGTCTATCTTATTCTCATAATTTTCACTCTACTAGTAGCTCCCAATAGAATTATTACCCAAGATCTGTGTCATAAGGGGCATCAATATAGGAGTCTCAATAAGTAAAGTTGAAATATCTTTTGGCTTGCATCCTGAATCTTTACCAAAATGGGCAATTAAGGCACAAGAGTAACATGTTACTAGTGAATCTTTTTACTTTTAAGTTTTAACCCCTGATAAAAGCTCAACAAACAAGATGCTATAAGGAAAACAACACTGCCAAAGGCCAAACTCAAAATCCTAATCTTCATCAATTTCAAAGATCTACCCCTAGAACAAAAGAATCTAGATAAGGGAAAAAAAAAATCCTTATAGCTTTTAAACTACACTATGCCAAAATTTCAGCAAATCTAAATGCATGCAGCAGGTGCATTTACAGACCAATGGCCAAAGGCCAAACTCAAAATCCTAATCTTCATCAATTTCAAAGATCTACCCCTAGAACAAAAGAATCTAGATAAGGGGGAAAAAAAAAATCCTTATAGCTTTTAAACTACACTATGCCAAAATTTCAGCAAATCTAAATGCAAGCAGCAGGTGCATTTACAGACCAATGGTAAGCTTGTGAAGAGATATGATGGGAAAAAGAGGTTATTAATTGATAAGCTTGTAGAGTTTGTAATGCACTTTCTATGTACATATATCTCTGCACCCAAAATTTAATTCAATCGTGATTTCTCATAATAGGTCATGTTCAGGAACATTTGTTTCAAATTTTCAGGAATATAACTATTTTTCTTTTCAAAAATTCTTTCAACAAGATAAAAAAAATAAAGAAATTATTTCCTCAAAACAAGTTAATCAAACACTAATAGGCAACCCACAACCCACCAGAGATACCCTAGCAATGGATTATGGACATGAGTAGTCTATACTAGGTGTTAGGTTCAAATTTCATTACCAACTACAGTTAAGGAAAAAAAAAAAGTACAGCAAAAGCAAAATATTTCTCAAAAATCTCATTATGCTCCCTTCCTCGAATTACCTGGTAAAAGTGGAAAGCTCTGAAAATTGGAGGGGTAAAAAAGGAAAAAGGCAATAAACAACAGAGAAACTTCCTTTTGGGCCCCCCACAACACAAACAGTCAAACACCACAAACAAGAGATCAGACACAGATAAACAGAATGATTGCCAAAAAGACGTAACTTATCCAAAACACATCATCAAATCTCAATTTCCTTCTGATTCTAACAACGGTAAATTAAAAAAAAAAAACCCTAAATTTCAGAAGCAAATAACTAAGTTAATGTTTTTTGTTTCTTACCAGGCAGATCCTTACGTGGCGTAGCGTAACAGAGAATAGAACGCCCCAGAAGGGAGAGAGAGGAAACGATGCCAGCGACGTAGAACACCATAACCAATCCGAGAACCCACGGCATCAGCATGAACCCAATAAAGAAAGTCACCGATCCACACAGCATCAGCGCCACCGAAATCCCCAGCAGCAGCGACGCGAACCCCGCCGGCGTTATCTGCGCCGGCGGCGGCGAACGCCTCGCCGGCGGCTCCGGCACGATCGGCGGAGACCGGAGAAGGTTGAACACCAGAGCCGACAGCTCGCAGAAAACCCTCGATTGCTGATCTTCCTGTCCTCTCATCGTGTTTTTTTATTTTTATTTAAAAAAGATGTAATAATAATGATAGGAATTTATTTGAAAGAAGAAAAGGAAATTGGTATTTATAGAAATGAAGGAGATGGAAAAAAAAACGTGATTTGGAATTGGGGAGTTGCAACTAACAAACGTGTTGTTGTCGTTTTAAGGAAAGGAGAAATTGATAGTACTAGTATCTGCAGAAACAAGAAAGATGGATAAAGTCGGGCATTGATTTAATTAAATACTAAATTAGATTAATGCTTGAGCATGATGAAGAATGGAAAGTTGAAGAGAAAGTGAGAAATGATGTGCAGCAGAGGCAGAGAGAAGAGGAAGAGGGGTTGCGTTGAAGGAAAAAAGTGTTGCGTGACGTTTGGATTTTGGTTTTTTTTTTTTTTTTTTTTTAAGAGGGATGGGGATGGGTAATTAGTAATTACCAATTAGATGTGATGTGGTAGTTGAATTGAATCATCATCTGCAGAAGTTTGACAATAATGGATTGGTACACGTCGTCGTTGCTTGTAATTATGCACGACCAGTTAGGAAGGAAGATAAGGAGTGGAGTTTAGGGGCGGTATTATAATATTAATTCTTTTCTTTTATTTTATTTTAAAAAACCATACGTATTTGGATTTATATTTTGTAAGGGTGGTAAAGTGGGTCACATTTACCCGTTTTGGCCCATCCCACTATTAGCTCACAAAAGTTAGGATGGGTTGGTTCATTTTTTATACATGGGCTCAATAATATAACAAACTTTGTTGGCAATTGTTATATCTACCACCCTTTATTGTTATATATACCTCCTATTGTATTTATTTTTCCAAAAATACCCCCATTACATACCTTTCACTCTCTTCTTCTACCCAATCCCTCATTACTGTACTGTCACTTCCTTCCCCGTGCATGCAATGCAAACCTCCGCACTATTTCATTTCCTCAATTCTCTTCTATTCCTCTCTTTCTGTCAGTTCCAAACAACACAAAAAAAATCATGTTTTTTTTTTCTTTTGGAAAGCTAAAGAGCAAATTTTTTTAATGAAAACCACAAGCACAAATGTGCCCAGAAGAGAAAACAAAGTACACTTGCTGCTATATGATTTGCACCTATAATTACACAGTTTCAAAAAAGTATAGGCAAAACACATAACCCTTGAATGTGCTTTTATTCTACGTCTATATTTACAAACAAATTCATATTCAATCAAAACCTAATTGCAATTGGTGATTGGGGCAAGGGAAGTAAAGGAAGTCAATCATTGACCCGCAGAAATGGAATGGGAGTTAGGCAGTGTCAGATGTTGGTGTAGGTACCTTGAGCAAGGCCATCTTCATTTTTGTTAGCAGATGCAGAGGAGAAAAAATGTAGATGAAGCCACTAACGCTTTGAAGTAGGCAAACAATGATTTGTGTTTGGTTTGCTTTGGAGAAAACTAAGAAAGGAGTGAATGATAATTGAAATTCCCCTCGTGTACACAGGTAGTGCAGGATTGGATAGAGGAAGAGAATGGGAGGTATAGAGATCTGGAAATGTGTTTCCACAATAAGGATATTTTTGAAAAAATAAATACAAGAGGAGGTGTATTAATAACAAAAGGGAGGTAAATATAACAATTGCCAACTTTGTTTAAGGATAAGTTATTGAGTTAGTCTGCCAAAAAGGAAAAAGAAAAAAAAAAAAAGAAGAAAAATTGAAAAATAATAATAAATAAAAATGATTGATAAATCCGTTTCTAATTTAAAATATTGAGTCCTAAATATAATACTATTTTCATAATAAAATTAAATAAAAATCCAAAATTTTACACTTTTTTATTAAAAATTTATTGGCCCAATGAGGTAGTTCATGCTTCTCTAAAAATCAATTTTTTTGACAGATCAAAATGTGCTAATGAATTATGAATTGATAACTTTGTCTCAACCTGATAAGAAAGTAAGTTAATGAATTCATCTCATAGGTCAAATTCATTTTGCCACCCATATATTTTGATTAATTTAAATATAATCTTTAGTATATATTTATTTGAAAAATTAATAAAATATGAATATTATTATACTTTTAATATTAATGATGAAAAATTAATGAAAGGAACATTAAATACAAATAAAATACATAACTTAAATAAAAATATTTTAAATTAATTTAATTCTTTTTTTTAAAGGCAAATTGACAAATTTTATAAATACCAGTTCAGTGCACAAGTTGTGCCCAAACTGTTCTGTTATCACTTATCGAAAAAAAGTGCCTCAAAGCTGCTAACTAAATTAATTTAATTCTTAATTATAAAATATTACAAATAATAGTTTTTACTTAATTATAAAATAATTTAAATAACTTTCAAATTATTTTTATAAAATATAATAAATATATTATGTGACTATAAATAAACTTAAATAAGATAATATTTGTATTTATACTCACAAACTCTTACAAATACTTACTTTATTTAAACGGAAACTTTTTTAATAAATAAATGCTCTACTCATGGTAATTCCATAAATACTTAGCATCAAACCCCAGGCGCAGGCTAAGGTGGTCAAGTGACATATATGATTCATGATGGACTATTTAGTTTTACTGGTTACAGTAGGTTACTACAGATCATAATTTTTTTTGAAATACCAAAATACACCCTAGGGTGTAGGGTCCCTGACTCTCTCTCTCTCATCCTCGTTCTCTTCTCTTTCATCCTCGCTCTCTACGCAACGCCAGCATCTCCAACTTCCTAGTGGTCGCGGTCGGAGTGGATGTCTCGGGTCAAATCTTCATAGGCGTGAACGTCGAAGATCTAGGATGTTGGCGATGTCACGAATTTGTTGCCCAAAAACTGGCGACAATGGCCGCATGTAGCCCAGGGACCTCTGGGATAGTCGCAACCTCTTCTCACTTCCAGGGACATGCGGCACTTGTTTGGTTAATTTTTCAAGAGCATACATTCTGGAATTTGACACTTGCAAATTAACTGGTTATCAAGATCTAGCTAAGCAAAAGGTACAACCTATCTTAGTTTTAACTTATTTTTGGAAAACAATTATCTATTTTTGTAATTTTTTGAAATAGTTTATATAAATAAAATAAGTAATTTTTTCTCTTTACCTTTAATCTTTCCTAAACTTACAGGACTCTGATTTAATCTTTTTTCTCCATTTCTATTAATGAACGCAGAAAGTGTCATTTATTTCTATTGACTTGGAGCTTGAATGTGAATGAAGGGACAAATACAAGTGTGGTTCTAATGTTTTCTGGAAATGGTGAAAGGAACAACATCTTCCTGTATCAACCTTATCATAATACGCCATAATTTTCTCCTGTACTATTATTATTATCGTTATTGTAGTTGATGATGTTCTTTGTTGGCTGTAAAAAAACATGTGATGACTGGAGAAGAGGAGAAAGAGAGGGGAAGAAGAGAAAGAAGGAAGGAAGAAGAAAAAAAAAAAGCACACTACCATCGGAAATTGTCTCCGACGACGACGTATGGTGGAACTTGCGGTGGCTGGTGGAGGAAAAGCCAAAAATATTATAATGTGTAAAAGGGTAATATGGACAATATACAAAATAATTTTAATTATTAAAAAGTTATTCAAAAGGTTACAAGTAATTAATCAATGCCATTCAATATTTTATTAATAAATCCAATGGTCAGAATTTACTTGTCCACCATGAACAATCTATGCCACTTGACCACCTTAGCCTGCGCCTCAAACCCCAAAGCCGCCATGCTTTTCACGCCTTGGAGGTAGCACACGAGCTGGGAAATAATAAATTCTGTGGGACCTCATGACTTGGGCCTCATGGCCCTTATCTTTTCTATTTCAACTTTTTTGTTCGTTGCTGGGCATTATTTCGTTAATAATTTAAAATTTTTTCGGCTTAATTATTGGTATATATCCTAACTAGAGGTGTCAAAGTCCGAACCAGTGAGCCAATCCGGCTCACCGTGGGTTTGGATCAGGCCGGTTTGGAAAATGATTTTTTTTGTAATTCTGACCAAATTGTAATCCGGTACACTTAATCCATGAGCCAGATGGATTTGAGCAATGTTGGTCCATTTAAACTAAAAAAAATAATAATATAGTAAATAGAATAGTAACTTATTTAATGTTATTGAATTATGACTAATGTTTGGACAATTGGATGGTTAGATTTTATTTTAAGACTTTTGAATGATATTTATATATTTGAGACAATTGAATGGTTAGTTGAATGATAATATTAGATGCTTGAATGGTTATTTGAGACATTTGCCTATTATTTATATTTGTATTTGAATAATTTGAATTAATAAATGTCTTCGATGGAAAAAATTTCACTTTTAAAAAAATAGAGAAAAATGTTTTTATTTTATTTTTTAAAATTTTGTGAGCCAAACTGTAACACCCCAAAAATTACAACCCAATAAGTATGAACGCGAGAGATTTAATTAGAAAATTTTCTTGTTGGGGAGAATTGTAACGTTGTGATTTTCCTAATTATATGATTAAATGTTTGATTAATAAGGAAAGAGCCAACTAAATTTAAATTATGTTGATTGATATAATAAATAACTCAAGTTCTATGTTTTGTTATGTGTCATAGAGTTATTGTAAGATTTTTGAAACTTTTACGTGAGTTCCGTAAGTTGTAAAAAAAAAAAAAAAAAAGAAGGGAGGTGTCCTTAGAGGAAGTGAAGGTACAAATAGCAAAATTACAAATTTTATCCATATATTACTGTGAACGAGCTTCCTTCTTGCTTCATTCTCTTCATTTCTTTCTTTCATCGGAAACTCTCAGTTCTCTTCACTTCTCCTTACGGCCGTGGCACTCAAAGGGGCCAAAGAAGCTATTTTTGTTGGTTGCATACAAAGCTTGATAGTCCACTTTTAATTACCAACCGTTCATCTTCTCTTCATCTCTCTCAGCTGAACCAAAAACACAAGGTGAGGGGGACTCTTTGTGAATTTTATTTTTGGTTTAAGGGTGGTTGAGAGCTAGGGGACTCAACTACCTACAGCATGTATGCCTCTCTTGGCTGTTGGGTGTGTTTGTTTGAATGGTTGAATGTAAAAAGTTGATGAAATGGGTTTGAAATCCTTGGCAGTGGCTGTGTGAGTGCATGTCATGGTTTTAGTATTGTTTTGTTCTTTTAAAACTGAGTGGAAGGTCCCTGGAACAAGGGAATCCATGCCCAATTTTCCTAGAATTAATTGGTGAAGGTTGCATGTTGAAAACAAACCCCAAAACAATGTAAAAGGGACTGTCAGATTCGCGTGTCCCCGGACAGCTCCCACGGTTTTGCGATATTTGGGAGATCTAACCGTTGATTTTTCACGAAATTTGCTTTGAATGAAAATAGACACAAAAAGGAACAACTTTTATTTTGACACCATGGAGAGAAAACCTTGTTTTGAAGTTCATCCGTAACTTTCAAAATGGATGTTTTGTTTTCAAGTTTAGTTGGACCATGTCTCGGTTTTTCTCAAATTCCCAGTTTTGTGCTTAATGTTTCTTTTTCGTTTCTGAACCTCTAAAAACTAGACAAAACAAGCTTTTTAACTATATAAATTACAAAAATTATCATGCCCAATTTCTAAATTAAATGTTTTAAAAAGAAACAGGGCAAGGGTTTTGAGCTCTGTTTTGAGTCTGAAACTTAGGCTGTGAGAAACAAATTTACTGGGAATAATAGAGAAAGAATTTGGAGGCAAGGGTTATGTTTTTAGAAAGATAAAGATGTTAGCTTTCTACTGTAAAAAATTCAGCTCAAAACGAATTTGAAAAGTGGGAGAAATTTACATTTCTTTGAGCTATGTTCAGTGAGCACTCAAAATTCAGGGCTGCTGACTTAGAAATTTTTGATAAAATTTTCTAGATGTTGATTTTATAAGTGAGATACTTTTCAATAAAATAGATTTCAAGAGCTTCGATTTGATATAAAAAATTTTAAATTCCGAGGTCATTTACTTGTATCAGTGAGAGCTCACATTCAGTACTATCAAAGAAAAATCGACCTCATTTGGTCAATTTTGTTAATGTGATAAAATTATTGATGTGATATGATGTGTTTAAGCTTGAGAGATGATATTCTACCTCTAAAGGTGAATATTCAATAATATGCTATGTGTTCACTAATTATCTGTGACTTGATTCATTTTACAAATTAACTGTATTATGTATATTGTGGACTGAGACCTGGGGGGTGTGAACCCTGGGCATTGTGGAAAAGTTGTGTGCACATGATTTTGATGTATTTTGGATGTTGAATGTGAGGACGAAGATTTATAATCTTTGTGGGAACAAATGAACTCCATGCGGAGCACATTTGTGGAAAATGGTGATTTTGTGATAAAAAAGACGGAAAGTAATGAATTAATCCGTAAAAAGAGTGTGAACTTAGTAATTGATGGTTGGCATAAGTAATTTTGTGATCCTTGTTTTGTGTTGGTGAGGATCGAATGAGAAGGGAAACCTTTTCGTTGGGGGTCACGTGTGACTGGTGTAGTGGATAAATGCTACGCGTCGATTTAGAAGGATAATCTTACATGACCGGAAGCCAAATGGGCAAGTGTTGAGAGGTCATGTGGAAGCTTTATCTACCGTGAGCATTGTGCTTGTGAGATGACGGGGTCGTAATGTTTAACCACTGTGATAATGGGGGAGTTTGATCTCCGTGTTGTATGTCTGAGACATATATTGATTGAGGACCGCCGTCGAATGCCTTTGGTAGAAAAGCTCACACAGACCTGTAAAAGGTCGCGTGGGATATTTCAGCTGCAAGTTATCTTTGAACCAAGGTCAGATTTTTGAATGACGCGTCACCTGGGGTGATGAGATCGTTACGATGTAGCGATAGAGGCAAAGTCCTTATTTATATATGCATATGTGAGCGTAGAGGTGGTACCTTTAGCTCGGCGTCAATTCGTCCGCACCTGTACCATGTGCAGCGGGAAATCCACATGCGACGAAGAAAGAAAATAAACTCTGTGAGGAGAGTGTTGAGGAGTCAGTCCTCGAAGTAATGGATGACCACAGTTGGTACCTGGGAGATGATTGTAAGGCAGGTTGACCTTGGAGGGTAAGGCATTGAGTTGTGACGATAGATCACATAGTTGACTCGGCCACCCTGACAAAAATACGAGACATCATCGGTTGGTGAGAGCCCGCCATAGTACCATGGTGAGAGGTGTACTCCCAACAGTCATCCAACTCAAAAATGTGTAAGACCAGTAAATTCTGGAAGTTCCAGTGGCAGCTGGCCAGTATGAAATAATTTACAAGAATTAAGTAATTTGTGAAGTAATTCGATATCCAATTATTGAAAATAACTTTTATAATACAGGAAAATTTGTTTTTCCTTTAAAAAGGTTGTTACTTAAAACTCCAAACAACAATCATCCACAATAACTTATTAATATATAAAAATTCCTTTTAATGAAATATCAGTCTTAATAAATCAAACTCATTTTATAAGACATTAACTTCGCTGCAAACCATGAAACATAACAAAATCTTCTTTAATTAAAACATCCTCAGATCCAGCATTATATTATTCTATTACACCAAATATATTCATGCATTTACATCCTTGGAATTTAACACATTATTCATTTGAGCCACATATAAAGAATTGATACATCATAATATTAAAACCAAGTCTACCCCTTTTTATACAAGAAAGTACTAAGACTTAGAGCAGTGACTCAATGAAAATTTCAAAATACCCAATTAGCATCCTAGAAAGATCCTCTTCTTTCTCTTAAAACATCCATTCATGTTCACAGTGCTTGTCGTAACCTTTCATTCCATCTTCATTGTTTGCACAAGATCATTTGTCTAAATCTGAAAAATAAAGGCGTATGGAGTGAGTCTCTCTCCTCCTCTAAACCAACAACCAAACGACCTTCCGGTCTCAAACAAACATACAACATCAACCACTTCACAGTAGTGCTCTCACGAGTCCCACTCGAAACCTACCGATTGGATTTCGATTTCGTTGAGGTATGGAGGAGTTTTTTTTTTCCCTAAGCTATTTCCTTGATTTCTTGTTAAATATGGATTGTGGCTGTTGTTGATGGTCTGTAAATACCATGGTTATTTTGAAAAACCTGAAATAAGCTACTTGTGATTTGGGTCCTGTGACTGTGTGGATTTTTTGTCTCGGTTTTCGTGCATATTTTTGAGGATGTAAATACATTTTCCTATGTTTTGATGCCTCTGAATGTCGTGGCATTTTTTTCATATTTTTTTTAGCACTGTAACTATTTTTACTGGAATTATTTTCAAAAACTGTTGATTCTGAGAATGGGACTGTTTTGATTTTTACAAGAATTTTGGGACGTGATTTTGGAAAACTGGAACCATGCGTTCATTTTATGTATCATGAGGGTCATCTCTAAATTTTTTACAGTAGAAAGCTAACATCTTTATCTTTCTAAAAACGTAACCCTTGCCTCCAAATTCTTTCTCTATTGTTCCCAGTAAATTTGTTTCTCACAGCCTAAGTTTCAGACTCAAAACAGAGCTCAAAACCCTTGCCCTGTTTCTTTTTAAAAAAGTTAATTTAGAAATTAGGCATGATAATTTTTGTAATTTATATGGTTAAAAATCTTGTTTTGTCTAATTTTTAGTGGTTTAGAAACTAAAAAGAAACATTAAGCACAAAACTGGAAATTTGAGAAAAACCGAGACATGTTCCAACTAAACTTGAAAACAGAACATCCATTTTGAAAGCCACGGATGAACTTCAAAACAAGGTTTTCTCTCCATGGTGTCAAAATAAAAGTTGTTCCTTTTTGTGTCTGTTTTCATTCAAAACAAATTTCGTGAAAAACCAACGGTTAGATCTCCTAAAAATCGCAAAACCGTGGGAGCTGTCCAGGGACACGCGAATCTGACAGTCCCTGTTACATTGTTTTGGGGTTTGTTTTCAACATGCAACCTTCACCAATAATTCTACGAAAATTGGGCATGGATTCCCTTATTCCAGGGACCTTCCCACTCAGTTTTAAAAGAACAAAACAATACTTAAGCCATGACATGCACTCACACAGCCACTGCCAAGGGTTTCAAACCCATTTCATCAACTTTTTACATTCAACCATTCAAACAAACACACCCAACAGCCAAGAGAGGCATACATGCTGTAGGTAGTTGAGTCCCCTAGCTCTCAACCACCCTTAAACCAAAAATAAAATTCACAAAGAGTCTCCCTCACCTTGTGTTTTTGGTTCAGCTGAGAGAGATGAAGAGAAGATGAACGGTTGGTAATTAAGAGTGGACTATCAAGCTTTGTATGCAACCAACAAAAATAGCTTCTTTGGCCCCTTTGAGTGCCACGGCCGTAAGGAGAAGTGAAGAGAACTGAGAGTTTCCGATGAAAGAAAGAAATGAAGAGAATGAAGCAAGAAGGAAGCTCGTTCACGGTAATATATGGATAAAATTTGTAATTTTGCTATTTGTACCTTCACTTCCTCTAAGGACACCTCCCTTCTCTTTTTTTTTTTTTTTTTTTACAACATACGGAACTCACGTAAAAGTTTCAAAAATCTTACAATAACTCTATGACACATAACAAAACATAGAACTTGAGTTATTTATTATATCAATCAACATAATTTAAATTTAGTTGGCTCTTTCCTTATTAATCAAACATTTAATCATATAATTAGGAAAATCACAACGTTACAATTCTCCCCAACAAGAAAATTTTCTAATTAAATCTCTCACGTTCATACTTATTGGGTTGTAATTTTTGGGGTGTTACAATACTCCCCTCCTTTTAGGAATTTCGTCCCTGAAATTCACTGAGCGTAAGGTTAAATTAAGCTAGGGTCATAATCCTTTTTATCTACTCAATGTTGAAGATTTAAACTTAATGTATCCCATATAAGTTGTAGGTAAACTACTAGGTAGGCCTCTAGGTCAAGAACAAGTCTTTCACCTAAGGATTTCCTTTGAATTGAACTTTCTAAGAGGTGATTTTGGGAAGCAACCCTATGATACAGCGATCTTTTCTTTTTATAACCCAAAAACAGATTTATTTCACTTAAGAACAAGATCATGAGTTTTGGTTTCATCCAAATCGGAGTTACAGTTTGAAAACTACACACGTTTTAAGTTTGCAGTTTTAAGGAATTCTAGAAAACAGTTTTCTACGCCAATTGAGCTACAAAGCTCGAAATCCTTTGGAACTTGAAAACAGATTTAATATGCATTAAATTTGACCTAATGGCTTTGGTTTGACTCAAAAACTCCAAGCGGTTTGAAAATGGCGCATATTATAAGTTTGCAAAATGCATGTTTCTAGAAAACGGGTTTTTCTACCAAATCCATTGTATAATGCTTAAACTTATGTGGGACCTCAAAACAGATTTAGAGGGTACTAAAACAAATTTTTGGGCTTTGGTTTCACTCTAAAAGCTCGAACGGTTTGAAAATTGCGTACTTTTCAAATTTCAGGTCAAAAACGGCTTAGAAAAGATGTGATTTTCAAAGGTGAATTTAAAATCCATAGGGAGAAACTATGTAAATCCTCAAAACAGATTTTATACACCTAAAAATAAGATTGTAGGAATTGGTCTCACCTCAAAATTCATCTCAGGTCAAAATCTAGGCTTTTTGGGTTACTTAAGGAACTAGTTTTTGGTTAAAATGAACCTAGGGATCCAAACTGATCTATGTAAGTCCAATGGCTATGAAATTTTGTGGAGAACTAGATTTTAGTAACACAAAACTGTGGAAAAAGGTTTCGTTCTAAAACTCGTCCTATGCAAGGAATTATGCAGTGTCAAAGTTCACACTTTTACCATTTCGGGTCATGTTTTCTGTACTTAAAATGTGCAGTTTTGACTCTTATCATCTTGTTTTAGTTTTACTAGCTAGCACTCACCAATTTGAGTATGGCATGATACTAAAACTCAATGCTTAGCTAAGGATTAAGGATATTGATGTTCTACTCCAATTATAGGCTTACCTAAGCACTTGTTAAGGTAAATCTAGTGATTTTGGCTAAGTCTTTAAACTATACTTACTAAGTTCATCTAGATGGGTTACTTGCTACTTTGTTTTTGAATAATGACTGCAATTCTTAGCTCAACGACACTTCCAACACCTTTTATACATGTCTATACCTCAACTTTCTGTATCTAAATACTACCAAAGATTTTTCCTATTATTTTCTCACATTTTTCTCTTCATAGAAGGTATTCTAATTATGATTTAAGTATCTAACTTACAGCTACATCCTATTGTCATAACTCCAACCAATTCACCATCTAGATGACTTTCCCTTCTAATACTAAATTTCTTGAAATATTGTCTAAGTTGTGTTGTTGTTATTGTTATTCATGTTCTAAGAGTATGAGTTCATATCCTTGAGGTGGTTGAGAAAGAAGGTCCAAAACTCCGAGTTTGTAGAATCAAAGTACGTAGCGGAAGCGTAGTGTGTAAGCACGATGGTCCTTGATGATTAGGTCATGATTTAGGGGGTGAAATAAGATACAAATGCTAGAATAGTAGCAGAGTGTTTAAGATGGGGAAGTAAGTGATTGCAAAGTTTGAGAGTGTGATTTGGATGTTAGAAGTCAAATTCAATAAGTGATTAAATTGGTGATAATAGATTGGAATGGTTTGAGACAATTTAAAAGTCATCCAAATGGTGAATTGGTTGGAGTTATGATAATAGGATGTAGCTGTAAGTTAGATACTTAAATCATAATTAGAATACCTTCTATGAAGAGAAAAATGTGAGAAAATAATAGGAAAAATCTTTGGTAGTATTTAGACACAGAAAGTTGAGGTATAGACATGTATAAAAGGTGTTGGAAGTGTCGTTGAGCTAAGAATTGCAGTCATTATTCAAAAACAAAGTAGCAAGTAACCCATCTAGGTGAACTTAGTAAGTATAGTTTAAAGACTTAGCCAAAATCACTAGATTTACCTTAACAAGTGCTTAGGTAAGCCTATAATTGGAGTAGAACATCAATATCCTTAATCCATAGCTAAGCATTGAGTTTTAGTATCATGCCATACTCAAATTGGTGAGTGCTAGCTAGTAAAACTAAAACAAGATGATAAGAGTCAAAACTGCATATTTTAAGTACAGAAAACATGACCCGAAATGGTAAAAGTGTGAACTTTGACACTGCATAATTCCTTGCATAGGACGAGTTTTAGAACGAAACCTTTTTCCACAGTTTTGTGTTACTAAAATCTAGTTCTCCACAAAATTTCATAGCCATTGGACTTACATAGATCAGTTTGGATCCCTAGGTTCATTTTAACCAAAAACTAGTTCCTTAAGTGACCCAAAAAGCCTAGATTTTGACCTGAGATGAATTTTGAGGTGAGACCAATTCCTACAATCTTATTTTTAGGTGTATAAAATCTGTTTTGAGGATTTACAAAGTTTCTCCCTATGGATTTTAAATTCACCTTTGAAAACCACATATTTTCTAAGCCGTTTTTTGACCTGAAATTTGAAAAGTACGCCATTTTCAAACCGTTCGAGCTTTTAGAGTGAAACCAAAGCCCAAAACTTTGTTTTAGTACCCTCTAAATCTGTTTTGAGGTCCCACATAAGTTTAAGCATTATACAATGGATTTGGTAGAAAAATCCGTTTTCTAGAAACATGCATTTTGCAAACTTATAATATGCGCCATTTTCAAACCGCTTGGAGTTTTTGAGTCAAACCAAAGCCATTAGGTCAAATTTAATGCATATTAAATCTGTTTTCAAGTTCCAAAGGATTTCGAGCTTTGTAGCTCAATTGGCGTAGAAAACTGTTTTCTAGAATTCCTTAAAACTGCAAACTTAAAACATGTGTAGTTTTCAAACTGTAACTCCGATTTGGATGAAACCAAAACTCATGATCTTGTTTTTAAGTGAAATAAATATGTTTTTGGGTTCTAAAAAGAAAAGATCGCTGTATCATAGGGTTGCTTCCCAAAATCACCTCTTAGAAAGTTCAATTCAAAGGAAATCCTTAGGTGAAAGACTTGTTCTTGACCTAGAGGCCTACCTAGTAGTTTACCTACAACTTATATGGGATACATTAAGTTTAAATCTTCAACTTTGAGTAGATAAAAAGGATTATGGCCCTAGCTTAATTTAACCTTACGCTCAGTGAATTTCAGGGACAAAATTCCTAAAAGGAGGGGAGTATTGTAACACCCCGAAAATTACAACCCCAATAAGTATGAACGTGAGAGATTTAATTAGAAAATTTTCTTGTTGGGGAGAATTGTAACGTTGTGATTTTCCTAATTATATGATTAAATGTTTGATTAATAAGGAAAGAGCCAACTAAATTTAAATTATGTTGATTGATATAATAAATAACTCAAGTTCTATGTTTTGTTATGTGTCATAGAGTTATTGTAAGATTTTTGGAACTTTTACATGAGTTCCGTAAGTTGGAAAAAAAAAAAGAAAAAGAAGGGAGGTGTCCTTAGAGGAAGTGAAGGTACAAATAGCAAAATTGTAAATTTTATCCGTATACTACCATGAACGAGCTTCCTTCTTGCTTCATTCTCTTCATTTCTTTCTTTCATTGGAAACTCTCTGTTCTCTTCACTTCTCCTTACGGCCGTGGCACTCAAAGGGGCCAAAGAAGCTATTTTTGTTGGTTGCATACAAAGCTTGATAGTCCACTCTTAATTACCAACCGTTCATCTTCTCTTCATCTCTCTCAGCTGAACCAAAAACACAAGGTGGGGGGGACTCTTTGTGAATTCTATTTTTGGTTTAAGGGTGGTTGAGAGCTAGGGGACTCAACTACCTACAGCATGTATGCCTCTCTTGGCTGTTGAATGTGTTTGTTTGAATGGTTGAATGTAAAAAGTTGATGAAATGGGTTTGAAATCCTTGGCAGTGGCTGTGTGAGTGCATGTCATGGCTTTAGTGTTGTTTTGTTCTTTTGAAACTGAGTGAAAGGTCCCTGGAACAAGGGAATCCATGCCTAATTTTCGTAGAATTAATTGGTTAAGGTTGCATGTTGAAAACAAATCCCAAAACAATGTAACAGGGACTGTCAGATTCGCGTGTCCCCGAACAGCTCCCACGGTTTTGCGATTTTTGGGAGATCTAACCGTTGGTTTTTCACGAATTTGTTTTGAATGAAAACAGACACAAAAAGGAACAACTTTTATTTTGACATCATAGAGAGAAAACCTTGTTTTGAAGTTCATCCGTGGCTTTTAAAATGGATATTCTGTTTTCAAGTTTAGTTGGAACATGTCTCGATTTTTCTCAAATTCCCAGTTTTGTGCTTAATGTTTCTTTTTCGTTTCTGAACCACTAAAAACTAGACAAAACAAGATTTTTAAACATATAAATTACAAAAATTATCATGCCCAATTTCTAAATTAACTTTTTTAAAAAGAAACAGGGCAAGGGTTTTGAGCTCTGTTTTGAGTCTGAAACTTAGGCTGTGAGAAACAAATTTACTGGGAACAATAGAGAAAGAATTTGGAGGCAAGGGTTACGTTTTTAGAAAGATAAAGATGTTATCTTTCTACTGTAAAAAAATCAGCTCAAAAAGAATTTGGAAAGTGGGAAAAATTTACATTTCTTTGAGCTATGTTCAGTGAGCACTCAAAATTCAGGGCTGCTGACTTAGAAAACTTTTATAAAATTTTCTAGATGTTGATTTTATAAGTGAGATACTTTTCTATAAAATAGATTTCAAGAGCTTTGATTTGATATAAAAAGTTTTAAATTCCGAGGTCATTTACTTGTATCAGTGAGAGCTCACATTCAGTACTATCAAAGAAAAACCGACCTCATTTGGTCAATTTTGTTAATGTGATAAAATTATTGATGTGATATGATGTATTTAAGCTTGAGAGATGATATTTTACCTCTAAAGGTGAATATTCATCAATATGCTATGTGTTCCCTAATTATCTGCGACTTGATTCATTATACAAATTAACTGTATTATGTATATTGTGGACTGAGACCTGGGGGTGTGAACCCTGGGCATTGTGAAAAAGTTGTGTGCGCATGATTTTGATGTATTTTGGATGTTGAATGTGAGGACGAAGATTTATAATCTTCGTGGGAACAAATGAACTCCATGCGGAGCACATTTGTGGAAAATGGTGATTTTGTGATAAAAATGACGGAAAGTAATGAATTAATCCGTAAAAAGAGTGTGAACTTAGTAATTGATGATTGACATAAGTAATTTTGTGATCCTTGTTTTGTGTTGGTGAGGATCGAATGAGAAGGGAAACCTTTTCGTTGGGGGTCACGTGTGACTGGTGTAGTGGATAAATGCTACGCGTCGATTTAGAAGGATAATCTTACGTGACTGGAAGCCAAATAGGCAAGTGTTGAGAGGTCGTGTGGAGGCTTTATCTACCGTGAGCATTGTGCTTGTGAGGTGACGGGGTCGTAATGTTTAACCACTGTGATAGTGGGGGAGTTTGATCTCCGTGTTGTATGTCTGAGACATATATTGATTGAGGATCGTCGTCGAGTGCCTTTGGTAGAAAAGCTCACACAGACCTGTAAAAGGTCGCGTGGGATATTTCAACTGCAAGTTATCTATGAACCAAGGTCGGATTGCGAATGATGCATCACCTGGGGTGATGAGATCGTTACGATGTAGCGATAGAGGCAAAGTCCTTATTTATATGCATATGTGAGCGTAGAGGTGGTACCTTTAGCTCGGCGTCAATTCGTCCGCACCTGTACCATGTGCAGCAGGAAACCCACATGCGACGAAGAAAGAAGATAAACTCTGTGAGGAGAGTGTTGAGGAGTCAGTCCTCGGAGTAATGGATGACCACAGTTGGTACCTGGGAGAGGATCGTAAGGCAGGTTGACCTTGGAGGGTAAGGCACTGAGTTGTGACGATAGATCACATAGCTGACTCGACCACTCTGACAAAAATACGAGACATCATCGGTTGGTGAGAGCCCGCCATAGTACCATGGTGAGAGGTGTACTCCCAACAGTCATCCAACTCAAAAATGTGTAAGACCACTGAGTTCTGGAAGTTCCAGTGGCAACTGGCCAGTATGAAATAATTTACAAGAATAGTTGTGAAAACGAATAGGTTTCGAGTGTGAACGCTAGAGAACCACATCGTGGTGGCTAGTAGGATTGTGTATGTGACTGTGAAGTCTTTCTGTGTGTATTGCTTGATGAAGCAGAGAGTTCACCCTCTGTTTTATTTTTTTAGGAACCGGTGGCAGTACCTGTAGATGTCATAAAGACGTTATCTTCATCAGCTTCGTCACTTTTCGTTTGGAGGTTGGTCTAACATGCAAGGTTGGGTGTTAGTGATGATTGCTCTGAGACTAGGTTTTCCTCTTCTTATGTATTTGGATGGGTAGACCTAGGTTTCAGATTTTTGGTATGTACATTCAGCTTTCGTACTTTATTACCCTATGTATTTGATATACACTTTGGAAATGTACATATTACTATTACTTCGGAAAAATATTTAGGTTATGAAAATCTCTATTTCATGTATACTTATAATTGAGGCGGCGATACGCAACTTCCAAAATTAATTAATGAAAAGTTTTAAACATCCAATAAAATTTCGATCTATGTTTTACTAACTTCACAGTTTTTGGAAAATTTAAAGTTAGTTAACATGCTTATTGAATTAAAATAAGTTTAAAAATGAGAATATATGTAAACCCGGATTTAGGGTGTTACACAAACCACCTAATCCACCAACCTGTGGTGAGCCGGGCCGAGTTGGTATTTTCATGGCTCACCAAAAGATGAGTCAGGTTGGCTCGACCCCTTTAACAGTCAACTGGTGGTGGGCCAACCCGTATGGGCCGTGTTAACCTGTTTTGACACCTCTAATCCTAACTGTTAATGAGATATGAAAAATGTTAGGAATACTGAATACATTCTCATATACACTTTTATCTTCTTGTCTCACTCTTTTTTATTGGTTAAAATTTATTAAAAATTATAAAATCGTATAGGTCTCACATAATATTTAATAAATCTCTCTCATAAATATTATATTTTTTTTAATAAATTCCAACTAATAAAAGAGAGCTTGTTAAAAAGATTGTGTTATAGTGTTCCTAGCACTCATCAGTGAGGTATTTATCTTTAGTATATATTCTTTTTGGACTCGAATATAAGCAAAATTAACTAATTTTTGCGGTAATTAAGAAAGTTAGTTAATAGTAGCATCATTTAATTCTAATAACCAAATTTAAAATATTTTTTTTTATAAAATGTCCTTCGTTGGATTTGATATTAAGAATAAAAAAGAGTCACTGAAAATAAAATCTCAATTAATTGAAGGGTATTTTTGGATGATATCATTAAATAGAATAAAAGTAGTTAATTTTGCTTATATTTGAGTCCATTAATTTTTTTTTTGTTACTTATAATTAAGTTTGGAGGAAATTTACTTATAGGGGTGCAAATAAATTATTTTAATAATTTTTTTGGTAAAATTATTTAATTATAAATATTTGATTTCCTAAATTTTAGTATGCATGTTATTTGAGATAATATTAAAATATTAATTACCATATTATTAAAAGTTTATATATATAAAGAATTATTGAACAAAATAATTCTATAGAAACTATTCTTAAAATACCATGATCCCTAACTACACGGCTACATTATACTAATGTATGTACCTCATTGACTGTTATACATTAATAATTAAGGTTAAAATATGTTTTAGTCATTAATCATTAATCTTACGTTCATATTTCATTTTGGTCTCAAATAAAAAATCATTCATTTTTTCCGTAAAATTTTTTCCATCACCAACTTCTTGGACTAACATAATGCTTACTATGCACTTGGACTAAAATTGTGCCATATGTATTTTTATTATTTTTTTGGATTTATTATCTTTTTTGTCCCTAAACTTTTTTGAATTTATGCTTTTAGTCCTAATCTAATTTTTGTTGGTTAAAGTTCTTGAACTTTTTCTTCTTCACCATATTAGTCTCTACATTCAAGTAAGAACATTAACTAATGATGTAACAATGACATTGACAGTGATTTACTACATTGTTAAGGACTCTGATGAGATAATCACATGCATTTTTTTTGTAAACCGTGTTTTTAATCCCTCACATGTTTAGGCAAGCTGATAACGTCTATTTTGTCTAAAATTTAGTATAAATGATTATTGAGACAATATCAAAATATTTAATAATTAAATTATTAGATATTCAATCTGATAATCTTATGAAAAAAACTTATATACAATTTCATAGGTGTTGTATATATTGTTATCCAATTATAATTAGAGTTTCACCTTAATAATATGCATAATCTTTTAATGTAAACATTTTTTTGCATATTATCGAGATGAAACTTCAATAGAAAATATCACATATAACTCTTTTAGAACTATACGTAAGTTTTGTCCTATCTTATATTCTTTTATGAATTGTTCTTTTAAATTTGGCTGTTGAAATGTATTGGTAGTCGACTGTCTAACCATTCCATTTTTTTTATAGAAGTGCAGATACTAAATACAAAATATAAGTAATTAGATCCTCTCAAGATACGGAAATACACACTAAAATTATTATCTCTAAATATAATTTTGATATAGAATCATAGATGTTTTTAAAATATAACTAAAAATAAATACTATACTACCCTATCCAATTCTGGGCAGATGTGATCCCTATCCATATGCTACTTTGATTTTACTATACGGTTTCACAATGGATCAGTTCGCTGGCATGCACAAAATTGATTAGGTGAGAAACTCCACTACACGTGCCTTATGGTTTTTGCTCATGTGTCCTAAATAGAAAGTGGCCGTGGTAGTAGCTCAAAGTGCTGTCCAATTGATTATTCCCTTCTTGAAGATAATATTTCATCGTGGCCTTACCTTTATTACACAGACAGAGACAACTACGCATGTTCATTTCGTTGTGAATTTGTGAGGCATTTCTGAATATATTATCACCGTCATGTTATTTTCATTGTCGTTGGAGTGTTGGTAGCGTACATCACAGGAAATTGACTAAATTATTGACTTTTGGCATTGCTTAACTTAGTTGACATTTGATGGGATCATTTTCTTGTCCCGTTCATTTAATAACCATGAATATTTTAGGGTAAAATATGTTTTTTTATCCTTTATTTTATCTAAATTTTTATTTTTAGTCCCTCATAATTTTTTTTTATGTTTTTAGTCCCTCAAAAATTATTTTCTTTTGTTTTTAATCCTTGATATTAATTCTAAAGGTTAAGTGATGTCGTGACGAGCATAATTTGTACTTGAAAATTTTTTGTTTAAGTTTCTAACTGTTTTTAACTACTGCAAATTTTCTGACAAACTAAAACTGTCAGAAATATTAAAAAAATAATTAAAAATAAATCAAAACCTTGAAAATCAGATTTTTTGAAATCACAAGAAATGTTACAAAAGTAAACATTTTTGACCGCCAAAATATTTGTAGCGGTTAAAAGTCACTAGAAACTTAATTAGAAAATTTTTACGCACACAGTTTATGTCTGTCATGTCATCACTTAACAGTTGAAATTAACGTCAGGAACTAAAAACAGAATAAAATAATTTATGAGGGACTAAAAATAGAACAGAATAATTTATGAGAGACTAAAAATAGTAAATTTTTTTATGAGAAATTAAAAATAGAAATCAAGATAAAATAAAAGACTAAAAACATATTTTATCCAATATTTTAATACCGTATGGTCGTTTCGTTTACTTTCACCGTGAACTTCCTAAATCTTAGCTTTATGAGACTTCTCTCTGCATTTAGCTAAGGAGGTATATATGCCGGAAATTAAACCATATGGCATATGATATAAATTATAATATGTCACTTATTATAATTAATTAGGCTCAAACTAGTAGCTGAAGCAAACTTCCCCATGTCTCTCTACATTATGTTTAAGAGCCTCTCTAGATGCTCCATGTGTTTCAACCAAAATAGAAATAAAAGAAGGCAAGTAGCTAGACCATGACATGGTTCCCTATACATGCATTAAGCATGCACAATTGGAAATTCATGGTTCGATTGTGCAAGTTAGATCCAGAGTCGTGGCTTCCAGACAGCTACATTTGATACTAGGGAGCAGATTATGCGTCACCCCATCTGCTTGATCATAGTCCATAGACAGTGTCACTACGTTATTGACGTCATTAGCTTTTTCCAGTGCCTCAATCTGCACCAGGTGAAAAGCTATTATTCATAGAAATTAGAACTTCTATATTAGTTTTATTAGGATAAAGAGTATGTTCAGTGTTATTTATAATCTATAAATTGCAGCTCGAATGGGCTGATTTCACCAGTTAACTAACTGGTCCGATAACTAGTTTAAATAAATTAGTATAAGATAACGACTTAAATAAGTTTTAGAAAGTACTTAATGTGTTTTCAAAAAAAAAAAAAAAAAAAGATGAAAGAAAGTACTTAATGTAGTATAAGATTCCTCTGAGTGTCTTTTAGATGCATAAATTAGGGTGTATTCAGCCTTAAGTACATACCAATAAGTAATATATCAAAATAAGGCTTAGACATAAAAAAACGGAATTAATAGTAATTCAGAATATCTGGATCTAAGTTTATTACAGGTTTTGGTATTTTAGATGTATAATTAAGAATTTTTTATGTATACATTCTGCCGCAGGCATTGAATGATCAAGGCAGAATTTCTGAATTTATACTTCTAATTCAGAATTTCCAGACCTAACATGACTAATACAACATGGCAATGGCATGCCTAGTCAACTTTATAGGTATAGTCAAATTAGATAGACGAGAAATTTCCCTCTGTATTGTTTGAAGAATCTATAATTTTTGTCTGTATGAACTTTGTCTTAAAGAGTTAGATTACTCTTCCTAATGTAGTTTTCTTTCAAAATAAAATAAAATTAATGAGTAAACGATTATTGTATTTGATAGATAATATTGTATTTATTGTGATCCTTGTATTTATTATTATTATTATTATTGTAACTAGTTCATGTATAGAACCTATAAAATATAATTACCTTTCTATTTATTTATACTTTAGTTTAAGAACTGAGTCAAATATAATTATACTCTAAAATATTCCTCTTCCTTCAATACTTTGTTGCTACATTGATGGTATTGACATATAACTTTAAGTGCATGGCTTTGTATACATTTTTACCTGTTTCTTCAAAAGCTCATTTTCATTTCTCAAGATATGTTCCTGTTTGAAGCAGCAAAAAGTGTAAAAAAAGAAAGAAAAAGAGGTTAACAATCCATAATTGAACTTTGATCCACTGTTTATCATTCTGAATCTAGTTTGATATTCAGACAAAAAGGAAACAGTACAATTATGTAATTGCATATGAATGTGTGGAAAATAAATAAACACGGTTCTTCAAATTATCTGGTATAAGGTTTAGAATTTCTAGTTATAATTTGTCTCTAATAAAGTGGTATGTTAATGATACAAATTACAAACTGTCCAGTATGTGAATATCTTGGAACTTCAGTGTCAGGTGTTTGGTTAGTTAGTTAGCACCATGAGCTTGTATGGATATAGGGCGCCCTGAAATTTAATATGTTCATATACTTCAATATGAATAAATTTTAATTGCCATACTCAATATGAGGATTTTGAATTATTCTACATCTAAAATTTGAGGCATCGTGCATAGCACCAACATGTTAAACGTGTCCTGTGCATAATTTGCTAGTATGATGAATGATGATTAGTTCTATCCAATTTAGTCAACCTAACTTAACTTTTTCCTTAATTTTTTAGTTTAGAAAGAAGGGGAGGGGAGGGGAGGGTGGGGGTGGTGATCCATCGATATAGGTGGTTATCAAACATACAAAATGGAGAAACTCTGACCAATTGCATACCTTTTTCTTAAGATTCACTACAGATTCCATCATCAATCGCATCTGCATAAAAAACTTCTGTATTAGAACAGTCTTAAATGTAAAAAGGTTGAGATAATGAGAACAACTGCATCCTAAATTGAAATTTTAAAATTTGTTGCCCTGGCTGCAGTTACCATAAGTCAAAAGGCACGGGGAAATCTACATCAGGTAAACTTCAGTTGTTCAAGAGAGAATGGGTTTTCTAAAATAGACCTTTAGTTAACAGCAAAAAGAACTTTGGCAAACGGTTAAACCACAAATTGAGCTTGCAACAGAATGGGGATACTAGTAATGTCATGTATCATTATATAGTTGTTTAAGATGTATCTCTTACACAAAAAAGACTACAAAAATAGAATACTAGATGACAAAAATAGAACAACAAACATAGAAATCACCAGATTCTCTGTATCCAAATCATTTCCTTTCTTTTCTTATGCGCAGAGAGAATTAAGAAAACTATTATTCTGTAAATTGCCATTGACGATACGGTTGATGTGGGTGTGCAAACCATGTCAACGGACTCCATTATATCCTGAAGGGGATTCACCAAGACACCCTATTGCATCCAATTTTATAGAGATTGGTGGGGACGAATCGAACCTAAAGGTTAGTGTTTTACACACGTCTTGGAGAATTGCGCCTTTCATTATTGTTTCTTCTTTCTTGCAGGATCATTACCGTCAATGGTTTCTTTTTTGGTACTTCTTCATTGTTGCGGAGCCATTACCACCAATTTGCACCAACAATCTTTAGGTTGGAGTACCAGCCTATGAAGATTGTTCCTACAATCTTTAGGTTCGATTTTGCTCATGGCAATAATGGCTGCAACTTTGAAGAAGATGGCTTAATATTGTCAAACTTGAGAGATTTGATGGTGAAAAGTTTGTTCGTTGGCAAACGAAAATAGAGTTCCTTCGTACTACTTTAAAGGTGATGTATGTCTTGAACACCCTAAGACTAACAAATAAGGAAGATGAGATCATTGCTAAAACCTGTTAGAAAACAAGAGAGACAATGATAACTACATTTGCATGAGACACAATTTAAATGGTATGTAACACTTTGTTTGATATGTGTCAAAACTCTATATTAAGGTACATGATGGGAAACATAACAAGTAAGAAGTTTCTTGTTAATTGTTTTTATAATTATAAGATGATTGATAGTAGGCCTCTCTTGAAACAAATGCGTGATATTAAATGTATTATTAATATCTACAAACAAACATAATATGCTTATAGATAAAAGTATATGATTGTATCTTCAACCATTGACAAAGTTCCTTTCTCATGGAAAGACTTTAAAAAGTCTAAAACATCTAATAGATGATTCTTTTCTTAAACAATTGAGGCAATCACCTTCGTTTTGAAGAAGAGTATCATAATAAAATGGTACTAAGGATTTATATGTTCAAGAAAAGGCGTATGTAATCGAGGAAAGTACATGGGGGTAATTTCTCTAAGAAAAGGAAGCGATATTTGTTATTCTCGTAGTTTCACAGGACAGTCACAGTAAAATTGCATTTACAACTTTGTTAACTGTTGGATTGGGCTGGAATTTTGTGATCCGGTTCAGGATACATGATTCTTAAATCTGAATGGTTGGATCATTGATTGGTTTCTTGCGTGAGAGATATTTAGTACGTACTATGTATGAAATTTTTGATACTTTCATCTTCTTGATTCTCTATTTGTATGTTTGTTGTTTTAGTTGTTTGGTTAACCGACAAACATGATTTGTGCACTTACTTGAGACTCTTTTGTACTTCTATTTTGGTAATAATGGAAAATCCAAAGACATTGGACTTAACCATAGCTATGTGAAGGATTTAATTGCAAATGGAATGATATCCATAGTCTTTATGAAAGCGTAAAGAAATCTTGCAAATCCTTTGACGAAAGGATTGACAAGGGATATGGTGTGTAAAACACCAATAGGGATGATATGCAAGCCCATATCTAATTGATCACCAATGATGAAAACTCGACTCACACTTGAGTAGCATCAAGTCTTGAGTTCAATGGTGAAAGTACATTATTAGAGTGATTGCAAGTACTTAACAATAATAGATACATCCCAAAGGTTTTAAAAGTACTTGGACCATAAAATAAAAGGGGAAGGTTGAACATTTGTTCTTAATGGACTTATAGCATGTATGTGCTGGAGTGTTTATTTATGGGGCATTTCTGATAAAGTCTACCTATATGGGAGTGAAGTGTGGCCGCTTTTTGGAGTTAAGGGCTTGACTCTTAAAGTTCTCATGAAAAAGATACATGACACAAGACCTTATCAAATGTGTCACTTTAACAATTCGTTCAATGGTACCGAGATTGCATGTGTAAGTTATGCACGCTTGTTCTAATGATTATTTGGTTCAAAGCTTGTCTACCATAATATTCGGGATGAGTGAAACGCATGCCTTACTAAGTAAAGGTTCAAATCGCGAGATACCTTTATCTGAAACCATGTGATTTTCGGAATAATTGGATTTGGATATATTTTGAAAATGGTGGAGGATTGTGAGAGATTTTCAAAATTAATGAAAGGTTGTATTCTTTCATAAAGTTATGTGTCTATTCATATAAAGGTATAAATATGAATAGATACGACTCTTCTTCAAGAGACATGAGATGAGACTCTTCGTCAAGAGTTACGAGATGTAACTCTTCACTAAGGGTCATGAGATGTGACTCTTCACCAAGGGTCATGAGATGTGTCTCTTTGAAAGGTTAAATTTCTTCACTAAAAGACATGAGATGGTCTATAAATAGAATTAATCTACATGCAGAAAAATAAAATACTAGATGACAAAAATAGAACAACAAACATAGAAATCACCAGATTCTCTGTATCCAAATCATTTCCTTTCTTCCCTTATGCACAGAGAGAATTAAGGAAACTATTA
Source organism: Pueraria montana var. lobata (assembly GCA_026413185.1). NCBI lineage: Eukaryota > Viridiplantae > Streptophyta > Magnoliopsida > Fabales > Fabaceae > Pueraria > Pueraria montana. The sequence goes on along the minus strand of CM048648.1, from coordinate 20,127,013 downwards.
TTCTGTAAACTGCCATTGACGATACGGTTGATGTGGGTGTGCAAACCATGTCAACGGACTCCTTGTATCCTGAAGGGAATTCGCCAAGACACCCTATTGCATCCAATTTTATAGAGATTGGTGGGGGTGAATTGAACCTAAAGGTTAGTGTTTTACACACGCCTTGGAGAATTGCGCCTTTCTTTGTTGTTTCTTCTTTCTTGCAGGATCATTACCGTCAATGGTTTCTTCTTTGATACTTCTTCATTGTTGCGGAGCCATTACCACCAATTTGCACCAACAATCTTTAGGTTGGAGTACCAGTCTATGAAGATTGTTCCAACAATATACAACACCATCACTAGAATTGAAGGGATCTTCATAGGATGAACATTTCACCCCCAGAATAATTGGTTCTAAATGATAGTGATTTGAACAGAGAAAAGAACCAAATTAAGCAGTTAAGAAATACCGGAATTTATTTTGATATACTAGTATATCTCAAGCACGCTTTTGTCCTTGAAGTTAAGGTAAATAATAAGCTCATCTTATTTTGTAAAAAAAACAAAGTTATGTTGTTTTCGTTAAGAAAAAGGAGGTCTAAAATCTGTTTGGAAAGAAAGGTAAAAGTGCAGGTGAAGCGGTCTGGGAAGAATTAAGCTTAGGATGAAGTAGTCCCCTCCGGTATTTGGTGTGATAAAGAGTTGAAATTATAGGACAAGTACTTAACTTTCATTCAAGTATGAAGAATGCAGTGGAAGAGTTGAAACTTGACCACTAGCTAGTTCAAACAGGTTTTGATACCTTGCTAAGAAATCTACTCACCTCACAGCTTAAACTGTCATATAAAGCTATTGCATGCCCGAGCAAAGTTTGCTGGCCAGAGTTGGTAAGACCCTGACAAAAACTGATTCTATAAATCTACGACCTGGCTTGAAGATTATTTCCTTGACTCTAGGGATACAGATCATATATCTCGCTTTTCTTCATACTTTGCATCATAGTCCGCATTGTCTGGAAAGCAATGCATTACAGTTACTAAAGGATATCAAGTTCCTATTGTTGGATCTGGCAACATCCAACTCCAACCATCCCTATCCCTACACAATGTCCTCCATATTCCTAAATTGGCTAATAAAATCTTATCTCTATACATCGGCGTACTCAAGATTTGAATTCTGTAGTAACCTTTTTTATTCTCATTGTGTATTTCAAGAACTTGCCATAGGGAGGATGATTGGACTTGCTAACAAGTAGGGTGGGTTATACTTCTTGAAACATATGAAGATTGATGGTGGTACCAACAAAAAGTTGTTGTTTCGTAGTCAATAGGCAAACTTCAAGACTTGAACATCTTCCAAAATTTGGCTTCCCTACAAGTGTCTTGGACACCCGCCCAATAGGAAAGAAAAATAATGTGTTCTATTGGACTAATACCCAAGTCCCCAATAGGTTACCTAGTTGTGTTTTAAATGTAGAACACATGTTGTCTTTCTTTCCCTTTTCTCCTCTAATGTCAAGCCTTCAATGTCGTGTTTTTGAGTGTGTTGCTTTTGTCCATTCTCATAGTCAACATTGTGGTAAGTTGGATCCTAGAGCTGTCAAATGCATTTTTATTGGTTATCCCTCAAATAAAAAGGGGTACAAGTGTTATCACCCTTGTATCATTGGGTGATTATCTCTATGGATGTTACCTTTCATGAAACTAAGTCATTTTATGTCAGCCCTCAGCTTCATGAGAAGAGTAAAGTTGAGTCTGTTATTGAGTCATCACCATTTCTCTATTAACAGGATGTTTAAGAAGTCACTCTTAAGGCCACTCCTTAAGAAGATGTTACCAGTGAAGAAGCCAATAATTAAGCAGAAAAAGGCAGATTGGTTCTATGTGAATTATTGGAAAAAATCCAAGTCCCACATCGACTAGAGATAGTATCAAGATAGAATATATAAGTGGGGGCAACCCTCACCCTACGAGCTAGCTTTTGGGATTGAGTTAGGCACAAACCCACATTCTAATATGATATTAGAGTCTATCCTAGACCCATTAAAAGGGCCACCCACCATATTATCTAGGGGTGTTCATGAACCGATCCAATCCAATCCAATCAAAATCGAATAAACCAAAAATCGAATGGATCGAAAATTGAAAAAGTCAAAATTTTTTATTGGATTGGATCAGATTTCGAATATGATTTTGAAATCCAATCCAAACCGAAGTTATATATACATATATATTTTTATTCATAAATTTATGATACTACTCATGTTTATATTTTTATTTATTTATAAAATTATCACATAACTTATATTTATTTGTGAAACATCTATTTAATTGAAAATATTTTTTTAGTAACTATTTGATTAAAGGTACATAAGTATAATTATTAAGTTATATAAATTTACTTTTAATAGTATATTTGAAGAGTTATACTATTATTAGTTGTTTATTGACTTATAAAGAAGATATTTAATATTTTAAATTATCTTTTATTATGTTTATTATATATATTACCATTTATTTAATACTTTCTCCAAAGAAAAATATAAACAAGACTAAAATCGAAAACTTATCCAATCCAAACCGATTTAAATTGGATTAGATTGGATCAGATTTAAATTTTTTATCAAACCGATTGGATAATTAATTAAGAAAACCAAAGTGATTGGATCAGATGATTTTTCTCTTCAAAACTGATCCAATCCAATCCGCTATCCACCCACCAAACCTAAAGTACTGGGCGTGAGGGGTTGTATTGGGAAAACCCAAATCCCACATCAGCTTGAGATAGTTCCAAGATAGAATATATAAATGGGGGATAACCCTCACCATATGAACTAACTTTTAGGGTTGAGTTAGGCCTTAACTCACAATTTTAAGAGGAATAAATGCCAAAGGCAAGAGAAATCCACTTTGGTCCCATAAGTTCAATTGTCTCAACTGGAGGTAAGTATCCTTGAAAGCATTACTAAGAAAGTTACTAACGACATGCCTATTACTTTGAGGAAAGAAAAAAAATCGTTTGCCAAATATCTTATTTCTCAGTTTGTTTGTACTAACCATTTCTCTGCATAACATTAGAGTTTTATTGCAATCATTGATGCAATCAAAACTCTTACTTTAGTCCAAGAAGCTCTGAAAGATGAGAATTGGGGTCGAGCCACGAATGGAGAGATAAAGGGCATTGGAGAAAAGCTCAACCTAGGAGATCGTTGACAAACCAAAAGATAAGATGGCAACGAGATGTAGGTGGTAATACACTATGAAGTATCAATTGAACAAACCACAAGATTGGAATTGAAGAAAGTCTAGTAGTAGAAAAGTCTCAATACCAGAGATTGGTGAGGAAGCTAATTTATTTATCCCACATTAGACTAGACATTACTTATGTTATTAGTGTGGTCATCTAGTTTATGCACGATCCCCATTAAAGGCACTTACAGACAATTGATATAATCCTTCAATATCCAGGAAAGGGATTGTTTAAGAAAAAGGGTACATTGTCCATAGAGGTATGCAGACTATGCTGAGTTGGTTGTAGATAGAAGTACCACCTTCGGATACTGCATGTTTCTAAGAGGAAATCTAGTAACATGAAGGAGTAAGAAGCAAATTATCGTTGCTTGATTTAGTACATAAACAAAATTTCAAGCTATGGGGCACAATATATGTGAGGGGTTATGGATGAAGATTATTCTTGATGACCTTAAGCTTGTGTTTGGTTGCGAGGAAAGAAAAGAAATGAAAGTGTGAGGAGAGAAAATGAATGAAAAGAAGTGTAATAGAGTTGAAAGAGAGTGGAAAGTAAGATTGTTTAGTTGAAGTGAAAGAGAGTGGAAAGGAGAAGAAATATTTAAATTAAAGTTGTTAGGTATGTATGAAAAGGATAAAAAAGAAACTTAGGCATTAACAAAATGACCATTTTACCCTTTATTAAATTAATCTTTATCAATCCTCCATCCGGTAAATATCGCTACAGGACTTTTTCATTGATAAATGTTCAAAATTCAAATTCAAATGATGTTTGCTATCTAAAGTGCTTTTTTCGTTTTAAGAAACCCACAGTGCATAAAGATATACTTGCATCACATTCTTGGAACAATAGCTTTTTTATTTTCATTGTCAAAGCTGAGTGATGTAGTTTACACTCAATAAATTGAAGTTCGTTCACTGAATATATAGAGTGTAAAACCTTTGCTGATTTGATTCGCGAAAGAGCAGTATGAATCAGTTTCTCTAGTTCCATAAGGTCAGTCACACTCAGATGCTCAAGTTCAGAAACACCAAAGTGCCTGCAATGAAATTTAGATCAGTGATTCGTTCATACCTTAACGTTGCAGGAAGACGAAAGCAAAGGATCACCTTTTGACCAATTGAGAAAACGCTGAACCAGAACAGATATCTGCAATTTCAAAGCGGAGTTCCTGCGACCAAATAATAATTATAATATCAATAATCTCGGTAGTGATATGTTTTTCCAAGCACCAGTTCAACATTTTGCATAATTTGCTTCAAATAATTCCCCTAAAACAACAATATTTTATGTATCACTTTCTTTTGCTCAACCACATTTTAGACTAGAAGAAATTAAAATACAAGTTCGGTGAAGCTAAGCACAATAAAGCATATTTTCATTTAAAAAGAAAGTGGAAAAAAATTGAGAGAGAAAAGCAACAAACAACTTGGATAGTTTGTGTCTTTTCAGTGTATTGAAAACTTTACCTTTATTATAGTAACATTAAGAACTATAACATCGACAACCCTAGCTTTCATATTGAAATTCTCCCACTTAATTGTTTTAGTTCCCAACTTAGCCACTATCTATATGATACCTTGACAATATTAAGTGCTATCTTCATCCTTGTTTACCTTGCAACTGTCATGACTCACGAGACATTTCAGTTCATATATGTTTACAGTGATAACTTTCTAGATGTTCTTATGGCAGCTACAGTTAGATTTTCATTCTCTGTCTTGTATGTGAAGTGCAATATATCTAGCATACATGAAAGCTCCATCATACCTTTGTGTCAGTACCGCTCGCTTCTAAATGATCCCAATATCGCTGCACGACCTCGGCCAAACTGAGTCAAACATTAAATTCACGGAATTTTCATTCTAATATTGAAATAACTAAACAATAAAACGCAAGATATTTGATAGACATGGGTGCAAGTAGATTAACAGGTCTTTGGATATTTATCGTAATACGTAGTTAAAAAGATTAATGTTGGTGTGCATACGAGAATGGGATGAATGAAAATGATAAGAAGGAAAGCATGACAACAATAAAATAGAGAAAATCTCAACCACATAGACCAAGTCAGTCTGAATTTTGAATAAAAAGTATACTTTTCCCCTTTTCTTTAGGAAGAGGAGAAAAGTTTATAACTCCAGTTTAGAACCAAACTCGTCCCATTTTCAAAGCTTGGGATTCAGTTCGTAATTTTTTTTGATATATTAATCCCTTTTTTCAAAGCATGGGATCCTGTTTCCAATTTTTTTTACAACTAACCGAACTGATCAAGGTTTTACAGCTATATTCTTAAGGTATTTGCAAGACTATACAAAGTCTTAGGTTCACTAGCAACCATGTGAGCACTATATTATGGTGGCCTTCAACCATTAACACCTTTTCTTTAGGCTTAATCTTCTTTATATTGTGTTGACACGCCTATTATGGTCAGTTTTATGCATTTTTTTGTTTTCTTATTGGGAATCTGTTGGAAAATATACGTGTGGAAGCAAAAAGTCATAAATCGGTTAAACAAAGAAGAAATATAGGGGAGACATAAAGCTTCAATGCAAAGTTAAGTCCAAATTGCTTTAGGCATTTTGGACAAAGTAGCAACTCTCAAACACAACATCACAAGAAGAATATCAACTCTCTCTCCCGCAACTTAAGACTTAGACAAGCTCATTATGATTTTAACATGGTATTGAAGTTTATATGAACTTGCGGCCCATTGCAAAGATCAAAGGATAGACATCTGGCCTAAGACTTGAGGCAAAAGATAAGACTCAATGAGGAAAATTCAAGCAAGCAGTATAGACCCGACCTTTGAGACATAAGAGAAGGAGAAAGCTCGGTTGAAAAATAAAAATGAATTTATGGCCTTTTAAGACTCAAACTTAAAGTACAAATCTAGAATGAAAAATGAAGGCAAGTCATAATTAGGTTAAGTTAGTTGAACTTAACCGAATTACTGGAAAATAAAGAAGTGAAGACAAAAAGTCCAACATCACTTAGACAAAGAAGAAATATAAGGGGATATAAAGCTTGAGTGCAAAAATTCAAATTACCCTAGACATTTTAGACAAATAGTAACTCTAAAGTAAAATCCCACAAAAAAAAAATGACTTCTATTCTCAATTGACTTCCAACCCAACTGCTAGTCCTGAAGGGATCCAATTTACATAGGTAAATGAATGTTTTAGTTAGTACTAAAGTTTTCATAGGATTGTTTGTGCCATTTGAAGCATACATTGGAACTTATGTTAAGAGTTAAAATGTATATGCAATGTTTTTTTTTTTTTTTTTTGGCTATTGTGTGATTTAGTTATGTTCATGAAAGTTATGTGAATTGATGTGTTGTTTGTTTAGGAGAACGAAACTCAATAGGTGCGATGCCATCTGAGGTGCACGATGCTGAATTGTGTGTTGGTAATTTAGAAACTATACATGAGTTTGCTGTTTGTTAATAGAAAGCAAAACTCAATAAATATGATTATGTCTGAGATGTAGGATGTTGAATTGTGTACTGATAATTTAGAACTTATGCATGTGCTTGAATTGATGCATTGTTTGTTAGTGAAAGGAATAACTCACTAAGTGTGATCCAGTCTCAAATGTAGGATACTAGCTAGTAATTTAGAAAATTTGCATACATTTATTATTTGTTAATATGTTGTTATTTGTTGTATATCCAATGTTAATTTTTCATATTTTGTTTGTATAAAAAATTGACTGATAAATGTTTAAAATACAAGGGTTATGCTGTCGAATTATTTGAGAGTTTGTGTATCGTTCCTATTGGATAATAATTATGTTTGCCATGTAAAGAATGGATTGTAATTGGATGTTTGATAAACTCAATACTTATAGGAAAGAGTTGAAAAATGAGTTTGTTAGTGGAGTTACAGAGTTTGTCAAAACAAGGTAAGGGAACAATTGTACATTTTGTTTGAGGGAGAGATAAAGAGTCATTGTGTGAAGTGTAAATTCTTTAAGTTGTTAACTCCAAGTGATGTGAGGGTTCACTTGTACAAGTCTGAGTTTAAGCCAAACTATTGGATCTAGACTTAACTTGAAGAAGTAAGGCCATATATTCATTGAGGAGGTCCTTTAAGCAGTGAGCCAACGGAGGTGGATGATGAAGATCAATTCAAGTCAATGCATCAAGACGGTGTATAATGCTTTTAGGTCATTCATTGAAGTCCGTCTTGTCAATTTGAATGTGAGAGTTGAGTCAACCTATATGGTAGAGTTGTCCAATCTAAAAGCTCAATAGTTTTATAATATGTTGATGAATGCAAATTAACCTATTTACGAAGGAGCAACCATATCTATGTTATTAATATCTATTAAGTTTTCGGCAGGGTAATCTAATTAACATGTTCCTAAAAATGTATTGACTTTTTTGCACAAATGTTACAAAACAATACTCGCATGGAAACTACTACCAAGTAACGAGATTTGTGTGTAAGTTCAGGTTGAGGGTTGAGAAGATTAATTGTTATGTGAACAATTGCATGTTTTATTACAAGAAAGACAACACCTTAATATTTGAGTGTAAGTTTTGTCAACACGCGAGATATGCTCCTCGAAGGCATGAGGTAGGAAACTACAAAGATGTTCTGGTGAAGAAATTGCGCTATTTTCCAATCATTCCCAAATTACAAAGATTGCATGCATCAATCTAAACAATTGTTCAAATGAAATGACATCATGAGAATAAAAAAAGTTGGTGTTTTGAGAAATTCATTTGATGGGAATATGTCAAACTTTGATGTTTAATTATGCAGAATTTGTAAGTGAGCCAAGAAATGTAAGATTGAGTCTATGTGTTCATGGGATTAAATTGTACATTTAGGCTTCTACTTTTCATACCTGTGTTGCCCGGTACTAGTTACCCCTTATAATTTTCATCCTAAAATGTGCATGAGCAAACCGTACATGTCTTCGACATAACTTACACCTAAACCATCTAACCTAAAAGCCAAGATAGATGTCTACTTACAGCCTTGATTAATGATTTGCAACAATTTGGGATTTTGGCGCATTCACTTATGATATCTCCATAAAACAAAATTTTGTGATGAAAGGGTGCTTAATGTGAACAATCAATGATTTTCTAGCCTATGATATATTGTTTGCATGGAAAATTGACATTTCCTTATTTTATGACAGACATGTCACATTGAAATATTGTACAAAAAACTTGTTGTTTGATTGTCATTGTCAGATCCTCCTAGTAGATTATTCGTTTAGGAGTAAAAGGGCCTTTACAGGAAATAGTGATGTGAAAGACGTGTAACCTTACATGATAGGGGATAAGTTTGTGAATTTGTTTGTGATTTTTCAAAAGTGACAAAGGTTGATTGGCGCAAATTACATGGGTATTATGTAGTTTATAATTGGACTATAACATTATCATGAACATTACAAGCAATACAAAGATTGGATTTATCCTTGCTCTGTGCATGCAAGGACTTGGAGATGCAAAGTTATCCATTTTCGCTAGGTACATTGATGTTAGTATGGGTAGGATGCATGAGATGAAGAGTCATGACTGTCATGCCTTTATGAAGTGTTTACTCCTTATTACCTTTCATTTGTCATCAAAATATGTATGGAAACCACTAATTAATTGAGCTGATTCTTCAAAGATAAATGTTGCAATAAACTGAGGAAGAATTACTTTGTTAGATTGGAGTAAGAAATTCTCATTATCATCTGGAAATTGGAAAGGATTTTTCCAACAAGTTTCTTTGAGTAATAAAACAAGTGTGTTCTATTGTGAATGATTTAATCTAATAAGGAATGAAGACACAAGTGTTTGTCCATTGTATAATAAGGCCTTCTAGAGGTCTTCAGCCTAAAACAAGAACAACCGACCATCACACAAAAGGTTGCAGGTCCTATCTTGAGGTAACATTAGGCCTAGTATGAATTTACTCAATGGATGAGACGTAGGAGGTTGATGGTTCAACCAAGCTTGACATTTGGTTGGAGGTTACTAACAACAAGAGCCAAGGTTGGGTCTATGACACTACAAATTTCTTGCAAGCCGCTATTGTGGTGTGAAGTCGTTCACTCAAGAGTCTTGAGCTTTATGATTAAGCAATGGTGTATCTGACAAGAAGGTTGTTAGAGTTGAGCAAATGGTTGTGATTATTGAAGATAAGGCCAACAAAGTTGAGCAGAAGGTTACAACTGCTGAGTATAAGGTTACTTCTATGGTGTAACATGCTCCTTTATCATGCATGATTACGCTATCGCGCTAGTCAAACTCTTCCATTGAGAGTATGATGCTCACGCATTTACATTATAATGATGATCTGGCAATCATTCATTAGATAATGATGAGGCATGACTATAGACCTTTCTATTCTTTTTTATAACTTTTTCTTGTGTGCTTTTAACACATGTATATATAGGTTGCTTGAGGAACTTACATGGATGAGGATGTGTATCATCATGACAATTATTATTTTTATTTATTTCCATATTATTATTATTCAAATTATGTCTTTGTTCTATTTTTTTTTTATAATTTTAATAATTTTAATTTATGTGTAAGTTTTGTAATATAACAATAATAAATTAAAATTATTTATAAAATACTATCTCTGATTCTACTTATAAGCAACATAGGACAAATCATCAATACCAAAAGAAGTAATTATTACAGTTTTTTTTAATTAATTCTACCATAAATTCAAATTTATTCCAAAAGCATCATTTGTTTTAAGTGATTGTCATGGTGTATAGAGAATAAAGTAAATAATAAAGTAAGGATACAAAAGAAATTTACTTTAAAAACAAGTGATTGTTGCTTATAATTAGGACCAAAGAAAAAGTAAATTTGTTGTTTATAATTAAAATCAGAAGTAGTATAAGTTAGCGTTGTCAGTTATGCTAACACTAATTTCATGTGGCCAAATTAGGTATGTCTAGTTGCTAAATTAGTGTCGACCAAGAAGATGCTAAGATTAACATAAACCTTTTTCAAATAATGATAGCTTCTGGTAGTATAGTGTTGGCCATGACTAGCTTTGATCAAATTAATGTAGTCATGACGCTGACCTTAATCACTGCAAATGTGAAAAAAGTGTTGACTTTCTTGTAGTGCCTATTAACCTAAGGTGCCAATAACGACAAAAATTGTGATAGAGTAGAGGACCTTAGGCCACTATAGGGAAGTAGTCACATCTTATTTTAATGTTGCAGTTGTCGCGAGACTTGCGACTGTTATTTTGGAGTAGCGAAATAGGTGGCATCGGGTTATAAGAGCAACAGATTGAGCATTACATTGATTTTGATATCCTTATTATATGATAATTAATGAAGGTATTTTAGAGATCTAACACTATCAACTTTTAAGTAAGGAAAACTCATTCACTCTTATTCTTTTATCTGGCGCACGTAGGACCGACCTCTGCCCTAACTCTCTTCTTTTTTCTTTAGCAATGCAGACCATTTTCTAGAGATCCACTATGACTTCAACTCCTGCATGTTTCCTTTCTTGTTTTTATGCTTTGTTCTTTTTATTTTTGTTCACTCTTTTTTTCTTTTCTCTACTTTTTTTTTCTTTATTTGCTTTACCTCTTTCACAAAAATTTCTCTCCTCTTCAGGATTTTCTTTTATCCTAAAGCATTTGTTTATCATTTTTAATCATTATTGCCCAACTACTTTGTTTTGCATTTTTCATTGTTCTTCACAATATTTTTTTTTAATTTCCATTACTACCTAGCTATTGGCAATAATTGTATATTATTTTTTTTTCTGACTTTTTGTGTTATCTTTGAATTCTTCCCAGTAGAGCAACTATGGCATATTCTCCTAACGACACACTAAAACAACACATAAAAACAACACTTCAACTGCATTAATGACATCTTGTGCTGCAATGTTCAAGCCTATTGGTGACAATATTGACATAATATGAAAGTGAAATAGCTTAAATGATAAGAACAATAAGAAGAGTGTTACATGTGATTTTTGTGGAAAAACTAGTACCGAAGGAATTACTAGAGTAAAAATAGTCTAATGGAAATAAGGAGAAATGTGAGTACTTGTAGGAAAACACTTGAGGATGTCAAATTGAAGACAACCTATGATGAGGAAAAAGACGAAAAAGATTGAAACATGGAGGGGTTAGAAGATCATTATAAGAAAGATGAGGTGAAGAGAGATTACAAGGCTTCAAAGTGGAAAAAGGCCTCTAACACCATCAACTAGGTCACTTTACCTGCTACCAAGAAGACTATAAATGTTAGAGGCCCCATGGATTTACTTCTATTCAGAAAAACCAAAACAAAATATCTAATTGGGAAAAGCCAAGAGACAAACAAGCATAAATAATGCTTGTCTGAAGGAAGCAAGAGCAAGAACTGTTCAATACATTACTTGATGTTTTTGTAGGAATGAAATTCTATTTGACATTGTGTAATAAAAAAAAAGTTTTAAATTGATGGTTGAGGCTATTGTAAACTATGGTTCCAATTTAAAGGCTCCTAGCTATCACGAGATGAGAATTCCACCACTTAATAGATGAAATATGGATGTTCAATTATGTCAAATGTTGGGACAAATAGGAATAATAGGACGTCAATTAATTTTTTGGTAAATTATTTTAGGATCAATATGTGTGAATAATGTTGATGCTTTTACATACATGAAGACTATAGAGAAATTATTTGAGCTTTTGGAAATCCTTGTTAAGATTGGAGAACAGAATTTTTTCAAGTGGTCACATACAATGGGAGTAATTATGTTTTGGTAGATAAGAATTATTCTTAATGAAATTTTATAATTATAATATGTAATTGTTACTCATTTAATTTTGGCTTAAATATCTTTTAAGTCCATGATAAATTACCGAATTTTGATCTGGGTCCCTATTAAATTTTTTCATTGTTCTGGGTCCTTGATAAAGAAAAAGTTTTGCTATGAATCCTTGCCGTCAGTTAAGTGATGACGTGTCAGTTAAAAATTTTAAAATGCGATTTCTGATTGCTCAAAAACCGCTAGTATTCGTTTAGAAAATTAAATTACAATTTATGGCGGCTTTTAATCAATTAAAGCAAACAAAACACACACATGCAGAAGAGGCCACCTTCCCTCACTGACGTGGCGAGCTTTTATTGGGCCATTGATTCGTAGCAACACACAAACACATCTCTCTCGAACCAACCTTATGTGCGAAGGCTTCTCCCTTACCACCATCTCCGGTGTTGAGTAGAACTGCTTCATCGTCGCTGCCCAGGTTCAATCTCCGGCATCGAGCATAACCACTTCATCGCTGCTACCCAGGTTCAATCTCCGGCGTCCAGCAAAACCGCCTCATCATCACATCCCAGGTTTAGTCCAATGCCAAGATCATGATTTTCCGCCTTGAAACTCAGATCTAGGACATCCTCCACCCAAGACCGCACTACCATCGCCTACGACAACGCCGTCGTCACCTTCCGCACAGCGCCGCTGTCTTCACCTTGAAGAGCAAGTATTGATGGTGCACCAAACATGCATCAAAATGCCGCTATCTTCACTAAGATCTATTCCTATTTTTTCTTTTTCTTTTTTAATTTGGATCTATTTTTGTTTTCTGGGAGCATATTAGAAGATTGTTGTTTTTAAAGTGTTTAAATGTTGGGTTAACTTAAAAAACCAAAGATCATTTCTTCACTGAGGTGATGCGGTTTCACCATTGTCCAACAATTTTTATTTTTATTTTTGCCCTTTCTTTCATTTTTTTCCATGTTTTGTTGTCTTGTTCTTGTGAAAAATAAGAAATGAGAAATAGGTATTCTGAATCAAGACTCTGTTGATTTTTCATATCTAAGTTTTGTTGATGTGGGTTTCAGATCTAGGTTGTTCATTTGTGTTTGTTGTTGTGTTCTTGGATTGAATCTGGCTTTTTGTTTTTTGGTTTGGTGTAGGGATTGGATAAATTTATTTTATTTTTTACACTAAATAAGCAATTTCTGGCGGTTATTAGCCGCCAGAAAATGAAGACCTATTAAATAATTAAAAATTAACGGAAACGTCATCACTTAATTGACGACAGGGACCCAAACGAAAACTTTTAATATATCAGGGATCCAGAACAACGAAAAAATTTAATAGGGACCCAGACCAAAATTCAGTAATTTATCAGATACCTCAAACATATTTAAGTCTTTAATTTTATTAATTTTGATATTTTTAGGCAAACTTTTACAAGCCAAGAGACCAAAATTGTTTTGGACTTCATGTGTTGCACATTATCTAGAGTTAATGCTAGAAGATATTGGAAAGATTTCTAAAGATAAAAAGGTTATACAAAAAGGCAGCAAGCTCTTAAGGTTCATTTACAGTAATTTGTTGGCTTTGAACATGTAACACCTCAAAAATTACAACTCAGTAAGTAAGAACATGAGAGATTAATTAGAAATTAATGGGGATGTAATTGCTTGTTTTAAATAAGAAAAGAATATACTTGGAATAATTAAAATATAGTTATTAATTAATTGAGCGATTAAGAAAATAAAGGAAAATAAATAATATAGTAATTTCTTTATAAGGATCAAATAGGAAAAACATTTATAAGAACATAGACGTAAAAAGTTCTCTGCAAGTAACTTCCTGTAATTAATTCTCTAGAATTAATTCTCGGTGGTTACTTTCTCTATAATTTGTCTGTAGGTCTGTTTATAAAATTCTATGTAAGTGAGCTAGTCTGCTTTATTTTATTTAAAATGGTAATGTGCAGTGTGATAAGTATTTAAAATATTTAATACTTAGATTCATCTGTATAATTGTCTGTTGGTTTGTTTTAGATTTCTGTGAAAATAAAATAGTTTGTACTATTTTATTTGAGTTGAAAAAAAAAATAGTGTGATGAGAATTCAAGTTTTAATTATTTGGTTTCATCTGTGATTTAATTTCTTGAAGTAATTGAGAAGGAAAACTATTTCTCTGTGGTAAATATTAGAAATAAATAAATGCGATATTGGTTACTTCGAATTAGTCTTGAAATTGACTGAAAAATCGTTTTGAATCGTTTTTGAAATCTGAGACTTGCACGCCACGTTACTTTTCGTAAAATTCATCTGTGAAACGATTACTTCACAGGGAAAATTTTATGAAAGCTACTAAAAAGTTTTTATTTCAAAAGATTTCTAAAAAAAATTAATTAATTAGGAATTTCAAAGTTAGTAAAAAAAATGCATTTCCTTCCTATTACACAGTGTATTTCTACACTATGTAAATTGAAGCTAGCACCTAAAACATCAAACCAACTACTCTAATCCAATTAAAAGCATTCAGCACACTCACTCCCTAAGCTACACGGCCACACACACAAACACTCCCTTAAACCCATTCATTATCTCTCTCAAATCTCACAAAATCAAACCATCACATCACTCTCATTTTAGCCTCACTTCAGCCAACTGAAATAAGATTTTGTCCTCCCTCTCTCCTCCCCTCAGCTGGTTAAAACACACACACCCCACCAAGACTCCATTTTTGCTCTCCTCTCAAGCTTTGCATGTCCTAGAGAAAGCCACCAAAAGCCAAAGTTCCTTTGGAGACTATTGATCCTCTCTTCACCCTCTTTCATGTGAACCAATTTGAAAGGTAAGATGACTCTTTGTGAATTCTAAAGTGGCTGGAGGTTGGAGGATCCATCCACCTTTGCATGAAATGTCTCCCTTGTGAACTGCACTTGTGAAAAAAAATGTTTGCATGTGTGTGTTTGAGTTTGCTTTCTAAAAATCTTTTTGGCAGTAGCTTGTGGCTGTGTTCAAAAACTTATCTTCATCTCTTTACTCTTAAAAAATTCGTGGGATAGCTCCAATACAAAGGAGACCATGCCCAATTTTTGTTAGAACCTATTTTTAAACTCTCATGCATTTTTCAAAACTCGAAAATTGGTGTTGGCAGTGGCTATCTCACGTAGAAGCCCCGGACAATACTTATGTTTTTGTGCATAACTTTTTATCTAGCCGTTAGACTTTGATGAAACTTGTCCTCAATTAAAGTAGACTCAAAATGAACCAACTTTGCTTTTGAGACCATTGCATTCCGTGACATGTAATGGGGACTGTTCTGCTTGTGGAAAGTGGTTCGGGCAAGGTTTGGTGTTTGAGCTTTTTACACCAAAGTAGTGACCATTTTTGAAATATAATTTTTGTTCCTAAAACTAGACGAACATAGCTTTAAAATGATATATGTTTCAAAAATTTTCATCCACAATTACTAATTTAACAAATTTGGTTAAAACAGAAAACATGCATGAATTCCAAATTTCGAACCTGAAACAAAGGTCTTAGAAAAGAAATTACTGGAAAAAATGTATGAGGAATTATGATTCAAGTTTTACCTTTTCTAAAAGATGTGAATGTTAGCTTTTTGCCATAAAAATTTGAGTTAAAATCTCATTTGGAAAGTTTGAGAAAATTACACATCTTTGAGGTATGCTCACTGAGAAAAACATACTAACCTTCGAACTTCTAGGAATTTTAATAACTTTTGTAGATTTAATCTAAGAGTGTGAGATACCTTTTTGAAAAATAGGTCTTAAGGGCTTTAAATTGATATAAGAATTTCACAAAACAAAAATCGTTTGCTAAATTAATTTTGAATAGAGATTAAGTGCTGCCAAAAAGGGATTCTGTCTTAAATTGCCTTTGAAATGTGACATTTGAATTATGGTATATTGAATGTTTAAATTAATTATAATTGAGTGCATGTAAGGCAGTAGGTAAATTTTACCCTTTCCTTAAATGATTGTAAGATCCTTAGAATGCGAACCTAAGGCATCTCTGTGCGTGTGATTTGTGTATTTTGAAATGCTCTGTGGTACAGTTATGTGAATTGTAGTATGAATTGTATTTTTCTGTGATGTCTGTGTTCTGTAAGCATAAGACTCGAACGTGAGTGCTTATGTGAACTATGACTTTGTCCTAGTAATCCGAGCAATTTTGTCGGCAATAATAAAAATATAAATTCCAACAGTGAGAACAATTAATTTAGACTTAAGAATTAAATTATTTTATATGCTTCATAAATGAACCTTTTATTTGTGCTTTAGACTTAGATAAAAATTCTAGGACATTTGCGTGGAGAAATTGTCGGTAAGTATTAATTATTAAAAACTTTAAAAATTGAGAGGGTAAGACACAAATAAAATGTAATAAAGAATCTTGATAGACGATGTCGATATACGCCTTGAGAGTCATGCAACGAGGAATACGCGTGTACGACGGACTTACGAAGGAAGTTGCGTGAGACAATTCCTGCTGAGAGAAAGATGCAAAGATATTGGCGGAGATCAAACGACGTGGTCACCAATAGGTGATGGAGACAACTGTCTAGTATGATATATTTTTGTTGGAGCCAGGACAAAGTCTTAAGCTCGACGTCGATTCAATTCATCTTATACCACCAGCAGCGGATAATCTCCATGTGAGAGTGTGCAAGGAGTAAGTCATCGGAGTATGAATGACCACAGATTGGTACTTGGGAGATGATCGTGAGGCATTACGACCTTGGAGGGTAGGCGTCGAGTTGTGACATCGTTCACACAAACCGACTTGACGACCCCTAACAATAACCACGAGAAATTCTCAGTTGGTGAGAGCCCACCTTATACCAGGGTGATGGTGTACTCCCAGCAGTTATTCTCCTTAATATATGTAAGACCACTGAGTTCTGAGAGTTCCAGTGGCAGTTGGCCAGTGTGTTATAGTTTACAGATAAAAGTCATGGAAACGGGTAGGTTCCGAGTGTGAACATTAGAGAACCACACCGCAGTGGTTAGCAGGATTATGTGTATGACTTTCAAAGTCGTTATGTGTGGTTTGCTTGATAAAGTGAAGAGACTCACCCTTACATTTTTGTTTTAGGAGTCGATGTACCTGTAGAGATCACAAGGTGGTCATCCTCATTTGTTTCGTCACTCTCATCATCATCTGTCTTTTCGGAGTGTCCTTTAAGAGTTCATTGATACCCGCTACTATTTCTGATGCCACACCATCCGAGGCGTTCACGTTGATTCGATGCTTCCATCCTTTCACCAAACCCTCTTACGTCAAAGAATTGGAGACGTAATTGGGTGAGAGTTAGTCAGGGGGATCCGCCGCTAGTCATGAAGTTAAGGAGCAATGAGTCTTAGGATTTTGAGGAAGATTGGAGAACCTTGAGAAAGATTCCGTGAAGGATCCTGTGGACAATGACCACTGGATTCTCTCCTCAGGGATCTTGTCAGAGGCCCTCCGCCATCCCATTTCTTTGGATTAGTCTAACATGCAGGGTTGGATTTAGAGATGATTGCTCTGAGACTAGATTTTTCTCTTTTATGTATTTGAATACGGGTAGACCTAGGTTTCAAATTTTACTATGTATATTCAGTTTTCATACTCTATTACCCTATGTATTTGGTATATACCCTGAGCAATGTGTATATGTATATATGTTACTAATGTGTATATGTATATATGTTACTATTGCTCCGGAAAACATTTTGATCTATAAAATTCTCTATTTTATGCATATGTGTATACTTGATAACTAACCAAATTATCACGTGTTCTTTATTTTATTAATTCGAAATTAAGTGCCCATTTATGTTTGAAATGACATTGCAATTAGTTTCTTGCGAACGTAAATAACTCATTTTAATTACTAAGTGGAACACAACTTTCAAACTTAAAATTTACATAAAACTTTGTTTAACAATTTGGCAAAATTCCAACTTACATTTTTACAATTACATTTGATTTGCAAAATTAAACAAACTTTGGCGCTTTGTAAAATGAATAAATAAATAATCTCTTCTTTCTATTACGAGAATTAAATAAAGTAACACGCCTATAAAATTAAAATGAGTTTAAAATGCAAATACATGTAAACCTAGATTTAGGGTGTTACAGAACACCATAAGGAAGTTAACTACCAAGTCAAAATTGGTGAGACATGGAGTTACAAGGTTTACTACCACATTCCTTACTTTGCAAAGATTGCATAATAAAAAAACCAAACTTTGGAGGATCTTTGCTTCGGATGAATGGTTGGAGTCTAAGGTAGTTGAAGATTCTACGGGGAAGAAAGCATCAGACATTGTTCTTATGCCATTATTTTGGAATAATGTTATTTACACTATGAAGGCTATAAAGCCTCTTATCTACATGCTGATGTTGGTTAATAATGAAAAAGACCTATAATGGGTTACATTAATGAAGCAATGGATAAGACCAAAGAGACAATTCAAAAAGCTTTCAATTAATGGCAATGAAGACAAGATAGGGAAATTTTTGCAACCATTAATAGAAAATGGGAATGCCAACTTCATCTCCCATTGCATGTAATAAGTCATTTTCTAAATCTTGAGTACTTTTATAACAATCCTAGCATTGAGAATGATGGTGAAGTGGTGGAAGGTCTTTACCAATGTATTGAGAGACTTGTATAACAACGTTTTCACTAAGTTGCCAATATATAAAAGGGTTGGAGGCATCTTTGGGATGAGTGTCGCAGTAGAGTGGTGGAGGATGTATGGAATACATACACCAAATTTGCAATATCTTGCCATTAAAATGCAAAGTTTAACTTGTAGTTTGTCAGGATCTATATGAGCATAATTGCAATACCTTTGAGCATGTAACTTAATATGAAATTATTTAAAGTTTTTACTAGAGTTTCATACAATGAATTATGAAACTAATATTCATATTTATTAAATAGATTCATTTGAATAAGAGAAGTAGGTTGGAGTGTTGAGTATAACCAATATCTTAAACAACACCATGAGTGTCATGATGTGGTTGATCCCATTCTCTTAAAAAGACATTGATTTTTTTATCAGCTAAATCAAAATTATATTAAAAGGTACTAGTTGTACCAAATTATACACAAAGCAAAAACATTCCTCTATAAATATCAACTAACCCTCCCAAATTGGTTAATTTGCATTTATATTTGCATGTGAAAATAAATGCAAAGTAACCAATTGTTATCATCCCACCACTTAGACCCTTTGTATATCAAACAGAATTACATGCAACAGAACACTATGCATGGCGTAAAAAACTAAATCAACATGTTACACGGCCACTTGGTAAATCATCATACCACTCGTTGACATAGCTTATAGATTCTGAATTTGTACCACTTAAGCTTCTTCCTTAGAGGGACGTGTTCCACCATCACTTCAACCTCTTTTAAGATATACAGCACAACCAATCCTATGTTTAATTTTCTTTCCTGCTATGTGTCTATTACTTGTCCTGCACAGAGTCCCCAATCACAAAAAAACAATATGTGCTCTTGATTATCCCACCATACAAGCACCAGGACTGGAGCACCACTGAACATAAGAATAATCAAAGCTAGAATCACAGCACCTCAACCAAGTCCACGTCTGGTATAGAATTTGTTGTATAATATCATCCTTTTGAAAAAAATTTCCCCTAAACACAATGTCATTTCTAGTCTTCCACAAAACCCAAGTAACACCACGCCATATATCTCCATCTAGAATTCACCTTTTTCCTTTCAAACAGCAAAACATGTTGCCAAAAATGCAGAATAAGATCCATTGGAAAAATTGTTTTCACATTCAGCCAAGCACAACAAGATTTTCAGATATCATCAGCTTTATTGCACCCAAAAAGAGTATGAGCCACTGATTCTTCCAGTGTTTCACAGAAAGGGTATCTTGAATCACCACCCGGGATTTGTATATTTCTTCTCCTACAATTCTCCATAGTTGGCAGCCTATTTCTCATAGCTCTCCATATGAACACATTAACTTTTGGAGGAAGTTTAATATTCCACAAAGATAAATCTCTCCAGGTTGATTTCCTGAGACAAAATTGAAGAGAGTAAAGTATGCTTATTGCACACTATAATTCCCAGATTGGTCATGTTTCCACCGCCAAGAATCTACTACTTCTTTTTGCATCTGCACTTCCATAATCACTCCATGTATCCTATCCACCAGATGATTCTCCCACTCAAACCATTCTCTCCACCAAATCAAGGCCTATTTCCATACTTCCCCATCCCAAAATCCCATATTTCCAACTTTATCCTCCTTTTGCAAAGAATTTAAAAACAACCTTGGAAATGTGATTGCCAAAGGTTGTTCTCCCACCCAAATGTCACTCCAAAAGTTTATTTTGTCACCACTTCCAACCTTCCACTCCACCATAAAATCAAACCACTTATTTTCACTCAAACCCCCATATATCTTGGTTAAATCTCTCCACCATATAGATGATTTTTTTATGACCTCTTCTTTTAAAAGACCCTTCCACCCCCTATATTTTGACTTCAACACCTCGCTCCACAAGTCACCCCTCTCATTCATGAGCTCCCACCTCCACTTTGCCAAAAAAGCCTAATTGAAAGTAAAAATATTTTTTATCCCTAATCCCCCATGGCTTTTTGGTTGACATATCTTTTCCCAACTCTCCCATGCTACTTCCTAGTTCCTTGACCACCCCCCCCCCCCCCCCAAAAGAAAGATCTTTGTTTTTGAATAAGGATTTCACCCACCAATTTAGGAACTCTAAAAAACGAAAAATAAAATAAAGGTAAAGAGGATAACACTGAATTGATGAGACACACCTTACCCGCAAAAGATAAAACCTTATGTTTCCAACCCGACAATTTTTTTGTGAATTTGTCAACAATAGGTTGCCAAGTCTCCACTAACCTAGGGTTTGTACCAATAGGTATTCCTAAATAAACAAAAGGTATATGTAGTGATTTACAATTCAACAAGTATGCATACCTCTCCATGTCCACCTTATCCACCCTGATGGTTCCAAATCTACTCTTAAAAAAATTAACTTTTGAGGCCGAAAACTAACTCAAAGATGATGCTTTTAATTGTTATCACATTAGCCAATGAAGCATCTCCCAAAAAGATTGTGTCATTTGCATATTGAAGAAGATTCACTTGCACATTATTGTCCCCAATGCAAAAGCTTGTGAATAAATTCTTTTGTATTGCTTCTCTCATCATTCCACATAAGCCTTCTGCAACAATTGTAAACAAAAAAGGAACTAGTGGGTCTCCTTGTCGCAACCCCTTAGTCACCATGAATTCCTTAGTTGGACTTCCATTAACTAGAATGGAAATCCTACTACTCACCAAGCAACCCTTTATCCATTTTATCCACCTTTCATTAAATCCCAGTCTATTGAGCATATACAATAAGAACTCCCAACTTACCGAATCGTATGCCTTTTCATAGTCCACTTTGAAAATCAAAAGCATTTTTTCTTCAATCTCTTTGCTTCCTCCACCACCTCATTTGCCACTAAAGCACTATGCAACAAATATCTCCCACCCATGAAAGCACTTTGTCTTTTGTCAATCACCTCTTGTAAAACTTTCTTGAGTCTATTTGAGAGAATCTTAGCCACAATTTTGTACATACATCCAACCAAAGAAACAGGCCTAAATTCTCCCAAATGTTGTGGCTCTTCCATTTTGGAATGAGAGTAATGAATGAGGAATTGCATCCTCTTAGAAATACACCGTGCTCATAAAACTCATTAAGAAATCTCATAACATCTTTTTTAACCACACACACTCCATAAAGCTTTTAAAGTTGATACCATCCGGGCCCGAGCTTTTTGAGTTCTCACACTTCCAAATCGCTTCCTTGACCTCCATTTCTTCAAATCTAGCCAATAGCAACAAATTATCTTTCCTTGATATTTTCTTGAAGCACACCCCTTCCAACTTTGGCCTAGATGACTCCATTTCTCTAAATCTCAATTCAAAGAATTTTTCCACTTCAATTTTCACTCTCCAAGGATCCTCTACCCAAACATCTTCAATTAGCAACCCCCTTAATATGCTCTTCCTTCTCCTCCAATTTATGCAAGAATGAAAAAATTTAGAATTACGGTCACCTTCAATTACCCATTTGAATCTTGATTTTTGTCTCAACAAGGATTCTTTACAAGTGGTCACCTTCCAAAATTCCTCTTTTAGCTCTCTTCTTTTAACAACCTCCTCTTCATTAAGTTCCACTAGATCTTCCTTTTCCTCCAAATTGTTCATTTCTTTTTCAACTTCTCTTTGTCTACTTTCCAAATTTCCAAAATGATCCCTATTCCAATTCTTTAGTTCCTTCAACTTCTCTGAGTACAAAAGCTCCCTAACCTTTAACTTTCAATCCTTCCCAAAAAATTTCCACATACTTACTAAACCCCTTATCCAAGAACCAACAATCAAGGACCCTAAACGGTTTAGATCCCCAATCAACAATATTATTCTTGACCAAAATTGGACAATGATCGGAAACATTCCTATCAAGAATATATTGTGAGCACTCCGGCCACCCAAAGGTCCATTCTCTTGTAACCATGACTCTGTTAATCCGACTGCTTGCTCTACCATTTGGGCGGTACCATGTAAAATTTCTCCCCACCTTTAGGCATGTCTTCCAATCCCATATATTCAATAAAAACATTGAACTCCCTCCCTTCGCCTACACCACCATCTTCTCCACCAATACCAACCCTCTCACATGATCTCCTTACACTTAAAGTCCCCCAAGACACACCAACAATGAATAGAACTATTATCTTTTTTCTCCCTCAAAATCTCCCAAATTCTTTTATCCACTCTATCATTTGTTGCATATATATTTACTATTATGACCTCCTTCCCATTTTCTTTCCATATACCCTCCATCCCCACATATGCTTCTGATACAAATTGATTCCTTAATTGAAAACAATTCGTATCCCATATACATAACAAACCTCCTGCACTACCCACCGCCGGTGAAACAATCCAATCCATCTCATCATTTCCCCAAATATCTCGACACAAACTACTATCTACCACCTCCATCTTTGTTTCTTGAATACATAACATTTGCAATTCTTCTTTTTGCACCAACTGTTTAACAAATTTCTTCTTTACCCTCCCCCCAACCCTTTAACGTTGAATGATAAGATCTTCATGATGTTTCTTCTCTTCTACCCTCCAATGTCTCTTTTGCACTTCCAATAGTCCATCTTGGTCTCTTTTTTCCATTTGCCTTATCTTTTCAATCATCTGATTCTCATCCCCATCAAAAGATACCCCTATCTCCTTACCAAATTCCCACAGCTTCTTCGCCCTGACAAATCATTTTCGATCCACATAAGGCGGTTGCAATTGTGTATGCAACTATCCGACAACACATTGCTCAAGTTGGATTGGCTTTTCCTTTTGTCATTCATGCTCCCTGTATTAGAGACTTTTTGTGAGCGTGCTACTTTACCACTCTCGCAAGAAGTTGAGCCATCATCGTAAATTGAGTGGCTCCTTATGGGCCCACGAATCAGTCCTTTTCTTAGAGGCCAAAACCTGTTTCCTTCCCCTTTAGGCCTATGAATCTCTTCCTCTTGTGCTTTCTCATTGTATCCATTATTTGCTCTTCCGCTTTCTCCCATTGGGGCAACGGTATCTTCTTGTTTTGTTTTTGAAATGTTCTCATCTCTTGATTGACTTGCAACATTCTCTTTTGTACTAAAGACCTGTTTCAGACTTCCATTGGGCCACACATCCTTTTGCTGGTCCACCACTTCAACTTGCCTTTTACCTTAACAACTTGCTTTTAGCTTTTAGTTTCAGCCTCGTTGCCTTAAAACCCCCACGTGCCTTCTGTTATGGATCACCCTTTTAAGTGGCTTTGAACGTGTCGTCCATTTGGCCATACTCCTTTTGTCCATCTATTTCTCCCTTTTTCATGTTCACAGCTTCCCCATCACATGCCACAAGCCCTTCATCTTTCTCCTGATTTACGCAATCTCCCATACTCTGTGACTTCTCTCCCCCGCATGTCATTGAGTTGTACTTTTCACCCTATGTATCACCCTTTTTTTGTCCTCCAACCATACTTGTTACCTGCTGGTTATTGCCCTCCGGACTAATTTTTGAAAACTCCACTGTTTCCTCCATCAGAGAGCCATCATGCTTCTGTTCCACTCCGTTTTCATCTCCTTCGTCTTCTTCTTCGCCTTGATAAAAAACATCATCTCTATTTTCAGAGCTTGAAGAGTTTGTATCTAGACCAATAAGGCTTCTCATAGAATCTTCTTTTGAAACATTGCTATCTCTGCCCCACCTCCAGCATACACATGCATGACTTTTCAATGGGATTTCCTCTACCGCCCTTTTGGTATAAACATGGCCGTTGATTTTAACTTTCTCGGTGTATAGAATGTTGTGGAGACGAGATTTGCACCAACACTCTTGCCACATCTACTTTCTCCATATCACTTGTATCTTTATCAACAGTCACATAGGTTCCAAATGAACTCACCAGCTTCGAAAAACACTCCTCTCCCCATGCCTGTAGAGGAATTCCATAACAACGAATCCAAGCTAGTCTACTCCCCAAAGTTATCTCCGCACTCCACTTCTGTATTGAATGAAAAATAGAGAACAACCCCTCCTTGTCTTCTTTGAGTTTCTCAGATATAGCTTCCTCCTCTACCCCTGACAATAACACCATATCATCCCCTAAATATTTCATTTTCGGCTTTCCAATTTCTTCAAATAGAAACACATCACTCAACCTATCATACATTGTTAGATCTCTCAATCTACCTATCTAGCTGTCTTCTAACCACCCTTTGTTTTTCTCTTCCACTTCGATCTCCTTTCCCCACCATCTCTCCTCCTTCTTCTTGTCTTATGTTCCCACTTTTTCTCTCCATCTCATATTACCTTTGTTGTTTCCATTTCTTATCACCTACACGGAGGATTTGTCACTAGCATTTTCCTTGAGTTGTTTTTGTTCCAACGTTTTGCTAGATGCGCCCTGAACCCCTTCTGTTTGTCTCCCATAGCCCCCTCTTCTCGCAACATTATTTCCTGTTAAATCTCCTCGTGGCTTCTCAAACTTCGGGAAGTTAACATTCATTTTGATATTGCCAATACAAATTTTATCTAACTGTTCCTCCAACTCTTTCACATTCAGTACATCAATGAATCTTACAAAACCAAACCTATTACCCCATTTATCCCTCCTGTTAGCAATGTACACACCCCACACCTTTCCCCATCTTTGGAAAATCTTCCAAAGATCTTCCTCATTGAAAGCCTTCGGAAATTTGGAGTAGAAGAATGTAGAGATTCTTCCATTCCTCTTTGTTTCGAACCAGTTTCCCTTTCCCTCTCTGTGTATACCCCTTTCTCTCTCTAGTTTCCCTCTCATCTCTCTTGCACAAGGATATATTTTATATATATGTTGCTATAGACTACAGTACTCAGCACCATTATTAAAAAGACATTGATGATAACAATGAATGGTTAGTGAGAAAATTGGGTGAAGATGGTGAAGAAGCTGAAGATGATTTGGTTTTCATAATGATACTTTGACTTGGAGAGGCAACTACATCTAAGAAGGGAAAGGAAAAGGAAGTGGTGGAAGAAGATGGCAAAGAACTAGAAACAAGTGAAGATGAAAGAGAGGAAGAGATATACAATTCTAATACTAGTGAGAGTGATGAATAAGGAGACATGAATCTTGAAGAGGATAAAGATTCCTATTAAGGAGATATTGTATTATAATTTTAATGATTAATACTTTAGTTACTTCAAGCTTTAGAAGCATAGTTTTCTTTGTCATTGACTTTTGTTGTTATCTACTTGTATGTTTTATTTAGGTGTTGTACTTCATTTTTTTATTATTCTATTTGATAACTATTAAAAACTTTCTTAACTATGCTTATTAAAAGTACCATTTATTAAACTTCTTAAACCATTTGCCTTATTCAAAGACCCTTATTACACAAGACGGTCTAGTTCAGTTGGTTGAACATGGTGCGTGAATTATTGTAAATTAACCTCATAATACTTGAGTTCGATTCCTATAGATAAAAAAAATACTATTACACATCAATTTACATACCACTTTATCCAATATTTATTCAACATTTTTATAAATTGTACGTGTATTATGTATAGCAATTGCAAACTTTTAGTGCAAACCTACAAGACATGATTAATCGTTGCCATAATTTGATTTAGGAGCATTTATTAAATTACACCAAAAAAGCATTTTCTTCAGTAAGCGTTTGGGACCCAAGTTGCATGTGCCTAACATGTTTAGGAAATTTTATTTAAAAAAAATTGAAGTTCTTTCATAAAGTAATATAAAAAATTATTACTTCCATTAAAATAAATTTATTTAGACACGCATTTATGCCAATTATTTTGAATGGGATTTTCTCAATGTTTAGGGCCTCCTTGAATATTGCTAGATATAAAAACATCAATGTACTTTTATCCAACAACTTGAGCTTAGTTTTAGGTTGTATAACATAATAAATAGATGAATGCTAGCAACACTCTCTTTCTTACACTCGCTCAATGATTGATCAAAATTTATTAGAAATCACCAATTTTGGCGGTCCTATGTTTAAATCAAGAGAGATAATCATTAAATGAGATGTGAGATCCACCAAAATTGATGGTTTCCAATAAATTTCAACTAATTATTGAGCAAGTATTAGAAAGAGACCGTTAAAGACAGTGTTGCTAGCATTCCTTAAATAGATATTAGAGTATATATGACTATCCTCTCTAGAGATGTAATTTAAATTTGTTGCTCTCATTATTCTAAGCAAAATATTTTAGAACAAGGTAAGATTAGCTTATGTGTTGTCTCATGTTATACATAAAACCATCTAATAGCTTAAATTCTTGGAATAATTAGTTCATGATATGGTATTAGAGACATGTGATAGATGTAACATAAAATTATTAAGTTGTTTTTACCTAAACAACTTAAGGTGTGAATCAACACATATTCGGATTCATTGAAAATCCTTTGTGAAAGTAGGATTTCCAATCAACGTGCATCGAGAAGTGGAAATGTCATCAAACACACTAATAAGCTTTTGGAATAATTAATTAAGAAATGGTATTAAAGACTTCTTCTATTCGAAGTATGGATAGTGGTGGTCCAAACTCAATGACTAATAGGCCTGGATCAATAAATGATTTGCCTTGAAGTTGTGAGGGTAGTAGTCTGGACTCCTTGAATAGTTGAACCTAATCTGCATGAGCAGTGGTAGGAGTCCCTGCAAAGGCACTCCGATGCCAAGTTAATGAAGAACTCCACGCAAAAGCTAATAGTAATAAATGTGAGTAATTATAACACAAATGCCAATAGTATTTAAAGGAGTGAGGATGGACTGGATTTCTATGCTTGAGGCCTATGAACCGAAGAAAGAAGTTATATGTTGTTCTTGGAGTAACATAAAGTGACTTTAATCTCAGAAATTGTTCGCCATGGTCAACATTTTAGAGGAAAGGGACTTGGATCCAAGTTGGGTCGTAGCTAGGCCTAATCCATAATAAGAGTAATGATACTTGAACACTCATTTATTTTAAGCACCCCACCAACACCTATTGTTTCTCTCTATCTATCTTCTTATCACATCATAAATCCTGTAATACCTAAATTTTTCTCTCTTTTTTCACTCTCTTACTAGGCGTCTAATATCATTCAAGGTGTTCATTTATCTTTTTTTCTTCTTCTAAATAGAAGTGAACAGTTAAAATTTAGTACAAGGTGTGTAGACTTGAAAACAGTTCATGCTCAAGCCCAAAAGGCTTTTGTCTGAAAGAATATGTTGGATATAAAACCACTCAGACATTTTTATGTAACAAATGACGCTTCAAGCCCATATTAAACTTGTTTGACCTTCCTTCCATCAGATTTACTGATTATCTTTTTCCTCTTTCTTATTTTTTAGCTTTTTATTTATAAGCAAAGGATTTATTAAATAACTAAGTGATAAGTGATAGCACAAGGAATACCCACTTATCAAAATGTAGAGAGTTACAACAAAAATAAATCAAGGCTAGAGTTATCCACACTAAAAAAACCCTTCCCCAAAAAGCCAAATATTGAAACCGCAACGCGACATAGAATTCTCCTATCCAAGATCATTCTTCTACTAAAATGTGCAGACCCGATCAAGCAAATTAATAGAATAAATGTGCAGATCTTCTGCCACGTCTATGGTACAGGGTATGAGAACGTGACACCTGTACCTTGATCATGCAGTTGATCTGAAGGCTTTTGATACGTGTCCAAACACCCATACTTTCTAGATGTACGCTATTTTTTAGTCAATCAAATTTTCAATTT
The DNA here is from genome assembly GCA_026413185.1 of Pueraria montana var. lobata. Lineage (NCBI taxonomy): Eukaryota > Viridiplantae > Streptophyta > Magnoliopsida > Fabales > Fabaceae > Pueraria > Pueraria montana. The sequence goes on along the minus strand of CM048648.1, from coordinate 20,098,646 downwards.
CCAAACATGTTTCTCAAGATTTCTGGATCTCTTTAATTCAAATTTAATGCTATCGTTGATAATGCTTTTAATGATCCCTGGAGAAGTTTTAGTCTTACTGTATAGTATTGGTAACTGTAATATTTTCATCGAACGTCTTTTTGACAGTGTTTCTTTGCTCGTGGTCACGTAATATGATAGTTTATTTTTTTAGGTTATTAAACGTGTTAATTGTACACTACCAAAAAAAAAAACGTGTTAATTGTAACAAGCTGAAAACTCAGTTGTAAGCCTCAATTTGCAGACCACTGTTAATTAGAATAAAAGTAATTGTATTGAGTTGGGGTTGTACCCTAATTATACGATACTGATTACTAGTTTTAGATTAATAGTAATAATTGGTATCTACATAATATAATATTGTTGATACCTTAAATGAATTTAGTGTTAATGTCAAGCTTTTCTTGATGGTCATGAACTTGTATAAGGGTGTGTTTGTTTTCCCATTCTGCACCCCTAAAACGGCCGTTCAGACAAAAGTAAAAATTTGTTACTTCACACAAAACGCTGCTTTGGAATGTGCGTCTGTTCATCTAAACGGTAAACCAAACACACACAAAATATTGTACAAATAAAATTTTGTTTATTTACAACTGACAGACTAAGATCTTAGGGAAGTAAAGCTTAAAATCAAGAAGGATATATACTAAACTCCCATTTACAATCCAAATCTTCTACTTCACTACCAAAGTGAGACACTCTCTTTGCTCACTCAGACACATTACGATTATAAGATTGAAGTTTTCTGTCATAGCTCCATGATCACTGCTTTAAGAAATTCTAGAGGTACCTTCCATGTTTGAAAAGATTGGCAAAATAGCCTATAAATAAGCCAACCGTCCACGTTATAGTAAAAGCCTACACTCAATACTCTCAATATTGTTTTGAATAATGAAAGGAAATAACGGGGAAGATTAGCCTATGATGAAAATACCAAACCCTTAAGTCGGCAGAAGCAAAAAAGGAAGCAAAGCAATTTGTGTTACCTTAGCGAAGGAACAACCGACTTCAACAAAACAAGTAGGGTAAAAAGTAAATTCGGATATTAAACCAAATCACCAAGGCGGTTTGAAAGTGAAAACACATGGAGAGTGAGACTACAAGGAGACATGCGTACGAACTAGTGTTACATTTTTTACTTTTGGGTATAGACTAGGGTTGCACCTTAGCAATATGCAATTGCGCGATTAATTATCTCAGCAAATCAATAGAAAAAGGATGAAGGAACCATCTTATGTATATAGACACTACTAATTATTGATGTGTGCTATTTCTTTAATTAATAAAGAGTTTAATTCCTGTACTTTTTACGTAATCAGCAAAAATTAAATACACAACTATTTGAGATTGAATGGCTTTTTTTTTTTACAATATATATATATATATATATATATATATTACTTATTTAATAATTTTTTTACCTTAAGGATAAATAATATATGTATTAATAATATAAAAAGTTTTATATTATTATTTAATTATAAATTATCATGTACAGTAACTAATTGAGTGATATGTTTGACCAAAGATTGCCATTGATAAAGTAAAACATAAAAATAAAATAAAAAGAACATTGGCAATATAAATATATAATACAAAATAGATAACCAGATATAACATATTTTATATATAGATTTGATTATCAGCATTCTCAATTTTATATCCATTAATTATCATTTTTACTAAGATTCTTCTCAGCCGTTAAAAAACTAATGTTGTGTTTGGTTGAAGGAGAGAAAAAAGAAATGGAGGAGAAATTATATGAATCCGTATAAAACCTACATCTTTTACATTTTACTTGAATTCAAATATTTCTCATCTATTTTCATCTTTTTAATCAAACACAACATAAGGCTTTTCTCAAAAAGTAAAAAGTGGGAGACAAATGAAAGCGATTTAACATTTTTTTTCATATATGGCTTCAGCTTGGTTTGGTTGAGACAAATTGTCCATAACTTTTTACTATAGTAACAAAATACCTTGGCATTATTTTCAAGGAAACAATATCCGTACATTCGAAAATCTCTTTTCAAATAATTTTTTTGACAAAAATATTATCATTGTAAAAGACGTAAAAACCTCTCTCTTTCTCTCTCTCTCTATATATATATATATATAAACAAATAAATAAATAATCTACACTCTAGAGTGTTTTCTTCAAGTAAAAAATATATTAAAAAAATGTCTTCTAGCCAATTCTTTTGTTTTTAATATATACTTGTCTTCTAGCCAATTTTAGTAGCAGCGAAACGTACATGTTATATCAAATCAACATCCACTAGTGCAGCAGTGCAGAGAGAAGACCAGATCAAACCACATACTTATCCTTCTTTTAACAAGTGGTTCTTATCCATATCCAAGGCTCCGAAAACCGTGACAAATTTGACACGACTCGGCTAGCTAATGGATACTTTTGCACTGGTTAATCATTTCCATTTTTAGTTTCCAACCAACGAAAAGCAAGCACAGAAAAGGCATAAAACGGAATTAATTTCATGTGCGACGACGGGACGCGATCCTACGAACTTTATACTACGCTACGGTGTCTAAAACTAGTACGAAACGGAAATCATCAAGGTACTCTATACGGTACTGTACGGTTTGCGTGTGTGTACCTGTCACCGTTGCAGAGCTGGAAAAGCTTCCCGGTGCTGGAGAAGATGACCAGCGCCACTTTCGCATCGCAGAGAATGGATAACTCGCGAGCTTTCTTCATCAATCCATTGCGCCTCTTCGAGAATGTTATCTGCCGACTGCTTTTGTTCTCGATTCGCTTTATCTCCACCTTCTTCTTCCCCATTCCTCTTCGCGCCAAAACCCTAGCTAGCTTCTTTTTTCTCGTTTCTATTCGGATTTCTCTCTTACTATCTCCGACCTTCTATTTTTATCTCTCTGTTCTGTTGCGAGTTTAGCACTTAGCAGCAAGAAAATACTGTACTTATAGGCTTAGCGTGCTCGACACGTGCCAATGACCAGTTGTGATTCAAATTAATTGATTTTCTTTTCATTTTTTAATAATAATTTAATCTAATTTACTACTACATGTCAAAAAAGTCAGAGCCACATACCCCCACATGCTGTTGTTAGGTACAATTTTGTAAAACATAATTAATGTAATAATGTGTCTTTATATCATTTATTTTAGAAATTAAAGTGTAAATTTTTACAGAAACAAATTATTCATATAATTAAAAATTATTTTATAATAATTACTTTAAATTCCATATTTAAAATATTTTTATAATTAATAATATAAAAATTTTATATTCACAATCTATTAAAATTAGACCTTTATTTTAGGTAAATATTTTTTAATATTTTAAAAGTTCTTAATAATAAATTTTCAAAATATGCATTCAATGTGTATTTAATTAGTTTATTTTATGTCAAAAACAAATTTTACTAAAAGCTTTTCAAAATATGTTTTAAATAATTAATTGATTTTTCCAAAAATGATCCTCCTCGTGCATTTATATTTATTACTGAAAATCCATATCGATAACATAAGTGAAGTCCATTTAAAAATAAGTAGGCTGAATCTAGCTAACGTGTCAAAACTCTAAACAGTAATTATAATTAATTAATTATTAATCACTATTAGATGTGCTGAGGTCATTGGAACGTGATTCAGACCAACAAGTGGGTGCAAACAGTTATTACTAGTAGTATTGGGCTGATTCTACGGTGGGAAAGTTTCGCATATTTTCCACCGTGCGAAAGAATCCTTATCCGTCCGATATACTATTATAATAATTAAGGACTCTGATGAGTACAGTGATATCGTTTGGACAAGTAAAGTAAACCGAATTTTATTCAAAAGGTTTTTATCCACGTAAGTAAAGAGAAATAACACGAAGGAGAGAGAAAAGGTTGTGTCAGGACTCCTATGTCTCAGTTGCAGTCCCTATGTCTGACTTGATCGATTTTTATTTATTTTTTTGACGTATGAGTTGATCAATTGTTGAATATATATTTGTACGAACACTGTGTGAATGTACGAGTAATTGGCATCATATTGTAAGCACATTTTAACATCAACCAAGTAGGTAAACAACGTTAAATAAATTACTTGTACTGTTATATGGATTATGATAAATTATTAATGTTTTTAACTCTAAATGAAGTGTTAACAATGTAATTTATTTAAAAATCGTGTATACAAGAAAATATTCGACTAGTATATTATTTTATTATTTTAGTCAAATAAATTACCCTGAACAATTAAATCATAAAAATGCTAGAAAATATGCTTAAATTGTCCCTTAATGAAATATGACTCATCGCATTTATATATTCAACAGCCGGTGTATTTTTTATTGATTTTGATTTATTTTTATTGTTCACTTAATATTGACGTCTATTTATAAATTATTTAATGAGTGGATGATAGTCATGCTAGAAAGCCAATATACAGGATTATTTGATTTGTTTGAATTACTAATTATTTATTATTAATTAATTATTACAATATATATTATCATTAAACGTCATTAAATCCACACATTTATTTTTTAATATATATTATACTATAAATATCCTAAAATCAACATTTACATTGAAAAAATATTTTTAATTTATAAACAATTTATTAAATGCTTTCAAACGAAAATATTTTCTGCATAATATAATACTATCAATTTATAATCAATGACAAATTTGTAACAACTACAAAATTTAGTATATGCTTGTAGAAGTTGCAAACTCATTTGTATTTTGAAATATTATGCATTTTTTTTTGTAAAGTTTTGTGAAATTTTTATTCTTTAAATTTTCAAATATAACAATTTTTTTTTGTACAAAGTAATTGTATTTTAAATAATTTTATTTAGTATAAATTATTGATTTAAAAATAATTTTGTACTCTCCTAGATTTTGGGCCAACCTTTCCAAGGCCAACTATTCATGGCCGACTACTCCAAGGTCGAACTCTTTGGTCGAAATTTCTTTAGGCCAAACTCTAGGTTGGTTTCCCCAAGGCCGAACTCTCTAGGTCAAAATTATACCTTCTGGGCCCACGATCAACCGACCAAGTTTAGCTTAATGTCCTACACATATATGCCAATTGAGCGGTTCATTTTATCATGATATGAATTATCTCCTATATTGCCTTATCCACTACTCCAAAGATCATAGAAGGCAATCAACTCACGATATGGGGAAACCACTCTCGAGAATCTTGGAAACAAGCTACGGCACAAAGTATAATAAAACCTTAACGCTGACCTAGGAAAAATATATTACACATTTGAACACTTTAGGTAGGCTGCCTCTAACCATAGCTTTTTTTTTTTGTTGTTGAATAAAATGGGGAGGAGACCCCAACCGGGACAATAGAACCCATGAGGAAACACAGTAGAAGATGCAAAATACCACCCTCCAAGGAAAACTCCTTAATATTTTGAACAAGCCTAAAACAAGAATGAGTAACTAGATAACCATTGAATAACTTGATAGAAATATGAGGAAGCCTCTAACCTCTAAGCCTAGTTGAGGAGCCTATACTGGAACCAATTTAAATAAGATTACTATCTTCATTCATTATCATCTTTAATTTGCTTTTATTTTTCATGTACTTAGCAGATAAAATTATCTATTTTACTTAAAAAATAAAGAAAATACAATTAATATCTAAATCAATTTAAATATATAGGTAAAAAAAACTATATTAAAATTATTATAACAATGAATTAAAATCATTAAAAACAAATTAGAGTTCAAAATTAATTTACACAGAGAAAGAAGGAACAATCACAACAATCAACTTTAATATATTATCATGTAAATGAATTCAAATGGTAATGCAGAAAAAAATGGTAAGAACGCATAAAAAATATATTCATATTGAAATTAATACAATAATAAATTAATTTAATGAATATGCTTAGTCATCGTAAAAAAATTTATACTATCAATCAATTAGAAACCACTTTGAAACCCATAAGGTTGGAGTAGTGGTGTAAGGTCCCAATGTATTTACATGTGGAGGGAATGATATATTTAGCAGGACAATCCGTGTTTGATTCCCTTGATGTACAAAATTCCCTTGCGCTAGCGGCAGCCACGCACCGCGAGCGAGATTAATCTTTGACCCAGTGAGTTGGGGGACACTTGTGGTCTCTGACCCAGGGCAAAAAAAAAAATCACTGTTGATTTCACTTTGGGTAAACTATCTTTTTAGTCCCTAAAAGTGTAATCCACTGTCACTTAGGTCCCTGAAAGTGTAATCCACTGTCACTTAAGTCCTTGAAAGTATGAAACTATCAATTAGGTCCCTGAAAGTACAATTTGTTTATCACTTTAGTCCTGCTGTTAAAAGATTTTCGTTGAAGTTAAAGTGTGTGCATACGTTACATACTATTTACCTACATGACAATAGACAATACACACGTGGATAACATGTCACATAGGCAAAATTGCATGTCACGTAACCACAAACGTTAATTTTAAATAAAGTTTTTTAATATAAGGACTAAAGTGATAGATAAATTACACTTTTCAGGGATTTAAATGACAATTTCATACTTTTAAGAACTTAAGTGATAATAGACTACACTTTCGAGGACCAAAGTGATAGTTCTTCCGAAAAATATTAAGAAATGATTTCCCATTATAAGTCAAATGGAAAATCATTTCTTAATATTTTTCTCTTTTTCCACAACCAGGATAACATTATACTTTTATAATATTTTTCCTGTTTTAAAAACTACGTAATAACCAACATAAAAGGCTCCTTCTCAATACTTAAATTATCTATGTATAACAATTTCTAAATATTTTTTTTTTCAAAATCTACTTAAAAATAAATCTATACACTTTAAATCTCATTTAAGCGCAAATACACTTTAAAATAAATACCGTTAAACTCGTGCGACCTAAATGTGTTCATTTGTGATTACTCCATTTGCACGAGAGTTTTAAGGGGTATTACAATTGGGCTTCCAATGGAAATTGCAGGGCCCAAGTCTTACTCTCAATCGTCAACGAACCAATGATTTACGGATTTGACGACGAAAGGTGATCGGAGACTGCATATCAACTTACTCAAATTCTGTCTGATTTTTTTGATGAATTTATTACATTTTTTGATGAATAATTCCCTCCGATTCATAGATTAAATGTGCTGCTTAGTTATGGATCGACAACTACGAAAATGCCTGGTCAACAAAAATCGCATATTCACCTTACACTTCGTGATGTCACACACTCCCACTGGACAACTTGTTTGAGCTTACTGTCGACAATTTCAAAAAGGCTTCGTCCACCGCCGTGGAAAAAGATGCCCCAATGTGAAAAACCAATATCAAACCCATCAACTGGTTTCTACTACAAAAGCGGATCGGAGAATGAAGAACACCTTCACATTTGACGGAAACTGAAGAGGAAAAAGGATCAGGGAAACTCGCAGAAATGGGGATCGAACAGGCGTGCAAAAATGAAAGTGAGCAAGCTGCAGCGCTCAGACATAGGAGTCCTGACACTACCTTTTCTCTCTCTCACGTGTTATTTTTCTTTACTTCCGTGGCCTGGTTTACTTTACCTACCCAAACGGTATCACTTCATTCATCAAGGCCCTCAATTATTATAATAATATATCGGACGGACAAAGATTCTTTTGCACGGTGGGAGATATGTGAAACTTTCCCACCGTAGAATGGGCCTTAGTATTGGCAGGATTCTTGTTCTTATTCTTATTTTTTTGGTGGCCATTGTTCTTATTCTGATTACTATTATAAAAATGATTTTAGACATTCAATGCCTTCGGTGCATGGTGGATCACGGTCCTCTACAGTTGATTAAACAACTGCACAAGATCTGAGCCATAAAAAATATTTCATTCATAAAACCAGTGGCAGATCTAAAATAAATATTTATAGTCTTTACACCCATTCATTTTTTAAAAATTACATATAAATATAATGAATATGTATAATTTGTCCTCTATAATTTTGTATATTTGAACTCCTGACCTTAATTTTTCACTTTTTTCATAATAATAATTATTAATTTTTATTTTTTAAATAAATTGTCCCCTAATTTAGAGTCCAAGATCCACCATTGCACAAAACTATAATATAAAAATGAACAAATTATAATAACATTTCTAAAATTTTATCAAATTAAAGATAATTTCATTTTTTTTTTATTTTTTTACACTAATCCTCTTTAAGTTTGAAAATATTACACTAATAATTGCATGACCGTGTAATTTTTTTTTCTAAACTGTAGGCGATCCTTAGAGAAGAATAGAAAGGAAAAAAGAAAATGTTAATAGAGTATATGAAGTAAAGCAGGTAATCATATATTATTATACTGGCAAGTGGCAATTAGCGTGCATCCTATTTTTAGTAGAAAAAAAATTAAGTAATAAATATAATAAGTAAGGTGATAAAGAAGAAAGAGAAAAAATATAGAAATGAAATGTAAGAAAAAATAGGGAGATGTTTATAATTTGTCTATCAATACTCTTATTATAAGGGAAGAAACAGTAACCGAAGCAAAGAAGTGCAGTTTTATGAAAGCGCACACACAAACAACACTGCTTAACTTTGTTCCTAATTCATACACGGTAGACACTTACAGCTTCATTACATCCCAAAGCAATTTTCTTCCTTTTTTTTTTTCCGTTTTCAAATAAAATTGGAACGGCAAATGAGCTGGTGCAGTGGATCTTCTGCAGGAAATTAACGCCACCCGGGCTTCCCACTATGGTAGCCATCCTGCCATGTAATTGCTCATGCTTGGGCCTGCTGTCACCACTGATACTGGATCAGGCTGATACCTGAAGAAAAATCATTATTAAAAAACTATTTGAATCTGAAATCTTTGGTCAAAAATGAAAATTCTAAATACCATTATAGTTATGCTAATCAAATGAATCAACCATCTCATGTGACCTCACATCTATACTAATCATATTTACATCAAAGATGCACTCCTAAGTCCTAAGCATATCCCTTACTAGTGAACCAAATTTGTCATTGATGCATTTATCTACCTTACTAGTGAATTAACACCATTTGATACAGTTTACAAGAGTAACATTGTGAACTGTAAGTGATCAATGATTGAGTCAATTAGCAATGAGTGCATACCCAATTTGTAAAGTTGGCTCACACTCCATTTGTTGAAAGAGGGCATCACCCTGAGTTTGAGCTGGATGCCTGCCATATCCCATCTCTTCAACTCCGGGATTCAGTTGGAGTGGATTTATTTGATACCCTTCCAACTGCTACACAGCAGACAAAGTCATTTATACCCATCAATTCTCGATATCACAATATCAGTTGTATCTTATAGCAATGTTTTGGTCTTGCATGATTCTTATCCTTGGTAATTCTATTTGGTTGAATAGAACATAGTCTAAGAATTATTTCACATGTATTAATTATATCTTTGGACCATGAACCATTTACTTTGAGGGATGATGCATATTTACATATATAGGTTGATGAGTTCTAGCTTACCCTTTGTCTGAGAGACCTGTTAGCCTCACTTAGCAAGTGTTCCTACACAAGTGACATATATAAATTGTTGAGCAAACGCAGGTACTGGCAGAAGAAGATGGTAAACGGTAACAAAGGAAAACAAAATTGTTTTCATACCTTACGCTGAAGATCAGAGAGCTGATCCAGCATGAATTGGGTCTGTAAAGGAAACAAACTTCCACAATAAAATACATATACATATACTCATTCAATTATATGCGGTCAACTCATGTTTTTGATCAGGAGTTCAAATTACACATTTTGAGATTGATACATATATATTTAGAATTACATAACCACTGATCAATAGAGAAAGAACAGTAATTTCCTTGTTAATTACTTAACCCTTTCAATTTTAATAATAATCATGTGCCCCCAATACTTGTTTTGAATGTCTGTTCACTCCTACTCTGTGTGAACACTGTTAGTTCCATTTTTTCTATTTCTCAGAGCATGACATTAAATAACGCTCTCAAAATGGGCTTGACTATATATATGTTTCAAGATTGGGCTCTTATGTTCTTTCCTAGATGTATAATTTCATTTTCATATAGTAATTGGCAAAGAAAAGTTGAGTACCCTTGTTGATCTTATTTGCTTCAAGGACGAATCTAGCTGCCTTTCAAGAGACTCGAGCTCTTTGCTGGTTAGAGGGCCAAGATCTTCTCCCATAAGGTTCCTGAGAGGGTAAAAGTTAAATAAATACAACACAGTGACCTCGATGATAGCTAATATCAACCAATAATCAGCCATATTAGAAGGCCCAATAGGGCATCCGTACCTCTGGGACCGTTGTAGGGCCTCATAACGTGCCTTCAGCTTCAAGTACTCCTGTTGACTGCTTAACTCCTATAGTCGTAGTAGCAAAATCAAACACTATAGTTAAAGCAACATATACGAAGTCATACATATATTGCGATTCTTAAAAATCTTTTTCCTTAGTATTCGAGTATTATTATACTTGCACAAATTAACCTCTCACTTGTGATAAAGTGTTGGATAAAATATTTGTTAAATTTGGTTTTAATTTTTTTTTAAATAATTAATTTTACTCGTTATAAATTTTAAATTGTTTTAAATTATCTTATTATTACATATTTTTCTCTCTCAAAATATTACTTACTGATAATGTGACATATATCTAAATATGTTACTTACGTGTCATTTCAAAATGATCTTTAACTCAACGTGAATAGACAAATATCACTCAATGGTGACTTTTAGAGACTTTAAAAAAATAAATTCATTATAATTAAAGCTAAAACAAATTAAAAGACTAAAAAATTTTTTTTGGTGCTCAGACTAAAATTAAATTTAATCACATTTATAGTTACTAAAAATATTTGTATAATTCATAGCAAAAAATAAAAAGCTTTTATAAAACATATATGCTAGTTTTCATATTTTAAACTTCATCGTCTCAATTTTGTTTAATTGCCATTCCTCTAACGCATTTAATAATCCGTGTTCTAATTCATTTATCTTTTTCCTAGGTTGTGGACCTTGTGATATATAATAATAGAAAAAAGATTTTTTGACACCCAAATGCCATTTGACACCTAGAGAGAGAGTGAAAAAAGAGAGAAAAATATAGGTATGATAGGTAGTATGATGTGATAGGAAGAGAGAGATAGAGAGAAGTGATGGGTGTTGAATAGGTGTTTAAAAAAAATAGGTGTTCAAATATCATGGTCCATAATAATACATATAGTTTTAACTCTTCAAACCGGATTACTAATACTAAAGTGGCATACCAAAAAAATTCAATGTATTAAAGTTTGCAAAGTCGTTGAGTTGAGTAGAAAATAGAGTATAAACATGCATGGAATACACAAATTAAGGAATTCTTTCACTCGAGTTGGGGAAAAAATTAACCATAACAATAAAAGTTTTAATGGATTCAATTAAACAATTGACATCGCAAATGATTGTTATTGTTAAATAGGGTTTTGTTACAATAAAACTATAAGCATATTTGCAACAAATAAAATTATGTTTAAACATGTACTAGTAAATTAGCATTTCAGATAAAAAGTTTTTATGAAATTATGCTGATATAAGTAACTAAAACAGGACAATGACGGAATGACGTGAATATATAAACATGCAAACACAAGTTTAGAACACAATTCATGAACATACACACTAAATTACGCTAATTAGAAATCAGTAATAACATAAATTAGATACTAGTAATAACATAAGGCAAATTAAATCCACCCTCAAATTTAAATTTATTTTTCTCCTTTTCCTCGATATGCAAGTGGATTTCAACACATTTGTTATCGATGGCCAAATTCATGCATAGCTTCAAACCCTGCCATTTTTTGTTGTTACAAAAGGGAAGATACTTACTGTAGGGGGAGACTATATAGTAAGCTAAAGCATAAGCAAAGCGTCAAGGGCTGAGGGCTTCAGCCCTGAGCATGTGGTTATCAAAGTTGCATTTCCTATTGTAACATAGCATTTTCAATTCCTAATTTACCTCTATTATTGCTTACATTAATTTACTGATCGAAGGGAATTCCAAACTTGATTATTCTAATTAATTAGTTTGGATATATATATTTATGAAATTTTCTAATTACAAAATAGCGATGGCTCATGACACATCTTTTGCAGGAAAGAATCAAAACTACAAGAGCAATGCTTACTCTGTAAAATTTAAACAGTTGTGTCACAAAATGGACCTCGGTGTACAATTTTTTGTAAACGAACTAGACAATTTGGTTCAGCACATTTAGATGAACTGAGAGAAGAAAGTACTTATGGCACATGATACTGCCGCAGGGAGACTCACGTACACACAAATAAAAAGTCACAGGCTCACACAATATAGAAGTTGCTATAAGAACAAAAAATTACATCCGTCATCCACCATGGAGATATTCATGACAATATGTATTAGTAATGTATGCTTTTTAACATTCTATTATTTACACTGTTACATAAGTTTTAAAAATTTCAAATAATAATAAAGGGTCTGCTACAAAGTGTTTTACTATTAGTAATGTGTGTGGGAAACTATTTGGAGCAGTTGTACTGATCACGAATAATCTTAACTTATTTGAAACAGCCTAACAAAGAAAATAAGTTGAAGGCAAATGACATAATTTTACTTTGGATGTCCTTAAAGTTCATGTATATATCTTTGTAACAACATTACCAAAACTACGGTCCAATGCAGGATCAATTATATGAGCATGAAGTCTTAGATGCAGATACAGCTACAACAAAGTTTAGGGTGCATAAAAAATGAATTACATGACACAAAAGACTAAACGGACTTCGAAACCAATAATTGCTGTTTCTCCAAGATACTTTTGGCCACAATTACAAAAGTAGCGCATACTAATGCACACTTGAATTAAGTCAAACGACAGATGGCAGTCTCTAAACGTGAAAGCAAATACATGAATTATCAATGGACGGGTTTTATCAAGAAAATTGTGCAGTAAAGGATGGGAAACTTCTCTGTCAGAGATTTAAAACAAGGAAATGATCTACTTTTTACTTTCTTTTAGTTATGCAAAGTGATATAATTCAGCTTGCTAAGCTTAAGTTGTTTAGGCAGTAGTCCAGAATTTTTTTTTTTTTTGGTACATAGACCAGAATTATAAAGAAGTGGTTGATTTTTTTTTTTATAATAATTGATGATATGCTTTTGTTAATTTTTAAAAATTTTGTTTCCTAGTTTGGTGTTTTTTTCTATTTTCTTAACAAACCAAAGCTCAATGACATCTAGCGAGATCCATTCAGTGGATCTCACTTAATAGAATAAGACTTGACTTTTGTTGTATTTATATACAAAACCTTGATATCAAACAACAATATATAAGCAAGTTAATATTTTTATAATTATTAAGAATATATTAATTGAAAATGAAAATAGAAATCAAACCAAACACATTGTATTTTGAACATTAATTTTTCAAAATAAATAAATAATACAATAAGCTAAATTAATTATACTTTATATTATGATAGTAGTTTTGCATGAAAAATGTTAAGCTTTATTTAAAAAGAAAATACTTATTTCAAATCCCTGGATACTGAATTTGTGGTTGCGTTAGGTTAGTTAAACGTTTTTACAGCACAACAAATTCAATTATATCAGTCGGTGAACAAAAAACAGCATAAGTTTTGTTTTCTAAAGAAAAAAGAATTATATATGTTTTCAGTGTTCCTTTAAAAAAAATATATATATATGTTTTCAGTGTTTTCTTATTTTTTTTATTCGTGATATTTGTTTATCTCCTTGAAATTCTTTTTCAAGCTAGAACTATATTAAGGTGATTTTACTGCACTTGCCAATTGTTTATATAATCAACAAGGTAAACCTTTGATCAACCACGACACAGCATATATCGACAATGCTAAACGTAATATAAAACAGCTATCCCCCCGTTTAAGAATATTTAAGTAAATAGTTGCAGCCCAGGAACCCCAATCCCCTTTTGTAAGTAAAACAAAAACAGAAATGGATGAGGTAAAAAAAATCAGCCATCAAATTATGCAAATTGAATGGGGCAAAAATGCATTTAAATACGATAGATGGGACTATTCACCATTACCAAGGCTTCCCGTGTAGACACATTAGCCTCAGGCGCACCATAGTTACATTTCTGGTACCTCTCTAGCGTTTTGAGCATGCTGCACGTTTTGACAAAAATATATATTTGTATAAGCTAGATGTCAGAAGTGCTTGGTACGAACAAAACGATCCAAGATAAATTGAGTAAAACTACATTCTGCAAATATAAATTGCTCAATAATATTAATCAAGGACAAATATTCCCATTTCTTAAAACATCTTTTCAATTCAATTTTGCTTTAAGTCCAACTTCAATAAGAAAAGGGGGACACATTTTTTCCAAGCGGTGAACAGGAACAACTTAACTTAGAATTAAAAATAATAATAAACAATGAAGAAACCCATTTGAAGGCAAGGATCGGAATGCACCTTAGATATAGGAAAGGCCGTGAGAGTTGAAGAAAATTGATAATTAAACGAGAAGTTAAAGATCTTAGGACAAGTCAGTAATGTTTTAGGGCTACTATAAAAAGCATCAAATGACATCAACCTCTGAATTTCTTGACCAGGACAGAGGGTCACCGGTGACTGAATTTCATATTCCATAAAAATCAGAAGAAACCAAGATGGGAGAAAAAAAAATTTAAATTTAAACTGAAGTAAAATCTTTTAAAGAAAAATTGAATGTGTTATTTATAAAGTTAGTTTTTCTTTTTCTATATTTTTAAATTTTCAAATTCTCTCCTTTTTTTTTTTTTCTCTCCATTCAAACTAAAATTGTTTACACAACAGTTTTATAATACTATTTTTTCTCAATCATATCAATTATTTTATCTCACAATTTTCCTATTTTCTCTTATCTATCTTTATTATATAAGAAGTTGTACAAACTGATGATTATATAAATACAATTTCCCAATTTTCTCTCCTATTTTCTACCAATAAATAGTACAAAATGAGTAGTATTGAATTTGACTATGAGACTGTTTTCGTTGATAAACGTGATAACACATCAATTAGGCCATCAAAAGGAGCTAATAACACAACAATTAATACCCGATGAAGAAAAGAAATTAAAACAGGTGTCTAATGAATGTTGGTGAGTTAAAATCACTTGTGTGGAGTGCCACATTTTAAACCCAGAAGAAAAAGCATGGAACATACTAAGTTACTAACAGAATTTTCGGTACAATAATCAGATCTGAAAGGACCAGAGTTGTTCCACAAAGAAAATACACTAATTGATCCTTCGGAAGACGCAAATAATTAATTTGAAATGTCAAACCAATTAACCGAAATGTCTGTCTGTGCAGATAGGAATAGTGAAGTGATTGAAATGAAAAACATGAATGGGAGATAGAGGTCGCGTTATGATTTTGATGCTGATTTAACAAGATGTCCATTCTGATTTAACAAAATGTCTCTATCATGAAACGTTCAAACGAAAATATCTGTTGTCAGTAACATGGAGAATTAATTAAGGAAGCGATTGAGTCCAAGTGTGTGAAAAAACTGAAAACTCCATTTTGCTCTTTGGTCATGATTGTGGATCGAAAACAAACAAGCCCCAGGTAATTGAAGGGCTTGACCAAAAAAGAAAAGCACGCAAGCTAAGGCAAAACATAAAACAATTTTAAAAAGCTTTAAATGGAAGAAAAATAGAACACTACAGAGATCCATGGTGAGAGATGCAAGAGGGGAAAAAACTATATAGAAAAAATAAAAGAAACCCTAGGCCCCAGAGATGTAGATGAGACATAAAATAAAGGGCTTAAAAAAAAAGGGGCTTATTTATTTGACAGTAAATAAGAGATGAGTTACGTTGTTTGAGCGGATTTTGAACACTGAAACCAAAAGCAGACTAGGTGGTAAAACTCCAAATGGAACAAATAATTGATTATATGCTTCTTTGACACAACACCTAATTACACCGAAAAGAGGCCTGACCCGAGACTCCAAAATTACTTTTGGGAAACGCTTTTGAACCAGATCTGTTTGACGGAGCAGAAAAACGGCAATCTCAAATGCTGGGTTTAGCACCAAAAGAGGGAAAAGAAAGAGAAAGCTCAAGACTCAGCCAAAAACTATTAAAAAAAAAAAAGTGAGAAGCGAGGGCAGAGACGAGAAAACTAAAAAAGAAAATAGAACAAAAATAGAGTGGATACAATACAACAGTGATCCTCTCTTGCTTAATTTATTTTATGTATGTATGTATGTGTGTGTGTCTGTTCGGGTTTAACGCGTTTCCAGTTGCAGATCTAACAGCAACGCGTTTGCAGAAACCCTCAACCTGCTAAAAACGCCGAGACATTTCACTGAAACGGAAAAACCCAAACAGTGAAAAATGAAAATCCACTTTTCTCGTGTTTTCTCAAACAAACAAAAAATAAGCGGGGGAAACGCCAGCTGTCTGAAAACAGCAAAAATCAAACGGAGATCTCTTTCAAAGCAAAAAATACTACATAAGAAAGAGGGTTTTATTTTTATTTTTGTAAAATTATCTTTGCTTAATTTGTTATACATTTTGGTGAATATAATATATATATATATATACCTTGAACTGCTGCAAAACTCGTACAGTTTTCCTCTATTGGAGAAGATGATGAGAGCAACCTCGGCATCACAAAGAACGGAAAGCTCGTAAGCTTTCTTCAAAAGCCCGTTCCTTCGTTTAGCGAAGGTAACTTGCCTGTTGATCTTGTTCTCAATTCTCTTCAACTCCACTCTTCCCCTTCCCATCTCTCTTTCTTCTCTTTCTTACACACTCTAATATCCAATAAAGGGGAAACACAAAAAATTGGAATAAAACCTCTGAATATTTTCGTGGCTCGCTCGCTGCGTGTATGTCTTGTACACGCATATATATTTATATAGCCACGAGAGATGGTGTCAACTCTCTCGTGTGAGCTTACAATAAAAATATATTTATATAATAATAAAAGAGGAATATTATGACTTGTATAATTATTATTATTATTATTATTAGTATTAATGTGGTTCCTTTATGAATGCTGAGCAAAACCATCTTTATCAAGCCCTAATGCAAACTCCAAAATCAAAACCCCTTCTACCTGTCTTTTTCTCCCTGCTATCACCCTCTGGTGCGTTTAACACACTGCTAACTCCATGACAATGACGCGCCTAAGGAAATCAAAAGTTTAGTTTTGTAAGTGGGGAAGGTATTTTCTGCAACCTACACGTCAAGTGGACCTAATTAAAAGACTAAGCATATTATTTATAACATTTTTTATAATTTATATTTTTTCTATTACATTTCTCGCTATGTCTATTTTTTTTTTCTCTCATCTTTCTCTTGATTAAAATATAAAATTTAATGTATGAGTACCATTATCCAATTTTAAAAGGTAACTAAAACAAATTATTCTATTCTTTAAAAATATTTTCGTTGTCGATTCAACCTCTTTAATTTTATCAAATTCTCAAGTGAATTTTATCTTCCTGTCATCCTTAATTTTTGTTGGGATAAAGAGACTAAGTTAATTTTATTAATTTAAATTATAAAAATTAACTTCGTTAAATTAATTTATAGGAGCAAGTGGGATTGCATTGGATGGTAGCTAATGAAAAGAAAGCCATTGAAAGAAAATGCAACGATGATAAAAAAAAGCCTTTTGTATAAACTACTCCCTACGTACGTTATGTATAAAGTGTCATTTTAACATTTTTTTTTCTAAATTATATATTGTGTTATAATACGAAAAAACAATTTACCCACTAGGTTAAGCCTAGTAGGGGGACTTAGATAGTTCAAACCTTGTTGTTGTCATTATACATAAAAAAATTACAAGAAAATATTTTTTTTATCTTTTTAAACTTTGTTACTATATTTTTTAAATTAGTGTTAAATAACTATATTTAAGAGATAAAGTAGTAATTACATATCATTTTAAGAAAATGATTTTACTAATTATTAACTTAAGAAATCAATAAATAAAAAATATAAAAAAATTATAGTAAAGATGTAGTAAAAACACTAAATGTTATATTGTATAAAAAAAATCCATTTATTTCTTAATATTTACTCAATGATACTACCAAGTATGTAAATAAACTAGCTTGAGATTGTTTCAGTTTAGCCAGAGCGATTTTGAGTTGAGTCTATACATATGGTCTCTAAAAAAGTACCCAATGATTAGCAAAATTGTATTTTAAAATGGAAGTAGTGGATAATAAATATAATTTCACGGTATTAAATTAACAAAATGTTGAATTAAACGATTCCGTGTCATGTCTTAAAGCATTAATAATTCATCCATTAATTTTTAATGAATAAATTTTGCGTCTCTAGTTTAATAATGATATGTATTAATAGTGTTACCAATGCTATCAAGCATCTAAATATATCAGTTAAGGATATAAAAGTACAAAGTTTTTATTGTAAAAGATAGCATTTATTATGTCAAAAATATAAAATCATTTAATGCATAGTTTTTTAAGTAATTTAAAATATTTAATATGATGAATTTAATATTTATTGACCACTATCCTTAATTAGCAGGACACTACTTAATAGTTAATTATTACATCAATGAAAGTTTAAAGAATAATGGGTGAAATCATAAATTATGTTAGGATTGATGAAAATATGTTTGATTATAAGTTTATAACGAAGTGAAATAAAATTTGAAGTTAATTCATCATTTGGATTTTTTAAATGAAATGGAATTGTAAATAATGAAATCAATTTCATCTCGTTTCATTCAATCCTCATAAAATTATAATATATATTATTTTACTTGTATTCAATCGCAATTCTATTCTTTTTCATTTAAACTCACACATAATTCTCATTTCTGATTGCACTTTTTACAAACACATCTACCTACTTAATTACTCTGCAGCTTGTTACTTATAACTTATAAGGTAACTAATTCCTCGCATGTTGTTAATCAGAATTTTAGGCAATTCATCATGTCATTTTTTGTTGTTGTCAATTTTGCACTCATTATATTTTCTTGAGTTAATTCAAACAATATTTTATCTTTTGTATATATACCACTATCTCATTAATGATTTCTATCAACTAAGATGTAAAACAAAAAAATAGAAGAAAAAAAAAAGAAATCAGTAAAATTATGGTTTAGTTTCATGGGACTTGATATGAAAGAAAAGTAAGATACACAATCAATAGAACATGTATTTAGAGTGAGTAGGTAAAAAAATTTAAGTTTAAATACTTTTTTAGTTCTTGAAAAAAAAATTAGTTTTAGTCCTTACAAATTATATTTATTTTGTTTTTCATCTTTAAAGCAGTTTAGATAGCATTTTTTTCACTGTTCAAAACGTTATCTAAACCACTTTAAGGACGAAAAATAAAACAAACATAATTTGCAATGATTAAAACAAAAAAAAATTGCAAGGACAAAAAACAAAAAAAACACTAAATTGCAAGGACTAAACAGGTATTTAAGCAAAAAAAATTATATGTGCTCTCAATACTTAACCAAAAAAAAAAAGAAGGAAAAAATAGGTTATCTCAACACAACATAATAGGTGATGAGGACACTCATCTTGTTTGACCATCAAATTGTATATCATTTCATGATTAACAATTTAATTTGTTTAAGGGGGCAGGAGTTTTATTCTGTGATTGTTTTAGGGGGGCTGCATCAATCTACTGAAAATGCTGAACATGTAATTTGTCCTCTTTTTAGACCAACATGCTGTACACCTTGTATAAACTTGGTATATTATCAATAGTATTATGTTTTGCTGATAAAAAAACAAGAATTTAATTTGTATAAGAGTTAAATTGTAGTTACAATAGAATTTTTTTTATTTTTTTAAAAATATTTGAATAAAGATAAGACTAATAAAATGATCACTCATTCTACTTCATTTACTTACCAAACAATAGAATGAAAATTTTAGTTCATTATATTATAAAATATCTAAAAATATATATAATTTTATGAGAGTTTCTATAGTACCCTCAATCATTTTGGGGGTTTTGACACGGTTGGTTTTTTAACCAATTAAATGGCATTTCATTTTTCTCCTCATTAATTAAAAAAACTTTTATTTTTTTCAAATTAGTCCTTGATTAATTAAAATATTTAAAAAAAAATTAAATTACAACTTTTAAATTAAAAAATCTTATTAAACATAAGTTTAGAAGTCTGAATCCTAATTTCTTTCACCCCCTTCACCGATAAATCATGCTGAATTTGAACCCTAATCTTCTTCACAAGTGAAACATAAGTTTATTTTTTCAATTCAGGATTAGGTTGCGGGGGTTTCCCTTGAAAGTGAGTTGATACGAACATTCTTACAATATAGCCATCCCCAGCGGATGAAGAGGGGACACTCGTTAACAGTGGAGCAGTAAATGCAATTTTTGAAGAATTCGAATTGGCACCGTGAATGTATTGGTACAACCTGGTGCATGATTAAGAATAAGATATAAACAAAAGGGGTTATATAGAAAACTAAACCATGCTTGTGAAGATCAACATCTGCAGCAGAGGTAAAAGAAAATTAGTTATGCACATAAAAAACTAAAATACAAAGATGACACAATACTAAATGCATATATATTTACCATCTAATATACCATTCCGTGATTGAGGAGGAAAAGTGAAGAATGTCATGAAGAAATTATCCCCTATTTAGGCTTAAATTCTTAGGTGAAGACACTGCATGCTATTAATAGTAAATAATAGTCCGATCAAAAAAAATTTATTGGTAAAGGAGATACAGGAGATTAGGGTTTAAATTCAGCATAATTTATTGATGAAGAAAGTCAAGGAGATTAGGGTTCAGACTTCAAAATTTATGTTTAATCAGATTTTTTAATTTAAAATAGTTGTACTTTTAATTTTTTTTAAAATATTTAATTAATCAATGACTAATTTGAAAAAAAACAAAAAAAAATAATTAATTAATAAGAAAAAGATGACATAAAATTTGATTGGTTAAAAAATCAACAATATCAAAATTCCTAAAATTATTAAGAGTACCATAAAAATTCTCTAATTTTATATAGTTTATTTTACTCTGTTACTACTATATCGCTCAATTATTCGTAGTTAGTATCCTCACGAAGCCACCATGAGGTGAGCCAAATAATAAAGAAGATAGAGAGCGAATCATAGCTAGTGCTACGTGTCAAAAGAAAAAGATGAAGATCGAGAACCTGATTTATACTTGAACAATTTCGGGTTCGTACAATCATGTGACCATAGACCTTAAGAAGTGTAACTCGTACTCGTAGCTCGTATGTTCATTCCCATGTATTTACGATACCCCTTCATTAGTAGATCTTTAAAAAATAAAAAACAATCTTTGGTTTTTTTTTATAAATATATATGCCCTATTTTTTACATTAGTATTTAATCATAAATTATTATATATAATAAATTTATTGACTTTTATAATAATAATAATAATAATCACTTTAAAAGTTATACTAATAATAATTTTTAATTAGTTAATAGTGTAAAAAAATTTTACACTGATAATACATCTCTGTTAAACTTTTTTTATTCATGCGTTTCAATTTTTTTTAAGACAATTTACAGTCCCGTGAATATTTGCACATTATCTTTTTTGTAAACAAAGGAATTAAACACTGGTGGGACCAAGAAGTCCCTACTGCACTTTGAGATTTTTGCCTTTCATTTTATCTATTCAAGATCAATTCTAAACTTGTTCTCATTTTCGTTAGATTAGAGAATGGATATCCATTTTCGTCCCAATGGAGATAAGAGAAACACGCCCCACTCTCTTTTATTGTAAAATTATTCGTGGGTAAAGAAGCTTGCCCCTACCCCGTCCACTTTTTTCAAATAAATATTATAATAAATATAGTTTAATTCAAATTATATATAAAAGTAAATATTAAGATCTTTAAAAAAAGGTAAAAGGTTTAGAAGAATCAAACCATACTACTAATACAAATTTGTAAGGTGTTATTCAAATATTATTATGATTTAAGTATTATCAGGTCAAGTTTGAGTTTGAGTTTGAGGTCAGGAATTGGATATTATTTATATTCTCAAATTTACTTTTGTCCCTCCATTTAAATCTCGGGAAAAAAAATCTAGGATAAATTATACTCATGCCCTCTAAATTCAATAAAATTACACTCAGTATTCTTTTCTTAATTTTTCACATTACTTTAATTTCTCTTGATCTGTATAACTGCATAAAAGATTAAGGAGTGTTTGTGTTAATGGGAAGGATATACATATGTTGTTATGTTATTATATATATTAAGGAAAGCTTGTGTGTAGGGTAAAAAAATAAACAAAAGGATACTGAGTGAAATTTTAAACTTCAAGACGTGTGACGAAAAATTGTCCAAAAAACTAATCTCGAATTTTGTTAAACTGAGTTTTTTTTTTTTTTAAGTTGAAGCGCGAAATAGATGAGGTACTGAGTTATAAATTCTTTTGTCATGTCTAGATAAATAATTACACAGTAATGACAAATTCACAGCATGAAAAAGAAAAAAGCTACTTTTTCTTCTTCTCTTTTCTACAATAACTGTGGTAGCTTAAATGTTTTTAGATAAAACACATAAAAGAGAAGGTAAAATGGTTTAGAAAATGACATATTAAAATGATTCATTAAAATCAATTACGCTTAAACTATGCATTTTCTTTTTCAAGTTATACTCTAGTTATAAGATTAACTTTCTTATACATGAAACAACATATTTAGATTCTTTTCACATATAGCGTCTCAAGAACTCGAACCTTTTTTCATTATGCAAGCTTATTGTCTTTTGTCAACCTTTCATACAAGTTTCCGGGTTCTTTTGCCATTGCTTCTTTCTAAGTTTGAATGGAGATCGAAACACAAGTCTGACACGTCTGTCTTGTAGTGATTGGCATTATCATGGGGTTGAAAAAGAAAAAAGCTGAACTACTATTTTTGTTTAGTTAAATGCATTTTTATTTGAATAATTAGCGTTATCTTTGTTTGAGAGAGTTAACGGAGTTAATGCTTCTTTTTTTTTTTCTCTTGAATTTTTAAGGTTACAAGTTTGTTTTCATTTATTTAGGGGTGTTCACCGGATCGGATAACCCGTAAATCAGAACCGATCCAACCGACCCAATCACTTTGGATTGGATTTTTTGAGCGTTCAGGTCAAACCCGAAACCAATCCGATCCAATCCGTTAGTGTACGGGTTGGGTAACGGGTTTTGCATTTTGAACCCGTGACCCGACCCGACCCGTACCATAAAATTAATTTTTTTATATATATATTATTAAATTAAGAAATACAAAACATCATATTTTTTTGCTAATTTTTAACCACACATGAATTATATTTCTCTTTTTTAATTATTTCTATTTTTTGTCTTGATTTTGTTTATGTTTTCTCATGCTAATATCTATTTAAAATAAAATATTTGTATTAGCATTGAAACCATTCATTTTATTAATTAAATATTGTCACAATTTGGTCTTTTTGGAGGACATGTAGAAATTATATATTTGCAAAGCTCTAGACAAAAACAAATTGTTATTCTAAAAAATTCTAATTTTTACAAAATATTTTTTTTTAAATGTTCTGACCCGATCAATCCAACCCGATCCAATCCGTTTTTTAACGGGTTGGATCGGATCGGATTTCACAATAAAATTGCACAAATCCGATCCAACCCAATCCGTAAAATTTTGATCGGATCGGATAACGGGTTTGGCCAAACCTGACCCAACCCGACCCGTGTAAATCCGTACATTTACTAAGTCTTTTTTCACGAATCTTATATTATATAACCTTTTATTTACTTCTGACCCATTAACATGGGACTTGATTTCCAAGCATCTTTACGGCTTTACCAATGCGCCGACGACATTACATGCCATTCAATCCGTATTGTTTTAGGATAAAAATATAATAATATAAGAAGTAAATTATGATTATATAACAAAAAGTCGATAAACATTAAAAAAAACCATAAGTAAAAAAAAGTATTTATAATTTTATAACTTTTATTATCTTTAAATTTTAAATGAGAAGTAAAATATATGTACAATTTTATTCTTTTCATATTTATCATTAAATATTTAAATATGAGTAATTAATTATCACAGTTTAAAAAAAAAAAAAAAAGGAAATCTCTGCTAGATAACTGGCTAGTGGCCACTTAGTACTGGAACTTAACGAGCAAATTAATTTCAACACGACTGCAAAATTCTATTTTTGTTTTCGTACTTAATTGTCATACAACTCCAGTTTTAAGTGAATGTATACTAAACTCTGATTTCCCTTCCTCTGCGATGCATTAATAATTTTATCTTATCTAGCATAGTGTTGCGTGTTTATGTTGGCTTCCGTTGATGTGTGCTATAGAGAAACTAGTACGGGATAAAAATGACATAAAAATTTGCATATTTTTCAATTGTAGTTTATAATGGTTGTCTTAAAATTTAATTATAATTAACTTCAATTTCTGAATTTTAAAATAAATGGTATCCGTATCCTCATTTAATTTCATTTTGCGATACTAACAATTAAAAGCCTTTAAATTAATTCCACCATATATGCTTGTGAAGGGACATTTACCAAATACCGACCTAAGTCATGGAACTAATTTAGAAGAGTTCTTAAAAGGGTTGGAGATCATGTTGTGTTTCATATGAGGAGGGAAAAACGTACCCTATCAACTAGACATGTTATTACCTTTCCTGCCAAATCATGCGCTTCTTGGATTGCAGTTCTTGATACCTTATTTTATGGAAAATTTTGGAAACCAACATCATGGCTGCAATTCATGATATGCCAAATCGGTGCTTTGTCAGAAGCTTACAATGAAAGTATATGTGTGGTGTTTGTGCACCAAAAGCAATTAAAATAACAACTATTTTAGTTTCAAGTAAGAAATAATTAACTTTAGCCAAATATGTTTTTTGGCATTAGTACTCATTCTTTTTAGTTATATATGTTATAACTGGTTAATATCTAACGAAAAACCAATATAGAATCATTTTATATTTAAGTATAACAGAATTTCGGTCCTCATATTTAACTCTATTCTTATTCATGATTTAGTTGTGAAAGTGAATTAGTAGAAAACACCATGTTAGTGCTCAAAAAATATTTATATTAATTATAGCCAGAATTTAACTTACGTGGTCACCAAGAAGTATTCATGGATATTAGTTTGAATTTAGGATAAAATCAAATCCAAATTGATCATATATTTAATTTAGTTGGTTTGGTTTGAGTTTTGAAAAAAAAACAAATCAGTCAATTCTGAGACTTTTAGTTGGTTTGATTCAAATTATTGGATTATAATAAAAATACATAAATTATTATATATTTTTTATGATGAATTACTATTTTTTTTTCAAGTTTATATCTATACTTTTTGTTTATTTTATAAAACTTTTTAATTTTATTTTAATGCAAAGTAAAAATATTTATTAATTTTTAATGACTAATTATATATTTTATTTAATATTTAGTTTTTTCTATATTTATTATTTTATATATCTCATAAATTTTGTTACCCAAAATACAATAAAATTTAATAATAAATATGATTAAATTAAAATACTTGATAACCCTAAATAAGATCATAAGAAGATTTTTTAATCTCATAAGCTTAAATACGTTTTTGTCTAAAATAATTGATCATCTTTTATTTATATGCTTATCATTTTAAATTATTTTTAATTTTATTAAAATACATGTTTGTTATTTTTCCATTTATGTTGTTTCGGTAAGTAATGTTATAACAAATAGACCATTAAAATGTAGCATAGTATGATTACGTTATATGTCACCACTTATTTCAACTTTAAATTTGTTACATTATTAAGTTCACTATAGTGGAAGTATTATTCGTTCTGCCTCGCATGAATCTCATGATTTTGCTACAAATATGTAATTAAAGATTTTTTATTTTTATATATTCTAAAAGTAAATATTACATCAATTAATCAATTAAACAATTTAAAATTAAAATAAAATTTATAAATATGATAAGAACTTTTAATTAAATAGTAAATTTTAAGATAAAATTATTCAATAATAATTTGTGTAACTTATAACAATGTAATTAGATTCATCGTCTGTTTGTCTATGTGAAATTGGCATCATTAATAATAAACAGATATTTTACAGTAATTGCATAGATTTTCAAAAGTTAACCCACCTTATCACTCTCCTTTGCAGCACATGGGTTAGATTCGATTTTAAAGATATCCTGTTAGTATGTGATAGGGTCGTATATGTATTTAACTCTACCCTGGACGCCAAATCTGAGGAGTTGATTATGGATGATTAATGTTAGCTTTCATTGTGGATTCAAAGTAAAAAAATCATTAATGTTATATATATATATATACAATTTCATCTTCATCCATAATAATTCTTTGATTCCAAGCCAGTCCTCTTCTGTGTTCTAAAAGTATCCATTAACGGATCTCCAATAGTACCACACATATATGGTTATTGGAGTGCTATGTCCAATTTGCAACTTCATCCCCAAATAAAAGCATATGTCCAACGACCTACACTCTCCACATTATTTTGAATTTTACCACCAAAGAAAAGTGGAACGTGGGTTGGGCCATTCTTGCATTTCATGCACTTGATCAGAGGAAAAATAAAAATAAAAATAAAAAAATAAAAAATAAAAACGATAAGGTTAAGAATTAGCTGGAAGACTGAACAATTAAGGTCCCATGTGGTATATATATATGGACATGCATATACATTGATGAACCACTTACGAATGTTGCTGTTGTGTTGAGGAGGGAGGAACAGTGGAAGTGAACAACAACAACAATCTGAATTGGGGCATCGAATCCAAGATGGAAACATCATGGGACCCAGCACACTGGTGCATGGAGCAACGATGATCATCGTTCGGGGAAAACTGTGATGTGGTCCAAGGTTACAGGGAACTACTGGCTGGTGGACCATGGAATTGACCAATCAACTGGATATTAGCCTCATACAAATGCTTCTGGCTCTGCTTTGATGATTGAGACGCCCACGTTTTTTCTCTTTCCTCTCCTTGAAAGTGATCGAGAGCCAAAGATATGTTCTGTAACGAGTGAGTGAGGAACGTGTCTTTAGTACTATAGATTCTTTTAGGTATTATTAAATAACCCCAAGAACAAAACATGCTTAGGCTGGATGCTTTTACAACTTTTGAAAGAAGATGATACTGGGTAGAGTGGAGAAGTGTCCAACCCAAGTTACAAATTATGTACAGCGTGATTTTGGGGCAGATTCTGTTCCCTCTTTGCTTTAATGAATTCATGTTTGCATCTCAAAAAACAAAACAAACAAACAAATATGCTTAGGCTAGTTAAAGTATAATGAAAATGTGAAAGATATAATATATGAACAATAATAGAATTTAATTAAAATATTCTGAAAGTATAAAACTTTTTAAACTGCCATATTTTTTTAATTAAAATACATTGATAAGATAAATATTTTTTACACTTTCATCCAATTATATTGTTATATATCATAAAATTATTTTTTTGAAAATATGTATGATAAGATTGTTGTTTTTTTTATAATAATAATTTTAAAAAATGATATTTAGAGTGATCTCTAATTGATTGATAGAGCAAAATTTTTTACACTAACATATTGATACAACTAAATTCTTGTTGCAAAGAATACAATCTGTAATTGAAAACTTAAAATATGCTTAGGCTAGTTAAAATATATCTTTTTTTATGTGAAACACTTGTCAAAGTTTATGAAAAACAATATTTTTGTAATTTATTTCATCAATTTGTTCAAATTTATACCGTAAATTCTTATGTGATAAGTAGTTTTTTTTTTTTTTTTGACAGATATGTGATAAGAAGTTAGAAATCAACTTTTAATTAAAAGTTATAAATCAACTTTTAATTCAGTTGTAAAAAGGTGTCATGATAGGCAAAGAGGATTCAAGCGTCAGAGAAGGGTGGATCTCTCCATACCAGGGGTTCATAATTGTTGATGAGCATTAATGCATTTCTTATGGAATATATAATCTTTATCTTTTTTAACTTATAAATTATCAAATATTTTAAGACAAATAATTAATTTTGAGGCAAATTTTGATAAATTTTAAGGCAAATAATAACAAATCATCAAGTGATAACTATAAACAAATTTTAAGGTGAGGTCATCCCAATCTCAAATAGTCTTAAAATTGAACTGAGACTCCCTTAAATCCCTAACATCAAGAGTGAGAGTGCTTGAAGATGTGGATAAAAAGGAGTGTTGGGAAGACAAAGAAGTAGATCTATGGTGCTAGTAACCTCAATGCCAGTTATACCACCCCACAATCTCTCATGCCACAGGAGACTCACACTTCCTCCAATTCCAAGGTTCGATCAAATCAATCTTCAAAAATTGTTGAACTTGGAGTGTGAATAGAGTCCATGGAGCAGAGGGAAAAACCTGTGGGCGATATTAGTCAATGCAACAACAACTGCCACCACCTCATACGATTACAACTATGATGGTTTTGATGAGAATTATGATAAATACCTAGATCTTTAGTTTTTATATAATTATCTTATTGGTATATTATAATTTTTGGTTATTGTAATAATGATTGTTTTTTTTTACATATATTATGATTTATCATTTTTATTGTTATTTATCATTTTTCTTTGTTTAAATGTAATTTACGCGATTCCTTAAATTTATTTTGGTATAATATAATTTAAATTAAATTAAAAATTATCTAAAAATAGCCGTCAGTAATTAATAACAACAAAGTCATCTGTAAAATTCAAAAATTAATTATCTAATGTGAAACAATTTAACAACGTCTATAAATTATCAAAAGCTTCAAATTTGACCGTAAAATAATTGCAACGCATGTACTTATTTTAAATGGAAATTTAATCGTCAAATCATATAATAACCAATTTTAATCTAATTAATTTAATTGAAATTACATTAAATATTTTTTAAAATTAAATTAATAAACTCAGTTAATTTGATTTGTTTCAATCCTAACTTCAAATAAAGCGAAATCAACCCTCAAAGTCAAATCTCAATACTCTTTTATATATGCCTTTATTTTCAATGAATTTATATTATTGATACAATAATTTTTTATTTTTTTTTCAATCACATGTCTCACATCAATCGTTTTATCTTAATAGTTTTTTGTTTTTATCTTTTTTACTGTACAAATTTTTATACATTAAAATTAATGTAAATACAATTTTTCTTGTCAATTCAACGCCCTTGCCGTCATGAGTCATAGTGGGCCACATGGTGTGGCTTTAATTTGCCAATCTACCCAACCGTCAAAGACTTTAATTAATAGTTTAATACTTTGTCCTTCACCCGTGGAAGAGAAGGAACTGTGATGGTCAATGTCAAATCATTTCCATACTTTTACAATCTTATCGGCAAGAGTAACCTCAATACAAAGAGTCATGAATATAAAGTCATTTTGTATATATATTTATATTTATGTATTATTTATCGAAGACATAATATTTTCCTTTACGAAAGTTACCCCTTTAACATTTTGAAAACATATTATGTGAAATGAATATACTTATATAGTTATATACGTAGTTTATCTATGTATATATATAGTGGTAAAAAATCACCACGCACGGACATGAACAAACTCTGCATGGAGCTTGTACAACTTTGCGTCTTTGGTGCAAAAACAAGGAATGTGACAAAGTCAATATAAGGCATATTCTAATTTTTACATTTATCTTTCAACCGCCATTACCTCTATCGCTTCTTTTTAGTTTTGAATTTTTCTGTGGATCGCAACTAGGGATGAACGCTAGAAGTGGAAGAGCTTTTGTTTTTGTGTTGGGCCACAATAAGTCCTTATGTTCAATCAGACCATCAAATCTTCACATCTGGAATATATATATTAGCAATTGCCATGCAACTACCACATGTATAGAATTAGAAACTATATTAAAGGGAAGACAACTACGTACGTCTTTGTTCTTCGAAACTAGCTCGCATTTTAGCCTAATTTAGGTCATGTCCCAATAGACTCGTCCACGATCTACACTATATATTTTGAATCCCTTATAAAATACAACATTTATGTGTGTATGTGTTTTATTTAAATTACTACCTTATCAAATTTTTAAGGAAAAAATAGAGAAAATCAATAATTTAAGATAAAAAAATTAATAATTAAGGGAAGTAGTACAAACTAAAGTTTGTTTGTTAAAGTTTCAAAATCAGAGTGATTCGAGGAAAATTAATGCTAAGAAGAAGAGAGGGCATGAATGAAAGACAAAGTTGAACAAATGAAATGGGGTGGCACTTTGTATGTGTGTGGTGGGGACCATGGTTGGGATGGGTAAAGGAAAAAGAAGAAGAGGAGTTAAATAGAGTTGAATGCGTGGGTCCATTGCAAAGTAGCACATAGGGGGTGTCAGAAACTCTACCATTTTAAGGCGAACAACATCTGCGTCAAAATAATAGCACGTGGACCTTATTCCAAATTTGGCACTTCCCTTTAAACAAGTCACGTCGCAATTAGCAAGTGGGCTCACATTATAACTTGTGCTGTGTTCTATACGAAACCCCCGTCTCTTTCATTTTAAATATAATAATAATAATAATAATAATAATAATAATTGTAAAAGTAAATAAATAAATTATTTTACAATGGATCGGTACGTATGACTCATCACACCATAACTAATAAATATTTATTGATATAGGAGGAGGACTGGTAAAAATTGAACTAAAAATAAATCGAACAAAGTTACGTTCTGCTTCTTTTTCCGTTGCCATTAATTTTATTTTTTTTAACTTTAAAATGTTTTGTTTAAAAAAAAAAAAAGGTAAGACTGGCTCGATGGTGTTCCAGGAATCCAGAGTACACGCTTATGCTTAACGCAAGATGACAATGTATGTATGAATCAAAAGGGGACACGGTTTATATATAGGCTCATAGCACACCACATAATAAATTTTATTATTGCTTCTCCTAAAATTTAATAGAAGTGTCACCGATAGGACCATCCCAGATTAAATTCAGTGCAAGACAAAAAATTGTACGTCCTTTAAAAATTTAAGTCTTAAGACTCTTAAAAAAATTTTGAGCAAAATTATTTCTCTTATGCTCCTACCTGAAGAAAAAAAATATTTTTTAATAATTTTTATATGATTTCATTTAATAAAAAATGATTTTTTCTCCTAGTTAACTAATCTATTATAATAGGTAATTTGTTCAAGTATCACCTATGGTTGAAAATTTTCTTTTTTTTTTAAAAAAATAGGAACCACTTCTCCCGATTAACCAACCTATTATTATAATAGATAATTTGTTCAAGCACCACTGGTGGTTCCCACTTTTTAAAAAAAAAGAAAATTTTTATTCTAATTTTTATTATAATAATTTTATATAATTTTATTTTTAAATTATTTTTTTTTTTTCAGGTGTTTACCTGCTACAGCAGGTAAAAAACACATTGACTAACCCTACTGTAGCAGGTAAACAACACTTTCCACCAGTGCCTCAGTAATTTTAACTTCACTTTAGCCTAACCCTTAGTTTTTACAATTTCTTGTAAGTTTATCGTCCTAAATTTTTATCTAATAATTCACAAAAATGTAATGGAAGTGTTATATGTTACTGATTTGTATAGATTTGCAAAGGAAAAATATATTAAATACTTAAATAAAAATAAAGAAGGAAAAATGCTCCTGTGCCTCTATCTATATCTAAAAATATATATTATTTTTTTATTTACACACACGCACACTGCCACACTCAATCCACACCCACACACTCGTTACTTGAAACTTTTACAGGTCGCCAAGTACCTTTGTTCACAGTGCCTTGGATAGCCAGATTGTTCACAGTGCCTTGGATAGCCAGAGATAATTTTGGCACTTAAAATAACTAAATACTATTTTATATAATAAAATTTCAAAAACTAAAAACAGATTGCATATATTATTTCGAGACGCAACGGAATAAAGAGAAACCCACCATGAAGAGGTAATAATCCTTGAGATGGTTTCTCATGTCCAAGCGTGTGTTCAACTGAATGTTAACAAAGCTAATTTTGTACTATCTCTTATCCTAATTATAAATAACAAATTAATTTTTTCTTTGGTCCTAATTATAAACAATAATCACTAGTTTTTAAAGTAAATTTTTTTTGTATTCTTATTTTATTGTTTACTTTATTTTCTATGTACTATGACAACCACTTAAAACAAATGGTGTTTTTGAAATAAAAATTAAATTATGGCAGAATTAATTAAAAAAAACTGTAATAATTGGTATTGATGATTTGTCTTATGTTACTTATAATTAGGATCAGAAGTAATATCATTTTAGTGTGCATGTTTGGTTTATTGTTGAACCATAAAGACCTGTGTCAAATCAAAAGCTATTAAGAATAGTTTCTATGTTATTTACTTGATTTGACGTAATTTTTTGGTTTTACATGGGTTATCAACATGTGGACAAGCACACACTTAATTTTGAAAAATTATATATTGATTCTAGTTAAAAAAAAAATTATTATAATTATTTATTAGTCCCAAATGTTTCCTTATTTTCTTATTTATTACAATCATTAGTTTTTCTAGTTATTGTAATTAAGACGGTGATTTAGGTTTTTCTCATTAACGTAAGTATAGGATTAATTAGGATTGATTATTTTCTTTATTACCTATGTATTCGTTGTCTAAAAATGATGCACATAGAGATATGAATATTAGTTAAAATTATTTATTCCATTCATATTGGTATCTAAGTTAACATTGATCCAATGAGTCTGATGAACATCCTAATAGATTTTGAGTGTCAGGAGTATCTCTAATTCAAGGCAACCTAGTAAATTTCAGTAATCGTTGCATATACCGATAATTCTATGATTTATCTCTCTCACTCATCATATGTCATATCCTAGATATTGAATTTTGGTGCTTCTAATCATATTGATGGTAAATTAGCAATCTCTCACTTTTTCTCAAAATTATTACATCCCAAAATTTCTCATCATATTATCCTTGTTGATTGTTCTAAAGCTATAAGGTCATAGGCAATGGTCAAGCCATAAATATTCCTTTATTATATGGCTTAAATAACTTTTAGGCGCTTGATAAATTTTCAAATTTTGCTTTGAGTCATTGATAAATTTTTTCGTTGTTTTAAGTCACTGATATATAAAAAATTTTGTTTTTAGTCTCTGCCGTCAGTTAAGTGATGACATGGCACCATCTTAACAGTTGATATATATTGGCAAGATCTATTTGGATAGTGTCACGTCATCACTTAACGGTAGGGACTCGAAACAAAAGTTTTGATATATTAGGGTTCAAAACAATGAAAAAATTTATCATGAACCCAAAACAAAATTTGAAAATTTATCAAGGACTTAAAAGTTATTTAAACCTTATTATATTTACATTTTGTTCTCTTAGTACCCAGTCCTTCTAGTCTCAATAAATCAACTCATTCACACTCTTGATTATTTTATAATCTTTACTCCCAACTCTTTTTGTGTACAGAAACAGAGTACAAGATAATAGACGTTTGGCCCAGGATATGAATCAAATGGACTCTAGGATTTCCAAACTCCATTCTCTATTTATTAATTGCAATGCTGTAAAATCTCCGAGCCTCATTCATCATCATCTAAGTCATCCAAATTTGAATAAGTTGAAGCAAATGGTTTCTAGTCATTCCTGTTATAGCCCTTGGAGTGTGTGTCTATATTTTTCACATGTATATGCACATCATTTATAGACAAGCAACACTTGTCTATTAAAATTAAAAAAGTAATGATAATCATTTTAGATACATTTCTTGTTTGATTATGATGTAAGACTTACTTTTTTACTTGCAAAAAAATAAACAAATAATGATTAAAATTTGTCAATACATAAATATATTTCACCAAAAGAATTACATAACTTTGCCAATGAGATTTAGGTCTTGCAAAAGGGACGAATCAAACACAACATGGTGATCCAAGTTCGCATCCACGTTGGAAAAAATACCCACATTTAATACCCAATAATGTCTCTAATAGGACTGCCTCTGAAGGAGGATACTTATGGAAAACCAAAATAATTACATAACTTTGATTTCCTTATTAAACTCAGGGATACATAGAAGGAAGGAAGAATCTTTGTTGAGTTAAAAAATAAAAATAAAATAATTATTTTCTTAGTTTTCCTTCATTTCAAAAGTAATAAAAAAATTTGAATAATAAAATTTTCTAGTGTTCCAAAAAATAATAAATTAAAATATTCAAAACTTAATTATCATCTTTCTTTCTTTTGATGGGTAAAATAAATATTTTTAAAATTGACTAAATTTTGTACATTTAACTTGAGGTAATTGCTTTAGGCAGATGTTGTAGGGTGATAATATCTTTCCAACATGTAATTATGCAGTGGTTGAATACAAAATCTAGTTTTGAAGACGATTTTCATTTTAAAATATTTTTCCAGTGTTTTCTCAAAATAAACATTTCGTCATAACTCTATGTTTTTAATCTAAAATAAATGTTTTCGATTCATCGTCATGTCGCAATTCTAATTATGACAAATGGCAATTCTATTGGGGATATTTAGAGAGTCAAGCATGATATTATGATCATGATCAAACGTGCAAAATTGATAATTTTTTTCTTTATCTATTTCACCCCTTGTTTGTTTTATTTGCTTTTGTTTTTGCCCATTTGTTTATTTTACTTATTTGATGTAGTCATTAATTATTGTAAACTTGTTTTGACAACAGGTTACGTAGTGTAGGATTCGTGTTTTCATACACTAAACTTACACTTTCACGCAAATTAAGCTTTAGGTACAAATGTACAAGCTACTTAAATGAAAAGGATGTACGTGTACGTATAAAAACAAATGGAATATATTCAAGTTATTATAACTTGAAAACTTTAATATCAACACCTCATTCGTGATTTTTGTTTGCTCATGATCATTGTACCTCATTGTTATTCAAACTAATAAAAGGACATTGTGAAAGGAGGAACAGGGCTGATTTTTGTACTACGAGTTCACGATGGAAAAACAAAGTTATGGGTACATAAAAGTTTCAACCACCACACATTGAGTAAAGCAGAGTTTGAAAAGCGACTGCATATAGCCCCACTTGATGCATCTCCATTATTATGTTGATAACAGCGGACCCCAACATTAAAGATTAAATATTACCAATTTTGTCTTTAGGTCTTTCATAGTTAGAGGCTCTGATTTGTATATAAATCCTGCACCTAAGTCTGTCCAATGCAAATATCTTGTACATCATGTTTCATAGTGATGAGAGAGGTACACATCCAAGTTCTTCAATTATCAAACTTGGATAAGAATTCTAATTAATCCTTTAATTATTGCAAATTAATTACTCTGTTGTTGACATGCCACAAAAGTAGGTGAGGCTCGGAGAAGATTGATAATTCAAGTACACTTGGGAGAGAGATCATGAGACTTTAAACTTAAGACTAACTTGGTTGGAGAAAATATAAATATACTGGGCCAATAATTATTTTTGGGAATTCTTTGAGGTTAAAACGTTAAACAAATTTGTTCAAATCTCAGGGATGGAATTAGCATTTAACACCATAAAAAAATTAATGAAGAGCAAGGAATGTCATTTTGACCCATCTGTAGTGAGCTGGTTTGAAAGAATTACAGCTTTGTTAATTAGCCTATCACATGTTACGTCAGATACAATTTGTCTCCTTTCTACTGCAGCCATAACCGTAAAGTGATTCCAATTTTCACTAAGCTGGTTGAAAGTGATGACTATAATAAATGCTTTGCCACATTTCTTAATGGCTACTTCCAAAATTAAATATATTGAAAGAGCAGCAGAAATTTAGCATAGTTCTAATTAATCAAATGATAAATAAAATCCCTTATTTTTAGGTTTCTAATATATATAAATAAAATTATATATTTTTACCAATAAATCATTAGTCCGAACGATACTAGACTTGTTTTTCTTAAACAAGGTCTTGATCGACTTGTAGATGGAAAAAAATGTGAATACTCATTGTGACTAAAAAAAATTATATATTTTCAAATTTCAGCGATTAATTCTTTTAAATTAAAAAAAAACACTTTATGTTTTGAAACTTAATTTGACAAGTTAATTCATCTAGTCAAAACCATTATAATAGCAGTATATATCCTCTCATAACTCTTAGGTTTTTACCTTCTAACCTTCAATCTATCGTGTAAAAAAATTAAAGAAAACCCCTATAGTTTTATTATGTTCACATAAAAATATTTTTCATAAATCAACACGAAGATAAGAAGGTGATTAATTGGGTTGGAAAGCGAGGAGATGATGAATATATGTATGTCAGGTGACAACATTTATTTATGTATGGAGGTTTATTACATAACACATGCAAGGCGTATGTGTATGTCATATGGCATTATATGAAAGTCACTCTCAACTTGCCTGTAACTAAGAGAAAACAAAGGGTTCAAACCCCAACACATAAAGAAATTGGCGTGCAACGAGGAAAAGTGCCACAATAATGTTGTGTAAAAATCCAAAACTCCATTATGGTCCTCATTCTACCACCAACACTACAATGGATCTACGGATACAACAAGGGAACACTATTTAACTCTACACTCTAGATTGGATTTGGAATATACAATACAAGCCTTTGTAACACGTCTCTCTCTGTGTCGTAAGTACGATGTTTATTCCTAAAAGACTACTCATGGGGAAAAGTTATTTATTAGGCATGGTTAATATCATAAACATAAAAACTACTGTTACATTAGTTTTACTTTTATTACATGATTTTATAAAGTAGCTATTGAATGATTTTTATAGAATGAAACATTCATTTAGCCCCTAAATATTATCATCAGTCGATTTGAATCCTGATAAAAAAATTTATGAAAAATCAAAATTTAGGGCACGTTGATTTATGTTTTTTCAGCAAATAATATTTTTTTTTTAAAAAGTAATCACTTTTTTTTATATGTTTGTTACAGCTTCATTTTCAAA
The DNA here is from genome assembly GCA_026413185.1 of Pueraria montana var. lobata. NCBI lineage: Eukaryota > Viridiplantae > Streptophyta > Magnoliopsida > Fabales > Fabaceae > Pueraria > Pueraria montana. Next base: position 20,061,627 of record CM048648.1, on the reverse strand, counting down.
ATAATCAAAAGCTAAAAAGAATCGTAAGTCTGATTATAATCAGAAGCTATTTGAAACAGCTTGTCATAAAATCAATCACTTATTGTAAACAAACATGGCTGTTTTTTTTAAATCAGTAAAATATAATCACTATATTATTTTTATACCAAATCACTTCTTTTTTAATCTTAAACAACTTACCCTTAATCTCTAATCTTAATAATCATCATTTTATTCAGTCTCTAAAATTGACAGAAACCACTAGTTTTATTTTAATTATCATCACTTGCAGTTTTTTCCATCCATTTCTGAGGTGGTGAGGCAGGTACTTGACAACGACAACATGCCCCCGAATCGATCAATGGGCCTGTATGACATACTTGACATGTATGACAACGTGTTGCTTAATTTTCTTAATTATGATAAATTTGACCGGCAATTTATGCCTGGCTTAAGGAGGATAGTTTAATTCCCAACCACGAAAATAGTAGACAAGACTTCCCTCTATCCTCGATTCACCATATTGAACACATGCATTACATGGTTGTTTGACTTGTGAAATACTGCTTGTGAAACCAATCAATCCATGTTGCAAGCCACAAAAAATTTCACATGTCAAAATTAGAGGGCTTTTTTTTTTTTGTACCTGTCAAAATTTTTTGGTTGTACATAATTAGAGTTGTTAAAGTCACTTAACTCCTCACCACAAATTACATATGGATTGATTTACTTAAGCCAAACTTTAGTTAATCTTTCCCGCCATTGATGATGAGTTAAATGCGCTGATTCATCATAATTAAAGAAATAAAATAAAATAATAATAAAAATATAATACACACACACACACTATATATATATATATATATATATATATATATATATATATATATATATATATATATATATATATCAAGAACTGTACTTATAATTGATATTGCTTTAATCAGATTGTATTTTTGATGAACTAAAATGAAATTTACCCAAAATACAATCATTTAAGCTAACAAGATAAACATGGTAAAATAATCTATTATGAGGATGGGGGATTTCTTCAAACCACGTTAATGGTTAATAAGTATTCATCACTACTTGAAATCTTACCGTCCTTTAAACTATATTATATGCTTACATGACCTTAGCAAAATTTAAAAGTGTTTTTGAGTTCTCAACTACGAGGTTGCTAAACTTACCCCCTTTTTTCTTTGAAAACAGAGAAAAAATGTTGGTTTGGGGCTAATCTTGTCTATCTTGAGTTTTTTTTTTTTTCTATCTTATCTTGAGTGCAAGTTAGCTTTCAAAGGTCTTCAGATGGGCCCAATAAAGGAGGGGGACTAGGGGCAATTTCTTAGGGCACCTTGTTTTTTTTCCGGTGCACCCCATAAATTTATATATACCTATTATACCCTTATTCATTATAATGATATACTGCGCCTCTCTCTCATTCGTACCCCGTTCTTCTTCTTCACTGCAACTACTCCGTGGTTCCTCCACGTTGTCGTTCTCTTCTTGCCGGTCTGCTGCCTTCATTGTTGATGTATTTACTTCGACGAAGCTTCCATTTAAGGTGAAGAAGGTAGCATAGGTTTTTCTGTTATCCTTGTTCCTCCGTAGACTGCGAGGTTCAGTTCAAGTTCTTCATCTGGTAAGGGTTTTTTTTTTTAATGGTGAATAATTCATTACGGAAAGTTGAATCCGTAATTATTGTAATAGGATTACGAATTGGGCAATCCGTAAAATGACATTACGGATTACACAATCCGTAATTCAATTACAACATTACGGATTAGACAATCCGTAAGTTGTGTAATTGCATTACGGATTGTGTAATCCGTAATGTATATTAATATACATTACCGATTACACAATCCGTAATATAGCTAGGAATTTTGTAAAAGAAACTGTATCTGCTGTGATTAACCTGTTTAAGTTCAATGAGTTGAAACTGTATCTGATGTATCTGCTAGGAATTTTGAAGGTTTGGCAAGAAGATGGGGTGTGACGGCACTGGAAGGAAAAGGAATGAAAGGGAGAGGTGTTAGGGTTATGGGGTGCACCGGTGAGGGTTACGTTTAATAACCAAAAGGGAAGAAGGATAGAATTGTCTCATCAGGTGGCTAATTATTTTTCATGGGGTGCGCCGAGAAAAAAATGGGGTGCCTTAAGAAAAAGCCGGGACTAGGGTTGATTCACTGAATTAAAGAGGTTTTTTTTTTCTTTTTGCAGAAAAGAGGTACTCATTTGAAAAATATTTTAATGAGACAACTTGTCATATATGATAAGTTGTTGATTTTTATAATAATTATCGTTATATTTAAAATTATTTGTTATTAGTTAATAACTTAAAAAATATTATACTGACATGAAAATTGTAATCATTTAGAATTTAATTTAATGAGAATAACATAATAGTTTTTCATTTTACACTTATTCAATTATAAATTATCATATATAATAAATTTATTAACGTTTATAATGACTATTTAAAATGATGATTTCTTATTAGTTAATAGTATAAAAATTATTTCTCTATCAGCATAAAAATTAAAGTTCTATTTGTATCTCAGTAACATTGTTTTATTCCAAAACTTTTGTGGCTACATAAGTTTGTATCTATTCAAACGTAACTTAATAAATTTATTTTCAGTTTTGCTAATTTTTTTATATGTAGAGATTGAATACAGGTACAAAAAATTTACAACTTATACACACTACTCAAACTGAGTTAGAACCCTGATTTCGGTTTTGCTAATTGAAGATACAAAGGTAAATTTGTTATTAAAAAAACATTTATTGGATAAAAAATATATAAAAAAATTAATACATTTAATATAAAATATTAATATTCATCAATGTCCTTGTAACAATGGTTAGTAAGACATTTTTTATTTAAATATTATATATAATTATAGTGTTACGTGTTAAGTATTTATCATGTCGGTTACATAGTCATCATAACACAGATCACTTGACTAACAATTACCGATAGTTGTAGACGTGTGCAAATTACGATTTTTCTGAGCAGAAAATGGTGTATTAGACAAATGAATCTCAGGGAAAAAGAATGAACCATTTCACGGGCAGCATCTGGGCTAAAAAATTAAATGAATAAATCCACTGCGTATAAGTATCTATCCTTGAAAGGTTCACCATAATATTCTCTATTTAAATTGTCGCCTTCATGAATGTCATTTTTATACTGTACAGTCTCCTCACATAATTGTGCTACTACGTTTTCCATTTGACACCTCTGAATTAACATGCAGGTGTTTGGCTACAAAGATGAAAAATATACTACAAAGTTAATAAGTATCCAATTGTGCAGTATTTTCAACCAGACTTCCAGGATAGTACATGACTCGAATGCCAACTCCCGCCTTTATTTCATTGTCTGCTCTGCAAATCCATCCATGACTAGAGGCACCAACGACATACCTAAATGGTGTAAAAGAAATATTTAACCAACGCTATTTGATGCCTTAAAACTTGACATCAAGAAAATGTATGTAGCCCTATAGTAATAGGTTACGTTGGGATGCATATAATAGATAGTTGTGTTTATGTATGGTTGCACATCATAGATTTTAGGAATCTGAATTAGCAATAGTAACAGTGAAGCTAGAGATGGTGGAATACACACCTCAGTATTTGATTCAAACTATATTCGTTATTTTATCAACATATATTTTAATGAATGCAAATATTATTTCGGTTTACAAAAATAATTAGCATATTTTTTTAAGCTTCGAACACAACCAGAAGGAAACAGAAAAACAAAGGTACAGAAAAGAATGTGGGAAAAAGAAGGCTCAATCGTCAACCTGAGAAGGGGGCCAGCACCAGTCTTCCGCAATAACCAAAATTCTCTAGGCTGAAGAATCCTTCTGCATTAAAAATAACAATAATAATGAAGCGTTAGGTGAGTAGGCATAGAGCAGATTACAAGGTATTAAGGTCAGCAAAGTCAAATGTTCTGAATTTTTTCCCGAATTAGTGTATTATTTACTGTATTAGGAGGGTCCACCTGTATGCTGTATGTACAGTGGGAATTGTATACATATACAACAAAACCGTTAGAAATTTCGACTAACCAAGGGTTATTGCAGGTATAATACAAATTGCTTATATCCATCGACATTGACCACCTCCCTTTTTAACCATGTGGAAATTGTTATAATTTGACATTAAACATATCCTGTTTCAGGTTTAGTGTTGGAAGGCAAGAACAAAAGAAAAAACAAAAAGCTTCTTTCAACCAAAACACGCATCTATCTGGATTGCTATATACATTGCTACATCTACTTCTGAGTATATAATCTTACCATCATGTAACATCTCTTCATGTAACATCACAAGAGAATAGGTGTGACTTTGCGACTTGTGATCTATCCAGCCCCGAAAACATAGTCACTTATTATGACGCTTGTATTTTAGTTTAATTCAAATCTCCTTTCACTGTCGTCGTGATTAATTGATGTGTTTTTTTTTCATATTAAGCAATTTTATAATCACAATACAGGCCACAAATAGGCATACAGCAGATTACACTTGTGGCCCGTATTATGAAAAAAAAAAAAAAAAGTATTTAACAAAGACATCACATCATATCCCTAACCTAGCTAGTTTGTAATTGTGATTACAACTGTAATTCACAAGTATTTATTTGAATCGCAATTTGTAAACTGTAGGCTACCTTTGGCTTTAATATCTTTTGACTGTCACTGAAGTATTGATTTGGATGGTTAATCCCTGCATCACACGGCATGCCATGAAGAGCTTCAAATGTCAAGGTGCAAGCCAACTGCACAAACGTTATCCGTATAATCAGATATCAAATCCAAAGCTGAAATTGATTATTGAAGTTCAGCAGGTTGTGCTGAGACCTACCTGATAATGTTTATTTCTCACTTTGTCTATCACATCTTCCATTGCTCGACCGTTTACCCCCATTCCGCTTAGAGCAGCTCTTAGATTCTCTTCGCTATTAAATTCAAATGGCGTCAATTAAAGCATTTATCAAGTAAAATTTACTGGACAATTACCTATCTATTTCACATATCCGGTACTGAAAGCTAAACTATCCATTTAATAGCACAAGTATTAAGAGTGACCTGAAATGTCGATAGGGGCAACCATGATGATCTCCAGCTCCAGGAGTTGATGAAATAATCTTTTGACAAGAATAGGGAGTATAATCCTGTAACATCCATCAAAATATTACTTGTTAAAACTCATCATATGCATTATGCATACAACCACATTGAAATTTTGTGTTTCAAAGCCTAGTTTCAAAATGGAAAATGGCAATAACACAAGTTATCAGCAACAGAAATATATTTTAAACATCCCATAAATCAGTGGGGAAATTCAAAACTTACAGTTCTCTTCCCTTCCTTTCCATAATTATGGCGTATGTTGTATGCATATTGTTTCTCAAACTTCTCCAAACCAACCTACAATTAGGTCTTGCATCTCATTAATTATTAATGTAATTTGATAAAAAGAAAGCAGCTTATGAAATACCTACTCAAAGATCACATAAAGATGTCTAGAGAGATATGGAATAAATTGAATAGACGGGTATACAGATTCAGAATGATTTAAAAGTATTATGAAATAATGTGCAAAAATTATCAGTCTAAAACTGTTGTAATTCTAAATCACCATTCATGTAACTGAAAATATGTAATTTCAAATATCTAACTTTAAAATCTGAAGGAATTGTCAGATTTTACTTTCCATAATAGATAATGTGCAAGAATTGTACTTACCTTTTTAGAGAACTCTGCCCTCCAAAACGCAAGTGCATCATCCAGATTTAAGCCAACACCCTACTTACATTATGGAGAAAAGAACAAAAGATAAGAGAACAAAGAAGACAAAGGGGGGGAAACAGATAAACAGTAATCGAGAAGTAAATGGATTAAGAAGACATCTTATTGATTTTCTCCATCAATCACCCATATTCCCATAAAAAATTAAATAAATCAGAATGAAAGTGAACCAACATGTATTACTTTGACAATGCTACAAATAAGCACCAATATTTCTAACCCAGAATAATCATACAACCATAAATCCATGTTCTTTAATTGTGCCATTTTACCCAAATGAAATTAGTCACAGTGTGGAAGACTGACATAAAATTCAGACTCACAGTATCATAAATTTATGGGTATAAAAAACACAAATTTCAATTTTTCAACAAAAGGTGCTGGACTTTGTTCCACTTATATCTCGTTAATTAACTTGAAACTAAAGAAAATAGCTTCAACTGTCAGGATAATTCCAGCCAATCATTTTCCTTTCCCCAACCCATGCATAAATAAACATGTGAAGTGTCAAGCCTCATTTAACACCTCAAACGTATAACCATCTAGACTCTATAGAGTATTTTTATTATGCCCAGATGGCAGCCAAAAGCAACCTTTAGAAAGAGGCCTAGTTGCATCCTCCCTCCATGCTTTAAATGATGATCCTCTTTCAGCTGCGTAAAAAGTGGTATAAATCAGGACATGTGAGACAAAACTGAAAAACAACATAAGGACTTAATATGAAAAAGATAAAAGCTAAGAAGAAAGAAATTACAGATGAATCAAGTGGTAAGAAACACATGAGCATAATTTATGCCAATCTCTAACCTTATCAAATAGGTGACGCATGCACAAAGGAAATGAGCTCTTGGCAACTTGATCAATATCCTTTAATGATATATCAGCATATTCTCTTGACTGCAGAGGTTTTCAATCAAAGTGACCATCGTCAATCCTAACATAAATACCTAATAACAGAAATAAATGAATGAATGAATATACTGCTTGAATTACCTGAGAATAATCAGGACCCAGATAACTTGAGGACAGGGCTTCCACAATCTACATAGAAAACTAGTAAACTTCTATAACAAAGAAAGGATCTATTGATATACAAAGAGCATAACCACACTTACAGGAGTCAACCTATGTTTCTCTTGCTCTCTAATTGAAGATGTCCATTTTCTGCAACAATTAGATGAAACTCTAAGAATCTTAAATCCCAAATTGCATTTAAAGAAAGAAAACTGAGAATACATATGAGAAAATTTATTGAGATCCAAATGACCAATGAAACCTGTTTGTAAGGAGGAGTGTCTTTGACAGCTGACTGCGGAATAGTGTGGCTACAAGTGAAACAATCTAGGAAGGAGGCAAAATTGAAACATAAACAAGATTTACTATAACCAATACTCTGTGATTCACAGCAAGAATAAATAGAAAGTAATTACACTAGTCAACCTGATTCATTGCAACATATGCATATCCTTGATTTATAAACACTTTCCGTCCAGCAACAAGCTCTGGAACTTCTTCAAATGGTACCTATATGGGAATGAAAGAAAATATATACAAATGTTGTAACCCAAAACAAGCTTTTGAAAATTACAAAAACAAGCTTCAAGAAAAACAACCATATCATGAGAAAAATTATCAATGAAAGTAACAAAATAGAAAGATAAAAAAAACATAGTAAACTCTTTGGGCATGAAGGATCTAAAATGTCAATAAAAACAAGTTCTAAATGGGTTAGTAGGTGCCGATGATTACTGTACCTGAGTACAAAAAAGAAACAATAGTTTGTCTTCAAAGAGTGATCCAAGCAGCAATGACAAAGAAAGGGAAATATATCTTAAACTTTCAAAGAAAGATGAAGAGACTTCGAGAAGTCAAAATAACAAGGTCTATCTTTCTCAAATCCTTCATTAATCATTTTCTTCGCCCTAAGTTCCCAAAAGAACACAACTAGAGGTGCTGAGAGAAGACATCTCTATGTTTCTCACTCCCTCTCTCACAGCTTTTGAAAATCACAAAGAGACCAAAGGATAATTAATTACTATTTCAGTATTTCCTAACAGTTTTTGTGATAGATTTAAATATTTTTTAACTAGTTAACTGCTTTCTTTTTCTTTTGTTGTGAACAAGAAGGAATCAGTAGAATTCAATATTTTTATTGAATAAGAGAACCTACTTTCTACAGAGAAGGATAAGAAATATTTAAAAGTCAGAGTTAATATTTAAAGTAGAACTGCATGTCACCCTGTGCATCAGTGCATGGATCTCTTCATTTGCAAGACAAGAAATAAGTAGGAAAAAAAAAGATAGAACATGTACCTTGTAGAAGATAGCATCAGCTGCAAAAAAAGTAAACGAAGCAAAGCAAAACATAGGCTCATTAGATTTGAAAAAGTAATAACCAGGAAATAAAACTTTAAGAAAAACGAGGCATAAATTTCAAATACTGTAGATTTTTTCCTTTTCTTGTAGAATAGTAGTGCAAATATACCACTTGAAAAGTTTCCCCAGATATCTTTTTTTAGAAATTAACCCATGCAACTAGTAAACAAATTCTAAAAAAAGCAGAAGGAAAGATGTGCCTTAGCTCTTTTAGGTAGCAACAACTAGTTATATTCCCATTCATTCAACAACCTCTGCATGGTGAATGCAAATCATTTCTGCTGATCCATACCAACATGCTAAATGGCCATTGAAAAATAAAAAAAAAAGAAGCAATGTACTCTACCAGTGGGAACATGCTGACCCATAGAACGTGCAACTTGTCCCAATTTCTCTTTTATGCTCTGAAAATCAAAAACATCGTTTCTTTAGCAACTAAGGTATTTGTGCCTCGGAACTAAATTAGTTTTGCATAAATCAACTTCATGGTAAAATTTAGATACAAGAGTCAAGAGCAAACCAATAAAACAAATGGCATGTGACTACCTCAAATTCCACATTGCTAACAGCCTTGTAAGGAAGGTCAAATTCTTCCATGACTGCCCTCTGTGCACTCGTAATCAAAGTACATGATGAATAAGTACTTAACTTGATATGCAAAAACAATATAGAATACGCAGATTTTACCTGAGCTTCAGCATTCAGAAGACGAAAGCGGTAGCGAAAGAGTGCAGATTCCATGGAAAGAAACCATTTCCTCAAGTCCTCCCTGGGAATACAGGCATATAATTATGTATTTTAGTACACATGGAACAATTTAGAAATATAATTAGGATTTCTTATGACAGTTTTTTTACTAATCTGGGTTTGTTCCTTGCTTTGGTCTGGGCAAAACATCATTCAGGATTAATACACAAGTATAAAATATGATCAATACATGTAATTGATGTCAATGGTCTTAAACTCTCATCATTACCAATTTATTCAATTTCAAGTAATCATTCAGTTATTTTGATCAGGCATTATTAGTCAAACAACTGAAACAACAGTAAAAAAAGAATGCACAAAAGAGAAAGAAGAGCTCTTACGTTCTGCAATACACCAGTCGTAGAACAAAATGAGATATAATATCCTTGTTCAGAACCTCAGATGCATGTTGATGTCCCATGTGCATTTTCCACAGGTCCTTTACCTGTACCAGAGGTGGTTCACATGAAAATAGTAACACACGGCATTATTTTTTGTCAATCATAAGACAGAAACCAATAAATCAATATTGTCAAATCGAGCTTTTTACCAAATTCTCCATTTCCTCCGCTTTTTTCCCCCGCGACATACCATCAGAAATCCCCTTGAGAACTGCAACAAGCAATAATATCCATCAAAAAACGAACCACAAAACTCGAAAAATGTCCACGACAACGGAAGTTAAAGAAACACATGCAAACATACACGATTTCATACTAATTTAATACATTAAAACACACACACAAATCGCTTGCACATTTCAGGTCTTCACTTCAAGAATACACTCTTCTTAAATCTAGCATATGTATGGCGTGCAGCGGATACAGTTAAAAGCAGAGTAGATTATCAAAACCCTAGGCACGAACAGGGAGGGAATTTGGAGCAGATCTCTCGAATTGGAAGAAGCAAAAGACAATAAAAGCAGAGAGATGAAGAAAATAGACCTCGGAGGCGGTCGATGGCGAAGGACTCGAAATCCTCGAGCCTGACTTCGAGTGAGGGAGCAGAGCGATAGAGGGGAATGGTGGGAGCAGAAACGGCGTCGTTGGAGGAGGACAAGAAGTTCCTGCGACTCTGAGGACGAAAGATTTCCATGGCTTTCTTTCTTCTCTCTGCGACAATCCCAATCAGCGACGGCGAGAGTGTAGAGTGAGCGTTGGAGTTGCTACCCTGCTTCTGAATCCGCGCCAAATAATTTGACCCTATGGCATAAAATGGCGGGAAAACTTTTTTTTTTTTTTTTTGTGCTGTGTTGTGTTTTTTTTTTTTTTTACGAGAGCTAATTTTTATTTTTTATGTTTGGTCGTAGGATATTTTACTAATTTTGAAAGTTAAAAAAAAATAGTTTTATTATAGTTAATGAGAATAAATAGAAATTTGTTAAAAATTTATAATAATTTATCATTTTTTCTTATTTTAAAAAATAAAAATATTTGGTTTAAATCGCTTTAAGAAATATTAAGACCAATATCCAAGACTAGCACCTACACTTAACCCGGATTCACCCGGCTAATATTGACATCTTAACTTAAGTACTCAAATCTAAGAGGACGTAATCTTGTGATTTCATTATACATGGACCTTAACAAATTCAACAACTTTTTTCCGTTAAAAGTGTTTATATATTAGAAGGGTCTTTTTAAGGTATAAATAATTTCACTCATTCACTATTCTCTTATAAACATTCTAACTTGATTGCCAAAATCTATGCAAGTGTCATCATCGGAGTCGTTCATCGAAGACTACTATAAATCACCATGCTTCCTACTGCATGTTGGCCATAATTTTATCATTTGCAAACACTTCACAACAGTTGTAAATGTTAAAAAAAAAAAGATAAAATTTGTGTAATTTTACAAAACTTTATAGATGACCAGTATAATTTACCCTAATTTAATATATTCACTTGACTCATGTTAACCAAATCTACCGCCACGACATGCATATAATAATAACAATAATAATAAATTATGCTTATTTTTTTTTAGTATACCGCCCATTGCAAAAAATAACATGAAACAGTCACCTGCTTAAATTTTAACCATATCAATCAGTTGGGTTAATAAGGTAAGCAACATTACAATTAAGTATATAAATTGTATCTTGGAATGGTATAATTAAGATCAATTAGGTGCGGGTTGTGCGGTGCATCTCCCATTGATAAATTGATTAAATTCCTTCTCCAGGGACTCCCCCTGCAAAAGAGAGCACAAAAAATATCATACGACATTGCGAATAAAGGTGAAAAGAAATTTGTCTCTGCTCTCGCAGCCACAGCCACAGTGACGACGCCATATATATTCCAAGTGCCTAATATATTCAAATCGGGTCGTGCTTAGGTATACATATTTTGACAAAATGGTATGACGCCATATATTCCAAGTGGAACCAATTATATGGTCATTTTAGAACGTGACAGCCCAACCCAAATCCACAACTACTGGAAATTCCCAACATTCAAGATTAATTAAATCACTTTCATAAAAATCAGAATCCTAAAAATAAGTTTTTATGAAAAAAATAATAAAATACATTTAATAGGTATTCAATTTTTTTTTAATTATTCAACTTTTTCATAATAAAATAATTAACTAACTTTTTTTTTTTTTGAAAGAGAACCATGATATAAATTAAGAAACAGAAGAGGTTGTGGTGGCCCTCTTTTCATGGTTTACATAAGAGAGGACCTGTGAGGGAACATCCTCAGTCCAAACAGAGTCCAAAGTGCTAAAAGCAGTCCTAGCTAGACGGTCTGCAACAAAGTTACCCGTCCTTCTAGTACGAAGAAGAGTATTGTATTGCCTATTTCTCAAAAAAAACCTACAATCCTACAAAATACCAGTAAAGTATGTACAATGCTGTTTAATACCCTTCCCCTGTACAATCCCGAAAAACAACTCCCATTCCAATACCCTTCCCATCTTGGACAGAAATATCAAAATTTGCTTTATATATACCAAAAGGGGGTGGTTCCCAGGTCTGAAACTGTGTGATTTGTGGCATTGGTTGATTATCAATTTGAACATGCATTGATAGAGCTTTAGACAGTAGTTGGTGCACAGTGGTTTTTTTATTTTCAAAGACCCAAAGGTTTCGGTAGTTCCAGATGTTATACAAAATTTCAATTCAAAAAGGATAGTTGCACTGTTCTCATCACTAACCTGCAATAACTTGCTTAGCCATACAACAAACTGCGTATTATCTTCCCCTCCCACTCTAATAGATAAGGGGGATGCAAACCAAATTCGTTTTACATCTTCACATGTCAATAGAGCGTGGGTAACAGATTCAGGACCTTCTCCGCATCTCGGACAAGCAGGATTCACTAACATTCCCCTGCTGCAGAGGTTCTTCATGACAGGCAAAGCATTATTGCAGGCTCTCCAAACAAAATGTTTGAATTTTGGCAGAGTATTTACCTTCCAAATTTGTTCCCACAGGTTGCCAGGGATGACACTAGAGGAGGTGTAGCTTTGGCCCATTCCTTCCATCTCAATCTTGTACCCAGATTTGACCGTGAAACATCCATCAGGAGACATTTTCCAAATGAGTTTGTCTCTGCAGGGGTGCATCCGAAGAGGGATTGCTAAGATATGTTTTTTTGCTTCCTCTAGAAAAGTGTTATTTATCATCAACATGTCCCATTTTCCTAACTCCAAAGCAAACAACTCTGACACCAGCATGTTCTCATCAAAGTTTGGGTTTGGGTCCCAACATAACATATTGTCAACAGTGGTTGGGATCCATCTGTCCTTCCATATTCTAACTTGTTGTCCATCTCCAATTCTCCAAATCAGCCCTTCTTCCATGATGTGTCTTACTGCCAGGATACTTGACCATGTGAAGCTTGGATTGTAACATTTTCCAGCTTGGAGAGGATGAGACCAAGGGTAATATTTAGCTCTGAACAGTCTTACCATCAGGGAATCCTCATACTGTATAATTCTCCACCACTGCTTTGCCAATAAGGCTTTGTTAAAAGCCTTTGTCATTCTAAAGCCCAAACCACCGTCCTTTTTTGGTCTTGTCAGTTTCTCCCAGCTCAACCAATGCATCTTCCTATCATCAATATTTCCACCCCAGAAAATTTTGGTTGTCATGCTCTCAATGTGGGAAACAAATGGCGTTTAGTAGGAGGAAGCACCCCATGATGTAAGAAGGTATAGCTTGAACCACAACTTTAATTAGCATTTCTCTTCCTGCCCTTGACAAACACTTCTCTTTCCATCCCTTCAATTTCTTCCACACTCTTTCCTTCACAAAGTTGAACACTTGAGTCTTTGATCGACCGACAATAGTGGGTAAGCCCAAGTACCTATCATGACCCTCAACTGCCTTAACATTCAAAAGTTGTACAAACTCATTTATCCTGGAAGTAAGCACATTTCGGCTACATGAGAGTTCAGATTTGTGGTAATTGATTCTTTGCCCAGATGCATCTTCATATCTCTTAAGGATCAGAGATATCTCCATTGCCTCCTCTACTGTTGCTCTCCCAAAAACTATGCTGTCATCCGCGAAGAAAAGGTGTAAGATAGTAGGCGCTCTTAGACAGATTATGATTCCATGAAGAGACCCTTTTTGGATAGATTGAGATATCATAGCTGATAAGGTTTCAACACAAAGAATGAACAGATATGGGGAGAGGGGATCTCCCTGCCTAAGCCCCCTCTGAGGTTTGAATTCCTTGCATGGCACCCCATTCAGCATGACAGAAAAGGACACTGTCTTAACACATCTCATCACCACATCCACAAAATTTAGAGGGAACCCCAAGCTAATGAGGACTTTCTTCAATAAGGGCCACTCAATCCTATCATATGCCTTGGACATGTCGAGCTTCAGAGCCATGAAACCTCTTTTGCCTACAAGCTTATTTTTCATATAATGAAAGCACTCAAAAGCTATAAGTACGTTATCAGTAATAATTCTATTAGGAACAAAAGCACTTTGTGTTTCCTCAACAATATTAGGCACAATCAGTTTTAGCCTATTAGCCAAAGCTTTAGTGATAATTTTGAAAAGAACATTGTAGAGGCTAATAGGTCTAAATTCAGAGGTGTTTAGGGGATTTTTTACCTTAAGGATAAGCACAAGGAGGGTTTTGTTGAACTCTGTTGGGTCTCCATCTCCATTCAGCACATTCAGCACTAACTTTGTCACATCTTCCCCAACTATGTGCCAAAACTTCTGATAGAACAGCCCTGGGGTACCATCCAAACCCCGTGCCTTAGTGGGGTGCATCTGAAATAAAGCATCTTTCACCTCCTCCTTAGTGAACTTTTCAGATAGAATAGAGAACATATTCGTGGACACCCTTCCAGCAACTAGATCCGCAACAGTGTCCATGTTCTGTGGTTGTGAGGTTGTGAACAGGTTTGCATAGTAGCAGGTTAAAACCTCCTCAATATTCTCATGGCCCTCTACTATAGCACCGTCTTCATTCTGAATTCTTTTTATCATGTTTGTGTCTCTTCTTTGGGATGCCTTTCTATGGAAGAAGTCAGTATTCCTGTCCCCACTTTTTAGCCACAGAGCTCTAGACCTTTGCTCCCAAATTTCCTCTTCCTGCTTCAGCAAGGAGTCTATATTTTGTTCCACTCCTCTGATTAAATCAATAACTTCCTGTGTTTGCGTCCTTTTTTGCAACTTGCTAAGTTTTCCTTTGAGCTCTTTGATCTGTTTTTGGATATGACCAAACTCCACCTTTCCCCACTCAGCCAGATTTGAGCTTGTTCTTTGGATATTTTGAAGGGTAGCCCCACCTAGGATCCAGGAACCCCGTAAAACTCCTTCACACCCTTCCATATCGTTAAGCCAGACTTTTTCAAATCTGTACATTTTCTCCTTTCTCCTGAGATTTCTGATACTATACCCTTGTGTGCAAGATTCCACAACAATGGGGTTGTGATATGAGTTATACCTAGCTAAGGTGTGAACAACAACATTCTTCCAAGTGTGTCTCCAGGCAGTATTTGCTAGAGCACGGTCCAGTCTCTCCTCCACAGTGTGTGGGTGCTTCCTTTTGTTCGACCAAGTGAATCGATTGCCTTCAAAGCCCAAATCAGTTAGATCACTAGAATCAACAAAATCTCTGAATAAATTGATGCTTTGTAAATTGGCAGGTCCTCCTCCCTTTTTATCTTCCAATCCCAGGATTTCATTGAAATCTCCTAGGCACAGCCAAGGTTCATTTGTAGGTGGTTTCTGGGTACGTAGAAGATCCTAAGTTTTGTGCTTATTTTGGGCTTCCGAGTAACCATAAACCAACGTACATCTGAACACCTCCTCAAGAGCTACTCCTTTAACCTGAAAAGTTATGTGGTTTAGAGACCAAGTTTGACAAACAACATCAACAATGTTCCTCCATAAAAGAGCTAAACCTCCAGCCCTCTCCTTTCCATTGCCAGTACAATCAATTCCCACGCAATTTATAAATCCAGTTATTCCCTTCACACACTGAAGCTCACTATTTTCTTCTTCGTTTCCATCAACAGAACCATGTTGGGACCTTCAGTTTGCATGAGCTTCCTCAAAGCTCTAACTACCCGTGGGTTCCCAAGCCCACGACAGTTCCAGCTCAAGATTTTCATTGTGTCCAGCGGGGCTGCTCAGCAGCCTCCACCGTTGTATCAATGAAAATTTTCTTCTGAGCTCTAAGTTCCTCTATCTCCATTGCAGTCACTTCCTCCTTATCTCTAACATTTCATTTTCCTCCTGTGTTTGCAGATTCAGCTTATTCCTCCCCTTTTTCTCGTGCTGCCCTCTTCCATTTTTTCCCCTCTTTTCGACCAGCCTTGGGAAGAGTTCTGGGTTCTGCTTCAAGTTTTCCTTCTTTTTCCACTTCTGCCTCTGAGTTCTTCTTCAGTTGTTGTGCATTCAACATCACCTTCTATGGCTCCTTTACTTCATCGGTTGGCTTTTGTTGATACTCTACCTCTTCAACAACCCGTAATTGGTCCTGTTTTGTTGGTGTGGGTCCACCCTCCTGTAAAACTTTGTTTAGCTGGCAACTCTCTAAGCAGTGAATTACTTCTGTAACAGTGTCAGGTAGAGGGTCTGTCCTGCTCTCCTTAATGGTCTTTGACTGTGTGTTATTCCCTCCTTCAATGGTAGCCTTGATTGTAACGTTTGGAGTTTTCTTCTTTACTCTACCAAAAGATACTTCATTCTTCACTCCTGCTACAACATTTGATCTCATCAGGGGTGCTCTCAGCCAAGCCCCATAAGGAAGATCATCAAGATTATCAGCATCAATGTCGTCGTTATTGTTGTCACAGTCTTTAATGGTATGATCTAGGCAACCACAAAGGAAGCAAAGGTTACCCAGCCTCTCATACTTCAGAAAAATTCTCCTAGGTCCTTTGTCTCCCGCTTGTATCATCAGCCCTTTCTTGAGTGGTTTGGTTACATTGACCAAAACCCTGATCCTGAAAGAGGGTCCCAATCTGCTCTCTTCCCCCTCATCCCAAGTTATGAATTCCCCTATCGAACCTGCTACCCTTCTCGCCATTTCTTCCGTTCTGAAGCTGAAGGGTAATTCATAAATTTGAACCCAGAATTGACATTGTAACAGGCTAACCTCTCTTGGGTTCACATCTTCTTGCAGCTCCTGTAGGACTACCATCTTGCGGTCAAAACTCCAGGGGCAACCCTTAAGGATTTGGTCTCTATCTCCCCTCTCTAAGAATCTAAAAGTAAAGAGGTTTTTGGCCACCTATCTTATCTCAACTCCCCCTTTTACTTTCCAGATCTGAGCCATGGTAGTCATAAAGGCCTTACTGTTTACCGAGTTTTGAGTAAGCACCCTTCCAACCAACTAAGCTTCCTTCCTCTGTTCCTCGGCATTTGGTTCGTTCTGCACCGGGACTTGTAGGACTTCCTCTTCTTCCTCTGTAAACTCTAACTGCTTCCACCATTCCATCTTCCGCAACTTTCGTAGATACAACAGGATGCTGACAAGGAAAGGTAAAGACCTTGGACAACCAAGAACACAAGGTCTTGGGGGGAACCCTTACAGCAATGTGATAGAAAGGACTCCTAATGCACTTGCGGCGTAAGGATTAGAGAAACCCTAGCACAGGGCTGAAGGGACTTCTCACCATTTGCAGACTTTGATATTGTCACTTAGAAAAATCTTAACAGTAGAATTTTATAGCTGAAAAGCTCACACAAATTAGAAGTTCAAATTGGACCTTAACCATGGTAGTTGAGTACTCGTGTGCTGCTGCAGGAATATGTTAGTCACAATTCAAAACTGAGGTTAAAGAACGGGGATTTTTAAGGTTGAGGTGTTAGCATGAGTCGAAATCTTTGCATCAGAAATGAAAGCATCTGATTCAATATCTAGCAATAACTTCTCTAATTTTCGCTACATATGATACACGTTACAGGGAATATTGATAATTGCCATAATTACTTATTTGTTGAGTGATTTTTGGGATAATTATCTCATTTCTATCCTTATTTTGAGCGATGTTTAACTCAATTTGTTGTTAATTTCATAAGTAGTTAATTTATAGTCTAGTTGTTTAGTTTTATGGTTGTATCTTATATTTTTTGTCTACATTTTGTATAGAAATGGAGAATTGGAGATTGAGACATTCATTTGGAGTTTAATTTTGAAGCCTTAAAGAGTTGTATTGAACAACAAAATTTGCTTAAGCCACTTCAGCTGGCTTAAGCAAAATTCCCTTTTTGTGAAAAGTAAAATTTGGCTATTTGGCTTAAGCAAGGACAAGTGGCTTAAGCGGAAAGTGGAGCGAAAGTATCAGGTGCAACAAGTGGCTTAAGCGACCTCAGATGGCCAGAGCAAGATCCAGTTTCAAACTTACCATTTTGCAGTTTTGCTCAAGCAAGCATAGATGGCTTAAGCAAATTGTCACTTAAAATAGAAACTTTGCTAATGTATAAATAGAGTTGGTTGTCATTTAAGGATCCTTATGTACTATTTTGAAGGATTCTTCATTGTTCCATTGAGAGAAAACTCCACTTAGACTCCATTGTATCTTCTTCTTTATTCTTCCATGTATTTTGGAGCTACTCATGGCTATGATTAGCTAAGTTCCTCCATTGTTGGGGTTAGAGTAACCTTACTCAAACTCTCTTGTACCTTTTGGTATTTATATATATATATATATATATATATATATATATATATATATATATTAAGTGTGGTTGTGTTTAATGTTAGTATTTTGTTTCTTTGTTTAATGCTTGTTATGGAATGGCCAACCATGGCATGATTTTAGGACATGATTGTTGTTGGAAAATGTCTTCATTGTCTTGAACTGAAACAAAACACGTGTTTAAAATAGGAGAAAATAGAGGTATAATGGACTGAAAACCATGTATTATAGAGTACACAGCGGATGAGTGTTTATATAGGTTAATTACATTAATTACATATAAATAGAGGATATTTTATTTTCTCTAAATTAAAAATTATGTTCCTATAAACTGCTATTATTAATAGAATCAGAATATAATATTCTGATTTTCATCACTCCCCCTCAAGCTGAAGCTTACTAAGCTCTCAGCTTGTTACAAGAAAATTTATTCCCAACAAATAAATAAAAATACATAAAAATCGAGCTCCACCAAAAAATAATAGTTTGAAAAACAACTCAGGGATGTTGGAGAAGTCGGAGAAAGTTGCTAGAAAAAATATCTTTGCCAGATAGCTGGAATGATCATCAACTAGAGAGAAAATTCATGGCAAGCATAGCAAGGTCCGTTCTTCTCAAAACTACATTTGGAAGCTTCAAACCCAATAATGTTGGAGACCCAAAATATTATTTAAATTGAACGCGAGACCAATGCATCTGGGACAAAGTTGTCAAGACTAGGACACCTGGGACACAAACGGGGCCAGTGCATCTGGGACAAAGACAAAGCCAATGCATTTGGGACATAGACAAGGGCCAGGGCATCTAGGACAGACAAGGTTAGTGCATCTAGGACAGCGGCATGATAGGCTACCAGAAAGTTCTTTGCTGGAAAATGAGCAGCGAGCAAAAAGCGGTGCCGGAAAACATGTTGGAAAAGGACAGTGCGATAGAAAAGTTCTTTGTCAAAAAATGTGGTCGGAAAACACGCTGGAAAAGAACAGCAGTAAGATAGGCGACCAGAAAGTTCTTTGCCAGAAAATGAGAGGCGAGCAGAAGGCGGTGGCCGAAAAAGTCATCAGAGGTGCAAAACTGATCACCAAAAGAAGGGAGACAATCAAAAGGGTCCACCGGGGACAGTAGGTCTGTCCCCGGTGAGGCACGATTTTCGTAATACCTCTGTCAGGCTCTGGATACCATGTTTAAAATAGGAGAAAACAGAAGTATAATGGAGTGAAGATCGTGTGTCTGAGTACACAGCGGAGGCGTGTTTATATAAGTTAATTACATTAATTACATATAAATAGAGGATATTCTGTTTCCTCTAAATTAAAGATTATGTTCCTATAAATCGTTATTATTAATAGAATCAGAATATAATATTCTGATTTTCAACAATACCCAATGAACTTGGTATCTAGGAATGAAGCTTAGTTAATTGGTTATCTTGTGTCACCAAGCTTAAAGCAAGTTCCTTTCTTAAGTTGTTGAGGAATCAAGACTTAACAAAGGAACTAAGACTTTTTTCGCCTAAGGGATTAGGGCTAAGAAGGCATTTATTAGCTGATTTTAACATTGAAATGCAAATAGAATACGTATTGTGCGTTAAAGCAAGAAGATAATAGAGTTTGGTGAAGTCTAACCCCTATAATATCTTTGTTATTTGAAAATCCTTTGTTTTAAGCTTTATTTTTGTTATAAAATTACAAAAAGAGTTCCTTTAACTTTGTTAGTGCACTTGTTTGTTTCACTTTTCACAAAATCAACCAAAAGTTCTTGTTTTTATCGCTTTCTTGTGAAATTTGTTAGCTTAGTTAATATTAACGTGAAAATTGTCCAATATTACGCGAGTCCCTTGAAAAACGATACTTGGACTTTCCAAGATACTAATTGTACGATTTGGTTCACTTGCCAAAGAGTTAACAAATATGGCCACATTATTTGGTTAATGTTGAAGAGATCAGATCTTGCCTTAATTTTATAAGTTCCCGCTTAGAGAATTTTAGTTATTCCTCTAGAAGTGTCGCTTTGATGATACAATCACCTCTTATGATCGTGTAAGGAGAGACAAGTATCCACCATATATAGTTTGGTACGAAGTATTTGACAAATATTCAGAATGTTTATTCAGTAAATTATGTGAATTCAATACAATTTTATTTTTTTTAATAACGTATGGAACTTTGGTAAAAGACTATTTTTTGAGAGATAATTTATTTGAGTGGGGTAAGATACTATAGATACAAACATTTTTTTTCTGAGTATTTAATACAATTATATATTTAAGACTATTGATTAAGCCAAAACAATTTGTACTAGTTAATTTGCATCTTCGGCTCAGTAGTAACCGTGTATGGAACTTGAAAAGGGAAACATAAAAACTATATTTTTTTGGTCAATAGGGAATAAAATAAAATGCACTTTAAGGTCAGACCATTGCTTCGGGCCCAAAACTTTGATAGCGTTTTATGTTGAAATTTTAGAATGACATCACCGCTATTACTGATCTGAATCTCTCACAGTAGTCATCATATTTTTCCTTTAACTAATGCAACTCTTTTTGGTTACATTTAACTAATGTAACTTTGCATCTAGCAATTTGATACTCCAATTCAGAATCAAATCAAAATCCATTACATTTCAAAAAAAAAAAAGGTGAAGGTATTATTTTCTTATAAGGTTCTTATTTAAAAAAAAAAATCGTATAAGATTCTCTTCAATACCTGAAGCCATCTCCCTGACCCTGTCAGAATATTTATTCAACTATAAATACAAACCTTTCATGCCATTTGGTTATAGCAAGTCTCAACAAGCATCTTAGTGAACCTTGCTTGAGTTGCTATTGCTTTTCCAAAACTATTGGAACTTGGTATTAGTCTATATGTTGGCCAACATGTTGAAATCTTTGGGGAAAAGCCTAAGCCTTCATCAGAATTGTCTCCACCACAAGAATCATGCTGATAATGCTGAGTCAGTGCATGGTTCAAACCTTGCAAATTGCAATATTTGCGTGGAGGAAAGTCAACAATGCAAGTGTGACAACATCAACACTGAGGATACGAAGAGTGCAGAAGGGGGCACCAATTTAGATGCAGAGCATGACGCTGAAGCCAATTGTTCTTTCACTCGTGCTGTCATCAATATGGTTGGGATGCTCATAGGTAAAGTTTGCATATTGCTTGCATACCATTTGAATGAATATATATATATATATATATATATATATATATATATATATATGAATGCGTCCTTTAGTTTTTTTAGCAAGTTACATTTAATTGTATCATTTTATTGAATAGATCAACATGTTCAGTCTCCATTTGTCCATTAGCTAAGGATTGAAAAATTGCATGAAAGTATGAAACTGAAACCTGTTGGGATTTTTATCTTTATCCCTTTCTTTATTCTTTATGCGGAAGCCAAAATTCACAGGTACATATCCCAGAACAATAATCCAAAAGCCCTAGGATCTACAACATGCTTGATTATTAAGGATTAGATAAAATACCTGGATCCATTGATGATTCTTTATCTAAGCGTTCTTGAATAATTGTTGCGGAATCACGAACAACCGATGAACAACGTAGCCGGCGGCTTTATGGTTCTTCCTCAACCAGAGCCTCTTTATTCCTCAATGGGACCTTCGTAACTCTTCAGATGGGGAGAAGAGAAACTATCTGTGACGGCTCGGTATATTGGGGACCATAGCCTTCTTATAGTGTGTTAACCTAATAGGATTCCCATTATCCCCTAATGGGCCAACACCGACATCTGCTCATTTAAGCCCATATCACCTTATTTAGTAGTCTAACGGGCATACTTAATTTGACCACATAAAATAAAGCCCACTAATGATAAATAGCTAATATAATTGTCTTATAATATTAGTCCACATTAATTATTGGAACATAAATTTCCAACAATCTCCCACTTGGGCTACATATTGTAACAATTATATCACAATTCCTTAGGCGCACATCCGTACACTATTTATCTTTAGACTTCAACTTTAACAATCTAGTCCATCTCATGTATCAATAATGGAACCACCGCGGCTTTCGTCACCATGGTAAATGTGACAATACCCCAATGACCACCACATTAGTACACTCAATGACATAGATCAATATGGATGAGCAGCATGGAAATTACATGCAATGTGATCTCAATCATGCCTATTTCCAATTGGTCCAACTTTAGTCTTTAATGAGATCAATCCGAAATCCTTAAGTACAATTTAAATATTGCACACAAATAAACAAGTTTAATAATAAACTTGTAAGCTATAATCTTTATTTCTGCAGAATGTATGAAATCCAAATCCAAATCCAAACATAGAACATAGAGTAAGACTCCCACTAAACCATGGCAACAACTTAAATAACACCATATGAGCAACATGCTCTTGAAAATACCTTAAATGTCAACCATTAGTTAGTGGGTCAGCTAGCATACTGTCTTTTTTTATATGTTCTACAAATATCTTTGTTTTCTGAATTCTTTCTTTAACAACCAAATACTTTATGTCAGTAACCTTTGACTTGGTTGAACTCCTGTTGTTGGAGTATAACATTACTGAGTTATTGTCACAATAAATACTTAATGGCCTCTTAATGTTGGTAACAACTAGCAAACCAGTGACAAAATTTATCACTCATATCTTATGGTTCAATGCCTCATAGCAAAATATTAACTCCACCACCATGGTTAAAGATGTATCCTAATGTAGAGTGTCTGTTATTTGTGCATCCCGCAAAATCGGAGTCAGAATACTTAATGATCTCTAAACTTTCAGACTTCCGATATGTAAGCATGTAGTTTCTTGTTCTCTTCTAATAGCGCATTACACGCTTTATTACTTTCTAGTGCTGCATACCAATATTACTCGTATATCTCCCCCAGGATTCCCACTAAATGCTATGTCAAGACGAAAACAAACTTAAGCATACTTGTAAGGAATTTTTGCATCTTTCCTTTTTCAAGATAAGTAACAGGGCACTGTTTGAGACTTAAACTTGTCTCCTTTAGCAACGGGTATATTTTTCTGGTTTACTATCTTTCATGCTGAATATATCCAAAACTGTATTGGTATAACTCCTTTCATGATAATAAAATTATATCATGGCTATCAAGATGTCATCAACATACAACACCAAAATGACAAATTTACTCCTACTGAACTTTTGGTATACGCAATCATCAACCAAATTTGCCTCAAAACCATAAGAGGCAATAACTAGATGAAATTTGTAATACCATTGGCGGGATGCTTGTTTAAGGCCATAAATGGATTTCTTTAGCATGCACACCATGGACTTTGGATCACCTTAAACAAAGTTTTCTGGCTGCACCATCTAAATTGCTTCATCAATGTTGCCATTTAGAAACGCAGTCTTTACATCCATCTAATGCAACTCTAAATCAAAATGAGTTATCAGTGCCATTATAGTACTAAGAGAGTCTTTTTAAGAAACCGGAGAGAAAGTCTCTTTATAATCAATGCCTTCCTTTTTAGTAAAGCCTTTGGCGACAAGACAAGCTTTATATATGTCAATATTACCCTTTGAATCCCTTTCGATTATAGATATCCATTTACAGCTTATGGGTTTCACACCTTCAGGTAATTTTGACAATATTCCAAATGTCATTGTCAACCATCAACTTTATCACATCATTTACGGCATCAATCCACTTGAGAGTTGGAACACTACATGACTTGACTAAAGTTGATTAGATCTTCCTCAGTCAACCCAATGTCATATTTATGTTCTTAAAGAAATACAACATAATCATCTGAAATTGCACTTCTCATTTCTCTAATGGATCTTCTTAATGGCACTTCTTGAGGTTGTTGAGTTTGAACTGTAAGTGGTGCTTAAGGAGGAATCTCAGTGTTGTCTTGTCCTTGAATGATGTCAGAAATGACATCATTATTAATTACTGGATCTGTTTCTTGAACAATGGTAGGAACAAAGACTTGTCCATTGTCAATAACAAGTTATTCTTCAAAGACAACACTCCTTATGTTTCCTTCCCCTCCAAACTCAACTTCCTCAAGGAATCTTGCATTCCCCGTCTCAAAGCAGGATCTTATAGTGGGATTATAAAACTTAAACCCGCGAGAGTGTTCAATATAACCAACAAAGTAGTAACTAATTGTCTTTAAGTCTAGCTTGCCTTCATACAACCTATAAGGCCTTGCTTTAGCTAGACATCCCCAAATGTGCATGTGCTTAATATTGGGCCTTTTTCTAGTCCACAGCTCGTAAGGGGTCTTAGCGACTACTTTACTCTATATCTTGTAGAGGATATAAATTGCGGTCTTTAATGCTTTTCCCCAAAGTGACTCTGATAGAGAAGAATGACTAATCATACTTCTTACCATATCCTTAAGATTAAGAGTCCCATTTCATCATTTTGCACCTCCGTTCATGCTAGGTTTGCCTAACATCCTATATTGCAAAACAATTCCACACTAATTGAGGAGAAACATGAAGGGCTCTAGACGTCGCTCACCTTATCTGTCATATCTACCATAGTATTTGCCACCACAGTCAGATTTGACGGTCTTAATTTTCTTTCCTAGTAAACATCTAGAGATTAAGACTTCTCGTGAATTAAATAAAGGTAACCGTACCTTGAGTAATCGTCTATAAACAAAATAATATACCTTTGTCCATTCCATGAATCCATAGGGAAGGGACCACAAATCCGTATGTATTAGTTCTAAGACATCCTTAGCTCTTTCGGCACCTAAATTCCCTTTGTTTGTTTGTTCGTTTACCCTTAATACACTCAACGCAAACTTGGAAGTTTGACAAATCTAAGGGTCCAAGAATTTTCTTCGATACAAGCCTCTGAATTCTCTGTTTAGAGATATAGCCTAAGCGCTTATGCCATAAAGTGGCAAAATTCTCATTTAATTTATGTTTTGTACCACATGAATCTGTTTGCAATAGGAACACTCAATATCAATTAAATACCCATAACTAACCACATTTGAATCACAAGAGAGACTATCTTTATTATTTCTAAATGAACAAGAATAATCGGATTTGTCCAAAATAGAAATTAAATTTCGTCTAATAGACGGTGCAACATATGTCTCAACCAAATTCAAATGAAAATGAGTCTTTAAAAGCAACCCAAAAGTTCCTATAGCTTCAACTATAACTTTATTGTCATCGCCCACATAGATGAATCTTTCAGCATCACTTGGCGGATGGCTCCACAGGTAGCCTTTCATAAATTACTTATGTGAGTAGTAGCACCAGAATCTACCCACCAAGTGTCCTTTGGTACAAAAAACTAAATTAACTTTAGAACAAACAAAAGTGAGAAGTTTAACCTTCTTTACACACCTTAGGACACTTTTACTCCATATGTCCCATCTTCTTACAGAAGTAGCAAGTAAATTCCTCATCTTGCTCTTCTGTTTCTTCTCCAATTGAGAAGAACTCTTTGCATATCCTCAACACTCTTCCTTTTCTTATCCTAAGAATGACCTACTTTAATTCGGTGTCATGGTGAATAAAGCCCCATTAGAGTTTTCCATAATTAGAATAGGTCGATTTGTCCAATTCCATGCAATTGAGAAAATTCTCAACTGACTCTTTCAAACTTTAAAGTTTGCGCCATGCAGCTTTGGGATTCCCAAAATTGAGTAGTTAAAAATAGAAGCGGTAGCAGCAACAACTATAGAGAGAACAATAAACATATAATGCACAATTAATCTTTACGGTAAATTTAAAGACCCAAACAAGATACCTAGTGCACCATTAATCCCCAAGCTTTGGATTGAAAAGACTAACTACAAGTGGTACTCTCAACGCAATGATCAAATATTGGTGATAAGTCCTGTCAAACAATGATTGTCTTTGGACACTTCATTGTTCACATGGAAAATTAATTTGATAATAAATCCTGTCAAATAATGATTGTCTTTGGACACTCCATTATTCACATAGAAAATCAATCCGCTGTATAATCACCACATATCTACCATCACAGGCATGTAATTATTCGGCCAAATTGCGTCTTCCTTTGGGCCGAGCACAATTCGCATGAATAGTTACATGCAACATCTTATGTAAATTCAATTAAATTAACCTACGCAACAGAGGTTACTTTGGCAACATGTTGTTTCAATCAATCCAATCGAAAATACTAGACAATTTAATAAAAATGGGAGATCTTAAATTTACACAAGTTTCACACGTAAGTGCAAAACTCAAAAATTATATATCTACATCACCATCTAGCAATCACATGACCGCTAGCAGTCCTTTAAGTGAGAAGCATGTATCCCAAAATATATTTTCAGTTTCACCCACAAAACATTGACGTGATCCTAAATAACCATATCACAAATTTATACTATATATCCCAATTCATTCACGTCAATTTCTCAATACTGGAACCATGAAGAAGAAAGAAAAAACCAAGTGGCAAATCTTTATCTTAAATAACTCTATTTACGGGATGTAGTAAAAAAAAATGCCACTTATCCAAACTAAATATCCAAGATTCCAAAAGATTTATAAAATAATAAAATATGAATCAGCCATATATTGGATATATCTTTATTTCCCACGAAAATCAACTTGACAGATTCGCAAATATATATTCAACAATATATATATACTTACCGATTCTTAATGAATGTTTTAACAAAGATTTAATACCAAATTGTGATGCTATGATATATACTGAACCGAAATCACTATTAATTTAAAAAAAAGAACTTTAATTTTCTAAATAAAAGAACTTTCAAGAAATTGCATCTGTAAAGGAAATTGCAATTCAATTGATGTCGATCAAAGACATTGACGCTACCAGCTTTTTCCTTCTTTTTTTTTTTTTTTTAATTTCTGAAACCTGGATCCATCATCAGGATAAATCAATTCACGAAATACAAAAAAAAACAAAAAAAGCGTGAACTGATTTTTAGTCCAAAAACAGGAATCACAAAAAGAACCACATCCGAATTATCATTCAAGAAAAATACAGTCCAGACATCAAAACAATTAAAAATTGAATCCTAATAACCAAACATTAAAAATTGAATCCTAATAACCAAACATTGAGGACCTGCTCTGATACCACTTGTTGGGATTTTTATCTTTATCCCTTTCTTTATTATTCTTTATTCTTTACAATATCCCAGAACAATAATCCAAAAGTCCTAGGATCTACAACATGCTTGATTATTAAGGATTAGATAAAATACCTGGATCCATTGATGATTCTTTATCTAAGCGTTCTTGAATAATTGTTGCGGAATCACGAACAACCGATGAACAACGTAGCCGGCGGCTTTATGGTTCTTCCTCAACCAGAGCCTCTTTATTCCTCAATGGGACCTTCGTAACTCTTCAGATGGGGAGAAGAGAAACTATCTGTGACGGCTTGGTATATTGGGGACCATAGCCTTCTTATAGTGTGTTAACCTAATAGGGTTCCCATTATCCCCTAATGGGCCAACACCGACATCTGCTCATTTAAGCCCATATCACCTTATTTAGTAGTCTAACGGGCACACTTAATTTGACCACATAAAATAAATCCCACTAATGATAAATAGCTAATATAATTGTCTTATAATATTAGTCCACATTAATTATTGGAACATAAAATTCCAACAAAACCATATTATATTTTTTGAATCACAAATAAAGGCTACATTTTATTTGAGTCAACCTTTGAGCATCATACATCATAAGTCTAATTTAAAATATAGCCACTTGCTGAAGATAAGTAACATGAGAGATTCCCCTACAGTCTCTACTCTACTTATATACACCCTTTCAACGATGCTTTTTGCAAGATAGTCATTTTTTTTTCTCTTTAATCTAACACAAACTTCTATAATTACCCATCAAATGTAAAATAAGAATAATAAAGGATCTAGTGATAACATAATTAATTGTAAGCGCTCAATATTGAAAAGTCAAAACAGAATGGCATATATAGGAAAACCTCAAGTATACTTTGTGGCACTGTAAATAATTAGCCGAAAGTTTTGTTTGTTTTCTCCAATATACTATTCGTTTCCAATATATTATATATGTACACACATACATTCGTACACATTTATTTATGAGAATAAGGTTATGCACCTACAGTGTAAAATAATTTTACATTATTTTTCAATAATAAACTATCATGTATGGTAAGTTTGTTTACTTTTACAATAATTATCTTAAAAGTCATACAAACAGTGATTTATAATCGGAGCATCACCATTAAACTCTTTATTTATTTAACATATGGTATAATATCTTGCAGGTCTAGGACAATTATCAACTCCATATGCTCTAGAGCAAGGAGGGTGGTCATCTGCATTTTTGCTTATAGGACTTGGTGTGATATGTGCTTATAGTTCTCATTTACTAGGAAAATGCCTAGAAAAGAACCCCAAGTTAAGAAGTTACGTGGACATTGGGGATCATGCATTTGGGGCAAAGGGAAGATTCCTAGCTACAACTTTCATCTACATGGAGATCTTCATGGCCCTTGTTTCCTACACCATCTCATTGCATGACAACTTGAATTCAGTCTTCTCGGGGATGCATCTGAAGCTGCGATTGGCAAAATTTTCTACATCACAGCTCCTGACCATTGGTGCAGTGTTGATTGCTCTGCCTAGTTTGTGGATCAGAGATCTCTCTTCCATATCTTTCCTTTCAACTTGTGGCATTCTCATGTCCCTTGTCATTTTTGTGTCAGTAGCATCCACTCCAATTTTTGGAGGTGTCCAAGTTAATCATAAGATACCCCTCCTCCACCTCCACAACATTCCCTCAATTTCTGGCCTCTACATCTTCAGCTATGGAGGACACATTGTTTTCCCTAATTTATATAAAGCCATGACAGACCCCTCAAAGTTTACCAAGGTATATAATATATTATATGAGTTTAATTTTGATACATCACATGTATAAATATTTTTACATTATTAACTAATTAAAAATTGCTTTAGACATGACTCTTAAAGTAAGAATTCAATTGAAATGCACTATTTTTTTTTTTTTACATTGTCATCCAATTATATATTGTCATGTATGGTAACTTTCTTAACTTTTGTTAACTATCTTAAAAGGCATCTCAATAATTATTTTTAATTGGATGACACTATAAAAAAACATTTATATTGTTAAACTCTTTAAACTAATTATTACAATATTTTAAAATTTTCAATTATTTTACATGATTGAATAACAATCTTAATTAAATTTATATTATGTATGCATAGACAATATAGTTGTTCATCAATTCCTTAAGAATAGGATAAGAAAGAAAAAAATCAATGAGTGAAATTATGTGTTCAAACCCTGTATTATTATTACATAAAAAATGAAAAGATTAATGGGATGTTTTTATTAATTATTTATGTTTCGATTTGGGAATTTCAGGTATCTATAGTGAGCTTCACAGTAGTTACATTACTTTACACGACCTTGGGTTTCATGGGTGGCAAAATGTTTGGGCCTAATGTCAATTCCCAGGTAACTCTCAGCATGCCACCAAAGCTTTTTGTAACAAAGATTGCTCTGTGGGCAACCGTGGTGACCCCTATGACCAAATATGCGCTTGAATTTGCACCTTTCGCTATTCAGCTGGAGCAAAGGCTTCCCAAGTCCACCAGTGGCAGGACAAAAATGATAATTAGGGGCAGTGTGGGTTCATTTCTGCTCTTGGTTATACTAGCCCCTGCTCTTTCAGTGCCATATTTTGAACATGTACTTAGTCTCACTGGCTCCCTAGTGAGTGTTGCAATTTGTTTGATTTTCCCATGTGCTTTCTACATAAGGATTTGTTGGGGTCAAATATCAAAGCCTCTCTTAGTCCTAAACTTGTCTATCATCACATTTGGGTTTCTTCTTGGGGTGATGGGCACCATTTCCTCCTCAAGATTGCTAGTGAAACGTTTTCAACCAGCTCAATCTGCTTGAGGCAATTGGAATGATTCAGCACATGTATACTACTATTACTAGTATACTAGGATATGAAGCTGTATGAAAGATGGTCATGAAAAAGGGAAAATCACTATCCTTGCTTGGTGAGTATTGACTATTGAGTAGTATTACCTACTTTGTACCTTTAAACAGATAATATGTAGCTGTTGGTTTTTTATCATTGTATAATTTCTTTGATATTGTCAATAAAATTTTATTATAAATGACTTATGGGCTTGTGGCATTTTAGCTGAGAAAAAGGGAAATATATAAATCTGGGAAAAAAAATATATGAAGGTTTGGAAAGAAATATAGAATTCTATCTTGTAAACGAATTGCTGGTGGGATTCGGATTCCCCCAAAGTGACTGCAAGGTCATAATTCAAGATTCAATGGTTTAAATATTTTTTTTTTCTTATATTCTATTAACTTTTTAATGTATGAAAGATTCTTATATGGAATTTTGTGCTCGTTTGTTTTTACCTCTGGGAATCCCATTCTCAGTGTTTGAGGTTCCTAAATCCTAACCGTTCCTTTGTTAATGCATTGCATGTTACATAATAGAACTATTATATGGTAAATGCGAAATGAGAAGAATTTCAAAATTTTGCAAGTGTATAGAGGATGAAATTCGGAGTGGAAAATGGAGAGGAGTGATTAAAATTAATCCATGTATGCGTAAAATCTATTATATACATCACATGCACTTCTGCTGTATCATAAATTTCATATAGTTCATATTTGACAAAAATAGTTGATAAATTAATTCAGAATTAAAAAAAAGTGTAACTAAAAATTATTAAATTTACTTATTAAATTAGAAGTTAAAAAAAACTAAGGAAAATAGTGGATACAATGGCTGCATTGCATGGAGATATATGAGTATAGTGGAGATTAGGAAGATGATGTTTTGTGAATTAAGCAAGGGTTGGATTTCCTTAAGTTTAATTAACTTTTAACTCTCAAATTTTACTACTTCTAATTATTTTGTTAAAAAAATTATTATTCCCTCTAACAAAATAATTCAAGATACATCTTATGTTAATATTATTTGTATAGATAAGGTTATGATATATTTTCAGAAAAAAAAAAGTTGAATAAATAATATTTAAATATTCTTTTTATTAGAAGTTTTAAGAGAAAACTAAATGATAATTTTTTTATAAAAAATAAAAATAGTACTTAGTGAATATCATGTTATTGTATTTTTTTTATTTTATATGTAATAAAATATTCATTTGTTATTTTATTGAAAATTAATACAGTTTTGACTGTTATTTTTTAAATTTAGAAAAAATTTAATTATAAAAGACTAAAAAAACTGAAAGGTTGAAAATATTAAAAGTCAACAAAGATATAATTGCAAAATCAGAATATAAAAAATGAAATGTTAAATTAGAAGAATTTAAAATTTTGAACAGATGCCACTTGAATTACAATAAAGGAAGTTTTATAAAATGTATAGACATAGATAGATGAATTTAATTTTTATGTATTGTTATTGTAAAATTTGTATACTATCAATTAATAAAAAAATCATGACAGCTTTGTAAGATAATTATTCTAAAAGTCAACACATTTACCATATATGTCAATTTATGATTGAATGACAGTATAAAAAATGTGAATTATTTTTATTCAACTTTTCATATAATATTTTCGTCTTTAATTATTTTTTTGACTAAAATATCTTTAATTATTTTACAATTTTTGTAATTAATAAACAATAAATACTATAAATTAATATTCTTTCTCTTGTGAGAATTAAAAAAAATATTAGCACATACTAATTAATTAGGTGAAAAGTAATTAAATAAAAATAATAAGAAGATGAGTCCTGAAAATTATAAAGATAATTTTAAAAAATAATATAAATTATTAATAAATTTAATGTTATTAATTAAATTAATCAACTTTCTTAATTAATGTAAACTAGTAGTTAAAACTTAAAAGAGTCAGAGGTAGTAGTAGAAATTGAACTTAAATTTTCTTGTCAACGCAAGTGAATTTAAATAAACTTGTCACCAAAAAAAATATGACTGTCACCAAAAAAAAAAAACTGAGTGAATCTATTGTGGACACTAATTATTAATTAATAATTTTGATTTGCTGACTTATAACATTCTTTTTTCTGGTCAGACTTATAACATTTAAAATTTTCATATTACACAATGTAGATGATGTATAAAATAATGGAGATCTCAGTTTATTTGTTATATGACCTTCTCCACCATTAGCAGTGGTTCCCTACCAATTTTATTCCAACCGTTTTTCGTTACCTTCATTTTCAGGCCCACATTCACCGTGTCACAGTGTTCCCTTATCTCAAATTCAACTACTAGTAATTGCAAATTGCTTACACATAATAAACCTCTGAATTGTAACCTGTCAGGCTCAATTTCATTGGCAAGAGGCATAGAGAATTATCCTCAAAGCATAGCCAAGAGAGCTCTTAATAATTTGGCACAACTTGGAAGTGCTACCAATTGAGTTTGAGACACCACTGTGTTTGTGATTTGTGGGGGTTGACAATGTCTGCTGCTGTGTCTGCAACCAAGGATGTTCCCTTCAATGCTCATTTGGAGGAAGATATGAAAAACAAAGGAACCAACAAGGTTGTTGGGGAAGCAGACCAGCTTCCTTACAATGATGATGCTGAAGGAACCGAGTCAGAAGCAGAGGAAGACCCCAAGTTGGAATTGGATCTTGGTCCTCAGTGTTCCCTCAAGGAACAGCTTGAGAAAGATAAAGTAACATTCCTTCTTCAAAATTCAAATGTTTCTTCACTGTCTTGCCATGCTTTTCATTTATATGTTTTGTTTCCAACTGTTCTTTGATGAAAGTTGTTCAATAATTTAACAATTTTTTTTTCAAAGGATGATGAAAGTTTGAGAAAATGGAAGGAGCAACTTCTGGGAGGTATTGATGTCTCTGCTGTTGGAGGTACCTACTTTCCTTTCACTTTGTTTTTCTTCTGGAACAACTCTATAATGATTATTAATTAAGTGGAGATGATGTGACATAAATAGTGCATCAGTAGTGAAAACTCTTGTTGAAGATTGTCCTCTTCATCCAATTTAATTTCTTTGTTCATATAAAGCAGTGCTCTCCTGTTTTTCATTTACAAGATTAACCTTTTTTTATAACTCACTCTTGAATCACCTTGTTTTGAAGATGATAAATTTTGATGGAAAATGTTGGTCCCTGGTAAACAAAAGCCTAGGATGGTTTCAATTTTACCTCTTGTTTCGTTTCAACACATTTGTATCATTAAGTTTCATTTCAGCTCCTTATTATTTTCAAGTCATGAAAAAACTAAAAGGCAAAAGCCCTTGTATTGTAATCCAGAGAACAAAGAGCCAGAAGTGAAGATAGTGAGCCTCACCATAATATGTCCAGGGAGGCCTGACCTCATCCTACCAATTCCGTTTACTTCTGAAGCTAATAAAAAGAGTATCTTCACACTTAAGGAAGGAAGTCAATACCGCTTGAAATTCTCCTTCACTGTCTCCAACAACATTGTTTCTGGCCTCAAATACACCAATGTTGTTTGGAAAACTGGGGTTAGAGGTGAGACATAAACCCCCCTTTTGTGTCTAGTTAGATTAATTAAACATCCATATCTCGAATTGTCTTAGTTACATGTGCCTTTCATGAATTTATTGAAATAGTGGACAACACCAAAAAAATGTTGGGAACTTATAGCCCAAGCCAGGAACCATATACCTATGAATTGGAAGAAGAAACTACCCCTTCGGGGTTGTTTGCTAGGGGAACCTATTCAGCAAGAACCAAGGTAAGAAAATTAAAGGAAAAAAAATGTTTTTAGTCCCTGTACTTTCACTCAAAATTGGTTTTAGTTCTTATACTTTCAAATTGACTATTTTAGTTCTCAAACTTTGGTAAATCCCTTACCAGCACTAACATCATTAAAGTA
This sequence comes from Pueraria montana var. lobata, assembly GCA_026413185.1. NCBI lineage: Eukaryota > Viridiplantae > Streptophyta > Magnoliopsida > Fabales > Fabaceae > Pueraria > Pueraria montana. Next base: position 20,027,693 of record CM048648.1, on the reverse strand, counting down.
GAGGGACTAAATCCACATGTTTTTTAAAGTTTGAGAACCAATGGTCGATTTGAAAGTACAAAGACTAAAATCAATTTTTTGAGTGAAAGTATAGAGACCAAAAACATATTTTATCCAAAATTAAATTACATAAAATAATGTTTATTCACTATTTGTTTTGTTGTTTTCTTTAGTAGGAAGAACTAACTTTTTTTTTTCTTTTTTGTTTCAGTTTGTAGATGATGATCGCAAATGCTACTTGGATACTAGTTACCACTTTGAAATTCAGAAGAATTGGCCTACATCTAAGATTCAATCTTAAGTAATTTATTGGTGGATTTTCTTCCTTTGTCATGTTGTATCTTTCTGGGGCACATTGAAATCCAACTTTTGGTTTATTAATCTAGATAGTCAATTGTGCACATGCATGCTACATGGTTGGTGGTGCTAATCCTCCCCTTCTATTCTATGGTTCCTTTTTTTCATTGTAATAACTAGAATTCACATAAAAGGAAACGCTCGTGAAAATCGCACTCATTCCACCTAAGATGCTTCGAAGAGTTAATTGTTATTATCTGTTGAGAGTGTGAGGTGTGAAGGGATGGGGTGGCAAATGGACCCCATGTGGATAAAGCTAGGAACAGAAATCAACAAATACCCTCAACTACTGCTTGTGCTTTCTGAAGCAAATAGCCAAAAGTTCCATCAATTCTTTGATGGTCCAGAAGCTTTTGCCATATGAGGACCACATGCTGTTTGCTAACGGTTGAAATCAGAAAAATATAGAAGGAAAAAGTAAATCTCCATTGAAATAATTTATCTAGGGATGGCAACGGACCGGGCAGATACAGGTAGTAGTTACCCGTTACCCATCCTGACAAATATTTACAAATTTTATTAATAACCGTAGATACCCGTGGATATCCATGCATATTACTGAAAAATAAAAAATATTTTAAAATACAATTTAACTATAATTTTTATTTATTTTAACAGTTTCTTAAAATAAATAAAAAAAGCTTAAAAGTCAAAATTAAAATTATTCAAATATTTTACACTTCTACTCTACACATCTATATTAATCAAGATTATTCAATTAAAAATAAGAATAAAGGCCTAGAACTATGCTTTAAAAGCAAATTCATATCTTTTAAACTCTTCTCTTTATATACTGCACTTAACAGCTTTCTTCTACTTAGAAATTAGCACCAAATGACACCAGTGCAAGGTTTTTATTCTAACAAGAAGAAAAAGTAGATAATAGACACAACTCATTCGTTGCAGTAAAGACAATAGGCAATAAGTGTGCTATTGATTCATTATTAAAAATGAATTTTCAATTCTTGAAAATTAGAATAACGTGGTAGTAAGTCAATACGAAAACATGATTACTTTAACAAATATATTTAAGTAATTTTATTATAATAAATATTTAACAAGTACTCTTTCAATGCTCGAATTTGAAATCTTGCTTAAGGGACCGAATCAGTACCATTAAGATCAACGACTTGTTGGTTGCGGATATCTATTTAAATATTCATCTTTTATCCATTGCGAATTTTATTAGTAAATATATCTGAGTATGGATATTTTTGTTATTCCTAAATTTATCATTTTTTTGACAGATTCCTAAACTAAAATTCCTAAATTTATCATGAAGATCGAGGGAATGAAACAAAATTATAAAATACTGTAAAGTATCGTCTGTAACATTTTGAAAGTGCCTTTGGGATTTAGTTTGATATTCTAAATTCTTTAGTAATTTGTTAATCTTGGATTTGTCCAAATTATGGGTGATTTCAGTATAACTCTTGTTTAAAACCTTTATTTTAAAATTTAAAGTAAACCCAAAAAAATTGTCTACTCCGTCTCTGTTACTTGAGTTGTTTTGGTGTCAAGTAATAGTTTTAATATTTTATTTTCCACCAAGTCTTATTCCAGAAGTAAACCCCAAAAATATTCCTAACTCCGAAAAGATATGGACCTCTCTAGTCTCTATTCTGAAATCAAATACTTCATGTATTTTGTTAGCATGGTTTACATTGTGTTTGGTAGTAGGGAAATCAAGGAGACAAGAGATTTTTTTTTTTTAATTTTATTGCATTTGGTTAAAAAATTTAGAGAAAAACAAAGAAAAATGAAGAGACTGAAATTTCTCTTTTGGCTATGTTCGGTAAGTCATTTCAGCTAATTTCTAGCTTTTTTTACTAGCTGAAAAGCTTGTTTGATTGTTCGGTAAACAAGCTTTTTTTAGTAGCTTCTAGCGTTTTTTGAAACGCTACTTGAAGTAACGTCTTTTAAAACGCTAGTTTCTAGCTTTTATATTTTATTCCCTTTTTATCCTTAAAGTATTTATTAAATTTCCTTATTACCCTTTTTAAATAAAACATGTTTTTATTATTTTAACCATTGTACTATTAATTTTCATACATTTTTTTTATATTACACTATGTATTTTAAACATTTTACTATTTATAATATTTAATTTATTATTTTAACATTATACTTCATGAAATTGACAATGATAAATGTTAGATTTATTTTATTTTTCTATTATTTTTTGAATAATTTTATATTAGATTTATTTTAATTATTACGCTAATTAACATAATAAAAGTATAAAGTCTACTTAAGTGTATTTTTTTTACTTTATTTTAATCTTGACTAAAAATATTTTAAGATATAGTATAAAATTAATTGTACAATACTTAATATGAAAAAAATGTAATAATTGAAACTGAAAATGTAATGAAAATGATTTATCTATAAAAATTGCAAGAGTTTAAAATTATAACACCTCAAAATATATTTTTATCCATAAAATAATATTGAAATTTATATAAAAATATCATATAAATATGTCCATTTTTGTCATTTTACATTTTTCAGCTACTTCAACATGTAATTTTACCGAATACATTATTTAATAAGCTAGCTTAATAGCTTTCAGCTAGTTTTTCAGCTAGTTTTGCCAAATATAGCCTTTGTCTCCTCTCTAACATTAGAGATTTAAAAGAGAAGAAAAGTAATTTATAAGTTTTGAACAGTACATATTAAATTGGCCTGAGATACGATTTTATCTCCGATATCATTCATTACTATTTATAATAATGATAAAGCAATATATTATTTTCATTTTTCCTTTCCTTTCTCGTTATGAATCCAACAAAGTATAATTTGGCCCTTCTACCATCTTCTCTTGAATCAAACAAAACAAAGCAACTTCTTCTCTTTAATAAAATCTCTCCCCACTTTTCCCTTCTTTGGAATCAAACGTATTGTTAAAGTTTCCGCAGATAATGACTTCAATTAAAACAAAATACTGAACCCAAAATCCAGGATTGACCAATCAACTTTTCATTTCCTATTCTTGGTAGTTACTATTAGTTTTCACTTTTCACTTTTGTTATGGCCAATTTATATCGTATCATACCAGCTTTGGTGGGAAACCTAGATATCTTTAGTAGGGTCTCCCTTTCTAATTACATTTTTTTCATCCACAAGATTCAAATCCAAGACCTTTTTTAAGAGAACCGAACTCAGTATCACTCGAACCAACGACCTGTTTAGTTAAGAGCTTGATTGATAATAGAAAGAAAGAAAGAAAAATTAAATTTGAGATTTTTTTTATTTTCAATTCACATATGCCATTTTTTATTCTCTCATTCTTTTCTTTCATCCAAATAAAAGAATATCTCAATGTTATGTTACACATGAGGTGCGGATAACAGTATATTTAGATGAGAGGAAAAGAAATTAGACAAAATAATAAATAATAATATCTTCTTTTATTTAATTGAAAAGAAAAGAAAAAGGAAAAGGAAAAAAAAAGTTACTCCCTCCATCCCAAATTGATTGCATTTTTAGCCTTTAAAATTTGTCCCAAATTGACTAATGTTCTTACTTTTGAATGAGATGTTCAAACATCTATTCCAAATTTACCCTCTAATAAATACTGTTATTTTGAATGACTTAATAATACATTTATTGAAATCAAGAAAGAGAATAAAGGTGTGGAGGGAATATGAACAAGTCCTGGCGGAAGAAGAAATTCATTGGTTTCAAAAATCAAGAGTGAAGTGGATTTATATGGGGGATCGAAATACCAAGTATTTTCATGGTATTACAGCAATTCGTAGAAGGAAAAATAAATATGATATGCTGAAGGATGATACAGGCAACTGGATTTCAGATCCTCATTCCCTTGAATGTCATGTCACTAGTTTTTATAAGGATTTGTATTTGGATGATGGTGCTTTCATTCCCTACGTGCTTGCTAATGCATTCCCACCTTTGGAAGAGGATTGGCGCAATGAGATTAGTAGAATGTCGTCAAATGAGGAGATTTTCCACACTATTAAATATATGGGCAGTCTCAAAGCACCAGGACCAGATGGCTTTCATGCTTTGTTTTTCCAAAACTATTGGAAAGTAGTGGGGAGGGATGTCTATGATTTCAATAAGGCAGTGTTCCAAGACCCACAAAGAGTTGCAGAGGTGAACCAAACTTTTATCACACTGATACCAAAGAAAGATGAGGTGAGCTTCATTAAGGATTTTAGACCTATTAGCTTGTGTAATGTTGTTTACAAAGCTATTACTCGTCTTATTTCTCAACGCTTAAGACCGGTGATGGGGAGATTGGTAGGTCCTTTTCAATCTAGTTTTGTTCCTAATCGTCAAAGTGGGGACAATATTATTGTTGCCCAAGAGGTTTTCCATTCTATGAGGAGGAAAGGTGGGAAAAGAGGTTGGATGGCAATTAAGATTGATTTAGAGAAAGCGTATGACAGATTGAAGTGGGATTTTATCAGGGACACTTTACTAGATATTGGATTGCCAAATAGTGTGGTGAATGTCATTTGGAGTTGTTTGTTTACATCTTCAATGAGGGTTCTTTGGAATCGTGAGGTGTTGGATGAGTTTTCTCCTTCTAGAGGCATAAGACAAGGAGATCCTCTTTCTCCTTATCTATTTGTTTTATGCATTGAGAGATTATTCCAACTTATTTCTATTGCTATGGATCAAGGAGTTTGGCGCCCCATCCCTCTCAACAAGAATGGCCCTCCAATAACTCATCTTGCTTTTGCGGATGATGTTATTTTGTTTGCAGAAGCTTCTCTTGAATAGGTATCATCGATCAAGAATATTTTGAATTTATTTTGCCGGAGCTCCGGCCAAAAAATTAGCTTGGAGAAATCGCGTATGTTCTTTTCAAAGAACGTTGGCAGACATCTAAGACAGCAGCTCAGTGAACATATGGAAATGCAGTGGACTGAAGACTTGGGCAAATATCTTGGAGTTCCTGTGTTTCATAAAAGACCATCTAGGCATACCTTTCAGTTCATTATTGACAAGGTTCAGCAGAGATTGAGTGCATGGAAGGCAAAAACTTTATCATTTGCAGGTAGAGTTACTCTTGCAAAGTCTGTCTTGCAAGCGTTACCAACCTATGTTATGCAGTCTACTTGACTTCCCAAATCTGTTTGTGAGGAGGTTGATAAAGCTTGTAGAGGATTTATATGGGGAGATAGTTTGACTGAAAGGAAAATGCACTTGGTGTCATGGGATAAGCTGTGCACTAACAAAGATTATGGTGGTCTAGGTTTGAGGAAGATGAGAAATATAAATCTGGCTTTTATGATGAAGGCTAATTGGAGATTCTGTGATAGAAATCCTCCAGTTTGGGCACCTATTATTCGCAGCAAGTATAAATGTGGATCGAGTTTAATGCCCATTGTTAATAAGGATAGACAAGGGAGCAATTTTTGGAGGGGTCTTTGTTCCACATGGGACAATTTTTGTCACAATATTACTTGGAGATTGGGTGATGGAAAGGCTATAAATTTTTGGAGAGATTCTTGGATTCCTAATTGTGGGAAATTGAGTGAGCTTGCTGCTGTCAATATTCCAGATTCTGAGTTACAAAAAAACTGTGGCAGATTATATCTCTGATAATGGATGTTGGATAATTAATACTTTCAAAGATTCTTTACCTCCTCCTGTTGTGAAGAAAGTTAAGGATATGATTATTCCTCAAAGGCCAAACTGTGGCGACTTTATTGCGTGGAGTAAGGCGAGTGATGGAGTTTTTTCTATGAAGACAGCATATGAGACTAGTAGCAGTTCCGATTTGTCTCCAAAATATGCTACTTTTAAGTTGGTGAATAAGTGGAAGGGTCCAGAACGAGTAAAAGGTTTTTTATGGAAGATTACTCATGAGTGCATACTTACAAATGCAAGGAGATGGCATATTGGGTTAAGCTCTTCAAATATTTGTCCCATGTGTGGCAAACAAGAGGAGAGTCTACTGCATTTGTTCCGAGATTGTCATGATTCCATGTTAGTCTGGCAATTTTTCAACTGTATGGATACAGGGGATGACTTTTACTCCACTAACGATTGGATATTGTGGTTGACTACAAATTTGCTAAATAAAACAGTAGTGCATGAGGTGCAGTGGAGCCTTCTTTTTGGAGTAACTCTGAACGTTTTATGGTGGAAGCGTAATACTTTTGTGTTTCAAGGGGAGAATTGGTTGATCCAAGATATCATTCATAAGGCTTGCTATATGGCTTCTGCGTATAAGGAGAGTCTTCAAATATATGAACCTCTTGCTGCATCTCAGCATTTAAATGCGCATATCAGAAATATCAGATGGATCCATCCTAATTTTGGAGAGATTGCTCTAACTTGTGATGGTGCAGTAATTGATAATGGAAATACTTCTGCTTGTGGAGGTGTTATACGTGATCATCATGGCTCCTTCATATGTGGATTTGCTTCCAATTTGGGAGGTTGTTCAGTTCTCGTGGCTGAGTTAAAAGCGATATATTTTGGGATGAAGCTGGCTTGGTCTAGAGGATTCAGGAATATTAAAGTTGATTCTGACTCTCAATTAGCTGTGCAATTTTTATCTCGAGGCTGTTGTAGAACTCATCCTTACTATAATATCGTACACGCAATTCATGAAGTGCATGCCTATGCTGGACACATCACTTGGAATCATATTCTCCGAGAAGCCAATCAAGTGGCAGATAAGTTCGCGAAGCATGGTTTATTGATAGATGTTGATTTTCATATTTTTAATGTTGTTCCTGATTTTATTGCTACTGAGTTATTTGCTGACATAGCTCAGACTGTGTTTCCTAGAGGCTTTTAGTCTCTATTATATTATTCATTCACCCAAAAAAAAAGAAAGAGAATAAAGATATTTTAGTAAAATTGTTTCTTAATAAATATTATTTTCTTTGAATACTTGCTTTCTTAATCTATGTGAAAAAATCTTAAACATCAATCATTGTGGGACGGAGGGAGTAACTTTTAAAAAACATGTTGTCGGTCTAAGTGGAATTAAGTTCGGTTCTCTCAAACAAAATCTAAAAAATGCTTGAGAGAAGAGACTTCCTCAAAGTGGTCAATCATATTCTCTAATAATATATAGAAATTAGTTATTGACAAAATTAGTGATACTTCAAACCAATAATATGGTAACCTGAAAGTTTTAATTTTCTCTCTTTTTTTCATTTTCCTGAAACATACATGGAGAAGGTTATTCTGAAAGGATCATCAAAGTCAATTTATTTCAGTTTTGACGGCTCCAAGATTTGCACTCTTAGCACATTTGTCTTAAATTCTTGTATCAAAATTTTAGTCCCACATGATATATCAAATTTTACACTTTAATATGGTTTACCTGTAGTCACACCTAAGTTTGGTCAAAAGCAAAAAAAAAAAAAAAAAGGTTAGTGAAAATACTCTTTAATTCAGGTACAAGTAACACGAGTGTATTCTCGCTGACCAAACGAGACAACTCATTAAGGTTAGCTAGCACTTAAATTATGTGTTAATACAGAAATGTTAAGTGTGAAGCCGTGCATGCAGCATGCCTCTATAAGGCATGTTTGGATGCTCTCCAAACTTGACTTGAAAATGACAAACAGGGATTTCTTTTAAAAAAAATTATGTTTAATTGTAGTTTGTTATAGTTAAGGCTTAATTGCAAATTTTACCACCTAACTTTTATAATTTTGCGAATTTTATCACCTAAGTTTTATTTTTGCAAATTTTACCACATAAGTTTTCAATTTTTGTGCATTTTACCACTCTGATATTTCACAAAAAAAAAGAGTTAAAGAATTCAAAACTTTTTTTGTGAAACATCAAGGTGGTAAAATGGGCAAAAATTGAAAACTTAGGTGGTAAAATTCGTAAAATGATGAAAGTTGGATGGTAAAATTTGCAAAAATAAAACTTGGATGGTAAAATTCACAAAATTATGAAAGTTTGATGGTAAAATTTGCAAAAAAAAAAACTTGGATGGTAAAATTTGCAAAATAATAAAAGTTGAGTGGTAAAATCTGCAATTAAGCCTATAGTTAAATTATGTTCTTTAAAACATGTTTGATTGGGAGTAAAAGCAATACAACTTTTCGGTGAGAATTTTATATTAATGTAGACTTTTCATTGAGATGAAATATTCAAACATGTATTACCTTACTTTAAACATAATTGTAACTATAATTAATTTTAAAATATCAAAACCATTCAAAATCAAGTTTAAAAACTCATCCTTGTTGAGAAATATGCCTCATATCTTTAGTTTAGAAAATAATAATTTAGGTTATCTTTTATTATTTGTTTCAAATCTTTAGGATATTGTTTAGATTTAAAATTATCTCTAGGATATTGTTTAGATTTAAAGATATTTTAGGGATTTGTTTTATTTTTAAGATTAGGATGCTTAGGTCTATAAATAAATACTATTAATATGAGGAGAATCACCCCATTTGACCACTCTATGTGAGAGGAGAGTCACATAAACTTGTAATGAAAATGAATATCATATCAATAAAGTTTCTCTTTACAATATATCTCATTCTTTTACAAATACATCTTTTTCACATATAACCTATCAGTGCTATCAGAATTGCACATACACCTCAAAAATAACACATATCAATCCTAACAAACACCAATGTGTTCTACCTTCTACCTGTGCCATTTTTCTATCCTGCAAAGTGTGAACTGCCCACCCTTTTTTTATTCCGTCTCCACTTGTTTCTCTCTTTCTGGTAGATCACAGTTTGGTCAATGGTCATTATGGTACAAGTAGTCATTTTTAGCAAAAAAATTCTTTAAAATAATAAAAAAGCAATGGCTTTAACCATTTTGTTGTCAATTGAGTCCTGCAATTAGGGAAGTTCTTCAAACAAAGAGGACCGGTGTTTCCGTTGCTAACTTTTTCGGCTCATTTGCCGTACACAACTAGTCTTGTTGGTCATTAAAGTTTGGACCCAACGCAATTAGTGGACATCCCATCAAGATTCCTTTCATTCCAAGTAAAGTTGCATAACTGCTATTATATCACAACAGGAAACAACCCATGCAGGAATTACAGTTGCTACTTATCAATACAGGAAATATAGGAGAGGAATAGATTTTAGGCATCTACTAGTGTCACAACCTTCCATAACACCGCACAATTCTCTACCCAAATTTAAGTACAGAACGGAAATAACTTATAATTAGGGGCATGTAAAGTCAAGTACAATTATATATAATTGTGTAGGTAGCATCACTTATATTACGACTTTTTTATGTAAATAATCTAAAAATAATAATTAAATACTCAAGTAACTCATTTCCTAAATTATTTACATAACTAACCTAAAATACTATTTACATAGAGAAGCCATTTTGTCCATAACCGATTTCTCAACATGGCTTTTTCTAGTCCACACCTTCATGTAATAGTTCCCTTGTGCTCATGGTAACACGAATCAGGAAATTACTTAAGGCACCCCATTTTTTGCTTGGTGCACCTCCAAAGTTTTAAACTTCCTATCTTATCCTTCCTCTCCCAAGCATCGCGCCGCACCACTCATACGGATTGAACAATCCGTAAAACAAACGCATTACGGATTGCTCAATCCGTAATACAAACAAATGTATTACAGATTGAGCAATCCGTAATGCATTTATTTTACGGATTGTTCAATCCGTAATACATTTGTACGTATTACGGATAGAACAATCTGTAACACATTTGTATCACGGATTATTCAATCCATAATACATAATGTATTACGGATTAAGCAATTCGTAACACATTTGTATGTATTACGGATTGAGCAATTCGTAATACATACAAATGTATTATGTATTACTGATTGTTCAATCCGTAATACATACAAGCAAATGAAGAAACAAACGCACAGTCCGTATTTTTCGTTCGGCATTGATTTCATGTTTATTGTTTGTTGAAGCTCCGGATTAACCTTTCCAAAAGTTTGTAGAAGCATTCCAAATTAGGTGTTCCGTAATACTTAAAAAAAAGTATACCTTAAGGGTTGGCCATTCCGGAATTATTTTTCCGAATTCGGAATAGGTAATCCAAAAAATAACACATTCCAAAATAGGTAATCCGGAAAACATGTTATTTTCTGGATTACCTATTCCAGAATTATCTATGCATACTCCTAGAATACATAATCCGTAATGCACCAAATTCTGGATTGTATAATCCGTAAGGCACCAAAGCTTCCGGATTGCATAATCCGTAAATCACCAAAACTATTGCATACTTATACTTTTGTATGTTGAAGTATGGACCCCACACACGCTAGTGCCCACCATCCACCAATATATTTGGAAGGCTAAAAGCCACCGCCCACCTCCTTTTGATAGACTTACTCGCTGCCACTGCACTCAGGAGAGGAAGGGTAAGATGGAAAGTTTACAAACTTTGGAGGTGCACCAAGCAGAAAACGAGGTGCCTTAAGTAATTGTCCACGAATCACAGAGTCCAAAGGCCCAAAGGAGTTAAAAGCGCTTCTTTTTCTTTTTTTTCTTTTTTGTTACATATGATGAAAGAGAAAAGAAAAATCGAAACCAACAAACAAAAGAAACTACTCCAATAGATAATCATGTAAATCATGAGGAGCTTCATCTAACAGCTGCAAATCACTTCCTATATAAAAAAGCGCTTGCAGAGAAAAAGAAAACTGAAATTAAAAAAAAAAACATGTTGAGAAATCGGTTTTGCAGCATCCGATTTCTCACTACTGTTTTAAAATAAAAATATATATATTAAAGAGAGAAATCGGTTATAGACAAAACGGTTTCTCTGTGTAAATAGTATTTTAGGTTAGTTATATAAATAACTAGTGTTTTAATCCGTGCGTTGCACGGGTTTATTAAAAATTTCACTACCTTATTTATATAGTCAATAGAAAGAAATTTAAAAAAAAAATTATATAGCACATTGAAAGAAATTTTAAAAAAGAGATAATTATAAAAGAAATTAGAAACTATAAAATTTAAAATAAAAAAAAAGATAAGGAAAGATGTAATAATGTAACTTTAATTTTTTTTTTAATATTAACTTTGAAAATTGAAAAGTAAATTGAATTAAGGATTTAGAATTATTGACTAAAAAGATAAATCTTCAAAATTAAAAAATAGAATTAGAAAATCCGATAAAATAAATATTAAAAAAAACAATAGATTAGAGAGTATAAAATTTGAAGAAAAAAAATTATATAGTACATCGAAAGAAATTTTGAAAAAGAGATAATTATAAAAGAAATTAGAAACAATAATTTTTTTAAAAGAAAAAAAAATAAGGGAAGATGTAATGATGTAACTTTAATTTTTTTAATATTAAATTTGAAAATTGAAAAGTAAATTGAATCAAGGATTTGCAATTATTGATGAAAGAGAGAACTTTCGGAATTAAAAAATAGAGTTAGAAAATTAGATAAAAGAAATATTAAAAAAAAGCCCAAAAGATTAGAGAGTATAAAATTTGAAAGAAAAAAAAAAGAATTATATAGCAAAATTTTGAAAAAAAGATAATTGTAAAAGAAATTAGAAACTATAATTTTTTTTAAAGAAAAAAAAAGATAAGGCAAGATGCAACTTTAATTTTTTTAAATTAACTTTGAAAATTGAAAAGTAAATTGAATTAAGGATTTGAAATTATTTATGAAAGAGAGAAATTTTCGGAATTAAAAAATAGAGTTAAAAAACTGATAAAAAATATTTAAAAAAAATATAGCATCAGATAAAGAAGTGAATGGAGGTAGTTATAGAAATATTGTAAGTGTGAGGTAGTTACAAAAATTGATAAGAAAAATTTTAGGAAAAATAGAAGAACCAGATGCATGTTAGGAGAGTGAACTACACCACTTCATAAGAGGAGAGTATTCAAATAAGAGTGAATGTGAGAGGGAGTGGGAAGAGTGAAGCAAGGAGAAAAGAGAATTTCTTAATAATTTATATATATAAGGAGATTTAGAGGATAGGTTATTTGGGTATTTAATTATTTTTTGGAATATTTACGTAAAAAAGTTCTTATATTACTACCTTGTACTATTTTTCACTCTTTTTTTTTCTTGAAAAATAACAATAAGAAGAAAGCTATACTTTAGGAAGAGCCTTCTATCAAGGTTTTATATTTCAGGCAAGCATGTAATTGATATGGTCACCTTTTCCATCTTTCCACTGTATCATTTACCTCCTCTTTAAAATGATTGCTAATGCATTGATTTTCCTTAAAAAGATATACAGAAGCTGATCTAAACTCCTAACCCTACAGATACAGTATTCCTGTACACAAAGAAAGTTGGTTTGATAATATTTTATGGTTTAAACCCGAGATAGAACAAGTCAGTTATCTGTGTCTTTTGATCTAGTGCAACACGCAGCCAATGCATGCAAACCTGTCCCAATTGACTAAACGTAAAAACACCCATATTAAATTACTGCTCAAGTCAGGCAATATGTTGTTTAGTTCCCTTTCATCTTAAGATAGGAAGTTTATTAAGAGATGACAGCACGAGGAAACTAATTTTGATCATACAATCAAAATGAATAAGATTAAATTTAGGAAAATAATCTTCACTATGTTTGGATAACTAATATTAATTGCTCTCATCTCTTATGGTAGCATATTACATGAAGGATCAGTGCGTGAGAAGAACCAACATTGACCATAAAATCAAAATGGAAGGTCAATATTAAATTTAATTAACTAAAAACGAAAGTATCTTGGTGCCAAAAAGCTCCTCACTGCATTCACCCAAAAAAAAAAAAAAAAACTCCTCACTGTGCAGAAGTATGGGGGAATGCAGAGGAATGAGAAAGGATCATTGTACACAACTTTATACTTGTATATATGTAAAGAGACTATTTCAGAATTTGAACTCGTGACCAAATGATCACCGAGACACAACTTTCCTGTGGCGCCATGACTCGCCATCGCCAATATTAAAAGTATAACATAATCTTAGATCATATATGTATAATTATACAGTCAACGTTAAATTTTCAGAGTCACTAGATATGCTCCCTACACACACACTAGTGTCTTGCTACCAAAGATTTGCTGCCGCCATTTATATATATATGGTTTAATTTGTGTTTTGCCATTTTCCCCGTAACTAATTCACGATGATGATTGAAACCTCTAACATTTAAATGTATCCCGAATTAACAGAATAGCCAAATTTTAATTTTCTATTGCCTGATGTCAACAGCCACTCATTTTGTATACTGTACTGTACACAGCCTGTAGAAAGAAATATATATACAAGTGATCTATAGTTTCAAAACCATTTTAAGCAACACATGACAACCAGTATACCCTGAATAGAGTGAACAGTAGCCTGGAATCACCAATAATCTAACAATGCAAACTTCACTTGTAATCCAATCTTACCACCATCAGTCACAAGCTTAGCAGCTGTTACCAACCAATGGCCAGGAGCATCATGTGGGCCTCGCACAACCTCGGCTGTCTCCACGTATTTAAGTAGTTTACCGGAGCGAACTGGCACAGGTGGACCGTCCGGATAAACTCCGGAGTTAAGTGCAGTTGGAGCCTGTTTTGGAGGACCAGTGGTGCTGTGCTGTGTGAATGAAAATGTTGTGCTCAAATTTGTGAGAAAAGATGATTTTCTTGAAGCCTCTGGTGCACCAGCCCACTCTGACTTCCGTATACTGCAATTGGGTATATGAGTGAAGAGAAGGTGCAGATGAAGAACATTCCTTGGCCAGCTCCCTTTGCTAAGGAGTTGTGCACCTGTTACAATATAAACACCTCCAGAACTATTCAACCAGTTAGGGTCATGCTTAACCACTGCTGTGCACACATTTGAGAATCTCTTCCATCTGATTCGTTCCAGAAATTGATCACTGGATTCATTATCATCAGATCCTCGCCACATCGTTGGGGTACTCGAGGTTGAGGTTCCTGAAGAGAGGATCATTTTATTTGGGAGGCTTGAAAGATGATTTATATGTAAAGCAAGTCTATCACATTTCCTGCCCTCCAAGTACAAGCGCATGCCAACAACAGGTTTTTGTTCACTTACCACCTGACATTTTGTATAAAATACCATAATTAACAAGAGAATATTGTGTGAACTATAAGAATAAAGGATCAATAATTCAAGATAGTTGCAAGGCAGAGATACGATGAGTGGAGAAAATAAAATGAGTGAAAATCCCTACAAAGCTATGCAGCACAATAGTATGAAGAAAACAGAGAATAACTCAGGTGGCCAGGAGCTCACATAAGGTCACATGAGCTCACCGCTCACATTTTATGACATGTTGGAATTGAGTTCTCTCCGAAAGAATCACATCCCAAAATTATTAGAGGTGAGCAGAAGCTTACACAAGGTCCAGAAGCTGGTGAACCACTATATGCATTGTTATATGTGTTTTCTCCTTAACCAAACAAAATAAGAGAAAATTTTGAAATTTTGTTTCTTAAAGTCAAGAAAATGCATAGTTAACTATGTTTTCTCCTTAACCAAACAAACACTAAAAAATGATCTCGTCTTAATCTTTGTCCAATTACGCTTCCCTATAGTTTCATAATATGGCTCATAAGCTTAATCCCTCTATAGCTGGGACAATTCTATCTATCCCCCTTGTTCAATTACCCTTTCGTATGGTTTCATAGTATGACTCACAAGCTTAATCCCTCTTTAGTTAGCAAAATTTTGTAATGTCTCCCTTGTTCTTATAAATAGGAATCAAAGTGTTATTCCTCCTTAAATGTGGCATCTTCTTAGATCTCATTATCTTGTTAAACAACTTTGTGAACCAGGTTATAATACTTTTCTCCCCGAAACACTTGGAAACTTCTATAGTTATAGATATAGATGCAACCAAACTATTCATGTGCCTTCCCTAATAGCTTAAGCTTTGAGAATAGTCAGTTGACTCAGTTCATAACAGGGAAATTATTTGGTCCAACTACTTTACCATTGTCCTCTTTAATGTTTCTTTTACCCTAAACTACAGCTTACTACCAAAAAAAAAACAATAAAACTGCAAGTATAGCATAACTGCAGACCAAATGCTATATATAGTTAAATCCAACACAAAGGGCATGCCAAAATCACCTAGGGGCTTAAAAATTTGTAGTGTTTTCAAGAGTTTTCTTTCATATTTCTCACGACAATTTGTTAGAAAATATGTAAGATATATTTAGATTATCTTAGAATATCTTTCTTGATATGTTTCCTATAGGTTCTAGTGTTATTATTAGTAGGCTTGGGCCTAATTAGCTATTCAAATATGATTATTAAGTTAAAGTAATACTAGATTTTGTTTGAGTTTGGTGTCTATGATTGGAGGAATGCCGGTATTTTCAAGGATAGTTTTAGATGTCACCTCTTTCATTTTTGTTTTGTGGTGCAATTTTAGAAGGGTTTCTTTGTTGCATATAAAGAGAAATTAAATATTTTCTTTGCTCAATTGATTTGGGTTTTCTTGTTCATTCCTTTTATTTGTTATTATTTTGTGATTTCTTTTAGGAGGATATCTTATTCTCTTCTCTAGTATTTCTTTCGTAATCTATAATGAAATTTCTCGGAAAAAAAAAATAAAACAGTGTTTCTCACAACCAGTTCTCTTTCTATCTGAAAGCATCCCACACCTTGTTCGGCCCCTAAATCTTGGGATTTATCAAGACATTTCTCACAGGATTTACATCCTAATCCTACTTGATACCATTTATTTCAGACTCCTACAGATCCTCTTCTCTGACAATACATATGAAATAAGGTGTACAAGAAAACTCAAGGGTAACAGACTAACAGCCAAAGTATCTGATAAAAGAATTAGGCAGGATGGAAACAAAAGCTGGTTAAAGAATACCCATATTTTATACCCCAGCTAAATTTGTAACATAACAGAAGTGAGTAACGGGAAAATCCTGACACTAATTAAATAAAAACTTTCTCAAGGTAAATATTAAGCTCAAATGTAAGAGTAAAGTCTAACACATACAATACTTGCTCAAACACAAGAGTTTGGTTAACAGTACCTGTGTAGAGATGATATGAAGCTTTGGACCCATGAAACTAAATTGCAGGGAAGGGGAAGCAGTCTTTCTACGCTGATGCCTGAGAGGCAGCTCGCAAAACATGGGTGCCCATTGCCTTGGAATTTGAAACTCCAAAAAGTATTGTAAATCTTCGGGAGAAGGCTTATCTGCAGAGAGTAAGTGAATCAATGGAGTGTTGTGCACCTCAACAGTAAAGAAATTAAACAGTGGTCTGTGCAAGAAGTGATGGCTGGAAACTTCATGTATAGAAAAGCAAAATATACAAGAACAATCTAAGAGCCAAAATCCCAAAACATATTGGTTTTTTTGGGGACAAATTCAGTTGACACCCTTCAACTTCACACTATATGCGGCTTATGCCTTAAAGTTCAAAAGACGTACAAGATGGCTCTTCTTTGGTCAGGATTTTTATGGTTACATGACAGGCATATGACATCTTTGTTAAATTTTGGATAGATGCATAGATGCCCATCAAGAGGAGCATTATGGCATTATGCACACATTGGGAAGCCAAATAACCATCTTGCTTGTTTGTGTTTAAGGACTAAACTGCAGACATAAAGTTGAAGGGTGGGTGTAAATTGAACTCTTCTTCCCTAGTTTTTATTTTGGAGCTTATCTACATCATGGTGAAAATATATAAATAGTAATAGACATAAAATGGATCAGGATAAATGTAGTAGATTATAGCATCATTGTTTAATCAGATTAGAACGTACAGCGTAGATACAGATTGATTGCATGACTAAGATATCCACTTCCAGGAATTCCTGTCAGAAGTGAGGAAATAGGAACAAACTTGAAGAGGATTGCTTCAGGGTTAGACGGCACTGTCTGAAGCCAATTTGAGTGACTGTGCTTGAACATATCTCCTCCTCTTTTTGAGCAAATAATAGTGAGGCCCTGTTCCAAGATAAAGCAATATATTCACAACCTAGAAAAATTATTTATTTCAAATGAAAATTATTTCCCTTTCAGGGCTTACATCCTTGCTTGATGTTTCTGAAATACTAGTAAACTGCATTGTGTTTGATTGCATAACACGGTTAAAGACCTCAGGGACCTACATGAATAGAGAGATTTCGTCAGCAGAAAAGTAGCAAATACATTAAAGTTACAGAAGATAGCACTATACCTTCTGTTTGCCATCTGCTGTCTTCCTCTGTAGTAAAGAAGGGCTTCTGACGTCTGAGAATAAAAAATCTCCGAGATCCTCTAAATGTATTCTGAGATCACCAGGAGGAATCTTTGAAGAATGTTTTTGTTTGACACAGATTACATCTTGACCTCCTACAGCCATACCCACTATTATGTGTGTACCATATGTCTGGATGAACCTGCCTAACGAAATTGATTAGCATCATATACTTATCAACCCGAAATTATGCACCATTCAAACTGTCAAAATCAGTTACTGCACTAAACAGTGTCACCCATAAAACATTCAAACATGAACTCACCAACTAATATCAACTAAAACAGGTGCTAAAAGGTAATTAAAGCCTCATGCGAAGGTAAGAAGATATTAAATCCTTTAATCAACCAGTTCATGGCTGCTACCAAACATACTAGATTTTGCAGGATGGTCAAAACGATTAGAGCACAAAGAGCCAGCAACAAATTGAATCTATCAAATTCAATTATATGAAGTGAAAATAAGCTATTTTTACACCAGGAAAACAAAGTCACATAATCTGTCTATCTACCAAAGATTATTGTATCAGCTTAGTGTTTACCTAGACAATGAAGCCGGATCCCACTGAGCTGGAACAGACTTCTTTACCTCCTCTTGCAGTATGAGTGGAGAAGCAGTGAGGTGCAAATAGTAGAGTGAAATGAAATACCCATCAAAAGCAAGGTACTTGGTGTCAGCAGCATCACGAAACCAATCACCACTCAAATCAAAAAGCGCATTAAAATAGCCAGAAGGAACTTTCCCTTGCACTGCTGATTTCTGATTAAGCAACTCAGACATCTGCAACAAGGAGAGAAACACAGACTTAACCAAAAATGCACCAAAACGACACAGATCTTAATTCAAAAAACGAAATCCTCTTAACTCATCTCTACAGCAACAAATAAAGAAGGAGGAGAAGAAAAGGGACCTACTTGGTTGAATTCAATTACATCAGACTTGAAGCGTATTCTATCCCCTTTATCACAACGAATATTCTCAGAAACCCCTTTAATGGTAACTCCTCCAGTTCCCGGAATCAAAATATCCCTCTTGTTCTGTTCATCAAGCACCACCAACCTCCCTCCACGAATTCCCTTTGCAAACCTCAAGCGAAAATCGCTGGCCAAATCGAACCCTTTTCCCAAACACTCCAATGCCACCATCTCAACACCCTTCTCCGCCGCCATCTCCATAACGCAAAATCAGTTGAGGGATTCCAAAAAAGAAACCCCAGAGAGAAAGAGAAAAGGTGTTGGCTTTGGTTTGGTTAAGGTTACGACGGTGCCAACCACCCCCAATTGAAATGAGTTAGCTATGCCATGTGGGGTGTGGGCCAAAACAGAAAAGGTGTTGGCTTTGGTGTTTTTGCGGAAATGGGTATTGTTAGATGTGGATGGAAGGTTCGGGGAAGAAGATGGGATCAGTGAACGTTACGCAGCTTTTAATGAGGGAAGATAAAAAAGAGTACTTTGGTTTGGGAGAGAAGAGAAGAGAGGATAATGGCTAATAGCTATAGCTGCTATGTAATGCAAGTGTAATGGGTAGAATGTAATTGCTGTTGGAATTTGACTGTGTCAGTGGTATTATTATTATTGTGAAAAATGAAAATGGCACTAGGATAGCGAAAGAATAATATTTATCTATCTGCGTGTGTACTGATTAATGTTTGAAAAGAACGGGTATCGCTCTGTCAACTGAAGATTGTGATGTGTTTTTATTGTTGGATAAAATATGTTTTCGTTCTTTATTATATTTTAATTTTAATTTTTAGTTTTTTATAATTTTTTTTAGTTTCTTAAAAAATTGTTTTATTTTGTTTTTAGGATTTGTACTTCTAGTAATTTTTAATTATTATAAATTTTTTGACAGACTAAAATCGTTTTAAATGTTAAAAAAAAAACCTCAAATATAAGACTTTTTAAAATTACTAGAAATGTTACAAAAGTAAACATTTCTGACCGTCAAAAAATTTGTAACGGTTAAAAGTTACTATAAACTTAATTAGAAAATTTTTACACATACAGTTTATATCCATCATGTCATCACTTAACAGTTGAAATTAATTTTAGGAACTAAAAATAAAACAAAATAATTTATTAAGAACTAAAAATAGAACAAAATAATTTGTGAGACACTAAAAATAATAAAAAAATTATAAAAAATTAAAAATAAAAATTAAGATAAAATGAGAAATAAAAACATATTTTATCCCCCTTATTTTTTTTTTGTCGTTACTTTACTCTCTTCTCTGTCATTGGAATTTACCTACTACTACTAGTCTTATTTGATTTCACCAGTTGCTCTCCAATAACAACAAGATGCAACGGAAGGGAAAGGGGACCCGTCTCCCATATTTCTAGTTTCTTCATCTGTCTGCTCAAGGACACGGGACACACATTTGAAAAATGGACCCTTTATTTTTTGTGTCAATCCGAAAAACGGGTTTATACTTTATATAAAGAGTCTAATGATGATATGGATATACAATCACAAATTATCGTAGATATGACTTTTAAAATAATTCTGTAAAAATCAACAAATTTATCAATTTTGTAAAACTTTTTACATGTAACGTTTCTTAATTACTTATGAAACATTAATATTTCTTAATTACTTATGATTTACATTAATGTTTCTTAATTACACTGTCAACAAACTTACCATCCATGTGATGTTCCCAACGTTTCTTAATTACTTATGATTTACATTACTTCTATGTTTAATATATAGTATAATTTTTTTAAAGAACACATGTAACTTTTATTGAAAAATTGGTAGAATCACTCTTAAAATCCTTCCTTTAAATATTTAACATAATTGTGTATCCAAAATGTGAACTTAAGACCACTATTTAAGTCAGAATAATCTTGCATCAATTAATTTATGCATTCGATGGTATTATATAAATTTATAAATGAAATGATAGTTTTCTTAGATAGTATTAATTATTATATTTACTAAATATAATATAAATTCATTTGAATAATATTATTGAATGTTATATTTATTAAATATAATATATATTATTGAATTTAATTTAATAAATGTAATGTAATATATTAATTGAATTAAATTTATAAAAATGTAGTATTGTAAATAAAATGATAATTTTCTTTGATGTGTGTGTGTATGTGTGTTCACTATATGTTTTAGAAAAAAATTATCAAGTGAGTGAAGGATAGCTTAATAAATTAAAAATATTTTAGTATGTATTTTAGGATGTTGATTGAGAATGTAAAAACTTTAAGAAAAATGATATTTAGTATGAATAGTTTTTCGTCAAATATGTACGAGTGGTGATTTTTTATTAAAACCTATTTTATATATTTGTAAATTATTTGATTAATATTTACTTTAGAAAATAGTGTTAAGCAATAAAGTCTTATTCATGTATTTCGTATTTATCATACTGAATAGTACTGCTCATATTCCTTTCGGACTGAAATATAAGCAAAAAAAAAACTGATTCATACTCTTTAAAAAAATTAGTTAGCATCATTTAATTTTGATAGTCTCAATAAAAATAATTAACATATTTCCTAAAGTACTCCTTGCATTTAATTGCATAGGACAAAAAAACATAAGGTTGTTAGAAACAAAACTCTAATTAAATGAAGGATATTTTAAAGATGGTATCATTAAATAGGAGAAAGTTAGTTAAAATTTACTTATATTTTAGTCCAACATACATGTAATTTTTGTTGCTTATATTTCAGTCCGGAGAGAGTATTTTAATATTAAAAATTCTAAAATAAAATAAGACTAGGGAGTGGTTAGATTAGAATTTTTATAATTGTAATAAACAGCTTCTGATTGACATTCAAGTTTCACGCAAGTGTGACATGCAATTCTTTACTTTTTTTTGGCTTCCTTTTTACTCTCACCAATCAATGGCTGTCATTGGCGTTTGTGAGACTGTTCATACGTCATTTTCACTTGTAAATAAGAATGTCCAAATGAATGAAGAAAGACGTGTTTCTTTTTGAAGAAAGAATTGACCAAGGGGAAAACGGAACCACGAGGTACTAGTATATGTTACGTCCTGCTGACAAGGTAAGTTTTTGTCTACTGATACAAATGTGTAAAGAATATCTATGATTGCGGGTTAAGATGGGTTTTAAAACATTTTATATTTTATATATTTTGCAGTTAAAAAAAAAGCATTTTATATTTAATCCCTTGTTATGAACTTGTTATTTATATAAGTAACTCTTTCGCATACAAATTTCATCTTAATATATAGTGTTAGAGGAGGTGCCCTTCTCCAGCTCCATCACCTCTTTTTGTTGCTCCATCAAACGTCTTAAAGACTTCAAGCCTGAACCTGAACATTATATTGTCAAGATATATAACAAATTACGCTTAATTATCAATAGTCAAGAGGTTGAAAACGGATCGTTGCAGCTTAGTTTTATCTTTCTTTTTTGTAGGTTTGATCTTAAAAAAATATATAATGTTGGACTAAACTTTTGAAAATACATTTATTTTGGTAATTTATCTTATTTTATTTGTTCAATTTAATTTTTTATCTTTTAAAACATTCATTTTAATCATTCATTTTTTAAAATTTATTCAAAATGATATTTTTATCAGTTTAAAATTAATACTGTTAATAATATTCAGAAATTGAAAACAAAAATCGTCACAAAACGAAAAATAGGAAGAACAGTTTAATCCTTTACAAGCCCAGATCCCCTTTTTCCAAATTGAAAATCACAACCTCTGAAATCAAAATCAAACAGCATAGTCCCTAATCCTTCACAAATCCATTATAAATCCAACCTCCCTCAACGCGTTATTCTTTCTTCATCTTCAACACCGACCTCTTCAGTCATCATCATCTTCTTATACTTCTTTCACCCACCAATTCAAAAAGGCAAAAATGGAGAAAAGGAAGAAGATGGAGGCAGAGCAATGCCGGAAGAGGAAGCGTGTGCCCGCGCACCACGACCAATAATCACGAAGAACAAGAGCAACCTCCTCCACAAACGAAACGTTCTATCCCATTTGCGACGACGGGTTTGGGTTTCTCAGCCTCAGCCTCTTTGTACGTGGGTTGGCTCGACCCATCTGTGGCGGCGACGATGGAGTAAAGAATGGGGAAAAAAAAAAGTGTTTGCAATTGAAGATTGCCTAATTCTAGTTAAGTGTTATCGCCTTTGTTTGAAAGACTGAAAGTGAAACCCTAACTCCCAATGGCAGAAATTGAAGATGGAGGACTGGAGGGTCGGTGGCGACAAGAGGAAGGTGACAATGATTGTCCAGTGACAGCACAGGTACACCCAATTTGAGACCACCCAATTTTGTTTTGGATTTTGGGTTTGAAGATTCTATTGTGTTGTTGAATAGGAGTAGGAGATGGAGTGAAGAATGGAAAAAAAAAATAATAATTTGTGACGATTTTTAATTGTTAATATTTTTAAATTTTTAACGGTTTTAATTTAAAATAGATAGGATGATATTTTGAATCAATTTAAAAAATAAAAGATTAAAATAAATTTTTTAAAAAATAAATAATCAAATTGAACTAAAAAAAATAAGATAAAAGACAAAAATGAGAATTTAGCCTCAAGTTTAATTATACAACCTGTTAAAAATTGCTTCGGCCAAACTAGTGAGATAGTAAGACGGATCATAAACGGTACTAGTTCCAACGCCAACAAACGCAATAATTAGAGGTTGCAACTTAATGGAATGTAATTATGTAACCAACAACATATGACTAGTGGTCCCCCATAGGCATAGGGCATAGGGATTAGACATGGATAGGTTTGTTTTCCCGCGAGTCAAATTCAAACTGAGATGGCAACGAGACCAAGACGTATAGGGAATTGTCGCAGCAAGAGTTGACGAACGGTTGTTCCGTTTTATTTATTATCAGATAATGACATGCATGCACATATGGATGGAGTTATTATAGACCGAGACTGAGTCATTGTGGTGGAAATGGAATCGTCATAAAATAATAGCGGTGGCAGAGCACGAGGTAAGAGGGAGGCTGTCGGTGGTAAAGCACGTGCTTGAAGTAGAGGTCAGCAACAGCATACACCGTGATCTATTATGGAATGATCTAAAAATTTTCAGGGCCGCACCAAATATCCTAAAATTCCACGCAACACAGGTAACAGCACAACCATCATCAACAACCCCATCACATGTCTTGCTGCTGCTGCTGCTGTTAGCCTGTTCTGCTCTTCCTGTTAGCCTGTTCTGCTCTTCCTGTTTCGCACCAGTCACAACACAAGGCTTCCGAAGTACGGAAGGGAGCAAAGTGGACTTTCCTAACCAAGATCTAAGAATTGTAATTAAAATTAAGAAAAAAAAAATTATAAATACATATTTAATTGGTAGGGAGAAAAGAAATACAATGGCTAGAAATAGAAAAAAGAGAAATAAAATAAAGAAAATAAATGAAAAATAAAGCGAATTTTAAAATTGTTTAGTTTAAGAAAAATAAAGAAAACATGAAAAAGAGAAAAGAAAAAGATAAAAAAAATTGCTTTCATGAGTACTAATTTATACCATTTCTCCTCACATCTCCCTATTTCAAAGCTATTTTTCATTACTTCATGGATGAAATTTTTATACATGAGACCTTCAATCTTTTTATTTCTTTCCTTATTATTTCATTGATATCAAACAATATGAGTTTTTAATTATTCACTCTATTTCCTCGTCTCTTCTTTATTTCCATAGTATTTCAACTCTACCACAGAGTATATAGGTAAAGAAATCTCAACTCTCATCTTTGTAATTAGTATATTACCTATATAGCTAATTACAAATTAAAATATATAATTTAGAGATTAAAATTTTCATTCTCTTATTCTTTCAATTAGACATTATGAATATTTTTTTCTTTAAATGCATATTTTACACACTATCTTTATAATTAGTTAAAAAATTTCTTTTTCAACTATATTTTATTCTATTTTTATATTTATTTGAGTACATGATTTTTTTAATATACTATCTCTTTTAATTTAGTCTCTTTTATCTTTATTTTTAAATTAAATTTTACTATTATTTTTTTTAAAAATATCAATAATTATCTATAAACCACATATCATGATGGTGGTACACAAGAGATTCTCTTCGTGAAAATAGAAGGAAGGAAATAATTTTCATGTGAAATTCATTTAAAATATTCTTTTCTCCAAAAGTGGGAGAATTAGGGGAGAGGAATGTTGGGTAGTTTTTTTACAATGATTTTTAATGGTAAATGATATTTTATATAATATAAAAATAAAAAATATATTAAAAATATTTTGTAAAAATTCAAAATTTTCATTAAGTTATTATTATTATTATTATTATTATTATTTACGTATTTTTTACTCTTTTTATTATATACCCAAATAATTAAATATAATTATATACTATTAAATAATTGATAAAATAACTATATATTATTAAATTCTAAATTTAATTGATAAAATAATTAAATAGGTGAAAAACGATTATATATCAAAAATATAATAATGGAGTAATTCTCATAAATTGAGCATGCAATATACACCCATCTTTTATGTGTTGTTGTATTGCAACAAAAATCGTTTTTTCTCTTGGCGATAGCTAATTTGATAAGGAGAAAATTAGGTGCCATCCCTTCAATGAATTCTAACAATATGACTTCTTAAAATCCAACTTTCAAACCCATCATTGCGCAATTATTCATTTTCTCCTCTGGCCAAACCTAACAGTAATAGACAGTTCCACACTTCCTCGTAGCACTTGATGATAGAGAACTGGAAATGTACAGGTTGCAATAGAGTAGCTCGTCCTTGGGAATTAGTGTTCGCTCAACTTTTTTTAAAAAAACAAAAAAACAAACACAGTACTAAGGTTAGAATCTAAAACTTTGTGCAAGCTATCCAAATTCTCCATTACTGGGCCGCTTCTAAACCGTAACAGCTAGACTAGACTGCGTGGATGTGTTAAGATTGATTAACAAGAATGGTGAGGAAGGGAAGTGTTATATAAAGTGCCATGAAGAAGAACTTTCATTATGGTCAAGTTAGAATTAGCTTCTAACTTACGTGCAATTGTAATCCATGATAAAATATTAAGTCCTCAAAGTAGCTGACGACACATCACAGAGAAATAAACTTCATCAGAACAAGAACATGAAATGGGTGATATTCTATTAATTCAAAGCATAGAAAAATATCCAAGTTTACAAAATAGACAAAACGTTAATCAGAATCTCCACATTAATGTCTCAGTAGCTAAGCGATGACGTATTTGATCAGCTAGCATACAGATTTTAAGATACAAATACTTCGCACTTAGGCCCCATCTGGCTGTATAAAGGGGTTGGCGATCTCATCTGTACCATCAGTTGGGGACACAAGCATGACAGCAGTTCCTCTACAAACCTGCATTGCAATAAAATAATTTCTAAGCCAAAATAATTCAAACTGTTGAAAGAAAATGACAGAATCATTCAAAAAGCTAGTAGAACAAGTGCTTATAGTCATGTGAATTTTCAACTTTTAGTTTCTTGCAGGAAATGCTTTGATGTGATAAGTTGATAGAAATTAAAATATACCGAATACTATCAACTGAGAAATCAGGGAGCAAAGCTCCTTACAGCTGAGGAAAATTCCTCTGGTAACAGAACGCTCAAGAAAAGTAAAGAATTTATCCTCCCCCCTCCGTTTCCCTTTATTTTATACTGATTTCCGAAACTCCTCACTCCCACACACCCATGCCACCAGTCACCATTCAGTTATAATTTTCTGTCTCTCTCTGCTAACCAAATTTTCCCCTCTTGCCCCTTTCGGTTATTATTCTTTTTCCTCTCATAAACCAGCAGGCCTTTGCTACCATAGGGCCCATCATATTTTCCTATTCTCCTGAACGTGTTAAGGGCCTATCATAAGCACTTTTACTAGAGGCACTGCACATTTCAAAATTTATCAAATTTAAACAATCAGCATACACATTTATAAACCAAAAAAAAAAAAAAAAAAACCTGATTGTAGAGTAAAAATACAACCTTTCACCCTCAATGAACAATTAACATGGCCAAAATCTGTCAATTGCTTTATTATATAGGAATTCTTAATAGAAAATTACAGAAACATATTTTAAATTTCTTTTTTTGCACCTCTCCTAATGCACTTAGATGACATGCTCTTAATAGACTTCACCCTATTGTTTAGGTTACAATTAGAACCTACAAAGGATTCAAGGGAGAAGACAGTGGCAAATATATAGATATTAGAAAATGAAATATGTTGCTTATGTTTTGCAAGAGTATATAATTGATCTTTCCTATGTGCTTGGAATTAACTTGATATTTTTCTTACAAATACAAAAAATATTACATGAACTGGATTTATTAAACTGCCCTAGAAACTCACAGAAGCAAATTTCAATGAAGTATGACACATTAGCAAAGCAAGCTTTTATGAGCCAGAAGGTGCAATTTTGACACTCATTTGATGTTGAAGAGGAAAACTTACAATTAAGCCAAGCTGTCTGGTCTGATCAGTAGTTTTGAGAGGATCATCAGGATCTGCAGCAAAAGAGACAAATACAATCTTCTTTCAAACAAACAGAAATGAAATGGTTGATAATTTTTAAGAATAAGCTAACATGTTATTTTTTGTAATGGAGTTTATAAACAAGCATAATGCTGATAGTAGAGTCAAACAAGCATATGAATTATGAAACTAAATCAGCTCTTTTGTCACATATAATCATACAATTATAAGCATAGTTGCATTGACATGTCATGTCCATCTAAGAGTGTTTAAGAATTCGGCTCTGCACTATATTGAACAAATTCTGTATGGAAATTCCATTTTGAATTATTGACTCATTTAAGCTGAAACAAATAAAATAATGCTGAATTCAATCAGCAAATTAACAATACGATTAAATCCAAGGCTTAATTAAAGTGACAAAGGAACTTGGATGGAAGTCTTTTTGTAAATTTTTTGCTTGGGTTGGGCACATCTTGTGCTTAACTTTAGCATTTTTATGAAATCTTTTGCTTATCAAAAATAAAAAAGTGAGAAAAAATTTAAATATTGTCCAGCAAATTAACAATATGTTATTTGGTATAAAAGCTCAGTGCTAAATCTGCATATAATTTCATTATTGATTTTATCAAACACACGCTAAGTTATTTTAATTGGACCTCTCAATCAGGTAAAGATGAAGATATTATAATCTTACACTTAGGTCGTATTTGGGTAAACAACTTAATTAAGCATTTATTCAGTAAACTCTTATCAAGTGAGAATTTTCATAAGCTTGGTTGCAGAGCTTAATGAAATAAGCTAAAAAGAGCTTATTTTGATAACGTTCATAGTGAAACTTATTGAAATAAACTACAAATACAAAAAGCTTATAGAAAGATAGTAAGCTACTGCTACTTTCATAAGCCTTAATATGCCCTTCCGAATGCTCCCTTGATCATAGACACACAGGAAATGGTGCTACACACGCCATTGTTTATCTCCTTAGTCAGTACTCATTCAATCTTTCACTCTCAGTCAGTGTAAGTCTCTTTATGAAGTTTTCAATAATTTGCTAAATACCCAAATAGTGATTTAATTCTGTAAAGTATAATCAAGCAGCTTCATTGTGTAAAGACAACTCATCACACACTAAATTTTTTTCACCCATTATGAGCAAATAACCCAACGAATCAACAAAAATTAGATGAAAACTCAAATACTTTGTCCCCTAGCCCCGAAAGAAAATTGTTATACTATAGCAGATTGTACCAAAACATAAACAGAAAAACAAGATCTCAGTGCTGTTAAATTACCTCTTAAAAACTCTACAGCTTCATCTAGGACAAGGTTAAGCAACTGATCATACCCTTTCAGAGTCCCTGTCACTGCAATCCAACAAAATAAAATATATATGTAGAAGAGTTTATTTGCATTTTAATTATGAAAGCTAACTCTCAATTATTTGAGTACTTGCAATTTAAAACGAAATGAAATTCATACTTCCGAGGTCACTTTAAACAATCAATAAATAAATCATTAACCACTTTTAAAAATTAAAATATCACAACAGAATGGAATTGGGTAACCTAACCTTGTCTGCCACCAGTAAGCTTAACTTGAACGCCTTTGTCCACAAACTTTGCAAGGTCCAAAACCGTTTCTTTTCTGCCCGACTGAGTAAATTTTAGAATGAGAAAAAAAAATTACAGATCAAAAAGAGCATTCAAAACAAAACATAAATGAAAAAGGGGGCAAAACCCTAAAAGAAGACAGAGAGATGAAATAGTTTTGAAATTGAAGATGTGATTGGGGTTTGCTGAAACCTACCATGCTTAATTCACGTAGTGTCGGGCTTCGTTTAGTGCTGCTTTGTGTCTGTGCGACAATGAAAAGCGAAGCGAAAGTGATAGTAAGGATTTGAATATACAGAGAGAGACCTTGGAATAGAGGAGTGACGAAAGGCAAATGGGAGCCCAATATATATATATTGTTAGAGAAAAGTGACCGCGGCAGTAACTTTGAAACAAAATAGAATATAAATGTATTTAAAAAATATATATTAGAAATATTTTAATTTTTTAAATGTAAATTAGTATAAATTTTAACCCTCTCTTTATTTCATGGAAAAGAAGGTGAAAGGAGATAGTGAAAAATTCAAACATATCGTAAAGAATCCATATATTCATATACAAATTTATATTACATGTATTTTAATATGATAAAAATCATTTTTCATAGTTTAATTATAGATATAACAAATAATATATTTAATTAAATTCAAATCACTATCATAAAATAATTAATTACAAAATGTAAAGTACTATCACTATTGAAAACAAAATAGAATAATTGAACCATTACATTTTTTTTTTCAAATGTGACTGGTTTTTTACAACTAAAATTATAATTTTTTTTTGTCACTTGTGATGGTTTTTACCGACTGTTGTTTTTTTTTTTCCAACATTAAAATTAATAACTTAAAAAAACAAATTAAAAAGATAAAGAATCAAAATGTATAAACAAAAATTAAGAAATCAGATTAAAAAAAATAAGGTAAACGACTAATTTTATCTTTTATTTTTTATTCTATATTATAGGTTTTAACTCAAGCTCAGTCTACTTATTATAAATTTGAGTTTCAAACTTAAAAATATAATAATTATGAAAGAGCTTTTTAAATGAATGAGAGGTTATATCTTTTCACAAATTACGTGTGAATTTATGTAATAATGAAAGGTTATATTATTTCACTTAAGTGTGTGTTCTTTCATGAAAAGATGTGTCTATTAATAAAAAAGAAATGCAAGTATGAAAAATTGTATTGTTTAATGAAAGTATGTTCTTTCATGAAATGATATTTTTTTCACCAAAAGTCATGAGATGTGACTCTTCAAGGTAATAATGAGATGTATCTCTTTAATGTTTTGTTTGGTATAGAGGATGAAAATAGAAGGAAGATATTTGAATTAAGATAGAATATAGAAGGTGTAAGACCCACATAAAACCCACATTATTTTTCCTTTATTTCCCTTTCCTCCCCTCTATTTGCCTTTTACCAAATGGGGGCTAAATGTCGTATCTCTTCACCAAAAGGTATAAGATGATATATAAATAAAACCAATCTATATAAAAATAGTCACACACAAAAGAGACAATAAGACACACCACCATAATGAGAAACTAATTCTTTACATTCAAATCACTTCCTTGTTTCCCTTATACGCAAATAGAATTCTTAACTATGATTCTGTAAATTACCATTGATGATACGCTTGATTGTGGGAGTGAAAATCATCAAGGAAATTCATTGTATCTCAAAGGAGATTCACTAGAATACCCTTTTGCATTAATTTTCTGTAAGGGATGACAACATATAGGGTCTAGAATAGGGTACTATAGTACCCGTCCCATATTCATGTAGATAAAAACTTTAATCCTTATCATTTTACCCATTGAATATCTATATACTCATATCCGCACTCGCCACAACTTTACTTAGTGCAAAATCAATAAATTAATAAAAATATTAATTAAAAATTATTACAACTGAATTGAAAAATCATTCTTAAGTTATTTAAACATAACCATACATTAGTGTTTTTATTTTATCGACCAATGTTAATTGTTAGTTTGTTAGTGAGAGTGATTCGAACACGCGACCTCTCCTCTTTCCCTTTTCCTTTCAACCAGTAAGTCAATCTTATAACTCCTCGTAACCATACATTAGCAACATAATCATTTAGTACAATCATTCTTAAATGTAATTTTTTAAGGCAAATGTTACCTAATGTCCTTAGGGCACTGTTTAAGGAAAAGTAGAAAACTTTTTATTGGGATTTGTAAAATTGCGCTGTCCATGATTTTTTTACATTCTCCTATGATTTTCACAATAAATACTTTTTTCTTTTAATTTTTTAACAAGTATCTTAAGAGCACTAGTTAGTAAACAGGGTGGCAGGGGCGCCAGCCCCCCCTATGTATATACATATATATTTTTAAATTAGCTAGTATAAAATTATGTAAAATTAATTGTATATATTGTTATTATAATACTAGTTAATGTTAACTAATGTAAAATTATGTAAAACTAGTTGTGTGTTTGTTGTTATTATGGTAACGGTTAAGATTATTATCATTTAAAATAAAAAATAATTTCAAATTTACGTGTAAAAATAGTAAATATTTTTTAAAAATTATTATTTATTAAAAGTTAAAAATTTAAATAGTTATAAAGGAAGAAAAAAAATCCAACCCCCCTTTAATAGGTTTCTGGATCCGTGCCTGTTAGTAAAACCCATTTTTTTAATTGTTAAAGTTTATTAATAACGTGTGTGTATTTGTCTCTTTTTATAAGACTCTTTTCAAGTTACCATTTGCATTAATTTGTTTTTACCAAAATACCCCCTAATTACTTTACAATAAATGCTATTAATTAAAAAGATAAATGCATTTTTTTCTTATAAGGATTGAAGAAGAAAACTAACATACATTAATTAATTAGGTAGAAAGTGATTAAGTGAAAACAGAGAGATGACGAGTCTCAATAATTTTAAGGATAATTTTGTAAAATAATATAAATTATAACAAATTTAAAGTTACTAGCTAAATTAACTAACTTTTTTAAAAAAAATATGAACTAATTAAAAAAGTTTTATATTTAGGAATATTACTATCTACAAAATAATCTTTTCTTGAATATTTTAGAAATTTATATATATCTTTATATTCTAAATATATTTATAAATACCCGTATAGTATATCTACTGTGATACTTATTAATTTCTTTTTATTTCCAATTCCTACTCCGATTCATATTTTAAACTCCCATCTTATTTTTTATTTTTTTTATTTTTTTATTATTGAAGTGTGTTGAGCCATCAACTTGTCATAAAATGAAATAATTGGTTCTCTCATCCTGTTTTTAAAAAAGATAAAACTTAAATATTTTTATAAGTATTTTTAATTATTTTTAGAGTTGACAAATTGAATTTAGCCTAATGCTTCTGAATAGCTCATAATTTGGGTTAAGCTGGACTCTTCAAATAAATAAAGGCATAGCTATCCTGCAATTGTTAAATGTACCCTATCAAACTAATAAATATACCTCCTTTCTCTATTTTTCAGTATTTTTCCAAAATATTCCCCAATTTCAATTCTTTTTCTTTCCGAAAACATTCACGTTCACCCCCTTCCTTCTCAGCTCACCCCTTCCTCTGCTAATTGTACAAGCAAGAACATTTCTCGATCTCATGATTCTCACCAGCCATGGACATGTGATCACAGCACCACCACCCCTACCTCCGACGAAGATGGTGCCTGCTTTACTAACCATCCAAAAAACTTCAGTGGCAAAGCTGTCTGGTATCTGATGCCACCCCAAATATAGCAGGAATGCAGGATATCAAAACAGGTGTTAATCAAACTTAAATTAATTAGTAAATAGAATGCAATTATATCATTTGAAGAGAAAAAAATATACATGATAATCAAATAATATAATATTATAATTACCTTCACAGATATGAGTGAATAGAGTAAACCTTTTAAAATCTCTTG
Organism: Pueraria montana var. lobata; assembly: GCA_026413185.1. Classification (NCBI taxonomy): domain Eukaryota; kingdom Viridiplantae; phylum Streptophyta; class Magnoliopsida; order Fabales; family Fabaceae; genus Pueraria; species Pueraria montana. The sequence continues at coordinate 19,995,142 of CM048648.1, read as the reverse complement.
GATGGCTTTATTTGGTTCTAGACAAAAAAGGACCAAAGTTTAAATAAGTCAGCAATTGTTGCAACCAGAGTATATCCACATAGAAAACTAAATGGCATGCATAAGATAGTTAAATAAGACCCTAATGTTCATCTGTATAATGTTAAGGTTACCAAATATTATAAAAACTAAAAAGGCATATCATGATATCAATTTAGGAGACCGACCACTGAATAAGGTCATTGGCTAGCATTTGACATATACATGAAAAAGGTAAATAAGTTAGTATAAGAAACCCTCTACAATGTGATAGAAAAAATAAATAATATTTTTCATTAAAGCAACATCTCTAGTATTAAACAAATATCTAATGTTCCTACCCTGAGATCAATAATTTGCTTGTTTTCGAACATCCAAAATCTTTAACCATCACCATTAGATTGCAATGTACTATTAAATATACATAGAAATGACATCAATGAATTGGAGCCAGCTGTTAAATAGTCTCGACTCCTGAATCTGATCTTATAAGAACAAAGGATAGAGAAGGGGCCATGCTCTACGCGGAAACACGTAATAGATGTCGTTTTGTGGTCTTCTCACGTGATGATGCATGCATTGGGGCAGTACGAGATGTCGTTGTTGTATCGATCGAGACAAGATCCGGTTCATGATCGAAGATGGAACTTGTCAAAGACTAACAGTGTCTCAAGATCTAAAAATATATTCTTAAGTTTACCAACTTGAGAATGTAATAATTGCATACTTATGATGAACTTTAAAAAATATTTTTAAGTTATTACTTAATTTTTATGAAATTGATTCTTTTACTTTCAAGAATTAATTTGATATATTACTGACATTCTTTTTCAAAATTAAGACATACTCATATTGAAAGCTATGTGGTTTGCACATTTACCCCTTGTTTGGATGAGAGGAGAAGGAGAAAAAAGAAAGACAAATTTTTAAAATTTAATGTGGGTCCCATACAATATGCTTTGAATTTTTTTTATTGATTGTCCGAATAATTTTACATGTTTTGATATTTACTTATTTTTGGTATATTGTCATGCATTTCCTTTTTTAAATTAAACAATTTAATTTCATTATTTAAAACTAATATATTTTTTTGACTTGAGCAAAAATTATCTCCCATAAAATATACATATAGCCTCTTAAAAAAATAAAATTTTCGTACTTTAATTTTTACACTCATCCTATGTCTCTCTTCATCTCTATTTTCTTTTTTTTTTTCTTTATCACATCATTGTATACATTCTTGAGGAGTGTGAAAAAGAAAAAGCATTTTTCTTATCAAACCGAGCCTCGATAGCTCTTCAGAGTTTGTATTTTATTTCATGGTAAAAGTATAATACAAGTCCAAAAAACCTTACTGCGATGAACTTACTGATAGATAAATAGACACACTTTAAATCTTCTTACTATAGTTTTTGTCAGAATATTTTGATAGAAGGACGTGGCATATTTATTTACTTAGATGGATAACTAGTCTCGGCCATATTCAAACAAACACTTGAGAATTCAATTCCATCAAAATTCTGACTATGTATTTCAATTTGGTTTAAACCTTCAACTTTCGGAGTGGTGGGGGCTTCCGGATCTTAGTAGCTTGCTCAAAGGCATAAGCAATTTCGATGAGCTTTGGTTCTGAGCCTTTCAAACCTCCAAAGGCAATTCCAAATGGTGCACCACCCTTTTCATATCCCGCTGGAACAGTTACTCCAGGGTAACCTCCCCTTGCAAATATGGGAGGAAAGATTGAAAGAGGCCCTACCACCGCGTCAAGTTTATGTGTTATCATTAATTTCTCAAATCCAATGTGTGACAATCTTGCCATGTTTATTACTGCTTCCTTCAGTTCCCTAACTCCCTTTGTCTTTTCAGCTATCAACAAGAGGTCTTGGCCGTACTCCTTAAGTTTCTCCTGCAATTTCCATACTACTGTTAAGTTAATATATGTAACATCTATTTGAGTAAAATGTAATTTAGGTCTTTTAATTTTCAATTAAAATTAGTCTTAGACAGATGATTATAATTTATAGTTCCCGTATTTTTATAAGACCAATTTTGAGGAAAATTTTTTAACCTATCTATTTTAACCATGAACAACTATGGAAGTGAGTTTTTCACATACTCACCAATTTTGGGTGCTTCTCGTTGAAGGCTATCACATCGGCCAAGCTTCTCACTGGGGAAGCAACTAAGTCTCTGAGGTATGCGTTCAAGGATAATTTGAATTCATATGACAGAGCAATTTCTTCACTTTTATCATTAAGGATTTCTAAAATGTGTTCCATATCCAAATCGTCAACCACAACTGCTCCTTTTTGCCTGAGTTTGAAGGAAGCATATGAGAATGAATACAGCAACAAGAGTAGTGATATGTGAACATCCCATAATTTTAAACACCCCATCAACACTTGTCATTTTTTCTCTATTTTTCTCTTTCTATCATATCATATATCACCAATTATACTTATATTTTTTTCTCTTTTTTTTTCTCACGTACTAGGTATTGAATAATATTTTTTTTTATCCGTAAGAATCGAAGACAGATGTATTAGGGACAGAGAGTTTACAATAACTCACGCACACTGTTCAACCAACTCAATTAGACCCTCTTAATAGGTGTTGAATAATATTGTGAGTGTCTATCTATATTTTTCCAATCAGTAATTAATACAGTACTTGACACAAATAGTACCTTAATGTTTCTAGATGCCGTTCGAAAGTTTCAATCTTAGAAGTGTCATTTCCAAGACCAATGTAGGATATTATTGGCACAACACCTAATCTCTTTCCTCTCAGTCCATCTTTCTTTAGAAATTGAGCATAGCCACCTCTTGGGACATACTTCGATGCTTTGAATGTTGCCTTATCGTTGATGTCGATGCCTGCAATGGTTTCAAGAACAAGAGCAGCATCTGATACAGTCCTGCAAATTGGTCTGTAGCAACCCACAATCAAGATGTTACACATTTAATGCAACAAAATGTATTTTGACAGGAAAAGTAATTATGCTAGCAAAGATACAGGGGAAGTAATTATGCTTTGATATGAAGAAAATGTTGCCTTTATCATAGACTTACCCGACTGTGTCTTGTCTTGGGGAGATTGGAACCACCCCTGCTCTACTAGTGAGACCAACTGTTGGTTTGATACCCACTACTGAGTTAATGTCTGAAGGGCTTAAAATGGACCCATCAGTCTCAGTACCAAGGGACACTGCCACCAAATTTGCTGCCACCGATATTGCTGATCCGCTACTAGATCCCTTGGGATCACCCAGTGTGTATGGATTCTGCACAACACAAATCACATAGTAAGTAGCAAGCCTTTAATTTTTAAGAAATGTTTTCAACACATTGGGTGAACCAGGGTATTCTTGGGCTGGGCTGCAGCCATAGATCAGAAAAATTCGTTTAAAGAGTAGACCTCGCTCAAAAGATGTTCTTCCATACATGCGGACCTGAGAATCTAAATACACTGACTACATGTTTATTAAAGGACATGTTTATATATCAACCACGTTACACTATGTTTGTCAATACAAATCTATATATTATTGACCCATGTTTATATTGGATTACTTTATTATGGTCTATGGAATTTGCAAAACATCACGAATAGGGAATTAGGGATATATATATATGCTATGAGAAAAAATTTAAACAGATAGATTTGAGTTGAAAAGCAAGAACAAGCTCAGATTAAAGTGAGAAAAAGCAAGTAAATCAATCACCTTTCCTTGTCCACCTCTGCCATTCCAACCACTGGGTGCTGCATTCGACCTGTAATGTGACCACTCACTCAGGCTGGCCTTCCCTAAAATGATAGCACCAGCTTTTCTTAACCTGGTGACTACACCTGCATCTCTAGGCACCACTGAGCCCAGAAGTGCAAAAGAGCCTGCAGTGGTGTTCATCTTATCCTTGGTGGCAATGTTGTCCTTAACCAAAATGGGTATTCCATGCAGTGGTGAAAGAGACCCTGGTGCCTTAGCCTTTCTCTCCTGGTCAGCTTTGTCAGCTTGTGCTAGTGCATCTGGGTTCAACTCCAACACCCCTCTCAGAACTGGGTTTTGGATTTGGATTTGTTTGTGGTAGAACTCAACAAGTTGCCTAGAGGTTAATTGGTTTCTCCGGAAAGCAAGTTGGAGATCATCGACAGTTGCCTCTTCTATTGAGAATCCCTTGGCCGTGGTAGTTGGTAGAAAGGAAGAGAAAGTGACTAGAGTGATTAAAAAAACGAGTTGGAAAAACAAAGATAAACCTCGTACTGTATTGCAAGCCATGAAAGTAGTAGGTTATTTTATTCAAGTAACTGCATTTTTCTGAATGGCATTGTTCTGTATTTATAGTGCTTCTTAATCATTAAGGCCGCAAAAAATAAAAAGGTAAAATATGTTTTTGTACCATACTTTCTGTATTTCTGTTAATAGTATTAACACTATTAGAGAGAAGAGATTAAATTTTTCAAAGTTTAAGGACTAAAATGGTTTATAAGACTCAATTCAGAATATTTCATGCATTAATTTTTTTTTATATAAAAAAAAATACCTAAATTATGAGTTTTTTTTTTAGTTTCAATAAATAGTAGATAAAATACATATTAATGTCTTAAGATTTTTTAAAATCTAACACTTTGTCTTATATAAAAAAGCATTTTGAAACTTTACTTTGACTATTCACATGCATGAATAGTTAATAAAAATTAAAATAATAAATATATTAATTAATAATGAAAGATATTAAGAAAATAAAACTAATAATATTTAAATAATGATAACTAACTTTCTCAATTACTGTAGTGTTGTGAATTTTTTTTATATATATTAAAGTCTTGATGGATTTTTTTTTTTCATACAACTTGATGGAATATATTGAAGTGAGGTCCAAGGCATTCTTGTCATGAAGTGGGACAATTTTATTGCTTTTTGTCATGTTACTTATCCTTTTTCATAATGCACTTTGTATCTTTTTTTCATTTGATTTCTTTTCTTTAGTAGAAATTATTATTATTATTATTATTATAAAAAATTATTATATCGTTAATCTTCCAAATAATAGAGTTTCGCAACACATGCCCAGGATTCCGCGTTCAATAGTTAACAGCAAGGGAAATGACAGAAGTCACTGACGCAATATTCTAATAAACAGTGTGTAATTGCATTATTTTTTAAAGAATTAAATTAAATATTATATTTTTATTTCTGTAATATAATTTTTCTTTTAGTTTTGATCTTTATAATTTTTTTTAAATGATCATTGATTTTTTTTTTAATTTTGATCCTTGTTATTTTGTTTTAATTTCTATAATATATCTATTTGTTATTTTATTCTCTATAATATTTTATTCATTTTAAATTAGTCTCTTGAAAAAATATTTGATAAGGACTAAAAGTAAATAATTTATTCAGTAAAAAAAAGTAAATAATTTATGAATTACAAGGACAAAAATAAAATAAATAAATATATTACAAGGACTAAAATAAAATAACAAAAATCAAAATTAAAAAATGAAATTTTAAAAGGATTATTTTAGAAAATATAATTTTATAAGGACCAAAATAAAAAAAATTAATATATTACATGGAATCAAAAACATATTTAAGTCAACAATTATCAAGCTTTTCTTTTGTAACAATAATGTAATATTTTACAATGATAAACTTAATAACGTTTCAAATATTCTAAAATCTTTTTCATCAATAAATATTTTAAAAAACATATATATGTTGTGATTGGATGACAGTGAAAACTATTTTACACTGTCAGTGCATAGTCCTTTTTCTCGTATATATATATATATATATATATATATATATATATATATATATATATATATATATATATATATAGAGAGAGAGAGAGAAGGGATTCATTTACTGCAAGAGTAACTCTAAGAGAGTTACTCTTAATCCTCACCATTCATTTTCCTGAAATCTAATGGTTAAGATTAGTTACTAATTACAATGGATGTTGTTCTGTTAGGACCTGCGATCAATCCCCACATAATACATCCTTGGGGAGGGGCGATGAGTTTTAAATGTATCTAAGCCCTGAATCGAGGATTAGTCCCATAACTGACCTAAAGGGTCAAAGCTTGTGAAAACATGTTCAGTATGGATTATTACCTGCTTCAATTGCCTAAAAAAAGATTTGCTTCAATAAAAAAAAATATTTATAATCCTTTTCTCTCTTGTTTAGTAGAGGTATTGAAAATCAGATTATAATATTAAAAAAAATTATTCTAAAGATTTTTTTTCAAATAGGAAAAACTTTACAGGTTATGATTATAAATTAATAAAGGTTAAATTAACTTACAGGTCCCTATACTTTTACCAAATTTTTAATTAGGTCCCTGAACTTTTTTTTCTTTTAATTGGATCCTTGAACTTTTATTTTTTTTTCAATTGGGTCCCTCGTCTAATTGTCATGATGAAAAATTAACCATAAACACGTAATTAGATGTGCAGATAGTGAGCTGAAGCTTCTGGAATATGTTGTAAACATAACTGAATCAATTCTGAAAAATTTCTGCAAAGTTTCAACATCTATAGGTCAATTTAACTCAAGCATTCTTTCACAATTATTTGGCTCTGCAGAAGGTTGAAACTTTGCAGAAAACTCTCATAATTGATTTAGTTGTGCTTACAACATATTTTATAAGTATCAATTCACTGTCTGCACTTCTAATTAAGTATTTGTGATTAATTTTTTATAATGACAATTAGACGGAAAGACCCAATTGAAAAACAAATAAAAGTTCAGGGACCCAATTAAAAAAAAAGTTCAGGAACCTAATTGAAAATTTGGTAAAAGTATAGGAACCTACAGAGTAATTAAACCATTAATAAATTATTTCCTAACTAACTTTTATTTTTATTTTATTCTTAAAAATTAATTATTTTAAACATAAAAATAATGATTAAAAATAATTTCAAATGTTTTCTATTTTGCAATTTTATTATAATGATATTTTTTTAGATAATTTAAATAAAGGATTATCTTTTTTAGATAAAATAAAAAATTCTCTTAAAATTACTATTTTATATAATCAATTATTGTCATATTGACGTAATCACTTACTCGTCACATATGCTTCTTTTCACGGCAGTATGACTGCACGTGTAACATATGTAGCAGATGTTTGGCATGCTTATAGGAGCTGGCGATTAGTAAGCAACTAGCCAGTTACTTGTGCGTTCACATGAGTCGCTTTGATTTCTGTATATTTTATGAGATGATTTACGTATATCATAATTTGTTTAAAAATAAATATTAGATATATATATTTGTTTCTCAGCGACAATAAGAAACTAAAATATGAATATTCAATAAGAATAATAGAATAATAATGGTTGATGTTGCATAAACTGTGTTAAAATAGTAACTTAAAACATATTAAAAAATTTAGTCTCACAATAACAAATGTCTCTGAAAGTGTTAATAAGAAAAAACACACAAGCAAAAATAACACAAGATATTCGTGCATTTGCACGGGCCACTCATTTTCATGCATGTTTATAAAATTAATTTTTTATATTAAGACAAATGTAATTAACTGTTTAAGTTTTTTAAAAATGCAGAAAGAGTTAGAGTATTCAAGCAGAAAAAATATATTTAGTTATAATTTCAGATATTTGTTATTTCATTTAAAATATTTATAAAATTGTATGAAAAATTATGTTTAAAAATTTAGAAAGAATTTAACTTATGTTTAATTTTTTTTTTGTAATTTTGAAATGTGAAATGATAAAATAATTCATTTATTTTACAACTATATTACAAATATTATTTTGTAATAAATATATTAACTAATTAGATATAAATTAAATTAAATTTAATATAAAAATTTCAACCTCGTAATATAAATATAATTCAACAAAACATTTATTTATTAAATAATTTAAAATTATTTTATACAATTTCTAAATAAAAATAATTTTATAGATTTTCAATGTAAATATAAATATTGTTGAGTCTTTGATATGCAACTATGTTAATACTCACAAAAAGAGCTTTGTCGCTCAAAATTGTTCACCCATAGCAGTGTCAAGAAGGATTGTCCCATGTGAATGATACTTGTGGTCTATATATAAAAATTAAAACTAATTTAATTATGATATTATTAAGTAAGTAATTTAAATCTATGCAGTTGTATTAAATACTCGAAAAATGAGTTTTGGCGTCCATAATGGTCTTAACTAGGATTGTCTTCCGTGAGTGATATTTGTAGTTTATACTATAAAAATATTGAAACTAATTTAATTTATGATATTATTGTTAAAGTAATTTAAAATTATTTTGTAATAGAAATATATTTAATAATTAAGTTATAATTAGTTTAATAAATAATAAGTAATAAGTAATTATAAAAATTTATCATTCAGTTAATATAATAATCATATTTTTATATAGTATTGAGCATATTATTATATTAAATATTTCAAGAAAAAATAAATATCATGTCAACAAAATTACAATATTTTTTTTATATGTGCTAATATATCATGTTAATATAAATTTTTATAAATAAAAGACATAAAATAGTAATATATTGTAAATTTTATTTATTAAATTATAATTAATTTGAAGTAATTATATAAATTTATGATTCATTTAATATAAATAATAACATATTTTTATGCAATATTGAGCATATTATTATATTAAATATTTCAAGAATATAATAAAAGATATAAAATAATAATATACTAAAAATATAAATAATATAATGATATGAATCTATAAAAAGTATAAAATAGTACATGTTAAAAAATAATGACAATAGTAATGACCAAATTTCACTATGTATATAATAGAAAAGGAAAAAAGAAACAAAAAAGAAAATGAAAAAAAATACAAGAAGGTTAAAAAAAAGAAGTAAGAAAGAGAGAAAAGTTGAAAAGAAAGAGAAGTTTTTGAGGGATAAAATTTAATGAGTGAGTGACATGTGTCTAGATAGGGGTTCTCTTTTCTTTTATATAAATAAATTTGGGTACCTTTTGATTATCTTTTTAAATGAACTTTTAATTTTTAATTTATCTTTTATTTGTCATAATACTAAATTAATATTTTTTTACTTTTAAAAATATATAATCATTTAAAAAAATTTAAATAATATTTTTACTAAAAAATACAAAATAAACTTATGAGGAAAACATGTCTTCATTTATGAAAACATAGTTGAACAATTTAAGTTTTGTTGGAATAAACTTCTCTAAAAATATTTATAAGAAAAGAAAATAAGAAGGTAAAATAAATTATACTTCTTTCATAAGCTAAAATTAATATATGCACATCAGTTTTTTAAAAAGTTAAATGATAGAGTTTCTAGAAAAAGTTAATTTTAGCTCATGAGACAAATTTAATTCATTTTATTTTTTATTTTCTTTTCCTATAAATATTTAAGGAAAAGTTTATCTAAGACCTTAGAATATCTAAAAGTTATAAGTACTTTGGTTTGATAATTTCAGGCCTTTCGTTGTTCTATGTACAAAAAAAATATAAATTTTTATAAGATTCAATAGAAATTAATTTAATTTTTAAATTAGATACATATATTTTCACTAAATAACTTGTTATGGTAACGAAGTTAAATCAATTAAATATTTGGTGAGTTTCAACATAAACTTTAATTTATATATCAATTCAAATACCATATTTTAGAATGAGACCTAAACAAAGAATTTAATTTTTAAATGAAATAATATGGAGGATGATGGTGAGTAAAAAGGTCTTCTTGTTCTAACAATGGTTGAGAATTCGCTTGTAAGAATTTTGACACTTAAATCAATAAGATTCAAAGTTAACATATAAGGGATAGAGTCAATGCATATATTGTGGAGGTTCATATAAGGTATTTATATAATCATTGACTTCTCTCTAATAGTAAATGTTGATTATGTTGATGGAAGAATGTTTGGAGGAATAATCATTGTTATCAGTCCAATTTAAATATTGAACTTTGTTTAAAACGTGTTGAATATTTGGGAGTGTTGTTTGTGCTTTAGATATTGGGTTGATTTGTCTTATTAGCCTTATCAACCACTTTGAGATAGTGTCTCGGTCTAAAACAGTTACCCATAAAGTTAGTAGCTTAGACTATTATAAAGTGTGGACTTGTTAAACCCAATGCATTACCCGATGTATAAGGTGTAACACCCCGTTACATTAGACACAACCCACACTAATATTTGTTTAAGTTATTATAAAAATGAGGGTAATTTTTTTTTATGAAATCTTTATTAAGCATGTCTATATAAGACGAATTAATAAAAGCATAAATATTATATAAAGAACCATTACCTTCTGAAATTAAACATCAGTTCATGATTCGGAAATAAACACAGAGTTTAACAGATACAGGGAAATCGAGTATTAGTTATTCCCAACCCATACATGTAATATCCTAGTCAGAGCAGTGAACAAGTTCTACCCTAACCCAAAACATAAGAGTAAAAAACATTAGCCTTCGAGTTTCGTATCTTCTAGTATCTCTTCTCCGTCTTCGCAATCTTTGAAATGACTACGTCAACAAGGAACTTGATCACTAGGCTTGACCGTCATCTTCACGTATCCAATTAGCAAGTACATACACAGAAAAAAAGAGAGAGGAGTGAGACTTGATTCTAACATATATATATATGTATTACTAACGGTATAAACTACCGTCATTTAATAATAACGAGGGAACCTAGTATTTATCTAGTCGTAACGTCCCGATACCTAACAACTCAAACCTCTAGACACAGTATGGATCCATACTCCCCGATTGGAAGTGATTGGGAGTACATACGCCTTAACCCTATGGCAAAAACCTTCATCTTCCATAGATGAACTCAAATTATCTCAATTCAGGATATCCACAGTCCTACATAACTCAGGACATCAACAGTCCTATATAACTCTAGCGTACTCTCGCACCAATCAATGGAATGATGAGCAATTGTTGGGGTTGCCAAGCTTGGTCAGATGAAGTCTCCGACACAGGGTGCCCCCTGGCCCTTCAGTTACTTCATCACTCGACACCATACCCCCGAGACTTCCGTTAGTGAGCCCCTGCCTTTCATTCCTCAGCTTGCCAGACTGTGTCTTACTCTATAGGTAACATGCCACTGCATGTTCCTCTCTTAACAGTACTCACACTAGAGTACTCACAATTCACTTTACTCATCATCATTTGGCATAACATCTCTGTCCCTCAAACAGATAAACAATATATAATTAGTATACATCACCATTCACTATATCACATCTAACATCACTGGTCTTATTCACTGAGCACCAATACAAGGTAACAACACTTTTGTCTTATAGATAGATAAATAACATTGATAGAATACAATCATCATATCATGTCAACACATCAAATTCATCATATCACATATGCATTGCACCACATCAAGGCATCTTATCATATATTAAGTATCTAATATAAAGATTGGTGTAATATTACAAGGCATTTAAGCAAGACATTAGATACTTAATTTTTAACTTTACTAATCATTAATTTGATAATTAGCTAATATTTAGCTAATCATTATTTGTATTAAAATCTTATTTAAAACTTGTTAAGTTAAATTTATTTGTTTTATCTTTTTCTTTGTCTAATCCCTTAATTTAAATTGTAAAAAGAAATGTCTTTCTAACTTAATATAAAGTATTTCTTGTACAAGCATAAATAGATTTTTAATATTGAAAAATTCCTTTATGGTGTGGAAGATCATATTAGACTGCAGCCACAGAGCATAGTCGGAGTTTTCTGCATATTAAGTTTAAAAGAATCATAAATATAATTTTAATATTGAAAATTTTCTTTCTGATGTGGAAGATCAGATTGGATTGCAACCACAGAGCATACTTAGAATTTCCAAAGACTACGTTCAAAAAAACTTAGCAATAAGAAAAATCTTTTTTCTGATGTGGAAGATCAGATGAAATCGCAATCATAGAACATACTATGGATTTTACTATACTAATTTTAAAAACTCAGTTTAATATAAAGAAAACAAATTTTCATCATAATCTTCTTTTCTTTAAGACTATTAAATGTAAGAATACATAAATACATCATTTTCTTTTCTCCAACTTTGAAAAAGTTTACAAATTTACAATTATTTCTTCTACTTCTTAAATACAACATCTAGTTGTTTTTATTTTATTTTGACTAAACCACAAAACTAATTAGATTCATCTTTACTAATAAATTAATTGATATAGTAGCTAGAACTAAGGATTGAAAATTCAATAGCTTTCTCCCTTATTAATTCAACCTGAGACCAAAAGGTGACAAGGCCAAGATTTTTATTTCATGACGTAGAAGCAGTTTGAATTTAGATAAATTAAATTTTTTTGAATGAGAACTTTTGAAATTAGCCAAAAAAGCCGTGAGTTATCAACTTAAAGAAAAACACCGATTCAAACTATTAAATGGAATATCTAAAGGATTATTGATTTATATAAAACAAAACAAATTTTTTTTGAGTTACTTCCTTCTCACCACTGTCAGCACATACACACACTCTTGACACAAAAGCTATATTATTATTTTTTTATATGAATTTGGTAAAAAGCTTTCTCGACTCAAAAATAAAAAGCTAACTGTCCTTTTGTGTTCTTTTGTTCAGACGGTGGCATATACTCACTCTCAACATCCATCTTTTTATCTTTAGTCTCTCTCATTTCCTTTTATGACATAGAGTGAGTTGCTAAGCGTAAAAAGGAAATTTTGTTAGTTTCCTTTGTGTGTAAACCGAAAAGATAAAAGGAAAAAAAACCTTTGTTTTAACACACACTTCCAGGGGTTCCTTTCCTTATGGAAAGTGCAGAAACAACACAGAGATAAACTCCCACATACAGAACCGTGGACATTCATTGACCAAGATCGGTGGAATTTTTTTTTTTCAATATTTCACAAAGCAAAAAGATTAAGTACTTTATTTTTATTATTGGTTAATCAATGTAAACTTTTGCAAGAGTTTCCCCTGCAACTGGGAATATTCATGACAGTCCAGAGATTTAGAAAACAACATGATATTTACAATGAATAATAGTAATACGCAAGAATATCAAAAGAAATCAGTGAAAGAATCAAGGCAGTGGAAGGAACCATCAAATGAACATGAAAATGAACAAGAACAAAGGGAAATTACACAAAAAATTGGGCATGGTCTCCTCTAAAAGAGGGACACTTGCAGCAGTCATGAACAGTACCAGGAACCATTCAAAATGAAATTGAAACAAGGAAATAGGCAGAGGATTAAGGGAATACAAGAAAGGGCTTGAGAAATTAAAGATTATACATCATAAAACTTAAAATTAGAAGGAAATAGCAAGAGATTTAAGTGTAAATTTGAGCATGCATCCCCTAGGGAAGATTAATTTAACGTGACAGTAATCAAAACCAAGGGAAGGGGAAAAATAAAATTACAGAAGCCCAAACACAAATAATCACCAAGAACCAAAGTAATTACAAAGAAATGGAAGAATTAATACAATCAAAGGGAACAACAAAGGAATCAAAGCCTCACTCTCCCCCTTACCAAGAGTGAGGTCCCGTGTAGCCTTGAAAGGGTGAGGATGAGGGTTTATTCAAGCCTCGGGTCACTTTACTAAAGGAGGAAGGAGAAAGGGGGGGGGGGTGTTGTATTCTTGTTTTAACAGAGTTTTGGTGAAGAAAGGAAAGAAGAAGAGAGGAAGGGCGTGAAATGGGGGTGCTGGGTAGAAGCTTCGTAGAGAGTGGGGAGAAGAGGGAAGGAAATGAGGTGCGGTAGCTTCCTTATATAGAGGTGAGGGGGTCAATTATTATTATTATTATTATTATTATTATTTATTGAAATTGACGTGAGTGAGGAAGTGAGTGTCACGTGAGAGAGAGAGAGATTTTCGTGGATAAAATTTTATGTTTTCTTATACTGTCAATATAAATTTATATGCTTAATTTTTGACTTTTTAATCAAACAATTTTATTTATTTATTTATTTTTTAAACTTTTTAGTAAACTTAATTTATTTCCATTATTAATTATCATAACTAAAAATTAAATTTTTATAATTATTTTCAAATTATTTGAGTTAATAGATTTTTTCAATCAATAATTCATAGTAATTTCATTTTAGATCTATAAATTTCCAAACTTTACTAGAAATTATAGTTTTATATATGTGACTCAAAAATGAACTGACTTTGTCAGTTTCATCAAGTTTTAATATTAACCCTATACTAACTGACTTATTAGCAGTCTCAAAGGTTTTGTGATATTTTCTCGGAAGTCTTCCAAAATTCCAAAGAAAATTATCCTAACCATATTTAAGCTCATAAAACATGATTTTAAGTTCAAATAATTATTTTATAATTATTTGAGACTTATTCTCACCTTTGTCACAAATATTGATAATTCCGTATAATTGTCGTTTTAATAGTTATTTCATATTTTCATCCGGAATAATTATCAAAATTTTCAATTATATTGGATATAAATATTAGTCACGATAATGTGATTTGATATTTCATCATCCTATCTGGACTTATCAATTCTTAAAAGCTAGATTAAGAAAAAACATACAGTTACATACATCACACAAAAATAAGGGTGTTACAATTCACCCTACCTTTTAGGAATTCCGTCCCCGAAATTCACTTACCGTGAAAAAGATTGGGGTATTGTCCCCTGATCTTTCCTTCTAATTTCCAAATAGCATCTCCACTATCTTGGCTCCAGATGACTTTCACTAAAGGTATCTCCTTTCCACGAAGTTGCTTCATCCTCCGATCATCAATTCGGAGCAGAGATACATCATAAGTAAGGTTATCCCTTATCTGTACTATATCAGGCTTAATGATGTGTGAAGGGTCATGGATATATTTAAGAAGCTCAGAAACATGAAAAACATTGTGGAGGTTTGAAAGAATAGGGGGGTGGGCTATTTGATATGCCACAGTGCCAATTTTCTTAAGGATTTGATAAGGACCAATGAACTTGGGTGTCAATTTTCCAGATTTCAGTGCCCTGCCAACCCCAGTTACTGGTGTAACTTTCAGGAATACATGTTCTCCTTCTTGAAATTCGAGGGGTTTTCATCTTTTGTCATGGTAACTCTTTTCTCTATCTTGTGACACTTTCATTCTTTCCCGAATCAATTTTACCTTTTTAGTTGTTTCTTGTAACATCTCAAGTCCTATCATAGAGGATTCTCCAGTCTCAAACCAACACAAAGGGGTTCTACACTTTCTCCCATACAAAGCCTCAAAAGGTGCCATTCCAATACTGGAATGGAAGCTATTGTTGTAGGTAAATTCAATCAGTGGTAGAAACTGATCCCAATTACCTTTCCACTCTAAGGCACAGGCTCTAAGCAAATCTTCTAAAGATTGGATAGTCCTTTCAGACTGTCCATCTGTTTGCGGGTGATATGCTGAGCTAAGCCTAAGCTTTGTTCCCAAGGCTTGTTGCAAACTCTGCCAAAATCTAGAGGTGAAACGAGGATCCCTATCAGAGACTATGCTAGAAGGTACTCCTTGTAACCTAACCACTTCTCTGATATACAAACTTGTTAGCTTATCCAAAGAGTATTTGATGTTTATGGGTATAAAATGAGCAGACTTTGTGAGTCTATCTACTATAACCCATATAGCATCACATCCTAAAGTTGTCCGAGGAAAGTTTGTCACAAAATCCATTGATATGCCATCCCACTTCCACTCTGGGATATCTAGAGGTTGTAATTCTCCGAAGGGCTTTCTATGTTCAACCTTAGCTTTTTGGCATACCAAGCAAGAAGCAACAAACTCTGCCACTGCTTTCTTCATTCCAGGCCACCAAAACATTTTTTTCAAGTCTTGATACATCTTAGTGGAACCTGGATGAATACTCATCTTGCTTTTGTGTGCTTCATTAAGAATCATTCTCCTTGTAACACCCTAAATCCGGTTTTACATATATTCTCATTTACAAACTTATTTTAATTCAATAGGCATGTTAACTAACTTTAATTTTTCCAAAAAACTGTGAAGTTAATAAAACATAGATCGTAATTTTACTAAATTTTTAAAACTTTTGATTAATTAATTTCAGAAGTTGTTTATCGTCACCTTAAATATAAATATACATTTTAAAGCGAGTAAAACATAATAAACAAAGTAAATAACTCTGTCCATACATATATACATGAAAAGGAAAAAGGGTCCTAGGACTCAGAGCAGACATCACTAATACCCAACCCTGCATGTTAGACCAACCTCCAAACGAAAAGTGACGAAGCTGATGAAGATAACGTCTTTATGACATCTACAGGTACTGTCACCAGTTCCTAAAAGAAAAATAAACAGAGGGTGAACTCTCTTCTTTATCAAGCAGTACACACAGAACGACTTGACAGTCATATACACAATCCTACTAGGCACCACGATGTGGTTCTCTAACGGTCACACCCGAAACCTATTCGTTTCCACAACTATTCTTGTAAATTGTTTCACACTGGCCAGCTGCCACTAGAACTCCCAGAACTCAGTGGTCTTACACATTTTTTAGTTGGATGACTGTTGGGAGTACACCCTTCACCATGGTACAATGGCGGGCTCTCACCAACCGATGGTATCTCGTATTTTTGTCAGGGTGGCCGAGTCAGCTACGTGATCTATCGTCACAACTCAGTGCCTTACCCTCCAAGAACAACATGCCTTACGATCATCTCCCAGGTACCAAATGTGGTCATCCATTACTTTGAGGACTAACTCCCCAACAACCCTCCTCACCGGGATTATTCTTTCTCGTCACAGTGGGGTTCCACTGCACATGGACTGGACGGTTGAATAGACGCCGAGCCTGAGACCTCGTCTCTGCTCAAAATTATATATATACATATATACGAGGACATTGCCTCAATCACCTTTCTATGGGTGACTGTCACATTACGTCGTGACACGCCTTTCAAACTCCACCCCCTCTCTTTGGTATTCTCGCAGTTGGAACACCCAATGCGACTCTCTTGCCATCTTGCAATTCCAGCAATCTGTCGTACACCCGTATCATCCTTGTACGACTCTCAACTCAACATGATTCAGCACGCGTAGACAATTTTATTATGTTTTATGTATTTCCTTGCTCTCTCAAAACTTTACAATTTTATAAATGTTAACTTACCATATATTCCTCCACGCAAAGGTGCTAAATTCTTTTTATGTCCAATGCATAAAATAAGGAGTTCGTTAATTAATTTCTATTTAATAAAAATAAAATAAATCTTTTAGCCTAATTAATGTGCTCACTGTTCAAGTGTTACATGGCAATCTAGCCACAAACACTAGAACATAGTTCTAGTTCTCATAAGTACTCGCAACTGAGTCTTATGAACAACACATCATACAGACAAATAACTTTATCACAAAGTTCAACCTACAGTCCAAAGGATTGTATCACAAAAGCACACAAAATCACACTTTCAAAGATTAAGTACCCAAGATTCACATCTCTAGGACTTAAACCCAAAATAGAATAGGTCCATGGATATTACATATCCACTACCTTACAAAATCACAATTAATAATTATAATTGCCACAATTCAAAATAACACACATATAGTAACAAAATTGACTAAAAAGGCAGATTTCTCTTTGACGGTACTGAATGTGAGCTCTTACTGATAAAAGCAAATGACCTCGGAATTTAAAATTTTTTATATCAAATCGAAGCTCTTGAAATATATTTTATAGAAAGGTATCCCACTTATAAAATGAACATCTAGAAAATTTTATAAAAATTTTCTAAGTCAGCAGCCCTGAATTTTGAGTGCTCACTGAACATAGATCAAAGAAATGTAAATTTCTCCCACTTCCCAAACTTGTTTTGAGATGAAATTTTTACAGTAGAAAGGTAACATCTTTATATTTCTAAAAAGGTAACCATTGCTCCCAAGTTATTTCCCTATTGTTCCCAGTAAATTTGTTTCTAACAGCCTAAGTTTCAGACTCAAAACAGAGCTCAAAAACCCTTGCCCTGTTTCTTTTTAAAAAGTTAATTTAGAAATTGGAAATGATAATTTTTTTAATTTATATGGTTAAAAATCTTGTTTTGTCTAGTTTTTAATGGTTCAAAAACTAAAAACAAACATTAAGCACACTAGTGGGAATTTGAGAGAAACTGAGACATGTTCTAGGGAAACTTGAAAACAGAACATCCATTTTGAAAGCCATGGATGAGCTTAAAACCGTGGTTTTCTCTCCATGGTGTCAAAATAAAAGTTGTTCCTTTTTGTATCTATTTTCATTCAAAACAAATTTTGTGAAAAACCAATGGTTAGATCTTCCAAAAATCGAAAACCATGGGAGCTGTCCAGGGACACTCAAACCTAACAGACACTGTTACATTGTTTTGGGGTTTGTTTTCAACATGCAACTTTCATCAATTAATTTTACGAAAATTGGGCATGGATTCCCTTGTTCCAGGGGCCTTCCCACTCAGTTTTAAAAGAACAAAAATAACACTAAGATAAGGACATGCACTCACACAGCCACTATCAAATTGTTTTCAACCCATTTCATCAATTTTTCATGTTCAAGCATTCAAACAAAGCACACACAACAGCCAAAGAGGGGCATGCATGCTGTAGGTAGTTGAGCCCCCTAACTCTCAACCACCCTTAGACTAAAAATAGAATCCACAAAGAGTTTCCCTCACCTAAAAGAGCTTCAGTTAAGAGAGAGAGAGGAAGATGAAGGTGTAGAGGAGAAGACAAGGTAGAGAGGATGTTAGGACAACATTAGGCTTGCATGCAAAGCTTCTAAGATTTCAACAATGGCCTCCTCCTCCCTTATAGGGTGCCTCGGCCAGGAGAAGAAAAAAGAAAGAGAAGAGAGCTGCGCGAGAGTAAAAAAAAAATGAAGAAGTTTTGCTATTTGCACCCACCCTTCCTCTAAGGACACCCCTCTTCTCTTATTTTTTTTTCTTTTTCTACAACTTACGTAACTCATGTAAAAGTCCAAAAAAATTCACAATAACACTATGGCCCATAACAAAATATAGAACTTAAGTTAATTAAAATATCAATCAACATAATTTAAATTTAGTTTGCTCTTTCATTATTAATCAAACACTTAATCATACAATTAGGAAAATCACAACGTTACAATTCTCCCCAACAAGAAAATTTTCTAATTAAATCTCTCACGTCCATACTTATTGGGTTGTAATTTTCGGGGTGTTACACTCCTCAGTTCATCTTCTGCCGGTACACAAATCCTTCCCTTGAATCTGATAACTCCATACTCATCTTTCTCAAAATTTGGATCATTGCCTTCATCTCCTTCCATTATCTTCTCTTGAAGATTTTGGTTAGCTCCCTGAGCTTCCTTCACTTGCCTAAAAAACTCATTGGTTATTTGAAGCATTCCAAAACATACACTTTTTGGCTTCACAACTATAGCCAAGTTCAAATCTCTTAGCTTCTCAACCAATTCCAATTCTTTGACCATCATCCACGAAGCATGCAGGGATTTCCGACTTAACGCATCTGCTACAACATTTGCTTTACCAGGGTTGTAATGCAGCTTGAAGTCATAATCCTTTAAGAACTTCATCCATCTGCGTTGCCTCATGTTTAACTCCTTTTGATCAAGCAGATACTTCAAACTTTTATGGTCACTAAACACTTCAAACTTGGCGCCATACAGATAGTGCCTCCAAATTTTCAGAGCAAAAACCACAGCTGCCAATTCCAAATCGTGAGTTGGATAATTGACTTCATGTGGTCTAAGCTGTCTAGAAGAGTAAGCTGCTACTCTCCCATCTTGCATCAAAACACAACCTAAGCTTTGACCTGATGCGTCATAATAAACTTCAAACTTTCCCGTTGAGTCAGGTAGGATTAACACTAGTGCAGATGTTAGTCTTTTCTTCAGCTCCTGAAAACTAACCTCACATGCTTCAGTCCACACGAAGGGTTGTCCCTTTCTGGTTAACTTAGTCAATGGCAAGGCCATCTTCGAAAATCCTTCAATGAACTTTCGATAATAACCTGCCAAGCCTAAGAAACTCTGAATTTCTGTTATCGTTGTTGGTTGCTCCCATTGCAAAACAGCTTCAACCTTTGCTGGATCTACGAATATTCCTCCTTTTGAAATCACATGCCCCAGAAAACTAACTTCCTCTAACCAAAACTCACACTTGGAGAGTTTGGCGTAAAGTTGCCTTTCTCTTAAGATTTGCAACACAATCTTGATATGCTCTTCATGCTCTTGATGATTCTTTGAATAAATAAGAATGTCATCTATAAAGACAACAACAAATTTATCCAAAAAATCCTGAAAAATCCTGTTCATATAATCCATAAAGATTGCTGGAGCATTTGTCACACCAAAGGGCATCACCAAATACTCGTAGTGTCCATATCTTGTTTTGAATGTTGTCTTGGGTATATCCTCAGTCTTGACCCTAATCTGATGATAACCAGACTTCAAGTCAATCTTTGAAAACACCGTAGCTCCTCTGAGTTGATCCATCAAGTCATCAATCCTTGGCAACGGGTACTTGTTCTTGATAGTGATCTTGTTAGGTTGACGGTAGTCAACACACAACCTCATACTTTCGTCCTTCTTCTTTACCAAAAGCACAGGTGCTCCCCACGGGGACACACTTGACCTAATAAACTGCTTTTCCAAGAGTTCCTCCAGCTGCTTTTTAAGTTTTGAAAGCTCTAAAGGTGACATTCTATATGGTGCTACAGAATCTAGTCCTGATCCTGGTATCAAATCTATGGTAAATTCTATCTCTCTCTCATGAGGCAACCCAGGAATGTCATCGGGAAAAACATCAGGAAAGTCACACACTATAGGCAAAATTTTCAAGTTCAAATCTCCCTCGATCTTCATAGAAGAAATAATCACATACACCTGAGCATCCTTTTCCTTAGGAGCTAATCGATGGTTGGCAGGTACCATTTCCAATCCCACGGAACTTTCGGGCTTGGTTCCAAACACTAAGGTCTTATTGTAAAACCCTAGAGGATATTACCTTTGTCTCCTTATATTGCTAAATTAATAGAGATTAGCATATAAATATAAGAATACCAGAGTTAACTCTGCGGAAACTAAAAGATAAACATATATTACATGAAATAAATCTAAAACAAAGCTCTTGACACTTATGTGCCTTACAAAACATAAGTAAGATACTTATAACATAAAACCAATTCCCAAACATGGGAGATACAAAACTAGAAACATCTTCCTCCAAGCCAACAACTCCATGCTCCAAACTTCTCTCATGAAGCATCCACCTGCTTAACCTGTAAAAACATGAAACTAAAAGGGATGAGACATAATGTCTCAGTGAGTGTTCCAAGGACTCTAGGCTGACTCTCTATTTTAGAGATCATTTTCTTAACTCTCATGGCTTCTCTTTTCTTTTATTGATGCTCACACTCACAACTATTACCTAATCACATCCTCACTACTACTTCCTTAGACCATCCTTAACCTTTACTTAGGCACTTAGAGTTGGCCTCCTATGCCAAATCTAAGGCCACCAGTGCACTAAGGCACCTAAACATCACTCTTACTTTTTGACCTCTCACTAGGGTCTCACTTTCCTATCACACTAGAGGAGAACATGCTTAACCTTGCCTTTCCTTTTAGCCCGACTAGGGCCTACATAGCCTCTCTACGAGGCATATTCTTTTGCATACCCCTATGGGTAGCTCACATTGCACACACGTCCTCTTCTAATGTATAGACTTATCTCTCATTGCTCACCTAGCAACTAGGCTCATGACTCCTCTCATGTTCTAATATAGAACATACATACATACATCATACACATAGTAACACAAAGCTATATTTAACATTTACTTCATTATTAATATAGTCTTACTTTAACTTTGTATGCTTAAGCTTCAACTTTAATATTAACCTCATGCTTAACCTTTAAGTTTCCTTTTCTTCTTCCGTCCTTTAGCATTCTATTGAGCTCAATAGGGAAGGCGTCCCTCCCACTAATATGCCATGGCCTCGTATTATCCTCCTCCGGCCCGAGGAGCTGACCTCCTATTATCCTCCTCCGGTCATGAGGAGCTACACATCTTTGGAGGGTAGGAAGTGATGAAAGGGGTCCCGCCTACCTTCTAAAGAGGGCGTGACTATTCTTTTGCATGATTACTTTTCTTTTATAAATCTTTATGGCCTCATATTATCCTCCTCCGGCCTATGGAGCTACACCACACCTTTGAAGGGTAGGAAGTATCGAAAAGATCATGCTTACCTTCTAAAGAGGGGGTTCCTAATCTTTTAACTTACTTATCTTACTAATATCTTACTCATTTTCATTATATAAAACTACTATTATTAATAATACTTAACATCACAAAAGAGTAAGGTACAAAGAGGAAATCAAGCAATAACAAGTATCCAAAGATCACACATAGAGGATAATGATATAAACATACATAAGCTAAACACATACTTATCACATAGCTTTCAACCCTTTTCTGAAGGTTTTAAGCTTAGCTAGCATGTTTCCATGCTTAGCATGACCCTCTAAGACTAAAAATCTCCACTTTGCATTTGTCATGCTAAGCCTAAATATGAGGCTTAGCTGTAAGTCCCCTGAAGCTAAAAATACCCAATCTGTGTGTTTCAAGCTTCAAGCCCAAATCTGAGGCTCAGCCGCAAGCTCCCTGAAGCTAAATACCAAATCTGTGCATTTTAGGCTTTAAGCCTAAATCTGGGGCCCAGCCGCGCATCTGAGGCTCAGCCCAAATCTGCGGCTCAGCCTCGCGCTGCAGATGCACCTACGCGATTTCTTGCGAATCCACCTCCCATGGCCATCCATGGCTTCCTCAAAGCAATCCAAGCTTGCCATTCACTCATATAACACTTCTATTACAAAACCCAGCCTTTAAACAACCTAAACAACCTCTCAATCTCTCCCAATCATTCAAAAACCATCATAATCTTACTTAGGGATCAAAGAGGGGAAAAAAGGGATAATTAAGAAAACAAGAACTATGAAGGGATGGGGAAGACAAGGGGAGGAATCACTCACCTTGGGGTACTCGGCTATGAACTCTGGGCACTGGATCCTTGATCTCTGCTCCATTTCTCTCCTCTTCCTCTTCTTCCTTCTTCTTCTCCTTCTCTCTAACTCGTTTCTTTCTTTTCTCTTTCTCTCTCTAACTTTCCCTTCTCCTCTTCTACTTAAACTGTGTGTGTGTGCGGGCTTATTGGGCCTTGGCTCCCCATCTGGGTCATATTATCTTATTCCCGTTAACTCTTAATATAAGGTAACTATTATTAATAATGCCTAAAGGTATCCTTTAACCATTAAATATATAGACTATTCCATAATCGATGTCTCTTTATTATTTTGACTGATGTCCATAAATTAGGGATGTTACACTTATCACGGCAGTTAAGAAGAACATGGTTGGAGGATAACCAGTCCATTCCTAACACAATGTCTAATTTAGACAAGGGTAAACAGATCAAATTCACAAGGAAAGTTCTACCTTCTATGATGATAGAACAATTTAAACAAGCTTGAAATGTAACAATAGGCTTATTTGTAGGTGTGGAAACAACTAAATCAAATGGTAGGATAGAAACAGGTAATTTTAAGTGTCTCACACAATCATCATAAATAAATGAATGAGATGCACCTGAATCATATAGTACGTTCAGAAGGTTACTACTTATGATGCACTTACCCTGAATGAGATCTTCAGAGTTAGCTGCCTCGCTTCCACTCATGGTGAACATTCTTCCATTAGTCTTTGGTCTTCCAACAGGTGGCTTGCTAGCACTACCCTGCTCATTCTTTAGCTCTAGACAAACACTGCTGTAGTGGCCGAGCTTTCCGCAATTGAAACATGTTACTGTTGGTCGAGGGCAATCATTTTGCAGGTGACGTCCTCCACATTTGTAGCATCTGATGAGGTTAGGTCCTCCAGAGGGAACAACAGATGGTCTTCTCTGGAAAGAGTTCCCAGCTGGCTTAGATGGTCTTGCATACGGCTTCTTCTGCTTGTTGGGAAAATGCCTTGGCTGATGCCTTTGAGGCTTCCCAGTCTTCCACTGTGCGTGCCTTGCCTTAGTGTCATCTTCATAAATACGACAACGATTAACCAACGTTGGAAAGTCTCCAATCTGTAGGTAGCCAATGGCTTGTTTGATGTCAGGCCTCAGTCTATTCTCAAACTTAGAACAACGAGATCTTTCATCTACTCCATCTTGAAAGTAGGGACAATATTTGGACAATTCCTCAAACTTTGCAGTGTATTCTCCCACAAACATATAACCTTGCTTCAGAGTCAGGAACCCGATCTCCTTTCTTCTTCTTAGATCTTCTGGAAAATATTTCTCCAGAAACCTTTGTCGAAATATAGCCCAGGTGAGTTGAATTCCTTCGCCTTCTAACTGTTGATGAGTATATCTCCACCATCCTTCAGCTTTTCCAGTTAGCATAAAGGTGGCAAAAGTAACCTTATGTGCATCAGCGCACATCATTGCAGTGAAGATCTTTTCTATTTCTGCTAGCCATTTCTGAGCGCCTTCAGGGTCATATTCTCCTTTGAAAGTGGGTGGGTCATTCTTCCTAAAAGCTGCCAATCCCCTATATTCAGTAGGTTCAGCGTTTGCTCGAGTCATGTTTTCCAGAACCGCAATCATCCTTTCTAGGATTTGCTGAGTATAGTCAGGTCTTGGTCCTCGTCCAGCCATTGTCTGAAATATAAAAGAAGCTCCATTAACTCATTGCCTTGGAATAAACCTTTATGTCAGAAGTGAGTAAAGTAATCAGCAATTTCAGTACACCAGATAACTTCCCAGGAAAGAGAGGTGAGTCACAATGGACTGCCTAAATACCAAGTCTTTCCTTAGCCAGAACCTACCCAGACGTGCACTTAGTCACTTCTCACTAACTCAAAACTAACAATAGGCTAATTCTTAAGCAAAGTCTTCAAGTGTGTGCGCAGACAACTTCCTTGAAATTCTCGTTTCTCGGGTACGTCTTTCTTTGTAAGTTTGAAATCGGCACATGCATCGTTCTAACTTATCTTATACTTCTGTTTCTCAACAGAGAATATAAGAACACACAGAGTATCTTATATCATTGTTTCTCAACAATGAATATAAGAGCACAACAAAAGAATGTCAAGTCCATAACCTAGGTCTTGATAGGACTAACTGCTCTGATACCATTAAATGTAACACTCCGTTACATTAGACACAACCCACACTAATATTTGTTTAAGTTATTATAAAAATGAGGGTCATTTTTTTTATTTATGAAATCTTTATTAAGCATGTCTAGATAAGACGAATTAATAAAAGCATAAATATTATATAAAGAACCATTACCTTATGAAATTAAACATCAGTTCATGATTCGGAAATAAACACAAAGTTTAACAGATACAGGGAAATCGAGTATTAGTTATTCCCAACCCATACATGTAATATCCTAGTCAGAGCAGTGAACAAGTTCTACCCTAACCCAAAACATAAGAGTAAATAACACTAGCCTTCGAGTTTCGTATCTTCAAGTATCTCTTCTCAGTCTTCGCAATCTCTGAAATGACCACGTCAACAAGGAACTTGATCACTAGGCTTGACCGTCATCTTCACATATCCAATTAGCAAGTACATACACAGAAAAGAAAGATAGAGGAGTGAGACTTGATTCTAACATATATATGTATTACTAACGGTATAAACTACCATCATTTAATAATAGCGGGGGAACCTAGTATTTATCTAGTCTTAACGTCCCGATACCTAATGACTCAAACCTCTAGACACAGTATGGATCCATACTCCCCGATTGGAAGTGATTGGGAGTACATACGCCTCAACCCTATGGCAAAAACCTTCATCTTCCATAGATGAACTCAAATTATCTCAATTCAGGACATCCACGGTCCTACATAACTCAGGACATCCACAGTCCTATATAACTCAGGCGTACTCTCGCACCAATCAATGGAATGCTGAGCAGTTGTTGGAGTTGCCAAGCTTGGTCAGATGAACTCCCCGACACAGGGTGCCCCCTAGCCCTTCAGTTACTTCATCACTCGACACCATACCCCTGAGACTTCCGTTAGTGAGCCCCTGCCTTTCATTCCTCAGCTTGCTAGGCTGTGTCTTCCTCTATAGGCAACATGCCACTGCACGTTCCTCTCTTAACAGTACTCACACTAGAGTACTAACAATTCACTTTACTCATCATCATTTGGCATAACATCTATGTCCCTCAAACAGATAAACAATATATAACTAGTATACATCACCATTCACTATATCACATCTAACATCACTGGTCTCATTCATTGAGCACTAGTACAGGGTAACATCACTTTTGTCTTACAGACAGATAAATAACATTGCTAGAATACAATCATCATATCATGTCAACACATCAAATTCATCATATCACATATACATTGCACCACATCAAGGCATCTTATCATATATTAAGTATCTAATATAAAGATTGGTGTAATATTACAAGGCATTTAAGCAAGACATTAGATACTTAATTTTTAACTTTACTAATAATTTGATAATTAGCTAATATTTAGCTAATCATTATTTGTATTAAAATCTTATTTAAAACTTGTCAAGTTAAATTTATTTGTTTTATCTTTTTCTTTGTCTAATCCCTTAATTTAAATTGTAAAAAGAAACATCTTTCTAACTTAATATAAATTATTTCTTGTACAAGCATAAATAGATTTTTAACATTGAAAAATTCCTTTATGGTGTGGAAGATCAGATTAAACTGCAGCCACAGAGCATACTCGGAGTTTTTCACATATTAAGTTTAAAAGAATCATAAATATAATTTTAATATTGGAAAATTCCTTTCTGATGTGGAACATTAGATTAGACTGCAACCACAGAGCATACTTAGAATTTCCAAAGACTACGTTCAAAAAAACTTAGCAGTAAGAAAAATCCTTTTTCTGATGTGGAAGATCAGATGAAACCGCAACCACAGAGCATACTCCGGATTTTACTCTACTAATTTTAAAAACTTAGTTTAATATAAAGAAAACAAATTTTCATCGTAATCTTCTTTTCTTTAAGACTATTAAATGTAAGAATACATAAATACATCATTATTTTTTTTTTCTCCAACTTTGAAAAAGTATAGAAATTTACAATTATTTCTTCTACTTCTTAAATACAACATCTAGTTGTTTTTATTTTAATTTGACTAAACCACAAAACTAATTAGATTAATCTTTACTAATAAATTAATTGATATAGTAGCTAGAACTAAGGATTGAAAATTCAATAGCTTTCTCCCTTATTAATTCAACCCGAGACCAAAAGGTGACAAGGCCAAGATTTTTATTTCATGACGTAGAAGCAGTTTGGATTTAGATAAATTGAAATTTTTTGCCAAAAAGGCCGTGAGTTATCAACTTAAAGAAAAGCACCGATTCAAACTATTAAATGGAATATCTAAAGGATTATTGATTTATATAAAACAAAACAAATTTTTTTTTAGTTACTTCCTTCTCACCACTGTCAGCACATACACACACTCTTGACACCTATATTATTATTTTTTTTATACGAATTTGGTAAAAAGCTTTCTCGACTCAAAAATAAAAAGCTAACTGTCCTTTTGTGTTCTTTTGTTCAGACGGTGGCATATACTCACTCTCAACATCCATCTTTTTATCTTTAGTCTCTCTCATTTCCTTTTATGACATAGAGTGAGTTGCTAAGCGTAAAAAGGAAATTTTGTTAGTTTCCTTTGTGTGTAAACCGAAAAGATAAAAGGAAAAAAACCTTTGTTTTAACACACACTTCCAGGGGTTCCTTTCCTTATGGAAAGTGCAGAAACAACACAGAGATAAACTCCCACATACAGAACCGTGGACATTCATTGACCAAGATCGGTGGAAATTTTTTTTTTCAATATTTCACAAAGCAAAAAGATTAAGTACTTTATTTTTATTATTGGTTAATCAATGTAAACTTTTGCAAGAGTTTCCCCTGCAACTGGGAATATTCATGACAGTCCATAGATTTAGAAAACAACATGATATTTACAATGAATAATAGTAATACGCAAGAATATCAAAAGAAATCAGTGAAAGAATCAAGGCAGTGGAAGGAACCATCAAATGAACATGAAAATGAACAAGAACAAAGGGAAATTACACAAAAAATTGGGCATGGTCTCCTCTAAAAGAGGGACACTTGCAGCAGTCATGAACAGTACCAGGAACCATTCAAAATGAAATTGAAACAAGGAAATAGGCAGAGGATTAAGGGAATACAAGAAAGGGCTTGAGAAATTAAAGATTATACATCATAAAACTTTAAATTAGAAGGAAATAGCAAGAGATTTAAGTGTAAATTTGAGCATGCCTCCCCTAGGGAAGATTAATTTAACGTGACAGTAATCAGAACCAAGGGAAGGGGAAAAATAAAATTACAGAAGCCCAAACACAAATAATCACCAAGAACCAAAGTAATTACAAAGAAATGGAAGAAATAATACAATCAAAGGGAACAACAAAGGAATCAAAGCCTCACTCTCCCCCTTACCAAGAGTGAGGTCCCGTGTAGCCTTGAAAGGGTGAGGATGAGGGTTTATTCAAGCCTCGGGTCACTTTACTAAAGGAGGAAGGAGAAAGGGGGGGGGGGGGGGGGGGAGGTATTGTATTCTTGTTTTAACAGATTTTTGGTGAAGAAAGGAAAGAAGAAGAGAGGAAGGACGTGAAATGGGGGTGCTGGGTAGAAGCTTCGTAGAGAGTGGGGAGAAGACGGAAGGAAATGAGGTGCGGTAGCTTCCTTATATAGAGGTGAGGGGGTCAATTATTATTATTATTATTATTTTTTATTGAAATTGACGTGAGTGAGGAAGTGAGTGTCACGTGAGAGAGAGAGATTTTCGTGAATAAAATTTTATGTTTTCTTATACTGTCAATATAAATTTATATGCTTAATTTTTGACTTTTTGATCAAATAATTTTATTTATTTATTTATTTTTTAAACCTTTTAGTAAACTTAATTTATTTCCATTATTAATTATCATAATTAAAAATTAAATTTTTATAATTATTTTCAAATTATTTGAGTTAATAGATTTTTTCAGTCAATAATTCATAGTAATTTCATTTTAGATCTATAAATTTCCAAACTTTACTTGAAATTATATTTTTATATATGTGACTAAAAAATGAGCTGACTTTGTCAGTTTCATCAAGTTTTAATATTAACCCTATACTAACTGACTTATTAGCAGTCTAAAGGGTTTTGTGATATTTTCTCGGAAGTCTTCCAAAATTCCTAAGAAAATTATCTTAACCATATTTAAGCTCATAAAACATGATTTTAAGTTCAAATAATTATTTTATAATTATTTGAGACTTATTCTCACCTTTGTCACAAATATTGATAATTCCGTATAATTGTCGTTTTAATAGTTATTTCATATTTTCATCCGGAATAATTATCAAAATTTTCAATTATATTGGATATAAATATTAGTCACGATAATGTGATTTGATATTTCATCATCCTATCTGGACTTATCAATTCTTAAAAGCTAGATTAAGAACAAACATACAGTTAAATACATCACACAAAAATAAGGGTGTTACATAAGGTGTCAAAGTTGAGATTCTTTCTATTGACGTACTATCCATTGTATTAGGTGTTGAACTTCAATTTCAAGGTTTGGTGTTTTTAATTGTTGGCATTTATTTAGGTCAATCAACGTTGGGCCAAGTGCAAACAAGTGGGTTGGCCCAATGGGTTTGGACCTTGAATGTATGGGCCTTGGGTTAATCCTATATCACATAGCCTAAGGGTATAAGGTGCACTAAGCCATAATGGATTATCACTTGAAACCTAGTAGTTGTGGCAACGTTTGGTTTCTAAAATCTTCCATATGTCAAATACGCTTGTTTTTTTTATGTATCTAATAACATTTTTGGCTTTGAATAAACAATGGTTATTGACTAAGATATGCCTCCACGTGGATTAAAGTTTGAGATCTCCTAAAGACAACAAAGTACCTAGATAAGGTCAATAGATTGTGAACAAAAACTAGACCGTGAAGGGAGACGGGGGGAGGGAGATGTCACAGGTTCGAATTCCCCACTGACATTTCTAACAAAAACTAACAAACTATTCCCTTCGGCTTCAAATATAAGCAAAAAAATTGATTTGAGTTTTGGATTTTAATATAAGCAAATCTCAACTAATTTTAGTTCATTTAATGAGATCATCTCCCAAATACACTTCATTTAATAGGGTTTTAATTCCAATGCCCCCTCTTTATTCTTGATATCAAATTCCAATGAAGGGTAGTTTATGAAAACAACTTATTTTTTACTTGAGATTGATGCAATTAAATGTTATTAACCAACTTTCTTAGTTAGCGTGAAATAATTTTTTTTGCTTATATTTAGATTCGGAGGGAGTAACATTTGCCGATAAAAAAAAATACTGTGAACAAGGGTAGGTTACTTGCGAAAAGACATTCTAATACTCAAGTCAACAATAATTTTATCAAAGTGACAATATGTAGTAAATGCTTACTTATTGTAGTGATATTGACAATATTTACGGGTGTTTGGGTTAGGATGGATTGTCTAGTGCGAGGACCAAGGTCTTCTAAGAGTAATATTACTTTATCTTCATGTAGTGATAAAGTAACTTTACCCTTGACTCTTAAAGCTCGAAGATGACACCTGAATCAAAGAGGGAAATGAAAGCTTAAAGAGGACACTTGAATAAAAAAATAAATAAATATTATATCTTAAAGTAAACATCATTTAAGCAAGTATGCCAATTGTGACGAGGGATAAGATTTCATTTTTTTTTTGGTTCTTTTTCCTTTTTAAATAATTCGATCACTTTCATTAATTTTTCAAAAGAATAATATGTTGCCATAATTACCATAATTATAAATAACATTCTAAAAAATTTGAAACATTTATTATCTTGTTATATAAAATGAAAATCCATTTAATTGACTAATTGAATCAGAATCCTGTTTTTCTAGAGGAAATTAAATCAAAATCCTTAATTACTATATTTAATATAATTATGTAAATTGTTCAAAAAATATATAATTATGTAAATATATGAATTAAAAAATGAAGAAATAATTGATGAATATTTTAGGCAGAAAAGAACGAATATGATGATGTCACATGACATATGTACACGTAACAAAATATTCTTTTATAATAATAATAATAATAACAATAATAATAATAATAATAATAATAATAATAATAATGAAAGTGATTTTTTTATATACCTTAAACAAATTTAAATTACTTCTTACTGAATGTATCTAAATATAAAATTTATTTTTATAATTATAATAGTATTCAATTATAAATATAATTATTATTATTGAAACAATTTTTAATGTAGTTCCATACTCAAACTCGAGACCTTTGGTTAAGTTGGAATAACCCCATAGGGATGGCAAAACGGGCCGGTCCGTCCCGCATAAGGAAAGTGGGTCGAAAATCCAAGCCCGTCCTGTTTATGGCGGGTTGTTGGGTTGGCCCGCCAACCCGCCAAAAAACAAAAAAATGAAAAAAAAAAATAATAAATATATTTTAATTAATTTTATCTTTTATAAATATTAAATAATAAATACTTATTAAAAAATTAAATGTATTACCTAAAATTTTGAATAATAATTTATTTAGACAAAAAATATATTAAATAAATATTAATAATATATGTTTAAAATATAAAAATAAATATAAAATTTATTATTTTTTATAAAAATGGGTTGGCGGGCTGACCTGCCCCGACCCGCTCCTCAATCCATTTTTTGGCGGGCCAAAACGGGGCGGGTCAAAACGGGTTGAAAACCTCAACCTGGCCCGCCAAAAAAATGGGCCAAAACGGGTTGGCCCGACGGGTCCAACCCGTTTTGCCATCTCTATACCCCCATTTTTTATGCTTATGTCAGCATGCCACATTAGCACAACATTAGAAGGTAAAATTTGTAACTTTTTAAAAAAGTTGGGAGTAAAATGCGCTAAATTAATTGTTGAGAGTAAAATTTGCCAAAAAATAAAAAGTTGAGGATAAAAATTACAATTAAGCCTAATATAAACCATTGGTACACTTGTACTTTAGTTTGATGTGATCAATTGCTACAGTGCAAAGTACATCATCATCAATTATGAAAATTGGACCAATTTGACCAGGAACTAGTTTTTTTTTTTTTTTTATCATAGTTTCCATCATCACTTTTATCATAGTTATAAAATATAACCTTTCTTTTTATTATTAACTAGCACGATACCCGTGCCTTCGCACGGGTAACTCGGCTGCTTTCACATGTTTTATAGGTAAATAATATAATACATGTTCAATTTATTAAGGTCATTATTGTTAAAGGAATCAATGTTTGTATGGTGAGTATATTGTTTACAAAGGTCTAAACTACATTTTTTGTGGTCAATAAGAATATAACAATAAGATTTTTTTTTTGACAAAACATAACAATAAGATGAAAACCTTTTAGTAAGAGCAAATACGATCCGAATTTGTATATTGTATATTAAAAAACATGATACCATGCAAAATATGAGTAATCATAGATAGAGTTCAAATTTAGTATATTACAAGTAACAACAAAAAGAGGATAAACTGTTTTGTAATAATATAATGTTATATGATAAATTGATCTAATAAAGACATGTGAATGGATCAAAGTATTTTTTTTAATTTAGAAAACAAAATTAAAACCAAAAAATAAAATAATTAAAAGACTAATAGGTATTTTAATCTTATCCAAATTTGTAATTAATTAAAACAAAAAAAAAAATATAAGTGATGATTGTGAAAAGACATGGCAACAGGACAAGGCGAGGATGGGTATGTTGTTCCCCGTCCCCACTCCCGTCCCCATCCCTGATCTCTATTGGGGATAAAATTTTGTAATCACCCCGTCCCTGTTCGGGATTGGGTATATCTGCCCTGTCCCCGTCCTTGTCCACTAAAAATGGCTACTACTTTAAAACTATATATTTGTAGATATTTTTTTATCTAATTGTTAAATTTAAAACTAATTTTAGATGTCATTGAATTGAATAAGCAATAAAAATGCAATGATTCATAACATAAACTCAACCCATTACAATAAAAAAATGTCAAGTCTCATAAAAAGATTAAATATATTTTGAGAAAATATAATTAACTGTTTAAACTTTTCAAAAATATTAATCGATAAAAATATTGTATATGAAGTTATTAAACATAGAGTCAAAATATTATTTTGTAATAATCATATTAACTAATTAGATTTAAATTATTTCTTAGTATAAAATTTCAACCTCATAATATGAATATTATTCAAGAAATATATTCATTTATGAAATTATTTAAAATTATTTTTTACAATTTATAAGTAAAAATGATTTTATAGGATTTCAAAGTACATAAAAATATTGTTGAATATTTGGTTTGCAATTGTGTTAAATACTCAAAGAAAAAGAGTTTTGTCGTCCATAATGATCTTCAGTAGGATTACCTCTCGTGAATGATATTTGTGGTCTTTACCATAAAAATAATATAAAAACTATTTTAATTTATAATATTATTGAATCTTTGGCATGTACTTGGGTAAAATACTCAAAGAGAGAGTTTTGCCGCCATAATGGTCTCGAGCAGAATTGTCTCTCGTGAATGATATTTGTGATTTCTATCATAAAATTAAAACTAATTTAAAATTATTTTATAATAAAAATATATTTAATAAATTAATTCTAAACATAGAGTCAAATTTATATAAAACATTAATTAGATTTAAATTAATTTTTAGTATACAAATCTCAACCTTATAATATAAACATTAATCAACAAATTTTTTATTTATGAAATTATTTAAATTTATTTTATACAATTTATAAGTAAAAATAATTTTATAGAGATTTAATGTAAAAATAAATTTAGTTAATTAAATTACAATTAATTTTAATAAGTAATAAGTAATAAATTTATCATTTAATTATATAATAATATATTTTTATATAATATCGAGCATATTATTATATTAAATATTTTAAAATAAATTAAATATAATTTCAACAAAATCATAATAAATTTTTATTTTTATGATTATACATGCTAATATAAATTATTGAATATATTTTTTTATAAATAAAGAACATAAAACAGTAATATAATATAAATAAATGAGTAGTCATTATAAAAAAAATTGTGTAAGTATAAAATAATAAAAGGAAAAGAAATGAAAAAAGAAAACGAGAGAGGGAAAAGTGGAAATGAGTTGGATAGGAGTTGTATTTTTTAGAAAATAGAAGGGAAAAAAATCTTAAAAAAAGGTAAATGAAAAAAAAATTAGAGAGGAAATAAGAGAAAATTGAGCAGTAATTTTTTCTTAAATTGTGACATGTTGTATAAAAGAGCAAATTTTCCTGTTTGTATAATATAATAATGTATAATAGATATAAATAACTTTTTCATTTTTATATTTTGTTAACTTTATAGTATTTTTAATGTAATATAAAGTATCTTCTAAATATGAACATGATTCTTATCAATGATAAATAATAAAATGATTTAATTAATTCAAATAGTTTAAACTTATATTTTTAAACTTAAATATGAAGATAAATTATAAAAAAGTTATATGAACATTATTTTTATTTATTTGTAGTTTCTAGTTTCTAGTAGAACTTGTAGAACTTGAATCCAAAGAAATAGGTAGAGACTAAATATTATTTTATTTGTAGTTTAGAACCTGAAAGCTTTTTTTGAACATTAACACTACGTTTTATTCGAACCCGAATGCTTTTTTTGATTTTTTTAATTTTAAATGAAAGGTGAAGAAATAACAATTGGGAGATTGACATGTGGCACTGGCTGTACATTGTTTTAATAATAGATATATTATGTGTTTGATGATGGAATATAAAAAATCTAGTTCCTGCTTGATGATGGAAACTATGATATTTTTTTTTTTCTGAATAGGGGTAACTATTTTTTTAAGAGTAATGTTATATCTTTCTACAAATCATTTTATTATCTTTTATGATAAGTATTAAATGAAAAGTAAATATATTTAACGTCTTGAAAATATAAAAAACATTTAAAAGTTATTATAAAAGAGTAGTTGGAGGACGGAGTAGGATGATTTAAAATTATTTTTTTGTTTTCCTAATCAAATTGGTCTAATTTGAATAGGGGTAGTCTTTTTTTTTTTTAGAATCTTGCTAATAAGTGTTTAAGGTTAAAAAATTAAAAAGAAAAAATATTGATGGTGAAATTAATAAAAGAGCAGAAAAAAAAAATAGATAACGCAATAAATCTTTTAGTTCCTTTAACAAGTGTTCTGAGGACCGGTCAGCATTTGTCTTCTTTCTATTATGATTTTTTTTTCTCTCTTTTATTTATTCATGACATGACATTCGCGGTGAACATTCTAGAAAGTCATAGCCTATTTATAATAATTTGGTCTCTCATCAGTCATCAATCATCCTCTTTGTCGTTGAAGCCATCTCCATGACGATCATGAATATGGTGAGCCTGAGACTCACCCCTCCTCCTACCCCAGGGCCTTATCTCATGCGGAGCCGCTCGAATCCTAACCCTAAACTCAACCTCAGCGCTTCCCCATGCTCATCATCAATGACAATCAGATTGAGAGCCTCTTCTTCCTCCTCCTCCTCCTCCTCACCGTCAAGCGAAAAGGAGCGAAGCCTCTTGAAGTCGGTGGTGAAAGGCAGCTGCTTTGCTATTTTTTCCGCAGCGTTGTTTCTGAGCGGCTTTTATACGCCGGTCATCTACCCCAGGGTGCTCTCCTTAATGGAAAGCGAAAGGGACAAAGACAAGGCTGTCTTGAACGGGGTACTCGATCTGTTGATCGACATGGATCCGGAGGAGCAGCAGGATTGGCGCATGCTGAAGGCCGACATGGTCAACTACGACGACAACGACGATGATCACGTCCGTGTGTTCCAGAGGATGGAAGAAATCCTCAAGAAAGGACGGCTCTGCGTGAACGGCCTCATGTCGGGGCCGGGGCTGATTCCTTGGCCTTGGGAACTCAGCAAGTTGCAATCTTTTTCAAACGGGATTCAAAGCGCAATGCACCTCTGCAAAAAACACCAAAAGGACGTCCTCCTCAAATATTTCCAACTTATGGATGCTCAGATCCAACTGAAGCTGTGTGGTGATGTGCTTCCACCATCTCTATTTACTACTCTTCACCAAATTATTCAACAAGACCCCCATGATTTTCGACCATATTACTGCTTAGGCATCGCATATATAGGCTCAAAGGATCAACAAGAAGTTCTCGAGCAACTCGATAAGTTCACCAGCCTTGTTCCTCGTGATCATCCTCATAAGGACAAATTTGAGGAATATCGTAATGTGGTTGAGATCTATTTGTCTCTTTTTGAATAAACTTGAGAGGGAGGGAGGGAGACAGTAATAGTATTAGGGGCTTAGCTTATATTATCAATGCTCATATTTCCATCCATGGAAACAACAAAGTAGAAACTGATGTGTACAGGGAATTGGACTTTGTTATGCTTTAGTGGAATTAATGCTCTTCAACTTTTAAGTCACTAGTATTTTGTTTTTATCTTTTGTTAGACCTAATATTTTCTTTTTTATTTTTTTTTATAATTGTTTCTTATGAATTGAGGTTTTTCGTATCAATGTGTTGTTGTTTAGCATTGATGACATGGAGCATCATGCTTTCTTAACCCCGGATTTTTGTGACTTATTTCGAATTTACTTACTAACTTCGTCTTCTCTATCTAACAAATACCTTATGAGGATAGAAAATGACTAACTGTTTACAGAGATGTCTTGGTGATGTTATTTACAAATTCCTCTGATGTTAATAGACATAAAATTAAGTTTGTATTTACAATAACTTAGCACTTTGGATCTTCACATAATGTTTAATTGTGTTGTTGGCTACTTCCCATGGTGGTCACTTGTTTAGTTATTTACATGTAAATCTTCTGGAGTTATTTACACTTGTTAACTTATTCACCTAAGTTTATAATCTCCTCTTTGATTAAACGACCATGTGTAAGATGATTGATGGGAAACACCCAAACTTAGTTTCGAAAAGGACTTGCAATTAGTAGATGTTCAAGTTTGTTTACTGGCTACTGCCAGGAAGTACCAGTAAGTAACACATACTTCTTTCCACTTTTTCATATCTCAACCTTGAAGCTTATCAACCAACAGCCAGAACAAAACCATAGTAGGAACTAGGAAGGTTTTTTCTGTCTCATATATACCAGGTGTGGTCCGGAATCCAACATCCTAAAAATACAAACAAAAGTTTAAAAAGTTTTTATTTCTATCTAAAAATATTGGCAGAGGCCTAAGACTAACCACAGATAAGGTGTGCTTAACTATTTATGGAGCAGTATTTTCAATGGTAAGGATCTCTCTCATTCTCATTGGGTTGAGTTAATCTACAAATTGGAATACGATCTTGATTTTTGTCTCTGGATAAACCTGATTGTGCATCCCAAAAAGTGACACTATATGTATTTCCTGAAGACAGGTGACTCCAGCCCACTTTGGTGATGAACTCATAAAAAATTTCTTAGCCTTGCACAGATCAGTAAGCTTAATACTCACCACATTCTGCATATAAGCTCATTTTTTCCTATGATAACCTGTATACCATGTAATTGACAAATTCTGTATTTAGACAATACACTAGACAATATTTCATTTTCTAAATTATTGAGTTGGACGATTGAATTGTATGTTAATTTGCAGGTAGCAGTAACAACTCATGTGATTGCAAATATTTTAGCTTCTTTACTTTCGAAAGGTTTTGGAATTTCTACTGAAAAACAGGAGGATGATGGAACCCTCAATACTTCTGGAGATGCAAGTGGGACAGGCATGGGAGAGTATGTCGGATTAAAGGATGTCAGTGATCAGATTGCTGATGAAGATCAGCTGCTGGGAACACGTGAACAAGTTAGCTTTTGAGCTTATTTATTTTACTGATTTGGTAAGATTTCTCTCATATATCTGATTCCTGTATAATGTTGTCATGTCAATGCTGCAGCAAAATGAAAAGCAAGATGACTCCAATGAAGTGCCAAGTAGCAATAATACAGGGATTGAGATAGAACAAGATTTTGAGGCTGATGTACAGAGCCTTAGTGAGGACTCTGGTGAAGATGATGATATTGATGGTGAAAATGGGGAACTTGAGCCTGAAATGGGACCCACTGGACCAGACAGTGAAGCTGTGGCATAGAAAGTTTGGGATAAGAATGAAGATGAAACTCCCAATGATACAAGAGAGAAGTGTGAATCTGGACCTTCGGTTGAGGATAGAGATGAAGGCAACAGAGAATTAAGAGCCAAGGATGACTACCATCAATGATGATAGTGATGCCTAGGATGATGAAACTGTAAACCTGGATGACGTAGGTGATGGAGAGAATGCAGATGAGGTGAATATGGACAAAGAAGCAGCATATTCAGAAACTACTGGGTTGAAGCCTGATGAGTTGGATCAAACTTCTGACATGGATATGGATTTGGATGTAAAGGAAGATTCAGATCTAATGGAAGAGGGAGAACCTGATGCGCAAGGTAATTTAGCTGATGATGGAAATGATGGGAAGCAGGATGAAGAGACTTGCTGATGAAGTTACCTTTATTACTGTGTTGATACTCTTTCTAGGATCTTATTTCTTATTCCAATCCCACTCTTACTCTTATTTGTTACCTTTATTACTGTGTTGTGTGGGAGTGAAATTGGCCATCTGGGTCACCCAGGAAATCTTGTAACATGGATCAAAAATTGATTTTTTTCATTATTGCCTCATTGGGTATTGTGTGTTTGATTCTCACATGTGGGTTTGGAAGCTAACATGATTGGGAACAATTGAATTTTTGTTTTGACTTTGAATTGATGTTTCTTTGGTTGCAGGATTTCTAGGAGTAGCAGCCAACAGGTGGAACACTAATGCTTTAAATGATACTCTTTCTATTTTAGTATTGTAATGTTTGCATTTGAAAATGTTTTGGAGATCGGTAAGGGTGAATCCTTATTCTATATATTTTTTTTTGTCTATTTTCTTTGTTGCATACTTCCTCTGAAGTGTTCTTATTTTTTTCCTTTCTTTTTCCCCCCATGTGGTTCCAGATTCCATCTTGGTTATGGTCATCCAGGATGGAATCATTTCTTTTTCTGCCATTTCTTTTTCTAATCCACATTGAAGTATAGGTGATGCACTTGAATATCAGAAAGAAAAAATTAAAGTATCTGGTGATCTGCAGGAGGAAGATACCAGATAGAAGCAGGGTGAAATGGAAGATGATAATGCTGATGAATATAGCTGTATTTCTGAATTTGAAAAGGGGACAACTCAAGGTTTGGGATCTGCAATATTGGAGCAGGTTGACAGAAACATTAATGGTGGTAAGTTTGATAAAGAGTGCCTTGCTGGAGAAGATGCAGAGTTGCAGTTTGAGAAGGAAAAATCAGAAATGAATTCTGTAAGTAATTCTTCATTGATCCCCAAAAATGAAAAAAGGGAGCAACTGAATATGTCATCCATGGAGAAGTCACAAGATGATGGATCAGTAATGCCTATTACTAGTGAGAATGTTGATCTTGAAAATTGTCTAGAAGATTTGGTTTCTTTCAGGAGTTCATACGTGAGTGAGAGCACATATAATCTAAGCCAGCCTTCTCTGCATGACAAAGACTTGGGTAAAAAGGCCAAGATCCGTACCTGATTATGTGAAAGATAATGCTACTACTCTCTGGAGAAGATTCGAACTTAGCACAAGAAAATTTTCTCTTGAGTTGGCTGAGCAATTGCACCTTGTAATGGAGCCCACTGTGGCCAGCAAGCTGGCCAGCAAGCTCCAACAAGGGGATTATAGAACTGGCAAAAAGGTTAACTATGAAAAAAGAGTAGATGATTTATTCTTATAAATAGTGGTAGACCTTGTATGTAATACTTGTTGACGAAATAGTGATTATTTTACCATGTTTTTCTTAAAAAATAAAAAAACACAATCTCAGGTAATTCCATACATAGCAAGTTTTGTTTTTGATCAGCCAAGGAGAGATATATAATATAAAGGGGTACCCCAACCCATATTACAAACGATACTATAGTGCTTGTCTCTTCCAGACAATTACAGACCGGCAAACCAACTCCCCTCCCATCCCTTTACATTTGCTTAGCACCTCTGTATTCATAACATAATTACATTCTACCTTATCAGATAAATTAAGAACCATAATTATGCCAAAATAAATATAGCTAGCTGCCGAATTCCATACATTGCAAGTGATTATAGTAAAGGTAGAATATGGCTGAGACGGACCAGTCCCAACAAACGTGATTATCTAGTTGTGATAGCTGATGATGATTCACATAGTATGTCAGAGAATTGGATTAGCAATTTAACATAATTTGCCTGGTTTTTTTTTATTTTTATTTTTATTTTTATTGACATCATTATGCATGTGTTAAATATGTTTGTGAGAGGATCTAACTGTTTGTTTTGGCTGAGGAGCAGATGTTCTCCAATCTGACATTCAAGCAAGAGAATACTATTGCTGATAAGCCAGTTGTTGATCTATTGAAATCGAAGTACTTACATACCAAGCTAGATGCTGCAGTTGCAAAAGCACGACTTCCATCTGGACGTTGCACAGTGATTGTACAGCACTACAGTTCAGTGTACAGATGCTGCTTCTTTGACTAATTAATATATGTTAGCTGTGCATTCAATTAATCGTAGACTCGTAGTAACAACTAACAAGTGTCTTTTCAACCAATTTTTATAATTTGTATATAAACAGTGATAGTGATTGTGGATTACTGCAATTGATGTCTTCGAGCAAGTTGTCTTTTTCTATCAATTTTGTGATTTTGTATAATATCAATATATCGAGTCACCTTAGTTTTGTCTCGTACATATTGAGTCTTGACCGAATTTTAACTCTCGGTAAACGACTATATCAAGATTTTAGGTTGTGAAGGGACTAATTAAATTCGTCTAAACACATCCTATGAACATATCTAGTGATAGTATTATTAGCAATGTTGTACTGTTAATTCATATTGATTAAACTAATCTGTAAGTTCTTAAATTATTTTAACAAATTTAAACAATTTTTTAAAAATTCATAATTAGATCGTAAAGCAGATAAATATTTAAAATTGAGAGTAGGGATTCATTAGTAGACCATGAAGTTTGTTAAAAGATTCTTGATTTCATTTACAAAATTTAAAAGGATAGACTCCTTTTAGAAAGACTCTCAAATAGTTTAAGAATTAGGTGTTAACTAAGTGGTTTCAATAATTCAACAAGAGTGAATTGAATTATATTAAAAATATTTTTGCAAAATAATTTTTCTTAAACTGTGACGAATAGAACTTTTGGAGAAAAATAACAAAAGAAACCCAAATTGACTCGATTAACAAATATAAAAAAATAATAGTAAATCAATTAAACAAGAAAATAAAGCAATAAAAAAGCAGGGTTAGAGAAGAATGCAGTCAATGCACTATGATTTATATCGGTTCAATCATTTCTTATAACCCATGTCTAGTTTCCAGTTGTATTTGAGATTTTTCACTATTTAATTAGAAGTTGAAGTTACAATGCAACAAGCATTTTACAATCAAGAAAATCTCATTGACAACCTAACTGCGGGGCGCTCCTCACTTCACTTTTTAATCATCCACTAGGAAATCTATTCTAGGGTATCATAGGAAAACCTAACCTACAAACTTGAGACACACCTAACTCTCAAAACCTAAGAAAAATCCTTTCCTAGAACCACTAGGGAAATCTACCATCAAATTTCACAAACAGGCACATCAAAAACTATAAACCACTCTCAAAGTAAAGATATCACAAATTGAAGCATCATGACTCACAATCCTAGAAAGCATTGGCTCAAAATATCAAAATACTCTTTATATGTATAAACGATCAAAATCAACATGCTCCATCCACTGCATATCATAATTTTTTTTTAGCAGCAAAAAATACATGTGTATATATATATATCTAGAAAAGCACAAGTTGTGCCATAGAGTTGAGACAACAATCCTGAACATTTAGGATACCATAGCCCCTTTTACATAAGCAACACAACAGACCCCACCCCCACAGAAACACTACTACTCAGGTATAACAAGACAGTCGATACAAAAGACCAAGAATCTTAGTATATACAGTTAATTACTGCATATAAGAAGATACAAGAGTAAAGACATGTCCAATAACTAATGTTTCCAGACAGATCCCAAAACCATATCAGTTTTGCCAATCCTGCAACTTCCACCAACCTTGTCATCACCAATTGAGACCTCCCCTGTAGCACCATATGAAGCCAAGTGTCATTATCAACCAATTACCACCTTGTGCCTATAAACAACCCTGTAACAGCTTTATCCTCATAAGGAACAAACGAAATCAATCATCATAGAATTTTGTTTGTACACCATTGGCCATTGCTCACAACACCATGTATACATCCAGTAGATACCCGAACCACCTTTGCATCTCTACCCCTGCGAAATGCAACTCCAGCGTAGCTAACAAAACCCGATTGTCCAAAGACCAACCCCTTACCAGGTTAAGTTGGAATATCCCCACACCAGATCCACACACTCGGTGGTATACTAATATTTTTTTTTTTATACTTGTATAATAATATTATCTAATTCAGGAAAAGTAAGACAAAAAAAAATAGTTTTCAGATTAAGACAGAAATAAATACTTATGACAAACATAAAGTCATCATGTATCTCAAATAGCAAAAACCCTCTATCAAATAGCAAGTTCAGAAACAGCGTATAAGCAAGATAAACGAAAGACAGGAGATCTCAAATTCAAATTTGCATTCAGATTCAAAACTTCCATCTTTCGCAAATCCTCTTCCCCGAGCACTCGAATATCTTCCGCTTGCAATTCCGCTCTCAGAATCGTGCTATAGCCCTGAAATCCTTCCATTTTCAAGTATCTCTAAGCCCTGCGGTGTGCATTTCTCAGTTTCGCAGCTAACCCTTTCCGCGTAAGTTTTTTTCGAGGCTAATACTCAAGCAGTTTTTGCAAAAACCCTTTTCTTCTTTTTTTAATGCATTTGGGCTGATTTGTACAGTGGTGGACCCAAACTGCACATCCCTCATTTTCGACTTTAATTTATAAAATTTTAATTTCACACATTATTATACAATAAAGTTTATGTATTTTTATTTAAATAATTTTTATAGTTCTTTTTTTTTTTTTTTTACGATTTTAGATTTAGTAATATTTTTTTAAACTTGAGATTTAATACTAATTTACTTTTATCTTTATTATTATTTTTATCCTAAAATAATTATTTATAATAATTATTATTTTGACCTTATCTATATATTATATAAAACACAGTTGTTGACTGGGACTGGTAGTCCATGTATCACATTCTGGTGAACTATGTTTTATATAATAGATAGATAGATAGATAATCAATTATAGATAGATAGATAGATATATAATCAATTAATTAATTATTGATTAGCACAATCACAATCTTAATATTTGTAAGACATTTAATATATTATTTTCTTTCCAGATTTAATATTTTAATATATATTTTAATTGAAGAAAAAAATCTTATTAATTAGAAATCAGTGTAACTAATATCTGATTATATTTACAACGAAAATATTACTATTAAAATATTTATTAAATTAATAATAAGTCTAATATAAAGATTTTAATATAAAAATTAAGATAATTTAAATATAATGTTAAATTAACTTGCAAATTAAGTGAATATTAAAATATTAACTTATGACTATAATATTATTAAATTACTCAAATAATTTTAATTAACAAATAAAAAAGTAATAATAATAATTAATTAACTTTGACTAATATATTATATTTTTATTTTTATCTATACGAAAAAAAATCTTATCAATTACAAATTAGTGTAACTAATATCTGATTATATTTGCAACAAAAATATTGCTAGCTAAAAAATAACCATGAATACTATTTGTGTTATTTTAATCTCTAATATAATTATTCTAAAAAATAATTAACAAAATTTAATTAATATCCAAAATTGATTTTTTTCTTATTAATTAAATCTATTTTACATTTTTATTGATGTTATTTTACGGAATCAAAATCTAATCATTATTTTGCAAAATAAATTTTACGAAATTAAAATATATTAAATAATATGAATATTATAATAAATCAAAATTTATATTATCTTATAATATAAAAATATATTAAATTACTCAAATAATTTAAATTAACAAATAAAAAGTAATAATAATTAATTAACTTTGATTAATATATTATATTTTATTTTTATCTATACAAAAAAATCTCATCAATTAGAAATCAGTGTAACTAATATATGATTATATTTGCAACGAAAATATTGTTAGCTAAAAAATAATCATAAATACTATTTGTGATATTTAAATATAATTAAAATTTCATTACAATTGACTTCAAAAATCTTTTACAAAATTATTTCAATCTCTTATATTTTGTAAGGACTCATCTTCATTACAGATTTGTTATACTAAAACATTTTGTTAAATATAATTATATGAAACTACCTAGAAAATTTTTCACATTTAACACACATATATATGTACATCATCATATCATAAAAGTATTAGGTAAAACTTTATAGAACTTAAATATATATGTGCATACAATACCAAAAATAA
This sequence comes from Pueraria montana var. lobata, assembly GCA_026413185.1. Classification (NCBI taxonomy): domain Eukaryota; kingdom Viridiplantae; phylum Streptophyta; class Magnoliopsida; order Fabales; family Fabaceae; genus Pueraria; species Pueraria montana. The sequence goes on along the minus strand of CM048648.1, from coordinate 19,950,406 downwards.
TCCTCTTGTAGAGGACATTCACCACAATCTAATTATTTATACATATGTCCTAAGCTGGTCCTCATACTATATACATATGTATATGAGAACATATACAAAAGGAGGGATCTCATCCCATCTTTCACATATACATCCGCTTCAGTCACGAGCGGTCTGAGAACCTGCAACATCATCTATATTTGCTCCCGTGCCAACCACACGATCATTGCAGTAATACAACACAAATACAAACACAAAAGGCAAGGGTAAGCTTATTTATAAAAAGATCATAGATATACAAAGGTATAAGATTTACTTAAAGAAAAACCAGAATCAATCAATAGTAAATCAGATAACCTCATACAATAACACACACATCAATCTCATATGCTATTTCATTATGAAATGTCTGCTGACTAGACTCCATGGAGATTTCTACAACTTTTGGGCGGTCCTCATAGGCCCCATCCCCTACCATGGTCTCACCTTTGACCTTTCAGGGAGTCCCTTGAGCTACCCTGTGGAGGAAGTGTGGATTTAATCAAATATAGACAAGTGTGGGTATTGGCTTACCTCTGTAAGGCTTGCAAAACCTTACATCTATAGGAATTCGCCCGCTTAGCTATTCTATAGGCCCACCGTTGGCCACCACGAAAACCTCCGACACTAGGTTGAGAGCCTACCAGCATCCTTAACTTACGTGCGTACCCATATGCAATGTCATGTAACAAGCCAAACAACTTTGATTGCCACAAGTTCCCTCTATGTTATAAATTAACCATTTTTCTCAAATCATGCTTATGATCCCATCCAGTAGTTCAATAAGCTCAAGTAAGTCATTTTCACACCTTGAATCCTTACTCACAACACAACACCAAATAATCTTAAGTAAGGTATTCTCACACCTTAAATCCTTATTCACAACACAACACCAAATTTTAACAAAATGTGAATTTCCTAACATAGTTCTAGAACTTTTGTGGACATCCTCATCACACCCATACCATAGCAATAATTCAATTTAAAATAAATTTGAAAGCCATTTTATAGTGTAGAAAATGAATTCTCGCTTAAGCGCCACCTTACTCTCGCTTAAGCTAGAATTTCAGAAATTAATTAATCATTTCCAGGGTTCCTCGCTTAAGCTAGGCCTCACTTAAGCTAGGATTTCTGGCGCTTAAGCTAGGACAGCTTTCTGACCAAAAATGTTCTCTGTCCCCTGTTTCACTTAAGCGAGAACCACTCTGTTCTTAAGCGAAACATGGTTGTAGGACCTCGAAAACATGCTTAAAACTTCTCAATGGCTACCAAATTCATTCCAATTCGAATTTTACATCAAACATAACATATATACATCATTCCACACTCAAAAACAACATTCAAAGCATAGAATATACAAATAAGCATTCAATCATATTAAAGCTTCCCTTACCTAAACATTTTGACTCAAAACCTCGAGGAAGAAGCTAGGGAGGAGACTTGGTGATTCAAGAATGATCTCTACTCAACTTTGGTTATGAAATCAACTAGAGGAAAGCTAAACCAACATCAAAGTAAGCTCCAAATCAAGATTTCTCTCATATATTAAAATCTAATGAAAACCCATTTCTCATGCTCTTGAGAGGAGATGAGAAAGAAACTAAGAGATCAATAATTGAACTTACCAACTTGAAATCAACTAAGGAGGCTCTAGAGAAGAAGAAATCAAGCTTCAAAATGATGTAGGAATTTTACCAACTCAAGAGGAAGAGAGACTTAGAGAGGAAGGAAGATAACAATGAAGGAAATGGAAGAAACCTGAAGCTTGGCACGTTTAAGTTTTGAGATTTGCATGAAATTTTGCTATTTGCCCCCACCCTTCCTATAAGGACACCCTATTCTCTTACTTTTTTTCTTTCCTACAACTCACGAAACTCATGTAAAAGTCCCAAAAATCTCACAACACACACTCTAAGTCCAACACCTCATGAAAATCTAACATTAACACTAAACAAAACATAAAACTTAGGTTAATTATTATATCAATTAACATAATTTAAATTTAGTTTGCTCTTTGATTTTTAATTAAACACTTAATATACAATTAGGAAAAACTACAACATTACAATTCTCCCTAACAAGAAAATTTTCGTCATCGAAAATTCGTTTACCTGGGAGGAGATAAGGATATTGTTCATGCATTTTATCTTCAAGTTCCCATGTAGCATCACCCGTAGTATCACTCCATATAACCTTTACCAAACTAATAGCTTTGCCCCTAAGCTGCTTAGTCCTTTGGTCCTCAATCCTTACTGGATGAGTCTCAAACGTCAAATCCTCTCGCACTTGTATTACATCTGGCTCAATGATACAAGTAAGACCAGGAACATACTTCCTCAATTGAGACACATGAAATACATTGTGCAAGTTGGCTAGAAAAGGTGGTAAAGCTATTTCATAAGCCACTGAACTTATACATCTAAGGTTTTGATAAGGTCCAATGAACTTAGGAGTAAGCTTCTTCGACTTGATTGCCCGTCCTACACCCGTAGTTGGTGTAACCTTCAGAAAAACATGATCACCAGCTTCAAACTCAAGTGGTCTCCTATGTTTATCTGCATAAGATTTCTGTCTACTTTGTGAGGCCTTCTTCCTTTCCTGAATTAGTTTGATCTTCTCTGTAGTCTGTTGTAACATCTCTGGCCCTACTACCATATTCACTCCATCTTGGTACCAACAAAGAGGTGTTCTACACCTTCTACCATATAAAGCTTCAAATGGTGCCATACCAATACTAGCATGAAAACTATTGTTGTAGGTGAATTATACTAAAGGCAAAACTTCATCCCAACTACCAAGATGATCCAAAACACATGCCCGCAACAAATCTTCTAATGACTGGATCATCCTCTCAGATTGTCCATCTGTCTACGGGTGATAAGCAGAATTAAGTCTCAACTTAGTTCCCAAAGCTTCTTGCAAACTTTGCCAAAACCTTGAAGTAAATCTTGGATCTCTATCAGAAATGATACTTGAAGGCACTCCATGCAATCTTACTATCTCTCTGATATACAGTTAAGTGAACTTCTCCAAATAATACTTCATGTTAACAGCTAAGAAATGAGCACACTTTGTTAATCTATCAACTATCACCCATATGGCATCACAACCTCTAGTTGTCCTAGGCAAACTGGATACAAAATCCATAGTAATACTGTCCCATTTCCACTCTGGAATCTCCATTGCTTGCAACAAACCACCGGGCCTCTGATGTTCTACTTTAGCCTTCTGACAAGTTAAACATGCTGCCACATATTGTACCACGTTCTCTCTTCATACCAGACCACCAAAACATCTTCTTTAAATCTTAATACATCTTAGTCATACCGGGATGTAGACTAAGTTTACTTTTATGGCCTTCATCTAAAATAAGTCTTTTCAACTCAACATCTTATGGTACACAAATTCTACCTTTGAATCTCAAAATGCCATCATCACCCAAATTGAAGCCTATTGCTTTATCCATACCCAATAACTCCATTGTTCTACATAAGCTAGGATCCAACAACTGTTTCTCCTTAATCATCCCAAGGAAATCATTAGTCACGGTTAACATACCACAACTAATGTGATCATGAGCCACTTCTACATACAAATTCATATCTCTAAACTTCTCCACCAATTCTAACTCTTTCACCATCAAAGTGGACATCTGAATAGTCTTTCTACTAAGGGCATCAGCTACAACATTAGCTTTACCCGGATGGTACATCAATTGAAAATCATAATCCTTCAAAAATTCCATCCAACGCCTCTGTCGCATATTGAAACGCACCGTTTCAATAAGTAGAGGAAAAAAAAACCCCTCCCCTGTTTTCTTAAATCACCTAAGACTCCCCCCTCCCCTTTTCTTTTCTGGCAGCCGAAACTTCCTCCCCTTTGCGCTTCATTTTTTTTTCTTTCCAACCTTCCCTCCTTTGTTCTTCTCATTCCTTCCACTCTTCTTTCCTTGTTCCAAAACCCATTAAGTTTCCTACACTTTTGTGGTGCTCAAGCATGGGAAAGTGATTAGAGTTAATGGGAACACTACCCATCTATTTAAAATTCCCTATTTGAAGCTTTTGAGGTAAACCCATGAACAACAAAACTAGATAATTATTTTTATGGCATAGATTAGTAATGGGTTGTGTGTGAGAGGTATTGGAAATTTAAATATTGGAATTTTTGGGATTTCCACAAAACCCTAGGCTTTATAAATTTGGGGATTTTGTCTAATATTTTATTCTGTTGTTATCAATGCCTAGATTCTTTGAAAAATACGGTGGTTGCTCCTCCCCACGACATTGGAAGGCATTGATTGGATTCTCTTTGATTGTGAGTAGCTAAATTTACCTAGTGACTTTTTCATTGGTATTTTAGGAGAAGCAAGTATATTTTAAAATATGTTTTCTTAGTGATCTTAGTTCCTATGAGTACTTGAAAAGGAAAAATAAGTATACTATTTATTTTAATTGGTTGGAATTGATTCTTTGTGATTTTTGATAGTTTGAATAATTTAATTTAAATGTAGAAATTGAGTTCTCATTGTGAGTTTTGGTGAATGATGACCGTTTGCTACAACGAAGAGATAATGTAGCCTATGGGTTGAATACTCATAGTTTAGATAGTTTTCGTTTGCTACAATGAAGAGATAATGTAGCCTATAGGTTGAATACCTATAGTTTATATATATTTTCCGTTTGCTACAACGAAGAGATAATGTAGCTTATGGGTTGAATATCCATAGTTCCTATAGTTACCGTTTGCTACAACGAAGAGATAATGCAACCTACAAGTTAAATATCGTAATTTTATAATTTCCGTTTGCCACAACAAAGAGATAATGTGGTCTATGTGTACATAGTAGAATTTAATTTCATATAAAGTTTGTTATTCTTGATTATGATTTTGATTTTAATTCTAATGAGTTTGTAAGGGAGTAAATATTAGTTTTATTAAAATGAGCTATATTTATTTCACTTTAATTTAAATGTCATTTAAATTCTTTTTGGATGTAAAAACTCGTGTTATGATTGCTTTCTCCTTCTTGTCCACTTTGTAATTTTAGGCTCTCACTAAGTCTTTATGACTTACCCACTCTTCCTTTTTCTCCTCAGATTCACAGGTGATTGAGTAGCAGACTTCCTGGGATTTGCTGATCTCCCCAGGAATTTTGTTCATCTTTTGGTAGGCCTCCATTGCATGTGATGGAGAGTATATTTTGGTGACTCCAATATAATGCAGCTATTGGAATAGGGACAGAAATAGATATAGAGTAAACCCTTTATTTTGAGTTGTAGGTGATACTGCTATATAGACATGTTGATGTAATTATGATGTTTTGAGAACTACGATGATTATGAGTTATATTATTATTACTAGTTGATGTATTTGGATATATATCCATGTCAAGGGCCTATGTTGTGATGTGTGGCATTGATATCTGACTATTGGATCTGAATATGTGTATATATGATTTCACAGGTGGTTCTATATTTTTGGTTTGTCTTGTTTTTAGGGGAGACTCTGCCGGAATTTTGGTAGCCCTCTTTATTTGTCTTTATTTATGTCTTAGTGTTCAGGCTAGCCAGGCTAAAAAACATGTAGCCTGTGCGTCGGTCACGATCCTAGGATGGGTCGTGACAAAGTTGGTATCAAAGCTTAGGTTAATAGGTCCTATGGCTGCATTATTGGGTATGTTGTAGCATCTTATTTGTAACTTGTGTACCCAGGCACAAATTACATGCAAGAGGCCATGACAATCCATTGTTAGACTGAAGTTTGTTGTCTTAGTTGGTGTAATTGATTTTAAGCTTATCTTTTTAATTCCACCTTATATTTATATCTTTGATCCTCATTCTTAGGTTGAGATGCCACCCAGGACTAGACCTGCTAGAGAGCTAGTTTCTAATGAGGCTTCTACTCAACCCCAGAATGTAGCCCTACGGGGCCGTGGACGTAGTCGCGGTCGGGGAAGGCGTGGTGGAATGCCTGAGGTTGAGGTTCCTAGAGCTGCACGTGGGAACCCAACACTAGCTCGGTTAACTACTAATATGCAAAATATGCAAGAGCCACTACAACAATTAGTTGATGTGATTGGGGTTCAGAGGCAACAACAGACAGGGCCATAATAGCCAGGTTTTGAGACTAATCAGGATGAGAAACTACATGAGCAACCACTTGTTCAGCCCACTGGAGCAGAGGTTTCCTTAACTGCATTCACTAAGCTTAATCCTCCTACTTTCAGCGGCTCAGACATTCATGAGGATCCTCAGGCATTTCTAGATGAGGTGTCATGGATATGTCAGGGTTTAGGTTGTTCCACTACTCGGATCGTCCAGTTGGCCGCTTTTCGTTTGTGTGATGTGGCGAGGGGGTGGTATGAGACCATGCTCCTTGCGAGACCAGCAGGATCACCTCTTTTGGTGTGGGATGAGTTTGTTGAGTTGTTCTTAGCTGACTTCTTGCCTCAGAGTGCTAGAGATAGTAGAGCACGAGAGTTTGAGACACTTGTGCAAACATATCAGATGTCAGTGATGGAGTATAATATCCAGTTCCTGCGACTTGCTAGATATGCACCATACTTGGTGGCTACTGAGAAGCTTAAAGTTCAGAGGTTTTTGGATGGTTTGAAGAGTTACTTGTTCAGGGCGATTGTAGGGCAGGGTGACATGAGTTATGTGCAAGCCTTGAATAGGGCTTTGACTGTTGAGCGAGGAAACAAAGATAGAGGTGGGAATTCTCGGGACTCATGCAAGAGGTCCTACTTGGAGACATCTCGTGGTGGCCATTAGGGCCATAGTGGTAGAGGCTCTAGGGATGACACTAGTCAGTATCGTCGAGGTCAACATGGAGGTCGACAGCCACAGGTCACTCAAGCTAGCCAGGCAGCTTGTACAACTCATAGTCGGGGTGTTTCACAGCATCGTACGAATTCTGATTGGACCCCTATTACTTGTGTCACTTGTGGGAAGGCACATCTTGGATCTTGCAGGCAGGGGTCAGCAGGATGTTATCGATGTGGGCAAGTTGGACACTTTGCTAGGAATTGCCCTATGTCATCTTTTCACCCTTCTTCTAACGGAGTGGCAACACCTATGATTCAAGTGGGGCAGTCTAGTGGTTCTGGATCAAGTGATCCAAGTAGCTCACATCGGGGTGGTAGAGGACCAGGAGGTAGAGGACCAGGAGACAGAGGATAGGGACAGGCTCGTGTGTTCACCTTGACTCGTCAGGATACTCAGGCTTCCAATGCTGTTGTGACATGTATACTTTTCATAGATTCTCGAGATGCACATGTTTTGTTTGACTCCGGAGCTACGCATTCCTTTGTGTCTCCCTTATTTGAATTTGCTTTTGGGAGAGATCCATCACCTGTGGATGAGCCTTTGACAGTGGCTACACCTATGGGTCACTCTTTATTAGCAAATTCAGTGTACAGATCCTGTGAGGTTTTGGTGGAGGGTAAATCGCTGATGGTAGATCTTATAGAGTTGGATATGACAGACTTTGATGTGATCTTGGGTATGGACTGGTTGGCTTCCTTCCATGCTACTTTAGATTGCCACAATAAAGTGGTGAAGTTTGATATGCCAGGGGAACCAACCTTTGTGTTTCAGGGTGATCAAAGTTGGTCATCAAGTAGCTTGATTTCAGCAGTAAAAACACACAGGTTGTTGAGGAAGGGTTGTCATGGGTACCTTGCAATGATAAAAGATGTTGATGTGGCAATAGTGGAGTTGAAGCAAGTCCCAGTGGTATGTGAATACCCTGATGTCTTCCTTGAAGAATTACCCGGTGTCCCACCAGATAGAGAAATAGAGTTTGGTATTGATTTACTTCCAAGAACTCAACCCATATCCATACCTCCATATCGGATGGCTCCAGCCGAGCTTAAGGAGTTGAAGGAACAATTTCAGGATCTTCTTGACAAAGGTTTCATTCGTCCTAGTTGTTCCCCCTGGGGTGCACCAATGTTGTTTGTCAAGAAGAAGGATGATTCACTACGTTTATGTGTTGATTATCGACAATTAAACAAGGTGATAGTGAAGAATAAGTATCCTTTACCTCGCATTGATGACTTATTCGATCAACTTCAAGGATCTCAATGTTTTTCAAAGATTGATTTGAGATCTGGATATCATCAATTGAAGATAAAGGTGGAGGACATTCCTAAGACAACTTTCGTACCTGATATGGACATTATGAGTTTTTGGTTATGTCTTTTGGACTAACCAATACCCCTGCAGCTTTCATGGATTTGATGAATCGAGTCTTAAAGCCGTTCTTAGACCACTTTGTGATAGTCTTCATTGATGACATTTTGGTGTATTCTAAGAGTAAGGAGGAGCATGAGCAACACTTGAGGTTAGCCTTGCAAACCTTGAGGGAGCATAAGTTATATGCAAAGTTCTCCAAATGCGAGTTTTGGTTGGATAGTGTAACTTTTTTAGGCCATGTGGTATCTAAGGATGGAATAAGTGTAGATATGAAAAAAGTGGAAGTGGTTCAGGCTTGGCCTAGGCCTACATTAGTTTTAGACATTTGTAGTTTTCTTGGACTTGCAGGATACTACCGTCGATTCATTAAGGATTTTTCCAGACTTGCAGCTCCTCTAACCAGATTAACACAGAAACAGGTTATGTTTCAATGGGATGATGTATGTGAGCAAAGTTTCCAACAGCTAAAGGATTGTTTGACATCCGCTCCTGTCTTAGCCTTACCTTCGAGTGGTGGTGGTTATGTGGTCTATTGTGATGCATCTAGAGTAGGATTGGGGTGTGTGTTAATGTAACATGGAAAGGTGATTGCTTATGCTTCTAGACAGCTAAAGAGGCATGAGCAAAACTATCCCACGCATGACTTGGAGATAGCAGCAGTGATCTTTGCTCTTAAGATTTTGAGGCATTACCTATATGGTGAGACTTGTGAGATCTACACTGATCATAAGAGCCTTAAGTATATCTTTCAGCAAAAGGACTTGAATTTAAGGCAAAGGAGGTGGATGGAGCTTTTGAAAGACTATGATTGCACAATCTTGTATCATCCGGGTAAAGCAAATGTAGTTGCTGATGCTTTGAGTAGGAAGTCTATGGGTAGCCTGACTCACACAGTTGAAGTTAGGAGACCTATAGTGAAAGAGTTCCATGATCTTGTAACCAGCGGAGTGAAGTTTGAGGTCACAGGCACCGAATCACTTTTAGCTCATGTTCATGCTCGTTCCACTTTAGTGGATACTATTAAAGCAACTCAAGGTGAAGACCCTAATTTGAGGAAGATTATGGAGGAGACTCAAGCAGGCAAGGTTTTTGATTTTGTGGTTGATTCGGAGGGTGTCTTACACTTTGGTACTCACCTATGTGTTCCTAATGTAGGAGACTTAAGGGAAAAGATTTTGGGAGAAGCCCATCATTCCTCGTACACCATTCATCCGAGTGCTACTAAAATGTATCAAGATTTGAAGGAGTTTTATTGGTGGGAAGGGATGAAAAAGGATGTAGCTGAATTTGTATCTAAATGTCTAGTGTGCCAGCAAGTTAAGGCAGAGCATCAAAAGTCCGTAGGGTTGTTTTAGAGGATTGATATACCTGAATGGAAATGGGAGAGGATCACTATGGATTTTGTAATTGGGTTACCTAGAACCTCAAAGGGTTATGACTCAACTTGGGTGATTGTAGATTGGTTGACCAAGTCAGCACACTTTTTGCCTGTGAAAACTACCTACTCAGCAGCTCACTATGCTAAGCTTTATATAGAGAGAATAATATACTTGCATGGAGTGCCATTGTCTATAATATCATATCGATGACCTTAATTCACAGCTCAATTTTGGAGATCTTTTTAGAAGGGTTTAGGGACTAGATTGGATTTGAATACTGCTTTTCACCCTTAGACTGATGGCCAATCCGAGAGAACAATACAGATCCTAGAGGATATGCTTCGTGCTTGCATGTTTGATTTTGGAGGTAGTTGGGATCAATACTTGCCTTTGGTAGAGTTTGCTTATAACAATAGTTATCAGTCTAGTATTCAGATGGCACCTTTTGAGGCCTTGTATGGAAGACATTGTAGATCACCGATTGGTTGGTTTGAAACTGGAGAGTCTAGACTGGTAGGTCTAAATCTAATTCAAGAAGCTGTGGAGAAGGTTAAGATAATCCGAGATCACTTGGTGACTGCTTAGAATAGACAGAAGTCTTATTTAGATCGAAGACGTCGACCTTTGGAGTTTAGTGTAGGAGAACATGTGTTTTTACGTGTGTCTCCAATGAAAGGCATCTTACGTTTTGGTAGAAAGGGTAAGCTTAGTCCCAGGTTTATTGGTCCTTTTGAAATTCTAGAGAGGGTGGGGCAAGTGGCTTATTGCTTAGCCCTCCCACCTGATCTCTCTGGAGTTCACCCAGTTTTCCATGTGTCTATGCTTCGGAAGTATGTTCATGATCCATCTCACTTTATTCAGCAATAGTCGGTGCAACTTGATGAAAATCTAAGCTATACAGAATAACCAGTGGCTATAGTAGACAAACGCGTGAAGCGTTTACGTTCTAAGGATGTTGTGTTAGTGAAAGTGGTTTGGCGAGGGCTAGCTGGTGAGGAGATGACTTGGGAGCCAGAAACTGTTATGCGTGAGAAGTATCCTTACTTGTTTGAGACTCAAGGTTAGTCATAGATTAAATTCGAGGATGAATTATTTTTAAGAGGGGAAGAATGAAATGCACCGTTTCAATAAGTAGAGGAAAAAAAAACCCCTCCACTATTTTCTTAAATCACCCGAGACTCCCCCCTCTTTTTCTTTTCTGGCAGCCGAAACTCCCCCCTTTGCGCTTCATTTTTTTTTCTTTCCAACCTTCCCTCCTCTGTTCTTCTCATTCCTTTCACTCTTCTTTCCTTCCTTGTTCCAAAACTCATCAAGTTTCCTACACTTTTGTGGTGCTTAAGCATGGGAAAGTGATTAGAGTTAATGGGAACACTACCCATCTCTTTAAAATTCCCTATTTGAAGCTTTTGAGATAAACCCATGAACAACAAAACTAGATAATTATTTTTATGGCATAGATTAGTAATGGGTTGTGTGAGAGAGGTATTGGAAATTTAAATATTAGAATTTTTGGGGTTTCCTCAAAACCCTAGGCTTTATAAATTTAGGGATTTTGTCTAATCTTTTATTCTTTTGTTATCAATGCCTAGATTCTTTGGAAAATACGGTGGTTGTTCCTCGCCACGACATTCGAAGGAATTGATTGGGTTCTCTTTGGTTGTGAGTAGGTAAATTTACCTAGTGACTTTTTCATTGGTATTTTAGGAGAAGCAAGTATATTTTAAAATATGTTTTCTTAGTGATCTTAGTTCCTATAAGTACTTGAAAAGGAAAAATAAGTATACTATTTATTTTAATTGGTTGGAATTGATTCTTTGTGATTTTTGATAGTTTGAATAATTTAATTTAAATGTAGAAATTGAGTTCTCATTGTGAGTTTTGGTGAATGATGACCGTTTGCTACAACGAAGAGATAATGTAGCCTATGGGTTGAATACTCATAGTTTAGATAGTTTCCGTTTGCTACAACGAAGAGATAATGTAGCCTATAGGTTGAATACCTATAGTTTATATATATTTTTCGTTTGCTACAACGAAGAGATAATGTAGCTTATGGGTTGAATATCCATAGTTCCTATAGTTACCGTTTGCTGCAACGAAGAGATAATGCAACCTACAAGTTAAATATCGTAATTTTATAATTTCCGTTTGCCACAACGAAGAGATAATGTGGTCTATGTGTACATAGTAGAATTTAATTTCATATAAAGTTTGTTATTCTTGATTATGATTTTGATTTTAATTCTAATGAGTTTGTAAGGGAGTAAATATTAGTTTTATTAAAATGAGCTATATTTATTTCACTTTAATTTAAATGTCATTTAAAGTCTTTTTGGATGTAAAAACTCGTGCTATGATTGCTTTCTCCTTCTTGTCCACTTTGTATTTTTAGGCTCTCACTAAGTCTTTATGACTTACCCACTCTTCCTTTTTCCCCTCAGATTCACAGGTGATTAAGTAGCAGACTTCTTGGGATTTGCTGATCTCCCTAGGAATTTTGTTCATCTTTTGGTAGGCCTCCATTGCATGTGATGGAAAGTATATTTTGGTGACTCCAGTATAATGCAACTATTGGAATAGGGACAGAAATAGATATAGAGTAAACCCTTTATTTTGAGTTGTAGGTGATACTGCTATATAGACATGTTGATGTAATTATGATGTTTTGAGAACTACGATGATTATGAGTTATATTATTATTACTAGTTGATGTATTTGGATATATATCCATGTCAAGGGCCTATGTTGTGATGTGTGGCCTTGATATCTGACTGTTGGATCTGAATATGTGTATATATGATTTCACAGGTGGTTCTATATTTTTGGTTTGTCTTGTTTTTAAGGGAGACTCTGCCGGAATTTTGGTAGCCCTATTTATTTGTCTTTATTTGTCTTAGTGTTCAGGCTAGCCAGGCTAAAGAACATGTAGCCTGTGCGTCGGTCACGATCCTAGGATGGGTCGTGACATATATTGAGCTCTTCTGATCAAACAAGTATTTTAAACTCTTGTGATCACTAAGTACATCAAACTTGGCCCTATAAAGATAATGTCTTCATATCTTCAAGGCAAACACCACAGCTGCTAACTCCAGATCATGAGTAGGATAGTTCCTTTCATGAGTCTTCAACTGTCTTGAGGCATAAGCTATAACTTTCCTTCCTTGCATCAATACACAACCCAATCCTTGATGAGATGCATTACAGTAAACCTCAAAAGGTTCACTAGGATTCGGTATCACAAGGACAGGCGAAGAAGTCAACCTTTGCTTCAATTCTAGAAAACTCTGCTTACACTCTTCGGTCCATGCTAATGGTTGGTCCTTGCGAGTGAGTTGAGTCAATAGTGCTACTATCTTAGAGAATCCTTCTATGAATCTCCGATAGTATCCAGTTAACCCAACAAAACTTCTAATCTTTGTCGCTATCTTAGGACGTTCCCATTACAAAATTGCTTCTACTTTAGATGGATCTACTGCAATCCCTTTAGCTGAGATCACATGACCCAAGAACTTCACTTCTTCAAGCCAAAACTCACACTTAGAGAGCCTTGCGTACAATTAATTTTCTCTCAAAATCTCCAACACAGCTCTTAAAGGTTCTTCATGCTCTTCATGAGTACGAGAGTATATGAGAATGTCGTCGATGAACACAACAACAAACTTATCCAAGAAGGGATGAAAAATCCTATTCATGTAATCCATGAATATAGCAGGAGCATTTGTCACTCCAAAAGGCATGACCACATACTCATAATGTGCATACCGAGTTAGGAAAGCCGTCTTCGGTATATCCTCATCTTTCACCCTTATCTGATGATACCCCGACTTCAAATCAATTTTTGAGAAAATTGTTGCCCCACGCAACTGATCCATCAAATCATCTATCCTTGGCAAAGGATATTTGTTCTTGATAGTGAGCTTATTCAACTGGTGATAGTCAACACATAATCTTGAGCCACCATCTTTCTTCTTGACCAATAACACAGGTGCTCCCCAAGGGGAAACACTAGGTCTGATCATTTCCTTCTCAAGCAAATCCTTAATTTGTTTCTTCAATTCAGCTAATTCAGCTGGTGCCATCCTATAAGGAGTTATTGACACTGGCCTTGCACCTGGAACTAGTTCAATGGCAAACTCAACCTCTCTTTGTGGAGGCAAGCAAGGTACTTCTTCATGAAAGAATTCAGGAAAGTCTCTAACAACGTCTATAGACTTCAAATCAATATCACCCTTGACTCCCAAGAAAGAAAGGACCACAAAACCTGAGGCTCATTCTTTTAAAGAAACTTGTTCTTGCTTTGCAGAAATAAAATCAATATCTTCATGATCGGGAAATAGAAGAATCTTTTGAGCATAATCTATAAGAATACGATTGGAGGATAACCAATCCATTCCTAAGATTATGTCCAATTTAGTCAAAGGAAGACAAATCAGGTTGACCTTGTAATTACGTCCACTAACCACAACAAGACATCCAATACACACTAAAGAAGCTGCCATAAGAGTGGCCGTAGGAGTAGAGACAAGCAGATCAAACAATAAAGGACATGTAGACAACTTCAATCTTTTCACACAATCAAGAGAAATGAAAGAGTGTGTAGCTCCCGAATCAAACAAAACAGATAAAGAGTTACCGGATATCTCACACACACCTTGGATAAGATCATCATATTTGGAGGCTTCCGCTCCACTCATAGCAAAAACTCTTCCAGCTACCTTAGGCTTCTCAACCTTTGGTGCACTTCCTGCTGGTGCAACTCTAACATTAACTTGACAGTCTCTTACAATATGACCGGATTTTTGGCATTTAAAACAAACCATCTCCTTATAAGTACAATGGTTGCTGAAATGTGGACCACCACACTTGAAGCATCGGATGCCTTGAGCTCCTAACTGAGCTACAATTGGACTTCCCCAAGGCTGCTGGGGTATGAAATAAGGTTTCTTCTGAAAACTTCCCTTCCTACTAGCAGAGGATCCATCACCATGAGTCCTTATCACTCTACTACCACCCTCTAGGAATTCCACAGTCTTTGCCTTCTCTACCAATGCAGGAAACTCCCTAATAGCCATAGGGATAACCATTCGCTTCACCTCTTGCTTCAAGCCTTCTTCAAATTTCCTACACCTCCAAGCTTCAGTAGTAGCTTGAGAATAAAAACGAGCTAAGTGTTCAAGCTTAGTCGCATTCGCATATTCATGGACCGTCATGTTGCCTTGCTCCAACTTCATGAATTCAGCTTCTTTTTCATACCTAGCACTATCTGGAAAATATTTTCCCAAAAAGCGCTCCCTAAAGTTTCCCCAAGTGAGGGGTTCTCCATGTGCTTCCATCATTTGTCGAGTTCCATGCCACCAGAACTCTGTTTCATCAGCTAACATGTATGTGGTATAAGTAACCTTCCTATCTTCAGGACATGCCATTGCCCTAAAGATCTTCTCCAACGATCTAATCCAGTGATCAGCTACATCTGGGTAGAGTCTCCTTTAAACTGTGGTGGATCATTCTTCTTGAATTCAGCTAACCCTTGATATTCAAGTGGAATTGCTGCTTAAGTTGCTTGGGCAGCAACTCGGGTGACCTCAAGCTGTGCCAAAGCTGCTTGGTGTTGATGAGCCATGGTGACACTCTGCTGTTGCATTGCAGCTGCCATCACCTCTATAGCATGGGCCATTTAGGCCATATCAGATGGAGGAGGAGGTCTAGGTGGTGTCACCATCCTAACATAGGACTAAACCAAGTTAGAGAATAACCTTGGCTAAAGCCTTCTACTCATCATATCAATCATACACAACAAAAACAAAACAGACCTATCCCCATAGGTTTGTTCAAAAGATACGAACAACTCTGATACCACTATTGTAACGACCCATCTTCGTTACAAATTTTTTATACTAAAGCATTTTGTTAAATATAATTATATGAAACTACCTAGAAATTTTTTCATATTTAACACACATATATATGTACATCATCATATCATAAAAGTATTAGGTAAAGCTTTACAGAACTTAAATATATATGTGCATACAATACCAAAAATAATCCTCTTGTAGAGGACATTCATCACAATCTAATTATTTATACATATGTATATAAGAACATATACAAAAGGAGGGATCTCATCCCATCTTCCACATATACATCCGCTTCAATCACGAGCGGTCTGAGAACCTATAACATCATCTATATCTGCTCCCGTGCCAACCACACGATCATTGCAGTAATACAACACAAATACAAACACAAAAGGCAAGGGTAAGCTTATTTATACAAAGATCATAGATATACAAAGGTATAAGATTTACTTAAAGGAAAACCAGAATAATTCAATAGTAAATTAGATAACCTCATACAATAACACACACATCAATCTCATATGCCATTTCATTATGAAATGTCTGCTGACTAGACTCCATGGAGATTTCTACAACTTTTGGGCGGTCCTCATAGGCCCCATCCCCTACCATGGTCTCACCTTTGACCATTCAGGGAGTCCTTTGAGCTACCCTGTGGAGGAAGTATGGATTTAATCGAATATAGATAAGTGTGGGTATTGACTTACCTCTGTAAGGCTGGCAAAACCTTACATCTATAGGAATTCACCCATTTGGCTATTCTATAGGCCCACCGTTGGCCACCACGAAAACCTCTGGCACTAGGTTAAGAGCCTACCTAGCACCCTTAACTTACGTGCCTACTCATATGCAATGTCATGTAACAAGCCAAACAACTTTGATTGCCACAAGTTCCCTTTATGTTATAAATTCACCATTTTTCTCAAATCATGCTTATGAACCCATCCAGCAGTTCAATAAGTTCAAGTAAGGCATTCTCACACCTTGAATCCTTACTCACAACACAACACCAAATAATCTCAAGTAAGGTATTCCCACACCTTGAATCCTTACTCACAACACAATACCAAATTTTAACAAAATGTGAATTTCCTAACATAGTTCTAGAGCTTTTGTGGACATCCTCATCACACCCATACCATAGCAATAATTCAATTTAAAATAAATTTGAAAGCCATTTTATAGTGTAGAAAATGAATTCTAGCTTAAGCGCCACCTTACTCTCGCTTAAGCTAGAATTTCATAAATTAATTACTCACTTCCAGGGTTCCTCGCTTAAGCTAGGATTTTCCTCGCTTAAGCTAGGCCTCGCTTAAGCTAGGATTTCTGGTGCTTAAGCTAGGACAGCTTTCTGACCAAAAATGTTCTCTGTCCCCTGTTTCGCTTAATCGAGAACCACGTTGTTCTTAAGCGAAACATGGTTGTAGGACCTCGAAAACATGCTTAAAACTTCTCAATGGCTACCAAATTCATTCCAATTTGAATTTTACATCAAACATAACATATATACATCATTCCACACTAAAAAACAACATTCCAAGCATAGAATATACAAATAAGCATTCAATCATATTAAAGCTTGCCTTACCTAAACTTTTTGACTCAAAACCTTGAGGAAGAAGCTAGGGAGGAGACTTGATGATTCAAGAATGATCTCTACTCAACTTTGGCTATGGAATCAACTAGAGGAAACCTAATCAACATCAAAGTAAGCTCCAAACCAAGATTTCTCTCATATATTAAAATCTAATCAAAACCCATTTCTCATGCTCTTGAGAGGAGATGAGAAAGAAATTAAGACATCAAGAATTGAACTTACCAACTTGAAATCAACTAAGGAGGCTCTAGAGAAGAAGAAATCAAGCTTCAAAATGATGTAGGAATTTCACCAACTCAAGAGGAAGAGAGACTTAGAGAGGAAGGAAGATAACAATGAAGGAAATGGAAGAAACGCGACGCTTGGCACATTTAAGTTTTGAGATTTGCATGAAATTTTGCTATTTGCCCCCACCCTTCCTATAAGGACACCCCTTTCTCTTGTTTTTTTCTTTCGTACAACTCACGGAACTCACGTAAAAGTCCCAAAAATCTCACAACACACACTCTATGTCCAACATCTCATGAAAATCTAACATTAACACTATTGCACTAAATAAAACATAAAACTTAGGTTAATTATTATATCAATTAACATAATTTAAATTAGTTTGCTCTTTTATTATTAATTAAACACTTAATTATACAATTAGAAAAAACTACAATGTTACATATTTCCTTACTCTGACACAAGTATTGGAAATGAAAAAAAAATATTGTTTATCAATAATTAATAATAAGTTTAATTATTCATAAAACTTTTTTTTAAAAAATTACTACGTAGTAACTTAAATTATTAATATACATATCACAAAAAAAAAATTAATTTAATACAATATCTATTAATATATTGATAAACAACTGAAATTAAAATTAATTTAATATGATTAAAATCTCTTTTTAAAAAGTAAGATCAATTTAATATGGCTAAATATAAATCTATTATCAATTACATGTTTAATTTATTTAATGTATTATTTATTCTATTATTCTATTACGTGTTAATAAATTATTATGTTTCCTTCCAACAAAATATTATGTTTCCTTAAATATTGATTAATACTATACTATTCCCTTAAATATTTTAAACAACTATCAATTATATTATTGAATTATTACGAACAGAGATTCTTAATACTTTTTTTATTGGTCTTACCTTTTTTCACTAATTTATTTTTAATACCATATTTTCCTTTTTAAAAATTATAATTCACTTAAAAGTTTTTAATTTGTTTTTATTTTTAATATATTACAAATTCAAATAGTGATTTTTATTACTTTTGATATTATTAAATTAAATATTTCAATTTACTAATTTTGATTGTTTGTAATATAATTTTGATTTGATTATACAGAATATAAATATAATTTAAATAATTTATTTTAATATACCACCAACAATGATTTTGTCTTCAAAAGATGAATATTGTACTTTCCTTTTTAAAATATTTAATTGTTATTATAAATGTTTAGCACAATGAATTCAAACCATGCAATTTTAGATTTTGCAATAAACTTCTTCTGTTCTACGTCACGTCTTTTATTTTTTATTCAATTACAGACATTGATATTTAAAAGAAAAGAATGCAAGCCAACCATGATTCCACTCTACATTTACACCATATGAAGATATTTTCAAAGCAAGTAGAGAATACAAACTTATTTGGTAATATTACAAACTTTATTTTTTATCATCATATTTTTAGTCTACGTTGAAATTGATATCAAAAAATTTAAGGAAAGTTGATTGAAAAATGTGATGACAAAATCTCTTATGTTGTCATGGAGTTAGACAATTTTCGGTGAGTATTTTTTTATACCTTGGTTTTTTTAATTTATTTTCTAATGAGCAAGGTTTCATTCATATGCTAAAAAATAGAAAATTACAAACTATAAATTTTATTATCATTTTTTTAGTATGTATTAAATTTGGTATCAAATAATTTTTTTCATATGTAGATGTCATTGGAGTATTGCCTTTAAGATGATTGAATATAAACATGATGAAAAACCAAAAAACCTCTTATGTTGTTATGAAAATAGACAATATTCGATGAGCATTTTTGTATACCTTAGTTATTTCAATTTGTTTCCTAATGAGCAACATTTTATTTATTTGTAGAAAAAGGAGAAAACCTGATATAGACTTTGTATGAATTGATTATAGATTTTTTTTTCAATAATATAAAGAAATTAATAAAATTACCAATATAATTTTGTATGTAATCCAAAAAAATTATTCCTTCAAATTTACCTGTGCATTGCACAGGTACTATCTAGTATATAATAATATTTATTAATAGTATCAAGACCAAACTATATAATATAAAAATATTATTCATAGTAAATAGGAAGAATGTAATACAAAATGTTTATTAATAGTAATTTAAAAATATGTTTTCAGATATGGTTTGAAATGTTTGTAATAATATTTATTGATAATATTAAGACCGGGTGTATATAACATTCTAATCAATATATTATCAAACTTTCACTGGAAAAAAAAATAAAGTTTAATGATCATGCTTTGACAATGTAAAGTATTCAATCATAAATCATTATTGATATGATTTTTAAAGTAATTATCATAAAAGTCAACAAGCTTACCATAAGTAATGAATTATGATTGGATGATGGAATAAAATTACTTTACACTATAAGTGCATAGCCTATTTTTTTAAAAAAAATATATTTGATATTATAAAGACTTAATTGTAATTTTTACTTCAAACTTTTTATTTTATGGCAAATTTTACCCCAAACTTTTTTAAAAAGTTACAAATTTTACCTTCCACAGTTTTGCTAACGTGACATGCTAAAATAATTGTATTTTTTACCCCTAATTTTTTTTACTTTTTTGGCAAATTTTACTACGCTATAAGTGCATAGCCTATTTTTTTTAAAAATATTTGATAATATAAAGACTTAATTACAATTTTTACCCCAAACTTTTTATTTTTTGGTGAATTTTATCCCAAACTTTTTATTTTATGGTGAATTTTACCCCAAACTTTTTTAAAAAGTTACAAATTTTACCTTCCACAGTTTTGCTGAAGTGACATGCTAAAATAGTTTTATTTTTTACCCCCAATTTTTTACATTTTGGCAAAATTTACCCTTAATTTTTCCATTTTTTTGGCAAATTTTACCCCCCATTTTTTATGCTTATGTCAACATGCCACATTAGCACAACATTAGAAGGTAAAATTTGTAACTTTTTAAAAAAATTGGGGGTAAAATGTGCTAAATTAATTGCTAGGGGTAAAATTTGCCAAAAAATAAAAAATTGAGAATAAAAATTACAACTAAGCCTAATATAAACCATTGGTGCACTTGTACTGTAGCTTGATGCGATCAATTGCTACAGTGCAAGGTACATCATCAATTTTATCATAGTTATGAAAATCGGACCAATTTGACCAGGAACTAGTTTTTTTTATCATAGTTTCCATCATCACTTTTATCATAGTTATAAAAATATAACCTTTCTTTTTATTATTAATTATGTGTTTGATGATGGAATATAAAAAATCTAGTTCCTGTTTGATGATGGAAACTATGATAATATTTTGTTTTCTGAATAGGGGTAACTATTTTTTTAAGAGCAGTGCTATATCTTTCTACAAATCATTCTAGTACCTTTTATGATAAGTATTAAATAAAAAGTAAATACATTTAATGTCTTGAAAATATAAAACACATTTAAAATTACCATAAAAGAGTAGTTGGAGGACGGAGTAGGATGATTTATAATTATTCTATTTTTTCTTAGATCATGACCAATTTGAATAGGGATAACATTTCTTTTTAGAGTATTGCTAACCAGTATCCTAAGATTAAAGAATTAAAAGTAAAATATATTTATTATAAAATTTATAGAAAAACACAAAAAAATAATGGATAATGCAATTAATCTTTTAGTTTTTAACCAGTATTATGGGTAAAGGTTAGCGTTTGTCTTCTTTCTATTATGACTTTTTTTTTTCTTTCTTTTATTTATTCGTGACATGACATTCGCGGTGAACATTCTAGGAAGTCATAGCCTATTTATAATAATTTGGTCTCTCATCAGTCATTAATCATCCTCTTTGTCGTTGAAGCCATCTCCATGACGATCATGAATATGGTGAGCCTGAGACTCACCCCTCCTCCTACCCCAGGGCCTTATCTCATGCGGAGCCGCTCGAATCCTAACCCTAACCTCAACCTCAACCTCAACCTCAGCGCTTCCCCATTCTCATCATCAATGACAATCAGAGTGAGAGCCTCTTCTTCCTCCTCCGCCTCCTCCTCACCGTCAAGCGAAAAGGAGCGAAGCCTCTTGAAGTCGGTGGTGAAAGGCAGCTGCTTTGCTATTTTTTCCGCAGCGTTGTTTCTGAGCGGCTTTTATACGCCGGTCATCTACCCCAGGGTGCTCTCCTTAATGGAAAGCGAAAGGGACAAAGACAAGGCTGTCTTGAACGGTGTACTCGATCTGTTGATCGACATGGATCCGGAGGAGGAGCAGGAGTGGCGCATGCTGAAGGCCGACATGGTCAACTACGACTACGACTACGACGACAACGACCGTGTGTTCCAGAGGATGGAAGAAATCCTCAAGAAAGGACGGCTCTGCGTGAACGGCCTCATGTCGGGGCTGGGGCCTTGGGAACTCAGAAAGTTGCAATCTTTTTCAGACAGGATTCAAAGTGCAATGCACCTCTGCGAAAAACACCAAAAGGACGTCCTCCTCAAATATTTCCAACTTATGGATGCTCAGATCCAACTGAGGCTGTGTGGTAATGTGCTTCCACCATCTCTATTTACTACTCTTCACCAAATTATTCAACAAGACCCCCATGATTTTCGACCATATTGCTGCTTAGGCATCGCATATATAGGCTTAAAGGATCAACAACATGTTCTCGAGCAACTCGATAAGTTCACCAGCCTTGTTCCCCGTGATCATCCTCATAAGGACACATTTGAGGAATATCGTAGTCTGGTTGAGATCTATTTGTCTCTTTTTGAATAAACTTGAGAGGGAGGGAGTGAGACAGTAATAGTATTAGGGGCTTAGGTTATATTATCAATGCTCATATTTCCATTCCATCCATGGAAACAACAAAGTAGAAACTCATGTGTACAGGGAATTGGACTTTGTTATGCTTTAGTGGAATTAACGCTCTTCAACTTTTAAGTTACTAGTATTTTTTTTTTTTTTTTTTTTTATCTTTTGTTAGACCTAATATTTTTTTTTTTTATAATTGTTTCTTATGAATTGAGGTTTTTCGTATCAATGTGTTGTTTAGCATTGATGACATGGAGCATCATGCTTTCTTAACCCCAGATTTTTGTGTTACTTATTTCGAATTTACTTACTAACTTCGTCTTCTCTATCTAATAAATACCTTATGAGGATAGAAAATGACTAACTGTTTACAGAGATGTCTTGGTGATGTTATTTACAAATTCCTCTGATGTTAATAGACATAAAAGTAACTATGAATTTGTATTTACAATAACTTAGCACTTTGGATCTTCACATAAGGTTTAATGGTGTTGTTGGCTACTTCCCATGGTCGTCACTTGTTTAGTTATTTACATATAAATCTTCTTGAGTTATTTACACTTGTTAACTTATTCACATAAGTTTATAATCTCCTCTTTGATTAAACGACCATGTGTAAGATGATTGATGGGAAACACCCAAACTTAGTTTCGAAAAGGACTTGCAATTAGTAGATGGCATCACAGGCACAACACACTGTATTCTTCGTATCCATAATTAAAGACCCGTTCCTCAACCCAACTATTAATACCCTAAATAACATAATATTTACCCTTGGCCTTAGATGTTCACGTTTGTTTACTGGCTACTGCCAGGAAGTACCAGTGAGTAACACATACTTCTTTCCACTTTTTCATATCTCAACCTTGAAGCTTATCAACCAACAGCCAGAACAAAACCATTGTAGGAACTAGAAAGGTTTTTTCTGTCTCATATATACCAGGTGTGGTCCGGAATCCAACCTCCTAAAAATACAAACAAAAGTTTAAAAAGTTTTTATTTCTATCTAAAAATATTGGCAGAGGCCTAAGACTAACCACAGATAAGGTGTGCTTAACTATTTATGGAGCAGTATTTTCGATGGTAAGGATCTCTCTCATTCTCATTGGGTTGAGTTAATCTACAAATTGGAATACGATCTTGATTTTTGTCTCTGGATAAACCTGATTGTGCATCCCAAAAAGTGACACTATATGTATTTTCTGAAGACAGGTGACTCCAGCCCACTTTGGTGATGAACTCATTAAAAATTTCTTAGCCTTGCACAGATCAGTAAGCTTAATACTCACCACATTCTGCATATAAGCTCATTTTTTTCCTATGATAACCTGTATACCATGTAATTGACATATTCTGTATTTAGACAATACACTAGACAATATTTCATTTTCTAAATTATTGAGTTGGACGATTGAATTGTATGTTAATTTGCAGGTAGCAGTAACAACTCATGTGATTGCAAATATTTTAGCTTCTTTATTATCGAAAGGTTTTGGAATTTCTACTGAAAAACAGGAGGATGATGGAACCCTCAATACTTCTGGAGATGCAAGTGGGACAGGCATGGGAGAGTATGTCGGATTAAAGGATATCAGTGATCAGATTGCTGATGAAGATCAGCTGCTGGGAACACGCGAACAAGTTAGCTTTTGAGCTTATTTATTTTACTGATTTGGTAAGATTTCTCTCATATATCTGATTTCTGTATAATGTTGTCATGTCAATGCTGCAGCAAAATGAAAAGCAAGATGACTCCAATGAAGTGCCAAGTAGCAATAATACAGGGATTGAGATGGAACAAGATTTTGAGGCTGATGTACAGAGCCTTAGTGAGGACTCTGGTGAAGATGATGATATTGATGGTGAAAATGGGGAACTTGAGCCTGAAATGGGACCCACTGGACCAGACAGTGAAGCTGTGGCATAGAAAGTTTGGGATAAGAATGAAGATGAAACTCCCAATGATACAAGAGAGAAGCATGAATCTGGACCTTCAGTTGAGGATAGAGACGAAGGCAACCGAGAATTAAGAGCCAAGGATGACTACCATCAATGAACTTGGGGATGGTAATTGAGATGATGGTGATGCCTAGGATGATGAAACTGCAAATCCGAATGACGTAGGTGATGGAGAGAATGGAATATGGACAAAGAAGCAGCATATTCAGAAACTACTGGGTTGAAGCCCCGATGAGTTGGATCAAACTTCTGACATGGATATGGATTTGGATGTAAAGGAAGGTGCAGATCTAATGGAAGAGGGAGAACCTGATGCGCAAGGTAACTTAGCTGATAATGGAAATGATGGGAAGCAGGATGAAGAGACTTGCTGATGAAGTTACCTTTATTACTGTGTTGATACTCTTTCTAGGATCTTATTTCTTATTCCAATCCCACTCTTATTCTTATTTGTTACCTTCATTACTGTGTTGTGTGGGAGTGAAATTGGCCATCTGGGTCACCCAGGAAATCTTGTAACATGGATCAAAAATTGATTTTTTTCATTATTGCCTCATTGGGTATTGTGTGTTTGATTCTCACATGTGGGTTTGGAAGCTAACATGATTGGGAACAATTGAATTTTTGTTTTGACTTTGATTTGATGTTTCTTTGGTTGCAGGATTGCTAGGAGTAGCAGCCAACAGGTGGAACACTAATGCTTTAAATGATACTCTTTCTATTTTAGTATTGTAATGTTTGCATTTGAAAATGTTTTGGAGATTGGTAAGGGTGAATCCTTATTCTATATCTATATTTTTTTTTTGTCTATTTTCTTTGTTGCATGCTTCCTCTGAAGTGTTCTTATTTTTCCTTTCTTTTTTCCCCCATGTGGTTCCAGATTCCATCTTGGTTATGGTCATCCAGGATGGAGTCATTTCTTTTTCTGCCATTTCTTTTTCTATTCCTCCTTGAAGTATAGGTGATGCACTTGAATATCAGAAAGAAAAAATTAAAGTATCTGGTGATCTGCAGGAGGAAGATAACAGATAGAAGCAGGGTGAAATGGAAGATGATAATGCTGATGAGTATGGCTGTATTTCTGAATTTGAAAAGGGGACAACTCAAGCTTTGGGATCTGCAATATTGGAGCAGGTTGATAGAAACATTAATGGTGGTAAGTTTGATAAAGAGAGCCTTGCTGGAGAAGATGCAGAGTTGCAGTTTGAGAAGGAAAAATCAGAAATGAATTCTGTAAGTAATTCTTCATTGATCCCCAAAAATGAAAAAAGGGAGCAACTGAATATGTCATCCATGGAGAAGTCACAAGATGATGGATCAGTAATGCCTATTACTAGTGAGAATGTTGATCTTGAAAATTGTCTAGAAGATTTGGTTTCTTTCAGGAGTTCATACGTGAGTGAGAGCACATATAATCTAAGCCAGCCTTCTCTGCATGACAAAGACTTGGGTAAAGGCCAAGATCCGTACCTGATTATGTGAAAGATAATGCTACTACTCTCTGGAGAAGATTCGAACTTAGCACAAGAAAATTTTCTCTTGAGTTGGCTGAGCAATTGCACCTTGTAATGGAGCCCACTGTGGCCAGCAAGCTCCAAGGGGATTATAGAACTGGCAAAAAGGATAACTATGAAAAAAGAGTAGACGATTTATTCTTATAAATAGTGGTAGACCTTGTTTGTAACACTTGTTGACGAAATATTGGTGATTATTTTACCATGTTTTTCTTAAAAAAAAAAAAACACAATCTCAGGTAATTCCATACATAGCAAGTTTTGTTTTTGATCAGCCAAGGAAAGATATATAATATAAAGGGGTACCCCAACCCATATTACAAACGATACTATAGTGCTTGTCTCTTCCAGAGAATTACAGACCCGCAAACCAACTCCCCTCCCATCCCATTACATTTGCTTAGCACCTCTGTATTCATAACATAATTACATTCTACCTTATCAGATAAATTAAGAACCATAATTATGCCAAAATACGTATAGCTAGCTGCCGAATTCCATACATAGCAAGTGATTATAGTAAAGATAGAATATGGCTGAGACGGACCAGTCCCAACAAACGTGATTATCTAGTTGTGATAGTGCATGTTTGGATTTTCGTCCAATATGCAGTGGCGCGCATTCTGAGACACATCCAACGGACGAACGCAGAAGATATTCCCTTGATCCTTTTGGAAACGCCGTTCTGGAGCTCTCAAACAGAAACTCAAACATACCTATAGCTGTTGATGATTCACATAGTATGTCAGAGAGTTGCTGTGGTGTTGTTGCTATTGAAGCTTTGGTTACAGTATGTCGTGCTGTTTCTCAAATGGAAATGGGATGCTTGGCTGTTTATATGGAAAAAAAAGGAAGCATAATGTTATTGCATGACGTTGATAGCTCTTTACTGGAGAGGCTGGTGTTAAGGTTGGCAGGATTAGCAATTTAACATAATTTGCCTTTTTTTTTTTATTGACATCATTATGCATGTGTTAAATAAATATGTTTGAGAGGATCTAACTGTTTGTTTTGGCTGAGGAGCAGATGTTCTCCAATTTGACCTTCAAGCAAGAGAATACTATTGCTGATAAGCCAGTTGTTGATCTATTGAAGTACTTACATAACAAGCTAGATGCTGTAGTTGCAAAAGCACGACTTCCATCTGGACGTTGCACAGTGATTGTACAGCACTACAGTTCAGTGTACAGATGCTGCTTCTTTGACTAATTAATATATGTTAGCTGTGCATTCGATGAATCGTAGACTCGTAGTAACAACTAACAAGTGTCTTTTCTACCAATTTTTGTAATATGTATATAAATAGTGATAGTGATTGTGGATTACTGCAATTGATGTCTTGAGCAAGTTGTCTTTTCTATCAATTTTGTAATTTTGTATAATACCAATATATCGAGTCACCTTAGTTTTGTCTCATACATAATGAGTCTTGACCGGATTTTAACTCTTAGTAAATGACTATATCAATATTTTAGGTTGTGAAGGGACTAATTAAATTCGTCTTAACACATCCTATGAACATATCTAGTGATAGTATTATTAGCAATGTTGTACTGTTAATTCATATTGATTAAACTAATCTTTTTTTTTTATTCAGTGGAAAGAAACAACAAAAGAAACTACCCAACGCTATCACTGACTAGAGAAGCGTTGAGAGTAGAAGGAGGCTGGTCCCAAATACAAAAATCTTGGAGTTGACGCACTCCAATATTAGCAAGACAGTGAGCCAATATATTCGCTTCTCTGTTTACATAGACGATCGAGAAGGATCACTCCCTGCATGCGAGCTCCATGATCTTCAAAACCAGATACGCATATGGATGAAGAAGGGGGCAGGACTTGTTGTTCACGATCTCCACAAGATCTTTGTTGTCAGATTCACAACAGATGGTTCTGAAGCCGTTATTCCAAGCAACAGACATCCCATGCAGCAAGGCTAAGGTTTCCGCTTTAATAACATCTCCGGTGCCATCAAAGGTGGAGAAACCCACCTTCCACTTAGCATTATGATCACGAATAACTCCTTCGGTACCAATTCGGGATGAATGACGGAGGTAGCTGCCATCAACATTAAGTTTGCAATGGCTCATGGGAGGGGGGACCCAGGTTGGGATGCACAACGGGGGAGGGTAACTGGCCCCAAATTCACAACCAAATATCATGTCCTCATTCAACAGGTTGATATTTTTTACAACATAAGTAATATCCCATTTATCTTCATAAAAAATCCGGTTATTCCTCCATTTCCAGATCCACCAAACCGCAGATGAGAATAGTAAGCCAGTATCTTTCCTCAAATTAATCTTTAACCATGCATAAACATCCTGCGACAAGAAGTCAGGTTGGGAAAGGAACCCAAGTCTGAGCCAAAATTCCTTTGCATGCGGACAGTCACGTAGACAATGGAGAAAATCCTCATTCACATGAGAGCAATGCTGACAAGCTGGTGAAGTTGCCATGTTGCGGTGATGCCTAACAGAATTGGTAGGCAGCGAGTTATGGAGAAGAAGCCATAACATAAGTCGAATTTTTTCTGGAATCTTTAACTTCTAGAGCCATCGAAAATAATTATTACTTGTTCCCACGGAGTTGTGCTACTGGGATTTCAGCCACTCATAAGCTGAAGACGCTGAGTAGATACCATTAGTGGTTTGGCTCCAAACCCACGCATCCGAGACATTAGGGTCTAGAGTGCACTCCACGTTCTAGAAATTCTCATGGAAATTTTGAGGGATAAAGGATCTCAACTGACTGAGATCCCACTTGCCTTCCCTAATGAGGTCAGCCATGCAAAGATTAGAATCTTCAATATGGATAAAAGGAACTTGGTGGCACACGTAACCATCCTCAAACCAGTCGCCAAACCATACTGACGTGCTACCATTACCCAACCTGAATTTCAGTCCTTCTTTCAGTGCATTTTTTGCATTGATCACTCCTCGCCAAATATAAGAGTCACCAGGCCCACTTTTAGCACTAAGAACATGATTATCCTTGAGATATTTATGCCCCAAAACCTGGACCCAAAGGGCATTCTTATTGGACACCAAACTCCATATGAGTTTCCCTAAAAGAGAGATATTCATGGAATGTGTGTCTCTAACCCCAAAGCCTCCATCATTCTTGAAGGAAGAAACTGTGTTCTAATTGACCAAGTTGAAACCTCTTTTATCTCCCGAAGATGACCATAGGAAGTTCCTAACAACTCTGTCCATCTCAGCACAAAGAGTTTTTGGCAACCAGAAAATTTGCATGGGATAAATAGGGAGAGAGGAGGGGACGGATTTCACCAAGCAAAGTCTCCCTGTTCTATTCAGCAGCCTACCCTTCCAAGAAGCCAAACGCTTATGAATGTTCTCAAGGATGAAGCCAAAGGAGTTTTCCGAGACTCAACCTTTCAGTAAAGGAAATCCAAGGTATTTCCCTAGATCCCGAACCACACTTATAGAACAAAGAGAGTGGAATTTGTTCTTGACCAAAACACTAGTCCCGGAGGAGCACATAATCTTGGACTTGAGAAAATTAACCTTCAAGCCAGATTTAGCACAAAAATTATTCAGAACAGAAGAGATAATCCTAGCATGGGATTCTTTCGCCCTACAGACAAAAGAATATCATCTACAAATAGAAGGTGAGATAAGTCAGGACCCCCCTTGGAAACATTAACAGGTAACCAATCTCCTTTGTCTACTAGCTGTTGGATGTGTATAGAAAGCTTCTCCATACACAACACAAAGAGATAAGGGGATAAAGGATCCCCCTGTCTTAGACCACGGGAAGGGGAAAAGCTCTCCGACTTGGAACCATTCCAAATAATAGATAAGGAATTAGATTTGATACACCACATGATAAGCTTGACAGTAATATGTGGAAAATTAAAACTCAGGAGTACCTTCTCTAGAAAATCCCACCTGACTCTATCATAAGCCTTTTCAAGATTAATTTTGAAAGCAACAGCCCTTTCCTTAGCTTTAGATCGATGCATATAATGGATCACCTCCTGAGCAATAATGACGTTATCGGACGTACCTCTGCCAGGAATAAAGCTTCCTTGAAGAGGACTAACAATATCATCCAAGAAAGGCCTCAATCTCTGAACCAGAACCTTAGAAATAATTTTATAGACCACATTGCACAAGCTAATAGGTCTAAAGTCTTTGAACTACTTGGGATGGTCAATTTTAGGAATGAGAACAATGAGGGTTTCAACCAACCTCTCCTCAAAGAACCCATTACTAAAAGCATCCCGAACAAGGTTCCAAATATCATCATGCACAATCTCCTAATATTTCTTGAAGAAAAGAGGTTGGAATCCATCCGGCCCAGGGGCTTTGCTAGACTTCATACTCATGAGAGCTTTCCTCACCTCTTCTCTAGTAATTGGAGCAATGAGTGTATTTCTAGCTTCCTCATAAAGTTGGGGGAATATTTGTTCATGGAAAGGGGCATCATTTTGATTCGTAGGAAGGGAAAAAATATTCTGAAAATAATTTCTAGCTTCCTCCTTCAAAATATTAACATCAGAGCACCAGCTACTGTTCTCCAAGAGCAATTTATGCACAATATTTCTTCTTCTCCGCACAATGGTTTGGGTGTGGAAGAATATGGTATTTCGATCTCCAGATTTGATCCACTCTTCTCTGGACTTCTGGAACCAAATGCTTTCTTCCTGGTGGAGAACCTCTCTATATTCAGCTTGGAGATCAGCTTCCAACTTCAAGAGGCCTGAGGAAGGGTTCCAATCCAACTCCTTATGTAAACCACGAAGTCTGGCTTCCACCCGTCTTTTCCTGCGAAAAATATTCCCAAAAATATTTATGTTGAAATAATTGGATTTAGTTCTTACCATATCTAGCTTGTTGCTAATAGATTGGTCACTATCGTCCCAAGCACCATGAACAAGTCCTTGAAACTCAGGATGCTGCATCCAAGCCTCAAGAAATCTTCACGGTCTACCATTCTTCACCAATTCCTGGTCATTGAAGTTGAGGAGGATTGGGGAATGGTCTGACTGTATTCTGCAAAGATTGATAGCATGGGCTTGGGGCACTAATCTTCTCTAATTGGGGTCAGCTAGCACTCTGTCCAACCTTTTAGCCATGCAAAACTTCTCGTTCTCCTTCCTGAACCAGGTAAATTTATTGCCTTTCGCCTCCATATCCACCATGTGACATTCTTCAATGACTTTTAGGAACAGATGGGCCCTAGCTGCATTATAGGAACCCCCTTTCACTTCTGATGGGAAAGCAATTTCATTGAAGTCTCCTATCAACATCCAAGGAGACCCAATTTCACGTCTAAGAATTTTCAAATGGTCCCAAAGTTGTTTGCGAACCAAAAAGTCTGGACGAGCATAAATGGAGGAACATGTCCAAAGGAAAGAACCATCCGATACATTAAAGGTAACAACTTGCAGATGTAAATCAACTAATGAAACAGTAAAACTCCTTGTCTTGATCCCTAACACCCAAATCCCTCCTTGGTGCCCATCAGCCTCTTGAATGAAAAGAGCCTCATAACCTATCTTGCTCCAAAAAAGCTTAGATTTGCTAAACTGGCAGTGGGTTTCGTAATGGCAAAAGATGCTGGGGTGATATTTCTTAACCAACTTTTTGGCATATCTGCGTCCATGCACATTAATAGCACCACATACATTCCTGGAGATCATGCTAAAATTTGTGCTATCCATAAATAACCACAAATAAGGAAAGAAATAGGAGAGTGCACTCATTGTGGTCCAGGATCAATCTCTTGAGCAATATCAATCATTTGGTCTTTAATTACCAAATCATGGGAGATCTTCCCCACCACTTTCGGATTTGAGGCTGGTTGAAGAAAATTCTTACCAATTATAACTTTATTGGCAAGCATACTTGCCTGAGAAGTCACATCCGTTTTGTAGCCAATAGATGTCCCCTTAGGCACTGGGGTATTCTTATCTTTGGTACGAGCATGCATGTTGACTTGCTTCCCATGCAACTGAGGTTTTTGAGCTTCCAAATTAACACCTTTTTTTCCCGCAAGGATAGAGTCCTTACGCGCAAGTTTGCGCTCCGGATCCTGAGCATAGTTGTTATGCTTTTTGCCCTCATATTGCAGGGTCGGATCACTAGGAATAAGAGGAGAATCTGCTACCTCTAATGCACCTTTCAAATTCGCATAATTCGATTTCAAATCTTCTTTTGGATTGGAACTATTTTGAGTTTTGTTACCCTTTTTCCTTCTTTGCACAATCATCCAAACTCCATGCATTTGAACGTTATTACTATTATTAACTGCACCATCATTCTCGGCAATAATAGGAGTAACTGCCATATTAACTTCCACATTAATTGCACCCTTCACGGGTAGGGTTTCATCCGTAGCAGGTTGCGCCGTTGCTGTCTCCGGCACGGGATTCTCTGGTTCTAGCGGCTTTTGAGCACAATCCTTACTTCGATGGTCATAGTGCCCGTAGACACCACAAAGCATGTGTAAACTCTCGTACTCTACATGATACCAATGATCACGAATATTGACACACCCTACAACCGGTTTGCTCAAATTAATTTCAACACACACCCGAGCAAATTTACCACGTTCCGCATTGAGACTATTTGTATCAACCTTGATAGGCTTACCAATAACAGATGCTAGGCCTAGCAGGAAACTCTCATCATAGAAGACCATGTTCAAACTAGGAAATCGAACCCATACAAGAGTACTATCAATGGTGTCAGCTTTCGCAATGAATTCTGGTGACCACGTTTTGACAATCAAATAATGGTCAAATATCATCCATGGGCCTCCACTCATCACTTTCCATCGATCCTCCAGCGAATCAAATTTGACCATATAGTATCTATGGCCAACATCACGCAAATCAAACCCTTGCTTCAGTTTCCACATAGATTTTAATTTCGAGACCATTAGCGGATAACCAATGCTCTTCCCTAGCAATTTGATGACAAGTGCTTCAAACCATGGCTCACAAAGCTCCCTAAAATAGTTATCCTCGACAAAAAAATTTGGGAGAAGAGGGTTCCTATCTACGTATTCAACCTTCAGCAGATTACAAGCAAACAAATCTTTTCTTTCTTTTCGTGCTGATGGTGGCCTACCCACCAGCTTCTCCCGAAAAGAGGTCTTTGGTGAAACCATACCATCGGGGGGATCATCGGGGGGGAGGGGGGCCGAACACCGTGGGAAGGGGATGCAACAAACACAAATTCGTGAGCGTTCATCCTCTCTCAAAGAAAATTAATAATACTATTGATTAAACTAATCTGTAAGTTCTTAAATTATTTTAACAAATTTAAACAATTTTAAAAAAAATCATAATTAGATCGTAAAGCAGATAAATATTTAAAATTGAGAGTAGGGATTCATTAGTAGACCATGAAGTTTGTTAAAATATTCTTGATTTCATTTACAAAATTTAAAAGGATACACTCCTTTTAGAAAAACTCTCAAATAGTTTAAGAATTAGGTGTTAACTAAGTGGCTTCAATAATTCAACAAGAGTGAATTGAATTATATTAAAAATATTTTTGCAAAATAATTTTTCTTAAACTGTGACGAATAGAACTTTTGGAGAAAAATAACAAGAGAAACCCAAATTGACTCGATTAACAAATATAAAAAAATAATAGCAAATCAATTAAACAAGAAAATAAAGCAATAAAAAAGCAGGGTTAGAGAAGAATGCACTACGATTTATATTGGTTCAATCATTTCTTATAACCCATGTCTAGTTTCCAGTTGTATTTGAGATTTTTCACTATTTAATTAGAAGTTGAAGTTACAATGCAACAAGCATTTTACAATCAAGAAAATCTCATTGACAACCTAACTTCGGGACGCTCACTTCACTTTTTAATCATCCACTAGGAAATCTATTCTAGGGTATCATAGGAAAACCTAACCTACAAACTTGAGACACATCTAACTCTCAAAACTCAAGAAAAATCCT
Organism: Pueraria montana var. lobata; assembly: GCA_026413185.1. Taxonomy (NCBI): domain Eukaryota; kingdom Viridiplantae; phylum Streptophyta; class Magnoliopsida; order Fabales; family Fabaceae; genus Pueraria; species Pueraria montana. The sequence continues at coordinate 19,916,883 of CM048648.1, read as the reverse complement.
TTCCTAGAACCACTAGGGAAATCTACCATCAAATTTCACAAACAGGCACATCAAAAACTATAAACCACTCTCAAAGTAAAGATATCACAAATTGAAGCATCATGACTCACAATCCTAGAAAGCATTGGCTCAAAATAGCAAAATACTCTTTATATGCATAAACGATCAAAATCAACATGCTCCATCCACTGCATATCATAAGAACTTTTTTTTATCAGCAAAAAATACACGTGTGTGTGTGTGTGTGTAGAGATAGAGAGAGAGAGAGAGAGAGAGAGAGAGAGAGAGAGAGAAAGCATAAGCTGTGCCATAGAGTTGAGACAACAATCTTGAACATTCAGGATACCATAGCCCATTTTACATAAGCAACACAACAGACCCCACCCCCACAGAAACACTACTACTCAGGTATAACAAGACAATCGATACAAAAGACCAAGAATCTTAGTATATACAGTTAATTACTGCATATAAGAAGATACAAGAGTAAAGACATATCCAACAACTAATGTTTCTAAACAGATCCCAAAACCATATCAGTTTTGCCAATCCTGCCACTTCCACCAACCTTGTCATCACCAATTGAGACCTCCCTTGTAGCACCATATGAAGCCAAGTGTCATCATCAACCAATTACCACCTTGTGCCTATAAACAACCCTGTAACAGCTTTATCCTCATAAGGAACAAACAAAATCAATCATCATAGAATTTTGTTTGTACGCCATTGGCCATTGCTCACAACACCATGTATACATCCAGTAGATACCCGAACCACCTTTGCATCTCTACCCCTGCGAAATGCAACTCCAGCGTAGCTAACAAAACCCGATTGTCCAAAGACCAACCCCTTACCATAATGTAAAATCCCATCCTATCTCCTGATAAAACTCAAAGTGCACAATCTGAGTCATGATGTATATAAGTAGTTCCCAGGATTGGCACTCATAACAAAAAAGAGACATTAAAATTAGGCACACAACTTTTTAACCGCAACCAAGTTGTGAATATCAACCAACACATCTCTATCAAAACATACTCTATTGAATAATATATATTAAGAAGTTGCTTAAATCTAGTTTCTAGAGTCACCTTACATATAAACACAATGGCATATCAAAAGATATATTAAGAAGTTGATTACATCTAATTTCTAAAGAGTCACGTTACATCTAAACATAAAAGCACTTAGATTAGCATTTCCATCCATTCTAACTATAAAACTTGGCTTAAACAAAAAAATTATTGAAATAGGATTCAACTTGAAGATGAAGGTCATTTCCTTTCTTTCCACTGAAACTCGTTGTTATCAAATTGGATGATATGCTTGCATTCCATTCCAAAGAGTTAGGATTCTTCTGAATCCAAGCTCTAATTTTCTTGAACCCAAAGTGATGAAGGTCTCTCTCCACCATTGCAGCAAGGGAAACAGAATGCACTTCACCGTGTTGGAAGGGAAGAGGAAAAGTTAGAGATCTAAGATCTCTAACTTGGTGGGATGATGAAGTTTCAAGACCCATGAGTGACAGGGTTGTTCCTTTAACTTTACATAAAAACTGCCCATATGTTGAGTTGATCAGTCTGGAAAGGGATAGAAGATTATTTGAATTTCTGACAGTAACAGCAATAGCAGCACCATCCCTATCCTTCCATTGAAGTATACTAGGTTGATGATAGAATTCTGACTTCATTTCTCCATTTCCAACCTAAGGGCAAACAAAAAAAGATAGCTATTTTAGCATTTAAGATAGGAAAGTGACAATAAATGAAGATTGCATAAAATAATACCTTGTCCAAAGCAAAGGAATAAAGGTCTTTGCATCTAGCACCCAGTGGCATAACAGTTACCAGGAAATTTTCATGGCAACAATAAGTATAGCTAACTCTCGACAGAGTAAGGGACATTTTGCAATGGTCACTGTCTGTCTGAGTGAAGGCTAGCTCTGTGCCAATGGTATGCTTATCAAATGTATCTTCATACCACAACCTCAACCTCGCATCAATCCCAGTTTGTTTAACTCCAGATTGCTCCAAGCTCTCTTGATTATATGTATTCAAGAAGGGGATAAAGGCACATATATTGCCATGTCCACTCAGCTTCACAGACTTCATGAAAGAAAGAATTATGTAAAAATGATCCAAACCAGTCATCTCCATAATTCTGTTTTTAGTATCTCTAACAACGAAAACAGGTGTCTCCCAGTTAAAAAACCCTTGAGATGTTGCATAAATGTTAGTTTGTGATTTAGATAAACATGCCATCCGCTGTACCTGAAATTACAATTCCACAACATCAACAAACCTAAATAAAAGAAAGACAGACACTTTTTTTCCCTTATGAAGAAGCAAAATATAGCACCTTGCTATAGCAAGTTCAGCTTACAGCACCTTGCAAATTCCAATACAAGATAATCAGGAGGAAATATTTGATATGCTGTGGGGAATTCCAGCACCTCCAACCACATTGCATTTTGCATGGAGGGTGCTTTTGGATAGAGTACCAACAAGAGAGAATATTATGAGAAGAAATATTTTTTTGCAAGATGATGAATCAAAGTGCCCTTTCTGCAAGATTGATAAGGAGACAACTGAACATCTCTTGTTTCAGTGTGTGGTGGCAGAAAATGTCTGGAAGAGCTGGTATAATTGGCTGGGAATACAGGTGGCACTTCCAAAAGATCCAAAAGGAACATTTAATGCAACACAGATTGGGAGTATCAGGGAAACCAAATCAGGTGTGGAGGGTGGTATGGATAGCTGTAATTTGGACTTTGTGGTCACAAAGCAATGGGGTTGTTTTCAAAAATTAGAATGTGGATTGTTAACGGATTTGGCAAGTGCACCAATCGAACAAGTAGTAAATGGATAAGTCAAAGTATCGTTTTCCCAATGGATTTGCATAATATAGGCAGTGTTCACATAGATATTAGCTAGACTGAACTGGTTTTTCACAAGAAAACAGTAAAAACACAAACTTTAGTTGGTTTTGTGGGACTTTAAAACAGATTTAGTGCAGGACAGAAATAAAGAAGATGTTTTTGTGGTTTTTAAAGTAAAACACAGTTGTAGACAGAGGTTAAAAATAGATAAATAAAGATGTTGCAGGGGTTAGATCTCACCAAACTCTACTTTCTTATTACATCAACGCATGATATATATTCCATTTGCATTTAAATGCTAAAATCAGTCAACAAAAACGTTCTCAGCCCTAATCCCTTAGGTGCAGAGAGTCTTAGATTACTTCCCTAAGCCTTGATCCCTCAACAACTTAACGAAGCAACTAGCTTTAAGTCTAGTGACCACAAGATAACCCATGAATTAAGTTCCATTCCTAGACACAAAGTTCATGAGGTATATTGCTTCAGATCTAGACAACAAAAGTGTTTTCCAACAACAAATCATGTTCACGGATCATGCTATGGGTGATCAAGCCACAACAAGCTTTAAGAAAAGAAGCAAAATACTAACATTAAACACAAATATGCAGAATATATATAGATAATATCAAAAGATACAAGAGAGTTTTGAAAATGGTTACATCTAACCCCTTACAACTAAAGAAATCAGCCACTCATGAGCATGAGCAGCTGGAAAATACACATGGAGGGGAAGGAGATAAGGAAGAACACTAAGAACAAGAGAGAGCTTTTCTCTCCAATAAAAATAGTACAAAATGAGCTACAGAGAATGCTCCTGAAAATGTCCCCCCTCTTCATAAATGGGGGTCAGCTCTTTATATACATGTGCAGAATTTCTTCAAAGTGACATTTCGCTCAGCCTGAAAATTTGGCTTGGCTGATTGGCAGTTTCTGCACTTCAACATATTGTTACTGCAAAAGACCCTTCACTGCTTTCAAAAATTCAGAATGCAGCTCCAAAATGTGTTCTTCAACTTCAATTTCCAATTCCTACAAAAAGTGGGCAAAACACTAAGATATAACCATAAAACTATAAAATTAAAGAAATTCTAACTAAACTACGAAATTAACAGAAATTGAGTAATAGCAACTAACATGGATGTGGAATCAATCAAAGATTTGTGAAAGGTTAAAGTGTGGACTTGGTTACAAGCCAAGGTAACAACATTCAAGGTTCCTTTTATTGTATGGAATTCAAATCTGTCTGAGTGCTTACATCTATTAAAGGATTTATAAAGCAATGACAAAGGGGTGAGGGGTCTGGGGTTATGCTTTGTTTTATAGTAATTGATGCTGCAATACAATGATGGTTTTGGATCATGAGTCATACATTTCAGGAAATAAAACAACAGTGGCTGTTATATATTCAGCAGGAATAAAGGATTGTGATAAGTATGAATAGCAGGTGGAGGCACTCACAGAGATAGCAGACACAAGGAATATGTTGTTGGCAAGTGATTAAAGTGTTTTTGCAAGGATGGAATTCCCGGAACTAGTTGCAGGGCCCATGTTTGTGTATTTATTATTGGGGGTGTCGTTGGGGTTGGTATTTAAAAGATGGAGCGGGTATTAAAAAGCTTTATTTGTATTTTTGAAAAAAAAAATCTAGAAATACATCACTTAGTGAATGGACAAAAAATCAAGACTTTAGAATTTAGATTGCAAACTAGGGCACATAGTACATTAATACAGCTTATCACTTAGTTCATTCATCATTTAAATGGTTGAACTTAATTTGTCTTTACTTTATAATTATGTTCAATTAAGCTAATTGACACGAACATAGGTGGTTTTCTTAAATCTCAATTACTTGAAAAGTGAACACTTATAACAGTGAGTTTTTTTTTTCCAATTATTATTATTAATATTTTATTTGCACATGTGCATCTATCTATACTATAAACCTATACTATGAACAAGTCTATACTATAAAGAATAATAATTAATATTTTAATTGATTAGGTGTTGTCTCTTTACACAAATTTAAAATTTACAAAGCTTTGTTTAGGCTTTTACATTTTCGGACAACTGGCCCAACTCAATCACAATTACAATTCACAAATAGCTTTTTTTTTTTTTGACTGCAATTCACAAATAGCTTTTAATAACATAGGCAATTAGGCATGCATGCATGCTGCGCTGACAATGACATTGCCCAAAAAAACCAATGAAGAAACGGAAACAGTAACCTGCTATATAACTGAGGATGAGAAATACGAAGGGAAAGTTTATTCGGGATTTACGTCAACCCTCGAATGCGATAGACAATGCTTTTGGACACAAGTTACAGAGGAATGCTCAAGTAGAAAGATGATTGGCACAAAGTTGCGTTTACAATTTACATCAAGGGGAAGGCAAAGCGGAAAAGATGAAGGGGAAGGCAAGCTTTACAATTTACATCAAATAAGAGGATTTGCCCTAGAGTATCCGAAAATAAAAGGATTGCCGAAATGGGAAATTGCAACGGATCGAATATTTGACTGAAAGGTGAACCATTTTTTAGGGTTATAAACTTTTTGTAGTTTCTGGAAAAAAAATTCAATCTTAGGGTTATAAACTTTTTGTAGTTTCATTGACTAAATATAAGTTTTTGACTGTTCAATGTAAACTATTCCACTCTCTCAAGACTTCCTCTTTTATTTTTTTTAATGATTATTCTCTTTTAATTTGATTGGCAGCTGCAATTCCATGTTAGTGAAAAGATTGGAGTAGAAAAATGCTTAGAAGAAGGCTCTTTGCTCATTCAATTGGCCCAGAATTATAGCTGAGGTATTTTCTGGCCAAACTTTGAGTTGTTTTATTGTTATATTATATATGCTTAATACTTCTATAAATGAATATTTGTGATAGAATTTTTTAGAAGAGGTTTTTTTTTAAGCAAGCTTATAATTAATTAAAATGTAATGTTTTGATATCAGATTTTTGTTGGATGTAATGTAACTATCAATGGCTTTTAGGTTGAGTGGTTTGATAATGTTCATATGGGTGATAGCAGTATCAACGAATGTTTATTTTAATAGGTTTGATAGCATAAATCAAATATTCATATAGTATACATGCATGGAGCACAGGAGAGAAATAGATAAGAGGGTAAACATTCATATAATATACATATAGCACAGGAAATGGTCTCAATGATGTAAAGGAAGAGCATAGAAATAGGCTGCATGCATGAATATAAATTACTTGGTACTCTTGCCTGTGATTTCAATTACTGGTAACTCTATTTTTCACTTTTTTTTTTTCCGCTCAAGCAGGCAGAAGCTGATGGCTCCAGTGAATATAACAATTTGCAGTCTGATTCACTCAACACTACTAAACAAATTATTCAAGACTTAAAAAGAAATAGATATAGTCTTCCACATTGGTGATGATGCCTTCAGAAACTCGAGTCTTAAGATGATTTCCTTCATTATCAAATGGTCCTTCAATTGGGCGTGCCTTTTCCTATAAATGGCGTGTGGCAGGTTATTCAAAAAAATAGATATTGATATTGGGTATTCCATGGTATCCAATTAAATCCTTCACTTAATTTGGGAAGTTCTTTATTTTGAAACATTTTATTCATAATTGTACTTCTGAGGAGTGTGAAAAAGCCATTTTTCTTACTAAACCTAGCCTTGATAGTTCTTCAGAAGTTGGACCTTATGGTATTAATTCAAGGTAAAAGCATAGCACAAGTCCAAAAACCTTATTGCAACAGTTAATAATAATAATAATAATAATAAAAAAAAAAATAAAGACTTATTGCAACAATGAACTAATTGATAGCTAAATAGACGAAGTTGGAATTTTATTGCCATAGATTGTCACTTGTCAGAACTTTTTCGACAAAAGGATGTTGCAATGCTTATTTCCTCTTAGATGGATAACTAGTCTAGGCCATCATTAAACAAACACTTGGGTATTCAATTCCATCAAAATTCTGACAATTTTTTGTAACGGTTAAGCCTCTAACTTTCTGAGTGGTGGGGGCTTCCGGACCATAGTTGCTTGCTCAAAGGAATAAGCAATTTCGATCAGCTTTGGCTCTGAGCCTTTCAAACCTCCAAAGCAAATTCCAAATGGCACACCCTTTTCATATCCTGCTGGAACAATTACTCCAGGATAACCTCCTATAGCAAGTATAGAACTGAAGGTTGAAGAAGGTACTACCACCGCATCAAGTTCATTTGTGATCATTAATTTCTCAAATCCATTGTGTGACAATTTTGACATATTTAATACCGCTTGATTAAGTTCCTCAACTCCATTTGTCTCTTCAGCTAACAACATGAGATCTTGGCCGTACTCCTCAAGTTTCTCCTGCAATTTTCATACCACTCTTAAGTATATATAATATCTATTTTAACCATGAACAACAAAATAGAAGTAGCTTTTTCACATACTCACCAATTCTGGGTGTTCCTTGTTGAAGGCTATCACATCGGCCAAGCTTCTCACTGGGGAATCAACCAAGTCTCCAAGGTATGCGTTCAAGGATAATTTGAAATCATATGCCATAGCAATTTCTTCACTTTGACCATAAATAAGTTCTTCAATGTTTTCTATCTCCAAGTTGTCAACCAAAACTGCTCCTTTTTGCCTGAGTTTGAAGGAAGTATATGAGACTGAATACAACAATCAGTAACTAATATTTAATAGTTTAATACTTGACACAAATATTAATTCTCATTACATACCTTAATGTTTTGAGGTGCAGTTCTAAAGTTTCGTGCATAATAGTATCATTTCCAAAACCGTAGAAAAATCTCACAACACCTAATCGCTTTCCTCTCAGTCCATCTTTCTTTAGAAATTGAGCATAGCCACCTTCTGGGACATACTTTGATGCTTCGATTGTTGCCTGATCATTGATGTCGATGCCTGCAATGGTTTCAAGAACAAGAGCAGCATCTGATACAGTCCTGCAAATTGGTCTGTACCAGCCCACAAGCCACAAGGTGTTACACATTTAATGCAACAAAATGTATTTTGACAGGGGAAGTAATTATTCTTGCAAAGTGCAAACAGCTATGATATAAAGAAAATGGTGCCATTACCATAGACTTACCCAACTGTGTCTTGTCTTGGGGTGATTGGAACCACCCCTGCTCTACTAGTGAGACCAACTGTTGGTTTGATACCCACTACTGAGTTAACGTTTGAAGGGGATAAAATGGACCCATCAGTTTCAGTACCAAGGGACACTGCCACCAAATTTGCTGCCACCGATATTGCTGATCCGCTACTAGATCCCCTGGGATCACCCATTGTGTATGGATTCTGCGCAACACAAATCACATAGTAAGCCCCTAACTTTTTAGAATCATTCACACCAAAGTATTGTTTTCACTTCTCTGTCATTGTCTGTAACCTAAATTATGTTTTTTTTTTATCGGCTATAACCTCAATTATGTAACTTAGCAGCTTCCAAATATACATGAGAGAAATGCTGACAATACATTTTCTAACACACCCTTTTACTATTAATTGAAATTTATTAAAAATCACAAAATTTATAGATTTCATTTTTTATTTAATGAGTCCACTTATAATTTTGTACTTTTCAATAGATTTTAAATAACAGCAAAGAGTATATTAAAAAGAGTGAGTTAAACATTATATTCTCAGGTGACTTTCAACCATACATACAAATCTAACATTTGGAACATAAATATATTAGATTACGATCGACTATGCAAATCATCAAGAATAAGGATACATATCTTATGAGAAAAATTTTAAACAGATAGATTTGACTTGAAAAGCAAGAACAAGTGAATCAATCACCTTTCCCTGTCCACCTCTGGCACTCCAACCACAGGGTGCTGCATTGGACCTGTAAAATGCCCACTCACTCATGCTGGCCTTGCCTAAAATGATAGCCCCAGCTTCTCTTAACCTTGTAACTACACCTGCATCTCTAGGAACCACTGAGCCCAGAAGTGCAAAAGAACCTGCAGTGGTGTTCATCTTATCCTTGGTGGCAATGTTGTCCTTAAGCAAAATGGGTATTCCATGCAGTGGCGAAAGAGACCCTGGTGCCTTAGCCTTTCTCTCCTGGTCAGCTCTGTCTGCTTGTGCTAGTGCATCTGGGTTTAACTCCAACACCCCTTTCAGAACGGGGTTTTGGGTTTCTATTTGTTTGTGGTACAAGTCAACGAGTTGCCGAGAGGTTAGTTTGTTTGTCCGAAAAGCAAGTTGGAGATCATAAATGGTTGCCTCTTCGATTGAGAAATGAGAATCCTTGGCCTTTGCCGTGGAGAAGAGAAAGTGAATAGAGGGATTAAAAAATGAAGTTGGAAAAAAAAGAAAGAGAAACCTCGTACCGTGTAGCAAGCCATGAAAGCACCTCAGCCTTCACTTCAGACTCCAGCACCTACCTCCCTGCGATCATGCGTTTTCACTCAAGAGAAAGTGAATAGAATAGAAGGATCGACGTATGATCGTTTTCACCAAAAAAATCACGATTCTACTCTGATCTTACCTCTCTGTGATCTTATCTCTGATCCTGCACGGAAGCAATCTTGCGATTTAACAACGTTGACTACTTGAGTCTCGTATTAGGAAATTTAGTTTACCTTTTAAATGTTTATAAATGTAATTAATGTCGTTTTAGCATATATATGTATTTATTTTAATATACATCATTATTTTGCTAGAACTATTATAAATTTGAATGTGAAAATGTCTTTTATAGTTATCTGTCTATTTTATAGGAAGTGTCAATCACACTAACAGAATAAAAAAAAAGTCACACCAAACGACTGTGAAGAGAGAAATAAGGTCGCATGATAAAAGTTTATAGCCTATCCTATATCAACTCAAGCTATAAATAAATTAGGTAAAGTCTTTAATAAAAATTTACTTAGTTGAAAAGGTAAAATTTTAAGATATTTAAAAAGTTTTTAAGTCTAATGGGCTAATCTATTTAAGTAAATATAAATATTAAATTTTTGTTAATATTATTATATTAATTTTTCATAATGTATTAAAAATTAAAATTATATATTTATTTACCTTTTTAAATATTAAAAATATTGTCATACATAAAAAGTCATTTCTATAAATTTATTGAAAGATAAATGCATGTTATATTTCGAAGTCTTATTGTAAAATAGACTTTTAAATAAGTTATTGCAACTGCAAAGAAGATATGCTCAAAGCATCAGCTAACAGAAGTTGCTGAAGCTGTAATGGACAAGAGGTCCAGTTATGGAAAGGATCCAATGAAGATGAATCTGTGCATTAGTTACCTTCTCTATAAACATGATGAAGACAAAGCTGCCACTGTCTATAAACAATTTAATTTCAATGTTTAAAACTAATATTTTTTTATACTTTAAATATTTACTCTCACCTTATATGCTTCTCTTATTCTCTTCTTTTTGGTCACATATTTATTATGTTCTTTTTCTCTCTCTCTGGGGGTGTATATACTTTTGAGGAGTCTGAAAAACCATTTTTCCTTATTAAACCAAGCCTTGATAGCTCTTCAGGATTTGGATTAATTTTATTTCATGGTACAAGTCCAAAAAACGTCACTGCAATGAACTCATTGATAGCTAAATATTTAGACACACTTCGAATCTTATTGCCATAGTTTTTGTCAGAATTCTTTGATAGAAGGACGTGACAAGTTAATTACTCTTAGATGTATAACTAGTCTCGGCCATCATTAAACAAACGCTTGGGTATTCAAATTCCATCAAAATTCTGGCATTTTTTTTTTTTTTTTGTAACGGTTAACCCTTTAACTTTCGGAGTGGTGGGGGCTTCCGGATCATAGTTGCTTGCTCAAAGGAATAAGATATTTCAATCAGCTTTGGCTCTGAGCCTTTCAAACCCCCAAAGCAAATTCCAAATGGCACACCCTTTTCATATCCTGCTGGAACAATTACTCCAGGATAGCCTCCAATTGCAAGTATAGAACTGAAGTTTGAAGAAGGTACTACCACTGCATCAAGTTTATTTGTTATCATTAATTTCTCAAATCCATTGTGTGACAATCTTGACATGTTTAATACTGCTTCCTTCAGTTCCCTAACTCCCTTTGTCTTTTGAGCTAACAACATGAGATCTTGGCTGTACTCCTTAAGTTTCTCCTGCAATTTTCATACCACTCGATGAAGTTATAAAGTTGGTTATCAGTTGACATGTGTGTATCATTTGACATGTGTGATAAGTTGCTATATATAATACTACATTTGTTCCTAAACTCTTCATGTTTAAGGTTAATGCATACAATTTAATAAACATTTAATATTACTCACAAACAATACATTTAGTCTAAAATACCCTCATTTAATATTAATATCTATGATGGAAGAAGTTGTGAAAATTTAGACCATGTTAAACAGGGATACATGTAGAAAAAAATAATTAATGAGACTTGGAACATGTAAAACAAGAAGTTAAAATATCAAGAGTTTAAGACGAAGGTAGTATCTATTTTAACTATGAACAACTAAATAGAAGTAGCTTTTTCACATACTCACCAATTCTGGGTATTTCTTGTTGAAGGCTATCACATCGGCCAAGCTTCTCACTGGGGAAGCAACTAAGTCTTTGAGGTATGCGTTCAAGGATAATTTGAATTCATATGCCATAGCAATGTTTTCACTTTGATCATTAAGGATTTCATCAAGGTTTTCTGTCTCCAAATTGTCAACCAAAACTGCTCCTTTTTGCCTGAGTTTGAAGTATATGAGACTGAATACAACAATCAGTAATTAATACTTGACACAAATAGTAATTTTCATTACCTTAATGTTTTTAGGTGCAGTTCGAAAGTATCATGCATAAAAGTGTCATTTCCAAAACCGTAGAAAAATCTCACAACACCTAATCTCTTTCCTCTCAGTCCATCTTTCTTTAGAAATTGAGCATAGCCACCTTTTGGGACATACTTTGATGCTTTGATTGTTGCCTTATCATTGATGTCGATGCCTGCAATGGTTTCAAGAACAACAGCAGCATCTGATACAGTCCTGCAAATTGGTCTGTACCAACCCACAATTAAGATGTTACACATTTAATGCAACAAAATGTATTTTGACAGGAAAAGTAATTATGCTTGCAAAGATACAGGGGAAGTAATTATGCTTTGATATAAAGAAAATGGTGGCTTTATCATAGACTTACCCGACTGTGTCTTGTCTTGGGGAGATTGGAACCACCCCTGCTCTACTAGTGAGACCAACTGTTGGTTTGATACCCACTACTGAGTTAATGTCTGAAGGGCTTAAAATGGACCCATCAGTCTCAGTACCAAGGGACACTGCCACCAAATTTGCTGCCACCGATATTGCTGATCCGCTACTAGATCCATTGGGATCATCCAGTGTGTATGGATTCTGCCCAACACAAATCACATAGTAAGCCCCTAACTTTTTAGAATCATTCACATCAAAGTATTGTTTTCACTTTTCAGTCATTTTCTATAGTATAACCTCAGTTATTTAACTTAGCAGCTTCCAAATATACACGAGAAATGCTGGCAATACATTTTCAAACATACCTTTTTAAATACAGACTCTAGTATTAATTGAAATTTATTGAAAATTACAAGATTTGTAGATCTCATTTTTATTTAAGGTTTAATTATGTATTTGGTTCCTATTATTGCAACAACTTTTCCTTTTAGTTTGTATTTAAAACATTTCATTTTGATCGCTGTAGTTGCAACTTTTTTACTCTTTTGGTCCTCACCATCTAAAGTCACCTAATGTTTGAGATAAACATAGATTAAATGAGCCACATAACTTTCGTTTCAAACGGTGTTAGTCGACACTTGACGGCAATGACCAAAAGGTAAAATTGGATGTTTTAAATTGTAAGGACTAGAAGGAAAAGTTGTTGCAACTATAGAAACCAAAAAATAATTAAACCTTCATTTAACGAGTCCACTTGTAATTTTGTACTTATCAATAAATTTTAAATAATAGCAAAGAGTATATTAAAAAGAACTAGCTCAGATTAAGGTAAAAAAAAAGCACGTGAATCAATCACCTTTGCTTGTCCTCCTCTGCCACTCCAACCACTGGGTGCTGCATTGGACCTGTAAAATGCCCACTCACTCATGGTGGCCTTGCCTAAAATGATGGCACCAGCTTTTCTTAACCTGGTAACTACACCTGCATCTCTAGGCACCACTGAGCCCAGAAGTGCAAAAGAACCTGCAGTGGTGTTCATCTTGTCCTTGGTGGCAATGTTGTCCTTAAGCAAAATGGGTATTCCATGCAGTGGTGAAAGAGACCCTGGTGCCTTGGCCTTTCTCTCCTGGTCAGCTTTGTCAGCTTGTGCTAGTGCATCCGGGTTCAACTCCAACACCCCTCTCAGAACTGGGTTTTGGGTTTGGATTTGTTTGTGGTAGAACTCAACGAGTTGCCTAGAGGTTAATTGGTTTCTCCGAAAAGCAAGTTGGAGATCATAAACGGTTGCCTCTTCGATTGAGAATCCCTTGGCCATGGTAGTTGGTAGCAGAGAAGAGAAAGTGAACAGAGGGATTAAAAAAAGGAGTCGGAAAAAGAAAGAGAAACCTCGTACTGTGTAGCAAGCCATGAAAGCACCACTGTGATCTTAGCTGCTCCGAATTCCGTCCAGCACGGAAGGCCTTCCTAGAGACGAAGAATCTTGCGAGTTAAATCGCGATTTTAACAACCTTAGACGTCTTATTCTCATATTAGGAAATTTAGCTTATCTTAACTTAAACGCTTATAGATACATTTAATGTCGTTTTAGCATATACTATGTATTTATTTTAATATACATCATTATAGTTACCTGTCTATTTATGAGAAGTGTGTCACTGTCAACCACACCAAATGACATGTCTCTAAAGATAGAAATAAGTCAGTTGACTTGACGAAGGTGTATAACTATCCTATCTCAAGTCAAGTTAGGTAAATAAATTAAGTCAAGTCTTCAATAAAAGTTTATTTAGTTGAAAAAGTTAAACTTTTAAGATATTTAAAAAGTTTTTTATGTTTAACAAGTTAATCTATTTAAGTGAATATAAATATTAAAATTTTGTTAATATTATTATGTTAAGTTTTCATAATATATTCATAATAAAATGTTGACATACATAAAATGTCATTTTTATAAATTTATTGAAGCATAAATTTATATTTTATTTTGAGACCTTATTGGAAAATAGAATTTTAAATAAGTTATTATGAAGGTTGTATCGGACCTTAAATATAAATTTATATCATACAAATAAGTTAAACTCAACTCCTATAAAGTCCAATTACCTATTTAATTTATAACATGTTTTGTATAAAAAAATATCTCCTTGACCTGTTATTTGGAAATGTATCATACAAATATAAATTTTAGATAAAATATGAAAATTAAATGCTCAATATTTATATCATATATTTTCAATTAACCATTTTCTAATATAGTTATATTTATTAAATTATTAATTTATCTATTACTATACTAATAATAATACGGCCATGTCTACCATGGACCACCTTTATATATGGTCTATTGTACACCATTTTTTTCTACCGTCAGATTGATCTAATCCTCACACTCATGCTCTACTCCCACCTTACTAGATTATATCCCATCTCCTTAGCCCCTTCTTTTATACACTGCCCCTTGGAGACTACCGAGGCCGTCACGGCCTACGTTGTTGCTCTCACCCTTCATCTAGCTCCCATGATGCTCGCTGACCCTCAAGCCTAGGCCCAAGACCAACTCGCCGGACAGATCGAGTTTTGGGGTCACCACTGTTCTTCATGACGAATGTAGCTTCTTGGCTCTGATGACGTCGGAGTACAAGGGTTACAAGTTGGAGAATATTGCGAATTTGTGGTCTTGAAGGAGGAGGTGAATATGCGGAAAGGGAAGTCGTTTTTCTTCAACCTTAACCTGTTGTGGCTGCTCTTCTGACGCCGTCAGCGATGAGGGCTTAGTGTTTTTATGTTATTATCGTCGAATTTGTTTATATGACTTATTTTCGGGGGAATTTTGGGTGCTACTTCGCCCTTCTTATGATGATGTTAGTTTACAGGGTTTTGAGCAGCAATTTGATTATTACAGTAGAAGCCAACGCTTGTTACTTCCTCGGATTCTCACTGAATCTATGTTAATATTGATGCTTGAAATTACATATGGTTTCACTGGTGTTGTGGGGGAGTCATTATCCGTAATTTAACCACTAATTTGGCTTAATGAAGGGAGGAAGCGAAGAAAAATGAAATCTATTATTCTTAATTATTATTATTTGGTTTAGATTTGAAAACTGAGCCTGATTCATATTGTTCGAGTAATAAAATTAGCAAAACCAGGTTCAGTTCAGTGTTTTTCAAAAGTGGGTAAAGAAAGGGTTGATGCAATTGCTGTCTTGCTGAGAACGATGGTATGTTCTAGTGTGACGGGTGTAGAGTATGAGTGTGAGGAATAGATCAATCTAATGGTGAAAAAAATGGTGCACCTTAGACCACCTACAAAGGTGGTCCACGGTAGACGTGGCCTAATAATACTATCAGTATTCACTTAAAAATTCGTTTCAGCCAGCACCTACCAAAACCCGATCAATTTGACAGTTTTAATTTTGGTTACCTTTGTCATGCATTTCATTTTTAAATTAAACAATTTAATTTCAACGTTTAAAACTAATATTTTTTCATACTTTAATTTTTACTAATTTTTTGCTTCTCTTTTTCTCTTCTTTTTCATCACATTATTTATTATGTTCTTTTTTCTCTTTCTCTCAAGGGTGTATATTGAGGAGTCTGAAAAACCATTTTTCCTTATTAAACCGAGCCTCGCTAGCTCTTCAGGATTTGGATTTTATTTCATGGTAAAAGCATAATACAAGTCCAAAAAACCTCACTGTAATGAACTCATTGGTAGCTAAATAGACACACTTCGAATCTTATTGCAATATATAGTTTTTGCCAGAGTTTCTTATAGAATGAGATTTGCTCTAAAGAAAATGGTGACATTACCATAGACTTACCCATCTTAATTGGACGTGACATGCAACTTATTTACTTTTAGATGGATAACTAGTCTCGGTCATCATTAAACAAACACTTGGATATTCAATTCCATCAAAATTCTGACATTTTTTTTTATTAACGGTTAAACCTTTAACTTTCGGAGTGGTGGGGGCTTCCGAATCATAGTTGCTTGCTCAAAGGAATAAGCAATTTCGATGAGCTTTGGCTCTGAGCCTTTCAAACCTCCAAAGATAATTCCAAATGGTGCACCCTTTTCATAACCTGCAGGAACAGTTACTCCAGGATAGCCTCCCCTTGCAAGTATACTAACAAAGAAGGAAAGAGGTACTACCACCGCGTCAAGTTTATTTGTTATCATTAATTTCTCAAATCCAATGTGTGATAATCTTGCCATGTTTAATACTGCTTCCTTCAGTTCCCTAACTCCATTTGTCTTTTGAGCTATCAACATGAGATCTTGGCCATACTCCTTAAGTTTCTCCTGCAATTTCCATACCGCTGTTAAGTTGATATGTTATATCTATTCGAGTAAAATGAGATTTAGGTGCTTAATTTTCGGTCAAAATTAGTCTTAATCTAATAAAATTAAGATAATTACAGAGAACGTGTTAAAAAGAATGTAATGTTAGTATTTTTATTTGATAATTGATGAATTTCGTCTTTCTTTATAGAATTTAATATATTAGAATGATGGACGAAATTCATCAATAAGATGAATTTTGAGCGAAAATCTTACCCTATCTATTTTAACCATGAACAACTAAATAGAAGTGGCTTTTTACATACTCACCAATTTTGGGTGTTTCTTGTTGAAGGCTATCACATCGGCCAAGCTTCTCACTGGGGAAGCAACTAAGTCTCTGAGGTATGCGTTCAAGGATAATTTGAATTCATATGCCATAGCAATGTCTTCACTTTGATCATTAAGGATTTCCTGAATGTTGTCTATCTTCAAATTGTCAACCAAAACTGCTCCTTTTTTCCTGAGTTTGAAGAGTATATGTATGAGACTGAATAATGCAATCAGTAATTAATACTTGACACAAATAGTAATTTTCATTACCTTAATGTTTTGAGGTGCAGTTCGAAAGTATCATGCATAAAAGTGTCATTTCCAAAACCGTAGAATATTCTTACAACACCTAATCTCTTTCCTCTCAGTTCATCTTTCTTTAGAAATTGAGCATAGCCACCTCTTGGAACATACTTTGATGCTTTGATTGTTGCCTTATCATTGATGTCGATGCCTGCAATGGTTTCAAGAACAAGAGCAGCATCTGATACAGTCCTGCAAATTGGTCTATACCAGCCCACAAGATGTTACACACTTAATGCAACAAAATGTATTTTGACAGGAAAAGTAATTATGCTTGCAAAGTGCAAACAGTTCTGATATAAAGAAAAGAGCAAATTTCATTAATATTTTCCTAAGGTCTTTTCGAATTACACACAATATCCTTGTTTAATGCTTATAACAACCTTTCTTATAAGAGTGCCAGTGTAATATAAAAAGAGTATCAGTGTAATGTTTTTAAATATTAAGGGGTGTTAGTGTAATATATAAGGTTATCATTGTGTCTGTATAACATTTTTAAACATTAAGGAGATTAATGTAAGAATAGAAAAAAGAATAATATTATATATAATTCGAAGAAAGTTCAGAAAATGTGAATGTAATTTGTTCTAAAAAAAAAAATGGTGACATTACCATAGACTTACCCAATTGTGTCTTGTAATGGGGTGATTGGAACTACCCCTGCTCTACTAGTGAGGCCAACTGTTGGTTTAATGCCCACTACTGAGTTAGAACCTGAAGGGCATAAAATGGACCCATCAGTCTCACTACCAAGGGACACTGCCACCAAATTTGAGGCCACTGATATTGCTGATCCGCTACTAGATCCACAGGGATCACCCATTGTGTATGGATTCTGCACAACACAAATCACGAAGTAAACCCCTATTTTTTAGAATCATTCACACCAAAGTATTGTTTTCACTTTTCAGCTATTTTCTATAAGCTTTCAGCCATACAAATCTCTATATATAATATTTTTGTTGAACCAAGTTAACTCGGTCGAAAATAAGAGACTAATTCCTTAAGAGATGAAAATTTGTTTTAAGAATTGACCTATTTTAATTAATAAATATGATGTTCTTATGTACTAAAAAATCTAGAGATCAAACTCTCCGGACTACATGTTTAAAGAACATAATTATGTCATGTCACATCATATTTATCCATACAATCTATATTAACTCAACAATTGGAACATAAATATAACAGATTACGTTACTATGGACTTTGCAAATCATTTGAAATTTTGTATACATAATCTATGTAAAAGGAACTTTCAATCCAATAATGGGTTTTAAGAAAACATCATCCAGTTGAAAGTTATTGAATGGTGTAATAGTTGATTAAGTTATATCGGTGTAATTTGATCCCTCCTTTATATATACATATATATATATATATGTGTGTGTGTGTGTGCTGTGAGAAGAAATTTAAACAGATAGATTTGAGTTGAAAAGCAAGAACAAGCTCAGATTAAAGTGAGCAAAAGCAAATAAATCAATCACCTTTCCTTGTCCACCTCTGCCATTCCAACCACTGGGTGCATCATTCGACCGATAATGTGACCACTCACTCAAGGTGGCCTTCCCTAAAATGATAGCACCAGCTTTTCTTAACCTGGTAACTACACCTGCATCTCTAGGCACCACTGAGCCAAGAAGTGCAAAAGAACCTGCAGTGGTGTTCATCTTATCCTTGGTGGCAATGTTGTCCTTAACCAAAATGGGTATTCCATGCAGTGGTGAAAGAGACCCTGGTGCCTTAGCCTTTCTCTCCTGGTCAGCTTTGTCAGCTTGTGCTAGTGCATCTGGGTTCAACTCCAACACCCCTCTCAGAACTGGGTTTTGGATTTGGATTTGTTTGTGGTAGAACTCAACAAGTTGCCTAGAGGTTAATTGGTTTCTCCGGAAAGCAAGTTGGAGATCATAGACAGTTGCCTCTTCGATTGAGAATCCCTTGGCCTTGGCCGTGGTGGTTGGTAGCAAAGAAGAGAAAGTGACTAGAAGGATCAGAAAAGGGAATTGGAAGCTGCAGAAAGAGAAACCTCTTACTTTGTTGCAAGCCATGAGCACAACTGCTTCAAGTAACTCAACTGCACTATCCAGAATGACATTATCTGTATTTATATATGGAGTTCTATACCCCATTTTTCTGTGTACGTAGGTATGTATAGTAAGAGAGACATTGAAAGAAGAAAGAGAAAAAAGTGAGGCATGTGGTAATCATTGGAAGAGAAAAAAAAAAAAAAAAAAAAAAACTAGACAGCATGAAATTGGAAATAAAAGTGCATATTTATAAAGACGACAACTAGTGTGGACTATCTTATTAATTAAATGTTCTATGGTAGACCATTGTTTTTAGGATAAACTATCTTTTTAGTACTTGAAAGTGTAATCTACTGTCACCTTATCCTTGAAAGTATGAAACTGTCACTTTAGTCCCTGAAAGTGTAATTTGTCTGTCACTTTAGTCTTTTTGATAAAAAAAATTCTTTAAAATTAACGTTCGTGCTTACGTGATATGTTATTTACCTACGTGACATGTTATTCATGTAGTTAGATAACGTGTAATGTAGGCACAAACGTTAATTTTAAAGAATTTTTTTTATCAAAGTGACTAAAGTGACAAACAAATTGCACTTTCAGAACTAAAGTGACATTTTCATACTTTCAGGGACTTCAGTGACAGTGACAGTGGATTACACTTTCGGGGACCAAAGTGACAGTTCACCCTTGTTTTTAATCACTAGATCAATCTCTTTATTATAGATCCTGCCACACCTGATTCCCCAACCCCAAGCCGTAAATTTCTCCGACCACTGTTTGCCGTCGTCAGAGACGTTTTCGGCAGCGGCATCTTTTATTATTTTTTTATTTTTTAAAAATTTTCAGGCCATCTCCACCCTTTCTTTCCTCTTCCACAGCGATCTATTGGACGAAGCCCAAGACCCCCCACCCAACTTGCTCGCAGAGGAAGCACAATCAAGAAAACAAGAAAAGAATCTCCAAAACACAATTGATGAGCAACAACAAAGGAATTTGTAATAACAATTACCTTGAGAAATTTTTAAGATCCTTTCCAACAAAACTACGAATTTGTAAAAATGGATCCCATATGATTAAGATGTGGGATATGTAATTTAAGGAACAATTAGATGTTTTTTGGCTTTTTGCGAGAAACGTACATGTTTAGACTATAGATTTCTCAAAAAATGTTTTTTTTTTTTATAAAAATGATCATTAACAAACCGATTATCTTAACAAAAACGCTTGGAACAGGAGGAGGGTTTGGAGGTGAACAACGCCGGAATCTCGCGGGGAAGTTCGGGTGTACCGGAAAGGAGCGCAGAGATTGGCGAGAGCGACCTCTTTCTGCAGTGTCCGTCGATTTAGAGAGTGTGGTGTCGCAGAGGTGGTCGCGGTGGCCGCCGACGGTGAATCATTGATGAGAACCATGGCTGGTTTCCTGAACAAAGCAAAACGAAATCTAGAAGGTTCAGATTTGAGAGAAAGTGTGTAAGTGAGAGAAAGATGTGAGATATGTGCGTACCCAGATCCTGACAATTCCCGGCGTGTCGACGGAGGCCACCCACTCGTCGTCGGGGGAAAACCACCAACTTGATCTGTCATTGGACTTAGGTTCACCAGAGATCAAAATTGCGCGGTCGTGCTCCGTCGTTTGAGAAGGAGAGAGGAGGAAAAGAAGTAAAAAAGAGAGAGATGGAGGGTTGTCGTCGCCGGAAATCACCTCCGTCAATGGTGAGCGGCGGCGAGTTATTTTCGGGTGGTAGGTCGGACGGAGGATGGTGGTCTTTGGTCACCGGTTGGAGAAAGGAGGAGGGAGAGGGAGAAAGAAGAAAAAAGAATCCAGTGCAGAGGGTGTACCATATGACTGTGTGGGTGCGATGAATCAAACTATATGTAAACATGATCCACAATAAATTACTTAGACTGGTGATTCACACCGGACTTCGTCATTTATAAACAGTATATAATATGAGAAAAGATTGCGCGAATACTGTTCAAAAATATATGTTAAGATTTTGTTAGTTGAATAAAGCTTTTGACAGAAATCAAAGGCGGTGGAGGTTATAATTTTTTTGGTGCTGACTACAAATTCGTAAAGATTAGTATTCTTATATATGCTTCTTATTACAGAAGAAAAAAATAAGTCAAACTAAAAAATATAATTATAATCCAATATAAAAAAATAATAATAACCATGTTCTTACTTTTTTTTTTAATCTTCTTTCTATTTTCTTTTTCTTTTTTTTATAACATGCATCATTTAATCATACGCATTACTTCTTTTCTTTTTCATTTTTCTAATCTTCTACTGAAAAAAATTGCGGTATGTTTATGGCCACTCAACTAAAAATATCACGAAAGTCAATGTAGAAATGAGATGTATGTTTATGGCCACTCAACTAAAAATATCACGAAAGTCACTGTAGGAATGTGGCATAAAATTTGAGGTGTCATGATTTCATTGACAATAACCTTTATCCAACTCACTCATGTAAAATTTAAGTATTGTTTTATAAGTTTTAATATAAAAAATAACACTTGTAATAATTATTATACTTTATCAATATAAATAGTTATTAGATTTTTAATAAAAATAATATAAAAAATATAAAATAATACCTAAGTCTTTTTTTTTTTTTTATAGAACCTAAGTCTTTTTCTTATGCATAACTTAATCAAACCATTAATTTGTCAATTTACTAAATAGCATATTTTCAAAATAAAATATCTAATACCACTTTAGCATGTTGATTACTCTTTTTTTATTATTATTATTATTTATAGGAATCACAAACAGATATCAAAGAATTTACAACAATTCACACATCCTACTTAATCAACTAAACTACACCCTTGATATCGGGTTGATTACTCTGAAGTTGTCCCATTTAATTATAGATGTCAAAATGAGTTACTCAATCCTAAATATTTGCACAAAATCTGGGCCATAAAAAATGTTCTTTCGTATAGTTATAACTTATAGTAGTATAACATAAAATATATATATTTAACATTATGCATCTTTAGATGCACAACTGCAGGACTGTGCAGTTTTTTTTTTTTTTTCATTCCTGAACTACAGGTGATCCTAGTCCCATAAATTATTAAGCCAGTCTCAATAAATTTTTAGTTAATTGGTGTCTATAAATAATAGAATAACAAATGCAATGATTGGAAGTGAATAAGAATTGAGGAGATTTCTCTCATTCAAAAAGTGACAAGGGAGTTTTGTTCTTGACTCAAGTGTGAAAGAAAATGATGATATTGTGAAGATAATTATGATAGGTGAGAAAAGTATTCAGCATATCAAGTGATGAGAATAATGATAATAGCACGTATTGGATAAATTTTTCTTGTCTTGCAAGAAAATTTGATGTGTAACTAAATAAATATATTATTAAAGAAATAAAAAGTACAACGAGAGACATGAAAAAAAAAAACTCAAAATAAAGGAACTAAAAAGATGAAAAATTGAACAAAAAGAATAGAACCCTTGTATGAGCTTACATACATAATATCTCACACAAGCAATGAACCACAATCTCCACGGTTGAAATTGAAGAAACCTAACGTCAAGAACCTATTATTGAAATTTCAACCCGGTCAAATGGTTAAGTAATTTGCTAACTCAATTTTATTAAGACTGCTTTGTGTATGTGTGAATC
Source organism: Pueraria montana var. lobata (assembly GCA_026413185.1). NCBI lineage: Eukaryota > Viridiplantae > Streptophyta > Magnoliopsida > Fabales > Fabaceae > Pueraria > Pueraria montana. Next base: position 19,894,231 of record CM048648.1, on the reverse strand, counting down.
AGCTCTTCAGTCTTCTCCACTCTCTCCCTCAAGTTGCTGTTTTACTTGGTTAACGTCCGTTCCTCGTATGCGCGCTTAATTTGTCCCTTCTCTACTCGATAACTGAGACACATAATTGGCTTACAACTCCATTTAGAAAAGAAAACCGCACCCAACAAAAAGGCTATGATGAAGAGCATTGGGAAACTCACGAAATTTTGGAGAGGGAGACGTTCACACTTCACATCTTTGGAATTCCACTTATAAAGTTAGTTTACGTGGTCCAAGCTATGGTTACACAGAGTCACTATAATATCATGGACGAGCAGCAACGTTAGAAGCAATAAGAATCAAAAAGAGGAATTGGCATGTACATGCTCTATATGTTTTGTCATAGTCTTGATGAACTGTTGGGCACTATTGGAGTGCATGTGGCCTTTGGCTTTCCCCGTATACATGAAGCCAAGCAATGGAATAGACCTTTTATTATGGCACATGATCATGCCAAGTGATGGAACAGAACTTTCATACTTTTAGTTGATCTTGGTTCCTAATTTCTATAACTACGAGAGTGTGACAAGAATTAAAATTATTATACTAGATAATGTATTTGGTATAAGTATGATAAATAATTATGTGTAAAGTTATCAAAGGAGCTTTATCATGTAAACAAACACTAATAACACCTTGTAAATCGTAAGAGTATTGATTGTGAGCTTCATTTATGTACACGTCTATAAGATAATAGATATAGTCAATGTGCACCTAAACCTTAAACAAATCTATGTGATTTGTTCGAAGTCAGGAGTGGCTTTGTAACAAAGAATACTTGTGGTTATTAGTTCGGAGAGACTATTGTAAAACTACTTGAGTAGAACCAAAAGTAACTTGAGGAAATAAATACTTGTATGTTTGTGAAAGATAGTGGAGGGTTTGTAAATAATTAAATGCAGTCTCGGTGGTTGAGACGAATTAGTATAAAAATGTGTTTCATCTGTTTCCTTATTTGTATATTTCTAACCTTGAATTGTGATTTTCTATTAATATCGTTTTTGAAAAGGTTTTTGATAAGGTAGTGTTTTTGTAAAACTATCGTATGCTCTTTATTCATTGTTTTGCTCAAAAGCATTTTTATAAGATGATAAGTGTATATGTGAAAAGGTTTTGCGAAATTTTTTCAAAGAAACACAATTCACCTCCTTTTTTGTGTTTCTCTATCTTTATAATATCACTAACATTTCTCTTATACTAAATACATTAAATGCATTGATCTCTTTTTCTTGTCCATACTTATTTGATCTAGAACTAAAATTGATCTAGAACTGTAATAGACTAGTAATAAAATTATTTTAATTTTAATATAAAAATATTAAGTAATACTCCATCCGTCTCAAAATGAGTATCGCATTTGAATTTTTTTTTGTTCCAAAATGAGTGTCGTGTTAGCTTTTCAATGCAATATTAATTGTTTTTTTCCACTAATACCCCTAATAAGTATCACTTTAGCTTTTTAATGTAATATTAATACTAAAATTAATTTTGTAAAATTACTATTCTCTCTCATCTATTTGTTAGCTTTTCTTGATCTGTGTAAAATAACTTAGGACGACACTAATTTTGGGACCACTAAACAAAAATAACATAATATTCATGATTTCATAATATCTATATTTATATATATAAGTAAAATGATTTTAAGATTTGACTCCAAGTAAGAAAAGTAAAATAATCTCAGTTATTAATGAGAAAATTAATTATTGATACACACGCATGATTTGTAACGACAATTCAACGGAAAGACCTAATTAAAAAAAATAAATATAAATTTAAGGGCTTAATTGGAAAAAAAATCAAGAACCTAGTTAAAAATTGTCATTTTTTTTTTACAGAAAAAATTGTCAATTTTTCAGAAACCTAAAAGTAATTTAACCTATATTTTGTCATCATCCTCCGGTTGGTTTTCCTCACATCACATCTATTCCGGTTCAAATACTTGCAAGTACTCAGAACAAATACTCCGGGCCTGCCAAGGCCCAACAATGTTGCGAGCAACATATGGCCTTCAAACCTTGGCAAATGGGAACTAGGTTGGATTGTTGATGGTGATGGGCAATTGGTGGTTGGGGAGAACAAGGGTTCGTTACAGTTGCCACAATCACTATCTGATCCGATGGATGACGAGCAGCAAGAGGGTCCAAGACAGGAGCAAGAAGAAGAGGGTTCACGACCTCGAAGTCGCAACCGAGAAATGGAAAATAGCCTCCAAAATCATCTACCTAATGGAGCTTCTGAAGCAAGAGCCCGAAACGGTTATTCCTGTTCGGTCCCTGGAGCAGCACCGCCGCCAGATCAACCTCCCCAAGCCCCACCGAGTCTCCGATTTCCTCCGCAAAACGCCCCACCTCTTCGAACTCTACAAGGACCAAAAGGGGGTGCTCTGGTGCGGCATGACCCCAAAAGCCGAGGACTTGATGGACCAACAACAAAGGGTCATCGAAGAACACGCCGACAAAGCCGCCGAACATGTCACGAGGTTTCTCATGATGTCGGTGGAGAAACGGCTTCCCTTGGAGAAGATTGCTCACTTCAGAAGAGATTTTGGGTTGCCGTTGGATTTTAGAGTCCATTGGGTGCATAAGTATCCTCAGTTTTTTAAGGTGGTGAAAGCACTTGATGGGGTTGAGTTTTTGGAACTTGTGTCTTGGAACCCTGAATGGGCAATCACTGAGATAGAGAAGAAGGTGGTGAAAGGAGTAACTGAAAGTGAAAGTGGAAGTGAAACCCCAAGTGTGCTTTCACTTCCATTTCCTTTGAAGTTTCCTGCAAATTATAAGAGGGTGTATCGGTACTATGGAGAAAAGATTCAGCATTTTCAGGAGATGTCTTATTTATCTCCCTATGCTGATGCGCGTGGACTCAAGGCTGGATCGTTGGAGTTTGATAAAAGGGCTGTTGCTGTTATGCATGAACTGCTTAGTTTCACTATTGAGAAGAGGTTGGTGACTGATCACCTCACTCACTTTCGTTGGGAGCTTGTGATGCCTCAGAAGCTGATGAGGCTTCTGCTCAAGCATTGTGGGATCTTCTATGTGTCAGAGAGGGGGAAGAGGTTTAGTGTGTTCTTGACTGAGGCTTATGAGGGTTCTGAGCTCATTGAGAAGTGCCCCTTGGTGCTGTGGAAGGAGAAGGTTTTGGGGCTTGTGGGTTATAGAGGGAGGAAGAAGAAGTTTGAGGTATGCAGCGATGGGTCTGATGTGGAAGATCATGATGGTTTGGTTTTGGACCAGAGGGATACTGAAGTGGGGGACTTGCATGTGCAGATTGAGCCTCGGGGTACCTTGGATTACAAGGATCCTTTACTCGGGGATGAGTCTGAGATGGATGTTGGAGAAATTGCATGAACATTTGGAAATTTTGAAAGTTGTTGAGGCCGGAGTTGTATTCCAATTTTACCATATATTATGATATGATTGATTCAATTCAAACTTCAAAGTTCTCAAGAACATGCAATTGTATACTTAAATGAGTTAATGTAAATCAAATTTTGAGGATTGCTTTTTACTTTCATAGGTTAGTAAATCTCAATAGCCTGTATGGTGCTGATGTTTCGAAAACCTGTTGCATATAAATTTTGAACACCTAGGATTGCTTTTTACTTTCATAGGTTACTTTCATAGGTTAGTAAATCTCAATAAGGCTTTTGTTGTTTAACAAATCATATGAACAAATGAACACAAACTGGAAGATTAATCTATATGTTGCATGTGTCGTAACCAGAGAACCATGATTGGTCTGCCAATTTTGCAAGTTCACTGTCCTCTTCGTTACAAAATAACTCAAATTGACCATTAACATTGTGCGGCACCTTGGTGTCATCACAAGTAGGCATGCCAAGGTCATCCAAAGTAGGTTGTATTTCTTCATTAGGCAAATGTGATTTGGCAAGTAGCTCATTAAGTGTGCTAATCTCCTTCTCATGTCTCTTCTTCAGTTTATCAATTTGTTTGTAGGCCTTTGCAGCTTCCTGCTCTGCATCCATCGCCCGCTTCTGCAAGTTATTACATCTTATAGTTAGACTCAAATAGTGAACTGAGCTGACCCAGCTCTTTGGAAAACATCTCCACTACCAGATAAATTATATGTATGCATCAGCTGTACCAAAATAAAATTGATCTGCTTCTGATGGAATGAACCTGTTTTCAAGGGATCCATTTACTCTGACAGTAAATCTTGGATGCTTATTCCACTTAATAACTTTTTTTAGAGTACGAACTTAACAAATCTAACTATTGAATTATGTAATATATTATCTTGATGATAATGCATAAAAAACTTTGGATAAATTATACATTCGTAGGTATATATGTCATCTTATAGTCAACATTTACTTATATTTTAAAAAGTATATTCTCCATTAAAATTGGAGAGAAATTGTTTGTTTCAAGACAATGTGCATGTAAAAGAGGAAACAAACGAAGTACACAATGGAATGCTATTGCCATGAATGTAAATGTGGAAGTTCTTTATAACATGAATACCAAATAAAATTCTATCAACCATGAGCTTCGAGTTTTGGCAATTAAAAAAAACATCTTCCGCTTTCATCCAATCTTCCTTCAGTTTTAGTTGTCGATCAATTGAAATTTGAAAATAGTATATAATAAAGGGAGGAAACCTTTTGTCATAACCTATTGCAATAACCATTTTCCACCCAATTATATTGTCCAGGTAGCATTGCATGCTAAGTTGCTGCTCGGCACTAACATATTTGTTCTATTACATCACCAGTTCACTCCATTGTCCTCAAATTGAATAAAGAGAAAATGATACTTGATCTTGTTACGTGAAATAAATCATCAAAGTTTCTCTTATGTTTATATTTTGACATCATAGAAATTCATACATACTGATGGCTAACCTTCTTAAGGGCCACTACTATCCATTTTTCACTCTCTACTTAGCCTGAGAATAAGAGAAACACATGGGGTGTATTTATAAGGAACAGATGACATTGTCAATTGATCAAACTAGGACAATATTGGTGTAAAGTTGGAAAAGAGAAAGGAGGGGGGATGCTGATGAAAGCAACAAGTGTTGGTGAAACTATTGAAAATACGCATTGATTCTTGCCCAGTTGGTAAGTTGGTAAAAAACATTGAAATTTGAATATACACATTGATTCTTTACATACCTGTGCGGTAATGACACCTTCTTCTGCTTCTTTAAGTTGCACAAGAAGTTCACCTGCAGCTTGCACTGCTTCAGCAGTATCCTTCAGTTGAGCCAGAAGACCTCTATTTTCATCTCTTAGGATTTTCCTTTCTTTTTCTTTTTCTGCTTTTAATGCTGAAATTTCTGCTGCAAGGGCATTTATGAATTTAGACTCTGCACCTCTTACTCCTGCTCTGGAAGCTGCTTTCTTGACATCATCAATTCCATCCTGGATCTTTCTATGCCTTTCAAGCAATTCAATATGTTTCTCTTCTAAATCAGCATACTGTTCTAAAATTCGTGCATGACCTTCTATAGCCATTTGCATTGTTTTATTCAGTTCCTCGGCACACTTCCTCTCAGTATCTAGTTCCTTCTTCCTCTTTTCAGCTAGTGACCTGCTAGCTTCAAGTTCAGCTCTCAGTTTTTCAGTTAGAGAAATCCACCTGCTTTCTGCCTCAGTCCATTGACTTTTTTCCTGTTCAAGTTTTACTTTGGCACTGTCTTCAGTTGATTCTGGATTTGCATTTGCCTCAGTGCTAGCCTCTGTTAAATCTGGAATGGCAGTGAGGTTTGCTGCCAAACTAGGTTCAGATGAATAAGTTATTTGCAATAGTGGATATTTCTTTGTTGCAGATGTGGATGAAGGGTCAACATAAAAGTGAAGCTGATTTCTTAAACTACATATCTCTTCCATCAACACTTCCCTCTCCCCAAATTGGTAAAAATTCTGATACTCTTGTAACTCATCTTGTACTCTTTTTAACTCTATCTTCATCTTCAGAACTTCTAAATGATGCTCATGGTTCTCCTTTAAAAGCTGTTGAATGTTGATAGTGGATAAGTCCTAAATATAAGCATCAAATATAGTAATCATAAAAAGAAAACCTTAAAATAATTTATTTCTACCTTGTTTTCATGTGCGAGGGACACCAGCTCTTCATCCATGAACTCCTTGGTGGATAAAACACCATCAATAAGGCTCTGAAGGCGAAGAATTTTATCTTCTCTTATCTGTGTTATTGTGGCATTGCATTCCCTCTCTTGCCTGTACTTTTGCAACTACAAATATGATTGAAAATAGTCACAATATAAGACAAGACAATGCCCACAGATGGTTCTCAATAAACAGAAACTTACCAAGCAATTGAGCTGCGTTATCTCAGAAGTCTGCTTTCCACAGAACTCTTCTAGTGCCATTTCTCTCCTTATGGATCCTGCCAAAACCTTCTCTACTGCCTATATTATAATAGAAAGAAATGAAAAGTAATAGATTGAGTTTAAGCTATACCAAAAAATGCAGTTGAGATCCTTACACTTACTTTCAGAATTTGCTTCTTTGGTCTATCAGTAGACTTCGGGCAATCAATGGGTACCAGCTGCACATTTGAGCTATTGTCAATCTTACTGACATCAAGCTGCATTCTGCTTTTACAGTTATTACAGGTAAGCATAACATAATCTTCCTTTTTGGCATTATCGTCAAGAAAAGTCTGGACTCCCACATCAACTTTGTCCACAGGAAAAATTAGCCCGGAATCTTTGGGTCTCAATGAGAGATTCAATAATGATGCACCATGGTGGTGGCTATCAATAATTTCAAGACCATGGCGGATGCTTGCTGCTAAATTTTCAGTTTTAGTAAGGAAATTTGGAGCTGTCTGGCTAGAGAGAGCAGTAGACAAGCATTTCTGATTAATGGTTTTTGTGCCTAAATCGCTTTCACCATGAATATTATTCTCAGAAGGAGACTGCTTTAATGAGGTCCTCAAACTTTTCCTGCTGCTGCTGATTGTTGGTGAAAGACTGGAAGTTGGGGATTTGAGGATGGGGGATGTTTCGCATTGAACTATGCCGCTAGCATGGGTGTCACAATTCATTGCAGCACTAGGAGAACCTATAGATCCATTAGGGGCTGAAAAACCAGCAAAACTTTCATTTGAATTGTGGAGAACTACAGCATGATCCTCAACACCTTCCTCATCAATCTCCATCTCCTCATCACCATCTTCATCAACATGAGGTAGTGATAATGGGTAATTGAGGCTAGGCTTCAATAAATTCAAACTTCTTCTGATCAAAGCTGCTGAATGACCTCCAGTTCCATCACTTGGATTGTAACCATTTGCTTTAATTCGATGCAGCTCATCCTGTTTGATTTCTTACAGTTATAAGTTATTTGAAAAAAATCATGTCCTGACCAGGTAAAAGAAAGTATTGATCATGGTAGAAGAGATATTACCCTGAGTTGGCGTATCACGTCTCGTAATTGATTCACATCATCATGCATTACTTCATTAACAACTGCTTTATTCTTGATAGCCTTTACACGTTGTGCAAATCTCAATGTACTAAAAGTTTCACTCTTACAACTGTAATATGTTAAGTCATGAGAAAAAATCCAGCATACATTAAGAGCCAGAAAAGGTTCAAATCACTAGTGGTTGGTATCTACCTTTGTGCTGGGGAAATAGCACAAACCAATGCTAATTTTGCATTTCCTCCAAGTGACTCCTGCAATAAAAATGTCAACCTGGAGTCTCTATATGGTATATGCCGCGGCTTTCCTGTCTGAGAAACTTCAGCAAGAATGTTTATCAAATTCCTGCAGTCCAATTCAACCTCAGTAAGTAAATGGAATGATGGACGAGTAGAATTTGGCAGTCAGGAAGATATTAATATGATGAACAGGTAATAAAAATGGTAAGAAATAGTAATTTTCAGCTTTGAATTATATACAAGTAATTGTTACTTCAGTAATATGAGGGGGAGTGTTGAATGGGAATCCCAAAATCTATGGGATATTATTTGAATTCAAGATGCAAAATGACATGAGAGAATTTTTGAGAAAGAGTAAACTTCAGTAATTTTATTCTGATTTGAAATGGCTAGAGCATTAAAAAGGACAATGGAGATAAGAATGTAGAGATGGGCTGTCAATAAGTGGACATATGAAAAATAATTAAGATTAGGAATAAGAGGAATGTTAGTTACACACTTTTTCAATCACATTCTTTACTATTGGGTGAAATTCATGTGGACCTTACTAAATAATAAGTGAGACTCATTAGTAGTATGTTAGGTTGTGCTAAGACTTAAGAGTATGTTGTTAACATTTCTCTTAGGAATAAATGTAGGACAAAACTTAAATGCAGTTCCTTAGGTGTTTTTAGTGTTGTTCTCCAATTAGAATTGTTAGTAACACACTTTTTCAATCACATTTTTTACTATTAGGTGAAATTCATGTGGATCTCACTAAGTAATAAATGAGACTCATTAATAGTATGTATAGTTGTTTTAAAATTTCTCTTAGAATAAATGTACGACAAAACTTAGATGCAGTTCCTTGGGCGCCTTTAGTGTTTAGGGTTCTCCAATTAGAATTGGAGTTTTACCTCGACAATCCGTGTAATAAATGTTTACATTAAATGTCAGCATAGGTTCCTAAGATGAAACTTCAATTCTGATTGGAGAACAATACCAAAAACACCGATGGAATTACATATAAGTTTTCTTCCTAAACGTATGCAAAAGAAACTTGAAGTGACACCGATTGATGAAAAGATGACAAAAAATCCTTGCCTAAGGTAGTGGCTTGTCATGTGAGGAGATTAGCACATGGTTCAACAAGAGCTTATTCTTGATGAATTTATTAAAAATATGGCTTGATCAAATATCATTGTCTGATCCATGGAGTCAACCCAACTAGTGGGATAACACTTGGTCGTTCTTGTTGTAGCAATGAACTCCCTATGTTAACCTCCATCCTTCTGCCGCTCATGTTTCAAGGTATAATGACATTTAGGCAATTTCTAGGACTCAATCTAGTTTAGAATCTTCCATGAAAAAAACTCAGCACATTATCATTGTTAAAGATATGATTAGATTTTCTGTAAATAGGGAAATTATGTATAATTGTACAGCTGATCTTTAGGAATTTATTTCCCTTATTATTGTATTCCTTCATTATAAATAATATACCTTGTGTGTGATAACTCAACACACAATTCCTGTAAAATATTTTACTCTTTCATGGTATCAGAAGGATTCGATCCTTCTCTTTCTTTTTCGCGCAGCCTCCCTTTGTGGTGAACAGTGCGCGCGGTGAACAGTGCACGCACATTCTCTGCCTCGATTTGGCAGCCCTCCCGTGGTCCGACCACCTGCGACTACAGTCGCCTCCCTACGACGCCTTCATCCAGCCCCTGTTTGGCTGTTTCTCATGGCCTCTCCTTTGGAACCCGCTTCCGCCACGACGTTCACAAACGTCCCTCTGATTCCGTGTGAGAAACTCACTGGCTCCACCAACTACAATACATAGGCAGCCGTCGTTCAGTTATGGTTCCAAGGTCAAGGCCGTGCCGACCACTTGACCACTCAGGTTAAAGACATTCCCGACAAAGATCGAGCTCGTTGGAAGCAAATAGATGCCTCCTTGTGCAGCGTCCTTTGGTTCTCTCTTGTTTGGCTGCTTCTCATGGCCTCTCCTTTGGAACCCGCTTCCGCCACGACGTTCACAAACGTCCCTCTGATTCCGTGTGAGAAACTCACTGGCTCCACCAACTACAATACATAGGCAGGCCGTTCAGTTATGGTTCCAAGGTCAAGGCCGTGCCGACCACTTGACCACTCAGGTTAAAGATATTCCCGACAAAGATTGAGCTCGTTGGAAGCAAATAGATGCCTCCTTGTGCAGCGTCCTTTGGTTCTCTCTTGCTCCCCACCTTCAATCGCAATATCAGGCGTTTCCAACCTGTTATAATATGAGGTTTGGACCAAAGCCAAGAGAGTCTACTCCAATGACGATCATCGTCTTTACAGTGTCATCACCGCTATGATGTCAACCAAACTTGAGAATATGGACATGCAGACGTATCTTAGGAGGCTCGATCGTTTGATTGCGGATTATAATAGTTTGATGCCTTTCACTACTGATCAAGACACGTTTTACCGGCAACGTAACCAGTACTTCATGGTTCTCGCTCTTGCAGGTCTTCCACTTGAGCTTGACTCCGTGCGTAACCAGATACTATCTGACCCCACTGTTCCCACTTATGATACGGTTAGTGAACAGCTGTTGCGTTTCTCCACTCCACATGTTTTTGGGCATTCCTCTGCTTCCTCTACTTCCTCTGCTGATTCCTCCGCCCTTGTCTCCCACTCATCTCAGTGTGGTGGACGGGGAGGTGGTCGTGGCGGCAAGAATCGTCGTTGCAATTATTGTAACCGCTATGGTCATATTGAAGCAGAGTGTCGCACTAAAGCCCGAGAGCAGTCGAAGTCAGCTAATGTTGCTCATGTTGCCGACCCTACCCCTCTAGCGGATGTCACTATCTCCGCCTTTGAGTATCAAAAATTTCTCCAGTTCCAAGCAGCCCAGCAATCTGCATTGCCTGCTACTAATGTGGCTCAGTCTGGCAATCCTGTAGCCTTTGTCTCTCAGTCCTCCTCCCTTGGACCCTGGATACTTGACTCCGATGCCTCTGATCATATGACTGGTAACCAATCTCTTTTCTCCTAGTTGTCTTTTTCTGATACCTTACCGTCTGTTACTCTCGCAGATGGCTCTCAAATTAAAGTTCGAGGCATCGGACAAACCCACCCACTTCCTAATCTTTCTTTAAATTTTGTTTTATTTGTTCCTGGTTGTCCTTTCAATTTAATTTCCATTAGCAAGCTTACCCACTCACTTAATTTTTCTATTTTGTTTGTTAATAATTCTGTTCTCATACAGGATCGATGTACAGGACGGATGATTGGAGCAGGAGTCTGGGGGATGTATCAGCTCTCACCATCGGTTGCCTGTGTCTCCTCTGCCTCTCCAAATCTTGCCCATCAACGTCTCGGTCATCCCAGCTTAGAAAAATTGCGTTTTTTGGTTCCTAGTCTCTCTACACTTCAGTCTTTACAGTGTGAATCATGTCAATTAGGAAAACATGTTCGTTCCTCTTATAGTCCTCGAGTCAATAAATGTGCTACGTCACCTTTTGATTTAGTTCACTCCGATATTTGGGGGCCTAGTCGAGTCTGTTCAACTTTAGGATATTACTATTTTGTTACATTCATTGATGATTTTTCCCGTTGTACTTGGGTTTTCTTAATGCAAAATCGTTATGATGTCTTCTCTATTTTTCAAAGTTTTGTTCATAAAGTTCAAAATCAATTTGGAATGTCCCTTAAAGTTTTGCGAACTGATAATGCCAGAGAATATTTATCTGCCCAGTTCAGTCTTTCTTAACCTCGCAGGGAATTCTTCATCAAACTTCATGCTCTCACACACCACAACAAAATGGTGTTGCTGAACGGAAAAATCGTCACCTAGTTGAAACAGCAAGAACCCTCCTTCTTCACTATAATGTCCCTCTCCGCTTCTGGGGTGATGCGCTTCTTACATCCTGTTATTTGATCAACCACATGCCCTCGTCTGTCCTCAACAATCAAATTTCGTACTCTATTTTGTACCCACAACAGGACCTCTATTCTGTTCCTCTTCGTGTATTTGGTTGTACTTGTTTTGTCCATGATCTTACTCCAGGTAAAGATAAACTCTCTGCCAAGTCTCTTAAGTGTGTTTTTCTAGGTTACTCTCGCCTCCAGAAAGGATATCGTTGTTTCTACCCCCAACTTAAACGGTATCTTGTTTCTGCTGACATCACTTTCTTTGAGTCTACTCCATTCTTCTCTGAGCCAGTTGTTAATGATGCCCCTCTGGATGTTCCAACTCCGACCGTTGTGACAGCTCCACCACCACTAATTGTCTATCAGCGACGACCGCGACTTCCCTCGGTGGTTCCACCTACTGATCCCCCAGCATCATCTCCTGCTCCAAACGCCCCTCCTGCAACGTCTCCTGAGCATGAGCTTCCCATTGCCCTACACAAAGGTATCCGGTCCACTCGTAATCCTAACCCTCTATATGCTTGTACTCTTCATTGTCATCGTTTATCTCCTTCCTATTTCTCTTTTATCTCCTCTTTGGATTCTGTGTCTATTCCTAGGTCAACAGGTGAAGCTATGGCTGATCCCCGTTGGTGGCAGGCAATGTTGGATGAAATGGCTGCTTTACAGGCTAGTGGGACCTGGGAGCTGGTTCCCTTACCTCCTACGAAGACTATTGTTGGTTGTCACTGGGTTTATACTGTAAAGGTTGGACCGGATGGACATATTGATCGGTTCAAAGCTCGCTTGGTAGCTAAGGGCTATACTCAGATATTTGACCTTGATTATGGGGACACTTTTTCCCCTGTGGCCAAGATTACTTCTGTTCGTCTGTTCCTTGCCATGGCAGCCATACGTCGTTGGCCGCTTCACCAGTTGGATATCAAAAATGCCTTCTTACATTGTGAGTTGCAAGAAGAAGTTTACATGGAGCAACCTCCCGATTTTACTGCTACTGACGGCTCTCACCTTGTATGTCGCCTTCGACGCTCTTTGTATGGCTTGAAGCAATCTCCCCGTGCCTGGTTTGGTCGTTTTAGCTCTGCCTTGCTCCAGTTTGGTATGACTCGCTGTGAGGCTGACCACTCTGTCTTCTTCCTTCGCTCTCCGACTGACCTGTACATTTATTTGGTGGTCTAGATTGATGATATTGTTATCACTGGTGATGATTTTGATGGTATCCGTCAGCTCAAGTCTCACCTTCATAGTCAGTTTCAGACGAAAGACCTGGGTCTGCTCAAATATTTCTTAGGCATTGAGGTTGCTCAATCTGCCTCCGGCATTGCTATTTCCCAGAGGAAATACGCTCTGGATATTCTCACTGAGACTGATATGCTTGACTATCGTCCTAGTGACACTCCTATGGACCCCAACATCAAACTTCTTCCGGGTCAGGGGGAGCCACTGGTAGACCCGGGAAGATATCGCAGACTTGTTGATAGACTTAATTACCTCACAGTCACCAGACCCAACATCACCTTTGCAGTTAGTGTGGTGAGTCAATTCCTCAATGCTCCTTGTGATAGCCATTGGGATGCCGTCAAGCGCATTCTCAGGTATATCAAAAATGCACCAGGCCGCGGACTTCTATATGAAGATAAAGACAATGCCAAGATCGTTTGTTACTCTGATGCTGATTGGGCAGGATCACCATCAGATAGGAGATCTACCTCTGGTTATTGCATTCTTCTTGGGGGGAATTTGATCTCATGGCGAAGCAAGAAGCAAAATACAGTTGCTAGATCCAGCGCCGAAGCTGAATACCGTGCCATGGCAGCAGCCGCTTCCGAAATTACATGGCTTAGACAACTTCTCCAACAACTGCAATTCGAAGACATCCAGGACACGAAGCTTATTTGTGATAATAAAGCCGCTCTTCATATTGCATCTAAACACATCGAGATAGATTGTCATTTTGTGAGAGAAAAAGTGCTCTCAGGAGAAATCACTACTGACTTTGTCAATTCCAGTGATCAGTTGGCGGATATTTTCACTAAATCTCTCAAGAGGTCTCGCGTGGATTATATTTGTAACAAGCTCGGTGCATACGACATATATGCTCCAGCTTGAGGGGGAGTGTTAAAGATATGATTAGATTTTCTGTAAATAGAGAAATTATGTATAATTGTACAGCTGATCTTTAGGGATTTATTTCCCTTATTATTGTATTCCTTCATTATAAATAATACACCTTGTGTGTGATAACTCAACACACAATTCTTGTAAAATATTTTACTCTTTCAATCATCTTATATTCAGGATTCCCATTTTGCTCTCAGATTCTCCCAATTGAATGAATATTCTTAAAGCTGAATTCACCTTTTCTTTAAGTTTTCCATTTTTCATTAAATATGGTACCAAAGATTTGGTATTCAAAGCTATTCTTCATTTGTGATTGCTTGTAATTTGTATTTGTATTTCAATTCTGATTCTGATAACAAACATCAATGTATATACACACATTTTAAACCATACCCAAGCTGTGAAAGCGATCTATTAATATTGCCAGCTTCCTTCAAACGGTCTCCTGCTGCACCCGTTAATTTTTGTCGTTCTGACCCAGCTAGATCAACAAGATTTATTTTACTTGTTCTAAATCTGCTTACACCATCTGCAGTGCTCTGCAAAGTGAAAATATGAACTCGCTTCAGTACCTCTTCTATTTACAATTCTATTGTGAAGCAGAAAATATCTTGCCAGCAGAAGTTCTTTTGGAAAACGGGAGAAATGAAAAGATTGTAAAATGTCTAGATTTTCATATTCCAATATAGCACATATCGTTTCTGCTAAAATTTATCTAGTTAAATATTGTAAAGTGTCTGGCCTTCCCATCTACATACAACCCATAATACAAATTCTCTAATATTATTAAAAAATATATTATTGAATAGTTTCCGAGCCACAAGAGAAGAGTGCATCACCTTGCATCGAGATTCAACCACACAAGTAAAAACAGTATGTGAACGTGAACTTTCAGAATTTATACTGGTTGCACCAATTCTCCTGTTTAACAAACCCTGTACAGTAAAAGGTATATAATAGTAAAAACACAACAAGAGAAAAGGACAACGGAAAACCATGCAATTATGAAATTTGGAGCCCAAAAATACAGAAATAAAATAAAATAAAAACTATCAATTGAATGTGTTAGGCTCGAGTCTTGAGATATTTAGAAATGAAATTATAAAGAACAGAGAATCAGAGATAGAGGATAGGAAACAAAATAGCTCTTCTGTATTGAAATCAGGGGATGACTCTCCTCAAAGGAAATCCTCTTCTCTACTGAGCAACACTGCCTCATGTTCAACTCGACAAATATATAACTAACTTCTCAGTTACAGCTCTCTGTCTATCTCATCTAACTGACTAACAGACCAACTAATACCCACTAACTACCTACTCTTCTTCGTCCAGAATAGATTAGTTGCATTGGGCTGTATTCATTTACAGAAGACTGGACTCTAACAGAATGGAAAGGAAAAACTTAATAATTACAAGCATATAAGAAAGGTCAAATGTCAAAAAAAGGAAAGAGAGAGAGAGCTATTCAAGTCAGTTTGACAGTAATTAAGCATTTCATTCCTATTACTACTGATTAAATCAACTAGTTCTGCCTTAATGGAAATTTTTGTTTCTCTGTTACGAGTCATATATGCTCAAAATGAAGCTCCACCAAATTTCTTACAAAAATACTTCTTGTTAAAAAACAGTAATGAAGTACTCATTCAGTGTCAATTTCAATGACAAATTTAGTTTAAACACGGGGTACTCAAGTGAGGCATGTACAACATATGGCCCTTAAATCTTCTTTTTATTGTTCATTCTATAGTGAAAGAAAATTAAAAACAGATGTTTCATCCTGTTGATTGATGGATGTTTGACAATTGACATGTGAAACTCTAAATGTTAAGAAAACAACACCTGCTAGGTATTCATCACAGCATTGTTGCTGATGTAACAAGAATGCTTAGCCAATTGAAGAATTCTGCCATTACCTCTATAACTTCCGTATATTTAAGCAACGGATTCTCTTATGCATTAGTAATATATATTATATGATTCTAATTTTTGTCTTTCTAATACTTTTGTTGCCATTTAGTGTGAGAGGAGAAATAAAGACAAACTAGTCCTTGATAAATAGTCTTTGGATCCTATTTTAATCCTTTAAGGAAACCTATTTTATTCACTTTTACAGTTTACACATAATGGCATGGTTGAATAGCTAAATAGGCAACAGTGATGGAAGAGGGAAGCGACAACTGTTTATACAAGTGTGATGAAACAGACCTTTATCAAAAGCTGAGTCACATCTTTCTTCGTACACACTTGCTCCTCTGTAAGATTTTCAACATAGACACCAGATTTGACATCTTCTCTAATCTGAATAAGCATCAAAAGACCAGTTCTAGTATAACCCAGTTAAGCATGATCAAGGGAAAACTGTAACGGAATAGATTTTACCTGTAGGTTTCTTTGATTTGGATCTAATAGATCCGTTATTTGCTCATTGTATATCTGCAAAACAAATTCATACATCAAAAGGACTAGATAACAAGGTCAAGCAGAAAGAAATTATCAACAGTCATTCAATTCAACCTCGAGAAAAGAGCAGTGGCACTGATACTTTAGTTGCTTGTCAGAATGCTTAATTTGCTCCTGTGCAGGAAACACAATGGTGAGAATCACAACAAATTTCATATAAGTATAACCATCAAAAGATTTAACCATGAATAGAGTTCAATGCATACTTCATTTATGCGAGCGAAGAGTCTTTCAAACACACGAGGCGCGAGGCCTTGTTGGTCATTTGCTGAATTGTCATCTGATAAAGCGTTGGCAGGACCCCACATGGTATAAGTCTTCCCACTCCCAGTCTATCCAAAATTTCGAAAATCAATATAATCAATCAGGAGTAACAAGAGCAACTAACAGCACAATGCAAAATGGGAAGAAAGTAGAAACCTGCCCATATGCAAATACAGAACTATTAAATCCAGCCAAGCAATTCTCCACAAGAGGCAACCCGACAAGCTCGAAAATATCTAGCTGGAGAACAAAACAGCAACCCAGTAAGTAACTACCACAAAATCACGAGAGAGAGACAGAGAACGAGTTCAATGTAATAATAAAGTAATAAAGTAATAAACTTTTAATCATGCCTGAGTAGCATTGGTGTGAGCAACGGAATCAAATGTGAAATTCTGACCGTTGATGGACAAGGAATCACTGGAAATCCTCTGAACAATAGAATCTCCTTCGTCCTTGTCGCCGCACGCAGGCCTCATCCTCACAATAACCTAGAAAGTGGAATCTAAAATTATAAGTAAACTAATAGAAGAGAAAAAAAAAAAAAAAGTAAAATCTGGAATGGTTGTTGACCTTGACGCCGGAATCGGAGGTAGCGGGAAGGGAATGGTCGGGAAGTTTGCGCTTGAGAGGGTTAGGGTTGGGAGGTTTTGGTGGCAAGGGGGTTTTGAGAGGAGGGGGATGGTTCTCTTTGTCCTTGGGTTTTTGCTTGCGAGCGGGTCTGGGTTTTTTGGAAGGAGTGTCCCGACACCGAAAGATTGGGTTCCTTGGCAGCATGGTTGCGGTTGCAGTTGCAGAGAAACAACAAGATTGGGTTGGGAGGGGAGGGGAGGATGAAGAAAGTAA
The DNA here is from genome assembly GCA_026413185.1 of Pueraria montana var. lobata. Taxonomy (NCBI): domain Eukaryota; kingdom Viridiplantae; phylum Streptophyta; class Magnoliopsida; order Fabales; family Fabaceae; genus Pueraria; species Pueraria montana. The sequence goes on along the minus strand of CM048648.1, from coordinate 19,876,951 downwards.
CCGTTAGGAGAGTTTGGAAATGGGAGGGATTTGAATGTCAGCACGTGTACGGTTCTTGTGTGTACGTGAGAAAGATAAATTTACTTTCTAAATTGAGGTTGTCATTTTTCTTTGAAAAATGTTACGAAAACACTCGTTCCCTTTTATTAGTTGAATTTTTTTTAAAATAATAAAATTGTGTAGGTTTCATATTATATTTAATTATTCTCTCTTTTCATTTTATAATTTTCAATAAATTTTAACTAATTAAAAAATGTATTTGAAAGAATATGTTAGGAGTATATTTTAATATTCCTCTTTTTCTTATTCTTTAATAATTCTCTGTCTTTTTTTATAGTAAGACCTCATATTATTTCATCCAAAATAATAGAAAGAATACAAGGAATAATTCTCTGTCTTGAACAATATTTTAAAAAATCGAACTGATCTCGGTGGAGGTACTACGTAAGTTCCATAAAATATAAATATAGGTATTATTTATGTCTTAATTTTATTTATTAATTATGATAATCATGATAATTTAATGATAAGTTGATCCATTGAACATTTTTCAAATTTTTATTAAACTTTGCACTATGGATGAACTAGCCGGGACAACCCTAGTTGATGACATGCTCGACTTAACAAGAGGCTTGAATCGACCAGACCATTAGTTCTGAATTTGACTGAAGAGTTGGATTGACCGATTTGAGCCTTTGATCGACCAGACCATCAGTTCTGGATTTGACTGAACCAATTTGACCGGTTGATCGACCGATTTGAGCCGATTTCTAGTAGGGAAAGAAGAGAGGCATTGTGTCTCTCTCTGCATTTTTTAATTTTCAAATAAAACAAAAGTGAGAAAGAGTATGAAGGTCAAGGGACTGTTTGGTCTAGGGGAAAGGAGGAGAGGGAATGGAACGTATTTTAATTTTAATGAAGGGAAAGGGAGGGGGAAAAGGAAGAACAAAAAAGATCGTGGAGAAACTGCGAGCTCAAAACTATGGAAAAATATCTTTAGATACTTTAGCATTCAGTCATTGTACATCATGGCTGTTAACCTGTTCATTCATATTTGAACCAGAAATTTCCAAACATTTTTCTCTTTTTTATATCTTTTATTTAACAAGTTCTACTAGCTAGTTCCCACACACAGATAAAAAAGAGACCCCTTCACTATTACAAGGATTAAACCCTTCACTTATCAGTTAACTAATCGTAATCGGAACGGAACCGAAATCGATCGTAATTTCACTGAGTGGAAGGAGCAAAGTTGAGAAGCTGCTTGGAACGAAGCCACGGCTTCACCACCACAACGGATTCGAATATTCTGGAATCTCCGTCACTCTGCGTAGCCGATATCTTCATGTAGTACTTGATCCCAGACACCACTTGCTGCTGCGCCTCCACCACTTCCACGAACGTCAGTTCCTCCTCCTCCTTCTTCGCCTGCTTCAGCATCCGGTTATGCTCCTCCACCGAGAACCGTCCTAGATCCTGCACCTCCTTGTTCGTCTTCACGTCAGGGATCTTCGTCTTCCCCCCGACCAGTCCACCGTACGACGCCGTACACGCGACGCACGCAAAGATCGTCAGGACCGCCAGTGTCACCGCCGGTGACCTTATCAATGCCGCCATCGGTTTTCTTTGGTTGCCGAAACTGATAGAATTAATTTAGAACGATGGAGTTGCGTATACGGTGTCGTTTATATATATAAGGGGGAAAGGGAAAAGAGGTGTTTGGACACGCATGGAAAACTAACCGAGAGAGAGTGGATGGTGGCGAAACGAAAACCGCGTGTCGCGTATTCTTAAGAGAGAAGGCTTTGGAAATGGGATTGGCTTTTGTTATTGGAGTTGGCGTGTGTGCTTATTGTTAGGTTTAAGGACGACATTATCACATCGCAAATGGGGTTGTGTTGCTGGTGATATTGGTGATATGATGAGAAATGCTAAATCCTCCGGAAGGCTTCAGCCGAATAAAAGGTCGATCCATTCAACGGATGACATTTGTCAATCTTATTTATTATAAAATATTCAGCTGTTTCAACTTTCTTAAAAAAAAAATTATTTCCCAATTTACCCTTTGTACTGTCTAGGAACAGAGGATATCAAAAGATGCGCTTCCTATTTTTTTTTTCCTTTTCTAACACAGTAACGCACAACACTTGTTGGGAGCAAAACTTGAAGAACACGTTTTTTTCCCTATCAGTGAAGAACGCGTATGAAAAATTCAAAGAAACATGGAAGACAACTCTCATTGCTCTATCTCTATTGATACTCCATTTGAACCAGGTGAATTTTTTTCCTCTCTTTTTAAGTTGATTGAATTGTGTCTATTAATTCCTTTTTTACTTTCATTTACTGTATGGACTGAAGAGTGCTACTGCATGATCATGATGCTTTCACGTATGTTTTTGGTTATACAGTGGTATTGCAAACAAAGCTATTATGTATGCAATTTTTGTACAGCACCCAATATGGTCTCGAAGGCCTTTAATTTAATTTGCCTTTTGGTTGTGAAAAGATTACTATTTTGCTGTTATCAAATTATATTATTATTATTATTATTATTATTGTCAAATGAATTCTTTGGTTAATTTATTTATTTTATTTAGTTAATTTTTTATGAGTAATTGTTTATGAAATTAAATTGTAATTACAACTATCTTGTTATATTTGTCATGGTTAAGGTACGGAGGTGGTGAATCCCACAATTTTAGAAGAAAATGGAGAGCTAGAAAAATGTTCAATTGAAGTTGGAGAACAAATTCCAAAGATTGGAATGATATTAGATTCTGAAGAGGAACTTCGTACTTTTTATGAGAAATATGCTTATGAAGTTGGATTTGGGATTCGAAAAATTAGCACAAAAAGAAAGGGTGAAGTCAAGTATTATTCACTTACATGTTCAAAAGGAGGTAAATATGTATGCAAGACAAGTTCTTCTAAACAAAGATTGTCAAGCAAAACAGATTGTCAAGCAAAAATATGTGTGATTGTTCATGGAAGTGGGAAATGTACCATTTCTAGTGTTAATCTAGAGCACAATCATGGTTTAAGTCCAAAAAAGTCACGATTTCAAAGGTCTCATAAGAAGATGGATAGTTATTCAAAAAGAAGACTTGAGTTAAATGATTGTGCAGGAATTCCATTGAACAAAAATTTTAATTCATTGGTAGTTGAAGCTAAAGGGTATGAAAACTTGCAATTTGGTGAAAAAGATTGTAGGAATTACATTGCAAAAGTGAGGCAATTAAGACTTGGAGTTGGAGATGCCGAAGCACTTCATAATTACTTCATTCGTATGCAAAGAAGAAATTCAAATTTTTTCTATGTCATTGATATGGATGATGAAGGTCGTTTACGAAATGTTTTTTGGGCAGATGCAAGATCCAGGGCAGCTTATAACTCATTTGGGGATGTTATATCATTTGACAGTACATACTTGACTAATAGATACAGTATGCCTTTTTCTCCTTTTGTAGGCGTGAACCACCATGGACAATCCATCTTGCTTGGGTGTGGTTTATTGTCAAGGGAAGACATAAAGACATATGTATGGTTGTTTAAGTCATGGTTGGAATGCATGCACGGGCGAGCTCCAAAAGCGATAATTACAGATCAATGTCGATCTATCCAAGCAGCAGTGGCAGAGGTATTCCCTCAATCTCATCATCGCTTTTGCCTTTGGCATATTATGAAGAAGGTGCCTGAGAAATTAAGTGGGTTGGCTCAATATAAAGAAATAAAGAAAATCTTAAAAGCACTTGTGTATGATTCAAAGGAGCTAAATGAATTTGATGATGGCTGGCATAAAATGATTGAGGATTTTGGTCTTCAAAAAAATGAGTGGCTAAGCTCCTTATTTTCTGACCGTGGCCGTTGGGTGCCAATGTATGTTAAATCAATATTTTGGGCAGGGATGTTTACGACCCAAAGAAGTGAAAGTATGAATGCATTTTTCGATGGGTATGTTAACTCAAAAACCTCATTGAGGCAATTTGTTGAGCAATATGATAGTGCATTAAAAAGCAAGGTGGAGAAGGAGAATAAGGCTGATTTTGATTCTCTTAATTCATCTTATCAATTGATAATAGGTTGCTACTTTGAAAAGCAATTCCATGAGGCTTACACCAATGCAATTTTCAAGTTGTTTCAAGATGAGTTGCGTGGTATGATGTTATGCAATTTCACACTGTTAAGAGTTGATGGTCCAATGTCTATATTCAGTGTCATTGATATTAAAGAGGGTAAGGATGGATACCACAAAAAAAGATTTGCATACACAGTGCAATATAATGATGTGGAGTGTGATGTTCGATGTTCTTGTTGTTTGTTTGAATTTAGGGGAATAATTTGCAGACATATAGCAAAGATCTTAATTGAAAAGAATGTGAAAGAGATCCCCTCTCGTTACATTCTAACTCGGTGGAGAAAGGATGTAAAACACAGCCATTATTATGTGCTAAATTGTTATGATGAGGTAAGTGAGCAAGGTAAGGAATTTGATAAGATGTGTGCCAACTTTTATGAAGCTGCTCATTTAGCCAATTCAAGAGCAAAGTATGAATTTTTGATGGAATGGATAGATAAAGCAAAGGAAAAGCTTAAGGATGATTTGGGTTGGGATAATAGTAAACAAACTACTCTACCAAGTGTTGACCATGCAATGGAACCAAGTAAAAAAATATTATCTCCCTTACAAGTGCGCAGCAAAGGTCGTCCACCTTCCAAGAGAAAGGAGTCTAAAATGGAGAAAATAATAAAGACAAAAAAGAAGAAGAAAGAGGTAAGTACTTAAATATGTTTGCTGTTACTTTTTTGTTATGGGGTATTTGAATACAATCATTTATTCATATCATATAAAATTACAGTTTCATGGAGCAAAAGACACTGGAGAAGGTCACACAAGTCTATCATGCTCAAATATGACAAGTGAAATGGTAATATATATTATGCAGTTTATTTATTTTGTCATGAATTGAGAGTTTTGATTTCAGGTAACTAACATCTTATTTCTTTAATAGGCTACCCCAACTCACCACATAGCAACTCAATATGGAACTTTGGAAAATTATATACTTGCTGGACAATCACAGGTTGATTGTACAATTTTTATTATATTATATTATATTTACATAAGTGTTTACTAATTGTATAATTAGCTAACATAAAGAATGTTATTATAGGAGTATCAAGCATTTGGAACCATACTCTCTAGTGATAGAAGCTTTGATCTCAATCACCAATGATAATAGTAGCAAGTAAGAGTGTTTTATACTAACTGGTATTTTTCCTCATAAATTATATGCTAATTTGGTTTCAAACCATTTTATTGTTAAAAACTAGTTTTAAAAATAGAAAATTTGGTTCTGAAATAGTTCATGGCTTTAAACTAATGCAGGGGTTTATGCAATAGCTGGTTCAGATATGTTGCAGGGTGTTTTGGTTTTGCTCTACAGAATTAGGATGCTGGATGCAGTAGTTTTGTATATTTGATTCTGGATTCATAGGTTCGTAGGATATGTTGCAGACTGTTTTGGTCTACTGAATTAGGATGCAACAGCTGGCTCATATATATTTTTTTTGGTCAGCAGTTGGCTCATATATGTTGCAGTAGTTTTTTTACATTTCCTTTTTCTTATATATATCAGATGCTGGTGCATAACATTTGTAATATGACTCAAACATGTTTTGGGTGCCTTAAAAAGTTTAGTATTTCTTTAAGAAGGCTTAACGAAAGTTCAGGGCATTTCCAAGTGCTTGACATGCTTTGAGTAATCAACTAAATAATTCTATTGGTCAACAAAATAGATTTTATTATTCTTTATCCAAGTATAAAATCCAACACATGGTGTATAAAAATAAAACAGAAAATAAAGATAAATGAAATAGTAAATTGGATAGAATGAATTGGCTTTCATTATGTTTCTGTTATACATATGGTAAGCTATTTATATAATACAAAAAAGAGTGCACCAAGTACTAGACTAAGCCTTGTTACATGAAAACAAATCCTATTACATCATCATAACCAACTCAATGAGTCAGCATAACTGAAAGTGTGACACCCTCCTTGACATGTGGTTCAAATTGGGTGAGCCAAGTGAATCAGTAGAACCATTCTCCAATTCAGAAGCATTCTCCAAGGCAACAACAGAGCTATTCTTTAATCCAGTAGTCATTCATCAATTGATTCTCCATGTTTAACACCAAAGATTAGCCTAAGAGGTCTTATACTTGAGTCAAACAAAGAGCTGCAACAAAAAAAGTTTTAAGACATGTATCCACAACTGATAAAATCAAGAAGTTCAATCCCCCAAAGCTAAAATCATAAAAGATACCTGCCAACCATGTCTCATTCAAAATACAACTGAGGCAATAACTGAATTCTATCATAGGCACCTAAAATAAACCCAATTATCTGAATCCTATAAGCAGCACTGCAATTTTCAAAAACTCAATTGCAGTAGCCACAAAAGAGACACTGTCTTCTATCACTACACTAACTACATTCACAAGTAACATAACACAAGACTTCACCAAACATTTTCATAGAGAATCCCAATCAATTTCATAAGAAAGGAATGTCTTCCTCTCCCTCGTGCATGACTCACCACTAAGGGAGTGTTTGATTCCTGACGCTGTTAATTCGGTGCTCGCACCATCGAAACCAGTTTCTGCCAAACGCGATGAAGTTCACGATTATTGAATGAATAAAACCCCGATAATTATAAAAATAAAGAAAGCGAAAATTGGAAGCATGAGTTATATTATTATACCTTGTGAATTGTGATGCGAACGAAAGTGTCTGCGATTTTAATTTTTAAGGAAACAGGTTTGAATTGAAAAAGAGGGAAGGAAGTGCTCGCTGCACAGCGATGGCGTTGTACTGGTTCGTATTGTAACGGTCGCGGTGGGGACACACGAGCCCATCGTCCTCCACGGCTGCCACGGCTTCGCTAGCCACGCCTCCCAGATCTACGCCATCCACCAGAGCATTGCGAAGGTCCCCATCGTTTTCTACCTCATTGCTCAGTACGTCTTGTGTGAACGGTGACAATTCGAGGGAGAATGGTGTGAAAAAGGATAAATTTGGAAAAAGACTAAATTTTAAAATGTTAAATTAAATGGCTATTTAAAAAAAAATCAATTGACAGGTGTCCAAATTTTATTGAGTCGGAAGATTATTCGTCTAATTGGTTTCGGAGTCCATAGCATTTCTCGTGATATGATATAGGGCAATGCGAGAGAGAGTCAGATGCAACAGATCTAGTCACGACTCACACGAGTCGTGCCATGCGTAGTACTAGTAGTTACGAGAAACTGACACATAGGCTCGCACTAATCTGAGAGGCTTCCACGTATACTGCATGCATTGCAGTTGGCATAACTGTTCTGTTCAGTCCACTGACACACACCACGGTTTTAGATTCGTATTTTTTTTCTTCCAGTTTAATTCTCTTGTTTTTTATGAAAAGTTATTTTTATCAAGTGTAATATAACTTAACAAATGTGGTTAATATAATTTGAACTGAGTTGAGGTTCTTTAAATAAGGTATTTAAGTTTGATAAAAAAAATATTTAAATTCGAATATTGTAAATGGAAAAAAATGTTACTAAATATAATTAGCTGATTTTTTTATAGTGAAAATTAGTTATTAGTAAAAATTAATAAATATTTCATATCAATAATACATAGTTACCCAAAAAAAATGTGATATAATTGATGAAAAATTTTGTCTTTTAAATATTAGATCAACATTTTGATTTTTTAAGATTTATGTAAGTGGAAAAAAATTGTTGAGTGAAACCAATTTCTTACATAAGTTTTATAATCTTAAAAGATTAATCTTTAATTCTCAACGGAAAGATATTATTAGATCACTATAAAAAGTAAAAGTTATTTTTTAACTATCCGTATCTTTAATTACAAATAATTTTATTTAAAACAATAATATATTTAGTATAATGAAATTAATTTTTATATAAAATCTTTTATGCATAAAAATTAAATTCAATGCTTTATTTTAAAAAATACATACGTTTATTGCATGAGCCATGAATTACTATCCATAGTGAAAGTTTGTGCATGCTTTTGATATTGTTAAAAAATAAATATTAAATATAACACTTATTTATGTTTAATTTTAAAAATAATTATGAGATAGAGTAAATATAATCACTATAAAAAGATAAAAGTAGAAAAAATGTTAGTTGAAAATTACTATAAGATAATTTTTTATCTCATGCACCAATATCATTAATATTGTGTTTGAAAGACAAACAAATGTTGGTCCAATTGGTAATAATTGAATTTATATTTTACAAGAACGTGAGTTTGAATCCCTGGTGAGCCCTCTTGTTACAATTTTTTTTTTTTTTGTTTATCTTTAACATGTAATATACATAATTACTTTTTTTTTTTTAAATAAAGACATATGATCGATTATGCATACCCAATTTTTTTACTTTGAGGAACAAGAAGATGCACACACAACAACAACAAGGCGAAAGATCAAATACAAAAAGGAGTCACAGTTTATACAAACTTCACGAGATCGTCGTGACCTCAATAGGGGCTCTTTGAAAGAAAAAAAAGTTCATTTTACCTTCTTTCATCTCATTTTTGTATGGAAATATTTTTAGGTGGATCCTATACTATATTTGAAAATTTCTATTTACTTTCATATTAACCAAACAAATCTAATTTTTATCTTTTACTTTTTTATTTTCTCTTTCACTTTTATTCTTACCCATTTTATCTATACCAAACATAATGTAATAAGAGCATATGCATGCAATGGTGAATTAGTTGAAGAAATGGTTCATTGATGCACCACTAAAATTGTTCATAAGATATAATAATAAAGTAATATACTATTAAGATTTTTAACTATAATAGCCTACTTAAAATTAAGATTTTGAAACTACAAATTAATTCCTCGTTTTTCAATTTGAGTATGATAACCCTCTTCTTAATGTTCCTTTTCAAACGCCACTCCTCAATGTTTCACACTTGTTGCTTCAACATGCACAGACACAAGATGCACTAGTCTTCTCCGTCCAACGACATCTCCACATCGAATAACCTTTTTCTTCCAGTTTATATTGCTACCCTCATATAGAATTTCTCTCAGAACTCAAAATTTTGAATACTCAACAGTAATTAATCCGATAACCACATATTTAATGCATGTTTGAATTAAAGTTTGTAAACATAAATTTGAATCAAAAGTATGTTGTAAACTTAAGTTTGATAAAAATGAGTTTACTATAACATGATTTATGTTTGGATATTTTTAGTTCAAAAGTATACATGATAAAATGAAATTTGTTTGGAAAATACCAATCAAAAGTACTTTTATTTTATGTTTCTATTATAAATATACAAATCAAAAGTACTTTTACTTTAAAAATATCAAATTTGTTATTTCTTATCCAAACCCGAGTTTGCCTCAAACGTAAGTTGCATAATTAATTTTTGGAGCATCCAAACATGATGTCAAACTAAGTTTGAAACTCCAAAAGTTTGTTTGAGGCACTCAAACGGGTATGCAAACATATCCTTAGAACTCTTTGTCTGCTAGTTTTAGATGCTCGACAGTACAATAAACTCAAAATCTCACTTGTAACTCGTTGTTTGGCAGTGGCGAGTATGGTTGGTGCTGGTAGCTACTGGGTGGTGTTTAGGAACTTAAAGAAGGTTATCAAATTCAAATTGAAAAAAATAGGAAGAATTAATTTATAATTTAAAAATCTTAATCTTAATTTTAAATAAATGCTAATAAAAAAATTTGACTGTTCAATTATTCTTATATCTTATGCTAAATTTAAGTGATCCATCGATGAACCACTTTTTTAACTAGTTTACCATAGCATCTATGACGGGTTCTAGCGTGCAAAACCATCTCAGGTCTTGCACGGTGCAAAAAAAATTTGAAGTCGTTGGATATAATAACAAATCGGTTAACGGTAGAGATTGTTCGGATGTAACATACAAACAAAACATTGAATAAAAAATCCTTTTTTAAAGTGGCAGTGCAAACTGGGTTCGATCCAACGGGAAGAAGTTTTTAGTTTTTTTTCGGCTAAATGTCATTTTTGTCCTTTATATTTTAGTATTTTTTCATTTTGGTATATAATGTTTTAAAAGTTTTGTTCTGATCCTTTATGTTTTCGAAAAATATTGTTTTGATCCTTTCTTTAATTTTCGGTTTAAAACGTTAGTATTCTGTCAACATTTAAATATTAAAATAATTAATTTAAAATAATGACAGCTAAAATCGCCACTATGTGTAATAATATTTTTCACAAACAATAGTTGTACTATTAAAAATTAGTTTAACTATAATAATTTTAATTTATAAAAAATATCCAACTTATTCCCAAATCCCTAATATTCAAACCCAATTTCATAATTCAATCACCAATTTCAGAACAGCCATACATTACAACAAAATAAAATGCAATCAGCCATGACACAAATCAATCTCCTTATATATATATATAAATGAATAAGAGATTCTCTCATCTTCTTGCTTCACTCTCCCCACTCTCTCTCACATTCACTCTTATTTGAATATTTTCCTCTCATGGAGTGGTGTAATTCACTCTCCTAACATGTATCTGGTTCTTCTACTTTTTCTAAAATTTCTCTTATCAATTTTTGTAACTACCCCACATTCACAATATTTCTATAACTACCTCCATTCACTTGATACTAATTTTTTCATATTTTTTATCTTTTTTTAATTCTATTTTTTAATTCCGAAGATTTATCTCTTTCATCAATAATTTCAAATCCTTAATTCAATTTACTTTTCAATTTTAAAAAATTAAGATTACATCATTACATCTTCCTTTATATTTTTTTTCTTAAAAAAATTATAATTTCTAATTTCTTTTATAATTATTTTTTTGTTCAAAATTTCTTCTGATGTGCTATATAATTATTTTTTTTCAAATTTTATACTCTCTAATCTTTTGGGCTTTTTTTAATATTTCTTTTGTCTGATTTTTTAACTCTACTTTTTAATTCCGAAGATTTCTCTCTTTCATAAATAATTTCATATCCTTAATTCAATTTACTTTTCAATTTTTAAATTTAATATTAAAAAATTAAAGTTACATCATTACATCTTCCCTTTTTCTTTCTTTTAAAAAAATTATAGTTTCTAATTTCTTTTATAATTATCTCTTTTTCAAAATTTCTTTCGATGTACTATATATATATATATATATATTCAAATTTTATACTCTCTAGTCTATTGAGTTTTTTATAATATTTCTTTTATCAGATTTTCTAACTCTATTTTTTAATTTCGAAGATTTCTTTCTTTAGTCAATAATTCTAAATCCTTAATTCAATTTTCAAAGTTAATATTAAAAAAAAGTTAAAGTTACATTATTACATCTTTTTTTTTAATTTTATAATTTCTAATTTATTTTATAATTATCTTTTTATGAAATTTTCATTCAATGTGCTATATAATTCTTTGTTTTTTTTAATTTTTTTTATTGATTATATAAATAAGATAGTGAAAATTTTAATAAGTTCGCCCGGGCTAAAACACTAGTAAATCTACAAATCTCCAGAGAGCTGCCAGCGGGAACAAAATGGAATCCAAAGGTAGTGCAAACAGCACAAATTAGATGAACAAAAAAAAAATTGAACGTACAATTAAAACTGAGGCACCGAAACAATTACAAAACTCACGAAACAATAAAATTGAGGCACCGAAACAATTACTTAGCAAGCACCTGAATTGATGCAAATCAAATCAAGAAATTGATGCAAAGCAGACACCTTTCTTACCCAATCAAGAAAATTAAAATGAAAATCACTAAGAAAACACAACAATCAGCACAATCACACAAAATGGGTCACAAAACAATGGGAGTACACGTCCCCATTGTCGCGGCTGGTCCCAATCCGCATCCCAAGTCGGGCCACCAGAGCTGCCTCACACCGTTGGAACTCGATCTCCACCGCGCAGCTCCCAAACACGTTGACGCCACCGCCGCGCGCCGGGCTGGTTTTTGAGGCTGAAGTTCGACAAATCCATGGCCATCGTTTTGGTGATCCTGGTCGCAGTGTTCTTCATCGAGGAGGGTGAAACTCAGATCTAGAAAAGGGAGAAGCAAAACATAGATCTGGCTGGAGGAGATGATGATTTAAAATAAATTAAAGATCCCGATTTTAGAAACTCAGATCTGCACTCGGTTTATATTTTTAAAATAAAATAAAATAAAGATAGTAAAACTGAAAACTTCTTCCCATACAATCGAACCCAGTTTGCACTGTCACTTTAAAAAAGGATTTTTTATTCAATATTTTGTTTGTATGTTACATTCGAACAATCTCTATCGTTAACCGATTTGTTATTATATCCAATGGCCTCAAAATTCTTTTGCACCGTGCAATACCTGAGACGGTCTTGCACGCTAGAATCCGTCTAGCATCTACTATCATTCAAAAGTTAAAATATAATTTTATTGCATGAAAGATCTATGGTTTTAGACATCTTGTTGTTTGATGATATCTATAAAACCCTCTATTATGGTAATATCAAGACGGCTTAATTACTAATTTGGTTCCTAAATTTTTAAACGGTTCAATCAAGTTATCAAATTTTTAAAAACGCCTCAATTGAGTCATTTTCATCAAATTGAGACGTCAACTCACAATCACAATCACAATTCATAACGGTTAAAAAACGTTATTATTCATAAACAAAAGCCACAACAATTCACAATCCTAACAGCGTCAACTCAATTGGACGGAAATGACTCAATTGAGGCATTTTTGAAAATTTGAGAACTTGATTGAACCGTTTAGAAATTTAGAGACCAAATTGAATCATTTTAAATAATTTAGGAACCAAATTGATAATTAACCTTTCCAATGTCTCTGGTGTAAAGAAGTTAAGTAGATGGTTTTCTTTGTATATTATATAGACTTGGCTCAAGCTTTTTGTGGTGGAATTTTTGGTGTCTTTTTTGGTATGTTTGTGTTTTAGCTAATGCCTAATGGTTGAGCTATAAACTATCAAATATAAAGTTAGAGTAAAATTTTGTATGCCATTTGTATTCTGTCTCACTCTTGTGAAGAATATTTGCTTTATAATAAAGGTCATATTAATAAAAAAGAGATAAATTAGGTGAAAAAAGGATTAATATTTATATTTTCCTACTTGTAATCTTAGCCTAATTACTAATAGTTATTATGATGATTGCAGTAAAAAAAAGTTATTATGATGATTATTCTTCCTAACTGAGGAAGGCTATTATAGAGACATGACTATAGGCCTACCTATGTTAAGCGAATACTGAGTCCAATCCAAGGGATACACAAGAAAACATAAATTATTATTAGTTCAATTAACGGTCTAATTTTAAAAATACTGTTAAGAAAAATATAAATTTTATACCTTACATTTATTTTTAACCTAATATTTATATTTTACTGTATTATAACTTAATTAAACTATATTATATAAAACAGATAAATAAAATGAAATTAAAAATAAATATGGCTTATATTATTTTTCCCATAATCATCACATGTCTTTCCTTTTCGTTTATGTCTGTCGTATTATAATATATCCAGATTTTGAAGCTGAGAGTAAGTGGCTGTTGGAGCTGCAAAGTCACACACAGTGACTTCAATTCATTTCATTCCATTCCATTCCACCAAAATGGAGTGTTTGAAATCCCCTTTCCTCTTCTCCACACCACTTCTCCCTCCACCTTCTGATAAACCCCATTCCCTTATGCCAAAAACAAAGAAGAAGAGACCCTTTCCCATCTTCATTCGCTGCACCATCCAGCGCGACCCGTGGTCCCCGAGTTCCGGCGACCCCACCCGGCCGAAACCTCGGAGTCGGAACCCGAAGAAGCCGCTGTCGGACGACAACGCGCGGCGCATCATAAAGGGGAAGGCGGCGTACCAGAGCATCCTGCGCCGGAACCAGGGCCCGCAGGCGCAGACCCCGAGGTGGATTAAGAGGACCCCCGAGCAGATGGTGCAGTACTTGCAGGACGACCGCAACGGCCACTTGTACGGCAGGCACGTCCTCGCCGCGATTAAGAAAGTGCGCTCTCTGTCTCAGAGAGTCGACGGTGACTACGACATGAGGATGGAGATGGCTTCGTTTGTTGGGAAGCTCAGCTTCAAGGAGATGTGCGTTGTGCTCAAGGAGCAAAAGGGGTGGAGGCAGGTCAGAGATTTCTTTGGTTGGATGAAATTGCAGGTTCCTCTCTCTTCATTTGTATCTTATTGTGGTTTGTTTTATAAGTTATTTGCATCATTGCCTGTAAGTGATTAGTTCAGTTGGAATTGGATAAATAGTTGAGTTTTGATAATTGATAGTTTCTCCTTAAGCACTTGTACTATAAGAAAATAAAAGAATATATAGAATTAAGCTAATCAACTTATGCTCTTTAGATTTTTTAGAAGTTAGATAAGAGAGCTTCTATGAAAGTTAAGTGTATAAATTGATTTTAGCTTAGGAGAGAAGCTTAATTCATTTTACCTTTTTTTATTTTATTTTCTTCTCCTATAAATGCTTACGGAGAAGTTTATTTAAATAAAGTGTATAAATTGATTTTAGCTTATTAAAGAAGCTTAATTTAGTTTACCTTCTTATTTTCTTTCCTAAGTGTTTATGAATAAGTTTATTCAAACGGGACCTTTATGGTTAACATCATGTACATAGTGATTGATTAATATTTAATAGTGTATGCTACCTATCCTTAGTGATAGGGTAGTGTGACACTATGTCATAATTTTTGCCCAACTTTGTTAGTTGCATGCATCATAGCTGTGTTGGTTTTGTGTCTGTATCCAATTATCCATATACTTGGTTTTGAATTTTGATTATTTTTGTGTTCCTTTTATTTTGAATCTTCACAATGAAGGTTTTTTTTTTATTATTATTATTATTGGAAAATATTTGTGAACCTAGTGAGTGTATATGGCATGATTATTTCATTTTATATTGTTGTTTTGCTCCAAAGTATAGAGATTGATACGGTGTATTGATAGTTTGGTGCCTCAACAGCTGAGCTACCGTCCAAGTGTAATTGTCTACACAATAGTATTGCGCCTATATGGGCAAGTTGGGAAGCTGAAACTGGCTGAAGAGATCTTCTTGGAGATGCTTGATGTGGGTTGTGAGCCAGATGAAGTTGCTTGTGGTACCATGCTTTGTTCGTATGCCAGATGGGGACGTCATAAGGCTATGCTGTCTTTTTATTCTGCTGTAAAAGAAAGGGGAATAATTCTCTCTGTTGCTGTCTTCAACTTTATGTTGTCTTCTTTGCAAAAGAAATCACTCCATAGAGAGGTTGTACATGTGTGGAAGGATATGGTAGAAAAAGGGGTGATACCCAATAATTTTACTTATACAGTGGCCATCAGCTCACTTGTCAAAGAAGGGCTGCACGAAGATGCTTTCAAGACTTTTGATGAGATGAGGAATAATGGAGTTGTTCCTGAGGAGTTAACTTATAGCCTGCTTATAAATTTAAATGCTAAAAGTGGCAACAGAGATGAAGTGCAAAGACTGTATGAGGATATGAGGTTTCGAGGAATAATTCCCAGTAATTACACTTGTGCTTCACTTCTATCTTTGTATTACAAATATGAGGACTACCCTAGAGCCCTCTCCCTTTTTTCAGAAATGGTACGCAATAAAATTTCCACTGATGAAGTCATATATGGTTTGCTTATTAGAATTTACGGAAAGCTTGGTTTATATGAGGATGCTCACAAAACATTTGAAGAGACAAAGCAGCGGGGCCAACTCACCAATGAGAAAACATATTTGGCAATGGCACAAGTCCATCTTACTTCAGGAAATGTAGACAAAGCCTTGGAAGTTATTGACCTCATGAAGTCTAACAACCTTTGGTTCTCTCGATTTGCTTATATTGTGCTGCTGCAGTGTTATGTAATGAAAGAAGATGTAGCATCTGCTGAAGGAACATTTGTAGCTCTCTCCAAGACAGGACCACCTGATGCTGGTTCTTGTAATGATATGCTCAGTCTGTACATGGGACTTAATTTGACGAATAAGGCCAAGGAGTTCATTGTCCAGATAAGGGAGAATGAGACTAATTTTGACAAGGAGCTTTATAGAACAGTTATGAAGGTTTATTGTAAGGAGGGAATGCTGCTGGAAGCTGAGCAGTTGACAAATCAGATGGTTAAGATTGAATCTTTTAAAAATGACAAATTCTTCATGACATTTTATTGGATTCTTTGTGAACATAAGGGGGATGCGCAATCTGATGGTGAACTTGTGGCCATTGAGCCCGTTGACAAATTTGACGCTACAGCTCTTGGGCTGATGCTCAGTTTATATCTGACAAATGGCAACTTCAGCAAGACAAAAATATTACTGAAGCTGTTGTTGGGTTATGCTGCTGGGGGATCAAAAATTGTTAGTCAGCTCATCATCAACTTGTCTAAAGAAGGTATCCCTCTACTATAAAATTGATCATACCACATTCTGTGATATCTTTCTGAAATTTCCATTTTCAACGTAAATTTTTCTTTTTTCAGGTGAAATCAGTAAAGCAGAATTGCTTAACCATCAATTAACTAAGCTTGGCTGCAGAATGGAAGAAGCCACTGTAGCTTCTCTAATTAGCCATTATGGCAAACAACAAATGCTGAAACAAGCTGAAGATATTTTTGCTGAATATATAAATTCTCCCACATCTAGTAAAGTTCTGTATAACTCTATGATCAATGCATATGCCAAATGTGGTAAACAAGAGAAAGCATATTTACTATACAAGCAAGTGACAGAGGAAGGACGTGATTTGGGTGCTGTTGGAATTAGCATTGCCGTAAATTCTTTGACCAATGGAGGTATGGCCCTGGAAAAGTAAAGTAAACTAGAGTCTGATCCGTGTATCAACCTGACACATGCCAGGCAATAATTTTTGTCTTCCACTGCACAATCTATAACTTGTTTGTTTGGAAAGTGCTGTACATATGTTTTGCATAGGGTCAGTTTTGGAAAAAAAACATTGATCCCAGTCTTGTTAAATCTAAAAGTTTTATCTGTAGAATATTTAATTGATTATGTTTTGCTATTCCTACAGTACTCCAATTGTTTCAAAAATTTTAATGGGATGCTGGCCTCCTATTGCATTTAGTGCATGAGAATTAGATTTTATTTTCTAAGATGTCTATTTTGATAGCATAGAATTGTGATAAATCATATAAATCTGTCAGTTTCAGAAATGTGGAAGTGACAGGAGCATCATTTATTCCTTGTTTCTACTCTTTTCAGCATGTAGATATTTAGCATTTGGTAGATAATTTTATGCCTAATTCTTTTTTCAGGAAAACATCAGGAGGCTGAGAATATTATCCACAGGAGTCTTGAAGAAAACTTGGAGCTTGACACTGTGGCTTACAATACCTTTATCAAAGCCATGCTTGAAGCAGGTTGATATCAAGCACCCTGCATGCATAGGAAAGATAAAATGAAACAGGAGGCTTGCTTATATAGTTTGTTTTGTGTTGTAGGCAAATTGCATTTTGCATCCAGCATTTTTGAGCGCATGAGTTCCTCTGGTGTTGCTCCATCAATTGAAACATTCAACACGATGATAAGGTTATAGTTTTGATAGGCTGTCTTTCACTCATAGAAGTTTTCTTATCTATCCTCTTGGTTACTATTTTTTAGACATAATGTTAAACTGCTGATGCAGTGTCTATGGACAAGATAAAAAGTTGGATAGAGCAGTGGAGATGTTCAACAAAGCTAGCTCATTCGGTGTCCCTTTGGATGAAAAAACATACATGAATTTGATTGGCTATTATGGGAAAGCTGGTACTGAGCCTTTTTTACCTTAACCTAGATGAATTCTGATAATTATGAATGCAACCTTTTTTACCTTAACCTGGCTGGATTTCATGTGCATATATATATATTTTTCCATTAATATCTAGGGTAAAATATGTTTTTGGTCCCTCATTTTTTCCTGATTTCCGTTTTTAGTCCCTCATAAATTTTTTCTCTGTTTTTAGTCCCTAAAAAATTGTTTCATTTTGTTTTTAGTCCCTGACATTAATTTCAACTGTTAAGTGATGTCGTAGTGAGCAGAATTTACGCCTGAAAATTTTCTATTTAAGTTTCTAGCAATTTTTAACTGTTGAAATTTTCTGGCAGACTACAATCGTAAAAAATGTTAAAAAATAATAAAAAAATTAAAACCTCGAACACCAAATTTTTTGAAATTACAAGAAAATGTTACAAAAGTAAACATTTTTTACAGCAAAAAAATTTGTAGCGGTTAAAAGTCACTAGAAACTTAATCAGGAAATTTTCACACACACACAGTTTATGTCCGTCATATTATCACTTAACCATTAAAATTAATGTCAGGGACTAAAAACATAACAAAATTTATGAGAGACTAAAAATAAAACAGAACAATTTATGGAGGACTAAAAACAGAGAAAAAATTTATGAGGGACTAAAAACAGAAATCAAGATAAAATGAGGGACCAAAAACATATTTTACCCTAATATCTAATATGAATATATGCTTCAATGTAAAATGGAGAGTGCAAAATGATGAGATTAGCACTTTGACATTGTCAAATCTGTATGGTGATTAGTTTGTTTACTTTCTCATGATTGGTATTTCAGAAATCCGTTAGTGTTGCAATCATAATTATTTTATTTTGTAGGTATGATGCTTGAAGCTTCACAGTTGTTCAGTAAAATGCAGGAAGAAGTTATAAAACCAGGAAAGGTAAAGTTAAAATTTTTAACGAGATTTTCAAGACTCGAGTATAGTTGGCAATTATTATAGGTATGATTGAATTACTCTTATTCAAAAGCTTAAGCTGTACTACAGGCCCAAAGTATCTCCAGTACTTGTCCTTTTTTTATTTCATGTTTATGATCACTTTGCTCATTAAATTATATCTCGCTATAAAAAAACTCCCATTTTAGGATCCATGTAGAAATTATATCCGTCAGATGCAGGTAATGGTTATTTGTAGTTCATTGGTTCTGCAATATCATATTTCCGGCCTTCCAGCATTAGACAGCAAGGAATATTTTATATATTATGCTTCATATAGTTTGTAATTGTTGAATATTGTCTATTTTAGTGCTTTTAATGCTAATTGTTTGCCTTTGCTGGGGAATGCAGGTCAGTTACAATATCATGATCAATGTATATGCTAATGCTGGAGTTCTTCATGAAACAGAGAAACTTTTCCAGGCCATGCAGAGGCAAGGTTATTTGCCTGATTCTTTCACGTATCTTTCCCTTGTCCAAGCATATACAAGGAGCCTGAATTATTCTAAAGCCAAGGAAACCATACATGCTATGCGGAGCAAAGGCATTCCACCATCTTGTGTACATTTTAATATTTTACTCCACGCTTTCACAAAAGCTGGGTTGATTGATGAAGCCAGGAGGGTTTATGAGGAGCTATCAACTTTTGGTTTAGTTCCTGATCTTGTATGTCATCGAACATTGCTGAATGGTTACCTGAAATTTGGATATGTGGAAGAAGGAATCAACTTTTTTGAAAGTATACGTGAATCAACAAAAGGCGACAGGTTCATCATGAGTGCAGCTGTGCATCTTTACAAATCTGCCGGAAAGGAAAGCAAAGCTAAAGAAATATTAAGTTCAATGAACAATAAGGGGATCCCATTCCTCAGGAAACTTGAAGTTGGATCAGGAGAGAGAGTGAAAACTCCATGAGATATAAACTGCTTCAGAAATTCATGTGTGTTTGAGAAGCATTATGATATAAATCTAATCAACCTGGTGATGGTGGATGCTGCATTATGTTTGCTGGCAACAATGATTGAACTCTTGGTTCAGTAGTACTTTTGCCGGTTATGAGGAAGACCTGATCCACGTTTGATGCTATGCAGCCTTCGTCTTTTGACTCTTTTGATTGCTCTTAACTTCTTGTCCAACCTTCCTTTAAAAGATGTAACTCTATCAGATGGACTTACAGATATTATAGACTCTTTGCACAAATAGTTCCCATGCATTCTATGTTCCTTCAAGCAAGCCTTAGCTATAATTGATGAGTTGGAAGTGTCGAAGCTCATCAGAATGAGGTAGCATTACTCTGGTTTCCAAAATTTCAGTGGCAGAGAATTTTATGGATGAAGCTCAACAGAAGGAAGCAATTTCGAAGGAACGGGTCATGAGGTTGAAGGAAGAAATAAAAGATTATGAGGCCGACTTGTCTCTCTTCAAGATGAAAAGAAGAAATGCATTGCAGAAACTATAGGGTACAAAAAGGAGCTGAAAATGTGAGGAAAGACAAATCTCAAATGGTGGAAGATCAAACAAAAGTTCGGCAAGAATTATTTGAGATCGCTTATAAATGGCCGGCTCTATGTATAGCTAATTTGAGCACAATCGCGTCGTTGCCTGAAATCCCTCGTGGACTTGTTTACTGCTTTTTTAAACAGCCAAATTTATTATCTTTCGGAGGCTACTGTATTATTAATTGTTTACTGAAATTTTATTTTAGATTAAAATTAACTCAAAATGGAAGACTTGTAACTACTATACTGTTCAGTCTTTTGGTAATGTATGTTTGGTCGTCTTGTTTCACATAGAACCACTTCAGCTCATATGTGTTGTGATCGCAAAGGCCAAAAGGCATATTGCTTCTGCTGTAAATTAGACGGTTGCATTGTTATTTTGTAGCAGTACAAGTAGAACGAGCCAATTTACAAACTCGACCTTGTAGGGCTTGGAGTAGCTAAAAGATCCCATGATATGTTACTCAAGCTGCGTCCTAAATTAATTTTAAACACTGCCCATTAACCAGTCATCAAACAGTTTCAATTTCCTTTCTAACTATTGAAACACCTATTATTATGTCCTGAAGAAAAATGAGGGGAAAGGTTACGAAATTGCTATCTTTATGTCATGTCCGGGGTACAGGATAATATTAAAAAAAATAAAAAAAAACCTAAACTGTAATTGCTATCTCACAGTGATTCACGGTATAAGGAGACATTTAAATTACCAAAACTTGCTTTACTTCATTTCTTATTAGCCATCAGTGTACATAGCTTGAATGACAAGACAACTGACAACCGAGACCATATGCATTCTTCATATGAAAATCACACAAGATATGAGCAAAGCTATTTATGGGACCAAGACTAGAGACGACACAACAATTGGAATATCATATTAGTATGTTATGCAGAGACGACCACAGACGGGTAGCTCTCAAATTTAAGCTTTACTGTCAATAGTCATTGGCACAGGCTCCTGCTTCGCTGTTGCTGTTCTTGCTTGTTCTAGTTTATTCATTTTTGCAAATATGCTGCCGTAAAACTGTGCGTCCTTCTTGTTGTATTCTCTCACCTTCTGCTTCAAAATTTTGTACTCCATCTTTACATCCCTGATAATATCCATCCAACAGATGTTAATACAAACAAAGAAATCCGAACATATCAGGAAAGTTATTTCAATGTTGTCTCTTTGGAACTAAGTATATAACTGCATATTCAAACTGATCACACTCGAGAACAAAAGCATACCTGTTGTCTGGCTCAATCTCAAGGGCTTTCTTAATATCCATCTCAGCTAGATCCAAGTCTACAAGATGAAGATATGCTTGTGCCCTCCGATAGAGTGCTTTTACATTTCTACTGTCAAGCTCTAACACCTACGTGATAAAACAAAACTCTCAGGATGTCAGCGATTTTCACTCTATTCCCTTTTTGAATTCAGCTAAGGTAAAAGAAGAAACAAATTTAGACTGAATCAGACAAAGTACCTTTGTGCACATCTTCTCTGCCTGTTTGAAGTCCTTTAACTTCAACTTACAGGCTGCGTTGTTGAGATTGCATGTGATTTTCAATGCCTTAGTCTGCTGTTTTTCCTCATCACTGAAGGAGGAATCATACTCAATAAACTTTATGGCCTGTCAACAAGAGAAAAAGAACAGCTATTGTTAGTTCATTCTTATCACAGCATAACCATCAGTAACAAATAAGATCTTTTGGCATTTATAAGAATACCTTTTCATATCTCTTTGAAGCTCTTTCATATTTGCCAACCTTAAATAAAGCATTCCCTTCTTCCTTTTTCTTCCCAGCTGCCTCAATCTTCTCTTGTGTATTCAGATCCCACGATTCCTTTTCCTGCATCTCCATTTTCAGTTATTAAGTTTATATTTCAAATTAGTTTAAAGTTTAAACCAAAAAAAAAAAAAAAAAAACTTAACAAGATGAAAACATGATAATTCTCTCACCTTTACAAAGGAAAGCAGCTCAACTTCATAGTACACAGTGGCATTGGGAGGAACATTAGCCAATTCCTGAGGGGACCCAGATGGACCAAAAGCATATTCAGGCTGTATGATCAACAATGCAATTTCCCCTTTCTTCATGTTCTTCACAGCTTTGTCAAGTCCATCAATTACTTGTTCTACATGGTCGATCAAACATGCAACTTAGTAACTAGAAATAGAAAAGAGAGAAGGACTTATGGTTCATGAAGTTAAAATGATTGTTCAAGGTACCTTCATCAATTTTGAACTCGAATGGCTGTTCATCATCATAGCCCTTCTTAATGAAGACAGTTCCATCTTGCAGCTTGCCAATAAGTTTCACTGAAACAAAGGAAATAGTGCATCTCTTCAACATCCCATCCAACATATAAAACATTTAAATGAAGAAAGGAAGAAAAGGGTTTGAAAAGATTATATCAGAAGCTGTACCTTGAACTACAGCTCCATCATTTGGTCGTTCATATCCCTCTCCTTCCTTCAAAGTCTTCTTGAGAACCCTTCTATCCTTGGTAATGTCAGATACGGTCTTCCACGAGACCAACTCAAGATCTATTTGAAGGGAAGCATTTGGAGGTACGGCACCTTCATCTCCTGATGCTGGCCTTCCACTCTCACCAAATGCATCTGCAAAACTTTGAATGTCAATAAACTTACACAAGCGAAACGTGTATACATAAATATTGCTGCTTACAACAGTCTTACTCACATTGTGGCTTCACATTCAAGAGAACTTTCTCTCCCTTCTTCATTGTTTTCACAGCCTTGGCCAAAGCAGGACAGAAATACCCTGCATGAAAAAAAAAAAAAAAGAGTCATATTATCGTTACTTGCAATGAGAATCCAATTACATGGTAAGGACAAAATTCAAATTTTGGAAGCATGAGACTGACCTTCTTCCACGGTGAACTCCACCCCATCAGATTTTGAAATGACCGTCCCGTCTTCAAGCCTAGCTTCATATTTAACTGCAGAGAAGAGAAAAAGAAGGAAGCTTTAAGACAATACTGCAACAGTGTTTGCCAAACAGACGAATCTCAAATACAATAATGGATTGAGTTCCGTACTAAACACTTCATCCATGTCCTTAGGATTATCCCATTTCTCTCCTTCAGTAATTATGTTCTTCAAAATTCCTCCATCCTTGCATATGTCCTTCACACTTGTCCAAGATAGCAACTCCACATCAAACTGCAGAGTTGCATTGGGAGGAATGTTGGGAGGAGACCCAGACTCTCCATAGGCCAATTCTGGGGGTATTGTGAAAAGGGCATTCTCACCTTTCTTCATGGTTTTGATACCTTCATCCCATCCCTTGATCACTTGCCCTGCATTAATCAAGTCACAAAACATTGATCACCATAGATCATTCAAGATTAATTTTCATGTTCTACCAAAGATTTGACTCATGGCATTATAGCAAGGATAAAGTAAATAATTCCAGTGATTGAATTAACTCTAAATTAAGCTACTTACTCTAAAAGAGCCAAATCTCAAATATTCATTTTTTCAATATTAATCAATTAAAAGTCACTCTAAACATAATTATTACAAAAATCAATGATTAAACTCTAATCATTTTACACCACATCCAAAACAAAAACAAAAAGTGGATCATTAATGAATGAATGTGTACCTTGGCCAAGCTTGAACTTGAAAGGGGTACCCCTATCACGGCTAGAATCAAATTTGGTTCCATCAAGCAAGGTTCCGGTATAATGCACTTCAACTTGGTCTCCAGCGTCAGGGGTGTCCCAACCTTCACCTTCCTTGAGCAGCTTCTTCTTCAGCCCATTCTTCCCAATCTCCTTCTCCTCCCCAACCTTCAGGATCGGACTCTCAACCTCTTCCTCTTCAGGAATTTCCATGTTGCCAGCACTTGGGAACTCAAAGTCCTCGTCCATGGCTACCCAACAAGAAAAAGAAGAATGTGTATGAATATGAAAGAGAGGTAAGTGCTTAGAACTCAGAAATCACACGACCACATGAAATGGTTTATGGTTATGTATATATAGGTAGGAGTGAAAGCGAAGAGTGTGTCCAGAGAGTTCTATAATCCAAAGTTGTCAAGATGGTTCCAGAATTATCATGTCCGTTCCATTTATTTTTTACTATTATTGTGGTTATGAATATGTTGATGACGATGATGCAGCCTAAATTCCAACATTTTTAGAAACAGGCTTTTTCAAATCTAACGATCCGACAACGAAGCGATTGTTCGTTATTTTTCGAATGGGAATCTAACTGAACATTGAACAGTTCTTTCCATTTTTTTTTTATTAATTGGTTTAGATATCAGAATCTTATAAGAGGAAAATGAAAATAAAAGGGAAAAATGTAATCTATTTAAATTTAAATTCTATTTTTTTTGCCACACAAGACATGAATCAATTGACACAATATTATTTCAATTTAATGTTCTCAAGTTATTATTTTTTTATTTATTTTTTGCTTAAATATGTTTTAAAACTTTGATAAATGATCGAATTTTATTTTAGTTTTCTAATAATTTTTTTTGCGTTCAATCTCTAATATATTAAAAATTAGTATGCTACCCACGCTATTGCACTGGGTCATGTTGATTTTTATACTTATTTTAAAATTATTTATGTATATAATTTAAAAGAAATATTATTACATTATTTTAAATATTTTAAATGATTTTCTAGCTCAACATAATTATCCTATGAATAAAAAATAAAATAAAAAACCACAGAGTGTTAATATAAATGTTGGACAGTGGTAATGTCAAAGACCAGAGTAAAAAAAAAATTAAGATAAAATACATGTTCAAGATAAATACTGCCTCTAGTCCTATGTATAAAAAACATAGATAAATTATCAAGATCAAATAAAGTGGTTAAATGAGTTTTTTTTTTAATTAATACTACAATAAATTTAAATTTTATTCCAAAAATTCCCACAAGTTTAAATGTTGTAAGTGCTGGTCATATTTAATGTCAGTACTCATAATTCAATGGTTGCCTAGTAAATAGAGTTAACAATAAATTAATAATAAAAAAAGAGTTAACAATAATTAAGGATATAAAAGAAATTTAATCTTGAATAAGTTTGAAAACTAGTCATTATTTCTTATAAATAGGACCAAAGAAAAGCACACTTTATTTCTTATATATAGGACAAGTGGTAACATTAATTTCTCTTAGACACACTTTTGACAGGAAAAATACAATTAGATCTCAATGTAATCAAATTCACTTATAATAGTGTGTATATGTATAAATGAAATCACTCTCAATATCACTTGTGCATATTCATATATCATTTTTCATTAAGCTTTACTTGAACCGTTTTTAGGAAATTAGGGTGACAAAGTGTGTTAAACCTGCATGGTCAATATGCAAAAAATAATGGGATGAGTTTGATGACTCAACCTAACAATTTACCTAGCCAACTAGCGAGTTAAGTAGTATTATACAATGAATGAAGCAATTAATAAACATTTTTTTATATAATATTAATGAAAAAAATCATATAAAACTATTTTTTATGTAATTTTAAAATAAAAAATTGTATTAAGAATGTTACATGAAGAGAATCGGTCTATTAAAAATTTATAATGAAATTTAATATTTTGTAAGAATAAATTTGTTTATTATAATATTATAGTTATATATGATAATAATATAATACTATATCTATGTTTTTAAAATAATAACATTTAATTATACTTTATCATGTAAACCTAATATTTATTATTATTATTATTAATATTATTATTATTCGTTTTGGCGAAAGATATTTCTTAGTATTTTATGTTGAAAACTGTTATAACATTGTCTTAAAGATTTTAAATTTATACATTAATATTTTATTTACATAAATAATAAAATTATTTTTAAATTATTTATACTTTTATATTTTCTAATTTTAACATTATGACATAATATATCAATAATATGTAATATATATGTTGTCAAAAAAATAATATGTAATATATATATATATATATATATTATTTTGTAATATATAATATAATTAATATTATATATATTATATAGTATAAGAGTGATAATAGAAGTCTAGGATATTACCAAAAGATTGGGTGAGAGATAATTAGAAAATACTATATTTTATGATGGTGATAAAGAAATAATTTAAAACTACATTTTATGATCGGGATTTTTTTTGGTACATATTATTTGTTCAAAAATGAAATTAGATATGTTTTAACAAAAACCTAAGAGTAAAATATATTTTTAGTCCCTCATTTTATCTTGATTTCTGTTTTTAGTCCCTCATAATTTTTTTTATTGTTTTTAGTCTCTCATAAATTGTTCTGTTTTAATTTTAGTCTTTGACATTAATTTCAATTGTTAAGTAATGATATGACGGACATAAACTATGTGAAAAAATTGTTAAGTGATGACATGACAGACATAAATTGTTTGTAAAAATTTCTTGATTAAGTTTTTAGTGACTTTTAACTACTACAAATTTTTTGACGGTCAGAAATGTTTACTTTTGTAACATTTTTTGTGATTTCAGAAAATCTAGTGTTCGAGATTTTGATTTTTTAAACATTTCTTATTGTTTTAGTCTGTCAGAAGATTCGCAGGAGTTATAAACTATTAAAAACTTAAACAAAATTTTTTCAAGCACAAGTCTCGAGTTTAAGCTTTATGGAGAGACTCCACTAAAGGTGGTCAATCAGTCATCATACTTCAGACTATATATATATATATATATATATATATATATATATATATATATATATATATATATATGAAACAAATACTCAATTCATCAAGACCAATAAAAGTAGTTAAATTAATTCATTTTAATTAATAGTCATAAATTTGAATTTTGTTCCAAAAATACACATATAATTAATTGATTTAAGTTGTGGTTAAATATAAGAAAAAAAATACTAATAATTTAAATGATTACTCGGTGTCTTTCAGAATCTTTTTGAGCAACTTCATTCTTAGGCATAACCTACGTGAAGAAAATGTTTGTACTAATCTTCTGGTTACTTTTCTCAAGCCTTGTAGTTCTCAATTCATGCCAAAAATCATACCTGGCAGCAGAGTATAGCACCCAAAAATCACCATGACTGCTCAGACTCAAGAGCTTTTTGCGACATACCTCAAACAACAATAAATGTGATTTCTATGTTCTATTTAATATTCCTCCTTTATTCTTTTTAGAGCAAATTACAGCAATATTTCCTGATATTTCGTGTAATGTTTTCAAACATATAAGGGGTGGTAGTGTAATGTTTTCAAACTTAAGGGGGTTAGTGTAGGAAAATAAAAAAGAGTGGAGTTATGTGTAATTTGATAAAAACTCAAAAGGTATTGCTGTAATTTACTATTCTTTTTAATGTTTCTTTATGATATATCTATGTGTATCCAAATTAACAGTAAAAACTAATACAGTCATTACAATATTTTAAAATAGAACATTTTGATGATATATAAATTAAATATAATAATTTTGATTATATTATTTCTTATGCATATTTTTAATGTTAATGGCAGGGCTTGAAATTAGCGGCAGAGCTTGAAAAATACATTTGGAGGGGCCAAAATGGTTAATGTTATGATATATAAATTAAATATAATAATTTTGATGATATTATTTCTTATGTATATTTTTAAATATTTAATAGTACTATTAAATATTAACTTTTTTCTTAAGTTTATCTTATGATATTATTATTTTTTAATTTATTAATAACATTCCTCACATTTATGCCTTTGTCCCTCTTTGTTACTTAATAAAAAAAATTACAAAATTATGTATATTTTTTTAAAAATATTGCAAGAAACATTAAAATGTTTTATACAAAACAAGTTTTGTATAAAAATATGAAAAAAATAAATATTTTTATATGAAAATTTTAACAAATTTAAGAAAATATCATATTTTTTGCCAAAATTATAGAAAATTTTGTAGAAAAAATTGCAAAATTCATAAAAAAAACTACAAGAAAAATCTGCACAGAAAGAAAATTTGCAAGTTCAAATCATATTGTACAAGCTTAAATATAAAAGTGATAAAAAAATTATATGATGAAAAAACAATTAATGAAATAGTTAAGATGTAAAAGTATTATTAAATTAATCATAAGGATTGATGTTACCAAAACGAAAACTTAAAAGTGTAATATTAACATAAAATGTCTATGATGATGATGATGATAAAGAAATTGATTAAATATTACTTCTTCTTCTTTTTATGATTTTTCAATGACAAAAAAATTTGAAATTTGAAAATTATTAAAAATTGTATAAAAAATTTAAACAAAATTATACTCTTTCAAAAACTTAAAATAATTAATAATTAAAGAATAAATAATTTTAAAGATTATATGAAAATATTTTTTTTGTTAATAATAACTAAAACCATAAATAGTTTAATAATTATATATATAAAAAATTCTAAAATGTTTGGGGTTTGGGGGGTTTGAGGGATGGAGGATTTTTTTTTTTTTTTTTTGGTGTGAGAGGAATTTGATTTAAGACAGTGTAAGTGTGTAAAGTTGTTTAAGGAACAAGTGAAAAAAGGATATTAAAGTATACACATAACATTATTTTAAGGAGATTGAGGATAAGATTTAATCAATCGGAGAAATGTAACTATCTAATAATGAATGAGAAAAGTTGGACAAAAAATGGAAATAAGATCACTGAAATTTTAGAGAGATTATGTTCAACAAATTTATAATGATTGGAGACAAAGATTTTATGAGTGTTTGTTTTGCATGTACATATTGTTAGTAAGTTTCTCATGCATTACACATGTATTCTTAAAACTCAAGTAAAATATAAATTTCATAAGATTATACTTAATAGAAGAAAATTAAAATAGTAAATGTAACATGTACAATTATCTGGGATGAAATTTTTTTTTTATGCAGTCTGGGATGAAATTTAAAGTATATAAATTTAAAATGGTCTCAATAAGTTATTGGTTCCTCAATAGATTAAAGTATGATTTTCTTTTCATTTGGCCTTTATTTTTATTTTCTAAACAAGTCTCCCTAAAAAAACTTTTTTTCATTACCATATGGTGGCTTTATTAGTACTCTACCACTTCCTCCTAAATGATTTTAACGCTTCACTCCAAGTAGACAACGACGATCACGTGAGAACATTTCAAGAGAATATTGCATCAACGTGGAAACTGGCCATCACTTAAACATAACCTTCACGCCCAACTCCACCACTTCTCAAGGTCTACGCGTTCATCAATGGCATCTAGGTTGTGTCCATGCCAAACAATCTTTATCGTGCGCTCATCAATGGTACTAGTGAAAACATTGCTCTGGAGACAATGAACAAAATTAACGTTGGATGGAACAAAAATGACACCACTTGGGAGTTCAAAGTTGACTCAATTTGGCTTCAAAAAGAGGGGAAGTTGTTGCTATTAAAATTCATTAACGGTGAGGACAAGTTTACTTTATTCTCTAAAGTGAAAAGACTCTCACATTAGCATAATCAAGTTATATAAATTATAAGGTACTTCCAATTATTATTTTATAAAAGTTACCGTGAAACACACTAGGATTAGCTTAGTCAGGGATTGGGATAGATGTATGAGATCATAGGCTCAATCCTCATTACTGTTATTGTGCAAAAAAAAAAATTATAGTGAGAGTACTTATATATTTAATGTTTGTGCATGAGTTTGTAAGTATTGCAAAGGTCTTCCATCTATATAGCTCAAAAAATATAAAAAAAAGTTTGAAAACATGTATAACTTTTTAAACCTATGTCAAACAAATAAAATTTAAAATGCTAGAATTTCAAATGTCTTCTAGCATTTTAAATACATGTAGCTAAAAAAGACAAAATACAAATTGAAAACATGTATTGTAAGTCTGTAAGTAGCCTTTGTGTAAAAATCAAATATCAAAACCTATGTCAAACAAATGAAAGTTTCAAACAGTGACTTAGAGACTATTGTTAGTCTCATAAACTTCTCTCAATCTTATGTTGTCAACAAAATTAAAGAAGAAGAAAAAAAACTAGTAGCCTAAGCTGGACCCAAGTTTGATTATGACATAGACTTTATCAAGTTGGGCTAAAAGGGATTGCAGTTAATTAAGGGCAATTGATATATATACCTCCTTACTTTGTTAATTTTATTTCCAAAATAGTCCTCAATTCAAAAACAAAGTAGTGAACCTAAACACCTCCTTTGCTGCAACTTCTGCAACTACGGCAAGCACCTGAGTGGAGATAGCCATCAACGGAAGCACCAACAAGGTGTTGCGGAGAAATATTGAAGGCACTATGGATATTGTGTTGTGCTTTCTTCACTGCAACAATAAAAATATCCAGACTCACTGGAGCATTGTGCTTTCTTCCCCAAGGGATCAAGGAAAACTAGATTAGAAAACTGAAAATTAACTAGTGAATAGCATAAAATTGTTTTTAAAACCAAAAATTGGGAAGAGAATAAAATAGGCCTCCACTGCAAACAATAACAGCATCGTAAATCGCATCCACATGATCACTATGCGGTGATCTTGACGCCACCCTCCTCCACTTTCCACACTCACCCAACCCATCCGAAACCTCATCAATTAACTGATTTCAAAATTAATAGTGAAACCCACCTTTTCGTGACCCGGGAACTTTCTCAATCCTTCCCTTTCCCCTCCCTCTTCTTATATAATCTAAGGCGCAGAAGATAGTGTGGACCTACTCACCGGCTCTGGTTCGAACCCGGGTCTGATTCCACCTTTAGAGTGTACACCCCCTTTCTAAAGGGGTGGTATGTCAAAGCAGGCAGAGGACATTTTTGGAAAGAAAGTTAATAAGGGAGGTATATTAACAATATACAGAGGTATATATATCAACTGCCTTAATTAAGGCTCAAAATTTAGAGCCTAAGCCCATTTTTTATTGGGTGGGTTTGAATCGGCCCTAGCCTAACCATTTTTATCACCTCTAAATGAATCTTCATGTGTAATAGATCGTAATCTTAACACCTGTATAATTATACAAGGCACGAGTTATTACACGCAAGTATATGCATAAAGGTTTTACCACATTCATTTTCTCCACCAAAACATTATTGTTTTTTTATATTTTTAATTCATAGAAATACATAATTATATTAATTAAAATAAACATAACTGATATTTATTTTAATTAGAATTAATGAAGATAATTATGACTAGTGAATATATATAATTAGATTAAATAATGTAATTATATAGATGAGGGATTAAATTACACCAGTGTAACTTAAACAACTATTACACCTTTCAATGACTTTCAACTAGATAATGTTTTCTTAAAACGTATCGTTGGATTGAAAGTTCTTTTCACATATATCATAAATACAAAATTTTATATTAATCCAAAACTATTTGCTACCTCATTCTTATAGATTAAAATCGATGTAATATAAACTTTTCAAAATATATTAAAATATGATCATTTGATTACCTTCTTATTATTGTCCAATTTTGACAAAATTTGACACAGACAATCTTGGTAATATGTATTATGTAGATATAATTCATCGGTTGGATTGATAAAAATCGTATTCTATATCAAGTTATTGAATGGTGTAATAGTTGTTTAAGTTACACCGGTGTAATTTGATCCCTCCTCAATTATGTATGTTTTAATTAATATATAATTATGATGTAAAATTGCATCAATAAATATAATTGTGATTAAATAATAGTGTAAAATTATTTTACACTGTGAATACATAGTCATTAAACTATTTTATTATATATATAAATTATCTTTTAGATTTGCGATAAATTATTTTGAGTTATTGACAATTTCTTTTAAACAAATGAAATTTAATTTAGAAATGAAAATAAAAAGTTAGATCGAAAGAGATACATAATTAAGAAAATCAAGTTATAAGTAAAGATAACATGAGAGTGGATTGAGATGTTTGATAAACAAATTTTTTGAGCTTGTTGTTAAATTAAATTAGAAGTGAAATTAAAATTAAGAAATATATTTAAAAGAAATAGAAATAATTTAAATGTTTAATATATAAGATCATGACAAAATATGTGACTCAATGAAATTGAGAATAATTTCTAAAATTGTTCTTATTTGAGTAAATAATGTATACATTGATAATATAAAGAATTTTTATAGTATTATAGTATCATCTGATCACTAATTATGATGTATGTTAAATTTGTTAATATTTATAATAATTATCTTAAAAATTATATTAACAATAATTTTTAATTAGTTAATAGTATAAAACTTTTTATACAGTGCATAGAAACTACTATCTCAAATGCTTTTATTCGAAAATAATTCTTAAAAATACTCAAACCATTTTAAAAATGAAACAGATTTATAATTTATAATAATATAAAAATAAATTAAAACAACAGTAAAAATAAGTAGTAACTAAAGAGTAAGACAGTAGCCTTTTTCTTTTGCATCTACTTTCTATTTATGCATTTTTTAGGCTAGAAAAATTACTAACCTAACCCTTCCTAATTTTTTGACAGCTGTGAAATCTATGAATAAATTGGTCCATTCACTTAATACTTTTCATTTATTTAAAAAAAAAAAAAAAAAAAGCAAGAAGCGAAGGCAGTGTGCAAAGCTGACGTGATGCAACCAACTCCCAACCTCTTTTTTCTCTTTCTTCCGCCCAACTCCCTTCTTATTTTTTCTCTCTCATTTGTTTTACTTTTATTTTATAAAAAACTTACACATAATATTTTCTCTTTCTTCTGCCCAACTTCCTTCCTCTTTTTTCTCTCTCACTTTCTTTTTTCATTTTTTTTTTTTACTTACACACAGATTTTTATAATTTTTTTAAAATATTTAATTGAATGATAAATTTGTATAATTACTTTATGCTTATTAATTTCTATAATTTGATGTTATTATTGTATAATTTCTCTAACTTTCTTTTTTTATTTTATTTATGAGATATAATTTATTTATAAAATGATATATTAAAATTTCATATATAATGAGATATATTAAAATTTATTTATAAAATATATTTTAAATTGATTCATTAATAATATTATAAATTAAATTAGCTTTAGTTTTTTTATAGGAGAGACCACAAGTATCATTCACGAAAAATAATCCTATTCGAGTAAGGTAAATGTGGGTGACCAAGCTCTTTTTCTAAGTATTTAACACAATTTTATACCAAAGACCCAAAAATATTTATATTTACTTTGAAATCCTACAAAATTAGAGAAAATAGGATATGCACTGACAGTATAAAATAATTTTACACCGTCATCCAATCACAACTCACCATGTATAGTAAGTTTGTTGACTTTTATGATAATCACTTTAAAAACCATATCAATGGTAATTTGTAACCTCATAAAATTATTTTTACTTAGAAATCGTATAAAATAATTTTAAATAACTTCTTAAATAACTATTTTGTTGAAAGTATTACACTAAAAATTAATTTAAATCTAATTAGTTAATATATTTATTACAAAATAATATTTTTACTCTAGGTTTCATAACATTATAAATGAAAAATTTGTTGATTTATATTTATATAATAATGTTAAGTTCTTTACTAAATATATAATAAATTAATTTATCAATATTTTTTTATTACAAAATAGTGTTAAATTACTTCATTAATAATATCATAAATTAAATTAGTTTTAATTTTTTTTATTATAGAGATCACAAATATCATTCACGAGAGACAATACTGCTTGAGTTAGCTAGGATCATTATGAGCAACAAAACCTTTTTTTTTAAATATTAATAGAACTGCATACTAAATACTCAACAATATTTATTTTTAATTTCAAATCATATAAAAAAATTTACTTATAAATCGTATAAAATATTTTTAAATAATTTTATAAATAAATATTTTGTTAAATAATATTTATATAATAAGGTTGAAATTTTACATAAATATATAATAAATTAATTTCTTAAATATATTTTTATTACAAAATAGTTTTAAATTACTTCATCAATAATATCATAAATTAAATTAGTTTTAATTTTTTTATTGTATAGATCACAAATATCATTCACGGAAAACAATCATCCTTGAGTCAGGTAGAACCATTATAGACGACAAAATTCTTTTTTTGAGTATTTTAATACAACTGCATACCAAAGACTCACCAATATTTTTTTTTTTACTTTGAAATCCTATAAAATTATTTTTATTTAGAAATCATATAAATTTTTAAATAATTTCATAAATAAATATTTTGTTAAATAATATTTACATTATGATGTTGAAATTTTATACTAAAATTTAATTTAAATCTAATTTGTTGATATATTTATTACAAAATAAAATGTTGACTCTATGATTAATAACATCATAAATGAAAATTTTGTTAGTTAATATTTATATAATAATGTTAAGTATTTTTTATGTAAATATATAATAAATTAATTTATTAAACATATTTTTATTACAAAATAGTTTTAAATTACTTCATCAATAATATCATAAATTAAATTAGTTTTTATTTTTTATTATAAAGGCCACAAGTATCATTCACGGAAGACAATCATGCTTGAGTCAAGTAAGGATCATTATGGGTAACAAAACTCTTTTTTCGATTATTTAATACAATTGCATTCTAAAGACTCAACAATATTTATTTTTACTTTGAAATTCTATAAAATTATTTTTAGTTAGAAATCATATAAATATTTTTAAATAATTTTATAAATAAATATTTTGTTGAATAATATTTATATGCTGAAGTTGAAAGTCTTATACTAAAATTTAATTTAAATCTAATCAGTTAATATATTTATTACAAAATAATATTTTGATTATGTGTTTAATAACATCATTAATGAAAATTTTGTTCATTTATATTTATATAATAATGTGATTTTTTAACATAAATATATAACAAATTATTTTATTAAATATATTTTTATTACAAAATAGTTTTAAATTACTTTAACAATAATATCATAAATTAAATTTGTTTTAATTATTTTTATTTTAAAGACTACAAGTATGCGACAATCACGCTTGAGTCAAGTAGTACCATTATGGACAACAAAACTTTTTTTTTCAAATATTTAACATAATTACATACCAAAGATTCCACAATATTTATTTTTACTTTGAAATTCTATAAAATCATGTTTGCTTAGAATCGTATAAAATAATTTTAAATAATTTTATAAATAAATATTTTGTTGAATAATATTTATAATATGAGGTTGAATTTTTTATACTAAAAATTAATTTAAATCCAATTAATTAATATATTTATTACAAAATAATATTTGGCTTTTATATTTAACAGCTTTATATACAAAAATTTTGTTGACTAATATTTATATAATATTGTTAAGTTTTTTAAAATAAATATACAATAAATTATTTTATTAAATATATTTTTATTACAAAATAGTTGTAAATTACTTTATCAATAATATCATAAATTAAATTAGTTATAATTTTTATGTTAAAAGTCACAAGTGTCATGCACATAAGACAATTATACTCGAATCATGTATGATTATTATAGGTGATAAAGATTTTTTCAATTTTTTTGACAAAACTGCATACCTAAGACTTAATAATATTTATTTTTACTTTAAAATCCAATAAAATCTTTCTTAGTTAGAAATCGTATAAATTAATTTTAAATAATTTTATAAATAAATATTTTGTTGAATAATATTTATTTTGATGTTAAAATTTTTGTATTTACAATATAGTTGTAAAATAATTGAATTGTTTTATCATTTTATATTTTAAAATTATAAAAAATATTTAAATTTAACAAAAGTTAAATCCTTTTTTAATTTTTACACATGTTTACATACAATTTTATAATTTTTTAAATACAATATGAAATATATATGTGAGATTATAATCCAATATATTTTTTCTACTTGAATACTCTCTCTCATTCTTTTTACTATTTTGAAAATTTTAATTAATTAATTATGTTTGTCCCAATAAATTTTTTTAATTTTTATAAATAACTGTATTTTAAACATGGGTGAAAACATAAATGATGCACGGATACCTTTTGCTAGTTTATTCAGTGATACACACACGAGTAAAAATAAAAAGGACTAAACAAACAAATATAAATATAAAATAATAAATAGTAGTACTGTAACAAAAAAGGAGAAGAAACGTAAGCAAGCAGGGGCAGCGACTTGAACGGTGGTCCATTTGGTGGCGACAGAGACAGAGACAGAGACAGAGACAGAGAGAAAGAAAGAAGGAAATCAACGCTTCTCTCACATCACTGAATCGAATCAATGTCGGAGATGGCTCAGACGGATCCCGAAGGCGTGGACGGCGTGCGCATGACGTGGAACCTGTGGCCGCGGACGAAAGTGGAGGCGAGCAAGTGCGTCATTCCCTTAGCCGCCACCATCTCCCTCCTCCGCCCCCACGCGGCCATCCCCCCCACGCTCCCCTACGCGCCACTCCGCTGCAAGACCTGCTCCTCACTCCTCAACCCCTTCTCGCGCGTCGACTTCACCGCCAAGATCTGGATCTGCCCCTTCTGCTACAACCGCAACCACTTCCCCCCTCACTACTCCCAAATCTCCGAAACCCACCTCCCCGCCGAGCTCTACCCCCAATACACAACCCTCCAGTACGAGCTCACCCCTCCCCTCGTACACCCCCCCGTCTTCCTCTTCCTCCTCGACACCTGCGTCATCTCCGACGAGCTCGACTTCGTCAAATCCGCCCTCCGCCGGGCCCTCGGCCTTCTCCCCGACAACGCCCTCGTCGGCCTCGTCTCCTTCGGCACGCAGGTCCAGGTCCACGAGCTGGCCTTCTCCGAGATCTCCAAGTCTTACGTGTTCCGCGGGAGCAAGGACATTCCCAAAGATCAGATTTTGGAGCAGTTGGGCCTCGCCGCCGCCAGAAGGGCCTACCAGAAGGGACCCGTGATGACGCAGCAGCCTTCTAATGATGTCACCAGGTTCTTGCTGCCTGCTTCTGATTGTGAATACACTCTCAATTCGGTGCGTTTCGTTAAAAAATGCAATGTAATAGTTATGACTCTCAATTGATTGATTGTTGTTGACTGATGGGTTAACTCTTCAGGTGCTGGATGAATTGCAACCGGACCAGTGGCCGGTTTCGCCGGGGACTCGTCCTGCGCGGTGTACCGGCGTGGCGTTGAGTGTTGCTGCGGGGTTGCTTGCTGCTTGCAATCCTGGGACTGGGGCTAGGATCATAGCTTTAGTTGGGGGTCCATGCACTGAAGGACCCGGCTCGGTAAATGAGTTTATGTTTTTTGCTCTACAGCTTTGATCATTGGTGCTGGTAGATTTTATTCCAAATGGGGGAGTTTTATATTCTGGTGAAAGATTAGGAAGGGTTTTTGTCAGGATTTATCGTTAAGCATGTGTGGCAATAGGAGACTGGCTGCCATTTAACGCCAAATGTGAGGCGTTTCGGTGTTTATGCTTCCAGGAAATTAGATTATTGTGCAAGCAGTTTAACTATTTAGTTTGCATTTGTGCTGTTGAGATGGTGTGTTGTAGTGTAGTATGTGGTTAGGGGAATTAAACTGCTTCTATTAGTTATTTAGTAGAGATGACTGTATTGCCACTACTTTGCCACTATTAGGATTAATCAACGGTTGTGACATTGATATTTTCGAGAGATACTCTATCTATTTGGATTCAGGGTTGAAGTTCTATAGACTGTGTAGTAAACTAATATTAAGTGGAAGGGAAGTATGGGCAATGCTGTGCTTGTTTTTGCTTGTATTGACAGTTCCTGGATCCATCTACACTTGCATAGAAAATTTTTTATGCTGTAGATATTGATTTTAAACTTTCTCTGCAGATTGTGTCGAAAGATCTCTCTGATCCTGTGCGTTCTCATAAAGATCTTGATAAAGATGCGGCACCATACTTCAAGAAAGCAGTCAAGTTTTACGAGGGTCTTGCAAAACAGCTGGTTAGCCAGGGTCACGTTTTAGATCTTTTTGCTTCAGCCCTTGATCAGGTATGTGTTCTGATACATTTATTTTGGTGCTTCGTATATTTCTTATCAATATGTTGTTAGTCTTGTTAATATAACTTGCATTTTCTTTCACCTGCTTGAAATGATAAGCTCGAGCTATTGCAATCTCAATTCTTACCTTGGACTTTCTTGTGGGTGTATAAGAAAGTTCTTGTTTATATTGTTATGCTGTGTGAATCCTTGCAATAGAGTTGATGACAAATAGCATCAAATTATGTTCATTTTCATTTGCTGCTGTGTGATGGATGTTTTGAAATTTGAATCTATAGGTTGGAGTAGCAGAAATGAAAGTTGCAGTAGAAAAAACCGGTGGCCTTGTTGTCCTGTCTGAAAGTTTTGGTCATTCAGTCTTCAAGGACTCTTTTAAGCGTGTTTTTGAGGATGGGGAGCAATCTCTTGATCTTTCTTTCAAGTGGGTCTTCATTTCAATTTTTTTGACCTATACTTGAATTTTTAATTCAATTCACCCCGATAAAATTATTTATTTTGACTTGTTTATATTCTCATTCTCATTAATTTTATGTAACTTATTACTCCCCTGCCCCACCATTCAGTCTAACTCACAGCTGATGCATGGATTTTTCTGTTGGGAGATATTGAATTGATAGGTTTTTAGTTCTTTGTTCTTGAGCACAAAATCTGTATCTACAGGGTGTTTTGGGTGCCTAGTGCCTACTCAAGTGGTTATTTATTATATTTTATTAGAAGCTTGTAACATTATACCAACATGTGTTGGTCCTAGTGGAAGGGGTTCAGATCCCTAAAGTATGTGGTTTAGTTTGATCTTGGGATTCATCTGTGTGGAAAAAATATTGTTGGAAGGGTCCTTGCTTTTGTGCCTGATAGTATCCCAAGAGTTTGGTTTCTCACATACTATGTGGAGGATACTTTGGGTTGGGAAACCAAAAAAAGAAACTAGTAACTTTGTAAAAGAACGAGGATTAATATGGAGAGAACAATGAATTTTCTGTAGATGTCTCAGAAATAAGGACTTGTGAAAGGAAAAGGAGGGAGAAAAAGTAAAGGAATCGGCTAATTATATATTATATATTTTACTAAAAGACGGCCCACTATCCCTCCCTGAATAAATATATAGTACTCTTGTCTAATAATCTATGTATGGAGATCTAGATCTAGAGTTTAAGCTGCAGTTTTGGAAATGTTTTAATCAATTCATTTGGTGTAAATTTGGGTTTGGAAAGACTTTGGGTTTTCTAGTTTGAATGTTAGTTATTGCCTGAGATTTAAAGTTTTCTTATTATAGATTTTAAGAGTTTTTTGGTTTTGTGTATCCATATCTATCATTATTGACTTGATATTTCAGTTTTTATCATGTTACTGATAAAAAAACATTTTCTAATTGGTTCATTTAGATTTTTCATTTCTTTTCTCTCCTATCTCAACTCTTGTTCTCTCTACAATATGTTGCCCTTATTCTATGCTCACTGCCAACTTAATTTATGTAACAGTGGAACACTTGAGATTAATTGCTCCAAGGAAATCAAAATTCAGGGTATAATTGGACCTTGCACATCATTGGAAAAGGTTGGATTTGGATCATTTTTATGTTTCAAACCTTAATTTCCTGTTGCTTATTGACACTGGAATTGGAATTTATGTGTGGTCAGAAAAAATAAAGCTGAACTAAACCTTATATATTTGGAGTTTGATGGTTGCATTCATATACTGCAGAAAGGGCCATCTGTTGCTGATACTGTGATAGGAGAGGGAAACACAACAGCTTGGAAAATGTGTGGCCTTGACAAGAGTACATGCTTGACTGTGTTGTTTGATCTTTCATCAAGTGATCGTTCAAACACTCCAGCTGCTGCTAACCCACAGTTGTACCTGCAGTTCCTTACAAGGTTGTGTTTGATAACTTTCATTAATAGGATATCATTTATACTATGTCATGCTTCTTCCCCCCTCCTTGCTGATCATTGAATATATTGGTCATGTTCTTATTGCAGTTACCAGAGCCCAAACGGTCAATCAGTGCTTCGGGTCACCACAGTAACTAGAAGATGGGTAGATGTTGCTATTAACTCTGAGGTAGTTTCAGTTGTTTGTTTTTATATTTGTGGCTGGATGTTTGTTTATTTGTCAATGTCAAAAATATAGCTGTAGCTTCTACACATATCATAATACTAAGAAGCATTTATGATAATTCTCTTGACTCTATTTCCTTGCTGTCAATTCTGATTCTAAACTTTGGGATAGATACATGTCAAATGGTTTACCTCAATGTACATCTACAATATAAACTGAATTTTTATGGCTCTGCTAGCTAAACCCTTACATTATTTGGAGTTTAGAACCATTTTTTCATGACAATGTAATTGTTAAATTGATTAATGACTAATTTTTAATATCCATTTAATAGAAACAGACCTGTTTCAGTCACTACATTTTGTATGTATTGGATAAAAATTCATGTATAACAAAATTGTCATGGAAATAACTATAGCAAGCAAGGTCATATTGTAAAGTGATAGAACTGGAGCAGAAAAAGCCGAGTAGTGCTGCATTATCACTGAAACTCTGCTACTGATATCAGAGGGCTAAGTTTGCAGAGAAACTTGTAGAAACTCTTTTCCTCATTTCCTCTCCAAAGAATAGGACAAAAAAAGAAATACTACATATCCAGGCAATTTGAGAGGCCTGGTTCTCTCCCACACTGCCCTAACTTACTCCTTTTTTGGGGTGTTTAATAATGAAAGGAATTTCGTTGAAGAAAATGAATACAAGTTAACCATTGAATCAATAGATAATACATGCACAAACTCAAAAATACTTTAAACTATGGGCTTTGGTATCCCCTTAGCACGGAAGTTTGTTCTTTAACCTAGTTTAGAACCCACTACAAACAAGGAAGGACAAGCCAAAAATTGATGAACATATTTGAAGAAATTAATAGTTTTAGGGTTATGCTTTTCTATATTGTTATTGGCATGCTGTTGTATTTCTGTTCATTAATGCATATTCATCATTAAGTAGAATGCAGTTATTAGAAAAGATAATATATTTTTTCTTCAGGAATTGGTCCAAGGATTTGACCAAGAAACTGCTGCAGTAGTAATGGCCAGACTTGCATCTCTAAAAATGGAGACAGAGGTATATCTCAAGTTGTGTTATTTTTTTGTTATTCTCTATTGTTTTGTAAAATACATTTTACCACTGCTGGATTTATTTGCTCAAGTGGCTATAAATTTTTTCTTTGCTCAAATGGGCGATTCTTGGGAGTTTTGTGAAAACATAGTTGGGCTGACGTCTTATAGTGGTGGTTTTGGTGAACTTTTCACTTGTTTAATCTTGTTAGACCGAGTACTTATAGAGTGGCAATACTTGTTGTTTGCTCTGGTATTTCTTAGTTATATTTTTCAACTGTTGCAAATATATGATCAATTTATGGTAAATTCAATTTTGTTCAAACTGGAGTGTTGGGTGTCATAGGAAAATGTAAAACGGGGCAAAGAATTGCTCTTGTTTTATCTTATATTTGTGTGACCAAGAGCTGATGGGTTGGCAATTTGCGTTATTTGTTATGTCATCTAAGATTTTAGTTTTAATTTCTTTATTTGGGTTTAATTAATAGTTTAAGTAAATGACTTTTATGATTTAACTGTGAACTTATTTCCCATCTTATTTAGCTATGCCCATAGCTTTTCCCTTTGTTCAAGGGCAGCTTATTTCAATTTGACATTCTTTTGCTAATAAATAACACTGCAAATTACTTTTGTTGTTATGGAAAATTGTTTTTAAGGTAACTTTCAGACTTATATAGTGTCATCTGTTGTTCAATCAGGAAGGATTTGATGCCACACGATGGTTGGACCGTTTACTCATTCGCCTTTGCTCTAAATTTGGTGACTACCGCAAGGATGATCCGTCTTCTTTTACATTAAACCCATCATTTTCATTATTCCCCCAATTTATGTTCAATCTGCGAAGATCACAGTTTGTACAGGTACCATTTCTTGTAATTTTCTTTATGTATTACTATTGCTTTCCAAATCTAATTTAAATTTGTGGTGTTTTGGTGGTGAAATTTATTGGTAGGTTTTTAATAACAGTCCAGATGAGACTGCGTACTTCCGCATGTTGTTAAACAGGGAAAATATAAGTAACGCTGCTGTCATGATTCAGCCATCTCTAATTGCATATTCATTTGATACACTGCCTGCACCAGCGTTGTTAGATGTGGCTTCCATTTCTGCAAACCGGATTTTGTTGCTTGATTCATATTTTAGTGTGGTTATTTTTCATGGAATGTCAATTGCTCAATGGCGCAACATGGGATACCATAACCAGCCAGAACACCAGGCATGTACACGATGCTCATATATGTCCTACTAAAGAAGTTATTGTCACATATGAATTCTGCTCTCAAAATGATTGATGATTAATTAGATTGTGTAATACAATATGTATAGTCTTGTAATTGGGAGCATTAATAGCTTTCTGCCACTTTATGATGAAAATTATTTTATTCAGAGCCTTGTTTTATAAGTTAGGTCAAGTGTTACATTTATTATAGGCCCATGTTCTGGTTTTGCTAATAGCTTTAATATATGGCACAGGCTTTTGCACAACTATTACAAGCACCGCAGGATGATGCCCAAATCATAATTAGAGACCGTTTCCCTGTTCCTAGATTGGTAGTGTGTGATCAACATGGTTCCCAAGTAAGTACATGTATTAGATTGTTTCCTTTTCCTGAAATTTATTAGTACTGTGAGTGTTGCTGATGTATGAAATACCACTTTCACAATATATTATTAGCAGAAACTTGTTTCAATAATCCATTTTGCTTGGTATGTTTAGATTTTTCTTGACGAGAACCTTAGTTGGGTTTCATTGATGTTGAACAGGCTAGATTTTTATTAGCAAAGCTGAATCCCTCAGCAACATACAATAATGCACATGAGATGGCTGCTGGTTCAGATGTGATCTTCACCGACGACGTGAGCCTTCAAGTTTTCTTTGAGCATCTGCAGAGGCTTGCTGTCCAATCCTGATAGTAGTAGTGACTGACACAGTTATGGGTTTTGGACTTCGGTTCGGACAATGCACCAATGATGTGTCCTACGTTTTGCTGTTCCATTCAGTTATTTTCCTTTCTTTTCTTTGTTCTTAAAGGAGAGCTGGTCGTAGCCCATATCAATTGAGGAATAAAGAAAGTTGTGAAATGTTATTCTTTAGGGCTATGGTCAGATTTTGTTCATGGAGAAATAAAGGCCTCGAAGGTATATTGAGTTTGAGTATTGCGGAAAGAAAGGATAACCAAATGTAAGTTAAGAGCTACTTCTGTAACAACAGCAAAGCAAATGAGGGAGATAGTTTGATCACATTTTTTTTCTAATTTGTTTTGACCCAGATCTGGATAAATTTATATAGTTGGTTTAGTTGTCCCTAGGTTGCAGAGTAATTAAAGTCATTTTATCATGTTGGAGTTCGATACAAATTACAATATTTGCAATTCTGTATATGAAGTTAGCATTACATCCTGGTGAAGTGAAATACTTAACTAAGGTTGTTTTCATTTTTTTATATGAAGAATTGCTTACTGGTTTCTGTGCACTAATTATTAAGTCATTTTTGGGTAAACCATTCAATAACGATGAAAAACTAAAAGTGTAGTGATACATGGACCATTCTCTATTATAAACATTCCATCAACACTCATCTTTTTCTCTATCTCTTTCTTCTATCTCCTTATCTCTCTAGGTGTTAAATAGGAAATGAGTGTCCATTAATCATTTTCCAAACCAAAAGTTCTGATTTTAAGTGGTTTAGGGGATCTTTAAGCTGACAAAACCCCCTTCGATTATATATTACGCCTTTTTAAAAACGTTCTTTTAGTTTTTGGTCGTGAAATGCATGTGGTGAAATTCAATGTTCTATTGCTACACATGTTATAACTAATTTTATGAAATTAAATTTTATATTTTTTCAAGAGTTGTACAATAATTTATTTAACAATGTTTTTTCTCTCTATCTAGATGAGAGTCGATTGAGAAAGGGTAACCTAGATATAGAAGGATTTAATAAGTAACATTGAAAGATTTAAGGTTAGACAAGTTGTGAAAGGGTCTTATGTATACATGTAACATGAGGGTTTCCATATTGATGATAATGAGGAGTTTGTTAGTAAACAAAAGAAGTCAATTTATGGTTTGAAACAAGGTTCTAGGCAGTGGTACTTGATTAGGTAACTTAAATGAGGATTAGAAAGAATAAAGTTGGTTAGTGTATATGCCTTAAGGTTAGAGGGAGCAAATTTGTCTTCATGCTATACATAGATGATATATTGTTGATTTTTTAATAACCTTGGCATATTGCACAAGACAAAACAAATGTTGACTAGATCCTTTGATGTAAAGTATCTTGGTGAGGCTTGTTTTGTATTGGAGATCAAGATTTGCTAGCATAGGTTACATCGTACACTAGGAATGTCTCAGAAAGCTTACATTAATGAAGTCTTAAAGGGATTCAATATGCAGAATTGTAAACTTGAAGATGTTTCAGTTGTTAAAGGTGA
This sequence comes from Pueraria montana var. lobata, assembly GCA_026413185.1. Classification (NCBI taxonomy): domain Eukaryota; kingdom Viridiplantae; phylum Streptophyta; class Magnoliopsida; order Fabales; family Fabaceae; genus Pueraria; species Pueraria montana. The sequence goes on along the minus strand of CM048648.1, from coordinate 19,832,144 downwards.
TAGATTCAACAAAAAAATAATATTTTATGAAGTTGAGAGTGAGAGATGTGAGTATTACACTGCCCTCCCCTCTTATGTTAATTTAATCCATTTAACATAACTTCGTTAAAGTAAATTACACTTCCCTCCCTTAAGAGAATTGTCAAATAAATTAGATTTTCCTCCCTTGAGAGATGTAGTATTATACTATCCTTCCTCTCTTATGTTAAAATATTTTTTATTTACTAAGTTATCATTCACTCACGTGTGTGCGCATATGCGTGTAAAAAAAATTAACAAAACTTTAACGGAATGTTATAAAAAAAATATATTTGAATTTGTCAAGAGAAGGGAGTGTAATTTTTAACATAAGAAAAAAGAAGAGTGTAATATTCATATCTATCTGGAGGGGAGAGTGCAATTTACTCTAAATTTTAATTTCATCCCATACGTACAAACACCAGTTAAAGAAACATAATAACACACCCGTAGTGGAGCATTCCAGAATCATGTTCCTGGTCACATAGGCACAACACATATGATGATGATGATGACATCCCTATGAAATTGCAGAGGCATTCAGCATAAGCAAACTACTATAAAATTCAGGTCATCACAAGTGATGAGCATAAATTCATCAATCAATGATCTATCATCCACAACTTAAATTATAACATGAAATGAAAAGTTCAGATAGTCCAAGAACCAATTCAACTGCAATCACGGTCAAATTTCATCAAAATCCTTGTTGCCAATATTCTCACAGGGAAAACTGTTAGGTCTTCAAATACAATCTAGAGAACCTAAGAAACATACAGATTGATGTAAATAATTGCAGAAAATAAAATATCCGCAAAATTATTTTTGTCCAAAAGTATAGGAAAAAAAATCACTTCTTTTTCTTAAGTTGTTTAACATTTTTGGCATTGGCTTGTTCTCTGGTCTTGCGTTTCCTGGTGAGAGCAAACTCTCCAAACTTATGACCCACTTTTCCCTCAGTGATCCTACAACGAATAGTGGTTTTCCCATTGTAAATCTTGACAGAGGTATCAACAAATTCCGGCAAGATAGTGGATCTCCGTGACCAAATGGTCTTGTTCGACAAAAGATTTGGGTTCTTCTTCATCTTGTACAAGAATGCATCAATGAACGCCGGTTTGCGTGACACCAGAGGAGGAGGTGGGGGTGGCTTCTTAGCGACAGTGTTTGCTGCATCGCCAACAATTCCAAGAAACTGCTTGTTCAGAGCCCTAAGCATCATTGTAGGCCTCATCATTCCTGGTCAAACAAAAAATGCAAACCATAATATTAAGCTACAGAAAATCAAACCATTGTGAGGTCATTTACAGATATACTAAAGGAAATGGAATGCAATTTTTGCTTCAATTTTGTTTTATCCATTCAAACATAATGGCCGTTCGGAGAGGCTTGGGGTTATTTTTTTTATGCCAAAATCTCTTTTTCTTTTCCATGTAATATTTAAGTAAATAGTCAAGTTAGTCCTTCAATCATATAGCCGGCGTAGGTCATATTAGTTCCTGAATTATAGAAATTATGCTTAAAGGTTCTTGAATGTGTATTTCTTAGGTCAAGTCAGTCCTCATATCACAAATCTCAGAGACTAATTTGACTGACAGAACACATATTGAGAGATTAATTCGACAACTAATGGTAGCATGTTTGGTTCCCTGCTGGTGAACATTCCAAAGCAATTAAACACGAAAGCAATAACAAGTTGCTTTGAGGCCAATGTACATTTGAGTAATTGTAAGTTGTAAAGTTAAACAAAATAAGCTAGAAATACATATTTGGGGACCATGAATGTAAATTTCATCATTCTATATTACTGATGTATCTTTTAGGTACTAATTTGATTATTTACTCTTTAAAAAATACTTCAAAATAAAAGCAATATTAGGTTACTTGTTTATTTCAACAGAAAACAAATTGAGTAACAAATTGACTTTTACTTTTTGGGGTACTGAAAGGAGGCCCCCGAGACCAGTTAGTTTTGTTTCTCTTTTTGCCATGGATTTGGTGCAAGTCCCCCCATGATATTCTGTTATCTTTTCCTTTTTTCTCTTTATTAATGAATGCAGGCTCTGCTATTTTGGTTCATTGGCTGTGGAGGAGTCAACCTAGTTGGGATCATCATAGTCAGTTAGCCTTAGCTTAGCCTTTTTGCTTAAAAAAAAACTAACTGTATGAAATGTGGGGAATGGAAAGTAACTAAGGGAGGTAAACTGTATGATGTAAATCACACAAAAATTAAAACATAACTTAATGGCATAAAAGAAAAAAAAAATACATCATTCACATATGAAAAGTGAAAACAAAGCACTAACACTCCAATCTTCACACCTTGAAAGAGCCTAACCCAATTTGACAAACTTAAGTTTGAAAGCCAACCCTAAAACCATATCAATTTGACATGCCAGTCTTAATGAAAACTGATAGAACAAGCCTCATATCAGCCCCGAGAAAAGCTCTGCAACTTACCAACTAAAATCCCCCACCAATGGCATACCAAAATTCATATTGAGAGTTGAGACCCACGGAAACCGACCATCGAAGATGGAAGCAATATACAACGAGGAGTTATGCAAATTTAATATATGTAGACTCCAAAATAACCCATCATAAGGACAAACAAATTGGAGCTATAAAGCTCCAAATCTCAGACCCTCGAATGCACAAGCTAAACGCAGAAACAACCAACAGTGATAGCCACAACAACACCTAGCAAATCACATAGAAAATTGTCTTAATCTCAACACTCAAGCACTTAATTTCTATGGTATTAATATTAGTAATACACACAAAGTCACAAACACAATGAGGGACCATATTAGGTCACCATAGCATATAGTTCCCAAAATGGGATCACAACACAGCGAAAGCCACTTCATCAATTTCTACGAATTTCCTTCAAATTTTTCAAAACTACATTATCAGGGTTTGTTTCATAACACTTTGTGACTATAAATGGCATCTCAAGTATCGAGAAATGAATAGATATAGTGTATAGAGAATATCGCAGAACACGAAGTAGAAGAAGTCGAAAGAATAAGGACCTGATCAGAAAATGCAGCACTGGCAATGAGCGGCGAAAGACTTATCGGAAAACGAGCGGCGACGGTTGCCGGCGGGAAGAACCAACGGCGTTTAGGGTTTGGGCTATGAAGGGAAGGGAAAGGAAAGGCAGAGTGAAGTAAACTGATGAACCGAAAGCAAGTTTCACTCACCATTTTGCTACTAGAATTTAGTTTAAAAAATAATATTAATAATAATAATCTATAAATTTTAAATTAAAGGAAAAAAAATCATCATGTAGGGATATTAAGTTAAAAAATGAGAGGAAAAAAAAAACCTAAACTATGATGTTTTTTTTTTACATGAACTATGATCCATTATATTAGTCATTCAAAAAATTGGTGAATATTTCGTACTAATATTATATTATATATATATATATAAAAGAACTATGATTCATTACTTAATATTAGACAAAAATATTAAATGTGTGTTAAAATTAGACAAAAATAGATTTTACTTTATTTTTATCTTATTATTAATTTTGTTCTTTTAAATATTTTTAAACAAAACTATTTTTTTATTAATTAAAATAGTTTTGAATATATTTCATGATAAAAATATTAAGTTTAATTATCATGTATTATCAAGGTAAAAATTTTCACTTGCAACTAGTTAGAAATCATTCTCATTATGACTATAAGATGGTTATTATAAAAATAAAAAATATATTATACATGACAATTTTGTAATTGAATGTTAATGTTTTACATTGCATTCTAATTAAATTTTAAAATATTTTAAACATTTATAATTTTATGAAATCTTTTTCTTACAAAATTAAGTTAACTTTTAATATAAATTTGTAAAAGTATAAATTGATAAATATTATATGAAAATTGATGTAGTTCATCCATGTTTCTATTTTACTCATAAATAAAATATAATTTAATTTACTACAAAAAATTAAGCTTCACTTTTTGTTTCATTTATTCATTCATTTATGTCTACAAAATAAAAGACTTTCCCCCGAAAAAAAAAAACTTAAAAGATTGATTGGTAATTATGCAATAATTTTCTTAATTCTCCTGGGAAGCTCCTGAAGCTGTCTAACCAGAGGCCTTGCAGTTGAAGAAACTTCTTCAACAGTGGTTGCAATGATTTCTGGCTGCTGAAGCAGTTGAGCACTCCTCTCTGTATTATTGGCATGGAACACAGCTGTGAAATAAAATTCCACCACTTCTTTTAAAAGCAGAGTAAAACCTTCATATTGATCTTTGCATCTAATTGGCATATCACATAGAAAGGCTTCCAAGGTAGGAATTTAATTTCACAATCAATTTTAAAACAAGCAAGTGAATATTTTAGCCTTGATATTTTTCTAATTTTTTTCTCCTCTCTCATAATCTCATTCTCTCTGTTGTATTTTTTTTTTTTTTTTGCTTGAAACTACTCCCTATTATAAATTTTGTTGTAGATATTGTTGTACAAATAACATTTGATGGCCTTTTGATGTAACATGACGACATTGAAGAATCTATCTAGCAAGAAAAGGGGTAAATTTTATACTAAGAGTATGGACATCAATTTCTGTACCAATTATGAAGTAATGCATTATAAGTCAAGTGCAAAACTTTGGTGAAGCAACCTTGAGTCTGAAGTTTTTCTCATAGATTCATATTATATTTGGCCATTTGATGATTATTATGCTGTTTGCCGGGCATTCAATCCCAGCCCCAGGTTTCTACATGAAAAAAATGACTGCCATAACTTTCATATTACTTGACTAATTTATTTTATGATCGAAATATATGTTTACAAACGCGTGAATCCTAATAAAAAGCAAAAATTATAGATATTTTTGTAGCAGAGTCAAAACAAATTTTATATAAACTGAAAATGTATCATTCAACAAATTCATGAAACAAATGATTCTATAACCAACTATTGCACTTATGAGTTCTATGACAAAAGACGGTGTACAATAGATCAATGATATTTGAACATTTAAAATTTTTAGACACTCAACTAATATCTATTATTTTTCTCTATCTTTCTCTTTGTATCACATCATATCATCTATAATATTTATATTTTTCACTCTTTTATCTTTCTCTCTCACTAGGTGTCATTTAGCATTTTGGATGTCCAACTATCATTTTCCTGTGTAACATAACTAAAAATAAAAACAAAAGTATCAAAATAAAAAGGAATAGGTTGTGTGGCTCTTCCTCCTGCAGTGATAATAGAAATACTCCAAACAAAATCAAAAGTATATGCATAAAATGGAGTGATTGAAGTGGATGTTCGTCCAATGGTGATAGAAATGTTGGACCTCTTATGATGAATAAAAATATATTCATTACTTTATCATTGGTCCTTGATACAGAGTAAGAATAAAAACACTCTTAAAATATAAAATATAAAAGGAGTATAATGCGGAAGCATATCTCCATTTGCAGTCATTGTTATTACAAGCAAGAAAACAATCACTCACAACTCAACTCACAGAACAGAGAAAGAGAATAGGAATCTTCTAGCCTTAGCCTTACTGGAGAGGTGTGAATTAATGGGGCATCACAGACTTTATATAGGCAAGACAAGGGATCCCTTCATAAAACTCAGAATGTAACTGTCCCTTTAATTTGGCTCCTCCATTAAAAATCAATAATGAAAAATTAAAACTTGTAACAGCTATATCAAGTTTTGATTATGAGTCACTTAACGTTTATATTCTAACCTTCTCCCACTTGGCTCATATATTAATAATAATCTTTATTCAATCAAATATGGCCATAAATTGTCAACTTAAACTTGATATTGTCACTAAAAATAATTACACATGAATCATGGCGGTTATATTTAGATTAAACATTTCCTTCCATGTATTACAATGTGTAATATTTTCTTAGTGAAATATAGGGTCCTAACTTTATTGATTCAATTTGACTCCTTTCATGACTAACTTTAATGTGCACAAATAAAAGAAGACAAATATTATTATAAACTAGTAAAACCCATATGAATTACATGATTCTGAAACACTTTAGCCAGCAATCCTTTTGTCAATGGATCAACAATCATGGATTCTGTGTCTATTAACTCTATAGAGACTAATTCTCTCTTAATGTCTTCTCTAACAACTAGAAACTTAATATCTATATGCTTACTTTGACTTCCACTCTTATTATTCTTCGAGAAGAATACTGCTGCCGAATTATCGCAAAATATCTTTAATGGTCTTTCAGTAGAGTTTACAACTTTAAGACCAGAAACAAAGTTCTTCAACCATTTAGCCTATGATGTAGCTTCGTAGCAACCAATGAATTCTGCTTCCATAGTGGACAATGCAACAATTGTTTGCTTTTTGCTTCTCTAAGAGATAGCACCTTTGGCTAAAAAGAAAATATAGCCTGAAGTGGACTTTTTAGAGTCCATGCATCCAGCAAAATCTGAATATGTGTATCCTTTTATTTCCAAAGAATCAGAATGCTTGTATGTCAACTTATAATCCTTGGTTCCTTGAAGATATCTCATAACCTTTTTTACTGCCTTCCAATGTTCCATGCCTGGATTACTTTGATATCTTCCAGCATTCCTACTACGAAGGCAATATCAGGCCTAGTGCTGACTTAAGCATACATGAGACTTCTTACTGCTGAAGCATAAGGAATTCTTTGCATCTCTTCTTGTTCCAATGTTGTTTGGGGACCTTGATTAAGACTAATTTTTTCCCTTTTAACTATAGGTGCATCAATTGACGAACAATTCTGCATATTAAATCTTTTCAAAACTTTTTCTATGTAGGCCTTTTGAGATAATCCCAATGTCCTTAGAGATCTATCTCTATGAATTTCTATGCCAATGACATAGGAGGCTTCACCTATATCCTTCATATCAAAGTTTTGTGAGAGGAAAATTTTAGTATCATGCAAAAGACCCAAGTCACTACTTGCAAGTAAAATGTCATCTACATATAGGACTAAGAAAATAAACTTACTCCCACTGACTTTAAGGTATATGCATTGGTCTACAACATTTTCCTCAAAACCATATTTGGAAACCACATTATGAAACTTTATATACCATTGACAGGATGCTTGTTTTAGCCCATATATAGATCTTCTAATCTTACAAACTAAGTGACTACCTTTTTCGCTTTCAAACCCCATAGGTTGAGGCATGTACACTTCTTCTTCAAGATCCCCATTTAAGAATGTTGTTTTCACATCCATTTGATGTAGTTCTATATCAAAATGAGCTACCAAGGCCATGATTATCCTAAATGAATCCTTCTTAGAAACCGGAGAGAAGGTTTCACGATAATAAATACCTTTTTTTTAGTAAAGCCTTTGGCCACAAGTCTAGCTTTATATCTTTCGACATTACCTTTTGAGTCTCTTTTAGTTTTAAAAACCCATTTACAACCTACTACAAAGACTCCCTTTGGTAATTCTACTAGATTCCAAACTTTATTTTTATCCATAGATTCCATTTCTTCTCTCATGGCTTCATCCCACAATTTAGAATCATTTATACTCATGGCTTGTGAAAACATAGCCGGATCATCCTTAGGTCCGACATCAAAGTCAGATTCTTTAAGGTACACAATATAGTCATTAGAAATTTATGTCTTTCTATTTCTCGTAGATCTCCTTATTTCTATTGGTTCTTGATCAATAGGTTCTATGTTAATGGGTTCCTCATGCGGTATAGCCTCAACATGTGGTTCTTGATGAGTTGGTTGATGTTCAATGATATCATGTTGATTATTTTGAATATCAACCAAAGGTATCATAGGTGATTCCCTTATTTCTTTTTATATTCCACATGTTGAGTGTTTCCACTCCCACTAACTTCACGATCTTCAAGAAACTTTGCATTTCTAGCTTCAACTATTTTAGGAGTGTAAGAAGGACAATAGAACCTATAGCCTTTGGAGTTTTTTGGATATCTAATAAAATATCCACTAGTGGTTCTTGAGTCCAATTTCCCAATGTTCAGATTATAAATCTTAACTTCAACTAGACAACCCCGTATGTGTAAATGTCTTAAACTAGGTTTCCATCCATACTAAATTTCAAAAGGTGTTTTTGGAACGGCCTTAGATGGTACCCTATTTAATATATACACAGCTGTTTTCAAATCTTCACTCCATAAGGACATAGGTAATACCTTTGTGCTGCTAATCATGCTTCTAACCATTTCCATAAGCGTGTAGTTTCTTCTTTCAGCAACACCATTTTGTTGAGGTGTACCTGCCATAGTATATTAGGCAACAATACCCTCCTCTAGAAGAAACTTTGCAAATGGACTGGTTTGTTGTCCCTTTTATGTGTATCTACCATAATATTCCCCACCTCTATCAGATCTTATGATCTTTATTTTCTTTTCCTTTTGTTTCTCTACTTCGGTTTTGAAAACTTTAAAAGCATCAAGTGCTTCAGATTTTTCCTATAGAAGATAGAGATACACAAATCTTGAGTGGTCATCTATAAATGAAATAAGATATTTCTGACCATTTAAACAAGGTGTGGGAAAAGGTCCACAGATATCCGTATGAATAATTTCAAGAAGCTCACTACTTCTTTTGGCACCTTTAGTAGTCTTGTTAGTATGCTTTCCCTTTTTGCATTCTACATAAGTACTAAAATCAGTAAAGTCAATATTCCTAAGAATTTCTTCCTTTACTAATCTCTTAATTCTTTCAAAAGAAATGTGCCTTAAACGCTTATGCCAAAGCATAGACGAATTTTCATCCACAATACTTCGCTTAGTGCCAATGTTGGTATGTAAGGCTATGAGACTTGTTTCAAAAACAGGATCTAATGAAAGCTTAAATAAATTTTCAACTAAAAAACAAGCACCAATGACTTTATTATCTTTAAGCAATTCAAATGAAGCATCGCAAAAAAGAAAAGAGAAACCAGTACGCGTGAGCCTAGAAACAGAAACCAAGTTTCTAGAAAAAGATGGAACATAAAAAGTGTTTTCCAATAACAAACAAAAACTAGAATTCAAAACAAGTTTAAAGGTTCCAATAGCCTCTACATGTGAACTCATTCGATTTCCCGCATAGATGCTTTGTTCACTTCCCACTGGATTCTGCAGGTTTAGAAAGCCCTGCACATGATTAGCAATGTGAATTGTAGAAGCTGAATCAACCCACCAAGTATTGCTAGGAGCTTCAATAAAATTTGATTCAAAATAAGTAAAGGTAAAATTACCTTTCTTTTCGAGCCACTTCTTGTATTTGAGACTCCTTCTTCATATGTCCCACTTTCTTGTAGAAAAAGCAATTCATCTTGTTCCCATTCCGCTTCATTTGGACAGTCTTGCGGACTCCGGGAACACCATTGCCTTTTCTCCCATTTCCTTTATTATGAGTCACCATATGAGCACTTTCAAGTACCTCATGCTTCAATCTCTCTTCCTTTTGAACACACATGGTCAATAATTCATTAATAGACCACTTATCCTTATGTGTGTTATAAGAAATTTTTAAGGGACCATATTCCATAGGAAGTGAGTTAAGGATGAAATGGATAAGAAATGACTAAAAAATTTCAACTTCTAGGGACTTAAGTTTAGCAGCAACATCCCTCATTTCCATTATGTGTTCACGCACACCCCTACTTTTGTCATACTTCATGCTCAAAAGCTATTTCATCAAGGTGCTAGCCATGGACTTGTCGGAGCTAACAAACTGCTTCTCGATAACATTCATATAATCTTTAACTTTATCACAATTGGGAATGGATCCCCTTATGCTTTTACTTATATGAGACTTTATGAGCATCAAACTTAAGCGATTAGATTGCTCCCACCGCTCATAGTTTTCCTTTTCTACTTGAGCACTACCTTTCGTGGGAATGGGTGGTTCATCCACACGAAGTGCTAAGTCCAATTCCATACACCCCAAGGTCAAAAGAATTTGTTCTTTCCAATAAGTATAATTATCACCTATTAATTGGAATTCCATATTCAAGCAAATTTCTAGGTATAATTGCAATATAAGGATTACATACATTAATGCTACGAATAAAAATTGAACAAGTAAATTCAAACCTTCCTATGGGTAGAGGTGCAAATCATGCATAGAATTTACAAAAGGTTAGATAAGCTTGCACGTCACATGTTAATTCCTTTTAAATCATAACCACGCCACATGTTAATTATAACTCCAGCAACCATTTAATTGAAATGAATATAATTATGGTTTTTGGAATTAAAAAGGCAACGTAAACAGACAATAAATTGTCATTGAAATACACATATGTCCATTATATGGTAAGACAAGGAAAATATTCCGTCCGCATATTATTTGTTTCGGTATAAGACATGATAAAAAAAATAATAATAATAATAAGATAATACACATTATAAAGTATAAGCCGTGACCATTTTCATTGCATAATAAAATAAACATGACGATTTCTGGTAATTTTAAACATCACTTTATCACAAATTATCCCTTTTTTAATCACGATGATATAAGAATAATAATTTAAAGCACAGGGATATAAAGCCATAAAACAAAATTATGCATAGTGCTTCATATTGGAATTTTAATATTCGAGAAATAGATTTTCTATGTTTGCAATGCTAATTCCTTTTCCAGAAAAAGAATACAATGAATTCTAATACCAATTAAAATTCCATTCTCAGTCAAATATCAATATCTTGCATCATGTTTTTACCGCCTGTTACATTTACCAAAAAGAAATAATACTTACAAGGGGGAAAAACATATAAAGTTAAATAGCAAGCTGAATAGTAAGGCTACAAGGTAGGCTCTGATACCAATTGTTGGACCTCTTATGATGAATAAAAATATATTCATTACTTTGTCATTGATCTTGATACAGAGTAAGAATAAAAACACTCTTAAAATATAAAATATAAAAGGAGTATAATGCGGAAGCATACCTCCATTTGTAGTCATTGTTATTACAAGCAAGAAAACAATCACTCACAACTCAACTCACATAACAGAGAGAAAGAGAATAGGAATCTTCTAGCCTTAGCCTTATTGGACCCCTTCATAAAACTCATAATGTAACTGTCTCTTTAATTTGGCTCCTCCATTAAAAGCCAATAATGCAAAATTAAAACTTGTAATAGCTGCATCAAATTCTGATTATGAGCCACTTAACATTTATATTCTAACAAGAAACACTTCCCAGTTCGAGTGGCTACAGTACTTCTTTTGGGACAGCTCACATGAAGGAAGTGGCAAAGTTCCAACTCCAGTACCACACGTGCTCAGTGTGTTTGAGTAAGAAGTGAAGCCAACAATGGATTCACATCCATGTTCACAGATTTCTTTTAGCCTATTAGGGTCTACGTTTATCTTTTTGACTTAACTCGTTCACGGGGCACCAAAACCCAAAAGTCTTATTTTGGCACGAAAATTGCACCATGGGTTAAAACTGCACCACGGGGCACCAAAATTAGACCACTGGACACCATGTACGTCAAAACTGATTCAATTCTCATACACTTCTCATTAGTCAAACCATAGCTATAAACCTTCCTCTTAGTAGCAAAGACCAAAAGATCACCATTCAAAACAGCAAAACCAGTGACAATAGGATCCTTCTCCATCAATCCCATTGCTTTCACTCTTACTTTCAAAATCCTTCTCCACGAACATGATTCGTACAGTGTCAAAATCCATATGGTGAACACATGTTTCTCAGTCTCACCAAACAAATGGATTGCTTTGAATTAACAACTTTGCCCCATTTAAAAATTCTCATGTCACAGCTATGATCATGAGAACCCTTTCTTGCTTCTTTGGGCACCCTAAGCATTCTTGATTTTCCATTCTTGAAATTGTATGACATAATATATTGCCTAAAATAGGCCATTGTAAAGCGTGTAATCCAATTTGTCCATTGTACCTCTGTGATATCTGGTTGAATGAAGAAACGCGTATCATCTCTTAACAATGCGTTTTGTGCCTGCTTCATTGCAAAATATGGTTCATCTGAAAACTTTGAGAACAACATGCTAGTGGACTTGAACTTGTAAATAGCTCTTGCTGGTAACCAAGAGAATATCTCAAATAATTCATCGTGGGACATTGCCATTGCCATTGTCATGAGTTGGTTGGAAACAAAGAGCAGAACTACAAATCATGAAGGGGAAAGCGGATAAATAAACAGGTGAATGTGATATCAGGATGAAATCTTTCTTTTAAAACAAATCTGTATTTGATAAATTTTGATTATATTTTGTATATCTCTTTGAGCATTTAATGACAACAAAAAGATTATATCTATTTGAACTTGAATTTAAGTAATTTCTATTAGTTTGCTATTGCTATGAAAAATCTTTGTATGATAAATTTTTATTATATCTATTAATATATCTCTTAGAGCATTTAATAAAAATGATAAATATATATATATATATATATAAGACAAATACTGGAAATTTACAATAACTCACGCACCCTACTCAACCAACTGAACTAGACCCTAGACCCTCTCAGTAAAAAAATAAAAATAAAATTATATGGGGGTATTGCATTCTTTTAATGTTAACACTTAACAAGTAAATTTATATGGGGTATTTTTAAATTCAATTTTATTATAATTAATCTTTAAATTTGAGGAATAAATAAAAATAAATTAAAGAGATAAATTTTTATTGATATAAATTGTTTGAGTCAAGACAAATTTAAATTTATTGATATGTGTTAAATTTTAAAATTTTAAAATCAAATTAAAGTAAAAAATTTAAAATTATATACAATTATTTTAAAATTTAGTTTGTCTAAGAAAGTATATCTTAAATTTAATATAGTATATCAAGATTGAATATTTAAAAGTTAAATAAAATTTAAATTGTAAAACAAATTGAAATTGAAATTAAATTTAAAGAATGGTGTTAAAAAAAACTATAAAATTAGGTATTAATGTGGAAGAGAATAATTCTTTAAAATATTGTCGTTTTTAAGAATGAAAACTCAAATTTATATTACAGGGAAGAATTAAAAAAAAAAACCTAACATTGACAAAGGTACATATATAAAGATGATGCGTAAAAATGCGTTCGCAAAGGGCAAGCGTACCCTACGCGGTAGTAACAGTGGACTCTAGGAGTCCGGATATCGAACCCAAAGGACCAGTCGCGTTCCCAAATAATTAATCTCGCAAATAACTAAGCAATCCAGAATATAAAAATCAAATTGAGAAGAATGTTGGTCAATTATTCTTTTAAAAAGAATGAGAATCGGAGCAGAAAGATTACTGTGAGAACAATTGTGATAAAGAAGCCTAGGATTGTAATTTCACATGTACCCCTTTTTCCCCCAATTCTAATCTTAATAAAATTCCTAAATGTGTTACTTGCCAGCGACCTCTTAAATTCGTTAATTAACAATTGATCATAGTTAATAACGCTATTTCCCCTAATTTAATTCCTAATTGATCATAGGTGAATTAATTTAGAGCAAATGATAAATCTCAGAGAGATTGATTAACAGGTTAATCTACTGGAAATTCATACAATAAGTTTGATCATGCAAATTGTACAAATCCAATCACTTCACAGTTCAGTTAATCGCAAGCAATTGATCATAGACAAGAGATTAACTTATGTTTAGACTGATCGGTCCTAAAAGCAATAAAAGTAGTGAAGAGATACAAATAACTGAATAACATGGAGGTTTTATTAAAATTAGAACCGGGGTACAAGGGTACAGCTACATCACAATCCGGGACTAAGAGAAACTAGCCACTCATGTTCATGATTAAGCCATAAAACTCAAAAGAAGACATAAAGATTACAAAAGGGAAGAAACTTTACAGTGATGATCCCCAATGGTGTTCTCTACGTCCTCCCGCAGCTCAAAGTCTCTCACAGGACCTCTTTTTCACCCACAACCCTCAGTTTTCGAAATAGAACAAAAGATATCCAGATAAAAGGGTTTCCTATCCTAATTATAATAATTCAAAATTTAAATGGCTGACAGCGCAACTTACCACGGCCGTGGTAAAATTACCACAGCCGTGGTAAAATGACCACGGCCGTGGTCCTTGCATAAAAGTCCAATTCTACTACGCAACCAGCATGGCCATGGTTAAATTTACCATGGCCATGGTAATTTACCATGGCCATGGTCCTTGCGTTACTTCAATTCTGGCCCTTTTTTCTTGGTCCTCTAGACAATGGCATTTTTGCTCCAAAAAGTGCAATTTTCAACTCTTTTCCTCATGAAGCCTCTTAAGTACCTGTCTTGCACCAACTAACACCAAACAGTGAGTTTTGCCAATAAAATATATTCAAAATGTATGAAAATGGCATCTAAACTCACATCAAAATACAATCAAAGTCCGGTTTATCAAAAGACATTATTGTTTTTACATTTTAGCAATTGTTACATTAATGCAATTTTAGACGTGATATATAATAACTAAATTCCAATTTGTTTTTGTACTAATGACACATGACATGTTCCATACTAGTTTAAAGATAGTCATCGTGTACCTCCTAATCTTGTTCCTAATTCTTGTTAGATGTGATAGTTCTCTAATTAGAGTCTTTTAATGTCGTCCTAATCTTGTTAGATGTGGTGGTTCTATAATGAAAGTCTTTTAATCTCATCAAAGATGAGGCAACTTGCTATGAACTATTTATAATTTATTTAATTATTTGGTCTTATTATTAGTGATAAGTGAATTATTTTTATATTATCTTTAGATATAAGAGAATTATCTAATGGTTATTCTTAGAGATAATAAGATTATCCATTGATTATCCTTTGAAAAAAGAGAATTATCTGATGATTATGATTGAGCTTATGTGATGAGTGAGTTGGCCTAGATTATTTGAGGACTCGAACCAAGGACCAGAACATGACCAATTTAGAATTGCCAACAAATTAAGTATAAATAATGTATTTTAAAAAAGCAAAACTTTTCAGATTTGAAGAGTTGTGGCTTATGAAGGAGGATGATTGTGAAGAGGTACTACGACATTCATGGATTAATGGTGGGATTTTTCAGCGAAATATGTCACGCGCCAGCCTTAATTTGGATACATGGGAAAGCAGGAGTTTGGTCATTTACCCAGAAGAATAAAAGAGAAGAAAAAAGAACTTGATCTATTACAAGCACAGGAACAAAGTCCTGCAGTGGTGAATCAGATTATTAATATAGAAAAAGAACTTCATGGCCTGCTGGAGGAAGAGGAGATCTTTTGGGAACAGAGATCAAGGGCAAGTTGGTTAGTACATGGTGATAGAAATACACAATTCTTTCACAGAAAAGCAACTCAGAGAAACAGAAGAAATGCTATAGAGAAGATAAGGAATGATGATGGAGTTCTTTTTGAGGTGGAAGAAGACATTGCCAATATTATCTCAGACTATTTTGAGGTACTATTTAAAACTTCTAATCCTACAAATATTGACCAGTGGACGAGCTTAGTGGATGGACGGGTAAATGATGAAATGAAGCAAATTTTGAGTCGTGATTTTACTTCTGAGGAGGTTTATGAAGCACTTAAGCAAATGCACCCAACCAAAGCGCCAGGAGAAGATGGAATGCCTGCTTTATTTTATAAACATTTCTGGCACATCATTGGAGGAGATGTCACAAACTTAGTCCTTCATGTTTTGAATGGAGATGGAGATCCAACCAGCCTTAATCTGACTTTTGTTGCTCTCATTCCGAAGATAAAGAATCCACAACATGCAAGCAGTGTTATCAGACCCGGCCCGGTCATCGACTCGGCCGGGGTACTGGGTCACTGGGTCAGGGGTCAACTCGGTGAGTCAATAGTTGACCCGCATGATTCGGCCTATATTAAAAAATAATAAAAAATTCATAACCTGTAAACTTTTTAATAAAATTTTTTCAATAATTTCATAACCTGTAAATTTGTACACTTTTTTTTTTGTGTGCAGAAAAGATAGCTTATAAACTTATACCCTTAAATATTTAAAGTTTAACAAAATTCAACACATTTAGAAGCATAGTTATGAACTTGTTTAAGAATCTTGAGCAACATATTTTATTCTAAAATTCAACATACACAACCTTAAGTTATAATTTAAAATATATCATTATCATCTATTTATTAAAAGCTAAAACTATCATTGTTGTACACCGGCAGACATAATATATATATATATATATATATATATATATATATATATATATATATATATATATATAAACCTATTTTATTTAAATAATACAATTTTTTCATTCATCTCACTATTGCTCTGATAAAAAATAATAATTTTTCGAACCAGTAAGTATATTGGATGAGATAAAATAAATACAAGTTTTACTCGTAAATAACAATATAAGCCAAGGAGAAAAGGCAAAATTGGAAGTGACAATAGCTTTATGTCTTTATCATCTCAAATCCTAATATGCGGTTATGCTTGGTAAAAAAAAGTAAGTAAATATATAAATAACATAAGTGTAAGATATAAATTAAATTTTCTTATATGAGTGTTATTGTTCTCCTGTAAAAAAAAAAAAAACCAAAATTCATGACCCGCCGAGTCAACCGGGTCACATCAAAACCGGCCGAGTCAACCCGGGTCATACCGGGTCGATTGCATAACCGATCCGATTGGTGACTCGGACCGGTTGGGTGACCGGTTCGCGGGTCATTGGGTCGACCCGACCGGTTCGAGCCGGGTCTGATAACTATGCATGCAAGTGATTTCAGGCCAATTAGTCTATGCAATGTGGTTTTCAAAATTATTACAAAAACCATTGCAAATAGACTGAAATTGATTCTTCCTCACATAGTTGGAGAGAACCAGAGCGCTTTTGTTCCAAATAGATTCATCTCCGATAATGCACTGATTGCTTTCGAATGTTTTCATTACATGAAGAGCAAAACAAAGGGTAGAAAAGGATCCATGGCTCTCAAGCTGGATATGTCAAAGGCCTACAATCGTGTGGAATGGGCTTTTCTTGAAAGCACTCTCTCTCATTTGGGATTCCCAGGTAAATGGATTCAGCTCATTGTGAAATGTGTCACAACTGTTTCTTTTTCTGTACTGATTAATGGGAATCCTGCCAGGATTTTCAAGCCTCAAAGGGGCCTCCGCCAAGGCGACCCTCTCTCGCCATATCTGTTTATCCTTTGTGCGGAGACTCTTTCTGCTGCCATCTCATTATCTTTGGAGCGAAAATCATTACATGGAATTAAAATTTGCCATAAGGCACCTGTGGTCTCACATTTGTTTTTTGCAGATGACAATATCATTTTTTGTAGAGCCATTGTAGAAGAAGCTTCCTATTTATCTTCTTTGTTGAAGGCCTATGAGAATGCTTCTGGTCAGAGAATAAATTATGACAAATCTGATCTCTCTTGTAGCCGAAACGTTCCTACTCCCAGAATAAATGAGCTTGTCAGGCTATTAGATGTAAAGGCGATAGAGGGTCAAGGAAAATATCTGGGCCTTCCAGGCATTATTGGAAAGTCCAAGAAGCAAGTTTTCCAATTTGTCATTGACAGGGTGTGGAAGAAACTCAAAGGCTGGAAGGAGAGAGTACTATCAAAGGCAGGAAGGGAAGTTCTTATCAAAGCCGTGGTACAGGCAATTCCCTCGTATGTGATGACTTGTTTCAAGCTTCCTGTTTCTGTGTGTTCTCAAATTGAGAAGATGATTGCGAGATTCTTTTGGGGAGGAGACATAGACAAGAGGAAAATCCATTGGTTGAGTTGGGATAACATGTTGAAGCCAAAATTTGAAGGGGGTTTGGGTTTTAGGATGACTGAGGCTTTTAATAAAGCATTATTAGCAAAACAGTGGTGGAGGGTGATTAATGATGATCAATCCCTCATGTCCAGAATTATGAGAGCTCGATATTTCCTAAGGTGTCACCCTTTGGAAGCAACAAAGCCACATAATCCTAGTTATGCTTGGAGGAGTATACTTTCTGCAAGAGATCTGATAAAAGATGGACTGGTGTGGAGAGTTGGGATTTGGCAGGATAAATGGATCCCCAATGTAGCAGATAACAAGTTGCATGAGAGTGGGAAGGATAATGTTCATATGAATATGTTGGTTGCTGATATTATTGACACTGAAGCTTTTCAATGGAATACTCATTTGATAAATGAAATATTCACTCCATATGAAGCTGAAAAAGTCCTTTCAATTCCTCTTGGAAGGATGTCAACTCCTGATAGATTAATGTGGAAGTTCACCTCAGATGGTGTCTATTCTGTTAAGTCAGGATACAAGCTTGCTATTAATTCTATTTGCTCAATGCAATCCTCTTCAAGTTCTATTGCAGGTAATTTTTGGAAGTCTTTGTGGAAAGTTAAAGCCGTTCCAAAGTGTACTCAGCTCATCTGGGGAGCAGCAAAAAATATTCTTCCAGTGAAGTCAAATTTGCAGAGGAGAGGAGTGTTGGAGGATCCTAGCTGTCCGTGTTGTGGGAAGTGTGCTGAAACAACAACGCATGCCCTTCTAACTTGTGAAGAAATCAAACGTATGTGGTTTGCAGCCTCAGTATGTGCCAGAATAGATTTAGCAGAAGAAGAGTCCTTTGCGGATTGGCTGGCAAGTTGTATGGAAACAGGTGATAGCAAGTTACTGGAATGGATTTATGCATTGGCGTGGTCCTTCTGGAATTCTCTTAACAAGATTGTGTTCTAGCAGAGATTTATTCTGCTTCAACAGGTTTTGCAGCAGGCAACCTCTCTCAGAATTTATAAACATGAAGCAGTGCCAAGTACTGAAAGGGACTTTCCATGTTGGAAGGCTCCAGAGGTGGGTAGAATAAAAGTAAACATCGATGTTGCAATAAGAAAGGGAGTTGGAACAGGACTGCGTGCAATTTATAGAGACTATGAGGGGCAGCCTTTAGCAGCTGCAACTTTCTTCACACCTCAACAAACTATAGTCCGAGAAGCATAAGCTATGGCTCTAAGATGGAGTATGGAGCTGGCAGCACAATTACTTTTCACTGATGTGGTTTATGAGACAGATTGTCTAGAGGTTGTCAATTGTTGGAAACAACAACCAGTAACACGTAGTACATATTTTCATGGTTTGTTGAATGATTGTTTTAAATTGTTTCAGCCTGGTTATTCACCTTCTGTTTTATGGGTGAAGAGAGGTTGTAATAAGGTAGCAGATAGTCTTGCTACATTAGCTTTCTCATATCAGGAAAATGTTTGGCTTGAAGAGGTTCCCTCTCAGGTTCAGGGTATGGTTACTTCTGATGTAATGAACCTTTATCCTTCTTTTGAATAAACAGCCGTCTTTTCCTTCAAAAAATAAAAATAAAAATAATGTATTTTATTCTCTCTCTCTCTTTAATCGGTAGGAATCGAAGACCGTACAGGGGGTTTATAACACTCACACACCCTGTTCAACCAACTGAGTTAGACCCTCTTGGTTCTCTCTCTCATACTTAGTGAGAGGGTATTTTTTTTTATAAGAGTGATAAATGAATATGGATCATTAGATCTTGTTATGAATGATCAAGATTAAAATATATAAAATCATGCAAATTTTTTAAAAATCATGACTTTTTAGGTGGATTACATAATATTAAATCCTGACCATTCATGTAAGGTTATATGATCTAAATTTACTCCTACACTAATATTTTATAAAATGAGAATAAACTAATTACATAATTACACGGATAAGAAGATCACTAATAGAATTTATGTTCTAAAAAAGTCATATTTGATAAAATAAAATAAAAAGTTTAGAAATTATATACTTGTAAATAAGGAGGACAATTGGACGGTTATCACACAAGTAATAACCCCCCATTACTTGTCCCACATGATAAAAATCCGCCCTGTGTCCGCCTCCGTACCTATGTAGATATCCGCTAGATACATGCATATGTTATCAATATTTACAAGTATTTATAGATATTCATAAATATTTACTAAAAAAATATTTAAAAAATACTCTAATCATAAATTTTAATTATTTTGGCAGTTTTTTTTTAATAATTAAAGACCAAATAAATATATGAAAAACTTTTGTTAATTAATTAATAACTAATAAGTAAAAAAAAATTAAAATAAAGGTAGTATTATATATTTAAGTAAGAGTATATAAATAATTTTATAACAATGGATATCCGTGTGTACAAGTGCCTTGATACCTACCACCTGGGTGGATCCAGAAAAAAAATTTAGCGGGAGAAAGAAAATAGTTTATAATATTCCTGTAAAAAAATTAATAATAAGGTTAATTAATTTCATAAAATTGCTACAGTCTTTTATTTATTTACTAACTTTTATTAGTCTAAGCAAAAAAAATCTAAAATAACACTTATTATGAGATGGATGAAGTAATACTACATATGAGAAATACTAGAAACACACTCTCTAATACACTTTTTTTAACACACTTTCTTATTGATTGAAATTTATTGTAAATCATAAAATTTGGTGGGTTTCACATCTTATTTAATGAACTTTTTTTTCTTGATTTTATAGTTTTTAAAAAAAAATTAACCAATAAAAAATTATTGGAGTGTGTGTTTCCAACACTTCTCTATTATAGGTAAACAAACAATTAATAAATTGAAAATTTCTCATAAAAAAATTGAATTTTTTCCTTTTTTTTTTAATGCTTTTATTTAATTTTTAAAGTACATAATATTTTATACTCAATTTTCTATTAGTTATCTTAAAAATATTAATAAAATATGAAAGTTATACATACATTAATGTATGAGTTAAAATACTAATATAATGATGTATTTCTTTGAGCAATTTAATACAAATTACAAAAAAGAAAACTAAAAAATTGAACACACTAAAAAAATATGAATACTTTTATTGGATTAAATTCTGAATTTAATTTTAAAAATAATTCAATCTAATCTAAACTGAATTTTTATCCCTGAATCAAAAAAAAAAACTGAATTTTTATCCACATAATTTTACCTATGAAATCAGAATACCACTCATACATTTATAAGTAAACTAGTCAATTAACCTGTGTTCAGTGTTTTTAGTCACCCCTAATGTTGGTCCCTTTTGCCACCCCCCTAGTATTTAGGGGTGATTGTTATTGCAAATTTATTAAACTACTATTCTCTTCTTTCTAATTTTCTTTCCTCCTTCAAGCGCTCCACACCACATCTCTTGTGACCTGCGATTTTCCAATTATTTTTTTCGCGACCTTGACTCTACTTTCTCTCTTTTTCTTTCTCCCATTAGTTATTGTCTCTCCCTTTCAAATTTTTAATTGGCCCATTTTTGACATACTTTGTGTGTGTTATGTAAGATTCGTGTTTCTTCTTTCTCTTTTTTTAGTGTTTTAGTGTGCGGCCTACGGGAAGCCACATAAAGTCTCCTCTCATTTATTTACTTTCCTTACTTTTAATTAGGTTGGTGTGTGTAACTTTCTAGAAATCGTGTAAGAATATTTTATTATAGAGAAAATAGGTCATATATTGATAGTGTAAAATAATTTTACACGTCATTCAATCACAATTATCATGTATGATAAGTTTGTTAACTTTTATAATAATTACCCTAAAAGTCATATCAATGGTGATTTATGATTGGATGTAACTGTAAAACTGTTTTACACTGTCCATTAAACTCTTTATTAGATTCATTTTTTTTATCAATTTTTTAACCTACTTATAATACATATAGGAGCTGTTTATTTAAACTTATTCGTTAAAAAAATGTTTTTTTTAAATAAAATAAGTAGTTTTCTATTTTTTGGTATGTTTGTTTAAACTGCTTCTGCTTAAAAAAAATTCTTATGCTTCTGGACCCTTTTGTTTCAAACTTAAAAAAAATAATAGTAAAAAAAGCGCTTTTTAAAAAGCAGATAGAATCTGCTTCTTAAAAAAAATAGAAAACTATTTTTTTAAGCATAAACAATTTAAATAAACACACCACAAAATATAAAATTGTTTATTTTATTTAAAAGAGGAATACTAGCGACACTCTCTCAAACATTCTCTTGCTAACACTCTCCCTGTGATTGGTTAAAATTTATTAAAAATCACATGAGTCTCACTTCTAGATTAGTAGATAAGTGTGATCTATCAAAATTGTGATTTCTAACAAATTTCAACTAATTACACATAAAGAGTGTTAGTAAAAGAGTGTCAGAAAGAATATCGCTAGCATTTCTAAAAAACCATTTTTTAACTAATAAATTTAAACAAACAAATCCATAATAATGCTATACATATTACGTTTGAATAAAACCCACCGAAGAAGACTTGTTCCTTTTTATATTTTTCAACATGTATTATATTATATACTACTATATATCCAGATAAATTTTTACTCTTTCCTAAATGTCAAGCTAATCCAGTCCAAAAAAAAATAATTAAGCTAATTAATTGAGTTTCATCATAATTCCACATTCATTTCTTAATTACATGTCCAAATGGAATTGGACTCAGTTCACTTAATAAGGTCTTGATTTGTTTCCTTTCCTATTTATTTTGTATAAATTAGGATTTGATTTTATATTTATTGTATTCCTAATTTGAATTGTATAAATCAGGAATTAAAATACAGAATGAAAAAAATATAGGATTGTATTCATGAATTGGATTGTATAGAGAAATACAGAATGAAAAAATACAGGATTGTATTCATGAAATGGATTGTATAAAGAAATACAAAATGAAAAAAGCATCAAATCCAATTCGTTTGACATCAGTTATCTATTTTGACAAAGATCGATCATTAACAAAACTGATAGATACTGCACATTTTAGTATTATAAACAGTTATATATTTAAGATTCAAACTCAAGACGTATGATTAAGATGAGAATAACTTTACGTAAGTTAATCTACTTGCTTGATTATATAAAAGTCTTGATGTGAAATAAACTTTTAAATTAAAATTCAGGTTGACCAAATTTTCAAAAAAGTCGAGCTAAACGTAAAAAATCTTAAAATTGACCTATACGACGGTTAACAGATTATATTTAAGCGTTTTATTTTCAAAATAAGTCAGCTACTTGGCGTGACCGGAGACCCAATCTATTTTCATTTTCCCACCCTTAATTACAATAAAACAAGGCGATAAAAAAAATTAAAAAATAAAAGAAGGAAAGAATGTTTAAAAGAAAAGAAAAAATCAAAAGACAATTAGTCAAATATCGAACGCACACACAGATGCAAAACGCGGTTCAAACCAAACAAGTCAACAACTACAAAATAATATTCAAAAAAGAAGATACTGAGAAACGGCACTGCCCTGGAATGTGGGTTGGAAAAGGGGGAAAATGCAAAGCACCAGCTATATATACGTCAATTCCACTCTGTTTTTCCCACAACAAACAACAGTAACAATCTCTCTCTCTCTCTCTCTCTCTCTCTCTCTCATGTCTCTCGTCTTCTTGTATTGTAACACACCCTTCTCTTTTTCTCTCTCACTCCCCTCCAAGAAATTCTGAGAGAATAGAATAGAAAAGAGGGTTTGTGGTTTTTGAGTTTTGATAGAGAGCAGTAGCTGCATGGGGAAGCTCGTGGAGATTCTTGACCAAGGGGTCAGGATTGCCGCAAGGTTTCACTCTAATTGCCCCCAAACAGGCCGCAAGTACTACCACCCTCCATCCCTCTCCGACAACCACCACGGCCACCACTCCCACGGTGGTGCCACCAGCAGCGGCGGCGGAGTCAAAGAGGCTGTGCCGGCAAGGAGCGTTGACATAATTCTTTATTCTGTTTGACAGAACAGAACTATATTTTTTCATTTTTTTGATCGATCATTGTGAGGCAATTCATTCGTGTATTTTCAAGCTCAAGTTTATACCAAGTTAAAATTTTACATACACTTTTCTATGTTATATGTATGGCTTATTTATACATGTTGATTTTAATTCCCTATCAAAAACATTAATCGAACTTTCCTACGAAATCTCTATATAGATCTGTAGATTTTACGCGTACGACAAAAATCACTTGAGTAATTTTGTTGACTAGATGTCTTCAAAGGCATACAAATCCTCATGTAGGAGGTGTTGATTAGGCAAAAATTTTCCCATAAACTAACCATGATTTGAACCGCAATAAAGGTTTCTTATTAAAATTGAAACATTTTCGTACTGAATTGAAATATAAGCTCAGGTTGTAAAGGTCAACGTCAGATTATAATTAAAAAAAAAATACATTGTTGCAATGGTTAAAATCTGCTGAAAATTCAAACAACTTCCCTGTAGATAATGATAGGACTATAGCCGTCTGCAAAAATATTCATAACTATCATTGTTTGACCTGAAAAGGACTGCTGCTAGTAAAAGCCATCACTACTACCCCGCTGTAGCCTCTGAGTAGGATTAAAGTTTTAAAGTGAGGTTGTGGTTTCGTCACGTTTATTGATATTGCAGACAAATAAAGTCAATGCAACTGCAATTACAGTCCAGACACCCTAAAAAACTTTGGCGTTGTGACTGAAATTGTAGTCATGGACTGATTTTTAAAACCTTGGATAGGAACATATATGAAAAAGATACACATTACTCAAATATGCGAGAGGATGATTCACTAACCAGAAATGATTCCTAGCAAACTAAACAGAACGACACATTATGAGTAATTCTCATAAATATTTCCGGTTGGCTTTTGTAGGCAATTACAAAATAGCAATGTAAGTAAACACTTTCTGTTCCTAAAACAGGTACACTTTTATTCAAATATTAAATAGATATTAGCCACCATTCTGTCATTCTGATATTTGACAATGGATGGCTGACTCTGAAGCGTAGAGCAAAATGGAGAAACAGAAGAAAACTAGGGAGAAAGAATCTGTTGCCATCAAAATTTATATCCCATTGCAATTGGAAGGGTGAGGAGAGAACTAAAAGAAGCAAAAACCAGAAGCAACAACATGGTTGTGGTCCCCAAATTGCCCAATCCTTCCTGTAAAGAATATTGAGAAACAGAATTTGAAGATATGACTATGCTTCCAGATAATGACCCTTGTATGCTACTAATAATTCCTCTGCATTTTCTCTGAACTGTGATATATACTTGTCCAAAAACATCTCCTCAGACAAGCATAACAAATGAGTATAACTGGGGACCTTCTTGCAAAGATTTTTTTCTATTAAGAGCTGGAAGACTCTGTATCGAGGAAGCACGCGATCCTCCATGCTATACATTAAAATCCTTGGCTGATGAACCAGTACTGACTTGGGCAGCATAACTATATGCAAGAAGAATTCCATTCCCACCTTCAACTTATTCTCTGATGTTCTAAGCAAAGTTGGGGATCTTCTGAACATTTGCAAACCCTCACCGTGGGAAAAACCAAAACGATTAATTACCTCCAGCTTTCTGCTAAATGTTTTATAGCTCAAACTACTTATTGAATGGATTGCATGGACAAGCATTCTTGAATTTTCATGGAAACCCATGTCTAGTGCACGCGAAACACAGTTTCCTATAGTAGACTGCTGTGCAATGAAAAGACTTGGCTGTAGTTTGAGTAGCATTGCAAGATGAGACCCAACAATGCCACAACTCTCCAAGAAGACAACATTGTGCATAATTTTTTTGTACTTTGGGAGTATCCTGCCATATCTGTGCAAAACATGAATCAAATCTTTCTCATTGCAGACAATTTTCCTGATAGCTTCCACAGAGGGGACCAATGTTTTCTTCAAACTAAAAGTCAAAATGGAGGAATTCTTGGAAATGAACTTGCACAACTCCGAACCTTGGAAACCCAGCAGCTGAAAGAGCTCAATTTTGGGTCTCAAGATTTTGTCAACATCGGTGAACAGTATCTGGGGTTTCTGACGAATCAAAGACAGAATCTGGGCTTCAGAAAACCCTATTTGTTTGAAAAAACTGAGCACAGACAGGGGATTTTGTGGGAATCTGCTCCTTGAAACACGTTTTGAGATGTAGAAGGATTGAGTTTTCGAGAATTCGAAGTTGGCATTTAGGTAATCAATTATGGAAGTGCTTTCCTTTGAGTGTTGGCATTGGGTTGAGAAAGAAGCAGTGGAGAATGAAGAGAGAAAGGATCTGACAAAGTAAGAAGAGAAGTGATTGGAAAGAGAAAATAAAAGAGCAGGGTGTGACTTGAGGGACTGCATTAACTTTGTGAACTAGAATGTTCAGTTTTGCATCACAAGACATCAAACACAAGAACTTGAAGGGGTTTTTTAGGTTGTCTGTTTCGGTTTTGCAGCCACCAAAGTTGTTTCCTAAATTACCATCAACGCTTCCCAAATTTGGGATCAACAAAACCCTAAGCTCACCTCGCTGCCGGTGGCAGTGGTTCGGTCGATGGTTGGTTGGGGGATTGGGTTTCTAGACTTTGACTCAGCCCTACGCGCCTCGGTGGGCCTGGCCCGCTGGGTACCTATTCATAAACCACCAACCTAATATAATTCATATAAATGTTACACTATCAATTGGTTGGTTGACCACTTTAGCACAGTCTCTACTCCTAACACGTTTTTTCATTCCCAATATTCAAATTTGCTTAAAGAAATTGAATAGTTTCCATTCAAACCAATAACTTACTATAAAATTGAGATTATATTATCGTTATTTTAGAAAAATAAATAAACAAAACATTCTTGTTTATTACTTTATTAGTGCACCTTCTCCAACCTATTAATGTTCAGAAAAATGCTATCAATATACTTTTTTTTTATTAACATATTAATTATTAGAAAAAAAAATATAGAGCAAATTACATTAATATTTTCTGAAATTTTTTCGAATCACACAATATATCTTCTTATTTAATGTTTACAACAACGTTTCTTATACGGGGTGTTAGTGTAATATATAAGGGGTGTGTGTTTTCAAACATTAAGGGGATTAGTACAAGAATAGAAAAGAGTGGTGTGCTATGTAATTAAAAAAATCAGGTAATGCAATTGTAATTTGCTCAAAATTATATGAATTTTTAAATATGTGAGTCTCATCTTCCATTTAGTAAGTCTCATGTTTATTTTTTTAAAACTAACGAGGCTTAGATGAGTTTTAATTAATAAAAAAATGTGTTGAAAAGAGTATTGGAGAGTGTGCTAACACTCCTCTAACATTTGTTATCAACATGTTGATTAAGGTAAATTATAATGAAATTAATATTTTTTATAAGTTATTAACATATAATAGTATGCTTTATTTATAAATAATTTTCAGTGCACATTCACATATGTAAAATAAAAAATAATTTTAATTATTTATATTGCCTATATAGTGATTAATATAAATTAATATTTATGTGTAAACAATTATATCCTTATTCATTAGCATATTAGGTATATTTTGAAAAAGTAGAATGATTACCATAACTGAGTGCGCATGTTGGATTTCTTGCAATGCACTTTGCCCCTTTTCTACTCATTTCTCTTTTTATAAGGCCAACTATAATCTTCCCATGACAAAGACTTATAATGATGTTTCTATGTAATGTCTTCCTCGAGTCTGACTTCACTTATTAAAGCTCGGGTATTACCACAAAATGAGACAAGATTCTCTCCATAGTCCCTAATGAATTTTAACATAACTACGTTCTAAAAAATTTGAGTTGAGACCACCAATTCCTCCACTGATTGATCTACATGCTTATGGTTATGTGAACGTGTTTTGTGAGTCAATTCATTCTCCCGCCTTTTTCAGTTATTTCTGAAAGTAAATTTATTTCTTCATGCATACATGCATGCATGATTGAGTTTCCCCGTATAGGCATAAATGAGATATCCTTAAAGCGGAATCCCTCAAATCCCATTTCTCTCTTTAGGGGCTTCTACTACCAAGGGACTCATCCAGATTCCAATGTACAAGCAGAAACTGCAAGTTATTCTGACATAATCTCAGACAATGACAATATTTCCTAACCTGAACACATGCCCCCTTTGGACAAAAACTTTCAAGAACTAAGACCGGACTAAAATAGGGGTCCAAGCCAAAATAATGATACGTTACATAGTAAGTATAGTAAGAACTAGCTTAGTGACCCCTACGATGTACAGGATTTGATAGATAAATTAATTGCGTAATTTATATGACTGTTAAATGAAAAGTAAAATTTAGTTTATATATATATATATATATATATATATATATATATATATAATTTGTATTATAAAATAATAATTTAGGTATTAATGTTCTTTTATGTAAAATAATTAATCTTATATTTTTACATTATAATTTATAAAATAACGTAAAATTAATGTTAAACATAAATAAACTTTCATGCAAATATAGAACATTAATATATTAAATAGCCTTACAATTATGGCATTGTTTTTAAAACCGGACCGGTCATTGAACCGGTCAAGGCACTGGTTTAAGGTTTAATGGTTCAACCGTGGTTCAACCGTGGTTGAACCGGTATTAATAAAATAATATTATTTTAATTTTTTAAATATAATATACTAAATAAAAATAATATAATACGGTGGCATTGGCAATAGTTATTCATTGATCTCTTAATTATTCAATTGCTTGATGGCTAATGAGACAAAAATAATACGTTCATTCATTAAATTCCTATTTTTCAAACATATACCCCGTAACTTCATCTGAATATAAAAAAATAGTTCCCACAGTTTTCAAAGAAAAGGCACATAAAGTAACAAAGCAATGCAAACTTGGAAAAGCTGAATTTACGTATACTTACTACAGCTATGTGCTTTTATATTATTTTATATATATATATATATATTTATATTAGATATTCAAAATCAATACTCAATGGTCTACTTACAGTCTACTTATTACAGCTATGAATTTATAGACGTGACTAAAGCCTGCCAAGTCTGTTGCTTGAAATTAATTACAAAGAAAAATAATATTTTTTTAAAACAAAAACGAGATAACCTAAACTTATGCTTCAAAGATTTGTTTCAGTGTTTCAATTTTGAATTTTCGCACAAACGAAGAAGTCACCGCATTCCCACCATGGCAGCCACTGAGACCCACCACCGTCGTCTTCCTCTTCTACACGCATCTTGACCAGCTTTTTCATCTGCTCGCGTCCTCACACCGTATCACCACCATGGCAGCCGCTATTAGCTCATGTACATTGAAGATTTTACCATTCCCCTGATCTGCTTATGCATCTTTCCTCTTCTACTTTCTGCTTCCAATAACAATAACGTCACACTAAGAACAACCGGTTAAAACCGATGAACCTCCGATTTTCATCGGTTTACCCGGTTCAACACCGGTTTTACCGGTTTCCATCCGGTTTTTTTGCAAAGCGGTTTTGGGGTTTATTTGGACCGGATGCCAAGCCGGTTCCCGGTCAGACCGGTTGAACCGGCCGGTCCGGTCCGGTTTTAATAACCATGGTTAAATGAAAAGTAAAATTTAGTTTATATATATATATATATATATATATATATATATATATATATATATATATAATTTGTATTATAAAATAATAATTTAGGTATTAATGTTCTTTTATGTAAAATAATTAATCTTATATTTTTACATTATAATTTATAAAATAACGTAAAATTAATGTTAAACATAAATAAACTTTCATGCAAATATAGAACATTAATATATTAAATAGCCTTACAATTATGGCCTTCCAATTCTGTACATATGCGTGTTTCTGGCTCCATTTTGAAGAATGAATTTGGGGTGGACTAAAAAGTTTTGATTGCAAAGGCAATAATTGTTACTGCATATGTGTGTAAATTTAGATTGTTGAATTGTTGAGATCTTGCACCATTAAAAGCCTCGATATAAGGCTGATCCTATATATAAAACCAAGAGTTTTCTAATTTTAATGTTTCTATTCACTCCCCTAACATGATTAAAAGGTTTTGATTAATCAAGATGCTAATTTTTGCTTGTGATACACCAATTTGTTATCTTGTTTCTGTATATATAAAACTCACTTTGCCTTTTTGTAATTCTGCTAAATAGCCTCACATTTGTTTCTACACGAAAAGGCAACCTAAGGAAAAAAAAAAAAAGTAACCTGTTAATCCATATTGCCTTCCATTCTGTACATATGCGTCTAATACATTTTCAATCTGGTTACTTAACGATTACTGAGGCTCATACTTGTTACATAAGTTGGTTGCCTGTCAATCAACATAGCTCTTGACATCTGCAAAAATTTATTGCATCAACTCATATCCCCAAGCCCAGCAATTGCTTGTGAAAAATAAAAAACCGTTTTCAAAGCATTAATGTGTACAATTCTTCCATAATAACTTATCTTTGGCAGATCCACACATTAAAATATCTTAGAGTCATCACATTATGTCTACAAACCACAGAATCAACCAAAGAAAAATTTTCATGCACTGCTATGACAGCAACACAATCATATAACCACATCCCCAAGCTGCAATGCTCCCGAATTAAACTATCCATAATTCACCTAATCGCATGAAAGGATTTCATGTGCTTAACCTTCATGCCAATTCCTCCTATCAAGTTGATTTATCAATTTACCAACCACTCTTCCCACTACAAAATTTCATAATTTAGCTCCATTGTCACATTTCCTTATACCTTCATTGCTGCAACACATCAGATCATAACTGCCATTCACATTACATCCTCTGTCAATCTCTGCTAAAATCTTTTAGGTCACTGCTAGGACAGTACATACTAACCTCTGAACAATACATTCAGCCTCTATCATCCTGTCCCACATCATTCCATTCACCAATACCCCCACCCCATTCATTCAATCTACCACAGTTCTTGCTCCAAAATGTTCTACCGAATTTGATATCCAAGTTGCCAAGGAATGTATTCCTCCTCACCCTCAACCATCTCCAAGAATATAATTGAACATCGTCCGCTATATCTTGAATTTGAACTGGTTTTTGTTTAAACAGCTAATGATTTCTAATTATCCAAATTGCCCTTAACCTAACAACAGTTTATGAGCAGCTATCTCGAGAAAGAAAACACTAACGAACCAATAAGCTGAGATAGATGCATTTGTCACGTGTAACCACTGGATCCATACCTTGATTGTTAGATGTAGTAACAGATTATTGAACTTAATTCTATTGTTTAAGTTGTAATAGTTGATAGGGTATCTTCCACATCCAGTGTGCATTGTGCATAGTCACACACCCTATAAATACATTGGTGTATCACTTCTGTACCATTCATTTTTTCATTAAATAACATCGAAAATCAGCACAGCAAAGACATTGGTGCACTTTTCTGTAATGCTACATAAAAGGATTAAAATTTGTATCACAATAAAAAACATGTGCATATGCATGGATAACTCTAAGCACATAAAAGGTTGTTACTATTGAAACTAAAAAATAATTTTCCCAAATTGCTAAATATGCAGGCAGTATCAAGAAAACATACATAGATTATCCCCATAAGTAATACACTTACCCAACATTCAGATAAGAGAAATCAACAATGGAAAAGAAACAGAATTGGCATTAACTTCTTTAGATAAATTTGATAGTTTTGAACTTTTGAAGACAACTGCTATGAAAAAATTGTGAACACTTCAAATCCTGGTAAAGTTGTCATGTTCAATCAATTTTCTTTGTAGAAAGCTATGCCAATAAAATTCATCAAAGGAGAGGAGCTCCACTGCAATAAGGTGAAAAAACTTCATAAATAATTTCAGTTATTTCTGAAAGTAAATTTATTTCTTCATGCATACATGCATGCATGATTGAGTTACCCCATATAGGCATAAATGAGATATCCTTAAAGCAGAATCCCTCAATCCCATTTCTCTCTTTAGGGGCTTCTACTACCAAGGGACTCATCCAGATTCCAATGTACAAGCAGAAACTGCAAGTTATTCTGACATAATCTCAGACAATGACAATATTTCCTAAC
Organism: Pueraria montana var. lobata; assembly: GCA_026413185.1. Lineage (NCBI taxonomy): Eukaryota > Viridiplantae > Streptophyta > Magnoliopsida > Fabales > Fabaceae > Pueraria > Pueraria montana. The sequence continues at coordinate 19,800,354 of CM048648.1, read as the reverse complement.
CTGAACACATGCCCCCTTTGGACAAAAACTTTCAAGAACCAAGACCGGACTAAAATAGGGGTCCAGGCCAAAATAATGATACGTTACATAATAAGTATAGTAAGAATGTATGATTGCAGGGGTAAAATAATAACTGAAGATGGTCAACATATACAACCAAACTCCTAGGAGGCTACCAAAATGAACAGAAGACACATGATCAAAATATGCACCTAAAGACAACTAAAAACAGAAAAATACAGCAAATAGCATGTCTATAACCAGAATCCATCAGAACATCAGAGTGGAAAACAGAGTGGGAGCATTATCAGCACCTAGTAATTTTCTACCTTCGCTGAGGACCGACTGATGTGCAGCATACCAACTGTATCCAGTATGGTCTGCTCTTGACTTTCCTTTTTTCTCTCTTGATGTCTGCAGGATATCTTGCTGGAGAGTTCCATTCTTTTGCAGCCTCTCCTTTCACCACTTGAGCCGCAGGGGATTCAGGACCCAGAATAGAGTTAACAGTTGTCAATCCAGAACCATTCTTTTCAGGAACTTTACTACTCTTCTGACTCACTGAGTTTTCTTCCATTTTTGGAGACCTTGGCTTCCTGCCATGGGCAGCCTCACCCAGGAGGCTCTTCAGAGGTGTGTGCTCCTTAGTAGTGCTCCAGTTTGTCACCTTGGCTATTATTTCTTCATTCTTCTTTCTCCCTTGAGACTCATTGACAACTTGTGTAAGAGTGGGAAACCAAGCAGCCTGTGAAGTAGAATCTTGCTCTTGTGTGTTCTGTCCCTTCTGGACTTCAGAAGCAGCAGCTTTGGGGCTAACCTGACTAGGATCAACCAATGTCATGAAAGATGGTGGTTCAAACATTTCTGATTTTCCAGACTGCTGTCTGTCAGATGTAGCTTTTGAGTTGTTCAAGTTTGATTTCCCTGCTTCTGTTGATGCCAGCAAGCCAGTTGATGGCGAGGTTTCAGCATCAATAACAGCTGGTGCATCAGATTGCATTGAGAGAACTGTTTCATGGATCATGAAAGAAAAAGTAAAAACCAAATTTTTACTCCGAAAAATCATTAAAATATTTTAGTTTTATTTCTTTATACAAATAATGCGTGGCAAGGACAAAACAAAAGAGATGGATCCTCTTTCAGCTTTCCTCTCCACCTTTACACGAGGAAAAACACTCCTAGAAAGAATAAAGGAGAAAAACTATATGGATCACGCCAAAGCAACAGGTAAATATAATTGGTGAAAAACATCAAGAGACAAGATCTAGGCATGCATCTTTGAAAGCATGCAAAAATCATTACCAACGAAATTCATTTGGAAATTTTAGCACCAGGCAAGACTCAGGATGCACAATTGCACAGGTATAATAGCCAGTATGTATGTGTCTTTGGTGTGTACTTGTTTATGCAAAAAGATCTCACCCATTCTAATCAACTATGAAAAATGAGTAATATTGCAGTATAGCACCTGGATCTACAGATAACTTCTCTTTAACAAGCACCGCATCACATTACCTGGTTTCATTGACTAATCCCAGCATATTACAATAGCCCTACTAGAGAATGTATCTAAACGGTACAAATGTTTTCTATTAAAACCAACAATGGAATATATACCTGAAACAGAGCCCCAGTTGCCTTCCAAACTGTCACACCGGCTACCTGAATCAACTGAAGCATCAACTCTGGATGAACCAAGTTTACCCAAGTTATTACCAATTTGATCTTGAACAGGCACAGCAGTAATTCCAGACACTTCCCTGTCAGGCTCTCCACCAGAATTATCTTCAACTGCAGAATCATGTTGAGCAGAAGGTTCAGTAGTTAAAGGAGATGTATACTCCCTAGCAAGGTCTTCTGCAGACTTCACTAATAGTCCAGCATCTTGTGCTTGATGTGACTCAATAGAAGTATCCACAAATTTGTTATATTCTTCATTTAGTTTGATATTAATATTGATTTCATCTTCTTCTATGTCTTTCTTGGCACCTGGTAGTGGATTTATATTTCTGCACTCTGTACCATTTGACTTGTTCACAGGCCCATCATCCACAATGCCCGAAGACTCTGAAATAACTGGGCTTTCAAAATGACTGGTAGCAGATTTAGGCAATGAAGTATCACTCACAATGGGCCTTTCCATACATTTTGCATCAGGAATATCACATTGTTCATTTTTACCCATTTCACCAGCAGCATCACCCTTACCAGCACTGTCACTCTTAAATAAGACATCTGATTGCTTGACTTCAGATTGCAAGATGTCACCAGGTTGAAGATCTTTCAATATAATTTCAATATCATTTTCTACATTAGATCCTACAACCTTGCCATCTAAAGCTACATCATTTATTTCAGTTCTTTTTTCCTCATGATGACATGTGCTGTCTATGTTAATTACACTAGTTGTTTCACTAGTTGCAGGCCCAAAGGATTCATCCCTCTGACTCTCATTAGAAGAGGCCATTAAATTAACTTCTGGTAAACTTATCTGCTGGGAATTTTTACACACATCATCAGGTCCATGATCTTCAGAAAAGTGAACCAGATGATTCTCATTCATCTCAGTTTTCATAGCATTCATAGAGGCATCAATGTCATCCAATCTTTGATGACTTTCAACTGTGAGCTTGGCTGGAGAAACTTCGGTACACTCTTCAGCATGCATTTCTTTAGGTGTAGGCTCACTGTTGACCAGCTCCATCTTCATGCTATTAGCTATAACATCCATATCTGGAGAGAAGATGTCACTTTTTTCACTCAATTGGTTTGCATTGAAATGAAATTCATTTTCCTCAGTAACTTTGTCCTTTAAGTCATCTCCCTCATATTTCAATGACTCAGATGATTGTAGGAAAGGATTTTGGTATACCACTCCTTCAAGATCTTTAAAGTCTCCATACTCACTCTGAGGATGTGCTTCATCAAATCTATCATCGCATGTAGGAAGAGGATCAACATTAACATTTCCTTCTTCCTTTACCTGCAAATTATTGTCATCACTGGAAGTAGCAAACTGTACCACATATGCAGAGTCTCCCTGAGCATCATCTGTGATTACAACCGAGTTTAACTCGGGAGGAAGGTTATCTGGGGGCAACAAAGAAAGGAATTCAGCACCATTCTTTTCCTTCAGATGAACAGCTCCATCTCCCACTTGATGATCCAAGGAAACTACATCACTAACTGCTATTTTAGACACTTCTTCATTCGTTTCACCTACAACTTTATCAGATGATTCCACAATTTCAACCACATCTCTGTAGGAATTAATCTCAGAACCATTATTTTCCTTCAGATGAACAGCTCCATCACCCACTTGATGATCCAAGGAAACTGCATCACTAACAGCTATTTTAGACACTCCTTCACATGCTTCACCTACAACGTTATCAGATGATTCCACAATTTCAACCACATCTCCAGCAGAATTAAACTCATCCTTTTCTTTCAAATTAGTTTCCTTTGCAACAGATATCACACTGCAATCTGTCACATTCTCAACAGCATGGATATTCTTTTCTGGCAATATATCAGGAATGGCTTCAGCATTGCTGGGAAGTGAGTCACTTGACAAACCAAAAAAAACATCACTATCCACAATAGTTGATTCTTCAGTTCTCAAGTCTGCAATGGAACTTGATAATGGATCCACAGTAGGGCCTGACAATTGAACTTGCAACTCCACCGTGTTCCCCACTTCAACACTTTCATTTTGCAAAATATTAGGAATTTGAATTCGGCTGTCATCAGATGACTTGTCAATTAACTGACTGGCATCTGCAGCTGTGAAACGGATAATCAGACATGAAAGAACCACAGAGAAGAAACAAAGCACACAGTAAAAGAGAGATATTGTAAGAAAAAATGCCTATTCAATAAATTTTGGAAAATAAATATGTAGTTGTGTGCATGACTTCATGTCAATACACTCGTGCTATCCTGGAAATTTGCATCAATATCCTTCCAAAAGTTTAAAAATACAAAAACTCTCGTTTTCTTGTTTCTAACACTCAAATTACACTAATAAAAGGTTAAATTTCATTGAACAAAAGAAAGCAAGACGAATTGTGCACGTTTAATTGGATCCATGTCAGTATTGATGCTCATCATGTAGCAGTCATGTGAACAGATCCAGATCGCGATGCAAAATTTTGCTTTCTAGAACTAAGTTGAGCAATCCAATTAATGTACACAAATGAAGTCAATAAACTGCTTTACAGATTTCTTGCAATCATCAAGCTTAATACCTGTACATCATGCAAAAAGATATTTACCCTTATTTTTAATTAACCAGGTCAAAATGTTTTACCGCACACAAATCCATACTCAGTGAAAAAAACTAACAAGGCAATTTAATAAAAGGACATGTGATGTCAAATCTATCTTCCCACCATTGAAATCTTTGTCCTCAGAAGACCCTGAAGATTTTGGTTCTTTTATGTCAACCCTTTCCACATCAGCACCTGGGTCCAAATTATCTTGCAACCGTTCCTTAATTTCCGGATTCAATCCGCTATCCGAAAAGTCTGCAACTGCATCTGAAAACACCTCATCTTCTGATCTAATTAATTTTTCTCCATTTCCTTCATTGCCCTTTTCACTGTTGCCTGTCTCCAAGGACTTTGAACCTGACACAAGCAAACCTAATAAAATAGCAACAAATCAGCAAACCTGCTGTTTTGGAATGTAGTACTAATTTCAAAGTCCACACATATAGAAAAGTAATTAAAATTAATCTCACCAAGTCAAGATCAGTTAGATTTACTTCATTTCTTAGAATTTTTCAGCATCAAAGTTAGTTAGATTTACTTCATCTCCTAGTATTTCTCAGTATTAAAGTTAAAACACTACATATAAGAAGGAAATTCACCTGGTGTTTTGTGATCATCATCAGAAACATGTTCATCATCTGAGCCATTCAAATGGGGTTGTCCCTCAGAGGCAGACAGTTTGTAACCTTCAATGGTTCCACAGATCTTCTTGTGAGCACGCCTGTGTTTGGCACTTGGATGTGGATTTGGAAATGGCCATCCACATTTGTGACACAAATAAACTCCATGACTCTCGTGCCCTTCAACATCAAAATTTACAAAACAAAAAAAGAAAAAGACCATAAAAATCTTCACCTCGAGAAACTTAAAACACTTCAAAAAGAACCCAGACACAATTTCCAAAACCAGACACCCCAGAAAGACAAAGACGACTTTTCATAAGAAAAACACCCAACTAACAAAACCCAGAAAGAGAAATAATATAATAATATAATAATGAAACATGGAAAGGAAAAGAGAGAGAGAGAGAGAAGAAGAAGAAATGGGAAAAGGGGAATGAGGATGAGGCCAATGACCCTTTAAAGAGAAAAAATGCAAAAGAAAAAGCACCTGCAGTGTGAGTTCTCCTTTGATCCTGGTTATCCATTCAGAATGAAAGAGAGTAAGAAAATCCAACAAGTAAAAAAGCCCAGAGGAAGAAGAAGAAGAATGGGGAGGCCAGAAAAACAAAAACTTTAGTGGAATGGAAGTAGAACAGAAGAAGGGTTGGGTTGGTGTGTGTGTGTTAGAGTAAGATAAGCAGAGAAGCTGCAAAGAAAGAAGAGGGTAATTACAGTGGAAGTGGAGTGGTACACTGGTTTGGAACAACAGCATAAGAAACAAATGGGCCCGCGCCCATGTGGACAACGTAAGTCACGCACTGTTCCTGGAACACGAAACTTCCGTTTCCATCTGTATTCTCCGCTTCAAACACTTGTACACTGGTACGTCTAAAAGGGCATTTCAGTCTTTTCAAGTTATTCTCGGGGGTATAACTGTCGTTAAGGTACAACACTTAGTGTCCACATGCGCTGCACGTGCCTCTGCCCGTGACGACCTTTCCACCGCAGCGGATAGTGGAAGGGTCACATGGCTGTGACGGTGGGGAGAATGACGGCCAATGAGGGTTAGTTGTTGGAGGAGTAAAATCTTTGTGATGTGTCGTGTACGGTCTATCCATGTAAGCGTCCAAAGACAAAGGGATCCTACGTCCTATTATGAGAAAGTATGTCCCCCGCGTACGATGCAACCACTTCTAATAGTATTTTTTTGTTTCTATCTGAGAAAAAACGCTGGTTACGCTGCAATTAGGATTTGGTGTATAGTATTTCATTCACCATTAATTATTTCTCACTTCTTTTTGTATTTCTTTTCGGAAAAATTTGCTATCCGTCAATTTAAGTAATGACTAATGGGAGACTTTTATTGTGAGCTCGTAGAGAATGATAACATGGAAGACTATATAGGGTACGATTATATCCACGAAAATAGTAAAATTAATGTTGTTATTTGGGTTGTTCAAATTGAGATGTAATTTAATAAAACATGGTATAAACTATAATGTGTTTCATTTATTTCTTTTTTCTCCCCCTCTAATTTAAATATACAGAGATTATTTTATCATTTATTAACTTTTATATTATTTCATTTACTTCTAAATAAATAGGATGAATATCATATCATAAAATCTAAGTAACTATATGACAATTTTAATTATTTTTATTTCATTTTACCAATTACTATTAAGTATCAAACATAACCTAAGCTATCACCAATCAATGTAATTTCTGTTTTAAATTGGAATAACACTATTCGGCAAGAGAACACATTGATCTTAAATGAATAAAACAATAAAAAATAGTTATTCAAAGGTCAACAAACGTATCAAATTATTGTAATATTTTTCTGTTTACTTTATAGAAATTTGTTAAAATCATCGAAGATGGGCCAGTTTTCTTTCTCTTCAAAAAAAAAAACAATTTTCTTTGAGTTTCAATGCGTTCCCAACTTCCAATAATTTTGAAAACGTACAAAAATAAGTATAATTGATTAAAAAAAAAAAGGGGTACGTTGGCCCATCTCCAACATATGATTGTTGATGTACGCTGGGGTTTGGTTTCGTCCGATTCTGCTGTTGGACTACTCGATCGTCCCGCTATCGAACCAACAGTATATATATGGAGTAGTTCAGTTTGGATTCATACACATTACACAGTTCACAAATCATTATCATGCTTTTTACCTGTAAAGTTTTTTTTTTTTTAAATGATAATAATAACATTAAATAAATGTAACAAACTGTCATTATAAATTTTGTATATTCAATTTTAAAATGAATTAAATTAATTTTAAAGGTCAGATCAATATATCTTAAAACACATTAATAAACAAATAAACTTAGGTGTACTGATCCTAGATAGAAAATGTTAATAAATGGTTTATTCTCTTTAAGGAGGAAATATATTGGTGCACCAAAAGTAGTGTAAACTTAAAGAGATTCCAAGTTAGAAAATTGGGCGGTGAGAGAGACGGTCACAATAATTTGGTGAGTTAAGTGGTGCAATGGTGGGGCCCTGAGCAAGTGCTGTGTTGTTGGGGATCTTGTGGATAGAATCATCTTTGCCTAACTGGCTGATCTAAGAAATTTTAGTTAAGGTTGTTAGTGTCGGAGCGTGCCTTAGAAGATAATAAAGAAGTATTATAATCACATAACAACAAATATTGGTATTTTAATTGCGTTAAATGATCAAATGATAAGGGCAGAGGGAGAGGGACCTTTGTCCTATTACTAACGAGTTAAATGAGCATTGAAAATTAAATAATAATTTAGTGTTGTTATTATTAAACCGGTTGGATCGAAAAAAGTTTTGTTTAAATAAACTCAACTTATTTAAAAAAATTCAAGTCTTAAGTTTGGCATGTTACTTATCATATACTATGTTTTGGGTCTAACTTAGTTTTTTTTAAAGTATAGTTTGATTCGTTAATCTATTTAAAAGACTTATTTTATATTAAAGATTTTAGATATGTACGAAATATCCTTATATATATTAATTGACTAATAATTAATAAGAAAAACTTTATATAAAACAAACTATAAGTTATGAAAATTTAAATTGCTACTACTTAAGGCATGGGACAAGAGCAAAAATAGGTTGGTTTGACCTTATTTTTAAGGTCTAATATTACCTTCATGAAACTTGTTTAAAAGTTTATTTTGTAATGAGAGCTCCAAATATGATATAAATTTATCCTTCATTAAGCTAAAGGCTTGACTTCTTATTTATGTCAACATGCTTAATATTTAAAAAGGTAAATAAATATATGATTTTAATACAATATAAAAAACAATAAAATAATATTACTAACAAATATATATATGTGTGTGTGTATACTTAAATAGACCATCCTATTGGACCTAAACGGTTTTTTGAATTGCCTAAAGTCTAAATTTTTTAACTATATAGACTTTTTATAAAAGTCTTGACCTAGCTAATTTGTTTCATAAAAAGTCTGATGTAGCCTAGCTTGATATAGGTTGGGCTATAAACTCTTTTAAGGCAACCTGGCTTGTTTACACCCCTATTAAAAGGGATAAACAATTAAAAAGATAAGTAAACAGAGAAAAATAAAAGGAGAATAATTTGGGATGGTTGAAAGAGAATAAATTAGCTAGTTGCGAAAGTAGTGTGAAATGCATATCTATAAATGATAAAATATAAGAGAAAAAAATATTAAAAATGTCTAATTAAGAGAATGGAGAGAGTGGGAGTTTCACTCTCCAAATTATGCATATTCTAATTCATATTAGAATAAATAATATGTAAGTAGATATGTATCATGATTCATCGTCTTATGAGAAATCAATCTCTTTTTATTAAGGGTGTGTTTAGAAGTTACTTTAGTAGCTTATAAATTAGTTATATTACTTATAAGATTGTTTTACTACATTAAACTTATTTGGTATATGAGTTTATTTTAGTAATTTATAATTTTTTTATATGTTACTTCAACAAGCATGTTAGCTTATAAGTTGTTATTTTTTATTTTTTATCATCACTAATTTACCTCCTCTCATGCAATAAAAAAAATAAAAAATTTACCTCCTCTCAACAAAAAAAATCATCACTAATTTACCTCACATATCTTTTCACCTCTTGTTTTTTATATTTTAGAAACTTTTACCTATTCTGTAGTCTCTCATCTTTTATCTTTCATAATTGTTCACTTTTAATGTCTCACATGTACAACTTATAAGCTTTCAATTTTATAACTTTTTAACTTATAATTTACAAATTTTCAACTAGCTTATTAGCTAGTTTTAACAAACACATCTTAAACTCAATTGTCCTTGGTAAAATTTTAAGGATAACACTTAAATATAAATTTTTAGGTATTTTTGGTATTGTATCTTAATCAAATTGGAGTTTCACTTTGATAATTTATGTTAATATTTAATGCAAATTTTTATAACATAAGATTATTGAAGTAAAAACTTCAATTTCTCCGTAAAAAAAAAAACTTCAATTTCAATTGAAAAACAATACCTAAAGTCTAAAAGCACCTAAGAACATGTATTTAAGTTTTAACCGAATTTTAAATTATTAATATATCAAATATGATTTTTTATTTTATTTTTAATTTATTGTCAATGGCGGATTCTATGGCCTATGAGAACTGTATTGAGCACTGATGGATGCCGGTTGGATTGAGCCGTCCCATTATACTTTTCAGAATCGATTGAATTACATGTTGGCACTTTTATTTATAAAGTTTGTCACATGTTTACTTTTCCATTTAGAAAGCAACAAATATAGACTTTTCCCCCCCTAATTTTTGCTTATATTGCATTTTTAGATTTTAAAAGAATCAAACATATTTCTGGTAGTTTAAATTATTTTGTTTGAATTTTAAATTGAGGTAGATTATGACAGCTTGACCTATAAACTTAGAAAAGAAAACAAGCTAAAATTAACAAACTTAAGAATAAATTTTTCAAAATTTCAATTTCTTATCTTTTCTTTTAATTGGGTCCAACCGTTTACTTTACATTTTAATATAAGTTATATTGTACTGAAAACAAATTCTCTCTAATATTTTCTACGATAATATTGTCCCTTGCATCACACAACACTCCTTCTAGTATATATATATATATAAACCTGAAAAAACTAATTAAAAACTTATGCCTTTGACAAAAAAAAATGCAAGAAAGCTATAATCAGTTAATCACAAAGACAAATAGGAACTTGTAATTTCCTAGGCGATCTGTTATACGGATTATACTTAACAGGGGTAATATTAACCACAAACGTATAATAGAAATGGTAACAGTTTTCTGTCAAAAAAAAAGAAATGGTAACAGTTCTTCATAGCGGGCTTCATGCTCTTGATCCAGGCCTAGGCCCATTCTTGAAGCCCCGGCCTTTATAGGTTCTTCCTCCCCGGGAACCTCCCTTAGGTTTGTCCTTTGGCAATAAATGCATTTTTTTTTTATTTCACTAAGCACCTCTTTCAAGCACTTCCTGCAATGGAGGCCTCCACCACCTTTGGATGCTCTCGTGATGATATTGCTCTTCATCCAAAGGAAGCTACCTGGTTCATCAAATCCTGGTGGGGATTGCTATTCTCACCCCCCAAATTGCTATTCTCACCTCCTATTTTTTCAAAATTATATGGAAGGACATTATTGTCCTTATCACCATTTCCTCACACCCCCTCCTCTCCCTTCCTCTCTCCTTCCGCTGTACAACGTATATAACGGAGTCGTAAATCCATTGCACATATTTTTTTCACCTCCACACTACACAACGGAATCACGATTCCGTTGTGTAGTGCACAACGGAATCATGATTCCGTTGTGTACTTGTATAACGGAGTCGTGTCTCCATTGCAATGAATAGGGTGTCAAAAAAAATACACAACGGAATCATGTTTCTATTACAATATATGCGAGGAAAAAATTAATTTAATGGAATCGTGATTCCGTTACCTTCTTTTTTCACTTGGTTGCACAGAAACGAAATTACAATTCCGTTACATTAAATGAAATGGTGTGCAACGGAATTACATTTTCGTTATGTTATATTCAATTGAAATGGAAATGTAAATTCGAGAAGTTTTATTTTGCAACTTTGCTATTTGAAATTCCTTTTTCTTTATTTGTCATCTTTATTTTTACTTTTTTAAAATTTATTTTTAATAAATATGAATATTAAAAAATCTAAATTTAAATTTCAACAACCATATTAAAACTTAAAAATCCATATATATAAAATATTAAAAATTTAAATTAACAAAAAAATATAAATGGCTTAAATGCAACTTCGGTCCTTTTATTTTTTATAATCCTAATTTATAAATTTGGGAACTAAATGTCTCTATTTTAAAATAGAGAAACCAAAATTGAGGATTTTAAAAAATATGGGGACTATATGTCTTTATTTTAAAATAGAGAGACCAAAATTACGGATTTTAAAAAATAAGGAGACCAAATTGTATTTTTTTTAGCAAAATTAATGATATATGTATTCATTATGTAAGTTGATTTTTATGTTATAAAATTAATAGATGCACTTTTGGTACCCTTGTTTTTTAAAATCCATAATTTTGTACCCAAAATCGTGATTTTACAAAACTGAAGAATTATATGTCTCTATTTTAAAATAGAGGGACTAAAATTGTGGATTTTGAAAAATATGATAACTAAATGTATTTATTTTAAAATAGAAGAACAAAATTGCAGATTTAAAAAAATAGAGGAATCAAAATTGCATTTAAGTCATTTATATTTTTTGTTAATTTAAATTTTTAATATTTTATATGTATGGATTTTTAAGTTTTAACATGGTTATTGAAATTTAAATTTTTTAATATTCATATTTATTAAAATGAAATTTTAGAAACCTTTTTAGAAACCCAAAAATAGAGATAACAGAAAAAGAAGAAAAAAAGATGACAAATAAAGAAATTAGATGTTCAAATAGAAAAAAATTATAAAATAGGATTCATTACAACAACGGAAATGTAATTCCGTTTCATTCATGATAACAAAATAACGGAAATACAATTCCATTTCGGCAAAGAATGTAAAGTGGAATTGTGTTTCCGTTTTAATTTTTTTTCACCGCCTTTATTATATAAAGGAAACATGATTCCGTTGTTTAATTTTTTTCTGTCCCATTAACTACAATGGAAACATGATTCCATTGTACAAATGTACAACGGAATCATGCTTCCATTGAATTATTTTTTTTTCCACCCCATATATTGCAACGGAATCACGATTTCGTTATACAAGTGTACAACAGAATCGTGTTTCCGTTGTGTAGTGCACAACGGAATAGTGATTCCGTTGTGTAATGTGGTGGTGAAAAAAAATTATGCAATGGAATCATGATTCCGTTGTGTACGTTATACAACGGAATCGTGATTCCTTGAAAAGGGTAATTTTAGAATAACAAAAAAGCCACCTACGTGGGTGGTGAGAATAGTTAAATTTGGGATGAGAATAGCAATTCCCAATCCTGGTTCGTTATCCCTGTTCAAGGATCGCCAAATTTGTCGAGCTTTAGAACAAATTAGAACAGTGGCCAGTGCTTTGCACCGTCAATAAAATACCAACTTAATTTTTTAATAAAAAAATTTGCAAAATACAAAGAGAGAGAAAATAAAAAAAAATTGATATAATGACATGTGTCTAAATTTCTGAACAGTTTTTATATAATTACTAGATAGTACCCGTGCAATGCACAGATTTATTGAGGAGATAATGAATTTTTTGTGTGTATAAAATATTTTGACAATGTTGTTAATTTGTTATATTGCTAAAAAAAATCTAAAACTAATTCAAATTTTTGCAATAAGAAACTTATTCATTAATAAAAGATAATTCGATGTGTTTATTTTATAATACAACTCATTTAAAAAAAATATTATATAATTATAAATTTAAATTTCACAATGTCACTTTCTTCAAGTAAAAAAATTTCTATATATAAACAAATAAAACTATATAACAAAAATAAGATAAAAATAATAAGAAAATTAATTATAACTAAAAGAACTAACATATTGTTCTATTAAAATATTTTTTTATAGAGTTAATTAATTTAATATCCTATAAAAATATTAGAAACAAATTAAGCGAATAAATGAAATAATATAAATTTAAGAGCACGTATTTAAATGATTATACATAAGCGTAATGTTATATATCACTTTCATTTGTATTAAATTTGATATGATATTGCAATGTTTTATGTTTGGGAGAGGCATTATCTAATAATTAGAAAGACAAATTTTAATTAAACTTAAAAATTAAAAATAGCAATTTAATATATTTTTTTATAAACAACTATTTAACATTTTTATAAAAAGTCATTTAAAAAACTATTGTTTTTTCATATATTAAATACTACATCTGGTCCTAATTATAAGCAACATAGGACAAATTTACTTTAAGTGGTTGTTATAGGGAATAAGTGAATACATAGGAAATACAGTTAATAATAAATTAAGGATATAAAATAAAGTTAACCTTGAGTAACTTTAAAAATGGGTGATTGTTGCTTATAATTAGGACCAAAGAAAAAGTCAATTTATTGCTTATAATTAGGATCATAGGTAGTAATATAAATAAAAGATCAAATATTATTGTTTTTTTAAAAGATACATATGAAAAAAAATACAATTGAGAATCACATCCATCTATTGTCACAAATTCAAATCAACCACATAAATATATATAGTGTGTTAATCTTTATTTGTCAATTTATATTTCTTTTCATTATTTCTTTAAGATATATAATATTAATTTAATAATAAATATATAGTATTGTCCCATTTATATTTATTATCATTCATGTTTTGATTTATTTTAATTTTTTCAGATATTGAGGTGATGAAATTATCTATTTTATTTGAAAAAATATTTAAAATATAACTAATGTCTAAATCAATTTAAAAATAAATTTAAATTTGAAATATAGATATAAATATTTATATTAAATTATTATAATAATGAAAATAAAAAACTATTAAAACATTAAAATAATTTAAAATCCAAATTTAATGTGCATAGAGAAAAAAAAAACAAACACATGAATTAATTTTAATATGTTATAATTTAATTGAATCTAAATTAATTAGGTGAAAAATTCAAATTTACTTAAATAAAAAAAGTCTTCAATTCGAATAAAAAAAAAAGTCTTCAATGACATTGAGTGAGAAGATATTATAAAGAAAAAATATATTTATATTGAAATTAATATAATAATATAACAACATATTAAGCAAAAAATATATATATAACAACAAATTCTCTGATATTTTGTGTATCATATTCATAATTGTCCATTTTAAATTAATTTTTAAGACATAGTTCTATTACTTTTTTTTACTTAATTCATTCAAATTATAATATATACAGTTGTAATTACCATGCGGACCTTATTGTATTTTTTTATGTTTTTTTGTTTGTTTTTCTTCTATTTTTTATTCATATGAAAAAAATAAAAAAACACTGCAACTCCATCAAACCACCACCATGACTCTAGCATGAACGCCACTTGACATTACAACAATTGTCTTTGCAAATATGCTTTTATAACCATATTAATTCATTACGGAAAGTAATCATATAATCATATTGATATTGATATTTGATGAGTATAATACTAACTCAATTGTATGTATAAATCAGTTAATAGAAATATTTATTTATTAATTATGAAATATAAACATAATTGTAATATTAAGGAAAGATTCTTTTTACAAATTTTTTATTACCATTTAATTGCAATCAATAAAGTAGAAATATTATTACAAATTTAGTTATTTAAATCTCAAAAGAGAAATATCAATTATTAAATCATTATAATTAGTATGATTATAAAATAAAATAATTATTAAATTTATTAAATCAATTAATTATTATATAATGAGAAATGTGAAATATATAAATGTCACCAGAATGTGAGAAATGGACTACCAATCAATAAAGTAGATCAGTCAATAGAAATATTTATTTATCAATTATGAAATATAAACATAATCGTAATATTAAGGAAATATTTTTTTTTACAAATTTGTTATTACCATTTAATTGCAATCAATAAGGTAGAAATATTATTACAAATTTAGTTATTTAAATTTGGAAAGAGAAATATCAATTATTAAACCATTATAATTAGTATAATTATAAAATAAAATAATTATTAAATTTATTAAATCAATTAATTATTATATAATGAGATACATGAAATATATAAATGTCACTAGAATGTGACACATGGACTACCAATCCTAGTTAGCAACTGTATTTTATATAATATATAGATAGATAGATAGATAGATAGATTTATTACCATTTAATTGCAATCAATGAAATAGAAATATTATTACAAATTTAGTTATTTAAATCTAGAAAGAGAAATATCAATTATTAAATCTTTATAATTAGTATGATTATAAAATAAAATAATTATTAAATTTATTAAATCAATTAATTATTATATAATGAGATACATGAAATATATAAATGTCACCGGAATGTGATACGTGGACTACCAGTCCTGATCAGCAACTGTGTTTTCTATAATATATAGATAGATAGATAGATATAGATAGATAGATAGATAGATATAGATAGATAGATTTAATTGCAACCAATAAAGTAGATCAATTAATAGAAATATTTATTTATCAATTATGAAATATAAACATAATCGTAATATTAAGGAAAGATTATTTTTACAGATTTTTTATTACCATTTAATTGCAATCAATAAAGTATAAATATTATTACAAATTTAATTATTTAAATCTAAAAAGAGAAATAGCAATTATTAAATCATTATAATTAGTATGATTATAAATAAAATAATTATTAAATTTATTAAATCAATTAATTATTATATAATGAGATACATGAAGTATATAAATGTCACCAGAATGTGAGAAATGGACTACCAATCATAGTCAGTAACTGTGTTTTATATAATAGATAGATAGATATAGATTGATAGATTTAATTGCAACCAATAAAGTAGCATGAAATATATATATGTCACCAAAATGTGACACGTGGACTACCAGTCATAGTCAGCAACTGTGTTTTATATAATATATAGAAGATATAGATATAGATAGATATAGATAGATAGAAAAATAGATAGATAGATTAGATAGATAGATAGATAGATAGATTATTACCATTTAATTGCAATCAATAAAGTAGAAATATTATTACAAATTTAGTTATTTAAATTTGGAAAGAGAAATATCAATTATTAAATCATTATGATTAGTATGGTTATAAAATAAAATAATTATTAAATTTATTAAATCAATTAATTATTATATAATGAGATACATGAAATATATAAATGTTACCAGAATGTGACATGTGGACTACCAGTCCTAGTCAGTAAATATATAGATAGATAGATAGATAGATAATTGATGATTGATAATTGATATAGATAGATAGATAAAGATAAATATTGTAATAAAACTAATGCTTAAAAAAATTTAAAATTAAATTAAAGATTTTTTTTGTCTTGTGTCAGAGATCATAGGTGTGCCCAATCCACTAGGTTAGAGACTAATCCTACTCGCGGTGCGTGACTGCCACTGATCTAAGGAAATTTTATATGCATGTAATTTATTTTATAACTAGATAGTGCCCATGCGATGCACGAGTTTATTGAGGATTGAATAAATTTTTTCTATGTATAAAATATGTAAAATTTTAAAATTACTTTAATTAAAATCAATATATATTATACAGGTTATAAAATATTCAAAATATAATTTTAAATTTTGATTCTCACAACATAAAACTGATCAGGATATATTATTTTAAAATTTGGTTATTTAAATTGGAAAGAGAAATATAAACATATTTAAATGTCTTACAAATATTAAATTGTGATGTGCTAATCAATAATTAATTAATTAATAATAGAAAAATTAGGAATGAAAAAAAAGAGGAGAAAAATGTCACGAGAATGTGATACATGTACTGACAATCTTAGTAAACAACTGTATTTTATATAATATATTAATTGATTGATTGATTATATGATGCACAAGAAAATTTTGGGAGTAAGATAGAGTAATCTATATATTATTGATATTATTGTTTATTTCTATAAATTATTGATTTAAAATTAATTAAAATAAGATAATTATTATCTTCATTTATCGATACATATAAAAAGAACACATAATAACATTTGACTAAACACTTAAAATAGTTTATTAAATATATCGAAGTATTTCACGTTTATACTTATTTTCAAAATATTTTTCATATTATTAGTGAGATAAATATGATTCAATTTAAATACTTTATAATAAAACTATATTCACCAATTTATTAACGATAAATAAATTTATATTTAAATTAATTTTAGAATTTAATTTGAATATGTTTTTGTATATATTTATTATAGTGATACTTTATTAATAAACGTCATTGCTATTATAAAGCTTTCATTCTCATGATGCAAATATTCAGATTGTAATTTAAATTTAAATATTATTTTCCTTATTATTTTAAGATCGGATGGTGAAAGTATGGACTACGATTATTCTTTCAAAAAATCCTTGTATATTATTTTATTTTGCTATAAAGTTTTCATCTCTTTATTACGTAATTAATGTTTAGGCTTGTAATTATATTTTATTTAAATTTTAATATTTTTTATACAAAACTTTCATTCATAATTGATGTAAATATTTACATTTGGTTTAAATAGGTCTAAAAAACTTTTCAATTTTATGAATATTTGTATAAATAAATTTAAGTACAAATGTTACTTATGATATTTTGAAGAAAAATACATTAATTTAATATTAAAAAATTATCTATCATTTGATTAAGTTTATTATGTTTTTTTTTAAATAATAACTTTTTTATAAACTTTTAGAAAAAATGATCATCTAATCTTACCCTAAACTTAATATTACCCTTGCAAAATTAGTAGACCAAAATATTGCCCAATCATAATGTCAAATCTCATTTAAATTAAGTAATCACAATTTTAAATCTTCTAAAAAAATAACACTTTTAAATACTCACTGTTTACCTTCCTTTTTAAAAAATATATATGCATTGATTATATATCATAGTTAATTCAAATTAGAATATATATTTAATTATCTTAATTATTATAACTATTTAATCGGGCAGGGACATTAATTTCAGGTGAATTTGAAGAAAAAGTTAATTTATCTTGATTTAAAATTTTATTTATAAGAAAAAAATTAATGAAAAATTTGGGTCCATTTCAATTAAATAAATTAACATTCCATATTAACAAAACATTTTTCAATATGACCAAACAAAAAAATTATTAGAAAATAACACTTTGGCATAAATTAAAAAGGTTTGTTAATGTAATTTAATATGTCATTACTTATTTAAATATCTTTATATTGATCATATTTTGAAAGATAATATTGTGATAATAGTCATAAAAAATATAAAAAAATTGGGCAATAGAAATGAGAATTAATATCATAACTAAAAACAAATAATATTCCCTTAAGATAATGACAAACTCATTAAATCCTATATTGTTCCATTCCTTTCTTCTTTCCTCCTCGAAGAGAATTGTCAAGGTTGTTGTCATCTCCCTTTTCTACCACCACAAAAAAAATAGTGTCTCAATAAAGAATCAGTCACCAATAACCATGTAGATCCTGTCTGGGCATAAACCAAACTTCTAAACTATCTAATAAAAAAATGTAAAACCAAAAATAAAATAAAAAAACTTTACAAACAAAAAATAATTAACAACAATTGTCTCTTTCCTTTTCCAAATATGCAATAGAGTTAATGTCACCACGTGGAATTGAAGATCAAAAGATAAACATGAGAAAATAAAAGAAAAACAAAAACAAGATAGAAATAAGAAAAACAAAAGAAGAACAAAAAGAGAAAACATTAAGAAGAAGAAGAAGAAACCCATTACAACACTGTCAAAATAACACCATGTGTCGGTCATCAACGTCACCACCTATAATCGAGGATCAAAAGATAAACATGAAAAAATAAAAGAAAAACAAAGGCAAGATAGAAATAAGAAAAACAAAAAGAGAAAACAATAGAATAAGAAGAAAAATCCACTACAATACTATCAAACCAACATCATGTGTCGGTCATTAACGTCACCAAAATCACAATTGTCTTTTCACCGTACCCACATCATTTGGAAACATGCTTTAGGAGAATGACGGTATAAATAGAACACAAACGTCTTTTGAAATTAAATAAGGAAATGAGACTCTTCAATCTGAAAAAAAAAAAAGAGGAAATAATTATTCAATTTTCACATAATATTTGTTCAATTTGTTATAATCATACAATCCAAAATTAAATGAGGAAAGAATGACTATTCAATTTTCAATATTCAGTTGATAACATATAGAAAAATATAATATAAAATCAAATATTATGTAATTTTAAAATTACTTTAATTAAAATATTAAAATATATATATTATGAAGCATTCAAAATATAATTTTAAAATTTTGTTATTTAAATTTGGAAAGAAAATTAATAATTAATAATATATTAAATATTAAATATCTTACAAATATTAAGATTGTGATTATGCTAATCAATAATTAATTAATTGATTAAATTTTTCGTATAGATAAAAATAAAAATATAATATATTAGTCAAAGTTAATTAATTATTATTACTTTTTTATTTGTTAATTTAAATTATTTGAGTAATTTAATCAATATAATTTTAAAATTACTTTTGTTAAAAAATTAAAATGCATACTAAAATATTAAATCTAATTCACGACTACCATATATTATACATATAATTGAAAATAATAAATAATAATTTTAAAATTGAATAAATTAATATCAATATAATTTTAAAATTAATTTAATTAAAAAATATATTAAAATATTAAATATGGAAAGAAAATTAATAATATATATATAAAACACAGTTCACCAGAATGCGGCACGTGTATTATCAGTCTCAGTCAGCAACGGTGTTTTATATAGTATATAGATAGATAGATAAATTATTATAAAATATAAATAAATAAATAATCTCTAAGAAGATGCAAAAGAGTTTCATGAAGGACATCACTTATTACAAATTTGATATGATAAAGATAATTTATTTTTTTTAGCTAATTGCGAGTCCTTACATTTTATGGACCCTAAAGAAATCATAAAGTCATCTTAAATTTTAGAAGTAACATTTTTTTAAAATCTTACATTATAATTTAAATTCTTCATTTTAAATCTAAAACAAAATTCACACACACACACACATGACATTTTAATAGAAATACATATTACACACAGATATCACATTTTAATAGAAATTTTAAAATACAATACTTTCCTTGCGAACAAGACAAAGCCTTGAAGATTCACTAGTGAGTTACTCTTCTTCCCTGCACAGTGCACTCACACAACACAATCCTTCTCTCTACTCTAGAAACAAACATGAACTTGGAGGGCTTCCAGAAGGCTTTGGCGGACCTTCAGGGCCGCTGCTCCACGCTGCTGGGCAACCTCACCCGTCTCCAGCCCAACCGCAGCCCATTTCCCTTCCTTAACGCGAGCCCGCCATGGGCCCGGATAGCCCAGCCCGGGGGGAGGGGCAGGCCCATGACAGTAGAGGCAATCGAGGAGCGCTTAGAGGGAATACCCGTCTACGCCCTCAGCAACGCTTCGGAGGAGTTTCTCTTGGTCTCGGGCTCTTCCTCCGGCAAAAACCTTGGCCTCTTCTGCTTCAACAAGGACGACGCCGATGCTCTCCTAAACCAGGTTACGCTTATTGACCCCCACGCGCGCCAGGGCTCCAAAGTTGTCCCTGTTGCTTTGAACAAGGTCATCTATTCTTCTCTCTCTATCCGCCTCTTTTTCGTCGCTCTCCAATTTCGTTGTTTAATAGTCTCGTTGCGTTTGTTTCTCCAGGTGTTTCAGCTCAAGGTGAACGGCGTTGCGTTTAGATTGATACCTGAGTTCTCTCAAGTAAAGAATGCCCTGAAAGTGAGTCCTTTATTATTTTCATTTGCAAAATGTTTACTTGAGAAAAAAAGTTGTGGTTCCGTTGCACTCCTTGATATTGCCGGAAATGTAGCCACAATTGTCGTTGCATTGCAGTAGTGGATACTACGAACACCCTGAAGTTGCGGCCGAAATTTAAAACCTTGCGCACACCTAAACCCTACAAAAACCCTAAAACTTGTATGCTGCCATTAGATCTAAATCAAACCTGATTATTGAGATTCTTTAATGGTTTTAATGTGTCGTTTGAAATTACCTTGAGGAGAAGATTGAACAGAACATGTGCCACTATTAATGGTTGATGTCCAAATATGATTTTTGGAATTGGAGGCAATGGGGATCCAAATATGGACCACTTCTGTGATGTGTCCGGGATACATGGCAAAGAAACAATTGAACGTATAGTTTATGATGTTGACTTTTCAAACATGAAAACTTGAATCATTTCACTTCTTTTTTGATTTCCACCTCTAACAGATGACTAGGCCTTATTCTTCATTCTTCGGTGTTTTCATTAATTTGTTTAGCCTAGGCCCCTTGGTACTCTCAGAATTATGTTTGATTCTGATTTGTGTTGTTGTCTTATGGAGGAAGGTAGAAGTTTCTCTTTGAGCTAGATTCTTTTTTAATACTTTGTGTGCAATTTATGGTGGCAAATCTTTCTTGGGGGCAAAATTACTTTGTGGATACAAAGCTTCTTAACAATAATTTACTAAGATTTTGGATTGGTTCTCACCAATTACCAGAATTAGAGCTTGACTGCTCTGGTGTACTAGTCATTTATCTATTATGTTGGTCTAATTAGCTAATTTGATACAATTTTCTTAAAATTCGTCATGCATACTAAAAATTAGTTGATGTGAAGTTTGGAAATTTGCTTGTAATCCCTGTATAATCTGTTTACCCTGCTATTGGTCATTGAGCTGTACAATAATGATAATGTATGCTTGTGCTTTACAGGAGAGGGAAAAATCTGGCTTTGCTTCCAGTGGCTTTTCTGGTGTTCCAGTTTTCCAGGTTCTTCTCTAAGCTTTTTAAGTCTGGACATGCCATTTGGGTCTTAATTCCTATGTTGCATGCTATTTGACAATAGGGGATTCAAGGAATGTTTCACAACATTTTAATACTACATAAATTTAAGGAAAAGAAGGGTGAGTCCATATTTGAGGCTCCCACCTAGTGGGGTTTTGTGAAGGTAGATGCATGCAACCTTATCCCCACAAGTGGAGAGTCTGTTTTTATACTGATTATCTTTTTATAGTGAGAAGCAGAAACTGTGCAAAATTGGGTGAACAATCAAGGACATGCATACAAACATATATGCATAATAAAAATAAACGATTTTTTTAACAAAAAAAGAAAAGTGAAGTGATCTTATGTCTTAGAAGTACATGATTATAATAATGAAAACCCTTGAATTTCATAGCTGTGTAGGTGACATAGTCTTCACTTGTAAAGCATCAATAAACATGTGGCACTAAGTGGTTGAGTGTGAAGTTCTCTTAGCAATGTGTGTGCTTTTTGTGTATATAGATTGTATGTTTGATTATATAATTTTATTTAAGAGAAAAGGGGAGAGAATCAGCTCTATAAAAAGAGTGAGAGAGAGAGAGAGATACGCTCTGTAATCTTTTATTTTTATGCTGTTATCAATTTAATATTAGTTCAGAAAAGGGAATTCTGGTTTGTGAATATGATATTGATAATACTCCCCAGTGTTATGGCAGATGGTGGAAGGCCAAAATTCCACCATATAAACATGCCATTGAGGCCTATGGCGCTGCCATAATGGACCTCCCTTCACAAACTGCCTCTGGCGGTTGGCAACAAATCCTCCCCGCCATGGCGGCCATGACGCTGCCATTTAACAACACTGATACTCCCTTTGTCCCATTTTGTGTGATGTTTAAGGTTTTGGCACAAGAATTAAGAAATGCAATTAATATTTTAGATTTCAAAAAAATAGTGTAATTTCCTAATATATCAATTGTCTTTTAAATTAATTACATTGTCTCTCATGCATACGTCTCTTATTTTCTGACTCCATAATAAATGGTTAAGGATATAATAGGAAAAAAATATTTAATGATTCATTGATATATTAAAATGCCAATCAAAATGGGACAAATTTTTTTTTTGCTAAAACGTCAAACAAAATGGGATGGAGGGAGTACTTTGCAACAGGCCCACAATTAGGAAAATATGTTGCTAGTTAAAGTATTTAGAGGAGTTGTTGTTAGTTAGCACTCTGATGCAGTAATAGAGGTAAGGATATAAATAGTGGGAGACAGGGAGAGAATGTAAGTGGAAGGAGTTAGTTGGTTAGTTAATCTTGGGTGGGAGAGACCAGGCTTTCGATTCTTTGGAGACTACTTTAATAAGCCATCCTTGCTTCTCCTCACTCTGGGTTTCATTGATCCAGAGTAGGAGGATGCTGCTCAATAAATTTCCCTTTCTTTCATTCTGTTAATTTCTACATTCAGAACCAGTATCTATAATACTCATATGATAGGAACCCAAACCCCAAGTCCCTCAAGGTCCCAAAACCTCTACAGATTTACACCCTAAAGCACTATTAGATTTTTCTTGTGTTCTATCCATAAATTCCTAACTACAGACCATCTAAAATTCTTGTACTTTACTGTTATCCATAAATTGCTGCTAGCACATGCCTGCAGTCCTGTATCTTTCAAACCTCAGGCTCAGATTAGCCACCCATTCACAAATTCATAAACCATGATTCCTTTCTTCAAAGTTAAAACCTGTCACTAACCATATGTCATCAAATCTCCTGTTTCAGTTCTGCATCTTTGCTTTCATTTATAAGATGTGAACATAAACTGTGCTAAATCTCCTTTATCTGCCTTTGTGCAAAATAAGACTGGTGAGTGCACATCCATTTACACCATGAATTCTATTTATATCATGAGGTACTTTATATTAAATCAAGGATGGATATATTCGTATTTGCGCATTTTAGAGAGGTTAGAAAGCTTGGACATGACATGGGGCACTTATACAATACAACATGAAATAAGTATCATACTTTAAAAATTATGGGCATATAACACAAAATTAAGTATCAAGTATAAAATTAAAACAAAAAAGAGATATCTTGAATCAAAAGAGAAAATTGGTGTTTTAAAGTTATCATGAGTCGTTCTAGATATAATAAAAGGCTATCATGTTTCTAGTTTTTGTGGCATTCCCATATGTATTGGTAAAAAAATTAAATATAAAAGTAAAAAAAAAAAAAATGTAACTTGGAGTATTTGAACTATTTGACATGAATATGTGTCCAACACACAGGTACAACTTATATTTTGAAGTATCTGTGCTTCCTTGTTTGCTGTCTTTGTTTAATGGATTTGTTTATGTTTGTGTTATGAAGAAAATTGATCGAGTTGATGCTATATTAGAGACACTATGAACTGGACATGTTCTACTGTTCTACAAGTATATTTGGAGCACTGATTCATATAATCTTGTTTTATTATCATAATTTGTGATTGCACTCATATCTATTGATGCGATGTTACCTTAATTTTTTTCATGCATGAATCCCTTAACTAGTATTTGGAATTGTTATATTGGTGAGTTTCAGTCCAGAAGTCTGATATTGAAGAGCCAGAATAAGAGATTTCGTCCACTTTTCTTCAGAAAGGTGTTGTTGATTTGCCTGCATTGAGTTACCTGAGATTAGATAGTCAGAAATGAAGCTGAGATTTTTTTTGTTTCTCACCTTTTGAATTTTCACAGGAGGACTTAGAAAATACACTTAAATCGGCAGCCCGTGAGCAAAACAAATTAAATCCCACTATGAGACAAGGGGATATCCAGGTATAGACTACAACGGCTCCCTTCAATGTATGGCCTGTTGTTTCAGAGGACTCACCATGATTTATTTTTCAGGTTGCCACTCTAGAGGATGTAATAAAAGAAATGAAGGTGAGTGTCAAAGTTACAGCAGAAGATGGAATTCGCTTAACCCTTTGTGTTTGTTACTCCCCTTTTTTGAGGGAAGGGGTTTTTTGCAATTATCTATATTCCTTTTACATGTAATGAATCTATTTTGTAAATTGAGACTAAATAAAATAATTTTGCAGGAAAATTCTACATCGAACTGGGATGATGTTATTTTTATACCTCCTGGATTTGATGTTTCAGACGACTCCAATGAGCAGTAGGGCAGGATGATGATCGAATTCATGTCACATTTTATACTTCTGGTATTAGCTTTTAATCCATAGCACATTGCAAACAATTATTTAGGTTTTGTGCATACGACAAACTTCTGACTGCAAACTCTTCCATCCTGTCTTCAATATGAAAAGTTATTGGAAAGTTTGGATTTTGCCTTTTCTACTTTGGTTTTCATTATCAAGTTGGTTTTATCAGACTTCATAATCTTTATTACTAATGTACACTAACTGAATTATGAAATATCGTGTACCACTTGGAGGTGCATTACTTGATCGTGAGATTGCTATTGATTGAATTTAGGGTGGTGTTAAGATCTCAAATGTTATTTCTGACCTTGTTTATCTCACGAAATTGTTCATCACTAAGTTTGAATTTACAACTCACAAAAATTAGATTGCGTTTGACAATGAGCAAAATCCATTGAATTTCCTATGTTATGACTTCTCTTTTCAGTGCAAAGGTTGCAATAGTTCTGCTAGACGGAGATTAACATTGAGACACTCAACCAATTTCAGAAGGTTAAGTGATAAAAAAAAAAAAAATTGTTGCGGTGACGTCACGCTGTGTGCATGTCATATGATATGTCTAATTTAAACAGAAAGTAATGTTTTTACGTTAAAAAAAAAAAAATCTGGGAAGTGATAAATTGATGGCTTCAAGGGACAAGTTAAGAAAAGGCTATATTTTAGGAAGGCAAAACCTAGTTTGCCCTTAGGCATATACTGAAATCTTTAACATAGTATAAATGTGGTCTCATTCAATTTGCTGTTCAGTTTTTGCTATTTCGTTAATCTTTCAAGTTTCAAGTGGTCTCATTATAACTTGGAGCTTATCTAGAGTAACTTATGCACAAAGCACATATACAGACGATAAGTTTTTAACCAATGTATAGTCAACTATATTGGAGGGCGTTTGTTTCAAGATATGATACTATATTCTCAGGAGTCACATTCCCATGAATATTATTAGTGAAAATGTTATTCTAAGGAATATTTAAAAATTTGTTTGATTAGATTTTAATATTCCTGGGAATATTTTTGAGATTTAAAATAATTGAAATAAAAAATAAGTTAAAATGAAAGTTATAAGTGGATTTAAAAAAAATAACTTTCCAAATTCCTATGGGAATATAACTTATCCATCCTTCTTCATGAGAATAAAAATGAAACAAATTATATTGTAATCACTTTCTCCGGAATGAGCATATCCAGGAATATCTTTTTTAAAATTTCAAACAAACATGAAAATATTATATTTTCAAGTCCATATTTCTGGAAATAAGTTTTTAGTCATTGAAACAAACACACTCCAAGAAGTTCCTCTATCTAGCTAGTAGCTAGTACAGTTGTCTTGGCCGGAGGAAAAAGATAGCACACCCTACAATTTCCTTGATAGCACGGACAACTTTAAATTGACAATTGCCTTACAAAATGGGGTAGTGCTGTAGTGGGGGGATACAAGTCACAGAAAAACAGGCATATATCCCAATCCGAAAGGCAGCTATTGGTTGGTCCTCCATTTATGGATGGTAATAATGTTAAATTATTATTATTATTTTTTTTCTTCTGATGATTGCTGTTATAAATTGTTCACAGAAAACCAATTTAAGACACTTTATGGACAATTTATATTTATAAAGAGATGAACAATTTAATTTGTTCCCTTTCTCGATTACTCATTGCTTTACTGTAATTATGGAGGAAAGAAATGGAAAAGAGAAAAATAGATAAAATTTCAAATTCTCACTTATTGCTTAAGAAGAGAAATAGGAATAAGGATTTTTTTTTTCCGTAGGATCTAAAAAAAACTTCACCCCCTCCCCCCAAATTGGCATGAAGGGAGGATCTCACTTTTTTGTTTGTTTCTTAAAAAAAATATTTTTATAACATAAGTTTAAAAAGTAACAATATATAATTTTATGTTAACAAAAAAAATAGAGTAAAAAGATTAATTTTTAGATTAAATTTAGTTTTTAATTAAAAATATTTTTATTTAATTATTTATTTTTCTCTATTTTTTCTTTCACTCTTCCAAACAAGTGAAGAGAAATTTCATTACTTCTTTCTTTCCTATTTTTATTTATTCAAAGAACATTTTTTATTCTATTTCTCTTTCATTTTTATCTTTTCTATTTCTTTCCTTCTTATTTCTTTTTTCTCTAATTGAAACAAAGTATTAGGGTGATAATTACCTCCATTTATTCACTAATCATCTAATTTATTCATGTACAAATTTATCCTACTGATTATAAGAATAAGTTGATGGTCTGGATGAGTTATATCAACATATTGGATTGGATGGTTAAACCATCTATCATATTTTATAAACCAATAATTTAAAATATTGGATCAATGAGGGTCATAATAATTGCATATGCTTATATATAGTAGGTTCTAAAATAGTACTCATAAGAGAGAGAAGTTTTAGTGAGAGAATTTTTGTTGACAGGTAAAAGAAAAATATATTTTTAAATGGATAGATTAGATATCCATCTATGAGAAATTAACAGATAAATTAGATGTTTTCTTTTAAATGTTTAATATATTTTTAATGAATTAATAATTTATTTGAATTTAATTTTTACATATTATTGGTGTAATTTTTTTTGACATTGTTAATCCATTAGAAATCATTTAAATATGATTTGTTTTAAAGGGTTTTAAGTATGATTTTTAAAATAATTAATATAAAAGTCAACAAAATTATCAAACATAACAATTTATAACTAGATGGCACTTTATATTATCAATACAATCTAATTAATTTTTTTTATTTTATATTCCCTCTAGACTGAAATATAAGCAAAAAAAAACTGAATCATACCGTTTAAGAAAATTAGTTAACATCATTTAATTTTGATAGTCTTAATAAAATAATTAACTCATTTCCTAAAATTCTCCTTACATTTAATTGTATAGAACAAAAAAAGAAAGGATCGTTGGAAATAAAATTTTAATTAAATAAAAAATATTTTAAAAATGGTATCATTAAATAAAAGAATGTTAATTAAAATTTGTTTACATTTTAGTTCAACACACATGTAATTTTTTTTTCTTATATATCATTTCGGAGGAAGTATCTATTAATTTTAATCAAATTCAACCTATCCAAAATATTCATTTTGCCCGTAATCTCGTTATATGATAGGGGGGAAATCATTGAAATCACGCGTTTGATATGAGAAGAGTTGGAGAGTCCCCATCCCAAAGGAATATCTCTAACCCCAAAAATATTAGTCCTTACATAGCATTTTTTTTTCATATATTGGACCCACCTCGGCCATGCAAGATGTGACGCTGCGCTTGCTTAATTGATGGGATTTTATTTGGTTTTCGGTGCACTCTCCTGTGTAGAGGTCTCTTTCTATCGAATTGCCCATCGATGATTGAGACTTGGAGACCAAACAAAAATTTGCTCATCAATTACCAATATAATAATAACATGCATGCATGTACCCAGCAGTAGTAGTAATAATAATAATAATAACAACATGCATGCATGGTTTTTGATTTGAGCATTCAACTGCTCATTTCGTACGTTTCAATACTACTGTATGCGCTGTACACACCGGCATGTTTTTAAAATGTTTTTTTCGTCTGTCCAAATTATTTTATTTTATATTTTTGCCTTTTAGTTTGTGATTTCAACTCCTATTCACTGTACATTTATGTTAATTTTTTTTCTACAATTTCTTAAGTAAGTTAAAAAAATGTCAATTATTTCTTCAAACATGCTCTTGATCATTGAACATTGAGTCTTTATATTCAGATTAATCATTTTACAATGAAAAAGGCTTATAATAGAAGGTTTTTCTTTTCCCCTTTTACAAGACCACATGTCAATGAGGGATAATTTTATTCAAATCAAATGAAACTATTATAAGTAATAAAATTCTTTCTCTAATTAACATAATTACATACTTTAAATTTAAACTTGAGACTTGTTATTAAATTAGAATAACTTTATACCTATTGATTCGTGTATTCAGCGGTTATAATAAAAGTTTTTAAAACAGAGTAATTCTTTTCCTCTAATATTAGTATAAAAAACATACACATTAAACTTTGTTTATGTTAAATAAGACGGTGTTGCAAAGGTCGTAGAATCTACTAACTTCTACTTGAGAAAAGAAGAAGAGATTGTATTGAAATAAAAGATCTAATAAACATTTCTCTTAGAGTGATGAGTTTGTTTTAATTCTTTTAAATTCGAAAATTGAGCTTTATTGAATCACTAAATCAAGAGACAAAAGAAAAGAAACAAAGTTTGAGCATCCTCCAACCAAATAGCTAGACAAGTATCACACAGCCTCGTATAGCAAAATCCACTGCATTGAAACCAAAATCGAACTTCTCAATCCCAAGATTTGCTAGTTCACTCGAGAACAGAAGCTGAATTCTTTATCTGTTTACTTTTTCATCTTTTAACCATAAATAGAAGCTGAATTTCAAAATATTCTCCTTTTCTTTTTTACTTGCACTGTTTATTTCAAGAAATACGGGTATGTTTGGTTATTGATTTTTAGAGTAGTTTTCTTTTTCTTTCAAAAATTAAAATATAAAAAATATTTTTGCATATTTATTTATCTCTTATTATTTTAAAATTTCTCCATAACTTAATTTTAGATTAAAAATTAAATTGCATTTTACTTGTTTTATGTTCTCTTGTTTTCATGAATGGTCTCATCTCACTTTTTAGCTTTTTCGTTGGGTAAAATTTAAGTCTTCTTCATTGTTGAAAATGGAATAACTTTTATATATCTATTCTCTTTCTCGTGTACTCATGCACCTGTCTCGTTTTGTGACACACATCTTATAAGCTTTTATATTAAATCAAATCAATATTTGTCTCCTTAAATTATTATCTATTTTAAAGAGATTTTAATTTTCCTGATTATTTTAATCAATACTCAAATTTATAATATAATGCTTATAAATGATCATTTAAATATTATTTTATTAATTGATTAATTTTTAATATTTTAACAAATAAAAAAGTTAAATATATATATTTTTATACTTTAATTTATATTTTTATGATCAACAATACAATTTTTCTTTATTTTTTTATAAATTTATAGTAGTTTTTTTTTTGTCGTATTTCATGTAGCTTGCCAATACATGAAATATTTTGTCCAAAACTTATTTTTGACCAAGTAATTGGACGGTGCAAACAATTTTGATATATTCCATTCTTGTAGGCAAATATTTGAATAGTTGAATCTGAATGCGGGTTTGATGAGCCAGCTTAATTAAGGAGAGAAAATAAGCTTGACTAGCTAGCTAGGACTATAAACGGTTAGCTAAATACACAGCCTCAGTAAGTTCGTGTATATGAAAAAATATTTGTTAAAAGATGTCAACTTCTTAAATGGATCATAGTATCTTAAGAGAGATTAGTCTTTGATTCTAGGTTGAGGAATATCCCAATTTACCAACAAAAAAAAATATGCTCTTGGATAATTGGATATGTGTAACAAAAGTTCTGAATTAAGTAATTAATGCAAAAAGAATATGCAAGTTTTTATATCTTCAATTTTTGTATGTTTACTTGTTTAGTATTTTTCTAAATTAATTAACTGATGCTTCATTTGGTGAAACAATGAATAGAACCTGCTTCTAGAGATTTCAAATTCCATTCCCACCTATTTCTGGTTTTTAAACATTCAACTCACCGTGTCTGCCAGCCCAACCTGTCATGTGGGAAACTACCATTCAAACCATTTTTCATTATGGAGAGACTGTTAGCTCAAATTTCAAATACAGCAAGAGTAGTTGCTTTGGTTTGTAGATCACGGATAAAAGTTGAAACTATGGCTCAATTTGTTTATCTGGAATTAATGTCCCCTTTCTTTAAAGAGAATATTATGGTTATTACTAATTAAATATTATTATGATACGTCCATGATATTTAATTCCACAATTATTGTCACTAATTAATGGCGTCTACCTACTTTAATCTTCACCTAAAGCATATGCTATAAAAGATTGTTAGAAGGAGCCTCATCATTGAGCTATGGGGATGAAATCACACTTTTTTTATGATCTTTCCTTTGCTTTTCATGAAAGCAGCCATTTGATGAGGAATAAATAGTTTTGATTAATTAATGGATCTATATACCGTGACCAACCAATTTAGTTGAATTCAGCAATTTCACTGTCTATGAATTCCATACTCACATTCATCTCGTTGTTTTACTCTTTTGTTTCATTTAAAATTTAAACTTTCCAAGTCACTTGCAGCACCTATGATTCCATGTATTGGCTTTCCCAAATCTACTTTATATATAGACTCATCTTCAACCCCACAAAGTTTTTATCTAAAAGGACGCAAAACATAATTGCCGAAAGCATCAATCATATGCATTGTGCAGTCGATTTGTATAATTGTACTGATATGTTTATTATTTTCTTAGCAAAAGAAAACATGCTTTCTGTTTTGATTAGATAGAATTTAGAAAGAAGTGAAGGACACTAATTAAATTCCCCAACCATATATATTCACATAAAAATCAGGTCCATATATTACATTCTCACATTCATTAAAATAGTACTTTTTAAATAAGGCATCATCATTTTAGTTACTTTTTGCAAGGAAAGGTTGGAGATTCTGCTAGCTGGTTGCCATAAGTTGATTCCCACTGACCTTCTCCTTATAAGTTATAACCAATAAATTTGCACTTTTCTTCCAATAACTAGTTAGTGATGGTTAATTAACAATAGAGGGATGGAAGGCTACACTTCAATGATGATTCGCACTAATGAATAGTTTTTTAAGTATCCAAATACTCCAACTCTTGATCAAGTTTCTAAATGTCCTGAATAATAATTACTACTATAATTATAATTATAATTTGTAAAGTGGTATATGAAGTGATCATTCATTGCCATACTCTTCAGTACTGTGCCATATTATGGATACCCTTATCCTCATTTCAAGGTTGATTCTGTAGAACTTCCTTATTAAATGCTTGGGCCATTTATCAGGCAAAAAAAAAAAATCTGTGGTTATTGAAATATTGAAGGTGGGTGCAGGTAGGAAGTTGTTCATTCACTAATAATTTTTCTCATTAATAATCTGTCATACAAGTAGATTTATATATAATTTATATATGCACCGTACTCGTGAGAAATAAATGCATATTGGTTTGAATTATTTTTTTATTTGTTTTGTCATTCACATCCAAAGTTGTTGTCTGCAATGGAAAAGACAAATTAAAACTCAAGCAATGCAACAACCCGAGACAAAGCAAGCAGAAAGAGTTATCAGCATGGCCGAAGTGGATAACCATGCCATATCATTGGCAATCTCGTGACTATTTTTTTGAATTTTAACTCCAACATCAAACAACATCTATATGACACAAACTTGAAAATTAACAGTGAAAATTAACAGTGAAAATTTAGGTGATGGTTTAGTTAGGCAATAGCATAGTGGCAATGACTCAGGTACGAACCTTGTCACATGGCATCATCTAAGTGGATCCATAATTCATGATTGGTGGTACTAAGAAGTGGTAAAATACCCTCACGTCTTTATTCTCCTTCCACATCACACCCAGTTGGCATCCATCCATCACCTAATTTTCTTTTTTTTTTTTTTTTTGAAAAAAAAGGAATTTTTGTTCCAAATCATACAAAAATGGGGTCTACCCCTATATATCAGGGATACAATTCTCTTTTTTCTTTATTTTTTTTTTTAATTTTTTGAGTAATATCATGGACACAATCATTGCTATTTGCTCCTACTGAATATCATCCTGTGCACAAACCCAAAAAACATAACTCAAAATCCATTAAGTTATAACCAATGCCCAAACAAAAAGGTTCCAGCTTTCAAAACTTGCTAAGCTGGCACCAGCTTTTGGTCCCATCAGCCCCAGTTATTGCTCCTTCACGCGTCCCACCATAGTCCCATACCCAAATCCCCACCTCCATTTCTCTCTTTTTCACATATATATATATACCCCTCTTTTAAACACATTCCCTCACATCACAAGAAGCACAATTTCTCTCTCTCTTTTTTCTTGTGTCCAAAATGGCTCCTAACTCTACTCACAATGGGTTCTATGTGCTTATGCTAGTTGGGATAGTGGTTAGCACTATGGTTGCTGCCTGTGCTGGTAGCTTCTACCAAGACTTTGATCTAACATGGGGTGATAACCGTGCTAAGATATTCAATGGTGGTCAGCTTCTATCTCTTTCCCTTGACAAAGTCTCTGGCTCTGGCTTCCAATCAAAGAAAGCATACCTTTTTGGGAGGATTGATATGCAGCTCAAGCTTGTTGCTGGCAACTCTGCTGGCACTGTCACTGCTTACTACGTATGTTCATTAATTAATATTTACAATAATTATGTTTATACATTATTTTCATTACTACAATATTCTGTGCTACAAACAAATATCTCAAACACAAAACTTAAATACAGATTCTTAGATACTTTTAGTGTTATTTTTCAACCAAAATTACAGCTTCACCTTGATAATTTGCATACTATAGGTTTGTAGTAAATGTCAACACAGATTACTGAACTAAAACTCTAATTCTGATCACAAAACAATACTTTTAGTGTATTTAAATTTTGTCCATATTTCAATTTAAAAATTTGTGATATGCAATTATCATCTTCATTATCTTTTTTTTTTCCTGGTATACTCATTACCCTTGTTTTTACCATAACAAAACTATACTAATTCAAATTGATTAGTTTGTTTCCTTCTTCATATTAGGTTATACAGTAATACTGTAGACTTTTTGTATGTGTGTGTATGTTTGTTTTTCTTTTAGGTATAGCTTTAGCATTGATTCTCTATGAAAGAACATGATTTATCCTGTCTTCAAATACGACCATTATTGACCCGCTTTTTCACTTCAGACATCAACCTTTGTCAAACTCAACTGTACATTCACGAGAATGCTATTGTAGCAAACCCACAAAAACAAGTTAGACTACAGAATTTTACTTTGTCAACAACTAATGCTTTATTTATTCATTCCATGGTGCTTTCTGTTTCAAACATTGACGTATACATTAATCAACTTGGTCTTTTTAAAGCAGTGAATTTAACACGCGCTCGTGACAGGGGAAGGTGGCTAACTTTGACCTAGTCCAGAACATTAACTTTTAATATTGGAAACTTCGGTTCATAGCATAATCTAATGACAAAGAGATATTGGATTAAAAAAAATGCTCGTGTAATGTGTTATGTGGGGCTCTCATGGTCGAATCTTCACATAAAATTACTTTTATCATAATGTGTTTTCTGGTTTTGAATTGATAAAAAAATTTAAGACTTTTTTTAGTTGCTAAACTCATACTAGTACTATTCCTATGCATGCACGCAATTTAAATTCCTGTTAATAAACAACAAAAATCACAATTCCCTAAAATAAGGTCCTTCTCCTTGTCGAGTTGTTTGTGCTGCTACCACACACAAAGGCCATATCAATAACTATAGTATTTCTATTTTCTGCGGTGCAGTTGTCATCCCAAGGGCCAACACATGATGAGATTGATTTTGAGTTTTTGGGAAACCTAAGTGGGGACCCTTATATTCTCCACACAAACATCTTCACCCAAGGCAAAGGTAACAGGGAACAGCAGTTCTACCTCTGGTTCGACCCCACCAGAAACTTCCACACTTACTCCATCATTTGGAAGCCCCAGCACATCATGTAAGTGATAATAAACAAATAGTAGTATTAAAAAACACATTTTGTTTGAGTAAAATGTTTTTATACTATCATCCAATTAATCAGAATTGTTATGTATGATAACTAGCTTAGAAGTCATAGATTGAAATTGCATAGAAATTAATTAAACTTTCTCTCTTCTTACTATTGTTGTCTATACTTTTCATCAATGGCCTTTAACCAAATCATGAATTGGGT
Source organism: Pueraria montana var. lobata (assembly GCA_026413185.1). Taxonomy (NCBI): domain Eukaryota; kingdom Viridiplantae; phylum Streptophyta; class Magnoliopsida; order Fabales; family Fabaceae; genus Pueraria; species Pueraria montana. The sequence goes on along the minus strand of CM048648.1, from coordinate 19,765,388 downwards.
TAACTGCAGATTCTTGGTTGATAACACTCCCATAAGGGTGTTCAAGAATGCTGAATCTCTTGGTGTTCCTTTTCCAAAGAACCAGCCCATGAGAATCTATTCTAGCCTCTGGAATGCTGATGACTGGGCCACCAGAGGAGGATTGGTGAAAACTGATTGGTCCAAAGCACCCTTTACAGCATACTACCGCAATTTCAAAGCCACTGAGTTCTCATCCAAGTCTTCCATTTCAAATTCTGGTGCTGAATATGAGGCAAATGAGCTTGATGGTTATGGCAGAAGAAGACTCAGATGGGTTCAGAAGTACTTCATGATCTACAACTACTGCAATGATCTCAAGCGATTCCCACAAGGTCTTCCTGCTGAATGTAGACGCTGAAGGTTCTAAGAGATGAAGAGAATGGTCACTTTCTGAGTTGGATTTTAATGGTCTATGTAAAATATGCTATGTTATGTCTTAGATTCTTTATATTGACTTCTGTCTTTTTTTTTTTTTTTTTTTAAGTATCTATTTTATAGTTGCTAATGTATATGTATATTAAGGGGTCATAATAATAAATCGAGTGATGCTATATAGTACAATTTTTTTTTTTTGACGAAAGAAATACGAATCTACTTGTTAAAATATAATTGGACAGATTTTGAATTTAAAAATATAAACACTAGACTTTTGACACAAATCAGGGGGAAATAGTTATTATATAGATAATTCGTGCAGTACGAATTCGCACAAAATAGTATTTTCCTAATAAATCATATTCTTTGTACCACTTTTCTTGTCAGTATGGGTAGTTGGTCTCATCCTCATCCACCCAGTGAAGTTGATCATGTTGGAATCAATTTCTATCTGTTCATATAATAAAAAGTTGTAGTCAAGTTTAATAGCAATGTAGCTGTGATATTGAAGTTGCACTTTGCTCATCTTAAATGACAATAAATTCTGTCAAAAAAAAAATGACAATAATTAATAATCGACTCTCGGAAATACTATCATATTGACATATAAACATTCAGAATTAGAAAGATGGCTGCAGGAAATAAGATTAATTGAGAGGATTCAAAATGGGAGCATTCAAAAAACAAAATTAATTAGCACTTAAAAACATTAACATTTGGAATAAAAATTATTCTGTGCATTATTGATAAGAGATCTAAAGAGAATATGTAATTTAAATGGGTGGCCTGAATTTGCAATAGTTCCATGCGTACATTATATATATTCTCTTCCCAATATAGACATTTATCAATTAAATGTATTAATAAGATGGACCCAAAGAGAATGTACCCCTCAAATGCGATTTTGAACCATCCTCAGCTATTAGCTATCCCACCATTCAGATCCTCTATGGCAGCGCCCAAAATCGTCGGACAAAAAAGAACAAATAAATAAATAGAGAAAAAAATCCTTAATTTCAGGGTAAGACAAATGCATGCAGACACGTGACCTGAGAAACTATGTGAAATCTCTTTCTTTTGAGTCAACGTTATAAGAATTTAATTATTTAAGCCAATTAAATCATGGGTGAATTCTTTCTTAATTAATACTGTATTGTCTAAAAAGATAAAAAGAAAAAGAAAAATTGTACTTGTATAATTTTTATAACAAAAAGGAGAAAAGTGTAAAATAAAATAATTAGTGTATTCAAAAGAAATAAAATAATAATATTATTAAAAAAAATATTGTAACTAAATGTTACTCTCCCAATTTCGAATATAAATAGAAGAAAAAAACGTGTCCAAAATATAAACACGTTTTAACTAATTTAACTCTAATGAAATAATCCTCAAGATATCTTTATCGTTTAATTGATATATTCTATTTCTAATGATCTTTTTTATATTTTTATATCAAATTTCAACAAAGGACAATATAGAAAAATTATTTATTTTTAAAATAAAATTAGTAAGATTAAATCATATTAACAAATTTTATTAATTAATGTAAATTATTTTTTTATTATATTCAAAACGACGAAGAAAGTAAATAAATAATATACTGTACCATTTATCTTCCGGAAAAAGTGATCCATCATACCTTGACTTGAGCAAATTTTGTCCCCTTTGCCAAACATAATTAGTCTAACATTTTTGTTTGTATCTATTATTATTATGTCAATGATTGTACCTAACGATTCCTCTTCTTGAAAAGAGAGAGACTCCTAAAAAATATCCGAAATGCATTAAAACGATGAAGTGAATAGTTTGTTATACGATGAAGTGAATTCATCATTTTCATTTTTCAGGTGTGTTTGATAGGGTGGAAAAATAAAAGTAAAACAAATATGACAAATAAAAATAAGAAAAATAGAATGAATGGATATACGTAAGAAATGTAGTAAATTTAAGGTAATTTTTTTTTTCATAGAAATTAAACTCGATTATCAAAAGTTTATAATAACTTATACGTATATGGCTCAACAAACTAAAACATCTTTGATATTTAAGGTGTTTGATTTTCTGTTTCCTCTCGCTTTTCACTTTTTCCTCTCAATTTTTCCTTTATTTCTGGAATACCAAGCAAAGCATTTATGATATATAAATGATAAATTAAAATTTATTATTGTCAATTGAAGACATCAACTTAATTAAGTTTATTAATAAAAATATTAAAGCAATAAAAACATCCAACTTAACACAAGAAAATAATTTATTATACCAAAAAACACATAACACATGAATGAATCAGCAAAAAAAAAACATAACACATGAATGACAATTTGTTTAAAAGAAAAATAAATGAGTTTAATTACTATTGTTGCACACATTTTGAATTTAAACTAAACAAAATTTATAAAATTTAATTATCGTTAATTTGAGTATTGGTTTTTTTAATTCAATAATTATTTTGTAAGCATTAATTCAATAATGCAAATACTAACCAGTACCCACTGGTTAAGGAACTAAAAGGAGAAATTTTTTTATTTGGAGACAAAAAATTAAGCTGTTTATAATTTTTTTTACACTCTCCTATTATTTTCACAATAAATATTTTCTTTTTTTAATTTCTTAGCAAGACCCATCCAATAATTCTTAAACTCTCCGTTCAGCCACCTTTTAGTAAAAGTTAAATAAATGATTCGTCTGAAAACTTGAACACCATTGTCTCTATTTATGTGAATTCACCGAAAAAAAATTATATGCGCAATACATTTATTATTTTACTAAAATCATTAAAACCAACCAATCTAAACATTCTTCGATTTATTATTTTACTTTACTTGTACGTATAACAGATCATTTTTAATTAAAATATATAATTGCAAAAACCAATAATTCATACATCTTTGACTTTTAAAAGCAAAGTTAATTTGATTTGACAAAAAAATTATAAAACCAAATCAAAATCAAATTATTTTTTATTAATTCAATTTCTCTTAAAATCAAATCAAATCAATCAATCAATAGACACCATTATGAATATTTGACAATAACGTGTTCACACATGTAGAAGTGTCATTAAAGAGCAGTGATAATAATTCGATCCGGAGTAGGTTGGTAATTCATTCATTTACTTATTGATATGTATCTCATTTGTCATGTCATATAATGAACTTCAAATCTAATCAAATATTATATAATCAATTTTGAATTAATTTAAATAAATCTAATAAGATATTATCTAATCAATTTTGAATTAATCATATTTAAAAAGATATTATCTAATTAATTTTGCATTAATCTAATCAAATTTAATAAGATATTATCTAATAAATTTTGAATTAATTTAATAAAATATTACGAGCTAATTATATTTAATGAATAATTAAATTGTTTGTATTAATATATTAATTTTATAATTTCAAAAATAAAAATTAAGCTTATAATATATATTAAGAAATCAGGTTCATGCATAGTTATTGATTTGACTTAATCAAATTTAACATATCTACTTACATTTAGTGAGGAATTTAATTACTCACATATTTATTATATAATTTAAAAAATATTCCTAATACAAATTTGAGAAAATATTTATATATTTAAAATATTTTATGAAAATATTCATAAACAATATTTAAAACCTAAACATGATTAAAAAATTTATGAATGTTATTAAATAAAATTAATTATTCCTAAATTTAATAAATTTAACTAACTATATAAAAAAAATCCTTTATCTTTATATGTAGAGAAGAAAGCCTGTTAGATCAATTTTTTCCCCTAAACTAAGGATACGTAAGTCATTTCTAATTTTTGTATTTAGTAGAGTTATATTATTCTTTCAAACCTTGTATTAAATTAAAATTATAAAAAAACTTTTTGTCAATGTTTATTAATGATTACAAATGAATTGTGATGTAAAAATAATTAATTATTTTTATAAAATAAAATTATCTGATAATTATATTTAACAATAAAATAAATTGCTATATTAATGTTATTTATTATTCAATTTTGATAGATATTATTTTTGTGTAGTTATTAAGAGTCAATTTTAATACTTCCTTCGTCCCTTTTTATAAGACTCTTTTCAAAAAAATTGTTTGTCCCTTTTTATAAGACTTTTTCTAATTGTCTTTTGCATTAATATTATTTTTTCTAAAGTACCCTTAATTTATTAGCAAAATTTTTAGCCAAAAATAATAAATGTTGGAAGTTAATGAGATAAACTCTTTCTTTCTCTTATTGGAGAAGATGAGTAACAATTAGGTGAGAAGCAATCGAGTGGAAAGAGAGATGATTAATTTTAAAAAAATTAAGGGTAATTTTGGAATAACATTATGAGTTATTGACAAATTTAAGGTTACTAACTAAATTACTATCTAATTTTTTAAAGGTTGTGAATTAGTTGGAATGGTCTCATAAAAAGAGACAGGTAAGAAGAAAAAATAAGTCTGAAAATAAATGTCGTCCTTGGTTTTTTACCCAAACCAAGAAAAAATAATAAATAGATGAAAGAGAGTAATAATTTTACAAAACTAACCTTATCATTAATATTACATTGAAAAGCTAAAATGATGCTTATTAGAGGTGTTAATGAAAAAAAGTAATTAATATTACATTGAATAACTAAAATGACATTTATTTTCAGACTTATTTTTTCTTCTAACATGACACATAAGATGGAGAGAATAAGTCTGAAAATAAATGTCATTTTAATATTACATTGAATAACTAAAATTAATATATTACATGAGTCTTTTTTATTTTTTTTAATTTGGTTACTTTATAATATGCTTCATATTAAATAATAATTAAAAAGGATTTTTTTATATAGTTAGTTAAATTTATTAAATTTAGGAATAATTAATTTTATTTAATAACGTTCATAATTTTTTTTAATCATGTTTAGGTTTTAAATATTGTTTATGGACATTTTTAATAAAATAGTTTAATATATAAATATTTTTTCAAATTTGTATTAGTAATATTTTTTCAATTGTATAATAAATATGTGAGTAATTAAACTCCTTATTAAATGTACGTAGGTATGTTAAACTTGATTAAGTCTAATCAACAACTATGCACGAACCTCATTTTGTAATATATATTATAAGCTTAATTTTTATTTTTGAAATTATAAAATTAATATATTAATGCAAGCAATTTAATTATTCATTAAATATAATTAGCTCGTAATATTTTATTAAATTAATTCAAAACTTATTAGATAATATCGTATTAAATTTGATTAGATTAATACAAAACAAATTAGATAACATCTTTTTAAATTTGATTAATTCAAAACTGATTAGATAATATCTTATTTGATTTGTTTAAATTAGTTCAAAATTAATTAGATAATATTTGATTAGATTTGAAATTCATTATCTAATAGGGGTGGCAAAACGGGCCAACCCGTCCCGTCCCGCCCCGTCGTTGACCCGCCGAAAACGGGTTGCCCCGCCCCGCCCCGCATAAGAAAGTGGGTTGCGAAACCAAATCCGTCCCGTTTTACTCGGATTGGCGGGTTGGCCCACCAACCTGCTAAAAACCAAAAAATTAAAAAAAAAAAAATATATATATATATATATATTTTTTAATTGATTTTAATTATTTTTATCTTTTAAAAATACTAAATAATAAGTATTTATTAAAAAAATTAAATATATTATCTTAAATTTGGAATAATAATTTATTTAGACAAAAATAAATTAAATAAATATTAATAATATATGTATAAAATATTAAAAATATATATCTTAATAAAAAATATATAATTATTAATTAAAACGGGTTGGCGGGCCAACCCGTCCCGACCCGCCATCAACCCGTTTTTTGGCGGGCCACGTCAGGGCTGGTCACAGCGGGTTGGCGGATTATAAACCTTGACCTGCCCCGCCAAAAAAAATGGGTCAAACAGGTCAGTCCGTCGGGTTGGGTCCATTTTGCCATCCCTATTATCTAACATGACAAATGAGTCACATGTCAATAAATGAATGGATGAATTACCAACCTATTTCGGAATGGGTTATTTACCAATCACATGTCAATAAACTTGATTAATTCAATACATTTATTATTTTACTAAAATCATTAAAACCAACCAATCTAAACATTCTTCCATTTATTATTTTACTTTACTTGTACGTATAATAGATCATTTTAATTAAAATATATAATTGCAAAAACCAATAATTCAAACATCTTTGACTTTTAAAAGCAAAGTTAATTTGATTTGACAAAAAAATTATAAAACCAAATCAAAATCAAATTATTTTTTATTAATTCAATTTCTCTTAAAATCAAATCAAATCAATCAATCAATAGACACCATTATGAATATTTGACAATAACGTGTTCACACATGTAGAAGTGTCATTAAAGAGCAATGATAATATTAATCTTCCACCCAAATCGAGTGAATTGGAGTAAAAATAAGAGATGGAAAGAAAAGAGATAATAGAGAGAGAGAGAGAAAAAAAAGTAATAAATCTAATGGATATGATAAAAATGAAAGACAAAAATAGAAAGAAAATAAAGTAAAAAATGAAATGAAAAAAAAATTATGAGCATTTTCGTGCACCAATCCTCTCCAATTAAAAGAAAAAAAAACCTTGAGTGTACAGTTTACATCTCACTATTCAATGTGTATTTTTTATTTTCATATATTTAAATGATCAAATATTAAAATGAATGAATGGTCAAGATCTCATCTAGTTTTTTCACTGGAGAGCATCTTTGTCCGAGTATTTTCTCTCGTTAAAACAATTGACTTCGAAGCATATGAACCGACACATAGATAATTGAAATTTGAAAGGAAAAAAAAAGGTTTAACTGTATTTATACATGATTAATTATACTATGAAATTTATAATCGAGCATCAAAACATTCATTTGTTTAGCATATCTAGTGTCACAGAAGATTAAATAACAAACTCATTTAATATCAAATAAAAAATTGTGATATTTGAAAAAAAAACAAATATATTTAACTTTAATAGATAATTAAAAAATAGAGCAAATTAGAATATTCATAACTGTGAACAAAAAGTATTTACAATAACATAAATTATAAAAAAAAAAAAAAAAAAAAATCTGTAAGGTTCTTCTTGTCCGCTCTTACTCATACTTTCTTCCTGTTTAAGCACCAACACATTTCTCTGATATTTAAATCACTCCTAAAAACAATTCCAAGATGAGAGGATAACTACTTTAAGACCGCAATTAGACAATTATCCGCCTGGTTGAATGACTTTTTCTTCAACATGAACTGCAAACGTAACCCTTGGTGGCTGCAAGCTCTGCACAAACAAGTTGAAATAATAAAACAGTTGATCAAATGGAGGAACCAATTCTGGGTGTAACCATGCATTTACCGTTATTCTGCAATGGATGTTAAGATCATCCTGCATCTGACTAAGACGGCCCTTTGCACGTTCTTCTGCTGCAAATGCTTTCCTGGAAGCTTCCTTCACCTGAAACATACAGGGGTAAAAAAGCCTTAGTTTGTTAAGCATTTTGCCTATTATTTTTACTCTAATTGATCGCTATTTTGCAAATACAGATGCCAAAAATGGCTGGAATTACAAGTTCACTGGTAAACTAGATCAAGTCCAAAAAAGTTTATGAAACGGACAAGAAAAAAAAAAATAGTGAGAATGAAGCTATATTTTCATACCTCAAATGCATTTAAAAGGAAAGCTACTGAGATTTTATCAATACAAAGTGCCCCCATGATAGAACAGGGTCATAGGAGGCATTTGTTTCACGAAATCTTTTTACATTTTCAGAAATATGAAAGTAAAAATACTTATTTACATATTTGTTAGAAAATTATTGAAAAACATTCATAAATATCTTTCATTGAATAAGAGGAGACTGTGAAAAGTTATTTTTTAATTCCACTATAACTTTTATTTTTACTTTTATTTTTTATTTATTATTTTAAAATTTAAAATGTATTTGTAGGAATATTAAAAGTTAAACAAACATTTTTTTCAAATACCCAATGATCTTTTCATGCTATATTTTTGGGAATAACATTCGTGGGAATGAAAAATAATTAATTAAGTCAACAATGAATCCTTTCATGTTCAATTTTTTTCTCATGATCTTGTCATGTAAAAAACTTGTGTATATTTCCCTTTTGATCGATTTCCAACAAATTTTGATACAGTAATCTAGTATCAATTAAGAGAGACACAATTTTCAGTCATAAAATTCACGTGTCAAACTGAAAGGGCATCAAAAGCTTCACAAAATAACAAGAATTGTTGTGATAAAATAGTGATCCAGTGATCAGAGGAAAAAAATGGAACATGGGTAATGCAACACGTGTCAAACTCTACCTAACACATTACAGAGACGAGCTACAGATCAAGGTTATAGTACTCACCTGGCTTCCATCAAAAACAGGATTGTTGTTGACGCTATCAGCAGATCTTTGTAACATGTTTCTTAGATTAGATAGTTCGTTCATAAGGTCATGGGCAACCTCTTCAGCATCTAGCAATTGATTTCTAGAAAACTCAAATGCTCTCTCTGCATGAAGTCGAAAAGAAACACAGTTCAAACATGTGCAAAGCCCTCTGCATCCTCTTGGATTTCTTTTTAAAACTCCTTTTTTGAGACCGACGGCAGGGACTCTATGTTGATCTACGACTTCCAGTTGAGACAAGCTCTGACAACATTCGTGAGTTTCAGGTGGCTTCTCGTTAGAAGATATCAGGAAAGAATTATTGCCTTTTACTTCGGAGAAAACTGATGATGAGGTGGACAAGGCGGGTGTAGCCTTTTCTTCTCTGGTGGTAACTTCGTTAATCATAGGTGCCAAGGTTGTGATTGGTAAATCTACTCCGTGAACAGAAATTGATGGATCAGTAGAGCTCTCTGGCTTGCAAAGTCCATTTAATACAACCTGTTCGTCTTGCAGTTGAATCACTTTGCATGAATCGTGAGATGACTGAAATTCAGGAATTTGAGATTTTGGGCTTGAGCTATCATCGTTTAAATCACAAGCATGCAACCCTGTTTGTTGATGAGTACCAGAATTGCCTGCACAATGTTCCATAGGAACACAGCCATTTGAATCACTTACAGGAGTTAGTCGCAAGTCTGAAGTTGAAATTGGCAGAAGAGGTGTTTGATCCATGGACTTCGCATGTTTTGGGTAATGATCATTTACTGAAGCACCTAGAAGTATTAGAAGTTTAGTTTAGAACTACAGTTGCCGTGGCCAAGAAAAAATTGAAAAAAAAATACTAAACTAAATGAGTATCTTCCACAAGAATAAGAACCAATACTTACAAGAATTATCTTTCATGGTATTCAATAGAAATGGAAGCAATCTTTTGTAGTTTAAAGATCCAGCCTGTTTCAACAATTTAAACTGTGGACAACGTTTAAGAACCTGTTTCAAAACCACATAATCAAACATATTTCAAATAAATATACTCACGCGGGAAAAAAAGTTAAGTAATAGTTAAATCAATGAGAGAGGAAAGTAGAATCATAAAGTTGTACATGCAAGTCCTAAGGAAATATATTTTTGCAGTAGATAAATTTAGGGTCCTCACCGATGTGGCCTTGGATTCAGAGCCCTTTTCGATTTCACTAGCATTTTTGTTATCGCTATCTTTTGAAGGCATCCTTAAACATAAAGCCATGCCATTCTGCACACTTCCTGCTTTGTCACCACTATGTCCTGTCATGTCAGATTTTTCTGAGATTGTCTTAGATGGTGATCTAAGTAAATCATTTGAAACCCGGACATGATTTAAACTTGTTACATTGTCCTCAGCATCTAACATATTAGGATCCAATTGACTTAGACTCTGACCTTCAGGAGGAAATCTGCCAACAGATTCACGCTCCTCCAGATTCACAAACTGCTTGCTTTCATCATAATCAATAGCAAATCCTTTTTCTTTACTTGAACGATGCACAAATGTTAGCTCAGAGACATCACGGTTGATATAAAGCATATCTTGATCTCTGGGTGGCGACTCACTATTGTGTTGTCTGGATATCTTATTCTGTACTTCCTTGATGCCATCATTATGCGCAACATTCTTAGCAGAGTGAAAATCATCCACCATTACTAAACATGAATTAAGCTCTGATGCACTCAAGCATTCATCTTTAGAACCAATTGCAATGTTCTCTATATGTTCATTGACACAGGCTGCAGATAAATCCTCACGAACCACTTCTTTTGTGTCCAATTGTGTTGGCAAGTCCTGGGAAGGTGTCAATTTTGGCTGGTTTCCATGAGATAACTCATTAGAAGGATTAATTAATACATAGTTTTCCAAACCATTAGACTCAACTGTGCCATGCATGGGACTGCTGTCTGTCTTATGTTCATCTATAGAAGATTCTTCACTTTGAGAAGACAAAGGAAGTTGGACCCTCTTTGCATGCATATCTGCCTCATCTTCTTGATGATGTGTCTGATGATGATCAAATTTGGATGTATCTGTAAATCAATTAGCTTCTTCATTATCCACATCTAACATCTAATGAAATTTATATTATTGAAGTGGTTGAATACACAAAGATAGTTACCTGAGTCATCTTTGGTAAGATCCATTAAAAATGGAAGCAACCTTTTATAGCTGATAGAACCTGGGGTTTTAAAAAGTTTCCTGTGCAAATGTTGTCTAGGCACCTGCATGGACATCCCAAATCATATTTAAATTGCCACTAAATGTAAGACCATATTGTTAATATTACCAAAAAAAACAGACACATGAAATGCTAGAAAGTCCACCAACTACTACATCAAAAGTTTTGTCTTGAAATATAATATCATAAAAAATCTTTCATCACCTATGGTTTTGAGACCTAATCTGATTAGGTAACATAGTTATAATTATAATTTAGCAAAGATCAGTAACTAATTGTCTAACCCATAATTGGTAGCAAACAAGATTAAAAACAAGGACAGATTCTTACGGATTTACTCTTAAGAGAATCTTTCCCCTTGTCAGCTTTCAGACAAAACCCTTCACCAGCATTTTCCCGAGTGCTTCTGGTCAAATCCATGGGTTTGGCATTGACCTCTGAATTAACATATATATCAGCATCAGGAGGAGTTGTCTGTATACATTCTTCATTTAAAACACCAAACTCCTGTGAGGTACAAGCACTGTGATTACTAGCCTCGGCACGATCAAGATTATTCATGTGGCCAGACAATTGCTTCAAGTCATCATTGGGCAAATCACTTGCAACATCTTTAACACCATAATCTGCAGTGGCATCCGTCTTAAGTTCCTGTTTAGACTCTTCTTGACTCAGAGATGACAAAGGAAGTTGGAATTCTGGTCCATCCTCCTTATCTTTCTGGCAAAAACCCAATTTCGGTGTACCTATAAAAAATTATCAGACCAATTAGCTCATTCACCACACAAATCTAACTAAATCATCAACTAATGCAGTGAATAAATAATAAGGGGTTCGCCGCACAGAATAATTACCAGAATCATCTCCCGCGGTATCCACTAGAAACGGAAACAACCTTCTGTAATTGACTGAACCTGGGGCCCTGAACAACTTCACCCGGAAACGTGGTCTGAGAACCTGCATAAAGATCCCAATCAACTCTACAATTGTAAAACCATGTCCTCGAAGCAACAATAATTTTTAAAACAAGTATTATTCACTGGAATTTTAACCTAGAGTCCCACAATAACTCATTTAACCTAATTACACAAATTCACCAAAATTAAAGTTAGAGCTAACAACTAAAGGACAAAATGCCTAATCCATAAATATAAAGAGAAAATCAAATTTAAAAACATGACAGGCCCTTACAGATTTGCTCTTGAGAGAAGAATCATTCCCATTGCTATTTTTCCAAGTAGAAGGCGTATCTTGGACAGGAACCTCTGCTTCAAGTTTCCCTTCATCTTCGTTAACCTTTGAAGCTGAACCACCGCATATCTCAGCATCAGGTAGAGTCGTTGCTCCATCCAAGCCATCAATTTTCTCCGAACAATCTCCACCGTTCTTTCCCTTGCAATCTTGCAATTTGCTGCTCTCCTCTAAGGATTCAGCGTCGAAACTCCGAGCCTCGCAAAAAAGCTCCAAATCGGGACTCTCAGTTGCTTCGGCGCTTCCCTTGGAAAACGTGCCTTCGATCAAACCGGCGTTGGTGGATTGCGGAGGCGAATAAACTCGCCTGGCGCGAAGGTCTTTGGTCAGACGGCGAGGAAGCTCGTCGTCGTCACGCTTCGGTTTCTTGCAATTGGTTCGGCGAAAGGCAGCGAGTTCGGCGTAGGGTTCGTCCTGTGTGGGAACAGGATCGAAGCGGAGTTGGCCGGAGCGGTTCCGGTGAAGATAGAGCTGTGATCTGGTGCGGGTGAGTGTACCAGAGGGGTGGTTCCGCTTACGGGAGCTTGGGATGGTGTCCATGGCCTCTGCGCGCTAGTCCTAGATCTGTGAAATTTGGCGCCAATGGTTAGATATATGAGTGGCATTTGATGGCGGGAACAAAGGGTTCATTTTGGCGCGAAACATAAGCTCCTTTAGGGTCTTTTGTCTTTACTTCGTTTTTTTTTTTAGCTTCGATGTTTATTATATGAGCACTGCTATATATTATTCCCTCCATTCCAAATTATATGATGTTTAAGATTTTGACACAGGTATTAAAAAATGTAATTAATTTGTTAAATTTCTTAGAAAATATTATATAACTTCCTAATATATCATTTATCTCTCTAATTAATTACTCATAGTACACTACTCCCACTAAGTATTAATTAAGGATAATTCTGGAAAAAGACATTTAATGCAATATTGATTTTGTAAAATAACATCTATTTTGGAACAATTTTTTTTTTCTAAAATATCATATAATTTGGAACGGAGGAAGTACGAAACTTCTTGGCACGAAATGTACGAACGCGTGAGCCATTCTTTGTCATGTGCGGGTTTGTTTTTTTATTTTATTTTAATTTAATTTAAAAAATAAAAATTAAGAAAATAAAAGGTGATAACAAACAGATTTGTATACCCCTGCCAAACAAAAAGACATTTATCAAACCAACTTAATTCCCAGAAATCTACATATAGTTTCCCAATCAGTATTTTCCTGTTGCGCGTCCTTTAGATGCCTTTGCTGCGCCAATCTAAGATTCCCTTCGTGCCAAATGCTAAGTCTCCAAAGTCCCCTATTTGAATCTTCTGATTGAGGGCATTTAACCCCATTCCAGTATATGAATTTCAGTTTGTATGAAAGGTAAGAGCAATGTTGACTCATTTACACATTGTTCCATGTCGCTGAAGAGAATCAAGCGAGGAAGGGAATTGCAGATGTTGAAAATAATCAAGCAAGGAAGAGGGAATCGCGGGTCTTGAAGTTTATTTAACGGGTCCTCTATTGCAATTGAAACACACAAAAAAAAAAAGGGCCTTGTATTGTATCACAATTGAAATAGAAAAGAAAAATGGGGCTTCTATTGGAATTGAAACACAAAATAAAGAGGGGTCACGTTACCATGTCATTCGTGCATTTCATACGAAATTTGTTTCGTACGAAACAACATTTTCCTTATTATATCCTATTTCTTATCAATTGTTTTTAAGAATAGTTAAGAAAATAATAAATAATAAGCAAAAATTAATTTTTATATAACTAAAATTTATAATAAATAAATATTTTTTAACATATAAATTATATTATAATTAAAATTTATAATAAATACATATTTTCAAAATATATATTACATTTTAGATTTATAATAAATAATTATATTGTGATATAAAGTTATTTTAACCATTTGATAATTTCTTTTAATAAAATATTGCAATTTAATTTAGAAATAAAAATAAAAAGTCATTGAATTTTTCAAAACTGTTTGATTGCGTTCTATTGTAAATCAGAAAAGTAATTAACTGGTTGCATAATTATTAAACCATTATTCCCATTATATGATACTTTTGTCGTCTCTTTATTACTTATACAACATGTATACTATCAAGAGAGAAGAGAGTATAATTCAGTTGATTGTTCTAGACCCTTGATATTATTTTTGATTTTTATGAATAAAAAAAATACAACATGTATACTTGTCAGCAATTTTCTTGTAACATATCACAACCATTGAGGATGCTATACTTATCTTATTACTTGTGCAATTATTACATTTGTTGCTATCTTAACAATCACATCAATAGGTTTGGTTTAGTTTGCAAATTCAACAACACTATGATAGGCTGAAATGAGAAGTTAGAAATGAAGAAAATTAAAATTAATTTAAGTGTAAGATTGAGGGAAAAATTAAAATAAATCCATTATTTAAACATCAAATATATATAATATATATATTAACACCATAGATGACACCATCTAAAATATTTTAATGTTATATTTATTTCTAAAAAAAAATTTGTGTATATGTATCTTAAAAATATATTCTATATTAAAAAGGAACAACATTTTAGTCAATTATTTTAGGGTTCATTAGAATGATTAGACATTCTCCTAACAGTAAAATATATCTTTAAGGTGATGAAGGGTAGAAGATGAACGTAGTGAAAGGAAATCCACTACAGATTCGTCACCTCAAACGTCACGAAACAATACAAGTCTTCACATATTTTTCCAACCACCGTAAAGTCATTGAGTCAATGTGCATGCTATCTATATATCCAATTGACAGATTGAGACTGCATTGACTATCATTCCTTTAACGTTAATAATTATAGATAAACGCATGACTTTAATATGATTTATCATATATAAAACTAATAATAATAATAATAAAAAATAAGACAAATGTTAGCAAGAACCTAATAATAATACTTAATGGATCTGGAAGTGAGAATTAAACTTGATTACGGCATAGATATGAGACCGGATAAGTTTTCTTTTTCAAAGGAGGTACAGAGACAGGTAATTAATGTGATATACCGTGCTCATTCCCATCCTTATATCTACCTCTGCGCAAAAATTCATCGCACGCTAAACCACTCTTTGGTTAGGCCTAGGATTCCATATCACTACCGCCATGTTCCGACACCGTTTCCTCCTCATACTGTACCCCGCACAAGGCCACATAAACCCTGCCTTCCAGTTCGCAAAGCGACTCGTTAGTTTGGGCGCACATGTCACTGTTTCCACGACCGTCCACATGCACCGTCGCATCACCAACAAACCCACCCTCCCTCAAATCTCCTTTCTCCCCTTCTCCGACGGCTACGATGACGGTTTCACCTCCACCGATTTCTCCCTCTACAGCTCAGAGTTCAAGCGTCGCGGCTCCGAGTTTGTGGCCAATCTCATACTCTCCAACGCGCAAGAGGGTCACCCTTTCACTTATTTAGTCTACACCACGCTTCTTTCTTGGGCTGCTGAGGTGGCGCGTGAGTTTCACCTCCAAACGGCGCTGCTGTGGACTCAACCAGCCACCGTACTTGACATCTTCTATTATTACTTTCACGGATACGGTGACTACCTCGATGCCAAAACTAAAGAGAAAGAGCCCTCCAGTTCCATTATTGAACTACCAGGATTGCCATTATTGCTTGCACCATGGGACCTACCCTCGTTTTTATTGGGTTCAAACCCAACTATTGACTCTCTAGTGGTTCCAATGATTGAAAAGCAGCTTCATAATCTTGACGTGGAAACAATGCCCAGAATACTTGTCAACACCTTCGAAGCATTGGAACCAGAGGCTTTGAGGGCCGTTGATAAGTTCAACATGATCCCCATCGGGCCGTTGATTCCCTCGGCCTTCTTGGATGGGAGAGATCCCACTGATACTACATTTGGCGGTGACATCTTCCGCCTCTCCAATGGTTGCCATGAATGGTTGGACTCGAAGCCAGATATGTCGGTGGTTTATGTCTCCTTTGGTAGTTTTTGTGTGTTACCCAAGGCGCAAATGGAGGAACTTGCACGTGCGTTATTAGATTGTGGAAGTCCTTTCCTATGGGTCATTAGAGAAAAAGAAAAGTCACAGGTTGAAGGAAAAGAAGAACAAGAGGAGCTAAGCTGCAGAGAGGAATTGGAACAGAAGGGGAAGATAGTAAATTGGTGTTCTCAAGTGGAGGTTTTGTCACATCGTTCTGTGGGTTGTTTTGTAACGCACTGTGGTTGGAATTCAACCATGGAAAGCTTGGCTTCGGGGGTTCCTATGGTGGCATTTCCTCAGTGGATCGAACAGAAGACTAATGCAAAATTAATAGAAGATGTGTGGAAGACAGGGGTGAGAGTGGATAATCGGAAGAACAAGGAAGGTATAGTAGATGGGGAGGAAATTAGGAAGTGTTTGGAAGTGGTGATGGGGAGTGGAGAGACAAGAGATGAACTGAGAAAGTCTGCAAAGAAATGGAAGGGTTTGGCTAGGGAAGCTGTCAAGGAAGATGGCTCTTCGGAAAAGAATCTGAGGTCTTTTCTTGATGATGCTGGACCATAATGTATACGTATGGCTGAAAAATAAACTGGTCTATTGTAAAACCACATCCTATCGTAGACTATACAAAAAAAGCAATGGGATTATTATTTTAAATTTTAAATTTCGTAGAAATAAAATGTTGCACGGAAACCTACTGCTTACATATATAGAAACTTGACACAATAGTATAGGCTGGTAGCACATGACTAAGCATTCAGCAAGAAACTCAGAAATATTAAAATCAAACTCAATTTACTCCCATCAATAAAATTTCCTGCAGTTTTTCTAGACTGAAGTGGCTAGGCTAGCTAAAATGTTAATCATATAGAACTGTACAATATATGCACGTTCTAATGGGGAGTAGACAAGTGTCTGCAATGCAACCTCATAACTTTATAAATTCAATACAACTATGAGATGTACGATCTATCAAACCAAATAACAAAAATTGGTAGTGTCTCAACAAATTGCTCAAAACCTTACAACTTAAAGAGCTAATAACGTTGTGTATATTGACAATATATGACATCTATTTAACCATAACCAAGATTCATTGAGATTTTGATCTAATAAATATCATGCCAATAGTATTATCAACTGCATTCCCACTTTTCCCCTAAACCAATATTACAATCCAAAGAAAGGAAAAACAATAAAAAGTAAGCACCAACACAATGCAAAGCTTTCAAACATTGATCATGAGAAGTGATATTTTTCGTTGCCTGGAAAGGCTGCAAAACAGAGAAATAAAGTAGGGGAAAATAAAGTAGGGGAAAAGTTATCTCAAACAATGAGTCACTGTTTTCAGCTATATGGTTCCAACGCAGAATATGATACTTACGAAGATTCTACGCGTATCCATATCGAGACCAATATTTGTTATCATCTCTTTGATGAGTGAAACTAGTGAATCCTCTTTTTACTTTTCAGGTTTAGACGTACTAGACTTTTCTAATTTGTGTCTAGTGCACTTTGCTCTTAGACATAAGCTTCTATTTACAGTGTTAAAAAGATATGGATTTGGACTTTCTCAAAATGAGATATTTGATTTAAAATAATCTTATATCTCTTTATTTTAACAACCTTCCTGATTTAAGAAAAAAATGATTTTCAAATAATCACATGATTAATTATATTAACTAATCACATGATTTAATCCTGATATGTAGCAATAGAATCTAATTCTTATCTTGTGGACAACTTTCACATTTAAGAAGAGGATACTCTTTATATTTATATTAATTATATTCTTGGTGCTAGCAAAGAATATAATAATATTCCACTAAATCATTTATTTGATTAAATTAAATTCTCTAATTTAATTATCAAATAAATTATTTTCTTATGCAAAGATTGGAACACTTGTTTGTGTGTGACCCTGTAGGTTCAATACTAAATCGGTAGTAAATTAATCATAATTAATTTACTAATCAAGGTAGGCGTCTAGCAACACTCCTTAACGTCCGGATAGCATGAAGTAACATAATTTACATTCAAGAACCACTAGAAGAATAATGTAATATTTTCTTTCATCGTTTACAGCTCCATCTTAACTCTGTAGTATGGTATTACTGTCAAACTCTAATAAGTTAACACATTTCTTCTTTCATTCAATTGCTCTGACCAAGGTCTTAAATTATACCGTAGAGCTCAAACTCATTACCAAAAGTTGATGGATTCCTTCTTGATTAATCATTAATTCTACAAGTATTTAATTATATCCAATGTTCATTCAACTAGTGCCCTAAGACATTAGGTGTCAGGTCAAAGGAAATTATTATATTTCTTCTTGAGAATTTCCTATTGACAGCTTGAGGTAATGCTAACCATTAGAAAATTTCAATTGAGTCAGTTCAATGATGACATCCACATGTGCATCATCTATATATGTAATTTAATAAATGAGATCTATTAATCTTTATCCAATAAAGACCATCACATATATATTGATCTATCCGGATTATTGATATCCTATTTACAATAATCCTACGATCAAGAACAATTTAGATTAAAATTATAAAGGACTTATTTCTCATTATCATAATCTCTAATATGATAACAAGTCCATAATTTTAATCAAGGACCTTATTAAATAAACTATTTTATCTCTAATAATACTTCATTATTACAACTGGAATTAGTTACATGATGGATTGGGTCTTATCCCCAATAGAATATTCTGCTACCCTGGTTTCTTTCGTTTAAAGACGACAGAAAACAAAAAATTTGCAGTGGTGCAGGAGTGTGTGGGAAAAAGAACATTAGAAGTTAACTGATTGCAGTTTCTCGATGAACGAAAAATGTGCATTAAAAAGGTTATTGGCATAAACCAGAAAAATTCAGGCATAAGTGCCTGGTAAGCAATTTGGTGATGCTGAATTCATCGAATACGCATTAATGAAACAATTTGCTGAAAGTCAAACCAAAATAGAATTCAGGAACTCCTGCAGAAAGCAAGAATTCCACAACTTCAACAAAGCTTGATGCAAATTAGAGGTGGTTTTCGCAACTAGGAAGATGAACCATAAGTTTCCAAGGACGAAAGAGCAATCAAAACTTACTTAACCCTAATGGATAAAATATCATATTATTACCATGCGTACACAGGGATGAGTTGTTGTTTAAAAAGAAGGCAACTGTTGCTCATTGGCCAGGTAACAAACATTCCTCAGACATTAGTACATTACAGATTGTGTGTTAAATCTTCTTTGTAAAAGATAATACGATATTATATGGAAAAACAATGATAAAATAGTTTCTTATTGATTTCCACGTCACATATTAGACAGATTGATGAATACATTTTTTACAGAATCATGCTACATCCATTAAAAAGGATCATCCACTATTGTTATTCTCGCACCAAGTCCAAAAGTGTCGTGTTATGTGTGTGTGTGTTACGAACATCATTTTACATGTGTGTTACAATTTAGAGATTTAATTGATTTGTACTATACTGGTGGGATATTCGGCTATATGAGTAGCCGAATACCTTCCACCACAGAGAAGTCGAATACAGGTGTTCGGCCTAAATCTAGCCGAACACTTGTCTCTAAACGAACAACTACTTTTATCGCTGAATACCATTATGAGGGGTATTCGGCGCCACCCAAGCCGAATACTAAGCACAGTACTCGGACGATACAGATTCCTTCAAATGACTATTATCAAGATAAACCGGAGATTAGGAGATAATTAAACCATCTTAATCAATATGGATCAGTCATTAAAGAATGGTCATGGCCCATAAGGGTCCAGGCCCAACAAGATAAGTATAAAAGGGGGTACACCCCTCAAGGTAAAGGACTTTTGATCCTCATTTATTACTCACATTAAATGCTTTGAGCCGAAACCTGACTTGAGCGTTGGAGTGCCTTTTGCAGGTATCCCTCATCATTCGTATAGGAGGATTTGGGCATCTACAGAAGACTTTGGAGTAAGGAGTAGAAGATCACCCCAACATCCTCAGACAGGAACATTTTGGCGTCCACCGTGGGGCCCGGTAAAACTTACCCCATAGCCCCTCAAGGAATGGTTACTACCCGAAGCCATGCACACATGGACATACCTGAACCATCGATAACAGCACGTACAAGGACAACACCTCGTCGGTGAAAACATGGAGCATGTGGAAGATCAAACGTGAAATACAGAGAAATACACTAGAAGGGGGGGTTGAATAGTGTGTTTATATTTTCTTCGAAAACCTTTAACAAGAATGACGATAGTATATCTTAAGTTTTACAAGAACTTAGTGAAACAGAAAATAATGCTATCGTCCAGTGGTTCAAATGCAACAGTCCTATGAATATGCTTTTTCACTTTTTCGTTAGAACACAAGCAAAAGATTTTCGTAGATAAAATGTGTAACGAAACACTTTCGTAGTGTGTTGAAGAGATAACTTAAGAGATACGCAAGTAAGTTAGAACACGAGAGAATATAACACTTAGTTTTATACTGGTTCACTCAACTGAGCTACGTCCAGTTCTCCTTCAAAAACCTTTGAAGAGTTCTACTAATCAGTATCTGATTACTCACAAGTATTCTAACCTTGCCACTTATGGCTACAAGTATTCTTTAAGCTACTCCCGGCACACCTTTAATCTCCCCCTGAGATTAAAAACAAACCCAAGTATTCTTTAACACTAAGCCACTCCTGGCTTTCCAAACAGAATTGTTTGAGTATAGAAAGAAAGAATAACTCTCTATAGAGAGGATATTACAATAAGTACAAATACACAGAATCGCTTAGCAAAGCTAAGTGGAAAGCTCATTTTGCTTAAGTGTTGATCATCTAGTCGTTTTGACAAAGATTAAGCTGTTTATAAATTTTTCGTCAGTCTGATACATGAGCTCATTCCTCTATTTATAGGCAGCTTGGTGTAAAGTATCCGTTGTGGGATCTGTTCCTTTGCCAAGAGCGGTTCTCTCCAAAGCATATGACCGTTGTCACATTTTGACTTAGGGTGGAGAGTTAGAGGAGACAGCCGTACATGTAGCGCCTCTCCTACTTGTACTTTTTCTGCAGAGAGAAGCTTCTCTTTTCCTGTTCAATACTATTCGAAAAATCAAATAGAATGACATATTAGAATGAGAGAGAATAATCGTTGCATTACATAGAATCACCATCGAAAACGTATTGTCATATGATATTACTTTTTAAGATAGAAACTACAGTGTGGGTTATATAGTCATTGGACGCTGATTGTAGTATTCTTACAAAACACATTTGGACGCTTTTCTTATTAAAACATAAAGTCGAGGTTTGAGAGATACAATACCATTGCGGCATTGGACGACGTAAATCCTATAACACTCAAACAAGATCATTAGATACTTCAAAATTTATCCTTTAATTGTTATCATCAAAACTGAAATTCGAGGGGTTGGACATCGTCCAAGGTCTTAGAACCTAACAAAACAAATATGTCGTCGAAGTTAAGACAGCTAAGAGCCAATATATCGATGATGAGAAGGCAACACGCACAAGAGATATCAGCCCTTCAACAGGAAAACGCTAAGCTGAAAAATTTGAATCGATTGTGGAGACCCGAGGATCAAACACCAGACAAGCAACAGGAGGTTGAGTATGCAATTAACCTTAGTATCCATGGAGTAACCAATCGGCCTTCGACCTTTACTGCAAACACTCAGTCACACCACTGCAGGCATCCTTTCGTTTCTGGAATCATGGAAACCCCTCTTCCCCCAAACTGGAAGAGCCTCAGCCTAGACCGGTACGATGGTAGCACTGATCCGGATGAACACATAGACGTATATGTCACCCAAGTTAGCCTCTACACCGCCAAGGACGCCATCCTATGTAGAGTGTTCCCCACGTCCCTGAAGGGACAAGCTCTGAATTGGTTCACACGGCTCCTACCCGGTTCCATCGACAGTTTTGAGACGCTTGCGACTAGATTTGGCAACCAATTCGCAACGAGCAGACCTCATCACTTGATTTCTGTCGCACTGGTGAACATTCGTCAAAAGAAGAAGGAATCCCTTAGAATGTTCATGGAAAGGTTCAACCAAGTTGCCCTAAACATCCGAAACCTTGATCCAGCAGTAGCTATGCATCATCTCGTGACGGCCCTTAAGCCGGGGGCTTTCGTCAATAGTCTCTGTAAAAAATCGACGCTGGACATGGACGACCTCCGCCGAAGAGCAGCAAAGTACATGCAAATGGAAGAGTTGTCAGAGTACCGGAACCAAGTCCGAGCGGAAGCCAGCACAGGGAGGAAGGAGCATGAAAAAGACAATCCGGGAAAGAGTAAGGACAAGTTTCACAACGAACGGGAGTACCGTGGCTCCTGTTACACGACCTACACCCCCTTAAACACTAGTCGCTCTCGGATACTCGAACAGGCTCTGGCAACAGAAATATTGGCGGTGCCAAAGAGAGCCAACACCCCCCAAAAGCCGACTACAACAAGCAGTGCCGATACCACCGTAATAGAGGTCACTCGACCGAAGAGTGCGCAGCACTCAAAGACAAGATCGAGGACCTCATTAAGATGGGGCATCTCAAAGATTTCCTCCCCAATCCTAGAGCCGAAAGGCTACAGTTCTCGAAGTACAAAGGCGATGACAGAACTTACAGGAGAGACTTCAATTACAACCGAGAACATGACTAAAGAATCGAAAGACCAAGAAGAAGGTCCCGGGAGCGACACGAAACAAAACCATCCAAACCCCAAAAGGTCATAAATACAATTGCGGGAGGATTCGCAGGACGAGGAAACACCTCATCGCTTAGGAAAAAACATCTCCGATTGGTCCGATCAGTCAACATGACGTCGGCCATAAGCAAACTAAAAATGCCGCCCATCACATTCACCGACGTGGACTTTCAAGGGTCCAATCCCGTACAGGATGACCCAATGGACATCAGTATATACATAGCAGACTGCACAGTCCGAAAAACTTTGGTAGATCAAGGGAGTTCAGCCGACATCTTGTATTGGACTACCTTCAAGCAGCTGGATATACCAGAAGGGAAACTTATGACCTATGACGAACCCCTAGTCAGATTCCTAGGAGAGAGGGTTAACACCAGGGGGTGTATCGAGCTGGACACAACTTTCGATTACGGGAAGAAGGAATGCAAAACTATAAGAGTTAAATATATAGTATTGCACGCTAACTCCTCGTACAATATACTGCTCGGTCGTCCATCTCTGAACGCTCTCGGAGCTATAGTCTCCACTCCACACCTTGCCATGAAATTTCCTTCTTGTCGAGGCACAGTCATCACGATTCATGCTGATCAAAAGGCGGCCAGGGAGTGCTATCTGGGCAGTCTCAAAGTTACCAAACTGAAAGAAGAACAATATAGGGTGGTACATTTGATCTCGGCAGCCGAACCTTCAGTCCCAACCCTGGACTTCGATCCCCGAGCCGATGAAGGCAAGCGGGTCGAACCAAACGAGGAGATCGGTACGTTTCAGATTGGAAAAATAGCGACCCATATCACATACCACGACAGTAACTTGCCAGAAAAAGACAAGATTCAGATCCAAAATGTTGTGAAGAAAAATGCCGACCTATTTGCCTGGAGAGCCTCGGACATGCCGGGTATCGACCCGAAATTTCACTGCCACAAACTAGCAATATGTCGAGAAGCAAGGCCTGTCGCTCAGAAGAAAAGAAAAATGGGTGAAAAAAGACGAAAAGCTGTAGATGAAGAGGTAGCTAAGTTGATAACGACCCACTTCATCCGAGAAGTCAAATATACCACTTGGTTAGCCAATATGGTAAAAAAGGCGAATGACAAATGGAGAATGTGCACAGACTATATGGATCTGAACAAAGCCTGTCCAAAGGATGCATATCCACTACCAAACATTGATCGATTAGTTGACGGGACAGCCGGACACTCCTGCCTCAGTTTCTTGGATGCATATATAGGATACAATCAGATTCGAATGTACCCGCAAGATGAAGACAAAACGACCTTCATAACCGAATCAGCTAACTACTGCTACAAAGTCATGCCCTTCAGATTGAAGAATGCCGGAGCTGCATTCCAAAGGCTGATGGATAAGATTTTCCAAAGATAGCTCGGACGAAACCTGGAAGTATACCTTGATGATATGGTGGTCAAATATGCAAAGGTCGAGATGCACACAAATGACCTGGAAGAAATCTTTGCTGAAATCAGAAAACACAATATGCGTTTGAATCCCGAAAAATGTGTTTTTGGTGTACAAGGGGGGAAGTTTCTGGATTTTATGTTAACATGCCGAGGCATAGAAGCAAACCCTGATAAGTGTCAGGCTGTCATTTCAATGAGAAGCCTGAAAACACCAATGGAGGTCCAAAGGCTCACTGGAAGAATCGCCTCCCTATCGTAATTTCTACCTAGGATAGCCGAAAAGGTGAGACCCATCATGCAACTGTTGAAGGTGAACAAGAACTTTTCATGGAACCCACAATGTGAAGAGACCTTTCAAGAACTAAAGAAAACCCTTTCGGCACCACCCATACTCAAGAAACCGAATCCCTAGAAAAATCTGATACTATACATCTCAGTATCCCAAGAAGCCATTAGCGCAGTGATGGCATAAGAACATGAACAAGGTCAGGCTCCCATATATTTTATCAGTTGAGTGCTACAAGAGTCCGAGACCAGGTATCAAACAATATAGAAAACGGCTCTAGCACTAGTCAATGCCGCAAGACGCCTAAGGCAGTACTTCCAAGGCCATCAGGTGATTGTTAGAATCGATTGTCCCATTGCAAAAGTGCTAAAAAAGCCCGAGCTGACCGGAAGGATGATAGCGTGGTCCGTGAAACTATCAAAATTTGTCATCAAATACGAGCCGAGAGGCCCTATAAAAGCACAATTTTTGGCAGACTTTATCAATGAACTACACCCAACCAAGAACTTTGACGATGAGTGGTGGGTAGTGCATGTTGATGGATCTTCCAATCGAAAAGGAAGCAGAGTAGGCATCATGATAGAAGGACCAAACAAGATACGACTTGAGCAGTTTGTGAGATTCGGATTTAAAGCGTCCAATAATCAATCTGAATACGAGGCCTTATTGGCCGGACTCAGACTAGCAAAGGAAATGGGAGCTCGGAAAGTAGACTGTTGGAGCGATTCCCATATTGTAACTGAACAGATTAATGGTATTTTTCAGGTCAAAGACCCACAGTTGCTGAAGTATTACCACCTTCATGCAACTAAAACAAGAGTTCGACGAGGTCCGAGTAAAGCATGTGGCTTGAGAACACAACGATCGAGCTGATCAACTTGTCAACTTGGCCAGTACTCAAAAGTCCGGACAGCTAAGGACGTTCATTCAAGAGATATTACCAGAACCAAGTGTGACTGCCGAGGAGTGCCTGCAGATCTCGGCACCTAAAGATAATTAGATAGCCGACATCCAGCAATATCTGTCGAAAGGCACCCTTCCGGATGACAAAGGCAAAGCCAAGAAGTTGCGAATCGCGGCAGCAAGGTACGTCCTGGTCGCCGGGGAGTTATATAGAAGAGGGTTTTTCACACCATTACTCAAATGCCTTGACAAGGACCAGGCCGAATATGTCATAAGAGAACTGCACGAGGGAATATGCGGAATGCATTAGGGTGGCCGAACAATGTCCACTTGTGTACTCAGAGCAGGGTATTATTGGCCGACCCTCAAGACTGATTGTACCGAATATGTAAAAAAGTGTGACCAGTGCCAAAAACATGGTAACCTCATGCACCAGCCGGCCAACGAACTACACGCTATTTCGTCACCCTGGCCTTTCGCTATATGGGGAACCGACATCTTGGGACCTTTTCCTATAGCTAAGGGACAGTGCAAGTTCCTGATAGTAGCCATCAATTACTTCACAAAGTGGATAGAAGCCGAACCGCTAGCAACCATCACGACCCAAAATGTACAGAAGTTCTTATGGAAAAACATAATCACACGTTTCGGCATTCCTTGCGTAATCATCACCGATAACAGCTTGCAGTTTACGGACAAGAAATTAAATACCTTATTGGAAGGCCTGGGAATAAAACACAGGGTGACCTTAGTTGAGCACCCACAAACGAACGGACAAGCTGAATCTGCCAACAAAGTCATCTTGGGAGAATTGAAGAAGAGATTGGGTGCGGCTAAAGGCACATGGGCAGAAAAGATACCCGAAATCTTGTGGGTTTACCGATGCACCCCACAAACAACGATAAAAAAAACACCGTTCAGAATAGTGTATGGAACCGAAGCCATGATTCCAGTAGACGTAGGGGAACCCTCACTCCGGAAGCAACACTTTGAAGCAGCCGAAAATGAAGACTCTTTAAGACGGGAACTCGATCTGAGGAGGTACGCAACCAAGCATGCCTCAATGCCGAAGCATGCAAGTAGAGAATGACCAGAAGGTTCAACTCGAAGCTGAAACCAAGGGATTTTAAAGAAGGAGACTTAGTCCTAAGAATGCAAGGTGAGGCACGAAGAGATACCCAAGAAGGGAAGCTGGCCGCCAATTGGGATGACCCATTCAGAATTCAGCAAACCTTCAACAATGGCGCTTACAAGTTGGAAGAGCTTTCAGGAAAGGTGGTGCCGAGAACATGGAACTCGACACACCTTAAGTATTATTTTAGTTGATTATGTAATCGGGTGTTGTACTCTTTTTCCTTACTCGATTTTTATCCCTGAAAAATGTGAAAGGGTTTTTTTCGAGGAGGTTTTAACGAGGCTCACCTTTTTAAATAAATCAATGAAGCTTATCTTGCCTATCTACTATATGACTATTTTCAGCACCATTCGGATTTTCTCACAAATGGTTTCCCTCCCGAGTACTCCTACTCGGCTAAGGATGTACCATTCGGATTTTCTCACAAATGGTTTCCCTCCTGAGTACTCCTACTCGACTAAGGATGTACCATTTGAATTTTCTCACAAATGATTTCCCTCCTGAGTACTCCGACTCAGCTAAGGATGTACCATTCAGATTTTCTCACAAATGGTTTCCCTCCCGAGTACTCCTACTCGGCTAAGGATATACCATTCGGATTAACTTTACAAAAAACTCAAGCGATGATCTCCATAGTCAATAAAGGAAGAGGAATCTATTCTTACGAAGTTATAGATTGCAATTAAGTTTGCAAAAACATTCTAAGTATAAATGCATGAAACGAAGGCCGAGAGGTAAATACTATTTCATTAATAAAAAAAAAAGGTTACAAAAAATATCTTGAAAAACAAAAAATAGGCTCTAACGGCCCAAGTAACAAATGTTTCATTCGGCCGGATCCACTTGGACCACGGCATCGGCACTATCCTCCCTGTTACCAGCATCACCATCATCATTCGGAACTGACTGGTGCAGAGGATTCTCAAGAACCGTATCCTCAGGGATATCATCAATAAGAAGCAGGCGACCCTGGAAGACATCCTTGTCCATGTCAAAAACGGTGGGGTTTCGGACGTCATAGAAAAATAGCATTTGCCGAATGGCATGAAGGAACCCGGCTTCATGTTCGGCAATAATTTTATCCTGCGCTGAACCAATTATTTGCTCCTTGGCAGAGCGTTCGGCGTCACTCTCCTCTTTAGCCTGAGCCAGTAGCACCTTCAAACCCTCAATCTCTTCAGCTTGAAGTTTTGCATCCTTTTCGGCCATTAGGATCTTAGTGTTCAAGTCGTTAAGGTTGACCGAAAGGTGCTTCACCTCGTCCTTCAAACGAGCGTTGTCGTCTGCTAGAGCTATGTTGGCCTCCAGAGCTTATTGGTTAGAAGCTTGGGATTCCTTCAAACTCTTCTTCAGCTTCTCGGTCTCCTTCAACGGAGTTGTGAACATATGATAAGCAATGGCCGAAGCCCTTGCTTGAAATTCACAATAAGCCGACCAGTTGGAGGCGGCGTCAGCCTTGTTCAAGATATCCTTTTCGGCCTCGAAAATGTCGTTAGAGCTAACCATTTTCTTCGGCCGAAAATCCCTCGAGAAGAAGCCCTCGGCAGTCAATGCAGGGATAGAAGCCAGAGATCCCGAAGCCGTAAAGTCTAATGTCTGCTGTTTCAGCTTCTTCGATTTCTCCTCCTCTGAGGCCTCACGGCTTCGGTGCCTTCTCTTGTGATCCTTGTCCTTGCTTTTCTTTTCTCCCGCCGGAGGGGATAAGGTATCCACCGGACAAGGCCTCGGTGTTGGTTGCTTCACAACAGGAGAAACAGAAGCAGCACCCGAGGTGTTCCCCGCAGCCTGAGCCCTGTTCTTCCTAGCATTTTGGAAGGAAAGAACATCACCACCCGCATCGGCCATAATACCTACACCCCACAAAACACGTCGTCAGCCATAAGAACCAAGTATCAAATAACAAAATAGAAAGAACCGAGGCCTTACCACACATATCGGCTACAACAGTTGAAGAATTAAATAAGGCCACGAGCTGCCTAGCCGGAAGCTTTCGGGGGAGGGACTCAAGAAAGAGGAGGTCCTTGCGTTCCCTTTCAGTCATAATAGATTTCAGAAATTTATCATAACGCCGAGGGTTTCTCTCCCAATAAAAAGGAAATAAGGGCTTCCCATCCCTATCATAGAAATGGTTAGCCCCTATATTCGGCTTCACTACCAATTTAAAGAAGCCGATTTTGAAATTTTTGTAAGAGGTGGTAAAAGATTGGAATAAGGGCCTTTTCGGTTTCCTTATTAGGGATACCCACAAACCACTCTTAGGCCGAGTACAAAAATAATACAAAAATACACTCATCGAAGGCTCTACAAAATTAAAAATACAAAGAGCACGGAACGCCTGGATCGCGGCCCACCCGTTCGGATGCAACTGAGAGGGTGCCACGTTCAAAACCCGAAGCACCCCCATAGTAAAATCATCAAAAGGAACTTTTACATGTAGGTCGTGGAACACACAATCATACATATAAAATAAATCCCTCGGAGACGGACCCTTTCCCATAAAAACAAATTCGGCATTTGTTTCATGCCGACAACACTGTAAAGCTATAGGACACAACTCATCCTCAACAATGGAAGAAATATTGACATAATTTACAAGGTTGGAAACACTACGCTTATCATCATACCGAGACCAATAATACCCAACCTCCCCGTGTACCCATTCGTACCCCTCAAGGGTAATCGGCGGGAACACCCTTTTCCCTTGTGTAACCCGAGGCTTACGCCTCGACCTTTGGCTGGAATCATCATTCCTAACCGAATGGGACACTATGTTATCACCCACCCCCTCTCCGGCAGGAGGCAAAGAGGGGGACGGCGATGGACAAGACGAAAATAAAGACGAAGAAGCCGAAGATTCCCCACTAGCCTAGGCAGATGATCAAAGGTCAACCACCTCGGTTCCCCCGAAAAGCTTATGACCAGACGAACTCATGGTAACGATAAATGAAAGAGAAAAAGCTGAACTCTCGTACCTTGGCTAAGACGAAAAAGGAAGAAGCAAGAAAGAAGTATTTGGCCGAGAGAGAAAAATGAAGTGTTTGCTCGATTGTAAATAAGGGCTGCAAAGACGACATCCCTCATCCTATTTATAGGGCTCAAGCCCATAACGGTCCAAAGGGTTCAAGCATTGTCAACCGTTAGATTAACCATGATCTAACGGTTCATAAAAATGCAACTCCTCGATCCCATCACCTAAACGACTTTTTCAGTTATAATGGCAGGATTTGAAATGGCATAACGAGACGCGCGTTTCGAATCAAAGCCTCTTCGTCATCACTAAATACTCGAGGCTGGGGGCATGTATACCGATGGGATATTCGGCTATATGAGTAGCCAAATACCTTCCACCACAGAGAAGCCGAATACAGGTGTTCAGCCTAAATCTGGCCGAACACTTGTCTCTAAACGAACAACTACTTTTATCGCCAAATACCATTATGAGGGGTATTCGGCGCCACCCAAGCCGAATACTAAGCACAGTACTCGGACGATACAGATCCCTTTAAGTGACTATTATCAAGATAAATTGGAGATTAGGAGATAATTAAACCATCTTAATCAATATGGATCAGTCATTAAAGAATGGTCAGGGCCCATAAGGGTCCAAACCCAACAAGATAAGTATAAAATGGGGTACACCCCTCAAGGTAAAGGACTTTTGACCCTCATTTATTACTCACATTAAATGCTCTGAGCCGAAACCTGACTTGAGCGTTGGAGTGCCTTTTGCAGGTACTCCCATCATTCGTATAGGAGGATTCAGACATCTACAGAAGACCTTGAAGTAGGGAGTAGAAGATCACCCAAACATCCTCATACAGGAACACATACATTCTACTTTCTTCTAAGTTACAACTCATTTTTACCATTTTTTTTCTTTATTTCATATTTCTATATTTTTTTATCCATAAAAATTGAACTATCAGGAATTTTATAATAACTTAAGCATACTGTTTAATCAATTATACTACACTGTTTATATTTTCCTACCATTTACGAAGACACCTACTAATTAGGATTTTTTTTTTATAAATATTCTAAGAGTTAACTGGACTACGAACTTAAAAAAACAAAGCGATTTTTTTTTTCTTAGCGCTTACTAATTAGGATATTCCAAAAGAATACGATATAATATTTAAAATACGAATTCAGAAACTAATTTTTAATTTCATTAAATGTAAAAACTAATGTGTCAGGAGGAGGTGTCAAATTTAGCTTTAAAATCATTAAAATGGTATTTGGGCACAAACTTTTTAAAATGGTACTTGCACTTCTCCATGCGCATGTGAATGGTATAGATGTGTCACGTATGTAGATACTTAATGAAAAAAAAATTAAATATATATTTATTTTCTTTTCCATCTCATACTTCTTTCACATTTTTTAGTTTATTTTTCTTTTCATTTTTTATCATATCATTTATCACATTTATTATTTTTTTCCTTTATTTTTTGTTTTTATTTATCTCTTATTTTTATTCATACACTCCAAAATTGCAGTATATATTTATCACTACTCATACTTAATATATCATGTAGAATGTTTCGTTAAAATTAATATAATTAAATATAAATGGGTTAATGATTTTACTAATGTGATAGATAGTAAAAGCTGATCAGGTGCTATTTCTTTATTTTGTTGAATTCAGATATTAAATTTACAATGTTAGCAGTATGGGTGTTCACGATTTAGTTTTTTTTTTTTTATAAAAAAAGTAGTCCAAACTGAAAAAAAGTCGTTTGTAGGGAAAGTTTTTTTTAAGGGAATTTGTAGGGAAAGTTAATAAATTATTAAATTAAAACAAATTTATTATGAAATGATAACTTTGATTAATTTACAAAGTACACAAATAGTCAAGTAATAACGAAGAAATAAATTTAATTAATAAAAACGTACAGAATTTTAAATAAATAAAAAGTCAACAAATCAATTACTCATTTCATTATAATAAATATATAAAAAAACTTATACAATAAATAAATACATAAGTAAATTTATAAGAGAAAAGTAAGTATAATGACAGATAAATAAATTTAAGAAATAAATTATTACATACAAATAAATAAATAAATAACTAAATAAAACAATTACCATTAATAAATAATTACATAAATCAATAAATATATTATATATGCATAAAAAATAAAACTAACCAGTAAAGTAACCTGCTACTGCCACTAGCGAACTTGTGGGGATTAGCCACGTCGCGTGCATGTATTCGAACCAGCCTTCGCAGTGTAGGGATGACAATAGGTAGGGTCTGGGTAAGGTCTTATAGTATCCATCCTTATATCCGCGTTTAAAAAAAATATCCGTACCCGGCTCCATACCAGCGTGGGTAGCAACTTTAATTTCCATCCCCGTACCCGCTGGATACCTATATACCCATACCCACACCCACTACCCGCACTTTATTTATGTATGAAGTTAATAAACCAATAAAAAAATAGGCTTAACTGTAATTTGGATCCTCCTATTTTGTACAATCCACAATTTTAGTCATCCTATTTTAAAATAGAGACATTTAGTCATCATATTTTGCACAATCAGCAATCTTGGTCTCTCTATAGAGACATTTAGTCTTGCAGTTTTGTAAAATCCGTAATTTTGGTCCTTTCATCAAATTGAAAGCATTGACAGTTAAGAGATTAATGTTGACAGACGTGGTCCAAATATAGTGATGTGACACGAGATTATTTATTTATTTTTTAATTATTTTAAATAATGAGTAATAATTATTTGTTTATCTACGTCACTAAAACACATGTCACGTCGATTTTAACGGGTTGGGGTAATCGTGAGTCCTAAAATAGAAATCACAAGTCTTAATCATTTATTTTAAATTAGTTCTACATTATTGAAATACATGGCACATCGTAGTCAAATAAATGATATTACTTTTTTATAAAATATATTTTTCATCAATTATTCTACTCAGTATTTAAAATAATTAAAAACTAAATAAATAATCTCGTGTCACGTCATTATATTTGGACCATGTTAAGGTTAACGTTAATCTCTTAACAGTCAACGCTTTCAATTTGATGGAAGAACCAAAATTACATATTTTAGAAAATTGGGAGACTAAACGTCTCTGTTTTAAAATAGGGGGACCAAAATTGCGGATTATGCAAAATAGATGAACCAAAATTGCATTTAAGCTATAAAAATATTAATTAAAAAATTATTACAAATAAATTGAAATTCACGCTTAAATAATTCAAACTTAACATTAAAAACATTCACACTAAAAATATAAAATTATTGTAAGTTATAACATAAATCTTTTACTATTAGTGTTAGTTTATGGAAAATATAAAATTATTTTTTTACAAAAAATATATATATAACATAATTATTTATTTAAGTTATTTTAATTATATATATATATATGATAGGTACGGGACGGGGTGGGGTGGGTACTATAGTACCCGTACCCGCACCCTCAAAAAATTATGGATAAATATCCGGCTCCGGCCCCAGTCCCAATAAATGGATATTTACCTGATCCGCTTGCGAATATTTTTATGGATACCTGTAGGGTCTGGTTCACTTGCCATTCCTAGCCGTGTGAATAACGCGCTAGATCTACCATTTCGCGCCACGTGGAAAAAAGCCGTGTCACCTCTACTGCCACTAGCGGGATCTGCTATGCACCAAACGAAACTGATTTAATTATATTTTTTTAATTTTATAATAAAAAATAAATTTTAACTAATGACAAACATGTGTAGGTAAATTTTTCTTAGAAAATCTAGTCTTTCCAACTGCTCAAATTGACTAATATAGTAATATGTAGGATGTAGGATAAGGTGAAAATGAGCATAGTGAAAGGAAGTACGCTAAGATTCGTCACCTCAAACGTCACAAACAATGACAAGTCTTAGTCTATGATTAGTTGATTATTATAAATATAAATATACGTTCAGTTTTTCTTCTATTTCACTTGAATTTTATTTTTTCTCCTTATCTTTTCTTATCTTCCCCGATCCATTCTCCCATGGCCCATGCTATGGATCTGGTGGACGTTTAGTTTTTTTCCATAGTCTATTCCCGACCATAAAATCAATCATTCCAACCCATATAAGTAATTTTTTCTTAGAAAATCTAGTATTTCTAACTGCTCAAATTGACTAATATGTAGGATGTAGGATAAGGTGAAGATGAGCATAGTGAAAGGAAGTACACTGCAGATTCGTCACCTCAAACGTCACAAACAATGACAAGTCTTACTCTATGATTAGTTGATTATTATAAATATACATTCAGTTTTTCTTCTATCTCACTTGAATTTTATTTCTTATAATATTTATCATTTTTTCTCCTTTATCTTTATCTTTTCTTTTCTCCCCCCAATCCATTCTCCCGTGCTATGAGACCTGGACGTTTAGTTTTTCTCCATAGTCTATTCCGACCATAAAATCAATCATTCCAACCCATTAAGCTGCATACAGTTCAACTGAGACTCCATTAGCAAGCACAATAATATCACGCATCATTGCCACCATGTTCCGCCACCGCTTCCTCCTCGTACTGTACCCCGCACAAGGCCACATAAACCCTGCATTCCAGTTCGCTAA
The DNA here is from genome assembly GCA_026413185.1 of Pueraria montana var. lobata. Taxonomy (NCBI): domain Eukaryota; kingdom Viridiplantae; phylum Streptophyta; class Magnoliopsida; order Fabales; family Fabaceae; genus Pueraria; species Pueraria montana. Next base: position 19,731,096 of record CM048648.1, on the reverse strand, counting down.
GCGACTCGTTAATTTTGGCGCACATGTCACTGTTTCCATGACCGTCCACATGCACCGTCGCATCACCAACAAACCCACCCTCCCTCAAATCTCCTTTCTCCCCTTCTCCGACGGCTACGACGACGGTTTCACCTCTACCGATGATTACTCCCTTCACGCCTCCGAGTTTAAGCGTCGCGGTTCCGAATTCGTCACCAATCTCATCCTCTCTAACGCGCAAGAGGGTCACCCTTTCACATGTTTAGTCTACACCACGCTCCTTCCTTGGGCCGCTGAGGTGGCGCGTGGGTTTCACCTCCCAACGGCGCTACTCTGGACTCAACCGGCTACCATACTTGACATCTTCTATTATTACTTTCACGAACACGGTGACTACATCAAAGGCAAAATCAAAGAGCCCTCGCCCTCGCCCTCGTGTTTCATTCAACTGCCAGGATTGCCATTATTGCTTGCACCACGGGACCTACCTTCTTTTTTATTGGGTTTAAACCATGCTATTGACTCTCTTGCGGTTTCAATGCTTGAAGAGCAGCTTCATGATCTCGACGTGGAAGCAAAGCCCAGAATACTTGTCAACACCTTTGAAGCATTGGAACCAGAGGCTCTCAGAGCCGTTGATAAGTTCAACATGATCCCCATCGGGCCGTTGATTCCCTCGGCCTTCTTGGACGGGAAAGATCCTACTGATACTTCATTCGGCGGTGACATCTTCCGCCTCTCCAATGGTTGCAACCAATGGTTGGACTCGAAGCAAGATAAATCGGTGGTTTATGTCTCCTTTGGTAGTTTTTGTGTGTTGTCTAAGACGCAGATGGAGGAACTTGCACGTGCGTTATTAGATTGTGGAAGTCCTTTCCTATGGGTCATTAGAGAAAAAGAAAAGTCACAAGTTGAAGGAAAAGAAGAACAAGATGAACCAAGCTGCAGAGAGGAATTGGAACAGAAGGGGAAGATAGTAAATTGGTGTTCTCAAGTGGAGGTTCTCTCACATCGTTCTGTGGGTTGTTTTGTGACGCACTGTGGTTGGAATTCAACCATGGAAAGCTTGGCTTCGGGGGTTCCCATGGTGGCATTTCCTCAGTGGATCGAACAGAAGACTAATGCAAAGTTAATAGAAGATGTGTGGAAGACAGGGGTGAGAGTGGATAATGAGGTGAATGAGGAAGGGATAGTAGAAAGGGAGGAAATTAGGAAGTGTTTGGAAGTGGTGATGGGGAGTGGGGAGAAAGGAGAGGAGTTGAGAAACAATGCAAAGAAATGGAAGGGTTTGGCCATGGAAGCTGTGAAGGAAGGTGGCTCTTCGGATAAGAATCTAAGGGCTTTTCTGGATGATGTTTGCCCATAATAAATGCATATGGTTGTAACATTTACATTAGCTTGATTGTATCTGAATTTTTCTATCCATTCTCATTTGTCGATTTTTTTTTTTTTCTGATTCTTTTTCAAATACATAAGTATATATTTTCTACCATGCTTTTTCTAACACAATTCTATTCTTAATTAAAATTATAAAATAAGAGAAATATTCATTAAATAAAAAAATAAAAATGTATGATTTTTAATAAATTTAAAATTTCCAACAAATTTCAATCTTACGTAATATCTAAAACAGAAAATTATTAAAAAACAGAGAAAACAAAAAAAAGTTGTTTTCAGTGTTTCCTGTACAAATATTAGAAAACAGAAAATAAAATGAAAATAAGGTGACAGTTTTGTAATTAAAAACAGGAAATGAAAACAGAAAACAGAATTGCAAGTAAACGCCACCTAATATTCCCAACATATAATTACACCTTTTTTTCCGTCTTATTTAGCCTATTTTTTATGTTTCTCTTTCTTTTATATTACATTATTTATTATTTATTATAGATTTAATACTTATTTAATTTCTATAATTACAAAAACATTAGTTTTATTTTTATATTAAAAAATATCCTAGTTTCTTTTGGTTTACTACATATAGAGTTAGCTTGGCTATATTTATGAATATGTTAGGTTTACTTTGTTATTGTTCTAATAGTCTATGCACTGTCACTGTGTCTACTATAAAGGCCCAAGAGGTATACCTATATGTATTAGGCATTTATTTAAGCCACCTCCCATTTTTTCCCGGGACACCCCACGACCATTATTTAATCGGCTATAATGACTATTATACCCTTTACCCTTTTTAAATCCTCAGCACCCCATCAACCCTACACCTCCCTTACCCGCACCTGTCTTCGTCGGCGCACCCCATAGTTTTTCCTCGTGTAACAGCTCGCAACAAAAGTTACACCGGAGCATCTTTCTAGAAGGCGAGAGTTGTCTTCGTCGTCCTCAATCTCTCAATCTCTGCCATTGAAGCCAGGTAAGTGTTTGGTGCTTTTTTTTTTTTTTTTTTTTGTATAACGGATTGTATAATCCGTAATAGGAAATTTTGGTTGTTTTATTACGGAAAGGCAAATCCGTAACTTAACAACGTATATTACGGATTTGCTAATCCGTAATATATGTTGTTAAGTTACGGATTTGTCTTTCCGTAATACAACATGCCTTACGGATTATACAATCCGGAATAGGAAATGTGTATTACGGAATGCCGAATCCGTAATACATTATTGTATTACGGAATGGGTATTCCGTAATACATTTTCGAAAAATGAAAAAATGTTCCGGATTTGTAAATCCGTAATAAATTCAAAATATATAATTTAATTTGTAATAATTTAATTTAATTTGTAATTGTGTAATTTAATTTGTAATTATGTATTTTAATATGTAATTGTAATAATATAATTGAATTCTGGATTTATATAATTAAATTTGTAATGCGTAAGAAAGTTAACTTGTATAATTTAATATGTAATTGTATGATTTAATTTGTGATTGTATAAGTTGATATTAAAGTAAATAAAATTATAATTGTATAGGAAAATATAATGAGGGGTGTCATGGATTGGTAAAAAAAAAAAGGGAAAAGTTAAGATGCACTCATTAAGATAATATTCAAATATGTGATTGTTGTTATAGATTTTAACATGTGATTTAGTTGTGATTGTTATATAGTGGATTTTATATTTGTGCAGAAATGCCACTGACTAGAGGTGGGAGTGTCAATCGGTCTGAACGTGTGAGACCCACTGCATCTGCACGTAGGCGCCGAGCTGTTGATGTTGTTCAGCATGAGGAGAATGAGGAGATGGAGCAACATGAGGAGGCAGAAGCAGCTGATATTGGTGAGTTTGGTGGCGGGCCTGAGGACACATCAATCTTGACATTATATGCTGATCACGTAGCCCGAGATTTGTGGCAGGGATTGGTATACATCTTTCCATAATTAATTTTATTAAATAATATTAAATAATAAATGTTTTATTTTCATTGATTTATTAATTTAAATTATTTATGATTTGTAATTACTTGTAGGAACGGGGTGAGTTAAAGGTGGTATCACACGGACGTAAATTGAAACGCTTTGGGCCCCCACACGAGCAAATAATAGATATTGTGAAGGATTCTGGCTTATTCCCATTGACTGAATGTACTTATGAAACTGGAGATAAGGGATTGGTGTGTGCTTTTGTTGAGAGGTGGCATAAGGAGACCAACACATTCCATTTGCCATTCGGAGAGATGACCATCACACTTGATGATGTGTCATCTTTGCTACATATCCCCGTTATTGGAGCTTTTTATAGTTACCGTAATTTGGATGCTTCAAGTGCTAATCCCGTGCTGATGGAGTTATTAGGAGTGTCATTGAAAGATGCAGATGCAGAGACCAGGTTCACGAGAGGGGGACATGTGCGCCTAAAGTTTTTGCGAGATGTGTATGCAAATAAGTGCGCAACGATGCAATGGACGCAGGCTGCTAGAGCATACTTGTTGCATCTAGTGGGGGCTACCATATTTGCTGACAAGAGTTTCGGCGCTGTTAGCGTGAAATTCTTACCGCTTTTCCATGACCTTCAGCTGTGTGGTGGTTATGCATGGGGTGCAGCTGCACTGGTTCATATGTATGAGCATCTGGGTGATGCCTGTTTTGCTACGACAAAGCAGGTCGGCGGCTATGTTACTCTTCTACAGGTAAGTACTATTTTGGTAAACATGTTATATTTGATGTGTATTAATTATATGTATTAACCATAATTTTTGCTTAATTTTTTTTGACACAGGGATGGATCTACGAGCATTTCCCGACTATTGGGTTTAGGACAGTTGCTAAGAGATACAGTGAGTCATTACCACGATGTAGTCGTTGGGTGCCTGGGAAGTTGTTATCAGTAAACCATTATCGCTCACAGTTGGATGAGCTGACCACAGATAAAGTTTGTTGGAGGCCATATGATGAGCATCGTGTAGTTCGTCCATTTGAGTTGATATCTTTATTCTCCGGATTCATTAGATGGGGGTTTGACATGCATTTGCATTTGCCAGAGAGGGTATTGCGCCAATATGGTTATATGCAGACTATACCTCGACACCCGAATGTGTTCACAGCTGTTTATCCATCCGCAGAAGAAGTTGATGAGAGGTGGTTGCATTTTGCAAATCACTTGATCAGGCCAGTAGAGCAGGCAGTACATCCCTCAGATTGTGCCCCAGGGTACATGGAGTGGTACTTTAGGATCTCTCACCCTATTGTGGACCCATGTAATGCAGGTCTCCATCATTTAGTCCCACCGATGATACCAGCCAACAGACACGAGCCCGAGCATGTGGTAGAAGAGGCCGAATCTAGTAGCCGTGCAAATACATCTGCTGTTGTAAGTACATATGTCATTAATTTTGATCATACATTAGTAATTACTTGTGACAATAATATGTGATATGTTTGTTATGTTTCTATGTTCATAGGCTGTATGTCGTAGGATAGCTACACAGTTACAGCGTATGATTGATTTAAGGATGGTGACTGAAGGCACTGATGCCTGGGATGCTACACATGCAGCATTATTGTTAGCTCAAGGGGTCACTGAGGAAGGAAATGTTTATAACAGGAGAGGTCGTGGTGGTAGGAGAGGTCATGGTGGTCACCAAGGTCGGGCGGGGACACAATGAATAATGTTCTAATTTGTGTTTAATTTACAAAAATATTGTAATTGGACAACGGTTGTTTTAAGACATGATAATTGTAGGAACTTCATGACATTGATACGTTAACGCTTCTATGCCATTGTTAGTTTATCATCTGAATGACATGTTTAGACATTTGTTGGTACTTAAAGGCATTTATGTCATGTGCAAGTTGGTACTTAAATGATTGTATGCCATTTGTTATGTTGCTAGTACTGTTTTATGTTAATTGACACAGGTACCATTCAGTTTTGCTATGATGTCCATATTTTAGGGGAGGTTCTGGCAATTTTTTTTTGTTGTGGAAAAAGGTTAACATTTTCATAGAAATAACTAACAATCACAGTTAAGTACATTGTCTTTTAACCAATAAAACTTTATAAAGTACAAAAAACTAATCAATCTTCTGCAATGTTCACATAATCACGTGTGACCCCAATTAATTGTGTGAATTGTTGCATTCGTCCAATGTAAGGTGATACCCATGCTTTGGCAATATGATGACAATATGTAGACCACAACACATCAGCATTTGGTATCGGACATCGATCTTGCAAAAAGACCTGCATAATAATAAATACCTTCAAGTTAACATGGATATTTTATTAACAATAGTTATAACATAATGCGGGATTGTACCCTATTAAATACCTGTACAAAATGATTGCCATTTACATGGCCTAAACATATCATACGATGAACTGAGCTGTCTATGGGAGGTTGACTTCTAAGAGGGAAGAATGTGATGCTTTGTTTCAGCGATAAGAAAACAAGTATCACATTATACCTAGAAGCAATAACATATCCCATGTCTGGTATAGTCATCCATTTTTCCACAGATGCCTGTTCATAGTCAAGTTAGTCAAATGGAACTAATTATAAGACATGAAGGAGAAATTTCTGAAAGTCATGTTATATTACTGTACCATTGAAAGATGATCAACAAGCAATGATCGCTTGAGTTTCTCAAAACGCTCATAACCACCAAATATAGTGGCATACTCATCACGCCACTGACCAAGTTCTTTATGCAAATCATTACGCACTAAGGGCCAAGAGTCTTCACCCATACCTAGTAGTCCCGCAATTGCACGGTAGCCACAATGTCCATCAGCTTTGACATCAACAATATCCATTATATATGGGTGCATGATTACATTAAATTGATTGATCATGTCAGGTTTTCTCTGGCGTCTTGTTTGTTGAGATGATCTTTTGGAAGACCTTAAACTGGATGAGCTGTCATGCATAGAATGTAATGTATCCACATACTCAAAGTACGAAGGGTCACGCTTAGTTGACCTTTCCATTTTAGCTGCACGGCCCTTTTGTGAACCCTTAGTCTTCACGATCTCAGTAGGCGGACACATTGAAGTCATCTCAGGATATGCAATTTCGCGAAGTTTGGTTTTTATACTCACTTTCCCACCAATGTCAACCTCTTTAAAACGTTTAAGTATGACATCAACTTCTTCCTGCACAGACAACTCTGCATATTCCCCATTAGACCCTATGTCATTAAAGCTGAGTCTGGTCCAAAAAATATGAATTGCGTTCAGTGGTATGCTACCCACGACATACCTAGCTAGTTCACAAGCACACGGGAGACCATGTGTGGTTCTTACTATGCATCCACAACGAGCACTATCAACACCAACAAACCTCACTCGATCGAACTCATCTGCAATATGATTCAACGCATATCTTGAAACAAATCCGCGCACTCTCTTATACAAAGTCACATTGAAACTATGACCTACGACATTAATGCTATTCTCAAATGAGGCTTTTATTTCGGTATGTTGCAATATGATCAAGTTGTTCATGGCATCCCAGCAACTACACAAGTCCCCCATGCAGTTTGAAGCAACCTTTTTATGCTCCAATGCGCAGACTCAACTCTAACAACAATTAAAGTTCATGTTAGAATAATACAAGTATAATATTTGTTTGAAAATTACATTATGTATACCAAATTCACATACCTGTTGCTTGTTGTATTCCCTAAGTGCATAACTTTATCTGTCCATGCCTTTACAAATCTTTCCTTGTGAGGCAATAACCATGTATTTTTCACATAGTCGACAAAGAATGGCCATGGTGAACAAACAACTTCAAACTTCGTGACACGGTCTTCATACTCAGATTCAGTCGGACAATCCATAACACTACCCCATGCATCCATCACATGGTCCCATGCCTCTTTCGGAGTCACATATGTCTTGCACTTTGCTTTCACATTCTTGTCAATGTGAAACTTGCACAAAAGATTCGTAGACTCAGGAAAAACAATTTTCATTGCATTCATGAGGGCTATATCTCTGTCAGTCACAAACACTTGAGGCAATCCATCAAGTCTCAAAAAAAGTCCTCTAAGTCTCTCCAGTGCCCATACAAAGTTATCTTGTCGTTCAGCTTCTAAATACACAAAAGCTGCAGAAAAGGTCAATCCAGTAGGTGTCACACCAACTATCTCAAGTAATGGTAGTCTATATCTGTTTGTTTTGTATGTACTATCCATCATAAAAACAATGTTAAAGGCATTCACCAACTTCACTGCATCATGATGGGTCCAAAAAATATCTCGCATAACTTCGGATGTATCATGGATTCTATGCCAATGAATATACATATCACGCTCAAGTAGCTTCATCAAATGTTGCATTTGTGTCCTTGGGCCTCTTTCAGCATTCCGATATGCAGTCCTCGCATTATATACTTGTTTTATTGTAGTCACATTATCTTCATTATGATCTTTCAATGTGAGGAGAATATTTCTTGGTTTGATCCTGTTCTTAGTCATATCAACAAGCATTGTCTTCTCCTTAGATGTTAGACGACCCGCATATGGATGGCCAACCAATGTCTCAGCTAAATCATGATTATGAGACCCACACAATAACTTCAATGTCCATCCTTCACCATTCTTAAGTGGTATTCCTTTCAATCTAAAGGGACAATCACACTTTCTAGTCCCAGTCACTGTGCCCACTACATCTTTTTTCTTTTGCCTATACTTTTCACCCCTCTCACAACCCAACAAAACAAACGTCTTCCTTCCTGGTATCCCATTTGATGTGTCTGACCTCAAAATCACAATGACAAAACCCATGTTAAATGCAACCGCTCTAGCCCATTTTAGTAACTCATCACGAGTGGAAAAGATCTGCGTAATGTAACATACAACATCACTATGTCTATTCACCTTTCCATTTTAGTAACAATACAATTATTTCACTAACTAATTAAACAAAACAATTACCTTATCTGTGAAGTCAACATCTTTTTTAATCTCTACTCCATATTTCATCATTATATCATCATCCAATGTCTCATCAACATCCATATCTACTTCATCCGACATCTTGTTCATATAATAGTCCTCCATAAAATCTAATATTTCACAAAATTATTAGTTAATTAAATAAACACCAAAAATCATCCAAAAAATGGGATTTTTTTTAAATTTCTAACTATATTACGGATTCATCAATCCGTAATTGTATAATATACATTATCCGTAATTGTACATAGTATTACGGATTCATCAATCCGTAATTACATAAAATACATTACGGATTGCATAATCCGTAATTGTATAAAGTATTACGGATTGTACAATCCGTAATACTGTTAATACAATTACGGATTATGCAATCCGTAAACATTGTAACACATTACGGATTGTGTAATCCGTAATGTATATGCATATACATTACGGATTACACAATCCGTAATGTGTTACAATGTTTACGGATTGCATAATCCGTAATTGTATTAACAGTATTACGGATTGTACAATCCGTAATACTTTATACAATTACGGATTATGCAATCCGTAATGTATTTTATACGGATCCATCATTCCGTAGTTAAACTAAAAACAAAATTAATAACCTAACAGATCAAATTAAACACAAATCTGGAAAGGAAGGAGGACGAGGCACAAACCTATGACACCTTCTTCGCCTAAAATGGATGCTTCGAAGTTAATACATCAATCATAAACCATGAAGGCCGCAGACCCAAAAAAAAAGAACGAATGTGCGGACGAACAAGACGCTTTACTCGAAGTCGCAGAAGAACAATGAAATGGCTGCGAAGGAGAGCAGGATGCAAAGGAGACCACGATGCAATCAAGAAGAATGGGGACGAAGGAAGCAGAGCTTAACTGAGTAAGAGTAAGGTAAGGACACTACGGGAATATTAAAAATTATGGGGTGTACCGAGCAAAAAAGGAGGTGCCTTAAGTAAAAGCCTATGTATTAATTTGCAACAGACATAATTGGGCCTTCATTTTTTCGAGGTTTGTTAGTCCAGAAAATGGGGCCATGAAGAGTCTACGTACTTATAAGAAAGTTCATCATACTCAAACGGGTCTCTCTCGTTGACTTTGCTCGGGAAACCACTTATATAAATTGCCAGGATGTGTTTGATATATATATATATATATATATATATATATATATATATATATATATATATATATATGAGAAATAAGATGAATGAAAACTTGACAAAAAGAAAATGTATGAAAACAGGAAGAAAGAAATAGAATGAATGAAAATAAGTAAGAAATAGGGTGAATTTAAGAATTTTGTTGTTTGAGAGAAATAGAGAAAAAATATGAAGGAAAAAAAAAAGGAAAATGAATAAAAAATGAAGGGACAATTCCTATAATGGAATTATTCATGATGTGCAATGGAGTGTCCTTTTTGGCGTGATGCTTTATGTCATCTGGTGGTAGGGGTGTTCAAATTATTTAGTTTTGAAACTAGTTAAGGATAATTGTAACTAACTAGTTATAAAATATCTAGTTAGTTAAAACTAGTTATAAAAGTATAACTGTTTTATTCATTAAATCAAGATGTAGTTATTTGATTTATTTAACTAGTTAAAAATAATTATAGTTATAGTTAATAACCGGTTATAACTGATTTTAATAAAAGTTAATTGCCAAGGTTGAGAGGTGTGGTTCTACATAGGGGCATTCTTTCTGGTCTTCGAGTGCTTTGCCATGTGAAATTCACGTTTTGCTTCGACATTTATAAGGTAATATATAGAAGGCTATTGATTAAAAAGAAACACGTGGCTTACACTTGAGTACAAGGTCAGAATACTAAATAATATATTGGCAATATGATATAATGTACTAATAAAAACTGAAGCATGACACAAATGTAATAAAGACTAACTTTACTTAATTTTAAAATAAAACTTAATTAATTAAAAAATAAAAAAAACCAAAATTACATGCAGTTTAAATTAAAAAAACTAAAAATCCAATTAAGATTGAATTAAAAAATCCAATTAATTGTGAAAATATTTTTTAATTTTCATTTTATTTTTTATTTACAAATATTTATATAAAAAATAGTTGAATTTTTCATTATTTTTATTTCTCATTTATTTTTTTAAAACAAAACAAAAAATAAAAACAAAATAACATTGAATTAAAAATAAAAATAACATCATATTATTACAATTTTACTAATCCAAATCCCAATACTCATGTAGTTATATAACTAGTTTTAGATATAACTGGTTATATAACCGATTATATATTCATAACCGGTTATATAACTAATTTTTAAAAATAATAACTAATTATATAAAACTAGTTATAGTTATAGTTATAATAACTATTTACAATTTAGTTATTTAGTAATTATAATTATAGTTATTGAAATAACTAACTTATGAGCACCCTTATCTGGTGGTGCCTAAACACTTTTGTTTTCATGCATAGATGAAGGGAAAAGGCATTACGCATGCTGGTGCATGGAATAAAAAAGAGTCGAGAGTTTTTCTTTCCACCAATCAGGTAGCGAGTGCTCCATCCGAAATAAGGTGGAATCCTCCAGATGCAGGTCGAGTGGCAATTAACTATCGTGGGTCGGTGCACAATGTTGATCGTGAGTCTTATTGTGGAGGTGTGTGATTCGGGATGGGAATGGGTCCTTTATTCTGGGATTTGCTATGAAGTTAGGAGCAAGAACTATTCTTGGTGCTGAGCTATGCAAAAAGGACTTTCTTGTTTGCATGTTTTTTTATTTTGTTTCGGATTTTATTTGTAATGTTTTGAAGGCCAGCAAACCTTATTGGTGTTTGTCCTCCTAGAAATTTCTAGGATTTTTAATAATATATGCATTTCACCAAAAAAAAAAAATGTAAGTGCATCCCCAATAAAACAATTTATATGAGTTGCTATGCTATATATTTTATACTTCTTTGTAATGTCATATCATCTTTCTTATTTTCAGTTACTCAATCAATTTTTTTTCTAATAAAAAAAACTAACTAAAGTTTATTAACGGACCACACAATATGTCTTACTCTTTTTATATTTAATTATTCATTTCAATTTCAATTTAATTTGTATGTCAATTTTTAAATAATAAATAAATATATACTATATTTCAATTAAATGAAAACTACTTTAAAATTTAAAGTACAGAAAAAAATAATAAAGATTAAACTTATAAATAACTTCTAAAATATATGGAGAAGGAACCGCAGTGAAGCATTGAATTCTAATGTAGAGTAGAAATGCTGGAATTGTATAAGTTAAACTTGTAATGCATGGTGAAAAGCAGTGTACAGTTGACAAGAACCGTAATTTAACCTGTTTATTCTTTAAAATTAATGGTTTACTACACTAGTTGAAGACCAAAAATATTTTTTTAAAATAATGATAATTTTAAGTATTTTAGTTAATTTTGAATTCTTATCATTTTTTCTAAAAAATTAAATGTTAATAAAAAGTGATAAAAAAAATATAATTTTAATAGTTAGTCAAATAAATCATAAAATAAATAAAATAACATGCTGAATTAAAAAAAAAAAAAACCCAAAATGTTACACAAGATATATATGGTATTAATTCTCTTGAAACATTTTTTTTACATATTCTTATCCAATAACAATAGGGGGGGGGGGGGGGGGGAAGACCACCTTAAACATGATACACCACAATCGCCTTTTGTTAATTGTCTTGATGAATATATTAGAAAATAAGATAACTTTAACCAGACGTTATTAATAATATACTGTTAAAGAAAATAAACTAAAGAAAAAGGATGCTAAATGATAAAAATATTTATTATATTAAAAAAATTATTTAACATTTTACATATTTCTAGAATTTAATTTTTGAAATATTAAATGCTACCATGTGTGCAGGAGTATTTACGTAAGATTTTTTTTTAAGAAAAAAAAAAACGTGGGAGAGTGCATTTAGAATAAAGGGATTGGAAAAAGACCCTCCTAGAAGTATACGACAGCCGAAGCAGAAATTGGGATCCAAAGGTTTGGACTGTAATTAGAATTGAGAATCTGTTCGCTGGTTTATTTTTTATTTTAAAAAATAAAATAAAGAAGTGCTCGCATGACAACAAAAGTACAGTACAAATCTACAGATCCTCTGTAGATTACGATAACGAAAACTTTTTTTTTTTAAAACAAATAAGTGCTCGTCAACTAAAATAAAATAAAAGTTTAAATATTTTTTAATCCTTGTAATTTAATATTTTTTATTTTTTTTTATAATTTTTTTTTATTTTAGTCCTTACAAATTATGTTTATTTTATTTTCCGTCCTTAAAATAATTTATATAACATTTTTTTTACTATTCAAAGCATTTTTTTTATTATTCAAAGTGTTATTTATACCGTTTTAAGGACAAAAAATAAAATAAACATAATTTGCAATGACTAAAACTAAAAAAATATTTTTACAATGACTAAAAATGTATTTAAGCTTAAAATAAATAAGGTTTAATTACATTTTCAATTTATGAGGTATTACAATTGTGTGATTTTATTATCCAATTTTTAATTGTGCAAATTGAGTCATTTAAAAAAAAATTGTACAACTTTGATCCCTATACTCTGTTAGTCTTTTGTTAAATTTTTAACAAATTTTACTGATATAATATTAGATGATGACATGTTGTTAATGATAAAAAAGATGATGCATGTTGATAGTGTGACAATTAAAATCTTGTCTAACACATATGTTCACGTAGCTTACACTTTTAATCCTTCTGATTTGACAATCATGAATAACTAAAAGTATAATTAAGTCATGTTAATATATGGGTAAGGAAACATGTCAGTTGTCACTCATCATTAAGTGTTACATCAACAAAAACTATTAAAAATTTAATTGAAGATTGATGGAGGAATCAAAACTGTACAAACGCTTTACCTAGAGGATATAATTTGCACAATTGGAACATGAAGGACCCAAATCGCACTTGCAATACCTAAGGCTATATTTAGATTGTTGGTAGAGAATGAAATTGAATGAGATGGATTGGAATAGAATGAAATGAAAATGCCATTCCATTGTTTGGATATTTTATAATGGAATGGAACAAAAATTTTATTCTATTATTTGGAAGAAAAAAAACGAAATGGAATTAGTTATAACTTTTTAATTCCCTTATTCTAAATACATTATTTTTAAGAGATTAATGATTATGATCAAATTTATAAAGATAAAATAGTTATTTTACAATCTAAAAGCTTTGTTTCATCAAATACACCCCAAATTTGTGCGGAAGAAAATTAGTGTTAAACAATGAAATGGAATGGATCATGATCCATCATTTTTCATTAAGCTCCATTCCATATTTTACAAACTAAAGAGTGAAATAATTTTCCTTTATACTCCATCTCTCTCTATTCCATTCATTACTACCAAACATATCCTAAAACACCAAAAGTGAAATTAAACCAATAAAAAAGTACTAGTATTAGAGATGGAGCCAAAAGTACCAACATCAGTTTGAGACAAGCCAAAAAAGAAAAGTACCGAAACCTATAAGAGTGTAGTAAAGACAAGTCAATACACCAAAATTGCAATTTAGCCTAAATAAAAATAAGTGTGAGAAATAGAGAAAGGAAAAATAGAGTGAAATTTTGGATTATTTGGTTTGAGAAATAAAATGAAAATTGAATATAAAGTAATAAAGTTGTTTGGTTTAGATGAAAAGAGATGAGAGAAATTAAAATACACTTAAAATACTAGTTTACCCTTTTCTGTTTGACATAAGTAGTTATTCCAAGCTCAACCCATTTAATCGATTACAAGGAGTATATAATTGATTAAATGCACAGTGCAAGGGATCAAAACATGAGACTGGATAACTATTGCTAGTATATGCATATAATCTCTTAAAAAAAAGTATATGCATATAATTGCTTAAACGGTTCTTCCACCAAGTGAATTCATTGCGTTTTAGCCATTTTAACGATTATCATTTGAATATAATCGATTAAATGGTTTGATACTTTGTGTATATATGCTCGAACTTTTACATAAGCTTGTGTGAAATATAATAAGTTCCTATGTACTTTTACAAGAGCCATTTATTCCTACGTTAGTTGTGTGAAAGCCATTACACCTCTTATAAATAGTTCTATATAAGTTGCCATGGAGCAGCAACGTGAGACTTTTGTAGCAGGAACAATAATGTGAGGGTTTTTTCTGCGAAGAAGGAAGACAAATCCGTGTCTTAAGAAGGGGTAGTTTTAAATATTTTAAATATGATGCATATTTGTTTAAATTTAAAAAGATAATTATTTTTAAAATTAGATACTTATAAAAATTATTTTAAAAAAAGTTAATTTTAGAAGCAAACTTAATTTATGAAAAATAGTTTTTACTATATTTTTCTTAATTAATGGAATAGTGTATATTAACGATAATTGTAGCTATACTGGTGGGGTATTCGGCTATATGAGTAGCCGAATACCTCCCACCATAAAGCAACCGAATACAGGGGTTCGGCCTAAATCTGGCTGAGCACTTGCCCCTTACGAGCAACTGCTCATATCGTTGAATACCATCATAGGTGTGTTCGGCACCACCACAGCCGAATACTAAGTATAGCATTCGGACGGTACAATTTTCTTTAAGTGGCTATTATCAAGGTAAATTGAAGATTAGGAGATAATTAAACAACTTTAATTAATATGGACCAAGTATTAAGGAGTAGTCAGGGCCCATAAGGGTCCATGCCCAATAAGATAAGTATAAAAGGGGATGCACCCCTCAAGGTAAAGGACTTTGGACCCTCATTTATTACTCACATTAAATGCTCTAAGCCGAAACCTGACTTGAGCGTTGGAGTGCCTTTTGCAGGTACCCCCCCCACATCATTCGTATAGAAAGATTCGGACATCCACAGAAGACCCCAAAGTAAAGACCGTCTCGTTATCCACAGGCAGGAACATCTTGGCGCCCACCGTGGGGCTCAGTAAAACTTACCCCATAGCCCCTCAAGGAATGGTTACTACTTGAAGTCACGCACACATGGACATACCTGAACCATCGACAACAGCCAGGCAACAACACGTACAAGGACAGCATCTCGTCGGTGAAAACATGGAGCATGTGGAAGATCAAACGAATCTGTTGTCAGAGTTGAGACAGTTAAGAGCCGATATATCGATGATGAGAAGGCAGCACGCACAAGAAATATCGACCCTTCGACAGGAGAACGCTGAGTTGAGAAATCTGAATCGATCATGGAGACCTGAGGATCAAACACCAGACAAGCAACAAGAGGGTGAGTCTGTGGCCAATCTTAGTATCCATGGAATAACGAATCGGCCTTCGACCTTTACCGCAAACACTCAGTCACACCCCTGCAGGCATCCTTTCGTTTCTGGAATCATGGAAACCCCTCTTCCCCCAAATTGGAAGAGCCTCAGCCTAGACCGATATGATGGTAGCACCGACCCAGACGAGCACATAGACGTCTACGTCACCCAAGTTAGCCTTTACACTGCCGAAGACGCCATCCTATGCAGAGTGTTCCCCACATCCCTAAAGGGATAAGCTCTAAATTGGTTCACCCGGCTCCCACCCAGTTCCATCGATAGTTTTGAAACACTTGCAACTAGATTCGGCAACCAATTCGCAACAAGCAGACCCCATCACTTGACTTCGGTCGCACTGGTGAACATTCGGCAAGACAAGAGGGAATCCCTTAGAACATTCATGGAAAGGTTCGGCCAAGTTGCCTTGAACATTTGAAACCTGGATCTGACAGTAGCCATGCACCATCTCGTGACGGCCCTTAAGCCGGGGGCTTTCGTCAATGGCCTCTGTAAAAAATCGGCACTCGACATGGATGACCTCCGTCGAAGAGCAGCAAAATATATGCAGATGGAAGAGTTGTCAGAGTACCGAAACCAAATCTGAGCGGAAGCCAACACAGGAAGGAAGGAGCATGAAAAAGATAATCAGGGAAAGGGTAAGGACAAGTTTCACAAGGAACGAGAGTACCGTGGCTCCCGATACACCTACACCCCCTCAACACAAGCAGCTCCCGGATACTCGAACAGGCTCTGGCAATGGAGATACTGGCGGTGCCAAAGAGAGCCAACACCCCCCAAAAGCCGATTACAACAAGCAATGCCGATACCATCGCAATAGAGGTCATTCGACCGAAGAATGCGCAACACTCAAAGACAAGATCGAGGACCTCATTAAGATGGGGCATCTCAAAGATTTCCTCTGCGATCCTAGATCTGAAAGGCCCTAGTTCTCGAAGTACAAAGACAAGGTCAAAACTTATAGGAGGGACTTTAGTGACTATGGAGAGCATGACCGAAGGACCGAAATACCAAGAAGCAGGTCCCGGGAGCGACACGAAACAAAGATGTCTAAATAGAGGAACCAGCTCTTGCATCAAAGAGTGACGAAAACATTGAAAAAGAGCCGAAACTCTGTCAAAACGACTGAACGATCAACACTTAAGAAAAAAGAGCTTTCTACTTAGCTTTGCTAAGCGATTCTGTGTATTCGTGTTTATTGTAATATCCTCTCTGTGAGAGTTACTCTTTCTTTCTATACTTAAACATTTCTGTTTGGAAAGCCAGGAGTGGCTTAGTGTTAAAGAATACTTGGGTTTGTTTTAATCTCAGGGGGAGATTAAAAGTGTGCCAGGAGTGGCCTAGAGAATACTTGTAGCCAGAAGTGGCAAGGTTAGAATACTTGAGAGTAATTAGATTTTGATTAGTAGAACCCTTCAAAAGTTTTTGAAGGAGAACTGGACGTAGCTCAGTTGAGTGAACCAAAACTAAGTGTTCTATTCTCTTGCTTTCTAGCTTACTTGCATATCTCTTAAACTATCTCTTCAACATACTACGAAAGTGTTTCTTTACACATTTTATCCACGATAATCTCTTACGTGTGTTCTAACGAAAAATGAGAAAAAACAGTTTCATTGGACTGTTGCATTTGAACCGCTGGACGATAGCATAATCTTCTGTTTTACTAAGTTCTTGTAAAACTTAAGATATACTATCTTCATATTTGTTAAAGGTTTTCGAAGAAATTATAAATACACTATTCAACCCCCCTTCTAGTGTATTTCTCTGTATTTCATGAGCTACACCCGGCCGAGAGATTTGAATACGAGTGGTGGGTAGTGCACGTTGAAGGTTCGTCCAATCGAAAAGGCAGCGGAGCCGGCGTCATGCTAGAAGGACCTAACAAGATACGACTCGAACAATCTGTGAGATTCGGCTTTAAAGCGTCTAATAATCAAGCCGAGTGCGAAGCCTTACTGGCCAGACTCAGATTAGCAAAAGAAATGGGAGCTCAGAAAGTAGAATGTTGGAGCGATTCCCAGATTGCAGCCAAACAGATTAATGGTGCTTTTCAGGTCAAAGACCCACAGTTGCTAAAATACTATCACACTTTCATGCAACTAAAGCAAGAGTTTGATGAGGTCCGAGTAAAGCATTTGGCCCGAGAACACAACGACCGAGCTGATCAGCTTGCCAAGTTGGCCAATACTCAGAAGCCCGGACAACTGAGAACATTCATTCAAGAGACGTTACCGGAACCAAGTGTGGATACCAAGGAGTGCATGTAAATCTCGGCATCTAAAGATAGTTGGATAGCCGACATTCAACAATACTTGTCAAAAGACACCCTTCCAGAAGACAAAGGCGAGGCCAAGAAGCTGCGAACCGCAGTAGCAAGATACGTCCTGGTCGCCGAAGAGTTATATAGAAGAGGGTTTTCCACACCATTACTCAAATGCCTTGACAAGGACCAAGCCTATTATGTCATAAGAGAACTGCACGAGGGAATATGCAGAATGCACTCGGGTGGCCGAACAATGGCCATTCGTGTACTCAGAGCAGGATATTATTGGCCGACCCTCAAGACTGATTCTGCCGAATATGTAAAAAAGTGCAGCCAGTTTCAAAAGCATGGTTACCTTATTCACCAGCCTGTCGACGAACTTCACGTTATCTCGTCACCTTGGCCTTTCGCTATTTGGGGAACCGACATCTTGGGACCCTTTCCCATAGCTAAGGGGTAGTGCAAGTTCCTGATTGTAGCCGTCGATTGCTTCACAAAGTGGATAGAAGCTGAACCCTTAGCAACCATCACGACCCAAAATGTACAGTAGTTCTTATGGAAGAACATAATCACACGTTTCGGCATTCCTTGCGTGATTATCACCGATAACGGCCTGCAGTTTACGGACAAAAAATTAAATACCTTTTTGGAAGGCCTGGGAATAAAGCACAAAGTGACCTCGATCGAGCACCCACAAACGAACGGACAAGCTGAATCCGCCAACAAAGTCATCCTGGGAGAATTGAAGAAGAGATTGGGTGCGGCTAATGGGCCGAAGAGATATTGGAAATTTTATGGGCTTACCGGTGCACCCCGCAAACAACGATCAAAGAAACACCCTTCAGAATGGTGTATGGAATCGAAGTGATGATTCCGGTAGAAGTAGGGGAACCTTCACTCTGGAAGCAGCACTTTGAAGCAACTGAAAATGAAGACTCCTTGAGATGCGAACTCGACCTAGTTGATGAGGTACGCAACCGAGCATGCCTCAACGCCGAAGCATGCAGGCAAAGAATGACGAGAAGGTTCAACTCGAAGCTGAGACCGAGGGATTTTAAAGAAGGAGACTTAGTCCTAAGAATGCAAGGTGACGCACGAAAAAACACCCGAGAAGGGAAGCTAGCAGCCAACTGGGATGGCCCGTTTAGAATCCGGCACAGTCTTAACAATGGAGCTTACAAGTTAGAAGAACTGTCGAGAGGGGTGGTGCCGAGGACATGGAATTCGACCCACCTCAAATATTATTTCAGTTAAGTCATGTATTTGGGTGTTGAGTCATGTATTTTGGTGATGTACTCTTTTTCCTTACTCGTCGTTTTATCCCTATAAGAACGTGAAAGGGTTTTTTACCGAGAAGGTTTTAATGAGACACACCTTGATTAAATTAATGAAAAGTATCTTGTAATCGCTATTAATGCTTAAAAACATGTTTTAAGATAGCACGTAATATTTTTCTGCAAATGGTTTCCCTCCCGAGTACTCCTACTCGGCTAAGGACGCGCCATTCGGATTTCTCTGCAAATGGTTTCCCTTCCGAGTACTCATATTCAGCTAAGGACGCACCATTCGGATTTCTCTGCAAATGGTTTCCCTCCCGAGTACTCCTACTCGACTATGGACGCACCATTTGGATTTCTCTACGAATGGTTCCATTCCGAGTACTCTTACTCGGCCAAGATACACCATTCGGAATCTCTTTGAAAAAGGTGTTAATTTCTTCAAAAGAATCCGTTACTAATAAAAGGAAGAGATCTATCCTTACGAAGTTATCAATTGTAAATAAGTTCGCAAAAACATTCTAAGTGTAAATGCTGAAACGTGGGCCGAAAGGTAAATACTATTTCATTAATTACAAAAAAAGGGTTACAAAACTTCTCTTTAAAACAAAAAAGGGGCTCTAACAGCCCAAGTTACAAATGTTTCATTCAGCCGGATCCTCTTGGGCCATGGCATCGGCAGCATCTTCTCTGTTCTCCTCATTTGTTCCAGCATCACCATCACCATCCGGAGCTGACTGGTGCAGAGGATTCTCAAGAACCGCATCCTCAGGGATATGGTCAAAAGGAAGTAGGCGGCCTTGGAAGACGTCCTTATCCATGTCAAAAACGGTAGGGTTGCGGACGTCATAAAAGAACAGCATTTGCCGAACAACATGAAGGAACCCGGCTTCATGTTCGGCAATAATTTTATCTTGCACCGAACCAATAATCTGCTCCTTGGCAGAGCGTTCGGCGTCCCTCTCCTCCCTAGCCTGAGCCAGTAGCATCTTCAAACCGTCGATCTCTTCAGCTTGAAGTTTAGCATCCTTTTCGGCCATCAGGACCTTGGTCTTCAGGTCATCAAGGCCAATCGAAAGGTGCTTCACCTCATCCTTCAAACGAGCGTTGTCGTCTGCTAAAACTATGTTGGCTTCCAGAGCCTGTTGATTAGAAGCTTGGGATTCCTTCAAGCTCTTCTTTAGCTTCTCGGTCTCATTCAGCGGATTTGTGAACATGTGATAAGCAATGGCCGAAGCCTTCGCTTGAAATTCACAGTAAGCTGACCAGTTGGAGGCAGCATCAGCCTTGTTCAAAATATTCTTTCCAGCCTAAAAAATGTCACTGGAACTAACCATTTTCTTCAGCCAAAAATCCCTTGAGAAGAAGCCCTCAGTAGTCAAGGCAGGGATAGAAGCCAAGGACCCCGAAGCCGAAAGTCCAATGTCTGCTGTTTCAGCTTCTTCGCCGTTTCCTCTTCCAAGGCCTCACGGCTTCGGTGCCTTTTCTTGTGATCTTTGTCCTTGTTTTTCTTCTCTCCTGGCGGAGGGGGTAAGGTATCTATCGGACATGGCCTCGGCGTTGGTTGTTTCACAACAGAAGGAACAGAAGTAGCACCCGAGGAGTTACCCACAGCTTGAGCCCTATTCTTCTTAGTATTTAGGAAAGAAAAGACATCACCACCTGCATCGGCCATAATACCTACACCACACAAAAACACTTAGTTAATTATGTGAACTAAAATACAAGAACAACCGAAAGGTAAGAATCGAGACCTTACCACACATATCGACTAATACAGTTGAAGAATTAAATAAAGCCATGAGCTGCCTAGCAGGAAGCTTTCTGGGGAGGGACTCAAGAAAGATGAGGTCCTCGCGTTCCCTTTCGGTCATCATAGACTTCGACAGTTTGTCATAACGCCGAGGGGTTCTCTCCCAATAAAAAGGAAATAAGGGCTTCCCACCCATATCATAGAAGTGGTTAGCCTCTATATTCGGCTTTACTACCACTTTAAAGAAGCCGATTTTGAAGTTTTTGTAGGAAGTAGTAAAAGATTGAAATATGGGCCTTTTCGATTTCCTTATTAGGGACACCCATAAACCACTTATTGGCCTAGTACAAAAACAGTACAAAAATACACTCATCGAAGGCTCTACAAAATTAAAAATACAATGGGCATGAAATGCCTGGATCACGACCCACCAGTTCGGATGCAACTGAGAGGGTGCCATGTTTAAAACCCGAAGCACCACCATAGTAAAATCATCAAAAGGAATCGTTACATGCAGGTCGCGGAACACGTAATCGTACATATAAAAGAAGTCCCTCAGAGACTGACCCTTACCCATGAAAATGAATTCGGCATTTATTTCATGCCGACAACACTGTAACGTTATAGGACACAACTCGTCTTCGACGATGGAAGAAACATCTACATAGTTTACAAAATTAGACACACTACGCTTATCATCATACTGAGACCAATAGGACCCAACCTCCCCGTGTACCCATGTGTACCCATCCAGGGTAATCGATGGGAACACTCGCTTCCCTTGTGTAACCCGAGGCTTACGCCTCGGCTTTTGGCTGCAATCACTATTCTCAGCCGAATGGGATACCATGTTATCACCCACCCCCTCATGGGCAGGAGACGAAGAGGGGGACGTCGAGGGACGAGACGAAAATGAAGACGGAGAAGCCGAAGACTCCCCACTAGCCGAGGATGGTGATCGAAGATCAACCACCTCGGTTCCCCCAGAAAGCTTACAACCAGCTGAACTCATGGTAATGAAAAAAGGAATAGAAAAAGCCGAACTCTCGTACCTTGGTTGAGACGAAAAAGAAGAAATAAGAAGGAAGTATTCGGCCGAGAGCGAAATACGAAGAATTTGCTGGAATGTAAATAAGGGATGTAAATACGACATCTCTCACCCTATTTATAGGGCCCAAGCCCACAACAGTCCAAAGGATTCAAACGCTGTCAACCGTTAGATTAACCCAGATCTAACGATTCACAAAGGTGTGACGCCTCGATCCCTTCACCTAAACGGATTTTTTCAAATATAATGGCAGGATTTGAAACCACACAATGAGATGCGTGTTTCGAATTAAAGCCTCTTCGTCACGACTGGTTGCTCGAGGCTGGGGGGCATGTATACCGGTGGGGTATTCGGCTATATGAGTAGCCGAATACCTCCCACTATAAAGCAACCGAATACAGGGATTCGACCTAAATCTGGCCGAGCACTTGCCCCTTACAAGCAACTGCTCATATCGCCGAATACCATCACAGGTGTGTTTGGCACCACCACAGCCGAATACTAAGTATAGCATTCGGACAGTACAATTTCCTTTAAGCGGTTATTATCAAGGTAAACCGAAGATTAGGAGATAATTAAACAATCTTAATTCATATGGACCAAGTATTAAGGAGTAGTCAGGGCTCATAAGGGTCCAGTCCCAATAAGATAAGTATAAAAGGGGATGCACCCCTCAAGGTAAAAGACTTTGGACCCTAATTTATTACTCACATTAAATGCTCTAAGCCGAAACTTGACTTGAGCGTTGGAGTGCCTTTTGCAGATATCACCCCCCACGTCATTCGTATAGAAAGATTCGGACATCTATAGAAGATCCCAAAGTAAAGACCGTCTCGCTATCCACATACAGGAACAGTAGCCTATCTTATAATGGGTAGATTGGCCGGCTGAGCTAGCTGTTAGCAAAAAAAAAAAAAAACGAAAATTAAAAAATAATCAAAGTTATATGTAGATATTCAATCGTGGTAATGTTGCAAAAAGATTGGGTATTAGCCTAGGAAAATGCTGTTTAGTACGAACAGCGTTTCGTGAAAAAATGATGAATCAATATCATTGGTTGAGAATGTAACAAAAGGATAAGCTATAACCGCAAAACAATATTTTATAAGAGGACCCACCGTGAATGGTTAGTAATTCCCACCATTCGTATTTACTCTCGTAACAATTGGTTCGTACCAAATAGCATTACTCATTAGCCTATTAGGATTGAATATTCTTTTATTAAGTGAAAGCCAACAAACAAACTACGATACACGTGAACTGAATAGACGCGCTCTAAAACAACATCAGGAGGCACTAGGCAGGTTCCGCAAAATTAGGAATGGAAATCGATGTTGAAGCGGAAATTTCTATTAACATTAATAGGAAAAACTCTCAAAATTAGCCCCGGGAGAATTTTATATTTTTTTTGGGTAAATAAAAGTTTAAATTAGGAGAAAACACTTCTTCTTGTAAAATTACAGGGAAAACTATTAATATCAAGCGGAGATTTATAGTTCAAAAAATCTAAAAATCAAACCCAAATACAACTAGTATAAATAAAAAGTTCAACCAAATGTGCCAAACTTTGTTTGCCAGGAAAATTTTAAATATAATGATATGAAGCATATTACATTAGAAAACAACATAATTGTAGTCAAATTGACTAAGAATTGACGTGGCTATGAGAAATCATGCCACTAATTGAGCAAAGATAATATATTTGGCACTTGGTAGTCCTTACAATAGACCACTAAGTTACTAATTGAGCACTCCGTATTTTTTTAGGAATATGTTCTTAGGACACTCTAAGAGGTGTTTATAAATGGAGAGAGAAAGAAATATAAAAGAAAAAAAATAATAAATGTTCTAACGATTGATATGATGTGATATCATATAAATGTATACTCTAATTATAAATGGACATTTCAAAGTGATGTGTTACGATAAGATGATAAGAAAAAAAATATTAATTATCTAAATTATTGAAATGTCTAAAATTTACTACTCTATTCCGTATGGCTTTCGTGTGCAAATCTTTTTATAGTACAAGGCAGTTTTCTTGAATTAAATTATTTCATTTGGTCACTGAAGTAATAAATAACTAAATCATTTCTACCATGCCCGACGAACTTTTCTGTCCATCAACCCTTTTTTATTTGAGAATCGCTATGATATCAAGAGAAATTTAAGAGTTGTTATAGTATTTAGAAAAATCTAAATTTTTTATAGTTATTTTTCAGTCTATATAAATAAATGAAAAAAAAGAAAACAATTTTCACAGTGCCAAAACATTTAAATTTCAAAAAATATTGTAAAATTTCTCTTTTTATTTTTGTATTAAATCAAGACAGAGACTATACGTGAATTGAATTCTCCCACTAAGTCAACTAGCCATATATATATATATATATATATATATATATATATATATATATATATATATATATATATATATAATGTGCCATAAATATCCTTATATCCAGCTAATGGTCCATCTAGTTTTTGGAAAAATTATTAATATATAGTCTCTAGTAAGTCTCTACCGTATGTCTATGAACCTAATCAATTTTTGGAAAAATTATTACTATATAGTCTCTAACAGGTCTCTATATACCAACATGTAGGTAGTCTCAATAGTACTAGGTTTGGATCCATTAAATTAAATAAGGTTTTAAGTTTAAGTCTTGTAAATAAAAAGAGAAATCCTATCAAAAGTGATTAACTAAGTTTTTTTGATGAAGATTAGTCACTAACAAAATCGATAAATACTTTACATCAATCATGATTTATGGGGACCAAAAAAAACATAAGTCATTAGTTTCTCCATATTATTAGTGTAAAGTATCTAGTATCTTTATCAACAACACTAATATCTATTGAAAGAATTTGACTAATCATGGTAGATACATTGATAATGTAAAATAATTTTACATTGTCATTTAATTATAAATTATTTTTTTTCTTTTTAAAAAATCATAAAAAATTATTGATATGACTTTTAAGGTAATTATTATAAAAATTAACAAACTTATCATACATATTAATTTGTGATTAGATGATAATATAAAATTATATTACATTATTGGTACATAACTTTTTTTGTCATCAATTTTTACATAATATAAAACGAGGTTTTTAATTTATAGGAAAACAATTATTAACATTTAATTATATGTTAGGGAATGATTGGTGACAAGCGTGCCTAAACTAAAGAGTAAAGATGAAAAAGTAAAAGAAGGCCCCCACCCTCATCATGCACTCACGACCAAGATAAAAGGAAGTCCGAAGTCCCACGAATTTTCGTCACCTCAAACATCACATCCATGACAAATCTTAAACTAATCCGAACATAAATCAACTGCGACAAGTTGCAATGTTGCATTTGCATGCTATCCAACTGAGACTCCATTAGGCATTAGTTAGCAAGTATACAACACAATCCGCGTCATCGCACACAACACACCACCATGTTCCGCCACCGCTTCCTCCTCATCATGTACCCCGCACAGGGCCACATACACCCTGCATTCCAGTTCGCTAAGCGACTCGTCAGTTTAGGCGCACATGTCACTGTTACCACCACCGTCCACATGCACCGTCGCATCACCAACAAACCCACCCTCCCTCAAATCTCCTTTCTACCCTTCTCCGACGGCTACGACCACGGTTTCACCTCCACCGATCACTCCCTCTACAACTCAGAGTTCAAGCGTCGCGGCTCCGAGTTTGTCACCAATCTCATACTGTCCACCGCGCAAGAGGGTCACCCTTTCACTTGCTTAGTTTACACCACGCTCCTTTCTTGGGCTGCTGAGGTGGCGCGTGAGTTTCACCTCCCAACTGCGTTGCTGTGGACTCAACCAGCCACCGTACTCGACATCTTCTATTATTACTTTCACGGATACGGTGACTACCTCGATGCCAAAACTAAAGAGCCCTCGAGTTTGGTTGAAATACCAGGATTGCCATTGTTGCTTGCATCACGGGACCTACCCTCGTTTTTATTGGGTTCAAACCCAACTATTGACTCTATAGTGGTTCCAATGTTTGAAAAGCAGCTTCATAATCTTGTCGTGGAAACAAAGCCCAGAATACTTGTCAACACCTTTCAAGCATTGGAACCGGAAGCCCTCAGAGCCGTTGATAAGTTCAACATGATCCCCATCGGGCCGTTGATTCCCTCGGCTTTCTTGGATGGGAAAGATCCCACTGATACTTCATTTGGTGGTGACATCTTCCGCCTCTCGAATGGTGTCAGTGAATGGTTGGACTCAAAGCCAGAGATGTCGGTGGTTTACGTCTCGTTTGGTAGTTTGTGTGTGTTATCCAAGACGCAATTGGAGGAACTTGCACGTGCGTTATTAGATTGTGAAAGTCCTTTCCTGTGGGTTATCAGAGAAAAAGTAAAGTCACAGGAGGTTAAAGTGGAAGAAGAAGAAGAAGAGGTGCTAAGCTGCAGAGAGGAGTTGTTACTGAAGGGGAAGATAGTGACATGGTGTTCTCAAGTGGAGGTTCTTTCACATCGTTCTGTGGGTTGTTTTGTGACGCACTGTGGTTGGAATTCAACCATGGAAAGCTTGGCTTCGGGGGTTCCTATGGTGGCATTTCCTCAGTGGGTCGAACAAAAGACTAATGCAAAGTTAATAGAAGATGTGTGGAAGACGGGGGTGAGAGTGGATAAACAGGTGAATGAGGAAGGGATAGTAGAAAGGCAAGAAATTAAGAGATGTTTGGAAGTGGTGATGGGGAGTGGAGAGAAAGGAGAGGAATTGAGAAACAATGCAAAGGAATGGAAGGGTTTGGCCAGGGAAGCTGTGAAGGAAGGTGGCTCTTCCGATAAGAATCTGAGGACATTTTTGGAAGATGTTGAAGTTGGACCATAACACGCATATGGTGGAAAATGTTTGATGTACACCAATATATTATCCAACATACATGGAGAGGGGGAAAAAGTGAAAAATATAAGTTTGATAGAGTTTATAAGGTAATAGGAAAGAGGTAGAGAGAAATAATAAATATTAGTGAAATGTTTAAAATAAAAAATATTTATGTATCATTACTTGCATGTATATGGTTGGAACATCAGCTTTACCGTTTCTGAATTTTCCTATCTGTTTAAATTGTCTTTTCTATATTTGCAACACCGGGAATGAAGTAAATTTCTTCTTCATCCATCAAGATACTGCCCACGTCAAGCTAGTTAATCGTATTGTCTGAATTTAGAATATTGTCTGTATCAGTTTGAAAATAAAAAATCTCCAAATGAACAATGAATAGTAATATTGTATTACCACTATGGTGTAGTTTGATTCACATATAATTTTATCTTTTAAATACGTGGTCTAAAGTTTCTAGTATGTATGGAAAAATATTCATTAAAAGAAAACAGTTCTTTTACTGGATCTTATTAAGTTATTATCTGGAGAAGCCAACAAAATTTGTAATTCTGTGAGTGATGACAAGTTGACAACTAATGAATAAGAATAACTTTTTTTTTTTGTCAGCAAATAGAAGATATTCATTAATGAGGGTACCATTAGTCATACAAAAGTGTATCAACCAGAAACAACAGCAAAAGTATGTGAATTGGTTAGGCCATATTTATGATTGAAAAGCCATAAATAAAGACTAACCAACTGATATCTCCATTGTGTATTTGCAAATGCGTAATAGTATTATTTTTGGCAGTGGGAAAGTAGAAATCATGGGAATTATGGCTCTTATTAAAGCTATATCTCGGCAGTGGTGGAGTTATAAGACAGGTGTTAAATAAGGAATATTTTTCTCATCCTAATGCATTAACCCGCTAGAATGCATCTGTTAAGAATTTTTTGTGGTATATTTTTTGCAAAAGATCCTCTACTAATAATAACTGTTACTTTTATATTTGAAAGACTCCTTAAATTGAAATTTGGTGGATAACTTTTGGTCAGTTTATTAAAACTGTACATCTTGTACAGACTACACCAATATGTATACCTTTTTCTCATATTAATATTATATATTTTGCCTTCCAAAAAAAAAAAACTAACCCCTACATGATTGAAAAAGAGTAACTATTCCTTTCTAAGTATTTTGAGGTCGTGATTATTCGCTAATTTTCAATCATAATATCATTACTTATTCAATTTTAGTACGTAAATTCAACGCAATCTTCCATCTTACTCCACGATGATGCAATAATTTGTGCTCTACAATATTCACCCTATCCCTTATATCTTCTAGGTAGCATCCTTTAGTGTAGCAGTTCTAGAATGGTCTGTTCTCACCTATATTACAGAATTATCCTTTTATACAGACCAATGGCTCTTGAGGTAATATCTACAAATGTAGGTCAATACATTCAACTGCAAATGTAGGCCTTAGTACTTCAACATATAACAACAGTGTCATCAGTGCTCTGGCTCTGTCATAATCGGGAGTCTAGATGTTATTGCACACAGTCCAGTTGTGCGGCACGTAAAACTCGCTAGTCAAACTAGCATAATAAAGAAAGCTAGTGTTAATGGTGAATCCATCTAGAGCGTGACATGGGAAAAAATTAGTTAAAGTTGATTGTGCTAAGAGT
The DNA here is from genome assembly GCA_026413185.1 of Pueraria montana var. lobata. Taxonomy (NCBI): domain Eukaryota; kingdom Viridiplantae; phylum Streptophyta; class Magnoliopsida; order Fabales; family Fabaceae; genus Pueraria; species Pueraria montana. The sequence goes on along the minus strand of CM048648.1, from coordinate 19,702,519 downwards.
TAGTTTAACAGGTGAAAAAGAAAACTGAAATTGGTAGTACTAATAACTAGTATAACTAGAGCGAGACGTGACATGGTTAAAAAAAAAAATATAGAAATCGAAGTTGGTAGTGCTTATAGCTAGTTTAAACAAGCTTGACACGAGACATGATAAAAAAAAATAGCTAAAATTGATAATAAAACTGGAATTTTAGTGCAAATAGCTAATTAAATTTACACAAAAATTAATTATTTGAATCAATAAACATAACACACACAAACGAATTAATTATGCAGTAATCAATTAATTATTTTTATTTAATTAAATGAATAATCAATTTAAGAAATAATTAATTATGGTACTGTATTTTTTTGTTAATTATAATTATTATATTGATTACTACATAATTAATTGATCCATATGTGTTATGTTAATTGATTAAAATAATTAATTTTGTGTAAATTTAACTAGTGGCTAGCACTAAAAACAAAATCCTATGCTAGTAAATTATTAAAAAAAACTCGTATTAATATTTTGTTTATAAAAAAGATCTAAATTGGTCAGCTAGCTGTATACGAAGGAAAAAACGATTTTGTCCAAGAGTGCAAGTACCCCATTTTCTGTCCATTATTCACAGCGAGAGCCTGCACTATCTAGCTTCACGGCCACCATGCTCCACCACCGCTTTCTCCTCATAATCTACCCCGCACAAGGCCAAATAAACCCCGCTCTTCAGTTTGCGAAGCGACTCATTGCCATGGGTGCACGTGTCACTCTTCCCATCACTCTCCACATGCACCGCCGCATCACCAACACAACCACCCTCCCCGGCCTCTCCTTCGCCCCCTTCTCCGACGGCTACGATGCCGGCTTCCACGCCATCAACGGCACCGATTCCGACTACGACCTCTACGCGTCTGAACTCAAGCGTCGCGCCTCGGAGTTCGTGTCCAATCTCGTAGTCTCCAGCGCCAACGAGGGCCACCCTTTCACTTGCTTAATCTACACCTTGCTCGTTCCCTGGGCCCCAGAGGTGGCGCGTGGACTCAACCTCCCAACCGCGATGCTCTGGATCGAACCCGCCACGGTGTTGGATATCCTCTACCACTACTTTCACGGTTACGGCGATTACATAAACGACAAAACCAAAGACGCTTCTTCTTCATGTTCCATAGTGCTTCCGGGATTGTCGTTTTCGCTTTCACCCCGTGACATACCGTCGTTTTTATTGGCGTGGAAACCGAGTTTGTTGTCGTTCGTTTTTCCCTTGTTTGAAGAGCAGATTAAACAGCTTGACCTGGAAGCCAACCCCATAGTGCTGGTGAACACGTTTGAAGATTTGGAAGGAGAAGCGTTAAGGGCCGTTGATAGGATCAACATGATCCCCATCGGGCCGTTGATTCCTTCTGTGTTTTTGGATGGGAAGGACCCTCATGATACTTCCTTTGGTGGTGACCCATTCCCAGTTTCAAGTGATTACGTTGAGTGGCTTGACTCTAAGGAAGAGAAATCGGTGGTTTACGTGTCATTTGGGAGCTACTTTGAGTTGTCTAAGAGACAGACGGAGGAAATTGCACGTGCCTTATTAGGTTGTGGATATCCATTCTTGTGGGTAATTAGAGTGAAAGAGAACGAAGAGGAGGAGCTGAGTTGTAGAGAGGAGTTGGAAGAGAAGGGGAAGTTAGTGAAGTGGTGTTCTCAGGTGGAGGTTCTGTCGCATGCTTCTGTGGGTTGTTTTGTGACACACTGTGGTTGGAATTCGACCATGGAAAGCTTGGTTTCGGGGGTGCCCATGGTGGCGTTTCCTCAGTGGTCGGACCAAATGACTAATGCAAAGCTGATAGAAGATGTGTGGAAGATAGGAGTGAGGGTGGATCATGAGGTGAGTGAGGATGGCATAGTGGAAGGAGAAGAGATTAACAGATGTTTGGAAGTGGTGATGGGGAGTGGAGAAAAGGGAAGTGAACTGAGAAAGAATGCAAATAAATTGAAGGGTCTGGCCAGGGAGGCAGCGAAGGAAGGTGGTCCTTCAGAGAGGAATCTAAAGGCATTTCTTGATGGCGTTGCAGAATCGAGAATGCATGTGTTTGCCAAATAATTGAGTTGGATTCCTGTGCTTTGAGTTTTCTAGGCAATGCTGAATAAATGGGGTTCTTCTGTTTTCTTTTTTGGAAAATGATTAGATAGACATCCATATACTCCTTCCGTTCCAAATTATATGACGTTTAAGATTTTGACACAGGTATTAAGAAATGCAATTAATTTATTGAATTTCTTAGAAAATATTAGGTAATTTCCTAATATACCCTTTATCTCTCTAATTAATTACTCATAGTACACTACTCACACTAAGTATTAATTAAGGGTAGTCCTGGAAAAAGATATTTAATGCAGCATTGATTTTGTAAAACGATATCTATTTTGGAATAAATTTTTTTTCTCTAAAATGTCATATAATTTGGAACGAAAGTAGTACTATTTAATACCTAAAAAAATAAAAAAAAATAAAAGAAAGAAAAATAATGTATGACTGATATTATGATGTGATAGAAAAAAAAAATATATGTTATTATATTAATGAGATGTTTACAATGGAGAGCTGTTCATAATCATATATCACTGCTCTTTCTTTTTCTGCTTCTTTTCTTTGCCCACCAAACCTTCACAGTTCACGTGGTTAAAGGACTCCTGTCTCTGCTCTGAGTTTCCTGTCCATGGTTTCTTTTGTTTTGTTTTTCCGCTTGTTTTCTTTGCTCACAAAAACCTTTACAGTTATCATGGGAGTTGTACATCAGTGTTTTATAAGACAAAACAAATCAAATTATAAACCGTAAATGTTTAGTCCTGTGAGACAAAACAAGTCGTGGTTGTTTATAAACATTTCAAATCTCTCATAATCATAGTGGTAAATAATTACATTCAATAGGGTTGTGCATACCATTGCATTAAAAAAAAAAGGGTTGTGCATACCATAAGGCATGCATTTACGCCATTGCCATAGACTTTTTTTTTTTTTTTTTCTTACTTGTAACTATAGGTTTGGATTCCTGCGGTCAAGTTTTACACAATTAAACATGGATGCAGAGTTTGGTAGACTGAAGTGAAATGGAATGAGAGTGATTTAAGATGAAAATTTTGAATTAAAATAGAGTGTAAAAGTGTATATCTCATCCTTTTTACTGTTTATTTCACTCCTTGTTCGCTCTCTTTCACTGCAAAGAAACGGACCAATAGTCATGATCTATTTTTTCTTTTTTATAATTTATTAATTTTATAAAATTAAAAAATAAAATTAAGGGTTGAGATCTAACTTTTGTTCATCATTTGACTACAGGGGATTCACATCCTTATCGATATCATAGTTTTAAAATTGAATCAAGATTGAACTAGTAAAGACACTGGTTCAAAGTTAAATGGTCTAATCGTGGTTAAACTATAGTTGAACCAGTGGTAATAAACTTAATATTTTTTTAATATTATATAATATTTTAATTTTAAATAATAAAATAATATAAAATTATAAATTAATATAATTGACTAAATTATATGTTTTATAAGATAAAAATTAATAATAATTGACAAAATAATTGATATTCATGTGAAATCTTTAAATATGTATTTTTAATTATCTTGAAAATATTTTTTATTAAATTAAAAAATATAAAAAAGATTAAAAAAAAAAACAGTCAAAACCAATTTGATGCACTAGTTTTTTTATTGGTTTTGGACCGATTTTGATTGGTTCTCACCAATTCTGAATTGTTCTGAGTTTTTATTGGATTGGTTCTTGATTGGACCAGTTGAACCGACTAGTCGTATCCAATTTTCAAAATAATGGTTACTATGTAGACTTATAAATTGTTGACAACTATATTTGACTATCGTGTAAATTACAATGGGCAACAATGCTATAATTACACAATAATTTGATGGGCTAGTAGTTGCTTGCCATAATTAATAACATGGGGTACGTACATTGCTATAATTAGACAATCAACCTATTAGTTGGTAGTTGCTTGCCATAATTAACAAGGAAGTGCAAAAGTCAAAAGTTAAAATAATTCGTAGTTGAAGATTTGAATTTGCTGCATATGGAGAGAGAAAACCACTGTTAATTGCAATTTATACGTGATCACACTATTAATGTGTTTAAGTAAGATGAAATTTTATGAGAGTATAATTTTGTATTTTTGTGAAATAATTTTTTTGTAAATTAAAAATTATATGATATTTTTGAGACCTAAAAATTTGTTGTGTTCACTTAAGTTGAGAGAAATGGATAAGACTGAACAACATTATACTTGATAATCAATAGTCATAACTATTTATTCTAAACAGTTAAACAACCCAAATAATTTATTTTAAATAGCTATCTGAATTCATAAATGGATTCATTCATTCAATGGATTTGTTTTGTTGCCATAGGAAACACCTTAACATATAAGTTAAATATTGCTGTAAAAAAAACATATAAGTTAAATATTAGAGAAAAAAATTATGTATTGACACAATGTAAAATAATTTTATACCGTCATCCAATCACAAACTCTCATGTACTAAAAATTTGTTGATTTTTACATAATTACTTTAAAAATCATACCAATTGTGATTTATGATTAGATGATCGTGTAATACAACATCAGTGCATGACTATTAAACTCTAAATATTAACTCAAAAAGTACAAAAAATAACTACGAATTCAAAAAAATAAAAAATAGCTTAAAAATGAACCCTAGTTTCGAGGAAGTGGCATTTTTAGAAAATAATAAATTTTAAGATACATTTATAACAGTTTTTAAATAATTAAACCTAATACTAAAGGATCTAGCTCAATTGGTTGAGTAGAATGAGTAAATTATTGTAAATTTTCTAATACCTATCTTTGATTCCTATTGATAAAAAATAATAATTAAACCTAATAAATTTAAATTTAATTATTTAACCTCAATTTTTTCTAATTTCAAAAAGCATTTACATAACAAATTTTAAATTATTAAAATCTGTAAATTTGAAATTATAAAATTATTCCTATAGTTTCAAGAAAATATGTATAACATTTTAAAATTATATTATATATAACAATATTTTAAGTAATTAAATTTAATAAATTTGAATTTACTCAGTTATAACCAACTATACCCAGTTTTAAAAGAAGAAAATTGATCAAGGTGGATATACAATAATAAAGCAGTTTTGTTCTTTTAAAATAACTTATCGTAATGCTCAAAATTCAAGGACCATATGTGATTAAAGAAGAGACTCATTTAAAGACTTAAAATATTAGAAGTAGATTGATATTAAATAATAATTTTTTTTTACAAATTTGAAAAAGAAAAGCTCAAGAAAAAAAGAGTTAAGAAAAACTTACCTGTCAATACTATCAATTATTAATTTGACAGGCTTTAATCCCAAATTGAAAGTAAACTCTATCAAATAACCCAAGTTTTAAAAGAGCAATTGTAAAGTTGTAGAAATTAGAATTTAAATAGGAAGACTGCTTAAAAGCACTCTTGATATTTCCATCACCATCAATGCTAATTGGTTTTCAAAATGGAGACTTCTAGCATTTCCTAGGGTGCTGTGGTCCAAACAATTGTCCATTTGTATGATGCGCACCTCTTATCCATTGGTCTAACATAATAATTGATATCATTAATTATCATACAGTATTCTAAGCCTTATGAATTATGTTAAGCATGTCTGACTCTTTTTTATAAGCAACATTTGTCGTATTTAATTAATTTCTATAACAATGCAATTTAATTTCCAAAATACTTTCAAAATGGTAGGAAATTTATTAGCACAAACATCTTTTCTTTTATTAGTTCTCAGATATATTAAAACTCTATATTTATGTTTGCATTTTAAAAGTATTTATATCGGCCGGCAAATACTCCATATTTTAAGCACAAAACTCTATATTATTACAATAATGATAACTTTAATTTTTTATTTCAAAATAAAGCATTATTAAATAAACAATTTTGATAATTATGTTATCATAAAATAAAAAGGGAAAATTCAATTATAAAAAATAAAAAGGAAATTAAAATAATAATTAAAAATCATAACTCACAGCTATCTGAATTTATAAATGGATTCATTCATTTAATGGATTGTTTTGTTACCAAAGGAATAGGAATCACCTTAACATATACTCCCTCCGTTCCAGATTATATGACGTTTTAGAGAAAAAAAATTTGTTCCAAAATAGATGACGTTTTACAAAACCAATGCTGCATTAAATATCTTTTTCCAAAACTACCCTTAATTAATACTTAGTGGGAGTAGTGTAGTATGAGTAATTAATTAGAGAGATAAAGGGTATATTAGAAAATTACCTAATATTTTCTAGAAAATTCAACACATTAATTACATTCCTTAATACTTGTGCCAAAACCTTAAACGTCATATAAATTGGAACGGAGGGAGTAAAAGTTAAATATTGACACAAAAAGTAAAAAATAATTAAGAATTAAAAAAATAAAAATTAGCTTAAAAAATGAAGCCTTTACGGTAGAGTATTTTGGAGAAGACAGAAGAAAGCAATTAAGAATTTTAGGAGAGGGCTAAATTGTATGCCCCTAGCGTAAAAAAAAATAAAACTTAACGGAAAACATCCAACGTCAAAGATGAGTACCTTTCAATTATTCAAGTATTAATATTATCACTTCAGTACAAAAGTTTTACAGACATGGGAACAAATTTTACATAGAAAAACCCAAGAAAAAAAATATCTATCAAATAAGCAATTCGACAGCCTTTAACCCTAATTTAAAATAAACTTTGTTAAATAACCTAAAAAAAAGATGAATCAAAAGTTAGTCAAACAATATCTTCTGCTCATTACCTAAATCGTAAAAGGAAGAAAGTCCTACTGTGAGAAGACAAACTTGTGAATCAACCAATTTGAAAGAAGCAATAACAGAAAAACACAATTTGATGGAATTTAAAAATAGCAATTGTAAAGCATAAGAAATCAGACTTTAAATAAGAAGAGAATAAAGAAACACCTCTTGATATTTTCATTTCCCATTTCCTATAATAGTGTGTGTTATTGAAACTCATCATTAATGTTATTTGGTCTTACAAATGGATTGAGACTTATAGATTTTACCATGATGCTTTGGTCTAACAAAAGTAATTGACCATTTGTATTCTATGCACCTCTTGCTTATGAGTTTAAAATAATTAATTAGTATCATTAATTATCACAACATTTTAAGTCATTATCACAGTAAGTCTGTCTGACTCTCTTTCTCATGTAGTACTACATTTACTATAGTTAATGAATTCAATCCTTAATTAATTCACATAGTAGTACAATTAAATTTCCAAAATACCATCAAAATGGGTGGAAAATTAGTTAGTACAAACATCCTTACTTTTATATATTAAAAATTGAATAATTTGATTTGAAAAAAAAAACTCAATTAAAAAAGATTTGTCAGTTTTAACGATTTTATCCTACTCATTATTAATAAAGATAATTAGTACAACTTTAAAACAAAATAACCATTAAAAATTAAAGCACTATGTTCAAAGCATGATACAAAGAAGTATACAAAATTCAAAACATTATGTTCAATAGTATCCCATCTTATCACGTTAATTTTTGGAGAACTAAACAAATATAAATATGAATATTTTTCTACAAAACAAACATGATATCATTTCTTTAGTATTTTGTGACTTATTTTTTGGAATAAACTATTTTGAAAATTCTACTTATTGAAGATGGTAAGTGGAACTTCAAAAAAATTATAGTTTACATATAAAAAAAATTAAGATAACAAATAAATGAATGACCTTTTATATATAAAAAAATATTTTAAAGACTTGTATAGTAGCCTACAAATTTTAAGAGACAAATTAAGCAGTAACAAAGGTTATTTGAGATATTATTATATACTATTATTTAGAAATATTATTATTGTTATTATTGTTAAATTTAATCTTGATATGAAAAAAAGTCAATAAAAAAATATGTCACTTTTATTAATTTTATCCTGCTCATTATTAATACAAATAGTTAGTAGAAATTAGAAATAAAATAAAAATTCAAAGCATTTGCATGCTGACGCAAGTGGCATGATGTTCCGGCGAATTTAGTGTGTGTTTGTTGTTTTCTTTTCTTTTTACCTCTTGTAACCGAAAAAAAAATCAATAAAAAAGTATCACACCTTATAACTCTAATTATTATGGATACAAACTACAAAGGGAAGCAAAGATAAAAGTGCAAGATTTAAAACCTTTAATATTTTAATTTTTTTTAGATATTTAAAACCTTTAACTGCAACCTTTAAAACCAACTACAAATTCAAGAATCCACTAAAGAGAAATAATTAACACGTTGCTTTTTGGATAACTAAATAAATATAAACATTTTTCTACAAAACAAACATGATATTTTTCAACTCAAGACACATGCTAGTTTGCCCGTGGTACCCCACGGTCCGTTTTTGGTGTCCGTGGTACATTATCGACCCACGGTGCAATTTATGTGTCAAAATAAGACTTTGAAATTTTGGTGTCCCATGATCCTTGGTGTATTCTTATGCATAAAAAATCATAATGCTCGGAGCACTGTTCAGTTTTGAGGTCCGTGGTTCTCCGTTGTCCATTTTTGATATTTTTGGTACCATCAAAAATGGAGAAAAAATAAATATAAAAGGAAAACCTATAAAAAGAAGTAAAAACTACAAAGAAAATTAAATAACTATTGCTTTGCTCTTTTTTTGGTTACCATGTTATTGGTACGAAGAAGTATCCACCGACTTTGTCGATGACTAATCTCCGTCGGGGAACCTGATTGGCCACCTTTAATGGGATTCTCCCCTCCCAACCACGTTTTTTTCATCCACAAGGCTCGAATCCGAGACCTTGCTTAAGGGGACCGAGCCCAACACCACTTGGACCAACGACTTGTTGGTACTATTACTTTGCTCTATTTACTTACTTTTATTTTTTTCTTTTTATTTTGAAGTAATTTCCAACTTACCAAATCCCCTCGCAGTTTCATGCAATTAAGCTTGTAACATTCCAAGCACCCAATGAATATCCAATGTCACCTCCCTTTGCATGGTAGCATCCCTTAAAGATAAAAGGCAATGACACGCATTAACAATCTCGAATGTGCATGCCTAATAGTAGTGGTAGCTACTTTATGAGGCTGAGGAACCATATGGTGAAATATAAAATTATTCCTCATATGCCATATTTCATCTACCACCGTGATAGCAAATAAGGTTGCCCAATGCTTATTTTATAAGCTGTTATGATATCATTTTTCCATTTGTCAAGACACAAATTGCATCTTTTAGAACTGGAAAAGACACACATGATTGTTACCACAAAATATTAATGAACTTGAAAATTATCTCTTGATAGGAAGAGAAAAACCTCCTCGATCTGTCTTTAAATAGGAAAAGAATGCCTCTTGATATTTCCATCTTCGATTTACAATTAATGCAAAATGAGAATGAAGAGTTGCACATTTACTGAGGAGTGAAAAGAGTTTAAGATTCCAATTTTCATATTCCATTCACCGTTCAATCAGAGGAGTGTAGTAATTAATTGTTTCAATGTTAGTTTAAAGTTTCAATATGGAGAGGTATTATTTTGCACATTTGTTGAGGAGTTTAATATTTTCATTAACTTTTTTTTTAATTTCATTTTTAGGTTCAATTAATTATTAGACTTGATAGTTAATTTACAATTGTACCCTCAACTTGGGCACAAAAATGGTTACCCTAGACTTCCTTCCTTTTATAAATTAAGATAGCTAACAAGTGAGTGGAAGATTAGTTAGATGTTAAATAGAAATTATACAAAAAAAAATCGATAAATAATTGTTTTAAGTAAAATATGTTGAAACAAAAGATATTTGAAGCGTCTAGTTTCTAAAAGGTTTTAATGATAACAAAAATGATTAAAAACTATGATTGAAGGACACATTCATCTAACAGTGTGTTTTATGTGCATAAATGTATAGATAAGTATTTTTGGACTGTGTTCATGTATAAATTGCTAAGTTTTTAGTGTCTTTTATAAATTTTGCTTTTAAATGCTCATTAATTGTTTTTGAACTAATAAGTTTAGCAACATATTTGTGACTAATATTATTTTTCATAATGAATGTCAAATACATGTTTTAAAAAGTCACGAGCATCCAATATCGTTTCTATAACATATTCCAATACTTGTTTCTTAAAACAATAATCGTCCAATCTTTCTTTGAGATTTAGTGGAGAAATCATTCTAGTAAAGAGACTGCACGTAGCTCCTTGAGTTTAAGAGTGAACCAGGATGAATTCTTGCGTTTACTATCTCTTGTGAAGCTTGTTTATATTAATTTGTTAAACTTTTTGTTTCAATTATTTTCACATGTATGAAAAAGTTATCAAAGTTGTATTAAACACAATTCCACCCTCTCCTTGTGTTTAACTTGTTTATTTCAAAATTATAGGAGAGGTAGGTAGTTCTAATTACAGTTTTATATTAAAAAAAAAAGTATTATTTATTCTCTCTTTATATATATAATATTTCCACCACTTCAATTTTTTCAATTCTCATTCTTTTCATCCTTCATGTTCTTTCGAAGACTTGAGGTGAATTATCAACTTAAATAATTGATATTAAATTTGTTTGATCAAAGGTGAATTGATCTTTTAAGTTTTAATGACAATAAACAAAAATATTAGACTATATGCGTATGATAAAGACAATTACTAAAAGTTGATTCTGTGATGAAGATTGTTTGTCAAGATGTCTTCTAGCTTCGTCATAAGGAGATTCCGTTTTATGCAGAAGAACAACTTGTGGAGTATGAGTTCTAGATTATGATACTACCTCCGTCCCTTTTTATACTACAAGAATATGGTGTAATAGAGTGGAACACTTAGTGTCGATCTCGATATAGATACTACTAACATTCGCTTGATCGACACTAAGTGGATGCCACTTTCGAAATCTTTTTTTTCCCCGTTAATTCTTTAAATACAAAACTATTGAGTCATAAGACGAATCAGTATAACATCCTCATTTTTAATTGGTCTATTTTCGTTTTATTAATAATTTAATATTGATTCATACTATTGTGATCAAAATTTTCTGTTCTACTTAATCGTGAATTTTTAATAATTATTTCGGACCAAAGTCCGGAAAACTATTAAAACAACGATTGAGTATATAATTGTTTGTATTTATGGTATATATGAGAAAAAGTCTCAAATAATTACGAAATAATTATTTGAACTTGAAATCATGTTTTATAGGTTTAAATATGTTTTATAGGTTTAAATATGTTTTATATGAGTGAATACTCAAGATGTTGAATTTTTAATCAAATTGAAACAATGATGCAAAATCAACAAAAATGATGTGAACAGTAAAAACATAGGTGCAAAAAGTAATTCGAGGAGTGAACAGTGCTAATGAACAGTACTTCAATCATGGAAAGCTGTGAACAATGTCGTAAAATGCTTAAAGTGTACTGTTGATAAGTCAGTCAGTATAGGATTAATATCAAAACTTGATGAAACTGATAAAGTCAGTTCATTTTTAAGTCACACATATAAAAATATAATTTCTAGTAAAGTTTGAAAATTTATAGATCTAAATCAAAATTACTGTGAATTATTTGAAAATTATTATAAAAATTTAATTTTTAGTTATGATAATTAATAATGGACATAAATTAAGTTTACTAAAAAGTTTCAATTAAAAATAAAATTGTTTGATCAAAAAGTTAAAAAATTTAAGCGTATAAATTTATACTGGCAGTATAAGAAAATGTAAAACTTTATTCCTCTCGTGTAGGTGGAGCTACCCAATCACGTGCCCATTTCACCTACTTCATCTACCCTTACTCAAGTAAAAAAAAAAAAAAAAACTTACGAACATCTATAAAAGGAGGCTGGTCGTTCACTGCATCTCACGATCTCACTTTGCCGATTTCTCTAGTTATTTTTCAATTTTTATTCAATTTTGCTTATCACACCCCCAAAACTACCTTCTTTAACCATCAAGAAGCAATCTTGTTTCATCTTCCTCTCCTCTTTGCTGTGAACGAAACTCACTTCCTAGGTAAGGGGGGAGTGAGACCTTGATTCTCTTGTTACTCTTTCTTATTTTCGTACTTTATATTTTATAAGTTTTACCTTTGATTATTTTTCTGCACCACTTTAAATTCTTATTTACTTTTTCTGCTATATTTCTATTATTTGTGAATTTTCTTGTTATTGGAACTGTTACAAGTGTCCCTCTTTTAGAGGAGACCATGCCCAATTTTTGTTATAATTTTTCTTCTTATTGTTCTTTCCAGTACACGTTCCTATTCTTATAATAAGAAGGAACAAACATAAACTGACACAAAACAAAACAATATATAACTATGTTCCAGCGTTTTGACCCGGACACCAGTCACTATTTTATGAATATCTCAAGTTATACTTAACGAAATCATGTGAAACCAGTTTTAAATGAAAATAGACTTAAAAATATACAACTTTACTTTTGGAATCACTACAAAATATGCTAAAATGAATTATATATTCCAGTTACAAGTTGAACCACCTGTTCTGAACTTTCTGAAAAATTTCCATTATGTTGGAAATTACTGGGACAAATATGGACGGTTTTCTGGAAAAAATAAAAATATCATGATGTCTATACATGTCTTATAGATCTCCCATAAAAATTTCATAACAAAATAAGTTCGTTTACTATTTTTATAAAATCGAAAAAGTCTACTAGATGGTTCAAAGTTTTCTGAAAATTTTAAAAAGTTTATCTCTTCAACTTTTGATTTCACTGGAAACGAGAATATAGAAAAAATTTAGAAAAAATTATATATATGTTGTAAGATTATGATGAGAATTTATTTTCTTTGTATTAAACTGAGTTTTTAAAATTAGTAGAGTAAGATCCGAAGTATGCTCTGTGGTTGCAGTTTCATCTGATCTTCCACACCAGAAAAAGGATTTTTTTCTACGAAGTTTTTGAACATAATCTATGAAAATTCTAAGTATGCTCTGTGGTTGCGGTATAATCTGATCTTCCAAACCAGAAAGGAATTTCTAAATATTAAAAATCTATTTATGCTTGTACCAGAAATACTTATAGTAAGTTAGAAAGTTGTTTCTCTTTACAATTTAAATTAAGGGATTAGACAAAGAAAAAGATAAAGCAAATAAATTTAACTTGATAAGTTTTAAATAAGATTTTAATACAAATAATGATTAGTTAATTATTAGATTAATGATTAGAAAAGTATCTACTGTCTTGCTTAAATACCTTGTGATATTACATAAATCTTTATATACTTAATATGTGATAAGATGCTTTGATGTATTGACATGACATGATGATTGTACTCTGACAATGTTATTTATCTGTCTGTAAGACTTGTGTTGTTACTCTGTACTGGTACTCAGTGAATGAGACCAGTGATATTAGATGTGATATAGTGAATGGTGATGTATATTAGTTATATACTATTGTGTGATGAGTAAAGGGACAGAGATGTTATGTCAAATGATGATGAGTAAAGTGACTTGTGAGTACTCTAGTGTGAGTACTATTAAAAGAGGAACATGCAACGGCATGTTGCCTATAGTGGAAGACACAGCCTGGCAAGCTGAGGAGTGAAAGGCAGGGACTCACTGACGGAAGTCTAGGGGGTACGGTGTCGAGTGATGAAGTAACTAAAGGCCAGGAGAGCACCCTGTGTCGGGGACTTCATCTGACCAAGCTTGGCAACCCCAACAACTGCTTAGCATTCCATTGATTGGTGCGAGAGTACGCCTGAGTTATATAGGACTGTGGATGTCCTAAATTGAGATAATATGAGTTAATCTAGGGAAGATGAAGGTTTTTGCCATAGGGTTAAGGCGTATGTACTCCCAATCACTTCCAGTCGGGGAGTATGGATCCATACTGCGTCTAGAGGTTTGAGTTGTTAGGAGTTGGGACGTTATGATTAGATAAATACTAGGTTCCCCGCTATTATTAAATGACGGTAGTTTATACCGTTAGTAATACCTATATATATATTAGAATCAAGTCTCACTCCTCTTTCTTTCTTTACTGTATGTACTTGCTGGTTGGATACTTAAAGATGATGGTCAAGCCTAGTGATCAAGTTCCTTGTTGACGTGGTCATTTCAGAGATTGCGAAGACTAAGAAGAGATACTAGAAGATACGAAATCTAAAGGCTAGTGTTATTTACGTTTATGTTTTGGGTTAGTGTAGAACTTGTTCACTGCTCTGACTAGGATATTACATGTATGGGTTAGGAATAACTAATACTTGATTTCCCTGTATCTGTTAAACTCTATGTATAATACTATATCATGAACTGATGTTTAATTTCATAAGGAAATAGTTCTTTATATAATATTTATGCCTTTATTATTTCATCTTATCTAAATATGTTTAAAAAAAAAAATTTACCCTCATTTTTATAAATATTAAAACAAATACAAATACTAGTGTGGATTGTGTCTAATGTAACGGGGTGTTACAATCAGGACCCTCAATTATTTTGATTATATGCAAAACAAATATTAAGTAAAAAGATTGCATCTTATAAATGCCAACAGATGAAAATGTTGTATCTGCGTCTGTAAGATACAGATGATACGCAGACAAACGCTATAGTCTGAAGAAGCATTTAAAGGCATAGTAAATGCACTATCGTTTAGTTATCTATTTTGCAGGGAATGTTCATAGAACATCCTCCTAGGATCTGTCGAAGTGCATAAAAGGGAATAAAAAGAAGAATCAGAGTTTCTGAAGCTTCCCACGCCTCAAAAGACGCGCTACAGCTAACAATTAGTACTTGTCTGAGCAAGCAATGTGACCACTGCAGCAGAAGGATTTGGAGTGTATCTCAAGAAAGATAAGTAGAATGCTTCATCAGCTCAGAATGACTAGTTGGTGACAAGCATTTGATGCTCGCACTAAATGCCCTTAACCACCCTCCTTCATACGATGGTCAGACGCAAAAAAAAAGATCATTTAGAGACAACGGTTAATTCCTCAGCAAGTGTATATATAGAAGAAGATTTGAAATGCTAAACATACATGAACTAAAGTCTGCACGCCCTTTGTAAAAACAAATCCAGTGATTTGTTTTAGAGCCAGAAGTGGCTTGGTAGTAAAGAATACTTGGATTTTAGCTTGGAGAGGCTAAGTGTGAAATACTACTTGGGTGAGCCAGAAGTGGCAGTGAAAAATACTTGTAACTTGTGATAAGTTATTGGAACTTGGTGGTTTGCCAAGAACTGGACGTAGTCTCGGGGTGAGACGAACCAGTATAAACTCTTGTGTTGTGTTTCTTTGTCTTATATATCTTATAACTACTTCGAACTGACTTTGGGTTGTGATTAAAACCTGTTCCGTTTAAAAGACTTTCATCTGTTGAGTTATCGTCTGTTGAAACGTTTTTCTTAAAACTTCTATTTCTGATCAGACACTACACTCTGTTAATAAAAGTTTGCAAAAAAATTTATAAATCACAATGCAACCCCTTTTCTTATGACTTTTGCCTTTACAGTTTGGTATCAGAGCTTAGCCTCTAAGGGTTGAGCACCTGACCGTATCTAGAGGAAAAGATCCAGATGGCCAGTCACAACAATCAGTTCATTCCTGAGGGAGCCTCTCTAACAAGGCCTTCAACCTTTCTTGGAGATGACTATCCTTACTGGAAAGATCGTATGGAGATGTACATCAAGTCCAATCAGTATCAACTATGGAACATCATCATAAATGGAGATATTCCCATTACAAGGCCCGAGGATCAATGGACTCAAGATGACTACAACATCCTCCAACTCAACAACAAGGCCATATATACTCTGACCTGTGCTTTAACTAGAAATGAGTACAAAAAGGTGCGTAGACTGAAATCGGCCAAGGAGATTTGGGATTCTCTCTGCACCAACTATGAAGGAACAGAAGATGTTCAACTAAGAAAAATTGCTACTCTGATCAGACACTATGAAAGTTTCTCCGTGAAAGAAGGAGAAAGTGTCGATGACATGTTTGGGAGACTTTAGGTCCTTCTCTCAAACTTGGAATCCCTTGGGCACACGTACACTAAAGCTCAGGTCAACCTGAAGATTCTTGACAGCATGCCCAAAGTGTAGGAACCCAAGACCACAGCTATCCAAGAAGCAAGGAACATGAGAACCCTATCTAGGGATGAGCTGTTAGGAGTGCTACGAGTGCATGAAGTACATCTGCACAACAGAGATCAACTACCTGCAAACAACACTAATAATTCCACTGCTATCAAAGTTGGTGAAACCAGCACCATCAAAGAAGAAAAGAAAAGAGCCCCCAAGGCCTTGAAGGTTCAAACAGAAGAATCAGACGAAAGCTCTGTTGAATCTACAGACGATGAAGTCGCTCTCATGGCAAGAAAATTCAAGCTGATGCTGAAAAAGAAAAACAAGTTCAGACAGTCCTTTAGAAAAAAAAGATTCTAGATTCAAGAAGAAAGATAAGAAGGACAGTCAAGAGATCATCTGCTTCGAGTGCAGAAAGCCTGGACACATGAAATCTGAATGTCCAAGGCTAAAGCAAAAGAAGTCCTACGGTGGCAAGAAAAAGAAGAAAAGTCTGATGGCCATATGGGACGACTCAGATAGTGAGCAAAACAGCAGCTCAGATGATGAACAAGCAAATGTATGTCTAGTGGCAGAGACAAAAGAAAAAATTGAGATATCGTTGGTAGGAAAAGGCAAGGGTTTGAGCTGGTGCCTGGACAGAAAGGTCTATGTTCCTAGACCTAAAGCCGGTTGAAGGCGGAGTAGTTGCCTTTGGAGGCATGGGAAAAGGATGCATCACAGGCATAGGTAAAGTTGGTATGTTCTCCCTAACCCCCATAGACAACGTCCTATATGTTGAAGGTCTGAGGTATAACCTACTGAGCATAAGTCAATTGTGTGACAATGGTTATATAGTCTCCTTCAACAAGGACAGATGCATAGTCAAAACAGATGATGACAAGTCTGTCTTTTCTGCCAGACGACACAACAATTTATATGAAATTGATCTATAAATCTTAGCAAGCAGAAGGTAACATGTCTGCTATCCAGAGAAGATGAAAGATGGATTTGGCATAAAAAGCTTGGGCACGTGAATTTGAAACACATTTCAAAAATTTCGAAAAAGGGTTTAGTAAGAGGATTGCCCGAGATTTCTTGGAAAACTCATCTTCTCTGTGAAGCATGTCAAAAAGGGAAACAAATTAAAACTTCTTTTAAATCTAAAAATGTTGTTTCCACCTCCAGACCATTGCAACTCTTGCATATGGATTTATTTGATCCTACTAGAACGTTGAGTCTAGGCGAAAAGAAATATAGCTTAGTTATTGTTGATGACTATTCAAGATATACATGCCATAAACATGAGTCTTTCAAAGTCAGTGAAATATTTTGTAAACGAGTTCAAAATGAAAAAGGGCTTTTGCATCTCTAGCATCAGAAGTGATCATAGAACTGAGTTTGAAAATGCTGAGTTCAAATCTTTCTGCGAAAAGAATGGAATTTTCCACAACTTCTCTTCACTGAGAACACCTCAGCAAAATGGGGTAGTTGAAAGGAAAAACCGAACTCTGCAAGAGATGGCTAGAACCATGCTCTGTGAGAACTCTTTTCCTAAACATTTTTGGACAGAGGCTGTAAACACTGCTTGTTATGTTCAAAATAGAGTATTGATCAGACCTATGATTGAAAAGACTCCCTATGAACTATGGAGAGGAAGAAGACCCAACATTGCTTACTTTCATCCTTTCGGATGTGAGTGTTACTGTTAGGTTCTAAGACCTTGGACGATGTCCAACCCCTCAGATTTCGGTTTTGATGATAACAATTAAAGGATAAATTTTGAAGTATCTAATGGTCTTGTTTGAGTGTTATAGGATCTACGTCGTCCAATGCCGCAATGATATTGTATCTCTCAAACCTCGACTTTATGTTTCAATAAGGAAAGTGTCCAGATATGTTTGTAAAAGCGTCCAATGCTTTTGTAAAAGCGAGCGTCCAATGCTCTTGTAAAAGCGAGCGTCCAATGTCGGTATAAGCTACACACTATGTTTTCTATCTTAAAATTAATATAATATAACAATACGTTTTCAATGAAGATTCTCTGCTATGCAACGATTATTCTCTCTCATTATAACATGAAAATCAATTTGAACTTTCAAATAGTATTGAACAGGAACATAGAAGCTTCTGACTGTAGAAAAAGTACAAGTAGCAGAGGCGCTACATGTACGGCTGTCTCCTCTATCTCTCCACCCCAAGTCAAAACGTGACAACGGTCACATGCTTTGGAGAGAACCGCTTTTGGCAAAGGAACAGATCCCACAACGGATACTTTATACCAAGCTTCCTATAAATAGAGGAACCAGCTCTTGCATCAAAGAGTGACGAAAACATTGAAAAAGAGCCGAAACTCTGTCAAAACGACTGGACGATCAACACTTAAGCAAAAAGAGCTTTCTACTTAGCTTTGCTAAGCGATTCTGTGTTTTCGTGTTTATTGTAATATCCTCTCTGTGAGAGTTACTCTTTCTTTCTATACTCAAACATTTCTGTTTGGAAAGCCAGGAGTGGCTTAGTGTTAAAGAATACTTGGGTTTGTTTTAATCTCAGGGGGAGATTAAAAGTGTGCTAGGAGTGGCCTAGAGAATACTTGTAGCTAGAAGTGGCAAGGTTAGAATACTTGAGAGTAATCAGATCTTGATTAGTAGAACCCTTCAAAGTTTTTGAAGGAGAACTGGACGTAGCTCAGTTAAGTGAACCAGTATAAAACTAAGTGTTCTATTCTCTCATTTTCTAGCTTACTTGCATATCTCTTAATCTATCTCTTCAACATACTACGAAAGTATTTCTTTACACATTTTATCTACGATAATCTCTTATGTGTGTTCTAACGAAAAACGAGAAAAAGCAGTTTCATTGGACTGTTGCATTTGAACCGCTGGACGATAGCATAATCTTCTGTTTTACTAAGTTCTTGTAAAACTTAAGATATACTATCTTCATATTTGTTAAAGGTTTTCGAAGAAATTATAAACACACTATTCAACCCCCCTTCTAGTGTATTTCTCTGTATTTCAGTTGGCATCAGAGCTCGGCCTCTTGGGTTGAGTACTTAGCAGTACAGAGGAAAGATCCTAAGAAAGATGGAAAACGAGGGACAAGCTGTGAACAGACCACCACTCTTCAAGGGTGTCAAATATGATTACTGGAAACAAAGAATGATAGCATTCTTTGAATCTAGCCATATTGACATGTGGGACATTGTGGAGATGGGCGACTATATTCCACTTGATGCGAACCTTATCGAAATCCCAAAGGCTATATGGACGGAGGAGCAGAAACAAAGATTTCATCTCAACTCCAGAGCTAGAAACATCATCATGTGTGCACTAAGTGAACAAGAATACAACAAGGTGCACAGTCTCAAAAGCGCAAAACAAATGTGGGACACTCTTGCGTTAACGTATGAGGGTTCCACTCAGGTAAAACGTAACAAACTCAGTCTTCTCACTCGTCAATATGAATTGTTTAGTATGGAAGAAAACGAGGACATACAAGGTATGTTTGGACGGTTTCAAACCATACTGAATGAACTTAGAGCACATGGTAAAGATTATAATAACTATGAACATATTGACAAAATTCTAAAAAGTTTGCCTAGGCAATGGAGACCACAGGTTACAGCCTTGAGAACAAAAAAGGAACTGGACGATATGTCCCTAGAAGAACTCGTGGGAACTCTCAAAGTGCATGAACTAGAACTGCATCAAGATGGTGATAGCAAGAAAAACAAGTCTCTGGCGCTCAGCGTCCAGAAGCAAAGGAAAGCATCATCGTCCAAAGCAATGCAAGCTGAAACATCATCAGACGAACAATATGAAAATGATGACTCAGACGAGAATGATGAACTATCCTTTATATCCAAAAGGATACATGCTATGTGGAAGAAGAAAGGTGGATCCAGATGGAGAAACTTAAACAGGAAAGGCTTCAAAGAAAAGAAGGAGAAGAGTCCAATCGTATGCTACGAATGCAAAAAGCCAGGACACTTCAAATAAGAATGCCCAGATCTCGACAAGAGCAAGGACAAGAAGAAGAAATTCTTCAGCAAAGGAAAGGGCAAGAAAGTTCTGATGTCCACATGGGAAGACCTGGACGATGACTCATCATCGGACGATGAAGAAGAAGAGGAAGCACACATATGTCTGATGGCAGACACTTCAACAGATTCTTCTGAACCAGAAAAAGAAGATGAGGTAGACTTTAATGACATAGATTCACTTCAAGAAGCTTATCATGAGCTACTTTCAAACTCTTCTATTCTGTCAAAGGCCTACAGAACTTTAAAGAAATCGTCCAAATCTCTTTCAAAAGAAAAAGAAGTTTTAGAGAAAAATGTCAAAGAACTTGAAAGTGAAAAGGAGGATTTACAGAAAAAGTTTGCAGAGCTCTCAGAGCAAAATGAATTTACATATGCGGAGAGGCGAACTCTCTGGAATGATGCTGCTCGAGCCCATAAATCCTGTGAGGATTCAAGGACTAGAGAAAGGAATCTTTCCATAGAGATTCGAAATCTCAACGCAGAAAACAAAAGGCTAGTTGAGAAGCTTCTGAAAGTTAAAGCAGATACTTCCTTAAGAGGTCAACTACATGATGTTGTAAAACTTCATGAAGAAATTGATAGCCTAAAGAAGGATCTGTCAAACTTTGTTAAGGGCTCTGACAACCTCAAAAAGCTTTTAAAATATGAAGGTTGTAAGAAACCAAATGACAGGTCAGGACATGGATATAAGGGAAAGAAATATATTCATAACGAGCAAACAGATGTTTGCTACTTCTGTGGGAAACCTGGACATATAACGTCCAAATGCAGACACCTGCCTAAGAAGGGAGCATCCAATGCCCTTCAAGCTAACAAAAAAGGACCCAAGTCAATCTGGGTACCTAAAGATAAAATTGTTCCTGTTGCAGACATGCTTAACAGTAGGAAAGAAACTCCAATCATGGTACCTGGACAGTGGGTGCTCACATCACATGACAGGAGAAAGGTGTATGTTCCAAAGCCTCCTACCCAAGATTGGTGGGACAGTCACTTTTGGAGGGAATCAGAAAGGGATGATAGCTAGCGTAGGTAAGATTGGTATACCACCCTATCCTTGTATTGATAAAGTTCTTTATGTTAAAGGTCTTAAACACAATCTACTTAGCATAAGCCAATTATGTGACAGTGGATATGATGTTGCCTTTAACAAAGGTGAATGTACAGTCAAAAACTCTGATGGATCCTCTCTCTTTACTGCAAAGAGGCAAGGTAATCTGTATAAGATTAAACTTGGGGAATTATCAAGTCAAAATATATCATGCCTAGTTTCAGTACAAGAAAATCATTGGTTATGGCATAAAAGACTTGGTCATGCAAGCTTGAGGTTAATCTCAAAGCTGAATAGGCACAACCTCGTAAGAGGACTACCAAGTATGTCATATAAAGATGATCTTCTTTATGAAGCTTGTCAGAAAGGGAAACAAGTGAAAAGTTCTTTTCAAAGTAAAAACATTGTTTCCACTTCTAGATCTCTTGAGCTATTACATATTGATCTGTTTGGACCCACAAGAACAGCCTCAGTAAGTGGTAAAAGATACGGATTGGTTATAGTGGACGACTATACTAGATGGACATGGGTCATGTTCCTATCTCACAAAGATGAGTCCTTCAAGGTTTTTTATAAATTCTATAAAAGGATTCAAAATGAAAAAGGAGTATGCATTACTTCTATCCGAAGTGATCACGAGGAAGAATTCGAAAACGAAAGTTTTCAAAGGTTCTGTGAGGATAATGGTATCCTTCACAACTTCTCAACACCCAGAACGCCACAACAAAATGGTGTTGTTGAGAGGAAAAATAGGTCTCTCCAGGAGATGGCCAGAACCATGTTGAATGACAATTCAACCCCTAAACACTTCTGGGCTGAAGCAGTGAATACTGCTTGTTATTCACAAAACAGAATCTATATAAGGCCAATATTGAAAAAGACTCCATATGAATTGTGGAAGGGAAGAAGACCCAACATATCCTACTTCCATCCATTTGGATGTCAATGTTTCATTCTGAACACTAAGGATAACTTGGGAAAATTTGATTCTAAGTGTGATGAAGGAATATTGCTTGGATATTCTGAAACTTCCAAGGCATACAGAGTTTACAACTCTAGAACCTTAGTTGTTGAAGAAACTATCCATGTGAAGTTCAATGACAACAAGCCTGATAAGGAATTATCAGAGCTAGACAAATCATTTGCAGATCTTAGGCTGGACGATGCAAGTAAGTCATCAGATACGTCCAGTCAAGATGTCTCAGTTGAAGAGTCCACTGCATCACTGGACGGTCCAGTAGCAGAACAAAGAGAACCTACTGGACGCAACTGGCAAATGAAGAAATATCATCCAGAGGAGCAAATCATCGGAGATCCAAAAGATAGAGTCAAAACCAGATCATCACTTCAACGACAACATGGTCACACAGCACTCATATCTCAAATAGAACCTAAGACTGTGGATGATGCCTTAGAAGATGAAAGCTGGGTCAAAGCAATGCAGGAAGAACTTGACCAATTTCAAAAGAACAATGTCTGGAAGCTAGTAGAACTCCCCAACGACAAAGAAGCTGTAGGAGCAAAGTGGGTGTTCAGAAACAAGCTGGACGAAGCAGGTAATGTTGTGAGAAACAAAGCAAGGTTGGTAGCAAAAGGTTACTCACAACAGGAAGGTATAGATTATACTAAAACTTATGCTCCTGCTGCACGTCTAGAGACAATTCGCATTTTACTATCATTTGCAGCTCATAGCAATATGAAGCTATATCAAATGGACGTAAAAAGTGCATTCCTCAATGGACTCATAAAGGAAGAAGTCTATGTGGAACAACCCCCAGGATTTGAAAGTGATGCTTTTCCAAATCATGTTTTCAAACTTAACAAAGCTTTATATGGGTTGAAACAAGCTCCTAGAGCTTGCTATGAAAAACTCAACTCATTTCTGTCAGAAAATGGTTTCTCTAGAGGAAAAATAGACATTACATTATTTCGCAAAGACTACTCTTCTAATTTCATTATCGCACAAATATATGTTGATGATATCATTTTTGGTGCCACTAATGAGTCTCTCTGTGAAGAATTTGCCAAACTAATGCAAACAGAATTTGAGATGAGCATGATGGGAGAGCTGAGATTCTTCCTTAGACTTCAAATCAAACAAACTGAAAAGGGCATATACATACATCAAACTAAGTATGTCAAAGAGCTACTAAAGAAGTACAAGATGGATGATGCAAAACCTATGAGAACACCTATGCATCCAACAATAGTACTTGGACTGGACGACAACTCAAAGAAAGTAGATAACACTCTTTACAGAGGAATGATAGGATCACTCCTATACCTCACAGCGTCCAGACCTAATACCATGTTCAGTGTATGCTTATGTGGCAAATTTCAATCTGACCCAAGGGAAGTTCATTTAACTGCTGTTAAAAGAATTTTTTGATATCTTGCTGGAACCACTGATCTTGGTTCATTTTTCAAAAGGCAGAAAGCTTTCAGGCTAATTGGATACTGTGACGCTGATTATGCTGGAGATAGAATTGAAAGAAAAAGCACTAGTGGAGGGTGTCACTTCATTGGTGGTAATCTAGTCTCCTGGATATGCAAGAAGCAAGGAACCATTGCTCTTTTCACTGCTGAAGCAGAGTATATCTCAGCTGCAAAATGTTGTTCTCAAATCTTATGGATCAAACATCAACTTGAGGATTATAGCATATATGAGAGTAACATCCCTATCTTCTGTGATAGTAAAGCTGCCATAGATCTCTCTAAGAATCCCATATTGCATTCAAGGGCAAAGCATATAGAGATTAAGCATCACTTTATAAGAGATCATGTTTAGAAGGGTACTGTGGAACTACATTTTGTAACCACAGATAATCAGCTTGCTGATATATTCACTAAACCCCTTACTGAAGACAAGTTAACCCTTCTAAGGAATAAACTTGGTATGGACTCTGTAAAGGAATGATTATCATCTACATGGTGCGTCCAATAAAACCTTAGCGTCCAAATGGACATATCGTCCAAAGAACACTAAGGTTTGCACGTGCATTTCATATGTCACACGTAAGTCCAATATCTGGACGATGAATTTATCTTAGCATTTTTTTTCTTTGTTCTAATGGCCAAAATGGTTTGTTTCAGAGTAAGTATGAGTTAATACTGTATGCTGAGTCACCAAAATGTTAGTAACCGTACACATTTACCCATATTCTTCGTACGCCTCATCATGGCGGGTTTTATGGCGAAATCCTCATTTCAAATATTCAAAAAGCCCAAAATCGTTTCACTTTCTCCAAACAAAGCTCAAATATAAATTTATCAAAACATCTCAGAAAATCCCTACCGTACATTTTCTCTTTGAGTTTATCGTCACCCTCAAGCACTCTCTCTCTCTCTCTCTCTCAAGAACCTAAAACCCTATCAGAAAACCTAAAAATCCAAACTTTTCTACCATGTCAAACTCTGCGAGCTCAAGCAACTCTGAACTCGACGTCCACACCTACCCTGAGACCACGGTGGTGTGTCAAGGTGTTGCTACAGTGCACATTGAGCACTTCTTCGACATCGAAAAGCTGGAGAAGCTGGGCCTGAATCTGCACGAGAGTCTTCTGAAGTGTGGAATCAGAGGCTACTTCAATGAAAACCAGAAGATATTCCCTGAGTTGATCAGGATGTTCTGGAGAAATGCCAGATTCCATAACCCAAGGGAGCTAGTGGCCACTGTTCTTGGACGAGAAGTGACACTGTCCATCGAGTCCATTGCAAAGGTAACTGGTTGCATGAGGGAGCAGAACCAGTACAGAACGAACCGGGCCACGCAATACGGCAATCACGTTGCAAACGTGCTTTGCAAGACCAAATCCACAGCCTCAATAAAGATTGAGTACAAGAACCTGTGTGAAGAAGCAAAAATCTGGCAGTAGGTGGGCAACAAAAGTATCCTACACAAAGTTGGGTCTAAGGACTCAGTCAAGGACTTACACAAGTTCGTGATATTCCACATCATGGAAGGTATTCCCTTCAACCTCCCTCACACCATTTACATCAATGTTGTTAGAATGATGAAGACTGTTGGTGGAAATGATGACATCTTCTACGCCGCCCTGCTAAACAAGATCTTCTGGGACCAGAAGGTCTATCAATGCTTCTTTGATGAACTGGATGAAGCCTCTTACGAAGATATTGTGAAAAAAGGGCAAATGGTGGCAACACAACAACCATTTGGCGAGTCCAACATAAAGCCCATGAAGATCAAGCTGACAGCCAAGGTCCTAAGGGATTTGGACGAAGACAGCATCAACAAGAAACGACATAAACAAAGCAAGATAATCTCCAATGATGATGAGGAGGAGATTGATCTTCTTGGAATAGGCAGGAAAATCAAAAGGATGATGGAGGAACAGGGGAGCAGAAAAGTTACACGACAAATGTCTCAGATGCATGAGGAAGATGCTAAAAGGGAGAAAAGAACCAAGAAGAGACATGCTGACACCTCCACTGCTCAGTCCCCAGCAGAGAAGCGTCTAACGACTGATGCGTCCAAAACTGCTCAAGCTGAGCAGCGTCCAAATGCAGCTCCAGTGAAGCCTGTTCCAGAAAAGCCAAAGGTTAGGAAGCTTCAAATACTGGATGACTCTGACGATGATGACCAGATTCCATTTGGTCAAATCATGAAGAAAGCAGAGGAGAAGGAGAACCCTCAGCAAAAGAAGCAAAAGGTACAATCTGCTGAACCAACTTCCTTTCTGACTAACATGCCTCGTCGAGTTAAGACTCAGGCATCAAGACCAAGGAGAGTTGCAGTTCTACCACCATCCTCCCAAGACACAGACTACATATCCACCAGCGCCTCACTACCAGCTCCATCCTGTGCTCCATCCACATCAACAACCCAGCTTCCACATCTTCACTTGGACCTGACCAAGTTTGTGCGTCCAAGGGATGCATGGAGGGATGCCTGGTCCCCGTGGACCATACCCCCCAAGCAGATAACCAAAGAAGAAGAAGACAGAAAATGTTTTTCGGTTGCATTCCTTACACGAAATGAACAAAATTACTGTAAGAGAAGCGATGTGATCCAGAAGCCTCTACAAGAGCCCTTGAAGAGGCATTTGACTACTGTCTCAGCACCAGAGTGGACGAGACATGATTATACTCATGATCCTTCAGCTGACTATGCTCCACTGCCAGAAGGAGCAATAATCAGCAACCCCTTGCCCACTTGGACAAGAGAAGTGTATCCACACTTGATCCGCATGCTTCATCCTTACTCCTGTCCAACTTGAACTCAACAAAGAGTGCGTTTAGCAGCAGCAGACCTGCCTGAACCAGATGTAGAGGTTGCATCTCAATTCACAAAGACGATTACGGAGCAGAAAGGGAAGGCTCTAAGAAAGAAGAAGGCACCGTCCAAGAAGCCCCCTGTTAGCAGGGATATTGAACTGGCCGCAGAATTGCAGTTGGGCATTAAAGAAAGCCTGGACCCTTCCAAGATGAAGCAGCGTCCAGATGTAGAGTGGGTCAAGGATGTTCACATCTGGACTCCCATCACAAAGTTCCTGCCTCTACCTGCTGGGACTCCAATCCTAAACTTCCAGCCAGGCGACTATGATGAACTTGGTAAACTTCTTCAACAAATGTATATACCAAACCAAGCCATCGCCTACCCACTAAACCTTCACATAAGCCGCACCACAGAAATAAAGTTTGTACCAGACAGGGTGTGTCCCAGACTACCCTTATATGATGCTGGTCGCAAGAAAGGCTACAAGTTCTACGGCATTGAGATGCCAAGCAGGGAAGAGAAAGTTGAAACCCTGCAAAAATCCTCTCATACCTGGGGTCATCTGTTTGATAAGACTGGTAAGCTTACGCGTCCACTCGGAACCTTTGATTCCACTATATTTTGGCGCCAGATCTTATGGAACGACTCCCAGAAGGCCTCCTCCTCCGGCAGCTCGAAGAGTGATTTTGTTCACCCCCTCATGGTCTTGAGGTGCTGCGTCCAGTGAAGTCTCACCACTTCTCAGACACCTTTGCCTGCTTTCTGAAAGATTCAGATGACTATATGGAGTTCATGAAGACATTGCCTATCATCAGAAGCAACAAAGTGTTTGATCTTCGAACACTGGATCGCATAGAGTTTATGGAGGAACTCCAAACTCTACATGAGGAGTACAAAGCAGAAGAAGCCAGAGCAGCAGAACGAGCTCGTCTAGAGCAGCTGGCTCTTGAGCAAGCTGAGACTGCAACCACAGAAAAGGAAGATCAGGTTTCCAAGTCGAAAGCCACACAAGCAGAGTTGGATGAAGCATCTGCCAAAGTAACAAAGGTGCTAGCTCATCTTGACCTGGACCCATCTGTACCAGTAGACGTGGAGCACTTTGTCACTTCACATGAAGAACCTCACGTCCAATCTGAAAAGTCCAAAGATGATAAAGAGCCCATTGTTGATGCATCCAAGCCTATGGAATCAACTGCAGCTAAGCCTCCTGTTGAAGATATAACCAGCTTTCCCATTGTTGATGCATCTACTGAAGCTCACTCGGGTACACGTCAACTGGTTCCCACAGGATCTTCAAGTCCAAGGGGCATCCATCCCTTGCGATTTGCTGAAGCTCAAGGGGTCTCAGAAGATCGTGTTCACGAGATAGTGCAACAGACTCTGAGGCAACAACAGCTAGAAATCGAAGTAGCTCTTCAAGCATTTCAGCAAAGGCAACAGGCTGAGGCTGCTCAACATCAGATGTTACTGCAGAATGCCATCACTGAACAATTCATGAGCCTTTCCCAAACGCTTGTGAATCAAATTCAAAATACTGCAGCCAACCTGCTTGGAGAAGTTGCTCATGCTGTTCCACCCGTCCAACCGTAACCTCATCAACCAGCACCACCTGCCCAAGCACCACCAGAGTAACCACCACCACCATCACAAGAACCACCTCCACAGCCATAGGTGACCATGATGGTCAAGTCATCTTTCCATCTTTCAAACCCATTTTTGTTTATGACAAAGGGGGAGAAATTGGAATTTTGATGTCAATAGAAGTATATACTCTACACTCTGTGAATATACTGGCTATTTTATGAAAATGTCTTTAATACATAAAGTGTTTATTTCATATATATTCCGCATCCATATCCTTGATATGTTTTACACTCTGATATCTGTTATATCTGATATATTCTTGCTGTATATTATATACTGTTATAAGATGCATAAGAAATGTTGAACTCAGGGGGAGTACTTCATGTCAACATATACATTTTCTCTGTCAACATACACTGGCATTACATAATCATCTCTTACATGTTTTATAATACTCATATATGATTATGTGCCTGTTAACATCAAAATTTAACATTATTTGTCATCATAAAAAAAGGGGAGATTGTTAGGTTCTAAGACCTTGGACGATGTCCAACCCCTCGGATTTCGATTTTGATGATAACAATTAAAGGATAAATTTTAAAGTATCTAATGGTCTTGTTTGAGTGTTATAGGATCTACGTCGTCCAATGCCGCAATGGTATTGTATCTCTCAAACCTAGACTTTATGTTTCAATAAGGAAAGTGTCCAGATATGTTTTGTAAAAGCAAGCATCCAATGCTTTTGTAAAAGCGAGCGTCCAATGCTCTTGTAAAAGCGAGCGTCCAATGTCTGTATAAGCTACACACTATGTTTTCTATCTTAAAATTAATATAATATAACAATACATTTTCGATGAAGATTCTCTGCTATGCAACGATTATTCTCTCTCATTATAATATGAAAATCTATTTGAACTTTCAAATAGTATTGAACAGGAACATAGAAGCTTCTGACTGCAGAAAAAGTACAAGTAGCAGAGGCGCTACATGTACGGCTGTCTCCTCTATCTCTCCACTCTAAGTCAAAACGTGACAACAGTCACATGCTTTGGAGAGAACCGCTTTTGGCAAAGGAATAGATCCCACAATGGATACTTTATACCAAGCTTCCTATAAATAGAGGAACCAATTCCTGCATCAAAGAGTGACGAAAACATTGAAAAAGAGCCGAAACTCTGTCAAAACGACTGGACGATCAACACTTAAGCAAAAAGAGCTTTCTACTTAGCTTTGCTAAGCGATTCTGTGTTTTCGTGTTTATTGTAATATCCTCTCTGTGAGAGTTACTCTTTCTTTCTATACTCAAACATTTCTGTTTGGAAAGCCAGGAGTGGCTTAGTGTTAAAGAATACTTGGGTTTGTTTTAATCTCAGGGGGAGATTAAAAGTGTGCCAGGAGTGGCCTAGAGAATACTTGTAGCCAGAAGTGGCAAGGTTAGAATACTTGAGAGTAATCAGATCTTGATTAGTAGAACCCTTCAAAGTTTTTGAAGGAGAACTGGACGTAGCTCAGTTGAGTGAACCAGTATAAAACTAAGTGTTCTATTCTCTTGTTTTCTAGCTTACTTGCATATCTCTTAATCTATCTCTTCAACATACTACGAAAGTGTTTCTTTACACATTTTATCTACGATAATCTCTTACGTGTGTTCTAACGAAAAATGAGAAAAAGCAGTTTCATTGGACTGTTGCATTTGAACCGCTGGACGATAGCATAATCTTCTGTTTTACTAAGTTCTTGTAAAACTTAATATATACTATCTTCATATTTGTTAAAGGTTTTCGAAGAAATTATAAACACACTATTCAACCCCCCCTTCTAGTGTATTTCTCTGTATTTCAGTTACATCTTAAACACCAAAGATCAATTGGGAAAATTTGATTCTAAAGTGGATAAAGGTGTTTTTTCTAGGATATTCTGATACATCTAAGGCCGACAGAGATTTTAATACAAGGACCTTAGTTGTAGAAGAATCTATCCATGTTAAGCTCAATGACGGACTAACATCTGATAGGAGACTATCAGACCTTGAGGATGATTTTGCAGATATGCAGATAGGTCCGTCTGCCGCACCAAAGTCAGACAAAATTCAACCCTCTCAGGAAATTCTTCCTCAGATTGAAGGAGCATCTAATTCTCAACCACAGACAAGAGACTAGAAATTCGTGACTTATCATCCACAAGATCAAATCATAGGAGATCAGAAAGAAGGTGTAAAGACCAGATCATCCTTGAGAGATTAAGCATCCTACTCCTTCGTCTCAGAAATAGAGCAAAAAATAATAGTCGAAGCCCTGACAGACGATGACTGGATCTTAGCCATGGAAGAAGAATTAAACCAGTTTACCAGAAATGACGTCTGGACCCTTATCCCTAAACCAAAGAACAAAAGCATCATTGGAACAAGATGGGTCTTCAGAAACAAACTAGATGAACAAGGAAAGGTGGTAAGAAACAAAGCTAGATTAGTAGCTCAAGGCTATAATCAGCAAGAAGGTATAGATTTCACAGAAACCTTTGCTCCTGTAGCTAGACTAGAAGCTATTAGAATCATGCTTGCTGTTGCTGCTCATAAAAACATTAAGTTTTTTCAAATGGATGTCAAGAGTGCCTTCTTAAATGGTTTTATTGAAGAAGAGGTTTATGTTAAACAACCTCCTGGTTTTGAAGATTCCACTCTGATAGAACATGTTTTCAAACTCAAAAAGGCTCTGTATGGTCTGAAACAAGCACCTCGTGCTTGGTATAACAGACTGAGCTCTTTTCTTTTAGAAAATGGTTTTATGAGAGGCAAAGTAGATACTACTCTTTTCAAAAGAGAAGTTGGCAAAGATTTCATTATAGTTCAAATTTATGTAGATGATATTATCTTTGGAGCTACTAATGAATCTTTATGCAAGGATTTCTCTGACTTGATGAAAAACGAGTTTGAAATGAGTATGATGGGATAACTTAAGTTCTTCTTAGGACTTCAGATCAAACAAGATGCCAAAGGGATTTATATTCATCAACAGAAATATACAAGGGAGCTTCTAAAGAAGTTCAAAATGGAAGACGCTAAACCAATGAAAACACCTATGCATTCTTCCAGTACCTTAAGTAAAGACGAATCAGGTAAACCAATAGATCAGACGATCTACAGAGGTATGATTGGCTGACTTCTTTATCTTACAGCCAATAGACCTGATATTATGCATAGCGTTTGTCTGTGCGCTAGATTTCAATAAGATCCTAGAGAGTCTCAACTTAAAGCTGTTAAAAAGATCTTATGTTATCTAGTGGGGACCACTAACCTCAGTCTGTTCTATAAGAAAAATCAAGATTTCAGGTTAGTAGGATTTTGTGACGCAGACTATGCAGGAGACAGAGTTGAACGAAAAAGTACAAGTGGAGGATGTCACTTCTTAGGGCCCTGTCTCATCTCATGGGCAAGCAAGAAGCAGAACTCTATTGCTTTATCTACTACAGAAGCAGAATATGTGTCTGCTGCAAGTTGCTACTCACAGCTGCTATGGGTAAAATATCAGGTAGAAGATTACTCTAGTTATGAAAACAATATACCTGTATATTGTGACAACATTAGTGCAATCAATTTGTCTAAAAATCCCATACAACATTCTAAGGCAAAACATATTGAAATCATATATCATTTCATTCATGATTATGTTCAAAAAGGTGTTTTCGATATTAAGTTTGTAGATACAGATCACCAATGGGCTGATATCTTTACAAAGCCTTTGTCTGAAGATCGTTTTGTCTGTATAAGGAATCATCTGCATATGCACATGCTTTCAGATTAAACATTTGCATTTCACCAGACGATACCCTTCGTCTGATTTTCTCTTCTTTAATCTGTTGGAACTAATGTGTGTTCAAGTATACAGATGTTAAGGTGTCCATGTTCTCAACGGTTATAAGTCTTTTCATTTTTCTCTCAAAATGTGTGCCGCCCTTTTCGCCATGATGAGACAGTTTT
Organism: Pueraria montana var. lobata; assembly: GCA_026413185.1. Lineage (NCBI taxonomy): Eukaryota > Viridiplantae > Streptophyta > Magnoliopsida > Fabales > Fabaceae > Pueraria > Pueraria montana. Next base: position 19,670,534 of record CM048648.1, on the reverse strand, counting down.
CGAAAAGTTTTTAATGATATTAAAACCGCTCTTTTTATGACGTTCTCTCTCCTTTCTCATCTCTGGTATAAAAGGACGAAGTGCCTAAAGAAGAAGGTTCTTTTGATCTTTCTTATCTTTCTGAAAAACTCTGGGTTTCTCAAAGATTTCAAAGATAAAAACTTTCTCATCTCTTCTTTCTAAAAACCTAAAATCTTTCTGAAAACAATGGCACCAAGGAAGCAAACCGCATCTTCTGCTGCTCCACTCATCCGCAACGTGGACGAAGCAGTTGCAACTTTTCCAGAGGCTCTTTTCATTCCTGGAAAGTGGGCGAGTCTGAGCAAACTTGCAAAGGAGGGCTTTGACGTTCAGGACATGTTCACCAAGGTTGGGTGGACCAACTTTGTTGGTAAACACAGTGTTTGGTACCATGGTCCCTATGCCCTCTTTTGGGGGACAGCGAAGATGGAAGACGACCAATGCATCAAGGGGACGATTGGTTAAACGAAAATGGAGATCAGCCCTACAACCATAGCTAAGGCTATTGGTTGTGCTGAAGAGGGTTTGATCCTTGACAAAGATTGGGAGAAGATCATCACCCAAGAAACGGTGGACAAGCTTCTCTATGACGGGTAAGGCCTACAGATGAAGACCCCAAGAAGAAAGTTGTAGCATTGAAGAGCTTTCTTAGGTCTGCCAACATGACTCATGTATGCAGACTCCTTCACAACATGTTGTTCAACATCGTGCTCCCAAGGACAGGGTCAAGGGACCACGTGAGTGAAAGGGACAGATTTTGCATCTACAACATTGTTACAGGAGAGAAGATCAACCTTCCAGATCTGATCTTCTATCATCTAGAGCAGGCCCTCAAGGACAGATTCTCCAAAAAGAAGCAGAAGAACCCCATCCCTTATTGCATAATGTTCACTCAACTCATGAGGGATGCTGGTGTTAATCTGTCTGAGTTCGACGTGTCTGAAAGAGTTACCCAGGTGACAGGAACAACTTTTGTGAGAATGAGAATAGCTCACAAGTTTCTTGAATGGGTAAAGAAGCAAGGCACTAAAGTAAAGAAGGAGCGTATGGAGGAATCAACAGATAAACCTACGTCTGTTGCAAAGGAACAGGCACTACCTAAGCCTAAACCCCCACAGACGAAACCAACCACTAGATGCACCCAACCTCCCTCTAACCAACCTAAAAAACCAAAACAACAACCATCCTCAGACCCTCCCTCGTCCTTAAAGAGAAAGGCTTCAGACACTCCATCTAAACCAATCCCCGAACCATCTCTCAAAAAGCCCTTCACTAGAGCCATAAAAATCCGTATCATTACCAAAGCCAAACTCACCACCTCACCAGAACCAACGCAGACAACATCTCAAATCGAAACTCAACCTGCACCCTCCCAGACTCAAGAATCAGATGTTGAGATTCTTGATGCACCTACCTCTGAGACCCAAATCTCTCCTTCACCCAAACCTCACACCTCTCCCAAACCCAAACCTTCACCCAAACCTAAAACCTCATCTTTTCCTCCTCCAGCCAACAAAAAGGAAGCAGCGGCCATCAGGAAAGCTCAGGAGCTTTCAAGGAAAGAAGCTGCCAAAAAGGCTAAGTTGGACAAAAGCCTTGAAAAAAAGAATAGATTGAGTTAGAGCAATCTGTAGTGGAATCTGTGAAGACTCTATCAGTTGAAGAGCTGAAAAGGAAGGCTAATGAAGAAGCTTCAGTCCCTACAGATGAAGCTAAGGAATATGCTAACATGGCAGAGGCTGTTCTTGAGTCTATTAAGACTCTTTCTGAGGAAGAACATAATAGAGTAGCCATGGAGGATCTAGGGCGTATTGAATTTGCCCTAGTTCAAACAGCAGAAATTGCATCTACAGAAGAGGCCAATAAACAACTGACGCTTCAGATGCTCACCATTGATGACGATGCAGACGAAGCTGAAATTGAAGAGCTAAACGAAGCCCTTCTACAATCTGCACTAGAAGCACGTGCACAAGGTCTGGAAATTGGAGAAGATCTTATAGAGACCGATGATTCTAGCCCACGTGCCATCTACAGACCGGTCACTGAAGAGGATGAACGACGAGTAGATGAGCACTTAGCACAATCAGAACGCAGATCGCCCCTCAAGGCAGATGGTCATCTATGGTGGCTCATCATCTGAACCCTCCTCTGCACCTCAGACTCAGACATATGAAAAGTTACAGACTCTGACTGAAGACGAGCTGTTCAGACGCAAGAGGTACGCTGCAAAGGCCACTCTCTCGCTAGGATACATTTATAGAAGTCTAGCCCTAGACTTTGCTCCAAAGTACAGAGGCTATGACTGAATTATTAGACGCAGCCCCAACATCCCTCTTCCTCCAGTGCAACCACCATCAGACCCCGATGTCAATGTTCGCTACTATCGTGGGTGGAAGTGTCCCAGAGTCAATGAATGGGAACGCTGCAATAGGGAATGGAGAAGAAAGGGGATCTGCACAGATGATGGTCAAGCATTCCTACTTGATTCCATCAACTTCGTCTAGTTATGGAAGAAGGGCGTCCCTGGAATCAATCCTTTCATTCTTCCCAACTACGAAGTGCTACCAGAGGAGGAACTGCCTGCGCTCTCATGCTATCAGGAGGAACCTCAATTCAAAATCTTTCCTCCACGACAGACAAAAGCACCAGACTTAAACTCCATTATCTTCGAGCATAATCCGTGTGGTAGACGCAGCTATCCACTTGGAGCCTCCATCTAGAGAAGACTCTCAGTGCTCACCGATGAGGTTCCCTTCTATGAGCCTATTAATCTGCAACAGATGATGGGTCTGCTTGCATACCTCAACGTGATTCTTCCCTGGAATCATGCTGGGACAGGTCACTCTGTCTACTCTAAAGATATCAATTTGGACAACCCTAAAGCAAGTCCAACCTTCAGTCTTTGGGAATCTTCAGACTACTCTATAGAGCTAAGGATGAAGCTGCAGACGTACAAGGAAGAAATCAAAAAGAGGCAGAACTCTTTAAGGCAGATTCAGCGTCGAGCACAGACGATGCCCCACTTCTTAGGCACACAATTTTCCTGTGTGGCCTCCTCTCAGACCCAATTCAAGCTTGTTGTGGATAAGGTCATTCCCATACTTCCCATCTTGAATTATAAGGGTAAAGAGAAAATTGAAGAAGATGATGACTCTCCTCAGAGAAATATTCGAGTACGCAGAGGCAGGCCCTTCAGATGGGAGATTGAAGCCATCTATAAGAAGCCTACTACTGCAAGAACATCTGAAGATCTACAGATTATTAGACGCATTAGGAAGTTTGATTCTTTCTGCTCTGGTCTCGAACCTGAGGACAAGCCTCCTATAGATGGGTGCCACTTGAAGATAGGCAGATGCTACCATTGCATTGGACATCAAGGGTTTCTCTCTACATCCAGTGCCTCCAAGCTCATGCCCTAGAAGACCAAGTTCTACTATCAATCTGACAAGGACTTTTCCTTCATCGTGGAACTTCCATTTTCCACTTTCTTCTTTGATAAGCTTATTCTGGGTATAGTGGAAGACCCAGACGAGGTCATTGAACTATTCAGACCCTCCATCTCAGAAGAACAAGTTCATGATCTATACGCTGAACTGTGGGCAACCCGAAAAGCCCTGCGTCAAGCTCTGGAGGACAGAAAAGCACTGGAGGCTGAGCTCAAGAAATGGATCAACATTGATGCCTTCTTCAAAGCACGCCGCCGCAGATGCACTCCCACTCCACCAGGATCCCCTATGGTGCTATCATCAGACTCTTACTCCAATACCTCTGACTCTGACGGTCCCATTCCTGGGGAACCAGGTTTTGCTGATTGCCATGCAAAAGGGGGAGAAGGGAAAAGTAAAAAGAAATGAAGATAAAAGCTAAGCTACATCTGAGGGGGAGCTACATCAAAGGGGGAGGCCAAGAATTTTTTTTCTTCTGTATATACACATCATCTTGATGTGAAAACTCTTTTAATAAGACAAGTTGGTTGATCACTCATCAAACCCGAGTCTTCTTTTCTCTCTGTTTAAACTTCATGCTTATTATTAATATTTTTTGTAGCTATGATACACCTTTTTACAATAGTTGCTTGGCATCATCAAAAAAGGGGAGATTGTTGAGTCATAAGATGAATCAGGACCCTCAATTATTTTGATTATATGCAAAACAAATATTAAGTAAAAAGATTGCATCTTATAAATGCCAATAGACGAAAATGTTGTATCTATGTCTGTAAGATACAGATGATACGCAGACAGACGCTATAGTCTAAAGAAGCATTTAAAGGCATAGTAAATGCACTATCATTTTGTTATCTATTTTGCAGGGAATGTTCATAGAACATCCTCCTAGGATCTGTCGAAGTGCATAAAAGGGAAAAGAAAGAAGAGTCAAAGTTTTTGAAGCTTTCCATGTCTCAAAAGACGCGCTACAGCTAACAATTAGTACTTGTCTGAACAAGCGATGTGACAACTGCAGCAAAAGGATTTGGAGTATATCTCAAGAAAAATTAGCAGAATGCTTTATCATCTCAGAATGACTAGTTGGTGACAAGCATTTAATGCCCTCAACCACCCTCCTTCAGACGATGGTCAGACGCAAGAAAGAAGACCGTTTAGAGACAACGGTTATTTCCTCAACAAGTGTATATCTAGAAGAAGATTTGAAATGCTAAACATACATGAACTGAATTCAAATTCAAGCATTCTTTATTTTGTAAAAAGCTCTCAAACCACTTTGTGTATCCTGAGAGAAAAAGACTTAGCTCTTAATCTTGTATATCCGTCTGTAGGACGATAGCTCTAAAGTCTGTGCGCCCTTTGTAAAAACAAATCCAGTGATTTGTTTTAGAGCCAGAAGTGGCTTGGTAGTAAAGAATACTTGGGTTTTAGCTTGGAGAGGCTAAGTGTGAAATACTACTTGGGTGAGCCAGAAGTGGCAGTGAAAAATACTTGTAACTTGTGATAAGTTATTGGAACTTGGTGGTTTGCCAAGAACTGGACATAGTCTCAGGGTGAGACGAACCAGTATAAACTCCTGTGTTGTGTTTCTTTGTCTTATATCTCTTATAACTGCTTCGAACTGACTTTGGGTTATGATTAAAACCCGTTTCATTTAAAAGACTTTCATCTGTTGAGTTATCATCTGTTGAAACATTTTTCTTAAAACTTCTATTTCTGATCAGACGCTACACTTTGTTAATAAAAGTTTGAGAAAATTTGTATAAATCACAATTCAACCCCCCTTCTTGTGACTTTTGCCTTTACAAAAACACACAAAGCTAAAGGAAACAGTGAGTTCACATCAACAACTCAAAAGTAACTACAAGTCTATGTAATCTGTATCAGCCCATGAGCCTTAAAAGGAAACTAAGTAGTAAATACTCTGTAACACCCTAAAAATTACAACTCAATAAATATATATTTGTGTGATTGAGTTATGATTTAATTGGAATTTATTTCTTTTAAATAAGAAAAGATATGTTTGAGTAATTAAAATATAGTTAGTATTATTGTGAGATTTTCGAAACATTTACGTGAGTTCCGTAAGTTAAAAAAAAAAAAAGAAGAAGGGGGGTGCCTTTAGAGGAAACTAGGTGTCAATAGTAAAATGTCAAAATTTTCCCAAATATGTACGTGGAAAGCTTCTTGATTGTTCTAATTTTTTTTCCATTTCTGCTTCTTCTGTTTTCTCTCCACGGAAGCTCTAACTTCTCTCTAAGTTTTGGAGCATCAATTTTCATCTTTTACCGTTCATTTTCGGATATGTTAAAGAAGAGTTTAAGAGCTTCAATACCCACCGATTGGATTTCGATTTCGTCAAGGTATGGAGGGGTTTCTTTTTTTTTCCCTAAGCTATTTCCTTATTTTCTTGTTAAATATGGATTGTGGCTGTTGTTGATGGTCTGTAAATAATGTTGAAAACCCGAAATAAGCTACTTGTGATTTGGGTCCTGTGACTGTGTGGATTTTTTGTCTCGGTTTTAGTGCATGTTTTTAATGATGTAAATATATATTCCTATGTTTTGATGCCTCTGGATGTCGTGGTATTTTTCTCAGATTTTTTTGAGCACTGTAACTATTTTTACCAGAATTATTTTCGAAAACTGTTAATTCTGAGAATGGGACTGTTTTGATTTTTACAAGAATTTTGGGACGCGATTTTGGAAAACTGGAACCATGCGTTCATTTTATGTATCATGAGGATCATCTCTGAATTTTTTCAAGGTTAGGAAAAGTCGGGAAGTAATTTTAGAAAATTATTATTGTGAAAAACCAAAACTGGACAGTGGAGAATTTAAATGGGGAAAATATCCTTTTTGAGCGAATTTGGCTATGAGAAAACTTTGTAACCTTATTTGAATTATGTAGAATATCTGTGAATTTTATCGGAATTTTATAGGAAATTTTGGTAATTATTTATGTTTTTATATGGGAGACTCTGTTCTGAGACAGAAATGCTTTAAAAATTCAAAAAGGGTATTTTTGGTGGGTTTTTGATACTGAGGAAATTATATGTGATGGTACACATGTTGGAGATATTCTCTGTAAAATTTCACATAAAACGGCTATTTTCTAAAAATATGGAATTGTGTTTTACCGAGCATATACAGACACTGTTTTTAATTCAAAAATAATATTTGTGGGTTAACTTTTCGTGAGATAAATTTATATGATGAAATATATGTGATGTATTATGTTCCTGTAAAATTTCACAAAATTCTAAGTTAATTTGCTAGGTCAAATAATTTTTGGTATGTATGTACAGCTATAAGTATATGCATGAAAATTTATTAAGTGATTTCGTAATTATGCCTAATGTCATTCGTTGGACTTGCTAATGGATATTTCACCTCAAAAGGGAAATTCCTATAGAAAATGTGTGTATGATGTTGTTTAATGGATTATGTTGAGTTATTGAATTATTGATTATTAATGATTGTTCTATTATTAACTGTGAATTGGAGACCGGGAGGAATGTGATCCTCGGGCAAAGAGTGCTGAAATTTGTTTGTGCATGTGAATTGCTTGTGATGGTTTGTTGATTGTGGGAACGAGAATTTTTCATTCTTGTGTGGGAGCAAATGAACTCCAAATGGAGTACATTTGTGAATACTAGAAGGTCATTCTAGTAATCAATAATATTCACTATGAGCAATAGTGAATCAACTATAATTAAGAGTGTGAACTTAATAACATTATGGATTGGTAATTAGGAATTACCTATGCACATGGAGGACGATGGATGTTTGGACTTAGAAAGGAATTTAGGACCTTTGCATGGATTTGGACAAAATGACTGAAATAAGCATAAAATGTGAGAGTGGGTGAGGATTTCAATAAGACAAAGTAAGACAGTTAAGAATCATGATGTGGGTCATGATTGGGTAAAGTGCGATACGCGCATGTGTTTGAAAGTTTGTGAACTGTGATTGTCCGAATCGTGGTGAGAACCGAAAGGAGGAAGAAACCTCCAACGCTAAGTCGTGTGAGACGGTTGAACAGATTGGTTCGTGGACAAAGCTTGAACGGATAATTGTGAGACAGGTCGTGTGGAGGCTTTATCTACGGTGAGCATTGTGCTTGTGAGATGACGGGGTCGTAATGTTTAACCACTGTGATAGTGGGGGAGTTTGATCTCCGTGTTGTATGTCTGGGACATATGTTGATTGAGGACCGCCGTCGAGTACCTTTGGTAGAAAAGCTCACACAAACCTGTAAAAGGTCGCGTGGGATATTTCAGCTGCAAGTTATCTGTGAACCAAGGTCGGATTGCGAATGATGCGTCACTTGAGGTGATGAGATCGTTACGATGTAGCGATAAAGGCAAAGTCCTTATTTATATATGCATATGTGAGCGTAGAGGTGGTACCTTTAGCTCGGCGTCAATTCGTCCGCACCTGTACCATGTGCAGCGGGAAACCCACATGCGACGAAGAAAGAAAATAAACTCTGTGAGAGAGTGTTGAGGAATCAGTCCTCGGAGTAATGGATGACCACAGTTGGTACCTGGGAGATGATCGTAAGGCAGGTTGTTCTTGGAGGGTAAGGCACTGAGTTGTGACGATAGATCACGTAGCTGACTCGGCCACCCTGACAAAAATACGAGCCATCATCGGTTGGTGAGAGCCCACCATTGTACCATGGTGAAGGGTGTACTCCCAACAGTCATCCAACTCAAAAATATGTAAGACCACTGAGTTCTGGAAGTTCCAGTGGCAGCTGGCCAGTGTGAAATAATTTACAAGAATAGTTGTGGAAACGAATAGGTTTCGAGTGAGACTCGTGAGAGCACCACTGTGAAGTGGTTGATGTTGTATGTTTGTTTGAGACCGTAATGGTCGTTTGTTTGTTAGTTTAGTGGAGGAGAGAGACTCACTCCATACGCCTTTATTTTTCAGATTTAGACAAATGATCTTGTGCAAACAACAAAGATGGAATGAAAGGTTACGACAAGCACTGTGAACACGAGTGGATGTTTCAAGAGAAAGAAAAAGGATCTTTCTAGGATGCTACTTGGATTTATTGGGTATTTTGAAATTTTCTTTGAGTCACTGCTCTGAGTCTCAGTCTTTTCTTGTATAGAAAAGGGTAGACTAGATTTGAATATTGATGTACAACTCTTTAATACGTGGCTCAAATGTATAATGTGTTATATTCCAAGATTTTAAATGCATAAGTGTATTATGTGTAATAGAATAGTATAATGGTGGATTTGAAGATGTTCTTAATTAAAGAAGATTTTGGTTATGTTTCATGGTTTGCATCTAAGTTAATGTCTTATAACATGAGTCTGATTTATTAAGACTGATATTTCATTAACCAAATTTTTTTTTATATATTAATAAGTTATTATGGATGATGGTTGTTTGGAGTTTTAAGTAACATTTTTTTTTAAAAGGAAAAACAAATCTTCCCGAATTATAAAGGCTATTTTCAATAATTGGATATTGAATTACTTCACAAATTTCTTAATTAATAAGAAAATCTTTAATAGTAAAATGGGGTGTTACATTAGTGGTATCAGAGCCAGGTTGTCCTACAAAGACTGGGGTATGGACTTAGCCATTGCTTGTGTTGTGTGTGATCTGGTATGTACTGTTGCTTGACAGTAGTATGGATGAATTGTGTGTTCTTGCATCATTTGTGGAAGACAGTGATGTGAGATAGAAATTGCTTCTATTGATTGCTTTGTATCTACCATCGAAAGATGGAGGTGTGAAATGGGAATTGTATGTTGTGTGAGTTTGCATTGATTATTCAGTGGTAGTGGTGTAATATGTAAAACTGTTTGTGACAAGGTGTTCTTGCATTGACTACTAGGGTAGAAATGTGAGATTATTTAGACTATGTGTGAAATTAGTTTGATACAACGTCGTTTAAAAGAAATGCCGACATCTTAAGGATGTATTAGTATTCCCTTGGAATTGTCAATAGAAGTGTGAGATTAGTTAGATGTTGTGAAGCTAAGAGATAAAGTTGTTTCGTTAGACTATACCTTATCTTGAGAAATTCTCAGGATCTTACCATCTATAGTGGGATAATGGGTTGAGTGTGATAGAGAAGTATATGCATTATGCATGAGTTGTCCCTCTTGTTATCAAGTTGTTTTGACTCCGCATGAGTAAATGCCTTATGCATTCTACTATCTTCCAAGATGTACAGTGATGTTGAATATTTTATTTTATCATTGCTTTTCTTGTAAGAATGGGTCGATTGGACATGTTTCAAGTAGTCTACTATTGAGTAGCCTACTATTCTTGTAAAAGAAATATCTCAATTCTTAGTAGGGTCATTCATTTCGTATGAATGATGCCTTGCACATGATTTTTTTTTTATCATGTGGCAACCTGAACTTCTTTCAGTGTCTATGTCTCCAGTGGAAATAAAATTTGTTAATCGTGTTCTGAGAAATTATATCAATGGTGATCTAGTTGTCCTTAATCCCAATGAGAGTCATTTACTCCATGGGAATGTGTTGTTTTCAAGTTTTATGAGTTGTTTGATCCACATGGAGAAATTGCTTCTTCTATATTTCTTGCTTTTGAAGCAAGGTGAATGTTTTGAAGGAAGAAAGAAAATCTTGATAAAGTTGTGAGGGTGCACACTCAGGACTTAATCAACATGACTTTCTCTCCTAATAATAAATTTCTTGAAATATTGTCTAAGTTGTGTTGTTGTCCTTATTCTTCACATTCTGAGAGTATGAGTTCGTATCCTTGAGGTGGTTGAGAAAGAAAGTCCAAAACTCCGAGTTTGTAGAATTAGAGTACGTAGCAGAAGCGTAATGTGTAAGCACGATGGTTCTTGATGGTTAAATTATAATTTAGTGGAGGAATAAGATGCAAATGCTTGAATAGTGGCAGAGTGTTTAAGATGGGGAAGTAAGTGATTGCAAAGTTTGAGAGTGTGAATTGGATGTTAGAAGTCGAATTCAATAAGTGATTAAATTGGTGATAGTAGATTGGAATGGTTGGAGACAATTTAGAAGGCATCCAAATGATGATTTGGTTGGAATTATGATAATAGGATGTAGCTGTAAGTTAGAGACTTAAATCATATTTAGAATACCTTCTATGAAGAGAAAATTATAGGAAAAGTCTTTGGTAGTGTTTAAACATAGAAAGTTGAGGTCTAGACATGTATAAAGGGTGTTAGAAGTGTTGTTGAGCTAAGCATTGTGTTTTAGTATCATGCCATACTCTAATTGGTGAGTGCTAGCTAGTAAAACTAAAACAAGATGATAAGAGTTAAAAAAAAAAAAAAAAAACTGCATATTTTAGGTACAAAAGACATGACCCGAAATGATAAAAGTGCGAACTTTGGCACTGCATAACTCCTTGTATAGGATGAGTTTCGGAACGAAACCTTTTTCCACAGTTTTGTATTACCAAAGTCTAGTTCTCCACAAAATTTCATAGCCATTGGAATTACATAGATCATTTTGGACCCTAGGTTCATTTTGAACCAAAACTAGTTCATTAAGTAACCCAAAAAGCCTAGATTTTGATCCGAGATGAATTTTGAGGTGAAACCGATTCCTACAATCCTATTTTTAGGTGTATAAAATCTGTTTTGAGGATTTAAAAAGTTTCTCCCTGTAGATTTTAAATTCACCTTTGAAAGTCACCTATTTTCTAAGCCGTTTTTGACCCGAAACTTGAAACGTACGCCATTTTCAAACTGTTCGAGCTTTTAGAGTGAAACCAAAGCCCAAAACTTTGTTTTAGTACCCTCTAAATCTGTTTTGAGGTCCCACATAATTTTAAGCATTATACAATGAATTTGGTAGAAAAATTCATTTTCTAGAAACATGATTTTTACAAACTTATAATGTGTGTCATTTCCAAACCGCTTTGAGTTTTTGACTCAAACCAAAGCCATTAAGTCACATTTAATGCATATTAAATCTGTTTTCAAGTCCCAAAGGATTTAGAGCTTTGTAGCTCAATTGGCGTAGAAAACTGTTTTCTAGAATTCTTTAAAATTGCAAACTTAAAACGTGCGTAGTTTTCAAACTGTAACTCCGATTTGGATGAAACCAAAACTCATGATCTTGTTTTTAAGTTAACTTAATCTGTTCTTGGGTTTTAAAATGAAAGGATCACTGTATGATAGGGTTGCTTCCCAAAATTACCTCTTAGAAAACTCAATTCAAAGAAAATCCTTAGGTGAAAGATTTGTTCTTGACCTAGAGGCCTACCTAGTAGTTTACCTACAACTTATATAGGATACATTAACTCTAAATCTTCAATGTTGAGTAGATTTAAGTACTTCCCTGAAGATAGCTATATTGTCTATCTAGTAGCTTAGATAGATTTCTATCGAATCCATTCTATGTTAGTAAACTTTTAATTTAAGAATGAATTTGCATAGGTAGACCTAGTTTATGTTCTTTATTTACAAATCTTACCTAACCCTTATGTCGAAAAGGATAGTAAGTTAGAGATAAACTTTGTTAATAGAAATAACTTCTTATAGGAGTCATATGAGACTAAGTTGTAGAGTAATGGATTAGTCTGGAAATAGATGACGTAGATTATAGTTATAGATCACCGTATGTTAAGCATAATTTCGAGGACGAAATTCTTAAAAGGGTGGGAGAGTTGTAACACCCTAAAAATTACAACTCAATAAATATATATTTGTGTGATTGAGTTATGATTTAATTGGAATTTATTTCTTTTAAATAAGAAAAGATATGTTTGAGTAATTAAAATATAGTTAGTATTATTGTGAGATTTTCGAAACATTTACGTGAGTTCCGTAAGTTAAAAAAAAAAGAAGAAGAAGGGGGGTGCCTTTAGAGGAAACTAGGTGTCAATAGTAAAATGTCAAAATTTTCCCAAATATGTACGTGGAAAGCTTCTTGATTGTTCTAATTTTTTTTCCATTTCTGCTTCTTCTGTTTTCTCTCCACGGAAGCTCTAACTTCTCTCTAAGTTTTGGAGCATCAATTTTCATCTTTTACCGTTCATTTTCGGATATGTTAAAGAAGAGTTTAAGAGCTTCAATACCCACCGATTGGATTTCGATTTCGTCAAGGTATGGAGGGGTTTCTTTTTTTTTCCCTAAGCTATTTCCTTATTTTCTTGTTAAATATGGATTGTGGCTGTTGTTGATGGTCTGTAAATAATGTTGAAAACCCGAAATAAGCTACTTGTGATTTGGGTCCTGTGACTGTGTGGATTTTTTGTCTCGGTTTTAGTGCATGTTTTTAATGATGTAAATATATATTCCTATGTTTTGATGCCTCTGGATGTCGTGGTATTTTTCTCAGATTTTTTTGAGCACTGTAACTATTTTTACCAGAATTATTTTCGAAAACTGTTAATTCTGAGAATGGGACTGTTTTGATTTTTACAAGAATTTTGGGACGCGATTTTGGAAAACTGGAACCATGCGTTCATTTTATGTATCATGAGGATCATCTCTGAATTTTTTCAAGGTTAGGAAAAGTCGGGAAGTAATTTTAGAAAATTATTATTGTGAAAAACCAAAACTGGACAGTGGAGAATTTAAATGGGGAAAATATCCTTTTTGAGCGAATTTGGCTATGAGAAAACTTTGTAACCTTATTTGAATTATGTAGAATATCTGTGAATTTTATCGGAATTTTATAGGAAATTTTGGTAATTATTTATGTTTTTATATGGGAGACTCTGTTCTGAGACAGAAATGCTTTAAAAATTCAAAAAGGGTATTTTTGGTGGGTTTTTGATACTGAGGAAATTATATGTGATGGTACACATGTTGGAGATATTCTCTGTAAAATTTCACATAAAACGGCTATTTTCTAAAAATATGGAATTGTGTTTTACCGAGCATATACAGACACTGTTTTTAATTCAAAAATAATATTTGTGGGTTAACTTTTCGTGAGATAAATTTATATGATGAAATATATGTGATGTATTATGTTCCTGTAAAATTTCACAAAATTCTAAGTTAATTTGCTAGGTCAAATAATTTTTGGTATGTATGTACAGCTATAAGTATATGCATGAAAATTTATTAAGTGATTTCGTAATTATGCCTAATGTCATTCGTTGGACTTGCTAATGGATATCTCACCTCAAAAGGGAAATTCCTATAGAAAATGTGTGTATGATGTTGTTTAATGGATTATGTTGAGTTATTGAATTATTGATTATTAATGATTGTTCTATTATTAACTGTGAATTGGAGACCGGGAGGAATGTGATCCTCGGGCAAAGAGTGCTGAAATTTGTTTGTGCATGTGAATTGCTTGTGATGGTTTGTTGATTGTGGGAACGAGAATTTTTCATTCTTGTGTGGGAGCAAATGAACTCCAAATGGAGTACATTTGTGAATACTAGAAGGTCATTCTAGTAATCAATAATATTCACTATGAGCAATAGTGAATCAACTATAATTAAGAGTGTGAACTTAATAACATTATGGATTGGTAATTAGGAATTACCTATGCACATGGAGGACGATGGATGTTTGGACTTAGAAAGGAATTTAGGACCTTTGCATGGATTTGGACAAAATGACTGAAATAAGCATAAAATGTGAGAGTGGGTGAGGATTTCAATAAGACAAAGTAAGACAGTTAAGAATCATGATGTGGGTCATGATTGGGTAAAGTGCGATACGCGCATGTGTTTGAAAGTTTGTGAACTGTGATTGTCCGAATCGTGGTGAGAACCGAAAGGAGGAAGAAACCTCCAACGCTAAGTCGTGTGAGACGGTTGAACAGATTGGTTCGTGGACAAAGCTTGAACGGATAATTGTGAGACAGGTCGTGTGGAGGCTTTATCTACGGTGAGCATTGTGCTTGTGAGATGACGGGGTCGTAATGTTTAACCACTGTGATAGTGGGGGAGTTTGATCTCCGTGTTGTATGTCTGGGACATATGTTGATTGAGGACCGCCGTCGAGTACCTTTGGTAGAAAAGCTCACACAAACCTGTAAAAGGTCGCGTGGGATATTTCAGCTGCAAGTTATCTGTGAACCAAGGTCGGATTGCGAATGATGCGTCACTTGAGGTGATGAGATCGTTACGATGTAGCGATAAAGGCAAAGTCCTTATTTATATATGCATATGTGAGCGTAGAGGTGGTACCTTTAGCTCGGCGTCAATTCGTCCGCACCTGTACCATGTGCAGCGGGAAACCCACATGCGACGAAGAAAGAAAATAAACTCTGTGAGAGAGTGTTGAGGAATCAGTCCTCGGAGTAATGGATGACCACAGTTGGTACCTGGGAGATGATCGTAAGGCAGGTTGTTCTTGGAGGGTAAGGCACTGAGTTGTGACGATAGATCACGTAGCTGACTCGGCCACCCTGACAAAAATACGAGCCATCATCGGTTGGTGAGAGCCCACCATTGTACCATGGTGAAGGGTGTACTCCCAACAGTCATCCAACTCAAAAATATGTAAGACCACTGAGTTCTGGAAGTTCCAGTGGCAGCTGGCCAGTGTGAAATAATTTACAAGAATAGTTGTGGAAACGAATAAGTTTCGAGTGAGACTCGTGAGAGCACCACTGTGAAGTGGTTGATGTTGTATGTTTGTTTGAGACCGTAATGGTCGTTTGTTTGTTAGTTTAGTGGAGGAGAGAGACTCACTCCATACGCCTTTATTTTTCAGATTTAGACAAATGATCTTGTGCAAACAACAAAGATGGAATGAAAGGTTACGACAAGCACTGTGAACACGAGTGGATGTTTCAAGAGAAAGAAAAGGATCTTTCTAGGATGCTACTTGGGTTTATTGGGTATTTTGAAATTTTCTTTGAGTCACTGCTCTGAGTCTCAGTCTTTTCTTGTATAGAAAAGGGTAGACTAGATTTGAATATTGATGTACAACTCTTTAATACGTGGCTCAAATGTATAATGTGTTATATTCCAAGATTTTAAATGCATAAGTGTATTATGTGTAATAGAATAGTATAATGGTGGATTTGAAGATGTTCTTAATTAAAGAAGATTTTGGTTATGTTTCATGGTTTGCATCTAAGTTAATGTCTTATAACATGAGTCTGATTTATTAAGACTGATATTTCATTAACCGAAATTTTTTTTATATATTAATAAGTTATTATGGATGATGGTTGTTTGGAGTTTTAAGTAACATTTTTTTTTTAAAAGGAAAAACAAATCTTCCCGAATTATAAAGGCTATTTTCAATAATTGGATATTGAGTTACTTCACAAATTTCTTAATTAATAAGAAAATCTTTAATAGTAAAATGGGGTGTTACATACTCCGCACATACATGCCCCCTCAAAACCAAAATAAAGAAGATATGCCTTATGACAGATCCACCCAGCAAAAGTACATATTATACATAACCAGAAATTACAACAGCAGAAGAAATAACAGCTCTCATGTCGAGGATAATAGTATAAGCATGCACCAGCAATTCTGAACATCAGTCCCGTTATCTGCAGCAAGATTAATCCAATGGCTGAGAGATTAATGCGGATAACCACAGGATTAATTTAACGGTCAAGATCCTGCTACAAATGATAGAACCACCACAGAGGATTCAGGTTCATATGTCTATTGGTGATAAAAAACTGAATCTCTTTTTCATAAACCATTTGTTTGGAGAAAAACAAAAGTGACACTTTTTTCTTCAATATATCTCTAGAAAATTTAGAAATATTGTAGATATTTTTATTTTGAATCAAATTTGTTCGATTCTAGTATAACTACACATGGTGGAAAATGAATTAAGATCATCGAGAAGATGACTGTTGGGATTTTGACAAGAGTACCAAATCGCTCAAGTAACATAATGATAAGTAAAGTATCGTCTCCACTAGGACTTGTGCGATAATTGGGTAATTAATAGTAAATTTAATAGAATACGACGAATGTTGGGAAATTAAGTAACCAAAATTAAAGACAATTGTATAAAAATAAAAGAGAAAAGTAACAAATTTGGATTTTGGTATTTTATCAAACACGTAGATGCATAGTAAACTTGGGTTTATATCATATGAATGAAATCGTCGGGGTTTAACTTCATCAGACGTTCCTAACATGCAATCACTCACTATTCCAATTCAATTAAGATTTAGTTATCATCAACCCACAAAATTATTCAAGTCTTAATTCCTTAAGCAAAAGAACCTAAGTCCCCTTGATTCCACTATCAATCCCTTGAATTAGTGTAACCAAGGTACTTGCATTAAGAAAAAGGGTTTTAGCGATGACCAATCCTCTTTACCCTATCCTTAGGCATAAAAACGATTGGTTGCCTTCATCAGTTTGCAATTCAAAAGAATTTCCCAATTACAATTGAAATTATAGAATCATGCAATTGGTTGATCAGGCCAAACACAAGCATTAAGCAAAAAGAAGAACAATAACAATCTTTATTGAATAGAAATAAAATGTAATTACATGAAAGTAGTAGTCTAATTACATTAAACCCCAACGAAGGAAAAACTTTGCTACTCATAGCCATGGGGGAAGCAGGAACTGATGATGGAGAGGGAACCCTAAGCATGAATGCCGTCATGAGCTCTCTCTAACCTCTGAATCGTGGAAAACGAGAATAGAATACGTATGGGATGTGTCAAAGCATGTGTCAGAAGCTTCTTTATAAAGTGTTGGAGTTGGGCTTTCAGAAATCGTGGGCTCTATCTTTTTCTATCTTTCCCTGAATAGCTAGCTTAAGCCACCAAGGTGTGCATGCTTAAGCCAGGGATTTATTTTTTCCTATCTTTTTTCTGATAAGCTAGCTTAAGCCACCAAGGTGTGCACACTTAAGCTAGCTTGTATGCTCAAATTGTGCCTTTAGGAATGGCACGCTAAAGCGCACATCATGGCTCGCTTAAGCATGCTTGAGAGAGCTTCCTTTTCTTCACATAGGCAGCTAGCTTAAGCATGCTCATCATGGGCACTTAAGCTAGCTCAACAATTTCTCAAATCTTCTTTAATTGACAACTTTAAACCTCTCTCCTATAGCTCCTCAATGTAATTTCCTACAAAATAGACAAAACAACCAAAGATCACAAAGAAAAAGGCAATAAACTAAATTCCTAATTATCAAATGCATTTATTCAAGAATTAACCAAAATAGGTACAAACAAGGTCCAAAAGCATAAGAGGTATACAATAATTGCACCAAAAATACTGTCAAAAGCAAGTATATGCAACAATTATCAACGACATACATGAATTCATTCAATTAAGCTGGTTGACAAAATGCCAATATAAAGATAACTTACAATTGTAAGTTATCTTAAAGCTTACAAGCTATCATCAAAGCCGAAAGGTTATAAAGTTTATTAAAGTATTTGAAAATGACACACACACACACACATATATATATATATATATATATATATATATATATATAAATAAAAAATATTTTTAAATAATTATATATTTTTTATTAATCTCAAATTTTTAATATTTGTTTTAAAAAACAATTTTTTTATTAAAATAATTAAAATAAATAATATCATATGAAAAAGTAACTTAAAAATAATAAAAAGAAATAATAATTATAAAATAATAACATAAAAATCATGAAGATTAAGACAATAAAAAAGAGAGGGTATTCAAATAATATAAATAAAAATGAAAAAAAGAAGAAGTTAACTTATTTGACGTACACTCTGTGTGGTCATACTCAAAAGGAGCTACCTTATTTACATGCATGTGATCATACTCAAAAGTGCGTACGTAATGAAGTTCAATTTTTTTTGTGCACACTAATGCACGTCGGCCAATGGTCATATTTATCACATGTCAGAAAGGTGCTTGCTTCAGTACCGTTTAAAGTTGATGGGTTTTGGTGTTGTCACAGTATTTTTATAATTTTTAAATATTTTAAAAATTAAAAAGAACTATGTAAAATTAAAAACAATAAATCTATATCTGCAAACAAAATTAGACTTAATGAAACTTTTTCCTAAAAACATGTAACAGGCCTTTCCTACTTAATTAACCGCCGCAAAAATTTGAATTGATAACGATTATGTGAGAACGAGGAAGAAGACATATTCAAAAAACGATTACATGAAAATGATAGGTACATAATCAGTTTTTGAACCGAGAACGATTAGGAAAAAAGATGGAACAATCTTGAATTGGAAGAAGATATGAGCACTCTGTATCATATTGCACTTTTGAACATGGTTCTATGTGTTTCATTAATTATGAATCGGACAAGCACCTTGATAGTGGATCTAACACTTGGTTTCACTGAACTCCCACTAAACACCTCCATTTCGATGATCACAAGCTTTATGGTTTACCCGTAATTGAACACTACAGCTTCATTGATGGGGTGATTATTTTGTAAATGGTTAATTAAGTTTTTAGTCCCTAAATTTTTTCAAAATTCAGTTTTTAGTCCCGAAACAAAAATTTGATTGGTCAAGGTCCCTAAACATTTTAAAAATTTGATTTTTAATCCCTGAATAAATGTTTAACCGGTTAAAGTCTCTAAACTTTTTAAAAATTCTTTTTTTTTTTTACAAAAGTACGTTCTAAGAAAAACATAAGTTATTTATAGCATTCTATCAGGATGTGTATCTATATATATATATATATATATATATATATATATATATATATATATATATATATATATATTGATTCCTTCCTTCCTAATTCAAACACATTTCTTATTCCTTCACTTAGTTAAGAATGATAATTTTGAGATAGCAACAAGTGCATGTTTCTCTCTTTTTATTCCCCCCCTAAATAATTAATTATAATTCTATTTATCCCAGCCATGCATAAACAATATGTTTATTCGTGTATTTAAAAAATTAGTACAAAATAAAATTTTTAAGTTATACTATTTTTAAAAGACTAAAAGGAATTAGTTAAATCTTAAAATTAATCTTTCATTTTGAATATATATTCCCTTTTAAATTATAAATTTGAGTCATTATTTTCTAAAATAAAATTATTTTTTATTATATTTTATATCTACTTGTGACACATGTATCTACCATTATTTAGTATTTATTTTTACATTATACTTATATAATTTTTATTTTAAAAACTAAAATATATTTTTAAATATATTTTTATTAAATTTAAATTCTTATTATTTTTTTAAAAGAATAATAATTATTATTAAATAATTATTAATTTACAAATTGTCTAATTAAATTATACTAATCAATATTTTTTTTTGGTGGAGCTTTTATTCCCAACCATGTTTTTTCCAACCATATGTCTGGGTTCAAACTTTATGTGTTAAAAAAATGTAGTTGAAATGGAAGACCTACTAATTAAAAGTGGCAAGTCAAGTTTTTTGACAAAAATTAATTATTGACAAAATCGATAAATACTTTGTATCAATAACATGGTGACAAAAAAAGAACTTTTTTTTGCATATACATTGACAAAAATGAAGTTTGAATATAGAACCTCATGCAATTATTCAAACTTTTCATCATTAATATTAATAATTAATATTAATTAATAATTAATATATTATTTTCTAATTATAATAAATTATGTAAAAAATAATTATATGGTTTTTAAGGTTTTATGTATTTAATTTTATATATTTAGATTTTGGAAAATATGTTAGCAAGTATTTAAGATTTTGATTAAAAAAGAAAATTAAAAAATATTTAATTAAAATAAAAGTATTTACTACATAACAAATATAAAACACTTACTCTTTAATATTCAATTCTTTAGTAACCAAAAAAAAAGTAAGAGTTCTTTAAGGATTTAATTGGTATGCATTGACAATATAATTTTTTTTTACACAATCAATTAATCACAAAATATCATATCTTAATTTAAAAAAGTTTGAGTCTTATCTTAATTATTCCAGGTGTCTGTCATTTTGAGACATTGACAGTCTTATTTTTCATTTTGTCCCTTTCGTTTTGTATTCTGAAGCATAAAAAAAATAACACATAACATGAATTATGATTTGTTGATAGTGTAAAAAAATTTGTTGACTCACTATTAAATATTCATTAAAATATAATGTGTACAACTTTAATTTCTTTTGAAATGTCATTAAGGTAATGAGTCAATGACATATTAATTAAAATGCATTTAAAATATTTATTAATACTAAAATTAATTTTCCATTTTAGATTTTAAAATATAATTTCTAGTCATTATTTTCTAAAATGAAAAAAGTTTTATTATATTTTGTTTCTACTTGTTACTTATGTATTGACCATCATGTACCTTTTATATTTAAAAAAAAAAATAGATTAATAACTTTTTTTAATTTCAGATCTTAATTTAATTATATAATTAACCCTGCCCTCCAACTAGCCAAGAGACTCGTTGCCATGGGCGTACACGTCACCATTCTCGTCACTCTCCACCTCTACCGCCGCATCACCAACAAAATAACCCTCCCCGGCCTCTCCTTCCTCCCCTTCTCCGACGGCTACGACGCCGGCTTCTTCGCGGTCCACGGCACCCACGCCGATCTCAACCTCTACGAGACAGAACTCAAGCACCGCACCTCCGAGTTGGTTTCCAATCTCATACTCTCCCGTGCCACCGAGGGGCCACCCTTTCACTTGCTTACTCTACACCCTCCTCCTCCTCCCCTGGGTTGCTGACGTGGCACGCGAGTTCAATCTCCCAACCGCGTTGCTCTGGATCGAACCGGCCACGGTCTTGGACATACTTTCTTACTACTTTCACGGCTATGCTGATTACATCAATGATGAAAGCCATGAACGTACTTCAACTTCTTCTTCATGTTCCATCGTGTTCCCGGGATTGCCGTTTTCGCTTTCGCCACGTGACGTGCCGTCGTTTTTGTTGCTGCGGAAACCGAGTGTGTCGTCGTTTGAGAAGCAGATTCTACAGCTGGACCGGGAAACCAACCCGACGGTACTCGTGAACACGTCTGAGGCTTTGGAGGAAGAAGCGTTGAGGGCCGTTGATTCCTTCTGCGTTCTTGGAAGGGAAGGACCCCACTGATACTTCCTTTGGTGGGGACATTTTTCAAGTCTCAGATGATTACGTTGAGTGGCTTGACTCAAAGGAAGAGAAATCGGTGGTTTAATTACGTGTCATTTGGTAGCTACCTGGAGCTGTCTAAGAGACAAATGGAGGAAATTATTGCAGTGGCTTTGTTGGATTGTGGACGTCCATTTTTGTGGGTCATTAGAGAAAAAGTGAAGTCAAAGGTTAATGGAAAAAAACAAGAGGAGGAGGAGGGGCTGTGTTTTAGCAGAGAGGAATTGGAAACGTGGGTGGAGGTCCTTTCACATCGTTCTGTGGGTTGTTTTCTGACATATTGTGGGTGGAACTCGACCATGGAAAGCCTTGTTTCTGGGGTTCCTATGGTGGCGTTTCCTCCCGATGACTAATGCAAAGCTAATAGAAGATGTGTGGAAGATAGGGGTGAGGGTGGATCATCACGTGAATGAAGATGGGATAGTTGAAGGAAAGGAAATTAAGACATGTTTGGATGTGGTGATGGGAAGTGGAGACAAAGCAAGTGAATTTTGAAAGAATGCAAAGAAATGGAAGGGTTTGGCTAGTATAAGCTAAGCTGTCATATACTTATGATGCATGGCTTCAAAATTTGAAAGGTGAACTGAAAAAATAAATTATCAACCAGTTAATAAAACTGTATGTAAATGGAATATCTTGAATAATATAGCGTGTGTGTGGCTAACAATTGAGGTGCCTTGTGGTATGAGTATTTCTCGTTTGTTTTCTGTGCCCACATAACATTAAGGTGGTCGATCAAAAAGGATGGTGGTGGATGGTGGATGCCATGAAATCCAAACCTTAACTGTCCATGTCAAGGAAAAGATAAGTAGTATTTTGATAAAGAGTACTACATTATTGCTTTATACTCCCTCGAATTCTTTTTATCTTTCTTTTCTCGGTTTCTTTTTATCTATATTTTTATCTATCTTTTAAAGTTTTATGTAGAAGCTGATAAAAAAAAGGTTTTTTTATGTAGAAATAAAAAATTCAATAGTTTTTTTTATTTTAATAAAATAATTATAAATTTTTCTATTTTACTTACTTTTATTTTTACTTCACAATAAATGCACATGTAAATTAATTAAAGATTAGATGAAATGTAAGGATATAATTCACAAAAGAAAAATTAATGTTATTTTAAACTTTGAAAATGACATATAAATAAAAATAATTTTTTTTCAAAAATCCGACAATTAAAAAGAAATATAGGGATATATTTTTAGATAGTATTTGTTCTATTTTTTTTAGTTTCTAATTTTTTCATAGAAATGAAAACTTAGATTAAGCATACTTTGTAAAAAAAAAAAAAACTCTTAAAAAACTAAGTACCTTAATTTTAATAACAAAAAAGGATGATGTTTTTTAAAAAAATTGAGTGAAGGTGTTTTTTTTAGTAGTCTTTTTTTAAGCCACAAGAAATAAAAATTTTCAAACAATTTATACTTATTTTTTTTATAAAAAAATCTTAGTTTGATATTTAATTTTAAAGTAACTTTTAAGTAAAAGAAAATATTGAACTAAGATTTATACAGGTCGGTTTAGTTGGGGTTTTAAAAACAAAAAAATATGAACGAATCAACTTTGATGCATGACTTCAACTGTTGAAAGATGAACAGGAAAAAAAAAAAAAAAAAGGTCAACCAATCAATGAAACCCTTAATGGAATATCTGGAGTAAAGTGTACGTATGGTTAACAATTGTGTTGGAGCCTTGTGGTGTGTGTATGAGTTTTTTTCGCATGTTTTCTATGCCCAAAATTGGTCGGCAATTTTTAAGGGAATACATGTGTTATTCTCACAATCCATTATTACGATCAATCACGAATCATAAATTACAAATCAGTTATTCATATATTATGTTCTACAAACATATATGATTATGAACAAATTAAGCCTGAAACATGCATTTGAATTTATATTGTCCTCAAGAACTTACATGATTTAAGGTGGACGCGTTCCTCATAGCATGAGTGATACACAAGTCCTTCAGAACAGGGGCGGAGGGAGGGGGGACTGGCAGGGGCCATGGTCCCCCCAAGATTTTTGAAGTGTGTATAAATTATTATAAAAACAATTTTATGGTCCCCTTAAAATTTATAAAAAAAATATATGTTAAATAATACATGAAATTATTATGTTAGTTGACATATAGGGAGAAAAAAGGGAGAAGAGAGAAAAATATAAGTATGATAAGTAACATTATGTGATAAAAAAGAGATAAAGAAAAAATTATAGATTTTAGTAGAGTATTTGTGATGTTGAAATGTCCACATATAATTATCCAAAATTATATTATCTATCTAATTTATTTTTTTCTCATATATTACCTATATTTATATATATAAGAAACAAATAACTAATTCATGAAAACTAATAAAAATAATTTAGTTAATTTTAATTAATAATGCCCTGGAATTAAATAGTTTAAGCAGAAGTTATATTTATTAACATTATTCGTAATTCAAAGAATTTTTTTTTCACTAATCTATGTGACTTAAAATGTTAATATCCAATAAAAAAATGCTAATAGGTCAATGAATGCATCTATTTGTAAAATGATTGAGTATCTTATTAATAAACTTCATAATAAATTAAAGGTATAAAAAAAATATAAATTGATACATTTAAAATAAATCTATGTTTCTATAATTAGAACTAGAGAAATGTATCTATTGTTTGTTATATAAATAATCAAACATAATATTATTTTTGTACTCGATATAGTTATATTTATTTTTATTTATAAAAAATATTAGATATATAATATATTAAAGTTTTTTTTTATATTTTATGCATGCAAAAATTTTAATTTTATTTATTAAATTATTTTTTTCCTCGGCCCCCCTCGAGTAGAATTTCTGGCTCTGCCCTTGCTTCAGAATATAATAGACTCATCCTAACAAAGGCAGCAGAACTAACAAATAGTGAGATTAATCTAGGAACTCACATAGGAAAAGAAGGAGAAGGAAAGAGATTGATCTTTAAAAACTTTATGAAATGTTATATTTATGATGAAAATCACCTAAAACCAAATCAAGGATAAAATGAGACTCAGTAAAAAAGACCAAGTCAATAAGACCATGTTTATGACATTTCTTTAGTAAGGAATAAATTATTTTAAAAAATATTTTCTAAATTATTTAATCAAAGGTATTAACCTTTTGAAATATCAAATTATACAACATGCATGGACTCTTCATGCCAATAATCCCAAAACCACAAATATGAATTCAGAATCATCTTAAAAGCTCTGGTGAGACACTTAGTACAAATTGTTTAAATGAGGAAAAGAACACCTTGGACTGATTAATGTGCTCATCTTCAAAGCAAGTTGTATAGAGACTAAATGCATAAAGGAAGAGATAATAAGCACATACCTAGGATATGATGTCGGGAGAATTTTTTTTTTCGCAGTTATGCCAATGCCACAAAGGTTGTTTGAGAAGGGGGAGTTTCAATAATAAAATAATGCAAATGACGGCTTCATGACTTTTTTATTTTTCAAAGTCAATCCATCGTTGGGCAAAGCCTTTGTCACCCAAATTAGTTCGATAAAAAACCTTTAATATGTTGAAGGGCACTGAGCGTGGTGTTCCATGCTCCCCTAGCTAGTTGGGCGAGCTTAGTATTGCTTGGCAAGTTTGAAAGAAGAGACCTTCTTTTTGATATCACGAGATGAGACAAATTGTCACCCAATGATCCCTTAAGAACTGTTACGCTTGAATATTCACAACTATTGCATGTCATCATAAGCTAACATTGGGCGGGAATGGCAACTTCTTGAATTTTGAGTTTTAGGGGCCACTATATACGCGATGAGAAAGTGTGCTACGCAACAAGGGTCAACCCGAGAGCAAAGGTTTTATGCCACCCAACGAGCTTATATGTAGTTGGGTAGGGATGATAAAGTGTACCCGGATCCTACGAATACTCGCAAAAATATTCGCAAGCAGGTCGGGTAAATACCCGTTTATTGGGGCTGGGGCCGGGACCGGGGCCGGGTATTTACCAACAATTTTTTGCGGGTGCGGGTACGGGTACTATGGTACCCGCCCCGCCCCGCTCCGCACCTACCATACATATATAATTAAAATAACTTAAATAAATAATTATGTTATATATATACTTTTCTGTAAAAAAAATAATTTTATATTTTCCATAAACTAACACTAATAGTAAAAGATTTATGTTATAACTTACAATAATTTTTTATTTTATATTTTTAATATTATGTGTGGATGCTTTTAATGTTAAGTTTGAATTATTTAAGCGTGAATTTTCAATTTATTTGTAATAATTTTTTAATTAATATTTTTATAGCTTAAATGCAATTTTAGTTCATCTATTTTGCACAATCCGCAATTTTGATCCCCCTATTTTAAAATAGAGACGTTTAGTCTCCCAATTTTGTAAAATATGTAATTTTGGTTCTTCCATCAAATTGAAAGCGTTGACTGTTAAGAGATTAACGTTAACCTTAACGTGGTCCAAATATAGTGACGTGACACGAGATTATTTATTTAGTTTTTAATTATTTTAAATACTGAGTAGAATAATTGATGAAAAATATATTTTAAAAAAAGGTAATATCATTTATTTGACTACGATGTGCCATATACTTCAACAATGTAGAACTTGTTTAAAATAAATGATTAAGACTTGTGATTTCTATTTTAGGACTCACGACTACTCCAATCATTAAAATTGACGTGACATGTGCTTTAGTGATATAGATAAACAAATAATTATTACTCAGTATTTAAAATAATTAAAAATAAATAAATAATCTCGTGTCACATTACTATATTTGGGTCACGTCAAGGTCAACGTTAATATCTTAAATGTCTATGCTTTCAATTTGATGAAAGGGCCAAAATTACGAATTTTACAAAATTGGGAGACTAAATGTCTCTATAGAGGGACCAAGATTGCTGATTGTGCAAAATAGGAGGACTAAATGTCTCTATTTGAAAATATGATGATTAAAATTGTGGATTGTGCAAAATAGGGGGACCAAAATTACATTTAAGTCTATTTTTTTATTGATTTATTAACTTCATATATAAGTAAAGTGCGGGTAGCGGGTACGAGTATGGGTATATAGGTACCTAGCGGGTACGGGAATGGGATTAAAGTTGCTGCCCGCGCGGGTATGGAACCGGGTACGGGTATTTTTTTTAAACACGGGTATGGGAACGGGTACTATAGGACCCTACCCAGACCTTACCAATTGCCATCCCTATAGTTGGGTGAGGTCAACAATCTCTTGAAATTCTACATATATAATTTTCTGTTTTACTGATATGGCCGGGTGCAAAGAATCATCACCCATTGTGGTCAATTGCCGAAGCTCGTGTTTCTTGCATTGTTTGAGGAGCTTATGACATTTGGCATAGTAGCCCAACTTTTTAGTTTTTACTTCTTTTGATTTTTATAGGGTAAGTAACCTAGTTTTTTTTAATTTCATGGTCTCTTATCTTTTTTTTTTTTTTTAATTTGTGCCTAAGTCATTTTACATATTTACTAAGTTGTTGAACAAAATTAAAATTCCTAAGTATCTAAACAAAACCTAACTAAAAGTCCTAGACTAATTCAACAATAATCAACTCAAATTTTGCAATTATAGTTCATACATCAATTGTTGAGCTAATTTATAGGTTTCCTCCTGTGTAGGGTTTGTTTAATTAATGTTATTAGCTTGAAGTTTTCACTCTTTTTATCTTCAAGAAGAGTTAAGGGTGGAGATGTCTGTGGGATTGTCAACAATCTATTCAAAAAGCGTCCCTTCTCCTATGTCAACCAATTTTTCTAGAGAGTTGCCGTACTTTGATTGAGTATATTGAATGAGTTGATTAAGGGTAGTCTCTCTAGTACTAGTTGAGTGAAAGAAGGAGACTGCACCAGCAGATTGGGGCTCGATTGAGTGTGAGTTGAGAGTTTTTTAGAAGAACAAGGATGCAACTATTTCTAAATTAAATTAGAAATTCAATGACATGGAAGCTTTGGTGGAAACAAGAGACAAGGAGATTGAACAAAAGGAGAAAAGAGAGATGAGAGAATTTGCTAGATGTGAAGCTCAAGAGCATTCTTGTAATGAAGGAAGCACAAAACTGCTTTCATTGAGTTGGTGTCACACTAAAGGCAAGTTGAGGCTGAACTCAGTCATGCAGTCAAGCAAGTGGAAGCTACGAGACAAGAGCTTGCTTTTATGATAGAGAA
Organism: Pueraria montana var. lobata; assembly: GCA_026413185.1. Taxonomy (NCBI): domain Eukaryota; kingdom Viridiplantae; phylum Streptophyta; class Magnoliopsida; order Fabales; family Fabaceae; genus Pueraria; species Pueraria montana. The sequence goes on along the minus strand of CM048648.1, from coordinate 19,642,871 downwards.
GAAGGAGGAGTCAGATTTGGTGGCCCAGACATTATACATATTATTATCCATAATTGTGGTTTTAAATCATTTACTATGAATTATTTAAAATTTAACCATATATATGTATAAAAAAAAACCTTATTTTTTATTATTATATTCATAAAACATGTTTCAAAATAACCAAATTAAAAGTCATATTAACATAATTTTGAAATTATTTAAATTTTTTTATGTAAGCAGTTTTTAATGCAATTTTTTTATTGTATTTTTATTATATGAATATAATATAGTAATTCAAATTTTATTTATTACATATAATTTAATAAGCTGTTAAAATATTGATGTTATATGTAATTTATAGGATATTTATATCAAACAAATTAAGTCACATTATTTTATATAGAATTGATAAAACAATGGGATTGAAAAATATCAAGTTACAAATCTAGCATGTATCGTTGAAAAATATGATAAATAAAAAACTAAAATACAATGTCATCAAGATATCATTTTTAATTTGGGAGGAAAAAATATTAAATTGAATTTTAAAATTAATTTTGAAGTACGTATTTTTCTATTTAATTGAAATAGTATGTGAGTGTTTTTACTTCATGTCTATTGTCTTTTACTTATTTTTATTTAAAACTGTATATTAATATTATTCCGAATAAGATGAATGAATAATACGTACTTAAAGAAATTATGTACTTAAAGAAACATATACATATTTAATTTAGTGTATTTGAAGAAAAAAAAATAATAACTTTTTATCACCTATTTTAAAAGACTTTTTGTTATAAAAAGAAAATGATTGTTTTTGTAATTTTAAGTTGGAACATATATGAACTAAACTTACTCAATTAATAAAGAGATTATACTTAAAATCCTTCATAGGTCATTCAAGGACATTATTTTTTTATGCTTCAGAAAGATAAAATAAACAGCAATAGAAGAACTAAGGTCTAAGGTGGAGAACACCCATGACATCCGACAGAATCACAAAAGACAGTTGAGCTGGGCATTCGTTCCAAGTGAAGAGTTGAGCATATCATAATTAGCGCCATATTTCGCAAACCAATCTGTACAAGAGTTTGCCTCACAATCACAGAGGACATGTTGGAAAGATAATCTACCAATATACGAATTTGTTGAATGATAATCTTCATAGGTCATTCAAGGACATTATTAGTTTTAGTGCATGTTTGGATTAAAGTTTGCAAACGTAAGTTTGAATTAAAAGTATGTTGCAAACTTAAGTTTGATAAAAATGAGTATAACATGATTTATGTTTGAGTATTTTTTGTTCAAAAGTATGTTGATAAAATGAAATTTGTTTGGATAATAGCAATGAAAAGTACTTTTACTTCATGTTTCTATTGTAAATATACAAATCAAAAATACTTTTACTTTAAAAGCATCAAATTGTTACTTCTGATCCAAACCTGGATTTGGTCCAAACATAAGTTGCAGAATTAATTTTCGAAACTTCCAAACATGATGTCAAACTGAGTTTGGAGCTTCAAACGTAAGTTTGAAGCTCCCAATTGCAATCCAAACATAGCCTTAGGTGTCCAGGTAAAACATTAATAAATAAATATTACATTGAAAGTTATCAACACTAGTATAGAAAAGGTAAATTATTTGACACATAAATTTAAAAAAATGATTTATATAAGTTAGCAATAAAAAGATACTAATATTATAAGAAGGAGAAAATATTTTAAGATAAAAAATATCAAACTAATATTTATTTAAGTGAATGAGTGATTTACTTAAATTACATATCAAAATTTACAACACATGTAAAATGAAAAATATTAAAGAAGAACAACGATTTTTTTTTATTTATAAATAATGTAACACCCTAAGGGTATTATCGTAACTATGCTTAATATTTTTAAAGAGGCAAAAATTAAAAACATTTACACAACAATCTCATGCGGAAGCTAACATATAAACATATAAATTACAACTTGATTTAATAATTACAACTTATTTCTTGTAACATTTACATCATACAATATATAAGAAAATTACATAGAAATATAAAATAACTAAGCTACATCTTCCATGACAAGGCTCCATGCTCCAACGACACGCGTCATCACCTATTTCCTGAAAGGAGGGAAGTTAAAGGGGTGAGACATAAGGTCTCAGTGAGTGCTCTAAGATTCTACGACTGGGTTTAAACCCTTCTACCCGAACAATTCATCTATTAGTCTTTATGGATTTACCCTCTCTGAACCTCTATCAAACCCTATTGTTTCTATAGTTGGTCTACATCCATCAATCATAAACATTTTCCTCTAACACATCTCTCGTGCTCACTCTACTATGCTGGTTCACCATCATCGGTATCTTAGTATTTATTCTTTAACTAGCAAGTTACTTCCATTACTCCCTCTCACGTTAACTTCACTTTCCATGCTCGTATTCTACTATCTAACATTTTCTTTGCATCAGTCTTTTTCTTAATAGCAAAATACATCATGACCTATACTCACATAGTGTCGTTCTAGGTACATCTCTCTCTATGCCCATAAAGAGTCACATCCTATCCCATTACATTACAAGTCTAGATACATACATTCATAACATATTACGATTATGGATAGAATCATTCACACCTCACATAAGTACAACACAAGGTATACATGACATCCACTTCATAAACCACACAAGTCAGACAAAACTTACAATAATGCACGTATGCAATGCGATGTTCCATTCTCTTTCATATGCATGTGGTACCAGTAAAACACTCTTGTGAAAGTAGCCTGGGAGTACGTGCGAGTCGACGAATAGCCACACCATGGGCATCCGACACTAACAGTCTCAACCAGGATGATACCCCTAGCGGCTCGTCAGGGTTACCCAGTCTTGCAAGGATACTCCAACCCATGGGATCAGCATGAGTTTAAAGGAGATTCCAAACCAGATAACACCCCCAAGGTCAGAACTCATCGAGTTCTTCACGACCTCCCCAGTTAGGTTCATAAACAACTTTCAAAAACACATATATATCATGTTATGATGCATGATTCACATGGATGTTCATGGCTTCATTAAACCTCACATCAAACATAGTGAGCCCATTCTCGCCCCACATGGGCTAGGTCACTCACGGTCAAAATATCACTTGGGTCCATTCTCACCCCATATAGGCTAGATCACCCATCTCAATGGCATCTAACATCACCTCTTAACTCACAAATTCAAAGACATTTAATACTCATACATTACAATTCACACTTTAGGGATAATGTAAAGCATTCAATGATTGCACAACACTCACAAATCACCATTCAAGTTATAACAACAACACATGTATTCAATCTCATTATTCAATCAAGTCAAGTACCTGAAATACATCTTAACCCTATGCCATACATCAATTATAGAATCTATCTACTTTGTACTATGATTGGTATAACATCCTTTAAGTTTTTAGTATTACTTCTATCATTTTATGTTGCACATGTATGGCCTTTCTGAGGTATAAACATCTAGAGTTATACTAATCATATCAAGTTGAATTTTATCTTGTTTTAAAGTTAAGACAATTATCTACAATTTGTATGTTGACCTCAAGATCTAGTATTATGATCTACTATGTCTAAAATTAAGAACAACATAGACTTATCGTAGAATCCTGACAGCTTGACCTTTGCTCACTAATTGGGTGATATCTAGAGTTCTAGAATTCCGATTGGGGTGAAACCAAAGCCATCTAGGGCTACACCTCTTATGAAGACACATAAGCCTAATTCGGTCATCTTCACCACTTGTTTTTCACATTAAAATCACGTTCCTGTTTACTCTTTTTACATCTCTTAATTTCCACATCATTTTCCTAAACTACGATGAGATATCTGGGTCCTAAGATACTTAAATATCTACAATTTGTATGTTGACCTCAAGATCTAGTATTATGATCTACTATGTCTAAAATTAAGAACAACATAGACTTATCGTAGAATCCTGACAGCTTGACCTTTGCTCACTAATTGGGTGATATCTAGAGTTCTAGAATTCCGATTGGGGTGAAACCAAAGCCATCTAGGGCTACACCTCTTATGAAGACACATAAGCCTAATTCGGTCATCTTCACCACTTGTTTTTCACATTAAAATCACGTTCCTTTTTACTCTCTTTACATCTCTTAATTTCCACATCATTTTCCTAAACTACGATGAGATATATGGGTCCTAAGATAAGATACTTAAATATCTACAATTCAAACATGATCGAATCCTAAGGTGAGATGTCTACAATTCAAACATAATCAATTCATCATCCCATTAAAGAAAACATAATGCTTCGGGGTATTCACAACCCGTCCAATTAAAATATAAAAGCGAAGGGTAGGGGAAATCACTCACTTGGGAAGCACAGAGATGATCTCCGACCGACCCGGGAGAGCTTGGTGGCGTTGTCCATCATGACCACCGCAACAACTCTTACTATGGCTAAAACTTGGGTGTGAAAAAAAAACACGATCCCAAGCCCCGCCTATATGCCCCGAGTTTGGAAACTCTAAGGGGAAGATAAAAATATTAACTATAAGGGGCTCCACGCTTAACGCTAAGCCCACTTTATTCTTTGGTGCTACTAAGGCTTGGTGATCTCCTCTATATATATAGGAAGGAAGGGATTTATGAAATTATTTTGCCCAATGTGGGACTTAAAGGGTTTTTCATAATCAAGTGACCTACTTCAGAGCCGTTTTTCTCTAAGATGGAAGCCGATTTTGGTTTCTAAGGTGTAGGGATAAATTGTAGCTTTTTCAGCAAGCTTTCCAACGACACAAACGACACCTCAAATGGACAAGTACAACTCAAGATATGACGTAGTCTTTCTAGGGTTTTCATCATAAAGCTCGTCACTATACTTAAACATTTTTCAAGCATTCTAATTATAAGAACTTAATCTAACACCTCTAACACCAAATATAATAACTATAACACTAGCATAATATAATATAATATAATAAAGATAATAATAATAATCTAACATCCACACCAATACGATCACAAATAACAACAACAACAGCAATAAAATACACACGACACACGTGCATAGAAAAGCACAAACACTATCACAACATAGGTACATGCTTAGGACAAAACAACAAGTAATAATAACAAGAATTTACAGAAAATATAACAAAAGAGTCCTAATAAGGGTTCTCCTTAAGATATATTCCTAGTACCCGAAACTTGGGGTGTTACAAATAACAATATTGTTGAGATCAATAATTAATCTTTGATATAACTAGAAGATTTATAAAATTCCTTAAAAAAAATATTTTTAAAATAATACTAAAGCTTAAGTAAAATTGACAAATAATTATAAACATTACCTTTATTTTTTCAACATCACCTTTATTTTGTCACTCATGTTTAATGATAGGCTTAAATATATTTTTGATCATGCAAAATTTATAGATTTTACATTTAGTCCTTAATAAAAAATTTCTTAGTTTTTGGTCTCTGTCATTATATTGACTCTGCTAACTTGACATCACTAAACATATCAACTGTTGTAATAAAAAAAATCAAGGACCAAGAAAAAAATTTGAAAATATTTCAGAAACCACTTCAAAATCAAAAGTCAAGAAAAAATTTATTAGAGAGGAAATACAAAATCTATAAAATTTTTGAAGAATAAAAACATATTTAAACTTCAATTATTAATTATATATGTAAGATGTCAAGAGTTACGGTCATCAATAGAATCACGATTCGTCTCTTCATAAAAAAAAAAAGAATCACGATTTTTTTTTTAAAGTCAAGAATCACGATTCTTATTGCTATGGAAAATGAGAAATTAATATGGAAACTACATTAAAAGTATAATCTATAATTAAGTGTGTAATAAATTTATTCAACAAATTATAATTTTTAATATATTTTATTTTTTCAATCATATGATGGAAAAAATTAGAACAATGTACATAGATACAAATTATAAATAGCAATAATACTTAAAAGGTTATTGAACATTAACCTAAGTTTGCATTGATCTCTATTAGAGTTGCTTGACAGGAGAAACCCTTATATTTAAATTTACTCCTGAGAGAATTTCTGCTCACCTTGTTTAAAGAGAACATGAGTTTGAGAGAGAGTAAATTTGCTTAATGGAATAATAAATTTAGGGTAAACTATGTTTTTGGTCCCTGAACTTTTTCGAGTTTTCACTTTTAGTCCCTAAACAAAATTTTGATTGGTTTTAGTCCCTGAACTTTTTTTCCTTCAATGTTTTTAGTCCCTGAACTTTTTTCGTCAATGTTTTTAGTCCCTAAACTTTTTATTTGATTGGTTTTAATCCCTAAAATTTTTTATTTGACCAGTTTTAGTCCCTAAACTTTTTTATTTGACCGGTTTTAGTCCTTAAACTTTTTTATTTGACCGATTTTAGTCCCTAAACTTTTTATTTGACCGGTCAAGTTGAGGGACTAAAAACATTGAAGGAAAAAAAGTTCAGGGACTAAGACCGGTCAAATAAAAAGTTTAGGGACTAAAATCGGTCAAATAAAAAAGTTTAGGGACTAAAAACATTGACGAAAAAAGTTCAGGGACTAAAAATATTGAAGGAAAAAAAGTTCAGGGACTAAAATCAATCAAAATTTTGTTTAGGGACTAAAAGTGAAAACTCGAAAAAGTTCAGGGACCAAAAACATAATTAACCCATAAATTTATGGTTTAAGTATCTTTTTACTCCTTGCAATTTAGTATTTTTTTGCTTTTGGTCCTTACAATTTTTTTTTCGTTTTAGTCCTTGCAAATTATGTTTGTTTTGTTTTTTGTTCTTATAGCAGTTTAGATAACGCTTTTTTCACTCTTCAAAGCGCTATCTAAATCACTTTAAGGACGAAAAATAAAACAAATATAATTTGCAAGGACTAAAACCAAAAAAATAATTTTATAAGGACGAAAAATAAAAAAAACGTTAAATTGCAAGGACTAAAAATATATTTAAACTTAAATTTATAATCCCCATAAGTAGTAGGGACATCTCAATGGACTATTTATTAAATGATAGACCAAGCCCAATTAATCTTATCATAATCTTATCCAAAATATTCATAATCTACATATGATAATTATTATATCTTTAATTGTCGATTGATAATATTAAAAGATAATATAATAATTATTGATTGATACTAATTCACAAAATTTATTTTAACATCATAAACTCATTAAAAAAAAGTTAATACTAGTAATTAATATCGTTAATCTTAATAAAAATCACATATTATTTTTTATTTACCAAAATAGACATATTAATTTTAAAATACTATTTGTAAAAAATAATTTACAATAATAAAATATAAATATTTCATTTCGTCGCATATTTTTCACATTGAAATAAACATGTACGACACATAAATATTATATCCAGTGAAAAACCAAAGAAAGACTCTTTCTTGCATCAAAAGTTCACTTTATTTGTCACCCAATCAGTTTTTATTACTACAAAGGAGGGAGGCTCTTTCTTGCATCAAAAGTTCACTTAATTTTTTTTATTCATGTTAATATATCTAACTTAGGAAAGATGTTATTATTAAATGGTTTAATGACGTATTTAGTTTCTATAGTTACACAAATTTTACTTTTTAATACGTATATTTAAAAATAATCCATTTTAATCTTACATATTTTTTTAAGTTTTTATATATATCATTTTTATTCCTTTTAATTCCTATTGTCTAAATTCACAGGACTAAAAAAGATTAAAAATAATATGTATAAAGACTAAAAAAGATAATTTCTAAGTATAAGAAATAAAAGATAAAGTTTATATAATTATAAAAATTAAATGATATTAAATTAAATTAATTTTTCGTCGGTGAACAATGAACTGTTTAAAACAATCAACCTCGTAGTCGTGTTATCGTATATAGTCAATTACAAAAAAACATAATATTGATTTGTTGAAAATTTGTACACAGTGGTACACCGCTAAAGCTGTTGAAGAGAAATGAAAATTCCAATTTATTTATTAAATAAAAAATAAAGTTGGTATAATTTAATGGCACAGTAACGGTGAGGAGTGACGAGTAACCGCAACGCAACTTGAGAAGCACACAGCCTGTTTTGTGTTTCGCTCATATAATATAATTATTTGATTTATTTATTGGTTAAAGTGAGTTTCAAAGTATGACACGGCACCGTCTTCTCAGCAGAAAGAACCAAAGAAACAAACACTGCCTCATCCATCTCTTCGTGTTCCGTTCTAGTAGCATAGCGCCTCACTACTGCTACTACTACTACAAGTTACAAAACCTTCTTCCTATAGACTCTTCTCTTCTCTATAACATTTAAGTCTAACCTCTCTCAACCCCAATGTCTCTCCCCAAAACCCTACTCTCTCTCTTTCTCTTTCTCTTTCTCTTCACCATCACGATCACCGCAGTAACCGCCGATGACGCGGCGGTGATGTCGAATTTCCTGAAATCCCTCACTCCACCGCCCTCGGGGTGGTCTAAAACAACCCCATTCTGCCAATGGAAGGGTATCCAATGCGATTCATCAAGCCACGTGACCAGCGTAAGCCTCGCGTCACAGTCCCTCACCGGAACACTCCCCTCGGATCTCAATTCCCTCACGCAACTCCGCACTCTCTCGCTCCAAGACAATTCCCTCACCGGCACCCTCCCTTCACTCTCCAACCTCTCGTTTCTCCAAACCGCCTACCTCAACCGCAACAACTTCACCTCCGTGGCCCCCACCGCCTTCGCCTCCCTAACCTCCCTCCAAACCCTCAGCCTCGCCTCCAACCCTAGCCTCCAACCCTGGACCTTCCCTACCGACCTCACCTCCTCCGCGAACCTAATCGACCTCGACCTCGCCACCGTAGGCCTCACCGGTCCCATACCGGACATCTTCGACAAATTCCCTTCGCTTCAACACCTTCGCCTCTCCTACAACAACCTCACCGGCAATTTACCTTCCTCCTTCGCCGCCTCCACCATCGCCACGCTCTGGCTCAACAACCAGGCCACCGGCTTGTCCGGTACCCTCGACGTCCTCTCCAACATGACCGAGTTGAACCAGGCCTGGCTCAACAAAAACCACTTCACCGGTTCCATTCCCGATTTGTCGCAATGCAAGGACTTATCCGACTTGGAGCTAAGGGATAACCAGTTAATCGGCGTGGTTCCCGCTTCCTTGACGAGTCTTCCGAGTTTGAAGAAAGTTTCGCTCGATAACAACGAGCTTCAGGGGCCTGTGCCGGTGTTCGGGAAAGGTGTGAATGTTACTCTCGATGGGCTCAATAGCTTTTGTCTCAGCACTCCTGGGGATTGTGATCCCAGGGTGATGGCTTTGCTTCAGATTGCTGAGGCCTTCGGGTATCCGGTTCGGTTGGCCGATTCGTGGAAGGGGAATGACCCTTGTGATGGTTGGAACTATGTTGTGTGTGCTGCCGGGAAGATTATTACTGTGAATTTCGCGAAACAGGGTTTGCAGGGTACCATCTCACCTGCATTTGCCAATTTGACTGATATGAGGAGCTTGTTTCTCAATGGGAATAATTTGACCGGTTCTATACCTGAGAGTTTGACCACTTTGTCTCAGCTTCAGACTCTTGATGTGTCTGATAACAACCTCTCTGGATTGGTTCCTAAGTTCCCCGCAATGGTGAAGTTGGTGACTGCGGGTAATGCTTTGCTTGGGAAAGCTCCTAGTCCTGGAGGTGGACCAAGTGGAACTACTCCTTCAGGGTCTTCGCCTGGCGGAAGTGGCGGTGAATCCGCAAAGGGGAATTCTTTGGTGTCACCGGGTTGGATTGCTGGTATGGTTGTTATTGTGTTGTTTTTTATTGCAGTGGTGTTGTTTGTGTCTTGGAAGTGTTATGTCAAGAAGCGGCAGGGGAAGTTCAGTAGGGTTAATGGTCGTGAAAATGGGAAAGGAAGCTTTAAACTTGATGCTGTCAATGTTTCTAATGGATATGGTGGTGTTCCCAGTGAGTTGCAAAGCCAGAGCAGTGGTGATCGCAGTGACCTTCATGCTTTTGATGGTGCAACGTTTTCGATCCAAGTTCTTCGACAAGTGACGAATAATTTCAGCGAGGAAAACATTTTAGGCAGGGGAGGGTTTGGAGTAGTTTATAAGGGGGAGTTGAATGATGGAACGAAAATTGCTGTCAAGAGGATGGAATCTGTTGCCATGGGAAACAAAGGACTGAAAGAGTTCGAAGCAGAGATTGCAGTTCTTAGTAAAGTTAGGCATAGACATTTGGTTGCTCTTTTGGGGTACTGCATCAATGGCAATGAAAGGCTTTTGGTGTATGAGTATATGCCTCAAGGTACATTAACACAGCACCTGTTTGAGTGGCAGGAACATGGGTATGCTCCTTTGACTTGGAAACAAAGGGTAGCAATAGCTTTGGATGTAGCGCGGGGGGTGGAATACTTGCACAGCTTAGCTCAGCAAAGCTTCATTCATAGAGACTTAAAACCCTCAAACATACTACTAGGCGATGACATGAGAGCAAAGGTTGCAGATTTTGGATTGGTTAAAAATGCACCAGATGGGAAGTATTCTGTTGAGACACGGTTGGCTGGAACATTTGGATATCTTGCACCTGAGTATGCAGGTATAGAAAGCCTTTGGTTTTAGTTTCTTACAATTGCACCTTAATTTTGAAGTTCATATTTTTTATGCTTGTATTTGGTGGTTATGGCTGTAGGTTACTACTTAAATATTATGCTTTGGTGTTCAGCAAGTTTAAATAGCTCAAAAGAGTAACCACTCACTTAAAAAAAAAAAAAAGGTTGAAAGGAAAAAATAATTGATACTTAATCCCTAGATACATGGCTACTTCAGAACTTTCTGGTTATTTCTTTGCAATTTTATATTTTGCCTGTTTCACGAGTTTTATTCAGTTGGGTATGGGTTTTCTGCATAGTTCTTGGTGGTCGATGCCTCAAGATATGTTGAGCCATTTATAGACAGTTACCAGAGTCTGACTTCCAATTATCCTTTATAATGTGTGTGATGAATACTCTGGTTGCGTTAAATCTTGGATTGCTGTATATAGTCACGGGCTTAGGTGGTAGTTCTCTGTCGCTACTAATCACTGTTGTGGAATTTATCCTCCCATCGCTTTTCCTTGGTGGCTTGATTCATTGACACATCTTTTGTTAAAATTAGTTAATTTTGATCGGTGTTGTTTTGATCCATTTAGCATTAAAACCTTTGCAGCATAAAACTTCCTAAAATGTTACTTTTCTTCACTTATTTAATTTGAACAGTTAGATTATTGTTGCATTGAATGTGATTAGATGCATTTGATTGGTGCTAGTCTATTCGTTCGATTATATTCAATGTTACCCTGTTTCTTGCCAGCTACTGGAAGAGTGACAACCAAAGTGGATGTTTATGCATTTGGAGTAGTTTTGATGGAACTTATCACCGGTAGAAAGGCATTGGATGATACTGTGCCAGATGAAAGGTCTCACTTGGTTACATGGTTCCGTAGGGTACTAATTAACAAGGAAAACATTCCAAAGGCAATTGATCAAATTCTCAATCCGGATGAGGAAACCATGGAAAGCATATATAAGGTGGCTGAGCTGGCAGGCCATTGCACTGCTCGTGAACCATACCAAAGGCCAGATATGGGTCATGCAGTGAACGTCTTGGTTCCTCTTGTGGAGCAATGGAAACCTACTAGCCACGAAGACGACGATGACGGCTCCGGGGGTGACCTTCAGATGAGCCTTCCTCAAGCTCTACGAAGGTGGCAAGCCAACGAAGGCACTTCCTCAATATTTAATGACATGTCCATCTCACAAACCCAATCAAGCATCCCCTCTAAACCTGCAGGATTTGCAGACTCCTTTGATTCAATGGATTGCCGGTAATCAAATTGATAAACGAGACAACTATCCAAGGGCTTCTTAATCTTTAGTCCATATGAGAGTGGAAGGTTTGGTTGAGAATACCCAAGAAAACCAGAGGTTGTAAAGCTGTTTTGATCTATTAGCATCACCAATTTGTTTGTAATTTTATTTATTTATTTTCAAAATGTCATTTTTTTTTTGGGTGTTCGTAAAATCTCCTCAACTGAACTAAACCTGGATCTGTGAGTTTGGCGTTATTTATTGATTCTTTTAAGCCGACGGATGGGTTTTAAAGGATGGTTGGGGTACCTGATAGTGAGGATGATTATTATTATAGTATATTTTTTAGGAAGGGAAGGACTATAGATTTATTAATTGTATTATATTCTTTTTGACCTTTTGAATCAGAATTATATTTATCGCTTGTGTCGTAATCTTTCTTTCGTGCCCATTTAAGGTTTTTTTATTTTTTTAATAAATAATGGTGATAATTAAGATTGAACTTTAAGTCTTCATGTATATATTTCAACTCTTCATCACTAAGCTGAAACGGGTTTGCCCATGTAAGGTCTAGTGTGTGTATAAATCATTTTTACTCGATACCTTGCAAATCAACAATGATTAACCAAATGGAGCAATATGTTCGCCGGTCAAATGAATAATGAGACCACCTGCCCGGAATTTATGATGCGTAGTTAGGAAACTTAAAAACACACTGTAGGATATGAAACGGAATCTACAAATTGTTTAAGCAATTGAGTTGGAGGTGGTGGTTAGATAGTCTTAAGTAAATAGTAGTTACAAAATTTAAATCCTTAACATTGTTGGTGAAGTCTAGCTAAGATTCTATACCTCCATTTTGGAAGGAGAGAAATCAAGCCTTTTATCTTACCTTTGGGGGAGGAGGAAGCACCACTTGAACAATCATCTAATTGGTGGCGATAGAAAGAGACATGGAAATATACTGAATAAAGAGTTTTTTTCTATTTAAAAAAAATACATAATTAAAATTGATATACTGAATAAATTTATTTTTTTGAAAATGGATATAATCTTAAAATTTGGGTTGGTGATGGGGTGATTTTAATTTCACATGATGAGCCTATATAATACGTGACCGCACATATGGTGATTCAAAGCTGGGCCTTTATAAAAGCTCAGCAGGTGGATAACTTTCGCAACAAAGCACATGTTATGGGTACTAATTCTTTATTGTGGTTACGTATGGCGTATCCATGTTAAGTTGCCCACCACATTATAGATGCGTTTTTTACCTATTGCCAAAAATATAGGGCAGATTGAGTAGTTGAAAATAATTGAATTGCCAATGATAATTGAGATTCAATTATATGAAAGAGAATTGACCAGAAAAAAAATCATAAGAAAGAAAATTCCAATTGTTAGATTAGTTCGTTACCTTTTATTTTATTGTGCCTGCTGGTTTTTATAAGAACGTGAACACCAGGTTAGCATAACAAGTGTGGAATGTCATGTGCTTAGCTTAGGGTCAGTGGAGGTTCGATGGATCCTCCAAATTTCAATTGCAATTAGTAGGTAACAAGATGCCTCACTTTGGAAGATATTATTGGGTGGACTATGTTCCCTGTTTCACCATATAAAACAGAGTTTGTGACTCTTTTAATATCACCGCTTAGTGTATTGTTATCATAGCGTGAGTTAATTGATGCTATATCAATTTGTGTGAAGTAGTGTTTGACCTAGTTTTTCCTTAAGAGGAGAAGAGAAGCTAAAAAAAAGTTTGGGTTAAACACGAAGTAATAATTAAGAAGTTGAAACTTAAAGGTTTAACAAAATTTCTTGATATTCCTTCAAACCAGATGCTATCTTTGGATGGTTTGAGCAGAATTTTGTCTGCTGCTTGGGGGAAGGAAAGGATATCAAATTCTGGTCAGACTGGTGGATTGGGGAAACTCCACTGAATGTGAAATTTGAAAGGTTGTTTTCATTATCCACTCAAAAGTTGTTAAATGTTTATGAGGTTGGGGCATGGGAAGATTCGGAATGGGTATGGAGGTTCCAATGGCGAAGGCCGTGTAGGGAATGGGAAATGAGTATGATGCAAGAGTTTACACAAACCATCCAGAATGCCAAACCGACTAGAGGGAAGGTAGATGACTTGTCTTGGAAATCTGCACTAGATGGTGAGTTTAGCGTGAAGGAAGCATATCGTTTTTTGCATGTGCATGATCTAGCTTTGGAGGGTAACTTCTGCAAATCACTATGGAAGTGCCAAGCACCTTCGAAGGTTCTGGTCTTTACTTGGCGCGTGGTACTGGACAAGATCCAAACCAAGGAAGCACTTTGGAAGCGGAATATCGAGGATGGGGAAAACCTCCAATGCTCCTTCTGTGGGGAAGGCATTGAGAGCTCGACCCACCTTACGGTTAGATGCAAATTTTCGTATGCTTTTTAGCAGGGATGCTATGCCTGGGTAGGTTACCAACAACCACTACCCTCGGCATGTAAAGATCTTTTTTGGCAACACTTTGGGATGGTGTCTGGTGCAAAATTAAAGAGGTTCTGGATGGGGATTTGGCTAGCAGCTATTTGGTCTATTTGGCTTCATAGAAATGATGTTATCTTCAACAACAAAGTGTAGTGTGTTCAAGACGTGGTGGACTCTATTAAGTATAGATCGTGGTGTTGGTTTAAGGCAAAACTTCCAAGAGCAAGTTTTTCCTTTTATGATTGGAATCTCTTTCCGCCTCCTTGTTTGAAGGGTGCTATGTAGTGGTAGGGCCTGGGGGCGTTTATGTGTATTGGGTTATATTTGTATCATGGGTAGCGTTTGTGATTGGTAGACATTACCCCCGATGGGAATTTATATTTTTTGGTGACAAAAGTTTGTGAGGCAGGGGTAGCTGGCTTGTTTTGTAGCCTATCAGGATGTTTTGGTTCCTGCTGGTTGTATCTCTCGGCGGGTAGAACCATTTCACACCTTGTGACTTGGCTTTACGTTGCCTCTTTTGTATTGCTTTTTTATCTATATATTATCTATCCTTTGCCTTTCAAAAAAAAAAAAAAAGATGCTATCTTTGGATTGATTGGTTGACAATAGTGGTGGAGTCTTGAGTTTAAGATATAAGTTAGAAAGATTACGAAGTATTATTTGTTTTAAAAAGGAAAATTGAAAGAATAGTGAATAATGAAATAATGAATATTATAATGGTTGTAGTTGAGTCATGTATTATAATAAAAGACATCGATGAATATTAAATTGGAGATGAAATTTGAAACTAAATGGATGGATCGTTTATTGATGAATATGGAAGGAGAACAATGAGAAATTGAATGAAGATATGATATCTTCAACAATCCTTTCTTTAAATGTACTCAAATTTAAGCCTCTAGTACCTACATATTTTCCACTCTATTTGTATCCTTTCTAATCCTTTCCTTCCTATCTCTTTCCTTTCTATTTCATTTTTAATCCAAACAAAGCATAAAAGATTTAAATGTTTGATGAAGCTCATACCCACTTGCATGTCATTCTTGTAGGCTCTATTTCCGGGCTCAAACCCAATCATTTCAGAAGTTGGCCTACTAAGTAAAGGGGCACTACTAGGAATTAAGCTTAATGAATATTTTTTCTCTCCTATTGGTACTTAGTTGAATTGCATATCTATATCTTATTTTTTCAATTGATATAAACTCATGAGATCGATTTTTTAGTCTCTAGCTGAAATATGATTAGACACTATTTTCCTTTTTGTTTCTAATTGATATATAATTAGAGACTAATTTTTCAATCATTGTTTAACACATTAGACCATTCATATATTTTCAATTATTCCATTGTTTGACTAATGGAATTAGTTTATTTTTTGTTTGAGAGACCTTAGTGTCGATTTCAAGCTAAAGCTATCAATGCAAGTTATTTTATTTGAAGTAGCATAAAAATGACAAGAAATTGAGAATCAAATTCAACATACCAAGAATCAATGTTTTATTTGGCATACAAACCAGACTATAGTAAATGGCATCAAGGTTTGTAAGAAAAAATCCCTTCATTCTACATTTAAGAACAAAAAATATCTGAGGAAATGGGATTTAGTGGAAATCGTTGGTCCGAAGCATATCTGAATTTGATAGGAGTTCCATAGATAGATTGACCACCATTAACAAGACAAACATTATGTGAGATCCTCAAAAGTGAAGGGTTTATGTGTTTAACGGATTGAAATCCTTTGCAATTTAAGATCACATTCTTTTGAACACATGGACACTTGTTGGTGATAGTCACACTCCATTCTTGCTTTCCTTGCACTCTATTTCTTGTTGGAAATTGATTTACGGAGAGATCTCTCAAGGAACATTGGCTATAGCCTGACATCATAATGCAGGGAGAAATTATGAATAATAATTTATAAAAAAAAAATTATGTTTCATACATTGGAAGGAATCATTACCTTGAGAAATGAGGACAAGGAAGAAAACTATACTAAGAATCTTAATGGTTGAACCAACCATTTTTTCAGAAATTGTAAATGTAAGCTTCGATTCTTGAATTCGTTTAGGCAAGTATAACACTGATATATTGCCTTATTTATAGATGAATTATTGGAAAAAAAAAATTATGTGTGGTGTGAAAGATTGAATTTTTAAGACAATGAAACTGAAATTAAAGAAACAGAGATTTTTAAGCATACTGATAGGGTTGATTTCTTAGCCGCTCGTAACTCATTTTGGTAATTTTTACGCCTTGAAAGGAATTAATTGCAATTGAAGAAGATGTCAATAAGTTATAAATGTGTCATCAATACATTTAAATAACTTTTTGATTGAACGGGTGAAACGCATCAATACATTTAAATTATCATTTTTTTTACGAAGGGGTGAAACGCCTAAAATAAATCATCATAAATATGATAATTAACGTCTATTGATTTTTTTTTAGCGTTCTCTCCAATCTCGCAGTATGTGCGAACTTCGATCTAATGTGCGTAGGAATTTTTCTCGATTGAGATTCACTGCTAAATTATATTTTAACAAAACCCGTGATAAAAGAGTTACATAACCGAATTAGACTAAAATGGAACTTTTCCTCTCCTCAACCCTCACATAGAACCATTCCAACACCATCACTGTTGCAAAACCCAACCACCACTGGATATTCCACGGGCGAACAGAAGGAAACTGAATTTGCCGTCTGATACTAAGGAAAGAGAAAGAAACTCATTTTGATGGAATTGTTTTTGAAAATAAAAATAGAAATAAAAATCAATAGAAACACGTTTTCTAATAGTTGAAAATTTGAAAATAAAAATTGATTTTAGAAAATAAAAACAGAAAATATTTTCTCATATCAAACGCCTCCTACATCTCAAGAATTGATGTCTTTTATTACTGAACTTGTCATTTATTTTTATGGTTGTTTGCACCACCAACAACAAACCCCTTATTTCTATGTAGTTTTACATTGTTTTCATGTTTTTTTTTTTTCTTGTTTCTCAACTCACATCACATACTCTTTTGAAAGACAACATCATAAATTGATCCTCTAAGAATGATCTTGGTGTTAACACACCTTGTACTACTTTCTCTCAATTACTTCGTTTTAAAGTTGTTTTTCTTTTATATATTCTTTTCTTCACTATCCTACCCATCAACTAATCTTGCACCACACCAATCAGAATGACATGACTAGCCATGGGCACAACAATTGAGAAAAAATGACAGAAAATCAGTTAACATGATTTGGACACATAAAAAAAGTTACAAGAGCTAGTGAGAAATGAGAAGAGTAGATCACATATTTTTAGTAATGTAAAAACGAGAAAAAAGAAATCAATAAGGACATAAGAAAAAAAATTATAAAATAAATTTCATGATAAATAATATATTTAAAGATTTAGCTTTTAATTGAATGAAATGATGTAATTCATATAGTGGATTTCAGCTAGCGATAGACTTTGTTAATGCTTTACTTTCAATGAGAAGCAGCCTTATTATACATTAGAGATTTGCTGCAAAAACTTGTCGTTAGTAACAGAAAGTGTAAACTGATTTGGAGAAAATGTGAAAGGTAGCAAGATACTTTCAGTAACTAGTTGGATTGGAAAATGTTGTATCCAGCTGTAAATCACCTATTCCATTATTGGAAGGAAAGATTCCGCATGAGCCAAACCAAGCGAAAATGACATCCATGGGTGAAAATTGAAAAAGGTAAAGAGAAAGGGCCTTATTCTTCACCAAGAGGAGCTATTTCCAAAGTAGCTATATTAATATTAATATTACTTGTGCAACTCTTTGTTTTATATATATATATATATATTATTACTTGTGCTACTCTGATAAAGAGAAAGTAGAAAACAAACAAATGGTATTGATTGATGTTACGTAAGTCACATGAAAGTTTAAAGTTTGATGCATATTGTAATTTACCTCAGTCATTTATTTGACTTAAAGTTGAACTGTGATAGGCAAACATGGCTACATGATTGCAGCCTCTGCATTCACTTGAATGGCTCAAATTTTATAAGCTTATATTTTATTAACTTTTTAACGTGGGAAAAAAAGAAAAAGATATAGATTCTCCTTGCATTCGCTATTACATTGCATTTCGGTAGAGAAAATAATAAAGAGTTTCGCTTATGTTATTCATGTACCATTTTGAGATGTACAAAAAAAGAGGGAAAAAAATGAAATATGCATCCTCTGAATTTTTTGGTTGAAAATGAAAACAATCCATTTGGACTGTAGGTTGAGGCCGATCCATTAACAGATCATGCAAACTGCAACTGTAAATTTCAAGATTGTCATACTCATGTACTTTATTTATTTTTCTTTTGGGGGGGTCCAAATAGGGACCAGATTCTCTGCAATCCTCATCCAACGATTCTAAATTTTTTAAGCTGTATTTCTATTTATTGTTTAATATATAATTATTTTATATGGTCAGATCCAAATCTGCCAAGTGCCAACTTTCTTGAGGTTACACAACACAACCTCTCATTTTCCTATTAGAATTTTCTCACCGGCAATTTTGCTTTGGATAAAATTTAGATACAGTTTTATAAGTATTTTTGACGTTATTTTTCAATCATAATTTGAGTTTCATCTCCATATTTTATGTTAGCATTTAATGAAAATCTCGGATTACAGAGATAAAACTCTAATTTTGATTGGAAGACAAGACTAAGAACACTCAAGAAATTGCATAATTTTCCTTTTTGCTTTTCCAATAGAAAAGATCGGCCACAGTCCAGTCCCATTGATGACTTAAAAGCAAAAGATGGGACTCAAAGTTTAGAAAAAGAAAAAGTTTCAATAATCGTGGGATGATGATGGGTTTGGGACTACATTACTCCACAACTTTATGATCTGCATCATTTCACTATACCCCGAAAAAGCATCGATAGCTAGAGTTGAAATTTACAAATAAAAGGATTATAGATGTATAAGCAATCAGTTCAAACTGTGATTAATATCTCTAACATTAATGTGTAACTCTTTTTTTTATGATTTTGGTTGCTTAATTTAATCACTCAAATTAAAGAAGTATACTACCAATGCCTGTTATTCGAAGTGGACTCTAGCTTGATTTTTTTAAGTAAGGTTTTGATTTGAGTTTTATGGACAAAAAATTAGGTACTGATGAGAGAGATTTGTCTCCTTCAATGAGTGCTAACTCGGATTTGGAGTTTAAAATTTTCACTTTGATTCCTGGACTTTGTCAATTTAGCATACCCGTTTGGTCACACTTGTTGGCTAACTGTAAGAGATCATATGGACAACTAGCACATTGGCCAAAATTAACACCATTAATTCATGTAAAAAAAACTGAGGAAATAACCAATTTGATCTAACATAAATATTTAATGGATTAAAGTGAAACTTTTTAAACTTAAAAGAATAAATTGAAACAAACAAACATAAGACGAGAGAAAGAATATTTTACCCTTAAAAATAAAAGCGGTATACTAACCGGCATATATTCCTCCCCAATACTCGCTGATGATACTTTTCAACGAATTGGGCATAAAAATTAAAAAGTGCACTGCACAAAAGGAAAGGACTCCCAACTTTTCTTATTTTCGAAAAGTTGTATTATATGCATCATACAAACTAAGAAGGCAGCTTTACAAAGCACAAGAGAAGTTGCAGCAACTTTGTATGTTTTTATGCATTTGGAAAGCCTTTGAAACTCTCCTCCTATTAGATAATGGATACTAATTCAAGAAACTGGAGATGGGCAAGAAAGGCCCAATTGCTTGTAGCTTCTGCTCTTCTTTTACTGCAAGACTCTCTGGTCAACTCTGCTGAGGCAAGCTATGTGAGTGCAACTTAAGTTTCTAGTTCTGCTTTAGTATAAATAATATCTGTCATTGAGCACAATCAATTATTAAACAAATTCTTCTAGGTGCACATTGTATATATGGGAGATAAGATATATCAAAATCCACAAACTACTAAAAAGTATCACCACAAAATGTTATCATCGCTCCTAGGAAGGTATGGCTTGTGTCCTTCTCATACTAAGTTTCCAATAGAGCTGATATTGTAATACTATTAGAGTCAAGAAAATAAAGTAACTGTAAATGTTTTCTTTTTGTTCTGAAGCAAAGAAGCTGCAAAGAATTCGATTCTTTACAGCTATAAGCATGGTTTTTCAGGGTTTGCTGCAAGATTGACAAAACATCAAGCAGAAGCAATAGCAAGTATATCCTTGCATTAATTAGGATTTGTTATTTAACCCATTTCAGAACCTTTTAAAAGATATATTATATACCATGTAATGCAGAGTTTCCTGGGGTAGTTTCTGTCATTCCAAATGGCATTCACAAACTCCATACAACAAGAAGCTGGGACTTTATGGGGATCCATCATTCCAATTCAAAAACTGCATTCTCAGACAGCAACTTAGGTGAAGGAACCATCATAGGTGTCATAGACACAGGTAGTACTAGTAATTATTTATCCTCTAACAAAAACAACTAAGCAGGCTTTGGAAAGTGGCAATGTAACCAATGACAAATATGGTTTCGTGAAGGCATTTGGCCAGAGTCACCAAGTTTCAATGATGAAGCAATGGGACAAATCCCATCAAGGTGGAAAGGAGTTTGTCAAGGGGGAAAGCACTTCAACTCCACCAATTGCAACAAAAAGATAATAGGAGCAAGATGGTTCATGAAAGGAATAACTGATCAGACTAAGAAACTCCTCCAAGGAAACAACACTAATGAATATCTCTCAGCAAGAGATGCTATTGGCCATGGCACTCATACAGCTTCCACAGCAGCTGGTTACTTTGTAGGAAATGCAAATTATAGAGGACTTGCTTCTGGTTTAGCCAGAGGAGGAGCACCCTTGGCTCACTTGGCTATCTACAAGGCTTGTTGGGACTTTCCAATTGGAGATTGTACTGATGCTGATATCCTCAAAGCTTTTGACAAGGCTATACATGATGGAGTTGATGTCTTAACTGTTTCTATTGGCTTTTCCATTCCCTTGTTCTCCTATGTTGATCAACGTGATTCAATAGCAATTGGTTCCTTTCATGCAACTGCTAAGGGAATCACAGTCGTTTGTTCTGCTGGAAATTCTGGTCCTCACTCTCAAACCATTACAAATACTGCACCATGGATCATCACAGTTGGAGCTACCACCATAGATAGGGCCTTTCCAGCAGCCATCACTCTTGGAAATAACCGCACTGTGTGGGTATGCTACAACTATTTTCAAATCAAACTGGTGAAATATGCTAACACTTAATACAAATATGGCTTAAATGTGTTATACATGTATATATTTATAATCAAAATATGATTTTACATGGTTTTGGTTCTTCAAAAAGAATTTCCACTGATTTTATTTCTTGTAAATTTTAAATTTATTTAAAATGTTCCGTGTCATTATTAAGTGGTGACGAGACATGCAGAAAGTCGTGTTAGCTTACAATGATCACTGATGTGGCATGATTATTTGTATGTCATATCACCGCTTAACAATGACAAAGATCATTTTAAAAAAAAATAAAAAAATCTAAGAACAAAACTAATGAAATTTTTTTACGAGTAAAGAGTCTATGCATTAACAGTGTAAAAATCACCTTCATGTCATCTAATCACAAAATACCATATACGTTAAGTTTGTAAACTTATACAAAAAGTCATCTCAACAATGATTTATGATTGGTTGATAATACTAATTTTTATACTGAGAGTGCATAAAAATTAAACTCATTTTCTGAAGGACTAAGACAGCCTAAATTTAAATTTATGAGAATTAGGAACATATTTAAACCTGTGATTATTGTTATATAGGGACAGTCCATTGATATTGAAAAACATAATCTTGGATCTGTTGGGCTCACATATTCTGAACGCATAGCTCTAGACCCATCAGATAATTTGGCGTGAGACCTCTTTT
Source organism: Pueraria montana var. lobata (assembly GCA_026413185.1). Taxonomy (NCBI): domain Eukaryota; kingdom Viridiplantae; phylum Streptophyta; class Magnoliopsida; order Fabales; family Fabaceae; genus Pueraria; species Pueraria montana. The sequence goes on along the minus strand of CM048648.1, from coordinate 19,620,643 downwards.
TCTTCATTTTTACTATTTTTTTATATCACATTCCTGTAAATTTTATATTATATTCACTGTTCGTGTCTTCCTTTCAAGCAAGGATTGTCAAACTGGAAGTCTAAATGCAACAATGGCAGCGGGCAAAATTGTTCTATGCTTTTCAGTATCAGATCAACAGGACATTGTTTCTGCATCACTTACAGTCAAGGAAGCTGGAGGAGTTGGAGTAGTATATGCACAATATCATGAAGATGGACTTGATCAATGTGGTTCCTTTCCATGTATCAAGGTAGATTATGAAGTGGGGACACAAATATTAACCTATATTAGAAGATCAAGGTGAGCTAATATACTTAGATTGATGAAATTGGCTTCTAAAATGTTCATTTGAGTTAAAATTAATATTATGCTTATCTGGAAGGTTTCCAACAGTAAGCTTAAGTTTTCCAAAGACCGTTATTGGAAAATGGGCATCACCACGAGTTGCATCTTTCTCATCTAGAGGACCCAGTAGCATGTCTCCAACAGTGCTAAAGGTATACCTGGACCGCATTTGCAGGCATGATTTTGTTGTTATTCAATCAGACCACACTTTTTTTCTGAAATTTTGAGACAAAAGTAATTAAATATAGTTTATACTTTATACTTTATGACATCAAAAGCAAATTTGATTTGAGTGTGCTTAAAAATGTTTAACTAGTGTGCTATGATCTGTAAATTGTAGTCAGAAACTTACCATAAAACAAATATCTATTGCTCTTACTCCATTTTTGATTATATGATGTCATCATTAACTTCTACTTTGGGGGATGATTCATGGAGGTAGCCTGACATAGCTGCACCAGGTGTGGACATTTTGGCCGCTTTTCCACCAAAAGGCACTACAAGGAGTAGTGGATTTGCATTCTTATCTGGAACTTCAATGTCATGTCCCCATGTGGCAGGAATAGCAGCTCTCATCAAATCCAAACACTCAACTTGGTCACCTGCAGCCATAAGATCAGCTTTGGTAACAACAGGTGAGTCAGTAGAAATCATCACATTAAAATTACATCTTTAATATAATAGTCTGTATCCAAAGTAACTAATTTTTGCACTAAAAAATGTAGCATCTCAAAGTGGAACTGATGGAAGCGTTATATCTGAAGAGGGTTCTACACATAAGACAGCAGACCCTTTTGATATTGGAGGTGGACACGTGGACCCCAACAAAGCAATGGATCCAGGACTCATATATGATATCACCACTGAAGATTACATCCAATTCCTATGTTCCATGGGTCACAGTAGTGCATCCATTAGCAAAGTGACCAAGACCACCACAAGTTGTAAGAAAGGAAAACACCATGCACTGAACCTCAACCTTCCTTCCATATCAGTTCCAAACCTGAAGAGGGCTGCAACAGTAATGAGAACAGTGACAAACGTGGGAAACATAACTGCGGTCTACAAAGCTCTAGTGAAGGTTCCATATGGCATAAAAGTGACAGTTGAACCTCAAACTTTGAGTTTCAATTCAGAAACTCGAGTCCTTACCTTCAATGTCAGTTTCCTGTCAACTCAAAAGTTTCATGGAGATTACAAATTTGGGAGCCTAACATGGACAGATGGCAAGTATTTTGTGAGGAGCCCAATTGCTGTGAGGACCATACAGTTTGAATGAGTAATAAGCGGATTTTATATGTAGAAATGAGCTTGATTGGTCAACAAACTACATAAGTTCTTGTTTGGAGTCATACTAAATATATATAGCATATTCTTTGGTGAGCACATGCAGCATATATTCTTTGAGGAAACAGAACTAGTTACTCATACTCATGAAATATACTGTTCATCGTTAAGATTAAAAACGTTTCTTGAGATTGCAACAAACGATTATATAGCTTTTAAATGAAATGGATGCTTGACACCGATTTCATACTGTGTAGAGCAAATGTCAATATTAGAAACGAAAATACTACACTAATTGGAAGGTGGATTTCAAGAAACTTTAAGGAAGATGGTTAGAGCAAATATTAAGTAGGTTTTTTATGGGTTACTTATCTTGATTTTCTAAACAAACAGGAACACACGGAGCACTGGTTGCGTCTACAAACAACCATGCTTTAATTGGAAACAAGAACCTTAAATTTGTGCTTTATTATTATTTTCAAAGGAGGAAGGCCAGTAATACATTCTTTAATTTTTTTTATTGGTTAAAATTAATGTGGGATATACTAATTTTAGAACAAAACTCGTTAAATGAAGAATGAAACTCGCGTATCTAATAATATTTACATGAATTTCGCTTCAATAAAAATACGAAAGAAGAGTATCAAAGTGTGGTGCTACTTTTTTTCTTTTAAAAAATACTGATGGCAGTGAGAGAATAAAAAGTGGTTCCATGAATAAAAAATGTCTTACGTGATTTGTCCTTGATCTAAATAACTAAGCACAAAATATATCAAACTTATTTTGACAGTTAAGTATTAATTATTAGCATTAGAATTATAAAGACAGTTCAGTTAATAAATTATATTTTAGTAATTATTTTAAAATATTCTTTAATAATTAAATGATTAAATTAATAAATACTTTATTAGTTGCTAATTATACTTAAAATTATAAAAATAAAACAAAATATTAGGAAGCACATTCATAATCATTTACTACTATTAATTTCATTTATATTAAAAAAGACTAAAATGTAACCTGTTATTTAAAATAAGAAAAAAAGAATATAAAAATAAGCATTTCTCAAAGAAATAAAGTGTGTGTATATATTTTTTTTCTTAGGAAATAAAGTATAATTTACTCCAAAATAAAACTAACAACAACAAAAGTAAAGCATATGGCTGTAACAACAAAAGAATTATTAGAAGGGCAGTTGAGAAAGTTAAAAATTATAATATTTTTCTGTTTCCTTCCGTTCCTTTACAATATTACTCGCAAAAGATACATAAGGTAGTAACAACATAAGAATTATTCAAAAGGCAGATAGTGAAGTTAAAAATTATAATGGTCACTTCCGTTCCTTTACAATATAACTCGCAAACAAGGTTAATGGAATTCTGTTCCACTCCCTTATTAATATTCCAAACAAAAGATAAGAGAAACAAGCTAACATACATACTACAGCGTTACAAGAAGCAAATAACCTACGTAGCAAATCAAGACAAACAAATAGATCATACAAAATTATGCTTGCAGAGTATCAGTTATGATGGAGCACCAAGATATGAGGCAAGTCGTAAAATATCACAAAATATTCCACCAGCTGTGACTTGAGCACCAGCTCCTGGCCCACGAACTATCAGAGGCTGATCCTTATACCTTCGTGTTGTAAATGCAATAATATTATCTGACCCAGACAATTGTGCAAACGGATGATCCTTCTTGTATCTTCGCAGCTCTACCACTCCTTTTTTATTAGTCACGTCCACCACTCCCACGTATCTCAACACCTTCACAGTTCAAATATAACAATCTCAGAGTTGTGTGTGAGGGACATGAAAAATATACGTATTTTTTAATGGACACATACGAGAGAGATGTCATCATGAAAATTATACGTTTATATAGTGATTGACACAAACAGGAACCCGCAAACCCAACATAAATCTTTTGTCATACTTTTTACGTGAAAAATCAAGGTCTATATGGAAATCTAGATTGCTTGAAATATAAAGCTTCCTTCCATCAGGTCGGAGAGTCTTCATTAACCAACCAGTCAAAGATTTGATATGCAAAACTTGGGTGTTTTGGTATGTCATGAGTCTAATCAGAAAATGCCTAGCCCACCGGCTGCGTCTCAAATAAGTACTACTTTATGTTTCTGTCTCGTGCACTTAAAATTAAAATATATAACAAGCTAAAGGTGCGTAATTTGTAAGAATTTTTTTTTTTATTTTCCTTTTCTGTTTTCACTAATAATTAAAAAATGCCCCCTTTTCAACACTACCTGTACATATATTTGAAAATAGAAAATAAAAATAAAGTAGCAGTTTTTTTAATTTGTGTGGAAAAAAAAAAACATTTTTACAAACAAAACAAACCCTAAGATATTCGATGCATGAATTATGCATGGATGAAGCAGTTAATACAACTATTCTATTAGATACTTTAACATAGAATTAATACTGTATTAGAGTTTACTCACTTCCCCAGCATTCTCAGCATCTTCTTGTTTCTTTGTGAAGTCCTGATCAAATTTTGGTAGCTCTTGCATAAACTCCTGAGCTGATGCACAAACCTGCAGAGAATCATCAAAACATCCATGTCAATAAAAACGCTACATACTAAAACTATAAACTGCATAATCAATAAAAAATTGTTCTTACTTGTAGTGGTTCTGGCACAAGGCTTTCAACTGGAATATTAGACAGTTCTAGCTTTAAACCAGATTCCCTAGCAAGAATTATCACCTGTAGAGCCAAAGCAGCTTCAGGATGTTGAATTTAAACCAGATTACATGAAGCATAAGAATGCTATCATGAACCAAGATTGACATTGATCAGCCTACATGTTCCAATTAGTTACAGCAACGGCAACCAAGCCTTCCAATTGGTTACAACAACAACTAAGTATTTTCCTACTAAGTGGGATCAACTACATGGGTCAAACAACACCATAATACTCCATCATAAATCATGTCTATAGACAAACTATTAACCACTAAATCCTTAATGATTTCACCAGTAGTTTTTCTTAGTCTCCCTCTGCCTCTAGCAATTGGGCTACCCTCCATCTAATCTACTCTTCTTAGTGGGAGCTTCTATATTCCCAAAACACCTAAAGCAAGCTTCTACCATCTTTTCTAAATAGGTGCTAGATCAACTTTCTATCTAATGCATTCATTCCTAGTCCTATCTTATTAAGTACGTTCACTTATCCTCCACAACATTCTCATTTCTACTACATTGAGTTTATTCTCTTGTTGGCCTTTTATCACCCAACACACATACATAAACATATCTGCATGAAAATTCATGAAACTACTAAAAAAATCGTAGGTCACTGACTCACCATACATCAGTTTTATATTATTTACAAAGTGATGAAGTATATAAGTTTATAAAAATAAATTATGAATACTTGTACTATGTGTAAACAGGAAAATTACTTACACTGAAGACTAATGAATCCTTTTGCAAACTCATGTATTATTATGTTATGCATTTGCTTTCACACTTCACAGTTTGTACACATTCATGCTTTAATGTGGCATGTGTCTGTACTCTGTACTTATATACTACAGATGTACTGTACCAAAAAAATATACATGTGATGATGTGTAGAATAGGTATAAATAATATTGGGAATAGTGACACCTGAAAATACTTTATCTGCACAGAAAAATATGTCCGCAGCATAAAGGAACTTTATTGACATTTGACAACAAAATTTGGCAAACATATACCATATTATATAAAAGAGTAAAATATTTTACAGGAATTGTGTGTTAAGTTATCACACACAAGGTATATTATTTATAATGAAGGAATACAGTAATAAGGGAAATAAATCCCTAAAGATCAGCTGTACAATTATACATAATTTCCCTATTTACAGAAAATCTAATCATATCTTTAACACTCCCCCTCAAGCTGGAGCATATATGTCGTATGCACCAAGCTTGTTACAAATATAATCCACGCGAGACCTCTTGAGAGATTTAGTGAAAATATCCGCCAACTGATCACTGGAATTGACAAAGTCGGTAGTGATTTCTCCTGAGAGCACTTTTTCTCTCACAAAATGACAATCTATCTCGATGTGTTTAGTTCGCTCGTGGAAGACTGGATTAGATGCAATATGAAGAGCGGCTTTATTATCACAAATAAGCTTCGTGTCCTGGATGTCTCCGAATTGTAGTTGTTGGAGAAGTTGTCTAAGCCATGTAATTTCGGAAGCGGCTGCTGCCATGGCATGGTATTCAGCTTCGGCGCTGGATCTAGCAACTGTGTTTTGCTTCTTACTTCGCCATGAGATCAAATTCCCCCCAAGAAGAATGCAATAACCAGAGGTAGATCTCCTATCTAATGGTGATCCTGCCCAATCAGCATCAGAGTAACAAACGATTTTGGCATTGTCTTTATCTTCATATAGAAGTCCGCGACCTGGTGCATTTTAGATATACCTGAGAATGCGCTTGAAGGCATCCCAATGGCTATCACAAGGAGCATTGAGGAACTGACTCACCACACTAACTGCAAAGGTGATGTCGGGTCTGGTGACTGTGAGGTAATTGAGTCTACCAACAAGTCTGCGATATCTTCCCGGGTCTACCAGTGGCTCCCCCTGACTCAGAAGAAGTTTGATGTTGGGGTCCATAGGAGTGTCACTAGGACGACAGTAAAGCATACCAGTCTCAGTGAGAATATCCAGAGCGTATTTCCTCTGGGAAATAGCAATGCCGGAGGCAGATTGAGCAACCTCAATGCCTAAGAAATATTTGAGCGAACCCAGGTCTTTCGTCTGAAACTGACTATGAAGGTGAGACTTGAGCTGACGGATACCATCAAAATCATCACCAGTGATAACAATGTCATCAACGTAGACCACCAAATAAATCTACAGTCCAGTCGAAGAGCGAAGGAAGAAGATAGAGTGGTCAGCCTCACAGCGAGTCATACCAAACTGGAGCAAGGCAGAGCTAAAACGACCAAACTAGGCACGGGGAGATTGCATCAAGCCATACAAAGAGCGTCGAAGGCAACATACAAGGTGAGAGCCGTCAGTAGTAGTAAAACCGGGAGGTTGCTCCATGTAAACTTCTTCTTGCAACTCACCATGTAAAAAGGCATTTTTGATATCCAACTGGTGAAGCGACCAATGACGTATGGCTGCCATGGCAAGGAACAGACGAACAGAAGTAATCTTGGCCACAGGGGAAAAGGTGTCCCCATAATCAAGGCCAAATATCTGAGTATAGCCCTTAGCTACCAAGCGAGCTTTGAACCAATCAATATGTCCATCCGATCCAACCTTTACGGTATAAACCCAGCGACAACCAACAGTAGTCTTCGTAGAAGGTAAGGGAACCAGCTCCCAGGTCCCACTAGCCTGTAAAGCAGCCATTTCATCCAACATTGCCTGCCGCCAACAGGGATCAGCCATAGCTTCACCTGTAGACCTAGGAATAGACACAGAATCCAAAGAGGAGATAAAAGAGAAATAGGAAGGAGATAAACGATGACAATGAAGAGTACAAGCATATAGAGGGTTAGGATTACGAGTGGACCGGATACCTTTGTGTAGGGCAATGGGAAGCTCATGCTCAGGAGACGTTGCAGAAGGGGCGTTTGGAGCAGGAGATGATGCTGGGGGATCAGTAGGTGAAACCACCGAGGGAAGTCGCGGTCGTCGCTGATAGACAATTAGTGGTGGTGGAGCTGTCACAACGGCCGGAGTTGGAACAATAGGTGGTGGAACATCCAGAGGGGCATCATTAACAACTGGCTCAGAGAAGAATGGAGTAGACTCAAAGAAAGTGACGTCAGCAGAAACAAGATACCGTTTAAGTTGGGGGCAGAAACAACGATATCCTTTCTGGAGGCGAGAGTAACCTAGAAAAACACACTTAAGAGACTTGGCAGAGAGTTTATCTTTACCTGGAGTAAGATCATGGACAAAACAAGTACAACCAAATACACGAAGAGGAACAAAATAGAGATCCTGTTGTGGGTACAAAATAAAGTACGGAATCTGATTGTTGAGGACAGACGAGGGCATGCAGTTGAACAAATAACAGGATGTAAGCAGCGCTTCACCCCAGAAGCGGAGAGGGACATTATAGTGAAGAAGGAGGGTTCTTGTTGTTTCAACTAGGTGACGATTTTTCCGTTCAGCAACACCATTTGTGGTGTGTGAGCGCATGAAGTTTGATGAAGAATTCCCTGCGAGGTTAAGAAAGACTGAAACTGGGCAGATAAATATTCTCTAGCATTATCAGTTCGCAAAACTTTAAGGAACATTTCAAATTGATTTTGAACTTCATCCACAAAACTTTGAAAAATAGAGAAGACATCAGAACGATTTTGCATTAAGAAAACCCAAGTACAACGGGAAAAATCATCAATGAATGTAACAAAATAGTAATATCCTAAAGTTGAACAGACTCGACTAGGCCCCCAAATATCGGAGTGAACTAAATCAAAAGGTGACGCAGCACATTTATCGACTCGAGGACTATAAGAGGAACGAACATGTTTTCCTAATTGACACGACTCACATTGTAAAGACTGAAGTGTAAAGAGACTAGGAACCAAAAAACGTAATTTTTCTAAGCTGGGATGACCGAGACGCTGATGGGCAAGATATGGAGAGACAGAGGAGACACAGGCAACCGATGGTGAGAGCTAATACAATCCCCCAGACTCATGTCCTGCTCCAATCATCCGTCCTGTACATCGATCCTGTATGAGAACAGAATTATTAACAAACAAAACAGAAAAATTAAGTGAGTGGGTAAGCTTGCTAATGGAAATTAAATTGAAAGGACAACCAGGAACAAATAAATCATAATTTAAAGAAAGATTAGGAAGTGGGTGGGTTTGTCCGATGCCTCGAACTTTAATTTGAAAGCCATCTGCGAGACTAATAGACGGTAAGGTATCGGAAAAAGACAACTGGGAGAAAAGAGATTGGTTACCAGTCATATGATCAGAGGCACCGGAGTCAAGTATCCAGGGTCCAAGGGAGGAGGACTGAGAGACAAAGGCTACAGGATTACCAGACTGAGCCACAGTAGTAGCAGGCAATGCAGATTGCTGGGCTGCTTGGAACTGGAGAAATTTTTTATACTCAGAGGCAGAGATAATGACATCCGTAAGAGGGGCAGGGTCGGCAACATGAGGGTCAGCAACATGAGCCACATTAGCTGACTTCGACTGCTCTCGAGCTTTAGTGCGACACTCTGCTTCAATATGACCATAGCGGTTACAATAATTGCAACGATGATTCTTGCCGCCACGACCACCTCCCCATCCACCATGCTGAGATGAGTGGGAGACAAGGGCGGAGGAATCAACAGAGGAAGTAGAGGAAGCAGAGGAATGCCCAAAAACATGTGGAGTGGAGAGACGCAACAGCTGTTCACTAACCGTATCATAAGTGGGAACAGTGGGGCCAGATAGTATCTAGTTATGCACGGAGTCAAGCTCAAGTGGAAGACCTGCAAGAGCGAGAACCATGAAGTACTGGTTATGTTGCCGGTAAAACGTGTCTTGATCAGTAGTGAAAGGCATCAAACTATTATAATCGGTAATCAAACGATCGAGCCTCCCAAGATACGTCTGCATGTCCATATTCTCAAGTTTGGTTGACATCATAGCGGTGATGACACTGTAAAGACAATGAAAGTCATTGGAGTAGACTCTCTTGGCTTTGGTCCAAACCTCATAACAGGTTGGAAATGCCTGATATTGCGGTTGAAGGTGGGGAGCAAGAGAGAACCAAAGGATGCTGCACAAGGAGGCATCTATTTGCTTCCAACGAGCTTGATCTTTGTCGGGAATATCTTTAACCTGAGTGGTCAAGTGGTCGGCACGGCCTTGACCTTGGAACCATAACTGAACGGCGGTTGCCCATGTATTGTAGTTGGTGGAGCCAGTGAGTTTCTCACACGGAATCAGAGGGATGTTTGTGAACGTCATGGCGGAAGCGGGTTCCAAAGGAGAGGCCATGAGAAGCAGCCAAACAGGGGCTGGATGAAGTCGTCGTAGGGAGGCGACTATAGTCGCAGGTGGTCGGACCACGGGGAAGGCTGCCAAATCGAGGTAGAGAATGTGCGTGCACTGTTCACCGCACGCACTGTTCACCGCAAAGGGAGGCTATGCGAAAAAGAAAGAGAAGGATCGAACCCTTCTGATACCATAAAAGAGTAAAATATTTTACATGAATTGTGTGTTAAGTTATCACACACAAGGTATATTATTTATAATGAAGGAATACAGTAATAAGGGAAATAAATCCCTAAAGATCAGCTGTACAATTATACATAATTTTCCTATTTACAGAAAATCTAATCATATCTTTAACATTATAAATTGTACCTTTCTAGCAACATCTGTTCCAGACAGATCATCTCTTGGATCTGGCTCAGTATAACCTGCTTCCTTTGCTTCAGCAACTACCTCACTAAAAGCCCGGCCATCTTTAAAGTTATTAAATATGTAACTCAAAGTCCCACTGCAGAATCAGAGGCAATACTCATGGTGAATGGTCAAGATTAATGAATAATCCATATATTAATAATACTCAAAATAATGTTCCAATTTATTTTTGTCTTTAGAATGGGAAAATTGCAAATGAGACTAAATGCAAGATCTGAGAATTGACGGTGTCAATCCACAAATTAAGAAAAATAAAGAGAAATAATAAATCAAAACAAACCTAAAGATGCCTTCAATTTGCAATATTCTGTCTCCAGTTTCAAGGAGGCCACGTAAAGTGCTAACAATGGGGAGACCAGCTCCAACAGTAGCTTCATAAAAGTAATGTGTATAGGATTGCCTTTGAAGAGCTCTTAACTTCAAATACTGGATATAGAGAGCAAAGGTGTGGAAAATCTCCAACATTAGTAGTAAGTAGACTACAAAATAACCAACATAAGAAGTAGCATATGTACTAACAGCTGCTGAAGCTGAAGCTGAAGCTTAAAGAAGACACTTTCAAAATTACGAAAAATATTATTAAAACATGTCTTCAAAGTACTTGTTCTATTAGAAGAGCATGATCCCAACCCAACACCTACTGTTGTTCACTTTTCCAGTTTATGCTAACCATAGTAGATGTTAATAACTAAACTATGAAACATCAATTGGTGTAAAAGTAAAACTACATTTACTCTAATACTAGCAAAAATGATAGCAGCAAAAAAACAGAAATTCACAAGATGATGTTTTGATTTTATGATAAAGAATAGGACAGCTTCCAGTGGATGGAGGTATGACGTAAATGATATAAGAGTAAAAGCTGTCTGTCCAAATTCCTTAATATTGATAATGTGATGGTTGTGTTTTTTTTTTCCAAAAAAAAGAAGTTCCAAACAAAAAATTCCCCTTTCCTTTAAATGAATTATTATTTAATTTATAAAAAAAAATAAAACAAATAAAAAGTTAGTAAACAAGTTAATCCAAATTAATGTATTGGAATTTCCATTTTCAGCAGAGTACTAGCAGAAAAAATAGGTTTTTAGTATCAAAAGCCTACAGCATTGATTACAGGAGATAAGTCAATAACATACAAGAACATGGTATCCATCAAAAGGATATGGATTACTTCACCTGATCAAGTGGTCCTGAATTTGCCTTCTTATTAGGAGTAACTACATGTATTCCTTTGCGCAACCAGTCATAGTAATAGCCAGCGATGACAGAGTCAGCCGTGCAGTCCACTAATGCCGTGTTTGGTATAAAATGATTTCCATGTACATGTTGAACAAATTTTTCCATATCAGCCACTTCTCCTCTTTCCTCTCGAAGTTCTCTCCATCTAGCTAAGTCAATGCCCCTGCAAGGAGCAATAATAGTACATAATGATTGAACAAAAAGCAACTGTCAATAATGCACAGATAACCAAGCTCATAAAACTAACAAATCATAGGATGAATTTTGTTGATGTAGCTCTATGACCACTGTATTAACCAATGAATTCCTCTTGCCAACAGATGAACTTCATAATTGTAAGCAAGAGATTCGTCAAACCAAACTAGGAAGCCCTATAATCACCCATATCAAGAAACATGACTCCCCAAAAGCAATCAGGTATTGCCTACATTTTGAGTCCATTCTATCTAGGAGACCTAATCACGTTACTATGGCTTACTTAAAAGAGGTCTGTCTGTCTCTATGATTGATAAAACTTCTTCAAGAACAATAAAATGAACTAGTGATAATATAACCATATGTGTGTGACATTAATATTACAAAACTTCATTTTGGGTGAAACTGCACATGTCAACATAGCTTGGAGCCTAAAAGGTCGATAAAGTTGAGAGGTTCTGGAAGGTAAAGTGCTATACTATAGCTATATGCCTTGTTTGCTGCTCTGTGGTGACTTGATTGGATACTTTAAGGGGAAAACGTTACAACTAACTTCTGGGTAAGGATTGTTATTATGATTCCTATTTGGTTCTTTCAGGTGTTTTGGTTTCTTCCATACACAGAAGGATTGGAAAGATCTATTGAATTTGACATTTTTTTCCACCTTCATTTGGTTTTCTTCAGGAAATTCCATTTGACCTTTTCTTTCCTTCTAATAATAATCTTCTTTTATCCAAATAACAATACATAAATGATATAATAAGCAATAAAGCTTTAGCTTTCCAAAAAAGGTAAAAGGAGTTAAGTGTAAAATGAAGTCCGCTTTCTCACATAAAAGGCTCTCTTAGCTGTACGAGCAAAAAAGCCTAGTTATCATTCAAAGAGATATTTCAGTCAGAGTGATTCAACTTACGCATCACTAAGAAGCATTGACTTTGAACCAAGTATGCCCATTACACGCAAATCAATGTTAAATTCTTCTTTCAGGATTGAGGCCTGCATCAAAAGAATTGTCATGTGAAGTTGCCACATATTTCAATTCCAGTATGTTAACATGATAAAATGAAGATACCCCACTATGTTAGCATACCAGCAACATATTTAAATGTGGAAATGTAAAATGCTCGTCAGAGATCAAATCTCTATAAAGAAATATCTCCCAGTCAAAAAAGTGAGAATTGGAGATGCATAAGAATGTTAGACAAGTAAATATCCCATATAAGAAAAGTATTAATATTTAATAGAATTCTAGAGAGAGAGAGAGTCTGAATCTGTTTTCTGTTATTGATTAATGAATCACTTGTTACAATCTGATGGAAGATGAGTTTATATACTAGAGCTACCTTGTCTTGCAAGCTTAAAACAGAAACTTCAGCTGTCTACAGCTATTAAGAAGACTAACAAAACTTCAGTTAAGCCAACTAACTGAAGAGGAAGATTCTGGAAGTTGTTTCCTTGAAGTGCAATTTTAAATTAGAAAAAAAAAATTAGTTAATTTCACACCAAGGACAATAAATCACAAAATACACACCAAAACATAAATACAGGTAAAACCAAACTAATGATTCATGCATACAAAATTGTCTACAGAAACTGCACCTGATCCCTTAGTTGGTCAAGTAGTGTGCTCCCAATTAATCCAGGTCCAATAATGCCCATTGCTATGGTGGTTCTTGAGAGATAAAATCTGGAATGGACAGCTCGTAAAGCCTTTATACAATCCTCTCGCTTAACAACAACAGTAATATTGTACTCAGAACAACCTTGCGCTATAGCGCGGACATTTATATTGGCCTGTTTATGAAAACAAGTTTGACCATAAAACAATTGAAAAGATATAACAAAATATGCAAAAATGTTAACCTAAGCAATATCTAAGATATAATTTCCTAACCTTAGCCAATGCATTGAAAAGGGAGGCACTAACACCAGGAGTGCTTGCCATTTTCTGGCCAACAGCAGCCAGAATGCTACAATTTGGAATAACTGCAACCTGAGAGATGCTACATAACTTAGAATGCAACAAAGGTAATGAAATAACAAGCTTTAATTTTCAACATCATTCAGTCACATATACTAATTTAAACAGAAGAAATGAAATTACTTGGCTCTCAAGTTTCTACTTCATGATAATTAACAAACAAAAGAAATAAGCACATAAACTAATGGGGAAAAAAAAGGAAGCAGCATTCCATTTAAATCAACTTTCACATCCGACTATCTTGTGAGGAAGAGGACAGGAGCATATTCCAAGAGACTATGCATTCATTTTGATTATCAAATACATTATTGCCACATTTTCAATACAAAACAGTCACATATCCCTAGTTAATAGTATTTTATTGAATTATATCATGAACATGTAAGTATCAAACACAACAGTTGGAGAAAAAATTCAAAGGTAACAGTAACACCCAAATTTTTGTGATAAGAGAGCAAAGATAACTCAGCGCAATTCAACCACAACTCAACGGGCATAATGCACTATTGGTCCAGGAAGACTCAGGGCTCAAGCCTTAGTGTTATCTGATGTCCTTCAGCTTCATCTTTGGCACTTTAAAAAAGTTCCCAATGGATCCTTGTGCTTGACATCTTATAGTAATCCTTTGATTTTTATATTAATCTAGTGCCAGAAATAATAATCTCTCTTATTCCCAACTGTTGATATCTGCATCACCGATATTTGCTTCCACTGTTCTAGACCATAATAAGTGGTATGTACCTCGCATATTAATTTTAACCCTAAGATGCCCATATTGTTAATTAATATTAAGAGGAAAATTAAAAACACTTACACAATGAAGACAAATTATATATAAAAGATAATATGACACTTCAGTCTTTATCCTCTTAAATTAAGAGCATGGCACCATGGTTTTAAATTGCAGTCTGCAACCGCAACTGCGGCTGCAATGTAAAGGTTTTTTGACTCACCGCAACCGCATTGCGACCGCAATTGCAGCCGCATCAACCACATTTTCCTACAATTTCCCGCAACGTCAAGGATCATGACGAAACTGCAACCGCAATTTAAAACCATGCATGGCACTCAAATAGTTCATCCAGTTTTCAAATCCACAGAATGTATAATGACAAATCTTCAGTCTGATATCACTCGAGTGAGTCAAGTCTTAACAATTGAACAGAAAAATGCATTTGGTTTTACAAGGATTGGATTTAGAACCTGAGAAAGACGCCCATTATCCAAAGCTTGACGAAATCTAGATTGCAATGCCTCAGCAACAGCTTTTACTTCTTTCTCGGGCACAGCAAAGCATACAGAATGCTCACTACTAGCCTACACAAATACTGTTAAAGATGAATTCAATTTCTTATATATCAATGCAAACAACTAGAAAAAGTGCAAAAAGTTAGAAGTGCACTTGAGATATCATGATAACATTAGCTCCAACATCTTTTACTGCACCAAAAATAGCACTGGCTGTACCTGGAACACCAGCCATTCCAGTTCTGCAAAAAAGCATCAGAGAAAAATTCATTGGAATCTACAACATGGACAATTAATATAAGTGACGGAACCTTAAATTAAATAGAAATCATCATGCAGCAAAAATGCCAACTATTCATCATGTAACACGACTGCAATTCATGACTCACCCCTCGACGTTTACAAGTGCCAAGTTGTCTATGGTTGCAAATCCTTTGACATAATTTTGCAGGTTCTGCCTATCTTCATCATCATTAACAGATGGATGGCAGATCTTTGTTCCAGGAGCAGAAAGGTTGAAAATGTTCCTTATCATAATGGGTATGCCATATCGCATCACAGGAATAATTGTTCGTGGATGCAAGACATTTGCACCAAAATAAGACTGTACAACAGACAATTTGAAAGTTAATCTCCTTAATTTTTACGAGCAGAAAGAACATTGAGGCTTTCCAGCATATAACTCACCATTTCCCATGCCTCTTGATAAGACAGTGTCTTCAAAATCACAGCCTCGCTAACTGCAGAAGATATCATTGTTTATATCTAATCAAAACTTCATGTTATGACAGTCAAACATAAGACAAAAGCATCATCAATAAGTTAGAGCCAGAACTCCATCTGGTTACTAAAAACCAATTATCCACTCTTTGTTCAACTCAGACACAGTATGAAGCATCACAAACCTTTTCTAGGATCTGCACTATACACACCATCAACATCTGTCCAAATTGTGACCTGACGAGCTCTAAATAGAGCACCCATAATTGCTGCTGAGAAGTCACTTCCATCTCTCTTCAGTGTGGTAGGAATGTTTTGAGGTGTGCTTGCAATGAATCCAGTAGCAATGATTACCTTACATGGATTCAAAGAATACCATTTTTGAAGTCTTTGCTCAGATTCCAAATAGTTAGGATCAACTTGATTAGAACCAGTAGGATTTACGATAAGGACATCCCTTGTATCCATCCATTTGCAATCAGTCCCATTCTGTAGAACCAGAAGAGAAGCATGATGCAATGAGCTAAACTTAGATAAAGGGGGAAAAAGCATATATTTCTAAATAAAACAACATACCTTCCTAATAACTAGAGACAACATCTGAGCCGACCATAATTCCCCATGTCCCACAACAAAATCTGTAAAGGACTCTGTTGCATGACCAGCTGCAAGATATTAAGAATGTTAGTCAGGCTTAAAATGCAATTCTTTAACTCGAAAATCCATTTTAAGCAACAATATTTATGGAAAACTAAATATCATTCATTGTGGAAAAGGCATTTACAGAGAGATCACACTATGAAATTATGGGAAGAGGTGATTGAGCATAGATTAAGAGAAGTGACTGGAATTGTGAGAATTAATCTGGATTTATGCCAAGATAGTCTACAACAGAAGCTATTTATCTTCTATAGGGGTTAATAGGTAAGTAAAGAAGATTTATAAAAGAAATAGATAAAACTGAACAAAAGAAAACGAAATAAAAAAAAATACAGAAAAATAAATAGGTTTTTAGTGCCAAAAATAAAAAAGGAACAGAGTATCAAAGAGAAAGAGAGAGTTGATGTGCTTATAACCTATGTATATTGCACGAAGCATCGCCTTAAGGTTACTAATATCGTGATGCAATTTAGATAAGAAAGTAGCAAGATTATCTCCATCAAGAATGTCATGTGCAGTTGCACTATGCTTCTCCAAAACAGCATCCAATGAAGCTATATAGGACTCATCGCGTGATTGAGCCTTGTGGATTAGGTCATACATCATATCTGTCACCTTTGACATTGCAGAGACAACCACCAATTTCCTCTGCGAATCATCCTTAAGAATTATGTCCGCAACATTCTTTATTCTCTGTGATGTTCCCACACAGGTTCCACCAAATTTGTGAACAGACCAAGTTTCTCCTTTGGGAAGTTGTTTTTCCTCCAAGGACACATTCGGTGAAACATCTGCTGCTAGTAAATGAAGAAAAAAAAAACATAAGTTATTACATTTGCCTCTTTCAAAATACCAAGGACAAGTTCTAGCATAAGAGTAAGTCGCAACCTGTAAATGAAGCATGAATTGTGGTGCTTGGTGCCTCCCTTCCCCGTGGTAAAGTAAGACCCTTCCTGAGACAGAAACCATTGTATCCTCGTGAACCAGTATATAGCAAAACCCAATCTCATGGGGAAAATATCATTTAAACACGTATATACTGCCAAAATTCTGAAAACAGTCTATGCTCTGCAAAGGATAAATAAACAAAAAGAGAATATACTGCGTGTAGAACAACCAATCATTTAAGAGAATATTTAGCACGTATCTGTGAAATAAATATACGATGTTTGAAACTTTCGTTAATTTGCTCTTATAGTCTTATTATTAGTCAAACTGAGGGAATATTCTCGTGAATTCTCCATTCAGCTGATAAGCTTATTAATCAAACACCAAGCTATATTCACTCTCTCTTCTCTGCTTTTAAGAGCCGAAAAGAAAAAAAGGATTAAAAACTGTAAAGTGGCATCGTCCAATTGAGGAGTGTTGAAGTAAAACAAAATAGCAAGTCCAAGCAGGAAGCTAAATCAAGAAGCATTGGTGTGATTTGATCTAACAGGAAACGCGAAAAGGATCGGGGAAACCTAGGTGTGGAAAGGAACGTACCGAAGTGAATGGGAAGGGCGCGAGAGGAAGAAAGGGCGGCATTGAGATTGGAAGAGCCTATCGTGAGAGTGAGAGTGGAGCGAAGTGTGAGTAGGTGAAACGCGGGAGAAGTGAGCGACGGCGGCAGAAAACGACGCCATGGGTGGTGGCTGCGGAAATGAAATGAAACGACGAGGCGAGAGTAAGTTTATAAAGCTGATACTGATATACTGTATTAATGATTACTATCACTATTGTCGTGCCCCTAGGGATGCAAATGCGGCGGCCGAGAGTACTTTCCTGGTGGCGTTTTACTATTTGTAATATAGGTTAAGGTAAAAATTCATTACATTTGCTATTTAGTCCCTCACATAATAAGCTCTAGGAGTTTATCATTGGACAAAACTTAGATAATTTAGTCCCTCACGTAATAATTTGCATAATGTAATAGATTTTATTTAATTGTCATTTGAGGTAAAATTACAACTCAAACACTCCTTGTGTACATATAATATACTAATAATTAGGTTTAATTACTCTTTTGATCCCTATAATTGTAACAAATTTTTATTTTAGTTCTATAGTTTTAAACATTTCATTTTGGTCCCTATAATTAAAATTCTTTAGCCATTTTGGTACTCGGAGTCTAAAATCATCTAACATTATTACATTCGAATTCATTAAAATCGCTACAAAACTAAAACTTATAGTGAAAAACTACTAAAAAATTTAAACAATTTCAATTTTGTAGTAGTTTTAATATGGTTAATCTTGTTTCTCATGTGGTTAATTTATTAGAGAAATGCTAGCAACTCACTCTCTAACACGCGCTCTTGAACACACTCTATCATATTGGTTGGAATTTTTTGAAAATAACACTATCTTGTGGGTCTCACATCATATTTAATGATTGTCTCTCCTGATTTTGTATTTTTCAATAGATTTTAACCAATTAGAAAATAATGTGTTAGAGAGTGTATTTGTAACACTTCTTTAATTATTATTAAATATTCCAATGATTTCATAATACTATTAACCACTTGCGATAAAAAGTTAATCATATAATTAACCATGATAGTCAATAATCCTGTAACATTATTAACCACATGTAAAATAAAGTTAACCATCACTTGTGATTAAAGCTGTCAAATGGGTTGGGCCAGACTAGCTCGACCTGGTCCACCGAACCAATGTTATCAGACTCAGACCGATCATCGACTCGGTCAGGATATTGGGTCACTGGGTTAGGGATCAACCCAGTGAGTCACTTGTTGACCCGTATGAATCGGTGCAAATAAAAAAAATAAAAATATACAATATATATTATATTTTGCATGTAATAACACAACATGCTAAATAGCTTAGTGGTAAGTTTGCTTCCTATAACCTTATATGTATTGTGTTCGATTTTCTGTAAGACCAGTTTTTATATTTTAGTTAAAATTGTCTTGTCTTTAACTATTTCCTACTGTAACAATAAATAAAAAATAGCAATGCAGGCTGCCTTGGATTGTTAACAATAAATTAAAAAAAATGCCGACACACACGTTCCGGTTAAACCTGGCTTGAACCGAGTTAGTGACATCACATCCAGTTCAAATGCATTTCCGATCTAATTAATAACTCGACCCGGCCATATGCCCGATTTCCAGTTAAACCGGTCGGGGCGAGTTGGGTCTGATAACACTACACCGAACTAAATGGTGAAAATGGCCTGACCCATATTTCTCATACGTTATGTTTTTCTTGGCCCCGTCGGGCCAATTGGCCTATTTATTTTTTGCTTAAATTTATACTAATTTTAAAAAAAAATAATAAATAATGTTGAGCCAAATAGGCCTGGTAGTGTTCAACCAAAGAATTTACAAGCTCTGCCTGCCCTGTTAGGTTGGACCAAATTGGTTCGGTTCTTTTAGGCTAACCTTTTTACAGTTTGGTCTGGCTCGGCTTGACGGGCCATCGAGCCAGGGCAATTTTGATACCTCTACTTGTGATATAAAGTTAACCATATTTTTACATGTAATTAACCACGTTCGATAGTCAATAACCTCGTAACATTATTGACCACTTGTAAAACAAAGTTAACCATATTTATACATACAATTAACTATATTTTTAGGTGATCACCAAGTGTACAAATTTGAGTGGGAAGAATACAATTTTTCTTTATTATTTGTCATAATCTTTATTTTTAAACTTGCCTTAACCTATATTCAAACTTCAAAGCTTGATTTGACTTGTTAATCTATGTGTAATATAAGGTCATTTTAATTATTGATAATGTTTTTTTAAATATTAAAATTCAATTTAAATATAGAGATAAAAAAAGGATTTTTGAAATAGAAAATCATTTAAAAAGATGTTTGATTATAATATTATGAAGAAAAGGTTGAAGAAGATGAGATGTTTATAGTTGTATTATTATTGTTAATTATTAATACTATTGTACTTATTTTGTGTTTAATAATTTGGAGAGGGGGAAGGGGGAATGACCCCTTAATCCAAGGCTTGACAAGCTTTTGAGTTAAGAGAGTACTTGAAAAAGAACTTACATTTATTTCTTTCAAAAGATACGAGTGAAAGTTTGAACATATAACATATTAAAAGTTAAACTTCTTATTGTTCTACTTGACTAACCTCATGATGTTATTAATACTATTGTACTTTACCTTAATAACTTGTATTTATTTATGGATAATTTTTTTTTTCAGTTTTTATGTTATATATTATTATTTATTTTTTTATAATAATATTTTTTTAATTAAATTTTAAAATATATAATTTAACATATTTTATATCTTTAAGTATTTTTAATTTAACTTTACCGTATTTATGTATGCTTTGATCGTGGCTTTTAATAAATTTGTCTTGGTTTGGGGCATAAGCCCCTCTCCATTCAAAAAAAAAAAAAAACATAATAAACTAGTTGAAATGAAAATGCTATATTAGACATGTGTAGGAAGAATAAAACATGAAAGGAAAAAAAAAACTACCACTTGGTTTTCTAATAAAAACATTTTCCCACAAGCTTATCTTGCAAAATTTTAAGACTAAATTATAATTTTAATCCCTAAAATCATAGGACATTGTCGTAGTAGTCCTTAAAATTAAAAAAAAATTATCAAATTCTTGAAATTGAAATATGTTAGTTACATTAATCTTTGTCGTTAATTCTATTATGAACTATAATAACAATAAATCATAAACTTTAGGGATTATAATGATAGCAAATTGTACATATCATAGACTAAATAGTTTTAATTTAAATTATTTATTTAATATTTTTTAATTTCATGAACTATTAACATTACGACAGCGCCCTACAATTTCAAAGAGTAAAGTAATAATTTATTCAAAATTTTAAACATAACATTACCTTTCCCTGCAACCTTCCCCAATAGTGTCATCAGTTAGAGTCTTGCTTCTGAACAAAACCAGAGTCCATAAAAGGCAACTACAAATATTTTTTCTTCCTTTTGTTTCGGGGGCTGATGGGGAATTATAGCCATTGTGAGAATTTTATATGCTTTTAAATTAATATCTACATATTCATAACAATATAAAATTAAAAAGAAGAAGTTACCACGGATATTTTAGTTAAAAGAATTCGAAATCATATTTTAAGTAATACTATTCAATATGGTTATATCTTTTTAAATTTATTTGTATAACAATTGAAATTTATGAGCCATATGAAAATTAAAATTATATATAAAATGAAAATGACATATATATACTTATATTTATCCCATTTGTCATTTTACGTGATTAAATATAGATTTCTAAAATAACATATGAATAAAAAAAATGGTCTAATCAAAAGAAATCAAACGTTAGTTATATCAATCAATTAGTAGTATAAAAATATCCTCGTATTTTGTATCTTCTAATGTTGTAAGTTGTCTTGTGATGTGCCATGGCACGAATGATTGGTCCAATTTATGGTCGTTACCACCCACGTACCACCAAACAAAACGGCGTTAGTAACTAACAGTTGGAGAATTTAGTTCTCTTCGACATTTACAACAAATAGCCACTACCCACTACTCTACCCACTACTACTCTTGTCTCCTTATGTTGTGTATAATCTCTTTTTCGATTTATACGATGTTTAAAGTTTTGTCACATGTATTAAAAAATATAATTAATTTGTTGAATTTTTTAAAAAAATATTAGATAATTTCTTAATATATCTTTTATTTTTCTAATTAATTACTCATACTACACTACTTCCATTAAGTATTGATTAAGGATAATCATTGAAAAAAATATTTAATGCAGTATTAATTTTGTAAAACGACGTATATTTTAGAACAAATTTTTTTCTTTAAAATCTCGTATAATCTAGAACGGATGGAGTATTTCCTAACGTGTTAGGCCACTCTTCTCCATTTTTCTGTCTCTCTCTCTCTCTGTGTTTTGCTTCTTCATTCAGCTAACATCATCAAATGGCG
This sequence comes from Pueraria montana var. lobata, assembly GCA_026413185.1. Lineage (NCBI taxonomy): Eukaryota > Viridiplantae > Streptophyta > Magnoliopsida > Fabales > Fabaceae > Pueraria > Pueraria montana. The sequence goes on along the minus strand of CM048648.1, from coordinate 19,598,609 downwards.
ACAATTCCTATAACCTACAACCATGCTTGGACCTTCTCTCATCCTCATCATGCACTCTCCTGCATCCTCACACGCTGCAATTTCACTAGGACCACATTTTCTCGCAGAAACTATGGTGCAGCTGGCCCTGCCTCCTCTTCTCCACTCTCTCATTTTCGCGTATTTTGCCAATCCAAGGTAATTCTTCACTACCCTTTTGCGCCAACATGTTCTTTAACATTTTTTGGATCCGACTTCTTTAAAGTGAGCAAATCTGATGAAAAAGTCAACTGTCATTATTAAGTGCACATACATAAAAAACATAAAAAAAAAATATGAATGTGTTAGAATATCATTCGTTATTTTTCATCAAACCACTGATATTACTTACTTTAATCTTATTCACCTCAGATGAGCTAAATCCACACTTCTTTTTCCGTTAAATATCATGGCAATTTGTTGAGGGTACACATATTAGATTTTGGTGTGTGAAAATTTCATTTAGAAATTGATCTGATCCAATCACCTCTCCATAAATTGTTCACACATGTTTTAGCATATGAGAAAAAAAGAATCATTAGCTAGGACAAACAGTGCCTACAATGTTCACATAACAAGTGTGCTTAGAGAGTGCTAAGCATAATATTGTATTTTGTTATGATATTTTTGTGTAGACAGAGGCATTGGAGATAAGAAGGTGCTCCCCTTTATTAGAGAGTTCATTTCTTCTTGGTAATGGTGGTGTGGCCTCAGATGAGTGGAAAGCAGTTCCTGATATTTGGAGATCTTCTGCGGAGAAGTATGGTGATAATGTAGCCTTAGTAGATCCATATCATGATCCTCCTACAACTATGACGTATAAACAGGTCATTTTTCCCCTGTTGTTCTGTGCCCTTTTGCCAAATTGTTTTAATTATCATGCATGCTAAAATTGTTTTAGAAACTTTTTTGCCCCCCCCCCCCCCCCCCCCCCCCCCCAGATGACAAGCCATGGAAAATATGAAAGACTTGTAAATAAAACAAGTATAGTGGGAGGGGCTAGCAAGAAAAGGCACATATACATATTGGATATCTCTAGAAAAAGGTGTTTTGATATAAACGAAGGAAAACTATCTATTTAAGTGTCATTAAATGAAACAATCTTATGCTATGTTATATTTTAACCTTACGCTTACTCCTTTTTGTACTGTTAAAAATAATGTGACACTTATGGCTTGTTTATAGTTTGTAAAGAGTTTGGCATTGTTACTGGATCAAATTTAAGCTTCAAATTGAAAAAGCAACATTATCAAATTATCCAAGATTCGGTTATATAGCAATAATGAAGGTGAATATAGATTAACTAGTCTATCTCTATTTTCATGCATGTTAAACAAATAAAGAACTCCTAGGTTGTAATTGGTATTTGCCCACTTTCAATGCTCACTAGAAAATAAGTTGCCTTCATTATTCTGATAAGAACCTTAGTAATACTTGGGTGCTTATCATATTCTTATATCTTATACTTTGTTCTGTATCAAAATTTCAGTTGGAGCAGGCCATTTTGGATTTTGCAGAAGGCTTGAGAGTTATTGGGGTAAGACCTGATGAGAAGCTTGCACTTTTTGCAGATAACTCATGTCGTTGGCTTGTAGCAGATCAAGGTGCGTAGAAATTTTTTTTTGCTCCACTTTCAGTGTATTGAGTCTAGGAATTACCAGTTGAACAAATCTTATGTGCACAAAGCCACAAACTTTTAATATAAAAAACAAATAGCAATCATAAAATATGATTGTAACATTTTAAAAACACAATAGCTGATAGATACTTCATACTAATATAAATTTTGAGAAATATGTGTAGTGTTTATGAATATATGTGAGAAGAAACTGTTACTATCTTGTTTATTAAAAATTATCCCCATGTTTTAAAACTTGCTTGTTTAGTGAAAATGAATTTTTAATTTTTTACATCTGCATATATCTTAGATGCTGAGCTTAGTGGCAGATTTACAGTGTTTATATGCTCAGGAGTTGAATTAGTTTGCAATGTTTGAGTGTGTGAATACTAAAAGTGATATGATTTTGATCCTCAAGGGGCTACACATTAGTAGTATTTGTCTGCGATAGTTGTGTTTTTTTTTTTTTTTATCACATCAATGCTATATTTTTAGTCTAGGTATGATGGCAAGTGGAGCAATCAATGTGGTAAGAGGCTCAAGGTCATCAGTTGAAGAGCTATTGCAAATATACAACCACTCTGAAAGGTATGATAAACACTTCAAGAATCTTGAATAATCAGATAATGTTGCTCCAAGTTGCACATTCACATTTTGTGACTGAGATTGTGTGTTTTAATAGTTGTCCTAAACAAGATATAACTATTGGTTTTCACATTTTTTCTAAGTGCTCAATTTCAATCTGAATTGTTGAACTCAGAGACTTTGCTGACATATGCTATTGTTATTCAGTGTTGCACTAGTGGTGGATAACCCTGACATGTTTAACCGGGTTGCAAATACATTTTATTCAAGGACTAGCATGAGATTTGTTATTTTGCTTTGGGGAGAAAAATCAGAGCTGGCTGGTCAAGAAAACAAGCACGTGCCAGTGTTTACTTTCATGGAAGTCATAGATTTGGGAAGACAGAGTCGCAGGTCATTATCTAATGCTCATGAGGCTGGTACGTCAACTCACTTTCTCAGGTTATACCTAACAATAAACATTAAATATATTTTTAGTTAATATAAATACAATAAATTTTGGTTTCAATATTTTAATTTTTTATTTTTTTTTGTTTAGGTCCTCATAAATTTAATATTTTTAAAATGGTTCTTATCATTGTTCAATGAAAAAATAAAATGTATCTAGATATATCATATGTTATGGGATGATGACATGTTTAAATGTATGTTAATTATGTTATTAACAAATGAAAATAATACCATTTAAAAAACTTTTACAAACCAAAACCAATATATTGGAGATGTTTAAAATTCGTCATATTTTGGAGACTAACAACATATTAAACCTAATAAATTATGTTAAGCCCTGGTCCAGAGAGATGAATTTTCAATAAAATGTGGACATAGACTGAAGTTGCAAACTTGCAATCTTCTTGTTTGTTCTATTTGATAAAAGGGGAATTTCTATAAAATAAAAAGTAGATAAAAATAGAATCAGATGATGATATATTAATATATCCTCTCACCACAGCAACACACAGAAACACAGAACAGAAGGAAACAAAGTGGCTGTCAAGCCAACAGTATTGTCTAATTGTCTGTTAAAATAACCTCTAAGAAATCCCATTAGCTATGACCCACAGATAAATGCCAGAAGAAAGTTGTCTTTTTGTAGCTAAAAAGTCAATATCTGTTTTGAAAATATTTGCAATAGTTCCAATCAGCTACACGAGAGCTTGACAATGAAGCATGCGCTACCCATCACTTTACAATTACTACAAATTGTTGTAAATTTTTTTGTACAAAAATATAATTAGTCGTGCATTTTTGGGAATGAATTGGGCTGGTATGTACAGTACAAATTTTTGGTCCAGCCTAAGGTCAAGGGGACCAACCCTCTAATCAAAATAACATTAAATGATTTTATCTCTATTTTTCTCCACCTAAAATTTTGATATTTTGATGGGAACTTCGTAACCACTAGCCAATAACCACCTGATGAGTTGTTTATGAATAATTTCCTTACCTCCCAACAATCCAACATTCTGTGCAATAAATGCTGAAAAAAAGAATCAAGTATTTATTTGATAAAAACTAGGAAGTGTGGTCCAAAAATGAAAAAAAAGAAAAATCATCGGGTTAGTGGACAAACCTTGCTTGATGAGGATCAGCTTGCGTAACTAAAAAAAAAAAAACAAAGCTTAAAATTTTGAGTAAATATTCAAACGGGTTGCATAGAAAAAAAAAGGGAATATTTTGATTTTAAAAAAATAGTTTAATTTCTATATATTCTCAATGTAAATATATATACATTATCAATCAATTAAATTTTATGGTAAATATAACTTTTAAATTAGTTATTATAAAAATTAATAAATTTATCATGTATAGTAATTTGTAATTAGATGACCATGTAAAAATATTTTATACTATAAATGCATAAATTTATTACTCTAAAAAAAGTATTAATCATTTATTCTCTCAAACATATAAAAATAAAACATTTTAATAAATTATAAATGTGAGATACTTTAGTCTTTTTTATTTATTTAACATTTCAAAGATCAATTTAGGTCATTATGATTTTGTTATTGACTAATACGTGATTCACTTTTTCAAAACTTAATCATGTGTTAAAATTATGATTTAATTGCATATTTTATCACCCAACTATCATCATTTTACAAATTTTATCACCCAAGTTTTTTTTTACACATTTTACCATCATGTTTTTTAAATTTTGCACATTTTACCGATCCCTTAAACGTGTAACAAAGTGCTGACGTGTCCCTAGAAAATGACATCGTTTTGCCACCAATTTTTGTGAAATGACATCATTTTGTTACCAACATAATGGTAAAATGCACAAAAATTGAAAAACATGATAGTAAAATACACGGAAAAAAAAAGCTTGGGTGATAAAATTGGCGAAAATTAAAAACTTGATGATAAAATGCCCGAAAAAATAACTTGCGTGATAAAATTAGTTAAATGATAATAATCGAGTGGTAAAATGTACAATTAAGCCTAAAATTAAAGAAAAAATAACTGAAAAAGTAAAATATCTTACATTTATAATCTTAAAAATTAAATAACTAATTTTCTTTTTTTAGGGATTAAAGTAGCATGTGAAATTTTCTACGGACTATTTTGACCCCTTTATTTGAGAAAATTAAACTCAACACATTTTTTTTTATCGAATCAAACTGGCCTGTCTACGATGACAACTCTATTTTTTTTAATGAGAATGTCTATATTTTAGACCCAAAAAAAAAAGAAAAAAAGATGTCTATAATTATTTAATTATTTTCTTAAAAAAGACAACTTATTTCTCTTTCACTCAATTATCTAGAGGAGCAGTAACCACTAATCAGGTACTATGCTACTTTTGTACTTTCTATATTTATTGTAGGACAACGTTATATTTATGAAGCAATAAACACTGATTGCATTGCTACTCTAGTATACACTAGTGGAACTACTGGAAATCCGAAAGGTGTTATGCTTACCCATGGGAATCTTCTGCATCAGGTTTCATCACAAACCTTCAATAATAATTATTGTGACAATGCTATAGATTTTTCAAGTCACCTTAAATTGGTTTCAGTAGAAGATGATTCTTTGCTTTATGTTACCCTTGAATCCTTGATGGTGTATCATTTGTTGATCAATTTCTAGATAAAAAACTTATGGGACATTGTACCAGCTGAAGTTGGGGATAGATTTCTAAGCATGCTGCCACCTTGGCATGCATATGAAAGAGCTTGTGAGTATTTCATTTTCACATGTGGTATTGAGCAAGTATACACAACCGTGAGGAATCTCAAGGTATTATTACTATTATTACTTTGATCATAAACATTGTGAAAATGTGGCTTCTTACACATTTATAATGTGACATCAAAATCAGGGAAGCTTGTCTCAGTTCAACGATTATTACTACTATTATTAGTATGTGATGATAAAAGGCAATGCATAGCTACATATGCTAAATTGGTTACTTTGTTATTTATATGCACGTGTATTAACATGCTCTCCTTTCTTATTTTCTAGGATGATTTGCAACGTTATCAACCACAATACTTGATTTCTGTTCCTTTAGTTTTTGAAACATTATACAGGTAAATCCTCTTGTAGGAATTGTATGAATACGCATTGAATTGATAAAATATCATGTGTCAACATTTTTTTTTTCTTGGTATTGGAATATGGTGTGTTTTGTCAAAATAGTAAACCATTCCTGATGCATGAATTTGGTTTTTGAATAATGTTGAGGTGAGTGAGTTACAAGTGTTGATGGAGAAGATGACAGGAAAATTCCTGCAATCTGTAGCATGTTATAATATGAGTCAAGGTTTTGTTATAGTGCTGTACAAATATACTATGTTGCTTGAAAGAAGCTATTTGAACTGACTAAACTAACAATAAGTGACATAAAACTTCCAACTAGGAGTTATAAGGTTGGTCTGGTGGTTAAGGAAGAAGGGAAGGGGGGAGAGGTCGTGGGTTCGAATCCCCCTAGCTAACAAAAACTAACAATTAACATTTGCCGATACAAAAAAAAAACTAACTTCCAACTAACTTTGAAATTAACCTATTAGAGAGAGTGGTTTGAAAGAGTATGTTAGAGAGTGTGTTCTTAGTCTTCCTCTAGTTGTAATATCCTTGACGTTGCTGGAATATATGACGTACATGAAAAAATTAAAGGGTATATAAACAAGAGGGCCACAAGTCCAAAGAGCCAAGGCAGCATTTTTGGACAATCAGGCTACTCAAGCTTAGCTTACTAACACACACTCTCCCTTACTCTTAGACAAGCCTTCACACATTCTAGTAGTTCCAAATGAAAAGTTTAATGCTAAAGGAAATTTTGTTTATTATGAAGAAATCTATGTTCTTGTTTTGATGATGATGCCGATCTTAATCATATTTTGGGTTTTCGATTTGAAGACTATGTTTCTCATGAACATAACTTTCAATGATTTTCTTGATTGTTTCCTCTGCAGTGGGATAATGAAGCAGATATCTGCAGGTTCCGCTGTTAGGAAGCTTGTTGCACTAACATTCATAAGGATCAGCATAGCATACATGGAGTATAAGCGTATTTATGAGGTTTGGGCATCGGTTCTTTTTGTCTGATCTCTAAAGTGTTTAACACGTTTCATCAGGCCTAATGTGAATTTGTGATTCTTAATGGCCTTCCTCTTTGGGTAAAATAACTCTTAATGAACCATTATTTCTTCCATTCTATTTTTCCTTGCTTTTGGATCATTCTCTATTAATAACTTATTTTTTCCAAAATAAAAGCAAAAAAGGTTTACATGATGATTTAACAATGTTTCCATTGTTTCATCTTTAAGATTGCAGGTTTTCAGTTATAGTCAATCAAAGACTTATGAAGCAAATTGCTTGAATAGTTTGCTAAGAATTTTGCTAGAATTCCTTCCAACTTAATATATATAATATGCAAATGTAAAAGGTCTACAGTTGTGAATCATCTATTGATTAAGTGCATGTTTGGATTAAAGTTTGCAAATTTAAGTTTGGCTTAAACTTAAGTTTGCAATCTGAATTTGTAAAAGCAACCCAAATCTTGCTTTTACAAAATTGTGTTTTCATGCAAAATTTCGATGTGTAAACGTACTTCTGAGGATAACCAAACATGTAAGGAAACTGAGTTTACTCTCCAAAAGTACGTTGAGCACCCAAAAGTACTTTTTGAACGGTTAACCAAACATGCCCTAAATGATTTTGGTCCTTCGTCTACATCTCATACAATATCCTAGCTCAGGAGTTGCATTATATATCTTCACTTTGGAAGCTAAGCCATGGTTGTTAGGACTCCCAGAACTTTCTCTTAAATAACATTGTGAATTAAGTCAATGAGAAGTATAGAAATTTGAATTTATGGTACTTCCTAATTTGTTTCCTGAAATCAAAACTTCTTAGAGTTGTTGTGCCTGGTCGATTCCATCTGCAAAATACTTGCATTCTATCTAATTGATTGTATAATTTTTTATTTTTTTGTTTTATGACAAGTTTAAACAAGTATACGAATATTGCAATGCTAATTCTCACCAAAGATATTTCTTTTACTAAATTTCAAATATGTTTATAGGGTAAATGTCTAACAAAGAATAAGAAGCAGGCTTCCATAGTCTATTCAATGTTCGACTGGCTGTGGGCCAGAATTATTGCCACAATATTACTTCCAGTTCATATTCTGGCCAAGAAACTTGTCTACAGTAAAATTCATTCAGCTATTGGAATATCAAAGGTTTTGTTTCCTTCTTCTTCATTATCTTATAATACTTATATTGTGTGTTTGTCTTTATTTTATTTGTTGTCTTGTTTTGTTAAGTGCAATACTGTCTTTCTGAAATATTTTCAGTTTTGAAACAATTTACCACTTAACTGGATCATGATGTTTAAAGAATGATTAAGGGTTAATCAGTTACTGTATTAACTAACCGATTGAGTTTTTAATTATTCCCAAGTTGGTAATATTCTTACCTTGAGACATCCTAATGGAGTAGATGTTAAGGGTCCTACTTGTCTTGTTTCCTTTTTTACCCTATTCTGGGTTGTATTGTAGTTGTTATTGTTATATTCTTTCTTTTGCCTTTCTTAGGATCAGTCTTTGCTTCTCCACCCTGAGTTTTGAGATATATATTATTCATTTAAAGTCTAAAACTATGCACCATATTGTGTCATTATTCATGATTTTGGAAATTGTGGTTTGACGAGAGAAACTTCTTGGCTCTCTGTAGGCTGGAATAAGTGGTGGTGGTAGTTTGCCTTGGGAAGTCGATAAATTTTTTGAGGTCTGATATTTCAAACATGTGTAACTTGTACACAATTTTTTTGGAATCTACTTGACTACGTCACATTGGTGCTTTTTTATAACATGCAGGCAATTGGTGTGAAAGTTCAGAATGGATATGGTTTAACAGAAACTTCACCAGTTATTGCTGCTCGACGACCTGGATGTAATGTAAGCAATGTATCAAATACTTGAAAATTGAAGAATGTTGGCAACATTCTCTTTACTATTGGTTGAGAGTCATGCAGGTCTCACTCACTATTTAGTGGGACAAATTCACCCAATAATAAAGTGTTAAAAAAGTGTGTCAGCTAGTATTTCTCATGAAAATTTGCTGCCTGTATATACCAATATATGTGTAAGTGTACACTTAACTTGAAAATTGTTTATTATTAAATCCTTCATCTGCAATAACTGGATATAATAAGTTTTTTTTTTTTTTTTTTACTTTCCTTCAGTTTCTGTTTGGTTTTTTACTTTTTAATAAAATTCTTCGTTTAATTTGTTAAGAGCACAATGTCCAACCTTTTGTTAGAAGTCTCAATCATCATGACATTCATAATAATTGCATATTTGATTCTTTTGATTAGTTGTAAATTGATTCTGCAAAGAGTAGTGCATTTATCTGAGAATGTTACAGATACAATCTTTTGAAGGTTCTTGGATCTGTTGGGCATCCAATTAATCAAACAGAATTCAAAATAGTAGATTTTGAAACTGATGAAGTTCTTTCACCTGGTTCAAAGGGCATTTTGAAAGTCAGGGGTCCACAAGTGATGAAAGGATACTTCAAGGTAATTTGCTTTGTCCGAATGCGAACATTTTTTGTTTGCACATTGCACAAGTGTGTGTGTGAGAGAGAGAGAGAGACAGACAGACAGAGAATGCATTCATATTCATTTTGTTTGTGGGCACATACAGCAAATATGAGAGATACCTTTGGAGTTTAATTTTTCTTGTGTGTGCACAAAATAATTGACTCAGTTGAGGGAGGAGGTTGCCTCGTTCCAAGGTCAGGGCATGGCATACATCAGCTTGAGTGAGGGCTTATGGTATTACTTACAAATACTAATGACAACCACCCAAAGGAATTGAACTCTAGACCTTCTATGTTATTTATTTCTTCATTTGTGTAATTAAGCCAGCTCTCATTGGCATTAGAGTTGCAGTTTTAGCATGCAACATCAAACACCTTTTCCATAACACTGTAGCAAGTAGCAACCTATTTCATAAATAGAGGAGTCAAAAAGCGTGCTTTATGCACATCATGTGGTCTTATTGATGTTTTCTGGATGAAATTGTGCTTGTATTAGAATCCTTCAGCTACAAATCAGGCCTTAGATGGGAATGGCTGGCTGAATACTGGTGATATAGGGTGGATTGTTCCCCATCATTCAACTGGGCGGAGTCGTAACTCTAGTGGCGTGATCGTTGTGGAAGGCCGTGCTAAAGACACTATTGTGCTTTCAACAGGTACAGTAAAAGTTTCAATACAATGAAATCTATTTAGCATGGAATCTTAAAATTTGTATGTCTACTATGTCTGTGTATGCACGTTTTATTTTATTTTCATCCATTAGAGATGAGAAATAAAGGACACTGCCAATAAAAAGAACCTGGTGTTTAACTGAACAGGTTAAATGTTGAAAGATCCCTATACTTCTACTTGAAGACAAGTTCTTTATAATTTATACTGATAAAAATTATTTTTTTATCTTAAATCATCTGGCCCTCCCCAACTTCACCCAAAAAAAAAGAAAAATCTGGCCCTCCCCAAAACTACAGTGGTGAAAGCCTTGTGCAGTTGTGCCTGCCATGTTTTTCTTTTTATATATACTATATTTGTTTTTCAAAATGTTCAATTAGATTTTTAGCAAATTGTAAAGGGTGTCAATTGATCTACTTCATAATATGTCTCAAATTTTCATTTTAATGCATGTATACATTGTGTTCCTGTCTTGGGATACTGGGGTCTTCGGCTGCTGTTTTGTGTTCCGAGATCTTTTATATTTGCCCGGAAGGTGGGGGGTACCTATAAAAGGCACTCCAACGCTCAAGTCAGGTTTCGGCTCAGAGCATTTAATGTACATAATAAATGAGGATTCAAAACCCCTTACCTTGGGGGGCGGATCCCCTTTTTATACTTATCTTATTGGGCCTGGGCCCTCATGGGCCATGGCCTCTTCTTAATCACAGGTCTGTGGTAATTAAGGGTACTTAATTACTTTTTAACCTTAGGTTTATGTTGCCATGAGTCGCTAATGGTGTTTATACCTCTACTGGTGTTCGCCCTGGTGGTGCCGAATACTATTATTAAGACCTCTAGGGTGAGGGGTTAAGGGTGTTCGGCTTTATAGATGCCGAATACTCCTGTCTGGCAAGCGGACCAGACGGCGCTGGGGGTGTTCGGCTATACTGTAGACACCGAACACCTATCTATTTACGAGAATGTTCCGAATACTGTCGGGGGTACTCGGTTATATGTGTTGCCGAATACCCCAATTAGTACACATTGTATATATGCTTGTATTGCATTTTCATGTACTATGTAAAGTACAATTCTATGATGTTCAACATGAGTTACAAGCATAATGAATTATAAACAATATTATAAATAAGTCATAAACAAGTTGTTCTTAAAACACAAATGAGTAAGACAAGATCCTCTGATTGAATTTGTTTTTTTTTTGGGAGGTAAAAATTGTTCCAAATATCTTTTAATTGGAACTTGAATTTGTTTATTAAGTTGTTGAATTTTGTTCAATCTTGTTTTTACACTGGTTTGATCACACCCTTGGAAATCATAGAACTTTAAAGAGACTGGACGAAGTTTTGAACATATAAAAATTCTCTACAATTAATATTTTTAGGCTGTAACTCAGTTAGATGTTTTGTTAACATAATCGCATAATGTTTACAAAATTTCATTTTTTAAACCTCAATTGCAACTTTTCCCTCTGCACAAAATCCTTATGATTATCAGTCTTTTATTTTCCCCTTTTGAGTATTAACCACTCGTTATAATAAGAGAAGGTGAAAATGTTGAACCGGCGGAACTTGAAGAGGCTGCAATGAGGAGCAGCATAATTCAACAAATTGTTGTTGTTGGCCAGGTGAATTCTTGGTTTCTTTCAATTTTTGATAGATCATGTACTACGTATAAAATGTGTGTCAGATAGTACAAAATGTAGTGATTTAACTTCTTGATAATAACTGTAACTTACAGGATAAGCGACGTCTCGGAGCCGTAATCGTTCCTAACAAAGAAGAAGTTTTGATGGTAGCAAGGAAGTTGTCAATTATAGATTCTGACAGTTCAGATGTTAGTGAGGAAAAAGTGGCAAGCCTAATTTATAAAGAATTAAAGACCTGGTAAGACTTGGTTTCACTTCTGTTTCTTGTAATGAATGCAAGAAAAAGTTTGTGCTTGTTATGTTAGTGTTTTTCTTTTTCCGGGGAAAGACAGTGTTTAACTATATCAGTTAATTATATTTACTTGAAGTTTATAAGAATTAAAGGGAGTAAACTAGTTTCATGGCTTAAGTACTGAGCTTCCTATTCTGCTAAATGCGTGACTCGTAGCAGTGATGATTTGCCTTACAAAGAATGAAGTTACATTTGTGAGGTTTTTCCCTTTACCAAATGAGGAATAGAAGGGCATATTATGTTATCATATGGAAGAGTATTTATTGAGTTTTGATTCAGTGATTGGTATTTGGAAGTTTAAGTTTAGATTTTATTACTGATATAAACCATGGGTATGAATGACAGTGTTTTTACTTATATATATATCCTAGCCTTACCTAAACTTGATTCCTTAAGGAAAAGCCAAAACAAGATTTTTATTTGAAAGCAAAAGGCACATGTTCATGTTTCTTGATGACCAAAACAGAATGGAAAAGAAAGAAAAAGTTCACATGCTCCCTATTTGGTGTTCACTAATTGGATTTCTTTTCTATACTCTTGATCTTGATTTATTTGCATTTCTCCCATTCTTCCTGGCCTATTTCATCATGCAGGATGTCAGAATCTCCATTTCAAATTGGACCAATCCATCTTGTTAATGAACCCTTCACGGTTAGATTTGGAATTCAAAGTAACTTGTATGCTATTCACATCACAAAACTGACACATTTGCTTAATCCTTTTTTCTCCAATGACAGATTGATAATGGTCTAATGACACCCACCATGAAAATTCGAAGAGATAGAGTTGTGGCTCAATACAAGGAGCAAATAGACAATCTATACAAGTAACCTACTCAGTGCCATTGTGCCAATGGCATCATACAAACACAAGAGAGCTTTGACAGGATTTTAAGACAGTGATGTAAAGTCCTAATCCTTGGGTGACAATGTTTTTTCTTTCTGTAATTGCTTGTTACTGAAAATGTTTGCCTTAGATTTTGAAAGTGATAAAATGCATTTTTGGTTTGAAAAGTGAAAAAAAAAAAAACGACACTATGCGTTTTTTTTTTTTTACAGAAAAAAAAAAAGACACTATGCGTTAGTTATAACTAATTTTAATAAAAGTGAAATATTGTAAACCCCCAAAGTTGTCAATAAGGATTTTGGTAGCTCTCATCTTATTCCCTAGAAATAAAATATGAGAAAAAGGGCACTGACAATGTAAAACTATTTTACACAGTTATCCAATCACAAACCACCATTTATGGTAAATTTGTTAACTTTTACAAAATTACCTTGAAAGTCATGCAAATGGTGATTTGTGATTGGATGACAGTGTAAAACAGTGCATCACCATTAAACTCATAAAATAAATCCATTACATTGCTCCTTTTTAGGAGCTTATATGTCCCATGTTTAAAGATGACTTATTTTGAATAAATTTCCTAATAAACATTTATACGAAAAAAAATAAAGAAGTAAAATGAAACAAATTTCTTTCATAAGTTAAAATTAATTTATACATCTCTCCTCTTTTAGAAGCTCTCACATCTAATTATTTTAAAAGTTGAGATACATAGCTTGATTTTAATTTATGATAGAAATTTAATTTATTTACCTCTTCATTTCTTTTACTACAAATGTTTATTGAAAAGCTTATCTAAACTAAATTTATTACAAATATTTGTGATTTTCATGGACCAGATTTTTGTACTATATGAGATTAATATATCTTAAATTTCCTAGGGTCATAACCTTTTCTCCTTTTACATTGCATTTACCAATAAAATATATTAACCTAGACTATATTTTGGCAGAGACTAAATGTATTTTTTTATTGGACTTGAACTCGAAATCACAGGTTAAATTAGAATAATTACACGTCAGTTGATCTACGCCCTTAATGGTAAATTAGAACATTTTTTTACCGACAAATGCAACATATTAGTTTAACAATTATAATATATTTAATTTAATGTGTTTTGGTAATTTTTTTACAAGTAATTTTATTTTAAATAAAAATTCAACCCATTTAAAAATCAAACATACCCTTGGGAGATGGGGTTGAACTGCGGCTAAAATTTATTTATTTTTAGTGTAAAATTTATTGAAACATTTAACATGGGTTGACAATTCATATGAACACCATAATTCTCTAGCTAGGCTCCACTTTGCAAGCCTACTTAATTTGTTACATTTAACAAGATGTTTATAATTTCAAAAAAAAAAAAAAAAAAAAGTTAACATGATACTCTCTGTTTTGGAGGGGTACTGAAGTGAGCTCCTAAAATTTGCATAGTATCATATTGATTGATTTCAATCACTTGTTTTTCTTTTATGGTCGGGTTCGATTTAAAAATTCCAAAACCGACAGAAACCGAATAGTTGTTCATCTCCACCGATTCTGCAATTCAGATTGTTGGCGATGTGGTCTCGGTTCAAAATACACCCAATCTCTTAAACATAATATTTCCGAAAATATAAAATTATACCGCGAAACAAACACTCTCTTAATATAATTAATGTAACTAGTAGCCTTTTTCTTCGAGGCAATGGACATAACAAACAATAAATCTATATTTTACGGATTGGAATTTGTAATTCAAATGTGGTATGTTAATTTTTTATGTTAAGAAATGTAAGACAATGACTAAATAAACAGTGACTTTTATTTGAATATTAACTTCTAAAATAGAAAAAATGAAGGAAAGTTTTCCTTTGACTTTTTAAATTGGAAAATGCTCCACGTATTGTTTTTTTTTTTTTTCCTTCTTGCCCAAAATCACAGTCTTATTATTCATCCGTTGGGAATTTTAGTTTTAATTTCACATAATTGAGAATTTTTTTTGGTTACATATAATTGAAAATGTTATGTCTGCTTTGTGAATTACCATTTTTTTCAGAACTTGCATACTAATCTTGATTAGCAGTTTAGCACTAAAAAGCAGCTTATATGCATTATATAAATAATAGTTATTTTGAAATTACTGTAGGAGAAAAGAATCTTATAAGATATTTATCTACAGAACTAGGAAACAAAAAATCTTTTAATGTTCCTGAAGGTTAGAAGGAAGAATTTTGCTTTGGCTTTTTGAATTGGAAAATGTTACACTCCTGGTCATTCTTTTTGTTTTTATTTGTTTATTTATTTTTGTCCAAATAGCAGGGTCATATTCAAAACTTGGGTTTTTCTTTCAAGCTTTGGAATAATGTTAGTGTAATTTGTGACTTTTGATAAAGCCAAAGACGTAGCTTTTGTTCTTATTTTCATGTGACTTGTAACAGTCAGTGATAGAACCTAAAACTTGACTTACTCCTCCTTGAGTTTATTTTTCTTCATCATCACTATCATCTGCTTCTTCTTTTCACTGTAACATCTGTTAAGTGATCTTTCATATAGAGAGATGGAGCATTGTGACAAGGTGATGAACCAAAGCAACATGCATGATTGTCCTAAAACAGGACCTGGCTATGCTTCACCCCTGGCAGCCATGTCTGGTCCCAGAGAGACTCTCCTTTATGTCACTGCTATCTACTCAGGTACCAAAAACAACTTCTTGTGTCTCTATATGTCTGAAAATGCCAATTCAGCTTCATTGGAGGGATAGATAGGCATTAGGCAGAGAGATAAAGATGGATTTCTCACCTTGTTGTTACAAACATTTGATATGACATGATACTGGGAACAAGTTACATGTAGAATATCTATCTCTTGGAGCAGTTTAAACAATTTCTGTCAAAACGTGTAGTTTGGTAATTTTATTTATATATTGGTGATGAATATTCAATTCAATACAGGAACAGGAAGGGATAAGCCTGACTTTCTGGCCACAGTGGATGTGGATCCAAGCTCTCCAACGTATTCAGAAGTTATCCATAGACTACCTGTGCCTTATTTAGGTGATGAACTGCACCATTTTGGATGGAATTCATGCAGCTCTTGCTATGGAGATCCAACAGCAGTTCGGCGATATCTGATTTTGCCTTCACTGGTGTAAGACACTAAACAGTCACTTTGGATTTACTTGCTAGCATATGCACTCACACACACATACGCAAACACTGACAAGGTTCAAGAACTTCACTGGTGTAAGACATCAGTTTTCTTGAAACGAAATCCTTATTAAGTCAGCTTTAGCATATTTCAGATCAGGCCGCATTTATGTGGTTGACACAAAAGCAAATCCAAGGTCTCCATCTTTGCACAAAGTTGTTGAGCCAGAAGAAATCATAAGTAAGACTGGATTAGCTTATGGACACACATCTCATTGCCTTGCTTCTGGTGACGCGATGATCTCATTTCTTGGAGATAAAGATGGAAATGCAGCAGGAAGTGGATTTCTTCTTCTTGATCCAGAATTTAATGTGAAAGCAAGGTACCCTTTTATAGATTAGATTGAGAAATTCAAGAATGCACATTGGGATGTCAAAATGCTCTCAAATTACCGATTCCTATTCATTTTTCGCATGCCTTTGGTTTCTGATTTTATGTGAGACCTAGTTTTAATTGCTCTTTCAACATCAATTAACAGTCTACATGGAAAATGGTGCAATTATAGATTGACAATGTACCACTATGCTTAGAAATGACAAAAGTTTTGCAAAATGTTTAGTGTAGAATCATTAAATAATATATTTATAGCAGCATATTTCTTGGCATATGATGTTGCATCTTCAACAAAAGTTCTACAAAACTAATAATATGAAATAGTTACCATTTCAGTGGATTATTTTCTAGTTATTAGTAATTTATATCTTGGCACACATTTGTTAGGTGGGAGAAACCTGGGCACAGTCCATCATTTGGGTATGACTTCTGGTACCAACCACAGCATAAGACTATGATTAGCTCATCATGGGGTGCTCCTGCTGCTTTCACCAAAGGCTTTAACTTACAGCATGTGTCTGATGGTCTTTATGGGAGGCATCTACATGTATACAGCTGGCCTGGGGGTGAACTGAGACAAACATTGGACCTTGGTGAGTCAGGGCTTCTACCCTTGGAGGTATGTTGTTTAATATATAAATCTGGAGTTATTTCCACCAGTTATAATGCACTTCTTTATGGTTTTTTTTTTTTTTTTTTTTTTTTTTTTTTTTTTTGCTGTATTTGAAGCTATTATGTTAATATACTTGTGATTTAATCATAAATATGTTTGTCCTTCACTACATTTTTTCTTTCTAGCTTGTACTTGTGAAGTATTATGTGAAAGGTGGCATAATTTATAAGCTACTTGTCCTAAATGCAGGTAAGGTTTCTGCATGATCCTTCTAAAGATACAGGTTTCGTTGGGTGTGCATTGTCAAGTAACATGGTACGGTTTTTCAAGACCGAGGATGAATCATGGAGTCATGAGGTACATAAAAAGATATAGTCATAGATATAATAGAGATGATATAATTTTCTTCATACTCTACTCTACTCATAGATATCCATACTCATTTTGTACCGTCATCTAGTTAGTGTTTGTGTTGCTTCAACCAAGGCATAATGATCGATAATACTTACATACTAGACTGACTTTGCAGGTTGCAATATCAGTGAAACCATTGAAAGTGCAAAACTGGATTCTTCCAGAAATGCCTGGGCTTATAACTGATTTTCTGATATCTCTTGATGATCGGTTTCTGTACTTTGTGAATTGGCTTCATGGTGATATAAGACAATATAACATTGAGGACCCTAAAAATCCTGTACTGACTGGCCAAGTATGGGTTGGGGGACTACTTCAGAAAGGAAGCCCTATAGTAGCTATAACCGAAGATGGTAATACTTGGCAATCTGATGTTCCAGACATCCAGGTTAGTGCACTTAACTTTTGAAATTAGTGATTCTAGTGTCATGCTTCTTGCATCTCACATGTTTGGAGTTGATTGGTTATTAGATGTACTATATATAATAGACTTGTGCATTACATTGGTGCCTTAAAATTTTTTGGTCATTTTTTTGTATTTTATCTTGTGTGATGCTTAAACATGGTATATAAATGCTCATAAAGTAGATTTAGTAAGTGCTGATTCTCAATTCCTCATTTATGTTGATCACTCAAAAGACAGAAACAAAAGAGATTAAAAAGGGTGAAAACGAAGAGATTGATCTACAAGAAGACGACTCAAGTAAAATGATGAATTTACAACACTGAAGTTGATTAGACAGCTGAAGTGTCAACGCCACAGCTTACACTTTAATTTTTATATAGTTATATAAATAGATTCTCTGAACAATTTTTATGAGAAGCAGAATTTTGAGCAACTACGAATTCTTGGATCATAACCACATCTAGTAGAAGTCTTTAGTTGAAATGGTAGCTGCTTCTTTTCCCCCCTTTCTAAACCATGAATGAAGCGTGTTTGTTAGATGGTTTGTCCTTAAAAAGTATTTATATATTTGTTTATTTGATAATTCATTTGAGAAATTATTTTTCAGTTACCACAGACACAACAATTACTTAGATGCAGACCAATGCCTCACTCATTCACTGGACTTCTATTTTCCTTTCTTTACTCTTAGACTTGCCAAGATTTTGTCTGATGCATAAATATGACCCTTTAGTGGTTGAAGGTGAAGAGATCAAAATTTTAATTTTCAGGGAAATAAGTTGAGAGCTGGCCCTCAGATGATTCAGTTGAGTTTGGATGGTAAGCGGCTATATGTTACAAACTCACTCTTCAGTGCATGGGATAAACAATTTTATCCAGAGCTTGTAGAGAAAGGATCCCACATGTTACAGATTGATGTTGATACTGAAAATGGTGGTCTGAAAATTAACCCCAACTTTTTTGTTGACTTTGGAGCTGAGCCTGGAGGTCCCTGCCTTGCCCATGAGATGAGATATCCTGGTGGTGACTGCACTTCAGATATATGGATTTAATACTTAATAGCTATGCAACTTGAGGCAAGGCTACACAGCCTCCAAGCAATATCCATGTGAATGAATCCTTTAGTCCTAGAGTGAATAGAGGTGGGTTAGTGTTATAAATAATAGTTGCATATGTATGATGGTTGCATTGTAATAAAGTTATATTTTCATGTAATTTTCAGTACTTTCTCATTTACATCTTCCTAAACAGAGTTCTCTGTGAAATAAATCTTGCTCACCTAGTCACCTCCAAACATGGCTCTCCTGATCGAGTAAATCTATTGGAGTAGCATTCTAGATTAATGGCCTTACTTGGGATTCTATGATTTTCTTTCACATCATGAATGTGTTGCACCTTCTACATTGTTTGTTCCCATTTGAATGCATTTGAAATCACAGCCCAACCAAACCATTTCAATGTGACTCACTTCTTAACAAATCAATGCACTAATAATGTTAATCATAAGTTCAAAATCTTATTATGTGATTTTGAGTGTATTGAAGTATGGTTTGTGATTGTCAATTGGTACCTTGTAGGGCACTTGGGTCATTTATGTTATATTGAAGACTAATGATTAATTCTAATTAGGACCCATCCTATTTTAGAAATGACTTTGGCTCATTTGGATTTGCTTTTGGAAAGAGCCTCTGTTTGATGGAGCTTTCTTGTTGTTGTCATTATAATATTATTATTAAAGCTTAGTTCTGCTTAACGGTCAAAAGATATTGCTACTAAGTGCAATTATGCTATAAGCCTAAAACAGCTATGTCAACAATTGCCTTACTTAAACACAAAAGTAAAAATAAATGAGAGATTGAACAACATTATTTTAGAATCGACTTTCTAGTTTCTAGAGAAAAGTTGTGTACAAAAATAAGTAGTTGGAAGTGAACCTATTCCTTATGCCTTATTCCGTGGCCACCTTCAATGGTTGTCATTTCTCATTTTTCAAGTATTAGCACTATAAATGGACAGACTTAACCCCAAAATCAGTACCAGAAAATGCAATGATTTGTGAGGACTGAGGAATGAAGCAGTAAACTTTTGTGAAGGGTGGAAATGGAGTCTCAAAAATCTCAAAATCATGCTAAAAAAGCAAACAAGTACGTTACTATGGAAGTTACCAAGCGCAACATAGCACCCTGTAGCAAAAACTGCCTACCGCCAGCATCAAATCCTTACAACAGAGGATGCTCCAGGATATGCAAATGCAGAAAATGAAGTCTTCAGTTCGTTCAATGGGAAGAATAAGGAAATCATATACCTATTTTTCATCTTTTATATTTATGCAGTCGTCTATGATGAATTGACGAGTGATTTCCTGGCCATGTGTGTTGTTTTGGCCTCTGCTATGTAGACACAAGACTATAATAATACAGGCACAAATAATAAACTGTATAATGACATGAAGTTCAATATCTTTCTTTGAAGCTAAGAAAAATTGTTATAGCATGTAGCTACTTGTTGTCCCACAAATGTGTATGCCATGGGGTAATTTTTGCATATATTCGAAAAACTTATTTTGTGGACTCAACAGTCTACATCTATTTTATGAAGTGTAGTGAACCCTACACCAAACCCCTTTGTCCCACTGTACAAAACAACTCTGATCATTTGAACCTACTAAATGAATACAAGCTAGGTCCATAAACAAAAATTGCTGTGTCCTACGTGCAAACATGAGCCACTTCACTACCCCATTTTGTTTTTATCATGTTAAATATATGAAAATAAGTTATTGCCAAGTCCAAATTGCTTGCTACTATTGAAGCCTGTATTTGTCTTGATGTTAAATAGGAGTACTTATCCAACTGTAATTTTCAGATAATTTAGGTTTATGGTTTATGAATTGCCCTCAACTGAGTCACACCGACACAGTATCAGGTTGAAACAAACTAGTTCATATTATTGGTGAGAAATGCTTCCAAGAATGCTATGCAAGGTGTGAAGATTCAAACCTGTGCAGTGCGTGCCACTTTGTGTAATTAAACTAAAATAATAGAGGAAGAAATTAAGTAAATGCTTGGAACCATCCTTGGCTTTACAATTTCAATGAGTGCAATAATTTGAGATTGGTGTGAAAGGAACTCAAAGTCATGTCGTTTTATTAGAGTCAAAGGAAATCCCGAAATCCATAGGGACCCCACCAATCAACTGTATGTTGAGGTCCATTGTCTGATATAAGACTGAGAGTTTAGGTGGGGCAACTTCGAGGAATATGTACCAAATATTTTAGATGTATGATTATATCAACCAACACACACACCTTTGCTTCTGTTCTCTCCTTTTTCTTTTGTCACACATTTGTTCATGTATACTTTGTTAAATGTGTGTAAGGACTTCAAATAAAAAACTTAGCTAAAACAGTGAAGTAACTATTTACTCCCATCATTTTCTGCTTCCCTTTGCACAATTTTTTATGAACTTAGATTTTATTTTACCAAAGGAGGGACAAAACTAAGAACCAATAAAATATCATCATATTCAGATGCCACAAAACCAACCACATGCTTTCTATAAATATTTTTTCATTTTGGGGTACTAATAAAAATGTATTATTTGGTATGGAATTTTTAATTAGTCTATATTTATAGTATACAATATACTTCCGACATATTAGAATTTTATCTTCCGAGAGCAACCTAATCTCAGTTATCTCATACATATAAAATCACTTATTAGCAGAGTAAATCAATAGTCTTCACAAAAAAGAAAGAAAAAATATCATCTGTAGCACATGGAAAATAACATAATTTCCATGTTGTCCAAAAGGTTTGGTGAGGTGCGTTCCATCAGCTTGTCACTAATGCAACTTGCACCTTTTCAAAAAGGTGGTGTCATATAATATAATATTCTCTATATAGTGCTTCTTAGTGGAGAGTGGAAGGAAGGGTACATCCAAGACACAGAAGAGAAGAATGGCCTCAAAATCATCCACCATTAGACTTCTTTGTTTCTGCTACTTCATGCTCTTCAGCTTTATGCAATTCAGCAGCTGCACTGTGCTCTCATTGACCAGTCATGCAAGCACATGCAATGGTTCCATAGCTGAATGCAATCAAGAAGATGAGCTGTTTATGGAGTCAGAAATAAGCCGAAGGTTTCTGGAGCAGAAGAAATCATACATTTCCAATGGAGCTTTACAGAGAGATAAACCAGTTTGTAATGGTGGTGGCTCTGGTGAAGCTTATAGTAAAACTGGAGGGTGTCTTCCTCCCCCCTCAAATCCTCAAAATAGAGGTTGTTCTAAGTATTATCGTTGTAGGTCTGACTCTTGATTGCATCTTCATGCAAACATCTTTAAGGTTGTTCATGAATCATGCCTTTTCACATAATCTTTATGTTGTCCATTAAATTTATGGGAACTTTTGAATTTGAAATTATATGAAAATTTCCAAAAGGTTCTCTAATAACTAAAACTCTGAAGGAAGAGTTCTTATCCTGTGGTGGAAGGTAACTAATCCTCACAGATTAAGTGCACTAAAGGAAAGATCAATTGCTATTATTGTATCAATTATCATCTCCAACTCTCTCTTTGTTCCATTATGCTAGATGGAATGTCATTTTTCTTCTGTTTTTTGGTGGAATGTTTTTGTAATGCATATAATGCAACCATAAGGTATAATTGTCGTATGAAACAGACTTTGCAATGTTATAAATTTAGACGTCAGCCATCAATTGCAATATACACACCTTAAAAAAAATATATGGAATACATATATGAGATTAGTGAATATAGTAAGAAGCTATTGAATGGTTCAGTAATTGTCAAGAATCTAATAAGGAACGCAGAACGTTAAAGCATGTTAAAGCCTTGTGTAGTATTTATTATAATGATAAACAAATTGCAGTAAAAAGCCATCAGTTGATCCATTAGATAATAAAATTGTCTTAATATCAGACGAAATGCAAATATGCTATATGTGAAGAAAGGCAAATATGAAATACGTATATGACAAGTGATGCTGGAATATAATGAATCTAAACTTATATGAATAAATTCAGCAACTAAACTTTTCGACAAAGTCACATGAACGAACTCGCAGCAACAACACAGACACTAGCAACAGCAGTCAACGCACTCTCTTGAGAAAATTTGATATAAAAAAACGTGGGATAAAAATGTATTTACATTTTTACCTAACAATTATTTTTTCCCTCATTTCACTCAGGGTGATAAAAAGTGTCCAAGTGAGTGGATACTGGATGAGATTCATTCTCCTTATTTTAAACTCCCAAACATGGAAACTAATTCCCTGATTTACAATCGTCCGAATACAACGTAAAGTGATACCGTCGGTTTACACCGGGGGAAAAGTTTTTAACAAAAACTGGTGTTAATTTATTTCCATTTGTCCATTATCTCTTTGATATATGATGGGATCCTATATTCTCTCTTGAAATTTGCTCTTTTAAAAATTTATTTTCGATGGACCACATTTAACTTATTAGATATTGCCCAGAAAAAAACAAACTGACGTGAATTTAGAGAGAGAAAAAATACTCTGAAATTTTTGGACTAATATAAAATATAAAAATATAAATTGGTCAAATAACTCCTAAACAAGCAGCGGGTTAAATATAAATAACTTTCAATATGCCCCTTTGTTCAGCTAGAAGAATATCCAAACATGGAAGTTTATGCTACATTTACTAGTGTCACTCTTGGGATTTCCAGTCAGTATCGAAGTTGCACATATAAATGATCTTAAATTGAAAAACAGTGGCTCCAGAAGCATCAGATAGGCAGCAAACTCAATAAAATCCTCATAGCCAGCCATAAAGTCAAAATGATGACAAAACAAAGAAAGGAAGTCATAGTCATTAGGCTAGGCTGGTAGGACTCTAAATCAGCTATGATTCCTTAACTGGGGAAGAATATTCAGATAAACTAGTGATGAATTCCTGTCACAATCTGCACAAACTGCCTTCCATGATCCATAACATACATGCTCCAGCCGTGATGAACTACTTTACGTTCTGTTTAAGACAGAACACAATCATACATAGGACAAGGACATATCTAATCTGGTATTTCCCCATAGTCTAATGACTGAAAGGACGAGATCTTCATACATAATTTTGTAATTTCAAGTTCATCGAGATTCCCAATCCTTCAATTTCCTGCTTCCTTTAGGTTTCGACATAGATGCGTTCATTGCTGCCATTTTGTCATTATACTTTGCGCGAAGTGGATCATTGTAAGTCCACCTGCATTACAATTCAACAATAACAAGAACGTCAGAGCATAATATTACAGCAGTGAATATATAAGCATAAAAGGCTCACTGCAGTAGTACTAAAGAAACCCTTTTTTCAGGGAAAAGGGAGGACTGGAGGTTAGTTGCACGTTAAGAAAAATGAATTCCTATCATCAATGCATTAATGGACTCAAATTCTTGGTAGGGGAGATAGATAGATCAGACACAAGAAAAGTAGGATGTCAGAAAGCCAATGCAGAAATTTCTTTGACAATGCAGAGAATGCTACCTAAACACACTAAACCCCATTATTCCAAAGATGATTATCAATATGTGATAACATGGCTGCAAGCCTATCAACCTACAATGCATGATAAAATTCAGGTGTGATAAAAAATTGTGTAGATTCCTTTTGTTGTCATAAAATCAGAAGTGTGGCCGAATCAGTTTAACAAGTTACATCAACATCCAACACATAAACAGATTCAGTCATAAAAGTAGCATTTCAGATGTTCTCAAAACAGCGAATATACCTTAATCTAGAAATTAAAATATAATCGTAACTTTTATATGTTATGTTATCCTCTCTTAACTTCACAAATTACAAGCAAGTAAATGACAAAAGTGAAATCCAAAAGTACTGTGACAAACAGATGAGCATAACTAATGAGCATGCACTTGTGTCAAGATCTCAAACCATATCATTTAAATTGTGACATGCAATATGATCCCTTCTTACTGTCCAGCTAAATTCACAAAGAAGTATTAATCATGAAGAGGGGCACAAAAAGAGAAGATATAGGTATCAGGTGAAGTTGAGAAACTAGGAAAGTTGTAAACAATAAACTTCAAGTCAAGTACATATTTCTACAAAATGAATGCCAAAAAAATAAAATAGGATTTGTGAGATGGCATAATTATGCTTACTCTAAATGAAATGTCTTTTAACTATATTCCTTCCAATCAACTCTCCCTCTTGAATCTCAATCTCACCCACAATCAAATTCCTTAATAAGCAAGATGATAGGTAACAGCAAGCTAGAAAGACTAAAACAAAGAAATTAAGCATAAAAATATTTGTATTCCAGTAGCAGGTCTTAATCAAGGGAGTTCAGATCCTGGTATCTTCTGTGTACAATGGTACAAAAATGAAAAGGATTCCTAGACAATTTCAAGAGTGTCTGGTCTCTCCCAGCCCAAGCCTGATTCCAGCCTACCTTCTACACACCCTTCTCTGGCTTATATTTTCTCTCTTCTTACAACAAGCCCACATGCACTCCTCCCATGCTCTGCTATCTCTCTCCTAACATTGATCATGTGCACCACACCTTTTGCCTATCCTGACATACACCTTACTTAGTGATCTTGGGCCTGGGGGCCGCATCACAACCATTCTTCATAAAAATACTCATCTTACTCTTCTGATGACTAATAAGCAGCAAAATTTTCTAGATCATAAAAAAAAAAAAGTCATAAATGAACATTTCACTTTTGACCTGAGCTTCTCAATATCATTCCAAGAATTGAAAGTAATGTACAAGATCATTTTGGACCAGTGCCATAACAGATGAACTTCAGAAGTAAATGTGAACAGATATGCAATATTTTTTCTCACGATAAAATAACAAAAAATTAATACCAAAGAATAGAACAAACAATCTACCACTATTCTTGAAAGATATAGAACATAGGATAAATTGAACTTACGGGTTATTCCAATCAGTAGTATCCTCATTGACAAGATGGGTCCACTTGGTTCTTCCACTACGACCAAAGTGCTTGACTTGCATAACCTTGGGTAATATTGTCTTGTCCATTTTATCCTCCCCAGTTGGAGCAGAGAAATCACGTGTGAAAATACCATCAGATCCAACAGTGGCAGCTCGGTCATCAGATTCAGCCTGGAAGAAAGCACCTTTGTGATAATATTTCTGCATAAATCTCCATTTCTGCTTTGGTGGTGGAGCAGGTTTCGGATTCTTCCTTTCCCACTCCCTCCTCTCTTCCTCTGTCATGTTTCTCACCTTCTCAATCTCTTCCTTTTCCTTCAACATCGCCTCACGATCCTCCCTATCCCTCTTGATCCTACCAATCTCTCTCACTTTCCAGGCTTCATATTCTTCTGCCTCATTGACTTCGTCATCAGTATCCACATCAGCAATGTTGGCCTCCATTTCCAAGTTTTTCTGGATTTCTTCATCCTTCCGGATCTCCTCAACAACAATCTGCTTCGTCTCAATCCTCCTTTCCTCCAACCTCCTTTTCCTTGCTTCCTCAAGGGCCAGCTCCTCAGCTTCAAGACGCTCACGCTCAGCAATGGTATCTCTCTCAGACTTGGGAACAAACACAGGCTTCACCATAGCCACCCCCGTATATTCCTCATCAGAGTCAGTCTCATACTCAGATTCCTCCTCCTCCTCCTCCTCTTCTTCTTCCTCCTCCTCTTCCTCTTGAGGAAGCGCCTCTTCCTGCTCCCTTTGAAGCAACTTCTCTTTAATCAGCCTCCTTCTTTCCGCCAAAGCATTCTCATCTTCTTCCTCCAACTCCAACCCTTCCTGCCTCCTGGCCTCCTCTTCAATGGTGGAAACAATCTCAGCCTGCCGAATGCGGCGATGATCAGCCCGGACCTCCTCGCGGTTATCTATCCGGCTCTCAGCCAAACGCCGGAGCCTACGATCATCTTTTCTGACAATAGCAGCACCTTCTTCGTGACGAGGAAACGCTTTCTCCAAGGCAGCTTCCCTGGAGGGTCTAATATCGGCGGCAACGACATCCTCGTTCTCATCATCAGCCCATTCAGGAACTTTACCAGGCCAATAACGCTTAACTTTAGTTTGCCCAATTTTACCTCTGAGCTTATCCCTAATGGCTATCACAGTATCACTAACACCCGCCGTCACCGACATTGTTGAACGCCACTAGGAACAAAAGCAAACTAGTTTCGATTCCCTTCTCCACCAAACCCTATAAAATATTTACACAGCAACAGATGATTTCAGATTAAATGGAACGTAAAATTGCAACAAAATAAATAAATGAATGAAGAAACACAGACAGATAAAAGCAAACTAGTTTCGATTCCCTTCTCCACCAAACCCTATAAAATATTTACACAGCAACAGAGGATTTCAGATTAAATGGAACGTAAAATTGCAACAAAATAAATAAATGAATGAAGGCGGAACGGAACCAAAAGGGTTTGGGTATAAAACAGTAACAGTTGAATTGATTAAAGAGAAGGGACGAGACAAGTTTCGACGACTTACGATTACAGCGACCGGAACCCTCTCTGTCTCTCTCCCGTTCCTGGCAGAGCGTCGCCCAACCCCACCTTTTGTTCTGTGAATCTCCCCTGTGAAATTCATTTAATTAAATCTGTAAACTTTTATTTTATTAAATTTAATACTCCATGCTAGGCAAGATTTTTTTTATAGTTTTTATTTTTATAAATATGTAAATGACATGTTTATACTTTATACTAATATTATGTTATTATTATTAACTAGTAATGATAATAATAATATTTTTAAAAACTAAAGCTGATAAAAAAAATTGAAGGATTATCATATTTATTAAAGTTAAAAATAATTTAAAATTTATTATTATTATTATTATTATTATAAAAGATATTTAAATTTTATATTTTGGAATTGTATGTATATAAGATAAAATACATTTAAGTTTCGCCATTTCCTAACTTCTTTTCATGGTATGATTTTATGTAAAAGTGTTATTTTATTAGTTAAATTAATATTTTTTTAATTTTAACATATTATTAACTAATATATTCGTTTGTGTATCATACAAGATAAATATTTATTTTACATAATTAAAATTTATAATAAATATTTTTTAAATATAATCCTTATTCTTTTTATTTTTATTTAGGAATAAAAAAATACTATTCACTAAGCAATGTATTTTGAAAAAATATATGTCAGTGACCAGTCTATTTTTTTCAGCTTTTATTTATTTAAACATACGCATAATTACATAATTTTAATTTTTTATTTTATTAAAAACAAAACATAAATTTGTCCGTATTTCTATTTGATTTTCGTTTTATACTTCCGTAATAATATCGTACCTTATTATGGTTCAAAATCCTAAACCCTCGTCTAACCAAAAAAAAAAAAAAAAATCCTAAACCCTCGCCAGATTCTGCAACCAAGAACAGAGCAAGTTGTTTCCGACACTGATGGTGTTTGGAGGCAAAAGAGTGAGTTTGAATGCTTCGAAGAATACCCTCTCTCTCTCGTTTTCGTCTTCTCCCCTTCATGGGTACTTTCTCTCATTCCCTTTCCATCCACTCTCCTTCTTCTTTGTCTTTTTCAAAGCACTGTCATTGCTCCACAGTCACTACCACAAACACTGATGAAACTGAGAGCCATAGCAACGGAACCCAGTTCTTGATGTCCATGAGAAACCTATGCAGGTCAGGTAAAGTGAAGAATATTGATGAAGCTTTGGACTTGTTTCAAGGCATGGCTAGAATGAAGCCTTTGCCTTCTGTGAAGGACTTTACTTTGTTGTTAGGGGTTATTGTGAGGATGAAGCATTACACCACTGCCATATCTTTAGTTAAGCACATGTTTTCTTCTCTAGGCATAGAAGCTGATACCATCACTCTTAATATTGTGATCAATTGTCTTTGCCGTTTAAAGTTGATAGCTTTTGGGTTCTCTGTGTTGGGGACTATGTTCAAACTTGGTTTGGAGCCCACTGTGATGACTCTCACCACTCTCATTAATGGGCTTTGTGTGCAAGGCAATGTGGCTCAGGCAGTGGGGCTGGCTGAGCATATGGAAAAAATGGGGTATCCATTGGATGTTTACTCATATGGGGTGTTGATTAATGGGTTGTGTAAGACGGGAGACACTTCGGCGGCCATTGGATGGCTAAGGAAGATGGAGGGAAGAAATTGGAAACCTAATGTGGTAGTTTACAGCACAATTATGGATGGATTGTGCAAGGATGGATTGGTATCTGAGGCGTTGAATTTGTGTTCGGAAATGAGTGGAAAAGGCATTCGACCTAATCTTGTCACTTACGCTTGCTTGATTCAAGGTCTTTGCAATTTTGGAAGGTGGAAAGAGGCTGGTTCTCTGCTGGACGAGATGATGAAAAGGGGAATGATGCCAGATTTGCAAACACTCAATATTTTAGTGGATGCTTTCTGCAAAGAAGGAAAAATAATGCAGGCTAAAAGTGTGATTGGGTTTATGATTTTGACCGGGGAGGGGCCGGATGTGTTCACCTATAATTCATTGATTCATATATTTTGTTTGCAAAATAAAATGAATGAGGCCATGAGAGTATTTCATTTAATGGTTAGCAGGGGCTGTTTACCGGATATTGTAGTTTTTACTTCACTTATCCATGGATGGTGCAAGGACAAAAACATTAACAAGGCTATGCATTTGTTGGAGGAAATGGATAAGATGGGATTCGTTCCTGATGTTGTCACTTGGACCACTCTTATAGGTGGGTTTTGTCAAGCAGGTAGACCATTAGCTGCAAAAGAACTGTTTTTTAATATGCACAAACATGGTCAAGTTCCCAATCTCCAGACTTGTGCTGTTATATTGGATGGGCTATGTAAAGCAAATCTTCTTTCTGAGGCAGTGACATTGGTTGAGGCAATGGAGAAGAGTAATTTGGATCTTAATATTGTAATTTATAGTATTTTGCTTGATGGAATGTGCAGTGCTGGAAAACTGAATGCTGCATGGGAACTCTTTTCTAGTTTGCCTGCTAAAGGTTTGCAAATTAACGTTTATACTTATACCATTATGATTAAAGGTCTCTGTAAACAAGAACTGTTGGATAAAGCTGAAGACTTACTGATGAATATGGAAAAGAATGGCTGCCTGCCAAATAATTGCACTTACAATGTCTTTGTCCAGGGCGTAATGACAAAAAAGGAGATTGCAAGGTCAATAAAATACCTTACAATAATGAGAGACAAAGGGTTTTCAGTAGATGCTGCCACCACTGAAATGATTATCAACTATTTATCTACTAATGAAGGAGACACTGCAATTCGAGAATTTTTGTTTCCAAAAAGATAGCAAATTTTAAGAGTTTCACTGGACATTTATTCAAATCTTACCTCTCAATTCATCCATGTTCCACAATCCTTATAGAACCCCAAATTAGAACTTGCATAGGCTTCAGAACTTACCATTTGTTGAGTATACAAAACCATTACCATTCAAGTGCTTCCACCTGACAATTTATGTGATTAGGAGAGTTGATCCTTAACATGGTAACGCAACCTTTGTAAATAAGTAATTTTTGAATGCAAGGTATAGTGGGTTTGTGCATTGTCTACACTTCAAGCTCAAAAAGCTCTGGTTAAGGGGTGTTAGATATAAATCTTTCTTAGCTCCACCAAACAGCTTAAGCTTTCAACAGAGTTGTTCTTTGACATTTTTAGTGGTAAGTATTTTCACCTTTGTTCACACATATATTTTGATATAACCTCAACTTATTAAAATAGCTTAGAATAAATAGACCTATATACAACTTGGAAATTGGGCCTTATCCCTGCATTTTCATGGATAGTTCTTTTGAGCTAATGTTATTCTATATTTTGTTTCCTTACTTTCTTGTGTATTTTTCTTTTCTGTTTCAGGAGGATTCCTGATCCTTCTGCACTGTACTCATTGTCTCTCTTAGTTCATTGTTTGTGATAGGAAAATTTTTCCATATTTATTACCTGATAGTAACAAAAATCTAAGATCTATTATTCTGTTATATAGATGCTTTCTGCCCTTTCTGCAAGTCTACAGAGTCATGAACAATTTTTTTTTTTTTTTTTTTTTTACTTTTGACAGTTTTTCCCCCTTTTAAAATAATGGTTTGACTTCAAGGTTCTTGATTTGCAGATTGAAATCACTTTATGCACTCATTTTGTTATATCTTATGAACAAGGAACGACCATAAAGAATTCAGCGTTGGAAGGTTAGTCAGACATTCTTCTTTGTAATATCTGCACAAGTTTTTTTTTTTTTTTTTTTTGTAATTTGATTTTTTTAGCATCATAAGTTGTTTGAATGAATATTTATCTCTAATGTTATAAATTCACTTTTCTTTTCATTTGTCATTTTTTTCTTTGGCTGCAAACTGAGTTATCATTACACAGGTAAGACACAGACTCTCAGCTAAAGGTTTTATGGAGGGGGTGCCTAGATGGGTTCCACATCAAGCAATGATGCTCATTAGGTCAATTACTGGGTTTTGAGATGCAAGTGCTGATTCTGCCGAATGGTTTAGTGATAGGGAAGTTGTGATCTTGTCTTCTTGAAAGTTCTGTCATCTAGTTCATTTGTCTATAGCCAAAATATTCAATATGGGCACTTGTCATATTAAGTGTGGATAATTTGTAAATTTTATTGGGTTGCAGCCTTATGCTTAAGCTTAACGCTTCATATTCTTGCTTCAATGTAAAGCTAAAAATGGTTCACATATGCCAAGGAGCAGTAGTCCTTGACAGTGGGCTGACACTGGTTTAGCATTTAAATGAGATTTCAACAAATATCTCCTTTTGTGAAACATTTTTTCAGCTTTTATTCTTGTTTTCTGAACATGTTAGTAGTTGCCACTTGCCATAGATTATATATGGATGGATATATTCGACTGGAGCATTAGTAGCTCAAAATTGATTAGGTATATATTTGGAGGACAAAATTGTTTTTGGCATATGATTTGGCAATCAAAAGCACTTTGCATGATATAAGACAAGTGGTTGGCCTGACTTCAAATATGCATCAAAATGCAAATGAAGTTAATATTATGACTTGGTTGTAATGATATGTAAAACTATTGAAACATCTAAGCAGATGTTGGGTAAGGTACATGGGCACTTCTGCATGGTTGGTGTACCCATACTAGGTACATTTCCTGTACTGATACACGAGCGGGTACAGACACTAGGGTTTTTTTTTTTATATGAATTGTGTTGTAGACATGTTTGGGTACGCCTTGGTTATGCATCATGTTTGTTGAAAAAGAATATGTTATGCATTTAATCAGCATTGAGATTAACATAATACTGCAAACTTTATGTTTAAACGGAACAATTTAAAAAAAAAAAAAAAAAAAAAAAACTGACTCCAAAATAAGCAAATTCTTAATCTTAAGTTGAAACAACCCTCCAAACTTTTATGTTCAACAAGAACTTATACCACTACTTAAATTACTCAAGGAAACAACACTTCACCGTCTATAGTATTTAGTCTTAACTAGTTATATTTTCATTTATTGTATTTAAAGATTTACTCATCAAATGAGTTGACTGGAAGATGGATAACACTAACACATTTATCTCCGAATAATGCTATTGACTTTTACCATCTTTTCCTCACGAAATTGATTTCTTTAAATAATAATTTTGAAGTTTGTATTGAGCAGCTTGACTCCAATCTCAACCAAAGCAGCATTAAAAGTGGTTTACACCTTTGTACGATTATTTTAAGCCCAATGTTTAAGCTGTGAAGTATCGAGCAAAAGTACACCATGTTAGGCTAATCAATGTAAAGGTACAAATCTCCAGTCAGTTTTTGAACTAGGCAGATAACTAATATTTTACCAATATTACCAATATATAGCACTCATTTAGTAGACAGTAATACAACATGGAGAAATGGTGTCCCATGGTGAGGGTTTCAGACAACAGAAAGCTAAAAGCACAAAGAAAGTAATTCTAAGAAACCCTACATTGGCAACTAATACAAGAATAGATGTTCAATCAGTCCCCACTTGCACAACCCTTGCATCCACAATGAACACACTCTATGACCTTCTCCTCCCTGAGTTGCTTGGGAACTCTGCAAACACAAGTGGTCGCAAAATTGTGATCACGTGGCTGCATGCACCTCAAGCAGCATAGTCGCTCATAGCCAGGCTGCAATTCAGACCAAAAACGTAATGATTTCGGTACTCAATATCCAAGAAAGCACATAGAATGCACAAATGAAACAAAATCTTAGTAACAGTAATACAATAATATTTTTTTTGACATTTTTTGCTACCAAGTAATAATAACCTTACAACAACTAACATCTTGGAGAAGGCACAATTGAGTACAGCATTAACATATTTTCTCATCTCATAAGTCCTCAATATCAGACTGACAATGATAGTTCAAACTTAATTTTGGATGATCTTGACTATGTAAAGTTGATTTGATTAAAAGTGAGCTTGAAGCAATGTGATTTATTTTTAAATTTCACCATCTGAACACAAGCTACATGTTGCTTCTGTTAGAATCATCAATCATGTTTAATCACAATTTTCTGTTAGAAAATTGAAACGAACCAAATATTTTTCAAAACAAGTTTGCAAAGGACAAACTCATAGTAAAAGTTCAAGACATATATGTATACATTAAGTTGTGAGCTATTGCCTGAATGTTAATCTAGTCCATGCAGATTATCCACTGAATTTCCAAAATCTTGTGCTTCAACACTGTAGACCTATAAGGCATAAGCCTAGTCACTACTCACTAGTGTTTCTTCATTGTTCATTTTTTAGCAAAGAAATTCAGACAATTCCTTTTAAAATGATTAAACAAAATAATTTAAAAAAGTAGTATTTCAATGTGGATAATATAGTGACTTTAATCTAAGATCATTATTTACATAGGGACTTTAATTAGCTTTAGCTCAGAGATTTGAATGTGGATAATATAGTGAACTACGATCCCTTTTGGTTTAACACTTTAACTTGAGTCTATTTTCTCCCTCAACCAAGTTAGATAAAAGACTTTGGAATGTGGACTCTTCCAGTATTGAGGACTCTCTCAAAGGCCAAGTCCTATGTTAGGACAGTGATACTTAACATGATTAATACAAAATGATTTGTTGCAAATTCATAAACTTTCACCCTGCTTTTGTCTCTTTTTTATTGCATTTAGTCTTACTGTTTTGAAGAATTTCTTCTATTATTGGGTAACTAGAGGATTTCTTATTCTCCTCCTAGTTGTACTTCTTCTCTTTTCTCTTTAATGAAGTTTCTTCTCCTATGAAAAAAGAAATAGAAAACAAAAACAGTATAAAAATACAATAAAACAACTTATTTTAGGTACCTTCTTCCATTTTGCAATAAGATTGCGGTCAGCATACCCTTGATCTAAACAGAATTCATACAGTTCTTTAGAAATTTCCTTCCTCCGATGGTAGAGGTCAAATATGTAGCGGCTCTTCTGGTGTGCAATCTTAAATATAGGCCATAATGTCTCACATTTTCTTTTGCCATCATGTGGATCGTTCTCAGCTGCCACATAAAGGATATAAAACTATTAATTACATTGATTTCACAAAGAACATAATAAAATCTAGTAAGGCAAGCACATGATGTAAAATTCCAACCTTCCCTCATCTTTGCTTGAAGTTCACGGAGTGTAGGCTCAATTAATTCCCAACCCTCTGGGTATTTAACACGATTTGTCTTTACTTTTGGCATTTTTTTATCTGTTCAAGGAAAACATGGCATCAAATCAAAGGGTCAATTTCCATACATTCTACCGAGCAATATAAATGGTACATATTAATTAATAGGTACAAGTTATCAAGCAAGCATAGTTATCAATCTAAGATAGCAATGTGTAGCAAACAACCCCAAAAATGCTATGGCAATATAGTGCATATATAATATGAGCAGGGATCCATTACTCTCCATCCTCACCATTCATTCTCTTGAAATCTAATGGTTGTAATGAGTAACTAATCTTAACCATTAGATTTCAAGAAAATGAATGGTGAAGATGGAGAATAACTTTTTTAGAGTTACTCTTGGAGTAAGTGGATCCCTCCTCTATATTATATATATATATAAAATTTACTTATACAATGTGCATCTAAATGCTAAAAAAAGGGTAAAATATGTTTTTAGTACCTACACTTTCGTTGAATCTTGTTTTTAGTCCCTGAACTTTCATATCGTGTAATTTAGTCCCTGAGCTTTATAAAAACAAGTGTTTTTAGTCCCTAGGCTTACTCCCCAATTTCTGCACTTTTTTTTAACTTCAGGTTGTGAGGAGGGACTAAAAACACATTTTTTATAAAGTTCGGGTACTAAATTGCACAATATGAAAGTTTGGGAACTAAAAACATGATTCAACGAAAGTATAGGGACTAAAAACATATTTTACCCAAAAAAAAAAACTCAACATTCATGACATATTCATTAACAATAAAAGGTCATATGTTTTGTGCAAAACATACAAGTAAATAACAATAAAAGTCAAGGAAACAAACAAAATTCAAAGGCACATTCATATCAAATTTCAAATACAAGGCATCTTAAACATTCAATAAAATGTGAGGGTGAGTGTCGCACAGAGAAAAGAACAAAGGAGTTAAGGTTCATAGTTCAGAACAGAGGTGATTCACAGTTCAAAGTATGGAACATGAGTGTTGCCAGAAATACTACTAGAGATGCATGACAAACTACATCTAGGGATTTTTGAAATTCTAAAAAAGGGGAGGGAAATCTCAACTTTGCCTCTACAGAACACCCCCCCCCCCCCCCCCCAAATGCTGTTTTTGTGGGCAAAAATGGGTTTTTCGAAGAAGCCTCACTCTAGCACCGCTAGAGCCACTGTTTTGGCCACAATCGCAGCCACTACGCCGCTATTCCAAAACACACCACTATTCAAAACTACAGCGGTTGCTTTGTACTTCTGGTGTTACCAGAATAAAGACAAAGATTTGAATAATAGCTTCACACAGTACCACCAACACCAAATGTTTCTCAATGAACAACAATAATTCCCGGTTTAAATTGTTTGTTGAACAAATGCGCACTAGGAAGACGCAAATCTTTGATAACAGAGCAGAATAGAACGGACTACGCCTTCATTGCCAGATACAGTACGAGGCTAGGGCACAAAGTCATGAACAAGGGGAAGAGAAACTCTCAGTCACAAACTACGAAAAACAAAACGACTAGCTTAATTCACTAATCAGCCCATAGTTTTTCATGAAAATACAGATAGGATCGTAAACCAGACTTGGTAAAAAATTCACATAAAATACGTGAAAGGGAAACTATTCAACTAAGTTTGAAGAAAACCCTAAGCTACAGTGTTCAACCGTATAAATAACATTAGAGCTAAAAACCAATGCCGCGTACCTCTATGCCGATTTCGCTCTGCTCCGTGAATCGATTCTGAGGATCGGTAGATAAGGTAGAACGAAAATCAAGTGAGTAAACCTACAAATTTCAAAAGGAGGAAGGAACCAACCTCAAGCGGCGATTGCAGGAAGCGAAGAGCGGAAGCAAAAGGGAACTGATTTTGAATTTTTCTGGAAGAGTTTCACGCTACTGAAATAACCCCACGTGAGTGGTGTAAGAAGAGGAATGAAATACTATGAAGGTATGAATTATATTTAAATACTCAAACATGATTTTCGTGTCACTCGTTTTTTTTTATTTTGAAAATAATAGCGTACTTATAACTAATACTAGCTTAATAACCGTGTCTTGCACGGATATTAAATATAATCTATATTTTTTATATTATTGTATTTTTGTGTATTTCTTAGTTATTTTTAAATTTTATATAAATATATGTTAGCAAATATGTATTTAATAAATAACAAATATATAAAATAATTATGAATATTGATATATACTAAAATAATTTTATATTTATATATGTCTTATATCATTTTAATATATATATATATATAAATGTTTGTTTTTAAAAAATTATTATCTTTATAACTATATTTGCATTTGTATACAACTTAAATATATACTTAATTTTAATAAAAATAAATAATATAAAATATTTTGGCTTAACTAAATATGTTTTTAGTCTCTTAAATTTGGGATAATTTTGGTTTTGGTCCCCCAATTAAAATTGTTATTTTAATCCTCTAATTTGTAAAATGTTGTTTTTAATCCCCCCAAAGTTTTTTTTTTACTCAAGTCCCCCAAAATAAATTTGATGGATTAAAAATAACATATTTTTAAGTCATTTTTTAGTCCCCAAAAGTGAAGTTGAGAGACTAAAAATAACTTTATGCGAAATTGAGACACCAAAGGACTCAAATCATATTTAAGCCAAAAATTTTATATTATGTTGACAAAAAAACTTAGTCCCTAAAAGTGTAAAATCATGTCATAGTTATGGTACTATAGTATTCGTCTTCATACCGCACTTTAAAAAAATTCTCATATCCAAACCCACACCTGTTGGATAGTAACTTTAATACCCGTATCTTTTCTCGTTGGGTGTGTAAATGTCTGAACCAGTGTCCGTACCCGTTATTCACACTTTAATTAATTATGAAAACTTGATAAATAAAATATTGATTAAAAATACAATAGTAATTAAATTAAAATCTCATTCAAAGATTTTTATAAAACATACTCCCTCCGGTCCTTTTTATAAGAAACAAATAACTAAATCATGAAGACCAATAAAAATAGTTAAGTTAGTTAGTTATAATCAATAATGTCATAAATTTTAATTTTATTCCAAAAGAATCCCTTAAATTGATTGGTTTAAGTAGTGGTTGCATTAATGGCATTACATCTCCACCAATAAGTGTAACTTGTATTGTTAATAGACCAATGAATGCATGAGAAATGAGTAGGTGTCTCATTAATGGATTTCACAAGATGAAAGGTAAAAAAGAAAATTAACAATTAATACATCTTAAAGTGGGTCTATGTTTCTTATAATTAGGACAAAAAAAGAACATTCTTTTGTTTCTTATAAAAAGGACCAGAGGGAGTAATAAATAGAAGAAAAAATGAGAAATCAACAACATCCGTATAAGGTGTGAAGGTAAATCAAAAAAATAGGATAGAGGAATCAACAATCGGCCTCACAAATGTCACTTGTTTAAAATATATCATATACGGATGATTTTGTGGCCTTGTATTTATAATTATTTATAGTCACGATTAAATTTCTAATCTTGTAGCACGTCCCCTCCCTTAACAATGTCTCAAATTTGTCAATAGAATTACTCCAAATGGTACACTAAATTTTGTCAAGCTGCATAAAAGAAAATTAGTAGTTATGAATACGATGAGTACATAAAAAAAAATATATATATTTAACAGATACCTTGTCATCCATGATGATCATTTTGATAAAATCCTTTAGATGTGGTTGTTTGAAGTTTGAGACTCTACAAAGACGAAGAACTCTAACTTGTAATCTCTTTCGCTCGTTTTGGACATTAACACTTGCAATTGAGTCAAAATCGGGAGACATTATATTATTTGACGAAGTTAATGCAAATTAGAATTGAAATTGAAATTGAATGGTTTAGACGTGTGTGCTTAATATTTATAATTATAGTTTATACTTTAAAATGGAAATTTGAAGTTAAATTAGTGTTATCAATTAATATGAATTAAATAATTTCAAATTT
Organism: Pueraria montana var. lobata; assembly: GCA_026413185.1. NCBI lineage: Eukaryota > Viridiplantae > Streptophyta > Magnoliopsida > Fabales > Fabaceae > Pueraria > Pueraria montana. The sequence continues at coordinate 19,560,276 of CM048648.1, read as the reverse complement.
CAAATCATAAATATCTTAAAATATTGATCACATTCAAATTTGAATATGAATATGAATATGAATTTAAATTAGTGTTATCAATTATTATGAATTAAATAATTTAAAATTTTAAATCATAAATATCTTAAAATATTGAGAATGTTCAAATTTTATTATCATCCACACGTATATATAGATATTATTTAAATTATCAATTATATATTTGCATTATAAAATTATGAGATAAAAAAATCTAATTGCACGATTTTTTTATTTTAATTTGTTATAATTTTGAATTTTGAATCGGTGAGAAGAGTTCATATTCATAAATATTATAACAAATTAAGGGTAAAGATTGATCTACTTAAATTTAATTTAAAATATTCATTTCAATAACATTATTATAATAGTGTAACAAAATAATGGTAAAGACTACTCTACTAAAATAAATCTCGCAATATTTTTAAATTTAAATTTACTTTAAATTTGAAAGAAAATATATATTAGTGCTATTAATTAATTTGAATCAGATTATATAATTATATTATTAATTAATTAGAATATTCTAGTCATGATTGATTAATGTAATGAAGTATTTCATAATTAAATAATCATCTTAATTACCATAAATATATATTTATCAATTAAACATAAAATAAACTATTTAATGGCATTTTGGAGGGGATAAATGAATGTGGTATTGTCACGTAGTATCTATCTACGTGATAAAATATTCTTTTATGATATATAATAATAATAATAATAATAATAATAATAATAATAATATCATTTATGGTAAATCATAAAATCACAATAATAAAAAATATTTCATAATTATAAAATAAAATCCATAAAACTTAATAATTGATTACCGAATTATATAAAATCAAAATATAATTAAGATTTAATGATTTAATTGATTAATTTAATTGAATATCAAATTATATACTCATTGTAATGATTTTAATTACTATATTTAATATAATTAACCGAACATATGAATTAAAATATTTAAAATTTCAAAATCATAAATATCTTAAAATATTGATAATGTTCAAATTTTATTATCATCCACACATGTATATATAAATATTGTTTAAATTATCAATTATATATTTGCATTATAAAATTATGAGATAAAAATCTAATTGCACAATTTCTTTATTTTAATTTGTTATAATTTAGAATTTGAATTTGAATTTAAATTTGTGTTATCAATTAATATGAATTGAAAAATTTAAAATTTAAAATCATAAATATCTTAAAATATTGATCATGTTCAAATTTGAATATGAATATGAATTTAAATTAGTGTTATCAATTAATATGAATTATACAATTTAAAATTTAAAATTATCATACGAATAAAATCGTCTTCATTTCGACGGGAAAAGAATTAATATAGTCTTGCCACGTGGCATCAACCTACATGACAAAACCTTCTTTTATATAATATAATAGATTGATTGATTGATTGATTATTATTATTATTATTATTATTATTATTATTATTATTATTATTATTATTATTATTATTATTATTGGTAAATAATAAAATCACAATAATAAAAAATATTTCATAATTGTAAAATAAAATTCATAAAAGTTAATAATTAATTACTGAATTATATAAAATCAAAATCTATTTAAGATTTAATGATTTAATTGATTAATTTAATCAGGATATCAAATTATATACCCATTTTAATGATTTTAATTACTATATTTAATATAATTAACTGAATATATGAATTAAAATATTTAAAATTTCAAATCATAAATATCTTAAAATATTGATAATGTTCAAATTTTATTATCATCCACACATGTATATATAGATATTGTTTAAATTATCAATTATATATTTGTATTATAAAATTATGAGACAAAGAATCTAATTGCACAATTTTTTTTATTTTAATTTGTTATAATTTTGAATTTGAATATGAATTTGAATTTAAATTAGTGTTATCAATTAATATGAATTAAACAATTTAAAATTTTTAATCATACATATCTTAAAATACTGATCACGTTCAAATTTGAATATGAGTATGAACTTAAATAAGTGTTATCAATTAATATGAATTATACAATTTAAAATTTAAAATTATCATAAAATAAAATCATTTTCATTTCGGCGGAAAAAGAATTAATATGGTGTTGCCACGTGGCATCAACCTACGTGACAAAACCTTCTTTTTATAGAATATAATTGATTTCATAATTATATAATAAAATCCATAAAAGTTAATAATTAATTACCGAATTATATAAAATCAAAATATATTTAAGATTTAATGATTTAATTGATTAATTTAATCAAGATATCAAATTATATACTCATTGTAATGATTTTAATTACTATATTTAATATAATTAACTGAATATATGAATTGAAATATTTAAAATTTCAAATCATTAATATCTTAAAATATTGATAATGTTCAAATTTTATTATCATCCACACATGTATATATAGATATTGTTTAAATTATCAATTATATATTTGCATTATAAAATTATGAGGAAAAAAATCTAATTGCACAATTTCTTTATTTTAATTTGTTATAATTTTGAATTTGAATATGAATTTGAATTTAAATTAGTGTTATCAATTAATATGAATTAAAAAAATTAAATTTTAAATCATAAATATCTTAAAATATTGATCATGTTCAAATTTGAATATGAATATGAATTTAAATTAGTGTTATCAATTAATATGAATTATACAATTTAAAATTATCATAAAAATAAAATCGTCTTCATTTCGGCAGAAAAAAAATTAATATGGTGTTGCCACGTGACATCAACCTATGCGACAAAACCTTCTTTTATATATTATAATTGATATATTAAAATATTGATAATGTTCAAAATTTATTATTATCCACACATGTATATATAGATATTGTTTAAATTATCAATTATATATTTGTATTATAAAATTATGAGATAAAAAATCTAATTGCACGATTTATTTATTTTAATTTGTTATAATTTTGAATTTGAATATGAATTTGAATATAAATTAATGTTATCAATTAATATGAATTAACCAATTTAAAATTTTAAATCATAAATATTTTAAAATATTGATCACCTTCAGATTTGAATATGAATATGAATTTAAATTTAAATTACTGTTATCAATTAATATGAATTATAAAATTTAAAATTATCCAAAAAATAAAATTATCTTCATTTCGGCGGAAAAAGAATTAATATGGTGTTGACACATGGCATCAACCTACGTGACAAAACCTTCTTTTATATAATATAATTGATTGATTTCATAATTATAAAATAAAATCCATAAAACTTAATAATTAAATACCGAATTATATAAAATCAAAATCTATTTAAGATTTAATTGATTAATTTAATTAGGATATCAAATTATATACTCATTGTAATGATTTTAATTACTATATTTAATATAGTTAACTGAATATATGAAATAAAATATTTAAAATTTCAAATCATAAATATCTTAAAATATTCATAATGTTCAAATTTTATTATCATCCACACATATATATATAGATATTGTTTAAATTATCAATTATATATTTGCATTATAAAATTATGAGATAAAAAATTTAATTGCACAATTTCTTTAAATTAGTGTTATCATTTTGAATTTGAATTTAAATTAGTGTTATCAATTAATATGAATTAATCAATTTAAATTTTTAAATCATAAATATCTTAAAATATTGATTACGTTCAAATTTGAATATGAATATGAATTTAAATTAGTGTTATCAAGTAATATGAATTATACAATTTAAAATTTAAAATTATCATAAAAATAAAATCATCTTCATTTCAGCGGAAAAAGAATTAATATGGTGTTGTCACGTGGCATCAACCTACGTAACAAAACCTTCTTTTATATAATATAATTGATTTTAGTTTGTGTAATGTATAAAATAAATGCTTATTTTATATAATTATAATTTATAGTAAATAAATTTTTTTGAATATAAATATTACATTATAATTAAAACTCATAATAAATAAATACTTTTGAACATACAAATATATTTTAGATTTATGATAACTAATTCATATTATGATATAAGGTTATTTTTAATAAATGATCATTTTTTTAAAAATATTAAAATTCAATTTTAAAAATATGAAAATAATAAATTGAAAGTGATAAAAGATTCAAAAAAGTTCTTAAAAACATTCTCTTTAAAATAAAAATAAAAATAAACTTTTAAATCGTCTCTCTTGTAAAATTATCATTTCACTTAAAAAATAGAATTTGGAAAATTCTAAAAAAAACATATATTATAGACTGAAACAATGTCTATAATAAAATTTTCTAATTAAAATAAGATTAATTTAATTAATTATGTATTTTCTTTTTTTTAAGATGTATTTTCAAAATTTAATAGAATTTGTGAATAATGACATTCTTGTAATTTCAAATTTAATTAAATTTAATATTCTAAAATTGTATTCAAATAAGGGTAATTAGGAATTAAATAGTTTAATTTTAATTATTTAAGATTTTAAAGTAAAATGTAATTAATGATCTTCATAAAACTTGTACATTATCTTCTTTTATCCATAAGAATCGAACTCAGATAATAAGGAGTTTACAACAACTCACGCACATTACTCAACCGAGTGAGCTAAACTCCATTGGTTAATATTGTACGTTATCCATTAAAACAAAAATGTTGCACATTAAGTGAAAAACGATGATAGAAAATTCTAAAAAGTCTTCTCATAAACCCTACCTTAATTATAAAGCATTTTAAATACTTGATACTTAGTGGAGGTCATTTGAAATATGTTGGACTTGTTAACCCTATAAAGGTGTTGTTAAGTTGAGACTTAGGGCTTAGGACCCGAGTGATGGCATTATTGTTGTTTCTTCACGAAAATGATCCATATTTTTAAATTGCAATGAATTATTGCGGTTGATGCGCTTGGTGGAACGTTCATGCATTCATGCATAGTCCACAATTGTTATTGTTGTGGGCAAGCACATAAGTCACTTAACTAATGCAAAAGGTTAATGGAGGTTACTATAGGGGGACCTTGAGAATAGGTTGACGAGTAATTCCACATGTTGGCAAGGTCATTATAAACCTTATGTTGTGGTAGCTACTACCCCCGTACGTATGTCTAACCTAATAATGCCATTAATTGCTACACAATATCTATATCAATGTCACCCGAATGGTTTATGGCATATGTTGCCTTCTTGGCATTTTGGTCGGTGTTTATTGTTGTACATGTTTTAAGAGACATGTTTGACTAGTTGCTCAATTTGTTATAAATCTCCATAAATTCAAGTTTGTTGCATTGCATGACTATCACCGTGTTGCATCATGTTGTGTAAAGGTTGATATCTTGATATTAGTTTGATGCAATATGCCTTGTTTGTATGTTTAATGCTGTTGGAGGATGATATATTTGATATTTTGACTTATCTAGGAATAAGGAGATCATGCACATATTGCTATATATGTTTTTGAAAGTAAGTGTATCCTTGCACGCTTTGTTTATGTAATTGACTAATACAATCATGACATGTGTTCACGAGAGCATATGTTGAGACATTAACATCTGAGGACGTTCTTCATAGACTTCTCTAAGATCACCATGTGTTGTGGCCTGGCAAGTGGATTGGGGCTCATAAATGGTGTGTTATATAAAAGATTTGACCATAACCTACGTTTTTGCTAAAGTAACAATTTTCTCATTCTCACTTAATGTGAATGTTCATTTTTGGCCACTGGTTGAGGAGATGTGGCATGTGTCATTCTACATTCCACAAGACCTTTATGTCACCTTGCTCATTCATAACAAATTCCGATGGGGACCACATTCGAGGAAGACTCCAAATTTGGATTTCAAACAAGGAGAAGGAGGAAAATCCATATAAGACTTCTCGTTAGTAGACTTAAGGTGTATAGAATTTGTGAAAATATTTCATGAAATATAATTTAACCTCATTTATTGTGTTTTACATTTGTCTCTGTAGTAAATTTTTATTAGTCACCACAACAATTAATAATAAAATGTTAATAGCAGAGATCAAACACATATATAAAAAAAAACATTTCAAAGACAAAAAAAAGACTAAAAAGAATAAATAATTATATTACAAAAACTAAAAACATGCTTGTGCCCAATTTTTTTTTTATGTATAAATGAAATGATGATGCAAGCAAAAATTTATTCCATGAAATTAATAATAAATCATTTAACAAAAAATTATTAAATAATGTGATGACATATTATTATTTTATTGTAGATGATTTTTTATTTAATATATCAACATTGTAAAAATATTAATTTGTTCATTTTTTAAATAAAAATAAGAAATATTTCTTTTTAAATATTATGAAAATGATATATTAACATAAAAAGTTGTTAGGGTTAAAAGTTAACATTGAATATTATGACCTATTTTTTTATCTCAAAATTTTTTTTTCTAATAAAAAATACTTGTTGAAGACTTAAATTCTAAACTTTATTAAAGAAATCCGAATTCAACCCTAGTTTATTGTATATGGAAATCGTGATAATGTATTGTTTTTATAAGATTAAATCTCATAATTAGTTTCTTAATTATTTTAAATTTACATCTATACGAATAATATGATTTTTTTTTCATTTGGTATTTCTAGAAAAATCTTATCTTACCTACCCCGAATTTTTACATTTAAAAACCCATTATTATTTTTTCCAATCTTCTATCTAACGGTTGTTCAACACTCTCTTCCCAAACCCTTCTCTTTCTTTCCTTCTTTTGTCTATGAGTCCCTGAATTTTCATACAAAAATCTTGCTAGTTTTGTTGTCTCAACAGATGTCAGGAGGAGTCTATTAAATCCTAAAGGACTTGCATACTACGCGGATAAGTCTTTGAAGATAGTGCATGTCTCACGTCTCATGCTACTTTGTTTGTGATTAATCGAGTTCGTGATCAGTTCGTGGTTGGTGATTTTGGCCTACTACAACAACAATCTTAAGGACTTAAGGTAAAATCCTAATCCCAATCAATCACTTTAAGATTTGTTAATTTATTATTTTTTTTCTCCAATCTTGATTTTAATCACTTGATTGTAATGAATTAGATCAATGATTATGGGATTGTTGTTGTTCCTTTTTCAGTTTTTTTTTAAAAAAAAGTTTTAAGAGGTTTTGGACATCTAATTTGAGAGTTATGCCATTGTGTTGTTTAAAACTTTGTTGCAACCTTGTGTGATGAGATGTATGTGATTGAATTTTGGGTGCTTGTTGGGTTTGATAAAAAAAGAGATTTGGGAAATATGTATTGCAATGTTCTGATATGAGTAGACCAAGAATGACTATGTCATTATGTTTGAATTTGAAGGTTGAATTTTTGAACATTTACATATTTTTGCTTCGAAATAGTTTAAGTTTTGTAAATGTTGAATCTAATTGGAAAAACCTAAAAATTTAGTATTCTTTTATTATGTTAGCAAAAAAATAATTACTTTAATATTTTATAGTCCAATACATTGAAATGTTCTTTTTCCTATGACATATGTGATTATGGTGTAGAGTGGTATTTTACTTATGAGCGTGGTATAGGTGTATTTGCAAACATTCTTTTTGTGTTTTTTATTTTTTATCTTCTATGCCATTTGTGAATATTTAGTTCTTTTTTATATACATAAGGGGTGCTCAAATTAATTAGTTATAAAACTAGTTAATCATAATTGTAACTAACTAGTTATAAAATATCTAGTTAGCTAAAACTAGTTACACAAATATAACTGTTTTATTTATTAAATTAAAATGTAGTTATTTGATTTTTTTAACTGGTTATACTAGTTATAGTTATATTTAATAACCAATTATAACTGGTTTTTTAAGAGGCTACTATTGTATAAGTACAAATCTTTCCCTGTTCTGCAAACCCAGAAACTCAAGGTCAAAGCAACAGTTGTTCATACAAAATGAGGAAAGAATATGGCACTATATCACAAAAATAAAAAAATAAACTTATTCTACCGTGTCTAAGCATTTTATAGACAACGATTTAATAATTTAAGGCCTTTTTTCTTAGTACTCTGTGAAATCATATCTCTGTTGGTAATTTATTTATTGGGTTGCTGGTTGATTTTCAACATTGTGAGAAATCAAGTAACATAGCACCCTTTCTTCCTCACCTATCTCTTTATCTGTAAGAACTTTGCTACTCCTTTTAATATGCTAGACACTGCTTTTTAATGAAATAATTTCTTTGAACAATATTGTCCAGCACCTTGATCCCCATGGTGATTTTTAAAATTGTTAATAATCCTTAAATAGAAAATATAAATACTTGGATCTGTAGTTGTAATAGAAAATATAAATACTCTATGAATGACCAAATTACAGAGGCAATATCATAAATTGTTAATAATCCTTAAATAGAAAATATAAATACTCTATGAATGACCAAATTACAGAGGCAATTGAGATTTGGTTTAAATTATATAACTTTAATCTAATGGCTTAAGCAGTTAAATTATATTTGGATTAAATTTGATATATTTTGCTAATGAGTTTTGAGTATAAAAGTTTTAAAACAATGTAACTAATTTAGTTCATAAAAAAATTGAGTAGATAGAGAAAATTGAGGTTTTAAATAGAAAAAATTTATTATAAGACTAACTTTACTTAATTTTAAAATAAAACTTCATTAATTAAAAAAAATAAAAAACCAAAATTACATGCAGTTTAAATTAAAGAAACTAAAAATCCAATTAAGATTGAATTAAAAATCCAATTAATTGTGAAAATATTTTCTTATTTTTATTTTATTTTTTATTTACAAATATTTATATAAAAAATAGTTAAATTTTTCATTATTTTTATTTCTCATTTAATTTAAAAAAAAAACAAAATAACATTGAATTAAAAATAAAAACATTTCTCACGTTGTCTATTCATCATATTCATCATTTGTTGTCATCTAATTATTAATAATGCGCTAGTGATTTCCCTTCTCTCCTTTCCTGTTTTTAATTCTCCTGTTTAAACAATGCACTAGTGATTTAATAGAGTCGTCATCTATTCATCATTTGTTGTCGGTTAATTATTAATCAATAATAAAACATGCGATCAATATAAAAAAATAATAATTCAAAATTTGATTTCAAATTATTAATTTCTATATTTTTTTTCTTAAAGTAGTAGTTCTAAACATGCAATAACTGGTTTAGGTTATATAAATGGTTTCAGATACAACTGGTTATATATTCATAACCAGTTATATAACTAGTTTTTAAAAATAATAACCAGTTATGCCAAATCATAACTAGTTATACAAAACTACTTATAGTTATAATAAATACTTACAATTTAGTTATTTAATATTTATAGTTATGGTTATTGGAATAACCAAACCATGAGCACCCCTATACATAATTGAATATAGCATGAATGCACAGATATGATAACTTTAATGTTTCTTCAACTTGTTGAATTTGATTTGGTATTTTTTTTGTTACCATGTTATTGGTACGGAGTATCATCGACTTTGTCAATGACTAATCTTTGTCGGGGAACCAGGCTGGCCACCTTTAGTAGGATTCTCCCCTCCCAACTCGAGAAAGCCTTGATAAATTTACTGAATTTGCTTCATCCATGCTTGTATTTTTTCTCTTCAAATATTTTGGCCTTTTATTGATTGTTATTGATATTAATGAAAATTTTATGCTTAATTTATACAAATATCTTTTGCTCCCTATATCTTAGATTGCTATGCTGAACATGTCAATGCTGGAAATTATATATTTGTAAATGATGAAATGTGTTGTTCTTTGTTGATGAAGTAAAAATAATAGGACACTGACTAAGAAAGTCATAGGGTGCGCTTGATACACACAAAAGGACATCACAAAGAGAACAACACAGAACAAATACTTACATGACAACTTTTTATCTAGTCCATCGTTTGATAAACAATGGACAACACAGACAAAATAATATAAACTTTACTATAATACCCTTTTTATATTAATAATCTTTATACAATTTATATTATTATTATTATTTTACATATATATATATATATATATATATATATATATATATATTACACGTGACTATTTTCCTATTCTAAATCAACATCTACAAACCCTTTATCCTTGGTGTCAATGAAAGAAATCATGACTCGTCGTTTGAGACAGAAGTTCTCTTCCTTTCTCAGATCGATGCAGCAAAATTTCATAGTCGTCTTCTTACATCAATATTCCAATGGTGCCAAAGTAAAGATTTCAGAAGGAAGTGGCTGGGTAGAGAAGCAATAAGCAATTTCCGTCAGTTGTTAAGTGGAGTGGGGAAGGGATCGATAGAGAAGCAAAAAACAGTTTTACGTGAGTTGTTAATCAGATAGTGGGAGAGAGTGGAGGAAGGGAGACATGTGGGGAGAGAGAAAAGAGACGGGTGGGTATTTTTTACTTTTACATATATTGTACTTGGAACAAAAAGTTGTCCCTTGGATTAGTGAGTAACAAGTTTTTATATATTTGTTCTGTCCTGTACCGCTTCTTTTATGCTGTCCCATGACCATTTTTAAAAATCAAACGGGTAACAAATCATTTTTTGTTGTGCTGTCCCCTGCATTTTAGCAAATCAAATGGACCCATATAATGACAATTTTAAGAACTACCCTTGTTAGTCGAGTAAATTAGGATAAACTAATAATGCTTTATACATGTTGTTTTGAGTGTTCAAAATATTATATAGATTTTTTTTTTGTGATACCAAAATATTATATAGATTAAGCTTGTGTATGCTGGATTGAAAATTAATTTTACAACTTATCATTTTTAGGAATAAAGAGTAGTTGTGAAGTCAAAATAATAGTATGACAGTTAGCAAAAATTTTTAGCATGTCATCATTGTAAGCATTTCATGTATAAGATATAGGCTATTAGAATATAATATAGAACTTAATGTATAAGAGTTTGTTTATTGTCCTATATATTGTGTGTACTTTATTTTTTGAAAAAAAAATATGGAAGAGTTGGGATGTTTAATGAAGTGAATGAAAAAAAAACTTTAAAGATAAATGATTCCAATAGAATGAACATGAAACTTGTTTATGATTTTAATGGTTATAGTATCAAGTATAAATGTTCTTGGTATGAAAAAAAAAATGTGTAACATTTGAGATGCTTTTGGTAATATATTCACACGATAGTTTTTTTTTTTTTTTTTTTATTTGTGCTGAAATTGTTTTTGAGATTGAAGCATATTATGTGTTTGATTGTATGTCTAAATGGTGCACGTTTCATGTTTCCTTGATTTGTATTTGGAGTGCTTTAAATTTTTACATTTATTATTCTTATATGTACATGTAATAACACTTGGGTCATGTTATTATACTTGGTGGTGACGTGGCTACGTGAAAATCAACCAAACAAACAATATTGGAATAAGAGTTTATAGCTTTAGCGATGACTAGTAATGAGGTTAAATTTAATGCTACAAAATTGGTTTTTCTTGCTTTCTCTTAATTATTAGTGATCAATTTTGCACTCCCAATTTACCCATATAAGTATATAATCCATTAAACTTTAAAGAGAGGAAAAAAAGAAAACAAAAATAGAATTTCCATAAGAAGCCCCAACAACCTGCAGCAGCCAACGGTACAGAGGGCGTTGAAGTCAAACAAACCTCTCTTTCTCGCTTTCTCTCTCTAAGCTGCATAGCGAAGCGGTTCCAGGTTTTCTTCCTTTACCCTTACCTTTTACTCATTATCTCTCTCTCTCTCTCTCACAGAGGTTCTAGAAAGATCCATTCCGTCATGGACGGAGCGGCACAATCTGCCGGAGCCGGAGGTCCGGCGCCGTTCCTTCTGAAGACCTACGACATGGTGGACGATGTCTCCACCAACGACATCGTTTCGTGGAGCTCCACCAACAACAGCTTCGTTGTGTGGAACCCTCCCGAGTTCGCTCGCCTTCTTCTCCCAACCTATTTCAAGCACAACAACTTCTCCAGCTTCATCCGCCAGCTCAATACCTACGTGAGTTTCTTCGATTCATGACTTCGCCTTTGTTTCGCTTCGGATTCATGCGTTTGCTTTGTTTTTATTTGATTGTAATTGTAATTCGTTCTGATTACTGCTTCTAGTTTAATTATTTGATGTATTTAATGTTTGCATGATTTGATTGTGTCTTGACAATAAAATGATCGCTGGATTTGACTAATTTTTTTAATTGCTGTTGTTGGATATTAGCACCGAGCTGAATTGAAATGTTGCTTGTGTATGATGAATAATGATGATGTGAGATAGAGAGAGCTTCAATTTGGATCTCATAGAGTCTATCTGAAGATATAAGTCATTTAGGGTTAAAGAGACTGACAAGGTTGAAAGATAGGGTTAGGTGTGAGATAGGTTTTTTTTTTTGGAGTGTGAATTGGGGTACAGGACTCAGAATTCATTGAGGAATGTGATCAGAAAAATCTTCTGCTGTACCTTGGGGTATTCCTTGCTCAAATAAAGTGCCAGAAAACTTAGGCACTCAGCAGAAGGTAATGAGAATCTGGTAGTATAGGACTCAGCCTGCATCAAAGAAGGTTGATCAGTCTTCTGCAACTCCCTGATATATATCACATACTTATGAATTATCAAGTCACCAAATGTGTTCAAAAGTTCTTAATCCTGGATTCTTCTATCCTTTTATCGACAAGGGATGCATGTTGAATGCATCTGATAATTGCTAATTATTAGAATATTAAGATTCTTAGTGTTTCTTCAAAAAAAAAAAAAAAAAAAAGATTCTTAGTGTTTTATGAGTCGTACAATTTTAACAATCTTTTTTAGGCTGCTAGCGAGTGTTGTTGTACACTAGTACTTGACCTACCTTATTAGTATATATAGTGGTTGGTATATATAACAAATGTCAATATAGATCGTTAGATCTCATTATAATAATTTCTCTCTTGCTTTTTTGGATTCTTATCAGTCAATGACTATTATAGTAAAAAGTATAAAGCGGTTTCTAAAAACATATATATGCCTTTACCTTCGTTCTCCAAAAGTGAATTAGTACCACGTAAGTTTCAAGTGTCACTAGCACGATGGTTTGGCAGTTTTCTTATATTGTCGTTTCACGGAGTGGTACTATTTAATGTTACGTGTTTTGGAAACCATTGGGAATTCGAGGAGCACTAGTGAATATTGTGTGATGAAAATATGGTCTATTTTAGTTGGATTACTGATCATAAAATTACCAACCAAACTTGATGAAAAATTCATGCTAGAGCATTTTCAGTTGTTTCCATGAGGAGGATTTGTTACTTTTCCTTTAAACTTTCTTCCTCCATCATAAATGTTTTTCTTTATCCAGAAAAAGATGGCTGACGGAGGTGCATATTAGTTCATGCATGTCTATTAGTAGGTCTTAACAAAAAAATAGATGCATAATAATACTTAAATACGCATGTTGGGCTGTCCTATCGAACTATTGAGTGTTTGTGCACTTTATGTTTTGCACTCACAGTTTTTTATTTTATTTTATTCTTTTCAGTCCAAAGCACATATTCCCTGGCTTTTTATTTGATCAATTGGTGGAAATGCTCGATTTTATAGTAGCATTTTCCTTAAGTTCTTAGTTGCAATAAGTGTTTTAACTTGTAATGTGCTTTTTGTGCTGATATGATATTATTAATAATGAACTGAATTTGAAAGTAAAGACATAATTACAAGCAAAGCAAAGGAAAAGAGCTCCAGTAGACATGGTTACTTTGTAACCATTTATTTTGTATTCTCATAACCAGTTTGTATCCCATCTCTAACTGGTACCTTAACATTTTGCCCGACCAACAATGCTGCTGATCTGGGGTCGTTACTCACTACTACTTTAACAATTCTTTTAGACTTCTTTGGTTATAATAGACCAAAAAATGACTCCCCAAAACGTAAGGCTGGCAATGTTGGATAGCTAAAGCCAAACCTATTAGTTTCTTCTCGTAAGTGGGTTTGCATGGGTATCTGTCACTATTCACTTAGGACCTTAATGAAAATTGCAAAACAGCGCTCTTCCTGCATCAACATGGCCCCTAAGCCCCTCCCTAGAGGCATCACACTCAATCACAAATTCCTTTGGAAATCCTGTCACCTTAATACAGGGGCTCTTATCACATCTTTCAACTGCATGAGTGCACTCTGGGCATGATCTCCCCATTGAAAACCGTGTTTCTTGGTCAAAGCAGTTAAAGGTTTGGCCATCTTGCCATTATCCTTTTACAAAATTTGGTAATTTCTTGTTAAAACCAAGAACCCTTGGACCCCCTTTAGATTTCTTGAAATAGGCCGTTCTAACACTCTTGATCATTTTTTAGTCTGTAGCGAACTAGGAACCCTTTTCCTTGAGATAATATGCCCAAGATACTCAACAAATTTTCTCCCAAATTGACAATTATTTTTATTTGCAACTAAATTCATTTTCTTTTAAATCACCCAATACTTCCCTCATGTACCTTATTTGAGATCCTAAATCCTTGCTATAAATCATGATTGTCACCAAAGCTCATGCTAACATGGAGGTACTGATTACTTGTATTAAAGAGGAAGAAACAGAAGCATAATTTGACAGAAACCGTGGGTTTGAATACACCACGGTTGAGAGTTTATATAGTCTTGTTGTATTGTATTAATACACATAAATAGAGGATATTCAGTTTCCTCTAAATCAGAGATTATATGCCTATAAACTATATTTATTACAATGAATTCAGAATATTGTATTCTGATTCTCAACAACTTGTTCTTGATAGCTGCTATTGTTGTGCTTGTTATTGAATGCCTTAGTTTCTTTTATGGATATTGAGTCATAAAAGGATATTTGGGCTTTAATTTTCTGTCTTTGGGAACATCGTTGGCTATAATGACTGTGTAAGTCCATTCAGTTTGCATTTTAAGAGACCCATGCTTATTCTATAGCTCTGTGCTATTTTGAACAGTAATGAATTTCAACTTTGAGTGCAATCAAACTCTAGAAAGTGTGATGCTTTCTCTTGCTAGAATTGCTTCCTATTTCCTAGATCCCTATTTGTGCAAGGCTAATAGTACTTTTGTGTTACTGTGCTTGATTTTTTTTTTTTTTCCCTTTTGTTATCCACGGGTTGCCTTGGAACTGTAGTTCTCAAAATCTTTCCATTTACTATAAACCCTAACCATAATTTCAGTTCTTTAATATTACTTTCCCTCTATATTCTAGGCACCTCGAACACTGCCTACTTTTGCTTTCTAGAGGTTTTCTTTTTTGTAAAGAGTATATACTTTTAAGGATTTAATGGTAAATTATTCAAAGAAAATTGTAGATCTTATTGTTTGAAAGATAAATTATTGTTTGTGGGCATTTATTTTTTCTTTATGCATATTTTCAAGCATTTAATAAAACCATTATTTGGTTTTATTTGTTTTGGTTTATTGATATTGCTCTGTTATCAGGGATTTCGAAAAATACATCCAGAGCGATGGGAATTTGCTAATGATGAGTTTGTGAAAGATCAAAAGCATCTTCTTAAGAACATACATCGCAGGAAACCTATCCACAGTCATAGTCATCCTCCAGGTTCTGTTGTAGATCCAGAAAGGGCAGCATTTGAGGAAGAAATAGACAAACTTTCCCATGAGAAAACTTCTCTTGAATCCAATATTTATAACTTCAAACAACATCAGTCAACAGCAAAGGGTAAGCTAGAAGATTTTCTGCAGCGATTAGATGGTATTGAGAAGAGGCAGAAACAATTGCTGAACTTCTTTGAGAAGGCTCTTCAGAATCCTACTTTCGTTGAACATCTTTCACGCAAAATTGAGTCCATGGATTTAACTGCATATAACAAGAAAAGGCGATTGCCTCAGGTTGATCACGTGCAACCAGTTGCCGAAAGTAGCTTTGGGGACAGTCATAGCAATTTTAGAATGGAATTTGGAAATGTTTTCCATCAAGATTTCTCGAATAAACTCAGACTGGAGTTGTCACCAGCTGTTTCAGATATGAACTTGGTATCACGTAGCACACAGAGTTCCAATGAAGATGGGGAAAGCCCACAGAAAAAGCTGTCTGAAGTAGAACCAAAAGGAGTGCAGACAATAACAGCTCTTACATTTGCACCTGAAACATTAGAGCTTGCTGATACTGGGGCTTCTTTTACTTTTAAGATGGATTCGTGTTTACCGCAAAGAGCAACAACTGCTGAGAGCTCAAAACTGATATCTTTGGAGCCAAGTAGTGAAGAAGGTGATAGTCTATCCTGCCAACTAAATTTAACTCTGGCATCTTGTCCATTGCAAGTCAACAGAAATTCATACTCAGCCAGATCACCCCAAATTGACTGTCAAGAAATTGGCAAATTGGCAGAATCAAGATTTTTTGCCAATGGTAAAGAATCTGATGGTGGTGTTTCCTCAAACCGAAATGTAGCTGCTGAGGCTACCAATTTAGCTTCATCACAGGAGGCTCCAAGTAACAACCAAGTTAACCCAGCTCCTCCAGACAGGGTGAATGATGTTTTCTGGGAACAATTTCTTACTGAAAGGCCAGGCTGTTCTGACAATGAAGAGGCAATATCCAACTACCGAGCAAACCCATATGATGAACAAGACGAAGGGCGGTCAGCTCGTGGAATCTCTAGAAACATTAAGAACATTGATCAACTCACCCTTTGAGTTGAGGATGCTGTCTTGGAGAACAGTTATACTTATTGTTATATGAATTTTTCATGACTAACATGATTTGAAACTTCACAGTTGACACCAAATTGTGACGCAAAGGGCTGAAACTATTCTGGCTTACTACCTGATGTCTCTTGTGAAAAATCTTAAATCCTTACCAGCTTTGGGAACTGATGGATACAATGTTAATTAACTGCTTGGCAGTGTTGTATATATTCAACATTTGATTGGCTTCCAAACGTATAACTGTAAACTTAAAAGCCTTGGTTATGGAGTTTTTCCTTCATGTTTGCGTAGAGAGCTATGCAGTAAGTATTTGCTGAATAGATCAACTTTGTTTTCCATTACATCATGGAAAGTTATGATGGAATTCCATCTAACAAAGCATGGAAACTCTTTTTCGGAACGCACATTGACAAGAGTTGTAATGGCATTACAACGGTTTATTTTCTCTTGCATGGTTTATTTTCTCTTGCACGAATTATATGTTGTCTTCAAATTATCTATTAGTTTCATAACTCTTGCTGGTTGAATATTTAGAGACAGCCAAGTCTCCCCTAGCTAAAAATTTCACCGTGAGTCACGGTGATTCACTAGTGATTTTAAAACTAATTCCATTTTACCTAATTTGAATTATAGAAATTACCAAATACACTCTAAACTAGAAATGCGTCTATTTCTGAGTAACCCAACCTTTAGTTTTTGAAGCTGTAATTGTCAGTCAGTTTAGTCTCCAATTTTACAAAATTTTCACTTGTTATAGATTTTATAAACTGATATTCACTTTAGTATTTTTTTTTGTACAAAATGATAGTGAAAAATGAAATGAAAAAGAACTGAAACGAATATTTTTACAAAATTGGAGACTAAAAAGATTTTGTAAAAATTGCTACTTATAATATCAAAGACTAGATGAGGGTATACTCATTTCTGGTCTGTCAAAATTAATATGTATGACGAGATTAGAAGCCTTATTTTTAGCAGAAAAATAAAAAATAATGACAGAATTAGCAGTAACAACTTCGCAAGATTAAAATTAGTTAAGGCAAAGCAATCTTTAGATCAAGAAGATAACACGTCTAGTAGTAGAACAAAATACCTATAAGAAAAAGACGACTTCTACATAGTAGAATTCGATAATGGCAGACAAGAATCTTTGACAAAATAAGTAGAATTCGAATAATGATAGACAAGAATCTTTGACAAAATAAATAAAGTATGGACAAAATAATGACAAACAAGAATATATGACAAAATAAATAAAGTAAACTATGGACGATGACAATAATAAAGGATAAATGAATCTTATCAAAATGAATCCAGCAATAGTAGCCTATGCACAATAATGGGGTGCAACATCTTATTAGCAAGAATCTTGTAATAGCTTATGAACAATAATTGAGGACAATAATGTATTTCATTTTTCAATAATATAATGATTGGAAGATTACTTTTTGTGTGTATAAATAAGCTTCTATCCCCCTCATTTAAGGCAAAGACAATTTGAGAGTGTTCTTATTCTTATGTACTTAGTGTGCCCTCATTTAAGGCAAAGACAATTTGAGAGTATTCTTATTCTTATGTACTTAGTGTGCCCTTGTGATCTAAGTGTTTTCTTAAATCTTGTAATTACTTTCGTGTGTTTTCAATAAAGTTTGAAGTTTTCAGATTATTTAAGAGCTATTTTTGTAAATATTCTTTACTTAGTTTCTCCATAATCTTTTCATCCTTACTTTCATTACTTTAAACATATATAAACATATATCATATTTAACAATGCCTTCAATCATCATCAAATTCATCTTGTTTTTTTTATCGATCCAAGAATCTTTCAAAGTAAGTTTGTTTTTGAAGTGCTTAAATAGTAGTGTACATTTGAACTTTATTGGGTTAAGAACACAAGTTGTGTTAAATTAAATCAAAAGCGAGTGCATTCTTATTTGTCTACTTTAGAAACAAATTCAATTTATGTCTTTTTTTTTTTTTGAAGGTCCAATTTATATGTCTTTATACATACATACTTAAGGAAAGATCCAGGAAAAACAAAATACATACTTAAAGGAAAAATTAATATTTTCGCCCTCTAAACCCAAGGTTGGTTTTGATTTCATCCTGTAACTTCTTTTTTTTCGTTCAAATTTAGTTTTTAACTTATTATTTCGTATCACGTTTGTCTTTTCGTTATTATGGTGTTAAATCTCATTGTTAGTTCACCGGAACATCGCTGAAAATTAGAATTTTTATAGAACAATGAACTAGGTTATCTTGGACTGTTTAATTCTATATGTATAGGTCATGAAACACAACAAAACTTTAAGGTGAAGGTTGCGCATTAATGGCAAAAAAATGATTCGATTAATCGTTGCCATAATATGGAGGTCTCAACTCTCAATTTTATAATTCTATCTATATACTACTTTCTCGAAAAAACGAGATGCATTTTTTTTTTTTGCAATCAATTGTTCTTATTTAAATTTCAGTTTTTGTCATGTGGTCAAGGGTTCGATTCTTAGTCCGTGCGTATGAAAAAATATCTGTTGAGAGAGATCATTCTCTTAAATAGATCTCCATATCTCGAGGGATTAGTGCTTGCTCTTGGCTGAGGATACCCCGGGTTCACAAAAAAAAAATCAGTTTTTGTAATTATATTCATAAAAACTAAAAAGAATTACTGATAAAAAAATATTCATAAAAAGAATTTTAATAAATGCTCCAATAAATAAAATGGAATATAATTCTCATAGAAGTATTTGTCCACGTTGCATTGCCTTAAGCTCATTTAATGCTTTCGTTTACGTAGGAAAAATTATGTTTTAAGTTCTCCTATTTTGTAAAATTCTTAGTCTTAGTCCTGTATTTTACCATGAAACATTTTGGTTCTGAACTTTTAAAAATATGTATTTTTAGTCCTACAGGATATACGTCATGTAGGAAACGGTGTTAATAATGTATGTCACTAAAAACACTTATTAAAAGGGATTAAGAAATATTTGCATATTATTTATTTAATTTGAAATACTCCCATCGCAGTTTTAACATTTTATTCACTTTAAAAAAAAATTCTTTTTTTTCTTCTACCTTTTGCACGAACACAGGAGAGAGTTGTACACAGAGTGTCCAATTTATGACTATCCACCCACTAAGCCTCTCACATTCACTTCCACAACGTTAACAACAAACTGAAAACAACACAGAACAATGTCCCAACCCAGATTCATTGTCATGACTTTCCCATGTCTGGCACTTGTTCTTCTGCTTCACACCCTTCTCCCAATCTGCAATGGCCTATCAGTTGTGGACCTCAATTTGAGTGAAACTGATGTGGTGACCAAAAGGGTTTGCACCAAAAGCATTGGAGAGTGTTTGGCAGAGCCAGAAATGGACTCAGAGACCAATAGGAGAGTTCTGGAAGGTGTGCATCACAAGTACATTAGCTATGAGACACTGAAGAGGGACATGGTTCCATGTGATAGAGCAGGAGCTTCTTACTACAATTGTCATGCAAGACCAGCAAATCCTTATAATAGGGGCTGTGAGGTCATTACTGGATGTGCAAGAGGTGTTCAAGGCATCAAAACTTGATAGTTACAGTCCAATTGAATGGATGAAGGAAGCTAGGAAAGTGCCCCAAGTGGCTGTATGTTATTCTTAATTCTTTCCTTTTTCCATCTAATCCTGTTTTGTTTCATTTATGAGCTTTCCTCTGTAGCTATGGTCATTGTTTTTATACTTCTCAAATGCTTTTTATTTACTTTCTTTGTAACATATGGTATGACTAACTTAATAATGAAAATGGCTAACTTTTGTTTTTGAGAACATACCACTGCAACTTGACATATTCTTTGAGATTTTGATGCCTGTTTGTTACAAAATCTGTTTATTGTAGAGTTTAGTTACCAATCGCAAGGTATGGGATTTCAGTCCCACATAGGAAAGATGAAATTCTAGTGTGGAGTTTATAAAGTCTTGGACTCTACTCACAATCGCAACTTTTTGTGGTGTGGTTCTCCCAAGCTTCTTTTGATGTTGCAAAAGTTAACTACTTTGAAAATCTTGATAATTTTCTGAGGAATATTTTCCCAAAAGCTATGTTTATTTTCTAATTCCTATTATGTTTTCTGCAAGAATTTTGTCATACTGCTATGTTCCATATGTTAAGATGAATATGTGGTCATACAATAAAAGACAAGATACAAAAATAATTCTATAGAGATTGATGTAACATTGATTGAGAAAAAAATAATAGAAAATGGATTAAGGTGGTATCGATATGTGCAAAGAAGGCTCCAAGAAGTTGGAGGAAGTGGACCTCATAGTAAATAATATTGCTGAAACTTTAGTCATTAACCAAGTCGAATAACAACATTGTGTGATCTATCTAGCCAACCTCATCTAGTAGGATAAGGCTTTGTTATTGTTGTATTCAACTACTTGAGGCATTGGAACAAAATGACTATATTTTGTTGGCTTTCTCTTTTGATTTCAGTCTGATTTCACAGGAAATGATTCATACAGATCACCCAACCTGAGCATTCGTATCTTGATTATTATGTAACGGGTCAAAATTTTAAATGAGGCTCCTCACATCGAGTCCAATCCCCTTCTGCACCTTCATGGCTATTGGGATTTCTGGGGAAAAGAAGCTGATTTCCTCACATATGGTATGGAGAAAATAGGAAATAAGAAAAAAATAAATACAAAATGCAGACATGTGTTTAAAATCAATCTCATCTTGGTTTTAAACACATGGTTTCCATAGAAAGGACACATTCTCTAAGATTAGGTTGGTTATGAAAAGGGGAACATAGTTTCCATTTTATGTTAGTAAAAGTCTGCCAGAAATGATAGTTTCTTGTGCCAAAGTTCAAAAGTGGGAGATATTTTCAGCAAGTTCTAGGAATTATTCACTTTTTATTATGAACTCTCTCTTCCTTGCGTTATGTTTGGTTATTCTCTTGTTAAGTTTACGAGATCTTCATCAAATTTACTAGGATCAGTCTAGTGTGGGAGATTTGAATAGTATTTATGAGGTTTAAGGTTTTTTTCTTCTTATAAAATAAGATATTCTCATAGTCAGAAGTCATGTGATTAATTCTCCAAAGAAATAAAGTACTACCTCCGGTCTTATATATAAGAAACAAATACCTAATTCATCAATACCAATAAAAGTGGTTAGATTAGTTAATTTGTCATAAATTTTAATTTTATTCCAAGACTACCCATGACATTAAATGATTTTGCATCCACTTTTATAGGAAAATGAGTGTCTATCATTAATAGACCTCATCATTAATTAGGGATAAAAAGGAAATTTAGCAATAAACACACTTAAAATAGTCTTATATTTCTTATAATTAGGACCAAGAAAAGGTTGTCTTTTGTTTCTTATATATAGGACCGGAGGTAGTATCACTTAAGGAGCAACTCCTCTCCTTACAGCTATTGCTCTATAGGACTAACATATTACATATAATGTGGTCTTATCCTCCATAGCAATAACAATGAGAGTGGTATTTGCAAGAAAATATTTCGTGTGGTATTATGGTATTACAGTAATGATGTGCGTGGGGAGAGGGGGGAGTTGGTTAGGAAAAATATCATAATATGATAGTGAAATGTGCTGAACATATGAACAATGAAGCATGTGTGACAACAACCCAGGTTGGCATATGCTAAAATGTTTCATTGTGTGCTGCGTTGCACTAATTAGCAACATATCAGATATAATAATTAACAAGAGATGACAAGCACTAATTAGACCACATGGTTTCAATTTTGTTTCTCTTGGCAAAGCCTTCATATTGCAAAGTCAGTCAATAGCCATGTGCCCATGTCAAACTTAAAAAACTGAGCTATGTTTGGCTGGAGAGATTTGTGAAGCTTGACAAAATGGCCTCTGATAGCAATTTTGATGTTTGTTGAGCACTAGACATATCCAAGCATGCTATGCTATAGATAATGGTAGGCCACTTTCAACAACAACTATCCAAATGAGCATTTATGCATTGGTGCCCTTAGGGGATCCACAGTCCATACTCAAGGGCACTTGTGGGCATCATCTTTTATAGTATCAGTATGGAAAGAGGACCCAATTTACCTACCCTGCCCACCTCATTCTTTTTCAACAAAAAAAAAAAAAAAAAGAAGATAAATCATACTAAGTTGCTAAAATATAATCCTATGCAAAGAAACAATCAGTAGAGGGGAAATAAATCATTTTCCTCTCTTTACTCATTTTTTGTCATTTTTATTTAATTAAATGAAGATTTTTATTGGAAAATATGATCACATATGCATTAACTGATTCACTTTTCCTATCTGAATTTAGATGATTATATATGTAAATCAGCACTCTTTTCTATTATAAGAGTTACCTTTGATACTTTCATACATGAAACACAGATTTCCCTTTCCGTGACACAGCATTTTAAGCAGTTGAATGACAGGCATATAATTTTTTTTTGTTCATATTATATAAACCCTTAAGTAAAATTTGTGATATTTCAAAACTTATATTAATTTGATACAAATCTATTGCTACTATCTATAAGCCAGTGCTCCTCTGACAGATAATGAGGTGAGAAACTATTTTCTACACTGTAGCTTTTTCTTGTTATTATCCACACCAGCAAGTGTTTCACTGTTTCGGCAGGCAAAGGGGGTCTATGTGAGGCTTTTAGAGCATCCACAATGGCAATCACATACAATGGATCTTAAGTTACTTTTTGTGGATCCCATGTTATCACATCATCTTTAAGAACTCTACAAACTTTTTACTCCAATGGTAAATTCATTAATAGCTTAAATTGGATCCCACATGTTATTCTACATGTTTATAATTTTATTATATATTTTTGAGAAAAATGACTATGCACTGACAGTGTAAAATAGTTTTATACTGTCATCCAATTACAACCCACTATGTATGATAAGTTTGTTGACTTTTAAAAAATTATCTTAAAAGTTATACCAACGGTGATTTGTGATTGGATGACTGTGTAAAACAGTTTTACACTGTCAGTGTATCACCATTAAACTCTATATTTTTACTTAAAATAATAATTGATTTGTAATTTAATTTCCAAATAATAAATATGCCAAAAAATATATATTCTAGAAGCATAATTTGTTTATTTGAAAATTAATAAATTAAAAATAAAAGAAATACATCTCTTTCGTGTTGTCTCACCGCAGCCCACAAGCATAACAAATAAAATTATTTTTTTATTTGTTAAGAACCCGTTCGTCATGAAGAACCGATCATCCACCTGGCGATCGCATGTGCGCACTCCAGCAGTCGAACCGCATAAAGATGGGATCGTTGGATGACAAACCGTGCGACGATCCAGCGATAAAGATGCTCTTAGAATGAAAGTTTTTTGGGCTTAACATGACATATAAAACATGATGATATTTAAGTAGGGCTTGAAGACACTCTCACCTTTATTGGGCCATAAACCTCCAAAAAGCCTCTGTCTAAACCTTTGTGACTTTTCAGTATCCTGAAACAATTTGAATTTTCAAATTTTCTCTTTTCTTTACGAGGTCATCAAAGCTAACAAATTCCTAGAAGAGGGTGCATAAAACTCAACCCTGTTTGCTCTGTTTTTGCCCTTTCTATTATTCCTCTTTAATGATGCAAGTGATGATTTAGCCTCCAGATTCCATGGTGATTATAAAAGTGTAACGTTATTTAAACTTGTCTTCGAATGCTAAAAAAAATTGTAACTTCTTTATAAAACTCAAGTCACACGAGTAAATAGTGAGAAGTTTCTGTACTGATCATCTTTCAAGATCTTCTAATAATCTTTTCCTGATCAGAAGCTCTTTCATATAGTTTTGATGTAGTTAATTGGTGATGTTATATTACCCGAATAAGTTCTAGTCTTTCTTCCTATTGTAGTAAAAAAATGTTATTCAAAATTGATTCCAGGTTAAGAAAAAAAGTCATTTACATGATAAATTTCTTTAAACTAAGGTCTCTTACAAGTTGTAAAAAATTTGATTTTCTTATATAGAGTTCCAAGTTCGAACGTTGTGAACAAAAAAAATAAACATGGGAAAACTTTCTCACCTTAAACGTTTCGTGCTTGGGTAAGATTAATTGAATCTTAAAGTAATGTTTGCTTATTGAATGTTAAATCCCTAAAAAACTTAAACGAGTTTAAGATTTAGAAAAATAAAATAAAATGCATCAAGTATTTGAAATTAATATAATCCAACCAAACCTACCACGAGATGAGATGAGCTAGTATTTGAAACTCTTGTCCGTGAAATGGTATTTACGGTCAAATTTAATGCCTAAACTGTAAACTGAATATTAATTTTGTATTACATCGTCTATATTCTATTGTTGCTTGCTTAGTGCTTCTCCATAGTGATTGAGTGTCATGCGTTAGATTTTCTTAACTAAAGACATCATGTGAATCCAACTGAATGATGATTCTAGGAAAACCACTATCTCAAACAATAATTAGAGCGAGCCAAATGACAGATACTCCATATTTCATGTTTTCTGTATTGACATTAAATAGTGCCACAACAACATCACTTTCGCATAAATTTATTATTTATTAATACTATACAAAGAAGTATGTGAGGCCACACCTTCGGCAATAGAGAATTGATATCATAGTTTTAAGGTTTGTCTACCACGTTTAACACACCTACCACCCGCAACCCACCAATTTTGGACTTGTATAGTAATGGGATTGATATTTGATAACCTACTCTGTTTTGTCCTTCCTATTATTTATTGAGGATTGGGGACTAAGCAAGATACGACCCTTTTACTTTTCTAGATCCACTTCTCATCCCTTTGTGTGTGTGTTTTTTGTCTTTTCATTGTATAGTCAATCATTATTAATATCGATGTTCTTCATGTTTATGTTCACGTCAGATTAGCTTATTCGAGATTCTTAATAAAAGAATTAGGGAAAATATCATGAATCTTTTATCAAATTTAGAATATTGACAAATGAACCGCTAATTTTTATTTTATTTTATTTGTTATGACGTTTTTGGAAACATCTCAATAGTCACTTGTTACTCAATCAAACTTTACTACCACTCTCATACTTGGTTTTTGTTTTTCCTTTTTTCAAACCACATACTTTGACAAATGGACTCTGAGGCTGCGCATAAAAATATAATTGGCATATTCGACATGCAAATTGGGTGATTGGCCTCTAGTCCTTTTCCAGATCAGTATATTGAGAAGTTCAGGCACGACTTCAGGCAAGGGTTGTGTCTGACTCTGACAGGTACATAAAATTTATAAAGGATCCATTCAGTGACACCGCTGCAATTAATGGCATTGCAAGACTAATCAACGAAGATGGGTACAAAAATTACTCCCTCCCTTCCTTCCTTTTTAGGTGTAGAATTTTTGTAGAAAATTTGTGTTTAAATATATGTCATTTTTTAAATTCAAGATACTAACATTTATTATTATTTCTTGTTAATTATATCCTTACTTTTCACTTACTTTTAATTAATTTACATATTTATCATGAAAGTGAAAATAAAAAACTATTGGTATGCATTCTTTTGTAAAGTCAAAATGAAAAAAAGGTACAATAAAAAACTTTATATCTATTTTATTAAAAGCAAAAAAAGTTTTTTTTTCTTTGTTACAAAACGAGAAAGCTTATTATATTTATTGATTTATATATAAAAATGTTAAAAGACACTTAAAAAAGAATGGAAGTAGTAGTAAAGTACTTGTTCCTTCTCCTCTTAGGCTCAACTCGGGAGTTATGATTCATATGACTTTGAGCTTATATTTTAGTCGCCTTTAAACTTGAGCTATAATTCATATGATCCAAGGTCAATCTATCACATGTAACTATTCTCTTCATAATGATTCTTAAGTATCTAATAATCACTCATTACAACCTTTAAATGATAACATGATGATCAATCCACCCCCTTCAATCTATAAGGGCAACTCCATTGGGAGTTACTCTTTTACTTTATTTCAAACTAGTAGTGAGACCTATGTATTATACGGTTTTTAAAAAAATAAAAAAGGAAGAGAGAGCAAAAAAGTGAGTAAAATAAAATAAAAAAAAAACTTGAAAAACTATTCAGTCAACACATGATGACGACTGAACAATTTTTATAATACTATTGTTTAGTAACTCATGTAGTAAGACTAAAAAATTAATGGGTTGCTCACCCAAGTAAGTGCTTTACTACTTTTGGGTGCCACTTGTATATGAAATGCTTAAAATTAAATTGTGGAGTCCATTTAAACAACTTTGTAGAGTTGTTAGGCTTGGGAAAAAAAAATATTTCAGTTGCTTAAAATAATAAAGTAATATGATATTATAAAAGAATATAAAATATTATAAAATTTTATATGTAGCAACTTTAACGAGTTATATTGTTAGAGTCTTGCTAATAAGTATCCTTAAGACATTAGTAAAGGAATTAAAAGGGAGAAATTTTTATTAGTAATTATATCGAATTGCATTTCAATAAAATACTTTTTTTTTTTACTTCTTTAACTAGTACGTTAAAGGAACTTATTAGCATTTTCCTTATTGTTAAAAGATGCCTAATTTGCCAATGACCATTATAGGATAGGATGTCCAATCAGATATTAAACCTGGTTACTAAAGGGCATTTATTTAAGCCACCTCCCTTTTTTCCTGGTACACCTCATTAAAATTTTTTAAGACTATTTTACCCTTTTTCCTTGTATATAGTATTACGGATTCATCAATCCGTAATTATATAAAATACATTACGGATTGTATAATCCGTAATTGTATAAAATATTACGGATTATACAATCCGTAATACTATTAATGCAATTACGGATTATCCGATCCGTATATAATCCATAAATGAATATTTATTGTATGCTACGGATTGTCTAATCCGTAAGCCTTTCCGCGGGGTTGTATATAAAGCTACGAATTGTCTAATCCGTAACCCCTCTCGTCTAATGCCTTTTTTTTTTTGGGGGGGGGGGGGGGTTGTTACGGATTGTCTAATCCGTTTGTTTTTGGGGGGGGGGGGGGGCGTCTTTTGGGCGGGCGGGGGGGGCGTCGTTTGTGTGGGGGGGGGGGGGGGGGGGGTTTGTGGGGGGTGGGGGGGGGATACGGATTTTTTTTTTTGGGGGTTACTTTTTTATGCATTACGGATTGCTCAATCCGTAATGCATAAAAATGTATTACGGATTGCACAATCCGTAATATAAATGTGTTACGGATTGTGCAATCCGTAATACATTTTTATGCATTACAGATTGCTCAATCCGTAATGCATAAAAATGTATTACGGATTAAACAATCCGTAATACAAATGTATTACGGATTGTTCAATCCGTAATAATCAAACCATAACTTTGAATTTTGTATTCGAAAGGTAAAAAGGTTATGTTGGCTACGCAGAGAAGCAAGTGAAAGGATTAATGGAGACAGTGAGAAGGTGCGATGCAGTGAAGAGGAAGATGGAGAGAAGAAGAGAGTGAACGTGGAGAGAAGGGTAAGTTGAGAATTTTATAAGTCTTGGAGGTGCACCAAGCAAAAAATGGGGTGCCTTAAGTAATGCCCTTACTAAAGATATTGAAGGACACAATAAAAATAGTTCACCCACAGAGAGAAGAGAACCTATTAATGTTCTAGCAACGAATTAATTTTTGACAACTCTTTACCCACAGCATCCAAGACGTTACGTTAGGATATTCAAATTCTTCAATGCGTCAATGAAGAGCTTTTGTACTCATTTTTTCACGCACATCTTAAAAAAACAGAATAATCAAATACAGAATCTTGTAAAAATTGATGTGAAACAAGGATGCTGAGCCTAACTTGGATTATTGCACCTGCTAAAATTCACAGTTATCTAGCAAAATAGTATAGGGAAATTTTTATTCCTTAGTTGCTTTTGTCTTTCTCCCTTCCTTTTTTATCGGCACCCAAGAAAACAAACCAGCTTGGATTTTTGCATCACCTGGAGTAGTTAAAAATGCTTGGATTTTTTAGCTATTCGCCTATTCTCGTTAAACATCCTTCACATTAACTCAAATATTACTAGTGAATATTTGACAAATAGCAAATAATCAATCAATGTGTGTATATTCAGTTAACAAAGAACTTGATTCTACTTAGGGGAGAGCTTTACCCCTCAAGTTAATTCACCATATAGCTCAAATCGGATTAATAGGAACTTAAAAGTCTCATAAAAAATTGCAAAATAACGTTTGAACTCATAACAACGGGTGCAAAACTAGGGTTATCAATAAAATTAAAAAATAGACAAAAATTCAATTGAAATTCTTTAAAAAATAAGTTCACATAATAATAATTACTTTTTTTCGGTCAACACATAATAAAATTCCCCTTTATAGCCTTTTTCCTAATATTGCACAAGCACCAAATAATACACGATGCGTTCTTGATACTGGATGATGTATGGGTGAGAAAAACTTCTCTTTTCATTTTTTTTCTTATTTTCTTTCGATATATGAAAAGGTGGACAGAAACACAATTTTTTAGTTATAAAGCAAAATGCACACATCCCCCAAACAAAACCAGCCTTATTCAACCCAAATTGGTTTCATATCACAGAAACCAACAGGATGCCTTGCTCCTTACCCGTCCCACCCACTCGAAAAAAAGTTCTACGAAAACACAAAAAAAACTACAATTCTTCTACCACAAAAAGTCTAACAAGAAGAATCCAAAAAAGATGAAACAATCATCAAGCCGGTTCATAAAACAGTTTTGCCTTTTCCTCATTCTCCACCATTGATCATCTCAATCTTAGTACCTGTAGTGAGCAGGCTTGTATGGACCCTCAACAGGCACACTGATGTAATCAGCCTGAGCCTGGCTAAGCTTAGTGAGCTTAGCTCCAAGCTTGCCAAGGTGAAGTGCAGCCACCTTCTCATCAAGGTGCTTGGGCAAAACATAAACCTTCTTCTCATACTTGCCGGTACTCTTCTCCTTCCACAACTCAAGCTGAGCAATGACCTGGTTGGTGAAGGAGCAGGACATCACAAAACTGGGGTGTCCTGTGGCGCATCCCAAGTTCATCAAACGACCCTCGGCCAAGACAATGATGCCGGTGTTGGTCTCAGGGAAGACCCATCTGTCAGTCTGGGGCTTGATGGTGATGCGCTTCACACCGGGGTAGTTCTCCAACCCAAGCATGTCAATCTCATTGTCGAAGTGACCAATGTTGCAAACAATGGCATTGTTCTTCATTTTCCTCATGTGGTCAACCATGATGATGTCCTTGTTACCAGTGGTGGTGACAAAGATATCAGCCTCAGAAACAACATCCTCCAAGGTCAGAACCTGAAGGCCTTCCATGAGAGCCTGAAGGGCACAAATGGGATCAATCTCAGTCACAATGACACGAGCCCCAGCTTGCTTCAATGCAGCAGCACAACCCTTGCCAACATCACCATATCCAGCCACAACAGCCACCTTTCCAGCAATCATAACATCAGTAGCCCTCATCAGACCATCAGGGAGAGAGTGACGGCACCCATACAAGTTGTCGAACTGTCACAAACCACAGATCAAAAGGTTAAACAAACAAAACACAACCAATAAAGCAAAATCCAATTATAATCAACCAGATCCACAAAACCCAATGACCCACTTCCTGCTTTCAAGAAACTAATCAATAACCACCTCATCATGAAAAGCTCAGTTTGGATCCACGTTTGCAAAATTAATTTTGAATGAAGTTGATTTCAGTCAAAATTGATTTTGAAATGATTTTATTCGAAAACCAAATTAGTGCTAAAATTCAGTATAAATTTTTTTATCCAATGCAAAAGTTACTTAAAAAGTAGCTTCAAATCAAAATGTGCACTCAGAATCAATCCCTTATCTAGTGGAATCAAACATGTGAACATTTAGCTAAAGTCACGTTAGTAAGCTACTTACTATGCTCTGACGTTCCGACACAAATCCAAAGACACTAAAAAAAACACCCAATACCGATCCAAACTTGTTTGAGGACATCAGTCAAACAGTTTCCAGATTCAAAAAAACCCTTTTACCAATGCCACAAAACCCATTAAAAAGCGACAGATCTGAACCCAACCCAGCATTTAAACACATAAAAAGCACCAGATCTGGCAGAAAAAGAGACATTACCTTGCTCTTGGTGACAGAGTCATTGACATTAATAGCAGCGAAGAGAAGAGTCCCATTAGCCTGCATCTGATAGAGCCTCTTAACACCAGTGGTGGTCTCCTCAGAAACCCCAACGAGACGCTCCTTCATCTTGCGGTACCTGGTGGGATCGGTCTTCAACCCATCTCTGATGATGGTAAGCACGATCTGGAACTCAGCGTTGTCGGTGGAGTTGGGGTCGGGGAGTTGCCCGGTTTTCTCGTAGAGCTCCTCGGCCTTGACGCCCTCGTGGATGAGGAGGGTGGCGTCGCCGCCGTCGTCGACGATGAGGTCGGGGCCGCCGCCGGGGCCCCAGTCGAGGGCGCGCTCGGTGCACCACCAGTACTCCTGGAGGGTCTCGCCCTTCCAGGCGAAGACGGCGGCGCTATCACGGGCGATGGCGGCGGCGGCGTGGTCCTGGGTGGAGAAGATGTTGCAGGAGCACCAGCGGACCTCGGCGCCGAGGGCGGTGAGGGTCTCGATGAGGACGGCGGTCTGGATGGTCATGTGGAGGGGACCCCGTGATGCGGGCCCCCTTGAAGGGCTGAGATGGGCCGAACTCGGCCCGGCAGGCCATCAGGCCCGGCATCTCGACCTCGGCCAGCTCGATCTCGAGGCGCCCGAAGTCGGCCTGGGAGAGGTCCTTGACCTTGTACTCGCGCCCGCTCGTGGTTTTCTCCACCAACAAAGCCATGGTTATGGTGGTGGTGGGTGAGTTACACGCGCAGGGAGAGAGTTTAAAGAAGAAGAAGAAGAGTGAAGAGAGTGAGAAGGAGCAAGTGACGAAGAGGTAATGAGGGAGTGTGTGTATAAATAAGGGTTGGGGGTGGGAGTTGGTGAGGTGGACTAGATCTGGTTTTTTTTGTTGCTAATGCTAACTTATTTGGGTGCCCTGTTTTCGGCCAACGATTTGCCTTTTACCTTACCTGACCTCCTTTAAATTTTCACACACATTCTCAATCCTTTCATATTATCATTAAACTCTTTCTTTTTCCTTTTCCTTTTTTTTTTCTTCTTTCACATCGTTATTATATTTATATGACTTTTTTAAAGTTCTCTTCTTAAATTGAGAGTATATGCACCCAAAAGGGTGTTAAACGATCATAAACTAAATGAAGATTGAGGAGATGCGTAAAATACAATTATAATTGTTAACTAATTGAGATTGGGATCAAATATATATTTTTAAATTGTGTAAATATATATATATATATATATATATATATATATATATATATATATATAGTTATTGTGATAGCTATTCATTTTCAAACTCAAGCAAACGTATACTTGCTCTACCATGCAATGGAATTTGGACTAGTATTAAAACACTTATAGAATGATTCACATTCACCCTAAAAAATACAAAAGAGGAAAAATCTTCACCATCATTTGATTTAAATAAAAAGTAAAATGATACTCCCTCCGGTCCTTTTTATAAGAAACAAATAACTAAATCATCAAGACCAATAAAAATAGTTAAGTTAGTTAGTTATAATTAATAATGCCATAAATTTTAATTTTATTCCAAAAATACCCCTTAAATTGATTGGTTTAAGTAGTGGTTACATTAATGGCATTGTACCTCCACCAATAAGTGTAACTTGTATCGTTAATAGACCAATAAATGCATGAGAAATGAGTAGGTGTCTCATTAATGGATTTCACAAGCTGAAGGGTAAAAAAGAAAACTAGTAATTAATACATCTTAAAGTGGATCTATGTTTCTTATAATTATGACCAAAAAAGAACATTATTTTGTTTCTTATAAAAAGGACCGGAGGGAGTATTTACTTTGTATTTAAGCAAATCAATAATTTAAAAAACTCAAAGGGTTGACGCAATAGTGTAAGGTTCCGCTGCGTTCACATAAGGAAAAACGATCTATTTAACAAGAGAACTCGTATTCGATTTCCTTCGTATGCAAAATTCCTCTTGGGCCAACGACAACCATGCACCGCGAGTGGGATTAATGTTTGATGCAGTGGGTTGAAGGACACTCGTGGTCTCTAACTCAGGAAAAAAAATCAATAATTTAAAAGATTGCATTGTGATATAATTTAAATGAATGAGAACTAATTAGTAATTACTAACTACAAAGCGTTGTGATTAAAAAAAAAACTACAAAACGTTATTTGCAATATATATATATATATATCAAATTATATCGGTGTAACTTAAACAGCTATTACATCATTCAATAACTTTCAATTATATGATATTTTCTTATATATATATATGTGTGTATTTTAGAAGAATACTTGTTCAATATTTTAAATCATCTTAAATGAAACTTTAGGATGAAATGATTATCTTCATTCGATGGTTATATAATAATGTGAAAGGAAAATAATAGGGTCTGTGTAACGTTAAAGATCTAAAGTTAATTCTTATTCTTGTTTTATAGATACATGATTAATTCTTTTCAAAGAAATTTTTTGACGTCTAAAGACTAGTTAAGTACTTACAATCAAGTAAACTTATTTACAATTTAGGCCTAGTAATCTTCTTAGTGTTCTATAACTCTAATATGTCATTAGCGCATGTTTGGTAATATTAGGGTGCCTTCCTATCTACCATTTTAT
This sequence comes from Pueraria montana var. lobata, assembly GCA_026413185.1. Lineage (NCBI taxonomy): Eukaryota > Viridiplantae > Streptophyta > Magnoliopsida > Fabales > Fabaceae > Pueraria > Pueraria montana. The sequence goes on along the minus strand of CM048648.1, from coordinate 19,526,885 downwards.
ACATAAAAAAATATAATAAATGGTCAATTTAATCCCTGAATTTGTATCACACTATCATTTTAATCCTAAAAACTAAGGAAAATTCAAATAAGTCCTAAAAATTTGTAGGGTTTCATTTAAGTCCCCAAAATTAACCACATTTTCTCATTTTGGTTCCTAAACTTATGTTATTATTATTATTATCACTTAAGTCCCCGAACTAGGGACCAAAATGAGAAAAAAATTAATTTCAGGGACTTAAATGAAATCCCAAAATGTTTCAAGGACTTATTTGAGTTATCCTTAATTTCAAAGATTAAAATGACAACGAAGTACAAATTCAGAGACTAAATTTACCATTTACTCAAGACAATAGTGTGAAGGGAATTGAAAGTTCAATTAAGTAAGTCAACACCCGTTGATGAATTTTTATAATAAGAATAATATATTTTGAACTAATTGCTACAAAGAGTTTCTTCAGTGATATATCTCTAGTCGTCATTAACGATGATCTTCTATGTACATCAAAGGAGTATACCTACAAAGACTTCGACACTCAAGTCAATGTTCGATAAAGTAATGGTATTATATGCAGGAATTATGTATTGATGGGCTAGTTATAAGGAATTAGATAACATGTTTAGTGACTCTTCATCATCACCTTCTTATGTCTATTCAAAAGATTAATTACGAATTATGTTAAGTTTCTTTCATAAGCAATGTCTATGCCTATGATAGTGGTAGTTAAGTGATTTAAGAGGATCAATGCCAAGTGGTCATTGATATGAGGATTGACGTCTGTAGCGGTGAATTGTGTGTGGTCAACGTTAGAATAATAAATCAATCGCGGTTGATTAAAGAGTGAAATTACTTTGACCTGATATACTTACAGAACAAATATTATTTGATGATAATAAAAATATTGTAGTAATTAATAAAGTTTAACACATTTAATAACTATTTAAGTTTCTTAAATATGTTGATAAAAGTTGAATTCCTAATTATGCATTTGGAATCTAGTTTGTTATAAAATGTTCTAAAAACTTTCATTCATTAGTATATATTTTTTTATCTTGGGTTAGAGACCACGGCTGTCTCCCAACTTACTGGGTCAGAGACTAATCCTGTTTGCGGTGCATGGTCTGGCCCAAGCAAATTTTGTACATAGAGAGAATCGAACATAGATTCTCCCGCTAAATAGATGCTCCTGAGCGCAACGGGCCTTACACTACTATGTCAACCCTTTGGTTACATGCATTAGTATATATATACCAATAGAGAAATATATATTTTTTTTAAAAGAGAAATATACAAGTTAATTAAAAAAAATAATCTCAACATTATTACAATATTCGAAAACCTAATCTTGCAATAACATTTATATGGCTTAATTACAATTTTTACCCTAAATTTTTTACTTTTTGGTGAATTTTACTCTCAACAAATTAATTTGACGGATTTTACCCGTAACTTTTTTAAAAAGTTACAAATTTTACCTTCCACTGTTTTGCTGACATAAGCTTAAAAAGTAGGGATAAAATTCACCAAAAAAATAAAAAGTCAATGGTAAAATTCACCAAAAAGCAAAAATTTAGGAGTAAAATTTGTCAAAAAATAAAAAGTTGAGGAGTAAAAAGTATAATTATTTTAGCATGTCACGTTAGCAAAATGGTAGAAGGTAAAATTTGTAACTTTTTAAAAAAGTTGGAGGTAAAATGCACAAAATTAATTTGTTAGGAGTAAAATTCGTCAAAAAATAAAAATTTTGGGGTAAAAATAACAATTAAGCCTATTTCTATAAACGCTGTTCAAAGATTAAAAAAAGTTATAAAGTTAAATATTGTATAAGTTATATTAATCTCTTCATTCTCTTAAAAAAAATATTAATATCTTGATATCTGCATTTAAAGTTTTCTTTAAATTTTTTTAAAAAAATTATTGGATAATTGGAGCTTTGTTAGGTAGATTAACATACAAGAAAAGAGTTTTGTAAAAGTAGAACTTGTGATTACGTGATTTATTAGACAATTCATTTTCCTCTCAATCAGGTAATTTTGTGTAGACAAGTAACACTTGCCATTGACGGAGGGAGGTGCGGACGGGAAAAAGTCTTACTAATAAGTTGCTATGTAACTGTATTTAAAATAAATCCATCATTGATGGAGTGGGTAAAGTTAACGGGTTTAGTTAAAGTGGAGTTGAAAATGCATGAGGTACCAATGAGAAAGTCTTCTTTATCTGTTGCAGTAGGTTAGTTATTAGTTTTTAACCTGCTGTAGCATGTTAGCCATTAAGAAAAAAAAAATTATTTTAAAATAAAATTATATAAAATTATTATAATAAAAATTTTCTTTTTTTTAAAAAAAAAAGTAGGAACCACCGGTGGTATTTGAACAAATTACCTATTATATAAAATTATTATAATAAAAATTAGAATAAAATTTTTTTCATTTTTTTAAAAACGTAGGAACCACCTGTGGTACTTGAACAAATTACCTATTATATAAAATTATTATAATAAAAATTAGAATAATTTTTTTTTTATTTTTAAAAAAGTAGGAATCACATGTTGTACTTGAACAAATTACTTACTATAATAGATTGGTTAATCGGGAGAAAAAAATCATTTTTTTATTAAATGAAATTATATAAAAATTATTAAAAAATATATTTTTTATTTTTTTCTCCCGGTAGAGCATAAGAGAAATAAAAAAATGATTTTTTTTCTCCCGGTGATTCTCACTTTTTTAAAAAAAAGAGAACATTTTTATTCTAATTTTTATTATAATAATTTTATATAGTAAATAATTTGTTCAAATACCACCGGTGGTTCCTACTTTTAAAAAAAAAAATTATTACAATAATTTTATATAATTTCATTTTTTAAATAATTAGACTTTCTCACCGATAACTCATGCATTTTCAACTCCACTTTAGTCAAATCCAAGTTCACGACATCGATCATTGACAGATTTTTTATTGAGATTTTTTTCTTTTCATTCTAATGTTCACCGTGCGATTGTGACCACAAATGAAAGAAAGAGTATAGAGAATAATTATTTGGGATTTCAATCAATTTCTAAACATGTGGCACTTTGTTTCTTGGCCTACAACGTAGAAAGGAAGAGCTGATGGTTGTTCCATAGCCACTAAAGTTAGAATTTGTAGTACCCATGTCTTTTGGCACTGTATGTGACTCAGCGAGTTGCGCTGGATAGGTTACACTCCGTTGAATTTATTTTTTTTAGATTAAATTATTAATTTAGTCTTCTAAAACTCATTTGACATTAATTTTGTCTTACAATTTTTTTGTGATATCAAGCAAGTTTCTCTAAATATTATAAAACACAGAATATTTATATTTCAATCTTCAATGTTTTTATTTGACATTATAAATATTTAAAGAATGGAATAAATGTTAATCAAGTTAACATAAAAAAATAAAATAAAAAAAATACATAGCATGCAACATATAGGTATCAAATCTATGTTATAAAATGTTTATTAGATAGAGAAAAATTATTTGTTAAAAGTTTGATAATTATGCTATGTTTGGATGTTTAATGATGGGTAAAATATAATGCCACAAAAGTAACATATGTAAAATAAAAAATTGAGTTTAATTTTTACGTATTGTCGGTATAGAAAGTTTTATGCATATAAAAAAAGTGTAAATTTTTTTATACTATTAACTAATTAAAATCATGATAGATATAACTTTTAACATAATTAATTTAAAAATTAACAAATTTATTATACATGATAATTTATGGCTAAATGATAATGTAAAAACTCTTTACACTATTAGTAGATAGACTATTAACACATAAAATTTTAATACCATTGCTGAAATATATTATAATGGAATTAATAAAGAGAAAATTTTGTTTTATTGCTTAGGTTGTGGAGTACAATAAATTAGTTTCGTTCATCCTAATGGGCAGAGAAAAAACAGAGGTAATATATTATATGAAATAAATGTTCTCCATTGCATTTCATATTATTTTAAACTATTCAAATAATAACAACTAATGTTCATTTAATTTCACTCTAGAAGAGTGTTAAGAATATATTTTCTAACATATTCTTTTTAACATGCATTCTTTTATTGATTACAATTGATTGATTGAAAAATGCAAAATCAGAAAAGAAGTTTATTAATTAAGACACAAAACAGAGGTAATATATTATATGAAATAAATGTTCTCCATTGCATTTCATATTATTTTAAACTATTCAAATAATAACAACTAATGTTCATTTAATTTCACTCTAGAAGAGTGTTAAGAATATATTTTCTAACATATTCTTTTTAACATGCATTCTTTTATTGATTACAATTGATTGATTGAAAAATGCAAAATCAGAAAAGAAGTTTATTAATTAAGACACAAAACTTACAAATTTTTGTGATTTCTAATCATTTGAACTAATGAGAGGAAATTTGTTCAAAATAATGTGTTTGATAAAATATTCCTAACATTTTCCTTTCACTCTATTTTACATTCATTTCATCAAGCCCAATATCTTTCACAAATTTTATTTTCTCAAACTTATTGAAGACCTTTATTTTCATTTTGATATCCTCTATATAATAACTCATATTGTAAAAAAAAATATATGACATTTTTTTATTTATAAATAACCCGTGAAAAATATAGGTTTAACAATTAGTTAATTATTATATAAATAAGTTTTTTTATATTTGAATATGTTAGTAAAAAGTAATTTTAATATATCTTATTCCAGTAAAATTATCAATTACTTTTTATAATAAAATTATACAAATTTGTATAAAACTATTTGCCCACTAAGATAAAAGTTGCTTCGAAAAAAAATACGTTGGAAAAAATGATTGAAGTGATGAAAACTATTTTTATGGTAATTTTTTATTATATAAATAAAATATTGAATCTTATAATTAACAATTATTGAATTTATATATTAGTTAACTTTATTTTCTTATTTTATCCATAATAATGAATTATTTTAAATAGAAACCAATTTTTATAAATAACTTCATATATCTCTTTTATAATTTTACAGTTAATAAATATCTTTTTAAATAATTCAAATAATTACATTATCTTAAAATCTCCAATCACTTACATTGTGTTTGGTAAAGTGGAAAGAAAATCAATGAAAATGTGAGGAATGAAAATAGATGAAAAAGAGTGAAAAGTAAGATTGTTTGATTTAGATGAAAAAAAAGTGAAAAAAGAAATGAAATATTTGAATTAAAGTTGTCAGGTAAATAAGAAAAAATAAAATAAAAACTAAGCATTAATCCAATTTCTATTTTACCCCCAACTAAAAAAAATTGTGTTGGTTTTCTTTCTACGAAAACTTTTTTTTTTTTTTAAATGAATAGGCATATAATCCATTATATGCCCGTGAATTTTTATTTTTTATTTTTAAAATAGAAGGCCTATAATCGATTTTGCCTTAGACATAACCCATTATGTGCCTTTGTAAAACAATTGATCTTGTTTGTTTAACAAGGCATATAATCGATTATGGTTATGGCATAATTGATTATTTGTCCCAACCCAGGTATACAGTGTGCCACCAAACTTTGACTCACAAGGGAATAAAAAAAGGAGGGGCTTTTTTGGAATGAAAATATATTCACAGGTTTTATTGGGCAGTTTAACTTCTTTTACCTCATTTTTATGATGAAAGTATAGTCAGTGACTCAGTGAATCCTACCTAATTTTTTAAACTATCATATGTAATTAAGCTCAAACAAACAATACTGGAAATCCACTTTCATCTATTTTTAATCCTCTTTCACTTACATCTCTTAACTTTCAGCTGAAACAAACATAGAGTTAAAATACCAAAACATATTTGATGCGTGAAAGATGATTGCAGGAGTCAACTCCCAAAAACTTAGTATTAATAATGTAAAAGGGAGATGGGTCACCATAGTTGCATCTTTTATATCTTTGGACTAGTTTGCATCTGATTTGCTATTTTCCATTGGTGTATGACCGATTGACTACGTTGTGGATTGCCAAATCAAAATATCAGTGAAGCAACACCCTCCTCCAGCGGCGCTATGAATATACGTGTGTCGGTGTCTGTCGTCGGTGATTTACTTGTACATTTTTTGACAATGAAAGAAAACTAAGAATCGTAAATGGAAGACACAAGCAAAGTGAATGTGCATGTCCGAAAACATTGTGATAAAATAAAAGAAACCAGCATACATAAATGCTGTTAAACACTACTTATGAACCTGTGGTCCCCAAGCATGGAGATTAATTAGATGTGGCAATTTGAACCAACCAAAAAGATTGGCCCCGCACAATCACAATTATTGAGAAGATATTTAACCGTGGCACGACTCGGCGTGTTGCAACCGCATCAGATCCATGTGTTGGTCTCGCCCCCGTACTCACCCTGTCTTTTCCTTCCTACTTGGGTGGATGGTACTCTTCGATTAGCTTTTATAAAACTCAACTGCACATTCATGTTCTATAGTATTTTTGTTCACCTACTAATACTTGGAGGTACCCTTGGATTAATTTATTTTGTCCGTGAAAAAAAAATGGTTAAAATTGTACATACTTTAAACTTGTCTCCTTGTATCACTGATGGTGTGTTTGGATAATAAGTGATTATAGTCCATAACATTATAGAAATACTAAAAAAAAAGTTAAACAATTAATAATTGCTTCACTCTTAAAGTGATTTTTTTAATCAATTATACTAAAAGTGAATTTAAACCAAACATACTGTGAGGGTATGGATCAACTAGTATGAAATTATTTCAACTTAACTAGTAATCTTAGATTCAAGTCTTAGATATGCAATTGCGTTAAATATTTGAATGGAGATTTTTTCCATCCATAATTATCCTGTCTGACTCAAACAAGATTGCTGCATTCATTGGAAGATACCTGTTTAATCTATACTCTTTTTATCTTAATTTCTAAATAGAATTTTAATTTTTTTTTAAAAAGAAAGTGTCATAATTATTTAAAAATAAAGGTAAAATGTGTTTTAGATTTCTCAATTTTCTATCAAAAATTGATCTCAGTCTTTATATTTTTAAAAATGATAATTTTGGTTTTCATATTTTTCTAATTTGTTAATCTTATCTCTCATCCAATATCTTAAGTTTCATAAAGAGATGAAACTCACTAATTATAAAAATAGGGGGACTAAAATTACCATTTTTAAAGTGTAGGAATTAAGATTAATTTTGACCAAAAATTGAAAATATGTTTTATCCTAAATATAATATTATATTAAAATTTAATTTGTTTATTTTAAATTTAAAATATAATTTCTAAATTAAAAATATTTATTTATGAATTTTAATTATAAAATAAACTAAATATTAAAAACTATTTATATAATTCAGTAAAATGATCATTTATCCTATGAAATGGATAGACAAAAAGTGTAATAAATAAATATTTTTGTTAATTAACTTTTCACCTATGTTGAAAGCCATTTTATATTACTTTGTTTTAAGGACATTTTATATTAGCTTTGAGTTACCAGCTAGATATGAAACCTGAACGTTGTTATTGAGAGGCACGTTAAACACACAAGTACAGCTCAAGACTTTGAAAAACCTGTGTCGGTTGGTTCCTCTTTAAAGGAAAAGAGAATAAAAATAACAAAAAGAAAAAAAGTGGCCTTCCATTCCATACGCATTCATAGTAAAAGAGTGAGCGATCCCGGGAAATTAAGTAACATATGACTAAAAGATTTGATAATTATAATAATTAATAATTCTTTTTAAAAGGCAAAGCACAGTACTGCTGGAAACATGAGCATGTTCATAGATCAAAAGAATAGAGAAAGAATATTACCAGCAACAAAAAAAAAGAAGGAATTAATCAATGCATCCAAGAAAGAAAAATCCATGTGCTTCTGTTGTCCGCTGTCTGAGGTGTTACGACCTTTTTCAAATGATCATAATAGTTACTTCATAATGACGACATGAATCATACTATTTTTTCTTCAAAAAAAATATATTGGCAACTTTTCGCTCTGATAATTGTATAAATTATCATTTGTAATTTATTTAATTTTTATTTTTTAAGAAAAAAATTTCAAGTCATAGGACTCAGATAACTCGCCCTTTTCTTTTTTTCATGCAAGTGGCCATTCCAACTATTATTACTATTTTGTAATTATTGAAGTAAAACAATTCAGTGACCAAATTAATGTTAAAACGTACAAATAGATCAACAACCTTTTGGCATAGCTTAGATCATAAAATTCTTTCAAAAAAAAAAAAAAAAAATAGCTTAGATCATAAAATTCTTTCAAAAAAAAAAAAAAAAAAAGAAGCTTAGATCATAAAATTGCGTATTTGCTCAATTAATACGCTTATATATATTCTAGATCTATGTCCCGCGTTGTAATTAAATCAAATATCACGGAATTATTATGAGAGCATTAGTGAGCGTCATAAAGTAAATCATAAATTAAAATCTACAGGTAGGTAATTGAGGACTTATAAGTTGGGACGTGCCAACCGCAAACAACTTGCGTGATTGAAAGACTCTTATAAATACAGTAAGGCTTTGGCAAAGGGCCATTTAAAGTCAACCACAGTATCATTGTCTGGAATTATGAAGTATGAAATGTTTCCTATTCATTGAAATATTTGCTTCTCATTTATACGAGAAATTTTGACCTACGATTTTCTGGACTATGTTGGTAAAGTTGTTCAATCAAATGACCGAAGAGGCAAGGAATATAAATACAGAAAGGAAAAATCTGTGTTTTTGGGAGGGGATGCTCAAAGTTGGGTGGAGTGGTTCCCCAAATATGGAAAATAAATATTTATAACATCTCTTTTAGGAACAATGCGCTAGATAACACGTTTTAAAACAATAATAAATCACGTCAAATGGATAAAAAATTTAAAAATTATAATCAATAGTTACTTAGCAGACGTGAAAAATCACGTTAGTGATGCGTGACCAATCACACTAGAGATCTCTCAAGATTATAGAATTGAGCAGGATGACTTAAAAGATTTATTTTTTAAAAATAATTTCACCACAGTGAATTGAATATTTATTACCAAAGGAGTAAACAGGTTGCTGGGGTAAGTGGATAATCGATCAATATTTTATAGAAGTTGGTATGGAATATGGATTTTTAAAATAGCACACGGATAAAATGTGAAAAAGGAAATTTGGGCTAAAACGCTAACAATAAAGGTTAAGGGTTAAAACCTAAATAATACAAATTAAGTCAGTGTCAATAACTAAAATAAATAAATAAAAGATAAAGGACTAAAACTTAAAGGATTTATAAAAACCTTGTTACATCGAGTCATTTTAAAGGTGCACAGTAAAGGTTACCACTGATTTATCTTTAAAAGATGTTCTTAATTATATATCTTTTGACTCGATGGGGTGAAGACACAAGAAGACGTTGTTGTTGTGATGTGATTTTGGTTGAACATGCCTGCTGAACATTGACTTCATTGTATTAAATCAAAATTAATCACATATACCTATTGTATTATTTAAACCTGTCAATTTCATAAATCAAAATTGATTGGTTGTGGAAAAATAGTAAATAGAGTAATATTTAGTGGTTCCCAGTCATACTCAGAAAACCTACAAATTAACAATCACCATGACCATGAGTGAAGCAAGGTGTGGGGGAAGGAAAGTGTCAGAATCAGTGCAGTAGAGAGGGTTGGTGATTTTTGGTGGGAATAAATTGGCTTTGGCTATATTGCCCCCACCAACCCCGGTGCCATGCCACCAACAACACTAAGAATTGATTAAGAAACTTAAAACCAAATCTTGCAGTGACGTAAATGCTGTGAGGGCATCACATTCAGGTTTCCAGTCAAATGTAGAACAATTGAGTTTCTTGCTGATGCTTGTTTTTGAATGAAAAGCCTTTGATAGTTTGATGTAAGCATTTTCCAAATTTAACTATTCCCATGCTTGACAGAGCTAATTAAGCTAACTGGTTTGATAACAAGTAAACTTCTAAATCTATGAGTGTGAGTGCAAGCAGCACACCTTTTAAACACAAAGCCACTGTTTTGTCTTTTTAATCAACAGAAAGAGAATCCTACTAATAATACTATTCAAGAATCAAGATCGGTGTTCTATTCTGCTTTTTTTCCTTAATAAATTAACTTTTGTTCTTGTTAGGGTTGGCAAAACGGGCCAGCCCGGCCCGTTTTGGCCCGGCCCGCCTGTGGCCCGCCGAAAACGGGCCGGGCCGGGCTGGCCCGCCTAGCTGCGGCGGGCTGCTGGTCCTGGCCCGCCCCGCCTTAGAGCGGGCTGGCGGGCCGGCGGGCTGGCCCGCCAGTTTTTTTTTTTTTTTTTTTTTTTTAAATTATTGTAAATAAGATATAAATAAAATGATCTTGTATCACTTGTATCATAAGAGGACAATAGAGAGTATTTTTGTTACTGTGAAGTGTGAACACAATTAAAAATAATTGCAATATTGTTTCATTTTCTTCAATAAATCACAAACTAATAGTCTTTTAACACCACAAGTTCAATATCATCATGAATAACATCTTAAAAATGCTTACCACAAACTAATAGTCTTTTAAAAATACATCACAAAATATTAATAGTCCCTAATAACTTATATTATTTTATATATATTAATTTAAAAAAAAAAAAAAAAAAAGGCTGGCGGGCTGGCGGGCCGGCCCGCCCCGCCCCGCCTGTGGCCCGGCGGGTTGGCGGGCCAGGCGGGACGGGCCAAAGCAGGCCGGCGGGCTGAAAACCCCACCCCGCCCCGCCCCGCCAAAGTCAAGCGGGCTGGCGGGCCGGCCCGCCGGGCCCGGCCCGCTTTGCCATCCCTAGTTCTTGTCCTGTTAAATTACTGCTCTATTGTTTCATGTGTTGTATTAAATTAAATACTATAACATTTACGAATAATGACATGATTTTATTCACGTCTACTATCCATATCTACAAGCAAATTTACCTAATAAATGTGAATGACGTGGAAGCAAGTATTTTATGCTTTGAAATTGACACACATTGAGATCTTTAACGCTCAACCAAACACATGGTGATATTGTATTTAGAACAAATTAGAACATAATTTTTTACATCAAAATAAATGTTAATAATTTTTGCTTTTACGTTTTTCACATTAAAAATGTGATTGATTGGATGTAAAGCATGTTTACAAACATGCTAAAAATTAATCTAAAATATATTCATTATATTATAAGCTTAATTGCAAATTTTACCACACAACTTTCATAATTTTGCCAATTTTATTATCCAAGTTTTATTTTTGCAAATTTTATCACCTAAGTTTTCAATTTTTGCGTATTTTATCACTATGATATTTCATAAAAAAAAAGTTAAAGAATTCAAAACTTTTTTTTTTGTGAAACATGAGGGTGGTAAAATACGTAAAAATTAAAAATTTAGGTGGTAAAATTCATAAAATGATAAAAGTTGGATGGTAAAATTTGCGAAAAAATAACTTAAATGGTAAAATTTGTAAAATGATAAAAGTTAAATGGTAAAATTCGTAAAATAAAAAAAATTGAATGGTAAAATCTACAATTAAACCTATGTTATAAGGCAGTGAAGTAACACGTGGGAAAAATCTTACTAAAAATACACAGGAAAACTTTAAGAAGAGGAAGAAGCTACTCTATTTCTTAGACCATGATATGTTGTTGGCTTGCCATAATAGCTTCAATCTGTATCTTTAGTTTTTTTTTTAAAAAAAAAATGTATTTCTATCATAGACAATTCCACTCTAATCAATAGAATTATTATTATTATCAATAATAAAATTTTACCTTTAAATATTTGATGTAATTAGTTACTTGGGACTCAGACTCAAAATTACTTATTAATTTAGAATAATTTTTATCTGGATCCACATGTTCAATAGGATTTTTAAGTTAATTTGAAAGAATATATATATATATATTCGTTTTAAATAAGTACTGTAGATGTGCAGATTAAAAAAAAAAAATGTAGAACTATAGATGTTTATATAAAATATAAAATATTAATTATTGATGATTATAAATGTAAAAAGAGGAAGTGGTGGTTGGCAGTAAACCAGCAGCAGGGGAACAAGTGGACACAATTTGCGTGCAAGTAACTAACCAACCCGAAGCACAGGCTACAACGGTCCATTCACACCAGATCGCAAACCTTTTAAAAACACACACATACTCACTCACATTCCCATTCCACCTCAAACAAACATAACACTCTCTTCTCCCTCTTCACTCACTCACGTTCATTCATTCATTCATTTCCAACATTCATGGATCCAGTGAGCGTGTGGGGGAACACGCCCTTGGCGACAGTGGATCCCGAGATCCACGACCTGATCGAGAAGGAGAAGCGGCGCCAATGCCGCGGCATCGAGCTCATCGCCTCGGAGAACTTCACCTCCTTCGCGGTCATCGAGGCCCTCGGCAGCGCCCTCACCAACAAATACTCCGAGGGCATGCCGGGAAACCGCTACTACGGCGGCAACGAGTTCATCGACGAGATCGAAAACCTCTGCCGCTCACGCGCCCTCGAGGCCTTCCACCTCGACGCCCAATCCTGGGGCGTCAACGTCCAGCCCTACTCCGGCTCCCCGGCCAACTTCGCCGCCTACACCGCCGTCCTCAACCCTCACGACCGCATCATGGGGCTCGATCTCCCCTCCGGCGGCCACCTCACCCACGGCTACTACACTTCCGGCGGCAAGAAGATCTCCGCCACCTCAATTTACTTTGAGAGTCTCCCCTACAAGGTTAACTCCACCACCGGCTACATCGACTACGACCGCTTGGAAGAAAAAGCCCTAGACTTCAGGCCCAAAATGATAATCTGCGGTGGCAGCGCCTACCCTCGCGATTGGGACTACAAGCGCTTTAGAGAAATCGCTGACAAATGCGGAGCATTGCTCCTCTGCGACATGGCGCACATTAGTGGCCTTGTGGCCGCGCAGGAAGTCAACAATCCGTTCGAGTATTGCGACATTGTTACCACCACGACGCACAAGAGTCTGCGGGGGCCGAGGGCGGGGATGATCTTTTACCGGAAGGGCCCCAAGCCGCCGAAGAAGGGGCAGCCGGAGAACGCGGTGTATGATTTCGAGGACAGGATTAACTTCGCGGTGTTCCCTTCGCTGCAGGGTGGGCCGCACAACCACCAGATCGGGGCCCTCGCCGTGGCGCTGAAGCAGGCCGCGTCGCCGGGGTTCAAGGCGTACGCGAAGCAGGTTAAGGCGAATGCGGCTGCGCTCGGGAAGTACTTGATGGGGAAAGGGTACAGTCTCGTCACTGGGGGAACGGAGAACCATCTTGTCTTGTGGGATCTCAGGCCTCTTGGATTGACTGGTATAACAATTTGATCGCATTGCCACCTTCTGATTTTTTTTTTTTATTTGTTGCTGAGCTATCTGAAACTGACTCGTTCGTTGTGTTTCTTGTTGATTCGCAGGGAATAAGGTGGAGAAACTCTGTGATTTGTGCAACATTACCGTCAATAAGAATGCTGTTTTTGGTGATAGCAGTGCCTTGGCCCCCGGAGGTGTACGAATTGGTAACTAACTTTAACTTTCTTCTCTTTCATGTGCTAAATTACAAATCTTGCTTTACTCACTCAATTGAAAACAAGATCTTATTTATAAGATCAAAAAATGATTTCCTAAGGCTAGGACTATATCCTTCATTTTTTATCACAGAACTTAGATGAAGTGTCTTATGTAATTCTAATACTGTTCTTGGATCAGAATTGGAAAGTAAGTAATAAAGTTTATATTAATGGTTAGCATATTTATCGAAGTTTTGTGGATATTTTTAATGCATTCATACAAGGTATCTTAGTAAGTTGTTGAAGATTATTAGTATTGGAAGAAATTTCATTGAGGATCTGTTTTTACTCTTTAGTGCATAACAACGGTGTATTAGTTGGGGCTAAGCTTGCAGACTGGCCTTATTAAAGAATTTCGAGTTGTTGATTGTGCAATATGATTGCCAAATCAATTACTATAAACTAATGTGTTATTTTTTTTAATATAGATCCCTAAAAATGAATTATTTTGATGTATTGATTACAAAAATGCTTTTTTTTTTTATTGCCCCTGTTTCTGTATTTTTCTCTGATGTTTAGTTAAATGTGTGACTTTGTTTTAGCATGAGTGAGTGCCTGACTGGGAGTTTCTGTGAACAGGTGCCCCTGCCATGACATCTAGGGGTTTGGTTGAAAAGGACTTTGAGCAGATTGGTGAGTTCCTTCACCGTGCTGTGACTCTCACACTGGAGATCCAGAAGGAGCATGGTAAACTTCTCAAGGATTTCAACAAGGGCCTTGTCAACAACAAGGCTATTGAAGATCTCAAAGCTGATGTTGAGAAGTTCTCTGCCTTGTTTGACATGCCTGGCTTCCTGGTATCTGAAATGAAGTACAAGGATTAGGTTCAATCATACCACTCTCCACTTAATTGTGTCACTCAAAGTTCGGCACAAAGTGCAGAAGCAGAAATGGGGAAAAAGGAAATAAGTGTCTTCCTTTTCTGGGAGTGATAGGGTTTATTGCGATGGTGTTTCAATTCAAAAGTTTGAAGTTTCTTTGCCTTTTGTTTTCTTATTTAATTTTGTTAGTCTGATTGATATCATCATATTTTTTTCTTATTAACAATCCAAATAATACACGTGCTTTCTTTCTTTTCCTCTGAAGCTAGTATGTTTCATGATTTCATCTACAAATATTGCTCAACGGAACATCTTAACAACCATGAGTTTTAAACTTTTAATTGAGTTAAGCAAGAAAAAGTAGATTATTGTCCTTTGGTCTTTTTTCTCTTGTATGTTGTTCAAAGTTCAAACTGCGCCCAACAACTACTATATGTTGGAATAATTTATCCAAATAATCTATCCTCTTTCTTATGCTTCAATGCTCCATTGCCTCTGCCCCCTATTTGAAAACCAAAATGCTCCATGTTTAACTGTGATAATATCCCTCTGGCAAGTTATAAAGTTATGTAAATCCTGTAACCTATTGTTGATAGTGGAATTTTCTTTGAGGATTGATGATGATTTGACTTTTGTAACTTGATCGAGTTCTTAATGTAGTGTTTTCACTGTTACATAGTTAAAAGAAATGAAATTAAATGCTTGGAAAGTGAATGACTTGACAAGAAAATTAATCAGAAGTTAAAAGAAAAGGAAGGAATTCAAAATGGGCTGGAAAGGTCAAAAGAAAATGAAGAAACATAAAGAAAATAAACGTAAACTAGATATGTAAATGCAATAACTTAAAAAAGAATTTTACAGAAAAGAGGAGTAGAAATCAAATTTAAATAAGTAAAGAAAAAGAAATCGACTTGAAAGCAATAAATGAATAACTGTAAATGCAAAGTTAAATCAATGTCTCGGGTTCGAATCTTGTGGATGGAAAAAACATTGTTGGTTCTTCGACGGAGATTAGTCATCGACAAAACCAGTAAATACTTCATATCAATAACATGATAATAAAAAAAAAATCAAGCACTTGAAATTAATAATAGTTTTTTAAACAAAAGCAAAGAAGAACATATCTTTCAACACTTAAAGGAAATTTTACATAATGACACCAACACCTACACAAAAGATTATTCATGATTGATCCCTTTAAGTGACTCACGACTCTTTTTTCCTAATACAAATACTTTTCTTCCCTTTCTGTTTGCACCAAAATCAATTCCAAGAGTCCTTGATTATGTTGTTTCGTTCCTTTGTTCCTTTCTCTCTATTCACAAAACCCATTCTCTCTGTTCATGGTCTTAGCAGCAAAATCTATTTTTTAGCATGTGGTAAATTTCCCTCAAACCTCTTTTTGTTTTTTTGATAATATCCCTCAAACCTCTTTCTTAGATAGTACGTAACTTGTAGAATATTGCCTTTGCCGGTGAACTTGTCTAACCAAACCAATGATTTTTCAACTTCATCAAACTAAAAGAGACTGTTGTTTTGAAACAGGTTGAGTACTAGGTGACTAGGCCTCCATTTTCTCACCAAAAGCTTTTTGGTAGATTACTTTTTCTCTTGAATTTTCTTTCCTATTATCTTCACGGTTGGTTCTATTTTTTTGTAGGCTCTTTTGTGATTCTGAGGAAACAAAAGGAATCAACTTGGAGGAGATTTAACATGTTAACAACCATGAATTTTAGTTGTTATACAAGAAAAAGTAAATTATTGTCTTAGGGGCCTTTTTTGGTATAGGTTGTTCAAATTAAGCCCAACTACTATCTGTTGGACTAATTCAATGCTCCATCACCTCCCCCAAATGGAAAATCAAAGGGAATTGCTATTCTCAACCCACAATTTGCTATTCTCACCCCCTAACATTGTAAAATTACCCTGCTATCCCTCCTCCATTTCTTACACCCCACCCCACACCCTTCTCCTCACACTCTCCACCCCCACTCCCAACCTCTCTCAGTGACACTCTCCTTCTCCTCCTTCTTCAGGTTCCTAAACTTACTCACACATGTAAGTTGTGTAGATCAACGAAATCATGGTTCCGCTGTGTTGAATGCACAACCGAATCCTGATTCCATTTTGTTTTTTTGTTTTTACAGTACACAACGGATTCGTGATTCCGTTATGCATGTATTTTTTCTTACACAACGGAATCACAATTCTGTTGTGTATGACATTTTTCTTACACAACGAAATCGTGATTCCGTTGTGTACTATAAATGACATGCACAACAGAATCACGATTCCATTGTGTACGTCATTTTTCGAACACAACAGAATTGTGATTCCGTTGTGTAAGAAAAATGTAGTACACAACGGAATCGTGATTCCGTTGTGTACGCAGACAATATTTGATTTTTTTTTACTGTTATTCATTTAGTAAATTTTGAATTATTTTTTTTCTTTTCAGTAGTAGCAATGGATTGAAATATTTTTATTTCTGATGAAGTTACAATGCCAAGTAGTTGGGGAAATATGATTGATGCAAGTGAAAATGCTTTTGACCAAGGTGGACCAACAACCATTGACAAGTGGATGATCATTCCCGACATGGGGTATGTGATTGCTAGTCGGTATAATGTGGTGTTGATTCACTTATCTATGCTTCAAAGTTGGACTTTCTTTCCGCTTAGGAGTCAGCCTCCATCTCCTGCACAACAACGTCTTATAGCTATTGGATTTGTTAACGGAAATCACTTTGTACAGGTACACATAATATACTAAACTATTAACTATGCAAATTTGTTTGCTAATTTAATCTTACCAGTTTAATTTTCATTGTTTAGCTATTTTTAAAAGATGATTATCCCCTGCCTCCTATTGCACCTCAATGGAGAACATACTGCATTGTTGAAGCTCGATCATAGCAAAAACCGTACATGCAACGCATGCAAGAATTCAACTCAATACCATTTTATTCAACAAGTAGAGGATCTCAATATGTAGTAGACATTACTAGGGATTCATTTTAGTTAATTAATCTTTTATTAATAATTGTTATTAGAGGACTTTATTTGTGTAATGTTTTGGTTGTTAAATATTTTTTTACAAAATTGTATTGTATTGTGACTGATTGATGGTATTTTGAAGATATATTAGGTACTGTTACAAAATTTAACCAAGATTGTACAAGTGTACAATGGAATCACAATTCCGTTGTATAAGTGTACAACAAAAAATATCCTTTTTAATGGAATCACGATTCCGTTGTACACTTGTACAACAGAATCGTGATTCCGTTGTACAAGGGTATTTTGGAAAATCAATAAAAAAAACACCTACATGGGTGGTGAGAATAACAAATTGTGGGGTGAAAATAACAAAGCCCAAATCAAAATGCTCCATGTCTAATCTATATTCTATATTTATATTTATATAAAAACTGTCTAAAAAGTTGGACACGTGTCACCATGCCAATTTTTTTTCTTTTGCATTTTCTCTCTTTGCATTTTGTAATTTCTTTTAATAAAAAAATTGAGTTACCGACTATATAAACGACAGATAAATAGAAACAAATTTTTTTTAAAAATCCAACACTTAAAAAGAAACAGAGGAAGTAATAAGACATTCATTAATCATTACAGTGAGACTTTTCCATATACTTCCAACATCTTTTTGAAAATTTTCCCAATCCCTTGTCTACCTCTAGTTTCCCAATCCCAATACTCAATGCCAATGTACTATTAAATGGATCCAATGTAAAAACCCTGCTAAAAGCCATTTAAAATGTACATAGGAATGAGCAGCTATTGCATTGTGGATTTGTGGTATTGAACTAATTCACTTGATGCAAACTGAAGGATCCAAAACAAGTTAAGGCATGCAATCAGTCACTAAAGGGCTCGTTTCTCCCCTCATTAAAGGCTTAGGCTTTTTTTGCTCACTCAGTGTCCCAGAACACACACCTTATCTCGATAATGATTTCTATCATTGCCTGAATTACAATTAAAAACTAAAATATCATTTAAAGGACCAAAAAAATAATTCTGGGAAGAAAAAAGGGGGCATCAGTCCAGTAAATATAAATTATAATCAATCAGATTGAATTGAACTTCTACAGACCCCAAAGGCACTCAATGCATTTTCACTGTAGGTGGTTGTCTTTCTGTACTATACTGCATGCTTAGCAAAATAATTAATAACACAGGCTAAGAAAGCTTGTAATTTTTTATCTTGTTGAGGGGTTTGTTGTCATTGAAACACATTGTACTCAGAACCCACCAATTATCACATTTAAACAAATCTAAATCAATATTTCATATCATAGTTCTTCACTTTGTTACTACAAAGTCAAAACTTAATGTGTACAATATTCTAAACACAAATTGAACTAAGAACCAAAATTCTTACATCATAGACTACATCGTGAAGTATTAACATGTCATGTAAGAAACTTAATGTCAACAAGTAAGGCTTGAAATATGATTAGAGTAAGAAACTTCCCAGATTTTATAACTAGGAGAATGAACTTGTTAGGTTTTATTTCTCCTTGGAATCATAGTAAAAGTACAACCAGTAAAATATATGCTCAAAGAAAGCCACTTGCTGGTTTCTTTGTTATCAATCAATGTAAGAGATAGCTCTCAAAGAAGCGCAAATTTAGAAGATATATAATACAATTTAGAAAACGCTACCAATCAATTAGAAATGCAAATTAGCTAAATTGCATCAATTACTTCAATTTCTAGTTGAGAGGGCCTTCACAACTATTGGACTCGAGACATAATGCTTGCTATCTGACCAAATCAGTTTTCCAAACACGTAGTTATTTGTGGCCTTCCCTTGCACGGCCTTGAAGGTTACTTTAAAGCTCTTTTCTTCACCAATATTTTTGAACTTCAAGATGTTTGGCTTCACAGAAACGGTGATTCCATGTGGGTTTTGAACGTGAGCAATGTACGTCCCTGGAGAACCAACATTTTTCAATCTCCTTGTAACTGTCACTGACCCAGAGAGTTTTGGGACTGTGATTGAGGGATAGTTCAGGTTGAGGAGACTAAATTTCTTGCGACATTGATATGGTCCTTCTGTGAACACTGAGATCTGTGTCTCGTTGTAACCTAAAGCACATAAGAAGTTGAGGTAATCGTCAATTGTTGTGTCATAAACTAGCCCGGGATCCATTGCTCTGTTTGGTTGAACATGTCCTGCCCCGTAACTGAATGGTGTTGCCTTGCCATCAGTAGCATTCAGCAGTGGCTCCACCTCATTGTCTAGTGTTGTAGCTGAAAGCAGCAGAGGACAAATCATCAACTTTCGATAGCTACTTTTACCTCACTAATCAAATTTGCTTTCTATATATGTATGCACAAAACTTAGATATAATTCCTTAGGTACTGTTAGTGCCGTTCTCCGATTAGAATTAGAGTTTCACCTCCCCACATAATCTTTTACAACAAAACTTACATATAGTTTCTTAGGTACTGTAATCGCTGCTTTTCAATCAGAATTAGAGTTTCACCTCCTCGCACAATCTTTTAATGCAAATCTTTTTATTATGTGAATTACCAAGATAAAACTCTAATTTTGATCGGAGAATAACACTAAACAAAATCTAAGAAATTATATCTAAGTTTTTTTTTTCTTTCTATATTATATTTCTGGAACATTTTATTGTAGATTGGCTTGAAAAAAAGGATTTGATGTGTGAGAAACCTTGAAGAACATCTCACTCACCCGTGGTCATGATTGCTGATTTAATAGCAGCAGGACTCCACGTAGGATACAAGGTTCTCAACAGTCCCACAATGCCTGAAACGTGAGGGCATGACATTGATGTGCCTGAGACTGAGTTAAACGGAATCCTGCGCTTGTCGAACTGTTGATTTGTTGGTCCTTGTGCTTCAGTATAGGCTGCTATAACTGACACTCCTGGTGCAGTGATATCAGGCTGAATATTGGGACAAATTAAGAACTGTTAGATATCATCTAACACGCTACAACAAATTACAAGCCAAATTGTACTTTGTGGTAATGACACCTTTAGGATCTCTGGCACGATAGTATTTGGTCCTTTTGATGAAAACGCTGCCATAAACGGGGCTGGCTTAGTATCCAATCGAGTCTTTGGATGTGTAATATATGCCACTGGGAACCTAGCAACATATAAATTTCAAGTAGTCAAGTTCAAGTTGAAAAACTGAGATTCATGATTATCATTTGGGATCTTTATATAGCTCAAAAAATAACAATAACAAAAGACCATAAATTGCAAGTATAATAGCAATCCATATATTCTGATTGAAAATAAAGTATGGTATGCCCATATAGTATAGTGCAAACCCCAAAGTAGGCATAGCTTAAGGTATGGTATTAATTATAGGGTATTGCTAACCAGTATTCTAAGACATTGGTTAAGGAATAAAAAAAAAATATTTAATTTGAAAATCATAGAAGAACATAAAAAAAAATTATAGACAGTATAATTTTTTGTGTATTCTAACGAAAAAAAAATTCTTTTAATTTTTCAATCAGTCTCATTTGCCTTAATTATATTATTAATAAGTGGCAGAGAAGACTGGTAGATGTCTTACTTGGTTGAGTTGATGTAATTATAGACAGCAGTGCCATCAGTGAAATTGATATGAGAAGCAGGAAGGACATGAGGATCAGCTAAAATTTCATTCCCACTAGCCTTGTCATTAGCAAGGACCATTCCCACAGCGCCAGCTAGAAAAGCTTGCTCTCCCTTGTCCACTCTTGCATTTATTCCTCGGAGACATACCACGATCTTTCCCTTCACCTTGTTGGGATCCAGGGTCCCATTCTGGCACAGCACCCTGAATGCACATAAATTTTTGTTTATTCACCGTATCTAATAGTATATCTATTCTAATTTATATGATGTTTAAGATTTTGATACAGATATTAAAAAATATAATTATTAATTTTTTTAGAAAATATTAGATAATTTCTTAATATATTTTTTATCTTTCTAATTAATTACTCATATTATACTACTTTCATTAAATATTGATTAAAGATAATATTAGAAAAAGATATTTAATATAATATTAGTTTTATAAAATGATATTTATTTTAAAATAATTTTTTTTAAAACATCATATAATTTGGAACGAAAAAATATGATAATTATGTAAAATGTAAATGCTGATCTTTCAACGAGTGATGGCTATAATGAGTTTCCAACTTTTTGATACTTACGCATCTTCAGCTCTTGCACTCGCCAATTTTGCATCTGTAGCTTTAATGATTGGGTAGAACTTGGGTGCCAATCTTGTAGCTGATAAGCTTTCGCCCTTCACATCAAGCAAACAAGATTATCGTGTCAGCTGATAATGTTGATTTAAATTGCAAATTCACGAGTGGTCACATCTGCATTTGGAATACAATTTCGGTCGCATTGCTACACTGGTCCAATTATTTTTGTCTTTTTCACAATTTCGATAATCACAACACTGATGCAACCACAGTCACAACCACACTTTAAAATCATAATCTTCATGGTGAACTTGAATACTTTCCTTTTATTAAATAATAGGTTTAATATATTAGTATGTCATTGAACCTTTTGAGAATTTTTAATTAGATCTTTAGATTAGAAGAAAAAAAATTGTAATTGAGTCTTTAATCTTTTACAATTTTAGCAATTGGATCTCTAGAGTAGTTTATGACAACTTAAAACCACGTAAAAAATAATAATTTATGACAGTTTTATAATTTCAAAGATTCAATTACAAAAACAGTAGAAGATCAACATCCAATTACAATTTTTTTAGTTTTTTTTTTTAGAACACAATTTTTTTAGTTAAGTAACCTACTAATGTATTAAACCTAAATAATATAGCATGGTTATGTTGAAAAAAAAATAACAAATTTAATTAATGAATCTTTCAACAAATTAAAAAATGACCAATCATGATTAGTTGTAGAACCTATTAATTAAATTTAATAAAAAAAATATATCTTTCTCTCTTATCATGACTGTACATAATAGGATTCAAATTCTTAACAAAAAAAAAAAAAAAAAAGAATGACTATGCTCCCACCTAATTAAAAAAAAAAATAGAAATTAACTGAGATTGTAATGTGATTTAATCACATATTGACACATTTAGTAAGTTTATTAACTTTTGATTGGTTGACACTTCATACTTATATAGTGGATAAAAAATAGAGTCTTCCATAATTGGCATGAAGTGGGAAAGAGACAAACCTTGAAGGTGATATTGTTACCAAGGACAACAAAAGTGGGAAACTGTCGATCCATGGTGCTGGCAGCCACCGTAACATACCAGGGTGCAAGATTTTCCGCAGTGGCATCCGCAGGCCCACTGTTGCCAGCAGAGCAAACCACCACAACGCCACGCTTGGCCGCATGGAAGGATCCAATGGCAACACTATCGTTGAAAAAGTTGGAGGCAGAGCCACCGAGCGAGACGGAGAGAACATCGACGCCGTCATGGATGGCCATGTCGAAGGCCGCCAGAATATCAGCGTCGAAGCACTCGTCGCCGCCGACGGGGGGCCAGCACACCTTGTATGCTGCCACGTGGGCCTTCGGTGAGCCTCCCTTGGCCGTTCCGTAGCCCTGGCCGAAGACGCTGACACGTGCCACCATGTTCCCTCCGGCTGTGGAGAGGGTGTGGGACCCGTGCCCCTCCTTGTCACGTGGCGAGTCATAGGAGGAGTTCAGTGGGCCCGCCACCGAGGCGTACCCCTTGTTGAAGTACCTTGCCCCTATTAGCTTCCTGCATTCAACGTCCGCTTAATGTGTTCATACTTATGGCATTTGTCTTTCGTGAAGAGTGAGTGAGTGAGTGGCCCTCAAGAATCGGTTCAATAACTGTATGTTTGGTTGCGCGTCAAATACAAATAGCCCCCTACTCGCGTTTTTTGCATGAAAAAGTTAAAGTTGCACAAAATATTTTATGCTTCGACATGGAAAGTTGACTTGCGTATTATATAGCTTGATGTAATGCAGTACCAAACTCACTTTTTATTTTATCAAAAAAAAAAAACACTTTTTATAATATTATTAGTACATATTTATTGATTAGTTTTTTTTTTTTAAATTATCAAATTAGGAGAGAAAATAATTAAATAAGAGGTAAAACTTATAAAAATTTATAATTTTTAATAAATTTTCATCTATAATAAAAATGTGTTCAAAATAATAAAGAATGTATTATTAATGTTTCTCATATAAATATAAAGCATTAATTATATTTTAAAAAAAAATGTCTTCTTTTCTAACATCATCGTATCTTTCTACTTAACGCAGTGAGAGGAATCCAAATTAACACTTTGTTTGGTAGCGTTGAAATAGATTGAAAAGAAAGAGAATAGAGGAAATAGATATGAAATTTTTGAAAAATTTGTGGATCCTACATTGTAGTATTTCCACGCTAAAACGAGTAGAAAAGAGAGGAAATACATAATGTGCATTGCTTTACCAATAGCCCTTCTTATTTTTAGCTCTCTGGATTCCATATAATCGATTATGGCATGTGGCATGCCATAATCGATTATATGGGGTGTATACGTATTATGATTTTTTTTTTTTTTTTGTTAAAATCAAATTATGCTATAATATAATATTTTTTCTCTTTTTTTTAACTAAATAATCTAAAAAAGTTAACTTTCACTCTATTTCTCTTTATTTTTTTAAAATTAAACAACTTACATTTTCATCATATTTTTCATATATTTCTCCTTTTTTTATTCTCACTTGCCTACTTCCTCTCCCTCTATTTCCTTATTCTCTATCACACACAGTGTAAAATTTTTTGAAAAATTCTTAGATGAGAAGTGCTACGAACGCACTCTTTCAAACACATCTCTAATTGGTTAAAATTTAATAAAAACTACAAAATTAAGAGAAAATAATTAAATATGATGTGCGACTTACAAAATTTTATCATTTCTAATAATTTTTAACCGATAAAAGAGAATATATTTAAAAGAGTATTTTTTATAGAAAAAAAATGAGTTAAAGAGTGTATTACTAACATTTCTCTTCTTAGATAAGAAAGGGCAAGAATCTAATAGATTCTTACTATTGCACAGGGTTCACATTCAATCTACCCATTTCCGTATTTCTTCGATTTTAAAAAGTATACTTAGCATTGAATGATAATTAAATATTTATTAAGATATTAAACTATTAAAAAACATTTTAATATTTTGGATAAATTAAAACTGTATTTTCTTTAAAAAAAATGTTTTAATATTTATTTAATTCATCAAAACAAAATCACATACAGTCAAACTTGAAAGATCGAGCCACGGGACTTGAGGGAAACCATCCCCTATGCCCTAGTTTGCGGTGAGAATTTGCGGCGCTTATCATTCATTTGTCTTCTCATTGGTGTGAAAATAAGATAACGAGAAATACAGGTCTGAAAATGCTGCGTCCAAAGGAATGTACTTAACCCCTTGGATTGTTGGTTCAAGTAAAATTAAGTTTAAATCTTTTAGTAAAGATCGGATTTGAGCATTGTAATTAGAAAAAAAATATATGTTAAATACTTTCGAATAATATGATAACTAAAAAAAAACCTTTCACTATAGTTACCTAATAAAGAATGCCAATTTAAAGAGTTGAATACTTGAATGTGCCTTAAGGCACAGGGCGGCAGGAATTCAACAATTAGTTAAGAAAACATTTACTATCCATAATGAACGACTAAGAAAATATTAAATACTTCATTTCAATTCTTTTTCTCAATATCCCAACAAAGTATAACGAAGATGGTACCTGTTGCAGTGAAAAGTATGATCATTTCCGTTATCACAGATTCCTCTCCACTTTGATGGAATTGGTCCCAATCCTTCCTCACTAAAGCTCTTTGATTCAGGCCAAACACCTAGAGGTAATGAGGTGGGAGCAAAAGAGAGGAGAGTGTGGTCAAAATAAGATAAGGATATATTTTTTTTATCGATCAATATTAATTGTTAATCGTTAATTTTTGTTAGTGAAAGATTTAAATCCACGATTTCTCTTTCTCCCTCCATCCCCTTTCCCTTTACCACCAAATCAATTTTATAATTCAGACAAGCATACTGTAAATGGATATTCTAGTTCTACCCTTCTCACTCAATCTCATCCAAAAATTGGCTTAAAGCTAGCATGATGGTCCTGTTCTAGTTCTCATTGCCCCCACCCACTTTTCACGCCTACAGTTTGGGGAGCATTTTGAATATGAAGCTGATGTATCCACATAGCAATTTTCTTATTGGTGAGCTTATCATGACATCCTTGGACTATCCCCACCTTGGCACCATTGTAGCCCCACTTCACAGAGTAAGCACACCCTTTTTATTTTAGTCATATCCTAATGAACAGAAGTCATAATATATAGTTTTGTCCCAATCTAAGTATGATTTATCACCAACCAACCTTATGCCTCACAATTTATGCATAGACTAAATTGTATGACATATATTTATAACTTCTTAATTATTTAAAATAATGAACATGTGATAATGTATAAACCAAGAGTTGTAACAAAATTCTAATGTATATAACAGACAAATGACAAGATGCTTAATTGCCCATATTGCGGTGGTCCATTTGTGATAAAACAACTGAAAGTCGGCTACTCCATCATTTATCACCAAACATTTTCTATTCATTGTAATCTAGCCACAAAATTTTTTGCAATTTCTTTAGCGATAATTACATTGATCTTCTTTCATTTTAGTATTAATTATACGGATAATAATACATAAACATCATTTTATAATAAACACTTATTTGACACTCCTCTCTTCTCTCTATTTCTTTTTTCTTGTCACATTCTATTTCCTATAAATCTATCACTTCTCTCTTTTATTTCTTCATTTCTCTAAGTGTTGATGGACATATAGGTGTTTATCAAACATTTTCCTAATTATACTTTATGTGTAATTAGTGTATAAAAATGATGTAACTGTAATTAGAACTAATCACGCGAGATTAATGCAATTAGTGTATTTCTTTAAGATGGTACATGAACATTCATACTTTGGGTGTAGAAAAGAACTACTCTAACAACCCATTGACGGCAAGATTCAAATTATTAATAAACTAATGTTATGAAATCAACTTTTTTTAAATGATCAAACTCTGGAAACAGATTGGGGTGGGGGGTGGGGGGGTGGATAGAGATACGATGAGATAACTTTGTGAATCTTCCACATGTGAGTATTAGTCAACGATGTAGATTAAAACATAATAATAATAATCAAACCCCATTAATTCCAAGGTGTTGCTGACCACTTTGAAAAGAAAAACAAGAGTTTTTAAACACACAAATGAGGAACCTTACCTGTATCCAGGTTTCCAATGACCACACCCTCACCAAATCTGGCTTTCTTCCAGATTGAGTTGGATTGGATCACCCCATTATGCTCTAGCCCCATGAAATCCCATGAACGAGTGGTGTGTGGCTTTCTCCCTCTGTTCTCAAACACTGACAATACTTTGGGATGCTCTACAAGCAGTTTGGACAAAAGGGTAGGTACACAACGAGATAAAGGAAGCACATAGAAGAGAACAGAGAAACTAAGCAGAGGATAAGGTTTTTTTGTTCTTACTTGCTATCTCAGCAGCTACTTCTTCTTCCAAAGTTGCAGCAAAACCATTGATGTGCCTTGTGTATGAGTAAAAGATCGAGTCCTTGGCTGTATTAGAACTACGAAAAAGAAGCAAACTCAAACAATTTCAATATGAAAAATTGTACCATATGTGACTTGAGATGTTATAATTGCATTTCTTTTTCATACCTTCCTAAGAAAGATCCCAGAAACTCATGGTGGGACTGTGTCACTTGATTGAAGTCAACTGAGGACAATTCTGGGCTGTGTGAGTGGGCTCCCAAGTACACCACATATGACTACAATTAAAATGGTGCAGGGATTAGATAAGACAACAGGGATTAGATCTTTTTCCACAGTTTTATCTTTTTCAAGGTTGCAAATTGCAATGCCTCACCTTTTTCACTGCAAAGCTGGGTCTGTGCAGTAGACAGACAAGAAGAATTTGGAGGAGAAAGTGGATGGTTGAACTTGATGGGCTCATTGCTTTGCCTATCTAGGAAGTCCTCCTTTGTTTTTGCCTTGTTTTGAATGTAACAGAAACACAACCTTTGGTTTTATAGGGTAACAGTCCTTGTAAAACTTAAAAGTGATTGCACCCTTGTTCCTTAGGTTGAGAGTTTATTTATTTATTTTTGGGTAAAATATATTTTTGATCCCTGTAATTTTAGAAAAAATTGGTTTTAGTCTCTGTGCTTTTGAATTAACAATTTTAGTCATCAAACTTTAAAAAACACTTACTTTAAGTCCTACTATTCTAATGGTGTTAATACTGTTAACAGAAATACAATTTTCGACAGCTATAAACCGTCACAAAATACACATTTCTTATGTATTTAAACTCAACATCATTGGCGGCTAAAAACTGCCACAAAGATTATTAAAAAAATAGACATATAATGTGTCGTCGGTAATGGAAGAGACGGACTTCTCGTTGAATTTGAGTCTATTTTTTAATAATCTTTGTGACGATTTTTAGTCGCCAATGATGTTGAGTTTAAATACATGAGGAATGTGTATTTTGTGACGGCTTACAGCCGCCGAAAACTGTATTTTCGTTAACAGTATTAATACCATTAGAGGGGAGAGACTAAAAACAAGTGTTTTTCAAAGTTTGAGGATTAAAATGGTTGATTCAAAGATACAGGGATTAAAATCAAGTTTTTCTGAAAATACAGGGACTAAAAACATATTTTACTCTTTATTTTTTAATTGTTCAATGAAATTATATTTAGTGTACTTGGTTGCCATATCAGAAGTGGTTTTAATATTCTTTAAATTTGTACTTCAGTGCTAAGATTCTATTTACATAGTTTATTTTTAATTTTTTTAATTTTACATAGGATTAATTCATCTTTGTATTCGACTGATGATAGAATTTGTAATGCAATATTCTTAGACTTAAAAATATCATAAAGTATCAAACACTCATTTAAAATAAAAATATTGCATTTACTATTATATTTAAATAATAAAAATATACATAATTTATAATTTC
The DNA here is from genome assembly GCA_026413185.1 of Pueraria montana var. lobata. Lineage (NCBI taxonomy): Eukaryota > Viridiplantae > Streptophyta > Magnoliopsida > Fabales > Fabaceae > Pueraria > Pueraria montana. The sequence goes on along the minus strand of CM048648.1, from coordinate 19,498,410 downwards.
ATTTGATTAAATAAAAAGAGTCATCAAAACTCTCTCAAACTAAGGACATAGGAGAAATCACCAACGTGACAGCTAATAATTGCCAAATATAATACTAACAAGGTAGCTTTATAAATAAACTCTGGTTGGACCCCATACGGAAATACCGAAAAATCACTTTTGGACTATTGCGGGTTTGTGAAAAATAACAAATGCGGTGTTTATTTATTACGCTTAAGTCCGAAAATAATACAGGCAACTGAGCAAGCTAATTAATTAGGGTGAGGAATGAGGGAATAAGAATTTTATAGGGGATGTGTGTTTTAAGATATAGGTTATATTTGGCAAAAATAATTGACTAGTTACCTTTAAGTTAAAAAATTATTTTGTAATTGAAAGTTATTAAATAAAAGTTATCAATTGAAGTAGAAATATTTGGTAAACTTAATTGTTGAATTAGTTGATAAATGTGAAATAAAATAAAAGGAAATGTTTATGTGATTTTTATATACGTTTTATTTTGTAAAAAAAATAATTAATTGTAGTTTTAATTTTTTAGTTAATTTTTAAAACCAAATATTTCATTAAAAATAAAAATAAATAATGTAATCATTAAAATAGTGTAATATTATTACAAATTTTATTAAAATATTAAGGGTAGTAATAATAATAATCTATAAATTAAATACACTCAAATGTTATTTCAAGTAAAACACTTTAAGTTCTAATAAATTCTAAATAACTTATCAAATACACTTTGATTACACTTCCAGAAGTGACATAATCGGGAAAATGGGACTTTTAGGAATACTAATAAGAATAATTTATGGTTAAATTTAAAAATAGGTTCGACTGGAATTTAATATTTTTAAAATTCAAATGATAAAAAAAGTGAAAATAGAAATAGAAGTTAAAAATTGAATTATAAGATGATTTCTATTTTTTTTAATAGAAAAGTAGCATATTTGTCCTTTCCTTCGAGCAAAATATAAAAATGTATTTTACTGAAATTCAACAACGCTCAGAAATAATTTTTTTAAGCTTATGCCAAAGATAAAAATAACATATTGATGAATATTTTTACAAATTTTATAACAAGTAAACTCTTGAAAAAGTAAATTACATGTTTTACTTCGTATATGTCTTTCTTTAATTTTTTTATTAAAAAATAATACTTCAATAAAAATTTTAAAAAAAGGTTAATAGTGTTAAAAGGAAAATAAATTTGAGTACTATATTATCTTTTAATTGGAAAGGGAAAGAGACAAGTTTTTTTTTGGTACATTAGGCAAGAGACAAGTTAATAAAAGAGGTAAGTTCAAGTCATATTTTATCCTTAATAATACATTGGGACGTCAAGGTTAACATCAATTACTCTTCAGAAACGGGCTCGTGTAACTATTGGGGAGTGTGGCAGTTTAATGTGATTATCAATTTAATCAACAACCAAGACCAATGAAAGCATTATTGCAAGAAGACTGCAAGTATATAATGCTGTGATGCGATTCTCAATCAAAAATAGCATATGGTATTATGGTACACTGTTGCCGGCCATAATCATATTTATGTTTCGAAAAGGATGGCAAAGACCACTACTGGGTGAAACTTAACCTCCACTTATTTTAAAGTCTAATTTTTATAAAACCATGTGTTTATTTGTTTCTAAAACCACTACAGGGTAAAATACGTACTAAATTTTGATTCCGCCTTCTGAAAAAGGAAGAGAACATTAGCATATTAAATATTTTCTTCCTTCTATTTTCTTTGATACTAATTAAACACACCAATTGCTTGATTGGAAGTTAGAATCCTCCGAGAATAATGTATGATAAATTTATTAATTTTTATAATAATTATTTCAAAAATTATGTCAATAATAATTTCTGATTAATTGATAATATAATTTTTTTTATACCAAGAGTGTATAAAGATTAAACTCATAAAAAAATACTGAAGTTTTTAAATCTAATGGACATGATAAAACACTTATAAAAGTGAGTTAAGGGAAAAAAAAAAACACTATTGAAGATGCTATTATACAAAGGGTATTTCTAACCAGTGTCCTAAAGGTACTGGTTAAGAAATTAAAAGGAGAAATTATTTATTGTGAAATTCATAAGAAAGCACAAAAAAATATGGACAGTGCAATTTTTTTGCCTCTCAATAAAAATTTTCTCCTTTTAGTTCCTTAACAAGTACCCTTAGGATACTGGTTAGCATTTACCTTATACAAAATATCTAGCACTTTTATCAAGTATCTTTAAGAGTTAAGGACAATATTCAAGGTTCCTCACCTTAGCCACCAACATGAACATATGAGTGCAACAAGCTATGACAGGTTACACAATTTTATTTACCATAATATTTAAACCATTTAAATTTCAAAAAAGAAAAAATGAAAATTCTTAACAAAAACATTAGTTGAACTTGAACTCTTTAGCCATCATCTCACTGGTAGTATTATGATTACCTTTCTTTAAAGCAATCTTGACAATACATCTTTCCCAAAACTTAATAATTGCAGTAGCCAATCCTTTAAGTTTATTGTTTCTACCTGTGAAACAAAAGAACAAGAAAAAAAACCTAAATTTGATCAGAGTAGAAAAAAAATAAAACCTCAAAAATGATGATTAGCAGTGAATCACATGGGAGAAAGGGCTCACAATCTAAGTCAACGTTTGATCGATGTTTCAATTAAAATCAATTTCTCTTAAATTTATTCTCCAATTCTATATTTATTAATTTTAATTTAAAATAAATTCCACATCAACTATTTTAAAAATTAGTGTGTTATATAACTCTTCTTCACTGATAAAAATTTTCGTCCTCAAAATCTGTTTTGCATCATATTTTGATTGGATATTTCAAAAGATTACCTAGAACAACAGTAACTATTAGGCTATTAGGAATAATCTTGTCAAACAATGCTCTTTAGCTCCTATGTAGCTCATCAAGTTAATATTAGAAAATGGAGCACGAAACAATTATAAAATTATATAAAATTAGGAAACATTAAATTTTTCATATTACAAAAAGGCTCGTTCTCCCCTTCACTAAAGTGCCCCCTTTAGTGTCCAACATTCTTAATATTGCTAACTTCCTGAGAGAAGGAAACAGTGTTGCAGATCTGCTTGCTGCTCACAGCCACACTCACTCAAATTTGCAGAATTTTTTGTACAGCACCAGATTTTATTTCTCCAGCCCTCCTTGACCCTTGGGATCTGTCAAACATTCTATTCAAAAGAAAAAGAAAAAAAAAAAAACTTCATCATTTCATTCCTTTCTATTTATCTTGTTATATCATATCATATATCACATTTACACTTGTCTTTCTTTCTTTAAATGTTTACTAGCTAGTAGCTAGCAAGGAGTATTTGCATGTGCATCATTTTCCTTTTTATCAGAATCTCATTCACGGCACACAACCAGTGTTATCAAACCGGCTCAGACCGGCCGGGTTAACCCATTGACCCGGAAATCGATCACCTAACCGGTCCGAGTAACCAATTAGATCGGTCATGCAACAGACCCGGTTCTCTGTGGGTTTAGAGGTTAAATCGGTGACTCGACAACCCTGTTGACTCGGTGGGTCATGCAGTTTTGATTTTTTTTTTTTATATATACATATATACAGGAGAACAACAACACTCATATGAGAAAATTCAATTTATATCTTACACTTATGTTATTTATAGATTTGCTTTTTTTTTTTTACCAAGCATAACCGCATCTTAGGATTTGAGATGATAAAGCTATTGTTACTTCCAATTTGGCTCTTTCTCCTTGGCTTATATTGTTATCTACGAGTAAAACTTTATTTATCTTATCTCATCCAATATACTTACTTGTTTGAAAAATGATTATTCTTTATCAGAGCAATAATGGGATGAATGAAAAAATTATATTGTCTAAATGAAATAGGTTTTATATATATAAATATATATATATATATATACACACACACATATTAGATTATATATTATATTATGTCTATCGGTGTATAACAATGATAGTTTTAATAAATAGATGATAATGATATATTTTAAATTTAACTTAAGGTCGTGTATATTGAATTTTGAAAAAATATGCTGTTCAAAATTTTTAAACAAGTTCATAACTATGCTTCTAAATATGTTGAATTTTGTTAAACTTTAAATCTTTAAGTGTATAAGTTTACAAGCTATATTTTCTGCACACAAAAAAAGTATACAAGTTTATAAGTTATGAAATTATTTAGAATTTTTTTAATATAGACCGAGTCATGCGGGTCAACTATTGATTCACTGGGTCGATCCGTGACCCAGTACTCTGACTGAGTCTATGACCAGTGTGAACACCCAATTTTGTCCGTGTAAATATAGATAGATACAAAAAAATTGAAAAATAAAATAACAAAAATAGCAAACAAAAAAGGCAATTTATTTTTTCTCCCTTCTTAAATTCAAAATCTAATTTTGTTGCGACTCAATTCCAAAAAGAAAAATGAAAAAAAAAGAAAATGTCAAATATAGAAAAAAATAAAAAGAAAAACAAAAAAGAAAATAAATATTGAAAAACTAAAATTGATATAAAATATATAAAAAGTTCTTGCTGTTGATGATTCGAATCCCTCTCTTATAAGTGTGATAACAACTTTTCATTTTCATTTCAGACACTAAAGGTTTGCTATTTTCTTGTAAGAACTAAAAAGGACTTTTGCAGCCTTTGAAGGAGAGTATGCAGCTTGCCCTTTTTTCTGGTAAGCACCAGTGCATTAGGTTGCACTTTGTCAAGCTAGCACTGCACCTACAACCCAGGGGATTCAGAAAAGCTTTTCAACTCAAAAAGCAAATTTGGTCTCAATGATCAACTTTTCCAGCTTAAGGTTCACACACCCTTTCTCTCTCACGTAATATCAAAGCAGGTTCACGTGCTTTCATTTGCACTCTTATAAAGGAGACCAGCAAACACACGAGGAACCAGACTTACGAATGGCTCTCTCTCACAACCACTCTACTCACATTTTCTCCCACATTTAATTAGCCTTTCCCACTCTCACTACAACACACACGTCCCAGCAACCTCTCATTCACAAAAAAGACCATTTCTTCACTCTCACATTCTTCATACAACACACCCAATTCCACTCTCCTTAAATACTGAAAAACCACTATCTCTCTGAGGATACGGAGGTTCTAACCACCGTATTCTCTTCCTTGCTCCCATCCTCACTCATACACACCATGGTAATAACTCCTTTTGAGCCTCCATGAACAGAACTAGACATCCTCACCATCCCTAACATTCACACTTCTCCACGCTCACATAAACTTCCTCACAATCACAAGAACATAGCACTCATTATCTGTTATCATTAACTGTCACAATGAAAAGACCATGGTGCTGTGTTTTGGAACCTGAACCAGCATATGCGGCACTATCCTTTTGATGCATCAGCACAGAGAACAACAGCTCTCCACATAGAGCCAGAGCCATCACAAAGAGCTACTGAACCATGCAAAGTGTTGAGGTTCTGTTCGCGTGTTTACTTGATTATTAATTCGTGATTTTTTTTTTATGCTTATGTGATATTGCTGTAAGCCTTTTTCTTTATATCTTTGCTTCTGTTTTTATGCTTCTCTGATGTTGCTATAAGTTTGGTTTTGTAAATGTAAATAGCTTTTCAGCCTGCAAATGCTTGATAATAATTGTTATAAGCTCCTGCGTGTTTCTTTCCTTCTAGCTCGTATCATCCTTTCTTTTTCTTTTTGATTATTATGTTTACTTCTTGTCTTAGATTAGGTGTACATAATTATGGTAATATATGCTAGTTGACATAAATGAATGTTATTATCTTATTTTATTGTTATTTTATTTCATTACACTAAATACTGATTGAATGTTTTCTGTATCATATTTTGTGTGCCTACTAATTACTAAAACAGGTTTGTTAAAGTAAAAAATGGGGTTCTCGGAAAGCTTTGGAATTGTATGTGCGTGCACTAATAAATGCTTCCCTTTTTTTTTAGAAAAAATAATAATAATAAAAATATTACCGAAACCATATTAAAATAAATGACATTAATAAAAAATTTTATAAAGGTTTAGTAATAGTCACTTTGGATGCACTTCCAATTTGATTATTGTGAAAACCATTAAAAGTTAATGATAACCACCTTAGATGCACTTCTGATTTGGTTATCATGAAAACTTTTAAGTTAGAAAATTAAAAATACAATAAAGGTTTAGTAATGGTCACTTTGGATGTACTTTCAACTTGATTATTGCGAAAGCCATTAAAAGTTAATGATAATCACCTTGGATGCACTTCTGATCTGGTTATCATGAAAGCTTTTAATTAAAAATAAAAATTAAAAAGATAAAAAACAAAACGATAAAAATATCCAACACACAAATGTTTTCTACGAAGAACTACGTAACTCTGAATTCTCCATTGCACCAGGAGATAAGTAGGAGCAGGAAACCACTCCTGTCGAGCTAAAAAGATAAAAAAAATATATAATTTGAAAAGACAAAAAAAAAAAACAATAATAATCTTTTTTATAATAATAAATGAGTTTCTTTTTAATAATAAAATTCTCTTGTTAAAAAAATACTAATATCAATAAATAAAATTTTCAAAAATATTCTTGTTTGTTTTGAGGAGTAAAATAAATAATTTTAAAGTTATTCAAATTTGCACATTTAATTAGAGGTAACCGTCTTAGGACGGACGTTGTAGGGTGCTAATACCTTCCCTACGCGTAATTGACTCCCGAACCCAAAATCTGGTTTCAAGACCACTTTTTTTATTAAAGATTTTTCTGTAGTTTTCCTTAATAAACTATGATGGCGACTCTTCTATTTTTAACATTATTTTTCGTCGTCCCGTCGCGACCCACGTTGCGACAACCAGTCCGATAACATTGCACACAACATACCACCCTCTCTTCTTTGACTTTCTCATCCTCACAATGTTCTCTCTCATTCATACGTACTCCACTCATTAATTTTCTGAACTTTTCATCATCCAGTAACACATATACGCTCATCATCATCATCTTCACCAACTAATATTCTTATTCTTATGTACAAGGAAAACTACACAGTGAAGCTGAAGAGTAGCAACGACCAAGAGTTTGGTATCTACCTTTATCCTCCGTCTTAATTTGCATGCCATATTCATTATTGTAGTTTTTATTCTCCTCTTTCTAAATTTCTATTTCAAAGTTGACGAGCTTTTTCAATCATGCAATAATGTGGCAGCTGCTTCAAGCTGCTTCTGATGTGTATCCAGGACATAAGAGATGCCCTCATATATTTGGCATGATAAAACACCTATAAAAATGAGTTAAGGAAAAAAAAAACACTATTGAAGATGCTATTATACAAAGGGTCTTGCTAATCAGTGCCCTAAAGGTACTGGTTAAGAAATTAAAAGAAGAAATTATTTATTGTGGAATTCATAAGAGAACGTAAAAAAAATTATGGACAACACAATTTTTTGTCTCCCAATAAAAACATTTTTCCTTTTAGTTATCTAATAAGTGCCCTTAGTATACTGGTTAGCATTTGCCGTATACAAAATATCTAACACTTTTATCAAGTATCTTTAAGAGTTAATGACAATATTCAAGGTTCCTCACCTTAGCCACCAACATGAACATATGAGTGCAACAAGCTATGACAGGTTACACAATTTTATTTACCATAATATTTAAACGAATAAGCTAGTGTTAAATTTCAAAAAAAAAAAAAAATGAAAATTATTAACAAAAACAATAACTGAACTTTAACTCTTTAGCCATCATCTCACTAGTAGTATTCTGTATACCTTTCTTTAAAGCAATCCTGACAATACATCTTTCCCAAAACTTAATAATTGCAGTAGCCATTCCTTTAAGTTTATTGTTTCTACCTGTGAAACAAAAGAACAAGAAAGAAACCTAAATTTGATCACAGTAGAAAAAAAATAAAACCTCCAATTCTATATTTATTAATTTTAATTTAAAATAAATTCCACATCAACTATTTTAAAAATTTATAAAGATTTTCGTCCTCAAAATCTGTTTTGCTTGCGACTGTTGCATATTTTAATTGGTTATTTCAAAGATTACCTTGATACAAACAGTAACTATTAGTCTATTAGGAATAATCTTGTCAAACAATGCTCTTTGGCTCCTATGTAGCTCATCAAGTTAATATTAGAAAATGGAGCACGAAACAATTATAAAATTATATAAAATTAGGACACAATAAAATATTCATATTATAAAGGATCGTTCTCCCTTCACTAAAGTGCCTCTTTAGTGTCCAACGTTCTTAATATTGCTAATAATGAAGGTGAAATTTTCTAGGTTCTCATTCCTGAGAGAAGAGAAAACAGTGTTTCAGATCTGCTTGCTGCTCTACCAGCACCTCTCACTCAAATTTTCAGAATTTTTGATACAGCGCCAGATTTTATTTGTCTAGCCATCCTTGGCCCTTGGGGATCTGTCAAACATTCTATTCAAAAGAAACAGAAAAAAAAACCAAAAACAAGACACTTAATCATTTCATTAATTTCTGTTATCTAATTGTTATATCATATATCACATTTACACTTGTCTGTCTTTTCTTTAAATATTTACTAGCTAGCATGAAGTATTCTGCATGTGCATCATTTTCCTTTTTATCAGGATCTCATTCACGATACACACACACCTCTCTCTACACTTCTCATCCCACATGTTCTTCATGTTCTCTCTCATTCATACATACTCCACTCATTAATTTTCTGAACTTTTCATCATCCTGTAACACATACGCTCATCATCATCTTCACCAACAAGTATTCTTATGTACAAGGAAAACTACACAGTGAAGCTGAAGAGTAGCAACGACCAAGAGTCTGGTATCTACCTTTATCTTCCGTCTTTGCATGCCATTTTCATTATTGTAGTTTTTTTTTTTTTTTCCCTCTTTCTAAATTTCTATTTCAAAGTTGACGAGCTTTTTCAATCATGCAATAATGTGGCAGCTGCTTCTGAGGTGTATCCAGGATTTAAGAGATGCCCTCTTATATTTGGGTTACAATCAAAACTTCATTTCTGTGCAAGTGTTATTTCGTTCAAGCTCTCCTCTGGTTTCACTCCTAGCCGATTTGGGCTTAACCCATTCGACTTTTTTACCCAAATATACAAAAAAAAAAAAAAAAATTACTCAACTAACCTATTTCACAGATTATTTACCTAACTAGGCTAAATTACTGTGCATAATGAAAAATCGTTTCGTGGATAGCCGATTTCTCTCAATCGAATTTGTGACATTTGTGGTATTATGCGTTGAGAAATCGGGTGCAGAGGCACCGATTTCTCAACGCCCCCCCCCCCCGGTTCCCACCCCCCCCCCCCCCCCCCGCGTGTCCCCCCCCCCACCTCACCCCCCCCCCCCCCCCCCCCAAAAAAAATGCACCCCCCGAGTTACGGTCACACCCCCCCCCCCCCAAAAAAAGAAATTTATAATTTTATTATTTGTTATTCTAATGAATATTTTTAATACAGTTATTTTGACTGAATTATTATTATAATGCTAATTAAGATAGTTTGTTGACAAATTTTTTTTTAAGATATACTATTTAATCTATTTTAAAGATGGTAAATTAAATACATGTATTTATTATTAATATTTTTTAAAAGAAGTAAAATTTAAAAAAAATTATTAAACTAAATAACAAATAATACACTAAAAATTAATAAACAACACAACATCATATCATTATGCTAATATTAAGTTTAATTAAAATAAGTTATAAGCAATAGAATGAAAATTACAGACAATATTTTTTGTTGTTGAAGTTAACGTTGTTAGTTTGAGCTTATGTTTCTGCCACGATTAGGACATCTGTTTTTTGAATGACCTGGAGTTTGACACATGGAACATCTTTTTGGCTGACCAGGTTCCCTCATATCCATTTCAGTGCGTATACGAGATGATCTTGGACGCCCTTTTTTATTTCTTAGCTTTTCCGGGTCGGGGCACATTGGTGGATCGTCACATTGTGGCCAATACGCTTCGTTGCGTAATTCGCCAAACAATCCATTGTAGACGTTTGAGATGCTTTCCAACTTGTACACAGGATGTATGTAGGCCCTGTAGTCATGGTGAGCACGCTTACAAGCAGCAATGACATGAGAACAAGGCATATGTACTTTTTGGAATTTACCACAATCACACCACCATTCATCTAGCCTAACTGTGAAACTTCCAGCAGGTCGACCTTCTCTTGGGTTAATTTGCTCCCCCACTAAGAATCGCATATCGTGTCGGTCGAACTGAAGAACGTGGTGAGAGTTGGCCTTTCTTTTAGCGTCTTCAATGGCCTTGTTTAGCACTTCTGTGTATGTTTTGCCAGATCTAATTAGAGCTGCGACCTCCCTTCCTCGTTGGTTGAACAAGTTGTTACACTTTTCGTAAGTTGCCTTTAACAACGCACATATCGGAAGGTTTCTTGTTTTTCTTAAAACTGAGTTGATTGCCTCAGCAAGATTGGTGGTCAAGTGTCCCCAGCGTTGGCCTCCATCCCATGCTAATGTCCATTTTTCTCGTGGTATTTGTTCAAGCCAATTAACAGCTCCTTCGCTTTCTGGCTCTGCCTTAAAATTGTTGTAGTAGTAGTTGAATCTGGGCTCCGTCATGGCATATGCTGAGGAATTATAAGTATAGAATTTCATTAATGTCATCAATTTACAATGTAATAATTGTGTTCGTAAGAGAAATTAATGTGGTACTTACCCATGCTAATTATTTGTTTTTTCCTATCTGCATTCTTGAATTGCCTCATAAAATTTTGTGCGATGTGTCGAATACAAAACACATGCACAGAGTTTTGTGGTGTCCACCCACTACCTGCTCTTGAGTAAGCACTTTTAATTGCTTCGTGCCTGTCTGACATCAAGCACAGACCTTCTTGAGGTGTCACATGTCTTCTTAAATTTTTCAAGAAGAAGTACCATGCTCCCGTTGTTTCGCCCTCAACAATGGCAAAGGCTATCGGAATGATTTTGCTGTTTCCATCTTGTGCAACTGCCAAAAGGAGAGTCCCCTTGTACTTTCCATATAACCAAGTTCCATCGACTTGAACAATGGGTTTGCAGTATTGAAACCCATCGATACATGCTTTGAATGTCCAAAACAAACGATGGAATTGAACGACACCCTCAACTACTTCACCATGCTGGTTGTATTTTGGCTTTGTTTCCTTTTCAAAGATAAAACCATTGACATATGCCTTCATACCTACCAGCAATCTGGGTAAATCAAAGTATGATTGTTCCCAGTTGCCATAGACTTCTTTGATAGCCTTTTGCCTTGCCATCCAGGCTTTCCTGTAGGTGGTAATGTACCCTTCACTTGCTTTTATATGTGCTATCAAGGAAGGCACTGATGTGGATGGATCATTCTCAATTATTGGTTGGATAATTTTACTGATGACCATATATCGGAGCCTTCTATGATCCTGGGAAATGATAGCACTTGTACATGTGTGTGGTTCACAAAGCTTTCGTATCTCCCATTGCTTGATTGCTTTTATGAACGCAGCCCTGCACCTCCAAGGACATTCGTTGTGACGACATTTACCAACCAGTACGGTTGTGGTAGATTTCTCGGTCCCATAATCAACTCCTTTTTTCACATGATACATGTCTAGAGCAAGCCGAACTTGATCTTTGTTTTGAAAACGCATCCCTTCAAAAAGGGTGCCTGGAGCATGCTCCACCTCTTGCCGATCCAACACATGACCGTAATCAGAATCTTCAAAATTAGTTTCCAGGTCAATATGTTGAAGGTGTGGAGGCAGGTAGTATGCATCTGCAGGTGCGGTTGTTGATGGGCCAGTAGGCTCAGGCTCTTCATTGTTGTTGTAGTCTTCATCATCGTCGTCATCTTCAGGTTGTTCGGCTAAAATTTCATCCTCGTCCTCACTAAAGGGACCAACGTATTCGTCCTGTTGTCCGAACTCTGTAAATTCAGTATCATTTTGTTCAGTTGGTGGGATTGACTCTGAAAGGATAGGCTCTGCTTCAGGGGTACTCCAGGATGCATTGGGTAGATTCTCATTCAAACCGGTGGAGAAAGGTGTGGAAAGAAGTTGTGTAAAAGAAGATGTGGCAGGCTCCCATTCATTTTGTTGTGATTGGGTAAAATCTAATGCGGGTTGATAGAAATCGAGTTCATTGTATGATGTGGTTGCATCACAACCATGTGAATAAATGGATTGGGGATATGAAGAATTATGGGGTTGTGAATTTATTGGATGAGGAATGGGGTTGGGAACAGGGCTACGAACAATACCTTGCTTGATTTCTACATACAACTCAATGCATGTAGCAACCTCATGTTGACGACAAACGGTAATCATACCTTGAACATCGTCGTCATCTGAAATTTTGCATGCCTTGTACCTGAGTATTCCTCGACCAGCTGCATGTGGGTAGCGAAAATAGATCTCTTCGACTTGGTCAGTTGGTTGTAGTTTGATCCTTTGATGGATTTTATTTTTCAAGGCTTCAAGTGTGATGCCTCGCTTTAGTGAAAACATTTTTGAGTTGGTGCATACAAATGTGTCCCCTTCTTCTGTTTGTGTAATGTGACCATTGTAGTGCACAAGACAATTGACAGATAAGGAAGCCATATCGTGTATAGTCTTTTGAAATTTGGAAGTAATTGTTTAAGTAAGGAAGTGTTTTGTGGATCAAAATGTTTGTGACACAATGTCTATATATAGGTCAAATGTCGTTGCAATTGTTTAGATTCCGTAATGGACTAAAGTAAAGCAAACGAATCACTGACGCTTTGATGCAAAGCAAAGAAATCACTGACGGCCTAAAGTAAAGCTTTGGATTCCCTGACGGACTGAAGTAAAGCAAAGGAATAACTTACGGACTGAAGTAAAGCAAAGGATTTCCTGACGGACTGAAGTAAAGGAAAGGAATCACTGACGCTTTGCTGCAAAGCAATGGAATCCCTGACGGACTGAAGTAAAGCAAAGGAATCACTGACGCTTTGCTGCAAAGCAATGGATTCCCTGACGGACTGAAGTAAAGCAAAGGAATCACTCACGCTTTGCTGCAAAGCAATGGATTCCCTGACGGACTGAAGTAAAGCAAAGGAATCACTGACGCTTTGCTGCAAAGCAATGGATTCCCTGACGGACTGAAGTAAAGCAAAGGCATCACTCACGCTTTGCTGTAAAGCAAAGGAATCACTGACGCTTTGCTGCAAAGCAATGGATTCCCTGACGGACTGAAGTAAAGCAAAGGAATGACTGATATTGATTCCCTGATGAAAAATAATCAACATAAATGACACAAAGATAATATTCACTAAACAAAAAATTTATAATTTAAATAAATTAACAACAACAACAATCAACACTAAACAATATAACATCAATCACTAATAACTAATACAACATTAAATCACATACGATAACACAACATCAATGACTAATAAGTAATACAACATTAAACAACACACGGAAACACAACATTCAATAAAGCTTTCGGCCTTTATCCTCAAATTGTGATTCTAGGTTCATTGCTTGATCAAGGTATTTTTCCAGACCATCCCAATACGAAGAGGTAGCAAAATTTAGTGGTGGTGGTTGTGCAGATGAATAGGTGGGGGTATCCTCAGTGGTAACATTTAACTCAAGGCATGTAAGGTTGTGGACTTCCTCAGCTATAGAAAACATAGTTATTACGTCTTCTTCATCTTGTAGTTTGCAGGCCTTAAACTGAAAACAACCACCAACATATGATACAGGGCATCGGTAATGAATGTCGACCACTAGTTTTTCGTATGGTAGATTAATGTTGCTTTGAACTGCTTGCTTCAAGGTATCTAGTGTCATGCCGTTGTTAAGTTGAATTGTCTTTGGCTCAGTGCTTACAAAGGTTGACCCATGCTCATTTGTTATGATGACACCATCATAATAGACAACAGCAATGATTGACGAAGAAGCCATAGATTGTTTAGGGGTAGGCTATAGTACAAAGTATTGCTAATTGAGGTGATGTTTCAAACTGACTGAATGTAGATGACAATGCAAGACCAAAGTATTTGTATACACTTAATTGACGAATGAATGGTGCATATCACACAGATGAAAAAAAAACTCTCGATGCCAGTGTAGTGGATGCCAGCTAATGTGTCAGCCCCAATTTTTTGGCTTTACAGAATCTCTAAATGACCTGTCAAATTCGATTTCAAAATCGACAGTCATGACCCCACCAACACAGAAACCGAATAGTGGATTCCCTGACGGACTGAAGTAAAGCAAATGATTCCCTGACGGACTGACGTAAAGCAAACGATTCCCTGACGGACTGAAGTAAAGCAAAGGAATGACTGATGCTTTGCTGCAAAGCAATGGATTCCCTGACGGACTGACGTAAAGCAAACGATTCCCTGACGGACTGAAGTAAAGCAAAGGAATGACTGATGCTTTGCTGCAAAGCAATGGATTCCCTGACGGACTGACGTAAAGCAAACGATTCCCTGACGGACTGAAGTAAAGCAAAGGAATGACTGATGCTTTGCTGCAAAGCAATGGATTCCCTGACGGACTGACGTAAAGCAAACGATTCCCTGACGGACTGAAGTAAAGCAAAGGAATGACTGATGCTTTGCTGCAAAGCAATGGATTCCCTGACGGACTGACGTAAAGCAAACGATTCCCTGACGGACTGAAGTAAAGCAAAGGAATCACTGACGCTTTGATGCAAAGCAATGGATTCCCATATTTTTTCACTATATATACAACGCATGCAATGATCCCAAATACATACATAGACGGAATCCATTTCATTAACATATATTCCTATTTAACATAAAAATTACGTAATTATCATTTACCAACCATGGAACACCAAAATGCACCTTTGCTTTGGAAACAACATCTTCATAGATCTGGTCAACTATCTAATGCGGTAAGCCTCATTAAGGTATTTTTACGTTATTCTTCAACGCATTTGTGAAAATATTATATTTGATATGTTAATGTGAATTTTGATTTTGCAGATTTCAAATGATGCGATTATTCAATCGTATTATCATTCGATGCCAACCCCAGATGAAAGAATTGAATCATTGTTGTATCAGGCTGGATTTGCTGAAGTCGCAAAAATTAGACATTTCATCATCGATGACACTTTGGTTACAGCTTTGGTGGAGAGGTGGAGACCCGAGTCACACACGTTTCATCTTCCAATTGGAGAATGCACAATAACTTTGGAAGATGTTGCTCTCCAACTAGGTTTACGAGTCGATGGAAAAGCGGTTACCGGCCCAACTTACTTTGACTGGGAAGAAATGTGCTCACAATATTTGGGTATGCTTCCTCCAAAAGGGGATGCACTTATCGGCTCAACGCTAAAACTTAAATGGTTAAGAGAAAACATGTTGTCTTTGCCAGAAGAACCAACACAACATCAATTAGAAGCCCACTGTAGAGCATACATTCTAGGTTTGATTGGCGGGGTCTTGATGCCCGACAAGTCAGGTAACAGAGTTCACCTTATGTATCTACCTTTGTTGATAGATTTGGAACGTGCTGGACACTATAGTTGGGGTTCTGCTTGTTTAGCACATCTGTACAGAGAAATGTGCAGAGCAATTTATCCAAAATCAAAAAAAATGGGTGGATGTGCATTGTTGTTGCAATCTTGGGCATGGTATCGCATGCCATTCATTCAACCAAAGGTCGAGCGTCAACCATCATATCCACTTGCCATCAGGTAAATAAATATTTTAACAGTAACAATGCTATTCATCATTCAAACGAAAGCATTGGATAATTTTTTGTCACTAACATATTTTTTTTAACAGATGGAGTGGGAGAGGGCTACGTTTTACTGGAACCCCTCGTGGTGATGTCATAGGCTACAGATTAAGATTCGATAACATGATTAATGATGAGGTAACATTATCTTAAACAGTTATATTAACTTGTTATATTAATTTTTTAAACATGTGACAAACCATGGTTGAAAGTACTAACCCTTTTTTTTGCAGTTCTTGTGGATGCCGTATAGAGGGTTTGAGTCATTTTTGCCAACACATGCTTACAAGGATTCCCAATTGTGGAGTGCTACTGTTGTTTTAACTTCATTTGCAGTTGTAGTTTGGCATCAAACCGACAGGGTCAAACTACAATTTGGACTATGGCAAGATATACCAAACCCACCGCATAATCTTGATAAACTGCATCAAACTGACATGAGAGGACATAATGACACAAATTGGCGGGAGGAGCACGCACAGTGGATTGCAATTTGGAGGGAACGACGAAAATACGTGCTAGTTGGCCAACCAATTCACGGACGTCTAGAGCAAACCCATGAATACATGGAATGGTATTGTGCAAATTCAAAGATTTACCTCTCACTCCATCAACATATGCAACAAACACGGGTTTCAAGTAACTCCTGTGTTGGCGAGACATCTCGTGCAACTCCACAAATGCCAACACAACAATGCTTAGGCCAGGCTAGTGTACCTCCCCCACAAAGCCCACCACTTCATGAAAACTTGCTGGATGAAGACCTGGAACCGCCTCCTAATTCATTTGAATTCACTCCATTACAACAACAACAAAGTCAACCTCAACAACATCTTCGGTACAGTCCTCACACTTTTGGAGTTAGCGGAGATGACTTCATGACCAACCTCATAGGTACTAACCTTAGAACGCCGGAATCAGCTTATGCTTACATGCAAAGTATTTCCATTCCTTCATTTGCATCCTTTCACCAAGCTGTTGCTGGAAGATCTTCAACACCCGTTGTTGACAATTTTATGAATTACCAACCAGTAGCTGGAACAAATTTAGATGAAAATCCAAACGAGGTAATGCAGGACGATCAACCTGTTGTTCATGAGGTGCAAGTTGAACCACAACAACATCCACGAATACGTCGAAATCCAAGACGAAATAGGCAACCTCCAAGGTGTGGAACTGGTGGGCACAAGGGCCACTAAATATTCCCAGTTTGTGTTTGTTTTTTGAACTATATGTGTAATTTTCTTTTTCTTATTGAATAATAAAATCTTTGATTGCTAAATATAAAAGTTTACTAAGTGCAAAAAGTTATTTTTATAATTTCTACACACGATTTTCAACCCTTTCTAAACCAATTTAAGTCGTAAATGTTGTACCATTGCATTCATCAACATGAAAACAATGCGAAAGAATTATTGTTTATACAAAATAACCTTAAAATATACTATTGTTCAAACAAAAAAATTTCATATACATAATAAAAACATAGCAAAAACTTATCACGATAAAAAGTTTTATATACATAATAATAAAAATATTCATTAGAATAACAAATAATAAAATTATAAATTTCTTTTTTGGGGGGGGGTGTGACCGTAACTCGGGGGGTGCATTTTTTGGGGGGGGGGGGGGGGGGGGGGGGACACGCGAAAGTCTCGCGGAGGGGGGGGGGGCGTTTCTAATTTGGGATCGCGGGGGGGGGGGGGGGGGGGGGGGGGGGGGGGGGGGGTGGGAACCGGGGAGGAGGGGGGGGGGGCGTTGAGAAATCGGTGCCTCTGCACCCGATTTCTCAACGCATAATACCACAAATGTCACAAATTCGATTGAGAGAAATCGGCTATCCACGAAACGATTTTTCATTATGCACAGTAATTTAGCCTAGTTAGGTAAATAATCTGTGAAATAGGTTAGTTGAGTAATTTTTTTTTTTTTGGTATATTTGGGTAAAAAAGTCTAACCCATTCTACCTTTGCTTTATTTGGTTAGATTTGTCAGAAGAAATTATTAGATAGTTTGAAATCATTACGTGTTTGTTTAAATTTTTTAATTTATAAAAAAATAATTATACAATTTGATGTTATGTGCATTATTACAATTAGATTTGATTATTTGGGTTATATTTTCGGATTTGGGTTAGTATCTCTTCATTTTCTTTTCTTTCCATTTCTTCTATTACCAAACTTTTAAAAAAATAAATGTTACTTTCCATAAAGTGTGTATCATTTTCACTTTAGTTATTTATCAAAAAAATTATGAAATGGAAGAAATGGAGGAAAAAGAAATGGAAAGATCCTAATCCCTCATATTTGGTGCATCATTCACTTGTTCCTTTCCTTCTCTCACTCCTTTTTTTTTTTTTTTCACTTATTCCGGGCATGCATGATGCTAGAAGCTGGGCCTTGTCTCTCCCTTCTGCTGGCAGATTACGGTCTGGCCCAGTTCGCTGTTTTTTGTTGCTTTGTTGCTATCCCTTCCCTACTTCGGATCTTTTTATTTTTTATTTTTATTAAGCACCCGGCTTTCACCCCTCTCTTATGCAAAAATACAAAGCCAGTCTAAGTTAGTACTAGTAATATATAATGGGATTAACGAATTCTTACAATCAAATATTATATTTGGTTGTAAAAATTTGTTAATCCCATTAGAATTTATATTTAACAAGTATTTTAATTTATGTGTTGCTTAAAATAAATATTTATTTTTATATAATTAAAATTTATAATAAATAAATATACTTAAATATATAAATTATATTTTAGATTTACAATGAATAATTATAGAAAAATTCTTAAAAAAAAAAGCCTATTGAAATTCAATCTAGAGATAAAGATAAAAGATGTTAGATTAAAAGGGATAGAAAATACCAACAAGTCATTGATACGAATTATATCGAACTCGGTCCCCTCAAACAAGGTTTCTGATTCGAATATTGTAGATAGAAACGTGATTAAGGGGAGAGAGATCAACTCCTTAAATAGATTTCGGTACTCAAGAAATTAGTCATTAACTTTTTTTTTTTTTGATAAGCAAAAAACAAATATGTATATATAACTATAAACGGTACCAGGGGTACCGGAATACTACAAAACAAAGAGTTTGTACAAAATGCCCCACATGCTTTTTGTCCCCATCCATAGGTCCCCCACATGCTGGATACTAATTATTTATCATACAATTTGTATATAAATAAATAGTAGCCAGATATGACCAATTATTTTAATGTTCCCAACGTAGTTCACCCCCCCCAACTTAATTCCTTCCCCAACAAACCGCAGACATGAAAGACACATTAAGCTTGATAAATATGCATCAGGAAGTTAATACACTTCGTGGCCATTGCAACATAAGCCTCATCATGAATTGAAAATCCACCAAGAGTTCTTTCAGGCATAACTTCCTTGATTCTTCAAAATGCAAGACCTTATGTTATTAGACCACTGTTGTAAAGAGTAGCTGAAGTCACGATCCATCCCTTTGAGCCATGACCAAGAATGGAAAAAAGTCTTATCCATCACTCCTTTTATATCAGCATCTGCCCTCCGAAAAATAAGTTGATTCCTTGAGTTCCAGATATTCCATGTCAAAGACATCCATATGGCCAACCACCAATAATCCTTGATGTTGCTCATCTTGCAGTACCAATGTTGTTGAAGGTGACTTACTGTTGAAGATGGCAACACTGTTTGCACTCCTAACCACTTGTAGCATTCGCGCCAAAGGTTGATCACCTTCACACATGAAAAAAATAAATGGTCTGCAGATTCCTCCACTTGATTGCACCAAGGACAGTTATAATTTGAGTCCGGCACCTGCACTTGTCTATGTTTTAAATTTACTCTCGTGGGTAACCTGTCCCTGAGTAGCCTCCATACAAAGTGTAGGACTTTGTTCGGAACTTTTATTTTCCACATCATACAGAAAACAGGTACTTCCTGAGACCCTACCCTGAAGTTCTGAATAAATTCTTACATCCCTTTTACAGAGTACCTATTTACTGCATCTAAAGACCACACCCATTGATCCTCTCCGTTTTGCTGCACCAACACACCCCCTAACTCCTGGCCCATGCTGTTAAGTACCTCATGCTCCCATATGAAGAGCTATCTGCGCCACTGTAATCTCCATCCCCAACCTGATATTGTCATATGACCCACTTCAGCTAAGAAGCATCGTTGCTGTTCAGATATTGCATACAGCCTTGGGTACTTCTCAGCCAACGATTCCTCTAATAACCATCTATCTGTCCAGAATTTGATTTGAGACCTATCACTAACTTTCCACTGCACAACTTTATCAAACCACCTTTCTGCATTGTCTTCACCACAGGTCTTTTTTAAATCTCTCCACCATATAGATTCAAGATTACTTGAAGTGCTCACATTTAATCCCCTCCAACCTCCGTATTTTGCCACAAGCACTTTGTTCCACAATTCACCCCCATGATGGAGCATGTTCCATCTCCACTTACCCAAAAGAGCCTCATTAAACATGACTATATCCTTTACACCTAAACCCCCATGGCTTTTGGGGAGACATACATCATCCCACTTTACCCAAGCTATCTTATTTCCCTCATCCCCACCACCCCACAAAAATCTCCTTTGCATTCCTATAAGCCTCTTCACTACCTCCTTAGGAATTTTAAAAAAGGATAAGAAAAACATTGGTATAGAATTGAGGACCGAATTTATCAAACAAACTCTACCCCCAAAAGATAAATGCCTTTGTCTCCACTTTGCCATTTTTTTTTCACATTTAATCATAATAGGCTCCCAAGTCATGCTTTTCCTAGGGTTTGCTCCTATAGGGACTCCCAAATACACAAAAGGGAAAGATAAAAGTCTGCAGCTGAGAATGTAGGCAAACCTTTTTACACATTCGCCATCCACCCCGAAAGCGCCATATTTGCTCTTGAAGAAATTGATTTTCAATCCGGATACAAGCTCAAAGCACCTCAATATACTTTTGATTACCATAACATTGGCTAAGGTTGCATCCCCAAAGAACACCGTGTCATCCGCATATTGCAACAAATTCACTTCCATATCACTATTAACCACCGGGAACCCTGAAAATAATCCTTTGTGTTGGGCTTGTCTCATAAGTCCACTTAACCCCTCAGCTACTATATTAAAGAGAAATGGTGCTAATGGGTCTCCTTGTCTAAGCCCCTTCTGAGGACAAAATTCTTTTGTTAGGCTTCCATTCACCAAAATAGACACTGTACTGGATCTCAAGCATCCACAAATCCAATTGACCCATTTTTCACAAAAGCCCAGTCTTCTCAACATGTAAAAAAGGAATTCCCAGCTAACCGAATCATATGCCTTTTCAAAGTCAACCTTGAAAACAAGACACCTTTTCTTCCTTCTTCTTGCCTCATCAATAACTTCATTAGCTATAAGCACACTATGTAAAAGGTGCCTCCCACCAATAAAAGCACTTTGTCGATAATCAATAACTCCATCCAACACCTTCTTCAACCTTGATGCCAAAATCTTGGCCACAATCTTGTACATACATCCCACAAGGGATATTGGCCTATACTCCTTCAACCCCTGTGGCTCCAATACCTTTGGGATTAATGCTATAAAAGAGGGGTTGGTGCCCCTGGCAAAGACCCCGTTGGAGTGAAATCCGCTAGGAACCTTTTGATATCCTCTTTAATGGTGTGCCAAAAAGTCTTGATGAAGTTGAAGTTAAACCCATCAGGCCCTGGGCATTTTGATCCCCCACAATCCCAGATTGCTTCTTTAATTTCCACCTCATCAAAATTGGCCACCAACATTTCATTATCCCTCTCCGAGATCCTCCCAAACTCCACACCGTCTAGATTCGATCTACTCCCCCCAACTTCCTGGAATCTCTTAAGGAAGAACCCTCTGATCTCCTCTTTGACTCTATTTGATTCCTCAATCCAGCTTTCATCCACCCAAACACCTCTGATCATATTCTTCCTCCTCCTCCAATTTACAATTAGGTGATAGAACTTTGAGTTGTAATCGCCTTCTTGTATCCACCTAATCCTAGCTTTTTGCCTCATCATTGACTCATTGGATATTGCCACTCTCCATAATTCCTTTTGAAGATCCTTCCTAATAGATAGCTCCACTTCAGTTAGAGCTCTATCATCTCCCCTTTTCTCAAACTCATTCAATTTCAACTCTACCTCTTTGTATTTTTTCTGTAGGTCACCACACTTCTCTGAGTTCCAAGTCTTCAATTTTGCTTTCAGGCCTTTAAGCTTCTCCTTTAGAACATATCCTCCCCACCCTTGCACCATCATATTTGACCATGCTTCTTCCACAAAGTGCATAAAGGACTTGTCTTGTAACCAACAATCAAGAACCCTGAAAGGTTTGGGTCCCCAATCACTGACCACATTTTTCAGTAAGACCGGGCAATGATCAGAGAGATTTCGATCTAGAACAATCTGTGTGCTTCCACTCCACACGGTAATCCATTCTCTTGAGACTAACACCCTATCTAGTCTGCTCTTCGCCCTCCCATTAGGTCTGTACCATGTAAATCTTCTTCCAATGATTGGAATATCCTCCAATTCCATATCCAAAATCCATTCGTTAAACTCTCTGATCTCTCCCCCACCATATTCTCTATTCCTTTCACCAATTCTTTCACTCGGTCTTCTGATGCAGTTGTAATCTCCCACTAAGCACCACACACTATTACTACTCCTTCTCCTTGCCTCCCTTAGATCATCCCATAGCTTCCTTTTTTTTTACTAAGTCACATGGGGAATATATATTCCCAATTGTGACATTAATTCCCCCCTCTCGCCACATGCCTTCCAAAAGAATAAACCCATCCCCGATGACACAATTGTTTAGTTGGAAAAAATCACTGCTCCACATGCATACAAGTTCGCCTGAAGTATTCACTGCCGAGCAGGTCTCCCATTGGACATCAGAGTCACCCCACACTGCTTGACATACTGCCTTATCAATAGTCTCCCTCTTAGTTTCCTGCAGGCATAACATTTGTATCATTTGTTTCATCACTACCCTTCTGACAGATTGCCATTTCAGTCGCCCCCCAGCCCCCTAATATTATATGATAGCACTCTTATAATGCACCATTTCTACTTCCCTCCTTGTTTGTTGTGTTGGCCTTTTCCACCTCAGTTCGATCTCTTTTTTCCATCATAACTATATTATTAATCACTTCTTCGTTCTCCCCCTGAAACTGTACTCCTATTGATTATTAGGAGTATAGTCATTAACTTTTGACAAAGAGATATCTCGAGTTCACCCAAAAAAACTATTCATTTTCTTTTCTTTATAATTTGATTATATTCCGACTTTATTCTTCCTTTTTCCTTGCTCTCTTGCTTTTCCTTTCCCTCTTAATCCCAAACACACTCTCTTAACTCTAAGTATCACACCCTATAAAGAAGAGGATATACAATTATTTTGAAATTATAGTTGGAAATAAATTTTGCTACAACAATCAAACATCTTATAAAATATTCAGAATTAATGCAATATTAATTCCAATAAAGTTGTCCCTCTAGAAATTTTGCTCCAGAACACCAATTAAACATCTTATAAAATATTCACAATACACCAATGCATGAAGCACCAAGCAGAACATAGTGTGTGGATTCTCGGTAGGACTAAACCCCATTGGATGGTGAAAGGCCAAAAGTATGACTTTGTTGCACTGAAAGAAAGGCATGCATGTGTCGTTTGGAATATATTAATCATATAGATATGTCTATGAAGAGGACGACGTAGTTGCGAGGAGAACCATGTCTTCTTCTGTCTTAATCTGAAACGGGTAGCAAAGTCAATTCTCATGGCTCCACCGAGCAACGACCATATCTTTATTCCTTGCTAGCCCTAGCTTTTGACAAAAGCGATGCCAATAATGGTTATAAGCAAAATTAGAAAGTAACCTAGCCTACCCCACAATTCTAACGTATTTATTGATTAATATAACATTACGTGCGATTTTCAGTTTTACTTGTGCATGACGAGTAAATAACCACCTTAGTTCAAGTTCAACTCATACACGTACTTGTTGTTTTCATCCATATCTTATTGCATGGTGCAAGCTATATACATGAGGTGTCTGTGTGAAGGAAATGATATTCTTCACGATGGAAATGCCACATATGTGATTCATTTCAATATGATTTTGAGAAATGTCTAATGTTTTGATTTCCAGTTCGGGAGTATGTTGCGAAAGAAGAAAGAGGACGAAAGGGAATTGTTTTCCGATCTAGCTTCATTTTTTTATTGCTGTGGTCCTCAACTTGTATAAACTTTTCTTATTTTGGTTTGACTTGTGTATAAACTTTACCCCACTAATTGTGGATCATATTGCCACATTTGATGATTAATTAAAGAAAAAAAAATGCATTACACTTTGGTTGATTTTTGGGCTTTAATTTATTCAAGCTCTCTGGATCTTATCTCGAAGAACGAAATGGTTTGACACTAAAATCAATATCTTCATGCATTAGCTGAATCCCTGTTTTCTTCTAAAGCTTGAGGTGGTAAATTAACTATCTGATTCTATTTTCTAATGCCTATGAGCTCGTGGTAAACTTTACTAAATTGGTCGAAAAATTTTGTTCTCTTCTTGTCAATCTTTTCAAATTTATTTGCGTATTTAGCTTAATTTATTTTAAAAATAATCATTTTTGTTGTCATTATCATGAGAGAGTTTTAAAAAAATATTTCGTGAAAGTTATTCATTTTCAAACATGTTAGTTTAGACTGTTTTTCCTAAAGTGACATATGTTGTTTGTTAGATCTTGATCTTCTATAGTTGAATTGTACAAAAGTCCAATGAAAAATTGTATTCATACAAGAAAATTATACAACTTATACAACGCTTTCTTTTCTCTCTATCACTTATCTCATTTTTTTCTCTTATATCTCTTCTTATTTCTCTCTTATTTATAAATAAAAGTTGCATAATTAAATTTATTGTATAAATATAATTTCTTAGCAGAAATCACATGGACAAATAAAAAGAATTATTAGAATCACCTCTCTTGTCTTTAAGCCACACATGTCTCCAAGGACCAAACTAATCTCCTCTACCAATTAAAGCAGTTAGGTGAAGTTTGAAAATTGATTGGTTTTGTATATCTTTAAAGAGTTCAATTATAGAGGATTGAAATCTAAGTTTCTTGTATATGGACCTTTTAATATGGCAGAAGGAAAAAAATATATTTATGTGGGAATTAATAATAAGCTCTAGCATGCTTCAGAATCACATATTCTAATTTCTCTAAATTCAACCCACTGTATAGCAAGAAAATGCTTGATATTCCGACATATATAAACTTAAGCTAACTCCAGAAAATCTTACATATATTCAATTAGATCGATGATGAGTTCACATGTTTAATTTATGTATGAATTTAAGCTCACAATAATATCATTTATTATAAAAGATAATTCGATTGGGGGACCGGGGGGATAAGATGATTACAAGTGAACTTTTCAGTTAAGAAGTCTATTTGTTTGGAAATATACTTTTTCTTTATCCCATAACAAAGGCTGAATATAGGTAGTGTTCAATAGAAAAATTAAGATAAAACAATACATATTTTGTTTTATGATTAGTATATTTTGAAAAGAAAACAGAGCAAGACACATGTAAAGTTAAAAAAAAAAAGTAGATTATCTGGGTTTTGCTAAAAGTTTAATCATCTATATATGAGCGATCCCCGATGCATATAGTCAAGAATTAGTTCAATGGCGAATCTTACGTGATATTTTACCATTAATAAAGAGATAATATAAATATAACATCTCAATTACTTAATTAACTTTTTTCATAAAATTGATACTAAGTTTTTTTAACCTTAGTCATAGACTCATAATACCAAATAAACTAATACAAGTCCATAAAAAAAATATTAAAAAATTATTTGCGAGACATGAATTTGTTTCTGTATTTTCTAATTTCCATATTCATTTATAAACGTATCTCTCAAATAGTAAAACTGGTATTGACATCTCTCTGTTTTTTAACTTTTTCTTTTCTTAATTCATCTCATCTAGTAGTTGAACACTTGTTACTACTCTTATAGTAGTAATAATTTACAGTATTTATTGTATATCTCAATTATAATAAATATATGAAAGGAGCTAGGGACATATCAACAACCACAATATTCTTTTGTAAAGGCAACCTATGCCTATGGGATAGGGAACTTCTTGTGCATTTCCCTTCCCGGGATCTTCGACTATTGGAAAATGACTATATATATATATATATATATATATATATACCACATGGTTGGGTCCATTATTAAAGCCCCACATTTGCATCATCCCCTTCCCGGTTATACTTCCTTTATGATAGATGTAATTATGATTTATGAATAATCCTCAGGTTTTCTCACCTAACAAATCATAATTAAAATTAATGATATTAATTACACTGACAATATGTGTCTCACAAGCCTCTTAATTATCATTATCCTACTTTTTCCTCCCTTCCCTATCAACGACTCTCTTTCTGTGTTGTATACGCATCTTCCTTTCTCTATAACTCTATATATGTAGCTTTGCCTATTAAAAAACAGAGAGTTGTGTTTAAGAATTTGAAATATTTTTTTTTTAAAGAATAATATATTATGATCATTTAGTTTTGACTTATGAATTGATTATTTATTTTTATTATTATTCTTTCTATTTCGAAATATCTATTGTTAATTATCAGAGTACGTAGGTGTCCTTAGGCTTTGGCATAAGTTGCTTTATTTTGAATATAGAACTATCTAGATGAAATTGGTGGCTATATGTTTTCCATGTTAATGATGTATCAATTTTCTTAGGAGATTTATTTAATTTTAATTAATATTTCCATGAAAATTATATCAAAAACTTACTTTTAATTAAGCTATATTTTATTTGATAATATTTTGTTTTTTTATTACTACTAGATGAAAAAAATTCTATTATCACCCAAATTAATTAATTGAGATATTTCATTTCATTTTTCAAAAATTAAATTAAAGTAAATCGTTTTAATTATTTAAGACATCTAAACTAAAACATACTTTAAAAATATACTAAATAGCAATGGAAAATTGGTGAAATAATTTTACCTACTTTTTAAAAATTTAATTATAGAAAATATCAAGTATTTTTGTATCATGATATATATCCGTTACAATGTTTAATACGCACTGGAAACTCCTTCCAAAACTTGTGATGGAATAAAATAATTTCCAAAAAGAAGAAAGTGACAAATACACAATCCAATTCCTGAAAGATATAGTTTTTTGCCATGGGGATATTTTTCGGTCCGTACTGTAATTTTATTATTCTTGTCAGTTTTATGTTGATCTATGATTTTTTTTTCTTTTTTCTATTTTTTTATATAAATTGAGTTTTACAAGATAACAGTTTCAACATATTCTTATATGATGCGTTGCGTTTTTTTTTGTTTTTAACCATCTTTCAATCTTCACTGTTATAAGATTGCTACAGTATTTTTTATATAAAAAATATTGTTTATTTATAGAAGAACTTGTTTATCATCACCACCATAAATTTCTATGAATTCACTAGATCTATATATTCATGCAACAAAAATTAGAGATTTTATAAAGAATCTATGCACATGCAAGTTGCAACCAAAGTTTATCACGTAACTTTCTGTCGTTTGAAAATAATCTATTTGTCTGCAACCAAAGTAGAAACCAGCTATACATATATATATTGTAATTAAAAGTTTAACGCTGCTTTTTGAGTTCTGTTATGTCGGTAGGGACTAGGGACAAATATTTTTCTGCTAGTTAATTTGTATATTTATTGGTGATACTCTCTCTCTCTTTCTTTTTCTTGGGTTAAAGCAGAAAAGGCCACGAATCTGGGAAAAAATTGGAGGACAGCGACCCGATTTTCTCTCCCAGCAAATTAAATGAGAATAATAGTTTGCCCTCGCATCTGATGCAAATTACATAATTATCAAATTATGTACCCTCATACTTTGAGGTACCGGCAATGAAAAGAATGGCAACAATGTTATGTTATCTTTATAATCTAATCACATGGTGTGTTAGTGGGGGTGGCCGCACTACTGAGCCTGAAAATCATGGCAGGTGAAGCACGACATATTATTTAGATACTTTTACATTTATTTTTATGAAATTAGAATTTAAAGATATATAATAATAATAATAATAATGCTGCTTTAAAATGACAAAACTATTTGATTTTTTGGGTGGAAAAATTGTTTGAATATGGAATGGTGACTAACTATCGTTATCAATATCAATGCAGATTTTGAAAGAGAAAATCAACAAAAAAAGGTACCGATCTTTTACGGTGAGTTTAGTTATGTGAAAGAAAAATAAATATTTCAATTAGAGTAGAGTGACAACGGTGTGGGTCTTATATTAATTAAATTTCAAAAATTTATTTTCCTTTACTTCCTCCAACCTCTCATCCAAACAATAGTTTAAATATCTCAAATAAGAGTGCAAACACTGAGAAAGAAACAGTACAAAGCACAAGAGTGCCTTACAACTTACAACACCGTGAATTTTTTTTTGGTCAGATACAAAGACGACCAAGATTACGCACCAACATTATTGGATCGACAATGTATTCAAGTATACGTAAATGAAGGGTTACTTAAAAGGCAGAAAAATTAGACACCCAAAGATTAAGGAAACATCTCTCAAGCATCATTATACTAGAATTTGAAATATAACGAGACTACAAACTAAACTTCATGCATATAAACTTCACATTTGAGTGTGTGTTTAGACGAGCGTTAACAAAATTGATTTTGAATAAAATTGATTTTGAAGTGATGTAATTTACGTTTGGATGTTTTATTATAAAATCAAGTTATGAGTAAAATTTAGTTTAAAATTTTGGATCTAATGCAAAAGCTACTCAAAGTTGTTTCTACTCAGAATCAATTTTAGATTCTGAATCAATTTTGAACTCTTCTACAATATGAAACCAAACATGTCAAAATTTATCCAAAATCAATTATGGACTCAGAATCAATTATCCAACGTGAAACTAAACACACACTGAGTTTCTTCCGTTGTTTCATTTATTTTTGGCTTAATTATTCATTTGGTCCCTTAATTATTTAGGAATGTTCAATTAGATCCTTCAATTTTTAAAAAGTTCAATCAGATCCTTTATTTTATGAAATTGCTTCAATTATACCATTTCCGTCAATTTTGTTACGTTGACTAACGGCTGACTCTTCTCCATCTTCCTTTTCTTTCTCCGACTCTTCACCCTCTTCCAGAAGCCATGGCCACACCACAATATATCACCCACGACACCACCAACCTCCGCACCAGCCCAAACCGTCGTCACCGCGCCACCATCAAGCCATCACCAACCTTTACGAATCTGGATTTGCACCTACCACCCAAACAGCATACCCAACTATGCACTGCCACCCACAACACCACCAACCTCCACACCCAGCCCAAACCACCGCCACTGCGCTACCATTGCGCGACCACCAACCTCCACGAACCCAGATCTGCACCCACCACCCAAACACCATTCCCAACTGCGCACCGTTACCCACGACTCCACCAACCTTCGTACCTAACCCAAACCACCACTGTCGCACCACCGTTGCGCCACCATTGGCCACCACAAGCAACCTAAATCGCTGCCCCTCTTGCCTTGCACACCATTCTAGATCTAGATCTTTTTTTTTTCAATTTTTATTCTTGGTTTGATTTCTTGGACGAAGACGATGGTTAGGGTTATGATTGTGTTGATTTGTGGGTGGTTAGGGTTCTGATTGCAATAGATTTGGGGGTGGTTAAGGTTTGATTGCAATTTTTAGGGTTTTTGATTGCATTTTTGGTTCTGAAAATTGGGTTGTGACTCTTTTTATTTTTTAAAAATTATAATAAATAGATTGGCGGCTATAAACCGCCACTTTTTTAAATTGTGCTTATTTTTATTATATTTTAAATTTAAAAATAAATAATAAATATAGTGATGGTTTTTAACCTCCATTATTCGTAAAATTAAATCGCCAGAAATCGTAACTTAGCACCACCAGCTTCGATTGGACAGAAAGGGTATGATTGTAGTGTTTTTAATAATTAGAGGACCTGATTGAACTTTTTAATAATTGAGGGGCCCAATTGAACTTTTACAAATAATTAAGGGACCAGTTGTATAATTAAGCCTTTATTTTTTTGAGAAATGCTAACACACAATCTCTTACATTTCCTTTTCAACACTTTCTCTATTATTAATAAATTTTATTCATAACTTTATAGTATTTAATAATTTTTAATCTAGAGAAAATAATATATATATATATATATATATATATATATATATATATATATATATATATTAAAGACTTGCTAGCACTCCTATTTTTCTTTTTTAATCTTCAAAGAAATATAGGTTGTAAGATGATGTAGCATAGTTGGAAAGGAATATAGTCACGGGTGACAGGTTCAAGGTATAAAGTCATAACCAAACCCATCAAATTAATCAAGAAGCAATAATAACAATCTCTAAAAATATCATCCATAGACACCTAAGTGTTAATTAACGTTTAGAGAAAGAAAGAAAATGAAATATAAATATGATAGGTGTTAACAATGCCAATATAGAAGGGGGAGAGGAAGAAGAGAGTACAAAGGGAGATCAAGAATATTTGAAGCTCTATTCAATAATGCCAATATGAATATACAAAAGTGAAAATAAAAAAAATATAAAGGTCATAAGTAATAAGACTTTACTACTTTTCAGGAGAAGTAAAATAAGAAAATACATATTATTTAACGATAGGTATCAATTAAATGTTTTAATATATAAGAATGTTTATATATATTGTTTCATGTGAAATATCATCTAAGTCTAAAGCCTTCCTTCAAACAAGCATAGATATTATGGATACTCTCTTCAAGTCCATTTGATAGATAGGAAAGATATAAAGTGGATGAAAATAGAAAAGGTGAATGAAAATATGTGAGAAATAAAATAAAAATTAAAGGTGTTTGGTTGAAAAGAAATAAAGAAGAAATAATGAGAGAGATAGAGAGATAAATAAAAATAGGTAGAAAAGGAAAAGTATTATTAGGCTCCACCTTATTTCCATTCAACCAAACAACCAACATTATTCCCACCTCCTATTTCCACTATCTCCCCCCTATTTCCATGCTACCAAAGGGTTCAAGCTAATATTCTTCTAAAATCCAAGATATTCCCAAGGAAACAATTAACATTCCTTCATTGCAATGAGATCCCTTGAGGGCATCAACCACTCATCGCATCTTCAGTAGTGCTTCCCCAACCATTAAGTATTATTCAAATTGGGCAGTGATATTCGTCCATCCTATTTTGGGATGGATTTGGATGAGAAGAAAAGAGAGATAGAGAGAAAAGAAAAAAAAAAGATAGAGAGAGAAAGTAATAATATGATAGGTAAAGTGAATTATAGTAACTACATATTAAGTTTTATAAAATTACACAATTTTTTTTTTCTATTCTTGAACTAATCGTTCTTAATTTTTGAAAAATATACGATAACACTCCTTTATACATTATATTAATCTCTTTAATTATTTGATAAATATTATATCATGTTCCCTTATAAAAAAAAGTTATTGTAAATGTTAAAAAAATATGAATTTATATAATTTTACAAAATTTTAGAAATGATTAATATAATTTACTCTGATGAAAATATATACATGGTTAGACATGCATGACTTTGCAATATATGTCTCGAGTAATTTACAAATACACCATTAAATTGTCCATGTGTGTGGTAGTGAGAAGAAGCAAGGAGAAAAAGAAAGTGGTCTCCAATCAATACGAACCCATATCTTTCTAGATCCCTCTCGTATCACCCCTCCCTTTATATGAATCTTCTCACACCCCTTACTTAATCCAGCCAGCCCCTCCCAAACACACGTTTTTGAGAGCCTTCCTTACCACAGCTGTAGCTGATCCTGATCTCATGACGTCGTCCCTACCAAAGCAGCAACAACAGCATATCCAACATTAAAATCTACAATCCTCAATAAACATGGCATCTTCACCGGCCACCAGCAAAACCATAAAGCTGGTGCGTTACAACAGCTACCTCCGCAGAGTAAACAGCTCCAAACTCATCCTCTTCATCCTCCTAGCCCTCATTTTCATCGTCTACACCCTCTCCACCCACCACCTCCACACCCTCTCCTCCGCCTTCCACGGCGGCGCCTGGGAGAACCAGGTCAGCCACTCCGCCCTACCGCTCCGCCCCAACGGCATGTCGGTGCTGGTCACCGGCGCGGCGGGCTTCGTCGGCTCCCACTGCTCCCTCGCCCTCAAGAAGCGCGGCGACGGCGTCCTCGGCCTCGACAACTTCAACCCCTACTACGACCCCTCCTTAAAGCGCGCCCGCCAACAACTCCTCTCAAAGCACCGAATCCTCATCATCGAAGGCGACCTAAACGACGCGCCGTTGCTCGCCAAACTCTTGGACGTCGTTTCGTTCTCCCACGTCCTCCACCTGGCAGCCCAAGCAGGCGTGCGCTACGCCATGCAGAACCCCCAGTCCTACGTGGCATCCAACATCGCCGGATTCGTGAACCTTCTAGAAGCTTCCAAAAACGCCAACCCCCAGCCCGCTATCGTTTGGGCCTCCTCCAGCTCCGTCTATGGGCTCAACAATGAAAACCCATTCTCCGAACTCCACCGCACGGACCAGCCCGCGAGCCTCTACGCGGCCACAAAAAAAGCCGGCGAGGCCATCGCGCACACCTACAACCACATCCATGGACTCTCCCTCACCGGATTGCGCTTCTTCACCGTCTACGGGCCCTGGGGCAGGCCCGACATGGCCTACTTCTTCTTCACCAAGTCCATCCTCCAAGGCAAGTCCTTTCACGTGTACCAAACGCAGGACGAAAGAGAAGTCGCGCGCGACTTCACCTACATCGACGACGTCGTCAAGGGCTGCCTCGGTGCGCTCGACACCGCCGAGAGGAGCACCGGCAGCGGCGGGAGGAAGCGCGGCCCCGCGCAGCTCAGAGTCTACAATCTCGGCAACACCTCGCCGGTGCCCGTGGGGAAACTCGTCTCCATATTGGAAACTTTGCTCAAGGTGAAGGCCAAGAAGCACGTCATCAAAATGCCGCGAAACGGCGACGTTCCGTTCACGCATGCTAATGTGAGCTTGGCTTGTAGAGACTTCGGGTACAACCCCACCACGGACCTCGCCACTGGTCTCAGAAAGTTCGTGCAGTGGTACGTTGGGTATTACGGGGTTCGCTTAGGGGTAGAAAAGGAAAAACATGCAGACTTCGCTTGATCGTTAGTCTTACTTACCTCACCTTACCTTACCTTACCGTGCCACTCCATTCATTTCACATGGGGTTTTCCTTTTTTTTTTTTTTGTGAATAATAACAATTATTATTATTATCATCTATTTTTTGTGTTGTGAGTGGTACTGGTGGTTATTGTTGTGGCGGCCCATGTGAGAATGCATAATCATGACATGACCCGGTGGATGGAAGGATATGAATATGAACATCAACCTAGAAAAATAAACGTCGTATAGAAGGAAGAGACAAGTGTTGAAGAAATAGAAAGTAAAAGCAAGGACAAGAGCAAGTGTATATATCTAATCTGTGTGAGGTGGAGGGGAAGCTGAGCTGTAATAATGATGGGTGGGCTCTACTTTAAGCTTTTGGAACTTATCCAATTTATTCTTGTATTATCAAAATGATCTTAAATTGTGTATAAAACAATAATTATATGATATAGATATGCAATTTTCTTATAATTATTTTATTATATGCAATTTTCTATCTCATGTGTTGTTAGTAACTTTTATATTTTTAGAGGAGTATTAATTCTAGTTACAATTTTTTAAGATTTTTTTTAAATATTTCTAAAATTACAAACTCCGTCCCTTCTAAAAATATTTACATCAATATTAGACAAAAACATGGACTCTTCAACCACTGAATTCGTACTTATTTCACTAGTTAACTTACTTACTAAGTATATGTTTGTTTTAACGGTAAAAACACTGCACAAATTGCATATCGTCATTGTCCTAACATTTTTTTAATAAATCTAAATTAGTACTCGCATTTTTCGCTGAGGATCCAATTTGTTAGTTGCTACTAGGTCTGAGCATCGGTCAGTTTTGGTCGGTTTCGAGCCCAAAATGACTCATCCGACCAAAACCAACTACATTGATCGTTGGCCCAAATCTGACCGTGAAAGTTTTCAATTAAGACGGGTTCGGATTTCTCGATTCTCGGGTTAGGCGGTTCGGTTGAAATGGGTTGAGAACAACTACCTCCATTGCAAAACCACCATTAATGACCAATGGAGGGCGTCATCAGAATCGGAGACAAAAATACTTATTGCGTTGGAAAGGTCAACAAAAAGAAAAAGAAGAAGAATACAAACATAAATCAAAGAAAAAAGATTTTTTGACACCCAAATGCCATTTGACACCTAGAGAGAGAGTGAAAAAAGAGAGAAAAATATAGGTATGATAGGTAGTATGATGTGATAGGAAGGGAGAGATAGAGAGAAGTGATGGGTGTTGAATAGGTGTTTAAAAAAAGTGGGTGTTCAAATATCATGATCCTAAATCAAAAGCAAAGATGGAAGACAGAAAAGTGAGGCACAAGATTGAAGTTGCGGGCACGAGATCAAAGATGCAATAGATTCTAAGGGGCTTCATTTTTTCCCTTACCTTCTTTTCTTGCATTGTTGTGTCACCAGAAATGACAAAGCGGAAATGACAAAGCGCTGGTGATGGAGAATGTAGTGAGATGTGAGTGTATTGGCAAAAGAGGAAATGAAAGGTTTTGCAACTTAACATGGCACTATCTCAATGGTTTATATATATTGAGAAGATCTGTTCACAAGGTGTGACGTCATCACTTAACTAACGGTAGGGAGTCAAAACAAAAGTTTTGATATATCAGGAATCCAATAAAACGAAAAAATTTATTAGGAATCCAAAATAAAAATCGGTCATTTAGCATGGACCTAAAACATATTTAAGCCTTTTTTTCTAGGATTTTGTTTCTAATCTTTGAATAAAAATTTGATTGATCTTAGTTTTTGAACTTTTATTCCGTTAAAGCTTTTAGTCTTTACTGTCAAATTCATCATTAAAGGATGACGTAGTGAAATAATTTCTGTCAATTTTGAAATGTTTGGGTCGAGGACGAAAGGAAGAGGAATAATTTCAATTTTTTAATCAATTGCTAACCTATTGCAGAATAACTTGGATCAATTTTGAATGAGATTTACTAAGCAATTGAGAAACTTAAAGTGTGGTGAAATGAAAAACATCGGATGTCATGTTATGTTCATTTGCATATTTTGCATGGTCAAAAGTATAAACTTGATCTATATGTTAATTATACCGAAATATACAATATGCATGTGTTCAATTATACCAAAACAAACTCTAGAATTTGCATTTTCTTGGATTGTGTTGTTAGCTCCATAAACATTATCTAAATAGAAAGTAGGAATTAGGAAAGTACCCTTGGTTTGTTTGGTCCATTATATTTTTTTTATCCCTTAATCACATAGGAGTATTCAAATCCAAACTGAAAAAAAAAAACAAAAACTTATCCAAAAAAATCAAAACAAACCGCTTTTTTTTATTCGATTGGATAGTTTTTTTGTTAAATTAAGAAGTTCGGTTCCATTTGGTTTGTAGTTGGTGTCTTCGGAACCAAGCTGAACCGAATCAAACGGCTAAATTATACTATTGTAACTAGTGTTATGTGTTTTACAATGTATATGACTAATGCGTATAAAATACACTTAAGGGCAAGTGTACCTTATGCGACAGTAATAGTGGACCTAAAGTTCGGATATCGTACCCTAAAGACTAATGATGGTTTCAAAATAATTAAATTCTACTAGTAGTATAAGTGAATCAATATTAGAAAAAGGTTTATCAATCACCTTGTAGAAAACAAATTTAAGAGAATAGGTAGTAATAATTCAAGAGTTTAGCATGCAGGAAAGACTAGGGTTGTGATTTCAAATGCACCTTTAATTTCCCCCAATTCCAATTCTAATTGAATCCTAAAATTAAACTTTAATTGCTAATCATTCCTATTAATTTAATTAATAGATGTTGGTCATGAACTATTAATCATCTTTCCCCTAATTAACTACCTAATTGTTCATGTAGGGTTAAAATTAGGGAAAAGTATAAAATGCAAAGAGTATGATTAATAATTAATTAATCTTATTAGAGGTTTAGTAAACATGATTGTTCATGTCAGGGATGGAGCCAAACCGGGATAGGTGGGGGGCCAAAAACTTAAAGTTCATCTTTATTTTTGGTATGAAAAATTTAAAGTTCATCTAACAATACATATAATATTTGTAATTATATATTCTAAAGCATTAATTACATTATTAATATATCAAAATATATCTCCTGTGTATAATAAAAATTATGTATAATTTTTTATTAGAAAATTATCTATAATTAAATATACACTAAATTCTTTTAGCAATTTTGTTTTTAACATAAATATTTTTATAGCAATTAAAATAAATATTTTTCTAAAAAAACCAGTATAACAAACATTATTTTAATATATTGAAAATAAACATTACTAAAGAAGAATATACAAATTGTGTATGCTATTTTTTTATATTCAAGTCAAGATTTTTTCCCCTAATATAGTAATAAGACAATATATTTATATTGAAAATATTGAAATAAGACAAACTGAACATCTTTATTTTTTATATAGATCTAACATTATAAAAGGAAAATAAAATATTTATTTAAAAAGAGAAGAAAATATGTCATTATATTAAAAAAATACTTAAATACTTATTGTCTACAAAATCAGATCTTATTAAATAAAAATAAATATTCTTTTTTT
Source organism: Pueraria montana var. lobata (assembly GCA_026413185.1). Lineage (NCBI taxonomy): Eukaryota > Viridiplantae > Streptophyta > Magnoliopsida > Fabales > Fabaceae > Pueraria > Pueraria montana. The sequence goes on along the minus strand of CM048648.1, from coordinate 19,461,747 downwards.
AAAGGCAAATGAAAAAATTGATTAAAATAGGCCAATTTCAAAGCACAAGAATTGCTTGAAAGAGACCAAACCATCAAGTTATAAAAGTTGCACTACTACAAAATATACATTCTACATCGTCAATTTTATATTGGTTACATAAAAAATGATATTAAAAAAATGCGCGGCGGCAATTTTGTAATTTTTTAAACTTGTTTACATCGGTTATATGTATAACCAATGTAGAAAATGTTACTTAACTTTGTTTATACTTTAAAACCGATGTTAGTAGGGTAAACTACCACTTTAGCCCCCAAAAGTGTACTCCACTGCCACTTGTTATCTATATGTGCACCGTTAACTACCACATAGGCAAATAACATGTCATGTGGACACGAATGTTAACTTCAATGAAAGTTTTTTTTAGCGGTAGGACTAAAAAGTGATGGAAAAATTACACTTTCAGATATCTATATTGATACTTTTAGGATGACCTAAGTGATAATAGATTTCACGTTCGGTACCAAACTGACTGTTCACCCGATGTTAGTATTAAGTAGAGGGCCATTCTAAGGTGGGAAAGTTGTGTAGGTCTCCCACCATGGGAAACAAACATGGTGCGTAGGATGTGAAAATTTTTTGAGATTAATGTGAGACTACAGTAGGATTACCTACACCAGATTAAAATAAAAAAAAATATTTTTTTCTTCTCTCTCCTTTGTCGTTCCTCTTCCTGTCTTCCACGGCGGCAACGGTGGAGCTGCAAGTGAACAGCCATCACCACCGCACCAAGGAGGCCGCATCCCTCCACCATAGACTCCACCCTTGTCTCCGCCTCACCCGCAATCGTCAACAACGCCCACGAAACACTGAACCCACCACCGAACCCAAGTCCCGCAAAGGAGAGTGGCCCCTTCTTCCTGTTCCGCGTCGCTCTTCCGGCGGAGCGTGGTGGCGTTCCTCCGCGAGATGAGGCACGACGTGGCGGTGTGCGAGACAGCGCAGGACTGCTCCGGCGGGAGCCACGAGTTCATCGACGTGGTCCAGTCCAGAGCCGCCGTGTGGCGCTACTTCGTGGACCTCAACTTTCGCGCGCAGTTCGAGATCGTGCACCCTGCGCAACGGTTCTCAGAGGTGCTAGCCTCCTTCCACGGCGTGTTCGCTACTTCATGGACCTCGACTTCCGTGCGCAGTTCGAGATCGCGCGCCCGATGCGACGATTCTCGGAGGTGTTGGCCTCCGTCCCCGGCGTGGCACGGTGGTGAAGCACTTCAGTCCCCTCTTTTTTTTCTTATTTTTTTAAAAATTTATTCCAGTGTAGACATCCCTACCATGGTCTTTCACTTATCTCGAGACATGTCCTAATCCAACGCATCATGTTTCTTTCTCACGGTGGGAGACCTACACAACTTTCCCACCTTAGAATGACCCTTAAGTAGATATTTTCATTTGGAAACCCATTTCCCCTCTCTCTCCACATCTTTCCCCCTTCCACCACTGTTGCCTCACGCTTGCCTCTTCGTTGCTCGCTCCCCGCTTGTGGCTCCTACGAAACCAACCAGCATTGTTGGGGTTTCGCCATGGCAATGCATCCACAAACTCCAACCTCGTCGAACGCGTTGTCATTCATCTCGAAGGGTTGGCGCGAGGTTAGTGATGCGGTGGACGCGGATCTCCATCTGATGCATGACCGAGTGAACTCGTTCAAGGATCTAACAACGTCGTTTGACAACAAGCTCGAGAACTTCTTCAATTCTGTCACGCTGCCGTTCTCGGTGTTGGCAATGCGCTCTCTGCCACCGAAGGAGATCGAGTTCGTGAAGAGTTTGCGCTCGAAGCTGTCGGAGATTGGGCACGCGTACTCATCCCCTGACTTCAGCAAGAAGGTTCTGGAGAAGTGGTGCCCTAGGTTGCGGATTCGAATCGACCTTTCCCCGATAAAGAACGCGATTGTGTCGGCGGAGGAGGAGGAGGAAGAGGGGACTGTGGATTTTGAAAAGAGGGGAAGGAGGTTGAGTTTCTGGGAGGAGTGGAAAAACGATTAAAGTCTTGAAGACGCGGCTCAAGGAGTTTGAGAAGCATGGTACTTCTTTTGAGGTTTTCAAGAACAGTGAATTCGTCGAGAAAGTCAAGTCTAACTTGGTTTGTGCTTCTTCTTCTTTTACTAATTTGCTTGGTTTCAACTGAATTATAGGGTTTTTGTGTGTGTTTTCTTGTGGCTGGTTTTATAACAAGAATTTGGGCAGAGTTTTTCATTGTGGCTTAAGTCATTCTTTGTTTAGAGGAAGAGCTTGCTTGGCTGAACCATTGTATTTGTCAAAGAAAAATTTATCTGCACTTGGATTATTGAGGTTACAATTAGAACTTGGTTGGAAGATTGTTACCTGGTAAAAACCTTTTTTTTTGTGAAAAATTACTGTTAGAGCTTGGGTGATAATTGTTTGTAGGAGTGAACTTGCTTGTTGTATTTGTTGTTCTTGTTGCTGGATGTTTCAATAACTTTAATGATTCATTGAAAGAATTTAAGAAAAAAATTGACATGTTGAATTGATTTTAACAGTCCACTTTTCTGTTCTTAGTCAATCAATAAATGTATTATTTAGTTTGTAAAATATATGTTGTCTTATCATCACAAGAAAAGATAGGAGCCTTCATAGAGAACCTTAGTTAATTGACATGAATAGAATGTTAAAACAAGCTGTTAGGGCATATCTATGGTTGTCTGGAGTTGATCCTCGGTTAGTATTTTTCTGTTTTGGCCATTTATCTTTTCAATGTAAGAAGTTGTTTATGAGACTATTCTGCCATTGTGTGATTTTGGTCATCTTTTGCTTAATAGTGCTCTGCCATGGACCTATAGCTGAATCGTATATATACCGCTGGTAGTGCTCAACACGTCAAATTGATTATCTTACAAAAATCTTATATTTTTCAGAAGACTCCAAGAAATTCAAGGAAATCTCCATCATCAAAAGGTTGTACTTTTCCTAGTTTCTATTACAAGCAAGATTATGAAGATTGAATAACCAAAATTTCAATGCTTAAATTCCTTATTATAAATCTGATCTGGTTATCTTTTAGTTGTTTTCCCATTGCTTGACATGTCTTGGTCTCTTCTAATATGATTCGGTCCTTGCAAGAAGAGAATGGGTTAATCAAAGAAGGAAATCGTTTGAAATAGAGCCCCAAAAGCATTGTATCTCATTTATTTACCATTGATTTTTTGACACCTAGGTGGAAACAAGTTTCATATCCAAATGTTCTGCCAATGAGATAATTTCAGAAATTGAACATGCTACAACGTCTATGGGTTTTAATGTTATGAAGAGAAGCTATAAGGTAAGAAAATTTTGTCTCTTAACACACTCATGCATTTGAATTTCAAAATAATAATACTATTTGTAACTTTGCCAGTACCCTTGCTAGTGCTAATTTGTAGCAGTAATAACTTGCTATTGTGTTTTATATTATGCATCTCAATTGAGGATTGAAAGGGAACAGGCTGGAAGCAAAGGTCATCTATCAATAGCCACTAAGGTACATGCTTTTCAGTTGAGGATTTAAGTTTCTGCTCCCACTAGTAAGGCATTTTCCTACTTTCTAATGATTTTTTAAATTCTATTTTTCAGATCTTTAAATAGAATTTGTTCCTTTTTATGCATGCTCTGGATTTTGTTTACTGCAATTGGACAAGAAGTTAATCAATAAAGTTGCTCTGTGCACTTGGAGGAAAGTATACCGAATGTAGTGGAAAAGGGTCTATCGAGGTGGTATCTATTCTTACTTATAATTTTATTTTGGAAAATATATTTTTTGCACTGGCCTTCTTTACAGCAATGTTTATGAAGTAATTTTTGGTTTCTTTAGAATTCAATGTGAACTTCTTTAGCTCAGCTGAAGCTCAGAAGGAACTGAAGCATATTTTTGAGAGTTCATTAATTTATCTCTGATTGGATATATAATGCTATTGATGCCTTCCATTTGGTGACTTTAGCTTTAATAAACTTTGAAAGTCCTTTGTAGTTTTAGGTTCTGTTATGAACTGTTGAAAATCAATCTATAAATGAGAGTGAGTGCTAAGTTTGACATCACTGCTCCCCCTTTTTCCTGTCTTGAGACTGATCAGTTGCCTTTTTGAAGTGATTAGCTTTGTATGCATGTAAACAGAATCTGCTGATGAGAGTGACAATGAAGCTACTGGTGGAGGGTATTATGAGGCAAAAACATTGAAGAAAAAAGAAACTAAAAGGCAAGAGAGGGAACCATGGCATCAGTTATTCTTTCTTTATTCTACTGTAAGTTGATACCTCTCACTGATTTGCCAATTAAGCATAGTTCTGTTCAAGGGAAAGGTATCACTTTGCCACTGGATTGAACCAGCAGCAAGGCTACTTCACCTTGGATATCCCAAATCTCCCTTTGAGGACCATGGATTGCTTTTACTCCTTGCTTTTGACATTCAATCTCTTGTTTATTTTTGAGGGTGCATTTGGAACTCTTTGGGTGACAGGAAGTAAAGTGCTCAAGTTTCACATGCTATGGTGGATTAACAAATTAGGTATCCTATATATTGATACTATGTGCCTCATTCCCTGAAGGTATCTTTTAACTTTCTTAGCATCTTTTAACTTTTACAAGAGGTTTCAAATTTTTGTCTTGAGACCATATTGTTCAATACTCACTACTGTCATCTATGCTGAATTTCTAATGTTAGATACTTGCCAAATTAGAGTCCTGAACTAGTCCTTGTGGTGGACAAGATACACCTAAAATTACAACCAAAACAAACTTACATGAAGGAAAAACAGTCCTATTTGGTTTTCATTAGTTGTTTCAAAGGACCAGTAAGTTCTTTCATTAGTTGTTTCAAAGGACCAGTAAGTTCTTTTATTTGGTTTTCATTAGTTGTAAATCATAAATTTGATCTAGTTTTTCTTCTTTATCTAGTGCTGCATCAGGAGGTATCCTAAACAGAGCTATTGAAGCAGAGGACATAAAGTAGGGAGATTTCTTGAGCCTGGTAATTTGACATATTGTCCTTTTTGTATCTATCGTGTTTTATATTGTATGCAGACTTATCAATCACATGAGCCAATTATTCAACAATGTGTCTTTATAATACTGACGCAATATATAATGCCGTCGAAGTGGTCACTTTCTTGATTCTAAGTATTTTTAGCTTGGAATCAAAATTCTTGTATAAAATGTTTATACCACGTCTTTTAGTTCTTTGCATATATATAATTGGTCTAGTTGCTGCATAAAACAATTATAGATACGTGATCCTATGCAAAAAGTCATGAACCAATATTGAAATATAAAAGAAAATGCTATGTGTGAGAAAGTAAAAATCTTCTTAGTTCTCACACTAATTTTTGTCACTAATAAAAGACCAAAAAAAGTAAATTATAAAATGGACCACTAATGTAGAAGCAATTAATTGGTATTTGATATTCACGTTATATCACCTTGCATTCGATTCCAAATCAACGAGAATGCATATAGATAGAAATGATTACTATGGAAAGGCTTCTACATCTCAAACTTACACACACAAGTCACTCACTTAATGCAATTTGCAATAGAAGCATGTGAAATATCTATTTTCATTTCATTTTAGTTTTCTTTTCATGTTAAAATTTATTTTCAATTTGCAATAGAGCACTTGGGCTTGGGCAGAGATGATATACTCTTACTTTGTTGGATTCCTTCTCGTATAAGATTGAGTGATTTATGCTATTTATCCTTTTGTATCAAATTAACCATACTTGGATCTTTGCTGTACCACTTTTTCCTTTGTAATTAAATATTATGATAATGATGATTCTATATCTAATTGATGCTGTCTAATAATTTGGCAAGTTGATTGAAATTTGGCAATTGATTATACTTTAGTTTCCCATTGTCTTATAATATTTTTTTTTCTAATTTTTTAGCAGCTTATTTAAATTGATTATAACAGTTTATGTTTAATTCACTTGCTTGTTCATTATAAATTCTTGGTAATATATATATATTTCTTATTCATTATGTGTGAGTGCTTGGTAACTAGTTATTCCCGGCGTTGCCTGGGAATTTTTTTTTATCAAAATATAAAAAATATAATATGTTAGAAAGTAAACAATTTTTTTTAATTTTTTTTTACAGCTAGACAACCCTGAAACATCTGATGCTGAGGACTGGTCACGTATGGTTGATTATGCTTGGAGCCATGCAATGACTATATGTTTCTCTGTGTGGTTATATACTTTTGCTTGGTTGTGCCTGTGTGGTTATATGCTTTTACACTTGAGCTTTATGGTTAAGGGTAAAGATAGTAATGGCCATATCCATTTTTTTTATGTATCTTATTGTTCCAGTAAGATATGAACTAATTTAGCCAATGTCCCATTACTCAGTCCTGTGCTGTTCTTCACAAATTTCTATCATTACCAAGAAAACAGATAGCTCTTCATTTTACTATGGTTTAGTAACTTAACAAGTATATGCATATATGAGATTATGAATATTGAAGAATTTCTCACAACTTGATGTTTTGTTTCACATGTCCATAATGCTTTTGAGCTGACATACTTCTGGTGGACATGGGTAATTAACAGTTCATAATTCCATTGTCTTCTCATAATTGTGTATTTGACTCTAGAAACCTTAAAACTTTTCTTTCTGGTGCAACATGAATTTGGTTGGGCTTCTTGCCTCTTCGGGGATGATAGTCTCATGATTGTCAAGAGTAGCTCTTAGGGTAAGTCGTTTCCCATGGCAGTGATGAACACATGGATTGGTGCCATTTAACATAACAGTTACACAAGTTGAATCTTTTAATAAGTCGAACTATCTGACATTAATATTTTGATTTAGAAATTTGAAGTTGATAGTGTATAAAATTCTTTTCCAGAATTTTTTTATTTACATATTTACCAATAAATTTTTGTCATCTACCATTGATAATGTTATTTTAATTTTGTCAGGAAATAAAGGTGACATTGATGGAAATTGTCAATTACTTCATGGACATAGATTTGGTGCTTTTTAATTGTGTATCTTAGAAACTAGTAGAAAAAAAAAAGGTTGAGTATTTTAAATCTTAAGCATTTTCAATTCATGTACATAGACCTTATGCTTTTTAACCTGGTACTTTTTAACTGTGTATCTTACAAACTAGCATATGTGGATGTGAAGACCACTAATAATTAATATTTAAGATTCCAATATTTCATATGATAATAAAAATATTAGAATTTCAAATTAGTGGTCCTGACATTAACTTTAATCCCAATTTGAGTAGTGTACTAATAAAAATGCTATATTTTTTTTTTCTTAAATGATTTTCTAAATCGGTTCTAAATAGAACTGATGTAGAAAGTCATTTTTTTAAAAAAAATATGACAAATCTACATCGGTTGTAGTAACAACCGATGTTCAAAGAACCGATGTTTTTTTTGCACTTTCAACATCGGTTGTAACTAGAACCGATGTTGAAAGTGCACAAACAACATCGGTTCTGGTTATAACCGATGTTGTTTGTGCGCAAAAAACATTTTTAATATTTCGACATCAGTTCTGGCTATAACCGATGTTGTAATGTAGTTTTTAACATCGGTTCAAGAATCGATGTTGAAAGATCCCCACTTTCAACGTCGTTGGCTTCAACATCGGTTAAAAATCGATGTTGAAAGCTGTTTTTAACCGATGTTAAAAGCGTTTTTTGTAGTAGTGTTGTTACATCCCACGATTGTTCAGTAATTAAAAGACCCATTACAGGTGCGTGCCTAAAATCATATGCAACGTGCATATAATATTGCACCCTCTTCTATAAAAAAAAATATTACACCCTCTCGCTCGCTTTGCATGAATGACTTTGCTAAGTGCTAAGTGCTAACTGCTAATTGGGTTATTGTTTAGCCACAAGCTATAATCTAACAAAAAAAAAAAAGAAGAAATTAATCACGAAAAGTCAAGGGGGCCAAGGCCCTCACAAACATGAATGTGTGTCCGTCCCCTGGTTCATGTGATGTTTTTCTAAGTCCAATTATTCCATAGATCGACCAATTAACCATAGTATGGTCGTTGATAGTTAATTGATCTAAACAAGCTTAGATTGATTAATTCTAAACATGAATTAATAATAACAAAATAATTCAATGGATTTCAATTAAAATAGGAAATACAGACACAAATTACATCACAACCTTAGCTTAGGGATTTAGCTAGCCATATGCATTGGGAAGCATAAAACCTTAAATGAATTCATAAAGAGAAAGGGGGAGAAAAATTATTTACAAGTCTTAATATAATTCTAAAACAAAGCCAAAGATTATCAAAACCTAGTTGTTTTGTCCTTTAAATAGTGAGTTAGGCTTCCAAACCATCGTGCCACCAACTCAGGTCCAACAAGGATTAAAAAGTATTAAAAATTCGGACCCAAAATCCAACTATGCAAATTGTCACGTTGGGCGAACCTGCGACCATGCTGGACAAGGTGGTCTTTGGAGCATGCTGGGCCAACACGAAGCCTTGTTGGGCGAGGTGGCCACTGGAGCAGTCAAGCTGGATTAGTCTAAAATCACACTGGACGAGCCTAAAATCACGTTAGGTGAGCTGTCACGTTGGGCGAGCACAACACCAAGTGACACATTTTGTGTTTTCTTGTCCTTTTTTCTGCTCCATCTTGTGCTTGCAAGTTCCTTGAGCAATTTTATTTTCTATTCTTATCTCTTTTAGGTGTTCTTCGACTAGCATAAACCCCTTCCTTGCCTATGAACAATGTCTCATTTTCCTACTCATTTTTTAACTCTTCACACATGAAGACAATTAAAACAAATCATGCAATTTTAGGATCAAACACGCAAAAACATTAACTACATGAATTTTTTATTATTGGTCCAATTTCTCACACATTTTATATGAACTAGATGCTAAAATATAAGATATTGCTCTATAAATCTACATAAACAATAGATTTATCAATGACCATACGAGACATATAATATTTTCATTATTCATTTTAATTTTTTATTTTATTATTTATTATGATAATGTCCCTTTTTATTTGGTTATTGTCATATCTTTTTTTTTTTTTACTATTTTTGAGTATTATAAGTAAGGTAAAATATGTTTTTGGTCCCTCATTTTATCTTGATTTCTATTTTTAGTCCCTCATAAATTTTTTCTCTATTTTTAGTCCCTAAAAAATTGTTCCGTTTTGTTTTTAGTCCCTGACATTAATTTCAACGATGTCGTGGCGAGCAGAATTTGCACTTGAAAAATTTCTGTTTATGTTTCTAGTAGTTTTAACTACAGTAAATTTTCTGGCAGACTAAAACCATCAGAAATGTTAAAAAAAATCAAAACCTCAAACACTAGATTTTTTGAAATCACAAAAAATGTTACAAAGTAAACATTTCTGACCGCCAAAAAATTTGTAGCAGTTAAAAGTTACTAGAAACTTAATTAGGAAATTTTTACACACACTATGCCCACCATGTCATCACTTAACAGTTAAAATTAACGTCAGAGACTAAAAATAGAACAAAACAATTTATGAGAGACTAAAAATAGTAAAAAATTTATGAGGGACTAAAAACAGAAATCAAGATAAAATGAGGGACAAAAACATATTTTATCCTTATAAGTATTATTGTATCTTTCCATTTGAAAATGTGACCATGTTAATATTTGGCAATTGGCAAACTTTGAAGTCTTTATTTTATTTTATATATTGTATATATGGATGGAGCTTATCATAGTATTTTTCTCCTTGTATGTAACGCGAACTAATGCACGTTTAGCATATTTTTATTAGAATGGTTAGCATCCTACTTAAAAAGTTTAACAAATTCTTATTAGCATATTTGTTAATATAATTTAATTTAAAAGAAAAAAGAAAGTAAAGAAATTTTAATGAAAGAGAAGATTTGAATTAAAAAATTAAAATAACAATAAGGATGTGTCGGTTAAAACTAAATCATCATCTAATCCAATTCAAATCATATTTTATTGAATTGAAATAGTTATAATTGTATAAATTATAATAGAGCATGAGATACCCATTTAAGATAGTGAAAAGAAAAGATAATCAATTCTCACTATGGATGTAGATAGCATTTCATATACTAAAGAGACATTTTAGAACTCAGTAACGTGGGAAAGCAAATTGGCGGCTACATGACAAAGAATCACATGCTCGTCAACAATGACTAAAACCAAGATATTCAAAGCTCACTCATCACTTCAACTGTGATAAACAAAAGCATATCATAAATTCATATTAAGAAACTATGCAAAAACTAATTCAAGAACTATGAAGTATTTAAATTTCATGTTAAAAAAGAAAAGGCTAAATTTCAAATAATATTCTGTTACAATGTTACATGTTACATAATACATTTAATATCTGCTTTAAATATTTACTATGAGCAAATTCTGACATGATATCACAGTTCGTTATAGTATATCCAAATAATTAATCATAAAATAAGAATACATTAACACATTCAACCTATCAGGAGAGGTATGGAGAGTTAAGAGCCTTATAAGAGTTTTACCAAGTCGAACCATGAATTTGCACCAACACAGAATAAGATATATAAAAAATAAATAAATCAAATCCACATAAGGATAACATATGTAACACTAAGAGAGGAATAAAGCTCAATCTAATAGCTACAAACAATAATTTGAACAGAAATTCCAATAAAAACAAATGAGATTATAATGAGAAGATCCACCCTGGGACAAGTTTGTGTTCCCCAAGCCATGGCAGATATGGCCTACATTATCAAAGAATGTCATATTAATAATTGTTTAATCATAACCATGATAATACAAATACATAAACATACAATTAAACATAGAGTTTAACAGTGATACACTTGTCATCCGTTAATATCACTTTTAAGATAATTTTATAAAAATCAACAAACTTACTATATATGATAGTTGTGATTGAATAACTGTGTATAATCCCTTTTCTCTTAAACATAAGGATATTAATCTCAAATTATGGAAATAGATAAGACAAGGGTGAAATTATCATGCTTCAAAACTGAGCTCCTCCAGCTTTGAGTATGTGAGTCACCCCAACCTTCTTTGCACAATACACTACCTCCTGCAGCAAAAAATATAGAAAAGATACTAACCTCACAATTATATTTTCATACAATATAGACAAGTACCTTGTGCATATAGTGCCATTATGAGATGGAGGAGTTGCGTGAAGATTAATAAGGAGTAAACACCATGATGGTCTAAGACCATTAAATAATTTCTGCCTAAATCAATGCGTTCAGCTCCTTTCGTGAGAGAAAGAGAGAAGGGCGTCACTAGTAAAGAAAAGAATAAGAGAAAAATGTTTTTCATTTTATTTTAAAAAGATAATTGAATATTATTAGTCTTTGAAATTTTTAAGCGCCACTTGTTTTATGGAGTGAAACGAAATAGAGATATCCTACGAATAATAGAGAGGATCTAATTTGTAAATAAACCTGATTTGAAAACAGTTTTATTTAAAACAATTTTTTTTTTTTGTAGACATTTTTTTTTTCAAGAACGTGAAGCTCAAAACTAATTTCTTACAAGGGATCTGAGTCCCTTTCATTCACATCAACACATGACAGTAAATAATTATTTTTCTGAAAACTCTTTTAAAAATAGAAATAAAAAAAGCAATTCCAAAATTAGGAGAAGCAATTACGTATGGAGAAAAAAAAAAAAGTTATTTGCTGATCATTAGGTGAAAAAAATGGGTTGGTATAAGGGGAAAGTCAACAGAGTCTACTTAGACATGCGGAGCACTACATATTTGAAAGAAAGCGCAGTCAGAGGAAGCATGCACGCACCTACCTACCTACCCTTTTCAATTGTGTGTGTATATATATATCCACCCTTCCAAGCCACTTTGCCACATCCATTCCCATCATCATACCCTTTTCTTTTCTTTCGTAGCTACCTACTCCTTAAGTTTCATTCTTTGCTGCAAGAGCTAGCTTAGTTGCTTCAGAAAATTAATTAAGATGGTGAGTGTTGAAGAGATCCGTAAGGCACAACGTGCTGAAGGCCCTGCCACCGTCATGGCTATTGGCACCGCCACTCCTCCCAACTGCGTCGATCAGAGTACCTATCCTGATTATTATTTCCGCATCACCAACAGTGAGCACAAGACTGAGCTCAAAGAAAAGTTCAAGCGCATGTGTAAGATATCTCTCTCCTAGGCCTATATTCATTTCATTATATATATCTTCACTTGCTGTAGCTTTTATATAATATGTATTATTGTTTATTTTCAATATATACCTTTGATTTGATTAATAATACTAATGAAATTGAATTTATTATTATTTGGAACAGGTGATAAGTCAATGATTAAGAAGCGATACATGTACTTAAATGAAGAGATCCTGAAAGAGAATCCGAGTGTTTGTGCTTATATGGCACCTTCATTGGATGCAAGGCAAGACATGGTGGTTGTGGAGGTACCAAAGTTGGGAAAAGAGGCTGCAACAAAGGCAATCAAGGAATGGGGTCAACCCAAGTCCAAGATTACCCATCTCATCTTTTGCACCACTAGTGGTGTCGACATGCCTGGTGCTGATTATCAGCTCACTAAACTACTAGGACTTCGTCCCTCCGTCAAGCGTTACATGATGTACCAACAAGGCTGCTTTGCTGGTGGCACCGTCCTTCGTTTGGCCAAAGACCTCGCCGAAAACAACAAGGGTGCTCGCGTCCTTGTCGTTTGTTCTGAGATCACTGCAGTCACTTTCCGTGGTCCAACTGACACCCATCTTGATAGCCTTGTTGGTCAAGCCTTGTTTGGAGATGGTGCAGCTGCTGTCATTGTTGGATCAGACCCTCTGCCGGTTGAAAACCCTTTGTTTGAGCTTGTCTGGACTGCCCAAACAATCCTTCCAGACAGTGAAGGGGCTATTGATGGCCACCTTCGCGAAGTTGGACTCACTTTCCATCTCCTCAAGGATGTTCCTGGACTCATCTCTAAGAATATTGAAAAGGCCTTGGTTGAAGCCTTCCAACCCTTGGGAATCTCCGATTACAACTCTATCTTCTGGATTGCACATCCTGGTGGACCGGCAATTTTAGACCAAGTTGAGGCTAAGTTAGGCTTGAAGCCTGAAAAAATGGAAGCTACTAGACACGTGCTCAGCGAGTATGGTAACATGTCAAGTGCATGTGTGCTATTCATCTTGGATCAAATGAGGAAGAAGTCAATAGAAAATGGACTTGGCACTACTGGTGAAGGCCTTGAATGGGGTGTGCTATTTGGTTTCGGCCCTGGACTCACTGTTGAGACTGTTGTGCTACGCAGTGTCACTGTCTAATCATATATATTGTGCAAGACCCCAAATCCTTCTCTTCCTTATTTATTCTTTCATGTTTGAAAAATGTATTCTTTATCCTTTTCTTTTTTCACCTGCCTTCCTCACATGCTTTTTTTTTGTATACCAGTAAATAAGAACATGTCATGTTATTAATGCATTAAGCTTACATATAATTGATCTATAAAGTTGCAAAGTGAATAGCTTTAATCCAATTTCATCTTCAGTTTTGTGATTGAGTATAAATTGGACTATAGAACTGTCTGAAACCAGGTTTATGGCTTAATTGTGTAAGGAGAGTTGTGCCAATTAACTTAGTCCACTTTGACTTGGAATTTTCTTTGTCGTTTGAGTTATCTGACTCTGAAAAGAAACAATTTACAAAAGGGATTAATAAGTATCAAGTAAACCAAGTAGCTACGCAAATGCACTTCCTACCTTGATTACTTAAAAGAACTAAGGCCCTGGACTCACTGTTGAGACTGTTGTACTCCGCAGTGTTACTGTTTAATCATATATTGTGCAAGACCATAAATCCTGTTTTTTTTTTTTTTTTTTTTTCTATTTATTCTTTCATGTTCAGTTTGAAAAATGTATTCTTTCTCTTTTTCTTTTTTCCCCTGCCTTCCTCACATGCTTCTTCTTGTATACCAGTAAAAAAGAACATGTCGTATTATTATTAATGCAATTAAGCTTACACAAAATTCAGTTTTATAGATTAAGTATATAAATTGGACTATAGAACTAGGTTTATGGCTTAATGGTGTAAGGAGAGTTGTACAAAATATAATATAATGGCTTAAATATTAGAGACTAAAATAAAATAAAAAATCAGAAATCAAAAGTTAAGAAAAATTTATTAGAGAGAAAATATAAAATTCAAAAATTAACTTTTCAGAAACTTAAAAACATATTTAAAGCTTAAAATTTATTAAAAAGTAGTTTTAAAGCATGAATTGGATGATATATTATTACTAAAAAAGTAGTTTTAAAGCATCAAAGTCAATAAAAGAAAGTAATTGATATCCAATCATGTCATGAAAAGTGACACCACGAGAATTCTCACTATTACATGGATTTGTTACGGTGAGCCACAGTAATGTCATGAAATGTTAATTTAGCAATCCACCATTCTGTTGTAGGTATGCTTTGTGTGAGTAAGACCACATTCATTACAGGTGATTGCTGCTCTCTTGTAGTCATGAAAATAGCTTTTTATTCTTTGGTATGTCTTACATCATGCTTCATGCACTGATTTGCAATCCATTTCAAAATTCACTTCTGTAAAACATATCTCAGCAACCAGTTGTATTGCCATCTAAGTCCCATCTAAGAATCCATTGGTTTAAACTTTAAAAAAAAAAAAAGTGACTCTAAGATTGTGTACAAAACTATTTTTGAGAAAATAGATGGATCGAATTTTTTAAATAATTTTTTAGTTGATCAAAAGAGATTAATGAATCGTTTTGATCTGATCAATTATAATCTAAATTAAAATTTATTCAATTCATTTATTTTGTCACCCTTAATTTCTACTAATAATGGAGAGGATCTATTTTGCAAATCAATCTCATGTTTGAAAACAGTTTTATTACAAAAAAAAATTTGTGGGAACGTTTTCCCGATGATAAATAAGACCAATCTTTTAGACACAGTATTAAAACATATAAATCTATCGTGACATTTTTTTTCAAACACGGGATGCTCAAAACTAATTTCTTACAAGGGATCTGAGTCCCTTTCATCATCACAGTATATAATTATTTTTTTCTGAAAACTCTTTTAAAAACAGAAATAAAACAAGTAATTCCAAAATTAGGAGAAGAAATTGTAATGACGTAAGGAGAGAAAAAAAAAAAGGAAGAAAAAACAGTAAATTGCTTACTCATATTAGAAAACAAAAAGACTAAAAAAAATGGGTTGGTAATAACTATAAGGAAGAGTCAACAGTCTACTTAGACATGCCGTGAACCACAAGAGCAGTCAGAGGAAGCATGCACCACGCATCTATCTACCTACCCATTTCAAATATATATATAACCCTTATGAGGAGTGTTTTAAGAATCGGATTTGACGAGTCAATCCAATCGGTTCAATCGAAATTTGGTGGCTTAATCGATTCAGTTTGATGAAAGGACTAGAAATGTATCTGATCCGGTACGACCCGAGTTGAACCGGTCAGTTTTTGAAAAAATCGGTTACTCGGTGGGTCTTTGGTTGAACCGGATTGTGGTGTAATTTTTTTTTTGAAAAAAAGTGTTGAAACGGCGTGTTTCAATTTTTTTTAATTTTGTTTGTGTATGAAACTTATTTATGGACTTGTATTGTCATTACCATTGGTTGTTATTTCTTATTTAGAATATTAGGTACTTTATAATGACAATAATTTTAAATTTGGAGTATTGAATTATTAAACTATGTTAGCTACATTATATTTTTTTTTAATTTTTTAATATATACCAAGTCAAACCGGTCTGACCAGTGACCCACCAATCCGACCAATGACCCATTAACCCAGTACTTTGGCCGGTTCGATGGCCGATCCAGTTCTTAAAACATTGCTTCTGAGCCACTTTGCAACATCCACTCCCATCATATAGCCTTTTCTTTTGTAGCTACTCAGCTTAAATGGAGTAATTTTTTCAAAACATTACTAAAATGGATACTTTTTAAAATATTACAAAAATGGGTAAGTCATGTTTCATATAAAAGAAGTCTTGTTTTAAAACACGACTTTACTTTACTTTTAGCATTTTTTTATAAAAAAAAAAAGTAGAAGTCTTGACTTCATAGTCCACTTTCACAATTTTTTTTTGAAAATTGTCATTTACACCACCTATTTTATTGATACACCCCCTTTTAAATTTTTTCCGTTTACCCTCAACTAGAAATTAATTAAGAGTCAGAAATTATTTGAGTAATATTGTAATCCAGATAAATTTTTAAAGTTGTAATTCTTATGATTCATGTGAAAAAAATTTAAAAAGGGGGTGTATCCATTAAATACAGGATGTAAATAGCAATTTTAAAAAAATTATCCATGTCCTTAATCAAGTCACGACTTCTATTTTTTTTTTAAAAAAATGCTAAAAGTAAAGTCGTGTTTTAAAACACGACTTCTTTTATGAAGTCATGTTTTAAAACACAACTTATCCATTTCCGTATTATTTTCAAAATGTACCATTTTGGTAATTTTTTTAAAAAATTACCCCATTTTGGTAAACAAGCCTAGCTACTCCTTAAGTTTCATTCTTTGGTGCAAGCTAGCTTAGTTGGTTCAGAAAATTTTTAAGATGATGAGTGTTGAAGAGATCCATAAGGCACAACTTGCGAAAGCCCCTGCTACCTATATCAGAAGTATTGTACTAATACCCCAAATTCTCTTATAGTGTCTATAAATAAATACAACGACAACAAAGTCTTGTCCCACTAGGTAAGGTCCGCTACATGAATCATACGATGCCATTCAGAATGGTCAAATACCAAAGTTTCAAAAATATTATTTACCATAGATTTCCCTTGATGACTTTTTCTAAAGTCCCTTTTGTTCTCCCTCTTCTCCTTTTCACTGGTGCCTCTCATGGCTTTTTTTGTAAGTGTCTAAACCACCTTAACCGATCTTCTATTATCTTTTCTTCAATCAGTGCTACACCAATCTTACTGCATATATAATCGTTTTGTGTCGTGTCCTTTCTTGAGTAGCCATACATACATCTTAACATTCTCATTTCTACACATCTCCCACCTTCCTTTTTCTCCTATTGGCCCTTTAAAGTTCAACAATCACCACCATATAATATAGATGGACATATAAGAGTACAATAAAATTTGTGAGTTTAGTAGGTATTTTACTATCACAAATAACTCTCAATGTCTTCTCCATTTTAGTCATTCCACTTGTATCCTACGTGTGACACCTCACTAATTTCGCCATCATTTTGTATAATTCATCCCAGACATTTAAAATTAAAAAGTTGTGGTATGACAGTGTAGTAGATCAGTACTTACCTAAACAAAAATCAAATTGGTTTAGCTTTGGTTGCCTATGGGTACTTTAAGGAAGCTAATGCTTAGATTAGGTAAGGATACAAATTAACTAAGCTTCCTATTAAATTTATGGAGATGCCTTTAATCCCCGGCAAGCTATGTATTGTGTTGTTTATCTAATAATCACATGCTAATAAACTATCAGGTGGAATGAGGCGTCTTATAGGTGCAGGTTCTGATATGAACACGTCATAGCCAACTGGGAATGACACACAAAGCTCAATAACATAAAAGCATTCCTACCTGTCCATCATGTTGAACTTGCCCGCTTCACATTGTAGAAGTGTACAAATCGAAATCCCCCTGACGTGCCATTAACCCTATTATGGACAACCACCGTTGCTGTACAACATAACCAAACCAAATGAGCATGCTTATACTACTACAATATAGGACAGGCATGAGATCTCACCTCTTTTAATGCTTATTCCATTTCGAAATGCTGACTCTAAAAACAAGAGAAATGAACCATTCACTCGGATACACAAGCTCAAATTATACATCATGACCTCAAGAAAAAAATTTCATAACACCTGCAACTTAAAACAGACCACAATCTCTGTTACCATTAAAGAATCATATCCTGATGAAACTCCAAAAATAGAATGGCAAAACAACTCTGTATGTGAAGAAATATCTCTAATAGTGCATCAGCATCTAAACGTAATCACACCAAAGAGAATTGGAAAAGACATGGTACTAACTACTAAATCCCACCTGACTGAGATATTGATCCACAGATAAAGTTTTCTATCAGTAAAAGTCCAAGAATAATTTTAAAACTGGATCAAATTGCAGATTAAAAGATAAAAGAAACGGATTATTTATTTTGTAAAAAAAATGCTTAGACATATTTTCATTAAATATATAGCAATAATATGACTTACTTGAATTAGAAGAAGCTCAAATTATAAGAAACAACTATAAAAATGAATATAAAGATAATTTATACTCTCACCTCACATCCTAGAATCACTGATGAATATAAATATAATTTGCACCAGTAATGCAATTATCAAAACTCCTAATTACTTTATAAGCTAGATAAAATTATAGGAAATTAAAATTCCTTCAAGGAAAGGTAATCTATAAGCCACAAATAATAAATCTTACTCTATCAATTAGCTAAACAATGTCACTTTTGCAGAAAATAAAGAACTTAAATCACAAATTAACTTTTGAATGAAAGCTATGCAGCTTCTAGCAAGCTTTCTATTCAAGACACAAGCTCAAATCACACATCATGACCTCAAGAAAAAAATTCCACGACTCCTACACCTTAAAACAGACCACAATCTCTGCTACGAGTAAAGAATCATAATCTGGTGAAATTCCAAAAACAGAACGGCAAAAAACTCTATTTGTGCAAGAAATATCTAAATAGTGCATCAGCATCTAAACGTAATGACACCAAAGAGCTTAATCACAATTTAGCTGTTGGATGAACGTAGTGCAGCTTCTAGCAAGCTTTCTCGTCCAAAGTTGTTATCAAATGAGTCATGCTGTTTGGTGGATTCAGCGGCAACATTTGTTGCATTTCATGAACTTGTTGAATTGCAGGATCTGGATGAGGAGTTGAATTCTGTGGCTCAATGTGGTGAGGAACTACATTTGTGTCTTCTAAAGTTATGTCATGAATGCTTTTTCTTTTTCTTTTTTTGGGTGAGGCATTTTGGCGAAGGAAGTATTTTTGGGCATGACTAGCAACTTGAGTTGAAGTTTTTGTTAGAACAGCATATCTTGAAATGCTTTTCCAATCTCCCTTGCCATATATTCTAAGCCCGTGAAGAAATGACCTACCACAAAAAAACAAATATGAGATGAAAATTCAATAAATTTTTGAAACGTTCATTTGAGTTCTATACAAAATTTGGAAGAAGACTTAAAACAACCATCTTAAAATGCATCAAAGTAATACAATGCAAATGTTTGATAAGCAAGGTTTTTCACAAGGGTTTTAATTTTGTCTTTCTCTATATATTTATTAGAAACCAAGAACCAAAAGAAGTTTACTTTCATTTTAAAAAATGACAATTCACTTTGATGATGAAATCTTTTGGTCTAAATCTTGTAGACTTGAAAAAATTATACAAAAAAAAACATTTTCTCTTTTAGCATCAAACCACAGTCCACAAAAACATTTCACTATCATTACTCGAACAGCAACAACAAATTGAGAATGAGTGAATGTTGCAAAAGTTACATACTCTTAGGTTGTGATCATCACTTTAATTAAGGAAATTGATTGGATGATGAATCAAGAAAACTAAAAAAAAATTGTTTCAATCTACTGATATTTCTAACAAAACTAACAAACTAATATTTATCGATAAAAAAACTAAAAATATTGAATTAAATGATTCTTTTTTAAACTATTTCAATCCAATCTGAAAACACTCCTACATTTGTCTTTTGAAATATCCCAACAATTACAACAACATTAAAAGTCTACCTGTGTTCTTCTTTAGTCCATGCCTTCCCTCTCCCTCTCTTGCGCCGAACCGAAGAACCACCACCGTTATGCACCAACGCCTCAACTGGGTGACTGGGCAACTCGACCGGTGCCGGAGCCGACTCAATCTGGTTCACGTGGTGGGGCAATGTGTGGTGGTATTGGGTGGCCTCCGCCGGCAACATGGGAGGACCTGAGTGGCAGCGTTCACCCACAGCTCATCTAGGGTCTGCCACGGCGCATGTACGTTTTCCCACTTAGGGAGATCATACAACTGAGTCCACTCAGCCTCATCACTCAAACTGCTGCTCCCACCATTATTATTATTATTATGTTGCTGAGGAAACCCAAACATTCTTTTTTCTTTTTTTTTTCTTTAATCGCCTTCAGAGTTGAAACTTGAAACTCTCAAGTCAATGGCCTTTCTTTTTGTTGATACAGGGTTCTTATTATTCAAAGCCCTGAGGCTGGTTTCTTTGAAAAATAGGCGCCAAGTGACAGTTGGTTAAACTTTAACTCTGGGGTTCCTTAATTAGGTTTTTTTGGAGCCAAAGGCACGGTTGGAAGTCTATTGATAATAGATAAATTAATTAATTTATCTTCTTTGAATTTGAAAATATTTCCTATAAAAATCTTATCATTTTAAAACTTTTTTCAATTTAATATGCAAACTAGATATTTCTATATACGGTTTAAATTTTCAATTTCTCCTTTAAAGTTGCTTATCCAAACATACCAAAAACGTTAAGCTTAATAAATTTACTTATTTAAATCTCCTTATATATATATAAATAAATAAGAGATCATCTCATCTCTTTACTTCACTCTCCCCACTCTCTCTCACATTCATTTTTATTTGAATATTATACTTTCCTCTCATTGAGTGGTGTAATTCACTCTCTTAACATGCATATGATTTTTTCTACTTTTCCTATAATTTCTCTTATCAATTTTTGTAACTATCTCACATTCATAATATTTTTATAACTACCTCCATTCACTTTTTTATCTAATACTATATTTTTTTAAATATTTTTTTATCAATTTTTTAATTCTATTTTTTAATTCTGAAGATTTCTCTCTTTCATCAATAATTTCAAATCCTTAATTCAATTTATTTTTCAATTTTCAAAGTTAATATTAAAAAAAGGCTTAAATATCTTTTAGGTCCCTGAAAAATTTCCGTTTTTTGCTTTGAGTCCCTGAAAAAATTTTGCATTGTTCCGGGTCCCTAATATATTAAAAAATTTGTTTCAAGTCTATGCTGTCAGTTAAGTGATGACGTGTTCATTAAAAATTTTAAAATGTGATTTCTGACCGCTAAAAAGCCGCCACTATTTATTTTGAAATTTAAATTACAATTTCTGGCTGTTAAAAACAGCCATAATCAATTAAAAAGACTTAAATATCTTTTAGGTCCCTGAAAAATTAACGATTTTTGTTCTGGATACCTGATATATTAAAATTTTTGTTTTGGATCCCTGCCGTCAGTTAAGTGATGACGTGTCCGTTAAAAAATTTAAAATGTGATTTCTCAATGAATCCTCAACCTCCAGCAACGAGCGCATTCTCAGAACCCTCACAATCTCAACCCCCAAAACCATCCCCTCCGGCAACAGGCATTCTCCGTTTCAAATTTTCAATCGCATTTTCAGAACCCTCACATCGTCAACCCCTCCCATCTCAGCCCCACCACACTCTTCCCCAAACCCTAGCCCAGGCCTAAGCCCAAATTAAGCACTGACCCCAAACCCCTAACTCCCATGCCTCCCCAACCTCGTCCTCTGCAACCCTTCAACTGCACCTTTTAACGGACACGTCATCACTTAACTGACGACAGGGATCCAAAACAAAAGTTTTAATATATCAGGTGTCTAGAACAACAGAAAAATTTTATAGGGACCCAGAACAAAAATCGCTAATTTTTCAGGGACCTAAAAGATATTTAAGCCTTGATTTTTTTCTTTAATTATTTCTGGCAGTTTTTAACCGTAAAAAATTGTAGTTTAAATTTTAAAATAAATAGTTGCTATTTTTTAGCCGCCAGAAATCACATTTTAAAATTTTTAACGGAGACGTCATCACTTAACTGACGGCATGGACTTGAAACAAAATTTTTAATATATTAGGGACTCGAAACAACGCAAAAAATTTTCAGGGACTCAAAGCAAAAAACGGGAATTTTTCAGGGACCTAAAAGTTATTTAAGCCTTAAAAAAATTAAAGTTACATTGTTACATCTTCCCTTATCTTTTGTTTTAAAAAAATTTATAGTTTTTAATTTTTTTTATAATTATCTCTTTTTTAAAATTTCTTTCAATGTGCTATATAATTTTTTATTTTTTTTTCAAATTTCTTTCTATTGACTATATAAATAAGGTAGTGAAAATTTTAATAAGCCCGTGCCAAAACACTAGTTCACTCTTATTTGAATACTTTCCTCTCATGGAGTGGTGTAATTTACTCTCCTAACATACATCTGATTTTTTCTACTTTTCCTAAAATTTCTATTATCAATTTGTAACTACCCCACATTCACAATATTTCTATAACTATCTTCATTCACTTCTTTATCTGATACTATATTTTTTTAAATATTTTTTTATCAGTTTTATTAATTCTATATTTTAATTCCGAAAATTTCTCTCTTTAATCAATAATTTCAAATCCTTAATTCAATTTACTTTTCAATTTTAAAAAATTCAAGTTACATCATTACATCTTCCCTTATCTTTTTTTTTTCTTTAAAAAAATTATAGTTTCTAATTTCTTTCATAATGATTTCTTTTTCAAAATTTCTTTTGATGTGCTATATAATTTTTTTTTTCAAATTTTATACTCTCTAATCTGTTGGGCTTTCTTTTTTAATATTTCTTTTATCTGATTTCTAACTCTATTTTTTAATTCTGAAGATTTCTCTCTTTTTTCTATAATTCCAAATCCTTAATTCAATTTACTTTTCAATTTTCAAATTTAATATTAAAAAAATTAAAGTTATATCATTACATCTTCCCTTTTTTTTTCTTTTAAAAAAAATATAGTTTCTAATTTCTTTTATAATTATTTCTTTTTCAAAATTTCTTTCGATGTACTATATAATTTTTTTTCAAATTTTATACTCTCTAATCTATTTTTTTAATATTTCTTTTATCATATTTTTTAACTCTATTTTTTAATTCTGAAGATTTCTCTCTTTAGTCAATAATTCTAAATTCTTAATTTAATTTACTTTTCAATTTTCAAAGTTAATATTAAAAACTTGAAGTTACATTGTTACATCTTCACTTATCTTTTTTTTTTTTTAATTTTATAGTTTCTAATTTCTTTTATAATTTTCTCTTTTTTAAAATTTCTTTCAATGTGCTATATAATTCTTTATTTTTTTTTTCAAATTTCTTTCTATTGCCTATATAGTGAAATTTTTAATAAGCACGTGCAATGCACGGGCTAAAACACTAGTAATAGAAAAAAGCAAATACTAACTTACGGCATTACCGTATTGGTTAAGAAAGTAAAAGAGGAAAGCTTTTTATTGTGATGCATAAAAATGTACTCTCCTGTGATTTTAAAATGTGCTCCCATATGATTTACAATAAAAAATTTCCTCTTTTAATATTTAACCAGTACCACTCGGACCAACATCTTGTTGGTTTTTACCTCTCATTTATAATAACTTTATCTTGATTTTGTAATTTTCAATAAATTTTAATTAATAAAAGGATGTGTTAGAAAAAGTGTTTTTTTTTTTACAAAAGAAAAAGTGTGTGTTAGAAAGTGTATTGTTAACATTTCCCTAAATAATATACATAATTTATTATTATATTAAATTTTATTGATGTTTTGAAATTATATGTTTATTAATTTATTAAAAGTTTAAATTTACATAACTGTACAAATTAACTTATTTATAAGTGTATAATTTATTTTAATAATATTACTACAAAGTGAGATTTTAAATAAGTTTTTAAGAAGTAAGACTTGTAAAAAGCTAAACTAGATTTTAAAATAATTTATATAAAATAATTAAACCAAATTTAACTCATATATTTTAGGCTTAAATATGTTTTGGATTCCTAATAAATTAGTGAATTTTGTTATGGGTCCCTAATAAATTTTTTCTTTGTGTTTAGTCCCTAATAAAATAAAAAATTTGTTTTGAGTCCTTGTTATTTTGTCTTAGTCCTTCAAATATATATATTTTTTCATTTGAGTCCTTATAATATTTTGTTCATTTTGTATTGGTCCCTTTGAAAAATATTTAATAGGGGCTAATAACAAATTATCTACAAATTTTAGGGACTCAAGCGAAAAAATTGATATATTAGAAAGACTGAGACAAAATAACAAGAACCCAAAACAATTTTTTTGTTTTATTAGAGACTCAAAATAATTTTTTTGTTTTATTAGAGACTCAAAACAAAATTCGCTAATTTATGAGAGTCTAAAACATATTTAAGCCTATATTTAAAAAAACAGACTAGTCTCAAATCTTTCAAAATCTAGTCTACCATAGTTGATTTCCCTCCTTACCCTTATGCTTTTTTTAAATAAACTTACTATATGCATCAATATTCACTTTTTTTTTTTAAATCTAAAAGTTGACAACAAAAAAACTTGAGTCATGAGAAAAAAAAAACTTATCCCAAAATTCATTCAAATTAATATATAACATACATTAAACTTTTAAAAGAAGAAATATAATATTTTTTAGATATTTCAAAATTAATCAGTCAAAATAAATTATGTTGATTTAATTAAGTCATAGGATTGGATAATTTTTCTAGAAAATAGACTATGCACTGATAGTGTAAAATAGTTTTACACTGTCATCCAATTACAACCCACCATGTATGGTAAGTTTGTGACTTTTATGATAACTACCTTAAAAGTCATATCAAATGATTATTTGTAATTGAATGACAGTGTAAAACTGTATTACACAGTCAATGCATAATCATTAAACTCTAATTTTTTAATTTTTAAACGAAATATATTTCAGAAGTTATTTAAAAGACAACTGAAATATGAAAAAGTCGCCAATAGCATGGTTTGGTAGATTTGAATCAATTGGGTTGAAGATTTTTTTTAACCTAAGACATCAACTTGAGATATATTAAATTTGATAATCAAACTCACAGATCTAACTTAATTAGAGATTTACCTTCAGATCAAGTTAGGTCAATTAGGCTTATAAAGTAAATCTAGGGATGTTCATTAGATTATGTTGACCTCGTCAACCTCACAGTTCAAACTAAACTAATTAGGGTATATTTAGTCCAGTTTTTAAATGTTTGCTTCTCAATTATTTTTAAATTAAAGCTAAAAGTAAAAACTTAAAAAAATGGTAAAAGTTGTTTGACAATTTTCATTTTCTTAGCTTAAAAATTCCATTTAATTTAAAAGTTGTCTGGTAAAAAAATTAAAAGTTTTAATTTTATTTAAATTAAGTTATCTCTTCCATTAAAAACGTATATTCTTAAAATAAAAAGTATTTTATAAAATTAATTTAATTTATATAAAATTTCGTTGTTTGATTGTATTATACATTAAAATGAATGAAATTTAAAAATATGATATATTATGAGAAAATATAAATATTATAGATATATATAACAAAAAAAACTTAAACTAATATTATATATTAAATTGAAAATTTTAAAATGGTATGCATTATAAGAAGTGCATTTTAAAAAGAAAATTCAAATACACACATTGGTATTTTAGTTATTGGTCCTTTGATTATGACTAATTTTTGTCGAGAATATGGCTGGTCATCTTTAGTAAGATTTATTGGGAGACAATTCAAATTTGTAATTTCAAATCTTTAGTGTTGTGCATGGCTCATATTCTATGAGTGAGCAAATTGGGCTTGGGCTACCTGTTTGTTGGGTTATGAAATAAGTAGGTTGGGGTGCGGGGGGTTTAGCCCCACGGTATTGTACGTAGTATATTGTACGCGGTACGTTACAGGGGTGATATTGTAAGTCTGTATCGTGGTTTATTCTATATAAACTGATGTAACCCTATTTGCTACATAACAATAATAGAAACAGTCGCTCTGCTCCCGGGGACGTAGGCACACTTACTGAACCTCGTTAAATCTCGTGTCTGTGTGTGTCCGTGTGATTACTCTGATCTTTAGTATTCCGGTTGCTATTGCTAACAACTGGTATCAGATGACGTTTAACCCTGGTGCGAAATTCGAAGTGGGGAAGTTCGATGGAACTAGGAATTTTGCAGTGTGGCAGAGGAGGGTTAAGGATATGTTGGCACAACAAGGTTTTCTAACGGTGTTGCGAGCAACGAAACCTACAGACATGGAGGATGCAGATTAGGAGGAGTTGAAGGAGAGGGCTGTGGCAACCATATGGTTGTGTTTAGCAGATGAGGTCATGTACCACTTTATGGACCTGACGTCTTCGGGGGAAGTATGGACGAAATTGGAGAGTCAGTATATGTCTAAGTCCTTGATGAATAAGCTGTACATGAAGCAGAAATTGTACGGGTTGAAGATGCAGGAGGGTTCTGATTTGCAACAGCATATCAATGTCTTCAATCAGATTATCAGTGATTTACTGAGGCTTGATGTGAAGATTGAGGACGAGGATAAGGCAATAATTATGTTGTGTTCTTTGCCTATTTCCTACGAGCATTTAGTGACCACCCTAACATACGGGAAAGACACCATTAGTCTGGTGGAGATCACGGCTGCACTTATGTCCCACTGTCAATGAAAACAGAATGCAGGGGAGTGTTCTCAAGGCGAGGGTCTGTATGCAAAGAGGAATAAAGAACGTGGGAGGATGCAAGGCAAAGGGGATTTTGGGAGGAGGAATAAGTCCAAAACCAGACACGGTGATGCGTAAAATGCGTTTGCAAAGGGCAAGCGTACCCTACGCAGTAGTAACAGTGGACTCTAGGAGTCCGGATATCGAACCCAAAGGACCAGTCGCGTTCCCAAATAATTAATCTCGCAAATAACTAAGCAATCCAGAATATAAAAATCAAATTGAGAAGAATGTTGGTCAATTATTCTTTTCAAAAGAAAGAGAATCAGAGCAGAAAGATTACTGTGAGAACAATTATGATAAAGAAGCCTAGGATTGTGATTTCACATGTACCCCCTTTTTCCCCCAATTCTAATATTAATAAAATCCCTAAATGTGTTACTTGCCAGCTACCTCTTAATTTCGTTAATTAACAATTGATCATAGTTAATAACGCTATTTCCCCTAATTTAATTCCCAATTGATCATAGGTGAATTAATTTAGAGCAAATGATAAATCTCAGAGAGGTTGATTAACAGGTTAATCTACTGGAAATTCATACAATAAGTTTGATCATGCAAATTGTACAAATCCAATCACTTCACAGTTCAGTTAATCGCAAGCAATTGATCATAGACAAGAGATTAACTTATGTTTAGACTGATCGGTCCTAAAAGCAATAAAAGTAGTGAAGAGATACAAATAACTGAATAACATCGAGGTTTTATTAAAATTAGAATCGGGGTACAAGGGTACAGCTACATCACAATCCGGGGCTAAGAGAAACTAGCCACTCATGTTCATGATTAAGCCAGAAAACTCAAAAGAAGACATAAAGATTACAAAAGGGAAGAAACTTTACAGTGATGATCCCCAATGGTGTTCTCTACGTCCTCCCGCAGCTCAGAGTCTCTCACAGGACCTCTTTCTCCCCCACAACCCTCAGTTTTTGAAATAGAACAAAAGATCCAGATAAAAGGGTTTCCTATCCTATTTATAATAATTCAAAATTTAAATGGCTGACAGCGCAACTTACCACGGCCGTGGTAAAATGACCACGGCCGTGGTCCTTGCATAAAAGTCCACTTCTACTACGCAACCAGCATGGCCATGGTAAATTTACCATGGCCATGGTAATTTACCATGGCCATGGTCCTTGCGTTACTTCAATTCTGGCCTTTTTTTCTTGGTCCTCTAGACAGTGGCATTTTTGCTCCAAAAAATGCAATTTTCAACTCTTTTCCTCATGAAGCCACCTGTCTTGCACCAACTAACACCAAACAGTGAGTTTTGCCAATAAAATATATTCAAAATGTATGAAAATGGCATCTAAACTCACATCAAAATACAATCAAAGTCCGGTTTATCACACGGTAAATCAGTTTTGTGCTACAATTGCAAACAACAAGGGCATTTCAGAAAGAATTGTCCAAAGTTGAGGCAGTCTGGTGAAGGGGCATCCCGCTCTGCAAATGTGGCAAAGACTGACGACTCAAACTACTACAGTGAGGGAGATGTTCTCTCAATTTCATACAGTCAGCTTACAGATGCGTGAATTCTTGATTCTGGATGTTCTTAACATATGAATCCCAATAGGGAATGGTTCACCACATACAGGTTGGACAATTTTGGCTATGTCTATTTAGGTGACAACAAAGCTTGTGTTGTTGTTGGAATGGGACAGGTGCAGATTGCTATGGATGATGGTGGAGTGAGAACGTTGTGTTATGTCCGGCATATCCCTGAGTTGAGGAAGAATCTAATCTCACTTGGTACTTTGCAGGCCAATGATTTCAGTTACAGAACTGATGGAGATCGGGATACTTTCAGAGTGTGTAAGGGTGCGTTGACTGTGATGAAAGCACAGCGGACTGTAGGCAATATTTACATACTGCTGGGAAGAACAGTTGTAAGCCGCGTTGCAATTGTTGAGTTTGATGATGATGCTACCAGATTATGGCACATGCGTTTGGGCCATCTTAGTGAGCGTGGGATGGTGGAGCTTCATAAAAAAGGACTCTTAAAGGGAGTTCGAAGCTGCAAGTTAGACTTGTGTGAGAACTGTGTGCTTGGGAAACAGTCAAGAGTGCGGTTTAAAGCTGCGAAGCATACCACCAAGGGGATCCTGGACTATGTGCATACAGATGTGTGGGGTCATACTAGAGATCCCTCCTTGGGTGGTTCCCATTATTTTGTCACCTTCATTGACAATTTTTCTTGCAAGGTCTAGGTGTACTTCATGAAACAGAAATCCGAAGTCTTTGAGAAGTTCAAGCTATGGAAGGCTGAGGTGGAGAACTAGACAGGCAGAAAAATCAGGTACTTGAGGTCTAATAATGGCAAGGAGTACACAGACTCACGGTTTTAGAAATTCTGTGAGGAACATGGCATTCAGAGACACTTCTCAGTGCGGAAAACACCACAACATAATGGTGTTGCAGAGAGGATGAATAGGTCCCTTACTGAAAGGGCCCGGTGTCTGAGTTGAATGCTGGCCTTTTCAAAGGCTTTTGGGTAGAGGCGGTGAACATGGCCAGATATCTGCTCAATCGATCGCCACGAGCTTCATTGGATGGGAAAATTGTAGAGGAAGTCTAGACAGGTACCCTGGTTGATTTTAATAATTTAAAAATATTTGGGTGTCCTGCTTTTGTACATATATTCAGTGATGAAAGATCTAAACTTGATCCAAAGTCAAAAAAATGTGTTTTCGTAGGTTATTCCAAAGGCGTGAAGGGGTTCAAGTATTGGGATCCAGCTTCCAAGAAGATGGTGATCAGCAGGGATGCAATGTTTGATGAGCAGTCCATGATGCCACAGACAGTTGAGACACATGAGTTAGTGCCAGATGGAACTTCCCCTAGCTCCATGGAGGTTCGGGTGGACTTTGAGCATCTGCCAATGATTCCTAAGAGGGCAGAACCATGCAGTCCAAGACCTGAGGCCACACCTGCGCCTGAGCCTAGACCAGATAGTCCAACAGGACCGCATGAGTACACTCTTGTCAGAGATAGAGAATGTCGCACTATTAAACCCGTTGTCCGATATGGGTTTGAAGAGTTGGCTTCTTTTGCACTTCTCACCAGTTCAGGAGACCCGTCTACCTTTCAAGAGGCTATGAACAGCCAGGAGAAAGACAAATGGATGGGTGCTATGGTGGAGGAGATGAAGTCTTTGTGAAAAAATCAGACATGGGAGCTAGTTGAGCTTCCTCCAAGCAAGAGAGCCATAGGGTGCAAATGGTTGTACAAGAGGAAACCTCCAGTATCAGAAAAAGAAGGGGAAATGTTCAAGGCTCACCTAGTAGCAAAAGGATATTCACAGCAGAAGGGGATTGACTATGATGAGGTTTTCTCCCCAGTCGTGAGGCATACTTCTATCAGGGCAGTCTTAGCCTTGGTAGCCAGTTGAGATATGCACTTGAAGTAGATGGATGTGAAGACAACTTTTCTTCACGGTGATCTAGAGGAGCAGATTTACATGGAGCAGCTAGAGGGATTCAGTAAAAATGGACCGGTTGGCTAGTTTGTAAGTTGAAGAGGTCTCTGTATGGATTGAAGCAGTCTCCAAGGTAGTGGTACAAGCGTTTTGATTCTTACATGCTTCGGATTGACTATAGGCGATGTGAGTATAACTGCTATGTTTATGTGATTAGCGTTGATAATGGCTCTTTTATTTTTCTGCTACTTTATGTGGATGATATGTTGATTGCTGGTAACCATTTGCGTGATGTGAATGAGTTGAAATCCATGCTGAGCAAGGAGTTTGACATGAAGGACTTGGGTCCTGCCAAGAAGATTCTTGGGATGGAGATTCACAGGGACAGGAGGTCCAGAAGACTATGGCTCTCACAACAGGGCTATGTTGAGAAGGTGCTGGACAAGTTTAGCATAAGTAATGCTAAGTCAGTGAGTACTTCACTTGCAAACCACTTCAAGCTTTCTGTAGATTAGTGCCCAAAGACAAATGAAGAGGTGGAATACATGTCAAAGGTTCCCTATGCCAATGCAGTTGGTTGGTTGCTTGATGTATGCTATGGTTTGCACTAGACCAGTTTTGGCACATGCTGTAAGCCAAGTCTGTAAGTTTATGTCGAAGCCAGGGAAGTGACATTGGGAAGCAGTGAAGTGGATCTTCAGGTACCTAAAGGGTACAACAGGGCATGGTATCATGTTTGGCAGTCAACAAGGTGATCCTTCAGTTATGAGTTATGTGGATTCTGACTATGTTGGTGATTTGGATGACAGGAGGTCTACAACAGGGTATGTTTTTACTCTTACAGGTGGGCTTATTTGTTGGAAGTCCATTGTTCAGTCTACTGTGGCAATGTCAACAACTGAAGCAGAGTACATGGCAGTAACAGAGGCTAGTAAAGAAGTTGTGTGGCTCACAGGGCTAACAAAGGAGCTGGGCATTGAGCAAGGTGGAGTTCAGTTGCATTGTGATAGTCAAAGTGCTATCGATTTGGCAAAGAATCAGGTGTATCATGTTAGAACCAAGCATATTGATGTGAGGTTTCACAAGATCAGGGAGCTGAAGGCATCTGGTCAGATTTTGCTCAGGAAGGTTCACACTTCAAAGAATGCAACTAAAATGTTAACCAAGGCGGTCACAGCTGACAAGTTCAAGCATTGCTTGGACTTGTTGAATGTTGCTCGGTGCTAGACGTGATTGGACCCCCCATCCCAGGAGACATATAGGATATGAGGTGGACTTGCTGTTATCTTCCACGGGGCTGAATATTCGCCAAGGTGGAGTTTGTTGTGCATGGCTCATATTCTATGAGTGAGCAGATTGGGATTGGGCCACCTGTTTGTTGGGTTATGAAATAAGAAGGTTGGGGGTGCGGGTGGTTTAGCCCTGCAGTATTGTACGCGGTACGGTACAGGGTTGATATTGTAAGTCTGTATCGTGGTTTATTCTATATAAACCGATGTAATCCTATTTGCTACGTAACAATAATAGGCACACTTGCCGAACCTCGTTAAATATCGTGTTTGTGTGTGTGCGTGTGATTACTCTGATCTTTAGAATTTCGGTTGCTATTGCTAACAACTGTCCATGCCTGGATCCATCGCCAATCCACCATACTCGTCCGAGTCGGTCACCTGGTCTAACCATCGGCTCAGATACCAATTGTTGTGCACTGAAGGGGGTTAAGACACCGGGGAGATATTCACCAATGAGCCACGAGCACACCACATAAGTGAACTTGACACCACCTTCAACCCAAAACCTTAAGGCTTCAGGTTTGTGGGCCTTCCTCACTTATATGTTGCTCAACTTTCCCATTCTTACCCAATGTGGGACTTCACCTTCACACTTGGACTCCAATATTTAGGATATTGTTTAGATTTTAAAAGACATTATCTTATCTTTAGGATTTGTTTAGATTTAAAGATATTATCTGTAAATTAGGAATTTGTTTCCTCTTCTAAGATTAGAATGCTAGGTCTATAAAGAAAGGTTTTTTAAATTAGAAAAATCATTCAGCCTGAAGAGGGGGTCACCACCCTAAGTGAGAGGGGGGGTCATGTGAAGAGAGGGTTTACAAGTTTGTCCAGAAAAACTATAATGAGGTTGTGGATGTAGGGACGAGGGTCCGAACCACGTTAGACAAAGTTACGGATGTAAGCATGAGAGGCCGAACCACATTAACAAAGTAAACTATGTGTATGTAGGGCATGAAGGGCCAACTACGTTAAATAAATTTGTGATCTTTTCTTATTTTCTTATGGTGTTGTCGTTTTATTTTATCGTGTGTTCTTTCTCGTCGTTGTGAATGAAGAAATATATATGTTTCTTTACCATAATTATTATTGTTATTATTTAATTTGAATTTTTATTGGATTAAAGATACAATTGTTCAAAAACTGTTAGTGATCTACAAATGATGATTTATTTGATATATAAGCATTATTATAGAATTTACTAGCTTAATAACTCGTGCCCTGCACGACTGTTAAGTATATAATTTATAATTTTTTTAATTATTTTTAAATTTTATATAAGTATATATTCGTAGATATGTAAATTTATATATTTACTAATATATATATATATATATATATATATATATATATATATATCAAAATCAATATATATATTTAAATAATTTTGTATTCACATCTTGTATAACTTTAATTTATATAAATGTTTTAAAAATATTATACTTATAAATATATTTTCATTTGTATATAATATATAAATATAATTTTAATAAGAAATATTAATAATGAATATTTTATAGTACACTTTATAATCATTAGTTTTTTAAAATATATTTTTCTACCATAAAACAATGAAATGACTAATATTAATTATAAAAAAGAGATTTGTGGTTATTTGAACTTAAAAGTTATAATAAAAAAAAGTTATGAATACAGAGATAAGATAATGCATAATAATAATATTATTTATCTTATGGAAAATAATTAAGTCCTCTAATCATGTTAATTAAGATTTAATTTCTAATCATATGCATTAAAAACAAAACTTTGTAGACACATACTCAATGTACCGTTATTGGATACCACCAATAATGAATTTTTTTTATTTGTAGGAATCGAACACGATACCAGAGGATTTACAATAACTCATGCACCCTGCTCAACCAACTGAGCTAGACCCCCTCGGTACCACCAATAATGAAATAACACATCATTAATAATATAAACACGGTGAAAAAAAGGCAAAATTTTCAATACGTGTTAAGTTGGGTTGGTATCCGTACCTCAACGAATATATTTTAAACATATGTCTAAATAAAATTCACTTAATCATATTGACTTAAAAATACTATTTTTTATGATTAAGATCTATTTTTTTAATTGTTGATTGATTATTCAAAGATAAAATTTAAAGAAAAGAAATCTTAAAATTAACTTTGTAAGGCCAGAATAGAGATTTTGAAGAATCAACAATGAAAAATATCTTTCATATCGAGAGTGGAACTAAGTCGCCTTAGATTTTGACATGATTTATAAAAAACAAATAAAAAATAAAAAACCACACCAAAAACATATAATTTTTTACATATATAATTGTTAATAACAAAATATTAAGTTGAAAATTGATTCAAGTTCATATTTGATTTGATATATTAATTGAAATACATAAATTAAAGTTGTTAGAAAATAAAAAATAATTTAGGAACATAAATAAATTTTTATCACCTGATATTAGCCAATTAGTAAAAGCTTTATCCTAAAAGATATATTTTTTTAGGCGAACCTAAAAGATATTTATTTACAGGATTTAATTTATTTACATTTGACATTATTTTAAGTATATATTACTCATTTTATTTATAGTAATATTTGTTTCCATGATATTGGTTCTATTTTTTTAAAATTATTTTTAAGTTAAGATATTTTCATATTATCAGGCCTAATTAATTTGATTTTAAATGTCAATTCAATCGAATTCATTTATCTAAATAAATTTATTATAATGATATTAATTTTTCTCTTTTTAAAATTTTTAATCTATAATAATATAAGATAATATTTAAGTATGAATAATATGAAACTTATTAAGTAAAATACATTTAATTTTTTTTGTCTTAAATTGAATTACATTTCGGTTTAAAATATAAATTTATTTCAACTAATTAATTTTATTTATTTACTTATTTTGTCCTTTATAACTATCTATAGATAAGTTATATTATGTAAATTATATTTGTTGAATATATTTGGATTTAAGTGATTGAGATTCAGTACAATTTTTTCACAAATGAAATTAAATTAAAATAAATAAATTCACTTAAGTTCACATTTACTTATTTTTATTTGATATTTCTTTATGATACTTGTATTCTTTAATATGAATTTTAAATTCATGAATTTTATTTCTAATAGACTTTCAAGAGGGTTCCCACTCTGTTGGAAAAAAAATAGAAAGAAATACCCTTGGTGAAAAAAAGAAAAAAAAGAAAGGTATATAAGTGAAAATTATAAAAAGAGAAATATAAGAAAGACTAAATCTTGTTTTAATAATATAGTAGAACTTATCATACCTTTTGTGTATTTCAATAGTTGAGAGTGAAGAAACTCTAAAATAATATGAGTGAACAAACTTTTTAACACCAAATATTAGGGGAAAAATGTAAAAAACATTCAAATAGAATTGAGAAGAATAGAACATTACCTTGGAGAAACAACAAAAAGATCTATGAATTTGTCTTTCTTGTTTGTATTTATCCTTCCATTAATGTTGAATAAAAGAAATAAAAAAAAATCAACAATACTACTTAGAAAGAAACGATATGTTAAAAGAAATAAAAAAAAATATGTCAACAATAATATATAGAAAGAAACGGTGAAATGAAAAACAACAAAGTATAAGTAGATATTTATAGGTGATTTGATAAAATAGTTTTTTTTTAATGAAATTCAAATTATGCAAGATTTTTTTAGTTTTAATTTGATTATGCTTTAAATTAATATATATATATATATATATATATATATTTGTATTATCAATTAATTTAAATCAAAATGTATATATTTGTGTTAGCGTATTATATTAAATCAAAATCTATATAATTGAATAATTAAATAATTGATTGATAATGATAATTAATTTTAAATTTCTGATAATTAACAAAAGGTTATCATAATTATAAAAAATATTCCATAATTATAAAAACTATTTAATAAAATTTAATAATTGATTACCTTATTATATAAAATTAAAATCTATTTAAGATTTATTGATTTAATTGATTAATTTAATTAGAATATGTTCCCATTATAATGAGCTTAATTACTATATTTAATATAATTATGTGCTTATATGAATTAAAAATAAAATAAAAATCAATAAATTATCAATTATATATTTGCATTATAAAACTATGAGATAAAAAAATCTAATTGCACGATTTCTTTATTTTTATTTGTTATAATTTTGAATTTGAATATAAATTTGAATTTAAATTAGTGTTATCAATTAATATGAGTTAAACAATTTAAAATTTCAAATAATAAATATCTTAAAATATTCAACACGTTCAAATTTGAATATGAATATGAATTTAAATTAATGTTATCAATTAATATGAATTAAACAATTTAAAATATCAAATCATAAATATCTTAAAATATTGATAATGTTCAAATTTTATTATCATTCACACATGTATATATAGATATTGTTTAAATTATCAATTATATATTTGTATTATAAAATTATAAGATAAAAAAATCTAATTACACGATTTTTTTTATTTTAATTTGTTATAATTTTGAATTTGAATTTAAATTAGTGTTATCAATTAATATGAATCAAACAATTTAAAATTTTAAATCATAAATATCTTAAAATATTGATCACGTTCAAATTTGAATATGAATATGAATTTAAATTAGTATTATCAAGGTTATACTCAGTAGCAAAGAATAAAGAAGGCTTTATTTGTGAGGTAAGATGTTGGGTGGGGGAGGAGTGGGTGTGGAAATGGGAATGGAGGAGGTTGTTGTTTGTATGGGAATCTGCTCTGTTTAATTCATTGAAGGAAATGTTGGGGAATAAGACTTTGTCTAAGGAGGGAAGGGAGGATAGATGGATATGGAGGAAGGAGAACAGTGGGGAATATTCGGTAAGGTCAGCATATAAAGCAATTAGGGATGGTGAGGTAGAAGAGAGTTTGATTTCATGGAAGGCTGTGTGGAGTAAGATAGTTCCTCTAAAAGTGGTGATCTTTGTGTGGCAAGCTATACAGGATCGTATACCTTCTAAAGCAAATCTCAGTAGGCGAGGTGTTTTACAACAGGAACATTGTATGTCTGTGGGATGCAATAGTGCAGTTGAAACTACAGAACATTTGTTTTACGATTGTGGAAAATTTTCTTGTGTGTGGTCTATGTGTTTGAAATGGATGGGGGTTGAAACTGCAATGCACAATAATATGTTCATTCATATGATGCAGTTTCAGGACTTATGTGGAGGTTATAGAGGAGGGAGGGAAGGCTGGTAGGTTGTATGGTTTGCTGTTGTGAGAACGATATGGTTGGGGAGAAATAATATGATTTTCAGAAATAAGATAGTGGAGCCTACGGAATTGTTTGAAACTGCGAAGGTGATGGCATGGAAATGGCTTAGGGGTAGGAGGAAAGGATTTAGTTATTCTTTAGCAGAATGGATGATTGACCCTGGATCTTGTATTGACTCATCTGGAAGGAAGTGAGGTATAGAAATATATTGTTGTATGTCTAGACCTGATGTTGGTGGAGCATGTGGGGTATTTTATACATTTTAACAAACAGGTGGTAGGCAGATTGAGGCGCAGTGATGATGGGATTGGTCTTTTTCGGAATGAGTACATATATCAGATATGGATACACAGCAATATAAAAGGAGTTTGAATACGTGTTATGTGTCATTAGCGACGTGTGGGGAAGTAATGCTGGTGTAACAATATTTATAATCTTAACTTTGCGTAACGGGGATGTACATCTATGTAGTTTTTTCTTTTTGGATCTGCAATGTTGGAGGATAGTTCTGCTTTAGGAGGGGAATACTGTATATAGGGTGCTTTTGTTTTTATGAGGTATGTTGGGTTTACATGTATAAGCTTGTTTTGCTTATGTACTTTTATCCGTTTCAGGCACAGCTTGTGCTTGTTATGGTTTACTTAATAATATTCTGTTTGGCTTTTCAAAAAAAAAATGAATTAAAAAATTTAAAATTTAAAATTACCATAAAAATAAAATCGTCTTCATTTCAGCGGGAAAAGAATCAATATAATTGATTGATTGGTCCTTTGACGATGACTAATTTCAGTCGGGGAATCTCACTAGTTATCTTTAGTGAGATCTTTCCTCCTAATCATATTTTTTTCATTCAGAAGGGTTCGAACTTGATACCTTATTTAGGCAAACCGAACCAAATTTCACTGGAACCATTGACTTTTTGGAAAAATTTAGAAGAATTAGTTAATTATATAAGGTACAAACAATTGAGTAAAATTCTTTTTATAGGATAGTAAGACCATTTTCTTTGTGAAATTCTTTGTAAGTGTTTTACATCATCTTTAAAATTAAAATTTTAGAAGCTATAAAATAAATTCAGCAAACTAACTTCAAATATCATATATTAAAAATTTATAAAAAAAAAATAGAAGTTTACTTTCTTTTTTTAAGAATGAATTGGATGATATACTTTTACTAAATGTTGGTAAAGACTTGTGCATAAAAATTAGGGATGGTGGCAATGTACAACAACAACAGCAGCAGCAACAACAACAACAACAACAACAACAACAACAATAATAATAATAATAATAATAATAAAAATAAAAATAAAAATAAAAATAATAATAATAAAAATAATTAAGAGATAAATCACGTTCCTTAATAAACATGTCGTTGGTCCAAGTAGAACTAGAATCGATTCCTTTAAACAAGATCTTAGATTTTAGCCTTATGGTCAGAAAAAACATGGTTGGAAGGATAAACTCACTAAAGGTGGGCAGTCAGTTTTCCCGGCAAAGATTGTTAATGATCTTTATTTGCTAAGAGATATACCACATTCCTTAATTAAAAAATAATATTCCTTATATATTTGCTTCTTTACCAAAAAAAATTCCATCGATGCTTTATGATTATCATTGTTATGTTTTGCAAAGATCTTTAAATATGATTTTAGTGTATGATGCTTTATGATTATGTTTTATAAAATATTTTAAATGAATTTTTAATTTAATTACTATTGTATTTTTAATCAATATTTTATGTATGAATTTTTCATAATTAATTAAAGTATGGTAACCAGTACAAGTATAGGCATTTAGGTATCCAACGAAGAAAGAACACAAATATTAAAGTTATTATCCTTGCAGGTATAAGTTTGGATACATCTTTTTTTTTTTTTTTAATTGTAGATATAAAGGTCAGATACTATAATATCCTACCTAGACCAACCAATTTACATCCCTAATCAAAATTGATGAGCAAACTCCTATATCCCTAATCGGAAAAAGTGTAACTCAGATGAAAAAACAATGATAGCAAGAGAGAGAAAATGAACAAAAGTTCTGAAAAAGAATTTTTTTTTTTAAAAAAAGCTAAAATTAGATTTGAATAAAATAAAACATTGTATTTTATTAACCATTTCTAATTATTGTCGCTATAAATAATCTTTTTACCGGCAATAGAATATTAGTCGTAAATATTTGCCACTAAAAGTACAATTTGGCGTAGTGAATACATGTCATGAAAAGTGAATGTTAATTTAGCTCGACAATCCACCGTTCTGTTGTGGGTATGCTTTGTGTGAGTAAGACCACATTCATTCAAGGTGATTGTTGCTCTCTTGTAGTCATCAATAATGTCATGAAAATAGCTTTTTATTCTTTGGTTTGTATACACTGATTTACAATCCATTTCAAAAATCACTTCCGTAAAACACATCTCAGCAACCACCTGTACTTGCCATCTAAGTCCAATCTAAGAATCCATTGGTTTAAACTTTTAAAAAATGTAACTCTAATATTGTATATAAAAATGATTTATATAAAACACAACTTTTTGTGTAATTATATTTATTAAAAACATTTTTATTTTGAAAGTTAATTACAATTTTAGCTCTTTTTCAAAAGCTATTTATAAACTATTGTAGTATTTTACATTGGGTATTGCACAAGATAAATATTGATTTATATATAATTATAATTATAATAATAAATATTTTTATATTTGCAATTATATTATAATTCATAATAAGTATATATTTTAAAGTATCTAAATTATATTTTAGATTTATAATAAATAAATTAAATTGTGATATAAAGATATTTTTAAATTGAAACGAATAGGTGATTAAGAAAATAAAATATACAGATATAGATAAAATGATAGCAGTTTGAGATGATTAAAAAAGTTATTCCAAAAAAAAAAAGTTATTTTTTTGACGAATTATGGAGGTGGAGTGAAATGCATCTCCAAAATAGAGAAGAAAGAAAATGTTGAAAATTTCTATTTGAGAG
Source organism: Pueraria montana var. lobata (assembly GCA_026413185.1). Classification (NCBI taxonomy): domain Eukaryota; kingdom Viridiplantae; phylum Streptophyta; class Magnoliopsida; order Fabales; family Fabaceae; genus Pueraria; species Pueraria montana. The sequence goes on along the minus strand of CM048648.1, from coordinate 19,422,179 downwards.
TGAGACTGTTGCTTTTCTCATTCTCTCAGTTAAGTCGTTGTCTATATTTCTCTCTTCTGAATGTGATTTTCACTCAAGTAGAAAATTTTTCTCTTACTCTCTCTATTTTCACGTGACCTTTTTTTATTTTAATTTAATTATAAATTATAAAAATCAAAATAAAAATTATTAATCGATTCAAAAATTCTTAGCAATACAAAAATTTAAAATTTATCTTTATCTAATGTTATCTATATCACTTTTTATTTATTTAGAATATATTAAAGTAACGAAAAAGTTTCTTAACATTACAAAAGTTTAAATTTCTTCTTATCAAATAATATTCACATGACTTTTTTTATATTATTTTAAATAATTAATAAATTGAAAAGTCTCCTTATCTTTTAAATGTTTTTATTTAAATTTTAAAGTATATAATCTTTTATACTTGATTTCTAATTTTTCAAAAAGCATTAATAAAATATAAAAACTACTCATATGAATTAAAATGTCATTTCAAAATTAATTTGGCATAACATAAACTCCTTAACTACTCGATTTAAATTTAGTTAACTTATTAAGCGTAAGTTTGCTTAACAACAAAATATTTTGTGTCCAAGACTTTTTTCCTCCAAATTAGTATTCTCATTTTCACAATTTAATTAGGTAAAAAAACAAATTCTTTTAACTTTTGGGATATATTTTCTTAAATTTTGTGAATAATTAACTATGTGTAATAAGGTTCAACTCATTTCATCCTCTTCCGTCAATATGGATGGAATGCATACTTGGGGTTGATTTACCCTATGTCTCTAGTCAAGTGGATTATTAAAAATAAATAAATGTTTTTTAAAAACTTTGTTCGGAAGGAGAACTTTGTTGTTCATAGAAGTCATACAAAATTCCAATGGAGAATACCTTGGTCCATACAAAGAAAAACACACACGCACAATTAAACTTTTAAAATAATAGAGGGAAAAAAGAACACAAGTAGACTTTTAATATTACTTAATTTAGTTTTTTTATTATATGATTTTTCTTTGTTTGATATTGTTTTAACTTGAGGACATGCTTTCTTGTTCAAATTATTATTATTATTTTTAAAAAAATCCTAAACTGTTTTTTGTTGAATTGTGCTTCATTCATTGTTTCTTTTAATTATGTTTCCAATCTAAAGAAAAAGTGACCAACACAAAATAAAAGTATATAACTTTTGCAAATAAAAGTAAATAAATAATAAACTGAAAAGTCTCCTTATATTTTAAATGTTTTTATTTAAATAATTTTTTTTACAAAAATGATTTCTTTGAATTTGAAAAAAAAAAACAATAAATGAAATTCCCATTATTTAAAAAAATGAATTTGATATTCAAACAAATTATTTTGATGTATGATATTTTAAATTCACTTAAAATTTAAATTACTTTTTCAAATTTTTCTTCCAAAAGTTTTTAGAGTGACTCATCAATGGTTATGTGTTGTTAGAGTAACAACTTTTTTTTATTGTGAACTTCTTAAAAATTATCATTAGTATGACTTTTAAAATAATTACTCTAAATTAAAGTTAAACAAATTATAGTTTTGTTTTTTTTTTTTTTTAATTTTTTGGATAACTATTGTAACTAAGATTTTTGTCTCCCCGTGACAAAAGAAGATGAAATCCAAAGGTTAAGAAATAAAAGTATTCACCGTAAAACATAACCCCAAGAAACAAGAAAACCAAAACAAAGGTTAAAAAGCAAAACACAAAACAAAACGTAGGTTTGCTAAGAGAACAAGGCAACAGTACATCGACTTTGTTAATTGTTGCAGGCACACCAAACAACTTTCATTTGAATTTTAGTCTCATAATAGAATGGGAAACTGAATTAAATATATTTGCAATAGAAGGGGAAACTGAATTAAGTGATAGAATGAAATGAATCATAACCCGCAACACCTCAATATATAATTTTTAAAACATACCAAGATACTGTGATCCTCACATGGATAGTTTGGATTTTTTTTATCGTGTTTAAATTGTTTAAATATATTTGTGTTGAATTGAATTAGATTGAATTTTGCATTATCATCTTCAGGCCATGAAAAAAAAAATCGTTGGTTTAAACTAAAAAAAGTGTTTTTTTTTTTCTTGGGTCAGAGATCACAGTGTCTCCCAACCCACTGATCAAATACTAATATGCTTGCAATGTATGGCTATCGCTGGTCCAAAAAAATTTTGCACACAAAGGGAATTGAACACGGTTCTCCTGCTAAATTGATCGTTCCATCACATGTGAACACAGTGGGACCTTACACCATTGCACCAATCCTATGGGTTTAAAAAAAATTAAAAATGTTTTTTAATACAATCTTAAATCACTTTTTTTTTAGTAGTTAAAAAAGTGATTTAAGATTGTATTAAAAAACATTTTTAAAATAATTTATATAAAAATACATTTTATTTAATTATAATTGTTACAAGCATTTTTTATTTTGAAAGCTAATTACAATTTTAGTTTTCAAAAGCTATTTATAAACTAATATTTTATCCAGAACATTGCACACGATAATTATTTATTTATATGTATGCTAAGGGAAAAGAGCATTTCATGTCTCTTTATGTACAGTTTTTTAAGAGATTAAATAGGAAAAAAAAACAATTATTTTGAAATTAGACTTTATATGCCGTTAGTGAGATGGTTTTTTACATGCAATTGTTGTGGCGTAGTTTATAATGTTAGATAAACAATAAAATAATTAAAAAAATATGGAGAAGAAAAGTGACCATTATAATGTACTAGGGAAAAAGAGACACTATGTGCCTCTATGTGCACTTTTTTAAGAAGATTAAATAGAAAATGAAAAGTGCATTTATTTTGAAATTTCACTTTATGAGCATTTAGAGCAATGGTTTTTTAAGGATAAAAAAAAGAGCGATGGTTTTTTTTTTAATATGCAGTTAAAACATAATAATAATGTAGCTTTCAATGTTAGTTAAAAGATAAAATTGTCCAAAAAATAGAGACGAAAAATAAGTATCGCCATTATATAGTTATAGATAGTAGACTAGTGAAAGAAAGGCACTCCATGCCTGTATTTATATTTTTTGAGAAAATATAAAAACAAATGGGAAGATGAAAGAAAAAGAAGAGAGAATAAAAATTGGAAAAAAAAAATTGGATGCTTGTAAAAGGAACAACAATTGTTTGGTGACATGTCATGATTTCCATTTCATTTACTCTATAAGCAAAAAAGTTGTTTTGTATGGTGGACTTAATATAAGCAAATCTAACTAATTTTGCCCTATTTAATGCTATCATTCCTAAAACATCCTTCATTTAATTGCACTTCTATTTTCAATGACTCTTGTTTGTTCATAATATCAGGTTCCAATGAATTTTTTTTAGAAATAACCTTATTTTTTTACTTGAGATTAGTAAAATTAATTATTTTTGCTTATATGAGTCCAGAGGGAGTACTATTTCGATCCTTTCCAAATACACAATTTAACCAAATCCACTCCCAGATCTTCAAAAACAAGCATATTCATGAAAATCTGACATGTCATGATTTCCATTACATTTACTATTTAATAAAGGATCAACCCAATAGTAAGACTTAAAACAAAGTTTGATAGATTTTTTTTATTTTAATTGAAAAAGTTATATGTTGGATCTTTTAGTCAACATATATGACATTTTTGTTTTATAAAAACTAAGAACAAATAATATTATGTTGATGTACTTAAAATTTAAGTTTTAGTAACCTTATCCTTAGGCCGATCTTAATTCAATCTAAAATATAAAAAACTTAAAGCCACCAAGACTCCTTCCTACACACAAGTCAAGATGAAGCATTTTTTTTTTTGAAAACCAAAATGAAGACTATAAATTACATTCAAGTCACTATATATACTACCTCCGTTTATTTTTATTTGTCGTTTAAGGATTATGTATAGAAACCAATGAATGCATTAAATTTTCTTGATTCTAATAAAGTAATTATTAGATTTCTTATTTTACCCTCTTTTCATTCATACTCTACAATAAATCCATGTGTAAATTCATTAAAGATTAGGAGAGAAGTAAGGGTATACTCCCTCTGGATCTAAATATAAGAAGAAAAAAATGGTTTCACGTTAACTAAGAAAGTTAGTTAATAACATTTAATTACATCAATCTCAATAAAAAAATAAGTTGTTTTCCTAAACTGTCATTCATTAGAATTTGATATCAAGAATAAGAAAGAGACATTGGAATTAAAACTCCTATTAAATGAAAGGTATTTTGGAAATAGTCTCAATCAATGAACTAAAATTAGTTGAAATTTGCTTATATTTAAATCCAAGGACTCAAATCATTTTTTTGCTTATATTCGAAGTCGGATGGAGTAATTGATAAAAGAGTAATTAATATAATCTTAAACTTTGCAAACGACAAATAAATAGAAACAAATTTTTTTCAAAAATCTGACACTTAAAAAGAAACAGAGGGAGTAGTGTTTTTGCATCATTGTTGAGAGATGAAAAGACCACGTGCTGAGGAAAATAATAAGCATGGAATAGAGAGAAGTCAAGGAATCAAAGAATCTTAACCAAGACATAGATGGTTGCTGCATGTCATTGTCAATTCCAGAATTTCATGCATGCATAGCTAGAATGCAAATAATTAAAAAGGTTTTGCTAATGATCAGTGCCCTAATTAAAGCCAATGCACCAAAACACACCGTTTCATTCAACTCCATTGTTAGTTAATCCGGCATCTCGATCCAATTCCAAGACAAAACATTACATTCTCACATTACAATGACACTGGCAGAGCACAAAAAACCTAAAATCCATATCTTCCACTCCTTTCGTTTCTTTTTTCTTTATACTTTGTTGTGGAATTTATTTTTACAAGCTCGTAATGTAAAGCTAAATATATAGGCTCATAGCTTGCTATGTATTAGACAAAATGTGGAGTTATGGAGAATATTTCACAGATATAACCTGGACGTAATTAGTGAAAACTAGATTGATTAATTCATTGGAGAAAGGATTATCAAAATATCATGTCAGATGAATCAGCACAAGTACAGGTGAAAAATCATAGACAAGTGATCATTTATACTACATAAGCCAAGTGAGCTATTGATCCTTGTATTCAGGTTTAGGATTTACCATGTTCCTATTTCAGATTGACTATCGTACAATCACCCCCAAATTCTCCAGTAGCCTAAGTGAGTGTTTGGATTTGAGTTACGGATCCACATTTTTGTATAAATTCACGTTAAAATTTTACAATGACGCAGAAGCAAGTAATAGATGCTTCTGATTTAATGCGCGTTCGAAGATCCTGACACCAAACCAAACAGGTGGTAAATCAATACTTTTTCCTATAAACACAAATCAAATTAGTTTTGCTTTGGCTGCTAATATATGACCATATAAATTTTCACAAATAACCTTAAGAAGGAGCTGGGGGCTTTAAAGAAAGCTAATGCTTTGATTAGGAAAAGATACAAATTAACTAAGGTTCCTATTAAGATGCCTTTAATCCCAGGCAAGCAATCTGTTGTGTTGTTGATTTAATTAATAATTGCATGCTAATCAAATATGAGGTGATGTATATAGGCATCTTATTATAGGTGCAGGTTCTGAAATTAATGAGCACGTCATAGCTAACTGGCAATAACTAACAAAGCTCAAAAACAAAAGAGCATATTCCTACGTATCCAACTTGCTGAACTTGCCTGCTTCAGATTGTAGAAGTGGACAAATCAAAATCCCCCATGATGACTTGCCAGTGCCTCTATTAGGGACAATCGTTGCTGTACAAGTACAAACAACATAACCAAACCATATGAGTATGCTTATACTACTACAATAGGATCAGGTGGTCCACGACTTCTATTAGGACAGCCATGAGATCTCACCTCTTCCTAATGCTCATTCCAGTCTAAACAATGACTCTATATAAACAACTGAAATGAAAGCATTCATTAAATATTATATAGCAAGAATACGACTTTTTGAATTAGAAGAAGTTCAAAGTATAAGTTACAACTATAAAAACAAATATAAAGATAATTAATATGCACTACTCTTATTCACACTTCACACCCTAGTTTTAAAACTCCTAATTACTTTATAAGCTAGACAAAATTATAGAAAATAAGAAGTATTCTATAAGCCACTAGTAAAACAATTACTCTATCAATTAGCTAAACAGTATCACTTTTGCTGCAAATAAAGAACTTAATCATAATTTAGCTGTTGGACGAAAGTTGTGCAGCTTTTAGCAGTCTTTCTATTTATAAAATGAATCCAATTACTCCCCTAATTTGACGAGTAATGGTGTTTGGTGGATGCAACGGCAGCATTTCCTGTGTTTGTTGTATTTCATGTGATTGTTGAAATGTAATACGTGGAGGAGGAGTCAAATTTGACGGGTCAACACAGTGAGGAACCACCTTTGTGTCTTCCAAAGTTATATCATGAATACTTCTTCTTTTCCTCTTTTCCTGTGAGGCTTTTTGGCGAATGAAGTATTTTTGGGCATGACTAGCAACTTGAGTTGAAGTTCTTGTTCGAATATATCTTGAAATGTTTTTCCAATCTCCCTTACCATATTTCTCAAGCCCACACAGAAATAACCTATCACAAAAAAAAAAAAAACCAAATATGAGATGAGAATTTTAATAAATATTTTAAACATTCATTTGAATTCTATATTAAATTTGGAACAAAAGTTAAAACAACCATCTTAAAATGCATCAATTATACAATGCAAATGCTTGCTAAGCAAGAATTTTCGAAGGGTTTTTGGTATTTCTTTTTATATATTTATTAGGAACTTTGAGCGTGTCTCTGTATTTATGAGCGTATTTGAGTAATCGTTACATTCACGTTCAACGGAGATTTTACGCTTTTCGAGAAAAAAACGCAGAAGCAAGGAAGGGAAAGCTTTTGGAAGAACGCTGGTTGCGTTTAATTAAACGCGCACGCAAACATGCTATATATATATATATAAACAGAACGAAAAGAAATTTACTCTTTCATCAACAAAGCACAGTCCACAAAAATATTTCATTACAGTGAAAGCATAACAAATTGAGAATGAATAATGTTGCAAAAATTATATACTTCTATTTTGTGTTCGTCATTTTTTCTTTATTGGAAACATGTTAAAAGAAACAATGAATGAATGAACAACAATTCAACAAAAAAAAAAAAATTAAACAATAATAATTTAAATATAAAAAAAAAAAAAACAAAAACATGTCCTGAAGTCAGATCAACATCAAACAAAGGAAAATCAAACAACAAAAAACTGAGTTGAGTAATATTAAAAGAGTACTTGTGTTCTTTTTCTGTCCATGCCTTCCCTCTTCCTCTCTTGCGTCGAACTGAAGAACCAGCATTCTGCACCGGCACGTCAACTGGGTGGTTGGGCAGCTCGACCGGACCCGGCTCAATACGGATAACGTTGTGGGGCAATGTCTGGTGGTGTTGGGTGGCCACCGCGGGCAACATGAGAGGAACCTGAGTGTCACGGTTCGCCCACTGCTCATTTAGGTAGTTGTCGGAGGCGACATCATGGAACTGCTTCCACTGAGCCGTCCCCCAAGTGTTGCTCTCACCATTAATAAATTGCTGGGGAAGAAACCGATGAGGATCCATTCTTCTTCTTTCTTGCTCTCGGAGTTGAAAGTCTCAAGTCAATAGCCTTTCTTTTTTTGTTGACTCACGGTTCCTTTTTATAGACGTACGTTCGTTAGGTTAATTTCTTTATAGAGCGCCAAATCAAATGGGAGTTCATTAAAGTTTAAACTTTAACTTCGGGGATGGCAGTTACTTTTATCTTAGAATAGATTATGTAATTGTGACTTGTTTTTTCAAATTTTAAAGATAAAAAACAAATATTTTTTCAAAACTTTTTTATGATTTATCTAATTATAACATGATAAGTTTATTGATTCAAGGAATACTAGCAACACTATCTTTAATGCTCTTCTTTTAACACTTTCATTTCTTTGTAATTGGTTAAAATTTTGAAATTTGTTGAAAATCATCAATTTTTGATATCTGCGTATCATTTATTGATTCTCTCCTAATCTAGAGGTGAGATACACTAAGATTGATGATTTCCAAGTTAATTACATAGAGAGTATTAAAAAGAGAGTGTAGAGTGTCACTAACATTCTTCTTATTGATTTTTATGATAATTATTTCAAAAGGTGTATTAATCATTATTTTTTAGTTGTTTCACACTGTAGTACATGCTTATTAAAATTATTTTTTATTTGTATCAAATAAATACAGTATTATTTATTTGTATAAAAATATTTTCCAAAAAAATCGCGTAAAGAGTTTGGTAAGTACCAACTATTCATATTTTAATATTTTCATTCTTCCTTATATCGGTAGGAATGGAAAACATTATTGGGTTGATCTAACCTAACTTACAATAGTCAAATTTATTATTAAATTAATTATTTTAAAAAAAACTTTTAATTCTTTGAATTGAAAAAAACAATAATAAAATTCTCATCATTTAAAAAATGATTTTGATATTCAAACAAATTATTTTGATGTATGATATTTTTAAAAATCATCATTAGTATGATTTTTAAAATAATTATGAGAAATGTTAGCGACACTCTCCATGATTGGTTGAAATTCATTGAAAATCACCAATTTTGGTAGATCTCAAATCTATTTAAGGAGACAATCATTAAATGATAAGTGAGACCCAACAAGATTGATGATTTCTAACAAATTTTAACCAATCACAAAGAGAGTGTTGAAAATATGGCGTCAAAAAGAGTGTCGCTAGCATTTTTCAATAATATATTATTGTAAAAGTCAACAAATTTATCATACACACGGTGGTTTGAGAATATATATATATATATATATATATATATATATATATATTAAAATATACCTTATTATAGTTTTTATTTTATTTTTTGGATAACTATTGTAACTAGGATCTTTGCCTCCACAATAAGATTTTAAAATATTTCTACAAGTTTCAATCTTTTAGGTTAATTATGAAATTAATTATCTGTCTAGATCTTAGCCACACTTAAAACTCCTCACTTCCTTTAGGATTTTTTTTTATCGGCAAATGTAGTTTGTTAGTTTTGTTAAAAATGTTAGTGGGAGGGATTCGAACCCGCGACCTCTCCCTCTCCCTCCCCCTTCTTCCTTCACCCTTAGCCTCCTTTCCCAACCACCAAGCCAACCTTATATCTCCCACTTCCTCTAAGATTGTGTTTTGCGAAAAGCTAACTAAGGTTCTCCCTCTTAAGCTCAATATATATTGTCAACTAAGTCACACTCATATTGAGTTTTATTATTTTAATTTTGTGATTTAATTATATATAATATTAATGTTGATATATTTTCTCTATCATTTTATATTACGCCTTATCTACATTCCTTTCTCTCAATCCTTTTCTATATAAATTAGAATAATTGTCTTGAATGAAAGTGTTTTTAGGAATTATTTTCTAATGAAAATGTTTTTAGAAGTTTTTCTCCGGCTAGTATTTTATCATGTGCAATGTATAAAATAAATATTTATTTTATATAATTAAATTTATAATAAATAAATACTTTAATTTAAATATATAAATTATATATTATAATTAAAATTTGTAGTAAATAAATAGTTTCAAACATATAAGTTATATTTTAAATTTATGGTAAATAATTTATATTATAATACAAGGTTATTTTTAATATTGATAATTTCTTCTAAAAAAATTTGAAAATCAATTTAAAAATAGACATAAAAATGACGGATTGAAAGAGATAAGAGGTTAATAAAAATCCCTATAGACTCTCTCATAGAAGAAAAATTCCTAAAAATGCTCTCATTGAGTTGAATAATAATAGCTCCTAAAAATGCTCCCATTCAAAATAGTTATTCCAATTTATATAGGGAGAGAATGAGAGTATTTTTAGAAATTTTTCTTAAACTACCATCTCCTTTGATCTATCTTTTTCTTCTTCATTTTTAAATTGAATTTTAATATATATTTTTTTAAAAATTATCAATAGTTAAAAATAATCTTATAATGCAATATAAATTGTTTATCATAAATCTAAAATATAAACTTATATGTTTAGAAATATTTATTTATTATGAATTTTAATTATGATATAATTTACATATTCAAAATTATTTATTTATGATAAATTTTAGTTATATAAAATATATATTTATCTTATACATTACACAAGTTAAAAAATATTATATTAGTTAAAAAAATTAATTGTAAAAAAATAGTTATAAAAATAGTCTTTTGCATCATATAACATGTTCAACTGAGATTTATATATCCCAATGTGACAGTGCGACACAGTGTCAAAAAACATGCATCCACGAGGGTTGGGCCTATAAATACGTAAATACATTAGCCTAATGTGAATTAGAAGATTTTTTTAATTAATTAATATAAGAGAACTATTTTCAAAAGATGAAAAGATAGAGTCATAATAAATTAAGGAGTCCTTTTTTAAGAAAAAAAATATTTACTTTTAATTACTATCTATTAATTAATATTTAGTAAATTTTTAAATTATTTTTTATTTAAAGAGAATATTAATTATTAACAATATTTAAATTTAATATAAAGTATATAGTATAATATGATATAGAGAATGGACTTTTATTATAACTGAGTGAGAACAATAAATTTTAACCATTAAATCAAATCATAAAATATTAAAATTAAAAAATAAAAGTTATGTAATTATATTTTTAAGTGGTGATGTTATCATTAAATTTTTAAGGGGAAAAAGTACTCAGCCCCCTTAAACTTGACTCCTTTTACAAATAGATACCTTAAACTTTCATTTTGTTCCAATTGATCCTTAAACTTTATCTCTTTTGCAAATAGGCACCATGAACTTTAATTTCAATTAAATTAATCCTTAAACTTTACCTCTTTTGCACACAAACACCTAAATTTCAATTTCATCTCAATTAATTCTTAAAATTTGCATCTTTCATAAATAACCTCTTATATTAAATTGGAGTTAAATTACTAACAAAAAAAATCTCAACTATTTATTAGTTTTATTTCTATAAATCCCTTTTCCAAACATTAAAACATATTAAGATTTAGAATTAAAAAAATGTAATAAATACTTTTTTGAATAATGTTATTATTTCCCTTTTCTATATATATTTTCTAAATTCATATTCTTTATATATTTTAAATATGAAAAAATAAGTTGTAACAAAAAAAAATTAATGAATGATTAATAACTAGAAAAAAAATATTTGTAAAAAGGATAAATCTTAAATATCAATTGAAATGAAATTAAAATTTAAGGTGTCTATTTATAAAAAAGTTAAAGTTTACATATCAATCATAATAAATTTAAAGTTCATGGTGTCTATTTAGAAAAAAATGTAAAGTTTAAAGATTAATTGTGACAAAAATAAAGTTTAGGGTGACCTAATGCTCTTTTTCCAATTTTTAATTTTAATCATTCACGTAGAGTATAAAGTATAATTGAATGTCTTAAATTTACTCCTTTCACTCTCCTATACAAGCACTCATTTAACTTATAGTATATCATCAATATATAGAGAGGGGGGAGAGAGAGATTTAAACTAAAAATTAATTAAGGCCATGCAAAAAAAAGAGGAGGCCAACAGCATCTTTTAGTAACTTTTCCCTTGAACCAACGGTAACCTCATGCATTTTTATTTTTATTGGAAGGAATTCCATTCTCATTTATTTCAAAGCGTTAGTGGCTTGAAATGACTAGTATAAAACAAGCAGAGGTAAATGAATATATTTCAGTAAAAAAAAAAAAAAAGGTAAATGAATATATACACACACGCGTGCACACAAAAGAACAAAATTGTCGTCCTCGAATGGTGGGATGTTCACCACTACCCATTAACTTCTTCATGGGTCATGGCGTCCCTGTTAGATTTTAATTCAATCCAATCATAATTTCCCAAAAGTGATTTTATGTGCTTTATGCCTTTATCCTGTCAACATAAATGGTTACAAGTTGGACAAATTATGGAGAACGTGCAAGACTCTTGTCCACTCTAAAATAACAAAAATAAGTCAACTCATCCTAGTGTACAAGGTTAAGGTTGGGGGCTCGTAAAATCCAACCCACCTGTCTTAAAATTCATTTATCTTTTGAATGAATTTTTATTTGATTGTTCATACAGGAACAAGAGAATGCGTGCAAGCTATATTAACACTCCCTTTTGGGGTTCAACTTTGGAAGCTTCCTCTTACTATTTATAACTCAAATGGATAAGAAAATTAATTAATTGGCATCTACCACTGGTTAAGCTATTAATAATGTTGGATTCTTTGAACCTGGGAGCTGCAATGGGTCATTTACTTGTACATGCTTTTTTGCCTCTTAAGAGGGGGGAGATGCGTGAATGTTACATTTAGTGACAACGATTGTATATAGCTGCTTTATGACAACGTTCTTCATGTTCATTTCCCTTATGAGAGGTTACCATCGTTTGAATATAGGTACTATAATAAATTTTATGTTCATTTCCCTTTGATTTAGATGAACAACCCGAACCATAATAATTCTTCAATGGTTTAGGACATGAACATCAATATATTTTGCAGCTTGAGCTTCCGATCGTGCGACGGAGAGATTCTTGACTTTTGAAGAATTATTATACGGTTAGCTAGTTCCGCATGAGGAATGTCTCTAAAGGGATGATTTTTCACTTGCCACACAAACAGCCAATCAATCAGCTTTCTCCATTAATTTTTTTTTTAACCAGAGTCTTTAGGCTTTCAATGAAACTTGAGGTATTTTCACAAATTTCAGTTATTTGAATCTATTATGAGACTAATATTCAATCTAAAGTTTAGTCGCATTTAAAACTTCATATTCATTCAAGAATGCATTATGTGGGAATTATCCATTCAATATCTTGATAAAAAATTCGCTCGATAAAAATCCAAATTAAAAATGTTAGCAGATAATACTTTTTTTTTCAATATGTAATAACTAACGATGAAACAAAAATTTGAATTTATAATGTTTCATGAAGTACTGAAAAATATGATCATAATGAGATACTTTTTATTAAAAAAATAAAAATATTTTACAAACCGTGTCTCACTAGGAATTTGACACGTGTGTGGACAGGTAGAAGTAGTGACAAGCTGGGGTGGCGCCACCTGGAATTGTCGCAGTGGTAATGGGAGCCAATGCACATGCAAGTGGCTTTTCATGCATTTTTCTTAACTCTGTAATACACTTGTTCACTTGGCGCGTGTTTTCACTTAAAACTAACTTTACTCAGTGCGTGTTTAGTTTCATTCCGAATTTAAAATTAATTTTAGATAATTTTTTATATATTTAATTTCATGTCAAAAGAAGAATTTAAAATTGGTTATAAATCCATAATAATGCCGTAAAAAATGAATCTATAATTAATTATGAGTTAAAATAACTTTATTTTGATGAAATAAGTTAAATAATTTTGAATAATTTTCACATTAAATAAAAAAATTTATATTAAATTTTATTCATAACTTATTTTTATAATAAAAATATTTAAACATAAATTACATAATTTCAAAATTAATTTTAATCAAAATCAATTTTTTCAACTTGATCCAAACACACTCTCACTTGTATTGTATACCACATCTGGAGGGCCCCATGCAAAAATCATCTCATGTAAAAAGCTTTGAAACGTCTTTTAATTTTAATTTATTAATTTGCTTTTAACATTGTATTTTTTTATAAAAGTTATAATTTATTTAGACGCTTATAATTTACTTTTAATATTCTACTTTTATATATTTATCATTGACACACCCTCGTTGATACATATATTTGTCATTGATATTTCTTAATGAATATCCTCTAAAAGAAATAAAAGTAAAAATAGAAAATATTTATCTATGTTTTTATTTTTATTTAATAATTTATGTTTCTATTTTTTAAAATAAGATAACCTCTCTTTTCGTCACACAACCAAGCATCTTGTTTTTTTCATTTTATGGTACATATCTTCTAAATTTTTATACAAAATCAAATTAATATTTTTCTTCTTTAATTAGTTATTATTCAATAAAAAAAAACTTATTAGCTTCCTTAATTTATTTAAATAATACTTTATTAATGCGACATTTAAAATTATTATTAAAATAATACTTCAAAATTATTATTAAAATAATACTTTATTAATAAGTTATTTTTTAAAATAAAAGTTTTAAATACTTGTATTTTTATTATCAAGAAAATATTTTTATTGAATAAACTTTTTTTTTTCAAAATGTATATACACATATATATACCATGTACTAGGTACTCGTTAGTTTTTTTTTTTTTATAATCAGCTAACAATTTTTATTAATAAGGAAAAAGAGTTCAAGTTGTACCCTTAACCACCCACCAAATACAATACATTTGATAATACACATTAAAAACACTACAAGAACTACTTACCCTTCACAAAAAATTAATAACCAGTAGCATCAGCAAAACACAAACATTATGTCCTTAAACCACATCATGAAAATTTTCTTGTATCCTTCACGTATCCAGCATTCTAAATGTCATGCTTTACCCACCTATTGTAATATTTATTATACAGTTTGTTACACCAAGATCATCGGCATAATGTCATCCATCCATTGAGACTCAAAGCTTTTGCGTTTTCAATTGTTATTCATTACCTCCTAAACATACCACCGGATTTAAAATCCAAGAACCCAAGGAATACACAAACCCTCTCTTACGCCATCTAAGCCAATTCCAAGACTTAAACCCAACTGCTTCTACTATTTTTGTAACTGATATGCCTTTATTTTCAAAATTCATAGCATTCCTTGCCTCCCATATTTGCCCAAACCACAACAAATCACAGCACACCCCACCCTTCCACATCCAATCATAAACCACCTATCAAACCCATGAATCGTTGAAAATACATTTAGACTTCATTATGTAACATTGTATGCAGGGGCAGACTCATGTTTTGGGGTAGGGGGGCTTGGCCCCTCCTGATTTTTTTGCTAAATTTAAAAGCCATCTTCTATTGAGTTCACCGTTAAATTATAAAATGTTCAAACTACAAAGAATAGTGTTATATATTTGTGGTCATGAAACATAAGAACAGTGTTATGTATTCTTTAAAAACTATAAGGATATTTTATTAACAAAGAAATCATATCTATATATTATATTTATCAAATTTTAGTTATTATACAATCGATTTTTATTTCCTAACTTTTTCCAAATTATAAAATTAATAACAGTCTTATCTGTTTTTTTTTTAAGAAAAGTTATCTTAATATTATGTTTTATCAAATTTTAATTATTATTTAATTGGTTTTTATCTTGACTTTTTTCTAAATGATAAAATTAATAGTAATCTTATCTTTTTTTTGAAAAAAATTCTAAATATTATATTTTATCAATTTTTAATTATTATACAATCAGTTTTTATTTTCCTTAGGCTTTGCTAAACTCTAATTGTGAGCCTCTCGTATGATAATTAGCTTAATTATAATTAAGACAGAAAATTAAAACAAGATGAAAAATGAATTTCTGACTAATTATATATTGAAATAAAATTGCTGAAAAATTTAGTATATCTATAATTATAGATGATTTTCATGAGATGCAAGAAAAATGTTTCGTATTTTAATAGATTATTAATGTAATTAACATTTTAGAACATCAAATTATGAATATTTTGTATAAAAATTGATAGTATATATTTACTTGATGAATTGAATTTTTTATAGTTGGCCCCCCTTCTTAGTCAAGTCTGATTCCGCCCCTGATTGTATGACACCCCAACCACCTTATGTAAGTTAACCATACTTGTGAGAACAATGAACACTCAAAAAAAAAAATGCTTCATAATTTCTACTTCCCTTTGACACCCTACACACCAAACCTCTTCATGTGTCAATAGCCTCTATACTCGTTAGTTATATTTAAAATATTGAAAATATTTTATAAAATATATAAAATATTCTTTATTTAATGTCATGTAGAACCCTTTATTAACACACACTCAAAAATGCTTTTGAAATTATAAATGGTGGAGAGGAACTGAATTCCTTAACAAATATCAAGCTGAAGATGAAGTATGTAATGCTAAATCGAAGGATTGGTCTGCGTTCTCTATTTGTAGCTATCCTATATTCATAGTTGATCATTCATGCTTTAATTTTATTTCACCAAACTCCTTCTCGAATGTTGGTGCTGCTTTTCTTTAATAGATGTGTATAGTGTGTATAGTGTCGATGTAAATATTTCCCTTACTATCACCCCCATAACTGCCCATGAGAAGTCTAATAAGTGAGAAAGTTTTTAACAAAATTTAGCAAAAAATATTCCAAAATATTTTTTATATTTTGGCATGATTTGATTGAGATCAAGTTATAAAAATGTTTTAACCTGAACTAAAATATGATTAGGTCCAATCCCAAATATGAACCTGAGCCTAGATTCCAGTCAAGAACAGCAACAATGATAAAATAATAGGTTATGTTTGACAAAATTAATTGATAAACTAGTTGTTTAGGTAACAATTGATAAACTAGTTTAAAAATTGTAATTAATAAATATAAAATGACAATGATGTATTTAGATAATTTTTATACAAAGATATAGGTCATGTTTGATAAAATTTAATTGATAAACTGGTTTAAAATTTGTAATTAATAAACATAAAATGACAATGATAAATTTAGATAATTTTTATACAAAAATATTTTTTAAGTAATTATAGTTTTATATTTTTTATTATTTGTTTAATATAAAATATTTTATTAAAAATAAAATAATAAAAGGTATATTAAAATAATTATTCTTGACAACTTGTAAAAAATTTCAAAGTGTTGGAGGATATAATTGATGGGTAAATTTTATTCTTCAGAAACCATAATCCAAATTGAAATTAGAAATCAAATTGGAGTGTTTCGTTGAATTGGTTGGAAGTTTGAGTCGAAAATCAAATAAAAAAACTTGAAGAATCAATTAATGGAAGTTGTAAATGTAATTAAGAGTCGAGTAATATACTAATATTGAAGCATCTCGATATAAGGTTTGTATGGAACAGGAAGTTAACAACAATTATTTTCAACATGTAAATTGAGATAGATGACAAAATTATGGAAGATGACAGAATTTTATGTACTCTATTTACATGTGTTTGTATAATATGTTTCAACTATATTGACTAAAATATCTCTGCTAATGTTTTAAAGGGTAATGAAGGAGAGCAAAATTTATCCTCAAGTGTTTTTTATCCCCTCCTATATTGAGGAGATTTGGAGGGGAGGAGAGAAAATTTAAAATATTTAAAGTGTATTAACTAAAATATTTCTACTACTAATAAAAAACCAAAATATTTTTACTTATGTTTTGAAATTCAAAATTTTAAGGATATAAAAGAAAAATAATAGTTTAAATCCCTTCCTTCCCCATGTGAATCAAACAAAAAAAATGTTTATCTCCCTTTCCTTTCTCTTACACACTGTTTGGTTGTTCAAAGGAGTGGAGAAATTTTAATAGAGGGGAGAGGAGATAGTCATTTTCTTGATTCACAAGAGAATGTGAGAGATTTAAAAATAAATTTATTTTTTTATTCTTATAATTTAAATTTCAAAACATAAGTAAAGATATTTTAGTCATTTTAATTAAAATGTCTTAAGTTCCCTTCCCTTCCCCTCCCCTCCAAATCTCCCAACATTGGAGGAGAGCCAAAATTAGATAAGGAGGAATTTTGCCTCCCTCTTAAAAATTGAACCAAACAACTAAAGTTTTAAAAAAAACTCTTCTCTTTCCTCCCCTCCATTTTCCTCCAATCAAATATTATGATAATAAAAGAAAATATCTAATCAAAATTTCTTCCCTCTCTTCCTTTAAATCAAACAATTCCTAAATAAAGTCTTTATATTTCTAGCAACTTTTTATATTGCTTTTCGATTTACAATTTAGTAATTTGACATTACCAATCTTCCTTTCTACTTTACTATTCTTCTTCATTGTATTATTTCTTTCTTTCTTTCTATTTTTAAGGCTTTCAATTCAACTTTTGCATTTACATTTTCAAAACTTTACTTTGTTTTTGAAATGCGTTTCTACACTTTATTTTCCAAATATTTACTCTATTTTGTATTTCTTTTTACCCTTCATTTTTCTTTCTTCTTTTATTTCCTTTAAATTCAAGTTCTTTAATTTAATTGGATCTTTTTCATTTCTTCATTTTATCGCTTTCAATTTATTTGCTTTCCTTTAAATTTCAATTCACTTGATCTTTGTCTCTCTTTCCCCTTCAATTCTTTAATTTGCTACATTTACTTTACATTTGTGAAATTTCATATTAAGTTTAATTTCTTTTCTAATAAATTGCTTTTCATATTTATCTGATTCATTGTATTAGTCATTCCACTTCTTTTAACTTTGCAAATTATTGACATTATTGTCTATTACATTCATCAAATTGACAAAGTTGATATCAAAATTGATTTCTTTAGCAGAATAATTTGAATAAGTATTTTGCTTGTAAGTATTTGTACTTATTCATATCATTTGATTTGTTGATCCTATTTTTTGTGGTCCTATTTTTCGGACTTCCTTTTATGTACATGGTTTTGGGTATCCTTTATACCCTTATATTTATATCATTTGATTTGTTGGTAAAATAAATTGTACTTATTCAAAACCACAAAGTTGTTTTGTTGATTGAATTTAATTGTCTAATAATTAAATTTGTTAGAGTTCAAGTGTGAAGGTGAAGTCTTACATTAGATAGAACTTGACAAGTTGAGTAACATAAAAGTAAGAAAGATCCGCAAACCTAATGCCTTAAGGTTTTGAGTTGAAAGTGATGTTAAGTTCACTTGTGTGGTTTCCTAGCCCATTGGTGTAGATCTTCTTCGTGTTTTATTCTCCTCATTATATAACAATTGGTATCAGAGCTAATGGTTAGACTAGGTGACCAACTTATACGAGTAAGACGGATTGGCGGTAGATTCAGGCATGAGATCCCTTGTATCGAAAGTCTTTAGGCGGTGGGTCCATATATGGAGATCGAAAGTCTTCCTAGTAACATGGAGGTCAGGCGGCGTGTCTTGTTGCTGTGAGCTAATGGTGGAGGGGCGGTGTAAGTATCTAGAGCGTGTTGGCAGCAATGGCTAAGCTCTAAGGACCAAACGATGGAGAGCATGGTGGTAGCCACAATTAAACTCTAAGGGCCACCATTGAATACTTGTGGATGGAAAAAGGCTTCCGCTTAAGGGGTGTTATCACGTGGAAGAGACTTACACTCGAGGGAGAGATTGTTGGAGTTAAAGTGTGAAAGTGAAGTCGTACATTGGGTATAAATGGGTAAGTTGAGTAACATGTAAGTGAGAAAGACCCGCAAACCTAATGCCTTAAGGTTTTGGGTTGAAGGTGATGTCAAGTTCAGTTGTGTGGTTTGCTCGTAACCCATTGGTGTAAATCTCCCCAGTGTTATCCTCCTTGTTGCACAACAAAAATCTCAACCCTCCAATTAAAAATAATAAATCTAATGGTGAGAACATCCTTTCTTACCTTAGGAGACTTGCCAAGGTTTCCTTCCTAAAATTCGTCTCTTAAAAAACTAAAATATTTTCTTATAACAAACCTACTCTTAAGATATTGAGGTTCATTTAAGAGATTAACTTTTTCAATAAACATTTCTTCATATAAGAGGAGTGCTAATAACACACTTATATCAATACACACTTTATCATTAGTTAAATTTATATATAAAACAAAACAAAATCATGAGAGAGAGTCATAAAAAGATATGTGAAATCTACAATTTTTTGTAATTTCTAATAAATTTTAACCAATAAAACAAAATATATTTAAAAGATTGGGTTAAAAAGTGTGTTGCTATTATTTATAGACTTGAGAATGGAATTCTTGACCATAGCATGTTGGTACTTGACATGTTAAATACACTAGTACATACATCGCGTGTGATGGACATGTGCCTTTTCTTGGCGTTCCATTGTTGCCCTTCCTTTTTGTTCTGGCTTCGGCATTTGGGTTTTCAATTTTTTTTCACCCTCGCGTGTAACTTCCGAAGGCAAAAACAGCACATTAGTCATTAGCCCTTAGGAATAGAAAGAAAAAAAGAAAGAGCAGAGAAAGTGAGAAAAAAAAAATATAAAAAAATTAAAGAAAGAGAAACACATGACCAATAACACTAACAATAATGATGAGATATATATTAGGGACAACACACAACTCAAGCACAGAAACGCAAACAAATACCTATAACCAGAGAGAGAAAGAGAAAGAGAAAGAGAGAGAACACAACAGAAGAAAAGAAGCAGTGGTAAACAAAGAGAAACAAAACCCAGAATTAGAGAGCAAAAACGGCTCTAGCTTGTGAATAGCATACCATAGCATCAACAACAACAACAACAACACAGAACACACACAAAAAAAAAAGTACTTTCCCCAAAACCATATATTATATATTATTATATGTATATATTATACATATAGATATACATATACATAGTTTTGTGTATATTGAGATTGTTGTTCTCTCTTTCTTCTATTTATTCATGTGAAAGAGAGAGAGATCTTGTCCTTCTACAATGGTCACTTTGTAGCGGACTAGGTAATCTTGTGCAAGAAATTTCACTTGGACTCTCCTTCATCAATCGATATTTCACTTTTTTTCCCGTTAACGCTTCGAATCAGAGCTTCTTTTCCCCTTTTGATCGATACCCATTATTGCTTAGGTTTCAAAAAGTGTTTGATTCTCTTTATTCCCTTCAATTTTGCTGCTTTATGCGCTTTTTTTTTCGTGTTTAATCAACAAAATTTTCGGAATAGGGATTAGGGTTTTCTTTCCTTGTGGGTATTTTCCGGGTATGTGTACTCAGCTCGTTTGTGTTTTTTTTAGGGTTCCATTGGATCGTAACTGGGGCACTTGTTGAAATTGGAAAATTCCCGAGTGATTAGGGTTTTGATCGGAGGGTGTGATTGAAGGGAAGACTGTGCTTGTTCATTCTCTGCGTGGGGTTGCGTGAAATGGGCATGGGTTCTGATCTTTTCATAGGTTCAAATTGTGGATTTAGAGCTACGGTGGTTGAGCATTTGCACTTGGAAATTGCTTAAGATGGTGTTTAACATTGCTTCTTTGAGCATGGAAGAAGATTGTCTATTAATAACAGTGAATCAGTGATCAAGATTTGGAGAACCGTTTTTGGACACAGAACAAAGCCTTTGGGTCTTCATTTTTGGTGTTTTTCTTCTTTGTCTTTTTGTATTTGCTGGGGGATCATTTTGGTTTTGGGATTTGACTCGAAGAAAAAGCTGGTGATTCTTTGTTGGCTCACAAGGAAACTTAGAGTATCCCAGTCGTCCATTTTTGTTTCTGAAGCAGCCCTTTGAATTGACATAGTTAGTCTGAGCTTAGCACTAGTGTAGTAAACATATACTGATTGGAATTGTGTTGAACCATTTGCCGACTTTAAGTAGTTAGAACAAGTGGTTGCTGTGCTGTGCATTGATTTTGAATCAATTTTTAGTAGTATAGCTTGAGCTGTTTGAATATTTTGGTGAAGGGTAGTAAACCTTGGTGGTTTCCACAATTTGTGTTTGTAGTAAGAGGCTTATGGAGGAATATTAAAGCTGGAAATGAATGCGGTGACATGGTGCATGGACAGGAGCATAGTTGCTGGTTCGTTCCCTTTCTGGAACAGTGCTACTGGAAACTAATTCAAGCACTCTCAAATTTAGAAGAATTTTACGCTAGGCGTATTTGGATTTTGTGCAATGTCGCGCTGTTTTCCATTTCCACCACCAGGATATGGAAAGAAGGCTATAACAGATGAAGTGGACTTGTTAAAAAAGGTTAATATACTTTTCCTACACTCACATTGTACATATAATTTGACATACATTAATTTTTATGCAAAATGGAGTTTTTTGTGAATTGCATAACGTTAAATGTATATTGATAGACTTCATTTTCTGAATGAAACATTAAAATGTTTCTCTAGAGCAAGTGCTGAATGCATTCATGTTCGAATTAATTATGTATTCCTTAATTTTTCATCTGTTTCTTCTTAATAATGATATAAATTCAATCTGTTTGGAGTTCATTGTAAAATTCTTGCTAGAAACATTTTAATTGGCCTCTTTTGAACTATCACATAAGCCATGAAAGTATAACAGATCTTGTTCGGTATGGGTGCAATTGATGATTGGAGGCTTACATAGTTACATTACAGTATCTGTTTTGGCCTACAGTTATTAGTAGGGGTTGTGCACTTTGTTGATGGAAGTTGGTTCATGTGATTTACTAGAGTTTATCTGTCTTATATGTGTACAAGATGTTAGGTTTTCTGTGCTGTGTCCAAAATTTTTATTTTTGGAGGTATGTACTCCTGAATATATAAGTTCCTAGAGGATTGAGTGGAGAAATTATGTCATTACTGGTGATGAGGAAAGGATATTATGATGATTAAAAGTGTATATGCGCCGCTTGTTCCATGCAGATCCACCTTTTTGCACAATGCCACAAACTTCACCTAATTCTTATTCCTGTCATTCTACTGCCTATTGTTGGCAATTTTATATATTGGTTTGACAGTAAGTCATGGGATTTTAGTTTTTGAAGTGAATTTGATTTGTACTTTCATGTTAGAAGTGGAGGTATCATTTACATCAAAGCTATCTATATTATTTTCGCATGCCTGTCAAAGTAAAATACATACGTGCAATCAGTCTCTCATAATATATGATTTTGTTATGGATTGTTTTGCTTGTTTTGTAGGAGTATGGGCTCTTAAAAACATTAGCCCGTGATCTATATTGAATAAGTAATCATCAGTAATCTAGTTATGAGTCCTTTTGTTGTAAAATGATGAACTTTGGGCTTGATGGTGTGCCTTGGCACCTTAGGTATTGAAGCAAAAATTTAGTATTAGTAGAGATTGTCCATTTATATTTGGGTTTTGGAGATTTTTCTAATGTTCTTTGTAATACCTGCTGATTTTTTTGAATGCAACATCTTTGAATATCCTTGATCTTGTCAGTCATAGAACAAAGCATTTCAAATTGTTGGGTGGCTTACTTTGGTATGTTGGTCTCAACCCTCATAAGCTGCTCAATTGTATTCTTTTGGAGAGTAATGGATTTAGAGTAGGATTAGAATTATAATCATTTTTGGGGTTCAAATGGACTTAAGCGAGTTGTATTGATCTGCTCTTGCATGTGGTGGGAAATGGCTAGTTCTATGTCTTTGTTGAAATAATAGCTGTGAAGAATAAGGACAGTCCATGGTTAGATATACTATGCTTGTATACTCAATGGGAGGCTAATCAGATGCATACTCTAAGTTAATTACACTGGCAAAAATTGGTTCTAGATATTCTTGGGCCCAACCAATTGATTTTACACAAGTGGGACTGACTCGACTGAGAAGATGAAGACAAAGAATTCACATGGATTTGATTGTAAATAGTTGGGTGTGTAATTTTGTATAAATAATTCTGACTTTTTTAGATTCTTGTTTTGGCTCTTCTACCTGAACATACTTTGTTGTGATTACCAAGGAAAATTTAAGTAAAACCATTACAAAATATCATGATTTAAATATAGCCTTGGCAAAAGCTGGGTTTTTGACATAGTACAATGGCATGGTTTGATTCATGTAGCAGATTCCAACTACTGGGAAAAGGTTTTTGTTGTTGTATTCTTCTTAGATGATCCTATAGGAAATTGTGAGGGTTCGATATATGTAAAATATACTAATTGTTTCATCTCTGGTTAGTTGGCTACTATGACTTCTTGAATATCAAACATGAGTTTTTTTTTTTGAGCTCCTTTATACTCTTTTTATTCAAATCCCTTGTTTTAAGCTGTCTATCTGCACAATTCAGTACACTTCTCATTCTTTCTGTTCAAAGAAGAAAGAGAAAAGGGAAAAAAAATATCATTCGATTACTTAGCGTTAGTTCTTTTTGGCCTTTTTTCCTGTGTGATTTTAATTGATTTAATCAATCATGAACCATTTATTGAATGGTAGCAGATTTTCTGCTATCAGTCATATCAGTGAAATTGTGCTAGTTTATTTTCTCCAAACATGTCAAAGTGGTCAAGTTTATTTTGTGGTGAAACTAGAGGTTGCTACAATAATGTGATCAATTGGAAAATTTGTATATTGTTCCTGTATAGATTCTTTTGGTTACATCAATTTATGTGCCTCTTGAGTTTGTGTTATGTTTACCTTGATTAGATTAGTAAGTTACATATTTTCAGGGCCAACTATGATTTGCTTATGAAATCATCATATAAGTTATGGATGCAAATCAATTACTTCAGGTTGATTTTATGTTAGAAAGGAATGAACTGATTAATGTTTTTGTCAAGTATCTGCATTGAATTCTCAATTTGACTGACAATGATGCTACTCAATTCTTTCCCTTAATTTTAAATGTAAATATATAATTCTTCTTGTTAGGTGACATGCAGAATTGTTAGTGTAGCTTTTTTTTTTGGTTGATATGGTGTGTGTTTTTACCATATCATAACATTATTGATTATCCTGTCTTGTTAATAGTTTTAGCAATTCAGGATCATAGTTATTTATAGTGAGCCAGCTATGGTGCTCTCAAGATACTTCTTCTCTACTCCTCTTGTATTGCAAGTTTCATGAAGTGGTACTATATAAAAATGCAATGGGTGCCCTAAAATTTCTGATTGTGTATTGATGTGAGCCCCCCTCCCCTGGTCCCCTTTTTTTGTCTGTGATGCTTCTCTGAGTTCATCAGTGACCTCTGGACCTCTTCATGGGTAGTAGTGACCCTGTCTCTTTGGTCCATGTTCTATCTCCTGTCCCCCCACAATGCCTCTCTTTTCCTTGCTGGACTGGACTTCCACCAACCCGTTGGTATCTGACTATCTGGAGAGACTGGCTAGTGGCCATATCTCTCCTTTTCTGATAATTTTTTATCTGTTTCTTTCTATTAGACCATTTCTTTGTTTCAACTTTTAATTGGATTCTGTTAGCAATAGCATCTCTTATAGGTAGCTGAGCTTTCCTATAAGAAGGAATTTGAAAATTTTGAGGAGAAAGAGAAAATAATAAAGCAGCATCTGTTTTGTTGGATGAGGATGTTTGAGTATGGAGGTTGAAGTTATGTAGATCAGCTTAGATTTATTGCATTGGATGATTCGTTGAAGGGAGTATGTTATGCAGTAGATTTACTTATGCAGATCAGGCGGTTAGCTTATATTTTTAGTTGATAGGAGTTTTAATTATGATTAAGCCTTTAAGGTATCGCATTATAGGAACTGACTTGAAACTACATAATTTGAATTGCATGATAATAATTAGTGCATGACTTTAAGGTATTGCATGATAATAATTACTTTAGCATTTTGGTTTGATAATTTTTTCAAGAGTAGAGTCCTTCAATTGGTCCTCTATTTTTCTAATTTTCGTAATTTCTTCCTTCTGTTATCGAAACCTCAACTGACCACCATTATATAAAGGAAGTTTGTGAAAAAAAGTGAGGGAAATCCAGGTAAGATAATGTGGGCAGTTTTTCAGGTTGGTATTTGTACATTGTGGGGGACATTTGTATGGATTTTGAAATAGAATGGATGTTAAAGTATTTCACTTTGTACAAACATTTTCCTAATCAGGTTCTAATATTCGGAGAATTTCAAATTTCTCCTCATTTACAAAGACCAAACCTGCTACGCTTTGTCCCCATTTTGATTAGTGCCTGTTTCAATATTAGTTTAATGCTGATATAAGAAGTGTTGGTGATAAAATTGATTGTTTGTTTAATGGATACAAAAATTGAATTTAATGAAGTGTTAAACATTCTGCATGTGGAAGGTCATGACTGCATTCAGTTGCAACCCATTCCTTATTTAAGTGATTACATTTAGAGGAGTCATCAAAGTACTTCTAACTAGAATTTCATATGTTCTATGACAAGAAAGAAGTCTCAATATTACAATGATGTAAAAGGTCTAAATAACGTAAGGCAACTAAAGGGCATTTATAACCGAAGATAATAAAAATCTTAGAAAAATTATAATTTCTAAGAAAATAAACTTTAGTTAAGTATAAAATCCTAATATTATGTTTCCTTATTCTGCATCTCCTCTTGAGTTATGGTTTGATTAGTTAAATTGGTCAAATTTGTGGTTGAACTTTGATTGAACATGGTAGTGTTTGAATTAGAGACATAGCTGGTTCATGGTCAGACCAGTTCAAGTGATCGATCCAGTCTGTTTATTGAAACATTTCATCACACTGCATTGTCATGGCTGTTCAAAAACTAAATGGGGAGATACAATTTCACACAAGATGAAGATCCTAGAGTCTCATCTGTTTTGCTTAGGATGCTCCTCTACAAGGATATCCTAATGGAGCTGAGTATAGTTATGACTTTGGTCCCGTTTGGTAGACTATTGTATTGACTATGGTGTATAGGATTACTTCTTGTGACTTAGAAGATTAACAAGCAGTGGCTTTGTTGTTTGTTCTATGCCTTAATTTTTTTGAGGAATAAAATGATCAAGGTTTGTTCTATTTTGCATTCATTCAACTATTAGAACATAGAAGGGTGTTTTCCTTGTTATCATTGAAGTTTCCTGGTCGTTCATCTATGGGTCATAACTGGACATGTATATTTTATTTGCTGGAGTTTCTTATTTGTAGTCCTTAATAAGACTATTAAGACATGTCAGTTGCACTTCTCTGATCTTTTTATTTCAATATCAGGTGTAGAATACAGAACTTTCTTTAAAAGTGTCGTGGCATATCTTATTTGTAATTTGTGCCAAAAGCCAAAAAAGAATGAAAATATGGATCAGAATGGCCAGCATTAGCATCTAAGAATGAAATTGTTTCTGTTGGGTTTAAAGAATCTAATCATTGGGACTGCTTAATAAGGCATCAAAGTGAATTGCTATAGTTTTATTTTTGACTTCAATGGAATTGTGTTTTCCTTCTTAGTTTGGTTATAGTTGGCTGAAATGTGCTCTCCTAGAATCTAGAATACTTTGTCAGTAGACAATGTGTATTGATGGACTTTGATCCTGTTGTTATTGTTGCGGTTTCTTCCTTGGAGATGTATGATTGATTGTCAAGGAGACAAGAACCATTTTTTTTTTTTGCATGTTTTACTATTGATATTATTCTCTTTTTTTTTTTTTTTTTCTTTGGTAGCTCTTGGGTGAAGTGGTTGTGAAGCCATTGTGGTCGATTCCTTATTTGATTATTGTTCTTAACATCTCTTCTCACCATATGACTTGCAGGAAAAGCAGAAAGAAAAAAAACATAAGAAAGATAAGAAGGACAAAGAGAAGAGGGAAAGCAAGGAAAAGAGAGAAAAAGAAGGAAGAGATGGAAAGCATAAGGAAAAGAAGGACAAAAAGGAAAAACACAGAGAGAAAAAGAAAGATAAGGATAAGGACAAGAGCAAAGATAGAGATAAAAGTAAAATCAGTACTGCAGATGACAAAGGGTTTCCAAGACAAGCTGAGGGCCTCAATGCAGGTAAACTCAATCAAAAGGAAATTAAGCAAGACGATAAGAAGGGTATCTTGTTTGAGAACAGACTCACCAAACAGTTTGCTAGTAACAATGGGGAGAAGGCAAGAGAGAAAAATCATCTGGCTGAAGAGAACAAGGATTCAAAGTTCCTCCTGGAGTTTGACCGGAGGATTAGGGATGATGATGGAGGAGCTGGCAATCAATTGGTTCATAAATTTGCAAATGCAAACCATAGAAAAGATGAGGGAACTGTTAGGTTGGTGGCTAAAGGTGGTGGCACCAGGCCTGATGGTAATGAAAACCTCAAGGATATGTGTCTTGATGTTAAGAAGATTGATGGGAGAGGAATACACGATGAGGTCCGGCCTATTGGAAATGCACCAGTTCAGAATCATGTTGGAAATTTTCATCCTAGAGTTGATGGAATACCCAAACTTTTGGGGAAGTATTTTGAAAGGAATTTGGAAGCAACAGTTGAAGGTAAGGAAAAGGTTAAGGAAAAGAAAGATGAAAAAGAAAAGGCCAAGGAAAAGACAGAAGAAGGAAAGGTTAAGGAAAAGAAAGATGAAGGAAAGGAAAAGGTTAAGGAAAAAAAAGATGATAAACGAAGAGATAAAAGGAAAGATAAAGAGAAGGAGAAGAAAGGGCATGGGAAGGACAAAGACAGGGATAAAGAGAAGAAAAAGGAGGGGAAACCTAAGGAGCATAGTGAACTTAAAACAACAGAGCAAAATAAAATAAAAGAAAGCAACAAAATTGGACTTATAGATTCAAATTCTTTCACACAGCCTTCAAGGAACAGCCATGAGAATTCTGTCAGTGGAGAAAATCTCAAGAAGCGAAAGGACATTGAGTCAAATGGAGTTTCACGTGGTGAGTGTTACTTATGACGAGTCTTGTTCTCATTTCTACTCAGTGATCCTGTTAAGTTGTATTTAAATAAGAATAAGCTGTTTCTCTTATTGGATTTGGAGTAGTATATTGCTGACCTAATAAGCTAATACCAGATACTACATCCTGTGAGATAATGGTGGGTTTTCCCTGATGTCACATGCTAATATTGATATTTCAATTATTGGTATTTATTCAGTCATATTGTTCAGTTTTCTCAAGTTTGCACACATTATTTTGCTATTGACTGACAAGTTATAATTATTATTATTTTTTATTTTCTTACAGTCAATGACAGTTTGCCCAATAAGTTTCCAAAATTGTCCACCTCTCCTCATCCATTCACTGAAAACGGAAGGATATTGGAACCTTGCCAAGTTTCCATTCCAAATGCTTCAGATAGGCCACAAGTAGCCACGAGTGTTAAGGTAGAAAAGAAAGAAAGCAAGATAAATGGCATCATTGAAAGTCAGCCATTTGCAGCTTCTTCAAACAAGACTCGCACTGCCACTGTGCCAGCTGATTTGGTAACTGAAGCATCTGCAAAGCCACCCCATCCAGATACCAAGTACCTAGGCCAGGTATATTCAGTACCTAAGGTGGAGCAGTGGTCTGATTTTGATGATCAAGAGTGGCTGTATGGCAGCAATGTTTCACAAGAAAGAAAATCTGTGGTGAAATCTTCAGAGGTTGGGGAGACACCTCAGGTATGGGCAGAAGCTCTGCACATAGAGCCAGCAGATGTTTTTGCTCTTCCATATGTCATTCCATACTGATTGATTACTTAATCGTCACACGATACTTAAATCAATTGTGTGTGCACAAGGAGCCCTCCTTTAACACTCTGTGCAGGAGGAACTGCAGCATGGGCTGGAAAATGATTCCAAATGTCTTGATGCATTCTTTTGTTACTTGCACGCTGGCAGCGAGTAATGAGTGACTGATTGGTTGCCTTGATCTTTAAACTGTTTGGATGGTGACTTGTGCCGACTGATTGCCTTGATTTTTTACTGATTGGAAGGGGAAAACATCTGTCACAAGTTGCATGCTTGGTGCTGCCAGATTGGGGGTGCAGTTCTCACCTTGTGCATCATAGTAATTCATTTAGACAAAGAATTTGTACAGGTTGTGGAGAGGGGGAGGGGAGAGGTACAAGCTTGTGCAACTTGTTTTTCTTTTTTTGCTGAGAGCTGAGCTGCTCTTTCTAATTGAGAATGAGAATGTGTAAGTGAAACTAGATGTGGTCTTTGCAACTCCACCACAATTTTGATTTGTAACATAGAACTCTTATTTACGAGAATATGTATGATAGAGAAGGGGGAAAAGAAGTAATCGGATTCATTTATTCAGTTTCCTGTAAATTTTATTGGTCATTAAATCATTTTGCTCTAGTGTTAATGATCAAGGTTGAATTGAATTATATCATAAAAGAGGGATAATATAACATGATGGTCAGGCTTTTAGTCTCCAAGTCACTATCTAAATATACATTTTTTAAAGAAATGATGGTTTAAAATTGAATAGGTGTCTGGATGGTCTGAATCGTTATAATAATAGATGTTGGGATTCACTTGGTAAGAGTGTAAATTAAAGGTGTGAAAGGTGACTTTCGTGTTTGTAAATTTGCTTTGATTGTTTTCTTTTTAAATAACTATTAGCAAAATACCCTCCTCAAATGACTCAACAGCTTTTTTCCTTAACCATCTTTCATTAAGGCGTAGACAAGGCAATGCTATCCCAGTGTCGTGCAAGAAGGGCGGATATTGCAACTAGTGGTACCATTTATGGTCTTTTGGGTTGTTGCATTAGATTTGCAAAATTTTTTACAGTGTATCTATGCATTAAATTATCTAACATGTCATAGTTAAGGAGGAATCCATTCAGTTGGGGGTATTCACTTTCTTGATTGCATGCCAATTTTGATGATAAGATTCAGCAGCAAAAAGAAGCTACAAGGTACTGAGTCTTTTTCAATGCTGAGCTAAGTTTCTGTCACTCCAGAGAAATCAAAATAACACCACCACCTAAGCCCAAAACATCTCTGCAAAATGTTGAGAATAATTGACTTATCCATTAAGGTACTTAAGGGATGTTTCCGTTTTTTTTTTATGCAACTTTCGAACAACAATATCGCCTTGCTTTGTGAGACACAAACCTGGTAGAGATGGTATGGTCCCATATCCTCAATTAATTATGCTACATCATTTTTTTTTTTATGAGTTTATGCTACATCATTTTAAAAAAAATAAATATAAGCTTTCAACAAAAAATAAAATAGTGGTGCCTACAACAATTAGACAGAGGGACCTGCTACGTACGTACACGTTCAGAGTTTATGTATCTAAACTATTACATGATTCATGGGCATCCTCACTTCTTGATCTGATGCTTTCCAAAGAAAAAACATTGGACAACATGTTAATCTTATTATTTGTGGGCTTTGGCCCAGTAGAACTATGCTTAGCTTCGGGTTTTGTTTTTGTTGATGGATGGCCAAGCCTAGAACTAATAACACAAGGAAAGATTACAAAGCTAATGAACTGAACAAAAAAAATATTCTTATGTTAACCGTGAATCTTTATGACGAAAATATTATAACAATTGACAGGACATGAACATTAATAATAGATTATCTACCATGATTTTGATTTTTGAAAATATATAGGTCCAACGTTATACTTTTTATTAAGCCACGTATAAAGTCAAAGTCTGTTTGAAATATATGCATTTTAAATTAAATGTATACGTGGACGTTGGAAAGCATAATAATGGTTAGGTTAAATTATTCACTTGCTTTTTATGAAAAAGTTTTAACTTTTTCATAAACATAGCAATTTTATATCATTAGAAAATGAAAGTCTTCTCCGGTGTTAGCAACCGGGATCATGGAAGCAAAACTACA
The DNA here is from genome assembly GCA_026413185.1 of Pueraria montana var. lobata. Lineage (NCBI taxonomy): Eukaryota > Viridiplantae > Streptophyta > Magnoliopsida > Fabales > Fabaceae > Pueraria > Pueraria montana. Next base: position 19,390,877 of record CM048648.1, on the reverse strand, counting down.
ACTTTATGCATTTGTAGGGATTAAAAGTTACAATTTTTATATAAGAACAAACTTAAAATGATAACAGTTATAGTGATCAAGTGAATAGTTTAAGCTTATGGCTAAAACTATGATAGAAGTAGAACATTAATTAGGAGGCAAAAAAAAAGAAGTTATTTGATGGATAAAAATTAAAAATTTCTATATTTAAAAAATAATCAAGGACATGGTTCGGCTAAAAGACAAAATAGGGTAAAAAATAATAACTAATTACCAAAAAAGTGTGGAAAAAAAACAATTTACCTGCAGGGGTTGTTTTTGACACGTTGCACTGGGAGGCGCCAACTCAGTTGGCGCCTCCTGAATTTTTTTTTTGTCCCGTAGCGGGAGGCGCCATTTCAAGTGTAGCAACCTTTGACATTCAAAAAAAAAAAAAAAAGTTAAAGATTCAGGAGGCGCATCTTGAAATGGCGTCTCCCGCTACGAGACAAAAAAAAATTCAGGAGACGCTAACTTAGTTGGCGCTTTCCAGTGCAACGTGTCAAAAATAATCCCTGCAGGTAAATTGTTTTTTTCCACACTTTTTTCGTAATTAGTTTTTTTTTTTTGCCCCTTTTTGTCTTTTAGCCCAGGTTGAACAGATGAACCAATGATATAAATTCTGCTGGTAACCTCTTTAAATAGCCAGCATATATAGTTTGACAACTGACAGCGCAGCTGCATGCATGTCCCAATTCCAATGCCATGTGCATGTGAAGACCCTCAAATCCTAATGCTCCAATCCACGCTTGCTCTGCAGAGTAATTTCAATAAGCAATTTGGCTGCAAGATATATCCTTCCTGCGTTTCAGATTATATGACATTTTAGAGAAAAAAATTTGTTTCAAAATAGATATCATTTTACAAAATTAATACTGCATTAAATATCTTTTTCTAAAACTATCCTTAATTAATATTTAATGAGAGTAGTATACTATGAATAATTAATTAGAGAAATAAAAAGTATATTCGAAAGATACCTAATATTTTCTAAAAAATTTAACAAATTAATTACATTCCTTAATATCTGTATCAAAACCTTAAACCTCATATAATCTGGAATGGAGGAAGTATACTACTCCTCGAGAGTATATAGATGAGATTCGCCAACTCCAAAAACTACAAAATAAATGTCTAATATTTCTAGTTGGTACGCCACTAAGAAGGATAAGGAAAAAAAAAAGTAGAAAATGAATTGTGCGAGTATTACAATTAAAAGAAAATTAAAATAGGTAAAGAGACAAATGGTCTTTATTGAAGAAACTAAGTTTCTATGATGAGAAAGACCATGTAAAAATTATTTTACTTTTAAAAATAAAAATTTTAATTTACTATATAAGAATAGATACAGTAAATTTGACGTATTTTAATAGTAAAAATATCAATTTATTCATAATTTTTCATTGGAGAAAGCAAATGAACCAACGTAATTGAGGGTCAATTTCCATATAGGACAACGGAATTGGGACAAGAGTGTGATTTCAGATAAATTTCTTCTTACAGTAGAATACACAGCTTGTTTAGATTACACAAAAAAAGTGAGATATCCCCATTCTAGTTATAGAGTACTGAGAAACTCCTAGTCCTAGAGCAAGCTTCTGTCCTATTGAACATGTACTATATTAATAGCTTTAATTTGTAGATCATTTATCACTCTTAATTACATTGAAATTATCCTTACTTTCAAAAGTACAAAATTTAGAATTCCTTATTTATCTAGTATAAATAGACGTATTTTTTTCTTTTAAATCCCTAGCGTGGTTTGGGAAGGCTATTATTTGCCTATATTTCGTAATCAAGTGGTTTGGTGTATGCATGATGAAGCTGCAACATGTAGCCATTAGTTAACAAAAGAGATAGCTTTTTTTTCGGTGTATAATAAAAGAGATAGCTATCATAATTAATTATGACTTCGACATAAATACATATAGCTATGACACACATCTAACCCTGCTCTAGCGACTTGGAACTTTTGTAGGGATTCTATAGCATGTGTTCTCCTTCCCTTCCCATGTCTATTTAATAATGACTATCAAAACCTGGTTTGCTGGGTTAGGTTCATGTCGATCCCTGTTAGTTGTAGAAGAATATTTGTGTTATAGAAAATGACTTAAATGAATTTTTATCTTTGAAAATATATCATTTTTTTTTGTTTTAATTCTTACTGAAATTTTATCTTTTTTAGGTTTATATTTAACAAGAATAGTGCATATTTTCGTTGCAACTTTTTGTCATGGGAAATTCTTTTTATCTCATTTTCTTGGTTTCATATATAACATTATTAAAGAAGATACTACGTATTTGACTTTATTAGTTTAGGCCAGGAGACTGACGTAGGGAATCCGATAACCGTACTTGGACAATTGAATATCATTTTCTTACGCGAAGATACAGTTCTAAAATAATAAAAAAATGTAGTAATTAAAGTAATTAAATATTTTTTATATTTTTCTTTTAAGAATTTAAATAAACACTAAAAAGAAAAAAAATGTTAAAATATTAGGACCTAATTTCACTTGATTATGAATTCAGACACTTCATAAATAACACAACTTTTGAATTACCCTTGTCCTTGTTCTTCATATCCCAATTCCAATTTTCTTATTGATGGTGAAATTCCCAAAATTAGTTATAACCAAAAAAAATTGGTGAAACATTACCTAAACTTTATTAACACAAGTTTATTTCTTTAAGTAAAATTAACAAAATTAGATTATGAAGTTTAATGAAATTTAAGCAAAGACTATATAAACAAAGATATATATATATATATATATATATATATATATATATATATATATATATATATATATATATATATATATAGACACACACACACACACAAACACATAACTTCATTCATGGCAGCAAATGCAAGAAACGCATACTTGTATCTCATTATTCTTAACATAAATATGAGTCAAAACATTTAAATGGTGATAAACATTCACAAGTATATTAAGCATGGCAAATGATGTGTTTGTAGGAAAACTTTAATCAAGGTTAAAACATTTTTAATAACAAAATTATGAAAAACTAAAGTTGAGGAGCTTTCATCATTAATTGACGTATTGAATACCTGAGCTAACAAGTAGGGATGGCAAAAAAATCCATGTCCGCGGATATCCGCGGATAAAATCCGTCACGGATAGAAGATGGATAGTATAAACGGATACCCGCGGATAATGGGTACGGGTTTTTTATTTACTCGCTCATTAACGGGCGGGTACGGGTATCATACTATCCGTGTCCGTGGATACCCGTTACCTGTAAAATTACTAAATTACCCTCATATATATATATATATATATATATATATATATATATATATATATATATAATTTAAAATCACTAGTTTTTGCTCTTGATACTAGTAAATATTATGTCTAGAGATTCAAAATCACATTATAAGATTCTTATTTCTTTGATTTTTTTAATTAAAGACATGTAATTTTCACATGAAAATTCAATTAACTACACATTTGATTCTTTATTCTTCTTGTAGTAAATAATATGATTTTATTTCCAAATTTTGTTGCACATAAAGGATCTATTTCTTAGTATTTCTTCTAAAAAAATCACTTTTTTTTTAAAAAAAAAAAATATTTTTTAATATGAAATATCCATGGGTATCCACGGATACCCGCGGATATAAGAAAAACCCGCGGATTTTTTTCAAACGGATATCCGGCGAGTATCGGGGCGGGTAACGGGACAGATTTTCCCCGGCGGGTCGGGTAGCGGGTAACCACTATCTGTGCCCGACCCGACCCGTTGCCATCCCTACTAACAAGACAGAGAATTGGGGAGTCTATCAGTCTGTCTTTTCATAAAACGAAATGCTTTTTGTCCTGCAATGAAATTAGTAAATAACGAATTCGTGGAATGGGGGAATCAAGAAAAGGATAGGGAGGGTAATGACAGTAGACCTTCCCTTGAAGGATTTAAATCTGCTGTCTCATTTTTGTGTCCCATTTTCTGCCCCACCTATCACATTTTGACATGTCATTAAAATTGACACATGTATTTTACATAAATTTCTCAAATTACCGTCAAGAAAAAAATCCCTAATGCTGTTAGCGTGTTCTCGAGTGCGATGTGATAGAAGAGTTACGGAAAGTATAGAGGATGCTGTGATTCATCATTCATGAAATCATGGGACATTTCAAACTCCAGTTAGATTCTCTTCGAATAGAACCTTGCGAAAACCTTAGCATGAAAAATAAGTATTGCTTGTTTTCCTAGTTCTCATCTCATTTGCATGATAGGGTGTGAAATTAATTGTTTCTTCCCTTTGTGTTGAATTGATCCTACGCACTGTTATGTGAAAAAAAAAATTGTTTGATCGTGCACAACCAATTATGTGGAATGGAAACCAATCGTGCAACCAATTTTTTTATCATGCGCAGCAAAGCCCAAGAACAACACCACAACATGTTACTACGTTAGGGATTTCTTTAAGGGCAAATTGAGAATTTGATGTAAAATACATGTGTCAGTTTTAATGAGGTGTCAAAATGTGATAGGTGTGACAGGAAATGGGACACAAAAATGAGACAACAGATTTGAATCCTAAATTGAACCAGTCACTGAGCTCTCAATTGGGAGTTTAGGTTCAATTAGCTAGGGAAAGATGATTGAGGGTAGCCAGAGACTTAAGATCCTAAATGATGAAGTTAAGAGGAGAAAGAGAACTTTGATTGGGGTGGATATAGACACATGTTGTGCTTTTTCACACTATTTTGTTTTAATAATATTTTAAACGACTTTTCAAAAAAAAAAAAAGGAGAAAGAGAACTAACTTATGAGATCAAGGGTTGTCCACTATTTTTTTTTTTTGGTACCCATGACATTTGGTGCGGAGTATTCACTAGTTTGGTGATGACCAATCTCCGCCGGGAACCTAGCTGGCCAAATTTAGTGGAATCTCTCCTCCCAACCATGTTTTTTTTCTCCACAAGACCCAAGACCTTGCTTAAGGAGACCAGACCTAGTACCACTCGGAGCAACAACTTTTTGATGATATTACTAGTTAACATGAAATCTCTAACTATTTCACGTGAATAAAAACCTAAAAGCAAAGATAAGAGAAAGAAAACATAAAAATGAAGAGTGACATACCGAGAGATTGTCCCCTTCCTCCTTCAAGGCTCTGAAGAGATGTAAATGTGGGGCGCCAATTTATGTCTCCTAGCCTTGAAGACTATAAAGATCTTTTGAAGGCCACTAAAAGACCCTTTTTTCTTTAACTTCATTACCTTTTTATATTAGTGAGTTCACAAAACCTAGCACCATGACGCTGCATTTTCATCTGTGTCCTTTAGGTGTTTGAAGAGAAATTTTGGATCCAATTTGTTGCGCCATCCAATGTCATGTCACTAAATATCGAGAGTAATCCATGCTTAATTTCAATGCTGTATTGTGGCATTTTTTTATAAGCTATTTTTTTTTATAAAAAAAAGTGCTGGTGAATCGAAGCATAAAGAATGCTCAGCCAAGCACCCGATTGAGTGTACTGTAGAAAAAAAAAAACTGAAACCATGTGTTAACCATACAAATTGTCAAACTATTTTCGAAAAGATTTTGATCTAAAATTAAACTTTTCACGTTAGATTCTATTAACAAATAAAGTTTTTTGACTGTGAGACAATAAAATCCATAATTCGATTGTAAGTTCTTTTTCATCGAACAAGCAATTATAGTTTTCAACTTAAGAGAAATTCGTTAGATACCAGACGGAAACAATACATTAAGATTTTGATAATAATAGTAGTATTCATTGTAATAACATATAATATTTTTTTATTTTTTTGTTATAAGTAGTAAGAAATGGATATTGGATAAAAGTAGAGTTTCGAGAAAAAATGGAGATTGGAAAGAGATAAAGTTTGGAGAAGAAAGGTAGAAGAAGAGAATTGCAGAAAAGTAATTTAAATGAAAAGCAATTTCATTAAAGTTGGGACGAATACATACACTGCGACCTTGTAACTGATAGCCATTACGTGTGTGCGGCGTGTGGTGTTGTCAGGATTTGAGTGGTAGTGATTTAATCCAAGAAAAAATGGCTATCAAAACCCTTGTTTATAGACTTCTAACACTAACGATCGAATTCTAAAATTTTGACACATGTACAGACAATTAAGTAACTTCCTATTTAAAACAACGACAGTTGTCTCGTTTTCGTTTTTGTCGTAACTGCTACAACTGCTTTTTTTGAACTTGAATTTCTTCAAACCGTCTTCAAACATGTCAGCAAATCAACATATGTAATCAACTTCTGTCAAAAAGACTTTTCCGTAGTGATACTTAGTAGGTTCTTCAAAATTATCATTTTCGACAAGTTCTAATCGAAAACATGTTTTCGACAAGATTAATACGATAAGTGACTTACATAATATTCTCGATAGAATTCCTTCTGGAGACTAGTCTTTTTCTATCGAAATCACTCTTATCGAAAATAACATTTTCTACACTTAGAAAATTTTACTTAATGGAGATAACACCATGTAGAAAAAGGAATGCAATATCTCATAAGAGAAAAAGGACCACCATTAAGAGAAAGAGAACTCTGACTATTATTTCAAAATTGAAAAATATGAATTCTGACTGTTAAAAGAAGGAGAAGAAGAAGAAGAAGAAATTACATGTTTATATACAAGTTAGATGAGTAAGTAATCAAGCAACTAACAGATAAATAGTTTTCTAACTGTCTAACCAACCGAGGCCTCGTTACAGAGAAACTAAACTATCGTGACTTTGACATGTACAAAATTCATTATTGTGGCATTGAATCATGCTTACCTTAGAGTTACTTATTAGAACCAAATATAATGGTTAAGATTAATTACTTATTAGAATCATTAGATTTAAAGAAAATAAATGGTGATGATAAAAAAAATAAATTAACAAAAGCATAAATAAAACTAATTACAAAACCTGAAAAATCATCTTTAAGCCTATTTATTACACAAATGAATAAAACCTTTAACTTAACAGAGACTTCGATCTATGGACAAAACTAATTAAGTTTACCTTGGGCGCAATGGACAAAAATGAAGTGTATAGGTGTCCACTATAAACCAATAGAACGACATCAAATTTATGACTTTTATGTCATATTGATTTAATTTGATCAACCCAGATTTAGTTATTACCAACATCAACATGCAATGTAGTGTTATCTTCACTTCAACTACTTTCTCTGACACTATTCATTTCTATCAATAGGCTGTTGACACCCTCGATCAAGGTTGATGAACATGAAAGTGATGCCTATTGATCAGTTGGATACTTGCATCAGTAACACGGCAAAAAGGTTGGCTTGGTGGTTGAAGGGAAAAGGAGGAGGAAGAGATCGTGGGTTCGAATCTCTTCTACTAACAAAAACTAACAAATTAACAATTAATATTTATCGATTAAAAAAAATGGCAAAAAGGTCGGGGAATGGGGACCAATGGAAATACCTTTTCGGCTCTAGAGTCTTGATATTTAATTTTGATCCAAAGATATTTATTTGCAAGAATGGGGGAGTAGAAATTCTTGAATTAGCAAGGTTGGCAATATGGCCCATAGTTCAGACATTACAGTTTATATACATTTTTTTTTTACATTTCCGAAATTTTGACAAAATGGAGTATTGACCGCTTGCAAGTTGCAATGCATACAATTCCATTTTTTTTTTCATTATATGCATTATATCGTGTTAATTAATTACTTGCATCTTTTACTTTCCTATATGTGAATTTTCACATGTGTACTTTATTTATTCTAACTATTTATCATATGTTCATTATAGTATAATTCCTACATAAAAACTATTTAATTAAATTTTCATTGAAAATACTTTATTTCAACCTTAAAATAGGAATTACAAAATAATTTTGATATATTGTTACTGCAAAAGTTGTTGCCCTGTATAATGATAGTCAAGATAAATAAATAATGGAGTAAAAAATTTATGATAGTGATATATTAAATTCATTACTACCTCCATTTCTATTTATAAGATCAAATTATTTAATTCATCAAGATTAAAGAAAGTAGTTAATTTAGTTATTATCCTAAATTTATATATTTTTTCCAAAAATGCTATTGTTATTCATGTTTAGGGATATTATGGTCTAAAATTTTTATCAATACAATCTCTTTCTTATTTAATTAGGGATATTATAATCTAAAAATAATTAATGCAAGAAACATTGTTGATTGAGTCTTAAGAACAAACATCACTTCTAACTTGAGTCTTATAAATAAAAACGTAAGTTTTTTTTTCTTCAAAAAAGGAGCCAATCCCGTGTAAACTTTGACAATACTTATAAGGAAGAAGGGGGAAAAGGGATAAAAAATAATTAAAAAGAGGACAAGAGTATCATTAGGAACAATTTTTCTTAACTCTTGTCAAATTATAAGTTGTGTCGAGAGGAAACAAAATTAAATCTTTATTAATTGTAGATTTTATTTTGGCGTACAGGAAATTTCTAGAGTTAATTTCCTGGAGTTTCTTGTTTGTTTTGTTGAGGAAAATTAAATGAAAACACAATGACAGTGTAAAGAGTTTTATTATTATTATTATTATTATTATTATTATTATTTTACCAAAGAGTTTTAAATTATTAGTCAATAAAAGATTGTCATGTATGATTATCGTATTGAATTTTATATTGACTAATTTAAAAGTTTTTCTTAATATAATTTGTGATTACTTAATAGTATAAAATTACTTTACATTATTATTACATAAATTTTAAACTCAAATTAAATTAAAACAACTTGTAAAAAGTGAGCGAAGGCGCAGGAAAGGTCATTGTCGGTCTAACATAGATTACTAGCTAATTAATATCATAAAGTTTATACTTTTTTTACCATATTTTTTGTGACGGTGTCTAAGGTGGATCACTTTCATAAGTGATCCATCATGCACAAAAATTAAGAACCCTTGGATTCATTAAGGTGCATAATATTATCATGCACCCTCCCTTATCAAAACATCTCTCATCTTTGTCCCTCCCTCTCTTAACACCTCTGACAGAGGCTCCGATGGCGGCTCCGACGATGCTCTAGCAACTCCGACAATGCCTTCATTGTCGACCTCTCTACATACCCATTTCGTCAGATCTCACACTCCACGCATCATCTTCTTCTCAGATTTGTCTTTGCACGACCCACTTATATTGGATCTCGGCGACACTATAAGCCACGCTGCCGCCATTGCCACCGACAAACACCTTCGAATCGAGTGACTCCTCCTCTTCTTGAGACCTGCCGCGGCGGTGGAGGAGAAAGGTGACCTAGGCAAACCATCAAACACTTGGTGGGCATGGAGTGATGTTATGCAAAACTAGCTAGTTACCCGTGCATTCGCACGGGTTGCTTTGATTTCTATGTATTTTTTGATATGATTTACGTATAACATAATTTGTTTAAAAATAAATATTAAATATATATTTGTTGCTCAACAACAATAAGAAACCAAAACATGAATGTTCAATAAGAATAATAGAGTAAGAATGATTAACATGGTTAATATTGCATAAACTGTGTTAAAATAGTAACTTGAAACATATTAAAAAAATTAGTCTCATAAAAACAAATGCCTCTGAAAGTGTTAATAAAAAAATCAGCAAAAATAGCACAAGATATTTGTGCATTCGCATGTATCACTCATTTTCATGCATGTTTGAAATACACATGTTTATAAAATTAAATTTTTATATTGAGACAAATGTAATTAGAGGTTTAAGTTTTCCAAAAATAGTTAGAGTATTCAAGCAGAGAAAATATATTTAGTTAAAATCCCATAAATATTTCTTATTTCATTTAAAATATTTATAAAATTGTATGAAAAAATTATGTTTAAAATTTTAAAAAGAATTTAACTTATGTTTAATTAATTTTTTTTATAATTTTGAAATATGAAATGATAAAATAATTCATTTATTTTACAACTATATTGCAAATAAAAAATATTAATTTTATAATATATAGTTTATAAACAATACTTCAAATAATTTAAAGTCTAAGAATTAATTAAATTAAATGCAAACTTTTTGAAATCAAATACTACTTACCACCATGTTCATAAGAATGGAATTGAGATTGAATCCCTTAAGTAAGGTCTTAGGTTCAAGTCTTGTGGTTGAAAGATCTTGCTAAAGTCAATAGATATATAAATGATAGAACTTTAAAGTTTGTCATTTAACTTTATCATATAGAAAAAGATAATTTCAATCAACAAAATAGTGATAGTTATTAAACATAGAGTCAAGGTATTATTTTGTATAAATATATTAACTAATCAAATTTAAATAAATTTATAGTATAAAATTTTAACCTCATAATATAAATATCATTCAACAAAATATTTATTTATGAAATTATTTAAAAATATTTTATAAGATTTCTAAGTAAAAATATTCTTTTGTAATAAATATATTAACTAATTAGATATAAATTAAATTTAGTATAAAAACTTCAACCTCGTAATATAAATATTCTTCAACAAAATATTTATTTATTAAATTATTTAAAATCATTTTATACAATTTCTAAGTAAAAATAATTTTATAGGATTTCAAAGTAAAAATAAATATTATTGAGTCTTTGATATGCAACTATGTTAAATACTCACGGAAAGAGTTTTGTTGCCCAAAATCGTTCACCCATAACAATGTCGAGCAGGATTGTCTCCCGTGAATGATACTTGTGGTCTCTATGATAAACAAAATTAAAACTAATTTAATTATGATATTATTGAGTAAGTAATTTAAAACTATGTAGTTGTATTAAATACTCGAAAAAATAGTTTTGTCGCCCATAAGAGTCTTAAGCATGATTGTCTCCCGTAAATAATATTTGTAGTTTATACTATAAAAATATTAAAACTAATTTAATTTATGATATTATTGTTAAAGTAATTTAAAATTATTTTTTAATAAAAATATATTTAATAAAAATTATTATTGTGTATAAATATATTAACTACTTAGATTTAAATAAATTTTTAGTATAAAATTTTTAACCACATAATATAAATATCATTCAACAAAACATCTATTTATTAAATTATTTAAAATTATTTTATATAATTTCTAAGTAAAAATAATTTTATTAGTTTTAAAAGTAAAAATAAGTTTAGTTAATTAAGTTATAATTAGTTTAATAAGTAATAAGTAATTATAGAAATTTATCATTCAGTTGATATAATAATCATATTTTTATATAATATTGAGCATATTATTATATTAAATATTTCAAGAAAAAATAAATATCATGTCAATAAAACTACAATAATTTTTTATTTTTATTTTTATATATGCTAATATAAATTATAGGATATAAATTTTTATAAATAAAATACATAAAGCAATAATATATTGTGAATTTTATTTATTAAATTATAATTAATTTGAAGTAATTATATAAATTTATCATTCATTTAATATAAATAATAACATATTTTTATGTAATATTGAGCATATTATTATATTAAATATTTCAAGAATATAAAATTTTATAAATAAAAGATATAAAACAATAATATAATAAAAATATAAATAATATAATGATGTAAATCTATAAAAAAAAGTATAAAATAGTACATGTTAAAAAATAATGACAGTAGCAAGGACCAAATTTTCTTATGTAGATAATAGGAAAGGAAAAAAGAAATAAAAAAAAGAAAATGAAAAAAATCACAAAAAGGTTAAAAAAAGTAAGAAAGAGAGAAAAGTTGGAAAGAAAGAGAAGTTTTAGAGGGGAAAAATTGTATAAGAGAGTGACGTGTGTCCAGGTGGGGATTCTCTTTTCTTTTATATGAATAGATAGATAGATTAATTTTAATATTTTTATTATATATTTATGTATAAAAATTTAACATTATTATACAAAGATTAATCAACAAAATTTTTGTATATGAAGTTATTAAACACATAGTCAAAATATAAATATTTATATTTATAATATTATAAACAAATAAATTTATGTATCATTTAATATAAAAAGAAAAATTAAAAGGAATAAAAGGAAAAGAAGAAAGAAAAAATAATGTAAAAAGAAAAAAGAAATGAAAAGTAAAAGGAAAAAAGGAAAGAAAAAAGCGTAAAATGAAAAAAGAAAAAAAAACATAAAAACAAAAAAAAGAAGAAATATACGTTTAAAGGAAAAAAAACTGAAAAAGAAGAAAGAAAAAAACTGAGTATGATAAATAATAAAAGAATTTATTTTCCTACATATAATAGAATAGAAAAATAAAAAACAAAAAAGTTTTAAAAAAAAACTAAAAAGAAAGATAAAAAAGTAAGAGAGAGTTTTTGGAGGAAAATTTTTTTCCCAAATGATGACATGTGGCAACTCAAGGGTTCTCTTTTTCTATTAGAGAAATAGGTGCTTCATTCTAAAAGCAAGAACACCACCCCAACCAGACAGGACCCAAACATAGAAAACTCAAACCCCCAATTTTCAAAACAAACAACTAAAAAGGAATCAATGAGCAAATTGAAAATAATAGTAGTGTCATTGTTGGGCAATTTTGATTGTGAATCATACAGCAGTGGCAGAGGCACCATCGTAGCTGCGGAGGAGGTGGCGTTGTCGGCAGCGGCGGAGGTGGTGTCGAAGGTGGAGGAGCAGAGTGGAAGAATTGTTTTGATGGGAGATAGTCCATAATAAGAATATGCACCTTGATGAATCCAAGGATTCTTAATTCTTGTGCATGGTGGACCACTTATGAAAGTGGTCCACCTTAGACACCGTCATTTTTTGTTTGGCAAAAAAAAAAGAAGGTACAAAAATGTGTTAGAATATATATAGTCCAATAAATTTTTTTAATCGGCAAAGAAATTCATTTACTAATAAAGAAACGGTACTGGTGGTACCAGTTAATATATCGTGAGTTCCAACTAAGACAAGGGTGCTAATCGTGGTTAGACTATATTTATGATCATTTATATCATAAATAAAGGATAACCAGCATAACCCCACATCCAATAAATACCCAAGTATAATCCAACTAATAGTAAACCAGACCACAAGTGACTACCCCATAATTATTGGTTATCAACATATTTAGAGCGCATCAGCACCAACCGCCAAACATACCATCACCATTAATTGGACCATGAACCGCAGTGTAATAAAATATGTCCCCTGCATGCCAACACTGTATGTGCAGATTATTACCCCATATCTACCAAATTCGTTAGAAACTCCAAAAAGGCAACCAACAGGTCAGACAACAATTCCCTCAGCAAGACTCTGACAAGAAGAGCATAGTTAATGAGGGCAAAATAACCCACTACTGAGCCTAGGTTCACAACAGCTGAATCACCTAATAATACAAGCAGCAAAGCTCGAAGTCCACTGCGCAAAAGAGTAAGAAAAGAAGGCTTCATATGATTTAAGCCAGGACCAACAGTGGTATAGGATACCCTGTATGACACTATCCCTGTTAAAGTCTTTGTTCTGAAAAACTGTAAAATTTCTACTGTTCCATATCACCCATACAATAGCACACCAAAGCACCTTCCTCTTGCAGACAACCCGTGATAAGCTCTTGTAGTGCCGAATATGTTGAGTGCACTGAGTAACTGCCTGATGGATCCTTCACCCAACTCCAAGAGTCATCCACCTCCCTGTGTAGGGTAACCTGGTGCAGCTGTGACCATAGAAGCTCCATCAGGTCCCTTTCCCACTCAAAGCACTGTCTTGTCCACTCTAAATTCCATTTCCACACTTCTCCCTTCCACTCACCCATGTTGGCAATGGTTTGATGTTGTTGTAAAGAGATAAGGAATAGCCTCGAAAATTGAAATACTAAAGGCTGACTCCCCACCCGATGATCATGCCAAAAACTTGTCTTTTCACCATCCCCCACTTTCCAGACAAACATATTATCAAACCATCACGCTTTACGTAAGTCCCTCCACCACAAAGATGATGATGGATGAATATCTTCTTCTACAAGTCCTTTCCACCCACCATATTTAGATTCAAGGTCTCTCTCCATAAGGTTCCCGTATTGTGAAATAAACCCCATCTCCATTTAGCCAAAAGGGAGTGATTGAACATGAAAAGATTTTTAATACCCAAACCACCATAATTTTTAGTTTCACAAAGTTTCTCCCACTTAACCCAAGCAACCTTCCTTCTACCCTCCTCACACAAATAGGCACTTTAAAAAAGGAGAAGTAAAATAACAGCAAGGAAGACATCATTGAATTAATAAGGCACACTCTACCTGCTAGGGATAACAACTTGTGTTTCCAAAGAGCCAACTTTTTTTTTAAATTTATCTATCACCGGTTTCCAAGTTGAAGCTACCCTAGGGTTTGCACCAATGGGAATACCAAGATACACAAACGGAAAAGACAAAAGCTTACAATTTAGGATGTTTGCATACCTCACCATATCCTCTCCAACAATTCCAATGTTCCCAAAGTTGCTCTTGAAAAGTTGACCTTCAATCCGGACACAAGTTCAAAACATCTAAGCATACACTTGATAGTCACCACATTAGCTAAGGTAGCCTCCCCTAGAAATAGAGTGTCATTCGTAAATTGGAGTAAATTCACTTGCACATCATCTTTACCCACCTTAAAGCTTGTAAAAAGTTTTTTCTCCAAAGCTTGTCTCATCAATCCACTTAAACCTTCCGCAACAATGGTGAATAAAAAAGGAGCTAAAGGGTCACCTTGTCTCAACCCTTTTGACACCGTGAATTCTTTTGTAGGGCTTCCATTAATCAAGACCGACACTCTACTAGACACCAAACAACCTTTAATCCACCAGATCCACTTCTCACGAAAAACCCATCCTTTTGAGCATATAGAGTAAGAATCCCCAATTCACCGAGTCATAAGCCTTCTCATAATCAACCTTAAATATCAAGCATTTTTTCTTTCTCCTCCTAGCCTCCTCAACCACCTCGTTTGCCACAAGTGCACTATGTAATAAGTGTTTACCACCCAAAAAAGCACTTTGTCTTTGGTCAACCACTCTCCCCAACACCTTTTTTATCTTATTTGAGAGAATTTTCGCCAATATTTTGTACATGCATCCCACCAAGGATATTGGTCTAAATTCTCCCAAAAATTGGGGGCAGTCCACTTTAGGAATAAGAGAGATGAAAGAAGAGTTACTACCTCTTGGCAAGCTACTGTGGGAGTGAAATTCCGCCATAAATCTCATGACATCCTCTTTAATTAAATACCAAAAAGCCTTGATGAATTTGAAGTTGTATCCGTTCGGGCCGGACACTTAGAACTCCCACATTCCCACACTGCCTATTTCACCTCCAACTCCCCAAACATATCCAAGAGCAAATCATTTTCTTCACTAGAGATGCACTCAAAATTAATGCCATCTAAAGTAGGTCTAGGTCCCCCTTCTTCTTTAAAGCGTTCTTCAAAAACTTTTCCACTTCCACCTTTACTCTACAAGGCTCCTCCACCCATATACCATCCACAAACACTCATCTCAAAGCAACTTTTTTCCTTCTCCAATTGACACTTGTGTGAAAAAATTTTGAATTTTTATCACCCTCTAAAGTTCACTTTGATCTAGATTTTTGCCTTGCTAAAGATTCGCAACATCTTATCACTCTCCAAAACTCCTCTTGCAAAGAAAGCTTTGTATCCCTCTTAACTTGACACAACTCGCCATCATCTTCTTTCTTCTCAAGTTCATTCATCTCCTCCTCAATCTCTCTAATCCTTTTATCCACCATCCCAAAATGCTCCAAATTCCAAGACTTCAATTTTTCTTTTAATACAAATGCCTCCACCCATTAACATTCAACTCCTTCCAAGTGTCTTCCCCAAACTTCACGTATTTTTTCTCCAAAAACCAACAATCTAAGACCTTAAAAGGTTTAAGGCCCCAATCAAAGTTGGAATTCTTAAGCACAATAAGGCAATGATCCGAGATATTTCTATTGAGGATGTATTCCACACTATTTGGCCAAGCATTAATCCAATCTCTTGTCACCACTATTCTACCCAATCTACTTCTTGCACATCCATTCAGTCTATACCAAGTATATTTCCTCCCCACCATTGGTGTATCTATAAGCTCCATGTCCTCCAAAAATCCATTGAACTCTTCACACTCCCCCCCACCACTTTCAAAACCGCCCACACCCTCTCTTTCAGAGGCATATCTAATCCTATTGAAGTCGCCTATGATGCACCATAGAGTTGTGTTACTACTCTCTTTAAGTTCCTTGAGCTCCCCCCACAATCTTCTCTTATCCTCCCTTTGGCAAGGTGCGTAAATACTTACTATAAATATTTTCGCTCCATTATCGATCCATATGCCTCCCAAGCCAATGTAGCTTCTTTCCATAACTTGACTTTGAACAATGAACGTCTTAGGATCCTAAAGACAAAGAATACCACCCGAGGCCCCCAAGGAAGGCGATGCCACCCAATTCATGTCACCACCCCCCCCCCCCCCCCCCCCCACAAAGCTACACAAAGCGTCTTATCCATCAATTCCAGTTTAGTCTCTTGTATATAAGCAAATTGTGTTTCTTCTTTTTGTATCAAGCTCTTCACATATTTCCTTTTCACCCTACTCCCCAGCCCCCTAACATTGTATGTTAGCATCTTCATAGATCATCTTCATTGGAACCCACCATGTTACCATTCTTGATCTTCGACAACCCTTCTTGGTCTCTTTTCTCCATGTTTTTTATTTTTTCCAAGATGAGGTCTTCATCTCCTTCAAAAGTAACTCCCAATTGCTTGCCAATTTCCCATACCTTGTTTGCCTCATTTTCATCATTTTTGATCCACATTAATCTATTACAATTATGAATGCAATTGTTTGTTAAGAAATTGCTACTTTGAAATTGTTCTTGTCTAGTCTTCTTCCTCCTATTCTTTGCCACCTTACTGTTGGGAAGTCCCCCAATGGAATCACTCACTTCTGAAGTTTCCTCCAAAATAGATTTACCTCTAAGATCACCTCGTACCACACCTTCACAACTAAGGTGTGGGACCTCCCAAGCTATACTCTCCAAGGAGTTTCCCTTCCTAAGAAGAAGAAATATGTTTCTGCCAGCAAACTCCCTGTTAAGACTCTAAGTAACAAACTGCTGAGTTTTTTTGTTCTTTTGTCCCTCTCTGGCCCGTTGATTCTTGCAACCGCCTTCTGGATCCTTAAATTAAGGCCCATTTTTTGTGTGTGTGGCCCACCACCTGCGGCCCGCTAGTCCTCTCCGTATTAGTTGACTCACAAGCTTTATCCAAACCTTTTGTAGGGATTGGGACTGATTGTTGGGGTCCACATTCATTAACCTCCATGACCAAGTTCCCTCCATCCGAACCCACTTTATTGTTTAAACTTTTCTCAAAAATTGGGTCCTAAGTCCATGTCTTTTTCTCTTTCCAGATCTTCGCACATGTCTTTGTCACCTGACACCTTTCCCACCTCTTCATCCTTCTGCTCCTCGAGCCCAGAGTTTACAGTGTTACGTTCCTTTCCTTCTGTCATCGCAATGCCCATTCCTCCCGTACTAATGCTATATCCACCGGTATGGATGCAAGGTTGGATATTGTCCACTGAACATAAGGTTGGACCTCCCCCCTCTGGACATTCCTCGAACCCATTTCGTCCACCACAGCACCACCGTCTGCCTGTGAGCTCTTCCCACCGAACACCGTTTCTTCTCCATCAAACTTTGAAGACGATGATATGATATCTAGACCAATGTCGCTACCCAGAGACTCCTCAGTGGATTGGTACCCATCCCACCTCCAGCAAGTACAGCTATTCGCCTGGTTCCGCACTTCCTCCATGATTCTAACATTGTACAACTTACCATTGATCTTTCTCCTCTCACATAAAGAGACCTGTTGTGGTGAGGAAATTTTAACCAAGATTATGGCTACGTCAATCCTTTCCATATCAGTAGTTGCTTTGTCTAGCAACATGAATTCTCCAAACACAGCCACGATATTTGAGAAACACTCTTCACCCCAAGCTTGTAGTGATACACCCGAGCATTGAATCCATGCCAACCTATTTCCCAAAACAGCATCAGCGTTCCAACGTTGAACTGAGTGAAAAGTGGTTAGAATCCCATCAACCTCATTCTTCATCTCCTCAGCTATCCTTTCTTCTGATAAGCCTTCAATCAATACTATGTCGTCCCCTAAGTATTTTAGCTTTGCGCACCCAGAGTCATCAAAAATGAATGTTCTTCAGTTTCTCAAACATCGACAAATCTCTCAACCTTCCAACCAGCATGACTCTAACCATTGGATATTCTTCTCAAAGACTATCATCTCCTTACCCTTCCACTGGTCCGTCATGTTCCTTCCCACAGATCGTTGTTTAACTTGCCAAGTACTAGTGCTCCCCGGGTGTGATCTTGATACTGCTTGAGCGTACATTGCTTTACCTTTCAACTTACCCTCCTGTTGTGTGCATCCCACTCCTCGATACAGTGCCAATTTATCCTTAGTATGTTCATAGCCCTCACTGCTAACTCCACTATGCCTTGCCTGGAATCTTTCATTTGTGCATTTTGGAATATTCACATTCATTTTAGTGTTACCAATGCAGATGCTATCAAGCTATTTTTCCAAAGCTTTCACATTCTGAACTTCGATAAAGCGCATGAAACCATATCTATTTCCCCTCTTATCCCTCTTGTTTGATATAAAGATACCCCAGACTTTTCCCCATCTCTAGAAGATTTTCCAGAGGTCTTCCTCCATGAAGTCCGACGGGAACTTTGAGAAGAAGAAGGTCATAATACCTCCCATCTTCCATGGTTCGTGATTGACTTTCACACCCTGTCTCTCTCTCTCTCTACCCCTCTCTCTCTCATCGTATCTATATATAGTCCAATAATAGTATAATTTATGTATGTGTAATATTATTGTTCCAACAACCTAGATCATATAAAGAATACGCGTACTTATATATACCACCTCTAAATGATTGGAGTGGATTGAGATAATAAATAACTTTGATTTTTTAAGATGAAACGTTAGATCGAATGTCAAAAATTAGTCAAATGATAAAAAAAATTATTATATGTATAATGTATTAATGGAATTCCTTGGCCCTCCATATTGAGGTGCACATGGTTCTTGTGAACAAAATAATGGACATTAATTAATTGTAGTTGGCCTCACCATCCTTGAGTATGGACCTTATGGTAATGTGCATCATAAACGCATGTTCCCCCATATTCAGTCACGCAAGCTGATGATAGACATGAAAATTAAATTTGAACTTGTGAGTATCTATTTGATCTTATTAATCTTATTCCGATTTTGATAGTCAAACATGAAATCTCACTTTAATCAAGATTGAGGTTGGAGTTGAGTTTTTTTCAATTTGTGAAAGTGGTACAACCCTCTACTCTTCCCTCAATATATTAAAAATATAAATTAATTATTTAATAGTTAAATAATTAAAATTATAATAATTAAATAAAAAGGTAAATTTATATATTTAATTAAAAATATAATTTAATTGTTAAATTTTTTACTTTAAAATTCTTTATTATTTATTAATTTTATATATTGTTTGAATTAAAATGTAACTAATATTTTAATATATAATTTATTTAAAATATGTAAAAAATATAAAATAGACTATCATTATATTTCTTAAATCCAATGAAAATACGTGACAATACTTGTTTAGTGTAAGAAATAAGAACGATAAATGTAAACTGTACAATCTTATGGATGGTCAAGATTATAAGTAGTTGTCACATTATTATTTAAAAAAGTTATGAGTCTTTTTCTTTAAATCTTGATCATTCAAATATGATCTAACTGTCTATATATACATTACTCAAATTTAAAGTGCAAGCACACACATATCTTATATGAATAATATGGTTAAGATTAAATCACATAAATTATGCAAGTTTTTTAAAAAGTTACGCAACTCTTTTAAGTAACAATGATATTTTAAATTTTAACCATTCAAATATAATTATATAACTTAGATTTATGTTTTTCATTCATACATGAAAGTTCATTATCACAATGTACATCTTAAACATTGCTAGTGTGATATTTTAAATCTTAAACTCGTTATCACACACATGGAGAGAGAAGGAGAGTCATAAGATTCTTTGGTAGTGTGATATTTTAAAAATTCATTGGTAGTCACTAACTCAGTGGATAAAAGAACCAATAGGTAATAATATAATGGGTTAATTAAGTTTTTAGTCCATAAACTTTTTGAAAATTCGATTTTTAGTCCCTGAACCAAATTTTGACCGATCAAAGTCCTTAAATTTTAAAAAAAATCGATTTTTAGTTCTTAAACTTTTTAAAAATTCAGTTTTTAGTCCCTAAATTAATAAGATTTCAGGGATTAAAAACTGAATTTTTAAAAAGTTTAGGGACTGAAAATCGAATTTTTAAAAAGTTTAAGGACCTTAACCAATCAAACTAATGTTGAGGGACTAAAAATCGAATTTTTAAAAAGTTTAGGGACCTTGACCAGTCAAACTAAAGTTTAGGGACTAAAAACTGAATTTTGAAAAAGTTTAGGGATTAAAAACTTAGTTAACCCTAATATAATTTAAAAAGTAAATAATAATTTAAAATTTATGATATTGATTTTTAAAAAACCGTAGTTTGAGCCAGTTCGAACGTTATTGAAACACCGAATTCATAGAAATGATTTAAGTTATTTTCTTAGTCAGGATTACAAATATATCCTTTACGACAGAGAATTCTCCTTATTTGCAAATTACTGGGTATAATGAGCGTAACAAATCAATTTTCATGTGAATGTAGATGATATCGATCTATTTTCCTCTATAAATCTGTGAGATGTCATGTCACCACACACCATGCTATAATATTAATTGCCATGTGGATGTGGGGGACATGCAATAACTTACTTGACTATCCTATAAAATTGATCGAATTATTAGTCGTAAATAGATGTTCTTCAGCCAACTTTTTCCTTAGTCTCTCTTTAATTATCTAAATCAAACTAATTTATTGCATCTAATATACTGTCTTATAATAATGATAATTAAGTTAATTTGTTTCGTTATCAGTATATTTATCACTAAATTGATAAATGTTAACAAAAATGGATTACTGTTTATTTAAATTATTCAATGTTTTTGGATATTGGTTAACCGATTAATCGCTAATTAATAACATTGACCAATTTTATGCTAATAACTAATATCTTAACATCACTTCAAAAAAAAAAACTAATATCTTAACATATTGATTAAATATTTATTAACAAAACTAATTTTGTGACTATAATAACTGAACAAATTGACCATTTTTTTTTTGGGTCTGCAAACCAATTTTTATTTTAGTTTAGAAAGCAAATTGACCAATTATCATGAATATGAACTGTTAGATGAAATAAATCGATGACTATGACAGTATAAAAAAAATGATGACTATGATTTGACTAAAGGAGAGATATAGAGAGAGAGAGAGAGACTGAGAGAGAGTTGACCGGACATTTTTTTTTTGACAGCTTTGTAGAAAGAATGTACTTTGTTTAAAAAATATGGAAAATGCCGAAAAATGGAAAGTTTTTAATTTTTTTTTTTTGACACAATGGAAAGTTTTTAATTAAAAACTAGTAAGGTACCGTGCAAATGCACGAATTATTCTGTGTTCACGTATGTTTGAAATATATTTATTTATAAAATTAAATATTTTTATTGAAACAAACATAATTAACTAATTAAGTTCTCAAAAATAAAAATAAAAAGTGAAAAAGAGTATTTAAGCAGAGAACATAAATTTAGTTATAGTGTCATATATATTTTTTATTTAATTTAAAATATTTATAAAATTGTATGTGAATATGTATAAAAATTTAAAAAGAATTTAACTTTTGTTAAATTTAATTAATTTTGTAATTTTAAAATGTGAAATGGTAAAATAATTCAATTGTTTTACAACTATACTTGTAAAACAAATATTAATTTATAATATTATAATTTATAAACAATATCTTGAATAATTTAAAATAAAAAATAATTAAATGAGATGCAAACTATTAAAATCAATATTACTTAAAATAAATTAATATTTTAATCTCTAATAGACAATTTCTATTTCGTTAGCACTTATGTGACGTGTTATTATATGTGTTTAGAATTATCTTTGTCTTGTGATAAGAAAATGCATTAAGTTATTAACTATTAAGTTCTCTAATGTAGATATTTTTTTCTCTTTAATTAACATAATCATTCAATATTAACTAACTATAGCAAGTATATTAGTTGTAACAAATACTTAAAAAACTAATATTTTTGTCCAAGTATTTGGATCACATTCCATTAAGGTTTTTAAATAGATATTTTATATTATATTATTCTTTTCTTTAAAATATATAATTTTACTGTAAATTAAAATATTTATTTTTAAATTAACTTCATTTTATATTATAATTTTTTTTGGATAACAAAAACAAAATTTATGTACATTAAATTATTAAAAATAGAGTCAAAATATTATATTGTATAAATATACTAACTAAATAAATTTAAATTATTTTATATATAAAAATTTCAACCAAATAATAGAAATACTATTCAATAATATATTTATTTATGATTTTTTTTAAATTATTTTATACGACTTCTAAGTAAACATAAATTTATAGAATTTCAAAGTAAAAATAAATATTGTTAAGTATTTGATATGCAATTATGTTAAATACTCATAGAAAATATTTTTTCGCCCATAATGTTTTGTCAATAATGGTGTCAAGAAGGGTTGTCTCCTGTGAATGATACATGTGATTTTTATCATAAAAAAATAAAACTAAATTTAATTTATAATATAGAATATTAACAAATCAATATAAATTTTATTTATTAAATTGTAATTAATTTGTATAAGTAATTATTTAAATGTATCATTCATGTAAATAATAACATATTTTAATGTAATAATGGACGTATTATTATGTTCAATATTTTAGGAATATAAGTTTTTATAAATAAAAGATATAATACAATAATATAATCATAATAACAAATAATATAAATATATAAAAATTATAAAATCGTAAAAACAAAAAAAAAACAAAGAAAAAGAGTAAAAAGGAAAAATATAACAGAAAAAAAATAAAGAAAAAACAGAAAAAGAAAAAAAGAAACAAAATAAATACACGCAAAAAGAGTTTTGTAGCCCAAATTATTTAAAATTATTTTATACAAATTCTAAGTAAAAATGATTTTATAGGATTTCAAAATAAAAATAAAATTGGTTAGTCTTTGATATGCATTTGTGTTAAATACTCGCAAAAAGGGTTTTGTTACCAATAATGATTTGCCCATAACGGTGTAGAGTAGGACTGTCTCCAGTGAATGATATTTGTGTTCTTTATCATAACAAAATTAAAAATAATTTAATTTATGATATTATTGAGTAAGTAATTTAAAAGAATTTTGTAATAAAAATATATTTAACAAATTAATTTTAATATATTTATTGCATATTTATATAAAAAAAAGTTTAACATTATTATACAAATATTAATCAACAAAATTTTCATATATAAACGTAGAGTCAAAATATAAAGAGCTTTGCGCCCATAATATTTTGTCAATAATCGTGTCAAAAAGGTGGTCTCCCGTAAATGATACTTATGATTTTTGTTATAAAAAAATAAAACTAAATTTAATTTATAATATAGAATTCAAATATTATTTTGTAGTAAATATCTTAACTAATCAATATATATTTTATTTATTAAATTGTAATTAATTTGTATAAGTAATTATTTAAATTTATCATTAACGTAAATAATAACATATTTTAATGTAATAATGGAGATATTATTATGTTCAATATTTTAAGAATATAAATTTTAATATAATCATAAAATATAGTAAAATAAATATATAAAAATTATAAAACCGTAAAAAAAACAAATAAAAAAGTAAAAAGGAAAAACATAAAAGAAAAAAATGTAAAAAAATAAAAGGTAAAAAACCTAATACAGAAAAAAAAGAGACAAAAACGTAAAAAGAAACAAAATAAATAAACGCAAAAAGAGTTTTGTTGCCCAAATTATTTAAAATTATTTTATACAAATTCTAAGTAAAAATAATTTTATAGGATTTCAAAATAAAAATGAAATTGGTTAGTCTTTGATATGCAATTGTGTTAAATACTCGCAAAAAGAGTTTTTTCGCCCATAATGGTTTGCCTATAATGGTGTGGAGTAGGACTGTATCTCGTAAATGATATTTGTGTTATCTATCATAAAAAAATTAAAAATAATTTAATTTATGATATTATTGAGTAAGTAGTTTAAAACAATTTTGTAATAAAAATATATTTAACAAATTAATTTTAATATATTTATTGCATATTTATCTAAAAAAAAAGTTTAACATTATTACATAAATAATAATCAACAAAATTTTCATATATGAAGTGATTAAACATAAAGTCAAAGTATAAAGAGTTTTGTCGTCCATAATGTTTTGTCAATAATGGTGACAAGAAGGGTTATCTCCCGTGAATGATACTTGTGATTTTAATCATAAAAAAATAAAACTAAATTTAATTTATAATATAGAATTCAAATATTATTTTGTAGTAAATATATTAACTAATCAATATAAATTTTATTTATCAAATTGTAATTAATTTGTATAAGTAATTATTTAAATTTATCATTCATGTAAATAATAACATATTTTAATGTAATAATGGAGATATTATTATGTTCAATATTTTAAGAATACAATTTTTTATAAATAAAGATATAATACAGTAATATAATCATAATAATATAAATAATATAATAATATAAATATATAAAAATTATAAAACCATGAAAACAAAAAAACAAAGAAAAAAAGTAAAAAGGAAAAATATAAAAGAAAAATAAATAAAAAACATAAAAAGAAAAAAAAACATAAAAAAATAAAAGGTAAAAAACGTAATACAGAAAGAAAAAAAAAAGAGAAGAAAACGTAAAAAAGAAACAATAAATACTTGCAAAAAGAATTTTGTTGCCCAAATTATTTAAAATTATTTTATACAAATTCTAAGTAAAAATGATTTTATAGAATTTCAAAATAAAAATAAAATTGGTTAGTCTTTGATATGCAATTGTGTGAAATACTCGTAAAAAGGGTTTTGTCGTCCATAATGGTTTGCCCATAACGGTGTAGAGTAAGACTATCTCCCGTTAATGATATTTGTGTTCTCTATCACAAAAAAATAAAAAATAATTTAATTTATGATATTATTGAGTAAGTAATTTAAAACAATTTTTTAATAAAAATATATTTAACAAATTATTTTTAATATATTTATTGCATATTTATGCAAAAAAAATTTAACATTATTATATAAATATTAATCAACAAAATTTTCATATATGAAGTTATTAAACATAGAGTCAAAATATTATTTTTTTAATAAATTTATTAATTAATTAATTAGATTTAGATTGATTTTAGTACAGAAATTTCAACCTCATAATATATATTTTATTCAACAAAATATTTATTTATGAAATTACTTAAATTATTTTATACAATTTATAGTAAAAATGATTTTATAGGATTTCAAAGTAAAAATAAATATTGTTGAGTCTTTGATATACAATTGTGTTAAATACTTGGAAAATGAGTTTTATCGTCCATAATGATCTTAAGTAGGATTGTCTCCCATGAGTGATATTTGAGGTCTATAGACTCTTTTTTCTTTTTTTGAAGAGAGGTCTATAGACTCTATACCATAAATAAATTAAAACTAATTTAATTTACGATATTATTGTTAAAATAATTTAAAATTATTTTGTAATAAAAATATATTTAATAAATTAATCTATACGTATTAACTGATTAAGTTTTAGTATAAAAGTCTGAATCATATAAAATAAATATTAATCAATAGAATATTTATTTTTGAAATTATTTAAATTATTTTATGAGTTTAATAGGTATGTACTAACAGAATTATCATTGATATGACTTTTAGGGTAATTAACATAAAAGTCAACAAACTATCATACATAGAGGATTGTGATTGGACGACAGTGTAAAATTATTTTACATTGTGCATAACCTATTTTCTCTTATTTTATATGATTTCTAAGTAAAAAATATTTTATAGAATTTTAAAGTAAAAATAAAATTAGTTAAACATGTTATAATTAGTTTTGATAAGTAATGAGTAATCTTATTGAAAAATAAAATATCTTATTGAAAATATTTTGTGAAGAAGATATCTTGTTAAAAATTACGTGTGTTTGAATTTTAAAATATGCTTAAAAAATAATTTTTAATATTGAAGAAGTAACTTAACATTATCTTTAATAAATTAATTTTAATATATTTATTTTTTTATTTAATTTGTTAACATTACCATTTTAATATTAATAAAAAATCTTCACATATAAAGTTATTAAATATAGAATTCAAATATTATTTTTATGAGAAAATAGGTGATGCACGGATAGTGTAAAAAAATGTTTACACCCTCATCCAATTACAACGCATAATGTTTGGTAAGTCTGTTGACTTTTACAATAACTATCTTAAAAGTTATACCAACGATAAATTGTGATTAGTTGACAGTGTAAAATAATTTTACATTGTCAGTGCATCACCATTTAACTTTTATTTTATAGCAAATATATTAACTAATCAATGCAAATTTTATTTATTGAATTGTAATAAATTTTAATAATAATAATAATAATATAAATAATATAATAATATAAATGTATATAAAGTTTAAAACCGTAAAAACAAAAAAAAAACAAAGAAAAAAGTAAAAAGGAAAAATATAAAAGAAAAAAAAGAAAAGAATACGTAAAAAAAAAAAAGGAAAAAAACTTAAAACAAAAAAAAAGAGAAGAAAACGTAAAAAGAAAAAAAATAAGAAAAAAAACATAAAAAGAAAAAAAAAGTAAGAAAGAAAGAAAAAAGCAAGTGGTTCACGTTTTGTTTTTTGTTTTCCATAAAATAAATGAAAATATTATTAAAAGAGAAGAGTGTTTAGGCTGGAAAATCTAAATGATGACACCTGTCTATCCAGATTCTGTTTTCCAAAGTAAGTTAAATGTCTAAAATAGTCCAATTAATAACAGGTGTCAAGAAAGTATAAGAGGTTATTTAAGTCTTTTTGTTAGTCTAAAAAATTCCTATATAGAAAGTAGATGTAATAATAATCCTTTTGTATCATAATAAATGTTGTATAAGAAAAAAAAAGGGTAAAATATGTTTTTGATCCCTATACTTTCACTCAAAATTAGTTTTAGACTCTATACTTTCAAATCGACAATTTTAGTTCTTAAACTTTGAAAAATATGTGAATTTAGTTCTTCTCCTTTATTAATATTAGTGTTGTTAAGGGATTAAATTCACATGTTTTTTTAAAGTTTGATGACCAAAATAGTCAATTTGAAAGTACAGATATTAAAACCAAGTTTTAATGAAGGTACAGGAACCAAAAACATATTTTACCCAAAAGAAAAATCTCAAAATAAATACTCCTTTTGTATTACTATCTTTGTTCCATTTTATATGACATTTAGAGTTTGTTGGTTAGGATAGAATAGGATATTATAGGATATATAGATAGGATAAGAACATGATAGGATAAGAGTATGATAAACCTTAATCTTATTCAATATTTGGTGCCCACGATAGTTGTCGACTTGGTCGAGATACTAGTTGATGGGTTACTGGTCAAACTAGTAGGTCAATAGTTGAACCGCAGGAACCGATGTAAGTAACATAATATATATATATATATATATATATATATATATATATATATATATATATATATATATAAACCTTGTGTTATAAGTTTAACAATTGATCATATGATGGTTTGGTGGTAAGTTGATCCACTAAATAATTTTTAGGTCTTGAATTCAATTATTGGGTGCGTCATTTTTTTGTATTTTCAGTAAGGCTTGCATTTAAAAAAAAAAAAAAAGAATTAATATTGGTTCAACCAAACTAGTTCACTAGTTCAATTAGACCGATTCATTGGTTCAACTACAAAACTGATCGGAACAATCTGGGTCAACCCAAGTCGATCCGTACTCGATCTAACAAGAGACCTGCACCAGCCAGACCACTGGTTCAAGATCGGTCCTAACATTTTATGAGCCAATGGCGAAACAATAGACAGAGGCCATTTGTGTATAAGTATGATAAATATATATTTCATAAAAAAAAATACACACAAGTTCATACAAAATAATACATGCAAAATATTTTCTCTACTTATAATACATACAAATATAAAATATTTAATATTACATGCGAATAAACATTTATTTTTTTTGTAGAAATTGAAATTTTGCCAGCTTTAATACTTGAAAAGTTAAAATTTAAGAATTAAAGGAGTTTAAAAAAAACCGACAAGATGAAGCTGTTGCTAAAAGGAATTGAATTTTTTTTCCTCTTCACATTATAGCTGCCTGAATTTTTTTGATCTGCTTTCAATCATGGGCCCTAGGTGGTTGCATCGCAAAACAACCCCAGGGCCTGCCCTGCACCGATTGATCTGAACCAATTTCTAAAATTATGCCTTCATGATTTCCAATAAGAATTTAATAATAATTTTATTTATTTATTTATAATTTCTTAGCCAGTAATTATAAGACACTCATTAGCAATATTCTACTCCTTCCGTTCCTAAATATAGTTAAGAGCGGTATTTAATCATAATAATATAGTAGTATTAAATTTGTCTGTAATTGTAATTTTTTCTAAAATTATCCATAAAATTATTGGAATTAACTATGTAATTTTTTCTACTTAATTACTTTTTACATAAATAATTAATGTATGAATAGAGAATAATAGTAGTAGAGTTTTAATTTTTGAAACAAAACTCTTTAACTCTCCAATTCTCACAATAGAAAGAAAGAGAGAAACTATGACATTTACTTATGGACTAAAATAATTAAAAATATTTTGATAAAAAAAATAATTAATACAAGAAACAATTAAAAAAAGAGTCTTATAAAAAATGATAAGAAAATTTCTAAACAATGAGTTATATTTAGGGACGGAGGAAGTAATATTTATGTAGAAAA
Source organism: Pueraria montana var. lobata (assembly GCA_026413185.1). Lineage (NCBI taxonomy): Eukaryota > Viridiplantae > Streptophyta > Magnoliopsida > Fabales > Fabaceae > Pueraria > Pueraria montana. Next base: position 19,361,810 of record CM048648.1, on the reverse strand, counting down.
AGATATTTAGACACCCAAATGTTCTTTGACACTTAGAGAGAGGAAAAAAAAAAGAGAAAAATATACGTATAATAAGTGTATGATTTGATAAAGAGAGAAATAAAGAGATAGAAAGTGTTAATAAGAGGTATTAAAATAAATGGTTAACTAAGTTTTTAGTCCCTAAATTTTTTTCAAAATTTGATTTTTAGTCCCTAAACTTTAGTTTGACTGGTCAAGGTCCCTAAACTTTTTAAAAATTCAATTTTTAGTTCTTAAACTTTAGTTTGACCGATCAAGGTCCCTAAACTTTTTAAAAATTCAATTTTTAGTTCCTAAACTTTAGTTTGACCGATCAAGGTTCCTAAATTTTTTAAAAATTCGATTTTTAGTCTCTAAATTTTTTCAAAATTTAGTTTTTAGTCCCTGAATTAATGAGATTTCAGGGATTAAACCGAATTTTGAAAAAGTTTAGAGACTAAAAACTGATTTTTTAAAAAAATTTAGGGACTTCGACCGGTCAAAATTTTATTCAGCAACTAAAAATCGAATTCTTAAAAGTTTAGGGACCTTATCAATCAAACTAAAGTTTAGAAACTGAAAAGCGAATTTTTAAAAAGTTTAAGGACTAAAAACTTAATTAATCCTAAAATAAAAGAGTGTTTAAATATTATCACCTTATTTATGGCGAGCTTCCAACGGCTTATTTGGTACGACCCAATGGGAATGAAACGCATAATAAGTTTCCATTAAATCTCCAACCAGCCATTGCATGGTCCCTCACTTTATATGACACCACTCCATCACTCTATATATGCTCGTAGGCAAACATTCACTTTGGTACAACAACCAAAGCCTCTTTTCCCTCGTGATATCTCGCTCTCTCTCTATTTGTTTAAGCTTGCTTTCAATTAATTTATAGGATCAAACCAAAATGGTATTAGAGGAGAGCATAGTGTATGATGTGAGGCTATCCTCAGTTGGGCCGGGCCGGGCCACCGGGTCGGACGTGCTCCACAACCCGGGTGGCTTGGACTTGGCCATGAAGCTTCACTACCTTAGAGTGGTGTACTTCTTTGATAGTGAGGCTGCAAAAGACCTAACCATAATGAAAATTAAGGATGCCATGTTCACCTGGTTGAACCCCTACTTCATCACCTGTGGCCGGTTCCGGCGATCGGATTCCGGTAGGCCCTTCATCAAGTGCAATGATTGTGGAGCAAGGTTCATTGAAGCCAAGTGCAACAAAACCCTAGATGAGTGGCTAGCCATGAAGGATTGGCCCTTGTACAAGTTGCTCGTCTCTCACCAAGTCATTGGCCCTGAACTATCTTTTTCTCCTCCTGTTTTGTTGCAGGTGCTTAATATAATTTTCCTATACATATTATGCATCACAAGTCACACACACATATTGATATCATTTTTTATTTGTTCAATTTTTTATATATGACTACACTTGGTACTACTTTCTTAGGAGTTTTGAGTGTTTTTTTTTTCTTAAATACATTTTTAGTCCGTGTAATTTAACTTTTTTTGTTTTTCGTCATTTCAATTTTTTTTTTGTTTTAGTTCTTGCAAATTATGTTTGTTTTATTTTTCGTCCTTAAAATGATTAAGATAGCGTTTTTTCACTGTTCAAAACGTTATCTAAACCACTTTAAGGACGAAAGACAAAACAAATATAATTTACAAGGACTAAAAAAAATAAAATTATAAGGACGAAAAATAAAAAAATACTAAATTGCAGGGACGAAAAATGTATTTAAACCTTTTTTTAATCAGAATTGGAATTTCATTTCTATAATTTTCACACTCAAAATAAAAGTACACAAAATTCAAACTAATTAAGGTAAAGGGTTTTTTTTTTTCTATCAAAGGACGTTTTTTTTTTTTAATTGTTAATATTTGATTGATGAATAAAATTAAAGGAAGATAGAGACAAAAAGGCCACAATCAATTTAAAATAGATTTGGACTCCTAATAAATTTTACATATAATATTATTAGGATATGATTTCTGTTAGTTAACTATCACGAAAACCTATCACGTCAAAGTATTGGTCCGACATGTATGTATATCAATGGAATAGCTAGTCAGTAACTGAAAAAATAATGTTAAATTTCACCAAATACTAGTAAAAACTACTAGTAAGGAGTACTACATCTTGAAAGCCATATTTCAACAAATACAAGTGAAAATCCCAGTCAACATAAATGCATCCGGTATGCATAAATGCATGATATTTGATTTTTCAACTTCACGAGGGCAACCCAAGAGCAGTAATGGTAAAGGAGGGAAAAAGAAAGAGAGATTCTTTTCATATTCTTTGAAAAAAAAATTTTTTTAAGAGAAACAATTTTTACCAACATGAATTCGTTCAAATAAAATAGATTCAGAAGCATATAATCTTGGATTCGATTGCATGACGAATAATTCTAAATTTCCCAATAACATTTTCTTATTAATCTTTATATTTCTTTTTAATATTAAGTGTTGAATATGTTTTATATTTTTAAAATATTAAATATATTTACTTTTTTATTTAATATTTTTATAGATTTGCGCTAATACTACAAGACAACCTCTATTTTTTTTTTTGTTCAGCATATAACCTTTAGTTAGAGTGTGTTTGTTTACGCTTAACAGGAAAAACACACTCTTCAAGACACTAAACCAAAAATAACACACTTGTTGCTTAAAAAAAATCTGTTAGTTACGTCTTAAAAAAAGGAAACCCAAACACATAGTTAGTCTCTAGTTCACCAAGTAATAAAGGAAAAGGGTCTTACTAACAAGTATTTTTAGGGTACTGGCTAAGAAGTTAAAATGAGAAAATATTTATTGTGCAAATTATAGGAGGATGCCAAAAAAAAATCATTGACAACGCAATTTTGCGTCTCCCACTAAAAACATTTTCTCCTTTTAGTTTCTTAACCAGTGTCCTAAGAGCACTGGTTAGCATTTGCCTAAAGGAAAAATATTATTGAAAACCAAAAATCAAAGAAAAACGATTTCTTGTATTAATTAATTATACGGGCCTATCGAGGGGTCTAGTTCAATTGGTTAAGCATGATACGTGAGTTGTTATAACCTCTCGATACCTGTCTTCAACTCTTACTAATAAAAAAAATTTATACGGGCCTTCATCTCGTAGTCTTTGGTAGCTGTTTTCTTCCCTTATTTATTTGAATGAAAACTTTAAATACTGTATAACAAATATTCTCATCATGTTCTTTTTTTCTTTTCATTACTGAATTTTTTCTTATTATATATTCATTTTGGATCACCCAGTGGGATAAGGCTTTTTTTTTTTGTTTATATACTTATTTTGCACAAATGTGATTATAAAGTTGCTTTAACGTTAGATAATTCTTTTTCAAGTACCACAATTATAAGTTTTCTTCCTAAAAAATAATTATAACTTTCTCTAGATACAAAATTGGTAATCCAAGGTTATTTATTTATTTTCCTACTTGGGTACTGTCCTTGGTAATCCAACATATTCTCGGAGTATTTTTCTTTTCTTTTTCTTTGTTGATTTAACATTTCAAAGGATAAATGTTATTTTTGTACTTTATGTTTTAATATTTTTTTGTTTTGATACATTAAATTTTAAAAATCTCATTTTGATATTTTATATTTTTGAAAGTTTCATTTTAATTTTTTCTTTCATATTTTTCGTTAACGTTAATGTTATATTAACTTATAAATTTTAAAATAATTAATTTAATACAGTGACGATTAAAAACTATCGCTATTTTTATTTTATTTTAAAAATTATAAATTACTAAAAAACCATTGTCATCTCCTCCGAAGTGGATCGCAATAAAAAAATGGGGTAGTTGTTCTGAGTGAAGGGGAATTGGGTGCCCACGGCACTGACTCCAACTCCGATGTTGACTCCGACGATGCCGTCTACTCTAAATCTGAGTGTTCTTCCAGATCTTGCTGTCGAAATGGAGGTTTCGCCCTCCACACACACCAGATCTGAAAAGAAAAGACTCGATGCTTTGGCCGCGACTGCATCGGCAATTTCTGCAGCGAGAGAGAGCTCTGAGGTGGTAGCCGACAATGGAGAAGATGACATCGGAGCGGGCAGCAACGACGTCGGTGGAGCGGCAAAGCGGACCGCGACTGCATCCTCAACCTTGACGCGAGTCCTCCCCGGAAAAGCGCCGCACCGTTTTGACTCCTTCTTTTGAAACCACTCTCACTTTCTTCCATACGCGATTTCCATCACCGATGTGATGTGTGACTCTCACAAACCCCCCACTGAGGCATATTTCGTTGAATGAAATCTTAGAGAGTGAGTTGCCTTTGGATCTGAAATGGGTTTCTTCGATTTATCATGTTAACGATGGTATCACTCTTTTGGTTCAAAGCTTTCAATTTTACTTTTTGGGTCTCCTTCTTCTGCTCCGTTTAATTCCCCCAATTCTTCATTTTGAATTTGAAATGGGTTTATCCTTCATTTTGCATTGAATGAAACAATTGATTTTGGTTGTAGAATCTGACTAATAAAGGTTGATTTTTTCTTTCTTTCATTTTTTTTCCCTATTTGACGGACAAAGGCATTTGATAAACAATTGAATCCCCTAATTGGTTTTTTCTTTCTTTTATTCTTTTAAAATTTTAATAAAAAGATTATAACAGTTAAAAATAGTCATAATATTTAAATTAATTATATTTATGATAACATAATTAATTTAAATATTATGATAATTTTTAATCACTATTATATTAAAATTAATTATTTTAAAATATAAAAATTAACAAAATATTAATGTTGTTAACGGAATATAAAAAAATGATCAAAATAAAATTTTCAAAAACATAAATAATCTAAATAAAATTTTTAAAATTTAATATATCAAAATAAAAAATTATTAAAATATAAAAAATAAAAAATAACATTTAGCCAATTTCAAAAGATGATCTACTTTGTAGTCTGTACTTTGTACGCCGAGAAGGATCACTAAATACAGTAATCAATGCCTCAATAAAAAGACTAGCTCCTAGCTAGGGTTTAGTCCTACTACAATAATGACTACAGCTGTACAACACGTGTTTGCCTGACTCTTTACCTTATCTTTGATACAGTAAGAAAATGGAGAAAGATAAATATTTGAAATTTAAATAAGAGAATTTTAAATTTTTTTTTTCTTTTTAAATTTAATTAAATAAAAGTTACATTATTATTTATATTTTTATCTTTCTTTTCCATTTTCTAAACAGAAGTTAGTTATAATTATTTATCAAAAAATTAACAGCTAAAAATATGATTGTATATACAAAACAAATAATAGAATTGCTCATAAAATTTATTCTCAACTTGAAACATTTTATATTTTCTCATTACTGTGCCCCTCTGCACAATATAGTACAATAAAACGTGTGAAAGGACCCTACCAGTCTTTTTCCTGTCCTGGTTCAGTTGAAATAGTGAGTTGGTAATTACTCGCCATCCTTTTTTCTGGTAGAGATGTTAATGTCATCCTATCTTCATTAATTATCCTTACATATTTTTTTATCCGTCAATGTTAATTATTAATTTTTTCAATAAAAAAATTCAAACTCATAATTTATCCCTTCTTCCTTTTCCTTCAACCACCAACATTATAACTTCCATTGGTTACCCTTACATTAATTCACAATTTCACATAGTATGGTATGATGGACAATTATTATTTTCTTCAAAAAATAAGGCAGGTCTTCACTATTCACCAAAAAAATGAAAAGGTTGACCCGTGGTTTATGTAACTTTCCCCACCCTTTTTATTATTTCTGTATACTGTAGGGGGGAAAGGGCATGTGTTACTTTCGGTATCATTAATGCTCGTGAAGGAGAAAACTGATTTGCTAAGCTTTTCACAAAATTTTTACAGACTCCTATATACTGTTTTAAATAATGTTTAATTTTAAGTAATGTTACTCTTATAGATTTTTAATACATTATAAATAAATATTATATATTATTATATGTAACTAATATTAATATACATTATAATATAAATAAATAATTGTGGTTGGGTTGGGTTTCATCCTTACTTTATTTTTTTATCAAAAAATATTAGTTGTTAATATGTTAATTTTTATTAATGGGAGGATTCGAACTCACGATCTATCCCTCATTTTCTTCTTCCTTCACCATCAAACTAATCTTATAACTCCTTCGATTTCATCCTTACTGCTATAATATTAACCAGAATACTGAACCTGTGCAAAAGTACGGGCAGTAAAAAAAACTTACTCAATTTTTTAATAAAAAACTGTAGAAAGCAAAGGAAGAGAGAGAAAATAAATGGTAAAAAAAGTTGGCATAAAAAATATGATGTGTTCAACTTCTGAACAGTTTTTATATAATTGTAAATTAGAAGCAATGTTTGGAAATCTTAACTAAATCAAAGAATATAAATACGTTTAATGGTTTCTTTTTAACTTTTTTTGGTTACGTGTAACGAAATACATACATATTAAAAAATCAGAAAAATTATTTCTAGATGGTTATTCATTCTGCCACTATAACGCATAAACATGTCATTATTAATTTTAAATTAATTTTTTTAAAATTAACCATATATATCTTTTTTAAATTTAATATATTTTTATTTTAATTTATATTTTAATAATCTACATAAATTAGTGTATATACTTATTTAATAAATATATTAAATTATTTATTTTAATTTATAATTTTGAAAACATTTAAATTTTTAAAATCATATAAATTTTTTCACCAACTTCAAACACTATCCTGCTAATTTTGAGAATTTGTTTCCTAGGAAATTTATTTATTTTTCTTTTCAAAAATAAATTAAAAGAAAGAGCACTTTTCCTGTAGTGGGGGACAACAAATACTTTTCAATAAAAAAAAAGGGCTTTGTTATTCTCACTTAATAATTTGCTATTCTCAACACCTACGTGGGTGGCTTTTTATTGATTTTCCAAAATATCCTGGTACAACGGAATCGTACAAGGGAATCACGATTCCATTGTACACTTGTACAACGGAATCATGATTATGTTGAAAAGTGTGCAATGGAATCGTGATTCCGTTGTACAAGGGGGTGCAACAAATTTGTACAACGAAATTGTGATTCTGTTGTGTTGTTTTTCAAACAACACAGTAGAATCACGATTCCGTTGTACTGCGTTAAATTGAAAGAAAAAAAAAGGGAGGGGACGAACCTGTTGGGGAGACTTTGGGGAGAGAGGTAAGGGAGAGATGTTGCAGAGGGCTTGTGAGGGAGAGACGTTGCAGAGGGAGACAATGTGAGGGAGAATAGGGAAGGAGAGGAGAATGGCCGAAGGGGGTGAGAAGAAAAGGTGGGTGTGGGTTGGGGAAGGTGAGGGGGTGGGGGGAAGAGGGAGAGGTGGGGTGGGAGGTTGCTAACAGGGGTAAGGGGGTCTTTTCACCTTTTTTGGGGTGAGAATGGCAATTCTTTGGGGGGTGAGAATAGCAATCCCCATAAAAAAAATCACAAGACTTTGCTTTTGTTGGTAACTCAATTTCTTTTTGGCGAATATGCAGGTAACTCAATTTAAGTGCGGTGGAATTTCATTGGGTCTTAGCTGGGCCCATGTATTGGGGGACCCGCTTTCAGCTTCAGAATTTATCAATTCATGGGGCCTAGTAATGAATAATTTGGGCATAAAAAAGCTTTCCAACATCCCAAGATCTGTCCCAACACCTAGACAACCCGGATCTGAAAAAGACCCAGTTTCAGCAAAGCGGATCGACCCGGTGGGTGATCATTGGATCCCAGCCAACAACAACAAAATGGACACATTCTCTTTCCACCTAACTAGCTCCCAATTGAACTACTTGCAAGCACAAATTTGGGGTCCAGGTCTTGACCAAACCCCTCCTTTTGAATCCCTAAGTGCCATGATTTGGCATTGTGTGGCTCGGGTTCGGTCAGGATCCGAACCCAAAATAGTGACCGTGTGTAGAACCGACCCGTATAAGAGAGGCAATGATATCATTGGCAACAACCAAGTTATATGCAAGGTTGAGGCTGGAAGTGAATGTTCTATTGTTGACACTGATTTGAGTGTTTTGGCAAGCATGCTAGTGGATCAAGGTGTGGATGAGAGGAAGCAAATTGAGCAAGCAATTGAGAGAGACCATGGTGTGAGTGATTTCTTTGTGTATGGTGCCAATTTGACATTTCTAAACTTGGAAGAAACCAATGTGTATGACTTGCAATTGAAGGGACACACACCAACATTTGTTTACTACGCACTTCAAGGGGTTGGAGATGAAGGGGTTGTTTTGGTGTATCCATGGCCAAAAGGTTCTATCCATAATGGTGTTGATGGGAAGTTTGTGACCATGATTTTGCCAGAGGATGAAATGGTGAAGCTTAAATCTGAGTTGAAGATTAATGGTCTTCTGCTTGAGGATAATTAAGATTTAATGAGATTAAGTATTTGTCAAAGAATAAGTTTCTTTCTATCTAGTATGTTTATGAGCAAGGGAAAATTTTAGTTTCTAGTAACTTAGTTTATAGCTTTGAATTCGTGCCTCACATTAAACATATATGTGGCATGGTGTGATTGTTCTTGTGTTGTTATTAAATAAATTATTTTCTTTTAAAAAGGATGACCTAATTGTTGCACAAAGAATTAGTGTTTCACATGAAACAAGCATTTTAATATAAAATGGGTAACTAAAATTAACTTAGACACACATCACAATTATGTTTAAAAACGTATAAAGAAGACCCTAAGAGGCACTAGTGAGAAGAATAAATTACATGATTTTTAATATTATGAAGAGAAGGAGAGAGACTAAAAAAGACATTAGAAAAAGTTGTTAAGAAAAATCTCATGATACAAAAACATATAAAGTTTTGGTCTTTAGTTGAATTGAATGATGGTGTCAAATCCGACTTCCTCTAATAGAACAAAGTTATTTTATTATTGTATGAGTACGATATTATTTTCAAATTTAAATTAAGTCATATTTTATTTTAGATTACAACAATTACTATTATTTTAAAACTTAAATTAAATTATATTATTGTTATTATGAGTACGCTATTATCTTCAAACTAAAACTAAATCCTATTTTATTTCATGTAATAATAAATTCTATCATCTTTAAAATATTATTGCTATAATTAGACTATTATTTTCAAATTTAAATTAAATTAAATATTTTTATATATTATGTCAACTAGTTGAAGGAATATAATAATGTGATTTAATTTATATAATTAATTACATATAAAAATATTTACTCAGTATATTTACAAGGGTTAAAATGTTAGTTGATATAAATATTATAAACTTATATTAATAATATAATACATCATAATCATACTAATAAATACTTTCATTAATATAATTTTTTATATAAATTATTAATACATCAATATTACACTATTAATATATTTTATACGCATAAATTAATAATTTAATTTTTGTTAAATAAAATATACGTATATACTAACAAAAATAAGGTAGGTTTTCGAGGATGGTAGTCGATATTCATCGTTTCATACCCCAAACCCACCTTTGCTTTAGCTTATTAGGAAAACCCAAATCTAATTAAAACGTTTTTTTTTTTCTGGGATTGGACGGGCATTTGATTTAGATTTGATTATCAATTATCAATTTATCATATCCCATGCCTAATTGTGTTATGTTGTGTGGTCTCTAATTTTCTCTGTGTTGACATCATAATTATTCCATAACTATTTTGAAGGAAACTTAAGGGAGACACACCAAACTTTCAGACAAAGACAAAATATATAAACTTTTCTGATTACTCTGATTAACTAAATTTCAACTGGTCTAAGATGTTTGATATTAACTTTAATCTATTTTCGAAGTACTCTCGCAGTAGCTTTCTTTTCTGGTGCGGTACGGATCGATGAGAAATATGCGGCTAAATGACAAACACGAGTTGAAAAAATACTAAAGAAGTGTAAAAAAATAAGGTATTTACCAGATGGTCCAAATGTTGATTTTGCTACGTAAATGGGAAGAGATACCGAATGAAATGGCGTCCCCTATTTTTTTTTTCCTACATGCAAAAGGCGTCATCCTGTTTGGCTCCACTAGGACCTGCTGCTCTGTGTGCTCATATATAAAAGAATTGTTAAATAACTATTATTTATTAATTATATTCAGTCAACTTCTAAACATTCTTAATTAAAATTAATAATCAAGGTGCAAATCTTAAATTGACTTGGATGGATGTATTTCAAGGTATAAAGGCATCTAGAGTTTAGTTTCTTTATTTGGATTTCATTTGAATACTAATTGACTTAAATAGTATTAATTTTTGTTTTTCATTTTGGTGTGATTGGTTAAGGGTTATTATGGTGGTTAGCTGCTATGAATCTATTCTTAAGATCGAGACAATGATAAACAAAGACAACCTCAATTACTTCAGCCACAAAATCATACTTGTGTCACCTAATGATGAGTTAAGACCGCATGCCACTTTGTGAGTTCTTCAAAATATTAGGTTACTTTTTTCTGTGGTTTGCTTAACACGAATTTCTAATTTATTATGTATTAAAAGTAGGTGTATTTAATATTTATAATATTTATTTATAATAATAAATATTTTCAAATATTATGATAATAATTAATCAAAAAGTCTAAATCTTAAATTAATATTTGAATTGACAATTAAACAATAGCCACATCCAAATAAGACTAAAATATTATGGGATTGATTGATTTGTCGACTCGATCGATTGATATAACTCAAGACGGGTTCTAGCGTGCAAGACCATCTCAGGTCACGAACGGTGCCAAAGTATTTTTCGAGCATCGGATATAAAGTAAAGTAGTGAATGATATACTTTTTTACTTAAATATTCCACAAAAAATAATTAATTACCCAAATATACCCAATCCCAAATTATTTACCTATCTATACCATTTTACTGTTCCAGGTGAGAAATTGGTCTCCCGCCAACCGATATCTCACCTTCAAATGTTATATATTTTTTGTTTCACCAGTGAGAAATTGGTTACCCAAAAACCGATTTCTCAACTGGTTTTTTTTTTTTTTTTTTAAATTTTAGATTTCTTTTTTTTTATTTTAATTTTATTTAAATACTTTTTTTTATTAAAATCAAGAAAAATATTAAAGTGCAAAAAGTGATTTTTTTTTGTTTTCACGCATGATTTTGAAGTTTTTTTTTTTACCGATTCAAGTCATCAAAGTTATACCGTTAAATTTATCTACATGAAATATATGGAAATGCACTACTGTACAAACCAAAAAATCTCGTATGTGAAAGAAAAAAAATGCAAAAACTTACCCTAATGAAAAACTTAAAAAAAAATTCAAATGCCTATTTCTCAGCAATTAACAATTGATTTTTTTTAAAAAAAACAAAAATCAATAAAAAAAAATATTATTCTGATAAAAAAATTAAAACCAATATTAACAAAGAAAATTAAAGAAAATTAAAAAAAAGGAAATCCAAAATTTTAAAAAATAAAATAACATTAAATGTTAAAAAAATCAAGAAAAAAATTGTAACACCCTAAAAATTACAACTCAATAAATATATATTTGTGTGATTGAGTTATGATTTAATTGAAATTTGTTTCTTTTAAATAAGAAAAGATATGTTTGAGTAATTAAAATATAGTTAGTATTATTGTGAGAATTTTTGAAACTTTTACGTGAGTTCCATAAGTTGTAGAAAAAAAAAAAAAGAGAAGCGGGGGTGTCTTTATAGGAAGTGTGGTGCAAATAGCAAAATTGGAAAAAAATCAATCCACCGACGTTAAAACGTTCCTGAGTCTTCTATTTTTTTTCATTTCATACTCCACTCCCGTCTTCTCCCTGCTCGTTCTGTCTAAATATTCCGTATCTTCTCTCTAATATTTGAGCCTCTAAATCAAAGTTTCTACCGATTAATCTTGGATATATCATAGAGGGAGACTAGAGCTTCAATACCCACCGATTGGATTTCGATTTCGTCGAGGTATGGAGGGGTTTCTTTTTTTTTTTCCTAAGCTATTTCCTTATTTTCTTGTTAAATATGGATTGTTGCTGTTGTTGATGGTCTGTAAATAATTTTGAAAACCCGAAATAAGCTACTTGTGATTTGGGTCCTGTGATTGTGTGGATTTTTCGTCTCGGTTTTCGTGCACATTTTTGATGATGTAAATATATTTTCCTATGTTTTGATGCCGCTGGATGTCGTGTATTTTTCTCAGATTTTTTTGAGCACTGTAACTATTTTTACCGGAATTATTTTCGAAAACTGTTAATTCTGAGAATGAGATTGTTTTGATTTTTACAAGAATTTTGGGACACGATTTTGGAAAACTGGAACCATACGTTCATTTTATGTATCATGAGGGTCATCTCTGAATTTTTTCAAGGTTAGGAAAAGTCGGGAAGTAATTTTAGAAAATTATTGTTGTGAAAAATGAAAACTGGACAGTGGAGAATTTAAATGGGAAAAATATATTTTTTGAGCGAATTTGGCTATGAGAAAACTTTGTAACCTTATTTGAATTATGTAGAATATCTGTGAATTTTATCGGAATTTTATAGGAAATTTTGGTAATTATTTATGTTTTTATATGGGAGACTCTGTTCTGAGACAGAAATGCTTTAAAAATTCAAAAAGGGTATTTTGAATAGGTATTTGGTGCTGAGAAAATTCCATATGCTGTATCACATGTTTGGGACATACCATGTAAATCTGAACATGAAACAAAGTTGATTTGCTTTTTACCAAAAATGTAAAAGTGCACTTTACAGAGCCTATCCAGCAACCATAATTAATTTAAAAATAATATTTAGGGGCATAATTTCCATGAGAAAAATTTATACGATGAAATATATGTGATGTATTATGTTCCTGTAAAATTTCACGAAATTCTAAGTTAATTTGCTAGGTCAAATAATTTTTGGTATGTATGTACAGCTATAAGTATATGCATGAACATTAATTAAGTGATTTCGTAATTATGCCTAAGGTCATTCGTTGGATTTGCTAATGGATATTTCACCTCAAAAGGGAAATTCCTATAGAAAATGTGTGTATGATGTTGTTTAATGGATTATGTTGAGTTATTGAATTATTGATTATTAATGATTGTTCTATTATTAACTGTGAATTGGAGACCGGGAGGAATGTGATCCTCGGGCAAAGAGTGCTGGAATTTGTTTGTGCATGTGAACTGCTTGTGATGGTTTGTTGATTGTGGGAACGAGAATTTTTCATTCTTGTATGGAAACAAATGAACTCCAAATGGAGTACATTTGTGAATACTAGAAGGTCATTCTAGTAATCAATAATATTCACTATGAGCAATAGTGAATCAACTATAATTAAGAGTGTGAACATAATAACATTATGGATTGGTAATTAGGAATTACCTATCACATGGAGGACGATGGATGTTTGGACTTAGAAAGGAATTTAGGACCCTTGCATGGATTTGGACAAAATGACTGAAGTAAGCATACAATGTGAGAGTGGGTGAGGATTTTCATAAAACAAAGTAAGACAGTTAAGAATCATGATGTGGGTCATGATTGGGTAAAGTGCGATATGCACATGTGTTTGAAAGTTTGTGAACTGTGATTGTCCGAATCGTGGTGAGAATCGAAAGGAGGAAGGAACCTCCAACGCTAAGTCGTGTGAGACGGTTGAACGGATTTGTTCGTGGACAAAGCTTGAACGGATAATTGTGAGACAGGTCGTGTGGAGGCTTTATCTACGGTGAGCATTGTGCTTGTGAGATGACGGGGTCGTAATGTTTAACCACTGTGATAGTGGGGGAGTTTGATCTCCGTGCTGTATGTCTGGGACATATGTTGATTGAGGACCGCCGTCGAATACCTTTGGTAGAAAAGCTCACACAAACCTGTAAAAGGTCGCGTGGGATATTTCAGCTGCGAGTTATCTATGAACCAAGGTCGGATTGCGAATGACGCGTCACTTGAGGTGATGAGATCGTTACGATGTAGCGATAAAGGCAAGGTCCTTATTTATATATGCATATGTGAGCGTAGAGGTGGTACCTTTAGCTCGGCGTCAATTCGTCCGCACCTGTACCCTGTGCAGCGGGAAACCCACAGGCGACGAAGAAAGAAAATAAACTCTGTGAGGAGAGTGTTGAGGAGTTAGTCCTCGGAGTAATGGATGACCACAGTTGGTACCTGGGAGATGATCGTAAGGCAGGTTGTTCTTGGAGGGTAAGACACTGAGTTGTGACGATAGATCACGTAGCTGACTCGGCCACCCTGACAAAAATACGAGCCATCATCGGTTGGTGAGAGCCCGCCATAGTACCATGGTGAGAGGTGTACTCCCAACAGTCATCCAACTCAAAAATGTGTAAGACCACTGAGTTCTGGAAGTTCCAGTGGCAGCTGGCCAGTGTGAAATAATTTACAAGAATAGTTGTGGAAACGAATAGATTTCGAGTGAGACTCGTGAGAGCACCACTGTGAAGTGGTTGATGTTGTATGTTTGTTTGAGACCGGAAGGGCGTTTGGTTGTTGGTTTAGAGGAGGAGAGAGACTCACTCCATACGCCTTTATTTTTCAGATTTAGACAAATGATCTTATGCAGACAACAAAGATGGAACGAAAGGCTACAACAAGCACTGTGAACACGAGTGGATGTTTTAAGAGAAAGAAGAGGATCCTTCTAGGATGTTACTTGGGTTAATTGGGTATTTTGAAATTTTCATTGAGTCACTGCTCTGAGTCTTAGTACTTTCTTGTATAAAAAGGGGTAGACTTGATTTTAATATTATGATGTATCAATTCTTTATATGTGGCTCAGATGAATAATGTGTTAAATTCCAAGGATGTAAATGCATGAATATATTTGGTGTAATAGAATAATATAATGCTGGATCTGAAGATGTTTTAATTAAAGAAGATTTTGTTATGTTTTATGGTTTGCATCGAAGTTAATGTCTTATAAAATGAGTCTGATTTATTAATACTGATATTTCATTAAAAGGAATTTATATATATTAATAAGTTATTGGAGATGATTTTGTTTGGAGTTTTAAGTAACAACCTTTTTAAAGGAAAAACAAATCTTCCCGAATTATAAAGGCTATTTTCAATAATTGGATATCGAATTACTTCACAAATTTCTTAATTAATAAGAAAATCTTTAATAGTAAAAAGGGGTGTTACAAAAATGACCCCATGGAGAAATCAAATTCTAGATAACAGTTAATGTTTTTTTTAACCTTATGGATGTATGCAACAGTTAATGTTATTTTATTTTTAAAATTTTGGATTTCCTTTTTTTAAATTTTCTTTTCTCTGTTATTATTGGTTTTAATTTTTTTTATCAGAATAATATTTTTTTATTGATTTTTGTTTTTTAAAAAAATTCAACGGTTAATTGCTGAGAAATAGGCATTTGAATTTTTTAAAATTTTTTCATTAGGGTAAGGTTTTTCATTTTTTTCTTTCACATACGAGATTTTTTGGTTTGTACAATAGTGTATTTCCATACATTTCATGTAGATAAATTTAACGGTATAACCTTAACAACTTGAATCGGTAAAATAAAATAAAAAAACTTCAAAATCGTGCATGAAAACAAAAAAAAAATACTTTTTGTACTTTAATATTTTTCTTGATTTTAATAAAAAATAATAAATAAAGTATTTAAATAAAATTAAAATAAAAAATAAGAAATCTAAAATTAAAAAAAAAATCAGTTGAGAAATCGGTTTTTGGATAACTAATTTCTCACTGGTGAAAAAAAAAATATATAACATTTGAAGGTGAGAAATCGGTTGGTGGGAGACCAATTTCTCACCTGAAATAGTAAAATGGTATAGATAGGTAAATAATTTGGGATTGGATATATTTGGGTAATTAATTATTTTTTGTGGAATATTTACGTAAAAAAGTCGTGAATGGTCATGATGTTGAAAGTGTAGCTTGTAGAAAAAGTATAGAAGAAATTTTCTTTAAAGTGATAATAATAATAATTCAGGTGGAGTCACTAGATGATGGGTTCGATTCCACTTAATGACAGTTTTAGGTGTGTTTTTTTTTTTTTTAAATTCATCTATTTTGGTTAAAAAATTAAACACTAGGATTCAAGCCCCTAATACATAGACTATTTACTATTTACTAATGAATTTACCACGATGCCATCGTCAATGTTATGTTCCGTTAAAACACTTATATGAATATTATTATACGCCTAATTGCATTTTAAATACTTTCTTTTATCCATTTTTCCTCTTAAATATTTTGATACATTATTATATCCATTTTTTATTCATTATTATATAAATATTTCAATTCAACATAATTATAAATTATTCGTTAATTTTTTTAAAATATTTAGAAATCTCCAGTAAAATAATTCTTAATGAACTTAATGAATTTTTAAATTTTTAAAATATTTTTTAATATATATGTTGTTTTAATTTAATTTATATTATTAAAAATAAATTCTTATAATTTACATAATCTCTAATTAAAATGTATTTGAGGATATTAGTTAAGAGATCGTTTATAAAATAAGTTAATATCTAATTTATTCTTATATTTCCTATTCCTATGCATACAAATATGAGATCGTTTATAAAATAAGTTAAGAGAGTCTAATTTAGTTGGTTGAGCATTGTGCATGAGTTGTTGTAAATGTTTTGGTACCGGAATTTGGTTCCTCCCTATGAATAAAAAAAAAACTTTGATTAATAATATCATAGTTGTTAAAAAAAATAAAATGAGGCGTGATAATTTATATTAAATTAAATATTCGATAAAAATTGTCTAAAACCTTAGAAATTTTTGTACCGCGACTCTGCACTTAAGGAATGTTGAAGATACTCTGACCAAGGCAAAGGTGAATATACTCTGGCCAAGACAATGTTGAAGATACTCTGACAAATGCAAAGTTGAAGATATTCTAGTTGTGAACGAGTTGAAGATACTGTACCCAAGACAGAGATGAAGAAACTTTGATTGAGACCAAGTTGAATATACTTTGCCTAAGGCAGAGGTGAAGACACATTGGTCAAGTCATTAATTAATTCCTAATAAATAGACAAGTATTTGGATAATATCATTAACTTGGCCTCAGACAAAGTATATTTGCCTCTATCTTGGCTAAAGTATCTTCCCTTTTGCTTAGGCTAGAGGGGGTTTTTTTTTTTATCAAAAGCAGAATGTATAAGATAACACTCCAAATATATAAAAATCAAAAGAGAAGGAACAAGAGCATGGGGGGACTAGGCCAGAGTAATTTGACCTTGGCCTATGTCAAAGTATCTTCACCTCTACCTCGGTCAGAGTATCTTTACCGCAATGTCAACCTCAATTAGAGTATCCTTAACTCGACCCCAACCAAAGTAATTTGACCTTTGCCTAGGCTAGAGCATTTTGACTTCGACCTAAGCTGGAGTATCTTCACATCTACCTTTACCAATAACATTCCAATAAAATTATTATACCTGTACCTGGGTCAGAGACCATGGGTGTCCCCAACCCATTAGGTCATAGACTAATCTTGCTCGCGATGCGTGGTTGCTGCTGGCCCAAGAAAATTTTGCACACAGAGGGAATTGAACACGAGTTCTCCCGCTAAATATATCATTTTCCCACATTGAACACAACGAAGTCTTACAATACTACGCCAACCCTATGGGTTCCCCAACTACTTTATTATCTAAGTTTATCTCATTATTTATTATTTTATCTCTTGCATTCTCTTGTAATTATTAAATAACCTCAATAATTATTATATTAACCACCTAATCTTTTTATTGACAAAATATTTCTTTAACTCATTTTTTTAATATATAATAACTAAATAGTTATATTTTCATTCAATTATTTCAATCAATTTTATTATATCATAATACAAACATTTCAAATAATATATATTATCACAATGTATTTAATTCAAATAAATTCTTATGCTAATAATTTTTTATACTAAATCTCATAACAACTTAATCTTTTTAAATTACATTATCATATTAAAATTTTAGGATGTTACACATAGGAATATGAATGATAAGAATAACAAATGATATCTTCAAATACATTTTAATAAGAGATTAGGTAAATTATAAGAATCTATTTTAATAATATAAATTAAATTAAAACTACTTATATATTATAAAATATTTTAAAATTTTGAAAATTCATTAAGTTGATTAAAAATTATTTTACTATAAATTTCTAAAGATTTTAAAATTATTACCAAATAATTTATAATTACATTTAATTGCAATATTTATATAATAATGGACAAAAATGGATATAATAATGTATCAAAAATTTTAAATGAAAAAATGGATAAAAAAGGTATTTAAAATGCAATTAAGCATATAATAACATAAGTAATTGTTTTAATGATTCATAAATTTGACAACGGCTTGCCGGTATAATCATTAGTAAGTAATTTCAGTGTGGGGTGTTCGACTGTTCAAATCTTAGATCGTTGGGCGTTTAATTTTTTAACCAAAATAATCAAAATAAATGAACTTGAAAAAAAAAAAAAAAACACCTACAACCATCATTGAGTGGGATCGAACCCATCACCCAGTGACTCCATCTGAATAATTATTATTACTATCACTTTAAAGAAAATCTCTTCTATACTTTTTCTACAGGCTACACCATTAGCATGGTGACCATTCACTACTTTACTTTATGTCCAACGCTCGAAAAATGCTTTGGCACCATACCTGATCTGAGATGGTCTTGCACGCTAGAACCCGTCATAACTCAAAAGGGTCTTATAAATACGTAACAGGTTTTAAGATTTTATTCAGACTGAAAATGAATTACTAAAGAATTTAATTATTTTAACATTTCAATATTAAAATGGCAATTTAAAATTTCGTTACATGGTGTTTTAAATCCAGTGGAACTTATCGGACTTGAACAAATGTCACTTTTCTTAAAAAAAAAAAAAAACGAAGAAAAAAATTTTAATCACCAAAAACAAAAGTCCAGTCCATCAAAGCCAATGCTAATACACGGAGCTTGAGATTATGCTCTTATTATATTTTTGTTTTTAGATGTTGGATTCAAATTCTATATGATAAAATAGACTATGTATTGATAGTGTAAAATAATTTTACATTAGTAATCAATCATAAATCATTATACATGATAAATCTATTGATTTTTACAATAATTATTTTATTTATTTTTTCTTTCTATCATATCATAAATCATATAATACTTATATTTTTTTTATTCTTTTTTTCTCTCTCACTATATGTCTAACAACGTGGGTGTTAATTTTTCTTTTTCTTTTCCAAAAATGCGTTTTTAATTGGTGAAACAACTACGCTGCTAGTCATTTTATTACCACATGTCCCCAATACACTTGATAAAGATAAAATAAGGGTAAACTATCTTTTTAGTACCTGAAAGTGTAATTCACTGTCACTTAAATCCTTGAAAGTATGAAACTGTCACTTTAGTCTCTGAAAGTGCAATTTGTCTGTCACTTTAGTCTTTTTGATAAAAAAATTTCTTTAAAATTAACGTTCGTGCTTACGTGATATGCTATTTACCTACGTGACATGTTATTCATGTAGTTAGATAACGTGAAATGTAAGCACAAACGTTAATTTTAAAGAATTTTTGTTTATCAAAAGAACTAAAGTGACAAACAAATTGCACTTTCAGGGACTAAAGTGACATTTTCATACTTTCAAGGATTTAAGTGACAGTGGATTACACTTTCGGGGACCAAAGTGACAGTTCACCCGATAAAATAAACACACCTAGTCCAGCTTATAGTTTTTATTGATGGCCCAGTTTGGATGGGGGGTGATACGGAATGGGGATTAAGCAAAGATCATTTGCTCTTTTAACAGTGAGGCCAAAAGACTCAGTCATGTCCAATTCTTGGTATGTTGTTCCATCAGGCAGCTCCCAAACAAAATGGTAAAGCAAATTGGCCAGTGACAGCATCATGCAAGGCATGGAAAATGCAGCTCCAGGACAAATTCTCCTTCCAGCCCCAAAGGGGATGTATTCAAAGTGTGTGCCACTGAAATCATAAGAGTTATCTACAAATCTCTCTGGCACAAATCTCTCTGCTTCACTCCAATAATTTGAATCTCTCCCAATGGCCCAAGCATTGATAATGACTTTGCTCTTTGCAGGGATTTCATATCCATTGATTGCGCATGCCTCACTGTTTTCTCTTGGAACCAATAATGCCTCAGGGGGATGTAGCCTCATTGTTTCTTTTATCACTGAATTTAAGTATTGACACTGTCCAAGGTCTGTTTCATCCACATAACCTTTCACATTGAAGACCTTTCTTACCTCAGTCTGTGCCTTTTCCATAACCTTGGGATTTTTCATGAGTTCTGACATTGCCCATACTGTAACTGCTGTCGGTGCTGCAGTCCCACCGACAAACATGTCCTGAAAGTAATTAACCATCAATTTAATTTAAAACATTAACAATAGATTAAATTACATTAATACAGATTTCGTGAGATTGTACAAAGTCCATTTTAATGTTTACAGCAGTCTCCCTTATTACACTGTAACAATTAAGAAGTTAGTATAATATACAAGAAGTGTCAGTATAATGTTTTTTAAATAACTGAGGGTTTAATATAGGAGTAAAAAAAAACAGAAGAGATTTGTATAATTTAGGGTTAATAATAAAGCCAAATATGTGATGTAGCACACAATCCAAAGCTGGTAACTGGTTCCGAAAAATTTAATTACAACTATTAACTTTTCAAATAAAAAAAGTTCAAATAAAATTTTAATTTATAGCAAATTATAGCAACACCCATTGAGGTTTCATGTCATTACATAAGTATTTTTCGCTTTTTTAAACATTACTTCCACCTCTCTTATAGAGGGTGTTAGTGTAAGGTTTGAAGAGGTATCAGTGTAATTTTTTCAAACATATAAGAGGTGTTATTGTAATGTTTTCAAATTTAAAGGAAATAGTGTAGGAAAATAAAAAAAGGATGGAGTTATATGTAATTTGATAAAAACTCAGAAAATTTTACTGTAATTTGCTCAATTGTTTTTATAATGAAAAAGAGAGAGATAATTTCTAAACAAAAATTATATAATTTATTAGTCTTATATCCCAATTTTTTTTTATTCAGATATCCCAATTTATATCTACAAATAGAGACAGATATATAAAGAAAGAAAAGAAAAGAAGAGTTATTATATCCACTTTTTTTTATAAAAAGAATATTTTAACAAGTTAGAACTTCAATTTTCAGGAAGTATATCTTGCTAAAATGTTCCTAAAAACAAGTGAGTATTGCACACCTACTTATTTGTTTTGAAGGAATATTTTAGTAAGTTGTTATTTTAATTTTCTTAAAATATACTAAAGTGTAACTAACTATCATACTCCTAATAAATATATGTTACCAAATATGTATATGCATTTATATACTGGAAATCTTAAAGAAAATTGCATACTGACCCAGATGACTGCTTTGATGTTGTTGTGAGTCAAGGGAATTTCTAAGTCATCTCTCTTTTGAGTTTTCAGAAGAATATCAATAAAATCCTCGTGCGTCTCCCCATGGCGGTTCTTATTTTCCTTGTGATCCTTTACCATATTTTCTAGGACCTTGTCATTCTCTCTCTGCGCCCTTTCAAGTTTACTCTTCATTCCTGTGAGAAAAGGAAGCACTTTGATTGAAGGGTAGAAATCAGCAATTGAGAAACCTCCCAAGAGCTGTAGCATTTGCTCCATGGCTGATATGAAAGCTTCTTGGTCTTTGCACTTTTCACCATTGGCTGCCCTTGCAATTATAGCAATTGTCACCGACTCAATTTCCTTAGTGAGGTTGATAATTGACCCTTCATTTGCATATACATTTCTAACTAGCTTAGACACCTCTTCTTCTCTTATGTGCCTCAGTGATTGAACATGCTTTGCATTCAACAACTCTGAAATGCAAATCTTTTTTAGTTGCCTCCAAGCTCTTCCATAAGAAGAGAAGGCTATGTCACTGC
Source organism: Pueraria montana var. lobata (assembly GCA_026413185.1). Classification (NCBI taxonomy): domain Eukaryota; kingdom Viridiplantae; phylum Streptophyta; class Magnoliopsida; order Fabales; family Fabaceae; genus Pueraria; species Pueraria montana. The sequence goes on along the minus strand of CM048648.1, from coordinate 19,339,864 downwards.
TATCATAGACAAAGAATTTGGAAGCAAGAAGGTGAGGCCTATTAGCAAAGATGGCATCATGAGTTTTCATAATCTCTTTGGCAATGTCTGCTGAAGAGACTATTATGTGTGGCTTTTCACCAAGTTGAAGGTGCATCAAGGGTCCATGTTGGTTAGCCAAGTTTCTCAAAGTTTGGTGGGGAAGTGGCCCAACAAATTGGTGAATGTTGCCTAGAAGAGGCAGTTTCCATGGTCCAGGTGGTAAGTTTTTCAGGGAATTATTGTTGGAATTTGAACGGTTCAGAGTGTGGAACAATGCAAGGAAAATGCAGGCAAAGGTGAATAGGAGAGAGAAGGGAATAAGAAACTCCATGATTATGAGATTGAGAAATGAAATGTTGTACATGCATGAATGGAATGCTAAGTTCTGCAGGCTTATAAATAAATGAGTGGTGTGTGGTGTATCACGTTTTGGAACAAACTCAACGTAGGGGCAGATTCATAATTTTTGATGCACGAACAATTTCGAACCGCGTGCTTACTGTAGCCATGATCGGAGATCAAAATTAATGGAACATGGTAGATTTGTTTTGGTGGAACATGGTGCATGCATCCAAAAAGACTTTTTGGTGGAAATTTGTGGTTAAGGTTTGATTCTTAAAATTCTACAGGAGGTTTAGGTACATCAAGAGATGTTGAGACATCAAGAGTTGTCTTTTTCGAAGTATATTTATCTTTTGTCACTTTTTAAGTTTATTAGATTATTGGTGTGGTATTTGTTTTTCATTATAAATTAGGAAATTATTGAAGAATGCAAGATATACATTTTGTTTAATTTGTTTGATTTAAAAATATATAATAATTTGTTTAAAAAAAATTAAACTATTCACAATTATTTTTAATCAAACTATGTGAGTTTTTAGTTCTTTACTACACCTAGATACGGATGAGCAGGTTTCACCCATCGAATCTATAATCTATAATATATATAAATAGAGTTATTTCTCTAACAAAATTTTCCCGCCTAAATTCCTAACACCTTTTACTTATTTATATGATTTTTCCTTTTCCTCAACAAAAGCTTCAGAAAATGCGTCCCATTTATGGTCATTTACTCTGGCAATATGAGCACAAATAATGAGAGAAAGTAGTTGGGTGATACATGCACCATTAACCCAGCCAATAGTTATAAAATTTGCACAGTCCACAAGGTAATTAAGCATGGCTCCAATTTTCCATTTCCTTTCTTGGAAATAGGCTCGCATGCCCTTCTGTGTGAATCTTCAACAAAATTGAAAAGCAACTCGCATAAGGAGGAGGAGCAAAACCTTGGAAAGCCCTTAGTGGTACCAATTTGAGTTCCGAAAAAATTGCAACTTTGGTCTTCCCCGACCAACATCGACTTCATCTTCTTCTTCCTTCACCAGCAACTTCCGCACTGAGAGCAGCTTCTACTCCTTGCTCCAATCAGAAGATTTCTTCCACTCAAACACGTGAAGCCCAATTACCAACGCCACGAAGGTGGTCACGTACACCGTTATCGAATCCGAAACTGAAATGCTCAGTACTGACTCAACAACGATTTGCACCAACTCGAAATTCAAAGCCAAACAAACACTCATAACTAACCAAAGCTCAAAATGAGAACACACTATTTTATTATTTGGTGAGTTCTCCCCCTTTCACTTGCTTAGTTTTTTTTCACTGTTGAATCGCAGCCTTGCTGCCACCGGTAGTGTTTTTCTAGGTTTAAAAGAATATAATTTCTTCTTCTGTTGTATTTCTCTTGCCTTTTTATATGACTTTCTTTTCCTCATTAACTCTGTAAGACATTATTTCTTTTCTGTATATTTTGTTAAACTATAGCTGTATTGTAAATGATGTCATTCGTATTTCTACTTTCTATTCTGAAGTAGTTAAATCAAGGTATTTCTAATTATTATTGTTAGAAAATTAAACTATAAGAGTTGTTTAACAACAAGTGAAAAGTTTTATACATGAAGGGTGGGAAGAAGGACACGTAAATGCAAAAGAAGGCTTTTTTGTAAAGCTTTATATTTGGGATTTTTTTTTAAATTGATATTGATGTTAATTTGTTTAAAGTTTATATGTTCTTTATTAATTTGTTTAAAATTTATCTGTTCTTTATATCATTTAGTTTAATTTCAATTTACAATTTATTGATTATGGTAGTTGAATTCTGTAGGTGGTTGGTGTTCCTGCCACTTTGAATGGAGATCTTAAAAATCAGTTTGTAGAAACTAATGTGTTAACGTATAATTTAAGGACGCTCAATATATATGGTTGGTGTTCCTCTCACTCTAAATGGAATAATTTGTAAGGTATTTGTCCTGTGATGATGAGATTTATAATTTAAATATTATTCTTTGCCTTAACATATGATGAAACTCAATATATTTACTCTTCTATATGCTTTATATAGAATACGTGATATTATGAAGCTGGTAATTCTAACATTGTATCATCTATTATAAAAAGTGATAATGACCAAAATGGACAATTTATTTTGCCTTTTGTTTAGTCAGGTGAATTCTCAGCTCATCAGGAATGTCTGCACTGATGCTCTTTCTACAGTGAAGGCGATGAGTTTAATGTATCTTGCTTTTCTCTGATATCATTGTCAATGTGTGTATAAAAATATAAAAGTAACTATTTTATTTTCATTAATTTTCTTTTTAAGTACTTCTTTGGATGGATTTTCTTTTCCAGTATTATTATTTCATCTATCTTATGGGATGCAAGGCACCACATGGTGCTTTGGAACGCACCCTACGATCCTATCCAAACATGGTGTGTATTATTGTCTCACATCATTTATGGCTTAATGTGTTATAATTCCATGCTGAGAAACTATTTTTTTATATGCTTTATGCAAGTAATTCTTGGTGAGGAGGTTACTGCATCAAAGTTTACCCTTTCTGAAATTACAAAACAGATCACTTATGCAGTTCAGGCTAGAGCAAAGCCAGGTTTCAACTATCTGAATTGCTCTCTTATATGTGTGTGTGTGTGTGTGTGTGAGTTTAGATCTAATATAACATTCCTCTTTATTGCTCAGACAAATACAATGGAGTAATCCTCCTTCCAAAAGGGCTGATAGAGAGTATTCATAAAGTGTATGCACTCTTGAAGAGTATTTCTGCATTTTAAATTTAGCGGCTATTAAAGGTATTACTCTTGAAACTATCCAACCTATAAAAGTTTTTAAAAGTTTTGATTTATTTGAACAACAGGAAGTTGCTGAATTGAATTCTCTTTTTCTACTTCTAGTAAGTTTCTCAAAGTTAATCTTTGCTTGTTTTGGGGGATGCATGAATATTTTGGGGGACATGATTTAAGCTTTAATCCTTGGATTTGCTTAGTTTTTTTTTTCTCTATTACATCGCAGCCTTGCTGCCACTGGTAGTGCCTTTCAGGGTTTAAAAGAGTATAATTTCCTCCTTTGTTGTATTTCTCTTGCCTTTTGTATGACTTTCTTTTCCTCATTAACTTTGTAAAGCATTGTCTTTTTCTGTATATTCTGTTAAATAGAAACACCAAAGGTATGGAATATTGTCATTGTGATAGCATTAGAGAGAGACATAAGAAGAAACATATATACACATCCCATTTTGCATGCAAGTAGAAACATATATATACACATCATTATGAAATATTGTTTGCATATTCTTTTATCTTGATCTTTTTGGAAACCTTTTATCCCACAACTGATATATGAAACTACCCACTACTTTCTTCAGTCTACCACGTCAAATTTAAATGGTGTTGTCAATTTTTCTTCTATTCCCAATCAACATACGCTTCCTCTCTTCTTCCCAAGATTTTTTTTTCTATAAATTCTTTTTTTTTTCTTTTGGTAGTGTAGATCAAGTTTTAATTGATAATAATGATGGTAGTAGTCTTTTTTTTTTGTCTCCTTATATTGGCAAGTTTTGTATTTTCTGTCTTTCATATACAACTCTAAGAGTAACAGCAGTAACCCTTGAAAGCAAGAGTTTGAAGGAGGAATGGAATATTGTCATGGTGAAAGCATTAGAGAGAAGCATAAGGGGGTTTGGACCATGTTGTAAAATTACTTTACCATTCAAGATCTTAGGACATAACTGAAATAAGAAATGCTTGCACATGTGTGTTTTTATAATGAATTTTTTATATATATAGTTTAAATGTTAAATGGCATTTTCTTCTCAGTCTATATATTACTACTTAATTGTTGGATTTATTATATGATAATAAAAGTATAAAAATTTAAAGATGCCTTGGTCTAATCTAGAAAAACAGCAAATTTTCAAGAGGGGCTCCATGTACAGTGGAGTTACAAGGTCTCACAAGCTAGCATTTAATAGTTGCATTGCATTTTAATATAATATGATTTACATTTGCAAAAGAAATTCATTTGTTCTAAACTTGGTTTGTTCTTATTAACTTGGTAGCAGACAACATCAACATGGAAGGTGGTAAGATCAAATTGGGAGAATGGCTAGAAACAAAGATCTATATATTGGAACCTTCCATGGTTATTCCTTTTCCCAATTATGTTATTAATTTCTTTTACCAGCCACCACTGTATTTTTATCTAACATGTTTCATAATAGGAAATGACTCGTGTAGCTTAAAAGCTAATCTTTTTTTATTTGAACTTTTATTTCCAGTCATATATATAGGGTGATCATGATTCATAAAACATTTTAATATTGTAGAGCATTGTTAGTCTCAAAGGTAGATTTTATCAAAGTTGTTAGTTCAAAAAGATAAGCAATCATATGTTATTGGAGTCACTGGATTTCTAAAATAGCAACAATTAATGGTAAAGATATAATGTCTAATTTTTATATGAATTAACCTTTTCGTACTGTATGCATTGGTTGCTAGGTAGTAATGTCACATTTTATGATGCTAAATAGAGAAGTATTAAAAAAAAATGTCAGAGCTAGGTGTCTGATAAAGTAGCCAATTAGCTTAAACTTTTGACTATTGATTTAAGAGTACATGAGAAAGAGTTATGTTATGCTGTTAATGCTTTTGCTTGATTGTTGTTTACTGCACATATTCAGGTGAAGGGATAAAGGAGCAGAGGAAGGTTCAATTGTGAAGTTGGAAAATACAGGTAGATGCAAGACCACTAGAAGAGTAAGCATTAACAGAGAGAGAAGTGAGTGAAAGTAATCCAACCAGCTGGTGATTGAGTAATAAATGGAGGATTAGATTGGAGAATAGGTGCCGGACAAAATGACGGGGCAATGAGAAGTATTACTATGATCATTTTGGTTACTCATTTATCTCTGTCCTTAGAGTGGATGAAAAGGATCACAATGAATAGCTTGGGGGATTATAGTCATGAATGTTGCTCCTCATTTGGCCCAAGCACAAACTTTGCAGGGGTGTCAATGTCATATCTTCTACTATGGTTTGCATAATAAATGTTAAAAACTCAGTTATGCAGGTCTGTCTTTTAGTCACCATCTATTTTGATCAACTTTTTGTAATAAGTCACTCGGTTGGAGTTATATAAATATATACATACATATGTTGTTGGTTTACTTTTATTGGGCAAGCCTCGAAAATCTCTATGCACCATCTATACTTTAGTACAAATATGAATACTACATATATTTTATAGGATTAGTTGAGGAACCGTTTCCATATATTCCACCTTAATTCGGACTTCATTTTATCAGCAGGTGTAATTTTTTTTTATAACATATTTGTTCACCATTTACAGGCAAGGCAACTATATTTATTTTACTATATATTTGATATTTGATTTCTCTTTTCATATTTTGAGTCCTTATCCTGCTTTGATTCATTGAGCTTAGTTAATCGCTTTACAACTAGAACTAAGTTGCTTAAGTGTAAAGAGTGTGACAGGAAACTTAGAAAACAATTTTGAAGAGTCGTTTCTTATTAAAAGACATTGAACTTAGATTTATGGGGCTGCTGTTCACCTTTATTGGCTTCTAATTTATGCAGCCCCTGAGTAATAGTAAGCGTGCACTAGCTTTGTATGAGTGGTACGGGAAAACTGTAATTTTTGGTATGTAATTATTCTTTTCATTTTGTTATCTTTTGAATAAATTGAATTTATCAAGTGATAATTTAAATTGATCCAAGTATATATTTGTTTAGTTGATAGTATATTGTTGCCCATGATATTTTTTGGTGGGTTTGTACCTTTTGTGAGAATTGTATCAGTTTTTTCATTTTAGAAAATTTACTATTTCCAACTTCCTGCCACCAAGTCACCAAGTTAGCTTTTATACACAATTTGCAATATATCCAAAATACATCATGATTTTGACTATAAGCATCTAAGGCATGTAGCGCAGGCCATAAATTTATTTCCCGTTTCATTCAGTTTGCCATTTTTCACATGTTCAAAACATTTCAGGAGCCAATTACTTTGGTGGGTGGTTGATGTGGTTTTGAATTCAAGTTTTATGGGCTTTCTTTTTTATTCAAGTTTTATGTTTATTATCGTCAAAAAAGGGTTCAAATAAGAAATTTTTACTTAGTAATGATTATGATATTTTTGTATGTGTTTCATAGTTTAATTATTAATTAATTATCAAATATTTATTATTTGTATGTTTAAGAATTGTATTTTTGACTCTAATTAATTTAAACAATAACATCTTTCATTATCAAATAATTATGCCATGATTTTATTTCTATTAAATTTGTAATTTTTACTATCAAAGATTAACATCTTTCATTATCCAATAATTATGTCAAAGCATTATTTCAAAGAAAAAAAGTATAATGTTTAATATCATTAATATTAAATATTGTTATTTTTAATAATTTTTTATATTTATTTTGAAATTGTAAGCCATAAGTAAAATTGATATGTAAGTTATAGGAATAAATATTTAATTACATCAGATGAATATTATACTAAAATTTATTATTTAAATTATTAATGAGGCAAATCAGATAGATCACTTGATAAAAGATGAATTACTCATGCTAAATGATGATTTAGTTCTTTTTTTTATGTTTGCTATTAAACATAATGGAGTAAGTTTTTCTGTTAAGCAGCATGAGAAGTAAATGTGTGGTCGATTTTAGTATGTTGCATTTCTATAAACTATTGGCTGTTCATTTTGGAGAACTATCTTATATATTTAAGAAAAAATCATATCAATTAATTAATTAATTTATTTATCTATTAAATCCGTGCATCGCACGGGTCACCAATCTAGTTAAAATTAAATTTTAAGTTTTCTCTTATTTATGTTTAAATGAGAAAACAAATACTGAGGGGTCTAGTTCAGCTGGTTGAACATGTGAGTGACTTGTTGTAAGTCCCCGATATTCCTTCTCATAAAAAAAATGAGAAAACAAATATTTGTTTAATCAATTTAGGTTGGGTGATTTAGGGAAAACGTGGGATTTAATTTCCACCTTTTCAATGCACAAGCGATTCTTAAATTTTAAGATCTTTCAATTTTTTTTTCATATTCTAATAAAATTAGTGGTGACTCCACTAAAGAAAATTGTGAAGATCAAGCCCATTAAATTAATTGTGAAAATCTTTTTTATCTTTAATTAGTTGATGTTGATTTGTTTATATTTGGTATCTTTTAATTCCAAAGTAGTGTTGAAATTGGTAACCTGGGGCTACTTTAAAAAGTTCTTGTCATAAAAAAGGTAAATAAACGTGGAGCGGTGGTAGGGACCAATGATTATACACTTTGGAACCTTCTCTCAAATGGTTAATTTGTATTGTTATCTTTTTAATGATATATACGTAAGTAATTCTATGCATAACAATTAAATTTAAACTCGTAAATACTCATCCGATTCCGATTTGATATTGACGAGAGAACCTGTTTTAACCATGGTTGAGTTCAGGCTTTTCCTATTTTATATAAACACCAACGCTTGCATGTATAGTGTTGATGCTTTCGACTTTAATGCAGGCTTTATAGATAAATGAGTGGTGTTGGTCTTTCACATTTTGGAACAAACTCAACGCAGAGGCAGATTCATAATTTTGGATGGAAATTGGAAACGATTTCATTTCATGCCATTCATGCGACACGTACAAGACAAACAATTTTGTACATTCACAGCTTGCTTAGTGTAGTCAAGATTGGAGATCAAAATGGACCGACCATGGTCCATGGGAGAGATGCATCCATCAATTATCAGTCTAAACTTTTAAAAAGAGTTTATGTTTGATATAGCAATTTGATCTTGACGTTTTTATATTCTAAAATAAAGAGTTGTAACACCACATGACGTGGATTTATATATTTTCCATATTTCAAACCCAAACAATATTGTTTGCAATAACAAGATTTTACGTGTTATCCATCAGTTTTTGTCAGAAGGATTGTTAATGACCCGTTTCATTTCATTAACTTAACTTGATTAAAGTTAATTTTGACAAGTAAATTTTAAAAATTCTTTTGGAGTGCGTTTGATGAAAGGAACATTTTTTCATGTCAGAAAATCTTGATTCCCATAAATGATTAAAGTTTGTTTGATTGATCATATAAATTCTTGAAAATATTTATATATGTTTCTTCATAATAAAAAAAAATTACACTTAATTTTAATAGAACATTTTAGAAATTTTAATTATTTATCACATTAAATTATTTAGTAAAAGTAACGTAATATTTTTACTACAGTAAAAAAAAATTTGAACTTGAAAATGTTACATTCATTTATACTAATTAATTTACAATACTTTTCATTATTTAAAAGAGAAGAGTGTAAGGAAGGCTATCTCACTTGATTGACCTTTTGTTGATGAAAGCCTAACTTTGAATATATGAAAGCCTAACTTTGAATCTAACTTTGATGATTGACCTTTTCATTAGGATCATAATCTTTATTCCCCATTCCCTGTTTCATTCCCTCTCCCCCAACTCAAATTAATAGTTGTCCTAACTCTTAAACGGGAAGAGTCTCCACTCACCCTTAACTTCAAGGTTATCTTAAAAGAAAGTTATCTTATCACTAATAAAGTTACAAATTTGCAACACTTTGGCATTACAACTTTACTTGATAAACGCAAGTTAATCTGCTTCCTCTTTCTTTCTCTCTATTTGGTCAGGAGAATGGCATGTTGGGTATGGGAACGAGGAAGGGACAACAAGGCTGTTTCATGGGAAATTCTCTTCTTACAAGACAACGTGGAATGTACCATTGACAATGTCACAACTTACAACCAAAACTTACACGTGTCAAGCAGTGAACCAAGCAACAACAATTCTCACAACTCATCACCTAACGTAACTTTTATATGGCTGTCAATTTCAACACAACATCTTGAAATATGCTCAGATGCATTACCATTGAATCCTCTTATTCGTATTTCATATTCATTAGCTTCCGAATCATAAATGCTTCGTTCTGTATTTTTTTGTTCATTCAACTCGGCCAATTTCGTCCACGTATTACGAACCTTATTTTACTTGTGATATACCTACTTCCAACCACTGCATAATTGGTCGAACTCGAACAACATCACCCCCAAAGTCATACAAATTTTTCTCAATAAAAAAACGTTTCATGAGAGGCATCCAAATTGTATAATTTGTAGAGTTTAATTCAATCATATTTGACCCTTATGCACAGACGAAAACCAAAGTTTCTTATCCCACTTGTTGGTAACCAAAGTCCAAGCTATTTTTCTCCCTCCCACCTTACACATGAATAAATAGGCACCCCAAAAATCTTTTCACCGCCAAAATAACTACCATACAGAACAATCCATCATTATATCAAGTATATGTTTGAATTCCCCTTGGAGTATCCAAAATTATAATTAAAATACCAACTAACATAATTTTTAATAGATATTCACATATTTAATTTTACATTAAGAAATTAATTATAAATCCAATCAATTTTGAGTTTTTTTGCATTAAATTAAAAAATATATATACTAAATTTTTATTAACTTGCTTTTAGAATAAAAACATCTAAATATAAATCATGTCACTTCAAAATCAATTTTGCAAATTTTCACCAAAACACTTTGGATGGGCGTTCACAACACTGGATGTGGATCAAGTTGAAGCAAACTTGCTTCTGCGTCACAGGATGATTTTAGACGTAAAAATATTAGAGAACGCGGATCACAAACTCAGATCCAAGCACACTATAAAATGGCCTAGACACAATTTTTTGTTTCAGCAAACTGTGGTTAGCACGCTGAAAACTTTAAGTAGATCAATGGGCCAATGGCACGTTTTCTGAAAACATTAATTTTATATCTGATTTGATCTAGAATACGAAGATGTACACATCTATATATACAACTAGTTACATAGAGAGAGCTAAGGAAAATCCTAGTCATGATTCATTTGACAATTCATCCCTCTGCTGGCGCATTCGTGCTGCCCATGACATATTCCCCCCAGCATCCTTGCTGTTACTTCTTCTCTTCAGCTCTGACAGTTGAGATTGCCACCTAGATTTCCATTCACTTTTTTGTTCAACCACCTGATTCAAAACCAACAACTTAGAATCAGTATGTAAAACAATTAGTGTTCTAGCCAAACACCCCTGCCCCCCTTTTCTTCAATTTAAAATTAGAAGAAAGAAAAAAGTTAATGAGAACAATTCACTAACAACTGAACAAGCAAATACAATAAATTAAAAAGTCCCTGTCTCTTCAGAATGCATGCATGATTCACGAATTCCCTTAGTAGGACCTACTCGTTGCCACGATGAAAGGATGCAGAACAGTATTATATGAATAAAGAAATAATTAAGATCACACTCAATCTCATTAGAGGACACGTTTCTTCATCATTATTATTGTTAACAATAATATTTATATCCTTCGACACTGTTAGCTTGCACAGACTTTTTATGTGCTGAAGAGACAATAATGTTATACAGCAACAACAAACTTATTCAGTTTTTGTGGTGGTGAGGAGGGATTGAAGTTGACATATTCAAAAAGATAAAAAAAAATGGAAAAAGAACAAAAGCCATAATAGAAATCCAGATACAATCTATTCATACCAATAAATGTCATAAGGAAGTATCTGCCGAAAGCCCTCATAATTTATGAAAATAGAATGATTGGGTGTAGGTACAGTGCAGAAGTTAATAGACGTTGAAAATAATAATAATACAAGCTCACAGCAGGAAGAATCTGTCATTCGGTCATGAAAAAGAAATTTAACTTGTACAACAGACTTTCAAGTGCTGAAGAGCCAACTATACATTTAATATACCACTACAACACACTTATTCAGATTTTGTGGTTGTGAGCTGGGATTGAAGTCGACACATTCAAAAAGGAAAAAGAATGGAAAAAGGACAGAAGCCAGAATAGAAATTAAAAAATCAATCTATTAATACCAGGGAAATGTCATAAAAAAGGATCCGCCATAGTCCTTATAAATTATAAAATATCAATTATGGGTAGGTGCAGAACAGAAGTCAATTTGTAATAGACACATTAAAATATCAAATACCAATATAAGTTCACAGCAGGAAGAATCTGTAAAACCATCATGAAAAAGAAATTCCAACAGAGGCAAGGTGACCGCTAGAACTGTAAATTTTTAAAACTTGAAAAAAAGAAAGGCATAGAACAGAGGAAGAATCAAGTTCCCATTACTAACTTATAATAAACACCAAGAGATATCAAATATCAGAATTCAGAAGTGCATGATGAAGCAATTTCCATTCCATGTCAAAATTGTATGATACTCCTACAGTCAATTTCTTTGTTTCCTGACTGAGACAGGGTAAACAAATCAGTAGTAACACAATTGGGTCTGTTTGGATAAAGTTTTCCATAAGCACTTATAGGAAAAGAAAATAAGGAAAAATGAAACAAGTTTCTCCATAAGCTAAAATTAGCTTATGCATAAGTTAAAAATCAACTTTTGGAGAAGCTAATACGAGGGAGCTTCCACAGATTAGCATATCTCAGATTTGATTAAATCAAATTCAAATTTTGAATCAGCAAGTTAATTTTTAAATTGTGAATCCCAACTCATATCAAATCAATAAGTTTAGACACGGTGAAAAATATCCTAAGTAAATCAGATAAATGAAGTATAGTGTTGAATGCAATAATTTTACACTAGGAATTGACAAAAAAATTAACCATAAGTTTCACGAAACATTATAAGCCATATATAATATATCAAGTCAGAACGAAAACAAAACAATGACATAGCCAAATAAGTGCACATGGATTGATTGAGTGAGTGTGAGTGTGAGTGCAAAGCCTTTGTTTTTGAAGAATTAAAAACCAAATAGCAAACATAGAGCGAGCGACTGTGTAAAGCCCTTGTTTCAAAGTAATGGAACAATCAAACAAGATGCACTACTCCTATTCCTTTTCATTTCACAATTTAACCTTATTTTAATCCTCAATATCTTTGACAAGGATTGTTGAAAGAAAAGCCACCGAAATAAGAAAACACAACAAATCAAATCATCGAATCATATCATACAATGAACAATTCAAAGCCATTTGCAATTCATCCAACACCAAATCATACAATTCAAATGGCGAATCATGTGATTTTAACAACTATTTTGTGAATCTCAAATTCCAATCCCATTATTAAACCCTAACGCGGTATACCTGATCGTGGTAATTATAGCTGCGTCTACGAGCGTTGAAGGCGAAGTTAATGCCCTTGGCCATGTCCGTATCGTACATAGCTCTTCTGGAAGGATCGGATAAGGTCTCGTAGGCCTCCTGCACCTGAATAAACCTCTTGGTGTACTCCTCGACCCGACCCGGTGGAGACACGTCCGGGTGGTACTTTCGGGCCAGTTGCTTGTAGGCGTTCTTTATCTCCGTTAACGAGCCCGATTCGGGTATCCCCAGAAGCTCGTAGAAGCTCAGCTCCACCACGAACCCCTCCTTCTTCAGTGTCGCCTTCGGAAACGCGATTCGGCTAATGGGCCTGTTGGGCCGCAGGAACACCGGAGATACGGTGGGCACGCAGAAGCGATGGTCGCTTCCCGGTATGGTTAATCCATAACACCGCATTATTATCTCTCTACCTTTCTTCTCTTCTCTCTATCACTCTCGCTCTCTTACTTGATTTAATGATTTGGTTTGCGTGCGTTGGTGTTACTCTTTGTGACTTATCATCATCAATTTTATATGGTTCTCATTTTATTTTTTATTTGCTTTAGCTTTGCGTGATTGGTTTTTGGTTAGCCGTCGTTTTAGCCATATAAGTAAACGAGTGGGAGGTGAGGGTGTGGACTTTGCATTCTTGGGTGGGTTGTACAAATCTAGATTTTTAGTTTTCTACCAAAAAAAAAAATTATTCTTCAGGATTTATCACATATATTTGACACCTAGGACTAGGAGACGAAGAGAAAAAAAATAAAGAAATATAAATATAATAAATGATATGATATAATAGAAAAAAAAGATATTGACAAATTATGAATGTTAATAAGTTGTATAAACCTTTGAAGTGTTCAAATATTATAAAAATTATTTTACCGTGTATTTGAATCAACGTCACTAAATAATTTGTTATTTTTTTATTTATTTTATCGCATGTTTGAATAAGTATCATTGAGTAATGGGCATATTGAGTAGTGGATTTGTATTAGTCTTTTATTTATATTACCACGTGTTTGGATTAGCATTACTAAGTAATGAATATATGTTAACTCTTAAGTTATTACTTGACTAGTTACACATTATTTATGAAATTTGATATGAATTTTGCATTAATGCAGATTTTCATATGCAAAGTCAAACTCACTATTAGTATAGTTTTGAATTAGAATTAAAAGTTTTATTTTTATAATCTACACAATAAGGATTTAGAAATTAATTAAAATATATTGATAATATAAAGTTTTTTTTAGGTTTTCTATAGTTATCTTCTTTCGAAGATAATCCTTTCACCATATTGTAAGATATTAGTCTTTTCTTTTCTACTAAACCTAACTCCATTATATAAAAGTTTCTTATACTAATAATTAATCATGAGTTGTTATATATATATATATATATATATATATATGAGGAGGGATCAAATTACACCGGTGTAACTTGAACAACTATTACATCACTCAATAACTTTCAATTGGATGGTGTTTTCTTGAACAACTATTACACCACTCAATAACTTTCAATTGGATGGTGTTTTCTTAAAACCCACCGTTGGATTGAAAGTTCCTTTCACATAGATCATGTATGCAAAATTTCAAATTAATCCAAAATTATTTGTTACCTCATTCAAATAGATTTAAAATCGACGTAATATAAATTTTTCAAAATATACTAAAATATGGATCATTTGATTACCTTCTTATTGTTGTTCCATTTTGACAAAATTTGACACAAACAATCTTAGTAATATGTAGATATAATTCTACAGTTGGATCGATAAAAATTTTATTCTATATCAAGTTATTAAAATGGTGTAACTCTTTTAGAGTTACACTGGTGTAATTTGATCACTCATATATATATATATATATATATATATATATAAAGTTTTTTTTTAAAGTTTATGATAATTACTTTACAAGTTATATTTAAACAAATTCTAAATGATTGTAAAAAAATTTACATTAATAATACATGAAAATTAATAACAGATACTTATATTAAAAATTAGTATAAATTATTGAAATGAATTTTTATTTCTAATTATATAACATTACTAAAAGAAGGCATTTAGATTTAATCGGATTACATGAATTAAGAATGACTAGCATGTAATATTAGTTTTTATTTTAAATTATTACACAAGCTTTATTGTGGCATAAATACTTTTTTTTCCGATACATTATTGTAGTATAAATACTTTATACTTTAAATTAGGGAGATGCATTATTGATCAGCAGAGGTGTACCAAGAATGACGTATCTCTGCGGCCACCAAGTAGGGTTTTTTTTAAGGTAAGACTGGCTTTATGTGATTAAAACAAGTTAGATGGTTGGTTTACTTACTTTATATTATCTATGACTATTATAATATCTCTAATAGCAATACATATTTTATTATTCACTCGGATAGAATAGAGAATTACAAAAAAAAAAAATAGAGAATAAATAAAGATAGAATTTTATGCACAAAGATTATTATTTAATATTTTTTGTTTTGTTTTGGCATATATATATATATTTCAGAGACAATCTTATTCAAAATATAACCAAATATTAAATATGATCATACATCTCTCAACAAAAATTACTATTATTATTATTATTATTATTATTATTATTATTATTATTATTATTATTATTATTATTATTATCATCATTATTTGATATGATAAAAAACTTTAGTAATGGAAATAAAATTTACTTTAATCAATAATTTTACCTCTTAAAATAAATTAATCTTTAGTTGTTGGTTAATGGGAGATTTGATTGTTCTTAAATAAAAATGCAACTATCATTGATTTATAATACAATAAGTTTACTAAAGATATTGTCTTTTTTTTTTTCTTATTTTATACATTAAAGTGAAGGAACTAAATCTCAGTTAGAGATTCGCTAAATAGTTAGTAACATAGTTGACAAGTCACTGTGATATCATGCTCAATAAAAATATTAGTACCAAATATTGTTTTAAGTGCATAATTTATACATACATTAAAAAATGCATAATTCATATGTGAATTCTACATTTTAAAAACTAAAAAAAAGGAAAAAAAAATAATAATGGAATTTAAGTTTAGAGGTTAGTCTAGCGAATTAAGATTCAAATTCTCACTAAGAGATTGTCTACATTTAATACCCGGAACTAAATTGCCTCCAAAATGTGAAAAAAAAAACAAAAACAAAAACAATCGCATGTGCATATTTTGTAATAATTTTTTTAAAGAAAAAATATTTTTAAGTTCTCTAAAAAAATATAAATAATCTCAAAATAAACAAATTTAAACACACATTTTATTTGTTATGTACAATTACACCATTGAAATTTATATTCAAACAATATTTTGTAACACTTATCTATTTTTTTTTTATAAAAAAAGTCATACCTTATGTATCCCTACTTCATAAAAGTATAATCCTTTTTTAAATTTTTACGAAATATCCTATTGTATTTTGAAATATGTATATTAATATTAATTATAGTATTCGTAAGGATAAAACTTTTTTTTTATTTAGCTAAGGATAAATCTTAGATGTGGTGCTTTTATCATCATCATCATCATCATCATCATCATCATCATTATTATTATTATTATTATTATTATTATTATTATTATTTGTAACCAGGTATCTGGAGCTTTAATTTGATTTTCGGTATTATTTTTACTTAAATTTGAAGTTTCTATTTGATAATCTATGTTGACTCTTAATAAAATCTTTATTATATAAATCACTAAGGTGAAATTTCAATTATAATTAAATAATAATACCAAAAATACATAAAAATACAAATAAGTCTTGTTCTATTCTTAAATGCATTATTATAATTAATAATTCACACACTATTGCAATTAATAAACTCTTTCGATAATTGTCGTTTTTGGGGGGTTTGAACTTTAAAAGTTTCCCTATGAGGATATGCTTGGGAATATAACTTTAGAAGGGAAAAAACTTATATAATCCTTTTTGGTTTTTATAAAATACAATCCTATTTTAAATTTTTACAAAATATTCTATTTTATTTTAAATACGTATATTTATTTTTTTAGGTTTCACATGTCAAATTTAATATTTTGAAATTTTTGTTTTTGACACCAAAATTATCAATAATTGATCCACTAAGTAATTTTAATATAAGATTTTTTAACCATGTTAACTTTCGGATAAATTAAAAAATTTGAACAATAAAATTTTAAATAAAATTTCATGTAGTAATTGTAATAGAAGATTTTTAATATTAGATATAAATAATAGATAAAGAAGTTACGAATAAAACACAAATAGATAGTGGCCCTACATTAATTATTAGTATTCCTTTTTTCTTCTATATTATCCCTATATTTTTTAGATTTACAACATTGAAATAAGACTGCCTTGCTCTACCTCGAGTAAGATTAGCTTTTATGAAAGTTATATATATGTAGGAGGGGGAAAACCATTTCTGTAAGTAATATCTTTTATTATTCTTGAAGGTTGTTATCTTACCTAACTTCTATTTGTAATTTTATTTTGACATGTAGACTCTACTTCAATCAGTTGATAAATACTATTGCACACTTTATTAACATGTTTAAGCCCACTTGTTTTTTTTTTAATAATTATTAAAAATTGTTGTTTTTAATAATTATAAAAAACCAGTTCTATAAGTAACATCTTTTATTATTCTTAAAAGTTGTCTACTTTCTATATATAAATTTTTTAGGCTAGCAAAAAGACTAATTAACCCTTTATAATTTATTGACACATGTTAGTTAGGATATTTTTGTCTTTTAAGTTGTTTTATCCTCCTCAACCACATGTCAACTCTTGCAGAAAAAACAATGGCTAATAAATTTACTATTTTGTCCTCCAAATACACATGTCATCATATGAGCAACTTTTTTTTTTCCTTCCAAATTTTTCTCTCTACCTTTTTAGTTTTCTTTTTCTTTTTATCCTTTTTCCTTTTTTCTACTTCATATTTTTTTTTATCTTTTTTCTTTCTCTCTCTACTTCATATTTATACTTAAGCAAATTTACTTTTTTTCCTCCCAATTTTTTCTCTCTACTTTTTTACTTTTATTCTTTTTATCTTTTTCATATTTTATATTTATACTTATAGGACTTAAAGAGGTCAAAAAATCTTTTCATACTTTCTTGACAAATTAATAAGACAAAAAATCTTTTAGTTTTATTATTTTTATCTTTTCATACTTTCTTGACAAATTAATAAGACCAAAAATCTCTATTATTCTATTGGCCGAAAATCTCTATTATTATTATTATTATTATTATTATTATTATTATTATTATTATTATTATATACATATGTAATAATATATTGAAAAATTATCATTTTGTTATAATATTATATGTTATTTATGTATTATATTAAATATTTTATTTTGGGTAGTATTTATATTAAGATTTTTTTTTATTTTTTTACGTTTTTTTATTTTTTATTTTTTTCTTTTTTCTTTATAGTTTATTATATTATTAGGATATAATAATAAAGTTATATTATATATAAATATATATTTTTACTATCATTATATTTTTATTGTAATATTATATATAAATAATATACAATATTATTAAAAAATATCTACTTTCTATATAGTTATAAATATTACAATAAATAATTATTTATGTGAAATAATTATATTAACATTTCTGTTTTAGAAATTATTTGAATAACTGAATTATTAAATATATTTTTTAATTTAATCACAAATTTATATATGATAATTTTCTCATTACATATTATTTTTGGAGAAAAAAATCCCTCTAAAAACTCTCTCTCTTTCTTTTTGTCCTTTTTTTAGCTTTTTCTTTTAATTTTTTATTTTCTATGCTATTATATATCTATTCTATATAGGAAAATAAATTCTCTTTTATTATTTATCCTACTCAGTTTTTTTCTTTTTTCTTTTTCAGTTTTTCTTTAAACATATATTTCTTCTTTTTATCTTTTTATGTTTTTTTTCTTTCCTATTTTCCTTTTCCTTTTCATTTCTTTTTTCTTGAAATATTAAAATTAATTTATTAAATAAATTTTTATTAGAAAATAGTTTTAAATTACTTTATCAATAATATCATATAAATTGAGTTAGTCTTAATTTTTTTAAGGCAAAGACAACAAGTATTATTCATGGGAGACAATCCTGCTCGAGTTAGGTGCTCGAGTTAGGTATGGCCATTATGAGTGACAAATCTCTTTATCCAAATGTTTAACATAACAACATATCCAAGACTCAACAATATATATATATATATATATATATATATATATATATTAAAATTAATTTATTAAATATATTTTTATTACAAAATACTTTTAAATTACTTCATTAATAATATCATACTTTGAATTAGTTTTAATTTTTTAATGGTAGAGACTACAAGTATTATTCACGGGAGACAATCTTGCCCAAGTCAGGTAGAATCATTATGGACGACAAATCTATTTCTTCGAGTATTTAACACAACTTTATACCTAAGACTTAACTTTTTTTTTTAACTTTTAAATCCTATAAAATCATTTTTATTTACTAATTATATAATATAATTTTAAATAATTTTATAAATAAATATTTTATTGAATAATATTTATTTTATTAGGTTGAAATTTTATAAATTAAATATTTTTTAATTTTTTTATGTTAGAGTCAACATGTATCATTTATGGGAGACAATCTTACTCGAGTCAGGTAAGACCATTATGGGAGACAATTTTATTTCTCTGAGTATTTAACACAATTGCATACTAAAGACTCAACATTTTTTTTATTTGTTTTAAATCACTTTGTCAATAGTATCATAAATTAAATTTTTTTTTATGTTAGAGTCCACATGTATCATTTACCAGAGACAATCTTACTCGAGTCAGGTAAGACCATTTTGGGAGACGATTTTATTTCTCTAAGTATTTAACACAATTGCATACTTAAAACTCAACATTTTTTTTTACTCTTAAATCCTATAAAATAAAAAAATAAGTTTATTAAATACTTTATCAATAATATCATAGATAAATTGAGTTAGTCTTAATTTTTTTAAGGCAAAGACAACAAGTATTATTCACGGGAGACAATCCTGCTCGAGTTAGGTACGACCATTATCTCTAAATATTTAACATAATGGCATATCCAAGACTCAACAATATATATATATATATATATATATATATATATATATATATATATATATATATATATATATATATATATATATTACTTTTAAATACTATAATAAAATTATTTTTACTTAGAAACCATGTAAAATAATTTTAAATAATTTCATAAATAAATATTTCGTTGAATAATATTTATATTATGAAGTTGAAATTTTTATACTAAACATTAATTTAGATCTAATTAGTTAATATATTAATTACAAAATAATATTTTGACTTTATACTTAATAAATTTATATACAAAAATTTTGGTTGATTAATATTTATATAATAATGTTAACTTTTTTTTACATAAATATATAATAAATATATTATAATTAATTTATTAAATACATTTTCATAAACAAATAGTTTTAAGTCACTTCATTAATAATATCATAAATTGAATTAGTTTGAAGTTTTTAATGGTAGAGACTACAAGTATTATTCACGGGAGACAATGTTGCCCAAGTCAAGTAGAACTATTATGAGTGACAAATATATTTCTTCGAGTATTTAACACAATTTCATACCTAAGACTCGACATTTTTTTTTTTTACTTTTAAGTCCTATAAAATCATTTTTATTTAGAAATTATATAATATAATTTTACATAACTTCTTAAATAAATATTTTGTTGAATAATATTTATTTTATTAGGTTGAATTTTTTATACTACAAAATAATTTAAATCTAATTAGTTAATCTATTTATTACAAAATAATATTTCGACTCTATGTTTACTAACTTCCTATTTGAAAATTTTGTTGATTCATATATATAATAATGTTAAATTTATTTATTTATTTATATATAATAAGTATATTAAAATTAATTTATTAAAATATTTTCATTACAAAATAGTTTTAAATTACTTCATTAATAATATCATAAATTGAATTAGTTTTAATTTTTTAATGGTAGAGACTATAAGTATCATTCATGGGAGACAATGTTGCCCGAAGGGGGTAGAACCATTATGAGTGACATATATTTCTTCGAGTGTTTAACACAATTTTATACCTAAAGCTCAGCATTTTTATTTTACTTTTAAGTCTTATAAAATCATTTTATTTATAAACTATATAATATAATTTTAAATAATTTCATAAATAAATATTTTGTCGAATAATATTTATTTTATTAGGTTGGAATTTTTATTCTAAAAAATAATATAAATCTAATTAGTTAATCTATTTATTACAAAATAATATTTTGACTCTATGTTTACTAACTTCCTATTTGAAAATTTTGTTGATTCATATATATAATAATGTTAAATTTATTTATTTATTTATATATATATATATAATAAGTATATTAAAATTAATTTATTAAATATATTTTCATTACAAAATGGTTTTAAATTACTTCATTAATAATATCATAAATTGAATTAGTTTTAATTTTTTAATGGTAGAGACTACAAGTATAATTCATGGAAGACAATCTTGCCTGAGTCAGGTATAACCATTATGGGCAATAAATATATTTCTTTGACTATTTAACACAACTTTATACCTAAGACTAAATTTTTTTTTTTAACTTTTAAATCCTATAAAATCATTTTTATTGAGTAATTATATAATATAATTTTAAATAATTTGATAAATAAATATTACGTTGAAATTTTTGTACTAAAAAATTATTAAATATAATTAGTTAATGTATTTATTACAAAATAATATTTTGACTTTATGTTTAATAACTTGATATACACAAATTTTGTTGATTCATACGTATATAATAATGTTATATATATATATATATATATATATATATATATATATTAATTTATTAAATATATTTATTTTACAAAAAAATGTTTTAAATCACTTCATCAATAGTATCATAAATTAAATATTTTATATTTTTTCATGTTAGAGTCCACATGTATCATTTACGGTAGGCAATTTTGCTCGAGTCAGGTGAGACCATTATGGACGATAAATTTATTTATCTAAGTATTTAATACAATTGCATACTCAAGACTCATTTTTTTTTTAATTTTTAAATCCTATAAAATCATTTTTACTTAGAAATTGTATAAAATAATTTTAAATAATTTCATAAATAAATATTTTGTTGAATAATATTTATTTTATGAGGTTAAATTGTTTATACTAAAAATGAATTTAAATCTAATTAGTTAATATATTTATTACTCCCTCCGTCCCAAAATGAGTGTTGCATTTGGAAAAAAAAATTGTCCCAAAATTAGTGTCGCATTTGGCTTTTCAATATAACATTAATTACTTTTTTTCACTAATACCTCTAACGAGTGTCACTTTAGCTTTTCAATGCAATATTAATAATAAGGTTAGTTTTGTAAAATTACATCTCTTTTTCATCTATTTAATAGTTGTTCTTGGTCTGTGTAAAAAAACATAGGACGACACCCATTTTGGGACGGAGGGAATACAAAATAATATTTTGGCTCTATGTTTAATAAATTCAATTATTGTCGTTGAGTAACAAATGTATATATTTAAGCAAGTTGTGATATACGTAAATCATTTAAAAAAATACATAGAAATCATGGCGATCCGTGCAAACGCACGGGAAACTGACTAGTTATACCTAAATTTGTATACATAATTTCATTTTGACATGTAGACTATACTTCAAACAGTTGACAAATACCATTTGGCACACTTTATTTACATGTTTAAGCTCACTTGTTTTTTTTTAATAGTAATTATTATTGAACCTTATCCTTCTTTTTAGGAGCTATTGAACCTTGTGCAGTTGTGCTTAAATATACTTCTCAAATCTACATCACTTTTTTTTTTTTTAATAACTCATATCTACATCAGTATTCACTATTCACTAACATGTTGCACACAAGCATAATCAAGATTCAAATCCTTGGACCATTCAAATCCATAATCCATTCTAATAAAATATTGCCATATTATTAAGGTCTCATGGCAATCTCTAAATAAATGGAAATGAGTTTCACCGTGATCATCACAAGCAGCACACGAGCTATCACTAGTCATGCCCATCCTGAACCTTCTGACATTTGTTAACAAACATTCATGTCCCAACTTCCATAAAAAACTTTTGATTCTTTCCGGACCAGACCAATTGTTAATAAGTTTAAATAAAGGCTGATCACTAAGCATATCCATACCACTAACAGTATCATATGCAGATTTCATACTAAAATTTCCATCCGAAGCCTTTTTCCAAGCTATAGCATCATTATTAGCATGCTGAGGAGGAGGCACAGAAGCTATGATCCTAGAAACAATATTGTCAGGGAGATAATTTCTAAATTCACTAACCTTCCAGCATCTATTAGAATCAACATAATCAGCCACTTTCAAGTCTAGGTCCATTTCTGAAATTGTTGCAGACGCATACTCCTTTAAAGCATTGATTCCATAAACCCAGCTGTCTTTCCAAAAATTAATACCGGTACCATCACCAAGTCTCCACACTATATTGCTGCAAAATTCCTGCCAATTGGAGCACAATCCTCTCCAAAAATTACTACCACACTGTGACAATTGATTTGATAATAATTTTAGTGCGCCAAGTTTATGCTTCCATGGTGTTCGACGGAATGTCAAAGCTAATTTTTTTTAGTATTTTGGGGCTTGTTAGCTAAGTCATTCGCACTTGTGGGATGAAGATTGAACCTTGAGGATGAACAATTATTTTCAAAATTTTTTATAAAAAAGATTGTGGCGGCTAAAAATTGTCACAATATTTAAATTAATTATATTTATGATAACATAATTAAGTTAAACATTATGACGATTTTTAACCGCCATTATGTTTTTTTTTAACTGCCATTATGTTAAATTTTTTTTTTTTTAAAATATAAAAGTTAACGTTGTTAACGGAAAATGGAAGAAAGGAGCAAAATGAAACTTTCAAAAACATAAATGACTAAAATAAGACTTTTAAAATTTAATATACCAAAACGAAAAAACACTAAAACATAAAAGACCAAAAATAACATTTAGCCTATTTTTTATAAGCGTGTTTGATATATTAATATTTTTATTATAAGTTTTGAAGATTATTTCTAAGAAAGTTGTAACTTTTATTTTTATTATGAGTGTGTTTTGTTTCAAGTCATGAGTTTAGAAATGTAACGTTTTCATGTTTGATACAAGTTATAAAAAAATATTTTAAAGCATGATTTATTTTCATAAATTTATATTATATGTGTTTTCTTCTCTTTTTATTCTCACGTGAAGGTGTGGGAATCCTATATTCCTATGTAATATTTTTTAACATAATTTCTCACTCTCACCTTATTTTATCTCATTTTTTATTTTAATATTTTTATTTTTGAATTAAAATAAATTTAAAATATTTTAAGGAATGATAAATATTTACTAAACATCTTTAATGGGAATAATATTTCTATTAATAGTACTTTTAGGAGATATTCTTGAAAATATAATTTAATACACAAAACAAAATGTCTCCATAGGTTTCTTACATTTTCACTCATATGTAGAGGGGTGCAAAAGTAATATTTTTATGGGAATACTGGAAGTTGTTTTTAAATACACATATAACTTTCATTTTTATTTAAATAATTTTAAATTTTAAAAATGTTTCCAGAAATATCAAAATATAATCAAACACGTTTTTAAATATATTCACAAATAACATTTTTAGTTATAATATTTTTGAGAAAAAAGGTTTATGGAAATATAATATCATATCTTAAAAGAAAAAAAAAACAAGGCACTAAATTATGTATCTATAATCATCGATCATAACATGAAAAAAGAAATTGAATCTCTGACGACATCCAATTTATTTAAAAATCGTATTAACAATTTTTACGCCTTAAAAAAAAATAATCTTTAGTTGTTGGTTAATGGAATGGAAGATTTTATTGTTCTTAAATAGAAATGCGTCTATCATCAGACTCGCATAACGTAGCAAACAAAAGTATTCGCTTAAAGAAATCTTTTCAAGACTTCGATAGTTCGATATAATTTAAATCAAATATGTCAAAAAGATTTTTTATTTGAACTATTAAAGCGATGTACTTTGATATCAAAGCTATCAATAATCGATTCATTAAGTAATTTCAACAACAACAAAAATTTAACTATGTTTTTTTAACTATTAAAGCGATGTACTTTGATATCAAAGCTATCAATAGTTTTTTTAACTATGTTAGTACTAGAGTTTAATTTTTACTTCCGGCCATTGATTAATACTATTCCTAAATGCATTATTATGATTAATTATTCACACACAATCGCAATTAATCAACTCTTTCAGTAATTGTCATTTTTGGGTTGAAACATTTTCCCCTCAGGATATGCCTGAGACGATAACTTTAGTATATATATATATATATATATATATATATATATATATATATATATATATATATATATATATATATATATATATAATTTTGAAATATGTATATTAATATTAATCGTAGTATTCCTAAGATTTATGACATTCGAATAAGATTGTGCCTTTCCCTTTTTTTGATGCGTAGATTGTGCCTTTCTCTACCTCGAGTAAGATTAGCTTTTGTGAAAGTTATATGTAGGAGGGGAAAAAACCATTTCTATAAGCAACATCTTTTGTTAATCTTAAAAGTTGTTATCTTACCTAATCTTCTATGTGTAATTTTATTTTGACATGTAGACTATATTTCAAACAGTTGACAAATACCTGTTATTAAAAAAAATGTTTAAGCCCACTTTTTTTTAATAATTATTAAAAATTTGTTGTTTTTAATAATCATAGAAAAACCATTTCTATAAGTAACATCTTTTACTATCCTCAAAGTTGACAAATACCTGTTATTTAAAAAAAAAAAAGTTGGCAAATACCATTTGGTCCACTTTATTAACATGTTTAAGCTGACTTGATTTTTTAATAATTATTATTGAACCATATGCTTAATATACTTCTCAAATCTACATCACTACTATTCACTAGCATGCTGCTACACGGTTTAAAACCACCCAAATTGCATCCTGACAAACAATAGAGAACATAGCAACTAAACGCCTTCACCATTATTTATCATGAGTTGAAAAACAAGGCACTAAATTATATATCTATAATCACCAATCATAAAATGAAAAAAAAAAAAAATTGATTCTCTAACATCCAGTTTATTTAAAAATCGCATTTACAAATCTTATTTCTTCTCTATGAATAGTTTTATCTTCAAAAATTATTTTTGTATTATATCTTTTGTAAGATAAATAATAGCTGAGCACCCAAAAAAAAAAAAGATAAATAATAGCTTTTTGATATTAATTTTAAAAGTATTGCAATACATTCGTACATAATTTTAAAAATATTGCAATACCTTGAAATTTCATCGTTACTGTAAAATTTTCGATCAGTTTTCTTCAATTCGTATTAATAATAATTTCAGTAACTTCAAAACTAACCGTTTTATATCACAGTTTAACCATAATTTGTTTGTTTATAAAATCAACTAATTGATCCAAGACATGTTTTTTATGCTTTCTAGGGTGCTTCCGAATATATGGAATTTCAATGGATATTTTATAACAAGATTTGAGACTTCAAAGTCTTTTAACAAAACTTGATACTGCAATCAAAATATTTATCTTTTATTGAAATATATATTATGTACAATATACGTGTTTGCTATATCTCTATCTTTTGGTTTTATCCTCTCTGTCGGACATTCAACACCGTTAACTTTTAAGAATGAGATACATAGGTTGTATTCTTGTGTTCATACTTGACGTTAGTTTGGATAATCTTTAAGAGGAAGCCATTTTTGTCGAATTCATATGTCCTCACGGATTCAGACACACAAGAATCAGTTACGAATTATTTGATTGTTAATTTGCACATTTACCTTGAACGTAGTGGTAAAGTAAACTAAAAAGGCCGCCGCCGCCTTAAATACATAGGATAAATTATACATATCTATTTTATCTAACTAAATTTTATAATAAATAAATATTTCTAAATATATTAATTATATTTTAAATTTATAATAAACAATTGATATTGTGGAATAAGAAAAATATTGAAATTTAATTTAGAAATAAAGATGAAAAGTATAGATTGAATGAGACAAGAGGTTAAAAAAAAATTCCTAAAATGGCTCATTGATAAGAAAAACTCTAAAAAAAATTCTCACTAATAAATAATCCCTAAAATGTTCTTGTTCAAGATGGTTATTATAATCTATATATAGAGAGGATTTGTTAGTTCTTATAAAAAAAATAATTCTTTTAAGTTTTGATATATCAAGTTAATTTATTTTCTTTTATTCACAACTTATTTAAACAAATTTTAAATATGAAATAACTTTGAAATTTTTTATTTGAAGCCCAATAATTGAGAATTTTAAAAGAAAATTAATTGAAAGAAAATATTGTATTAATCTTGAAACAAATTTATTTTAGAGACCATTAATTTAATATTATTTTGAATTGAATATACTAAAAAAAATACTAACCAAAAAAACTTAAAACCTTATCAGAACTAACATTAAAAAATATTTATTTTTAAATGCATGTAATGTTTACAAAATAATATTAAAAATACTTGCAATTATTGTCATTGTCAAAAGAAATTTTTCAAAATTAATTTTCTTTTAAATTCAATTTTAGATGTGTTGCAAAATAGTGATTGAATTATTAAACTTTAATTATCAATTTGCAAATCAAAAAGTTAGAAGAATAAAGTAAAAAATGATAAATTATAGTGTTGCTTCTCATGTGCAACTTAACTTCATATATTTCATCTTTAAATTCATATTAGATTATCCAAAATCACATTAACATACTGGCTAACATAATTTTAAGTAAATATTTACATGTTTGATATTACATTGAGAAATTGATTTTATATAAAAAAAAAATTGATCAAGTTAAAACAATTTAAGTGACTTTTGCATTGAATAAAAACTTTTACACTGAATTTTATTCAATTTTACATTTATGATAAATAATTTTAAAATAAAAACATCAAACATAAATCTTTACTTAAAAAACAATTTTACAGACATTCTTCTTAAACATTTGCATGGCCATCTTTATGCATATGTCATCAATTGTTTTCATTACTTAGAGAGAAAAAAAAAAAAAAACTACAATAGCTTACATAGATTAGTACACCAATAAATTTTACGAAAAAACGGGACCAAGAAACAAAATACGTCTTGATTGTCTGTTGATGGTTTTTCTTACTTGGCTGGTATGGTAGGCTTTGATCAGGACATCGTTTCTATCCGATGATGACGTGTGAGTGTGTGTGTGTGTGTGTGTGTATAGTCTTTTTTTTATAATATTATTACGCTTGTATTAATTGTATTTCTGTATTTTGTATTTCTAACAATCAAAATAATTATCAAGAATCAACATCAAAACAATCATCTCCGCAAGCACTTCATAAATTGAGTCCATTTACGAAAAGAAAGATCTTTAAATTTTGATTCTAGAAATATTCTTACTGATTCTAGTTTATACGTGTATCCCACCAACAGCTTAAATTTCTTAGTTCCAAGTCGTGACCTACTGAATACTTTTCTGAAAGCAATTTTCTACTTACGGATAAGGAGGAGCGTGGGGGGAACCTTATCTTTATACGACAAAAATAAGATCATACTAAAATCTTAAATAAGCTTGCCAAGATCAAATTTTGCTTTAACGGTCCCAATCGTAAGAAAAAACTTGCTAATCCTGAGAGGAAGAAATTATTTACTTAATGAAAATGTACGCAAGTGTGTCCTAATAAAAGAACTCGTCTACAATACTAAATCATAGCTAACTAGGTTCCGAGAACCACACAACATAGTATGCAGAAAAAATCAAATCTCAATGTATGAGTTGGAATATATTAGGTTTGACGTACTTAGGAATTGCCATTAATAAACTTCCACTTCAAAATCAAAATATTAAGAGGCCGTTTACTTATAATTTTATTTTGTTTTTATTTTTATTTTTTAATTACAAAACTGCCATTTTATTTTCAAGCTGTTTCATGTTTTCAAATATTTGTACAAGAAATAGAGGGGAAAAAATTAGTATTTTCTGTACACATCTTTAGAAATAAGGTGACAAAAAATAAAAACAGAAAATAAAAACAAAAAACAAAATTGCAAGCATACAGTCCCTAATTTCACCAATTTTAAAACTGGGTTTCGTGCTTCATGAAGCAAGAAATACATCGAACGACGTGATTTCACTTTTGATGATGATTAGCTACAACTGAATAGGTTGGTCTTGCAACTTAAAATTAGGATTATTTTCGAGGAAAAAGAGGACCAATATTTGATCAAATATTACCTAAGAGCCTCAATCATCAACGCGCAATACTTCCCTCAATTAGCCATTAGTCATTTGTATAGTTGAAGGGTACGCATCAAAATGTTCAGAGATCGACAATAACCTAGAATAGCACTACCCATTTCTTTTATTAAAACCGTGCAGAACTATGAACAAACACTTTATGGTAAAGCCTAAGCGCCAACTGTAGAAGGCATAACATCAGTGACTAGACCAGGTGGTGCAGGGACAAGAAAAAAAGGAAACTAAAACACCAACAGAACTTCCAAGAACAAACTTCACACAATCATCTGGTGAAGAGAATTTGCAGCCTGCTCATAAGATCATCATATCCAATGCTTAACCTAACCAAAAAAGAAAAAAAAAAGAAGGGATGGGAGGAGAGGGGGCAAAGAGAAAACGGGGCTGGGGACGGAGAAAAGAGCAGAAAACAAGGGGGTAAACTTTTAGTTGTGACCCACCAAAAGGAAAAAAAAAAAAAAAATGGCCAGAATTTCTTTAGCACCTCTCAGCAACAAGCTCATTTTTCAAAATCACAATTTAAGTAGTGACACCATATCAATTCAACACAATCATTAAGATGACACTGAACCGCTAAATATGCAAATAATTGTAAAGAATGAAATGCAAAAACAACAATGTGAACAGGACACATAAAGAACTAAGTAAAGCATGGACAAGACTGACAATTAAATTGAAGATCCTACACAAATAGAACCACCCGATAGTTTCACGGAGAATTACCTGTTGAAATCATTTGCATTTCAGCATTTACTTAAAGTAAAAACTGTAACTCAGCCAATTGCTCAAACGCAACATGATGAAACTCATTGCTGCAACATCCAGGTTCAGTTGACCTTTATATAGAAGCTTTACCTAACCATGACAATTTCTTGGGGGAAAAAAAGAAAAAAGAAAAAGGAAAAAAAAAAAAAACAAAAGGAAAAATGGGAAAAAAAAAGTGCAGGACAACATAAGACACCAGATGATGGTAAAAATATTGGAAAGCAGTACTTAGAGCAAACGCATTCCTACATAATACAAAGCTAAGCAGCCTCCCATATTGCTCTCAACACTTGCTAAAAGAAAAACAAATATGCTCTAAACCATAGAGCATCAGAATCTGACTGCATACCTTCAATTACACAAGAGAAAATCAACCCAGCATAACTGTATCTCAAAGCTCCAACAGATTTCAATGAGAAATAACCTGCATTTGTTTTGGATATAACATGCCCACCATACCACAAAACATGAGTAAACGAAACGGAGCCTGTGGGTGACCACATCAAATAATGATGTTTGCAACTAAACAAGATCATACTACAAAAATTGGCCACATCAACTATAGAATCTAGATATGACAGACCGATGAGGAGATAAACTTAAGAAATCACTGAAAGTTCAGTTTAACATATTATTGCTATCCTTAGTCCAACAAGTTTTAGATGCATGGTTAAAAGGGTTTCTCCCTCTGAACTGCCATTATTTTTTAAGAACTAGAAACCAAAAATGTTCAGACACCATCAAATTTTAAAAATAAATATCAAGACCCAAACATAGCAAAAATTACCTTTAATAAAAAGAATAGTATACTTAAAATAACATTCCAACATACATCAATCAAGCAGTAAAAGAAGCATGATATAAGCGCTGCACAGTTGATCATGACAAAAGCAGGACACTTCTTGAAACCTTAAACCACACAAACAGCAGTGGGATGATTCTACACCAGATCTTTTCCAACCCAACCTGCAAAAAGAAATAAACAATGGAAGATGTTCATAAGGCAACAGAGAAAATTCTGGGGACCAATCAAATAGTGGAGGCATCATCCTCTGAGAATTGCAGCCCTCCTAAGAAGAAATAGTATATTCCTTGGAAAGAACTTGTCAGGAA
Organism: Pueraria montana var. lobata; assembly: GCA_026413185.1. Classification (NCBI taxonomy): domain Eukaryota; kingdom Viridiplantae; phylum Streptophyta; class Magnoliopsida; order Fabales; family Fabaceae; genus Pueraria; species Pueraria montana. Next base: position 19,308,952 of record CM048648.1, on the reverse strand, counting down.
ACCAAAATGAGAATCCCCAATTAGAATATGCTCTTTTCCCATAATCATTGACAGGTGCAGAAATCTTCAACCACAGAGAAAGCCATGATCTGTGCAATGCTCTTGAAATAAGACTACACTATAGTGACAAGAAATGATAGCAGCCTTGAGTGACACCACTTCTCTGATCAGCAGTTACAAGTAGGGAGCTTTGATTATCCTTGCCTTTTAAATACTTCTGATTCAAGATTAAATAACAGAAATCTATACTCAGCTATGTTCTTTGATATCATTTAGAACCACCACTCCTGTAAGCACAGAAAGTAACAAAGCATTAATAATCATACAATACAAGTGCATAATTTTTTTTTCTATATTCAAGTTAGTCATTACCAAGCCAAGTTTGCTTAATATTTTCCACTTCCGACTTCTTCTACTGATATCCATCCTGCATCAAAGAGGATTCTCAGATTTGTAACATCTAACCAAACATAATTAACGACAATGTTTGACAATAGGACTTCCCATACCTGAGTTATCATCAGGTCCTGCATTTTCATTTGACCCTTCTGACTTGTAGTTACCATTCACTGAAGTCAGTGTCCCATTATCATTCAGGATTGTTGAGTCCTTCACATTTATAATTGGTTCCTGCAATGCGTCTCCAAAGAGTTTTGAATTTTCTTCACTGGTAGCATTTTCTCCCTCACTCAAATGATGCTTAACTTCTGCAGATCCAGAATCAGATTGTGATTTTTCTTTTGAATCATACTCCTTGTAATTTCCTCGTAAGGGCCCACTCCCATCAAATTGTTCTGATTTTGATTTAGATGGGGTTTTCTTTTGATGTGATTTTTCACCTCTATTTCCATATTTATCACTGGAGTGATGCTTACCTTCAGGGGACTTTGTCAGTTTAAAGTTTCTCTCATCCAAATTTATATGGGGTGAAGTGTCTCCTTTGTCATGCTTATCTTCTAATGATATTGAACGCCTTCTATCACGATGCTTTGATTTCTTATCTCTATTTTCACCTGATTTATCTTTAGAACGAAGCTTCCCTTCAACAGATTTTGACCTGCTCCTTTTAGTATCACGATGTTTTGACTTTTCATTTTTACTTTCATCCTCTCTGACATCAGTTTGATCCCTATTTTCTGTAGATCTTGATCTGGAGTGCCTTTTATCACTATGCCTCGGTCTTCTATTTCTGTTTTCATCCAATCTCTCAGGAGAATCATGCTTATCATCCACAGATTTTGACCTCGACCGTCTTTTGTGCCTGGATCTACTTTCATCCACTTTTCTTGGGGATGATCGGCTCCTCCTGTGAGGCTTCTCATCCACAGATAATGACCTGGACCGCCTTCTCTCTCTGTGTTTAGACTTTCCATGCAAGTTTTCTTCATTTTTGCTAGAGTGAAGCCTATCATCTGAAGATCTTGACCTTGAGCGCCTTCTGTTTCTTAGTTTTTTTTCATCAATCTTTGGAGAAGACCTACTTCCTCTGCGACGACTTGGAGAGCCTGAATCAGCACGTGACTGTTTCCTTCCTCTATGAGGTGAAGTTTCCCTATGACGTTTTGGAGAAACAGATGATTTCCTTGTATAAGGACTAATACTCCTACTTCTGTTTCTTCTTGAATCAGATGAACGATGATCAAGTGATCTATCTGCATCTCGTCTTTTGTATCTATCACTATGTTCCCTAATATCTCTATAGGATCGCCTTTCCCTATCATAGCTCGAGTAATGATGGGACCTCAATGGTGACCTAGAGCGGTGATCCTTAGAATGACGAGCAGGTGAATAAGAGCGAGACCTCCTCTTTCTCCGGTAACTGATAGGAGATCTTGACTTTGATCGAGATCTTCCATGAGGGGGAGAGGGTGATCTGCCAAAGGAAATTAAATTTTAGAAATACATAAACACTTTTCTCAGTTTTCTCCCTATTTTTCACACCATTAATTCAAACATTATATGAGTTCATGATTCCTGCTTCCTATGTTGGACATACTAGTACTACCCAGAAAAAAAATAAAAAACTTGAAATAAAATCAAGAGAAAAGGCATATGTTATCCTCAAAACAATTGACAACAGTAATCAAACCTGGATTTCTGCTTTGTCTCTTTCTCTTCACTTCCAAGTCCATCAGGATTCAATTTCTTACTTATTTCTGCAGCTCGGGCTGCTGCTAACTCCGTGGCAGATTTCATGGTTGCAGCCCGGTTAGCAGCCTGCTGTGCAGTCATAGTTTGTTGCATAAGCAGTGCTTGCTGGAATTGCATCTGTTGCATTGCAACAGCTTGCTGCATCATTAAAGGAAGAGATGATGAAGAAAGTGAAGAATTCGCAAGGGATGGTTTCTGTGGAAGTGATTTTGCCATTTCAACATTCAAAGGGCGCCCCCCAACATCTATGTTGTTTAATGCCAGAGCAGCAGTTGCCTCTTCAGGCTTTGAGTATTCTATATAAGCAAAATGTTTTGAATCAGTGATTGTACATTCAACAACAGTGCCACAGAATCCAAAGAGTTGTTTTAGCTGTTCCACAGTGAGAAGAGGGCTAAGATTGCTAACTTGAAGGGTTTTCTTCAATGCATCATCCTTACTAGCCTTTTCAGGTGAACCTGATTGTGGTAGCAAATACAATTAGAAGAAAAAACTGGGAAACAGTAAAACACAACAAAAAAAAAATGTCAAAATTGAACACAGTGCAAAATTAAGGAGAGAGAGCTTTCATCACATTAGAAATGCATACCACCAAAACAAGACAAAATTAACACAACAACAGCATACCAGCAGAATCTTTCGCAGACTGAGCTTGCACCTGAGCTGCATGTGCTTGAAGGGCTTGAGCAGCAACTATTGCCTGAGCTGCAGCCATTGCAGCAGCAGAAGGTGCCATAGGAGCTTGGCTAAGTGTTCCCATTGAGGTTGTCGCAGCCAAGGCAGTCATTAACAAATTATGAGGTGGGTGATTCAACTTACAATCAACTTTTGCACAGCGCCCATTAAGGTAATCACGACAAACTTCCCCAAGTGAGGCCCCAATTCCAGGCAAAATAGCACCCCCAGAAGCTCCAGCAACAACCCCTGGAATCATTCCCAACAATCCAGGGAATGCCCCTGAAACTGACCCAGAGTAATTCGGCATGTTGGGCATAGTTTGATTAACCAGATTTGGAAATGTAGATGCAGGAGCTAAACCCAGAAGCCCTCCAGTACTATTACCTACAAAACAAAGCATTGAAAGTTGACCACCACGAAGATCATTACAAACCAAAAGAAACGCATATACACAGCAACAAGGTTATCTTCAATTTTTGTTTAAGAAAAAAAATGCAAGATTGCACACAGCATAACACAATTTCAACAATGAAAACAGAATCTAAGCAACAAATCGAGGGAGTTTTCCATTCAACTTCAATATTTCTCTTTTTATTTTTTGTCACTACCCATAACTCCACCTATGCAAAGCCAATCTCAAGCCAATGTAAAGGAGGGTTGCCGTTAAACCTTCTGTAGCCAACACAAAACTCATTGGTAACATGGATCACTCACGACAGGCCTTAAACTGAGCCGCATGGCGTCATTGATCCATGTAGCCAACCTCGCCTAGTGGGATAAGGCTTTTGCTATTGTTTGTTTTGTCACTACCCATAATTATATGCTAGACAAACTAACTTATACATATAAAACGCAACCAAGTGAAACTGCTAACTGATAAGAACCTTGGGAGAACCACACCACAAAAGCTAGCTATTGTAATTGGGGAGCCAAAGGCCTCATAAACCCCACACTAGAATCCCATAATTCGAATGCGGGACTCAAGAGTCAAGTCTCATAGTACCTTACAATTGGATCCTAACACTAACCAAGAACAACTCAAAACAACCACATCAGAGCAATACATACATTATATTCAAAAAAGTAGAAACTAAAGCATAGGGTTTGGTAATGTAGTATACCTGCTGCACTGAAAAACACAGGAAAGGGACTCCCCATGATAGGTCTCCCATTACACTCAACACTGACCATATAATTCCCTCTCTTGGGCACCACATAAGTAACAGTATAAGTTCCATCCCCCATATCCTTCACCATCCCCTCTTGCTCAGTACCTCCAACACCCAACCCGGGCGTCACCCTCACCTTGATTTGCGCGCCCCCGGTGGAAACCTTCCTCTCATCGGCATCCTTAGTCACCACCACAAACGACGACGGAGCGCACGCCGTTCCGCCGGCGATCCCGGTCCCCGCGGCGGTGCACTTGGCGGGCTCCACGGGCCCTATGGGCTTCTGGGCCAGGTCCTCGTACTCCTCGGACTCGCTGTCCGATTCAACGACGCTCCCTCCCTTGTCGCGATTCTTCTCCAGAGCCTTGAACGTGGCCTCGAACGCCGCCTTCGCCGCCGCGGCCTTCTCCGCCTCGCTCTTCAGCTTCGCCTCCTCCGCCTGCTTCATCCAAATCGGCTTCGCAGCGCCCGAACCGCGATCAGCCATCAAACCCTACCTTCAAAAATTGCCACCAATCGTTAATGAATACTAAAACCTAATTTCGGGGAAGGGGGAATTTTCGATAAATTTGTTAATTCGAAAATAAACGAAATATCGAACAACGGGAAGAAACCCTAGAATTAGTGCTGGAAGGACCCTATTCAATAAATTTGGAAGATTAGAGAGAGAGAGAAAGAAAGGGCGTTGAAATGAATGGAGTGGAATGGAAATGGTTGTTAGGGGTTGACAGAAGATGGAGGGTAGATTAGGAAAAGAGAAAAAAATAGGAGAAGGTGTACTGCAACTTTACCTATTAGGTTGTTGTGATGGCTAAGTTTGGTGTTGGAGCTTTGGGCTTTTGGTTTCCGATGTCTAATGGTAGGAGAATGAGTCAGTGGCAGGCTCAGATTTATAGGGAACATGCTTTATTTATTTATTTTTATAAGTAAGAATTGAAGACAGTAAAATAGGTTTACAATACTCACGCATCCTATTCAATCAATTGAGCTAGACTTCTTTGATTGAAAACATGCTTTACATGTTAAAAGTAAATAAATATTTTTTTATAAGTGGGAAAATATTGAATAAATAATATATATAATATATATTTTTATTCAAATATATTTTATATATTATGTAATATATACTCTTAATTATGTAATATATTATATATCTATACCATTATGTCTGATCTATTATATCAAGGGGATACAATTTTTTTTTTAAATGATACAAGTTTTGTTAACCTGTCCACTTTTAGTAAAACTATTTTACCCTTATATCTATTTCTTTCTCTCATTGTTTTATCTCTATAACTACCTTTACAAACTATTTACTGTTTTAATGGTTATGCATTGGCAATGTAAAACTGTTTTACGTTCTCATCTAATCATAAATCATCGTTGATATGACTTTTAAAATAATTATTGTAAAAATTAACAAACTTACCAGACATGATAGATTGTGATTGGATAGCAGTATAAAACTATTTTACAATATAAGTGCATAGTCCTTTTTCTAAAAAAAAATATAGAGAGAGACACAGTGAGGCACAAAATGTCTCTTTTCCCCTAATACTTATAATGTAAATAATTTTTACATTATCACCCGACAACACATCAACGTGTCTAATAACTTTTGACAAATTTAACTATTAAATTTTAAGAATATGCAAAACAGTTGAATGAAATAATCTTACCAATATCTTTTTGGATTATTAGATTAAAAAAAAACATGAAATGCTAATTATCTTTTTGCTTAGTTATTTACAGAGAGGAATGACAGGATATAAATAATAGAGGGAAAGAATAAAGCATAGTCTTTTGTTTGAGTAAAATTCGAGAAGGGTGTAACAGCCCATTACATTAGACGCAACATACACTAACGTTTTATTTGTTTTAGTTATTATAAAATTGAGGATGAATTTTTTGCGTTTAAATAAAATATTTATTAACCATATTTAGCATACAGAAAATATTTTATAAAGAACCATGATCTTCTTTTAAATAAACATCAGTTCATATCACAAAATAAATACAGAGAAATTATCTACTAGCTAATCACAACCCATACATCAAATAATATAGTCAGAGCAGTACACAATTTCTATCCAAAAACAGGAATGAATAAAACTAGCCTTTAAGTTTCATATCTTCTCGTCAGTCTCCGCAATCCCCGAAATAACCATGTTCGCAGAGAGCTCGATCATTGGGCATGACCGTCATCTTCACGTATCCAATCAACAAGTACATACACAACAAGAAAGAGAAAGGAGTGAGACTTGATTCTAATATATATATGTATTACTAACGGTATAACTATCGTCAAATAATATAATAGTGGGGGACCTAGTGTCTATCTCGTCATAACATCTCAACCTTCCAAACGCAGTATGGATCCATACATCACGATTGATAAATCACTTATCACAATACCACCTTCGGGAAGCGATGAGGAGTAAGTATACCTCAACTGTTGCCACAGTCCCATACCTGTGTGCAGCTCCATAATCCACATGGTACTTGACACCATTCCCGGTGTCGCTCAATATCATATCAATATGCATACTCAAATCACGGGGCAATCTCCCCATGGGGTCACATCCCCGTCACATCACGAGGTATACCCTCCGCGTCATCATGAAGTTGTCTCTGCGCTTATCGAGGTGTACGAGCTAGCACTATCAGTCCCGAAACGTAGGGGGTCAACCTACCCATTGGGACATCACACACTCGATGCTTTCCACCCCTTAGACCTTAGTCAAGGTCACACATATCAACTCGCGATGTACCAAACGGTAACTTCCCGCTCCATCTCCCATTAGGCCTTCCGCTTAACTTGGCTACACCAAGTCACGTAACTAAAACGTACTCTCGGAATACATCCGCAGAGACTTATTCATCTTTCACAGTCGTTCTAAAACATATCTTTACCTCAACAGGTAGAGGCTCATCATCATGACACAGAGATATAATAAAACATAACAATCATAAATTCAAAGATATCTCTAGTCTCAGCTTCTCTAAGCACTAACACAAAATATCAACACATCTGCCATACAGATAGATAAACAATGTTATCAAAGTACAATTATCATATTCATGTCAACACATCACATTCATGATATCACATATTCATTGCACCATATCAAGGTAACTTTATCACATATTAAGTATCTAATATGAAAGATTTATGTAATATCACAAAGTACTTAAATAAGACATTAGATATTTAATTTTTAATTTTACTAATTATTAATTTAATAATTAGCTATTGTTTAACTGATCTTTGCTTCTATTAAAAACTTTTAAATTTGTTTTATCCTTTCTTCTTGTCTAATCCTTTACCTTCAATTTAAAAAGAAACAATTTTCTAACCTGTTAGAAAATATTTCTTTACAAACATAAATATATTTTAATATTGGAAAATTCTTTTTTGATATGGAAGATTAGACTAGACTGCAACCATAGAGTATACTCAGAAACTTCTATAGACTAAGTTTATAAATTAATAGTGAGAAAATCCTTTTTTTGATATGGAAGATCAGATAAAATTGCAACCACATAGTATACTTTGGATTTTATTCTATTAATTTAAAAACTTAGTTTATTTAAGAAAAAGCTAATTTATTTCAAGAATTATTTTACCATGACTTATATTCTAATTTTAAATTGAATTATTGTAAAGTTCTAAATTTTCACTTTACCTTCCATCTACCCGAGACCATTTTGATGGCGAAACTAACCATGTGGTCGTGTTTTATATGTTCTAAAAGTATCAAAAGTAGTCTTGCTCTTCCAAAAAATAGCACTTGTTTAAAGAAAGTTAACAACATTCTCCCATATTAACCAACCCGAGACCACATGGTAACAAAACTAAGACTTCTTTCCAAATCTTTATTTTATAAAGAAAGCAAATTTAAACCAGATAACTTAAAAACTTTTGAATAAAAAACTTTTGTAAATAGCCAAAAAGGCCGTGAGTTACTAACCCAAAAAGGAGCATCAAATTCAATTGATTCTTTCATCAATTAAAAGGATCAAAGCATCAGTGACTATCTATCTTATTGATGAAATTTCAAACTCGTGAGTTGTGTTAGTGTTAGGAGTCCATTTCTTTTGTTAAAGCTTAAGGTGCTGGAAATTTTAAAGTGGGATTTAAGTCAAAGTATATATTCTAATTTTTGTTCCTAAAAAACTACTTTGAAAGGAATAAAATAAAACAAAATTTGTTTTATCCCCTAACTCCAGACATGTTGAAGCAATTCTTTAAGTTCCAAATCCCTCTTTCTTTCTTCTTAGATAGAAACACATATACATAAATACCTAAATTATTTTATTTCTCCTATTAAATTTAATGTTGTCTAAAGAAATTTTAGTTTTCTAAAACAAAAGTTCTTTTTCTTTAAACCTCTCAATCTCACCGAACCCATCTCAACCACCCATCTTTATTTTCAAAACATACTATAGTTAATAGGAGTTTGGGTTAATAGAAGAAAATGATAAAGGTTTCATTCTAGAAACACCATCACCGAGCCCACACCCATTTTCTGGAATCAGGGTTAACTTTTGTCTTATTGTTACTTTTGGTAAGAAGGTCTTTGTCCCAAAATAGAAAAGAAGTAGTAAACCTTTCTTCAAAAAAAAAAAACGTAAAGTTATTTCAATGAAATCAACAAGTTTCCATCTTTATTATAATTACTTAAATAATTGTTTAAGGAGTAGAAATAAAATAAATAAAACTGAACGTGTTGCTATATACATATAAGAGAAAAGTTTTCTTTCCCTTATGCAGTGGAGACCGAGAGTGTTAAAAGAGTGTTTGAGTGAAGAAAATTAAATTTTTAAGTTAAACACCTAAGGATGATTATAGCTTCATGTACAATAAATGAACATGAAATAGGGAACAAATTTAGAAATTTTTTTTGACATAGTTTCCCCTTAAAGAGATACTACCCCAACATCATCAAGAAGCAAAAGAATAAAATCACAACTCGATATCAAAGCCACGGACCAGGAAAGTTATAAGGAAAGTACAACCAGAGACGAACGAGAAATAGATTAAGAGGAAAAAGCATAGACATCAATAGAACATAAATCAAGATAGCAAAAACAAGGAACCAAGTCTCACTTCCCCCCCTTACCAAGAGAGTGAGTTTCGTTCAGTGAACGAGGAGAAGAGAGGATGCAAGCTTCAAGCTTCAGGTCCTTGGTGTTGCTTGCAAGTGAAAGGAGGAGGCTTTGGAAAGCTTGGAAGCTTCAACAATGGAGGCTTTGTGTATTTTTTAGAGGAAGAAGATGAGAGAAGGAGAGAGAACCGAAGAGAGAAGGCTGAAATTGAGAGAGTGGGTCGTGCAAAATAGAGAGAAAGGAGGAAAATGTGAGAATGGGCTGGAGAGAAAATTCTCTGTAAGAAATGGAGAGGAATGAAGAGAAAGGGAATGAGAAAGCTTCCATTTATAGGCACTTTTTTAGGCTTTATTATTATTATTATTATTATTATTATTATTATTATTATTATTATTATTATTATTCTTTTCTTTACTTGCTCAAGAAGTTGGTTGATGTGTGAGTGAGAGAAAAGGGACACGTGAGAGTGTTACGTGAGAGAAAAGAGGCTGACGGAAAAATTAGTGGGGCAAGGGATCTACACAGGTAAAATTTTATTTGTATTTCTTCTAATTTTTTAACCAAATAATTTTATTTTAAGTTGAAACATTTTAGAAGACTTAAATTATATTTTCTATTAATTATTATGACTTAAAATTACATTTTTGAAATACTTGAATTAGTTAGGTATTTTTGGTCAATAATTCACAGTAATTTCATTTTAGCTCTATAAACTTTCAAATTTCACCAGAGATTATATTTTTATATGTATAACTTAAAAATGAACTGACTTTGTCAATTTCATCAAGTTTTGATATTAATTCTATACTGGTTGACTTATCAACAGTCTGCCTAAAACGTTTTGTAAAATTTTCTCAGAAAGTTCTAAAATTTCTGAGAAAATTATCCTAACCATATTTAAGTTTACTAAACATGATTTTAAGTTCAAATAATTATTTTATAATTATTTGAGACTTATCCTCACATTTGCCATAATTATTGATAATCCAATATAATTGTCGTTCTAATAGTTATTTCAGATTTTCATCCGAAATAATTATTAAAATTTTCAATTACATAGAATATAAAATATTGGTCACAATAATGTGATTTAATATTTTATTATCCTATTTGGACTTATCAATTCTTAAGATTAAACAAACAATTAATTACAGAAAAGCGAAAATGAGGGTGTTACAAAGGGGAGTCTAGGTTTTTCAAATACCTTGAAGGTTAGAGAATAGGTCTTGAAAATTGTATCCTGTTGGATCTCTATTTAGCATGACATTAATAGTCAGAAAGAAAGAATGATTTAAGATAATTATAGGGACAAGATAGAAGCATATAAATGTATACACCAAGATCTCATATCCCTTTTATATATATTTGGATATATAGATAGATGACAATGTATATAAAACAAACAAGTTTAAATTAGTAAAACAAGACGGGTTCTACGGTGGGAGACCTTCCCAAGTCTCCCACCTTGGGAAAAGAGATTATTACCATTAGATTTATTATTTTTTGCTAAATATCACTTTTGGTCTTTTATTTTAATTTTTTGATTTAGTTTGGTCATTTCGTCCATTTAAAATTGACATTGTTGATAATATAAAAACATTGGTAGCTAAAAAACGCTACAAAATGTAAGCTTCTCAGTTTCTCTCTCCCTCTCACACCACTGTCTTCTCTGTCAGATTTGACTTCTCTTTCTCTATTTTTTACACCACCAGCACGCCTTCCTTCCACTCCTTGCCATCATCGTTGTTGGGGGTGAAGGTGTGGAGCGTGGAGTAGCCGTTGTTGAAGTCGCCGATCTAGTGGAGAGTGTCATCGGGGGCAAGGGGATCGAAGGAGCACTAGGCGTCCGTGTGGAGGGTGACAGTGGCAATGTCATAGAGTACGTAGTAGGCGGTGCAATTAAGCTTGAAGGTGAGGTCGTGGGGTTGAAGCAGCAACAGTGGTGGGGAAAATGAGATGTTGGAGGGGTTGATGAAGATGCGATCGAAGTAGACATGACAACAGGACGGGTCGGGGCGGGTTTGACTTTCCCGTCCCCACTCCCACAAAAAGCGAGGTGGGTTCGGGGTCGGGTTTATAGAAGGCGGGGATGAAAAAAATTAAACCCATCCCCATTCCCATCGGATTTTATTGGGTTTGGGAAAACCTGCAGAAAACCCATCTCATACTTTTTGAAAATTAACTTATTTTATATTTTTAAATAAATCATAGATTAAATTATTAATTATATTTTAATTTTAAGCAACATATAAAAATTAATAAAATATGAAGAACTTGAAAAAACATTTAAAAAATAAATTATATTTTTAGTTAAATATTTAATTTTAACTTTGTAATTTAATTATTATTATTATTATATATTTTTAGTTAAATGTACTTACTCGGTACCTAGAGGGGCATGTCTTGTGCTTGCGTTTGGGTTTTTAATAAAAAAACAAAAATTGCTTGGCAAAAACAAAAGTAATTTAATTGACGTATTTACCTTATACAAAAACAAATTTAATTTAATTGACGTATCGGGTTTTCTTTGTTTGTTTTTCTGTTTGTGTTTTTTTTTTTATGTATTCATCCAACACAAAAAAAATTAATTTATATTTTTAATAATTATAAAAAATAAATTGTGAAAAATAATTATATATTTAATAATTATTTATAATATATAGAATAATAAATTTACATATAAAATATATAATTATATAATTAATAATCATAAATGTATATAGCGGGACGGGAACAGGGAGTTACATATCCGACCCCGACCCCGACCCCGCTTTCTCAAGTTGGGGAAAACCCTGAACCCGACCCCCGGTCAAAGTGGGTTGTCCCCTTCAAAATCAAGGCGGAGTCGGATGGATACTCACGGGTTCAGTTTTTATTGTCATGCCTAGATCGAAGATGACGATTGTTTGGTGGGTGGGTGGGTGGGGAGGACAAACCGAGAAAAGGGACAAAGCTTACATTTGTGGCGATTTTTAACCATCAATATGTTTATATTACTAAATTTTAAGTGACATATGTGTACTCCATTCCCAATTTTAAATGGACGGAAGGACAAATTATAACATCTCAATCTTCTATTGTAGAAAGATCAATCGACTGTTTACTATAAATTTATTGGAATTAAGAAGTTGGTAATAGAAGTATTTGTCAAATTATCCTTATTTTGAGTGGGAATAAAAGTAGTAAATTGAATAAAAGGGAATTATTATAAAAAAAATTGCACTCGATTATATAAGAGTTTTCCGCCCACACTTCCTTACTTTTATTAGTATTAAGATAAGATAAAGATTCAAATATTTAAGATTTCTTAACTACTTAATACTTAAGTATCTCTGGGTTATGCTTTTATAATTATAGTACAATTTATAATCTAATGAAAAATAAATAAATTTTCATCAATGGGAGTCATGGGACTAATAACAAATTAGAATAAATATTAAAATTCAATTTCAAACACACAATAAATAAAATAAATAAATTCTAATAATTATGTAACAGATTACAATACATATAAGAATTTTAGTAAAAAAAAATAATGAAAAATAATTAGAATGAGAAGAATAATAGAATAAATGTTGATATTCAAATTCACATACATAATAAATGGAAATAATAAATTAAAATATATAACAAACTACATGATAAATTACAATAATATAAAAATTTTAGCTCAAAATGATGAAAAAATAATTGGAATGAAAATAATAATTGGTCAGAATAAATGTTAAAATTTAAATTCAAATATGCAATAAATGGAAACAAAATGGAAATATATAGCAAAATTTGTGACAAATTATAATAATATAAGAATTTAAGTTAAAAATAATGAGTAAAATAATTGAGACAAGAATAACAATAGGTCAAAATAAATGTGAAAATTCAATTTCAAATACATAATAAATTGAAACAATAAATGGAAAGATATAACATATTATATCACAAATTAATATCTCAGAGTAAGTGCCAAAAGTCAAATTCAAATACACAATAAATGGAAAGAATAAATTAAAAGATATAACATATATTATGTGATAGACTACAACATCTCAATCATTAATTATAGAAAATAAATTGACTATTTACCCCAAATTTATATAAATTAGGAAGTTGATAATAGAAATACCCTCAATAGAAAAATACTTTGAACAAAATAATAAATGGAAAGAATAAATTAAAAGATATAACATATTATGTGATAGACTATAACATTTCAATCACCAATTATAGAAAATAAATTGACTATTTATCCCAAATTAAATTAGGAAGGTTTTTTTTTTTTTTTGTTGACTGCATATAAATTAGGAAGTTGGTAATAGAAATACCCTTAATAGAAAAATACTTTGAACAAAATTACACTTAATTGTATAAGAATTTTTCGCGCAACATTATTCGTTACATATAGGTTTCTCTTTTTTCTATTTCTGTCTATCTATATGTCTAACATTATTCGTGCAACATGTGTTAATGGTAGTATTGTGATGACCAAATTTCAGATATCATAATAGCTAGGGACATGTATGCTTATTTATAAATAGTGTTTCAGAGGTGAATGAATGCTCAAACCACACAATAACATACCTGCAACTAGAAAGGTACATAACTACATAAAATACGAGAGCAAATAGTACTGTAGCTATGTCAAAACTATTATTGTCAGTGACAATCACAATGATGCTGATGGTCACAATGACAAGGGCAGCTTCAATTGACTATGCTGAAGCATCAACAAAAAGCATTTTGTTTTTTGAAGGTCAGAGGTCTGGCAAGTTGCCACCTTCTCAACGCATGAAATGGCGTAAAAACTCTGCACTTTGGGATGGCTCCGATATTCATGTAATTAAACTCTCTCTCTTTATGCATGTGTTTATATTTTCAATATCTAAAAATATTATTTAAAATTCATATTAACTGATTACTATATAGTTAAAATAGTGTATTATCTTTGTTCTTTGTTATTGTATATAATATTTTTGAAAAAAATTATTTGTATCTTCTTATAAGACTTTTTTTAAATTGTCTCTTGTAGTATTGTAGTAAAAAAAAATACTACAATAGACAATTTAAAAAAAAGTGTGCATTTGCTAATTGAAAAGTATGTTGTATTTCAAACTCAGATGGATATGGTAGGTGGATACTATGATGCTGGCGACAATGTGAAATTCAATTTTCCTATGGCATTCACAACGACCATGCTAGCTTGGAGTGTCTTAGAATTTGGAGATTTGATGGGTGCAGAGCTGAATAATGCATTGGAAGCAATTAGGTGGGGAACTGATTATTTCCTTAAAGCCACAAAATATCCTAATATGGTTGTGGCACAAGTTGGCAACCCTATTGCTGATCACAACTGTTGGGAGAGGCCAGAAGACATGGACACTCCTCGAACCTCATACTTTATCTCTCAAAAGAGGCCAGGTTCAGAACTCTCAGCTGAGATTGCAGCTGCACTTGCAGCATCTTCCATGGCATTTAGGAAAACTGATCCTCGCTATTCCAAGTGGCTTCTCAAGAGGGCTTTCAAGGTATAAATGTATTTGAATTTCATTTTAGAAATATGGGTTATGGACCTAATTTAATCCTACAAAACCGGTTTGTAAGGTGAGATTTGTCCCCCCCACTTATAATATACACTATTTTCACCATATCACTAGTTGATACGAAATCTCTATCATACCACCCGCAAATGTCCAGTATTGCAAATAACCCACTTTTTAAGATTTCACAGTACTCAATTGAACGTTTTTAATAACTTCTTTTGGTATTAAAAAAAGTGTTACATAATGTGTTGTTAGTATTTTTTATTTTCTAGAATATATTAAATATTAATTTTTTAGGTAATATTATACCGTCTAATATATAAATCTTCTTATTAGCTACTTTATATAAAAAAAAGATTAAATAAAAAAGTAAATATATTCAATATCGTAGAAATATAAAGCATGTTTAAAGAAAACAGAAGAATTAATGAAACGATGTTTTAGGAAGGTTTTAAATTACTATATATATATATATATATATATATATATATATATATATATATATATATATATATATTTTGCTATTTTCTTTTCCAAATATTTTGCTGCTAATTAATGTTTATGTCTCTATTTGACATTTAGGTTTTTGACTTTGCAAATAAATATCGTGGATCTTATAATAACAGCGTAGGTGCGGGAGCATGCCCCTTCTACTGCGATTATAATGGCTACATGGTAAGATTTTCATTCTCACAGTATTCATAATTTTTGCACCAAAAATCAAGAAATTATTATTATTATTGTTATTATTATTATTATTATTATTAATACAAAAAATTCAGGATGAGTTGATTTGGGGAGCGGCATGGTTATATAAAGCCACTAATGTGGTCTATTATCGGGATTTTGTAAAAGCAAACATTCAATCCATGGGCAATATTGATGAATTTGGATGGGACTCCAAGCATGCTGGCATAAATGTGCTTGTTTCACAGGTTACTCATCTTTTATTTTCTCTTCAATTTTGTTCTTTCATAACTTAAATATGTTTTTAATTTTATAAACATGTAAGTTTTGATTTTGATTTAAAAAAAATTGTTAATTTTGATTTTAATAAATTTAAAAATTTTGAAAAATAACATGTCTTGAGATATACTATTACATCACCATTAAATAGTACAGTAATAAAAATTATTTTAAAAAAAATTATGAAAATTAAAGACAATATTCTTTTTAAAAATATTTATAAAAATTAAAAATATATTTAACTCTTAATTTATTTACACCTTTTCAAGTACATATTTATACACCTACTTGTGATGTAATTTGACTTGCACTATATTTAGGTAAACTCTAATTAAACAAACATATTTTCAACCACACTTTATTTTTTCATATTTGATGCAAAACAATCTTTCTAGTAAATCAAATTGGTAGCTAATAGTCTTCTTCAAATCTCATTTAATCTTTCCAATCTTGGCAGTGGGCGATGGCTGATCCATCCAGCGCATATCTTTTCATTCCTAATGCAGATAATTTTATATGCTCTTTGTCTTTGTTGCCGACTTCGCCTACAAAATCAGTCTCGTACTCTAAAGGTGTAATTCAATTAAAAACTTAGCAATTAATGCTTATAATTTTAATAAAAAAAAATATACTGCTTGTACTTACTTCACATATATTTTGGGACTAATTCAATCCAAAAAAAAACCGAGTGGTGATTAGGTGGGCTTCTATTCAAACCTGGAGGAAGTAACCTACAACACACAACAGCTTTGTCATTTCTTTTAGTTGTTTATGCACGCTACATGCATGCTGCGAAGAAAGACATACATTGTGGGAATTATGAAGTTGCCGACCCAGCCAAGCTCATAAATCTTGCTAAAAGTCAGGTATATATACAATTGCATTGCAGTAGTGTAATTTTTTTATTATCATGTTATTGGTACGGGGTATTTACCAGTTTTGTCGATGACTAATTTCTGTCGGGAAATCTGACTGGTCACTTTTGGTAAGGTCTCCCCCTTTCAATGACTTTTTTTCATCCACAAAACTTCCGAGACCTTATTTAAAATGACCGAGTCCAGTATCACTCAAATCAACAACTTGTTGGTATTGCAACAGTGTAATTGATCGTCAATAAACTTTTTTTTTTTATATATATATTTCTGTGTTTGAAGAGTAATCAATTCAAGTACAAGCATATGTGTGTTTTTTTGGAATGATGGGTTTTGTGAATTGTATATGATTGTAGGTGGATTACATACTAGGAAACAACCCACTAGGAATGTCATACATGGTGGGGTATGGGGACAAGTTTCCTCAGAAGATACACCATCGTGGTTCAACCTTACCATCTACGGATATGCATCCACAACGCCTTTGGTGTCATGATGGAGTCCCATATTTCGAAACAGAAAAGCCCAATCTTAACATCCTCACAGGGGCTGTGGTTGGAGGACCTGCAGAAGATGATTCTTTTCAGGATTCGCGCTATAATCCTGGCCAATCAGAGCCAACCACATACATCAATGCTCCTTTTGTTGGCGTTTTGGCTTACTTCAACAAACCTACTATTACTTAGTTTTACCCAAATGTAATCACGAATTATCAATCACTTTTAAATTGTATGCAGTGTGCCCCGTGGGCCTTATGTAAAATTTATATTTGAAGTTTAATTTAATATAATTTGTCAAATTTTATTATTTTTTTATTGACTACAAAATTATTGATCAAAGTTTTATAATTAAATATTTTTAACATTTTGTTATTAATATATAAATGGACAAAATCATTCAATTTATCTTTTAATATAGATAATATCAAATAAGATCTGAGTTTTAATTTTAAAAAACTAATTTCAACAATAATAGTAATTACATTATTAATAATATTTTAGAAATAATGCATATATTTGAAAAAAAAATACAATTTTTTAAATAATTAATAGACTTAAATTCATTTTTAGTCCCTATAGTTCATAAATGTGTAATTTTGATCCCTTTAAAATTTTCATTGCAATTTTGGTCTTTCATGTTTTTAAAATTAAGCAACTTTGGTCACACAGTTAACTTTCCATCCAGAATCTAACGAAAAATGCTAACATGTGTGTTTGATGTTAGATAGCTCTTATCCATGTAAGAGTGAAATACACATAGTATGACACATGTTTATTTATTTATTTTTAAAGTATTTTCTTATTCCAACTGTATTTATTTTTAGGGTTTAAGATGGTATTTGGGGTAGAAATTACCCTTTCGACATTCTATGATGTTCTCAGACGTTCTCCTCAAGCTACAACAAAAGGCTTATATGGGA
The DNA here is from genome assembly GCA_026413185.1 of Pueraria montana var. lobata. NCBI lineage: Eukaryota > Viridiplantae > Streptophyta > Magnoliopsida > Fabales > Fabaceae > Pueraria > Pueraria montana. The sequence continues at coordinate 19,291,050 of CM048648.1, read as the reverse complement.
GAGGCCATCGAGATGTCCAATTGTTCTTCTCTTGTAGAAGTATTTTACCTCGAAGAATTTCAAAGAACCAAATGCTTGCATGAGATGTCCGGTGGACCTTCAAATGAATGCATGAGATCTTATTTGGATAAAAGAATTTCACTTCTTATTTTTTAATTACAAATTAAAATTCATTAAAATAATTTTATATGTAATTTTTAATATTTTGATTTTCCAACGTGGATAAGTAACAACTAGTTGGCATCAAACGCCAGTATTTTTGGTTAGATTCTGGATAGAAAATTAACGGTGGACCGAAATTGCTTAATTTTAGAAATATAGAGAACCAAAATTGCAATAAAAATTTTAAAGGGACCAAAATTGCACATTTGTGAAATTATAGGAACAAAAAGTAGATTTAAGCTTAATTAATATTTAGTGAAATATGAGTTTCGTTTGTCTATACTTCTTGCAATATCTTTATTTTTAAAAATAAATAAAGACTTCCAATATTATTAATACTTAGTAAAACTTAAAATAAGCTTCATGCTTGTCAAGCATGAACTTATTTGGAAATATATATTATTAACTTTATTTGAAAGTATTAATATATCTAACTTTTTCTGTCATCTTTTGATTTCGTAATATATGTTGCTAATATTAATATTAAATGATAAAATAGATTTATGTATTACATAATAATTTATTTTCTAATTTATATCCTTAATTATTAATTAATATAAATTATTAGGGTTCCAATTTAAATATATATTTATAAAATTATTAGTTTTAACATATATCTAACTTTTCATAGTATTATATTACTACTATTTAACGTTAGTATACTATTTAACGTTAATGCAATCTAATTTAATATAATATTGAAAAATTGTCTTATATATATATATATATATATATATATATAATATAATATAAATAATTCTAAAAATATGTTTTAAAGCGACTCATTTTTTTCAATATGTTTTAATATATAATATATAATATAATATTAAAGCGACTCATTTAAAATAATAAATTCAATATAAGTATTAATATAATATTTAATATTATTATTATAGTATTTATTAATATAATATTTACGTAGTATCTAACTTTTACTCTCATCTGTTGGTTTTAATATATATATATATATAATTTTAAAATAATTAATTTCTATTTAATAATATATTTTATATATAGAAATTATGATGAAAAGTCATACGTTTAATAAATTTACATTTTAATTATTAAATTTAATAAATATATTATATTTAATAAATACAATAATTAATATATATATATATATATATAATATAAATATTTCGTAAAATATGTTTTAAAGCGACTCATTTTTTTCAATATGTTTTAATATATAATATATAATATAATATTAAAGCGAGTCATTTAAAATAATAAATTCAATATAAGTATTAATATAATATTTAATAATATTATTATAGTATTTATTAATATAATGTTTACGTAGTATCTAACTTTTACTCTCATCTGTTGGTTTTAATATATATATATATAATTTTAAAATAATTAATTTCTATTTAATAATATATTTTATATATAGAAATTATGATGAAAAGTCATACATTTAACAAATTTACATTTTAATTATTAAATTTAATAAATATATTATATTTAATAAATACAATAATTAATATAGTTATCCAAAAAATACATTTATTAATACTATTTAAATAAAAATATTTATTTATATAATTTTAAAAAATATTATATTAATAATATTAAGTGTTATATTAATATCTATGTATCAAATGGTCTAACTCAGTTGGTTGAACATGATGCCTGAGTTGTTGTAAACTTTAGTACTTGTCTTTGATTTTTACGAATAAAAAATATTAATATCTATGTAATTTTTTTGAATGAATTAATATCTATGTAACAACTATAATTAATGTGGACAATTTAATTGTATGTTTTTTAATTGTAGTTAAATCCATTAAATTTGATTAGATTCAACGGTTTTGATCAATGACTATAATATGTTCAAGTCTCTTTTACTTATATAGATTGATTGATAGATATAGATATATAGACATATAGATTAGAGACTAAGACCGGTCAAAAAAATGTTAAGGCCTAAGATTGGTTAAAAAAAGATTGAAGGATTAAAAGTAAATTTTGTGAAAAAAAAATGAGAGGCTAAAAGCACGATTTACCAAAAAAAATTACACATGAATGCTACGTCAAACTAGTTGATGACGTGGTCGCTAATGTGATTGCCATGTTACCACTTAATGGTGATATTTGACGGCAGAGATAAAAAATGTTAATGGAAAAATTATTTAGGAACTAAAATTAGTCAAAATTTTGATTAAGGACTACAAGCAAAAATCCAAAAAGTTTAGGAACCAAAAATATATTAAATCCTATATATATATATATATATATATATTATAATTTAAAATAATTCATAGCAATATATTCAAAATAATAATCATGAATAGAAATTTAAAAATAAATTATTATAATATAAGTTTATCATCTTTTATACATTACCTTAATATAGATTTGACTTTTCTATTTTAAAATAGTTTTTATAAAATATTTTTAAATAATAATGAAAATAATAAAATGTTTGATGTAATTTTATTATATAAGTTTGGATAATAAAATTTGTAATAATAACTTTATATGTAATATTTTTTTTTAATATTCTTAGATTTGTAATTTTTTTTGGTGTATAATGATTATAATGAACTTTAAATTTAGGTCCTTATATAAATTATTTAAACTCTCTGCCACTAAATCCACTTAGTAGGTTCAAATTGACATATATAGACTAGTATGGAAAATTATATATTTAATAAACATATATTATATTTATTTATTTATATAATTATAAAATACAATAACTAATACAATAAAAGAGAAAATATAATATTTTTAAATACCATTAAAGCTTAGTTATGTATATTTAATAAATATTATAATTAATACTATATAAAAAAATTACTTATATATACATATCATATTAATAACATTAAATATTATATGAATTAATATTTATTCACGAGTTTAATTCACACACACGCATAGACATGTATACACATACACCTACGCACGCGTGCACATACATATTTTACCGGAGGGTTTACAACAATCACGCATTCTGCTCAACCAACTGAGCTAGACCTTCTTAATACACTCGCACATACATATGTTGACAATATAATACATTATTATTTAATCATATACAGTATTTACCTATATATTAAAATTATTTACTTTTGTATTAATTCAATTAAAATTCAGGAATGATTTTTAATCAATTGACTCACAGTTAAAGAAAAATAATTTCATATATATATATATATATATATATTTTGATAAAGACAGATAAATAATTACACGGATGATCCTAAAACATTGTTAAAGGAAGAAAAAATAAAATAAAAAATATTTACTAATAGTATATTAGAAACATAAAATTTCCTTGATATACTTTTTAATTTGTTAAAATACATTACTATTAATTGTTGTTTAACTAGCAAAATCCTTATAACATTAACATTCACTATTATCACATATACTACCAACTCTCACAATTAAAGAGGCACACACAACTCAGCACAAAATTGTAGTACTAATAATTATATATATTTACTATTAGTAACTATTAATACAAAAGGTGTCGGAAAACGTGAATTGCGGAGAGTCTTAATTTGGGGTTAAGTGTTTATGCAACGCATGCGTGACACCCATACGGTTGCCTCTCGTGTCTCCATTTCGATCCCAATTCCATGATCTCTTCCTCCCCCACCTTTGACATCAACAATTAAGGCTTCAATTTTCATGCTCAAACAATCCTTCTCTTCAATTTCATGAGCCATGATTTTCAAGCCATAAAGTTGTATGTAAGGTGCCAATAAGGTGCATAATAACATACCCTTTCCAATGTTTAATGTTTCTATGTCTATGTATATTTCATTTCATGTTATGTTATACAATTCATTCAATTAATTTTCTTGTTAATGCATATGCACGTTGAATCAATGGCTTATAGGGTCAAGGGATTGAATTGGACATCTTGGCCCTGCAATTGTTCGGATTATCAGAAGATATTTTTTGGGGTATCATTTGTATGATCGTGACAAATGGGGGCCTCTTCTGACAACATAACTGGGTTCGTTCTGGCTGTCTCTTCCAGCATTTTCATTGGCTCCAGCTTTATAATAAAAAAAATGGGGCTAAAAAAGGCTGGTACCACAGGGAAAAGAGCAGGTTCATGTTTCCTCTCATGTGTTTTTCTTTTATTTTTGTTTCTGCCCTGATAAGTGTTGAATTATCATTTCTTTAATCATTGATATATATAAATATTTATTTTGTTTTAATTTGATCAGGCGCGGGAGGGTATTCGTACCTATATGAACCTTGTTGGTGGTTTGGAATGATCTCTAGTAAGTATTTTTAGTTTTTTTTTATAATTATTTTGGTGCTGCATTTACTGAATTATGATATATCATGTAGCATTTTTACCTGCAAAACACATTTGACAAGGTCTAATACATAAGCTACCTATTCTAATACAAAAAAAAAAAAAAATGTATTGCATGTTTGATCTAATTCATCTTTAATTGTCTGTTTGTATTTATTGTATTACTTCATGATATATTTCATTTTGGGCCTTTTTCTTAACCACGTGTGCATTTAGGTCATGTAGCTTAAGATATCAAGGTTTGGGTGTCTAGGTAGGTAATGCCTAGCCACCTTTATTATTAATTTTTCAGGTTAAGGCTGTATGTTTTAGCTTGAAGCAAAGGAATAAGATGCTTGAACTTTTTAAAGTTTTTCAATTGAAAAGGTGTCTCATTTGTTGTCTTTATCTCTATCAGCTGATTTGACATTTTACAATTAAGGGTATAAAGGAGGGTGCAAAAAGATAAAGTAATGTAGAATAATTTCCATCACATTTCAAGTCTAGTGGACTACCAAAAATTCTTGAACCCTATCGATTTTAAGTTTAATTTTTTATTACTTTTAAGTTCCAAATACTTAGAGAGTTACGGTTAGTAAGTTTAAATCTTGGAAACAATCTTTCTCTTTGTAGTTGTAAAGCTATGGATGTTCTTATTTGGACATCTTGTTTAGACTACTATATTTAGGTTCTTAATTTCCTAACACAAATATTGGTAGGAATTGATTGAAATATCCCTATCCTCCCCAAACACCATTGGGTAGGAGCCTAGCCCATTAGGTCCTGTCTCTCTTCACTTTTAAGTTCTAAGACACAAACTTTGTTTTTGGACAATCAATTTATTTTAGTGAAATTCATTAAACTTTTAATGGGGCATCAATAGGTTTTGGATTTGCAATTGTTATTTTGATTCAAAACACTAAGATTTAACCCACAAAACACATACACACAAAGATTTGAACATTTTTCTTTATAAATAAAGAAATTAAAGAATATTTATTTTTCTTCTTGTTGGTAATAAGAACTAAAGGGAAACAGTGAGCAATTTTAAAGATAAAAGTCTTAATGTATTGAATCAAGGTATTGCTAATGTTGTAATGGGACTTTAACAATGTTTCGTTTGACTTTGGATTTAAATGTCTTATATTTGTACACCAAAAAAAGTGTCTTATATCTAGAAGGAAACAAGAAAAATTATTTTATTGAACTAGTGCTCTACCACGATGTCCAATGAATCATCATAAAGAGATACGGAATAGCTTTTACCTAACGACATAATCAAAATTTGGCACATGATATTGCCAAATGCGTCCTAGTGATGCTGTTTAACTGAAAGTAGGTCAAGATATCTCTTTGAGGATGCAATTTTTGTTCGTGTCATAAATAATAAATGTTGACTCTATTTTGTATTTGTTATTTCATATGATGATAGTGAAACGTTCTTAATTGGGAAAAAAATGTTGACATCTCTTGTACATCAAAGGAGTTGTATTGAGAGTTACGAATAAAAACAATTAGCAAAGTAGGTGGACTTGGCTGTGAGTTTTCATATTTGACAAGCTTTGAAAGTTCAAAATTGGGATGGCTTTTATCATAAACTATCTTATGAAAAATTCATTCCCATATTAGTTAGTTGCCTCTTTTATGAAAGAAATAAGCTTTTAATCTATGTAAACCTTAAGTAATGATAAGTACGTAACACTGCCCCTGTTTACTATCGAAAGCAAGAGGAAAAAGGGAAAAGTGTAATTGTCACAAGTTGAAGTTTCAACGTCATACAAGGATTGTCTTTTAAGTCATAATCACAAGCAAAATGCCTTGGCAAGGATCAATGCTGTGCTACATATATATAAATTTCATAGAGCAAAATTTCCATTATAACTCTTAGTACTCTATAACTATAAATAATTTATTTGCTAATGTTTAATCTTATGAAAATTTTATCAACAACTAATTCTATATGTATGCTTAAATTTTTGTAGTGATTGTTGGGGAAATAGCCAATTTTGCAGCTTATGCATTTGCTCCTGCACTACTTGTAACTCCTTTGGGAGCTTTAAGTATCATTTTCAGGTAAGGAACATGGTATTCTTCATAGCATTAATCATTAGGATGTTTCTGCTTCGTTTGACACAAATGTGGATGCACATCTTCATCCATCAAATTTTAATTTGGATGCTGCTTGCATTTTATAAATAGTTACAAACTAATATCATGATGCAGTGCAGTACTAGCTCACTTTATCTTAAAAGAGAGATTGCACATATTTGGTGTGCTTGGATGTGCTCTCTGTATGGTGGGATCTACAACTATTGTGTTGCATGCTCCCCATGAAAGAGACATTCACTCTGTTAAGGAAGTGTGGCAACTTGCTACAGAACCAGGTAATTTTTAATCCCTGATTGCTTGGTTTCAACATTTTTTACCATTGAATCTTGTAAAAAATCAAAGTAGGAGCATACAAGATGAGTGAGATGCATTAAGATCTTAATGGATTCAAGGTATTCATTTATGGTTAATTAAGCTGACATTGAGTTCTTTTCTTCAACAACAGGCTTTCTAATCTACGGTTGTATAGTTGTGGTTGTGGTCACCATCCTTATTTTCTATTATGCTCCACGATATGGGCAATCCTATCTGGTTATATATGTTGGAATATGCTCTCTCACAGGCTCAATTACGGTATATCAAATATGTGTTCAATGCTCGTATGTGTCATGGTGACCATAATAAACCTATCCTCTATAAACTTAATGTTGCTCTTGTTGCATAGGTCATGGGTGTGAAAGCAGTGTCAATAGCTTTGAAGCTAACATTTGAAGGCAAAAACCAATTCATTTACTTTCAGACCTGGTTCTTTACAATTATTGTGATAGGATGTTGTCTTTTGCAGATTAACTACTTGAACAAGGTAAACTTTTACTTACATATATTAGTACATGTACCGTTGGCTGTCAATGTAATATGTCTTCCAAAGTACAACTTAAAATAATTATGTCAAAGTTAAATATATTTTCTAAAACTTTTTATTGGTGATTGGAGTGTTGAAAGCATTATTTTGATTTTTCTATGACATTTAGCATTTGAGACTTGACGATTAGGTGGTAATTTGTAATGCTTAAGAAACTTAACTATGCTTTTGTATGCTTTTTGGCTTCTATCATTTGCTAAATTACCATGTTTGTATTTTTAATCTAGTATACGCTTAACAAAAGGTTTTGTATTGTTTTTCTTAATTGGCATTGAACTATTTCATCTCTTTCCATTTTCAGTTAAAGACGAATAATATTTAACATGCAATATTTTAGAAATGTCATGCCATATTTTTTACATTAGAGATTTCCAACTGACTTCATTTTAGCATTCTCTTTAGACTTTCTTTAATAATTAAAATCAATAATGCTAGAATCCTTGAAATAAGTGTACAATATGCTTGTCAATTATATTGTATGCTATTTATTTATTTTGGAAACGTGTTTCAGGCTTTGGACACCTTTAACACTGCAGTTGTATCACCAATTTACTATGTGATGTTTACATCATTCACCATCTTTGCCAGCATAATCATGTTTAAGGTAACTAATTGCCTTCTGTGGTTCTTATATTTTATATTTTTCTTTTTTTCTTTTTGTTTAAAATGTTCTTGGTGATGCTACTAAATTCTGAAATCATAGAGTAGTTTAAAGCAATAACAACAACAAAAGTGTGTTTCCACTAGGTGGAATAAGCTACATGAATCAAAAGATACTGTTGTGCTTTGTAAAAAAACCAATTCTTCCAAAAGGCTATTTAGGATCTAAATCATTTTTAATATTTTCACTTGGAGTTTTTATTAGTTTTAGGGTTTAGGGATATAACATTTACGATGATATGTTAGTGATTACCTCGAAGATGCTTTAGTATGGTTATTACTTATTACAAATTTATAATGGGCAATGAGATCACTAGAGAAATCATTACAGTACATTCTAGAGGACTAATGACAAGAATAGAAAAATGGGTAATGAGATTCTGCCAAGGTTACACTGCATGATTAACATCTACGATTGATCAATTTATCTATATTGCTATATATTGTCATGTTAGACTCATCTGCATTTTCTTAGTCTTAAATTATATCTCCATCGGTAGTTTGCAAATGGATTGCAAGTCATTATCTGCTTTTTTTTATTTGCTACAGGAATGGGACACACAAGATGCATCACAAATTGCTACTGAGGTTTGTGGCTTTGTCACAATTTTATCTGGGACCTTTCTTCTTCACAAAACCAAAGATATGGGAAATAGACCCATAGAGCCCCCTGTTTTTATAACTCCAGAACATGCTAATAGTCACTCAGGGGCTTAATAGCCATGTCTTTTTTAACTCTGGCCTGGACAACAATGGTATTTCACCAATGTTCCCAAGCTAAGCAGACAGTTTTCAAAATCCAATGAAGATTTAAGCTATGGTATTTCAAGGAGAAGAAGGACAGTGAATGAGTGGTATTGGCTGGTTCTACCAAGCTTGTAATGTCAGAAAAGGCAAAATAGAAAATATGAAGCGTCAAAGATTACAAGAAGCATTTCAGACAATATTAGAGAATAATGCCACAATTTAGTTTCTTGTAATCTTTTTCTTTTGATTTTCCCTTTAACAATTTCTATGAGCAGATGATTTTTATGCGGAATTGTGAATAGCTAATAGCCTAATACTCTAAAGTTAGTCTTCGTTAATACCAGATCCCGATCCTTGGAATCCATTTGAAGGTCCTATTATGGTCTTCATATACTTCAATGTTGTCCTGATTCATGAGTAAAGGAAAAAAAAATTGAAATATTCATTTGGCTGAGTGTACATCTATATTAATATCTTTAAATAAGGATAAAGTCAATTTTTCTTAAGAATTTATTTTCTAGCTAGGCCAAATGTTATGATCCAAGAGTGAAATAGAAACTTAGAAAATAATAGAAAATTAATACCGAGTTAGATAATTTGTTACTCAATTTTATTATGCTATGATGCAGTTATGTATGTTTATAGCAAGATCATATACTAATTGAATCTGAGCTGACATAACATAGTAATTGACAGTTGTCAGATAATTAAAAATTCACAAACTCGAGTACTTCCCAAAACTTTGGTAAGAATGTCCACAATCTGATTATGGGCTAGTATATGACAAAGACGCAGATCTTTCTTGAGCACCCTTTCTAAGACAAAGAAGAGATTCAACTCCATATGCTTAGTTTGAGAGTGAAGTACAGGATTATGAGCCAAGGACACTATGCTAAGATTGTCGCGCTAAACAACAGAGGTTGTCATAGGAAGCTGAAGTTCATGCAGAAGACACTGTATCCATAGAATTTCTATTATGGTGTTGGCCAGATTTCAATATTGAGCCTGTACGTTTGAGCAAGCAACAAAAGGCTGTTTCTTTGACCACCAAGGAACCATGTTTGGGCCAAAACAAATGTAGGACGCAAAGATGTGGAACGATGATCATCTTAGGTCTGAAGCGCAATCTGCATGATAAAATCCACAAACGATCAGTTGAGTGGGACTTGAAGCAAGTTGCAATAGTAGCCCATGTTGAAGGTCCATAGGAGATACTGAAAAATACGTTTGACCACTTTCCAACTATCTTCTAGTGGTTGAGAGAGAAATTGACATATTTTGTTCACACTATAGCTAATTTCACCAACGATGGACCTATAGAGGTGAGGGTTTTGGAGAAAATCAGGTCCAAATTGGGAGAGTTTGCACTTTGCAGCCTCTAGGCATAGGGGTGAAGATACCTTTAGCTGAGGACATATTAGCTTTGGCCAAAATGTCTCTAATAGAATCATTTTTGAGATAAATGACTTCCATACCCAAGAAGTAGTCCAAAGTACCCCAGTGTTTGAGTGCAAATATGGAGCTTACTAGCTTAGTTTGGTTATATACTGTTGAATCAGATAAGGAGAATTTCCAGTAATTAAAATATCATCAGCATACACTAGATGTAGATGCAATGTTGGGGAAGTGGTTAGTATAAAAAAAAAAGATGGATCACACTTGCATGAGTTGAATCTAGTCCTAGTAATTTAGAAGCAAAGTTAGCAAACCTTTCAAACCACGCCCCGGGTGCATGTTTCAGTCTTCTAATGCCTTATGTAGCTTGCATACAAGCGATTTGTCAGCTGTCTCAAAGCCCAGTGCCTGAGCCCTATAGACTTCTTCATAAAGAAATCCATTTAGGAATGCATCATCAAGTTGTTGAATTGTCCACTTATCAGTGACAACAAGAGTGACCATGATGTTAATCATGGCAAGATTGACAACAGTTGAGAATGTTTCAGTGTGGTCAAAACTATACTGTTAGTGGAAGCCTTTTGCAACAAGATGGGGCCTTGTACTTGTTAACTGACCCAATAGGGTTGTCTTTGACTTGAAAGATGCATTTACAACCTACAACTTGTCAGTGAGGTTGAAGAGGAACCAGGGACCAAGTCTTATTAGCAGTAAGTGTAGTATATTCATCCTACATAGCCTGTTTGATTGAAGAAGGTTTAATGTGAGTGGTTAACCGAGTGGAAACAATCTTGGGCTTGTGAATGCCTTACTTAGACCTTCTCTGCATAGGATGAATTTTTTGAGCCCGAACAGGAGGAGGAGGATTAGCAACACATCTGAGAAAGTAGAATAAGATGAAGGCATATAAAGAGATGATGATGTATCTTGAGATAAAAGGGGTATTGTATGTGAAGGAAGAAAAACGAGGGTGAGATGAAGTGCTGAGAAGATTGCATGATGGGAGAGGTGGAGAGAATGAGTATGATGGGGAGGTGGAAGTGGAAAAAAAGATCTGATAGGAAAATTTAGATTCGCTGAATATTACATCTTTTGATATGTAGATTTTGCAATCAACAGAGAGACACTTATAGCCTTTACGTTGTGTAAAATACCCCAGAAAAATGCATTTAGTAGAGTGAAAAGATGATATATGTGCATTATAGGGCCTCATGAATGGATAACATGCACAACCTAAGACCCTAACTAAAATGATAGTCTGGAGCAGATTTGAATAACACTGTATGGTATTGCATTGTTAATTTAGGAAAAAGGAAGAGGATCACTACGCAAGCCTCTTGTAACTGCTAACAGTATGCTTGGATTTATGTTCTGAGGTCCCAAACGTATGTTCATAAGAGAAAAATATATTTTCATACAAATCTAATTAATGGTTCATTTCATAAAAATATAAGAAAAATATTGGTTCATTTCATACACTAAGAGAATATGAAATTATATCTAATTAAATTAATAACAACAAATCTAATCTGTCAATTCAGAAAATAACTCTACTGATTTAACCAAATATTTAATTAGTCAAGGGCCAGTCCATACATCTCAGAAAATAACTCTACTAATTCCCACCTTGGATAAATGTTATACATTGGGGTGAAGTAGTTAACAATTGTAAGGTCAATAATGCAAAGTGTTGTCCATACATTTTGTGTCAACTAAGATTTAGTTCTTTAAGTAATCAAGGTAGGAACTACATTTTCTTAGCTCCTATGTGTTTACTTATTACTTCTCATACCCTTCTGTATAATTTTCTCTCTCACACAGATAACTCACGATACACACAAGGAAAACTTCAAGCCAAAGCGAACTAAGTTAATTGGCACAACTCTCTTTACACAGTTTAGCCATAAACCAGATTCACACTGTTCTACAGTTCAATTTATAATCTTTCAATGAAGATGAAATTGGACAGAAGCTATTCACTTTGCAACTGCGTGGATCAATTTTGTGTAAGCTTAATTGCATTAATAATAATATGACATGTTCTTTACAAAAAGAAGCATGTGAGGAAGGCAGGGAAAAAAGAAAAGGATAAAGAATACATTTTTCAGACTGAACATGAAAGAATAAATAAGGAAGAGAAGGATTTGTGGTCTTGCACAATATATATGATTAGACAGTGACACTGCGGAGCACAACAGTCTCAACAGTGAGTCCAGGGCCAAAACCAAATAGCACACCCCATTCAAGGCCTTCACCAGTTGTGCCAAGTCCATTTTCTATTGACTTCTTCCTCATTTGGTCCAAGATGAATAGCACACATGCACTTGACATGTTACCGTACTCACTGAGCACATGTCTAGTAGCTTCCATTTTTTCAGGCTTCAAGCCTAACTTAGCCTCAACTTGGTCCAAAATTGCCGGTCCACCAGGATGTGCAATCCAGAAGATAGAGTTGTAATCGGAGATTCCCAAGGGTTGGAAGGCTTCAACCAAGGCCTTTTCAATATTCTTAGAGATGAGTCCAGGAACATCCTTGAGGAGATGGAAAGTGAGTCCAACTTCGCGAAGGTGGCCATCAATAGCCCCTTCACTGTCTGGAAGGATTGTTTGGGCAGTCCAGACAAGCTCAAACAAAGGGTTTTCAACCGGCAGAGGGTCTGATCCAACAATGACAGCAGCTGCACCATCTCCAAACAAGGCTTGACCAACAAGGCTATCAAGATGGGTGTCAGTTGGACCACGGAAAGTGACTGCAGTGATCTCAGAACAAACGACAAGGACGCGAGCACCCTTGTTGTTTTCGGCGAGGTCTTTGGCCAAACGAAGGACGGTGCCACCAGCAAAGCAGCCTTGTTGGTACATCATGTAACGCTTGACGGAGGGACGAAGTCCTAGTAGTTTAGTGAGCTGATAATCAGCACCAGGCATGTCGACACCACTAGTGGTGCAAAAGATGAGATGGGTAATCTTGGACTTGGGTTGACCCCATTCCTTGATTGCCTTTGTTGCAGCCTCTTTTCCCAACTTTGGTACCTCCACAACCACCATGTCTTGCCTTGCATCCAATGAAGGTGCCATATAAGCACAAACACTTGGATTCTCTTTCAGGATCTCTTCATTTAAGTACATGTATCGCTTCTTAATCATTGACTTATCACCTGTTCCAAATAATAATAAATTAAATTTCATTAGTATTATTAATCAAATCAAATCAAAGGTATATATTGAAAATAAACAATAATACATATTATATAAAAGCTACAGCAAGTGAAGATATATATAATGAAATGAATATATATAGGCCTAGGAGAGAGATATCTTACACATGCGCTTGAACTTTTCTTTGAGTTCGGTCTTGTGCTCACTGTTAGTGATGCGAAAATAATAATCAGGGTAGGTACTCTGGTCCACGCAGTTGGGAGGAGTGGCGGTGCCAATAGCCATGACGGTGGCAGGGCCTTCAGCACGTTGTGCCTTACGGATCTCTTCAACACTCACCATCTTAATTTTCCGAATCAACTGATTAAGCTAGTTTGCAGCAAAGAATGAAACTTAAGGAGTAGCTAGCTACAAAAGAAAAGGCTATGATGAAGGGAATGGATGTTGCAAAGTGGCTTGGAAGGGTGGATATATATACGCATAGATAGACAGTTGAAGTGGGTAGGTGCGTAGATGCAGTGCATGCTTCCTCTGACTGCCCTTGTGGTGCACCGCATGTCTAAGTAGACTGTTGACTCTTCCCTTATAGTTATACCTACCCATATTTTTTTTTCTTTCCTATTGAGTTAGCAAATAACTGTTTTTTTTTTTCTTTACAATTGCTTCTTGTAATCTTGAAATTAATTTTTTAGTTCTGTTTTTGAAAGAGTTTTTAGAAAAATAATTATTTACTATCATGTGCTGATGTGAATGAAAGGGATTCAGATCCCCTGGAAAAAATTAGTTTTGAGTTCATGCGTATGCAATAAAAATGTCACGAGGGATTTATATGTTTTAATACTCTGTGTGTATGATTAGTCTCATTTATCATCTGGGAAACATTCCCAAAAAAAATTATTTTAAATAAAACTATTTTCAAACATGAGGTTCATTTGCAAATTAGACATCCTCTCCATTATTCGTAGAAATGGATATCTATCTTTTTCACCTCCATAAATCAAGTGGTGCTTAAAAATTTCAAAGACTAAAATTCAATTCTCGTAAGGAGCTGAATGCATTGGTTTGGGGAGAAATTCTTTGATGGTCCTGGATCATAATGGTTCTTATTTCCTACAAATTTTTATGTTATATATTTAAGTGTTATTAATTACTTCTTGTAAATTAATAATTTTGAATATATGTTATATAAACATTGGTTGAGACCATAGAAACTTGGTGGTCCTGAACTACAACTGCTTAGTAATTTCTTTGGTTTGGGAGAGAGGGATTGGAGTGAATTACAAATAATATTGATTTTCCCTTTAACAATTTCTATGAGCAAATGATTTTTATGTGGAATTGTGAATAGCTAATACTCTAAAGTTAGTCTTCATTAATATGAGATCAGGATCCTTGGAATCCATTTGAAGGTTGTTAGGAATCTCTTTTCAGAGTAAGAAAAACAATTCTCACACAGAACTGGTTATGGAGGAAAAGAATTAAAGAGACGATTTATTGCTAAGAATGGTAAAGAATAGTACAGAACAGAATAAAGGAGCCCTCTCCTTTCACACTGGAATATACCCAGTCAATACTCACTTATTACAAAACATGCCACTATTACACTTTAGAAATCCTATTTAAAGGCCCTTTCCTAACCGACTGTGTAACTATCTATTAGCTGTACTCTAACTAACTAATCAGACATATTATTCCCCTTTTTAAACTTCTTTCTATAGTAGACCTGCAAGGTTCTCTTAGCCCCTGTTTGTGGCTCTTGCTCATTCCTAACAAAGGTCCTATTATGGTCTTCATATCCTTCAATGTTGTCTTGATTCACGAGTAAAGGAAAAAAAAAATATTCATTTGGCTTTGTGTACATATATATTAAGATCTTTAAAAAGGATGAAGTCAATTTTCTTAAGAATTTCTTTTCTAGCTATGCCAAATGTAATAAGATTCAAGAGTGAAATAGAAACTTAGAAAATATATGATAGAAAATTAATATTGAGTTAGATAATTTGTTACTCAATTTCATTATGCTATGATGCAGTTATGTATGTTTATAGCAAGATCATATACTGATTGAATCTGAGCTGACATAACATAGTAATTGACAGTTGTCAGATAATTAACTATAGCAACTATCATATAAAGAGTTGAAAATTCTTAAGACACTAGAAAGTTCTTTACTCTAACATTGTCCCCTCAAACTCAAGGGGGTTGACCTAAAGAAAAAGGATCAACCACTCTAAGTTTGGTGTGCTATTCGCAAAATTGAGTACTTTCCAAAGCTTTGGTAAGAATGTCCACAATCTGATCATGGGCTAGTATATGAAAAAGGTGCAGATCTTTCTTGAGCACCCTTTCTATGACAAAGAAGAGATTCAACTCCATAAGCTTAACTCTGAAGGACAGGATTATGAGTCAAGGACACTATGCTAAGATTGCCGCAGCAAACAACGGGGGTTGTCATAGGAAACTGAAGTTTCATGCAGAAGAGACTGTATCCATAGAATTTCAATATTCAGCCTCTAAATTTGAGAGAGCAACAAAAGGCTGTTTCTTTGGCCACCAAGAAACCATGTTTTGGCCAAAATAAATGTTGGACCCAAAGATGTGGAACGATGATCATCTAGGTCTGAAGCGCCATCTGCATCATTAAATCCACAAATGGCCAGTAGAGTGGGACTTGAAGCAAGTTGCAATAGTAGTCCATGGTGAAGGGTCCCTAGCAGATTCTGCAGAATACGTTTGGCCACTTTCCAATGAACTTCTAGTGGTTGAGAGAGAAATTGACATATTTTGTTCACACTATAGCTAATTTCACCAACGATGGACCTATAGAGGTGAGTTTTTGGAGAAAATCAGGTCCAAATTCAGAGAGTTTGCACTTTGCAGCCTCTAGGCATAGGGGTGAAGATACCTTTACCTGAGGACATATTAGCTTTGGCCAGAATGTCTCTAATAATTTTTTATCCTTGAGATAGAAAATAATTTATGTGCATTATAGGGCCGCATGAATGGATAACATGCACAACCAAAATAGTTTGGAGCAGATTAGAATAACAGTGTATGGTATTGCATTGTTAATTTAGGAAAAAGGAAGAGGAATGATTAGACAAGAGGAAGTTAGAAAAGCATGATTCTTCTACAATATGGAAATACAACACCTCGGTGTATAGCATTTTGATGGTGTTTGTGTGGGAAAACACCTTGGTATATGATTCCTAGATTAGTAAGACATTCTGAAAATGGCTGATACTTTTCTGTCCAATCAGTCTGCACAGATTTGATCTTCTTAGACAATTGGACTTCCGCCATAGTCTTGATTGCTGAAATACAGATAAACACCAATGGATTTTAAGGGCAAACCTTGGCTATTATCAATTAAAACTTTATCAGTTACTTGAAATGAATTGCTATGCTATTGAATTTTTGGATGATAGGTGACACGATGAGATGCACCAGAATTAAGCAACCATTGTTGAAAGGCATGATCACCCGGCATGGTAAGAAATGTATGAGGTGAAACTTGCGAATGAGAGGCTCCCTGAGTAGGCTGATACAAAGCATGTGCCATGTGATGCTGTTTTGTAGCGGGTGAGAGTGTGGAGGTGGAATTGAGGCATAGGCAAAGAGGGCTGATATGGGTCAGTGGTTGGATGAGTACCATTTAAGTGTTAATCTGAACTGAGATAAATAACTCGGTAACTGACATAACCATTGTTGAACTGACATAACTAAGCCACAGGAAAGTTTTAACAAGATGAATTCAAGTTTTGATTAGTCTTTTGTCCAAAATCTAGGTACAATCAAAGAAGTGTAGACTGTAGTGTCACGACCCATCCTAGGATCGTGACCGGCGTACAGGTTACATGTCCTTTAGCCTGGCTAGCTTGAGAGTAAGACCACACTAAGACATAAATAAAGACAAATAAATGGGGTTACCAAAAATCCGGCAGAGTCTCCCCTAAAAATAGGACAAACCAAATATATAGAACTACCTGTGAAATCATATATACATATATTCAGATCCAACAGTTAGATATCAAGGCCACACTTCACAACATAGGCCTTTGACATGGATATATCCAAATACATCAACTAGTAATAATAATATAGCTCATAATCATCGTAGTTCTCAAAACATCATAATTACATCAACAACATGTCCATACAGGAATATCACCTACAACTCAAAATAAAGGGATTTACTCTATATCTATTTCTGTCCCTATCCCTATAGTTGCATTATACTCAAAATAAAGGGATTTACTCTATATCTATTTCTGTTCCTATCCCTATAGCTGCATTATACTGGAGTCACCAAAATATATTCTCCATCACATGCAATGGAGGCCTACCAAAAGATAACACAATTCCTGGGGAGATCAGCAAATCTCAGGAAGTCTGCTACTCAATCACCTGTGAATCTAAGGGGAAAAGGAAAGAGCGGGGTAAGTCACAAAGACTTAGTGAGAGCATAAAAATACAAAGTGGATAGGAAGGAGAAAGCAATCATAGCACGAGTTTTACATCCAAAAAAAATTTAAATGACGTTTATTTTAAAGCAAAATAAATACACTCGTTTTAATAAAACTAATATTTACTCCCTTGAGAATTCATTAAAAATATAATCAAAACCATAATCAAGAATAACAAACTTTATATGAATTTTCATTCTACTACGTATACATAAACCACATTATCTCTTCGTTGTAGCAGACGAAAATTATAAAACTACGATATTTAACTTGTAGGCTGCATTATCTCTTCGTTGCAGCAAACAACAACTATAGGAACTATGAATATTCAACCCATAAGCTACATTATCTCTTCGTTGTAGCAAACGGAAAATATATAAACTATAGGTATTCAACCTATAGGCTACATTATCTCTTCGTTGTAGCAAACAGAAACTATCTAAACTATGGGTATTCAACTCATAGGCTACATTATCTCTTCTTTGTAGCAAACAATCATCATTCACCAAAACTCACAATGAGAACTCAATTTCCATATTTAAATTAAATTATTCAAACTATCAAAAATCACAAAGAATCAATTCCAACCAAGTAAAATAAATAGTATACTTATTTTTCCTTCTCAAGCACTTATAGGAACTAAGATCACTAAGAAAATGCATTTTGAAATATATTTGCTTCTCCTAAAAATATCAATGAAAAAGCCAATAGGTAAATTTAGCTACTCACTACCAAAGAGAACCCAATCAATGCCTTCCAATGTCGTGGGGAGGAGCAACCACCGTATTTTCCAAGGAATCTAGACATTAATAGCAAGGGAATGAAAGATTAGATAAAATCCCCAATTTAACATGCCTACGGTTTTGAGGAAACCACAATAATTCTAATATTTAAATTTTCAATACCTCTCATACACAACCCATTACTAATCTATGCCATAAAAATAATTATCTAACTTTGTTGTTCATGAGTTTACCTCAAAAGCTTCAAATTCAAATAAGAAATTTTAAAGAGATGCCCCTTAACTTCAATCACCTTCCCAAGCTTGAGTGCCACAAACAGGGGCGGACCTACAGCCACCGTTGGGGGGGCCTTGGCCCCCCTGGCTTTTTTTAAATTAGTTTTTTTATATTAGATAATGTTAAAAAATTAATATTAGGTAATTATTTTGCTTAGAGAATTTAAGTATGTAAATAATATTATTTAAGTATTATTTATCATTTTTATATTTTAATAAAATATTCTATTTTTAATATTTATTGTAGAGATAATTGCATTTTTTGCTTTTTCTAGATAAAATATTTGAGTATTATTTATTTTTCTTTCAAATAGTTTTTTTTATAATATGTTATTATTATTATTATTTTAAAAGTTATAAATAATTGTAGTTTGTCATTAAATGATTTTATTAACCTTTGTCAATGGGTCAAACTTTACAAACACTATATATATATATATATAAGATTGACAACTTAAATTTTGAAACACATTAACAAACATTCTATCTTTCATCACCATTTTCCTAATCTCTTTATTTTTCTTGTCTCGTCTTTGTTCTTAATTTTTACCATTGTAAGGTTCCATCGTATTTTTGATCTTAGTGCATAGATCCAGACCCGCGTGCTATGTAAATCTTAGGAAAGTAAATTAGATATCAAGTTGCACTAAAGTTTTGCTATAATTTGCTTTCAAAGTTGTAGCCTTTGTCACAACAAATATTTTTCTTCTTCAATTTTCCAACTTTCTGAAATTAAATTATTCTTCAATGGTTGTTGGTTATTATTGTCCTAAAAGATAATTTAGTGAGTAAAATAACTTATTCAAATTTAGTAAATTTTTGAAATATGATTAATAGGAATTTTTGTAAGAAAGATATATTTAACATAAATACCAATTTTTGTTATAAATTCATTAAAGTTCTTGGTGACATATGAAATTGATTATTGTCATTTGTAATTTAGGATCTTTAAAAATATGTTTAATATATATATATATATATATATATATATATATATATAAATGTATTCTCTATTATATGTTTTTAAATCATTTTAAAAAAATATAATTATTTTGTATGAATTTTAATACTTACATATTTATTTGATTTCCCCCCCCCCAGTCATTGAATCCTGGGTCTGCCACAAAAGTGTAAGAAATTTGATGGATTTTGGAACAATGGAGGAAAAGAATGGGAGAAAGTGAGAGGGAGAAGATGGAGAATGGAGATGATGGGGGTGGGCTTTGTGAAAAAGCCATACGAAGTGAGGGCAGGGGGGGGGGTGGCTCTTGGGTGGTTTAAAACAAGGGAGGGGTTCTATTTTTTGTTTTATTATTATTATATATATTTTTTCTTTTCCCTTTTAATGAAACGGTGCATTTCATGTAGAGCATATCATTTTACAATATTAATAGTGCATCTACCCGTGCGATGCACGGAAAAAATTATGTGTAAGAGAATAATATTTTTATTATTTTAAAAAATGAATTTAAAACTTGAAAAGAATAATAAAGTAAATATATTTTTATAAAAATTAATATGATATTACAATGCAAGTTTATTTTAGCTTCTCATGGTCAAACAACCTTTAACTCTAAGTATACTTATTATCTCAATTTTTAGTTATTTTTTCAAACCCCCTCTTCACCAAATTTGCTTCTTGACAATGTTAATAATAAAAAATATAATTTTATATATCATTTAACCTATGAAGTAATCAAGTTGGTTAAGTGGAAGACATAAGAAAAATATATTACAAAATATTCATGTTTGATGACTTTTATATATTTTTAAAATAATAATAGATAAAAGAATGAATAAATAAATTATCATTTAATTATTTTATCATACTAAATTTTACTATTCCTACTTTTTTTTTCCGATCACATGAAAAAATTTATTGTGAGTGACACTTTTTATTTTCTCTTCAAAATCATATAAGAAAAAAAGGATATGTTTGATTAATAAACATATTTTTATTAAATTTTTATTTTACTTTTAATATAAAAAATGTTATTTTAATTATTTTCAAAATTAAAAATTAAAAGATTGAAATAATATATTTCTTTATTTTATTTTCTACATTTGATATTTTATTTAAAAAAATTCTTATATATAACAAATGAATGCATAATAATCAATAAACGAATACCAAGGGGGTTACGCATGTAGCCAAAATTAAAAGGTACTTGTCTTCGGTTCTTACGAATAAAAGAGAAAAATCAATAAATGAATGCATGAATTCAAATACTCAATATTGAAACAATTAAAACTCATTATCCTTCTCTCAATACCTATTAATAAAGATACACTTTTGGTCCCTAAATTTAAAAAAAAAAGTTTTATTTTTTATTTCTTAAATTAAAGTGTCTTTATTAGATCAAGTTGATCATTTCATTAGTTTTCCACTTTAATTTGGTCAACTTGATGTGACATGTGGTTAACTTTGAGAAATATCATTTTATGTGAAGGTTTTTGATGTCAGGCAAAATTAATATTGTTAATACGAAAAACTAATGAAAAATATTGATTTGGTCCAATAGAGACACTAATTTAAAGGATTAGAATGAAAATTTTAAAATAATTAGGGGACCAAATTAAAACAAAAATAAGATGAGGACCAAGAATAGATTGGAGAATTATTTTGACAATATTTATATATAACAAACTATAATAAATTTTTAAATGATACTGGTGTAACTCTAATAAAATTACTCCAAATCCAAACCATTTGATATAAGTATGTTCTTATAGTTTATAATCCAAACCATTATAACCGTTTATTGATTGTCTGTGCCAAATTTTGTCAAAATTGAAAACAATAAGAGGGTAATTAAAAGATCTATATTTTAGTATATTTTGAAAAGTTTATATTACGTCAATTTTAATATATATGATGAGGTAACAAATAATTTTGGATTAATATGAAATTTTGTATATATGATCTATGTGAAAGGAACTTTCAATCCAACGGTGGTTTTTAAGAAAATATTTTTCAATTGAAAGTTATTGAATGGTGTAATAGTTGTTCAAGTCTGATCCCTCTTCATATATATATATATATATATATATATATATATATATATATATATATATATATATTAACTTTAACATTTGATTTGATTTAATTGATTATTTGATAAATTTAACTCTCCACTTTAATGATTTATGAAAATTATTACCAATCTTTTTTTACAATTTTTTTAATAATAAATAGTAAAACATATAATATAATATTAATTTAAAATATTTTATAATAATCAATTAATAATTTTTAAACATAAATTAACTAATTAATTCATTTGAATTAATTTATTGTTTCATTGATTTCTTATCCAACAATTATTTACATAAATTATTAAAAGATTAATTTCTTTTTTATAAATCTTTTTAGTTACAAATAGTTAAAATACATATAAATAACTTGAGTCTTAATTATATATGAGAGTGAAACATTCCCTCGAATCACAGTTCACCAAAAAAAAATTTAGACTCAAGTTTTCGAAACATTTTTTTTTGAGATTATATATATAAATAATTAGATTTTAGAATAAATTATAAAAAAAAAATATGAAATATTTCAATCTCATGTATAAAAGTTAAAACCAAGTGATGTGCTAATAATTCACAATAAGAACAATTTTATTGAAAATATATATAACTATTGAATGTTATTCTAGATAAGTGAAAAGAATTCTACTTATGTATAATTAAGTTTGCTCATTTGTCATTGAGAAATGAAAATTATAGTTTTTTGTAGAGAAAAATGAAAAATATAGTTAACAAATTATAGATACTAAATTGAAAATTTAACACCTAGATAGTTCACTCACCTATATAATAGGCAGGCACCGGTTAATCAAGCATGTATTAAATATCAAATCAAAATAAATTTAACAATCCAATATTCAAGCATTTTGGCTTAAACAATGGTAGTGATATATGATCATGCCCAATTTCTCTTGGAGTAATTTGCTCTTTGACTTCTATGCATAAAGGTAATTAAAAGTTCTTTCTTTTGATTAATTAGCTAAAATTCACATGTTATAAGTGATGGTTAGTTAAAATTTTCCCTTAATCATGGCTCAATTGCTATCATCAGTCATTTATTGGTTACATCATCATTGTCATTTGGAATTAAGATTAATTTCCATGCAATAAAGTATATATTTTATTTCATATTTGGATATATAAAGTTTCAAATTTATTTTAATATTATATATCAACTTTTTAAAAATTTCCAAAAAAATAATCTTATTTTAAAGATTAATAATTTTATGTTAAAGACCAATACTATGTATTATATAATTTTTTTTGTCTTAAATGGACTTTGATCTATTTAATTTGTATTGTGTTTGGTTTACAATTTTTTTTTACCCAATTTAGGAGGGTGTATTGGATTAGAATTTTAATAGACTATTTTTGCATAAAAAAATTATGTAGATTTTAAAAGACTTTAGCCTGGTCATCATTTTTCTTATACATAAAACTCCTAAATTTTACAATTTTTTACTCATATTCTTACAAACTAAAATATTTGATTAAGTTGAACTGTTTTAAACCTTTCGTTGTTTAAAACTAACTAAAATATTAAATTTAACTCAAAAATATTTTTCCTCTTTAAGCCCTGAAATCACATCTTATTTTAATACTTTAAATTTTATCAGTTTTTCATTAGATTAATAATTTCTATTTTTTTTTACATCTCAAATCTCTAAATATTTGATAAGAAAATAATAATTTAAAAGTTTTAGTAAAAAAAGATTGACAACGTCATCGTAACGGTTCATTGCACGGGCTTAGTTATCAAATTATCAATTTTTTAAAAAAAAAATTATATAGCTTACATATTTTTTCATTGATTTCTTTTATTAAAATTTGAAAAATCTTACATACTTTATTTTATAGTTTCAATAATTGTGCATATGAGTTTTATATTAATTATTTTACAATACATTTAAATTTTTATTAAATGCAGGTCTAAATTGAAGGCCTTATTTTGAGAATCCTAAAGATTCCACCATTTTATGATTTAGAGTTTTTATAATTAAATTGAAAGCTAAATAAAAAAAAGAGTTAAGATTTCAATTAGAGAGATTCAATTGAATTTCAGAGTTTATCTTAAAAATTTTTGAAACACAAATAGTTAGTAAGTCTCAAAAAAATAATTTCAAAAAAGATTTTGTAACCGAAAGAAACAAAAATTTCAAAAATGAAGAAAGGTATACAAAGGATGTCAATCCTTAAAAAAGCTAAGTTCCATCACATCAAAAAGGAAATCGTAAAACTTGTCATTGGAAACATTATTTAGAAATACAACTTTTAGAAATAATTAAAAAATTATTTAGAAATATTTTTTCAGAGTTTAATGTAAGAAAATTTAATAATAAAAATTAAAATTTAAATAGAAAGAAGATTAATAAGATGTAATATCTTAAAATTCATTTCCAATGTTATTCACTTCTTTTCTTTATGATGAAAGCCTTTTAAAACAGTAATTATAAAATATAATTTAACATATTTTTATTATTAATATCTAGTATAATTATCCCCTGTGATGCATAGCCTTTATTATTAATATCTAGTAGAATTATCCACTGTGATACATAGCCTTGATTTTATCATTTTGTTTATAAATTTATCAAGCTTAAAATATTTCCAATTATGTTAATCAAATTTAAAAAATATGTCCATTCATACTAAATTTACATGCATGATGTTAATTTTTTTTTATCCGTAGGAATCGAACACAGATACCGGAGATTTATAACAACTCACGCACCTGCTCAACCATACGGGCTAGACTCCCTCGGTATGCATGATGTTAATTTTATCATTCATTCATTCATAAAATAATTACAAATTTAATTTTCTCTATTTGTACAAAAGTTGTATAAGCAAATTTTTTAAAAAGAAAGCAATAACATAATAGAAGAGCTTATTCCAAAGAATATTCTGTATATAATTTCAATATAATAAATATATTTTGGACATATAGATAAAATTAGGTATTATAATTCTTGTATCTATCATGTTTTAAGAATAATTATTTATTCTATAGAAAAGAATAATTATTTATAATCTAATTTCATTTTATTTGATGATAAAAATTTTACACTAATAATTTGTGTAATACACCAAATCCGGTTGTAAATACCATCCCTTGATGGATGCTTTGTTTAGGTAGTCTTGATTTTATATAGGATATTTCGATGATGGGTTGTTTAATATGAGGTTGAATATATATCCTTATATCATATTAGAATGAAAAAAAAAAGGAATATCCTTGTATTAAAAAGAATCCAAACAAATCCAGAGCATACCTTTTTTTTTTGGAACCATGCACATGCCACCATTTTTTATACAACATATCAAAAATGAAAATAACTTTGTATTAGAAATAAAAAATGAAAATAAGACATATATAAATCATTGGAAAATACTAAAGCAAAAAAGAAAATTAGATATAGATGGGGTTTTGAGGAACCAATCACATGCTGCCATTTTCTGATAAAACAAAAAGAAGTAAAGAATAATACTGTATTAAAAAAACCTTTTTTTTATACAAAGCAATTTTTTTCAAAGAATATAAAATATTTTTAGAGATGAAGGAAAAGAACATACCTTTTTTTAGAACCAGCTACATGTCATGATTTTTTGTATACAACGTACCAAAATGAAAAATAAGAAGAAAAAAAACCAAGCACAGACTGTCATTTTTGGATAAGAAGAAAAAGAAATATATATACATATTAAAAGTAGAAAAAGAAAGAAACTTTTTCACCTACAAAACAATATTTTCAAAGAAGAAGAAAAAGAATAATAAGAATTAGAAGAACAAACCGAGAGATACTTTTATTTGGTACGAAACAATTTTTTTCACAAAAGAAGAAAAAGATAGGGATTAACACAATTAAATACGAAGCAATTTGACAAAAAAAAGAAGAAATAAAAAACGTACCTTTTTCACTATGAATGATTTTGGAGAAAATCCCAAATGCTTGGTTTAGAGGAAGGAAGGTTATCTACTAAATTTAAAAGATGAGAGTAGTTTAATAGAAGGTTAACAAAAGGCAACTTTTTTTTTTTCATTTACCTAGGAATCGTCTCTGAAGCTATTCATCGTATGAATATAGGTTGCTCTCATATATGAAGCTGTTCATCATATAGAAACCATGGGACACAATAAATTGGATAAAAAGTTTAAAATTCAAAACACCATGATTATGTAAAATTTAAGTTGGTTTTAAATGCAAATGGAAGAAATTTACTTAATTTCCCTATTTCAAGCGAAATTTTAAGAGGAATAATAATTAAACTGACCCTACTAATTAAAGGTTAAATATATAAATGCTAATTAAATATTGAAATGTTTATCCACGTTAATTATTTGAATATAAAGCTCTCATGCGAATTTTGTTTATTATGGAAAATTCTCACCGTAATTAAATATTCAAATGCTAATCAAGTATATTTTAATTAATCATGATAATTAGGTAACTAAATATTGACTGTTTATTTTAAATTTTGAATTTTTTAATTGTGTATTATAATTGAATCAAGCATAAATCAAGTATTTAATTCATTCAAATCATTCAATATTATTTTTAATTTATACATTAATTAGTCTATTAAAAAAATGTCACCTTAATGATTAAAATTCGAATTAATGTGCTGATGAAAGAATAATAAAGCACGTTACATTTTGAAAATTGTATATTTTGTTACTTATTTAGATGCATTTGAAATTATCAGTTTATCCTTGAAAATTTTGGGGGAAAAATTGTAGTTTGGTGTATATTTCTTTAAGTAATAAAGGATATCTAACATAGTAACAACTATTAACATAGGACCACTACACAAGACTCTTGTGACTGCTAATAGCATGCTTGGATTTATGTTCTGAGGTCCCAAACCTCCGTTCATAAGAGAAAAATATATTTTCATACAAATCTAACTAATGGTTCATTTCACACAAATATAAGAGAAAAACAATGGTTCATTTCATACACTAAGAATATATGAAATTATTTCTAATTAAATTAATAACAACAAATGTAATTTGTCAATTCAGAAAATAACTCTATAGACTAATTTAATCAAATATTTAATTAGTCAAGGACTAGTCCATACATCTCAGAAAATAACTCAACTAATTTTAACCTTGGAGCCTATACTATACCTGGTAGGTGATATGGAATATTTTTTTTCTTTCCTTTTAATGTGTTAGTACCCACAAATGGATAAATGTAATACATTGTGGTGAAATAGTTAGCTATTGTAAGGTCAATAAAGCGAAGTGCTGACCATACTTTTTTGTCAACTAAGATTTAGTTCTTTTAAGTAATCAAGGTAGGAAGTGCATTTTCTTAGCCTCTAGGTTTACTTGATACTTATTAATCCCCTTTGTATAATGTTTCTTTTCAGAGTCAGATAACTCACACAGCAAAGAAAATTCTCAGTCAAAGTGGACTAAGCTAATTGGCCCATCTCTCCTTACAGTCTTACACAATTAAGCCATAAACCAGGTTTCAGACAGTTCTATAGTCCAATTTATACTAAATCACAAAACTGAAGATGAAATTGGATAAAAGCTATTCACTTTGCAACTGTAGATAAAGATCAATTATGTGTAAGCTTAATTGCATTAATAATAATATGACATGTTCTTTACAAAAAGAAGCATGTGAGGAAGGCAGGGAAAAAAGAAAAGGATAAAGAATACATTTTTCAGATTGAACATGAAAGAATAAATAAGGAAGAGAAGGATTTGTGGTCTTGCACAATATATATGATTAGACAGTGACACTGCGGAGCACAACAGTCTCAACAGTGAGTCCAGGGCCAAAACCAAATAGCACACCCCATTCAAGGCCTTCACCAGTTGTGCCAAGTCCATTTTCTATTGACTTCTTCCTCATTTGGTCCAAGATGAATAGCACACATGCACTTGACATGTTACCGTACTCACTGAGCACATGTCTAGTAGCTTCCATTTTTTCAGGCTTCAAGCCTAACTTAGCCTCAACTTGGTCCAAAATTGCCGGTCCACCAGGATGTGCAATCCAGAAGATAGAGTTGTAATCGGAGATTCCCAAGGGTTGGAAGGCTTCAACCAAGGCCTTTTCAATATTCTTAGAGATGAGTCCAGGAACATCCTTGAGGAGATGGAAAGTGAGTCCAACTTCGCGAAGGTGGCCATCAATAGCCCCTTCACTGTCTGGAAGGATTGTTTGGGCAGTCCAGACAAGCTCAAACAAAGGGTTTTCAACTGGCAGAGGGTCTGATCCAACAATGACAGCAGCTGCACCATCTCCAAACAAGGCTTGACCAACAAGGCTATCAAGATGGGTGTCAGTTGGACCACGGAAAGTGACTGCAGTGATCTCAGAACAAACGACAAGGACGCGAGCACCCTTGTTGTTTTCGGCGAGGTCTTTGGCCAAACGAAGGACGGTGCCACCAGCAAAGCAGCCTTGTTGGTACATCATGTAACGCTTGACGGAGGGACGAAGTCCTAGTAGTTTAGTGAGCTGATAATCAGCACCAGGCATGTCGACACCACTAGTGGTGCAAAAGATGAGATGGGTAATCTTGGACTTGGGTTGACCCCATTCCTTGATTGCCTTTGTTGCAGCCTCTTTTCCCAACTTTGGTACCTCCACAACCACCATGTCTTGCCTTGCATCCAATGAAGGTGCCATATAAGCACAAACACTCGGATTCTCTTTCAGGATCTCTTCATTTAAGTACATGTATCGCTTCTTAATCATTGACTTATCACCTGTTCCAAATAATAATAAATTAAATTTCATTAGTATTATTAATCAAATCAAAGGTATATATTGAAAATAAACAATAGACATATTAGATAAAAGCTAGGTAGGAGGTGAAGATATGTACAATGAAATGAAGATATATGGAGAGAGAGATATCTTACACATGCGCTTGAACTTTTCTTTGAGCTCAGTCTTGTGCTCACTGTTGGTGATGCGGAAATAATAATCAGGATAGGTACTCTGATCGACGCAGTTGGGAGGAGTGGCGGTGCCAATAGCCATGACGGTGGCAGGGCCTTCAGCACGTTGTGCCTTACGGATATCTTCAACACTCACCATCTTGATTAATTTTCTGGAAGCAAATAAGCTAGAGCTTGGAGCAAAGAATGAAAGTGAAGTAGTAGCTAGGAAAGAAAAGGCTTTGATGGATGTTGCAAAGTGGCTTGGAAGGGTGGGGTATATATATACACATAGATAGATATTCAATAATACAATATAGATAGTTGAAAAGGGTAGGTAGGTAGATGCAGTGCATGCTTCCTCTGACTGCGCTTGTGGTGCACCGCATGTCTAAGTAGACTGTTGACTCTTCCCTTATAGTTATACCTACCCATCTTTTTGTTTTTTCTTCCCTAATAGCAATGAGTCAGCAAATAACTGGTTTTTTTCTTTCTTTTTTCTCCATACGTCTTTTTTTTTTTTATCCATACGTCTTTACAATTGCTTCTTGTAATCTTGGAATTAATTTTTTTAGTTCTGTTCTTGAAAGAGTTTTTAGAAAAATAATTATTTACTATCATGTGTTGATGTGAATGAAAGGGACTCAGGTCCCTTGTAAAAAAATAGTTTCGAGTTCATGCGTATGGAAAAAAAATGTCACGAGGGATTTATATGTTTTAATACTTAGTCTGTATGATTAGTCTCATTTATCATCTGGGAAACATTCCGAATTTTTTTTATAAAATAAAACTGTTTTCAAACATGAGGTTCATTTGCAAATTAGATATTCCTCTCCATTTGCAAATTAGATATTCCTCTCCATTATTCGTAGAAATGGATATCTTTACTTTTTTTCCGCCTCCATAAAACAAGTGGTGCTTAAAAATTTCAAAGACTAATATTCAATTCTGGTAAGGAGCTGAATGCATTGGTTTGCGGAGAAATTATTTGATGGTCACGCTAATGAATATTTCACTGAGTTAAGGACTCCTTGGAGGAATAGGAATACTACAGGCCTACTCTTTTTTTTTTTTTATCGGCAAATATTAATAATTAATTTATTAGTTTTTGTTAGCGGGAGATTCGTACCCGCGACCTCTCCCCCTACCCTTCTCCCTTCACTACCAAGTCAACCTTATAACTCCACATGCCTACTCCTTAATGTACCTATGGGTACTATGTGAAATTTCATATTGTTTAGGCAACAAGATGAAGTACTAAGATGCCTAATGGGATTAAGTGATGAGTTTGTTATAGTAAGATCACAAATATTGCTTTTGGATCCACTTCCATGTTGGGTAAAGAGTAACAAAATAATAATACACAGCTAAAATAAGAAATGAGAAAAATAAGAATTGATACATAATATTTTAATGTGAAAAACCCTCAACGGATAAGGAAAAAATCACGGATAAGACCAGAGAAATATTTTCACTAAGTAGAAGAAAATTACAACCTCTCTCTAAATATAAGGAGAGAACAATTACACTATATCTTATAATAGGAGAACACACACATCACCTATGTTGCTAACTCTCTCGGAAAGAATTACTACAATTGTAGTGGCATGCAAAGATGAACAAAATGACTTGCTATTTATAGGCACAAATTGGAACGTATGCATTAAATGCCATGAGAAAATTTCTACCCTTCTACCAAGTTTGCAGGCCTAGCTACATAGAGTATTTTTTTTTTCAACCGTTCCTTTTTGACTTACATGCCACAAAAGTGGCTTTATGTCCACGACTTCACAATCTCACACTTAAAGCTACTTTTGTGAGTTTTCAAATATCTCTCTATCTTGTCATTTCCTTGCTGCTTACGTTTCTGATAGGCCAAATAAGGATCAACACCATACAAACTTGTTTGTGTTGATCGGCTTTGTCATAACATCTGCTAGGTTATCTTTGGTGTGAATCTTCTGCATGTCCACGCTTCCTTTCTCTACTACTTCTCTGACAAAGTGATATTGAACACCTATTTGCTTTGTCCTGGAATGAAAGGCTGGATTCCTTGCAATGTGCAAGACACTTCGACTGTCACAATACACAGTCAGGGACGAATCCAGGAAACTATTAAAGGGGGGCTGAAATTTTTTTTTTTACTTTAATTATTTAAATATTTAACTTCTAACAAATAAATATTTAATAAATAATGACTTTTATAAAATTATTTATTACTTTCACACATAAAACTAAAATTGATTTTTATTTCAAATGATACAAGAAGAAAACATATGTCTTAATTTGTTTCAAAAGATTGTTGCTAAATTTTTTATATTATATAAACTTTACTAATTTTTTGTTTCAAGTTTGAAAAACATTTTGGTCTTACAAACACAATAACAATCAAACAGGACTCACAATCTCATAATAATAGTTTCACAACAAGAAAGAGGAACAAACTCATGAGATATAATAGTAACTAAAAGTCATCAAATTTTATAACAAATATATATAATATTTACAAATATGTATACAGTTATATAGATAGATAGATAAACGAAGACTTGTAATAGTACACAAAGCATAGTTAGCCTAGGTAATAATAATTGATGGAAAGCTATAGAAATGTCATTTTTATCAGATTTATAGTGTGTGTGTGTGTGTGTGTGTGTGTGTGTGTGTGTGTGTGTGTGTGTGTGTGTGTGTGTATATATATATTTGGGTTAAATTATAATCAGTGGAAACATATATTATTAAAAAAATTAGTATATAATCAGTAGTCACATATATTATCAGATTTATTATAATTAGTATATATATTATTATATATATTAATCAATAGTAGCATACTATATTTCTTTATACTTCAAAGAAGAAGATTTATTGTTCAATTTTTTTTATTGCAGATTATCTTGTAAAGATGTCTTAATAGGGAGTTTTGGTTCTTTTTTTAAGATAGAAGCTATTGCTTATTTGTGTATTTATGACGTAATGCTAAAGCTGAGTGTGATTAATATATTTTGCTTTTTTGCCTTTAAAAAAACATAGTAGCATACTATATTACAAGAGAAGTCTGAGGGAGGGGGGCTGCAAACCCCCCCCCCCCGTGTATCTGTCCCTGTACACAGTAGTCTTCTGCTGCTTGTGCCCAAGTTCTTCCAATAGCCTTTGAATCTAAATAGCTTCCTTGCATGCCTGGGTAGCTGCCATGTACGCAGCTTCTGTAGTAGATAAAGCTACAACAGTCTGTAATTTGGATAACCAGCTCACCGGCCCTCCTGCAAGTGTAAACACATAGCCAGTAGTAGACTTTCTTTTATCAAGATCACCTGCAAAATCTGAATCAACATAGCCCTTGACAATAAATTCCGATCCTTCAAAACATAATGCAACATCTGAGGTTCCTTTGATGTATCTAAGGGTCCTCTTAACAACATTCCAGTGCTTTCTACCAAGATCTGCCATGAACCTACTAACCGCTCCCACTGCTTGTGTAATGTCTGGTCTTGTACAAATCATGGTGTACATAAGGCTTTCCACCGCTGATGCATATGGTACTCGAGACATTTCTATCCTCTCTGCTTCATTGCTAGGACTCATACTTGAGGATAACTTATAATTGACGGGAAATGGGGTAGAAATTGGCTTACAGTCTTGCATGTTGAAGCCCCGCAAGACCTTCTATAAGTAATTCTTTTGAGAAAGCCAAAGGTTCCTATCTTTTCCGTCTCGGTGAATTTGCATCCCTAAAATCTTGTTTGCGGGTCCCGAGTCCTTCATATCAAACTCCCTAGCCAACTCTGCCTTCAATTCTTGGATTCGATCTTTGTTGGGGCCTACCACCATGTCATCCACATACAACAGCAAATGATGAAATCATTATCATCAAACCTATTGTAGTACGTACAATGGTTTGAACTCAGTCTTTTGTAACCAAGGCTAATAATGAAGGAATCAAATCTCTTGTACCAACATCTTGGCGCCTGCTTTAGACCGTACAGAGATTTGGTCAACCTACAAACCAAGTTTTGTTTTCCTTGTTCTTTAAAGCCTTTCGGTTGGAGCATATATATCTCCTCTTCAAGTTTACCATGGAGAAAAGCAGTCTTTACATCTAGTTGCTCAAGATGTAAATCAAATGTAGCACACATAGCCAGAACAACTCTAATTGTTGTCAACCGAACAACTAGCGAGAATATCTCATTGAAATCAACACCTTCTTTCTGAGCATATCCTTTGACCACCAATCTTGCACGATATCGTTCCACTTTATCATTGCCATCTCGTTTGATATTGTATGCCCATTTGTTTCCGATGGCTTTTTGACCCTTTGGAAGTTCAACAAGTTCCCATGTCTTGTTTCTATGCAAGGCTTCCATTTCTTAATGCATAGCTGCCATCCATTGAGAAGCATCCAAACTACTCACAGCCTCTTGAAAGGTTGATGGTTCTCCTTCTTCAGTTAGAAGACAGTACGCATCATGCCATGATAAATTGTGAGTGCCAACTTGGTTTAGATTTTTGTCGTGTTGATCGTCGAAGACCTCCTCCGTCATTGACCTCATTTGGCTCTTGTTCTTCGTGCTCCTATTCTGCTTCAGAAAAGTCATCTTCTCCAGAAACCTTATCTATCTGCACTATAGTAGTGTCTTTGGTAGTGCTGTCAATTTTTTGCTCACTTTGCAATTCATTTTCTCCAAAAACTACATCTCTGCTAACAACAACCTTGCGGGCAGTGGGATCCCACAAGCGATCCCCTTAATATTTTCAGCATAACCTAAGAATATACATTTCCTGGATTTTGGATCCAACTTTGTTCTTTCTTGGGAGTTGTACATCACATACATAGGACATCCAAACACATGTAAAGAAGAATAATCAACTGGTTTGCCTTTCCACATCTCCATCGGTGTCTTTAAACCAATAGCTGTTGATGGTGATCGATTTATCACGAAACATGCGATTTTAACTACTCCTGCCGAGAGAGATTTGGCTACTTTCGCTATTTTCAGCATAGCTCTTGTTCTATCTAGGAGAGTTCTATTCATCTGCTCTGCCACACCATTCTGCTGAGGTGTATGTGGAACTGTGAATTGTCTTAAAATATTCTCTTGTTTGCAGAATGCTAGAAAGTCACCGTCTTATTCTCCTCCATTGTCTGTCCTCAAGCACTTAATTATTTTTCCAATTTCAAGCTCCACTTATGCTTTGAATTCCTTGAATACTGGGAACACATATGACTTCTTCTTGATTGGGTACACCCACAATCTCCTGGAATAATCATCAATGAATGATACAAAATACTTTGCTCCTCCCAGGGATACTTCTAATGATTCCCACACATCCGAATGAACTAAGTCTAGTATGTGTTTGCTTCTAGTAGTTACTTTAGCAAACTTCAATCTATGTTACTTACTTATCACACAATGCTCACAAAATGGTAAATTGACAGTTTTGAGCCCAGGCAGGAGATTATGTTCCGCAAGGACTTTCAGGCCTCTCTCTGACATATGTCCAAGTCTACGATGCCACATCATCGTTGCTTCTTCTTGACTTGTTGCTGCAACTGATGCATCTGCTTCTTGCAACGTATCTCCTAAAAGCATGTATAGATTAGCTGTGATCTTCTCAGCTTTCATCACTATAAGATTGCCTTTCACTACCTTTGAGATCCCACCTTCAGTATGGATCTTGCACCCGAGATCATCGAATTGCCCAACGGACAATAAGTTCTTCTTCAAGCCCTTCACATGTCGTAGCCCTTGAAGTGTGAGAACAGTACCATCATACATTTTTAATTTGACAATACCAACTCCAGTAATTTCCAAGGCATGATCATTTCCCATGAACAAGGATCCTTCCGAGATAGGCTCATAAGTGCAAAACTAATCTCGACGTGGAGTCATGTGCCAACTTGCACCTGAATCCAATATCCAACAATCATGAAGTTGTCTTCCGCCTTTATAACTAATTGTTGCTTCACTATACATAACTTCTCCATTATCTAAGGTACTTGCAACGCAACCTTGAGAAGTTGATGCTTCAGAATTCTTTCCTCCATTATTCTTATGCCAACAATCTTTCTTCAAGTGCCCTCTCATGCCACAATTATTGCATTTGATGTTCTTCCTTCTTCGAGACTTTGATCTACCATGATTTTGACTCCCACTAGAGCCACGTTCCGTTGATCTGCCTCTTGTCACCGTTAAAGCCTCTGCTTGCTTGGGATTTTCTAGCCTATCTTCCTTATTCTTTCGCCTGGATTCTTCTTCAAGAATAGCTCCGACAACATCATCAAAGGTTAGGCGACTGACAATATTATTGTTCGTTATGTTGATGATGAGTTGATCATACAAATCTGGTAAACTTTGAAGTAGAAGCTCCACCCGCTCATTTTCTTCCATGTTGAAATCTGACGCAGAAAGTTGAGTGAATAGAGTATTCAGATTGTTGATGTGGTCCGTCACTAAAGTGGACTCACTCATTCGAAGAGTGTAAAGTTTCCTCTTCAAGAATATTCTAGTGTGAAGTGACTTGACCTCGTACAATTTGTGGAGAGTATCCCAAATCTCCTTCGCGGTCTTCTTCTCCGCAACACTAGACAAAATCGAATCTGCCATTGCTAAGTGCAAATTGGCAACAACATTGTCATCCATCTCTTTCCACCTTTCATTAGTGATCTCCGCAGGTCTGCCTTCAATTGCATCTTGACAATTGTCCTTCCTCAAAATTGCTTTTATCCTCAATTTCCACAGGGTGAAATTATTCCCGTTTAACTTCTCAATCTCGTATTTTGCTGCCATGGTTTTACACTAAAGAACTGACTTACATAACTTCCACCGTATATAGTACCGCCTACTGGAACAATGACTGTAGACGGTGAACCAGTGCACCAGGTAAGTTCCCAGGAAATAGAGGTGGGTCACCAACGGACACGCTTAAATACCAAGTCTTTCCTTAGCCAAAACTTTCCTAGACATGCACTTTCACATTACCTCACTCTATATCCAGTAACAAGAATAATTCTTTTCTGATGTGGTAGATCAGACTATACCGCAACCACAGGGCATACTAAGAATTTTTTTCGGCACTATACCAACATACCAGCGTGTATCGCAGCGGAACAATATCAGAACCTATTGGCTTTGATACCACTGTTGGGTAACAGAGTAACAAAATAATAATACACAACTAAAATAAGAGATGAGAAAAATAGGAATTGACACACAATATTTTAACGTGGAAAACCCTTAAAGGATAAGGGAAAAATCACGGGCAAGACTAGAGAAATATTTTCACTAAGTGGAAGAAAACTACAACTTCTCTCTAAATATAAGGAGAGAACAATTACACTTTCTCTTATAATAGGAGAACACACACATCACCTATGTTGCTAACTCTCTTGGAAAGAATTACTACAATTGTAGTGGGATGCAAATATGAGCAAAAAGACTTGCTGTTTATAGGCATAAATTGGAACGTATGCATTAAATGCCATGAGAAAATTTCTACCCTTCAACCAAGTTTGCAGGCCTAGTTACGTAGAATATTTTTTTTTCAACCGTTCCTTTTTTACTTACATGCCACAAAAG
Organism: Pueraria montana var. lobata; assembly: GCA_026413185.1. NCBI lineage: Eukaryota > Viridiplantae > Streptophyta > Magnoliopsida > Fabales > Fabaceae > Pueraria > Pueraria montana. Next base: position 19,254,691 of record CM048648.1, on the reverse strand, counting down.
TGGCTTTATGTCCACGGCTTCACATTCCAACCTTGAATTAAGCCTTTTCCATAGTTATACAACAAAAGATATAATTTGTAAGGGCTTCTAAACCACTAGATGAATAATTTTTTTTAGTAAATATTGTTGATGGAAGAAAACAATTTGGACGAGGGAAGAATTCCAATTTCTAGCAAGGAAGAAGAGGACTAGATGTTGAGAGTGTATGCTCTTATTGTGGCAAAGTTTGTCGAAACTTGTTATAAGAGACATGAATATCCACCCTTAGAAAGGAAGATGAATTAATTGTAGACATACATTTAGGTAGGGATGGCAATGGGTAGGGTCTGGGTAGGGTCCTATAGTACCCGTCCCCATACCCGCGTTTAAAAAAATACCCGTACCCGGCCCGATACCCGTGTGGGTAGCAACTTTAATCCCCATCTTCGTACCCGCTGGGTACCTATATACCCATACCCGCATCCGCTACCCGCACTTTACTTATGTATGAAGTTAATAAATCAATAAAAAATAGGCTTAAATGTAATTTTGGTCCCCCTATTTTGCACAATCCATAATTTTAGTCATCTTATTTTAAAATAGAGACATTTAGTCCTCCTATTTTGCACAATCAGCAATCTTGGTCCCTCTATAAAGACATTTAGTCCCCCAATTTTGTAAAATCCATAATTTTGGTCCTTTCATCAAATTGAAAGCATTGACAGTTAAGAGATTAACGTTGACCTTGACGTGACTCAAATATAGTGATGTGACATGAGATTATTTATTTATTTTTTAATTATTTTAAATACTGAGTAATAATTATTTGTTTATCTACGTCACTAAAGCACATGTCATGTCGATTTTAATGGTTGTGGTAGTCGTGAATCCTAAAATATAAATCACAAGTCTTAATCATTTATTTTAAACTAATTCTACATTGTTGAATACATGGCACATCGTAGTCAAATAAATGATATTACCTTTTTTTAAAATATATTTTTCATCAATTATTCTACTTAGTATTTAAAATAATTAAAAACTAAATAAATAATCTCATGTCACGTCACTATATTTGGACTACGTTAAGGTTAACGTTAATCTCTTAACCGTCAACGCTTTCAATTTGATGGAATGACCAAAATTACATATTTTACAAAATTGGGAGACTAAACGTCTTTATTTTAAAATAGGGGGACCAAAATTACGGATTGTGCAAAATAGATGAACCAAAATTGTATTTAAGCTATAAAAATATTAATTAAAAAATTATTACAAATAAATTGAAAATTCATGCTTAAATAATTCAAACTTAACATTAAAAGCATCCGCACATAATATTAAAAATATAAAATATAAAATTATTGTAAGTTATAACATAAATCTTTTACTATTAGTGTTAGTTTATGAAAAATATAAATTTTTTTTTTTACAGAAAAGTATATATATAACATAATTATTTATTTAAGTTATTTTAATTATATATATATATATGGTAGGTGCGGGGCGGGGCGGGGCGGGTACTATAATACCCGTACCCGTACCCGCACCCACAAAAAATTGCGGGTAAATACCCAGCCCCCAGCCTCAATAAACGGGTATTTACCCGACCTGCTTGCGGATATCTTTGCGGGTACTCGTAAGATTCAGGTACACTTTGCCATCCCTACATTTAGGCAAGGAAAGAGATGATTCTCTTGTGCTTACCCGATACCATTATATTATCTTAATGACTTGATCAAATAGCCTGCCATTGAGAGAAAATTGCATAGCTCACATGGGATGAAGGCAACAACAATAAAAGGTAATTCTTGTTCTATTATGATTTGCATGAATTCCATTACCCACTATAATTATACAGAAAAACATCACGTCCATACAAAAGTAATACTTGGTCTTGACCATGCTAAAATGTACATTTTAATTAAACTAGAGTTGTGTGCTCATACTCTACACAGGTAGGAGAGAGAAAAAGAGAGTGAACTGGTGAAGAAAAAAAAAATAGTTAGTCCATGTTGCTGAACAGGGTGAAATGGTGGCTAAACAGATGTAATGTAATTTCGTAAACTAGCTATATAGAGGATGCAAGAAAATAAAATACAAAAAAACGTGAACAGCAGGATTCGAACCTGCGCGGGCAGAGCCCACATGATTTCTAGTCATGCCCGATAACCACTCCGGCATGTCCACTTGATTGATCACAGCTTTTCATAATAATTATCTAATACAAATATATAAACCTAACAAACAAAAAAATCATGTGAAAAATTAATTAGCTATTATTCTGGAACATAAAATTGGCCGGGAAATTTTCGATCTCAGCTTTGGAATATAGCTTCTCGTCACACTTCATTCGTTCCCCAGTCAGTGAATTATTATTTTCTCGAGAAAATTTCACTTTCCCGGAAAATCACTCCGGTCCGGAATCCGAAAAGGTAAGCAAGCTCCATCCCTCTTCTTTTCCTTATTTTTACATTTCCGGAGCGAATCATTCGATTAACCAATCGCTAGGTTAAAAAACCGAAAAAATAATTAAAAATTAAAACAATCTGCACGATCTTCGCGTTCTCGATGCAATCGGAATCACTATCGGAAAAGGTTTTGGTGTTCGCGGAGGAAGAAGAGGAAGAGGAGGAGGCAGAAGAAGATAGCGAGAGCGTTAGCGTAGGGAAAATTGGTTACCGATGATTCCTCCGAGGCGGAAGAAATGGACCGAGGCGGAGGAGAAAACCCTCATCGACAAGTACGGGGAGATGGTGGCGGACGGTTCGCTGGCGAAGATGCGGACTCGCGAGAAGAAGTTCAAGCCGATTGCTTGTCACGTGAATTCGGTGCACCACGTGTGCGATCCCGTGGCGTACCCTTGGCAGTGGAGTTGGAAGGATGTTTCCACGAAGGTGCAGAACATGCGGCACCAGTATTTGCTTGTGAAGCAGAAGATCAAGAGGCCTGAGTTTTCGGGTTCCGGAGATTGCGATGATGGGAGTGAGTTTGATTGGGTGGAGGGGCTTACTCATTGGTCGAACTTCCTTAGGTATAAGGATGTGTTTGGGGATGTTGCACTTGTTGTTGGTGGGCATGGTGGGAATGACTTGATGGTGATTGAGGATGGAGATGGGGATGGGGATCGCGATAGGGATAATGGGGATGGGTTTCTTGCTGGTGGTGGGGGGATGGATATGGTTGAGTTTGGGCAGATGGGTCATTCTGGGGATGGGGATTTTGGGGCTGCTATGGATGGGGTGGATAATGGGGTGATGGGGTTTGAGTATGAGGCGGAGGAAGGGGAGGTGAATTACAACGGGAGTGGTGGTCGGGAGAGGGAGGATGCAGCGGAGAATGGTTTTGTGTTTGAGGAGGAAGGGGAGGTGACGGGGTCGAGTTTGAAGAAGAAGAGGAAGGTGGTGAAGGGGATGGAGAAGAAGGCGTGGCGGATTCTTGCTAACCAGCTGGGGCAGTTGAGGGAGATGGAGGCACGGTTCGAGCAGCGCGAGGTGGAGAGGGAGCGTGAGAGGCAGAAGAGGGAGAATTTGCGAGTGGAGCTTGATAAGCAGTGGGAGAAGAAGCTGGAGGAGAGGGAAAAGGAGAGGGAGGAGTGGGAGAAGGAGAGGGACAAGCTTAGGAGGCAGAGGATGGCGGAGTGGGAAGCTATGGAGAAGGAAAACGAAGAGATGGAAAGGAAAAGGAGGGAGGAAGAGTTGATTCATGAGAGGGAATGGGAGGAGAGAATGAACTGCAGGAGGCTAGAATGGAAGAAGAGGATTGATGAGATGCTGAGCCAGCACAGAGCAGAAATGGGCCAGATGCAGACTCGATTTCTTCATGAGCAACAAAATCTTACCAGCCAATTGCTTGGTATATTCTCGCAGTGGCCTGCCCAACCCGCTGGCCTATCTGATCATACTAGTGCTAGCAACCATTATCTTTCACAAATGATGCAAAATTTGCATCATGTGAATGGAATTGTTCATGGGGACACTAGGGTTGAGGGAGATAATCAAGAAGATCAATTCATTGTTGATGGATGATGTATCTCTGCCATTTTGTGTATCTGTGCTGGGGAGTCCAGAAACATTTCTGTTACTAGAAGTGGCAAAAAGTGCACATAATTGTTGAATGCATTTTTAATTGTACTTTCTTCAATTAGGTATGATTGTATACTGTGTCTAGTTTATAATATTTTAGTGTAACTAATCGATATAAATAATGCTTTTTGTTCCTTGTTTTTGTCTGTACTGAACTATGAAACTGTGAGTGTAAAGGTCACATTTTTTGTCCAATACATGTTTTAATGCTTCTATTCAAACCATCTATTATTTGAAGTCTATGGAGTAATTTTCTGTTGGTTCTTTAATGTGCAATCCAACTCATTGTAATGCTAATGAAACAACAGATGACATCTAGGCTTATTCATCCTTTGTTATTGTTTCCTGCTTTACTTTAACTAAGTTCATATCCTATATTCTTTCCAAATTCAGTATAAATCCTGGCCTTGTTTTAACCCTTATGCACGTGTCAGATACTGACTTACTGTGTGTTTGGTACAATGAAAATTTATAGGGGTTCTCATGGAGGAAAGAAATTGAGAGATGTATTTAGATTTACATTTAATTATCCTTTTTCTTTCTTACATTTTTACTCTTATATAGTTCACCTACACTCTGGCATTTTCTCCTGTGTAATTTTTATTTTTTAGTTACTGGATCTTTTTATTTTCTTGTTTTACAAGATTATAGTGAGGAGCTATGAATGAAGTTGATTCATAACTTTACTAGAATTTTTATCATATTTTATTAAATATTATTTTTTATTTAATTGGTATATATAGACACATTAACAGAGAATATTCTTTTATACCCACCCTTGTTATACCCATACCTATGTGAAGTAAATGGGGGTGAGTATTCGCAAACAATACCCATTCACAACTTTCAGTTCTGTTTACTAGAGTCCTATTCTTTGGCAAGTTGTTTAACCACGAGACTTAACATTTGTTTTATTTTGCAGTTACTAAGTTCAACTATTTGCATTGTCTTTCACTTGCAATCATGTTTATCCCTGTATTAATCTGTAATTATCCAATGTTGTTGGAGTATTCGCAAACAATACCCATTCACAAGTTACAGTTCTGTTTACTAGAGTTTCATATTTTTTGGCTAGTTGTTTCACCACAAGAACATGTCAATACTATGCTAACCATTGCAAAAGATAATTAGACAATGAGATTCAAATAACAATTGCTTTTCAGGGGCAGACAGTGAGATTCGAATTTCATACATGCCTACATTACATACCCAACTTTTCAACGGGGGAGACAAATCGAAAAAAAGAACCATTTGGTGCTTCACCAGGACTGGGAGAGTCATTTTGTGAATCCGATTTTTTGATTCATCTCTCTTTTTTTTTTTTATTCATATTTTGTGAATCCGATTTGATCTAAAGTAGAATTTTGTCTTTCTGAATTTATGTAAAATCCAGCATGGCTAAGTTGAAAGTTGAAAAATAATCAATTAGCTAGGAGAGGTTAGGTTGGATCAAATGAAAAACAGAGTTTATAGTAAAAGTTTTAGGAGTAGTTGTGCAGAGGATATACGTGATTAATTCCATCTTGAAGCTGAACTAATAAAAATTGCATTTCCCTCCCTACTCTGTCACTTATGTTAGTTAATTGCATAGTTAAATCCGAGTTTGGTTCAGTCTGTCACAGCTAGACAGTATGATGAATAATTCCTTTGGAGGCATCAAAATCATAGAGAAGGAATTCAAGACCATTATCACTGCGAATGGTCTTGATTTTTCTCTCTAATTGTGTTTCAACCAGCTGAACAAAGCTCTTGATGTAGCGACACACTTCTGACTCTGATTTAAGTAAAATGATCCAGATAAATCTAGTGAAATCATCCACTATTGTAAGAAAGTAATGGAAACCATGAAAAAATGTTGTGGAGCAAGGACCCCAAATATATGTGCACTAACTCAAATGCCTTTTCAATTTTACTATTACTAATTAGATATGGTAACCGTTTTTGGGGATCCAAGTGGCAAATATCACATGCAACCAAACTAGGAACAAGTATGTATTCATATTTCATATTCAACACCAACATTCTGTTATGAGACAATTGACCAAGTTTAAGATGCCATAGATTACAATTAGGTAACTTAACATAAATCAGATTATGCATAAGCTTATGACAGACAGAACCTGGATGTGAACTAGCTACATCCACTTCCAATTAATATAGGCCTTCACTTTCTCTACTTAAACCAATTGTGTTCCAGCTCTTCAATTCTGGTATGGTATAAGAATTGGTTTCAAATACCAGTTTAAATCCAGGGAGGCAATAAATCATGAAACAGAAATGAGATTAAAGTTGAATTGAGGCAAGAACAACACATTTGATATAGTTAATAACTTTTCCTAAGAAATGTTCCATGATAATGTTTTGTTGCCATTGGGTAACCTGATTTATAAAGGTGGAATTTTGGTACAATGAGTGCACTAGACCAAAGAAGAACAAATGTGATCGGTTGCTCCGGTATTCAACATCCAATTAAAATAATTGTTAGATCTGTGACGATTCAACTTAGTTTCAATGGTAGTAATAAAAGTCTTGTTTAGATAAGTTTTTTATAAGTACTTATGGAAGAAGAAATTGTGAAGAAAAAAAAATGAAATAAGCTTCTCCTATAAATTAAAAAATAGCTTATGCATAAATTAAAATCAGTTGTTTTTTTTGAGAAATTAAAATCATTTAACTTCTAACAAGCTTGAAATATTTGAAACCATTTATGCTATGAAATACACATACTAAAATACTAGTTATTAATTAAAAATGAACACAAAACTATCGTGTATTCCAATAACAAGCATACAATAGTATTAAAATACTACTCATTAATTAAAAATGAACACAAGAAGGAAATGAGATAACATCTCCTAGCTATTTCTATTCTTTGATTTTTAAAATACTTGTTTTAGAAATAAATTTCAAAACTTTTTTTAAAATACTTGTTTTAGAAATAAATTTCAAAACTTAATAAATTTTGAATGAGATATTGATTGATGAGTAGTGTAAAATTATTTTTAAAATTTTTTTAAAGAAAAAAGTGAGAAATAAAATTATTCTTTTTTATTTCGGAATATCTTTCCACATGATAAATGAGACTAATCTTTCAGACATAGTATTAAAACATTAATCGCTCGTAACAATTTTTTTTTCATAAACATAAAACATAACATGAAAATCAAAACTAAATGTTTACAAGGGATCTTAGTCTCTTTTATTCACATCAACACATGATAGTATATACTTATCTTTTCGAAAATTCTTTTAAAAAACATAAATAAGAAAGTAATTCCAAAATTGTGAGAAGCAATATGGAGAAAAGAAAAATAGTTATTTGCTGATCATTAGGGAAGAAAAAAAAAATGGGTTGGTATAATAGGAGAATTTAAAGTCTACTTAGACATGCGGTGGACCACATAGTTGAAAGAAACCGCAGCCACTAGCCAGAGGAAGCATGCATAGCATCTACCTATCTACCCATTTCAACTATCTATATATATCCCACCCTTCCAAACCACTTTGCAACATCCATCAATTCCCATCCAAACCTTTTCTTTCGTAGCTAGCTACTCCTTAAGTTTCATTCTTTGCTGCAAGAGCTAGCTTAGTTGCTTCAGAAAATTAATTAAGATGGTGAGTGTTGAAGATATCCGTAAGGCACAACGTGCTGAAGGCCCTGCCACCGTCATGGCTATTGGCACCGCCACTCCTCCCAACTGCGTGGACCAGAGTACCTACCCTGATTATTATTTTCGCATCACTAACAGTGAGCACAAGACCGAACTCAAAGAAAAGTTCAAGCGCATGTGTAAGATATCTCTCTCTCCTATATATCTTCATTTCATTATACATATCTTCACCTCCTACCTAGCTTTTATCTAATATGTCTATTGTTTATTTTCAATATATACCTTTGATTTGATTTGATTAATAATACTAATGAAATTTAATTTATTATTATTTGGAACAGGTGATAAGTCAATGATTAAGAAGCGATACATGTACTTAAATGAAGAGATCCTGAAAGAGAATCCGAGTGTTTGTGCTTATATGGCACCTTCATTGGATGCAAGGCAAGACATGGTGGTTGTGGAGGTACCAAAGTTGGGAAAAGAGGCTGCAACAAAGGCAATCAAGGAATGGGGTCAACCCAAGTCCAAGATTACCCATCTCATCTTTTGCACCACTAGTGGTGTCGACATGCCTGGTGCTGATTATCAGCTCACTAAACTACTAGGACTTCGTCCCTCCGTCAAGCGTTACATGATGTACCAACAAGGCTGCTTTGCTGGTGGCACCGTCCTTCGTTTGGCCAAAGACCTCGCCGAAAACAACAAGGGTGCTCGCGTCCTTGTCGTTTGTTCTGAGATCACTGCAGTCACTTTCCGTGGTCCAACTGACACCCATCTTGATAGCCTTGTTGGTCAAGCCTTGTTTGGAGATGGTGCAGCTGCTGTCATTGTTGGATCAGACCCTCTGCCGGTTGAAAACCCTTTGTTTGAGCTTGTCTGGACTGCCCAAACAATCCTTCCAGACAGTGAAGGGGCTATTGATGGCCACCTTCGCGAAGTTGGACTCACTTTCCATCTCCTCAAGGATGTTCCTGGACTCATCTCTAAGAATATTGAAAAGGCCTTGGTTGAAGCCTTCCAACCCTTGGGAATCTCCGATTACAACTCTATCTTCTGGATTGCACATCCTGGTGGACCGGCAATTTTGGACCAAGTTGAGGCTAAGTTAGGCTTGAAGCCTGAAAAAATGGAAGCTACTAGACATGTGCTCAGCGAGTATGGTAACATGTCAAGTGCATGTGTGCTATTCATCTTGGATCAAATGAGGAAGAAGTCAATAGAAAATGGACTTGGCACAACTGGTGAAGGCCTTGAATGGGGTGTGCTCTTTGGTTTCGGCCCTGGACTCACTGTTGAGACTGTTGTGCTCCGCAGTGTTACTGTCTAATCATATTTTGTCAAGACAACAAATCTTTCTTTTTTCTTATGTATTCTTGGCTGTTCAGTTTGAAAAATGTATTCTTTGTCTTTTGATTTTTTCCCCTGCCTTCATCAAATGCTTCTTTTTTGTATACCAGTAAATAAGAACATGTCATGTTATTAATGCAATTAAGCTTACATATAATTGATCTATAAAGTTGCAAAGTGAATAGCTTTAATCCAATTTCATCTTCAGTTTTGTGATTGAGTATAAATTGGACTATAGAACTGTCTGAAACCAGGTTTATGGCTTAATTGTGTAAGGAGAGTTGTGCCAATTAACTTAGTCCACTTTGACTTAGAATTTTCTTTGTCGTTTGAGTTATCTGACTCTGAAAAGAAACAATTTACAAAAGGGATTAATAAGTATCAAGTAAACCAAGTAGCTAAGCAAATGCACTTCCTACCTTGATTACTTAAAAGAACTAAGGGCTTGTTTGATTTCTTTTTCATTTTTCTGTTTCTAAAGCTGTTTTCCTTTACTTATCAATCAATTTATTATCTAAAGCCTATTAAGTTTTAAAAACTGTTTTCAAAAGAAGTGTTATAAAAACTAAAAAACAGAAACAGCTAAAACATGTTTCCCTTTTCACTTCTCCATGACAGCAGACGGATTAAAACATCTACTCGTGGCCTACCTGTCTGTAAGTTCTTTACTGCATCATCCCAAAGCAGCAGGTAAGCTGGAGCCTGGAGGAACTCGATCATCTTTTCATTGCGGTGGGAACCTGCTAGCTGTAGGCAGTAGCAGCTAATAAGTTTTTCACCAATAGAAGAAAAACAAGTTTTATTATTTCCTTTTAAATCTAAGTAAAAAACTGTTTTCACCTATCAAACAACTTTTCCTATTTTTTAGTTTTTAAAAACTAAAAACACTTTTTAAAAATGGAAATCAAACAAGCCCTAAATCCCAGTTGACAAAAAAGTATGGACAGCACTTCGCTTTATTGACCTTACAATAGTTAACTATTTCACCACAATGCATAACATTATCCATTTGTGGTTACTAACACGTCAAAAGGAAAGAAAAAGTATTCCATATCACCTACCAGGTATAGTATAGGATCCAAGGTTAGAATTAGTTGAGTTATTTTCTGAGATGTATGGACTGGTCCTTGACTAATTAAATATTTGGTTAAATTAGTCTAGAGTTATTTTCTGAATTGAGAAATTAGATTTGTTCTTATTAATTTAATTATAAATAATTTCATATTTTCTTGGTGTATCAAATGAACCATTAATTAGATTTGTATGAAAATGTATTTTTCTCTTATGAACGTAGGTTTGGGACCTCAGAACATAAATCCAAGCATACTATTAGCAGTCACAAGAGGCTTGTGTAGTGGTCCTCAATTAATAGATGTTACTATGTTGGATATAATATTGAAAAATAATATGCTCTACACTTCTTTGATTGTACCTAGATTTTGGACAAAAGACTAACCAAAACTTGAATTCATCTTGTTAGAGTAAAGAACTTTCTTGTGGCTTAGTTAGAATTTTAAACTCTTTATACATAGTTAGTTATCTGACAACTGTCAGTTACTGAGATAGTTATGTCAGCTCTGATTAACACTTATATGGCACTCATCCAACCACTGACGCATATCACTCCTCTTTGCCTATGTCTGAATTCCAGCTCCACACTCTCAGCCACTACAAAACAGCACCACAATGCACATGCTTCGTGTCAGCCTTCTCAGGGAGCCTCCCATTCTCAAGTTTCATCTCATGCATTTTTTACCATGCCGAGTGGTCATGCCTTTCAACAATGGTTGCTTGATCCTTGTGCCTCTCATCATCTCAGCTCTATTTCAAAAATTCAGCAACATAGCACTTCATTTCAAGTCACTGATCAAGTTTTAATTGCTAATGGCCAAGGTTTGCCAGTAATACACGTTGGCGTAACTGTATTTCAGCAATCAAGACTATGGTGGAACTCCAATTGTCTAAGAAGATCAAATCTGTGCAGACTGATTGAGTAGAAGAGTATCAACCATTTTCAAAATATCTTGGATCAAATGAGGAAGAAGTCAATAGAAAATGGACTTGGCACAACTGGTGATGGCCTTGAATGGGGTGTGCTCTTTGGTTTTGGCCCTGGTCTCACAGTTGAGACTGTTGTGCTCCGCAGTGTCACTGTCTAATCATATATATTGTGCAAGACCAAAAATCCTTTTCTTGCTTATTTATTCTTTCATGTTCAGCTTGAAAAATGTATTCTTTCTTTTTTTTTCTTTTTGCCCCCTGCCTTCCTCACATGCTTCTTTTTGTATACCAGTAAATAAGAACTTGTCAAATTGTTAATGCAATTAAGCTTACACACAATTTTTAGACTGAACAGTGGTCATTGATTCTTTCAATTCTTCAACATTTTCTAACTCTATTCTTAAGCTTCCCCTTTTAACTTCTTTTCCAGATTTGTCCCCTGTAGGTGAATTTGAACCTATGGGGAAGGCCACGAAGAGAGATGACATTTCCATTCCTGCTAGTTCTTAGGAGAAGTATAGTTGGGTAGATGAAGAAGTATTTTGGACATGAACTGAATTTAAACCTTCTGATAAACACAAACTCAGGGAAGAAGTAATTTTGACTTCGGATCCTATACTAAAAGATAAATATCTATTAAAAGTTCCTCAATCTAATTTATGAGCGATTGGAGACATCCAACTCTTACATGGATGTTTATGACTTTTTATTCACAAGCCTTGGTGTCCTAATTCCCTTTTCTAATTTTCAAATTAAGGTACTTCAAAAATTAAAGATTGCTCCTTCTCAACTTCATCTGAATAAATTCAGCTTAGTTTGAGCATTTTGAACTACTCTATGATCATATTGGGCATTCTCCTACTTGTTCTCCATTCTCTAATCTTTTCAATGTATTTTGGCTTCTTGTGTTCGGCAGAGGTAGGGGTTGGATAACCTTATGCCAAAAAAACCAAGATTTTGACTCCTTTTTAATAATCCTACAAATGGAAATCAATCCTCTTTTCAAAAGGGAGTTCTACAAAATTGTTCCTGCTAGTAGTGACACCACTCCTTTATGGACTAATAAGAGTTGGACTAACTTTATTGGCATGGGGCCAAAGGCTTCTTATGGGTAATTATGTGCTATTTTACTCTAGTGATAGGTTAACTTTACTCCTAATCAAGAATATGATTTGCTAATCTCATGCCTAGATTAGCTATCTTACTACTGGCGTTTGACTTTGGCCAGCACTTGTAACTTTGAGCCTCCATAATATTTGGGCTTGTGATAGTTATCATGCAGATCAGGCCTTAGCGCAGTCTGTAACAATATAAAATCAATTCCTTTTAAATCCTATATGTAATTTATGTTTACATGTATATACAATAGGAAATTTTAAAAAGATACTAATTATATTTAATCTCTATATAAACAGCTAGTAACCACTAGTTAACCTAGGCCAAATGTGTTTACCATATAGTTGCATCAAAACGTGCCACTTGTTTTTATCTAATCTGTTTGTCTCTAACACAAAACTGAAATAAATTACACTGGTAGAATGTAAAGGACACAACGTCTTTGCAGCAACTGAGACTTCAATCTCTATCATGAAAGGAAACAAATAACAAGCAATGAGATTCATAAATCTCGGTAAATAGCCACAGATATACTTACACATGAAACTTGTTTAATGCTTCAATAATACAATAACTACTACAGAACATTGTCATAAAAATAGGCAACCACCATGATACATTTAGGTGCAGAACTTAGCACAAGAAAACTTACCATCACAAGGCTACTTAGTACTTGCCTCACTAAAACAGAACATCCACATGAACAACTAGGTGCAGAATTTAATACATAAAAACTTAATCATTTTGTGCTATCTACTTCAAGTTGATTGTGGAGAAATTCTGGATGTTTCTTCTTGTCCCAACATAGTAAAAGCTTCCTTGCTATTCTTTTCAATTTCAGAATGATTTCTATGAGATGTTTCACCAGCCCTTAAAGAATGCTTCTAACGAGTCGTGCTCTCTTCCTCCTCTTCCCAATATTTAATACTATAAATCTACATATAAAAAAGTCAACAATGCAAGTCATTTTGAATTGCCAAACTTAGGCAATGGCTCTACTAGCATTAACAAAATCTTGGGCATCAATTCAAGGAAAAATAACAGAATCTGAATTTATATTTCTTATTAAATTAATAGCAACTAATCTAACTTGTGAATTCATAATAGGCTAATTTAACCAAATATTTAATTAGTCAAGGACTAACCTATACATGTCAAAAAATAATTCTACTAATTCTAACCTTGCATCCTATATTATATATAGCAAGTACGTGATATGGAACATTTTTTTTTATATATATATATATTTTATAATGTTGTCCATACTTTTGTGTCAACTAAGATTTAGTTCTTTAAGTAATTAAGGTAGGAAGTGCACTTTACTCAAATAACTCACACAACACACAAGGAAAACTTTAAGCCAAAGGGGACTAAGTTAACTGACACAACTCTCCTTACACAATTAAGCCAAAAACCTTGTTCCAAACAGTTCTGCAGTTCAATTTATACTCAATCAAAAGAATGTTTAGATCATGGAAGACGAAATTGGACAAAAGCTATTCACTTTGCAAGTGTACAGATCAATTATGTGTAAGCTTAAATGCATTAAATAATATGACATGTTCTTATTTACTGGTATACAGAAAAAAACCATGCCAGGAAGCAAAACAGAAAGAATACATCTTTCAAACTGAATGTGCAAGACATAAGGGAAAACAAAAGATTTGTGGTCTTTGCACCATAAAATTAGACAGTGACACTGCGGAGCACAACAGTCTCAACAGTGAGTCCAGGGCCAAAACCAAATAGCACACCCCATTCAAGGCCTTCACCAGTTGTGCCAAGTCCATTTTCTACTGACTTCTTTCTCATTTGATCCAAGATGAATAGCACACATGCACTTGACATGTTACCGTACTCACTGAGCACATGTCTAGTAGCTTCCATTTTTTCAGGCTTCAAGCCTAACTTAGCCTCAACTTGGTCTAAAATTGCCGGTCCACCAGGGTGTGCAATCCAAAAGATAGAGTTATAATCAGAGATTCCCAAGGGTTGGAAGGCTTCAACCAAGGCCTTTTCAATATTCTTAGAGATGAGTCCAGGAACATCCTTGAGGAGATGGAAAGTGAGTCCAACTTCGCGAAGGTGGCCATCAATAGCCCCTTCACTGTCTGGAAGGATTGTTTGGGCAGTCCAGACAAGCTCAAACAAAGGGTTTTCAACCGGCAGAGGGTCTGATCCAACAATGACAGCAGCTGCACCATCTCCAAACAAGGCTTGACCAACAAGGCTATCAAGATGGGTGTCAGTTGGACCACGGAAAGTGACTGCAGTGATCTCAGAACAAACGACAAGGACGCGAGCACCCTTGTTGTTTTCGGCGAGGTCTTTGGCCAAACGAAGGACGGTGCCACCAGCAAAGCAGCCTTGTTGGTACATCATGTAACGCTTGACGGAGGGACGAAGTCCTAGTAGTTTAGTGAGCTGATAATCAGCACCAGGCATGTCGACACCACTAGTGGTGCAAAAGATGAGATGGGTAATCTTGGACTTGGGTTGACCCCATTCCTTGATTGCCTTTGTTGCAGCCTCTTTTCCCAACTTTGGTACCTCCACAACCACCATGTCTTGCCTTGCATCCAATGAAGGTGCCATATAAGCACAAACACTCGGATTCTCTTTCAGGATCTCTTCATTTAAGTACATGTATCGCTTCTTAATCATTGACTTATCACCTGTTCCAAATAATAATAAATTAAATTTCATTAGTATTATTAATCAAATCAAATCAAAGGTATATATTGAAAATAAACAATAATACATATTATATAAAAGCTACAGCAAGTGAAGATATATATAATGAAATGAATATATATAGGCCTAGGAGAGAGATATCTTACACATGCGCTTGAACTTTTCTTTGAGCTCAGTCTTGTGCTCACTGTTGGTGATGCGGAAATAATAATCAGGATAGGTACTCTGGTCCACGCAGTTGGGAGGAGTGGCGGTGCCAATGGCCATGACGGTGGCAGGGCCTTCAGCACGTTGTGCCTTACGGATCTCTTCAATACTCGCCATCGTAATTAATTTTCTGAAGCAACTAAGCTAGAGCTTGGAGCAAAGAATGAAAGTGAAGTAGTAGCTACGAAAGAAAAGGCTAAGATGATGGGAATGGATGTGGCAAAGTGTCTTGGAAGAGTGGATATATATACGCATAGATAGACAGTTGAAGTGGGTAGGTGCGTAGATGCTGTGCATGTGTTCCTCTAACCAATTGGCTGTGTTTTCTCTCAACTACGCACTGCATGACTATGTTGACTGTTGACTCTCCCATTCTACCTTACAAAAATGGATTAAAAACACGTTAAAATGATTACCATATAAATAGATAAAGGATATAGACATATACATTATAAAAAGAGAGCGTATCATGTCAACATCAACAACAAAGTAATTATTCTAATGTTAATAGTATATAGTAATTCAATTTGATTTGGAATGAATCGGTTCTCACAAGAAGAACTAAAATTTTTTTGGTCTAAACCATACTAAATAAGTGGATCAATTGGTGTAGGATTGTTTTGGATTAACTAGAACTCTCGAGTTTGAGTCCTAAGTATGCAGTTGTGTTCACTCCAATCTAATAAACGAGTTTAATTTTTTGCAATTTTCTATTTTTTTTCATTTTATGATTATTTTGGTTTGTTTTTTTTAGATCGGTTATTGTGATTGATATTGGATTGGATCTATTGGTGAACACACTAGTTGATTGGCCATTGGAGGGAATTTAACTGATATTAATTTTAAATATAATTAATAATTTAATATATTTTTTATATAAAAATATAAATAAATTAAATTTAAAAAGAAAAGAAAAAACAAAGCAATTAGCAAGTTACTCAGGAGTTTCTCAAACTCGATAAAACTCAATAAGAATGTGGTTAGACTTTAATTTTTTCAATCCGTCTTTTTTGAATCACCCTCAACGCCCCTATGTATTTTTATTTTCTTCGACGACACTATGTCCTTCACCATTGACTTTTCCTAATCATCACTTTCGTCGCTTCTCATAATGTAATGAAAACGTGCTGTTAGAAGATTAAAAACAAAGAAAAATATTGGTTTGGTAAAATAGGAGAGTCAACAGTCTACGTAGGCATGCGAGGCACCACACCACATATAGTTGAAAGAAAGCGCAGCCATGAGGCATGAGTCAGAGTAAGCATGCATAGCATCTACCTGCCTACCCATTTCAACTATCTATATATACCCCACCCTTCCAAGTCACTTTGCAACATCCATCAAAGCCTTTTCTTTCCTAGCTACTACTTCACTTTCATTCTTTGCTGCAAGAGCTAGCTTAGTTGCTTCAGAAAATTAATTAAGATGGTGAGTGTTGAAGATATCCGTAAGGCACAACGTGCTGAAGGCCCTGCCACCGTCATGGCTATTGGCACCGCCACTCCTCCCAACTGCGTGGACCAGAGTACCTATCCTGATTATTATTTCCGCATCACCAACAGTGAGCACAAGACTGAGCTCAAAGAAAAGTTCAAGCGCATGTGTAAGATATCTCTCTCCTAGGCCTATATATATTCATTTCATTATATATATCTTCACTTGCTGTAGCTTTTATATAATATGTATTATTGTTTATTTTCAATATATACCTTTGATTTGATTTGATTAATAATACTAATGAAATTTAATTTATTATTATTTGGAACAGGTGATAAGTCAATGATTAAGAAGCGATACATGTACTTAAATGAAGAGATCCTGAAAGAGAATCCGAGTGTTTGTGCTTATATGGCACCTTCATTGGATGCAAGGCAAGACATGGTGGTTGTGGAGGTACCAAAGTTGGGAAAAGAGGCTGCAACAAAGGCAATCAAGGAATGGGGTCAACCCAAGTCCAAGATTACCCATCTCATCTTTTGCACCACTAGTGGTGTCGACATGCCTGGTGCTGATTATCAGCTCACTAAACTACTAGGACTTCGTCCCTCCGTCAAGCGTTACATGATGTACCAACAAGGCTGCTTTGCTGGTGGCACCGTCCTTCGTTTGGCCAAAGACCTCGCCGAAAACAACAAGGGTGCTCGCGTCCTTGTCGTTTGTTCTGAGATCACTGCAGTCACTTTCCGTGGTCCAACTGACACCCATCTTGATAGCCTTGTTGGTCAAGCCTTGTTTGGAGATGGTGCAGCTGCTGTCATTGTTGGATCAGACCCTCTGCCGGTTGAAAACCCTTTGTTTGAGCTTGTCTGGACTGCCCAAACAATCCTTCCAGACAGTGAAGGGGCTATTGATGGCCACCTTCGCGAAGTTGGACTCACTTTCCATCTCCTCAAGGATGTTCCTGGACTCATCTCTAAGAATATTGAAAAGGCCTTGGTTGAAGCCTTCCAACCCTTGGGAATCTCTGATTACAACTCTATCTTTTGGATTGCACACCCTGGTGGACCGGCAATTTTAGACCAAGTTGAGGCTAAGTTAGGCTTGAAGCCTGAAAAAATGGAAGCTACTAGACATGTGCTCAGTGAGTACGGTAATATGTCAAGTGCATGTGTGCTATTCATCTTGGATCAAATGAGGAAGAAGTCAATAGAAAATGGACTTGGCACAACTGGTGAAGGCCTTGAATGGGGCGTGCTCTTTGGTTTCGGCCCTGGACTCACTGTTGAGACTGTTGTGCTCCGCAGTGTCACTGTCTAATCATATTGTGTCGCTGAAGGCCACAAATCCTTTTCTTTCTTATTTATTCTTTCATGTTCAGTTTGAAAAATGTATTCTCTCTTTTGCTTCTTTCCCCTGCTTTCCTCACATGCTTCTTTTTGTATACCAGTAAATAAGAACATGTCAAGTTATTAATGCAATTAAGTTTACACATAATTGATCTATACAGTTGTAAAGCGAATACCTTTCGTCCAATTCCATTTTCATTGAAAGATTTATTTTTACTATTATTTAATTTGGACTCTGGGACTTTCTAGAACCAGCTCTATCTATGGCTTAATTGTGTATAGAGAGTTGTGCCGATTAACTTAGTCCACTTTGGCTTAAAATTTTCTTTGTTGTGTGAGTTATCTATGAGAAAAAACATTATACAAAAGGGATCAACAAGTATCTAGTAAACCTAGTTGGTAAGAAATTGCACTTCCTACCTTGAGTAAAGAACTAAATCTCAGCTGACACAAGTAAGGACAAAATTAAAAAAAAAAAAAAGGAATATATATATAAATGTTCCATATCACTGACCAGAGTAAAGGCTCCAAGGTTAGAATTAGTAGTTATTTTCTGAGATGTATGGACTGGTCTTTGACTAATTAAATAATTGATTAAATTTCCCTTTAGAGTTATTTTCTGAATTGACAAGTTAGATTAGTTGCTATTAATTTAATTAAAAATAAATTCAGATTCTAATAGTGCATGAAATACACCTTTATTTGGCAATAATTTTAAACTCTGTTGTAGTGGCAAATCTTAACTGCATGTTATTAGAGGTTAAAAGTGGCATTGATTATATTTTATTGTATCGAAGTTTATGTTTAATTGCTGTTCTAATAAAACAGAAAGTTTGTGATTCCTATTGATTCATAGGGTTATTTTAAATTTGCAATGTTGTTGCCAAATGCCACAAAGACACAGGATTTAGAAGGTTAGTAGGATCAGTGTAGTAAGGAGTGGTATCAGTAGTAGGCTAGTAGCAGGAACAATTTTGTAGAATTCCCTTTTGAAAGAGACTGATTTGCTTTTTTAGGATTCTGAAAAGGGAGTCAAAATCTTGGTTTTTTGGCATAAGGTTATCCAATCCCTACCTCCGTCTGAAGCAGGAAGCTGAAATACATTGAAAAGATTAAAGAATAGGAAACAAGTAGGAGAATGCCCAAGATGCTCACATTGCAGTATGAAATACTCAAACTAAGCTCCATTTATTCAGATGAAGTTTAGTTGACAAGAAGCAATATTTAATTTTTGAAGTACCTTAATTTGAAAATCAGAAAAAGGAATTAGGACACCAAGGCTTGTGAATAAAAAGTCAAAACATACATATAGTCAGGCTTCCACCTCTTTTGAACAAGAGTCCTCTCCCTGGAGTGGCTTTGAGATATTGCAGAACATGATCTACTGCCTGCAAGTGTCTCACCCTTGGGTCATGCAGGAACTAGCTCACAACACTAACTGCATATGCTACAATTGGTCTAGTGTGTGCCAAGTAAATCAGCTTTCTCACTAGTCTTTGATATTGGGCATTGTCAACCTTGGTACTCTCCTCTTCAATCCTCATTTTCTGATTTTGCTCAATGGGAATACCTGCAGTTTTACATCCAAGTTTGCCTGTTTCCTGGAAAAGATCAAGCACATACTTCTCTTGAGAAATGAAAATGCCTTGCTTTGAACAAGACACTTCAATTTCCAAGAAATATTTGAGTTTCCCAATATCCTTCAACTCAAACTTTGTAGATAATGTAGGAAGTGCATTTTCTTAGCTACTGGGTTTACTTGATACTTATTGATCCCTTTTATATAATGTTGTTTCTCACAATCAGATAACTCACCCAAGAAAGAAAAATTTAAGCCAAACTGGACTAGGTTAATTGGCGCAACTCTCTGCACAATTAAGTCATAAATAAACCTGGTTCCAGACAGTTCTACAGTCCAATTTATACTCAATCACAAAGAATCTTTCATTGAAGATGAAACTTGACAAAATTAAATATATTCTCTTTGCGGCTAATATCTGATATACATAAATGTAATTTTACTTTGGGTTAGTGCCAGCTTAGTTAGTCAATTGGTGCCAACTGTCATAACTCAGTTAGTAGTCACAATCACTTGTATAAATACCTGATACTTTTCAATGAATAAGAGACTTTTCATTCTCTCGAATGTTCTATATTTTGTTCATATTCTGATCTCATTTTACTCTGAGCGGCTGTGTAGAACATGTTGGGTATCAAAGTAACAAAATAATAACTCACAACTAAAATAAGAGATGAGAAAAATAGGAATTGACACACAATATTTTAACGTGGAAAACCCTCTCTCTAAGGGAAAAATATTTTTACTAAGTAGAAGAAAAATTACAACCTCTCTCTAACTATAAGGAGAGAACAATTACACTCTCTTATAATAGGAGAACACACACAACACTAATGTTGCTAACTCTCTCAAATGGAATTACTACAATTGTAGTGGGATGCAAAGATGAGCAAAATGGCTTGTTATTTATAGGCAAAGCTTGGAATGCATGCATTAAATGCTAGAACAAAATTTCTACCCTTTCAACCAAATTTTACAAGCCTAGCATAGTAGAGTTTGATGTTTCACTCCATGCCTTTTTTGATTTATGCCACAAAAGTTGCTTTACAGTTCACAATCTCCCACTTAAAGCTACTTTTGTGAGTTTTCAAATATCTCTCTATCATCTTGCCATTTCCTTGCTGCTTACGTTTCTGATAGGCCAAATAAGGATCGACACCATACAAACTTGTTTGTATTGATCGGCTTTGTCATAACATCTGCTAGGTTATCTTTGGTGTGAATCTTCTGCATGTCCACGCTTCCTTCCTCTACTACTTCTCTGACAAAGCATTATTGAACACCTATGTGCTTTGTCCTAGAATGAAAGGCTGGATTCCTTGCAATGTGCAAGGCACTATGACTGTCACAATACACAGTAGTCTTCTGCTGTTTGTGCCCAAGTTCTTCCAATAGCCTTTGAATCCAAATAGCTTCCTTGCATGCCTGGGTAGCTGCCATGTACTCAGCTTCTGTAGTAGACAAAGTTACAACAGTCTGTAATTTGGATAACCAGCTTACCGCCCCTCCTGCAAGTGTAAACACACAGCCAGTAGTAGACTTTCTTTTAGTAAGATCACCTGCAAAATCTGAATCAACATAGCCCCTGACAACAAATTTCGATCCTTTAAAACATAATGCAACATTGGTTCCTTTGATGTATCTAAGGGTCCTCTTAACAGCATTCCAGTGCTCTCTACCAGGATCTGCCATGAACCTACTAACCACTCCCACTGCTTGTGCAATGTCTGGTCTTGTACAAATCATGGCGTACATAAGGCTTCCCACCGCTGATGCATACGGTACTCGAGACATTTCCATCCTCTCTGCTTCATTGCTAAGACTCATATTTGAGGATAACTTATAATTGATAGGAAATGGGGTAGAAATTGGCTTTCAGCCTTGCATGTTGAAGTGCCGCAAGACCTTTTATTTGAGAAAGCGAAAGTTTCCTATCTTTTCTGTTTCGGTGAATTTGCATCCCTAAAATCTTGTTTGTTGGTCCCAAGTCCTTCATATCAAACTCCCTAGCCAACTCTGCCTTCAATTCTTGGATTCGATCTTTGTTGGGGCCTACCACCAACATGTCATCCACATACAACAGCAAAATGATGAAATCATTATCATCAAACCTATTGTAGTACCTACAATGGTCTGAACTCAGTCTGTTGTAACCAAGGCTAATAATGAAGGAATCAAATCTCTTGTACCAACATCTTGGCGCCTGCTTTAGACCGTACAGAGATTTGGTCAACCTACAAACCAAGTTTTCCTTTCCTTGTTCTTTAAAGCCTTTCGGTTGGAGCATATATATCTCCTCTTCAAGTTCTCCATGGAGAAAAATAGTCTTTACATCAAGTTGCTCAAGATGTAAATCCAATGCAGCACACATAGCAAGATCAACTCTAATTGTTGTCAATCGAACAACTAGCGAGAATATCTCATTGAAATCAACACCTTCTTTCTGAGCATATCCTTTGACCACCAATCTTACACTATATCGTTCCACTTGATCATTGCCATCTCGTTTGATCTTGTATACCCATTTGTTTCCGATGGCTTTTTGACCCTTTGGAAGTTCAACAAGTTCTCATGTCTTGTTTCTATGCAAGGCTTCCATTTCTTCATGCATTACTGCCATCCATTGGGAAGCATCCAAACTACTCACAACCTCTTGAAAGGTTGATGGTTCTCCTTCTTCAGTTAGAAGACAGTATGCATCATGGCTTGCCATGACAAACTGTGAGTGCCAACTTGGTTTAGGTTTTTGTCGTGTTGATCGTCGAAGACCTCCTTCGTCATTGACCTCATTTGGCTCTTGTTCTTCGTGCTCCTGTTCTACTTCAAAAAAGTCATCTTCTCCAGATATCTTCTCTATCTGCACTATAGTAGTGTCTTTGGTAGTGCTGTCATTTTTCTGCTCACTTTGCAATTCATTTTCTCCAAAAACTACATCTTTGCTAACAATAACCTTGCGGGCAGTGGGATCCCATAAGAGATACCCCTTAACATTATCAGCATAACCCAAGAATATACATTTCCTGGATTTTGGATACAACTTTGTTCTTTCTTGGGAGTTGTACATCACATACACAGGACATCCAAACACATGTAAGGAAGAATAATTAGCTGGTTTGCCTTTCCACGTCTCCATCGGCGTCCTTAAACCAATCGCTGTTGATGGTGATCGATTTATCACAAAACAGGCGGTTTTAACTGCTTCTGCCCAGAAAGATTTGGCTACTCCCGCTGTTTTCAGCATAGCTCTTGTTCTATCTAAGAGAGTTCCGTTGATCCGCTCTGCCAGTCCATTCTGCTGAGGTGTATGTGGAACTGTGAATTGTCTTAAAATACCCTCTTGTTTGCAGAATGCTAGAAAGGCACCATCTACATATTCTCCTCCATTGTCTATCCTCAAGCACTTAAATCTTTTTCCAGTTTCAAGCTCCATTTGTGCTTTGAATTCCTTGAATACTGGAAACACATCTGACTTCTTCTTGATTGGGTACACTCACAATCTCTTGGAATAATCATCAATGAATAATATAAAATACTTTGCTCCTCCCAGGGATACTTCTGGTGATTCCCACACATCCGAATGGACCAAGTCAAGTATGTGTTTACTTCTAGTAGTTACTTTAGCAAACTTCAATCTATGTTGCTTACTTATCACATAATGCTCACAAAACAATAAATTGACCGTTTTGAGCCCAGGCAAGAGATTACGTTCAGCAAGGACTTTCAAGCCTCGTTCTGACATAAGTCCAAGTCTACGATGCCACATCGTCGTTGCTTCTTCTTGACTTGCTGCTGCAACTGATGCATCTGCTTCTTGCAACGTATCTCCCAAAAGCATGTATAGACTAGTTGTGATCTTCTCAGCTTTCATTACTACAAGATTGCCTTTCACTACCTTTAAGATCCCACCTTCAGTATGGATCTTGCACCCGAGGTCATCCAATTGCCCAACGGACAATAAGTTCTTCTTCAACCCCTTCGCATGCTGTACCTCTTGAAGTGTGCGAATAGTACCATCATACATTTTTAATTTGATAGTACCGACTCCAGCAATTTCTAAGGCATGATCATTTCCAATGAACACATATCCTTCCGAGATAGGCCTATAAGAGCAAAACCAATCTCGACGTGGAGTCATGTGCCAGGTTGCACCTGAATCCAATATCTAACAATCATGAAGTTGTCTTCCGCCTTTAGAACTAATTACTGCTTCACTATACAGGATTTCTCCATTATCTGAGATACTTGCAACGCAACCTTGAGAGGTTGATGCTTCAGAATTCTTTCCTCCATTCTTCTTGTGCCAACAATCTTTCTTCAAGTGCCCTCTCATGCCACAATTGTAGCATTTAATGTTCTTCCTTCTTCTAGACTTTGATCTACCATGATTTTGACTCCCACCGGAGCCACGTTCCATTGATCTGCCTCTCGTCATCGTTAAAGCTTTTGCTTGCTTGGAATTTTCTAGCCTATCTTCCTTATTCTTTCGCCTGGATTCTTCTTCAAGAATAGCTCCGACAACATCATCAAAGGTTAGACGGCCAACAATATTATTGTTCGTTATGTTGATGATGAGTTGATCATACGAATTTGGTAAACTTTGAAGTAGAAGCTCCGCCCGCTCATTTTCTTCTACGTTGAAATCTGATGCAAAAAGTTGAGCGAATAGAGTATTTAGATTGTTGATGTGGTCCGTCACCGAAGTGGACTTACTCATTTGAAGAGTGTAAAGTTTTCTCTTTAAGAATATTCTGGTGTGAAGTGACTTGACCTCGTACAATTTGTGGAGAGTATCCCAAATCTCCTTTGCAGTCTTCTTCTCTACAACACTAGACAAAACTGAATCTGCCATTGCTAAGTGCAAATTGGCAACATCATTTTCATCCATCTCTTTCCACCTTTCATTAGTGATCTCTGCAGGTCTACCTTCAATTGCATCTTGACAATTGTCCTTCCTCAAAATTGCCTTTATCCTCAATTTTCACAGGGAGAAATTACTCCCATTGAACTTCTCAATCTTGTATTTTGCTGCCATAGTTTCACACTAAAGAACCGACTTACACAACTTCCACCATATATAGTACCGCCTACTGGAACAATGACTGTAGACCGTGAACCAGTGCACCAGGTAAGTTCCCAGGAAAGAGAGTTGGGTCACCAACGGACACGCTTAAATACCAAGCCTTTCCTTAGCCAGAACTTTCCTAGACATGCACTTTCACACTACCTCACTCTATATCCAGTAACAAGAATAATTCTTTTCTGATGTGGTAGATCAGACTATGCCGCAACTACAAAGCATACTAAGAATTTTCTCCGGCACTATACCAGTGTACCAGTGTGTATCGCAGCGGAACAATCTCAGAACCTATTGGCTCTGATACCACTGTTGGGTACCAAAATAACAAAACAATAACTCACAACTAAAATAAGAGATGAGAAAAATAGGAATTGACACACAATATTTTAACGTGGAAAACCCTCAACGGATAAGAAAAAAACAACGGGCAAGACCAGGGAAATATTTTTACTAAGTGAAAGAAAAATTGCAACCTCTCTCTAACTATAAGGAGAGAACAATTACACTCTCTCTTATAATAGGAGAACACACAACAATAAATTTTGCTAACTCTCTCAAATGGAATTACTACAATTATAGTGGGATGCAAAGATGAGCAAAATGGCTTGCTATTTATAGGCAAAGCTTGGAATGCATGCATTAAATGCTAGAACAAAATTTCTACCCTTCCAACCAAATTTTACAAGCCTAGCATAGTAGAGTTTGATTTTTCACTCCATGCCTTTTTTGACTTATGCCACAAAAGTGGCTTTACGGTTCACAAAACAATTGTGTGTAAGCTTAGTTGAATTAGTAACATGGCAAGTTCTTATTACTGGTATACAAAAAGAAGCATGTGAAGAAGGCAGGGGAAAAAATCAAAAGAGAAAGAATACATTCTTCAAATTGAACAGGCACGAATACATAAGTAAAAAGAAAGATTTGTGGTCTTGCAGAATATGATTAGGCAGTGACTGTGGAGCACAACAGTCTCAACAGTCTTGTACAATATATATGATTAGACAGTGACACTGCGGAGCACAACAGTCTCAACAGTGAGTCCAGGGCCAAAACCAAATAGCACACCCCACTCAAGGCCTTCACCAGTTGTGCCAAGTCCATTTTCTATTGACTTCTTCCTCATTTGATCCAAGATGAATAGCACACATGCACTTGACATGTTACCGTACTCACTGAGCACATGTCTAGTAGCTTCCATTTTTTCAGGCTTCAAGCCTAACTTAGCCTCAACTTGGTCTAAAATTGCCGGTCCACCAGGGTGTGCAATCCAAAAGATAGAGTTGTAATCAGAGATTCCCAGCGGTTGGAAGGCTTCAACCAAGGCCTTTTCAATATTCTTAGAGATGAGTCCAGGAACATCCTTGAGGAGATGGAAAGTGAGTCCAACTTCGCGAAGGTGGCCATCAATAGCCCCTTCACTGTCTGGAAGGATTGTTTGGGCAGTCCAGACAAGCTCAAACAAAGGGTTTTCAACCGGCAGAGGGTCTGATCCAACAATGACAGCAGCTGCACCATCTCCAAACAAGGCTTGACCAACAAGGCTATCAAGATGGGTGTCAGTTGGACCACGGAAAGTGACTGCAGTGATCTCAGAACAAACGACAAGGACGCGAGCACCCTTGTTGTTTTCGGCGAGGTCTTTGGCCAAACGAAGGACGGTGCCACCAGCAAAGCAGCCTTGTTGGTACATCATGTAACGCTTGACGGAGGGACGAAGTCCTAGTAGTTTAGTGAGCTGATAATCAGCACCAGGCATGTCGACACCACTAGTGGTGCAAAAGATGAGATGGGTAATCTTGGACTTGGGTTGACCCCATTCCTTGATTGCCTTTGTTGCAGCCTCTTTTCCCAACTTTGGTACCTCCACAACCACCATGTCTTGCCTTGCATCCAATGAAGGTGCCATATAAGCACAAACACTCGGATTCTCTTTCAGGATCTCTTCATTTAAGTACATGTATCGCTTCTTAATCATTGACTTATCACCTGTTCCAAATAATAATAAATTAAATTTCATTAGTATTATTAATCAAATCAAATCAAAGGTATATATTGAAAATAAACAATAATACATATTATATAAAAGCTACAGCAAGTGAAGATATATATAATGAAATGAATATAGGCCTAGGAGAGAGATATCTTACACATGCGCTTGAACTTTTCTTTGAGCTCAGTCTTGTGCTCACTGTTGGTGATGCGGAAATAATAATCAGGATAGGTACTCTGATCGACGCAGTTGGGAGGAGTGGCGGTGCCAATAGCCATGACGGTGGCAGGGCCTTCTGCACGTTGTGCCTTACGGATCTCTTCAACACTCACCATCTTGATTAATTTTCTGAAGCAACTAAGCTAGAGCTTAAACCAAAGAATGAAAGTGAAGCAGTAGCTACGAAAGAAAAGGCTTTGATGGATGTTGCAAAGTGGTTTGGAAGGGTGGATATATATATACACATAGATAGATATTCAATAATACAATATAGATAGTTGAAAAGGGTAGGTAGGTAGATGTAGTGCATGCTTAGTCTGACTCATGGCTCATGGCTGCGCCTTCTTTCAACTATATGTGGTTCCCCGCATGGCTACGTAGACTGTTGACTCTCCTATTTTACCAAACCAATATTTTTCTTTTTAATCTTCTTAGTATTGTATCTCCCTTTATAAATTAAGAAAAGAAATAAATAAATAAAAGTATAGTATCTCCCTTTGGTGTCCATATCGTTCGTATCTCCCTCTTCAGAATAGGCTAATAATCATCTGAACATCTCATCATCACCAATTTAACAAAAAAGAAGAGTGGAATCTTGAATCTCAGCCCTTTGCAGCCGTAGCAGAACTGTCCTTGCCAATTCACAATTCAGCGGTTTGGTTAATATACCCCCCTCCTTTGGTCATTGATTCTAACGTGATAAACATAAACTATCAGTATCTGACTTCTTGTTATATTAATTATTTTGAAGAATTGAGTGAAATGGGGTTTGCTTTGCTGCACAGCTTAGTATGACTGTGAGATATTAGTTACTCGATTGGACCACCATTACTGAATTCATTTGTCATCACTGACTGGGAAAGATGGCCCAGAAAACTAAGATGGGGTCACACCCACAACATTTTCATCCCTGTACTTTGCAGCCAAGGACGGTTAGTGTTACCTGGATTTTGGGATGAGAAAAAAAAAATGCGGTGAACGTGGATCGAACACGTGACCTTCAGATCTTCAGTCTGACGCTCTCCCAACTGAGCTATCCCCGCAATATGAAAAGTTTTGCTATTCTTAAAATTATAAATGCTTCTTTATGCATCCACTCGTTTGGTTCTAAACAGAGAAATAAAAAAAAAAAAGTTGAATGTTAAATTATTTGATTTAAGATAAATAAGTAAGAAATATAATAAAAATAATATTGTAAAATTGTTTGATTTAGATGAATTGAGAAGAGAGAATTTTAAAAAGTTGTAAAAGTATTGTTGTACTCTTGTGCCTCATCCAATTTGAGCAAATTTAATCGATTAAATTCATAATTTAATCGATTAATGTGTGTATATAGTTTATTTTTGGTGGAAAATAATTGATTTTAGTAGGAATGATGAAATTAAAAAAAATCAAAATTTTCATTGTGGATGATTCAATGAAAAAATCGATTATGCTTCACGAGACACATAATGGAAGACAATTTAGAAAGCAAACAAATGAATCCAATACATTCTTACTCATGAATGTTACACAAGCCATCTGGGTCTATCACTTTCTCAACAATTAATCACGTGTATTGAATACTTGCATCCACAACAGAATGATTGCATTGTCATTCTGATGGCTTCATATGATACCAAGGAATTATAACGTGAAAAACTACTATGCACTTCACTCTCAGCTTCTGTTGATTCTACTTATTTCCCCTGGTTTGATGCGTGAATCAATCGTTGATAGGATCTGTGGCATTGACATGCCTCCCAAAACAACAATTTCTGCAATTTGAAACATATTCAAGCATATGTTGAAACTAGAGTGGAATTATTCCAAAGCATATAGAGGCCTAAAGTTACAAGTACTAAGAAAATTAACCTATCACTAGAGTTGCCAAAACAGTCCTAGGCTTGCGGGTTTGACCCACCTAACAAGGGGGCTTAAAAAGGCCCCAATGCAAGAGCCCCCAGATTGTGGGGTTATGTAATATCCAAAAAATTACAACCCAGTAAGTAGGAACGTGAGAGATTTAATTAGAAATTAATTAAAATTAATTTGTTTGTTTTAAAATAAGAAAAAGATATTATTTTGAGTAATTAAAATATAGTTAGTGATTAATGGAGCAAATAAGAAAAAGGATGGAAAATAAAATAATATAGATATCTCCTTATAATGGTCAAATAAAAAAATGTTTATAAAAATCAAAAGATATAATATCATCGGTAATTAAAATCTGTTATTAATTTATTGAAATTAATTGATTGTAATAAAAAGTTCTCCGTGAGTGACTCTTTATAATTAATTCTCTAGAATTAATTATCTGTAGTTACTTTTCTGTACCACTTGTCTGTAATTAAAATTTCTTGTAACTGAATTGTCTGTATTATCTTATTTAATTATTAGATGTTTAAAAGTTTGGTTTTAAAATTAAAATCGCGTTTCATTTCAATTACACAGTGCATTCCTATACTGTGTAAATTAAACTCAGTACCTAAAACTATCACCTCACAACCCTTTAACCAATTGAAATTCATGCAAAACCCTCCTTTCTTACTTGAGTCCCACGGACACAACACATAAAACTTGGCAAGCAATTTAGGAAGATCTTCTCACACAAGTCAACCCATAAACTTAGTCACTAAGTCAGCTAGCAAAAAGCTCTCTCCTCTCACCTCTCATCTCTCACGGATCACACACACTCACTCTCCCTCATTTCTCCACTAATCCAAGACTTATTCACCAAGTCTTCAACGAAGGAAAAGAGAAAAGCTCTCTTCTCTCTCTTCTTTTTGCTGCTGGCTGAGACACCCAAAAAGGGAAGGAGGAAGCCATTTTTGTGAAGCTGGCGGGCTGCATGCAAGTTGGGAGGTCCTCTCTTCATCACCAACATCATGCCTTCTCTTCACCTTCATCATTTCTCCCTCTCGGCTGAACCAAAAACAAAGGTGAGGGAAACTTCATTGTGGATTCTATTTCAGTTTAAGTGCGGTTGAGAGTTAGGGGACTCAACCACATCTTGCATGCATGCCCCTTTCTTGGTTGTAAGTTTCTAGTTTTCTAAAGATCTCAATAATAGAAAACTAAACAGGATCTTGAAATCAATGATTCTCACATAAAACAATCCATAGAGAAACAGTGCGTACCTTTCTCCATGGTGAGACTTCTACGGAATCTCCGATGTGCGTTGATTTCCTTGAAAGAGGAAAGAAACAAGATTTCGCTTCCTTTGACTCTTCTTTCTATTCTCTCTCTTTCGTGATGGCTAGGGTTGAGAGAAATACTCTAATGTCAGGAAGGGGACCTTGTTTCACATTAGTGGGTATTGACCCCTTTTAAAATCACTACTCCCATCAAATAGTAGTTATCTTTAGAAACTGCTCCACTTAAGCCCATGGCCCATTTACAATTTAGTCCGTAATCATTATTTATTTATTTATTAGTCCTTAATAAGTCACGAGCCTCTCACATGAGACATTAAATCTTACATTCTCCCACTTGGCTCATGTGACATTACCTAACATCATGGACGAATAAATAAATTAATTAAACTAACATAATGCGCATTGAAATGACTAAATCGTTTCATACATTGGGCACGTCATAATTTCATAATTAAGAATAGGAACTAATCCGAGTCATGGCGGTTGTACATCACTTAATCGACATAGTCCCTTCCATGTACCACAAATTAGACTTCTCCTTAATATGAACATAATTAGGAGCATATAATAGTCCAACATAATGTCTTTATTTAAGACGTTACCTGTATACATTACTCTAATACAATATGCATGCAAATGTAGAGAACAGGTAATCAGAAACATATCATAAATGAGCTCAAAGAGTCAATAATCCAGAACAAAACAATCCTTATTAACAATAATGCCCATACTTTCAACATGCCAATAAATGTCTTGGGCGGTAATCCCTTTGTCAAAGGGTCAACTATCATGAGATTTGTACTAATATGTTCTATTGACACTCTTTGTTTCTAAACCTCTTCTTTCACGACAAGGTACTTTAATTCCACATGCTTAGCACCTTTAGAGTACTTGTCATTTTTAGTAAAAAGTATTGCTGTAGAGTTATCACAATACATTTTCAGCGGCCTGGCAATACTGTCGACAATTCCAAGCCCTGAAATAAAGTTCTACAGCCAATTAGCCTAAATTGTAGCCTCAAAACATGCTACAAATTCAACTTCCATAATGGTCAAAAGTTCTATATGTAAGCATGTGATCTTTTGTTCCCCGTAAGTATCTCAGAACTTTCTTTGCAGCTTTCCAATGTTCCATTCCCGGGTTACTTTGATATCTTCGTAACATTCCTGCTGCAAAGCTTATGTCTGGTCGAGTACAGATCTGAGCATACATAATACTCCCAACAAAAGATGCGTACGGAATTGCTTCCATTTGTTTCCGTTCCAAATCATTCTTAGGACATTGTGCGAAACTAAACTTGTCTCCTTTCTGAATTGGAATAGGAGATGCTAAGCACTTTTCCATCCTGAACCTCTCTAGTACTTTATTGATATATGCTTTCTGAGACAAGCCTAATAGTCCCTGTGATCTGTTTCGGAATATTTCTATTCCTATCACATATCTTGCCTCACCCATATCCTTCATTTCAATGTTACTAGAGAGAAACTTCTTAGTCTCATGAAGAAGACCAAGATCATTAGTTGCAAGCAAGATATCATCAACATACAGAATCATAAATATAACCTTACTCCCACTGACCTTCAGATATCTACATCGATCAATAATGTTTTCCTTAAATCCAAAGGAAACAATGGTATCATTAAACTTCAAATACCATTGGCGGGAAGCTTGCTTAAGTCCATATATTGATTTCTTTAATTTGCACACCATGTGTTCCTTTCCTTCAACTGAGAACCCCATTGGTTGGTCCATGTAAACATTATCCTCTAAATTTCCATTAGGAAAAGTGGTTTTCACATCCATTTGATGTAACTCCAAGTCATAATGGGCTACTAGTGCCATGATAATCCTGAAGGAATTCTTTCGTGAGACTGGTGAAAATGTCTCTTTATAATCAACACCATCTTCCTGAGTAAAACCCTTAGCAACAAGTCTGGCCTTGTAACGTTCAAGGTTGCCATGAGAGTCACGTTTAGTCTTAAAGACCCACTTACAACCAACTCTCTTGCAACCTTCTGGCAATTCTACAAGGTCCCAAACACCATTCTGTTCCATGGATTTCAACTCTTCTTTCATGGCATCTAACCACTTCTCAGAATTATCACTACTTACGGCTTGTGAAAACGAAACTGGATCATCATCATTAATGCTTAAGTCAACTTCTAATTCATGTAGATATACCACATAGTCATTCAAAATAGCTGGCCTTTTTTCTCTTTGAGACCTCCTTAATGCTACTTCTTGCGGTTCTTCTACAATACGTTCATTTTGAATCATGGGCTCATTATTGTGTTGCTTTTCTTCATTGTTGTCTGGAACAACATCTAAAGGAACACTCACGTTACTGCTAGATGCACAAGTCAAAGGGACTTGCACTCTAACTTCTTTAATTTCCACATTCCGTGAAATTGTACTCCCATTGATTTCACCATTTTCAATGAACCTTGCATTTCCAGTTTCAACAATTCTCATACTATGATTAGGACAGTAAAACATATATCCCTTTGATTTTTTTGGATAACCAATGAAATATCCACTGATTGTTCTTGCTTCCAGTTTCTTTTCTTGTGGATTATAAATCCTAATTTCTGCCTGGTAACCCCAAACATGCAGGTGTCTTATACTAGGTGTCCTATTAGTCCACAATTCAAAAGGTGTCTTCGGAACTGCCTTACTAGGAACCCTATTCAACAAATACATGGCAGTTTTCAATGCGTACATCCACAAAGATACGGGTAAATTAGAGTTACTCATCATACTCCTAACCATATCCATTAACGTTTTGTTACGCCTTTCTGATACACCATTTTGTTGCGGTGTACCTGCCATTGTGTATTGCGCACAAATACCACGTTTCTAAAGGAGTTTAGCAAATGGACCTGGGTGTTGCCCAGTTTCATCATACCTTCCGTAATACTCACCACCTCTATCGGACCTAACAACTTTCACCTTTCTGTCTAATTGCCTTTCTACTTCATTCAAATAAATTTCTAAGGCATCCACTGCTTGAGATTTCTCATGCAGTAAGTAGACATAACCATAACGTGAATATTCATCAATGAAGGTGATAAAGTATCTTTCCTTTCCGAAAGAATTAACATCAAAAGGCCCACAAATATCAGTGTGCACAATCTCAAGAAGCTGAGTGCTTCTTGTAGCCCCTTTCTTTATGTGTTTTGTTTGTTTTCCTTTAATACAATCCACACAAATATTTAGATCAGTAAAATCTAGATCTGGAAGAATTTCATTCTTTGTTAGTCTTTCCATCCTTTCTCTAGAAATGTGACCCAAACGTTTATGCCACAAGAAAGCAGACCGTTCATTCACTAAACTGCATTTAGTGCCAACATTATGATGCAGAGTCAAAAGCGTTTCAGCATACAAACCATCCAAATTCAATTTATATAAACCATCACAAAGAATACCAGTACCAATGAGATGATTATGCTTAAATAAACTGAAACATCCATTACCAAAATTAAAAGAGTATCCAGTAACATCAAGTTTAGATAATGAAACTAAATTCCTAGATAAACTAGGTACATAAAGAGTTTCCAATAAATCTAAATGATGTCTAGTGTCAACGATTAAACGATAAGTCCCAACTGCTTCCACTAGAGCTTTCACTCTATTCCCCATGAAGACGAACTTCTCATTTGGGCTTATGGTTTGGATTGTAAGAAATCCCTGCAACGTATTAGAAACATGAGTCGTACATCCAGAATCAATCCACCATGTATATGGGGAACTTCAGTTAAATTTGATTTGAAACATACATAAGCATTAAGCTCATCTTTCTTTTCAAACCAAGCCTTACGTTTTGGGCAATCCTTCTGGAAATGTCCAGATTTCCCACAGAAATGGCAACTATTACTCTTTGATGCTTTCTTCTGGATTTGCACAGATGCCTCATTGATCTTTAATGGCCCTTTGCCCTTACCATGTTTCTTCATAAATTTCTTTCCAGCTCCTTGATTCCCTTGGTGGCTTACATAATGGACTGAGTGACTTCCTTGATTCTTAAGCCTCGTTTCCTCCTGAACCAACACACTGTGCAACTCATGCACATTCCATTTGTCTTTCATGGTATTATAGCTCATTTGAAACGGGCCATACTTAGTCGGTAATGAGTTAAGAATAAACTGTACAAGGAAGTTCTCATTCACAGCCATTCCCAAGGTCTTAAGCCTTGCTGCAATGTTTGTCATCTCAATGACGTGCTCATGCATAGTACGTGAACCATCAAACTTCATGGTGGTCAGCGTACTCATTAATGTCCCAGCAAGAGACTTATCAGCCATTTGGGAGCGCTCTTCCACTAACCCCTTAAATTCTTTAGCACTTTCAATCTTGGGGAGAGCTGTCTTAATGCTGTTCGCGACAGTCATTCTCATGAACATTAGGCTGAGTCTGTTAGATCTTTCCCAAGCTTTATAATGGGCTTTCTCTTCATTGCTACTAGAATCAGTAATAGCAGCATGTTTCTCTTCCAATATAGCAAGATCAAGATCCAAAACACCGAGGTGAAATTGGACTTGCTCATTCCAGTCAGAGAAGTTAAGCCCATTAAAAATTGGCATAGACGATACATGAGAATTCAATGAGTTGGGAACTGATACTGCATAATAAAATTTCACATAAATGTTTTGAGACATAAAGCACATGCTACACATATAATATATTCAAACAACAATCAATGCATATTGATGCTCTCCTTTGGGTGATACACCAACACACAACATACAACATAATGATGCCGATAAAAAATATAACATTATTCGCAATTAAATATGCACCAATTAGAATTACCTATTTCCTTTGGGTATATAAATAAAACTAATGATACACACAAATCGCCTACAATTATATTCATTAATTATAAGGACAACTAATCAACCTTTGGGCGATCCATAAATTCCTTACAATAATGAATTTCAATGTACCCATAAACCAATAATTCTTTATTTCAGCATCAATTATTCTATGGGTAAACTGAATAAAAATATCATTAATTTAGAATTAAATAAACTTAAAAATTTGGCCACTTTGGTGACTAACAAATCTATCATACATTTAATTCCAAACAAATACACGGCCTGCATATACTTACTGCTACCAACATTCGTAGCATTCTCGTTAATTCATTCCAGGCCATAAACAATTCACATTATTTGCTTCATGCATTCGTTCACGTTCAAGCAATAAGAATTAAAATAAGAATCAATTAAGCCTTCATAAAACTTTTCAATTTCGTTCACACATAAGAATTCATAGTTATTTGAAATAAAACAATAATAATAAAGCTTTTAGAATTCTCATATAATTCACGTACTGGATATTTGTTTCCAAGAATTAGAAGAAAAAGTTTGGCTTAAAAGCTTTAGGATTTGGAATCCTTAATCACGTACAGGATCCGATCACAAAAGCGAAAACATTACTTTTATTATTATTATAATAATATTCATGACCAAACTTTGTAATTCTTTCTTTCTTCATGCGGTGCGAGAATTGATGCGGGAAAAAACAATTTCAACAATCATAAATATTTCGACACACGCAGTTCATACTTGCAGCGGAAAAACATAATCAAAAGCGAAAGCATGC
The DNA here is from genome assembly GCA_026413185.1 of Pueraria montana var. lobata. Lineage (NCBI taxonomy): Eukaryota > Viridiplantae > Streptophyta > Magnoliopsida > Fabales > Fabaceae > Pueraria > Pueraria montana. The sequence goes on along the minus strand of CM048648.1, from coordinate 19,219,253 downwards.
CATCGAAACATATAAAAAAAAATATGCAGTACATGCAGCGGAAAGCACATACAATCAATAATTCCTAATTTTAAAATTAGAGTTCATGCAATTTGGGGAAATACATCATTAATGGATAATCATATAATTTCACAACACATGCTCTGATACCACATGTAAGTTTCTAGTTTTCTAAAGATCTCAATAATAGAAAACTAAACAGGATCTTGAAATCAATGATTCTCACATAAAACAATCCATAGAGAAACAGTGCGTACCTTTCTCCATGGTGAGACTTCTACGGAATCTCCGATGTGCGTTGATTTCCTTGAAAGAGGAAAGAAACAAGATTTCGCTTCCTTTGACTCTTCTTTCTATTCTCTCTCTTTCGTGATGGCTAGGGTTGAGAGAAATACTCTAATGTCAGGAAGGGGACCTTGTTTCGCATTAGTGGGTATTGACCCCTTTTAAAACCATTACTCCCATCAAATAGTAGTTATCTTTAGAAACTGCTCCACTTAAGCCCATGGCCCATTTACAATTTAGTCCGTAATCATTATTTATTTATTTATTAGTCCTTAATAAGTCACGAGCCTCTCACATGAGACATTAAATCTTACAGTTGTGAGTGTTTTGTTTGAATGCTTGAATGTGAAAAGTTGATGAAATGGGTTGAAACCCTTGGCAGTGGCTGTGTGTGTGATGTCCTGGCCTTAGTGTTGTTTTTGTTTTTCTTTAAAACTGAGTGGGAAGGCACCTGGAACCAGGGAAGCCATGCCCAATTTTCTGGAAATTAAATGGGTGAAGGTTGCATGTAAAAACAAACCCCTTTACCCCAAAAACGAAGTGGTTGTGGCTGTAGGTTCGAGTAGTCCTGAACAGCCCCCACGGCTTTGCAAATTTTCGAAGATCTAACCGTTGGTTTTTCACAAATTTTGTTTTGAATGAAAATAGACACGAAATGGAGAAACTTTCATTTTGACATCTTAGAGATAAAACCTCATATCGGGGTTCATCCATTGCTCGAAAAATGGTTGTTCTGTTTTCAAGTTTCCCTAGAACATGTCTCGGTTTTTCTCAAATTTCCACTTGTGTGCTTAATGTTTATTTTTCGTTGTTGCACCATTAAAAAATAGAAAAAACAATATTTTTAACCATATAAATTACAAAAATTATCATGTCCAATTTCTAAATTAAATTTTTAAAAAGAAACGGGACAAGGGTTTTTGAGCTCTGTTTTGAGTCTGAAACTTAGGCTGTTAAAAATAAATTTACTGGGAATAGTAGGGAAACAATTTGGGGGCAAGGGTTACCTTTTTAGAAAGATAAAGATGTTACCTTTTTACTGTAAAAAGTTCAGCTCAAAAAGAGTTTGGAAAGTGGGAGAAATTTTCATTTCTTTGAGCTATGTTCAGTGAGCACTCAAAATCCAGGGCTGCTGAATTAGAAAATTTTATAAAAATTTTCTAGATGTTGATTTTATAAGTGGGATACATTTCTGTAAACTAAATTTCAAGAGCTTCGATTTGATACAAAATTTTTAAATTCTGAGGTCATTTGCTTGTTTCAATGAGAGTTCACATTTAGTACTGCCAATAAAAATTTGACTAAATAGTCAAATGTGAATGTTAACACTTGTACTTTTGTCATTTTTCCTTCAATTAATATTTTGATTCTGTAAGATAATGGATATAATACAACCACTATTATGATTGATTCATTCAAGTCTCAGGGAAGAAAACCTTAAGTATTTGATATTTGAAAGTGTAATTTTCTCTGTTTTTGTGATATGGTCTGTTGACTATAGTTTGAATCTTGTGGTGAAATTGTTTGTTGGTGTGATGTGTTTACAAGACTTGACGCGAGTACTTGTAGTAACTAGAATTGATTTCTAGTGTCAATAACAGGATTGCTATTCAAAGATAAATAAAACTTGTATAGTGAGCACATTTAAATGATCTAAGATACTTTTATTTTATTTTATTTTCATTTAATTTATTAAATACAAATTAATAAATGAACTCTTTATTTTTATGCGTTGGATATAGAAATAATCTTAGGACCTTTGCGTGGAGGAATAAATGGTAAGTTAACACTTTATAAAATCGTAAAGTTTTGAGAGAACAAGGAAATACATAAAACATAATAAAATTGTCTACGCATGGTTAATCATGTTAAGTTGAGAGTCGTACAAGGATGATACGAGTGTACGACAGATTGCTGGAATTGCAAGATGGCGAGAAGGTTGCGTGGGATATTTCAACTACGAGTTATTTGTGAATCAAGGTCGGATTGCGAATGACGCATCACCTGGGGTGATGAGATCGTTACGATGTAGTGATAAAGGCAAAGTCCTTATTTATATATGCATATGTGAGCATAGAGGTGGTACCTTTAGCTCGGCGTCAATTCATCTGCACCTGTACCATGTGCAGCGGGAAACCCACATGAGACGAAGAATGAAAATAAACTCTGTGAAGAGAGTGTTGAGGAGTCAGCCCTCAGAGTAATGGATGACCACAGTTGGTACCTGGAAGATGATCATAAGGCAGGTTGCTCTTAGAAGGTAAGGCACTAAGTTGTGACAATAGATCGCATAGCTGACCCGGCCACCCTGACAAAAATACCAGACATCATCAGTTGGTGAGAGCCTGACATAGTACCATGGTGAAGGGTGTACTCCCAACAGTCATCCAACTCAAATATGTGAGTAAGACCACTGAGTTCTCGGAGTTCCAGTGGCAGCTGGTCAGTGAGGTATAGTTTACAGAGATTATTTCTGGGAATGAGTAGGATCCGAGTGTGATCGTTAGAATACCCCATCGTGGTGGTTAGTAGGATTGTAATGTGACTTTTAAAGTCGTTCTGTGTGTACTGCTTGATAAAGCAGAAAGTTTACCTTTTGTTTATTTTTCTTTTAGGAATCGGTGGCAGTACTTGTGGAGATCGCAAAGATGCCATCGTTATCGTCTCTCTCTTTCGGAGAGTCTTTGAGGGGTCATCTGTACCTGTTACTGTTTCCGATGCCACACAATCAGAGGAGTTCACGTTTGGTCTAATGCTTTCCACCTTTCGCCGAACCCCGTTATGTCAAGAATTGGAGGCGAAATTGGGTGAGTGCCAGTCAGGGGGATCCGCTGCTAGTTGTGAACTTAGAGAACAGTGAGTCAAGATTTTTTAAGAAGGGTTTGGAGAACTTTGAGGAAGATTCTGTGAAGGATCCCGTGGACGACGACCACTATATTTCTTCTCAGAAGTCTTGTCAAAGACCCTTCGCTATCCTATTTCTTGGGATTAGTCTAACATGCAGGGTTGGGTTTAGAGATGACTGCTCTGAGACTAGGTTTTCCCCTTTTTATGTATTTGGATATGGGTAGAACTAGATTTCAGATTTTTGGTATGTACATTCAGCTTTCGTACTCTATTACCCTATGTATTTGGTATACACTTTGGGAATGTACATATTACTATTACTCAGGAAAATATTTGGGTTATGAAAATCTCTATTTCATGTATATTTTATAGCTAGAGCTATTTACTTTATTTATTCTGTTTTACTCATTTTAAATGTATATTTACAATTGAGGCGACGATACACAACTTCCAAAATTAATTAATCAAAAGTTTTAAAAACTTAGTAAAATTCCAATCTATGTTTTATTTACTTCACAGTTTTTGGAAAAATAAAAAAAATTATTAACACATTTTTCAAATAATTAAAGGATCTTTTCCTTACATTTTCCGAAGATTGAATAAAGTAACACGTTTATTGAATTAAAATAAGTTTAAAATGAGAATATATATAAACCCGAATTTAGGGTGTTAAAGGTTAGGGATAGGGCCAGTGGGGACCAACCCCAGAATAAATCCTAAAACGCTACTCCTAGTCTCCCACACAGCTATACACGGCCAATGCAAATATTATTTGGGGGTTGCTATCCCCTTAATTGCTATTCTCACCCCTACTTTTTTAAAATCCTATGAAAGGACATACTTACCCCTGCCAACATTTCTTCACACCCCTTCTCTCCTCCTCCTTCTCTTTCCACTGCACTCTTTTCTCTCTCTCTCTCTCCATTTTTCTTCCTTTTTTTCACACCCCTCATCCCCTCCTTATATTTCTGTGGCACTCTTTTCTCCCTCTCCTCATTTTTTCTTCACACCCCCACATAATACTTCATGTTTTCCTTTTTTTTTTAACTTTAAATTTTATAAAAATTTTGTGTAGATATATTTTAATTTAAATTGTTTTAAAATTGTGTGATATATGTATATATTATATGTATTCATTATGTAAGTTGATTTTTATATTATAAAATTAATAAATGCAATTTTTGTACCCTTGTGTTTTAAAATCCGTAATTTTGTACCCAGAATCGTGATTTTTACAAAACTGGAGAATTAAATGTCTCCATTTTAAAATAGTGGGACTAAAATTGTGGATTTTGAAAAATATGAGAACTAAATGTATTTATTTTAAAATAGAAGGAACAAAATTGCATATTTAAAAAAATAAAGGAATCAAAATTGCATTTAAGCCATATTTTTTGTTAATTTAAATTTTTAATATTTTATATATATGGATTTTTAAGTTTTAACATGGTTATTGAAATTCAAATTTTTTCATATTCATATTTATTAAAATTAAATTTTAGAAACCTAAAAATAGAGATAACAGAAAAAAGAAAAAAAAGATTGCAAATAAAGAAATTGGACGTTCAAATAGAATTTTTTTATAAAATATGATTCATTTCAACAACGGAAATGTAATTCCGTTTCATTCATGATAACAAAATAATGGAAATACAATTCCGTTTCGGCAAAGGATGTAAAGTGGAATTGTGTTTCCGTTTTAATTTTTTTCCACCCCTTTATTATATAACGGAAACACAATTCCGTTGTACATTTGTACAACAGAATCATGCTTCCGTTGTTTAATTTTTTTCTGCCCCATTAACTACAACGGAAACATGATTCCGTTGTACAAATGTACAACATAATCGTGCTTCCGTTGAATTATTTTTTTTCACCCCATATATTGCAATGGAAACACGATTCCGTTATACAAGTGTACAACGGAGTTGTGTTTCCGTTGTGTAGTGTGGTGGTGAAAAAAATTTATGCAACGGAATCACGATTCCTTTGTGTATATTGTACAACGGAATCGTGATTCCGTGGAAAGGGTAATTTCAGAATAAGAAGAAAGCCACCCACATGGATGGTGAGAATAGCAAAATTTAGAGTGAAAATAGCAATTCCCATATTATTTTGCTTTTTGGATGCTATATAGCTACAGCACGTTAACCGTTATTTCTCATCCGTGCACTAACAAAAAAAAAAATTGAATCCTGGGTCAGAGACCACGGGTATGCCCCAACCCACAGTGTCAGATATTAATCTCGCTTGTAATGTATGGTTGCCGCTGACCCAAGGAAATTTTGTATAAGGAGGAATCGAACACAGGTTCTCTCGTTAAATAGATCGTTCTCCCACATGTGAACGCAGCGGGATCTTACATCGCTACGCCAATCCTATGGTTCCCTACACTAACAAAATGTCATGTATTCTACTTTTCTCATACCATTTATATTTTTTTATTTTATTATAATTAAAATTGAAAACTAGTTGTAATGGTTCTGTTTTATTATAATTAAAATTAATATATATATATATATATATATATATATATATATATATATATATAAAAGACTTTTTTTCTTCATCTACGTTTTTCTTATTTTAATGATGGAGTAACATCATATACCATATGCTATTATAATTATGATATCGTATAAAAGAAGATAGTATTTATAATTTGCAAAACAAAAATAATAACAAAAATGTTTTATTATTATATAAAAGGGGATTGTTAACTTACTTCCACTAATTTTTAAGAAGGAGTAAGTTAGCATTCAACACAACACCTTTTCTTTTAGACAAAAAATTCACTTCTTTCCTTTAAAATATAATTTAAAATAAAAGATACTTTTGTGATTTTATTTTTAAACACTCTCTCTCCAATATTGTCCCATAATCTTCCAAAATCACATTTGGTTTCACATATTTCTCTTTCCCTTTTGCAACTCGGGTTGCAGCTCTTGAAAATACTTATTTGTCAGGAATGTGAATACAATAACGTGCATGGGCAAAAAGAAATTAGAGTTCAGATTATGAATAAATAGTAAAGCTGCGTTTGTGTGCCATTTGAAAAGCAAGATTGATAATTTGTATTCACATATTTCTCTTTCCAAGAAAAGAACTTCACTGCAATTGATTTGAAAAGAAATTGGAGAAAGCCTTTTGCTGTTACGTTCAGATGAGAGCTCGCGGGAAGAGAGAAAGAAAATAGGAATTAAGGGAAAGAAAAATATGTAAAGATCATGGGATAATCTAATTGATCGGAGAGAAAATGTGTCTATAGATAAAATCAAAAAAATATTCTTTATTTTAAATTATTTTTTAAAGAAAAGAAGTGAGTTTTTTGTTCAAAAAAAAAAGTATTGAATGCTAATTTACACCTTTTTAAAAACTAATGGGAGTAAGTTAGAAATCGTGTATTACAAAACAAGCATAAAATAAACAACCAAGATCAAAATTTGAAAATAATTTATCGTGTATTACAAAACAAGCATAAAATAAACAACCAAGATCAAAAATTGAAAATAATTTAAATAAAGCAACTATAAGAATAAAAGTACTATTAAATTCAATAAAAAAAAAGTACTATTTAATTAACTCAAAAAAGAAAAAGAAAAAGATTAAAGTACTATTTACTGACCAAGTCAAAATGGCCGTCAAATTCTCCTCTCTATTTTTTCCCCCTGTTTTGTTTCTTCTTTAGAGCATGATATACTTGAATACAAATATTTTTTTTTGATCAGCAAAAGAAAAAATAATATTCAAAACAGGGTCAGGTATAATTGATACCCAACCCAAAGTACAAAGGTAAAACGCACATGGCTCCCAAGATTGATTAAGGTTGCAGAGTATTTATGAAAATTGTGCAGTCATAAATACAAAATAACCAAACTCAAGCAGGGAGACCACCAGGGAAAATAAATGTATGGCCATGTACACAACTATACTCCCATCTAACCATGTACACAAATGTACTCCCATCCAAAAGCTAGTTTTGCCCAAGACCAAAAACCACTATCAGTGTATAAGGCACCTAAACACAGCTATATCAGTACATAGCAGGCTGCATAGCCTGTGCATACGTCCTGCAGAACCAATCAACCACACCTTCTCTTCAAGCAGTCCATAGGATTAGTAGACCATTCATAAAAGGATGCTTGCATCATCTTTGATTTACATGTCAGCCACAACCAAGCCCTGATAATAACCATCTCCCATACCACCTCTGCATCCCCCTGAGCATTATTGAACACTACATTATTTCTATGAGTCCATAGACTCCATACAACCGAGAACCAGAGAACTTTCCACTTGTCAAACGCAATACTGTTCATTGAACCTGGGCTATGTTGGAGAAAGTGATCACAGGGATTACCATGTTGTACCGTATCAACACCAATCCAATTATAACATCTATACCAAATTGAAGAGGCAAAAGGACACAAGAAAAGAAGATGCTTCACTGTTTCACCTTCAGCCTTACATAAGGGACATAAATAATCCATATTAGATATCACCACATTCCTCTTTCTCAAATTATCCTTAGTTGGAACCTTATCTTGTATGATCCTCCAAGCTAGAAACCCCACATTTGAAGGTATAGGTTGCTGCCACAAGCCTTTAAAAATAGGTACTGTTTCCTCCACCCCCTGGTAGCTTCTCAACACCTTATAAGCACTGCTTACAGAATAAGTACCAGAATCACATGCTGTCCACTCATATGAATCCATTTCAAACTGTTTCATATTAGCACATTGCAGATCAGCCAAAAAAGTTTCAAAAATTGGTCTCTCCCACTCAAACCACTGTCGTCTCCACTTTAAATCCCAACACCATCTACCCTCAACCCACCTTCCTGCTTCACTAAACCTGGCATATTTGTTTTCAGAATTAGAGAAGATCCTTGGATACTTGTCTAAAAGAGAATAGTTGTCCTTCCATCTGTGGTGCCATAAGCTTACCACTTCTCCATTTCCAACCTTCCATCTAGAATTTCCCTCAAACCAACCACCAACATTGATACCTCCACTAGCTTTTATTACATCCTTCCACCAAGTTGAAGCTTTCCTAATATTTAAATTTCCATTCCCGACATTCAGCTCCCCATATCTAGCCAAAAGGATCTTACACCACAAACTCTCCTTACACACAAACATCCTCCACCTCCATTTTGATAGCAAGGCTTCATTAAATTCCTTAATACTTTTGACCCCTAGCCCTCCTTCCTCTTTAGTTTTGCAGATCTTTTCCCAGCTCACCCAAGCCAATTTTCTTACCTCCTCACCTCCTCCCCATAAAAAGGATCTTTGCATACTAATTACCTTTTTAATTACCTTTTGTGGCATCCTAAAAAAGGATAGGAAATGGAGAGGAAGAGAAGTCAAAACAGACTTAATGAGGCACAACCTACCACCAAAAGATAGTTGTCTTTGCTTCCACCCCGCCAACCGACTCCTAATATTTTGAAGAATAGGTAACCACATGTCTTCTCTCCTTGGATTTGCTCCTATGGGAATCCCCAAATATATAAAGGGAATTGCCATAGATCTACAATTAAGAAGAGAAGAGTATCTCCCAATAACACCTTCATCCACCCCAATTCCTCCAAGCTTGCTTTTGTGAAAATTCACCTTGAGCCCAGAAACCAATTCAAAACATCTAAGAACTCCTTTCATACACATCACATTTTCCAAAGAAGGCTTAGCAAACATAAGTGTATCATCCGCAAACTGTAACAAAGACACCATTATCCTTTCCCCACCCACCCTGATTCCAGAAAAATGATTTCCATCCACTGCTTGTCTCATAAGACCCGTCAAATATACAATGCACCTTCCCGTAAAAGCAAAATAACAACAAAAGTAATGAACCTACACTGTAAAAACAAATAATAAAAGCAACTAGTTATAATAAAAGCAACTATATAATTTCCGACCAAAATCATTTATTACATGAAATGAATCCTAAATACATCGATCGATTTTGATTTTATTTATGCATCAGATCAATTCATGGGTTGATTTTTTAAATGAAAAATAATGATATATTTCTTAATAATTTAATTTAAAGTATGTTATACATTTTAGGTTTAATTACTGTTTTAATTCTTGAATTTGGGAGTTGTACTTTTTTTAGTCCCTAAAATTTAAAGATATTTTTTTTAGTTCTTGAAATTTTAATAATTACTCTTTTTAGTCATTTTCTATGATAAACTGACAATTTGTGATGATTTTTAGTTGTTAGAATTTAATTTTTAGTCTCTCCTGTAATAAACTGACACTTTATGACGATTTTAAAATTAAAAATGCCAAAGGGAGATACTATACTTTTATTTATTTATTTCTTTTTTTAATTTATAAAGGGAGATACAATACTAAGAAGATTAAAAAGAAAAATATTGGTTTGGTAAAATAGGAGAGTCAACAGTCTACGTAGCCATGCGGGGAACCACATATAGTTGAAAGAAGGCGCAGCCATGAGCCATGAGTCAGACTAAGCATGCACTACATCTACCTACCTACCGTTTTCAACTATCTATATTGTATTATTGAATATCTATCTATGTGTATATATATATCCACCCTTCCAAACCACTTTGCAACATCCATCAAAGCCTTTTCTTTCGTAGCTACTGCTTCACTTTCATTCTTTGGTTTAAGCTCTAGCTTAGTTGCTTCAGAAAATTAATCAAGATGGTGAGTGTTGAAGAGATCCGTAAGGCACAACGTGCAGAAGGCCCTGCCACCGTCATGGCTATTGGCACCGCCACTCCTCCCAACTGCGTCGATCAGAGTACCTATCCTGATTATTATTTCCGCATCACCAACAGTGAGCACAAGACTGAGCTCAAAGAAAAGTTCAAGCGCATGTGTAAGATATCTCTCTCCTAGGCCTATATATATTCATTTCATTATATATATCTTCACTTGCTGTAGCTTTTATATAATATGTATTATTGTTTATTTTCAATATATACCTTTGATTTGATTTGATTAATAATACTAATGAAATTTAATTTATTATTATTTGGAACAGGTGATAAGTCAATGATTAAGAAGCGATACATGTACTTAAATGAAGAGATCCTGAAAGAGAATCCGAGTGTTTGTGCTTATATGGCACCTTCATTGGATGCAAGGCAAGACATGGTGGTTGTGGAGGTACCAAAGTTGGGAAAAGAGGCTGCAACAAAGGCAATCAAGGAATGGGGTCAACCCAAGTCCAAGATTACCCATCTCATCTTTTGCACCACTAGTGGTGTCGACATGCCTGGTGCTGATTATCAGCTCACTAAACTACTAGGACTTCGTCCCTCCGTCAAGCGTTACATGATGTACCAACAAGGCTGCTTTGCTGGTGGCACCGTCCTTCGTTTGGCCAAAGACCTCGCCGAAAACAACAAGGGTGCTCGCGTCCTTGTCGTTTGTTCTGAGATCACTGCAGTCACTTTCCGTGGTCCAACTGACACCCATCTTGATAGCCTTGTTGGTCAAGCCTTGTTTGGAGATGGTGCAGCTGCTGTCATTGTTGGATCAGACCCTCTGCCAGTTGAAAACCCTTTGTTTGAGCTTGTCTGGACTGCCCAAACAATCCTTCCAGACAGTGAAGGGGCTATTGATGGCCACCTTCGCGAAGTTGGACTCACTTTCCATCTCCTCAAGGATGTTCCTGGACTCATCTCTAAGAATATTGAAAAGGCCTTGGTTGAAGCCTTCCAACCGCTGGGAATCTCTGATTACAACTCTATCTTCTGGATTGCACATCCTGGTGGACCGGCAATTTTGGACCAAGTTGAGGCTAAGTTAGGCTTGAAGCCTGAAAAAATGGAAGCTACTAGACATGTGCTCAGCGAGTATGGTAACATGTCAAGTGCATGTGTGCTATTCATCTTGGATCAAATGAGGAAGAAGTCAATAGAAAATGGACTTGGCACAACTGGTGAAGGCCTTGAATGGGGCGTGCTCTTTGGTTTCGGCCCTGGACTCACTGTTGAGACTGTTGTGCTCCGCAGTGTCACTGTCTAATCATATATATTGTGCAAGACCACATATGCTTTTCTTTCTTATTTATTCTTTCATGTTCAGTTTGATAAATGTATTCTTTCTCTTTTTCTTTTTTCCCCTGTCTTCCTCACATGCTTCTTTTTGTATACCAGTAAATAAGAACATGTCATCTTATTAGTAATGCAATTAAGCCTACACAAAATTCATCTATATATACAGTTGCCATGTGAATATCTTTTGTCCAATTTCATCTTCAGTTTTATATTTGAGTATAAATTGGACTATAGAACTGTCTGAAACCAGGTTTATAGCTTAATTGTGTAAGGAGATCAAGAGAGTTGTGCCAATTAACTTGGTCCACTTTGACATAATGTGTTCCTTGTGTGTAGCATGAGTTTACCTGGGTGTGTGAGAAAAAGTTATACAGAAGGAATCGATAAGCATTAAGTAAACATAGTAGCTGAGAAATTGCATTTCCTACCTTGATTACTTAAAAAACTAAATCTTAGTTGACAAATTTGGACAACAAAATCTTAGTTGACAAATTTGGACAACATTATAAAAAAAAAATGTTCCACATCCATTATTTGGCAATAATTTTAAACTCGATCCGTTGTAGTGGCAAATCTTTCCTAATTCCTACATGTTATTAGAGGTTAGAAGTGGCTATGATTATATTTTATTGTATCGAAGTTTATGTTTTCTGTAGTAAAAAGACAGAAAGTTTGTGATTTATATTGATTCATAGGGTTATTTTAAGTTTGCAATGTTGCTGCTAAATGTCACAAAGACACAGGGTTTGTAGTGATTGGACAAGTTCTTGTCAGTCAACTGTATTGTTTGGTTTTGTTCTGAATGTTGTTATTTTCCCTTGGATTGATGCCCTAGATTTTGTTAATGCTAGTAGAGCCACTACCTAAGTTCAGCAATTCAAAATGACTTGCATTGTTTTCTTTTTTTAATATAGATTTACAGTATTAAGTTTAAATATTAAATATTGGGAAAGGGAGGAAGAGAGCACGACTGGTTAGAAGCATTTTTAAGGGCCGGTTAATCATCTCTTAGAATTCATTCTGAAATTGTAAGGAATAGAAAGGAAGCTTTAAAATTTTGGGACAAGAAGAAACATCCAGAATTTCTTCACAATCCACTTCAAGTAGATAGCCACAGAATGATTAAGTTTTTATCTATTAGATTCTGCACCTAGTTGTTCATGTGGATGTTCTGTTTTAGTGAGGTAAGTACTAAGTAGCCTTATGATGGTGAGTTTTCCTGTGTTAAGTTCTGCTCCTAAATGTGTCATGGTGTATATGACAATGTTCTGCAGTAGTTATTGTCTTGCTAAACCATTAAACAAGTTTCATGTGTAAGTATACAGTTAAGCTGTGGCTATAGGCTATTTACTGAGATATATGAATCTCATTGCTTGTTATTTGTTGGCTTAATTGCAGATTTTACCACTTAACTTTCATTATTTTGCGAATTTTATAATCCAAGTTTAATTTTCGCTAATTTTACCATCCAACTTTCATCATTTTGTGAATTTTACCATCCAAATTTTTTCTGTGAATTTTACCACCAAACTTTCATCATTTTGCGAATTTTACCATTCAAGTTTTCAATTTTTTGCACATTTTATCATCATATTTGTAACAAAACAATGTCGTTTTATTTTTTCTTTAACTTTTTTTTTACACATCAACAGTAATAAAATGCATAAAAATTGAAAACTTTGATGATAAAATTTGCAAAAATAAAATTTGAATGGTAAAATTCGTAAAATAATGAAAGTTTGGTAGTAAAATTTACAATTAAACCTTATTTGTTTCCTTACATGAGAGATTGAAGTTTAAGTTGCAGCAAAGACATTGTGTCCTTAACATTCTACCAGTTTTATTACAGTTTTGTGTTAGAGACGTAAACAGATTAGATAAAACAAGTGGCACGTTTAAACGTTTTGATGTAAGTATATTGTAAACACGTTTGGTCTTATGCATGTTAAAGTGTAAATTTGCTGGCTCTGTATATAGGGATTAAATATAATTAGTTTTATAAAAGGGAAATTGTTAATTAAAATTTGTCTTTTTAATTGACACGACATTCCTTACCAAAAAATAAAAAATAAAATTGATACGACATTAATTAAAATTTGGTTTTATTTGGTATCAAATCAAATATACCATGTTTGCAAGTACGAGAGACAGGTGTTAGACTACCAAAAAAAGAGACAGATGTTAGTTTGGTGAGTATTTTCTTGGGTTAGTGACATTTCCATTTCCAATCATAATTAAAAGGATGCCTGACGCCATCACTTTTTTTTTTTCTTTTTTTTTTACGTGAAACACATGAACGACTTTGGATTGTCCGGGTAATGTCGATAATTTGAATAGAATCACCTCTTATGATTTGCAAGACAAATAAAGATGAAAAATTAGAAACGAACAAATTAAATTAAAGGATAGCGGATAGCTCACACTAAAGAAATGTAGTTAACAAAAAAAAAAAAAAAAAGGAGTGATAGCAACACTCATTCAGCATTTATCTCAAAAAGAAATACTACGAATTTTGCCTAATATTGTCATTATCATTGAAGATAAATGCTAAAATAAAAACAAAGGATAAGACTAGAGCGACATTGCATTGTCTTTTTTTTAATAAACTTAACTAGCATAGATATTAGGAGTCATTCGTTTATTCCAATTATTATTATATATAGTTTTCAACGGTGGTTGCAGTTGCGAACTAGGCACGAAAGGTTGAAGAAGATGTTGCGGAATTCGAAGTATTCCAATTCCAGAGGAGGATTTGGATCAGGAATGGGAGTGGCAGTGATATGCGTGTGTGTTTGCATAGTAGCAATGGAGTATGGAGTAAGAGTGACGGAGGCAGAAGAGTATTTCAAACCGTTCAACGTGACCTACGATCACCGCGCTCTCATCCTCGACGGCAAACGCCGTTTCCTCATCTCCGCCGGAATCCACTATCCACGCGCCACTCCCGAGGTCTTTCCTCAATTCAATTTAACTCATTATCATTGATGAACTAAGAAACTAACATAACATAACAGTAACAACATGCAACCGCAATTCAACTCAATCATCGAATTCTCTCTCTCTCTCTTTTTCGGTTTTGTTTTTTTTAATCTTTTTTCTCTTTTCCATTAAGTTGAGTTAGAAGCTTGTTTTGTTTGCTCTGTTTTTTTTTTTTTTTTTTTTTTGCTTTTGTTTGTTTCAGTGCCTTCATGAATCTCGTTCCTGTTCGTTCTCAAAAGTCAAAATCCTATTTGCGTGTTTGGATTGCTTTATTTTGAGAAGCTAATTACTGTTTTTTTTCTTCCTCAGCATCGCGTGAGAGCTTTTGGAAAAAAGTAAAATAAAATCGATTATTATGCACATCCGAGATTTTGCGTTATGGCAATATCAGCTGTTGAGCTTGCGTTCTTCTGAATTTCTTCTTCTTTGTACGAGTAGAGAATTGAAAATTATTCTGAAACAAAATCAGCAAATTAACCACAACTCTTATTATCAGTATCGTTCAACGTTTTTACCAAATTTGGGGCAGTGCATTATAGTCTAATAGGATGTGAAAGTGTGATGTTAAATTTTGTGATGTTAACTTTATGAAATTTGATTTATTACTGTGTCTTATTATGCATTTGGTATGATTTTAGATGTGGCCTGATTTGATTGCAAAGAGCAAGGAAGGTGGGGCGGATGTGATTGAAACTTATGTTTTCTGGAATGGGCATGAGCCAGTGAGAGGACAGGTGCAAAATTATATTTCTCACTATGTCTTGTTTCTTCCGACTGTATATTTGATATTTGTTTATTAATACTGAAATATTAATTTCCTTTTTCATTTAATGTGCTTGCTCTTGTGCAGTATAATTTTGAAGGCAGATATGATCTTGTGAAGTTTGTGAAGCTAGCTGCATCCCATGGACTGTATTTCTTTCTCCGCATAGGCCCTTATGCATGTGCCGAGTGGAACTTTGGGTCTCAGCCTTTTCTCATATTATTAATGTTTGATGTTTCCATTTAGATAAACAACTTGATGAGATTACATGATGATAGTTAATTAATTACACTTCTAAACGGGAAAATTCCTTAATCGTGTGGTTACCATGGATTGTTTATGCTATGTTCTAGGATTTATATATTCATATCTAGTTGAAAGTCATATTGTAATGTTTGGTGTGAGTAATAGTTTTCATTTAATCATTTATCTTTGATGCCAGTAATAGTTTATCTTTGTTGATTTATATATGTCAAATTGGAAGTTAGTAAACTTTTTGGTTTAGACTGTAAATTAGTGATGGAAATTAGTATTAAAATATGACAAAAAAAATTCCAACTTTGTTCAAAAGAAACTAAAATGGATATGGATCAAAATCAAACAAGTGTGTCATTGCATAAAAAACAATGAATTGTGCAAGTTGTACCTTAAATATTATAGAGGATTCACACACATTTTTAGTTTTAAAACTGTGCTTTTTACTCCTGTTTTCTAATGTTTTGTTGTAAATTTATTTGAATTGTGAATCAGTTTTAAGTTTTTTGTTCATGTTAAGAATAAATAAACTTATTCTATTATAAAAGAAGGCTATTTTAAAAAAGAAAAGCCAAAATCAGAATAATTTCTGCTTTGCACAAAAGAAATAAGCACAGACTTTGTACAATGCTGTTAATATTACTGGTACTTTGATGAAAACATAAATTAAGTTTTTGATTGTGATCAATACTTGCCGATCTATGCTATTTTTTTATTTGGATATTGCCTGTATTACAGCACCACTTTTTTCATGCTATCCATTTGTTATCTGTTGAAGCCTGTGTATAGTTGGAAAAGTTTTCATAGGGATTTCAGATTTCACATCCCTGCTACACCCTTAGTTTCATCTGCTTCTTTTATTTTGTTTGTGTTTGTGTTTGTGTTTTAGTTTTTTTTTTTTTTTTTTTTTTTTTTTGCTCTCGAGGGATTATTATTCTCACCCCTGGTTTGCTTATTTCACTTCAGTAATGCTTATTTTTCTTTTAGAAAGTAGATAAGTATTTGACAACTTGTTCATTGATTTATGAGCTATGTTTGCAGGGGTTTCCCGGTGTGGTTACGTGATATCCCTGGAATTGAATTTCGAACAAACAATGCACCTTTCAAGGTGGAATGCTTTGTTGGTTGGCACTGTCTTTTATGTTTGTTTTGTAAACAGATTTATATCATTTGTTTCTGCTTCTCCTTTTGTATTTGTGATTATTCCATTTATTCAGTGTTCTCAGTTTTGAACTACAATTGACATGACAAATGTTTGCTCTTGGTTGCACTCATTACTTTATGCAGGAAATTATGTCAAATTTTCCCTTTTTTGTGTGCTTTTTTATATCACATAATGCCCCTTAATGTTTGAGGGTAGGGGTGGGATTTTTGTGAACTGTCCTAAAATCATAGAATAAATGATAATGTGCTCTTAACATCCTAATTTTATATTAACTTCTGTTATTGGACTTGGAAAGGATTTCTTAACATGATCTTGATCTACTTTTTTTTTAAAAAAACCTAGGAGGAGATGAAGCGCTTTGTCTCCAAGGTGGTGAATCTGATGAGAGAGGAAAGGCTGTTTTCTTGGCAAGGTGGTCCTATAATTTTGTTGCAGGTAGGAAAAGAGTGTGGATTTTGGGCTTTATATGCATTAAAGCCATTAATTAATTTTATTTTTCATAATTTGAAGCATATTCATAGTCCTGCTGGGGTATCCAAAATTGGCAATGAAATTACAACTGTCTTTATATTATTGTTGTTTTGCCTTATTGCACTTGTGCTTCTCTGCTTAGGTAACTTTTATTTTTGGTAGGAGTGAACTGCTTTTACCGGATTATGGATAACTGGATATAACACATTCTCTGGATTTTTCTCTAATTTCTTCAATTTCTATTGGAATCACCTAAATATATGTGTGATATACTGCATGTTAGTAAAGGTAGGTCTTAGGTAGTAGTTCCCATATATTCAATCAATATATTAATAGAAAATGTATGAGATTTTAGTTGTTGATTCTTGTTATATGGTTCATTTTTGTATTGATGTATTCTGATTATAATATCCAATTTTCAAATTACTTAGTTCTCCACCTTATCAGCAGACTTAATTATTTTGTGTTAGATAATTGTTGATTATGCTTTATTCTGTTATCTTGGAATTAGCGCATGCAAGTATTAAATTTTATACTTCCCTTTGTAGAATGCAATGTTTAACTAAGCATGTGACTGAATATTATCAGATTGAGAATGAATACGGGAACATTGAGAACTCCTATGGCAAAGGAGGTAAA
The DNA here is from genome assembly GCA_026413185.1 of Pueraria montana var. lobata. Classification (NCBI taxonomy): domain Eukaryota; kingdom Viridiplantae; phylum Streptophyta; class Magnoliopsida; order Fabales; family Fabaceae; genus Pueraria; species Pueraria montana. The sequence goes on along the minus strand of CM048648.1, from coordinate 19,201,808 downwards.
GAGTATGTTAAATGGGCAGCTAAGATGGCTCTAAGTCTCGGTGCTGGAGTCCCATGGGTCATGTGTAGACAACAGGATGCTCCATATAACATCGTAAATTATATCCCTTTCCACTATTAAATAGAACTGTTATTGGCATTTACCTATACTTACTAAAATAAAAATGTGTTCAGTTCTCTCTTATATTTATAGATTTTGAAAAAATAACAAAGGGAAATGTAGTTAAAATATTTCTTGTTTCAAATAACTAACAATTCAAGCGGTTAATAAATCAAAATTGTTGTACACAGATTGATACATGCAATGCATACTACTGTGATGGATTTAAACCAAACTCTCATAACAAACCAACGATGTGGACAGAGAACTGGGATGGATGGTATGAACAAACACATCCTTCAAGGGTATATGTATGATTATATAGTTAATGACAATATAAATACAAGTTTAGGAGTCAATATTATATAAATTGATCATAAACCATTCAGGTTAGCCAATATATTTGTGTTCTGTGCTTCTCTGTGTGTGTGCTTATGTGTGTAATTGCATACACCTATGTGTGTTGAACTGTTGATAAGAAATAGAAGTTAAAAGAAATAATGTGCTGAGAGCCAATTCGTTATTTGGCTGTGGTGATAAATATTTTGATTGCTTCCAATTGACTTTTGAAGGTATACACAATGGGGTGAAAGATTGCCTCATAGACCTGTTGAAGACCTTGCTTTTGCAGTTGCACGTTTTTTCCAACGTGGAGGAAGCTTTCAAAATTATTACATGGTATGATAGTTGAAGTTTTTTTTTTATTTGGATTTTTGGACTAACTGTTCACTTTTTGGCTTCTTTGCTATTCTGAGCTAATGGTTATCTCATGGAGGATTCTTGTCCAATGTCTGTATTGGAGGGCTTTATTACATTGCTGTTCTTTTGCCATATTTTGTTCTGTATTCTCATGCTTCTGCTTTACTATTTCCCTGTCTTTTATTAATAAAATTGCTTTTTATTTTAAATATCAAATTAAAACTGTATTGTAAGATGTGAATGGCCATTACCAGTTTAGAAGCATAAAAGATCTCTGTCTTGATACTGAAAATGCAGAATAAAAGCATATTAAAAATTTAACAGGAAAAAAAAGGAAAAATTTGGATAGGTAGAAACAAATATAGGACTCACTGGAGGGATGCCTTGGAGAGGTAATATACAACAGCTGAGTAAATACATCCTCGCAGGATGGAACAATGGAAGTAGTTTGATGTATGGCTTTGTTAGCTATTGTTTAGAATCATTTTCTATACTGCCTAAGGTAACCATCAATAGACGTAGAACTTGTAATGTATTAGAAAAAGATATTTGTTACTAAAAATGTGATTAGTGGTACTTGTATCAAGGACCCATGGTGGGTTAGAAAGTGAAATAAGCATTTAAAAAATCCACCAATGGAATCAAGAGTCCATACTATTCTCTTCAAGCAAGGGGACAGATGAAAAGATTTCTACTGTTAACCAGAAGGATAGCATCTCTGTTGCCTTTATTGTTGGATGCTTGTGAAAATGAAGATTTTAAGAATTGGTATTTTGAAATATAGAAATCTTGTATAGGGGACTGATGAAAAAATAGAAAAATTATACAGTGAGGGAAGGCCTCTTGAAAAGATGAACCCCTCATGTAATGTTCCTCTGAAAATCTAATTCAAGAACCATTGCCCAGTTTTAAAGTGACCAGGAAAGTGAAGGAATATATATTAAAAATAACTGGAGGTCTTTATGTCATTGATGCTTTAAATGTCTTATTTTGCTTTTGCATTCTATAGGATGCCTTGTCCTTTGTTTTGTACTTCCATTTATTTGTTTGTGGTAATTTATTTTCAATGAAAAATAAACTTAAAAGTCAGTGTGGTGATATCTTCTAATTGCCACTTTTCTTTATATATTTAAGAATTATTTAGGATGAATATATATGTATTATACAAGGTTTATCTATATCTCATGTATATTTTAGTCTTTGCAGATATGAGTATCTGTAACCCAGATCTTGACAAGCCCTTTTATGTTACAGTATTTTGGCGGAACAAATTTTGGCCGCACTGCAGGGGGACCCTTGCAAATTACAAGTTATGATTATGATGCTCCAATTGATGAGTATGGTATGTAGAAGAATCACAATAAGACTGTTGTTTAGATGGTAGCTAATGGGATTCATATAGGCTATAGCAGTTGACATGGTTGAAGACACTCTATGAACCTTGTTTTTCTAGGTCTGCTGCGTGAGCCAAAATGGGGTCACTTGAAAGATTTACATGCTGCTTTGAAGCTTTGTGAGCCTGCCCTGGTGGCCACTGATTCACCAACATATATAAAATTGGGTCCAAAGCAGGAGGTTTGAGCCTAGCCTGAAATAGATATTTCATAAAATTTTCAAGCATTATGGTTTATTACATTTAATATTTTATTGGTAGTTACAGTCAGAGAACCACTCTCCTAAAGCTTAAGCTATTAGGTAATATGTCACTAATGGCTTATATCGCTACTACCAAGTCTTTTGATGCAAGTCCCTTTGGGCTTGAACTGTATACAATGCATAGGCCATTTTACCTTCCGCTGAAATTCTACTTATAAGGGTAGCAAAGATTGAACTCCTGATCATCTGGTCATACAATCTCTCATTCTCATACCATATTAGGAACCAACTCTCCTAAAAACTTAAATTATTAGGAGAAGGCGCATGGATTTTTTTACATCTCCAGCAGTCACCTTGATTTTCTGATCTCTGCCCTTCTTTCTATAAAATTGTTGTTTCCTGTTTTCTGATCTTAACAAAATGGCCATGGCATGGGATGCAATCCTAGAAGGGTCATTTGAGGTGTCCTCCAAACCTGAAATAACAATTCAACCATCTGTGGTTCATACCTGACACTCATTCTCTCCAAATAACCGCAACAAAAACACCCAAAAGTCCAATTTCTCCACCTCAACCCAAAGCATTTTCTCCAAAACACTCTTACTCATAGGATCATAAGCTTTCCCAAATCTAACTTAAAAACCCAACCTTGTTTCCTCTGGACTCTAGCATCATCTACTACCCTTTTAGCAATGAGAGCATTATCAAGAATTTATCTACTTGTAATAAAAGATAAAATGATTCTAAGAAACGGTGTCTGAAAGGGCTTCACTCAACCTGGAAGCAAGTACCCTTGTATCTATCCCATAAACACTAGAAACAGAGTTAATGAGGAAAAAAATCCTTAACTTTGACTGACCTATCCTTTTTATCTGGGTTCATACAAACTCCTTCTATTGGGGTTCTGAGAGATTTTGGGGTTATGCTGTACCAAAAGGCAAAACCCAAAGACTGTGAGCAGAAGCAGGATTATAATCTGTTAAATCCTTTACTGATTTTCAGATTTGCACTCAGCTAGCTCATATTTTTATACATAAAAGAATGAATGCATCTTATATTTACAAGTCAAGAACTATAATTAGGAATAGAACTGTTCCCTATGATCCTAGTAATCCCAATGATATCCTACTCCTATTATTTCCAAAACTACACTTATTACTGTTATCATTCCCAACATTTATATTCAATCTTCTTGTGCTGAAATAGACAGTCACAATGTATATATTTTACCTAGTGAGAATGGTTGTGTATATTTGTCTACTTTGATTAATACATTATGTCTTCACAAGCACATGTAGTCAATCCCACTTTATGGGATAAGGTTTGGTTGTTGTATGGAAAATTATATGGGTGACTTTTTATTTTTTTCTGAATCACTTTTGTTCATCAATTTCAGGCACATGTGTACCAAGCAAATGTTCAACTTGAAGGGTTGAACTTGTCTATGTTTGAATCTCCAAGCATATGCTCAGCATTTCTTGCCAACATTGATGAACGGAAAGAGGCAACTGTGACCTTTCGTGGTCAAAGATACAGTATACCACCATGGTCTGTGAGTGTATTGCCAGATTGCAGAAATACAGCTTTCAATACTGCCAAGGTTGGTTTATGCAGGGGATCTTTTTGGGGCTGCAATCAAATCATAAAGGGTTAAGATTAAATCAGAAGGTCATGTGACTTTTTTAAGTGGTCATGTGATCATTAAATAACTTGAATCCTAATCATCCATGTATGATTAGATTAAATTAAATGGACTAAACTGTATATTTCAACATAAGAGGGGAGGGAAGTATAATACTTGTATCTCTCAGGGAAAGGGAGTGTAATTTAGTCTATTATAAATAGATGTTTGGAAATGTATTAGGTTATGGATCTTTTTACTGAACACTTCTTGAATGAACTGAAATTCTAGATTTTTCAGATAGAAACTGCTTCTTTTGCCTCTTTTGTTGAATTGAGTCCCCCCCCCCCCCCCCCCCCCCCGGTTTTATTTGGTGGAATTATGTACAATTTTATTTTTTTAGCTGATGGTTCTCTTTGGGGGAATCTCCTTGATGAATTATAGTGATTTGACATCACCTTTGATTAAATAAATTTTGGTATCACCTTTTTGTTTGGTTGTTTGCATTTTGGCTGTTCAAGTGAAATCCTTGTTGTCTATTCTTTTTGCAAGGTGTACATTTGAAAATGCTCCTTGCTAGACTTATAGTAATGTTATATTATTTTGGGGTTGTCTGAAACTTTCTTCTTTAAACTTGCACAGGTTAGAGCACAAACTTCTGTCAAACTAGTAGAGTCTGATTTGCCAACTGTCTCTAATATTTTCCCAGCCCAGCAATTGAGGCACCAGAATGGCATTTACTACATCTCAAAGTCTTGGATGACTACAAAAGAGCCACTCAATATATGGAGTAAGAGCAGTTTCACTGTAGAAGGTATATGGGAGCACTTAAATGTAACAAAGGATCAATCTGATTATCTTTGGTATTCAACCAGGTAATTATGCACTTCTAAATACTCTGCAGTGGTACCAGATGTGTCACATAAGATATTTTGTGGCTTGTTTTACTTTTAGTTTCTGATATATGTGGTATGTTGTATCATGCCTTACTTTTATAAAAAATGCATGCTTTTATTGATGTTTACAAAGAGAATTTAGAAAAGAAAACAAAAACTGTATTATCGACAATACTAAAAAATGAATGTGTTACATCTGAATGAAGAGATACAGATAGGTATTTATAAGCACCTAGATACAGCTGACAGCTGTATTACTAACTCTAACAACCTAACCACCCGAGAGACAGACAAGACAGTTCTCTATACAATACTCACAGCTTTACTTGTTATCTGTCTTCTTTTAGATAAAGAGGAATTCATTATAGCTCTAGGTTTCAAGGACCAACTTTCTTGAAAGCTTAAGCTTTTAGGTGAAAGGTCACAGAGTGTTGAAGTGTGGGCAATGCACAGGCCCACACTTCCATCTTAAACTTAACTTTTTTATTAGAGTAAGTGACAAACTCCTAACTACTTGGTCATAGAATGTTACAATGTCAAGGACCAACGTTACTAAAAGCTTGAGCTAGGTGAAGGCTAATGAATGATTTTATATCTAACAAAAGGAACATGAAAGATTACGTAGAAGATATCCTCCATATCAAAATTAAACAGAAAAGATATAAGATGCATCAAAAGACATCAAAACTCTAAACTAAAGAGCTCCACAGTTTTCCCTTTGTATATCTGCCAAAGGAATTCCATAGCAGAAACCATGTTGTGAATTCCATAAAGCTGCAATGAAATAAAAAATTTCCTCAAAAGTTCTTTTAAATATTGACTCAATGGTTGTCTAATTGAATTTCCATTAATTTGTGTATATAATGCAGAATATATGTTTCAGATAGTGACATCTTGTTTTGGGAGGAAAATGATGTCCATCCAAAACTTACTATAGATGGTGTCCGTGACATATTGCGTGTATTTGTCAATGGCCAGCTTATAGGTAATTGATCTTATAGTATTATATGCATGCTATATTTGAAGATGAGCAAGTTTCTGTTTTTTTGTTCCATAAGTTAATGGAAGTTCTATTATGAATAATGTGCGCTTTATTATGTAGTTGCCCTAGCAAGACTCTTTAACATTCTGCATTTTCTGCTTGAAGTGATGCTTAAGAAAATAGCACTTGTGATCTATGATAGTATTTGTCTGACTTAAAGCACTATCCCTAACTCCAGACAATGGGTCCCCCTGCAGTGCGTAGTGTAGGTAGTGTCCTACATAAATTTTTCTCCAGGTACTGCTACCTGAAGAAAAATATGCCTATATGATCAATTTTCAAGGAGTAGGTAGTGTCCTTGTCTCCTTAAAGCACTGTCCCTAACTCCAGACAATGGGTCCCCTTTTTTTCAAATCAAAGCATCAGTTATATCATAATTGTTGTGCTTTAGAGTTTTAATATTTATTTCTTTTGTCTATATATTCATATAGTTTCATTTCTTTTCCAAGTGAAGGTAATGTTGTTGGTCATTGGATCAAGGTGGTCCAGACTCTTCAATTTCAACCAGGATACAATGATTTAACACTGTTAACTCAAACAGTGGGTTTGCAGGTGAAATTCCTAGTATATTTTTAACATGCATCCTTATGTATAATGCCAAAACCTTAAATTATTTAAAGTCTCTATTTTGCGTGTGCACTGTGTTGTTTAGGTATTTGGCAATTGTGTAAAATTTCATAATTCATAGTGTTATGGTCTTTGACCAATCAAATCTGGTTACAAAAGTAGTTCCTTTAGATAAGAGGTAAGAGGTTTATTAGTAACGGCAAAGGAAGAATTGAAGAACGTAATGTCAATTATTATGCCTACATAATATTCTTAGATAATAAATAATTTAATGTGTTGGAAGTTACTGCTACCTGTTAGTATGGCAGTTTCTTATGTTTGAATAATTCTATAACTGCTTTTTCTTAGGATGAACAATTTAAAGCGGTTATTTCTGTAAGTTTTGGGAAAAACCAAAGTCCCACATCGGTTAGAAATAGCTCCAAAATAAATTATATAAGTGGGAGACAACCCTCACTTTACTAACCTGTAGGGTTGAGTTAGGCTCTAACCCATCTTTGCACTTGGGGCAATGATGCAGCTAGTGAGGTTCTAACCGAGGCGCGTCTATTGCTGGTTGAAAACTATTTCCAAACCCCCTCTTAGGCCTGGGTTTGGCCTAGGCATTTGAGAATTTCTGGAAGGGCTCCCTTCGGGGTAAAGCCCTGCGAAAAAAAGAAAAAGGCTCTAACCCAAAATTCTAAGAAAATATTATCCAAAATCATTATATAATTTAATAAAGGGTAAAATATGTTTTTGGTCTCTCTAAAATTATTAAAGTTCGATTTTAGTCCCTCTAAAAATTTTTGTTCATTTTTCGTCCCTCTAATGTTAAAATGTCTGTTTTTCGTCTCTCTAAATTTGAAATGCATCACTTTCAGTCCTTAAAATGCTTCAGATAGCGCTTAATATAAGGATGAAAAATGGTTTAGATAAACTTAAAACAAAAAACGTACATTTCAAAATTAGAGGGACTAAAAATGAATAAAAAAATTTAGAGGGACCAAAAAAATATTTTACCCTTTAATAATAATAATAAAAAAAATATAAAAAAAAACTATTTCGTCTTCACAAATCCCTACATGTAACTGAAATCTCAAATTGTACCCCAGACTCTATCTCAACACTGAGTTCATCAAAATATCAACTACACAGATTCTAAGAAACTTTGGTTTTTACTTTCTTCCACTTTCTCTCAATTTCTTACATTTTCCTTTGTTTTAATAGTAGTAGGAAATATTAACCACGTCCATTAGTCCATTAATTCATTGCAGTTTATAGAATTTGGACTTAGGGCCTAACTCTACCCCCCACAAAACCGGCTTGAAAGGCGAGGATTGTCCAAATTTTATAAGCATTACTTAAGCCTTATTTCTAGTCGAAGTGAGACTATATCCACCCCTCACCTATCACAGTGAAGGTGCATGAGACCACAAGTTAAGGCAAGCCAAGGGTGTCCGCCATTAAGGCAACTTTCCAACACAGTTGTTAACTGATACCCATATAGTTAAATGATTTTATTTATTTGTTATACTCTTGTCCATTAGTGAATTGATGACAAAGGATTATCCAATGTGCTCACATTAATATGAATAGCATATTCCTTTCCATCTGTATGCTTTGTGACTTTTATATCTATTTTCTTCTACTTCTTTCAACTTACTCTCCTATCAAACAATTGAGGGGTAAAGATTACTGACTATACATTCATTTGAAACAATGTTACAGAATTATGGCGCATTTCTCGAGAAGGATGGAGCAGGGATTAGAGGTACAATAAAGATCACTGGATTTGAAAATGGAGATATAGATCTTTCAAAATCATTATGGACCTATCAGGTATGTATATAATATTTAAACCCTAAACTGATCCAAAAGAACTATATGAATTATTAGCTGGTTTTTAGAGGAAAATACTATTAGATGAAGTACACTACAGATGTATTCTGTAAGATTTGTACATTTAGTACAAATACAGTAAATACACAGGCGTGACAGGCCCAATACACGTACCTTCTGGAATCTGGACATATTACAATTGGCCTTCTGAATTCAAATGACCAGCTAGCAAACATTTCTAGGGTGAGTCAATTAGTTAGTCCATACATAGTGTAAGTACTAGGTGTACATAAGCTATTTAGGTATACTCCAGCTGCACTCTTTGTAAATAAACCAGTGTAGTTAATATAAATATCGCAAGTACTTAAGCCGAACATTTGTGTATTTCCATTCAATGGGTTTCCTCTCTCTCTCTCATTCTCTCCATTGTATGTATGTGTGTGTTCTGTGATACGGATACTCATTTCTGGTATTTTGGCTCTTTAACCTTTAAAATAATTAGGGTCAGCAACAAAGAACACATTTCAATTTTTTGTATTAAAAAAAAAAAATTTGGTCGAAGTAAATAAGAACTACAAAAGGATGAATGCAGTAATTATTGATTATATGTAATCCAATCAGGGTTTGATTTTGAGCTATTTAGGAATTCATGGTTTAGATATTTAGGTTTTAGAATATCTGTGAGCAAATGAGAGAGGATTTTTTTTCTCTATGTTCTTGAGTGTTTTTTCCACCCAGCATATTGGACTTATTTATATTCAAGAGTATTCCAAAGATAATTAACATCAAAACAATTTACAAGAGAACAATGAAGATACCACTACTTCCTATGATGCATTGAACCTAGCTATACCAGAAAAATTCTGATGGCAGGCAGAAAAGTTGCTGGAAAAGTTCTGACAGTGGGCAGAAAAGTCATCGGAAATTCTGACAATCACTGGAAATGTTGAGTGTGTTTTCTTTCCAGCAGAATGAACTTATTTATGTTCAAGAGTATTACAAAGATAATTAATACCAAAACTATTTACAAGAGAATAGTTAAGATACCACTACTTCCTAAGATGCATTCAACCTACGTATACCAAGTATCTTGGCTTGCTAAAATAAACATTAGAAAAGCTCTTATCTCCTAAAATATTCCTATTTCCAACAATATCTTATCTTCGTATAAATTGGATTGAGATTCTGTGTTCCTGCATAAAATAGGCTTTTGAATCTTAAGTTTGGGTTACGTGTCCTTGTAGGAATAGGTTTTTTAAGTTGCCTATTTGAGTTTTTTTTTTGTCTTTATGGATTTCAACCTTGTCATGGTAATTTAAAGATATAAATTTGAAAAAAAAAAATAATAATTCTTGGTTTTGATTCTTTGTTCAACGTGAGTTGGTCATTCTAGTTCTGCCTTCACTCCAAAGAAACTTAAATTTAATGGCGTGTTTTCTTGGTGTGTCTTGGTTTCATTATCTTTATTCTAAGTTTATTTACTTGTTCTATAATTTTCATCTTCATGTTATCACTTTCTATACTTGTGGGATTGTACTTTTTATAGTCTGAGGAATTTGAAAACACTAACTCCACTTTATTCATTTGTATCCCAGGTTGGGCTTCAGGGTGAGTTTTTTAAATTTTACAGTGAAGAGAATGAAAATTCAGAATGGGTAGAGTTGACCCCTGATGCCATCCCATCCACATTTACATGGTACAAGGTAACTTTAAGCTGTTGAAGTGATATATCTATGAGAACCGTTGTACAGTGAAAGAAAATAGAAAAGGAAAAGAGCCTATAAGTTATTTACATTGATTTTGTTATAAATATAAAATCACTCATGAACCTCCATAAGAGCTTAAGCTTCTTAGAAAGTTGGTTCTTGACATGGTATTAGCGCCTCCATGACCAAGGTAGAAGTTTGATACTAGTTGCCCTCTTTTTTTCTAGATAAAGCTAAATTTAAGCATGTCAGAATATCTGAAAAATATTTATAAAGCGAGAATGATGCATAATGATTAGGATAATTTATGTTATACCAATAATTGTGTCACATAATTTTTTTAGGAGTATCTTACTTTATTCTTATAGATTTTATATTATCTTTAGTAAGTTATTCATTTTGTTATTTAATTAGAATTTGGAATCTAGTTTTAGTATAAATAGGAGTATAGAACTACTTGGTTAGTATTTTGTTTCATGTCAAAATACATGATAATATTATTTAAAGTCTTTTTTTCTCTCTCATCATATTTCTCTAACAAAATGCTCATTTCAACAAAGCACAAGGTAAAATGGCCTTGCATTGTCCATGCTTCAAGTCCAAGGTGTCAAGAAATTTTGACTTCTTGATTTCTTTGATTCTATTGTCATCCATAAATAGTACAGGCTCATTTACATCCATTAGTGAAACAAAATTCTAATTCCCAATTTGTACAACCTAAATTAGGAAGTCTAATTATATATAAAAGAGTAAAATATTTTACAGGAATTGTGTGTTAAGTTATCACACACAAGGTATATTATTTATAATGAAGGAATACAGTAATAAGGGAAATAAATCCCTAAAGATCAGCTGTACAATTATACATAATTTCCCTATTTACAGAAAATCTAATCATATCTTTAACACCCCCCTCAAGCTGGAGCATATATGTCGTATGCACCAAGCTTGTTACAAATATAATCCACGCGAGACCTCTTGAGAGATTTAATGAAAATATCCGCCAACTGATCACTGGAATTGACAAAGTCCGTAGTGATTTCTCCTGAGAGCACTTTTTCTCTCACAAAATGACAATCTATCTCGATGTGTTTAGTTCGCTCGTGGAAGACTGGATTAGATGCAATATGAAGAGCGGCTTTATTATCACAAATAAGCTCCGTGTCCTGGATGTCTCCGAATTGTAGTTGTTGGAGAACTTGTCTAAGCCATGTAATTTCGGAAGCGGCTGCTGCCATGGCACGGTATTCAGCTTCGGCGCTGGATCTAGCAACTGTATTTTGCTTCTTGCTTCGCCATGAGATCAAATTCCCCCCAAGAAGAATGCAATAACCAGAGGTAGATCTCCTATCTGATGGTGATCCTGCCCAATCAGCATTAGAGTAACAAACGATCTTGGCATTGTCTTTATCTTCATATAGAAGTCCGCGGCCTGGTGCATTTTTGATATACCTGAGAATGCGCTTGACGGCATCCCAATGGCTATCACTAGGAACATTGAGGAACTGACTCACCACACTAACTGCAAAGGTGATGTCGGGTCTGGTGACTGTGAGGTAATTGAGTCTACCAACAAGTCTGCGATATCTTCCCGGGTCTACCAGTGGCTCCCCCTGACCCAGAAGAAGTTTGATGTTGGGGTCCATAAGAGTGTCACTAGGACGACAGTCAAGCATACCAGTCTCAGTGAGAATATCCAGAGCGTATTTCCTCTGGGAAATAGCAATGCCGGAGGCAGATTGAGCAACCTCAATGCCTAAGAAATATTTGAGCGGACCCAGATCTTTCGTCTGAAACTGACTATGAAGGTGAGACTTGAGTTGACGGATACCATCAAAATCATCACAAGTGATAACAATGTCATCAACGTAGACCACCAAATAAATGTACAGGCTAGTTGAAGAGCAAAGGAAGAAGACAGAGTGGTCAGCTCAGCCTCATAGCGAGTCATACCAAACTGGAGCAAGGCAGAGCTAAAATGACCAAACCAGGCACGGGGAGATTGCTTCAAGCCATACAAAGAGCGTCGAAGGCGACATACAAGGTGAGAGCCGTCAGTAGCAGTAAAACCAGGAGGTTGCTCCATGTAAACTTCTTCTTGCAACTCACCATGTAAGAAGGCATTTGTTATATCCAACTGGTGAAGCAGCCAACGACTATGGCTACCATGGCAAGGAACAAACGAACAGAAGTAATCTTGGCCACAGGGGAAAAGGTGTCCCCATAATCAAAGCCAAATATCTGAGTATAGCCCTTAGCTACCAAGCGAGCTTTGAACCGATCAATATGTCCATCCGGTCCAACCTTTACGGTATAAACCCAACGACAACCAACAGTAGTCTTCTTAGGAGGTAAGGGAACCAGCTCCCAGGTCCCACTAGCCTGTAAAGCAGCCATTTCATCCAACATTGCCTGCCGCCAACGGGGATCAGCCATAGCTTCACCTGCAGACCTAGGAATAGACACAGAATCCAAAGAGGAGATAAAAGTGAAATAGAAAGGAGATAAACGATGACAATGAAGAGTACAAGCATATAGAGGGTTAGGATTATGAGTGGACCGGATACCTTTGTGTAGGGCAATGGGAAGCTCATGCTCAGGATACGTTGCAGGAGGGGCGTTTGGAGCAGGAGATGATGCTGGGGGATCAGTAGGTGGAACCACCGAGGGAAGTTGCGGTCGTTGCTAATAGACAATTAGTGGTGGTGGAGCTGTCACATCGGCCGGAGTTGGAACAGGTGGTGGAACATCCAGAGGGGCATCATTAACAACTGGCTCAGAGAAGAATGGAGTAGACTCAAAGAAAGTGACGTCAGCAAAAACAAGATACCGTTTAAGTTGGGGGCAGAAACAACGATATCCTTTCTGGAGGCAAGAGTAACCTAGAAAAACACACTTAAAAGACTTGGCAGAGAGTTTATCTTTACCTGAAGTAAGATCATGGACAAAACAAGTACAACCAAATACACGAAGAGGAACAGAATAGAGGTCCTGTTGTGGGTACAAAATAGAGTACGGAATCTGATTGTTGAGGACAGACGAGGGCATGCGGTTGATCAAATAACAGGATGTAAGAAGCACATCACCCCAGAAGCGGAGAGGGACATTATAGTGAAGAAGGTGGGTTCTTGCTGTTTCAACTAGGTGACGATTTTTCCGTTCAGCAACACCATTTTGTTGTGGTGTGTGAGCGCATGAAGTTTGATGAAGAATTCCCTGCGAGGTTAAGAAAGACTAAAACTGGGCAGATAAATATTTTTTGGCATTATCAGTTCGCAAAACTTTAAGGGACATTCCAAATTGATTTTGAACTTCATGCACAAAACTTTGAAAAATAGAGAAGACATCAGAACGATTTTGCATTAAGAAAACCCAAGTACAACGGGAAGAATCATCAATGAATGTAACAAAATAGTAATATCCTAAAGTTGAACAGACCCGACTAGGCCCCCAAATATCGTAGTGAACTAAATCAAAAGGTGACGCAGCACATTTATTGACTCGAGGACTATAAGAGGAACGAACATGTTTTCCTAATTGACACGACTCACACTGTAAAGACTGAAGTGTAGAGAGACTAGGAACCAAAAAACGCAATTTTTCTAAGCTGGGATGACCGAGACGCTGATGGGCAAGATCTGGAGAGGCAGAGGAGACACAGGCAACCGGTGGTGAAAGCTGATACAATCCCCCAGACTCATGTCCTGCTCCAATCATCCATTCTGTACATCGATCCTGTATGAGAACAAAATTATTAACAAACAAAATAGACAAATTAAGTGAGTGGGTAAGCTTGCTAATGGAAATTAAATTGAAAGGACAACCAGGAACAAATAAAACAGAATATAAAGAAAGATTAGGAAGTGGGTGGGTTTGTCCGATGCCTCGAACTTTAATTTGAGAGCCATCTGCGAGAGTAACAGACGGTAAGGTATCGGAAAAAGACAACTGGGAGAAAAGAGATTGGTTACCAGTCATATGATTAGAGGCACCGGAGTCAAGTATCCAGGGTCCAAGGGAGGAGGACCGAGAGACAAAGGCTACAGGATTACCAGACTGAGCCACAGTTGTAGCAGGCAATGCAGACTGCTGGGCTGCTTGGAACTGGAGAAATTTTTGATACTCAGAGGCGGAGATAGTGACATCCGCAAGAGGGGCAGGGTCGGCAACATGAGGGTCAGCAACATAAGCTGACTTCGACTGCTCTCGGGCTTTAGTGCGACACTCTACTTCAAATAATTGCAACGACGATTCTTGCCGCCTCGACCACCTCCCCGTCCGCCACGCTGAGATGAGTGGGAGACAAGGGCGGAGGAATCAGCAGAAGAAGTAGAGGAAGCAGAGGAATGCCCAAAAACATGTGAAGTGGAGAGACGTAACACCTGTTCACTAACCATATCATAAGTGGGAACAGTGGGGCCAGATAGTATCTGGTTACGCACGGAGTCAAGCTCAAGTGGAAGACATGCAAGAGCGAGAACCATGAAGTACTGGTTACGTTGCCGGTAAAACGTGTCTTGATCAGTAGTGAAAGGCATCAAACTATTATAATCGGCAATCAAACGATCGAGCCTCCCAAGATACGTCTGCGTGTCCATATTCTTAAGTTTGGTTGACATCATAGCGGTGATGACACTGTAAAAACGATGAACGTCATTGGAGTAGACTCTCTTGGCTTTGGTCCAAACCTCATAACAGGTTGGAAACACCTGATATTGCGGTTGAAGGTGGGGAGCAAGAGAGAACCAAAGGACGCTGCACAAGGAGGCATCTATTTGCTTCCAACGAGCTCGATCTTTGTCGGGAATATCTTTAACCTAAGTGGTCAAGTGGTCGGCACGGCCTTGACCTTGGAACCATAACTGAACGGCGGCTGCCCATGTATTGTAGTTGGTGGAGCCAATGAGTTTCTCACACGGAATCAGAGGGACGTTTGTGAACGTTGTGGTGGAAGCGGGTCCCAAAGGAGAGGCCATGAGAAGCAGCCAAATAGGGGCTAGATGAAGTCGTCGTAGGGAGGCGACTGTAGTCGCAGGTGGTCGGACCACGGGAAGGCTGCCAAATCGAGGCAGAGAATGTGCGTGCACTGTTCACCGTGCACACTGTTCACCGCAAAGGGAGGCTGTGCGAAAAAGAAAGAGAAGGATCGAACCCTTCTGATACCATAAAAGAGTAAAATATTTTACAAGAATTGTGTGTTAAGTTATCACACAAGGTATATTATTTATAATGAAGGAATACAGTAATAAGGGAAATAAATCCATAAAGATCAGCTGTACAATTATACATAATTTCCCTATTTACAGAAAATCTAATCATATCTTTAACAATATACAATTACCTGATTCATATTCCTAATATATACAGCATATAAATAGGAAACAATAATAATGACTAGTTCCCTTATTGACACCCCCTCAAATTGATGTGGCTGGTCAAGAAGCATCAATTTGCAGATAATTGATGACGTGGACGAGTAACAACCTTGGTAAAGATATCCATAAGCTGAAGTTGTGAGGTGACATGAGGATGAGAGATAACTTGATCAATGCCTCCTGAATAGCCGAATAGAATGACAATCCATCTAAATATGCTTTGTGTGCTCATGAAAAACTAGATTAGTAGCAATTTGAATTGCACTAGTATTGTCGGCATAGAAACGTGTTGCAGTTGTTTGAGACAATCCAAGCTCAGCCAAAAAGCACACTAATCCAAATAATTTCAGAACAAGCAGTAGACATGTCCTGATACTAAGATTAAGTGGAGGACTTAGAGACATGAGACTGTTTTTTACTTATCCATAAAATTAACACGGGACCAAGAAACATGCACCATTTATGTTTTAGCTTCAAAAAATTTCCTGCAGTTGACAAATTCATGAATGATAGAAAGATTGTACAGTCAATGAAGAAGATGATTATAAATTTATACACATGCTGAAGTTCTTTAAGGAAAGCAGATGATTTGGAATGAATATTTTATATATGCCCATGACATTTGTTTGTTCTCTGTTGCCTCTGAAATTGTTCAATTATCTATTTATTGTAATTATTATGCCCAACGCACAACTACAGAGTGAGTGAATCTAAAATCATGATATCACTACTGAGTTTGTATGAAGGTGCTATTAGCCCAATGCTAATTTTCTTTTTTATCACAACACGACAATGTAACAATAACACCTATTTATTTTAAGCAGACATACTTTGATGTCCCTGGTGGCATAGATCCGGTTGCTCTTGACTTGAAAAGCATGGGAAAAGGTCAGGCTTGGGTGAATGGTCAACATATAGGAAGATACTGGACTCGGGTTTCCCCAAAAAGTGGATGTAAACAAGTCTGTGATTATCGTGGAGCATATAATTCTGACAAGTGTACAACAAATTGTGGAAAACCAACCCAAACCTTGTATGTAGTCTCAAAGTAGCTAAAACTGTCCAAAAGACTTTATCGACGAATTATGAAAAGTCACTCAAAGCATCATTTATCTCCTGTTGATTTACACCTTTATGTACAATATTGTACTAGAAAAACTTTAAATTCTCCTAACCAATCCTAATAATCCTACTAATTAGTAAATGAGGAAAATATTGAATTTTTTTTTATATTCCTATTATATTAAATACATCAGCCTTTTAATTTAATACTTTCCTTATAAAGTATTGGAAGGATTATTAGAAAGATTTTTTAGGAGAATACAGCATTACTTATTGTACTATCATACCGGACGTAAATATCATTGCACTTTCCTTAACTTTTGAGTTATGGGTCAATCTCCAGGTACCATGTGCCACGATCATGGTTGAGAGCAACCAAAAATTTACTTGTTATCTTGGAGGAAACCGGAGGAAATCCCTTCGGAATTTCTGTCAAGTTACATTCGTCCAGCGTAATATGTGCTCAAGTGTCAGAATCAAACTATCCACCTTTGCAAAAGTTGGTGAATGCAGATCTCATTGGTGAAGAAGTTTCTGCAAATAATATGATACCTGAACTGCACTTACATTGTCAAGAAGGACACACAATTTCCTCCATAACATTTGCTAGCTTTGGTACTCCGGGAGGTAGTTGTCAGAATTTTTCCAGAGGAAACTGCCATGCACCTAGTTCAATGTCCACAGTTTCTGAGGTAAACTCTATATTGGGTAGCTTTTCACTCTTGACTAGTACCTTGGGAAAAAAATTGTGGACATAGTTCTCTGCAAGAAAGCAAAAGCTCCACATGATTTTGGCGTTGTCGACTTGGATAAAAGTGATGATGCAAGACATTTTCCAAAATGCTTAACCCTATACTTTGTTTGAGTATTACGATTAAAAATTTATTGTTATCACTTAATAAACATTTCTGTAGGCGCTAGAAAATTGATGAGAACTTGTGTGTTAAGAAATTTGTAAGGTCTTGGCTAATGTTGATATGTAGCATGGAAAAAAAGGGGCTGTAGTGTTTTGCGTCTTATTAGCTGCAGGCTTGTAATGTTTTGATGAAAAATATTCTGTGGTTCATCAAAAGAAGAAAAGTGGGGGAAAAAAACTCGCCTAATAAGAATAACCCAATACATAAAACTGAAGCAAAGAATTACTTGCCATTCAGGTTTTATGAATATAATGGTTACAAATTCATCTTTAGAAAGTTGGTTTTGGGTCCCAAAACCAACTTTTTAAACTTTGGGTTGACTATTTATTGAGGAATGAAATGATTAATCGGTGAGCATGGAGATACTCCATACTAATACATGTCTGTATCAGGCAAAACAGTGGTGGGCATGGTTGACAAAAACCTAACTTTGCTAGTGCCAAAATAAGTAATGGCCTTTCTAATTGATCTTACCTGATTTAGGTTGTAGACCCTATTGATATACTTTTTATATTTTGCAGGCTTGCCAAGGGAAAAGGAGCTGCTCCATCAAAATCTCAGACAATGTATTCGGAGGAGACCCCTGTCCGGGTGTTATGAAAACGTTGTCTGTGGAAGCAAGATGCACATCACCATTGAGTGATGGTTTCTTTCAAGAGGCGGTAAGCAGCTTCTAAAATGAGGTTCGGTGAGAACCTTGTGAACACAAGCCAACCAACTGGACGATGTTACTAACCAGAAATGGCCCTTAATTGTGTTCACTCGATTGTGTATATGTACGACACTTCGATAAATGTCATGATTTAGTACATAATACTTGGTCTTTTGACTATTGACAGCAAATAAATAATCCCTGCTGATCAATGGTTTTCCTCTGTGCATGCAATATCATGGGTTCTTTGATCTGTTGATCCGTTGTGAGCTAGTGTTGGTGAAGGTTGCATAATCAGCACCTCTTTCAATGTACAAAATCTTTTAAACAGGGAAGGATTTTTTAGCAATAAAAAGAATAATAACTTATAAATCATACTGACAATGATTTTTAATTTCTAATTTGTTAACAATGTAAAAAAAAAATTATACAAACAGTAGATTGAAATTAAACTAAAATTTCTTAACCACCATACTCAACACGCGCATTACCTTGGCATATAAAAAAAGAGTAAATTACACAAATCTCCCTTGAGATTTTCACTTATTACATTTGATATCCCTCTATTTTTTCACCCTACAAAAACCGTCCTAATTTATTGACTCTCATAAATCTTACTGACTCTATTAAC
Organism: Pueraria montana var. lobata; assembly: GCA_026413185.1. Classification (NCBI taxonomy): domain Eukaryota; kingdom Viridiplantae; phylum Streptophyta; class Magnoliopsida; order Fabales; family Fabaceae; genus Pueraria; species Pueraria montana. The sequence goes on along the minus strand of CM048648.1, from coordinate 19,183,127 downwards.
AGAAGTGCACATGTGACTGACACATGGGTTTTTAATGATATTTTGTTCCAAAAATGTCCTCATCCCCTTCCTTTATTTATTCTTGATTTCCAGCACATGAAATGGAAGCCACCATCCAAAAATGGCCCTCTCCTTAAACGATTTTATCTGCAGTTCACTTAACTATTAATGAAAAATTTAGAAGATAAATTTCAAAAACAAGATAGACAATGGAAAACATGAATAAAAAAATTTTGTGCACGGCCACTTCCCAATCCACTCACAATGGCAAGTTCAATATCAAACAAAATTTTCAAAACTTGAAAGAGACAAAAAAAAAATTCATTTGCTTAATGTAAATTTCTTCAGTGAAATTACAAGAACAAACAAAACTAACCTAACATTAGTTTCTCAATGTATTAAATGCTTTTATATATCTCATACTCCATAGATAAACCAATAACAATAACATAATATAATCAAAAAGGTACAGCAACAAGCCAATAACAGAACTATTCAAGAACATTAAAATTTAAAGACTTCAAATTTAAGAACCCATTGAAGAATTAAAAGAAACCCAGTGAAAATAATTCATGCTCTCACGGATTCTAGCAATGACATCGATTGGGTGTTCAAGAGAGGATTCTTGATTGCAACAGAATTAGGATTCGGAGAAGGGTGTGTTGGGCCCTGATTTGATGCCATTGAAGTTGAGACAACCTTCGATTGAATGGGGTTTGGTTTCAAAGAAGGGGTGAGAGCCAGATCTGGATTCGTGTGGCGTGATGTGGCAAAATCCAACAACGGCGAGCGGTGACCACTCCTCCTTCAACCCGTCAATGTCCTCTGCAACGATAAAAGAAGTCGCACCAAATCTGGATTCATATGATGCGACGCGACAAAACTCTAACAACAGCACGGCAATGACTGCTCCTCCTTCAATCACGTCATCATCCTCCGACAACGACGTGGAGGTGACGACTCCTCCTTCAACCCCATCATCGTCCTCCGTGAAGACAGTAAAAAGTCGCACCAAATATGGATTCTTATGGAGCGACACGACGGACCTGGATTAGAAAGTCCTTAGGAGAGTTAAAGGAGCGCACATCCAAACCTAATTTCAACAAGGGCAATTTAGGTTTACAAGAAAAAGTAAAATAATTTATTTTTTTAAAATTTTTTTTGTTAACAAACTCTTCACACCGTTTAGAGGAGGGGGCTAAAAGTAATGCAAAAAAATAAAGAAATATCATATGTAATAAGTCCAAACCTTAGGAGGGTTTGTATAATTTATTCTAAAAAAAAAATGGCATTGCTTGGTGTCATCGACATCGTCAATGAAGGATCTTAATGTATAAAATTAAGAATTTATTTTTATGCAGTCTGACAGTTTAAAACTTTTACATTGTTAAATTTATCATTAATATAGCTCTTTAAGGTAAATATTATAAAATTCAACAAACCCCACATCATGATTTATATGACAATGGAAATATTATACACTTTAAATATATACTGTTATTCTAAAAATAAACAGTTATATTTCATCAACTTTTTAAGTACTTCCAACATTGCTTTTTATAAAATGAAAAACTTTAGAATTAACTTTTAAAATCACCAGGACGGAAACTCTCTAGTCTTCCAAGAATTCCAAAATGTATTTTCAGGAAAAGTTTTTTAAAGACTTTGCCAAACAAATCTTAACGAAAAAAAAAGTCCTAGAGAATAGTATTCACAGCGAGTTATTTCAGGGAATGTAATCATAACCCTTAAACGTTGAAGCAAACACCCATATGAAATAAAGGGTGAATGCGCCATATTATCACAAGTCATTTATACATCACTCAACCAGTACTATTGATGAGTACTAGACAGTCCAATCCGCAGATCAATGACAAACATTTGGCTGAAATCACTTCTTCGTTTGAGAAAGCAAGGATTCATTCACATCACAGAGATGAGATAGCAAGGAAGGAGAGCAAGTTTCACTTCAAACGTCTGATCTTTTTTGTAGCATTGATAATGTTTTGACCTATCTCTGGGTGTTTAAACTCCAACAATTTATCAAGTTTAAGAGAAGCTTCAGAGAAACAGCTATCCTCAATGCAGGACTCCGATTTGAGGGCAAAGTGAACCTCATTCACGTCCTCATCAAGCTGGAGGCAGAAGAGGTGGCTGAAAACCTATGTAAACACAACAGAGATAAAAACCGTGCTTTCAGTTGACAAGAAATGCAATAAATCAAAATTACTACTGAATAAATATTTACATGTTCAATAACATCCAGGGTAAATAGTCAACAACCTAAAAATGTGTTTCTTCTTAGTAAACAAATGAAATATCAGAACAGAAAGAATAGGTTAACATTTTTGTTAAAATTTAATACAGAATAAATATTTACATGTTCAATAACATTTTTGTGAAAATCCAATTCTGATTGGAGAACAATACCAAAAGCACCTAAGAAACTGCATTTAAGTTTTGTCCAAAAGAGAAGAAAGGGGGAAAAAAGAATAGAGATGTTAAACACATTTGTAATAAATCTCTGATTAAACAAGATACAGAGCCAGACATTGAAAATCAAAGTCCAAACTGAATATTATTGCACTCATTTGTTTTTACCTTTTTCATTTTTGAGAGAGCCATATCCTTAATGGCTTGGGACCGTGACACCAAATTGACAACAAAGAGACCATCCTCTGACAGTTTATCCTTTACAGTCTCAAGAAAAGATTCGTCCAAAAAATCCAGAGCAGGGCATGTCAATCCCGAGCTGTACAAAATATTTAATGTATAAATAAGTAGGATTCTTTAAAATCATAGAAGATATTATTATTTCTAAGAGAAAAAAGACTATACATTGACAGTGCAAAATAGTTTTACACAATCATCCAATCACAAATCACCATGTATGGTAAGTTTGTTGACTTTTACAACAACTATCATAAAAGTTATATCAACAATTATTTGTGATTGGATGACAGTGTAAAACTATTTTATACTGTCAGTGCATAGTCATTAAACTCTAATCCCTTAATGGCCTAATAACATTTTTTTTCTTGGCCATTCTTTAATAGCTTAATGTAATAACCAAATGCATAATTCAATTCACCTTGGGTCTGAAGAGTCAACATCAACAATAATTATATCAACTTTTGTCACTTCTACACCAGCATGAGACACTGTTGAACTCGCATTTAAAGGGGACTCGGTATAGCTAGGATCATTACTTTTTCCATGAATCTGAGCTGCTCCAGAACTGTCAATCTCCCGGACAAACTGGATCCCATCAGCTATATGCACCTGGATTCCCCAAAGTAACAAGATTCAATAGCCAATGATGTGATCACCCCATCACAAGATTAATTCAACAAATTCTTAAATTATATTGTGGTTTTTAGTATTCTGCACACAGCCCCCCCCCCCCCCCCCCCAACAAATAAAAACAGAAGTCATTTTATCTGCTGTTGCCAAATTTTCATCTGTCATCCATATTTTAAACTGGTGTTTAAAAATTAAAACAGCAAAAAAATCATGAAATCAAAATAACTACTTGCAAGAGTCAACATTGTATGATTCAAGTAGGAATGGATAATCTTTTCTTAAAACTAGTTACTGTTTCGTGAGGATATTTCGTTTGATGTAAGTTAGCAATCTGGCTTTACTTTGGTTAGTCCTAATTTAGATTTAAGTTCCACAACACCTTGAGAGAAAGACATGAATGTATATTTAACTACCTTTAAGCGTTTATCCTCAACAAAACTGAAGTAGTCCCTTGCAATATCAACAATCACGGGGTCTAACTCCACAGTCTGCAGATAAAAATTATTATCAAACCATGTGATATCAATCATTCAGAAGAAAAAATCATTAGGGACTAGGTCTCAACTCTAATTATTTTCCCTCCCTATACAACAGGAAAAAAATATAAATTACCTCAATTTCCAAAAAGGGGATACACCCGTGAAGAAACATGGGAAGTAAACCTGCTCCAAGACCTATTATTACTGCTTTTACCTGAGATATGTCACTTGAATGTATCAGCAATAATGAACAAAAGAATGTTTTAGAGCATGTAAAGAATGTGAAACAAGTTAATTTGGCATGTATTTACAATTTCCTATTTGGAAACTACAGTACTTAATGTACCTAGGAAATAGTAGATTCATGCATCACATTAAAAGTCAGAAATACTTGCCATTTTCCCACTTGATGCCACATTTTCCATGTAAGAAGATATTAACGTGAATCCTGAAATAATCCCTGTATGATAAGAACTAGCTACATAGCCATGATAGACTGTCAACAGGCTGCTTGCTCCTGCAATATTGGGAAAAAAATATTACAATAGCAAGAGAGTTATAAACAGCGAGCAAATGTTGCAAACTAAAAAAGGAATAGTTTTGAAACTGTAAAAATCCTCTAATACTGTTGTTAAACCATTTTTCAACATTAGAAAGGCTTCAAAAAATTGGCAAATGATGGACACAAATTAGCAATATTTTATGAAACAAATAGAAAACATATATCAATTTAACAACAGATTGAGAAACATGGCTTTAGAAAAAAATTGCCAATAGGTTTTACACTAATTGCATGTCTACCTTTCACATGATATTTTTCGGACCATCATGAGAGAAATGTCTACTTGAATGCTATAACAATTGCAATCAGACTAGGACAAATTGATAGCAATGTTTTGACAAACACATCTATTGATGGTTTAATATATAATTTCCAAAAGACCTCTCATTGGATACACATTGCTATGGAAGAGATATCCAATCCAGTACTAAAAAGTTTGTCCAATCATCAGTGTCAAATGAAGCATAGCAAGGAAGTATGCACAACTATATAGATAACACAAAACACTGTCCACAACTTTTTTCTTATAGAAGAAAAAAAAACTAGCATGAAGGGAAAATTACAAGAGATCATTACTCTTAGGCCTCGTTACGTTTACATATAAAATCAATTTCACATACCATGCACCATTCCAATATAAAATCTACGGCTAAGATTAATTTGGACACATCTCAATCACATTCAACGGTTCAAAATCAATTCTACCAAAATCTAAAATAAACGGACACTTTATAATATACAACGATATATTAATAAACTCAGGATTCGACAATAATGTTGAAGCAACACTTACAGGAGTTGCATCAGCAATGAACATTGAACAGTCATTTTAAATACACTGGAGGCAAGAGGAAAATAATTACCAACACCGTGTCTCTGAGATCCACTTTTTCTAGATTTGGAAGATGCATTGTTTTTCTTCCTCCCTGTCTCGCTAACCAATTTGGTAGGCAACTGTTCATCTTTTAGCAGAGCTTCAGACTGCACCAAATTTGCAGCTCTCTCGAATACAAGGCGTCGAAACACCAACTCTCTAGAAGGAAAAATACAACTGACTTCACTATCAACATTTTCATAAATTACATCTTCAACAATAATTGATCCAGTTAATGAAGATGTGACCTGCAAAACACACACAATCATAAATGATATAATGAGAATATGGGGATCATTTTAAATTAAGCAAGCATCACAAGAATGAGCATCCGTGTAAAAAGTAGGAATCACGAAAGCAAAAAGACCAGTGATAAATTTCTTATTGATAAAAGCAGCATTTCAAAAAACTTAATAAAGAGGTAAAATTACTCTTAGATCAATAAAGCAGGTGGATAAAAAGAAAAATAAACATATTAAGAAATGAGCCCAGTAGAGCCCCAACTCCCTCTAATGAAAAATGGAACCAAGGGCTGAACACCATAAAAAGAAGCTTGGCAAGAAGTTAAGAATGATGTTTCTTGCAGAATACTAGAGTTAATCTCACAGCCTTCATAGACAGAGTTCACCAGATCAAAATAACAAAAGAGAAACAGCATTATGTATATTGTTACTAACCTTATGAATGATGTTTCGTTCCTTGATCCCCTCACTTGCCATCATGAAACTGTAGGCATGTATTCAAGAATTAGTGAGAAAAAAAAAACTGAAATTCATTTAGTGTTTAATGTGTGTTTGATTCAGCTTATTTTGAAGAAATAATAGCTTGTGTTTGCCAACTTCTAGAGAGAGATTTTGACCAAAAAAGAACAATTACTTCCACAGAAATAATCCAAAATGCATAATAGATCATGTTTGAATATTTTGGCATCAATAGAAAAAAAGGAAAAAAAAAATGAACATTTATGTTAACATTGCTTGAAATAAATGAAAAAACACAAAAATGTAACTGGTACAAGATACAGACGGTATTTTAGCTCCATTGTCATTTTCTGCAGGTGCCAACTGTGTAACCAATGGAGACAAATCCTTCTGTAAAGGGATAATAGACACAATTAAGTAAAAAGCAGCACAGTTAACCTGTTATAATGGCATGTCCAAGAAGCATAACTTATGAGGATGTTTCTACCTGAATCTCCTCCATGCTGGTATCCGAATGGCTGGTATCCAAGAAAACCTGAAGTCACAGATTTGTTTGGAAGCTTCAATTACAAAAGTAGTGTGACATACTCAAAATACCAGCAAATTGTAATTTTATTAACAGCATAGTACCATTATGAGACGAGCTGCTTTGGAGCTTCTGACTACCATCCACTGTCCTTCTTCAGAATAGAAAAGCCATTCACGTGCACGAGTCTGAGATTTAACATTCAGTCATGAAATTCAAACAGAATAACTGCATAGTTTGATGCCCTAGGTGTAAACTGCAGATAGCTATCAAAAAAGGAAATCTGACATCCTGTGGAATCAGCTCTATAAATGCATATTGATGCACATCGTAATCCAAAAAATTACAAAACAAAATAAAATTAGATGAAAAAAACAAATAAAGGAAGAACTTAAGAAATACCAGAAACTCCTTCTATCTGCCAAGTAACAAACCAGTATCCCTACCTCTATAATAAACAAATAATCTGATCCTAGATGCACCAAGGCATAGTACAACTGAATAAATATTCAAAAATAAAACAATTACACTTTGATCATTTTCAGTATGAACAAGGTTGAGACCACTAAGAATAGAAATTAAAAAAAAAAAAATTGAAATAACAAGTATCCAATTGTCCATTGTCCTTCCTAGTTTCAAAAAACATTGTCAGCACAGATTCTAGTCAAAAGCAAATTAGCAATGGTTCTTTCTTTTCTGATAATAAATATTTCCCATTTATTCATTTGTTAAAATTACTGTGCATGAATCTCAATAAAAGGATCACTGATGCATTCTGAAATTTATGAGCATAACACGATTTTTTTTTCTCGATATGAAGTTAGAAGGAATGCGTGAACAAAAATCTAAAAGGGATCTCTGCTAAAACACACCTTAGGCACAATGAAAACCCCACAGTGATATGTAAATGGGTCAGTCTGTTCCTCGGCATCAAGAATTACAGCTCTGTAAGAAAAAGTAGAGTACCCTTGTCCACCCAAAGTTAGCTGCAACCGCCGACCTTGAGAAAGTTTTGTCAGCTCCTCTTGCAGATCTTCCACAGAATATAATATATCAGAGCCACTGGAGTATTTTTCACGAATTTGATTCTCATTTTGAAGAGCTTCATGGAGTCCAGAAACCTTGCAGGGGGAAAAAACATAAACAGAAAATAATAAGACCTAATTCTCTGTACAAATAGGCATTAGTACTTCATATTACACACATCAAATCAATTCAATCTCATAATATTCGGAGCCTCTTCTCTCTCTTCCTCCTTCCCTATATAAACCCTACAACTTTAACAAAATAACTACCCCTTCTCTACAACCATTACATTTAACACCCAACAGATATACTATCTATACCACTAACAAAAGTAGCATTAATCATCCATAAATCCTTATTTTAAGAAAACTCTTACGCCCATGAGAACTGAACAAAAAGTAGAAATAGCCCAGATACTCTACCTGTTTTGAATTACTATGAAGTGAAGAATTATGGAGCAATGATGTAATCTGATGCACTAAAGTAGACAGCTCCTTCTCCACAACCACCATAAACGTTTGAAGGCTAGGTTTACCAGAAGACTTTAAAGGTATAGCATCAACACTCATTTTCCACCCAAGTCGGAACTTTGAGAAAAGTAGATCTGGAAATTGTGAATTAGTGATATTTATCCTCCAGTCATACCAAACCAATCACGTCAAAAAATGAAAAAGATAAAATGCAAAAATAGTTCCAGCAAATCATTTCATTGCAATGCAGAGTAACAAAGCAGCCTGTCCAAGTGCCCTACAATCCATTCAAATAGAAATTAAGACAACAACAGTATAACTTCTAGATAGCATGTTTCTTTTTTAGCAAGATGTATAGGAGATAGGAAATGATTCTTATGCCTAATACATAAAGGAAAGTTTAGAATGTGGGTACCACATATGAACCTTGTTCCATGTATCTTTTAGTAAGAATTCATGTGGCTTACAGCCTTACACACAAAGGAAGTGGAATTCAGGGCTACCTGACATACAATACGAAGAAAAAATAAGGAGAAAAAAAAACATCTATTTAGTGTAACGTTGATGTTGTTAACATGCTGGAGATGTGATATTTCCTATAATAAGAATTAGTTGACTGGTTCTTGTAAGAACAGATTTGATGCTAGTAGCACTAAACCCTATCCAGATTCAATTAACAGAATACGCAGCTTCAGAGTTCAGAGTTTTATTTGCATTTCAACTGAGTAAAACTTTATCCAGAGCAAAGGGAAACAAAACTTCTGCTATTGAAACAAGCACCACATAACCAGTAAAAAACCACTGTCACGACTTGTTAGTGTTTTCAGTTATATTATTTACATCATATCACATGTTTTTCATTCATTTTTCATGGTCAAAAATATATTAAGGAAACTTACTTAGTACATGAGATTCAGCCAAGGTAAGGCACACAAACTTGCCCCCAGGCTTTAAAACTCTCTTCACCTGGAAAAAAAAAAAAAAAAAAAAAAACCCGGCTAAGTTACCAAAAACACGATCCATAAAATCATTTATTATTAGGTCCTGTTTGTATAAACACTTTAGGAGAAAGAGAAAAAAAAAGTAAAATACACTGAGCTTCTCTCATAAGTTAAAATAGTTTAACTTTTATAAAAGTTAACATGCATAAGTTAATTTTAAGCTGAGGAGAAGTTTAACTGATTTGACATTCTTATTTTCTTCTCTTGAAAGTGCTTATTATAGATAAGTTTATCCAGAAAGGTACCTCTGATAGGTACTGGTTGCCCAGTTTGGGGCCAAGCTCGGGCTCCATCAGAGCATCCAATCCACCTTTGTCAATAACCGCACCGAAGCTCTCGTCCTGGAACTGCATGGCGGTGATGTCCATGACGCGCCAGCGCATGAGGGGGCGGTCGCGTACGTTGCGGCGGAGCATGTCGGAGATGACGACCTTGGAGAAGTCGACGTTGGTGATGGCGGTGTGGCCGGCGTCGTAGAGGTGCTCGGAGAGGCGGGAGTTGCCGCAGCCCGGGACGAGAAGCTGAAGCGGGAGAGGGAAAGGGAGGGTTTGGAGGAGTGAGAGGAGCGGGTCTCTGAGGTGGGCCCACTCGGCGTACCACTCGAAGGAGTCATCGCCGCCGCGAAGAGTGAAGAACTTGTCCCAGTTCTCTTTGCTCGTGAAGTCCCCTAGGGTTTCCAGAATGTCCTCCTCCGATGAACCTTTCTTCGAACCCATTCTTAAGCTTCTTCTTCTTCTCTGCTCTCACTCTCACTAACCTCTTTTATACTGCTGCGCTTCACTTCACTCTCTTCAAAGTTAAGACAACTTTAACTTTAGCCTTAGGCTAAACAAAACTAAACCCTCCTAATCTCAGATATTTTAGGAAAATCATCAACGTCTCACTCAATAATCAAAATCAATCCACCCCAACCACAATTAATCTTTTTTAACTCACATTTAATTAATTATTATTAAATTAAACATTTCAATAATTATTTCACAAAAAAAAAACATTTCAATAATAATATGATATTATTAACTTTTTATGAGATATATTTAGCTAGCTTGCACTAGTTTTTGAGGTTTTAACTCGGTTTATAAGTTAATTTTACCAAACATATCGTATCATATGTCGATAATTATATATACAGTAATATTTATGAGACAAAGTTAATTATTATTAACCATTTTTATAATATTATTAACTACTTATGAAACATATTTAACTATTAGTCTTGCTAACTAGTATCTTAAACAAATGTTCTTAGCATACTGATTAAAGAATTAGAAGGAGAAAGTATTGATTGTGAAAATTATATGAGAACGCAAAAAAAATCATGGACAGCGCAATTTTGCGTCTCCCAATAAAAACATTTCTTCTTTTAGTTCCTTAAACAATGTCCTTAGGTTAGCATTTGCCTTTAACTATTAAATAATTCTAAATTCTTTTACTATATTCTTCTACTAATTCTCCCATTTCCTTTAGGCTTAATACATTTTACCACCCAATGCCCTTGGTTTCTACATTTTACCACCCAACTTTCATCATTTTGTGAATTTTACCATTCAATTTTTTTCGTAAATTTTACCACTCAACTTTCATTATTTTGCAAATTTTACTACCTAAGTTTTCAATTTTTTGCGTATTTTACCGTCGCATTCACAACAAAACAATGTTGTTTTGTATTGTCTTTAACTTTTTTTTGTGACACATCAGTGACGGTAAAATACACAAAAATTGAAAACTTGAGTGATAAAATTTGCAAAAATAAAACTTGGGTGGTAAAACTTGCAAAATGGTGAAAGTCGGTGGTAAATTTTACAATTAAGTCTTTCCTTTATTTATATATAATAAGTATTAAATACAATTTTTTTTCAAAACATTAAACAATTTAACTTTTTATTTAATATTTTTTTTATAAGATAGTAGAGAGTTTTGTAGGAAGACATAGCAAAAGTGCAAATTAATAATGATATACAATTACATTTATTTACTATTAGTCTTTTTTTTAACAAATTTATCACTCATGACATAATGTTAAATATTTAAATTGGGACGATTCTAAGGTGGACCTATGTATCAAATGGTCCACCGATGCACCATTACTTTTAAAGTGAACAGTGTGTAAAAGTAATTAAAAATAAATATAAAAGGTTAAATATTATTTTATTATAACGTTTAAAATGTCGATTATACCCCATAGAATATAAGTGAATTTTTTTATTGGTTAGCTGACTTAAGGGCTTAATAACCGGTGAGGAGAAGCTGCAATGTGTTGTTCTTTGAAGGAGAAGAAAGTAGCATTCTTTCCTAACAGCACAACGTTTTGGTGTCTCCATCATTTTGCCATTAGTTACGACTCCGGTGACTAACAACCCCAAACTCTCGCGAGTTACGGCGATGAAAGCTCGTACGAAGGCATACGGTCGTCGCGGTTGGCGGCGCCAGCAACTATTTCAGATTTCCGTTTATGCATGACCAAATATGCACCTAATTGAGTTGAAATTTTGTGTGTTTGATGTTGGAATATGGTTACCAGCAAATTGCAGGGTGTTTGTTTTTTAGTGGTTTTTATTTCTTTTCTTTTGTGATCTCAATTTTTTAATTTTTGAAATTTTAAATAAATATTTAAAGCTCATTAAGTCCTGTCGTAGAACGGTGGTGCGTACGGACTCCGTCACCGGAAAAATTGGTGACCAAGGTGCAAACGAAAAGCGATTAGTTTCAATTGGGCGAAAACGAAATCTCAAATAAGAAAGGGGCCAACACCTACCTTTGCAACATCCTCCGCTGAGAACCACCTAACCAACCATCACCGCACCCATTGAAAGGTGCAAATCCCGCAACCACACCACCCGGAACCTTTATCAGCCAAAAACAATCGGACAACAAAAACAAAAATCAAGCATCCTAGAAGATAAAAAACTACAAGATAAAAAACTACAGTGTACCACCGCACAGACAGAAGTGCATCCATTAAATTTATTGCGTTAATGTCACTCCAATAAAAAATGGCATATTAAATTTGCAATTTATTAGGAAGTAAGGATCCCTTCACTGTCTCAAGCAATTCTAATCATAAGAAAAAACCCAACACTAAAAAAAAGTAAACTTGTAATCCATCAATTTTTTCGCATTTCCTTTGGGAATCAAACAAATCGGCATGTGTTGTTGTCTCTTTGAGCTTTTGCACAAGCGACAACGGATCAAGCTTCTGCACGAGCAACGACTGATCGAGCTTCTATACGAGTGACGGTGAATCGCACGAGCGATGACGACAGAAGCTGCCACTATCTTCGGCTTCTGCAAAAATGACGACGACTTCAAGTACAATTGTTGTATTTAACATAGGGTTAAAATAGTCTATTCATTATATAATTTCTTTTAATATATTTTTTAACCAAACAAATTATTAGTTAATACTTTTTAATCTGAACCATCCAATTATTTTATTTTTTAGGCTTAAATATGTTTTCAGTTCCTTAAATATAGGAGTTTTATAGTTTTAGTCCCTCAAATTAAAAGTTACTTTTTTTAGTCCTCAAAATTCATAAAATACATTTTTTAGTCCCTCGCCACAGACGGAATTAGTCATGCCAAACGAGGAATATTAAATTAGTAATTTGTGGCGGCTTTTGACCACCAAAAATTATTTTTTAATATAATTTTTAAAACATAATTTTTGGGAGTTAAAAATCGGCACAAACTACCTAAAAAAATTAAAATAATGTAAGAATCATATTCATCTTCTTTCTTGTTCTCTTCCTACCATCCATTTTTTTTAACCACAAACACAATTCAAAACAGCGGCAGATCAACGATATTCTCCCTCTTCCTTTGAAAAAGGTTATTCACTGCAATTCAAGCCTTAAAGCTAAACACAAGCAAATTAGGGTTTTGGAAAAGGCCCAAAATCTCAGCGCAATGAGTGGGAACCACGTGTGCATTGGCACTGCGAGATCTGATAGCTTCGAATTCGGCTTCAATCACAGCCTCGAGAGTCTCCCACTTGCTCTCCTTCTTTAGTTGCTTCAAGAGCGCCGGGGACTCAAAGCGTTTGACGATAGCAAGAGTGGAAGCAATGACGGAAGAGGAGGTTGCGGCACAGCGACGAGATTGATGTGGGATGATAAGTTTATCGTTGGGATTGAGAACCCCATAATCAAAGTACAGGTCCTCCTCTTCGTCACTCAGTCCCTATCTCTCACGTTCGGTGGAAGGGTTTCGTGTTTTGGGGATTTTATTTGGGATTGTGAATATGAAATTGCGATTTGAGGTTTGATTTGGGATCGTGACTTGAATTCGAAATTGAGATTTAGGATTGATAGCAACCTGTGGCTTCTGTGCTCTCTTTCGGAAACCAGTTCCTGCCAAACCCATTTTTTCTTCTATTTTTTGCTTTTTTTTCTTTTCCTTTTTTGATCGATTTTTCTTGTTGGCTTGAAGTTTTGTTGCTTTGGTACTGGGTACAAGATGTTGGCTCTAGATTTTTGTCTTAGTGTTGGATATAAATTGTTTTTGGGTGTTGTGTGGTTCAAGTTTATGGTGTTTACTCATCTACAAGTCCAGATTTTTTTTTTATTCTATTTGCAAGTTGTGGCGGTTAAGAACTATCACAAATTGCGAAATTTATATTCTCTGTTTGGTTGTGTCAATGACTTATGTGAAGAAGGACTAAAAAAAACAATTGTTGAATTTTAGGGACTAAAAAAAATAACTTTAGATTTGAAGGACTAAAACAAATAATCACTTTATTTGAGGGACTAAAAACATATTTAAGTCTATTTTTTATCTAATGGTAAAAATGGGAATGAAACTAACTTTTCACTAATAAAAAAAGAAAAAGAACAGTGGTTCACCCTAGAAACTACCGCGGCCTCTAGGGTGGGAGACCCACCCAAATCTCCCACCGTGGGAAATTAAATGACAACCGTTAGATATATTATTTTTTTAATTAACTGTCGAGATTTTTCTTATTTTTCTATGTTATTTCCTCCTTTTCCCCTTCTGTCCCCAGGCTCGTCCTCAGCAGCGAGTTTCTCCACATCGGCGTTCTCAACAACCTCTTCCATCCGTCGCCGCCGCCACCGCCACCGCCACCGCCACGAACGGCAATCGCACCAAGTCCCCTTCCGATTTTGTTTTTTTTACCAAACTACCCTCCTAAGTCCCAAACACCCTAACTCTAAAAAATTGCTGATCGACCCTCTCTCCTCCGCAAATAGTACTGATAAATTCTCATTCTTCTTTTTGTTTTGGTATCTCACTGTTGCAGCGTCAACTACGTGGAGGAAGTCGATCTAAGACTCTGGTAATTTTTCATTTTTTATTATTATTGATTTGTGCGAGTTAAAATTGCTTGAATGGATTTCTTTACTCAGTTGAATTGAATTTGGTTTAGCCGCATCCTTCTTCCTTTTCACTGCAAAATTTTATATACTCTGTTAAACTGAATATACGGGCATATTTGATTTGATTCTAATCTTGCTGTTGGAATAGTTTACTTTATTTACTCGCGAGATGGGAGAGCTGGTGACTGAGAAACATGTTCGATACATATTATCAGTGGAAAAGGTGTGAATGCAAACTCTTCTTTTGAGCTTAAAAGGTTGGTTGGGTGGTGTCTTCATTTTTCTTTTTACATGGTTTCCAGAGGAAAGATAACTTTGAATCTGTGGTAATGGAGCATCTAAGAATGAATGGGGCATACTGGGGATTGAACACTCTGGATCTTCTAGGAAACCTTGATACTGTCGATGTTGATGAGGTTGTTTCATGGTTGATGAGTTGTCAGCATGACTCAGGTTCTTCAATGTTTTATTTGTTCCCTACTTTGAGAATTTGAACTATCATAGATAACTTCTTATCAGATATGTGTGTGTTGTTATGAAGGGGGATTTGGTGGAAATGTTGGACATGACCCGCACATCCTGTATACACTAAGTGCTGTGCAGGTGTTGGCTCTCTTTGATAAGCTGGATGTTATTGATGTTGATAAGGTCACAAATTGTATCCTTACACACATAGACATATTTCTGTTTTTTATCAGGATATGTAGCTTCAGTTGGCAATCATACTTACTTTGATGTTGTGATTCAATGGCTTGATATGTTTTGTAGAAAGATCTATAAAAGTCTTTTATTGTGAATTTTAGTACAGTTTGATAGATTCATTACTAAAATTACAATAGTGAAACTTAATAAACTAGAAAGTATACTGGATCTTGTGTTTCTTAATATTTATGTCAGATATTGTCAGCTTGCAAAATGAAGATGGATCCTTTTCAGGGGATATGTGGGGTGAAGTTGATACGCGGTATTTTTCTTAAGATTCTTTTTTTATTATTGAGTATGTAAGAGCTTACTGTATTTTTAACTAAAATCCACTGAATTATTTGTCTTAGGTTCTCATATATTGCTATTTGTTGCCTATCAATATTACATCGCTTGGATAAAATCAATGTGGAGAAGGCTGTGAAGTACATTATAAGTTGCAAAAATATGGATGGTGGTTTTGGTTGCACTCCTGGTGGGGAATCTCATGCTGGTCAAAGTATGTCATAAATTATTCATGATCTTTAGTTAGTTATTAATAATTTCTCTACGTTACTTACTCAATGTGTGTACTAATACTTTTATTCCTTCAAAGATTGTGTTGCTTCTTTCCCACATGAAGGGAGTGCTTTATGTGGTGAAGGGCATAGCTTGAAATTTTAATATGTTGCTTAAAGTTATGGGTACAAGAATCTGTTTTCTCCTAGGCAGCACAGTATAGCTATGTAACCTAGTACTTACATTATTCAACTACTTGGTAGTTTTCCTGATAGAAATGATGTACTTTCCTTTTGTTCTTTTGCGCTCAAAATTTACTCTTGTTAAGCCTGAATTTGTGTTATTTTATATCAAGCTTACACTGAATTCATTAACTATATTATGATTATCAAATCTTTAGTAACAATATTTGATAGATTGTATTTACTTGCTGTTCACTCAAGGAATGCATAATAAATCAGTTTTTTATTCAGTGAATGCTTGGCTTAGTCTGTTTGATTTTTCTATTTTCTGAATTTCAATTGAAAGAATGTAATGGGTTGTAGACTTGAATCATCCTTCTAATATATTTGCTTTTCCTATTGTCAGTTTTCTGTTGTGTGGGGGCCCTTGCCATAACAGGGTCACTAGATCTTGTTGACAAAGACCTACTTGGTTGGTGGTTATGTGAGCGACAGGTTAAATCTGGAGGCCTGAATGGGCGTCCTGAGAAACTTCCTGATGTGAGTAAATCTTTTCAAATTTAGGTTTATTGCTTTAGATTGTCCTTTCTCTTACTAGATTTTAGATCTTCTCAGGTCTGCTACTCATGGTGGGTTCTTTCTAGCCTGATCATGATTGATAGGGTTCATTGGATCAGTAAGGAGAAGCTTATAAAGTTTATCTTAGACTGCCAGGTTAGTTAGTTGAATGCCATTTCTGTGTTTATAAATCTGCATGTTCTTTTTTTTTTTTTTTGAGTATTAACTATTGTCAGGTAGTATTTCTGAAATATTATTTATGTTGAAACTGTAAGGACACAGAAAACGGTGGAATTTCGGACAGGCCAGATGATGCCGTAGATGTCTTTCATACTTTCTTCGGGGTGGCTGGTAGAGTACCTCCATCATTTAGCCTTTTATTGTTCCATTTGTTGTGCTAAAACCTTTTCATCTGGGGTTTCCTTGGTTTATATGGGAGCCACCTAACCTCTCCCTTTCCCATGCATTGAGATAACTTGATGTGAGAACGGTAGTGACCAGTGACTTCATTTGGTCATCCTGTTTCCAAAGAGAGATGAAAAACAATTCTTTATGTTCTTGTGGATTTATGTTGCTAAGTTGCTAGCATCATGTTCAGAATTAGATAAGATTAATCATATTGTTCAACATGCTTATAATGATACATTAGAACTGGATATTTAACATGATTCTATTTTTATTTTAGTTGTTTGGAAGGTTTAAGTGAGCATATATGTGTGAATTATAAGCGAGACATCCCGATTTATCCTTTCCTGACAGTGCCTATTGCTCTTGTTCATGTGTTTCATATTCCTTTTACACTATAAACTAGGGACGCTGAAGTTGTTGTGTTTTTTCTTGCAGGACTTTCACTTCTTGAATATCCAGGACTGAAACCGATAGATCCAGCTTATGCTTTACCTGTTGATGTTGTAAATCGAATTTTCTTTACTAAATAAGGACCTAAGTAGTTAAGTTCGACGATAATTTTCCTGTAATGACAAAATCTTGGGTTTATAAGACTCACTCTTGGGAGTTGGATCTACCCCCCTCCTCCCGTCCCCAGCCCAAAAACAATTGATTCCTTAAAAGAAGTGTTAACATTTTGAGCATCTTTTAGTTAAATTGCAGTGATACAACATGTAAAGATTGATCGGTATTGTAGTCAACCATCAAATTTATGTTACTAGTTACTACAAGTATAATTTCTTTTGTTAATATAGTTGTCATGCCATTGTCTTGGTGACCTAGTTCTTTTCTCAAGTGTTTTTTTTTTCTTAAAAAAAGGAGAATAAACAGAAGAATTCATTCACTGAATAAAATTAAATTCAACCTTCTAATAGGATTAGAACGTCTTCCAAGGTTAGATGCAATGCAAGTTGCAGTGTGATAAAAAAACTCTAATTAACAGAAGAGGTGTAAACAGATGTAAACTTGTCTCAAGATTATTTTTTTTTCTTTTAAAAGTGTATTTTTTATTTTATTTTAAAAGTGTAGATTGATTGAAATTAATGCTTATAAACCGTGGACAGAAAGAAGGTGGCTCCAGTACCTTGGCCACCGTTGTCGTTAAAATGATCATTGCCACTGCGGTTTTTTCCGCATTTAAGTGCTTGCTTGTACCCTCATTTTGAACTCTTGTCCAACTTCTACCTAGCCTATGTGGTCTTGAAGAGTTGATATCCATACAACTAACAGTGATTTCGTTCATTAGATTTAGTATTTAAACCTTGTTTTTCTTAAGAAAAAGTGTTATGTAGACAAATTTACTATTGTTTGCTTAGGAGTTCACAAGTCTTGCAATGGGATAGTTTGTCTGTAATTCTCAACTTCGTCATTTTGACACAACCACAGAATTTTACATAAACATCAAACAGACCAAAAGAATTCTCAACTTCGTCATTCTGACAAAAAGATTGTCCAACTTGAAAAACAAAAATGTAGCTAATCAACAGAAGTACCTAACCATACAACACAGGCAAACAAAAAGATTGTACAAGTAAAAAAATAGTAGCTAAGTTGTTTCTACATTATGTTTTTGTTTTTCTTTTCTTTTCTTCTTTTGGCAACTACGATGTTTCTTTGACTTGTTGCTGCACTACCAAAACACATGCTCTGCTCTCAAAATCTGATGAAGCAAGCAAATCACCAATGGCACCTAACTCTGAAAATTCACTCCAAGTTGTAAGCCCATCCGTCTGAGGTGAGTCTAACTCATGCCTTCTCCCAACTATGAAAAAGTCATGTTCACTTACTATTTGGCGAAGAAGAAGAGATGTCTCTGGTCCACCATTTACTATGACTTTGTGATAACTTACATTTCCCAAGTTTGGTTTCTTAATATGTTTTAGTGCCTCATTGTCTCGTATATACTCCATGTCTGGTGTGAATTCCTTAGGAGCAAGGTGGTACACAACCAAGTTGACCCTTGGGTTCCTCGTTGCTCGTTTGGCTATGCACAAAGCCTCTCGGTCATCTTTTCCACCCAGAAAAATCATTGCTAGCCGAATGAGTGAGTCACCATGAATGGTAGAACGGCTGACAAGGATTCCAACTGAGCATGGAGCTATTTCTAGGAGCTTACAATTTAAAGCCCTCATGTTCTTGTCATCAGATTCTATGGCACCATCACTAGACCATCTTAGATGGAATGGAAGAATTATAATGGATGCCACTTTGTCCAATGCTAGGTGACAAACATCCTCATGCATCAGGGGTGGTGGAGATATGGCTGTGTAAGTATGTGTAGTTACTTTACCTATGTTGTCATGTTCATAGAGGTCAAAAGCAAGAATGACATCATCTGAATAAGACTTGTGGCCACTTGATGAAATCTTTCTTTGAATGCGATGAGAAATGAAAATGGGAGAGGCCCTTCCAACTAGCTCGATTAAATGCAATGCATCCACAATGATGGGGTGCTCTGTTGTTGGACAACAAAGGTCAAGGAAATCTTTCATAGCAGATGTATGGTATGTTTTATGAACGCAAGCAACTACTCTCAGCTCCGAGTCTGGTTTTAAACTCGCTATGTTCCTTTTCTGATAGCCAGCGTATTTTCTTGATGGATCATACAATAGTTTCACAGACCATTTCACTAAGCTTGCTATGACCATTATGCTGATCATCATTACTCCATAAGTATAGCCACTAATAGTCTGCATCCACATATAAATGAAATTTTATATTGCATTAAATATAGACAATGATAAGGCTTTTCAAACTCAAAAGATTATGGTTAGTTTTAAGGGTAAATTAAATTTTATCCTTTGATGTTTCACACTTTCCCAACTTGCTCCTATATTTTTTGTATCACTTATTTACCACGTCTAAGGGAGGGGATCAATGATAACAAAATATCGGGGTATTTAGTAATACAAAAAGTAGTGTAGGGAAGTAAGTTGAGAAAGTGTGAAATTATAAGTACAATTTACCCTTAATTTTATTGAAAGGAAAGTGAAGGTGGAACTAAATATATTACCCCATCATCATATAGGTTACCATAGACGCAGACTTCTACTACACCTTTAACGTTCAAAATGAGGCCAAGAGTCAAGGCATCTTTGAAGGGAATTTTGCAAAAGAGGGCAGGTACAACGCATGCTATTACTTTGACAAGGTGAGTAAAAATAGAGCAGAAGGCAGTGATTATAACTGTTTGTGATGTGTAGTACTTGGAAAAATCTGCCCTCATCATACCGCTAGTGATGAATATTGGCAATAAGAAACAGTTACCAAAGAAGTGAAGCTTCTTGACCAATGCAGATCCTAATGGGGGTCCTTCTGGCACAGCCAACCCCAAAACAAAAGCTCCTAGGATGAACTCTTGATTTATTTGAACTGCAACCCAACCTAATGCAAAGACCATTGTGATGATAATATAGACATAACCATCATTCACAGGTCTTCCTTCTGCAGTATGCCTGATGATCCAAAACATTGCTGGCCGAAAAATTAATGGAACAAAGATGCCAAAGGCAATCAATGATATGCAGAGCACTTCAACACTCAGGCCATCACCTTCATCCATAAAGACATTGGTAAAACATGCAATGGTTTTGCTCAATATGTCACTCACCAATACTGAGGATAATGCCAATCTGCCAAGTTCAGAGTTAAGGATTTTAAGTTCATTGAGGAGGGAAGCAACTACTGCAAATGAATTTATAGTTTCTGATAGCACTATAGGAGTAATATTAAAGATTTCATATTCAACACGATGAAGACTTGAACGTTCAATGTTGATTACGGTTGGAAGACAAATAATTAACGGCACAGCCAATCCAATGATAGCAATGGTCCATGCCCTGTGTCCTGTCCTGGTTATCATGCTCAAATCCATTTGTACACCACTTGTAAAGATGAAAAGTGCATAACCAATTGATGTTATTGTTGCAAGTGTATCCTGACTTGGATATGGAAACAACATCCTCTTGTATTTGTCCAGCATCTCTACATGAATAGCGGGGCCTAGAATCAGGCCTGCCTGCAAATGGAAAAACAAGTTATGAATCAGTTAATGAGTCTTCTTCCTATGTGTCCTAAGAGGGCATGACACTGATGTAGTTTAACAGAAATTATAAGTAACAAGAGAGACAACACTCTGTATTTGTATTAATATGAACACTTCTGCACACCAAAAAATGAAAACGAAAATGCAAAATGTTAATAATTCAGCTAGATCCAAGACAAGAGTGACATATGGATAAAATACGAGAAATTATCATCTCACGTCACTTTTACATTGCATGCCACATGTGACAAATATTATGAGTGACCTCACCTAGAGAGATAAAAGAAGTAAAAGGTAATATCAAGGTTTTAAATTGTGGTCGCAGTTTCATTGCGTTCTTTGATATTACGGGAAATTATGGACAAATGTGACTATGCGGCTAAAATTGCAGTCGTAGACACTCTAAAAATCTTATTGTTGTAGCCAAAATTTTGATCACATACCATTTTTTAAAACCGTGGATAATATTAAAGGAGTGTAAAGGGGAGTATATGTAAATATGGTGTTAAATTCTTAGGGTTGATAAAACACAGGTGCATGGCACTCATCTATCCAAGAGTAAAAAGGATAGTAAAAAAATTTGGCCACCTAATATTATATATATGCATGTGCTCTAAATGACCTACTATTTATTGTAATCTATCTTGTCACTTTTGTCATGTATCGTGAATTGGTTTTAGGCCATGACGTTCAGATGATAAGGAAAATCCTTTTAAATGTTTCTCATTCCCCCCTATAAATTTGAGTAATTAGTTTGTTCTCTATTTTTATGAGAAACATTAATTAACAATGTGAACAATGAAATTTTAATTTATATAGGCTCTGGCTCAAACATAAAAATATGTAGAAGAAGAATACTTACTATCATTTGTGGAATAAATTGAGGGAGGTCAAAGCTCTTTAAGAGGAATTGGCAGATTTGGGTGATAGCAAAAATTATAAGCATCTGCAACTCAAACAATGGGAGTGAAGATTTCATTGGAGTCCTGCCATTAAGTTGGCCACCCCATAAGCCATCTGAAACAATATTGGGTGGAGCAGCAGTGCACACATTATAGGTGATCAAATTGATTTTATCAAGTGACAAGAATAAAGTCTCATTTACATTCATCTTTGTTGACAATGCCAAGTTACCAAAGAGAGGTATGAGAATAAAATTCAATAAAGAGAAAGTTATAGGAAGGAAGATGATGGCTCAAAAGCTAGTAGCTATATTGGCATCATAACTTTTGTCACCAACTTTTGCCTTTTTGTTAGCATGTTAGAGATTGTGATCATATGTTGAAATGTAACAGATAAGATGACAACTAAATTTTATGTTCGACCACGAGTAAATAACAGCATTCAATCCCATAAATAATCTTTAGAGGTTGTATAGCTATTTTCAATATATGCTTGAGACAGAACATTCTTATCAGATCATACAGTGTATAATTATCTAAGTGCAGAGTTGTTTTCTACTTTTAACCTTATACTATTATTAGATATCTTATAGTTACTGCTACTGTTTTATCTCTTAATAAAAAGAAGAGATATGGAACGCCTTTTTTGCATGTATACTAAAATTAAACATCTTACAAACTTAGAAGTGCGGATACTTCTAAATAACCATGTCGGATACATATCTATAACAGATTAGAACACCACAGTAGTTGGATAAAATTTCGTTATGTTGATAATGACTTAAAAACATATGAAAACAATTAATTAAAAAACGTCCACCGTGGGGTTCGAACCCACGACCACAACTCTACCAACTGAACTAGACGGGCAATTTGATTTTAGAATTATATATTATCTTTATTGTACGTTATTTTGTCTTTGAATTTGTCTAGTTTCTGTACAAATAATTTTTCGTGCCTTGTTCCGTTGTACTACTCACTTTTAAAGGATCTAACTAATACAAGTTAAAAAGCTAATAAATATATATTTATTAACAACTATGCCACAGATGCATTGATAACAAAATTAAGTGTTACATTTTTGCATAACCTCTTTGACTTTTGATTTCGTAACCAATGTCAAGACATTAGTTAGCATTCTCCTTCCAAAAATAATTTCTCAAACTATATCACCTAAAATTCCACAAAATACCCTTTTAATTTTAATTTGATTTTTTTTAATATTTGTTTTATCAACTTATTGTAAATATCTTTATTTCTATTATTTGGTTTTTATCGTTTCATTATTAAAAAAATCTTAAAAGATGATATCCTCTAAAATCGAAATTCAACTATAGATCATGATTCACGACAAATTAACAATTTGGAAAGCTAACTACTTGAGAATGAACAAATTTCTCCTGTTATATTTGTTCTTTATATGGTTACCTACACTTGACAGTATATAATATTTTTATTTTTACCTCAAAATTTTAAAACAAAAAATAACTATACATGTAAGGCGTCATAAATTTATGGAAAGGAATACATATTCCTGTATTACTGAAATTTTTTCCCCAACATAGTCATTTTTTTTACTATTTATAATTTTGCGCTTTGCACAAATGTCACAAATTTCTAAATTTGATTATATGTAGCACAAAAGATGATAAGAGTACGGATTTTTATGATTAATAAGAGTACGGAAATAGAAAAGTACAATTTGAAGATAACTTTGCAAGAAAAAAGAGTAAAAAAAAAGAGGTAAGGAGAAGAAAAAACAAAGTTACCACAATATTTAGATCCGAACTATATATATTAGAAATAAAGAAACCAAAATGAATAAACAATTAAAGCACGTTTCATGATTATAGTAGAAATAGATGGAACCACATAATAATAGAGATGGTGGAATCCATAACCAAAATGACATTAAGTGCAGAACTGAAGGTATGGATATGAAAATTCAAGAGTGAAGAATAATCACAAATAGCTGATGTGATAATTAAATACAGTATAAAGTTACTAACATATATTATGATAGATAATTAGTCAAAACCAATGAATGGTGTAAAATTGGAAAGCCAATATGGGAGGAAAAGGACCTAGGGAAACCAATTTGTACCTTACATCCTATAAGTTATACGTAATTGTAAAACCATAAAGCTCCCAGCCATCCATATTTTGCTTTCAGTAATTGTAAGTCATATCGGTTAACAAATAGCATAGGCCTTCCGAGTTCTTATAATAAATTTGAGGTGCTACAAAGAAATGCATTGTATAAAAGCCAAAATTCCAAACCAGGGGAATGGAGAATAATATTTCATTTATCATGGAAAGCATGTAGTTTTACATCTCTCGAAGTGTAACTAAATCATCGAAAATAAAATTGGGATCCTATCATGTTACATACAAATGTAAACAAGTTTGTATTTACATGTTCAGGTGGATCTTGAGCTTCGCCCAATTAAACGAAAAATATGTTACACGCAAATGTTGCAGCCACAAACACTAGAGATACACACATAACAAATAGCTGAAACTGACAGGAACTACTTTCAAAATATAGAAGACCTGAATGAAACTGAATCTCCAGGAATAAGAAAAGGCAGAAAAAATCTTCTGCTATGGTATTCCCACAGTATTTGCATCAGGTATCCTCCATGCAAAAAAAGAAACATATCCATGTAGCAGCAAATTCTTGTGTACAACAACTCACGTGATCAACATATCTTGCATTAAGTGATATCCAATTGGATTTCTCTGGCAAGCCAGGATGCAAAAGATAGCTTTTTGCAAGTCATAAATATGGGCTTCACTAAGTCTATCCACCCAAAATAATAAAACAAGAACGGAAGCTATGAGACAACAGAGAATTGCTTCTGTTGTCTTGGCATCATAACAGCCAATTGCAGCTCACCTTGCTGGCATAACTTCACTGGATCTTTGAATATTGTGATCCTTGCAACATTATTTCCCATTATTGCAACAAATGCAACGCTAAAAGATTTGCCTCTTTCGTTTGCAAACTGCCACTCTCTCGTTGATATGTTGAACCAGTCTTTTCTTGGAGATCTGGTTGCTTTAACTTCTATGAACTCTTTATTGTTATCCTCCCCAATGACTAAATCATATGGAAGTCCAGTTTCATTATCTTTATTAACCCACCTTACTGCAGTATTGCCAACTTTATCGACAAAGTATTTGCAAGCAAGAAATTCACCTAATCTGCCAGTTTCCTTTGCTTGTGCAGCATCAAATGTACCAGTTTGTAGTCGATCTCTCTTGCCAAAAGCTGGTGAACTAAAATGAGCTTCATCCAGAGCTTCATCCAAACTAACAGGATCAGAATCAGCATGGATACTAAAAGCAGTGGGATCAAAATCATGGCAAGATTGATCTTCAAAGTTTTCATTTTCATGCAACACTAGTGCCACTGAACTTGCTGGTGGATCTTCTTTAATGGTCCAGTCAACAGTAACTGATCCTTGTTCAGCACAAACTGGTGGAGAAATTATGCTTGCAGAATTGGCATCCTTCTTCATTCCAGAAAAGCGGCTAATCTGGGCAGGTTTGGTCTTGAAACCATTGGCCCGGGCATAACTGAAATCTGGTGCAGTTTTCCAACCAGCAGGTGGCCAGTTGGGGCATACTCCAGTCTTCCTTCTTGGAAAGATCTGTTCATTTGTCGATGGGGCATGATCTGAAGGGTTCAACTTATCAGCCTCTACAATTGAAGACACGGACGATAATGTCCAAACAGGTTCTTCATCTGGAAGTTTTGGTACTTTTTGGCTATTCAAAATGAAAAATTCTATTTGCTCTTCAGAGGAACCAGATTCTGCCATGGTTGTTATCATATGAAGGAAATTTGCCAAGTGCAATTCAGAAGTTCCATCTAAAAACAAACCAGAAAGCTCCATAAACAAGGAATGATAATCTGATTCTTTAATGGTGTACAAAATGTTTCCCTGTAAGAAACAACATACAAACACATAATATAAATACAGGTTCAGAAGAGAAATCATATTGCAACAAAAGTTGTGACGTGCAACAGGTAACTACACTGTAATGTATGATCTGTGCACAGAAAGAAATCACTAATGCTCTCTACCATACTTTAATGATGCAGTACTGATATCCTAAAAATCTCTTGATTTACTGATGATGAATTGAGAATCAAATTGTGCACAAGTGTCGCACAAAAAAATCCAAAAAAGGATGGAACTTGTTCAGATTTTGAGTATTAAAGATAATTAAAACTTTGAGCAAAATCTGTTTCACATTCAAGTCTTTCATTTAACCAGAAGACTGATACAAGCTTGTAATTCAAATCTCTGGTCAAGATGAATTAAGAAATGGTCTTTCAAACTAAAAGTTGCCTGCTTGAATATTCTATATTTGAATCCAAGTGAACACTTCCATCAGGTTTGGTTCAGTTTCTATCAAGAACATACATCCAAATTCCAACATACCTGCAAAAGACAACTACATTCAACTCGTTTTTTTGATACACTGCCACAGGTCTTTATAACATTCCTGTAGAACAGCTTCTCAACAACAATGACTTTCAGATGGTTGAAAATATCAAAACCAGACTGCTTGAGGTGATCATATTTATCAATATGGAATTTATGAATGTAGCGCTGAGCATATGGCAGAGTCCAGTTTACCAATGACTTTTTCGAATTACAATCAGCAAGACCATAATATATTGGTTCCTGAGTTACCACCTGCACAAAGTCATAATGCATTAATGTAAATTCAAAATTATAGTATAAATTTATCTATATTACAGAAGACAACTGAATATTCTTAGAATTTGGGTTCAGGGCCTAACTCAACCCTACAAAACCAGCTTGTAAGGTGGGGGTTGCCCCCCACTTATATACTATAATTTGGCCATATCACTAGTTGATGTGGAACCTCCAACAAATATTAACTTCGAGTCCAAGGGGACAATTTTGAAATTTATTCCATTGTATGAAAATAAATCTACCTATAGAGTTGTGATAAAAGGCATGCCTGTGTATAACAAACTGAAGTGCAGGATCAAATCCCCACTTAAACTGAAGTGTCATTATATCTAACCACCACTTAAACCAATTAATCTTAAGGGCATTTTTGAAATAAAATTTGAATTTATGTTAGTATTAATTAAAAATAACTAATTTAATCACTTTCCTTGATCTTGATGATTAGTCCTATGTTTCTTATATACAGGACCGGAGGTAGTATTTAGCTTCTCTTCTCATACTACCCTGTCTCAACTCACCCTCCAAGCTGGATAAAGATAGAACTCAAGAAAACAATATGATAAAAAGCACCATCTGAATAAATTTTATACTAGCAAGTGTGTTAATCACACAATATATAATTTCAAATAGGCATATAAGCTATCCTATCTAGTTCAATTATAATTGGCTCATTCAATGGCCCTTAGTCCTAACTCTAAATAGGTCTAAGGACTAATACAATATAGTGTTATTATACAGTTCAAAGTCTCAATAAATTTCTTTATTTTCTGTGTCTTAGAATGTGGGTTTGGAACTCAACCCTAAAAGCTAGTTTGGAGGATGAGGGTTGCCCCCCCACTAATATACTATATTTTGGCATTATCTCTAGCTGATACGGGACTTGGATTTTTCCCAACACATCCCCTCATGCCTAGCACATTTGGGTTTGGTGCGTGGATAATATGATAGGTGACCCATTAATGGATCTAGGATAGGCTCTGATACCATCTTATAATTTGGGTTTGGTCCTAACTCAACATCACAAAACCGACTTTTAAGGCAACTCACCTTACAAGTCATTTATCTTTTATGAGAAAATATGAGGATTGTCAAAAATCAATTTGGTTTTATGCTAGGAAGGTTTACAACAAGTCATTTATCTTTTATGGGAAATGATGAGCAAAGAGACTTACATATGACTTTATTGACTTGGAAAAAACATATGATCAAGTGCCAAAAGAAGTGTTGTGGAAGACTTTGGAAAAGAAAGCTATACACACGACTTATATCCAAACTATAGTTGTGATTAACCACTGCCAGTATTTGAAACTAAATACATGCCCAAGCCACTCCAAGATAATTCCCAGTATTTAATGAAAAATGCAAATCATCATACATTCAAGCACAAAAAAATCACAGAAAATTTAGGACTGAAATAGAAAATCTGCAAATGGGCATACATGTATATCAGTCATATGTATTAGTGTGAACACCACAGTTTAAGAAGTGTCTAGACTACAAGAATAAGATAACAGAGAAAAAGGATGAGCACAAGAGAAAGAGTGATCATACCTCTGAGATAGCTGGAATACCTAAGTTTTTCATGAGGATGGAAATTTTTTCTTGCACCATTTCCTTATCATCCTCAGTCAGTTCACCAAAATAGAGAAAGTCGAGGTTATCCGAATGTTTAAACTCCTTTTTCAACTTGTTATCATTGCACCAGCAGACGAGACCAAAGGAAGGATGCAACGAAACCCACTTATCTTGCACAGTGGGAAGCACTGGAAATTCCAATTTCGAAAGACATTCTTTCAGATATGTGACATCGTCAACACTCAGCAAACCAGATTTTAGTCCATCTGCCCACTTGAGGAAAACTTGCAAAATCTGGAGAGAGGACACAGGATAAGATTTCAGGTAAAAGAAATCAATTATTATTTATAGCTCAGAACTTACTTTATCTGCTGCTTGTGAAGGCAAAGTGACAGTTGATAACTGCAGCAAAATTTGAATATAGCTGCATAGAGGAGGTGCCTCTTGTATTTGACATTCATCAACAAAGAAACCATGAAGAGTAGGGTAAATATTGCATAATGACTTGTTTATAGGGGAATAAGATGAACTGCATTGAGGATGGAGCTCCTTCATTTTCTGAACAGAACCAGTTGAATCATGCCAATAGACCTCATTGGGGTACACAAACGTCCCACATACAGCATCATCATAACCATAGACAGATGAGTACGGGATAAATATAAAAGGTCCAGACATCAAATCTTCCATAGTTTTCTTCTTTGAAGATGCCATTTCATTCCAAATGAATGTGTATAATTTGGTCATTTGTGTTATGCTGCGAAATCAATACATAATATTTGTGAGTAAACTTGTTAATTTAAAAATGAGAAAAAAGAAAACGAAGGAAGCATTGATAGTAAATGCCATAGGCAGCTAATAATTTCTGTGTATTTAGCAACTCTTTTTTCCTTTCCTACCTACCATCTATTGGCACAAAAAACTCCTACAAAAATAACAATAAAATCATCACACGTCCAAACATCAATAGTGGATCCCCCCCCCCCCCCCCCCTCTCTTTTGAGTAAAAATTTGAGACATGGGTAAGCTTAAAAGCAGATGAATTCCCAAACAAAGTATAGACTTGAGGTTAATAATTACAAAAAACATCCCACTCCAGTATTACTTAACTCAATTTATTTTTCCTGGCTTCCCACTGTTTCAGGCTTTATCTTATATTGTTTACTAATGTACAAGTTTACCAAATGAAGTTGTCCAACAAAAAGAAAAAAAAAACAAAATCATGAGCTATTGATGTACTTGGGAACATAGTCCTATATTATAATTTCTTGATCTCTTAAAAAGTAAATGTATGAAGACTAGAACCCCTTAGGAGTTTGGATTGGATTGATCAATTTTACCAACAACAATAGTAATTTCCAAGCTTTATTTTAGGTCACATAATAATCCAACTCTTTATACTCTTGGTCTGTATAGGACTCCAAGGACAAGCTGAATGTTACAAGAAAACAATTTAATTAAGGAATGCAAGAGGTAATAAATTGGATGTCAAATTGCTATTGTAATCCAATTTTTGTTATTGAGAAGATAACAAAGACTCACCTAAAGTGTGGCAGTTACTCAAACAACTGAAGTTAAACTTTGGATGTAAAAGCTGAAAAGGGACATGCATACCTCGCCTTGAATGGAGTCTTTAATGATTTTCTCCAGGCTTTAAGAACATCCAAAATGTCACCAAGAGTAACTCTAGTCTTAAACCCAAAATCTTTTACCAATCTTTCACTTTTCACCTGATTGAACACAAAAAACATAATATCAAGTTCCACAATCACTATTCTTTTTTTCAGCCAATAGTGTCACATTATTCAAAATCCAAATACACACACACTGATGTAGCACAGGTACTGGAACCACATGGAAATGTCAATAAACACTAAAATTTCAAATATTCAAATTTTGAAATTTAATAAATATTAAGCAGATAGACAAATAATATGCCTCACATACAATCCTAACTCTAGAAGGGCAAGCAATCCAAACATATGACACAACCAAAATTCAAACTAGGAAATAAAATTCTAATACAACATAGAAATAACATAATAAAAGACCCCAGTAAATAAACCATACCGGTAATTAATCTATAATTCCCCAATTACAAACCCTATTTCCCAACTTACAATTACATCAAAAACTTAAAAACAATCACTAACATCACCCACTCATACTGAATATAGAGAAAGTACATGAGAGAAAAACAAAGTTTTATTGATACTGAATACACTTGGTTTTGCTCTGTTACAATATAATATGTATACACAAGCTGAATCAACTAAATGTGACTGCTGCCACTGTCAGAGCCTAAAACCTAACAGAAATAACAGACAGACAGCTGTTACACACTTACACTGACTAACTGAAGAAACATGCATGTTAGGCGAATTGGAAAATTATACATTCTCTCACTTGATGACACAAATGTACCAAAAAACTAACCTTTGGAACAGCATATGGTGCAAAATCTCCTAGGATCATCCGGACTGTTTCACAATCATAAAACAAATCTTTAGGATAATGTAGCTCATCATCCATGGTTGAAACCACCCACTGGATATCACACAAGCTGCATATAAAAGTAGACTTAAAGGGATGGCCATCTCCAACAGATTTAAGATGGAAATAACCTGCAGTTTTATTACTATAACAAGCATCCCATAATATATCAAGAACCTCCAAGAGATATTTACAATTTTCTAGATTGCCACTTTTAGACAATAAGGATACTAATTGTACAATTTCAGGGGATTCCCAATCTTTGACTATTGATTCAGCAGATATTAGACCCCTATCCCACATCACCTGCTTAAATGTGACATCACATACATCAACAACACTCTTATCCACCTCAACTATTTGAGCAAAATCTGTGATGCCAATTTTCTCAAAAAAATCCCTCCACTTAATCAGTGCAGATGAAACTGATTCATTTACTGGATGGCTTAAGTAGCTTAGGTCAACCTCGTGCCACCTCATATTCACACTATCAGCCAACATTTTTGGAGTGACAGGATTCCCAAATCCAGTACAGAAATGAATTGGTATCTCAGAAGGACACTTGAAACCACAATTTGTCAATAACAAAGATTTGCATCTAAACTCAGATATTATATGCTCCCTTTCAATAAAACAATCAGAACAGGTCGAGTTCAGGTGTAGCATTACAAAGCATACATATTCGATCATCAACATTCTGTTTTTGTTTGCCATTGTTTCATCAGACAATGCAGGTAAAATATGCAGCTTCACAACATCATGTACAGACAACTGTTGAACACCAATGCTCTGAAGTAACTGGGTAACATTGTCCAAAAAAGTCACTTTCAAGCTCGGAGTACCAGAAGATGCAGAAAAAAGGGAAGGACTTACAGTCCTTAGTTTAGCACATATATTAGGGAAAGCTTCAATTTTACACTCACCATCAAACCCTGTGTTTAAATTATTGGAATGCAACCATATAGTGCCTTCATCCACTGAGCTGTATGTACCATCTGAAAGTGGAATAAATGGCGTTTTTTGAAGATTTTTTCGAACATCTTTCATTTCAAAATTGATTGACATAGAGCCAGATGAATTGAACATTGTTACATAAAGAGTATTTAGACAAGAAGCTAACCAACTCATATCCATAGATACCGGGCCACTCTTTGTGTGACATAAAGATGACAGTACTCGAACAAGAATGTTAGGCCCAAACTCCTCAATGCCTAGTGCCCTTGCTAATTCATCAGTCAATACTATATTTTTATCCAGGTATCTAAGCCCAAGGTGTTCAAGAAGCATGTTATCAGGAATAAGATTACGCACCTGCTCTGTCCAACCTCTCAATAACTTGCATGGAGGGGCCCATTCATTATTGTCACCGTCCACAAGTAAGCAATTCATCATACGTAGTTTAGAAATAATCAATCGAGGAAGACTGGAGAAAAAACCATGCACTTCCCCAACTAAAGGAACAAAACTCATGAAAGCAGACAATCCCTTTCCAGGCTCACTCCTAAAACAGGGAAGTTCACAAAACTCTCTCTGTGCTCTGACAAACAAATTAGGATACTCTGACAATAACCACTGATTCCATGGACTATCTCCATCAACTTCCTCTCTAGATGAAGGAAGAACAAAATCACCTTGAAGAATAAACTTCAGGCCATATGTTCTTAAAGGAAGAAATGCAAAAACTGGCTGCTGATCTGAACATGGAATGTAACCATTATCTGACTCCTGCAGAGTAAACGCCATGGAGATTTCAGTTGTCTGCACATCAAAGCGAATGGAATTTGTTTGCAACTTCTGAGATACTACAAACCACGCTATTTTCTCTTTCCCATGAGAAACCTTAATGATACCATCTCCTAAAATTTCTTTTTTCATAACAAAAAGTGTATCATTAAGCAAGTTTCTCAACTTGATACACTTGAGGCGGTGAAGAAATAGTAACAATGAAGGATGAAGATCTGAAAACATAGTCAAAACACTGTTCATGGCCATTCCTTCTGATAGATGAGATCTGAATGGAAGCAGAATGCATGTGTTCCATGGATTATCATCATATAATTCAGTATCAGTAGATGCCATCCTCCTGAGCACCCCAATGTCACAAGGAGGTACTACTGTGGGCAAAACAAAACCAATCTGGCCTTCACTAATGTCAAATTTAACATGAAAACCATTGGAATGGATTTCTGGAGCATCTGTGACCTGCAGTGGGAAAAACCAAGGTTAATGAAACTCATTATCTGAAAATATAAAAAATGAAGGGAAAAAAATGTTTGTAGCGATAATTCTACATAGACAATACGTGTAATCACAAAAGCATTTGAAGTAATCCAAAATAAGATCAAAAGTCAGCTCAATGAACCTCTGACAGATTACAGAAGATGCAGGAGAAATATGATAAAAAACTTGCAAAAAGAAAGAAGACAAAAGGAAAAGAAACTTCTAAATACAATTTGTATTACATTTTAAAACTTAAAAAAATGCATATAGCCGTCAATTCAGGTGTAGGAAATGGTAATCCTGCCAGAGTCTAGGAAACATAATCCTCAATAAGAGGCTGAGATTAATAGAATTAGTGTGTCAACAGAGATCAGTGCAACAAATGGATAAATTTAAATTAATTTATATTATTTTGTCTATTTTAAGTAATAAAGAAAATAAAATTATATATGCATATCATAATTCTAACTTGTTGTAACCAAGCCGAATGGCATTGTATGATCCATGTAGCTGATTTCACCTAGTGGAAAAAAGGATTTTGTTGTTGTAACATGTTTTTATCATAATTCTAACTTGCTATATATATAATTATTTAAATTTTACCTATTATGAAGAAAAAATCAATAAGAAAACATTAGGAAAAGTCAGTTTTTAATTTGATAATGAACAAATTAAAATTTATTCATAAGTATCATTTTGCTATAAATGCAACAGCAACACCTGTTATATTTTGGTGAACAGGCTGATGATACATGTAATGTACACGTGTGTTTGTCTGTGCATACTAAATACTTACATAACTTGACGCATTCAATAGTAAACTACAAAAGATGGAACCTTGATTACACAATCAGTCAAAGCAAGAAATTACTTTCATATTCAGTGTTTTAATTAGAAAATTATAGTAACAGAAGATGGCAATATTTCTTATTGCATTTGCATATCAATTTTATAATGCAGTATATCATATACCCAGCAGACAATTTTCAAAGTATTGTTCACATCATCTCAGCCTGAAGTATGATGTTTCTTACACTAATGATATATGATTTTCATTTAAGCAAACAATGCACTGAAGGAAAAGCAATGAATCATATACAGCTTGCAGAATCCAACAGAGGGAAGAATACAAACAAAACCAGAGAACCATCAGTTACTCAGATAGAACAGATTAACAGAAGCATAATAAAGCAAACGAAAAAGCATAAAGATAACATAAAAAGCAAAAAACAAATGAAAAATTACAAATAAAAGCAGATAATCTAGAACCTATAAGATATAACTCAGGAACAGTATTAGATGTGATGAATTCAGTATTCAAATCTGGAAAAAGCTTAATTGTATTTTTAGTCCCTCAATAATTTTTTACTTGAATTTAGTCCATAATTTTTTAATTGTTACAATCAAGTCCTTCATTCACTTTACATTTACATAAAACCCTCAACTCACTTTTTTCCTCAAATAATTAGAGGTTTAGGATGGATTTGAGATACAAAATGTTTTGAAAGGTTTAGAAATCAAAAATCTAATCAAATTTGGAAAAAAAAAATGGTAAGTTTAAGGTTTCAAAAAAGAAAGTCTTGAGCAGAAGATGGTTTAAAATGATTTAATGGATTCATTCAAGAAAACTTTTAGAACAAAAATAAGAATTTGAGAGTTTTAGGTAGAGGAAAACTGGTGGAGGGACTTAATTGTAGCAATTAAAAACGTTGAAGGACTACATTGTAACAATAAAAAAAATTGAGTTCAGGAAAAATAATATTGGGGGACCAAAATCGAAGTTGGGTCTTTGGATAAAACAATGCTATTTTAAAGAGAACTTAAAGAAAAATATTTCTTCAACATACTCGGAACACAGACTTGAAACCAATGCCTTTCTTCCCTATGTATCCAGCAATAGATCCTTTCTTTGTTGAATTTCCAACATCACAAAGTGCTCTCATATTTTGAGCAGAGAAACCTCGCTCATTATTCAATACAACAATACCAGAATCTCGAAGAATAAATGTAAGAGTTGGTTCCACATTCTCTGGATAATTATTGTCATCTGCATTTTGAACCTGAATCAAAAGGAACAAATATCAGGCACATGCAGAATTGACTCTCGGAGCTACTAACAGTTTTACTAAGTACCAACAAGATAGACAAATTTTCCAATTTAAGAATGGATGTTAAATGTAAATGATTTATTACTATCATCTGCACATAAACAGTGCAAAATGATACTGAAGATTTAAACCGAATTCCTCTAAGATAATCACATTCAGTTGTTCACTCTCCCACATAGAATAATGAACAATCTATCAATGGTGTGGCTATGATGTTGTCAATACTCCAAAAACTAAAATTCAATCAGATATAGGAAACATTTTCAGCACACTATCACTGTCTTAAATCTATATTAGATTTATCTCTTCTCGCCAAAATTCAACTTCTTAGGAAATGTTAAAAGTGAAACTCATCTGTCTATCAGGCAATAATGTTTGAAGCTTAACATCACCTTAGATTTTCAGTACATTGTATTTATGAACAATAATAAGAAAAAGGAATTACAAGGAACCACAAAACATCCTCCATTTCTCCTTTATTCCTAATCACAAGATAAAATGTTGAAGGATTATTATCCTCACCAATTCAAGAATAAAATGTGAATCTTGAGAATATAGCTCTTGTGAAAGGCAATGCAGTGCTCTCCCTAACCGAGCATGTTGCTTCTTCAACATGCAACTATCAATATCAGAAAGACTTGAATCTAGGCCAAATTCATCTCGCCTAATAGATTCAATAACCAGAGAAGCATCCATATCTTCACCATGTTGAAATGAATTTCCCAGGCAGAAAGTGTTAGATTCATCATTAGATTTTTCAGGATCAACTGTTGCAGTGATTTCTGTACACCCTTCAATGAGCCGACTTGCTACAAGAGATGTAACCATATTTGCTTCAGGTAAAGGAGACTTATCCAAGGTATCTTGGTCATGCTTCAGACTTGTGTTTATATCAGTTTTGGCATCTTTTAAGCATGAAACAGGAGCACAACGAATGTCAGAAGTGTTGTTTGACATAAGTGCATGGTAATCATTAATCCATTCGGAAATACCAAGAGATAACCCTATTTCATGAAGCATGAGACGTTGCTCCATATTGCTGCATTCATATAAAATAGCTGAAGCGGCATCCTTGAAAACAGATTGCATCCCAGAAAGCAACACATCAGAAGCAAAACTATGAAATTCAGCCGGTAGGTTACCAAGGCAATCAAGGACAAACCTTGACAGAATGGACGCTACCTTACTCACTTTATGTATGTGTTTGCTAAACTCACTTCTCATTTTAGCAGTTGAAATTTTTGTTTTACTTAATGCTTCCACAGACTGGTGGAGAGCATTCCCATCATTACTAACTTCAACATTTTCTACAGTGTTTCTGAACATAACGTCAAATGCATGACAGGCATGGCATTTTAGAAGTGACAATGGAACATATTTTTCTCCCCCAACAAGTGAGATCAGAGACAGCAAATGCACTGCAGTTTGGAAAGAGGATCCTTGAACTGCAGCCTCCAGGAAAGAGTCCAAGGTAGCAGAATGATCTATCCGTATCACCTTTCCATCTCTAGTAACTAAACACAACAATTCCTTGGTATTTACATCATTCAACAACCACGATATAAGTGGGCCTAGGAAGGGTGCAAACCTAATATCCCAATGAGACCACTTGCTCAAGTCGGACAACATTGGCGCCTTAAGCAAGACTTCAATTGCATTTTTTGCTATAACAGTTTCAGTGCTTTTTTTATGGCTCGTCTCAGACCTATCAGTGGTAATTTCTGACCAATTGTTATCTCTATCACTTAATGAGTCTCCATTGTAGTTCTTTTCGATAATAGTTGCAGAAAATACAACACATTTTGAAGTCACGCTAGATTTATGCCCCTGAACAGTATCCAGCAGATCCACAAGAGAGCCATTTTCCACAACTTCAAAATTAATTGAAGGGAACTGCCTCATAAGCAGCATGGATATCATTTGCTTGGTTACTGTTTCATTCTCCCACAAACTACTAAGAGCCTGAGATACTAGAGCAGTCAATTGATTCGAGGACATGCAGGCCCCGAAAGAGGAATTTTCACATGTGTCACCAACCAACAACTTCAGTAGCTCATGAGGCAACTGGTTAGGGTGCTTCTCAAGGAATGATAAGAAATCTCCATAACCAAGAGAATCGAAGTTTTTTCTACCAAACTGCTCAGCCACCCAATTTTCGCAGCTGCAAAACTTCCTCAACAACATAATTCTATATTGCACTAGTGAGTTGTTACTATTTCTATTTATCTCATTGCCATGGTCAAAATAGGTTCCAATTTTTCTGATGACATCATCAGAAGAAATACCTGTGACATCCAATAACAAAGTTTGCAATGTCAGCAACAGTATAAAAGATAGCATATATAATAAGAAAAAGTAAGAAAAGAAAATAACACAATAATGCTCACGTCCTTGGGAATTCAAAAGAGAAGAAAAGAAATTTCTTAAGTGCTCATCAAATAGATTAAATCACAAACATATAACTCTAACATAAAATTAGGCATATCCACATATAAAACTACTCAGCAGATTAAGCTGTATTAAGTTCCAATTGCAATTTATTGCAATATTTGTGCAACAGCTTGACTAGTTAAAATTCTTTAAAATGGAAACTGAAGTATAAAAGAAAAGATTGTAATTATTAGAAGATGGCTAGAAAATAAGTCAGCCAAAGCTTAATTTAAAGGCAAATAGACTCACACTTTGTATTCTCTATGTTATCCTTTGTTATGACTGGTACATTTTCCTGGCTTGGTCCAACATCTATAGTCTCATATTCAGAACCTTTGGTCGGTGAGTTACTCAATTCATTATCGATGATAGCTTGGAAGGTATCATAGATGTTGTTCCTCATTCCAGATTTGATAGATGAAACCTAAAGCATTTAAGAGTGAGAAATTTCAAAAGATGATAATATACATCTTTACCAAAAAGCCTATAAGTAAATATATCTGTTCTATAAGGCAATCACATAACCAAGCAGAAAGACCATATAGATCAACAAAAATGATAATTGAACTATTTATACAGAATATAACTATTAGCATGCAAAAAAAAAAAAAGGAATGCATTATGAATAATAATACGTCCTAGCTAACCATGAGAAAGAAAAACAAAAGAAAGAAAACATAAACAAGCTGTGAAATCCTAAAATCATCAAACACTTACAACCAAGAACACAACAACAAGCACTCAATGTGTTAGATATTGCTCACAAAACCTCTTTCTCCTTCCAGATTTTCCTATCTGTGGTCCAAGCTCAATGTGGTTGACATTTCCTTCAATTCTCACCCACCTTGAGCTTGTTGGGGGTGTGAGAATATACCTTTTCTCTATGTATTCTGTTAGTAAGTTCATATAACAGCTGTCTTTTAACAGCTGAGCTGTTAGTTACTGACAGTTACAACTGTCGGATCCTTGTGATTCAGCCCCTGTAGCTATATTATATATACTATAAACAGGGCTGAACTACGTTTGTATTGATTTTTCCCAAATCAATAATATCAGATTCACATTGAGAAACAGTTTTCTCTCTAATAGGGTGTCAAACAAGTTAATATTGGCTCACTAAGACAGGGATATATAGATGGAGCTGAATTAACAAACAAAAATCAGTAATCTTTTAACACCATCAACTTAGTATATGTGAAAAGGAGATTAGAGCTAAATTTAAAATGTTAATTAAACTATAAAATTAACTAATATGCCATAAAATAAGTAAGTTAAATTACATATGCAAAGATAATATGATGAAATGGATAAAAAGAAGCTTACAGCAGCATTCAGTAACCCAATGAAAGGATATGATGAGAACAAATTTCTGATTTTCCTCCATCGGCAGCGGTTTACATTATAGAATCGAAGCATCCTCTCCAAAACCTACATATTAATTGTGTGTTAAGAACCGTGTTACACATATCTAAAACAAGTACACAAAAAGAGCTTCAAAATTATTCCTAACTGGAGATGTAGATATTCATAAAAGAGTGTTTTTTTTCCTAAAAGAAATTCATTAAACAACGGAAAAAAAAAAAAAAAAAAAAAACAAGTACAACATACAGGGATAAGCCATCCTAAAGGGGGGATAAAAGAGAAGGAAAAAACGAGAAAAGCACATTGAACTCTCAGAATAGAAAATAAATAAACTCCTAAAATATGAATAACCTGGGCACCACAGAGGAAAGAAGCCAAGGAGACTACATGGTAGAGTAAGAAAAATAATTTTAAAAGCTACCATTTCTCTACATCTAAAGGCAACAAATCACTCCACAAACACACAAAAAAAAAAAAAAAAATCATTCCTTAATCCTCCAAAAACGCCTAAGTTATCATGATAAATTGCTTCAAACTCTCTGGACAAATCCAGTTCTCCACAACAATAATAGTCTATCCAATTTTTTTGCATATTGGACATGCAACTCCTTAGAAACAGCCATGAGCTAAACACCAAAAAGAAGCTAAAAACATATTTCCATTTCCTCTCTGTAGCAAAATTAAGGGCGGAGACACCTTCAGAGATAAGTGTGATCTGCTTCAACCAAATGCACCAAAGAATTGCATAAGATGATTTTTTTTTTCTACTAAAAATTTATACTGCTATGAGGTCTTTCAGTCTTTGCATAAAGTTCATAAACCTAAGGGGAAAATAGTGTATTTTACCTTTTTAAAGGAAAAAAAAATACAGCAAGCTACAAAAAACTAATTAACTGCTTCACCTGCTGCGTACCTTAGGAAACAACTAAAATGAAAATACTTTTGTATAAAAAGCAGAAAACTATAGAAAAATTACAAACAAGTCACAATGCATGCAAAGCAAAATCAACTGTTAACTGTCATTTTTTAATCTTTAGTTCTTTACTCCTCATCCTTTATTAGGAAAGAAATACTATCCTTACCAAGATTTAAAATGCAACTTACATCCTTGGATACATAAATTATTTGTTATCAAGATGACATACATTGTGCATACAAATTTTAGGATGGGAAAAGGAGTCAATGATGAAAGATATTAGGGGATGTAAACAATTTGAGGCAAATGAACCAAAATGTGCATGCTTCACTGGAGAAATACGTTAACATGAGGGGAACAAAAAGGTAAATTATTTGAATATTTTGCATTAAATTTTCCACATAAATGAATTACTCAAGCATAAGATTAATAGTAAAAATGAAAGATCAAAATGTTCAATTTACAAAACCCTAGGCAGTTTACTGCTAAGGCCTAAGACTCCCAGAGACAGCAGACTAGTTATTTATTTAACATTCTGAGTATTTTACCCCGTTTAACATCACATAAAAGCAATTTAAATGGGTGGGTTTCTTGTGTATTGTTATCAATAAAGCACTAAAAAGCAAACCCGGCCTGAATGGCGAAGGCACATCCAAGGCACCAAGGCATGGATCTCACGTAAGTGGCAGTGTCTCAAGTCTCAACTAGCTAAAGGAGATGACCCCACATGGTGCCTTGCCCTCAGACATGCCTTTAGGCACATTTGACAGGAAAAAATTGAGATATAAGCAAGAAAATAGATGGAAAAAGGAAACACTAGACCATGATGAAATCAAACCTCCTAGGCACCATAAAGCAACAGACAAGGGTATAAATATCCTATAAGATACTTGCAAAATCAGCAAATATGATTATGGACCTTTGAATCCATAGGATACAACTTAGATCACTCTTATTTGTTGCCAAAGGAGCCAACCTTCAAGCCATGGAAGTGCTTCTGAATTCTTCCCTCAATCTTAAAAATGCAATGGGACATTCATTCATGTTTCAGCTAAATATGATTTTGAAAAAAATAAAAAAAGATTCAATAAAGCCTAACCAATGATTATATTTTGTAAATTTCCATATTGCTAGTGGCTATTGATGTTCAAACATACAAGAGAGAATAATAATTCACAAAAAATGAAAAAGAGAAACGTTCAAATCAAAGGAGCACCATGTAAAATAAAAT
The DNA here is from genome assembly GCA_026413185.1 of Pueraria montana var. lobata. Classification (NCBI taxonomy): domain Eukaryota; kingdom Viridiplantae; phylum Streptophyta; class Magnoliopsida; order Fabales; family Fabaceae; genus Pueraria; species Pueraria montana. The sequence continues at coordinate 19,142,447 of CM048648.1, read as the reverse complement.
CATCAAAATATGTTTTAACACAATTAGAGTGCAATTTAATACCACACAGACAAAATGAACCAATCTCCAGGGAGAGGTTGGGGAGAACTATTGCTATAATAAGTATGTTGCTATCATCTCATTTAAGAGATCTTAAACACCTACCTCGGCAACCTTGTGCTCCGAACATGCCTCCTTCCAGGTTGTGACAAACATCTGCAAAGAATCATTAGGAATTGAAAGATCTCCATCCATTTTGATTGATTTCTTGGTTTTGTTACCATTACTGATTGGGGTTACAACAACTCCGAATTTGTTTCTCTTTCGCAACTTATAAGGAGCAGATCTTGTAGAAGTTACATTTTCGGATTTTCTTTTTTTTCTAGGTTGCTCACTAAATCCTTTTTTAAGGTTGCTATTAACAAGGGAGTGCCCCACCATATCACTCCTCACCCCAAGCCGTGCCTTCTCTTCAGTTGCAGATGGGTAAGGACAACTACTCACTCGTTCTGAACTTCTAGTGAATTGTGAAGATGAGTTTGACTGGCTACCCTTAATAATGTTATTACTTTGTTCTTCTGTAGAAGAATCACTATCTTCATCTTCTGAGCTTGATGACATAAATCTTTTATGCTTTCCACAAAAAGACTTTTTTACGGGAGAAAAAGACTCAACACGCTGAGTAATGGCATTAAAACGTTCATCTAACTGTTTTTTCTGAGAAGAAGGAATAGTACGGTACCGGAAATTCATATTTTTGATATTTAATGTCTTCAAGTATTCATCTAATGATGATTCCTCTGAATTTCTAGCTTCCCGTATGACAGATATATGCATTCTGTGAATATAAAATAAGTAATTTGGATAAGAAAGCCTATCTAAATCCAAACAGAGAACAGAGAACAAACGCCCTGACAAGATAAAAGCAATTATTTCTCTCCTCCGTGAGTGTTTTAAGGTGGGGGAGGTGGGCATTGTGTCCTAATATCACTGTATATTGCCATAGTGAACTGTCCATGCACTTTTTTTGTCTTCACAAATAAAATTCACGTGGGAAAATTACACTCAAATCTTGATAAGGAACGTTGGAAAATACTATATTTACCAAGCAAATAATTCCAGCAACAAAAGGTTCCAATCACAGAAATTAAAGGGGAAAACAGAGATATAAATATGATTCTTGACAAAGACGTGATGTAAAAAAAGATAATAAGAGACAAGGCTAGAAAGAAACAATGCTACTTATAGACAAATAACAATATCTCTTGTTTAATAACTAGATTGCAAGACATGTTACAACTATTGCTTCAAATAAAATACAGTAAAATAAAATTTCAAGAAATTCCAGACCAGCCAGAAGCAACTTGTAGAGGTTATTCTAAATTAGTTTGTATGCACCTCAAAATTTGAAGCTATGAAATACAATAATTTCAATAACCAAGAAAAAAAATATTTGGACTCAAATTGACATTCAAAGATGCGATTATAAAATAATCCCCCAACCCTCCCCCTTTCTATCTGTGTGTTCAGCATGACATAATCATATAACTCATTTTGCTTAAACAGAAGTTAGTCTATGTGCATGCGCTGAAGAATCTTCCACGAGAGCTAAACAGATAATCCATTTGCATATTATGCCTATATCAACACTGATACTATAAATATTAAGTTTTGATCCACCACATAAAATATCATCTAAGATGTTACCAATTAAGAAATTTTACTGGCTTACTAACTGGGCTTGTTTATTTAGCATTATGTCAAATCTCTTGTGTCATCATTTTTTTGTGAAGAGAGTTCATCAAATCTTATCACATAAGCATCTTCAATCTATTACATTCATTTCCTCTTTCTAATACCACTTATGAACACAGCCGTTCAACCAAAAAGTAAGAGAAACAAGAAATAACATACCCCAAGTTCTGAATCCGAATCCCGAGCCATTCCTTGCATTTAACCAATCGCTCGTTGGCAATAAAATCCAAAAACTGTTCAACCTTGATGAATTCATTACTTCCAGAAGCATCCAAAAACTCACTCAGCAACTGAATTATCTCTTCAGTGGTTATCTTAAACACCTGGGTGACATCAGAGCGAAGCGAGAAATAATGAATAACCAAGGGGTGCCTCAAGAAAGGTCCCAACCCTAGCTCTTCAAAGCTATCAACACCCTCATTCTTGCATATTGCCACTTCCAATTCATACAACGAAGTGATCCTCTGGACCCCGACAAAGCAATGGACAAAAGCATTCACCTGCACGTCAACCAACACAAAATAACCCCCTTTCCTATGTAAAAGTAAACCACCAATATCATCATCTTAAGTATGTTGATATATACCTTGCCTTCGGTGATCATGAGGCGTTGAAGTGAGGGAACTTGCTGCATTTTGATGCCCAACGAGTTCCATGAATCGACCTGGAGCGTGAGGAGAGCGTCCTGGGAGACCTTCCACGCCGAGACGGAGTCGCCGGCGGCGAGAAGGGCGCGGCAGGCGTTGGCGACGGCGCGGTCGGCGTGTTCGATTGCGAGATTAGGGTTTGGGTTCTGAGGAGGAAAAGGGCGAGAGGTGCTTGGGAATGAGAAAGACGGCGGTGGTGGTGGTTGGAAGAAGACGTTGTTGGGGGGCGGCGGTTGTTGGAAGAAGAAGTTGTTAGGGTTTGCGGACTGCTGCTGCTGCTGCGGTGGCTGCGGCGGCGGCGGCTGTCGATAGCCGCCGCGGAACTGGAAAGGGTGGCCGTACATTCGCGGGAAAAATAAGAAGCGAAGGCGGCACGCTAATTACACTACTACCAGGCAGCACAGCAGTGAGATAGAAGCAATAATACCAATTACGAGGTTTTGTTTAGTACTACTTCTAACGAGGTTTTGTTTAGTACTGGTACTACTTCTACTTGTAATTATAATGGCGGTGACTCGGTGAGGTTTGGCTTGGGTAGTCGTGAAGTCTACCGAGCGATTTTGGGGTAAAAATAATTAATAATTAATTAATTGTTCATTTATAAATAGTTGATAAATATTAAAGTATATAATAAACTACATAATATAATTAAGGAGGGAATATTGAATTCAGTAAGAAAAATAAAAATAACTAATGGGATGATTCGGTGAGTTTAATTTATATGTAATATCAATGTAAGAAATATATAATTAACTGTAAAAACATCTTTATTTTGAGGATGTCTTTTTAAGATTAGGACGCAAGATTTATAAATAAAAATTCTCAAGTTTCATAATAAAATAACAACCTGTAATTAGTAGGTTTTCTCAACTTTGTTTAAAAAATTTGTAATTTGATTTGAGATGATAAATGAATCCAGAAACTTATTAAAGAGGGGTTGAATTTTTTTTTATTTTCTTATAATTATTTAAATGTCTAATTTCTAAAAAATAATAATTTTTAAAAAAATATTTACTATTTTTATATGTAAAATTAAAACTAATTTTTATTTTAAATGATAATAATTTTAACCATTATCATAATAACAACAAACACAACTAATTTTATACAATTTTACACTAACTATCACCTTAATTATTGCAATAATAACAACAAACACAACTAGTTTTACACAATTTTATACCAATTAATCTTAACTAAAAAATTTGAATAAAACTAAAAAAAATGAATCAATAAAACCCTCCAAAATCATTGGTAAAAAAATTGAAAAATCCCTTAATAGTAAGGAGAGAGAGAGAGCAACAAATTTGATACAGGTGGAATTCGTTTCAAATGTGATAACCATATATATTTCATTTCGAAAAAAAATTTAATGACTTTGTTTATTTTAACAAGTTTTTGCTAAACCGAGAAAGCATGGGAAAGGAAATGTGCTAACTGCTAACTTTCTAGTAGCTTCATTTTCTCCGCGTGACATGCAGGTTTGTCATATTTTTCTTTATATACTGTACTAAACTCTACAAAATTTATTCTGCACTTCTGTTAATTATAATAAAAACACAAACCATTGGCTCAAGAGGCCAAGCACTTCGTAAGTGAAGTGAAACTAGACCTGCAATAGTACAATTTACACGGATTTGGAAGTTCTAACTAATCTAAAGCATCAGATAAACTGCTTCAGAAATTCTGTAGCTACAAGCCTCCCCCTTGTGTTCACCGACATTTTGAGCTCGCTTATCTCTTTATCAATGTCCTGTAATTTGAAGGCCATTATTATACTAAACAAACAATTCAACAGAACTAAAAATAGAAGACAGCAAATTTTTAATATTGACAATATCCTATATAACGTACAACAGATCAATGAAAGTAGCCACTTTAAATGTTGGGAAGGTAATAGAAAAAGCAAACAAAAACATCATGCTCTGTTTCAAATTATCAGTAAATCTTTTAAGTCGATTACACCAAATATCAACCACAAGTATAAGTAATTGGCAGGAAAAATCTGTAAGCAAAACAGTTATACACCTTACCCCATTAGAAAGTTGACGTATAAGGTCTAGTATCTAAAATCTAATAAAGAATATCAAAATGTTGTTCTATTTTTTATATTTTATTTTATTTTTGCAAGTTATGCTTTTCTTTGCACCAATTATCCTGGGAGAATCATGTTCCATAGAACCTTTGCTAATGTTTTCCATAGTCACTCCATAGATCATACAGTATCCCTAATTTAGATAATTACTACAAGCCACAAAATAAAATGCAAATCCAAGTTGCCTTTCAAAAAAAAAAATGCAAATCCAAGTTATAGGGTCAACAAAATTCTTGCCTCCATAAATTGCACTATAAAGTCAATGAGTTTGTGCTTCTGCATCTCCTCACAGTGGTAATTTGTTATAAGGAAGCTAATGTCATATCCCTGCCAAGAGAAGCAACAAGATGACATCAATGATCACTGACAAGTTACCAAGAAAAATGGAAGTATGTAAATTAAGAAATTTTGTCTTCTAACTAGTGAATGGAAAAAAAAATATCAAGACTAATAAACAGCATGCACAGAATAAACTGCATCAACAATGCTGTGATTCCCAGTAATAGTTGCCCCACACAAGGATTAAAAATTCTTGGGAGGGCAAATAATCCACCATAGAATTTAAAAATCACTCATAATAGACACTATGCAGTATTTTCGGTATATAAATCAATGCCAAAGTATAAGAATAAAATTGAATGCTAGGATTATTTTGCAAGCCCCCATTTTGTCACCTGCCAAGTGAATATGTGTGCAGAGGATTTCTTTCACCTTTTAAACCAAGCACTACCTTGGAAATGAATAACAGTCTTTAGTGTATGTTCTATGCTTATTGCTTTTGTCAAATTTCTGTAATAATGACAAGGCATTCATCCAAGCATAACCTCGGAAACATGCAATACACAATAACCAGAAAGCAACCTCAACAAATACTTCTATAATTAAAACATTCAATGAAACTCCATTATCAATAACTAAACATTACTCCCTCCGTTCCAGATTATATGACGTTTTAGAGAAAAAAAATTGTTCCAAAATAAATGTCATTTTACAAAACCAATGCTGCATTAAATATCTATTTCCAGAACTACCCTTAATCAATACTTAGTGGGAATAGTGTACTGTGAGTAATTAATTAGAGAGATAAAGGGTATATTAGAAAGTTATCTAATGTTTTCTAGAAAATTCAACAAATTAATTACATTCTTTAATATCTGCGCTAAAACCTTAAACATCATATAAACTGGAACAGAGGGAGTACATTATTCAATCAGAAAAATTATCAAAAGACACCATTTGCCAAGTTAAAAAAGAAAATGAAAAAAAAAACTAGTTTAATGCTAATAGATACAAACCTGAACAGGCTTTCTCCTCAGTACTTGGAAAGCCTCGGCTCTCATTGACAGAAATCTTAGAAATTTCTTGGTCAGTATGTTTTCAAGTTCATCAGCCTGCTTCACCTTCACAGGATGAAACAGAATAAAATTAAAACAAGGAATTAGGGACAAATTATAATGAATATTGGTATATTTCATATGTGAATTTGATGCTTGAAAACAAACTCCCATTCAAAGATTAGTTTGATAAATTGCTGATAAAATTAAATTGTAAAAACAATTTACCACCTTCAGTTGATTGAAGTCAAAACTGAAAGATATTTTTAATCCTATTTGCCCTCCCCTCAGTTAACAAGGGGGGATAAGTTAACAGCCTTTAACATTTCCTATTACTCTCACATACAAGGACTTCTAAACATGGACCTTATACGGTACATACATGATACATCTGACTAACTGTATGAGGTAAGAAATGGCACCCAGTACCTGACGAGTCTATTCAGAAAAAAATGACTGTAAGGTGATATAAAGGAGTCAAACTTTTTAATAGAATATAGACAACTTGTTCTGGCAAAACCCTATAACACTCGTTTGCAACTTTGCATTGCTCATCATATATAGACCTCACAAATTGAAATTTCTAAGATTGTCAGTCCTGACCCTAAAAGTAAAGGTATTCAATTGAAATTTATTAATTTTTGGACTGGTGCCATTTGCACAAAGTTTAAATGCCCAATTTTCCAAGTGCCTGCATATCAATTCCAGTCATCCCAGCTGAATTTTACTTTGACTTCAGATTCAGCCACCTTATCAGTGATGCATCCAAGCACAGTGAAACTATTTTTTTCTCTTATTATTGTCAAATTCTACTCACCTTCTCTACCTACCTATTCTCTATTTAGTTATTCCAAATTTCCAACACACCAAGTAGAACATGTTTCAATATTCAAGAGAGGTACAGACTGGACAGTACATCAATCTGAAGTTTTACACATTGCTGATATGTAGTACATCAACAGCAAACTATAAAAAGGAAACTTCTAAAAAATGAAGAAGCATAAAGAAAAATCATTAAGTTAATGAAAGATATCCTGAGCCTGAATGGACAGTTCATGTCTTAAAAAAACACCACAAATTTAATAGCCTCCAGTCAGGGGAACAAATTGTTACGTCATCATGGACAGAGACTCAATTTTAGATCATTTTAACAAAACATTAGTCTCACAAAAAAGAAAAAGATTTACCTTGAGACTTATCCGCAATGAATTGATAGATGTTTCTATTAAGCATTTTTCAGCCTCATTTCGGCATATCAAAACCTGTAACAACAATTGCACACATTTTTCCATGAAGCATTGATGCAAAAGTAATATATCACTTAGGAAGGTAGAGTAAAAGAAGAAATTGTTAAGACACAATTACCACCTACAAGAGTCAGCTTAATCCTAATGAAGTATACATCATTTAGAAAGGTAGACTAAAAGAAGACATTAAGGCATAATAACCATGATATGAGTCAGCTTAATCCTAATGAAGACATGCAGAAATTAAAGTCATTTCCTATTTATGCTGCAGATGAACATAATAGCAAAAGCAAACAATAGAAGAGTGTAGATCCCAGAAATCTTGATATTAGTGCAGCAGAAAACCTGCTTTCATGCTCATCCTTTCCAATAAGTAAATATTTGTCATGCAAAATAGCCAAAAAAATCTTAACCATGCAAACTTGCAAGCAAAGATGTGGTTTTTGGACTTAATCTTCAAAACTAAAGAAAATGCTTTGAATATCAAAACTAGCCAAGGTATTTTCCTCTATTACATTTAACAAGAAGAAAGATGATTGAAGCCCAATTATAAAGGCAACAGCCTTTGTCACCAGATCTTAGCCTGCTTGTGCTTACTGCTTAGGGAATTTTTCCTCCTATTTTGTTCATTATCTATAAAACATTAATCTCATTGTGTACCATGGAATGCTAGGCAGTATTTTAAATTTTAACCACAAATTATATGGGCTATCTTAAATCTAGTATCTATATCATACATCTAAACTATTTGTTTTCATCACTTCAGACAATTGTTCAGCCACTTTTGCTTGATGTTTTCAACTCATTTTTTTTTTTAACATATAAAAAAGGATCTCTAGCCCCGCCCAGAGCCCCAAAAATGTACATCATGTCTTTGCATTCAATTAATATCTACTATTATCCCAAAAAATAAAATAAAACATTTATTTTTTAGGAGCATTTGCCTGTCTTTCTAATGATATATTCTTTCATCCCACATCCTCCCCACTAAACAACCTTCTATGCTGATCTCTTTCTCTCTCTCTCTGGTCTCTGAGTGCAAGTATTCATTTATGTTGCAGTTATTTTTTCTCCTTTGTTTTTAGTCATTTCATGTTATTTTCTCCCTTTCAGATGAAAATTGCTTCGGAAACAAATTATAATATCTCCATAAGCTAGCATTATGAATTGCATGAAGACACCATCACAAGGAAAATGGTGGAATAAGGTATGTCTTGAAGTCCAGCACTCCACTCAATCCAGAACACTGGAGTTTAGAGAATATATAGCACAGTGCCTACAAGCTCTAGCTTTCCTTCTAATTGGAATCTGTAAAACAGCTCATCACAACACCATCAACTCAAGTGCTGAAGCACAAATCCACTCCTTCCAACTAAGAGCAAGCTATCTGCACCAAATTTCCCAAGCTATTGCCTCTGCAGAAACAGATGGTTAAGCCTCTCCAACCTATTGGAGCATGTGAAAAAGATATAAAGAAAGGGCATTTACAAGGTCTTCTAATTTGTCAAAATCTATTGGCAACAAGTAACAACTTGATTGTGTAACACTTCACAAAAGCTCTGAGCCATGACCCTCACAAGTCACAAGGACCTTAGAATTCCAAGAAAAAAATTCAAAGGAACGAACAAAGCCAATAAACAACACAAGTGCAAACAAGGCTATCAAACAGAAGTTCGGTAGTGAAGGATCACAAATTCCGGAAAAGCTAGACTCCACAATCCTAAATGCTGGCCAATTTGAACTTTGAAGAAGGAAGAGGCTTTAAGAAACAGAAATAGAACACCAGTCTCATTCTTAACATAAAAAACCAAACCATAAATTATCATTTGCCTTGGTCTACTTTCTTTAGCCTAAGGCCAAAGCTTCTGTCAACTACTTGCCGCAAGGAATACCTCGCACCCTAACTTCTCTTTTGACTTTTCATGAAGGAAAAGAAAAGGAAATATCATATAGCATTTTGGCAATTCAGCAACCTAGTCACATAATCTTAAATCATACCAATTAGTACTAGTAAAGCAAGTAGAAATTACTACATAGTGATATGAAATAAGATGGATCTTACCGGATTGAGCAGGAGTTCGGGGCTGGTCCTGCACATAAACCAACAAAATTCACAAACTCGATCGCTTTGATTTTTTATAAGAACAACATCGTGAATCGTCGTATTAAATTTCAAAAATGCGGAATTCAAATAGATTTAAATAAAAGGAAACAATAACATGGAGCAAATGTGCAATGAAGTAGAGAGAGAGAACGTACTTGAGTTCAACCTCTGGCTTGTTATGCCTTTCGACTTCTTGACAGGGAAAGTTCTGGAAGCATAGCGAAGAAGAACAGAGCACGTGATTATTATTTATTGATGCCAAAATAAAAGGAATATTGAGAGTGAGAGAGGGTAGTACCTGGAGGCACATTGCGGCCTCGAGCGTGTTCCGAATGCAGGTCAAGTATAACCGCAACGTGCTCGCCTGAAACGCAAAACGGCACCGTTTAAGTTTATAAGAGAATGAATATGAAGATAAGAGCGTAGCGTAGCGTAGCGTACCATGAGTTTGGGTCTGAATCTGAAGAAACGCAGCGTTTGGTTTGGAAATGAGTGATGGGAATGGAAGAGTGAGTAGTCGTAGAGTGTAAGAGAGGATTAATGGAATGAATGAAAGAAAAAGCGGGTAAAGCAAAGCAACAAAAACTCCGTCCAGTGGGGATCCCAGGAATTTCACCAACTCCGCTTTTCTTTCTTTCTGCTTTACCAGATTCCCTTCAGTGTGATGCCTTTGACGGATTATGATTGACCCCAACACGGAAAATAACAATCATGTTCATGTACACCTACTTTCATAGCATTTTTATTTTTACTCCTCTTCTCCTGTTGCAATAGTATTATTTCCGATTATTTAACGCAACTACATAGCACTCCAACTTGACATCACTTATTAATGTAATGTTTGATAGAATGAAATGAAAGAAAAGTGAAATGAGATAAAAAATTTGAATTAAAATAGAATATAAAAGTGTGAGTCTCATCCTTTTTTCCATCCTCTTTAATCACAAACAAACGTAACATAAGTGGGAACAATCCCATACTCACGGACTTGGTGGTTTTTTTTGGTAAACTTTTAACAAAGGTCATAGTTTTCTAAAATTAAATCTTCAAAATGTAATAAAAATATTAGGGGTGTACTTAAAATAACAATTTTCTCTAAGTCTTATAAGCTTATTCTTTTTTTTTTTTAGAAGCTTATTCTTATAATAAATTTAATAATAATTCTAATTTATGTCATCAAAGAAGTGATGAATTACAATTAAAATAAATTAGTTTTTAATAAACATCTTTACTACTTCTTGTCAATCATTGAATCATTCACTACATTATTTTTAATGAAATAATTACTTATTTTTAAAAACTCTCTGTAAAATAGAAAAATTAAATAATTATTTATTTAAAATAAGCTGAATCAAACACAAATTACAAAAATACTTGTTAGATAGAACATTTATAAATTGAAAATGTAGAAAAGTTTCATAATATTATCCTCACTTTCACAATTAATACTTTTATATGTTCAAATAATTCCACACCATAATTTTAGAATGAAACCTCGTTCTAATTCTGAAAATTCTTAAAATTATAAACACTAATCACTTTAATCATTAACTTAAAAAAAATCATTTTAATGAAAAAAGTCATTCATTTCAATTTTTATGCCTAATTTTCAATAATCAACTTACACTATAAATAAAATAAAGGCTTAATTGTATATTTTACTACCCAATTTTTATTATCTTACGAATTTTATCATCTAAGTTTTTTTTCGTGAATTTTACCACCCAAATTTTCAATTTTTGTGCATTTTACCAATGATGACGTGTCACTAAAAAAAGTTATCAATTTTTGCGAAACGACGTCATTTTATTACCAATATTATGGTCAAATGTGCAAAAATTAAAAACTTTAGTGGTAAAATTTGCAAAAAATGAACTTGGATAGTAAAATATGCAAGAATTGAAAACTTGAATGATAAAATTCACAAAAAAAAAACTTGGATGGTAAAATTCACAAAATAAAAGTTAGATGGTAAAATGTGCAATTAAACCTAAAATAAATAAAGGTTCGCAAAGTCAATAACTAAAATAAGAATTTTATAAAATTTGAAACTAAAATTATCAACAATTATAATTTCAAGAAATAAAATAGAGGTTTACTTTATAATCCATTCCTATATTATAAATTCAAGTCTTTATTCTTGAATGAATTTTTAAAAAATATTTTCATCTTCATTAAGTCACAATCTTTTTTGAATTAAGCAATTTAATTACATTTTCTAAATATTACTTATTAAACTTGATTTCAATTTTAATTTAATTTAAATTTTTAAAATTGATACATTATATTAAATTAAATATATCTCATTTTTCTAAATAAATTTTTAGATTTAATATAATTTTAGTTAATTTTAATTTTATAATTTTACATATCTTATATTCTTATTGATGTGTAAAGATTTTAATAATTTATTTCTATAATTTTCTCAATTTTAAAAATCTTATCTCTTTAATTTATTTTTTATGTATACATTACATTTAATTTTAAGCCAACTTTATTTTTATGAATAATACATGGATTACTTGTTAGTTTTGCCTAATGTCTTAGCAATGTATTGTTCGTTTAAGAGTTGGCAAAAGTGAATGTATGCGTATTTCAACAAGCTCACGTGGTGGAAAGGAAGCCGTTTAAAAAAAAACCTAGAGTATAAAATGAAAATTAAAATAAATAAACAGTTTCTGCCATTATAAGCGTATTCACCGAGCTCACATAGTAACGTTGGCTACCCCTCCCACTGCCCCATAAAAAGAAATTACGTAGTGTAGAAATTATAAGTTCAAAAAATCAATAAACAGACACTGCTCTGAGCCTCACACTTAAAAGTCATTTACAAGCATTGAATTTCGAAGAGAAAATAGAGATACAAGAGCAAAATGCAACACTAGACTGACTGTACACGAAACTTGTTGGCAACATAGAGCAAATGACTAATGTTTGTGGTGGGATAATTTTGCAGCAACTTGAGATTAGAAGTGAAATCACCCGCAAGCAGGCGCTTACGAACGAGAACAAGCATTGCACAGCATACCCGAAGAAGAGTCTCCTGCACAGTAATGTACAAAGTGGATCACCATTATGAAAAAAACCAACTTAGAACTTAATCAAGTACAAGCAGTCTAATATCAAAATACTATATAGTTGATAAAAACTTATAACTGTCTTGATTTTCTCATTAATGGTGGTTGCTCATTTGATCTTTACTCATGTAGAGCCAAATTCTTCCCCCTTTATATATTTTTTTATACAAAAGTAACTTCACAACATCAAATGCAACATCACCTGTCGTCAAATAAGAGGCAGTGGACCATAAAGTCTAAATGACAGTCGATTATAGTACAAGGTTAAACATGAATTGTACCTGTGGACCATCTGGATCGCTTAAAAGAGTGTCCCAAATGTGAAGGCTGTCAGCAAAATTGAATTCCTGAGTCAGCAGGAGAGTAATCCACCTAAATGCATAGAATTGAGGATTGACCTGACATTCAGAACCAGAAAAAATGAGCCATTTCTGATAAACTGTTCAGTAGCCAAAAGCAAATACATGGTTGAATCATCCAGCAAGTATGCACCCAAAAAAGTATTATGATTAGTCAAAAGCCATGTCACTTAACTAGTCGAGAAACATAAAACAGTATAAACAGACAAAAAACAGTGACCAAAATAAAAATTCTAACATAGAGAAGGTCATACATATCATTAAATGAAGCAGGAAGGAGCCACACTTTCTTGTTTATTTATTATTTAGCTTATTTAACAAATTTAATATAACAGAGCAGTACACAATGTTAGCATAACAGTAGATATTGCAATCATACAATGTACAAATAAATAATTAATAACTAATTATAATATCAAAAATTAAAATACTTTAACAGAAATGCCTATCCTCCCGCAATATATTCCCAATTTAAACTGAAAGGGAACTGTGAGAAGATAGAATATATACTAGAAGCTGTCCTTACCTTAGAAGTGACCTCAAGATGACGCCACAGCTCTTCATCATGTTCTCTCAAAAGCTGGGACAATCTCGTAATGGTTGAACGGATTCCCACAACACTATTGTCGAGTTGTTGAACAAAGTTATCTCGAAACCCACTCAATAGCTCAACAAAACAAAAGAATGCGTCTGCTTCAGCAAAGGCCTGCAAATTATAACAGGGAACTGTTGAGCAGAGTTAACCAATAATACAATAGAACATGACAGTATTATGAATCTACATTACTCCACCATATTGCCACCTAAGCAAATTGTTTACAACAAAATCAACATTCCCATGGTCATATTAATTATTTCACATACTTTCTATTTTATGTATACAGGGCAATGCCGTATTACATTTGGTAAAATTTCTTGCCCCAATTCCCCTAAATTAGCAATGATTTTCTATTTAACTTGTCACACCTGAATTTTTTATTTGTCTTCCCTTTCCCCATTCTAGCAGCCTCTTCTATTAAAGCATACACTGGAAAGTATCAGGCAAATGAATGAGGAAACATGAACTTTTTAGAATGTATGCATACAAAAGGTAAAGACAGACAGACTTGCATACAGCGCATCTGATCAGAGAAGAATAAGAAAGGAAAAGCACTTCTTCAAATGAAATTTGCAAAATCAAAAAGAAAAAAAGAAATTTGAACCAATTAGTCTTTAGAAAATACAAATACAATTAAAATGAACATACTATGGCAAGTGGTGTTAACAGAGCAAGAGCATGAATTACAAACAAGGACAATAACAGAGAATCAGGTGTTTGATCATTCAAACCCATGATAGATCATATAACAAAAAATTAAAAGATTAAAATAGTTTATCATATACTCACTGCATTTTCCTCATCTGGGTCATTTTTGAACACATAGAATAGAGGAGCCAATATCTCATTCATTCCTTGCACATATCTTACACCCGGGTTTAACTTCGCAAAAATAATTAATATATTCTTCAAAGACTCCTGAAAATGCCCCCCGAAAAATAGTAATAATAAATCAAAGGGTTCATGCAAGAAAAGACTTGAATTTGGAGTTTGTATGAATTTCAAGACAAATAAAGGAAAAACCTGATTAGATTTTGCAAATTCGGAATCACCAGAGAAAAAGTGCATATCAGGATGAGTGCGCTTTACATCTCGGTCAATTTGATCTATGATCTCTGTATCCTACAAAATGCAAAGAGGGAGTTTTGCGTCACAACAGCCTTTGCACAGAGTATTATAGTGCATTAGCATGAGATTTATATAATTGTGATACAATAATGAACACAAGAGTTCATTAAAGATTAAAATATTGACAGCAGCAAGACCATTAATAATATGTGGTAACAAATTTGCTTAGCCCAATTTCATAAAGACGTGTCATTATTGGAACAAATAGATCACAGGGTAATCTTGTACTGTTAAAAAATTTAGAGAAGCATCTCACAGTAGACAATAAGTGAATAAGTGATTGTCATTACAGATAAGGCAAATGCAATCAATCCATATTTTTTTGGTAAAGAAAGTTTCATGAAGAATGATGGTTTTCAGTTGTCACTTGTCACTTGTCACCCGTTCATGTAAAATTAAAAGTGTCATGAACTGATGCATCATGAGACAATATTAATGAAATGTATGCAACATTATCAAAATGCACTGTAATTTTTACTTAGTTTTTGTTGTATGAGTATTGTGCTGTCCATTATTATCAAAAACAGTCAATAATTGTTGGGACTCTTTACCATTGTGACTCTTTATCTCATTGTAACTTCTTGTAGTTTAAGAGTCACTCATCTGTCTATAAATATATGTGTATGTGCTGCTGAAATGTGAAAGAGAATTCAGCCCCAAAAATACTCTCCTTGTTCTATTTTTCTGCATAATTTTACAGTACCTACAATATAGTCCACCATATCCTATAATTCCTTGAGTGTTTTGAGACTTTCACACCACCTCTAGAATACCACCAACAGTTTTAAGCTGAAAGGTATCTGATGATTTTCCCTTTAAATAGTAAGTACTAGAGCACTTTGCATTCTACCTGGAAGAACTGATTCCATACGCTGGTCTTCCCAAGACTCAAAGGATGCTCCCCATGAGTGATTTCTGATCTAGAGAGCAATGCCCTCGCACAGTTGGCATCATCAGTATCACAATTTGTCGAGTTGTGCATCTTCCTTGTGATTTCTGACTAGCTAGCCACAGAAACATTCAGAGGGCCAAATAGATAAAGCAAATAGAATAGAATATGCATTAACAATCACTAATTCTGCAAAAAATCCACTTGGACACACATACACCCTATCAATTCCACCTGGACACCCTATCATTGTGACAGAAAGAACCAAGTAAATTACAATTAAATTCAAATAATTAATGTGACGACAGATTCCATAGAATCAATGTGATAATGTGCAAAGAAATGTTACTTCATTCTACAGCTTTAGTTCAACCACTGGCAGTTTTCAGTTATTTATCATATGATCTTATCACACAATTAAGGCATCTTTACAGCTTCAACCCCCCCCCCCCCCCCCAAAAAAAAAAAACACAAAAGATAAGTTTAAAGTTTAACAAAAACAATGAGATGATAACACTAAGGCATCAGAGCTCCCTAAGCAACTAACTTACGGGATTCATGAGAATCTCCTCTTTGAATTGTTTGTACTGAGACCGCTTCTTTGCTAATTCAGCTGACCAAAGCCCTCGATCTGGCGGAAGATATCCAAGCAAAAGCTGCAAGTATCAATAAGCATAAATTGCAACAGCATTCCATGATCTCACTTCCTTCTTTCCATCAAAAAAGGAAAACACTCTAGACTAACCAATAGCACCCAAACCATATCCTTACTGAGACTTATGAACACATGACCTGTTTGGTTGGAATGTAATGGGATTTTGGGAATAAGCTACTCGCATATTTGGTAAGATGATTTCGAATGCACATCCCTAGTGCAGAAATCCTTGCTCCATTTTTTCTAAATAAATCTAATGCACCTAAAAATATCAGAAATTAACTTTCTATTCCTTTTCTTTATTTGTTTAAATATCAATCCAAGCATCACTGCATTCCTATCCATACCAAACAACCACTTAAGCTGGATTTAACGATAGTATCAACTTCGTCACACACCCAAAAAAAGAAGACATTAAAAAAATTAATTACAATGCACTGACACTGTATCAACTAAAATACACTGAGTGTGAATCTATCATCCAATCGCAAATTGTCATAAACGGTGAATTTATTGACTTCTATGATGCACAGATACGATACGTGTATCGGATACGATACGTATCCGATACGGCGATACAATTATTTAAAAATATATAGGATACGATACGTGTAAGATAAATATTTAGAAATGTATAAAAATTCATAAAACATGGTAAATATATAATTGTAATTCTGCAAATCTAAATTAAAAACATACTTCTTTGACATTATTAAAAATAAAATTATAAATCATTGTCATCATAAATTACTTTGTATTAATTACATATACAAACAGTACTATCAATCTCATCCTTTCTTGAAATCATTCACATAAAGAGAACAATTTCCATTTTTGGTTCATTAAGGGACAGTGTTTCTATATTAGACATACTTACATGATTCATATAGTTGTATTGGATTTTTGTAAAATGCTTTAAAAGCTTGGATACTTCATCGATACATGTATCGGTGAAGTAACCAAGAGTATCGGTATCTGATACGTATCGGATACGGATACGTGAAGCAAATTGAAATATCGGTGCTTCATAGATTGACTTTCTATTTTAAAAGTCATATTCCACATGAATTTTCATCTGTTGATAATGTAAAAATCTCTACACAGTAATAGTTCAGGGAAATTAAACTCTTTAAAAAAACGACTAAATATGAAGAAAATATAATGAGAAGGAAACCTAACCTTCCACACAGTAGAGCGTATCCCAGCAGCATCAGGAATACCTTGACAAGCGAGGCTCCGCAACTCGCTCATATCCACCACCTTCTTCGACAACTGAACCAAACCAAATCATCAAAAAATCAACAACACTCTTACTAAACGCACTAATCAACGAAACTTCAATGTCGTTTTACAAAAAGCAAGCAAGGCGGAGAGAGGGAACCTCGGCCAGCAACTGAGCCTGGCGAGACACGTCGTGCGCGGAACGAAAGCCGTCGCCGTGATCTTCCCTCGGCGAATCATCGATTCTCTGCGTCGGCGGAGGATTGTGGACGGGCGGAGGCGACGGAGGACGCGGCGGCGGTTCGGACGGGGTCACGACGGCGGGTGACGGGGGACGCGGTGGAGGTGGCGGTGGCTGTTCGAAGGGGCTGGCGACGGCGGCGGAGGGTGGAGGGGACGACGGCGATGAGGACCAGAGAGAGCTGTTGAGCCAATCGGGGACCTTCTTCTTCATCATTTTGATCGGGGATTAGGGTTAGGGTTTGTCAATGGTGATGGGAGAGACGAACAACGAAGCGCATTGCATTGGTAACATCAACATGTACATGGCCGTGCGAGGTTGATCACATGGATGAACTAGCAACTCTCCAATTATTCTCACTTGCTTACTTTGATTCTTAATTAGTTAATTTAATCCCTAAATTTATGAGTAAATAGTGCATCTATTTATTTTTTTCTATAGCTAAATAGTACATGTATTATTAATCACAAATTTAAATTTTGCTTAAAATTTGAAGATTTAATACATCAATTGTTCTTTTATCTATTGGAAAAATTTTAATTAAATTTTAAAATGAAAAAAAAAATGTGTAATTAGATCCTAGATTATTTTATAATTTTAAAAATTAGTAAAACAGCCACAAATTATTATTTTTCTTGCAAATAGTTATAAACTAATTAGAGACTTAATTACAAAAAAAATTATAAGAATATCATAGACTTAACATATTAAACCAACTTGAAACTTTTACAAAATTAGTAGGGGTATTAAGTTAATTTTAGGAATATTCTGATAATAAAATTAAAAGAGAATTAAGTTAGAGCTTAATGGCTATATATAATCAATGTGTCACCAATGTGTCATTGGTTCGGGTAAAACTGAATTTGAATTTCTTAAACAAAGTCTCAAATTCGAGAATTATATATAACCTATTTTCTTATTAAATTATGCTAGATTTAAGAAGGATTTAAGACTAATTGCACTTTGTAATGTTGTTTATATATATATATATATATATATATATATATATATATATATATATACATATTGCTGAATTGTTTATAATATCTTATCCAAGGCATTGGTTAATAAACTCTGTAAAGTCATTGATTAATGTATTTCAAAGGAGTAATTTGTGTTTGTAGAAGGTCACTTTATTATAGACAATGGTTTGATGACAATTGAAATTATTCATCATATGAAGTGTAAGGTCAAGGAGAGACGCAGCGAAGTTGCTTTGAAGATTGATATTAACAAAGCTTATGATAGACTTGATTGAGATTTCTTGAAGGCTATGATAGGGAAGATAGGCTTTGATCAATGTTGGATTAATTGGATGATGCTTCGTGTTACTTCAGTGAATTATTCAATTATTGCAAAGAATGATCTGATTGATCCCATTACACTTAGGAGAGGTTTACACCAATAATACTTGTTATCTCCTTATCTTTTCATCATTTTCGCAAAAGGGCTCTCATTGTTAATGAAAAAGGCTAAATGACGAGGTGACATTCATGGAGTTAAAGTTTGCAAAGGTGTCACCACCTCATCAACTAGTCTGACTTCATTAATTATTATGAACATATGAGTATTTAAAAACAAAGTTTATCAAAAATAATAGTTAGTTGTGCCACATAACTAATTAAACATGACTATTTAGTTAGACATACGTGTACATGTGTGTATGCGTGTGTGTATAAATTTTTTGGTAAAATCATATATTTTTTCTTTTTTCTCAACAAAATTTTACACATTCAAGGGACCTGATTAATTTGAATCAAACCAAATTGTTCTTGATCAGATTGATTTGGTTCGGGTTGTACAAAAAACAGTTGGAAAATTCGAACCAATCCAAACTAATGAAAATTGATTGATTCGGATTTCGTTTTCCCCCAAATTTCTTCCAAATCGACCCGTAAACACTCCTATCTCAAATCAAATCAAATAAAAAGTCACCTAACTTAAATAAGAAAAAGAGTAAAATGTGTTTTTAGTCCCTGTACTTTCAGTCAAACTTGATTTTAGTTCAGTTTTAAATCGATCAATTTGGTCACTATATTTTAAAAAATAAGTGTATTTAGTCCCTGCACACTAACAATCGGGAATCAAATAGGGACTAAATCCACCTATTTTTTAAAGTATAGGGACCAAATTGATCGATTTGAAACTACATGGACTAAAACCAAATTTGACTGAAAGTACAGGGACCAATAACATATTTTACCCAAAAGAAAATCTTAAAAGTACTCTCCTTAATCTTCAATTTTGTTTAGTACATTCATTAGTTACTACTACTACTCAAGTTTAACATGTAAGTTTGATTTACAAACGGTTAAATTGCTTAATTTTTCTGATAATGTACCATATCAGTTAAACAGACGAACTCCAAGCACTACAACAACCATTTCCTAATATCTCATGTCACCACCACCTCCAAGTTGGTGTCTCGCGGCATAGATCTCAGCACCATCTTCCATATTAAGCTGAAGTCAAGTTACATAAATATAAAAAATTAAACTACAAGTTAGTTGTATGAAACGAAATGAACTATATGTAAAATATGAGATCTGAATATTATTTCTACACAAGCAGTAGATGCACAGTAACAACTAACAAAGAGAAATACTGATGATCAAAATGTAGTATATATGGAGCTAGCCATTTAGGATAACGCTGTTGTATATTACAGCCTGCCAGGGGGTATATTAGTTTCATTTTCACAAATCATAGTGTCCTATGAGACGTAAAGAAGGTAAAGAAGTTCACGAATTGAAGTAAACCGAAGCTGTATTCCCAAAACAGACAAAGTCATGCAAGAATATTGAACAGGCCTTTCTGATTTCCTGTGCATTGTTGTGTCTTATTTATATTAATCATAATCTCAACTAAATAAAGAAACAAATAATGAGATATTAGAAAATATGACAATTAAGAAAATACAAAAACTATTGCTAAGAAATAGTTTCTAAGATGCTAAAAATATTTTATTTCTGGACTGTCTGGCCAGATAGGCCGACCGAGAATAGCAAGCACCCACGTTTTTTAAGCTCAGTGCTTGAGGGACTGTGAATCGTCTGGCCAGATAGATTGATTAAGAATAGTAGACCGACCATAGTGGAAAGTTGGGCCTTAGACCTTTGGTTTAGTCACATTTCATAAACAAGGGTGACTCTAGGGGGTTTTGTTAAGGTCTCTTTTATCATCATGAGTTCACACACACTCTAGGGGGTTTTGTTAAGGTATCTTGAGCCTCCAGGAACCATGAACAATTTCTATGAGATGTCTTCTAGAAATTGAAACAAGCACCAAACATGGACCTTGGACAGATAAAAACTGGGAATGAAAATTTTAAGTCATTTTTTTATGATGCTTCAAGGTAGCAGTAAAAACCCCAAAACTTTGTGTGACATGTTTGAAAGAAACCAACCATTTTTGGTGTATGATTTCCCTTAATGTGAGTACCCTCGTATAGGAATTGCATGGTCTTGTATTCCAAGTTCCTTCGCTCACAGAATTCTTTGAATACCTTAATTAACTCCATGTCGTGGGTCACCTTGAAGTACATATGACGCCCATCCTAAGAGAAACAACAAAAAGGTGAGAAACTCAAATGTTGTATTGAATTCATTGATTGATGTACAAATTTTAGGCACGAACGGTTTTATATAATGCACAAAATGATACAAATCAGACAGGTAATTCTTCTATTGATTCTTTAATAAGATAAAAGAAAAAGGTAATTTTACTTGTTAGCATTTTGAATCTTATTATCAAGGGTTTTTCCTAAGCAATAGTTAGGGGGAAAAAAAAAGAGCAGAAAATAAAGGATTATTGTAGAAAGAGTAATGCATACACCTGATCTACGATTGAAAAATCGATTTGGATATTATCAGTAGCCTCATCATCTGGGGATTTTCTCTTAGGTGGTCGACCTCTGGTAGCCATGTTCTTCTGCACAGACAAAAAGGAAAGAGATGTAAGATTCCACCAACTTAAATGCAAAACAAAATACTTTTCTAAACAATGAGTTTCTTTCTTTCTTAATATTGAAGAAGAAAAAAGATCTACCCCTATTTTAATTATATTAGAACTATAAAGACCGGAAACTAATGTCTCATTCTAAGATAGCATTTGAAAATTGCACAAAACTTTTTAGATGAGTAGGAAAACAAACCATTTAAACAAAACCACACTAAGATGAAGAGGGGTACATGCAATTTCTTTGAATCTTGAATGACAAAGGAAGAGAAGAAAAAACAAAAGAAAAGAAAAGAAAAGGACACTGGACACACCCGTCACCAGTTATGGAAAGTTGAAACCATTGATAGATATAATTTTCTAGTGTTTGTCTATTCAGTTTCCTAAAAGGTGTTAATGACAGAAGTTACGTGAGTTGACGTGGAGTTTCATACTTTCAAATAAAGTCTCTGCTCTGCACATTTTCAAATTGGTGTTCAATGCTATTCTTACTGCAGAGGGAATTGATTCTCATTGTGACAGCATGGTAGCTTTCAATGTTGTCATTCTTTCTATTATTTCTAAGATCAATTACACGTATTCTTCCTGAATTTTATTTATATTACATCGACATTTCATATTTTTTTAAATCATACAAAAAAAAATTTATTTATTGATTTTAAATTACACGAATCTCCCTGAATTTTATTTATATTATACGGATTTCTTCTGAGTTTTACTTATATTACACCGACACTCCTACTTTTTTAAACTACAGAAAGTCAAAAATAATGTTTAAAAAGACAGAAAGTATCGATATAATATATGTAAAATTCAAGAGAAATCCTTGTAATTTACTCTATTTCTAATGCAACAAGCCTACTAAACAAAGCTGCTTGAAATTGACCTTTCTATTCTTACCTGTCAATGCTGTTATTAATTAAAAGCTCTCTCAAATCGGCGTTCAAATTCAATGCTATTCTTTGTTTTTTTATACAAAAGAGGAAAATGGTATAAATAAATAAAAATATAAGAAAGTAAACTTTTGATTAGAAGTATTACAGTGTAAAATGCAAATTTAATTAGAAGCAAAGTAATATAAATAAATTATATAAAAAAAAGATTCTTATACTAATTAAAAAAAATAAATTCAACTTAAAAGAATTAATTTTTTTAGTACTTTATTTTTTATTAGCATAAAATTATTTATTTTTTATTTTTATGTTGCAATACAAAATTTAAATTTTAAGAAAACTAAAACAAAAAATTGACTCCTTTCTCGTACTATCCCCCTCTTCAGGGGAGAATTTTTGTGTGTGATTCCATAATTTCTCTTCTTCATTTCCCTTCTCAAACAAATAATTGAAAATTATTATTTTTATCCTTTCTTCTGGGTATGATTTTTAGATTCATGGATTGAAATTCTTCTTCCATTGTATCATACCACTCTAGATTTTCGGATGCATGATGCAACTTTTATTGCGTTGGCCTCTCTTTCACTATTAATCTAGATTATATCAACAAATAGATGCTTGGATTTGAACATTCTACTCTTACATCGAGTGGTCATTTGTTGACACGGTTTTAAATTTCTATTGTGTTTTTGTTGTTGCATCTCTACTACTTTTTGGTTTAGTGTTGAATCAGTGGAATGTTGATGGAATCATGGTCAGAGTAAATAACAGTGGTATCACCAGCAAGTGTTGTAAAAATCTGTATTGGATTGTTGATTAGTTTTGTTCTTTAATTATCTCAACATGTGTTTGAGTGGTTCTATAATTTCATATAGAACTTGTTTCTTGTTAAGAAAACCAATTTTGAAAGAAAAAATCAACTTTATTGAATTCAACATGTTTAGAAATATAGATTCTCCCTGCTTAATTCATGCGTATGTACCCATGAAGACACGCTTTATGGTGTGAATCTCCATTTTGTGATTGTTACGAGGCTTTAAACATGGAGGCTGATTCACTCTTTTGGGTTATTTTTAAAAATTATTTTTCAAAATAGGTCTCTTATAAAACATATTACTAGCATGAGTCTGTTTTAACCAAAAACTAAGTCAAATTTTCAAATTGATCACGTGGCATGTTACGTCAGTCACATGATGAAACAACTATTTTAAATAGCTATTTCATCCTGACCAATATACTTTTTCTCAGTTAGTTTGTTAAACACGGTAAAATCACTTTGTGATTTGACGGTGTCTGATTTGTTAGTGAATACAAAAAAATTTGTATAAAAATTGCTATTTGTAATTGCTGCTTGAAGCACGTGATTCTCAGGCTAGAGGAAGCAGCTATTCGTGTTTGCTGGTTCAAGGAGTAGCAACGGCGTGCAACTCGTGCCCAATTAAAAAATGGTAGAAAACTTGAAGCATCAATTTTGAATTGCTAATTCAAGCATTTTGCCTTCACGTGACCCAAGCAACAATTGTTATATGATGTTTGCAATTTTTAAGCATAGAAGACCACGTGAAAGAACCAGCAATTCACACAAACGACTCTTGTAGCTATAAATATACCTTATTCCTCATCTTCTTCACACATGTAACGAATATCAAACGTTTGAGTATTTTCCTATACATTGTTTCTTTATTTTTTATATGTTAACATATATATATATATATATATATATATATATATATATATATATATATATATATAATTATATGTATATGTTATGTATGTATTTTTGTCATTTTATTGTGTCTATTTTGTGGAGTTTTATGTGATATTAATTTTTTTAATAATTAGATTTAAAGTGTATTTTTTTTTATTTTTGATACATTGTATGTAATATTTATATTTGTCATCATACACATTTTTTAAAATTATTATGTAAATGGAATTTTTTGTTACTTGTGATTTTGTTGTGTATTTGTATTTTTTTAATTTTTTTTTTTGTAGAACCAGCTATTGCTTTTGGCTGATTGCTTATGCACGCTTCATTCCCATGTAGAACCAGCAATTGCTTTTGGCTAATTGCTCATGCATGCGTCGACACACGTCAACGGGGTGTAGAACCAGCCATTTATTTTTGCTGTTTTAGCAGCATGAAGTGACTATTTTGGAACCAACTATTTTTACTGGCTGTTTCTTCGTACAGCGTTGCCTCATTTTCAAATTTTGCTGATTCCCATTACATTAGTTACTCATTATTGTGTTGACAAATTTTAATGAATAAGCCAGTGTTGAAACAACCATTACAAATTGCTTCTTTATGTGGATGCCACATCCCCACTATTCTTAATTTTTTTTAAACAAAAAATTACGTGGAATTTAATTTGTTGGTCAAAATTTTTTGTTGACTTGGTCTTTGGTTAAAACAGACTCATGTCAGTAATATGTTTTATAAAAGACCCATTTTGAAAAATAGTTTTTAAAAGTAACCCAAAAGGGTGAATCGGCTTAAACATGGAAGACAAACACAATCAAATACCTTTAAGGTAATGTAAAATTAATTAGGATGAATTAAATATAAGTAATAATATTTAAAAGAAATAAATAATGGGTCTTGCTGACCAGTACCCTTAGGGCACAGGACTGGTTAAGGAATTAAAAGGAGAAAATATTTAGTGTGGAGATCATAGGACAGCGCAAAAAAAATCATAGACAACGCAATTTTACACCTCCCAATAAAAATATTTCTCCTTTTAGTTCATTAACTAGTGCCCTTAGGGCACTTGTTAGCATTTGCCATAAATAATATACCTTTGAAATCAAATTAAAAATAAAAAGTCACGTAACTAATAAAAATGATAATACTAAAAATACTCTCCTTAGTCTTCAATTTTGTTCAGTGCATTTAGCTCCTACTACCACTCAAGTTTAACATATTGTTAAGTTTGATTTACAAAACAGTTAAAGGAAATTAACAAACTCCAAGCAGTACAACAACATTTCCTAGCTAATACTAATACTAATATCTGACAATTGAGTCTATGTTAATGTCATCTCCTTCAAGTGCCGCAACACCACCTCCAATTTGGTGTCTCACGGCGACGATCTCAGCACCATTTTCCATATTAAGCTGGAATATCAAGTTACAATAACATAAAAAATTAAACTATATAGGTTAGTTGTATGAAAAAAAAAAAAAAAAAAAAAAGAACCATATGTAAAATATGAGATCTAAATAGTAAATACTACTACTTCTACACTAACAGTAGATGCACGGTAACAAAGGGAAATACGTTGAAATAACATCTTAGTATGTATGGAGCTAGCCATTTAGGATAACTTTTTATTTTTTAATCAAGAGGTATATTAGGTTTCTATTTGACATATAACTAGTATCCCTCCCACTGAATTGGCTCATTTTGAGAAAAAACGATACTTCCATTCGCAATTCCATTCTCAAGCCAAAAATTGAACCCAAACTTTGATTAAGAGACTCAAATATCGAATCAATTGTGACAACAATTTTTGGTCACTTAGAATAACTTTGTTGTATATTACAGCCTCCCAGAAGGGTATATTAATATCATTTTCACAAATTATATATAGTGTAATATGAGATGTAAATAAGGTAAAGAATATTGAAAGTTCCTTTCTGATTTTCTGTGCATTAGGCATCATCCATGGACCATATAGACTATTCTGCCAATGTCCTATTTTAATTTGTTGAATTTATGATTATGAGGAAGGTAAAGAAAAAAAAAATAAAGACTTTGAATGATGTTTTCTTAGAAACAGTGATATATTAAAAACTTACTATGTGATTATATTATATATTCTTAAAACCTAAAACGTTATGGTCTTATTTATATTAATCATAATCTCAACTAAATAAAGAAAGAAATCATGAGGAGGAGTGCTAATATCACACACTCTCTAACACATTTATTCTACCACACATTTTACTATTGGTTAGAAGAGAGACTTGTTTAATAATAAGTGAGATTTACAAAAAATTGTAATTTTCAATAAATTTCAATTAATCATAAAAAAATATATTTAAAAGAGTATATTATGAGATATTAGAAAATATGAACACTAAGAAAATATATTGAAAATGTATTGCTAGTATTTCTCAATTATGAGATATTAGAAAATATATTAACTAAGAAAACATTGTGTGATTTGTTATGAAAGAAACTAACCATTTTTGCTGTATGGTTCTCCTTAATGTGAGAACCGTCGTATATGAACTTCAAGGTCTCGTATTCTAACTTCTCTCGATCACAGAAATTTTTGAATACATTAATTAACTTCAAGTCCTGGTTAATCCTGAAGAACAAATTATGCCGATCCTACGGTTCAATGAAGAAAAATGTGAGAACTCAAATGTTGTATTGAATTCTTAATATAAAAAAAGGAGAAAACTTCCGATTTTAATGAGAGAACAATACAAACAGTACCTAAAGTACTATATCTAAATTTAATCCTAAAAAAAAATTGGCTTAATTGTACTTTTAGTCTTTTAGTATTGTAATGGTGCGATTTTAGTCCCTTAGGTTTAATTGTGTCAATTGGATCCCCCAGATGTTCCAATTGCGCCAATTAGGTCATTAACATAAAATGATGTTGGTATATTAATCAAGGGAATTTGCGATCCCTTGAGAATCCAATTGGCGCAAGTAGAACTTGAGGGTTAAAAGTACATATTTGCTATACCTAAGAAATCTCATTAACACAATTGAAATAAGATTAAAATTGCATAATTACGATAAGTGGAGAACTAAAAGTAAAATTAAGCCTAAAAAAATTTAGGCAGGAACGGTTTTACACACGGTTTCATCTAACATTTGTCAAAAAATATATCATGTAATAATGATTTGATGCATGAATATAACTTTCATTTAATGAAAATCAATATCTGTGTAGACATTACAGGTCTACATCAACAGGCCAATGCATTGTTATAAAAGATTGGTATATAATGTGTATACATCTGTGTAGACATTGCTAAGAAATTATTAGGAAAAAAAAAGAAAAAAAAAGGATTGTTGTGGAAAAAGTTATGCATACACCTGAAATCTGATTGATAACCTGACTTGGATTATTTCAGTATTCACATCATCTGGTGAAGATTTTCTCTTAAGTGGACCATTGGTAGCCATATTCTTCTTCTGCACACACAAAGGGGAGAGATGTAAGATTTCACCAACCTAAATGCAAAACAAAACATTCCACCAACCATGAGTTTCTTTCTCAATATTGAAGAATAACATTTGAGAATAACATTCCACCAAAAATTAAGGTCTCATTCCAAATAACATTTGAAAATCACACAAAAACTTTTGAGACGGATAGAAAAATAAACTGTTTTTCTGTCAGAATGTGAAACAAAACCTCCAAAACCACACTAAGTTGAAGAGAGGTACATGCGTTTTCTTTTATTCTTGAATCAGAAAGGAAGAGAAAGGGGCGGAAGAATAAAGAGAGAGAAAAAAAATGAAACGCACCAAAAGGACAGAGAAATGAGCAAGAACTTTTTGGTTAATTTCACATGAAAGCTGAAACCATTTTATGCTTGTGCCTGTACGTAGTAGTATTTGTTTAAGTTTTCTAAAAGGTGTCAAGGACGAGAAATTATATTAGGGCCCGAGAATTATTACGATTCCTATTCGTAATTTTTATGAGATATATATTTTGTTTTTTGGTGTATCTACTTGACACATACTTAAATGTTAGTATTAATTATTTTTTATAAATTGAAAATTTTGAATACTTATTATATAAAGATTGGTTGAGATTATATACTTGGGTACCACCTAATTAAATAGTTTTCTCGTTAATGACAGAGAGGTTCCTTGAGTAGTGCTGAGTTTCAAACTTACAAATAATGATCACCTCAAAAGCTAAGTAATAGGCGTTCAAATTCTGTACATTACCTCGGTGAGACACATGGCACTAAAACATCTTAGGGGGATGGAATAAGTTTTTACTACTTAGTTTTCTAAAAATTTTAAATTCAAAATTTTGATTTTTCATGATGTTTGGTTTGATATCTATTTTAGTAAAAAAATAATAATAGCATTTCCAAATAAGATTAATTAATTTATCAACTTCTTGTTAACCGTGAAAATCGTCAAACTATTTTCGAAAGGATTTTGATATAAAACTAGACTTTTCACGTATAGATTCTATTAACAAATAAATTTTTATCGTGAGACATAGAATTCATAACTAGATTGTAAGTCCTTTTTCGTCGAACAAGCAACTATAGTATTTCAACTTGAGAGAAATTCGTTAGATATTAAGCGAAAATAATACAATCAAGATTTTGATAATAATGGTGGTATCCATAATGATAACATATAATATTTTGTGTTTTTCGTTATAAATAATAAGAAATAGAGATTGGATAAAAGTACAGTTTCGAAGAAATGGATGTTGGAAAGAGATAGAGTTTGGAGAAGAAAGATAGAAGGAAAGAATTACATAAAATTAAATGAAAAACAAATTTATTAAAGTTGGGACGAATACATATATTGCAACCTTGGAACCAATAGTCATTTTGTGTGTGCGGCGTGTGGTGTTGACAGGATTTGAGTGGTAGTGATTCAATCCCAAGAAAAATGGCTATCAAAACCCTTATTTATAGATTTCGAACACTAACAGTCGAATCCTAGATTTTCGACACGTGTATAGACAGTTAAATAACTTCCTATTTCTAACAGCAACACTTGTCTCATTTTCGTTTTCGTCATAACTGCTTCTTTTGAATTTGAATTTCTTCAAACTGTTTTCAAACACGTCAGCAGATCAACGTAAGTAAACAACTTCTGTCAAAAAGATCTTTTCGTAATGATATTTTGTAGGATCTTCAACATTATCTTTTTCGACAAGTTTTTTATCGAAAGCCAATTTCGACAATAATATATATCATGAGCAACTCATTATTTCAGATAAAATATTTCTTTAAAGACCATTCCCTTCCGTCGAAATCATTCATATCGAAAACAACAATTTTCATACTTGGGAAATTTTACTTAACGAAGATAACACTGAAGTTTTTTCTCTTTCACAATTTTTAAATATAGTACTATTTAACAAAGGCTGCAATTTTTCAATGCTCCATTGAAACCCATGTTTTTAAGTAAGTTCCCATAAATAGGAGGTTCAGATTCTCTCCATATACAGAATCTCTGCTGTGTACATTTTCGAATTGAAGTTTAATTAATATTCAACGCTGCTGCTCCTACTTTTCCTAAGGTGATGACATATATTGCTGCAGAGGGAATTGATTCTCTTTGTGACACCGTGATAGCTTTCAATGTTGTTGCCTTCTTCTTTAGTATTTCTGATGCAACAAGCAACAATCTACAAGCCTACTAAATAAATGTAGTTGCTGAAATTGACCTGTCATTAATTATAAGCTCTCTCAATTTCTTTTACACTTTGTTTTTTATAGGAAAGAAGAAAATGGTAAAAAAAAAAAAAAAAAAGCAGATAAAAATATAAGAAAGTAAATTTTTGGGATTCTATTTAAATTATAAGTATTGCGGTGTAACTTTAATTAAAAGTAAACTTTAAGTTTTTTTACATTATTATTGAATTACCGATTAGTAAGTTTGTTGGCTTATAATATTTTAAAAATTATACATAAGGTGATTTAAAAATTATATCTATGATAATTTTTTTATTGGTTGATAATATAAAAATTTTTACACTCTGCATAAAATTTAATTTGAAAAATGAAAGACATAAGAGAAAAGGCAATATCAAATATAAAAGAAAAAAAAATTAATTTGAAAAATGAAAGACATAAGAGAAAAGGCAATATCAAATATAAAAGAAAAAAAATGAAAATGCATCATTTAGAATAATAAAAAAGAGAAATTTTACTTTATTTGTTTAAATAAGTAAAAAAGTGAGTGAAAT
Source organism: Pueraria montana var. lobata (assembly GCA_026413185.1). NCBI lineage: Eukaryota > Viridiplantae > Streptophyta > Magnoliopsida > Fabales > Fabaceae > Pueraria > Pueraria montana. Next base: position 19,112,351 of record CM048648.1, on the reverse strand, counting down.
AAATAAATAAATTATATAAAAAGATTTTTATACTAATTTAAAAAATGAATTCAACTTGAAAAAAATAACCTTTTAGTATATTGTTTTTTTATTAAAACGATTATTTATTGTTTATTTTATGTTACAATAAAATCTTGTTTAAATTTTAAGAAAACTAAAAAAAAATGACGCCTATCTCCTACTATCCCCCTCTCGAGGGAGAGAACTATTTTCTGGTTTTTGCTTGAATAGCACCCAAAGGGAAACGAATTCCAGGTAATCAATTTCTATGTGCAGCACATTCCAGGAAAGCCTTTTGACACACGCAAAATCAAAATCAATCAAGAAAGCGAAAAATAAAATAAAATAAAATAAACAAATCACATCACGAACTAAAATCATCAAAATTTGATAAATCCTTGCATCTCCTCTTCTCACCCGAAAATGGATTTCATCGTTAATTTCGCAAAATGTATGCATTTCTCCAAACTTGTCTTATACATGATATCCCTGCGGGAATGTATCTGATCTATATTTATATTCTTCTCAAAAAACAATATTTTCGACAGCAGTGTATACTCTTTTCTTTTTTAAAGAATACCAAATCCCATTATAGGAAGTTTGACTCCATTTTGATAACAATGCTACATCGGAAGGTGCACCAAAAAATTTGCACCTGGGCAAGAATTAAAAAAAAAAAAAAATCAATTTACAAGGAAGTTACAGTAGAGAAAATGACTAGTTGTCTATAAAAGCTGAAGACTGGATAGTCCTTAAAAGCTCCCTCAAATTAGCCAACACATGGCGTGGTCCCAAACTCTTGGCATCAATGAAATTCAAAAGCTGTTCTAAATCCTACAATCAGAAAAGCACCAGAGAAGTCAAGGTTAATTATGACAGATAACGTGTACACAGTACTATAAATATCAAATATCGTTCAGACAACCACACTTGAAGAAAAAATTGATAAGAGAGAAAAAAAAAAAGGCACCAACAAAGTATGGGAGACTCCAAATACATTCTGCATATTTGAGATATAATACAGAATTAAAAGTCTAAGCCAACCTACCAGACAACACCAATGCAAAACCAACAGCCTGTCAATATAAATGTCAATCTTGCTACTCAATTTTGGGAACAGGTTAAAGGATCACCTGCAGTTGTTTGTAAACTGCAGGGTCCTGCAATTAAAATCAAATGGTCTAAAATGTTGTAAGGTACATTTTATTTTATTTTTCAGTGTATGTAAAGCATTTTTAATTGGTGATGATTTCTTGACATTGAAAATTCAACTGCAGAACAATCATAGTTTTGTTTTTTGGTAGGAGGAAGTCTTTTTATGAACCCTGAACAATGAACAAGATAAGACTATCCCTGTTATGAACCCTAAACAAAGAACTTAAATTCAAAGCAAATATAAATAGAAATATATACCTTATTTAGTAAGAAAACAGCATAAGCTGCTCGTGTTGTGTCTTGACCTTCTAAAAAAAGGGGGAATTCCACATGTTTGGCGTTTGTGATTGCATTTGATGAAGCTTCAGAAGATGTTAGCTCTGTTGAAGGTGCATTGTCAATTATATATGAATGAGAAGCACCCAACCGTAAAGGATATCGCAAAGGAACTTGCAAGTATAATGCTATAAGTGAAACAGCCTGCAAGAAAATCAGTCTAGTAAAGTACATTTCAATAAAAAAATTTATTCGAAAAGGGAGACATTTCAATAATTATTAGGTCAAGGGTCATCCACATGAGCTACCATAAGAAATGCTGCAGCTGGAAACACAGAAGTTTGGTATATGATAAGAAAAGACATTGACAATTAAGTTTGCCATATACAAGACATGCCAAAATATGAAGGCTTAAATACATTCTTCGTCCCTGCAAATATACTAGTTTTCGCTTTTAATCCCAGTAATTTTATGTTTCTAATTTGTTAACATTCAAACCTTTTACTTTTGGCTCTTCCCATTAGTCATGAAAGCATTTTTGTAATGGAAGAACAAAAAACGGAAGGTTTGGACATTATAGAGATCATAAAAAAATGTATTTAAACCATGATCTATATATGACAATTTAGAAACCACTATATTAGTAAGGATGAAAAAGGTATTTAAACCAAATATGTATATGACAATTTAGAAGCTGTACATCACATATTTTGGAAATGGATCACAAAAGGCATAAGATAGAATAATATGAACAGTTCTGAGGCAAAAAAGGGCCAGGTAGGTTCTAATACTTACATGTGCAACATATCCTAGGGCTGTAGCAGAATTCTGAATTTCCTTTTTATCAGTGAAAAAGCTCATCTTCCTAAAAGATAGCACATTCAAATGCAGACCATGAATTGTTAAGGATCCTTGATTTATTGGTTTAAGTCCAGCAGAAGTTCCTGAGTAATGAAATAAATGAAACTTTTAACAATAAAATTCAGAGAAAGTATCACTTAGAAATGCAGTGAATATTAGCAAAAAAATGTGATCATTTAAATTAGCAGAAGATAAACTATACTTAACGACCAATGAATAGCTATGGTCTTCTAGAGAGCATCCATAGGATCAACCGTACCAAAATCTACCGTACTAAACTAAATTATAAAATTATAATTTAAGGCCATTGTCATTAAGCAAAACTAGTGCATAAGCATCAAAGAAAAGAACAACACATGAGGCACATACATCCGACAGATGAAGTACAGAATGAAAGACACCCTTTCAACACAACAGCCCAACTTAAGGAAGAACTATATCCAAGGTGCCAGTAAGAAATTAAGGGAAAGTGATTGAACCATCCAGTACCTCAAGTTTCATAGTTTATTTAAATTGCAAGTTTCTTATTTTGCATGACCTCAGCCATTTTTTTACCTTAGGGGCACTATCCACATAGAAAAAAGACTATTATTGAGCTAATCATTACCTGCCAGGCTACCTAAAGGATATGCTTCAAGTTCTTGCTCTTGTGCTGGTCCAACCAAGATCTTAACAGGATAGAGCATTGAAATTTGAGATGTCATATATTGTTGCCTCTTCCTGAGCATCTTTTGCAATTTTCTCAGATGAACATAACCATTTTCTTCAGACAGTAATCTACTTGATTCCTATAATAAAAGCATCATCAGCTTTCTGGCTACAATAACACCAGTAAAATACGAACAACAATCCCTTTCCTCCAAAACAAGAAATAATGATAACTTATTTAGATTCAGCTAAATAAATTCGTCAATACCATTTCTTACACGGACTAATAGAGAAAAGAAAGCTTTTAAAAAATGAGGACATTTGAAAGAAAACAAGAAGTTCATTTCTGAAGGACAGGTACGAAGGTATACTCTATTCAATTGAATATAAACTCAGTCAAAAGCAAAAAAGAACAATACTCCAAATGTCAATTTGTAACACATACTTCAACATCAATAAAATGAATCAATTTTTTTAATCAAGACAACAATGCATTCCCCCTAGAACTACTGAGCCTTTTACATTTAAATATTTAATTATTCCAAAAAAAAAAAAAGATATTATATCAATAGTCAACTACAATATGACATAAACTCACCTGGAGATTTCGGCTGGTTACAGAAAGAGCACCCCCTGCCACCAAAAGTGATTGCACTGCACCACTAAGCTGCTCCTCCTGCTTGCTAGCTTCCTCCTTTGCCAGCCTAGAACGTATAGACATATTCTCCATCATCATTTTCTTTGATTCCAATTTCTGACGCATCTCCTCAAGTTCATTCAACCGACCCAATGATTCAGCATTGACCTGTTAGGCAGGCTCATTAATTAGGGACAAGTAAAAAACAAAAAATCAACCATACACCTATATATTGGAAACTTCAACATTGCTGTTGTCGACTGAAACCAACAATTAGTGCAAAAAAGCGTCCCAAGGTATAAACAAAAACTAAAACACTCTAACACCCTGACAAGACTGAACTGGTGTGCTAAAATAAAATCTTAGCAGCATAGTTATCAATCCCGGATAACGGCACAGAGCAACCAACCCCAAAACGGCCACAGCAAGATAGCAGATAATGGGATGACTACTATTACAAAATTTATTGATATAATTATAAATTAAATAATGTGTGTGTCTGTGTGTGCACACACACACTCAAAAAATATACCCATAATTAAAAATCATAATTTTAAGCCAAACACAGAAGTTAATAGCAAGAGTAAAGAGAAAAAAAGTACAGCAAGAAAGGTCAACATAAGGTTACCTATCCGAACACAACAGTGAAAGAAAGAGATAACAAAACACACACATGCTCACATATATATACCCCTCTTTGACTTGAACAGAGCAGACCCCAAAGGATGTGAACAATGTAGAGACCACAGAAAGGTGTGCCAGAGTTCTACAGATTGTTAGTTGACTGGAAACGCAGTTGAGAGCTATGGGTCAGATGGATTACATCGAAGAGAGAAGAGACCACCCCCTTTGATGTGAACAGAACAGACCGCAAAGGATGTGAACCAAGTAGAGACCACAGAATGGTGTGCCAGAGTTCCACAGATTGTGGGTTGGCCGGAAACTCCATAGAGTGCCACGGTTTGGCCGGCAATGTAGTTGAGAGCTCTGGGTTAGATGGTTTGCATTGAAGAGAGAAGAGACTAATGAGAGTAATGTGTTATGTAACCTTTGAAAGGAGTGAGAGTGGGAAATAGTTTGTGTTCTGATCAGATATAAGGGGGGGCGGGGGCAAAATCCCAAGATTGCCCCTCATAAACAGCACCAAATGACATCGTTCAAGGGGGCAAAAAAGGGGGTTTCGTCTCTGATGCAATAGCAGCCGCAATTCATGCCACTCCAGGCACGACAGTGAGTTGCGACATGATAGGCTTCCATGGAGCAGCCCATAGACATGACACTCCGTGACACCACTATAGCAGTGCTATAGCATGACTGACTACTATGCTTTGCAGGCTATTCTGAGTTGGAATTTGGGAATCATGCATTTCCCTTTGTTCAGATATCATGGATCTACTCATATTGGGCACATTTACCAGTTAAGATCCAAGATACACAATAGAAAAAAGTCGTGACACACCAATGATTGTACACCTACTCAGACCCACTGAAAAAATTTAAAACACAAAATGATCAGTGTAAAATCAGAAAATTTGATCATCAGAAAATTATTACTCTTAAATCCTCTCCCAAAAAAGGTAAATATGCCTCATATTATAATTTATAATCAAAGTTATGTAGTTCTTTCTCCTTATTCTGATAAAAGAGGAAGATTAAATAATATTTATATTAGGACAAAAGAAAGTGCCTAGTCAGAGATAATATGTGTTCATATGTAATCAAAGATAAAGAAACAGACTAAAAAATACACGTCATCTTAACATGGCTCTCCAATCTCTTTCCAAAGACCTTAACAGTTACCACTGACAAGGCCAAAAGGTAAAATTGGCCTGTTGACAGTCTAATACAACTCTCCTCTTTTACCTAGGTTTAATTTTACATACAAGTACAGCATAAACAGAGATAATCACCCACGAGACCATACAAAAAAAATAATTGGGTAGTTATGTGTAACTAAGAGGGCAAGCTCTAGCGACTAGTGCAACAGTAAAGTTGCCTTTGTGACTGGTCGGTCATGGGTTCAAATCTGAAAACAGTCTCTTTGCATACACAAGGGGAAGGCTGCGTACTATGACCCTCACCATACCTTCACAGTGAGGAGCCTTCGGGCATCAGGGTATGTTAGAAGTTATATGTAACTAAAGTGTAGAGGATTAACCAGTGATATCAGGAAAGATTAGTATTCTACAAAACCTAATGAGGCCCACCAATTAGCTTAATTTTATTAAAATATCATAATCTTGTTTTTGTAATGTTTTTGGTTAATGGAAAGTCCTCCCATTATTTATAATTATAATGAATTAAAATGAATGGAACTAATTATTGACAAAGAAATGAAGCCAACAAAGGTTGATTTAGTTACTAAGGATCAAAGCCACGTTTGTAAGGCTTAAGTCCAATCCCACTCCTCCACCCCCCCAAACTCCCAAAGAAAACAAAAAGAAATGAGGTACCCCATACCCTCCCCCCAATTTAACTTTTTTTTGTTACCAAAAACAATGAGCAATAAGAGATCAACCGGTCCAACCACAATACACCTCAGCCCTATTAGATAGTGATGTGTACTTCAAAGCCTCTTGGTAATGAACTCAAACACCACTGCCCAAAACCAAAAGATCACAGTCCATTGTAAGGCTTAGGTTCAATCCCTGCCCCCCCAAATAAATAAATAAAATGCGTTCACTATAAACCATCATTAAGGCCTTCGTTGGCCTTGGAATTACACACATTTGATCCCAATTTTTCCAGAGAAAATAATCGCATTGTTATCAAACGTTCTTTATGGAATCCGGCAAAAAGGAGATAATTTTTCCAAAATAAGCTGAACAAACACGTACATTTCCTTCCCCCCTTAACTTTCTATTACCAAAAACAAAAAGAGAGATGAAAGATCATCCAGTCCAATCATAATAAACCTCAACCCTGATAAACTGATTGAATTTGAAGCCTCTCAGCTACCAACTTAAACACTACAATCCAAAACCAAAAATTATAGCCTAGTTGTGAACCGAAGGATCTACTTAAACCCTAAATGGAAAATGAGCCACAAGTAATAAATAAGAAAATAAATAGTTTGCTTCTAAGTTGCAACGAACTCAATCCCCCAATTTCCGATTAGATAGTGATGGACTTTAAAGCCTCTCAGCAATGAACTCAAACACCATTGCCCAAAACCAAAAGATCATCACAGTCCATTGTATGGCTTAGGCTTAGGTTCAATGCCAATCCCCTCTCCCCCAAACACACGTGCAAGCAAAAATCACTATAAACCGTCATTAAGGCCTTTTGCATACCTTGGCTGTGGAATTAACACACATTTGGATCCGATTTTTTCTGAGAAAATAATCGCTGTGTTATCAAAAGTTCTTTACGAACGCTGGCAAAAAACAGATTATTTTTCCAAAATAAGCGGTGCCAAACACCTACAATTCCCTCCCCCCCCCCCCCCCCCAACTTTCTATTACCATAAACAAAAGAGAGAGATGAGAGAGCATCCAGTCCAACCATAACAAACCTCAACCCACTAGACAGTGATTGAATTTGAAGCCAACCAACTTAAATACCAGAATCCAAAACCAACTTATCATGTATTTCTGACTTTCTTTATAATGCCTTTAAGGCGGATCTAGGTTGGTGTTTCCTTTCCTAGGTTGGTTAATATATTTCATTCACAAAAAAAAAACACAAAAAATAATAAAAAAAATAGCCTAGTGGTGAACCAATGGATCTGCTTATGCGGAGACAAGTAATACAAAAAAAAAAAATAATAAATACTTTGCTTCTAATTTATGATAAATACAACAAAATCAATCCCCCCATTTCCCATTACATAGTGATGGACTTTAAAGCCTCTCGGCAACGAACTCAAACACCACAGCCCAAAACCTGATCACCACAGTCGATGGTAAGGCTTAGGTTCAATCTCCTATCCCCCCTGCCCCAAACATACACGCAAGCATAAAAATCACCTTAAACCATCATCAAGGCCTTTAGCATGCCTTGGCCTTGGAATTACACACATGTTTGGTTCCAATTTTTTCCGAAAAATAATTGCTTTTTTATCAAAAGTTCTTTATGGAAGCTAACATAAGGAGATCATTTTTTCCAAAATAACCGGAACCAAACAGGTACATTCCCTCCCCCTTAACTTCCAGTATGTTTGGAAACACGTTCCAAAGACTCCAAAAGTATGTTCAACCCAAAAGATATGAAGGGGTTCCTTCCACCAACTTACACACAGCACCCCACTAACGGATTTTCAAACATACGCTTTCTATTACCAAAAACAAAGAGAGAGAGATAAGAGATCATCCCGTCCATCCATAACAAACCTCAACCCCACTAAACAGTGATTGAGTTCGAAGCCTCTTGGTCACCAACTTAAAAACCACACTCCGAAAACAAAATCGTAATAAAATAGCCTAGGCATAAACCAATGAATCCGCTTACAAGGTGAAACCTAATTTGCAAACAGGCCACAAGTAAGCAGTAATAAACAAAAAAATAAACAGTTCGCTTCTAATTCATTAGCATGATAAATGCAATTTACATTCGTCTCCCTTCCCCAATTCCATTTCCTTCCAGCGAGAACGCGATTCCATTCGCCACGAGACCAAACGCGCTTTCCCTCCAGCCACTAAATTCCAATATTTAATTTTCATTCATCACAGTAAACTCGTCAACAGCACAAACGCAATTTCCGAATTTCAAGATCATAAACCATTAAAGCCGGTTTCGGCATTTAGCAATGGCTAAACCTAAAACTAAAACCCTACCTGGATTAGGGACTCGAGCTTGTGGTGGAGATTGCGCTTCTTGTCGTTGGCTTGGTGGAGTGCGGAAGAGAGACTGGCCAACCTGGCGAGATCGTGCTGGAAGTCGTCCCAGTGAATGAGTTTCACATGATCGGGATCAGTTGTGGTCGTCTGCAATGAGACAATCTTCTGGCTTGGTTCCATCGCGGATCGAACTCACCATCGTCCTCTAGTCGAGTGAGTGATCAGCGTCTCAAGCTCATCGACCCCCTCTTCTCTTCTGATTTTCTCCGGAAAATGACGGGAGAGAAGGAAATTCGCCTCTTGGTCTTACTCTTCCAGAAGATAATGGATGTTGCGAAAGTTAGGTTTTTTTGGATTATTAGGCCGCGAAATAGTGGACACGTGGAAAACGTGCACGGTGCTTTGCCTTTGTACGTTTGCTGCTTGCTCCCCCATAGTCGCCTATTTGATTTTTGGCTTAATTTTAGGCTCTAAACATTTTTAAAATTATGTTATGGGTATTAGAGCATTGGTTAGCAAGTAAAAGTCCTTTTCTTTTTAAGTTTTAGTCCCTATCGTCTATTTATGCAGTTAAATAATGACGTGACATTATTATTATTATTATTATTATAAAAAAAATCAAAAAAATGTCTCACAAATAGTGTTTAATAAGAAAAATCATTTTTTAACAACTTTTAACTGCCAAAAATTGTTTCAAAATAGTTTTCAAACTCGTTGGATAGACATAACTACCTTTTCCTCCCCCCTCCCAAAATATCACCATTGCACACTGCAACATACATCATTCAATTCCAACAATTATGCCAATTTTTCTTCTTATTGCCTACAACAATTACAACGATTGTTCAATTGCAACAATTTTTTATTCCTAATTTTTAGGTTGGGTTAGGGTTGTTCCCAACAAATAACACTAAGTGTGATTAGGGTTCTTACATATTCTTCATAGTAAGTTTTATCAAAATCTATAAATGGTTGAATTATTGGAATTGGAAACCCTAGAAGCAAAAGTGCATAGAGAGTGTCAAAAAAGGGAACGTCATATCTCATATGAGAAAACCATTTATTTGCGGGCGAGGGTGCCAAGGAGGTTGGCCTGTTGGAGCTCGAGTCTCGTTGAGCTGCTACTCACGATCCATCTCAACGATGAAAGGGACGACTAGAATAAGAAAGGTAGTGCCATTGATCCACACGGCCTTGCCGGTGCTGTAGAAGAGCTTCTTCGCCACAAAGGTTATGTTGTCGATGGCTTCCTTGTCACGAGAAATGATGGAGGAGCACGAGATCTTGGCGAGGACAAAGCTTGAATTGTTAGGTCTATTTAGGAATGGATTTTCTACAGTCATGGGAAGGGAATAGATTCTACATAATCGCGCATTCATGAACTCGAATAGTTGAAAATCGAACGATTTATATTTTAAAAAAAATATGTTTTAAGTTGAATTTATGGAGAAGATATATAAATCGTGCAATCTTTATCTCCATCGATTACAAATGATTAAAAAAAACAAATGAAAAAAATTTAAGCACTAAGATCTCTCAAACCTTTTTTTAAGTAAATTGTGATAAAATGAGATATCATTTTCACATTTTACCTTTTTTCGAAAGAGATTAATATTAAAATACGACATTTAGTAATTCACGTGACATGTAACACTGTGGTTTTTCGTAATGTATGATAAGTGCTTGATAAATACCGCAAGAGGAAATTAAATTTAAAGTCATGATAATTATAAAAGAATTATTAAATAGATTGTTTTGTTATGTGCTATAGTGTTGTTGATAATTTTTGTAACACCCTAAAAATTTCAATTCAATAAGTATATACTTGTGTGATTTAATTATGATTTAATTGGGATTTATTTGTTCTAAATAAGAAAAATATACGTTTTGAGTAATTAAATATAATTAGTGATTAATTAAGTTGTGTCTTAAAAAAAATAATTTAAATAGGAGTGAATTAAAATTCCATTTGCATGATTGTTAGTGACCCAGATGACCAAAATTGCACATAAACCCTAACCCTAACCCTAAGGCCATGAGAGAGGAGACAATTTTTTTTTTACTTTTGCTTTTTTGCTTTAACTTTCCTCTCTCCTCCATTTTGTGTTCATTTTTTTCCTTCTCCACTAAGTTTCCTTCTTTCTCTCCATCTTCTCTCTAGAAACACAACTTCTCTCTAGATTTTCATGACCAAGATCAAATCATCTTCCTTTGAAATTCTAGTATGTTAGAGAGGAACTCAAGAGATTCATAACAAACCGATTGAAATTTTATTTCATTGAGGTATGAAGGGGTTTCTATCTTCCCTAAGCTATTTTTGATTGTTCAAAATTATTTTCGTGCATGATTTTTGTGATGTAAAGACATTTTCTGAAGTTTTAATGCCTCCGGATGTCATGGTAATTTTTTCGGACTTTTTCTGAGTACCGAAACTATTTTTACGGAAATTATTTTCAAACACCATAGAAACTGTGAACGTGTATGTTTTGAATTTTATAAAAATTTTGGGAGGAATTTTTGGAAAAATGGAACTATAACTTAGATTTATATGTTATGAGGGTCATCCCTGAATTTTTGTAAGGTCAGAAAAGCCTGGAAACTATTTTTAGTGATTTAATTTTGGAAAAACCGAAAAGCTGGACAACAAAGAAATTAAATGTAGAGAATTACTTTTTTGTGATAATTTGGTCTTGAGAAAATTCATTAATAATTATTTCACTATTTTTAATATCCATGGATTTTCTCAGAATTTTTTAAGTAATTTTTGTAATTATTTACATTTTCTTATTGAAAACTCTGTTCTGGAGCAATAATGATTTGGAAATTCAAAAAGGGTATTTTTGGTGGGTTGTTGATACTGAGGAAATTATATGTGATGGTCCACATGTTTTATATATTCTCTGTAAAAATTCACATAAAACGAATTTGATATTCTATTTTCTAAAAATATGGAACTGTGTTTTACAGAGCATGTCCAGCCACTATTTTTAATTCAAAAATAATATTTGTGGGTTGAATTTTTGTGAGATAAATTTATATGATAAAATATGTATGATTTATAGTTTCTAAGTAAAATATCATGAAATTTCAAGTTGATATGATGTATCAAATAATTTTTGGTCTGTGTGTACAGCTCTATGTGTCCACATGAAATTTAATTGTATTAATTGTGTATTTGGTTTTAATGCCTTTAATTGTACTTGTTAAGGAATAATTTCACCTAAAAAGGGAAGTTTCCATAGAAATATGAATGCAATGATTTGTGATGGATTGAGTTTGAGTTATTGGATTATTGGTTATTAATGATTGTTCTATTATTAACTGTGAATTGGAGACCGGGAGGAATGTGATCATCGGGCAAAGAGTGCTGGAATTTGTTTGTGCATGTGAATTGCTTGTGATGGTTTGTTGATTGTGGGAACGAGAATCTTTCATTCTTGTGTGGGAGCAAATGAATTTGTGAATACTAGAAGGTCATTATAGTAATCAACAATATTCACTATGAGCAATAGTGAATCAACTATAATTAAGAGTGTGAACTTAATAACATTATGGATTAGTAATTAGGAATTACCTATGCACATGGAGGACGCCGGATGTTTGGACTTAGAAAGGAATTTAGGACATTTGCATGGACCTTGAACTCAATGAGTTAAGCAAGCATAAAATTTGAGAGTGAGTAAGGACTCAATAAAACGTAATAAGATGGTAAAGATCATGGATTGGGTCATGATTGGGTGAAGTGCAATACGCACATGTGTTTGAGATTTTGAAAATTGTTGATTGTCCTAATCGTGGTGAGAAACGAAAGAAGGAGTATAACCTCTATCGTTAAGTCGTGTAAGACGGTTGAAATGGATTTGTTTGCGGACAAAGGCGACACGTGGATTGTAGATGATGTACTTGCACGGTCAAATACCAAATGGACAAATGTTGAAGAGGTTGTGTGGGGGCTTCATCTGTGGTGAGCGATGCGCTCGTGAGGAATGGGGTCGAAATGCGTAACCACTATGGTAGTGGGGAGTTGGATCTCCGTATGGTATGTCTGGGACATACGTTGTTAAAGACCACCATTTGATACCTTTGGCAGAGAAGCCACACAAACCTATAAAAGATGAACTCCGAGGGGAGTGAGTGGTTGAGGAGTCAGTCCTCAGAGATTGGATGGCCTCACAGAGTGGTACCTGAGGTATGCTCGTTGACTTGATGTTTCTTGGGGATCTGGCGCCGAGTTTGTGGTCGCGTGTTCCACAGTGCCGACTTGGCAATCCCGACAAATGCGAGGCATAACCGTGTTGGTGAGAGCCCTACCACTGTACTGTGGTGAAAGGTGTACTCCCAACAAGTCATCCAACTTAAATTGTGTAAGTCCACTGAGTTCTAGGAGATCCAGTGGCAGCAGGCCCGAGATATGATGAGTTAAAGACTAGTCTGAAATGTGTTTAGGGTTACGAGTGAGACCCGTGAGAGTACCACATCGAGGTGGTTGATGTTGTGTGCTTGTGACTGTTTGTGACCGGACGGTCGTTTGATTGTTGGTTTAGAGGAGGAAAGAGACTCACTCCATACGCCTTTATTTTTCAGATTTAGACGAATAATCTTGTGCAAACAACGAAGATGGAATGAAAGGTTACGACAAGCACTATGAACACGAGTGGATGTTTTAAGAGAAAGAAGAGGATCTTTCTAGGATGCTACAAGGGTTTATTGGGTATTTTGAAAATTTCTTTGAGTCACTGCTCTGAGTCTCAGTCTTTTCTTGTATAAAAAAAGGGTAGACTAGATTTTAATATTATGATGTACAACTTTTTATACGTGGCTCAAATGTATAATGTGTTATATTCCAAGATTTTAAATGCATAAGTATATTATGTGTAATAGAATAGTATAATGATGGATCTGAGGACGTTCTTAATTAAAGAAGATTTTTGTTATGTTTCATGGTTTGCAACGAAGTTAATGTCTTATAAAATGAGTCTGATTTATTAAGATCGATATTTCATTAAAAGGAATTTTTATATATTAATAAGTTATTGTGGATGATTGTTGTTTGGAGTTTTAAGTAACAACCTTTTTAAAGGAAAAACAAATTTTCCCGTATTTTAAAGGTTATTTTCAATAATTGGATATCAAATCACTTCTCAGATTTCTTAATTAATAAGAAAATATTTAATACTAAAAATGGGTGTTACAATTTTCATGTATGGTTGGGCTTAGAGAGTAAGGTTGTTGTTGGGACTTTTACTTGAATTCCTTGAGTTATAGGAAAGAAAAAAGAAAAAAATATAAGAGAAGGGGGTGTTCTTAGAGGAAACATAGGTGTTATTAGCAAAATTTCAAGTAATCTCAAAGGTTTAAACGTGCTCCCTCCCTTATCTCGTTCATTCTCTTTTCTTACTTCCTAAGCTTCTCCTTCTCCTCCTCACAAGAGCTTGAGTTTTGTGGGAATTCAAAGAAAGCTTTGATTTTTGGTGTTCCTAGAGCTTCCTTAACTAATTCCTAGTGGGTAAGCAACACTTCTCTTCTCCTTTGGTTTCTTGAAGTTCATCTTCTTTCCTCTCAAAGAGTTCTCAAATGGGTTTTGGTTAGAATTTTGATGGATGGGAGAAATCTTGATTAAAGCCTACTTTGATCTTAGTTTAGGTTCCTTTTAGTTGATTTCATGGCAAAAGTTGAGTAGAGATCATTCTTGGATTACCAAGTCTCCTCCATAGCTTCTTCTTCAAGGTTTTGGGTCAATTTTAGGTAAGGGAAGCTTTAAATTGTTTGAATGATTTGGTGGTGTTTTACGTTTGGATTGATGATGTAATTGATGTTTGTTGATGTTTATGAGCTTGGGTGAGTCTTTGCATAAAGTTAGGATGAGTGGGTGTGTCATTGATGGCCATGAATCTCGTAGGTTGTAACCAGTTTCGCTTAGGCCCAGCACGAATTTTGGTGTTGCTGGGCGAGAGGAAGTCAGAATGGAACTTTCAGTTCCAAGGACTTTCTGGTTCAGCAGGACAGAGCTTGCGTTGTTTGGCATGAGAGGGTCAGAATGTGTATTTAGCTCCAAGGGGGCTCTGGCCCAGCACGAAAGCTTGTGCGGTCGGGCCAGAAAGTGTTAGAATGGGTATTTAGCTCCAGGGGGGCTCTGGCTCAGCACGAGAGCTTGCGCGGGCGAGCAGGGGTGCTCTGGCTCAGCACGAGAGCTTGCGCGGTCGGGCATGGGGGCTCTAGCTCAGCACAAGAGTTTGTGCGGCTGAGCTAGAATTTGGTTAATTGAAATTCTTTTTAAACTTTTCCCCTTTTCATTTATTTAATTTTAAATGTTTATATAAATGTAGTATGTTTAATTATAAGATTATTATGTTGTTCTTGAGGTTTTTATATTATGGTAAGGTAGTTGCACTATTGTTGTAATAATTATGTTTTGATGAGGTGGATGTATTATTATTGGGATGTATATGAATTGTTGATGGATGAATGATATGTTGAATTATAAATGATTATGTTAAGTTGAGGTATTTATATGTACATGAAGAAATAAATTACTATTTGTTGAATGTGGTGAAAGAGATTATGATGTTTTGAGAAATTGAAATGGAATACGGTGGGTGCATAGTTGATGCACCGAAATATTCCAAATGTTGTATTTACATAGTTGGTGCGTAGGTGTGCACAGTTGGTGCACAGACATGTGGATAGGCATGTAAGTTGAGGGTGCTAGGTAGGCTCTCAACCTAGTGCTAGGGGTTTTCGTGGTGGCTAACGGTGGGCCTATAGAATAGACGAGTGGGCGAATCCCTATAGATGTAAGGTTTTGCAAACCTACAGAGGTAAGCCACTATAACACTTGTCTATTTTTGATAAAACCACACTTTTCTCGTAGGGTCAACTCAAGGGACTCCCTGAATGGTCAAAATGTACAGACTATGGTAGGGGACGAGGCCTATGAGGGACCACTCATATGATGTTTAAACTCCATGGAGTATAGTCATTCTTGTTACCTAAGGTTGTCTAGTGGTTTATGTTGTACATCACCTTGTGATGATGGTTGTCGGTGGTTGTATTATGTTGAGATTGTGACTTTTGTTGATTAGATGTAATCCATGAGATTTGATTATTCATGTTAATAATTGGTGATATAATTATGTTGTATGAACTATTTGAGATGGTTGAGCCATGATGGTGTTGTTTATTGGTGTTTATTGCTGAACTAAGTTTTGTATAACATTTTTAGTTATTGTGCTTAGTTTTGTTTGGTAAGCTTACCCTTGTAATGTTTGCATGTGTCGTTCATGCCTATGATGATCTCGGACATTGTGTTCGGGGGAGTAGATGGCTTTCTAGGTTAACTCCTCTTGGAGGCGTGGTAGATGGAGTGAGCATGAGATTGAAGCTGTGTTCTCTCTTTTCTTTGTTTGGTCTTATGTATAGAATGGAATAGTTTAGGAGTATTGTGTATTTATTATGTGAAAAGAGGCATGTACACATAGTTTTATTTAGTTAAGCTTTGTATAAGAGATGTTTATATTTTGAGTTTTGAATTTTATCTGTTGTCTTTGGGAATCGTGGAAAAATTCTCTAGTATTTTAATATATAAATTAATTAGAGAGTTTTTAAAATTTAAAACAAAAAAATCTTTAGTTATTAGATATGTAATGAAGGAGGGTCGTTACATGGCAAGCTACATGACTATCAATATAAATGTCACATAATCACTTAACGATTCAAGTTAATATAAAGAGACTAAAAAAGTAAACGGAAAATTTATCAAAAACTATGATCAATATAATTCAAGTTAATCGGTAAATTTGTGTCTTGTAGGAAACACATCTACAAATAGCATTTTTTTTTTGGCTAAATTACACTTTTAACATAATGACAATTAAAAATGTCACAAACAATACTTCCTTTTTTGGATGTGTTTTCATTGTGTAATTAACATAGTGATAGTTTTTTTTAGAGGAGTGATGATTTTTAATTGTCACTATAATATTTAAAAGATATAAAAAAATAAAAGGAAAAATTAGCATAGTATGTGCGCATGCTTTAGAACTTGTCCAATTTTGCTCCAAGATATAAAACTTATTTCCTCAAATTGATTGAGCAAAGTGTGTGAGCAATGAAGTGTCATATTAGCATGTTCCACTAACAAGTCGTTGGTCCGGATGAAAACTGGACTCAAATCTCTTAAGCAAGGTATGAAAATTGGACTCAAATCCCTTAAGCAAGGTATTGAGTGAAAGTATTGTGGATGAAAAAAATGTAGTTGGGAAGAGAGACCCCCACTAAAGGTGGTTGGATAAGTTTCTGGTAGAGATTAATCATTTACAAAATTGGTGGATACTTCATACAAATAACATAGTTATCCAAAAAATATTAGCATGTTTCCATTAAACATTGAAGTGAAGTTAACGAATTAACCACAATTATACAATTTAAAAGGTGGGATCAGATTCATGAAAAAAAATGAAAGAACCAAATTTACGAAATAAAGATGGAAAGAGAATCATAACCATAATCAAGGAAAATATTAAATATTTATTCTCTTTATATAAATTAGAATAACTATTTAAATAAGAGTTTTTTTAGGAGCTATTATATGATAAAAGCATTTTTTTTAAAGTATATTTTTTAACGAGAACCTTTATAGATTTCTTTTAACTTCTTATATATCTATTTACTCTCAATAAAACATGGTTTGTTCTCATAATAAAAGAAGGTCTTGATTTCCTTACGTGTCACTCTCTCACAAATTTGGTTTCCTGCTTAAACAAAAATACCCTTTTCTATTTTTTTGTCAGAGACAGCTTCTTTCTTGGCTTCTCTCTTTTGTTTAGTAATTAGTAATGTTTAATTTTTTATTATTATTATATTGGTGCTGTGAAGGGGTGCTGTCACACGGCGCAAGGCTCCATACTCTGCTCTCTGCTGTAGTGTCAAAATCAAGTTGTGAACACTTTTTCCCAAACTTTCTTTTTCTAGTTTCCTTCATCCCCTCAAGTAGTAGACACTTCTTCCTAACTTGTTCTTCCCGATTTCTCTCTTCTCCTTCTTTACCATTTGAATCTCTTCTTGGTTCCCGAAACATTCTAAAGTGTGCAGTGGGTAAGTTTGGTTTGACCTCCTTTGTTATTTTCATTTTCATCTTCCGTCAGTAAGTTTAGGTTTACCTACTTTGTTATTTTCATTTTCATCATTGACATTATATATTAATTTGCTTTTTGATTTCTTCATTTCAAGAAGCGTGTCGTGTTGTAAGGTATTTAGCTTGCCCCAAAATTTTGTGACTTTTGGTGTCATTATACATTTTCATTTCCACCTTTTACACTATTTTTGCTTTTTTCATTTCAGTAACCATTGTTTTTATTCTTCCTTTCAAGAATCACAATCGCCTGTTGTCAGTACGTTTTTTGTATTTGCTATTTTTTGTATTTTGCGTTTCAGTTTTACCCATACACTATGTGTAGCTAATATTACAATCTTTTTCTTGATTTTCCATTTCCATCTTTGTAAAGTATGAATGTGGTCTTTTTGAATAGGGTTGGTTAAAAATATTTGGTCGGTCTGCTTCATAGCTATGGTTAAAATTTGTTGTGTCGGTCATTCTTTTATTATAAGGAAATAGATAGATAGAATAGATAGATTTACAGGATAAAAGAAAAAGAGCAAGCCGAGTTAATATAAATCTTAACAAATAACAGATAACAAACCTTTGATTAAATCTTTTTCTTTATAGTCAAAACTAAGCAAACTAAGGTACAGAGCACATAGTCAAAACTAAGCAAACTTAGGTACAGCACATATTTTTTAAACCTTTGTTCATGTTTTAAAATAGTATGTACACATTTTGAGTTCTGCTTGCTAGCTATGGTGTTGTTATATATAAAATAGTATGTATGCTGAAATTTATTGTACTGAAACTGAAAAAATTGGCATTTGGCAGCCCTCTGGGGTGTTTGTGTTTCTCAATCCACCTACTTTTGGGATAGATTCTTTGCTCTGATTATGCACATTCAACACACACTTTATGGCCTTTTACTCTTATCTTTACCATTACCATAAATTTTTTAAAGAAAATATTGATTGTGGTCATTAGTATTTATTAATGTTTTGGCCTTATCTATATTACACATAGTCATATGTAAGATAAGATTTGAAAATAAAATTTGTAAGGAAATGCATATCAAGCGATGGATGAATGTGCATCTTGACATTCTGTTTAATTTAGTGACCTTAGCACATTTAAGAGTTCCTGTTTGGGGGCATTTAATCTATTATGTGATCTGGCAAATTGTTTTCATTAAATCTTTTTCTTTATAGTCAAAACTAAGCAAACTGAGGTACATAGCACATAGTCAAAACTGAGCAAACTGAGGTACAGAGCACAGATTTTTTAAACCTTTGTTGATGTTTTAGAATAGTATGTACACAAATATTTGTGAGTTATGCTTGCTATGTAGGACAACAATTAAACATTTAAGCCTAAAAACCAATGAGAAACCAATGATACAAACCAATGAGAAACCAGAAAGAACTTATTCATGTCTGTAGGACAACAATTAAACATTTATGCCTGAAAAACAAATATCAATTGAATAAACTACCCTCCTTAAATAACGAAATCATTCTCAAATTAAAATTAAACAGTAATTTTAATTTTTGCATAATGATTTTAATAGTATACTATTCTTCTCAACCTTATAATTATTTTCAGGTCTTTTTCTTATAAAACAAAATTTATATTAACTTTTAGATACTTAAAAAAAATTCAATCAATAAAAAAAAGATACTTTAAAATAATGTTTTTATAAAATTCATTTTCAAAATTCTTTTTTACGCTTTGTTTTGACAATTTTTTTAATCATAATTATAACTTATTACATTATTAGATAATGGCACGATAAAAAATACATCTCCTCAATTTATATTTGTCATGCCACCATAGTATATTACAACCTTAGAAGATAGAAGTCACTAATTGCAGCTGTCAAAAAAAAAAAGTCACCAATTGGGTTCTACGTATTATCCAAACTGAGTAGTTGTGGACCCACCCAAACTAAGTAAAGCTTGTTATATTGATAATACATCTCATTGTTTGAGGTTTCTTTGGCAATTGACCTTTAAAAAATAATAAAAATCCTTCTGTCATTTCAGTAAAATAGTTTAATATATTAGTGCCTTAAAAACTAAGTGAAGCTTATTATATTGATATTACTTTTCCTTTTCAATCCCGCCAAACCATATTGTGATTTTTGCCTCCATCAATGCACGTTCAATGCCGTGAGCTCTGCTCTGTGCCCTGCTCTCCATAAGCTTAATATACGTCAGGTATGTACATTTCAATCTCTTGAACTCACAGTACCATAGTTCTTTTAGTCTCTTTAACCTCTCGAAGTTCACTGTACTACATTTCTTACATTGACTTGCATAAAATAGCATGTGCTCACAATCTTCAAGCATGTTTACTTCTTTGTTTACGTCAATAGCTTACCCACTATTCATAATTTTCATCTGGATACATGTTGAATTAATTAAAAAAAATGATGCTTTTGTCCTTAATTTTTGAACTATTTTGTTTTTCTTTTTTACAATATCTTACATTTAAATTTTATGCAGTACATTATTCAATCACTTGGAGTTAGCTATGCCCCAACAATGTTAGCACAGTTGCCACTTATTCAATGAATGCCTAATACCAGTCCAATGGATAACAACATATGAACTGTGAGTTCAATCACAATTGTTTCATTACTACTACCAGTCCAATGGGTCATCTGCATTTAGTGATTTATTTTCAGTTGCTATTTTGTTTTTCTTTTTTAAAATATCTTACATTTAAATTTTATGCAGTAGTATATTCAATCAGCTGGAGTTTACTATGCCACAGTTGTTAACACCGTTGCTGCTTATTCAATGAATGTCTAATATCAGTCCAATAGGTAGCAGGATATGAACTGTGAGTTCGATTAGACCTATTTCATTACTACTACCAGTCCATATGTTCTGTTATCATTCGCAGACAATGAAAAATGCAAAATTTTGACATGCTTATTGAAGGTAATATAATCAAATGCAACAGAGGAACATAGACAAAAGCCCATTCTCCTGGTCTCAATCTGGCTTAGTGGTATTATGTGATTATGCATTCATGTAATAAGTTTATTTCAATGGTTTGACTAATTATTATGCTGCATCCAGTACTAGATATGAACATTACATTAATATTAACACCATTATTTTACATTTAAATTTTATGCAGTAGTTTAGTCAATTAGCTGGAGTTTGCTGTGCCCCTAACAATGTTAACACAGTTGCCACTTATTCAATGAATGCCTAATACCAGTGCAATAGGTAACAGGATATGAACTTTGAGTTCGATCAGTCCTGTTTCATTACTACTACAAGTTTAATGGCTCATTTGCATTTACTAATTTCTTTTTAGTTAATTTAACAATTTATTCATGTGTTCTGTTATTATTTGCAGACAATGATAAATGCAAAACATTGACAAAAGCAATGATAAATGATAATAGAGAAACATAGACAAAAGCCCATTCTCTTGGTCTCAATCTGGGTTAGTGGTATTTTATGATTATGCATCCATGTAGTCAAATTGTTTTCTAAAAAACTAATGTTTCCAAGGCATTAAATGGTTTAACTAATTAATATTAACACCATTTGTATCTTGGTTAGTGCTGGTGGTTTCTAATCTTCTCAACTTTTTATTTTGGGTTTGGTCAATGTGAATTGTTTTTAAAACAATCTTTAATTATTGCATATTTGATTCATAAAGAAGTTGACAATGTCGTATCTTAACTTTGTCTTTGGGAGATACATTTGGTCAGTGCTGGTGGTTTCTAATCTTCTCAGCTTTTTATTTTGGATTTAATTCTTGCAGATTTGGTGACACCAATTTTTGATTTAACACCAATTTAAAGCCAGCCAAATTCCTTTTGGAAGCCACCTCTAGCTTCTACAGCTACTTAACATGCATTTAACTTACAAAATATGTATTATTTTTTTATTGATACAGACTTCTTTGTTTAAATTCTATAGACAAATGGAGAAACAACAACAAAGCAAACAAAATGCAACACTTAAAACGTAAATTAGTGTTACGTGAAAAGAGTGTTAAAAGAGCTGGGATCTCAAATGAAAATGACAAACTGCCAGATCAAAACAAGCATGGTATTGTTCAACCTTGCTACGTGTCAATCTTATTTATGATGAATTATTTTTGTTTTCACATTATTTAATTTCACAACATCTGTAATTATTTTATTCAACAGTTAACAATAAAGCTATTTACATCAACATGGAGAATTCTAATTCAAATAGTTATACTCAGCCAAGTAATAGTCAATTGCAAACCGATAGGACAAGGACAATTAATGATTCCAACTCCTTGTGTCTTAATCTCATGAGTAAATTTGGTGACACAAGTTTCATGACTAATATGGATACTGGAGATGTTAGACATGCTTCTAATAACCAGACAAATCCAGCTGCCAAACAAAATATGTCCACTTCAATGATGAGACGATCATTGCCACCAGGTACACATGTTATTAGACAAAGTCAATTTGTATCACCAGAGGTGTCAGAAGTTCATTATACCACATCCCTTGACGAAGTTGAAGGTAACTATTTATTATTTAAAGTACATATACATCAAATATTTTATAGTTTAATTATGTCAATTTCTATGCTTAATGTCAGATGAACAGTCAAATTCAGATGAAGATGATATTTATCATTATCAAGATGACAATTGTGACAATATGTTTACTCCTAATACAGGTATTCTCCATAATATAATTATTTCTTTATATGCTACCAATAAAGTGTGCTTATCAATTGTTGTTATTTTCTTAAGATACATTGACATTGGAGATCTTGTCTTTGTATGTCAATACTGTGGAGCTTATATGTGGTATCAAGAAAGAACTAAAAAAAAATACAAACTCTTCAAATCCAAAGTTTTTTCTTTGTTGTGGTGTTGGAAATATTCAACTTCCACTTTTGAACAATCCATCTAATGTTCTTCAGCATCTCCTTTTTGATCAAGATTCAAGTGATAGCAACAATTTCCAAAAGCATATCCGCTCTTTTAACATGATGTTTGCCTTCACTTCACCAGGAGCAAATTTGGATAGATCATTTAATAATGGGAGAGGACCACCTTCTTTTAGAATACAAGGTCAATCGTGTCATATTATTGGTAGTTTATTGCCTATGCCTGGCCATATTCCAAAGTTTGCTCAACTTTATATTTATGATACAGAAAATGAGATTCAAAATAGACTTGCAGGCCTAAGGTGAGTAATTCTTCATCATGGTTAACATTCTAATAATTATTTACGACACAAATGTAGCTATTATCACTACAAATATTTTTATATCAGTAATAAGTTTATATATCTTTGTATGCAGATTTGAAAGCCATCTTGATCCACAAGTTGTCATTAAATTAAAGACCATGCTTGATGAGTACAATGTTTTTGCTAAATCCTTTAGAATGGCTAAGGAGAGGTTTGATGCTACAAATACACAAGATATGAGATTAAAGGTAATTTCTGATAGGGCCACTGATGGTAGAATATATAACTTACCTAATGTTTTTGAAGTGGCTGCTCTAATTATTAGTGATGTTGATACTCAATTGAATAGAGATATAATACTTGAGACACAAAGTGATCAACTACAGAGAATCAATGAGTTGCAAGCTATTTGGGATTGCAATATCCACTTTTGTTTCCTTACGGTGAAGATGGATACAAACATGATGTGCAACAGAGACATGTAATTTAGTCTCAAGAAAAAAAAGAAACAGAGTTACCATTAGAGAGTTCTTTTGTTTTAGACTACAATCTAGAAAAGATGAAGCATAAACATTGTTAAGATCAAGAAGACTTTTTCAGCAGTTTGTAGTTGATGGTTACACAATGATGGAGTCTGAAAGATTGTTTTATATCAAAACTCATCAAAAGCAATTACGAGTGGATAAATATATCAGCTTGCACAGTTCTCATGATCTGAATCAATCTCAGCCATCAAATCTAGGAAAATGTATTGTCTTGCCTTCTACTTTTGTTGGAGGACGTAGATACATGGATCAATTGTACTTTGATGGGATGGCAATCTATGGTTATGTTGGATTTCCAAATTTATTTCTAACTTTTACATGTAACCCAAAATGGCCCGAAATATAGAGGTTGTTAAGGCCAATGAATCTGCTTTCACAAGATCGTTCTGATATAATATCAAGAATTTTCAAAATAAAGCTTGATCAGCTCCTAACAGACTTGAAGAAGAATGAAATCTTTGGGAAAATTCTTGCATGTAAGTTAACTCTATTATTATTTTCTATTATTATTTTATTTTCAACTATCATAGAACCTATTATTTCATACTCCATATATGTATTAACTTTCAATTTCTCTATACAGATATATACACAATTGAGTTTCAAAAAAGAGGTTTGCCTCATGCACACATTCTTTTATTCTTACATCCTTCAAGAAAGTATCCAACTCCTGAAGATATTGACAAAATTATTTCAGCAGAGATACCAGATGAAAAGAAGGATGCAAAGTTATATGAGTGTGTCAAAAATCACATGATCCATGGTCCTTGTGGCTTAGCTAACAAGGCATCACCATGCATGAAAGATGACAAATGTTCTAGGTTTTATCCTAAAAAATTTTAGCCCTCAACTATTGTGGATCAGGATGGTTATCCTTTATATAGAAGAAGAAACAATGGAAATGTCATTGAGAAAAATGGTGTTTTTCTTGACAACCATTATGTTGTCCCATATAATCCAAAGCTTTTGTTGAAATACCAAGCACATCTTAGTGTTGAATGGTGCAATCAATGTACTTTTATCAAGTACTTATTTAAGTATATCAATAAAGGATATGATCGAATAAATAACAGCTGCTATTGTTCCTACACAAACTGAAAATGGATCCCAGATATAGAGCATTGATGAAGTCAAGCAATATCTTGATTGTAGATACATCTCACCATGTGAAGCATGTTGGAGAATTTTTTCTTTCCCAATTCATGGGAGAACACCTGTTGTTGAAAGATTATACTTCCATCTCCCTAATGAGCAATCTGTTCTATTTAATGATTATGAGGACATTGATTCGTTGCTATCTAAGCCAAGTGTAAAGGAATTAATGTTTACAGCATGGTTGCAAGCAAACAAAATATATAGTGAAGGTAAAAATCTCACATATTCTCAATTTGTGACAAAGTTTGTCTACATAGCTAGAAAAAGATGTTGGCAACCAAGGAAGCAAGGTTATACTATTGGGAGACTTAACTGGGTACCTCCAACCACTGGTGAGTTGTTTTACTTAAGAATGATGCTTTCTGTGGCTAAAGGACCATGTAGCTATGAAGAAATCAGAATTGTTGGTGGTATACAATATCCAACTTTTCGAGAAGCTTGCTTTGCAATGGGATTTCCTGATGATGATAGAGAATATATTGAAGCTATTAAGGAGGCCAACAACTGGGGATCAAGTCATTATTTGAGGAAGTTATTTGTCACAATGCTTATTTCTAATAGCATGAATAGTCCTAAGCATGTGTGGGAACAAACATGGCAATGTTTGGTTGATAGTATTTTGCATGAGCAAAGAAGGTTAACCAACATTCATGGTACAACTCCCGTTCTTATCATTTTTAATATTGTTTCCTTCATTCATTGCTAATATTGTTTCCTTTCAAATGAACATACTTGCATGTTAAATATGTGTTTTGAATTTACTGATTTGCAGTTGACTGATCTAGAATTGCAAAACTTAGCACTCTTGCAAATTGAAGATTTTTTGCAATGTAATAGGAAGAGTTTAAAAGATTTTCCATCAATGCCATATCCAAAAGGGATAGTAAGAAGTCAATTGGGAAATAGATTGATCTACGCAGAGTGTGATTATGATATACAGCAGCTGAACATTGATTTTCAAACCTCATTTGCTTCCCTTACAAGTGATGTTATCAATTACAAAAACTAAATCTTATTAGGTAACCAATCATTCTAAAATTGTAATATTGAATTTATTAATATTTCAACTGATTAATATTTTTTTAAACACTTAATTGATGCAGATGAGCAAATGAGTATATTTGAGACAATAATGAAAGTTGTTAATCAACAGCGTGGAGGGATCTTTTTCCTATATGGTTATGGCGGAACTGGAAAAACTTTTATGTGGAAAACATTAACATCTGCATTGCGTTCAAAGGGAGACCTTGTATTAGCTGTGCCATCAAGTGGAATAACATCTTTGTTATTGCCTGGTGGAAGAACTGCACACTCAAAGTTTGCAATCCCTGTTCCTATCTTGCAAAATTCCACTTGCAATATTCATCAAGGTAGTGAACTTGCTGAACTAACAAAGGTGACAAAGCTGATCATTTGGGATGAAGCTCCAATGGCCCATAAATTTTGCTTTGAGGCATTAGTCAAAAGCCTTAGAGACATTATGAGTTTCTCTCATCGTGCAGATTCTCCATTTGGAGGAAAAATAGTTGTCTTCGGTGGTGACTTTAGACAGATTCTCCCAGTTATTTCAAGAGGAATTCGATATGATATTATCAATGCTACAATCAATGCTTCATATCTCTAGGAATATTGTCAAGTTTTGAAACTGACAAAAAATATGCGTCTACAAAGTCATGCAAACAACACAAATGTGGAAGAGCTTAGACAATTCTCTGAATGGCTATTACGTGTGGGGGATGGTAAACTAAGTGAGCCAAATGATGGTTATGCAGAAATTGAAATTCCTAATGAATTTCTAATTACTGATTTTACTGACCCCATAGATGCCATAGTGCAAAGTACCTATCCAAATTTATTGCAGCAATACAACAATGAAGACTTCTTGCAATCTAGAGCTATATTGGCATCAAATATTGACACTGTTGACCAGATCAACGATTATATTTTATCATTGATTCCTGGTGATGAGAGAGAGTATCTAAGCTCAGATTCTGTAGACATGTCAGATGCAGTTGATGGCACACCATTTGAGGCAATTACTCCTGAATTCCCTAACACATTAAAGACATCAGGGCTTCTAAATAATAGAATCAAATTAAAGAGTGGTACTCCAGTCATGTTGTTGAGAAATCTAGACCAATCTGAAGGTCTATGCAATGGCATGAGATTAATAGTCACAAGACTAGCAAATCATGTCATTGAAGCAAATATCATCTCTGGGAAGAATGTTGGAAATGCAATTTACATTCCTCGAATGTCTTTATCTCCTTCCCAATCACCATGGCCTTTTAAACTTGTAAGAAGACAATTTCCTTTGATTGTGTCATATGCTATGACCATTAACAAATCCCAAGGTCAGTCACTGCAATCTATTGGCCTATATCTGCCTAAACCTATTTTTAGTCATGGGCAATTATATGTAGCATTTTCTAGAGTGCAAAGTAAACAAGGATTGAAGATTTTAATACATGACAAACAAGGAAAACCCTTAAATACAACAACCAATGTTGTCTTTAAGGAGGTTTTCCAAAACCTGTGGTCAGTATAAAAAACAATGAATGTTTTGTAAGCTATATTTCACAATATCATGTTAACAATATTGCTTTTTGGAATGTAGACTTTTTGCGCATCAACACTTTTTTGCCTTTTTTTGAGGAAGAACTACAATATTTTGGTAAGTCTTATATATATAGCAATCTTCCTAAATTCAGTTTCATTTCTGTTATATGTTACATTTAAACTTAAAAAATATAGTTTTAATTTATCATGATATCATCTAAAATGCATTCAGGTTCATGACAATGCAGTTTATTTTGACAATAGCTTTAGATAGCCTAATAACAATATCAGACTTCAAGTATGTACGTATTTCTAGATTCCCTTCACATAATATTCTGCATAATTTTTGAAAGTCTGCAACTTCATATGTCAATTCTGTGAATTTTAATCAGGAATCTAAGTTTAAAGCGTTTGCAACTGCTCAAACCATCTGAGGATTTGCATGACAATCTGCTGCCATTGATCAAGCCTGCTGGTAGGTAATCGAAATTAATTTCATTTCAATCACATTGATAAGTTGAATATCACCTGAGTCATTATCTGGCTACACCTTAATGTTACAGAGGATAATAACAACAAGCTTAGGTTTCTTATATTTGTTTTTCCTACAGATTGAACTGTAATGGAGATATCTTATGTGCAACTTCTTCCAAATATCATATTCACTACATCCCTAGACTGGCTTTGATATATATACTAAAGAGCTCTGTAATATCCTGTAAACTTTCCCACATCTTACACCATTTTCTAGCTTGGTTGAACAAAAGAGATTTAACAAGTAGTCTTTCCTTACAAAATCCAAAGCATTAACAAACAGGGCAAATTTTTAGTATAGCAAAACATCTTCAAATGCAGTGGCTCACAATGGCATCAAAGAGGCGATCACAAAATGGGTATCTCCACAATAGCTCACAGTGGCTTACAATGTAGTGGCTCACAATGCAGTGGCAATAAAAGTTAAAAAAAATATGGGTAAGGCAATCCCCTGGCTTGCTTGAATAATCCCATTTTTTCTCATCCCTGACAAGGTAGCATATTTGTTGGCAAATACTTTTAAATTCAAAATGCACATGTTTCTCATCCCTGACAAGGTAACATATCTGTTGGCAAATACTTTCTCCGTAAACACTTTTACCATCATAATTTAGTGATTTACAATAATTAAATATTCGTCTAAAACATTTACAATTACTTTCATTATATTTATTGTTCAAGTTGAAATGTAAAAGATTATATTCTTTGCTGTAAAAAATTGGTTAAAATCTAATGCAATTTTTTAATGTTTGAACCTCTAATGCAGAAAATGGGAGATATATTATTGGTTAGACAATTTGGGAATCTATAATTGATACATATCAATGCTACTGGTACCTCTACTTTATTGACATGGTTGAAGAATTTCGGTGTTTACAATTTCAACATCTGTTACTTTAATTAGGACAAATTTATTTGGCATCAAGCAAAACACATCACATTTTAATCCAGTTTTCAAAACTCAAAGCCACTACTTACATATTTTTTAATGTGATGCATTTTAAATATAAACAGTTTCTGATCACGTATTAGAGGCACAAGTGACAGGATTTCAAAATGATGCGGTCCAAATGGATGACATGATTGGATTCATGGACAAGAAGCTTCTCTTTCATATGCAAAAACTTCTCACAGTACCTCACACTGGCTCAAAATGCAGAAAAATCCCCTGGCTTTCTTGATTAAACCCATTTTTTCTAATGCTTCCAAATTCAAAATGCACATCTTTCTCATCTATGATAAGGTAACATATATGTTGGCAAATACCTTCTCCCCAAACATTTCACCATTAGTAATTTACAATGAATTAAATATTCATCTAATAGATTTACAATTACTTCAATAATATTTATTATAAAAGTTGAAATGTAAATGCTTACATTCTTTGCTAGAAAAGAAAATGGTTAAAATCTAATACATTTTTTTAATGATTGAACTTGTAATGCAGAAAATGGGAGATATATTAATGGTTGGACAATTTGGGAGTCTATAATCGCAAAGATGCTGCTACCTCTACTTTATTCACATGCTTGAAGAATTTTGGAGTATATAATGGTTGCACATGTACCTACTTTTTTGTTCAAACATCTAGGCCTCAACGTGAACCCGTGTCTATATTTGGTTCAAAACTTATACCAAATTTCACTTTTTATTAATTAAAACGTATACTAAAACATGTTCGTCCAAAATTTTAAATATGTGCAAAAAGCGGTTTTCTTACAATTTATTATATTCTTTTAAGAAAGGTTTCAATATCATGCATAAAAATAACATAAAGAATAAATTTTAATAACCTAATTGTCATTGATTTCTTTATCAACAATTATCTTAATAAATTAAATGTGTATTACGTTATTGTTTATAAAACGTGCGAAAGCAGCGAGTTACCCGTACATATGCACGGGTATTGTACTAGTTTCAATTTATCATTTTCATCTTTATTTTTAAATTAAATTTCAATATATTTTTTTAAATTATCAATAATTATTTTTTTTCTTGGGTTAGAGACAATGAGTGTCTCCCAACCCATTAGATCAAATACTAATCCAACTCAGGGTGCATCAATAATTAAAATAATTTTATATCATAATATAAATTCTTTATCATAAATCTAAAATACAATATATCTATTTTATAATAAATTTTAATTATAATATAATTTATATAATTAAAAAATATTTATTATAAATTTTAATTTTATAAAATAATCATATATCCTATCACAGGATAAAATACTGCTAGCAGTTTTGATTAAATTCATAAAAAAGATAAATAATAAATAATTCAAAAGATAAATGGATCTAAAATACTAGTAATTTTTTTAGGATGAATATCGTAGCGGTGATGTTGGCAATTTGGCATCACCGTTTTGTACCCCGAGAAAGCAAGCAGTGAGTCATCGTAGGTGCTGTTTGGTCAAAATATAAATCCGTTTGTTGAAAACTGTTACTGCATTGCATTGCATTTGCTGCATCAATGGCAGGGGTTTCTCTCAAGTGCGGTGACTGCGGTGCTCTGCTGAGAACCGTAGAAGAAGCCCAAGAGCACGCCGAACTCACTTCGCACTCCAACTTCTCCGAATCCACCGAACCCGTTCTCAACCTCGTCTGCACCGTTTGTTCCAAACCATGCCGATCCAAAACCGTTAGTCCCACACTCTCCGATCAACAATTCCCGATTCTCATTTTAGGGTTCAATATCGCAATTAATTATTTTCCTATTTAATATATTATTAATTGAATCTGTTGCTGTTACTGTTGGTTGGATCGCAAACACAGGAGAGTGATTTGCACACGAAAAGAACCGGCCACACCGAGTTCGTTGACAAGACCTCCGAGGCCGTGAAACCGATTAGTTTGGAGGCTCCGAAGGTGGATGCAACTGCTTCGTCGGAAAACCCTTCCGCTGCCGCATCCACTGACCAAAATGAGGGTAATTTTTTTATTTTTAAGCTGAGTTAATTAAGATTTAATATTCCTAATCTAAGATTGTAAAGTTATAAATAATGGTTTAATATACTCACTACGGTCGGCTTAGTGATGGGGTTTTTGCAGTATGCATGAGATCGTAGGTTCGATCCTCGTTGTTGCATAAAAAAAAAAGCTTTAATTACTCATTTGGTCTTTATACCTTTACAATCTTTACGTGTTAGTTCCTACAAATTACTCATTTTAGTTCCTATACATACACTTTTTAACTTGTTTTTGTTCCTATACATACACTTTTCTAACTCGTTTAGTTCATACACACACTTTTTAATCAGTTTTTCTTCCTACAATGGCAGGGACTAAGACGGATTAAAAAGTGTACGTGTCTAAAACGAGTAGTTTTTTAAGTGTAGGGACTAAAACAGAAAGATTGTGCAGATATAGGGATGAGTAATTAAACCTAGAATAAAATTTCATCCTTATTCTTTCAGGTAATGAATGATGGCATCAGATGTTTGGTTTATATAAGCTAGGTGGTTAATGGTGATGTGGTTTTAGTTTGCATGTTTGCCTGATTGTGGATTATGTTGTGAAATGCAGAAATGGTTGTTCCTGAAGTGGACAAAAAGCTGCTCGAGGAACTTGAATCAATGGGATTTTCAACGGCACGGGCAACACGGGCACTTCATTACTCTGGTGAATTTACTTGCAGTCCTATTCTTTTGATATTGACCATAGTTGTGTAGTGTTCTTTATGGGTTCAAGATAGTGATATTCTCTTATTTCTGGATTTTTTTTCTGACTTGTTTTTTGCTGTCTCATGTGAGACGACCGAGGCTTGTGTAGTTTAAGTGGATCAAATGGAGGATAGTCCAAGTAAAAGAAATAGAGGAAGAACCAATTAAGTTTACCTTGCCCTGAAGTGTTTTATTGAAAATATGATTTGCAATAGAGCCTAGTCTAGTGATGTTGATTGATCGAGGAGCTGATCCCACCTAGTGTGATAAGGCTTGCTTTTTACTTTTTCTGTCTGCCTCCGTTATTAATGGCGAAAGGCCAAAATTCTGCCATATTGACACGCCCATGGCAGCGCCAAAGCGGGCCTCCCTTCACAAATTGCTTGTGGCGGTTGGCAAAAAAAAATCTGCCATGGCGGCCATGGTGCCGCCATTTAACAACATTGGTCTGCCTTGAAAATTATTTTCTTTTGGTGGGATAGTTTGTGGAATGGAGATCTGTAGTTATTAATGCATCATGGGACATTTATGGAGTATGTTAGCTGTTTCTTGTATTTCTAAGTAATTACCATTTATTCTAATTGATGCGTTTTGTCACAGGACATTCTTGGACGTTCATGAAATATTTTAGTCACATTTTCAAAAAATTAAGATTGATATTTGTATTCATTATTCATTATTGTATTGCAGAGCATCTATTTTTGCTTTTTTGAAGGAAACTTTATGATATTGTTGGAAACTAGGGTGGGTTAACAGAGAGAAGTGAGAACAATAGCCAGGAAAGGGACTTGTGTATTCAAAGTTTATAATATTTATATATGATAGCAAATTAGATTTAAAACTTATTAGACACAAATCATAGTTTTCTTATTTATGTGTGACAGTCTCTGGATTTAGGATGTAATAAGCAGTCAATTTATAGGGTATTTTCAATACATTAATGTTATTTATATCTGGATATTGATAATTATCGAGACTCTAGATATTAAACTTGGGTTCTCCCTTCTACAGGTAATGCTGGCCTTGAGGCTGCTGTAAATTGGATAGTAGAGCATGAGAATGATCCTGACATAGATCAGATGCCCTTGGTACAATATTTATATTTTTAATATCGCTTATTGTCATTATGTGCTTAACTGCTTATTGTTTCATAAGTAATAAATTTGATGTTGCAAACTTCAACAAAAATAAGACTAGTTCATGTTATGAATAACTGTCAAAATGTCTTCAGTGTAATGAAGTTGCAATCTCTAGTTCCTAACCTGCTAATTAATGATTCACTCAGGTACCTGCCAACACCAAAATTGAGGCTCCTAAACCTTCGCTTACCCCAGAAGAATTGAAGGCCAAACAACAGGAACTAAGGTATAAAACTGAATTCAAATAACTTTCATACTAAAGGATGAAGTTATGAAGCTATCTTAGAGTTTTAATATTGTTATGGAGAAAGGACTGGAGAATAATTTTAGATATGTATTGATTCATTTGATGGAAGTAATGTATGATGATGACCTAGGTTAATCCCTAATCTGCTTTCACCTTTCCTCTAAAGGGCACAGTCGATGCATTTCGTAAGTACCATAGGCCGATTAAGTGAACACCTAATATCAATATGCACTGCACCCTGATTTATAGGTAGTCTTGAAGTTGTTAACTATTAGAGATTAGAAATGTGTCTGCAGATTTCTGTGTCCTCTATCATTGTGTGCAGGTTATAGACATGCCATTAATATACAACAGTATTAATGTTAGCCAAATTCGTGTCAATGTGTTGTGTTCTGGCCTTCTGGACTTTTGCTTGGTTGATATTGTCATATGAAGATTTTTGAAATTATGTAGTTTAACACATGCTTACATGTGTCCAGAACTATGGTTTACATGTGGTTACTTTTAAAGGCAATTTATTTATTTATTTATTATTATTGGTATATCTGTAGTCTGTGTAATCATTGATTTTTTAAACTATAATCTCCAGGGAGAAAGCTCGTAAGAAGAAAGAAGAGGAAGAGAAGAGAATGGAGAGAGAAAGAGAAAAGGTATTTCGCAGATTCATCCATTTGATTCTCACTTATTTCTTGTGACTTTCATTACTGATATACACGTATATTTAAATTTTTTACCATTATGGAATGTATTAGGATGTGCATGTATGTAGACTTTGTTAGAGATATAAAACCAACCATGGGTCCTTGACATGGTATATGACTCTATGACCCATTGGTTCGATACTTGTTGCTTTGCCTCACCTGGTCAAAGGTTGAATTTCAGAGCAAGATAGAGTGAGCTTGTTAGTGACATTGCAAGCCCAAATGACTCTTGTGAGGGGCATGTTAGATATATAAAATCATTTATGAATTATGAGCCTCCACTTAAGAGCTTAAGCTTTTGGAGAGTTGGTCCTCGACACATGATGTAATTTTGCTTCAAAAATCAATAATTTTTTCTTGTCAATTATTGTTTTAATTATATCAAAGTCTATATAGTAAATGAAGTGTTGTTCCTGTCACGTTGGTAAAGTTTAGATTGATTAAAAGTAATGGATTACCTCATCTGTGTATCAGTATATTCTTGAATCGAAGTTCACATTATTAAATATAAAAAAAAAAAAATTCTTGGCTGTTAACAGTATTTTGGAAAGTGTTATTGTTTTCTTGTTTTGTAAATTGTATCCAAGGGGGTTTGAGGGTTTTGGTAGTAGTTTTATGACCCCTTTGTTTTAGATTTTGGAAAAGATAAAATGTGTATATGCACAGAAAATGAGATACTTTTGGAAGATACCCAGCACCAGTTGGGGTTGGTAGAAGTGTAATCCAAACAGGTCCATAGTCTTATTATAGATGTATAAGGCCTGTGATTTTTAAGTTGTAACACAACTATTCAAAGCAGTTTAGTGAATCTAGTTTGCATTCCCCTCAATTTATATTAATCTTTTCCTATTAGCTTTCTTCACATCTCCTTGACTCAGACCAAGAATTTCATCATAACCTAATTAGTGGGTGAATCATTCAAAGTCCAATTTTAACTCATTATTCCCACATTGTCTAATAACTAATTTTCTTTCTCTCTCGCGGTTTTGCCTGTTTGTGTGTCTGTGAAAGTTTGATGAATTCATTGGTTTTGGCACCCAGGTTATGTAGTCAAGGACAATCATTAGAGTTGTATTCTTAGAAGGTTGACCAAGTATTTGATTTTCTCTGATATGGGGAGTCTTTAAGTATCTCCAAAGGTTATTGTGAAATTAAACTATTGGAATTAATTGAACTCAACATAAGAAATAGAAGGGACAATGCTTAAAGCCTATGTAATTTGTTTGAAGGCAGTCAAGGTTTCACAAAATATGCTAAAAGGGAAGCAAAGCTTCACATATAAATCAGATAATCTGTAATTGGCTTAAAATGTTGTTGGACATCTTTTGTACTAATTTTTCAGGTCTTGTACAGTCTAGTTTCTCCGATGTATATATATACGTGTGTGTGTTTTCATTGTATGAATTTCAAGCTGCCATGTATATGTACTGTGTGTCATATTCCAAAGTAGCATAGCAGTATCTCTTTAGTTATCTTGAAAAATTCATGGGTTAATTTATGTTATATATGTGTTCTTGGTTGGACCAGTTTATAGCATTGTAATATAGTATCTGTTGATACATTTGTCTATATTTGTTAATTACTTTGGATCTTCATTTTCTTATGTCATATGTTTTTATGCAGGAGAGAATTCGCATTGGCAAGGAGTTGCTGGAAGCAAAGAGGATTGAAGAAGAAAATGAGAGGAAACGGTCTGGCTCAGCTAGTAAATTTATTGTTGCACATCTTGTGTTTTGGTTTGAATGCACTCAGCTACAAGAAAAATTTGCTTCCTCTTGCAGGTTGTTGGCCTTGAGAAAGGCTGAGAAAGAGGAAGAGAAAAGGGCTAGGGAGAAAATCAAGCAAAAGTTGGAAGAAGACAAGGTTTCAACATTTCTTAACCATTTTGTTCTCTCTCTTGTTCTTTTATCCAGCCCATTCTTATCTGACTTGAGAGTCAGATCATATGAATGGTCTTTAATTAGAATTAGAATATGAATGCCAAATATGTAAATCCAATACTTAAATCTGTGTCCATGATCTCTATTTGATTTTGTTTTACCTTATGCACTAAATCCTATTCTTTTGTCATTTGGCTGTTGTTGGATACTGATAATACTTTTTGAGATTTGTTTTTATTTTCCCTCAAGATCATTTACTTTGAAAACATAATTGTTTAACTTATTCTCTCAGTCTCTGGTAAAAGATCTCAAAACATAGAAGTGTAGGACATTAATTCAGGATAGATTTATATTGTTTTGAATTGGTAGACAATATTTTTTCATTTTGGAACTGCATTCCACTTGGCATTAGCTTATCCGAGTTATAGGTTAGATCAAAATGGTTGAGTTATGCTCCAACTCACAAATCAAGTGTTCTGCAATCTGCATATGAATGAATCCCACTTCAAAGAAGTTTTGTGAAAAGGCTAATTTCTGTTTTGCCAATTTTATTGTTTTACAATGCATGTAACTAGGAACGTTAAGTGCAGAACAAAATTCTTGTGTTCAATGACCATATATGCTATACCAGAAGAACCCATTCAGAAAATGACAGCTACTTTTTGTCATTGCTGATCAAATTAAATAAGGAGGGCAGGGAGCTTATGCATTTTGAACAAAATTTTTGGCAAAGAAAAACAATTTTGGAGCCTGCTACTACTGCTTTTATGGCTGCAGTAGCTTTAGAGGACTTTAGTCCAAGTTTTTAGGAAGACTTGAGGAGTACGATGAGTCTTTTTCTTTCAAAAGATGGCATGGCAAATCAAATACTCCCTCCGGCTCCAAATATAAGCAAAAAAAACTGTTTCACGCTAACTAAGAAAGTTGGTAAACAACATTTAATTGCACTAATCTCAATTAAAAAATAAGTTATTTTCCTAAACTGTCCTTCATTGTAATTTGATATCAAAATTAAGAAAGACTCATTGGAATTAAAACCCTCATTAAATGAAAGGTATTTTGGAGATAGTCTCATTAGATGAACTAAAATTAGTTGAGATTTGCTTATATTTAAATCCAAACCTCAAGTCAATTTTTTGCTTATATTTGACGCCGGAGGGAGTATCTTTTATTGGGGGATTTGAATGAAGTCACTTTGTTTCTCTATTATGACAGGCAGAAAGAAGGCGGAGACTTGGATTGCCTCCAGAGGAACCTTCAGCAGCCAAACCTTCACCTGCACCTGTTGTGGAGGAGAAAAAGGTATGAGCTTGGCCAAAAATAATGATGGTTTCATTTTTTTTTCAGGTACATATGTTTATTTGAAATGTGTGCATGCAGAGTTTTGTGCCTGTTAGGCCTGCCACAAAAGCTGAGCAAATGAGAGAGTGCCTCCGTTCTCTCAAGCAGAACCACAAGGTACATTCTTCAGGAACTCTGGGACCTCTGTCTGGTTGACAGTATTAATAACTGTTTGATAGTTGATGAACTGGTATCAATTGAATGTCTAATGGTAAATAGCATAAGAGGTACCATAGAAACCTCCATCACTTGATGCTAAATAATACATTTTTAGTGCAAATTATGCAGAGAGCTTTACAGCCAAAAAAATTTTGCACCCTGAATCTTTCTATTTATTCAAAGAGCCATTTTTTTTATACAGTGGTGATAATGTTAACTGCATTTTACATTCTGCTAAAGGAATTTGATTGCTTATATCACAGCAACGGTTCTCAAACATCGTTTGTTAAAAAGTATCTTCTGCTTAAGTAGTGACACCTTAGCCTATTTACATGTTCACTTATTCTTGGAGCAGGAGGATGACGCCAGAGTAAAGAGAGCATTCCAAACTCTTCTAACTTATGTAGGGAATGTTGCCAGAAACCCCGATGAGGAAAAATTCAGGAAGATACGTCTTAGTAACCAATCTTTTCAGGTATATGGCCCCATCTTTCTCTTGTCTAAACAAAAGTTGGGTTTTCAATATTAACCTACCACTAGATCATTTAAAAAATACGATATGGTAAGCCTGTGTTTATGTTGGGTGTGTTTTACAGGACAGAGTTGGTTCCTTGAAAGGGGGCATTGAATTTCTAGAAATTTGCGGGTTTGAGAAGATCGATGGTGGTGAGTTTTTGTTTTTGCCTAGGGATAAAGTTGAGATGGCGGTCCTGAATTCAGCTGGATCTGAACTAGACTCTGCAATAAAGAATCCCTTTTTTGGAGTTCTTTAGATGAGGCAACTGTTATAATCCAGAGGCTTGACAATACATAGTTTCATATTTCGAAGTCGAGTGCTACCGTTTGTTCATTAAACGTACTGTTATTGATTTACCTTAAGCTCGAAGGTATCTATAGAGAGATTTATACTTGGCTGTCATATTGAGGTTTATACAAATTTGTTTCATGACTTCATCTTATATCTAATGATGCATGCGATCGCTCGGCTTACTTATTCCGCTTAGGATTTAATTACTTTATTTTTACGAGGTTTATACAACTTTTTTTTTTAGAATTTGAAAGTTTAGAAAATAATTAATTTTTTATTGATGTATTTTATAAAGTAATGTATTAAATTTTGTGGTGACTTAAAAATCTATTGTAAAAAGGCCTATTTTTCTTTTCTTTAGTAGTTAGTGGTAAGACAATTTTGGAAGGACGATTTTAGAATTCTAAAGAATTTTAAATTGTAAGAATTTCAATTGTTTCAACTAAAATTCATTCATTAGATTATATGAAGTATATAAATTCACTGATCCAGTATTTGGAGGGAGGATTTTAGAATTCTAAAGAATTTTAAATTGTAAGAATTTCAATTGTTTCAACTAAAATTCATTCATTTTTTTTCTCCTGTGGATAAAGAAATTAAATTTCTTCATTTTCAGAATCTTGTGTTTAGATAAAGTAATTATGTTTCTTATTTTCATAAAATAATCAAAATATTTGTCTAAAATTTCTAAATCAGAAGTATTGTTCAATTAACTGTAAATGATTTTTTAACTAAAATTTCTTTAGTTGGTAAAATGGTGTAATTTTAACCTTTTTTTTTTTTTTTTTGCAATTATGTACCTTTCATTTTAATTGTTTGTTAATTTCTAAATTATAAGTATTGTTCAATTAACTGATAATAGATTTTGATGAGTGATTTCTACTGAATCTGGATCACTGATTAATAATTTTATTTTAAAAAATAATATCGATTAATTAATTTAATTTTCTAATTTATATAGATTAAATAAAATACAAAAGAGCATGTCTTTCTCACACCTTGAATACTCGTCTTGTATCATCCTTTTTCTCATAATCATGTTTCTCTTTTACGTGCTCATGAAGACGTGTTAGCAATAATTTATTTGATGTTTTTGTTAACAACGTACACACTCCCAAATGATTGTGCTATAAAATCAATACATTGTTTCTTGAACCCTATATGTTTTTGTAATCTTAGGAAAAATGCATTATTAGTATTTTTTGGTCATTATGACAGTAAATGCATTATTAACTATTTAACATTAGATATAAAGCCTCTCATGTATATATATATATATTCATATTTACATGAGTTCGTATTCTCATATTCAATTGTACCAAGTGTGTCTAGTTCAGTTGGTTGAACAGGATGCATGAGTGTTGTAAATCCTTTAATAGTGTCTTCGATTCCTACGGATAAAAAAAAAAAATTGCACCAGCCACCAAGGATGGTGCTGTTTCAGTGTTTGTTGAACCCCAGATTAAAGTTTTGACAATGCAATCAACAATCCGTGTTTATAAGAGCAAATATCCTTCTTTTATTTTTTATTTGAAGGCGTTTTACAGATTTTGCCCCGTACCTATTTCAGAGTTGGTGTCCATAATGTAATTTCAGGACTAAAAGTGCCTAGCTAAGTGATAGTGTTTGCCAAAAAAATGACATGAAAAAACAATAAAAAATCCTTTATAAGCTAATAATATTGCACTATTTGTGAAACATAATAATGTTTGCAAAGAGAACAATTAAATTGAACAATTGAATTAAATTTGAGCCCTATAAATCAAGAATCACATCAGTAAAGGCCTTGCTACAACCTAGCTCTGCTCTTTCCTGAATATACCATTTTGCCATCATGCCATGCTTAACTTGTTCATAACCTTATACATTAAAATAGTGGGGGTATAAGAGGTAGTTGCATAAAATAAGGTTATAAACAACCAAAGGCTCCCTTCAACTTCTGACAAAACTGTAAGCCTGCCCAAGATCATACATAGGCTAAGAGATAATGGATATGACAAGAGAGGAAAAGAAAACTAAAAGCCATGTGGCTGTTGCTTCTGAATGTGCTCTAGAACTGTCAGGGAATGGAGTGCTCATTCCAGGAGTTAGTCCACCAGTGTTGCCCCCACCAAACATTGGTGTTGTTGGGGTAGATGATGGCACATTTGGGTTGTTCATTGGAGGGGTTGTGATTGGTGTATTTGGTCCTCCAGCAGCACTGAACATGATAAGAAATCAAATAGTTAACAGTTAGACTCCAAAAAGTACTACTATAATTTAAGTGACCAATGAAAAGCATTCTCATGGTTTAACACAAAAATCAGTTCCCAAAAACTAGTTTAGAGTTAACCTTTCCCCCTCCTCATTGCTGTCTCATTAATAAGGAACTATGCAAAACTGTCTCATAAACAAGTTCTAGACTTGTTGTGAAAAAGAAAGGAATCAACAACTATGCCTTATGAGTTATGACATATGTACATGTTACCATCTACTCACTATTTTTTTCTGCCTAATGAACGTTTGAAATATATACAAGATATTCACTGTATAACTTATAATTCTTTTTTTTTAAAGACTTAACTATGTTTTTATCCCTAATAAATGACAGAATTTTTGTTTTGGTCCCAATAATTTTTTTTAACTGTTTGGTTTATAATAATTTTTTATTTTATTTTTTGTCTCCAAATTTATTTAGATAGCACTTTCAAAAGTGATTTAAATAGCGTTTGAGAATAAAAAACAAAATAAAAAATTTATTACGAACCAAAAAATTATTTTTTTTAAGAACCAAAATAAAAATTTGGTCATATATTAGAGACTAAAAACATATTTAATTTTTTTTAAAATAAAATTGTTCTTTCTTGTTCTTCTTCAATTGCATGATGCATCTCTTATTTCGTCGCTCTCCATGGTGCTACCATTCAACCTACATGTGAAAAGGAAAAGTAGTAATATATTGTAATAACCATGTGGGTGTGATCCCTCAACAAATAATAAAGGCTCATCATGACACGTGAGAAGGCAAAATAAGCCTAGAACTCGACTAGTACGGGTATGGCCCCATCATTGTCCCTGGTCTCTATCAGCAATTTTCTTACATGCTGAGTCATAAGAAATCAAAAGGGGGGTCAAACACATTCCAAGTAATGATTTGATCACAACCAGCATCTTTATGTGATACCCCATTGTGTACAACAGGCATGGTTCCCTTATTGTTATGTCTAGGTGCAGCACTTTTTTAGCACATTAATTAATTACACTTGCAAATCAAATAAACATTTAAGG
This sequence comes from Pueraria montana var. lobata, assembly GCA_026413185.1. Taxonomy (NCBI): domain Eukaryota; kingdom Viridiplantae; phylum Streptophyta; class Magnoliopsida; order Fabales; family Fabaceae; genus Pueraria; species Pueraria montana. The sequence continues at coordinate 19,071,688 of CM048648.1, read as the reverse complement.
TGATTTATTCAGCAGCTCAATTCAGCAAGTAAATCACCCGTTTTTACTTAGTACCTAACTGTAATTATCCATCTAAAAATTCCTTTCATGTAATGTAAGTCACCCTACTACAGTACTACCAAACCATATCTTCAATAAGATACTAAAGAAAGAGTCATGTCAAATCCTTCTACTATGTACCCTATATCTTCTTTTTTGTCTTTCTTTTTAGAAAACACCGAGTAAAAATTTGATGGGCTTACTTAATTTTACGTGATTAAAAAGTATATGTAAATTAATCTCAATCGATGTGTGAAATACACTGAGTGCTGACCAAATAAGTACCAATTACTCTTTAACATAAAGTTGGTGTTTCTACAATGAATTATACCAAATAAAGATTCAATTTTTTTCCTATTGAATCTCCATGAACTACACTATCACATCCTTAATGAAGCAAAAGGTCATTTTCCTTTATAGCTTTTCTTTCCAACTTCACCTTCAGGGTTATATCATATGCAAATGGATGCTATACTTGCTATAAAGACAAAAAAAGCCTCAGAAACAAGAATCAGATCAGATCAATGAACAAATGAAAGAAAGTTGAAATGTGGATGAATTCATCATGAGCATATTTCATCCATTGATGCAAAGTGCGCATCTAACAATGCAAATGTGGATAGGATCATGGATGGGTCAATTTCAGGATTGAGAAAGAACATCTGAACAAGGTACTGGGTATGGCATTTTCCACAGATTATTTATTAATGGCAGAAAACAACAGCTGACATAAACGTAAGCATCAATTACTGCTATCAGATACTCCCAGAGTCACTTTACCATGCTATAAAGCAAAAAAATATCACACATAATGTATGATTCATGAGTGTGAAGATCAATATTCAACGACGTACGATTAAGGTGAACCTGAGCCGTTGGATGAAGTGGGCCACGCAGACTCATCCAACGGTCTAATCACAAAGTGGAGAAAAAGTAATCAACACACTCTGGGAGAGAGCACACAGTGTGTCAGTAGAATAGTACTACCACTCGACCAAAAATTGTGCAACCCAAGATTTTGAAAATTTGAACTACCAAGAATCAGACACAAAGAACACAAATTTTTGCGTGTTTGGTTCCAATTTTGAAATTAATTGGATCCATGTTCATATGGAAGCTGCTTCTTTGTTTTTATTCCATTTGATGCCGAATAAAAGGATATACGCACATTTTTTATGCCCAAAAAAGGGTATAAGCATATTTTTTCAACACACACTAGCAGAAGAAGTTAATTTTGGTACTAATTAACTTTGAATTTAAATGTTATTTAAATTATGTCTAAATTGATTTTAGTTTTGAATTTTATATTAAAATATGTGACACCATCTGTAAAATTGATTGAAAAAGGCAGAGAAACAAGGGATATTTTTACACTTATCTCTGATTATATATCTTTTATTTCTGAAAAATTCAAACCAATCTTACTTTTCTCACCCAAAAACGGTAAGAAAAAAAAAACTTGGGTAAGTGCAGCAGATAAAACAAAATTTCAGCAGAAAAAGAAGGAAAAATTACGTTAGCCACAGCCATGCACAGTGACACGTGTCAGAGACCATCTAAGTCTTCCGCAAACAACCCCTCTCCCATTCAATTCATACATTCACTCACATTCAAACAAACCATTCCTCTCTCTCTCACACAAACAACCATCCTCTCCACCACTGTTCGGTGTTCCATGTCGTATCTATCTTATTAGGCACGCCATCTAAACCAGACAGATGAAAAGGTACCAAAGAGAAGGAAAGGTAAAAATAAAAACAAAAAAAACTAAAAAAAAATACTGACAATGAGAATGAGAATCCATTTACTTCATCATCAAGAAACACAAACTGTTTCACTTTCACCACTTGTAAAATGCACAATAAAATAAAACTCTTCACTCCATTTAATATAACACAAGAGGAGCACTAGCAAGTAGCAACAAACTATTTTTAATATATTTTTTTATTATTATAAAAAAATTACTAAAAATGAGAAGCTTGTTATTAAAAAAAGATGTGAGATTTATATAAATTTGTGATTTTTAATATTAGTAACAGAGTAAAAGTGTAAAACCATAAAGAAAAGGCCATTACATACCTTGCAGTAGAAGGGTACACACAAGATCCATAGCCTAAACACACGAAAAAAAAGAATTAAAAATGAGATCACACTGATCTACTAATAAAAAAAAACAAAAAATGGAAATGAAGAAAAAAGTAGTGATCATACTGGGATCACTGGTGGCAATGGTGGCAGTGCCAGCAAAATCACATGACCCAGGAGCTCTGGTCCTGCGCTGATAGTAGCTGTTGAAGGCATAAGAAGCGTGCGCTTGAATGGTATTAGGAAGAAAACAGAGACCATCTTGCTGAAGAGGAAGACAATCAGCACCAGCCCCACATGCATAGTCCAACGCCGTTTGAAGTGCATCGCTGCTAGCATCACTCCTCGCCACACACCAACTCGCTGTTCCTCCTCCTTGACCCAACACACTCTTGCTTCCCACTATTATTGTTAATAATAACAGTAGAGGAACCAGCTTTGGTGCTGCCATTGGAGAAAGTTATATTGGGGAGTTTGCTAGCTGTGATTGTTTTGCTTTGCTTTGCTTAGTTGGTAAAGGTGGAGAGAGAGAGAGAGAGAGAGAGGGAAGTGTTTAGAGAAAAATGGGAAAATTATAGTATTATGGTAAGTGTGAGTGTGGAGATGGGAATAGAAGCCGCTTTCGCTTTCTTTTTGGCTTCTCTTTTTCTTTTTATCAGAGCATGATGTATGGATCTCAGGTTTCTATGTTCCAACGTTAATGTCTGTCTGTCTGTCTCTCTGCAGTGCAGTGCACCCAGCATGAAAATCAAACCTCGCTCGCTAACTTGTGAAATACAACTCCCACGGCCTCTCTCCTTTTCTTTGGTGAGAAAAAAAAAAAAACAAATGCCATAACGCCCAACCTGTCCCTAATAAATATTCAGAAATTTCTATCTATTTTTGGAGCATAAAAACTTTACATTATCAGTAAAAAATTAAATTTAAATATTCAGAAAATTATTTGACTTTTGATTCCTAAAATATTTCTCTTCTGTTTTTTCCCCTGTAAATACATTGCAATTTTTTTTATCATGTTTTTGTTTTAGACAAAATAGTCTATACATCAATAATGTTAAAGAAGTTTCAACTATCATTTAATCATTTTTTTTTTCTTAAAAAAAATAACATTTTAGTTAACTTTCTGAAAGTCGAATTTGCTTTTGTGAAAATAATTTTTGACGATTTTTCACTGAAAAAATTTGTGATATTAATAAACCATCATAATTGATTTCACAAAAAACAAAGAAAGCCGACTTACACATTAAATGTATTTTTTTAAAATAGACTACTTTATTAATTTTAAGAGCAAAATATATTATTTTTGTAGGAAATCAAAAACCACAATTGTATATTAAATTTATTGATTTTTATAATAATTATATTAAAAGTTATACTTACCATTATTTCTAATTAGTTAATAATGTAAAAAAATTTACACTTACAATGCCTAAAAATTAAACTCTTTTTTAATAAGAGTTTAAATTTTATGCAGTGTTCGTATAAGAAAATTTATACTGTTAAACAATTAAAAATTATCATTAATGTAACTTTTAAAGTAATTATTACAAAAATAAACAAACTTGTCATATATAAGGTGTGTTTGAATAATTATTCAATTTAGTTGAACATAAATGACCATAAATATATGGATTCATGTTGGAAGTACATTGGAAAGTGAGAACGAAGGCTCAAACCTGTAAACAAACACACACATAACAGTTAGTAATTAGATGCCAATGTGTGTGTGTCTATATATATATATATATATATATATTTCGTAGTTCTACTTATTTTATTAAGTTTAATAGATATGAACAGTTAATATAATTTTGTTTATATTATTAATCAATCAAAATCATTCTTAGTCATACATGACTATATGTGATTGTTAAAGTAAAAAAAATAATTAAAGTGAATATGTTATTTATTTTATTTTATAATTTCTACTTTTATCTTTCTCTTAAATTATAAAATTTATCAAATAAAATTGATAAATGAATAGCATTATTCAATACTAGTAATAATTTGATGAATTTTGAATAATTTTTATGGAAAAGACCAAATGATTGGATTTGATGGTAATTTATCACCCTTTAATTGATTCCTTAATTTAATATTACATCAGTATGTATACACAAAATGGAGGATGTTGAAATGACATTGATCTGCGTGAGGAGAACGGTAAGTTGGTGAGGTTGGAATGTGTAAATCTCGTAAAGAATTGCCAGCAACATGTTCCTGCACAAAACGATAATTGACTGCAATGTGTTTCTTATTACTTTCTTACGTAGGAAAAAGATTTGGGTTTGCATATTAATTTAGGTGACTATAATATTATCACAAAAGATTGGTGGGTCCATTAATCATATATCCAAGCCACGGTTAAAGCAACGGGGTGTTACTAAGCAGTGTTTTAAGAACCGGATCGGACCGGCCGGTCCGACCGGTTCGACCGGAACCCGGTAGCTTAACCGGTTCGGTTCGATAAAAGGATCGGATGTGCATCTGACCCGGTACGACCCGGGTTGAACCGGCCGATTTTTGAAAAAAAACCGGGTTGAACCGGGTTGAACCAGGTTGTGATGTGATTTTTTTTTTTGAAAAAAAAGTGCTGAAATGATGTGTTTTAATTTATTTTTTTATTTTTTTTGTGTATGAAACTTATTTATGGATTTGTATTGTCATGATTATTGGTTGTTATTTCTTATTTGGAAAATTAGGTACTTTATAATGACAATAATTTAAATTTTGAAGTATTAAATGATTAAATTATGTTAGTTATATTATATATTTTTAATTTTTTAATATATATCGAGTCAAACCGGTCCGACCAGTGACCCACCGGTCCGACCAGTGACCCATTAACCCAGTACCTCGGCCGGTTCGATGACCGGTCCGGTTCTTAAAACACTGTTACTAAGTCTAGTTTCGTTTGATGCGTGAAATGAAAGACTCGTCTGGTCTGATTATAGCTTACAAAATGTGAATAGCAGCTATTTGGTCTAGCTAGCCCTACAACTGTTAATCTTGCCCATTGCTATTCCAATAAATGATTAAACTAGTTCTTAAAATTGGTAAAAGTTTATTACTACTCTGGTCCTAATTATAAGCAACAAAATGATTTTTTCTTTGGTCCCAATTATAAGCAACAATCACTAATTTTTAAAGTAAATTTCTTTTGTACCCTTACTTTATTGTTTACTCTATTCCTTATGTACTATGACAACCACTTAAAGTAAATGGTATTTTTGGAATAAAAATTGAACTTTTGGCAGAATTAATTAAAAAAAACTGTAATAATTATTTTCTTTGATATTGATGATTTGTCCTATGTTACTTATAATTAGGACCAGAGATAGTATTATCTTTTGGATAAATGACCATTATCTTATTTATGTTGTTCACTTTGGTCCTATATCTTTTAAAAAATTCATTTGGGTCCTTTTATCTTATTTATTTTATTCAAAATGATCATTTATCTTTTAAAAAGTTGACTTTGATCGTTTATTTTATTTAAAGGTTCAAAATTGTTCTTCAACTATTTAAATATATTCAAAATGGTCATTTGTTTGAATGTTATTTGAAGGATAAAGTTGAATATATTTTAATAGTTGAAGGACCATTTTGAACCTTTTAAATAAGATAAGGTATCAAAGTGAATTTTTTAAAAGATAAATGACCATTTTGAACATTTTAAATAAGATAAAGGGTCAAAGTGAACTTTTTAAAAGATAAATGACCATTTTGAACAAAATAAATAAGATAAAAAATCAAAATGGTCATTTAGCCTTATCTTTTTGACAAGAAAAGTTTATTAATTTTAGTCTCTGGTATTTAGAGTTTGTTAAATTAAATTTTTGGTCTACACAACATTCCTCTATATTTCTCCTAACAGCCTTAATAATAGTCAATATGTTATTAACTTTATGTACAGTAATGTCAGGGTGTCTTCTCTTTAGTTTTTACAACTTGTTTTCGTTAAAAAAGATAATCTTTAACTTTGACAACTATTAGTTATTTTGATCATTGATTTTCTTATAATTTTTTGAGCAAATTACACTGGCCCCCCTGTGTTTAGGACTTATTACACTCAGCCCCACTCTTTTCTTTGACCCTAGACATACCTCCCTCATTGTTTGAATTTCATTACAGAGAGACCCCCTAGCCCCGTAGAAGACCTCTTTCCGTTAACTCCAATGTGTCATGTGCAATGCACATGCATGTTTAACGAAAATTTTGGACAAAAATACCATCATCTTCATCCTTTGCACCGATTAACAGCCATAAAGGCCAAGAACACCAGAAACAATGACATTTAAAGGCCAAAAATACCAGAAACAATGACATTAACAATTGTTAATGTCATTGTTTCTGGTGTTCTTGGCATTTGAATGTAATTGTTTATGGTGTTTTTGGCCTTTAAATGTCATTGTTTCTGGTGTTCTTGGCCTTTATGGCTGTTAATCGATGCAAAGGATGAAGATGAGGGTATTTTTGTCCAAAATTTTGGTTAAACATGCATGTGCATTGCACATGACACATTGGAGTTAACGGAAAGAGGTCTGTTACGGGCTAGGGGATCTCTCTGTAATGAAATTCAAACAATGAGGGAGGTCTTGGTCAAAGAAAAGAGTGGGGCTGAGTGTAATAAGTCCCAAACACAGGGAGGCCAGTGTAATTTGCTCTAATTTTTTTGGGTGCACAATTTTCTTATGATTTGTTTCCTAACATAAAGATTACATTAATAATTAATTTATACCAACATGACATTACATGGTTGGTAGATAATCTTGTCCCTTAAGTATGTGGTCAAAGGGGTTTGATCCTTGACCGATGCATATGGAAAAACATCTGTTGTAAACATGGTTACAATGTTTAATGGATCATGTAGTAGTTTGTAAAGGCCCAAAGTTTTTTGAACAAAATAATTATTTATGGTCCAATAGAAATATGGGCAAGCCCATTGAGATAATAATAATAAGACATTACTCTTTTCATTAAGAGATAAGTTTCCCTATTATAAAGACCTTAACTTCTAGTTCGTAAATTTATGAGTATAACTCCTGAGTTGTACTATATATTTTGTATGACAATTGACTGAAGTGTAATATATGCATGACTCTGCGATTTGTTTTAGTTTTTGGCACAGAAATATATTTTTTGGTACAGATTTGTTTTAGTTTATAAATTCATGTTGTGCTACTATTTGTATTTATTTTTAATTTAACTTAATTTTTCTTAAAATAAATCAAGATAAATTAATAAATCAAGAGTAATAAGAAATGAATTGACAATTGATTTAACATTCTATACACTTGTTTGATTAGATTGTTATGTTCGACCCCCTAACACGAGCATTAAGATCAAGGATATATGGTTTATTGAAGTAGGATTGCTCAATTAGAATAAAATTGAAGGACTTCAGATTTCAATTGAAGATGATCGAATCACTGTGATAAAATAAATTTAAAGACTAGTAGAGACTAATAAGTAATCTCTTTGACAGAACTTTAAATCTCAAGTCATTACATAAAAGGGGTAAAATTTAAAGTTATGATGTAATTAAGCTTAAAAGAGAAAACTCAGATTATGATTTAAATAATTAAGCTAGGAAAAATTTACCTTATACCTTAAGTTGATATGATATAATGCTTGCTGGCAGACATTTGTTATGAAATTTATACATGAATCATGAGTTTTTTAATTATGTTGATTAATTAGCTAACATGCTAATGATGGTAACATTTGTTTTGAATCTTGTAAATATTGCTAAATATAATGATAAGGAACAAAATTAAGCAATTGAAACCAAATTTACTTACTCATTCCCTTACAGCTTACCCATATGACAGAAGAAAATTATAGTTTTGATTTTTTTTCTTAATTATATTCTCTATTTTTTATGGTATTTTCAAGACCATTTGTATCTAAATGAGTTTAAACATCTAACACTTGGGATAAGTAATTCTTTCTTGTAATATCAAGAGTCACAAACTTGACTTTTGTAAGATTCGATAGATTTAGTACCATTATAAAAATATAAAACAAATTAAGTAATATCAGTGAAGAGTTTAATGGTGATACACTGACATTATAAAATAGTTTTACACTGTCATCCAATTACAAATCACCGTTTGCATGATAAATTTGTAAAAGCAAACAAACTCACCATAAATGGTGGCTTGTGATTAGATGACAGTGTAAAATAGTTTTACACTGTTAGTGCATCACTCTTTTTCTCTATTGTGAAATCAAAAGATTAAAAAAACATGAAAAATTCTATAAAAATAAATAAATAAATAAAAGCATGAAAAATAGTTAAGCGTTCAATTAAGTGACTTGTTTATTAAGTGTGAGATGGAAGATGAATAAAAACGAAGTTATAATCTCTAAGAAAATAAGAAAAGGCTTGATAGATAAATATTCATAAGAGTTGGCAGTTACTGTTACGAATAATTTTTATTTTTCAACAATAAATTTGATAACGGTTCGGATGACTTTTGGTAAAAAGTACTACTATTATGAATATTAAATGAGAGAGAGAAAGAAATATTATTTTTAAAAAGAAACATTTAATACTTTCATATTTTTTTATTCGTAATAGTTTCGTATTTAACCAAAGCCATCACGTACCTTTTAATGTTTTATCTCTCGATTATAAAAAAAAAAAATTATCTCTCAAAATGTTAACTATGTTAAAAATTGAACAACACAGAATGAAAGTGTGGGGTTTATATATATTCACAACTTGGCTTCCCTTATTTTGGACTTCAGTTTCATGCTTTTGAATAACTAAAATTAATTACTTTAAGGGGACTTTTTTTTTTTTTTTTTTACAATTGCAATTGAATTACTCACTTTTTTATACACAAGTTCAGTTATAACTGCCTTTTTTAATTCTTTAAAATGGTTATTTCAGCTATGGTCAAACTTTGTTTTTAATAGAGAAATTTTAATAATGTATTCTTTGACATTTATTATTGAGTGAATTTAAGAATTCCTCAATAAAAATATATTAATAATTTATATCTAGTAATTAATGTACATTGTTAACATTTAATGTTCAACAAGTTAACTGAATCTTAATTGAGGTACCCAGTCGCCTCGGACATTTTACTTGTGGAGTTTCTGGTTGACCCCCTATCCTTCGGCGCAAAATCTGCACAAGTCTTTTTTTTTTTTTTTTTTTTCCATTACCACATTCTTCCATCATAGTGAATAAGTGATTAAAATAAATGAACTTGAATCCCACTAGGAAGTAAATGACTTGAACAAATTTTGAATTAGATTATGGATTCGCTTGTTTAAGTTTTCTAAGAATGTATAAAACAGTGATTTGTTATTTAGAGATTTTATAAAAAAGCAGAAGTTGTATTTTGTTTAAATCATACTTATAACAAATGCTTTTTATTTTAAAATATAGGACTTGTTTAAATAAACATTAAACAGCTTAATTAAGCACTTAATGAATATGTGTTGATCATGCAAGCATTCATATTACTAAGTTGTTTTATAATCGAAAGAGGAAACTAAGTTAAATTATTTTCATGTAAGTTATAAGTTAGTTTCATAAACAAAATTATAACGAGCATATTAAAATAAACTGAAAACAGAGTATAAATTAATATATCTTTATTTATTTATATAAATCCTCTCAATACAAATGTTTGTATCACACAAAACAACAGGTTAATTGATCATTTCTCTGTTGTTATTGAGATTAGGTGGTGCCTAGCACAGCTTGGGCAGTATCTAATCCTCCTTGTTGATCTGGTCTTGTAATGTCTTGCTGTTCATGGGAATCGCCGTGATAGTTGTATCTACTCCTCCATCAGTGCTGAACATTACAAGGAAGAAAAAATCTTTGTCATAATTCATAAATAAAATGAGTAGTGACAAAGGAACCAAAGAGATAGCAGGAAATTAAAATTACATAAATTAAATGGTTAATTTGACCAATTGAAAAAACAACATTACAAAAAAAAGAAAGGAATATTAGCCATACCTTGAAAAAGGTGGGTACACACAACGTCCAAAGCCTAAACACATCAAAACCAAAACAGAAAGAAACAAGTTAGGGTTAATCAATGATTTTCACACATATATAAAGCGAAAGAGTTATAAAGTTGGTTCGGTGATAAAGGGAGAAGGGAGAAGGGAGAAAGGGATAGGTCGTAAGTTCGAATTTCCCTACTAACAAAAACTAACAAATTAATAACTAACATTTGGCCGATAAAAGAAAATATACAAAGAGAAGAGAAGATATGTATACAATACATACTGGGATCAGTTACGGCAATGGTGGCTGTGCCACCAAAATTACAGGCACCAGGGTTTTTGCCCATTCTCTGATAGTAGCTGTCGTAGGCATAAGAAGCATGGTTTTGAATGGTGTTTGGATTGAAGCAACTGCCACCAGGCTGAATGGCCCTGCAGTCAGCGCCATGTGAACATGCAAAGTCCAACCCTGACTTGAGTGCTCCATAGGGAGCATTGCTCCTTGCCACGCACCAAGTAGCTTCCACATTCATGCTTCCTACTATTATGCTCAATAGCACTAGAGAAACCACCTTTGCTGCTGCCATTGAACAAATCACTCTTATTTGCTTTATTATTTGGTAAATATAGAAGGAGAGATGGGGTGAGGAGATGTGTTCAGCCACAAGGAATTTATAGTGGTTGTGGACACAGCTACAACAAGTCAATCACCCATAAATAAGCATATTATTATAATAAGAGAAACGCTCCTTAGAAAATGTGTTCCCTACGCTGTTTTTCAATTTTCTCCAAAATATCTTCCACTCATGTTTTCACTCGGTCCTCTGAAAGAGAAGTAGCAGGAGTAACTTTGGGTTTCTATAAAATATTTAACGGAAGTTAACACTGTTAGCCAAAGAGAAGTAGCAGGAGTAACTTTGGGTTTCTAATAACTATTATATATTTTCATATATTTAAAAATACAGTTCTGATCCTTTATATAAATAAATAAAAATAGATAAATTAGTTGATTTTAATTAATAATATTATAAATTTAAATTTTATTTTAAAAATTTACATAAAATTAAATGATTTAAATAATCGTTATATTTAATAATGCTTCTCATAATTTAAAAGTTATTTTTTTCTTCTAATAAATATGATTTTTATTGTTAATTAGTCAATTGATACATCTGTTTATAATAGAATGAATGAGTGTATTATTAATAAATTTTACAATAAATAGTCTTCAACCTTTTTTATACTTAAGTCCCGTTATAACTGTGTCCTTCTTAATTCTTTATATCCATTTCATCTGCAGTGTTAACTAGTCAACCTTGCTTTCTGGTAAATATATCAACAATATATTTTTTTAATACTTATACTGTGAAAACCGGACCGATTGATGGGTCAGTGGTCGAATCGGTGGGTCACTAAATGACCCGGTATGACCCGGTATATATTAAAAAAATTAAAAATATAATATACCTAACAAAATGTGATCAATCCATAATTCATACTCTAAAATTAAAATCAATCATGATCAAACTATAAATTTTACATTATCATTTATTACTATAAATTATTTTGTTGGATATTATCATTAAATTACTAAGGAAACTCTTGTTATTTTTCACGGCTAAGTATAAAAGTTGTCGAAAGACCATGAGCAAGTATGGTAAAAATGAATAAAGTACATAAATATTAAATCATATCAAGATTAAAATAATAATAATAATTAGCTATTATATATTATTGTCAATATCAAAATAATATTATAGGAGCATATTATTATATACTTTTCAGTAATTAACTATTAACAATTTAATTAAAATGTTATAGGAGTGTATTATTATATTATATACTATTTAGAAATTAGCTTTTGTTATGGTTTCAAATTTTAAATGGTACTATAAAAAGAATTTCAAATAACAACATTGTTACAAGAATTGTAAAAAAAAAAAAAAACTCAAACAGAACCAGGTCAACCGTTTTGACCAAAACCGGTCGGGCCAAACCGGGTTGATCCGGGTCAAACCGGATCGATGACATTTTCGGTTTGATAGCTAAATCGGACCGGACAGGGCATTGGTTTCCGGTCGAACCGGTCCGACCGGCTGGTCCAGTTCGGTTTTTATAACTATGCTTATACTCTTAAATAAATTTTATATAAAATTTATTTAAAAAATTAAACTTCCCAAATAATAAAAATGCATTAAGAAACTGTAAAACAATGCATTAATATTGTCTCTTTTTTTTTTTTTAATAATGGTCACCAAGTCAACTGAACCTTAATTGTTGCATCCAGCTTCTAAGCACCTTTTATGTAAAAAAAAAAAAAAAAAAAGCTTCTAAGCACCTTAGGCATTTTACTCAGAACGTATATCTTCCTACATCGTCTGATCAAGTTGGTTCTCCCTCTTTGTCTTCCTCCCGCTGCCTTTTCTCAATTTTACCTTTTCTATTTCCAGCTTCAGTTTCATACCTACTTAATAACTCACTACCCAAAAAAATAACTAGTGAATAACTAAAATAATCTTTTTTTTTACATGTAAAATAAATTAATTTTAGATATATTATCTTTTATCACAATTAAATGGGCACTGACTTTTTTTATGTTCAATTCAGTTACTCTATCGAACAGTGACGCCAGTCATGTCGTTTTTTTTAAAGGTTTAATTAGTTATTTGATACTTATATGATATATCTGCACAATCTTTACAGCTTTAATAAAAAAGAGAGAAATAAGGTGGATAAAAATAGAATGGATGACTATTGAAAAAAAAAAATAGAATGGATGAATAAAATAGATGAGAAATAAAATATAGACTTAAATATATTTTTAGTCCCTCAAATTAGGTCACTATTTTTTTTAATCCTCCAAATTTAAAGTTACTTTTTTCAGTCCCTAAAATTCGACAATTATTTTTTTTAGTCCTTATCCGCATACACAGCCAAATAGAGAATATAAAATTTGTAATTTGTGGCGGCTTTTAACCGCCACAACTTGCAAAAAAAAAAAATCTGGACTTGTAAATGAGTAAACGCCATAAACTTGAACCACACAAAACACAAAAACAATTTATGGCCAACACCAAGCCATAAATCTAAAGCCAACAAGATCAGAAAGCAACAAAACTTCAAGCCAACAAGAAAAAAATGACTAGGTAAGGAAAAGATAAAAAAAAAAAAACAAAAAATAGAAGAAAAAATGGGTTTGGCAGGAACTAGTTTCCGAAATAGAGCACAGAAGCCACATGTTGCTAGCTTGGGAGAAGGTTGGTCCATGGCTTGTGGTGCAATGTTGATCGTCCAATAAGGGCGTGCCCCTGCTGATATGCTTCGCTTTAAAGTGGCAATTGATCCAACACCCTCACCACTTTCTTGTTGGTTCTGGTTAGCCTTAGCTTCTTGGTTATGATTATGCAAGTTCTGAATCGCAAATCTCATTTTCGAATTCAAATCACGATTCCAAATCAAACCTCAAATCGCAATTTCATATTCACAATCCCAAATCAAAACCCCAAATCTCAATTAGACAAAACATCGACATGTTTGTGTGGACAAAACACGAAACCCTTCCACAGAATGTAAGGGAGAGGGACTGAGTGACGGGGCTCGAGAAGGAGAGCGAGTGGAAGACTCTCGAGGCCGTGATTGAAGCCGAATTCGAAGCTATCAAATCTCGCAGTGCCAATGCGCACGTGGTTCCCACTCATTGCGGTGAGACTTTGGGCCTTTTTCGAAACCCTAATTAGCTTTAGGGCTTGAATTGCAGTGAATAGCTTTTTTCAAATGAAGAAGGAGAATATCGCTGATCTGCCCTAATTTGAATTGTGTTTGTGGTTAAAAAAATGGATGGCAAAAAGAGAATGGAGATAGAAGATGAATCTGATTCATACATTTTTTTTATTCTTTTTCTGTAATTTGTGGCGATTTTTAACCTCTAGAAATTATGTTTTAAAAGTTATATTAAAAATCAAATTCTTGCGATTAAAAGCCGCCACAAATGTCGAATTCAATATTCCCTGTTTGGCATAGCTAATTCCGTTTGTGACGAAGTACTAAAAAAAAAACATTTTACGAATTTGGAGGACTAAAAAAAGCAACTTCTAATTTGGGGGACTAAAACAAGAAAATCTCTATATTTGAGGGACTAAAAACATATTTAAGCCTAAAATATAAATGAAAGATATTTGATTGAACAAAAATAGAGAAGAGATGAGTACAAAATAGGTGAGAAACCAAATGTCTCTATTTAAGAGAATCAAAATTAGCAAAATAGGAAGACTAAAGTTGTACTTAATCATATTTAATATTAAGAATAGACTAATAGCCTTAATGAAATAGTCATACAAAATAATAGTTAGAATGTAACAATTAAATTAGTTTCTACATTTTGAATTCATGACAATTTTATAAAGTTTGTTGTGAATACCAACATTTTCATTATATTATGAGCTTACTTCACTAACGCTATGAATTTTAGTATTCTTGAGTTGTGCTACACACTTTAGCTATTTTGCTAAATTTATAATCTAAAATGCACTTGCATCCAAACTTTGGGCTTCACTTTTGTCACCATATGTTACAAACATTTTCTATATGTTACAATCATACTTCACTCCCGTTACGAACACTAGGCCTGAAGTTATAAGCATTAGGGTTTTTGTACCCGTTTGTCGTAAATATGAACATTTCCTATAGAAATGTTTTGATGGATTATGAATCTGTGATGGAAAAAACAGAGAAGCAAATCATTCATATTGTTGAGTTGAAAGTGAATGGTTTTCCAAACACATGCTAAACCTAGGGCTGGGCACAAGAATCGAACTGAATTGAATTGGGGCATATTCAAAAGTGCATAAAAACTAAACCAGATATTGAGATCCATATCGTTAAGTTTAGGGATAATGGTTTTCCAAGCACATGCTAAATATAGGGTTGACCAAAAGAATCAAACTGAATTGAATAATGACATATTTAAAGGTGCATAGAAACAAGATACCCAAAGGTGCAAAGAAACTAAACCAAATATTAAGAGTCTACCCCAACAGATAGATACCATTATCAGGCAACATATTTATTGTATAGGTCCACGAGAAGAAGAATGGCACCACATGTGATATATTACTAGCTAGAGATCAAATCAAATATACAAATATAAGTTAATATGAGAAGATCCTGCAACCAAAGTTAGTCAGGAATGTTCTACTAAAATTTGCAACTATATAAGATATCACTTATCAGCACAACAATCAGCCGCTAGAGGTAACAACAACAAAAACTATTAAACGAGCAATTATTCTATGCAAATAAACAAAATATCCAAAGGTGCATAGAAACTAAACTAGATATTGAGTGTCTACTTCAATGGTCTTAATATGAAAACATATTCAATGCAATTTGCAAATGAACCATTACAAGGAACTAGCTATAAAAGAGATATTACCAACATTGTATTAGACAATTAATTAAAAACAACAACACAAGATCTAGCATGAAGACATATTAGCATAACAAATGTAATATGAGTGCTATCCAATTAAAACATGTTGAAAATATATGAATGACAAATTTTATATTTCTTAGTTCTTATTCATATTCATTTATGTGAAAACTATCAGTCAAGTTTTCATTTTTCTTTTAGGAGATTTAAATATCAATGCAATCCAATTAAAATATGCTAAAAATAGAAATAAGCAGGGACAATTTTACTAGGTGTGAGACCAAGAGAGGGGGGGGGGGGGGAGCGAGAGACTGAGCGTGCGTTGTGCCATAAATCTATAAATAATACAATGGAGGATGTGATTTTACTATTCATTAAAGACATTGAAAAGAAAATTATTATATTAATATTTGTTGTAATATTTGTTGAGAGAATATTTAGTTGTGTGAAAGGTAGGTGGGGGTCGGTGAGAGTACAATTTATACATATATCTAAAATATTTTTAGGATAATATTTTAAATAAATTTATGTTTTTACAATTTTTGTGATATAATTTAGATGTTATAATTTAGTATACTTTATTTTTTTTATTTGATTTTATTTAAATCTTAAATACTATTATAGATATTTAAAATTTAGAATTTTATAATTTAGTATACGTTGTTTTTTAGTTTAATTTTATTCAAATCTTAAAAACTATAATAATAATAATAATAATAATAATAATAATCTAAGTTTTTTCTTACCGTTAATTAGTTTTAAAAAATATATTTAATATTTATTATTTCATTTTATTCAAATCTTAAATAAGTTACACATATATAAATATTATATTAAAAATATTAAATATTATATATATTTTTTTATTTTTCTTGAATATTGTATTATATTTATTAATTGGTTACATTAAAATATATTTCATGAGAAATAATAATTAAAAGTAAAGATTTTGTAAATATGTGGATAAATTTTAAAGAATTCATAATATTTTATATTGTGATTTTTTATTCTTATAAATTTAGACCATAAAGTACTAAATATTGATTACATATAATAAATATAAAATAGTTGTAAAGCATGCAATATTATTATTATTATTATTATTAACATTGCCTTTTAAATTTGATAAAAAAAAGTAACAAATGAAAAGTAACATGTAATAATATTAAAAAAATAGTTACACAAACCAACGATAATTCTTATAATCTATTTATATCTATATCAATATCAATCAATCAATCAATAAATCATCAATATCTATATGTAAACTTCACTTGAACTTTGACCTCTCACTCTTCGTAGCTTCTTTCTTTTTGCTTCATTTTGCTAATCAATTCTTGAGTATTAGTATATATGACAACTGATAAATCGGATTTTCATTGTATTTTGATGTGAGTTTAGATGTCATTTTCATACATTTTGAATATATTTTATTGGCAAAACTCACTGTTTGGTGTTAGTTGGTACAAGACAGGTATTCAAGAGGCTTTATGAGGAAAAGAGTTAAAAATTGCACTTTTTGGAGCAAAAATGCCACTATCTGGAGGACCAAGAAAAAAGGCCAGAATTCAAGTAACGCAAGGACCATGGCCATGGTAAATTTACCATGGCCATGCTGGTTGCGTAGCAGAATTGGACCTTGATGCAAGGACCACGGCCGTGGTCATTTTACCACGGCTGTGTTAAGTTGCGCTGTTAGCCCATTTAAATTTTGAATTATTATAAATAGGAGAGAGAAACCCTTTTATCTTTATCTTTTGTTCTATTTTCGAAAACTGAGGGTTAAGAGGTCCTGTGAGAGACTCTGAGCTGTGGGAGGACGTAGAGAACACCATTGGGGATCATCACTGTAAAGTTTCTTTCCTTTTGTAATCTTTATGTCTTCTTTTGAGTTTTCTGGCTTAATCATGAACATGAGTGGCTAGTTTCTCTTAGCCCCGGATTGTGATGTAAATATACCTTTGTACCCCAGTTCTAATTTTAATAAAACCTCGATGTTATTCAGTTATTTGTATCTCTTCACTATTTTTATTGCTTTTACGATCGATCAGTCTAAACATAAGTTAATCTCTTGTCTATGATCAATTGCTTGCGATTAACTGAACTGTGAAGTGATTGGATTTGTACAATTTGCATGATCAAACTTATTGTATGAATTTCCAGTAGATTAACCTATTAATCAACCTCTTTGAGATTTATCATTTGCTCTAAATTAATTCACCTATGATCAATTGGGAATTAAATTAGGAGAAATAACGTTATTAACTATGATCAATTATTAATTAACGAATTTAAGAGGTCGCTGGCAAATAACACATTTAGGGATTTTATTGAGATTAGAATTGGGGGAAAAGGGGTACATGTGAAATCACAATCCTAGGCTTCTTTATCATAATTGTTCTCACATTAATATTTCTACTCCGATTCTCTTTCTTTTGAAAGAATAATTGACCACCATTCTTCTCAATTTGATTTTATATTCTGGATTCCTTAGTTATTTGTGAAATTGATTATTTGGGAACGCGACTGGTCCTTTGGGTTCGATATCCGGACTCCTAGAGTCCACTGTTACTACTGCGTAGGGTACGCTTGCCCTTTGCGAACGCATTTTTACGCATTAAGTTTCTGGCGCCGTTGCCAGGGACTAGTTGTGTAGTTCCCAGATAATTTATTTTGTGAAAATTAAGCAATTCTTGTTCATATTGTGCGTAGTTTTGGTTCCTTTTAATTTTCTGTTTTATCTATTTTAATTTAATTTTTATTTATTTATTTATCTACTTTTTTATTTGTTTAATTTCTGAATTTTTATTTTATTTTATTTAAAAAAATCCGTTTATTTTAATTATTCATTCTCTTTTGCCAGTTGCGTTTTAATCCCTTTTTCTGTGTTGAAAGTTTATGCTAACCAGGTCCCAGAGACCAGAGCTTCTGAACGAACCTGAAATCGAAAAACTTGCTCGGAAGAACAGAGCGGAACAAAGAAGAAGAGTAATGGCCGAAGAAAATGACGCACCGGTGGAGCAGTCTCTGTTAGACTATCTCACTCCTCAAGTTGGGGTAGCTAACAGCATCTTATTGCCAGCACTGGGGGATGTCAATTTTGAATTGAAACATGGCTTCCTCCAGATGATAGAGAGTAACCAGTTCAATGGGCTGGCTACTGAGGACCCGGTGGAGCATCTGAGAAGATTCATGAGGATGGCCAGCACTGTAAAATATTCCCGAGTGTCTGCTGAATATATCAGACTGGCTACTTTCCCATTCTCACTCAACGGGAAAGCTCTCAATTGGTTGTGCTCACTTCCGGCCAACAACATCACTACCTGGGAGATGTGCACCAACAAAGGAAGTACTATTCTATAGTGAAGACAAACCAGATGTAGAGAGAGATAGGCAATTTTGCTCAGAGGGAGTAGGAGAGCCTGTCAGAAGCCTGGGACAGATTTCAGGAGCTGCTTTGGAGTTGTCCACATCATGGGTTTAGCCAGCAGAGAATCATCAAGATTTTCTATGGAGGTGTGTCCAGCCATAATAGGACTAGCCTCGACGCTGCTTGTGGAGGTTCCTTGATGGCTAAATCACCAACAGAGGCAAATAGAATCATTGAAGCCATGGCCTCTAACGCCTATAACCACACTGCAGATAGGCATATTCTGATGACACCTGTGAACCAAGTGGAAGGTGGAACATCTAGTTCAAGCATTGATCAGAAGTTGGAGAAGTTGTCTAAGCAGATGGAGACCATGATGAAAGCACAGGTACAACTTCTGACTGCAGCTCTTCCACCACCCACTTGTGATAAGTGTGGGGAAGCCCATAGAGGAGAATGCCCTGTGAGTAATGCATTTGCTCAAGCTATGGAAGAGGTAAACTATGCCGGTAGGAA
Source organism: Pueraria montana var. lobata (assembly GCA_026413185.1). Taxonomy (NCBI): domain Eukaryota; kingdom Viridiplantae; phylum Streptophyta; class Magnoliopsida; order Fabales; family Fabaceae; genus Pueraria; species Pueraria montana. The sequence continues at coordinate 19,052,270 of CM048648.1, read as the reverse complement.
GAGTGCAGAATATGATCCCTACTCCAGCACATTCAACCAAGGATGGAGGGGTCATCCTCATCTTTCTTGGAGAGACCAAAGGGACCAAGGTCCCAGGCAGGAGCAGAATCAAAATGTGTATAGGCCTCCACATATGCAAAATCAGAGGTCAAGACAAGAAGAGAGAATGCCATCACTGGAGGATGTCATGATGCAATATATAGCCAAGAGTGATGAGCGCATGAAGACTATGGAGTCTCAGCTTTCTATCATGCGAGCTTTGCTATCCCAGAGAGCTCCTGGTACCCTTCCTTCTCAAACTGAAACTAATCCTAAGAAGGAGGAGGCGAATGTTGTGATGACTAGGAGCAAGAAGGCTAAAGAGGAGCAGAAGAAGAAGGAAGAGTCAGCTCCAACTCCAAAAGAGGAGGTTCTTACTGAAGAGAACCCAACTGTTGAGAAAGAGAAGGAAAATGAGATACTGACACCTCCTCAGGTAAGTGTTCCTTTCCCCCAAAGGTTGAAAGACAAGAGTGAGGATAGATATTTTGCTAGATTTGTAGAGATGCTGAAAGGTTTGTATATTAATATCCCCTTCGCTGAGGCAATTGCTCAAATGCCAAAGTACGCCAAGTATTTAAAAGAAATTCTTTCAAATAAAGGAAAGCTGGCGGACTTTGCTACAATTGGCCTCAACGAAGAATGCTCTGCTGTGGTTTTAAAGAAATAGCCTCCTAAGCTTAAGGATCCCGGGAGTTTTTCAATTCCTTGTACTATTGGCAATTTGCAATTTGATAGAGCATTATGTGATTTGGGTGCTAGCATTAATCTAATGCCTTATTCTATTTATAAGAAGTTGGGGTTACAAGAACCCCAACCCACTGACATCTCTATTTTGCTTGCAGACAGGACTCTCACCTATCCGCGAGGAATAGTGGAGAACTTGTTGGTTAAGGTTGGGAAATTTATTTTTCCTGTTGACTTTATTATTTTGGACATTGAGGAGGATGAGGAAATCCTAATTATTTTGGGAGGACCATTCCTCAACACAGGAGATGCCGTGATTGAGGTCAGAAAAGGGAGATTAACTTTGAAGCTAGGTGATGAGGAGGAAGTGATTAAAGTGTATGATACTGCAAAAAGCCCCTCCTCTTCCGCTTCGTGTAATTTTGTGCAAGCCATTGACAAGGTGGAAATGATTGATGCTGAGCTTCACCCAAGTGTGGGGAAGGAAGCTCCTGGCTATAGAGTGGATGGACATGTTGAGGGTTTACTGCAAGAAGGGAATACCACCTTGTTTGAGGGAGGTTGATTTCCCTTTCATCCGTCAGGCTCGGGACGTTAAACAAGCGCTGCTCAGGAGGCAACCTGTGAAGAGTGGGTTCATGAACCGACTGTATCCTTTTAATTATTTTATTTTGCATTCTAGAGCTTAGGAATTGTTTTTATTTTTGGTTATTCTCACATGTGGGGACCACGGCCGTGCTAAATTGAGCATAACCGTGGTGGTAGAAGCAAGGCTGTGGTTATATTTGACCACAGCTGTGCTCCCAGCATTCCCAAACAACGTCATTTACGACCACGGCCGTGTTAAATTGACCATGGCCGTGGTCAATGACCATTGGTGTGGTAAATGGACCCTGGAAGTGGAAATTTCACAATTTTTGTGAAAAATCAGCGTCAAAATTTTTCGACCACGACTGTGGTAAATTTCACCACGGCCATGGTAAAAAAAAAAAAAAAAACTGAAAAAAAAAAATTTCTCTTTTCCTTTTCAGGTTCATGGTCCCTCCTCACCAGAAGCATTACCAGATACCTTAGAGGCCCGCTTTTGAGGAGGTTTTTCTGTTTTCCTTTTCTATTTTTTTTAGTTTTCTTGTTTTAGTACTTTATTTTATGTTTACCTTTCAGTACATTTTATTTTCATATTTTGTTGATTTACGCTTTTGGATGCATTGAGGACATTGCATACTTTAAGTATGGGGAGGGGGTCACGATTTTTCTCCCCAACCTTGAGATGCTGTGATTTGTGATTATGCCAGTGCATTGTTTTGTGTTATTTTTGAATTCTTGATAGTTATGAAATTTTGTTTTCAGAAACCCCTTTTGAAAAAAAAAAAATTGCAGCATAGCATTGGGAATTTTCTTCAAGGAAATGAACATTAGCACTGAACATAATTGAATAAATTGTTTTTCCCTTGAGCTTAGCCATAGAAATGTGAGTTTTGAGCTTTTGATTCTTTTAGTGTGTGATTTTGATCCACCTTAGGAGACATGTTTTATTTTCTATCTTGAAATACATATCCTTGATTGGCTTTTTATTTTCTGAAACTATTGAGGCATTGGTTAGGCATTTTTCTGGATTCAAATTTTGTGTTACATCCCCATCTAGTTGCCTGTTTTGAGCCTGTTTGAATATTTATTTGTCACCTTGCTTTGTGAAATTGTGTATATTTGTTTATGTTTGGTGATCTAAAGGATGGGGGAAAAGTCAATGTAATGCAGAGCATCCAGTTAAAAAAAAAAATTCAGTGTCTCTCAACTTCCTCCCCTGTGAATTGAATAAAATAAAGTCAAAAACCTTCAAAAAAAAGAAAGAAAAAAAAAGAAAAAAAGAATAATTGGAGAAGAAGTGAGAGTTGAAATATGGGTAGTGAAAAAGTGGATGAAAGAAGACATTGACTCCCTTTGATTTTAGATCACTGAGTGTGAACTACCATTAAAGCCCTTTGTTATCCTTTCCTTTCAGCATCTACCTATCAATATAAACTTGGCCCCATTACACCCTGTCATGCCTCATTTGTTCTGTTTGTGAAAAGTCGATTGAGTTGAGTTGATTGATGAATAGATTTGTGAACATGCTCAATTAAGTGTGATTTGAGAGAATTTCCGTTAACCTTGAAACACTGAGAAAATGAGAGATGAGTGAACCAGGCTCATGGGAAATTGGTCATTTATGCGGGTGTTTTAAGCCTAATGGATTCTTTGGAAAAATTCTGCTGCATTTTGTTGCTTTTATTGTTGCTTATGTTTCATTTTCCATTCTGAATAAATTGGGGTTCTGTTACAAGTTCTTAACTAGAGGGAATTGGTTTTGATATTTGACTCAGAATAATTGCTTGAGGGCAAGCAATGCTCAAGTGTGGGGAGGTTGATCAACCGGATTTTCATTGTACTTTGATGTGAGTTTAGATGGTCATTTTCATACATTTTAAATATATTTTATTGGCAAAACTCACTGTTTGGTGTTAGTTGGTACAAGACAAGTATTCAAGAGGCTTTATGAGGAAAAGAGTTGAAAATTGTACTTTTTGGAGCAAAAATGCCACTGTCTAGAGGACCAAGAAAAAAGGCCAGAATTGAAGTAACGCAAGGACCATGGCCATGGTAAATTTACAATGGCCATGCTGGTTGCGTAGCAGAATTGGACCTTGATGCAAGGACCACGGGTAAGTTGCGCTGTAAGCCCATTTAAATTTTGAATTATTATAAATAGGAGAGAGAAACCCTTTTATCTTTTTCTTTTGTTCTATTTTCGAAAACTGAGGGTTTTGGGTGAGAAAGAGGTCCTGTGAGAGACTCTGAGCTGCAGGAGGACGTAGAGAACACCATTGGGGATCATCACTGTAAAGTTTCTTTCCTTTTGTAATCTTTATATCTTCTTTTGAGTTTTCTGGCTTAATCATGAACATGAGTGGCTAGTTTCTCTTAGTCCCGGATTGTGATGTAAATGTACCTTTGTACCCCAGTTCTAATTTTAATAAAACCTCGATGTTATTCAGTTATTTGTATCTCTTCACTATTTTTATTGCTTTTACGACCGATCAGTCTAAACATAAGTTAATCTCTTGTCTATGATCAATTGCTTGCGATTAACTGAACTGTGAAGTGATTGGATTTGTACAATTTGCATGATCAAACTTATTGTATGAATTTCCAGTAGATTAACCTATTAACCAACCTCTCTGAGATTTATCATTTGCTCTAAATTAATTCACCTATGATCAATTGGGAATTAAATTAGGGGAAATAGCGTTATTAACTATGATCAATTGTTAATTAACGAATTTAAGATGTCGCTGGCAAATAACACATTTAGGGATTTTATTGAGATTAGAATTGGGGGAAAAGGGGTACATGTGAAATCACAATCCTAGGCTTCTTTATCATAATTGTTCTCACATTAATCTTTCTGCTCCGATTCTCTTTCTTTTGAAAAGAATAATTGACCACCATTCTTCTCAATTTGATTTTATATTCTGGATTGCTTAGTTATTTGTGAAATTGATTATTTGGGAACGAGACTGGTCCTTTGGGTTCGATACCCGGACTCCTAGAGTCCACTGTTACTACTGTGTAGGGTACGCTTGCCCTTTGCGAACGCATTTTTACGCATCAACAACCTCTTCATAATATTCTTGAGTATATTAGTATCTATATATAAACATAAACAATCAGAAGTCAAGATAATTAAGTTAAAAATAATAATAAAAAAAGATATCAAAACTTATGCTGAAGTTATCTTAATATTATTTTAGTTGTTTGGTTAATTGTCCCTATTGTTTTTTATATAAGATTTATTTTATTTTGATATTGACTTTTGTTTAGTAAAAATCACAAACTTTTCTTTTTGCATACTTCGTTGGCTTACATACAGAGAGATTGAATGCTTTACTTCATTAATATTCTCTTTTTAGGGATCAATTAGTAGGTTTATTCTTCCATTCTTTATCTTTTTATTTGTTCAGTATTTTTTATTTGGCTTAATTAATATTTTTCTCTCTCTCATTTTGCTATTGCGGTTTAAGAAAATGAGAATGTCGCTCAATACGTGTTATTTAATTAGCTTGCAATAGTTACACTTTTGTACAAATAAGAGACGAAAGTTCATCATCCAATGAATTTGACAAAGCATGGAAAGTGATGATTAGGAACCAAACATCACATAACAACTAATCTATGTATTTTTTTATTATCATTATTTCTTCTGCTCTCTTCATATATTATAAATAAATAATGTATATATTTTTATCCTTTCTCATTTTTAGCAACAAAAAAAAATCAATAATTAATTTGATTTTACTTAATATCTTCAACTTGTAATATTTTTTTAACTTGACATGAAAAGACCTTATTATAGATAATATATAGAGTAGTAGTACAATAGTAGTTGGTTCACTTAAGTGTGTTTCATAATTATTTTTTCCGTATATATATATATATATATATATATATATATATATATATATATATATATAACACTGAAAAATAACAATTGAATTGATGCAAAAGTCTCACAGATATTTTATAGGCAAAATTATGTTAAATAGTACATAATTTATAACACTAATTAAATTTAATATATAAATAATATACAAATAAGATAATAATAATAATAATGATAAATATTATTCTTTATATTTTTGAGACATAATGGATGTTTATTTTTTTGTAAGATATAAATTTATAAGAATAAAAAATCATAGTGTCTCATAATTGACCGTTATGAAAATATTTATTATTATTATTATTAAAAATTATTATTATGATAGTTGCAAAATATTCAATAATAGTATAGTTATTATTATTAATAACAATATCTTTCCGAAATCACTAAAAGTGAGGAAATAATTAATAACATATGAAAAGTAAAATTATAATACTATTAAAAAAATATGGATCACATATAAATAATAATTCTTATATAGATAAATAATCCTAATAATAATTAAATTAAAAATAAAGTCTCAATTATATAATAATTCTTATAAGTAAATAACTTTTTTTTTTTACTAACTTATAAATAAATAACTTTGAAAAGTACTACTATTATACTACTACTATTACTATAATCATCTTCCTCAATCTTAATATAATTATATTTAATATGCTATTAAATATTTTAAAAATGATAATTTTATTTATATACATATATTTTAAAAATATTAAATACAAATATAAAAAATAAATAATTTAAATAAACTCTTGCAATGTACGAATTTAAAATTTAATTTTTAAATAAATTTCAATAACCTTAATATTTTTAAAGATAAGATCTGTTAAATTAAAAATATAATAATTAATTATCTTCCGTAATTTTAATATAAGTATATTTAATATCCTACTAAATGTTTTAAAAATAATTTTTTTAATGTAGATATTTTTTATATATAAATATTAAATACAAATATAAAAAATATATAGTTTAATCGAACCCGTGCTATGCACGGGTTGAAAATCTAGTTTACTAAAACTAACATAAATTCAGGTTAGAGCTAGAAATGATCATAAATTTACACAAGCCAAAATTGGAGAAACAAAAACCTAAAGGAATGAAGAATAAGATAAAAGAAAAAGAGACAGACCTTCACTGTAGTGGCAAGGTGAAGGGCTGGAGCGAAGGCATAGTTTCGGTGACGAAGATTGTGACTGTCGAGGGTTTTTGTTAAGTTTTCGATAAGTAATAATATTTGTACTCTCTGTCATTGCTTGAAGGAACGGTGCAAAGGGCAACGACACATAAAAGTAATGATTGTTTTATATTATTTATTATTCATATTAGTAATTTTTTTCTATAATGAAAATATTTTAAAAAACAAATAATTGTAAAATATAATATTTTTTTTATTATTAACATTTTATTTTTAAAATTGTATATACCTAAATATAATATAATCTAATCTAATATAATCTAAAGGGACGTTTATTTTCAAGTTATGATGTTGCATTCCCAATAATGGTCACGTTCTTGGGAATATGGTAACCATTAATGTTATTCCCGAAAAATTTTTCATTGGCATATCTAAAAATACGTTTGGTTAACTTTTAAGATTTTTAGGAATACTTTTTAAATTTTTAAATAATAAATAAAATATAAAAGTAAAAATGAAAGATATAGTGAAATTAAAAAATAAATTCTCACATTCTCATGAAAATGTAACTTTCCTCCCTCTTACCATGAGAATAAAAGCCTTATCTTACAAGCCGATTTTGTAAAATTGAGTTAGACCATAACTTATATTACAAGCCGATTTTGTAAGATGATATCAGAGTCTATTATAAGTCCATTAAACAGGTCACTTATCATATTATCTATGCTCTAAACCCAAAAATGTTCGGTGTTAGAGAGTGTATTGCGAAAAATTCAAATCTTACATTGATTAGATAGAAGACCAAAATAAAATATATATAAGTGGGACACAACCTCACATTCCAAGTCAGATTTGTACACCCATAAATAACCCACCCTCTACGAAGGAAAAAAAGGAAAAGACATCATTACCCTGAAAAAAAACAAAAGATGATGTTTTAATGTTTTGGGTTGGGACCGTTGATTTTGGTTGCCAATAATGAGAATGAGATTGAATCAGAGTTGGGCCTTAAATCAGGGCACGGCGTGACCAAGAAATTTCCACGAATTTATTTGATCCTCTTTTTTGTTGGTTTGTCTTTTCAACATAATATTCACATTTTTTTCACATGTCAAATTTAATCATCACAAGATCGTGTTAAATTTCTCCCGTCAAAAAAAAGAAGAAGAAGAAGATCGTGTTAAATTTCTATAATTATCTCGTCGACTTATTTAATATATATATATATATATATATTATATTTGATTATTTGCTCTCGAAAAGAATTGATATTTATGATTTAACTTTTCCCAGGTCACGTGATCTTTTCTACATTAGTCTTGTAATTTTTTAAATATTATTAATAAACATATAAATAATTTGTTTTATAATTTAAATTAAATAAAAATCAACCCTTTTTTTTCTGACACAAATCAACCCTTTGAATGGAAACGAGAACAAAATTTCCATAACATTCAGCACTTTTATTATAAACTTAAACTTTTACGGTTGAACAAACGTGTTTTTAATCAATATTTTTCTTTTTCATGTAAATAGAACAACCATTTTTTTTATTATTATGAAAACAACTTAAACGGAAGATTATATAATCTTTCCCAACATATTAAGCCATTCACTTCTCTTATGCGAAATATTTAATTTTAATTTCTTTAAAATACTATTGTTTAAATTTTATTTTAATTTCAATTTGATTTGAATATTAAATATTGATACATTACATCAAACTAAAATATCTTTCCTTTTAGATAAATTGAGTTGCAAGATTATTGTAATCTTAATGAATATTAAATTCATTTTATTTTTTATATTTTAAATTTTGATAGTTATATTAATAAAAATGATGTGTCTTGATTCAAATAATTTACTTCTATATTTCTTGCTCAATTTAAAAAGTTTTATCTTTTTAACTTATTAGTATTTAAAATAATAAAAATACTTTTTTAGTAAAAAATATAACATTCAATATTAATAATGAAAATACGTATTATTTTCTATAATTTATTTTTATGTATTTTTCATTTAAATTTAAAAATACTTAAAGAAAATTTATTATTTATTGACAAATGACAATTTAAATATTTACATTATATATATATATATATATTTATATTTATATACATATTTTAGTGATGTTCTTATATATTTTTATTTTTCTAAAATTTATAAGGGCTTATATAATATAAGAAATTATTTTAATTTATAAATGATAATATTAACAAATTTTTTAAAACATTAAATAAGAAATTAACAGTGAAAAATTATAAAAAAATATTACTAATATTATCTATTTTCAATTTCAACAAAAATTTTAATTTATAAACTTTTTAATCAATATCTTTAAGAAACCCAGTTTATAATAAAACCATGAATACAAATTTTAAATATGAATTAATTTATTTAAGTACTCGAGATAATTTCATTAATTCCATTTATTTTCTTTAACACTTTTTGTATGTTAAGTTGAAAGTTTAATTTTTATGCAATTGTAATATCAATTTTCTTACACTGTAATCAGAAATCATGTTAATTTTAATGTTATTTTTTTTACACTGTTAGTTTATATATATTTTATTGGGTAAAATATGTTTTTGTCCCTTATTTTATATAAATTTCTGTTTTTAGTCTCTCATAAATTTTTTCTGTGTTTTTAGTCCCTAAAAAATTGTTTTCTTTTGTTTTTAGTCTATGACATTAATTTTAAGTGTTAAGTGATGTCGTGACGAGTATAATTTGTGTTTGAAATTTTTCTGTTTAAGTTTCTAGCTGTTTTTAACTGCTGCAAATTTTCTGGCAAACTAAAATTGTAAAAAATGTTAAAAAAATAATAAAAAATAAAAATATCGAACACCAGATTTTCTAAAATCACAAGAAATGTTACAAAAGTAAACATTTCTGACAGCCAAAAAATTTGTAGCAGTTAAAAGTCACTAGAAACTTAATTAGGAATTTTTCACACACTCGTCTACCATGTCATCACTTAACAGTTGAAATTAACATCAGGGCCTAAAAACAAAACAAAATAATTTATGAGAGACTAAAAATAGAATAGAACAATTTATGAAGGACTAAAAATAGTAAATTTTTTTATTAGGGACTAAAAATAGAAATCAAGATAAAATGAGAGACTAAAAACATATTTTATCAAATTTTATTTTATTCCGTTTTGAATTTCAAGTTTTGAGAAGAGAGAGAAAAACATTACAAAACAAAGAAAAGATATTTTTGTTGTTTCTAACTTTGAAGGCGCCTTCTCCTCTCTTTCTCTTTCTGCAACCAAACCAAATTAGGGTTTCTCGATCTTCTTCATTTCTCACTGCTCTCACCGTTTAAGGGTTTTACCTTCCCAAAACGACACAGGTGCATCCATCGCTCTTCTCTCTCTCTGCAATCTGCATGCCCTTATTATTATTATTACTATCATTCTTTCTTCGTTGCTTCGGTTATGGTGTTTTTTGCTCGTTTCGGTTGTTTTCGTGCTTGTCTTTCAAAGACATTGTGTCTGGTTCGCCATTTTGCTTATGCTATACTCTATTTGAGATTTCGAGGAGAATGAACTTCGTTTTATGCATCCATTGTATTGTTCTTCTCGTTTGTTTACTTTTGTGCTTTGCATTTTTGAGACTTTGTCGATTGTATTTGATGTGTTTTGCTAATCGGCTTCTCCTTTATGTGATATCACGATGTAAAGATGTTTGCAACGGTTATTGATTGGAATTCTTTGCGTTGCAGGGCTGGTTCTGAGCAATTTTGTTCGTTTTGAAGAGCATTTATCTGGTTCAGCAGTTTTTTGTTTTATTTTTTTTTGATTGGGGGGCGACTTGTAAAGGTGCTATCCCGATTCTGGAAAGGAGAGGGGATTTCCCTTTGAATTTTGTGGACAGCTGCTGACAAGAAGAATTTGTGATTGACTATGCGAGCTTCATGGGCTGATTTGGCTGCAAATTCTGCAGCTGAAAATGCAGGTCCCGGTTCTTCTGCTAACAATGTGGGAACAGGTAGCACTTTAGCTCCTACGCGACCGGTTTATGTACCTCCCCATCTGAGGAACCGTCAGCCATCGGCAGAATCCCCTGCTCCAGCATATAGTGGCCCTTCTTCTGGTGCTGGCTCTAGTTCTGGTGCTGGTAATTCTGGATCCCGTTGGCCTGCACCCAGAAATGATTATCGTTCTGGGTATGGTGGTGGTGGTGGTGGTGGACGCACAGGTGGATGGGGAAACAGAAGTGGTGGGTGGGATCGTGGCAGGGAGCGAGAAGTCAATCCCTTTGGAGATGAGGATAATGCTGAAGAGGCATTTAGTGAGCAGGAGAATACAGGAATAAATTTTGATGCATATGAAGACATTCCAGTGGAGACCAGTGGTGAAAATGTGCCCCCACCTGTGAATACATTTGCAGAGATTGACTTGGGTGAAGCACTTAATCAGAATATAAGAAGGTGCAAATATGTGAAGCCAACACCTGTTCAGCGGCATGCCATACCAATATCCCTAGCTGGACGGGATTTGATGGCTTGTGCACAGACTGGTTCTGGAAAGACAGCTGCATTCTGTTTCCCGATTATCAGTGGAATTATGAGGGGCCAACCTGTGCAGAGGCCACCTCGTGGGGTGCGTACAGTGTATCCACTTGCGCTTGTTCTTTCTCCAACAAGGGAGTTATCAATGCAAGTGAGTTAGTTATATTAACCTTGTATTATGGTATGGTTTTAATTGGACACAGTTCTGCAATGAAAATATATTTGAAATGTTGTAATTTGGTTTCAGATACATGAAGAGGCTAGGAAGTTTTCATACCAATCTGGGGTTAGGGTGGTTGTTGCTTATGGTGGAGCACCAATAAACCAGCAGGTTTTTGTCCCTTTTATCTCTGTTTCTCTTTATTTTCCCCACAACTAGTTATGATTCCATGGCATGATATTCTTGATGGATGTCTCAATTATTATATGTCTTTCTCCATCTGGTGTGTAGACACCTTGTTTCAAATTACCTAACAAAGTTAGTTCACATTTGAGAACCAAGTTTGATAAGCATGGTTGTCAAATAGGGATTTGAATCATGAATCAGAAGACTCATTTTCCAACCAGTATAATGAATTGTAAGATTCATGATAAATAATTGAAATGTTTTATATAGCTAGCAAAGTCATAAAAAGTTAAAAACATATATCTAGAAGCATTTTGACTTATAGAAACATTGAAAACATCTGTAAATTGGCTTTTTAAAGTCAAATAACACTGTAAACCATAATTCAACACATAACAGTCAGAATAAACTTCAAAATAAAGCAAGACTATGTAAGGGGACACTTTCACAGTGGCTTCACTTAATAACCTCTTTATTTGTTGCACTCATTTTTCACCCTTCACACACATCAGAGTCCATGTGCAAGGCACAACAAAATATAGAGATAACAGCAGCAAATAAATACCAGAATAAGAGGTAGGGAACCGCCCAGCCTTGAAAAATGAATGCAAGCAGCAAGAAAATACTAGGGAACACAGCATATATGAAGCGTGTGTAGTGTGGGTAGTCAGAGAGTGGAGAAAAGATTTTTTTTCTTTTCTTTTTCTTAAGTATTTAATGTAGGCGTCATTGGACAGAGATGATCTGATGTTTCCGAAGACCCAGGCACTGGTTTCTGGTGACCTAGCCTCTGGTAAACCCACTCCAAGGTTATCAATAGCGTTTTACGGCGTATGGCGGTGAGCACCTTTATGCGCCATATACACATGGCGGATGTCATGGCGGTCTATGGCGGAAGTCATGGCGGACAAAAAAAAAATTATATATATAAAAACTGAAAAAAAAAACAGCAAAAAATGACATATATATTAAAAACAGCAAAATCACAAACTAAAATTCATAATTTCATGATTGTCATCTCATAAAGTCATAAACATAAGTGAAAAATAATTGGGACAAGGTTTTATAAAGTCATAATTTCAGCATTGCTTTGGTTTTGAGTGCCTGACATTATCCTATAAGTGAAAAATAATTGGGACAAGGTTTTATAAGCAAACCTCAGGACAACAAACAAATAATACATACATTCTGTAATTATAAAACACAGAATTGAAATTCTGAAATTAAAACAAAAAAAAACAGAGAACTTCTGAAAAGAGAAGAGTTTTAAATTCTGAAATTTTAGAAAAACAGAGCACCAACAACAGATGAACAGAATAACAGAGGAGAAAAGGAGAGAAAAGAAAAAAAAAGAAAAAACAAAAAAAAAACCTGTACTATGGTCGAGACTTGAGCGTCGCCGGAGATCGAGCGTCACCGGACGGAGGTGGGTTGCTGGACTCTTAGGTTCTCCTTCTCTCTAGGGTTTGTAGCTTCAAGCCTTCGAAGTTTTCAAATGAGGGGAAACCATAGCGCTTAACATGAAAATATCGGATGGGTTGTTACAAATGGGCCAACCCATGCCCGAAATTTTGAAAAAAAAAAACCTGTCATTGCCGCCGTGTTCGCCGTAAACCGCCACAGCGCCATATTCATGGCGGGTGCCACGGCGGAAATGGCGGACACCGCCATATATTCCACAATAGCGTGTAACGGATGGCGGTGCCCACTGTTACACCGTCGTAAAGCTGTTATGGCGCCGCCATAACCGCCATTTAACAACACTGGCCCACTCCCACTCCCTCTTTCTCTTCCTCTTTTTTCTTGTTGAGATCCCACGTTGACTAGAGTTGTGGCTAATGTAGTCCTTATAAGGTTTGGGCAATTCTCACCTTACAAGCCAATTTTGCAAGGTTGAGTTGGGCTCTAAACTCTAATTCAAAGATGGTATCAGGTCTATCTTAGATCTGTTATTGGGCCACCTGTATTTGTCCCCTCTTGAGATGTCTATTCCTAGAAGTGAGGGGGTTTTAGTTTGTGTGCCAGCCACATTTGTTCACGCTCCACATGTCTTGGATGTGAGGGGGTGTGTTGAGATCCCACATCGACTAGGGATATGTCTAATGTAGCCTTTTATAAGGTTTGGGCAACCCTCATCTTACAAGCCTATTTTGTGAGGTTGAATTAAGCCTTAAGCCCAAATTCTAAGATAGTATCAGAGTCTATCTTAGATCCTTTATTGGGTCATCCATATTTGTGTATGTTCTAGATTTCTATTCCTAAGCATGAATGACCTGGGTATTTTGGGTTGCAAAATGAGTTGCAGGTCATAAACCTCAATGAGTTTAGGTGGGATTGTACAATCCCAGTGATCCCACAAGCTTGCTCTGCTGTCTCACCTGATCTCCTAATCTCACCTAATTGCGATTCTATGTGAGATAGTGATAGTTCATTGCAGTGAAGATCATAAAATTGTACAATATTTCGCAAAAGTTGTGATTCTGACTGCCATGGTGTGAACAACAAATCTTGACCACATGACGCAAGCATACATAGATGGTGAAGATTGATTTTATTTAATTTAATCTTGTCCATCTATGTATAATTGTACTATGGTCAAAATTTACTGTTCTTGTAACAACAAGAACAGTTCTCGCATTATATGTATATAGTCCCATGGTTTCATAGTGCATATATGGTTCATTATGTGTCTTTCCACAGTTTGGGTATTAGCTGGGCAGGGTATTAGTGCATATGCTTTGCTTTTGGAAGAAGTTAACATTGACAGTGTTTGATGACTATCACTGTGGTTGACTTTATTCTTCTGGTCAGAGCCTCAGAATATGTCCTTGCTTTATTGGGCTTTTGATGTGTAATTTACTGCCATAAACTTTGCATTTTATCATTTTTAGCTTGATAATTTAATTTGTGTTTGCATCTTTAATTGACTGTTTTTGAGGGATATAATATTATATAATATGATATAATTTAGTACATTTGCTGGAGGTACAGCACCTTGTATAACAAGTCTGAAACTTATCACTGTAGATGAATTCTCTTGTAGATTCTGTCTGTTGCAAATTTTTACTAAATGGGTCCAATATGGATCTAGATTGACCTATCAAATTTTTCCTTTAAATGATGGTAAGAACTTTTAGGTTTTGGTATATACCCTAACAAGTATATTTTCTCTAGCTGCGGGATCTTGAAAGAGGGGTGGACATTCTTGTTGCAACTCCTGGAAGACTTGTAGATTTACTGGAGAGAGCTAGAGTTTCACTGCAGATGATTCGATATCTGGCCTTAGATGAGGCAGATCGGATGCTGGATATGGGTTTTGAGCCACAAATAAGGAAGATTGTAGAACAAATGGACATGCCTCCAGCAGGTGTCAGACAGACTATGTTGTTCAGCGCAACATTTCCGAAAGAGATACAGGTCTGATATAGTCTGTAAAATATGCTTTCAAGTTAAGCATGATTTCATCTGGCACATAATTTTTAATAATAAGAATGTGTTTCTTAATTTTTCTGCCTTTTCTACTTCATGGGGCAGTTAGGCTTGCTTCCCCCCTCCTTTGTTGCTCCCTTGTCTCTAGGGCCTGCATATGGACTCCTTCTAGTGCTCTGGTTGGAAGTCTATGTTAGGGAGATGTGTTTTACTTTATAGCATAGGTTGTCATTGCTCTGATATGCATTTTCCTTGTGTATTTGTGAATCACATACTTGCATCCAGGGGTCTTGCTGTCAATCTCCCTCTTTTATTTCCGAAAGAGTGCCTTTAGAATAATGTAATTTGGTTGTTTTTAATTTGATTTGAGATGATAAGTGGCTTGAGAGGTATAAACAATGCATGAATACCTATTTGTTTATGTTATAACTTTCAAGACCTCTTTATTATGATTTCTGGTTGACATGCAGAGATTGGCTTCCGATTTCCTTTCAAATTATATTTTCCTGGCTGTTGGAAGAGTGGGTTCAAGTACTGATTTAATTATCCAAAGAGTTGAGTATGTTCAAGAGTCTGACAAGAGAAGTCACCTAATGGATCTTCTTCATGCACAGAGGGCAAATGGTGTACAAGGAAAGGTACTTCACTTACATAAAAATTTGTACTAGTGATTTAAAGAACTAAATGAATGTCATGAGTTGATTCAAGTTGTGTTAATGCATAGATCCATTGGTTTGGGAAAAATAGCCCAGAACAATTAAAATAATCATTATTACCTATGCCACCAATGAATTTGGAGCTTTTCTTAGTTGTCCAGTGTCAAATAATCATTATTACCTATGCCACCAGAGCTTTTCACAATGACTATTGTCTCACTAACTATTCTGACCCACTTGGGATGGGTAGTTCTGAGTGATGCCTATACTCATCTACTCATGCATGCAATTTTTTAAAAGAATTAAGACGAGTAGATGTATGCTAACAGATAGGAAGATTAGAGATCCTCCTTGAGAAAAAAAAAAGAAAAGAACAGAAATACAAAGTTAACCAGTCTCTTTAACATCTCTATATGGGAAACCCCTCTAAAATGACCATGAGCTTTACATTATCACCAAGTAGAAGACAAACACCTTGTATTGTCCCAAAGAATTTGCTCATCCATAGAATTCTCCTTAAAGATATGAGCATTACGCTCTGACTGTATACCCCAAAGTGTAGCATAGATGGCTTATTGCCACAAAATTTGGCTTCTTTACTTCTGCCAAAACGAACAAAACTTGTAGTAAAAAAACTGGTCCAATGACTTTTGGGCATATGCAACTCTCAAAAAATACGAAACAAATAATTTTTGTAAAGAAACATCTACAGAACGGTCTAAACTGATTCTGAGCAACATGCATGCACTTGTTTGTATTGACATTTTAGGTCAATGCATGGATTATGTAGTTTTAATTATTCTGAACTCTGTCAGATATGCCTTTGCAAAGTTGCATTCGTATTTCAGTTTGTATGGAGGATTTATATTGCGGATAATCTAATTTGTTCTCTGATTTTTTTTTTCAGCAAGCTTTGACTTTAGTTTTTGTGGAGACAAAGAAGGGAGCTGATTCGCTGGAACACTGGTTGTGTCTTAATGGTTTTCCTGCAACTACTATTCATGGTGACAGGTCACAGCAGGTTAGTCCATTGCACAAATAATAGTAAATAGCTCTCGTAATGGATTCTCATGTCTATGATGAATGGTGTATAGTATAACACTGCGATGTGAAAAATCATATGGCATGTTTGACTTTCCCATATTGCCATTGACTATTGTTTATAGTCAAAATTCTTCACCATTTGAAATGAATCGCATGTTCGTTGAATGGGTATGGTCTCTCTCTCTCTCTCTCTCTCCCCCTATTATGAACTCTTTATTTTTAATAATTTTTTTCACACTCGCAACTGCTCTCTCTCCAACCAACGTCTTTGGTTTAAAGTATTCTGCACAAATTAAGATTTGTCATCTCTCACTTTATAAAAGAGCTAATATATCTGACGAAAACGAAATTCACATTTAAAATGTAATCCATGGACATTGGTTATAGTATGTCAAGAAAATGAACATGTCTTGAGCCTCTTAGAGCATTTGTACTTGTGCTCTCCATTGTATGTTCTTAAGTGGCTCCCCCCTCATTTAAGCACCAGTTGCTTAAAATTGAGGGAGAAAAAATGCCCTTAAAGTAATTAATTAATTTGGCAACCAATCCTTAAATTTTTAAGCAACGGCAATAAAGATGCCCTTAGCATAATAGTGAAGAAGGAAAACTATATCTAAATTCTAAAAACATCTAGGAAGAATAGTCAACCTGGCTGTCTCATTAATAAAGAAGCAAGTGAAAATGAAATAAATAAGAGCGGAGAAGAGAAGATCAGAAATGTGTGAAGTTAATTTCACCTGAACAGAGAACAAGAAGCCTCCATAGCCAATTGAAGTTGGGTTGGGCATTTTTTTGGGGTTTTATTTAGGGATGACTTAAAACACCAAATAGATAGGTTGCATCATTTTTCCATCAGCATTAACTGAAGGAACTATGTTGTTATGGTTCTCCTGCAATTTTATTGAATTTGCAATGTTCTGTCTACCGCATTCCCATGAATCTTCTTTCAACTCTATACAAAACACAGAATCTTGAACCTTGTAAAATTCTCAAGTCAAACATTTCAAGAAGATGAGAACAGCCATCAAGTGGTTATTCCTATAAAAGAATTGGTTTTTGTTGCAGGCAATGTTACTAAGTTTAAAATGATTCTGTTTTCTTGGGCATCCTTTTATTTTGGGCACATTTTTTGCAGTCATTCTCTGATGTTATTATTGGTTTTAGGGGTGGGTATACGGGCCGGCCCGGCCCATTTAAGGCCCGGCCCGCGAAGCCCGCGTTTTGACGGACCGGGCCAAGCCCGGTCCGCGAAATAAATGGTCTTTATTTTTGGGTCCGTATCCGCCCTGCGAAGCCCGCGGTTAAACGGGTCGGCCCGCGGGCCCAATAAAAATAGTGATTTAAAAAAAAAAAAAAAAAAATCTTAAAAACCTTAAATTTGTTATTACTCATTGTCATTTGTATACAATGTTACTAATGGTGAATTAGTGATTGAGAAATATAAGCAAATTCCTAAGTTTAAATTACAATTGCATCACCAAATTTATTATTATTCCAAAGCAAAACACAATTTTACTTACTTACTAGTAGTGTATGAAGTTTTAAAGCAAAACTAAGAGATTCTTCTCTTGTGCCTCTATGCAAATACAAAGTTTTTTTTATTAGCGGGCTTCGCGGGCCCCTGCGGGCTAAGCCCGTTAAATCCACTGACTTCGCGGGCCGGGCTCAAAATCCGGACTTATTATACAATGAAAAAATTTTTAGGCCCGTTAACCGCAAAGTCCGCGGGCTTAACGGGCCGGTCCGCGGGCTCAAGCCCATATACCCACCCCTAATTGGTTTGTTTGTTCAGACCTATAGCTTACAAATATTTGTATATATTATTTAGGATAAAATATGTTTTTGGTCCCTCATTTTATCTTGATTTCTGTTTTTAGTCCCTCATAATTTTTTTTACTGTTTTTAGTCCCTAAAAAATTGTTCTGTTATGTTTTTAGTCCTTCATAAATTGTTTTGTTCTGTTTTTAGTCCCTGACGTTAATTTCAACTGTTAAGTGATGACATGACGGACATAAATTGTGTGTAAAAATTTCCTTATTAAGTTTCTAGTGACTTTTAACAGCTAAAAATTTTTTGGCGGTAAAAAATGTTTACTTTTGTAACATTCATTTTCTTGTGATTTTAGAAAATCTGGTGTTTGAGGTTTTATTTTATTTTTTTATTTTTTAACATTTATGGCGGTTTTAGTTTGCCAAAAAATCTGTGGCAGTTAAAAACTGTTAGAAACTTAAACAGAAATTTTTCAAGTGCAAATTCTGCATGCAACAACATCACATAGCAGTTGAAATTAATGTTAGGGACTAAAAATCAAATGAACCAATTTGAGGGACTAAAAACAGAGAAAAAATTTATGAGGGACTAAAAACAGAAATTAAGATAAAATGAGGGACCAAAAACAAATTTTACCCTATTATTTATTTGTCCCAGGTTGTTCATTAATAGCGTCATGGTCCTGTATTCTTGCATCATTTTGCTTGGTAGTTAGTGTTAGGAAATTGCTATTCAACTTGTACCCTCATATTAAATCTTTTTACTTCATAGCATTTGCTAATTTTTCTGTTGGTTTTGAACTGTACATCAAATTATTGGTTATTTATTTACTTGTTTGTCTTACTTGTGCTCATGTCAATTTTGAAATACCTGCAGGAAAGAGAATTAGCATTGAGGTCATTTAAAAGTGGCAACACCCCCATATTGGTTGCCACCGATGTTGCTGCACGAGGTCTTGATATTCCCCATGTTGCTCATGTGGTCAACTTTGACCTGCCAAATGATATTGATGATTATGTACACCGAATTGGAAGAACAGGGCGAGCTGGAAAGAAAGGCCTTGCAACTGCATTCTTTAATGATAACAATTCATCGCTAGCTAGAGCTTTATCAGACCTGATGCAAGAAGCAAATCAAGAAGTGCCTGCTTGGCTCTCACGGTATGCTGCTCGTTCTTCTTTTGGTGGAGGGAGGAACCGCCGATCAGGTGGTCGATTTGGTAGTCGGGACTTTCGAAGAGAGGGCTCTTTTAGTAGAGGTGGTGGTTCAGATTACTATGGTGCAGGAAACAGTGGTGGTGGACATGGAGGCTCTGGTGGGTATGCTGGAGGGTATGGAGGTCCTGGGGTCACCAGTGCATGGGACTGACTTTCTTCTTTTCATACATTACATACCATCTTTAGGTATAGGTGCGGATACACCTACAGGATGATTTTTCTCCCCTCTTGTTTTTACGGTCTTCGATTTACTTGTGTTTCAAGCCATCATCATTTTGTACTATTTTACAGTGCTAATCATTGTGGGGGATGGGTTTGTGTATGTGGTCTAGTTGCCACATCAATAAAGGTTGTGTAATGATGGTAGGTATTGGTGATTACTAACATATTAGGAGTTTCTTGTCGACAACTTTTTATACCCTTCATTTTGGGTGGTAATTTTGGTGGGAAACTGGTTGTAGATTGTGCAAGGGGAGAAAAAATTGAGCTTTTTGTTATAGCCGTTCATGGTTTCTCTGACTTGTCTCTCAAGCATGCTCTTTCCAGTTTCAACCCAATTTAAGTTGGAATTTAATATTTCCCCACTTTGATCGGCAAAGGTTTTTGTAATATTATAGTGGTGGCTGAAATGAACAAAAAGGTTCCCGCCGATGATTTCAATTGAACATACCTTGTATGCCTGCGTGACTAGTATGGTAACATGTTCATTATGTTTGAATTCTATATGATACCAAGGGCAAAGATATCTTATTACATTAGAGCGTGTGCCAAATTATAAAAAATGTGTACTTATATACTTGCCTTTAATAAAAATAAATTACTGTTATAGAGTTTGGCCAGATTTTGCTCATGACATAACTTGGCTCTGAATGGTTTCCCAGTTTGATCATTCATACTCGGTGATGCTCGTAATTTATTTATCTTTCTATATACATAACAAAAGAAACAAATAATAGAGGTTCTTTTCCCTCCAGTTTGACATTGTGAATTATTATATTGATTTTAGGTGTTCGGCCAACTATTTTATTTGCATTTCAAAGACTGCATTTATGATAAAGTCGGATTAGTTTTGTCTTGTCTATTCAAGATAACTTGAGGTCGTTAAAGAAGTGGACCGACAATGTATCCCCAAATTGATGATCAAGTCAATAATTCCAATTAAAATAGAAAGATACTTGAGTGGAGAAAAATTACGTATAGAACGGGACCCTTATTTATAGACTTGTGGATGTAATTTACTATAGGAGACCTATAATAGTCAATGATTCTTCATAAATAGAAAGTTCTATTCTAATCTGAGTCGACTAATGCAGGGCTCGTCTTCCTTATTGTTACTGAACATTAGACGTGTGGAAAAGAAAAGTACATAGAGAATTCTATGCCATTTTCAATATACATTCCTTAAACCAAGTAATTTTATGATAATATATTTATACTTAAATTATAAATTAGAATCCTAGTTTGGAGAGTGAAACTCTCACTTTGTCCATTCTCTTATATATTTTCAACAATCTCTCTTTCTTCCTTAAGAGGTGCATTTTACACATTTTTTTTTTGTCTTTATTTATATATTTAATTTTTTAACTATTTATCTATTTCAATTTAAAAATAAACATCACAATTTAAATTATTTATTATACATTCAAAAAATAATTTTTATAATTAAAATATTTATATATTATGAATTATAATTATAATTATATACAAATAAATACGTATCCTATGCAGATCAAAATATTAGTTTTGTATATTTTTAATATCATTATTTTAATTTTTATAAAAATTGAATAGGGATAACAAGAATCACTTTGTGGGAAGCATAGATGCTACCATGATATTTACTATTTAAGCTATAACTTTTTGAAGTGATATTTTAAATTCAAATCCTCCCTCAATTAGGGTTGTTCATTAAATTGATTCAGCCTAACGACAAGATCCAAATATATTAAATTGGATCATTTTTTTTACACGACTGGATCCAACTCGAGTTGAAGATTAAATTAGTTCAGTTCTTAGATTTATATTTTTTGTAGCTGAATTAACCCGAATTAAATGGACCTTTTTATTATATGTGTGTGTAATTAATCAAATTGGATATTTTTTTACGCAATTGGGTCTAACTAATTGAATCAATTAAATTTGATATTTATTGATTCTATTCTTAGATTTATATTTTTCAAAACTGAATCAACCTAACTTAATTCAACTTTCTTTTTGGGTTAAGGATCACAAATACTACCTCCGTTCCTATTTATAAGACCCAAATTAGAAGTAATACTGATTCCTTTTTATAATATCCAATTCATAATGTCTCTTGCATTAATTATTTTTAGACTAAAATATCCCTAATTAAATAGGAGAGATATTGTATTGATAAACATTTAGGAGAGAGAGAAACATTAATTGCAGTGGTATTTTTGGAAAAATATATAAATTTAGGACAAATTTATTGTTATAAACTAGATTAACTACTTTTCTTAATCTTAGTAAATTAGGTAATTGGGTCTTGGTCTTATAAATAGGAACGAATGTAGTATCTTTTATGAGAGATAATCAATAAGACTATTTATGAGAGGTAAAACCCTTCCTAAAATCCTCCCTCTGAGTATTTAACGCAAATTTATACTTAAAACTTAAACTCGAGACCATTAATTAAGCTGGAATAGTCTCATGTCAATTAATTTACAAACTCGACAGTGAACTCTAATTAAAATTCTAAATTCAGATAAATTTAGATACTTTTATTGGTTTTTTTTTATTATAATTTATGTATTTATTAGATCTATAACTTTTTTCAAATTTTTATTTAATATTTTAAAAATATATATGTTATTAATTTGATCATCCGAATTGAATCATTTTATTCTTCCTTAGGTTAATTTGGTTTGAATTTATTATTATTTTTTTCTAAATTCAAACTGAACGAAACTAATTAATTTTAAGAATTTAATTAAAACGAATTGATAATATAAATATATTTTATATTATTATCCAATCATACATGATCAAATACAACAAATTTATGAATTGTTAGTATTTATAATACTTATTTCTGATTAATTAACATAAATAATATTACTGATAATGCATGAAAAATAAATTCTTTTGATTTGAAAATTACCAAAAAAAAATTAAACTGTTAATTTTAACTAGTAAGTAATTCAAACATTTTTCCTCCAAAACTCAACCATCGGAAGTCGCAAACAATGCAAACACCAAACTGGCCGTGAGTTAAAGAAAAGAAAATGTTAGTAAAAGCCCAAATGTGTTAAAGAAAAAGACAAAAAAGCTGTTCGAAGGAGCCATGTGATGGCCAATCTTCACAATCCCACAAACAAAAGGATGATATTTTCTGCGATCAATAAATCGAAAAAAAAGAAAACCCTTGACCTCTCTCTCTCCTTTGCCTTCAAAGTTGGGTTGGTTTGACCCATGAACTGCAACACATTTATTAAAGAGGACCATCGTCACAAGCGATGTGTCCTCGTAGGACAGTTATACAATTTATATTAAATTCCGCAAATTCACACAACTCAGTTTAACATTTAAATAAAAAAAAAACCACATTAATTTCTCCCAAATCCCCAAGAGAGAAAAAAAAAACAAATCACACAATTTTTGTGAAGCTAAGCTTGTGGTTTCTTATTCTCAGCCAAAGGTGAAAGGAAGAGAGTGAGAGAAGGTGCTCTCCTCATCTCACCGCTCTTAGTTCTTCTTCTTCCTTCCAAACTCGAATGACCCATTTCCTTGTTTTTCGTTCTTTTGCAGTTCCTGAGGTAAAGTTACCAGCTTTGCTCTTCTGCTAACTGGATCGGGTTCCAGGAATTGAAGGTTAGGTTCAAAAGGGGTTGTGTTGATCTGCACCAAGATGCTTAATTTGCGTTGAAAAATCCATTCATTTGCGAAACTCGGCTTCGGAGATGAACCAGTTAGTTGAAAGCTCAACGAATACTCAAAGGGTCTCTAGAGTTCAAGCTCCACTGGTAAGTCCAATTTTTATCAGCATATTAGTTTTTTTTTTTTTTTTTTTTGAATCGTATAACTTTTTCTCCATTTTTTAGTTGCAGCCTTTTCTTTTATTTTTTTTATTTTTGTGTGTGTGTGTTGATAAAAGGTTCGATTTTCCAGCGCTGTGGTTGAGGTTTTGGTTAACTTGAATTCCTTTAATTTTCTGCTTGTGTTTGGAAGAGAGGCAAAGAACTAAGTTGATTGTAAGTTGTAACTTCAGTCAATTGGGTTAGTCTATGAACCTTAGAGTTCTTAAATAGGAAGAAGCTCTCTTTTGTTTCTAGGGCTCTTATTTCTGACCAAGTCAAAATTAGATCTTAGAAGTCTCTTGCTGCCTCAACATGCATTGTGTGCTGACTTCCTAAATTCTAATCCTACCTAAACATGATGTACTAGACTAGAAAGTTGTACGCAGCTAACATTTATGGAGTGCCAACCTCCATCATCCATACTCCACACCTTTGACGCTACCATTCTCTTTGTTTTTTGGCACCTAAAAGGCTAAATTGTTTTGGGGGGGGAGGGGGGGTGCTCCATTCCAAGGTTGCATATCACTAGTTCATCAGCAGGAATGAACCCAAGACCTTTTTGTTGATGCAATTCAGTCTTGCTAATTACAAGTTGTACTTAGCTAGTGTTTTACATATGGGGAATGTTAACCTCCATACTCCACACCCTTGACAGAGAGTGTTACCAACAAGGAGGATTGTCTTTGTTTGCCTTCTCAGGTATGTATTGGGTTTGAAGCTTAGGCATGTTCGGGCACCAACAAGGGAAATTAGGAGTCATTCCCTCATTTTTATTTAGAGGGGAGGGCGGTGGAATACTTTTCTTTGTAATTAATTTCTCTAATGGATGTGCTGAGAAAGTGGAGAGCTGTTTTGGACTAATGTTCCCCTGTTTTGGCTAGCCAGATTCCCATCCTCCTTCTATCTACTTCCATTTCTTACCATAATAATTTTTTCATGGAATATTTTGTTAAGAATTTTCCAGCTGCCGTAAACATAGTATTAAGAAGTATAATCTTAGTACATAGCTGCAATGCTCATTTATATCCAGTATCCAGCCTTTGTTTTTCATTTTCATTTAGCTATTTGATCAAAGAATGAGCTTGGTTTTTTATTTGTCACTTTCAAATAGCATAGGGATTTATTCTTTCATTTTTCCTTTTACTTTGTTCCCCGTGATTTTTCATTGGAAGCTATCGGGTTACATGCATAAGACACAAATTAAATACATCATGGTTTATATGTCAGCCTTTTTCCTGAGCATACTATTCTTGCAAATTCTTCTGCTTATCAATATCATTGTTAGGGGTCCTAGTCTTGCTCTACCTTAAGCTATTTGTCTTCTAATAATGGGTTTTGAAAATGATCAGTTATCATAACTCTTGTATAGTGTTCTTCTTATCTACTCTCTTCCTCCTCATAAGTTTCCCAAGCTTTTCTATATTTTTCCTTTATTTTAGTTCACTCATCTCTGTTCTGTATGATCTAATTAATATTAGTACTTTCTATGTATCTAAACTAAAACAATGGTGCTCATGGCTCATACCTGATATTTCATTTTCTTTTGTCTCAATTAAAAAATTCAGCTGAGGGTAGTATCTTCATCAACCCTGTTTAAAGAATCATCGCAACTTCTCATATCCTTTTATGATCCTTCAAAGTTACTGCTTGTCACTACCCTCCCTCATTCTGGAAGTGTAACTTACATGATATGTATTACAAGTATAGGATGTAGTTACTGAAAAAGGCCTTTCTTATGTGGCCAAAGGGGAGTTTTTCCACAATACCTTGTGGTTGTACCATTTTGGGAAACATCACTGTTGACCACAATACCTTCCTATCTTTATGAATGTCATTAGGAGTCTTGTTTGGAGCTTTTCCTAAAGATGCACAGTAGATGTTGGTAAGCTGTGTAGTTTTCCTCCCTTGCACCTGCCCTTTTTTCTGATATTCTCCTGATTCTTTGACAAGAGTGCCCCTCGTCACATCCATTGCAGCACTCATGGGATTTGTATTATTCTTCATTCTGAGATGTCATCATGTAAATGGTGATTGGGTGTATGAGTTTGTATGTAGTGTTACAACTTATTTTGTCCCCTAACTTATATTAAAATTTGTCTAAAACCATGATATGAACTCAAGCTGTTGGGCTTCTTCACAAATCTGAGTTTGTGAAGGCAAATTCCAGTACATGTATGTATTAGCAGCTCCTTTCTTTTTATTAAAGTATATATCAATTATTAACGAAAGCTAATATAACCTTGCTTGGTCTTATGATCGCATGATGGATGTAATGGAATGCCTTGCTTGTTTTTTATCTTGCTGCACCAGCAGCATTGAAAATTCCATGGCTGCATCCATATATAATAATTTTAAAACTTAATATGACCTTTGTAAAGAAATAAAAATTTCAGATTGATAAAAAAAATAATAATTTATTGTTTGAGAAGTCAATAGATTGTGAAGTTATTGGTCTGGAACTTCCCTTTTTTTTTCTCTTGCAGAAAAAAAGCAGTATAGAAAGTAGGAACTGTTCAATCCTTTGGAACCTGAAGTTGGAAGGAGAAAATATCTAAAGCTTACTGTGTGCATGTGAATATGCTCTTGGACATTATGCATATACATATTTTTGGTGAAATCTTTTTGATATTTTGATGATACTTTCAACATACTAACGTATAGAATTTCACAGGTTGACTCTGTTTCTTGCTACTGTAAAGTAGATTCTGGCCTGAAAACAGTTGTTGGGGCAAGGAAATTTGTTCCAGGATCGAAGTTATGTATCCAACCTGACATAAACCCAAATGCACATAGGAGCAAAAACTCACGTAGAGAGAGGACAAGAGTTCAGCCTCCTCTCCTGCCTGGTCTTCCTGATGATCTTGCTATTGCATGTTTGATTCGTGTACCTCGGGTTGAGCACAGTAAACTGCGTTTGGTTTGCAAGAGATGGTATCGCCTCCTGTCTGGAAATTTCTTCTATTCACTCAGAAGAAGTCTTGGAATGGCAGAAGAATGGGTTTATGTCATCAAAAGAGATCGCGATGGAAGAATTTCATTGCATGCTTTTGATCCCATCTACCAACTGTGGCAATCCCTTCCACCCGTTCCTGGGGAATATTCTGAAGCATTGGGATTTGGCTGTGCAGTTCTCAGTGGTTGCCACCTGTACTTATTTGGTGGAAGAGATCCTCTGAAGAGGTCTATGAGACGTGTTATTTTCTACAATGCCCGTACTAATAAGTGGCATAGAGCACCAGACATGCTACGGAAACGTCATCTGTTTGGTTCTTGTGTAATAAATAATTGTCTCTATGTTGCTGGTGGGGAGTGTGAAGGAATTCATAGAACTCTTCGATCTGCTGAAGTTTATGACCCCAACCGGAACAGGTGGAGCTTTATCTCAGAGATGACAACAGCAATGGTGCCCTTTATTGGTGTTGTTCATAATGGAACATGGTTTTTGAAGGGACTTGGATCTAATCGCAATGTCATATGTGAAGCCTATTCGCAGGAAACTGATACCTGGACCCCAGTGAGTAATGGAATGGTCAATGGTTGGCGTAATCCTAGTATCTCTCTGAACGGACAACTCTATGCACTTGATTGCCAGGATGGGTGCAAGCTCAAAGTATATGACAGAGCAACAGATTCATGGAAGAAGTTCATTGATAGCAAGCTCCATTTAGGTAGTTCCCGTGCTCTTGATGCTGCTGCTCTTGTTCCCCTTAATGGAAAGCTTTGCATTATACGCAACAATATGAGCATCAGTATAGTTGATGTTTTGAGTCCAAACAGACGCGTGGAAAGCAATCCTCACCTTTGGGAAAATATTGCTGGGAAAGGTCATGTCAGGTCTTTAGTTAGAAATTTATGGTCAACTATAGCGGGGCGTGGTAGTTTGAAGAGTCATATTCTTCACTGTCAGGTTCTTCAAGCCTGAGATCCAAACTCCTCTGATGATAATCTTGGCTATACAGTTAGGGAAATTGTTGGTATTTTGGGAAAATCAAATTGAAACAGGTTTATCCACTTTCCTCTGTGGGAAAGAGATTGTGCTTCATTGTAAAGATGAGATTAATTGTTGATTTTGGCTATAGAATGAGGTCATTCCTTTACAATTGAATAGGGAGCAGATATTGTAAATGTTGTTTCACTCTAAGGCTGTGCCTTTTCCTTTCTTTACAATATATTAGGTTTGTAAGACATGCGTTTCGGCTGTATATGATTTATTAGAAAACAGCAAAAAACTTTTGTATCTTTGGTCAAGTTGATTTATTCAGTAAGCAGGGAGAAGAGCATATCAGGTCCCTTGTTGTGGCAAAAGGCATTCCAATGTATGATTTGAAAATCAGCTGCTTGTTTTTGAAGAATAATAGTATGCTTGGATAAGATTTTTTCCAAAAGCCATAGTGTCAAATACAGATTCCTAATACCAATGTGAATCAGGTCTAGCAGAAAGAGTTAGTTTCCTACAAAATAGAAAACTATGATTCAAAATTCTTGTTAGGAGAGACGTCTATATTTAGTATTTGACCGAACTTTGAGCAAAATTGTTTCTTATGACACAAATTTATAAAAATTAAATAAAAAAAAATGCCTGATGCACAACTGAACTTTTTGGTGGCATAAAGAAAAATACAAACAAAACATTTAGAGAAACTGAACTTTTTGAACTGCGAAAGAATTTTTCATTACTCAAAATGTGGTTGGATGCACGTCGTACAAATTTTTTAAACCAGACACGCTCAAAATTATATCCATTACTATTGTATTGTTCTCAATTTTAAGAAACAACCAAACTTTCTTTCTTTTTTTTGTGTGTGAAGTAACAATCACACTATTATTTAGCCACTGCAGCAATTCCATTCAGCTCAAGTCATTCATGCGCCTCTGTTTATCATAACCTGAAAACTTTTGAACGAATTTTCTCTCTCAATCTTCAACTGTTTGCGGAAGTTGTTGATGAATGCATCAGCCATTTTGTTGATATCTTCTTTCTCATTCTCCAAAACTATTTGTCTGCTCATCAATAGCTTCTTCCTATCTTTACTTTCATTGCTGCTCCTCTTGATGATGCCACTGCCAGTGAAGTCATTTCCACGATCCATTATAGAAGATAATGTAAAACTCTAAGCTCAGAGAGAGAGAGAGAGAGATTTTGTTGTAGAATGTGTAGAATGGCTTCTTAGGTTCCTGAAAGATCACTATTTATACTCACAATCTCAGCATGTGTATAGCATGGCCAGAGAAAAAACATAGATACTGGAGAGACTTGAATCGAATGTTTTTAAGTTTGTCTTAAAGTGAAAAGAGAACTTGGCTATGTGAGTGGCACCTATTTAATATTACTCAACTTGCCGAGGCATCATACTTTTTGAGCTATTGATAATTGAATCATGGTAATTGGTAGCTTTCTTAAAACTGATCGTGTAATTTGTTGTTTAGTATTACTCTTGACGTGTTAAACAGGTGGCAAGATTTGACCTTGGTCAAGATATGACAAACAAACTACTATTATATAATACATAATTGCCTGCTTCTAAAACTTTAACACATATGTTATATACCATACAATCATCTTTATCTTTTACTTATTTTATTTATGCATATTAAAAATACATCTTGGAATCAAAAAGAATAAAACTTTTTGTTGTCCAATTTGATGTTCAAGAAATGTTTCCTAGGGAGTAGGGGCTGCATGACATGGACCAAGGACAAACCTTCCTTCCTTCAATTACCATGCCAGTTAGAAACTTCGAAGTTCTTACAGTGAAGCAACATAGAAAAGAGGTTCATTTATGGAAGGAAGCCGTTTTCTGTTTCCTTTGGTTCCTTTCTCTATATCCTTCTTACTTATATTTTATATGTAAGTTTTCAAACTATATCATATAGTATTAAGATTATAGCCAGACATGCTATTAGAGGGCTAAACGACAAAAGGGGGCAAAAAAAAAAAAACTAATTACGAAAAAAGTGTGGAAAAAAAACAATTTACCTGCAGGGGTTGTTTTTGACACGTTGCACTCAGTTGGCGCCTCCCTAATTTTTTTTTGTCTCGTAGCGGGAGGCGCCAACTCAGTTGGCGCCACCTGAATCTTTAACTTTTTTTTTTTTTTGAAATGTCAAAGGTTACTACACTTGAAATGACGCCTCCCGCTAGGGGACAAAAAAAAAATTCGGGAGGCGCCAACTCAGTTGGCGCCTCCCAGTGCAACGTGTCAAAAACAACCCCTGCAGGTAAATTGTTTTTTTTCCACACTTTTTTCGTAATTAGTTTTTTTTTTTTGCCCCCTTTTGTCGTTTAGCCGCTATTAGAGTCTTTCGAGTAACAAATTTTACTTTTGAGTAAAAAAGACAAGTATCACCACCTTTCATTTTTTTCTGTCTCTTTCTTTTTATTACATCACATCACTGTTGAATAACATTGTGGATGTCTATCTATTTTATTCCTATGAGGTAATTGAGAAATGATTTTTTTTTTACTAATTACAACTATAATACATGGAATATACCTCAAAAAAAGAAGGAAAAAAAATATTAAAAATATTTGTACAAGAGAATAGAAAAAAACTAAAGTCTCAGTCCATCACTCTGTAGATTAATTAGTTGATTATTACTAATATTGCATATTTCTCTCTCATGCACATGCTTTTGTTTTTCCATCCATTTTACCTCGATATTATTTCCTACATTTTTATTTTATGTCTTGTTTTCCCTCCACGTTATCCTTCACGCGTAACCCGCAAGAAGAGACCTACAGTATTTGAATCTGTTCATCCCTATGTCTGTCTGGCTTCCTTCTTTTATAAGTATCTATGCTTAACTGAACTAACTAAGTAAGCAACCTCTGAATTCATGCTTATCTATGTCTGCGATTTCGATCCTACCCTTTGTCTTAATCTTTCTGCTGCAAGTTGTAATGGCAGCTTCAGATCCTCTTCAAGACACCATTCTCCAGTGCCTCTCTCTCCATTCTGACCCCTCTCTTCCAATCTCCAATGTCACCTATTTCCCCAACAGCCCCTCATACCCCTCCATCTTGGACTCCAACATCAGAAACCTCAGATTCAGATTCTCTTCCCCCACAACTCCAAAGCCATCCTTCATAGTTGTCCCAACCCACGTGTCCCACATCCAAGCCTCCATCATCTGCTGCAAAAGCTTCAACCTTGAGATCAGAATCAGAAGTGGGGGCCACGACTACGACGGCCTCTCGTACGTCTCAGAGGCCCCATTTGTGATCCTCGACATGTTCATGCTCAGATCAGTGGAGGTCAACCTGGAGGACGAGACTGCGTGGGTTGACTCGGGGTCAACGATCGGTGAACTCTATCATGGGATTGCTGAGAGGAGCAAGATCCATGCTTTCCCAGCTGGGGTGTGTCACAGTGTCGGTGTTGGAGGGCACTTCAGTGGAGGAGGCTATGGGAACATGTTGAGAAAGTTTGGTCTCTCAGTGGATCATGTTTTGGATGCTGTGATTGTTGATGCTGAAGGTAGAGTCTTGGATAGGAACTCAATGGGGGAAGATCTTTTCTGGGCTATTAGAGGAGGTGGGGGTGCTAGCTTTGGTGTTATTGTGTCATGGAAAATTAGGTTAGTTCATGTTCCTGAGGTTGTCACAGTTTTCAGAATTGAAAAAACATTGGAACAAGGTGCCACTGATCTTGTTCACCAGTGGCAGTATGTTGCTGATAAGATACATGATGGCTTGTTTGTTAGAGTGGTTGTTAGTGCTGTGAAAAGAAAGGGTCACAAGACAATAAGAGCCAAGTTCAATGCCTTGTTTCTTGGAAATGCTCAAGAGTTAGTTGATGTCATGAGTGAGAGCTTCCCTGAACTGGGTTTGGTTGCTGAACAGTGCATTGAAATGAGTTGGATCGATTCGGTGTTGTTTTGGGACAACTATCCAGTGGGGACTTCGGTTGATGTTTTGCTTCAGAGGCATTCCACACCAGAGAAATTCTTGAAAAAGAAATCAGATTATGTGCAGCAACCAATTTCCAAAACTGACCTTGAAGGTATATGGAACAAGATGATGGAACTGGAAAAACCTGTTCTCGCATTGAATCCCTACGGTGGGAAAATGGGTGAGATTTCTGAGGTGGAGACACCGTTTCCACATAGAGCTGGTAACATTTATAAAATTCAGTACTCAGTGACTTGGAAAGAGGAGGGTGAAGATGTTGCTAATAGATACTTAGATCTGATTCGGAGGCTCTATGATTATATGACACCTTATGTGTCAAATTCACCTAGAAGTTCATATATCAACTATAGAGATGTTGATATAGGTGTCAATGGACCTGGAAATGCTACTTATGCAGAGGCTAGTGTTTGGGGTGAGAAGTATTTCAAAAGAAACTTTGATAGACTGGTAGAGGTAAAGACCAAGGTTGATCCAAGCAATTTTTTCAGATATGAACAGAGTATTCCATCACTTGCATCTGGTCTTAGGATAATGTCAGAATAGAAGATGCCTTGAAGAGGTGTAAAATAAAGGTTTGATTCAGGACAAAAAGGTATTTAGAAGCAAGCATGTCCTGGAAAACCAGTTCAGACTTACACAAGTTTGCCATATAATTCGATTGGTCAGAGAATTATTTATTATGCAATTGTATTTTCCCTTATTAAGGGACTTTTTTAATTTCAATTGTATGCTAAGATTGCTACATTATGTAAAGTGATAGTCAAATTTAATTTATTGAAAGCTTTTAGATAATTTTTTTTTGTGTTGCTTCCCTTAAAACATGCCTATTCCTCTGCTTTCATTTAGTTATTTATGCACCTTACTCATGTTTAGAAAACAGTTTACTTCATATTTACTAATAGTTGCAAAGTTTAAATTATTAAGCTTAAATGTCTTTTTGTCTAAAAAAAATATTATAATTTTTTCGTTTGATTTTTTGTTTTTAAAATCTTTTTTCTAAGAGGTTTTTAAAATCTTATAAACCAGTCTTCATAATTTGTTTTTAGTTGTTCGTTTACTTTTCCGTTTGTTTCCATCATCATTAAATACTTATCTAGTGTTTAATGTACAGACAATAGTTTTCTTTTTCCATGAAATGTTATTTAGGTGATGATGTGAGAAGTCATGTGGCAAACCAGAAATTCAAAATCGAGGAGTATCAATTGGTTGAGTTATTGTAAACCTCCCGGTACCGTGTTCGATTCCTACAGATAAAAAAAAACATAAATTAAAAGAACTTTTGAAGAAAAAAAAAGATATTTTTCATGAAGAATTAGTTTGTAAAATGTAAAAATAAAAAAAACAAAATGATAATATTTTAATAGATAAAAACCTATTTAAACATGATTAAGATTTTGTTAGTGTAGATATCAAATACAAACATAAACATAAAATTGTTGTTACAAATAAAATACAAATAGAAAAATAAGGCTGAGTCGTGGACTAGGTCGCTCTCTTAAGACGTTTCGCGGCTCTGCCTGAAGTGTGCAACAGTTAACAGTTCCGTCGTCCCCAGTATAAAACAGCCCTCCAACTTCAGTCAGAATCCTCTCTGCTCAGAAGAGAGTCCCACAAACTAACACCCACTCAAAGCTCTAAATTGCTCGGGACTTACAAAACGGGAACCAAAAACATTTTTTTCCTTTTTCACGTAAATACTTCCTCCTGCTCCCTTTCTCCTATTCAATATATAGCTTTTAAAATGGTTTTAAGACCATTAAAGCCAAAAGATGTTGAACGTTCAAAAAAGGATTTTAAGAAAATATTTAAAAACTACATTCAAATCACATAACAAATGATTTAAGAGTTATTAAAACCATTAACTCAAATAAAAAACTTCCATTAAACAATTAAAAGGTCTAACGTTCAAAACAAAATAGATACATATAATTCAATTAACATAATTTTAATAAATCATTTCACAATCCCCCACTTGATTTTTTAAAATATTCATCGAGCAATAAGGCAATACAAAAAAAGGTTGAGCATAAACAATGGTGTCTGTAGACTTGAACCATTGCGTAGTAATGATGGTTTAGATTATACTAGAGTGACTCATAGTCTTGAACTCTATCTCTAACAACATCATACACACAACCTTTTAGGGTGTAGTCTAAAAGCCCGTGCATTACGGCCATATACGTATATCCCAGTATAGTGAATGCTCTAGAAAATTTTGCCCAAAATTCCATAGGAAGCGGCCTCACTTCCAAATTCACATAGGTGAGTCTATCAAGAGTACTTCTGTAGCTAGGTACCCCACTCCATATAGAGTATAGAACTCATTAAGAAATTAATTCAACCTTTCAACACTACAGAATATCATGCTCTAAATATATGAATGGGACTTAGAAGAATTATTATAGCATGATTCTCGCATCTCTTTATAAGTTGTTATTACCCTTTGAACCTATTTCTTGGGATCTCCAGTCCATAGGTTGGGTTACCCCTAGAAGAGACAATTTAATCTATGGGCATTAGTCTCATTCCTTTTGAGGTTTTGAAAACCTTCTTTCTTGTTAATCCTTTCATAAAAGGATTAACCAAATTTCTTCAAAACTCACACGATCCATCCCTACAGCCGCTGTACTATAGCAATGGATCCATGTGACTAGAATCAATTTTTCTCACATAGGAATATCTTACAACAGGTTTTCAACCATGTTGCTTCTTCACAGGCAATTGCCAGTGCAATCATTTCTGACTCCATAACATATAGTGATAATATATTTTGTTTCTTAAATTTTCGAGAAACAAGCCCCCCCAGCTAAGCTTAAAATATAGCCACTGGTCACCTTTGAGTCATCTGAAAGAGTATTCCAATCAGCATCACTGTAACCTTCTAGTAAGGCGGGAAACTTTTAATAATATAATCCTAGGTTCATGGTCCTTTTAAGGTACATCATGACCCTTTCAATAACACACCAATGCTCATTTGTAAACCTACATAGTAACCCAAAACATGAGCTATACCAGGCCTAGTGCAATCAACAACATACTAAAGGCTGCCAATGATGTTTGCATACTCAAAATGATTAACACTGTCACCAGTGTTCTTGAACAACTTGACATTGGGATCATAGGGGATACATGTTGGTTTACAATTAATCAAAGTAATTCTTTAAGATTTTCTCAATATAACGAGATTGATCCAAAGAAATTCCCTTTTCAGTTATAGTAATTTTAATTCCAAGAATTACATTTACTTCACCAAGTTCCTTCATGTCAAAATTCTCACATAACATTTCTTTGACATTTTTCACAACATGAATATTAGAACCAAAGATAAGCAAGTCATCCACATATAGACATATAATAGTGCAAACATTATTATTTGTTTTATAATATATGCACTTATCACTTTCGTTAATTTTAAAACCATGTGAGATAACTATATCAAAATCTCATGCCACTGTTTAGGTGCTTATTTCAGTCCATACAAGGATTTATTTAATTGCATACTTTATTCTCATGACTAGAAACAACAACAAAATCATGTTGATCCAAGCATAAAAAACAAGACCAAAGCTTTTGCTACATGTGTTCTTTTACTTCTTCTAGGTTCATCTAAATAATCATTACGTGTATAAATAGGTGCACAAAAAGAAGTAAAACCCCCACTATTTTCCAATATAAAAAGGAAAACAGTCTTAAAACAAGTAGCATCATTCAAATCAAAACCATTTTTGAGATCATGCCTTAACAATGCTATAACATCAATAGAAAATACTTAATATTATAGCCAAGCACAGACACCCACGGGATGAAACAAGATACACAAAGTTATCAACGCACAAAAATACATGGAAGTGAAATTCCAAACAACTAAATTCAACGAGATACAACACGCATGCACTTTTCTTGTTGCATTACATATATTTATAATATTATCTAAAATAACCAAGATGCAACGCAACCCCTGAAGGCCTGAACTTCACGTAGCTACAAAGCTTATATATATATATATAACATCACAAAGTTCTTTGGCCAAAAACCAAGATTAAACCGCAGCCTCTAATATTCTTGCTATTGCTTAATCATGTATATACACAATGAAACACCTTCCAACCAAATTCCACTTTGGCATATTCAAATTGTTCACAAAGAAATAAGAATAACAAATAACAAATTAAACAATATCACGAGATTTCACAAAAAGTCCAGGAACAACATTGTCATCGCACTCAATATTTCATATAAACAAAATAATCACAACTGTCCAAAAAAAAAACACATTACACATGACCGATCACATATAACTCAACTATAAAATAGAGAATTTTCACTAGACCCAAAATTGTCTAATTATTTTCGGGCTTCTTCCTCAATACGTAGTAGAGTAATAAAACTTTTTAAAGAAAATACTTTCCTTTTATGCCTGAGGATTATTATTTATTTAAAAAAAAACTTTTCAACTAGAAGGCAATTTATCAAATACCACAACTACTTGAAATTATTCACTTAAAGTCGTACCTTTAGAGAAGATTTCATGAGCAATCTTTTGAAGGGATGATCAATCTTTTGACGGATATTGTGCTCAGTAGAAATGACAGAAAAGAAACGTCTTAAAATTGTTAGTGCAGATATCAAATACAAACATAAACATAAAATTGTTGCTACAAATAAAATACAAATAGAAAAATAAGGCTGAGTCGCGGACTAGGTCACTCTCTTTAAGACGTTTCGCGGCTCTACCTGAAGTGTGCAACAGTTAATAGTCCCGTCGTCTCCAGGATAAAACAGCCCTCCAACTTGAGTCAAAATCCTCTCTGTACAGAAGAGAGTCCCACAAACTAACACCCACCCAAAGTTCTAAATTGCTCGGGACTTACAAAACGGGAACCAAAAACATTTTTTTCCTTTTTCACGTAAATACTTCCTCCAGCTCCCTTCCTCCTATTCAATATATAGCTTTTAAAATGGTTTTAAGACCATTAAAGCCAAAAGATGCTGAACGTTCAAAAAAGGATTTTAAGAAAATATTTAAAAACTACATTCAAATCGCATAACAAATGATTTAAGAGTTATTAAAACCATTAACTCAAATAAAAAACTTCCATTAAACAATTAAAAGGTCTAACGTTCAAAACAAAATAGATACATATAATTCAATTAAAATAATTTTAATAAATCATTTCACAAATTTATGTTTAATTATTTTTATTACATCTTTAGTTTGTATTATATATGATTTTAGGCTTTTTTGAACTAATTAAGTCTATCAAATTTTAAAATCACATTAAATGATATTTCAATGTGATTATGGAGAATTTAACGTGAAACTAAACACATACTGAGATTATTATGGAATAAGATAGTGCAGCATAAGTGGTGCCATATAAATTTGCATTTCCAAATGCGATGTTGTTGATAAGCAAGACTTTTTTTTTTAGTGATGATCTAATCCACATGGCAAGTGTTCGATGGTGAAGCTACAAATAGGAGATAGTGAAAGTGGTGAGGTTTTCGAGTGATGGAGTGAGAGATCTCATAGTAGATGATAGAGGAGGAGTTCTGGTGACAACTACCTACAGGGATTTCGACATTCAAGTTAATAAGAATGCAAGGAAAATAAAGAAAAAAATGGAATATTTCATACTTGGGTGCTAAGTTTGACCTTATATAGCCATTAGTTGGTGAGAGTTGCATGTAACTGATGTGTACACTATTAGGTTCATGCAAATTGTGTGTCAAATAATTCAGGGTCGAACTTACTTATGTCAATATGTGCATGTTAATGCCTTTTCTCATGTCCGAATTATGTTAGAGTTGTGACTTGGAGCGAACGTAGTCATGTTGTAGTAGGGATTGAACCTAGGTATTGACATATCGAAGGATCAAGTCAGGATTTGGCCAAAAACAACGATCATATAAACTTAAGTCTTTGTTTATATGACATAAAAATAAAATAAAAAAAAGTGCTCTCAAAAGTCAAAATTACTCTAAATGTGTAAAAAAAATTATCAATATTATTTGGGTTAGAAATGTTTTCTGTTCTTAATTTTTTTTTCAAATTTTGATGTTGTACCTATATTTTAAAATCAATAACTTTTGTTTTGTATTTTTGAAAATGTTCAAACTTTAGTTCTTAAAACTAACAATTTTTTTTTTGTACATGGACCAGAATTTGAGTATTTAGATAAATATAAAGAGTAAAAACTAATGTTTTAGAAGCCAATAACAGAAATTAAAATTTGGAAAAATTTTAGGTACTAAAAACGTATTAAACCATATTATTTTGATAATTAATTTGTAAAATTATACATTTGTTATAAGGGGAAAAAAAACATTGGAACGTTTCCGTGTGACTTTGTCCATCAATGTCATCATCAATCATGGTCATATGGTATTGGCGTAGAAGAAACTTCAACTATAATTACTTATGAAACCGGAAAAGTTGCTCAGTTATCTAACCAAGAGCAAGTTTAAATTGACTATGTAAAAGTATGACTATCAAAGAGATAAAAATTCTCTTTCATAATTTCTATAATTCAAAAGGGATTAATCTTTACCTGTCTATCGAAAATACTTTGAATGCAGACTAAAAGAAAATTACTAAAAAAGAAATGAACCTCTTGAAAAAGTGTAAAATAATGAGTAAGAGAAGAAAATATAATTATAACTGATTTTCTTGGGGATTAAAGCAAGCGCATTCCACTAAAAAATAATCCGAGTGGTCCCGATGCATCCTCAAGTACGTTTTCCACATCTTGGATTGCGAAAGAAATGAGGAAAAAAAAGAGATAAGCATGAAATTGACGCGCGATAAAAAATATATATATATAATAGAAGAGATTAAACTGTAAAAAAAAAAAAGGTGTGACAAAGTTTTTGACTCGGAAACGACATAACTGTTTGAAACAATTAATTTAAACAACACACAAGTAGGACAGAATAAGGAAGAAAGGAACAAAGACATGGATGTATGTATGTGATGCGGTCACAGAGGAAGGAGGAGGTTTGTAGCGAGAAGCGATCCTCTGCGGGAGCACCCAGGCACGTCCTGGAAGTCGGTGGCGGGAAGCGTCTGCGACAAAGCTCCGACGAAGAACTGTAACATGCCGGAGTCCTGGTGGACCTTGATTCCGGTGACGGGGAGCCAGAGGAAGAGCTTCTGGGCCTGAATCCCCGACACGTGGGAGACGGAGCCGTACGTGAGAGTGCCACTGATATGGGTTTTGTAGTAGACCAGCTGGCCCTCCCAGCGGACGTAGCAGGGGGAATCGAGTTGAACGGTGAAGAAGCCATCGTCGTCGGGGGAGAGGGTGTAGGAGATTGCGTTGTTGGGAAGAAGACCCTTTGGAAAACCGTAGTGAGGGAGAAGATCGTGGATATCATCTGGGAG
Source organism: Pueraria montana var. lobata (assembly GCA_026413185.1). Taxonomy (NCBI): domain Eukaryota; kingdom Viridiplantae; phylum Streptophyta; class Magnoliopsida; order Fabales; family Fabaceae; genus Pueraria; species Pueraria montana. Next base: position 19,013,607 of record CM048648.1, on the reverse strand, counting down.
AGAGAACACCAGATCTCCATGGAAGAGGATTAAGAGTGCTGAGCACAAGATTAGGATGTGTGGGGACATGGCTTCCGTTGGAGTCAACCAGAGCAAAGGGTTGGATTCGATCAGGATAATATAAGTTCGGTTTCATTTGATCATGATGCACGCCAATTTTCCATTTGCAACTAAAAAATAAAATTGTTGATGGTTGATTAAAAAATTAATGTTTTTTATATTATAAATTAGGCTTAATTATTATAAATTATTTAAAATGACTGAATTTGATCCATAAATTTTTAAACACTTCAACCAGGTCTTCTAATTTTTTAAAATATTTCAATCAGGTATTTTCTGTCACTATTCGTAAGTGAAAACTGCTACTATTCGTAAGTGAAAACTGACAAAATTTGACAGAAAGGATCTGATTGAAACATTTTTAAAATTATAACGTTTAGAAATTTATAGATCAAATTAATAATTAAGTCTATAAATTAAGATATATAACTTCAAAATAAAATTTTCACTTTTTTTTTTCACTCTTTCAATTAAATATTCTTAATTTTTTTTTCTACTTCCACTGTGTATTGCATACACTATCTTCTTTACTAGTAAAAAAATTTCCTCTCAATCATCTTAAATTACTTTCTTTTTATCTTTACTAGTAATTTAGCATTTGCATTTCAAATGATAAATATTTATTTTATATAATTAAAATTCAAAATAAATAAATATTTATGAATATATAATATAAATCATAATGAATGAACACATTTAAATGTATAAATTATATTTTTAATTTACAAGTAACCATTTAAATTGTCAAATAAAGTTTTTTAAATTTTTTAATTAAATCGTCCTTTTAATATACTTATATTTATTTGTGACATTTAGAGCAAGGTATATCAGTAAGTTTGGTTTGATAGGTATGGCCTGCATTGGTTTGCAAATAGGCCAAGCAGTGTTTTCTTGCCGAGGTGAACGGCCCTAAGAAGTAGGTGGTTCGCATCATTTTTCATTGGCTTGCAAACCTAAATAAAAATATTTTAAAAATAAAACAGCTAAAAAATCCAAAAAAAAAAAGCGAGTTAAATGAGTTGGTCCAGTCTACCAACTCATGGGTTAAATAGGTTCACCTACATAAGCCTCCATTTAAATGGGCTAATAAGCATCACAAAATTGAGTTTGCACAAGTTGTAAGTTAAACAACGAACCTAGGACCATGATCTATATATCCAACTTAGTAATATTATGTAGTAATATTTTGAACTTTTGATAATAGTAGTATGTGATTTCTTTATTACTGTGTATTGAATAGTTTGATTATGATAAATTATGAGTTTATGAGAATTGACAATATGATAAAATTTAGATATAGTTTATTTTAATGTAAATCTTTGTGTTGTTTTCCAATTAAAATTGGAGTTTCATTCTCATAATGCATGTAATAAAGATTTACATTAAATATCAACATAATCAATGAAGAGGAACTTTAATTCTAATTAGATAATACCTCTATCTTAAAAACTGTATCTTATAAGTTTTGTGCTTAATAATAATATAGATTATTCTTTTAAAAAAAATATAGATTAAATTTTTGAGGTTTATAAAGTAATTATCATCATGTGATCTTTTATTAGTCTATTGTTTATGTTTATAAAAATATCGATTTCAAGAATTGATCATGGCTTATTTAGTTATTGAATTTTGATTAATTTTATTAGTTGTTAAATTAAAATAAATTTCTGTACCAAAAAAAAATACACTGTACCAAAAAAAATTAAAAGAAATTTTAAAATTCATACAAAGATAAAAAAAAAACAGCTAAATCAAACTAAATTGAACTGTGAAAGAGTAATTTTGTTAGTATTAAATATTACATTTAAATTGAATAAAACCAAACGATATATTATTTTTATATTTGATTTGCATATTAAATTAAACCGCAAACACCCTATAATATAGTAATAAGATATTATGATTAGTAAACATTTTTATTTTACAAAAATATTTATTTATTTTATCTTAAATAAATAAATTAAAACTCGCACTTAACAAACTTTATTTTTAAATCACTTATTGTTTGTGTAAATGTAATTTTATTAGTGTTTTAGTCTATGCGTTGCACGGACTTATTAAAATTTTCACTACCTTATTTATATAGTCAATAGAAAGAATTTAAAAAAAAAATAAAGAACTATATAACACATTGAAAGAAATTTTAAAAAAGAGATAATTATAAAAGAAATTAGAAACTATAAAATTAAAAAAAAAAGATAAGAGAAGATGTAGCAATGTAACTTTATTTTTTTTAATATTAACTTTGAAAATTGAAAAGTAAATTGAATTAAAGATTTAGAATTATTGACTAAAGAGAGAAATCTTCGGAATTAAAAAATTGAGTTAGAAAATATGATAAAAGAAATATTAAAAAAATAATAGATTAGAAAGTATAAAATTTGAAAAAAAATATATATAGTACATCGAAAGAAATTTTGGAAAAGAGATAATTATAAAAGAAAATAGAAAATATAATTTTTTTAAAAGAAAAAAAAATAAGGGAAGATGTAATGATGTAACTTTAATTTTTTTAATATTAAATTTGAAAATTGAAAAGTAAATTGAATCAAGGATTTTGAATTATTGATGAAAGAGATAAATCTTCGGAATTAAAAAAGAGTTAGAAAATCAGATAAAAGAAATATTAAAAAAAATCCAAAAGATTAGAGAGTATAAAATTTGAAAAAAATAATAATTATATAGCACATCGAAAGAAATTTTGAAAAATAGATAATTATAAAAAAAAATTAGAAACTATAATTTTTTTAAAAGAAAAAAAAAGATAAGGGAAGATGTAATGATGTAACTTTAATTTTTTAAATTAACTTTGAAAATTGAAAAGTAAATTGAATTAAGGATTTGAAATTATTTATGAAAGAAAGAAATCTTCGGAATTAAAAAATAAAGTTAAAAAAATTGATAAAAATATTTTTAAAAAAATAGCATCAGAAGTGAATGAAGGTAGTTATAGAAATATTGTGAATGTGATGTAGTTACAAAAATTGATAAGAGAAATTTTAGGAAAAGTAGAAGAACTAGATGCATGTTAAGAGAATGAAGTGAACTACACCATTTCACGATGAAAGAATATTCAAATAAGAGTGAAAATGAGAGAGAGAGTGGAGAGAGTGAAGTAAGAAAATGAGATAATCTCTTAGTCATTTATGTATACAAGAAGATTATATTTATATTCAAAACTCAAAAAGAAAAAAAGACACATTTGAAACTTGAAAGCTGCTGTCTGCTGAGTAACCTGAGTTTATCATTGTTGGTACGACCACGCGTCCCACGAGTTTGGATGGTATAAAAAATTCTTGAAGAAAAAGTTTATTATATATTAATGAAATATGATTTATTAGACTAGAAAATACCTATCAAGCTCCGAAAAAAAAAATTATAAATCACCAAAACAACACAGTCATATATTTGGATTATAAATAGAATTTAATGGTGATGTAGTGATAGTGTAAAATAATTTTACACACATTCAATCACAAATAATCGTTGATATGACTTTTAAGATAATTTTTGTAAAAGTCAATAAATTTATTATACATGATAGGTTATGATTGAATGACGGTGTAAAATCATTTGACGGTGTAAAATGATTTTACACTGTCAGTGCATTACATTTTTTCTTTTATAAATATTCAAAACGACATAGTCACCAAAACCTCCAAGTTTATAGGAACAAAAAATTATTTAAGTCTAAAAGTAAAATCAAATCGATATGCAAACATCCCTATAACAAAATATCACGTTTACTAAATATTTTATTTTAAAAAAAATATTTTTTTACTCGTAAATAAATTAATTATAAAATGCACTTAACAAACTTTGATTTAAAAAAAGTTTAATTTCTATACCTTGTTGTTATAATACATTATTAATCAATTAAAAATTATTATCAGTGTGACTTTTGAAAAATATTATAAAAATTAATAAACCTACGTAGATAGCAATTTATAATTTATTGATAGTATAAAAACCTTTTAGTTACATTATTAATACATGTACTTTTTTTTTTGACTAAAAATTAATACATGTACTTTTTACTTTATAAAAAAAATCATTTTTTTTGACAAAAATCATTTATTGTTTTATGTAAATGTAAATTTATAGCATTTAAACCAACCACCCCCTAGTCACATTTGAAACCTGAACCTGCTGACTTTGTCATTGTTGGTACGGCCACGCGTCCCACGAGTTTGGACTTTGGATGTTATAAAAAAATAGGTTTAATTATCTTTTTTAATTCCTATAATTACAACAATTTTTTCTTTTAATGTCTATTATTTAAAATATTTTACTTTGATTCTTACAGTTGCAATCTTTAGCCCTTTTAATTTTTGTTATCTAAAATTAAAATCGCATAACGGTCGTTATATCCAAATATTTTAGAATTGCTACAAAATTAAAATTAAAGGTAAAAATTGTCAAGAAATTTAGATACTTTTAATTTTGTAGCAGTTTTAAAATATCTGAATGCAACAACATTAGACAATTTTAATGACTGAATTTGATCCATAAATTTTTAAACACTTCAACCAGGTCTTCTAATTTTTTAAAATATTTCAATCAGGTATTTTCTGTCACTATTCGTAAGTGAAAACTGCTACTATTCGTAAGTGAAAACTGACAAAATTTGACAGAAAGGATCTGATTGAAACATTTTTAAAATTATAACGTTTAGAAATTTATAGATCAAATTAATAATTAAGTCTATAAATTAAGATATATAACTTCAAAATAAAATTTTCACTTTTTTTTTCACTCTTTCAATTAAATATTCTTAATTTTTTTTTCTACTTCCACTGTGTATTGCATACACTATCTTCTTTACTAGTAAAAAAATTTCCTCTCAATCATCTTAAATTACTTTCTTTTTATCTTTACTAGTAATTTAGCATTTGCATTTCAAATGATAAATATTTATTTTATATAATTAAAATTCAAAATAAATAAATATTTATGAATATATAATATAAATCATAATGAATGAACACATTTAAATGTATAAATTATATTTTTAATTTACAAGTAACCATTTAAATTGTCAAATAAAGTTTTTTAAATTTTTTAATTAAATCGTCCTTTTAATATACTTATATTTATTTGTGACATTTAGAGCAAGGTATATCAGTAAGTTTGGTTTGATAGGTATGGCCTGCATTGGTTTGCAAATAGGCCAAGCAGTGTTTTCTTGCCGAGGTGAACGGCCCTAAGAAGTAGGTGGTTCGCATCATTTTTCATTGGCTTGCAAACCTAAATAAAAATATTTTAAAAATAAAACAGCTAAAAAATCCAAAAAAAAAAAGCGAGTTAAATGAGTTGGTCCAGTCTACCAACTCATGGGTTAAATAGGTTCACCTACATAAGCCTCCATTTAAATGGGCTAATAAGCATCACAAAATTGAGTTTGCACAAGTTGTAAGTTAAACAACGAGCCTAGGACCATGATCTATATATCCAACTTAGTAATATTATGTAGTAATATTCTGAACTTTTGATAATAGTAGTATGTGATTTCTGTATTACTGTGTATTGGATAGTTTGATTATGATAAATTATGAGTTTATGAGAATTGACAATATGATAAAATTTAGATATAGTTTATTTTAATGTAAATCTTTGTGTTGTTTTCCAATTAAAATTGGAGTTTCATTCTCATAATGCATGTAATAAAGATTTACATTAAATATCAACATAATCAATGAAGTGGAACTTTAATTCTAATTAGATAATACCTCTATCTTAAAAACTGTATCTTATAAGTTTTGTGCTTAATAATAATATAGATTATTCTTTTAAAAAAAAATATAGATTAAATTTTTTAGGTTTATAAAGTAATTATCATCATGTGATCTTTTATTAGTCTATTGTTTATGTTTATAAAAATATCGATTTCAAGAATTGATCATGGCTTATTTAGTTATTGAATTTTGATTAATTTTATTAGTTGTTAAATTAAAATAAATTTCTGTACCAAAAAAAAATACACTGTACCAAAAAAAATTAAAAGAAATTTTAAAATTCATACAAAGATAAAAAAAAACAGCTAAATCAAACTAAATTGAACTGTGAAAGAGTAATTTTGTTAGTATTAAATATTATATTTAAATTGAATAAAACCAAACGATATATTATTTTTATATTTGATTTGGATATTAAATTAAACCGCAAACACCCTATAATATAGTAATAAGATATTATGATTAGTAAACATTTTTATTTTACAAAAATATTTATTTATTTTATCTTAAATAAATAAATTAAAACTCGCACTTAACAAACTTTATTTTTAAATCACTTATTGTTTGCGTAAATGAAATTTTATTAGTGTTTTAGTCTATGCGTTGCACGGACTTATTAAAATTTTCACTACCTTATTTATATAGTCAATAGAAAGAATTTAAAAAAAAATAAAGAACTATATAACACATTGAAAGAAATTTTAAAAAAGAGATAATTATAAAAGAAATTAGAAACTATAAAATTAAAAAAAAAAGATAAGAGAAGATGTAGCAATGTAACTTTAATTTTTTTAATATTAACTTTGAAAATTGAAAAGTAAATTGAATTAAAGATTTAGAATTATTGACTAAAGAGAGAAATCTTCGGAATTAAAAAATTGAGTTAGAAAATTTGATAAAAGAAATATTAAAAAAATAATAGATTAGAGAGTATAAAATTTGAAAAAAAAAATTATATAGTACATCGAAAGAAATTTTGGAAAAGAGATAATTATAAAAGAAATTAGAAAATATAATTTTTTTAAAAGAAAAAAAATAAGGGAAGATGTAATGATGTAACTTTAATTTTTTTAATATTAAATTTGAAAATTGAAAAGTAAATTGAATCAAGGATTTTGAATTATTGATGAAAGAGAGAAATCTTCGGAATTAAAAAAGAGTTAGAAAATCAGATAAAAGAAATATTAAAAAAAACTCAAAAGATTAGAGAGTATAAAATTTGAAAAAAAAATAATTATATAGCACATCGAAAGAAATTTTGAAAAATAGATAATTATAAAAAAATTAGAAACTATAATTTTTTTAAAGAAAAAAAAAAGATAAGGGAAGATGTAATGATGTAACTTTAATTTTTTTAAATTAACTTTGAAATTTGAAAAGTAAATTGAATTAAGGAATTGAAATTATTTATGAAAGAAAGAAATCTTTGGAATTAAAAAATAAAGTTAAAAAAATTGATAAAAATATTTTTAAAAAAATAGCATCAGAAGTGAATGAATGTAGTTATAGAAATATTGTGAATGTGATGTAGTTACAAAAATTGATAAGAGAAATTTTAGGAAAAGTAGAAGAACTAGATGCATGTTAAGAGAATGAAGTGAACTACACCATTCCACGATGAAAGAATATTCAAATAAGAGTGAAAATGAGAGAGAGTGGAGAGAGTGAAGTAAGGAAATGAGATAATCTCTTAGTCATTTATGTATACAAGAAGATTATATTTATATTCAAAACTCAAAAAGAAAAAAAGACACATTTGAAACTTGAAAGCTGCTGTCTGCTGAGTAACCCGAGTTTATCATTGTTGGTACGACCACGCGTCCCACGAGTTTGGATGGTATAAAAAATTCTTGAAGAAAAAGTTTATTATATATTAATGAAATATGATTTATTAGACTAGAAAATACCTATCAAGCTCCGGAAAAAAAATTTATAAATCACCAAAACAACACAGTCATATATTTGGATTATAAATAGAATTTAATGGTGATGTAGTGATAATGTAAAATAATTTTACACACATCTAATCACAAATAATCGTTGATATGACTTTTAAGATAATTTTATAAAAGTCAATAAATTTACTATACATGGTAGGTTATGATTGAATGACGGTGTAAAATTATTTTACACTGTCAGTGCATTACCTTTTTTCTTTTATAAATATCCAAAACGACATAGTCACCAAAACCTCCAATTTTATAGGAACAAAAAATTATTTAAGTCTAAAAGTAAAATCAAATCAACATGCAAACATCCCTATAACAAAATATCACGTTTACTAAATATTTTATTTTAAAAAAAATATTTTTTTACTTGTAAATAAATTAATTATAAAATGCACTTAACAAACTTTGATTTAAAAAAAGTTTAATTTCTATACCTTGTCGTTATAATACATTATTAATCAATTAAAAATTATTATCAGTGTGACTTTTGAAAAATATTATAAAAATTAATAAACCTACGTAGATAGCAATTTATAATTTATTGATAGTATAAAAACCTTTTAGTTACACTATTAATACATGTACTTTTTTTTTTGACTAAAAATTAATACATGTACTTTTTACTTTATAAAAAAATCATTTTTTTTTGACAAAAATCATTTATTGTTTTTTGTAAATGTAAATTTATAGCATTTAAACCAACCACCCCCTAGTCACATTTGAAACCTGAACCTGCTGACTTTGTCATTGTTGGTACGGCCACGCGTCCCACGAGTTTGGACTTTGGATGTTATAAAAAAATAGGTTTAATTATCTTTTTTAATTCCTATAATTACAACAATTTTTTCTTTTAATGTCTATTATTTAAAATATTTTACTTTGATTCTTACAGTTGCAATCTTTAGCCCTTTTAATTTTTGTTATCTAAAATTAAAATCGCATAACGGTCGTTATATCCAAATATTTTAGAATTGCTACAAAATTAAAATTAAAGGTAAAAATTGTCAAAAAATTTAGATACTTTTAATTTTGTAGCAGTTTTAAAATATCTGAATGCAACAACATTAGACAATTTTAAGAGGTAAAGATCAAAAAGGTGAAAAAATTGTAACTATAGGAATTAGGAGGAGATGTTTTAAATTATAGGGATCAAAGGAAAAAATTGTTGCAATTATAAAGATAAAAAAATATAATTAAACATATATATAGAGAGAGGGAGGGATTCACTTACTCCAAAAGTAACTTTAACAAAGTTATTTCTTATCCTCACCATTCATTTTCTTGAAATCTAATGGTTAAGATTAGTTACATATTACAATCATTGTTAAGAAAATGAATGGTGATGATGATGAGTAACTCCCCTAGCCAGTGTTTGATAGAGAAGTGTGAAAATGAATGAAAGTAAATTGAGATAAAAGTTTTGAATTAAAATAGAGTATAAAAGTGTGGATCCCACCTCATTTTACTGTTGATTTCACTTATTTTTTATTATCTTTCATCGCAACCAAACGGAGGGTTAGAGTTATTCAGTTATTTGGAGTAGGTGGATCCCTCCTCATATATATATATAAGAAAAGGTTTATTATATATTTAATGAAAAATTTGATTACACTACTAATCTCCCATAATTCTTAATTTGCAACTTTTTCCTTTTTTTTTTAATTGTGTACAACAATTTTAGTCTTGTCATTAGAAAGAGAATAGAGTGAAATGGGTACTTATATTAGTTTATATACAACTCATTTTCTTTCCACGTAGTAATATTAAATAAAAATTAAATTTACATAATGATCTCAAAGGAAATCGAAAGTGTAATTAATCCGTGCAAAGATGAAATATATATATATATATATATATATATATATATATATATATATATAGAGAGAGAGAGAGAGAGAGAGATTTGAGTTTAAAGATTACATATTCTTAGTTTAAAAACTTTTATATTATCAATCAATAAAAAATTATTGATTTAAAATAGTTATTATAAAATTGTTTTACAGTATTAGTGTATAACCTATTTTTCTCTATAGGTTTTACTTATAAACAAACAAGTTGAGCATTTAAGTATGTAAGGTTGATACCTTATTCAAGGGGTGTGTGGGTTGTATCCCCACTTCTTACAATTTTGTCATCTTTTAAATCATATATTTTAGAGCAAATTACACTCAATTTTTTTGTATTTTACTTATATTACGCTCGATACTTTTCCATTTTTTCAATTTCAACTTATACAAAACTCCCTTAATTATTTAGGAATTGTTACATCATTCCCTATGATCCAAAACAACGTCTAGAACGTTAAATGAGGTGTGACATGCGAGTGATACATGACTTTTAATAATTTTTTTTTCCAAAATGCCCTTATCTTCTTCATTAAAACAGGACACCTTAAGTTTTTTTTTTCTTGCAGATAAATATTTCCAGGCACGTTAAAGTTATTCAAGCACCCAAAAGTTTCAATAAAAAAGTTAAAAACAAAAACTCCTATGCATTACAATCAGCATGCCAAAATTGTATTTTAGTCTAAAAATTTATATTTTTTTGGTTATAATAACATTGATGCAAAGTATTCACCGTATTTGCTAATTACTTGCTACTTTTAATGAGTTTTCTATTTCAATCACATTTTTTCATTCATAAGATTTGAATTTGCGAGACCTTTTTTAAAGGATCCGAACTAGTTCCACTCAAACCAACGACATATTGATATTTTATTAATATATAATAAATCTTTTATGTTAATTATTAATTTAAGCTAAGTTACAATTTTGATCCTCATCTAACTCCTGATTCACAATTTTGGTTTCCAATTTTTATATACATTTATTTCTTTTATGTTTTACATTTTAATTAATTAAATTATTTTTTAATTGTTAAATTTTAATTTCACCTCATCACAATATTTGCACGTCATTAGTAATGGTTAAGTTAAACAGTCAGTAAACGTATGTAACATTAATGAATAAATCAAAATTACAAATTTTCTAAAATACAAAAACTAAAATTGCATCTTCTATATCTCAAAAAAAAAAATATTATTAAAAATAAATAAATAATCCGTTAAACAAACTCTCCTATATGTCAACCATCTCACACCATATTTCGATTCTTTAAGTGTGTCTAAATACTAAATTAAGGATTAATCTTGTAATCATATTAAAAAAGACCGAACTTGCTGTGTTACCTAAGGGTCATACTTGAACGTTGAAGGAAGACCTTGGTGGTTGGAAAAAAAAATATTTTTAATATTTTTAATTTTTGATAAAATCAATTCTTTGAAATAATGGATAGAGGTAGTTGTTTGTTGGTGTTTAAAATTGAAACTGAGTCTCTTCCCGAAAGGAGACAAAGACAGAGCGAGAGAGAATCGCAACAGCAGCGGTCACTGGAAGTTGTCTCCACCACTCTCTCTCTCTCTCTAACCATTGCAGCCAGCCATGGCAACAACCACAACCATCCCTAACCGATCATCACACACGTTTCTCATGGCAATAATCTTCACCACTCTGTTTTGCGCGTGGGCGAAGGAGAGCGTGTACGAGGTGCTGCCCAAGTACGGCCTCCCGAGCGGTCTGTTACCGAACACCGTCACCGACTACACGCTCGACGAGGACGGGCAATTCGTCGTCGTTTTGCCGAAGCCGTGCTACATACAGTTCGATTACTTGGTTTACTACGAGAGCAAGATCAGCGGGAAGCTGAGCTATGGCTCCATCACGAATCTCAAGGGCATCGAGGTGCAGCGGCTCTTCCTGTGGTTCAACGTGGACGAGATCAGGGTCGATTTGCCCCCCTCCGACAGCATCTACTTCCAGGTCGGCATCATCAACAAGAAACTCGACGTTGACCAGTTCAAAACCGTTCGTTCCTGCACCAAATCCCTCTCCTCTCCCCCTTGCCACCTCCCACGTGGAATTCAGGTTTGCAATTCTCCTAATTTCTTGTTTAATCGCTCGATTTTAGTTATTTTAGGAACACTAGATTAGGTTTGATTGGAATTTTGTTTTTTAAGTATGCATTGAAGCCAATTAAGCCAAGGAATACTTGATTTAAAGTGCAACCCAGTCAAATCCGTGTTGTATGAGATGTGTATCCACATGCTCAGGAGTTGGATCCTTAAGTTTCTGTGTACGGAAATATCATCTGTTGGAAGGAATCAACCACTTGAATAATTCTAAGTATTTCGAGAGATTAATTTTTAGCTCTTGACTAAGGGATACTCCAGGTTTACCCAAAAGAAGGGAAAAAAAAAAAAACTAAACTGATTTTTTGAGAAGTTGGAGGAATTGATGCAGTCTATATACGCCTTATGGGTAATACAAGGAACTCAGACTATGCAACGGACCTAATTGATACAATATTGAATAATATTGTTGGGATAAGGGTTTAGTTGCCCCACCACAGTTCCTTGGTTTTAAGCAGTTTCTGCTTATATTAAATGCACCTTAAATTCTGAGGCAGCCACTGATCTTGCCTTGCCGCCAAGGGGAAGTGATATTATAGAGTTCACTCTCCCTGGGGCCAATTGTGAGAATCTAGTAGCATGTTTTTTTGGTAACGAATCTAATAGCATGTTTGGGTAAAGCTTATTCAGAAGTATTTCTAAGAGAAAAAAAATGAAATGTACTCCTTCATAATCTAAAATTGGCTTTTATAAATTAGCTTGTGCATAAATTAATTTGAGCTTATAAAGAAACTTATTTTATTTTTTCTTCTTATTTTTTTTTTCTAGAAGTGTTTTGGATAAGCTTACCCAAACAAACATTATCTAAATAACTTTTGAAATATTTGGACTCCTTGACATGCCCAAAAGGGTCACGAGGGTGTATATTGATTGGGTCTGTGGGTCGGGTTCAACCTAGTGTAATGGTTCATATCTAATGGCTTAAATAGGGAATGGTCTGTGTTTGATGCAGAATGTAATATGCCACGAATTGCATCTATGCTCATAGCTTGAGTTTTTGACATGATGATAAACGTTCTTGATCATATCACATTATCACCTGATGAGTTTTTTGTGTATGCAATATGGTCTGAGGAGGGGTAGGATGGTTAATATGAGCTTTTCAATCATCTGTTGCCCTTGTAAATGAACAAAAAAATCCTCAAAACTACAAGTTTTCCACTAATTAGAGGCATACACTATTTGAGTTTAATATCATCTGCAACCTTTTTCCCTTGCATATCCTCCCTCATTTAGTTTTCTAATGCAGTCAGAGAAATACTAACTGCACAAATCTTTCGCAATTTGCAGCTTCCTGCTCCGGTCGATGAAATTCCCATGCTTCTCACGGAGTAGATCCAGTTTCATACTAGCTGTTGTACTATGGCATAATGGAATGACGTTTTAATCTGTCACTGTCCCTCTATTGCCAAGCTTATATATCTGTCGAAGTGTCGCAAAACTGAGTCTGGTTGCGTTATATTATATCCTCGGGAGACCTTTATGAACATGATATTATGTACATATTTAAGTTGAGACTTCAACTTCATGTGTGTTGCTGAACTTTCAGTTGCTGGTAAGATTTAAACGTGCTTAATAATGAATGCCAAAGTTGGGTCTTGCTAAAACAACGATTTGCATGCTGCCCTTGCCTCACCTTGTCACCTATACCCTCAATTGTTTTCCACGTGATCTTTTTTTTTCTGTGTACTAGGATGATTACTTTCCTGACTCACAAGGCATTGAATATAATTGAAATCACTGTAAGCTCCTCATCATTTCCTGATTTCAATTTTGTAATTTTTTTTTACATTACAAAAACTAGTTTTCATAATGTATTAGAACATAATTACATCACAGAAACTATTTTTCATAAAATTTGCGAAAAATTAGGGGGTGTGACAGTGAGAGAGAAGAGGCCAGAGGGATATTTTAAGAATATATATAAAAAAAAAGTATGGGTGTGAAGACCAATATGGGTCTCTTTGTCTCGTGAATAGCACGAGCCATTTTTGTGTCTTGTGCAGTGGGCCTTCTTGTCCGGTTGGGCTTAACTTGTATGCACCAAGTTATAAAGCTTGTTTCTTTTCGGTAATTATTTTATTTAAATTATTACTATATTAATAAATAGTAAAGAATTATAATTTGTTTATAAATATTTCAAATTATATTTACTTAATATCAATTTTATTTTTTAAATGTTGATATTAAATATATTTTTAAATATTAAAAATAATTATATATCATATTCTTCTGGTTTACATGTATGTATTAATTAATGTTAATTATTAATGAAAATAAATTACATTTATTCTATATACATAGTATAATGAGAATAATAAAGTAGTGATACAGTATATGAGAATTATATAATTATACGTAAGTGGTTAAAGTTAAGAATTAAGTAATGATTAATTAAGCATACTGATAGAGGTTTAATTCGCTAGTCGTGCATATAAAAAAGACTTTGTTGGAAGAGGTAAAACCTACTTTAATGATCTTTACATCTCGAGAAATTAGTCTCTCAATATTGGTGGGGGAGGGGTCTCCTTGCTTTTAGAAAAAAAAATAGTGATTAATTACATGTCATTTAAAAAACTATATGAACTTATCTTTTCATTTAAATTATTTAAATAAGATATAATGTTTAAATATTTATTATTCATTTTTCTACAATAATCAATTTTTTCATTTAATTTCTCAAGTGTGTTACTGTGTACTGTGTATATATGTTGTTGAATTTAAATATAGTACTCGACATGGCACACTTCACTACATTGATGCAATATTGCATGTCTAGTAATATGTAAGTTTATTGAATGCGATAATGATTGGAGTGGAGATTAATTTCATGTAAATTTTATATGTAATGTTAGAGAATTTTAATTTTCAAACTATATATACGTGTTTGGATCCGCAGTAGTTAACTGTGATGCACATCATTAGACGCAACTATTAGTTGCTTTTATGTCAAAAGTGACATAAATTTTAACCTAAAACGCGGACCGTGGCAGCAGTTCCAAATATGCTATGCTATGCCTTTATCCAATATTAGTTTCACAGTTATGTTTGAGAGGATATTCAGACGAAAATTTAATTTTATGAAAAGTCTTATATAATGACACTATAGTCAGAGAGTTTCATGTAATGGTAATATATTTTCTATCCAAAGAAACTATATTTTTTAATTAAGTTTATCAAATAATAATACTATAAAAAACTATAATACTGTATTTAAGTTTTATTCTTTTAAATAAGCTAAAGTCCTCAATAAAAAGGCAGAACTAAATAGGCATCAAGTCTTTTAGTTTTACCAACAAAGTTTGACATTATTTAAATCTCCTAAACATACTGATTATGATTATGTACCAAAAAAAAAATACTGATTACGATTCATTTTTTAATATGTATGATAAATGCTTTCTTAAAGAAAGCAAAGTACTGATAAAAAAAAGAAAGCAAAGTCTACTTTAATAATCTATACTTTTGAAAAAGATGAATCTCTCACTATTGATTAAAAACATCTTTAGTGAGTATTAAGAAAATGTCATATAATTATGTAATTACAGTAATAATGTAATTATATATTTGCAATTATATAGAAAATATTATATATATTTAAAAAATCACGATTAAGTCATTTTATGAGAATATGTAATTATGTAATTACATGAGATGCTCCTAATAGGGAAAAAAAAAAACTCTTGGCTATAAATACACATTGTATGAGTACCTCGTTACAAGTAGTTGCAATCAGTAATGATGCACCTTTTTAATGGTAAATAAGCTTGATTTTAAGATCTCGTACAAATTACTACTAAGTAATGATGTAATGATAGGTTTGATTAATTATTTTTAATAAATTGTTAAAATAAAATATAAAATAAAAATTAGATTATATTTTTATATACATCCCTAAGATTTCGTGTAATTACGCTTTCCTTGTAGGAAGTGTTAGTATAATGTTTGAAGGATGTCAGTGTAATATTTTCAAACATATAAGGGGGTGTTAGTGTAATGTTTTTAAATATATAAGGGGATATTAGTGTAATGTTTTCAAACTTAAAAGGGGTTAGTGTAGAAAAATAAAAAAGAGTAAAGTTATGTGTAATTTGATAAAAATTCATCGAATGTTGCTATAATTTGCTCAAGAAATTTTAATTCTTAAAATTGATTACGTATGTACCGAATATTCCTTTTTACACGTTTATCCCATTTTTTTTAATTTTGTAATTCATAACTTATACATTTATTACATGTTAAATTAATATCATATTCTTTTTATCTCATTTTGAAAGAAAGTCTTATTTTCTTGAATTAATATTTGAATTTCTTTAATCAATAATAAGTATGATACTTTTTTTGTTGTTGAAATGAGTATGATACGTATTTTATTATTTCAAATAAATGAATTTTTAAATATTTTGAAATTCAAAGTTTCAAATACATATTTTTATAATTTATTTTACTTTTTTTTATTATTAATCAACTAAATTCTGTTATATAAATTATTTTTATACAATTTAATTTATTTTTATATTTTACCTATATTTAAAAATATTCGTTCAATGTTTAAAATATTTATTAATTATTAATAAATAATAATAACATTTCAACTAAAAATTAAAATAAAAAAATCTAACTACACCCTAATTAAAGCATCTACAATGCATGGTTAACCAACTCATGTAGGGATGCTATAAAAGAATCTTAACCTAAACACTCATTGAATGCCTAATTAATCTCATTTTGGTAGGATTAAATAAATGAACACTTACAAAAGATGTCACCATCCATCCAACCAACCAATTACATAATACCAAGTGTAAATAGGAGGTCCTAGCAATTTGCTAGCACATAGATATTTAAAGCATGCACAATGTTGAGGTCAAGTAACGGGTCCCCTTCAATGGGTTCAATTAGTTAGTTGGAGAATTAATCACGCAGACAACAGAGGATGGGCACACACTACTGAGGAAAATAACTAAAGAAAAAGACAGTACAGCACCTAGTCTAGTAAGTAATAAGAAATTGGTACAAATTGCATAACATATATAATATGCAGAACATATGAATCCGTGAAATAAATAGACACAACAACCCCCAAAACATCCTGATCCTACTAGTCTAGATAACAGTTCAAAGTTCAAACAAGGAAGAAGAAGAACAATTGGGATATGAAAACAATCGGTAAAATCCCACACACCACCTCTGCCACCAACCACCTCTTTCCCCACCCACCACCGCTGATGCTGTTCGAGCTTGTGTTTGTTCCCTTTGCATTGACGTTATTAGCTGCAACCAATTTTCATTAAAAAATCAAAATTAGAGAGTACAATTATATTTTTGTTCTCTTAATTATTGCGATTTTGTAATTTTGATCTCTTATTTTTAATTGTGCAAATTGGATTCCAAAATTCTGACACCTAATTTACACAATTTAAAATATCAGAATCAAGGTTTTAAAAAACTGTTTGCAACAGTAATTTTAGTTGTAATATCAAGGTTTTTTAAGAGTTAAATGATTGCAATTATAACTATATCAATCACAAATATGTACCAGCATTTACCGTATTTATTTGTAATTTTTCACTGTATAAAAAAAATACGACGAAATCACACAATCACAAGCGCGACCACAATTTACAATTTAAAACCTTGATGAGGACCAAAATTCCACGACAGTGAAAGGGATTAAAAGTGGAATTATGTGTAATAAAAATCAATCAATAATACTTACCACTAGGGACTGGGGAGGAACCAGTTTTGTTGGTCAAGGCTTTTTCAAACCCCTCAAACACCTTAGCATCCGGGGAGTTAGGTGCCAAATGCAAAAGATCTGAACACAAATTAAGGGTAACAAATTAATTAAGGGCCATACATAGATTATATAAATAGATAGATAGTTAATTAGTTATAGACTTACCAACACACTGAGTTATATTGGTGGGTGTTTTACAAGCATCTGGTAAATTAAGAGCTTGAGTGACGTTGATCTTGAGGCCAAGACTAGGGTCATCACGATCCTTGATGAGGATGCAGAGGCACCTCTTGCTCTTGTCAATAACCTCTTTGAGGCCAGAGCAACAGTCCATGGTGGGGACTTTGGCTTCACCACTAACATAGGGAAGACAACCAGCTAGACCAAGCAGTTTGTCCATACACTCTGCTTTGTCTTGGTTGATATCTGAGGTTGCAAAACCAACCAAAAGGAGCAACAAGGCTGAGGAGAGTGCTAGATTTTTTGCCCCTTTGGAACCCATTTGGAGATGCAGAAAGAAAGATAAGCACAAAAAAGGAGAGAGGAAAATACTAGTTTGGCAACTGGGTGCTTCTCTCTTTCTTTCTAGTGCTTTGCTTGCTTGCCAGTTGCAAACTTTTATTGCACGTTCATAACTATATTTGTTTGCAAGCACCCCCTTTTTTTTAATTGTATATTTATTTATGCCGCTTTTAATTCATTTAATAAAAGCAAATCAGACTTAAATTTATGATACGTTTCATTGCATTTGTGAAGAAATAATAAGGATACTATTCATTCCGTTCCAATTTATATAATGTTTAAGGTTTTGACACAAGTATTAAAGAATATGTTTAAATTTTTTTTTTGTCCTTGCAATTTAGTATTTTTTTGTTTTTCATCCTTACAATTTTTTTTTGTTTCAGTCATTGCAAATTATGTTTGTTTTCTTTTCGTCCTTATATTGGTTTAGATAACGCTTTGAACAGTGAAAAAAATGCTATCTAAACTACTATAAGGACGAAAAGTAAAACAAACATAATTTGTAATGACTGAAACAAAAAAAAAATTTGTAAGAACGAAAAGCAAAAAAATACTAAATTGCAAGGACCAAAAAGATATTTAAGCTTAAAGAATATAATTAATTTGTTGAATTTTCTAGAAAACATTAGGTAACTTTCTAATATATCTTTTATCTCTATAATTAATTACTCATACTACACTACTCCCACTAAGTATTGATTAAGGGTAGTCTTGAAAAAAGATATTTAATGCAGCATTGGTTTTATAAAACGATATCTATTTTGGAACAATTTTTTTTTTCTAAAACGTTATATAAACTGGAACGTAGGGAGTAATAATAAGGCTTAAATTCACTTTTGATCCTTATAATTTTATGGCAATTTTGGCTCCTGGGGATTTTTTATTGCATATTTGATTCTTATGTTCTTAAAATTGAGCAATTTTAGTTCATTATTAGTCTGTTGTTAATTTTTTAACAAAAATTATTGATGTAGCACGTTAGTGATAACGTGACACTAATATGTTGATGTGACAGTCTAACATGTATGCTAATATGACACTAATTGTGTGCTAATGTTAGCATGTTAGTGTCACGTTAATATATGTGTCAGACTGTTACGTCATCATATCAATGTCGTGTCATTATTAACGTGTTACATTAGCAAATTTCATTAAAATATTGATGACATACTAACTGTGAACCAAAATTACTTTATTTTAAAAATGTGAGGAAGAACATGTGCAATGGAAAATTTCCAGAGACCAAAATTACAGAGTGGTAAATTATATGGACTAAAAGTGGATTTAAGTATGATAATAACTACAGTGAAAGACAATTGGCCCGAATAAGGATAAGGATAAGCATGACTTTCTATTGAAAATCTAATTTCATATAAATAGAGTATTTAAGGTTCGGATAATTGGAGTGGTTGACCATTTTGGGTCTTTTTTGTAAACAAAATACCAATATGGGTCTGTTCCAAAACAATTTATCATCATGGATTTGTTTTGACCATTGACCGGTCAAAATTGCAAGTTTGACCAGAAAATTTAAGGAGAACATGACACGTGTCAAAGAATATGACACGTGTCATATTCTCCTTAAATTTGGTAGCCAAACTTGCAATTTTGACCTGTCAATGGTTAAAACAGACTCATGCCGGTAAATTGTTTTGGAATAGACCCATATTGATATTTTGTTTATAAAAAAAACCCAAAATGGTCAATCAGCTCGAATAATTGGCCCTTTAGTTTTGTTTTTAATTTTAATAAGTACTGACACCCACATAATTAAGAAAGATTATTAATAAAGGAATTCAAACCTAGTTAAAAATTAAACATTTTCAATATTGTTTTTAAAGATTTTCTATAATTAGAAGTGATTTTTAAAAAAAATTTAATTCAATTTCAATCTGAGTTGAATGACTCTTTCAACATTTTTTTATAGGAATTAAATCTGAAGTATTTATTAATTAATTGAGACATTGGTGAAAATACTTTGATCCTTCAAATATTTCTACATAAAAGCTAATCATCTATGTTAAAAAAAACAGTGATATTTAATGAGTAATAAGAAAGAGTACAAAATGTTACTGTACCTTAAAATTTTGGATCATTAAAAAGTTAGTAAATAGTGGTATTAAATAAGAAAGCGGCAATGCAGCAATAGACTCAAAATAGAAAAAGGTGTTGCGAACGGGTGCTCTAGTACTGGTTAATAAAGTATTTGATATAATAAAATAAAATGGAATGAAAATGAATTAAGGGGGTGTATTTAATTAAGATTTTAACAGACTTTTTTTTTTGCATAAAAAATCACGTGGATTTTAGAAGATTCTGTAGGAATGTAATGACTTTTAAGATTTTTTTTAAAAGACTTTTATGACTTTTTATGATTAGGATTTTGTAATTTGGATTTTAATGAATTTATAAAATATGAATTCATAAGATTTGAAAGGATTTTATGAATTTACAAGGATTTTATGGATTTACAAGATTTGAAATGATTCTATGAATTTTTAGAAAACATTCAAAATTATCAGAGTCGATGAAAAAGATAACAAATACATGATAAGATTTGGATAAAAAAATAAAATCAATACAATTTTTTTTCAATCTTTCTCTATCTCTTTCTCTTATTTAAAATTGAAAGCAATATTCTCAATGCCAGTAGAAAGGTTTTCTAATACTTTGACTTGATTGTTGGTCATGATGAGCTGCTAGAACTCTCTCCATGCTCAGATCTACTCCTCTTAAGGGAATGAGGGAATGGGATGGTGTGGACTTGGTTAGATGATGTAAGTTGGTAGGATGATTTGTAATGATTTGGCGATATGAACACATCACTATTATGATCATATGAAGAGCGTGTGTAGGATTAGAAGAAAGAGATGACCAATTACTCTAGCAATATTACCACCATCAGATGAAATATTATGCGTGATGATGGAAAAAAGAAAAAGTCTGGAATGGAAGAGTAGTAAAATTCCAAGGGGTTTGGGCAAGATTGTTTGATGTAACACTGTGATTTTCTAATCTATGATGAAGTGATTGAAAATAATTACAAGAGATAATTAAATTTAATTTTATGAGAAAATATAATTAATAAACATGTGTGATTTTTCTGTGTAAGTTTCAATAGAAAATTTCACTGAAAACGAGACCGTGTTGCACACTGACAATGTAAGAATACACTGTGAAAGTGAGAAAATAGTCAAGAAATTAAAGGATTTAATTATAATTAGTCTCTAATAATTATAATTAGGTCCCTATAAAATTTTTATGTTATTATGTTACACTTGATTAAAATAATAATATTTTAACATGATTCCAAAGAGTATGATTTTAAGAACTTTTTGATAGTTGAAAAAATATAAGACATTCTAAATTTTCTTAGATTCCTAAATTAAAATTAGTGAGTGATACACTTACTAATTTATGATTAACAATTTAATTAACTTGATTTCTATTTTGTTATCTTACCTGTTAAAAAAAAATTAATTAAGAAGACCCGAAAACTCTACTTGTTCTGTAAGATTTTGGAAAATCCAAAGACTAAGAAAAACTTACCTACTGGGAGACGCAAAGTCTAATTCAAAGAACCTTACCCACGGTTCTTTTTAATTGGTCAATATGCACAAACATTCAAAATGAAGAAGAAAAATTCTTACAGTGCAGGATATGTACCCAAATTAAAAGACAAAGAAGACTTAACTTTTTTTACTCAAGGCACATCCATGGTGTGAATAGAAGAAATTTTACCCATTTACTTTCCTTCATAGGCTACATGATAAGAAAAAATGAATGATTGTTTACATTACTGGATTTGTAGTAAATTCAAAAGACAAGGAGAATATAATCTTACGTTTTTTTTCTTTACCTGTACCTGCATATTACATTTTGTCAAATTAATCAGGGAATAGCAGTTATCTTCTTGACTTTATCCACTCCCTACGTAGCTTCTACTGCAGCTAGTGCAGCTAGTGTAATTTGTAGTCATATGTTCACACTTGTTTCTTTTCTTTCATTTACACATTTCCTTCTTTCTATTATTTGAGTTTACAATGTCAAAAAAAAAAGGGAGAAGTCCTTGCTATTATATAAATGAAGTGTGCAGCGTGAATTTTAATCTCACTGTTGCTCAATCTCAACGAGACTTAGCACCCATTTTATTCCTGCTTGAAAATTTTTGTCTCTAAAACTTTCTATTTGCAACTCCTTTTTCTCTATCTAACGTGATTTTTTTCCGGCACTCCTCACATCCTCCATTTCACGTTAAGTAATTTTACTTCTCCAAAAGTTCTCCTTCAAAATTTCTAAGTCCCAAATTAAGCTTCTAAGTCCCAAGTTTTTATATTATGATCTGTTGGTTAGTTAACTTCACATTTTCCTTTTCTTTCTCCACTGCAATTGAATTTCTTTTTCTTTTCTCTAATTATTTTTTTTTCTTTTTCCTGGTATTGTTTACTTAGTTGGTTCATAGTGGTGGTTTAATATTCGTGTTCAAGAAAACTAAAGTTCATTCATTCCTCCCTCATTCAAAACTCTTATTTTAGCATCTCTTTGAGGTAAGGGAAACTTATTTATTTTTTCTTATTTTTATCGAATAAATGTTGGGTCATATATGTGTGTTGTATTGTAAATTATGGTGATATAAGTTTGGTTGAATATGGTGATGATTTGAGTTATGAACTTGGTTTGGACTTTGTTGTTATTAAATATTTTAATTTTTTGTTATTGTTGATTTTAAATTTCATGTGTTTATTCGAGAGATAATCTTGCCAGAAAACATGTTAGTATAATAATAATTATTATTATTATTAAATCTTTTAAAAAAAATTATGAACTTACGTGAAAAAAATATTATTGAGGAACGTTGGAATAAAGGGTTGTGAAATTAAAGAAACTGTTAGTGAAATTTTACAATTTAAATAACTTTAAATTTTTATAAACCACAAAAATCTCTTATGAAGATTTTAAACTTGTAGAAGGATATACGGTGATCTAAAAATTATGGTTGCTGCTGCTGTGAAGGATCTGCGCATGAAAAAAAAAATTACACGGACCCCCTTGAATTTTACTTATATTATACCGACATTCTTGCTTTTTTGAACCATACAAAAAATCTCATATTTGTTGGTTCTAAATTACACGGACATCCCCTGAGTTTTACTTATATTGTACTAACACCCCTGCTTTTTTGAACCATACAAAACGACTATCACTTGAGCAGGGGGTCAAAAGTAATGTTTAAAAAGGCAGGGATGTCGGTGTAATATAAGTAAAACTCACGGGAGGTCCGTGTAATTTACTTAAAAAAAATGAATGAACAAAATACTTTTGGCCAAGAGTTTGAACCGTGGTATAACCACTGTTGTTGGAATTCCATAAACAGGAAAATTTATGATTTAGGAGAAAGGTTTCAAAATAAATAAATAATAATAATAAAAACTTAAGATTTGATATTCATGTGAAAGAACTAAACAGTTTAGAATCTTATAAGTATATATATTTTTCTAGAGAAAGAAGTAACGTGAGGGAATTGTAAAGTTAATATAATTTTGAGATAAATTTTTAAGTAAATTAATGTTTGAGATAAAACTATAATTTAATTATTTTCAAATTAATATTATAATATTGTTGAATTAAAATAACTGAGAAAATAAATTATAAATTATTATATAAATTTGATTTAAAGGTGAAAATAATTAATTTTGGTTGAAATGTAAAAATATTTAAAAGATTAAGGTGGAATGAATTTTAAATATCTATAGAAGGTGAATCCCTTTATTAGTAAAGATTGTTTGGTGGAATCCCTACAAGACAGAGGTTGCTTGGTAGGACATTTGTTTGTTGATTAACTTGATTTATAAAGGTTTCTTGGTAGGACCTTTGTTTGTTAACTATAAAGGTTGCTTGATAGGACATTTATAGTGAGTGATTGGATTAATTAAATATTCAACAACAACAAACAAATTAATATTATAATATTGTTGAATTAAAATAACTGAGAAAATAAATTATAAATTATTATATAAATTTGATTTAAAGGTGAAAATAATTAATTTTGGTTGAAATGTAAAAATATTGAAAAGATTAAGGTGGAATGAATTTTAAATATCTATAGAAGGTGAATCCCTTTATTAGTAAAGATTGTTTGGTGGAATCCCTACAAGACAGAGGTTGCTTGGTAGGACCTTTGTTTGTTGATTAACTTGATTTATAAAGGTTTCTTGGTAGGACCTTTGTTTGTTAACTATAAAGGTTGCTTGGTAGGACCTTTATAGTGAGTGATTGGATTAATTAAATATTCAACAACAACAAAGTTGATTAATGTTGTTGATGATGTGTACATGCATACACGTATAAGTCCATAGTTGTAACTGTATTACGAGTAAGCACGTAAGTTGGGGTTGTTTGGTGGGACCCTTAACCTAGTGCTGGAAAGGTTAGTGGGGTAGTTGACGATGGACCTTGGGGATAGATGGACGGGCGAATTCCATATTGTAGGTCAAGGTCGTTGCAAACCTTGTGTCGTGGTAAAGCCACTACCCACGTACGTCTATCCTGACCAACCACTATATCATTTCCGTAGATCAGAGTTGCGACGTTCCCCAATGGTTTTTGGCACGTGCTGTTTTGTGGATCCGTGTGGTCCGATGTTGTTGTTGTTGTACCATGTTAAGGAACAAGTCTGCCCTGATCGCTCGATTGTCGGAGATCTCCATAGAGTCAAGTCTGCATATAAAGAACATGACTACGATTGTAGTCATGTATATACTTCATAGTTATATCTGTTGTCTGTATTGTGTTTTAGACGTATGAATTATTAAGTATAGAAAAGTCTTAATTATTTAAGCTTACCCTTACATTGTTTGTGTGTAAGTGATTGACTGTGATGATTGCGACGATGTGTTCGCGGGAGCAGATGCTGGAAATGCATCGATTCCCTGTGAGGCTCTACATTAGATTTCTGGATACCACTGTAGGATGAAGCGAAAGCATGGAGGACTCTGTTTCCGTACTAGTACTATTGTCAAATTCGATCAGCAGCTGATAGGATGGCATCAGTTGGATCTCAGTGTTATTTTCGATTTCTGTTATCTATAGAAATAGTAGTGTGTTTGGCTAGCTATGGAGTAAATCGATGTATTATATTTCCTTTTTCCCTTTTGATGTATTACTTCTGGGTCATTTCTTGTCAGTATGTATGTCAACTTTTAAGACACACTACATGTTTGATATATGGGTTGTAGTGCCATAAGGCACAACACTTATGTTTTTCTGTTGGTTATGTAATATATGTGTGTTATTCAATATATACTTTTCTTACTTAAATATTTAAGTTGCAAATTTTTATTGTTGACGACTAGTTTTGAAAATGTGAAAAAATTTATACGTGTTTTCATAAACAAATTAATTAAGAGTTTTAATTAAAATAAAATAAATTCCGCTATTTCGTTGAAAGGTGTCATGTAGCGACAGCGGGTCGTTACATTTGATGTGTGTGATATTTATACATATAACTAAAAAGTAAAACAAAATCCATCAAAATCCAATTTACAAAATAATCCATCAAAATCTATAGGATTTTGAATACTAGATGACTTTTTTTAAATTGTAAAAAATCTTGATTGAATACCACCAGATTTTATTGTCATGAAAAAAAAAATCTTGAAAGTCTTAATTGAATATCATAAGACTTTTTTATCTTCTTTAAAAATCGCGATTGAATACCACAAGACATTTTTATAAAAAAAAAAAGTCTTTTAAAATCATTCCAAATCTTAATTGAATACATCCCTCTAAGATGAAAGTTTTAAATTAGAGTAGAGTACAAAAATATGAATCTCATCTCTTTTTACTATTTATTTCACTTTTTTCAACTTTCTTTCCGTACAAACAAACGGAGGGTAAGGAATTAAAATGAAAAAATATTTATTATGGAAATTGAGAGCACAAAAAAAATCATGAACAACATAATTTTATGTATTCCGATAAAAATATTTTTTCTTTTAGTTCCTTAATAAATATTTTTATATATAGCACTAGTTAACATTTATAATAGAATAATTAAACAATAAATAAATTTGAACTCAGTAAATTTGTGACAGGAGTAAAGGTCTGCGTTAGAAGCAGAGACCAAATTAATGTGAAACTGAAAGAAGGCCTCAATATTCTTTCGAGTCAAACCGGAGTCATTCTTCGTCACCATCACTAGTGAAAGATGTTTTTGACTAAAAGACCTTAATTTTTTTTTTTGAAAAGACTAAAAGACCTTAATTATGATTATAATATTAGGCTAATATTCAATAAATTATACATATTCTCTTTATAATTTTTTTTTTCATTTCTATCTATGATTTTAAAATTGTATACCATTAAAATTTATCCAAATTTAAAATACAAAATATTCAGTATTAGTGGGTGCGTGTTTGATTTTACATTGAATAATTAATTTTGAGTCCAAAATTAATTTTGGATAAATTTTGATATATTTGGTTTCACGTTGGAGAAAAGTTTAGAATTGATTCTGAATCCATAATTGATTATGAGTTGAAGTAATTTTGAGTAGTTTTTGCATTGAATTCAAAATTTTGTATTGAATATTACTCTTAACTTGATTTTATAAGAAAAACTCACGTCGCTTCAAAATCAATTTTAACCAAAATTAATTTTACAAAATTAATTCTATTCAAAATCAATTTTGCTAACGTTCATCTAAACACGCACTGGGTATATGTTCCAAAATGAAGATAAGAATTTTGAAAAAAAAAAATGAATTGTCCGTGTTAATTTACATATGCTGCAGGTTGACTAATTAATGACTGGTGTACGCGTTATAATCAATGCCTGTGCACTCGTACATATGTAAATATATATGAATGCATATAAAGATTTTTTACATTCTCAGTCAGCTATGGAATTAGCGCAAAGTTGTTTTAGCTTATTAAAGGGCTCGAGTTTCAGTCCTCACTAATATGCAGTGTATTAAATTCTTGAAAAAAAACTTTATTATTCATAATAATTTATCTTATGCAAATAAGATTATTTTTCGTGAAAAATATATGTGATTTCTACCATACAAATATATAATAAGATTATTGATTTAAATTAATTTCTAATTTATTCACTATGTAATTTTTTTTATCAAAATTAAACTCTCTATATATTATTTTTACCATGATTAATATTTGCTTTTTTTTTTTTTTTTTGAGAAAGACGATTTATATTAAGCTACAAAAGACAAAGGCGAAGGCCTTACATCATCTTACAATTGAGAATAAGCTGGGAGGAAAATCCTCAAGCCAATACTGTTCTTTAACTGTAAAAGCTATTTTTGCTAAGGAATCTGCAGCTCTAGGTGAGTAACATAAACTATGAAAATTCTGTGATCTACTCAGCATAACACAGTCCAAAATCACCCCATCAAAATAACTACAGTAGTCATATTTTTTAGCTTTCCATGCATCCACAAGTCTCTGGCAACCAGATTCATATTGAACTTTTGTAAAGCACATGTGAGCTGCAGTCTCCAATGACCATGGAAAAGCTACTGCCTCAGCTATGTGAGGCTCATAGCAGTTTGGCAATAAAATAGCTGCAGCAGCCAGGACATCTCCTTCATGGTCCCTAAAGATGACTCCAATTCCAGTGCCTTGATTTATCTTAACTAAGGCATCAAAGTTTGCCTTAATAAATATTTGCTTTATTATTGATATCATTGCCATTTTATGTTAAAAAAGTAATAATAGTTTGATTTTGCACAGTATAAAAATGGATTTTTCTCCCTTAATTTTTCTATATTCTCTTAGCGGCAATTTAAAATGTGGTTTATTATTTTTTGTTAGTTCCTTCTGATAAATTCAACTTCGATTGGGCGTTCAATCCCAAATTTATTAAGTAAAAAATAGAATATACTCCTACATGTTAAGATGAAATATGAAAAAAAATAGTTATGCGATATCGTCTGGTGGCAAGTATAACTAAATGAACAGATAATTATACAAACAAATATTTATTTATTTATACAAATACATCTTCAGATCTTCTTCATACTCAAGTTGGTAGAGTGGTGGTAAGTGTGGCGCGACAACAATATTGTCGATGGGGTAATTGCCTAATTGGGTGGTGATTGATGATCAAAGAGAGTGGTAGTAATAGTAACAACAAGGATATTACTCTCTCCGTCCCAAAATGAATGTCGTATTAGATTTTTTTACACGGATCAAGAAAATGATTAAATAGATGAAAGAGAGAAGTAATTTTACAAAACTAATTTTATTATTAATATTGCATTGAAAAACTAAAGTGACACTTATTAGGAGTATTAGTAGAAAAAATAATTAATATTATATTAAAAAACCAAATGCGACACTCATTTTGGAACAAATTTTTTTTTTCAAATGTGACATTTATTTTGGGACGGAGGAAGTAGTTTCTAGTAAAGTGGGTGGTGGCTTGGTCACATTGATCACAAAACTGGTGGTAGTGTTGGTAATCATATACAACGGTGACATTAAACTAGTTTTATTGAATTGAATTGGGTTCAATAATCCATTTGGTTGGGTGTTAAGTTTCATTTCATTGGTTAAAGAGCGAGTGGCTCACTAAATCGGTTAAAGTACCGTAATAAATGTATTTGAGTTTGTAATAAATATAATAAAAATAGTGTTATAGTAGTAATAAATAAATAAATTGTGATAGAGTTTAATTTTGATAGATAAGCCATTTTTTTTTTACATTGTTAATCGTTTAGACACGGTCATGCCCTCGTAAAGTGAAATATTTTCAAGAGTTTCCATTCAATATGCATACAAATAGAAATATTCATTTTAATTCTGACTATAGTACTAAATAGTAAATACCACTAATTATGAACTTTCCAGAGAAATCAGACTACGGAATCAGTGAAATGCTTTCTAGTTTGAAAAAGGCCAGCCATATTCTATAGAACAAGCCAACAAGAACAAGGTGTTAGGTGTACACATCTTTCAGTTGGGGATCGAGATGCAATGATCATGAAAAGAAGGTAGGTGGGGTGTTTAATTGAGACTTATATATAACTGTACGTATCATCATCGTTCATAATGATAAAGAAATAACGATAACTGAAAAGAAAATACCGAAAGAACTATACCGTGCCGAATTTAGTTTATGTAGCGTGTTGACACATGTGATTTTATGTTAATGTCTCGAGTAATGTTATATCTTTCTACTTCATTCTTCTACTATCTTTTATGATAAGTATTGAATAAAAAGTAAAAATATTTAATGTCTTGAAAGTATAAAACACATCTAAAATAAAAAGTAGTAGAAGGATTTGTGGGAGAATTTAGAATTATTATTGTGTCTCTTAACTAAGATATAAGATTTGATTTTCTTGGATACCAAATGAAAATCTTAGATAATATTTTATTATGAAAAAAATAATATAAAACTGTGTAACGTAAACTTATGTAATTGCACAAAGTATGATAAATTTAATTATTATGTAATAATTACTGTGGTATCGCAAAATTATATTATATAAGATAATAATATCATTTTATATTTAGTATTATATTATAAACATTAAATAAGATAAAAAAATTCTTAAAAATATATTATACTAGATAGTACCTGTGCGATGCATGTAACACCCCAAGTTTCGAGTACTAGGAATATATCTTAAGGAAAACCCTTATTAGGACTCTTTTGTTATATTTTCTGTAAATTCTTGTTATTATTACTTGTATATTGGTTTTGTCCTAAGCATGTACCTATGTTGTGATACTGTTTGTACTTTTCTATGCACGTGTGTCGTGTGTATTTTATTGTTGCTGTTGTTATTTGTGATCTTATTGGTGTGGATGTTAGATTATTATTTTTATCTTTATTATATTATATTATATTAGTGTTATAGTTATTATATTTGGTGTTAGAGGAGTGTTAGATTAAGTTCTTATAATTAGAATGCTTGAAAAATGTTTAAGTATACTGATGAGCTTTATGATGAAAATCCTAGAAAGACTACGTCATATATTGAGTTGTACTTGTCCGTTTGAGGTGTCGTTTGTGTCGTTGGAAAGCTTGCTGAAAAAGCTACAATTTATCCCTACACCTTAGAAACCAAAATCGGCTTCCATCTTAGAGAAAATCGGCTCTGAAGTAGGTCACTTGATTATGAAAAACCCTTTAAGTCCCACATTGGGCAAAACAATTTCATAAATCCCTTCCTATATATATAGAGGAGATCACCAAGCCTTAGGAGCTCCAAAGAATAAAGTGGGCTTAGCAATAAGCATGGAGCCCCTCATAGTTAATATTTTTATCTTCTCCTTAGAGTTTTCAAACTCGGGGCATATAGGCAGCTTGATATGTGTTTTTCTCACACCCAAGTTTTAGCCATAGTAAGAGTTGTTGTGGTGGTCATGATGGACAATGCCACCAAGCTCTCCTGGGTCGGTCGAGGATCATCTTTGTGCTTCCCAAGTGAGTGTTTTCCCCTACCTTTCACCTTTATATTTCGATCATCTTCGTGCTTCCCAAGTGAGTGCTTTCCCCTACCTCTCACTTTTATATTTTAATTTTAATTGGATGGGTTATAAATATCCCGAAGCATTATGTTTTCTTTAATGAGATGAGAAATTGATTATGTTCGAATGGTAGATATTTAAGTATCTTAACCTATCTCAGGAACTAGATATCTTATCATAGTTTAGAAGAATGATATGGAAATCAAGAGATGTGAATATAGTAACCATGAATGTGATTTTAATGTGAAAAACTAGTTACAAAGATGACCGAATTAGGCTTAGGTGTCTTCATAAGAAATGTAGCCCTAGATGCTAGCTAACTAATGGCTTTGGTTTCACAGTAATACGAATTCTAGAACTCTATATATCAACGAATTAGTGAGAAAAGGTCAAGCTGTCAGGATTCTGCGATAAGTTGTTGTTGTTCTTAATTTTAGGCATATAAGATTATAAAACTAGATTTTTAGGCCAACATATAAGTTGTATATAATTGTCTTATCTTTAAAACAAGATAAAATTCAACTTGATATGATTAGTATAACTCTATATATAATGTTTATACCTCACAAAGGTCATAGACACGCAACATAAAATGATAAAAGTAATACTCAAAACTTAATGGATGTTATATCAATCATAATACAAAGTAGACAGATGCTATAATTGATGTATGACATAGGGTTAAGATGTATTTCAGGTACTTGACTTGATTGAATAATGATATTGAATACATGTGTGTTGATGTTATAACTTGAATGGTGATTTGTGAGTGTTGTGCAATCATTGAATGTTTTACATTATCCCTAAAATGTGAATTGTAATGTATGATTATTAAGTGTCTTTGACTTTGAGTTAAGAGGTGATATTTTGACCGTGAGTGACCTAGCCCATGTGGGATGAGAATGGGCTCACTATGTTTGATGTGAGGTTTAATGAAGCCATGAACATCTATGTGAATTATGCATCATAACATGATACATATGTGTTTTCGAAAGTTGTTTATGAACCTAACTGGGGAGGTCATGAAGAACTCGATGAGTTCTGACCTTGGGGGTGTTATCTGGTTTGCAATCTCCTTTAAACTCATGCTGATCCCATGGGTTGGAGTATCCTTGCAAGACTAGGTAACCCTGACGAGCCGCTAGGGGTATCATCCTGGTTGAGACTGTTAGTGTCGGATGCCCATAGTGTGGCTATTTGTCGACTCACACGTACTCCTAGGCTACTTTCACAAGAGTGTTTTACTGGTACCACATGCATATGAGAAAAGAGAATGGAACATCGCATTGCATACGTGCATTATTGTAAGTTTTGTCTAACTTGTGTGGTTTATGAAGTGGATGCCATGTATACCTTGTGTTGTACTTATGTGATGTGTGAATGATTTTATCCATAATCGTAATATGTTGTGAATGTACATGTATCTAGACTTGTAATGCAATGGGATAGGATGCGACTCTTTATGGGCATAGAGAGAGATATACCTAGAACGACACTATGTGAGTATAGGTCATGATGTATTTTGCTATTAAGAAATAGACTGATGCAAAGAAAGTGTTAGATAGTAGCATACAAGCATGGAAAGTGAAGTTAACGCGAGAGGGAATAATGGAATTAACTTGCTAGTTAAAGAATAAATACTAAGATACCGATGATGGTGAACCAGCGTAGTAGAGTGAGCACGAGAGATGTGTTAGAGGAAAGTGTTTATGATCGATGGATGTAGACCAACTATAGAAATAATAGAGTTTGATAGAGGCTCGGAGAGGGTAAATCCATACAGACTAATAAATGAATTGTTCGAGTAGAAGGGTTTAACCCAGCCGTAGAGTCTTAGAGCACTCACTGAGACCTTATGTCTCACCCCTTTAAGTTCCCTCCTTTCAGGAAACAGGTGATGGCGCTTGTCGTTGGAGCATTGAGCCTCATCATGGAAGATGTAGCTTAGTTATTTTATATTTCTATGTAATTTTCTTATATGTTGTATGATGTAAATGTTACAAGAAATAATTTGTAATTATTAAATCAAGTTGTAATTTATATGTTTATATGTTAGCTTCCGCATGAGATTGTTGTGTAAATATTTTTAATTTTTGTGTCTTTATAAATATTAAGCGTAGTTACGGTAATATCCTTAGGGTGTTACAATGCATGGGTAAATTTTAAGAGAGGAATTTTTTAGATTATATAAAAAATATATTGACAAATTTACTAATTTCTTATATTATTGAAAAAAAAGCTATAATCAATTCAAATGTCCATAATATAGAACTTATTTATTAATAAGAAATAATAAAAGATAATTAAATGTGATTAGTTTTTAATAAAACTTTAAATTTAATTTTGACAATATTGTTCTCCTAAAGTCAAAGAAGTTTGTATAAACAAATGAAATTACATAACAAAACACAAAATGAAAATAATAATAAAATTGTTTTATCAAAAATAACTCATAGAATATTCCATCATAATCACTTTTATAGAGATCATTAATTTAACATCCTGTAAAAAAATATTATTAATAATAATATTAATGTATATTTTAACTATAAATATATATTTTTTCATATCTATTCATATTTTATATATTAGTTTTTTTTTCTCTTATTTGTTATTGTAAATATTATGTAATGATACACTTGTTTTTTGTATGTTTATAATTAATAATTTTAAATGTATTTATTGTAAAAATTAAAAATTATTTTAATTATGTTAAAATAGTGTAATTTTTATTAAATTGATACATTTGTTAATTATTTTAAATATTTTTATACATTTTGAAGATATTAATTTTAATTTTATTAAAATAAATAATGGTTTAAGAATTAAAATATTTAGACACCCGAAATTAACATATCATGTAATTTTAGATAGGTATCTAAATTTGACATATGTTTGTTTATATTAAATATGCATATATAAATAAAATAAATGTTTATAAAAAATATTAATATATTATGTGTAATTACATTGAGAAAAATTATTATATACTTCATTATACATTGCATTCTTAATGTTCCTAAATAAGAAATGAGTTAATAAAGAAATGAAGCAGAGCAAAATGAAAAGGTTACTTGAGAAGTCAAATTGTTGCTCAAAATTACAAAGGCGAAAACATATTTATTATTTATAATATAGTAGTAAAAGAAAAAAAAGAATATACATGAAAAACTTGAACAAAAAAGATCAAATTACATAAAATAAAATAATAAATTATCAATATAAACATGTGACATTCTTATAACTTGAACATCAATACTAACAATCTACACTTGTTTTTTCGCAATTCAAGAAAAACGGTTTGTTAGTGTAATTTGTAACATTGTGGTTTTCCTAATTATATAATTAAGTGTTTGATTTATAATGCAAGAGGAAATTAAATTTAAATTTATAATATGTATAAAAGAATTAATAAATAGATTGTTTTGTTATGTGCTATAGTGTTGTTGATAATTTTCATGTATGGTTGGGCTTAGAGGGTAAGGTTGTTGTTGGAACTTTTACGTGAATTCCTTAATGTTATAGGAAAGAAAGAAAGAAAAAAAAAAAGAGAAGAGAGAAGGGGGTGTTCTTAGAGGAAACATACGTGTTATTAGCAAAATTTCAAAAGCTTTGATCTACAAAGCTTCACCCGTTTTCTCATTTCTTTCATTTTCTTCTCCCTCTCTAAGCTTCTCTTTTCCTCTCTAGAGCCAGAGTGTTGGGTACTACACTTAAGGGATTTGTTTTTCTACCTCTCAAGAGCTCATTTGATTGATTTCTAGTTGGTAAGCACCCCTCCTTTTCTCCTTTGGTCTCTTAAATTCATTTTCCTTCTCCCACCAAGTAGACATGAAATAGGTTTCACTTCAAATTTTGATTGGTAGATGAAATTTTGATTGAAGCTTGTTTTGATGTTGGTTTAGCTTTCTCCTAGTTGATTCCATAGCATAAGTTGAGGAAAAATCACTCAAAAGCCACAAAGTGTCTCTTTTTAACTCCCTCTCAAGGAAATCTCACAATTGTATAGTAAGGGAAGCTTTAAATTGTTTGAATGATTTGGTGGTGTTTTATGTTTGGATTGATGATGTGATTGATGTTTGTTGATGTTTATGAGCTTGGGTGAGTCTTTGCATAAAGTTAGGATGAGTGGGTAAACCATTGAGGGCCATGAATCTCGCAGGTTGCAACCCTTTTTGCTCAAGCCCAGCATGAATTTTGGTGATGCTGGGCTAGAGGGCGTCAGAATGAAACTTTCAGTTCCAGGGATTTTCTGGCCCAGCATGACAGAGTGTAACACCCTAAAAATTTCAACTCAGTTATATGAGTATATATATATATATATATATATATATATATATATATATATATATTTATTTATTTATAAATATGTATATATTTATATATTTCTCTGTAAGTAACTCTCTGAAATTAATTTTCTACAATTAATTCTCTGTAGTTACTTTCCTATGTTTTGTTTGTAAATTGCTATAGAATTCTGTGCGATTGAATTGTCTATGTTGTTTATTTATTTGTGCGGTGTAATATGTACTTAATGATCAAGTACGTATATTATGTGTGTATGCTTATCTGCTATGCCTGCTAGTAATTAATTGAGCTGATATTAATTACTAATAGTAAAATATTTCAAATATCTATTGCTATGTACTAATTAATCTATTGTTTTCAAATTGGTTTTAAGTATTTTAATTATATTAAATTATAGTAACTTGCACACCAAGTTACCTCTTATAAAATTTATCTGTAAATGATTTCTTTACAGAGGAAATTTTAATTGAGCTATTAGAAAAGCTTTTACTACTAAGAGTTTTATAAAATTAATTAGATGTTTGAAAGTAAGTTTTAAAATTTTAAAACACACCTCTTTATGATTACACAGTATAAAATTACACTGTGTAAATTAAACTGGGTAACCAAATTCCCTAATCTTAATTTCATGACACCTAATCTAAAATGCATGCATGCAATTAACACAAAATGAACACCTAATCTTTCCCTAAATGACACCTAGACTATATGCATGGATTTTTCTTAACACCTAGCTTAATCCATTCACTAAAACAGCACCAAAACTCACGGCCAAGCCAAGGAAAACTCTCCAAACTTTCATTTTATCAAAACCTCTCTATCAACTAAAAACATAAAATTCTCTCATCTCTCTTTTCTCCTCTGGATCGAGAGCTCAAGGAAGGCAAAGGAAGCCATTGGAGATCTTGGTGGTTGCATGCAAAGCTTGGATCATCATCACCTCTAGCTTGTCTTCTCATCCATATCTCTTTCTCTTCTCCTTTTCGGTTGAAACTCAACACTTGGTAAGGGGAACTCTGTTGTGGAATCTTGATTTTAAATTCTTTGTTGAGATTATGGTTAAGGGCTGGGGCTTTAACCATAAGTATACATGCATGCCCCATTGCTGGAAATTGATATATGTTTGAATGTTTTGTTGAGATTGAAATTGGATGAATGTTGTTGGATTTTCTATGGCTGTGATTGTGAGTCTTTGCATGTAAGGAATAAGGTCATTTTATCTTGTAAATTGAATGAGAATGGCTCTGAAAACAAGTGAAGTTAGGCATTTCTTTCTAAAAGTTTGTTTTTGATCAAATCTCCTTTGGAAAATTTTCGCTAAAAAACTCGAAACAGTGGCTGTTCTTTCGTTTAGCATGGAACAACCCTCACTGTTTTGCTATTTTTGAAAGATCTAACCATTGGTTTTTCTTAAAACTTGTTTTTAATGAAAATAGACATAAAATGAAACAACTTTTGTTTTGATGTCTTCGAAAAATAAAGTCATATTCTGGTTCATCCATGGCTCGAGATTCGACTGTCCTGTTTTGGAGTTTCACTGGAACAGGGCTCGGTTTTTGTTAAAATTCTCCCTGTGTACTTATTGTTTTTGAAATGTACTTAAACCTTTAAGAACTAGACACAATAAGATTTTTAACCATGTATATTAAAAAAATTTCCAAGCATAATTTATAAATTAATTTTTCCAAAAGAAACAGTACAATGGTTTAAGACTCTGTTTTGAGGTCAAAATCTTAGGCTGTTAGTAATGTTTTTACTGGGAATAATAGAAAATTAATTTGGAAGCAAGAAATACCTTTTTGGAAAGATCAAGGAGTTAGCTTTAAACTGTAAAAAGTTTCAGTTAATTTAGTTTTGGGAAGTGGGAGAAAATTATATTTCTTTGGGTTATGTTTAGTGAGTACTAAAAATATGGAGTTACTGACCTAGAAAATTTTTATAAAATTTTCTATATGTGGATTTTATAAGTGGTACACCTTTCTATAAACTAGATTTCAAGAGCTTCAATTTGATATAAAAAAATTTTAAATTCCAAGGTCATTTGCTTGTTTCAGTAAGAGCTCACATTCAGTACTACCAAAGGAAAATTTGACTAATTGATCAATTTTAGTAATATAATACATGTTGCTTTGATTATAGCAATTTTAATTATTAATTGTGATTTTGTAAGGCAGTGGATATGTAATATCCATTGACCTATTCTGTTTGGGTTTAAGTCCCAGAGATGTGAATCTTGGGTACTTAATATTTGAAAGTGTGGTTTTGTGTGCTTTTGTGATACAGTCCTTTGGACTGTAGGTTAAACTTTGTGATAAAATTGTTTGTCTGTGTGATGTGTTTACAAGACTCGGCGCGAGTACTTGTAGTAACTAGAATTGATTTCTAGTACCAATAGCAGGATTGCTATTCAAAGATAAATGAAACTTGAACAGTGATCACAATTAATTAGGCTAAAAGATTTATTTTGTTTTATTAAATAGAAATTAATTAATGAACTCTTTATTTTATGCATTGGACATAGAAATAAACTTAGGACCTTTGCGTAGAGGAATAAACGGTAAGTTGACACTTTATAAAATTGTAAAGTTTTGAGAGAGCAAGGAAATACATAAAACATAATAAAATTTTCTACGCGTGGTGAATCATGTTGATTTCTGAGAGTCGTGCAATGGAACTGCGTGTGCGCGGCGATTCGTGGGAACTGCAAGATGAAAAGAGAGTCACGTGGAGTGTTCCAACTGTGAGAATAACAAAGAGAGGGGGCGGAGTTCGAAAGGCGTGTCACGACGTAATGTGACGGTCACCCATAGAAAGGTGACAGAGGCAAATGTCCTCATACATATGATTTTTGAGCAGAGACGGGGTCTCAGGCTCGGCGTCTATTCGATCGTCCAGTACCATGTGCAGCGGAAATCCACTGTGACGAGAAAGAATAATCCGTGTGAGGAGAGTTGTGGAGGAGTTAGTCCTCCGAGTATTGGATGATCACAGTTGGTACCTGGGAGATGATCGTAAGGCATTGCGACCTTGGAGGGTAAGGCACTGAGTTGTGACGATAGATCACATAGCTGACTCGGCCATCCTGACAAAAATACGAGACATCATCGGTTGGTGAGAGCCCACCATAGTACCATGGTGAGAGGTGTACTCCCAACAATCATCCAACTCAATTGTGTAAGACCACTGAGTTCTGGGAGTTCCAGTGACAGCTGGCCAGTAAGAAAGGATTTACAGAATTAGTGAAAAGAAACGATTAGGACTGCGAGTGTGAACGTTAGACAACCACACGGCGATGGTGGACAGGATTTTGTTTGTGACTTGTAAAGTCGTTGTTTGTGTGCTGCTTGATGAAGCAGAGAGTTCACCCTTCTGTTTATTTTCTTTTAGGGGCAGATGGCAGCGGAGGAATCAACCCTCCATTGGAGGATTGAGAACATCTTCAGGAGATGGGTAGCAGTTGTGGGCGTAGATCACATCTTGGGCTACATCCGATTCGCACGAACGCTCACGTATGACCCTTGGGGCTTATGATCTCTACACAGAGTGGGAGTTAGAAGATGACTAGTCTGAGTCCTAGGACTTTCTTTTCTTTGTCATGTATCTCGTTGGGGTAGACCTAGGCACTCAGATTTCTTTTGTTATGTGTATATGTCAGTCATCATGTCATATGACTATGTTTTAGTTTTTCCGTACTTTGTCTTTCTACATGTTTACTGTTATGCTCCGGGGTACATTATTTTAAACACTTTCAGATATGCATATGTTATATTTCAGTCATAATTATCATTTGTATTTACATATTTCTACTCCTTCGAAAACTTAAAACCGTTCCTTTACAATCAAAATAACGCCATGACCTTTTCTACATAATTATATTAACACGTTATAAGTATTAAATCGAAGCGCAACTTTCGAAATTAAAATTAAGGAAAAAATTTTATTTTATTTTATTTTAAAAAAAAATCCATAAAATCCCAATCAAGTTTTCTTAATTTCACTAGATTTTCGTACGTAAATTAATAAAAATGTATTATGAAATAATTAATTGAATTAAACCTCACATATTTACCATTATAGAATTTAGGGTGTTACACAGAGCTTGCGCTGTCGGGCGTGAGAGAGTCAGTATCGATATTCATTTCCAGGAGAGCTCTGGCTCAGCACGAAAGTTTGTGCTGGCACGAGAGGGTCAGAATGTGTATTTAGCTCCAGGGAGCTCTGGCTCAGCACGAGAGCTTGCGCGACCGGGAATGGGTGCTCTGGCTCAGCACGAGAGCTTGCGCGGCCGGGCATGGGGGTTTTGGCTCAGCACGAGAGCTTGTGTGGTCGGGTTAGAATTTGGTTAATTGAAATTCTTTTGAAACTTTTCCCCCTTTTATTTATACAATTTTAAAATGTTTATATAAAGGTAGTATATTTAATTATAAGATAATTATGTTGTTTTTGAGGTGTTTATATTATTGTAAGGTAGTTGTATTATTGTTGTAATAATCATGTTTTGATGAGACGATGATATGTTTTTCTTCTTCTCCACATAAGTCACTTAGACTTATGCTTTTCTTATGCAAATATAGTGATGTGCATTAGATTTATCAATGTTGAATTTGATGAATGACGTGGATATGTACAAGCTTACATGACATTGCATATTGGTAGGTATGTAAGTTGAGGGTGCTAGGTAAGCTCTCAACCTAGTGCCGGAGATTTTCGTAGTGGCTAATGGTGGGCCTATAGAATAGCCAAGTGGGCGAATTCCTATAGATGTAAGGTTTTGCTAACCTTACAGAGGTAAGCCAATACCTACACTTGTCTATATTCGATTAAATCCACACTTTCTCCACAGGGTCAACGCAAGGGACTCCCTGAAAGATCAGAGAGTGAGACCATGGTAGGGGATGAGGCCTATGGGGACTGCCCAAAAGTTGTAGAAATCTCCATGGAGTTGAGTCAGCACGACATTACATAATGAAATTGTATATGAGATTGATTTATAAATTGATGTATGTGTTATAGTATGATGTTATTTGATTTATCATTGTTGATTGATTCTAGTGTTCCTTTAAATAAATCCTATCCTTATTTTATACCTTGTATATCTATGTTCTTTTTTTATAAATAAGTTTACCCTTGCATTTTGTGTTTGTATTTGTATTGTATTACTGCAATGATTGTGTGGTTGGCACGAGAGCAGGTAATGGTGATGTTGCAGGCTCTCAGACCGCTCGTGACTGAAGTGGATATAAATGTAGAAGATGGGATGAGATCCCTCTTTTTGGATATGTTCTCATATACATGTATATATATAGTATGGGGACCAGCTTAGGACATATGTATATATTTAAGTTTTTGTATAAATACTTAGGTTTTTGTAAATGTCCTCTACAAAAGGATTATTTTGGTATTGTATGCACGTATATATTTAAGTTTTTGTAAAGCCAGGCCTAATACTTTTATGATATGATGATGTATATTATGTGTAGGAAAGTAGATACATACATGTGTGATAAATGTAAAAAAAAAATTATAGGAAGTTTCATATAATAATATTTAACAAAATGTTTTAGTATAATAAATCTGTAACGAAGATGGGTCGTTACATAATTCTCTACCAATATTCTTCCTTCGACAACAGCCACCACTGTTATTAAATAGACAATGTCAATATTTATGAAATGAAATGAGGCGGTAAAAGAAGTATAAATGATTGCCCTATACATAAGAAATAGAAATAATATTAAATAATATTATTTAGATAAACCCTTATGATCAATATATATATTGACATGTGTATATAGAATTTTATCATAGGTTTTCTTGAGTTTCACATTATGACTATCAAATGCATTAACTTCCTCGAGTCATTGCTGTAAAATGAAAACTAACATGAAATAATAACATAATCAAATCGGTTTTTTTTTCATTACCACCCCCAAACTTAAAAATGAATAAAAAAATTATACTACACACCTTGGAGTTAATGTATGTGCCTTTCAATGTACTTGTCTTGGATGAAAATTTATTTACATAAAAAAATATCTATTTTAAAATAAAAGGGTTTAGAAAAGGGTCAACCTTATTGCAATTTGGTATGAGTGGTTATAATGCATGCATTTTCTCATTGTCTCTTCATTGCTGCACAAAAAAAATCCAAGAGTTTATTATCATAATATATATGAAATCAAGAATAAAGAAACACAGTCCAATATATATAGAAAACAAACCAAAATCCTGTACAAAACACACAACAATTGCAATTGAAAGAAAAAGAAAAAAAAAGAAGAAAAGTGAGAAGATAACACACGTCAAGAAGTTTCTTAAATTCAAAATTACCAAAAATTATTTACCTGTACCCTAGATTATGATGCTAAGGTTGAAACTGTGTGCTAATGAAAGAGAGAAATGGAGGAACCATGGAAGCTTTCATCTCTCTTATTTTAAATATCAAACCTTGTAGAAATAGTATTGTAAAAGGAGGAAATGGATAGTGCAGTGACTAAAAGTCACCATAGTTGCTATTTATATTATATTAAAAAATGGTGCATCATCTTGAATATCAATATTTATGTATCCAAATTTCCTAATCTAACATCAATCAATCAAATTTCCTAATTTTGAATATCAAATTTTCTAATTTAATATTCAAAATATGCACTCAAATAATATCAATAAGTTTTAAAAATTACTTTATTTAATATATAGACACTCAAAAAATTATTGCTTATATGTCATGAAAATAATTCACGATTACCATATATTACACATATAATTGAATATATAATATAAAATCAAATCAAATATCAAATAATAATAATAATAATAATTTTAAAATTGAATAAAAATTACTTTAATTAAAATATTAACATATATACTATGCAGGTTATGAAACATTCAAAATATATTTTAAAATTTCTATTTAAATATGAAAAGAAAATTAATAATTTATTAAATTAAATGTCTTACAAATATTAAGATTGTGATTGTGCTAATCAATAATTAATTAATTGATTATATTGATACTAAAATTAGAAATGTCACCAGAATGTGACACGTGGACAACCAGTCCTAGTGAATAACTGTGTTTTATATAATATATAAATAGATAAATTAATATAAATTTATCATTTTATATTAATTTTTGATAGAATAAAAGTCCTTAAAGCCTAAAAGCGACTTATAACCACTATTTATCTTTAATAAAAAAATATTAGTCTATAGATTAGGATTAACAAAAATCTAATAAGAATTTAATTTTAAGAGCTAGTGATAAATAGGACATGAATTGATAACATAAAATGTTTCTACACTCTCATCTAATTATAAATTAGTAGTATTATATATGATAAATTTATTGACTTTGATAATAACAATCTTAAGTGAATGTTGGGT
Organism: Pueraria montana var. lobata; assembly: GCA_026413185.1. Lineage (NCBI taxonomy): Eukaryota > Viridiplantae > Streptophyta > Magnoliopsida > Fabales > Fabaceae > Pueraria > Pueraria montana. The sequence continues at coordinate 18,971,443 of CM048648.1, read as the reverse complement.
AGGATGGCAGAGAGACTATGTTTCCCATTATATCCTCTCCTCAAAAAAAAAAAAAGTCCTTCTCCCACCTTAACCAACATCTAAAAGTTATATCAAACACAATTTGTAATTAATTAATAGTATATAAACTTTTACACTAATAATGCATAGCTATTAAACTATTTCTTTTTTAAATATTTATATGCTTTATTTTTTACTATCCCTGCATTACTATTTAATTACATAATAAAATTTAATTATATTCTTCTGTTTTATATTGTCTATATTATATAATAAAAAAAATATTGTCTATATTATAGTTGACAATTTTTTTTATAAAAAATACTAAATTTTTTGCTACTGAGTCGATTTGTAATAAATTTTGTAGTATGATTAATGGTGTCATACTCAATCAGAAGATTCGTAACAAAATTACATTACTATTTTTTTTTTACAATAAAAATATTAAAAAAGAATAGCATTTTCTATAATAATGGCTCCCATCCGCATCATTAATTGTTGCCTTGGAACGATCTCAACTCGCCTCTCACGTCTATCATTATTAAAGCATCAATTGATTTAGAGAGTGCATCAGCTAAGATCTCAATCACCGTCACCTTACCCTCTCTCCAAATGTGGCATTGGTTAAATTTGATGTCAGAAGGGGACTTGCCAATTAGGGCGTTGAAGGAGGTGATGGTGTTGAGAGAAGCAACAAATGCCCTAAAAAATACGTCCTTAATATATCATCATCAATGACCCACCAAAAATAAAGTTCTTGTGGTTAACATAATTAAAAATCAATATGGGAAAGTTTGCATGGTTGTCATAAGAAGGGATTTTATAAGAACTGATATATCAAAACTCAATCTAACTGATTCATTAATGATTTCAAGTTTGAACTTTAGAATATATAAATGCAGTTAAATTAAATACTTAAAGAGAGAATTTTACTATTTATAATATTCTTATTTAAATCTAATGGAATTGCTTCTTATAAAAAATACTATGTGTGATTTAAAAAAACAAAACAAAACAAACAAACCAATCAAACTATCCGAAAGTGTGGTTAAGTTATATATCATCCATCATTTTTATAAAAATATAAAATAAAAAAAAAGACTAACTTAAGAAGTCACTGATTATACAAAGGTTTACAAATAGGGGAAAAAAACTATATTTGATTTTGCGTGGAAAATCTCCTGTGAAGAGGAAGAAACTTAAAAAGGTTGAAACCATGAAAATGGCAAAAGTATGAATTTTTTAATATAAATTCTTAAATTATATTCTCAAGTATGAGTTCTTAAATTATATGATTTATACGTTCTTAAATATTTTTGACCAAATAAATTCATTAAAAAATTAAATATTTGTAGGGGCTTAGAATAAGGCATATGTGGATGAGATTTGGTAATAACGTGGCTTACTTAACATCATTAAAATGAGCGATCTAAAATAAGTAGAAAGATCAAATTTTACCACTCTCTCATATATACTCATTTTATGTTTCAGTTTATTTTTTTAGCCTTAATTTTAAACCTGAATTTTAATTATTATATTTTTCTTTTCCTTTAAATTTACTTTTATTTACTTGACAAAAGTTTCTTATGTGACATTCACATGAATAGAAATCAAAACTGTTAACTGTGTCTTAATTAACAATTAAGTCCCATTCGTTTTTACTTTAGAAAATTAATTTTCATATTTTCTAATATAAAAATACGTGTTTCATTATAAATTTATGTCTAAGGTTAATTTAGACAAACATTTTAATTACATTTAAGGATCTAAAACTAATCCTATCTATATTAATTATACCTAATTTTTTAAAATAAGAGAAAAATGGTGATGCACTGACAATGTAAAACTATTTTACACTGTCATCCAATCACAAATCACCATTTATGGTAAGTTTGTTGACTTTCACAAAATTATCTTAAAAGTCATACAAATAGTGATCTGTGATTGGATGACAGTGTAAAATTATTTTACATCGTCAGTGCATCACCATTAAACTCTTAAAATAAACGGGTCCTAAATATCTCAAATATATATTATTTTAAGCAAATAGGGGCTAATTTGAAAATTAAAACAAAAAATAGCCTTTTATTTGTTAAAATAATGTTTTAAGACATTTAATTTTTAACTAAGACCCAATGAACAACATTAATATTATGCATAAAACTTATTTTGAGTGGATAAACAAATTTCTCAACAAAAAAAAACAAATATTACAACTAAAATATAAGCTAAAAGATTTAAGAATTTATTATGTTTTTAGTTCTTCTAAAATTTTAGATTTATATTTTTAGTTCCTATAAATTTTTTGGCCATTTTTAATCCCTCATTTTTATTCATCAAATTAATTTTTGAGAGGGATTAAAAACAGGCAAAAATTAGTTTCTGAGAGGGATTAATACTGATGAATAAAAATAAATGAGACTAAAAATAGACATCTAAAATTGTAGAGGGATTAAAAACATAATAAACCCAAGATTTAATTAAATGAAAAAACGTCCCTTAAAAAAATTAAATGAAAAAAGGTAAAAGTAAATGTGCAATGCCAAAGGTATGTGTATATAATTTTATAAAAAGGAAGACCAAAACAATGTATTTATGTATGTATCATTAAAAGGAGTTAACAAAATTAAAAAGGGAGAACATAACACTTACCCGACAAAAAAAAAATGCAAGAATTGAAAAACATTGAAAACCTCGAGAAATATATAGACATAAGAACTAAGTAAATACATCCCACCTTTGTGCATGGAGTTTGTATAAGGTAATAATCGTTACATATATTTAAAATATTATATCATCACATTCACATCTAGTTATTAATAAGACTTCCGATAATTTGGACCACTTTATACAAACTATCGTTTATGGTTCAAAACGAAACACCTTGATGAATGTGAAGAGGAGAAGGTGAGAACAATAAAAAAGCATCATAAAAAATATGCTTTTTACATTAATAATGTATATCTCGAAAACAGATATAGCATGCGAGAAGTCGGTATTATTGTAATATTTAGATAAATATCGAAAAAGAATAGATGTAGTAAATACTTTCTATATCATTTATACAAGGAATTTATTTTGGTACATTAAAAAAAGTCTCATATTATTTAGAAATAAAGATCAATAATAATTTATAAACACTCCCCCTTAACTTTAAAGACAAAACTATAAGATTTATACGAGTGCCAAAATAGACAATACATCATATGCAATGAGACTAACGATTGAGTATACTTGAAATCAAAATATTGGCACTAAAAGGAGAGCTTAGGCCATACACTTGGGCTGCAAGACCCTCAAGCCTCTTAGCCATAAGTGGAGCCATTGTTTAGGCACACAAAAAAAGATCCACATCACTTAAGAATTAAGGTTAAAGATAGTTTATAAACACTTTTCTCCCTTAATCAAACAAGGTGTCTTTAAAGTAATCAATACCTCATATGTGATAAGCCTAACAGTGCAATAGACTTGAGGTTGGGACAAAATTAATCTAGAAAATATTTCATATATTGTTTCCTTAGCCAACCGATCTAGAATGTATACGTTTTTTCAAATGTATTAAATTTTACATTAGACTTTCTAGATCAATTTTGTTTTAACCATTGTAAAAAAATACTTCCTAGATCAATTCATATATAACTAATTTAAAATGTTGATACATTTTCAAAAATTTTAAAATTTACCTTAGTTATACGAGGAACCAATCTAAAAAATATTCTTCTAAGTTAGAAAATAACTTTCTAGGTTAGTTTCTTGCACAACCAATAAAAAAAAAAAAGTCTTGTTAAACCTCAATTTTATTCCTCCAAAACCCTTTCACTCTCAGAATGTATAACATTTTAAACTCATGCCTTAATTGCTCTTGTTTTTGCGCCCTGTGTTCTTGTCACCATTCTTGTTCTTGACATCCATAAAAAAACGTACTACCTTAATCACGATTCCGTTGTGTTGATTTTCAAACAACACAACGGAATCGCGATTCCGTTGTGTTGCTTTTTTTAAAACAGTACAAAAGAATCGCGATTCTGTTGTACTACGTCAAATTGAAAAAAAAATAAAGGGCTGTTACCAACCTCAGGGAGACAATGTGGGGAAGGCGAGGGTGATGGAGAGACGCGAGGCTGAGGGAGACACGCGACGGTCAAGGAGAGACGAGGGTCAGTGAGGGAGAGAGATGTGAGCAGGGAAGGGGGTGAGAAGAAACGTGAGCAGGGAAGGTGAGGGGGTGAGGGGAAGAGGGAGGGGGTAGGGGTTGCAGAGGGAGGGGTAGGGGGGTAATTTCAGACAGCTGGGTGGTGAGAATAGCAAAATGGGGGTGAGAATAGCAAAAACCGTAAAAATTAACCAAAACTCAAAGAAACTATTCTTGGCCATTCTCTCAGCCCAAGCCCTGAATAGCTAGATTTTAGAACTTACGTGGCCTAGACATCTTTGACATTTGACAAGCACAATCATAAATAAACCCGTGAACCAGAAATAAAAAATAAACAAACCTAAACTTGCTCATAAAAAAAGAAATCATATGATAAAAAATTAGTTTTTTTTTTCTACCTCACTTTTTACTCACCTAAAATTTATCAAATAAAAATATGTTATAAATATTGTGAAAGAATAGTGGCATGTTTGAAAATTTAATTTTAAGAAATACTTAATTTTTTAAAAAAATTTCTTATGAAGAATCTGTAAATTTTAAAAAAAAAAAGTCAATATTGTTTTGAAACAAGCTCTAAATTTGTTTGGTTTATTTTTTATATAATTTTTAATGAGAGAAGAACAAAAAGGTGATTGTGTACAATGTAAGAGAAATGCAGGCTGAGAGTAATATATGCTATAGTTTTGAAGGTTAGTTTAATATCATTCTTTTAAGAAAAAAATTGTTTTTTTAAAATGATTTGGAAGTAAATTGTTGAAATTCTTTTCAATTTTTAAAGAGCTAGTAAAATGAACTTTTTTTAAACTTGAAATGGAACCCATTAGATGGTTAATAGAAAGTCAGATTTTTTTTTTTCAATTTTAATATTAACAAGACAAAATACAGGGGATTTACGGTTTGGCTTTTGAGTTGTGACTTACTGCTGATAACAATTCTAATTTCTGCATATATAATTTGTTGCAAGCATATTATTTACAAGGATTCCCTAATTAAAGGATCATATGTGAAAAATGTTTATTAAAAAAAACTAATATTTTTTTTACAAAACTTTGTTTTTTTAATTCCTTAATCCATGTCTTAAAAACATTAGTCAGCATTCTCGTATTTATAATCACTAGGTCGATAACCCGTGCGATGCATGGGCTTGTTGCATTAGCTTATTAATCTTTAATTTGTATCATGACTGTAAAATTTTATAGTCAAATTCAGTTTATTAAATATCAATTTATCATATCAATCAAACCTTTCAAAAAACAGTAGCATATATATATAATTCAAAATTTAACATATATATAATATTATTAATATAAATTTATAATTTTTATATTGAAAGTTTAATTTTTATTTAAAAATTAATACCATCGAAAGAACTATAGTAAAGATTAAAAACCAAATGAACATTTGGCCACAATTATTATGCTATATATTTTAATTAGAAGTGAATTAAAAAGGAAAAAATTAAGAAAAAATATGAAAGATAAAAGTAAAAATGATATTTTTTTAGATGAATATAAATAAATAAATTACTTCAATATGTTATCGATGGTTGCAGAAAAACAAATTACTTCAAGACAGCTCTATAGCAATGTAAATATTTATTTAAATCTAGGGAAACAACTGTTATTTAGAAAAAGTTTGCATACAAAAATAAAATAACATATAACCTTGTTTATATATAAATTGTAAATTGCATGATGTTTTTCATTTTATGAATCGAAATCTCCTTGTAACTGATAATTGTTGCTCACTTTTCTGTTTTAATTCTAAAGTGTCAGAAAAAATTAAATGAAGTCATATAATGATGAAATACTGCTGTAGTTTTGTAGGCACTAAAATTGTAATTGTACCGAGAAGAGTTTGTTTGAAAGAATGCACCTCCTGAACAAAATTGCACTGCATGAAGAAAAATAAAGCACCACCACTTATTTTCTTAGTTATTAAGCAAAGATTTAAGTACTATTTTATTGCTTACAAATGCCTATAGAAGGAAGCTTGTAGTTCGTTTTCCTTAATTAATCAGATAATAGAATTGTGAGTAAAATTCTCTCCATCTCTTTCTTGCTGCTTGTGTGTGAGTGCTGAGAACAAACTTTTTTTTTTCTCTCTCGGCTTGGGCTGTGAGTGTGTGAGTTTTAATTTTGTTATTGTGTCCCACTGATATCATAAATATCAGTGTATAATAAGTTCCTTTCCCAAAAGAGAAAGAAAAAGGTTCCCAACATAGTAGTGTGCAGTTTTGCATGTCACAACTTATCCATCCCAATTTTAATATTTAGATCATAAATATCATTATATCTATGCAGCTTTCTTGTGATTTTTATTTGGAACCCACTTAAGCATAAAGAGCATACTTTTGTATTATTTTGAATTAAATTTTTTTTTTTTCGTTTACTTTGATGGAAATTATAAGCTGGATTATATCCATTAAGCAGTATCTTAAAAACATGCCAACGTGATATGAAAGATATAAAGGAACAAAATGTTTCTAACCGGTAAAACGCTTTGCAGAAAGAAAAAAAATCATGACTTTCTTCATTAACATGATGCTAAAATATATCAATCATTAACATGATACTAAAATATGTTAACACAGTCATGGATTCAAAGTAAAATAAAAATAGAAAATAACTAACCTGATGGATATCTATTAAACTTGGAGATATCAACTAAATGAAAATAGAAAAACATTTGGAGCTATCAACTGAGAAATGTGTGAATGAATGACTCTGCAACCAACAAATTATCAATTTATAGAAATGCCAAACCAATACAACTACATATTATTAATCAGTTTTGGCTCAGATTCAAAATTCAAAAAGCTAGCATAAACAGTTGATCTGTTTTGCACCAGACAAATAAGGTTTTTCAAACATCTCACAGGGTTAAGAGTTCATTCCAACCCGATAGTAACTTCCTATCTATAATAAAACTTCAAATAAAAAAAATTACCACTTAAATTGAGAATGGACCCCAAAACACGTCTAAGTACATACCATCATTAAAAAAAGAAATTAAAAAAAGATATAAAAGAGAAAAAATCAACATGAAACACGTACCAACTAAGTATAAAATTTAGTTGTCAAAAAGCCTTACCATTGTCCCGCCAACAGAAATCATTGTGTAATAAAGTTGCATAATTCTATGGACTCATTTGCAAACCTGGTGACTATTGCACCCCGAACCTGCATAATTCTATATTCCCCTGACAGTTGCCCTTATCCAGATCAAAAGGTTGCATAATGCATTTTGCATTAAAACTGCATAATTCTATGTGCTCATTTACAAACCTGATGACTGTTACACCCCGAACCTGCATAATTCTTAATTCCCAAAGCTGCATGATTGTGTGAGCTCATATGCAGACCTGTTGCAGGCTTACTGCACTTCAAATCTGCATTAGAGAGCCAGAATGTATCACAAAGACAGATTTATTGTTATTACAAAGACAGAATGTATCTACAAAGGAAGGACATTTTAGATCACAAAGACAGATTTATTGTTATTACACTAAAAATTAGAAACATATAATTCAAATAACAATAACAAAAGTCTTATCTCACATTAACATAATATTCAAAGATAAAAAAGAAAATGAAACATACTGAACTAATATCTAAAAACATGAAAAGCATATTGTAAGACCATCAGAACAAAAGCCTAATAGTTGGTCTAGCAAAATTCCGCATAGCAAAGGCTGATAAATCTCTAAGTCAATGTAGCAAAATAACCTTGGACACTTGTTGCAAGCCTGCAATAGGGAATCAAATGCCAACAGTTTCAAATTATACCCCATGAAACCAAATCAAATAATGCATCCTAGTAGCATGTAATGACAGTGAACTCGTGAAACACCTCACAACTTCAGACAAAAATTTGCACCCCCTTTCCAGTCAAAGATACACTAATATTGATGTACCATAGTCATGGCCAGTTTTATACAGAAATTGAACTGCGTATAAGATACATTCCATTTAGCATAAGTTGCAACACTGTTATTATACCCATTCACTAAATCACTACTAGCCACCTAAACTTATTCAAGAGATTTGATGCTTTTTTCAAACATTTAATATTTAATCACCTAGGATGGTTTTAGAATATGAATTTATACATGAATTAGAGGAATCAAAATTTATAGATAATGTTGGAGTATCTGATAATGAGGCTGTAACATATATTTCTACAATTTCTAATTTCACTAAAAAAAAAAAAGAAATAGGCAGCCAAGTTGGAAGAAGAGCTAAATTTCTTGAAATAAGATATTAAAGAGGTAGAAAAAAGTTTTTCATTTGGGATAGATTCAGTATTTCCTGTGGGACAAATGAACAATCATGGAGGTTCTGGTTTAACAATCCTCTACCTAAGACTTGTATATCCACCTTAATTTAAATTACACACTCATTTATAATAAATTATAAAATTTTCAAAATGTACTTAATCTTTAAGAGTGTAATTAGAATTGCTTATCGAATAATATAAATTTGGAAAAAATATCCTAGCTAATCTTATAACCCATTAGGATAACAAACCTTATGACATATGCTGCGACAGGAAGATGATAAACATGGAAAAACTTAGTTACTGGTCATTTTGAATAATAATTAAGTCAAGATGATAAAAATGTAACAACTCAGTTACTGTGACAAAATACATCTAAGTTTAATTAAACTAATTAAAGGGAAAAAATGTTCATACCAAAGCCGGAGAGCAAACATCGTTTGCAGATAATGTCTTAATCAACTGCTGTAGGAATGGTCGATTAACACCATGCTTAAAAGTTAGGAGTATTATTCCATTTGGACCATTTGAAGAAGGAAGAACAACCAGCAACAACATCTCTTTCTAGATTGTTCATATTTGGACCTTTGGGATAATTAACTTCATGCTGCAATCTAAATTTTTTGATCCCCAACAGGCTGGACATAGAATTTACATCCACCAAAGGCTTATGTTACTGTCACCTAAGAACATATAACAATGAGACAAATGATTCAACATTTTTTAATACAAAAAGAAAGGTCATTTATACAATAGTATACTCAGAACCTTGAGCACTTCTTGCTGTTTGTTCTAAACAGGTGCAGGTGCACCATTAGATACTTCCTCCCCTTCAACAAAATTCTCCCAAATCTACAATATAAATATAAATCACTTTACAACAGTAAAAAGTAAAATAAACAGTGGCAATGTCAAGCATGATTTGGGACCTATGACACAATATGAAAATTTGGATGAACAATGTAACATTTAATAATCAAATAAAAAGTAACTTTTTATAACTTTATTTCAAATTAAAGTTCAAGAGTATGTTGGCATAATTTTCGTGATACATTGCCATTGCCATTTTTTGTAGTCATTGCATTGCTAATATTTTAGATTAAGGAAGTTGTAGCATATATATAACTATTTATGAGTGAGTTTCTTTTAACTGGAAGGTGAGTCACACTCTCATGTATCTCCACGAATTTAAGCTTTAGATGGGTCACGACGACTTCTAAAACATAAGCTGCTGCAAACATCCCCTTTAACTTCTCAAAATGTCAGCTATATCTAATATACGACTACATATCAGACAATGGATATTTTGGTGTGTAGACTTAAAATTTTATTTTTAGTTATGTCATTGCCAATAAACACAACACATTATAATGTTCCATCTTTTTTTTCTGCAATCTAAAAAATTTCTGCTTCTGCTTGTACAAATGAAATTCAGTTAATTTTAAGAAAATAAATTCTTTTAATTATATTATTCCATAATTTGTTTTACCCATATTGTTCAATTTTAAAATCTTTCTCTCCATGCGCTAAAGGACCCTTGGCAGGAGTTAAATCATTTGAAATCGTTCCCAATTCAAAACTTCTATATCATCAAATTCAAATTAGCTATCAACCACTATATCAGAAAATTTAGGCATCAAATTCTATAATAAAAGGACAAAAAAATAGTTTAAATAATTTCAAGATACATCCTGCACAGGATGAATATCAGAGATTTTCCATATTTTGTTTTAACACATAATATTATAGGAAAACAATATGACTATGAATGACCATGATATGAGGTAGATGAAAAAACCAAACCTCTGATATTCATTTTCCCTTTCTCATCCTTTTTTCAGTATTCTATGCATTTGCTGCATCTCTTTTCTCATCACTATTTATGTATAATTTCTTTTCTTGTTGGAAAACCTCTCCCATCGGCTAGAAAATTGCTCTCACCATCTGTAACTTTTAAAAAATCAGTTAAAAACTAAAACTAAAAGAATTGTACAAACACCCTCTGTCAAGTTTAGATATGCAATCAAAATCATGCTGACAATGTAGAGGCTTTGATATTGGGTAAAAAACGTGATTTCAATAATGATGGGTTAATGGCAAAAAATCTGGTAGCAAAGAGACTGGTTAAATCACCAGATGATGGATCAAGTATCTGAAATTCCACATGTATCTATATTAGAAGGTGTTGAATGTGCTGTTGAAAAAAGAGGACCACAATTAAAGGAAAAATTCATCACTATAACAAAAATATAATAAGAAACGAATCACTTGAAATGAGAAAGATAGAAAAATCACACATGCATAATTCATTTTCCCTTCCTCATCCTTATTCATTCTTCTAAACATTCACTTCACATTGAAAAAAGAAACCGAAGAAAAATGAAACAAAATAAAAGGTTGGAGTGACACATACCTGTCTCCTTGTGCTGCATGAAGTTCAAATTCCATTGACTAACCCTCTGCATAGTAGCATACACTCCCGTGAAGATTTAGAGTCGCTGCAAAGAAAAAAATTTGCAGGATATTTGGAAATAAAAAAGCCTTAATTGGCTTAACTATGTGTATGCAATGGTTGCACAGATCTCTTGTCCTGTATTAAAAAGGAAAAGCCACTGTACTGGAACTTTTGTTGTAATCATTAAGAATTTATTACAATTCAAGACCAATTGAAATTTACTCACCAAATGTTGGTGCGAACCGTTGTTGAGTCAGTGCTGAGCATTTCGGTTTCGGATTCGATGCTGGTAACTGTGATCACCTCTATGGCGTTGGTGATTGGGCTTCACGTGTTCGTGTGGAAAAAATCTTCAAATCGGAGTAAGGAGCAGAAGCAGCTCACGGTGTCGAAGTTGCTGATGAAGGAAGAAGATGAAGTCGATGTTGGTTCAGGGAAGACCAGGGTTGCCATTTTCTTTGGACCTAAAACTGGTACCGCTGAGGGCTTTGCCAAGGTGCGTTTGTGTATATTTATGAGCTTCAGAAGTAAAAAATGGTTTTGCATTCCTACTTCAGTTGCTTTTCAATTTTGTTGAAGAAGTACACAGAAAGGGCACGCAAGCCTATTTCCAAGAAAGGAAATGGAAGATTGGAGTCATGCTTAATTATATTGCAGACTGTGCAATTGGTATTAATAATCGGAGTAATGCTTAATTACGAAACGTTTATGAACAATGCATGCACATGTTATAATGCTTCGTGAATTACATAGCATGGAGTACGTGGAGGCTGCAATTAATTGCACGCTGCCTTTTGTAATGATCATTTATTGCAGACGTTGATTAAGGTTACAGAGAAAGAGAAAGGCTTTGTGTTTAAAATTACAACTTAACCCTCAGTTTGAGCGGGAAAATAAGCTGGAGACTATCCTGGATTTTTAAGATTAGCATTCTCCTTATTTTGTTACGAATGCTAGTGATACTCTCTCTGGTACTCTCTTGCTAACACTCTCCGTGATTAGTTAAAATTGGTTGAAAATCACAATTTTGGTAGTTGCACTTATCATTTAATGATTCACTCTCCTAATCTAGAAGTGAAATCCATCAAAATTAGTAATTTTCAATAAATTTTAACCAATCACATAGAGAGTGTCACTAGCATTCTTCAATTTTTTTATGTTAGAATTAGGTTTTGGTAACTACCGTAATTAAGGCCTTGGGCTCTCCGGTGGAACCTCGAGGTATCCCACAAACTTCCATCCTTTGGACTAGCTATGAGACTAATCCTTAGTCTGGAGCTTAGTCACATTTAAAGCTCCCCATCCCTTCACAAGAATGTATTCTGCAGGGATCAAACCCATGTCCCCACAAACTCAGTGTGTGTGAACTACACCCATTGGGTTTATGTTAGAATTAGGTGGTTAGTAAGAAAATACAATTCATGCAGTTTTACGGTTTGGTAGCCATAAATATTCACACCAATTATGAATATATAGACAATGAGAAATTATTAGATAGATTTAGATCACCACTTCCAGAACACAAGTTCAGCAACATATTCACACAAAGTTTTCTGGTATGGTATATGAGCACTGACGACTGTGCATGTCTAATTCTTTCATCATTCTCTATTAATCGCCACAAGACCCTTTTAATTATCCTTTTTTTTATTCGTTTGCACACACATATTTTTTTATTTGTCCTTTTTAATTATCCTTGGTAATACATATATAACTTTAATTCATACATATTTTTTGAGCAACCTGTCCAGCTCACATTCGGCATTCTAAGCTGGCTGATGCTTTAGGCATCTGTAGTATTAGAAGTTAGTTTTGTTTTGCTGTTGTTATATTTCTGATGAATAAAAAAAAAAAACATATTTTTTGAGCTATAATACCTTATTTTTATTCTCAATACGAAGAGTAGTCACATTAATATTGTGTAATAGTAACTCACCATGAGGCCATTAAGGCCACATTAAAATCTTATTAGATGTAGAAAACAGAGAAATACATCAATGAAATAAATAGAATTGATAACCATGTATATATATATATATATATATATATATATATATATATATGAAGGATCTTATAAAAATTAAGGGCACTTGGGTTTTCCTTCCTGGGTTTTCCAATTGTTATAGCAGGGACATTCCTCCTTGTTACCAAAGGTTCCTGATGGGACACACAAACATGTCTCACAGCACTTGTTGCAGAAGAACAAACATGGCTTCTTGTGATGAGTCTTTGAGCAACGAAACTCACAAGCATTTCCGCATTCTGCACAATGTACCAACATCAACCACATTATATTATTCTTTTTCCTCATTCTTTTCGTATAATTAATTAAGCTTTAAAATAGTTTGAATTTAAATAAGTTTTGAACTAGTACCTTCCGGACGAAGAGATCCTTCCCCACCAGCCTGTGGATTTTAACCCAAAAAAAAGAAATTAAAAGGAAAAAGGATTAAATAACGTCAAAATGGTGAATCTACGGCTCAACAGTTAGTCAGTTTTTTTTTTTTTTTACTGCAACAGTTAGTCAGTTATATACATACATATACTCTCATTTGTGCTTGAATAAAAAATAAAATTATGTGATGTAATAAAAAAGAAGCATGTGTAAAAATTATGGGTGCGTACATATTTTCAACCCTCGGGGTGTATGTAATATTTAATAAATATAATAAAAAAATATGTATAAAAATTTGTGTGCGATTTTTTTTAGGTAAAAGTGTCAATCAAATTGTAAAAAAATAAATAAAAAAAGGCTCTTTCGTTGCCTGGGTATGTTTCTTCCGTACAGATGTTTTATGATAAAGAAATATTTGGTTTAGTTGTTAAATTAAATTAAATGAAAATTAAGAAAAATATATACTCAATATATAATATTAGGATAAGATATATGACTCAACAAAAGAGAGAATAACTCCTACAAATGCTCTCATTCAAGAGTAATTTATAAAAATGTCTTTATTCAATATTAATAGCTCATAAAATCACTCTCATTCAAAAATAATTAAAGATTCAGATTATAAAATAAAAGTGGATTTTTTTTATTGCAAAAAACTATAGAACTTTGTCGTTCCTTTTTTAAATGCATGTATACGAGAAAAAAAATAAAAACGAAATATAAAGATAATTGTATACAATATAAAATATAAAATGAAAAGTTAATTACAAGGGGCAACAAATATATAATGACGCTGGAAAGCGTAAAGAAACTCACCGAAACAACTTGGATCACAGAAGCCATGGCGAGGATGAGAAGAAAGGCATAGCTAAGACAAATAATTTTAGCCATAGTCTTCGCAAGATTACTCTAGTCTAGAACTTCTGCTTTTATTTTATTTTACTTTTATTCTTTTGTTTCTGTACTTCTGCTTTTATAAGCATTCATGTGATCAAGGATTTACATAAACAAAGGCTGCAAATGGCAATTCATTAAGTTTGAGCACCTAGATTTGGCATAAAATCAGATTTTGTTTAAATGTAGCAACAAAATCCATCCAATTAATGCAAATGCAGATTTTGTTTAAATGTAGCAACAAAATTCATCCAATTAAGGCAAATGTTTTAAGGAAATCACCGACTGTGAATTAATTAGTGTGAAATTTTTTTAGTTTAATAAATGATTTTTAGTTCGAGTCCTGATATGTAGTTATATCAAATATATTGATCAAAGAGACATTTACCGTTCATATTATTTTTATCTAACTTGAACAAGATTATTTTTCTAAAAGATACTTGTAACCTTTAAAAAATTTAATATGTAAACATATATATTAAAATATTAATATACTTATCATAAATAAATCAATCATTAAAAAATTTAATATCTAAACATATATATTAAAATATTAATTATTTTATTATTATTTAAAAAATTATCTTATAAAACATATTTAAAATTGACTTTTTCTCACATAGTATTAATTTTGTATTTATTAAATACATTATTAGCATTAATAATAGTATTAAATATTAGAATTACTAAAAATAATACATTTATTAAATTTAATAAATGTAATATATCATATGAATCTTTATTTTTTTGGTAAGTTATATCATCATATTACAAAATTTCAAAACATTTATGTAATATGCAGGTGTGTTAAAATACTCTCGGAGAAAAAGTTTTACCGCTTATAATGATCCTACCCGACTCGAACAAGATAGCCTCTAGTAAAAGATACATGTGGTTTAGACAAAAAAAATCATATAAATCTACATATATTAAAAATATATCATTAAAAAAAGTAATTATTACAAAATTTAATTCCTTAACTATATATATAGATAGATTATTTTTTACTTTTATTATTTTTTAGAAAATTAGTTTATAAGATATGTTTTACAACAAAAAATTTGAAATATAGATTATTATAACATATATAAATTGATAATATATATGCAATAGTTTATCTCTCAATTTTTATCCTTAATTATGATTTCAAATAAATTATTATAAATTATTAAAAAGTTATTTATGCATGAAAAAAATAATTTTAGTTGTTGTTTTACATAAAACATAACCAAATTCAAAATGTAAAATATACTTGAACATAAATATTAATTTAATATTTAATGCCATTATTAATGTATTATTCATAAAAATATATAAATAAACATATCTTTTCACATATGATATTAACTATTGTATTTCTTTATAGAACATATATTTCATTTAATAATATTATTAAGTAATGCATTTTTTAAATTTAATAATATTATTAAACATTGCATTCATTAAATATAAATGTTAATTTTCATTAAACAAGTATAATTATTACAAAACACATCTTACGCACACAGATATTAATAAATTTATGTAATAGTCTATCAACTTCTATCTTTTCGCCAAAAAAGCTTCTATATTTTAAATTATTTTATATTAAATTATAGTGTGTAATATATAATAATATATATTATAATATAATATTCAACATAATATATAGAGAAACTCTATCCTCTCTTATTATTTTCTAACTCTGTTTCTTTCTTAAGATTAGAAATACGTACACTACATCATCAAAAGTTATTAATACGAGTAGTTTTACGCTTGAACTCCTTAACCAAGGTCTCGAGACTGGAGTTCGATCTCCAGCTTTGATGTAACGATCCATCTTCCTTACAAATTTGTTATACTAAATCATTTTATTAAATATTATCATATGAAACTACCGATAAATTTTTTTTACATTTAACACATATATAAGTACTATATATATATATATATATATATATATATATATATATATATATATATATATATATATATATATATATATATATACTTTCCTACATATAATGTACATCATCATATCAGAAAAGTATTAGATCTGGCTTTACAAAACTTAAATATATATATGTACATACAATACCAAAAATAGTTCTCTTGTAGAGGACATTCACAAAAATCTAAGTATTTATACATATGTCCTAAGCTGATCCCCATACTATGTACATCTATACAATAACATATCCAAAAAGAGGGATTTCATCCCATCTTCAAGATCTACATCTGCTTCAGTCATAAGCGGCCTGAGAACCTGTAACATCACCACTATCTACTCTCGTGCCAACTGTAACACCCCGAAAATTACAACCCAATAAGTATGAACGTGAGAGATTTAATTAGAAAATTGTCTTGTTGGGGAGAATTGTAACGTTGTGGTTTTCCTAATTGTATGATTAAGTGTTTGATTAATAATGAAAGAACAAACTAAATTTAAATTATATTGATTGATATAATAATTAACTTAAGTTCTATGTTTTGTTATAGGCCATAGTGTTATTGTGAGATTTTTGGACTTTTACGTGAGTTCCATAAGTTGTAGAAAAATAAATAAAAAAAGAGGGATGCCCTTAGAGGAAAGGTGGCTGCAAATAGCAAAACTTCAAACTTATCCCGTTTGTTAACATATACAAGCTTCTTTCCCTCATTCTCTTTATTATTTTTTTTCTCTCCCGGAAGCTCTCTTCTCTCCCTTGTTTCCCTCTTGACCATGAGTAGCTACAAGGAGAAGGAGAAGCCATTGTTGCTGGTCTTGGAAGCTGCATGCAAGCAATGTCTCAAGCCCATCATCCTCTCAACACCAAGTTCTCCTCCTCTTCATCCCTTTTTCCTCTCTCTCTCAGCTGAAGCTCTTTTATGTGAGGAGAATTCTTTGTGGATTCTATTTTTAGTCTAAGGGTGGTTGAGAGTTAGGGGACTCAACTACCTACAGCATGCATGCCCCTCTTTGGCTGTTGTGTGTGCTTTGTTTGAATGCTTGAATATGGAAAGTTGATGAGATGGGTTGGAAACCCTTTGACAGTGGCTATGTGAGTGCATGTCCTGGCTTTAATGTTATTTTTGTTCTTTTGAAACTGAGTGGGAAGGCCCCTGGAATAAGGGAATTCATGCCCAATTTTCGTAAAATTAATTGATGAAGGTTGCATGTTGAAAACAAACCCCAAAACAATGCAACAGTGGCAGTTAGGTTCGAGTGTCCCTAGACAGCTCCCACGGTTTTGCGATTTTTGGGAGATCTAACCGTTGGTTTTTCACTAAATTTGCTTTGAATGAAAATAGACACAGAAAGGAACAACTTTTATTTTGACTCCATGGAGAGAAAACCTGGTCTTGAAGTTCATCCGTGGCTTTCAAAATGGCTGTTCTGTTTTCAAGTTTCCCTGGAACATGTCTCGATTTTTCTCAAATTCCCACTTGTGTGCTTAATGTTTCTATTTCGTTTTTGAACCATTAAAAATTAGACAAAACAAGATTTTTAAAAATATAAATTACAAAAATTATCATGTCCAATTTCTAAATTAACTTTTTAAAAAGAAACAGGACAAGGGTTTTTGAGCTCTGTTTTGAGTCTGAAACTTAGGCTATTAGAAAAAAATTTACTGGGAACAATAGGGAAAGAATTTGAGGGCAAGGGTTACCTTTTTAGAAATATAAAGATGTTACTTTTCTACTGCAAAAGGTTCAGCTCAAAAAAAGTTTGGGAAGTGGGAGAAATTTACATTTCTTTGAGTTATGTTCAGTGAGCACTCAAAATTCAGGGCTGCTGACTTAGAATTTTTTTATAAAATCTTCTAGATGTTGATTTTATAAGTGGGATACCTTTCTATAAAATAGATTTCAAGATTTTCGATTTGATATAAAAAAATTTAAATTCCGAGGTCATTTGCTTATATCAGTGAGAGCTCACATTTAGTACTATTAAAGAGAAATCTGTCTTTTTAGTCAATTTTGTTACTATATGTGTGTTATTTTGAATTGTGGCAATTATAATTATTAATTGTGATTTTGTAAGATAGTGGATATGTAATATCCATGGACCTATTCTGTTTTGGGTTTAAGTCCTAGAGATGTGAATCTTGGGTACTTAATCTTTGAATGTGTGGTTTTGTGTGCTTTTGTGATACAGTCCTTTGGACTGTAGGTTGAACTTTGTGATAAAGTTGTCTGTCTGTATGATGTGTTGTTCACAAGACTCGGTTGCGAGTACTTGTGAGGACTAGAACTATGTTCTAGTGTTTGTGGCTAGATTGTCATGTAACAGATAGATGAAACTTGAACAGTGAGCACATTAGTTAGGCTAAAAGATTTATTTTATTTTTATTAAATAGAAATTAATTAACGAACTCTTTATTTTGTGCATTGGACATAAAAAAAAGAATTTAGCACCTTTGCGTGGAGGAATAAATGGTAAGTTAACATTAATAAAATTGTCTACGCGTGGTGTATCGTGTTGAGTTGAGATTCGTACAAGGATGATACGGGTGTACGGCAGATTGCTGGAGATGGCAAGAGAGTCGCGTTGGGTGTTCCAACTGTGAGAATACCAAAGAGAGGGGACGGAGCTCGAAAGGCGTGTCACGACGTAATGTGACGGTCACCCATAGAAAGGTGATGGAGGCAATGTCCTCGTATATATATATATAATTTTGAGCAGAGACGGGGTCTCAGACTCGGAGTCTATTCAACCGTCCAGTATCATGTGCAGCGGAACCCCACTGTGACGAGAAAGAATAATCCCGGTGAGGAGGGTTGTTGAGGAGTTAGTCCTCGGAGTAATGGATGACCACATTTGGTACCTGGGAGATGATCGTAAGGCAAGTTGATCATGTAGCTGACTCGGCCACCCTAACAAAAATACGAGATACCATCGGTTGGTGAGAGCCCGCCATTGTACCATGGTGAAAGGTGTAATCCCAACAGTCATCAAACTCAAAAATGTGTAAGACCACTGAGTTCTGGGAGTTCCAGTGGCAGCTGGCCAGTGTGAAATAATTTACAAGAATAGTTGTGGAAATGAATAGGTTTCGGGTGAGACCGTTAGAGAACCACATCGTGGTGGCTAGTAGGATTGTGTATGTGACTATGAAGTCGTTCTGTGTGTACTGCTTGATGAAGCAGAGAGTTCACCCTCTGTTTATTTTTTTTCTTTTAGGAACCGGTGGCAGTATCTGTAGATGTCATAATGACGTTATCTTCATCAGCTTCGTCCCTTTTCGTTTGGAGGTTGGTCTAACATGCAGGGTTGAGTATTAGTGATGTCTGCTCTGAGTCTTAGGACCCTTTTTCCTTTTCATGTATATATGTATAGACAGAGTTATTTACTTTATTTATTATGTTTTACTCGTTTTAAAATGTATATTTATATTTAAGGTGACGATAAGCAACTTCCGAAATTAATTAATCAAAAGTTTTAAAAATTTAGTAAAATTACGATCTATGTTTTATTAACTTCACAGTTTTTTTGAAAAAAATTAAAGTTAGTTAACATGCCCATTGACTTAAAATAAGTTTGTAAATGATAATATATGTAAAATTGGATTTAGGGTGTTACACCAACCATACAATCATTGCAGTAAAACAACACAAATACAAAGTAAGTAACTCATTCTTACAAGATTTTTCTTTTAATCATGCGGTAATCTGAACTTCTTTCAGTGTCTATGTCTCCGGTGGAAATAAATTTATTGATCATGTTCTGAGAAACTATATCAATGGTGATTGAGTTGTCCTTAATCCCAATGAGAGTCATTTACTCCATGGGGATGCGTTGTTCTCAAGTCTTATGAGTCATTTGATCCACATGGAGGAATTGATTCTTCTATCTTTCTTGCTTTTGAAGCAAGGTGGATGTTTTGAAGGAAGAAATTAATAGAGTTCTGAGGGTGCACACTCAGGACCCAGTCGAGATGACTTTCCCTCCTAATACTAAATTTCTTGAAATATTGTCCAAGTTGTGTTATTTTCCATGTTTCTTATATTGTGAAGTTACGAGTTATACCCTTGAGTTAGTTGAGGAAGGAGATCCAAAGATCAAAGTTCGTAGATCAAGGTTGAGAATAGAGGTCCAAATATTTGAGTTTATAGGATAAGGATGAGTTTGAAAAAGGAAAGAAAACAAAGTTTTGAAGGTACCTTGATGTTTGGAAGATGATAAGATGTTGAGAGTATGGTTATTGCCTTATTGTTCTAATGGATGTTTTCACGTGTTTTGAAGGTTGAAACAGTGTGTCATGGTTTAGATTTGTTGTAGGATTGATATATTAACTATTAGGACTTGAAATTTTTTGTTTTAGACATGATTCAAGACCAAAATAGTGCATTTTCCTGGTGCAGTAAAATAGCCTGCGGGTTTAACATGTTTAATTACATTCCATGGTGTAAGTGGTGATTTAAGGCCTGTATAATTGAGGTTATCAATTACCCACGTTGTAGAATTGAGTTGGTAGGTATATGTGAAGGTTCTTGATGGTTAAATTATAATTTAGTGAGTAGAATAGGATACAAATGCTAGAATAGTAGCAGAGTGTTTAAGATGGGAAAGTAAGTGATTGCAAAGTTTGAGAGTGTGATTTGGATGTTAAAAGTCGAATTCAATAAGTGATTAAATTAGTGATAGTAGATTGTAATGGTTTGAGACAATTTAGAAGTCATCCAAATGGTGATTTGGTTGGAATTATGATAATAGGATATAGCTGTAAGTTAGAGACTTAGATCATATTTAGAATACCTTCTATGAAGAGAAAAATGTGAGAAAATTATAGGAAAAGTCTTTGGTAGTGTTTAGACATAGAAAGTTGAGGTCTATACATGTATAAAGGGTGTTAGAAGTGTCGTTGAGCTAAGAATTGTGTTATTATTCAAAACAAAATAGCCAGTAACCCATCTAGATGAACTTAGTAAGTATAGTTTAAAGATTTAGCCAAAATCACTAGATTTACCTTAACAAGTGCTTAGGTAAGCCTATAATTGGAGTAGAACATCAATATCCTTAATCCATAGCTAAGCATTGTGTTTTAGTATCATGCCATACTCAAATTGGTGAGTGCAAGCTAGTAAAACTAAAACAAGATGATAAGAGTCAAAACTGCACATTCTAGGTATCTTAGAAATGACCCGAAATGGAAAAAAGGCCAATTTTGGCACTGCATAACTCCTTGTATAGGATGAGTTTCGGAACAAAACCTTTTTCCACAGTTTTGTATTACCAAAGTCTAGTTCTCCACAAAATTTCATAGCCATTAGAATTACATAACTCATTTTGGATCCCTAGGTTCACTTTGACCCAAAACTAGTTCCTTAAGTAACCCGAAACGCCTAGATTTTGATCCTAGATGAATTTTGGGGTGAGACCGATTCCTACAATCCTATTTTTAGGTGTATAAAATCTGTTTTTAGGATTTACAAAGTCTCTCCCTATGGATTTTAAATTCACCTTTGAAAATCACCTCTTTTCTAAGCCGTTTTTTGACCTGAAACTTGAAACGTATGCCATTTTCAAACCGTTCGAGCTTTTAGAGTGAAACCAAAGCCCAAAACTTTGTTTTAGTACCCTCTAAATATTTTTTGAGGTCCCACATAAGTTTAAGCATTATACAATGAATTTGGTCGAAAAACCAGTTTTCTAGAAACATGCTTTTTGCAAACTTGTAATGTGCCTCATTTCCAAACTGCTTTGAGTTTTTGAGTCAAACCAAAGTCATTAAGTCACATTTAATGCATATTAAATCTTTTTTCAGGTTACAAAGTATTTCGAGCTTTGTAGCTCAATTGACGTAGAAGACCGTTTTCTAGAATTCCTTAAAATCGCAAACTTAAAACATGCATAGTTTTCGAACCGTAATTCCGATTTAGATGAAACCAAAAGTCAAGATCTTGTTTTTAAGTGAAATAAATCTGTTTTTGGGTTCTAAAATGAAAATATCACTGTATCATAGGGTTGCTTCCCAAAATCACCTCTTAGAAAGCTCAATTCAAAGGAAATCCTATTTATATTTAAATTTAATGTATACATCTTTTATATAAATGATGTTTATATGTCTTTTTATAACAAAATATCATTCATTCTTTGAATTTGAAAGTTTAAAAATTATATTTTTTAAGCAATTATATTTTATTTATTTTGCACTAATCATTGTTTTTTTTATGTTAAGAGACTATTGGATATTTATATTTAAATTTAATGTATACAATTTTATATGAATAGTGTTTAAATTCCTTTTTATGTCAAAAACATCCTTCATTTTTAAAAAATTAAAACCTTAAAAATTATATTTTTTAAATCTTATATATTCTATGTACGTTGCGTTAATCCACATTTATATCATTCCGTAGCACATGTAACTATACTAGGACAAATCCATTTTGGTGATTATTTTTTATATAATCATTGGTTTTTTTATGCTAAGAGACTCTTATATATTAATATTTAAATTTAATGTATACAACTTTTATACGAATGATATTTATATATATTTTTTATATCAAAACATCCTTCATTTTTTAATCTGGAAGTTTTAAAATTATATTTTTATACAATTAATATTCTATTTATGTTGCGGTAATCTATCTTTATATTCATTTGTCACACGGGTAACCATACTAGGACAAATCCATTAGGATGATTAACTTTTTTTTTTTTATAATCCTTGGTTTTTTTATGTTAAAAGACTCTTATATATTTATATTTAAATTTAATGTATACAACTTTTATATGAATGATGTTTGTATTTTTTTTATATCAAAACATCCTTCATTTTTTTAATCTGGAAGTATTACAAATCATATTTTTTTTACAATTATATATTATATTTGTGTTGTGCTAATCTATCTTTATATCTATTTGTCACACGAATAATCATACCAGGACAAATTCATTGGGATGATTAACTTTTTTTTTTATAATCATTGGTTTTTTTTATGTTAAGAGACTCTTAGATATATATATATATATATATATATATATATTTAAATTTAATGTATACAACTTTTATATGAATATTTTTAAATTTCTTTTTATATCAAAACGTACATCCTTCATTTTTTTTAATTTGAAATTACAAATAATTATATTTTTAAAATATTATATATTTTATTTATGTTGTGTTAATCCATCTTTATATCCATCTGTCACACGGGTAACCATACTTGGACAAATCCATTGGGATGTTTTTTTATTATAATCATTGAGTTTTTTTTATGTGAAACGACGCTTAAATATTTATATTTAATTTTAATGTATACATTTTTTATATAAATGATGTTTATATTTCTTTTTATAATGATATATCCTTCATTCTTTTAATTTGAAAGTTTAAAAATTATATTTTTAAGCAACTATATATTTTATTTATTTTGCACTAATCCATTTTTATATTCATTCGTCGTACGGGTAACCATATTATGGCAAATCCATTTGGGTCTTTAATTTTTTTTTATAATTAATGATTTTTTTATGTTAAGAGACACTTAGATATTTATATTTAAATTTAATGTATACAACTTTTATATGAATATTTTTAAATTTATTTTTATATCAAAATGTCCTTCTTTTTTTAAAAAATTGAAATTATATAAAGTTATATTTTTTAAACCATTATATATTCTACTTATGTTGCCTTAATTCATATTTATATTCATCCATCACACAAGGTAACTATACCAGGGCAAATGCATTTGGGTGATTAATTTTTTCTTATAATCAAGAGACTCTTATATATTCAACTTTTATTTGAATGATGTTTATATTTTTTTTTATATTAAATCATCCTTCCTTTTTTTAATATGGAAGTATCAAAAATTATATTTTTTATACAATTATATATTCTATTTATGTTGCGATAATCTATCTTTATATTCATTTGTCACACGGGTAACCATATTAGGGTAAGTCCATTGGGATGATTAACTTTTTTATATATATGATTATTGATTTTCTGATGTTAAGAGACTATTAGATATTTAAATTTAAATTTAATTTATACAACTTTTATACGAATGATGTTTAAATTTCTTTTTATATCATTTTTTTAAATTTGAAATATAAAAATTATATTTTTTAAACAATTATATATTATATTTATGTTGCTCTAATCCATATGGGTAATCATATTAGGACAAATCCATTTGGGTGATTTTTTTTTATAATCATTAGTTTTTTTATGTCAAGAGGCTCTTAGATTCTTAGATATTTATATTTAATTTTTTATAACCATATTTCAAATATTTTCTTAGTAAATATTGTTAATTTCCATCAAATAAAAGTAAATACATTTAAGATAAAATTTTGGCATCAGTTAAATACAGAAAAGATCAAGTAAAAGTTATCATATTCTTTGATAAATGTTTATGCCCATTTTTACAGTTAAATAAAAAAATTTTAAATAAAAATACTCAAACCCTCTATTTACCATGTGCATCACACGGGGCAAAAATATAGTTTATATAATGATTAATGATTAATTAAAGACTTAATTACAATTTTTATCCCAAACTTTTTATTTTTTGACTAATTTTATCCCTAACAAATTAATTTGATGCATTTTACCCAAACTTTTTACAAAACTTGCAAATTTTACCTTCTATTGTTGTGCTGACGTGACATGCTGACATAAGTATAAAAAATGAGGGTAAAATTTATCAAAAAGTAAAAAGTTGCAAAAAGTGAAAAATTAGGAATAAAATTCGCCAAAAAATAAAAAGTTGAGGATAAAAAGTATAATTATTTTAACATGTCATGTTAACAAAACGATGGAAGATAAAATTTACAAGTTTTTTAAAAAGTTGGGGATAAAATACACCAAATTAATTTATTAGGATAAAATTCACCAAAAAATAAAAAATTAAGGATAAAAATTACAATTAAACCTTAATTAAATAACATAAACAAAATATGTGATAACCCTTGCTAACGCACCTGGCTTCCCCTGTTTCCCCAAAAAATAAACCAAAAACACATAGGTCAGAAATTACACCAAGCGTATTTGCTCTGAAATTGCTCAGCAACACAGACTACGCCTCCGTTGCTCACCAACGAGTCATTTGATTACCAGCAGAGTAAGGGACTCTGTCTTCTCTAGTTCGGTTAACGAGCTTTGGGGTATTTTATTTTTTTCTTATTTTTATTTCTTTAATGGAGTTTGGTGATTCTAGATTGTAGAGTGTTTGTCTGGGTGTTTCATGGATTGGTTGGTTTAATGAGGAGTTAGCGAACTATCTTCATGAAAAGGATTTTTCTGCCATTAGCCTTTTCTCCATGTGTTATTTAGGTTATGTTCCTTTCCTTTATTTAATTCCGAAAAAAAAAAAAAAATGGTTGCTATAAGGCTTGTTATCCCTTTGTTTCCACCATTCCTTCCTTCGTTATACTTACCATTACTTACTCTAACCCTGTCCATTTTTTTTTGCAATTTTTGGTCTTTAAGGAAGGGTAATGTTTAGTATCCTGATGGTAATGATGTTGTTTTGCAGAAGCTGAAAGACGATTATATCAGGAAATGTGGACATTGTCTACAAACAAAAAGAAAAGGTATTATACATTTTCAATTTCACTTTGTTTATGCAGTTTGGGTTTGAAACTACTGTTGGTTGGGATAATAATGGTGGTTTCATGAGCATAGATACTCTATTTTAAGCTTGAGCAGAAAATTAATAAATTATCCGCAAAACAAAGATGATTAATCTCATTCTTTCTGCAATTTTTATGATAACTGAAGTTTGGATTAGTCCTGCTTCCTGCTTGTGTTTCCTTGAAAGAGACTCCATTCATTCCTATTACAAAAGAAAATAAGACAAGGGGCTTTAAGCCCTTGTCTTATTCCTCTATCAATTCAATCCACAAATCCTTCTCACTAATTAGAGATTTAACAATCAACTGAGTGGCTTTCGCTCCTTATTGTCTATCGATGCCCTCTTTTCTTTATTTAATTAATTCCGTTAATATAGCTTTTGAGCGAATATAATTTATTATAAGAATATGGTTTCTACATGTTAAGTTGTTATTTTGTAATTATAATATACAATTCTTTTATGACAAGTGCATATGACGTTTAAATTATTTTATTAAACATCCATACTAAGTTGGTTTCTTAAAAAATTAGACTTATTCAAGAAGACAATTTATTACCTTTAAAGTTGTTATTTATAGATTAATAATATATTTTGGTGACCAATTAACAACAAAAACGTAATCACCCATTTGGGTCAAAATGTTCATTTGCTTCAGCTCTGGTGGTGCAGACTTTTACATCACATCTCATTTCCCTTTTGTTAAAATGCTATACTGTACCTATTTTCAAATAGGAATTGAATTTAGTACTAATCATGCTACTTGCTCCTGACTGACCATATTAATTCCATTAGCCATATTACTTGCCAATTTATTTTAATTTGTTTTATTATTCATACTATTGGCCATGTTAATAATATGAGTGGGGAAGTTGTGATACTTGAAGGTTTCTTATCAACTACACGAGCTAAAGGCAAATCTCCTCAAGTTTCTGGTAAAATAGATAAACTTGTGGTCATGATATCAAAATAGCAATATTTGGACATTTAAGTTAGCTATCCTCAAGTGTAGGGCTTCAAGCTGGTTAAGGTTTTTATTTATTTATTGTCTACAATATATTTATTTATTTATTAGGTTTGGTCAATCACTCTGGTATGCCAATTGCAAAAGCATGAAGAAATCTAAATGTTGGGCATGCTGTTCTCAAGAGAAAGTGCAGAAAATTTTAAATTCCCCACAAGCCTCATAGGAAGATTAAATCACATGACAGACTCATTCATAATCTTCAGCTCCTTCTTACTTAACCGTTTTTATAATGATGTCTTTAACATTCCCTGCATTGAGCTTTATGTACACAACTTTAAAGAAAACTTCTATCCATATACAACTGCTCTTGAACTAAAATTTATTTTGTACTTGACAATATATTTTGGTCATTTTGTACAATGATCAAGCATTCTTCTTGATCTATTATTCTTTAAGTATTCATGTTATGATTTCGTGTTGTCATTGAGCAACAAATGTATATCTAATATTTACTTTTCGGCAAATTGTTATATACATAAGTCATCTAAAAAAAATCTGTTGAAACCAAGGCAACCCGTGCTTTCGCACGAGTAACTAACTAGTTTGACAGCATTACCCAATAAGTAACATATACACAACATTGTTTTTTGTGCCTCCTAAACTTGTTCATGAAATGATGGAGATGGAGTTTTTGGTTCATTGTCTCTTCATTAGGTTTTGCCGAAAATTGTTGTTTCAGTTGACATTCCTCCTTCCCCCTCAATGTCTTACATTTTCACTGATTTGATTTTATTTCCAATTTGTCTTTCCTCAGATTATGTTAAGTCCCAAATAATGTCTTCAAAGAGAGCGTCATCAGTTACAATTAGTTCTCTTTTGAAGTTGTGCAAAGGATGTTGCTCACACAACATTGTGGACTGTATCAAAGGCCTTAATACATTGAGGGCTATTAGCACTGCCGCTGAAAGGATGGATTTTCAGTTTTCTGGTGGTTATCAAAATGATGATTCTTTAGGTTACCAGCAAAATCATGTTAGGTTTTATCAGGAAAGCCGAAATAAGGCTGATTCTAAGGAGCTTTTGAATACGCAAAGACCTGATTATGTTGCCCAAGCAAATGCAAGTCAGTTTTATTGGAACAATCATGCTAGTTCAGAGCAAAATTCTTATGGAGCTGGTCAGATTGCAGATGGAGGTCATATAAATGTGACCCGAAACGTTCAGAAGAATTTGGTGGGACGTAATGGAAGTGTCAATGGGTACTTTGGCCAAGGCAACATGAAAATGCAACAAAAAGTTGGGGTAGGTGTTGATAATGCCTGGGGCTCTGGGATGCATCCAAATCCATTTGTAGAGAAACATGGTTGGACACAAGAACCTGGACAAAGAATGCAGTCTCCCAATGCATATAGTTCACCTAGGCCTTTAGAGTCACAGGGAAATCTTAGAGGGGACCTAAATCAAAATATTGATCGTTTTCAGCAGCCACCAAATGTTCGTTACAAAGGGAGTAATGAAATGCGTCAACAGTACTCAGGTTCTGGACAGTTTCAGCAGAGTCTAAAAGATGGTCAATATTCTCCAAACTTGAATATTCCACTGAGATCAGCGGTTGGCTCTCATCGGTCATGTAATGCATATCCTGATGGCGAATCAGCTGAGGCATCTAATGATAGTCCATATAAAGGTACACTTGAGGAACTGGATAATTTCTGCATTGAGGGTAAAGTGAAGGAAGCAGTTGAAGTTTTGGAGTTGCTGGAAAAACTACATATTCTTGTGGATTTGCCTCGATATTTGCAATTAATGCACCAATGTGGAGAGACTAAATCTCTTGAAGAGGCAAAAATTGTACACAGACATGCTTTACAACATCTGTCACCTCTCCAAGTCAGCACATATAATAGAATATTGGAGATGTATTTAGAATGTGGTTCTGCAGATGACGCTCTCAACATTTTCAACAATATGCCAGAGCGCAATTTGACTACTTGGGATACTATGATAACACAGCTTGCTAAGAATGGGTTTGCGGAAGATTCAATTGATCTATTTACTCAGTTTAAAAACTTGGGACTGAAACCTGATGGGCAGATGTTCATTGGAGTTCTATCTGCATGTAGTATGCTGGGAGATATTGACGAGGGAATGCTGCACTTTGAATCCATGAGCAAGGATTATGGCATTGTACCATCTATGGCTCATTTTGTCAGTGTAGTAGACATGATTGGCAGCATTGGGCATCTGGATGAAGCCTTTGAGTTCTTTGAAAAGATGCCAATGGAGCCAAATGCTGATATATGGGAGACTTTGATGAATCTCTGTAGAGTTCATGGGAATTCTGGGCTGGGGGATCGTTGTGCTGAACTAGTTGAGCAGCTAGATTCTTCTCGTTTAAATGAGCAATCAAAGGCTGGCCTTGTACCTGTAAAAGCCTCAGACTTGACAAAAGAGCAAGAAAAAAGGAAATTAGCAAGCAAAAATCTTCTTGAAGTAAGGAGTCGAGTCCATGAATATCGAGCAGGAGATACTTCTCATCCTGAAAATGATAAGATATATGCCCTGCTTAGAGGTCTAAAGTCACAAATGAAAGAAGCTGGCTATATTCCAGAGACAAAATTTGTGTTGCATGACATAGACCAGGAAGGCAAAGAAGAAGCTCTTCTTGCCCACAGTGAGAGACTTGCTGTTGCTTATGGTCTCCTTAGCAGCTCTGCTCGCTCTCCGATCAGGGTAATTAAGAACCTCCGTGTTTGTGGAGATTGCCATACGGCACTGAAGATTATTTCTAAGCTTGTAGGCAGAGAACTCATTATTCGAGATGCGAAAAGGTTCCACCATTTTAAAGACGGGCTATGCTCCTGCCGGGATTATTGGTGAACATGAACTTAGGTACTGCCTGCCTCTTATTGATATTTTTCCTTTGTTATTTGATTGGTAGCTAATAAATATATTGGAACTGAAACAACTGCAATTTGTCTGAGCAAATTTTTATACTGCAGATGTAGTTAAGCTCAACTTACATGAAACAAGTCCACTCTCTGCTCCCTACACCCTATGTTTGTTTTCAATATATTGTATACTTAGTTTTTAGAGTATGTACTATGTACAACTACGCTATGAGTTTTGGCAGTAAAACTCCAGCCTAGAGGTACTTTATTGCAACTATACTTATTTGGCCTTCTGTTATGCAGGTGTATCCTGACTACCAGCTGGATTGAATAGCATGGCTGTTGGTACGTAACCCCTCAAGCCTGCTCATAGGGAAGTTGTTCATATATCTCATGGCCATTAAATTAAAAACGATCATTATATCCACGAGGAGATTGGAATTTTGTTCAACCAGGCTCTTCCATACTAATAAATTAAGCAGTGGGACGTGCATTCAGGTTGCAGAGGCATTACTCTTTATGAGTAGTTTTATATAATTGGTTGTTGTAGCTTCCATAGGAGATATAAATTATTATTGCTCTCCAGGTAAGGGAAAAGTTGATGTAGTTAATAGACGACATTGATGTTCAATGGTATAATTTCAGACAACTTTTTTGACTTGTCAGTATCTCGTCATTTACCACAATCTCAAAATCAAAATCATCCGAGTTATAGTCTCAACTTGTTTGTCTTGCTTGCCTCTTCTGTGTCAAAGTTCTTGCTGGTGTGTATAAATGGACTTTTCCTGCTGCATATATGTGTGTGTGTATTAGCAGTTTGTTTTTGGTGCTGAGAGAACTAGGGGTTTGTAGGTCAAAACTAGTACATGTGTACTAGTCTACTTGCTGATAAAAAAAAGGGTACTTGTCTACTTTATTTTTGGTGTTGAGCAAGAGATTCAGCTGCTTGCAGAAGCATTGGAGCATTTAGGATGCTTTCTTTCATGGTGGGGTGCCCCTTTTGTAATAGTTAATCATGGAGGGAATGATGAAGGTCTCTCTCCCGTGACAGCAAGTTAGTGTTTGTGATAACGAGTTGAATAGGTAATGGGTAAGATGTACTTTAATGAGGACATTGACACAACCACGTGAGATTGTTGTCCTAGCAACATACAAACTCGCTTTAGGCATGGGAGCAGGGCCAGGAAATTATTTTAGGTCCAATGAAAGGCTTATGTTAGGCGTTTCAAGGGAGAGGGGAGAAGGGATAAGAAAATGGAAAAACAGTGAAGCGCATAGCAAGTGATCGAATTATTATTGTATTAACAATTCATGTCTCACAGCTTATACTAATCCGAACATGTTTGGACAAATTTCTCCAATAACACATATGAGAAGAAAATAAGAAAAAAATGAAATTAGCTTCTTCAAAAGTTAAAATTGACTTTTAACTTATAAATTAATTTGTAGAAGCTCTCATATGAGCTCTTTCAAAAATTAACTTTGAACTTATGCATAAGTTATATTGAGTTTATGGAGAAGTTTATTTTATTTTATTTTATAAGTATTTTTGAAGAAGTTTATTCAAACATGTCTTTTATTTGATTTGAGGGAGTTTTTAATCTTTCTAAACATTTTTATGTATTTATTAAAGATGTCTAATAACATCACTAAAGTGTTACCAATAAAATTGACACTGATTGAATATGCTAGTTATTGAAAAATGATCACTTTTTTGAATATGCTATAAAACAAATATTGAATTAAATAAATTAAGATGCATCAACCAACTTTTATCAATGTATAGTTTATACCTAAAAAAGGTAAAAAAAGAAAGAAAGAAAAGAATTTCTCTTTGATATATCTCTTTTCCTTACATAAGATACTTTAATATATTTTTTGAATTTTCTTAATGTGTTCACGATATGAGAAATTAAAAGTAGGAGTTAATAAATATAATATTAGCATTTTGCATAATAAAATTATTCTATGTTTTATTCATTAAAGCCTCGAAATAATTTAATGAAAATAATAAATACTATTGTTTTTATTCCTTAACACATATTTTAAGAGAATATTTATCTTCCACGGTTTGCTTATCATATTTTAAGAGAATATGTTAAAAAAATCAATTTATTTAAACGATATCATGAATTAATAAACCTATTAAATCCTTATATATTCGTTTTATTAATTTGTCCTTCAAAAAAATATGTATAAATATTTTTATTTTATAGCACGCAGTTGTTTTACCTCTCTAAATAGAATGTTTTACTGCATTAATGAGTTGTGAACCGAACATAATGTTACACAATCATTTGTAAATTAATAGTATATCTGAACATAAGTTATTTATTATCACACGAGTTGACTTTATTAAATTGATGTCTCTCAAGATTACTTTGAAAAAAATAAAGTAATTCAGCGGAGAACTTGTAACGTTGTAATATTTCACCCTAAACTCGGTTCAAAATAGTTTTTTGATAGTTAAAACTTTGCTGAAAAAAAAAAAAAAAACTAAGGCAGATATTACGAGTTCACTTTTTTCTATATTCCTTTTCCCCCTTTTTTATTAGATTTTTTTTCTTAACTTCTCGATTTATCTTAAAACGATTATTTCTTTTAAAAATATAGAACTCAATAATTTAAAAAAAAAAAGTGAAATTTCCTTTTATTTTAACAAAAATCTGGTATGTGACTTAAGTTTCCGATATAAATTTACAATTTTTTTTTTCATTTTTAAAAATATAAAATTTAGTTACATTTTTTAAGTGTTCTCAGAGATATTTTTTAAATTAAAATGAAAAACTTATATTATAAATTAAAATATACAGCTTGAAAGGTGAGACTCTTATTATTTTCACTATTCCAATTAGATATTTTTAATATATTTTTTTCTCTCTCTCTTTTTATGTGTATTTCATACACTAATCACTCAATTAGTAAAAAAAAATTCTATCTCAACCATTTCAAGTTATCCTCTTTTTATCTTTCTTCGTATA
The DNA here is from genome assembly GCA_026413185.1 of Pueraria montana var. lobata. Taxonomy (NCBI): domain Eukaryota; kingdom Viridiplantae; phylum Streptophyta; class Magnoliopsida; order Fabales; family Fabaceae; genus Pueraria; species Pueraria montana. The sequence goes on along the minus strand of CM048648.1, from coordinate 18,938,876 downwards.
CTCGATCTTTTTAATTTTTTGTCTATTTCAATTTATCCTTTTTATATTTATTTCAAAATTAAATTTTAATAATTTTTTTAAAAATAGTTAATAGTAAAAAATAGCTTATATCACAATTTAAACTATTTATTAGTATAAATGCAAAATTTAATTTATATTTATAAAAATAAAAATATTTATTTATTATTAATTTTAATTATATAAAAATAAACATTTATTTTATTTTACTATAATACACGAGCTAAAATACTACTACTCAATATCAACATTTAATGTGACTTTTATTATGTATCGAACAAGTCTCAAATTTTAATTAAACAACAAAAAGTATCCAAAATAATAACTGCACCTAAAGTTTGTCGATTTGAAAAGAACTTTGCAAATTTTAAAATCCAAATCTCAACACAACCACCGAGTCCCAATATACATTGTTTAGCATGAGCGTTTCAATCATTGGTAATTTCAATTTTGCCCCCGAAAAAGGAGTGGTTATCGAACAAAACGAGCATAGCGAAGCCTCCAACGCTCACCACCACCACCCTTCACCTCTGTCTCTTTCTCTTTCTAAAAAACCAGAAACAACAAACACAAACCGAAAAGGCGAAAGGGGTTTTCGGAGTGAGATCTAGGGTTTCCATCGATTCGGAGAGAGGATATTGATCGAAGAACAACGACCTCAGCGAGCAAGGTCAGGAGGTGGAGTACTAGAGCATGGATTCGGTGCCTTCGAATTCGCATGGAAACCTCGATGAGCAGATTTCTCAGCTCATGCAGTGCAAACCCTTGTCCGAGCAAGAGGTAACGTTGTTTCCGAAACCGCTTCTTTTCGCTGCGTTTTTATTCCTTTCGTTCTTGTGAAATGCGATGCGCGGATCGGGAAAATTTCTTGTTGTTTTTCATTGGTTATGCGCTTTTTGCTCGAGCTGCTTCTCGCGCATCGATCCGTGGCTTGTTGTAGCGAAAATTGAATCGGTTCCTCTTTCGTGAAATCTGGCTTCTCCTGGAATTGGAATGGCGACTGGAATGCGCGTTTTGTTCGAATATTCCGTCAGATTTGCGGAATTCGTGGTAGTGATTATAGGTTTTTTTTTTAATTTATTTTGTATTCATTTTGAGTATATCATGTTATTGAGGTTTTTCAGTTTTAGACCTAAATCAATTGGTCGCGATTAATGATGTCGTTTACCGCATTAAGGTGTGGAAATTATAGATTGTTAACATTGGCTGAGGATTATTTGAAAAAGTGGAATATATTTCTTTCTATATGCATGAGTGTGGTGTGTTGCTAAGGATTTTATGATTGAGTTATATGACTTGTACATTAATTTTTTATTTTTATACAATAATTTTTTACCTGCTTTATTAGGGAGGGCAGTAAGTGCTATGGAATGAATACTTCCAGTTAACTCTGCAAGTTAGGAGCTATGATTTGCGTCTTGAGCTCCTTAGAAGTAGAAAATACACAATTTGTTGGTATTTATTTTCATCACAAAAAGTTAGGGTAGTTGGATTTGCTCTATAAGTTTGCTGATCCATGGAGTGCTTATGAGCTATGGCTCTATGCTTAAGGAGAGGTTAGTTTTCTTTTTTTGTCCTTGGTTGGTTGGCATTGGATTTTGATGAAATTCAGGCAGAGTTTTCGGTTTGAGTCGGGGATACAGCTATGACATTACATATGTTGCATGGTGTTTGTCTTAATTTGATACTTTAAAAAAAGTGGGTATTTAATGACAAGTTTATTTTGTCTCCTTTGAATACAGAGGGAGCCAGCAAAGTTGAAGGGAAATATTAAAAACAGCCGGTTCCTTGAATGGACCCGTTAACAATTAATAATTAATGAATAAAATTTCCTAGCTACTTTCTCTACTGCCTATCTTGTAAAGCATCTGTATTAGTCAAGTTAAACATTTCCAATTAGTTTCACTCTCTTTTTGTTATTTGCACGTGTCATAGTATTTGATGGGTGGGATTCAGGGAATTAGAGGAAAGTGCTAGCTAGGTGTGCGGGTTCAGATCAATTTTCCTTTTTGGCAAAGTAAGTTACTAGCGGCAACCTGCGCTGCTATTGTGGTGATGTGGGGCAGAGGATCCTATAACCACTTTAAATGCTCTGTTGTGTTGCATTTTTGCTTCTCACAAATCATGGCTGAGGTTGTGGCCTTTCACAGACAAATTCACACCTCTAGAAGCCACAACTCTGAACAGGATGAAATCCTTGTTTTTCTCTACCCTTCTTATTATGGCCACTGATTTTAGGGATTATTCTTTTTCTGATTTTACAGTTTACACTCTTTGTTGAATCAGGGGGATGTTAGGGTTGAAAACTTGGAATCTCTCCATCCATTAAAATAAAAAAAAACACCAGCATCCCCACCCTCTGTTCACACTTCAGTGTTCTTTTGACTTGTTTTCCTAGTTTCTGACTAGCACTCAAAAGCCCAAACCATATTGATTATTGCGACATCATGTCATGACACTTTGCTGCTACAGAAAAGAATTCGTGTCGCAGTTTGTCATCTTGGTTGTTGTGACTGCTACAACAGCTAGAGTAGTGGAAAGTTGCTGGTGGATAGCAGCGCGAGAGGGAACAGCTTTGAAAATCCAAACTTTCCATTCCCATTCATTAAATCAAAGGGTTCTAACCGAAACCCTATGTTTTCAGTGACCTAATCATATGTTTTCTCTCTAGGTGAACCCCACTTCTCTCATGATTTCTATTGTCTTCTGCAGCTGTTTCTAGTATTTTTCTGGCCAACCTCTGCAACCATCTCTATTTGGTTCTCTCTAATCCATACGCTCATTTTCTCTGGAGGAATACCCACAGTTCTTTGGCGTGTTGTCCAGTATTCTCCAATGTTTTTCAGCATTTTCTGGTCAACCCAAGACCTCTGCAACCTGCTCTGTTCTGTTCTCTCTCTAGTCTTTGTGTCTCTGCTCTGCTTTCTATCCTTGACTTTAATTGTCATTGACATGTGTTTTTAGCTTCAAATTCTGACTTTTATTTTATTTTCCCCTAATTATCTGTGTAATATAAATTATGTAATGTGCAAGTGCTTCTCAAACTTCAAAATAGCAGTTATCTCTCTTCCCATAATCCTTCTATAGTATCTTTGGGGTTGACCACTTGAGATTGATAATTATGGTCCAAACGTATTCTGATTTATGGCCAAACATGTTCTTTTTTAGTTAGCATAGTTAAAATCCATTAAAAGTTACAATTTTTTATTTAATTCCATTATTTGCTTGATTTCTTTGAAGACTTCTTGTCTACTTTCTGGAAATAGCCTTGCCATTGAGATAATATTGTGATTCTTTCTGATTTAGTGATCCAACTCTGATTTCACATTGCACTTGTGTATGCAGGTAAGGGTCTTGTGTGATAAGGCAAAAGAGATTTTGATGGAAGAGAGCAATGTCCAGGTGAGTCTGTCTATTTTTTATGATTTATATCACCATGTTTATATGTTTGTGCTTTTCATTGTAGGGTTTTTTTTTTTTTTTTTGGATTGGTTCGTATTTCACCAACATTGTCTGCATCATTCCCCTTTTTCCTCTCAATTTTTGACCATTATTTGTTAAGAAGGTCTTATTAACTGCCCTTTATGATGGTTTTTACTTTGTTTAACAAGTTTATTTGTAGGGCTTTAACTCATGATGATTTTGAATGACTGAAAAAACTAAAGAGATTATTTCATTTGCCAATAATTGCAGCCTGTGAAATGTCCTGTTACAATTTGTGGTGATATTCATGGGCAATTCCATGATCTTGCAGAGCTTTTTCGCATTGGAGGGAAGGTATTTTTTATGATAGTTGGTTTTATATTCAACATGTATTTATTAAATTTGTGATGACTTGACTACATAGATTTTATATGTATGAGATGAGATAAATAGTACATGGAAAATTAGGAAATTCCATGCGCCTTCGATGTTGTATTGCAAAATTAGGTTTGACTTATTTTCTATTTCATAGTAGAATACTCTTGTCAATTAAAATTTCATGATAGTGTAGTCCTTCCAGTTGCTAGATGAATTCTAATTTGAAATTTTGATAGTAGTGCTAGATGATGAATTCTAATTTGAAATTTTGATAGTAGTGCTAGATGATGAATTCTAATTTGGAATTTTGATAGCAGAAAGAAACACATGGAAAATTTCAAGTTTCTCTTGCAGTGTAAAAATTACTAGACCGACATTTAAATTTGCATGAATAGGCTTAAGGATTGACGGTTGTACTTGGATTTATAATTTTATATTGGTGATAATAATGTACTGGAATGAGAAGTCATGTAACACACAAGTTCAAAATTATTTACTTAGGGAAGTTTTCTATTTTTGGTATTTTGATCAGAAAAGCATGGCTGTGTTTTTAATATTTTTGGTCCAATATTACTCTAGGTGTAGTCAGATCTAGTCTGATTTGATTCTTAATTTCTAATGCATCTACTCTACCGTGAAAGTCTTATTTTTAATTGAGAAACAAGCTGCAGTGTTTATTGTCAACCAGTTACATACTCAGTCTCTCGTTGTCTTATTTCAAATTTGAGAACAAATGTGCTATGTGTTTATTTTTTTTCTTGGCTGAACCACATTATTTTTTAGCATCTCATCTTTGCATATTTATATATATTTTCTTGCTTCTACTTGAAATATGAAATCTCTTGGCTAAATACTGATTTCTTGTTACCATTTTTTGTTGGTAGTGTCCAGATACAAATTACTTGTTTATGGGAGATTATGTTGACCGTGGCTATTATTCTGTCGAAACTGTTACGGTAAATATGAACTACTATGCTTTATTATTTTTGGGGAGTTCAATTTCATTCTTAAATATTTTATTTTGTTGTTATTTATTTTTCATTATTTGATTAGGATGTTCTAGTAAAATCTCATAGGTCTTAGAAGTGAGTCAAGTGACCCAGCTTGAATTGTATATATTTTTTATCAGTAATTTGATATCTGCTTAGAGGAGTAGATAATTACTTAGTTTATCATCAGTTTTTTACCTAAAAAAGTTGTTTTCTGGACCATAATTGTAATATTCCTTTCCTTGTGGATACTCCTACAATGAGAATGATTGATTACTATTTGTGCCATGTGGGGGGGTGGGGTTGGTTATTGGAATTATTGGGTGCCACTATTAAACTATCCGTGGTTGTGCACCATGGTATCCAAAATAAAAAGCACCATGATTGTGTTGCATGTGTAAATAATAATGCATTGTCTATAGAACATGTGGGATACCATTGTAATACACCGATGTATAAATAAAGTTAACATGCAGAGATGTGTATGATATTCAAACTCATTTTGTGGTGCGAGTTGATAACAGCTATTTTTTTAATTGCATATTTTGGGTGGTGTTTATTTTGCTTCCCTATGGTATTTATTTTGTAAATTTTTTGGTGCTAATTAAGTCATAATGCAGCTTTTGGTTGCCCTTAAAGTGCGTTATCGTCAGCGTATCACTATTCTGAGGGGAAATCATGAAAGTCGTCAGGTTTGTTCTTTTTAAAATCTTTGTGACCTTTCTGAGAGTAGTGAATTATATTGATTAGATTAAAAATCCTATTTTGTTCCTCGGAGGCATGGTCGGTATCATATTACCGCCAATTGAATGCTTTCACACATCCAGATGAAGGAAAGGAATTATGTAGTATTTTGGGAACCAAAATATGCTTGTCTTAAAAAATGAATCTGATAAATTAGTTAGAGTTAGAACTTACTTTTAAGCAACTGATTAAAGCACCGAGTACAGCATTGACTTAATTGTTTGTTCAGTTGTTTTTGTATGTTTTTAGCTTTGAATGGTAATGGCTGATCTTAGCTTTCTGTTGCAGATTACTCAAGTTTATGGGTTTTATGATGAGTGCTTGCGGAAGTAAGTACCTGCTAAATTCATTATTTATACTAGGATGCTTTTGTTTAAGATAACATTGATATGGGATCATTGTTGTCTTCACTTAGTCAAAATTTTGCAATTTTTTAATTGCTTATCCTTTATTCCTTATTAGCACTATAATCAATGTGTATTCCTTCCCTGTTGGTATGCATTTTGGATTTAGTTTAATTTTTTCAGTCATGTCATGAGGTGAGCTAAATGATGATAAAAACAGTACTCATTCTTTGGTTGGTGCCCTTTTCTGTAGAGGCATGATGTATAAAATTCTCTTTTTTAAGCATATTAGAAAGAGTTATTTCTTTTTTTATTCCCCAATAGATGATAACAACAGCTACAACAGCCTTATCCCACTAGGTGACGTTGGTTACATGGATCACATAATGTTATTGTGCTATCCAATTGATAATAGTCTTTTAATTTGATCAACTATCTCACACTATAAGTAAAAAAATGCTAAATCTTTGTTGTAACTAAGGTTTAACTCAGATTGTAAAGCTTTGTGATATGATTTGTGGATCATTCACGAGCAACACGGTATTGCTGAATTAAGAAGTAGCTAGAAATTAAATTACCAAGACATCAACATTTTATGACACTGATGTATACACACATTATATTCTTTTATTCTTTATATTATAGTCTTGAAAACTATTTTTTCCTTAATTTTTATCTGCATAGTCATTGGTTGATGTGATTTTATAAAGATCACAAATATGATCTTAATTTCATCCTATGTTTAAGGGATTTGAATCCTCTCTTGTTACTTACTAACATGCTGATTCCTTGTTATGAGAATTAAAGAAACAAAAACAAATTTAATGGTGGATCCTAGAATTCTACTATAATTACTTTTGTATCTTTCGCTCATATAACATGACATTGTCACCTTAGTAAGTAACATTGAGAGACCCAAATCTAAGTTAACAAGTTGAATACATTATACAATTATAAAATATACCAAATTAATTTTTTAATGGAAGTTGATTTGGAATTAGTATCATTTTGCTAATTGGACCCTTTGCTGGTGTGTTTCATTATCTTCTGTTTTTGGTATTTGTTTTCTTTTTTATTTAATCCTTTATATTCTTTTCGTTTCGTTTTTTAACTTTCATATTTGAAGTTGTGCAATCCTGTATTGGTGAATATTTTCATTTGATTTGCAGGTATGGTAGTGCTAATGTTTGGAAGATCTTTACCGATTTGTTTGACTACTTTCCGTTGACAGCATTGGTTAGTATACTATTACATAATTTTGGAAAGGACTGTGATATTTTGTTAGGTTGTCATTGTTCTCAAGTCCAAGGTAGTTTGCTTGATTAGCATGCTGGCTCACATGTAAGATTGCGTCATGGTGGGATTGGGTGGGATTGCTTTGCTGGATTGTGGAACCTGTTGGAGCGGATGATTCCATCGTCCCTCAAAAACCCTATTTCCTCCTGATCAGGAACCATTTCAAGTGACCTGGTCAAAGAAAAACTGAATGTCGGCAACTGAGATTCTAGGTCTGGTGGTCATGACCCATTTTTGAAAAAAAACCTTGAAGTGTCATCTCATGTGACATCAATTGAATCCAATTCTTCTGACTTTTTGATCTTTTTCAAACTCATCTTCTCCTATCTGTTCTTTGTTCTCGTTTCGAAGTCACTTCTTTGTTATCTGTGTTGAGCTTTGTTTTGAAGTTCTTTGGTCTCTTTGTGGTCTAGCTGACTGAAGCATCATTCTTATCTATTTGTGCTCTGCCTGCTGTTTGGAAGCTAGGGCTGGCTGAAGAAGTTCTTGTGCTTTTTTTTTTCCTGAAACCTAAGCAATGGGCTTTTGGGCCTTTCATTTAAAATACAACCTCTCCTGGATCTTTGGACTGAAATTTTATGTTCCGTCTCCTTCAGCATTTTATATTTTTTTAACTACTATCAAATATAAAAGTAGATTGAATTGAAATATTAGTAATATAATAACAAAAATGTGAATTTATATGCACTCACACATATATTATGGATTTTTTAGGATCTTACGATCCTTGTTACGATCCCATGATTTATGATCTTTAGCCCCCTTTCTTATCCTGTGTAGTATCTCGATTTTAATGATCTTGCCTAGTTCCATGTGCATTTTGTTCTTGGTACTCTAAATTCAGTATGCTTTTTTTGAGCTGTCTCTAGTTTACTTGTAGCTCTTATCTATCTCTGAAAAAAATGCTCCTGAAACTAACTCTTATTACTTTTTATGTAATAAGCTACTTAGCTTCATGATATGCCAATCAATCAATTGCAGTTCACATATTTCACTGGATTTCCAGTTTTTTAATAATTGAATGTTGCTAAAGTGTGATATGTTAACTTTCATAGGTTGAATCTGAAATATTTTGTCTTCACGGTGGGTTGTCACCATCTATTGAAACCCTCGATAACATACGTAACTTTGATCGTGTTCAAGAAGTTCCTCATGAGGGACCCATGTGTGATCTTCTTTGGTCTGATCCGGATGATCGTTGTGGTTGGGGCATCTCTCCTAGAGGTGCTGGATATACCTTTGGCCAGGTAATCCAGTTCGTTATGTATCAAGCTTTTATTTTTTCATCTGTCACTATAACTTTTTTTAAATTAATTATGCAAATTGCTGTTGTAGGACATATCTGAGCAATTTAACCATACCAATAACTTGAAGCTGATTGCTAGAGCTCACCAGCTGGTTATGGAAGGATATAACTGGGGACATGTAAATACTTGATATCATTTAGTTTGTTTTATATTCATTCGTGGTAATAAATGGTTGATTTATAGTCCCTTGTTGCAGGATCAAAAGGTGGTTACCATATTTAGTGCACCTAACTATTGTTATCGTTGTGGGAACATGGCATCAATTCTTGAGGTTGATGACTGCAAAGGACACACATTCATTCAGGTTTGAGCTTCCTTGTTTTTTATTACCTACTTACTTTCATTTAGTAGGTGCTCCAATTATTTTTTTAGCTGACTACATTAAGCAATATGTTGGATCCGTAACTCTTTTTAAATTTTTTGTACACAAGTTACTTAATTATTTTTTTAATCCCAGTTTGAGCCAGCTCCAAGGAGGGGAGAGCCAGATGTAACCAGGAGAACGCCTGATTACTTCCTATGATACACTTACTTTGGTTGAGTTGCTGTTATCAGCACAGCAACTAATGCCCTGCAGTAATGTGCAAGCTCATCTACTTGTCCAAATCAGAGCCATGAATCATATTGGTACTTATATTTTCGAAGTTAGGCTTCGCTGGATGTGTTATTTAGTTGAATTATAACTGAATCTTTCCAAGAAGAAGCTGAGCAGCAGGCGATGCTATTGTGGGCATGTGTGTCATTCCAGCTTGCAATGTATCAATTTTAATGTTGTTTTTTTTTTTTTTTTCCAATTTTTCCTTTTCTATTTATTTGCAACTCTCTTGACCTTTCTTTTCACAATTTAGGATTATTGTTAAGGGGGTGGGTTTCTGTAGATGGATAATGCTTTAACATATCTTTTAATGGGTGTCTTACGATTTTTTACCCGTCTTGTGAGAATTATATTCTAATAGGTAGTCTTGTTTTTACATTAAATGACTTTTAATGTTCCAATTATTTAGAGACTGGCAGGGAGGCATCTTAATGAGTTTTAAGGTAATATTCATGATTGATTGGGATACTCGTACTCCACTAACCTTGGTGAAAATTAAATGAGTTTTTCTAACTACCGTATGCCTTGATAAATTTTATTTTTATCTTAACATGATCTTATGTTCTTAATTTTTCAAATGCCGATATAATCGTATTTTGGCAGATATTTCATACTTCCTACTCGGTCAATGAATAATAATTTGCGGCCTTGCAAATTTTAACTGTTCAATTTCAGGGAGTATGGATCTCAAAAGTATATACTGCCGTAATTTTGCAGATATATCATACTTTCTACTCGTAGTGTGTTTGGACAACATCAAGAATTAATTTTTCTCCTTAAAATCATGCGGCACTGGTATCATGAAAAAGTAATTATTTGTTTTACCCTTCATGAAAAAAATAAATCTAATCCAAACACGGTCAATAAATAATAATTTGCTGTCCTCTGCAACTTTTTATTGATTGTTTTTAGTACGTTGGGGAAAACTTTTTATTCACTGTTTAATTTCAGAATGGATTTTTCATTAGTTGCAAGTAGGCATGGCAAATAAACCTGTATCCATGGATACCGTTACGAATCTGCCTTGATTTTGACGGGGAATACCTGCTTTGATCGGGTACGGGTACGGTTATTATCCGAATTTTTTAAACGGGAATGGGGACGGAGATGGATATCAAATTATACCTGTATACTCGTCACCATTATAATTTTTTTTCACAACATATATATACAATATAATTTTTAAAAATATAAATTAAATAGCTTAATAGTTAAATAATTAAAATTATAATAATAGTTAAATAATAAACTTAAAATTATACATTTAACTAAAAATATAATTTAATTCTTAATTCTCTGTCTTTAATTCCTTTGTTGTTCATTATATATATATATATATATATATATATATATATATATATATTAATTATTTGAATTAAAATATAATTAATAACTTAATATATGATTTATTTAAAAATATATAAGTTAATTAAATTATAAAAAATAGTGTAGTGGGTTACTCGCGAGTATACCCAAACCTGATAAAATCTGACGGGGATAAGGATGAGTATTAAAATATTAAACCCGCATCTTTTATACCCGAACCTGTACCCGCGCCCGCCTTTTGCTGGGACGGGGACGGGGAGAGCCAAACCCGTCCTCGACCCGCACCGTTGCCATCCCTAGTTGCAAGTCTAATTTTTAGTAACAGTGTTGGAGAATGAGGTTGAGATGGGTGGACGGACAAGAACAGTTGATAGAGGACTAGAATAGTACATGAAGAGATTAAAATGGAGCTCAGTCTTAGAATAAGAGTTTATGTATTTGGGCATTTTATTGAGCTTTTATATTTGGCCTTTTTGTGTTTTAATAATGTTTATTTTTTTAATTTAGGTCTTTTTAGTTGTTTGGGCTTTTAGTCATGGGTCTTGTAAGCCTTTAGACCTATACTATAAATAGGGCCAAATGTTAACTTTGTAAGGAGTTTTGACTCTCATTTGGAATGAAGCTTTGATGCTTTTGTGAGAGAAATCTCTCTAGGTTCTTGTTCTTTCCATTTCTTGTCTTTCCGTTTTATATTTTTTTCACCTTTTGAGTTTCCGTAATTTCCGCTGATACTGAATTTGAGATCCGGAAAGGGATTTTTCATCAGCGGTTGATCGAAGAGTAAGGGTGTGTTTGGTTTGCTGTTACGGCACCCAAACAGACGTTCGCACTGCATTGAACATTACACTAGCTTGTTTGGCAGACTTTGTTTCCCGTTGAACTGAATGCCATTTTCGTCCAAACGGCCATTGAAATCAAAACTACTACTACCTTACTTTTCCGTTCAACGCTTATCGTTTGATAATATTAATTTCATGTTTTAAATTTCAATAACCCATCATAGACAACATTACCCCTTGAATGCTTGCTCCAACTTGCTCTGCGACGCCCGGACATGTACCCTCCTCACCACCTTGGGTGTTGCTCCTTTAGCAGATCGCCCATCCTCACCACCGTGCCGAACAGTGTAGGGGACTTGTCAATCGTCGAAACCGCCGCAACTCTCACAACTGTTTGGTTGTGCCCCAAACGACATCGCAGAAGAACTGTAGATGGCTGACTCTTGGCACTGGTGAGAGGGCAGGAGGGGTGGACAAGGGAAGAGGGAAAAGTATTGGGAAGGGCTTGAAGCATAACACTAGGAATCAACATTGTTCCTCTGAATTACAATTACATTTCCATCAAGAGTAGATTATAGGTAACGAAGTTAATCCTTTAAGAAATTAGATTTGAAGTTTTTTTTTAAAATTAATTAAATTTGAAGTTAAATAAGATAAAAAAAAATTGTTAATAAAAATAGTAGTATTATAAAATTAAACCCATTTTAGTAATTATACACTTAAAAGTACTTTTCATTAATATCATCCAAACAAGTTTATGTTATGATAAAAGTACTTTTAAAACAAAAGTATCCGAACATAGATTAAGTTACATGAAATTTACTTTGAATTAAATTTAAGTTTGTAAAGTTAAGTTCAACTTACTTAACTTTTTAAACTGTAAAAACACACGTTAACATTTCCAAGCATTTCTATGGTTTTGGCTATACAATATAGACGCTGGCTATTTCGGGGGATCTTGTAATGTCCCTCACCATGGGAAAGTAATTTTAGCCATAGGATATATCCATTTTTTGAGATTAATGTGAGACTACCATACAATTGCTTACACTAATTTTTTTTTTTAAAAAAAAAGGGACCCTTCTTCTTCTATTTTAGTTTTTTTTTATTTTTAAAAAGCGACCTTTCTTCTCCGTTGTTGCTTTGCTTCTGCCCCTCTTTTTATTTTTTTTGTCCCTTATTTTATCTTGATTTCTGTTTTTAGTCCCTCATAATTTTTTTCACTACTTTTAGTCCCTCATAAATTGTTCTGTTCTGTTTTTAGTCCTTGACATTAATTTCAGCTATTAAGTGATGACATGGCAGATATAAACTGTGTGTGTGAAAATTTCCTAATTAAGTTTCTAGTGACTTTTAACTGCTGCAAATTTTTTGGCAGTCAGAAATGTTTACTTTTGTAACATTTTTTGTGATTTCAGAAAATTTAGTGTTCGAGATTTTGATTTTTTTAATTTTATTTTTAATATTTCTGACAGTTTTAGTTTGCCAGAAAATTTGTAGTAGTTAAAAATCACTAGAAACTTAAACAGAAGAAAAAGGGTCCCTTTTTTAAATAAAAAAAAATCTAGTATAAACAGTTGTATGGTAGTCTCACATCAATAAGCAACAATGGAGAAGAAGGGTCACTTTCAAAAAAAAAAAAACTTAAACAGAAGAAGAAGGATCCTTTTTTTAAAAATAAAAAATAAAAAAATCTAGAGTAAGCAATTATATGGTAGTCCCACATCAATCTCAAAAAATGAATATATCCTATGGCTAAAATTACTTTTCCACGGTGAAAGACATTACAAGGTATCCCAAAATAGCCAGCGTCATACAATATATAGAGCGCAGCGCACCTGCAAATCCCAAGTAACTGTTTTGAGAGAATGTAATATGTAATACTCAATGCCCATCCCATTTTTTTGGTTTGATGTGTGAGGTAAGAAAATAGAGATAAGAAGAAAAAAGAAAAGTAGAGAGAAATTTTTTTTTGCAAGGCAAATAAGAGAGAAAAAATAATAAATGTGATAAATCCATTTTGGGATGGAATTGTGATGAGAGAGATGGGAAGAAAAGAGATGAAAGATAAGAGTGAGTATATATTGTTTCACATAATACAGGATAGATATAATAATAATTGGACAAATAATAGTATTTTTTATTGTGTTTACAATAATTAGAAACAACTTATAAAACATTAATGTCTTTATTCTAACTTATAATCTATGCTTTTATATTAATATTACAATAATTCTGTTATATTTTATTAATTTCTAAAATTTGTCTCACCCACATATTAGTGTTATGTTGTTCCCATATTTTGTACTTGTGCTTCCTTAAATATTATCGGTATTTAAAACTGAAAATTAACTGATTTTCTGGAAAAGAGGAATGGAAGAAATAAAAATCTCCCTCTATTAGAGAATAAACAAAAACTAATGGAAAGAGATTTCAAGACCTTCATTACTCTTCTCCATCACTTCAAACTCCTTGACCGAATAAGCAATTTTTATTAAAATCTCATTCCCCTGTTCCATTCCTTTCCAGCCAAAGAGTGTATGTAAGTAAGAAACACTTAAAATGAGCACTATACAACAATAATGGTCACGGTATTGATAATTGTAAGTTACACGTGGTTTAAAAATTAAACCACTTCACAAGCGACAAAAAGTACAGTGTTACATATCACTTGGTAACTTTGGACCTAGTCTTATAGGCTTAAATGCAGCCAACACCACAGAAACTTTACATGCAAGAAATCCCATCATTCCAACTATGAGATCTTTTGGTGTTAGCATCACTTGAAGATCTCCTGAGCTATACCTCGATGCAATTACAGCCAAGCCTAGAGCCAATGCCACACTTGCTATTGGACCCTTCACTCCTCTGAACAATGCATCAGTTCTTCCCTTGTCACTGGTGATTAATTCTGAAGCTGGCAATTCATCCACAGATCTCTGCAACAGTAGCAGATACAAGAAGCCTCCAATCCCACCAATCAAGAAAGCAATCCCAGCATTTTCCCCAGCTGAGAGGGAAGCAACTGATGTACCAAATAGTGTCAGCATAGCATCATAAAATAACAATGAGAACTTCAAATCTGCATATTCCCTCAGGCTCTCTTCATTTGAGATATTAGGACTTGAGATCAAGGTAGGGTCATTAAGTCCTTTGTTGAAGAAGCTTATGGGATCAATCCCTTCCAGCTCAGTCACAAGGCTAGGTCTTAATTCCAACATGGACAGATCAGTTCCCTCACCAAGCAACACATCATCAATCTGAAAGTCATACTGGAAGCCGGTGTACCTTAGTACCCCATCTTCCGGCCCTGACGTCTGCCCTTCACAACTAATAACCATTAAGGATACACTTCCTAGGCGCCACTGACCTGACCTTAGAGACAGAAGAAAGGTGTTGTTAGAAAGCCTTGGTTTAAACAGATCAATATGGGATGAACTCATATGATTGTACCACCAATTATTTCTTCATGTTTCACAGAGAGCATATATTGGTTGGAATTTGAGCCTAAGATGTCAGAAGAAATATAGTAGTACACTGGCTTCCTAGCAAAGAATGCAGGAGGGATATTTTCCTCAGAACCTAAAATCAAATTTGTGGGCAGGAGGAGTGCTAACAATTCATTCTTTAACACACCCTTTCTAACACATTCTGTCCTACTAGTTGAGTTTTTTTTTTTTTATAAAAAATTTATTAAAAATTATAAAATCATGAGTGAGACTTGTTAAATAAGAAGTGAGACCCACAAAATTTTGTAATTTCTAATAAATTTTAACTAATAATAAAGAGTGTATTCAAAAAAGTGTATTGCTAGCATTTCACTTGTGGGCAGACAAGCGTGTTAATCAGGGGCACTTTAAAATTGTAGGTCATGAATGATGTTAGAGAATCTTTTAATAACTCCAAAACAAATCAACAACAATAACATACCTGATTCAACACTGACCCAAAGAGCCTCAAGTCTTGCAATTTTAGGACCCTCAAAAATGAATTCATCTACAGAACCTCTTTGGAAATGAAGCATGTCATTAGTCATATCCCCTGATTCTGTAGAATGGTCCGTCATCAAACTCACAGGGATCCTTTGCAATATGGAATTTCCATTTTCATCTATCAAGCATAGTAGAATTCCAGCATTTAAGTCACTAATACTTGAGCCATATGCGTTGCTTGTAACTAACTTGACCCTAAATAAACATTTGGACCCATCCTCCTTCAGAGATGATGAAATGTTTTCTACTGATGTATTTGTGTACACTTTCACATCAGAGGCTGGCAAAAGATGTGAAGGCCTCGCATAGCTTCGAAAATCTGTGGCAGAAACATCAGAAATTGATGAATAAATTAAAATCTTGTGCAACATCACAAGTACTTCTTTAGAACATTAGTGACCAAAAAGTCTACTCTAATGATCTTCATTGAAATGATCTACCAGTTACACAGTTAACGAATGGTCTTCATTGAAATGATAAGTTATTAGGTTATAACCCCTTCCCTTACCCCCTTTCATCACAAATTAAGAGTAAAAAATAGAGAACCATTGCATGTGAAGGGAAAAGAGATCACTCGGGTCTTCATTTCAAATAAAGAAGGATCTGACAACGACATATTAAAGTTAGTTGGCAACCTAGATAATCAATGGAACTACCTCTGAGGCTCTGAACAATCCCATAAATTAGAAAGGGAAGTACTTTTTGGTCCAAAAAATGTGGAAAGCAATCCATGTTAGTTACTACCAGTCATTGGACCCAACAAATACCAAACTGATCAGTTTTCCCAATTTAACAGAAGTTGGTTAAACCAAGCTTCATGTGTGTATGACTTTAAAGCTAAAAAAAGAAGGCAAATTCCAGGATACTAAAGTGATTAGTAACTACAAATTTTGAATTTTTACATAAATTACCCTGTAGATACAGAAATTGGATGAAGCCAACACACATTTGGACAACAAAAAACAACCAATTACATTGCAATAATCTTTTACACTAAAATACCTTGCAAGTTGCAATCATAATTGCAGTATTAAAAATCTGAAGGATTTGACTAATACTTTACCCCACTAAAGCAAATGACGTGACTATATAATAATTGACTGTGAAGTCTGTGATCAAAAATAATAATTGATTGTGATCATTGATTCATTTAAAAAGTAGGGACGACTGGCCAGATAAATGCAAATCAGTATAAAGAGTAAACCGTATCTTGACAGTATTTTATAACTGGAATAAATCCTCTCATGAGATTTTTGTACGACAAAATTATATAAAAATATATAGGCTTAATTAATGTTTTAGTTCTTCAATTTATGAATTATGTTTTTTTTAGTCTCTGAAATTTAAATTTATCTTTTTTAGTTCTGAATTTTTTAAAATTGTTTTTTTTAGTCCCTTCTATGATAAATTGACAATTTGTGATGATTTTTAATTGTCAGAATTTGATTTTTAATTTCTCTTGTGATAAACTAATATTTTATGACGGTTTTAAAATGTAAATTTTAGTGATTAAAAATTAAAAATTAAATTTTGATAGCTAAAAATCATCACAAATTACCAATTTATCATGAAAAAGAATTAAAAAAAATAATTTTTAAAAGTTCAAGAACTAAAAAAAATAAATTTAAATTTCAAAAACAAAAAAAAAGCATACCCTCAAATTGAACGACTAAAATAATAATTAAGTCAAATTTATATTTGATTCCCCTACCTTCGGAGCGAAAAGTCAACAGTTACAATCATTAATTGAAAAATTAAAAGATTAGATGATGATAAAATACATTCAATTCAAATAGTATATAATAAGCAAGGAAATTATTTTAATCTTAACCATTGATTTTCTGAGTAAATCATTGCTTTTGCCTGTGCATGAAGTGAATCCACCGTTTCAAAGGAGCAAAATCTTAAAAATTGTATTTACATAAGTATTAAAAAAAAAATACGATGCTGACGTCAAAAAAAAATACGATGCTATTAAAATTCGTTAAAAAAAATATTAACAGAGGTACAGAGAATATCATCCATTCTCATCATCTATCAATATCTAACCAAACCCCAAAACTGAAATTCATTTGAATGAAGCTAAAAAGTTAAAAGTTTATGTTTTTAATAAATTTCTCCAGAAATTGTTACGTGGGTACCTTGAAAATCAGTAGAAGACAGTTTGGCCTGAAAGCGTAAATTTCTGTTTTGGGTGGGAACCCTTCTTGTTGAAGAGGATGATACTTGTATGATTGTTTTCCTTTGGAAATCATGAGAGTGACACGCTGAAGTTGAAGGTATCACAGCCCTCACAGGAATTCCCTCCATGGCTCTATGCTCCAATTCAGGAGTTGCAATGCAGTTTAGAGACGCAACTACAGACATTTGAATCCACCAAATAATAAAAGAGATAATTATAAAGACAAATATAAAAGAAAGAGAAATTGAAATCAATAAGCGTTTGTAGTCCAACGGTTAGGATAATTGCCTTCCAAGCAATAGACCCGGGTTCGACTCCCGGCAAACGCATTTTTTTTTTTTTTTATTGTTTATTTTGGTTCTTTGAAACAAATATATCTAATATAATGTTGTTACTAATTGCATTTTTTAGTTTTATTTTTTAATTTATATGTAATTTTAATACATTAGTTTTTATTATTTATATTGTGATTTTAGTATTATTTCATTAGTTTTAATGTTATACACTGATAAATTCAACAAAGCCAAAAGACCCTAACCATAATTTGAACTCTCAAATAGTATTTCATCGAGGTCCTGTTTGGAAAAATAACTTAATTAATATCTTATTCAATAAGTTCTTATTACGTAAAAGTTTATGTTATAAGTGCTTAAAATTCAATAAGTTGTTTGCATTTGAATATACATGATGAAAAGTGCTTACACAATTTTAAAACGTTTGGATACATTATTGCATAAGCACTTATAAAATGTTTTTCATTTTACAAATTAAAGAAATTAAATAAGAATCAAAATATGATGAAAAGTAAAACATAAATTTTAAAAGTAACTACTTTTTCAAAAAATAACATTATATATCACAAAAATATTAAAATAAAAAAATCACTAATTATCATTTTCCTTTTTTTCGTAAAAACAAAAAGAAATTAAGAATCATAAATCTAAAAAAAAAAATAGGAATACCTTTTGAGTCATAAAAATTTTGGGGGGTAAGAACGAAAAGTTTGGCAGAGAAAACAATTTTTTTTTTAGGGAGAAAACAAAATTGGTATCCCAAATCTGTTGCGACCAATATTTTTAAAATCGGACCGGTCATTGAATCGGTCAAGACACTGGTTCAAGGTTCAATGATTCAACCGTGGTTGAACCGGTATTAATAAAATAATAATAATAAAATAATTTATAAAATAATATTAAATAAATATAATATCACATAACTTTATAACATTAAAAATTATAATAAAACTTAAAACATCACTTTACAAGGTTTTAACATTCAAAAAATATATAAAAGTTTAATTAAATATATCATAATACTTAAGTTCAAATTTTAATAAAATAAAATAATATCCATTAACAATAACAAATTTACATTTAGAATAAAGAAAGAAAATGACAAATTAATATAATATAAAATTATCAAAAATCAAGATATAAAAAAATTATAAATTAATATAAATGAGTAAATTATATGTTTTACAAGAAAATAATAATAATAATTGATAAAATGATTTATAACTATTTGAGATATTTATTAAATATGTGTTTTTATTTATCTTTAAAATATTTTATATTAAATTTAAAATTTTAAATGAAAAAAATAAAAATTAAAAGAAAAATAAAAAATACCGGTTCAAACCGGTTTTGGGTACCGGTTCTTGACCGGTTTTGGTCCGGTTTGACTGGTTCTTGACCGGTTTTCACCGGTTTCGAGTTCCTCCGGTTTTATAGAGTATCCGGACCGATCACCAAATCGGTTTCCAGTCGAACCGGCCGATCCGGTCCGATTTTAAGAACATTGGTTGCGACGCGGAAGAATGTAATAAAAAATAAAATAAAAACTAGAACACTGTGTAGTTTGATAGGATTCGAAGCCTGACTGATCTAAAAGCAGCGCTTAAGCACTTGGTAATAAATTACTTAGAACAACTTATTACTTTTAAGTTCAAAAGATCTTATGAGTAATTCATAAAATATTTTTATAAACACATCCAAATACTTACATAAGTCTTTATAACATAAGATACATTAGAATAAACTGTTGATAAACTCTTATAAACGAGCCCGAATTCTACCCTCTGTACTTACCCATGTTCTAGCACTTACCACTTACTTATGGAAGGGAAAGTGCCAATTAATTGGGAAGCATGTTACGTGTCTGGACAAGGTATTAGGCACCGACTAGGGGCAATTCTAGTTCACCAACTCAATGAACCCAAATAAAGGGATGGATGGTGAAGTTGTACTTGTACCTATCAATTCATTTCAGATATGAACATTAATTGCTTCAAAGAAGCTATATTGTATAAACTATTCTTTTTCAATTGTGTATGTCCAAATTGTTTCAATTATACTATATTTTTTATTAGTATTAAATACAATGTATAAACTTATAGTACACGTCTTGAATTTTCCATTTTAATAAAAAAATATAATCAAAATATATTTAATGAATTTGGTTGAACAATTTTAAATATAAAATTAATCAATTCAAACATCCTTTCAATTTCGTTATGTTTGAAATAATTAATTTTACATTTAGTTGATACATATCATTTTATCTTTTTTTTATTATATCATTATGAGTTTAATTTTTAGAGTTTAATAATTAATGGTCATGCACTGATAGTGTAAAGTAGTTTTACACTGTTATCCAATCACAAATCACCGTTGATATGAATTTTAGGATAATCATCATAAAAGTCAACAAACTATTTTACATGGTGGGTTGTTATTGGATGATGATGTAAAACTATTTTACACTGTCAGTGCATAGTCATTTTTCTCTAATTTTTATGTATTGATAATTAGTGAAATATTTTTTATGAGTTTAATGGTCAATAGTTTTACATTGTCATCCAATCACAAATATTCATTAATTTATCTATATATTATATAAAACACAGTTGCTGACTAGGACTGGTTGTTCACATGTCACATTCTGGTGGCATTTTATATAATATATTGATTGATTAATTGATTGATATTTCACTCTTAATTTTAGTATCATTAATCAAGTAATTAGTTATTGATTTCTTTCCAAATTTAAATAAAATATTTGAAAATTATATTTTGAATGTTTCAGAACCTGCATGATATATATTTTAATATTTTAGTTAAAGTAATTTTAAAATTTTACTGATATTAATTTATTCAATTTTAAAATTATTATTATTTAATTATTTGATATTTGATTTGATTTTATATTATATATTCAATTATATGTGCATAGTGTAGTAAAATAGTATATGGTAATCGTGAATTATTTTCCTGACATATCAATCAACATCTATATCTATCTATATACTGTACATTTCATTCCATTTTTAAATTTTAATTGTTTGTCTCATAAAACAATTTTAATTGAATTTTAAAGAACCTGCATAATATATAATTTAATATTTTAGTTAAAGTAATTTTAAAATTTTACTGATATTAATTTGTTCGATTTAAAAATTATTATTATTATTATTATTATTATTATTATTATTATTATTATTATTATTATTATTTGATATTTGATTTGATTTGATATTATATATTCAATTATATGTGTATTATAGTGTAGTAATATATATAGTATATGGTAATCGTGAATTATTTTCCTGACATATCAATCAATATCTATATCTATCTATATATTGTACATTTCTATCCATTTTTAAATTTTAATTGATTGTCTCATAAAACAATTTTAATTGAATTTTAAATCCAAATCAGACAGTATTTTAATTGATTGTCCCATAAAATGTTTTTTATTATAATATAATAACTATACTAGATATTTTAAAAGTTTCAAATTTTAAATATAATAAAATTATATTTTTTAAAATTAACATGACCAACATCTTTGATTTTAATATTCTTTAATAAATTATAAAATAATATTTTTAAAAACTAACATTAGCCTTTTTTAATATTCTCAAATAAAATCATATAGTTCCATTTTTAACTGATGGATATGCATATATTAATCGAAATTGAAATCCTTTAATTGAAATCTTTTAAAATGATGCACTCTCTATCGAAATTTATACATAATTTGAAATTAATTGAAATCTTTTCCCTTTAAAACAACACAATTTCCTTTTTTTTTGTAAACGACACAATTTGTATTAAATGCACAATTTCATAACAATTCTTTCATTATATTGTGAATTGCAACAATCAGATTGTGGTTTTCTTCTACTACTCTTCTTCAAACGTACTAAAGAACTGTCTCCACAACAAGCGTTTATATTCTCCCTCCCCATTAGATGCCTGCGGTTTATATTCTCCCCCCATGAGGTGCGTATTGTTTATGGACCATTTTTTTTCCTCTTCTTCTTTGTATGATTTAAATGACCTTGGTTATTTTACATTCTTATTATATGATATAAGAAGTCAATTGGTAAGTTTTAGCACAACATCTTATTAAATTCAATTTATTGCATTATATATCATCATATATTATTTTAATTGTTTTGTTTCATTTTTTCAACCAAATGCTCTGTATTTGGATTTTTTTTCCTCCGTACCAAGTTTTACATTTTTTACTCATTTGTTATGTGGTGTGAATAAAATACAAATGAATTGTTCTTTTTTGTTTTGCGGCAGGCTTCAAAGGACAACGGGAAATGATCATCATTGGAAGAAATTTTGTACTACTACTAGATTCAAGAAGGACAATAGTTTATTACTTAAAATTTCAAGTTGTAATGTAAATATTGTTAACATATATAGAATTGGTAGATATAATTTTTTTTCCTATTTGTATAGTCAAAATATATATATGAATATGAGGTCAAATATTCTTAATGTATATAGGAGTTATAAGGTTGGCTTGGTGGTGAAGGGAGAAGAAAAATGAGGAGAGGTCGTGAGTTCGAAGTTCGAATTCTCCTGCTAACAAAAAACTAACAATTAACAATTAACATTTGCTGATAAAAAAATAATTGTTAGTTTTTTTTCTTCTTTAATAGTCATGAATTGTATTTATTGAAAATGTAACTTTTTTTATCAAAATTAAAATTAAATTTAAATTTTATTAATGCATGTGTTATTTGTATGAGATATGTTAAAGGGCAAATGTATTTATTCGTGTTGACTATTATTTCACCTAATAATCATTCGAAATATATTGCTCTAAATAAAGTATTAGAAATGTTTTTATTTAAATTTTGATCAATATAAATTAATTTCAATAGACATAGACTAGTTTTAATCTAACCATGTATAAGTTATAATGCAAATCTATTTTTATATGCATCCATTCAATATAAACTATTTGAATTTTAATAAATATAAATTAATTTCATATTAATATAAATTATTTTAAATTATAATTAATTTTAATCAATTTCAATTAGAAATTTAATATATGTATATTAATCAATTTAAAAGTAACTTTAGAGGTGATATAAATACGCTGCTTAATATGAATACGATAAAATTTAAAATAAATTTATTGATGTTGATTGTTTTTTTTTATCGGTGATTGTCGTTATTTCTTACTTAGATATATTGTTATTCTCACTTATTTATCACTGACACCCATTATAATTTTTTAGTGTTGTTCTCATTTATTTATCATTTTATTATCTGTGATTGTCGTTAATTGTAGTAATTACCATTGATATATTGAATAATTTTTTAATTGTAGTAATTACCATTGCTATAGTGATATATTTAAATTTATAGTTGTATTATTTTTTTTTTTTGAAATAAACACATCTAATTATCTTTTATTATTTTTATTAACGAATGAGTTCCTTATTGAGGAAATTTAAATTAGTTTTAGATCTTTTTAAAGTAACATAACAAATTAACAACATTGTCAACATATTTCATACATACAAAAAATTCATCCCCTCCTCAATAAACCTGTGCATCGCACGGGTACTATCTAGTATATCATAAATAGTGGGTTGTGATTAGATGACGGTGTAACACTATTTTACATTGTCAGTCCATAGCCTATTTTCTCTTTTTATATTGTGAATCAATTAAAAAACACAATAAATATGACTTTTAAAGTAATTATTATAAAAGTCAATAAATTTATTATACCTGACAATCTGTGATTAAAGGATAATATAATTTTTCTTATATTGTCAACATATAATTTATCACGTTCGCTTTCTCGTTATGATATTCGCTTTGTCAATCATACTACTCCTGGACTCTCCCTAGAATAATCTTTATCATCTTTGATTTTAATTGCTAGTTTTTTTTTTTTTAAAGAATGAAAATAGAGTTTATTTATCTGAATATACGAGTTCAATGAAATTAGGTATAGCATCATCCAAACACTAAGATAAAAGCTCTTAGCAAAATTAAATAGAAATTCTGACACCCAATTACAACTCTTAATAAATGTAACTCAAGTGGAAAATAGATTTTGATTAAATTTTCTGGACAAAAATTGAATCTTCTTATAGCATGTTTGGGTAGCATAGAGATGAGCTAAAAACAATTTTGATTTCATGGTGAAGGTGAAGCAACATATTATTGTTTTGGAAAAATTATGGTGACACCATGATTTTGAGGTAACCACCGTGATTTTACATGGTATCCAAACATGCTATTAGTAGTTCTTTTGTGGATAGGTAATATATAAAAACCCCTCCACTTGGACTTAAACATCTATGAGGAACATCACATCTCCTAAATTTCTTTATAAAAAATAAATATTTGATTTTAATTAAGAACAAATTTCTTTATAAATAATATTATCAATTCTTTATAAATAATGTATGTAGTGAATAATATATTATATAAATTTCTTAGCTTATTTCCTTGTTACATTTTATCTTATATATCATGTATCCTACTAAGGGAGTCTGACTCAGTTGGTTGAATGAGTTTTATAAATTTCTTAATACTTGTGTTCTATTCCAATGGATCAAACAATATATCATGTACTCTACATTATAAACGTGTTTAAAATTATAAAATAATGTTAGTATTACAAAATAAATTTTATAAATCTATACATAGAAAACTTTTTATGATATGTTTAAATTGTAACTCTTTTTTTTTTTTTGAATAATTATATAGTTTTTTATTTATCCTCATAGCAATCTTATTAATAAAACAACTATTAAGTTTTTTATTATATTTTTATTGATACTTACTTTATTAAATCTTTCGAGAGTAATTGTTGACAAATGTTTTTTAAGTGATTTATTTCATTCTTATATCTCAAAACAAAGAAAAATAATAATTTGACAAAAATCCGTCGTGATTATCCTCATTAAACTAATAAAGGCTGACGTCAGAAAACAAAAAAAGAATTATCCAAAGAAGTGGTGATATATCTGCAAAGATTTTTCAAAAAAAAAAAGTCTGCAAATATTTGGTTTGATTTTCCGTCAAGGGACAAGGTCTGTAAGCAATAACGTGAAGGGCATATTCTAAATATTGAATTAATATATTTAGAGGAAAAATATTCAATGTTCAAACCTAAATATGAATGCGGTTTATTTAAACTAAAAAAAATCAAATATTGGATATTGATATGATTTATAATGCCTTACAAGAAACAATTATATATTAATTCTTTTATATTTAATTCAATGTCAAACCTAAATATTAAAGTGGTTTGTTCGGAACTCGTGGGTTAAACTAAAAAAAAAAAAAAAAAAACTAAATATTAGATATTGATATGATTTATAATGCCTTACAAGAAACAATTATATATTAACTCCTTTATATTTGGTTCATGTTCAAACCTAAATTATTAAAGTGGTTTATTCGGAACTCGTGGGTTAAAAAAAAAATAACAAAAAATCTCATTTTTTATATTTTATGTACATATCTTTAATGACAGAAATAAACAAAAATAAGGTAATATTTTTATAATTATTTATAAAAATAATAAATGTAGACAGATTATTTTCTCACCTCTTTCATGAAAATAAATTGTTTTCTCAAATCAAGCATAATCTAAATTCTCACACTAATATTTGTACGTTTGAATAAAATTGAAAGAAAATAAAATTGTTTTTTTACCAACGATGTTATTGAGTTTTTTTTTTTTAAACAGCACGATGTTATTGAGTTAATGCAGCGAATTTTGTCAATTTCTCATGTAAAATGATCAAATAAACTAAACTAGATAGGTCTCTACTGTTTTTTTTTTTTAAAAAAAAAAAAAAGATAGGTCTCTATGTATTTAACGATGATAGCATTCCTATTTCTAGAATTTTATTCAAAGAGCACATTTAAAAGAAATAATGATGTTTTGTTTGGACAGTAAGTGTGTGTTTGATTTATGGTTTGGATGGACAGACACACTTTCTGAAATAACGTTTTGTGAGAAGCAAATTTTTTTTTACTTTTGTTTGAACTGCCGTTTAAAAGGTGTTGAATAAGAAAGCAAACATATTCTAGATAACTTTGAACATACCAACTCAGGTTGGGGTGAGTGGAAAGAGCTTCCGCCTCTTTGAGCAATTTTAATAGTAGTTGTTTAGGTTAGTTTTTAACAATAAGCAATTTAAAAATATTATTGAAGTAAATAGATTCTTATAAAGTTCTTATGCTTATATAAACAATTATTACTGAGGTTGCTTAAAATAAGAATTATTGTATCAGTAGAGATTTAAAATACGACCATTAAAAATAAGTTAAACACTTTAGCTAGATTCTATCAAAGTAAAAATTAACGAATGTTCTTGAATTTTATGTAATAATAAAAGACTCGTTAAAAGAAAGCTAAAAATCCAAATTGAATTCTTGCATTAAAGATGCCCTTTAGCACATAGTTGAGGGTTCAAATCCCAACTCTTATGAACAAAGTAAATCTACTTGGGAGGGGTTTATTCTTTGCGAAGAAGATTAAGCAATACACTCGATAGGGAACATTGCTTGAAAAAAAAAATGTGAACATAAAAAAAAAAAAAAACTTACATAAATGTACAAAACCAGACATTTTAATGTAAACAAAAATATTTGTTCAAATTTAAAGTCTCAATTCTTCTTTCACTAAACTGATTGGGACTTTAAATTTGAACAATTATTTTCTGTCTACTTTAAAATACGAGTTTAACTGTCATGCATGGTTAATATAAAAAAATTTATATTGTCAATTAATTAAAAAAATAAGATAAATATATCTTGCAATTATTATAAAAATTAACAAATTTATATATGACATTTTATTATGGAATAACAATGTAAAAGTTCTTTATAAAATCCATACATAACCTATTTACTCTTAAAACATTAAGGACAAACAAAGCACATGACGGACAACA
Source organism: Pueraria montana var. lobata (assembly GCA_026413185.1). Lineage (NCBI taxonomy): Eukaryota > Viridiplantae > Streptophyta > Magnoliopsida > Fabales > Fabaceae > Pueraria > Pueraria montana. Next base: position 18,912,265 of record CM048648.1, on the reverse strand, counting down.
ACATTGACGATGACATGAGAAGCTTCCTCAATGAGCACACTTGCTTTTCCTCCTCCGCTCCCCCACTTAACGATTGTAAAGCACGCTACAAACAACCTAGAAAAAAAAAATCCCATGAATTTCAACGATGAGCAAAATTCCATTGGGCCAACAATGTGTAAAATTCTCTTGGATCAGCCGCAGCCACACATCGTAAACGGGATTAATCTTTGACCTAGTGAGCTGAAAAACACCCGTAATCTCTGATCGATAACAAAAAAAATAAAATTAAGTGGGCTCACAACAAATGATTGAATAAATGACAATGACATGAATCAAATGGATCAACCAAATCAGTTGACATAAACCATCACATGATCCACGATTAGGTGACTTTTAGGTGGTATTAAAAAAAAGTACAGAATATATAAAAAAAAAAGTTTAAACATTTATTATTTAAACACAAAATAAAATAAAATTAGAACAACTTGACAGAGAAAATAATTTCTACGATCTTTTTTTCTGGTGAATATTTCTTCGATTGTTACATAAAATGATCAAAATTCTGCTCCATAAACAAACACGCTCCAAGTTTGACGAAATTGTTTAGTCAAAAAAAAAAAAATGGTTCAACGAAATCGAAGCCTATAATTAAGAATTTCCCTACAAGTCCGGGACCAACAGTTAGAGTACACGTCAAGAAGTTATGTATTCGCTTTGTTGGCTAGATTTGTAGTTGGATCATTACAACTTACAAGCATAACATAAAACGTGTTTCTGAGACACACGCAAAGGAAACAGCATGTAATTACTTTTCAAAAAAACAAATATTTTCAATTCCAACCCTTTGATTGGTATCTTCATCTTACTAGAATCTCGTTGAATTCAGAATCATCACAAAGCCTTTGGTTCCAAGCCAATCACTCATTCAATAACCCAACATGGAGGATTCTCCAAGTTCCCAGCAACATCTTCTAAACCATAGAGAAGGGTCAGAGACAGAGCAACATGGCTCCAACACCAAATCACACAAGAAGCTAGCTCTTCTCCCTTTGGTTTTTCTCATCTATTTTGAGGTTGCTGGAGGCCCCTATGGTGAAGAGCCTGCAGTGGGGGCTGCAGGGCCTCTAATTGCAATCCTTGGCTTTGTGATTTTCCCCTTCATTTGGAGCATTCCAGAGGCACTTCTCACTGCTGAATTGGCCACAACCTTCCCTGGCAATGGTGGGTTTGTGATATGGGCTAATGAAGCCTTTGGGCCCTTCTGGGGCTCCCTCATGGGCTTCTGGAAGTTCTTCAGTGGGGTCATCAACTTAGCCTCATACCCAGTTCTCTGCATAGATTATCTCAAACTGGTGATCCCAGCTCTCTCTTCTGGTTTACCTCGCTTTGTGTCTATTTTCCTGTCCACTTGTGTATTATCCTTTTTGAACTATTCTGGTTTGGCTATAGTGGGTTATACTGCAGTTGCTCTTGGGGTTGTTTCCCTTTTACCTTTTGTGTTATTGTCTTTGTTTTCCTTGCCCAAAATTGACCCCAGCAAGTGGCTAAGTTTGGGTCAGGAGGGTGTGGAGAAGGATTGGAGACTGTACTTTAACACCATCTTTTGGAACTTGAACTTTTGGGACAGTGCCAGCACTCTAGCTGGTGAAGTTGAGGAACCTCATAAAACTTTCCCAAAGGCCTTGTTATCTGCAGGGTTGCTTACTTGTTTGGGTTATATAATTCCATTATTGGCTGCCACTGGGGCTATGCCACTTGACCAGAAAAGTTGGGTTGGTGGCTATTTTGCAGATGTGGCTGGGGTCATTGCTGGCAAGTGGTTGAAAATTTGGATGGAAATTGGTGCTGTTTTGTCAATAATTGGGCTGTTTGAAGCCCAACTCAGCAGTGCTGCATACCAACTTCTGGGTATGGCTGATTTGGGATTCATGCCAAGAATTTTTGGCGAAAGGTCTAAGTGGTTCAACACTCCTTGGATGGCCATTTTGATCTCAACAGTTATAGCACTTGGCATGAGTTTCTTGACCTTCACAGAGATCATATCTACTGTGAATTTCTTGTACAGTTTGGGGATGCTTTTGGAGTTTGCAGCTTTCCTAAGATTGAGGAAGAAATTCCCAGCTTTGAAAAGGCCATTTCAGGTTCCCTTGGGGTTCTTTGGTTTGGTCATAATGTGCTTTGTACCATCAGTGCTTTTGGTGTATGTGATGAGTGTTGCTTCCAAAATTGTGTATGTGGCTAGTGCCGTCTTGACCTCTCTTGGGATTGCATTATATTATTTCATGAATCTTTCTAAGTCTAGGAAGTGGCTTGAATTCAGCCGTGTGGGAGATAAATTGGGTGAAGATGACTATGTTTTGTAGAAGTTTTTGGTATAGTTGCAATTTTTTATGGAATCTTTGCCAAAAGTATTTGTTTGGGGTAGAAGAATCTTTGTTTATACTCTCTGTATATTTCTGAGGGAGAAATTGGATTCTCCTCGGTCATTATTATGTTTAAAGTATAAATTAAATTGTCATGCAAATGTCTTGATGACGATGTAGATTCCCTAAATAAACAATTAGCAAAGTATTGTCTTTTAGTCTCAATTGTTATTTTATTTCAAATTGCCATTTCTAGATCCAATCTTGTATGTTACGAAATTGAAAAGTTATGAATATCTGATTTAAGAATTGATGTCCCTTCCACTTTCTAGGGAGTCAAATACTGCTCCTGAGGTCACTTCAAAGGAAGATAAGAATCAATGGATAAAGTATGCGTATCTATATTATACAGACAGCTTAATACAAAAAAAAAATCTAGGAAATTTATACCATTTAATAATTTTATTTAAAATGTAAATTTAATCAACTTATGTCATATTGTCTTATGTATGTCACACTTTAAATAAATTAAATATTTATATAATTGACATTTATTTTTTTATAAAAATTATTAAGTGTGATAAATTAAACAATTGAGTATGTACCAAAAAAAAAAAAAAGACATGTACCAAAAAGAAAAAATAAACAATTGAGTCCCTTTTGTCCTTTTCTTGCTTTTCTCTCTTGTACGAACGAAATAATGTTATCAGACCCTGTTCGAACTAGTCGGGTCGACCCATTAACCCGGGAATCGGGCACCAACTGGTCCGAGTTACCATTTGGATCGAGTATGCATACGACCTGGTGTGACCTGGAATGACCCGACGGGTTTGATGCTTGAATCGGTGACCCGGTTGACTCGGTGGGTCATGCAATTTTGGTTTTTTTTTTTACAGGACAACAACAACACTCATATGAGAAAATTTTATTTATATCTTACACTTATGTTATTTATAAATTTACTTACTTTTTTTTTACCAAGCATAATCGCATCTTAGGATTTGAGATGATAAAACTATTGTCACTTCCAATTTGGCTTTTTCTCCTTGGTTTATATTGTCATTTACAAGTAAAACTTGTATTTATCTTATCTCATCCAATATACTTACTGGTTTGAAAAATGATTATTTTTTATCAGAGCAATAATGGGATGAATGAAAAAATTGTATTGACTAAATAAAATAGGTTTATATATATATATATATTAGATTACAATGATAGTTTTAATAAATAGATGATAAAGATATATTTTAAATTATAACTTAAGGTTGTGTATGTTGGATTATGGAAAAAAAATATGTTGCTCAAGATTCTTAAACAAGTTCTTCTAAATATGTTGAATTTTGTTAAACTTTAAATGTTTAAGGGTATAAGTTTATAAGCTATCTTTTCTGCACACAAAAAAAATGTACAAGTTTACAGATTATGAAATTATTAAAATTTTTTTAATATAGACCAGATCATATGGGTCAACTAGTGACTCACGGAATCAATTCGTGACTCACCGAGTTAATCCGTGACTCAATAATCTAGTACAAGTCCTATAACATTACGAAATGCCTAATTGAAACGCTTAACTGTTTCCTCAAGTGGGACCGGTGGTAGTGGTAGGGCCATGGGACTGGTGTGGAGGTGTTAAAGCGGAAAAGTAAAGGAAGAACGTGGACAATATTAATAATATCGAGTAATTGACTTATAACATCACTGAAACGAACGTTGGAGAATATCTAATAATGTATATATTTAACGTTATTAATGTTATTAATGTTATATTTATCAAAAAAAAAACGTTATTAATGTTATATTTATATAAATATTAAATGTATTATCTATTTATGAAATACAATATATTTATCAATTTAATAAATATCAAATATAATTATTAAATAAATGAATTTTCATATAGTTTTATTATATTCTAAAAATATATTATTAAATAAATTAATGATTACTAAAGTATAAATTAAAATTCTTATAATTTTTATTATTTTTTTAAAAAATATACTATAAAAGATATTTAAAAATAGAAAATTCTAATGTATACTAATATAATATAAAAAAATTCAAATATGTATATAATAATTAATCCATTTGTTTTTATTAATAATTATTGATTTAAAAAATATTTAAAATTTAATCATATATTACAAATAAGAATATATATACTAGACACAAGTATTAATGTAATATTTATATAAATATATAAAAAAATCATACATTCTATATTTAGTCTTAGTTACTGTATTTATTAAATATAGTAAACAATTAAATTTAGTAATATCAATAAATATTATACTTTTTAAGATAATATATTTATAAAAATATATATATTTATTAAATGCATTATTTTTAGTATTAATTTATATATATATATATATATAATAAAATACAGATTAAAAAATTATTATGTTATTATTGTTTAAAAAATTATTTTATAAAACATATTTTAACATAGAAAGAAATAAATTTATATTAATATATATAATGAAGAATTTAATAAAACACATAAATAAATTAAAATATTGATGTATTGTATTTTTAATCATAAAGTCATTAATAATTGATAATTAATATTGTTAATCTTAATAAAAAAATTATATAAAGAGCATTCTTTCTATATATAATATTAGTTATTGTATTTATTAAATATAATATACAATTAAATTTAGTGGTATTATTAAATATTATATTTTTATAATATAATATATTCATAAAAAATATTTATTAAATTCTTACTTTAGTTACATAATATATTTTATAAAATTTAAAATATTATTATATTTTTAAACACTTGTGTCAGAACTTTAAACATCATATAAGATGAGATGAAAATAATTCTTATGAGAGAAAAAAGGGCCAAAACTGAAATAAGGGGCAACGACTACAATTCGTACAAAAATTATATAAAAATTTAGGAAGGGGGGTCATGGACATGCCTGCCCCCTCTATATTAGTCATCATTTCTTGGAGTCATTATTATATGTTGGCTTGAGACACGCCAGAAGTTATCCTTAAAGACCTATTTGTGGCATGTAATGATCATTTTCAGGATAAGTTTAAAATTGATAGCATTTAATTATCATTTCAAGATAGGTTAAAAAAAAAATAATAGCATGTAATGACCATTTCAAGACGAGTTAAGAAAATAAATAATTTCACAATTTGAAGGAGCAAAAAGTCCTAAGGCCCAATATTCATGTGCTAAGGGGAGCAAATCTACTAACTTGAACAACTAGCCCAATTCTCTCTCTTAAGAAGCAATAAAATCTTTTAGATTAAGTGTACTTCGTGGTTGGCGCTGAGTATGGGACCGAATTTTCGGCCCGTTTAGTGGATGATGGGCTTGGCTTGTCGGCTTTATACAGACTAATATGTAATTTGACGAAAAAAATAAAATAGAGACCAATGATACTGTCTACGAAAGGAAAAAAGTTAAATTGTAACTTTGGTCTATCTTTAATTTTTAATTTACGATTTTAGTCTTTATATTTAAAAAATTTGTAAATTTGGTCAAATTATCAATTTTGCATAAGTTTATTTCTTTTATTTTTTATATTTTAATTAATTAAATTACTTCTTGATGGTATTTTAAGTGAATATGTTAAATCTAGGATTCAATTGAATCAAAATAAAAAAAAATATATACACACAAAATTAAGGATTGAATCAAAATTGTAAATTTTTAAAATGTGGAAACTAAAATTGAGAGAAAAAAAATATGGAGACCTAAATCATGAATTAAGAATATAGGGACTAAAATTATAATTTAGTCAAAAGAAAAATATAATTAAATTCCAAGAAAATAAATAGTGAATATGAGAAGTAACTCTTTTAGAGTTACTCTTGGAGTAACTTGTTTCCTTCTCTATGTGTAACTTCTATATTTGTTTAGTGTATAATTTTTTATATTATTAACCAATAAAAAATTATGAAAAGTATAATTTTTATCATACATTTTAATTTGTAATTAGATGATAGTATAAATACTCTTTACACTGTAAATAAATATAAGGTAAATTATCTTTTTGATTTCTTTAAAATTTTTCAAATTCGATTTTTAGTCTTCTAATTTTTTTATCTTATTTTTTATCTCTTTAATTTAGAAATACTCAATTTTTGGTCTTCAAAATGGTTATAATTAACATTTTATGGTGGTTATAAACTGTCAAGAAAATACACTTTGAGAATCAAAAGGAAAATATTTTTAAATTAGAGACAAAGAGAGAATAATTTTTTTGAAAAATTAAAACCAAATTTGAAAAATTTTAAAGAGACATATACATATTTGCCCATAAATATATTATTACTCATTTTTTATAAACAAGAAAAATAACTCAACAAAACTAGAAGTCCTGACCAAATTCTTTTTTTTTTCCCCTAAATATGCAAGTGGAGTGTTTAGCAATAAGATCAACTACTTGATTGACTTCCCTCTACACACACATCATTACATGAATATTATATCTAAGGACGTGTTTTTTCGTTTTTCAAACAATGGGGAATATAGAAATTTCAATAAGAAAATTAGTTATCTCTCTGGTGTAGTTTACATTTGTCGACCGATCATTTTTTAGCAGACGAAAGTTACATCATTTCTAATGGAAAAAATACTAAAAAGCTTGGATGATAAATATCACAATAATTATTTTAGGTTAAATTGATCCGTGCATCTTCGTACTTTCACATAATTTTTAATTATATTTCTGAACATTTTTTTAAACTAAATTCCTAAAAAAAAATTAATTGGATTTTTTGTCTAATTATCGTCATGAAAAATTAACGCAAACACCTAATTAGGGGTACAAACGACAGTGATGACTGATGTTTTTGAAGTTTCTTATAAGCACAACGAAGTCAATTATAATAGTTTTTTTACAAAGGTTTAACCTTCTGCAGAGCTAAATAATTATAAGAGGGTTGTGAAGAAATACTTGGGTTGAATTGACCTGCAGAGGTTGAACAATCATTTTAATAATTTTTAATAGTTATGTTTTTATTCACAAAATTAGAATATGACACTTTATTTAATAAAAATTAATTTCTTTCTGCATAACTAGCAAATATTAATTAATAATTAATTAAATAGTAATAATTTTATCTATTAATCTTTTAATATTATTCTTTTCGTTTTTTTTATCTATCGTTTAAGGTTGTTATATAGAAATCAAGAAATACAATCAATTTTCTTGATTCCAACAAAATAATTGTGGAATTTTTTATTTTACCCATTTTTCTTTCCACTCCATAATAAATGCATGTATATAATAATTAAATATTAGGAGAGAAATAAGTGTATAATTGATAAAAGAGTAATTAACATTTTTTTTATTCCAGTAAAATAATTGTGGAATTTTCTATTTTATCCATTTTCTTTTCCACTCCCCAATAAATGCGTGTATATACTACCTCCATTCCTATTTATAAGACCTAAATTTAAAGTGATGTTTGATCCTTTTTATAAGACTCAATCCATTATGTTTCATGCATTAATTATTTTTAGACTAAAATATCCCTAATTAAATAAGAAAATGTTGTATTAATAAACATTTGAAAGAGAGAGATGAGCATTAATGACAATGGCATTTTTGGAAAAATATATAAATTTAAGACAAATTTATTGCTATCAACTAAATTAACTACTTTCATTAATCTTGGTGAATTAGGTAATTGGGTCTTATAAATAGGAACGGAGGTAATAACAATTAAATATTAGGAAAGAAGCAAGGGTATAATTGATAAAAGAGTAATTAATGTGATATTGAACTTTGCAAATGACAGATAAATAGAAACAATTATTTTTTTAAAAATCTGACACTTAAAAAGACAAAAAAAAGAGTATAATTTAATCTTCCATTTTCAAAAAATTACTTCCAATAAAGAAGTGTGTTAGTTACTTTTTTCGTGAGTGAATGTGAAATCGTCTGGAAGTAGGCAATTAAATTAGGCTTTTTTTTTTGGAATTAATTAAATTAAGCTTTTAATTTTAAGAGTTCAAGGGAAAGGGATAACTCTTGTGACTAATCATATGGAACAGCGTTATCCTTAGTTGGCTTTCGGTGGAAAGTAACGATCTTTCTTCTTCGGGAAAATGATTGTTAGAGAAAAACAAAGCAAAATCAGCCTCTCAAATCTTTTAACGTGAACATGAGATAAAACGAAATAAATTATTCTGATTAAATATTATGTGAAAAATGTGGTGTATTTTATTTTCGTGTGTAGATTGTGTACTTGTTATTTATTTTATTTATTAGGTTTGCTCACGTGTAAACACACATATTAATGGATAAAAAATAAATACAAATATTTAATATTTAAAAATAATTAAGAAAATTAATAAATATCATTTTAGTTAAATTAAAAATTTAGGCCCTACACTTAATATTATTTTTTAATTTAATCTTAAAAATTGTGCAATTTAATCTTTACATGAAACTCTTTTAATTAATCTCCATTATTTGTCGACATTATAATAATATTATAATATTTTGATATATAGGAACTAAATAGAAAAAATGTGCGTTATGTGTAAGAATCAAAATGCAAATTTTTCGTGTATAGACCAAAACGAATTATAAATTTATTTCATGTAGAGACTAAAACATAAAATAAACACTAAATTTAATACTGTCGTAACATCATAATAAAGTATCTAATTTTTTTTAACTTTATAAATTTATTTCATGTAGAGACTAAAACATACAATATAACTTAAATATCATGTTTTTATTATTTATTTTTTAAAATTTAATTTTATAATAAAGTATCTAATTTATTTAACTTTATAATGAAAATACATTATATTGATAGAATTTATTGAAATATTAAGATATGTAGAATATCCATTCCCTTCCATTTGTTATCAACTTTCAGAACTTCTCTTTTGCCTTAACTTGCTATTTAAATCCAGTGGTTGATAATACTCACTTCATTCCTTTTTAAGTATCGTTTAAGGTTGTTAGGTAAAAATCAATAAATAAAACAAGTTTTTCTAGATCTAATAAAATAATTGTGAAATTTTCTATTTTACCTTTCTTCTTTTCCATTTCACAATAGATACATATGTAAATTAATTAAATATTAGAAAATAAATAAGAATATAATAGATAAAAGTGTAATTAATGTGATCATGAACTTTACAAATAATATATAAATAAAAACAAAAAAAAATTTCAAAAATCCATCACTTGAAAAGGAATGAGGGAGTAGTAGTTACAGAGCTCTTTTGTCTTTTCAATACAATGTGCCCTTGCTGTTACCTCAACCTCAACATCGCTTTCCTGTATTTTCTGGTCCCATCTGCGTGTCCAAAATGGCGAACTTTTTCAAGACATATATATCTTCGGTTTTGAAATATTACAGGAACGTTTAAAGACAATGATAATTAAGATGGCGTGTTGTGTTTGCTAACAAAATCTTTATAGATTCATAATGTCATTACCTATATGATAAGGGCAAGGTTGATTTTAAGGTATTTGTCAAGAAATTAATAAATAAAAAATTACTTATTAAGATTTTAATTTAATTGAAATACATTAATAACATTAAAAAAAATACAATATATTCCAACTTTTTTTTTCCAACTATAGATTATAATATAATAAAAAATTATTGATTTTTATAATAATTACTTTGAGAATTTATATACTCTCACTTTAAATGTCAATAAAAAAAAATACCGTACACCAAAAAATTACCATAATTGTGATTTTTAAAATAATTATGATTGGATGATAACGTATAAATTTTTTACACTATTGATATATTTTAATTAAATTATTACTTTAAAAAATGTTTATGGTAATGATTAATTAATTAATGAGTTTAATAGATATATATTATTAATGTAAAAGTTTTTACACTATTAATCAATCATGTTTGATATGACTTTTAAATTATTATTAAAGTTAACAAATTTATTATATATGATTTGTGATTTTTTTAACCATGTTATTTGGTTGAAGTATCCATTGAGCTTTCAAAATTATTACTTATTAATTCTTATACTTACATGTGAAATTGAAAGAGAAAAAGAATAGTAAAAGCAATTGGAAATGTTTTACTTAGGGTAAATTTGAAATGTGGAAAATGAAATATATATATATATATATATATATATATATATATATATATATATATATATATTTCCCCCTCTCTAAACCTCTAATCAAAGATCCAATAAGATAAAATGAAATATCACGTATGCTTAACATGTTATCCAAAAATCAACCCGATCCAATAGTGAATGAATCCGCAGTTGCAACCCAAAAACTTGTTGTCTGGTGTATGTACGAAAATCGCAATGATTTTTCTTCTTTTTCTTCTCTCTCACTATTTGTTGTTGTGTTTTTTAATATAACGAGTCTCTCTTCCAATCCTAATATGACCCATTTTCACTAAGTTAAGTGAGACATAACGGACTTACTGGATCTTTTATCCACATAGCAACGAAACCCAAAACCCAACAAGCTATTTTTGTATGCTAAAGATTAAAGGGTCCGTTTGTTTAAGCTTATTTAAAAAAAACATTTTTTTAATAAAATAAACAATTTTTGCTTTTTGATATGTCTGTCTAATGACTATCAGACTATGTATTATTTGTATAAAAGATTATACTATCAATTAATTATTTTTTTAAAGAATTAAAAAAATATATTTATTTTTAAAATAGTTATTATTAAAATTAAAAAACTTATCATACTCGTCATTTATGATGATTAATGACATTGTAAAAAATAATACATATATTATTCTCTCTCTCTTTTCCTTTATTTCCTTTCACTTTTTTATAAACTAAACATACCCTTAATATTCATAAACACCGTTTTTGACTTATAGTTGATGTGTAAATGGTCCAATATTGGTACCATGAAGTTTAATTGGATTTGTCTTGGCCAACTAACGATCGTGCGCAACTGCACATGAAATGTCATTTCCTTTGGCTCGGACAAAAGAATCTGCTAGCATAGCCAAACCAACTTGAAAAATGAAAATTTCAGCGGCAATAAAGGGGGTAAAGTAAAGATATGAAGTACTAAGTAATATTTGTAGGGAACTGATCGTACCGTTTTTGCAATATTAACTACCCCACATTCCTCTAACCCATGTTACAAATGTTTTCAATTGATTTTGATTGTTTTCCTTTTCTGGAAGGATAAGGAGAATGTCCATGTCATATTTGTTTTGATATTTAAACTAAAAGTAATACGTACGTGGCGTATCAAACTCCAAATCCAAAGTGAAAACGTAAAATGCTTCTAGAATTTTAAGGGATAAATATTTGCTTGGTACTAGACTGTGCAAAATTTCAGTTGCACAGGAGAGGATCATACTAATTAGATCAATGACTGATACTAAAAGTTACACAAATTTGATGGTTAAGATTTGTACACAAATACGATCCTTATACAATATATTAAATATTTTTTAATTTGGTCTTCTAAATTAAACTTGCACTTTTAAATTAATTTTTCAAAAATTTTACCACTAAAATACTTCAAAAAATGATATAAAGACTTTAAAATATAAAAAACTAAGAGATGTAGTACTTTAAAACTTTTGAAATACTGTAATAACACCATAAATTTATCATGCATTTGATATATTTTGTTACAATTTTAAAATAAATTATTCCTATTATAACTATCAAATGTGTCCTTCACGAGTCTTTTTTTTTTTTTTTTTTTTAAATTCCACTTCCACTTTGTTTATGTCCATTAATTACACAAAAGTTGAGTGCGTGTACTCTCTAGCTAAAAGGCATGCAGCATGCAATCTCAATCTAGGAGTTTGTATTTTTTGAGATATAAATATAATAACCGCGAAAGAAAATGACAAGATTAATGAAGTATTTATAATTTTATTTTGTCAAGGTTCATTTAGATTAAAGAGAGAACGAAAAATAAAAAGATCCAATTGAGTAAAATGAATTTCAGACAGTTTCATTTCATTTATTTATATTTCAAATTTAAAGAATTGAATATAGTAATTTTATTTTAACCGAGTGGATTTAGATCAGTTGGTTGAGTATGGTACGTAAGTTATTATAAACCCCCGTACAAAGTAATTTTATTTCATTTCTTTCTTTTTCTACTATTTTTTTTGTCCTAGCTCAGAGACCATGGGGTATCCCCTAACCCACTGGTCAGAGACTAATCTGTTCACGGTATGTGGCTGCCACTGGTCCAAAGAAAATTTTTCACACGAAGAGAATCAAACACGACTTCTCCCGCTAAATAGATTGTTCTCCCACATGTGTGAGACTTTACACCATTACGCCAACCTTATGGATTCTCTTCTACTAATTTAAATTTATGTTTAATTTTTTTTATTATCATTATAAAAAAAATTATACTGTCAATTAATTAATAATAATTTTAAATATAACTTTTTAAATTATTATAATTTTTTATAATTATTTTTTATAAAAATCAATAAACTTATCATATATAATAATTTACAATTGGATCACAATATTGACAATATCAACAAATTTTAATTAAATTTAAGAAAAATTAAAATTTTGCAATTAAGTTGACATTTTGTATCACAGTCTAATTAAATATTCTTTCCATTCATTTTTAGTTGTTAGATTTTTTTTAAAAAAGAATTATTATATTTCTCGATTTATACATAAAAGCCTTAAAAGACATAAAAAGGAATAGATGGTATAGTAAGTAATATTCTTTCTACCCTTAGTTATAAGACGTTTAGAACCAATTCATAGGTATTAAGAATGTTTGTTAATTTAGTTAATAATATTAAATTTGTTAGTAATTATAATTTTTTTTAAATTACTCTTAAAATTATTGAGACTAATTATATTACTTTTTCAACTTAATTACTTCTCACCTAGATAATTCATGTATGGAGAGAAATTAATAATAGTGGAGTTTTAATTTTTAAAACTAAACTCTTCAATACTTCAATCCTCATAAGAAAAAGAATGAGACAATTTATAATAGTATTTATTATGTATAGACTAAAATGATTAAGGGTATTTTGGTAAAAAAATAATTAATGTAAGAAAAAGTTTTAAAAAAACTATAAAAAAGAATAAGAAAATTTTAAAATCATTTTTTTTATCAATCAGAAAATTAACAACAAGAAAAGGAGCTAATCCCTGACAAAATTTAAAATAATTTCTTATATGGAATGAGTGATGAGTATTGCAAAAGATCGAGAAGAGCAACAAAACATGTGCGAAATGCGTGCAAACGGTCGAGAGGATACGAATGAGTGATGAGTACTGCAAATTTGCTATGGTTTTCATACTTCGCATCTTGAAAGAAGCAAAGATTGCAATAAATGTTTGAAATTACTACTACTCCAATCACGCTCATCCGTTGCCAAATCACAAATGCTCCCTTCCCCACTTTTTCGCTCAAGCAATCTGAAATCTTTGAATTAATTCCAAGTTTCCAAATCTCACAATTTCACTCTCATTCTCATCCTAATCTCTCTCTCCTCCCTCTTTCTGCTTCAATTACTTTTGGCTTAATTATTAAAATGGTCTCTTAATTATTTACGAATATTCGATTAGGTCCCTCAATTTTTAAAAAGTTCAATCAGATTTTTTAAATTTTAAAAACGCCTCAATTAAGTCATTTTCGTCCAATTCAATCTGACGCCGTTACTAATGTAAATCTGAATATTCAATTTGACCGTCTATTTATTTATTTTGTTCAATTTGATCCTCCATTTATTTATTTAGTTCAATTTGATCCCTCAATTATTAAAAAATTTAATTTGGTTTGTCTATTATTAAAAAGTTCAATTTTTGTTTCTCATTTTTCAAAATCGTCCCAATTTTATCCTTTCTATCCCTTTGAAATTAATGTTGTTATTATTGCAAATATTGGTGATTCAAATTTGTGAATACCGATAGTTTTGAACTGCCACTATTTAAATTTTAAATTATTAAATTTTAACTATTTATAATATTAAATTGTTATATAAGTAAATATTATTATGAATTTTAAATTATTTTTTATCATTGTGACGGTTGAAAACCGTCATTATATTTAAATTACATTTTTATTATTTTATATTTTTTATCATTGTTGTGGTTTATAACCACCACTATATTTAATTAAATTTGAACAATTTATAAAATATAAAACAATTTTTTTATTTTATAATTTTATAAATTGTTCAAATTTAATAATTTAAATTTTAAATAGTGACCGTTCAAAACTATTGATATTTCCAAAGCTGAATCACTAGTATTTATAACAATAACGACCTTAAATTCAAGTGGATAAAATGAGTAAGATTGGGATAATAATTGATGGACCAAATTGAACCAAATAAATAAATAAAGGACAAAATTGAACCAAATAAATAAATAGATAACTAACTTGAACATTCGGATTTGCATTACTAACAACGTCAAATTCAATTGGACGGAAATGATCTGATTGATGTGTTTTTATAAATTAGAGTACCTAATTGAACTTTTTAAAAATTGAAGGACCTAATTGAACATCCATAAATAATTAAATGACCATTTTAATAATTAAGCCATTACTTTTTGGCTTACTTTTTTCAACTCAATCTTCTATTTCTCTCTTACGTAACCAGATGTCCATATTCATACATCCTTTGTTAAGAGTTCATAATTCTGACATTTTTTAAGCAACTGTGTTTAACATTATAGTTTTACGCGTCTGAATGATGTCATGAAAATGTGTTTATAAAAGACTCATTTAAAAAATGGATGATGGTGATTTTACATGAAAATACAATCATTGCATGTAAACAATTTTACAAATGAATTTTCAAGTGAAATAAAATCATGAAATTGGACATCTCCATTGAATTAATTTAATGGATATCTAGTATTCTAGTGATTAAAAGAATTCTATATTAGTTCCAACAAGAAGTCCATCGTGACGTTTCTGCCTCTCTGGTATAGTTTCTTTTTTCTGGTTTTTGTTTCTTGGCCATTTACTTTTGCATTTATCTGTTTAAAAAATACAACCATTGCATTGAGGTTTATGTATGAATTTCGTCATACCAATATATTAGCAAATGGAGAGTGAATGGATAAGGTAATTGAGATTATCTTGTTTTGCACGTCACGTCCTTCCACGTTAGATTTCTTTGTAATTGTATTTAGCCACTACGCAATTTTTTAAATCATTAATAAAAAAAACTATAACTCTCTCTTAGTAGTATCTCTTTTTAAACTGACAGTATTTTCTATTAACATTGCATACTTTATTAACTAAACAATATTAAAGATTGAATAATAATAACAGATTATGCCCCTGATCAACAACACTTAATAATTGGTAATTAATCACAAAATTCATGACATGAGTAATAATTCAATTGCATAAATACAATTCATAAACTGTGACTTGAATTTTGATATGACAATTTTTTTTACTAAATTTATAAACTTCTTTATTTATTTATTTTACTGATTGCGCTAATGCACGTGGCAGTAGGAGCATAACATTTGTTCATAGAGAATTAGGAATAGTATTTTAGAGTTTAATTATTATGTTTTACACTGTCAATCAATAATAAATTATAATATTTATAATTTTAAGATAATTACTGTATAAGTCAATAAATTTACCATAATTCTAGACTAAAAAATGCTTATAAAGATACTTATACTCATCTCACCCTAAAAAGACAAAAAAAAAACGAGAACTTGATCCTGCGATCTATCAAATATAAAACAATGTCTTATTTCACTCTATTGACCCCACCACTTTAATCTTTCTTTCAATGAATATAGCTAAGATATTTAATCATTGAGCGTGTAGATTAATTGGTGTGAGATTGTTTCAACTTAACCAGAGGTATCGAGTTTGAGTTCTGGGTATGCAGTTGCGTTAAATATTCAGAAGGGGAGTTTTGTCACCTATAATGATCCTACCCAACTTGAACAAAATTATCTCCAGTGAAAAATACATGTAGTTTAGGGAAAAAAAATAGCTAAGATATTTTAGATGTTTTTAAAAACTAATTGATGATAAAACTTTTCAAAGATACTATGATGACATGTGTAAACTTGAAAGACTAACTTGAGATTTTATCGATTAAATTTAAATTGAAATACTTTTGAAATAATTATACATATTTTTTTTATATAGTTTTAAATATTCAGATTCTACATGAAATAATTACACACAAATCGTTTATAATTTTACACATTTTCTTTTAATTTATATTTTAAAATTCATTTAAATTTACGATGCTTGTGAAGTGCATGGATATTTTATAATTTAATTTTAAAATTCACTTTCAAAAAAATATATTTAAAATTATAATAATATATGTCTAATTAATTTTAAAATATGTAATTTAAAAATCATCATGACATTTTTAAGGAAATATTAATTAAAATTGAACTATTCTAAAACAAATATTTTTAATACATAGAAATAAATAACACGAGCACAACATACAGAGATTTGTAAAAGAATTTGTTCGGATGGAGGATTTTGTTTTAGGAGGAGAGAAGAGGGTTTGAGACTCTTTGGTAAATGAAAGGCGTACTTTTCAAAATACAGTCAAACATCAAATACATGTATTTTTCTCTATGAATTTGACTCTTGCAGAGGTAGGACAAAAGGTGCTTTAATTTAAATGAAAAGAATATATTATTATTAATTAAAAATAATAGTTAAGATTATGATTGTGATAATATATTATTATTATTATTTTTGACAAAATATATTATTATTATTATTAGAACTTAGCATTCTCTTAATCTTCAATCAACATATATAATATTTTTTTTTCAAAAATTTATTTCTCATTTGAGGAAAAAAGTAAATATTATTATAATTATGAGATTAAAACCAAAGACACGACACCCTGGACGTAGAGTTGGGCGCAGGGATGTATTATTATGGATTTATGGGGTTATTTTTTTTTAGGAGAAGGACAATTCGACAAAGTTGCAGAGAATAATGTTAAAAGTTGTTTAGTCAAAAAAAAAAAAAAGTTAAAAGTTGTTTTTGTACATTATCTGCTACGAGGCTCGTCTCCTCGCTATCTGATCACTGATGAATTTTGGTTTCCCTACACATGATGCATAATGCATCCTTATCCACTCCTCAGTTGAATTATCCATTTCTTCTACACTTTTTGGCAGTCACAGTAATTCACAGGAAAAAAGCAATACATAATGGAATGTTTTGTCATAAACACTAACCCTTTTTTAAAAAAGAAAAAGAAAAGGGTTATGCATTAAATCATTGATAGTATATTATTATAAAGTAATTTTATATTGTTATTCAATCATAAATGACTATATATGATAAATTTGTTGATTTTTATAATAATTATTTTTATAATCATATAATAATAATTTTTAATTAATTAATAGTGTAAAAATTTTACATTAACAGTACATTTTTTTTTTAGTCATATGCACTAACTCTTGTACTAAGAACAAGATGCTACTATAAACATTTCAAATGATACAAAATTAATGATGAATTTGTCTTTCAAAGACTAAAATGGGATCTTTAAGCTAAATACTACCAGAGTTCGAATCTTAGATATACAGCTGTAAATACTCAGAGGGAGAGTTTGTTAATCATAGTAGTCCTACAATACTTAAACGGGATTGTCTCTAGTGAAATATATACATGTGGTCCAAATAAAAAAACTAAATATAAACTTACATTTATCTATATAAGTTTCGTGTTTCAAAATTTACAATTCATAGGAGGAAAATCTCCTTATTATTGCACTTAATATTTTTAAACTATTTTTTTTATCAATATTATCTGTATATGAAGAAATCCTGGTTTTAAAGATAATTTACTTTCTTACTACTTATGTTTATAGTAAATCATATTAACAATTTTTCTTAATGTAAAATTTAAAAGTGTTTTTAAGTTATTTTTCTATTTTCTATTTTAAATTAAAATTTCAACTCTGTAAAACTAATATAGCAGTATATCATTAATTATTTGATTTATTTCTATAACTGAGAGAAAATGTCAATTAATTATATCTTCATTTTTTTTAACATTGAGAATTGAGATAATAAATCTAAGAATCCTGTGGATTTTAAATTCGATTTTTTTTGCAGTTGAGGAACAACGTAGTCCTGCAGTAAGTAAATTAAAACATGTCTTCATTCTAAAGTTTTAAATTGCAATAATAGTTGCAGTTTTGTCATGTTTTTTAAATTATAAAAAAGAATGTAAATAATTGCAATGCGGCCACACTCGAAAACCTTGACGTTATGACTACGTTGCAATTGTAGTTTACTTTTAAAACCCTGAATTGCTAACAACAGATGGGAGGAATATGAATCCCAATGAATAGATGAAGATCAGATAATAGACCTGTTACTGATTGCTGGAATTGTATCGTTCTCCAACTGCATGCTGCAATAAATCCAACTTAGTCTGTTTCAGCTCATACTCATAGTAATGCGTATTATATATATTTGCATAATACACTCAACCACGACACCACAACAACGCTTGCACAATGCACTACAATAGGACGGGGACAGACCACTTTTTGACTCACTCCCAAGTGGTGTAAAACCTCAGTACTTAATTAACTACAAGCCTGCAATCAAAACAACACTAATAATGTTAATAATTCTAATCCACTAGACCCGCCTAACAGTGGAGTGTGAATAATTTGGGTAAGATTTGTTTGGCTTAATTTACACCCAATTTTTTACTCTTTTTTGTAAATTTTATCTCAATAAATTAATTTCATGTATTTTATTCTTAACTTTTCAAAAATTTACAAATTTTACTTTCTGTCTGTTGAGCTGACTTGATATGTTGACACAACTTTATTTTTTATCCCAAATCTTTTACCTTTTTTTATTATAATTTTTTTTTATTTTTTGATGAATTTTATCCTTAATTTTTTTATTTTTTTGACAAATTTTATCTTAACTTTTATGCTTATGATAACATGCCGCATAAAACTTGGAAGATTTGAAAAAATTAAAGATAAAATATACCAAATTAATCTATCTGAAGTAAAACATGCACAACCAATTTATAGTCAACATTACACTTTCTATATAGTTAAAAAAAAAAACACAATTGTGTGGCCAAACTAAAATTTTTTAAAACCTCTTCGTATATAAATTCAACAAAATTTTAGACATCTAATCGATTGATTCATTGAACCACCTTTTTTTCTTTTGAGATTTTTTTATTTTAGCAAAAGCAAATAAAAACAAAAAAAAACCTAAATTATAAATAAATTGAAAATAAAAAATATATCCAGAATGAAAGAATTATGAATGGATGATAATTTTCTTTGATTTTTAAAATATAATATTAAGTCCTTTCATATTATGTATTTTCATAGCATAAAAGAAAACAAATAAATAAATTTACACAGATAATATTAGGGAAATTATATTTTTACTTTAGTAGTATTTGTATAATTTTATATATCATAAAAAAAATTAATGTAATAAAAAAATATTATATTTATATCATAATTTTTTTATATGTTTTTTTTTTAATTTTATAACGTGACGTTTTAATTAATGTTAGTAATAAATAACATGGAAAATTGAAAATATCTGAATGTACAGAGGCCATTATCCGTGTGCGCCAACCTGTTGGAACGTGACTCGTGAGTGAGTACTGGATTATGATGACTTATCTAACTACTTCTACCTCTATAAATGCTTCAAGCGCCACTTCATTTTTTTCACACACACTAATAGTAATGGATAATAATATATCCAACTTGATCGAGTTCAACGAGTGGATACCCGGGTTACCGAGCGAACTCGGACTCGAGTGCCTAACTCGTTTGCCCCACTCAGCGCACCGAGTCGCCGTCCGAGTCTGCAGCCAGTGGCACTGCCTCCTCCAGAGCGACGAGTTTTACTTCCACAGGAAGAAAACCGGCCACACCCGAAAAGTCACGTGCCTAGTTCAGGCGCGTGAAGAACAAGCGCTTCAGGAGAAGCCCACCGGGTCAGTGCCACCGTGTTACGAGATTACCGTTTTCGACCCGGAGAGCATGGAGTGGGACCAGGTCGACCCGGTTCCGGATTACCCGCTCGGGTTGCCGTTGTTCTGCCAGGTGGCGAGCTGCGACGGGAAGCTCGTGCTGATGGGAGGGTGGGACCCGGCGAGTTACGAGCCCCTGACGGCGGTGTTCGTTTACGACTTTCGCACGAGCGAGTGGCGGCGGGGGAGGGACATGCCGGAGAAGCGGTCCTTTTTCGCCATCGGGTCGGGGATGGGCCGGGTATATGTCGCGGGTGGGCATGACGAGAACAAGAACGCGTTGAGTACGGCGTGGGCTTATGACCCGAGGAGTGATGAGTGGGCCGGGCTGGGCCGGATGGGCCGGGAGAGGGACGAGTGCGAGGGGGTGGTGATTGGGGACGAGTTTTGGGTTGTGAGTGGTTATTCTACGGAGAGGCAAGGGATGTTTGACGGGTCGGTGGAGGTGTTGGATCTCGGGTCGGGTCAGTGGAGGGAGGTTAACGGGTTCTGGGAAGAGGGTCGGTGCCCTAGGTCTTGTGTTGGGGTTGGGAAAGATGGGAGATTGGTGAATTGGAGAGGTTTGGATCCGGGGCTGAGAGTTGGGGTTTGTGGGGTTAGGGTTGGGTCCAGGGTTGTATTGAGTGGATCCGATTACGAAGGGGCACCGCATGGGTTCTATTTGGTGGACATGGAGGAAGGGCAGAACCGTAAATTGAGAAGGATAAGTGTGCCTGAGGGTTTTTCTGGGTTTGTCCAATCGGGGTGTTGTGTTGAAATATAGTGCAAGATAAGACTCGCCACTTGTAAAGATGCTACTACTAGTTACTACCCTTCCGGAATTGGAAAAGCCAAGTTTGTTGTTAGTTTTGTTTTCTTTTGCTTAAAATGGAAGGGGGAACAGAAACCAACCATGATTTGTCTTTTTGAATTTACCATACAAATGTTACATGTATAATAGTAATTGTATATTGATTTGCTACCAAAGTAGTGTTGAAAATTAGAACATTGAGATTGATTCGGCGTAAATATGAGAAAGGGATAATCCATAATTAGGGTCCACTATTATTGGACCACTGTATATATATATATAGTCTTATAAATGGACCACTTAATAATGACCGCTTGATGGGGATCAAATCAAATGCGATGAGTGTAAAAGATTGCTTCCGTAGTGAGTATGGTACAAGGGATATTTTAAAAATTGAAAGAAATTAGTGTGATTTTCAGAACCTCGAACTTCAGCTCATCCGTCACTTTCTTTCTTGCTTGCTGCTCTGTATTTAATCTTCCAAACCCTTGGTGAAGTCAATCAGTCTGCTGATGCCAATGCCATGGCTAAATTTGGATTGTCTTCCCTTTGTCCTCTTTGTGCCTTTTGATTTATTTTTTTCCTTTTGTTTGCTAGCAGATGCTAGCTCGGCTTCTTTCTCTAGAGCTTTTTGAGTTTAGTTTAATAGGAGTATATATGATGACCTGTGATGTGGATCCCATTAGCTGGAAGAAAACGCTATGAGCATCTAAGATGTTAGATGTTTAAGATGCTATATATAGTGGATGCCAAACATTTGATTTACATAACTAGGTGGTCTAAAGAAATGACCTTGATTTGTGGCCCAAGTTAAAAACAAGAATCACCCCTGGGGAGCTATTCAAGATTGAAGCAGGTGAATGTGTAACTGTTTATATCCTTGTTTGGAATAATAAAACTTTTGTTCTAGGCCAGAAGAAAGACGGCTTGATGGCAATCCAACTTAGGAAACTGCTGTTTGTTTTGGAAATGCAAAGACGAATGCGAGATCCTTTGTAAAATCAAAGATGAAAAATGCTTTAATGCAGATTCAGGAGCTTCAAGTTCTTAATGCATCACTCACATAGGCCAACACATTGTAACATTGAGATCTTGATTCTGTTAAAATGTTGATTAGATCTCAATTTTATCCCTTTTAAATAGTGATAATAATGTATGAACTCATTATATCATTAAAATTATTTAAATCTCTTATCATTAATTCAAATATAGTAACTTTGACTTAGTCTGCACTAAGAAAATCTCCTCCTTATATTATTGAACACAATGAGCTCTCTAAATGCAAACATCATCATTTGATCAGAACTGCACATTTCCTTTTTAACCATAGTTCTGTTCCTCTCACTTTTTGTTATATGCTTTCTAAATTATAGAGTATTTAATTAATCACATGCCCACACTTTATTTATATGTATTATTGATAGAAATGAGAATTATAAATATAAATTATTAAATTGCATTTGAATGGTCAAGATTAATATATTAATGTGCTTGATTTTTTTAAATGATCATGTAACTAATTATTTTTTAATTTTAATTATCTGTATATAGTTGTATGATCAAGATTTATAGTTTTCATCACTTGCAATAATCAAAAGTTTTTACTTGACTCATCCTTTATATATATATATATATATATATATATATATATATATATATATTAAAGTATATTATGTGATAGACAAGAGTACGAGAGAAGTAAAATCTCAAACATGTAGTTAATACATATAGTTAAGATTATAACTAATTAAAATAATATTGATAATTTATATGTAATTGTATGCTTGAATAGTCAATATTAACTTTCCTTACCTCTCATATTTTCACTAAATATGTCCTATATTAAAGTTGTCAACCCAGGACAATGCTACCCATTCGAGTTGGCTTTTAACGAATTACTATATCTTTTGGATTAAGTCATGCAAGTCATTTTAATCATATGGTAGTAATCTTTTACTCTAGCCTAGCCTTTTACGACTTGCGGGCCAAACAAGTTGGCCCATAAGCCCATTTTTTTTACAAATATTTTCTTATTTTTAACAAAATAAATGATATAAAATTAATTTTTTCATATAATATTTATGTAAAATAATCACTTTCCTAACACATTATACTATTTTAACGACTAATAATAACATTGTCACACTTTTAAATAGGTATTACATTCATAAGTCACAATTTGATAAAATTATTAAAAAAATAAACTTAATATAATAAAAAGAAATTTAAAAGCAGGTTTAAAAAGTGCGTTTTTTTTTTAATTCCCCATTCTATGAAAAACTCAAGCACATTTCCTAATAGCTAAAAAAATGAGAAACTGAAAAGCTTGTATAATACCCATTGATTCAATTAAAAGAGAAACACACCAACAAAGATATAGTTGTATTGTGGTGTACATATTTTTTTTTTTCAAATTTTGGAACATCCCGCATTGGGTTCAAGAATTTTCAGAGTGTATTAGGTTTAGTCAAAATGATCTTGGGCCTATTTTTTTTTTAACTAGTACTCTCTTGGTTTTAGATCGAGTTGTATGTTAATTATGTTTTCTTATTCAAATTTTTAAGCTTCGTTCGTTTCTTTGACTTGAGGTTAGAAGGTTGTGTTGTCTCATTGATTTTAGGTTGAGCTATATACATGTTAGATATACGTCCTAAATTGACTTATTACCAAATATTAAACCCATTTTCTAATGTCTTTTGGAACCTAGGCCCATGAGTGAGTACGATAGTCATTGTTTAAAGATTTCATAGTTAATAAGATAAGTTCGACAACAACAGTAGATCTCCTTAAATTTGAACACACACAATGTTCTCGAATGATAGCATGATAAAAATAATATATTGAAAGATAAAATGTTTTTTTGATAAATTTTCTATTCTAGATTTTTTCTTTCTTTCACCTAAAGCAAGTAAGTGTGTTTAAATGCAAAAGCTAAATAAAATTATCAATTTATATTTGTTTCAATTGTATTTTAGAGGAAAACATATTATTTTCTCATAATCTTATTTTTTGAGGTAATTTTGAGATGTCCCTTGACCAAGAATTAAAGATTAATCCTTTAAGATATTGAGATGATGAGATCCATATAAGCAACTGACCTCTTCCAACACATGCTCTTCCATTTTCACATAAAATAATTTTAATTTTTGTAATTTATAGTTTATTTTACATAAAATAATCTTTATTTGTATCTTAATTTATTAGCTTATTTAAAGATAAGTCGAATCTATATATATATTTTTTAATATGAATTAAGTGTTTAAGTAAATTAACATACTTAGTTAAACTTTTAAGAAATGAAGTCAGATCTAAAAATAAAAAATTTATGATAAATAACAAATAAGGCTTAGGCCTTAATTTTTTTTTATAAATAAATCATATTTATTTAAGCAAAGTTTTTTTTAAGTCAGTCTATTTCCACATCTAATAACATGTAAAATTTAAAAATTAATTTTAACTAATATTGTTTAAAAGAAATATTTAAAAAAAATCAATGTAAAAAAAATCACCTAATTTAACTTAACAACACTTCTATTCAAGAATATAACCATAAACCATTCAATTCAAATTCATATTATAAAGATGAACAAGGGTGAATTGATTTAGAGAATTTTTCATTGTAAAAAAATAATAACTCAAATTTAATTCATCACATTCACATATCAAAATAAATATTAAATGTTTTTTTTTTTCCATGAAAAGAAATAAAAATAAGAATTAAAAGTTGTGTGCAGGGAACAAAATTGGTGCACCAATTAAGCCAGGAGCATTTGACATTAAACAGCATATGAATGAGAGGCGTGTTTGGGTTTGCGAAAGAACGAACGAGTGAGCGCTGTATAGAACCCGAGATTTGATTAGGGAAATTAAAACAGAACCCTCCGAAAACCCAAAACCCTGTTTGGCGTTGTGGCCATGGATTTCCAAGTCGTTGTTCTCGGCGGTGGCGTCTCCAAGAAGCTCCTCCCTCTCGTTTCGCAGGTTCCGAACGGGAAATGCTTCAAACCAAACAAATTTCGATGTTGTTATATTATTTTTAAAAGCGCTTATTTCTGTTTTCAGGAGCTTCCAAACGCGTTACTTCCGGTGGCTAATCGCCCCGTTCTCTCCTACGTTCTCGAGTACTTGGAGCTTAGCAACCTCAAAGATCTCATTGTGGTAATTTCATTTCGTGCAATCTTAGATGTTATTAGAGAGGGTAAATGGTGAATTAGTAATGAATTTTTTAACTATAGGTGGTTGAAGGCGAAGAAGCGGCTCTTCATGTTGGGGCTTGGATTTCGGGGGCTTATGCTGATCGCCTCCACGTTGAGGTAATTACTTTTTCGATATTAGAATTAGAATTTACCAAACATGTTTCATTGCCTCTATATATGTCTCAGTAGTGAGTCTAGTG
The DNA here is from genome assembly GCA_026413185.1 of Pueraria montana var. lobata. Lineage (NCBI taxonomy): Eukaryota > Viridiplantae > Streptophyta > Magnoliopsida > Fabales > Fabaceae > Pueraria > Pueraria montana. The sequence continues at coordinate 18,886,756 of CM048648.1, read as the reverse complement.
ACCACAACCACAAGCATAAGAATATGTAGGTTTTATTTGGATACAATCAAGTACTTATAGGAGAAAAAAAAAATAGAATGACTTAGCCTGTGTGGATAAACTTTTCAATAAGCACTTAGAGAAAAATAAGAAGGTAAAGTGAATTAAGTTTCTCCCGTGTAAGTTAAAATTAGCTTATACATAAATTAAAATAAGCTTTCTAAGTTTTAAAGAAGCAAAATGGGAGAGCTTCTATAAATTAGTTTATGCATAAACTTATTTTAACTCATGCAAACATGGTCTTAAACTTCTTCCATGAGTTAAAATCAACTTATTCACTTCAACTTTTATAGAAGCTCTCGCATCTAACTTATCCAAAAGTTGAGATGCTTAAGCTGATTTTAACTTGTGGAAGAAGTTTGATTCATTTTGCTTTTTATTTTCTTCTAAAGTTGATTTAAAGGGTCTTATTTAGTTTGTACTTAAAGTTACTGATACTGTGTCCAAATGTGATGATTTGTGTTTAAAAATATTCCAGGTTGCTGCAGTTCCTGAGGATGTGGGGACAGCGGGTGCAATTCGGGCCATTTCGCATCACCTAACTGCTAAAGACATTTTGGTGGAATATCCCCCCCTCCCTTGCCCCTGAACTCTGTGATTTAATTAATGTTGTTCTTTATGGTTGTATTGATTTTCTGCAGGTTGTCAGTGGTGATCTTGTTACCGATGTGCCACTTGGTGCTGTTGCAGCTACTCATAGACGGCATGATGCAGTTGTCACTGCTATGATTTGCTCTGCTCCTGTAAGTGGACCTTCGGAGTCAGTATCCTCTGGCGGGAAAGACAAAACCAAGAAACCTGGCCGCTATGATTTGATAGGGCTGGATCCCACAAAACAGTTTTTAGTTCACATAGCAACTGGTTAGTTATCAAGCTTCCCCTTGTATATGGCATTTTGTTGTTGTATGTGTGCTCATGTGGAATCTTGCAACTCTTTTCAGGAGCAGAAGTTGAAAAAGATCTTCGAATTCAGAAGAGCATGCTCCCTGCAGTTGGCCAGGTACTTTTTCTTTCTTGTCTCTGGACCTTCGTAGTTTGTTCCTCCTGCTTTTAATTTCTCTAATGTTACGAGTTTATCACTCTTCTAGTGTGAGATTTAAGTGGACATTCTATACCAAGTTTACTATTGGAGTTGTTTTCTGTTTGTGACTTGTGTAGAGATGGAAATTGGTTATTGTGCTTTCAGAGTAAGAAAAATGTTCAATCTGACAATCTTGTAGAAATAGCATTTTCTGTGAAAATATGAATCGGTCATCTGAGTAATAGAAAATTAAATGCAAGACTTTTGCAATTTCTTATTTCTCTTTGTTTCTCTTTATTGTTATCTGTCCTTCATGTAGATAGAAATAAGAGCTGATCTAATGGATGCCCACTTGTATGCATTCAAAAGGTACATTCATTTACTTTTTAACTTTCCCCTTTATCCGTAGTCTTGAATTACTCATGTTTGTATCCTGAAACAAACTTTTCTTGCAGATCAGTTCTACAAGAAGTTCTAGATCAGAAGAGTGCATTTCATAGCTTAAAGCATGATGTATTGCCATATCTAGTCCGGAGCCAACTGGTTAGTTGTTAAAGGTTTTTGCAGAGATAGGCTAGGGAATGTTGTACTTTTAAGGATTCTAACCTTGTTCAAATTTTCTAAATGAGAGTTAGAAATCAGAAGTATTATTAAATGGTATGCCACAAGCAGAAGAAAATGGAACTGAAAAGGTTATTTCTCAAAGCAATCAACAAATGCTATCTCAAATACTCACTAATGCGTCTGAACCAACCTTTCATCTACGACATGCACTGGGTCCTTATGGTTCTACTTCCGATCGAAGAACCCACAAATGCTGTGTGTATATTGCTGGAAGCAGCAAGTACTGTGCTCGCTTAAATTCTATACAAGCATACAGTGACATAAACCGAGATGTGAGTTTGTTATTGTTATGTCCTTTATCAGGCGCTATTGCGTTGCATTTTTTATTTGGGTATAATTCTGGTTGCTTGGGTGTTAGTCATTTTTTACCATGACAGGTGATAGGAGAGGCTAGTCATTTATCAGGGTATTCCTTCTCTGCTCAAAACAACATTATCCATCCTTCTGCAGAGCTTGGGGCAAAAACAACTGTGAGTTAGTTACCTAAGTTGTGTGGTCTGGAGCATTATTTTTGTTCTTCCCATTTTTAAGTTCATATAAATAGTTGTGATTTGTTTTAGGTTGGACCACATTGTATGCTGGGGGAAGGTTCACAGATGGGTGACAAATGCAGTGTGAAACGGTCTGTCATTGGCCGTCATTGTCGGATAGGTGCCAATGTTAAGGTGGGATGATATATTATTCGTGCAAGTTAACAGGAAGTTACTTTTTGGTCTTTTGATTTATCTGTGACACTATGATCTCCAACCCTCAATTGATTGGTCAGCAACACTGACTGGCATCTTAGTAATGAGTTGTATTCAATAATGTTAATACTAGGTTTTCTTTTGACTTGCTTTTATGCATGCAGGTTGTTAATTCAGTAGTTATGAATCATGTTACTATTGGAGACTCTTGTTCAATCCAAGGTTCTGTTATCTGCAGCAATGTACAGCTCCAAGAACGTGCTGTACTAAAAGATTGCCAAGTAATTTATTTCACCTTTTTCTGGCCATTTTTCATGATTGCAATTTGTATTGGAACATGACATTGCCTGTCTTGGCAGGTTGGAGCAGGTTTTGTGGTCACTGCTGGTAGTGAGTGCAAGGGGGAGGTCTTGGCTAAGAAATGAAACTGGAATTTGAAAATCCAGGCTGGGGAAATACATAGCAAAATGACTTCCATTCTGCTTGATCATTGCTTGGAGCAAATTTTGTGCTTTTTGCTTTCAGCAGTTACAATTTGGTGATCTTGGCAGGAGGAGCAAAGAAATTCTAATACTTCCAATTTGTATGTATGTCCTTTGCAGTTTCTTTCTCTTGCAATTTGTTTGAAAATGGCTGCAATCGGTGTTGAATATTCATTTGTGTAAATGACTACTAATTGCTTCCTCTTCATCACAATTTTCTGCCATTTAAATGCATGTTACAAGGGTCTTGTGGTTGGTATCTTACTGCTGCACTAAAGCGGTATAATCCAGCACCATCAGTTTTGTATTCGAGCAAATGTAGCACTATTGACGTATCTCGTTTGGGCGTTTTGTATTTTTATTTTTGTTTGAGATCTAGTGATAATAATGTTGATGAAAATCTACTTGAATTTGATGCTTGCTTTGTAGTAATTCGTTTAAGCTCACTTTTTTTTTCCTCCCTATTTTTGCGAGAGGGAGGGGTGGTTCTCAAAGTTTGGTAGCGTCAACCAGCAGATCATATGAGGGGATTGGGATGAGAGGTGTGCGAGTGTTTGCAATTACTAAATGGTCTCTAGAGAATTGCGAGTCTCATTGAAGCCATTTACACACTTTTTTATTGGTGAAAGTCACCATATTCATTTTGGTTTTGGCAATATATGTTGATTTTCTTCAAGAGTACCCTTAATAATTATCTGTTTTAGATTGCTTTCACTGCAAACTGGCGTTTAGCAAAAGGGACAAACTGTGTGGATAAGTTATGAGAAATAGATTATTTTAATAATTGATTATTATAATAATTAATTTCATGAAATGAGTTTTTATGTTTGAATATATTTGCTAAAAAGTGATTTTTAGATTAAAAAAACTTATTCTATAGTGAAATTATATAAAAAAGATAAATTTATTTGTATGAGTATTTAAAACATTCAATTGTTGGAGATAAATTAAAAATAAAAATAAAGTAGAAAATAATATAATAACTTTTAATCAAGTTTTAATTTTTTTGTTTATGATGAAAAATTATTTTTTAAAAATAATTAAAAATTATAATGTAAATTTCTTATGAAATGTTAATCACATATAATTAGTACTTCTGTACTTGAACAGTTTTTCCCCAAGCAAAAGGTATTTTTTCCCTTGAAAAGAAATAAGCATTGCCAAATACACTTTTTTCTCTTTACTTTAATTGTGCATGTAGAAGTGATAGTCTTTATTGCTTTTGGCAAGGAGGTTGGAGGGGCCGATGCTTTATAGGCTTCATGAATGTAAATGCTTAATAAAATTTTAAAAATTCATTACACTTTTAGGATGTGAGAAATTTTATACATAAGACACGTTCTTTGTTACTTGTTTCATCATAAATAGAAATTAATAGCCAATGTTTATTTGGGGAACACAGTTAAATTAATTTATGAAAGATATAGCATTGATCATTATTCTTTGAATGATGAAAAATACGCTTGAAGTCCTTGAATTTTTTTTTATCAAATTAATCCCTATGTGTATAATTTGTAGAATTATTTTTGACGAATGTTTGATTGAGGTAAAATATTTTTAGAAAAGATAACTTTTTTATTGCAGCAATTGCACTTATTAAGTAATAAGAAGAATTTCATCTACAAGGAATTGTGCCAAACATCAATCAGAGTAAATTACACTAATATCCTATATTTTTTTTTAACTATAACCTTTCTAGGAGATGTTAATATAATATATAAGAGAGTGTCAGTGTAATGATTTTAAACATTAAAGGGATGTCAGTATAATATTTTCAAATATAAATAGGGATTAGTGTTGAAATAAAAAAAGAATATTTTATGTTTAATTTGAAAAAAAAGTTAGGGATACAAGTGTAATTTGACTTTGTCAATTAGTATCAATTCAAATTTAGGGAGGGACCATGCACCGATTCCAAACAAAGTACGAAAATCTAACATGACCTCTGTGGCACCTTTCCGTAGCTTTGTTGACGTTCTTGGTTGTGGTTAGCTTTGGCAATGTTTTGGCTATTCTATGATTCTTTTCAATGCTAGCATATCATTGGGGGGAAGACAATAGGTCCTACCATGTGAGACAGCGTGGTGCATAAGGTTAGATGGTGGTTTGCTTTATTCTCGAAACTAAGGGTGTGCCTTTAATTTCTATTTATATAAACTGTTTATAGCTTTTAAAATGTAATTGAACAAAGTTGCTCATATAATATAATTGATGTAGGGTAGTGCAAGCACACAATAGATTGTAGAATTGAGAGAGAAATTAACCAAAATGAAAATTGAAGATATGAAAACATTTCTCAACTATTTCTATTGTTTTTTTGGTTTTTAAATGAGAAATTAATTGTGGAGTAGTGTGAAATTATTTTAAAATATAATTTTTAAAACCAAAAAATGAGAAGAGAATCAAATATGCCCTTAATTTTATAGTTTCCAAACACATTCCAGAAACTAACGTATTTAATATACTCCAAAAAAAAAAAAATCCGACACATCTACTTGTTACTACAAATACGTTCTAAAAATTAGTTTCGAAAAGAGAATATTTTAGAAAAAAAAATTTCAAAAATGCAAGGCTTTTCTATTTCCACTCCCCTTAATTACTAATACACTTCTCTTTTATTTTTCTGTCTCAAAAATACCCTAGAAAATACACTCCCCTTTGCACACACCCATAGGTCTTCAGAAATTGCTCCTGTCCACATTTCAGAATCGTCATCAGTTCCACAACTGCAAAAATCTCTCAATTCAATGGTACCAATATTGGTCTCCCTCGTGTTACAATTTCAAATAGAGTGTTTTAAGTTTTATGTGTAGATGTGTGATCCAGTGAGTTTGCTTGCCCCAAATCAAGAAGAACCATAGAGACCACGCAAGTTTGCTTCCAGAAAAGTGTTTCCATGTGCATTCCAAAAAATAGATTCAAATCTGAATTCCCAGTGTGGCTTTCGTTTGCATTTGTCCCAGTACCAACGACGACCATGACTTCTTGTGCATAACATCATCACAAATCCTCTCACAAAGGTAAGAAAACTTTTTAAATTTGAGAACATGACTTTAACCCCCTCTCTTTGGTTCATAATGAAAGGCACAACCCCACAAGAAAGGGGGGCGGGGGTGGGAATAGAAAACTAATCCCACATTTGCAATGCCATCTCTTTCGTCAATGTGTGTTGCTTGATCGTGGAGAAGTCTTCTTTCATCAGAAAAACTTATGGAGAGAGATGAGGGGAGTGTATTTTATAGGGTATTTTAGGGAGAAAAAATCAAAAGGGGAGTGGAAATAGCATTAGCCAAATGCAAACGAAAAATGGGAAAGAAAAAAAACGATACAAAAAAATTGCCCCAGCATCAAAACCACGGCCCAAATACTGGCCCAATCATCCGTCGATATTGTTAGGAAAACATCAGGAGTTCAAGCAATAATATCGAGATTTTGGATATTATTGCTTGAACTCCTGATGTTTTATCCCAGCTGTCCAAGATGTGGAAGTCAAGTTGAAACTGTCTCTCATGCTCTCCTGACATGTAATGAGATTCGAAAATGGTGGTTTGCATCTCCTTTAGCTATCCGGGTGGAAGAAAGAGAGGATATATCTATGGTAGGAAGATTTGTAGGTCTGAAGGATGGTTTTTGAGTTCATGTACACAGTTTGGAGGTGCAGGAATTCTCTTGTCTTTGAGCAGAAAGAGTTTCCTCTGCCTCAGATCCTAGCTAGAGCTGAATCTTTACATGTGATGCAAACTGATCAGTCAAAGGTGGAAAGGAAAAAACTAGCAGTATGGTTACCGCCCCCTATGGGAACCATAAAGGCTAATATTGATGCATCAGTCCAAAAAGGAAAAGGGACTGGTTTGGGAGTAATTTTCCGAGACTATCAAGGGAAAGTGCTTGCTGCAGCCACAGATAGCAGAAGGTTTAGCTCTCAGATGGAGTATTGAATTTGAAAAAGCAAAAGATTTGCTTTTCTTCCAAGTAAAGTTTGAATCTGACTGTATGGAGCTGGTCACGGCTTGGGAAAAGTTGGAGAGGCAACAATGTACCTACCTAGCTGCTATAGTTCAGGATTGCAAGGATATGTTGGGTAATAGTAGGAACTATCAGTTAATTCATGTAAGCAGAGAATGCCATAGAGTAGCTGACCGTCTTGCTAGGATTGCTTTTTATACTTTAGACACTGTTTGGATTGAGGAGGTTACCTTCCAAGTCAGTATTGATGTAGACCATGACATGGCGATGAATTCTGGCCATGTGTTTTCATAAATAAAAATGGTCTTTCCTTCAAAAAAAAAAAAAGAAATATATATATATAATTGTCAATTACTTTAATCTTTAATTTTTTTAAATCTTCATTTTAATTCTTAATTTTACACCATATATATTCATTTTTAAGTAAATAGTATATGCAATATAGTATAAAAGATTTTATATTATTATTCAATCACAAACCTTTACGTATGATAAATTCATTAATTTTTATAATAATTACTTTGAAAGTTATACCAATTATAATTTTTTATTGATTGAGAGTGTAAATTTTTTTTTACATTCTAGATACAGGGAATGAACTGAATCTTGATGTATGATCTGTTCTGTTGCGAATTAATAATGTCACTAAAGTCTGCTCTGAATTGATAGCTCACGCTTCATTTGATCTCTCAAAACTCTTCTTAGTAATTTGTTGGAAGCTGTTCGGGGAAAGTCGGGCACAATTTTAACAAGGCTCACCTGCAAAGTAACAAAATGCGTTGTGAACATCACATCAATAACTTAATCATCACAAGTCAGGTTAATATTTGCATAAAATTTCAATTTCCCTTCAAACTTAGATTTTCATGAATCTTTAAGTCATTAAGTTATTGCTTTTCACGATGTATTCAATTCAAAATTGTAATTGCTTACAATGAACAAAGGGTCATAATCATACCTTAAAGGGTCATAGTCATACCTTAAACAAAGGATTAAGGTTGCTTTGAATGGCTTTACTGAATTTCCTTTTTAGAGTTTCTGCATTGGAATTGTATCCTTTCTTTAAAACTACAAATATAACCAGTTGTTCAGGGCCTCCATTTGCAGGAGAAACACTGATTGTAGCTGTCTCCAAAATGCATTCGTCAGCCCTATCACAGACACGCTCAATTTCTACAGAACTTGTCTGCATATCAGAACAGAAAATTCCAAGTAAGAATAACAGTGAGACCAAGGATGTCAAGAAAGGAATTTATGAATTTCTGATGAATCCATGATCAGTTACAAGTACCTTCCATTCTTATTAATTTATTCAGGACATTGACATGGAAAGATCTAGAATTCTCACACCATGTTTATCTAGCAGAATAGCTTTCAGAAGCTTCGTCTCCAATCAGAGTAGAACTGGGAGAAGGAGCTATAAACATAAATATAGTGGATGACGCGATACCTTTATTCCACCAAGATTCATTGTGTCATCAGCCCGCCCTTGTACAACGAAATAGCCTCCAACAGTTCTTTTGATTATATCTCCATGTCTCCTAAGAACCTGCTTATATCATGTTAGACCGGATAAATTATGGATAAATAAACCAGTTGAAAAAGTAGATGACAATAACAATAGAATGAGAGTAGTTAACATTACAATGCAGTCTAATAAGTTATTACAAGGGACTATCTGAAAATCCTTGATGGAAGATCTGACTAATCTACACTTCTAAGAAACATTTACGCTTCGTTTGGTAGAGTGGAGTTAGAGTGGAAATAGAGGGGAGGAGGAGGAGAAATTCAAAAATTAATGTGGTTCTCATACCTCCAACACTCTACTTTAATTCAAATATCTCACTTCTATTTTCATCTACTCTATTTCTCTCCTCTCTACCAAACAAAGCATCAGATATCGATCACTTACATTGGCACTAGCAGTATTTGATAAACATCCAAAGTTGAGAGTTAAAGAGTAATCCTGTCCTCTCTAATTTCTTTGTTCTTTTTTTTTTTTTTTTTTTTGGATTTAGAAAGTACAATTTGGTTAGTGTGTACATGCAAATGTGCGCTTGTGCAGTAGGACCTCAAACAAGCGTTAAGATGTACTGAACCAATATATTCAGCACCTTTCAAAAGCCATTAGGATGCAAGAAACCACAAAATACCTTCAGATTCGAACTACTATTGCAAGATAGCTATAACTGAATGTGAAAATCATACCTTTCCTTTGTAAATGGGCATTCCCTTAAAGTAAACCTCCTCATTATCCGCATTAAGCAATCTATCAGTTGCTCCCATATATATAGGAAACAAGCCCACTTCACCAACACAAGCAACATCCTCTGGCTGTCAAATTGGTCAAAGAGATCAAACAAATTAGAAAGCCTAAAAATTAATTTGTCTATGCCAAAAGAATTGCTATTATATAACACAATGAACATTTATTGAAGATAGTTTGGTCATCTACTAGAGAATTGAAGAGTGTAACAGAACATATATATATGTTATAGGAGAAAATTGGTGGCCAAAGGGTTAGTATAAGAATTACACCATTCAGAAACAAATAGTGAAGGAGAATCCATATGGACATTCTAATTGATGACCATTAGAAGTTCAACCAGCCAGTCTTGAGATTTTGAGACCAGCATTTCCAATTAGCCATTATTGGTTCCGAGTCCAGATTATGTAATACAGTTGACATCCATTATCCATTGCAGCAACAAAATTATACATAGGTATTGGCACGATGGAAAGCAGTGTCAAGTCAGTGGCAACATAGATAGTATCACATTATCAAATAATATAAACTATTGAGAAACTATTATTACATAAGGAACTCCATTTTCGTCAAGGATGACCAAACCAGTTGTCATTGATGCTGTGCTAAATGCTCCAAAAGCTTGAGGCTGCAGTGGACTTCCCATGATGTAAGAAGATGCAAGCTCAGTACCTCCACAACATTCCATGATTGGTTTGTAATAAGACTTTGATGAAAGCCATAGGTCATCATCAACATTTGAAGTTTCTCCTGTCGAACAAAATGTTCTGCATACAACCACAGTTTAGTTAATTTTTTCTCATTAGTGTCTTGATTATTCAAACTAACGAGAAATTACTTTATCTTTGACCAATCCAAGCCCTCCATGCATTGTGTACTCTTCCAAGTTTTTACTAAGCTCGGAACTGTTCCCAAAATAGTAACACCTGCGTCCTGAACAATTGTAGTTTAATCATGGTGCTTTGTGCAATGTATCAAATTCTATTGATGCAGAATACAACATAATCTACAAATATGATGCATTTGTTTTATTGCTTTATTTATGTTTGACTTTCGCCCCTTCCAGACCTTATTTAACCTCTTTTTAGCTAAGTCAAATTCTAGCAGTGAGAGTCTTTCCTTCTAAAAGGTTTTTTCCCCTTTCCTTTACATTATTAAGAATAAAATTCATTCAGATTGCATGTATAACCCATTCAGGCCTATTGTGCAAGGGTTCAAATTCAACTAGAAGCACCTTGTCCTTGAGACTCAGGCAAATGACTGCATAAGGACACCTCATTTTTCTTTTTTACCATAAAATAATTGCATAAGTTAATATAAATATTTTTATGAACATAGCTCACTGAGACAATATATTTGCTGTCATCACAAACTTCATCTTAGTAATGCTATTTTGAGACAAAGCATTTTCAAAAGAATGAGATAACTTTTTTGACCTTGTTATGACATCAGTGTGGCACAGTTGCAAATTGTTTTCACAAAGGATATGAAAGTTAATGGGTTATGTCACTATAGATAACACTAACTTACAATCATTGCCCTCTACATCCCACTGTATCATATTACTTCATTGCATCCATAATTTTGCAGAAAAAACAACTAGTCTAGTTCCCGCTCAATTCTACTACTAGTCAGCACTTATTTCGTTTGCTGTCCCAAATTCTTAGGTGATTAAAATAATAATGACCATTTTTGTGGAATAAGACATGTTATTATGTTAATCATAAACAACGTAGGGACTGAAATATTAGAGTTGGACAAAATACCTGAACGAACTTTCCAAAACCATGGCCTAGAGGAGATCCATGGTACAGAGCAAGAGTTGCACCTGATAGAAAACATGAATATATAATAGATGGGCCCATCACCCATCCTAAATTTGTAGGCCAGCAATAGACATCTCCAGGTTGAATATCAATGAAAGCCCATGCATCTGCAGCACTTCGTATCGGTGAAAGGTGAGTCCAGGGAATTGCTTTTGGCTCCCCTGAAAAGTAAAAATGTAACCAGAAAATCATTACAATGGCATTTTCTACTTGATGTGTTTAAGGGAGAATCTTTACCTGTGGTTCCAGATGAGAAAAGTATGTTAGTGACAGAATCAATTGATTGATAGATTGGTGAGTAGTGATGTGACCTGCCATGATTTAAATGTTAAGGGGAGACAAAACACAAGGGAAACAATGCAACTTCTCTCTCTCTTTTTTCTGTTTTTGTGATCTTTAGCAATGACTATTTTAGTTCACATAAATTATTGTTTATTTGGATGAATATGTGGCTTAATAGACACATTTTAATGTACATTACCTGGGATGCTGTCTGCTAGAAGAAAGAAAATCCTTCCATGATAAATCGCATTCTCTTATTTGCACACCCAGATCATCACCTATCACAGGCAGCACGATAACTTTACATGCAGCTGCTTCAATGACTCGACTGCAAGGAGAAATAAGCAGAATGAGGCCAGAGTGGTCTATATGTAAAAGGAACAGCCATAAATCTATCTAGCATAAACTACAAGAAAGCTTGAAATATTTCAAGTTGAGCGGTAAAATATTTTGAGAGTGGCATTCAAATAATGTAAGCATTGCCATTAAGCAATAGTTAGGATATTAGCATCTAGAATACAAAGTTTGGCCAATGAGAGGCAGTAGTGCATTTTTTCTAACCAAAATCTTTTGAGGAAAGTCTATGCACATCAAAATGCCAAGAAAATAACATGCAGGAAATGAGATTAAGGTTTATGCAGAGATTAAGCAGATTGAAGAAAATAACAAGTAGAAGAATCAGATTAAGCAGGATTGAAGAAGGACCAACATTATTATGCAAAGAGGTAGATGAATGCTACGCATCCATCTAGCATACAAAAGAATAAAATATTCACCCGATAAGTTTTTTAAAACTTGGCCGATCACTGAACCAGTGAAGGCATTGGTTCAAGGTCCAATAGTCTAATTGTGGTTGAATCAATAATAATTAAATGATATTATTTTAATTTTAAATAGGTTTAATTACTAATTTGTTCCTTATACTTGCACATCTTTACGTTTTGGTTTCTATATTAGAAAGTACATGTTTTAGTCCCTAAATACACTTTTAATTTTGTTTTGGTCTATGTTGTTAAGTGCGTCTTAAATCCGTTAGGTAAAACCGCCACAATTTTTATGAAAATTGTCACTTCAGCAACAAATTTGTGGCAGTTTAATTGCCAGAAAATTTGTGGCGGTTTTACACCGTCAATTTCTATTTTGTGGCGGTGTTAGTTAACGAAGTTAAGACACACTTAATGATAGGGACCAAAATGGAATTAAAAGTGCATGTGTAAAGACTAAAACATCTAGTTTCTATGTATAGGGACCAAAATGTAAAAATGGTGCAAGTATAGGGACCAAATGAGTAATTAAACCTTTTTAATATAATATATTAAGCAATATTAAACAAGAAATATATAATAGCTCAACCATGTATATCCATGCTCAAACGCAAACACTTCTCACCAGCATGTGGACCATGGCATTGAATTCGAACCCAAGCAGAAATAAGAGGAACATAATATTGAAACATTTATCAAAGGATACATTAAAAGATGGTCATTAAATAACAATACTATAACAAATATTGAGTTGGCAATTGTGCCAAGAGTTGAGGATAATGACAAACAAACTTGTAAAGCTTAAGATGCTGATTATCATCTTCTGAACAGATAAACTAGACAATATGATTTTCATATTACAACAAGTATAATGTTAAGAAAAAATTTACCTGTACAAAGGGAATTTCCTGCCACCTCTTGATATGAAATCCTGAAACAAATTTAAGCTGAGTAAAATACAACAGTTTTAACTTTTAATTTTGATACATTGGAACTTCATCATGTAAGTGCTTATATTAAAGACCTAAATGTGAGGGAAGCAAGGATCAAACTCCTTACCAATGGATCAGGAGACTTTTATACAATGTCAAGGACCAACTCTCTTAAAAGCTTAAGCTATATGTTTTTATATCTAAACAAAATTCATAAGGAACATCTGCAACTTATTTTACAAGAACATGTTTTTCTCTCTTCTTAAAAAGAGTATTATATGTATGATTCTTCTTAGAATTTGAGCTTGGGTCTAACTAATCCAAAAAAGTTAGCTTATAGGGTGAGGGTTACCCCTCACTAATATACACTATTTTGGCCAGATTACTAATCAATGTGGAATCTCCAACACACATCCCTCATACCGAGGAATGGACATTTGTGGGTGGTCCAATAGGCCCAATAATAACTGCCAGGATAGGAGAATATGACTTAACCCAACCTCACAACCAACTTGTAAGGTGAGAACGGCTTAAGCCTTATAAGGACTAAATTAGCCATATCTCTATTTAATGCAGGATCTCCAACAATACTTATCAAATATGCAGTAACACAATGAAAATTTCAAAATGAGTTAAACAATCTGACTAGATTGATGATTCGACAGATTCTTCAATGTTTTGATCTTTATAACTCCATGTATAAACAAAAGTCGTTTGCAAATTTGAGAGCATTAATAAACCACTGAATCATCTTTATATAACAGATTCTTCAATGTTTTGATCTTTATGCTACTTTCTAGGCTGTGTGAGTGTGAAAGTGCTGGACAAAAAAGCAGGAAGCCTGGGATAATCATCATCCTCTTCTAGAACTAAAATATTTGATTTTTTTTTTTTAAATGTTAATGATCTGTCCAGCTTTATTCTTATAGCTAGACATCATTAAGATTTCATTCACTTGATTTCCTAATTGATTTTTGCTTAACTCTACTAAAACTCTTGGCACCATGAAATCTAATTTAAGAAGTACTGTTGTGAGCACTAAAACTGCTATCAATATGGTTGTTAATTTTTGTCAATTCCTTGCAAGCCACCCTTTAACACACATGACACGTACAATAAGCTTTCAATGCAGCTACTTTTCTACTTAATCAGTACTTATTAAAACCCTAACCTTTCTCAAGCTTATGAAGTCTTAATTGCAATGCACCATTCACAAAGACTAATCAGCCTGAACAAGATCCAGCTGTTTGCTAACACTGAGGATCAAAGCTATATGATGTAGTCAGTACCCTCATCAAACAGGTACAGACCTATAAGTTTACTAAAATAAGGTCCAAGAAATCAGTATTTTAACAAGTTCTTTGAGAATCAGATATCCTTGCACATGGACTGTAGGTTGAATCTTATCAAACAGGAAACACAAGTTAGACATTTAGACTCGAATAATGATTTTTTTTTCAGCCACATTAACAATTTGGTAATTTTACTATTTTAGCATTTCCCCACACACACTAAATAGTATTACACACAGAAATTGACAACTGAGAAAGAGCAAAGACAATGCCGAAGACTGAATAGTAATACACATAGTACCAAATTCAAAAGATCACCTGAGTGAAAATACCCTTTGCTTTAGAAACACGCAGGCGAGTTGCAATTTCTTTTGGTGCAAAGCTATCAGCTATCGATACCACAACACATCCTGCTAGAACAATGGCTAGATAGATGATTACAGCATTGGCTGTCATTTGCGTGTCAATTGCAATTGCATCTCCCTTTGAGAATGTGGCATCTATTGCTTTAGCCACCAACCTGGAAATTACATGGCAAAAACATGAAAAGATATAATTTCAATAAAGAGATTATACATAGAAATTACTTCAAGAGTAAAACATAAAGGGAGAAAGATGGAAGTGAGATACAAGCACCAAAAGAATGGAAACAAAAAAATAAAATAGCAGAATGATACACAAATGAATCCCGATTCAACAGTAAAAAAACATCAAAGCAGTGATGAAATTGAAGGAACACACATCAAATTATTGAATGAACTGACTTAGCACAAGTATGATGATGATGATGAGTAACATAACTTTGGTAAAAAAGCAAGAGTGTGAGTTGAAAGGCTTACATTACTTGTTGTCGGAGTTGTTTGAGTGTGATATGATTAACCTTGGAATCATCAAAACCTTCATCTCTCCAAACGATGGCCAAACTATGATCTGGTTTGTAGGGGTGTGAACTGGGTTGCACAGAGCAATCTGCAATGTTGAGGACAGAACCAGGAAGCCAAGTTCCTCCATGTTTAGAAGGGTCAGAAGTATCTAAAATGCACTTGGGAGGTTCAACAAAGGAAACTGAAAGTTCCTTGAGAATAAGGGACCAGTACAGCTGCACAAACAAATGATGCACGTTGAATAGAATGAAAGAAGGGAATTAGAGGTGGGAGGGTAGTTGTGTTGCTTGCCTGAGGGTGTTGAACGGAAAACTTGTGAAAGAGGGGATAACTAGTAATGGGGTCTTTGTAGGAAGGTCCTAAAAGTTTAGGACCATGAGTTTCCATGAGACGGCCCAAGTTGGTGCGTTTGGACTGCTCCCTAAAATGAATAAAAAGTGAGTGCACATATATAGACAGATACTGGAATTTGAAAAAGAACAGAGGTGAGTTTGTATTGTAGTAGTGATAAGTAGAGTAAGAGAGACATACAGAGAAGGGAACCAATAGTGTGGGAGGGAAGCTTGTTGAGAATGGAAAGCAGAGTGATAAACAGAGTAATAGAGAAGCTGATGCAAAGGGTGTGGATAGGATGGTTTGAGCGCTCTCCGAGTCACAATTTGGCGCCATATGTGTGAGGGATCGGTGGAGGAGAGAGACTGAGATAGGATATCCCTCAAAACATGGTATAATTCATTGGCTTCTGTAACTGTTAAGCCTGCATTCACAAAGTCCTCCACTCCCAACTCCTTTACGCTCTTTCCCATCATATTCTCTCTCTCCCTCTCCCTCCAAGTCCAAGCTTAGATGGGGCTGCAGAGCAAAGTGGTTGATGAATGATGAGTTTTAGGTCCCAAAGCCAAAGTTGACAACGCAGTGCGCTCACACCACCTAACTCTGTCTCTCGGTCTCCGGTAGTAGGTGACTGACAACGCACTCTCCAGCACATTCTATTGTTTTAACTCGTAGGAGGCACACGTAAAATATATTAGAGTGGTTATATTTAGACATATCAAATTTACAAACATTCCATAAATATCTCTTTTTTTTTTTTTTTTCTCTTTCTATCACATATATCATCAATCTTATTAATTATTAATTATTTATCTTTTCTCTTTCCCTATCTCTTTCAAAGTGTCTACATCATTTACGTGTCCAAGCATCATTTTCCACTATATTAAATACACACTCAAATCTCAATCACTTCTTTTAGCGTACGTTATTGATGTCAATAAATTACATTTGTGTCTGTCTCTATCTGGATTTAATTTTGTTTTATTTATTACCTTCATTTTTACGTAAAAAAAAAATACCTTCATTTTATTTTGATTGACATTTAAGATTTTTTTTCACAAATATTAAAAAAACAATTATCCCAAAATAATAATATTTATTAGGAGCTAATTTTATTAAAATATTCTTATTCTTTCTTAATTTCTATAAATATAATATTTTTTTTACTTTATAAACATATTATTAAATACTACTATTTCAAAATAATAATCCTTATTAGAGAGCAAAATTAGAATAAATTTTTTAGTATTTAGTTGAAAATTGAAAACGTCAATGAATGTAATTTTTTTAATGTTAAAATATCAGTTATTTTTGAAATTTTAGAGTATATTGAAGTAACTTTCTAATTCATATAATTGCATATATTAAATTAGAATAGATATAGATATATATTAACAAAAAATATATAATAATATATTGTCATATAAATCAAAGAATATTTGTGTGAAATTAATAAAAAATGTTAATTATAATATTGTAAGATGACACTCTTCTTATTACACCTCTTGCCATTTTGTGAAATTACACTAATACTTTACGAAGTTTCGTGAAATTACACAAACATTTTCTGCCTTTATATACTTTTACACTAACTCCTTTAGTTATTTAAAATATACACACCCTCTTATACATTACATTAACCCCCTTAGTTATTTAAAAGTTTACTCAATAAATTATAACAATGCAGGCAACCAAAGGATGATGCCTATGACTAGGACAACTCTTTTACCCCCATTTTGGTGGGTTTATAATGTCATGTCTCAGTCAAACCAAAGTCTCAGCGCATTGCACTCTAGGAATACACTATAATTTTCATAGCACAAAAATTGATTACACACCAAGGTCCTCACTTGGTATAAATATATTCTAGATATAGGGAATGAACTGAATCTTGATGTATGATCTGTTCTGTTGCGAATTAATAATGTCACTAAAGTCTGCTCTGAATCGATAGCTCACGCTTCATTTGATCTCTCAAAACTCTCCTTAGTAATTTGTTGGAAGCTGTTCGGGGAAAATCGGGCACAAGTTTAACAAGGCTCACCTGCAAAGTAACAAAATGAGTTGTGAACATCAAATCAATAACTTAATCATCACAAGTCAGGTTAATATTTGCATAAAATTTCAATTTCCCTTCAAACTCAGACTTACATGAATCTTTAAGTTATTAAGTTATTACTTTTCACGTTGTATTCAATTCAGAACCGTAATTGCTTACAATGAGCAAAGGGTCATACCTTAAACAAAGGATTAAGGTTGCTTTGAATGGCTTTACTGAATTTCCTTTTTAGAGTTTCTGCATTGGAATTGTATCCTTTCTTTAAAACTACAAATATAACCAGTTGTTCAGGGCCTCCATTTGCAGGAGAAACACTGATTGCAGCTGTCTCCAAAATGCATTCGTCAGCCCTATCACAGACACGCTCAATTTCTACAGAACTTGTCTGCATATCAGAACAGAAAATTCCAAGTAAGAATAACAGTGAGACCAAGGATGTCAAGAAAGGAATTTATGAATTTCTGATGAATCCATGATCAGTTACAAGCTATGAAGCATAGATACTTCAATTATCTTCGCGTATCTGTATCCGGGCCTTTAGAAAAATTATGAAAATCTAGTACAACTACATGAGACATGGAAACATAGAAGCATTGTTCCTTGATGAACTAAAAATGAAAATTGTCCTCTTTATGAATGTGTATACATATCTAGATATGTATCTTTAACGTATCTTATGCTATATATTTTTAGAATAATCGTATCGCTGTATTGGGTATGTTTCCTATCTGATACACGTATCTTATATGTCCATCATAGGTTACAAGTACCTTCTGTTCTTATTAATTTATTCAGGACATTGACATGGAAGATATAGGATTCTTACACCATGTGTAACCAGCAGAATAGCTTTCAGAAGCTTCATCTCCAATCAGCATAGAACTGGGAGAAGGAGCTATAAACATAAATATAGTGGATGATATGGTACCTTTATTCCACCAAGATTCATTGTGTCATCAGCCCTCCCTTGCACAATGAAATGGCCTCCGACAGTTCTTTTGATTATATCTCCATGTCTCCTAAGAACCTGCTTATATCATGTCAGACATGACAAATTATGGATAAATAAACCAGTTGAAAAAGTAGATGACAATAACGACAGAATGAGAGTAGTTAACATTGCAATGCAGTCTAATAAGTTATTATGTAATTTACAAAGGGACTATCTGAAAATCCTTGATGAAGATCTGACTAATCCACACTTCTAAGAAACATTTAGATATTGATCACTTACATAGGCATTAACAGTATTTGATAAACATCCGAAGTCGAGAGTTAAAGAGTAATCCTATCCTCTATTTTTTTTTGGATTTTGTATGCGCAAATTGGTCAGTGTGTACATAAAAATGTGTGTTGGTGCAGTAGGACCTCAAACAAGCATTAAGATGTATTGAACCAATTGATTCAGGACCTTTGAAAAGCCATTAGGATGCAAGAATCCACAAAATACCTTCAATCTGAACTACTATTGCAAGATAGCTATAACTGAATGTGAAAATCATTTGTCACATTGGCACTAAGCATTTAATTGAAGTAGATACCTTTCCTTTGTAAATGGGCATTCCCTTAAAGTAAACCTCCTCATTATCAGCATTAAGCAATCTATCAGTTGCTCCCATATATATAGGAAACAAGCCCACTTCACCAACACAAGCAACATCCTCTGGCTGTTATATTGGTCAAAGAGATCAAAGAAATTAGAAAGCCTAAAAAATAATTTGTCTATACCAAAAGGATTGCTATTATATAAGATAATGAACATTTATTGAAGATAGTTTGGTCATCTACTAGAGCAAATGCAACCCACTTGGGAAGAGTAAAAAATCTGAAGAGAATTGAAGAGTGCAACAGCGTGCGCGTGGGCACACACACAGATATATAATAATATTATAGGAAAAAATTGGTGGCCAAAGGGTTAGTATAAGAATTACACCATTCAGAAACAAATAGTGAAGGAGAATCCATATGGAAATTCTAATTGATGACCATTACAAGTTCAGCCAGCCAGTCTCAAGATTTTGAGACCAGCATTTCCAATTAGCCATTATTGGTTCCGAGTCTGGATTATGTAATAAGCACTTGAAATCCATTAACCATCGCAACATAGATAGTATCCTATGATCAAATAATAGAACTATCGAGAGAATATTCTTACGTAAGGAACTCCATTTTCGTCAAGGATGACCAAACCAGTTGTCATTGATGCTGTGCTAAATGCTCCAAAAGCTTGAGGCTGCAGTGGACTTCCCATGATGTAAGAAGATGCAAGCTCTGTGCCTCCACAACATTCAATGATTGGTTTGTAATAAGACTTTGAAGAAAGCCAGAGGTCATCATCAATATTTGAAGTTTCTCCAGTCGAACAAAATGTTCTGCATATAACCACAGTTTAGTTCAGTTTTTCACATTAGTTACTTGATTATTCAAACTTACGAGAAATTACTTTATCTTTGTCCAATCCAAGCCCTCCATGCATTGTGTACTCTTCCAAGTTTTAACTAAGCTCGGAACTGTTCCCAAAATAGTAACACCTGCATCCTGAACAATTGTAGTTGAATGATGTTGCTTAGTGCAATGTATCAAATTCTATTGATGCAGAATACAACATAATCTACAACAATTAATATGATGCTTTTGTTTTATTGCTGTATTTATGTTTGACCTTTGCCCATTCCAGACCTTATTTAACCTCTTTGTAGCTAAGTCAAGTTCTAGCAGTGAGAGTCTTGCCTTCTAAAAAGTTCTTTCCCCTTTCCTTTAAGAATAAAACACATTCAGATCGCATGTATAACCCATTCAGGCCTATAGTGCAAGGGTTCAAATTCAACTAGAAACACCCTGTCCTTGAGGCTCAGGCAAATGACTGCACAGGGACACCTCATTTTTTTTTTTTACCACAAAAGAATTGCATAAGTTAATATAAATACTTTTACGAACTTAGCTCACTGAGACAATATATTTTTTGTTGTCATCACAAACTTCATCTTAGTAATGCTGTTTTATGAGACAAAGCATTTCCAAAGAATGAGAAATTTTTTTGAGTAAATTACACTAACTACTCTTGAGGTTTTGTGAAATTACACAAACACCTTTTTTAACATTTACTGTAACCTCCCTTATAGGGGAGCACGGTGTAATGTTTTTCAAACAATTAAGGGGGGCTAGTGTAATGTATAAGGAGGTGTCAGTGTATATTTTTCAAAAATTAAGGGGATTAGTATAGGAGTATATAAAAGCAAGGGGAATTTGTGTAATTTTACAAAACCTTAGGGGTAGTTAGTGTAATTTACTCAATTTTTTGGGACCTTGTTATGGCATCAGTGTGGCACACAATTGCAAATTGTTTTCACAAAGGATAGGAAAGTTCATGGGTTATGTCAATGCGGAAAACACTAACTTACAATCATTTCCCTCTACATCCCACTGTATCATATTACTTCATTGCATCCATGATTTTGCAGAAAAAACAACTAGTATAGTTCCCAGAGTGATTGACCATTTTGGGTCTTTTTTGTAAACAAAATACCAATTTGGGTTTGTTTCAAAACAATTTACCAGCATGGGTCTGTTTTGACCATTGACCGGTCAAAATTGCAAGTTTGACCAGAAAATTTAAGGAGAGCATGACACGTGTCATGTTCTCCTTAAATTTGGTAGTCAAACTTGCAATTTTGACCGGTCAATGGTCAAAACAGACCCATGCCAGTAAATTGTTTTGGAATAGACCCATATTGGTATTTTGTTTACAAAAAAGACCCAAAATGGTCAATCAGCCATAGTTCCCACTCAGTTCTACTACTAGTCAGCACTTATTTTGTTTGCTGTCCCAAATTCTTAGGCGATTAAAATAATAATGACCATTTTGTAGAATAAGACATGTTATTATGTTAATCATAAATAATATAAGGACTGAAATATTAGAGTTGGACAAATACCTGAACGAACTTTCCAAAACCATGGCCAAGAGGAGATCCATGGTACAGAGCAAGAGTTGCACCTGATAGAAAGCATGAATATATAAGAGTTGGGCCCATCACCCATCCTAAATTTGTAGGCCAGCAATAGACATCTCCAGGTTGAATATCAACAAAAGCCCATGCATCTGCAGCACTTCGTATCGGTGAAAGTTGAGTCCAAGGAATTGCTTTTGGCTCCCCTGAAAAGTACAAATGTAACCAGAAAATCATTACAATGGCAGTTTCTGCTTGATGTGTTTTAAGGAAGAATCTTTACCAGTGGTTCCAGATGAGAAAAGTATGTTAGTGACAGAATCAATTGATTGATAGAACGGAGAGTAGTCATGTGACCTGCCACGATTTAAATGTTAAGGTGAGACAAAACACGAGAAACAATGCAACTTCTCTCTCTCTCTTTTCTGTTTCTGGGATCTTTAGCAATGACTATTTTAGTTCACATAAATTTCTATTTATTTGGATGAATATATATGGCTTAATAGACACAATTTAATGTGCATTACCTGGGATGCTGTCTGTTAGAAGAAAGAAAATCCTTCCATGATAAATCGCGTTCTCTTAATTGCACACCTAGATCATCACCTATCACAGGCAGCACGATAACGTTACATGTAGCTGCCTCAATGACTCGGCTGCAAGGAGAAATAAGCAGAATGAGGTCAGTGGTCTAGAAATTTTGCATGGTAAAATATTCTGAGTGGCATTCAAGTAAGCATTAAGCATTAGTTAGGAAATTAGCATCTAGAATACAAAGTTTGGCCAATGAGAGGCAGTAATACATTCTTTCTAAGATAATTTCTTTGTAAGATCAGTTGAGAGTTGACCAAACAGGTCCGGAGACTTGTTCCTGGTCAGATTGCCAGTTCAATCCGGTTTTGATAACTACCCTTGATAGAATCCTGAGTTAGAATCAGAATAGGAAATACACAAAAAATACCAAGGGTGGCTGAGAGTAAGATATCATTTTTATAAATGAAAAATATAATTTGTCACAAAAATCATTCTTTTGTGATCCCATTAAATATCTATTAACTAAACTCAAGTGTCATGCCTATAACAAATGCCATAAAACAAAGTGAGGCAGAAATGAGAAAAAGAAAACAGGGTTCTATAAAAGCAGGTTCCAAAATACAATGTGTTTAATGATTTAACATTATTTACATTCAGCTTGAATCCTATATTCTATTACAGATACTTTTCTGTTCCATAATAGATTATGAGTTTCCCCAAAATAGCCCAACCATGTATATCTATACTCAAACACAAAGATTTCTCACGAGCATGGCATTGAATTCAAACCCAAGCAGCAATAAGAGGAACATAATATTGAAACATTTATCAAAGGATACTTTAACAGATGATCATTAAATAACAATACTATAACAAATATTAAGTTGGCAATTGTGCAAAAAGTTAAGGATAATGACAAAAAAACTTGTAATGCTTAAGATGCCAATTATCATCTTCTGAACAGATAAACTAGACAATATGATTTTCATATTGCAACAAGTATAATGTTAAAAAAATTTACCTGTACAAAGGGAATTTCCTGCCACCTCTTGATATGAAATCCTGAAACAAATTTAAGCTGAGTAAAATACAACAGTTTTAATTTGATACTTTGGAAGTTCATCATATAAGTGCTTATATCAAAGACCTAAATGTGAGGGCAGCAAGGATCAAACTCTTTACCACTGGATCAGGAGACTTTTATACCATGTCAAGGACCAACTCTCCTAAAAGCTTAAGCTATATGTTTTTATATCTAAAGAAACTTCATAGGGAACATCTACAACTTATTTTACAAGAAAACATTTTTTTCTCTCTCCCTCCTTAAAGAGGAGTACTATATGTATGATACTTAATAGAATTTGGACTTGGGCCTAACTCAACCCCAAAAAGCTAGCTCATAAGGTAAGGGTTTCTCTCCACTTATATACACTATTTTGACCATATTACTAGTCAGTATGGAATATCCAACACACTCCCTTTATGCTGAAGGCTAAACATCTCAGACGAGTTGCAATTTCTTTTCATAGTACCAAATTTAAAAGATTACCTGAGTGAAAATACCCTTTGCTTTAGAAACACGCAGACGAGTTGCAATTTCTTTTGGTGCAAAGCTATCAGCTATTGATACCACAACACATCCTGCTAGAACAATGGCTAGATATATAATCACAGCATTGACTGTCATTTGCATGTCAATAGCAATTGCATCTCCTTTTAAGAATGTGGCTTCTATTGCATTTGCTACCATCCTGGAAATAACATGGCAAAAACATGAAAAAATATGATTATAGATAGAAATTACTTCAAGAGTAAAACAAAAACCAAAAAGTGAGATACAAGCACGAAAAGAATTGAAACAAAAATAAAACAGCAGAATGATACACAAATTAATCCCGATTCAACATTAAAAAAACCATCAAAACAGTGATGAAATTGAACGAACGCACATAAAATTATTGAATTAACCGACTCAGCACAAGTATGATGATGAGTAACATAACTTTGGTCGAAAAGCAAGAGTGTGAGTTGAAAAGCTTACATTACTTGGTGTCGGAGTTGTTTGAGAGTGATACCATTAACCTCGGAATCATCGAAACCTTCATCTCTCCAAACGATGGCTAAAGTGTCATCTGTTTTGTGGGGGTGTGAACTGGGTTGCAAACAGCAATTAGCAATATTGAGGACAGAACCGGGAAGCCAAGTCCCTCCATGCTTTGAAGGGTCAGAAGTATCTAAAATGCACTTGGGAGGTTGAACAAAGGAAACTGAAAGTTCCTTGAGAATAAGGGACCAGTACAGCTGCAAAAAGAAAAGATGCATGTTGAAAATACAGAACAGAATGAAAGAAGGAAGGGTAGTTGTGTTGCTTGCCTGAGGGTGTTGAACAGAGAAGTTGTGAAAGAGAGGAAAACTAGTAATGGGGTCTTTGTAGGAAGGTCCTAAAAGGTTCGGGGCATGAGTTTCCATGAGACGGCCCAGGTTGGTGCGTTTGGACTGCTCTCTGAAATGAAACATGAATGAGTGCATTGTGTAGAAGAAAAAGAAGAATAGAGGTGAAGAGAGACATACAGAGAAGGGAACCAATAGTGTGGGGGTTGGGAAGCAGAGTGATAAACAGAGTAGTAGAGAAGCTGATGCAAGGAGTGTGGAAAGGATGGTTTGAGCGCTCTCCGAGTCACAATTTGGCGCCATATGTGTGAGGAGGAGAGAGACTGAGATAGGATATCTCTCAAAACGTGGTATAATACATTGGCTTCTGAAACTGTTAAGCCTGCCTTCACAAAGTCCTCCACTCCTAACTCCCTCACGCTCTTTCCCATCTCTCTTTTTTGTGTCTCCTCAATTTGGAACTTGCAAGTTATTAAAAGCTGCAGACGGTGGTTGTTGAGTTCCCAAAGTTGACCACGCAGTGGCAGTGTGCTCGCGCCACCTAACTCTCTCTCTCTCCCTCGCTCGGGTAGTAGGTGAAGGTGACTACTACACAATTTTAGAAAAGGTGTTGCCAATAATTTTATTTAATTAGGAAAGATTAAGGAACTTTTTTATTTTTTAGATGGAAAAAATTAAAGAATAATCTATAAATCAGAATCATATTTAGAGATGTATTATAAATAGGAGGACTAGGAGTGATGAAAAATAATACTAATAATTTCACTGTATCCCTGGTACATTTACCAAAATGTAGTTATCCTAAGTTAATTGGCCAATCTATTGGTGCTTGTCTACAATGATTTTTTCAAGCCACAAACTATCCAAGTATCCATAGTTTGCTCAAGTCAGGAGGTATATGCATGTAAACATGTTCCTCTAGGTCAGGTCAACATACGCAAGCATTATGCAAACCATATTCGTGTGTTGAAAAGAAAAGTCTATCTAGAAAAAGAAAATCAACACAAATATGTTAATATATAATAAGAAAGCTAGCTAATTGGCATGTAAATAGATTTTAGTTCCAACCCTAAAATCAAATAACAAGTTTTAAATAATAATGTCACAATTAAAAAACATCAGCATCGCAACTTCTTGAAATCATGTCCATATATTCCAGTACATTTTTACCATTAAAATTTTATCAATTTCGTGCAAATTATTTCTGTATAAAAAATTCTTGCAACTTTGCTTATGACATTAGCAAAAGATATGTTTTTTTCCTGTGAAAATAAATCTACAAGAAACTTTGAATTTTCCTTCAGATTTTTTTACAGATTTATATCCACAAGAAACTCAGCAAGTTTCCTATGGATTTTTCACAATAACTATTTGCAGAAAAATACACAGGTGTTGTTTTCTAACGCAGTGCACTCAATTGTCATTACCTTCGTTAACGGTTATGTGATTCTAACATGTCCCTTCACCCCCATCCCCACCCAAATGTCAATTCAGTACCATTTTCAATGCATGTCAAGGCTCTTCCAAAAATGGTTCTAAATTTCATACTTCTCAAGTACATGGTCCTTCTTACTATTCATAAATATAATCAAACTCAGTCAAATAGCATCCATAACTTTATAAAATTCTAGAATACCTAAAACTAAAAGTAAATTTAAAAGACATGTTTCCTCAAATTTGGTTAAATAAACAAATTGAATATAACAAAATAAATAAAAACAACATCTATGAAAATAATTAAAAGCGTGTCATAATGATCATTATCCACTTACAACTATGAAGAATAATCAACTAAGGCACTCTCTGGAACAACAAGCAAGGAGGAGATAAGCTTGTTACTATGAACTATTAAGTATTAACTATCATTCTCATTTACATAAATATTGGAACATTATATAAGATGTAAGCCAACCAAAGGGCACTTGTATCACATTCACTTGGCAAATCGGACAGTCCACTCTGCAGCAATATCATCATGTTTTGCTCTGTCTCCCGAATACAGGTGAGCAATTCCAGGGACAACAGCATTATCTGCAACAATGATAACATCTTTACACTCCAAGAACATAAATCATAAATGCCTACCTGGTATATTGATTGAAAGTGTTGGCATTACTAATATTACATGTTTGGAAAGGAGAATTCTACTACCACAACACTTTTTTACAACATTTTTTAAAATTTAGGAAAGAGATAGGAAGAGAAGAGAAGTATGGGATAAGGTGAGTGACATGATGAAGAAAGATAGAAAGAAAAAATTAGTTGTAAAAGGTTGATGTAGGAATAATATTGTTTGGAAATCATGGAGCTATTTGGTTTAAAAAAATGCCTTTCTATTTTCATTTTCTGTTTTACAAAAATGTCTTATTGTTTTACCTTAACTTCTTGTTTTCAAAGATTTCCATAGGAAACAATGAAAACAAAACAGATTTAAAAAGTGTCATTGTTTTCTATATAAATCTTTGAAAATAAGAAACCAAGCGATAACAAGGTAACATTTTTCTAATTATTTGTAAAAACTAGAAATAAAAATAGAAAATGTATTCTCAAATCAAACAACCCCTTAAGTTAATTGAATCCAAAGCGTCAAAAAAAAAAAAAAAAGTTGGTGTCCTGTTAAAACATGCTTCTTCTCCAAGACAGGGCACATAACAAGGTTTGCCTCTAATGCTGCATTTGAAAGCAAAGGCTGAAGAATAGAACTAACATGCAAACCATCATCAACCCCCATTTATATAAACAAAATATTCATACCAATAAGTATTTTTTTAAGAGGTTGGAGAAACTTACAAGGATCAGGATTTGTCAAAATTGATCTAACTGCTAGTAGCACCTTAGTAATTGTTAGTGCTGGACTCCAATCATCCTTCAATATTCCCATACTAACAAGGCCATTAGGGTCTACATTGCAGTGGTAAATGCGTGTTTTGAATACTACCTGCAAGCTCAATTCTTTAATTTAAGAAGGTAAAAAACAATTAAATTACTTCAACCGCCTATACATTTTCTGGTTTGTCTGCATATCGCCCCTTTGTTTTCAAAACCTATATCAACCTACCATGATTAGGGGAAGTTTATGAAAAATCAAGAAAATATGAAGGAGGATAATTTAGGGTCTTCAGAGGACATTTTGAACATTTCATGGAAGGTTTGTGCAGGCTTTGAAAATAGAGGGGAGGTACTTGAAAAACTACAAAAATAGAAGAGAGTAACAGTGACGTACTCAAAAAGGAAAAAGAGCAAAAGTATTTTTTTTTTGGTGAGAAGAGAGCAAAAGTATTTAACTGCTCCAAATTTCAATTTAACAAACTAGAATTGAAAAGCTGGAAGTTCACATTGACCTAGTCAGCTCCAATGACAAATCTAAAACAGAACAGCCAGACAGTAAACTTTTCCTAAGTCAAATCAGAAGCCAAAAATATGTGCATTCAAGCAAACGAACGACCTTTTCTGTTAATATTTGTCAAACACTTACAAAATGGAATATCAAGTTTCAAAAGAGGAAGAGTGGACTCAAAATAGACAATAAAAGATTGTCAGTTCAAAATTGTTAAATGCAATAACACACCATCTAGTGGTTGTATATCTTGGAATCTTAGACAACATACCTATTCTTGGAAAGGAAAACTGACACAAACATTCAATTGCATATTTTCCAAGAATTACACTCCATATCCCTAATTGCTCAAGGGTGATGCATAGCCAAATGGTCCTAAAACCAATTTGCTTTTCCTGAAGGGACTCTACCCCAGTCTTGACTTTAAGTGTTATGACTCAAGCACATGAGGAAACCCATCCTAAAAGACTAATCTATTAGGTGAGAGAGCACTCTGGCTAACCACTCACAGTGGCTTTCATTCTGACTCTTCTAGTACAGGTATGTATTTCCCTAATCGCTCCTTTTCAGGTCACCCTTCCACATCAATTATTTCTCAATGAAAGTGCAAGTTATTATGAATCAAGCCCCAAATGAAAGTCCATCCCAAAAGACTAGCCTATTGGGCAGAGAGCCTTATGGCTCAAGTGTCACATTGAGCCCCTATACTCAATGTTGAACATAACAATACTAGTTCATAGTAATAGTGAGCTAACTTTAGCAAATATTATGCAGTCCTAAAACAAACAAACAAATATAGCGGAATACGGGGAAATTGAAACATCTTACACTAAAAAAGAAGAAATGGATTACGTGAGAGAAGGATACAGAAACAAGAAGAATGTACCTGGGGAGGATTGAAGGGATAATCACTTGGGAATTTGATGTCAAGGAAAAAAATGCCACCTTGGTAGGGTGTTCCTGCAAAGAAGAACAGGGGAAAAAGGTTGAAAAAGGAAAAACCTATTAAACATAACATGATATAATAGTAATAGGGTTATGTGTACCTGGGGTTCCAATAATGGTGGCAATCCAGTGATAGAGGTTATCGCCCTTGGGGCCAGCAGAGCAATCAGGAGGAGGGTCGTTGTTGAGTTCGACCATTTCCCTCTGAATCCTCTTTCCCGATGCCGACGCCGAGGTTGTGGGTACCCATGACGATGTTGAAGAACTCCACAATGATTTTCCACCCCCTCCCCCCCCCCTCCTCCTCCTCCTCCTCCTCCTCCTGATATCATCATCACTCTCCTCTTCCCAAAAACTAAACAATTCTCTTCTTCAAATTTCCCACAAGCCAGGGACCAAAATGTTTCCTTTCATCCCACTCATCGTTAAACTTCATTAATGATTAGTTGATTACTTCATTATTGTTTAATCACCATTGCTAATACATAAATCTTACGTCGTGTCCCTGTATTTTAAGTACTCTATGTTATAGCTGGCGGACATTTTTTTATATCAGAAAAAAATAAAATGTTAGTTCTATTCGATTAATATAATGTTAGTTTCTATACTTTTATATTTTAATGTATTAAATAATTTCTTCCTTAATAAAAAATGTATTATTTTTAAATGTTTAAAATCAATTTTTAAATCTATTGTTAATAAAATAATTTCTTCCTTAAAATTGTGAAGTGTTATCAATTTTTTTTTTTTTTTATCTTTTTTCAGGACAAAAAAAAAAGGCCTTGAAATTAAAAAATGTCAATAAATTTCTAAAATTGAAATTTGTTAGTCATATTTGTCTTAATACTAATTTTGTCAGGAACTATAATAATAGTAAGTTATAAAATTCAAGGTTATAACAATAGTAACTTGTATATGTCAAGACTAAAATGACACTAATTTTAATTTTAAGGATATATTTGACATTTTCCTAATTTTAATAATTATTATGACAACACCTCAATTTCAGGAAGTAAAATGATAATTTACTCGATTATTATATATAGCTTTCGATGTTTTAAAGAAATTCTTTTAATAAATTCGGTGAATGGCGGATGATATTTTTTTTATATCATATTTTAAATATTAATTAATTAAAATATAAGATTTATTTATTTATTTACATGAATATAAGAATAGTTTAGAGTGGTTAAATATTAAAAAATAAAATAAAAAATACCATTTGTCTTGGATTGTGCTTTAGGAAAATCTAACCGAAATAGAACTTGACTAAGATCCACCTTAGTTCAATTTTAAGCACCCTACAATGTTTTCATCGTCTCTCTACACCTCAAATCAAACCGCTTGATCAAGTATAGCTCAAAAGTGTTCTTTCTTATCCCAAAAAAGACACTTTCATGTAGCAAATATAATAGAGTCTCATCAGTCACATCCCACTTATAACATTATTTGACCATCAAATCTCAACCATAGTCATAGGTCATGGTCATCCAATAGTTTTCTGGTTTCCTTACTAAAACTTAACCTATACCTAAGAGATTGCCTATCTCGTGTATCCATTTGGATCAAAACGTCTCCCTAACTAATGCCCAAAAATACCAACATCACTCTCCCTATATATAATGTATGAATTTTAGCCCCTAATTACATTGTTATTGCCTTAAGCTTTCACTAACTTAAGCATCAATGTTATGCAGGTTTTACCACCTTAACTATTGAGCTCCATCGTCTCCTAGCAAACTCACAACCAACAATCATCTTAAAAGCCACCTAGAGCACTTCCAAAGTTGGAAATTGATCCCTAATTACATTAGGGTTACCTTAAGTTTTCACTAATTTCAACATTGGAGTCTATGTAGGTATTACTACCTCAATTGTTGAGCTCCATCATCCCCCGACAAACTCACGATCAACAGTCACCTCAACAACCACCTAAAACACTATCTAACTTAGACATTGCCTCTTTTGCCCCGAATCTATTTCAAATCACAAATCATATTAAGTAAGCAAATTACACTGACACCTCCTAACATATCATTTCCTGATATCCTTGTTTTTCTATCTCTACACTAACTATCTTTAATTGTTTGAAAAACATTACATTGACATCTCTTAATTGTTTGAAAAATATTATACTATGTACTCCAATAAAAGAGATTGTTGTAAGCATTAAAAGGTAGGGAGTTATATGTAATTTCGAGAAACTTTAAGAGGTTGTTTGAAAAATCTATAAGAAAGTTTATTGTAAACATTAAAAAAATACGACGTTAAACTAAAATCTCTGAAGTTTCTTGAAATTGCACATAACTTCCTTTTTTTTTAACGTTTACAACAACTTCCCTTATATGAATAGACAGTGTAATATTTAACGTTTTTCAAACAATTAAGGAAAGTTAGTTAAGAATAGATAAAAAAGAGAAATATCCAAAGAAATTTGACGAAACCCGATAATTTTACTTTATTTGGACAGAATTCATTTTAAATCACCAGTAGCACTAGTGTATCGCATGTCATGCTGTGTTATTGGATGGGCAGCAACACTCTTCCACATGTAAAATCCTTTTTACATTGATATTGAAAAGACTGAATTCATAGAAATGGAGAGGCAGGAGAGCTAGTTCGATCAGCAAGTTGTAGTTGCAGATGAATTTTGAACAACATTCATAAATATAGGAGATGAACCTTGAGATCATAATACAAATACAAGTTTAAAAAAGGAGCCATAGAATGGTGGAACTAAAAGTTGCTTGCGGCTATCTAACTTTACTATTCCTGATATTTCCAAGTTTCTTGTCCAAAATATGATTCCATGCAGCTGCAGATGCTAGCCTCCGTCTCGAACAAGCAAGCCTAAAAGGTATCGTGTTGAACTGTAACACCTAATCAGTGCTAACCTTCTTCTCAATACTTGAGTTGCTAAGTACTACTACACCAATTATTATAAGTATGGCACCTGCAAACCACTGTAGAACAGTTTTTGCATCAGAAAATGCATGAATCAAGAAGTTGAATGCACATAAGAGGCAAATAACCGGCCATGAGTTCTTTGGTGGTTTAGTTATTTAGCATTGTAACAAAGAAAGAAAAACCAAGTGGTCCTCTAGTCTGTTAGTGCTACAAAAGAAGAACAACATTAAGGGTCATCAATTTGGTGCCCCTTGAAAATTAAAACCCAAAGATAAACTTGATGTGAAAATTTGTATCAAAGAGAAAAAGCTCATCCCTGAATCCTTCAGCTCAATTTAAGGTGAGACAAAATTGACTATCCCCAGAATTAAATGAAGGGAACTTGAGAGGGTGTTGGAAGGCAAAGTGATAATAACATTGTGATTAGAGAAGGGGGGGTACCTGGAAAGAGAGTGATTCGTGAAAGAAGAAGAAACCGGCTAAACCGGAAGAGATAAAATTGGTAGCGAAATTGGTGACAGTTGCCTGAAGAGAGGAGAGAGCTTTAAGGCTGTTGACATAAGAAGCCCACATCGTCACATTGAACAATAACACCATCCCGTACCTGACAAACTGATAAATATATCTAATTCAAGGAAAGAGAGAGAAATAATAATTTAATTTAGAAGGCAAATCTGGGAAACCTAACCTGGTGAAAGGGGAGCTTAACGGAAATGGCTGCAAGAGCGGCGTTGAATCCAGCAGATACTGCCCACGCGTACCCTTTTCTGTTGCTGCCTGAGCCTGAGCCTGAGCCTGAGCCTCCCTCCATGCTCCGATTCGATCGATCACAGTCACAATATGGACAAATTATTGTCCTGTTATTTGCAAAGGAAAACCATAATTTCGCATCAGGTTTTGTTGCACCTGCACCTGCACGGTAGTGTTCTTGTGAGAGATGCTTATTGAAAAATATCAAAATAAAATACTTATTTACCGAAAGAATTTTTAAATTAAATAACATCTTTTATCTTTTATATAATTAATAAAAAAAAGTCCGACTTTGCTTTTGGTACAACATTTTTCATTTGAATCAAGAGCGTCTTCTTAATTATTATTTATTTATTTAATATATTAGTATTTTAGTATGTGCAATGTACAAAATAAATATTTATTTAATACAACTAATATTTATATTAAATAAATACTTTGAATATATAAATTATATTATAATTAAAGTTATAATAAATAAATATTTATTTTCACAGCAACAAAAACTGACATCTGTGTTTTTGATTATATGAGTAGGGTACATCTTGTGCTCTACTTTTCTTTTTAATAAAATTTTGCTTATAAAAAAAATTAAGAAAAAACATAGATACTCAATTACCGACACTGAATGCCTTGTAAGATGCCACCGTTGAGTCAGAAAAAAACATTAATAAAAAAATAATTAACCAAACCGAAATTTAAATTAAACTTTAAAGACGATAACATTAATATTAAATAGTAATGAAACAATACTATTTTCGGTAAAGAAAAGATATTCTTGCCCGTACGTCGTTCTTACAAACTCTTGGTAGTTCCATATGATATTAGCTACTGAATAATTCATTGGGCTCATGCTAATTTTTCTTAATAGTTCAAATGAATTGCATGCAAGTTTCTTTAATACTAAGCTTAAGAAAGAAAGTAAGAAACCGATGGATGGAAAAATGCTACTCTTTTTTTATGATCACAAGTGCATCATTTGTTGGTTCGAGAACGCTGGCAGTCATTTCTTAAAGGGCCCCGTATTCGGTTTGTCTCCTCTGGCTAAAGCACTACATTAAATTTAAAAGTGATAAATTACAGACCCCAAATGCACAAGATGGGACACATCTGAAGAATAAAATGGACCCAAGAAAAGCTAGAAACAAAATCGATAAGACCACATTACACGAATCATTGAATTGCAATTTAAAGAGCATCGACCTTGTGGTCATAACCCCGCCAGAGCCAAAAATACACCAATAACAGATATCAAATACTTAAGGCTAGACACTTGCAGGTTCGTACTCGCACCAAAGGGGCCTGAAGGTCCAAGTGCCATTGGAGGTAAACTCAATCCACCAGTGCTCGAGTTAGAACTGTTGTTAAAATATTCCATGATCATATAAGAAATTTAAAATGCAACAATTACTTCTAAGTCTAATAAATTGAGGATATATAAAGATTAAGATTCTATACCTTCCGGCAAATATACACGATGAAGAGCCTGCAACAAAGTACACAGAATTAATTGGTTAAGTAACTTCCTACAAATCCTCAACACAAGGATATGACAATACTCGAGGAAACGTTTCACCATATTTATAAGATGCATATTTGAAAGAGTCCAAACCAGTTGAAACTCAATTATGCAATCCATGTTTATTAGTGTAATAAGATAAGATGTCCAAACCAGTTGAAACTCAATTATGCAATAAGATATTTATAGTACCCTAGTTGGGCTCATGAAGTTTCAGTAGGTTTTACATCTGGGTCCTGAGGATCACAAATACTGCCATATTGCTAAACCAAAAGAACAGACTTCTGAAACTCTATCAAACATCAAAGAGGTGAGTGGTATAAACATGGAGCCTTATAGATAAGAGACCAGCCACTATGTCAGATTTTTGGGGAAACTAGACCCATAGAATCAGCATAAATGCAAAGAGATGCACCCAGTCAATAGTAATACTGCTACTGACCCAACCACCTAGGCTGAGGCGTTTCTATAAAAACAAGTTAATAGATAACTGGAGAGTAACCACTAGGGTTCGCCTTGGCACGGAGGGAGGTAGTAAGCATAAGGTCATAGGTTCTAATCTCAGTATTGTAGAACAAAAAACAAGATAACTGAAGAGTAACATACTGGCATCATCACTCTAGTTCACTAGTATCAAGCAATGCAATTAGAGCCAGAGATAATTTTGCATTACATTACGATCAAAGAAATAAGAAAACTAACCAATATTTATTTGAATATTCTACGGAGTAATAGGAAAGAAGACCTGTACTTTAAGTAAGGTGAAGATCCCTAAAATTATGCATGATGGTAATTAAATTCAATTTGCACTGTACAAACCTACAACTTTACATTACTCTTACAATGATTCAGAGATTATTTTTTTCACTTGTTAAATTTATATAATAATTAAAGGATCATAGAAGATAAAATTTTCAAAATTGCATTGAAATAGAGACATAATCACCAACCAAAGACACTAAGAATCCATAATTTTATCATCCAGCCATGTTTTGAAGGAGGAATTAGATGTATTTATTCAACTTCAACCTTCAGTAAAGCCATAGATGTGTATTTGTGTAATTTGAAAAGCACATTGGTATATGCCTATAACTTGAATAGTTGTTATAACTATAATTGCTTTCTTGGTCCATTGGTCATTCAAATAGATTCAACGACCAATGACTTTCAAATCTATGATTTACTCTCCAGGGCTGTTTCTAACAAGGAGGGGTTGTCGGTAAAATTCCTACAACTGTTAGTGCGCAATTTGAAAAAAAAAACATGGTTATATATGGGTAACAGTCCAAAGAAATAACTTGGAAGTGTTACAAGAGTACCATACCAGAATATCTGAGTTAAAATAGAAATAACAAGTCATGTCGACTTACTAGGATCCTTGGTAGTAATTGTAGCGGTACCATCGAAGTCGCAAGTTCCACCACTACTATGCTTTTTCTGATAATAATCATTATAAGCATAAGAGGCATGGCTTTTCACATTATTGGGGAGATAGCATGGCTGCCCCAGTTGAATTGCAGCACAATTTGCTCCTCCTTGTCCACATGCCCAGCTCAGGCCAGCTTGCAGCTTATCAGTGTCTGCTCCATCTTTAGCCACACAAAAAACTCCTGAAGAATTTCCAGTAATCTGGTCAGAAGCACCAAAACTCAAAGGATAAACGGTACTTCCATTGGGATAAAAGATGCCCCAATTTTTTTCTGATACAGGCCCATTCCTCTTGTCTTCATTAAAAAATTCATATATGTATGTATTAATGGCTATGTTTGGCTGACTAGGAGGACCTGAATCATTCATGACCCGCTGAATCATATTATTAATGTAGAGCTCAGCATTTTCTACAGTAGCATCTGGTTCATTAGCTCCACCAAACGATGGCCAGCCAGTCTCTGTGACAACAATGGGTATATTATTGAAATTTAAGGCATCTATAGAGTAATAGGTAGCATCCACCATAGCATCAAACATACTGTTATAATGAAATAGAGTGTTTGGGTCAACAATTTGCTTCACGGAAGGAAGAGGTCGGAAAAGAGCATATTCAATAGGGAAAATACCATCTCCTTTAGTGTATCCATAATAAGGGTAGGCATTTAACATGTAGGAGGAATTTGTGTTCTTCAGAAACTGAAGGAGTTGATAGATAGTAGAGTTCCATGAAGAGTTAAAAGTGGCAGCGGAAGGAGGAAAAGGCTTAGGGATAATGTCCATAGACTGGGGAGTTGAAACTTTGACCCGGAAGTTAAGGTTTGCAGCAACAAGGGCTTTGTGAAGAGAATTCATGGCAGGAACCAGAACAGGGGCGACATTTGGGATTGTGGAAAGAACCTCACTGCCAACTGCTATTGCTGTGATATTGGTGGACGGGACATAAGCAACAACATTTTTATTAATCCAAGCTGCAGCTGCTGATGGAGATTCTCCGATCCTCAGTACCTCCTCATTGGTGACACCAACAATTACTTCAGTACTAGTGTTTGAAAGGGCTTGTAGTAAGTGCGGATTAGCATCATACAGACGCACATGAGTAATTTGATTAGCTCGTAGAATGTCAACTATATTTGAAGCAGATGGCAGATCAGAAACATCAGTGCCAATGTTTACCCCCACAAATGCACCTACAAGTTAAACAATTTGATCTAGCATCAACTCAAAAAGATAATAGACGGTCAATGTCATACATCCACATCCCTAATTGCTTCCCCTTGTGGTAATCATAACAGGCATACAAAAATAAACAGGCTGAACAATGTACAAGACATATGGTCATTAATTATGTAAGAAAAGCAGTACTTTTGACTGTAAAATACTTGCTTGTAACTATCAAACTCAATCCAATAATACATAAAACACCTCATCAGATATGAAAAAAGACAGGTATAAATTACCTAATGTAGTGGTAAGCATAGCAATAGTGAGCAACAAAACACTCGCAAGCCATGTTTTAAGCTTCATCACATCCAATATCACCTTTCACCTCAGTCAGTCAGCAAGCTCGTCGGCCCAATATTGCTTTCCCCGCAAAGCCTTAGCTATCAAACTTCAGCAATAAACACGAAATCACATTTTGAGCAATTTAAATCACCAACATAACACAAGAAGAAAATCAACATATAATTAAATGAAGTCCACTAGTTGGCCGAAACATTAATAATCAATATCTACTCGTACAAAAAAATCAAATCCAGTAAGAACAGTATGATATTCAACAAGCTTTCCAAATAGGTACATTGTAAAACAAAAATAAAGAAATAAATAAAAGATTTGCTGTTTTTAGATATTTTTCTTAAAATGGAGAAGAGAGAGAGGAGCGTGATTTCTTCTTTTAGTAAAAAAAATGCATAATAACCTAACCCTCATAGAGGGGTTTACAAAGAAAGCAAGAGAAGCGCGGAGTGTGCACCTGATCTTTCTTAAAAACCCTGCAAGAGTTAGTGTTGAGTAGCTACTCTTCTCTTGTGCTGAGAGAGGTGGAAGTAACGCGCAGAACAGAAAGGGCATTCACTAAAACCCTGAAACCGTTGAATTGAGAGATTTAGGTTGCAATGTGAAGAAGGTGTGGTGATGCATCTAACTAACGAACTCGTTTGTTGTTGGAAAAGAAGGAAGGAATGGGAGTGAGTTGGCGAAGAAAGGGAGAGGAAAGAGGCAACAGCAAACAACCAGTGTGGTGTGCTGAGTCTCACTCACGTTACTGTCCGAGACATTGCCTACTAAGTTATTACAAGCAGACAACGTTACATCCATCTACATCATTGCCGTTCGTTTTGCCCTATGTTCTCCTTTTCTTCTCTCTTCATTTATCCCCTTTTTCATTCCTTTTATGTTTGCACATGCAACTTTTAATTCCTTTACTATTAATAATGCATCTACTGTAAAGTTTTTTTTTCACTGCTTTTATACTAATATATTTAATTAATTTTGATTGGTTAATAATGTAGGAATTAATAATACATGTCTATTGCCTTTCAAAAAAAAAAATAATACATGTCTATTAAATTTTTTATTTAGTGATGAAAAATGCTAACAGCAAGCTCTATTTTTATTAATAACACGTTCTATTAAACACTTTTTTTATAATTAGTTGCTATGTATTTAAAATCATAATTTTTTGTGAATTTCACTTCTTATGTAATGAGTTTTTTTTTTTGTTAATTTTGTAATTTTCAATAAATCTAACCAAATATTAGAAATAGTGCATTAGATATTAGTATTTATTAACACTACTCGGTAAATACATTTAATATCCAACTATGCCAACAAGTTATATGATTACTTACAACGAAGAATACCTATGA
Organism: Pueraria montana var. lobata; assembly: GCA_026413185.1. Taxonomy (NCBI): domain Eukaryota; kingdom Viridiplantae; phylum Streptophyta; class Magnoliopsida; order Fabales; family Fabaceae; genus Pueraria; species Pueraria montana. The sequence continues at coordinate 18,848,669 of CM048648.1, read as the reverse complement.
ATTTTTTTTTAAACAAAAGTTAAATATAATTAATTTTGAATTTTCAAACATAATTAAGATATATAGTTAAATTAAACTCAACTATATAATTTACAAGAAAACATGTATATGTTGTGGAAAATTGGTTCTTATTGTAAAAATAAACAAGTTCTTTGTTATTAAACATCTCATGGATTGTTTAAATGATTAGTCAGAATTCTGTACATTATATGAATATTCATAAAAATAAATCAGATAAAAATGCTTTTAAAAATATTATTGACAAGCAAAATATAAAAATATAGAGATTCAAGAGACTAAATAATAAAAAATATCATTTAAACGATAACCAGTTAACATCTAATTATAATTAATAGTTAATATTAATTGAAGAGATTTTAATATTTATTAAAATAATTCAAAAAATATTTTATTGGTAGATATAGTATAAATTAAAATATAAAAATTAAATGTACTTGTTTCAAAAAATCTTGAAAATCAATTTAATTTATTGAAAAATATTTGTTTGAATATATTTTCCCCGTTTAAGCATTACAAAACTTTCATTTTCACATTCTTAAAGTTATTAATATAGTTATTGTTGAGTGAATCTAAAATGTCCTTGGTGAATAGCTAAGGACAAACCTCCTACCACGTTATTAATATAGTTCTCATTAGAATTGGACATACAGATAAGCCAACCCATTTAAGTTCGTGCCCACATAAGTCCACAAAATTGTATGACCCGTCTATTAAACTTGCAAAATAAACAATCTTCATTTTATGTAGCCCATAACTGCACCGCATAACCCACGAGCTAACAGACTAGTATGTGATCTGCATAAAAAAACAAAAAACACGAAAAGAAAATTAAAAAACCAAATTTGCGTCAACCTATAAATTTAAGCAATACTCGATATCTTAATCAACCTCAACAAATAAAATCAAATACTCATACAACTATACTCAATCAATACACATCATTAAACAATTTTCTAAAAAAAACAAAAACAAAAAAAAATATTAGAAAAATATTGTTTGTAATGAGACAAGGGTTCCCGAAACAATATTCATTACATATTCATGTTACTGCATAAATTTGGCTAAAAAAAATGTTACTGCATAAATGAAGATCCATACATGCTGGCACTAATACTTATGTAGTAACTGTAACGACCCATCTTCTTTACAGATTTGTTATACTAAAACATTTATTAATTATTATCATATGAAATTTCAAAGAAATTTTTTTCTCATTTAACACATATTATATGTACCTACTTCCTACTGATAACGTACATTATCACATCATAAAAGTGTTAAGTCTGGCTTTACAAAACTTACGTATATATACATACATACAATACCAATATAGTCTTCTTTTAAAGGACATTCATAGCAACCTAAATATTTATACATATTTTCTAAGCTGGTCCCCATACTATGTACATATATACTAGAACATAATCAGCAGAACAGGAGGATCGTCTAATCTTTAGATCGTCCAATCCAAAGGAACAAAAGGATCGTCCAATCTTCAACCTTGACTATCATCAGAGCCTGCGCCATCACTATTACCTACTCCCGTGTCAATACACGATCATTACAGTAATACAATACAAACACAAATTGCAAGGATAAGCTTCTTACAAAAAGAATGATAGATTATACACAAAATTTCAATCAACATCATTCACACTAAACATTCAGTTCATTTCATATGTCACTCCATACATCAATATCATCATGCAATATTATGTTGACTCGACTCCATGGAGATTTCAACAAATTTCGGGCGGTCCCCATAGGCCCCATCCCCTACCATTAGTCTCTTCTTAGACCATTCAGGGAGTCCCTTGAGCCACCATGTGGAGGAAGTGTGAATTTAATCCAATATAGACAAGTGTTGGTATTGGCTTACCTCTGTCAGATTTGCAAAACCTTCCATCTTTAGGAATTCGCCCACTTGTCTATTCTATATGCCCACCATTGGCCACCACGAAATCCTCCAGCACTAGGTTGAGAGCCCACCTAGCACCCTCAACTTACGTGCCTACCCGTATGCAATATTATGCACAAACCAAACAACTCTGCTCATCACATGTTCCCTCTATGTTATAAATTCACCATTTTTCTTAAATCACACTTATGAACCCAATCTAGCAGTTCAGTAAGCACAAGTAAGACATTCTCACACCTCGAATCCTTACTCACAACACAACACTAAATTTAACTAAGGGTGAATTTCCTAACATAGTTCTAGAACCAAAGTGGTGGCATATCCAACATTCTCATTCAATATTTCAAATCTACACTCACAATTATATTACACATTTAAAATAATCATTTATATAAGAAAAATAATATATATCACATTCATAACAAAACTGGGTCCTGGACTCAAAGCTGAACAAAAGCACCAGAGTTGACCAGAGTTGACTGGACGCTGGTCACTGGACGCTGGGTGGGTCATTGGACGCTGGGTGAGTCACTGGACGCTGGTTGGCTGAGTGGGTCATTGGACGCTGGTTGGCTGAGTGGGTCATTGGACGCTGGTTGAGTTACTGGACGTTGGTTCTGCAGAATCGGACTCTCACAAAATTTTCTACTAACAGAACATCGAAACAAGAATTTCTGCAGAATCCAGGGCTTCCCAAAGGATCCCAAGCATCCAAAAACATGCCTCAAAGGTTTAGGGACAATTCACAACACTTGCAAGACCATTTCAAATCAAAACAACACATCATGATATTATAATAACTTCAACTTAAATCACAATTTCAATCAACTCATCAAGAACACAAGTACCAAACACCACCAAATCAGTCAAACAAGTTTAAAGCTTCCCTTACCTAAACTTCTTGACTCAAACCGTGAAGAAAACTAGATAGGAGAACTTTGGATTTCTTGAGTGATCTGTCCTCAAGTTTTGTTACAAAATCAACTAGGAGACACCTAAATCAACATCAAAGTAAACTCAAAAATCAAGATTTCTCTCATCTCTTAAAATTTAACCAAGACCCATTTCTCATGTTCTTGGGAGGAGATGAGAAAGATACTTAGAAATCAAGAATAGGAAGGAACTGGACTTACCAACTTAACATCAACTAAGAAATCTCTAGGGAAGAAGAAATCAAACTTCAAGTTGAGGTAGGAATCAAACTTCCATTTACGGAAAAGAAAGAGCTTAGAGAGGAAGAAAGATAAGAATGAAGGAATTGGAAGAAATAGGAAGCTTGACACGTTCAAATTAAGAGATTTGCATGAAATTTTGCTAGTAACACCCCTATTTCCTCTAAAAGCACCCCCTTTTCTTATTTTTTTCTTTTCTACAACTTACGAGATTTACGTAAAATTCCTAACAACAACCTTACCTTCTAAGCCCGACCGTACATGAAATATTATCAACAACATTATAGCACATAGCAAAACAATCTATTTATTAATTCTTTTATACATATTATAGCTTTAAATTTAATTTCCTCTTGTATTATCAATCAAACACTTGATCATACAATTGAAAAAAAATCACGACATTACAATTCTCCCCAACAAGAAAATTTTCGTCTTCGAAAATTCGCTTACCTGAGAAGAGATAAGGATATTGTTCACGCATTTTATCTTCAAGTTCCCATGTAGAATCACCCGTAGTATCACTCCATATAACTTTAACCAAACTAATAGCTTTGCCCCTAAGCTGTTTAGTCTCTTGATCCTCAATCCTGACTAGACGAGTCTCAAGCGTCCAGTCCTCTCGTACTTGTATCACATCCGGCTCAAGGATATAAGTAGGATCAGAAACATATTTCCTCAATTGAGACACATGTAATACATTGTGCAAGTTGGCTAGAGTAGGTGGTAAAGCCATTTCATAAGCCACTAGACCTATGCGTCTAAGGATTTGATAGGGTCCAATGAACTTAGGTGTAAGCTTCTTCGACTTAATTGATCGTCCAATACCCGTAGTTGGTGTAACCTTTAGAAACACATGATCGCCCGCTTCAAACTCAAGTGGCCTTCTACGTTTGTTCGCATAAGATTTCTGTCTACTTTGTGAAGCCTTCATCCTTTCTTGAATTAACTTAATCTTTTCTGTAGTCTGTTGTAACATCTCTGGCCCTACTACCATATTCGTTCCATCTTGGTACCAACAAAGAGGTGTTCTACACCTTCTACCATACAAAGCTTCAAATGGTGCCATACCAATACTAGCATGAAAACTGTTGTTGTAGGTGAATTCTACCAAAGGTAAAACTTCATCCCAACTTCCAAGATGATCCAAAACACATGCCCGCAACAGATCTTCTAGTGATTGGATCGTTCTCTCAGATTGTCCATCAGTCTGTGGGTGATAAGCAGAACTAAATCTCAACTTAGTTCCTAAGGCTTTTTGCAAACTTTGCCAAAATCTTGAAATAAATCTTGGGTCTCTATCCGAAATGATACTAGATGGCACTCCATGCAATCTTACTATCTCTCTGATATACAATTGAGTGAACTTCTCCAAAGAATACTTCATGTTAACAGGTAAGAAATGAGCACACTTTGTTAATCTGTCAACTATCACCCATATGGCATCACAACCTCTAGTTGTCCTAGGCAAACTGGATACAAAATCCATGGTAATACTGTCCCATTTCCACTCTGGAATCTCCATTGCTTGCAACAAACCACCAGGCCTCTGATGTTCTACTTTAGCCTTCTGACAAGTTAAACATGCTGCTACATATTGCACCACATCTCTCTTCATACCGGACCACCAAAACATCTTCCTCAAATCTTGATACATCTTATTCATACCGGGATGTAGACTAAGTTTACTTTTATGACCTTCGTCCAATATGAGTCTTTTTAACTCAATGTCTTGTGGTACACAAATTCTACCTTTGAATCTCAAAATTCCATCATCACCCAAACTAAAATCTATTGCTTTATCCGTACCCAACAACTCCATTGTTCTACTCAAGCTAGGATCCAATAACTGTTTCTCCTTAATCATTCCTAGAAAATTATTAGTCACAGTTAACATACCACAACTAAGGTGATCGTAGGTCACTTCAACATATAAGTTCAAATCTCTAAACTTCTCCACCAATTCTAACTCTTTCACCATCAAAGTGGACATCTGGACGGTCCTTCTACTAAGGGCATCAGCTACCACGTTAGCTTTACCCGGATGGTACATCAATTGAAAATCATAATCCTTAAAAAACTCCATCCATCGCCTTTGTCTCATATTGAGCTCCTTCTGATCAAACAAGTATTTTAAACTCTTGTGATCACTAAATACATTGAATTTAGCTCCATAAAGATAATGTCTCCATATTTTCAAGGCAAACACCACTGCTGCTAATTCCAAATCATGAGTGGGATAGTTCCTCTCATGAGCCTTCAACTGTCTTGAGGCATAAGCCACAACTTTCCTTCCTTGCATCAACACACAACCCAATCCTTGATGAGATGCATCACAGTAAACTTCAAAAGGTTCACTAGTATCAGGTATTACAAGGACAGGAGAAGAAGTCAACCTTTGCTTCAATTCTAGAAAACTCTGTTCACAAGCTTCAGTCCATGCAAATGGTTGGTCCTTGCGAGTAAGTTGGGTCAATGGTGTTACTATCTTAGAGAATCCTTCTATGAATCTCCGATAGTATCCAGCTAATCCAACAAAACTTCTAATCTCTGTGGCTGTCTTTGGACGTTTCCATTGCAAAACTGCTTCTACTTTTGAAGGATCCACTGCAATCCCTTCAGCTGAGATTACATGACCCAAGAACTTCACTTCTTCTAGCCAAAACTCACACTTGGAGAGTCTTGCATACAATTGCTTTTCTCTCAAAATCTCCAATACAACTCTTAAATGGTCTTCATGCTCTTCACGAGTACGGGAATAGATAAGAATGTCGTCGATGAACACCACAACAAACTTATCCAAGAATGGACGAAAAATCCTATTCATGTAATCCATGAATATAGCAGGAGCATTCGTCACTCCAAAAGGCATGACCACATACTCATAATGTCCATACCGAGTCCGAAAAGCTGTTTTCGGTATATCCTCATCTTTCACCCTTATCTGATGATACCCTGACTTCAAATCAATTTTTGAGAAAATCTTCGCTCCACGCAACTGGTCCATCAAATCATCTATCCTTGGCAAAGGATATTTATTCTTGATAGTGAGCTTATTCAATTGACGATAGTCAACACATAGTCTAGAATCACCATCTTTCTTCTTGACCAGTAACACAGGTGCTCCCCAAGGAGAAACACTAGGTCTAATCATTTCCTTCTCCAACAAATCTTCAATTTGTTTCTTCAGTTCAGCTAATTCAGCGGTTGCCATCCTATAAGGAGTTATTGACACTGGTCCCACACCTGGAACTAGTTTGATAGCAAACTCAACCTCTCTTTGTGGAGGCAAGCCAGGTACTTCTTCAGGAAAGACTTCAGAAAAATCTCTGACAACTGCTATAGAATTCAAGTCAAGATCACCCTTGACTTCCAAGAAAGAAAAAACCACAAAACACGAAGCTCCTTCCTTCAAAGAAACTTGTGCTTGCTTTGCAGAAATAAATTCAAGATCTTCGTGATCAGGGAATACAAGAGTCTTTTGAGCACAATCTATAAGAATACGATTGGGGGACAACCAATCCATTCCTAAGATTATGTCCAAATCCATCAAAGGGAGGTAAATCAAGTTAACCTTGTACTTGCGTCCATTGACTAAAACAGGATACCCCACGCATACTAAAGAAGTCACCACAGGGGTGGCTGTAGGAGTAGAGACATGCAAATCAAACAACAAAGGACGTGTAGACAATTTCAATCTTTTCACACAATCATGAGAAATGAAGGAATGTGTAGCTCCAGAATCAAACAAAACAGATAAAGAGTTACCGTCCACTTCACACACACCTTGGATAAGATCATCAGATTTGGATGCTTCCGCTCCACTCATAGCAAAAACCCTTCCAGCTACCTTAGGCTTCTCAACCTTTGGTGCATTTCTTGCTGGTGCAGCTCTAACATTAACCTGACAATCTCTTGCAAGATGACCGGGCTTCTGGCATTTAAAACAAATCATCTCCTTATAATTACAATGAGTGCTGTAGTGTGGACCACCACACTTGAAGCATCTAATGCCTTGAGCTCCTGATTGAGCTACAACTAGACTTCCCCGAGGCTGTTGAGGTCTAGAATATGATTTCTTCTGAAAATTTCCCTTTCTACTGCCTGAGGATCCATCACCATAGGGTCTAATTACTCTACTACTACCCTCCAGACGTTCCACTGTCTTTGCCTTTTCTACCAATGCAGGAAACTCCCTAATAGCCATAGGGACAATCATCCGCTTCACCTCTTGCTTCAAGCCTTCTTCAAATCTCCTACATCTCCAAGCTTCAGTAGTAGCTTGAGAATAAAAACGAGCTAAGTGTTCAAACTTAGTCGCATACTCATGGACTGTCATGTTACCCTGCTCCAATTTCATGAATTCTGTCTCTTTAGCATATCTAGCACTATCTGGAAAATACCTCTCTAGAAAGCGCTCCCTGAAATTTCCCCAAGTAAGGGATTCTCCACGTACTTCCATCATCTGTCGAGTTCCATGCCACCAGAACTCTGCTTCATCAGTTAACATATATGTGGCATAAGTAACCTTTCTATCTTCAGGACATGCCATTGCCCTAAAGATCTTTTCTAAAACTCTTATCCAGTTATCAACTACATCCGGATCAGAGTTTCCTTTAAATGGTGGTGGATCATTCTTCCTAAATTCAGCAAATCCTTGATATTCAGGTGGGATTACTGTTCGAGCTGCTTGGGCAGCAACCTAAGTGGCCTCTAACTGTGCCAAGGCTGCTTGATGCTGATGAGCCATAGTAGCACTCTGTTGTTGCATCGCAGCTGCCATTACTTCTATGGCATGGGCCAATTGGGCCATATCTGAGGGAGGAGGAGATCTAAGGGGGCTCACCATCCTAACAGAAGACCAAACCAAGTTAGAGAATAACATTGGTTAAAGCCTTCTACTCATCATATCAATCACACACAGCAAAAACATAATAGACCTATCCCCATAGGTTCGTCCAAAAGATACGACCAGCTCTGATACCACTATTGTAACGACCCATCTTCGTTACAGATTTGTTATACTAAAACATTTATTAATGATTATCATATGAAATTTCAAAGAAATTTTTTTCTCATTTAACACATATTATATGTACCTACTTCCTACTGATAACGTACATTATCACATCATAAAAGTGTTAAGTCTGGCTTTACAAAACTTACGTATATATACATACATACAATACCAATATAGTCTTCTTTTAAAGGACATTCATAGCAACCTAAATATTTATACATATTTTCTAAGCTGGTCCCCATACTATGTACATATATACTAGAACATAATCAGCAGAACAGGAGGATCGTCCAATCTTTAGATCGTCCAATCCAAAGGAACAAAAGGATCGTCCAATCTTCAACCTTGACTATCATCAGAGCCTGCGCCATCACTATTACCTGCTCTCGTGTCAATACACGATCATTGCAGTAATACAATACAAACACAAATTGCAAGGGTAAGCTTCTTATAAAAAGAATGATAGATTATACACAAAATTTCAATCAACATCATTCACACTAAACATTCAGTTCATTTCATATGTCACTCCATACATCAATATCATCATGCAATATTATGCTGACTCGACTCCATGGAGATTTCAACAAATTTCGGGCGGTCCCCATAGGCCCCATCCCCTACCATTAGTCTCTTCTTAGACCATTCAGGGAGTCCCTTGAGCCACCATGTGGAGGAAGTGTGAATTTAATCCAATATAGACAAGTGTTGGTATTGGCTTACCTCTGTCAGATTTGCAAAACCTTCCATCTTTAGGAATTCACCCACTTGTCTATTCTATATGCCCACCATTGGCCACCACGAAATCCTCCAGCACTAGGTTGAGAGCCCACCTAGCACCCTCAACTTACGTGCCTACTCGTATGCAATATTATGCACAAACCAAACAACTCTGCTCGTCACATGTTCCCTCTATGTTATAAATTCACCATTTTTCTTAAATCACACTTATGAACCCAATCTAGCAATTCAGTAAGCACAAGTAAGACATTCTTACACCTCGAATCCTTACTCACAACACAACACTAAATTTAACTAAGGGTGAATTTCCTAACATAGTTCTAGAACCAAAGTGGTGGCATATCCAACATTCTCATTCAATATTTCAAATTTACACTCACAATTATATTACACATTTAAAATAATCATTTATATAAGAAAAATGAATATATATCACATTCATAACAAAACTGGGTCCTGGACTCAAAGCTGAACAAAAGCACCAGAGTTGACCAGAGTTGACTGGACGCTGGTCACTGGACGTTGGGTGGGTCATTGGACGCTGGGTGAGTCACTGGACGCTGGTTGGCTGAGTTGGTCATTGGACGCTGGTTGAGTTACTGGACGCTGGTTCTGCAGAATCGGACTCTCACAAAATTTTCTACTAACAGAACATCGAAACAAGAATTTCTGCAGAATCCAGGGCTTCCCAAAGGATCCCAAGCATCCAAAAACATGCCTCAAAGGTTTAGGGACAATTCACAACACTTGCAAGACCATTTCAAATCAAAACAACACATCATGATATTATAATAACTTCAACTTAAATCACAATTTCAATCAACTCATCAAGAACACAAGTACCAAACACCACCAAATCAGTCAAACAAGTTTAAAGCTTCCCTTACCTAAACTTCTTGACTCAAACCGTGAAGAAAACTAGAGAGGAGAACTTTGGATTTCTTGAGTGATCTGTCCTCAAGTTTTGTTACAGAATCAACTAGGAGACACCTAAATCAACATCAAAGTAAACTCAAAAATCAAGATTTCTCTCATCTCTTAAAATTTAACCAAGACCCATTTCTCATGTTCTTGGGAGGAGATGAGAAAGATACTTAGAAATCAAGAATAGGAAGGAACTGGACTTACCAACTTAACATCAACTAAGAAATCTCTAGGGAAGAAGAAATCAAACTTCAAGTTGAGGTAGGAATCAAACTTTCATTTACGGAAAAGAAAGAGCTTAGAGAGGAAGAAAGATAAAAATGAAGGAATTGGAAGGAATTGGAAGAAATAGGAAGCTTGACATGTTCAAATTAAGAGATTTGCATGAAATTTTGCTAGTAACACCCATATTTCCTCTAAAAGCACCCCCTTTTCTTATTTTTTTCTTTTCTACAACTTACGAGATTTACGTAAAATTCCTAACAAGAACCTTACCTTCTAAGCCCGACCGTACATGAAATATTATCAACAACATTATAGCACATAGCAAAACAATCTATTTATTAATTCTTTTATACATATTATAGCTTTAAATTTAATTTCCTCTTGTATTATCAATCAAACACTTGATCATACAATTGAAAAAAAATCACGACATTACAGTAACACCGTACACCGTTTGTAAAAAAAAAAAAAGAAACACCATACACCTAAGGTAACCACTATGTATACACCTAAGGTAACCACTATGTCAGCCTAGAGGTGAAATATTAGGATAATATGCATGAGATCATAGGTTCGAACCTTAGTACGACCATTGTACACACAAAAGAAATACCATACACTTAAGCCCATTGAATAAATCTATATAACATCTCCAAACCAAAATACATGTGCCTCATTGTTTCCTCCCACCTACGCATATATTGTGCATTTTCTATTGTTTGTTTGATTTTTGTTGCACATAGTGGTATACATTTCAACTCCCCACCTCATTTCCTTTGGTTCATTATTATTATTTTTTAAAATTAACTTATTATGAAAGTCTGCGAGTAAAATTGTTTAACCTACGTGTTAAACGGTGTAGGCTAACAAGTCTACTTCTTAAATGGTCTACTAATAGTGAGACCTGTAACTTGCGCAGGGCTGCGAGTTATATAGATGACCTGCAGGCTAGAGCCCAAATACCATTGGTATATAGTTTCATTCTTATCCATTTATTTTTTTCATCAAATATTATTTTTGCTTACTTTTTGATTTATTGAATATCATAACTTTTACTAAAAGGATTATCAAAATAGAATTTTTGTGATTTTTAAAAAGTTCAAATAATTTTGAAAAAAAAAGTTTCATAACAAAGGAAATAAACAAAAAACTAACAAAATAATTATATGAAAAGTAAATACATGTTAAAAAAACTACTTCTATAAAATTATAATATACAAGTTGTAGTGTTTCTCACTCTTTTAATTAAAACATTCTCAATATTTTATTTTTTTTGTCATTTGGATATACATTTCACACACCATCTCTATGACTAGAGATGACGATGACGGCGCGGAGCAGACACAGACAATATCCGTTACCTATTTCACCAGATAAAAAATCCGCTTATACCCTACATTGTTACTCATCAAGTACCCGTTTATAAAACTACTCGTGAATTTTGTTATATTCATGAGCATCCACGGATATCCACAGATACTTCTTTATAAAAATGAAAAATAATTACTTTAACCATTCTTTACATCTCCTTTTTTGCATAATATAAGTATATAAGATTTTTCATATTTTTGGAAAAATTAAATTATTCAAATTATCCAAAAATTACTTTCTTTAAAGTATAAATTGAAATAAAAATACACTTTAAAGTATAATTTCTCTATAGGCTTATCTATATTAATAAAGGGTATTTAAATTTAAATAAATGCACAATGGGTACCCATTGGTACGAACAGTATGATATTCACCACTATCCTATTTATAAATGGGTAGAGAAAAAATCCGTTTAAATTAGTCGCAGGTATTCATTTGGATATTTGTTTTCTATCTAGGCGAATTTTACTTGCAGGTATGAATTTTTTTGTCACCTTTATCATCAACTAGCTAAAAAATTTCTTTTTGAGCCATACCAAATCACCTTTTATCTTTATCTAATTACTTGTTCTTCTTAATCATTTTTCTTCTTCAATTTACTTTATTTTTCCTCCTATCATTAAATTGAATTTTAATATTTTTTTAAAAAAAATGTCAATAGTTAAAAATAACCTTACATCACAATTTAAATATTAATTATAAATCTAAATTATAATTTTTATGTTTAAATATATTTATTAATTATGAGTTTTAATTTAATACGGTTTATGTATGAAAAATTATTTATTTATCATGGCCATAAACATTTATCGCATGCCATTCACAAGTTAAAATACTATTTATAACTTAAAATAAAATAATAAATTAAATTAAATTTTACAATATTTAAAAAATAAAAAAATATATTCGAATCAAAATTGTTTGAAGAGTGATTTACATATATATCATTTCGCTAGATTTATTTAAATAAATTAAAGGAAAAAAACATATTCTACAAAAAAATTTACTAAAAAAATAGTCCAAATTATGTAAAATCTAAAAAAAGTCATAAAATGAAAAAAATGTAATTAAAAAAATAAAAATCACTTTACTCTGAAAAAAGTAAAAGGTGCTATGTTTGGGCACTTGGGCTTCTTTGCTCTTTGGCCCGGTTTGGCCCAATCCCATTTACACATGTCTCCATCAAAAAACCCTAGAATAGACGCACTCTGTTATCAGAAGAACAACCCTAGACGCAGCCCCGCTTATATATACTACTACTCTATTATTCACTTCTCAGTCTCTATCCCAAGCCACTCCAGAGAAAATGGCGGTGCCTCTGCTCTCGAAGAAGATCGTGAAGAAGAGGGTAAAGAAGTTCAAGAGGCCACAGAGTGACCGCAAAATTTCCGTGAAGGTATACATTCTAGGTTTTTCATTCTGCGTATTCGATACGCACTGTTTTTTTATGATTTGATTCGAAGAAAGTGAAGATGTGTTGCTTGGACGCTTAATTTTGTGATATTAAGCATATGGAAGTTGAGCTGCATGAATCTGAGTTTATTTTTATTTTTTCGATTTTAGTTAATTGTTAGCATGCGTTTCATCGTACTAGCGTGCTGCTTGTTCAGGATATGATGATAGTATTTTGTCGCCCCAGTCTTAATTTGCACCACAAGGTGCAAGATGGTGATTGACAGTTTTATCTGATCCTGCTGTTTTATGTTCTATCTGGTATTTTGTTTTTGGTCAATTTTATTTGAATTTGCTAGGTTTTTTTTTAATTTCTTTTTGATGTTTCAATTGATTTTTTTGGACCAATGGGATATGAGGATAAGGTTTTGACACCCAGTCTTACTATGCATTTATACGTGGTGAAAGATCGACTATCTGATCCCATAAATCATATAAGAATTATGATTTGTGTTTTACAGTTGGTTGTGTTTTTATTTTTTGTTTTGTTTTTAATAACGATTGATTTGTTTCCTGTTTGCTAGGATTTTCTTTTCTATTTTTGTTTTAATTTTGACATGGGATTTGATGACGACTTTTTGACACCCAGTCTTACTTGCTCCATTGGTGCAGCCTGGTGAAAGTTTAATTGTCTGATCCCTTAATGCATATGCACACAAATAGATCTGTTGTCTTGCATCTCCTTCACTTGTTAAATCTGCCTAGTAATATCTTATCATTCCCCCTTGTTTTTATAATTTGGGAAAAAATGTTATTTATCTTTATAAAATGTCCCTTAAATTTGTTATTTTTATATTATGAAATGCAATTGCAAAGAGATATGATGATGTTTATCCATCAATTCTGCAATAGAATGATGATTACTAACATGCACTACCATCTGATCTCTTGCATTTTTTTCATATATTGTTATTGTTTGGTAATTGTGTCTGACTAATTGTTATTATCCTAAAGTTACTTTTTATCAGTGTTTTTTGTAACATTTTTAATTTGCCCATGGTATCTGATGTCTAGAGTTTGGACTTTTGTCTTGTTGTAGCTGGACATTTCGTTTGAAGGGCATATATAGAATTCTTACAGGCCTTGCGACACAGTTGGCTTTCTTTACTATAAGCCTTCTGTTACTAACATCCTGTTTACATCTCTTGAATACATTGCCTTTTCATTTAATAATACTGTTCTTGCCCATGTAGTAAGAACCCTTTTCATGTAATAAATGCCAAAAAAGCCTAGTGAATGTGGTATGGATACTTTTTGCTTTATCAGAAAATTGTCTGATCTGCAATCTGTGATGACATTTAAGTAATGTGCTGATTGTCTGTGATTATTATCCTTAAAATCACCATCTTTCGGCTGAGATTGCAGATCAAGTTGTTCCTTTTTATGAAATTATTATCCTGGTGTGTAGTTTTTCTGTTACTCTTTTGCTTGTTTACATCTTGAAACACAAGTCTTGGATTAGAATTATTTGTGATTGCTTTTGCATGTTTGAGTTATGTATTAAATTCTTATTTTCTAACCTGACCACTTATTGATAAATACTATTTCAACAGCCAAGCTGGCGCAGACCAAAGGGTATAGATTCCCGTGTTAGGAGAAAGTTCAAGGGATGTGCTTTGATGCCAAACATTGGTTATGGTTCAGACAAGAAGACTCGCCATTATCTCCCTAATGGTTTCAAGAAATTTGTTGTTCACAATGTGAAGGACTTGGAACTGCTCATGATGCACAACAGGTGAACCATTGCATCCCAAATAGGTTTTCAATTCTGACTGTTTTGCATCTAATGTCTTCTGACCACATTATTCGTCTTTATTTTAGGACTTACTGTGCCGAGATTGCCCACAATGTATCCACAAGAAAGAGAAAAGATATAGTTGAGAGAGCCGCGCAGCTTGATGTTGTTGTGACGAACAAAACAGCCAGATTACGCAGCCAGGAAGATGAATAGTCTGAATGACTGAAAGTCACTTATTTGTCGTGATCCTAGTGACACTTGTGACATTGGATTTTGATTTTTTTTTTTTAAATTTTCTGCTATAAATTGTAGCATGATATACAATTAAAATGGTTTTTTTTCCTCTCTTGCCGTCTCAAATTCAATTTCTTCTTGATTTGGGTTTTGGAACATATCGATCATTCAGATAATAGTATGTTATCAGCCAAATAATGTATATAACTGTATTTAAGCCAAATCATGCCCTTGCTTTGCAATCAATCCAATCAAGTTGCATAGTAGAATCAAGTTTTTAATCAATTAAACTATGTATTTAGGTTATTGACACCAACCAAATTGATTTTGATGTTTCTCCTTCATGCAAGTCGGATCTTGCCTTTAGAACCCCTTGCCGACACTTCTAGCATGATTATACTTGACAACCATCTTTAGGAACCAACATAAAATGAACCTTAATCTTTTAGTCGTTGTGATGTTTCCGATTTTTTCTTTAGAGGTCCTTATGATAATTTACTTAACGCGTATGGCTTTGCTATGTTTAGGTTAACGCAATAGTTTTGCTAATCATGAGGTTGAACATGGAGTTCATGCAAATCATCTAAACTTCTTACCTTTATAGTAATGCAAATCATCTAAACCTTTTACCACTAGAATGACTGTGGTTGGCGACCATGTGTGGATTGTCACACAAACATGTATGCTTTGGTGTTAGGACGAATTCTAGGGTGGGAGACCTGGACAGGTCTCCCACTGTGGGAAAGGAATGTGGTGCATAGGATGTGGATTGTTTTTGAGATTAGCATGGGAGTACCGTAGGAATGATTACAGTGGATTAAATTAATAAAAAAACATTTTGCCAAAATTGGGTTCCACTACACATACTTCTTTTCCGGTGCCAAAATTGATGAAAAGTTTGCTTCTTTTAGGGGTGATCCTTCTAGGTCCTGCACTTGCAATGATCGCTTGCTTATTTTGTAATTTTGTAGGTTGATTTATATGGTAACAGTTGCAAGTGCAACAAGTTGAAACGGTTTCAATATGCAATGAAAAACAAATCTTCTATTTTTAAAGATAAAATGAATGAGAATTTTCAGAATAATAAGCAAAATTATTTTTAAGGCTCTGTTTTGCATTCTCGAATCTTTCTGCCGTCTTCTCCATTGCCCTTTTATCGTCGGCACTATCGCACACCTTTGACCGGAGGATAAATTGTAAGAGAAGAATGGACGTCACTCCTTTGACTGTGTTTCACTATCGGACACACCTTGCTCTCTCTCTCCTCCGATGATCTTCCGCACCACTCTCTCTCTCATCTGATGGAGGAGATGGGTCTTTGTTGGAGACTGTCACTTGTTTTTTTAATTTAATCCTGTGTAGTCATTCCTACGTTAGACTAACACTAATCTCGAAAAAAGTCCACATCCTGCGCACCACATTTCTTTCTCACGGTGGGGGATTTGTCCATGTCCCCCACCCTAGAACTCATCTTGGTGTTAGTACAAACATTTTTGGAACTTTGCAATACATCAAAAGGGCACTTTCCTGCTCGGATTGTTCGACAAATTTAAATAAATCCCTCCACCAGGAATACAGTTATGTCAGGAGGAAATGCTGTAGTGCCCATCTGGTGATGCTTCCTAATTGCACGTATTAACAAATTTTCACGTTAAAACAATAAAAATGATTAAGAAGCTAGTTATACAAGCTTTGATCTGTGATACCATTCTCCTCAGACGGGCAGCCAAACACACAGGTAGTGTCCTGTCTGTTCATTTGCTAAGTATCTCAATTTTTGTGAAGGAATAGTTGGAAAGGTGGAATCCCAAAGTTAGTCTTAAACCTGTGGTAGAACATAGCTGTTTCCTATTCAGGACCTATGTCACTTTATACAGGATAAAATGCAGTTGTTTCACGTGCCAAAGAGAAAAAAGGTGACGAACTGATAACCAGAGTACAACTCACAGTGCAGTTAATCACTATTAGGAAATCAGAAATGTGAAGTCATCAAACGAGCAGAATTCAAAACACAAATGATGAGGAAGGTATCCTGACCCATTTCATTTTCTAAAACACGGCTATGTCTCTAATGTAAAATCAGTTCTGTGAAACAATTTTGCCTCAATACAATAAGATTTATAACAACTCTTGCTCGATACTTAAGAACAATTTTTGTTTCTGCAGAAGCATGAACTAGTGGGCACCAAATTAGAGATGCCAATTCAGATTAATTTGTAATCTCAATAAAACAGATCTTTGAGGGGATGCTGACAAGTCATGTGCAAGGAAAGAAAGATACATACAACCAACAGTTCATCTAGATTGCCTAAAACTGAAATCCATCCTCAAGGTATAAGAATGAACTCAAAGTAGTGTCATTAGTGGACGGTGGCATGGAGTGAAGTCTACCACGAAAATGGGCATTCCTAGCAGTCAAAAGGATAAGTTATTCCAAAGACATGAATACAGAATTGAAGGAAATATAGATAGATGGTGTTAGAATTGGGGTACAAAAATTAGGGCTATGCAGAGCCTGTAGAATTGAGGTAAAAAAGTTTGGTTAGAAGTTCATCAGGGCATCAATTTGTGTTTAAAGATGAAATAATGTGATTATATGAGCATTCATTGCATATATTTTAGTATTTCACTATAACTTGGAAAATTTATAATGCAGAGCCACTACCCAAAATCTGAAGGTCATAGACAAATAGAATCTTAAAGGGCTTCAACAAAAACCCTTCTTAATTTTCAATTTGGTATTCTAATGAGAAAAGAGAAGGAAAAAAAATAAGAGAATGAATTTAGCAGCTTGAGTCAATAGAAGGAAAGAGGAAAGAAAGGGATTCTATAGTATGTATACAAAATCATGATAATCAACATAAATCATCAATACAATAAAAGAACAAGCAAGTACAACAACAAGCTCATATTTAACCCAATGGTATGAATCTGAAACTGAATCCAAAGCAAGGCTTGAGTGTACCATGTATTCTGAATAAGCATCAAAATCAGTAGTGCCAACCTGATCAGCATGTATTAACTCCATCCTTGCAATCTTTAGTCAAATTATAGAATGTTTCCACGCGTGTCTTTCCACGGTAAAAGACCTCTGTATCCACTGCAACTCTCATGTACCCATCAAACTCAATAGGCTTTCCATTGTTGAGAAGTGTGGTCTCGTTATACCACTCACTTGTATTTCCCCACAGCTCCTTATAATCATCAAGCAAATGCACCTTGTAATTTGACCTCAACTTGTCAAAGTAATTATAATAAGGTTCATTGGTGGCAATATACAAATGTCTCCAAGGCTGAACCATCCATTTAAGCTTCTCAACAAGAACATCTGGCGACGTATCATAATCCAAATGAGGCCACAGCTCCTTGTTCTGAGCTTTCTCTCCCCGAACCACATGAACCGCATCAAAATCCCAGTCCAACCTTCCACTAATCTCAGTAACAATATTCATCAATCTCTTGGATTTCCACAAAGCATGCCAAGGCCTCTGAATATACTTAGCAGCCTCACCTTCACAAACCCTATACCAATAATTCTCCGGCTCCGGCGCATCAAACTGCCTCCATATAATCGTACTCTTATCCTTCTTAAGCTGCATAGGATTCACCTTGTGAGTGACAACCTTCCTAACCGGAACCTTGTTCTTCTTCAAATGCGTTTTATCCCACTTCTTCCAATCCCTCAAGAACTCACCTTCCTCCACAATGGAAGCCGTCTCCTTCAAATGCTCGAAATCGAAATAGTACCTAAAATCCTTCCCTTCCTCATCCTTGTTACTATGGTTATAAGTTGCAGGCAAGCAAACACTCAAATCCATAACAAAAGTCCTATTCAAAAACATAGCTTCCCCCAATCCACACAAGAAACTCCACAAATAATGATTCATTCCCTTGCAATAATCCCCACCTCTCGAGTAATACAAATACTTCCCACTCCTAAAGTTACTCTGCGATCCCAAAGTTGGAATCGTGTCGTTGATCTCATCGTCGCGGGTCGTAACCCGCGGCGGCAGGGTCTTACCACCCCTGCCGGCGCCGGAGCGCGTCAAATTCCGGCGAGCATTGACGCCGGAATGCCACCCGCCGGCGTGCACCACCTTGTACCTGCAGTCGTCGGTGATGGCGATCTTGAAGCGGCGAAAGTCGCGGTACTTGCGCCACGAGCGCTCGCGCTTGTTCCGGAAGCGCCACGCGACGTCGCACTCGCCGGCGACGGAGCCGTTCACCGGCGGCTGGTAGTCGAAGAAGGCAATGGACTTGAACGCGCGGAGGTTGAACCGCTGAATCGCAATGAGAACGCGAGGGTTGGAGCAGTTTAGGGTTCCGTCACAGGCGGGGGGAGAGGGAACAGGCGCGTCGTCGGTGGAGTTAACGGTGGAGTCGGCGGTGGAATTAACGGTGGAATTGGTGATTTGTTGTTCGATTTTTTCGATGACGGCTTCGGTGATGGCT
Source organism: Pueraria montana var. lobata (assembly GCA_026413185.1). Taxonomy (NCBI): domain Eukaryota; kingdom Viridiplantae; phylum Streptophyta; class Magnoliopsida; order Fabales; family Fabaceae; genus Pueraria; species Pueraria montana. The sequence goes on along the minus strand of CM048648.1, from coordinate 18,829,401 downwards.
GGGGCGGAGGGGGGCGGCGGAGGGAGGGGAGGGTCCTGCGGGGAGGGGGCGAGGTCCTCGCCGGTTTTGAGGACGGAGGAGTCGATCCGGAAGGTGGCGTTCTCTGATTGGGTGAAGAGGGTGGTTAGGGCTGGGGTGGACTCGAGCCATGGGTCTGGGGGCTGGTAGGTAATGGCAATGACGGTGAAGATTAGAACGGAGAAGACGAAGACGGAGAAGCAGAGGTTGCTTATGAGTTTGATGATGTTTTGGCCTATGGGTTCGGTTCTGCTACTGTTGCTGGTGGTGGTGGAGTTTGAGTCCTTCATTGTGTTTGGGATCTGAATGTGAATGTGAGGAAGAGAAGAGAAGAGAATGAGGTGGTGATGTTAGTTTGGGGTTTAGGGGTGATGGCGACGGTGGATCTGAATCTGATGGGGAGTCATTCAGTGGTGTATAATGTTAGTTAGTGTGTTACTTACTTCACCTGTTTCCGTTTACTTACATCAGGTATTCAGGTTACTTATAATTTATTTAACTTTGGTTTAATGACCTTTTAACTCCTATAATTGCAACGACTTCCTTTTTCTCCTTATAGTATAAAATATTCAATTTTTATTTTTATAGCTGTAATTTAAAACTTTTTTGTCTTTGCTTTCTAAAATCATCCAATATTGTTACATTCAAATCCTTTAAAATTAAAACCTTACAAAATTTCAGTTTTCTAACAGTTTTCAAAGGGTTGGATGTAGACGATTTTAGATAATAAAGACTTAAAAAATTGAAACTATAAAGATAAAAATAAAATGTTTTAAACTATAAAAATTTAAAGAAAAAATTGTTACAACTACAAGGACTAAAAGATAATTACTCCTTTAACTTTTATCGAACTTTATCAATTACTACCATAATTAATTATTTTGATTCCAGGTCCTTAGTGAAATTCATTTTAAAAATTTAATGTTACACGAGATAAATATTTATCTTTATATAATTAAAATTTATAATAAATAAAGATTTTTTAAATATAAATTATATTTAGATTTAGAATAAATAAATTAAATTAGTATATATAATTAGTTTTAAATTAAAATAAATAAATGATTAAAAATTAAGTATATAAATAAAAATAAAAGAACAAAATTTGATATGATTAAGAGATGTCTTTCTTGTTAGTTACAAGAATAATATGTGAAAGAGAAATGCTAGCAAGAATTTTTAATTATGAAGTTAATTTTTGAGAATTAAAAATGAAATTGATTTGGGAATTTCTCATTGACAAATGGAGTAGTCAAATACTACTGTTGTCTTAGCATGGGATCTAGGAATTGATTTTTATGACCAACGCCGCAAATTTTGGCCTCCACCGTCTTGGGCGTCAAGTGCCATCCAACAAATTTACAGGTGTCTTTTGTGTTTTGTTATACAAGGTGAATATTTCTCTTTCAATATGATTTATTTCATATCCAAAATAGCATCAATATTTGATGGATATTATTTCCAGACATTTCAAAATAAGTATATATATATATAGTGAGACCGTAAAAGGTTAAAAAAGATCATTTTAGTTATATAATTATAATTATATATGAATAATTAATATTGTTTTAACTAATTTTAGTTTTAATTATTTATTTAAACTATACAATTGAAATTTTTTTTTTCACACTCTCACTTGACGTGTTTAGTTTTAAGAGTCTAGAAAGATATTTGTTTTCCTTCCTTACTTTTTACGTTAACTCTCCAAAAGAATTGCTCAAAGAGTATGAATGCATTTTGTTTTAGGAGGAGGCTTTTTGGTTCCAAAAGTCTAAAGAGAAATAGATTCGCTTAGGTAGTAGAAACAGAGTTCTTTCATGCTCAAATCATTGTTAGAAGGAAGCCTAATAAAGTTCATGACCTTTTTCTTTCCGGTAGTGAGTGAGGCACTGATCCTGAGACACTTAAGCAGGAGGCAATGGACTATTTCAAGCATTTATTCTAAGAAGAAGCACAGTTGATAATGCCATTACACTCCAAGGGATTATTTATCATGTGCATAAGTCTAGCAGAAAGAAAAGAGATGTTGTCTTCAAACTGGAAAACACATTTCAGCGGAAGGCATGCTCGTAGTCATGATAACGGAAGTTTTTGTATATGAAGTGAGCCAACCACCGAGACAGTGCAAATGATACTACTGCCAACACAACCATTGAATTTCTTGTTGCCACTGACATTGTACCCTGTTTCATGATGGCAACAATCCCAATTGAAGCAACAGATATGATCTGCAGCATTAGTTCAACCACATTGAGGCTCTTATAAGCAGAATTGCAGCTCTGGCAATTCACCACATGGGACCAGTACCTGTTCAAGTTAATTTGTAATGAGCAATGTCAGGACCAGGGAAAGAACATCTTAAGAGGGACTAAAACGTTTTTCAAATTTGTTTATAGTATATATACAATTATGTTATTGAAACCTTGTTAGATGTAGAGATGCAACCTTGAAACCCAGCTTACGACATAACTTCGTTTTTCGTGATTACTTGCCTTTGTTAATGTATTTAGAAAAAAAAAAAAAAAAAAAAAAAAACTCAAAGGTATCAAGCTGATTTTGTGAAACACACATGAAAGCATGAAATTTCTCTCTTCTGATTATGTTGTAGTTACAGAAGTACAGAACAACTTTTTCTTTCTCCATTCATATACATACATCCTACTAGTCATTGGCTAAAAATAATTTGTAACACTTCCCAATAAAAGTCATTTGAACTAAGCTGCATTGCTTTGTTTAGAATTTTAGATTGATTAAATTCTTGATTATGATTTATGGTGGACTTCAGTAAAGATTTATACTTGATTTAATATACAATTTGGTCCCTTAAAGTGACAACTTGTGTTGCTTTAGTCCTTGAAAGTGCCTATCTATACAATTGATCCTTGAAAGTGTCAACTCGCTAACAAGTTTACCCTTTTAAGCTGTCAACTTGTAAATAATTCCATCCCTCAAAGGACTAATTTTTATAGACGTTTTCAGGGACCAAAGCAACACAAGTTGCCACTTCCAAGGACCAAAGCGTATACTAACTCTTCCCTTAAAACATATTAAAGGAAATGGCCAATCAATCTATTTGAAATATAACTAAAATGAAACTTTCATGTTCAAATGCAATCTTATGAGTACCTGTCCATAAGCTGCTCTCTTGGAGGTGTTGGAGGAAGAGCTCCACTATATTTTCCTCTCCAATCAACTTGACCACCTGCATACTTTCTTAACCACTTTCTATAACCAATAACAAGGGCATCTGACTTTGTTGGCACAAAACAGGCTTTGTGCCAATTGTTTGGACCATTTTCCATTAGTTTTTGTTCCTATCAAAAGAATTTAACAACCAGATATGAGGAATCAAATTAAATTGTTTTCCAGGGAAATATTACTTTTTACGTATACATCAAAACTGAAGAAAATAAAACGAGCCAGAAAAGAAGAAAGGTAACCAATTTTGGTTACATGTAGGGCATAATACCAGTGGCAACTGGTTGACTAAACATAAAATATTAAGACTTCGCATCATTAAGTAAAAATTACTCACCCTTCTAAGAGATATTCAATCATAAAAGCTGAAGCAAGGGTGGAATTATACTGAAAAGTGATTATATTAAAGATTTATTTCGTAGCCTATTATTGGGACAAAATCCCTCAACAATTCGACCAACAGAAAAATAATTTAGGTAGGAAAAATGAATATGCAGTTTACAGTTTACATTTAACCTGAAAAGTGAATGGTTTGTCTGTTTGTGTATAAACATGATTTGCAACAAATTATAGCATCGTTTGATTCATGTAGCTAATACCACCTAGTGGAAAAAGTTGTTGCTGCTGCTCTTTATGATAGCTTTATTCAGAAGAACTTATAATAATTTGAAGAGGAAAAAGTAGAGAAATGGAACCAATTAGTCAACAGGATAAATAGTTTATAAATTATAACAGACAGGAAATACCTCAACATGGAGAAGATATAAATCTGAATCTAGAAGCCGGTTTTGTCCAACATGAAATATCCATCGTGGTACAATTTTGTCAATCCACAATCCAAAGTATCTTGGGGAGCACCATATCAATCTGCTTTTACCAGGACTAACAGGAACACAAACAAAGACCAAAGCAAACTTCTTCTGAGCTGATGGTTTCTGCATTAAATTTAACACACATTATGCAACACCCTTAAAAAAAATGCCTGCATATTGTTTCTGATCTAAAGATAATATCTACTCAGCATGTTACCTGAGTTTCAGCAGATGAGGCAGGTTGATCTGGATCAGTATATGCATAAAAAATGCATGGTGGCATTAATTTGGCTTTGCTCCAACCCTGATTTGCAGTAAAACCATTGATATCTAACTTTTCAATACACAAGTCAAGTGGCATGCCCCCTTCTCTATCAACTTTCACTGTTAATAAGTTCTACATATGTAAGTGTCATATATAAAGTAAATAGAAATTTACTGAAGTTAAAAATGATATATATGTAAGAGAAATGCTAGCAATACACTCTCTGACCCACTCTTTTAAACACACTCTCTACTATTTGCTAAAATTGAGTGAAAATCACAAAATTTTGCTAGCCCTGCTTCTTATTTAATGAGTCTCACTTATAATTTTGTAGTTTCCAACAAATTTTAACCCATAGTAGAGATAGTGTTAGAAGAAATGTGTTGGTAGCACTCCTCTATATCTTATATGCCCACCTTTTGGTTTCGGAGTAGGCATTAGTCCATAGTGTGTATATGGAACATGTGCAGGGTCCATAAGATTTTCTATCAGTACTTCATACCTGAAATTGCATGTTCATTTTGTTAGAAAGATACACTAAGTGGGGATTTTGGGGAATATGATTTTCGCCCCCTAGCATGCAATTGTTTTTTTCTTGCAGACATTACTACATTCATGTCAAAGAAGAAAGAGAGAAAAAACTGTTGGATATGCATATTGTAATGCTTGTATTTTCATCTTCGAGAATCAGCTAAAATAATAATACCAATTACCAATCAAAAAAGAAAAAAAAAAAAAAAACACATTAGAGGTGCTTCAGGTAAAAGAAAGTGAGCCACATACAGATGTGTAGTTCTACAACACAGGAAAAATCATACCCATAAGGAATGTCTCTGTTTCCCATTAATTTGGTATACGATGGATCATCTAATTCTGGCATGTATGGGGGTCTTTTCCTTGTAATAATATCTTTGTATTGAGGATCAGTATTTGGCCAGAACCACAAGATATCATTCTGCACAGTACTTGGGTAAGCAGCTACACATGCTTTTTTGGACGTATGAACCTGCACATTTTTTTCAGCAAAATTTAATGAGCATCAGACTGTCCCATTTGTATGAATATTAAGCTAGAATATAAAGCATTTTAGGCTGAGAGGAAGAGAAGACAACAAACAATGGAAGAAACTATCTACTGCTACCCTTCTATATCCATAGGTTTGGTTGATTGCTCAAGGGATTACAAGTTAAAGAAACTTGGAAGCATTTAACAATTTTGAAAAAAAATGGTTAAAGAAAACTCCAACTTTGGGTCATATGTGACTTAACTCCTGAGCTTCTAAGGGGTCACACAACCAGCTCATTCTTTACTAAATGTGCAAAAGACCCCATTCAACCAACATACATTCATCAGGCTAATGGATAAAGTGTAAAAAAGACTAAAATTTTGAGTTGTGTGTTATTTACTTGAGTTTTTAAAAGGGTTAAAAATTCCAGGTGTAGAGTCATGTACTGACTTATGCTGTGTTTGGTAGAAAGGTGTAAAAAAGAATGAAAATGCGAGGAATGAAAATGGATGAAACTTGAAAGAGAGTTGAAAAATTGGTGAAAAGTAAGGTTATTTGATTGAGATAAAAAATAGTGTAATGTAAAAGAAATGAAATTTTTGAATAAAAGTGGTTAGGTAGTTAAAAAAAAGAATTTAACATTAAATAAAAAATATTATTTTGTTATCTATTATAATTATTTTATTATTAATATTATTATTACTATTGTTTACTTTTATTATCTTGTATGATTATTAATATTTATTTTTTAATGTTGATTGGAAACTAGAAACTGATATTCGAAAGAAACGATTGCTTAATTATAGTATTGATTTCGGAATTTGTATCTTTTGTGGTAATTGTATTGAGTATTGTCCAACAAATTGTTTATCAATGACCGAAGAATATGAACTTTCAACCCGCTAATTGAATTATAATCAAATTGCTTTGGGCCGTTTATTTATTAGTATTATTTATTTTATTTTTATTATAAATATGTTATTATCATTTATTTTATTATTATTAATAATATTTATTATTAATATTTTTATTATTAAATGTTATATATTATCTAATATAGGGGGAGGGGGGATAACCGATTATTTTCACGGTGCTATAAAAAAGAAGAAGAAAGAAGTGTGCTAGTGCGTTAAAAAAGGAAGAAGAAAGCAGCTTTCCAGTTCTTCATTTCACCATGTTTCATCTCAATTTGAGATGAAAGTGTAATAGCATGGGGTTGACTACTTTCACCCCTCTTTCATGCATAACAAACTCTCACTTTTTCACTTTCATTGTAATTTATAGCCAACAACTTTCACTCCTTTTACTTTTACTAGAACCAAACACAGTGTTAACACAACTAGACCTTACAAAGTACAAAACTAAACCACGTACATTTTTGGTTTTTTAGAACACTACTAGTTTTGTGTTGTGCCAATTGCTTACCCTTTTGTATTCTGTAAGTTGACTGTGTACTATAAACTGAATATGAATGATGTACGTTGACTTTCATAAGTACAAGTCAACTTCTACTCATGGTAAGTGGATAAGCCGACTTATGTAAGACTAAATTGTCACACATCAAGTAAAGAATGGAACTTTTAAACTTGGGAGGTGTAACTCATACATTTTCAATTAAGAGGGACATGAAAAACAAATTACAAATCTACATAAATATAACATCACATCAACAAAAAGAGGAAGAGGAGGTGGCCATGAGTGACATGCCTAGTGGCCAAGGGTAGTTTGAACTTTGAAGCATTAGTGAGATCTACAACCAATGCTCTTACTGAGAAAGTACACCACCAGACAACTCACAAGTCACTTACTCTAGATTCCACGCATCAACATAATATGATCCCACCTTCAATATTGTACGTTTCAAAACATGAAATCATGACATGCTAAAATTAATGGCCAGGAAATGAGTAAATGGTACGTGCACACTTAGTCACATAATTCGTGATATTCTTCAGTACGTGCCTACGTGGTATTGGTTCGGGTACGCGGTATGTGACCTTAAAAAATATTGGTACGTGGGACGTATATATAGTCGATACGTATCGATACACTATTTAAATTTATAATAAGTTTTAGGCTTAATTATAATTTTGGTCCCCCTATTTTGCACAATCCGTAATTTTAGTCCCCTATTTTAAAATAAAGACATTTAGTCCCTCTATTTTGCACAATCCGTAATTTTGGTCCCTCTATTTTAAAATAGAGACATTTAGTCCCCCAATTTTATAAAATCCGCAATTTTGATCCCTCTATTTTAAAATAGAGACATTTAGTTCCCAAATTTTGTAAAATCCGTAACTTTGGTTCTTCTATCAAATTGAAAGCATTGACCGTTAAAAGATTAACGTCAGCCTTGACGTAACCCAAATATAGTGATGTGATACAAATTTATTTGTTTAGTTTTTAATTATTCTAAATACTGAGTAGAATAATTGATGAAAAACATATTTTAAAAAAAAGTAAAATCATTTATTTTAATGGACAATAGTAGTCGTAAGTCCTAATATGAAAATCACGAGCCTTAATAATTTATTTTAAACAAATTTCACGTCACTGAAGCACATACCACATCGTAGTCAACGTTAATCTCTTAATGATCAACGCTTTTAATTTGACAAAAGGACAAAAATCACGGATTTTACAAAATTGAGGGATTAAATGTCTTTATTTTAAAATATGGGGACTAAAATTGTGAATTGTGCAAAATGGAGGGACTAAATGTCTATATTTTAAAATAGGAGGACTAAAATTGAGGATTGTGCAAAATAGATGGACTAAATGTCTCTATTTTAAAATAGAGGAACTAAAATTGCGGATTGTGTAAAATAGAGGGACCAAAATCGCATTTAAGCCTATGTTTTAATATATACATTAGTATTTTGAGTTTTAGTATCTATTTTTGTTAAAATATGTTATTTAATAGTATAATTTTTCAATTACAAATTAATTAATAGATTGATTTTATTTTAAGTTTCTACAAACATATAAGTTAACTTATTTTGATAACTGATTTTATTTTTTAAATTAAAACTTCAATTAGTTATATAACACTTACCAAGAAAGTAATAGACAGATGTAAAAATAATTAATTCTTTAATTTAGATAAATGTCAAGCTATATAATGTCATCCCATGTAATATTTAAGATACTTAAAATTAATTATAACAAATTATTTATATTTTGAAACCAGTATTGTAATAAACAAATGATAAGCATATTAAAAAAAATGAAACGGTGGGTCATCAGACAACAACAATAAAAAGTCAATTTATATTTTATTTTTAAAATAAAAATTTCAATTACCATTACTACAACTTTTAAACAACGAGTTATAATTATTAGTGAAACCAATCTTTTTTCTAACAGAAATAATTAGCTTTTTCATTTACCAAAATAAATTAATAATTTCTTGAAACCAGCACCTACTCTTTAGAGCCAACACGTGCTCCTTGAAATCAACTTACGAGAACAGTGGTGGACAGATGTAGAACAGTTAGCTTTCTTCTTCCCTCTTTTCTAACCTTCAGTCTTCCACTATTTTTTTCAGTCTTCCCACACTACTCTTCTTTTCCTTTCTGGTTTTACTCTTTCTTTCTCACTTCATTCAAATTGTTTTGTTTATTGGTGCATTTCACTTCAAAGTTTAATTTTTTGAAAGTTATCAAGTTGGGACTTACAATCCTTTCATCTTTAATTTGGTTCGTCTCCCTCACGAATTCATGGACGAATTTCAGCGTCCCGGTTCTCAAATGAACTGCAAATTGGTACGTACGAACCAATTCGCGGTTCTCTTATGAAGTGACGAATTATGTGACTATGCATGCACATCATAATCTTTCGATTGAAAAAATTGCTGAAAAGTATGCATTTTCAAATGCGTTCTGGCCACTTACTACACAAGAAATGAAACATAAAAAAGTATTGAATTTGGAAGGCATATTACAAAAACATACATTAACTACAAATTATGATGAAGAGGAATTACCGGAGGGCCATCATGGGGTGCCTGAGGAATCAACTTGCATTCTCCTTTGCCATTGAAACACCAACCATGGTACACACACTGCAACCTGCCCCATTGATCAATCCTTCCATCAGACAAGGGTGCTAATCTGTGAGGACAAGCATCATCATGAACCTGCCAAGCACCCTCATTTCTATCCCACCACACAACCACATCAATGCCCAACACCCTCTTCCCATGAGGCTTCCTCTTGTCAAGGTCACAAATTGGCATCAAAGGGTACCACTGAGAGTACCAGTCAAATTTCTCTGCATGCCCTTCAAATTCTGGCTCAGCCTCAGGTTGGTTGCTGGATTCTGTCAATGGAGTGGGTGACATGGCAGTGAAAAGCTTGGATTCTGAACTGCCCCTGAGAACCAATGAAACTGGTGAATTCACTTGGTTGCTCAAGAATATGGACTTCCTAAATGAGGTTGGTGTTTGATGTGCTCTTGGGATGTGAAGTGTGCCAACAGAAAAAGCACACACAGCTTCCATGTTCCTTTCTGCAAACCAAAGGAACAAGAGTACAAGAAGAGAGGAAAGTGGCAACACACAATGGACACCCCAAAGCTAAATGCTTCAACTCAAAACTAGAGAGGCTCACGTGTTATGTTCATTTTGATGTGATGCTGAAATTTAAGGCTCGCAGGGAAAGTCCACGTGTTGCCAGTTGTCACCATCAGCCAAGTAACTCCGAACCAAAACTCCACATGTCATGTTCTGCTGCATTTTCACTTTATATTTTTCTTTTGTTTGAATTTTAAAATATTCACCACTTTATTGCCCTACAAAGTACGAGCCACTGGTCTAGCTTGTACAAACGAAGGACTGGGAGCCATGTGCGTGACTGCGAGCTTGGAGCTATGAATGGAAAAGAACAAACGAAGAACAAATACTACTATTGTCTTAGCATGGGATTTAGGAATTGATTTTACTATATTTTAAACCCGTGCACGCACGGGTTCCATTAAATTATATATATTTTTTATATTTATATTCAGTATTTATGTTAAAAAAATAAAAAAAAATTGAACTATGTACTGAAAGTATAAAATAGTTTTATATAATCATCCAATCATAATCCACCATGTATGGTAAGTTTGTTGACTTTTATAAAATTATCTTAAAAATCATATTAACGGTGATTTGTGATTGAATGATAGTGTAAAATTGTTTTACATTATCAGTACATCGCCATTAAACTCAAAAAAATATATGTATATTAATAAAATTAATTTTTAAAATATTTAGTAGTATATTAAATATAGTTGTATTAAAATTAAGGAAGATAACAAATTATACTTTTAATTGAGGAGATATTGTTTTAAAATTAAGCTTGTTGAAATTTATTTTGATTTGTTCTTTTTTCAAATAATAATAGTGATGTAATACCTATATGAAATGTATAAATTAAAAAATATAATAAATATAAATTTATAATTATTTAAATTTGAGTATTCATTTTTGTTATTGTACTTGAATTTTGTGTGTTTATAATTAATAATATTTAAATATTTTTATTGTAAAAATTAAAATTTTATTTTAAAATGATAGTTTAACCATTTTGAAGATATTAGTTTTAATTATGTAATATTGTTGAAGTTTTGAATTGGTTAACCTTATTACGACTTAAATTGAACACTCTCTATCAATGCAATGAGATTTTTTTTATTATTTTTATGTGTTTATTAAATTGATATGTGTTACTATTTTTTAATATTATTACATGTTATTTTTCATATGCAACTATAGATAGATAGATTATACTATTTTGCATACTTTACAACTATTTTATATTTATTATACGTAATAAATATTTATTACTTTGTGGTCTGAACTCTATTTGGAGCATTATATTCAATTACATCCGACAGCTATTATAAAGTTAAATGATCAATCTAATGGTTAGAAAATCTTGAAGTGAACTTTACTATATGTACAGATAGATATAGATAGATAGATATATAATGATAGTAAAAAAAAATGTCAATAAAAAAAGAAAGAAAAAACAGAAAAAGAAAAAAGAAAAAAAAACATAAAAATTATATTAATGTAAGGTAAAAATGATTTAATATTTCATTCTTTCCATAATTATCACTATATATGTCTCATTAATTTCTTTACACAAAATATGATAAAAAAAATATGCAATAAATATGACCAAATTAAGAGTTTTTTTTGTTACCATGTTATTGGTACGAAATATCAACCAGCTTTACCGATAACTAATTTCCATCAGGGAATCTGACTGGCCACCTTTAGTGGGTCTCCCCTCCCAACCACGTTTTTTTCTATCCACAAGACTCAAATCTTAGACTTTGCTTAAGGGAACCGAGCTCAGCACTACTTAAATCAACTTAAGAGATTTGATAATAGTATATAAGATCATAAGAAGAATAAAATAAATAAAAGAAAAAAAGGCAAAACTAAAAGAAAACTTTAAGTACAAAATAATATAGTAATCTTAAATTAAAAATAATTGATCAGGTCATTCACCGGGTTGGTTCAAATTGAAAAATTACTAAAACCAATTTAGTTTAGTTTAATTGGTTTGGTTTGGTTTGGATTGTCAGGTTCATCGTGCCAATCTGATTCAATAAATACTCTTTAGAAAATCTTGATTGAGCTGAGCAAGACCACTCTGAGCATTAAAACTCTATGAGTTATTTAAGATAATTACATACATATGACTCAAATTCAAGACTATTGGTTAAGTTAAAACAGTTTCATACCAATTGATTTACATGTTCAATGGTCCTAACTAAACAACTTATTAAATGTTGAAGTTTTTCCTTAATATATTGAAAAATAATTATATTTTTAACCTACAACCCCGTAATGTAAATCTAAAACAATTGTTCAAATGTATTTTCGTAATGCATTCAGAAAAAGAAAAAAAGAAAAAAGAAACGTAAAAGAAAAAACATAGAAAAGAAGAAAGAAATGTAAAAAAAACAAAGAAAAAAAAAACAGTGCAGGTGTTGAAGAAGTAAAAAAAAAATAGGAATAGAAAAAAAAAAAAACAGTACGAATGTTGAAGAATAGAAGAGATTTTCGAAAAAAAGACAGAAAAAAAAAAAGTAAAAAAAAAAAAATTGAGCGGGCGGGAATACTGTACTATATCTAACGAGCTTTTATTATAATATGGATGACCAACGCTGCGGTTTCTACCGTCTTGACTCTTGGGTGTCAAGTGCCATGATATATAAAAGGAAAAAAAATCACACACTTTACTTTCATAATTAGTTGCAGTATTTCTACTCATTCTATGTCGGACAATGTAAATTAGATTTACAGATTAATACTAACATTTGATGGATGTTATTTGCATGCATTTCAACACGGGGTATATATAAGGAGACCGTGAAAGGTTAGAAAAAAATAATTTTAGTTATATAAATTATATATGGATAATTAATATTTTTTAAATAATTAAATTATACTATTGAAATTTGTTTTTTTCACACTCACTTGACACGTTTCTTTTTATGAGAGTCTAGAAAGTCCAAAAGAGAAATAAATTCGTATAGGGAGCAAAAACACCTAACCCATCACCAAAGAAGTACATAAAGCATTGATGAGTATGAAGTCCAACAAAACTCTAGAGACTGTTCCACTTCCACCCATTTTCTTCAAAATGTTCTGGACAGTGCTTTTAACTCTGGTTTCTTTGATACACAGGTCGCAGAATCTTTTCTAGTGCTAATTCCTAGGAGTGATCATCTTGATACTTTTAAGGATTTCAGACTAATCACATTGTGCAATAGCTGATAAAAAAAATAAAAATTAAATTGTGCAATATTATTTACAAAATCATATTGAAGGTGATGGACTAATGGTAAACAAATTAAGGTGGTTGTTCAGTGATTTGATCACCCCCCCTACAGACTCACAGAGTAGCTTTGTTCCAAGAAGAAGCAGTGTTGATAATGCCATTACACTCCAGGGGATTATTTATCATATGAAAAGAAATATTGTCTTCAAATTGGATCTGAAAAAGGCATATGAGTGTGTTAAATTGGGACTTTTTTAAACAAACCCTGAGAATCTTTGGCTTCCCTGAGGTGATTGTTTCTCTTATTATGCATGAATTTTCTACCACTTCTATTTTTCTATTGTGGAATGGCATTAATTAATTAATTAATAATTCTCAAACAGTTTTTTCAACAAACAACTTATAATTTTAAGCTGTCCCAAACATGCTTTAAGACTCAAAGTTTCTCCCTTAAGGTGACCCTTTATTCTCCAATCTATTTGTCGTCTGTATGAAGAGGTTGTGACTACTTGTGAGAGATGAATTGATTTCCATGGAAGTAAATGACCCTTATAAATTAACTTTTAAAATTACAAAAGTCAAATCAAGTGCCAGTGATTTCATTCTTGTGGAGCATCACTATAGTCTATACAAATATTTGGACATGAAGAACTATGGAAAACACATTTCAGCGGAAGGCATGCTCGTAGTCATGATAACGGAAGTTTTTGTATATGAAGTGAGCTAACCACCGAGACAGTGCAAATGATAGTACTGCTAATACAACCATTGAATTTCTTGTTGCCACTGACATTGTACCCTGCTTCATGGTGGCAACAATCCCAATTGAAGCAACAGATATGATCTGCAGCATTAGTTCAACCACATTGAGGCTCTTATAAGCAGAATTGCAGCTCTGGCAATTCACCACATGGGACCAGTACCTGTTCAAGTTAATTTGTAATGAGCAATGTCAGGACCAGGGAAAGAACATCTTAAGAGTCTAAGGGAGTACCCCCTCATCCCAAAACAAAATTTTTTGAAAATTGTTTTTTAGTATGTATGCAATTATGTTATTGAAACCTTGGATGTAGAGATGTGTTAGCAATAGCAACCGGAATTCTAAAGATCAGAGTAATCACACGCACACACACAGACACGAGATTTAACGAGGTTCGGTAAGTGTGCCTACGTCCTCGGGAGCAGAGCGGCTGTTTCTATTATTATTATTTGGCCAATAGGGTTACATCAGTATATATAGAATAAACCACGATACAAACTTACAATATTACCCCTGTACCGTACCGCGGGGCTAAACCCCCGCACCCCCAACCCACTTATTTCGTAACCCAACAAGTCAAACCCAATCTGCTCACTCATAGAATATGAGCCATGCACAACAATCTCCACCTTGGCGAATATTCGGCCCCGTGGAAGATAATAGCAAGTCCACTTCATATCCTATATGTCTCTTGGGTTGGGGGTTCCAGTCACGTCTAGCACCGAGCAACATTCAACAAGTCCAAGCAATGCTTGAACTTGTCAGCTGTGACCGCCTTGGTTAACATATCAGCTGCATTCTCTGAAGTGTGAACCTTCCTGAGCAAAATCTGACCAGATGCCATCAACTCCCTGATCTTATGGAACCTCACATCAATATGCTTGGTTCTAGCATGATACACCTAATTCTTTACCAAATCAATAGCACTCTGACTATCACAATGCAACTGAACTCCACCTTGCTCAATGCCCAGCTCCTTTGCTAGCCCTGTGAGCCACACAGCTTCTTTACTAGCCTCTGCTACTGCCATGTACTCTGCTTCAGTTGTTGACATTGCCACAGTAGACTGAACAATGGACTTCCAACAAATAGGCCCACCTGCAAGAGTAAAAACATATCCTGTTATAGACCTCATGTCATCCAAATCACCAGCATAGTCAGAATCCACATAACCCACAACTGAAGGATCACCCTGTTGACTGCCAAACATGATACCATGCCTTGTTGTACCCTTTAGGTACCTGAAGATCCACTTCACTGCTTCCCAATGTCGCTTCCCTGGCTTCGACATAAACTTACAGACTTGGCTTACAGCATGTGCCAAATCTGGTCTAGTGCAAACCATAGCATACATCAAGCAACCAACTGCATTGGCATAGGGAACCTTTGACATGTATTCCACCTCTTCATCTGTCTTCGGGCACTGATCTACAGAAAGCTTGAAGTGGTTTGCAAGTGGAGTACTCACTGACTTAGCATTACTCATGCTAAACTTGTCCAGCACCTTCTCAACATAGCCCTGCTGTGAGAGCCATAGTCTTCTAGACCTCCTGTCCCTGTGAATCTCCATCCCAAGAATCTTCTTGGCAGGACCCAAGTCCTTCATGTCAAACTCCTTGCCCAACATGGATTTCAACTCATTCACATCATGTAAATGGTTACCAGCAATCAACATATCATCCACATAAAGTAGCAAAAAAATAAAAGAACCATCATCAAGGCTCCTCACATAAACACAGCAGTCATACTCACATTGCCTATAGCCAATCCGAAACATGTAAGAATCAAAACGCTTGTACCATTGCCTTGGAGACTGCTTCAATCCATACAGAGACCTCTTCAACTTACAAACTAGCCGGCCCGGTCCATTTTTACTGAACCCCTCTGGCTGCTCCATGAAAATCTGCTCCTCTAGATCACCGTGAAGAAAAGCTGTCTTCACATCCATCTGCTCCAAGTGCATATCTCGACTGGCTACCAAGGCTAACACTGTCCTGATAGAAGTATGCCTCACGACTGGGGAGAAAACCTCATCATAGTCAATCCCCTTCTGCTGTGAATATCCTTCTGCTGTTGCAAATCAGAACCCTCCTGCATCTTCAGCCCGTACAATTTTTGCTTCATGTACAGCTTGTTCGTCAGGGACTTGGACATATACTGACTCTCCAATTTCGTCCATACTTCCCCCGGAGACGTCAGGTCCATAACGTGGTACATGACCTCGTCTGCCAAACACAATCATATGATTGCCACAGCCCTCTCCTTCAACTCCTCCCAATCCGCATCCTCCATGTCTGTAGGTTTCTTTGCGCGCAGCGCCTTTTAAAAACCTTGCTGTGCCAACATATCCTTAACCCTCCTCTGCCACACTGCGAAATTCCCAGTTCCATCGAACTTCCCCACTTCAAATTTCGCACCAGGGTTAAGCGCCATCTGATACCAGTTGTTAGCAATAGCAACCGGAATTCTAAAGATCAGAGTAATCACACGCACACACACAGACACGAGATTTAACGAGGTTCGGCAAGTGTGCCTACGTCCTCAGGAGCAGAGCGACTGTTTCTATTATTATTATTTGGCCAATAGGGTTACATCAGTATATATACAATAAACCACGATACAGACTTACAATATTACCCCTGTACCGTACCGCGGGGTTAAACCCCCGCACCCCCAACCCACTTATTTCGTAACCCAACAAGTGGCCCAAACCCAATCTACTCACTCATAGAATATGAGCCATGCACAACAAGATGCAACCTTGAAACCCAGCTTACGACATAACTTCGTTTTTTGCAATTACTTGCCTTTGTTAATTATTTAGAGAGAAAAAAATACTCAAAGGTATCAAGCTGATTTTGTGAAACACGCAGGAAAGCATGAAATTTCTCTCTTCTAATTATGTTGTAGTTACAGAAGTACAGAACAACTTTTTCTTTCTCCGTTCATATACTTATATCGTACTAGTCATTGGCTAAAAATAATTTGTAACACTTCCCAATAAAAGTCACTTGAACTAAGCTGCATTGCTTTGTTTATAATTTAGATTCATTAAATTCTTGATTATGATTTATGGTGGACTTCAGTAAAGATTTATACTTGATTTAATATACAATTTGGTCCCTTAAAGTGACAACTTGTGTTGCTTTAGTCCTTGAAAGTGCCTATCTATACATATTTGGTCGTTGAAAGTGTCAGCTCGCTAACAAGTTTACCCTTTTAAGCTGTCAACTTGTAAATAATTCCATCCCTCAAAGGACTAATTTTTATAGACTTTTTCAGGGACCAAAGAGTTGCCACTTCCAAGGACCAAAACGAATACTAACTCTTCCCTTAAAACATATTAAAGGAAATGGCCAATCTATTTGAAATATAACTAAAATGAAACTTCCATGTTCAAATGCAATCTTAAATGAGTACCTGTCCATAAGCTGTTCTCTTGGAGGTGTTGGAGGAAGAGCCCCACTATATTTTCCTCTCCAATCAACTTGACCACCCACATACTTTTTTAACCATTTTCTATAACCAATAACAAGGGCATCTGACTTTGTTGGCACAAAACAAGCTTTGTGCCAATTGTTTGGACCAATATCCATTAGTTTTTGTTCCTATCAAAAGAATTTAACAACCAGATTAAATTGTTTTCCAGGGAAATATTACTTTTTACGTAGACATCAAAACTGAAGAAAATAAAACAGGCCAGAAAAGAAGAAAGAAAGGTACCCAATTTTGGTTACATGTAGAACATAATACCAGTGGCAACTGGTTGATTAAACATAAATTATTAAGACTTCGCATCATTAAGTAAAAATTAAGGAGAGTAGATCAGATGGAGGGTAGCCTGGTAGCTAGAGGTAGAGGAAAACCAAGAAAAACTACTAGCAAAGCAATTAAGAAGGATATAGAAGTGAATAGTTTGTCTGTTTGTGTATAAACATGATTTGCAACAAATTATAGCATCCTTTGATTCATGTAGCTAATACCACCTAGTGGAAAAAGTTGTTGCTGCTGCTCTTTATGATAGCTTTATTCAGAAGAACTTATAATAATTTGAAGAGGAAAAAGTAGAGAAATGGAACCAATTAATCAACAGGATAAATAGTTTATAAATTATAACAGACAGGAAATACCTCAACATGGAGAAGATATAAATCTGAATCTAGAATCCTGTTTTGTCCAACATGAAATATCCATCGTGGTACAGTTTTGTCAATCCACAATCCAAAGTTTCTTGGGAAGCACCATATCAATCTGCTTTTACCAGGACTAACAGGAACACAAACAAAGATCAAAGCAAACTTCTTCTGAGCTGATGGTTTCTGCATTAAATTTAACACACATTATGCAACAGCCTTAAAAAAAAATTGCCTGCATATTGTTTCTGATCTAAAGATAATGTCTCGGCATGTTACCTGAGTTTCAGCAGATGAAGCAGGTTGATCTGGATCAGTATATACATAAAAAATGCATGGTGACATAAATTTAGCTTTGCTCCAACCCTGATTTGCAGTAAAACCATTGATATCTAACTTTTCAATAGACAAGTCAAGTGGCCTGCCCCCTTCTCTATCAACTTTCACTGTTAATAAGCTCTACATATGTAAGTGGCATATATAAAGTAAATAGAAATTTATTGAAGTTAAAAACGATATATCTAAGAGAAATGCTAGCAACACACTATCTAACACACTCTTTTAAATACACTCTCAACTATAGGTTAAAATTGAGTGAACATCACAATTTTGTTAGTCCTGCTTCTTATTTAATGAGTCTCACTTATAATTTTGTGATTTCCAATAAATTTTAACTCATAGTAGAGAGAGTGTTAGAAGAAATGTGTTGGCAGCACTCCTCTATATCTTATATGCCTACCTTTTGGTTTTGGAGTACCCATTAGTCCATAGTGTGCATATGGAACATGTGCAGGGTCCATAAGATTTTCTATCAGTACTTCATACCTGAAATTGCATGTTCATTTT
Source organism: Pueraria montana var. lobata (assembly GCA_026413185.1). Classification (NCBI taxonomy): domain Eukaryota; kingdom Viridiplantae; phylum Streptophyta; class Magnoliopsida; order Fabales; family Fabaceae; genus Pueraria; species Pueraria montana. The sequence goes on along the minus strand of CM048648.1, from coordinate 18,810,582 downwards.
GTTAGAAAGATACACTAAGTGGGGATTTTGGGGAATATGGTGTTCGCTCCCTAGCATGCAAACTATTATTTTTTTTTTCTTGCAGACATTACTGCATTCATGTCAAAGAAGAAAGAGAGAAAAAAACTGTTGGATATGCATTCCAGAATCAGCTAAAATAATAATACCAATTACCAATCAAAAAAGGAAAAAAAAAACACATTAGAGGTGCTTCAGGTAAAAGAAAGTGAGCCACATACAGATGTGTAGTTCTACAACACAGGAAAAATCATAATAGTCTTAAAATCATACCCATAAGGAATGTCTCTGTTTCCCATTAATTTAGTATACGATGGATCATCTAATTCAGGTATGCATGGGGGTCTGTTTCTTGTAATAATATCTTTGTATTGAGGATCAGTATTTGGCCAGAACCACAAGATATCATTCTGCACAGTACTTGGGTAAGCAGCTACACATGCTTTTTTGGACGTGTGAACCTGCACATTTTTTTCAGCAAAATTTAACGAGCATAAGACTGTCCCATTTGTATGAATATTAAGCTAGAAGAATATAAAGCATTTTAGGCTGAGAGGAAGAGAAGACAACAAACAATGGAAGAAACTATCTACTACTGCTACCCTTCTATATCCATAGACTGAAAAGTATGCATTTTCAAATGCGTTTTGGCTACTTACTACACAGGAAATGAAACATAAAAAAGTATTGAATTTGGAAGCCATATTACAACAACATACAGAAAAATTAAAAATGTGCCTCTAAAAAAAGTGCTTTTTAAAAAAGTGATTTTTTAAGAATCAAACAGGACTTACTTTTTAAAAAGGCATAAAATTGGGGTTTAGCTCAGTGGTTAAGCATGGTGCATGAGTGTTATAAAAAACGAAGCAATTAACTACATATTATGGTGAAGAGGAACTACCGGAGGGCCATCAGGGGGTGCCTGAGGAATCAACTTGCATTCTCCTTTGCCATTGAAACACCAACCATGGTACACACACTGTAACCTGCCCCATTGATCAATTCTTCCATCAGACAAGGGTGCTAATCTATGAGGACAAGCATCATCATGAACCTGCCAAGCACCCTCATTCGTATCCCACCACACAACCACATCAATGCCCAACACCCTCTTCCCATGAGGCTTCCTCTTGTCAAGGTCACAAATTGGCATCAAAGGGTACCACTGAGAGTACCAGTCAAATTTCTCTGCATGCCTTTCAAATTCTGGCTCAGCCTCAGGTTGGTTGCTGGATTCTGTCAATGGAGGGGGTGACAAGGCAGTGAAAAGCTTGGATTTTGAACTGCCCCTGAGAACCAATGAAACTGGTGAATTCACTTGGTTGCTCAAGAATATGGATTTCCTAAGTGAGGTTGGTGTTTCAGGTGCTGTTGGGATGTGAAGTGTACCAACAGAAAAAGCACACGCAGCTTCCATGTTCCTTTCTGCAAACCAAAGGAACAACTGAACAAGAGTACAAGAAGAGAGGAAAGTGGCAACACACAGTGGACACCCCAAAGCTAAATGCTTCAACTCAAAACTAGAGGCTCACGTTTTATGTTGTGATTTTGGCTTTGTAATTGTAATGAACTTTGTAATCTATAGATATAGTAAAGAGAAAAAAAAAAAAAAACTTATACCCAGATAATATAAAATAATTTTATATTGATATTCAATAAATCTTTATATACTGATAACTAGTTGACTTTTATATAATTATTTTATATTTAACATAATTTGTGATTAAATCATATAAAACTTTATTGTGTATGACTATTAAACTGTATAATAAATCTGTCCAACCTTCAAACCAAAACTCCACATGTCATGTTCTGCTGCATTTGCACTTTTTATTTTTTTTGTTTGCATTTTAAAATACTGGCCACTTATTTTGTTTTTTTGCCATACAAAGTACGAGCCACTGATCTAGTTTGTACAAACGAAGGACTGACTAAGGGCCACATGCGTGACTGAGAGCTTGGAGCTATGAATGGAAAAGAATAAACGAAGGACTATAATCAATCACCTATACAGTTAAAACTTACAAATCAACTGTATAACTCTGATTCGATTCTTTCCACATTACTAGTCTCCCATTTTATCTTAATTATATTTAGGCCAGTTGTAAAAGTTTAACTAACCAAAATGTATTTGTTCTTTTAAATTTAATTTAATTTTCTTTCATATTAGATTTTTTTATTTTAAAATTAGACAAAAATAGGAATGTTTACATACATGTTTGACCAAACTCATTATTCAACCCAATTAAATTTAAACCGGTGGGATTATTTTTTGTATTTTTTTTTTTATAAAATCCAATCCAAACCAACCCATTTACAAACAGGTGAATTTAGATTGGATCAACGAGTCAGAAGATTTATTTATTTATTTTAAAAATCCACTAATTTTTTATAAACTAAAATTTTATTAAAATGCTATTAAAACTACTACCGTACAAGATACACCTCTATCCAAATTTCTCAAAATGTGTGTGCCCTACCCTTAATTACATTCATTTTAATTGTAAATTGCAACATTCATTTTAAAGCTTTCAATCTTTCATCAAATCATCATATCCTCAATTTTTTTAATATATAAGTGCATGAATGAATGAACATATGTAAGTGTAATGTGTTGTCCTCTATGTGGGTTGTGACCCTTATAAATTAATTTTTAAAATTACAAAAGTCAAATCAAGTGCCAGTGACTTCATTCTTGTGGAGCTTCACTATATAGTCTATACACATATTTGGACATGAAGAACTATGGAAAACACATATCAGCGGAAGGCATGCTCGTAGTCATGATAACGGAAGTTTTTGTATATGAAGTGAGCTAACCACCGAGACAGTGCAAATGATAGTACTGCTAACACAACCATTGAATTTCTTGTTGCCACTGACATTGTACCCTGCTTCATGGTGGCAACAATCCCAATTGAGGCAACAGATATGATCTGCAGCATTAGTTCAACCACATTGAGGCTCTTATAAGCAGAATTGCAACTCTTGCAATTCACCACATGGGACCAGTACCTGTTCAAGTTAATTTGTAATGAGCAATGTCAGGACCAGGGAAAGAACATCTTAAGAGGGGCTAAAAAGTTTTTCAAATTTGTTTATTAGTTTATAATATATATACAACAAATCAACAATTATGTTCTTGAAAAATGAAAAGTTGTTAGATGCAGAAATGCACCCTTGAAACCCAACTTACAACATAACTTCATTTTTTGTGATTACTTGCCTTTGTTAACTACTTGGGGAAAAAAAATTTTCAAGGTATCAAACTGATTTTGTGAAACACGCATGAAATCATGAAACTTCTCTCTTCTGTTTATGTTGTAGTTACAAAAGAAACTTTTTTCTTTCTCCATTCATATATTTATCCCTCTTGTCATTGGTTAAAAATAATTCGTAACAGTTTCCGCAAAAAGTCATTTGAACTAAGTTGCGTTGCTTTGTTTAGAATTTTAAATTGGAAAAATTCTTGATTATGCTGAACATCAGTAATGCACATCTGTACAAATTAATCCTTGAAAGTGTCAACTTGCTAACAAGTTTACCCTTTTAAGCTATTAACTTGAAAATAATTTCATCCCTCAAACTCAAAGGACTAATTTGTATGGACTTTTTCAGGGACCAAATTAAGCAACACAAGTTGTCACTTCCAAGGACCAAAACGTATACTAACTCTTTATAAATTTCCCCCTAAAACATATTAAAGGAAATGGCCAATCTATTTGAAATATAACTAAATTGAAACTTCCATGTTCAAGGGCAATCTTATATGAGTACCTGTCCATAAGCTGTTCTCTCGGAGGTGTTGGAGGAAGAGCTCCACTATATTTTCCTCTCCAATCAACCTGACCACCTGCATACTTTCTTAACCACGTTCTATAACCAAGAACAAGGGCATCTGACTTTGTTGGCACAAAACAGGCTTTGTGCCAATTGTTTGGACCAATATCATTTAGTTTATGTTCCTATCAGAAGAATTTAACAACCAAATATGAGGAATCAAATTGTTTTCCAGGACATATTACTTTTCTATGGAGACATCAAAACTGAAGAAAATAAGAAGGTACCTAATTTTAGTTACATGCAGAACATAATACCAGTAGCAACTGGCTGTTAAAACATAAATTATTAAGACTTTTCATAATTGTTAAGTAAAATTTTTCACCCTTCTAAGAGATATTCAATCATAAAAGCATAAGCAAGGGAGGAATTATATAGAAGCAGATTGTATTAAAGAGTTACTTAGTAGCCTATTATTGGGACAAAATCCCCCAACAATTTGACCAACAGAAAATAATCTTAGGTAGGAAATATGAATATGCAGTTTACAGCTTACATTTAACCTGAAAAGTCCATCTGTTCACCCAAGGCTAAGAAAAATTGGTCTGAGACTAAGAATATAAATTTTCATCAATCCTAATCTGTGATACTGACTGAAACTTGAGTAATCAATCTGTCATAATTAGAGAAACTAATATAAAGAATCAATTACAAAAATTTAGAGAAAGAGATTTTATACATTAATAACCTGAGCACAAATGCAAGGATAAAGTCAACCTGGCAACTACTATGTATAACAGTAACAAGCATTTCTAGTGAAAATATCATCAACTAATATTGATCAAAATTTTCATTGCAAATGGCCTTATAAGTTAATCAGGACAAAGACAAGCTGAATAACCTAATTCATTTAAAAAATTCCAGTTATTGAATTTTATATTCTTATGATGTAATAGTAACAACTAGTATCTTTCTTTTATTGTTTTTTATGAGCAAAAGAAGGAGATGTAAACCATAAGATTCAAGCAGGATGAATGAAATGGAAGAGTACCTCGGGTGTTATCTGTGATAAAAAAAAAAAAAGTACTACTCAAACTTAAAGGAAAACTTTATGACGACTACAAAACTTGTGATGTTATATGGAACAAAATGTTGGGTGGTAAAAAACCAAGAGAATAAACTCATGTAGCAGAAACGAGAATGTTGCATTGGATGAGTTGATATACTAGACAAGATAGGATTAGAAATGTATCGGGGAAAAACTTGGGGTAGGCTGGTAGCACCTATCGTAGAAAAGATTATACAATCTTGTCTTGGTTAGTTTGGGCATGTATGGAGAAGACCTATAGAAGCCCAGTAGCTAGAGGTAGAGGAAGACCAATAAAAACTAATAGCAAATCATTTAAGAAGCATTTACAAGTGAATAGTTTGTCTGTTTGTGTATAAACATGATTTACAACAAAACATTATAGCATCGTTTAATTCATGTAGCTAATACAACCTAGTGGAAAAAGTTGCTGTTGCTGCTCCTCTTTATGAAAGCTTTATTCAGCAGAACTTAGAATAATTTGAAGAGGAAAAAGTAGACTGATGGAACCAATTAGTCGACAGATAAATAGTTTATAAATTATAACAGGAGTTACCTCAACATGGAGGAGATATAAATCTGAATCTAAAATCAGGTTTTGTCCCACATGAAAAATCCATCGAGGTACAATTTTGTCCATCCACAATCCAAAGTTTCTTGGGAAGCACCATATCAATCTGCTTTTACCAGGACTAACCGGAACACAAACAAAGATTAAACACATTTTCTTCTGAGCTGATGATTTCTGCATTAAGTTTAACACACATTATGGAACACCCTTAAAAAAACTGCCTGCATATTGTTTCTGATCTAAAAATAGCATCTACTCAATATATTACCCGAGTTTCACCAGATGAGGCAGGTTGATCTGGAGTGTATGCATAAAAAATGCATGGTGGCATAAATTTGCTTTTGCCCCAAACCTGATTTGCTGAAAAACCATTGATATCTAACTTTTCAATAGACATGTCAAGTGGCCTGCCCCCTTCTCTGTCAGCTGTCACTGTTATTAAGCTCTACATGTAAGTGTCATATATAAGTAAATAGAAATTTACTAAAGTTAAAAAAGATATACCTTATATGCCTACCTTTTGGTTTCGGAGTACGCATTAGTCCATAGTGTGCATATGGAACATGTGCAGGGTCCATAAGATTTTCTATCAGTACTTCATACCTGAAATTGCATAATCATTTTGTTAGAAAGATCAAAGATACGCTAAGTGGGGAATGGGTTTTCACCCCCTAGGATGCAAATTCTATGCATAATGTAATGCTTGTGTTTTCATCTTCCAGAATCAGCTAAATAATTAGACCAATTACCAATCACAAAAAAGAAAAAAAAAAAAATATTACAGGTGCTTCAGGTAAAACGTAAAAGAAAGTGTGCCACATACAGATGTGTAGTTCTACAATACAGGAAAGATCATAATAGTCTAAAAATGATACCCATAAGGAATGTCTCTGTTTCCCATTAATTTAGTATACGATGGATCATCTATTTCTGGTATGAATGGGGGTCTTTTTCTTGTAATAATATCTTTGTATTGAGGATCAGTATTTGGCCAGAACCACAAGATATCATTCTGCACAGTACTTGGGTAAGCAGCTACACATGCTTTTTTGGAAGTATGTACCTGCACATTTTTTTCAACAAAATTTAATGAGCATCAGATTGTCCCATTTGTATTAATATGAAGCTAGCATATAGAGCATTTTAGGCTGAGAGGAAGAGAAGACAACAAACAATGGAAGAGTCAATCTACTGCTACCCTTCTATATCCTTAGTTTTGGTTGATTGCTCAAGGGATTACAATTTGAAGAAACTTGGAAGCATTTAAAAATTTTGAAAAGAAAAGTGGTTAAACGAAACTCCAACTTTCGGTCATATGTGACTTACCTCCTGAGTATCACAAGGGTCACAGTCACAGAACCTGCTCATTCTTTACTAAATGTGCAAAAGACCCCATTCAACCAAGTACCAACATACATTCATCTGGCTAATGGATATAGTGTAAAAAAGACTCAAATTTTGAGTCGTGTGTGATTTACCTGAGTTTTTAAAAGGGTAAAATATTTCAGGTGCAAGAGTCATGTACTGACTTAACCCAATTGGACCTTACAAAGCACAAAACTAAACCATGTGCATTTTTGCTTTTTTAAAACACTAGAAGTTGTGTTGTGTCAGTTGCTTAACTTTTGTATTCTTTAAGTTGACTATGTGCTATAAACTGAGTATGAATGGTGTACGTTGACTTTCATAGGTACAAGTCAACTTCTGCTCATGGTAAGTGGATAAGTCGACTTATGTAAGACTAGATTGTCACACATCAAGTAAAGAATAGATGAAACTTTTAAACTTGGGGGGTGTAACTCATACCTTTTCAATTAAGAGAGACATGAAAAACAAATTACAAATTTACAGAAACAAAACTTCACATCATGAAAAAGAGGAAGAAGAGGTGGCCATGAGTGACATGCCAAGTGGTCAAGAGTAGTTTGAAGCATTGGTGAGATCTACAACCAATGAACTTACTGAGAAAGTACACCACCAGCCACTCACAAGTCACTACTTATGTTCCACGCATCAACATAATATGATCTCACCTTCAATATAGCACGTTTCAAAACATGAAATCACGACAAGCTAAAATTAATGGCCAGGAAATGAGTAAATGGTACTTGCAGCAAATCATAATCTTTTGTGTTAGAGATCCCACATCGACTGGTGATAAGGCCAAAATAGTATATATAAGTAGGGGTAACCCTCACCTTACAAGTCAATTTTGTAGAGTTGAGTTAGACTCAAACCGACTTTCTAAGATGATATCAGAGCCTATCCTAACGATCTATTGTTGGGCCTATTGTGTCTTGTTGTGGGACTATTGTGCCACCCGCTATTGGGTTCGATAGTCCAATCATGCAAATTTCACACTCAAGATATCCAGTCCTCAGCATGAGGGGTGTGTGTTGGAGATCCCACATCGACTAGTGATAAGGCCAAAATAGTGTATATAAGTGGGGGGTAACCCTCACTTTACAAGCCGGTTTTATAGAGTTGAGTTAGGCCCAAACCCACTTTCTAAGATTTTGATTGCTAAAACAGCGGAAAAGTATGCATTTTCAGATGCGTTCTGGCTACTAACTACTCAGGAAATGAAACATAAAGTATTGAACTTGGAAGCCATACTACAACAACATACATTAACTAGAATCAAGAGGAATTACCGGAGGGCCATCAGGGGGTGCCTGAGGAATCAACTTGCATTCTCCTTTGCCATTGAAACACCAACCATGGTACACACATTGTAACCTGCCCCATTGATCAATTCTTCCATCAGACAAGGGTGCTAATCTATGAGGACAAGCATCATCATGAACCTGCCAAGCACCCTCATTCCTATCCCACCACACAACCACATCAATGCCCAACACCCTCTTCCCATGAGGCTTCCTCTTGTCAAGGTCACAAATTGGCATCAAAGGGTACCACTGAGAGTACCAGTCAAATTTCTCTGCATGCCTTTCAAATTCTGGCTCAGCCTCAGGTTGGTTGCTGGATTCTGTCAATGGAGGGGGTGACAAGGCAGTGAAAAGCTTGGATTTTGAACTGCCCCTGAGAACCAATGAAATTGGTGAATTCACTTGGTTGCTCAAGAATATGGACTTCCTAGTTGAGGTTGGTGTTTCATGTGCTCTTGGGATGTGAAGTGTGCCAACAGAAAAAGCACGCACAGCTTCCATGTTCCTTTCTGCAAACCAAAGGAACAAGAGTACAAGAAGAGAGGTAAGTGGCAACACGTACACAATAGATACCCCAAAGTTAAATGCTTCAACTCAAAGCTAGTGGCTCACGTTTTAGGTTCATTTTTATGTGATGATGAAATTTAAGGCTCGCTTTAAGGTGAAGTCCTTGTGTTGCCAATTGTCACCATCAACCAAGTGATTTTGGCTTTGTAATGAACTTTGTAATAAGGACCTTATCGCTTTGTGGCATTTGATGAATTATCACAAAGCCACGTGGATGATTAAGAGCTTGGAGCTATGAATGGACAAGAACAAACGAAGGACTATAATCAATCACCAATATGGTACTTAAAACTTAGAAATCAACTGTATAACCCTGATTCGATTCTTTCCAAATTACTAGTCTCCCAGTTAAGGAATATCTTAATTATATTTAGGCCCGTTGAATTAACTAACCAACCATTGTTCTTTCAAATTTAATTTTATTTTTTTCATATTAGTTTTCTATTTTAAAAATATAGACAAAAGAGACTATGCATAACCGGGCTGCCCATTCCAAATTGCTCCACCCTCTTATTTTGGGCCTTTGTTCCTCCTCATTCAATTCAAAGTAAAAAAAAAAAAAAAAAACTAAATAATAAAAAAAAAAGAACATTAAAGCTGATAAAATAAAACGAGATTCTGAAGCTTCCATGATCCTATGATGACCCCGGACGAGTGTTGTTGAGAAAACAAAGGATAGAGGGAGATCTGTTTCAGTTTGAAACTTCAACATCTCTTCGTTACATTCTTAGTTCTAGTTTATCTCTTTTGTTGTTGGAAGGAACCCAACACAACATTACACATTCCACACAGATCTGTTCCTTTTTGTCACTGTCAACAGAACCATCCCTTCATTCACCACCGCCGGGTACCAATTTCTTCTCGTTTTCCTCCATTACTTCATTCATAATTTACACCTGATAGTGATGCCCCAACTCGTTGTTCCTCTTCCCATTATTTTTTGTGGTTATATGCATCTTCACCCTCCTCACCGACACCACCCTCTCTTCATATCCACTCAGTATACTGATCTTAATCTTCATTTGGGTCTTGCCCTCTTCTTTTTCTCCCTTTCTATTCCTCTTTTTTATCTCAAAGTTTTGGTTTTTAATTTTGTTCTGGTTGAATCTTTTCAAGGAACTTATGGGGTAATTAGTTGCTGTTGGATCAGTTTCTTTTTTTCGTTTTCGTTCTCAGTTTAGCTATTGATAACTGTGTGTGTGCATCTTTTCTGATTTTTAGTCTCATGGGTTATGCCAAAATGTCATCTTTTTTTTATTTTGTTATATTCCTTCTTTTTGTTATAAAATGGCAGTGATGATAACTTGAAGAAAGAATCAGATATGGAGGGTGATCTTCAAAAGTCTCTATCTTTGCGCCTAAATCGTAGAGGAGACCGAAATAACCAAAATCTCAATACTAAAGGTGAGGAAAGATTGTTATAAACTGTTTTGGTTCTTTACTGGATGATATGACAGTGAAGGAAATAGTTACTTTGGCTTTGGCATAGAAACTAAGTTTGTTTGTTGGTGATGCAGATTTTGAGGTGGGTTTATTTTCTTCAGGGAGGGTACCTCAAGATTACCCCATGAAGATTGTTTGGAAGAAAGGGTTTGTTCGGTTGGTTCTTGTAGCAGGGATCTTGTGGATGTTATTAATTCTTCTTGCATTGTTGTTCCATATATGGTCTTGTCAAACTTCTGTCTCCTTTTTATCAGGTTAGTAAAGTTTTTAATAAATTTGGTTATTTTTTGGGAATCTTCTCAGGTTGATTTCTTGTTGATAACTCTTCTTAATTGAATAATTGTAATAAGTAATAACCTAGACTTTTCATCTAACTGTCTATTCTTAATGTGATATTTTGGAAATTGGGTTGAAGGGAATAAATCACGTCACTATATATTTTAACTTGATCTTTGTAGCTGCCTGTGCCTGTTGATTTTAGTTGTTCCTGGTACTAGAAAACCAACATTTACAGAAAGTTTCTTGCCATTCATAGATGATGGCTTTTGAAAAGAACGGTTTGGAAATTCATTTTTCACTATAGATAAGGCTAAGTCTTATGTCTCTTTCTTTCTCATATCCACAAGTTCAACTCGTAGCATAATTCTTTAGCAGTATTTACTGTAGAATAAGAAGGTTAGGAACTCTCTAATTTCTAGTTGAAAATAAGAATAGTATAATATATCTAGGTGTAAGAAAAGTTGGGCCTTGGTGATCGGTTGGTCATGAGTTCAAATCCGGAAACAACCTCTTTGCATATGCAAGGGTAAGGTTGCATACAATAACCCTCCCATACCTTTGCATAGGAGCCTTTTGGCACTGGAGTTAGTATAATATATATAGGTACAGAAAATTGAATTAATGTGATGTTTTCTTGTTACTTTTTTTCTTTCTTTGATGGTATTTGTAAGGGGAAGTAGGACTTCACCTGTCTTATATTTTATCTATATTTAGTTAGTTGAAACTAACTTTGTAAATACAAATATCTACAATCTGATTGGCAAATTTAGATGCAAATTTGCTATGAGTAGAAATGTAGGATGATAACTTGATGGGAGGTTTTGTTAGGTTATTAAAAGACATACTTCAAGGAATGCTTGTTCAATATAAACATTCTTTGTTTTTTTATTTTTTTTCACCAAAATTTTCAACATTGTGTCAACATTTCTGAAAATATAGCCATTTTCTGCTTGACCTGCAGCTATGTGTAACAAAGATAGCAAGGTTTACACCGTGTTAGACAATATGGGACTTGTACCAAAACCTCACAGTAAGATTTTGGCGGTTTTGCCTCCATCCCTTCTTTTTGGACTTCACCAAATGATAACTGTGTGTTTGATATTGGTGCTGCCTATATTCGTTAGGATGTCCAATTCCTCTTTCCAATGACCCTGATAAAATAGTTATCCCAACTGGAAGAACTCCCAATGAAATTCTCAAAAATCTGTCATATGTTATGGAAGATGAGGTTCCACATAATGAAGCTCAGTCATCTCCTCTATTTGGAGGCCATCCAAGTTGGAAACAAAGGGAGGAAAGTTTCAAACTAAAGTCAAATATGAAGGTAAATTAATTAGCATGATTTGATTAAGTTTATTTTAATTGCAATTGCTTCACAATTATGTAAGATTATGTTGTAGTTGCTACAATTAGCAAGTCATGTTTTCCCATGTGCTCTGCCCATTAGGTGCATTGCGGATTCATCCAAGGTGGTGGTGCTGAAATGAATCGTGTAGACATCAAATATGTCAAGAAATGCAAATTTGTTGTTGCATCTGGCATTTTTGATGGCTATGATTTACCTCATCAACCATCAAATATAAGCCTTCGCTCAAAGGAGCTTTTTTGCTTTCTTATGGTGGTGGATGAGGTATCTCTGAAATTCATGAGGGAAAATGGTACTGTCAAAGAAGACGGTGCTGCTGGAAAATGGGTGGGAATATGGCGACTTATTCTTCTTAAGCATCCTCCTTATGATGAACCAAGGAGGAATGGGAAGGTCCCTAAAATTTTAACCCACAGGTTGTTCCCTCAAGCACAGTATAGTATTTGGATTGATGGTAAAATGGAGCTGATAGTAGATCCATTGCTAATCCTTGAGAGGTACTTATATCTGTTTAAATAGTTTATGCCTAATTTTTATGATGACATCAACATTTTAAATCTGTTTTTCTGGATAGATATTTAAACTGCCATCCTTTTGTTACTTGAGAGAGCTTAGAGGGATTTTTTTTTTTGGAGGGGGGGGCGGCATTTGATAATTTTGAATTTGATACATTTGATGTGCTTATCAGTTACTTACACAAAAAACATTATGGGGCACTCTGTTTGAAGGGCTCAATTTAATGGATGTCTTTTGTGTTCCCATTTTTCTCTTACATAGGCTTTAGATATTTACAATCATGAAGTTGATGCATTATAGAAACAAAATATTGGTTTGGTAGGGACTTGCTTGTCACATGTTTCTGGATTTTATTTTGGGAATCATGGTTTTAGGTTTTCTATGTCATCCCTTGTGATTTAGTTTGACACTAACCTCCTCTCTTCTCAAACAAATAAAAATGGTACTTGAAATTAATAAGACTAATACTTTCTAGCAGAATGGATAGTTTTTTTTTATTTTATTCCTGGAGTTACTTCCGTTGCATTTATTTGCACGTGACACTTTGATACCCTTTGTTGTATAACGGCATATCTAATTCCTTTTGAAAGTACTAATTCATACAATTGTACATACCATGAGGAATATTAGTGTCCAAATATAAAACAGGGGATAACTTGAATGAATATTTCTATTTCAACCAACAGGAGAAACCACACTGAAACTGTTGGTATAAACTCTCCCATTGAAGTATCATGTTAAGTGCTTACTAACTACATCTGTATTGTTGAAAAACTGCTGACCATGTCTGTGCAAGCCTTTCTGTGAGTTGTGATGACTGTAACCTTGTAAAACTACCTTAATTATGCAGATACCTGTGGCGACGGAAGCATACGTTTGCCATTGCTCAACACAAGCATCACCGTAGTATATATGAGGAGGCTGATGCAAACAAGAGGCGAAAGCGATATGCTCGACCCCTTATTGATCTCCACATGAAAATCTACTATTATGAGGGAATGAAGCCTTGGAGTTCAAATAAAAAGACCATTAGTGGTAAGACTGGAAACAGGACCTTCTGGTTTTGTATTTTATTTCTACTGTTTGATTTCAACAATTTTGGTAAGAGGAAACAGGATCACTTCTATCCTTATACATATTGCTTCGTCACATTTTCTGTTAATTTTCTAATTTTGTTCAAACTTGTTCCATATACAACAACAACAATAGCCTTATCTCAATAGGTGAAGTTGACTACATGGATCACATGACGTTATTGGGGTCATTTGAAAACCAATTTCTTAGGGATATTATGAGGTGTATAATTATGTAATCCTTAACCATTGTATTTATGACTAATTATAAATGAAACTCCTTGTTGTACAGTCAAGACACATGGATTCGTTCTCTTGTTCCTCTCTCTCAACAGTAATGTTTGGTGATGTATTGTTAACCATAATATATGATGTTTCAGATGTACCAGAGGGAGCCATCATCATTCGGGAACATACTGCCATAAATAACTTATTTAGCTGCTTGTGGTTCAATGAGGTTCACCTCTTCACTCCCAGAGATCAACTGAGTTTTGGCTATGTTGCATACAGATTGGGGAAGGCGTTCAAATTCTTCATGTTTCCCAACTGTGAATACAATTCACTGTTTGTGTTGCACCCTCACACAAGAGAGCATTCTTCTCCCATAGAATGGGTTAAACAGTTGGATGAACTTAAGAAAGGCAATTTAAAAGAAAGTAAGGGAGGACTAGGTTTGTTTACCCCTTATCCTGGGGATCTTGATTCAGTTGTTCTGCCAAATGTAACAAGAACATCAAAAGCAGGCTGACATTTTGTTTATTGTTTAACATATTCATTTTGTTATGTAACTTTTTCCACAGAATTTTTTGATGTTTATTTTGCTTAATCTTAATGAAAGTAAAGATAAAGCTCTTCAAATTTATTGAGTTTTTAAAAGTAAAGCGCCTTTATATCCTTCCACGAGCCTTTGAGACATAACTTGAGAGTTGTTTGGTAATAGTATTAGTATGGTAGAACCCGTGGAGTATTTGTGATTCCTTTTAAGGTTGTGGAACCATTTACATTCTCTCAGCATTAGGATGTGTAGCATTATGATGTGTTTAGGATAGCTGTGAAAATTAGATTATTTTAATAATCGATTATACGTATAATTGATTATTGTTATAATCAAAATCAATTTTTATTTGGACAAATTTGTTGAAAAGTTGTTTGAAGATAATTAATTTTGTTTGATGTAACAAAAAATTAGTTTTTACATAATAAAAGAGTATGAAAACAGTTGAAAGGAAAAAAATTGTTAGAAAATAATCATAAGTTACAAATTTTCAATTTTATAAAAACAACTTATTTTTTTCAGAAAAAAAAAAAAGAAGCTTTTTTTCAAATTTAAGCTAAATTTCCAAACATCTCACTTTTTATATAAACAGTTAAAATGATAGTAAAACAATTGAAATAATAGATTCCCAAACATGCTCTTATTGTATTTGAAAGAGCTAATTTCATTAATATATTAGGTGCTATTTATAGATGTATCATTCTATAGTGATTTTTACCCGCATAAGAAGTTCATCTTAAACTCTTGTAACTTGTCGCTTATATGGGTTAGGTCATACATGACTTCATTAGGAAAAACCCTTAAAAAAATGCTTCTAAAAAATATGCAAATGAGAGGGAATCAAATGTTAAGAGAAGAGAATTAAATTATGAGTCTGTTTAGATAAACTTATCCAGAAATCCTTGGAGAAGAAAATAAAAAAAAAATGAGATAAACTTTTCCATGAGATGAGCTTCTCCATAAACTAATTTTAACTTATGAAAAAGTTTATCTCATTTTTTCTTCTTATTTCTTCTCCTATAAGGACTTCTGGATAAGTTTACCCAAACAAATCCTATTTTGGTCTCATTATGACCAAAATAGTCTATCCCTAAAATTTAGATGAAAAGCAAACAAAAATAATTAGAAAAATATTTCGTAATTGCTAACGATCTACTTTGAGCATACAAGAATCATTAAAGTCAAATAAATAAAACGATTTCACTGAACCAAATCCTCCAATAAAACGAACTTAAATGATAGTTTGAGGTATCTCCATAACGGATAGCAGAAGTAAACATTTGCAATTTATATGAAACAGACTAGCTTGTATCTATTGCCATTCATCATTGGTGGTTGTGTGTCGACCATCTTTGATCACGCCAGCGTAGTTGACGACCAGGGATCCTTGCAGATGAAGAAATGTTGCTCTGGGGATTATTAGTCTGAGTACCTTGAGATGCCCGAGGGATCCTTGTTGAAGATGTGACCTCTGCACTGAGGTCTCTATAAAACTGATGCTCATTGCGAGGCGTTCTCAAAGATGAAAAATTTGTTCTCCATCTAGCTGTACGATTTGCCTCTGCCTCAAGATCACGGGATGATAAGAATGGAAAATTGGTTCTCACTCTACTCCTAGCAATTCTCTCCAGTTGATGCACTGAAGGTAAATTGGATCTCCATCTGGCTGATTGATTTGTCTGTGGATCATTTGATACCCTGTGTGTTGTTCCAGATCTTCTGTCGTATAATGGCACTCTGTGTCTTGAATTAGTCAACAAACTAGCCAT
This sequence comes from Pueraria montana var. lobata, assembly GCA_026413185.1. Taxonomy (NCBI): domain Eukaryota; kingdom Viridiplantae; phylum Streptophyta; class Magnoliopsida; order Fabales; family Fabaceae; genus Pueraria; species Pueraria montana. The sequence goes on along the minus strand of CM048648.1, from coordinate 18,794,669 downwards.
TCGGTTAACATCTTCAATAGAGATAAAGATTTCATACAAGAAGGAGGACATCAAGTCTGCAAGACCCCCAGTCAAAATGGTGTCTCTATTGTATTCTGCACCAGAACTTGCATGGATTGAGCTAAAAAGATCTTCCAAGCCCCTTTCTTGTTCCATCCTCAACCAATCACACTGTCGCGAGGGATCCACCTCTGATGGTCGAACAGAAGGATGCTCAGACCTAGCATGCTTCCTGAGTTCTGGATATGTCCCCTGGAATTCACACGTTTCAGAAGAACAACTCCTAGGTTTAGAATTCATATAACTTCGAGCAGGCTCCAAAACCATATATCCATATATTTCTCCACGGCAAAGAGGGCAAATGAGCTTTGGTTGTAACTGGCTCCCACATTGAGAGGGGTGCCGCCGAGGCTCTGACTGAACTTCTCTACTATGAGAGGCTCTGCTTGTGACAGGAATTTCTTGCAGTACTTCTGATGAGAGATGAGAAGCAAAAGACTTGCAAAACTGGTCAAGGCAGTTGGAGTGGCGGTAACTGGTATTGCACATGTAAGGACGGCAACCCTTCTCATGGGAAGAACATTTCAATAGAACACCATTATGAGGGGGTTCCATGCAAATAGGACACCTAGCTTCCTCCCATTCTTTCATTTCATCAACTGATCCCAACAAATTCATAGGTTTATGCAGCTCAATGTTTTTGGAGTTGGATGGGTAAGGATATGATCTATTGCAATCAGTAGACGGGGACTTCACTCTTCTAACTTTAGGCATTTTGAAATTCAAGATGCAGTTGCTAAAAACAAGATCTGCATTATTTCAAACAACCAAAAAAAATAAATGGATTACGTAAAAAAATACCAATTGTAATTGAATAAGTAAAGCATAACAAGTCTTTTATATTGATAAGATCCGCTCTTCATACCATTAGAAGTCTCTACCTCTTTATCCTAACACAATTTGTTTACAAGAAAAGAGTAATTGATTCTTATATCTATTCAAAAATATTGAGGTTTTGAAGATTGCATCAGCCTAGAATAATTAGTTGGAACTAGAAAAGGTGCAAATTGACACCAGCAATAACTACTGACCATTGATCTAACATAATAATATATATTAGCATGGTGTATCTGTTTCACTAAAAACATCACTTCATAATCAAATCTATTATCTATTGTTATAAAAACAAACCAAAAGAAGGTTACCGTGCTTGCCACCAATGACAACATAAATCACAATCATAACATTTAAAATTTCAGAACGTTAATGCCCAAAATGTCACATGTTTTAGATGCTCTTCAGGAGCAAGACATAAAAGTAAACAGCGCTTGATAGGATTTCTTGGTGGAAACAAAATGTCAAATGCATAAAAGTTTATAGATTTTAAAGAAATGAGAAGGCACAGAAAGAACTAGAACATAACACATAATTGAGTTTTCTAGTAAATCCCATGGATCAAGAAGTTCAAGCTGTTCATTTTTCTTATCAATATTAATGCAACTTTAGACATTAACAACTTATAATTTCTATCTAATTCTGACATATTTCATAAACAGGACTAAATAGTACATAAGAAATTATAAACATATGCTTTCTTTGGAAAATTGTATTAGCAATGATTACAAAATTACAAATTAATTAAAACAGACTGAAGGAGATATATAAGCACTAGAAAAAACCATCAATCCACAAGAAAAAAAAAACCATCAACATTCCAGTATTCCACCCATAAATTATTTTGCCTTGTAAGGAGGGGTAAGTTCAACTTTTTATTACAATATCAAAGTGTACCTATATATTCTGAATTTTGATCTGTACTAAGATATCTACTGTTACTACGAGTCTCCAACGAAAGCCTCATAACTTAATTTCACAAGGCATGCAGGACACAAGGTATTTTTCTGTGGATAATATTTAAGTATTCGGAGGAAAAAACCAAAGCTTCAAACCTAGTGGCCTTGCAATAGATGGAATGGTATGAAAAAACTATATCTAGACATCTATCAACTTTCACTTTCCAAGTGACAAAATAATAGAGCCAAAACAAAAGGCAAATATAGGTCATTGTTTATTGCAGAAAAAATACATAAACAGCACTCGACATTCTTTTAAGAAAGAAAAACTGTGCAAACTCCTATAAAACTATTATTTGATACATATACTGATCTAGTTATTGATCTAACATAGCAAACAAAGGAAAAAAAGGAGGAAAAATCTATCAATGCCAACCAAAAGGAAAGGCTGTGAAACTAAACATGTGTTGGAAATTCAAGTGTTTGTTTGAAGTCTCACATTGGTTAAGAATGGGCTACATGAAGATAATGTAAGAGAACAGACCCATATACCCAATGCCTTAAGGTTTTGGGTGAAGATGTGGTGTCATGTTCACTCTTGTAGTCTATTGCTAGGCCCAATGGTGCAGATCTCCTCTGCTTTCAGGCTCCCCAGGACCCCAACAAGATGCTGTAACAATTTTGGCTGGTTCCCTCTCTTAGAGCCTTTTCCTTGCCTTTACAACCTCTCTACATTGCATGACTCACCCCATAAAAAAATGTATTTTATTCAGTCATATTTTATCTTGAGATTTTCAATTTGGTAGAAGCTTCAGTTATAGAGAAACTGGTGTAAAGGAAGTTAAAGGCAAAAGGCACCCTAAAGGCACTAGGGATTTTTAATATCTCAAGGCAAGAGGTGCCAAAAAGTACACACCATACTAAAGGTATTTGACTATTTTATATGGTTTTCCACAAAACTAACAAGTCCAGCATAACATCACAGGAGAAATAAAAGATTAAGATGTTCAGATCACAGAGCTCTAAGCTGCTTGCTGATAAGGGTCCCAAAGACCAACAACTAGTTATTCTAACCACCAAAAGTTCACTCTTGAAAAATACAGATAGAAATTGATCACTCTCTCTAAGTCTAAGATCAAGTCCTTTGTTTGGGGACAACAGTAATCAACAGGATTAATACGAATGATTTGCTGCATAAGCGGTAGAGGTAGGCATTGACAGCTCTTTATCCCGACATGCATGTTCTCCAAACAATTTATTCTTTCAACATAAGAAGACTACTTTCAAATGAAACAGCCTTTTCTAGAGCCCTTGGCAATCACTGGGTGCGTCTATTCCTTCTACTTCGGAGTAGTTTTAGATTTTTGATATAAAGAATCAGGCATAAAAAGACTTGCTTTGCTTTACGAATCATGCCCTAACAGTCTAACACCTCCAACAACAAAGTAACAGCTTAAAAATCTTATTAACAATGCAGTGCACCTTACGAAGAAACAGAATTTAACAAAAGAAAATTAAAAATAAAACACGATTTCAAAAATCTTTCATGATTACATGCTGTGCTACAATTGAATTAATCACTAATCAGACAGTTATTTCAAAAAACTCAAAGAACACAGAAATCAACATTGCACAGCAATTCGTTTAGCAGAAAGCATTAAACCAAGCGATAACCTAATTTGTGTAGGCAGCATCACAAATAAATTCGATATTGAACAACAACGTAATGAGGGAAAATAATATTAATTAATTGAATTGAATTGAAAAAGGGAGAGAGTACAAGAGTTAGGGTTAACCTGGAAAGTGGCGTGTGGAGATTGCAACGAATAGAGAGATCGGGATTGGCGATCAAGAGCAGAATAAAAAGGGTTGGTTTGGTTTGGTTCGGTTTTGAAATTGAGAGTAGAGACGAGAAGTTTCCAACTCCTGATTCGATTTACATCGAGTTAAATCGAAGACTTTCGTCGCTATATACTTTTTGAATTTGGTCATTTGTCGTTATCTAAGATAAATATGACAACATAATTTTTTATTAATTACTGATCTTGTGACATAAATATAATGAAATGTTGGTTTTATATAGAGTAAATGCCCGATTCAAGATTCAACTGCTAAAGAATTTTTTTTTTTTTTTAAAGGAACTGCTAAAGAAATTACTCCACCTAATTTAGTCTTTAAAAATAATAACAGTATCATCATTTAATAATTTGAATCTCTCAAGAATATAATTTTTAGATATTTCAGTCCATCATCAATTTTAATTGACTAGAATTTTAGTATTTGTGTTGTATATGGAAAATATTTATTTTTAAATATTTCAAAATTTTCGCTAGTTTAAAATTCAAATATTTAGATAAAATATAAATTTTAGTATATTAATTAAATATAAATTAATTAAAGTCTTACCCAGAAAAAAAAGTCCAAGTAGACATACTTATTAAGCAAAAAATAAACCAATATCCTAAAAGTAATTACATGTATAATAAGAGATGTTGTAATATTATACTCTCAGAATAATGAATTGTTGACTAAAATATAAATAAATTTTAATTATTTTTATTTTATTTAATGATATTATTCCAAAATATCTTACATTTAATTGAAATCCTATTTTTAAAGATTCTTTGTTATTCTTGATATTAAGTCAAATGAAGGATAATTTAGAAAAAAATATTTTTTTATATGTGATGGTAGAATTAAATATTATTAATTAACTTTCTTAATTAACATGTAAATTAATTAATTTTACTTATATTTGAGACGGAAGAAAGTATCATATTTAAATTCTTATCTAAAAAGTATGAAAAAAAACGTATAGATAGACATTTGTTGAGAAAAAAATATATTATTAAACCAAAAAGAATAGAGAACAATAAAAAAAAACATAAGTATAAACATGCATTAAACAAAAAATAATAATAAACTAAAAATAATATACATGTAAATATATAATAAGAGAAACAATTATATTATATCAAATTTGAGTTTAACGGTGATGCACTAACAGTGTAAAATTTTACACTGTATCCAATTACAAATCATGATTGATATGACTTTTAAGATAATTTTGTAAAAGTCAACAAACTTACCATACATGATGATTTGTGATTAGATGATAGTGTAAAACTATTTTAATAGCTTTTTCTCATCAAATTTAGTGTCTTACCAAAAAAATAAAAAAATACAAACACATAAAACAAAAGAGAAAAAAAAGTTAAGGTTGTGAGTATTGTCGAAACCACCATGGAACAGTGTGTTCACATTTTTTATTTTTTGGGTAAGATACTAACTTTGATATATTGTAACAAAATTTCTTATTATATATTGTTGTGTTGGTACGGATCATTTATTGCCGGAAGCAATAACTAAACTCTGTCAGGAATCGTGAGTGCATACCAATGTGGGTATTTCCCTCCCAACATGGTACCCAAAGTGGCATCACCCGGATTCGAACCCTGGACCACTTGGTTAAAAAACACAAGCCGCTACCACTTGTGTCAACCAATGTTGGTACGTTAAATTTATATTGTAACAACTTTTTTTATCATACATTTACATGTATATTTTTTGGACGAGACGTTAAGTTTGATATATTATAACAATTTTTCTTATTATACATTGACATATATATTAATTTTAGTTTATGTAGAAAGGCAATTACATATTGAATAAATAAATAAATGGCTTAATTGTACTTTTTGCTCTCAAATTTTCACTTTTTAGTAAATTTCACCTTCAACAAATTATTCTAGCGCATTTTTCCCTCACTTCTAAAATTTTGCTTATTGTGTCTTTCATCATATTTCCGTTAAATTCCAAATGACGTTAATACTTTCTAGTAGTTTTTAACCCTCACTAAACACATATTTAAAATAAGTATTTTTAACAAAGTGACGACTAAAAATCGTCACTATTATTAAAAATGGAAGTTGGAGCTCACATCTTACAGATGACATGGTTTTAAGGCTACAAAAACTCTTCAAATGATTATAGGAGTTAAACCTCAACCCAAAAGGCTTTAAAATAAGTATTTTTAACATAGTGACGACTAAAAATCGTCACTATTATTAAAAATGGAAGTTGGAGCTCACATCTTACAAATGACATGGTTTTAAGGCTACAAAAACTCTTCAAATGATTGTGAGAGTTAAACCTTAACCCGAAAGGCTTTGATTGAGGGAACCAGTGATTCCAATAGTGAAGGTAGCTACTGGTGTCATTGCCATCTCAACTTGTGATATGAACAATAAATTAGGTTGATCCAATTAACATGCACAAACCTATTTGAAAGCTAAAAAAAGCATTAAGGAAATAAGAAACCGTGAGGTTTATTTTGCTATGGTAGACCTAATACATTATTTAACCAAACCAATTAAATAGGTTGGAACCTATATAGGGCAATCAAATCACATGTTACGGCCTACAACACTGAAAAAGCTTAAAACTTGCATACTTGGTTAAGATTAGCTTATGCGAGCATAGTTTTGAATGAAAATTGCAACTTTCATTATGGAATACATAAAGACAATTGAGAAATGGAAATGAGAAAAGGGGAAATGGAAGAGAAATGCATTTACACAAATTTGGTATGAGAATCTTGGATTGAGGAGAGGGAATGAGATTTGGGCAAAGAAAAGAGAAAAACGTACTTGGGAACAAATGACTTGGGGGCTGAGAATGAATAAGCAATTTAAGAAGCGAAGTTGGGTTTGAAATATCTTAAATAATAATGGCAAATTTTAACTACCTATGTTAAAAACACTTATTTTAAATATGTGTGTTTAGTGGCAATTAAAAATCGTCAGAAAGTGTTAATGCCTTTTTTTTTTTGTAATCATTAGGGGTGAGAATAAGTCAGACCCCGACAGAGGCCTATGGCCTAGCCTATTTAAAGTCTGGTTTGGCCTGACCCATTTAATAAAAAGGCTAGGCTTGGACTTTTAAAAAAGCTTGTTTAGTTAAATAGGCTAGGCTTGGACTTACGAAAAAGCCTATTAAGCCTGATAGACCAGCTTATTTATTCATTTAAATATAATAAAAATTAATATACATATTACACTTATATATTGAATATCTTAATAAGTTAATAATCTCATATAATAAATAAAATAATTTTTTGAGATAGAAAACAAATTATTATTAAAATAAATTTCAACATCGTAATTTCTTAAATTTGTGTTTCTTAAGTTTGTGACCTATAATTCTGTAACGTGAGGGACTAAGTGTGATAATGTCTTATATCAAAATTAAATGAAAACGAATTTTTGCTAATATGAAACACTTTTTCGAATCAGGTCAAAATGGAACCTGAGATTTCCTAAGGCATAAGTACTGGTGAAAGTGTGAAAATAGTAAGCACGTGATGGCATGCATCATGCTTTTTTATGATTTGCTTATAAAATAAAAATATTTTGTGACTTCTATTTAACATATTTAAAACTAGGCTTGATGTTTTTTTTTTGTTGGCCTGTTTAAAATTTGACTTGTTAGTTTATTTACAAGTCTTAATATAAATTAGGCCTTTAAATAGGCTAATAGGTCAGACCAGGTTTTTAAAAATGTCAGGTCAGGCCTAAAAAAAAACCTCTGATAGATAACAGACCAGGCCTATTTACATAAAACCTGCCCTGCCCTGGCCTGGCTTATTCCCATCCCTAGTAATCATGTTATTGGTGTAAAGTATTCACCAGCTTTATCGATGAATAATCTTTATCGAAAAATCTAGTTGACCACCTTTAGTAGAGTTTCTTATTCCAACCGCTTTTTTTTCATCCACAAGGTTTGAACATGAGACCTTACATAAAGGAACCAAGCTCAATTTCACATGGATCAATGACTTGTTAATAATGTTGAGGAGGAGGCAAAATGCACTAGAATAGTTTGTTGGAAACAAAATTTGTCATGAAGTGAAAATTTAAGGCAAAAAATGAAATTAAGCCAAAATAAATTAATAAACTAAAATCTTCTTATATATATAAATAACTAAGAGATTCTTTCCTCTCCTTGCTTCACTCTCCCCACTCTCTCTCACTTTCATTCTTATTTGAATACTCTCCTCTCATGAAGTGATGTAGTTCACTCTCCTAACATGCATCTGCTTCTTCTACTTTTTCTAAAATTTCTCTTATCAATTTTTGTAAATACCCCACATTCACAATATTTATATAACTATCTTCATTCACTTCTTTATCTAATGCTATATTTTTTTAAATATTTTTTTATCAGTTTTTTAACTCTATTTTTTTAATTTCGAAGATTTTTCTCTTTCATAAATAATTTCAAATCTTTAATTCAATTTACTTTTCAATTTTCAAAGTTAATTAAAAAAATTAAAGGTGTATCATTACATCTCCCCTTATCTTTTTTTTTCTTTAAAAAAAATTATAGTTTCTAATTCCTTTTATATTTATCTCTTTTTCAAAATTTCTTTCGATGTGCTATATAATTCTTTTTTTTTAATTTTATACTCTCTAATCTTTTGGGTTTTTTTAATACTTCTTTTATCTAATTTTTTAATTTTTTTTTAATTTCGAATATTTCTCTTTTTCATCGATAATTTCAAATCCTTGATTCAATTTACTTTTCAACTTTCAAATTTAATATTAAAAAATTAAAGTTACATCATTACATCTCCCCTTATTTTTGTTCTTTTAAAAAATTATAGTTTCTAATTTCTTTTGTAATTATCTCTTTTTCAAAACTTCTTTCAATGTACTATATAATTTTTTTCAAATTTTATACTCTCTAATCTATTTTTTTTAATATTTCTTTTATCATATTTTCTAACTCTATTTTTTAATTCCGAATATTTCTCTCTTTAGTCAATAATTCTAAATCCTTAATTCAATTTACTTTTCAATTTTCAAAGTTAATATTAAAAAAATTAAAGTTACATTGTTACATCTTCCGTTGTCTTTTTTTTTTTAATTTTATAGTTTTTAATTTCTTTTATAATTATCTCTTTTTTAAAATTTCTTTCAATGTGCTATATAATTCTTCGTTTTATTTTTTCAAACTTCTTTCTATTAACTATATAAACAAGGTAGTGAAAACTTTAATAAGTTCGTGTAATGCACGGGCTAAAACACTAGTTAACATATACACCAATGCATAGTAAGAAAAATTGTTACAATATATTAAATTTAGCATCATAGAAATCCAAATACATAGGCACAACAATGTCTGTGTTTCTACTAGTATACTTAAAATTTATAATAAAATAAATATTTTTTAAGAAGTTTACTTATTTGTTTCTTTTTTCTTGTCAATTAGAAGCGTACTAATTTTAATTTCCTCGCCTGGCTTCCTCTTTCTCTCATGTTTTTTGTTTAATATTTTCGTTTCATGGACTCTTCTCGATTTACCGCAGGTCCCCTAAATTTTTGGGCTTGTCTGACCATGAAAAATGCTCTTGGGCTTTAGGTGAACTAATTTGATCCATAGTTAAGTCTCTCTCTCTCTAGATGACATTATAAAAAAATATTCACGTATTCTAATTAAATTCACATATAAGTTAATATATAGGTTAATAATCTATATTTTGCGGGATGGTTGAAATGTTTTGTACAAATAATTTTTCAACAAAACTATACCTATTACCCTATAAGTTGTTTATACTTTTGAATGATTTCTTCTTTTCATAAATATAAAATCTATTATGGTACATATTTAGTCTGAATTGTTTTAAAGTTTAATTTTGATACAATGCCAGTATAAATTTTTCTGTCAACCAAGTCATCTAAGATATTATTAATACAAAAAGTCAATAAACTCATTGTACTTAACAATTCATAATTAACTAATAGTATAAAAAAAATTTATACAGTCTCTCTCTATATATATTCTAATTAAATTCATTAACTGTTTATTAGATTTATGTTAGCATATCAATAAAAAAAAAAAGATTTATGTTAGCATAGAAGTTGAACATGTGTTTACATAAAGTAATTAATAATTGTTATTTTGTTTACATGCCTGAACATTTGTGCTAACGGAAAATCAAATACGCTTTGAATCCGTGATAACTATCAGCAATAGGATTATTTATCCACCACCATTGGTTTGAAGTTAGTTAAGTCTATAAGATACTATTTTCATTCAAATTTACAATAAATACATCATTAGTTAAATATAACCCACTTTAAAAGAGACAAATCCAAATTTACTGATCATATCCTGAAACTTGACCGAAAAAAGGCCACGAGATACGAAAAAATCTGAAATGAAAACTTGAACTAGTTTTAATGGCTAAGGGAACCCGAGAAGTCAATGTACAAAGAATATGCACCACAAAAGAAGATTGCCACGAGTTTAAAAGAAGATTCATTTTCATCGTAATATTGTAATAACATGTATAACTATTAATTTGGTTATATTCAATATCTAATATGCATTAATCAAAACTTACATATTGATCCGTATACAACACGGGCTATCCTTCCTAGTTAAGTTTGAGTACAAAGATTAACTTGAACCAAGCAAATGCAAGGAAAAATATGGTTACTGCCAGCACTGAATACTATATCATTTTGCAATGGTTGACGTAATGGTTGCAATTATATTTCATGATTTTACACGTACTGATGGATACTATCATGCACAGTATGGAAGTAATGCGAAGCTTAATAAGCCCAACTAGGCAATTACCAATTTGATTCATTTGAATATTGAGCCTTTATTTTTATTCCGCAAAATTATAATAAGCCAACCTTAAATAAAAAAGTAAATGACAAATAGAATCCCTAAAATTGTATCTCACTATTACATTAGTTTTTAAAACTAAGAAAAATTCAAATAAATCTTTAAAAAAATTTAAAATTTCATTTAAATTCTTAACATTAACTTTTTTTTTTTCATTTTGTTCCCAATGTAGGGATTTAAGTGACAATAATTAATAACATATGCTTAGGAACTAAAATCGAAAAAAAAGTGATTAATTTTAGAGATTTAGATGAAACCCTAAAAGTTTTAGGGAGTTAGGATATGTTTGGATTTTCAGGAGAAGTGTTTCAAATGTATGTGAAAATAAAATCAGTTAAATGTCATATTTGGTTATCCCAAAAGTACGTTTACTGTAAAATTTTGCTTAGAAACTCAAATTTGAAAAAGTAAGACTTGAAATACTTTTATAAACTTAGTTTGCAAACTTTAACCGAACAAACACTTATTTGAATTTTTCTTAATTTTAAAGATGTATGTGATAGCAAAATACAATTTCAGGCACTAAAAATTAGCCATTTTTTCTTAAATAAATACTTCCCGGCATCAATTAGCATCTGAAGCTTTTGGGACTTTATCAATTAAATAACTAGAAAAAAAAAATCGAAGATTAATAAAGTCATTAAGCACTTTAGAGAAACCTTTTGTTTCCAGGAAAAACCATTATAGAAACTTTTAGTCCAAACATGCGCTCAAATAAGTCCCTTAAATTTCAGTGAAAGAAGGACAATATAAACTTGCATCATCAGTATCGCTTTAAACCTTCAATATATTATAAATAGATGTTTGAATTTGAATCCATGAACTTGTTCCATGGTGGAAGATCAAATGTTTCCTTTGATATTGGGAGGATAAATAGATCCCAAAATAATTTTACAGTTTTGATCCTATAATATACTATACATGAGTGAAAAAAGAATGCCTGTGTGAATCAATGGAAAGAATAACAAAAATACATATATTGGTTACCTATTCACACAAAAAAAGAATAAAACAATGGAGAATCCTATTCACTCATGACGTATGAATAACTGGTATCACTGATGTTCCTCTGATCAAAGGGGAGAATTCTGATCTTAAATTATTGGCCTCACCTCTTTGAGGCATGTGAAGTGGTTCAATCGTTGTGTCCCCACATAAACTTGCTACATTTGAAAGACTAGAGCTCAAGCCAGTGGTGCTTCTAGGAGCAAAAGATGACTTAGAGCGGGATCCACTTCTTGGAGACAGATTAACTTGCTCCAAAGCTCGGAACTGAAGCTCACAAGGGTAGTCCCTCACACAGCCAATGCGCGGCCCCGCTCCGGTTGTCCATTTGCAAGACAACTGCTTCCCCAGTTGATATGATTTCATTTCTTTGTGTGAGTTTATTCTTTTGAGTATGGACTCTTGTGGAATGGTTTCTACATCATTGTCATCAGATAAGTTTTTCTCTGAAAGTGTATGGTCTAGTTCTGATGCAAATGCTTGTGTTGTTTCTTGACTACTACCTGTGTGTGATTCCATTTGGAAACTCACACAACTTTGTTCAACACCTTCTATCTCATTTTCTAGTCCTTCAAACACATTACCCCTTTTTGGTATTTCAAGATTGCTCAGTTCTCTTCCAAGCATGTGAATTTGCCTTGTGCTAGGTGCCATCACTGCAGAAGGCCTCTCGGTTTCAATCAAATTGGCCTTCTCTGCTGCAACTGAGTCTTCAGCAATGGTCTCTTCAATCTCCAGGCCATTCATGTCCTCTTCGGATGAGAGGCTTCTTAGATGACCACTACTTCTCACAGAACGTAAATCACCAGCCTCATCAACTGGAGCCATCTGCATATAACAAGATGAATTTCCTCAGAATATATTCTTTCACATCTTGTAATTACAGATCTAAATTCTAAACCATTAAAAATACTAAAATAATGTAAAGCCATGGTTCTAAGCATCTATACCTTGACATCTGAAAGGCTCACATTGTTCTCCTGAAGGAATGAAATAAATTCCTTAAAATTTTCTTCTGTTGGACGATAGTGACCACTGTGAGGCCAAACTGCCTGTTGAAAAGAAACAACAAAGTCATTTTTAAGTTTTAACTGAGCACATAAAATAAAAATAAATAAATAAAAACTAGTCATCTGTGGCAGTAAGAATCCAGTAAAAGAGTAATAAATTTACCTTCAAGACACCATTTTCAACCACTAGTCTCCCAGCAGAAGATGTAGCACCTCCAGCCAAGAAGCTAGAATGCTGAAATGAACCTTTTGTCTTTTTGCCAACATACAATGTCTTAGATGTGCTAAGGACAAAAATCCACTTGGCATGTGCATCTTCTCCAGTGTTAAGGAGCTCTCCTGTCTGCTTGTAGAAGAACTTTCCATCCTCCACAACCACTTCATAAGCCAACCTTTCCATCTGGAACAAATAATGAAAATAGTTAATAAAAATTAAAATCAAAGAATCTCAACTCAAGCAAATTTGTCCATCAAGAGATGTTCACATAAATGGAGGAAACCTTACCGGACCCAGATATTTAATACATTGCTGTTGAAGTTTGGAACGAGGGCACTTCTCAAGATTTACTTCTTTTCCTTCTCCTATATCTAGCCTGCAATTTCGAAGAAGTTTAATGTCAAACTCTGGTGACCTTAAGATCTATATAGGAGAAATATAAGTTGTAACTCAGAAATATATTTTACAAAGAATGTTACCAGTAGAAGAAGGGTTCTCTGCTTTGACACTGAAGCCACCTATCGTAATAGAAGTGTAGATTATGTCCATAGCGATGGCGTGGGTCAATCTATTACACAGAAAAACATCTCAGTAAGTAACAATTGATGAATGACTAACAGACCAATACATAAGCAGATAAAAAAACTAGAGCAGCCATGTTTGACTAACCGCTTCAAGCCAGTGCTGTAAAGCAAGTTTTTGAGCTTTATCATCTTTTGATAAACCTTTTCCAACCTGCAATGACAAAGAAAAGTTTAATTCAGTTTCTTGCAGCTTGAAAATTTGAACAACATTAGAGCATAGTAGTTATTGAAGGTATTAATCTTCAATAACCACCATTGCCCTTCCAATAAATAAAACTTCCAAAGCTGAATAATGTTAAAGTACCTTAGCAGCTCTAGTTCTAGCTCTAGACCAACGTGAAACTGCAGTTTCATGTTTCTCAATCTCAAAGAAAGATATGGAGCTGCGCTTGAGCTCAGCAAAATCCAAGAGCTTCCACCTATTCAAAAATTAGATAAAAACATGTTAGAAACACATGAAATTTTGTAAAGAAGGAAAGAGATTCTCAGGCCAATAAAAAAGTACCAGCTTTGTTCAACAAGAATTGCACAATCTGCTAGCTTTCTTCTTGTGCGAAAGCTCTTGTATACTTTCTGCAATTTAAGTGCAGCAATGTGTTTGGGGCTGTTTGGATTTAGAAGTGCTGATTGGATGGTTTCCACTTGACACTCTGACTTAAAAGGCAGATCGTCAATTTCTTTGCTCTTTTTGCTAGTCCTTGAGATAGGCATGTTTTCCTCTTTGCCAAATGACAAAGTGTTGGTTGAGATAATGTCATCAATGTCTTTTCTTTTGAAGCTCACAGATGCCTCTATTGTCATCTTTCCAGAACCTAGAGATTTAAGGATGGTGGGTTCTAAATCTTCGTTTTTGAAACTGACCGATCGCACTGGAGTTTTGATTTCATCATTGCCAAAGTTGATGGATTTTACAACCACAGAGTCTAAGCCATCTTCCACATCATTGTACTTGGCAAATGGACATGAGAAGGATATCCCCATATGACAACAAAACCAATCTGCAGAAACTTGTGCAATCCGAGGTCCTGAAAATTGCAAAGTCAATATTAAAGTACAAGAAGATGAATTTTTCATGTGTCAAACTGGATGGAATAACTACATCAATGCAAAGAACAATAATACAAAGGTTCCAAAGCCATCAAATTCAGACCGTACTCACATCACAACCACACAATTACATCAAGATAAATGAATGTTGGAAATAAAAAAAATAGAAAAATAAAATTCTTAAGACCCATTTTTCGAAATGCATTATTCTATTTATTATTATTATGTAGGCAAGAACAGCTGCACTTGTAATCCTCATCGAACTGATCAACAAGAACTCAAATTCTATGCTGCTGCAAAACCATCAGAAACAAAGGATCACGGATCCGCAAAACCCATTAGCTAAACTCCCATTTCAAGAAAAATCCCAGAAAACAGTCTCATATCCATGAAAGGAGAACCTGAAACACAGTACCAAGGAAACCCCATTTCTTTCTCTTAAACAGATTCCAAACAAACCAAACAACACAAATCAAATACCACAGATAAGCCCAGTTAAAGAAGAGCAAGGATCTAAAAAATAAACAAAAACTTTCACCAAAACATGAATAAAAAAAATCATATTTCTTTTTCTTCACGGATAGTTAGATTGGGTAGAATAGCATAGCATTCAAACATTCAGCACAGTATGCAATATGCAGAAATGGATATATACATATCATTTATTCCATAAAAAGAACAAACATATTATAATAGATTCTTAAAAGTAAAAGAAAAATGAAGAGTGAATTGTTGAAGGGTAGTAGAATACCTGAAGATTCGAAAACCAGGTAGGAGAAAAGAGAAGAATCTGTAATGAGTAGATGAGATGAGAGAATCTTAATGGAACACTGTTTACTTTGAGTTAATGGGCATGTGATATGAAATGGTAAGATATGATATGATAGAGTTTGAAATGTTGATGCAGGAAAATTGAACTAGGTAGCTAGCTTGCACTTGTTAACAAAGTTAATGGGATCCTTTGCTATTAATCACTTAACATATATATACATGTTAGGAGAAACAAGAATAAGATGCAGATGAAGATAGAGAGAGGTAGGAAGTAGAGAGAGAGAGAAACAGTGTTTCCACTTTCCACTTTCCAACCACGTGGAGTCGAACAAGTATACTCAAATTCCTTTTTTTTTTTTTTTTTTTTCTTTTTCTTCTGTTTTGGTTTTGGGATTCTTTTCCCTTTATTTTTAGAAAGACCCTGGTTTGTGGCTTCTTTACCAGCAGACCCATGACATGACATGTAACCTTATTTTAATTTCTTCTCTTTTTTAGAAAACTCAAATTGTTGATTTATTATTTGAGGACTTGTACTCTGCTTTTATTTATTGTTCAAATTTGAAGTTTGAGTCAATATTTACAAAAATTAATTTCTTTAGTCCTTATTTAAAAAATAATAATTTCCTTGTATATAATAAATTCACTGGTGACTTATGAGTATATCCTTTAAATCCTTTCAACAGAAGGTTAGATTCATTTGTCGCAAAAGTTAACTAAAATAATATATTAATACAAAAATAAAAATGTCAAATTAAACTTTCACTCCAAATAAAATAAGGGCAGTGTTAATTGCAGTCCAAGAGCATTTGTTAAAGAATAGAATATATAAAAAATTGATAAATTAAGAATTTAGAATAATATTTTCAGTTTTGAAGTTTAACAAATGTTTAAGTATATTAGTTAATATTTATTATAAAATGAAACAGGGCTTGGTGCACTTTTTCTTTCACGCGTACGCGGAGCGCTTAAAATTGGATTCTTCTAATTATATATAAAAGAATTGGGCTAGTCAAATTGATATAATTAGTAAATAAATCGTATTGTCGAAAAGTATTTTTGTGTATGCTTGGAGTTCAGGTGTCGATCATATCTTAAGCAATGACTCTGTGATTGGTACGTAAGTATGAGAAATGAGATAATTACATTTTTTTTTTATACTTTAGATAATTACATTTGATTAAAATAAAACTTATGTAATAACTTATAGAAATCTTATCTCTCTCCAGAATTACTTGACTGTTTTCATAAATTATCACTTTTAATATTTCGTTATTTTATATTTTCATTCATCTTCACTATTTCACTCTCATATTACTTTATAAAATGAAAATATTTTTTTATCCTTACATAAAACTGAAAATATTATAAATATAATAAAATAATACTATGCGTTGCTATTATTTTGAAACAATCCTGAACTATTTAGAGTTAACCTCATAAATTACATGATATAACAAATTTTTCCGTATTTAGAATATATTATTCTTTTTATCCTACATATATATATATATATATATATATATATAATTGTTAAAATAAATTAATATGATCGTCATATATGTCCAGAATTTTTTTTTTTGTGAACCGAATATTTTTTATATCTAGACATCTAAGATATTATTTCAAACTTGTATCCTATGGTTCAGTATTATAAATTTTATTGTAAGAAATAAAAATCTATAATATTATCATTTTATATTCGTTTGATTTAAAAAAAAAAATACATGCAAAAGTAACTGAACTAATAAAGTATTAAAGATAAAATCCAAAATGAAAATATTTTTCTTTTCTCACGTATAATCTCCAATGACATTGTGGATAATTTTCTAGGAAATAATCCTCGCTTTCTATTTCCTCCTTTCTATGAGGGGTCATTTTCATGACCAAGTCTTGAAGTAAACTTCAATCCGTTGCAAGTGAGAACGAGATTGACTTCAGCAAAATCAACCATTAAATCCAAACTGCTTAGGTCATCTCAGATAATTCCTACCTCCCTCGAAGGGGTACGTAGATTAAGTATTTAACCATCAAAAACTTGTCAATTATTCCAAAGCCAACCACTAATTTGAATATATCTAATTGAATTCGTGGCATGATCGAACTTTCTGTGGCTGATTCGGTAAGGAGTTAGGAGCTCATTGCTGACGATAAATGTTACAATTTTTTATATGTTCATTGCGTACTGTACCTTAAAAAAATTGTTAATTTGAGGTGCATACAAAGTTATCAATTTGAAATTGTTTTGGAGATGTGAAAGCTAAAAAGTTCGAAATTTCCTTGTAATGTTCTCAGGATGTGATGTCCCACAGGCTCTCTAAACTTGAACTTGTATCATTGGCTTATTAGTAGCAACAAAAAGTCTTTTTGCTGGCAGTCCAAATAGTCAAAAGTGATCAAACCTATGTTGGCTCTTTAAATACACAGCATGTATTATCTGCAAGAGAAAATATTAAATGAACAAAACTTTTTCTCACATGGTGATGAATTATAGATTTTGCTATCCTTAGTCCTCACTAAATTGGAAATTCTATAAAGTATTGTTACATTTTTATCTCCCCTAATCTAAGAAATGGAGAAAGAAAAATAAATTAATATGATCAACAGGAAATTAGTTATAGTTTTTTATTGCAATATCATCGTGATTTGTGAATGTCATTGTATTGCAATATATATAATTTTATTTGGAAATATTACAATGTGTGTAATATGGTCAGTAACTGAATTAAATTATAATTATATATAATTATAGCGTCTTTCCATTTAATGATTTTTTATAGTAATATTATTTTTTTGTAATTAATTTTTTTTGTTTTCTATAATAATAATAATAATAATAATAATAATAGTAATAATAATAATAATAATAATAAAATCCATTTACACCGTTTGATTATCATTAGTTTGATGATTTGCCTTTTAAGACTTTGTCACGTATAGCCCTTTACACTTCATACGGTATGTTAAGCATGGGGTATGTGTAAGCATACGTATAATACAAAACAAATTAATTAATATTTATATGATTACTAATGTTGCAAATTGACTGGTAAATAGAACAAAAATGAATTGAAATTCGTTAAAATTTAAAGTATTTATTGAATAAGTTGAACTAACAAAAATTGTTCATTTACTTAATAATTAATTACAATATTAATTTATTCTAATAAAAATTCTAACAAAAAGTTATTTGCAAAATATTTTATATGATTATAAGTATA
The DNA here is from genome assembly GCA_026413185.1 of Pueraria montana var. lobata. Lineage (NCBI taxonomy): Eukaryota > Viridiplantae > Streptophyta > Magnoliopsida > Fabales > Fabaceae > Pueraria > Pueraria montana. Next base: position 18,776,324 of record CM048648.1, on the reverse strand, counting down.
AATGTTTGGACGTTTTTATTGAATAAAAAATTACTTTTTATAGTTATTTCAAAAAAATTGGAAAAAATATTTATTTATTTATTTATTTAAAAAAAAAAACTAAACCAAGTATATTACCAATTTCCTGCCAAATTTGATTAACACACGCACCCGAAGAAATTAGACATTGACATTATAATAATTGGGTATGCAAACGTACGGTGTCGGAAAGTGGTGTACAGCATAAGCATAAGTTGGTGAGGAGATAATACTATATAAATATATAATTAAACTAACTCTTCCCTCTTCTGTTTTTTTTTTATATGAAAATTGAAAAGGACTGCTTTAGGTGGTAATTAAGGAAACATACGTTAGGAATCTACGTGTTTATGTTTCATCTTTCGGTCATTTGATTTATTCTTCTGATTCTTTTCCTATTTTAAAAAATTACAAGTATATCTTTCAAGCCAGCAGATCTTACCATTTCAGATTCAAGAAAGACCATGTATGACGATAATTCAAACCACATGAATCATGATCTATCTCTTCATTCAAGAAATGAGGAACGTTCATATTCTGTACTGACACATTAATCTATTTTGTTTTAAAGTAATTTTTAACGAATTTATTTCAAGGTATATGTTAAAAATGAATTTAAATTATCTTTTGAATTGGTTTAATTTAATCCAAAATTTTATATTGTTTTAAATTTATATTATTATTAACCATTTTGTTTTATTAATGAAATGTAATGACTTAATAAATAATGTTTTACATAATATGATATTATATTTATATTAATATTATTTATTTTAAAATATATATTGTAAATGTATTTTAAGTTTAATTTTATAGTTTAATTATATTTAATGTTGAATTTAATACATTATATATAGAAATTAAATATTTAGATATTGATCAAGACATGTTTAAACATAAATAAATAATTTTATAAAAAAATAAATAAAATAAATACTAATTTCTAGTAGAAATTCCATGCATTACCTTGATGATTTAATTATACAAAATTAGTCAACAATTCACCGCGTCCTGCATGGTAGTGCGTTGTTCTCGATAAATCATGAATGCCTATTTATAAAGGAAGAATAACGGTGTCATTTTGCACAATTTTGTAGACACCACAACTTTCTATAATTGTCTCTCACAAATGTGATATTTGATTTTAAATAATTGCAATTATTAAAAAAAATCATAAACCAATATGTTTTCATTTTTATAAATTAGTACTAGCATATTTGAAATGAATTTTAAAAACAAACAATAGAGTATATAATGATGTTTTACCTTGATTGCCTTTTCTTTTTATTACTATTTACATTGATTGTTTTGCTTACAAGTAACGACAACCAAAAAAGCGTAACTATTATTAATTTTATATTAAAATATATAAAATACTTTTTGCATGAGAGAGAGAGAGAGAGAGAGAGAGAGTAGCACATTGTATAATTCTCCAGAGTATTTATATGAATTAAATATTTACACTTTTTTAAGAAATAAATGCTGATAAGAAGCAAAATAAATCTTTAATAACTAACAGTTATTATATATTTTAAAACTAATTAATGGGCAATTGTGAAGCTAGCCTTAAAAAATTTGATATAGCCATTAGGACAAAATCTACTAGACGTTCTGAACCAAAATAAAGGATTTCATATCATTATAATTAGTTAGTTAGTGTAGTTAATTACTCCTAATTGAATTGAATCAGCTTAGCTTTACAAATGAAGACCATTGATTTGAATCCAATACAGGAATACTTCCCTCATCCAGTCATTCTCTTCCAGACACCAAAATCTCAAATTTTTGTAGAAATGTGACATGCTTCAACGTGCATCACAGGGGAAAAAAACTATAAAATGGCAATTATCTATAGTTAAAAAAAGATTAATATAATAAACATAAAGAGAACTATATACCCTGAATACACCTGTAAGTCAAACCGAAACCAAGGAAAACTACGCTAAGCCAGTAAGCCATTTTCTGTGCTCTTGTCTGTTCTTAAAAAGTAACGCTGAATAAATTAAGAAAAAACTTTATATAGAAATTCGTTTTTATTCAAATTGACCAAAATAATAAATTAAATTTGAATGAAATCACAATTATTGTTTAATAGATACGATTTTATTTATTTAAAAAAATTGTAAAATGGTGATAATAGATGGACAAAACATTGTCACTTCCAACTGTCATATTTCAGATCTCCATGCATCGCGTACAAGAGGAGTACATGGATGTGCACGTGTCGTACGCAGAGTGGGCCACGCTGCGCTGCCACCATCACTTGGTAGCACCGTACTGTTCCCCCAGACCACAAAATCTCTTCGCCAGTTCCTCCTGTCCCTTTTACATTGTATTGTATTGTATGTTTTGCTTAGATGTAAAACGGAAATTTGCTTTACCTACTACGTGCATTTGAAATCGTGATTCTAAATTGAAAGCGTTGATACAGTAATATAAGATTTCGTTGTGATAACTGATAACATGTGAAAGAACAATTTATTTAATGGGAGAATTCGTGTTCGATTTCCTCCGTCTGCAAAATTTTCTTGAGCTAGCGACAGTCACGCACCGTGAGTAAGATTAGTCTCCAACCCAGTAGGTTGGGGTGATTTCTGATCTAGGACCAAAAAAATCATGATACTATCTACATATTTGAATTAGCATCTATGATTCGTATTTAATTAAATTTTTATGTCAATATATATAAAAAGTAATTAAAAGTTATTTCTATGTTTGAGTTGTATGAATAAGAATCCAAACACATTATATGAGCATGTTTGGATTAGCGTGTAAAGGATATAATTTGAGTCTAAAATAGGTTAAACATTATTTTTGCATTGATTAAGGTGTTTAGATGTGTGTTAGCAACATAATTTTAAATTGTAGATTCAAGTCCCATTAAAACATTTGGAAACAGCTTTTATATCACTCTTAACTTGAGTCATATAATTTATTTCAAGTATACTCTTATTTAATGTTAATATTATCCCGATGAAAAGTAAGACAAAACCACGTTTTGGTAATTTTGCTTGTCACAATTATTATCTTTAATTTTTGATATGCGATTTCGTCTCTTTATTTTATTTTTTATTTATTTGCAATTTTAGTTTTTATATTTTAGAAAATTCACATTTTTGGTCCAATCATCAATTTTGCGTACGTTTTATTTCTTTCATTTTTGTCCAATTCAACCCTAGACCTAACATATTCATTTGAGGTACCATCAAGAAATGATTAAATGTAAAAAATAAAAATAAATAATATAGGCAAAATTAAGAATTATACCAAAATTGCAAATTTTTTAAAATAGGAGACCAAATATTTCTATTTTGAAATAGGATGACCAAAATTACAGATTTAGCAAAATAGGAGGAACGAAGTTGTATTTAAGCCTTTTTTTTCCTTATTTTCTTCCCCCGTGTATCAAACGATGTTTTTCTCCTTATTTTTCTCTCTACAAATAAATGAGAAAAATGACGAAAATGATTTGATATTTATTTTTAAGTAATTAAAAATATTTAAGAGTGTGTATTTAACTCCCTTTAAACTGTAGACCAAATATAAACAATAAAAAGTAGGTTTAATTATATTTTTAGTCTCTTGAATTTGATATGAACTCGTTTTTGGTCTCTTAAATTAAAAAAAAACACTTTAGTCCCTTAAATTCCAAAAAATACATTTTTAGTCCACTTTTTAGTAAAACAACATTGATGAAAGTGGTGAAAAGTGACAACATGACGTTGTTAGCTTTTGACATATGTCCACTTTTGAGCACCACGTCACAACTTCAGTTAATGACATCTAGCTCCAAAGACTGAAATTGTATTTTTATAAATTTGAGAGACTAAAATATATTTTTTTCAATTTGAGAGACAAAAACAAATTTATCCTAAGTTTTAGGAACTAAAAACATAATTAAGTTTAAAAAGTATGTATTAAATTAGTATGATTAGTGATCATCACAGTGGGAATTTAGGTAGTTTGTATAAGGTCATTCTCAAACTTCATGATTCACCATTTTAGTCCATTAAATTAGTATGATTAGTGATCATCTCAGTGGGTATTTAGGTAGTTTGTGTAAGGTCATACTCAAACTTCATGATTCACCATTTTAGTCCATGAAAATGTAATGGTTGGTTAAATTGGTCCCTTCATTTAATATAATAGTAAAATGGTCCTGAAATTGGGAATTAATCAATTAGTTTAGTACCTAAAATTGTAATAGTCAATCAAATTGGTCTATGAAATTAAAAAAAAATGCAAAATGATCCCTAATAATGTACATCATCAATTTAGTTTCTCTTGTTAGTTGGCGTCATGTAACGCTCTTAAAAAGTTGAATTGACATGTTATTTGCCTAAGTAGTCACGAACTAGACACACATATACGATTGCCACATCATATGGATGAAAATGATCAAAACATTGGTAGAATAAATAATAATAAGTTTTTTTCTTTCCTACATCTTTGTTCTTCTTTTGTCCAGTAATTTTTATTAATATTCTTATCTACCCATTGAGAACTAGACATACATATACGATTGTCACTGCAGTAACTCTTAAAATCAAATTGTGTGAAATATAGATAATTAAACAAAAGGATTAATTTAGCCTTTTTAACAACTTTAGAAAAGTAGTATTTTTTTATTTAATTATACATATTTCACACAACTTGATTTTAGATATTACTCATTGACATATTTTGTTGTTTATAGTTGTTACTATATATTGCTGTAACTATTGCAATTGTTGCTATGTAGTGACATTTTTTGTTGTTGTTGATAGTTGTTACTATATATTAATTGTTGTAACTATTGCAATTGTTGCTACATTGTTTGTAACATTTGACGTAATCGTTGTTTCTTCTACTCATTTCTTTTTATTTATATATAATTATAATTTATTCGAAACACTACTCATTATTGATTGTTTTTTTATTCTTATCTTATAAAAGACATAAAATAGGTTGATACATAAGTACCACTTATTTTTCTTAGTGAATAAATCAGGAGTACATACGTAATACTGATGAATATATACTAGTTACATAATAGTTGTCGCACATAAAATTAAGAATTTAAACTATAGGAATGTGAGGTAAGGAATGAGAACACATATATAAGTATAACAGCGACTTAGAGGGGATGGGATTTTAAGAAGATGAGGAATAAACGAAGATAAAGAATCGGGCACCAAACGAGAACGTAGCTGTAGTGCATGCTTGTGAATTAAATAATGCCAGCTGGCCTGTAAAGTGTCATCGATTTTTCTTATGTTTTTTTATCACTTTTCTACTGATTCAGTGGTCACTACTAGCCACTAATGTGAACTCTGAAATGAAACTGAAAAGGAAGGAAAGAAGAATAAAAAAAACAAAACAAACCCAACGCGCAAACCAAAAGAAAAGAAATGGCCACCAAAACACCGACTCAAACGTTTGTAGGTGAGTTTTTTTTTTTGTTTTTTTTGTACGTGTTTTGACCGTACGGGAATTGTTGTGGCTGTGGAACTAGTCGCAACAAACTCACTCCCCAAAATTCCATACACCATAAATTACGCAAAAGTCAAACACTAGCCACCCCCATTCATTTGTTTGACGTTTGTTGGATTTGATTTGCTTCGCTTTCCTTCTGATTCCATTCTACGTTATCTTTATCTTCTACCGCCACCCAAACCCATACTTCTATTTTTATCTACCTTACTACCATGTCTAATGTTATTTATATTCACTAGACCAAGTCATATATATATATATACCTCAGTTTCTCTCAAAAGGTCTGTTTGGTATTTGGTAGAAAGAAAAAAAATAAGACGGATAGAAATAAAAAGAATAAGCAAAAATAGATGAAAAATTAAGTAAAAATTATATATGTTTGATAGAAAAAAAATAAAGAAGATATAAAAAAAGAGAAATAGATATATAAGTTAAAAATAATACAGTGGGTCTTATTATTTTTAAAATTATTTCCATCTTATTTCTTATTCTCCAAATATCCTAAATTATTTTCATCCCCATACCAAACAGGATTCTTATATTGAATTTCTTTCCAACCATTTTAACAACTCATAACAAAAATAAATGACTCCAAACACTTATAGTTTTTTTTGTTTTTGTTTGACAGACTAAAAACACATCTAGCTAATTAACTAAGTTATGAGACTATTGGCATAGGATATATTTTATTTGATTTTTCTCTAAATCTTTTATTGATTTAATTTATAAATTCTAAAATATTTAAATATAGTATTATCATTTAGTAATTATGTAATATGTATTTAGATCTCTTGCATTTTTTTAACTCTTGCGTTTTTTTTTTAAGTTTCATCATGTACCAAAAGATGTGTATTTAGATAGTATATCATATACCGAGGGGTCTAGCTCAGTTGGTTAAGAAGAGTGAGTAAGTTGTTGTAAACCCCCGACACTTGTCTTCAATTCCTACAGATAAAAAAATAGCACTCTCTCTGTCTCAAAATGAGTGTCGCATTTGACTTTTCAATGTAATATTAATTGCCTTTTTCCATTAATACCCCTAATAAGTATCATTTTAGTTTTTCAATGTAATATTAATAATAAGGTTACTTTTGTAAAACTTAATTTTCTTTTTCATCTATTTAATAAAAAAAATTTGGTCTGTATAAAAAAATTTAGAACAACACTCATTTTGGGACGGAGGAAGTATATCATATTAGTTATTATATGATTGAAATGTGGTATGTTACATCATTACTAAATAATCATACTAATTATTAATTTTAATTTTTTTTAAATTGCAAACATTAAAATTAAAAAGGTAAAAAACGAAAATAAATTTAACAATATTATTGAAACTTAAAACATATTTATTATTTTTAATTATAATTATAATTTTTTTTGAAGAGATTATAATTATAATAATAGTACTATAAAAAGTGATCATATTAATATACTAGTACTTTTACAAAAAAGCAAGTACTACTAGACTACTAGTACACGAGTATGGAAAATGGATAGCTGTTTGCCTTAAAATGTGTGACATGACACCTTTTCTTTTTTCGTTTCTAAGATGATGTGGTCAGAGAAGCAAAACGTCACTCCGATTTTAAAATGCTTCTAGATTTGATGTAATCTACGACAAAATAATAACGTTGAATTAAATGCGATCCGTTTCATGATTTCATCAAGTAAAACAAACCGAAGAAGAAAAGAAAATGCTAATCAGTGTTTTTTTTACATTGATTAAGAAATTAAAAAGAAAAAAAAATTATTGGGAGGAAAAAAATTATGTTATTTTTTTTTTTTGTTTTTTTTTATGAATTTCATAATAAATATTTTTTCTTTTTATTTTATCCGTTTCTCTCCTATTCTTGTTTATTGGGAGTATTAAATTTTTTTAATTATAATAAAGTAATTAGGATATTTCTTATTTTAACTTTTTTTATTTTTACTCTACAATAAATATATGTGTAAATTCATTAAAGATTATGAGAAAAGTAAAGATATAATTAATAAAAGAATAATTAATATAATCTTGAATTTTATAAATGACAGATAAATAAATTTTTTTTTTTTTAAATTGGACACTTAAAAAGAAAGGGAGTAAGTAATTCATTAACCGGACCAAGAAGAAATACTGTAATGAAGAATAGTAACAACGGCGGCAGGTAATGGGTAGAACAAAAGTGTAGTATTAATTAATCCATATACCAATATACTCGCACGTTACATCTTTGCCAGTTGGCGATATTAATTGCACGAGTAAAATCGGACTTTTTTAACGAAAATAGTAAAAAAAAAAAAAAAGTAAATACCAAAAGGAGTAGTATGAAAATAATTTATATAGCATTGGTGGTTTTTGTCACGTAAGATTAACAGGAGGCGTCATACAAGGTGTAGCCTCCTGTATTTCGATTTTTTTAACACAGGAGGGGTCACCCAGAACAATGTCTTATGTTGTTTTTTTAAAAACAGGTGATGCCATCCTATGTATAGTCACAGGAGGCGTCACTCTGTCAGTCTCCTCCTATTATTTTAATCTGAACAGGAGACGTCACTCTATCAGTCTCCTCCTATTATTTTAATCTGAACATGAGGCATCACCCTGTCAGTCTCCTCCTTTTTTTATTTACCTTGTGTAAAGCATGGATTCGAGTATAACAGGAGCCGTCATTCTGTTAGTCTCCTCCTACATACAGGGTCCCGCTCCTTGAAAAGAATTTTAAGACAAGTGACCTTCTTGAAAAGAGTTTCAAGATAAGTGACCTAAAATTGGTGCCGCTTCCCTCCAAATTGGTGGCATGCCAAACCGGTTCCTCCTCTCCCCTCGCTGTCAATCGCGTCAGATTTTTGGTTATGTCAATATTTGAAATGGTAATGTTCACGAGTATTGAATTGGTATTAAAAATGTTGTAATTTGTAGCAAAATAATGAAAATTTTAACTTTTGCTAAAAAAAAAAAGTTTATCACGAGCATGGTTTCTGGGTTATTTTTTTAGTGTCTAGAGAGTTTTTTGTGCGCTGTAAAATGTTATGTGAACTAGTATTAATGTCAATGAATACAACGACATCGTTCACGAGTATTGAATTGATGTTAAAAATGTTGTGATTTGTAGCTTAAGTCTGGTGCATCAGGAGAAGACTCACAATCTGGAGCTTCCTGTTCATTTAAAATAATAGGAGGAGACTGACAGGGTAGCACCTCCTGTTCAGATTAAAACAATAGGAGGAAACTGACAAAGTGGCGCCTCCTGTGACTACACATGGGGTAGCGTCACCTGGTTCCAAAAAAGCAACATCAGTCATTGCTCAGGGTGGCACCTCTTGTGTTAGAAAAAATCAAAATGCAAGAGGCTACACCCTATGCGGCGCCTCCTGTTAATCCTATGTGGCAAAAACCACCCATGCAATCTAAATTATTTTGAAACCACACTTTTTGGGTATTTAGTTTTTTTTATTTCTATTTTTGTTAAAAAGTCGTAAATTCGAGAGTTAAATACTCCTCTGTTTTTTTATTGGCAAATTACGATACTGGTTAAAAAATTAAAAATAAAAAATATTTTATTGGATGCATAAAATTGTGTTATTCATGTTTTTTTTCTTCACTTTCTTATGATTTTCACAGTAAATATTTTCTCATTTTAATTCCTTAACCAGTGCCCTTAGAATACTGGTTAACAACACCTTTTTATTTTATTTTATGTCTTTTAAGGTTTTTAATTATTAAACTAAAAAATATAATAAAATTTCTTGATTTTAATAAAATATTGGTAGAGTTTCTTATTTTATGTTTTTTTATTTCTATTTCACAATAAATATATATTATAAATTAATTAAATATTAGATAAAAAATAAGGATATAATTGATAAAAGTGTAATTAATATTATCTTGAATTTTGAAAATGACAAATAAACACAAACAAACAATTTAAAAAACCTGACAATTAAAAAGGAACGGAAAGAGTATTTATAGGTAGATATTTATTGTTCATAACAGTGTTATTCAACTAAAAGTAGTTGATAAAAGTGATTCAACATTGTGTTGTGTTCTCTAATTAAGGATTAAGATTTGATTCTTAGCTTGAGAATGGAATCACAGTTGGAGGTACTATTTTATTCTAAAAAAATTGATTTGATAAGAGGAAGTTAAGGAGATTAAGTTACTCCAAGACCAAGAGTAACTCTTTTAAGATAATCAATTTTAACTAATAGATTTCAATAAAATAAATAGTGAATATAGAAGTAACTCTTTGGGAGTTACTATATATAATCAAATAACTAGGGATGGTAAAACGGGTTGGACCCGTCGGATCAAACTGTTTTGGCCCATTTTTTTGGTGGGCAGGGTTGAGGTTTTCAACCCGCCAACCCGTTTTGCCCCGCCAAAAAATGGGTTGAGAGCAGGTCAACCCGCCAACCCGTTTTTTATAAAAAAAAAATTATATATTTTATAAATATATTATTAATATTTATTTAATATATTTTTTATCTAGATAAATTATTATTCAAAAATTAAGGTAATACATTTAATTTTTTAATAAGTATTTATTATTTAATATTTATAAAACATAAAATTAATTAAAATATATTTATTATATATTTTTTTTCATTTTTTGGCCCGCCATAAATGGAGCGGGCTTGATTTTCAACCCGTTTTTTTTATGTGGGGCGGGTCGGACCAACCTGTTTTTGACGGGTCAATTGTGGGTCGGGACGGGCCAGTCCGAGTCCGTTTTGCCATCCCTACAAATAACTAAATATGTTCTTTTATGTTATTTAACATTTAGCATTAGAAAAAAATAATTATCATTTAACTTTTATGCTAGCTTTATCAAACATAACCCAGTTATTATTATTATTAATTAGTTATATAAAACTAATGCAATTCATGTCGAGGCAACATACTAGTTTATAACAAAGGATGAATTGTTATTTTAGTTTAATCGAAGAAATTGTAAGGGGATAAAACTATCGTTTTCACCTACAAATGTTGGGATGGACAAATGATCAAAAGTTGAAGACGTGTCCTGTTGAAGCTGGATCAGAAAAGACAGTTTTAATTAGTCCCACTCTCAATTCTCAACCACCAGCCACAAACAATCTCAATCTGTATTGTTTTAAATAAACTATGTTTGTTTAGTACTATTTTGCAGTCAAAGGACTCGTTTAAGCTCATGTACTCAACATAAAAAGTTGAGAATTAGCAAATTTAAATTTCGTTAATTCGGAATGAGTTCATAATTTTGTTTATATGAATATTTAAATTAAAGAGTGCATTTACATATAAGATTTTTACTGTTTAGTATTTAAGATAAAAGATAGAGAGAAGGTAATTTTTGAGGACATAAAAAGAAACATCTATCTCAATAGTAGAGGAAGTGGTTAATCAGTGGAGAGACGAAATGTTTTTTTTTAGTTTTCTTGATAATTAAATAAATTTTTGTAACATAAAATAAATGAATAAATAAAAATTCATTTTGTTAAAAAAATAATACAATAAAAAGTTTGAAACTATTTAACTATTTTAATTAGTATAAAATTGTTATATAATTTTTTTTTTTGTTCATTCTTTTACTCATTTAAATAAGTAGAAAAATTGTTCACTTTTTTATTTTATATTTTACGCATTTAGTATATTTTTTCTATTTTGTTTTTTAATTTTATCTTTTTCATTCGTTCTCTTTTATAAATCCAAACCCAGAAAGGCTGAAACACAATTATGTAGGGGGTTCAAAAGTCTACTCACTATCTCAGTATCTCTGCACAAACGGCTCAGTTTAGTAGCGTCGCCGCGTCGGTGCATGGACTATTGGACGGATCAGGATCCACTGCAGTCAAAAAATAACTGCAGGATCCTGCAGTCAACATCCAATGATTTTTTTTTTTTTAGTATTTAATTTAATACATGTAATTTATTTTTATGGTTGAATCCGTGTCCCTATTGGACTTGTTTAACACCGTTGTCGTTAATAAAAATTGGGGAAAAAATGCTTTTACTTATTGTATTTTATAAATTTTTTTAGTTCCTGTATTTTATTATTAAATATTTTGTTCCTAAACTTTTAAAAAATCAATGATTTTAGTTCCTTAAGACACAAACTGTTAACACCATTTTCTACGTGTAAAGTCTATCATGAAATATTAAAAATGCTGATTTTTAAAAATTTAAAGACTAAAATGTTCAATATTAAAGTACAAAAATTAAAATTAAATTTTTTATAAAGTACATGGACTAAAAATATATTTTTTTCCTAAATACTTAAAAATACATTTTCATTGACAAAACAAAAAATTATAAAAAAAAGTCACATAAGCATATTTTTATGTTATCTTACTTTTAGTAACTAATTCTTTGATTATTTTTGTTAAATATAACTTTAAAATATTATTATAATTAAATTATAAATAACTAACGGTTATAATAACTATTTTTTAAAATTCTTAAGCCAATTGTGAGATGATACAAAATGCTAACTATTTCAGTTATGAGTTTAATTTTTGTGTATTGTTAATATAAATTTTTTTATATGGTAAATTAATCATAAATTATAGTAGATATAACTTTTAAAGTGTGCAGTAAATTTTTTTTTTTAAAGTAATTATTATAAAAATCAACAAATTTATCGTACATAATTTTTGTCATTAAATGATAATATAAATTCTTTTTACATTATCAATAGAAAGGCTATTTTCTCTTTCACTACACCAACTTTAAACCAAACTTGTTCTGATGATTATAATTCGGGAGCAGACATGATTCTAGAAGGGAAAAGAAGTTGTAGAGAATTAAAATTAGTTATTATGTGAAGATTGAAATATTATATCCCATTTACTCTTAGTTGGGTCCAACCTTTGTTTTAACCAAATGATAATTGTCAACTAGAAACTACATTACATATATAGAGTTGTAACTTTGCATAGTTGCAGGTACAGCGGTTTCCTACTAATTTAGTTGACTGTATCTGAATATTTGCTATTTAACCTAACAACAGTTTAATAGTCATGTACACACAAAGTGACCATACAATTTGCTCAATTAAGTATACTTTTTTTTATTTGGTTCAATAAAGTATACTTTAGTTTTGGGTTACATAAACCACTTTTATGAATATACTTTAGTACTTCAATTACAATTAGTAGAGACAATAGAAATGAGTAAATGACCCACCGGATCCTCTTGCTGCTAAGTTGTTGGCACCACCATTTTTCAACTCTTATTTTCGTGCCACTTGTTATTAGTGAAGCAAATTTTCAAAACTGATCCATGCCCCTGCCCCCTATAGTGTATACTTGTCAAGCAAGAATTTTTGGGTCAATTGTCAACACAGTTGAACAAAAAGTATACAAATTAACAAGTAGCATCCTCACTGTAATCTTTATTTCTCTCTATAGGTCCACGTTCTTTATTTTTTTGACCAAACAATTCGTTTTTTGTCTGGTCTTTTTTAACACTTTTGGGCATTAATCTTGACCAACCTCAACCTGACAACCTAGCATAGTATATATCTTGAACCCGTCAAATATTCAGAAAAGTAACTTACCAAAATTCAACGTAAATAATATTAATAATAATAATTTAAAGTACATAAATTATGTTTGTCCAGTATTCGATTCCTTTCATATATAAAATTTTCTTAGGTCAGTAACAACCACATATCACAAGTAAAATTAGTCTCTGATCCAATGAATTGAGAGACACATCTCTAACCTAGAAAAAAAAATTATGTTCATCCCAATCAGTGACGGAACTTGAACCAAAATCTTGGGAGAATCAAAATCTTGGGAGAGCCAAAACAAATAAAAAAAATATAACAATATATTATGTATCTAAAATTTAAGTTGTAATGTAAAAATAAATAATATTAAAGTAAATCATAAAAAATTACCTTAAAATACTTCTATGTGCTCTCTTTAAGTGATTTAAAACTATCAATAATCAAATTAGAACTAAAACTTAAATTTACACCAATTCTTTATTCAATGTAAACTATCATATTTTTTTACTACAAGTTTTACATATTATTTATTATCATATATAATCACAAAAATCACATCAAAAAAGTTTGGGGGGAATGGCTCCACCCTGTCACCAAAAACTCCGCCCCTGGTCCCAATACTGATGTACGTGTTTTTGGGATTAAGCTTACATGGTCTAAAATTTGCACACATTATATTCTGTAAACTTTTTATTCATTTGTCTTAATACATTGTCTTATTTTACACTTTCAACGAAATATCTAAACAAAAAAAACTTGTTTTAATCAAGGATTCCAAATTTTCTCTTTTCTCTCGTTTTTTTCAAGTTCCTTTATAGTCTGCCAGTCACCAAACCATATCTGTGTATCGTCGGTCCATTATCCTTGCGAGACAAGTCGGTGACTTGGTCTTTTATGCGTTTTGGCACTTTTACAGAAAAATTGAACCAAATTTTAAATGAATGAGGAAGCAGCCACGAAGTTGCTTGAAATGTGTATATTTACATGTTTGACTTGTTTGGTCTGATCTGTGTGTCACAGCTAGAAATAAGGATCTAGATCACTGATTATTATGATACTGGCATAGTGATATATATATATACAAAACTTCTTGTATTTTCCCCCCATTTGTTTGAGAGTGGAGTTGACATGTGTTCAGTGCAAAAATTTAAGGTCAACCACTAATTAAACAATTACAAGTTACTTAGTGAACAAGAATTTTCACATAGCGCGTGCCCTTGTGATTGACATGTAGAAGTCAACATGTGATGCTACTTGCTATTTGGTGATTAATTCCATATGTATGGAATTTCTGTGTGTGTGAGAGGAACAGAACATATGCATGTGATATAGTAGTAGTATAAAAGGAAATTAAGAGCAAGAGAATTATTGCTTATTAAGCAAATTATCTACATAGTACTACTACATTACATACTTAAAATTTAATTAATTAGACTTAAAGTCACAAAGGGACACGATCAACGAGAAAATAAGACATGAAATTAATAATGTAGCACGCCATGCATGCTTGTTGATCGTGTAAGTCACGCGTGTAGGCGAAATAGCAAATTAAGGAGCAGGTTATATGATTTTGCAAACACCTACAGCTAAAGCAAGCAGAAACATGTCACTATGATAGTGGTTGAATTAAAAAAAATATTGAGCCAATTATATGTTCGTCAATAATTCTCCAATGATATTTGTAACCATAATTAACGAATGGCCCAGCCCAATCGAATCCCGAGTAACATATATAACAATGCTTGTTACGGTCACCAAATTAAAATGAAAGAATGAAAAATTCTATTTCTAATAATGCTTCTAATGATTCAACATTAATTCATGTTTATATATTAACAAATTAAAGATTAAAAAATAGTTCTAGGTGATCAACTTTAGCTAGCTGCAGATAATTTCCTCACTAGATTAATATTGTAGGCAGCTTGTGATCTTTCATGGCATTTGCTTGTAGTAGTGAGCTATTTGTATTAATTTGTAACCAAGTCCAATGCCACCAAAGAACTAGTATAAAATTTGACCAAACTATAACATTACTTTAATCCTAGATCCCAAAACGAGTTAATTGTTTTGACATTTATAACTTTTAATTATCTCGAAAAGGTTGTTAGAAGATCACAAGGAGCTAGCCTAGGAAGTGATAAAACTCACTAGTCATGAGATAGGGTCAACTATAAATAAACCACACCAAATGAACAAGCTGGCATGTATGATTCATGCACAAACCACACCTACCAATTGTACCACCCCCAATTTGCTATCCGATAACACTAGGCATTAATTAAGCTTTCATGATTGCATGGGCTGGATCAGCACACACAGCTTGATAACACAATGACGCGAGTTAGTTGTTTCAATCAAAATAAATATTTTTCGTACTCTCATCTCATCTCATCTCATCACCCCCATAATGGATTCCCATGTGGCCATTTTCACTCAAAGCACCGGTGTTTGGTTTGATTGTTATTACTGTTGGTTTCTCTATTTTAAAAATAGTGATATTTTTATATTTATTAGTGAATACAAAAAATACTTTCTTTAGCTTTCGTACCTCACAAAAAAAAAAAACTTAAATGGAACAAGTTCTAAGTAGTGTTTGGTTTATTTTCTGTTTTCATTTTCAGTTGATATATATATGTTTTCATTAATGATTATAAAAAATGCCACGTTATTGTTTGTTCCTTATTTTTATGATTTTGTAAGGAAAATGATGATAAAATTTCATAAAATCCTAAAAACAAGAAATAAAATAAAAAAGATGGTATTTTATAATTATTAATGACAATGTATAAGTTGAAAATGAAAATATAAAATAAATCAAACACCATAAAATTTTCTTTTGTAAAGAACCGAAGAAAAAGTACAAAATGGCTAAGGATCTGCATGCTGTATGCCTGTATCTCATAAAACATGTTATGCCAATTTTTTTAAAAAAAAAAATGATGGTGGGTACTGATTTATTATGTAGTATTTCATCATAAATGAACCATTACTATTGAGGAATCCTAAACATAAATGCATTAAATATGAAGAATGAATACTAGCAAAGCAACCTGCAAGAAGTACAAGGCAAGCATATGGTACTACGGAAAATCAAATCTGTCAATTATTTTTTTTTATAAGGTCCCTTTGGGACGTGGAGCACATGGAAATTTTCTACTCGACACATTGTTGAAAAACCTGTTTCTGAATTTTCCAGCATGATGGTTGGATCTCAGAACAGCTGGCTACTGTAAATCCTTTACTATCTTATTCGGCCCATAACGCTATGCTGCGTCATAAACAAAACATGGAGCGTATGAAACCAACTGGATCCACGCAAAGTTCAATTTCAATAAAATTAAGCTTGAGCTCATGAATATTCAGCTTGTTAAAAATTAACGTGATTAAACATATTTGTTATTTTATATGAAAATAAATTCAATTAATATTTATCCATATAATTTATTGTTTTAAATTTGAATTAGCTACGGCATGCATCAAATCAAATATAAAAAAAAAAAATCTAAAAATCAAAGTTAAGTTCAAGACAAAATGTTCAGGCCTGAAATGGCTCCTAAAAGTCAAGATAAAAGAATCAGAAGAAATTAGTTAAAGACAATTAATTAATCAAGTAACATGAGTGATGGTTTACCAACCAAATTATTTAACACCAGCCCAAGGCTTTAAAACTCAAGTATGATGATGATAGAGGTTCAATCTAAATAATTTTTTTTTCTTGTCCTTATCCAAGTATTTGTACCTCCTAGCTAACTGTTGCGAGTCCCACATCGGGTGGTTAACGAGCCTGGTGAGTGCTTATATAGCTGGGTAGGCCACCCCCTTATGAACCGATTTTTAAGGGGACCTTTCGGATGCCTGGCCGAATTTTAATATGGTATCAGAGCTGGTTCTGCCCGGTGGTGTGGATAGTGCCGCTAGCCCTCGCTTTGTGGTGACGAGCCCTGGCTCAAGGGGGCGTGTTGCGAGTCCCACATCGGGTGGTTAACGAGCCTGGTGAGTGCTTATATAGCTGGGTAGGCCACCCCCTTATGAATCGGTTTTTAAGGGGACCTTTCGGATGCCTGGCTGAATTCTAATACTAACCTCCATATCAAGCCACATACATAGCTATTAAAGTATAATTATATATGTTTGTATAATTTAAGTTCCTAATCTGCATTTTCTAGTTAATCCCCCTTTAGTTCAACTGCGTATCACATTTCCCTACCTACTTTATGATTCATGCCATATAGTGTATCTCCGATTACGATTAGCAATAACAATTTCCCCCGGAGTGAAAGGTACATGCTACTTTGAATCTTATTGTATACACTACACACAATTTACCAATAGTTTAATTTTGGTTTAAATATCTTTTTAGTTCTTGCAATTTAATATTTTTTTGCTTTTCATCCTTGCAATTTTTTTTTTGTTTCAGTCATTACAAATTATGTTTGTTTTGTTTTTCGTCCTTATAGTGGTTTAGATAGCGCTTTGAACAGTAAAAAAACGCTATCTAAACCACTATAAGGACAAAAAGCAAAACAAACATAATTTGCAAGGATTGAAACCAAAAAAAAAAAAATTACAAGGACGAAAAGCAAAAAAACACTAAATTACAAGGACCAAAAAGATATTTAAACCTTTAATTTTTAATGAGTGATTAGTTATCCCACCCGTGTGCACTCGAGTATGCAAAATGCACATTACAGAGACAGTATCTAAATTAAAACAAATCAAGATGGAAAAAAGTTGGTCAAAAACCATTTTAAAAGCTATATATATCTCTGGAATGTTACAAAATTCAGCCAATTTCCTATCGCTAAGTTTTACACATGTATTGCAACCTAAAAAGCGAAGAACTAATCATACTAATAATGCAACTTGCCATCATCGAATCCTATCAAACTGGCAAATTCTGCACTCTTAAGTGCTTATACTTTTGTTCTTTGTTGAATCTTTTTGCACTCTCTGTCAAACCTTTAGATAAAAGGAGCTTCAAGGCATCAACCCCCTCTTGCAAAGCCTCATCAATCTGTCCAAAAAGAAAAAGAAGCAACACTGAGATGAAGATTTTTGTAACTTGGCCCGTTTTCAATATAGTGCATGCAGCACGATGTAAAAAACATGCAATAGCAATTGCCACAAGCTCACATGAAACCTGCTATACTATAGAAGTGGGGTAGTGTGCCTCTTCATGGTAGTGCTATACTGCCTCTACACATATCGCATGGTATTAATAACTATGGCTCCATTGTAAAAATTTTGCCCTCAAATTTTCTGGATCAGTATATTCATTTTCAATCATTGGAAAGCCACCCAAATGGAGACTATTAGCATGTTTTATGACATTGCACTAACGTGGCAAGTAACTGCTATCATATTTGTCACACCCCATAGTGCAGCCACACACCTCTTGGCACCACATCACAATGCCAACTCATTATTTTCCCGTTATATTTGAACTGCAATTAATAATTGGATTCAAGTTGTACCGATTAGAAAACATGAGGAGCGTCATTGCAATTTATATACTGGGAACAAAATTGAAACTTTCATTACGTGAGAACCAAAAGTGCATTTAACAGTAGACCAAGAACTTACTCGTTGTCTAGCTGTCACATTAAACTTCTGAAGCAAAAATGCTTTAGGATCCATTTGCCCAGGAGGACTCCCAATCCCTAACGACAAAGCAAATTGAAAATAAAGATGACAGTAATAATCTAAACTAGGAAAAGAATCAAGGATTAGCAACAAAAGTACCAACCAATTCTCAGCCTAGGAAATTCTCTATTTCCTCTGAAGTGATAGATCACACTCTTCAACCTGGTTCAGTAGAAGTGAGGACAAAGTACAAGATGAGTAGCAGTACTTGAGAAGCACTTGACAAGAAATAAATCAGAGCTGAAAAGATTTCATGAACTCATTTTCCATCACCACTCATCCCTTGAACAATATTTTGTTGAATTATAACACCTGCTTCTTTACTTCAGCCACTTCATAAAAATGATTTTCCTTTTTACCTAAAACAGTGAAGCATTACAGAAATGACAGCATTGGGCCCTTGACAAGTGAAAATGTAATGAATAATGGTGAAGCTATATATCCACTATAAAGAAAAACTATGAAGAAAGACTATATGATTAGGTTTCCATACAAAGTACTAATAGACTGTTCATTTACTGAAAGCTAGACATCCACTATTAAGAGCAGATACAAATTTCTTTGAGTAACAGGGTTCTTGAGATAAAATATTCTCTCGCTGGTATGCATTTTCCTACCATTTAGATTCCAAACAACCACAATTAGAGTGAAGGATAACTCCTCGCAGGTCCATTATTGAAGCTTGCTTATTAAAACTCAAATCAGGAATAGTAACAATAAATGTTAGGACAAACTGTTTTTTAATTCCAGATAAACTGGAACACGCCTTTGAGAATTTAGGTATGGGCATAAAACTTACAGGAGGCTGGTGTGAAAAAGGGAAGGTGAGAAACCAAAATACCTAGCAGTAAGTACCACTAACAACCTAACAGTTAGGACCAGAACCAAAACATTTTCAGTGTCAACTGTTATCCTTACATTCAAATGCATGTGTTAAATAAGTAACTTTCATGATTGACTCATTAGTAAGTAGTAACTGATCTCTTCTTTTTAATGCAGATAGCCTAGTAAAAAAGTTTTATGATAATTTTGTACAAGGATGAGAATCCAAAAAAAAGCCACAAGCTAAAATGGTAATACTTGAGGAAAAGACCTCAATCTGAAGTGCAGAACAAAAAAATATTAGACTTGATAACTTGTTAATGTTGCTGAAAAACAAGTAAATTTAGAAGAGAACAAGGATTGCAAAATGCTTGATGGGACAACAAGATATATAATCAACATGTTACAGCAGTACAAGCACAAGATGCCTTTCATTGTGAGAAACAAAACAAAAATGCATGAAAGAATAAATGAAAAAGATGAATTATTCAAACTAGGATGAGAAACACAATCTGGAATATGTATGATAGGCACATCATGCAAGTATATAGAAGGAGGTGTAAGAAGGTGAAGGAAAAGGAAAGTGGGCCCGATAATCAAGGCCTGTGAGTATATGAGAGTAGAAGGAAAAATGTGACACAAGGATTGGAAGGAGAAGAGGGGGGGGGGGGGACATAATGGACAGGTGGCATTGAGAGAATGGAGGAGGGAATGTAGGAAGCCGGGAATCAGGCAAGGAGAGAGAGAATGATTATTTAGTGGAAGGTGCAACCAAATAAAGGGAATGAGAGAATTTCCGAAGGGTTATGTTGGGTTTGTTAGTCTGAGTAGAGGAACTTGTCATTTCTCAGTCACAAGGTGTTACCATTTCTTTTTAATCCTAATTCCTATTTGCCATCTTGTAAGGAGATTGCTCCATTCATTGTCATTTGATTAGGTTGCATCTTGGTTTGTGGTTTGAGGGAAAAAAATCCCATTACTTAGTGATGGTTATTGGATTAGGACTCCAATAACAATAACATCTACATGCTAATTTTAACATAGATATTTATTGAGTTCTGGAATTAGTGAATTACATAATCTAATGATGCCTAATAAACACCATAGTAACTCTAGAGGAGTAGGTACTTGAATTAGCAACAAGTTTCTTATGGTCAGTATCAAAAAACTTAAGGATGGAGATAATATTAATTTTGCTTCACAATTATCATTTAGTGTTGTACCCTTTGTGGCTTCCATGACCCCCTTTGTCATTAAGACGGAGCACCCCACATGGCAAGTTCATGTCATCATGGAACTGCAACCAAAAATACACGATTAAATAAAGAACAGCACACCTATCACTGATTAGATACTTAAAAGAAAAGGTATAGGATATGGAATAACTCACCACAAGCACCTGATTAAGAGGTAGCTTATAATAAGCAGCAAGTGGTCCTGTCTGCAGTA
Source organism: Pueraria montana var. lobata (assembly GCA_026413185.1). Taxonomy (NCBI): domain Eukaryota; kingdom Viridiplantae; phylum Streptophyta; class Magnoliopsida; order Fabales; family Fabaceae; genus Pueraria; species Pueraria montana. The sequence continues at coordinate 18,755,439 of CM048648.1, read as the reverse complement.
AAATGAAGAGTCATAGAATGACATAAATTGATAATAAGCACAAGGCTTCATATGTAAGCTTAAACATGAACAAACAAGCAAATGAAACCAGTTGCATGCATGCTGCCTCAGAAATAGAAACCTTCCATGGAATCAATATTAGTATATTACCTTACCTCGACAAAAAGTCATTACTTCAAATAAAATAAAACCAGTAAAAGCAGAAAAGGAAAGTTGTAAGCAATCAGCCATAATGGTCATCTTTCAACCCTTAATTATTTATCATAGAACTATGATACTATCTACTATTTTCTTTTTCCTCTTCTCCTTGGGCTTTGTATGAAAAAGGGGAAGGGGATTAATGGTATTCAACAAGGACATCCATTTGACAAAAGAATTATTAATCCACAGGAGATTTGAAAAAACCTACCTTTCCCTACTCCTAGCACTTTCTTATTCCCTTCATTTTTCTCCAATCTGAATGATACTTCCAAAACCATGAATTCTTAATTTATTCTTTTCCACAATGACTATAACCTTACTCTACCATGTATGAAAAGATTTTCTTAAAAAAAACAAAACAGAAGTCAATCCACAGAGGAGAAGGAACACACAAAGTAAAATCCCCTGTAGGAAACCACAAAAACCTATGGAGAAAACAGAAAACTTAACCATCACAACTGCCCCCAAAACACACTAAGACAACTATAATTCTTCAAAATAACCTAAATAAGTCTTCTAATCATTTTAAAACCTCCATAATTTGCTGTTGTAACTAATCTTAGAAGTTCCTTTCCTATCTTCATCATCTTTGTATTATAGGTGTTTGGAGAAAATATCATCTTGAATCTTTATCTCAACCAATCGATCAATCAACTTTATCTCTATTAAATCAAGAAGTTATTGTGGATCACGTAGATCACTCACATTGCCCAAAGGCTTAGTAGAAATAATTTCTACATCCATTACCCTCTCACTTTGGCCAAAAGGTTTCACTTTCACCTATTCAAACATCTGGGCAAAGCATAATTCCTTTTGCGCTGTCGGATCTTGGCAGCCTAAACACGACATATCATTAAATCATCTACAATCCCTCATTTAATCTGAAACATTCCAAACAGACTTAATAGTTAATACAGATTTGGTCACAGAATTAAAGATCTCCACAAATATCTCTAGATGGGAACAATTCATAAAGGGTAAAGAGGAAGGAGTAAAAGAACCATATCCCTTACATATAGAATAGAACTTTTCTCATGCACTGTTATATATATCCCCCAAACATGATAATAACAAGAAGCCTATAAGTTGATTCTCCACTACATAAAAAAGGACATGGACTCCAGAGAACAGCAAGGAAGATAGATTTTACGATAAATATGAAGAATAAGAACTAGATAACCAAATTTGACGACATGAAGAACTTGATGAATGCACCCAAATAATTATGTCAAGGTAAGGCATTCAGATATGGGACTTGAGGAAATATAGTAAACTCCATTGGCAAATATGAGTACATGAAATCGAGTAAATAAATATGATATCCAATAGAAAAACTAAATACTATGATGTACAAATATGGGTACATGTATTGGATACAACACCATTATGACACAGGGATGGGACAATTCCTGAAAAAACTAAGAAATGTATTGGGCAACAAATTACAAAATAACACATATATCATAAATAGATGGCACAACACAACTTGTAGAAACTAAAGCAAAATATCTAGATGGATGAGAGAAAAAAGACAAGGCAGCACATCTTAATTCCTTACCGATTCACCACTGAGATTCATGTAAGTCTGAGGCTTTGCAAGGAAAACAGGAACTTCACCAACAAAACCTGTAACAAACCAACTTGCCTAAAATTCATGAATTACAACAAACAAATATCAAAAGAGAAGCAGGAACTAGAAATATGAAATGCAACAGCAGACAAACCTTTTCCAAAAATGGCTTTGGAATGGACAGTGTCCATAGGAATCCCCTGTGACTCAGCAAATGCATCAATCATCTCAAAGCCAACCTGATTCCGACAAAAACATAAATTTTCGAATTCCATCAGGAAAATTGCTAATTCACACACCAACTATGCCCCCCTTTACTCTACAGAACAGAACACTTTGTATGCAATTTGATGGTTGAAAACTAAAACTTGTAACCACCGAAACAAACTCCTAACAAACAAACCGGTAACTGAACTGAACAACAAGCTGCTAACATATGCATCGCGTTGAATAAGCAGAAGCAGAAATTTAAAATAAATAAATAAATAAGAAAGGTACATTGTGTCTGGTTCCTTTGTACTTGTCGCCAGGGTTTCCCAATCCCACAAAAAGCCAAGGGCGTGGAGCAACAGTGCAAAAGCAACGCCTGCTTAACCTATTAAGCATGTCCTCTCCTCTGCTGCTGCGAACGGAGCAGAATAATAAGAGAGTTTCAACGAAACGATTAAGTTGAAATTGAATATGCATAATGCATTGCTAATTACTAATTACCTATCTTAGCTATCACCGTTGTCTCTGCTCATCTTCACAATCACTAATCGTTGGAAGCGGTTCAATCGCGGTTAATGAGTGATAAACCAAAGTGGGTGTATAATTTGCTGCTTCAACCACCCACTTCTGGTCGGTATCTGATTTTTAAATACCGGCAAAAATAAGCGTTTTGATTTTTTTTTCTTACTTTTTTTTTTTTTAATATGTAGGAATCGAACGCCATAAGGATTTACGATAACTCACTTATTAACTCGTCTTACTTTTAGTTCTTGTATGTAAGGCAAAAATCTTAATAAACTCCTATTCAATGTCAAAATTGAAAAGACAACTTATTTTTATCGCATGGAACTTTTTGATGGTTGAACTCAAAAGGTTCTATTAATGCTTTTAGTTGTTTGTTTCATTATAATATATAAGCTAACGTTGTGTGTATTTTTTAGAGTAAATTACACGGACACCTCCTGAGATTTGATTTTATTACACTCGACACTTCTCTATTTTTGAATCCTATAAAAAACTCTTTAATTTTTGGACTTTTGTTACACCGACCCCCCCTCACAAGCATAAATCATTACACTGTCCCTCCTCTCCAGTTTAAAAAATATTACACTTACCTTCCCTTAGGGGTGCTCAAAGTAATGTAAAAAAATAGAGGGGTACTAGGTGTAATAAGAGCAAACCTCAAGAGATCTGTGTAATTTACTCTATTTTTTTATGTTTGAACCTTGTAAGTTGGATAATAACAAATAATTTTAAAATATTAATTTAGAAATCAAACCAATTTTGAAGTTGGATTAGAATCAATGAGATTAATTTCTATATACTACTGGTGTAAACTTTTTTAAAACTATTAAACAATAAAAAATCATGTTATATATAACTTTTAAGATGATTATTATAAAAATTAACAAACTTATTGATATGATAACTTGTGATTAAATAATAATGTAATTTTTTTATATTGTTAATACATTTAAATTATATTTTAGAGTCGACTTGTAAATTGTTATTTTCTAAAATAATTGGTTTGATTTTTAGAACAAGGTCATATTTTTTAGTTTTAGTTTGATTTTTAGAACAAGGTCATATTAATGTAATCCAAACCATATCCATCCTTGTTGTTGGGACTTTGCTATTCTCACCCCCACAAATTGTTATTCTCACCCCCTAACCTTGTAAAATTACTCTCCTATCCTCTCCATTCCTTACACCCCACCTCACTCCCTTCTCCTCACAGTCTCCACCCCCCTCTGAAACTCGTATCACTCTCATTCTCCTCCTTCAGTTACTCACACTCACACATGTGAGTTGTGTAGATCAACAGAATTATGGTTCCACTGTGTTGAATGCATAGTGGAATTGTGATTCCGTTATTTTTTTGTTTTTTACAGTACACAATGGAATCGTGATTCCGTTGTATATGGAAAAAAATATGCACAACAGAATCGTAATTCCGTTGTTTTTTTGTTTTTTGCATACACAACGGAATCGTGATTTCGTTGTGTATGCCATTTTCATACACAACGGAATCGTGATTCCGTTGTGTATGAAAAAAAACATGCACAACGGAATCACGACAGTATTTGATTTTTTTTACCGGTACTCATTTAGTGAACTTTCAATTGTTTTTTTTTTTTCAGTAGTAGCAATGGATTGAAACACTTTTATTTCTGATGAAGTTATGATGCCAAGTAGTTGGGAAAATATGATTGATGCAGGTGAAAATGCTTTAGACCAACCCGATGAACAAAATGAAATGCAAGCAGATGATTATGTGATGGACATTAAACCTCAGCACAATTATCCTGACTTCTCCAATAATTTCATGACTGATGAGGTTGATTGATTAATTATTGTTTTTATCTAAATGATATTTTTTGTATGTGTGTTTTGTTAGTGAAGGAATGCATTTTATTTTTAGGCTTTTGAAGAGCGAGGTCACTTGTTGACGTGGGTTCGATCTGTCGCAAAAGAGCTTGGATTTGTTGTTGTCGTATAAAGGTCAGAAGCTGGGAAGAAAACTTTTGTCCTACTGGCTTGTGAAAAGGGAGGAAAGTACAAACAATATAGAGATAAGTTAGTCCGCATGACTACTGGAAGCAAAAAATGTCAGTGCCTGTTTAAATTAAAAGGAAGGCTTATGAAAGGCATTGGTTGGAAACTTTATGTTGTTTGCGGTTTTCATAACCATGAAGTCAGTGAAACATTGGTGGGTCATGCATATGCTGGTCGTTTAAGCAGTGAAGAAAAAAGTCTGCTAAATCAAATGACCAAAAATATGGTGAAGCCTGGGCAAATTCTGTTGACAATCAAAGATCAAGATGCTGCAAATGTCACCACCATCAAAATCGTATACAATGAGCGACAAAAATATCAGCGACAACAAAGGCGTCCAAGAACTGAAATACAACATCTTATGAAGTTAATAGAACGTGATCAATATGTTTATTGTTATAGAAGGGTCGACATTGAAGATGTTGTAAGAGATATCTTGTGGGCACATCCAGATTCTATCAAGTTCCTAAATTCATTTCCAACAATGTTGATATGTGATACTACTTACAAGACGAACAAATATCGTCTTCCGTTATTGAAGATTGTTGGGGTGACTTCAACAGACATGACTTTCTCAGTTGTCTTTGCTTATTTACAATCTGAGAAGACAGACAATTTTGAATGGACATTAAATAGGGTGAAAGAAATGTTTGTCAAAGATGATGTATTGCCTCAGGTTATTGTCACTGATAGAGATCTTGCATTCATGAATACGTTAGAGAATGTCTTTCCTTCTTCAACCAACTTGTTATGTCAATTCCACATTTCTAAGAATGTCAGGACAAAATGCAAGATGCATGTGGGCAACGCGGAAGAATGGGACAAAGTGTTGGACGCTTGGGAAGGGTTAATGCAATATGCTAATGAACAATTGTATGAGGTTAACTTGAAAAACTTCACAAACCTATGCTTACATTATCCACTTTTCCTTGAGTATGTCCATTGTACATGGTTGATACCTCACAAGGAGAAGTTTGTACAAGCATGGACGGATCGAGTTGTGCATCTTAGAAACACAACAACTAATAGGTACTTTTCCATATAATTATATTCGTTGATTTTAATTATATACTTTGCTTGACATTACTTTTGGTTGCATGATAGGGTTGAAGGCGCACACGCATAATTGAAGAGGTTGCTTCGAGATAGTATGGGAGACTTGTGCAGTTGTTGGGATGTCATAAATAACATGCTTATATTGCAACATACTGAGATTTTGGCTTCATTCCAAAAAAACATCAATGTTGTGGGTCACAGGTTTAATAACATGTTTTATAAGAAGATACGGGGCTCTGTATCAAACCAAGCACAAGAGCTGATATACAACGAGTACAGACGGGTTGACAGCGTTGATATCGACAGTTATGCTTGTAGATGCACACTTATAACTACTCACGGTCTAACGTGTGCGTGTGAACTTGCTAGATTCAATAATATGTTTGGCTCAATACCCTTAAGGTCAATTCATATGCATTGGAAGATGTTATCCATCAATTAAGATGACACCGGTGATTCTTGGGGGGACTTTACTTTGACACACGAGGTTGATGCATTGTTAGAGAGTTTTTCCCAACTTGATGTCTTCGGGAAAATCACAATGAAGACTAAAGTCCATGAACTTGCATTTCCAGAACCTCAATGTGTCCACCTCCAGAGAAGGTGAAAACAAAGGGTGCCCCGAAGTCTATGAAATCTACTAGGCGTGCACCTTCAATGTGGGAGCAAGTCGATGCAATGCACATAATGGTAAGTAGTTCAGGAACTCCTACTGTGCCTCCCAAAGTTGTCAGTGAGAATAAGCAGAGCAAAATGATGTCTTATGTTAATGAGTTTTCCGATAAATTGAAACCATTCATCCAAAAAATTATTGATGTCAAAGCAGATGAAAATTGTGGTTATAGAGCAATTGTAGCTTTGTTAGGTATGTGTGAGGAATCATTGGCTCTCATTCGTCAAGACTTGATTCGATAACTTCAAACATGGTACTCTCTTATCTTTAGCTATTTGGCACGGAAGAAAGATTGGTTGAACTAATCAGCTCGTTGTATCTCGAAGGGGGACCAACAACCATTGACAAGTGGATGACCATTCCCGACATGGGGTATGTGATTGCTAGTCGGTATAATGTGGTGTTGGTTCACTATCTATGCTTCAAAGTTGGACTTTCTTTCTGCTTAGGAGCCGACCTCCATCTGCTCCACAACAACGTCTTATAGCTATTGGATTTATTAACAGAAATCACTTTGTACAGGTACACATAATATACTAAACTATTAACTACGCAAATTTGTTTACTAAGTTAAGCTTACTAGTTTAATTTTCATTGATTAGCTATTTTTACAAGATGATTGTCCCCTGCCTCCTATTGCACCTCAATGGAAACATACTGCACTGTTGAAGCTCGATCATGGCCAAAATCGTACATGCAACGTATGCAAAAATTCAACTCAATACCATTTCATTCAACTAGAGGATCTCAATATGTAGTAGACATTACCAAGGATTCATTTTAGTTAATTAATCCTCTATTAATAATTGTCATTAGAGGACTTTATTTGTGTAATGTTTTGGTTGTTAAATATTTTTTACAAAACTATATTGTATTATGACTGATTGATGGTATTTTAAACATATATTAGGTACTACTACAAAATTTAACCAGGATTGTACACTTGTACAGCGGAATCACGATTCCGTTGTACAAGGGTATTTTAGAAAATCAAGAAAAAACCAGCCACGTAGATGATGAGAATAGCAAAATAGGGGGTGAGAATAGCAATGCCCTTGTTGTAAGCATAAAAAAAAATCCATCCTTGTTGTGATGGGCCTTCTTTATTTTATTTTACTTTTGAAACTAAGAAATTGGGCCATCCATTTTTGCTAGTCTGTCGAATGTTTTGGTTATTGATATTTATACCTTCCTTCTTTACTAACATACCTCCTTTCTGTATTTTTTTTCCCAGAAATATCCTCTTTTCAGAAATTAGTTTCCTGTATGTAAACACCCACGAACAAGTAGGTATCAGCTTCTGTAATCTCTTTTTTCTTTGTCACTTTTCGTTCTCTCTCTGCAGTCAATCTCTAGTAGTTCTATAATTCATGCTTAGTAATACTATTACATTTGTGATCCCAATCTATTGTTTCCTCATGTCTCTCTTTGTTGTCAACGCTTTATTTATTTTACTGTAGGTAATGATCAATAGAAATCCTATAATCATTTACCAATTTCATTATTTTATTTATTTATTTATGTATTTGGGTGAGATTAAAGCATCTGTGTTGTGCTACTGAAATAATGCACTGTTGCTAGTGACAATATTGCGAAGCTTGTGCTTTGAAAATTATGTGTAATGAATAATTTAGAGCTTCGATTGCTGAACTGGGATCATCCATTTCTATTTTCTAGTATAATTAATTCATGAGGTTGCGGAGCCATGCGATAGAGAGGAGCACGTCGCGGAGGGGTTCTCGTGATAGTGGCTTCCATTGACATCTTCCTTGATATATTCACATGCTTGTGTTTTTTTTTTTTTTTTAATATAGGCAAATGTTAGTTTATTAGTTTTTGTTAGAAATGTCAGTACGATGGATTCAAACCCGCGAACTCTCTCTCTCTCTCATTCTCCCTTCACCCTTAAGCTCTCACTTCCCAACCACCAAGACAACCTTATATCTCCTCACATACTTATGTTTAGTTTATCGTTAGATTGAACAGACATATATGTCAATGTACGTGTTTTGATTTAACGATCGTTTGGGGGCTTTTCAATCAAAAATCAAACACGCACAAAAGGAAAGGTATGTTTATTCAGAATTTATACACCGGAAACTAATTTCTAGAAAAACGATATTTCTGAAAGAAAAAAAAACAGAGAAGAAGTATGTTAGTAAAAAAGGGAGGTATAAATATCAATCGTCAATGTTTTTATACTTCTGTAGTTAGACCTGACAAAGTTTTTTTTTTTTTTTAAGCCTCGTTAGCAGGTCGGATTAGTTTGTTTATTTATTTATTTTATTATTATTCATCTTTTCCTCCTCTTCATCTTTCTTTTATTTTAGAAAAAAAAATATCAAACTGGCCAGAAAAGGATAACATAAATGGACGGCCAAGTCAATTATTCGGCTTTATTAACCAAAAGTTTGCACCCAAAAAAATTTAAAATTAACTCTTAAGATTGTGTAATTCCGTATGTGCGCACGTAGCTTGGTTTGAAAAGACCCTACGACCCGAAATAAAGGGAAAAGAAAAAAGACGAAGGGAAAAGACCTTGTGACCCAAAACCTCAATTATTACACACAGCAATTATTGTGATTTTCACCATGTCTCTTCAAACAAATTATGCCCATGAAAAGGTTGCAACTTGCAAGCTGTAGCATGTATTGAACTGCAACTCTCATGCTTGTTTGTATAGATGCCTTCGTGTTTGTTATTTTAAGATGATACTAATAATCATTCAAATTGTTTAAGGACAAAATATACGTTTAATATCAATATTAAAAAATTACTTTACCTTAAGTATTCATAGTATTTAGAAAAACACCATCTCGATATTAAAGTCAATTCTAAAATAATGTGACAGTGAAAGAAACATAACTCATTAATATTTACTAGTTTTGTTCACGAGAGTAGTTTTGAAAAAAAAAATTAGGATAAATTTAATGTTCTATACTAAATTAACCAATTTTTTTTAAACCTTTTGAATTAGTTAATTGGACCTTATAATAAGAACAAAAAAAGTATTAACTTAAAGTTATTTTTCTTTTCCAAATTAATTTAAAAAAACAAACAAGTTCTGAAAGTTATAGAGTGCATCGAAAATAAAAGGTTATGCTCTAGTGTCATAATTGAAGACTCATATATAAAGACTTTTACTAGAGAAAAAGTCTATCGTATCTCACACTTCAAGTGAAGATTACTAGAGTACAAGTTTGAGTAAAAAAAATCACATTAGATAAAAATGAATGTCAAGTAACATATAAGTGACTATGACTTATATATCAATGTTTTAAGATTTTTAGTCAGATGTAGTGTCAAGTTAATTTATGTGATTGTTTTATGGTCAATTAATAAAGTTTTTCTAAGTATTTTACCCTTTCATTTTCCTAACACCGCTACCATCACCGATGAACTATTGTCACCTTCATTATAACCACTACGTCATTGTTGTTAGCTTGATCACAGTCACCACATCTACTATCATTATATATTACGACAACACCATCGTTGCTATAATAATAATTATCACAATTACAATGACCACTATTGTCACAATTACATTTTTTCAATTTTTTAATAAATAATTAAAAATAATAATATATCACAATATAAAATATTTATCATAAATCTAAAATATAATTTATAAGTACAAAAATATTTATTTATTATAATTTTTAATTATAATATAATTTATATTATTTAAAATGTTTATTTATTGTAAATTTTAGTTATATAAAATAAACATTTATTCTATGCAATGCACAAACTATAATCAATTAGCTATTAAAAGATTGAAAATTTTGTATTATTTTACTTTTCTTTATCCAAATCTTATCATATCTTTACTCATAAAAAAATTATCACATCTTTTATCATTTTTATTGACTCTTGTAATTTTGAATGTTTTCTAAAAATTTATGGGGTCCTTTAAAATCTTGTATATAAAGTTATTTCAAATCTTTTAAATTCTTACGATATAAATATATTAAAATCTAAACTATAAAATCTTAATCTTAAAAGTCATTTTAAAAAGTCAAATAAATCATAATATTCCTATATAGTATTTTAAAATCCACAGGAATCATATTGCAGACTTTCTAGCAAAATGGGGCCCCAATTCTGGTGCTTCACTTACGATTTTAGAAAACCCTTGACATGCATATATATTATTTTCTAAATTCAAATATGCATCTAATATATTTTTTTATATTTTTAATATCAACTGAAAGATTTAACTTAACATTTTATTAGTTTAAAAAAAACTTAATATTTTATCTTTTTTCAATCTATCATTTTTAATATTTTCTAATTAAAATTTCAACATTTTTAAATTTTTTTATCAATAATTAAAAATAATAATATATCACAATATAAATTATTTTTCATAAATCTAAAATATAATTTATAAGTATAAAAATATTTATTTATTATAAATTTTAATTATAATGTAATTTATGTATTTAGAAATGTTTGTTTATTATAAATTTTAGTTATATAAAATAAATATTTATCCTATTCCATGCATAGACTAAAATACTAGTTATATTTTAACTAAAATATAAATTATTTCTATAAATTCAAATAAATACTTTAAACACCCATTTATAGTAAGAAATAGGATTGAATTAACTGTAGGTTGAGAATGAATCTGCCTTGGTTTTTGTAGATTTGGAGTCGTAGACTTGTTCACTGTCTTGTCACACGTACTAGGTATAGCATATATCTGGTAAGACGAGATAAGACACTTGTGTGCTGGGTGATTTACTAGTAGTCTTTTTATATTTCTCACCATTTCATTTTATTTTTCAAAAAAGTAGTATTTCGTACACAAATTTAATTTTTTCAATCTATCATTTTTAATATCATCTAACTAAAATTTCAACATTTATTTAATTTTTTTATCAATAATTAAAAAGAAAAATACTTAAAAACTACATTAATCTTCTAAACGATTCCATTAATTAATTAAAAAAGAAACAATCATACACGCATTTTAAATTGATCTCCAAGAAGGGAGTCCCATAATAATTTTCATATACATAAATTTAATTTAATTAATTAATTAAGTCTCAACAAAGGGGAAAAAGAAGTAAAGGAAAGCGTAGGCTAATGATGAATCATGACCTAAAAAACAAAACACAGCTAATAAAAATCATGTGGTTGCCCTAATTAGCCCCACTCCCTGTGCACGGTAACCTAACCCTTTTCCCACTTATATTATGACCAATAAACCACAACAACACACACCACAACACTCCCTCGCTCCAAAACCCGCAACCGTATATATAAAACGACACACAAACCCACACACCCCGAGAGAGAGAGAAACAAGAGTGGCGACGCGAGTCTCTCATCATCATCATCATCAATCAAAAACCCTAACCCGCGCGTGCTCCTCGTCGCTCTCTCACTCCTCATCTTCTTCTCATCGCCGCCGCCATGGATCCCGAGGTGCAGCAATCGCAGGTCGCCGCCATCCTCGGCGCCGATCCCTCCCCCTTCGAGACGCTGATCTCGCACCTCATGTCCTCCTCCAACGAGCAGCGCTCCCACGCCGAGGCGCTGTTTAATCTCTGCAAGCAAACCGATCCCGATAACCTCTCCTTGAAGCTCGCGCACCTCCTCCACTCCTCCCCGCACCAGGAGGCGCGTGCCATGTCCGCCATCCTCCTCCGCAAGCAGCTCACGCGCGATGACTCCTACCTCTGGCCGCGCCTCTCCCCTCACACACAGTCCTCCCTCAAATCGCTCCTTCTCTCCTCGATTCAAACCGAAAACATCAAATCCATCTCCAAGAAACTCTGCGACACCATCTCCGAACTTGCCTCCGGTATTTTACCCGACAACGCCTGGCCGGAGCTTCTCCCTTTCATGTTCCAGTGTGTCTCCTCCGATTCCCCTAAGCTTCAGGAATCAGCGTTTTTAATCTTCGCGCAGTTGTCGCAGTACATCGGCGATTCCCTCACTCCTCACATCAAGCACCTCCACGATATCTTCTTACAGTGCCTCACGAACCCTTCCGTTAACCCTGACGTCCGAATTGCCGCGCTTAACGCCGTTATCAATTTCATCCAGTGCCTCTCCGGCTCCGCCGATCGCGACCGGTTCCAGGACCTGCTGCCCGCGATGATGCGGACGTTGACCGAGGCGCTCAATTCCGGCCAGGAGGCCACCGCCCAGGAGGCGCTCGAGCTTCTCATCGAGCTTGCCGGGACCGAGCCGCGGTTCCTCCGGCGGCAGCTAGTGGATGTCGTTGGTGCCATGTTGCAGATTGCCGAGGCTGAGTCCCTTGAGGAAGGGACTCGGCATTTGGCGATTGAGTTTGTGATTACGCTCGCGGAGGCGAGGGAGCGCGCCCCTGGGATGATGAGGAAGTTGCCGCAGTTTATTAGTAGGTTGTTTGCGATACTCATGAAGATGCTTCTTGATATTGAGGATGATCCTGCGTGGCACAGTGCTGAGACGGAGGATGAGGATGCTGGTGAGACCAGTAATTATAGTGTGGGACAAGAGTGCCTGGATAGGCTCTCTATATCTTTGGGTGGAAACACCATTGTTCCCGTCGCGTCTGAACAGTTGCCTGCATACTTGGCTGCTCCAGAATGGCAGAAACGCCATGCTGCACTTATTGCACTTGCTCAGATAGCTGAAGGCTGCTCAAAGGTATTGTATTGATTGGAGATTGGAGATGTCTACTTTTCTTGTGGGATGTTTTGCTTTTGTACAAGTATAAATGGCAGTTAGAATATTTGTGTTAGTTATAGTTGATTGTGATTGATCGTTTCTTGTTGGGCAACAACTTGTGTGTCTGTGTGTGTGGCACTTGTGATTTTGATTTTCTACCTACTTTGAATTGGTGCAGGTCATGATAAAGAATTTGGAGCAAGTGGTGGCTATGGTACTGAACTCCTTCCCTGACCAACACCCCCGTGTAAGGTGGGCAGCTATTAATGCAATTGGGCAACTGTCTACTGATTTGGGTCCCGATTTGCAAGTTAAATATCATCAAGGAGTGTTGCCAGCACTAGCTGGTGCCATGGATGATTTTCAGAACCCTCGTGTGCAGGTTAGCTGCCCTTTTATTGAAGTGATTTTCTTTATTCTTGAGTATGGATTTTCGCACAATGATTGAATGGAAGTTTGAAGTGAAAGTTTTGTGATTCTTTTAATGAACTTTGTATCTCATTAAAGACACCGATTATTTAAAATGCTAACGGTACTGCAATGTTACTTTATATAAATGTGAAGCATTGTGATATACAACAATTGTATGAAGTGTGTATCATTTGTTTCTTTTATTCTTTATAGTCATTATGATTTATAAGTGAAGTCATCTGATTTTAATTAAATAAGCCTTATATTGTAATTATTCTCAAAATATTGTCTACACAGGCACATGCTGCTTCGGCAGTTCTCAACTTCAGCGAGAACTGCACACCTGATATCTTAACACCATACTTGGATGGAATAGTTAGCAAACTACTCGTTCTTCTTCAGGTATATTTATAGAGTATTATATGGTCATTTATCTGAATTGTCATATGATTGAATTTTTCCTTACTTAATTTTGGATATTCTATACATGTTTCAGAATGGTAAGCAGATGGTGCAAGAAGGTGCCTTGACTGCTTTGGCATCAGTTGCTGATTCTTCTCAGGTATTTTGTGAACTTATTTCTTCAATCAACATTTATAATTTCTTTTCTTTAGATTACTCATTTAATACTCTGGTCTTTCATAGGAACACTTCCAAAAATATTATGATGCTGTAATGCCATATCTGAAGGCTATATTGGTTAATGCTACCGACAAATCTAACCGTATGCTTCGTGCTAAGTCCATGGAGTGTATAAGTTTAGTTGGAATGGCTGTTGGTAAGGAGAAGTTTAGGGCTGATGCTAAACAGGTAGGCACCTTTCTTGTTACTTTATTCTTATGCCTCGTCAAGCATTGTTGAAACTTGAAATTTTGTTTTACAAGAAATGTATGGTTTGTTTTATATCACTTTTTATACCACATTATCATCATCTGGAAAAATAGTTGATCTAGAATGGGGAAATAGGAAGTTAACTGCCCCTGCATTTCTGTTAAGCATTTCTCTATCTCTCTCTGGTTAGTTAGATCTCTTATGATTTTAATATTCTATGTATGCTGGTTCTTTACTAGGTTATGGAAGTTCTTATGTCCCTTCAAGTATCTCAAATGGAGACAGATGATCCAACAACAAGTTACATGCTACAGGTATGCTTTTTATATTATTTATAGCATATGCTTAAAGTGCCAATTGGACTATCTTTAGTCTGATGACTTTAATTATTTACAGGCATGGGCTAGACTCTGCAAATGTCTGGGACAAGATTTTCTTCCTTACATGGAGTTTGTCATGCCTCCACTGCTTCAATCTGCTTCACTTAAGCCTGATGTAACCATTACATCAGCAGATTCAGACAATGAAATTGAGGATTCTGACGATGAAAGGTCTTAATTTTAGTCCTTCTCTATGACTCTTATGTAAAATTTTAAACCCTAGGAGTTAAGACACATTTATTGCTTTACTAATCTTCATATGACACCCTCCACCCAAAAAAAACCTAATGTTCACACTCTTCCTCCATGTGCTCTTGCACACACACAAAATCCTAATGCACATTCTTATTTAGTTACTAATAACGATTTTATTCTTCTGGAGAATCAGAATCACACATCAATACATTGTTGTTTAGGCTGGACAAATCCATCTAAGTTTTATTTATCCATTGTAGTATGGAGACTATTACTCTTGGGGACAAGCGAATTGGAATCAAGACCAGTGTTCTAGAGGAAAAAGCTACAGCATGTAACATGCTTTGTTGCTATGCTGATGAGCTGAAGGAAGGATTCTTTCCATGGATTGATCAGGTTAGACTTAGGCCTTCATTGAATTGAATCCCTTTAAAAAATAAGGTTTGTTTAAGTGATTCTTTACATATTTTTCGTTGTTAATAATTTGTATGGAATGCAGGTTGCTGGAACTTTAGTTCCACTCCTTAAATTTTATTTCCATGAGGAGGTTAGAAAAGCAGCTGTTTCAGGTATAAATAATTATTGTTGCTGTGCATCTTTTTTTGGTCAGTGATAGTAAATGTGCTTTATATCATTACTCTAACTGTTTTAATGTTTATCATTTCCAATATCACTGTAGCAATGCCGGAGCTATTACGATCTGCAAAATTAGCTATAGAGAAGGGGCAATCTCAAGGTCGGGATGTAACCTATTTGAAATTTTTGACTGACAGTATCATCCCAGCGCTGGTAGAAGCATTGCACAAGGTCGGTTGATATTCAACGTTTATCCATTCTTAGTTGTGTTGTTATAGAATTTCTATGTGGTTTTTAGAAGTGAATATTTGTCTTCTTCTGATTTGAAATTCTCTTGAAAATATTAATAAAATCCAAAGCAATCCTTTGTGAGTGCAGCATGTTCATTTTTGTTAGTTTAGGAGAGCCAGTCCTGGCATGAGTTTGAGGACCAAGATTAGTCTAGGTGATATTTGTGGTGAATGCTGCCCGACTTGGCAGTGTCCCCTGGCATTTCTTTGCTAAGATTTTCCCATTTCTGTTTGCTTGCAGGAACCTGATACAGAGATTTGTGCAAGCATGTTGGATTCATTAAATGAATGCTTACAGGTTTGGATCATGAGATAACATTGGCAAATAGTATTTTCTTTGTCTTTACCTTTTTTCTGGATGAATTTCTATTCTGTAATATACAGAGCCATGACTGTTGAATATACCTCCGCATAGTTGATACTTGATGTTATAACTTATAATTGAAGTTTGATGCTTATCATTATTAGTTGAAATTAGAATATTCAATGAAGAGCCTCGCTGGCACTGCTATTATTGATTCTTCTAACTGATGCTATTCCTGCATGGTTTTGTTGTCAATTGGCAAATAAAAACAAAATTTTACAGTTTGGTTACTCCTTTTTCATGATTGTTAGAGGATTTAAATTGTTATTTAATGTGTGTTTGGAACCGCATCATTTATCTCATTTACCATTTAGACACACGTAAACTTCAACGCTACTGATAGTAGCTTTTGCGTATTCTTTCATTTTGACGTGAAAAAGCAGTTCCATACACACTAGTTGACTTAGTTGTCTTTTGCACTGAACAACTGCCTGCCTCATTAATGTTTGATGCTTGGTGCATGTGCACTTTGCTTTTTACTTAATATAGATGTAGATTTTGTAGTATTTGTTTTATATAAGGAGTGAGATATGCCATGCAAAAATTTGGTGAAGATATCACATTATAACTGTTTAACTACTTGTTTTTCATCAGACAAGATAATTCTTATATAGTTTGAATCTCTTTCTTTCGGCTACATTTTTTGCTTGTTTTTTTCAATTTCTCTAGGAACCCCTAGTAAAAAGAGTTGATAAGATGTCGGTTAGCCTTATCACCAGAGGTAGAGTAGGATTGAGAAAAATTATAGGCGAAACTATTAAACAAGATTTAGAGGTCAATGGTTTGTCTATAAACACGATTCACAATAGAATATTTGGTATCATTTGATCAATGTTGCTAAACCCACCTAGGGAGAAGGCTTGATTGCTGTTTATATTTTTCAATTTCACATGCATGAGTGTTAAGTAGTTGTTTCCTGAGATGCTTGGGTAATGATTGACTCTTTCCCTTCATTGCATGCTTGTTTTGTGTTCATTATAAATCTGTTTTGGATGTGTTCCGATCTTTGTGTTTCCTCTTTTAGATCTCTGGGATGCTTTTGGACGAAAGCCAGGTCAGATCCATTGTTGACGAGATAAAGCAGGTGATCACAGCTAGTTCAAGTAGAAAACGAGAGAGAGCGGAGAGGACCCAAGCTGAAGATTTTGATGCTGAAGAGGGGGAACTGATTAAAGAGGAAAATGAACAAGAGGAAGAAGTTTTTGACCAAGTTAGTTTTTTAATTTAAAACATCATAAGTACTGGACTATTATTTTGTGTTTTTAAGTTTATGCAGATCAGTTTCCTGGTCTTCCTTCTAATTATGTATACATATTCTCAGGTGGGTGAGATATTGGGAACTTTGATCAAAACCTTCAAAGCCTCCTTCTTGCCTTTCTTTGATGAACTGTCATCATATCTGACACCTATGTGGGTATGTTCTTTGAGGAAGCTAGCAACTCTATTATTAATTAGATTTTCTATTTCCATTTATTCATTCAGCTGGCCTTCAAGCTTTATCTTTTGTATTTTGTGTTGGTGTAATTATGTCCAGGTGTTACTCTTTTCTCAGTTTTAGTTGGAAAATTATAAACATGATATCAAAATGTTGAATCTTTAGTTTTTCTTTGAGATTATGAATTGATTGAAGGTTGTGTACACATAGATGTAGATCTAGAGATAAACTTGCAAACAACATACTTGCATAGATCTATGACTTGTAATTCTGATCTTTACATCTATCATCTCTGAGCTCATATTTATCTATACATTCTATTTTATTACACTTATCATCTTGGAGCTCACATTCATTTCTATTCTCCTGTGCACATTAGCTTGCAAGAGTTTCTTTTCTATGAAATAATACATTCTACCATGATTAAGCTGTATGTCATTGTTTTGACTTTTAGTTTAATGTTGTGGATATAGGGAAGGGACAAGACTCCTGAAGAGAGAAGGATTGCAATTTGTATTTTTGATGATGTTGCAGAGCAGTGTCGTGAAGCTGCTATTAAGTAAGCACTCTTTGTTTTGCTAGGTTACCATTTTATTTTGCAGTGATAATTATGAAGACGTTGTCAACTTCACTCTTTTATATACCAATTGAGCAGGTATTATGATACCTATCTCCCATTCCTTTTGGAGGCCTGTAATGACGAGACTCCTGATGTGAGACAGGTCAGCATTAGGCACCCTCTGTTTGTTAATCATTTTGAATACCATTTTTATCCCTTAAGCTGTTTGATTGTTGATGTTGGTATTTCTTCATATTTCTGCAGGCAGCTGTGTATGGCCTTGGTGTTTGTGCAGAGTTTGGTGGATCTATGTTCAAACCTCTGGTTGGAGGTACTGCTTGATCCATTAATGAACTTGGAAAAAGCTGTATTATATTGAGTAACAAGTTGTTGGCTTACTGCAGAGGCTCTTTCGAGGTTAAATGCTGTGATCCAGCATCCTAATGCTCTTCATTCAGATAATGTAATGGCATATGACAATGCTGTTTCCGCTCTGGGAAAAATTTGCCAATTTCATCGTGACAGTATTGATTCTGCCCAGGTCATTACAAGTTTTCCCTGTTTATACCCTGCTTTTATGGTTTTGGTTCTTGATTATGTCTGTCATTATTATGATCAATTCTTTCTGAGGCTGACCTTTTGTTTTTTTGGTTGAGAAGATAGTTAATATTTTTGCTAATGTTGTGTTGTGTTTGCAGGTAGTTCCCGCATGGCTAAACTGTTTGCCAATAAAAAGTGATTTGATTGAAGCCAAAGTTGTTCATGATCAGCTTTGTTCAATGGCTGAGAGGTTAGGGAACTCTGACTTTTTTCAATCTTCTGATCTGCTCATGCATATCGTTTTCCACTGTTCTAATTGTCCTCTGTTTATCTGCAGGTCTGACAGGGAGCTGTTGGGCCCAAACAATCAATACCTTCCAAAAATAGTTTCAGTGTTTGCTGAGGTTAATTTTTTGTCGCAACTTTACCAATTTGTAATCTGTGTCTACGTTTCCTAAAATTAAGGGTTTTTTGCTTAAATTTTTTGGGTTGTAGGAATGAATAAGAAAAATGAGTAGACTTTGTTTTTGATGAAAGGATTTAAAACAAAGCAAGCTAATATACAACAGTAAGGAGAATAAGATTACTTCCCTAAATAGAAGAGAAAGAACACGTTAACGTATAGAACTCCCAATAGCGGCATGTCAACGTAGGCAATTCCCTACAATGAAGTGTGTGCTTCACATTGGCCATAATTATTTGTTTGTAATTGTAGTTGTCAACTCAAAACATGTCAGATTCTATTCTTGTAGACTTCTGTAATTTTAGTCAATGTCGTGCAATCATTTCAATAGTTCATTTGAGGAGCTAGTGCTCTGTTTTTTGTGTTTATACTGACAATGTCCATGCATACATAGTTAATTGACATTTTTGCCCCATGCATTAGTCCCATGAATACCTTAGTGTGTTCCAGCAAACAAGGGTCGCATTCAGTGAATGTTTGTTTTTTGGTAATAGATATCATTATATTGGATCTGTTTGACATTATTTCTCTATTTAATGGAAAGCATTTTTTGTGACAGGTTTTATGTGCTGGTAAAGAGCTTGCGACAGAACAAACAGCTGGTCGTATGGTTAATTTACTTAGACAGCTCCAGCAAACTTTACCACCCTCTACTCTTGCTTCTACTTGGTCATCTTTGCAGCCGCAGCAACAGCTTGCATTGCAATCTATCCTTTCCTCATAGTTTTTCATTGCTTTGCTGCATATCCATCATTTCTTCATAGCATCTGGCTTGGCAGTTGGTGTCTTGCTCTTTTTGGGAACAAGCTTTTTCCAGTTTGGTGGTCTCTATATTTGTTACCCATTCTTTTTGCCATAAGATGGTTTCCATCATTCATTCTTGCATGGTGTTTTATAGCAACATGGCTTCAGTTTTGAGAATGCAGAGTCAATTGTGATTGGAAAGGGAACTTTCTGTAGAATGTGTATATTATGAGTGTTAATAGTGCGATTGAGTCCAAAAGAGGAGGTTAGGCAATTGTGGCGTGGGAGCTTCTCGTTCTATTCCTCTATTGTTTTTTCTTACCATATTGCGTGAGAATATAGGGTTGTCTGTGGGGGCAATTCTTGCAGTTTTGGCCTATTGTATTGGTTTTATTTCCATATCAGACAGTATGAAGTTGTACCATATGAAATTTTAATGCTATTTATTCATTAAGGTTGCAGACAATTGTTTTTTCCAAGTCAATAATTTGTTTTGTTTTTTTTGCTATACCAGTCAATAATTTGTTGACAATTAAGGGGAGGAAAAAGCATTTGATTTATATGTATGGGGAATGCACTTTATCTGGGTCTTGCAAAATTTTTGGATCCTCGTGTAAATAAAGTGTTAAGTGAAAAGTGTGGGTGTATCCACCATTGATTTCAAACTAATTTTGTTGGTTGCTTAAATTACATCAAGGGTAGATCGAATTTTTTCACTTTAAAGCATCCAAACCCGTGATGGTGGGCATTGATTGATGCAGTCAATGCGGCGAAAAGTTAATGCCTTCATAATCGGGGACATGAGCATCGATATTTCAGATGGGCATTTAAAAGTGAACTGAATAGCTTGGTATATTTCAGAAGTACATGTCTATATAGTAAGTTATGTTGGTGACTTATTGGAAGAAATGTTTCTTGCACGTAAGTACGAGTTTGAGTTGCTGGGGAAAGGTTTGAGTTTCTAGATATTAAATAAGGGTATTTTATTGTTTGTGAATAGTATTAAATATTTATTAAGTTGTGTGTATTATTAGCCTTAAACTTCAAGAATTAAGGAAAAGAGGTAGTATTATTTTTCACTTATATTCCTTATAATGATGGACAGCAAAAATTATAAATGAATTAATGAGGTAGTATCCATTTAATTTTTTTTGGTTTGTATAAAAAAATCTAAGACGACAAATATTATGGAACAGAGGAAGTATATTATAATAATTTCTTGCTTCTCTTTATAAAATGCACTTTTACGAGAAGTTGATTTTGTTCACATCAATGTCTTTTGAAAATGTGTTTCACTTTATTACTTTATAACTAATATATGAAAAGTAAAAATAATTTAGGTAAAGAATGCTTTTAGTCTCTATTTTAAAATGTTAGTTTTAGTCTCCATAAAAAAATTAATACATTTTTAATCCCTACATTTATTAAAGGTGATGAGATTTTAAGAACTTAAACCACATCACTTTTAGTAAATGTAGGGACTAAAAATGTCTTAAATTTTTGTAGGGACTAAAATCAATATTACAAATGGACAATATTTTGATTGTGGCAGGAATCCTTACACAAGGGGCACAGTATAGTTTAACTTTGTTATTTATATAATATTTTATTTCTTCTTTTTCAATTATATTAATTATTTTAATTTATATTTTTCTTTTTTGATCAATAAAAAATGGCTTAAATACTTTTTAGTCCTTGTAATTTAGGATTTTTTTGCTTTTCGTCCTTGCAAAATATTTGTTTTGGTTTTGGTCCCTGCAAATTATATTTATTTTGTTTTTCGTCCTTAAAATGATTTAGATAGCACTTTTTTTACTGTTCAAAACGCTATCTAAACTACTTTAAAGACGAAAAATAAAATAAACATAATTTGCATGGACTAAAACAAAAAAAAATTGCAAGGACGAAAAGCAAAAAAATGCTAAATTGCTAAATTGCAAGGACTAAAAACATATTTAAACCATAAAAAATTATACAAATACATTATATAAATATGATTTCTCATTTATCTTTTAACAAACCCAATTTCGGCCAAATATCAAATATACTTGTAACATATAATATCATTAAAAATCCTTAATGAAAAATTAATTAAAATATTTGAACAAAAATATCATTCTTTTAAATATTTATTACAAATAAAATAGTAGTATATGTATTAAGGATAAATCATTTTTACCTTATTATTCGATCACAAATTATTATATATGATAAGTTTGTTAAGTTTAACAATTATTTTAAAAGTCATTTGAGGGATGATTAATAGTTGATGGACAATGTAATTTTATTATGATTGGCTAATATTTGAAAATTATGGTGTATTTGGTACAGGAGAAATGAATATGTATGGGAGCAGTTTCTAAACCTCCTCAAATTTCTTGGAAACTTGCCAAAGAGTCCATCAGAAACTGGCAACTAGCAAATGACAGGCGTAATCCAGCACCAATGTCAAACGTTAATTTCTATCAATTACGTTGGTCAAAACCTCCAATTGGCACTCTCAAATGTAATATAGACGCAGCAATTTTTTCTGATCAGCGCCTTTTTGGATTTGGCATATGCATCAGGGACAACACTGGCCAATTCTTATTAGCAAAAACCAGTTGCTGTCATGGTCTCCCTTCCCCAGCTGAAGCAGAAGCTATGACATTATTTGAAGCCCTCTCATGGCTCAATCACTTGAACATGTAGAATATTATTATTGACCTTGACTGTAAGGAAGTTGTGGATAGTGTTATGTGTAATTCCTCAAATCATACGGAGTTTAGTTCAATCATAAATAACTAGAAAAGCTTCAACAATCTCCAAACGTTATGGTGCGTTTTATCATGAGACAAGTAAACCAAGTTGTTCATGCTCTTGTGAGGGTGTCAAGATTGTATTCTAGCCACCATGTGTTTGATTTTATTCCTACTTATATTGACAATCTAATTATGAATAAAATGATATAAGTTTCTTTTGGTAAATAAATAAATAGTTCGAACATTTTCTTCTCACAAGTAGAAAATAATACAAAACATCTTTAACTACTAATCTTACATGAGTGCTAACGAAATATAAATTATCAGTTAGAAATTAAAATAATAATTTATTTATTTTAGTAATATTTGATTTTAATATTTTACATTTAATTTAATTAATATTTATATTTTAAATTGTTCAACATATTATTGATAACCTTTAAATATTATAAAATTTATTTTTATTTACAATATAAATGTAAAATAATTGAATTGTTTTATCATTTCGTATTTTAAAATTACAAAAATATTTAAATTTAACATAATTTAAATCTTTTTAAAATTAAACATAAATATGCCATACAAATTTATATATATTTTAAATAGAATAAAAAAAAATCTAGTACGCTAGAATTATTAAAAGTAATCACCATTTGCAAAGTCACAGCCAAAAGTATGAGTGGTTTACAAAATAAAAAGCAATAGTAATGTCGGTGAAAAAAAAAATAGAACGAGGGAAGGGAGGGTAAAAGGGAACGAAAGGAATGCGGAAAAGAGGAGTGTTATTAATATTTAATACACATTTTAACACAATTCTTTCTGATATATTTCTTTATAACACATTCATTATATTCTCATTTTTGTTGGCATTGTATTAGTTTTTGATTTACATTCATTATTTAAAAAATTGATTATTTAATTAAATACTTAAAATTGTTTTTTTAATGAGGAAATGACTCATTGGCTTTGCTTGATTTGTTTTAATTTTTTCATTCAACTTAAATTTGAGTGGCTTGTGGGTTTGATCAGCTTTAGCAACGAAAATGGTATTCCCAATTTTATGTCTTGTTCAGTTGAACACCCATTAACCAAAACCAAATTTTGATCAAAACCAGTTTCAGCACCTTCCTAATTCTCACGACCGCTTTTGATGCTCCAACCAGAGATAAGTCAACCAGTAATGAGACAACGAATATATGTCCCATTTATGTGATGACCAATTATATATAGAAAACCCCATTGTTCAAAGACTGAAACATGGCTTCATGGAGGTTCCACTTCAAATGCTCCTTACAGTTCATTAGTGGTTCGGTTTTTATCACGAAATATATATTGTGCTTGAAGAAAACACATAATTAAGAAGTGAGAACACGAATACATACTGCGACAGAACAAAATTTAAAACCTCGTGGGCGTGGCATGCTCTGAAATAGAGTGTCTTATGTCACATTCTACGACTATGAAATATAAGTGGTGTGATTTCAAGGTGGAAAAAACGTACAATTATCTTTTTTTTATTGTTTCTATAAAATAAGCCCACATGCACATTAATCTATAGGATAAACTCCGAAAGCAAATTAAAATTTAGGCCTGAAAACAACATTTTGTGTATGTGGTCATCACGAATTAAACTTTGTTTCAATTTGGTTGACCAATCCAGAGAACTAAGGCATGAGGTGAGGACAACCACTACAGCTACAAGCCAAATACAAACCCCACATTAGTTTAAGATTTTAGAAAAAAGGATACAAGAAACAAAATACGAGCTCTCCACTACTCTAACCCAACTAAATTAAATTTAACCTAATATTTTTCTAGGCCTCACATCGCATGTATGTATATATATGTTTATGTTAAGCCTAACTTGATTGCACTTGTAGTATTAATGAGTATGGAATATCAAAACCAAAAGGCCAAGGAGGGTAGATTCTGTGAGAAACTCAAGATCAAGAATAAGCCCAAGTTTGTAGGAGTGAGACAAAGGGCTTCAGGGAAATGGGCAGCAGAGATCAAAGACACATCAAAGAAGATTAGGCTGTGGCTTGGAACTTACCAAACTGCTGAGGAAGCTGCTCGAGCTTATGATGAGGCTGCATGTCTCCTTCGAGGTTCAAAAACTCGCACCAATTTCTCTACTCAAGGGTATGGCATTGCTACAAATTCTCCTATATCCCTCAAACTCAGAAACCTCCTTGATCGTAAATCCATGTCAAATCAAAGTCAAATTCAAAATCAAAATCATTCCTCTTTGATAAGTTCCACTTTCCAAGGTGCTGCTACTGCAGCTAGTCCAAATGTTAGTGCCATCAATAAGATCATGGTCATGGAAGACAGCTCTGCTTGTAGTAGTGAAGGTAAGTCTTTGTTTTTGTTTGAGAACCACCAAGTCTCTGATGACCCGTATGGACTAGATATGAATATGATCAACTGTTCAATGGGAATCACACCAAATAGTACATCGCAGTTTGATTATTCTTGGCCATTTGCTCAACAAAGGATTAACGAATTACCAATACCAAAAGATGGTTTGAATGTAGAAATGCAAGGGTCAGACTCGGTATATGCCACCAATGAGTGCCATGTGGAGGATACGTATGAATATGATGTCAATTATCCTCTCTCCCACTTTTTCGGCTTCACTTGAAAAATCATGATATGCAGTTGCATATACTTTATTGAACTTGGTATATATTCTTTAGTTTGTATAATATTTACCTTGTTTCCGTGTCATTTTCCCTCAGAGAATAAATCAAGACCACTGATTTTTCTAGATTCACCTCTGGTTCACCAAGTGTTTATAGGAATCAGTAAGAAGATTTTTGGTATCATGGTACAAGCAAGTTATTGTACTCTGCCCAGAATGTAACAATTCTTTTCAGCTACTAAAAGTTAACCCATTGGACATTATGCAAGCTCGTGATCACTTATTGTCATCCTCACAACCCATCTCAGTATAATAAGGAAGACTAATGTGCCAAGTCAAATGTGTACGCACTATCAATCTTCATTCTTTTACAAATGTACTTGGTGCTTACGATATTCTATTAAATCCCACTCCTTATGCTTGGATAATTATATGAAAACGGATGTTAAGACGTACTATCTTACTTTTGTGTTATATATCACCTTTAAAATAATTTCTGTACACACATATAGGTGCATCTCCTTGGTTCACCTGTGGAAGGTCCATTTTATTATGTGATCAATCATGTTTAAGGTAAGTATTTTTTTTTTTTTATACTAATAACAAGCTTTTAACTTAAAATCTTGTACAAGCTACCCAAATTCTATTAAGCCGATTCTAGTGGGTTATGTATAATATTAAAAATACTGTAAAAAATGACGTTTAAATATGACTGTCCTTAAAATAAACAAATGACTATTATGAAAATAAATAAATGCTTTGTTTACAACCCGAGGGATTGACTAGGGGTTATGGAGTTAAGTAGTTAAACCCTAAATCCAACCACTTATGTTGTGATCAACACACAGACTACACCCACGTTGATGAGGTGTCTAGAATCGATCGTGTCACTAAGTGAATAAGAAGTTTGAAATTGAGTCTTGGGTGGAGTTAAACACATCCCCACTTCCCTCGGGGATTGGAGCCACGATTTGCTAAGCATGATTGAGCATGGTCCCACCGCTTAAAATTTTTGGAATAATTGATCATGCCCCAATAATTATGTTGAAGGATCAAATAACCGTTCCAAATGGTTATTGACTTTAAAGAACAGATCTGCAGTAATTCTCTTGTTGAGTTTTTATGCCGTGGAATGGGGCTTTGTGGGCGCTTGAGCTTGACCGTTTATATCACTAATGATACCAACTCTGAACTTTTTAACTCTACCGACACCTTCATCCTATTAAGTATTAACCTCATTCGCATATTAGTTCAATTTCAGTGAGTTTACAAAATTGATTTTAGATGATCTTGATTTGTTGTAATTAAGTTAATCTTAGTTGAGTTTAAAAATAAAAAAAAAAGTAATTCATATTTAGAAACTATTATCTCAACGAAATTTATAAAATATAATTTGCTATAATTTTTCATTCAAAGTTACGTCTCGGATAAAGTCACAAGGTTGTGCGATTTTACAGTTTTGAAAACACATTTTGAGGATGTTTGAAACAGAAAAATGTCAAGCCAACCACACTAACCGAATTGTTGAGCAGAGCTCTTTAGTTCCCAACAGTTTACTACTAAACCACTTTTACTAAGCTCAGATAGCTTATTACCATTTCTTTTCTAACCCATGTCAGGTTTATTTTCCAATGCATTTTTCCATATTTAGGCCACACCAAACGATGCCTCGTACTCCTTCACAATTCTGGCGTTTCAAGCGCACAACATTCGCGATGGCAATTTGTCACATCAATTCCCAGAATGAAGCGAGTTTGCAAAAAACATACGGGGGATACGTTTTGCACGGTTTAATAAAGAGATAACCAAAACGGAAATCTGGTAAAAATTGCGAGATAAACATAAGAAATCAACCTTTGACATGGACAATTCTGAATACATGACTGAGGTCGCAAACAACAGATCCTAAACCACCAAATAGAAGCATAATGATGATCACTTCACAGTTTGAATAATGGAGAACTATATCACACAGGAGTAAAAACAAAAAAGAACGAACAATACGGGTTCGGGGTAATGTAACGAAGCATATACCCCTTTTACTGAAAACAATTACATTGATAACAACACCTTCAATATTATCAATAGTCATCATTTTCCTCATCATCTTCCGCTCCTTCAGCCCCAACCTCCTCATAGTCCTTCTCAAGAGCAGCAAGATCCTCACGAGCCTCAGAGAACTCCCCTTCTTCCATACCCTCACCAACATACCAGTGCACAAAGGCCCTCTTGGCATACATCAGATCAAACTTGTGGTCAATTCGAGAGAACACCTCAGCAACCGCAGTGTTGTTGCTGATCATGCATACAGCACGCTGCACCTTAGCAAGGTCACCACCAGGAACAACAGAAGGAGGCTGGTAGTTGATACCACACTTAAATCCAGTTGGACACCTATCACAAACAACAAACACCAACTTCATTCACAATCTTTATAATGTATTTAGATCAACATTTGCAAAATTGATTCCAATCAGAATTGATCTTGAAGTGAAATGAATTATGTTTTGGTGTGCAAGTTAACAGTAAAACTCACCACAAAATTTCTGATCTAATAATACAAACCCTACTTAAAGTTGCTTCAACTTAAAATCAATTCAATGCCCAGAATCAATTCATCAATGTGAGACCAAACATGTGAACATTTCCCTAAAATCATGTTTGTTGGTACATCAACATGATTTCAGATCACTCAATGTGAAACCAAACATGCGGTAATAGTGTGTTTGGTTCCACACCCCAGGTGTGATTTTCATCAATGTCAAACCAAATCACGTCTGGAACGTGATTTCTTACTTCTCTAACAGGTTTTCAAACACAAATCTAGTGAAACTTAGTAGATGTGAGTAAATATGAATGAGAGAAAATATACCAATCAACAAACTGAACAGTCCTCTTAGTCTTGATGGTGGCAACAGCAGCATTGACATCCTTAGGAACAACATCACCACGGTACATCAAGCAGCAAGCCATGTACTTCCCATGCCTGGGATCACATTTCGCCATCATGCTAGCCGGCTCGAAGACGGCATTGGTAATCTCCGGCACCGACAACTGCTCATGGTAGGCCTTGGCGGCAGAGATAACCGGAGCATACGAAGAAAGCATGAAGTGGATGCGAGGGTAGGGCACAAGGTTGGTCTGGAACTCAGTGATATCCACATTGATGGCACCATCGAACCTCAACGATGTGGTGAGGGATGAAATGATCTGTGAAATGAGCCTGTTGAGGTTGGTGTAGGTGGGTCTCTCGATGTCGAGGGATCTCCTGCAGATGTCGTAGATGGCTTCGTTGTCCAAGAGGACGGCCACATCGGTGTGCTCCAGGAGGGAGTGGGTGGAGAGGACGCTGTTGTAGGGTTCCACGACGGCGGTTGAGACCTGTGGGGAAGGGTAGATGGTGAACCCTAGTTTGGACTTTTTGCCGTAATCGACCGAGAGACGCTCTAGCAGGAGGGATCCGAGGCCG
Organism: Pueraria montana var. lobata; assembly: GCA_026413185.1. Lineage (NCBI taxonomy): Eukaryota > Viridiplantae > Streptophyta > Magnoliopsida > Fabales > Fabaceae > Pueraria > Pueraria montana. Next base: position 18,726,859 of record CM048648.1, on the reverse strand, counting down.
GAGCCGGTGCCGCCGCCGACGGCGTTGAAGACGAGGAAGCCCTGGAGGCCGGTGCAGTTGTCGGCAAGCTTGCGGACGCGATCGAGGCACAGATCTACGATCTCTTTGCCAACTGGAAAGGAAAAGGGGGGAAATTGAAAAAAATTAGGTCAGAGAAATTTGAAAAGTGAGAGAGTGTGAGTGAGAGTGAGAGTGAGACCAGTGTAGTGGCCTCTGGCGAAGTTGTTGGCGGCGTCTTCCTTGCCGGAGATGAGTTGTTCGGGGTGGAAGAGTTGGCGGTAAGCGCCGCATCGGACTTCGTCGATGACGGTGGGTTCGAGATCGACGAAGACGGCGCGGGGGACGTGCTTGCCGGATCCGGTTTCGCTGAAGAAGGTGTTGAAGGCGTCGTGGGCCACTCCGAAGGAGGAGTCACTGTCATCAATTAATTGGAATTGTTACAATTGAATTCAAAATGAAAGAGAGAGAGAGAGAGAAAGAGAGAGATGAAGAAACCTTGGCATCATTCCATCGGGCTGAATGCCATGTTCGAGGCAGTAGAGTTCCCAGCAGGAGTTGCCGACCTGGATTCCGGCCTGACCTATGTGAATGCTGATGATTTCTCTCATTTTTGGATTTGGATTTGGAAGAGAAAAGAGAAGGGTTTAGGGTTGTTGAGAGAGAGAGAGAGAGAGGGGGGGGAAAGGGTTTGATTGGATTGGATTGGATTGGGATATGGGATATGAGAATTGGGAAGGGTCTCTCTCAATTTCTCAAATCTCAATCTCGCACACACACACTAATATCTTTACAGCTACTCCTCACTCACTCACTCACTCTTAACACACAGAATAGAGAGAGACACGCATAAGGCTTCAAAGGGGAATTTGATAAATATTTAGAATCCGGCCCGTTTGGCGCCAGCCTATCCGACCCCACTCCTCCCATCCATTCCGCATCTCACATACTTGCACAATTACTCTTTTTTTCTTTCTTTATTTTTATATTTTTTAATTTTATTATTATATATAATTTTTAAGTCAATATTTTATTTTGTTGAAAGTAAGTATTCTCATAGTCAAAAATCATGAGACTAATTCCTTGATTGAGTCACCCACTAGGGTCGGCCTAATGGTTGGGAGTTGGAAATAAAATGCATGAGGTCATAAGTTCGAACCTCAGTGCGACTATTGTACACAAAAAAAAAAATCCATTGATTAAGGCATAGAGATTAACATAAATATGTTTTACCTTTTCCAACAAAATTTTCTTCATACACACGATCAGATAATCAAACTCTTGGTAGCATGATTAAAGAATACAATAATCTACCAATTATATTACACCTTGTTAGTCTTTTTAGGTAAATGTTTTATTTGTGAAATACTAACTAAAAATCATTTTAGATAATACAGTATTTTTTAAATTAATTATTATGAGAATCAACGATTTTAAATTATATTATAGTATCTAATCAAATCAAAATGTAAAATCTTTTTACATTATTCATATCTTTCAATTATAATAAATTTTTACCATAAAATATTATGGTTTTATTAAATATGGAAATTTTTATTACTATAAAACTAAAAACCTAATAAAAAGTTTATGTAATAAAAAAATAGTTGTTGTGATTGTTGCAATTTTTTTTTCTTTTTTAACACGATTTTCATAGACCAATATCTATATTAATGTGACCAAGTTCAATATATATAATCAAGTCTTTTGAATTTATCTCATTTTTACTTGTGTAGCCTTACAAATTTCCCTATTATGTTCACTCATATAGTGTCCTAAAGTTTCATTTTAGCCAATTTTGTTTACTAACATTCTCTAAAATCCTTAACTACCAATTTATTTTCACCCAATGGATGCAAATCGATCTAATGTGATTTCTTTTTTAAAATTTTATGTAAAATTGTCAATCTCTTACTAATCTAAATTTTTAAAATCTCTCACATTTACCAAGCCCACAAAATACCTAAGCACGGACAATTTTCAATTTTGTAGACTCTCATTTTCATATCAACTTCCTATGTTTCAATCACCACACACTAATCTCAACGTGGATCATGGAACTTCAATGGTGCTAATGGTTGGCAATCTAGTAAAAAAGAACATGAAATAACATTAAAGTTCATGTCAAAATCTCAAGCTCCACCATTTCTCAACTAAGTTAGGTTGGATAATATTGTGCTTGATGAAAACAACCAACTCGAAAAGAATAAAGAGTAAAAGAGCAAGGTTCACCCAATAATGTAGCTATGGGATGAATCAAAATGCATATTCCTTTTAGTTAAGAATTAAAGGGAATTAAATGAGTATCATGCCTATTTGCAAGCGATGACGGTGACACAACTAAAATACCAAGAAGTTGAATAACACAATTAAAATATTTGCAAAATGATACCAATAAGCTTGTGAAAGAAAGAAAAATGGTAGCTCCAAATATGACATCATGGGATATGCATATAAGATTTATTCTCAGGATATAGGTGAACGATTAAAGTTGGAGTATGTATTATGATAGTTAAAGATCGACCTAAAAGATCAAATGCATCATTTGAAAAGCTAGTAAGCAAAACAAAGTTTTTTCTCTTTCGAAGCACACTCGTCCTTTTCTAATCTTCAACATCCCTTTAGGTTGTGAATGCAAATAGATTCACTTACCGTGGTTCGTCCAATAGCAAACTGTAATGTTGAGCAAACTATAATGCAAAGGCAAATGAACCATTTTCTACTAATTAATGTTGAGCAAACTGTAACGCAAAAGGCACAAAAATCAAAAGTTGTCATTATGGCAAATTAACACATGTCAAAGATGAACAAAACAAGTTAAAGCGATTAGAGTTAAAAATGAAGGAGAGAGTATAAGCTGGAGATTATTTTTAAGGACACATCCTAAATGATAAAGAGACAACAACAATATCATAAGATATTGTGTAACCTAATTAGATAAAAACATGGAATTACGTAATGTAGTGAATAGTGATGTTAGTCAAACTAGTCTTATTTTTTATATATATAAAAAAAGGCTAGTCTTATTTTTTACAATTTTATTATTTATTAAGATAATTATGACATAATAAAAATTAATGTTGATAAAATGTAAGGATGTGGAGTCACTCGTGAGACTCATTCAGTAAAATTTCAAAAATTATCGAGTTAGAGAGAAGACTTGTTTAAATTATATAAAATAAAAATAAATAATATATGTGATAATGAAATCCATTTAAGATGTGTAGAAAAAAAAATGACATTGGGTCAAAGATGGCCTTAGTAAGATACTCTTTTTCTCTTTCTCTTTAAGAATAGGATTTGGACACTCTTATCTATGAGTATTACATGAGTAGCAAAAGAAATATGTAATTAAGTAATTTTTTAAAACATAAATTAAAATATAAAACATTTAAACTTATAATTATATTTTCAAAAATAGAATAAGATTAAATTTTTAAAAAAAATTAATTAATTTGATGTATAAAATAAATATTTTTAATTTATCCTTATATATTAATTTTTAATGAATGTTTTGTATAGTAGTTTCTTAATTTATTTTATCTTGAGAAGTAACATGTGTTCTTTTAATCTTTGACATGTGATTGCTAGATTTTAGGGTGCCAACGTAGTTAGGATATCATTATTCTTCTGTGATGCTTTTGCATGTCATAGCCTTTAAAAAACACCTACAAGATTTTGAGGAGGAAGATAGGGTTTGAGAATTTTAAGAAAAGGAAATTTTTCAAAAAAATGATTGTAATAATTAAAAATTAATAAATTAAAATTGAGTAAAAAATTTGTTGGAGATTAAACTTGGAGTTTAATGACTATGCACTATTAATATAAAAACTTTCATATTGTCAACCAATAAAAAATTTCGTTTGTATGACTTTTAAAATAAGTATTGTAAAAATTAACAAACTTATCATATATAATAGTTTGTGAATGGATGATAGAATAAAAATGTTTTATAATGTCAACACATAATTTTTTGGCTTAATTACAAATTTTACCACCAAACTTTCATTATTTTGCGAATTTTACCATCCAAGTTTTATTTTTGTAAATTTTACCACTTAAGTTTTCAATTTTCACGCATTTTACCACCCTTTATGTGTTGCAAAAAAACAGTTAAAGAAAAATAAAATGACATCGTTTTGTTACCAATGTGATGGTAAAATGTGCAAAAATTGAAAACTTGGGTGGTAAAATTCGCAAAATGATGAATGTTGGGTGGAAAAAATCGCAAAAATAAAACTTGAATGGTAAAATTCGTAAAATGATGAAAGTTAGGTGGTAAAATTCACGAAAATAAAACTTGGATGGTAAAATTTGTAAAATAATGAAAGTTGGATGGTAAAATTTACAATTAAGCCTAAATTTTTTTTAGGAATTTTCCTTAAACTCCTGTCTCCTTCAACCTATTATTTTCAATATCTTTAGTTCTAAATTCAATTTCAATATTTTTAAAATAAATTAACAATAATTAAAAATAATATTATATCATAATATAAATTATTTATCATAAATCTAAAATATAATTGATATATTATGAATTTTAATTATAATATGATTTATATATTCAAAAGTATTTATTTATTATATATTTTAATTATATAAAATAAACATTTATCCTAGGATGCTAAAATACTAGTTACACTCTAACTATAATAAAAGAATTCAAAGTGCAATTAAACCTAAATTTTACTTTAATTATTTATTTATTTTTGAAAAATCTTTTAAAATTTGTATTATTTCTACAACGTTTTAGTTTTAAAACATCGGTATAATTTATAATTGGTTGTATATTTACCACATCTCTTTGTTTTTATTCATCTATTTTAAAAGATAATACATAGATTAAAAAATATAATCAATATTCTTGCTTATATTAAAAATATTTTAATTGTATAATATAATTTTCATTTTTATCTCTAATTTATAATAAACATGTATGAATATTTAAAAATTAGATAAAAATATAATATAATAAGAGTTTAATAAATATGCAGTGTGATGTTAACTAAGTAATGAGCATGTAGTGCATATCTTATTTTCTTATATAATAATTAATATTGTCTTGAATTTAAAAAAAAGAAATAAACAGAATTTAAAATTTCTTCTAAAATTATAGATAAAAAAAGAATAGAGATAATAATTTTACTATTCCACTTTTTTTTTGTTTATTTTAGGGAAAAATATAAATTAAGAAATATAATTAATACTTTGTATGTTTTAAAATTTTATTTAATTTCTTAATATGATTAAAAGATAAAATAAATAAAAATAAAACTTTAATCTGAGAATGAGTTGTTGTTTTTTTTATTAAATAAAATAAAATATTACGAATTTGTCCTTATATTTATCGGATGATATGATTTAAGAAAAGGAAGTTGGATTGGTGGAGCAGGGCGGCCATGTGCTGCCACCCACTCCCATTACTGCTGCTTACAATTATTAGCAGACAACGAAACAAAATAACACCACACCACAGTAGTACTTGTTTCGTTCTCAGTTTCCTCCACTCCTTCTAAATATCTTTATTCATTTCTTCAATTCCCACACCAACACCAACCTTAGTTATTTATGCCATTTTTGTTACAGTTTTTGTTTAATGTAAATCTTTTTTTTTAAATTAATTGCTTTTTAGTAGTATATTTGTTTTAAGTTTTCAAAATAATCACAAGTTAAATATAAAATCTGATTATAACTATAAATTATTTACCAACATGCTGTAAATAACTTTATCTCTTAAATATATGGTCACATGTTTGATCTTAAGTTCATATGTATAAAAAAAACATATGTTGAAAAAAAGGTCAATCTCTCAAATAGATCTCAGTACCTCAAGATTAGTTATCGACTCCTGATCAAGAAATACCCAGATTCATAAAAAGAAAGTTATTTTAAATAATTTTCAATAAAATTCAGTTGTTTTTTATTTTTATTTTAAAAGTTATTTTTATGATCGTATACAAACCTATATTAGTTTTTTTAATAAATAATCTCTAAATTATTTTACATCATAATCACTTAAATTTAACCCGTAACAAATGGGCCCTTAATATATTTTATTAAATATGTTCAATTATTTTAAAAAATAATATTAAATAATCCAATAAAAGTACTTTTAAATTATTTTCTCATGAATGATATTATGCTTTTTATAAGATCACTATTAATTATTTTAATACTTTATAAAAACATTAAATAAAAAGTAAATATAATTAATATTTTAAAAATAAAATATTTAATTCTTTGTTTGATAAATAAAATTAAGAGTAAATTATACTAACTACTCTTGAAGTTTTGAGAAATTACACAAACTCTTTCCACTTTTATCTACTCCTATACTAATCACCTTAATTTTTAAAAAATATACAATAACACCGTACTCTCCTATAAAGGAAGTTAATGTAAATGTTAAAAAAGCAGTGAAAATTTGTGTAATTTTAAGAAATCACAGTAGTAATTAGTGTAATTTATTTTAAAATTAATGTAAAGATGTAAAGAAATTAGAATGATTTTAAACAATTTTTGTGTTTCTTGTAGAATACATATTTTGTAACAAATATTTTTTTCATTTTATTAGTCAATGCCTTATGAGCATTGATTATTGTTTACTTGTAGAAAATTAGAAAATGTAAAAATCATTTCTCATAAAAATTATTCAATTTTTTTATAAAAAATGCAATCGACACAGACTAATAATTCATAGGGTTTAGGGTTTAGGGTTGGCACATACCAACAAATCGTTGGTTCGAGTGGTACTGGACCCGGCCCCCTTAAGTAAGGTCTCGAATTAAAGCCTTGTAGATGAAAAAAATGTGATTGGGAGAGGAGACCTCACTAAATGTGGTTAGCCAGGTTTTCTGACCAAGATTAGTTATCAGTAAAACCAGTAGATACTCCGTACTAATTGATTGAGTGAAGATAAATGTACACTTTGCGATTTATTTATAAAAGAGTTACTGTTCCCAAAAATAAAGCTATATAGTCTTAATGTTGCGTCATAAGTAAATTTCACTTAAGGGGTCAATTTAATTTAAACACGCTTTAAATATTTTTTCTAAAATAAAAAATACAGTTATAAAAAAAACATTTACAACGTATAAATAAGAATAAGTTAAAGCGATTAATCATGGATTTGTGAATTTATATGATTAAAATAATATTATAAAATCCCTTGGTCTATATAGCTTTAGTTTTTGAGAAAAAAAAAAAAAAAAACTATGCACTGAAAGTGATTTTTGGTTTTTGGTGTCACGTGATCCTTGGTATATCCTTATGCTTGGAAAATCATAATGTTCGAAGCCGTTTTTGATTTTGAGGTCCGTGGTGTCATGTGATTCATTTTTTTTTTTGCTGGTGATGTACTATGGTATTAATTGTGCAATTTTCATACCAAAAGTAACTTTTGGTTTTGTTGTCACGTGATCCTTATATTACACAGTCATCCAATTACAATTCACCATTATGGTAAGTTTGTTGACTTTTATAATAATTATCTTAAAAGTCATATGAAACGATGATTTGTAATTGAAAGACAGGATAAAATACTGTTAGTACATAGTCATTAAACTCTTAGTTTTTTTTATACCTATTGCTTTAGTTTGTTAAATAAATTAAATTAAATTTAGAAAATTATAATAAATAATTAAAATATAATCAATCTATCATAAATAGGTAGGGTCGTAGAGAATACTACAGCAAAAACATGTTAGATTAACCGTTTTTTTTACTTTAAAAAAAAATTAACTGTTTTTAAAGATTTTAGATAACTTCCACTTATTTCTATAATTTGTATTTACATCCTTTAAATAAACATAGGTTAAGAAACGTTAGGCTATCATCAAAGAACAGGATTTGTTAGTATGGATGTTTGATTTTACTTAAAGATTTTGGTAATCCCTACCTTAAGGACTTAAATTCTTTTATGGTGCTTTAAATTTATTCCTATACGCCTCTTTTTTGGACTCTGTTTTTAGATTGCAGTGACAAGGACTAAATAATGTCTACTTCTTGCTGGGTTGGTCATGTTGTTGATGGGAAATTTTCCTACAATATGATGTTTTGAGGCATGCATGAATTGGTAGTTGAATCTTGCTTCAAAAGAGGTCAATTTGTGTTTGTAATGTTTTGGGTCATATGCTGTATGAATGAGTACTGTTATGATAGTTTCACAATACCTTAATCCATGTTAAAATTAATATAAAAAAAAAACGTGCATGATAAAATTGTTGATACATATTTACTTTTGAGGGATAGCAAGTTTTGGCTTTGATCACAGTTTGGAGGATATTTATGTATGAGTATTATTGGTTGTGATAAGGATTAAAGAGATTTTAGTTTTTTTAAAAATAGGGAAATATTTATTTTTAGTACCTAAAAAATATTTTTTTTAGTTCATTATTTATTAATATATGTCACGTGATTTTTATTACTAACATTAGCAACAAAATCTCATATGTTAGTAATAAAAAGAAAGAACAAAAATAACATATACATATAGATCATGAATTAGAATTAAGACTATGTTAAATTGGGAGCAATGGCAATAATGGCAAGGTTAAATTAATTGGTATGTCTCTAAATTATTTGATAATTTTTAATTAAGTCTTTGAAGTATTTTTTTTTTAATTTATCTCTTGAAGTCAATATTCTCACTTATCTATGACAGTATTCTGAACCCAATATTTTCAATCAGATTCTTTAATCAGGCTTGCCCTTTAATCAGTATTCTGACCTTTGTAGATTTGAAAATCCAATTAAAAAAAAAAATTCAAAAACCTAATTAAAAATTATTAAATAATTTATGGACCTGCGAATTAATCTAATCTAATGGAAACTATCAGAATAATAACAACAACCTTGACTAATGGTGATGATCGGTGGTCGCGCGACAGCGACCACAACAATTATATGTGGATTTACAAAAAAAATATAAGAAATTTGATTATTTGCTTTTATAACTTACAATGAAAAGAAAAAATTGTTTTTGTTTTTTAAATTGAGTTAAAAAAAAAGTAATTCATCTTCATTTTATTGGGCATGTTTTATTTTAAAAATAATTTTTAAAAATATAAAGTGAAAACTTACCATCACTCTAAAAATACCTTTTAGTATATTATTATGAAACTTGTTAATATACACTAACTTATTTTTAATTGAAATATGTTAGCAAGCTACATTATTAGTGTACTTTAATACAATATATAATTATAACTTGTTAATGTATAACGTATAGTAACTAAAATTAAAAATCAAGTACATGCACGTTAACAAGCCTCACAAATGTTTACTTACTAACGTGCACTTACTTATTTTTTTAGTTAGAGTACATTAACAAATTTTTATTTTTATTATTAGTTGTTTAACTAGTAAAATATTACAACTAGCATGCAGCTTAACCTACTCTGTTTGATGAACGAGTTAAAACAACAATGTCAAGCAAATATGTAAATCTTAAAGCTCCATTGTTAGTGGCTCAACTTTTTTCTTTATATAGTATTTTTTGAACTGAAAATCGAGAGAGTGAAAAATAGTTTTATTATTTGTAAAATATATTTATCTTTAAAAAATAGATAACATGTACTAAATTATCAATGTGATAATAAATTAAAACAAAACACAAGATGATAAAATGTCAAATTCTATAGTACAGAGAATAAAGTGTTTTGCAGTAAAAAAAAAAAGAATAAAGTGTTTTTAAGCCAAATTATAAGAAATTAAAATATAATTTACCTTTTTTTAATTGAAAAAGTGGAACCTAAACTGATAGAAAAATAGGAATGATCGGCTTCGTTTACACCACCATATGAAAAATCAATGTTGGTACTATACTGTAAGCCATTATTAAGTTTGAGACACATAGTATTTATGAGTCATGATAGAACTGTATTAAAATCCAAGATTGTTCTATCAAAAAATAAAATAAAAAATAAAAAATCCAAGATTGTAAATCCCATAGTCGCATAATTCTTCGTTGGCACCCACGTGGCCAGATTCTTATACGCATGTGCAGAACGTGTAGGGTTCGTTATTAATGACGACTATATACGGTATCACCGAATGAGTTTTTTTCACTCCTCCTTAGGTCTTAAAGATATTATTATTAGTTTCCTAATATATATATATATATATATATATATATATATATATATATATATATTATTTTTTTATGTATAAAGTATGTTGACAATGTTGTTAATTTGTTATATTACTTAAAAAAATCTAAAAGTAATTTAAATTTCTACAATAAGGAACTTATTCATTAATAAAAAAAATAAAAGATAATTATATATGTTTATTTTATAATACAACTTATTTAAAAAATTATAATACAACTATAAATTTAAATTTATAAAAAAATACTAACCTGAAAAATTTTACCAACAACAACTCGGGATGATAATGTTACTGGCCAAAATTGTTAACACAACCTTTTCTTCGTTTACATCAACATCTTCCTCAGAATCAAAAGAAAAAAAAATTAGTCGATTTTTCTTCTATATTCATATCACCCTTCAATTGAAAAAACACCCTATATTTGATTGCGTTAAAAGCAATATCTATATCTATATATAGAGTGTGAAAGAAGAAGAAAGAGATAAAAGTAATCAAAATATTTTAAAATGAGAAAGAAGTAAAAAAAAAAAAAAGGAACCAATAAAAATAGATTTTTTTGGGTTTTAAAATGAAACCAATCAAAATATTTAAATCCTTTTTTTTTGCAAATCACGTCCAATAATAATAATATTTCTAAAATTTGGTTATCATGATATTATTTTAAAATATAAAACTGATCACGATATATTATTTTAAAATTTGAGATTATGATTGTGATTGTGCTAATAATAATAATAATAATAATAATAATTAATTGTAGTATAAGGAATGAAAAAAAGGAGGGAAAAAATTTCACCAAAATGTGACATGTGTACTACTAATCCTAATTGTATTTAATATTTATATAATATATTAATTGATTAATTGATTGATGATATATAGATAGATAGATAGATAATATAAAATCAAATCAAATATCAAATAATAATAATAATAATAATAATTATTATTATTATTTTAAAATTGAATAAAAAATACTTTTATTAAAATATATATTATGCAGGTTACGAAAAATACAAAATATAATTTTAAAAATTCTATTTAAATTTGGAAAGAAAATTAATATTATATCAAATTAAATGTCTTACAAATATTAAGATTATGATTGTTTTAATCTATAATAATTAATTAATTGATTATATTAATACTAAAATTAGAAATGTCACCAGAATGTCACACATAGACAACCGGTCCTAGTCAGGAACTGTGTTTTATATATATATATATATATATATATATATATATATATCTATCTATATATTATATAAAACACAGTTGTTGACTGGGACTGGTAGTCCACGTGTCACATTCTGGTGAACTGTATTTTATATAATATATAAATAGATATAGATAGATAAATATAGATAGATATATAATCAATTATAGATAGATAGATAATCAATTAATTAATTATTGATTAGCACAATCACAATCTTAATATTTGTAAGACATTTAATATATTATTTTCTTTCCAGATTTAATATTTTAATATATATTTTAATTGACGAAAAAAAATCTTATTAATTTAAAATTTAAGATAATTTAAATATATTGTTAAATTAACTTGAAAATTAAGTGAAAATTAAAATATTAACTTATGACTATAATATTATTAAATAACTCAAATAATTTAAATTAACAAATAAAAAAGTAATAATAATTAATTAACTTTGACTAATATATTATATTTTTATTTTTATCTATACCAAAAAAAAATCTTATCAATTAGAAATTAGTGTAACTAATATCTAATTATATTTGCAACGAAAATATTGCTAGCTAAAAAATAATCATGAATACTATTTGTGATATTAAAATATAATTAAAATTTCTTTATAATTGATTTCGAAATTTCATTATAATTTTGTAAAAAAAAAAATTCATTATAATTGATTTCGAAAATCTTTTACAAAATTATTTCAATCTCTAATATTTCCTTACTCTAACACAAGTATTGGAAATGAAAATAATAATAATAATATTGTTTATCAATAATCAATAATAATTTTAATTATTCATAAACATATAATTTCTTTTTAAAAATTACTACGTAGTAACTTAAATTATTAATATACATAACACTAAAAAACTTAATTTAATACAATATCTATTAATATTTTTTTTATGCAGGCAATATCTATTAATATATTGATAAACAACTGAAATTAAAATTAATTTAATATGATTAAAATATCTTTTTAAAAAGTAAGATCAATTTAATATGGCTAAATATAAATCTATTATTAATTATGTGTTTAATTTATTTTATGTATTATCATTCTATTATTCTATTACGTGTTAATAAATTATTATGTTTCTTACCCAAAAAAAATATTATGTTTCCGTAAATATTAATTAATACTATACTATTCCCTTAAATATTTTAAAAAATTGTCAATTCTGTTATTGAATTATTACAAACAGAGATTTTTAATACTTTTTTTTATTGATCTTACCTTTTTTCACTAATTTATTTTTAATACTATATTTTCCTTTTTAAAAATTATAATTATAATTTACTTAAAAGTTTTTAATTTATTTTTATTTTTAATATATTATAAATTACAAATTCAAATAGTGATTTTTATTACTTTTGATATTATTAAATTAAATCTTTCAATTTACTAATTTTGATTGTTTTTAATATAATTTTGATTTGATTATATGGAATATAAATATAATTTAAATAATTTATTTTAATATACCACCAATAATGATTTTGTCTTCAAAAGATGAATATTGTACTTTCCTTTTTAAAATATTTAATTGTTATTATAAATGTTTAGACCATACAATTTTAGCCAGACTTTGCAATAAACTTCTTCTGTTCTACTTCATGTCTTTTAATCTTGATTCAATTGCAGACATTGATATTTAAAAGAGAAGAATGCAAACCAACCATGATTCCACTCTACATTCACACCATATGGAGATATTTTCAGAGCAAGTAGAGAAAATAAACTTATTTGGTAATATTACAAACTCTATTTTTTACCATCATATTTTTTAGTCTATGTTGAAATTGATATCAAATAATTTTTTTTATTTGTAGATGTCATTGGAGTACTACCTTTGAGGAAAGTTGGTTGAAAAAAATGTGATGAAAAAATCTCTTACGTTGTCATGGAATTAGACAATTTTCGGTGAGTATTTTTTTTATTCCTTGGTTTTTTTAATTCGTTTTCTAACGAGCAATGTTTCATTCATATGCTGAAAAATAGAAAATTACAAACAATAAATTTTATTATCATTTTTTTAGTATGTATTAAATTTGGTATCAAATAATTTTTCATATGTAGATGTCATTGGAGTATTGCCTTTAAGGAGATTGAATGTAAACATGATGAAAAAATAAAAGACCTCTTATGTTGTTATGGAAATAGACAATATTCGTTGAGTATTTTTTTTTTATACCTTAATCATTTCAATTTGTTTCCTAACGAGCAATGTTTTATTTATTTGCAGAAAAAGGAGAAAATCTGATACAAACTTTGTATGAATTGATTATAGATTTTTTTCCCAATAATATAAAGAAATTAATAAAATAATTTTGTATATAATCCAAAAAAAAAATTCATTCAAATTTACCCATGCATCACATGGGTACTATCTAGTAATATATAGATAGATAGATATATTATTATTATTATTATTATTATTATTATTATTATTATATGTCTCTTTCAAAGGAAAAATCTGTTTATATTTATACGTTATTTTAATTTATTAAGATGAAATTTATTATTGTTGTTAACTTGTTATTATTATTTTAATTATATTTTTTACAAAAAATAAAAATAATAATGTATGAAATATCAAAATAATAAAAAAGCAATATAAAGAATATTGAAAGTTACAAATAATTTTAATACAAAAGAAAAAAAATAATTTTTTTTAATCTATATGCTAGAATTTTAAACGATAGATAAAAAAACAGAGAAATAGCTAACTAATCAATAAACTGTTTTTTTTTATTAAAACTTACGATAATAAAATTAAATGTTAAAATTTTCTACTTTTTTTTTTTTTTTTAAATTTCTTAAAGGATACTGGTTAACTCTCTCTCTCTCTCTTCTGTAAGAGTATTTGATCTTATACTACTTTTGTCACTTTTAAAGAAAAAAATTGTTTTTATATACTACATTTTATCAAAATATTCAAATGTTAAATATGCATAAATAGCAAGTTTTTTTTTTCCCATCATCGGCTAACATTTATCAGGGAGGGATTCACTACGTACATCTTATTATTTACTAATTATTGGATAAAATTGGATAAAACTTAAATGTAATACTATAAATATTCTTGATATTATTTTCTAATTAAAATTAAAAATTTACCTCGATAATTTATATAATAAAATATTTCATTATAATGTCATTGTATATTATCAAAGTGAAATTCTTGGAGAACAACATCAACAATATACCTATCATCTGCATAATAAAATATTTCATTATAATCTCTCTCTTTTCTTTTTATTTTTCTATTTTGATATTGTCAATATTCATTCCCTTAAATACGTGTATTGGAATATACCAAAAAAATACGAGTATTGTAGTGATTTTTCCAATTCCCCCAATCATTACACACAACCTAACTTGGGAACTCCGATAAGACGACATGTTCAAATCCCTTATATATGGCTATGGCCTATGGGTAAGAACAACTCTTCTATGGGATAGTCCTTGTTACGGGAATGAAAAATCTTTAGGGAAAATTGAAGGTACAACCACTAATTAGAAAATTGCACAAGAGTTTTAGTTTTAAAGTAACGATAGTGAGTAGTGTGTACAATTCAAATTTCAATTAATCAGATTTAAATAATGATAAAGCATGATGTGTACCTAATCTTAATCTTTCAATTTAATTGAAATTGTAATTTTTTTTATTCAGTGCAGTTTTCTTCCATATCATACTTTGAATGGCTAACTAAGGTCAAAAGTATATAAAAAAAAGTTGATATATAATCAAGAAAACTATGAAGTGTTTTCGAAATTATTTATTTAATATTTTAAGTTTTTAAAATATTTTTTTTATATAAAGTTGAAAATAAGAACTCTTTGACAAAAAAAATAAAATAAAAATCAAATACTCACTTCTTCTATATTTGAATTAATTGATTTGAATATATGTATGCACTAAAGCATGGAACCGTGCGATGCACGGATAAATTGTTGAGAGCACATATAAATTGTTGAGATTTTGGTTAACATGTTATAGGTACAAAATATTTACATTTTTAACATGTTTTCTCCCAACTACATTTTTTTTTATTGACAAAGCTCAAACCAAGATCTTACTTAAAATATCTAAGTCTAATTTCACTTAGACCAATATTATGTTGGTTCATGCACATTTTTTTTTAACTCTTGGACATGTGATTCAATAATTTTTAATTGGCTAAAATATACTTTTAGTCCTTTATCTTATTATGAAAATTCTTTTTGGTCTTTTATCTTTTAAAAGATTTATTTTGGTCCTTTAACTTTCAAATTTAAGTTAATGTTGTCTTTTCGAAACATTGATTGTTTTTAATTTTGAAGCATGATCTTGAACTCTTTTTTAGATTGATTCAAAACGTGAAATTTATCTTATTATATTCACTTACATCAAAACTATGAAACTCAACTAATGTTCGAACAAAAAAATGACATAAACACGGTGAAAATTGTGTAAAAAGTGAACTCTATAAGCAACCAGAAAATTGAAAAATGAATGATATTAGTTTCACGCGGTTTTTACCATTTTTTTTGTCCTTTTTAGTTAGAACATTAGTCGATCCTATAGTTTTCATATAGGTGAATCTAATGTGATAAGTTTTACGTCTTGAATCAGTCATAATTATAATCAAAATCGTGTCCTAAAATGAAAAGTATCATTGCTTCGAAATGACACCAATAATTGAATTTAAAAGTGGTTTAATGGCCACTATAGTTGTACTTACTTTCCAATTTGGTACCTATAGTTTAAAAGATGTCAATTTGGTCCCTATAATTGTTTTTTTTTTCCAATTTGGTCCTTGCTGTGAAATCATTGTTAACGTTGTTCGTTTGATAAATGACGTGGCTTTCCATTGTGGAGTTTTGTAGACATGACTTTCCATGGCGCTTGGGTTTTTAAGGGGGTGCATTTGTGACGTTAGGGAAAAGGTTATTTAGAGAATAAACCCTAAAAGGTGTGAATTTTCACTCGTAACCCATGAGCTTCATTGGTAGAGTTGTGGTTCTTGTCTTTAGTCTGTGACGATAGTTGTTTTAGGTGGTGGTTGATTGTGATTGTAGAAGGTTGGTGTCGATGAATAGTAAAATGAGTAATATGTTGTCAAGGGCAGAAGAGGGAAGTTCAATGAGCAGTAATAACGACTAATGACTATTTCTGATGGCTAAAATCTATTTCTGATGGTTGGCTCGGGCTCGACAAATAACCCAAAATCAAGCCTACTTTGGGGAAGACTAACATGGGAAAGAAAGATAAATGTGGGAGCAACTGGAAATAGTTTTTCAAGCCTATGCATGCATGGAGCCATGATTTCCTAAAAAAATAGGAGAACTAGGTAATGGAAAATAACAACTGTTTGTCTGCACTATTCAAAATGCAACTACTTTAGAGGACGTGGTATTCCAGCACATCTAGAAGCCAACAACGTGGGAAGTTAAGATCATGTAGCCCATGATCTTCCTAAAGGTAGTGGTTAGATGGACATCAGGAAGCTTGCAAACATTTTGATATTATAAATAAGAGCAAACACGATGTAATTAATGTCCCCGACCAAAACAATCAAATTTATCTTTTCGAGTCTTTTATCTTTTATTTATCACTTTATTTACAACTTTTTTTTTTTACCGTTTTAAGCCATTTATAACTCTCCTTTACCACAATTTCATAGAAGCAGTATAACATAGAAACTTCAATTCAACGATTGCTAGAAAGCTGTAAAAGAGAAATTACTAGTCGATAGTTAGCTGATACAACTTATTAGTCAGAATTTTTCACACCAACAAAGATAAAGAACCAAAACAAATCTTTCAAAAGATAAAAAATAAAAAATGAGTTTTCACAATAAGATAAAAGATGAAATGTATATTTTATCCTTTTTAATTAGACTAAGTCTAAGTCTATTCAAAATATTGGACTTAGAATCACAAATTGAAGAAAAAATAGGAAAAATTAGGAGTGATGTATGGATAGAAATAGCACTACGTACGTAGCGGTGGCGGGCGAGAATAGGAGGTAACGCACTTTCCCTGCCCGAGTGAACATTGAATAGCTTTTGGTTGTACTTGTAGCCCTAGGGTTGGGTTGGTACCAAATAATTTTGTTAGATTTTCTTGAGATTAGTAGAGTTGAAAGGAAACTTGCCAATTTGTTTGCGCCTGAATCAAAGTAATAATGAAAATTAAGACGAAACGGCTGAACCAAATTTGTGAATGTTAACGTGGAAAAGAAAAAGGCAAGACACGTTGTTTTTAGTTCCCAACGGCCAAACACACATACATACGTACGTTGTCGTATTTTACATTCTCTCTCACGGGTAAAGCAAAGCAATAATACCAAGAACCAATGCCGTGTGGGTTGGGGTCGTCGTCGTGACTCATGTGAGTCATGACATGGGGTATGTTCAAATGTTAATGTGCTATTTCACTTTCTTCTTTCCCATCCATACCCTAAACTAAACCCTCCTTTTATATATTATTTTATTCTATGCCTTTTGCCTAGGTAAGTATCATATTATTATTATGATATGGATACGTTATGATATATTTATTAATATGATGACTATGGCTATGGCCTCCTTTTCTTTTCTTCTCTAGCCTGATCTCGATTAAATTGAGACATTTATTATTGTTAATATGATAAGATTTGAAATGATATGAAATCCACTTCTTGAATCCAATCCATTTACCCACTCTATTCTATAGATTATTGCTTGAGCTGTGCAAAATTGATTTTTGTACAGAACGTTTACTTGAAGCTGCATCAATTGAGGGATTCTTCATCTTTGGATTCGCTTTTTGGTGCCTCGGAGTCAGAGCTGCAAGGAAAGTGGAGATGCTGGGATGAAAGCTGAATTTTGTGGTATGAACGCTTTTCTCACTCTTTTGGAATCCAATTGATTTGGTTTCTTTGTTATTGGGGTGGGTGGGTGGGTTGAAGCCTGAGATCAGGGGGAGAGGAAAGATAAAATTGAATCTTTGTTATTTTTTAACAAAAAAGATATCCAAAAAGATGGGGGGCTTGGAGAGAATAGGTTCTATAAAGAGACAAGGTGACATCAAAAGATCAAAACCCAGATGTAGAAATAGCAAGTAAGAATTGATTCGAACCTTCTCTAACATGGCATAAAAAAGTATCCAATGATTCACCCTTTATCCTGCAACAATACCAGTGGATATATATATGCACTGTGTTTCTGATATTTGTTTGATGCCAGCTTTAACAGACTGTTGATTGCTTGTCACAGTTAGTAATGCATGATTCATACCTATAATAATGAATTTACTGTTGTGAGTTTATTGTTAGTTTCCTATGTGTGTTTACTTATTGAGAGCATATTGTGCTGCTGTTATTTTGCAGGGAAATGGCAACTTTAGTTGAACCCCCCAACAGAATTAAGCCAAAGGGGAAGCATTACTATACAATATGGCAAACATTGTTTGAGATTGATACGAAGTACGTTCCAATCAAGCCTATTGGCCGAGGAGCATATGGCGTGGTGTGCTCTTCCATCAACAGGGAGACCAATGAGAAAGTTGCAATTAAGAAGATTGGTAATATATTTGAGAATACTATTGACGCATTGAGAACTTTAAGGGAGCTGAAGCTGCTTAGACATATTCGGCATGAGAATGTCATTGCTTTGAAAGATGTTATGATGCCAATCCATAGAACAAGTTTTAAGGATGTCTACTTGGTCTACGAACTCATGGATACCGATCTTCATCAAATTATTAAGTCTGCTCAACCACTTTCCAATGATCATAGCAAATACTTCTTGTTTCAGGTACTAACCAGTTTGTTTTTTATGGCATTTTCCTTTCCTTTAGCTCTTCTTTCTAATTTCTAAACCTTTGTGGCTGTGAATTTTTTTTGAATTTGCAGAAATGCATAAAATATTCATTTGAAGGAGATTTGGTTGGGGTTTGAAGTATAATTGCAATGCACTCTTGCAGTGTTTAATTGACATTGCCATGCTTCGAAGTGAATTCCCCAGTTTCAATTATTAACATATAACTTAAAGTGAATTAACTATTGAATATTCTCTTTCATGCATTCTTATACAATATCATCAGGCTGTTTTTGAGGAGTTGGGACAATTTGAGTTGTGGCTTTACATTCTCTAGTTTGAATGTATGTTGCCTGAGTCAAAGAATTTAGTGTTTCAGTTCCATGATTTTTCAGGTGAAGTAACATATACTATCATTCTATAAATTAGTGAAGTCTAGGGAAGGGGTATCTGTAATTCTCTTCTTCAGGCTAGATATTGGCATGGACTAGACAAAGAAAATCATTGGCCCAAATTGGGAAATTGATATGACCTTAGCATTGTTTGATTAAATGATGAAGCTTCTTATGAAAAAAACCTATTATGGACTATTCTTGTCACTCATCTTTTCTAAATTTTTTACGAGTTCTGCAGTAGAATGTTTAACAGCATTGACAATAATAATCTTCAAGTAGAAAACAGTTAACAGATTCTTTATGAATTTCTAATCTTTGCACATTTTAACTATTCTTGTGATTGATACTAACCATGAACTCTTACTTTAGCTCCTTCGAGGTCTTAAATACCTTCATTCAGCAAATATTCTTCACCGGGACTTGAAGCCTGGGAATCTGCTCATCAATGCCAATTGCGATTTGAAGATATGTGACTTTGGGCTTGCACGAACCAATGGAGTTGATGGCCAGTTTATGACAGAGTATGTTGTCACTCGCTGGTATCGTGCGCCGGAGCTCTTGTTATGCTGTGACAATTATGGAACCTCTATTGATGTCTGGTCAGTAGGGTGCATTTTTGCTGAGATTCTTGGTAGAAAGCCAATCTTCCCTGGGACTGAGTGTCTCAACCAGCTGAAGCTAATTATAAGCATTCTTGGAAGCCAGCATGAATCTCATCTTGAGTTTATTGATAATGCAAAAGCCAGGAGGTTTATCAAATCACTGCCCTATACTAGGGGCAGACACTTCTCTCAGCTATACCCACAAGCAGATCCATTGGCCATAGATTTGTTGCAAAAAATGCTTGTATTTGATCCAACCAAGAGAATTACTGTCTTAGAAGCTCTCCAACACCCATATATGGCTGGCCTATATGATCCAAGGTGCAACCCTCCTGCTCAGGTTCCCATCAGTCTTGACATAGATGAACATTGGGGAGAAGAGATGATTAGGGAAATGATGTGGAATGAGATGCTACATTATCATCCTGAAGCTGCTTCTGCCAATGCATAGATGATTAATTCTTCCAAGGCTGTTGCTTGTCTCTCGGAGTAGTTCTGTTTTTCCCTAGACAAACTGTAATCTTAAAGTAAGGATTTAAGTGCCGAATTTTGTACTTTGCACGAGATTGTTTTAGTACCTTTATAATTTGGCGTCTCCACAAGGATAATGGCATCTTGTAACTTGTACATAGCCATGCATACTGTTTTGGTGTTTCGGCTAAAACCCATTTGAACTAGTGTTGTTCATCAGTTGTTTCCTAAAATTTAACAGAAAAGGAGTAAGATAATTTGTGCTTTCAAATATATCCATGGTTATGAGATGATGCTTTCCTTAAATAACACGGCTACCTGGTTTTCAATCGCGGGATCATTCAATTGAACCAAAATGTGTTTACATCACGTTCAGAAAAATAGTTTAAGAAACTTCAATAGATTCTTAGAATGTGTTTAAATAAACAATATAATTAAGTACTTATTCAACAAGTTCTTTTCATTCGAGAGCTTATTCACAAGCTTAACTACGAAATTTAGTGAAATATGTTGAAAATAATTTATAGAAAGGTCATAAATCACTTTCATAACCCTAAATATAGTCTTTCAAATGCCTTGTTAGTTGATTAACAGTTCTCACATTGTAATCTCTTCATTCTAAGGGACTTGTATCAGTGGCATTTGCATTGTGGCACTTACCACAGGTTTGAAAATCTTGTGCTTGTGCTTTTCCGGTACAGTATCAATATCGGGAAAATGTATCATATCGTGTCATAGAAAGTTCATCATTCCGGATATCATAGGCACGTTTTGAAAGGCAAAGTTATAAAACAAGAAGAACTATATGTTTTGATGAATTTTATGTGACCTATGAGGAGTGTAATAATATTTTGAAGTAGAAGCAGTAAGGAGATTATAAAACATGTAAAGACCTCAGATGTGCATTTTACCTTTTCTTGCAAGTTGCAATCATATTAACCATTAATTTGGTTGCTGAGTTGACAACCATTGGACAGGGTCTTCAATTGAGCTTGGTTTCTGGGAATATTTGTGAAAATCTTATGATACGTAGGTGAATCTCAAATCTCATTTTGAAGCAACCTTGTGCACTGATTTCGTGGCTAAGGAAAGTTCTGGTAGACTGCAGAGGAAGTGAACTGAGTAGGCTGGAGTATTCCACTTCAGGAATCCGTATCCATCTTGCTGCTAATGCAGTCAGTGTTGTCAAGTTCAGTAGCTTTTGGCCTTTTGTTTCCTTCCTTTTATGCCAAATCATAAATTTATATTCAGCATCAGCAAAAATTTACATGGCAATGACATTAACAGTCTTTTTTTTTTTTTTTTCTCTCCTAGAAATGCTAATATGGGTGTAGAGATCTTAATAAAAGCCCATAGCACTAAAAAGAAAAATGATCCATGAACTCCTTGTACTGGCATACACCTGAGAGAGAATGAGGGAGAAGAGGTAAACATAGATGTAATAGTAAATTCTTTATTAAATAAGTCTATAAATAATTATACATCCTCACATTTTATCATATTAATTTTTATTAGTTACTTTTTTTTTTAATATTATTACCTAAATAAGATATAAGAGCTAGCCGGTGACCAACATTGGTTGGCAGAAGTGGTAGCGGCTTGTGTGCCTTAACCAAGTGGTCCAGGGTTCGAATCCCGGTAATGCCACTTTGGATATGAAATAAACCATGTTCGGAGAGGAATATCCATCTTGGTGTGCGCTCATTGCTTCCGAAAGTGTGTTTGACAACACAAATAAGTTAGTTTTTATCTCCTAAAAAAAGTTAGTTTTTAAGTTATTTGACTAAAATAAAATTGTTTAATAAAAATTTATTATATTGTAATTTCTTTATAATATAAAATTATCAAAATTATAATATAAATTCATCTATATTATCTCATTTTATTTATATACACACACGGTTATCAAATTTTAACTTATACTTAAGTAATTAAATGTCTAGTTTCTCATAAAAATTAAATATCTAGTTATATTACTTTATAATTCTTAACTAGTCTAACAATTAGTTTTAACATTTTTATAATAGCTTTTCTATAGATCTTTTGATGAAAAATTATTTTGTTTCCATATTGAAACTGAATCAAACACAGGATAAGTTAATTGCATAGTTTTAAAAATCGAACCGGTGATCGACCCAGTCAAGGCATTAGGTCATTGGGTCAATGGTCGAACCAGTGGATCACTAATTGAACCGCATGACCCGGTATTACAATGTTATTAATAGTTATATATAATTTATATAGTATAGATATTATAAATATTACATTTGTTATTAAAATATCAATTATTAGCTTCTAGTGTAGTGGTAAAACATGTTTGTTCCTAGTGCAGGTAGTACGTTCGAGTCTTGTTGAGACACTTTCCGTAAGTATTTTTACGATTAAATATGTATAAGTAGTATAAATATTACATTTGTTAGCAATATTTCAATTATAGCCACTAGCTTAGTGGTAAAGCGCGCTTTTACGTGGTGCTTTACTGAAATAAGTATAACAAATCACAGTGACCCGAATCCCGCGGTTCAGCTGTTAAATCGGAAACCCGACCGGGTTGCACCGGGTTGGACCGAGTCACAACGGGCTGATGACATGCCCGATCTGATAGCTGGACCTAATCGGTTGATCCCCCAGTTCCCAGTTGAACTGGTCTGACCGGCCGGTTCAGTCTGATTTTTAAAACTATAGTTAATTCTACATAGAAAACAGGCAAAGTATACTTTTTGTTTTGGGTAAGATGATGCATTGTAATTTAGTTTTTTTATAGAGACCACAAATATTTTTTTATGGGAAACAATTATACTCATACATGTAGAATCATTATGATGAACACAACTTTTTCTTCAAATATTTAATATAATTGTATACTTAAAAATTGAGTTTAAAATTACTAATTAAATTGAAAGAACCTCACACTAGTTGATCTATATGTTATGAAATTGTGATTTAGTACTTAAAAGGTAAGGTGGACTTAAATATTATTTCATTCAATCATGATTCATCTATAAACTTAACTAGTTAAACCAATCCAAATAAGTCTTGAAAATAAATAATATATTAAATTAATCTCTGAAATTATGAGTATCAATTTAGTTAGTCCTTAAAATTTTAAAAATATTATTTTAGTTTTTAAAATTATCAAACTGACTTAGTTTTCAAACTATAAATATAAAAAATAAAATAATTAACATGTGATAATTTTAAAAACTTAAATAACATTTTTATAAAATTAAAATAAAATGAATCCGTATTTATAATTATAAAGATTAATTTAATACTATTTTATTTTCTCGGAAGAGTGAGAAATTGTCGAAGAATATGCCAGAAAATCTCCGTATTATATGATTCGCCTCGGTGAGTGTGATGATGTGATGTTGTTTACCATGTGATCAAAAATTGAAAATGTTGTAGTACTAGCTGCGTGCGTAGTGGAGCTGAAAGCAATACGAGAAAGGGGAATCAACAGCGCCAGCAAGACACAGACACAGACACAGACACAGAGAGTGCTCATAACGTAAAGTAACATAATGAGCATTCATAGGATGCTGTTTGTACGTCATTGGAGTAATTTGGTTTTCCTAAAGTCACCAAATTTTACAAAATAGCGTGCATTTATAATTATTTAATAAAAATTAATAGTTGAGAATTATAATAAATTAAATATATATAATAAAATTAAATTTAATAGTATAAAAGCCTGATTGGCTTATTTCTAAAAAAGTCTAACTTGACCTGAACTTGATGTAAATTAGATCATAAATTCTGTAGAACGGCATAACTTATTTTCACTTCTAAGGACAAGTTGAAAGAAAATTAATTAGATTTCTTTTACTAAAATTTGCAAAATTTGATAACTTAATTGCTTCAAACCATGTTGTGCTTTGGAGGGCCTCAAGGTGTTCTTGGCCAATTGCCATCACCCACCTCCTTAACTCTCCTTTTGAGCTTCTTTATCATGTAATATAAATCACGTTTCATTATTATATATATAGGTAAATTAATCAGTAGAGAACTTTACTTCGAACTCTTGAAAAATTGTTTTCCGCTATTGAATGCATCATGATGCTCAACTTCTGTGCTACCACACCCTCTTATGGTATCAAACATTGTTGTTGAACCTTACAATGCGACGGTCTTGGTTTACCATGCCAAATTGACAATGAATGCATGGTTTTAGTGAGGCTCTGATCTATGATATCTACTTCTATACACTTAAGCTTCTGTTCCCGGCTGCGGTTTTCTATTTAACATTTTGTGGCTAATATTTTCATTTTAATCTCATATTTCTTTTTTGTTTACTGAAAGTGGGTTGGTGTATTTTATTTTTTGGTCACACTTGGAGATATGAACCATCTAATTTCGGCTACCATGAGTAAAGTAACTTGTCTTCCATTTGGCTACTCTACAGTTCAGGAAATTTTCTGAAGGGTGAGTGGGTGAGTGACTTAATTTGGTTACACTTACACATCTATAACAAAGTTTTTTGCGTTTACATGTGATTCAGCAAATTGACATAATTTCCTGTGTTTGTATCGTGTGTCCAAACACACACTAAGCAATTCGCTGCTATGTTTAATTGAATTATTTTTTTCATCAAATAGTATCATTGAGTGTGTGTGTGTGTACGCATACTTACACACATATATTCATCTTTTGCTTTTGACGATTCGGACTGGGTCCCGTTTCTGTATTAGGCCGGGTAGCTATGTTTATGCTTGGCTAATTATTTCTCCTTGTCAATCAGGTTAATTTGTAACTACATTAAAAAACAAAAGGCTGACAAAGATAACGACAAAAACGGCCATCAAAATTGTCAAAAGATTTTAAGAGCTTAAATGTTTAGGGATTTCAGAACAAGTTTTTATCTTTTGACTGGTTACACAAGAAGTTACGTATACCTTACTTTTAAGTTAACATAATTGAACTTTTTCAAGAGTTTTCTTGAAATACAACTCGAGTTTCTTTAATCGTCCATGTAAGTAACCATATACAGTTTTTAATTATTGAGCTAAAAATCTGATTTTGTTTTGGAAGGGGGTTGAGATTATTTTAACAATTCAGAAATTTCCCTCTTACCGGTATCTAAAGATAGTATTAATGATGTAATAGTTGCACAATAAAATTTGTCATATGTAAGACTAGTCCTTATCTAACTAAATTGGACTATATAATAAGCTTATAGATAATTGACGCAAAGGAGATTATTGGTCAAAGGAAAAGATGAACTGAAGCAGCCATCTTATTTTTCCTAGGATAAAATTATAAGATAATCGACACAATGAAGATAATTTAGTAGTCAAAGTAAAAATGAACAGAAGCAGCCATTTGGTTTTTCCTAGGATAAAATCATAACTTATTGTCCCACGTGGAAAGCATTTGTACATTTTCCTGAAGCAGAAGGAGTCATAAGTCTTTTAACAATTAAAATAGGATTTGGCTGGCGCTGGTGATGTCATTGACTTAATTGATAAGGTTTATACGTATAGACTATAGTGTTGTAACATGCATGAATGTATACATCATGTTAAATTGAAGCTTCCGAGAAACAACATATTATAATTATAAAGATGAAAAAAATAGTGAGATCCAACTCAAGCTGGTTTGAAAAAGGTTGTTCTGCAGACAAGGCTTCTTGTACCTATTTGTAGAATATTGTGTTAATATTAAAACTCTGGATTCACATTGATTTAGATTCTTTCTAGCTGACAAATGGGGCTCACATTGAATCTTACATGATCTTTCTTTCTCTAAGCAACATCAAGTAACAGCTGGAAAATAAACCAAGGGAACATATACACTATTCTGATTTCTCATTTTCTTATTCTCTTGTCTTCCTTGTAAAGGCTACTGTGAACCCTCTTGAAAAAAAATAAAATTGGAAGAAATAGTTGGGCAAGTTGGAGTGGCATGGCCACCCCACTGGATTTTGGTCGGGAACCTTTTTCTTTCTTTTCCAACAGCCCATAACTGGAACCATGTGCTTATTGTACATTGTAAATGAAATGAATATTTTGGTGGTCAAAAGCTGGCTGGCTGTATTGAAAAAGCATCGATCACCTTCGGTAAATTAAATACATCATGTGACAATAATTGATTTAAAATTATTTCTGCAGTATACTATATATACTCAGATGAAACGCAAACAAAATTATTTAACCCGTTTTTGGCCTGCTTAATTAAATTAGTCCATGTGTAAAAAATTTCCTTAATGATATATAATATTTTAGTAATTAAATGTGAATGCTGTGATTTCAACTTTCAAGACGTCTTTTTTTTGGTAGATATAAATATAATACTAGTAACAGATACTAATTTTAAACCTAAACCAACTGCAAATTATATACTCTGTCTATATATAATATATACAATACTACATCATCAATGGCTCTAAACAAGGTGCAAGTTTGATGTACATTACTTTTGAATTAATTATTTGATTTGTTTATATGTTCATAATTATTCTGTTTTATATAACTTCTAAATTCTGTTTCGTTGGTATGATTTGTCAGGACTCAGGGATAAACAAATTCATTTTAAATAATTTTATTTAACTTTTGTATTGGATTTAGATAAAGACAACGGGTCAATTGTATGTAAAAATAAATTATGCAAATGAGTGGATTAGTTTCTGTCGTTAATATTTTTTTACTAGGTTATATACGTATGTTTATGTGTATGTATCATAAAGTCCAGAGCTCAGGTTTTCTAATCCTATTAAATACCCCTTAATACTCTATGCATGGAAAAATATTTTTAAAGCACTTGATATTTCATTAAAATAACAGGGTAGTTAGAACATATTATTTGTTGAAGTAACTTATATTTTAAATCTACAATAAAATTTAAACAAACTTCAAATGTTTAATAGTACATGGAAAAAATTAATCACACGTTGAAATTGATGTATAATAATTTGAGTTTACATTAAGAGGAGGTCAATAGCTTTTAATTACAGCTCACTCAAACACCCTAGATGATTGGCAATACAAAGAGTATAGCATCAAACGCCAAGGAGCACCATGAAAAAAAAAATGACCAAAAAATCATTATTATAAAAAACCAAAAGGAACTGCAGCTACCTAAGATTCCACGAGCATCAACCACTAATAAATAAATATTTCAAATAGGTGGTCCAACATCTACAAAGTAGATCACCGTCATACTGCGTTACCACTTGGTATATATATATATATATATATATATATATATATATATATATAAAAGTAGTAAATGGCAACATATAAATAAATAAATATAAAAATAAAATAAAAACTGCGCGTGCTCATGAACAGGAGTAGTGACCATCGTCGTACTGTGTGACCCTTTCCAAGTCCTTTCCCCCTTCCCCACTTTTATTTCTATTGACTTTTTTATTCAGCAGTACACACCAAAAAGCAAAAGTCCAAAGACCAAAAGCCCCACTAACCCAAAATTTTTGATTTATTTTATTGTATTCCATTATTACAATGGGCAAATTTTTCTCTATAAATTCCGCCCCTGAATCCCTTCAAAACCTCTTCCCCTTCTCATCTTATCTTCCTCCTAAAAATTGGTCAAAATCTATCCAATCTCTTATTATTGTTGCATATTCCTTCTTATCATCATCATCTTCTTCTCTGTTGCCTCTAGAATTGAAAAGTTCATTCATCCTTGCCCATAGTCTTTGACACCCTTTTTCAAACCTCTAGATTTTTCTTCTCTCTATATTTATCCCCTGCACACAATCTTCTATCCCACATAAACCTCAACCATATCATCAGTCACCCCAAAACCTTGTTCCTCTCAAAGTTTGATCCTTTTCTCTTGCACAAAGCGATTTGGATTGTTGTTAATTAATTTGTTCATTACTTCATGCAGTTATGAATGATTGAGAGACAACACAAATGTCTTCTCCAGTGATCTCTGAGATCCTCCTCTCTGGCTTTACCATAAACTCTTCCCTAAGACGCAGGACACACTTGGTGCAATCTTTCTCAGTTGTTTTCCTCCACTGGTTCTACGTTTTCTCATGAACTAAATTAACCTCGTACATCGTATAAAAAAAACATCGTACCCGTGTTCTTTTTTTTTTTTCAATACATCACATTCAATCATTAAATCTAGCTAGCAAATTAGAGTTATTAAATTATTATTTGCACAAATAGTACTAGCATACATGGCTTCTCCTGGTGGAACCTATTCATCTGGTTCCAGTTCTCTTCAAAACTCTGGTTCTGAGGGAGACAGAGACATGATGGAACAGAGGAAGAGGAAGAGAATGTTGTCCAATAGGGAATCGGCACGCAGATCGAGGATGAGGAAACAGCAGCACCTGGAAGGTCTCAGTGCCCAAATGGATCAGCTGAAAAAGGAGAACACCCAAATCAACACAAACATAGGCATCACCACGCAGTTGTTGCACAACGTGGAAGCTGAGAACGCGATTCTGAGGGCCCAAATGGCAGAACTGAGCAACAGATTGAACTCTCTGAACGAAATCATCGGTTTCATTAACTCCACGAATCAATACTTGCTGTTTGATGAGGCACAGGAGACTCAGTTGTTCAATGATTGTGGCTTCATGGATGCTTGGAACGGAATACCACTCAATCAACCAATCATGGCTTCCGCTGACAATGACATGTTGATGTATTAATTGATTGGTGAATTTGTGAATCGTGGTGCTAATCCATTGTAACACAACACCCCTCTGTGTTTGTTGTCTCTAGTGTTAAATTTGTTTTTCTTTTTCTTGTAATGTCTATTGGTGTTTTCGGTTTATGTTATGTTAAGGGTTGTGCGTATTTTAGTACCGAGGGGGATTCTTTTTTCTTCTCGAAAATGTAAAAATCGAGCTTTTATTTTCCATGTAGTATATGTGATTTTCGTTCATTTCAACTCATATTAATTAAATGTCCAGCTTATTTTTCAACTTTTAACATAGAGTACTATGTTTTACGGAGTAAAAGGGATGTGAACTTGGAAATATAATATTCCATATTTGTTATGAATTAAAAAAAAAATCTAAACATTATTCATTCTTAGAAAAAGTCATATTTCTCATGGGAACCTGAAAAATTATTTTTCAACTAAATTATAACTTTTGCTTTTATTTTTTATTTTAATTATTTCAATTTTTAAAAATATTTTTAGAAATATTAAAATTTATCCAAACATTTTTAAATATATCCAACAATAACATTTTTAGTTATTATATTTTTGAAAATATGACTCTTGAGATTAAAATATAATATTTTGACAAAAACACTCCCTTATTGTTATTATTATTATTATTATATCTAATAAGATAGAGCTGCATTTGATTCGTCGCTGTTTCGAAATAAGCAAAATATAAACAAGAATCACGCTTCATGTGACTAATCACGTTTCCATGTGACAGTACGTTCATGTCTTTAAATTTGAGATAATAAAAACAATTAAAAAAAATGTTTTTTTAAGTAATTAAAAAAATATTGTTAACCACGTATATAAATTAGTAAGAAAATTATAATAATGACAACTAGAACGGGTTCACATTCGCTTGGATGTTAAAAAGCGTGTATATTATTGTCAATTTGTCACAATGAACAGACAGATGACGTATGTCATATAAACAAAAGTTTAAAACCAATCATAACCAGTTAATGTGCAACTTCTTTTGATTAATTGTAAAGGGAAAAACTAATAAAATCGGTGGATACTTAGATCTCTTGATTTAGGAAAAGAGACAATTGTTTCATTTCACATGATATAATGATACATTTGTACCGTTTCCTAAAATCCAAGTGTTAATTTGTGCATGTGAATATAATATTTGCATTATTGCTGATGCATGCTTTCAATGCTGAAGAGAATAATTGGGGAAAGATAATATAATATTCAAAGTGAGAGAGAGTTAAATAGTTAGTAGTTCACCATCCTCTAAAGAAATGAAAATGTGAAAGCAATGAACTGGAATCTATTTTTTTTTAAGATAACAATGAACTGGAATCTATTGGATATTCCTTTCTGAGAACAGAAATATATCATGTATCAGTACAAAGCATAATCATGGCTCCTGAATCCAGAGAATTCGAAATCCCCAAACTATACCTTGATTGTTTGTGTGTGAATTTTTTAAAATTACTTTTAATTACTTATATTTTTTAAAAAATTTAAATAAATAATAAGTTGAAAAAAATCCAAAATATAAGCAACAGCTTTAGAGTTTTTCTTAAACTTTATAAAAAGTTATAAAAAGAAAATAAAGAGATTTTTTTTTCAAAACTTTACGTGATTACTGGTTAGTTTGAGTCATGATTTGTTTTGTGGGTAAAAGTCATAATTTATTTTAATCAAACTTAAGAGAAGTTCCATAAAAAAAAAATGAGAATTCTACAATAAAGTCTAACCATTTGGGCAAATCGTCCATTATTATACCATTTTCTAAAATATAAAAGTTTAGTTGTGCAGTAGATTAAAATATTTGCATTATTGGTTGTGCATTCCTTCATTGTTTGAATTTTCATTGTTGGACAGATCAAGTGGGAGTTGATCAGTTAGCTCATCATCCTTTATAGAAATGAAAATGAGAAGACGGTGTAAGCAGTTTGGACAAATTATAAAGCAGATGAACTGACATTTATATAATTTTAATTTTCTAGAACTGAAATATATATATATATATATATATATATATATATATATATATATATATATATATATATATATATATAATGTGTCGTAATAAGACCTAATCATGTGATTCATGCCTTCACTAGCCCAGCATGGACCCAGAAAATCCGATTTTCTATTGATTCAAACGCTCTACCTACGAGATAGGGATAGAGAAAGAGGAAAAAATCGAGAATTTCACATAGTACTTTTGGTCGAAAAATCAGATGCGGCTACAACAGGAGCTGAATATGCAACAACAATCCAAGGACACATACCCAGACGAAAACTAAGTTCACCTTGCAAGGCTAAATACTCCTGGGTGACCGATAGTGAAGTAGTACCGTGAGGAAAGGGTGAAAAGAACCCCCATCGGGGAGTGAAATAGAACATGAAATCCCTTGATTGTATATTTGTATTATTCTCACATTCGTTTGAATTTTTTAATTAAGAAATAATTTTTAAAATAATTAGTTTATTAAAGAAAGGGCTAAAAAACAGTTGATTTTTTTTTATCAAAAATTAAAAAAGTAGTTTATGAAAAAATCATGCCATTAAAACGATTTTTTTTCTTCAAAACTTATATGATCAGTTTGAGTCATGATTTTGTTTCGTAGCAAAAGAAAAGTCATATTTTTTAATCTTAATAAGTTTCATAAAAATAAAAATAAAAAAACTTAAAATTTCTACAACAAAGTATAACCATTTGTATCATACATCCTTCCCAGACAAGCTATCAAGTTTCAATGACACAAGCTTTTTCAAAACAAACGGCAAGATGTTGACAAGTGTTTAAAGATTAAAATAAATAAATGTGTGATATGATTGATTCAATTTATTTAAAAATAATAATCACTTATTTTTATCAACTTCTAAGAGAGTTTTAAAAAATAAATGAACATTTTTTTTTGACATTAGTGTTAATCAAACATGGGCTAATTATAGAATGACCGAGTTAGTTATAAGCTTTAAAGGAAAAATTGTCTAGAAAACCATTCAAATTTTAGCACTTTTTTTTTGTTTAAATAACTGTGAAGTACAAATTAGTCACTGGTCTTCGAAAAAGAAAAAAACAATTCACTTTATCCACCCTTAATAAAATTATCCCAAGATGATAAGCCAATTGCCAATGTTATAGTTCCTTTTGGGGGAAGGGAAGAGGTATCTTTCCTTTTGGAAGAGGAGAAGGGGTATCTGCATAAGATAGATAAAATTGAATTTGATTCTTTTGAAGTGTACAAGTTAAATTAAAATAAAACGAGGTTGTAACTCAATTGTCACCTACCACGTTGTTTAAGATTAGCATATTTGCATAGAAACATCTAAAGTTTAATCCTCTACTATTTCTAAAGTTAGACGTTTCTTGTTAGATACGGTTATGATGTGATTAAATAAAAATTTAACCAGGGTAACATATTATTACCGTAGTAAAATCTAACATAGTAAATTAATGATATCGTATCTGCATTTTCTCTTCTTATCTTCCACAACTACATCCAGTTCTGATACAAACTACAAAGGGGTTTTCCAAATCATCAAGCAATTAAGAAGGGGGAAAAAAAGCTATTACCAGATTCCAGAAGATAAATTAACGATAAAGAAGGTGCAAGAAGAGAGCTTGGAGTGGATCTGAAGGTGGAATCGGTGGTTGCTGGGGTACGTGAGCATGAGGTTGCAATCGAGGTATCGACCAACTATAATGGTGGTGAAGGGTAACAGATGCTTTTTAAAACTAAAAATCAAAATCACATTTTTTTTATAAAAAAATTGATGCAAAAATGTTTTGAAATTAAATTAAAAAATACATAAATTAAAATATTATATTTCCTTTGAAATATATGAAAGACGGGGAAAGAAAGAAAATTTCATGTGGAGCTCATACAAGAAATTTTCTCTCCAAATGAAGAAAATATGACCGTAGACGAGAAAATTATGCAAATAACAAACATACCCTAATCTTAATTATGTTTGTAAAGATATAAATGTCATTAACATGGCTATATTTTTTTTATTCTCAATTTTTTTTATAATCTTTTATTCTCAATTTTTATTTCCTTCTTATCTCCATCTAAATAATAAAAAGAAAAAAATGATCTTTTTTTTCTTCTCTATTCTTTGTTTTCTTTCCTTATTTTAAGAATGATTAGTGTAACACTATGAACAGCACTTTCTTTTAAAAAAATAATAATTAACTCATAAAGAAAATATATATCCATTTTCACAAGGGCTAAAAGCAGACCAGGTAAAATTAAAAACCAAAAAATATAAGGGCTGCTTTTAGCTTGTTTCTTTATTATCTTTTTGCTCCTTGCTTTCTACTGCTAAGCTAAGCATTGCTTTATTTGTCAGGCGGCTTCTACGGTGAGCAAGTTGATTAAATGATTCATGGATGCACCGCCAATATCAGTCCTTAGATTTATTGTTAAAATATTTCAATGGTTGAGATTAAAATTAAATATTATTTTAACAATTAAAATAAAAAAGCAAAATGACAACTTTATCCCTATCTTCTTCCCCCCACCCCATCCCACCCACCATCTAGGAAATCTTCCATCAGAAACGAACATTACACAAGTTTTTCTCCGGCGACGGCAAGCCTGTCCTCGCCGCGCAGCCTCTCAAGGTGGTCCGTGCCACCATCAACACCAGCGACGCACGCGTTTTTGCACCGGTGGCGCACGCGTTCTCACCGCACCAGCAATGCACCGTTCCCGCCGCGCCGGCGAACTCAAACAAGAACGATCCACCACAGAAGGAGAAGGTGAAACTGGCCTCGACGCCACCAACCACTACCGTTCAAGTTATAAATCCAGAATCGGCGCACAATTTCTCACCAATTTCAGATTTGGAAAAAAAAAAAGACTCAAATCCATGAAGGATTTCGTCGTCGTCATGCTCGAAAACCACAATGGTGTGACGCGCGCTAAACTTGAGATGCGCTGCAAACAACAGAGTGCCTATAGGAGAGGAGATCCGTGAACCCAACCACAAAAACAAGTGCATGAAACAAGCTGTAGATCTGAATCGGTGGTTAGGCGGTGGTTGTTTCCGTTAACGGCAGTAGAGTGAAGGTTGAGGTTGCTCGGGACGATGGAGGAGTTTGAAAGGATGAGGAAGGTTGACCACTGGTAAGGGGGGCGGTGGGGAATGGAGGAGGAATAAGCTCTGGTGAAGGTGAAGTTATTAAGGGTAAAATTGACTTTTAACTAATAAAAAAATAAAAAAAAAATGGATGGTTCACCTATGAACCACTGCTTTGATTGTTCACAGTAGAAGCCGCCTTATTTGTCATTGCCGATATAATCAATGTAGTACGGTTTCTCTCATTCCCCATTTACATCCCTTGTTTCTCATCCCTATGTAACAACACTCAATGTTACTACACAACTAGATTGATCATGTATCTATAGAAACATTTGCTTTGCCGAGGACAAAAATTTGTCTGCTAGCTGCCTTACCTATCCATTTTTAACACTCTTCAATGATAAATTTAACAACCCTGTAAAATGAACAAGTGTGCAATTGATCTAAAATTTCAACATCCTTCTCTAATAGTTGATCTCTATTCTCTAGGCAGGTACCAAACAATTCTTTACACGCCTCTAATTTATCAAAGATGGAAAAAGGTCACTCTCACTTCAAAATTATTCTTCCAACACCAATATGTCAACTTTTCACCCGCTTATGGCCCTATCCTTGGTCACCAAAAATTACTACAAGAGCAGGCCCCATTAAGGAAGTGGTGGAATCTCATGTTATCCCTCACAACAATTTTTCTTCCTGTAACTTTTGATGCTCCACACATTACAATATGACAATCCTCACATATCCTAAGGTTCTTCATAATCTTTATAGTGGAACCAGCATCAGTACTCAGCAATCCAAATGCCAAAGCTAGTTTTTCACTATGAGCCATTAGTAAAAGCCTCTTTTCTTCATCATTAATATCATATGGCACCGAACTTAGGTTTGGATGGTATCCAATACCTTTCAGCCGTTCCAAAAGATCATTTAATTCCTTCTTTATCTCATTAATTTCTGGATGTTTCACATCACCAGCAATGAACTCGTGAATCATACCATTTTTTGCTTCAACCCAACTACACCCTGGATTTTTTCTCAAATTTTTCTCTCTCATCAATTTCCTGACCCTTGACACATCACCCCATCTTCCAGCTGACGCATAAGTGTTAGAAAGCAACAAATAATTCCCTATGTTATCAGGTTCAAGCTCAAATAAACATTTAGAAGCAATTTCAGCAACATCAGGATTCCCATGGATGTGTGATGCTCCAAGAAGCGCTCCCCACACAGCTCCATCAGGCTCCATAGGCATTGTCTCAACAAGCTGAAGTGCCTTTTCCAAGTATCCAGCCCGGCCAAGAAGATCCGCCATGCAAGCATAAAGTTCTGCAGTTGGAGCAACACCATAGCACTTTTCCATGGTAGCAAAGAGCTGCTGCCCTTGGCCCACCAAGCCTGCATGACTGCACGCAGTAAGCACCCCTACAAAAGTAACATGGTTTGGTTTTACCTCAGTCTCCAACATGTCATAAAACAACTTAATCGCCGCAAGAGCTCGGCCATGTATAGCAAACCCCACAATCATGGAACTGTAAGAAAACACATTTCTTTCCCTCATTGCTTTAAAGACATTATATGCCTCCTCCACATTGCCACATTTTGAGTACATGTCTATCAAAGCAGACCCCACAAGGACATTATTTCCTGCCCCAAATCCAAAACTCTCAGCAATGTCCCTTATCCAGTTAGCATACTTAGACGCCCCCAATTGAGCACAAGCAGATATAACACCAACCAAGGTAACCTCATCAATCTCCACACCCTCATCTTGCAACTGCCGGAAAACCTCCAACGCATCCTTCGGCATGGCATTCTGCGCATACCCGGTAACCATGGCAGTCCAAGCCACCATATCCTTCACCGGCAACCCGTCAAACAAGTCCTGTGCGGCCCTCATATCACCCCTCCTCGCGTAAGCAACAATCAGCCCGGTCCAAGAAACGACATCCCGTTCAGGCATTTCATCGAACACCTTGCGCGCGCAATGCAAAAACCCGCATTTCACGTACATATCGATCATGGCATTGTTGACGTACAAATCAGACACAAACCCACCAAGCAAGAGTGTCTGGGCATGGAGCTGATCCCCCAATGCGGCGTCACGAACGGCCCCACAAGCAGAAAACAGAGCTGAGAAGGTAAACGACACGGGACTGATGCGTCGTTTCCGCATGGAGCAGTACAAGCGGAGGGCTTCGGAGAGGGGTCCTCGGAGGGTGTAGGCGCGAATGAGAGCGGTCCAGAGGAAGGGGTTTGGGTTGTGGACCTGCGCGAAGAGAAAGCGAGGGTAGGAGTGGAGGGGCACGTGGGGGAGCGTGGTGACAAGGCGAAGGAGTTTCGTGACTACGTACGAACATTGGTGGAGGTTGTTGCAGTAGATTTGGGCGTGGACTTGTTTCGCGTGATTCAGGGTGGTGCAACCGTCGAGGATTCTCACGAGTTCGGACTCCAAAACCCTTCTTCGCACAACCATGTCCAAATCTTCTTCTTCTTCCCTTGTTCATTCCAACTCATGCATGGTGTTTGTAACGTTACAGCCCACCAAGCACTGGTGTGGCCTGTGTATAGAAAGTTTGTATTTTGATGACTGGTCTTATTCGTTGAAGAAAAAAAAAATTAACAAAATATTTAGGGCAACTCGAAAATACTTGTAAAAGTCTTACATTTACCTCGTTTCAAATATGTCAATTAAAAATTTTAACTTAAGATTTGCCTGATACGAGGCAGTTTTATTTCACTCACCTAATCTCTTAACTTTTTTAATCAATATAGGAGGAGAAAAAATTATCCTACATTTGTTATAAAGTAATAAAATATTTAATTCCAGATATATTTATTTGTTGATAAACTATAATCTCACCTTTAATCAATATTTAATCTCGGCGAAGGGGTAGGAAAAATTTATTTTCATGGGATATGAACCGTCTTTATGAGTAAAAATCCAAATATATGCTCTTTGTACTCATTACCCCACTACCCTCTCAATGTTATTATTTATTCGTTCTTTGGGAGGTTGGCAACAAATTTAAATTTATGATAGATATATTGATTGAGGGTAGACAATATAAGAAATGAATGTTACATGTAAATAAGGGGTTGCTTTACTATATAAGCTTTTTGATTACATATTATGAATTTGCAAAGTTGTAGTTTCGACAGATTAATTATATATTGATAATCTAAATGTAACTCCTATGTGAAAATGGGTGATGTATCACTATGTTAAAAAAATCATCTTTAACACAATAAAGATATTTTAGTAATTATAACATATATTTTCAGGAAAAAAATAATTAAACCAAACACATGTTTTAATTATGCCTGGAAATATAAAAAATATTCCTAACATATTTTAATAGTTAACCAAACACATTTTTTAATTATACCCGATAATGTTATTCCTATATTATATTCCTAGGAAAAAATATTACCGAGATTAAAAAAATTATTTGTGAAACAAACGTCCCATTAGAATTTTATCTTGAGAAAAATTAGTAATGTAAGTATAATATTTATTGTTCTCTTAAAAAAACATATTTACTATTGTTACCGATGCAACCCTACTTCGATTTTTAATATATTTTTATTAATTTATTATTACTTTTATTTTATATTTGGATAGGAAAAGAAGCAGAAAGAAAAAAAAATCTACTAATTTCTATTCATTAACTCTTTTTTTTTCTACAACTATTCATGAATTTATTAACTATTCTTATGTATTTATTAATTCATGAATTTTACAACTATTATTAAATTGGTAAATGAATTTGATAATTATCACTAAATTTGATTCTTAGCATTAGATATCAAATTATCTAATATAGAACTATTCCGACCCATTTTAAGCCCTCCATGTGACCCGTGATTCATAGTAATAACTTAACTATTTTACCCATTATTTATTGTTATACATAGTATTTCAAGTCTCATATTATACATCTCATGACTCATATATTCATTGATTTAGGTGTAAGAGTGTCTATGTAAATATTTACAAGTTTCATCACTCGATCACTATCATTCACAAAATTGTCTCTAGTATCTGAAGTATCCACCATGTTAGAGATATCAAAATTCCTGAGAACAAGAACAATGTTGGAGACTAAATTAAATATTTTATGCCAAAGTGAGAGACTAAGAAAATTATAATTATCAAAGTTAGATTTTAAATTAATGGATTTTAATTCTAATATTAGAATAAAATAACCAATGATTACTAATTTAAAGGGTTGAAAATTATCTTTTATAATTTAAAAGCCTAAAATAAGTATTAATTATAATTTCAAGAAGTAATTTAACTAAGAATTGTGGTAGGTGTAATAAAAGGACCAGGTGCTCAAGTCAACTTTCTCAATTTCAATTTTCAACTCAGCCACATAACCAGTTCACCGCGAGGAAACAGAAACTTTTCCTTGCCAGAGTGTGTGAAGGTGGGTGAAGCTTGGAAATTGTTAGATACAGTGGGGCCACTAATGTCCAAAGAGACCTATGTTCATCTCAGCCTCATGTTATCCTTAAATCTGCTAGTCAAACAAATAATTTTGATTAGTCAATAATAAAAAAAGATCTATATTAATAAATTATTTTGTAACATAGCAATATTAATATTTTATTTATAAAAATAACTAAAAATATCTATTAGCCTAATTTATACATGATTGTAGTCAAGTATTTTAATAAAGAAGAATTAATAATACTCTTTACACAAGTTACATAATAAATTGCCCTTCTTAGTCTCTCTTTGGCAACACATAGTCACCACCTACCTGGAAGTGTTAGGTGATGTGAAGGCACTGCATGTTCAACTTGGGTGACCTCAAACTCAAGCACTCAACAACCCCTCTGCAAGTTCCAAGTTGGAGAGAGGAGAGATCGAGAGATGGGAAAGAGTGTAAGGGAGTTGGAAGTGGAGGACTTGGTGAATGCAGGCTTAACAGTTGCAGAATCCAATGAATTATACCATGTTTTGAGGGATATCCTCTCTCAGTCTCACTCCACCCATCCCTCACACATATGGCGCCAAATTGTCTCTCGTAGAGTGCTCAAACCATCCTTTCCACACTCCTTGCATCAGCTTCTCTACTACTCTGTTTATCACTCTGCTTTCCACTCTCAAGAAGCTTCCCTCCCATTTTATTGGTTCCCTTCTCTGTAAGTCTTACTATGCTTATCACTTATCACTACTACAATACAAACTCACCTCTATTCTTTTTCTAACTCTAGTATCTTTCTATATATGTGCACTCATTTTTTATTGTAGAGAGCAGTCCAAACGCTCCAACCTGGGCCATCTCATGGAAACTCATGGCCCTAACATTTTAGGACCTTCCTACAAAGACCCCATTACTAGTTATCCCCTCTTTCACAAGTTTTCTGTTCAACACCCTCAGGTAAGCCAACTACCCTCCCACCTCTAATTCCTTCTTTCATTCTATTCTGTATTTTCAACATGTATTGTTTGTTTGTTATTCTCAATGCAGCTGTACTGGTCCCTTATTCTCAAGGAACTCTCAGTTTCCTTTGTTGAACCTCCCAAGTGCATTTTAGATACCTCTGACCCTTCAAAACATGTTGGGACTTGGCTTCCTGGTTCTGTCCTCAACATTGCAGATTGCTGTGTGCAACCCAGTTCACACCCCTACAAACCGGATGATAGTTTGGCCATCGTTTGGAGAGATGAAGGTTCTGATGATTCCAAGGTTAATGGTATCACACTTAAACAACTCCGACAACAAGTAATGTAAGCCTTTCAACTCAAACTCTTGCTTTTCGACCAAAGTTATGTTACTTAATATAGGTTGTCTGATATCTTGATTCTTTTCTTTAAATTGTAACTTGTGCTCAGTCAGTTAATTAAATCTTAAGAAGAGATATTTTTCAATTGTATCATTGCATTGAATTTTGTACTGTTGATTAGGATAATATGTTAATGTGTCGTTTTGATATTCTTTCTTTCCGCTGTTTTCCTACTTGTGTCTTACTTTCTATAATGAATTCTTTTTCTTTTCTTCATGTTTTTGCCATGTTATTTCCAGGTCGGTAGCTAAAGCAATAGATGCCACATTCTCAAAGGGAGATGCAATCGCAATTGACATGCAAATGACAGTCAATGCCGTAATCATCTATTTAGCCATTGTTATAGCAGGATGTGCTGTGGTCTCAATAGCTGATAGCTTTGCACCAAAAGAAATTGCAACTCGCCTCCGTGTTTCCAAAGCAAAGGGCATTTTCACACAGGTGATGTTTCAATTGTGAAGCTACTGTTGATTGAAATGAAACTATTCAATATTTGGATTTTATGTAATCTCTGGTTTAATTCCCAGTTTTATGCAATATTGGAGTGGATTTCTATGAATCTCTGATTATTTTAGTAACAAATTAAGATTGTTGTATTTTACTCAACTTTATATTGTTCTCAGGATTTCATAGCAAGAGGTGGCAGGAAATTCCCTTTGTACAGGTAAATAATTGCTATCATTATTTTCTTTGCATTCTAATATATATAGACTCTTCTCAACAGATGTTCAGAAATGTTTAGAAATGAATGTACTACTGCTCTTCTTTGGGCAAAGTTTGTATTCTACATGCTGATTTCCTAACTTATACTGACTTGAATGCCCCTCTCATTTTGCTTTGCTGTCCAAACCTTGTAGGTAGTGCTCATATTTGAATGTTTGTTAAATAGATTTATGGCGGTTCTTTAAGCACATAGACCATGTTTCCCCTTGCAGTCGAGTCGTTGAGGCGGCTACATGTAAAGTTATTGTGCTCCCTGTGATGGGTAATGATGTAGGAGTACAATTAAGAGAACAAGACTTATCATGGAAAGGTTTTCTCTCTTCTGCCAATCAGACTCAGAACTCCAGGTAATTCATACTGCAATGTGTTCATTAAATAATATCATAATCTAAACAAATGGTCGTTTTTTGTAACTAAAATAATCATTTCTAAAGATCCCAGAAACGGGAGTGGAAAAAAAAAAGGTGAGAAAGAGAGAGAGAAGTTGCATTTTTCTTGTGCTTTGTCTCACTCACCTTAACATTTAACTCTTGGCAGGTCAGATCATTACTCTCCAAGCTATCAATCAGTTGATTCTGTCACTAATATATTATTCTCTTCAGGAACCACAGGTAAAGATCCTCCCTTAGAATGTATCAGATAGAGACTACCATTGTACTGATTTTCTGGTTATATTTTGACTTTCATCAGGGGATCCAAAAGCTATTCCTTGGACTCAACTTGCACCAATACGAAGTGCTGCTGATGGATGGGCTGCCATTGATATTCAACCTGGAGATGTGTATTGCTGGCCTACAAATTTAGGATGGGTGATTGGACCAACAGTATTGTATCATTGCTTTCTAACTGGTGCAACTCTGGCTTTGTACCATGGGTCTCCTCAAGGTCGTGATTTTGGAAAATTTGTTCAGGTAAATTCCCCAAAATCAGATGTTTCATCTTATATAATTTTTTATTTTATTTTATTTTTACATTTTTTCTATATTTTAATCACCTAAAAAGTTGGGACCACAAACCATAATGTAAATGCTGATTAGTGATTAGTAATAAGAATAGAATGAAGTGGGAACTAGTGGGAAGTGCTTGTAAGTTGGTGTTATCTCCAATGACATAATATGGGAACTTTCCCTATTCTCTGTGAAAACATATCGCAACTGCATGCTGTTGATGTGAAAAAACAAGGGAAACATTCTGATTCTTTCAAACATGCTTTGTCTCATAACAATGCATTTACTGAAGTTTTATGTTCTCAGCTTGAATAGGTTGGCTCAGTAAGCTATAATCATTAAAGTTTGCATATTACCTTATGCAATTTATTTTTCCAAGAGAAAAGGAACTTTAAAATATTTAACATGCAGGTAGTTGGCTAAGTGATTAAATGAAACTAGGATGTTAGCTGACCTGCTGTTTGTTTGCCAACTTTCAAGTCAAAATTCAAACTGTTGATGAGACTACTACATATAACATTCTTTATCATTCACCAAGAATGCCTAGAATCTAGTATGCAATATGTTTTATATCTTTACATAAGTATGTATGCTGTTATAAAGAAACATGTTTTCTATACACAGGAATATTTTGATTCACACACATACGTGCACACCCTCATGTTAGCTTCATATGGTTTTGGACTAGAGATCCAATGGTTACGCCATATAGTATGGTATATGCGCAAACTTAACTCTTATGTTTTGTCCATGGGATCAGCACAAAAGTACTTCCCATGGCAAGTTCTTGTTTGTTTAAAGCATAGTCCTGGAAAATTAGTTTCACCTAGAGGTCACGGTACACTAATGAAGTTGTCACCCTTCCTCATCGTTCCACCTGTGTGTCAAGGCGGAAGAGGGAAGGAACCTCTCTTACTAGTGTATCTTTGTCCTTGAATCATCTAGTGAATGGCTTACATGTGATCTGAACGAATGTTAGGTGAAATCTATTCTAATTATGTATAGGAAGTAAAAAGACCTTTTTTTAGAAGGAAAGACTCTCACTGTTTGCATTTGGCTTAGCAACCAAAGGAGTTGGATAAGGTCAAGACAGGGCTTAGGTCAAACATTAGTACATCTATGACAGTAAAAGTGACATCATAATTGCAATGGTAGATGTTGTATTGTATTCTGCATCAATAGAATTTGATACATTGCACCAAAGCACAACCTTATTTATTGAACTACAATTGTTCAGGATGCAGGTGTCACCATTTT
The DNA here is from genome assembly GCA_026413185.1 of Pueraria montana var. lobata. Classification (NCBI taxonomy): domain Eukaryota; kingdom Viridiplantae; phylum Streptophyta; class Magnoliopsida; order Fabales; family Fabaceae; genus Pueraria; species Pueraria montana. Next base: position 18,683,841 of record CM048648.1, on the reverse strand, counting down.
GGGAACAGTTCCAAGCTTAGTAAAAGCTTGGAAGAGTACGCAATGTATGGAGGGCTTGGATTGGACAAAGATAAAGTAATATCTCTCAGTAGTGTAAATAATCAAGTTGCTACTAAGAAAAATGAACTGAACTATGGTTATATGCAGAACATTTTGTTCCACTGGAGAAACATCAAATGTAGATGATGATCTATGGCTTTCTTCAAAAGCTAATTACAGTCCAATAGTTGAATTGTGTGGAGGCACTGAGCTTGCATCTAGCTACATTGCAGGAAGTCCCCTGCAGCCTCAAGCTTTTGGAGCATTTAGCACAGCATCAATGACAACTGGTTTTGTCATTTTTGACGAAAATGGAGTTCCTTATGTAAGAAAATTTTCTGGATAGTTGAAGTTCTTTGGTCATGATTATTATTTACTTATGCTGCCACTTATGACAACATTACATCATACCCATATCTGGGTGCAATTTTGTTGTTTGCAGTGTGGATCTGCCTATTACATCTTCTCCTCTGTTCAGTTCTTTTAAAATTTCATACTCTTCCCAATTGGGTTGTTAACATTTTTACTAGCAGATGTCCAAACTTTTAACTATCCAATAAATTTCACCATCTTATCTTCATAATAGAAAACCTATCTATGGGCTTAGATAAATTATATTTTAGGTTTTCTAATTTATTTGATCTCTTTGACTAATATGACAGCCAGATGATGTTGCTTGTGTTGGGGAAGTGGGCTTATTTCCTCTCTCTCTGGGAGCATCTGACAGATTGCTTAATGCTGATCATGAGAAGGTTTACTTTAAGGGAATGCCCATTTATAAAGGGAAGGTAGAACTTCAATTAATATGCTTAGAATGATTTTCACACTTAGATATGGCTATCTTCAAATATTAATTCTTTCATGCTAAAGGCTTTTTTTGATGGCCCTTTTTCACAAGCACTTGTCTTCATGCACACTTATCAAATTACACGCTGAAAATTAAGACTAGTTAGAGTGAAAAGATAGAAACATCTTTCATTCTGAACTTAGGATGTTTTATAGTTGGTTATCAAATGCCGTCAATACCCATGCAAGCTTTCGATCTCCAAAAATATTGTAGATCCGTAAGACCTCCATTAAAGATTTTCATATAATCCCTTCTTTGTGAACTACATAATACTAGAATAAACTAAATTTGTAATTTTATCTACTCTCATTCTATTATTATGGTTATAATTTGTCATCTCTAATTGTCTATCATTCTAAATTTATTAACAGGTTCTTAGGAGACATGGAGATATAATCAAGAGAACAGTTGACGGATATATCGTTGTGCAAGGGAGGGCTGATGACACCATGAATCTTGGTGGAATAAAGGTATCACTTTTACATGGAAACAGCTGAATTAGAAACTAATAAGGAATTTTGAAGATTCTGACAGTAATCAAAGCTATCAACTATGGAAGCAGTAGAAGAATATACCTCTGATGACCAAAGAAAAAATGGAAGAGTGTAGAAAAAAATAAAAAAGAAAAAAATATCATTCCTTGATTCGTGATATCTGATCAACTTTCCATTTGTAAAGGGTGCAACAGAAATTACAAGAAAAAAAGAAACATAAAATGATAAACCATAGCCAACTCTGTGCTACACTAGTACACTTGACTATGTGGTACACTCCTTCCAGCTTAACAATCCATTCCAGCTCGGCAACAATAATTAGAAATACTGAAAACAACTGTAATAACTTTCTGTTAAGAAAAGAAAATTTAACTAATCACCCATAGTAATTAGCCATCCTGGGACCATCACTTCACCTTCTATATTTATGTTTTTTCCCCCTTCCAGTTCTACACTGACTGGGGGATGAAGCTTTTGAAGGATAGGTCTGCTTGTTATACATATGGTATGAGAATAATATATCTTTCATGTCCATGGTCTGCATAAACTTAGTAAGAATGGAAGATACTCTAACTGATAGTGGATTCTTCAGAAATTCTTAAAATTATTAAGAATGCTTTATCTTCCATTCTTACACATATGGTGTAAGAATTCTATCATAGCTTTCATGTCCATGATCTGCATGACTTAGTAAGAATGTAATACTCTCTAACTGATCATAGATTCATAGATATATCAGAAATTCATAATCTTACATGATTCTTGTTCTTACCTTGCCATTCTTGGATCACTGTTCTTTTAACTTTGAAATTTCTGTTTCTGATATGCAGACAAGTTCTATAGAAATTGAGCGTGTCTGTGATAGGGCTGATGAATGCATTTTGGAGACAGCTGCAGTTGGTGTTGCAACTGCAAATAGAGGCCCAGAACAACTGGTTATATTTGTAGTTTTAAAGGAAGGATACAATTCCAGTGCAGAAACTCTAAAGATGAAATTCACTAAAGCTATTCAAAGTAACCTTAACCCTTTGTTTAAGGTCTGACCCTTGGTTGGTTTTAAAAAATTTTGAATTGATTGCGGTTTATTACTTTGTGAAAACTGACCTGACTTGGGAGTTGGGATGATACAGTTAACTGATTTAGCATACACAAACTTTTTCATTACATTACAGGTAAGCCTTGTTAAAATTGTGCCAGAGTTTCCTCGAACATCTTCCAACAAGATACTGAGGAGAGTAATGAGGGACCAAATGAAGCGTGAGCTATCAGTCCAGAGCAGACTTTAGTCACACCATTAATTCTCAAAAGACCAGAGCAGACACCAACATTCAGTCCTCTTCATGTGGAAAAATAAGTGAAGGTTTATTTGAGTGAGGGATGAACATGATAGACGGGTCCTTGGAATTGGAAGCATGCAGATTTTCACTGTAATATAGAATAGACTATTTATTAGCTGAAGTCCTTGGAGTGTAATCAAGGCCAAAGCTAACAAAATAAGTGCTACCAGTGGTGGGTGAAAACTGAAAATACAAGAGGTGTATGAATTTGAATATTTTTAAGTACATATAGCAGAAAATAAGTAAATCTGGTTGTAGAATTACAACCATTTAATACTCTATACGCAATTCACCTTTACATAAAAAAATAAAGTCTTTATTTTTTAAAATAAAGACATTTTTTCATAGATACATGATTTTATCATTATTCTATATTTTTAATTAATTACTTAAATTATGAATTACTTGTACATTTTACTTTTTTTACGTGAATTTTTAAGTGCATGCTTTTAAAAGATGATATTAGTTTTGATTGAGGAATTGAAGAAAGAGGTTAACTCTAAACTTGAGCTCTAGAGATGGACATTGGAAGCAAAAAAGTTTTTCCCTTGACTTAGAGTAAAATAGAATATGTGCATCATTTTTTTTAGCAGGAAACGAAAGGAAAGTGATTTAGAAGAAGTAAAAATTTGAGATGTCATGTCACATGTTTCCAATTTAAGTCATCTAAAATCAATATTACAAAATTACGCGAAAATTAATGATGTCATACTAAACAAGCTACGTAAGTACGTAATTAAAATAGAAAAAGGTATTAGAGATTATTTGTAACTACAAAATATCCATCAAGTTAAAAAGGAAATTTTATTGTACTATTATAGTATAGTAGTGGGTGTGAAAAAATATTACACAACAGAAATTTGTTTCACAAGAATCACAACGTTGTGTATAGACACTCAAATATACAATAGAAACAAGTTCATGTTGTGATATATCAACTCTTGGGGGATTTAAATAGGAATGTGGGGTGCCCATAGCAATTAGCAAAGCCCCTTGGCCCTTTGCAGCTTATTCCATGGACCAAAACAAAAAATCACAAAACATGAAGTCGCGACTCGCGACAGATAGTTACCAGAAGTGACAGAGTAACGAGGAGAAAAAAGCCAACTACATACACACACACCTACTTCTCTCGTTTCAGTGGATATCGCTCACTATTTCGGAGCTTCAGTTTAATCATTTTCCACGTTCGGAACCTCAAAACAAAGTAAGGGTTCATTTTGTTGAACTTTGGGTTATCCTGTGTGTTTTGACTCTTGAGCACCAACTGTTTGATAAAAGAATCCAACCATTTGTTTCCATTTTTTTTTTTAATTTAATGTTTTCCCAAGCTCTCTGTTTATTTTATCGACAATTATTCTGACACTCTTTCCTGTGTGACACTGTGCTGAACAGGTCCTTATTCAAGATAGATAGATGTATTTCCGTTGACAACGTTGTGAAGTCACGAAAATGCTGTTTCTCCAAACCGCGGTCTTACCTAGACGCTTCTCATTTTTTTCTACAACAAACGTTGATGCTAGTTTGCATCCATTGTCATCACTTAGTATTCAGAATCCTATTTTGGAACCTACTCAAAGATTTTCTCATTATTCCCCTGTATTTAGCCACCGCATTGTAAAGTCTATATCATGCTCAGTTTCTAGTAAGTCTCATTCAAAACCCGAGCCTGAGGCCGAACCTGAAGCTAGTTCGAACCAAAGAGCAAGGCCTAAGGCGAGAAGCACAAGTGGCCAACCTAAAGATGTGGCATCCAGCAATGATGATAAAAGTTCAGCAGAGACATTCCCCACAACGATTCCCAGGAAGCCGAGGCGTGGTCGCAGAAGTGAAGCTGTGGCAGTGGAAGATTTTGTACGCGATTCGCTGGAGCGCACGTTTGCTGCAATTCGGGAACAAAACAAGGATGCTTTGGAGAATCATGAGAATATAATGAAGGAGAGGGATGGTGACGGTTCTGAATCTGAAAGCGGTGATAAGGACGATGACAATGATGATGAAGAGGGAGATGGTGGTGAAGGCATAGGAAATAAGATGGTGATTGAGGAAGAGAGTAAAAGCTGGCCATTAGATGCAGATGTTGGGTGGGGAATAAGAGCTTCCGAGTATTTTGAGCAGCATCCAATCAAGAATGTGGTGGGAGAAGATGGGTATGAAATTGACTGGGAAGGGGAGATTGATGACAACTGGGTGCAAGAGATCAACTGTTTGGAATGGGAGAGTTTTGCTTTCCATCCCAGCCCTTTAATTGTCCTTGTCTTTGAACGCTATAACAGGTAATTTCTACTGTTCTGGTTTTTACTTGAAATGCCTTTTGGGCGTGGATTTGCTGGAGCAAAAAAGAATAGAATTATTGGAAATACTTAAGGCAAGAGTGGGATGGAACAAATGGTAATACTGAATGAGATGGTAGAAACTTCTCAACAAGAACTCTTACGCGAAGAAAATAAAATGGACAAGGGAAAATGAATCAAACTTCTTGCATGAGTTATGTTCCTCATCTTTTTTAGAAGCTTCCTTTTCTAACTTCTCTATAAGTACTGATAAACCTAAAAGAGCTCGGCTCCTATACTTCCCTTATAAAAAGACAGCATTTGGAAACATGGGATGAGACAAATTGCTGGTTGGTTAACTTTGGATACTTTTTTTCCATATGCATTAGAATTGAGGCCCAAGAAAACAGTTTTCATTTTCCTCGATTGAAAGTGTGAAAGTAAAACTGAACTTTCTTTCAGAAGTGAGAAATTGAGTGTATCCATTTTTAGTTTATAATTTTGGTTGTCTTGTCTCTAACGAAATTTCTTCTTCTATACATAAAATTCAATTTTTTTCAAGGTTTTGTGCTGGCAATTATTTGCTATACCTACTTCTTTTAAGATGTCGTTTCTTCACAGAAGATAATTGTTGTTTATTCAGAGGCACGTGATAATGCACATGAGTGTGGGAATGCATAAAACAATATTTAGAAAAAAAATTCTGTAACAATTAATTAAAATTTTCTTTTGGTTTGTAAAATTGAATATATGAAAATGCCACATCCCCATATATAATGAATGATATGTTGGTAGCGATTTCAAATAGTTATTTATAGCTAAATATAGCCTTTAGTTTGGCGTTTGATTTTGTTATTCCGCAGGGCATCTGATAACTGGAAAAATTTGAAAGAGCTGGAGAAAGCAGTAAAGGTATATTGGAGAGCAAAAGATCGGTTGCCTCCCCGGGTATGATCGTTTTGTTCTATTTCATGTGCTAAAAACTGCACTTTAATCTATTTATAATACCTAAAATAAAAGAATGATGTTGCTCTCCATCAATACAAATCTTCCTTCTGATTACCCTTACCCACTTGTTAGATTTATAGAATTATATTTTCTGTTATTTATCACTTTACAAACGATACAGTGATAACCTCACTATTTTATAATACAATATAACATATTGAATTTCCTTTTTATAGGCGGTTAAGATAGATATTAATATCGAGAGAGATTTGGCTTACGCCCTGAAAGTTAGAGAATGTCCTCAAATTTTATTTTTACGGGGTAACCGGGTCGTGTACAGGGAGAAAGGTGAGCTCATTGATCTTTCTCTTCACTTTTTTTTTTTTTTTTTATGTATACCAGAGTTTTTGTTTGGTTGGTACCAAGAAATGCACATTCTTTGTCTAGGTTCTTCTTTTATGATGATGCACTGTTACTTATACCTTTGCAGAACTAAGAACTGCGGATGAGCTGGTTCAGATGATTGCATTTTTCTATTACAATGCAAAGAAGCCTGCGTGGATAGATGATAAGGATTTGTATTCTCGTTATTAATCTTCACGAATGTCATATATAGCCCTTGACAACATGAAGATTGTGTGTCTTTGTAATGAAACAAACAAAATTGACAGCAAATTTTTTTTTTTATGTATAAAAAATATTAAAGTAAAACAATCGGGGACTACCAAATTTATAAATTTTAAGTAGAACAATAGGCATACATATTCATTCTTTTGTCTTATACGCATTAGCTACGGTGTTCAAAGTCCCTTGGATTGTTGGTGTGCCTCCCTTGGATTAATTAAGAGTTGTATGATTACCATGAAAAGTTATATGACTAGGTAGGGCACTTTTACGCGCACAAGGCACAACAAATATGATGCCTTTCATCTCGTGCTATGCGAATTGCAAGCATGTTAAATATGCAATTTATATATGAATATTTTTAAAGAAAAGAATATTTTTAAATATAATTTTATATTGTCAGTGCACTGATAATATAAAATTATATTATTATCTAATCACAAAAAATGTTGTATATGGTAAATTGATTGATTTTTATAATAATTATCTTAAACGTTACATATAACATGATTTTTTATTGATTAATAATGTAAAGATTTCCACACAAGTATAGAAATTAAACTCAAAGATTTTTTTGTTTTTTAAAATTAAATAATTATATTTTGTGAATGGCTATTCACAAGGAATGTTAGACTCTAGCCCCACTCATTGGTCATAAATCATAATCATTCGTATTCCTTGGTGGGGTGGTCCTCTTGGCTTTCAAGCGATGCATATAACTGAATATGGTGATGTCTATCGAACTAAAAAAAATAATAATAGAAACAACAAGGAGTGGCTTATTTGTTTTGGATTCTATTCTAAGCAGCCTTTAAAGGAAGCATATAATTTATTCTCTTTCTTTTACGCCAATTTTCGTTCAAAAATAATCTTAAACAAATAAGTTTAAAACATTGGAAAACAATGTGATCTTTTTTTAATACTTTTTCCACATCTTCTTAATCATTCATAATAAATTATTAAAAATATTCAATGTCTTCATTAAAAAAATATAAATTCAAACATAAAAAGGTGTTGTTATGCTGCCACCCTCGCCAACAGTGATGGGTGTGGTTTACAAGTTGCAATACCTATCTAGATCCAAATTTGTTGTTACGTATATCGCGAAGATTGAATCTAAAATGTTTACCTTGAGACTCATTCGACTTTAGAATAAGATACCTTTCATTCTCTTTAAACCTTGTATAAAATAAAAATTTGTAAGATGTTTATTTATTTTTTGTCCTTAATTAAAGATCAAACAAACCAAGCTTTTCACATTTAAACACAAGGGATTGCAAAAACGTGCGAAGGAGACAAAAGTTTGATGTGATAATCGTCATTCAACGACAAATCCTAAGGGAGAGTTTGGTATTTTGAGCTTCCACAAGTTTTATATCCACAGCAGCAACCAACCAATTCCACATACCACAAGTTGGCTCCTCTCATGGAATCACACGTCCTCGTGTGGAGCACCAACATTAGATAATAGATGCAGCAAATCTCAAGTGTCAATTCTCTAAAATGCCCTTCATGCATTCCTTATTTTACTCTTGTAATCCATACCCTATTGCCGTTCACATGATAATTATAAATAAAAATTAAATAAGCATGGCAAATGCAAATTCGGAAGCTACTTTGCAAATATTTAGTCGGTAATTGCTAATAACTTTTATTACAATGGATAGGATTTGAGTAGAGTATTATTGTTCTTTTTCTATATTATTCACCATGGTTTTTTTATAGATACTCATCCGGTCTATATATTACCGATTTAATTTTCATTTGTGATTAATTTGACCATCACAATCGATTTTTAAATTTTGACATATTGTAAACAAAGGCAAGGAGTGTATCTCTCGTTTTATCGCAACGCATGGTAAAGCAAAAGATAAGGAATTCACATCCCCATGGACTATGGAGGGACATGTGAAGCTGAGATGGTTAGTACACCTACGTAAAGCTCATTCGTTTCAAGATCCGAAAGCACCCAACCCCACTTGACACTTGATGGAGAGGCCAGACTCCAGAGCATTCTTCATTTTCCTTTTTATCATACAATACAATATACACGTCTATACAGAGAGAACCGCACATCATATGCAACACTTGTATACAATATTGTAATTTTCATATTACGTAACCAAAATTGTGGTATGAGCCATGAGGAATCATGTTTCATATATATGTGTATATAGACAAGCGTGAATTATATATGATGAATTTTTATATTATTAATAAAAATAATCTAAAATATAACTATTAAGCTAATATTATAAAAAGTTAATACCTTTACCATACATTACAATTTAAAAATATAGGTACCATCCTATCGGATAGGCCTTCAATATTGAATATTCTATTGCCTTAAAATGCTTGAATATAGGCTTTTAAGATGCTATGTCTAAATGTTGCCCTTGTTTAAAGTCACGGGTTAGACTTATTAGACCCGACGCACCTAAAATTCGTTTACATCCCTAAGGATACGATAACTAATATATAATTTCAGTGGCTTGGGAAGATATTTGAAATCTAACTAAAAAATAACAAGCATAGTTTTAAATGAATAAATAAATAAATGTCATATTTATCTCTTGATAATAACGTAGTAATAAAAATATAAAATTATTTTTTTTTATCATAAATTAAGACCACTGAAATGTCAAATATAAATAATTATATTTAAATAAAATAACATAAATTTGCTTATATAAATAAATATATAAGTGTATCACAAAAGGCTGTTAACAATAACAATAACTACAAGCTAAAATATATTCCATATTTTTTAAATCTCTACTTGTTTCAACTTCTTAGGTGGCATTTGATGTTAATTTTTTATTTTTATTTTCAATTATAAAACTTTTTTTACAAATGAACTATCTATGAATAGAATTTTTGAAAAAAGTTATTAAATATATCTAATTATTATTTAACTTTCATATAAATAATATATTTATAATTAATTAATTGTCATTAGAAAATCTAGTAATTTGACAGTCAAAATCACAAAAAAAAAAAAAAAATCACCTATAAAAAAAAGAATTTTTGATTCTCATTTATTCACAAATTAATATTCTCAAAAACATTTTATGTCTAAAAAATATTTTTATTTTCTTTATAAAATATGAAAAATAGTACATATACTATTATCCAATTATAAATTATCAATATTAAGTTTGTTGATTTTAACAACAGCTATATTTAAAGACTTACTAAAAAATAACTTTTAATTAATTGACCGTATATAATATTTTACACTAATAATACGTACCTATTAAACTCAAATTCTATTCTCACATTATTTTTCTGTAAATGTAAAAATATTAAGTAAATCATTTATGCACTAATAGTGTAAATAATTTTTACATTTTTATTCAATCACAAACTATTATATTATACATGGTAATTAGTTTACCAGCAATAATTTTTTTATTAATTGAGAATAATTTTTTTTTGCACTAGCATAAAAATTAAATTCTAAAATATTTCTTATACCCAATACTATTACCTTAAAATAATTGTATGCTGCTAGAAGATAACTAGTTACTTTTATGTGGCAAGGATCACGATGATCTTCGATAATTCGAAAATACTGCATATCTTTGTAAATAAATAAATAAATAATCGAACATCATCGATCTCATTGGCCGAAAACTAGTTTCGTAAATTACAGGAAAGGCAAGGTTAATAAGCTACCAACCATCCAACAAAAAAAGAAAAACCACATTAATTTTATCAAAATGTTGTTCTCTCAATTGTTGTGGGAGGTAGAGAGCACGAGCAACAACAACGACGAGGTTTACAATATATAAATGCGCTTCTAAATAGTGTGGTCTCTCTCTACTACCATACCTACTCAGCTTTCACTTCTTTCTCGTTCTCCCTCTTTTTTCTTCTTCTTCGCTAAACCCCTTTTCTTTCTATCTCACTAACACCACCAACAATGGGAGACGAGAAGAAGCCAAAGCCTGCTGCTTCCGGCGTGTGGTCCACCATCAAGCCTTTCGTCAATGGCGGAGCTTCCGGCATGCTCGCCACCTGCGTCATTCAGCCCATCGATATGATCAAGGTGACGTAAAGCTTTCACCTTTCTGCCCTTTTTGTCCTTGTTCCTCCAAATGGACTTCTGGGTCTCTTTGATTTTTGTTGCTGGATTCAGATCTGTGGGTTTTTGTGTACGATCTCTGTTGTGGGGTTTGATTGGTTTCGTTGTGTAGGTGAGGATTCAACTTGGTCAAGGATCGGCTGGGCAGGTCACTGCCAACATGCTCAAGAATGAGGGTGTTGCTGCCTTCTATAAGGTTTTTGCATCTCTTCCCATGTTCTTCTTCTTGTTTATTTGGATGTTGTTTCGTTTTTTTTCTTCTAATTATGGATCCTTGCTTGATTGGTGGGATGATTTTTGGTTTGGGTTTGGTGTGTTGATGATTCCAATGTGGGATGCTTGTGTTATTGGTTTTAGTATGGCCAGATGTCACTTGTTTTATTTACCTGGCTATAGATCTGGAAGTGGAAGTGGATTTTGTATACGTTGTTGCTTTAGCTTATGAGTTAGGAAGGGGTTTCTTATTGATGAGTGACTGTTTTATTCAGATTTTAGTTTGGACTTTGGTTTTATTGTCGTTTACTGTGGTATACATGTAGTGGTGTCTAAAATGAATCACTTTATGCAGGGTCTATCTGCTGGATTACTCAGGCAGGCTACATACACCACTGCCCGTCTTGGATCATTTAAGTGAGTTGTTATGACTATGACTATCTTCATCACTCTTAATTAATCAAAATGTAGAAATTTTGTAGTTTTCATTTCTAAGGCTTTCTGCTATTCCTTTGCTGTTTTGCATTGTTTATACAATTGATAGCTTTGATAACTGGAAGACACATCATCTTTCATCATGGCTTCAAAGGAATTGCTTTGTGTCTAACTTAACGGTTTTAATGCGTTTTAGAATCTTGACGGCCAAAGCTATTGAGGCTAATGATGGGAAGCCTCTGCCACTGTATCAGAAAGCTCTATGTGGGCTGACTGCTGGTGCTATTGGAGCATCTGTTGGTAGTCCAGCAGATTTGGCACTCATTCGGATGCAGGCTGATGCAACATTACCTGTTGCTCAGCGCCGAAATTACACAAATGCCTTCCATGCACTCTATCGAATTACTGCAGATGAAGGGGTTTTGGCGCTTTGGAAAGGTGCTGGGCCTACTGTTGTAAGAGCCATGGCATTGAACATGGGTATGCTTGCATCTTATGATCAAAGTGTTGAGTTCTTCAGGGATTCTGTTGGTCTTGGTGAAGCTGCTACTGTGCTAGGTAAGTAACCACTTTACTATTGTTAAATTAATTTATTTTATTTGAACTTGTTGGCTTTAGCTTTATACATTGTGATAGTATGAGTCAAGTAAGCTCAGATGTACTTTGTAAAACATAATATCAAGGTTAAACTACACCTTTCTAAAGATTTTGCCCAAATTACTTTTAGTGCATCTTATTTAAAATTTTCTGTTGATGTTTCAAATGTCTATGCTTTACTCTCGTTGATCCCCTACTAGATTTAACAACACTGATACAAAATGATTAAACCTTACAATAGTTGGGTTGTCTTCCACATCTACTGTCACAATTTTATTTGCCAAAAGCCCAAAAATCGCCAACAGATACATAGGCCTTGTTTGTTTACTGTTTTTAAAAACAGTCTTCTGTTTTCTAAAATTTGTTTGTCCCATGAGCTTTTGGAAGTGTCTCCCGAGCACATTTCTGTTTTGTAAAAGTTTGCCTTCTGAGCACTTGAACAGGGCACTTGAAGAAAACAAAAGAGGATGAGAAAACATCTCCCAACCTTATTTTTTATTTTTTCTTATTTTGGTTTTTAAAACACTTGTTTTGGAAACACTTCCGAAAACTTAAAAGATTTTGGATGAGAAATTGATTGCTAAGTAGTGTGGAATTGTTTTAGAAAACAGTTTTTAAACAAACAAATGAGAAGGGAATCAAACAGGCCCACAGTCTTTCTTTGTTCTATTCTCTATCTTTAGGACCTGAATTTATTGTCTAATGCCTCCTCTTTTTTTACAACTGATTCCTGGAAAATACAGTCACTTCTAGTGTGCTTTAGAAGACAAAACCAGTGCATTTTTTTAAAAGTTTGTGCTATTCAGGCCAAATAAAAGAACATTTGCAACATTTCTGTATGTTGTTGGTGAATTAGTTTTTTATAAAAACTAACCACTGTTAATGGTAGGATTTTAAGGTTATTGCACCAATGTTGATTTGGGCGAACTCTTCAAGTGAATGACTTTAATTTACCCAAACACTGAATATGGTCTAATATGAATCATAAATGTTTGTTTAGCATCTCATCCTTAAAAAAGTGCTATGTCTAGATTAAAACATCCCTTCAATTCTAAGTTCTAGACATAAAGCTATATCTGTATGGGAAAATACTATATATAATCATTAATCCATGATTTATTAATATAATTATGAGTACTTCTATTATTTCTCTTCAAAATATTGATAATAATGTTTTGAATTTACTTGCCGAAAGTCTAAAATTGATGAGATGTTGGCTTTTATTGATGGGTTTTTATGTTGCTAAGATCCAGTGGGGTGCTTAGTTAGTGATTCTCTGTGATGTTTGATGATAACTTCATATATGTGTTCAAGATTTTACATGCAGGCTATGGAAAATGTGTTACATACTCAAGTCAGTCTTTTAGTAAAATTTAAGTTGGTTTTTGCCCTTTTAAGAATGACTGTGGCTTTTCCCCTTAAGAAGTTACTTTTCTACTTAAGTTGTTTTTTTTGACTAATTAAATGATTACAAAGTGTGATTGCTACATTTTAAAGTTTTGGGGTATGTCCTTGTAAATCATTGATTCAATGAAGGTTGAAGAGGTTGTTTTTCTATTCTAGCCAACCTTATTTTGGTCCAAACTTCAGTTTAGTGAATTGTGCACACATCAAGAGGGAACTGGAGTAACATTGCAGAATTTGGTGGCCTTAGGTGATTGAATTTAGCCCATCTTGTTTTGGTCCAAACTTCAGTTTAGTTTAGTGAATAGTGCATACATCAAAAGAGAACTGGAGTAACATTGTAGGCTTTGGAGGCCTCAGATGATTGAACTTATACCATGTGTCAGCCTTCAAAGAACACCTGGAAAGTTTAGTCTTTACCTTTTTTTAACCTTTTTTATTGCAAAGTATATGATTGTTTCTTCTAGTTGGTTCCCAAGTATGATTTTGTTTGTCACTGGGGAAGTTGGAAAAGAAAATGTGTTAAAATAGTATCCTACTGTTTTGACTTTTTATTTGTGCTTAGTTTATTATATTTTAAGGAAAGGGTACTAGTGGTAGGTAAAGAAAAAGGAGTGGTAACTCTGATTGATCCTCTCTGTTAAGGACTGATGTCTTATAGTAATAATGGATATTGGAGACTAGCTCCTAAGAAGCTCAACAATAATACTCTGAATTTGCAGAAAGAAAACAGGAAATACAAGATGTAAATTGAAACAAAATCAAAATAACATTGGGGTCCCAGACACCATGACTCTCCCACTAAGTCATTAACCAACCCTCCTAATTTTTCCCACATTACCCTCACCTCCATAGACACCCCCAACCCCCAAATCCTTTTGATCTCTCCTCTTCGTACTGATTCTCTCCATTCACGACTTGCCAGTTGTCCCTTTGTATAGGAGAATCTTTTCTGTCTCCTCTCCAACTTCCTGAATTGGTCCTTCCACTCTGCTTGGCTCATTCATTCCCATCCTATATTTCTTCTGTATATGTGGGTTAGAGGTGTATCATCCTGTTTTCATGTATTAAGGTGGTTATTCATGTTGCAACTTGCAAGTAATTGAAGATTATCCTCAATTGAACTATGGTAACATCATTCTGAACTCATATTCACCATTTGCTTGCACTTGCATTTCTGTTGGTGCTCATGCAATTTGTCTCTTGCACAATGTCTAAGCAGATATGTTGCTTTTTGTTTCTATTTTTTGCATGCAATTTGTAATTTTGGTACAAATTGGGAGTCTTGGTTTTTTTGCTGTTGTAGGTAGGATATTACGGAAGCTTGCATAATATTACACTCATAATATCATGATTCCTAGTTAAGTTTTATAAGGGAATTCTTTGTTATTGAGTCCTCATTTTCTTCAAAATGGAAATCTGATATTCCATATGGATTGTGCCATAAGCTACATAGGTTAAAATACTGCCGAAGATTTTATTCTCACTGTTACCAACTAACATTTGTTCTTCTTTAGGTGCAAGTTCCGTGTCTGGATTTTTCGCAGCAGCTTGCAGTTTGCCATTTGACTATGTCAAGACCCAGATACAGAAGATGCAGCCTGATGCTGATGGAAAATATCCATACACTGGTTCTGTTGATTGTGCTGTCAAAACCTTCAAAGCAGGCGGACCGTTCAAATTTTACACCGGATTCCCTGTCTATTGTGTTAGGATTGCTCCTCATGTCATGGTAATGATTCCTTTGCTTTTGTTTCTTTGTTATGTTTTTTGAATTAATGTTTACATTTAAGGGGTTTATTAAGTTTATTTTCTGACGTCTAATTGTATTAATTTCTTATGCTGCCAGATGACATGGATTTTCCTCAACCAGATTCAGAAATTGCAGAAAAACCATGGGTTGTAGTTCTCCGTGGTAATGGGCATTTTCTGTTGAATTCAAGCTTTGAGCATATTGAATAATTTTGTTGGGTGTGTTGTAGCCCTTTTTGGCAGCTAAACAGCAATGGAGCTGATCATTTTTTTAAGTTTAATTAATCATGCGACTGAAGCGGGAATTTGCATACAAACATTGTATTAGTGATATTATATATAGAATTGGATGCGGCTGGAGCAGAATAGTGTAATTCCATTTTAGCATGGATGTTATTGAGAAACTTGTGGAGATATCCAAAACTAGAAATAAGTACTCTTATCTCTGACAGCATTTCGACATCAAGTTTTGTAATTTCTTTCCATAGGTGGGAAGTATTTTTTCAACCACATTATTTCTTATTTGTTGCAATTTTTCCTTTAATTATTTATGTTGTTGCTGTCTTGTTAAAACCACTGGTTGAGGTAAATAATAAATAGAAAGTTTTTATCAAAAATCACATTTGAAATTATAGTGGAAGTACAACAACAATAATAAGCGTTTGATTGCATGATGTAATTGAGTTTGGGTAAATCAAAGATAAAATGATGATTTTTTAATATTTTTTCAATATTTTTTTGGTCTTTTATCTTTTTTTATTAAGCGAAAAATTATGTAGTCTATTCTTTTAAGTGGAGCTTCTACTTCTGGTGGTATTTTTTACATGTTACCTTGATCCATTTTGTCACTTTTTTTCAATTAGTGTAATACTACCATTTCTATGCATATTCCTAAAAAGTGATGTGTTGTGAATTTCAATTATCACGATATGAAGAAGTAATGTTATGAATTTAAGGACTTTAATGTTTTTCTGCACCAAAAAGTGACGTGTTGACAAGTCAAAATAAATTAATCATGAAAAATAACTATTTTTTTTTTTGACAGCATGAAAAATAACTATTTAAAATTTGATTTCTTTAATAACATAAGATGCCGTAAAACCTTGTATTGTTTCTTCGTTGTTCAAGTTCGATTGTCGCATTTTTTCCTTTGATTAGATGACCTTAAATGCAAGCCCGAAAGTTGTTATTTGGACGCTTTCACTAGTTATTCTCGTTTGTACAGGTCCAAATGCGTAAGGGCTGATTATCCTGTGAGTTTATTGGTTGAATTCGTCAATCCATTCTAATAATTATGTTTTTATCAATTTAATAACGTATCCAATTTTATAACCATTACTTTTTTATGATTTACTTGGAAATAATGTTAACGAAAAGATAAAATAAAATAAAATGAGATTTTTTTTTTGGTGCTAAAGACTAAAGAGTGGATTTCTAGTCCGGAGTACAGCGGCGACGAGGAGTTCCAAGAAATAGGGATGAATGGTAGTGGAGGAAGAAAGAATTTAGTGTAGATGATGCACCATAATAATATAAGGATGACATTAATCCAATGATGGTTAATTATGATCCACCGTAGTAGATCATATGAGTCACTTTTTCACCGTAACATTTGTCTATTTTTCAATAAAAGTAGAAGTGTAAGTTGTGTTTATAAAAAGCAGCATAATAAATTATATTTTTTTGGTTGACTGATCCAAAATAAAAAATACTTATAAAACACCTGTCTATATAGTAATAATTGAACTTTTTACTACAACAAGGCCCATTATTTGAAAGAGATATGTGTTTTTACACCAATTGCAGAAAAGAAAGATGGGAAGAAGAGAAAGATAAAAAGGGAAGAATAAAAGAATGATAAAAATAATGATAAATAATAGATAAAAAAGAAGAGATGGATAAAAAAATGTAAGAGAAAATAAATGTAATAGATATTCAAACCTTTTCATTACAAAAATATAGAAGAGTTACTTTTCATATATACTACTATGGTCTTTTATATTTTATATAAGAAATAAATGAGTATCAGAGTATGTTTTTTTTTTTTTTTGTTTTAATTATAAGAATCATAGATATTTTTAAATATATTAATTGATAATATCTTTTTACATCCTTAATTTATTGTAAAGTCAATTAATGAATTTGTACCTTTTTCTTTTTTTGGGGGGGGGGGGGGGGGGGGGGGGGAAGGGGAATAATCATGATAATCTTATTCTTAAAAATATTTTATCCTCTAAATATCGTAAATATCATAAAAAAATGATAATTCTAATTTATTTAAATCCCAGTAATAGAAATAATGTGTAACGAAAATAATATATTTAGAAGTATAATATTTTAATTATACTGAAAATATGGTCAATAATTATTTTTAGGTTTTGAAAATACAATACATGTGTAAAAAAAAAATTGTTATATTATTTTTTTTTTACCTTGGTACAAATCTTGAATAACTTGGTTAAAGGATACGTTTTTGCTCAGTTTTTATTGTTTTTGCTTAGTTGTTCACACGGAGCTTTGGGGAATTTATCTTGGCATTTCTATTGCTTGGAATCGTGGTTTCTAGCATATTATAGTGGAGTCAGATTCTCAAACTTCAATAAATCTGCTCACACATGGATGTCCCTCTACTCACCCTTGCTTTAGCATCATTGTTCATGATATTAATGAGCTTGTTTTGGAAGATGGCAGTTTGCTTTGGTCTCATTCCTTGCGGGAAGCTAACCAAGTTGTGGATAAAATGGCTAATCTTGGTTTGTCTTTAGATGGCCAGTTGAGAGTTTTTGATGTTATTCCATCTTGTATTTCTTCTGCTGCAATGGCTGATGTGTAATTTCAATCACTTTTTCTCACGGTTTTTAGTGTTGTTTGAGATTTTTAATCCCCAATTTTCCAAAAAAAAAAAAAAAAGAGGATAAAAATTGTCATATTATTATTTCTAGTAGAAGAGACTTCGTCAGCTATATCAACTGGTATTTTCAACACATCATATTCGCAGCAGATTTCTTTTCATAATATGTGCAAGGAAGTCCTAAGTCCCATACACGGCAACACCCTTCGATTTATTTATTAATAATAATTAATAATTAGCTTCTAAACTTCAATTTTGGACATTATCATGCTGCCGTACGTAGCTAGCTTCGTAGGCAGCTTCTGCAGAATAACACCTACGACGTACGATGCAAAATAGTCAAAATTTTATTTCAATAAAATTCATGATAAGGTTCCATTAACCTGTTAAATGGAATCCATGTTAATATGTTATTATCATCCAATCATAATTGATGACATAGTAAGTGAAAAATAAAGTGATAGGTAACATATATGTCTTTTTCTTTTTGGTGACTGGTGACATATTTTGCCGTCCATAGCTTTCCTTTCCTCTATACAGTACTGCGGCATAAAAGGTCAACGGCTCCTCCCAATTTCTGAGCATTTGCTTTGCAATTTCCAATTTGTCTAGACTTTCAAGTTTTTGTTTATGAGCAGCAAATTATGAATAGAGAAAGAAAATCCCTTGGGGAGGATTACGCGTGAAATAAGTATATTATATTCTTACTTAATTATGTTGCATTTCTTAATCTTGCTGGTTTTCGTGACTATATATATATATATACGTATGCAATATAACGATTCATCAATCTTGCCACCAACAGATACGACATATAATCTTGCTGTCTTTCATCCTTATAGAACTAGCTAGAAGTTCATTGCAATATTTGGGAAAGAATGACGGTTAGAAATTAACACTACATTGTTATTTTGCCACTGCTCTTGAATTATGTCTCTCTACTCTCTTCTTGAACTTCTTTGTTATTATTATCTTTTGCACATCATCATGCACATAACGACAATTTCCTTTTTATTTTCATTGTCAAGGTGTAAATATAGGTTCTATATCTTCCTTGATTATAAGGGATCGCATGTTAACATTTATTTTAATCTTTTGTTTAAAAGATATGCTTAATTAAAAAATTATAATACTTATATAAATTAAAAAATTTTTAAAGAAAAAGGTATTTAAGTACATTTATAAGAAGTTAAAAATAACAACTTCTGAAAAAGTTAAAAAAAAACTTAATTACACAAACATACTCTTGATTGATAATCAAATTTATTAATTTGAAAGTATAATAAGAAGAATTTAAAGTTCGATTGAGCTAGCTAGTCTGCGTATTATAATATTAAATACACTAAACCAATAGTACTAGAGATATGACAAAGCTCAAACAAAATCTGCATTACGTTACGTGCATGCATTGTATATATATTCAATTCAGTTACAGGTGACCTTGTATTAATCATAATTCATATGGTTAATTTGTTTATGTTTAACTTTTCTTCCTTTTGCTTTTCTTGTGTTTTGCAGATAGTAGAGATGTGTGTGCACATGGACTGTCCAGGTTGCGAGACCAAGATAAAGAAAGCTCTCAAAAAATTACGTGGTACATATATAAAACCTTAACTTTGTGTGTAATTATTTTAATAAAATTATATAATTAGCTAGTGTTTAGTAATAATTGTGCTAAACCGGAATAGAAGATCATATATAAGTTCTATTTTATATTAGTGCTCACCAAACATTTATTTGTTTACGTTGTGCCAAGGTCAACTTCTAAACATCTGATCCTTAATCACCTATTATTGTTTAAACGGATTATATATATTAGGAGTTGATGATGTTGATATAGACATGAGGATGCAGAAGGTAACTGTGATGGGTTGGGCAGAGCAAAAGAAGGTATTGAAAACAGTGAGGAAGACTGGTAGAAGGGCAGAACTGTGGCCATATCCATACAACCCAGAATACCATGCATTGGCTCACGGCCATTACAGCAATAGTTATGGGAACAACTCCTACTTTGCTTCTTCCAAGCCCTCCTCTTCTTACAATTATTACAAGCATGGATATAGTTATGGTGAAGACTTTGGCTACTACCACAAGCCAATTGGTGCAGCAATTATTGATGAGAAGGCCATGTCCATGTTCAGTGATGACAATCCTCATGCCTGTTCTATAATGTGAAGCACACTATACACACATTTATCGCATGAACGTACTTTTTGACTTTTTTCCTGTCAATAAATGTGGGCTGCCTAGAAAATATTATGTACTGCCAATACCATAATAATTAACCCTTGCAAATTTATATATATATATATATATATATATATATATATATATATATATATATACTTATCATGGAATTTGTGTACGAAAATACCAAACCCCAGTTCAGTCCAGCGGAAATGCGATGATTTAAAGTTTGAAAATTTTCTAGGTAGTCATATTTAGTATTCGATTATGTTTCGAATAGAATTATCTCTCTTTATATATATGAAAAATAAAAAAAAAATAATTGAGTACAAAAATAAATTCTCTTTGAGCAGAAAGCAAGAATAAAGAGAGAATAATTAAAGAAGTTTGGAATTAAAATTGAAAAGAAAGAGAAGTAAGATAGAGATTAGAGAGAATTGTAAAGCTTGAATAAAAGTATATATTACTTTTATCTAGTGCATATAATTAAGCTATTACAAGAACTATTCAGTCTCTCTTATTAATAATCAACCATTTCTTCTTTTGGTGATCTAGTGGTGGTTGAAGCGAATTAACAAAAAAGTTTCCCATAATGGATTTCTTGCATCTTACGTTTGATAGGTATAGTTTGATTAATTTCCAGTCTTTTATCTTAAAAGCATTGTTGACACTTGACACATTTGTTTCTGGCTTACTAAAGCCTGACATACAATTCTTAAGGGAAAGAAGTTGCTTCATCAATCATCAGCTTGGGAACAAAGATTGTCAAGAGGTTCAAACTTTCAAAGCCTTTTCTAGTGACATTAATCAGCATAAAAAAGAACACTAATAAAAGAAACATTCATTATCATATAAAAATTGGTGAAAGAAAAAAAAAACAAAAAAGAAAAGAATAAGTACATTAACCGTAAATTGTATATATACTAATATATTCTTTTATCATATTAACTGTTATTAGCCATACTTTTATCATATTACATGAGATGTTATTAGTATGTTATCATTATTTTTAAAACACTTTTTAGAAAATTTCTCCAATATCTTTTGTAAATTATAAGGCTGATTCTAGCGTGGGAAAGTGAGTAATATCACTCACCGTGCGAAAGTTGATTGCATTCATTCATGACCGTCCGATTTAACAATAAAAAATGAAGGGCTGAGATGTCATTACTTGGTCCGGTTATGAAAGCCTCCCTTAGTGTGGTTTTTTTAAATTTATATTGCACGTGGAATATGAAAACCCATATGGCTGAACAAATTAGGTGTTGCAGTCCCCACCCCCATCAGATCTAGGTTGTTGCCTGCTTTTTCAATTCGACCCACTTTCCCCCATTTGTGACCCGATAGATTACCTATATCACCCAATTAGACATTATTTACGCATATGTAAATTTTATTAATTTCGAAATATTAAAAAAATGTACTATTATTTTAGTCAACTTTTATCACCCAGCTAGACATTATTTATATCAACTTAAATAATGCTCACATTTACGCATATTTATATTAAAGTTTTGCTGTATGCAACTTATATTTATAATTTACTATCTAAAAATAATTGTCAATATTGTAATTAATTATATTGTTAAAATTAAAAGTATACCGTAAAAAAGGTTGTCCTAAAAAAAAAGCACTCCAAATAATTCAGGGGATCAATTAATATACTATTTTTCTTCCAACTAGTACATGTTTCAGTGCGATGCATGGGACAAATTATGTGCATAGAGTAATATTTTCTATTATTTTGAAAAAAATAAATTTAAAATTTTAGAAGAATAATAAAAAATGAATATATTCTTGTAAAATTTAATATGGCATTACAACATAATTTTTTTTTAGTTTCCCATAGTCAAGCAACTTCTAAGTACAATTGTTATCTCAAATTTGATTTATTTTCCTAAATCTTCTCTTTTCCAAATTTGCTTTTTAGAATGTCAATGATTTATTTGAAAATAAAGAGAAATTTAACTAAATATATATAAAAAAGAAAAGTTAGAATAAAAATATAATTTTATACATTATTTAACTTGTGGAGTAATCATGTTGGTTAAGTCGAAGAAATAAGAAGAATTACAATACATTCTTGATGACTTTTTTATATTTTTAAAATAATGATAAGCAAAAGAGTGAATAAATAATTTATTATTTAATTATTTTATCATACTAAGTTTCATTAATCCCATTTTCTTATTTTTCGATAACATGAAAAAACTTTATTGTGAGTAACACTTTGTATTTTCTTTTAATTTCTTTCCAAAAACATATTAGAAAAATAAGGACATATTTGATTAATAAAAATGATTTTATTATATTTTTATTTTACTTTTAATACAAAAATTTATTTTAAATATTTTCAAAATCAAAAATCAAAATAATAAATGAATTCATGATAACCAATAAATGAATTTACAAATTCAAATACTCAATAATGAAATTATAAAATTCATTATCCTACTCCCGATACCTAATAATAAAAATGCAATTTTGGTCTCTCATCTTATTATTTTATTTTCAATTTAGTTTCCAAGATTAAAATTTTTATTTTTGGTCTCTTAAATGAAAGGGTTTCTATTAGACAAAGTTGGTCCTTTCATCAGTTTACACTCTAATTTGGTCAACTTAGTTTGACATAAGACTAAATGTGAAAGATATCATTTTATATGAGCGTTTGTCTAGTCAAAATTTGTTGGGGGATAAATGTATATGCCCAAGATCCAATCCATCATGTTTTAATTTTAGTTTTAATAAATGTTGGTGAGAAATCTGATTAGCATATTCAGGAACTATGTAAAAAACTAACAAGTGTTTGTCATAACGAGCATATTCAGGGCTAACTGTGAAAGATATAATTTCATATGAGCGTTTGTCAAAAAACCTAACGAAATGACTAAGTTGGTCTAACATATATACTAGGGATCAAAGTAAAACCTTTTAAATTTAGGAGACCAAACTAAAACCAAAATATAAGATGAGGACCAAACTAAACATCTAAATACAAGAATAAAATTAATTATGAGAAAATAATTTTGAAGTGACGAGTTTTAGATAATATATATTTACTGAAATACATTATTTGTTAAGCATGAAAAATTAAAATAAATAAGTATTAATCCAATGCTTTTACATTAAAATATGTAAAATAAAATATATTAGATAACAAAAATTATAAATAAGTTAAAATAGAAATTATGTTATATATTTATTTTTTCTCTATTAAACGATGCTCAATGTCACCTTCAACACATAACAAATGTTTGCTGTAATTCAATCGTACGTACATTCATACCAATTTACATAATATCTAATTAATGGACAAGGTCAAATACATGTTTAAAAGTTTATCACAACCTCAAATTCTCTCAATTTTTTGACAGACCACATCACAAAACAACAAAACCATGAATACAAAAAGAAATTCAAAATTCTAGTCAAACAGCCACGAACAACATGGCAGCAATGAGTTCTACTTGTCCAACACTCGACTGCTAGCTTCTCGTCAAACACAATTTTAGGAAACAGTGACCAGTGGCGGAGGTTCAACCAGTAAACCCTATATGAAGGGATTGACGAAATCGCATGGTCGATCCTTGCCGAAAAAAATAAATACTTTACATTTTGTATAGTGGACAACGCAATTGGGACGAAAGGGAGGTCCAGCAACAGTGAGTTGGGTACAAAAAAGGGAAATGGGAGCGACAACGAGGTTCGGATAGTGAGAGGTTTAGTGGTAATAAAATAACCAAGGCAAGAGAAAGGTAATCTATCGGGTCACAAATGGGGAAAGCGAGTCAGATTGAAAAAGCGGGCAACATCCAAGATCTGATGGGGGTGGGACTGCAACAAACCCAGACCTGATGTGTTCACTGTTCAGCCATATAAATTTAAAAAAATCACACTAAAGGGAGGCTTTCATAACCGGACCAAGTAATGACATCGCAACCCTTCATTTCTTTATTATTAAATTGAACGGTCATTAATGAATGCAACCAACTTTCGCACGGTGAGTAATATTACCAACTTTCCCACGCTAGAATCAGCCAAATTATAAACACTTACAACAATTAATAGTTAATATCAATCACTTACTTGTAACATGTTTATTTAAAGAAGAGAATTAATAACACATATTTTTTATAACATACTCCTTTTCATTGTTTAAATTGATAAAAAAAAAACTACAAAATTATAAGTGAAATTCATTGAATTAAGAATAAAACTTATATAATTTTGTAATTTTTAATAAAGTTCAATTAATAATAAAAGATAGTATATTAAAAAGAATAAATTAAAAAATATATGAAAAAGAATAAATTAGTAACATTTCTTTATCGAAATATCTTGCACTACTAGTTTGGTAAGAAAAAAAAAGAGTTAATTACAATGACCACCCCTGTGGTATGCTTTTATTACACCTAACACCCGTCTTTTTTTTTACATTACTTTTAGCCTCCATTGCTAACACCATTAAACTTTCGTTAGTGAATTCAATAAAAGAAAAAAAAAAGAATTACAATAAATTGTTAATCCGAAATTACCCCTTTTTCACTTACTCATGCCAGAAACTTTTTGTGTCATTGTTTCTCCCCTTTCTCTCGTTTCATAATTAGAAGGTCTAGGGTATATGTTGAGATGGCGAATATTGGAGTTTCCATGAAAACGCTGGTGTTGTAGTGCTTGGGCGATTGCGCGATTGCAGAAAATTACTCGTTTGGAACTACTAAAAGGTTCGTTGGTTTTTAAATTTGTAGGTTAGGTTTATTTTATTTTCTTTGTTTTATAGTGGGGGACCATTCAATTTTTTTTTTAATTTGTTGTGGTGGTGGACCACTGATTCTATTGGTTTTGTTTTCTTGTGTAGGTGGAGCACAGAGAACACATGGATGATGAACACGTTCCGTACTTGGGCCCTGCTCTTGGTAATTTGGACGTTTTGGTCCTTTTCATTGGTGGAGCACGAGAACTGAACTGTGTAAGCAATGCTAATCCTAATATTTTGCATCCTCCAAATGAGCATGTTGTTGTTGATCCTAATATTGTGCATCCTTCAAATGAGCCTGTTGTTCATGAAGAAACTATCAATGAAGAACCTGACATTGTAAATTCCACTCCATGTCCTGATGAAGTTTATATGAGTGAGGAAGAGACCATTCTTACTGGTTTTGGAAATGGTTCATCTGGGAGTGAATATGAGCCAACGGATGAGGAGGTAGATCTTGATGAAGAATTTGAAGCTGATTGCCTAAGTGACTTTGAGGAGACAATTGATGTCATTGGAAATGACCATTCGGATGATGACATCGAAGAAATTTATGTTGAAAGGGGGAAATTGGGGTTCCCATTTAAAAGGCTACCAAATGGGAAGATAAAGCTTGCTAAGGACCAATTATTTAATGATGTGAAACATTTCAGGGAAATCTTGAAGGATTATTCTATCCAGGAAGGGTTCCAGCTTTATAGAGTGCAAAATGGAAAGGATAGGGTCACTTGTGAGTGTAAAGCACCAGGTTGCACTTGGAGGATCCATGCATCCCCCACCCCGGATAAGGTGACCTTTAAAATCAAGACATACTATATGGATCATACCTGTATTAGGACTACTAAGAACACTGAAGCTAACTCAAAATGGATTGCACAGAAACTTGAGAGCTTAATTATGGTTGACCCTAACATCAGCTATTCGGCAATGAGGCAAGCTCTACTTGAAAAGCATGGTGTTGAACCAACCAGCAACATGCAACTGTATAGGGCTAAGAGAAAGGTTCATCAAACAACAAGTGGAATACATGTTGTTTCTTACAATGACTTGCCACCATGGACTGTTGCAGTAAGACATTATAATTCTGGTAGTATTGTAAAGTTAAGTGTGGAACCTACAAGGGTTGGTATGAACCCCCAATTTAAAAGGCTTTTTCTTTGTCTGGATGCTCAGAAGAAGGGGTTTGTTAGAGGTTGCAGGCCTTGGTTTGGAATAGATGGGTGCCACTTGAAAGGTCCATATGGAGGGATTCTTTTGTCTGCTGTAGCCTTAGACGCAAATAACGGAATGTTCCCTATAGCTGTAGGAGTGGTTGAAATTGAGAACAAGGACTCTTGGATGTTTTTTCTGAGCTTTCTTCGTCAATCTCTGCAAAGTGTTCCTGAGTGGAAGGATAACAAGCTCACTATTATGTCAGATATGCAAAAGGTATAAAATTAATAACATTCACTCACATAAATTTCATGGTGTTGGTTACTTTATTATACAAAAAACTAACATTTTTCTTGGTACTTGCAGGGTTTAGGGCTTGCAGTAGCAGAGATTTTCCCTTATGCTAAACATAGGTTAGTGACATTATTATGAATTTTGCCTTACTTTATACATTATGATACTGCATACCGATTTGCCTTACTGGAACTGATACTGCATACTCATTTGCCTTATGATAGGTCAGTGACATTATACTGATTCTGTGCATACTGATTTGCCTTATTATTCTGATATGATTATATGCATATTGAAACTGATATGCTTATATGCATATTGAAACTGATATGATTATATGCATATTGAAACTGATATGATTATATGCATACCGATTCTGATATAATTATATGCATACTGATTTTATAGGTTATGTGCCAACCACATGCTCAATCATTTTAAGACCAAATTCAGGTCTTTAATGTTAACTTCTCAGTTTTGGGCATGTGTAATGGCATACAATGAATTTATGTTTAACAAGGCTATCGATGCTATGAGGAAAACCAGTAAAGAAGCTGCTGATTGGCTTCTACATGCTGACAGGCCAAAGCATACATGGGCCAGACACACATTTGATCCTCAAATCAAGAGTGATCATGTCACTAATAATTTGTGTGAAGTTTTTATTGCTTGGGTTGGGGATGATAGGAAGAATACTGTCCTGTCAATGATGGAATCATTTATTAGTAGATTGATGGTGCTTTTTGAAAATAAGTGTGACAAGGCAGCTGCTTATAAGTACAGTGTTACTCCTAGGGTGAGGAATATTTTGGATAAGACTATGCAGGATAGTAGGTATTGTGCAATCAAATATGGTGGGAATGATGAATTTCAAGTAAAAGATGGCTTCACTAATTTTGTTGTGAAACTAAATCAAAGTACATGTAATTGTAATTACTGGCAAATTACTGGATTGCCATGTAAACATGCTTCTGAATGCATTGTCTTTAAAAGAGGCAATGTAGAGCTATATTGTGACAAAGTTTACTCTAAATATATGATGTTGATTGCTTATGATCAAGTTATTCATCCAATGCCTGAGCTTGATGTTACTAATAGAGAAGGCTATCCTGATATAGATCATCCAGCGTTGAAAAGATTGCCAGGTAGACCAAGAAAAGCAAGGAAGAAGAGTCACATTGAAGGACCTTTGGGAACACAGGAGGCTAGGAGATCAAATACTGTCAGGTGTTCTACTTGTAAGGAATTTGGCATAATTATAGAACTTGTCAGAGGGCTCCTGTAAAGAAGAAGACCAAAGGAAAAAAGGTCTATGCAATGCAACTTCCAAAATATTTTCAGTAATGTATTAAATGTGTTTCTAACTATTAATGATTTATTCTTTGAAGACATCACTTGCTGAAGGTGCTGGAGGTGCAAGCAGTGCAACCCAATCAGAAAATGTTCAACCTATCCCTACTCAGCAATCTCAGATAAACAATGTTGCTGTACCTATTTCAGGTCAATGTATAGTCACAAATCAGGTAAGATTAATTGGTTTTTAGTACTATTAAAATTAAATTTTGTTGTTATTTATTAAATATACTAACTCTATTTTTCAAAAAGACAGGAAACTCAACCACTGATTCAAGTTGGAGCTTCAACCGGTGGAGGGAACACTACAACCAGTGGAGCTAAGCCAAAAAGGAAGAAGCCAAAAGCAAGAAACAAGATTAGGGACCAAAAATAGTTGTTCATGGTGTTGGATGTTTCTTTTTTGGATTAATAGTGTAAGGTCTATTTTTTTGGTATATGGTTAATAGTGCAGGGTCTGTTTTTTTGGATAGGCCTTACTTGGTATAGGATTAATACTGCAGGGTCTATTTTTTTGGATACTATAGAACAGTTTGGCAATGGCTGTTACAGTTATCACATGGTATAGGGATACTTGTGCAGGGGCTAAGGCTCGGTGAAGTTACATTTTTTGGTTTATGTTAAGACAATTACATGCTTCTGATTATGGTACATGTAAAGACAATTACATGCTTCTGATTATGGTACATGTAAAGACAATTACATGCAGTTAATTATAGTATGGTTTATTTGAATACAATTTGGTTATGATTCAGCTTGTCCAACATGTGAAGCACTTAATTTACAAGCTTTTAATTATGCAGTTAATTACTGCAATTTGGCTTTCTCGGCAGCCATTTTAATACTTAATTACATGCACTATTTTGGTTTACTTAATTGAACTTTAAATCTTGATTAAGCTTGTTCAAATTTAACCAAGTATTTTCATTAAAAAAAAGGTATATATAAAAAAAAGCCAAGGATTTTGTTAATGATTGCATTCTTTTATTTAAATTGTGAATTGTTTCTGTTTGAGTACAAGATGTTTAATTTTTATTGGTTTTAAATATCAAAAGTATAAGTACCAATGTTAGGAAAAGAAAAGATTTTGTATCGAATAAAGAAAAGAGAAGCTTACCAAATAAAAAAATAAAATAAACATTGAATATATTCAAATATTAAAGGGTTGACTTTGGTAGAATAGACAAATAATGAATTATGATTTAAATTATTGTTAAAATATTTAATGTCTAAAACTAGAATTATGTGATGTGTATAGCGTTTCCAGTTCATCCATCTATGGCAGCAAAGGAAAAAAAATCCTTTGGAAAGGTGTGTATTGCAGCATAAAAACACACACAGAGCGGGAGGACGTTGCAACTTCTACGGCAACTACAAAGATGTTTTTTTAACATAGAACAATTGCAAAGTTAAAAGGAAGGATAAGAGGATATTTTAGGCAAAAAAAATTCATTAAAAATCATGTGCTCCTCACATGACAGTCCCAAACTAACGTTTTTGACGTCTAAAATCTCAAAAGAGGGGCAAGTGAAACAAATAACTAACAATTAGGATATTTTTTTGTAAGGTTAAAAAAAAGAAAGGTGTCAAATATAATAAAAGGACATCTCAGGAATGTTCATTATAATTTACTCAAAAAAAAAATAGAGGCCGTCAAACCAAACCCACAAGTGACTGGTACGCCACGCTGTGTGTCTGCGTCCGTGGCGTTGCGTTGCGTGTCGTTTATTGGCTACTCTTGTCGTTTATATGAATCACAAATTCACAATTGGCTTGTTCCCACCCACGAATCCATCGCCCATTCCGACTTCTGAGTCACTCAAATCAAACTAATAAAACTGCAGAGTGCGAAAGGGGTATGGTATTATGGGCAGCGTTGTGATTTGGTCCTAGAAATAAGGATTGGATTTGCCTATTATATATTATTATCACTATCATACATATGGCAACGGCTCCCTTCATTCACGCGCGCTGTGCTTACTCGCTCAGAATTTCCAATCGCAACAACAAGGGTGCCTCGCAACAACCCCCTATACCTTCCTCCTCCTCCTCTTCATCCTCACCCTCCAATTCTAGTTTTTCTCTCTCTTCTGGTAATTTTTATTTTTATTTTAAACCCCTCACTTCTTAATTCCCTAACTTCAGTTTTTTTAACCGATTTGATTGCTGTTTTGTTAGTGTTTGAGCATAAGTTTCTGATAATTAAGATTGTTTTGTGTCATAGGCCAATTAAACATCGAGCGTTGATCATTTTCGATTTTTCGTTATCATCTTATTCTTCGCCTTCTGTTCTTGTGTGCACACGAGAGCTTGCTCTACACGTGGGAGGGCAATGGGGTCCACCCCTCGAGGTCGGGGTGGGGGAACTGTGGAGACGCAAGAAAAAAAAAAATGATAAAATATGATTTTGGTCCTTCGTTTTATTTTGATTTCTGTTTTTATTTCTTCATAAATTTTTTATTACTATTTTTAATCTCTCATAAATTGTTCTGTTCTATTTTGTTCTGTTCTATTTTTTATTTTTAGTTCCTGACGTTAATTTCAACTTTTAAGTGGTGACATGACAAACATAAACTATGTGTATGAAAATTTGGAAAATCTGGTGTTTGAGGATTTTTTTTATTATTTTTTTAACATTTTTGACAGTTTTAAAGCACAAATTTGCGGTAGTTAAAAACGGTTAGAAACTTAAACAAAAATTTTTCAAGCACAAATTATGCTCGTTAATGTTAGGGACTAAAAACAAAAGAAAACAATTTTTCAAGCACAAATTATGCTCGTTAATGTCAGGGACTAAAAACAAAAGAAAACAATTTTTGAGGAACTAAAAACACAGAAAAATTTTATGAGAGACTAAAAACAAAAATTTAGATAAAATGAGAGAACAAAAACATATTTTACCAAAAAAAAAATTACTTGGGAGTGTAAAAACTAAAAACCCTTCTGAAGCTACTTATATGGTGGGCCAGGTTTATACCATTGGGCTAGAGGGTGGGGTGGACCTGGTACTGGGCCAAGGGGCCCTGTATGGTCCACCTTCCTTGATTAATGGGAAATTAGGAAGTGACTTGAAGACCAATTTATTTATTAGCTGATTTTGTATTTTGGTAGGAGTCACTTGGCAGCTAGCTCGTTGGTAGTTTTGCACTACTATGGAAGTTTTCAATGTTCATATAGTTCTAGAAACTTTATTTGTGTATGCTACAAGAAGGACTCTTTTTTGATTGACAGAAGGAATCACATGAAAGGATACGCATACTACTAATACCGGAGTTAAGAGATTTTGACTGAAACTAAAAAGAAGTGTATGAAAATCTTAGTAATAAGACCATTGCTACCCTGTGAGTTTCAAGCTTATTGATCAAACCTATCTAACCTTAAAACCCTGGTAAAATAGAGGTATGCTATCAACCCTGTCAAACCTTTAAACCCACTGGCGTGAAGCTTAGTAATAAAAACTATCACATACTATTTCCGTTGGTACTGTATGCAGAATTGGGATACTATGGACTTTTCACCCTAGACTTGATAAATGCAACAGAAGGCAGTTAACTTGAATTTAATTATAACTTTGATTTTATTGGTTTATTGATATATCACTTGATATTATGGGTCTATATGTCTCATTTTATATGTGCAATTGCCAATTGCATACCTCTAACTCATTGTCCTTAATTAAGGCAAAATACAGGTTTGGTTGCCTAACATTAGCCAATATGAAATCACTTGTGTTCCCATGGGAGTGAGTGTAAAGTTAAGCACCATGCAAAAGCAAAACATTTTTTCATTGGCTACATTCAACCAAGCATTCCCTAGGTAGATAGTGTGGGTGGTTTTCTGCCGTGGACCAGTTGAATGCAACCAGCTGCATTCTGAAAGTTGATAGATATTATACCAGTACTCAGCCCAACGCAACCAATTTGCCCACTTCTTAGGCTACTCACAAGCAAAATAGCGTAAGTCTCTAGCACTTTATTTAGTACTTTAGTTTGACCATCTGTTTTAGGATGATGTGCTGAGATCATTTGTAGAGCAGTACCCTTTGGGCAAAAAAAATTCAGATCAGAACTTGTTTATAAAAGTTGGATCCCAATCTCTTACTATGGGAGGTTGGCACTCCATGGAGATGAACAACCTCCTTAGTAAACAACTAAGCCACCGTTTAAGCCAAAAAGAGGCGTTTCAATAAGATGAAGTGACCACACTTGGACGGCCTGTCCAAAACAACTAGGATTGAATCATACCCCTTAGATTGAGGTAATCTTGTGATAAAATCCATCCCCACATCATCCCATATAGCCTTTGGTATAGGTAAAGTTTTGAGTAGACCTGCTGGAGATGCAGCTTGATACTTGTTCTGCTAGCAGATAGGGTGTTCCACTACAAATGTAGTTACTATAGCCATCATCCTTGGCCAAAATAGGTTTGCTTCCAAATGCCTATAGGTCCTATAAGCCCCTGAATGACCCCTACTGGGTTTGAATGAAATTCAGGTAGCAGAACTGGTATCCATTCTCAGTTAGCTGGTATAACAATTCTCCCCTTATAGAATAGGCACTCCTGATCTAAAGGATACCCTGGTTTCTCATTTGTTTTGTCCTGTAATGAATTGATAATTTTACTCAAGTGAGGATCAACATTCATTGCTTGTTGAATTTTTTCTGCATCTGGCAAAATTGGCCCTATGAGAGCTATCAATTCCCCTTCCTCCATTTGTGATAATGCATCTGTGGCCCAATTCTCCTGTCCAGGTCCAGGCCAATAGATTATGTCAAAATCATAACCCAGTCGCTTAGCCAGCCAGTTTTGCTGGTGGTTGTTTTTCTCAGCTGTAATAGGTGTTTCAAGCTTTTCTGGTATGTTAAAATCGTAACTTTCCTGCCCAATTGGTATGGACACCAATGCTGGATGGCTAACATCAATGCTATCAATTCTTTTTCATAAATGGGCTTACTTAGATTCTTCAAAATTTAAATGTTGTATGCGTTTATTGTGCATTTAATCATTTGAATGTTGTTGCTCTATCTTTTTTTTAATGTTGTTGCTCTATCTTTAGATTGCGAAAGTCGCTTTTGTTCCTCTGGAGTTGACAAGAGATCTGAGTAGGTAGAACTTTCCATTCCCGTTCCCGACAAATTTATCTGAAAGGCTACATTGTTTTTTCTCCTTTTGTGTCAGACATTTTGCTCAAGAATGTTGCATTACTAGAGTTTGACCTTGATGCTTTTTGTCTCTTCTTGTTCGACTATAATGTTTTCAAGACGACATAATCTTCAGACTTGCTGTTAAATGGTGAAAAGATCATAGGACAATGAAGTCTTCCAACAGTTGTTGAGCATAGTCTTAGGATGATCTTCACGGGACTGTATATCTTTCAATTAGACGGATTGTCAATTTTTAATCCCTGTATGCTTAGAGAGAACACGTTAGCACTTAGCACATAATATTCTTATTCATCAATTTGCTTTTTTTGTTATCCATTAAAACTATAGGGCCATATCATCTTTTCCTCAACAAGATTCATACATAGGGCAATTCTACGGTGGGAAAGTTGCTCATGTTTCCCACCGTAGGAAAGTTTTAATAACCATCAGATCAAAAAATAAGTATAGACTATAATAGGTATACATGCACCAGAATATTTTTTTTTTTAAAAAAAAAAAAGAGACACTCTGAACGCCCCTCCCTCTCCGCCTCTCTGCCACACCCTTCCCTCATCACCACTGCCACTGCAACCTCTTCCTCTCTCTACCCATTTCCTCCGCCTCTCTTCCTTCACTTCGACCATGCCTTCACCGGCGTCATGATACCTGCGAGGTCGCAGGGGGGGGTGTCTGGAATCTAGATCTAGATCTAAAACAAAATCACGCGCTGGCCGGGGTAGAGGAAGCACGCGGCGAAGAGCTCGCCGGAGTTCGGATCCTCCAGGTGGACCTCGAAGCGGTTCCGGCACGACACGACGACCTCGCAACGGTTCCGGCGCGACACGACGCTGACACGACACGGTTCCAGGTGGACCTCGCAACGGTTCCGAAGCCACTCGCCGCACTTGTAGCCGTTGGAGGTGCTGCGTGGCGGGATCTCACAAGGCTTGCCGGAAATGGGAAGAAGGAGATGACGACGGAGGCACAGTAGCCTTGCCATCGGAAACAGGGAGGAGAAAAAGAAAAAAGAAAAAAAGAAAAATATGAAAATATTTTTTTTTAAATATTCTGGTGCATTTATTCTTACGGTAGACTTCACTGATTTTAACCGTTGATTATAATTTAACGCGATTATAATTTAACGCATCATATTTTGTTTCCCACGGTGAGAAATTTGGTGAAGTTTCCCACCGTAGAATTGGCCTTCATACATATGCTGCCTCAAGGCCCCATAGTGGTGGAAACCTTGTGCATTGGGCTACATTTTTTAACAATTATTTCCTCCTTGGCTTGCTTTCTCCATCCTCTTTCTTTGTCACTCTTTTATCTATTTTCTTTTTGTACTTTTCTAGGTAAAAGACCATTGTTGGAATAATAAGGTTTTGGAAGGGAGGAGAGAAAAAAGAGAAAGATGGTTGTGCATATTTGTTTACTAAATGAATATAATTTTGATAGATGTGATAAATTACTACAACCTAATACTCCTATAAACCTACTAATGATTACGGCCTATGAAGCCCAGATACGTGATACGACACAGGTACGATATGACACGGATACAGAGATACGACAATTTTTTTGAAATTAAGGATACGACACGTCCTGGATATGTTAATAAAAAAATATAAAAAATTATATATGGATGCAAAATAAAATGCAATTAGTGTTGGTGTTAAAATGCAATTATGCAGATGATCTTAAGTGCTGCTAAAACACTGCAAATATGCAGATTCTATTTTAGCAAACACTGCAAACACAACTGTCGAGTGGCAAAATAAATTTATTCAAGCATGGTTTGAGCAAAGCCAAAACCACACAAACAAAATACCCTATCAAAGTCAAAACCACACAAATAGGAAGACCCCTCATCAGAAAAATGTGCAGAACCACCAAGGAGAGATGTTGTCGTGCATGAAGAAGGGGAAAAATTGTGCATTGTGTAAAGACTCACTCACCCCACTAGCCGGAAAAAGAAACCCCCTCACCGGAAGAACTGTCGGAAAGGAGTTGCCATGCTCGGAGAAGAGGGAAAGGGTGTGTCGTGTTTTTGTTTACGTTTGGACCTTTTTTATTTTTATTTTAAAAACCCTAAAATTAAAACAATAAAATTATAAAATATTAAAAAAATTCTTAAAAAAAAATATATTAAAAATTTCAGAAAGTGGCTCAAGCCGTATCGGAGCCGTGTCCTACAATTTTTTTTAAAAAAATAAAAATAAAAAAATCGGATACTTCTTGGATACGTATCGGGACGTATCGGAGGCGTATCAGTGTCTGATACGGGTACGATACCGATACTTTTCCATTTTTGGAGTATCGGGGCCTCATAGATTACGGGAAGTACTAGTCTAAGCCTACAAATACTAAGACTAATAATCCCAATATTCTAACAACAGTATTAATATTGGTGCAAATATGTTAAGTTTTAATTTTCATTAAGGCTGGTAGATGAATTTTTGCAGGTACAAACAGTGGACAGAGACACCAGGGCCTTAGAGGTCAAGCTATGAGTACTGTCACTCTTGGAAATTCTATTGGTAGCATAGGGAATTTGAAGAACGACCCTGACCATCTCCTTGTTCTTGTTCATGGTATCTTGGCTAGGTATGTGATATATATTTATATTGAGAGAATAAAAATTTGTTCAAATTATTTTGTGTTAAAATATGAGTGAAGCTTGATTTGAGCTATGGGAGTATGGG
Source organism: Pueraria montana var. lobata (assembly GCA_026413185.1). NCBI lineage: Eukaryota > Viridiplantae > Streptophyta > Magnoliopsida > Fabales > Fabaceae > Pueraria > Pueraria montana. The sequence goes on along the minus strand of CM048648.1, from coordinate 18,648,352 downwards.
TGAAAAGTGAAGTTAATGTGCTTTAATGCTTTTAAAGTTAGGTACTAATATATTGAAGTTCAGTTGGAAAGGATTATGATTTTCATCCTGTTTATCATTAGTTGGTACCTTTCCAGTTTGCCTGTCAATTATAAATCTGATTCAATTTATAATCTCACAATTTAGCCTATGAATGTGAATAAAGTAAAATATTCCTTTCATTGTTTACACTTTTACCAGTTGGTTTCACTGCAAAATTTGGGCCGATGGGTGTTTATCATATGTCTCATCTGTCCGCTTCTTTATGTTGGTCATTTGGATGTTGTTCTGTAGTTTAGTCTCATACAAAGTTGTACTGATGTTTTTATTGATACAGCACAGGGGACTGGACTTATGCAGAAGCAGAGTTGAAAAGGCGCCTTGGAAAAAACTTTTTAATTTATGGTTAGTGCATCTTTTTAACTAGTGGTTCTCTATGTTATATTGCATAATGCTCCTCTAGGTCTATAAATTGAGCTTGTTCGTAAAGTGTACAAGGGTGTATCCACCCTTAAATTTTAGTGGGTTAAAGTAGTTCAAATTAGTTTAGTGTATTAAGATCGTGATGTCGTTGAAATTAAATCAATGGTGGATACACCCTTGTTTGTATATTTTACATACAAGCTCACTTTAGAAGAGCCTTTTCCCATTATGTAATGTTTCATTGTTGAACCAGAGTGTTCCTAGTTTCTTTAAATTAAATCGTTACTTTTGGGATGTTTGATTAAGAAAATACTCGAATATCTCATTTTTTTATTTGAATATGATGGACAATGTCTGTGTGTGTTGTGCACAAAAATGGAATTGGTCAAAGCATGAGAATAATTGTGAAAATTTTTCAATGATCTATGTTGGAGGCAACTGACTGAGATACCTTAGCCAACTCAAACATAATCTGCTTTACAGGTTTAAGTAAACATGCAAAATTAAACTCTCACTCTTGTGCTGAACAGCCTGAACTGTTCTTTTCACTTTCTTTCAAGTTAATACTGGAAAAAGTCTATTTGTATAATTTGGAAAGAAGTAAGCTTAAGCTGCCTAAGATAATTTTTTTTTTTTAATGTTGTGAAGATTTTCTTGGGTATTGCATGAGTGCCTCATCCATGAATACAAAATTATTTGTCTAGCAGAAGTCCTTAACAATTATTTGTTGTTTGCAGTAAGTTCATCAAATACTTACACTAAGACATTTACTGGGATTGATGGAGCTGGAAAGCGATTAGCTGATGAAGTGAGTCCCAAGATATGCAAGTTTATGTGTCTGAAGTTTGGACGCCCAATTTCAGTTCTGATAGCTTTGAATTTCTCTCGAATTGTTTCATGTTGAATGATTATGGCCTTTCATCAAAACAGGTCTTGCAAGTTGTTAAAAAGACAAAGAGCCTGAAAAGAATATCCTTTCTAGCCCATTCTCTGGGAGGCTTGTTTGCTAGATATGCAATTGGTGTTCTTTATTCACCTGATACCTATAATAGGGACCTACCAGGTGATCTAGCAAACAGCATGACAGAAAATTCCCAGGGAACAAGCTTTTCCAGAGGAGGGATGATTGCTGGATTAGAGCCAATCAATTTTATAACTTTAGCAACACCGCATCTTGGCGTAAGAGGAAAGAAGCAGGTCTGTTCTGGACAATATAATTTTTGTGCCGTATATATTGGCATGCTTGAATTTTATTTTGAGATTTTTATTTTTATACAAGCATACAGCCTTTGAAGAAATTTTTAAATAGAAAGAGTGGAAAGAGGAGAGAATGCCAATAACTCTTTTAATAGCAGTTCCGATGGAAAGAATACTAGAATAGGATTTGCATTATCCACAAACAGGTCCTAACAATTTTAATTTTACTGGAGAAATTTTATATTACAATCATGAAAAAGGTGATTAGAAAATAATGCTAATAAATGGGATTTTTAAGTCAAATGAATGAAACTATGAATGAATTGAATATCCAAACCATCCTTCTGCCAACCCTCCGTTCATATGTCTTGTTGATGCTCTTCATGTTTCTCAACTTGTACTGAAAATTTGCAGGCCATAAGAGTTTTTACAGTTTACTGTGCATATATTTCAGCTTCCATTTCTGTTGGGTGTCCCAATCCTAGAAAAGCTTGCTGCACCTATAGCTCCTTTTTTTGTTGGTCAGACAGGTAGTCAGTTGTTCCTTACTGATGGTAAACCTGACAAATCGCCTCTCCTATTGAGAATGGCTTCTGATTGTGATGAAGGAAAGTTTTTGTAAGTAAAGGAATCTATTTGTACTAGTTTATATCCCTCTTTTTCAATTAAGTAATCTAATGCTTACAAGGTTTAATATTTCTGTAGATCTGCACTTGGAGCATTTAGATGTCGCATCATTTATGCTAATGTTTCATATGATCGTATCCTCTCAGTATGTTTTTCTGTTTTACAACTTGTTAGGCATATCAATGATAAACTTATGGTTCTTTCCTCCTCAATTTTGGTAATTTCTTTAACTTCATATAGATATGGTTGGGTGGCGCACATCCTCTATAAGGAGGGAAACTGAGCTCGTTAAGGTGAATATGATGATTAATAATTATTACTTAGATTACGACTAAATTAAAATCTTGTAGGATGCTTACAATTATACTCAACATCCTAACTGTGTTTATGTCTTGCATTTGTAATCTGTTAACTTGTCTTAACTCTTAGATTTATCACTTAAATGGTAAGTTGTAATTTAAATTCTACAATTGCTAATAGGATAACTGGATAACTTCTATAGGTATGAAATATTATCAGGAGTTCGAATATAAAATTTTGTTTATGTCACAATGAATAATATCAAGTAATGAAAATAATAGAAGTATAAAAGAGATTATTATTATTTTTTGACTACTTTGTGTACTCGAACTGTTACAGAGCATCAAATTTCCTTCCCTTCTCCTCCCAATAATAATAATATGATGCTGTATTAGATTTCATCAGCATCATCATCAATGTATTAAATTTCAACAGAAAAAGGGTTTAAAAGTGAACTTGCATCTACCACAACAAAGTTTATGTGGGACATTGTGGAAAAATAAATAAATATGTAAAATTTGAGAGAACTGAGAGAATTAAGTGTCCCATCAAAATGTGACTATATTTCATTTTTTAATTCTTCAAGAAATACTTGTGTACTACTGTACTTCACTAGTTTGACTGTTGATTGGGATCTTCAGTTCTTCACATTTTCAATTATCAGGATGGTTTTATAGTTTGCACTATGTTAACTCAGTTCATTAGTGGCCTAATCTCTATTATCCCTTCATAATTACTTAATTAGGAATTCCAATTGGAATTTCCTATCACTGCAGAGTCACAGCCTGTCCGCAAAAGATGAAAGCCTGTATCCAGAAATGGACGTGGCAGTGGTTCTTACTTCTTAGTTGTATCTGTATCAGTTGATCTATGCAATACTGATGTTCTTGAATGTCTATATTTAAATCCCTTTGAAACGAATAAATAAAATAAAATTGATGGATCAATTCAATTGATACTGCAACTAAAATGTGACTAGTGAGTGGTGTTAATTCTGGCATCCTAGTTGATTAGTGTTAGCTTCCGTGTTGCAAACGTGGAAAAGAAACTATTGATGTTGGGTAAAGGGGAAAATGCTGCAATCCTTATTTTTGGGTGCAGGTTCTGTTTTGAAAACTAGGAGGAGATTTTGTTTAATATAAGAAAAGGAAAACGCTTGAATTGTGAAAGTTAAAGAAAGTGAACATGTTTCTGTGGTACTAACATTTTCTATTGTATTGGCAGCCTCCTCGCCAATCTTTAGATGGATACAAGCACGTGGTTGATGTGGAATATTGTCCCCCAGTTCCTTCTGATGGCCCTAAATTTCCTCCAAGAGCAGTAAAAGCAAAGGAGGCAGCACAAAATGCGCCCAATACACAGAATACTGTGGAATATCATGAAATTGTAGAAGGTGATTATTATTGCCCATAGTAACTTATTAAACTTAAGATGTATCAATTATCTGTTCAGCCACTGATGTTCCTCTAAAGCCACTAATCTTTTTAACAGATGAGATGATTGGAGGATTACAGCAGTTGGGATGGAAAAAAGTTGATGTCAGCTTTCACTCAGCATTCTGGCCTTTCTTTGCTCATAACAACATTCATGTACTGCATCTATTTAATCTGTCGGATGATGATGGTATCACTGATACAGAGTTTTTAACACCGAGTGTTTGTCTGATTTCAGGTGAAAAATGAATGGCTTCACAATGCTGGTGTAGGAGTAATTGCTCATGTGGCTGACAGCTTAAGACATCAAGAAGCATCATCAATTTTGTCTGCTAGCTTGTAACTAGTGTATGTGATTCCACTTTGCCTGGGACATGTCTAACTGCACAATACAAGATGAAAGACATTCTTTTATCATAGTAGTCATTAATATAATTACAATATTTTATTATTAACATATGTTCATACAAGCTTACAGCAGTTCTTACTTAGCGGTGATTATCATGCAACTTAGTAGAAAGATAAAGGCTAAAATATGTTTTTCGTCCTTACAAAATAGGAAAAGTTCGGATTTAGTCCCTACAAAATTTTTCGTTCGTTTTTCGTCCTCCTAAAATGATAATGTATCAAATCTTGGCCCAGAGCAAGGTTCGGTTATATCCGAACCTACGTGGCATTTTTTTTTAATTTAAATTTTAAAATACAATTTGTGGGGGTTAAAAATCGCCACAAATTGTAGAAAAAAAAAATGCAAGAATCGGATTTGCAAAACCCTTCTTCCTTAACAGCACCGCGCCACCTACCACCATCAAACACCATAACCACCACACCTCCAACAACAGCAGGAGCAGGAATTCAGCCAAATTAAATACTCACAAACACTGTTATCAAATAGCGGCCATGGCGGGTTGCGGTGGCGGAAATCCTTCCAATCGCCACCATATGGTCGTGGCGATGCGGATTTGTCGTAGCGTGCTATGGCGACCACATTGGTTGTTGCGGTTATGGCGTCGATTACGCCATGGCCGAAGACGATCCCAGCTTTGTCAAAACGAAGAAGACGAAGTGTTTGGCTACCGACCCGACCCAGGCCAAATGTGCTGAAACCCTAAACTTTTAAAAAAATACTTGTCGGGTCAACTGGCCCAAACCTATGAAAACACTCTAAAAAATGAATGGGTTGGATCGTCCTACTCGACCCGAACCCACAGCCTCGTCAATTCACCTAGACGGCTGTCAAACTTAAAGCTCCCAATAGCTGCTTCCGCGTAAACTTGAAACTCAGGAGACGCACAACCAAACATACATTCATAATACCACGTCAATTCAAAAGCCTCTTCGATTCATAATACCACGTCGATTTAATAACATGAGTTCGTGTCTCTTTGTCTTTGTCTCTTCTTCTCTGTCGTCTCACTTCGTCTCTCTCGTCTACTCAACCTCCACGCACAAGTGCTAGAATTGTTATTGGAGCTGCCCAACCTTCCAAGAAAAGTCCAACTGCACCTTCAATTGCAAGAGGAAAAGGGAAAGCCCAAGAGCTTCAACTTATGAAGAAACAAAATTTGAAGAATCTGAGGATACTGAAGAAATATTAAACTTTGAAGAATCCAGAGGAGAAGAGGAGGAGGGATATGCCCTACTAGATAAGAATGAAATTGATTATGCTGAGATTGAGGAAGAGGCAGAGGATTAGAAATTTAGGATATTTATATTTTGGTTTGCATTGAATTATGTTTTCTTTATATCATTTTGTTGTTATATCAGAAATATTGAACTACGTATTTTATTTTAGAACTTTGCTGATTATTGAAGTAGGTGTTTAATTTTAGAACCTTGCTGATTTTTTAATATGAAGTTCTGAACTTCTTTTTATTGTTAATTTTATGGCTGTTTGGTATTATATGAAGCAGGGCAGTTTGATCATTTTATTTGTTGTTAATCTGTTATATTATCAACTGTTTTTAGTATTTATATGCTGTTTTTGGGTATTTATATTTGCTGCCTTTTCTGTTTTTTTATTTATAGTTATTGTTATCTACTGTTTTTTTAGTATTTATATTTGTGTGTGTGTGTGTGTGTCTCTCTCTCTCTCTCTCTCTCTCTCTCTCTCTCTCTATATATATATATATATATATATATATATATATATATATATATATTTTATGTCTGCCATGGCTTCCGCCATGCCATCTGCCATATGTTTATGGCAGTTTTTGGGCTCTCCGCCATACTCCGCCATACGCCATTAACAACACTGCTCACAAAAAACAATCCCAATTCCAAAACAAGTCAATCTACACACATATCTTAAATTTCAGCTAAAAAAGGGTAATGAAAGTGAATCACATTTGCACAAACCTGCTAGGCGAAGATCTCCACCATGCGCGCGTTTGCCTTCGAATCCTCCTGCCGCCACGACTTCATCTAACGGAGCTCCTCCGCCACCTCCGCCATTGCAACGAGGGTTTCGTTTCCCTCTATTTGCAAGTCCATTAGAATTTCAACCAATCCCACCTTCACTATCTCTTCCACCACTTCTCTTCTCCCAATATACCTAAGCTCTAGAACGCAATCCAACGCGGCAACGCAAAGCCCCAAATCACGCGAACGCAATGCACTCCAGAAACGTGAACACCTTCGCTCTTAGAACCAAGTCATGGAACTCCAAATCAAAACTTGGGAGAGTCTCTCTCGAGCTCCGCCACGCGGCCCCACAGCCGCACGATCTTCTTCGTCGTCGCGTCGATCTGCTGCAGGTAGTGCTTCTCCTTTACCTGCCACGCAACTCCGTAGCCGACTGATCTCCTCCCCAACATTCAACGGCGATCCGCAAAGATAAATTGAAGAGAGAGATCGAGTTAGGGTTTTAACACATGTCAACGTCCAGTTGGCCAATGGACCGACTTATGTACACAATCATCAGACACGTAGGTTTGGATATAATCGAACCTTGCTCCGGGCCAAGATTTAACACATTATCATTTTAGGAGGACGAAAAACGAACAAAAAATTTTGCAGGGACTAAATCCGAACTTTTCGTATTTTGTAAGGACGAAAAACATATTTTAGCCAAAGATAAATTATCATACCAATGGAAACATTATGTTTGGTGTGTAACATGACTAGCGGCACATTTGAGCTTCTACATGTTTGGAATTTGGACAGTTATTAGAATCTTACAATTCATATTTCGAATATTACAATTCGATATAATTTGGCTACCTACCAATTTGTATCACAAGATGAATCTGACTTTCTATCTTATGATATATGAATGAATCTATGCAATTTTGTATTGTCGATGTGAATTACTAAATTCAACCATTCGCTATTTTTTTTCAACTTTTCCTTGATCAATTCTCATGAAAAATTTGAAAAGTCATACAAGTTTAAATTGTTAAGTGAAAAGGAATTAAAGCAACACTTTTGAATTTATCCTATTTGACTATTCCACTACTTTATTTGTCACTCACTCATTCAATGCATGCACTCTATTTAACTATTTAATTGCTTTGTTTCCATTCATCTAAAATAAAGGCTTCACAAACTTAGATATAATTAAAATTTTTATCTATATATCAAAACGAAACACCCATAAACCATATTACGAGTGTACACAAATCTGTTGGAGTCAAATTTGACTAGACTCATAATTTAGATAAATCAAAATATTTCGACTTGCTTCGTGTTGGATTTGCCCATTTTTGCCTATCAAACCTAAATTGAACTAACTTGCTCAATAACATTTATTTGGGTAAAGTTTATTAGGTCTTATAGGTTAAAAGTTGTTTATTTTTTTTTTTAAAAATGTAAATAATAAATGAATTAAATAAATAATAATGAAAAATATAAAGTGTGATGTTAACGAGTAAGGTCATTAGGTTTAAAAGTAAGATTCATTACCTAAACCAAAAAGTATTGCCTTCGAACAAGTTAAGTTGAGTTATACCTTAATAACAACAAAATTTAGATCAAGATATTTAGGTCGGTTTAGGTTGACGAATTTGAACACCCTAAACCATCTTGTCCCCATGCCAAATCTTCGCTAGGGTTTGCTTCATTGCAAATATTGTTGTACAAGTGTTTTTATGAAGTATTCATGACGTTCGAGTAACTTGTGTATTTGAAGCTGTCCAACTTGAACCAAACTCATTGGTTCAACTATAGGAGTTGTTCGAGTTGAACCTAACTTGATCTGTTCAAACATGATGACATTTGATTTAGGTAATAGGTTTTTATTTTTTAACCTAGGAACATGATGATCCAACCCATTGACATGATATTTTTTATTTATTATTTATATATTTTTTGCATCTATTTATTTCTTCACTTTTTTATTATCTACAATTTTCTAAAAAATTTAAAATAATATTGAATTTTTTTGGACCTAATAGACCTGACCACTCAATTTGTTATTGATTAAGTTGGTTTAGTTTGGATTTAACAGAAAAAATACACAAAATTTGACCTAACTCAATTCTAAAATATTTTGATTGATTTGGATAATAAGTTTAGCCGCACCCAAATTCAATCTTACCCATGTAAACCCAAGATATTACGGAGGACTATTTTGCAATTTTCACGTAAGTGTGAGTGTAAGTGTGTAATTGGCTGCTCAAGTTGAAATAAATTAATTCATCTTGACCATTACATTATTTTAAAATATATCCGACGGTTAACAATTAAGGGGCCATAATGAACCAAAATTTGCCCATTCCACCATAATTTTTAATGTTTCCGTGTGAACAACAACCCCCCATATTCAAAAGACAAAATAAAAAGTGAATTTGAAATTTCAATGCCCACCCAACACCAATCAATTTGCCTCCTTCCCAATCCCACACCCCACCTCTGCCGTGACCATCACCTACTCCCCCACTCATACCCAAAAGACAAACGCGTGAGAAACACTCTCCTCAGAGCGCGTGGAAACACCCCCCTCCCCAACGACCAACCCGTGCCGTCGTGCCCTGTCTCACTGTCCCTCCACAACCAAACCCTTCTCTCAACTTGCATATACCCACAACACAACACAATACACAAAAAATTTCTAGAGCGAGAAAGTGAGAGAGAGAGGAGAGAGAAAGTAGCAGATCCTCCATGGCCTCCACCAAGGAACGCGAAAACTTCGTCTACATCGCCAAGCTCGCCGAACAAGCCGAACGCTATGAAGGTACAATAATAATAATCCATTCTCTTAATTTCCACTCTCTCGTATTTTTTTTTTTTTAATTTTTTCCTCCGATTTTTTATTATCGAGATTGGAGAGTCACCACTGTGCTGAACCCAGATGCTTAATTCGAAAATCGCTTGCTCTTAATTTTGTTTTTAGTTTAGACGGTTGAACTTTGGTTGTGGTTTTGAATTTGAATTTTGTGGAGAAGAATTGTGAGATTTTGAGTGTTTGTCGTGTTAGAAATGGTGGATGCAATGAAGAATGTGGCGAAGCTAAACGTGGAATTGACGGTTGAGGAGCGGAACCTTCTGTCGGTTGGGTACAAGAACGTGGTGGGTGCTCGTAGGGCTTCGTGGAGGATTCTCTCGTCGATTGAGCAGAAAGAAGAGGCTAAAGGGAACGATGTGAGTGTGAAGCGGATAAAGGAGTATAGGCAGAAGGTGGAGACTGAGTTGTCCAATATCTGCAGTGATATCATGACTGTTATTGATGAACACCTTATTCCCTCTAGCTCTGCTGGTGAACCTAGTGTCTTTTTCTACAAAATGTGAGTGCTGAGTTGTCACTTTTTGTTTTTCAGTTTGAGAATTTAGGGTTTCGTGTGTGTTGTGTTGATTTCTCCTTTGTTGGTTGCAGGAAGGGGGACTATTACCGGTATCTCTCGGAGTTCAAGTCTGGTGATGAGAGAAAAGAGGCTGCTGATCATTCCATGAAGGCGTATCAGGTCTGCTTGTATTTGGACCTCTTGCATCTGTTCTGTTGTGGTTTGAATTTTAAAAGGTCTTGATGTTTGTTGCCTGCTGATTCCGATTCATGGTATCTGTTGTGCTATGTTGCACGGATACGGGTACCGGTACCCGGTACGGATACGGGATACGGGATACGGGAATTTCCAAAAATCTAGGTTACGGGTACGTTAATACAAATTTTAAAAAATATGTATATATAATCAATAGAATTTAATATAAACATGAATACATTTTATAAATGATAAAAAAAACACAAATAAGCATAATTTATAATATAAAAAGAGATTAAATTCTTCAACATGACGAAAAAAAATATCTCATAAAAAAATTGTAATAAGTAAATGTTCAACATAAAATATTGTGACCCCTAAACATGACTAAGATATAACACTTGAACAGTTTCAATCTCATCATTTTCTTGTCCATCATTAGTGAAAAGAATTGTCTCCAAATCTGGTTCATCAAGAGAAAGAGTAGCAATTTCAAGAATTCCAGCCCCTTCAAGTGGATCCCATTCATCTCCACCAATATCCCACATTTTGCTCTCACCCTCTTTATAACTCTTAGTCTTTCTTGAGAGGAGACGAAGATTTGTATGTATAAAAACTAAGTCTTCAGCTCTCTGAGGATTTAGCCTATTTCTTTTCATAGAATGGATAAAGGAATATGTACTCCAATTTCTCTCACAACAAGAATAAGAAGATGGTCGTGAAAGGAGTTTCAATGCAATTGATTGAAGTCTTGGGATTGCAGCACCATACATGACCCACCATTCCTTTGGCTTCAAGTTCCATCTATCTTGCAAGGAATCAAATTGGCCAAGCTCTTCTCCACCACTTGAAAATTTGACAAATTCTGTGGTTGCCTCTACTCTTTCTTTTGGATCTAGAAAGTAGCTTCCAAGTCATTTGTTTCTCCCTATACAAATCTCATTGTCCCTATGGGGGGGAACTTGATTTGGAACCTCATCAAGCCATTGCCTACAATAATACCTATTAATCAAAGTATAAGCAACACATGCAAGTTAGTTACAATTTGTATATTAAAAAAAAGATAAAATAAAACAAAACTTGCAAATTAGTTAAATTTACCTTGGATTAAGTGAATGAGCCAAACAATGAAGTGGTGTGTAACTTTTAGTCCATCTATCAACTTGAATGTTATAAACCACTTCATAAAAAGATGAATGTTGATATAATTCCTTGTCCTCATGCTGGTATATTGCAGATTTGACTTTCTCAATCATAGAATCCCATTTCTCATAAACCAAATGAAGGGTTGGTTCATCAGTATCACAAGAGCGAAGCATGGCATAAATGGGCTTTGTAAAGCTTAGAACATAGTCTACTTTATCCCACCAAAGGTCATTTAAAATTATTTCTTTCACAAATGTCGCTCTTGGCACATCATCTTCTCTATAAAGAGACCATTGTTCATTAATGACCATAGATTGAAGACCATGTTTAGTCTTTCTCAACCTTGTAAGCATAACAACAACTGAAGCAAATCTAGTCTCAGCAATGGCAAGTAACTTCAAATGATTAAATTGATTAAACATGGCTAGCCTCATGGAATGATTCATAATAAAATTCCTTATAAAAAAAGCATTATCAGCAATGGAAGCAATCCAATGACATTCTTCATAAGCAACCTCATTGTTAGTGTATTTTTTGGTGCACAAATACCTTTTAGTGCAAGATTTAATGTGTGCACTACACATGGTGTCCAAAAAATGTGAGGATGGAAAGATTCAACAATAGCTCCAGCAGCCTTACAAACTGGTGCATTATCAGTAATGATTTGGACAACATTTTGTGGCCCAACCTCATCAATGGTAGACAAAATCAATTTTGATATATAGTGTTTGTCTTTGTACTCACCTGATCCATCAATTGCCTTCAGGAACATAGGTCCCGAATCTGAGGCTGCCATGAAGTTAATCAATGGTCTTCTTTGGGCATCAGTCCAACCATCAGTTACTATGCTTACACCTTTTTCTGGCCAAGTGTCTTTGAGAGGTTGGAGCAACCTTACTATATGTGCTTTTTCTCTTTGCAGGAGTGTAGTTCTTATAGTATTGCTAGGTGGAAGATAACCCGAGATAGAACTATTTGCAGCATATGTGAATGCATTGACATAGTAAGGATTTCTAGTAATATTGAATGGCAAACCAGCAGAATAAAATAACCTAGCTATTTCACATGATAAATGATCTCTGCCCCCATTATTAAACGATTCTGGTATTTTTCCATCCACGACTCTTCTTCTCTTGCCTCCATCAACTGGTGGATTCAAACTTGTAGTTCCGGTGGGTAAAGGAACTTGTACTAGTTTTGCTTTCTCACTTGCTTCTCTATCAATTTGTTTCATCTCTGCAAGACACTCATTTGATACTTGTTAGCAAATAGCTACTCTATTACCTCTTTCCCTCAATAAGTGACTCCTCACTCTAAAGTAAGAACCTTTATAGGGTAGATTACAGTAGTTGCAACGCCAACATGCATTTCCGTTTCCCTCTTTCTTGTTTTGCAAGGTAGTAACGTAAGCCCAAAGTGGATTATTAACATCAACATTTCCCGTAGCATATCTTTTAGTTGTAGAAGTATTGACTGTGCCACTTGAAACCCCGCTATTAGGATGTTGTGAAGACATTTGTAATCTATAAAAAAATAAAAAAGATATAAAATATAAAATATAAAATTTTATTATAACATTGCTGTGTGCAAGCTAATAAGAGCACACAATGTATAAGAAGAAAAAACAAGGTATTTGTAAAGCCTACAGCACAAAGTGCAAACACGGTGAAAAACTGAAAAGAGGGTCAATATTTTAATCCAAAACCAAAAGTAAAGACATATTGGAGGAGAATTGCATAATGCATAGACATACGACAATTTGGCAAATTGCTAACATGGAAAAAAAATAAAGGCACTACGGCAAATATCAAAGCAATAAACTAAAACGTTAACGATTGGAAGACTTCCATGAGTCGTGACAAACAGAGATGGAGTCCCGTACGCTGTAGGTGTTGTCAACGGAGTCGTGAATGAGAGAAAATATCCAAATAGGATCAATGAAAAACCTAATTTTTTTAATTCTTTTATTTAAAGATAATATTTTTAGTTATCGGACTTGGGTACAGGCCCAAAAAGTACCCATAAGTATCAAATTAAGTATCCATTTTTTTTTTTTTTGAAAAATATTTTTGGTATGTACCCACGAGTACCCAACGAGTATCGGATACTGGTACATACCCGGTACGTGTACTGCATGATTTTTGGAGTACCCATGCTTCAGAGCTGTTGTGGAGTGTGGACTATATGGTTGCTTTGCATGTCAATCTAACTGAAGCCCGAGAAGAAAAAATGCTTCTGTTTTCACTTTCCTTTGTTATTAGTTCACAATTCTTGCTTATTGGTATTTCTTTGTGCTAAATGAATCCTGGACGAAAGTGCAAACATTATTGGTCTGTGTCCTTTTTTAATTTTCCTTTGAAGGTAATTGGTAAATGGCAAGTCAACATTTTATTATTGTAATTGTAATGTAAATCATTTCATTGGAAAACCTTCAACATCAATATTAAATTATTAGTATATTTGTTATGTTGATGTTAACCTGTAGATGATTTGTTAGCCAGAACTCTTCACTGGTGATATGAATTTTGAAAGAGTGATTCAAATGGTTCTTTATCACTAAGGTTAATGAGGAAAAGATTAACTGATGAAAGGGGGGAATGGGGATACAGTAGGGTAGTGCTTATTCTTCAGGCATAACATTCATTATACCTTGTATTTGTCTTATGACCACATATGATCAGTTTTACCAGAGTGGCACTGTGACATTCATTTAGATGAAGACATCACTGATATGAATTTGGCTGTTGAGTTACCGAAGTATTTTTCCACCTTTTCATGTTGATCTGAACACTTCATAAATATTGCAGGCGGCTTCCACTACTGCAGAGGCCGAGTTACCACCCACACATCCCATCCGTTTGGGCCTGGCTTTGAACTTCTCCGTCTTTTATTATGAAATTTTGAACTCTCCTGAAAGGTATGACTTTTATTTTATTTTTCTAACAGTATTATTGTTTAATTGCCCACCTCTTCGTGTACTATGTGCCTAAGTTGGCCTGTTTAACAAATCTAACACCATACTCTTCATATCTCAGGGCCTGTCACCTTGCTAAGCAGGCATTTGATGAAGCAATCTCTGAGTTGGATACTCTGAGTGAGGAGTCTTACAAAGACAGCACCCTAATTATGCAGCTTCTGAGGGATAACCTCACCTTGTGGACTTCTGACATCCCTGAAGATGGAGGTATTCATTAGTGGAAATCAATGTTCTCTGTTAGCTGGATTTTGTCTGCAATGTAAATTAAATACGTGAAACATTTTAGGGTAAATTACACTCGCATCTTCTAAGGTTTGACAAAATTTCACTCGATACCCCTCCCTTTTTAGATTCTACACAAACCTCTGTTAATTTGTATAAAATGTAGCGCCATGTACCCTTCCATTAACACAGATCTCCCCTGATTTCTTATGTAGTTATATAGATTGAGGGAGGTCAAAGTAATGTGAAAAAAGGGAGGGGTAATGGGTTTAATCTCATTAAAGCTCAGGGGTGTCAGTGTGATTTGTCTCATTTTTTATTTTTTATCTGTCCAGTTTGATTTGTCTCATAATGAGATATATTAGTGTTAAATGTGACTCAGCTTACTGGGACTAGATGGCTGAGTTTTCAAGAATCATTGGGGGGTTTGCATATGAATTTCATTCAATTAAAATTTAATTTTGGAGATTGGTCTTCATGAACTTGGACATTATTACAGACTTACAGTTGCCTGAAGGCCATACCACTGCTTTAGTATGTTTAGGGTCAGGTGAGTTTGCTGAGAGTATTATGTACTTGGTTGTGGTATCTTATAAGGTGATGTTGTCCTAGTCTTTTGCTTTGTTTTTCAATTCATTTTCACTCTCATTTATTCCTTCTATTGGTCATCATATTTTGATTGTGGTTTACTGTGTACTATACTTATTTTGCCGTTGTTTCCAACTTAGGCTATTCCTTCTCATTTTGTTTTCTAGCTATTTTTCTTTCTTTGTTCTGTGGTCCTGCCAACCCAACTTCAGTATCTATGATTTCCCTGGTTAATTAAATATGTCCACTTTTAACAGCAGAGGAACAAAAGGTGGATTCTGCCCGAGCTGCTGGAGGTGACGATGCATAGGTATGTTATGTACCCATTTAGCTGATGTTATTTGGGTTTTACCTTTTACCTTAACAAAGTTGCATTTTGCAATGAAGTGAAGCAGGTATTGGCTAGGAATTTGTGGTGTGCATACGAGAAGGCTAGTCTCTCTCTTGATAGTTTACCATTAGGATGTTGTAATAGAACATGGAGTTGGTCTCTAGAAAATCACCATTGGGCACTGTGAGCCTTTTATTCTATGCGTGTGCTTTTTGTTACTGGAGACTGGAGTTGAGATTTGCATGGTGTTTGGCTGTAATTTAGTGAATTTCTTCATTTTGACTTCTTTCTAAGAGGATGCTACCTTGCATTCTTTTATCAGTTTACATAGATAATACTATTGATTTAAAATTATGCGAATCATTGTTCCAAAAGAAAAGTGTGAATTTACGACCGTATTTTTCTTGGTGGTTGACTGGAGTTTTACCATTTACCCATGATATGATTGTGATTAAATAGACTATCCCAACGACTACCGCTAATTTTTAAATTTTATTTTATTTTTTAATTGGGGCTTAATATCACGTTCAATCTTTATGGGTACATTCACGACAATACTGCAGACATACTGTTAGGTAAAACCGAAAAACAGGAACGAAAAGACAGTCATTGCGTAAACCAAAAATACCAAATTATAAGAATGAAGTGTACTGAAATCTCAAGAATTCGTGTTGTAATGTCCTATGGACCCCTTTTTTGTACCTCGTGGAAGGACATTATTTATGATACCCTATTCTGCTTTTTATATCGAGAAAAGTTTCTTTTAGAATAATGGTCATCGTATACCTACGTTTTGTCCATCCAACGTCTAGCCACAAATATGATTAATTGTATGAATGAATATTGTTAATTTTATTTTACAAGTATTTAAAAGTAAATGAATGTAATTATATATTAACATTGATTATTTATATAAGGTTAGGAGAGTCTGATATATGGTTAGGAGAATTATGAAGTTATTGAAATATTTAATAATGATTAACTTTATTTTATAAGTGATTAATAATGTTATAAGGTTATTGACTATTATATGATTAATTACATGTGTAAATTCTTGGCTTCCCTATCCAAGGAACTCTCAAACTGGATTTTCATAAATCATAAGATGGTGAGCGTATTTAGTGTGTTTAATGAAAGTTTATGAATTAATGAATGAATTATTCGATGCATTTAAAATGTTACAACTGGATTTTCACGATGTCTTTCGGGTTCGGATGAAATATACAGATAAAGGCATTCTCAAACTAGCTCCACTATATTAAACACGAATCAAGGCATTAATTCGAGGCCATAGTATAAAAATAGGTAAATATTTAGGTGAGAGAGAGAGAGAGAGTGAAACAGGAAAGAACGGGTCAAAACATTATTTTCAACCACCAGAAAAAAAAAAAAACAAAAAAGAAATAATGACCTCAAAGCATTAATAGACACTTCTAAATAAGGTGAAGAAATGATGTTATAAAACGCAGCCTTTTCTCGAATGCAGAATGCACACAGTCCTCGTCCTCCTCCAGCCGAACCAATAATAATAGGATTCACAATGGCCAAGTCTACCTTCGTCATTGCCTCTGCCCTCTGTTTCTTGTCCTTCTTTGGTTCGGCTTATTCCCAAGCCTTCTCTATTGAGGGCAAAGTTTATTGTGACACATGCCGCACCCAGTTCCTCACCAGGGTCAGCGAGTACATGCCAGGTACATCTTCCATATATAAGTTCTTCTTAACAATTTATCAAAATCAAACCCATACATATCTATCCTTCCACATATACATATTTTTTTAACATGGTTCACGTAACATGATATCAGACAAGAAAGTTAGATTTAATCTAGCTTGCACTCACTTAAGAACAAATACAAGTAACGTACAAGCACTTTCTCAAGAGCAGATTGATGACAAGTTACAAGCCAAAAAAGTAATCATACATGGACACCTGCATAATATATACACCTAATTGACACTCTTCATTTCTTTCCATTTCTAATGCATAATATGGATACCAATGTGCTAAAAGACACCTAAGCTCTGTTTAGATAAACTTTTTTGCAAACATGTACAAGAGAAAAAAATAAGAAGGAAAAAATAAAATAAACTTCTTCGTAAATTAATTAGCTTATACATAAACAAACTTGTAGAAACTTTCACCTCAAGTTCTCCGAAAATTGATTTTTATAACCTAATTTTTAATTTTGAAAAAAAATATTCAAACAAAACCGTAGAAAGATAGAGACAAAAGAAAGATATATGCATGATAGATGATATGATGTGATATAAATGATGACGAATCTGAAATGGAAATGTTCCATGAAAGGTGCAACGGTGCGTGTGGAGTGCAGGGAAAGAGAGGATGGGAATGTGACATTCAGCAAGGAGGCTGTGACCGACAACAGTGGAACCTACAGATTTGAGGTGGAGGGAGATCACGAGGAGGAGGTTTGCGAGGTTAAGCTTGTGAAGAGCAGCAGGGCTGACTGTGGAGAAGTTGATACTGCCTCTCACCTTGAACAGGCTGCAAGGATCAGCATCACCAACAACAATGGCATCGTGTCCCCACAACGCACCGCCAACCCTCTTGGCTTCTTGAAGAAGGACCGTCTCCCTGTGTGCTCTCAAGTCTTCCAAGAGCTTGGACTTCTTGAGGATGGATCCTTCTTCGAATGAACAACAACAACAACAACCATTCAACTCATTGGAATCCATTCTAACCATTAAGGAGGGATCAATCTTTCTTAGCCCCTTTTGTTAAATGTGCATGCATGTGTGACAATGATATATGTATGATTAAGCATAATGTACTTATTTTGTATATAGGGGACTTCCTAGCCTTGGATCCTCTAATAATGGATCCTTTGGCTGGTGGTGTTTCTTCTTGTTAGGGTTTGGATGATTGGTCTTTGGCTGTTTTGTGTAATCAGCATATTACAGCTTAAAAAAATATATTAAGGGGTTCCGATGTTCAAATTTTGTATTGGATGTGTATTCTCAACCTTCTCTACTGTCTTAATTCATAGCATTCAAAGTTTGAATAGTAAGGGATAATAGATTAACTATAGAACCGATTATTTTTAGTCTAAATACAAGTTTGTGTAATTATAGAGACCAAACGAATAATACTTCTTCTATTCTAAAATTTTGGGTGTTTTAATTTTTTATTTTTGTTTCAAAACTTTGATTGTTTTAGGATTTCAATTTGTAATTGTGCAATTTGTTCCAATTGTATCCTTGTATGTAGTTAGTAATTAATAATTTTTTAGTGAAATATTGATAACTTTGAATTTTACAAGATACTTTCGTAAGAGGATAAATGAAGTGGTTGAAAATGGTTTAAAAAATTGTAAAACAATAAATGAGGATAATTTAGTCTAAATCTGCATATATTAAATATTTTTTAATTTGTATGTAAAAATCTTAAACATTCAAAGTTTTGGAATGGATGGAGTGATGCAAATAATGAAAAAAATAATGATGTTATGAAAAAAAAATCTTTCTCTAAGAGTTGTTATCTTCACAACTTTACTGCACGTCTACAAGTTTGGTCGTGGTTGAAAATCTGGGACCCTAGCTTTTGTATTTCCAATCAACAATGGATAGCAAATACGGAGGCTTGTCTTCGAGATCTTTTGAAGATGTCCAACTCTGCATTATATTAGTAGTATGATATGTTTTTGATGGTTTTGTTTTGGCTCAAGTTTCCACGTGATGCTCTGGTGGGTTCTCGTATATGCAGAGAATGTTTTCTAAGTTCTCCTGATGCTTCAATGTTATTTTCCTCTTTGATTGGAGTCTCTTGTTGGGGCGGTGGGTCCGGTTTATTCGCAGTTACATGCTGTTTAACAAGCTTGGGGATTAGTAGGTGGATAATCTATGTACACGCGTTTATGAAGTGGTGGTTGGTACTGTCAGCAGTTTTGGGGGTATACACAGAAACTTTGGTGGCTTTTTGTATTGGACGGTTATTAAATTGAGAAAAAGTATGATGTACTTATAAAAGTATTTTACATTACCATTCAATTACAACTCATCATTTATGATAAGTTTGTTGATTTTTAAAAAATTATCTTAAAAGTCATATAAATAGTGATTTGTGATTGGATGACTGTGTAAAATTATTTTACACTGTCAGTATACCATCATTAAACTCTATTAAATTTATGGGACTATTTGGTGGGGCTGTCTTGTAATTATGGCGGGGTATTACAGTAATTGCCTCAGGAAATGTAGGGTAGTAATAAGTGGTTAATGGATATTTATGGCAAAGGTGCATAAATATGTAGTAACCACTGGTTGATGGGGTTGTATCACACAGGTTCTTGTTTTTTTTTAATCATGTAGGGTATCCCCTATGTCCTATATATTTATAAATATAAATTTATTTGCTGATAAAAAAAATCTTCACAACTTTGCTAGCTATCAAATGATTGAATTCCTTTATGTTTTTTTAATTGAATTCTATAGTCCTTTTACACCTATTTATATTAGAATATATACAAATTAAGTAAAGAAAAGCAATACAATATTGGTTAAATTGATCAGTGAGTCCTTGAATTATTTAAAAAAATTTAATTAGATTTTCAAATTAAAAAAAATTGTAATTAGATCGTTGATCTAGTAAAAATTTTGTAATTGAGTTCCTATAATTTTTAAAACTGCCACAATTGTTATTTTTTGACAATTTTAAGCCGCTATAAACTTCAAGGACTCAATTATAAATTTTTTTTACAAGATTAAATATCCAATTTCATGTTTTTTGAGATCTAATTAAAAATTTTCAAAAAGTTCATAGACTTATGATTAATTTAACCTTAAATATTCGTATTCTAAACCATTCATTATCAATGATTTACATTCATTAAACCATTAATCTATTTACTAAAATTACAAAAGTAATTCTAGCCATAAGTAACCAATCTCCATCTTGGCTTTAATTCCAAAAGCCATTTAGCATTCATCTTCTATATTTTGCTCCACTTGCTTTTGGTCTCAGTAAGTGTTTGCAATGTTGACTAAGTTCAAACAATGTTTGAACTTCAATGATGAAGTCATCATATCATCTAGTCTATCTGACATGACAATTTACTCTACTAATTATACATCTCTTTGTGTTGTGGCATTGTAATGAAATGTATTTCGACATCAGCATCCTTTGTTGTTTTATGGTACACCTAATTCTTAGCTAAGTGAATTATGCTTCGATTATCACAAAATAATTAATGTCCTTTACCATGATCACCAACATCACATTTAAGTTAAAAAGTTTCTTTCACCATTGTAATTGCCATATACTTTGCCTCTGTGGTTGACAAGACAACAATGGACTATAAAGTTGCTTACTAACAGATAGCACTACCTCCAAGTATGAAAATATGTACAAATCAGTCAAGGACCTCCTACGATCAAGATCTCACTTGCATAATTTGAATCACAAAATCCAGTGACATGACTAACAATTTCATTCATTCCTCTCCAAATACTAGACCTATGTTAGTTGAATCCTTAAGTATATGAGAATTCACTTTCACAACTTGCTAATGAGCCTTCATTGGATTAATCATATTTGACTATAACAACACTCACTACATGTGTATTAATATCTCTCTTGTACAAACCATAGCATACATTAGACTTTCAAGTGTGCTAGAGTAATGAACTTGAGACATTTTTATAAAAGGAGTACTATTTATCTTTGCATTTTGCATTCTAAATCTCTTTAAAACTTTATCAATATAGCTCTTTTATATTTGTCAGACTCAAATCTTAAATTCACTACTTGACTATGTCTTCGATCACCTTATTGATTTTAGTTGGATGCTCACATGCAATTAACATAGCAAGTAAATATAAGAGTCATCAAACAATTTTTTATGATAAACACAACTATCACTCTTCGTATATACCCAATATATAATCATAAACAAGTCAAATTGTTTATACCACATTGTCTTGGTGACTCCTTCTTTGTAGGGGTGGCAAAACGGGCCAACCCGCCCCGCCCCGCCGTTGACCCGGCGAAAATGGGTTGGCCCGCCCCGCCCCGCATAAGAAAGTGGGTTGCGAAACCAAGCCCGCCCCGTTTTACTCGGGTTGGCGGGCCAACCCGTCAACCCGCTAAAAACCAAAAAAAAAAAAAATATATATATATATATATATATATATATATATATATTTTAATTGATTTTAATTATTTTTATCTTTTAAAAATACTAAATAATAAATATTTATTAAAAAAAATTAAATATATTACCTTAAATTTGGAATAATAATTTATTTAGAAAAAAATAAATTACATAAATATTAATAATATATGTATAAAATATTTAAAATATATAATTATTAATTAAAACGGGTTGGCGGGCCAACCCGCCCCGACCTGCCATCAACCCGTTTTTTGGCGGGCCATGTCGGGGTGGGTCACAACGGGTTGGCGGATTATAAACCTTGACCCGCCCCGCCAAAAAAAAACGGGTCAAACGGACCAACCCGTCGGGTTGGGTCCGTTTTGCCACCCCTACTTCTATGAGCGGTGGTCTAACCATGTACAATCGTATGACATTTTATTGTAAATTTTTGAACTCGACTTGATGTAGATAGAACGCGTGGGTCCCTTATACTCCAACTATTGATATTTTTTTTGGTCTTTTCCAAAAAATTCTATATTTAAAAAATAAATTTGTGATCAAACAAGAAGAATCCATCTATAATAGCATAGATATAAATTATATAGATGGAATACATTTTTTAAGGTTTGGATATATTAGTGCCCTTTAATTATCTGCTTTCTTTAACTTAATTTTCTCTACAGTTTTTTTCCATCCTTATTAACATTTCATTAATGTAATTGTATTATTAATGTAATTTATTATATCCATCAAATATTGAGTATTCATTGCGAATTTCTTAGAACCACGATTCCTTCAAATCTTGTTACATCCTTTCAAATGAGAATGAAATGATCACACGGACATTACAAAAATCTGATGTAAACATGGGCGACAGCGAAAGCAGGCTGCTGCGGTATTTCAAAAATTTCGGCTTCATGATTTGGTTATCATGATTCATGCATTGTGTTGTGTTTCTTAAAAGCAGAAAACTCTAACAATGTTAAGTCGAAGCATGGTATATGTCTCCCATCAAAATAAAGGGAGGGAGAGATGATTTTTCGTATTATGTCGAGTGAACTTAATTTTTTTTCCCTGCCAAACACTCTCTTAGTTCAAACGGCTTTATGGTGGTACCAGTTCTTTCTTTATCAGAGAAAAGGAATTTAATTAATGAAAACAAATGGAAAATAAATTACCGATGAGACTACTCTTTTACAAATTTGGCCACAGTTAATTACATATATCTTATCCAATTAATTAATTACATATCATTATTATGATAAATCTTATCCGATTAATTACATATCATTATTATAATAAATCTTATCCGATCGATTAATTACATATGTTCACAAATCTTATCCGATTAACTACATATCATTATTATAATAAAATAATAAACTTGACCACGGTTATTATTATTAAGTATAAAACAAGAAAATGGAATCTTTATTTTACTTCAACTTCAAATTATTTTCTTATATTGATACCGTAGAGTAAACGTTTGGCCGGCCTCTAGAACCAAGTTGTGAACAAAAGACGGATAAATTCCCAAATTTTCAAAGCAGAGAGAAAATAAAATAACACTAAAAGTACATTTTGCTCTCAAATTTTCGTATTTACTTTAATAAACTTTTCTCTTTCTTTCTCATTGACCATTTCTTCCGCGTTTACGTTTACATCAATCAATTAATGTAGCTTTTGCGGATCTCACGTCAAAGCAAACGAATTAATGTGCTTGAATTAATTCTATATATTTATATATAGATTATGTGTGAACTAGGTAGAGCATGTAGGTGAGAAATAATCTGAACCGTTCACGTCTCCAATACCTTGAACATGATTGGTTCATTAATTTGCTGTGTCTTTTTTGGAGCATTCACATCTTCATAATCAGATAAGCTTTAGACTGTCACTGCCTTTTCAAGCCTCCTTTGTTTCTATCTGATTCGGATGTTCTTTGATTTCTTGGATGATAACAAACTTTTTTTGACTTTCATGCTGAGTTGCAGTAACAAGCAATTCTATAAGATATTATTTTGGCCCATTTGATAATATAATATACAGAAAGAGCTATGCAATGCCAAAATACTAACTATACAAAAAAGCTTATTTTCCCGGAACGCGATCAAATTATTGGATTATGACCACTTTACTTGGTCATAAGTATTCTGGAAGTTGCGAAATTTCGGAGTTCCATGCATAATTGAAGTTTTCTTTCTTTCTTTCTTTCTTTTTTAAATTTAAATAAGAAATTACACACTCAATGTCCTCTCCATGCTTAATAGCAAAATATCAAACAAACTCTTTCGTTTGGTACATGGGAACATATTTTTCTTTTGAAATCGCTTTAGATGTGTGAATGAGATGAATTCATTGAAGAATTACTTATTTTACTCTAAGTTTTTTGAGTGAAAAAAGCAGAGACTAACAAATAGAAGGATTAAACATAGATGCATGTAATATTATAAAAAAATTTGGTGTTTTTTTTTTTCAATAAATTAAATATACAACATGTGTAACAATTATTACAAGTGATATATTTTTATCAATTACCTGTTATACCTTGTGTTTTTATTGAGGAACAACAACAAAAATACTTATAAAATGATAATTGATACCTATATATGTTTTGTAAGCAAAATTAAACTAACAAAACCTCCAAGGGAAACCTATGTTAATACAACGAAAAAAAGGGGGAGAAAAAGCAATGAAAGAAGAGAAGGCTTAACAAGGTTGACGTTGACCACCTGAGTTCATCCTCCGCCTTTTAGATGGAAAAAGCTGCCGGAAATCACCGTGAGCCATGGTGGCAACATGCCATTCATCCAAAGCCAACCTCTCCTCCAAACCAAACTGTTGTTGGACGGTGGATGCAAGTCCACCGTCCATAAACCCAGTAGGGTCATGGCACGGCGGTTTGGCCTTTCGCCGTCCGGCTCCTACCGGCACGTTGCGAAGGGCCCCACCGGCAGTCCAGTACCTCTGGCAGCCCTTGCAGAAATGCCTGGGCTGATTAACGTTGTAGTTATTGAAGTAGCAGAACTTGGTTTCCATGCTCTTGCATCTTGGGCATGGTATGATCTTATCAGGCCTCTTCATCTCTTCTGTGCCATCTTCACTCTCGTTTTTATCTTCTTTTCTTTCTCTACCATACAACATAATCGTTGTCCCAAACAGTTTAATCCCTTCACTACTAGCTTGGCCACTTTGTACTTGAGCCATTTTAGAGAGAAAGAGAGAGAATAATATTATTCTTAGTGAAGAAGGTTTAGGTTGGGGTGGGAGGAGGAAAAATTGTGAAGGTGGTTTTTATATATACAAAGGGGAATAAAGCTAAAAGTGCATAATAGTTAGTACAATAATCATAAACCATGGGTCTTTGGCAGAAAGTCCATGTGATAAACGCCAAAACGTAGGTGGAATATAAAGTGCGTTGCCAAATTAAACTAAAGAATTGAAAAGAGAAAAAGAAGAAAAGTTAAAAGAAGGGTTTGGGGGAGTAGAAATTGGAAAAGCTATGGATGAGCTTTTTGTACACAGCAGTAGTCAACGTCATGACCATGCAGTGCTAAAATGTATACATACAACGCTGGCCCAATCCAGGTAGATCGCTTACAAAGTGTAAAAGCTAGTGGAGAATAATATATATGGATTTGATTTTTATATAATAAATCTTATAATATAAGATCGAGAAAGATAGAAAGGAAAAAGTACTGCTAGCTATTTGATACTCCTTTCGGTCTAGTATATTTTATACTAAAATTTATTTCTTATAAAAAGAATTAGAAATACTATTTGATAAGTGATGTGAAGAAGAAAAGAATTATAAAAAATGTCATCACTTATATTCTACAAATATTTGGTATACATGTATCATTATTTTATAGATTATGAGAGAGAGAGAAAGTAGCTTCTTGTATTTAAATTCTACTTATATTCTATTTTCAAATGTAAGCCAGCTCACAAATATTATACTATATACTAGCCAAAAAGGATCTCTCTATATATTCCGTGTTAGTTCTTTAAAAAAATTTCAGACGGGAAGCAAAGGAATATTGTATATTAATAATTAATTTTCTTTGAGACGTCTAAATGCATTGATCTATGCAAACTTGCAATTGAAGTTTGGAAAACAAGGATGTTTGCTAGCTTATCATAACGGATAATTAAGTAATGAATGCTATAGAGCATGATTCGTTATTTGTTTAGATAAGTTATTGTTTGGATGTTGCTATCCTTTGCTAAATGGTGTGAGCCATACATAGCACAGCCACATAGAAATGTAAATTATTGTCCAATTGGATTCTTTTACTCTCACACATGTTTTAATAAAAAAATACTAATACTGAAATTAATTTAAATATATGTCTTAATTACATTTAATGATTCAAAATTAATTTTATTAAAGTTATATTTAATATTTCAAAATTAATTTTACCCAACATTAAAACAAACAAATCCTTAATCAAGTATTTGCAAAATCTTTTATACCAAATAGAAATACTGTAGACTTTATATCAATGGACTGATTCTTAGTCCTTGATCCGGTGTGTTATAAAACCAGATGGATATATATTCTACACGTGAGTTGGGATGCCTCCAAATAAGTGATCTAGACTTGACTTTTTGCCTTTTAAAGTGCAGTAGAACTATCGTAGGTCGGTCACGAATCAGATTTTAATATCGTGCAATTTTTTCTTTTTCTGTGGATATATATATATATTGTTTGTTAAAGTGGCATGCTACTAATGGCATTTGGTAGCACTTTTTACACAAAAAGCCAACTTTTCAGGTTCCAATAGATTTTTGGAAAACTTTATAATGTATATTTTTTTTATTTTAAAAATGCTTTGTTGATTAAAAACAAATTCTTAAAAATTATTATAATTGAATAAATTTTTGAACAACAGCAAAAGTCTGGTAAAAATGTTTTAATAATTTTTTAGATAGTAAAAGTAAGTAATAGCTTTAAACAACTTTAAATAAATTATTATAAAACATTATTGTTTTTTTAAAAAAAAAAATTAGACTCACCAGTTACCGTTATTGCCTTGCCAGCTCCTTTTCCATCAAATGAAATTTAGTTGTGGGGCAGGTTCCCTTTTAGTACGAAACGTTTTATATGATACTTTTATTATATGCCATTTTTTCACTAAAGGAGTTTTCATATTATTAATTTGGAAAGTGATCGCATTTCCAACTCATTACTCTGTTTTATAATGAAGATTAGGAAGCATCAATTTGCTTTCTTTATCGATAAAGGATACACTTTTTCGTGAGGATTCTTTTAAAGTCAATCAGTACGTATTTATCTAGTCTTTCATCAATTTTAAAAGCAAAGTTATATCGGAGCAAAATATCATAGTCATAGATTTCTATTAAAATAAGGGGAAAAGTTGAATGTCGTTGATCTAATCTGGTCACAAAAATCGAACTCATTCATTGGTACTTTTTCTTTTTCATTTTCCTTTTTTCCTTTACGCAAGAAAAAGTGAAATGAAATAGAAATGATCTATGTATAAAATATTAGATTCACTAATATTATGTGCAAGTTTTGGCAAATATCAAGTTTTTCAATAACAACTTGTATGGATAGATGTAATCAGCAAGCAAGTTTTTGGCGTGATTCTTAGATAATGTTCAGTAATAATATTAAGAGAATCAAATCCTAGTTATTTTAGGTACTTTTTCACTACAAAAAATCTACTCATAACATCGCCTAAAAACGGATTCTAAATATTACGAATGATATCGATTAGAGAATATTATAAAAAACTAACACCTATAATACTGTAATTAAATTTTATCCCACATAAAATTTAAATTTAAAGTAGGGAGCAATAGAAGAAAAAATCACCAACACTTCCCCCTGGACACAATGGTGCTGCTGCAGTAGCCACAAATTGAAGCGATGGAACATGAGAAACAACCTGATTCTTTGATGCAAGTTGAGGATCTTCATCAATTTTCACATAAATAGCCTTCTGAAATTCAGCTTGTGCAGCATACTCAACCCTTTTCTCAGAATTAAGTTTTGATTCACCATTTGCACTGGCTTTAGGAGGACAGGAATTTGTGGGTAACATGCTAAACAATTACCATCATAGGGTTTGTTTGGTAATGAAAAAAGCTAGACCCTTTGGTTCTCGGAATAGCTTCTGATCCAGTAAGAAGGAAAGATTAATATTTTAAAATATAATCAAAATGTTAAAGAGTAAAAAACATATGCAATGGTCATCAAATCATAAATTATCATATATGATAAGTTTGTTGATTTTAATAATTATTATCTTAAAAATAATACTAACAATACATAGTTTTTTTTTTGGTACATAAAATTTTGTGATTAAATCCAAGATCATATATATTAAGGAAATTCATATCCCTTTCACTCAAACTAACCCATGTAATAATGTTATTGTATTATTTTAAAGTAAGTTTTATGTTAAAGTAGAAAAATTAAGTGTTTATTTATTATTCATTTAAAGTGCGTTATATTTTAACTTTATTAAACTTGAAGAATAAATACATTCTTATTTTATCATTTAAAAAAGTATTAAGTAAATTATATTGACACTTTCTTTGATTTCGTCAAAATTTTCTCATTACCCTTCCTTTTTCTTATCCTTCATTTTTTTTTTGAGGGAATTTTTCTTATCCTTCATTAACTGTCTTTACTTGATTGAAAAACATGATACCGTATACCTTATAAGAGATATTGCTTTAAACATTAAAAAAAAAAATAAGGGAGTTGTTTTAGGTTAGTTGAAGATCCTTTTTTTTTTATATTTTATATACCACATTACTATAATGTAGTTTTTATCGGTTAATTTTATGCACAAAATCACCCTTCTTGCCTATAGGTCAACAATAGAAAAAAGTAAAGGCTTATTTTAGTTCTTTAATATTTTTTGTCTTTTAAAATTTTTAAAATTTTGTTTTAATCCATGTTGTCAAGTAACAATATTAAATGACGTAACAACGACATTGACAACCTATTGATGACAGTCACGTGTATTTTTATTTATTTATAAACTATGTTTTTAAATCCCTCAATAACTAGTCAGACATAATCAGGATTTAAAAACACAATTTAACAAATGGACTACAAACATCATTGTTACTTGATAACAAAAATTAAAAAAAAAAACTTTAAAGGACTAAATAAAAAATCCTCTATTTTATAAAGACAAAAATTTATTTAAGCCAAAAGTAAATTACTAACTCAAAATTCATTTTAGAGGAGAAAAAAAAATGAAAGTGGCATGCAAATAATAATATCGCTTTACACAATAATGTTACATTAAATTAAATTATATGCAATTCCCACTCCATTGGTCACAAGAAGTACCAAGATAAATAAATAGTTGAATCCCTTAAATAAATTATCAGGCTTCAACTCCTAACTTTATCTATGAAAAATACTATTAAAAAGAAAAAAAAAACGACCTCAATAACTTCTATACTTTAAGAGAGGTGAATTGAATTGAGGTTTTAAAAATTTTTGACATAATAAAGTCTCGTGAATTTTTAAAACTATATAAGAATGTAATGAATTTTTTTTTAAAAAAGACTTTTTATAATCAAGCTTTTGTAATTTGAATTTTAATAGATTTACATTATAAAATTTTATAAGATTTTAAAACTAAAATTAGTTAAAAAAATGGTCAGGGCAATGTGATCACTAGAGCTACCTTGACATTTTCAAGATTAGTACCACCGATAGAAAAATTGGTCAAGAACATGACCTATCTTGCCATTGAAAGAGGTAATAATTTGAAATCAAGTCAAGTACTCGGAATTTTTATTTTTTTTTTCAGGTGCTTTGCATAAACAATTGCCTGGATTTGTGCTCTCACAATACATTGGGTCAGTCTGATTGATTACCCAGCCCAAAGATTCAAAGCAAAAACTAATGAAGACATAAATTTCATCATACGAAAATGAATGAAACTGCACTACACTTAATAACAGATAAACAAGATTTATTCACACATGTGTACATACAACAAAGCCTCGTGCAACCTCACTTCAAGAGGCTATAAAACATAAAAGACTGCTCATGTATGAAATAAAAAATTTAAAAAAAAAAAAATTGTCATGTATCACTCCAGTTATCATCATCTTCACCATCATCACTCGCAACAACCTGAAAGTTTCACCATTATGGATGGTAATTAGATATATATAATGCAAACACAAACACAGTAGTAGGGGAAAAGAGTAATAGACAATAACAAAAGAGTAGTGAAGAATACCTGACGGATTGCATTTGCCTTCTCCAAAATTGCTGTAACTTTGACGTTTGCTGTGGGACCAGTGGTATCATTTGACTTTCCTGTTACTGTGGGCCTCAGGTTGAAGGCCTGAACCAATAAATAAATGACAAAACAATGCAAAAGTTAACTACAATAAACATCATTACTTTATTTTACAGCTTAATTTTGCAAGATCATTTTCTGGATTGATATGGTCTAGACTCCAATGTCAATTTTTGTCATTTGGAAGACTAATTTGATGTAAAAAAAATTATTTAATGACCATTTTGATGTATTAATGAAGGACAAACTTGACACTTATATCTATGACCAAAATGTTTATATACCCTTAAATAAATTAGATTATAATATGACTACATACTTTGGTTCTGATTTGATATAGGAAATCTTCTCTTTCATCCGTCTCCTTTGCCATTCTCAACTGGTTTGCTTCGTTCTGGCCCTTCAACCTCTGCTGATCCAGCTGCAGGAAACGCTTAATTAGATTAATACATTGTTAGATTCCAATATCCACCATGGTTGCATAAATACAATATTCAAGAGAAAGGTAAGACCAAATGTTACCTTGTCCTTCAATTTATATATAATGTTGTCATAAGATTCGTGACCGTCATGATTAATTTGTATTTGCTCAACCTGGGTGAGCCTAGGTTGCTGGAAGATAGTAGAATCTGGAAGACTCTGATCATTAATATGTTCAGCATCTTCAGACATACAATGCTGTGTCCCATTTGTCATATCCAACTGTGGTTTTGAGACTCGCCATTGTGTTGGAGGAAGAGGAGGAGGAGGAGGTGGTGGTTGTGTAGGCTCTGCATGACTATGTGACATAACAGCATTATTGCAGTTGGAATGCTTTTTACCTTCTTTCTCAAGTGCAGGATTAACATTATCATAACTTGGAAAATCAAGTAAAGGCCCAGATAGAGAATGTTCCACACCATTTGTAGTACATGCACCATGTCCACTTTTTACATTGGTATCATCATTAGACACAGATTCAGTTGATGATCTTCTGCGAGGAGAATCATGTACCCCTTGGTCACTGCTTTCAGGTGTTTCATCAGATTCCCACTGATCAGAATTATAATCGGAGTGAGGGCTTCGACATTCATCTGATATGTATGGAGATGATCTACAGAAAGTGTCATCATCATCAGAGTGAGAAACTGAACCATCCATAGGAATGGAAGCTTCAGGGACCAACTGGAAAGAAGGAAACATATCCTTTATGCTGTCATGACGATTACTGCCATCAGGAAATTTCAGTTTTAGTTTGGAGGTCTCTAGACCACTGACAGGTTGGAAGGATATTTTCATATGTTCAAGTGGAGGTGAAGGAGGAAGTGACTTTATAGGATATACAGAACCAACTTTCTCTTTCAAGGTTGTTGTCCCAGGAAGTGACTGTTCTACATTGCCATTTTGTCCACTCTGCTCCAATATAACAGATTTCAGAGAATTATAATGTCCAGCTTTTTCATCAAAAGAAACTTTCCGCTGAAAGCTATTTATTAATAATCTACGACTAAGTCCAAACACACGTGATGAGTTTTCACCATTTTCCTGGTTGGATTCAGTACTGTCCTTCGTGTCAGGGGTCGATGCGAGAACACTTCCAGGTGCCATTACCCTGATTTCCCCTAAACTGTTCCTCTCAGTCTGACCAAATCCATTACTCTGCTGATAATTGCCAGTGGCCTTTTCAGAGATACAAGCTTGGTCATCATTATGGCCTGATGTTAAGAATCTAGAACTTGGATCCTTTAGAATCTGCTCAGCAACCTCTTCTGATGATTCCCGTTCCTCTTTATAACCATTGCTCTTTTGCATTGAATTATGATGTGAGCCACCATCTGTTTCACTTTTAGTGCTCAAAGACCCTTGACTTAAAGAAGTTGACTTGTTAAAGTCAGGAGGTTTTGATGGCTCAAGTCCTAATAATCCACCATTAGTCCAGAACCTAACTGAATGATCAGCCAAAGACTCTCTACGAGTCTCTTCAGATTTGCAGATATTGTTGTTGATCTTACCTGCTTCCTCATCTGGTAAATTAGAGATTTTGGAACCAGAAAATGATATATCAGTCTCAATTGGTGCTGACACTGTATCATTAACAGTAGAAGAACCAATGTAGGTATCAGTACATACTGAGTTATCCAAAACAGAATTTTCACTTGTGCGAGGAACCTGTTCACAGGCAGGAGCCTTGGAGGGATGAGAATCAGCTATATTCTTGGCTATTTCTTTGCTATCAGAAACATCTGATGGACTCACAGATGCCAAATTAGATGCATGTGGCTCTGATGTGAGAGGAGGAATTTCTTGCAATGCGTTGGGCAAATTACTGAACATTTCTTCATTTATGGAAACTGTGTCTCTGGTCATTTCTTCACTACAAGGAACATCTGATGGACTCCCAGGTCTCAAATTAGAAGCATGTGGCTCTGATGTGAGAGGAGGAATTTCTTGCAATGAGTCAGGCAAATTCCCAAACGTTTCTTTGTTGAAGCAAACAGTGTTTCTGGTCATTTCTTCACTATAAGGAACATCTGATGGACTCCCAGGTGCCAAATTAGATGCATGTGGCTCTGATGTGAGAGGAGGAATTTCTTGCAATGAGTCAGGCAAATTCCCGAACGTTTCTTCGTTGAAGCAAACGGTGTCTCTGGTCACTTCTTCACTATAAGGAACATTTGATGGACTCACAGGTTCCAAATTAAATGCATGTGGCTCTGATGTGAGAGAAGGAATATCTTGCAGTGAGTCAGGCAAATCCTTGAATGTTTCTTTGTTTAAGTAAGCAGTGTCTCTGGTCAAGTTTTTGCTATCAAGAACATCTGATGGACTTACAGATACCAAATTAGATGCATTTGGCTTTGATACAAGATCAAGAACATGATTTTCTTGCAGTGAGTCAGCTAAATCCTTGGCTGTTTCTTTATTTAAGGGACCAGTATATTCAGTCTGAGAAACGACATCAGATAAATTATTGTCCAATAAATTAGGAGGAGCTTCAGTAACTCCATTTTCAATCATTCCATGTGTGAAATGTGAAGATAACTGCTGAACCTCTCGTTTTGTTATATAATCAATATCATTTTCAGATTCTGATTCAATAGTGTTGAGTGCATCCACGTAATTATCAGGTTCACTATCAATATCATCAGTTTGAACCTTGTTGGGGACTGGTTTCAGGTTGCTTTCTTCATTAAATAGGATATGATTGTAGCCAATGTTTGTATTGGTAACAGCCTCATTCACATGCATATCTGAATCATGCTTTTCCACATGCCTCTCTGGAGTTTTATCTTTATCACATGTTTGACTCTTAGACTCCACTATCTCTTCCTTTTCATCCCAAGTAACACCAGATGAACTAGAGGCAACTTGCTTTTCCAACAAATCATGTGAAATACTATCATCTATATGATGAGATACTGATGGCAGAGTATCAGTTTTCTGTTTCAATCTTGTAGAGGATGGTTCTTTATAATCTGGCTCATCAGATTGCATAGAATTACTTGGATGGAAAACACATTCAATGTAGCCAGCACCAGATTTTGAATCAAAAGAATTTGAATAACGTTCCAGATCTGATTTCATTGTCATATCTATGGTGGAGGCTGTTTGTGAGGAAGAAGTTCGCCCGTTGATAGCGGAAGAAATAGATTGCATTCTGGGTAGTCAATACAACATGTAAGTGTTGATTTTGAATGAATAACAAGTATGCCAATATTAACTATGCAATATAGATGTAATACCTGCCACTACTGCTATGCCTCTGTTCACCCCTCAAAATGTCTCCATTCCTTCGTGACCTTTTCTTCTGTCCAACATTTTTTGTATAAGCACAATTGTTTGCAAAGAAATCAATGCATGCGTATGACAGGAAAGAAACTGGGTTAAAAATAATGTTCCCACTGAAATGCTAGGATCATTATAGTACCTTGCTTTTATGAGATTTCCTTGCTTTTTCAGTCTTCTCAGAGTAAGATTCGTCTGCATCTGCAGATATTCTTTTAAAGAAGGTTGGATCTGAATATCTCCTGAAACAAGATCCTGGGCCGCCAGTATCAAATCTGATTGACACATGGAATATTTCATTAACCAGTACAGGACACTTGATTTAAGAAGGATTAGTTGACAGTACTCAACTCTTTCAAAGCCAGAGAGAGATGGGAAATAGGACAGGTACAAGATCCAGGGATACCAGTCCAAATTTGAACAAGACTAATTTTCTATCATCTAGACCTTGGAACTTAATCTAAGCTGTAGTACCTAACTAAACTTGATATTCTCAAACAGAAAGACAAAACAGGGAAGGAAATTTAACATACTTATCAAGCAAGTGTACATGCGGAGGGTCGCGACATTCTTCATATGAATCCATAATAAAGTGAGGCAAGTCATTGTAAATGAAATGATTTCGAGCAGGTTTTATGCATGGATGCCATTCACAACCTGAAAGGAAACTGTTTTCATTAAGGACTCCTATAATCTTTGAACATTGAAGCCAATGATCATTAAATAATGTAGTATTCCATAATTTAAAATAAAATATATAAATACATGCTATCTAAAAAGTGCATAAATCTAGCTTAATGCCACTTGACTGCAATCAGGTTAAAAATAATCTGAGATAAACATTACTGTCAAAATTATATACATTATGAGTTTGAGTTTTAGCGTCTTTCACAGATCAGCTTCCACGCCAAACAAATCACAATGCACACACAAGATTTGATATATGTCATACATAATGTTCATTATATTTAACAGTAAATAATGACCATGTTCAACAATGATCAGCCCCCATTTCATCACAATACCTTGACTCGTTGAACATATTGAAGACATGAATACTCGACCAACCTTAGTATTTCCAACTTCCTTAATGTTTTAGAGGTCTTCTAACAATTTAAGAGCTTGAATACTAACAAAGATCTATATTTTAACTATGGAACACCCAAAGACAAACGAAATTTCTCAGAGCAATTTCCCTTTGACAAATGCAAAAGAGAGAGAAAGACCTGATTAAAGTGGATATCATGTAAAGAAATAGAAAGAAAATACATTGAAAACAACCCAACTTCAATATGATTCAGCTGCCTGATCAGCACAATACAAGACAAACAAACGAAAGCCCTCCACATTACTTCATTTATACAAATTCTAGTATGTTGATTAATGTTTAGTGATGATTGGTTTATCAAAAAGATTCTACTCAAAGAAACAAGTTTAAGAAGTTTGTGATACGATCAAATATTTTAACATGGGAATAACCATCTCAAAAGCTAATCTATTTGATTCACTTGGGACATAAATATGTTTAATCACAACTTGTAAAACAGTAATGATTTGCATTCTGCGACATTAGTTAGAATGTATTAATCTAAAACACTACACTTTTTCTTTGTCCAAATTTTATTCTAAGATATGTTTTGGCAGGGCACAGGTTCAAATCTTAGAAATAGCTTCCTGACCCCATTAGGCCACCCTTTATATAATTTGGGAGAAAATTATATTTAGTGGTTTTCAAAATTCCCTTCAAATAAAATTTGGTAAAGATACACCCATTAAGCAAAATACAATAACTCTATCTTTCTATAGCAATAACATTCAGAAATGAAATTAACATCTTCTGAATAAAAAAACATAACATTTCCAG
The DNA here is from genome assembly GCA_026413185.1 of Pueraria montana var. lobata. NCBI lineage: Eukaryota > Viridiplantae > Streptophyta > Magnoliopsida > Fabales > Fabaceae > Pueraria > Pueraria montana. The sequence goes on along the minus strand of CM048648.1, from coordinate 18,613,124 downwards.
TAAATCAACACATAGAATGAGATCATTGCCTAAAAGAACCATACCAGCTGTGTAAGCTAAATGTATGTGACTTGTTTGTGCCAATACAGCCTTCTCCAAGGCAGGTAGTGAAGCTTCAATGTTTTGAACACGAACCATCAATCTATGACTCCTGGAAGCTGTTGTCATTACTTGCTCTTGCAGGCCATGAAAAACCTCAGCTGCGAAACTACATTTTCGAAAAAGTTTCATCACTCATGAACATCAATACAATAACAGAAGGAAAACTAGAACTACTTAGATTAAATTGCATTCATCACACGAATATTAAACAAGGTTTCAACAAGCATTGAGTAAATGTTACAATTATCAGTAACTGTTTAATTATATTTACCCTAGATAATGGAGCACATACCAAACACAAACAGATAGCAGAATAGGATGAAAGTACACAGTGGGCATTGGAGAGATTAAATTGAATCCAACACAAGAAATCATTATTTATTTTAACATTATAACTTTTCATGATTTATTTTAAGAAATATGCAAACATAATACAGGATATTTTCCAAAACAACAAGCACAGACCATAAGTAAGGCTTTACATCAAGCAAAACTAGCAATAATTACTAGCTATTCACGTGCTACTTCTCACAGAAGTACTACTTGTCCAAATGGGGTTCAGCCGTTTTGAAGAAAAAACACACAAGATCCCACATCGGTTCTGCTCTATCAAAATCAAAATACATAATCAAATTGCTTGGAGTTCCAACTTTGCCAACAAGCTCTACAAATACAAGAACTTAAAATTTAACACTTCTACAACCATAGCCCAATTTCATTGAAACTTAAATCAAAATATACTCAGTTTTGACAGAGGGGAGGAAGGTGGCATATATCAGTAATGGAGAGTCCGAAAACTAGAAAAACTCCACAACGGCATTCAGATTAGTCATATTCCTTCTACTATGGACTATATCTACAGCTGTTTAGCTGGAGCATAACATGGTATTAGTTTAGTTAAATGAGAAAAACTCTAGAAGAAATGGAAGAAAGAATCAAGAGTCAGCTCACAAAGTTAGAAGAAGAAAGTATTTTTGGACAAATCCATTCCTCGAAAACATTGCACCTCGTGAACCACCCAAAGTCTAAGAGAAGAAATGAATTAGAGTAGAGTGATTATCCAAAGAGCAACCAAGGTCGAGTTGTACACAACCTATAAGAGTCTACACAAAGCTCAACCAAAAACAAAAGTCAAAGAGCATTTTGTCTCCTTATCAATTGAAACTTGGCCCAAAAACCGAAAAATAAAAAAACAGACCTCAATTCCAACGGCTAAGTATCATCTTTCTTCCTAAACAAAAGCCCAGCCTTATTCTGTTACAACTAAAACCAACATTCTCAGCAACCCCCAACACTAAACCCCATCAAAGCCTTGAAACTACATAAATTAACCAACCCCATTTCCCAAAGAACTCCCATAAGCATAAAAATTGCAAATTGCACCTATTTCAGCAAACCCAAATAAATAAATAACAAAAAAGATGATGTTGAAAGAAAACATACTCAGCAAGATCACCAAGTTGCCTTAAGATCCCAACAAGACCAGCCACAGCCACACCATCCAACACAGCTTTAGGGTCCTCTCTGTTTGCCTCTCTGTACAACTCAGGCTGCCCCAAACCGAACTCATTCCTCACCTGCAACCTCACCAGAGGCATCTTCCTCTCTCACTCAAACAGTGAAAACCCAACACAAATTCTCTTCTTTTTTTTTTTTTCCTTTTATTTTACCCCCCTTCCAGCTGATAACTCTTCTGCTGAAACCAATGAATGTGCGTGTGGGACGAGAAGCATTAAATGAACGAATTAAGAGAGAGAAATCAACAACAACAAAAATAGAGATTATAGTTTTTTTTTTGGGGGGGAAGGTTTTAGTTTTAGAGAGAGAAATTAGGTGGGTGTGTGGATTGGATGGAGCAGCTTAACTGCCAAAGAGAAGAGACGAAGAGTGAGAAAGCAGGTTAAGTGTACGGATCGGTGAGGTAAGGGAGAAGAAGGACATTGCCAACTCTGCAAGCCATTCTTGAACGGAAATCATTGTCTGAGAAAACATGGGTGGAAATCGAAGTTACCAAAACACCCCTCTGTCTTTGGTTTAATGCCTTGCGTGTCCGGAAAGTGTTGTGTGCTGTAATGACCGGTTTGGGTCTGTGAAGTGTGACCAAACTGTGGCTTTCTGTGGCTCCGAACCTTCGACGTGGGTACCACAAACTTTTTGGGGTTTGGTCAAAATGGTAAAACGCAAAGGGGACCCTAGTAAGAGTAACGCTAGACATGAATCGGAAAATGTTCAATTTTGTTTCTCAAATCCTATTGGGGTCAACTTGTGAAAGGAAAAAATAAAATAAAATTGAGAATAGTGAGAAAGTAGAATTATACGTATGTGGATAATGCGAGATAGTGATGTTTATGAACGCAAAAATACGGTGCTTCGGGTGACAATTACGGATGGAATGGTGTCTGATGTTTCAATTTCAAGGATTTAATGCTAAGATCTACAATTTGTTTTATGTGGTGGGATATGTATAGCACCATAGCTAGAATGCTAGAGCCATAATTAGTTCATGGATTTAATGCTAAGATCTAAATTTGTTTTCTTTCAAGTAATGGCGACTGCATGTTACACTCTGTAATCTTTTCCTGCTTGCTAATTAATTCGGTACTAATAAGGAGAGAGAAAGAGTAATGGCATGGCAAGGACTACTTAAATCTAAGTACGAAATTGGTATTTTTGTCAAAGAAAATATGAAAATAAAGTAAAAGAAACGGGAAAAGGAAAATGATAGAAAGAGATTTGTCATTAATAAGAGTAAGGGGCAAACAAATTCATATGTCCTTTGCCATACATCATAAATGCAGATAAGGGAAGTTTTATCTTTCTTTCTGGAGTTGTTAAGCTAAAGTGTTCAGTGGAGATAAATTGTAATCCACGTCTTTCAAAAACTATCTGTCAAGTAATAAATAAAATGTATGATGTAATATACCAAAAACCAGATATTTTGGTATATGGTCTATCTGAGTTGAAAATGGTTAACAAAAAAGCACGTATTCATGATAAGCGATTTTTTGTGAGGCTTTAAATTTAATTCGACATTGTAGTCAACATATGCATTCTAAAAAATGCACGATTCGTGAAGCAGGTAACAGTACTAACAAAAAAACAATAAGTTACGGCAATTCTCACCAAATTCTTGAGGAATAAAATATGATCAACCGTCTCTTTCGCTGAGTCCGTAAGAGTTGACAAAAAAATCTGGAGGTTAAACGTTTGGTGAAAGGTTTGACTTGGAACAGTTATCTAGAATCTTTATTGGCTTTCACTTCACCCAAAACAAATGCCATTTGATCCGTTTGATTCTAATATATTAGTACAACCAAATTGATCATTAATTATACTATTATTCCCGGGTCATTGTAGTAACACTCTGAAATATTTGAGAAAGCTACATATTCTTAATTTGTGTTTCCTAATCCTAGTTCAACCGATACACGCATACTCCCTAATCGGGTCAGTAGAAATGAGAAACTCACCAATATTTATTTAAATACATTTTTTGTTGCATGCGATACATGCTGTACAAACATTAAATATATTTTATTTTATTGAATTAAATTATTTAAATAATATCAAATCACTTTTAAATTTTTAATATAATAAATATTTTATCAAACAATTATTTTTAACTTTTTATCATTTGATCATGAATACATAATGAAAAACACTCCTTTGATAACTTAAACAATAACTATTGTGGTAGGCAATGTAAGATAAATATTTTATCAAGAATGACACAATTTATATGAATTTAGAACACTGATAAATAGACAGAAATTTACTTACTTGTTGAAGACATGATTAAGAATGATGAGAATTGTTTGTGCGTTGCGCAACCTTCAGAAATCCAAAAGCCAAGTCTTCCTTTGCCTGATCACACGCTCCACGTTCTAGAGTTCTCAATGGGACAAACCCTAGTAAGCAGTTGAATGAAGTTATGGCAAAGGGGACCTAGCCTCTCTATTTATTAACCCTAGGCACATCCCATTATGGGCCTAGTGGTTCAGCCCACACTATTTCCCACACTGATCAGAATTAGGTGTCCAAAACCCATAAAAATTAATCATATTATTAGTGGGCTTAAGTATCATCAAATGGAACATAATATTAGCCCTTTTTGGCAAGACAAAATATTACAATTAATTGCAGCCCACATAAATTCATAGGAAAATTCTAACATTCTCCCACTTGGGCAAAATTAATTGTGTTTCTTTGATTTTAAAACATTTTTGAAAACGACTCTCGGGCTAATAACATACTGTGGCCACAAAACATATGATCCCAAGATACAACACCTAATTAAGACTCCATCCAACAAAAGCCATGTAACACCAAATCATGGCGGTAATTGCATCCATTATTGACACAACATCTTCCATGGTTACAATTATTACCGACTCCGTCGACTAGTCATCAATGTGGAGTGTAGCAAGAAAACGATGTGCTAATGTGATTAAAAGGCCATACAGTCATTTTCTTCGTCAGTCCTCAATTTCTCTCCAGTGCTTGAAAGCCAGAGAAATTACATGGTTTACTTGGAAACCATCATGCCTCAGCTCCAATCCTGGTGTCGATCACCGGCATAGTGATCCCAACAACACCGAGCTTTAATATTATGATGCCTCAGCTCTAATCCTGGTGTCGATCACCGGCACAGTGATCCCAACAACACCGAGCTTTAATATTATTATACTTGATATACACATACAAAAGACATCATAATGAAATTCATCTCATCATTTATTTATCAAATCAAATGTAAAATGTCATCAATACATAATTCCCAAAATTCAAAACAAGGATCCAACATTATAAAAAAAAAGGAAATAACATAAACCTAAAACTCCCACTAACCAAGCACATCAAAAGAAGTCACAATACCCATGTTTTCAACATGTCGTTTGAAAACAACAGGCCTAAGTCCTTTGGTCAAGGGATCAGCCAGCATGGAATCTGTGTCCACATGCTCTACAACTATGGAACCATCTTTCACAAGATCTCTGACGGTCAGGTACTTCAACTCTAAGTGCTTAGATCCACTAGAGGTCTTATTATTCTTTGTATAAAACACCGCAGCGCTGTTATCACAGAAAATCCTCAGTGGCCTAGCAATGGAGTCCACAATGCGAAGTCCCGTCACAAGGTTTCTCAACCAAACAGCATGAGTAGTGGCAGCAAAACAAGCAATGAACTCTGCTTGCATAGTGGAAGAGGCAACAAGAGTCTGCTTCTTACTCTTCCAGGATATCGCACCCCCGGCCATCATAAAGATGTATCCAGAAGTCGATTTCCTGTCATCGGGGCACCCGCCAAGATCTGAATCTGTGTACCCTACGACCTCCAAATTGTCAACTCTCCTATACACAAGCATATACTCCTTAGTCTTCTGAAGGTACCTCATCACCTTCTTAGCAGCTATCCAGTGATCATTCCCAGGGTTCGACTGGTATCTACCAAGAACGCCAACTATGAAAGCGATGTCAAGCCTAGTGCATACCTGAGCATACATGAGGCTGCCCAGAGCACTCGCAAAAGGTCTCTCGCTCATCTCTGCTCGCTCAATCTCATTCTTAGGACATTGATCCTTGTTGAATTTGTCACCCTTCACAACTGGAACATCTCCGGGTTTACAATTCTGCATATTGAATCTTTCTAAGACTCTATTGATGTAAGCCCTTTGAGACAACCCGAGTGTATGACATGATCTATCTCTGTGAATCTCAATCCCCAACACAAAAGAGGCCTCACCAAGATCTTTCATGTCAAAAGATCTTGCTAGCATTTGCTTTGTCTCATGCAGCATGCCAAGGTCATTAGAAGCCAACAATATATCATCCACATCATATAACACAAGGAAGATGAATTTACTCCCACTGACCTTAAGGTATATGCACTAATCAACTTTATTCTCCTCAAATCCCATAGAAGTCACCACTTCATCAAATTTCAGGTACCATTGTCTATAAGCTTGTTTCAAGCCATAAATTGACTTATTCAGTTTACAGACCAAGTCCTTATTGCCACCAACATGGAAACCCTCAGGTTGATGCATGTATACTGTCTCACTCAAATCACCATTCAGAAAAGCTGTCTTCACATCCATTTGGTGCAACTCCAAATCAAAGTGAGCTACGAGGGCCATGATGATTCTAAAAGAATCCTTTGTAGATACAGGCGAAAAGGTCTCATTAAAGTCAATGCCCTCCTTCTGCGTAAAACCCTTTGCCACTAGTCTGGCCTTAAATCTCTCAATGTTACCCTTTGAGTTCTTCTTTGTTTTAAAGACCCATTTACAACCGATTGCTTTACAATTCTCAGGCAACTCAACAAGCTCCCATACTCCATTAACTGACATAGAATGCATCTCTTCATTCATTGCATGCTTCCACATATCTGACTGAGGGCAAGAAACGGCTTCCTGATAGCTCTTTGGATCAATAATATCTCCAATGTCATACGCATCCTCACTAAGATAGACTTGAAAGTCATCACTAATAGCAGGTCTCCTCTCTCTAGTCGACCTCCTCAAAGGAACCTGTAGACCCTGCTCAACAGGTTGTGGAATCTCATCCATAGCAGGAGGATCAAACACGTCATTGGCCTGAGAGCCAACTATATCTTCTGTCGCAACTACAATCTCAACTGGAACAACTGGGACCCTAGTCTCAGTTGGGACGAGCAGAACCCCAGTCTCAATTGGAACAACACTTGAAACACTAACAGCTGGAACAGGTAGTGGTAAAGAAACAGTCTCAGGCGACTCAGCATCAGTATCATCAGATGGAACAATAGGATCTGCCACATCAAGCTCCAAAAACTTAGCATTCATGGACTCTACAATTCTGCTCCCCTTACCAGGACAGAAGAACTTGTATCCTTTAGCATGATCTGGATATCCAATGAAAAAGCAACGACTTGTCTTGGGTTCTGTCTTTTTCTGCAAGGAATTATAAATTTTGACCTCAGCTGGGCAACCCCAGACTCGAAGATGGTTCAGGCTAGGTTTTCTTCCTGTCCAAAGTTCAAAAGGGGTTTTAGGAACATATTTACTAGGAACTCTGTTTAGGATGTAAAGGGCTGTTTTTAAGGCTTCACCCCACAGAAATTCCGGCAAGTTGCATCTACTCATCATGCTTCTCATCATATCCTTGAGTGTCCTATTGCGCCTTTCGGCTACACCATTTTGTTCAGGAGTCCCAGGCATGGTGTATTGTGGAACAATTCCACAATCCTGCAAGTATAAAGCGAATGGTCCCATATGCTGCCCTGTGGCACCATATTTACCATAATACTCTCCACCACGGTCAGACCTTACAATCTTGATTACTTTTCCCAATTGCTTTTCCACTTCGGTTTTAAAAAATTTGAACTTTTCAAGAGCTTCAGACTTTTCCTTAATCAAGTAAAGATAGCCATATCGAGAAAAATCATCAATGAATGTAATGAAAAACTTGTTACCACAAATTAAAGGAGTTAGGGGCCCACTAATGTCTGTATGAATGATCTCTAAGAGATCCGAACTTCTAGTTGCACCTTTCTTTTTGGTTTTAGTGAACTTCCCCCTTATACAATCCACACAAGTACCCAAGTCATCAAAATCTAAGGAAGGTAGAATATGTGCCTTTGACAATCTCTCAACCCTTTCCCTAGAAATATGACCTAAGCGCTTGTGCCACAACGTGAAGGATTTTTCCTCAATTTAAGACCTTTTAGCAACAGAATTCTCAACGACTAAGGATGAAGAAATATTATCACAATCCAAAGACAATTTATATAAACCATCAACTAAAGATCCATAACCAATAATTTGGGAGTTCAACATCAGATTTATTTTCCTATCACCAAAAGTAAAATTGAAACCAAGTTTGTCTAAACAAGAAACAGAAATCAAATTTCTCCTAAAAGAAGGTACATAAAAGGTATCCTTCAAAACCAATTCAAAACCAGAAGCTAAAACTAGGCTGACGTCTCCCATTTTCTCCACAAAGACTTCAAGATCATTTCCTACCCTTAGCTTGCTTTCCCTTAGATTGGGCTCCCTCAGATTTCTGAACCCCTGTAAAGACACAGCAATATGGGTTGTGGAACCACTATCAAGCCACCAAGAATCTATGGGAACATCAACTAGATTAGATTCAAGACAGACAAAAGCTAAGTTATTACCTCCTGATTTCTGCTTGTTCTCTAGCCAAGCCTTGAACTTTCCACAATCAGTTTTCTTATGCCCCTTCTCTTTACACTAGAAGCACCAAATACCCTTCTTAAAGGTAGTTGACTTAGGACCTCCTACATTGTGGTGCTGACCCTTACCTGGTTTTCCTGAACCTCGATATCTATGAAAAGCATTAGATGCACTCTTTGTATTTTTCCAGTGTCCCTTGCCAGAAATGGGTTTGCCATGGACAGATAACAGGGCTATGTCACTCTTTTCTTTCTTGAGTTTCTCTTCCTCAGCGACACACTTGGTAATAAGGTCATTCACAGTCCATTTCTGACCAAGGGTATTGTGGGCAGTTTTAATTTGTGTGAAATCAGCGAGTAGGCAATTTAAGGCATGTTCGACAATGAATTTTTCATTAAGGACAATTTCGTGAGATTTCAGCTTGGTTTGGATGTGAACCATCTTCATAATGAATTCCTTTACGCCCCCAACATTATCATATCTCATGTCCGTTAACTACTTCATTAGACATCCAGACTCAGCGTTATCAGATACCTGGTACCTCTCCCCCAGAGCGTCAAGGAGCTCCTTAGCCGTCCCTTTCTCTGGCAGACCACTCAGAAGATGTTCAGAAATGGTCCTCTTGATAGCAATCAGACTCAACCTATCAGACCTCTCCCACTTAGCCAAAAGTTCCTTCTGTTCAGGTGTGCTCTCCGCATTAATCATAGGCTTCTCCTCACGTAAAGCTAAATCAAGATCAGAAATTCCCAAAGAGAATTCCAAATCTTGCTTCCATTTGCCATAATTTGATCCATTCAAGATCTCAATGGAAGCAGAACAGTTGTTCACAGAAAAGTTCACTGTTAAGTCAAAACAAGAATGCATTAGGACATACAGGACAAGATATAGCTCAAAATGAAACAAGCTATCAAGGTGAGGCCAGTATAATAGCACATTCCCCTTTGGGCAGAATGCACAAACCCAGGTTACAACCTAGGTCAAAACCTCAGATGGGTTAATCCTGAGCACACACAAAGTTCAGAAAATTATCCCCTTTGGGCAAACAAATCCCTCAACTCAGTGCATTCCCCAATAACTCCATCCATTCTCAACTCTCAATCCAAACATACAACAACCCCCTTTGGGCAGGCAATCGCATGCAAAGATCAAAAGCATTCCTCAAAATACAAAAAATTTCCATGAACCAATACAAGTGGTTCCACTTTGGCAGTAACGACTCATACTAACCCATGAAAATTCTCGTACAGGAATCAATATTCTCTTGTCCAAAATCATGATCCAGTCAACAGGCAAATGCATTAAAAGAGCATCCTTACTGGTCACAAATGAATTATCAAGAGCATTCCCAATATGTTTTATACTTAAATAGGGATAGCTATAAATTAAAGCATCCCCAATATATATTAAAGCATTCTATTCTAAATAAATATCAACTATAAATTCACTGCAGCGGAATATCTTTGAAAAAAGTAGAAGATATATTTCAAATATTAACACACATTCATACTTAAAAGGTTTTCTACGCATTCAAGTAACATGAATAGGTTTAGTGGCTAGACATTTCATGTAAATCATATATTCGAATCCACGGGATGCTAACCACAAATAAGCTATTAGCAATTTCCAAACCCAGCACAACAAACAAATCCAGGAATAAAGCCAAACGGTGCAAACGACTAATAACCAAAAAATATATATATATAATCAATTAACACAATCAATAAATCAAATAATTTTCACCCAATAGCATCAACGCCAATCCAGTATCATCGTAACAGGTGCGTAATATTCAATTGAAGTTCATATGACAATAGCACAACATATAGCAATTGAATCATCAAGCTATTGATATTATTATATAACAATTGAAACAACAGCGTGAATTATTATTATATTTATTATATAACAATTGAAATTAATAGTAAATAGCATAATCAATTTAGCAATTAAACCTAACAATACAGCGTAGCAATTGTAGCGTGAATCAAAATTGTTGTCAGGTGTAACAATTGAAATTTGAAACAATGCACTCAATAATGAATTCACGGCGTAACAGTGGCGCACAAAGAATTAAGGGCAAATTCAAATTGCAGTATATAGTTTTCAATTTGAACCGAAGACATGTTATAATCAAAAGAAAAAAAATACAATTGAAATTTACATATCATTGAAAAATACTTATGTCGATTCAATTGCAGGAAAAGGAAACATATAATGAGAATCGAAAAACAAATTAATAAATAAAGGGCACAACAATATTTAATAATCAGGTCCTAAATCATATAAAATTGGCTTTGATACCAAATGTAAGATAAATATTTTACCAAGAACGGCACAATTTATATGAATTTAGAACACTGATAAATAGACAGAAATTTACTTACTTGTTGAAGACATGATTAAGAATGATGAGAATTGTCTATGCGTTGCGCAACCTTCAGAAATCCAAAAGTCAAGTCTTCCTTTGCCTGATCACACGCTCCACGTTCTAGAGTTCTCAATAGGACAAACCCTAGTAAGCAGTTGAATGAAGTTACGGCAAAGGGGACCTAGCCTCTCTATTTATTAACCCTAGGCACCTCCCATTATGGGCTTAGTGGTTTAGCCCACACTATTTTCCACACTGATCAGAATTAGGTGTCCAAAGCCTGTAAAAATTAATCATATTATTAGTGGGCTTAAGTATCATCAAATGGAACATAATATTAGTCCGTTTTTGGCAAGACAAAATATTACAATTAATTGCAGCCCACATAAATTCATAGGAAAATTTTAACAGCAAGACCAATTTTAACACATAATTAAATACCATGTTTGTTGTTTTGTTTAACTGTCACTTTATAAAAAAAATATTTCTATTTATTAGTTATTTTAAAATTTTAACATAATATTTTTTTCAATTTTATCCTCATCTCAGAGAAAAAATAGCAGTTATTTTTTGTTTTGTTTAATTACTATTTTTTAATTAATAAAATATATAATTATAGAAAAATAGCTAGAATATATTAGAGAAATTGAAAAGAATTTTAACATATTGTTATATTCTTAATCCGAGTATAAAATCTTTAAACCACAGATAAAATAATACTAATAAACAATAACATCAAATTCATTATTAATAATAGCATAATTAAATTTATTATGAGTTATTAAATTCATATGATTGGATTAATACATAAAATAAAAAAATTCACATTGATGATTTATTTGAATAAATTTCATCGTTTAAATACAAAAATAAAAAATTGCATCAATATGACAAAAAGAATAAACCATTATCATTCAGTATCGAATATTTATTTCGAACATGAGCATTTTAAACAAATTTAAAATGGCCATACTCATGTTGTGGTTAATTATGATTTATATATGAGTCAACATTATTATATAGTAACACGAAACAAATCCAACAAAGTGCCACAACGGCACTCTGCTACCAAATCCAATGCTGCCATTAGATGCGTAGTGGAAAGTTCACGCTGTTGCGTCACAATAATCAATGTCGACAGGCAGTGCCCATAATTATTGTTTCAATTTGTTTAGGTTTCACAATATTCAAAAGGATAGTAGAATAGAACTTATATTTTAATTACTTTGTTAATTTATCATAAATCGGATCGTTCAAGTTAGTATTGGATTGTGGAAAAAAGTAAGAGAAGGCAAATATAATGCGTGGCAGGCTAGATAAGTAAAGACAATGTGTTAACATGTCTTTAGGCATCTTTGGCCATAATTAAAGGGTCCATGACTGCTCAATGCAATTAATTAAATAGTTGGAGGACTTCAATTTTCCATTCCTTTTTTTTTTTATCTTTTCTTTCTGGTTTTTTAATTAATGTGTCATTACTTTGTTGTTTATTTTCGTTAAAATATAGTACATAGAAAGTAAGATGATTGTGCTGTCCCATTTCTTTACAAATTATAAGTATCCCAAACAAGAATGATATTTATTAATGCATACGGCCAGTTCAATGGGTTGGTTTCCTTTTTCGTATGCCAATTTTAAAACAAGTCAAGTTGTAAATACTTAGGTATGCTTGACTCTTACTTAACACAGGGTAGAAAAAATAAAAAGAAAAACGGTATATACTCAATGTATACTGTTATGAGTAGTATATAATATTGATTTAAATATATTTTTTAATCTCAATTATCACTAGTATAAAAAGGTTTTCAAGAACACCAAAAATTTTAAATATAATATCTTCAACCAACTGTATTTTACTATTTTGAACACCCCACGTTCACAAACTTTGGAAACCCCTTTGCGATCGAATTTTATAAACATTGAAAATAACTCTTGTTTGTATTATCCGTACGTAGGTATTATTGTATCAAGGCCTCAAGAAATCATACGATATATCATTAGTAAAATAAATAAGGTGAGACATTTCATTTCTTGATTTTGTTTGTTAGTTTGTGTCTTCAAATAGGATTCGAAGTCAAGTCTATTAAAAGTTCGATGTTTTATTTTAAAAAATAATTTAATAAATGAAAGATTAATTAAAAGGGCAGACAGAGATAACAGTTTCACATGATATCCACGTGAGCTACTTACACATCCCGCAAATACAGATAAGGGCAATCAGGTGATGGGATCAAGGTACCAATGCTCATACCATTTCTCCATAAAATACTGAAGCTAATATATATGGATCATGTCAATGAAATAAATTAATATGGAGGTTTCGAAAGTGGATTTGTTTAAAATAATATATATATATATATATATATATATATATATATATATATATATATATATATAAAATTATGTGTTGATAAAATTAATTAGCCACTAAGAGATACATCACAAACCATTTATTTAAGAGTTTGGTTAGCTTCCAAGATATGGTAGATTCTGATTTCTCCAAATTCTTCTATCAATCCGTTTCCATCAAACTCTCCACCTTCGATCGATGAATAATACGTCACCAACAGGAGACATTGGATTGGATTTGGATACCTCAATTGTCCTTTCAAATTTCACCTTGAGACAATAACTCCCGCAAGAGTATATACAAATTGATGCGTTCTGGGAAATTAAGTTTCTCAATATTGGCTCTCTAATATGCAATTAAGTAGTTGAACTGCAATAAACGCACTAAATGGATGTTAACACAAAGCTTAGGAATATGCAATTAATCAAACCATGTTGCAACTCAAAGACAAAGTAGTTGTGAACACAAAAAACAAAAAAAGACAAGGTAGTTGCTTAATTAAGATATTTTATATATAGCCATTTAATGCATAAAGTATCAAGTCCTTCAAATCAGGGTAGTGGTGAAGGATTTATATAGTAGTTTGCAAAGGTCATGGTATAAACCCACGCGATTAATAAAAATTGGAAAATTCAATACTGTATCTGTATATCTTGTTTTTCCCTAAAAAAGAGGTCCAACTTTTATTTGGTAATATTCGTAGCAACAGGTGAAATTCAAATATTGATTTTTCTCCTTAAAAAAAATATGACTATTGGAAAATAATATTCGAATTTCACGAGTTAATGTTGGAATGTTGAAAGCTAATCGCAATCCAGTGACATGCGGGCCATTAGACCAAATTCTCTGCTGTGGAGACATATATCTATCATAACTAGGAGTTAGTTAGCCTTTGTTATTCTGTTATGTTCAGTTATTATATATAGTTAAGTCTATGGCTCTTGTTCATGTATGCAGGATCTCAATTCTCACATGTATATGTCTAACTTTGTACACTTGATCAATCAAAAAGAATGATTTGCTTCTGGTTGCATGAATCTATATTCTTCTCATTGTGATTCTTTCCATCGTTTTCTGTTACTATCTCCTCTGTAATAATGGCAAATCAGAGCTACATTCTAATTTTCTCACCAATCCATCAAACCCTCTCTTCCTCCATACAAATGAGAGTCCGTCTCAAGTGCTTGTTTTTCCTCCATTAAATGGCAGAAACTATCATTCATGGGCTAGAATAATGCAGTTGGGAGAGGTGTGTAATGTGATGGTTCTTGCATGGATTCATCGTTTGATTTGGAACTTGATCCTGCAATCAATTATGGATAGACCAAGCTTTTTTCTTCTTTTTTTTTTTTTTTGGTGTAACTATGGATAGACCAAGCTTGGGAAGCCTGGAATAGCTTAAGAGGTGGATTTTCAAAGGGAGACATTTTCCAAATCTCTGATCTATGCATCAAGAGATACACTAACTGCCACTGAGTATTTCAGTGAATTGGAATCCTTATGGGATGAATTGGATAATTTCAAGCCTGTTCCTAGTTGTAAATGTTTGATTCCTTGTAGCTGTTGTGCTGTACAATTGTTTCGGACATGTTAAATGTGATGCATTTGTTTTTTTTTTTAAAAAGAAACATCTAAATTAAGTCACATGGATATTTAGTCATAAGTTCAGATTTATCTACATTCTAGTCACATATTTTATAAGATATGGATATAAATAGAGTAATAAACAATGTGTAGAAAATTCTAAAAGAAGCATTTTTTATCACAGATTTGGACAATGAGTGATAAATCTATAATTGATATAAATTTATTGTACATTTTTTCCTTTAAAATTAAAATTTTAGCTTCCAATACTTATATAGTTTGGCATAAATTTGCTCATTTTTCATTATTCTATATTCTTCAAAGAAAATTTTATTTTTTAGTATTTTTTTATTGATTTTTAGTAGGTTTTGACGAAATACTTCCAAGGTTTGGCATTGTAGATGCCAGTGTCAAGCTTTGGAGCCTATATAACTAAGCACAAAGTCATTTCTGCACTAGATGTTAGGTGGTGAGTCGAACATTATTTAAAGGCCACAGAACAAAGGTTTAGAAAATTTCTACAATTTTTTTCGATTTCACAGTTATGAAGAAAATTTCTCTAGAGAGTTTTGTGGACTTGAAAAGAACGAATGCAAGCAACTAGATAACTTCATTCTTTATTCCTTTCTTCTATGTTCTCCATATGTAACTAAAATCCTCTAGGCTGAAGTTGATGAATGCATAAACAAATCTCTACGAAGTTTGGTGGTTTTTTTAATATAATTTCATTTTTGTGAGTTGTGCATCTATTTTTGCACTTTGAGTTTCTTTAGTTTCTATAACTTTAGAAACTAAACTTTGATTTTTTAGGTAATTGGAAAAACTTACGTAGGTTAGAATTAGACAATTTGTCATAGATTTAGGTGTATCTAAGAATAGAACATTGGATTTGTGAGTTCTTAGAAATCTTTTTTTCGCATTGCTTAGTTAGGTTAGATGTTACCTAAGAGATTAAAAGCACTATATTAGGTAAAGGGTTTTGGCCTAAGGAATTAAACTTAATATATTTTTGTTACAATCTCAAGGATTAGGTTATTTTGGATTGGGTTTCTGCATAGGGTGAAGAGGAAGGGTATTTGTGCCCTAGTCGCTTTAGATTATCATATTCTTTTGTTATTGTGACCAATGCTCTTATTTTCATAACTTAACTCATTTTTTTTAATTTCTCAAATGGTCCAAGTTAGTACTTGACTCAATTCTTCATGAGATCAACACGTTAATATTTTTATACTCTTACCAAAATTTTGTCAAGCCTTTGGCTTCGATTCCAGGGAATTTTAAGCAATCTCAACAAATTTAAAGAGAATTAGATTGAGAATTATACAAAAAATTCTTTTAATTCTTTGATTTTCTTGTTCTGCTTTCTTTTCTATTATTGATTCTTTCTTTCTTTTCTTTATTTCTTTATTTTCTTTAATTATTTGTCTATGATTCTCACATCTCTTTTGTGTGTTCTTGTGCATGCGAGGTGTAGAAATGATCCAATTTCTATGACCTTGAGATTGAAAGAATCATAAGAGAAATTATGAGAAAGGTAAGACAGATCGAAGGGACATAGAGAAAATCAAGAAAAGGGTAAAAATTCTTATTCTTCTTTATTTCCCCACTTTAATTCTTTATGAAAACATTGAGAATCCTTTGAACCTTAGATCAAATCATGAAAAATAGTGAGATTACTTTTCTAGCTCAAAGGATGTTCATCACCCAACAACTAGAGTTGATGAAAAGCAAGTCTAAGTCATGGAAGAGATGACAACCAAACCATTACTGCATAAGTATGAATTTTGTGGTCTAGGTCATAGGATTGTGAGCATAGTTTTAAAAATCGGACCGACCCGGTCGGTGGGACCGATTGGACCGTGACCCGGAGGTTAGATCGGGTCGAGTAGGCTATCGGATCTGTCATGCTTTTGACTCGATAAAACCCAGTGCGACCCGTGGTTAAACCGGTGACCCGTGTGATCCGGCCCGGGTCATGCACTTTTATTTTTATTTTTATTTTTTATATATAAAAAAACTGCTCGAAACAATGTCGTTTGGATAAAAAACCCAAAGAAATAAAGGTCTTGTGACTGTTAGCGTTTGGCAAAGCATTGATTGTTGTGTCGTGTTCGTGAGTCCGTGACTCTCTTCCTTCAAACTTTAAAATGCACACAGATAAACCTTAAGGCCCTCAACTCAACCACAGGCCCTCCGACCACAGTCGGGGTTGCCGTTGTGGTTCTTCCTCCTCGCGATTCGTCGAATTTGGCTACTTCGATCCTTCTTCCTTCCTCGCGTCCACCATTGAACCACCGGGTCCTCCTCCCTCACGTCTGGCCGCACCACCACTGAACCACCAAGTCCTCCTTCCTAGCGTTTGCAACGTTCCTTCCCTTGTCACTTGACTGCACCACCCAAAGGTTCTTTACTCTCAATCCAATTTTTTCTATTAATCCTATTTTTTCTGTTACTCGGTTACTGTGATTCTGTTATTTTTAGTGTGATTCTTTGCTTTATGGTTTTGTTAATCCAACTTGAGTACTTTGATTTTGTTATTGTTACTATGATTCTTTGCTTTATGTGTTTGTTACTATGATTTTGTTTTATCATTTATGAGTAGTGATTGTTTTACATGATTATGTTTAATCCAACTTGAATGTTATTTTTAGTTGATTCTGTTTTATTATTTATGAGTAGTGATTATTAGGTAATTGACACTATGAATTTTGTCTGAAGAAGTGATGGTACAGTTGATAGTGTGATTCTATTATTCTGAATTCTGTTTAAACTGTAAAGAAGTGTAATAAGTAATTTATAATGTAATTCTGTTACTGTGAATGTCAATGGATTTGAACTTGAAAAATGAGCTTGTAAAATTATACTAATTTGTTATGTGATTTTTTTTTACTTTTTAAAGGCAAGTATAAAATTTTCAAATTTTTTAATACAGACCGGGTCATGCGGGTCAATTAGTGACCCATTGGTAGGATCATTGACCCAGTGTCTTGAGCGGGTCGATCACCGGTTCGATTTTTAAAACTACGATTGTGAGGTTAATTAAATCACATGTGGCAGGAAATATTACATGGAGAATCACATTGAAAGCAAGAGTCAAAATCACTCAATCAATTTGAAGAACCACAAAATAGGTGCTCTTCTCTTGAAGATGTGTTAGCTCAATTGATTTAGTTCATGCAAACAGAATTTGAATCACACACATGCTTTAATTCAACATCTCAACACCCAACCTGGTTAGCAAACTAAGCAAATAGCAACACCCAAACTTTTTTTTTTACTGCTCTAGTGATACTTATATATAGAAAAAAGAAGGAAAATTTAATAAATATTACTATAAATAAATCAACTATTTTCCTCTAACTGAATTAAATTTAAAATTGAATTTAAATTGATTTAAATGAAACTGCATTTTAATGTGTAATCAAATTAAATAATTTTTTTGTTTGTTTGAAATACCATTCAGACCAAACAACAAACATGGCTGCAACAGAAGACACTAAAACACAAGCCGAGATAAAGTGTGCTCGGAATAGATTTATGATGAGAAAAAACCACTTAATTTTTCACAGTAAAAATGAAGCAATAAATAGTTATTTCTATTTTTGCATAATATTATCATGACTTTTAGGATAAAATCAATTATGTGTTACTATCTAAATAGTAAATACACTAGTAGCCACTAGCCAGTGAGAGCCGCGTCCCAAAACTGGCGCCAGGTTGGAGGATCTGGATTTGTGTGATGCACTTGCAAATGTGTCTGTATTTTGCAAGATTTTGATCACTTTTCTGACATTTTTTGGTAGGTCCATTTCTATTCAGTGGTCCAACCAGCATAATTAGCAATTGGCATAGTATCTGACATCAATGGTCCAAAAGGCCATGTAGCATTAATTCCCAAAAGCCCTTATACATGCATTTTCATCCCTTGGAATGATGAGATCATTGTAAACATTTGCTTCTAAGTTCTACCTCACCCAATTGGCTCAAAAGCAAAGTGTTTTTTTGGTTAGAACGTAGAATTGAGGTACCAAGTTTAGGATTTATCCAATTATGGAAGGGATAGGAAGGCCTAGGTACCATAGCACCTAGCCGTTCCATGCTGATGATAAAATAAAAATATATAGCGAACTAATAAAATTTTATTCGTGTTTTTACCATGTTAATTAATTGGAGATCGTGTCTTAGAATTAGATCGAGAGGTCACAGTCAAACTTTTTGAGAATGCTCTTTGTCCCTGCAAAGTAGCTCAAGTGGTAGTTATCAGGACAAGGGTTGGAATCTTCGGAATAACACAAATCATTGTGTTTGATCTTCCATCAGGAAAATGTTTTGCTCCTTAAATGCAATAGATTGGGAAACATTGCCACCAACACGCTCAAAACATCACATTATATAACATAAATAAATGAACATAATTAATAAGCAGACTCTCTTATATATCTTGCCTCAACCTCTCACATAGATTACTGGCTCTAGTGAATTCACTTTAATCATCGAATATAAGGCCCACAGTGTCACCAATCTGCTTTTGAATTTTGTCTGGACCTGGCTATGTCCAGTAGCTTTTGTTCAATTCCTCTGATTTTTGGTCACTAAAGTGGTCTACCTACCCACATTACCAAGCCCTTACAATCCAATTATGTTAGCTTATGGATTGGTCAGTACTCAGTAGCTCCATAATTGTGCTAAAATTTGAGATCCTCAAGTCGACCCACATAAGCTGAAGTAGTAGCCGAGTATGGTTGTCTTCTTTAGAGCTTTACAATATGGAACTGTATCAAATTTCCCATCATCCTTCTTTTCAACCATTGCTTTGCATGAGTCATCTTCGCTTTATTGCTTCGTGACAACGGATTTAATCATGATCTGACAAGTTGTGGGAACACCCAACATTTGGTGTTTAGCTTCTTAGCATAAATCAATCTTGAAAATTTGTTGTTCAGCTCTTTGGGGAGTATTATTGATACGTTGGCCTGTTATGTGCTTTATAGTTTATGGGCTTATAGTATTAGGACTGGTTAATGGATTGTTACCATTAGACTAGCCCAAATGCCCAATCATGAGCTATAATTAGATTATGCGGAAATTATTACCTCTCAACTCATTTTAAAAATAATTAATTTTTTTTTTATCAAATTTTAGGAAAAAAATTTAAAATAAGCGAAAATTTCCTTAAATTTAAGCTAAACCAGCTAGTGTGCACTTATAGCTCGAACAACCAGCTATCATTTTGGGCTTTGCTGAGAATTCCTCTCACTGTTTCAGCATTTCCCTATTGTCTTAGAAGTGAATTTTGTGAGTGAGATTTTAGGTTCATATATAAACAAAAAGACATAAATATATACTGAACATTTAGTCTCAACTTAGAAGTAAATTTCTGCTTAAGATGCTTATTGCTTTGCTCTTATAATTATCTTATTGCCATCTCTTTTAGATACGTATACTCAAGGTGTCTTGGCTTTAAGATAGGATAGACCTAGAGGAGCCCAAAAAAAAAATTAAGTGGCTTAAAAATTTTATAGGATGGTCTTAGAATATTATGATATTATTATTTATAATGTTATTTAATTTTTATTTTAAATCTCTAAAGTAAGATAATAACACTTGTAAGATCATTATTTAATTGTTGGCATCTATTAGGTTATATAAGTGTATTTCTCCTACCCTATCAATATCAATAAAGAAACTTTTCAGTGTTATTTTTATCTTCTTTTAACTCTCATATATGGGTTGCATTGTCATGGTGTGATCACAAGAGCATCTTCTTAATTGTCACCTTGACTCTCACGAAAATGTGTCCGTATTTCTTTGTCAAAATCTACCTAGAAACGCCTATCGTTATAAATTCGGATCCTAATAACGGAGACTTAAGACGGTTTACCCTCCCCAAAGTAATATGGATAATTAAAAACAGTTTAGTTCTGTCTCATCCTGATCCTATGCCTACTGCTAGAATTCTGTGATGGCGCCAACTGTTGATATTCTGTCTTTATAATGAAAATTTTCGTTGTTTTCATTATTTTCATGTCTATTTTGACGCTTTTTTAATAATCATTTTCATGACTTTTTTACATGTGAATTTGAAGGATGATATGAGAACATCTTTCTCAAACAGAATACTCAATATTGTTAGAGATGTGACCTTATTTTTTTTATTCATTGGAAACATACAAGTAAGAGAATCAACTTAAACTATCATTTAACCAAGAGATGTGACATCATTTAATAAACGCTGATTGAATCCATCATCATTTTCTCAAGTTTTATGTTGGCTTAATTGCAGATTTTACCACCTAACTTTCATAATTTTGCGAATTTTACCATCTAAGTTTTAATTTTGCAAATTTTACCACTCAACTTTCATAATTTTGCGAATTTTACCATCCAAGTTTTAATTTTGCAAATTTTACCACCCAAGTTTTCAATTTTTGCACATTTTACCACCTAAGTTTTCAATTTTTGCACATTTTACCACCTTGATGTTTCATAAAAAAAAAATTTTTTTGAATTTTTTAACTTTTTTTTGGTAAAATATCAGAGTGGTAAAATGTGCAAAAATTGAAAATTTGGATGGTAAAATTTGCAAAATTAAAACTTAGATGGTAAAATTCGCAAAATTATGAAAGTTGGGTGGTAAAATTTGCAATTAAGCCTTTTATGTTCTGATATTAAAGTGTGTGAGCAAAAATTATATTAATGTGCTATGAAACAGATTCACTATTCACAAATAAAATGCTTGCAAGAAGGAATTGTTGCGTTGATAACCAAATTATAATCTCAGCTATATATTGCAGCTATAAATATGAGTGCATGACCAAGTTTTATGGTTCATTCAGCTATCCTTTGCAGAAGCAGGATGGATATAAGAATCGATTGATGATTGGTGCTGAAAAGCCTGAAATTATTGAGTATCCTTTGTCTTCTGCATGAAATGAAGACTTTGCTAGCTAATAATTTATTTGAATAAAATAAAATCTCCTTATCTCCTTATATATATATATATATATATATATATAGATGAATAAGAGATTTTTTCCTCTGCGTGCTTCACTCTCCCCACTCTCTCTCACATTCACTCTTATTTGAATACTCTCTTCTCGTGGAGTGGTGTAGTTCACTCTCCTAACATGTATCTCGTTCTTTTACTTTTCCTAAAATTTCTCTTATCAATGTTTGTAACTACCTCACATTCACAATATTTCTATAACTACTTCCATTCACTTATTTATCTGATACTATATATTTTTTTAATATTTTTTATCAGTTTTTTTAATTCTATTTTTTAATTATGAAGATTTCTCTCTTTCATCAATAATTTCAAATCCTTAATTCAATTTACTTTTCAATTTTAAAAAATTAAAGTTACATCGTTACATCTTCCCTTATCTTTTTTTTTTCTTTAAAAAAATTATAATTTCTAATTTCTTTTATAATTATCTCTTTTTCAAAATTTCTTTCGATGTGCTATATAATTTTTTTCTTCAAATTTTATATTATCTAATCTTTTGGGCTTTTTTTTAATATTTCTTTTATCTGATTTTCTAACTCTATTTTTTAATTTCGAAGATTTCTCTCTTTCATCAATAATTCCAAATTCTTAATTCAATTTACTTTTCAATTTTTAAATATAATATTAAAAAAAATTAAAGGTACATCATTACATCTTCCCTTATTTTTTTTTCTTTTAAAAAAATTATCTCCTGATATATATAAATGAATAAGAGATTATCTCATCTCCTTGATTCACTTTTCCCACTTTCTCTTACATTCACTCTTATTTGAATATTCTACTCTCATGGAGTGGTGTAGTTCACTCTCCTAACATGCATCTAGTTTTTCTACTTTTCCTAAAATTTCTCTTATCAATTTTTGTAACTATCCCACATTTACAATATTTCTATAACTACCTCCATTCACTTATTTATCTGATACTATATATATTTTTAATATTTTTATCACTTTTTTTATTTCTATTTTTTAATTCCGAAGATTTCTCTTTTTCATCAATAATTTTAAATCCTTAATTCGATTTACTTTTCAATTTTAAAAAATTTAAGTTACATCATTACATCTTCCCTTATATTTTTTTCCTTCAAAAAAATTATAGTTTCTAATTTCTTTTATAATTATCTCTTTTTCAAATTTTCTTTCGATGTGCTATATAATTTTTTTCTTCAAATTTTATACTCTCTAATCTTTTGGGCTTTTTTTTTAATATTTCTTTTATCTGATTTTCTAACTCTATTTTTTAATTTCGAAGATTTCTCTCTTTCATCAATAATTTCAAATCCTTAATTCAATTTATTTTTCGATTTTCAAATTTAATATTAAAAAATTAAAGTTACATCATTACATCTTCCCTTATTTTTTTTCTTTTAAAAAAATTATCTCCTTATATATATAAAATAAGAGATGCTCTCCTCTCCTTGCTTCACTCTCCCCACTCTCTCTCACATTCACTTTTATTTGAATATTCTCCTCTCTTGGAGTAATGTAGTTCACTATCCTAACATGCATCTGGTTCTTCTACTTTTCCTAAAATTTCTTTTATCAATTTTTGTAATTACCTCACATTCACAATATTTCTATAACTACCTCAATTCACTTCTTTATCTGATACTATATTTTTTTTAATATTTTTTTTATCAATTTCTTTAATTCTATTTTTAAATTCCAAAGATTTATCTCTTTCATCAATAATTTCAAATCATTAATTCAATTTACTTTTCAGTTTTAAAAAATTAAAGTTACATCATTATATCTTCCCTTATCTTTTTTTTTCTTTAAAAAAACTATAGTTTCTAATTTCTTTTATAATTATATCTTTTTCAAAATTTCTTTTGATGTGCTATATAATTCTTTTTTTTTTGTTTCAAATTTTATACTCTCTAATCTTTTGGACTTTTTTTTAATATTTCTTTTATCTGATTTTCTTACTCTATTTTTTAATTCCGAAGAGATTTCATCAATAATTTCAAATCCTTAATTCAATTTACTTTTCAAGTTTCAAATTTAATATTAAAAAAATTAAAGTTACATCATTACATCTTTTCTTATTTTTTCTCTTTTAAAAAAATTATAGTTTTTAATTTCTTTTATAATTATCTCTTTTTTAATATTCCTTTCGATGTACTATAGAATCTTTTTTTCAAATTTTATACTCTCTAATCTATTGAGTTTTTTTTAATATTTCTTTTATCAGATTTTTTAACTCTATTTTTTTAATTCCGAAGATTTATCTCTTTAGTCAATAATTTTAAATCCTTAATTCAATTTACTTTTCAATTTTCAAAGTTAATATTAAAAAAATTAAAGTTACATTGTTACATCTTCCCTTATTTTTTTTTAATTTTATAGTTTCTAAATTTTTTTATAATTTTTTTTAATTTTCTTTCAATGTGTTATATTATTCTTTATTTTTTTTCAAATTTCTTTTTATTGACTATATAAATAAGGTAGTGAAAATTTTAATAAGTCCGTGCAGTGTACGGACTAAAACACTAGTTATTTGATAAACGATCTAATTTTACTAGTTTATAATAGTTTTTATTTTTATTTTCAATAATTTAAAAAGTTCCTTCTAAAATCCCCATCCTCACCATCACAGTTAAAAGCATTATAAATAATTATTTTAATTTTTATACTTGCTTTTATTATCGTTTATTTCCTAATATTATACGGTTTATTTTATTTTTTAATGAAATATTTTATCTTTAAAAAAACTAAGAGTTTCGAATTAATTAAAAATTAAAAATATAATTATTTAAAAATATATTATTATCGATAAAATTAAAATATCACTATTTATATCAATTTACATGTATTAATTAATTTAATAGATAATTTCATTAAAAAATCAATTTAATAATTTAAAATTAATTTTTTAATTTTTAAATAAACTTATCATTTATTTTTATTAAACAAACCGGCCCATAACGTCCCACCCAAAAGCTGGGTCAGTTAGGGAATTAATTGCAGATCTTAAGGTATGTTTGGTTAGGAAGAAAGAAAATAAAGAGAAAAAAATAAGGATACTGAAATAGGTTTTTTTTTTTTTTTTTGTGTTAGAGGAAAAATAGAAAGAAATAAAAAAGAAAAATTGATTTTGGAAATCAAAAAAATTATTATTTTTTCTTTAATTCAAATTTTAAACATTTTTTCTTGATCTCTTCTTTTCAATCCATATGTAACAAACAAACTCTTTTAAGTTTTAACATGTTTGAAACACAAGATTGACGGAAGAACAAATATAGACATTGGGAAAAAATTTCCTTCCTTCCATCATTTAGAAGGTGTTATTGAGTGAGTGAAAGGATAAAAAAAAATATATGGAACCATATATAATTTCAATTCGTCCAATTTGGGAAGAAAGAAGGGTGACTTATATTAAAAAGACTAAATTATCTTTATTATTTTTGTACACTTTTCTCTTTTATTAGCAATATTTAAGTTTTTTTATATACTTATTTTTTTATAAAAAAAATACTTTCTTTAGAAATAAACAAGAAAAGAAAAATTTATTTTTCTTCTCTTTCGTACCAAACAACTAACAAAATCATCTGACTTTCTACTTTTATTTTCCCCTTTCTTTCCTTCTACTTTCTTAAATCAAATATACCATTAATATTCATTTTCATATCAATGAATTATTTATAATTTGGTGAAAAACATACCATTATTAGGGAATAAAAGAGTTATTAAATGTTTTTTAACCATCGTATTAAGACTTTTAATTAATTTTTTGGTAGGATTTTGATGTATCTTTGTGAACTTTAGTTCTTTGATTTGGTATGATTGAGATAAATCATGGATTTGAGACTTTAACATACTTAAAAACTTTTCGTCTCAAAGATGTGTTATGCAGAAATAAAACCTTGATTTTCTGTTATAAATTCAGTATGTGTTATCAACTGACTTGTACCAATTGAATTATAAATTAATATTTTTTAATTTTTAGAAAATTGTATTTGAATGAATATTACCACTTCACTTAATTATAATTTTTTTTATCGAGACCATTTCACTAATTATTGATTTCTGGACACACCAAAAAAATATGGATAAAACTGACAAAAATATTAATGTCATTTTAGACAGCAACAAATAACGATAAAATTGACAATAAAATCAGCAGGCCAGCCATAACTTCAGACTGAATCACTGAACAATCCTCGCTAGCTAGAAAACATTTTAGCAGGTCCCTTATTTTATTTGAGAAAACTCAAAGTATCATAAAAGAAAATTAAAATCAGGATGGAATAATTTGATTGAACATCCAGGGCGATGTAAAAAATTAATCTATCTGGAATGTACTGCAATCCATGTTGACATTTCTAATCCCAGCTCCAACCAGCTGTACTTTATGGAAAGCATTTTATTTTTGGCAGAGACAGTATTTTTCAGAAATGATATAGGATGACAGAATCATTCCTCCGAAGCAGACCATGTTTCTCAAAGAAAAGGCACTGCAACATTGGTGACCCGTTGAGCTTTCTGGTTTATGTTTTTCAACTTTTTTTGGAAAAAGAAAAATGCTACGTGGGAGACTCCAAAAACATCATGTTTGAGGTAAGTAACTTGAAGGTGATTATGAAAAAAATACAAGAGAATGTTTCAAATCAATATATACTTTACTTTTGCCCTTGAAAGAACATTTGATTCAAAACGAATAAAAATATTGAGATAAAGATTTTTGTATTGATTTGAAAATTTTATACTAAATTTTCGTGCTAATTTTTTAAGGTAAAAAACTTGAAACATAAATGGCTCTACTTTAAAATTAACTTTAATCAAATAAAATTACCCAAAATGAACGCTAGCAAAAAATAGGGAGGATGAAGCTTATGCTGAAATTGATCTTGCCAATGTGATCCTTCCGTTAAAGAAATGTAGAATTTACGATCGTTGGTGTCCTCCTCTTAGTTTATAATTACGGTTATACTTACTAAAAATATATTTATAAAAAATTATATGCTTCCGTAATTACAGTCATAATAAATTATGAAAAAAAATCTCAATTAAAGTATATTAGAATCAAATTTACAGTTATGAACCCCGATGCCTTACGGCTCCAAGCTGAGAAATGTATATAGTAGAACTTCAACTATGATTCGTTATTATTGGAACTTAGCGAAGGATGGAGGATTAAAGAAATATAGGTTTATTATTCTAGGAAGAATAAAGAGTGTTTGATATAGAGGACTAGACTAGGGAACCCTGAAGTAACTGGAGATTTCATCATTTAATTGGTGACAGTTGAAAAGAAAGTGGGGGCCATTTCACGTGGTTGTGTTATTCTCTTTCTTTTCTGTTACTTACACTTTGCTTGGATGAAGAATAGGGCAGGAAAAAAAATTAAAAGAAAAAAAACCAAGAATAAAATAATTGAGTAAATTTCTTTTTAGTTATTTAAATAAATAAAAAATAAATGATAAATTATACTAAAATAATTTATACTAATAACTAAAAAATTAAATTTAATCTAAAAAATAATTTAAACTTTTACGCACCAATCCATACACAATGTTAAGAGATTAATCTGTGTTTTAAAAATAAGAACGAACTAGCTGGTTCAACTAAAAAATGGTAAATTGGTTTAATGTTCGATCCAAGTAAATTCGAAATTAACCTTGAGAAAATCAGTAAAAAATGGTACAATTATAAAATCGGTTAAACTTGACCAAAAATTTGTTCATAGCGATGTGGTTTTGATTAAATGCTTAAACTTTAAAATAATATATAACGGTTGAATGACAGACAGTTCAATTTTAAAATAATTTAGATGAATAAAACAAATAAAAAAAAAGTTATGTACTAACTTAGTAAAACAAGTTTTATACCATTATTTTATCATAAATTATTATATGACAGTAAATAGTAAATTTGTTAATTTTTATGATAACTATATTTTAAAAATTATATTAACAGTAATTTTTGATCGGTTGATAATATAATTTTTTTATACCAATAATACATAATGATTAAAATATGAAGACGACAGATACCAACAGGGTCCGAAAGCAGCCGTAGATCATGAAATGGAGGAAAAAGGAAGAAAAAATAAATAAATAATTGAAAAGCATTGAATGAAGGTATTTTTTGTAGCGTCATAACTCATAATCTTTGTCTAATTACTATTGATAAAGCTGGTTATATTCAGTTCGCACATAATCTTTTGCCTTTTCCATTTGAATGACTAGATATACGCTGCCAAATTGCCTTAAAATTAAAAGCAGCCTAATCTGGTCAGAAATCGTCTAAAGATGCATAATTAAAGTTTCCAAGAATGACATAATAATATTGGCTTACATTGTTTACAACCTAAGTCTTATCTAACCAGCCTATCATGAAACTCTTAAAAAATAAAAGGATAATTTTCTTACACCTTTCAGAGTAATTTTTTTTATATAATTTAATTAATTTAAAAAATAAATAACACATATATTTAACAAATATATATTTAATAATAAAATTTTAAAAATATTATGTAATTCTAATGAAAAAGTAATATTATCATTTATATATATACATATACATATATATATATATATATATATATATATAATATAAAATATGATACTTTTATACTATCTAACAAATATCTTATATACATCACATTGAATACTATAAGAATTTATCATACTTTTATCTTATATTATTGTTATCCAACTCTTATATTTTATGATCTTAATTATCTTATCCCACATCATCATTACTAAAGGAATATTTAGTTCTTCCTTTTACTTTTTAAGCTTGGGGACTTATTCTGATATGATTTCTGCCCTAGACATAAAAATAGGCATATATATGTTAGGTTATTTAATAAAGGTTTAAATATATTTTTAATCCTTTAAATTTAAAGTACTTTTTATTTTGATCCCCAATTAAAATTTTGTTTTTTTTAATTTCTCAAATTTGTAAAATGTTATTTTTAGATCCTTAGAGTGAATTTGAGAGACTAAAAAGAGCATATTTTTAATTGGGAGACTAAAACCAAAAGTGTTCTACATTTGAAAGAGTAAAAGCATATTTAAGCCTTTACTAAATATATAAGACTTAATTCACTTTAATTTTAGATTAAGTTAGATTTGTTTATTCAATAAGTTAAGTAAAAAATTAAAATCTTATTTAATTATATAAATTAAGTTTTGATCACTCATTTTAAATTTTTTAAAAGTCTCACATATTAACTTATTTAAATAAATAAATAAATTATTATCATTTTTATTGTCAATTGTGTTCACTTTTTTTAAGGTACGCTAATGCTACTTGACAAATTTGTAAATGTTTTTTCTGTTTTACTCTTAAGGCTAGTGACAAAGACCTTTGTCATGGTGGGTTTCTGCTGAAAAGACATAAACCTGTATTAAAAGGTTCGATCACCGGCAAATTTTATCCACTCACAAAAGGATAACATGATGTGATCACTCTCATCATTGACTTAATTAGATGTAATAAAGACTAACTATGGCCAATGCATACTAAATTTAAAAACTGTCGCATCCAGATCCAGTGAGACACAGGTAAATCTTCGACCTGAGGCCCAAAGAAAATATAAGCAAAATCAGTGAAAATATAAGCAAAATCAGTGGGGGATCCAGGACTGTAAGTCAGCGGGGACAATCTATATAGAAAAATAAATTTGATAATTATTATCATGAAAGAAGTGAAAAATTAGGAACAAGGGGATCAAATATACTAAATTAAAGGAGGTAAAATATACATATTCAGGATATCTTTATGCAATTTTTTAAAAGTGAGGGGATGCATATGCACACTGTCATTTATATGTGGATCCGTTACTGAGCAAAATCATAGTCCACTAAAGAGGAAATAAAAGTTTCCCTGGCTGAAGTGATTAAGAGTTGAGAGTTGAGACACAGAAAGAATAACAGGTCCGATTTTAGTTAAAGCACTTCAGAAGAAAAAATAATAAAAAGGAAATAAAAAAAAGCTTAATCATGTAACTCATAAAGAAGGGGAGGAGCAGGGTAGCTACCTCAGTTTCATTTTTTATTTTTTATTTTTTTTAATCTTTAACAGTTATATTGGCAGTAATGAAATAAGGGAACTCCTATGAAATTAAATCAAATAAGTTGAATTCGTTATATGTATATTTTAGCATTGAAGTTTGAAGTTCTTTTTTAATACTTTTTACAGTTGAAAGTTATATTACATCTTTGAGTTAAATTGGATGAATCTATATAAAGTGATAAATTTTAATTTTCTTTTTCATTTACAAGATTGAGATTTGAGACCAGAAGAAAATAAAATCTTTACTACTTAAACTAACAAATATTAACTTGTTAGTTAGGACTAAACCATTCTCAACTATGCCTTCAGTCCTTCACAGGTTAGTTGTAAGACTAATGATGAAAATCGAGATGGAGTCGGGTTGATGAGGGGATAGTGGGGTGAGTCTACTTCTTTCACATGATCTTTGGGATTGCCACAGGTCGTGTGGTATGATGTCTGGTGTTGATCATGTTGGAGGACGATAATTGAATTTATCAAATACTCACACTCGTTGCAAATGTTGTTATGCTTGAGTTGACTTTGGTTGTATTCAGGTTGACTTGAGCAAGGTCTAAATGTTATTGTCTGATATCTAAGGTGAGTTGGTGGTAGAGCTCCCTTCTAATACAGCTGAATTGCGATAGAGATGGATTGGATACTTGTAAAGACACTCTAATATTTAAGTTTTTTTGTTGTCACAATCACATTAACTAATTTCTGTTGAGAATATGACTGACCACCACCCGAAACTTTGCTTAAGAAGATTAAGCCCAGTTCCACTCGATCGGACAAACAATATGTTGGTACTCTAATACTTAAGTTAATAGTAACTTTGGTAGGGTAATTATATGTAATAAATACATACTTGACATTGTTGAGTTGATGTTGACTGTATTTGTAGGGTGCCTGAGATGAAGTAGATCACTTAAGACAGTCACAATTCTCAAAGACAATGTTAGCATATTTTAGACTATGACACTATCAATTAACTCTAGGTCTGAGATAGGGTGGATTGCCCTGCATAGAGTCCAAGCCTTTAAAGGATAATATTAACCTGTTTTAGAGTAAGACAATATTAATTACTCCAATTTAAAACGAGTTCTTCTGCATACAGGTGAATTATGATGTTCTTGGACTTAAGTTGTCTATCGTAGGGCCTATAATCTTGTATTATTGTTGGACACGATTGCATAATATTCGTTATTGGATACTATAAAACCGAATATATGTGTTTTTGTTGACACATGCAAAGAAATTCAAAATTCGGATGGGTCCACTGGCTGAAGAAGTATCTCTGCTAAAGAGCTTTTGGCAGAGAATCACAGTACTAAGGAGTAACTAACGAAAAAGATAGCTAATCTCTATAGGACTTATAAAAAAGGTCCAAAGGTGTACTCTTAATGACTAGACATCCATTCATATTTGGCTAGGTTGTCTAAACTGAAATGATTAATTATTTTTCCCTTACTTTAACAAAGAGGTACGTACAGGGTAGCTGAAGGGATAAAAAGAAGAAAATAAACATAGGAAGGACAAATTAGAGTAAATTAATGGCATTTTGTAAATTGAAAATCATTATACCTTACTTTGCTGCTGATTCTGTGTTCCGGTATATGCGTTTTAAGTGATATAACTCCCTCGAAAAGTGCATCATTTCCCTTGAGTTGGAGCATTATATTATACACTTACTTACTAGCTGTTTCTAATTAAGACTCAACAGAAAATGTAATAATGATGGATGCAAAGGAAACCTTGCACTTGGTGAAAAGCGCATATTATTACCAGCATTTTAACCTGGTACTACATGGAATTGTCTCCCAAAAATTAGACAAGGAATCCCAGTATAAGACAAAAGAAGGGCCAAAGGATTAAACCCAAACCTTTGTCACTATTTTTTGAAATGACTTCCATTGACTGTAAGAAATGAAAAGAAATAGTAAAAAACATATATTTCTGAAAAAGGAATATAATTAAAAGAAGAAAGAGAAAGTAATGCTTGATTACTTAGTCATGTAATTAGAGGATGGAGCTAGGGGTGTGACAGCTTATGCCTTATGGTGGTTCGTGGAGCAGGGTCATCATGACTTCATGTTAGCATTGAGCCAGGGATGTAGTAACATATATATATGTTTTCAGAGAAACGAAAAAATGGATGGTTTATACGGTAGACCTAAAAATGGAGAAATTATTATTATATGATGTAAGATTATTATGGATTTAACCAATCTTTAATTACGTGATATTAATTGAGTCTTATATTGATTTTCATGTGACATAAAAATTAACAGAGAACATATAAATACGTAGTGATCTTGATTCTTGAACCATGTTTTAAAATAACGTGTGATCATCCATTCCTTTTGTAAAAGTATTGGTAGAAACCCATTCTTTGTTCTCCATTCTCTTATGTTTTGTAATTTGCTTCTAAGAAAGCTTGAATCTTTTCTAAAGGGAAGTTGACGTTGTTGGTGGGGGATTTGACCAGGTCAGGCTGGGACCCAAAGTAAGAGAAAAATTTGCAAATGGGTGGGGCATGCAGAAGCACAGTGAGGCGATTGTATTCGTGCAATGCATAATGGGGTGGAATCAAGGTCCTCGTTAAGAACCTGGTACTTACTTGAAAGGAGAACAATGGCGCGGAACTTGATGTTGTGGTTGCCGACATAACTCATAAGAGAGCTGGTTGGAGTGTGAAACATCTTGAAGTGAAATTGGACTGAAAGGCAATAATGAATAACATGAGTTTCAAACAACAAAATTAATTAAAATATAAAATATTCAAAAAGTAAGGATAAAATTCAAATATTGGTTTTAAGTCCTATAAAGATTTTACATTTTTTTTTAAGTGAATTGAGTCTTTGGAAACTCATTAACATTATAGCATACCTTAAGACTCACAAATTACTTATAAAATACCCATCAACTAGATCTTTATTTTGACTAAAAAAAACACACAGTAGATCTTTATTTATAAAATACCTATCAACTAGATCTCCACATCAATAAGTGAGTTCAAACTCATATCTTTGTGCAATATGAACCCTTATCCTTATAGCCTTACCACCAGGACTAACATTTATATTAACAGATTTTATATATTTTTATTTCTTATACTTTAATAAAAACAAATGTTTTTTATAAGAAAAAATAGATTATGCATTGATAATTTAAAATAATTTTACATTGTTATTCAATCAGAAATCATCATATATGGTAAGTTTGTTGACTTTTATTATATTATCTTGGTTTAAATACAATTTTGATATCCCTATTTTGCTCATTCCACAATTGTGGTCCAATCCTCAATTTTGTCTATGTTTTATTTCTTTTATTTTGGTCCAAATAAACTCTAGACCTAACATATTCTTTTAAGGGAGCACCAAGAAATAATTTAATTAATTAAAATGTAAGAAATAAAATAAATAAATATAGGCAAAATTAAAGATTAGATAAAAATTACGAATTTTTTAAAATATGGAAACCAAAAGTCTTTATTTTAAAATAAGAGAACCAAAATTATGAATTTAAATAAAAGTTGTATTTAAGCATGTTATTTTAAAAGTCATATCTTAAAACCGCTACACTTTTAATAAACATAGAATCCTAAAACATATAAATATTTTTATAAGAATGAAAATCAATTTTTCAAAATGAGACTTAGGAAGGTGTGTCTTCATGACAAAGAAGATGGCAGTTTTGGTTATTACTTGAGTTTATTGAAACCATTTTATAATAAAAAGCTAATGAAGAGTACTTTGTAATAATAACTTTTCATTACCCATAATCAACAATTTATTGTTAAGTATATCATTTCATTAATAAAAAAAAGTTTCATTTTTTCTAATATGAAATTATTTAAAAGGGTGCATGCACTGAAAAAGCACTCGCCACTTACATGGCTGTACTCAACAAAAAAAGTGAAGTAAAGATTCTAATTTTATCCTTGCATGTTTCTTACCCCAGATAAACTTTTAAGAATGCAATTTAGACATTTGAAATTTTGTTAATATTATTATTTTGATATAGAAAAACTTGATGAGGTAAATCTGGCCTTTTGTAGTTGTCCCTCATTTGTATTATTGGTTTTTATAAAAAAAAATTTCTGAAGGTCACTATAATTAATTTCATGCCATTAAGATTTTTGGTTAAGGACTAATTAATACTTTGATAAGTTAAATTATATAACAGATTTTTCATAAAAAAATAAAGATAATTGCCGTACGCGATGGATAGAAATTAATCAAATTATACGTTTTAAACTCAAATAACTAAAAGCATAAGTATCTTGCGCACTGTCTGGAGTTTTATTTTTTGACAACACTTAAATGCAGTTCTTTGAATATAGTTTGTGTTGTTTTCTAATTAAAATTAGAGTCTCATAAAAAAATAACTAAAAGCATAATGACTTGTATATACATAATGGTAAGAACAAAAAAAATATATATTAAATTAGTATAATATAAAAATTAAAACTGAAAAAAACCTATGGTCCATATTGAAAACAACACGAGCATAATAACATAATTTAAATAGCCAAAACACAAACTTTCATTCTATTAATATATTAATTGGTAATCGACGTACAACTTAAGTAGTTAGTTTTGAAAGTAAAATAAGGGGTTAGACTAAGAACAAGCTTGCAGGTTGGACTTGCTGGAACTTATCCATAAACAATGGGATTTGGTCAAATTGATGTACATTTTTATTTGGGAAAAAATGTGTTTAGTCTCTATATTTTTGTTCATATTAATAAATTAGATCTCAAACTTTTAAAAAATATAGATTTAATCACTCCTCTCTAAGAATTTATTATGTTCTTTAAAGTTAGAAGAGACTAAATCTATATATTTTTTAAAGTTCGTATTAAAGGATTACGCAAATTATTAAGATAAAACTCTAATTTTAATTAGAAAACAACACAAACTGCATTCAAAGAACTGCATTTAAGTTTTGTAAAAAAAAAAAAAAAAAAACTCCAGACAGTGGGCAAGATACTTGCTACTCAAAAATATAAATAAACTAATTATTTATTTATTAAATTAATCATGAATGAATAGAATTTTTTAATAGAATATATACTTATGATTTATTTACACTTTTGCTTCTGGAAATTTAATCAATCCATCAACTTTGTTACCCTTAAGAGAATTAAAGGAGTGGGTTATTACATTATATAATTTTTTTTTGTAGAGTATTACATTATATAATTTGCTATTTAAAATCATAAACCCCCTTGATTCACCTCATATATATGTTGCCTTTTAAGTATAATTGGAATGTTTATTTTTTGGCTTTTCACGTGCATTTTTAGAGGCAATTTTGTTCGAAGTATGATCAATCATTAAATGTAAACATATCTTTCAATAAAAATTTAAACCTTTATTTGCTACGTGATAAAAAACTAACTCCTTTCATTAGATTCAATTTCTACTTGTCTACTTGCAATATTTTAAGAGCTATGATGAATCAATAGCCTAGGAACTTTATTTTGGCTATTATCTAAGCTAATAAAAGCTTTGAAAAAAATATGAGAATCCCCTAGGAAAAGAACAAAAAGGGGTTGTCATATACTCATATTGTATCTAGCTAGGTGGGGAACATGGAGTGTTTCGGACCATTTGCATAGATCAGGACTTTTTTTTTTTTTTTTTAAGTAAAAATGGTAAGCACTATACAAACTGATAAGATATGCTTCATTGCGATTGTGTCAAAGTGTCTTTGGCTATAACCAAATTGATATTTTCAAAATCAAACAAATCATTGAATTGGAGAAATTATTGCTTGACGGTAACCTCAATATTATCCTCTGGTATTGGTAACCTCAGTACAAAGAGGAAATTATTTTAAGTTAGTCTTATCATGAATCTCTATCAAAACTTTACCACAAAATAAGTATTGCTCACTGTCACAGTCTCGGTTCTATACCAACATTTAATATAAGTATTCATTTGACATCTAATAACAACGTTTGTACCACCACATGCATATCATATATTGTGATCACTGTTGGTATATTGTCATGTATGCCAATTAATGAAATTAAATTTTTATTCATGAAGATGTCAAGATCAGCAATCGGCCGGTGCAAGGAGTTAATGTAGAAGGGCAGTGTCAAACCTTCAACAAACACCATAATGCGCTAAGGACATCTCCGGGAGTTATGGACCATCACACAAAGTTGTCTATCTAATTTGTACCAATTTTTCTTTTCAGTGTCTTGTTTCCTTTTATTCTTTGATTTGATGATAAACATGAAGACGGTATTTCTTTTTCCCATCCTCAATCTTTCAATGTTTCCTTTTTGTTGTAATTGAAAATCTGCACACACACACACACACACACACACACACACACACACACACATATATATATATATATATATATATATATATATATATATATATATATATATATATATATATATATTAATTTGATTTGATTGAAGGGCTATGCTATTTAATCGGAATACGTATATATGTCCGGATGCATATAGGATAGGTATAATTATTAATATATAGTGAGTCCTGTCTATAGGGCTCACTTCAGATGAGACTTACCCCTTTGTTTACCTGAAATGTATACAGGCATATACATCCTGAAAAGGATTTTTCTCCCCATCGATTATTACCACTTTATGTGATTACTATTCTCTCAATAAATCTTATGCGTGTCATTCAATCTTTAAATATTATAGCCACTTTATATAATTCTTCTTTTGTCTGTTTGAATATTATGTTGTTGAGATAATTACTAATTAATACATACATATGCCACAATCTAACCTAATCATTACTCATTACTGGATTTGAGATATGAATTTGAAGACGCTTGGAGTGTGTCAACTTCGATGTCCTATGTAAGGTAGTTTCAAAATATTATGGTTTCGTACATACAGAGGAATTAAAAGGGGAAAAGAAGAAGAAGAAACTCATCATTTAGTTAATCAGACGCAATTGAATTGTTGAATCCTATCCTCTTTTAAATTATTTTCAGTAAAGTTAAACCCTTCAGCGCTAAGCGAAATGTAATGTAATATATGTATTACTTTTATTAAAAGGTAACTGCTTGTATGTTGGGGGGGTCAGGCATGATTATAACCATTTGTCAATTCATGCATGGACATGTACTCTCAAACCTGACATTGTTTTGAGCTGAAAATTTGTAAACAAGGGGTCAAAGTTATCTCTGATGCTACTTACATTTTATACTAATTCAAGCAAACTTTCAAAAGAGTCTTAAATTAATTAACAATGACTTTTTCTTGTAAATTATGCTGGCCGTGAATTCTATATCTCAACAACAATAATTACAAGCAATTTATACTGCATCACTAAGGTACATACACAGATAAGGCTAAAAACAACCCAATTAAAAATTACCAGAAAAGCTATGCCTCATTAAAATATCTAAACATATACTGTGGGTCATTATTACTTTTTTATCCAGTTAATTTATTTATTACTTTGTTCTTATTAATTATTTTAAGGCCACCAATAGAATATATGTTTTTATCAATTCCCTGTGCCAAACAGTACTTTGATAACCAAGTTGATTAGTGGAATAATTTTTTATTAATAAAGAAAACTTAGATACAATTCTTTATGTTATTTTGGTTTAGTACTGGAGTATTATCTCCATAACTTATATTAACTTTTATTACGTTTATTATTGAAATAAAACTCTAATTTTTATCTTAACGAATAGTAAATAAAAAAAAACTAAAAATTTACATATAAGTTTTGTCTTAATAATAACGGGTGTCTATATATATAAAGAAAATTTCTAAAAATCAAGCAATATTTGGACTATGAGCACCAAGTCGCCGACTAATGAGTAAGCTATTTCTAATCGGCTCCCACTGGATTAGACAAAATCAAGAAAGGAGGGTCCAACGCAAACCATTACCAAGTGACAATAATGCCTATTGTGAAAAATGATGATTGGTGTGATTGTATTATTGATGATTCCATATCCTATATAATTACACAAGCATCTCTCTTTTCCCATCTAGAGAAACATGTACGTATATATACCCCAAGTGTAAAAACACGTAAAAAGTAGAAATACAAAATACGAGAGAGAGAGAGAGATGGAGGAGGAGAAGAAAAGCACCTTCAAAGGTCCCACATTCTGTCCTCTCAAAAGACCACAGGACGTGATTTTCATCTTTCTCCACTGCACCAACACATTCCTTCTCTCACTCAGCCTCTTATTTCTTCCCAAACCTCCATATCCATCTATCTCTATAGCCATTAATTCTTCCCCCTTAGCACACATAGTTACCACTTACCAACCAAACATGTCTACCCAAATTCAAAATGTTTCTTCTTCTCATGGCTCCTCCTCATCATCATCACAACAACCACTGAGTCGGTATGAGTCACAAAAACGGAGAGACTGGAACACCTTTGGGCAGTACCTGAAGAATCAGAGTCCCCCAGTTCCTCTCTCTCACTGCAACTTCAACCATGTGTTGGATTTCCTTCGGTACCTTGATCAATTTGGGAAGACCAAGGTCCACTTGCACGGTTGCATCTTCTTTGGCCAACCCACTCCTCCTGCACCCTGTGCCTGCCCTCTCAGGCAGGCATGGGGTAGCCTCGATGCCCTCATCGGCCGGCTTCGTGCTGCCTATGAGGAGCATGGTGGGTCGCCAGAGACTAATCCCTTTGGAGGTGGAGCCATTCGGGTGTACCTGCGTGAGGTGAAGGAGTGTCAATCAAAGGCTAGAGGGATCCCATACAAGAAGAAGAAGAAGAAGAGGAATCCAATTATTAAGGGGACTCAAAGTGCAAAAAATATCGAGCAACAAGCTTCTTGAGATGAGAAATATATATGAACGGTAAAATTTTCATATTATATATGATGCACATAATTGTTGCTTTATTAGCTTATATATGTTTAATTTTGATTCATGCAAGCTAGCATCAACTCTTTGAAATGCTTGAATTACAAACTAACTTGCAACTTGTATATTAGAATTATATCCATTAACATAGAACAGGTTATTGAGAAATTGAAAGGCCTTTATAACTAAATAGGCTAATAAAACGTCTAGTGTGTGTGGAGATGCCATTTGTAGCTTACAAAACCCTAGAAGCAGAATAAAAACCCTAATATTTCATTGTCGATTGGAAAAGGTTTGCCTCAAGAATATTTTACTGGCTAAGACTAAGAGTAATGATTAGACTAGAAAAAATAGTGCTTCTCTCCCCCTCTCTTTCTTTCTCTCTCCTATCATTCAAGACACTGTTATTGCAGTTTCCTAATTAAATACTCTCAGGTGTTTGCTTTATGCTAAATTTGGGCCTTTTGTGATTCTGCGAGATTTCTTATGCTCCCCATGGATGTGTGAGCTTGATCTGTATATCATACGTTGCATGTGATTACATACACAACCTGACGTAGTTATAGACTATAACATATTGGAAAGTCTGTCAGACTGTCACATATTGTTTTAAACAAATACACATTTTGATTAATGACAAACAATTCTCCTTCAACAATATGTATATGTATATTTGTGGTCCAAAGAAAATTCTGTAACATTCAGTTCGTTGTTTAACAACATAAACTTAATTATTTTTGCACACAAAGGTTTATTTATTCAATTTTAACCATTCTTTTATTAATGCGTATTTGTTTGTGCATGTGTGAAGAGACAAGGGGCCATGGACATGCCCTTTTTGTTTGTCTCGTGACTTTCTCTCTAGATTGTTATATACTTATTGTCTCTTATTAGTGGAAGCTGACTCCACTTTATCACGTAGTTATCTAATAATGTCTGTATTTCTTATCAAGCGTGATATAATAGAGCTCAAAAAATGTAAAAAGAAATATTTTCTAAAAGAAGAAAAGAATGAGAGAGAAAGTGAAATGGTAGATTTGTTTTATTAAATAAAAGGAAAACAAAAAGTGTATATAGATAAATAATAACTAGATTACCGATCACTTAAACTTACCTGAGCTATTGTGGCGGGAAGGATATGATATTCGAGTCTCGTGTTTATGTTCAAGCTTTAGTGCTTGTGTGTACATGGATAACCCAACAAGGCTTCAATAATTTGTTGGCCCTACTAGAAAAGTCTATTTGTTATTAAGAGGAGTGTTAAGAACACAATCTTTAACACACTAACAAACATGTGTCTGTTACGGAGAAGGTAGGACAATTTCTGTTCCGTAGAGCAAGTAATTAAGGATTATGCTTGTTAGGAAAAAAAATATAGAATAATATTTCATTTTATGGCCCTACTAGAAAAGTCTATTTGTTATTAAGAGGAGTGTTAGAAACACATTCTTTAATGCATTAACAAACATGTGTCTGTTACGGGAAAGGTAGGACAATTTCCGTTCCGTAGAGTAAGTAATTAAGGATTATGCTTGTTAGGAAAAAAAATATAGAATAATATTTCATTTTATGGCCTATTATATAGAAATAGGAATTATGTAGTATTTTATTATTAGAAGTATAGGATTGTTACCAAAAAGAAGTATAGGATTAATGACTGTATCTATAAATATTTCCTGGATATGATTTTTTTTTTGTTAACTATGTTATCAGTATAAAGTATTTACCAATTTCCTGGAATCGTCGAAAAACTTGACTGATCACTTTTAGTGAGATCTTTCCTCTTAATCATGTTTTTTTCATCCATAAAGGCTCGAACAAAAAATCTTGCTTAAAGGTATCTGAACCTAGTTTCATTCAAACCAAGGATTTGGTATTCCCATGATAAGATTTAGTTTTCTTCTTAAGATAAAGAAACAGCCGTTCATTTACATACGGATATCAAACTCAATTAATTGTGTATAACTGAATTAAATAAGATGAATTGATTAAAAGCTTATAAATGCAAATATTCGATGCCAAGTACAAATGCGGGTTTTATTTGATGGAGAAGCAATAGAACTAAAGACTTCCAAAGAAAAGAGATGGAAAAAATTATGAGCAACGAAATATATCATTTGATATATGTTTTTATCAATTGGTTGAAATCTTAAACCAACACACATATCCTGACCAGTGAATTTTGTGCATCTTATCAATTAGCATCCACAATTATGAATACATCAATTAGTATAAAAGTGAAAGTTAATTACAGTTTTTTTTTTTTTTTAATTTTGAGTACATACATCCCACAAATTTTTGCATTCTTTTTATCCCAAATTCTAATTTTATATCAATTTTGGCTGTTAAACTAAAAATTGAGGTTTCATTTCCGACTAATTAAACATCTCACAATAGTTTGGTATAGTCAACCCAACTATTTCAATTAATCATCCCACTCAACCACACAGTCAAGAGTTTAATTGAAGATCGAAGCTTCCTATATATTTAATAGGAACAGGCAAGCAAAAATTACTTGAGTAAGAAAAATCAAATAGGACACCTGGAATAGTCTAAAATTATTATTATAGAGATATTGTAGCTGCAAAAGATGAGATTAGTTGAAGTAGTTAGTGATTAATTTTAGTTATTTTCTTGTTAACCACATATTGATGTAATAATCTTTTCTCATTTATTGAATTCAGTTGTTGATTTCCTTTTAGTGTTTCTCTTTCTTTCAATTGAACCACGTTTTCTAACATGACATTAGAGCAATGATATCTACCATGAATTTTAATTTTGCAGTACCACAGCAAGCTCTTGAACTCATTTTTCTCATACTTTCATTTTTCATTTTCTTTCATATTTTACCATATATACTTTCTCAACAATTTTTGTTAGTGGTATTCTAGAGGTGGTATGAAAGTCTATAACACTCAAGAAAATATAGCATATGGTAGGCTATAGATACTACAAAATTATATAGAAAAATGAAATAGAACAAGCAGGTAGTTTAGAGGTTGAATAATTCTCTGTTTTCTTAATTTGTTTTCTTCACTCATGTTTTTGCAATAATACACATATATTCATAAATTGATAAGTGATTCTTAGATTACTAAAATAGTTATAATCTAAAAGAGTAACAACCAAGCTTCAATACATACTTGCATTCACCAATCTTCCACCATTTTCTCTTCTTAATTTTTCATTCACTACCAAAGAAGTATTAACAAGTTTGTATAGCCAAACTTCTTCAACATTTATTTCCAACATATCTCTTTTGACTAATAAAAACAACCATTTTCATCTTGATAAACCTCAATACCAAGAAAGTGGTGTAGCAATAGCCAAGATCACTCAGCTCATACTTTTTCATCATCTCTATTTTGAAATTCTAAATCAGATCATTTTCATATTTTTACCTGTACACACCAAATTCTCATTAATGCCTCTCTATCTCTCAAATATAAAATTTTTTTCTTTATCAAAACTAATATCCAAGAATCTAAAAACAAAAAAGCTTCATGCATGTTCTATATATGATTCAAGAATTTCAATCCTTTATTGCCATCTCAATATATGTATATGTGATTTTTTTCACAAATTTTCATTTTCTTTCAAGAGTTTCTCTTCCTTCCTCATCATTGCCTCTCTCCACCTCACAAATGTAAAATTTTCTTCTTCTACATCAAAACTAAGGTCTAAAACTCTAAAAATGAAAAAAAAAAAAAAAAATCTACATCGAAACTAAGATCCAAAACTCTAAAAAAAAAAAAAAAGATTCATGTTCTATGATTCAAGAATGTCAACCCTTTATTGTCATCTCAAAGTATATGTGTGTGTGTATTTGTCAAAAATAGAGACCTCTCTACTTTTGTGTGTCTTTGAACATGAAGTCTGAAACCCTTTTTATAAAATAAATAAAGACCTCTCTCTACTTCCTGCACACGCGTGTGTGAGCCTTGAATTTTGGCCTTTTTGGCATTCTAGTATTGTCGAAATAGATGTTGGTCGTGTTCATGATTCAAGAACGTGAATTCTGACGCTACTTTTTTATTTTCAGAAATAGAGAATAGTCGCATTTGTCTCATTACATTGAATATTGTGTTTTGATTTGTAACACACAAATTCCAGAGTGAAATTTGTTATGGAACTTGAAACTTCAGTTAGCATTATGCATAAAAAGGCCAAGCATGATTCAGTAACCTTTATGACCTTTATGATATTGTTAGAGAGGTTTGGTTTGGTACGTTGGAACTTGAAAGTTCAGTTAGTATTATGCATAAAAAGAAATTACTCATGTTTCGTATGCTTGCATGATATCCAAAGGCTAATAAAGCTATTGGGAATCGCTCCGATTCTTGGTGACATGTGGATAAAAATTTATTCGAAAGGGTTTTATTGCTAGTAACAAAGTCACTTTGTTGATTATTCTTTGCATGCAGGGCCATTCGAACAAGTTAATTAGATAGAGCAGATTTGGCACTTTGAAGAAGAGCGTATGTGGTAAAAAGGATCATCTCTCTGCTGCTTGGACCAAAAATTATTACAGAAAATCACAGTGATATTTCACTAAGTGGAGTAGTTCAGAACAACAGAATAATCATTTAGGCCCATTTACTCGCAGTAAAATCCTAAATGTATGTTAGAGATGTACAACCTTGTAACTTCTTCTAGCATATTAGACTTCTACTCCAAAATAGAAACAAGAAGAATGGCTAGCTTTACAGTCTTGCTTTAGTTACTCTTTTAAGCATCAGCAACTATATATATACGCATATATATTTCGGCATTATATTGAAAGAGATGGAATTTGAACATTTGGATTAGTGGTAGCATGATGTCTTAATTAATCATAATGTGAACTTCTTGGACTTCAACTTGATCCATACTGCTGAAAATGTTAAATGTAACCTTAAGCAGATCGAGTTGCAAAAGTTGTGCTTTCCTTGAAACAAATGGTTAAGTGGAAACTTAGGACATTACAAAAAAAAAAAAAAAAAAAGCTATATACTAATGGAAAAGCTTGTTAGGTGTTATGACTGTTTTTATTGGTATACACTTTGTCTTTTTTTGTTTTGTTTACTTCATTGGTATACACAATTTGTCTAATGAAAAATAATTTATTAATATATTTTAGCTTATTGCATTTAATAATTTTGTATA
This sequence comes from Pueraria montana var. lobata, assembly GCA_026413185.1. Classification (NCBI taxonomy): domain Eukaryota; kingdom Viridiplantae; phylum Streptophyta; class Magnoliopsida; order Fabales; family Fabaceae; genus Pueraria; species Pueraria montana. The sequence goes on along the minus strand of CM048648.1, from coordinate 18,569,533 downwards.
CGTATTAAATTCGATCATTAATTCAATTTTGCACTGAAATTTCTTTTTAAATAAATTAAGTTTATAAAATTTTATAACTGAAATCACTTATTAAATAAATAAATTTTAATTTTTTTAAAAAATAATTAATATTTCAATAATCAATTTCACTTCAATAAAATGTACTTTTTAAAATACATGTCAACTATAAAATTTCATATTTATGTATCTAATTTATCAAAAACTTAGTATGCATACAAAATTACCAAAATAATGTAATAACATAATTCAATGATTAAATATGTTAAATTCATATCATATAAAATAAATTCAATGAAATAAGCGGATTACTTTGACACACATATATATATACACACATATAATATTTCTCACTTGTTTTTTTTTAGAAAAAAATATATTAATAAGTTACACTTTTAAGAATATACTAATAAATTAATACAAAATGATAATTTGCTAATATATTCATCTTAAAAGTAAGCTAGAATATATTAATTAATAATACTGATATACTCTTATTTATTAAATAAATATATTAACAAGGTTACATATTTAAGAATATAAAATCTAAAGCAAAATTTACTAATAATTAAATAGAGTAAATTATATGTGTATGTGTGTGAGAGATAGGAAGTCTATTTAAATTTATAATAATATTACTTTCTCAATCATATACTCATATATATTAAGTTAAATGTTACTTTGGATCCTTTATCTTATTTATTTTTTTTAGTTTGGTATTTCATCTTTTAAAAAATTTACTTTGGTATTTTATTTTATTTAAAAAGTTTAAAATGATTCTTATTGTCACAAAAGTGTGACGTTCGTTAATAGAAAAAATAGAAATAAGTGATGTGACACAAAATGTATTATTTAGATTTAGATTGGTCTTTTAACTTTTAAAATAAATTTAAAACGATATATATTAATCATAACCAAGCATACCTCGGTGATGTAAAATGAAAGTAGAACAACAAAAAAGACTTTCTTGTAAATAATCTCCTTTTTGTGAGGAATCTAAGAGAAGTTGCTTTTGAAAATTTCAAAATCGATAGTAAGATATAACTAATTCTGAAGAATTAGTGCAATCATTACAACAGTTGTTGAAAGTACAAACTTTGTCACAAGAAATTGGGGATAAATGGTGTTGGAAGAAAGAAGCCAATGGAGTTTTCTCAGTTAGGTCGGCGTATAACAGTATGCAAGTTGATGGAGTTACAGATAATCAAGAGAAGATATGGATGAAAGTATGGAATAAGGTTGTTCCATCAAAAGTGTCTCTGTTTGTGTGGAAAATGCTACAACATAGAATACCTTCAAAAGCTAATTTGAGAAGGAAAAGAGTTTTAAATGCAGAGGAAGTGAATTGTGTTGGTTGTAATGATATGGAGGAAACTAGTAATCATTTGTTCTTTGAGTGTGAATTTTTTTCACAAGTGTGGTATGATTGCTTTCAATGGTTGGGGGTGGATACAGCGATGCAGAATTCTGGTGTCAGACATTTCCAACAATTTCAAGGTTTATTTTAGTTGTCGAAGTTTAATAAGGAGAGTTGGGAGGCCATTTGGTTTGCAGTTATATGGACCATATGGAATGGTAGGAATAAGATGGTGTTCTCTCAGAAATTAATTGGTCCAAATACAAGATTTAGTTGAAAGTTTTAAGATGCTGGTATGGAGGTGGATTAGGTTCAGAAAGAAGGGATTTGTGTATTCTATTTCATCTTGGTTGATAAATCCCGTGGTATGTCTGCAGGGGAAAACAAGTTGATATGCGAGTACTTTGGGTGTGCAGAGGAGTATAGTGGGGATTCTTGACAGTTTTATTGACTGTAAGGAGTTTATCTGATCTTAGGGGAATTTGATTATGCAGTTGGTAGGCATGATTTGTTGGACACATAGTGGGTAATATCAAAATGAACCTGTTGCAATAATTATAACAGGTCCATCATGTACAGCAGAAATGTATCAGAATTATTTGTCAGAGGATGAAAAGGAAACAGAATTGATGTTATAGGAGTTTTATTTGGTCAGAAGCTGGATTGGTACAGGTTTTTTGAGTCTTCATTTGTTCAGAAATTCAATGTGAGGATGGTTTGGTTGAGGAGTCAATTTGGTTGATAACAAGACTTGAAGTATGCTAGTATTTTTTGGCATCGGGAATGATGGAGGAACCATATAAGTTGGTCCAGATATATTGCTCAAGTATTTGGGAACTTATAGTTGCTGGATGACACGTTGGGGAGTCAATAAATAGTAGTGGAAATAATATGTAGCTTTTACATTGGGCTTTGCTGCATGGTTTCTGTATTTCATATTTTTGTGCAGCCATGTAGATTTATGCAGGTCTATAGTTTACTCTTGTGTAACTTATCATAGTGGTAGGGTAAATCTTGTGCTCTTTATCACACCAGCAGTAATAAAATTTATCTTTTGCTCTTCAGAAAAAAAAAAAAAAAAAAAAACTAATTCTGAAGAAACTTGTATGAAGATCCAACTCATAATTTTTTTGTAATTACTTATAAGATGACAAAATAAGAAAGTAAAAATTTATCTCATAAACTAAAATTAACTTATACACTTAAACTTTTGAAAAAGCAAGATTAGAAAATTTCTATAAAAATTAAGTGTATAAGTTGATTTAATTTTAGGAAAAAAGTTTAATTCATTTTTTTTTTTATAAGTAGTGCTTATAAAAAAATTTATCCAAACAAAACATTAATTAATATATATATATAATTTTCCGAACACAAACATCATTTCACCATCCATAATTTTTTTTAAAAGAAAAAAAAAATCCCCCCATATCTGCTAGGTACATTGTATCTTTTGAAATTTGAAATAATCTAGACAAGGAATCTTTCAACTTGTTAATACACAGCCAATTATCATGCCTGAACAATTTCCAACCTTCTTTACCCCCTCACCCTGTTTTGGAACCGATTCAGAGTAATATTATAGGCCCAAACTATTGCACAAGTCCTTCCACCAAGAAGATGAATTTTGGAAACGATTCAGAGTAATATCTGCTATGAATTTTCAAAATTGGCATACTTGAACCGGAGAATTAATATTGCCCCACACAATGTCTTTTCAATAAGAAAACCTCCACTGCCATTTACCAAAGAGACTGATATTAATCTACACTGTTAGTTATTGCTAGTATACCATTAATATAGACCAAGATGCATGATTGTGGTCAATAAACCTTTTGGTTTCTTTCTATATTCTAATCTAGTTCTATTAACTAGTAGCAGAACTCCCAAATCCAGGGAGTTTTAAATGGTGTGCATAGTTGGAATTTTTAGAGAGGAGCTTTGATGAGTGGAGGAAAAAATGGCTGAGGATCAGGAAGAGATTGAGGACTCATTGGAATAGAACGTGAATCAATTCAGTTGTCAACTGTATCAACAATTTGTCAATTAGGGAGGGAGAGATAACAAGGTACAAATATTAGGAGGGGAGTAATTTATAGTGATCAGATTTTGGTTTGGGAACAGGAATTTCTTGGAATTAAGAGATATATGTTCTTGTATTAATTCCTTATTTTCCATCTTCCTTTTTGATTCTGCAATCATCCTTGATTCAGATTGATGGAGAAGATTAGTATTCAATAAAAGTTCATCTCTTTTTTATGTCTGTTTTTATCTTTTTTGCTCCAGTTTCTATTAGCTAGGGGTGAAATAAAAATTAAATGGATTGGGGATCCAAATTTGAAATTATATTTATATAGGAATAGGATACCCTGCAGTTCATTTCAAAAGTGTAGAGTGTGTAGTTGATAATCCCACCATTAAAATGTTTAGGTTATTTTATAAAAAAAAAAAAAAAAATTGTAAACACAATGTTAAGGCTTATGGGCCGTTGAATACAACTGTACACGGCACAGTTCATTTTTAAACCGCAGAGGATCTACATCCCATTTATATAACTTTTGGGGAGGGGGAGTTAATGGTAACATTTATCTGAGACTATGAGAAACGACACTGATAGAACTTGTATGTATCAAGGGATTAAAAGAAGGATTTACTCTACAAATTATTAACTTGATTGGTATAGAAGACACATTAGAATGCAAAATCCATCACATCTTTTGGGGTTCAATTATTTGTCAGTGTTCAATATCACAACACAAGAATTCATAATATCCCAAGAAAAATCTTCATTATATAATACTCTACCGTAGACAATACAAACTTAACTTTTTTGAGTAACAAGATAAATTGCAGATACTTCGTAAGTCGGATGCATCAAAATCATCTGCCCTCACTCCCTATCCCACCAATTAGATCTTTTGAAATACAAATTAAATTTTCTACGCAATTTATTATCATCTCAATTGGACGTCCCACCTTTAAATCACGTCAGTCCCCATGTAAAACCTGGAACGTTCGTGTCTTCCAATTTGTTTTTCAAATCAAATTGTTCTCTCCCTCTATGTGGATTATGTTTTGTTCCAGCACCGACACCTCAAGCCAATTCCATAAGCCTCATCATTACTAACAAGAACTTGGGACAACTCTATCACAAAAATTAGTTGTGAGAGCTCAAGATTTTATAAACTTCACATCAGAATCTCATATATCTAATACAGTACTTAAGCAGTAAGCACTGTTTGATCAAAGGAGGGGAGAGGAAGAGCGAAGAGAGATTTTAATTAAACATTTTGTTTGGTTGAAAGAAGGATAACTGGATAAGAAAGGAATTTTAATGAAAAAGATAAGAGATAGTTTTTTTTTTATATTATTTGATTCACAAGAGGAGGGGAGAAGTTTTAAAATTTAATTTACTTTTATATTGTTATAATTTTGAATTTTAAAACAAAAATAATAGGGGTGTTCAGGGTGCAATTTGGTTCAATTTTTTAAACAAAAAGTCATTTGAATTAAATATAAAAATAATATGTGGTTTGGTTTAAATGCATGATCAAATCCGAACCAAACCAAACTCATCTTTTATGATTTGATTCCGATCGATTTTGCAATTTTTAAAATTTTTTAATTTTATTTTATACAATTTTAAAAATTATATTTAATCTAACAATTAACAAAAAAAAATTGACATGGTGTAAAATTTAATAACTAATTGATGATAATTATATTATGAATTTCTTATGAAAAAGTACATTACAAATTATTCATACACAAATTAGTTATGAGTTGTAAAATGTCATAAACTCATAATATAAGATTATGAAAAAATATTCATCTGTAGGAATTGAACTCAAATATCAAAGAGTTTATAACAATTCACATATACTGTTCAACTAACTGAACTAGTTCACCTTGATAAATTATAAGATTTTATATGGGAGCATAAGAGAAAAATTAATATAAATATAATATGCAGTTTTGTTTGGTTCAATTTTCACAACAAAAATCGAAAATCACACACAATATAATGTTTCTAAGACAAAATGTGCAGTGAATAATAAACAATTGTAAAAATAGTTAAAGGTGTTACAAACATTTCCCACTTAATGATAAGTCATTGAAGTTATATAAATTTCATATTCAACATTATGAGTTTTTTAAGTATATTATTAGAGGTTTGATTCATTACCATGCAAGTGGAGAATATTTTATCGAGAGAAACAAAATTTATTACGGTAAACTTTGCACATCAAAAAGAATTAATCTTTAACTATCAATTAGGAATATTCTTAATGCACACAAAGAAAAAGATATACATTAATTCTAATTCTCACTTCTAAGCTTCATTCTTTAATTAACTTGAATGTTAAAGTTTTTTTAAGTAAATTTCCTATATACTTTACGAATATATATATATATATATATATATATATATATATATATATATATATATATATTATTGAAAGAGACAGAGACCTTTTAGAATTTTCTATCTTAATAATTATCGATGCAAAAGTGTGAGGCGCCGCTTGCATCTATGATTGCATTTTTCCGATTCCTTACCTTCTGCACCACAAAAAGCACAAAAAAGAGGAGGGAAATATATTTTTTCACCTTTTCATTTTGATTTTTTAATTATAAGAATCCACTCAATGATCTTAGTGGTCGCCCTCATTGAAAAAGTTGCCAAATGGCCCAAATCGTTAAGAGCTCTTCTTTTGTTATTCCGTATCCTGCATTCTTCCCAGCTATTGGAGAAAAGAGAGGAAAGGAAAAAAAAAAAAAGGAAAGGTTGGAATTATTTTTATTTGAAAATATCTTGGTATTGATTTTGTCCTGACTCGGGAATAAGAAAGACACATAATGAAGTGATGTGAAATCTTATTTATTTGAAAAATGGATGTTTTCATATTTAAATTTTACGTGATATAAGTTTATGTTTATTTCTCTTTCTACTGGAGATTTAAGGAGTAGGAGATTATATAAAAATTAATGTAAAGAAAAATAGATTTAAAATTTGTACTTGACTTACTACGTAAAGAAATTAGGAATGTAGTTATCTTGATCTAAATGGGATCATGGCCGCTAAATTTTTAAATTTTCTTCATTTTCTTACATGTATATTTTTTTTTGACAGAAACATGTATATTTTTTTTTTTGTGCGTAAGACGATAAATTTTTTATTTTAGTTTTTGTTTAGTTCATTTGACCACCATTAAATTTAGTATAACTGTTAAATCTGACCATGGATACATAGTGTTTAATAACTTAGTTTGAGTTATGAAGAAAGAAAACTTCATGGTTTGATCGTCTTAGTTGGTGGAAGTATTTATAAAAAATGATTTCTAGATTATTGGTGGCATGATACAGCAAATTGTTCTATGAACATGTTCTATTTCATTCATTACTCACAAAATATGTGACGAGATTAGAAATTAGTCTTTATCTTAATTATGATATAAGAAGACTTACAGTCTAAGTTTTTAAAGCACACACTATACGTTTGTCTTTCACTAGCTTTAAAGTATGACATTATTTCTTGAGGGGGCAATTGGTTATGTATCAATGAGGTGGCTTTGCTTTTGGCTATTAAAAAGACATAAAAACTCTTAAATAATACTATGATCTTATATATAAGAAATAAACATTTAATTTATCAAGACTAATAAAAATAATTAAATTAGTTAATTTTAATTAATAATATCATAAATTTAAATTTTATTACAGAAATAGCCATAAAATTAAATGGTTTAAATGGTAGTTATATTTAATAACATTACTCATAATTCAAAAAATATTTTTTCAATCAATAAACATGACTTATATTATTAATAGACCAATAAAGCATTTACTTTCGTAGGAAATGAGTATGTGAATGTTTCATCAATAGCCTTTACATTAAATGAAGTATATAAAAACAACAATTAATACATTTGAATGTTTCTTATAATTAGGAAAAAAAGATTTCAATTTGATTCTTATATAAAAGACTAGAGGTAGTAATAAAAAAAACTTTCTATAAAAAAAAGTAATAAAAAAAACTAGTACAAAGAAATATATTATATACCTTTTTATAAATTCTTTAGGAAGATCCATTTTCATTTTAATTTTAACATTCTTCTTATAAGTCTATAACCCTTTATTGTTCTTCAATTTTGTAAACTTTTTTACACTCGTTTTTCATCTATTTCATTTTCATTCCAAAAATAGAGTAATAAATTTGTTTACATCAATATTAGAGAAAGATGTTAATATTTTTTTTAATTAAAACTTATTAATAATGAATTTAAGGTCTAAATCAAACTCATTTATTGTGAGTAGTTTTTCAACTTTTGTTAATTTTAATTTTAATTTTATATAAAAGAAATCATTATATATATATTTTTATTATTGATTGAGTTTAATATATTAATTTTTAAAATAATTTTTATATTTTCCTTGACCCCATTAATAAAATTTTATTAATGAGATAATCCATTCTCCATTCAAAAATGAATTTTCATTTTTAAATATTATACGACAGTGTCATCTTCAAACTTTGTGAATTGGCAAAACTTGCTCATTTTCAAGTATAACACGAGGAAGTTTTAGATCAAAGCTATCCGTGCCTTCACTGTATTAGATTTGTGTTTTTTGTTTTTATCGAGCTTAAACTTTGATTCTCATTGAACTATTTATCAGCTTGAATTTGTTATTTTTTAATTTTTTTTTTTTTGCATGTGTGAACTTAGGTGTATTTCTTGTCAGAGAGCTAATTTGGTAGTCCCTTTGAGTATTAGGGAGAAAAGAAGTAGGGTAGAAAGAAATAGGAAAAAAGAGAAAATAAGTAAGAAAAATAGGTAGATTTTAAAGGTGTTTAGATTGAAACTTGAAAGAAGTAAGAGATAAGTAAAATAGAAATAAAAGTTGAGTTTTCTTTTCACATGTTTGATTGGAAAAATAAGTGAAGGGAAAGAAAATGAATTTTTCTTATAAAGATGTGTTTGCCCTTAATATATGTAAATCTTGTGAGGTAAAGAATAAACAACAAAGTTAGAATTGTAATATTGGGTGGGTCTCACACTTTGTTATCTCCCCTTTTTTCTTTTACTTAGGAGAAATTTTTTTCTTGGATCTTACATATTGTTTTCTCTCTAATAAAACAACATAAAAAAATTACTTTGAAGAGTGCTAATAACATATTTTTTAACATATTTCTTCTAATATATACTCCATTACTGGTTATAATTTATTAAAAACTATAATATTAATAAAGTAATTAATTAAATAATAAATGAAACTCATAAAAATATGTGATTTTCACTAAATTCTAACTAATTATAAATAGACAATGTGTTTAAAAGAATATATTAGAAAGTCTTGTTAACTTTTCTCATATATTTTTTCTCTTCTGCTTCTCTTTTCTCATTAAAAAAAGTGTTACTCAACGAGTCACAATATTGTCGTGATTTATTTGTTCCCATGTTAATTTATTTCTATATAGGCAAAAGCACGATAACTGTTCCGATAAATACTCTAATACAAAAATTTAGTAATAAATTATCTGGTTAGGAGAGCAAGAAAATGCTTAAATTTTCACCCGAGCCACACTGATGACACTGACATGTCATGAGATGAACAGGAAAAATTCTTTTAGTCCATAAAAGATTTACTTGTCGCACACCGTTTTCCAATAAATAACAACAATAATTTAAAAAGTTTATATTATTATTAGTCTACTCTACACATCAACTTACTCTGCATAACTTTTGTAAACTAGATCTATACTGGCACCTCTTAATGAATTGGGCCATATCACATTGCAATGATTCATTAATTTATACACTAATTACTCTGTCTACATTTTATTGGCCACTGATGGTGGAACATTCAAGTAAAAACCCCATAAATTAATGCTCTTGGATAAGAAATGGAGAATCAAAATTTCAGAATCAGAACCAGAAACCAACTAGAATGGAGCTTTGCTCAAGGCTCATGCCATCCAGCCAATCCCAAAGGTCAAACTCTACTGTGTTAATAACCTTTGCAGGATGCCACTGCCACTAACCAAACTTGTTCCCAATCATAACCATACCCAAAAGAATAAAAATGCTTAAACTAAAGCCATATCCCGCTCATTTATGCTAACTTAGCATAACAATGCATTATTAGAATATAATGGGAAAGCAATGTGGGGACTTTCAATTCTTTTTACCACAAATTTATCTCTTTGGCCTTTTCTTCATCCAACCTCATCTTTCCCTTTACTTTTTTTTTTTTTTTTGCCCCTCACTTGTTTGTAGTGGGGTGAAGTACAACATGACTTTGCACTGCATAAACACTGATGAATGAATCTGTCCTCCCCCATTTGGGGGTCCAAAAGAATTTCTTCTTTTTTCCCACTTCAGAAAAAAAAAAAAAAGAAGGAAAAGCTATCAACTTGAATTAATTCTATTATGATCACAACTCAATACTGTATAGAAAGTGATTGTAGCATTATGTCACCGTCTCTCCTTAAAGGATGACTGACACCGACGAACTACTGTGTCATTTTCCCAAGTGAATCAATAGAGATAATAATGGTAAATAAAAAAAATACTCCAGTGCTAGCAAAAGCATAATATCTCTCATGTCGCAATCACCTTCCATAATGATCCAATACAGAATTACACATGACAGTGTGACACAGTAGAAGTAGGATCGTTCTATCTGCATCTCAATCATAGTTTATCTTTGTACCGTGTACTATTCTAAATTCCGCGCTTCAACAATTAAAAGCAAAAAAAGTTGAAACCCATAACAAAGTTCTTCGCTTGTTTCACCTCTTCCAGAAAAATACAAAATTATAACACCGTCTGATCAATTTCATGCTCCACTAACTGAAACACGACCATAAAAACTCAAAATTTTGCTATCAAAACCAAAGTTTTAAATTGCAGTCACAGTTTTGTTGCGGTCTTTAATATTACAGAAAATTGCATATAAATGTAGCCCACACAGAAAATTTTACTACCACAGAAACCTCATAAACCTTGACGTTGTGTCACAGACCGTTTTATAAAACCTTGATGAAAACATACCCAATTATGGTCTAATTCTAATATAACTTAAACTCTCCAACTGGTTAACAAACCCCATATTATATGGACAACCCTATGTACACAGCAACCTTTGCAGAAGCAGAGTAAAACATGAAAAAAAAAAAAAAAAAAGGAAATTGTTTATTTTCTCTCTATATACTTTTAAAAAATGGGGTTGAGGATTATAATATAACTATATGGACATGAGATAACCCTTAGGCCTTAAGCAAAGGTTGTGATTTGTGAAGAAAGAAGAAGAGTTGTTACAGATCAGAAGGTGTCTCAGAAATGCTCTCCAAGTGAGGCCTCCACACAGCAACACGCCCTCTTCTTCTGTCTCTCTGCGATGACACCTTCTCTGAGAGTATATCATTCAAGTAGCGATCAGAGACAAGCAAGCTAGTCATAGTCATGGACACGTTGGTGTTGTTATTCCTAGTTCTCTCTCTGTGTTCCTTTTCCTTCTTTTTCTTCTTTCTCTGCTGCTGGTTCTTCTCTTGTGGAGGAGGAGGAGGAGCAGGAGCAGGAGGGAGTGGCATGAGGAAGTAAATCTTCCCACGTTGGAGCTCAGCATCGGGTGGCACCACCACGATCTTGTGGACCCCGCCACCCCGGCCATCGGCGGCGGAGGAGCACGGCTTCTTGAGGACGTGTTTGGGGTGTGCCTTCATGACATCACTGGCCTTGATGATGCCGCTGATTTCCTCTACTCTGCCATTGGAGTGCACTATGCGGATCACGTCGAGAGCCCCACATGGGAGGATGCAAGAGATGCAACACCTTATGCAGTTTCTCATGGCTTTTTCCCTCGCTTTTTTAGCATTGGTGTCTCGAGGAAAGAAAGGTGGAGGAGTAAATAATATACTGTGGGGGGGAGAAAACGGAGTTGGCTCTTTGAGACTTGAGATTGTCTTTGCTCCTTTCTCTGTTTTTTGCTAATCTTTAATTAGAGAGGGGTAAATATGGTCGTATAAATGAATTGCGCACCAAAATTATCCATCTTTTAAAGGAAAAATATTAAGCTGTTAACCCCTGGAATCATGATTTTTTTACTACTAAAATGAATCTATAAATTAAAAAATAAATGTATACATATTCAGGGTGTTTATAAAAATTCATTAAATTGAGTCTCCTGACCTCACCAAAGTCAGGTTAGGCCTTACGGTTTCAAAAATATTTATAAAGATATTTATGAATTATTTATCAATAGCATTTTTATATTGGCAAAAATTCAAATCCATGTACTTATGAGATATGAATGGTATCTTATCAACTATTAAAAGAGAATATGCACGATTAAGTTAAAAGATAAATTAAATGAAATTAATAAAAAAAAATAAAAAATGTGCATCTTATGTTTTAGATAAGAATATGGTTAAAAAACTAAGTCACAGAAATAAAAGTATTCTAATATAGTAATAAATAAGAAATATATATATAAGATTTTCCCCTATTTTTCAAATTTGTTAATTTTTCGTTTGCTAGCTGCTTTTGAATAGGTGGGAGGAATATTTTCGGTGCTAGGTTGGGAGGAAATTCATGGTATGAATAATTGCATAACACCCTGTAGTGTTTGGCTTTTGATACATAATTTAGGGACCCTACCCTCATCCCTCGAGCTAACACTCTCTTCCCTTTATTGAGTTCAATAATATTAGGTCGGGACTGAAAGATTGGGATACTAAGGGTATATTGAACGAAGGGACTTCTCAGCAATCAAAAACTTAGGACCCCTTTTGAATGTGTCATGAAAAGACATACGTGTCTCAATAAAAAGTTGACACTTGTAGACCCATGAATGAATATTACTATTAATTATTTTGCACTAAAGGTTGGTTGAGAAGGGTGGTGAAGTAGGGTCAGTCAATGAGAGAAAGAGAATGTGTTTTGTTTGGAGTAAAATGGGGGTATAAGCGCAGGGAAATGGGGTACAGCGTAGAGGAGGAGATCTTCTTTCAAGAGCGGTTTGTGATCGTTCAATATCCCCAAGCAAGACCATGTGGATTGTGGTTTTCATTGGAAAGTGAAGTGTAATGGCTTTTAGGTTTGTGAAGTGCCTTTGACTATGGCCAATGTGTTTGTCTACTAGCCACATCTCCAAGAGCAACCCTTCCAAAATGCTTTTATCCGTTTTCTTTTCTTTCTTTTTCATACATGGAATTTCACCATTTTGGCCATCTATCATACATTATACATTGAATTAAAGTCAAGTACACCTACTTTTCTATTCTGTCCATTAGTACCATTACCATATTGATATTGATGAGGTAATGATGGTAAGGCATAAACATTATCTCTACAGTGCATAACTCTCTTTGGGGCCGAAGCTTCACTAGTAATTACTTTCTTAGATAGGTAATGAGATAATGATTATTATTAGGTATTGTCTACACAGATTATTGTCACTTTATAATGACTCATATGGGATCCGTGCAAATTAAATTTAATGACACAGCTCAAATCAAAATGGCAGTACCACCTATGTACCTCAGAAAGATACCTAATATCTATACTAGTAGACTATACGACAAGAGATGTTACTCTCGTTTCCTAATTGTTCAACGCTTATAAATTATAAGCGTTAAGATTTCAACTTCAAATATCATAGTTCTCTTTTAAAGAGACTCAACTAACTGAAACTGAATGACACAGACACAGACACAGACACACACTCACAAACACGTTATTTTTGTCATGAATGTCGCCAAATTGGCATTGGATGGCAGTGTTTTAAGAACCGGACCGGACCGGCCGGTCCGACCGGTTCGACCGGAACCCGGTGACTTAATCGGTTCGGTTCGATAAAAGGATCGGATGTGCATCTGACCCGGTACGACCCGGGTTGAACCGGCCGGTTTTTGAAAAAAAAAAAAACCGGGTTGAACCGGGTTGAACCGGATTGAACCGGGTTGAACCAGGTTGTGATGTGATTTTTTTTTTTGAAAAAAAAGTGCTGAAATGATGTGTTTTAATTTATTTTTTTATTTTTTTTGTGTATGAAACTTATTTATGGACTTGTATTGTCATGATTATTGGTTGTTATTTCTTATTTGGAATATTAGGTACTTTATAATGACAATAATTTAAATTTTGAAGTATTAAATAATTAAATTATGTTAGTTATATTATATATTTTTAATTTTTTAATATATATCGAGTCAAACCGGTCCGACCAGTGACCCACCGGTCCGACCAGTGACCCATTAATCCAGTACCTCGACCGGTTCGATGACCGGTCCGGTTCTTAAAATAATGTTGGATGGTGTAGTTTTATTCCTTTTTATGTAAAGAGCGGTAGCTCAAACTTCAAAGAGGCTTTAAGTAAAAAACTAAAATTCAAAAGTAAGATAATGACACCCAAGAAAGTGATTTGTCCTAATCTCGTAGGGGAAGCTAGCAAGTTTAGGGTGATTGATATTTGATTTAGCATATGTCTTGTTGCGTTATGGAACTTTTAATTAATATCTAGGCAAGCTTGTGAGATTTGCCAAAAGAAGACATATGCAGTTAAAAGTATTTATTTATTTAATTACCCGTTAATTTTAGTAATGTCACATCCATAATGTGGCCCCGCTCTTTAATAGGTGCAGATGTAGATGTTAGTGGGAATCATGTGAGGCACTGAGCTTGGGAGGGTCCAAAGCTGGGGTTTGATATTCTATTTGTTCTGTATCATCCAAATTTGGATGCCAAGTTAACTTCGTTTTATTATGCGGATAAGACTGACTTAAGAGATTAACATATTCCCTCGTGAGTAGAGACGAGTTCTATTCCCCACGCGGCACTCGCATTGTTTTTTTTTTTTTTTTTTTTCTTTAAAAAAATTAAACTTCATTTGGATCATTGACACGATTTTTTTCCCTTTGTGGCTATCACAGTGACAAACTGAAATGATACGATGAATCAGTTTGCCAAAATTTATGAGTAAGATGGATTTGAATGGATTTGCCAACTTATTTTAAGGTAAAAAACTTAGACTAGTAAAAAATAATGGTGTGTTCTGAAGGAGTTCAACACCCAACAAAACTCCCCTAAAGGAGTTATGTTTTAAAAACAGGACATAAAATTCATTCAAGAAAACCTCGTCTAGCCATCAAACAATTAGAAGATTTGAATTCTAATCATCAAACAATGAGGACCTACCCTTTGATACTACTTGTTGAATTAAAATTTTTAGTGGTTTTCACAACTAAATTCACTGTCTAATAACGCTGCTATAATTTGGTTCATACTAGCCTACATACCCTGATGAGTGATGATTGAATTACAAAATTTGTTTAAACAAGCAAACATAGAATCCAGAGCTGTTAACCTACATTATAAAGAGTCTCCTCCATTAATATGTCAATGTGCCAGGATAATAAAAAGCAGTACATATTTACATAAAGCTTCTTTTTGTCCAAACTAATTGCAGTATTGCTTTCTGTTTGCAATGATTTCATAAATAAGCTGAAGAGATAAAGGAAAAACTAAAAAGGGATACGTAAATAAATTATTAGCTAGGCTTTTCTTTTTGACTTTTCCATGAACTCCTATAATTTTCTTTTTGGGTCCAACTTTTGTATTTGTTAAATGGGCTAGATTTGAATTTATCTTATAGATTAGGTTTGGGCTTAGGAGAGAGCTATTTCAGCATGGAGTTTTCTTATAATGGGCCGTGTGTTTCTTTTATATGAATTTTATGCAGCAGGTAATTTTTTTTTAAAATTCATTTAAAAAGTGTAACAATTGAAAATACAAAGTCAAAAAATAAAATAAAATAAAGAGAAACCGACAAATGATAAAAATAAAAAATAGTAAAACGATAAAAGAGCAAATGAGAATTAAAAAAAAAAGTATGAATTTTCGAGTTGGCATTATTGTTAGATTAAAGAGAAAATTTTCTTTCTTTTCTTTAATAAAGAAAAAGAGAAAAAATAATTATTTGCTTTTCCCTCATTTGATTATATAGTAAGAGGAAATAAAATGTAATTACATTAAATAATATTTATATCATTTTAATTTAATGGTGACAGGTAAGTGAGTAAATTTATCATTTTAATGAAAAATCCTTTCACCTTCATTTTCTCTCTGGCAAAGTAGATTTGTTTTTTTCTTCACCATGTCCTTTCCTGAATCTAATGATGGAGATTGTAATTTTCCTTGCATCTTTCCATTTATTTTATTTTCATTCATTTTAACGTCATCCAACCAAAGGATATATAGTGCATTTGGATTTATTTGTTGGTAATTTGGCATGTTGCATCATGTAAGCACTTTTTTACGTCAATGTAAACAGAGAATTTACATCTTTCCATTATGTTGTCATTTCTACTGTTGGCATAACCATCGCACAAATAAATGATGAAGCATGCGACAGAGGCATGGTTCCATTTTTTAGCTTCACATTATTTGAAGAAAAACTTGTTCTGTGTTTATTTTAGTTTAGCTTTTAACATGAGTACAACGTGGAAGACTCATGGTCACACAGAATCATACATACGATGCTTGTCTCTAAGAAAACAAGCACTCGTTAGTTGGACCTTCACGGTTCAAAGAGGAGAGTGACCCACTCTTCGATCAGCATTAACACGAGCAGACACGAATGGTTCTTCTGATTTCACTTTGGTTGGATAAGAAGCGAAATAATTGATCCCACATACTCCTAATAAATTACCCGTATTTCTTTGGATCCGAATGTAACCATCCATTCCCCAATCTTTTCCCCATGAATTTTTCGCTATCCAATAATCTACACCATCTTCTGAACCATAACCCATAACTAAAACAAAGTGATTAATTCCATATGGACTTGAACAGTTTCCTCCATCGTAAATTCCCTGCACAAATCAATCAATTAATTAATAATAATAATAATTCCCAAATAGTAAGATATTACTGTTAATTATATATTTCTTACGCCAGTGTAGAAATGAAAATCTTTTGCATCCATGGACACACTAATTGGTTGCTGAAGGATGGCGCATAAGAATGCTTCCTCTGTCTCTGATTCTGTACTATCATCTGATAGTATTAGAGTTTCATAATCGTCAATTGTAACCTTGTGTTGTATCTACTTCCAGAAAAGGTGCACAAAACAAAAAGATGATGAATGGTTAGATTAATTAATGGGATAAAGAAGGTAAAAGAAAGAGAGAAATAATTAAGGAATCGCATATTCAGACCTTATTGGCTTTGCATTTACCATTTTTAGCTTTGTAAGGATAATCATCTTCAGTGGCAATCCCACGATTTTTTACAACCCAGTCGAATGATTCATAGTGCCATCCATTGTAACAACCATCGCTTTTGTCGACACAATCTACGAGTTCTTGTTCAGAAAGGCTAACAAGGTCTCCTGTTGTTATTGCATGCAATGCTTCTATGGCTCCCGTGGCAGAAAATGCCCAACCACTTCCTATGAAAATGGTTTCATCACATTCCACAAGTCATTTTCAAATAAAAAGTTAGTGTTAATAATTAGTAGTAATTACTAAATTAAATCTACTAAAAACACATACCACACTGGCCTTGGTGCTTTACTTCAGTGATGACACCCTTTTTGCTCCAATCCCAGGATTCAGGTGCATCATCACAAGAAGGCTGTTCCTTATTCATTTTCTTGTTGGCCATGTTGAAGTGTCGTGGCACATGCTTGGGAGATTGCAAGTACATTTTGCTGAACTCTTGAGGAGTGATGTCAGCAAACTTGTTCAATCCTAAACGATGAGAATGGCGTGATTTTCTGTTTGCATTCATGTCCCTGATATAGTTCAAGTTATTTTTGAAAATTTCAAGTCTCTTTGCCTCTTCTTCTTTGTTCTGGTAGACCCGTCCATGCTCACTCTTCCATAGTTGGAACAGTGAAGACACTTGTTCATGTGTGGTATACTTGGCCAGGTCAAGGTCCAATATGGAACGATTACTTGATATGCTGGAACATGAAGAGAGACCTAAGAGGGAGAAAAGAAGAAACACAAGGAAAGCCATAACTTGGAGGAAATTTTTATGATGTGTTTATTAAGATGGTCACTTCACTTGTACCATCTCCTACTATATATAGTGACTAGTGAGCTAGTAATGCCTGAACAAGTTCCCACGTGGTTATGTATTTGGTTTAAATTAATTTCTGATACGTAATTGAATTGTGATTTGGCTTACAAACCAGCAGGGAGTGACAGTTACCAACTTTTTTCATTAAATGAAAACTTTTGTATTCGTTTGATATGAATTTTCATTATCGAGCAGGCAGTGACAAAGCCAGATACCTTTTTTAGGCTTAAATATCTTTTTGGTTATTGTAATTTAGTATTTTTTTATTTTTTGTTCTTGCAAAATTTTTTTTTAGTTTTAGTTCTTACAAATTATGTTTAATTTATTTTTCATCCTTATAGTGGTTTAGATAGCGCTTTGAACAGTGAAAAAATGCTATCTAAACCATTATAAGGACGAAAAGTAAAACAAACATAATTTGGAATGACTAAAACAAAAAAAAAATTTGCAAAGATGAAAAGCAAAAAAATACTAAATTGTAAGGACCAAAAAGATATTTAAACCTTTTTTTTATTATTTTGGATTATAAAATTGGATATAATTCTCTTTCTTTATTTAAAATTTATCTCTTTCTGTAAGTTTCGTGATAACACAAAATGAATTTTCATTATAAAATAATAAACTTGTATATATACCCATTTTAAAAAATTCAATTGATGTTAAACGTGTATTCTATTTGATTTCGACTTTTAGTGATCTGAATGTGAAGTAGGACATGCATTTTTCAAATTTTAGCCTCACTATAACCATACTTGTTTCGGTTTGGTAAAATTTAATCAAGTGAAATTGCAGCTTACTGCACACAGTTGATTTAAAGCGTATTTTTATTAGCTCCTTTCAAAGTTAAAGAAGTTTTAGAGTTTTTGATGATTTTTTTTTTCTCAAAATAATCTATATGCACTAATTTATACGTCCGATGGCAATGTGTATCTGAAGTTTAGGTAATTGGACGCATTTGATTGCAATGTGTCTCAGGTTTAGACCATATGAGTCTTTCCTTCACTTGACTCATATTGCATAGTCAGACTCATTTAGGTTATTTAGCAGGGCCAAAAAAAACTATAGCATAATGCAATAATAATGCATCTGTAGTGATGTATAATTTTTTTTTGATAAAAAATGGGGCATATAAAATGAAAGGAATAGATTAGTATCCTTAATTTACTTGCATGCACTTTTGTCTCACTCACACATGCAAAATCGAAAAATAATTCTATATTGCAGGCCTTGTACTCAAATGGTCCATACTCGACACTGCATTCAAGATGATGTGTGATATAATTCTGGCCTTTTGTTTACAGAAAATGTCTTCATTGTTAACCTCATTGTTCTATAATGATTGAAGTTTTGTCCATCTTTTAATCTGCGTACACGTCTTGGGGAATGATGAATCGTTTATAAGCAGCAAGCATCATAAGATAGAGGCACATCACCTTCATCAGCGTAACGTGTTGTGGAGATAAGCTTGCACCTGTGTTATTTTAGTTGGAGTTTTAGCAAAAATTAAAAGGCAATGGGACCTGCAACAACTCAAAATTTAATTTGAGAGCTTTTTTTTTTTTTTTAATTATCTTTCAAAGTATATCAGCATTATAATTGAGCTTTTTTTTAGTTGGAGATCGTGTGACATGTTTTTATCCCTTCATAATTGTGCTAAATGAGAGTTTTCCATTATAATTGTCATGTTATAAGAGTTGTTTATCCAGCCATTAAGCTTTCAAAAATGATTTATAGACGCCTCTCTCTCTCTATTTTCAATTTTAATTATTTTAATTAAAATATCATGAGCCATTGCATTTATTAGATTTGGCTGTTAGGATTTAGTATAAGTCTAAAGACTTGTATTTGGTTTCAACGGATCTTATATCCCATGTATAATTCTTTCATCCAAGTCATTAATACATAATGATCTTACGGTTTTATAATATCTCAATAAATATAATAACTTTATTATATTTTGTGATAGTGAATCAATTAACATTAATAAATTAATTAAATCATTTGATTGGTTTAACTTTCCACTTTAATTGGTTGTTTTTTTTTTTTTGTACTAAAAAAACCAATATTAGTGCATTTGAATCATTGTTGAATATTTTAAATAATATAAAAAACAAATTTTGTTGAATATTTAAATAATATTTTTGAAACTTTTTTAATAAAATATTTTAAATGCAATATTAGTGCTTTTTTGTTTGTTTGTTTGGTTTTGCTTTATTATTTTGTATATCAACTTTTTATTTCATATAAATAAATCTGTTTTTACTTTTTGGAAATATTTTTTTTATTAGTTTAAAAATCATTAATTTTTATAAATAGTAAGATTATTCTATATTTATGGTTTGAATTTATTGTTTCTCTTTCGGGGTTACATCAGTTTCATTCAATTTCTGAACTAAGCTTGACTCTGGGTACGTCTTGATGCTTTTAGGTGTAGTTGTGATATTTGGGTGCCGCCTTTAAAAACAAATCAACCCTTAGACGATGGCTAATGGGAAAAACTAAACAGGGCGTTATTCCTTTCACATAGTAAAGTAAAAGGCATGAAGCAAAGGAAAATCCATCTGTGAATATGTTAAAACACATGCAACAGTACGGCAGTGTTCTATTTTATTTTTATTTTTGAGAAAATCTAGTTCTGTGTTTTATTTTTGCTTTCACGTCAGTTGTACAACGTGAGACATGCATGGTCACACAGAATCATAATATACGATGCTTGTCTCTAAGAAAACAAGCACTAATTAATATTGGACCACCTTGACGGTTCAAAGAGGAGAGTAATCCACTCTTTGATCAGCTTTAACGCGAGCAGACACCAGTGTTGTTGCTGATTTCTCTTTGGTTGGCCAAGAAGCAAAAAAGTTCATCCCACACACTCCTGCTTTATGACCCGTATTTCTTTGGATCCTCATATAACCATCCATTCCCCAATCTTTTCCCCATGAATTTTTTGCTATCCAATAATCTACACCATCCTTTGAACTATAACCCATAATTAAAACAAAGTGATTAGTCTTATACGAACTTGAACAGTTTCCTCCATCATAAATGCCCTACACAAATCAATCAATTAATAATAATAATAGTAACCAAGATCTAATTCAGTTGGTTGAACAGGATGTGTGAGTGTTTTTCTTCGATTTCTATTGATAAAAAATAATAATAATAATAATAATAAAATTATTACTTACGTGAGTGTAGAAATAAAAATCTCTTCCGTCCAAAGTCACACTAATTGGTTGCTCAAGGGTGGCGCACAACAGTGCTCTTTCAGTCTCTGATGGTGTACTATGATTTGATAGTATTAGACCATCAAAACTGTCAATTGTAACCGTGTTTGGTGTCTACTTCCAGAAAAGGTGCACAAAACTGAGAGATAATTAATGAGTTATACACAAGCGAAGAAGTAGTCAAAAGAAGGTAAAAGAAAGAGGGAACGGATTATGGAATATCACATATTCGATCACAGACCTTATTGGCTTTGCAGGTACCATCTTTAGCTGTATAAGGATAATCAACTTCAGTGGCAATCCCACCATTTTCTATAACCCATTCGAATGCACGAAAGTGCCATCCATTGTAACAACCACGGCTCTTATTGACACAATCTACGATTTCTTGTTCAGAAAGGCTAAAAAGGTTTCCCGTCACTATTGCATTTATTGCTTCAATGGCTCCCGTGTGGCAGAAAATGCCCAACCACTTCCTATGAAAATGGTTTCACACTCCACAAGTCATTTCCAAAGAAAAAAAGAATCAACAAGTAAAAAAAGTTGAGCCATGTTAGATTATATATCTTGTAACTTTTGTAAACATACTTCTAATGCAATTGTTTATATTGGTTCTTAAATTAAAGCAACTTGAGAATCCCATTAAAACAAAAATGAGTTCTTTGAAGTGCTTACAGAAGTTGCATATATATATATATATATATATATATATATATATATATATATATATATATATATATATAAGTAGTTGGTTTACTCATGCCTTCACACAGGTCACTCTTTATTCTTTTTTTATTTTATTGTACAATTGTTTTTAAGTATGTATCAAAATAATCTATGTTCTTACCAGATTTTGGTAAGCCTTCTGGTGCGGTGGCTCCGTCGCGATCACCTCCGTGACTGGTGGGGGGTATACCTGCAAGGACACTCCGACGCTCAAGTTAGAGGCGCAGAGGGAGAGACAGGTATTACAAAGTGGGATTAGATTTTTCGTACCTTGATTGAGATGGATCGCTCTGTATTTATAGGGTGTAAAGAGATAGATTTGATAGGGTTATTTTCCTATCAAATCTCCTCAAATCTTGTGATAAAGATAGAGATAATTCTATCTTCTATCTTTATCTTATGGCCTGATCTTTCGATATCTTATCGCATGCTAAGATATATTCTTTCCGTTATTATCATCCGAGTCCGAGTGATAGTTTCTACTCGGCCTGCTCGACTACTCGGTGGAGTGCCGAGTCCGAGTAGTACACATGTCCCCCAAGCTCTGAAGTAATGTAGGAGCTTTAAGTAACGTTATACTAATTTCGGATTTGTTTGGCCGAGACGCGTTCAGTTCTCTAAGCGTCGCGTCGTTTTGGTGAAGACGTCGTTTCAGACATATTGATGTCGTAACGGTTCCCAAGGGCGGCGCCAGTGATTGCTTTTTTGAATTTTGAAACGGTTTGGGGATTCCCAAAGGTCTCAAGCCTTCCTAGCCGTTGATTGGCCTAGTGAAGGGTCTTGATCCAACGGTTCGGACCGTTTCGCCCTTTCGTATTCGCGACGTTTGGGGTTCTATATAAAGGGGCACTGTTGACGTTGGTGCTCACTTTCATTTCTGTTTTGTCTTCCCGCAAGCTTTTTCTCCCTTGCGCCATCTTGTTCTACCTTCTAGGTTTTTTCTTTGTCCTTTGTTCAGGTACGCCCTATCTCCTTCCCATTTCTTTTTCTGGCTCTATAATGTCTTCTTTTTCTGGGGATTCTGGGCGCTCCGGCGGGGGTCGTATGCTTACGCCGGAGGTTCGCCCCATCGGAGAGGGTTCCGATGGTGGTTCTTCTTCCCATCGCCGTGGTTCTGATAGAATTAGCGATGGTGCGTCGGCGGCAAACGTTGCTACCGCGGGTGTCGGGGTGGTTCGTCCATCCGTCGACCCTGCGCAAGCACCTTTGTTTGTTCCGGTCAGGGGGGTAGTGGTTCTAGAGGATTCCGAGGCGACTGAGGATCATCCTCTTGAGACTCGACGTGCTCGCCTTCTACCTCCTTCTGTTCCCCAGCCTGTTGATCCTAGGGGTAGAAAGGTCTATTCTCCTGTTACTACTTCCGGCTATTCCTGGGTGGCTGGGGAGGTAGGTGCCTACGCTTCTCGGTATCAGACCGAGGAAGCTTTGGCTTCTTTTCTTGCAACCATTGACTTGTGTCATTCGGAACGCCTGGGTATGGTCTATGCCGAACCTTGTGGGCCCGATGACCGAGTTTTTGTGTCGGCTGACTCGCGCCTTCCACACTTCACTTTTGTATATGACGCCTTGTTCTCGGTTCTCGGCATTACTGTGCCGTTTGACCAGTTTGAGGCTGATGTTCTTCGGGCGCTGAATGTTGCCCCTACGCAGTTGCATCCGAACTCCTGGGCTTCTCTCCAGGCTTTCCGGGTGCTCTGCAGTAAATTCTTTATAACCCCTACTGCTCCTAAATTCTTGTATCACTATAAAGTAAAGGAGAGTCAAAAGGGGGGTTTGGTCTCCTTGACTGGGATTCCTGGTCGGTCCATCCTTAGTCCTTTCACCTCCTCTTGGAAAAATTTCAAGAGTGGTTTCTTCCGTGTCCGACCAGGTCCGGAAGGAGAGGTCGAATTTTTTGATGGCCGTGGGGAGCCGAGGTTCCCTCTCTATTGGACCCGCTCCCCGAACAAACGGCTGTCTTGGCAGGTCGTGGACATGTCTCCTGAGGATCAGGATGACATGATCACGCTGTGTAAGTTACCGCGTTCCTTGTCCTGTAAAACACTTGTCGGGATTCCTTCTTCTCGGACTCCGAGAGAGGATTGGGCTGGTGAGTACCTTTTATTTACTCGGTTTTTCTTCTTCTACTTTGCCTTTTACTGATGTCTTGTCTTTTTTGCAGCCGTGATGGGAAAATTCGATTATAGGACGGCCAAAAAGCAGAGGTTGGAGAAATTGAAGGGCAAGGAGGCCTCTGCTGAGGCGGCTCGAGTTGCCCCTCCTCCTCCTCCTCCTCCTCCTCCTCCGAAGAGGGATCAGCAAGAGATCATTCAAGGAGTGGATGGTCCTTCGAAGAGGTCGAAGTCGAGTCCGCCTGTCGTTGGGGCTTCGGGATCTGCTGTTGAGAGGCACCCGGCTTTTCTTTCTATGAAAGAAGGTCGGACCTCGCTTTGGGGTAAAGATTTCAATCCCGGGGCCCTTATCTCTGCCGACAGTCTCGGTCAAGCTGATCGGGATATGTTAAGGGATGCTGGGCCAATGCTTTCCATGGAGGCTGTTTGCCGCTTCCAAGCTCGGTCATGGGCTATTGCTCAGTATTGGGCTGAGGAGTTCGACCACGGCCACCGGGAATTAGCTATGGTGAAGGAGAATGCAGCAAAGGCCGAGCAGGCTCTCTTAGAGGCTACCCGGGCCAACGAGACTCTTCTGCAATCCGCTGAAGAATCTCGGCGGTCTCAAGAGGGAGTGGAGGTTAAGTTGAGGGAAGTTGAAAGTCGTGAAGAGGGCTTGAAACTTTCCTTAGCTGCTTCTGAGAGCTCGGCTCGGGATTTACAGGCTGAGGTGGATAGGCTCGTTTCCGAGCTTGCTCAAGCGAGGGCTGAGGCTGCCGAGTCCAAGGCTAAGCTGCAGGCTGATCTGGGTGAAGCTTTAGACGAGATTGTGAAGACCCATGAGGCCGGGTTCAGTAAGGCGCTTCGCCAAGTTCGGTATTTCTTCAAGGATGCCGACACTTCTCTTTTTGACGTGGACAAGGATGTCAATAAAGAGGGGGAATTGGTTGAGGAGTCTGCGCTCGGTGAGGACGGCGCCGGGGACAACATCCAGGAGGGAGGAGATGTTCCTTTTTAGTTTTCCTTTTGTAAGGCTCGTACCCGGCCTATCGAATAGGGTACTTAATGATATTTATATTCAGGGCTAGCACCCGGCCTTTCGAGTAGGGTGTTAAATGACTTTTCTTTGTTATTGGTATGGTTTTTTGGTGACTCGTTTTAAAGGTCTACGCGGTTTAATTATAACTCGCCGTTTGCATCCTTTATTCGGTTAGGTCTAACTCGCTTTTCGTATCCTTGTAAGGGTCTACGCGGTTTAGTTGTGACTCGTCTTCGTATCATTATAAAGGTCTACGCGGTTAAATGTAACTCGCCTTTTGTATCCTTTACTCGGCTTTGTTTAACTCGCTTTTTGTATCCTTGTAAAGGTCTACGCGGTTAATTGTGACGCCTTCGTATCATTGTAAAGGTCTACGCGGTTAAATGTAACTCGCCTTTTGTATCCTTTACTCGGCTTTGTTTAACTCGCTTTTTGTATCCTTGTGAAGGTCTACGCGGTTAAATCTAATTATGAATGGATAATTTAAAAGGAGGAGTTTTATTAATGATAGAAATTGGGTGTGCCTCGTTAAAACCTATTTGACAAAAAACCTCTTGGGAAAAAATGTCAAAGTAGGAAAAAGAGTACATCACCACTTACAACTTTTCTAACTGTAGTAAAACTTCAGGTGTGTCGCGTTCCAAGTTCGGGGGATGGTTTTGCCGGATGGGTACTCCAGTCGGTAAGCTCCATTTCCCAGCGACTCGGTTATTCTGAAGGGGCCTTCCCAATTGGCTGCCAATTTACCCTCTCCTGTAGCTTTTCTGGCTTCCCCGCATTTTCTCCAAACCAGGTCTCCAGCTTCAAAGTTTCTTGGTTTGACCTTGGTGTTATATCTCCTCTCGGCTCTTCTTTTACAGGCCTCGATTCTGACTTGGACCTCGTTGAGCGTCTCCTCGGTCATGTCGAGTGCATGCCTGAGTGATTGATTGTTGTTTTCCTGGATGAAATTTGTTCTTCGCAGGGAGGGCTCTCCGACTTCTACTGGTATCATGGCGTCTGATCCGTATGATAGTCTGAAAGGAGTTTCCCCTGTTGTTGACTGTGGTGTGCAACGATATGCCCATAAGATCGCGGGAAGTTCTTCTGCCCAACTTCCTTTAGCGTCTCCTACTCGCTTCTTCAGTTCTCCGAGTATCACTTTATTTGCGGCTTCCGTTTGTCCGTTAGTTTGCGGATGTTCCACTGAGGTCACTCGGTGCCGAATCCCTAGGTTTTTGAAAAACTCTTCGAGGTTCTTTTCGGTGAACTGTCTACCGTTGTCAGAAATCACCGAGTGGGGGATGCCGAAACGACATATGATATTTTTCCATATGAATTTTTGCACGTTGTGGGCGGTGATAGTTGCCAAGGGTTCGGCCTCGATCCACTTTGTGAAGTAGTCAATTCCGACGAGGAGGAACTTCACTTGTCCTTTAGCGAGTGGGAAAGGGCCTAATATGTCAACTCCCCATAGGGCGAAGGGCCAGGGTGCTGTGATATTGTGCAATTCTTCTGCTGGTAGATGGGATAAGTTGCCATACTTTTGGCATTCTTCGCATTTTCTGACGTACTCGGCGCAGTCGCGGCGCATCGTTGGCCAGTAATATCCGGCTCTTAGAGTTCGGGAGGCCATAGCTTTTCCGCCTGAGTGCATTCCACATATCCCTTTGTGCATCTCATTTACCACGTATTCGGCCTGAGCCTTCGTGATACATTTCAGTAGTGGTGCTGTGAAGCCTCTCCTATAAAGGTCTTCTCTTTCTATGACATAGTAGCTGGCCCTTCTTCTGATCTTTTTGGCTTCTTCCCGGCTTTCTGGGAGGGTTCCTTCCTTCAAGAAGTTCCATATCTCGGTCATCCATTCTCTGTCAGCCGAGTTGATGTTGGAAACAATTTTTTCGACGCTCGGCGTGGATATTGTTTCCTGTATGACAGTTCTGTGCTGGCCCTTATTCTTCGTACTTGCCAACTTTGACAGCAGGTCGGCTCTTTCATTTTGTTCTCTCGCAATGTGGTCGAGCTCGAAACTGATGAATTCGTTCTTCAACTGGGAGGCCAAGTGGTAATATCTTGTCATCTGGGGGTCCTTCGTTTGATAGGATCCACTCATTTGCCCAGTAACTAGTTTTGAGTCGCTCCAGCATCTAAGGTGTTTCGCTCCTACTTCCTTGGCGAGTTTTAGCCCTGCTAGCAGGGCTTCATACTCGGCTTGGTTGTTGGATGCGCTAAAGTCGAATCTGAGTGATTGTTCCAGGATAATCCCTTCAGGGCTTTCAATTATGACTCCTGCTCCACTGCCTTTTTCATTCGAGGAGCCATCTACATAAAGGGTCCAGAATGGGAGAGGCGCTTCTGCCACTGGTGCTAGTTCAGCAATAAAGTCGGCTAGGCACTGTGCCTTGATAGGCCCTCTCGGTTCGTACTTGATGTCAAACTCGGATAGTTCTACCGACCATGCTATCATTCGTCCGGCTAGCTCTGGTTTCCTCAGTATCTGTCGTATCGGGTGGTCTGTCCGTACCACTATTGGGTGGCTTTGAAAATATGGACGTAGCCGTCGTGCTGAGGTGACTAAGGCTAGCGCTAGCTTTTCTATCTTTTGATATCTGGTTTCAGCATCTTTCAATACTCGGCTTATGTAGTAGACTGGTTCTTGCGTCTGATTTTCTTCCTGGATGATGACCGAACTGATCGCGTCTCCCGAGACGGCTAAGTATAATATTAAGTCCTTGCCGGGTTCAGGTCTTGTTAAAATTGGTGGTGATGAAAGTAGTGTTTTTATCTTTAGGAAGTTTTCTTCACACTTTTCATCCCATCCGAAGTCTTGCTGTTTCTTGAGTAGTTGAAAAAAGGGTCTGGCTATTTCTGCTGCTTTTGGCAAGAAACGGGATAGGGACGCCAGTCTTCCAGTTAGCCGTTGTACTTCTTTTATGTTACCCGGGCTTCTCATGCCTATGATAGCCGCACATTTTTCCGGGTTGGCTTCTATGCCCCTGTGGGTGAGCATGAATCCTAAAAACTTTCCGCCATGTACCCCGAATACGCATTTCTCAGGGTTTAGCCTCATATTATGTTTTCTGATCTCGTCAAAAATTTCGGTCAGGTCCCCTGGATGCGACTCTGGTTCTCTGCTTTTAACCACCATGTCGTCGACGTAGACTTCCAGGTTTCTGCCGAGTTGTTTTGTAAAGATTTTGTCCATTAGACGCTGGTATGTTGCTCCTGCGTTCTTCAGTCCAAATGGCATTACCGTGTAGCAGTAATTTGCCGTGTCGGTTATGAATGCCGTTTTTTCCTCATCCGGTGGGTACATTGGTATCTGGTTGTACCCGGAGTATGCATCCAGAAAGCTCAGGATCGGGTAGCCGGCTGCTCCATCTACTAGCTTGTCTATGCTTGGCAGCGGGTATGAGTCTTTTGGGCATGCTTTGTTAAGGTCCGTGTAGTCGGTGCACATTCTCCATCTTCCATTCGCCTTTTTAACCATCACCACATTTGCGAGCCATGTTGTGTATTGAACTTCCCTGATGAAGCCTGCGCCGAGTAACTTTTCAGTTTCTTCTTTTACCGCTTTTCCTCTTTCAGCCCCGAGTTTCCTCTTCTTTTGGGAGATCGGTTTGGCCTCCGGGTAAATGGCAAGCTTGTGGCAATGGAAGCTTGGGTCTATTCCGGGCATATCGGCGGCTGACCATGCGAACAAGTCTGCGTTGTCTAACAGGACTTTGGCAATGGCTCCTTCGGTCTCGCTTTCTAGTTGAGTCCCGAGTTTCGTGCATTGTCCTGACTCTCTTCCTATTTGGAAGGATTTTATCTGTTCTGTGGGCTCTGCTCTCGGCTCGGTTTCCCTGGGATCTAGGTCGGTCTCCTCTATTGGCGTTGTAAGAAAAGTGCATGCTACGTGTTTTATCGTCAGTTCTGGGGTCTTTTTGCCGCTGGCTATCTTTAGGCTTTCTAGGTAGCACTCGCGGGCTGCCTCCTGATCAGCCTTGACTGTTACTATTTTTCCTTCTGAATTTGGGAACTTCATTGCCAGGTGTGGAGTTGAAATTATTGCCCCTAATTTGTTGAGTGCTGGCCTGCCTATAAGAATATTGTATGAGGTGAGGGCGTTAACTAGGAGGTACCTGACCGTGATGGTCTTGGACCCCTTCTCATCTCCAAAAGTCGTGAGGAGGTCAATATAGCCTCTGGTATCAACCTTTTCGCCTGCGAATCCGACTAACTGTTCGGTGTATGGTTGTACCTTATTTTCAGGGATGTCTAGCTGTTTGAAAGTGGACCAATACAGGATATCTACCGAGCTGCCTTGGTCGACTAAGACTTTGCACACCAACCAGTTTGCAACTTCAATCTTGACCACCATCGGGTCATCATGATTGGGCTCTATGCCTTCGAAGTCTGCATCTGTGAAAATTATAGGTGGCATTTTCTTGTGCACTCTGGGGTTTGTTGAAGCCGAGTTGATGGATCGAAGACTACGCAGATGTCTCTTCCTTGCCGAACTCGAACAACCACCTCCAGCGAATCCTCTTGCTATTGTGTTGATAACACCTCGTAGTCGAGTTTCGGGAGGTTTGGTTTGTTGTTCCTGGCGGGGCTCTTCCGTGCGTCGGGTTTTTCTATCGCGGTAGTCTTCCCTATCCCGGACTCGTTCGTGCACAGATTTTCGGCCGTCGTCTCGGACGAAGCGTCGTAACTTGCCTTGTTGGATAAGTTTTTCAATCTTATCCTTCAAGGTGGTGCACTCCTCTGTGGTGTGTCCATGTACCCTGTGGTATCTGCAAAATTTGGACCTATCTGCTTTCTCTGGAGAGCTGTTTCGGGTAGGCAGGCTTATCAGCTCGGCGCTGCAGGCTTCTTCCAGGACTCGTGCTCTGCTATCAGTCAGGGGGGTATAGTGGGCAAATCTTGCACGAGGCGGTCTATCGCTTCTAGGTTTGCTACTCCGCTCTCGGCTTGTTCCTGGTTTCTCTCGTTCTTCTTGTTTTCTATAGGATTCACCTCTGACCCGTTCCCTGAACTTCGTCATTTCTTCCATCTGAATATATCCTGCTGCTCTAGCTCGGAGCTCGTCCATGTCGTGTGGCGGTTTCCTGCAGAGGCTGTCTGAAAAAGGTCCGGACTTTAGTGCCATAAGCATGGAGTTTAATGCCACTTGTGGATTCAAGTCCCGGATCTTGACAGAGATCTCGGCGAATCTTTCCATGAAGTCCCGGAGAGACTCATTGTCCTCTTGCCGTATATTGGCCAGTGCTACTGCCGTCAGGTGGTGGGGTCGACTCGTAGCGTATTGAGCGCCGAAACGAGCGACCAACGTGGCAAAACAGTCGATTGAGTGGGGGGGGAGTCGTGTGTACCAGTTCAAAGCTGCTCCCTTCAGGGTCGTTGGGAAAACCCGGCACATGATGGCGTCGTCGTTTGTGTACAGGTTCACCTGTGTGACAAATGCGTCGATGTGCTCGTCGGGGTCGGTCAGCCCATCGTATCTGTCCATGGATAACGGCTTCCACCCAGCCGGTAGCGGAGTCTCCATGATTCCGTCTACAAACGGGTGTCGCCTCGTTGTCTCGGGTATCGTACTCCGCCTTGGTGGTGCTCGCGATCCTGATGCGGGTCTGGACTCTAATTGGGCCGTTGTTCGGTCTGCCTCGCTCCAAGTGGTGTCTTCCTGCTCTGTTCGGTCAGGGTGTCTATTGGCGGTGGTATGTGCCGCCGATAGTCCGTTGGTAGCGGCATGGGCTGCCGAGAACCCGTTGATAGCGGCGTAGGCTGCCGAAACTCCGTTCCGGTTCTCTTGCAGTTTCTGATATTGCTCTCGGAGGATAGCGTTCTCCCTGCGGAGATCTTCTATCTCCTTAGCGTTGCTCTGTTTCAGCGTGTCAACTTCCCTTTGCAGGGCTTGGATCAGTGGGTGATTCTCAAGCACCTGACGCGGGAAGGGCGCCACGTTGTTGGGGTTACCTCCCTGGGTATCCCTTGGGGGTGGTACGCCCAGGATTTGGGTTTCCCCCCCTGTGGTCGCTTTTCATGGTTCGCTGCTTCTTTCTGGGTCGTCGTCATTAGGTTAATCTTGTTGTGGTTAGTGTGGCTGGGAATAATTTCACCGGGCCCCACGGTGGGCGCCAAATGTTCTTACCAGATTTTGGTAAGCCTTCTGGTGCGGTGGCTCCGTCGCGATCACCTCCGTGACTGGTGGGGGGTGTACCTGCAAGGACACTCCGACGCTCAAGTTAGAGGCGCAGAGGGAGAGACAGGTATTACAAAGTGGGATTAGATTTTTCGTACCTCGATTGAGATGGATCGCTCTGTATTTATAGGGTGTAAAGAGATAGATTTGATAGGGTTATTTTCCTATCAAATCTCCTCAAATCTTGTGATAAAGATAGAGATAATTCTATCTTCTATCTTTATCTTATGGCCTGATCTTTCGATATCTTATCGCATGCTAAGATATATTCTTTCCGTTATTATCATCCGAGTCCGAGTGATAGTTTCTACTCGGCCTGCTCGACTACTCGGTGGAGTGCCGAGTCCGAGTAGTACAATCTATAATATAATAGTTATGTTGATTTTTCTCTTAATATTAAATAAAACTTGTTAACATGTAATCTATATGTAAAAGTTTAAATGAAAAGTTTCACTTATAAAGTATAATAAATAATAAATATATAACAATGTAAGTAAGTTATTCATTAGAGTAACTTGGATTGATGATTTAAGTATTATGTAATATTTTATTTAGAGTCAAAAGTTAGGTTGAAGACATAGGTGATTGATATAAACTTAGTCAAAAGAGAATAATATAAAAAAATTGGAATTATTATATAATTAGAGACAATATAATCAAGACAACATGTATCTATTCATTTTAAGCATCAATGTTTTACATATGTATATTTACTTGTAATTACCCAATGCATGGGTGTAGCTCAGTTGGTAACAAACACTAAATAATTTGTGAGAAGGGATTTTAATTCGATTCTCATATAATACATCTTTAGGGAGGAACACAAAGCTTTGAATGCGGCTAAGCCCCATACCCAAGATTAATCTCATAGTTAGTTCAAAGGATTGAAGACTATGGATACCTCATGGTCTCACTAGAGAGTCAAAGGTCCTAATTATGGTGATTATCCAAAAAAATATTTACTTGCCATTGATAATATGTAAAACATTTTAATTTATAATCATACATATTATTTATTTAAATTTATGATAATATATATATATATGTGTATATATATATTAATAGAATAATAATTATTGATTGGTTGTACATAAAATTATAAAACAATAATATTATAATTATATATAAAGTCTATAAAAAATTATAAAAAAAAATATTTTATAAAGAAAAAATAGGCTATACACTAATAATGTAAAAAAAAGTATGACAAGTTTGTTGACTTTTACAAATATATTGTAATAATAAAATATTATTTTGACAATTAACTTATTAATATATTTTTATAATATATTACATCAAACATATTTTTTATTATACAGTGAAAATATATTTTGATACTAATTTTATTTTTAATATTATATTAATATAATAATTAGACTATACAGATATATTGACTTGATTTAGAAAACAAATTTATATTATTATTTTGTTTTATGGTTTAGTTTACTAAAAAAAAATAAGCGTATTTCATAAATTTAATACATTTAAAATAATTGAGTTTTAATGATAATTTTTTATTTGAGAGAATATTATATTTATTTTTCTAAAAATTATCAAATTATTATTTTAATTTTTTTAAAAATATGCAAAAGTAATAAAATTGAGAAATAATTTAGTATTTAACTAGAAGAAAAAAAAGATTAAAAAAGAAAAAGAGAAAAAGGTGCAGTTATATAGAAGTGTAAATGAGTGATGAGTTAAAACTAGCATAGATACGGTTATTGGGGGTATAGGAGGATGCACGGGAATAATTGGAGGGTCAGGGAATCAGGTGGGAGCGCGGGAATTGGAAAAAAAAAAAAGCGGGAAGATAATCAAATAAAAAGCTACCACGTGTCTGCTTAAAACATCTTTTTATATTATAGTAAATAGATAGACTGCAAACAAGGCTGCTTAATCATTGAAAAAATAATTTTCCTAGCCAAAATACAATTTCTCGTGTGGGTGGAGAGATAAGATGAGTAGGCGACACTCACTAAAAATAAGTTAAAAATTTAAGTTGAATTCTATCATTAGAATGAAAATTGTTGAGTATTTTTAAATCTTTATAGAAGAATAAGAGCCTACTAAAAATGAGAATTAAGAAACTAAATTGAATTTTTTCTAACAGATGAGAGGCTTCTTAGCAGTACTACTAAAATCACATACCACATTGTCCTTGGTACTTTACTTCTGTGATGACATCCATTTTGCTCCAATCCCAGGATGCAGGTACATTGTGGCAAGAATATTGTTCCTTCTTTATTTCCTTGTTGGCCATATTGATGGGCAATGACACATCTTCAGATCTTGCAAGTAGATTTTGTTGAACTCTTCAGGACTGATGTCACCATACTTGTTGTTAGATCAAGCAACTGATTCCTGTTGTGATCAAGAGTTGTTATGCTTATCAATTTGCTATTAGTTTCAAATGTATTTGTTTTGAATTGTAGATAACATATTTTAGGTTGTTACTTATCTAAATTTAAATTAGTTCAATCTTATCCTTGTAATCCTGATGTATATATCAATAACAATTCAACCATGGTTTTAAATTGCAGTTGCAATCAGGATTGCGGTCGTGGTTACGGCCATTACGGTTACTGCGATGCGGATTGCGGCTGTTGCGGCATGAAATTATTAAATGTTTGCACCAAATACTAAAAAAACTTATAATTCTTTATATACATTTTATTTACAATGATATATAAAGCTTCTATGCATTTTTAAAACTTTTTCTAATCTTTATGTATAGTTTAAATTTAATTATAATTGAAATAATAATCATTATAGATAAACATCTTAAAATTTATTATACTATAATTATTATCTTCATAATATAATTATAGGTAATAAAACTGTTAATTTGTATAATATATTTACCTTTCAACTAACATTTTAAACTACCATTTATTTTTTTACTAGTTTATCAAATAAATTAAAATTAATATTTGAGAATGTACAAATTTAAATTAAAGATATAATGAGAACATGTGGCTAGTAATATTACACAAATTAAAAATAAAATAACTAATTGGCCCCCCTTTTTTTCACCGAAACCATCATCTTCATCGTATTTCTTTTCGCGTTTTATTTCAACGGGAAGCCCCAATATATCTTTCCTCATCACCCACCCACAACCATTCAGCTTCAGACATCCATGGCCATGGCAGCTCGCAACCCTTCTGCCATAGATGAAACAAGTTACGAGCAAGCAAGAAATCAATGGGCACTAGTGTTTGCCATAGGTGAAGATCGAAAATTGAAAGAGGCAAAGAGGGGAGATGAGAAGTAAGAAAGGAGAATGAGTCAGAGAAGAAAGGTTATTTTTTTATTCTTCAAAACTGAAATTGATTCTGTTGGAAACTTCTGGGGTCTGAAATTTTTTATTTTGACTGAGAAATTGAACGAAATGTGATTGTGAAAGGAAGTTGTGGTCGGTCAAATGGTGGTTGTAGCTGGTCGGACGGCGGTTGCGGTTGATCAGATGGTGTTGCGGTGGCTGATGCGTCACGTTGCGGTCGTAATGCGGTTACGTTGCGGCTGCTATGGGTAATTTCAGATCACTTTGCAATTGCGGCTTGATGCGATTGCGGAGAGGACCGCAATTGCAATATTGCGGCCGCATTGCACGTTGTGATATGCTATTTAAAACCATGAATTCAACCAATGGAGGTCTACCCAGTAACTTTTTCCTGTTCAATCTATAGTGTGAGGATGTTCTTACCCTCAGTGACTTATTATTGGACTATGATCTTGGGCTTTGATTTTGGGCCAATTGTTGAGCCTTCAATTTTTTTTCAGACTAGAGAAGGGAAGGGTTACACGTATTCAGCAAGCATAAAATGACAATGGATATTCATCATGTGTGAAAGAGGAACATGTGGAAGAACAGTAATCTGTACCACTCAATACAAGGTGAACAGTATTCCCGCTCAATTGCTTTTCTATCTTACATTTCTCCCGCTTCTTCCTCCTTATTTTCTTCTTCTTTGTCACTTTTTCTTCCTCTCTCTATTCTTCTTCTCCTTCACATAAGAGTCTTCTTGGAGAAGCTTTCTTGGATCTCTTGGATCTCTTCCAATGCTTCCGCCAAATCGAGAAGACTCACCGTTTTTTTGTGTTTCAATTTCTGATAATGGTTCCAATTTTGATTTCTGTTATTTTTGCTCTCTATTCTGTTGGCTCTACACTGTTGGGAGTACCCAAAATTTCTTTTTAATGTTAAGCAACAATTGCTCAGCAACTTCATTTTCATCTCTTTGGTGTTCATCGCATTTATTTATCCTTTTCATTTTTTCACCTGTTGCAACTTCGGAAGTCAGTTTAGCCCGGTTCACTAGGGGTTTCATCTATTACTTTATGGTTTGTTTGCGGTTTGTGTTTGTTTATCAGGTAAGTTCCTCTTCAAATAGTCATGTTTTACTTTTTTCATTTTTTTCCATTTCAATAACTGTTTCCTCTAATCTCCCAGTTGTGTTCTTCTTCTCAGCCGAGGTAAGTTTCAATCTTCATTTTCATTCCTCTGCTATATGGATGCCAAAACTCTGTTTTTGCAGATTCAAGGTAAGTCCTTTTTTTTCCTTTTCTTATTTGCTATCCAGTTACTTATCACTCGGTGAACAGGCTAAAAGTAACTAAATCATTTCTAAACAATATCCAGGCAAGGTCAACAATATAATTATTCACAAATGCACAAACATTGGGGTTGTATTTGAGGTTTGTGATCAGTCAATGCCTACTTATAGAGCTGTTTTTTTTTTTTTCCCCTTTGTGTTGGACATATACTTGTGTGTGTATTTTTTTTTAAGTTGAGTACAAGATAGTTCAATTTACAAAATTATTTAAGAATTTTAAATAGAAGCATTGAGTTTATATCATTTTAAAAATTGAGCTTACTATTTCCATCTTCTAAGGAGCCTTTTTTTCGTTAATTTTTTACAGGGTTGGGTGGAAAGTAGAAACTAAAGATGCTTTCAATGGAGTGCTGAAATCACCATGGTGGACCCCAAGCTGCAAGTATCAAGTATGAAATCATCATTGGGACAGGTATGATTTAGTGGCAAAAGCTATCAATCTAGCAGCCAAAGAATTAATAGCAATTGCATCATTGGGACATTATTGTTTAATCTGTATTGCTTTTTATCTCTTCCTTTCATGGTAATTTTTTTATCATTTTTTTTTCTCTTATGATTATTTTTTTGTGGCTTTGTTTTCTCCTATGAAAATATGGACATGGAATTCTATATTGCATCATGATCAAAGAAATCATATAATTTTGTGGTTTGTTTTGCCTTTTATGTTACATTATTTGAATAGAAAATTTGGTTTTGTTTTATTTGAAACCTAATTATTTTGTGTATGTTCTATAATTACAGTTACTGCAGTTGATTCAGGTAGTAAGGCTTTGAAGTTTCTTGGTTGGGTTGAAGATGAGCAGACCCTCTATTGCTCTAGAAACCCACCAGGTTTAATTCTCTACAAAAAATGCTAAACATTGATATAAAAATTTGAAATGGCATTAATTTTATCTGTATTTTTAGCATACAAAGCTCTCTTTTCCCTTTTGTACTTTATCTATAATCTACAAATTACAACGAAAACAGAGAGAATCATCACTTTCTTGCTCTTTTCTATTTGATAAGTAGTTTTTTTCTGTATAACTGGAACATGTATATTTTCATGCCATTGGTCCTGCTGGTAAACCAGAAATAGTTATCAGTCTTTTAAGTTTTTTGTAGATTTTAGTTACTTTTTTCTATGCAATCTATGTAATCAACAACAATTTCATCCTTCAAAGACTTGATGCGATGAAGAATACTAATTGCACAAAATAATATCTACACATTGACTGAAATAGTCACATTTACTTTCTAGATTGAACATCATGCTGATAAAAAAAAAATCCTAGCATGGGCTTCTTCTGCTGAATGAATATGACTAGATGTACCTTTAATGAGAGTTTCTTCAGTGGCCATCATCCTCTTCTGAATGTGTGACGTTGACGTGATGATAATTTATGTTCTTTTGATCTTTCAAGTTATTAGGCTCCATGAGGAGTTCTTCCTTCCAGGGGAAGTTATAATGGAACAAGGAAATGTTGTAGATCAACTATATTTTGTCTGTTATGGAGTACTGGTATGA
The DNA here is from genome assembly GCA_026413185.1 of Pueraria montana var. lobata. Classification (NCBI taxonomy): domain Eukaryota; kingdom Viridiplantae; phylum Streptophyta; class Magnoliopsida; order Fabales; family Fabaceae; genus Pueraria; species Pueraria montana. The sequence goes on along the minus strand of CM048648.1, from coordinate 18,532,699 downwards.
TTTTATATTTCCACAACCACTTATGCAGTTGCTCAATTTCTATTTTTTTATTTTGCTAAGGTTTATGATATTTTTAGTTATAGCTTCTTAGTTATTTGAATTATAGACATTCTTCTATGCATATCTTATTAGGCATGGGACTTGCTGGGTTATGCTGAATTTTCTTACTTATTTGTATTGTATCACCTTAAGAAAGTATTCACGTGAACAATGTTTGAAAATACACGTATAGATATTGGGAGAGGGGACAATTGAATTCAATGGGTATCTACAAAATCTATCACAAAACCACTATTTGCTTGTGAAGATAAGACAATTCCTATGAATGCTCTCTCATTGATGGTCTCTCATTTATTTCTTGACATTATCAGTCCACTTAAGTCAGGACATATTTCATACCTAAGATATGAATTGCTTATTTTTCTTGGATTATGTTGCATATATTACAGTACACTATATAAGCTATGATTGGGGTATGTAGAGGAGCTTCTCAAAATTGAGAATATTCTAGAAGGGATGGTTAGGCTTCGGATCTCAAAGGACATTGAATTTGAAAAACAGAATTTCATGGCCTTAATAAATAAGGCAAAAGAGGGAGGTTGGTCTCCATCTCAGTGTTTATCCCTGACTAATTTTGGTGCCTATCTCTCTATCACAAAATAATTAGTGATCCAAAGGTTTTTGTAAGGCTTACCTATCATTGTTCTCATGTTTAGGGGAATCATTTATGTGTTTATATCATTAGATATTTTTTCTGGTTTTTTCACACTTGCTGTTTAGTGTTTATAATTGACTTTGATGAATTTCACTTATTATAACTTTGCCTATTTTATAGGAAGGAATGAGAGTGTGAAGGGTACTTCGTCATTACCATGGTTTCTGAGGTATAAAAGTTGCAATTAGAATTGCAGAGGTCGTGGCTTACATATGATAATTGAAAAGAAAGATGTGTTGTTCAAACAAGCCTAAGGTAATAAGCTCTCTTGCAAATTAGTAGTAACATAGTATTATAGGAGTTGTATCATTAGTAACCCTTATACAGTTGACTCTATACTTTGTGTTGATTTGCATATACACTACCAATGTGAGGGCTTTCCGGAGACATTTGCAGATCCTGAATGACATTCAAAATCTGAGACTCCAAATTTTGATATCAATGTCCCTGAGTTCACTCTGTCTTGAGAATTATTTTACCAATGCAGTCAAATGATTCTCTTGGCCTCACCTCAACCTCTTTAGATAGCTATCTATGAGAATCATTGAAGTTGACACTTACTTTTCAATAAAATGAATAAAAAATGTGTTCAATGATGTTTTTTTTTCTCTTTTTTTTTTGTTTGAGTACAAGAATCTCAACCATAACTTAGTGATGATCTAGCCTTAATAATTTGGTAAATCATGAATTCCTTAATCATTTACTTCAAGTTGCATGTTCTTCTTCTAATAACATAAGGTTTTTATTATTATTTTTAAATTGTTGCAGGTTTAATTGCAGATAGCTACTAGGACTCATCCTAACACATTATAAATATAACCTAAATGAATCCAGTTGGGTGAGATTGAAAATCCGACTTTCATGCATTTAGCATTTTTAAGGCTTTACAAGAAACAATTTGCTGGACTCACTAAGGTGAAATTTAAGAGTAAGATTGTACCACTTTATTTCTTTTAATTGTATTGACGTATGGACAGTTGATGTTAGATAATAAATCATGTAGAGCTGTATTGCAAATTTTATCAACCCAAAAATTGTAAAGCCATCTCAGGCTTAAATTTTCATACATGTCCTTCATACTCATTCATTTTTCGTTGAATATTTCAGTCTTCCAATGAATGTTGCACATGCATGCTTAAGGTCGTGATTTTATACGATACCAGTAATTGATGATGATTAATATTGCTCTTATACAAGTCATCAGGTCCACTGGTTTTGGAACCACATACTAGGCAACTGGGACAACATTGCATAAATAAGTAAGAATTCAATTTGTAGAGAGACTCACTTTTCATTGAGTTTCTTGATTCCTCTTATAATTTAGCACGCATGGAATTTGTGGTTCAAGGAAAATGGAATGTTGCAGAGGGAGGATGAACCTTATTTATACATGCCAATCCAACATAAATGGAATTGGCAATTTTGTCCTAAAAAAGGCATCTTTGTTAGCTTTTTATTCTCAACTGTAACACCCCTTTTTATTATCAAAGATTTTCTTATTAAGAAATTTGAGAAGTGAATTGATATCCAATTATTGAAAACAACCTTTAAAAATACGGGAAAATTTATTTTTCTTTTAAAACGTTATTTAAAATTCCAAACGACAATCATTCATAATAACTTATTAACATATTAAAATCTATTTTTATGAAATATCGGTCTTAATAAATCAAACTCATTCATAAGAAATTAACTTCGTTACAAACCATGAAACATAACAAAATCTTCTTTAATTAAAATATTCTCAGATCCAGCATTATATTATTCTATTACACCAAATATATTCATGCATTTACATTCTTGGAATTTAACACATTATACATTTGAGTCACGTATAAAGAGTTGTACATCAATATTCAAATCTAGTCTACCTTTTTTTATACAAGAAAAGACTGAGACTCAGAGCAGTGACTCAAAGAAAATTTCAAAATACCCAATAAATCCAAGTAGCATCCTAGAAAGATTCTTTTCTTTCTCTTGAAACATCCACTCGTTTTCACAGTGCTTGTTGTAACCTTTCATTCCATCTTTGTTGTTTGCACAAGATCATTTGTCTAAATCTAAAAAATAAAGGCGTATGGAGTGAGTCTCTCTCCTCCTCTAAACCAACAACCAAACGACCTTCCGGTCTCAAACAAACATACAATATCAACCACTTCACAGTGGTGTTCTCACGAGTCTCACTCGAAACCTATTCGTTTCCACAACTATTCTTGTAAATTATTTCACACTGGCCAGCTGCCACTGAAACTTCCAGAACTCAGTGGTCTTACATATTTTTGAGTTGGATGACTGTTGGAAGTACACCTCTCACCATGGTACTATGGCGGGCTCTCACCAACCGATGATAGCTCGTATTTTTGTCAGGGTGGCCGAGTCAGCTATATGATCTATCGTCACAACTCAGTGCCTTACCCTCCAAGGTCAACCTGCCTTACGATCATCTCTCAGGTACCAACTGTGGTCATCCATTACTCCGAGGACTGACTTCTCAACACTCTCTCACAGAGTTTATTTTCTTTTTTCATCGCATGTGGGTTTCCCGCTGCACATGGTACAGGTGCGGACGAATTGACGCCGAGCTAAAGGTACAACCTCTACGCTCACATATGCATATATAAATAAGGACTTTGCCTTTATCGCTACATCGTAACGATCTCATCACCTCAAGTGACGCGTCATTCGCAATCCGACCTTGGTTCACAGATAACTCGCAGCTGAAATATCCCACGCGACCTTTCACAGGTTTGTGTGAGCTTTTCTACCAAAGGTATTCGACGGCGGTCTTCAATCAACATATGTCCCAGACATACAACACGGAGATCAAACTCTCCCACTATCACAGTGGTTAAACATTACGACCCCGTCATCTCACAAGCACAATGCTCACCGTAGATAAAGCCTCTACACGACCTGTCTCGCAATTATCCGTTCAAGCTTTGTCCACGAACAAATCCGTTCAACCGTCTCACACGACTTAGCATTGGAGGTTCTTTCCTCCTTTCGGTTCTCACCACGATTCGGACAATCACAATTCACAAACTTTCAAACACATGTGCGTATTGCACTTTACCCAATCATGACCCACATCATGATTCTTAACTGTCTTACTTTGTTTTATGGAAATCCTCACCCACTCTCACATTTTATGCTTATTTCAGTCATTTTGTCCAAATCCATGCAAAGGTCCTAAATTCCTTTCTAAGTCCAAACATCCGGCATCCTTCATGTGCATAGGTAATTTCTAATTACTAATCCATAATATTATTAAGTTCACACTCTTAATTATAGTTGATTCACTATTGCTCATAGTGAATATTATTGATTACTAGAATGATCTTCTAGTATTCACAAATGTACTCCATTTGGAGTTCATTTGCTCCCACACAAGAATGAAAAATTCTCGTTCCCACAATCAATAAACCATCACAAGCAATTCACATGCACAAGCCAATTCCAGCACTCTTTGCCCGAGGATCACATTCCTCCCGGTCTCCAATTCACAGTTAATAATAGAATAATCATTAACAAACCATAATTCAACATAATCCATTAAACAACATTACACACATGTTTTCAATAGAAATTTCCCTTTTGAGGTGAAATGTCTATTAGCAAATCCAACGAATGATATTAGGCACAATTACATAATCATCCAATTAAATTTCATGCATATACCTATAGTTGTGCACACATACCAAAAATTATTTGATACATCATATCAACTTTAAATTTCATGAGATTTTATAGAGAAACTATACATCATACATATTTCATCATATAAATTTATCTCATGAAAATTCAACCCACAAATATTATTTTTGAATTAAAAACAGTGACTGTACATGCTCTGTAAAACACAATTCCATATTTTTAGAAAATAGCATATCAAATTTGTTTTATGTGAAATTTTACAGAGAATATCTCCAACATGTGGACCATCACATATAATTTCCTCAATATCAAAAACCCACCAAAAATACCCTTTTTGAATTTTTAAAGCATTTCTGTCTCAGAACAGAGTCTCCCATATAAAAACATAAATAATTACCAAAATTTCCTATAAAATTCCGATAAAATTCATAGATATTCTACATAATTCAAATAAGTTTAAAAAGTTTTCTTATAGCCAAATTCGCTCAAAAAGGATATTTTTCCCATTTAAATTCTCCACTGTCCAGTTTTCGTTTTTTACAACAATAATTTTCTAAAATTACTTCCCGACTTTTCTTAACCTTGAAAAAATTCAGAGATGACCCTCATGATACATAAAATGAACGCATGGTTCCAGTTTTCCAAAATCACGTCCCAAAATTCTTGTAAAAATCAAAACAGTCCCATTCTCAAAATTAACAGTTTTCAAAAATAATTCCGGTAAAAATAGTTACAGTGCTCAAAAAAATCTGAGACAAATACCACGACATCCAGAGGCATCAAAACATAGGAAAATATATTTACATCATCAAAAACATGCACGAAAACCGAGACGAAAAATCAACACAGTCACATGACCCAAATCACAAGTAGCTTATTTCGGGTTTTCAAAATTATTTACAGACCATCAACAACAGCTACAATCCATATTTAACAAGAAAACAAGAAAATAGCTTAGGAAAAAAAAAGAAACCCCTCCATACCTCGACAAAATCGAAATCCAATCGGTAGGTATTGAAGCTCTTGAACTCTTCTTTAACATATCCAAAAATGAACGGTGAAAGATGAAAATTTGATTCTCAAAACTTAGAGAGAAGTTAGAGCTCATTGGAGAGAAAACGGAGAAAGAAATGCAGAAATCGAATTCGGGAAGCTTCACGTGTTATAAATTAGATTTTTACTTTTCGCACCTTCCTTCCTCTAAGAACACCCCCTTCTCTCTCTTTTTTTTTTTTTTAACTTATGGAACTTACGTAAAAGTTTCGAAAATCTCATAATAATACTAACTATATTTTAATTACTCAAACATACATTTTCTTATTTAAAAGAAACAAATTTCAATTAAATCATAACTCAATCACACAAATATATATTTATTGAGTTGTAATTTTTAGGGTGTTACATCAACGGTTCAATTAATCCAAGGGTATACAAATTGGAGATGGGTTGGATTGTTGGAGACAAGGTTTGCAGGATAATAAGAAGTGACATCAATTTACAATATTTTGTTAGATAACATTTGTAAAGGCAAAAGTCACAAGAAGAGGGGTTGAATTGTGACTTATAAATTTTTTTGCAAATTTTTATAAATAGAGTGTAGCGTCTGATCAGACATAGAAGATTTAAGAAAAATGTTTTAACAAACGATAACTCAACAGATAAAAGTCTTTTAAACGAAACAGGTTTTAATCACAATCCAAAATCAGTTCGAAGTAGTTATAAGAGATGTAAGACAAAAAAAGACAACACAGGAGTTTATACTGGTTCGTCTCATCTCAAGACTACATCCAGTTCTTTGCAAACCATCAAGTTCCAATAACTTATCACAAGTTACAAGTATTTTTCACTGCCATTTCTGGCTCATCAAAGTAGTATTTCATACTTGGCCTCTCCAAGCTAAAATCCAAGTATTCTTTACTACCAAGTCACTTCTGGCTCTAAAATAAATCACTGGATTTGTTTTTACAAAGGGCGTGCATACTTTAGAGCCATCGTCTTACAGACGGATATACAAGATTAAGAATTAAGTCTTTTTCTCTCAGGATACACAAAGTGGTTTGAGAGCTTTTTACAAAAATAAAGAATGAATGTTTGAAAGAATGCTTGAATTTGAATTCAGTTCATGTGTGTTTAGCATTTCAAATCTTCTTCTATATATACACTTGCTGAAGAAGTAACTGTTGTCTCTAAACGGTCTTCTTTCTTGCGTCTGACCATCATCTGAAGGAGGGTGGTTGAGGGCATTTAATGCGAGCATTAAATGCTTGTCACCAACTAGTCATTCTGAGCTGATAAAACATTTTGCTTATCTTTCTTGAGATATACTCCAAATCCTTTTGCTGCAATGATCATATCGCTTGTTCAGACAAGTACTAATTGTTAGCTGTAGTGCGTCTTTTGAGACGTGGGAAGCTTCATAAACTTTGACTCTTCTTTCTATTCTCTTTTATGCACTTCGACAGATCCTAGGAGGATGTTCTATGAACATTTCCTGCAAAACAGATAACAAAACGGTAGTGCACTTACTATGTCTTTAAATGCTTCTTTAGACTATAGCGTTCTTCTGCGTATCATCTGTATCTTACAGACGTAGATACAACATTTTCGTCTGTTGGCATTTATAAGATGCAATCCTTTTACTTAATATTTGTTTTGCATATAATCAAAATAATTGAGGATCTTGATTCGTCTTATGACTCAACAATCTCCCCCTTTTTTATGATGCCAAGCAAATATTGTATCAGAGCTACATAAAATATTAATTATAAGCATGAAGTTTAAACAGAGAGAAAAGAAGACTCAGGTTTGATGAGTGATCAAACAATCTTGTCTTATTGAAAGAGTTTTCACATCAAGATTATGTGTTTATATAGATAAAAAAAATTTCTTGGCCTCCCCCTTTGATGTAGCTCCCCCTCAGATGTAGCTTAGCTTTTATCTTCATTTCTTTTTACTCTTCCTTTCTTCCCCTTTTGCATGGCGATCAGCAAAACCTGGTTCCCCAGGAATGGGACCGTCAGAGTCAAAGGTATCGGAGTCAGAGTCTGATGATAGCACCATAGGGGATCCTGGTGGAGTGGGAGTGCGTCTGCGGCGGCGTGCTCTGAAGAAGGAGTCAATGTTGATCCATTTCTTAAGCTCAGCCTCCAGTGCTTTTTTGTCCTCCAGAGCTTGATGCAGGACTTTTCAGGTTGTCCACAATTCAGTGTATAGATCATGAACTTGTTCTTCTAAGATGGAGGGTTTGAATGGTTTAATAACCTCATCTGGGTCTTCCACTATACCCAGAATAAGATTATTAAAGAAGAAAGTGGAAAATGGAAGTTCCATGATGAAGGAAAAGTCCTTGTCAGATTGATAGTAGAACTTGGTCTTCCATGGCATGAGCTCGGAGGCACTGGATGTAGAGAGAAACCCTTGATGTACGATGCACTGGTAGCATCTGCCTATCTTCAAGTGGTACCCTTCTGCAGGAGGCTTGTCCTCAGGTTCGAGACCCGAGCAAAAAGCATCAAACTTCCTGTTCCTGATGCGTCTGATAGTCTGTAGATCTTCAAATGTTCTTGCAGAAGCAGGCTTCTTATAGATGGCTTCAATCGCCCATCTGAAGGGCCTACCTCTGCGTACTCGAATATTCCTCTGAGGAGAGTCATCATCTTCTTCAATTTTCTCTTTACCCTTATAATTCAAGATGGGAAGTATGGGAATGACCTTATTCGCAACAACCTTGAATTGGGTCTGAGAGGAGGCCACACAGCGAAATTGTGTGCGTAAGAAGTGGGGCATCGTCTGTGCTCGACGCTGAATCTGCCTTAAAGAGTTATTCCTCTTTTTGATTTCTTCCTTGTACGTCTGCAGCTTCATCATTAGCTCTGTAGAGTAGTCTAAAGATTTCCAAAGACTGAAGGTTGGACTTGCTTCAGGGTCGTCCAAATTGATATTGATAAACTGGATTTTCATTGCATTTTGATGTGAGTTTAGATGTCATTTTCATACATTTTGAATATATTTTATTGGCAAAACTCATTGTTTGGTGTTAGTTGGTGCAAGATAGGTACTCAAGAGGCTTCATAAGGAAAAGAGATGAAAATTGCACTTTTTGGAGCAAAAATGCCACTGTCTGAAGGACCAAGAAAAAAGGCCAGAATTGAAGTAACGCAAGGACCATGGCCATGGTAAATTTGCAGTGGTCATGCTGGTTGCGTAGCAAAATTGGACCTTTATGCAAGGACCTCGGCCGTGGTCATTTTACCACGGCCGTGGTAAGTTGCGCTGTCAGCCCATTTAAAATTTGAATTAATATAAATAGGAGGAGAAACCCTTTTATCTTTTATCTTTTGTTCTATTTTGAAAATTGAGGGTTCTGGGTGAAAAAGAGGTCTTGTGAGAAACTCTGAGCTGGGGAGGACGTAGAGAACACCATTGAGGATCATCATTGTAAAGTTTCTTCCCTTTTGTAATCTTTATGTTTTCTTTTGAGTTTTTTGACTTAATCATGAACATGAGTGGCTAGTTTCTCTTAGCCCCGGATTGTGATGTAACTGTACCTTTGTATCCCGGTTTTGATTTTAATAAAACCTCGATGTTATTCAGTTATTTGTATCTTTTCACTACTTTTATTGCTTTTAGGATCGATCAGTCTAAACATAAGTTAATCTCTTGTCTATGATTAATTGCTTGCGATTAACTGAACTGTGAAGTGATTGAATTCGTACAATTTGCATGATCAAACTTATTGTATGAATTTCCAGTAGATTAACCTGTTAATCAACCTCTCTAAGATTTATCATTTGCTCTAAATTAATTCACCTATGATCAATTGGGAATTAAATTAGGGGAAATAGCGTTATTAACTATGATCAATTGTTAATTAACGAATTTAAGAGGTCGTTGGCAAGTAACACATTTAGGGATTTTATTGAGATTAGAATTGGGGGAAAAAGGGATACATGTGAAATTACAATTCTAGGCTTCTTTATCATAATTGTTCGCACATTAATCTTTCTGTTCTGATTCTCTTTCTTTTGAAAAGAATAATTGACCATCATTCCTCTCAATTTGATTTTATATTCAGGATTGCTTAGTTATTTGTGAAATTGATTATTTGGGAACACGACTGGTCCTTTGGGTTCGATATCCGGACTCCTAGAGTCCACTGTTACTACTGCGTAGGGTATGCTTGCCCCTTTGCGAACGCATTTTACGCATCAGATATCTTCAGAGTAGACAGAGTGACCTGGCCTAGCATGATTCCAGGGAAGAATCACGTTGAGGTATGCAAGCAGACCCATCATCTGTTGTAGATTAACAAGCTCATAGAAGGGAACCTCGTCGGTGAGCACTGAGAGTCTTATCCAGATGGAAGCTCCAGGTGGATAGTTGCGTCTGTCATGCGGATTATGCTCAAAGATAATGGAGTTTAAGTCTGATGCTTTTGTCTATCATGGAGGAAAGATTATGAAATGAGGTTCCTTCTGATTCTGATAGCATGAAAGCGCAGGCAATTCCTCCTCTGGTAGCACTTCGTAGTTGGGAAGAATGAAAGGATTGATTCCAGGGACCTTCCATAACTCGACGAAGTTGATGGAATCAAGCAGGAAAGCTTGATCCTCATCTGTGCAGATCCCCTTTCGTCTCCATTCCCTATTGTAGCATTCCCATTCATTGACTCTAGGACGCTTCCACACACGATAGTAGCGAACATTGACATCAAGGTCTGATGGTGGTTGCACTGGAGGAAGAGGAATGTTGGGGCTGCGTCTGATAATCCAGTTATAGCCTCTGCTTTGGAGCAAAGTTGAGGGTCAGACTTCCATAAATGTATCCTAGCGAGAGAGTGGCCTTTGCAGCGTACCTCCTTCGTCTGAACAGCTCGTCTTCAATTAAAGTCTGCAACTTTTCATATGTCTGAGTCTGAGGTGCAAATGAGGGGTTCAGATGATGAGCCGCCATAGATGACCATCTGCCTTGAGGTGTGGTCTGCGTCTGATTGTGCTAAGTGCTCATCTACTCGTCGTTCATCCTCTTCAGTGACCGGTCTGTAGATGGCGCGTGGGCCAGAATAATCGGTCTCTACAAGATCTTCTCCATTTTCCAGACCTTGTGCACTTGATTCTAGTGCAGATTGTAGAAGGGCTTCGTTTAGCTCTTCGATTTCAGTCTCGTCTGCATCGTCATCAACAGTGAAAGTCTGAAGAGTCAGTTGTTTGTTGACCTCTTCTGTAGATGCAATTTTTGCTGTTTGAACTAGGGCAGATTCAATAGCCCTAGATCCTCCATGGCTACTCTATTATGTTCTTCCTCAGAGAGAGTCTTAATAAACTCAAGAACAGCCTCTGCCATGTCAGTGCCTTCCTTAGCTTCGTCTGTAGGGACTGAAGCTTCTTCATCAGCCTTTCTTTTCAGCTCTTCAGCTGATAGAGTCTTCATGGATTCTACTACAGATTGCTCCAACTCAATCTGTTCTTTTGCTTCAAGGCTTTTTTTCAACTTAGCCTTTTTGGCAGCTTCTTTCCCTGAAAGCTCCTGAGCTTTCCTGATGACAGTTGCTTCCTTTTTGTTGGTTGGAGGAGGAAAAGATGAGGTTTTAGGTTTGGGTGAAGGCTTGGGTTTGGGAGAGGTGTGAGATTTGGGTGAAGGAGAGATTTGGGGCTCATAGGTAGGTGCATCAAGAATCTCAACATCTGATTCTTGAGTTTGGGAGGGTGCAGGTTGAGTTTTGATTTGAGATGTTGTCTGCGTTGATTCTGGTGAGGTAGTGAGTTTGGCTTTGGTAATGATGCAGATTTTTGTAGCTCTAGTGAATGACTTTTTGAGAGGTGGTTCAGGGATTGGTTTAGATGGAGTGTTTGAAGCCTTTCTCTTTAAGGATGAGGGAGGGTCTGAGGATGGTTGTTGTTTTGGCTTTTTGGGTTGGTCAGAGGGAGGTTGGGTGCATCTGTGGGGGTTTAGGCTTAGGTAGTGCCTGTTCCTTTGCAACAGACGCAGGTTCATCTGTTGATTCCTCCATAGGCTCCTTCTTTACTTTGGTGCCTTGCTTATTTACCCATTCAGGAAACTTGTGAGCTATTCTCATTCTCACAAAAGTTGTTCCTGTCACCTGGGTAACTCCTTCAGGCGCGTTGAACTCAGACAGATTAACACCAGCATCCCTCATGAGTTGAGTGAACAACATGCAGTAAGGGATGGGGTTCTTTTGCTTCTTTGTGGAGAATCTGTCCTTGAAGGCCTGCTCTAGATGATAGAAGATCAGATCCAGAAGGTTGATCTTCTCTCCTATAAGAATGTTGTAGATGCAGAATCTGTCCCTTTCACTCATATGGTCCCTTGACCCTGTCCTTGGGAGCACGATGTTGAACAACATGTTGTGAAGGAGTCTGCATACATGAGTAATGTTGACAGACCTAAGAAAGCTCTTCAGAATACAACTTTCTTCTTAGGGTCTTCGTCTGTAGGCCTTACCCCGTCATAGAGAAGCTTGTCCACCGTTTCTTGGGTGATGGTCTTCTCCCAATCTTTGTCAAAGACCAAACCCTCTTCAGCACAACCAATACCCTTAACTATGGTTGCAGGGCTGATCTCTATTTCTGTCTGACCAATCGTCCCCTTGATGCATTGGTCGTCTTCCATCTTCGTTGTCCCCCAGAAGAGGGCATAGGGACCATGGTACCAGACTCTGTTTACCAACAAAGTTGGTCCACCCAGCCCTGCTGAACATGTCCTGAACGTTAAAGCCCTCCTTTGAAAGTTCGCTTATACTCGGCCACTTTCCATGAATGAAAAGCTCCTCTGGAAAAGTTGCAACTGCTTCATCCACGTTGCAGATGAGTGGAGTAGTAGAAGATGCGGTTTGCTTCCTTGGTGCCATTGTTTTCAGAAAGATTTTAGGTTTTTAGGAAGAAGAGATGAGAAAGTTTTGGTCTTTGAAATCTTTGAGAAACCCAGAGTTTTTCAGAAAGATAAGAAAGATCAAAATAACCTTCTTCTTTAGGCATTTCGACCTTTTATACCAGAGATGAGAAAGGAGAGAAAACGTCATAAAAAGAGCGGTTTTAATATTATTAAAAACTTTTCGAAAACTGTCTCATCATTGCGAAAAGGGCGGCCCACGTTTTGAGAGAAAAAATGAAAAGACTTATAACCGTTGAGAACGTGAGCACCTTAACGTCTGTATACTTGAACACACATTAGTTCCAACAGATTAAAGAAGAGAAGTCAGACGAAGGGTATCGTTTGGTAAAATGCAAATGTTTAATCTAAAAGCATGTGCATATGCAGATGATTCCTTATACAGATGAAACGATCTTCAGACAAAGGCTTTGTAAAGATATCAACCCATTGGTGATCTGTATTTACAAACTTAATATCGAAACCACCTTTTTGAACACAATCACAAATGAAATGATATCTGATTTCAATATGCTTTGCCTTAGAATGTTGTATGGGATTTTTAGATAAATTGATTACACTAGTATTGTCACAATATACAGGTATATTGTTTTCATAACTAGAGTAATCTTCTAACTGATATTTTACCCATAGCAGCTGTGAGCAGCTACTTGCAGCAGACGCATATTCTGCTTCTGCAGTAGATAAAGCAATAGAGTTCTGCTTCTTGCTTGCCCATGAGATGAGACAGGGCCCTAAGAAGTGACATCCTTCACTTACACTTTTTCATTCAACTCTGTCTCCTGCATAGTCTGCATCGCAAAATCCTACTAACCTGAAATCTTGATTTTTCTTATACAAAATCCTACTAACTAGATAACGTAAGATCCTTTTAACAACTTTAAGATGAGACTCTCTAAGATCTGATTAAAATCTAGCGCACAGACAGATGCTATGCATAATATTAGGTCTACTGGTTGTAAGATAAAGAAGTGAGCCAATCATATCTCTGTAGATCGTCTGATCTACTGGTTTACCTGATTCGTCATTACTTAAGGGACTGGAAGAATGCATAGGTGTTTTCATTGGTTTAGCATATTTCATTTTGAACTTCTTAAGAAGCTCCCTTGTATATTTCTGTTGATGAATATAAATCCCTTTGGCATCTTGTTTGATTTGAAGTCCTAAGAAGAACTTAAGTTCTCCCATCATATTCATTTCAAACTCGCTTTTCATCAAGTCAGAGAAATCCTTGCATATAGATTCATTTGTAGCTCCAAAGATAATATCATCTACATAAATTTGAATTATAATGAAATCTTTGCCAACTTCTCTTCTGAAAAGAGTAGTATCTACTTTGCCTCTCATAAAACCATTTTCTAAAAGAAAAGAGCTCAGTCTGTCATACCAAGCACGAAGTGCTTGTTTCAGACCATACAGAGCCTTTTTGAGTTTGAAAACATGTTCTGTCAGAGTGGAATCTTCAAAACCAGGAGGTTGTTTAACATAAACCTCTTCTTCAATAAAACCATTTAAGAAGACACTCTTGACATCCATTTGAAAAAGCTTAATGTTTTTATGAGCAGCAAAAGCAAGCATGATTCTAATAGCTTCTAGTCTAGCTACAAGAGCAAAGGTTTCTGTGAAGTCTATACCTTCCTGCTAATTATAGCCTTGAGCCACTAATCTAGCTTTGTTTCTTACCACCTTTCCTTGTTCATCTAGTTTGATTCTGAAGACCTATCTTGTTCCAATGATGCTTTTGTTCTTTGGTTTGGGGACAAGGGTCCAGACGTCATTTTTGGTAAACTGGTTTAATTCTTCTTCCATGGCTAAGATCCAGTCATCATCTGTCAGAGCTTCGTCTATTATTTTTGGCTCTATTTTTGAGACGAAGGCGTAGGATGCTTGGTCTCTGAAAGATGATATGATCTTTATACCTTCTTTTTGATCTCTTATGATATGATCTTGTGGATGATAGGTCACGAATTTCCAGTCTCTTGTCTGTGGTTGAGAATCAAATGCTCTTTCAATCTGAGGAAGAATTTCCTGAGAGGGTTGAATTTCGTTTAACTTTGGTGAGGCAGACGGACCTATCTGCATATCTGCAAAATCATCCTCAAGATCTGATAGTCTCCTATTAGATGTTAGTCTGTCATTAAACTTAACGTGGATAGATTCTTCTACAACTAAGGTCCTTGTATTAAAAACTCTATAGGCCTTAGATGTATCAGAATATCCTAGAAAAACACCTTTATCCACTTTATAATCAAATTTTCTCAATTGATCTTTGGTGTTTAAGATGTAACACTCACATCCGAAAGGATGAAAGTAAGCAATGTTGGGTCCTCTTCCTCTCTATAGTTCATAGGGAGTCTTTTCAATCATAGGTCTGATCAATACTCTGTTTTGAACATAAAAAGGAGTGTTTACAGCCTCTGCCCAGAAATGTTTAGGAAGAGAGTTCTCACAGAGCATGGTTCTAGCTATCTCTTGTAGAGTTTGGTTTTTCCTTTCAACTACCCCATTTTGCTGAGGTGTTCTCGATGAAGAGAAGTTATGGAAAATTTCATTCTTTTAGCAGAAAGATTTGAACTCAGCATTTTCAAACTTAGTTCCATGATCACTTCTGATGCTAGAGATGCAAAAGCCCTTTTCAATTTGAACTCGTTTACAAAATATTTCAAAGACTTTGTAAGACTCATGTTTATGGCCTAGGAAGTATACCCATGTATATCTTGAATAGTCATCAACAATAACTAAGTCATATTTCTTTCCGCCCAAACTCAACGTTCTAGTAGGACCAAATAAATCCATATGCAAGAGTTGCAATGGTCTGGAGGTGGAAACAACATTTTTAGATTTAAAAGAAGTTTTAATTTGTTTCCCCTTTTGACATGCTTCACAGAGAAGATGAGTTTTCCAAGAAATCTCGGGCAATCTTCTTACTAAACCCTTTTTCAAAAATTTTGAAATGTGTTTCAGATTCACGTGCCCAAGCTTTTTATGTCAAATCCATCTTTCATCTTCTCTGGATAACAGACATGTTACCTTCTGCTTGCTAAGATTTATAAGATCAATTTCATATAAATTGTTGTGTCGTCTGGCAGAAAAGACAGACTTGCTATCATCTATTTTGACTATGCATCTGTCCTTGTTAAAGGAGACTATATAACCATTGTCACACAATTGACTTATGCTCAGTAGGTTATATCTCAGACCTTCAGCATATAGGACGTTGTCTATGAAGGTTAGGGAGGACATACCAACTTTACCTATGCTTGTAATGCGTCCTTTTCCCATGCCTCCAAAGCCAACTGCTCCGCCTTCAACCGACTTTAGGTCTAGGAACATAGACCTTTCTCCCGTCATGTGTTGTGAGCAACCACTGTCTAGGTACCAGCTCAAACCCTTGCCTTTTCCTACCAAGGATATCTGAAATGGGAATAATCTGAGACTTTGGTATCCAAATCCTTTTGGGTCTAGCAGCATTAGTACCCTTAAACATTTGCTTCTTCTTATGTATGCATCTGAACTTGGAGTGCCCAGACTTTCCACAGAAGTCACATTTGTCTGGATCATACTGAGTAGAAGCAGATGCATCTTTTTCTAAGCCTAAACCAGATTTATCATGGGGATGTTGATGATATTTGAAAAACATAGTGAGAGTGTTAGAACTCTCCAGAAACTTCCCAAAGTCCTTAGTTAAACAGGCTACTTCTTCCCTTAGTTTTTCAACTATGGATGAATCGTCTGTTTGACTAGGGATGCTGGTTTGAGTTAGGCTCTCTTCCAGAGTCTTGACTTTTTCTTCTAGTTCTGCATTTGATTTCTTCAGCAATTCTATTTCACAAACAAATTGTTTGAGTTTTTGATTAAATTTTTTACATTGCTGAGATATCATATGATAGTTTTGAAGTAAAATGTCATAAGGCATCTCTTCTTCATCGTCTGATGAAGAACCAAATGAGCTTTCAGATTCAGAACAATTTTTTACCTCAACTTTTTCTTCTATCTCTGCCATTAGACATACATTTGCTTGTTCATCGTCTGAGCTGCTGCTTTGCTCACTGTCTGAATTGTCCCATGTGGCCATCAGATTTTTCTTTTTTTTCTTGCCACCGTAGGACTTCTTTTTCTTTAGCCTTGGACATTCAGATTTCATGTGTCCAGGCTTTCTGCACTCGAAGCAGATGATCTCTTGACTGTCCTCATTATCTTTCTTCTTGAATTTGGAATCTTTCTTTCTGGAGGACTGTCTGAACTTGTTTTCTTTTTCAGCATCTGCTTGAATTTTCTTGCCATGAAAGTGACTTCATCATCTGTAGATTCGACAGGGCTTTCGTATGATTCTTTTGTTTGAGCCTTCAGGGCCTTGGGGGCTCTTTTCTTTTCTTCTTTGATGGTGCTTGTTTCACCAACTTTGAGAGCAGTGAAATTGTTAATGTTGTTTGCAGGTAGTTGATCTCTGTTGTGCAGATGTACTTCATGCACTCGTAGCACTGCTAACAGCTCATCCCAAGACAGGGTTCTCATGTTCCTTACTTCTTGGATAGCTGTGGTCTTGGGTTCCCACACTTTGGGCATGTTGTCAAGAATCTTCAGGTTGACCTGAGCTTTAGTGTACATGTACCCAAGGGATTCCAGGTCTGAGAGAAGGACCTAAGGTCTCCCAAACATGTCATCGACACTTTCTCCTTCTTTCATGGAGAAACTTTCATAGTGTCTGGTCAGAGTGGCAGCTTTTCTCAGTTGAACATCTTCTGTTCCTTCGTAGTTGGTGCAGAAAGAATCCCAAATCTCCTTGGCCAATTTCAGTCTACGCACCTTCTTGTACTCCTGGTTAAAGCACAGGTCAAAGTATATCTGGCCTTGTTGTTGAGTTGGAGGATGTTGTAGTCATCTTAAGTCCATTGGTCCTCGGGCCTTGTAATGGGAATATCTCCATTTATGATGATGTTTCATAGTTGATACTGATTGGACTTGATGTACATCTCCATACGATCTTTCCAGTAAGGATAGTCATCTCCAAGAAAGGCTGGAGGCCTTGTTAGAGAGGCTCCCTCAGGAATGAACTGATTGTCGTGACTGGCCATCTGGATCTTTTCCTCTAGACACGGTCAGGTGCTCAACCCTTAGAGGTTGAGTTCTGATACCAAACTGTAAAGGCAAAAGTCACAATAAGAGGGGTTGAATAGTGACTTATAAAAATTTTCGCAAACTTTTATAAACAGAGTGTAGCGTTCGATCAGATATAGAAGATTTAAGAAAAATGTTTCAACAAACGATAACTCAACAGATGAAAGTCTTTTAAATGAAACAGGTTTTAATCACAACCCAAAGTTAGTTCGAAGCAATTATAAGAGATGTAAGACAAAGAAAGACAACACAGGAGTTTATACTGGTTCGTCTTACCCCGAGACTACGTCCAGTTCTTGGCAAACCACCAAGTTCCAATAACTTATCACAAGTTACAAGTATTTTTCATTGCCACTTCTGGCTCATCGAAGTAGTATTTTACACTTAGCCTCTCCAAGCTAAAACCCAAGTATTCTTTACTACCAAGCCACTTCTGGCTCTAAAACAAATAACTGGATTTGTTTTTACAAAGGGCGCGCAGACTTTAGAGCTATCGTCTTACAGACGGATATACAAGATTAAGAGCTAAGTCTTTTTCTCTCAGGATACACAAAGTGGTTTGAGAGCTTTTTACAAAAATAAAGAATGAAGGTTTGAAAGAATGCTTGAATTTGAATTCAGTTCATGTGTGTTTAGCATTTCAAATCTTCTTCTATATATACACTTGCTGAGGAAGTAACCGTTGTCTCTAAACAGTCTTCTTTCTTGCGTCTGACCATCATATGAAGGAGAGTGGTTGAGGGCATTTAATGCGAGCATTAAATGCTTGTCACCAACTTGTCATTATGAGCTGATAAAGCATTTTGCTTATCTTTCTTGAGATATACTCCAAATCCTTCTGCTGCAGTGGTCACATCGCTTGTTCAGACAAGTACTAATTGTTAGTTGTAGCGCGTCTTTTGAGGCGTGAGAAGCTTTAGAAACTTTGACTCTTCTTTTTATTCCCTTTTATGCACTTCGACAGATCCTAGGAGGATGTTCTAT
Source organism: Pueraria montana var. lobata (assembly GCA_026413185.1). Taxonomy (NCBI): domain Eukaryota; kingdom Viridiplantae; phylum Streptophyta; class Magnoliopsida; order Fabales; family Fabaceae; genus Pueraria; species Pueraria montana. The sequence continues at coordinate 18,514,320 of CM048648.1, read as the reverse complement.
GAACATTCCTTGCAAAATAGATAACAAAACGATAGTGCATTTACTATGCCTTTAAATGTTTCTTCAGAGTATAGCGTCTGTCTGCGTATCATCTGTATCTTACAGAAGCAGATACAATGTTTTCGTCTGTTGGCATTTATAAGTTGCAATCTTTTTACTTAATATTTGTTTTGCATATAATCAAGATAATTGAGGGTCCTGATTCGTCTTATGACTCAACAACATTTAAAATAGTTCTTATAAATTGAAATTTAATTATAATTACATATATAATTATATAATTATAATTTATAAGATATCTCGAGAAGAGGTTAATATTTAAATTATGAATTAGTATTTTAATAGAAGTTGCTAGAAAATATGTTAATATTTAAATTATTATGAATTAGTATTCTGATAGAAATTTCATATACTCGCATATAAATAAGCAATGTTACAAAATTACAACACAATTTAGGCATTGATCGTTAGTGTTTTTACTTGATTTTATTTAACTTGGTTGATTTTTTTTTAAACTTTCAACAAATTACTTTTTACAAATTTTATTATTTTTAATTTGTAGATGTAATTTTAAATATTTTTAAATATTTTCAAAAAATAATAATTTTAATGAGAAGATTTACATTAACTTAAATCTAAAATATATATTATCTAAATTTAAAAGTAAGATAATTTTATATTATATTATTCTTTTAATATTTATATTTTAGTCTACTATATGTTATGAAAATATAATTTAAGTATCAAGTTTTTTGATTCCTATATCCATGTCACAATTCTAATTTAAGTTTTTAGCTTGATTCAACTACAAATACTTATGAATATTCATACAAAATTTCTAAGTTACAGTAAATTGGATATGAATAATAGTAGTCACTCCACATTATATGTTCATATTGCTTATGTTATGGCGGAACGATATTGTATCAAATTATAAAAAATATATAACCCTTTAAATAAAATATTTTTTATATTTTTATTTATTTAAATCAATATTTCAGTCATGTGTTATTGAAAGAAAAAAAAATAATGCCGTGTGTTGCACGGGTGGAAATCTAGTACACTTCTAGAGCAATAGAAAAGTTGAGCTATTATTATTCAATTTTCTACATGGTATTAGAGCTCCACTAGCTTCACAACACCTCGATCCGCATTCAAGTTTCCACCCATGGCCACCACTAACCTCACCTCTTCCAAATCATCCCTCCTCCTTAATGCTTCTATCACTTTCAAACCATCTCGCGCCAATTATTGTGCTTGGAAACGTCAGGTTACCACCCTCTTCTCTGATATCCAAGTCATGGGCCATATTGATGGAACTACACCATCTCAATCACCCACTATTGTCCAAGATGGATCCTTTATGCCTAACTCTGAATACACAAATTGGTTCACCATTGACCAATTGATCATTAATCTTCTTCTCTCAGCCATGACAGAGGCATATAGTCTCTCCTTTGCATCTTATGACACAGCTCGATATCTATGGGTTGCAATTGAAGCACAATATGCAAACACATCTCGCTCTCATGTTATGCCCATCAAGAATCAACTTCAGCGCTGCACAAAGGGAGACAAATCAATAATTGATTATTTGTTCTCAGTTAAAAGCCTTGTCGATGAACTTGCTGTAATTGACAAATCTCTTTCTGATGATGATGTTACTCTCTACATTCTTAATGGACTTGGCACTGAATATCGTGACATCGCTGCCTCAATTTGTACACGTGAGCATCCCTTCACCTTTGAGGAGCTTCATAGCCACCTACTTGCTCATGATGACTACATTCGTCTTGAGACTGTGCAGGCTAATGTACAGGTCCCTACAGCCAATTTTGCTAATGCCAAACATAATTCAAAACAAGATGGTCTTCTGCCAACACCATCCTATGGACGTGGCAACTTTTCCTCCAAACCATCGCATAATAATGCATCCTCCTCTCGTGGACAGGGGTATCAACAACGCAAGACTTGTGGTTCCAATTCACGTGATAACAGGCCACCACCGAGATGCTAGTACCGCTCCTTTCTTGGTCACGTAGCCAAATACTGCCCTCAGCTTATGCAACACAGTAATGCACCTTTGGTCAATTATGCCTCTACTCCTAATACAACAACACCTAATTGGGTGTTCGACACAGGTGCCAGTCATCATGTGACTACCAATCTCAATAATATACATCTTCACTCTGAGTATGAAGGCCCTGAAGAAGTTCAAATAGGTGACGGTACAGGTTTGAAAATTTTACATGTTGGTTCCACCACACTCCCCACACCTACCACTGTATTTCATCTTCATGATGTTCTTTGTGTTCCATATGCCAAACACAATCTCATCTCTGTTTCCAAATTCTGCAAATCCAATAAAACTTACCTTGAATTTCACCCTTCTTTTTTTGTGTGAAGGACCAGGCAACGGGGGCGACATTGATGCGCGATCCAAGTAGTGGTGATCTCTACACTTATTGTCCAACCTCCTCAATATCTCCCACTGCCCTGTCCACCACATCCACTTCCTTATCTCTTTGGCATGCTCGCTTTGGTCATCCTTCCTCAAGAGTTCTTAATCACATGTTGTCCAACTGTGGACTCTCTAAGACTTTAGAAAATAAAAATCTTCATTGTAATTCTTGTCATATCAATAAAAGTTACAAACTTCCTTTCTCTATATCTTCTATCAAAATTGTTTCTCCACTTGAACTTATATTTTCTGATGTTTGGGGACCCTCTCCCATTACTTCTGTTAATGGTTACAAGTACTATCTTGTATTTGTTGATCATTTCACTCGATATTCATGGTTGTACCCGTTAAAAAGTAAAACTGAAGTTGCCACTATATTTCCTCAATTTCATACAAAAATTGAAACAATGTTTTCTCACAAAGTTAAATCAGTTTACACTGATGGTGGTACTGAGTATATCAAGCTTAAATCATATTTCAATTCAAATGGAATATCACACTATGTCAGTCCACCATACACTCCTGAACATATTGGCATTGCAGAACGAAAGCATCGCCATATAGTGGAAACTGCTCTAACTTTGTTATCCCATTCTTCTGTCCCACAAATATTCTGGTGTTTTGCATTTTCAAGTGGCAATTTATTTAATCAATCGCATGCCTTCCGTTCAGCTCAATAACAAGTGTCCCCATGAGATTCTCTTTGGTTCCAAACCTAATTATCTTAACCTTCGGGTTCTTGTATGTCTCTGTTATCCTTGGCTCCACCCATACTGTCAACATAAGTTATCAAATTGGAGCATGCCTTGTGTCTTTCTTGGTTATTCCTCTCAGCACCATGACTATCAATGCTATCATCCTCCCACTCAAAAACTGTATGTTTCAAGACATGTAGTATTTCATGAGTCAATCTTCCCATTTTAGTCAAATCTATATGCTTCTCTCTTTTCATCCACAAATTCAAATTCAAAAAATTCAAATGTTAACAGCTTATCTCTATCTCGTCACCCTCTTATCATCCAACAACTTACACCACCTATTATTCCTCTAATTCCTCCTCAAAATTCAAACTCCTCCTTATCTCCTCCACCTCTTATCTCAACTATCCCATATGTACCTACCTTATCCACTCAATCTGTTCAACAAACTCAAATTCCTCTACGGGATCACCACTACCTCCTCTTATGGACACTCCCACATCAATGCCGCCTCTATTGCCTCCATCAATCTTCTCATCCTGTCACAAGAGCAATGAATCAAATACACAAGGCTAACCCCAAATATCTTCTCACTACCAAACATCCTCTCCTTTCCTCAATCGAACCAACATGTGTTAGTCAAGCTCTCAAGTCCACTGAATGGCATGATGCAATGAGCAAGGAATTTGATGCTTTAATCCAACAAGGAACATGGGACCTTGTCCCTCGGCCTCAAAACACAAATCTCATTGGATGCAAATGGGTCTATTGAGTAAAACGAAAGGCTAATGGTGATATTGACAGGTATAAGGCCAGACTAGTGGCCAAAGGCTTTCATCAACGACCTGGGACATTCAGTCCCATTGTTAAACCTACAACAGTAAGGTTGGTTCTTTCCTTAGCTTTGCAGAATAACTGGGCACTTCGTCAACTTGATGTGAACAACGCCTTCCTACATGGTTCCTTAAGTGAAGAAGTTTACATGCAACAACCTCTAGGCTTTGTTCATCCAGAAAAGCCTCATCATGTTTGTCGTCTAAGGAAGTCAATCTATGGCCTCAAACAAGCACCACGAGCTTGGTTCCAAACCCTGTGTAAGTTTCTATGTGACTATGATTTTGTTAATTCAAAATCTGATTCCTCTTTATTCCTCCTCAGAACAAAGATCTTGTTCACCTATCTTACTCATAATCCAGTCTATCACACTCGGATGAAACACATCTCCATTAACATTCACTTTGTTCGTGATTTGGTACAACAAGGAAAACTCAAAGTCCACTATGTTTGTACAGCTGACCAGCTTGTTGACTGCCTAACCAAGCCTTTATCAAAGGCTCGCCATCAATAATTACAAAACAAGATTGGTGTCACTGATGGGACTCCAATCTTGCGGGGGCGTGTTAGATCAAGCAACTAATTCCTGTTGTGATCAAGAGTTGTTATGCTTATTAGTTTGCTATCAGTTTCAAATGCATTTGTTTGGAATTGTAGATAACATATTTCAGATGCATTTGTTTTGAATTGTAGATAACATATTTCAGGTTGTTACTTATCTAAATTTAAATTAGCTCAATCTTATCCTTGTAATCCTGATGTATATATACGCTTCCAGAGCAATAGAAAAGTTGAGCTATTATTATTCAATTTTCTACACTTGTTCAACCCCAAACGATGAGAGTGGGGTGATTTTCTATTTGCATTCACGTCCCTGATATAGTTCAAATTATTTTGGGAAATCTCAAGTCTCTTTGCTTCTTTTTCTTGTTTCTAGTGTACCCGTCCATGCTCCTTCTTCCATAGTTGGATTAGTACTGAAACCTGTTCCTGTGTGACAAACTTGGCTAAGTCAAGGTCCAATATAGAACAGTCACTTGAGATGTCAGAACTAGAAGAAGAAGAAGAGAGACATAAGAGGGAGAAAAGAAGAAACAAAAGGAAAGCCATGACTTGGTGGAAATTTTATGATATATGTTTGTTAATTAAGAGGGTCACTTATATGGCCACAAATTAGGAATTATTTAGTTTATCTTGCTTTCTTATATTTTCCTATCTTAATAAGATTTGATATCAAAATTCTGATTTCATATCAGATCCTTATATTATTCATTAGGATAATTAGATAAGATCCTATCAATTAGGATTCGCTTTATTTTTATTTTATCAATTAGGATCAATTAGGATAATTATTAGGATATCTTTGTAGCCTATTTAAAGGGGTAGACTTGATTGAAATTTTAATTAATGAGAAATATTTCATAAAAACTTGTGTTAGTTTAGGAGGGGTTCTGTCAAGGATGAATCTGCTTCTCACTCTCACTAAAACGTATGTTAGTTTAGGAGGGGCTCTGTCAAGGACAAGTCTGCTTCTTGCTTTCACTATAGATCAAAAGAAGGAGTCTTCCGTGTCTAGACCCGTGACTCGATCCTACACTAAGGGCCCATAACAACTTGGTATCAGAGCCAGCATGGGTGACGCAGATTTAATATAAAAACTGAATGCCTTCATGGAGCAGATGGCTACTAGGCAAAGTGCACTAGAAGAGAATATGACTAACCTTATTCGAGAAGTGACTAAAGCTTCAACAGGAGAGAACTCAGGAGAAACAAGCAACAGTAACAAAGTAGGCAATACAAGTTTGGGAGACAATAATCCATTGGGTTAGGTTGCCAATCTCAAGCAATCAGGTTCTGTAGAGGATTATCAACACCAATCTCAATCCTTACTAGCCAAAACTTCTGATCTCAAGCCTTGCCAACATGTGGCTTTTTTTACTATTGGGCTGTCTGAAGAATTAAGAATGGATATTGAGTTCTAGCAACAAGGTAATTCAGGTGTTGCTATGAACATGGCTTGGACATTAGAACGCAAGCAAAAGGTATCTCAAGGGTGGCTGCCACCAACTTTCAAAAGTGGGCCTATTACTTCCACCCATACAAATAAGCCAGCTGGAAGCAATAATAAGGGAGGTTCTTCTACACCATTTACCAAAAAATTAAAAAGGGAAGAAATGGCTGAAAGAAGGGCTAAGGGCTTGTGCTACAATTGTGATGAAGCTTATGAAGTGGGACATAAATGTAAAAAACTGTTTTGGATTCAAGTACCTGGGGAGGACGATGACTTAGATGAGAAGGGTTGAGAGGATGACTACAAGAAATTTGAATTTGAGCTTGAGGACATGCTCAAAGTCGAGGCGGGGGTGATGATATGGCCACAAATTAGGATTTATTTAGTTTATCTTACTTTCTTATCTTTTCCTATCTTAATAAGATTTGATATCATAATTTTGATTTCAGATCATATCCTTATTTTATTTATATTTTATTAATTAGATAAGATCTTTTTAGTTAGGATTCTCTTTATTTATATTTTATCAATTAGGATAATTGTTAGTTATGATCCTATCAATTAGGATTCTCTTTATTTTTATTTTATCAATTAGGATAATTATTAGGATATCTTTATAGCCTATTTAAAGGGGCAGACTTGATTGAAATTTTAATTAATGAGAAATATTTCAAAAAAACTTGTGTTAGTTTAGGAGGGGTTCTGTCAAGGACGAATCTGCTTCTCACTCTCACTAAAACGTATGTTAGTTTAGGAGGGACTCTGTCAAGTGTGAAAGAAGTCTTCTGTGTCTAGGCTCGTGACTCAATCCTACGCTAAGGCCCATAACAGTCACTTGCAACATCTCGTATATATAAGTGGTTGGTGGGTAACAACTGATGAAGTTCCTACGTTGTTAGGATCCAATAATGATTATTATCCTAACATACGTGGATATGTTTTTGGTTAATTGGATTTGTGATATTTAATTATGATTTGGCCGGCCTACAAGCTAGCTAGGGATTAGGGAGTGTCACACACCAAATAACAAGAATTAATTTTTAAAGTAAAACTTTTTGTTTTCTTTTGATTATTGTGGGTTATCAAATTGAAGATAGATTTCTTTCTTTCTTTAAGATTTGTCTCTTTCTGTAATTTTTGTGCGAATACAAAGTGAATTTTCTATAGATTAGGGATTAGGGAGTGTCACACACCAAATAACAAGAATTAATTTTTAAAGTAAAACTTTTTGTTTTCTTTTGATTATTGTGGGTTATCAAATTGAAGATAGATTTCTTTCTTTCTTTCTTTAAGATTTGTCTCTTTCTGTAATTTTTGTGCGAATACAAAGTGAATTTTCTATAGAATATAATCAACTTGTATGTAGCTATTTTAAAAACATTCAATTGATGTTAAACGTGTATTCTATCTGTTTGTGACATTTAGTGCTTGAATAATTTGAAATGTTTATTTCGTTGGTTATATAATATGATGTGAAGTAGGATATTTTTCAAAGCCTCCATCTAAGGCTGTAACCATACTTGTTTCAGTTTGGTAAAAATCAAGTGAAATTGCATCTTACTGCACACAGTTGATTTAAAGCGTGTACGTTTTTATCAGCTTATTTCAAAGTTAAAGAAGTTTTAGAGCTTTTCATGATTTTTTTTTTCCAAAATAATCTATATGCATTTATACGTTCGACACCAATGTGTCTCTGAAGTTTGGGTAATTAGACGCCTTTAATTGCAATGTATCGCAGGTTTAGATTATGTGAGTCTTTTTACTTGAGGATAACTTTCATGTATATTCTTCACGTGATTTAATTGCAATAGTCAGACTCATTTAGGTTATTTGGCAGGCCAAAATACCTATAGCATGATGCAGATATAATTATGTATAATTTATTATTTATTATTTTAATATAAAAAAATGGAGCATATAAGATGAAAGGAATATTGTATCATTAATTTTTTTTTTTTTGGTATTCGACTTGTATCCTTAATTTACTTGCATGATTACATGCATTTTTCTATCACTCACATAGGGAAAATAAAAAATAATACTCTCTTCAGTCTTTTATATAAGAAACAAATAACTAAATCGTCAAGACCAATAAAAATAGTTAAGTTAGTTAGTTAGTTATAATTAATAATGTCATAAATTTTAATTTCATTCTAAAAATACCCCTTAAATTGATTGATTTAAGTAGTGGTTACATTAATGACATTGCACCTCCACCGATAAATGTAACTTATATTGTTAATAGACCAATAAATGTATGAGAAATGAGTAGGTGTCTTATTAATGAATTTCACAAAATGAAGAATAAAAAAGAAAACTAGCAATTAATATATCTTAAAGTGAGTCTATATTTCTTATAATTAGGATAAAAAAGAACCGGAAGGATTTCACAAAATGAAGAATAAAAAGAACACAATTTTATTTCTTATAAAAAGGACCGGAAGAAGTAGTTATTATTATCATATACTCTACTTTCTCTTTCATCTTAATTAATTATTTCTATTTTATTTTTTCTTTATATCTATTTTCAGTTTTCATTACATCATCTATCACATACATCTATCATTTTTTCTTTTTATTAATTATTTTATTTCTTTTTATACCTGTATTCCACCCATACACCCTAAAAATGAGATTTACCTTCACCATTTTCCATTCAAAAATCATTCAATACTAATTGCAGGCCTTGTACTCAAATGGTCCACAGACGACACTGCACTTAAAATTATGTTATGATTCTCACAGAAAAATCTAAATCGATCTCTACCCCCATTTTGAGAAGAGGGGAGAGAGAGGGAAAAAGAAAGTATAAAAAGAAAATAATAGATAAAATAAGTAATATAACGAAGAAAGGAAAATAAATAAAAATAATATAAAATGAAAATGAAATACAAGAGAAAGTGACTGCATGTATATAATAACATCTTTTGTTCACAGAAAAGTCTGCACTGCACAATGTGATTAATCCGATAGGGCTTGAATAGTTTAAGATTGGCACAAAGTGACCAAATAACAATACTTTTTTTTAAAATTAAAACTTTGTATTGTTTTGATTATTGTGGGTTACAAAATTGAATATAGTTTTCTTCCTTTCTTTAAGATTTGTCTCTTTCTGTAACGAAATGAAATTTCTATAAAATTATCAACTTGTATATACCCTTTTTAAAAACATTCAATTGATGTTAAACGTGTATATATTCCATTTGTTTTCTACATTAGTGACCAAATAGAAATATTCTTTTTAATTAAAACTTTGTATTCTTTTGATTACTGTGGGTTATAAAGTTGAAGATAAATTAATTTCTTTCTTTCAATTCTTTAAGATTTGTTTCTTTCTTAAGTTTTGTACTAATACGAAATGAAATTTCTGTAAATTATCAACCTGTATACACCCTTTTTAAAAACATTCAATTGATGTTAAACGTGTATTCTATCTATCTGTTTTCCACATTTAGTTTTTAAAAATTAGTTTTATAATTTTTTTTTCTTCTAAATTTTAGTTTTGAGAAAAAAAAAACTCTTTTAAAAAGTTCTCTCTTATTTTAAAATTAGTTTAAGAATGTATTTATGTGGTAGTAGTGACGGTTGTAACAATGATAATAATAGTAGTGGATGGTGGTAGTAACAACAATGGTAACGACAGCATAATGGTGGTGGAGTAATGGTAGCAGTGACAGTGACAATGACATGTACAGTAGTGGTGGCGACAGTGCAAATGGTGACAGTAGCGGTGATGGCGGCAATAACCATAGCAACATTAGTGGTGCCGAAGACAAGGGTGGTGCTGCAGTTCCAATGGTGATGATAGTGGTAACAACAACGATGTAGCAAGTCAATTTCCAAATGAGGATAATTTGTATACTTCATGTGAATGTGATTCAGTTGCAATAGTCAGACTCATTTAGGTTATTAATTGGCAGGGCCATAATAATAGCATAATGCATATATAATGATGTATAACTTCTTTTTTTTTATAAAAAAAAAAAAATGGGGCATGCAAAATGAAAGAAATAGACTACAGTATCCTTAATTTACAGGCATGATTGCACTTTTGACTCAAGCAAAATCCAAAAATATTCAATATTGTTGTCCTTGTATGCGAATGGTCCATACCCGATACTCCATTCAAGATGATGTGTGATATAATTCTGGACTTTTGTTCACAGAAACTTAAAGTCTGCACTGTTAACATATCGTTGTTCTATAGTCAATTGAAGTATTATCCATTTTTTAATCTACACACGCCTTGTGGAATGAAGTGTTGATAAGCAGCGAGCTAGACTCATAAGATAGAGAGAGGCACAACACCTTCATCAGCGTAACGTGTTTTGATGATAAGCTTGCACCTGTGCCATTTGTTATTATTTTAGTTGAAGTGTTGGCAAAAGAGGCAATGGACCTGCAATAACTCAAAATGCAATTAATTTGACAGTTTTTTTTTTTTTCAAACTATATCAGCATTTTTATTTCTCAAAATTTTCACTCTAAATACTACTAATAATTGTGTAAAGCTTTTGGTGTCTTGACGCTTTTATGTGTAGTTGTGATATTATTGGGTACGTACCGTCTTGAATTAAAAACAAATTAACCCTTCGACTATAGCCAATGGAAAAAACCAAACGGCAATATTCCTTTCACGTATAGTCAAGTAAAAGGACTGGAGAACCTTTGAACGATGAAACATGTTAAGAGAAAGGTACGAAGCAAAGGAAAATCCATTTGCGAATATTATCTCAAAACACATGCAACAATGGCAGTGTTCTATTATTGACTTTAACATAAACTAGTTCTGTGTTTTATTTTTGTCTTCGCACATCAATACAGCGTGGAAGACTCATGGTCACACAGAATCATACATACGATGCTTGTCTCTAAGAACACAAGCACTCGTTAATTAATTGGACCACCTTCACGGTTCAAAGAGGAGAGTAATCCACTCTTTGATCAGCTTTAACGCGTGCAGAGACCAGTGTTGCTGATTTCTCTTTGGTTGGCCAAGAAGCGAAAAAATTGATCGCACATACTCCACCAGGATTATCCGTATTTCTTTGGATCCAAATGTAACCATCCATTCCCCAATCTTTTCCAAATGAATTTTTTACTATCCAATAATCCACACCATCCAGTGAACCATAACCCACAATTAAAACAAAGTGGTTAATCCCATAAGGACTTGAACAGTTTCCTCCATCATAAATGCCCTGCACAAATCAATCAATTATTATTATTAATAATAATAATAGTCCCCAACTAATTTAGATATTATTGAAATTACTTACGCCAGCGTAGAAATGAAAATCTCTTGCGTCCATGGCCACACTAATTGGTTGCTCAAGGGTGGCGCACAACAGTGCTTTGTCTGTCTCTGGTTGTTTACTATCATTTGATAGTATTAGACCATCAAAACTGTCAATTGTAACTTTGTTTTGTATCTACTTCCAGGAAAAGGTGCACAAATTAAACAAAGACATGAAAGACAAGAGTAATTAATGGGTTATATATACAGAAGCAAAGTTGTCAAAAGAAAGGTAAAAGAGGAAAATGAAATCACATATTCACATACCGTATTGGCTTTGCAGGTACTATCATCTTCAGCTGTGTAAGGGTAATCAACTTCAGTGGCAATCCCACCATTTTCTATAACCCATTCAAATGCATGAAAGTGATATCCACCGTTACAACCGCGGGCTTTATAGGTACAATCTGTGATTTCTTGTTCAGAAAGGCTTATAAGGTTTCCTGTCACTATTGCATTTATTCCTTCAATGGCTCCCGTGGCAGAAAATGCCCAACCATTTCCTATATATCAAAATGGTGTCATACTCCACAAGTCATTTCCAAATATAAAAAAATAGAAAAAAAAAAGTTAGTGTTACTGGCTAATTATGGACCTGTTTGGCTAATTATTTTTAAGAGAAGAAAATAAAAAAATAAAAAAGTGAAATGAACTTCTTTATTAATTTGTAAAAATACGTTCAAGTAACTTTTTAAAAAAATGAAAGAGCGTCTATCAATTAATCTGTGAATAAGTTAATTTGAATTAGATTTGATCATTTCATCTAAAAGTGTTTTTCACTAGGAAAAGTGAGCTTTTCAAGTCATTTTTTGTTGTTATTTTCTTCTAGTAAAAATGCTTTTAGATTAGTTTATCCAAATAGGTTTGTTACTAACATCACATACCACAGTTTCCTTGGTACTTTACTTCGCTGACGACACCCTTTTTCCTCCAATCCCATGATGCAGGTGCATCACAAGTATGTTGTTCCTTCTTCATTTTCTTGTTGGCCATGTTGATGTGTTGCGGCACATCCTTGGGATCTTGCAAGTAGATTTTGCTGAACTCTTGAGGAGTGATGTCAGCAAACTTGTTCAACCCCAAACGATGGGAATGGGGTGATTTTCTGTTTGCATTCATGTCCCTGATATAGTTCAAATTCTTTTGGAAAATCTCAAGTCTCTTTGCCTCTTCTTCTTGGTTCTGGTAGACCCGTCCATGCTCGCTCTTCCATAGTTGGTACAGTGAAGACACCTGTTCCACTGTGGTAAACTTGGTTAGGTCAAGATCCAATATGGAATGATGACTTGATATGCTGGAACTAGAAGAGAGACATAAGAGGGAGAAAAGAAGAAACACAAGGAAAGCCATAACTTCGCGGAAATTTTTATGATATGTTTGTTAAGTAAGAAGTCACTTGCACAATCTCGTATATATAGTGGTTACAGCTAGCGTCTTTGGAAACCATTTCAAAGAGACATTTGTTGTGAAAGAGCACGTCTTGACTGAAGCTTGCAATTATTGCTTCCACGTTTGCTTTTCTTTTACTGTTGGACACGAAGTTAAACGTGTAGTCTATTTGTTTACAGAGGAAGGCTATGGTGCGTAAGGTTAGCACGTCTTGCACCGTGCATAAATCAACAAAGACCGTTAGATCTTCTTTGTGAAAATTGTATGACTTCAATTTCAACAAGTAAACTAGGTGTGCGGCTACCCTATAATGACCCTGATTTTTATAAAAAAATAAAGTGAAAAGTCACGTGGGTCTGGTTTACTAATCCCAAGGTCTGCTTACGTTTATGACAATTGTGAGTTGTGACTCAGTGGGTGTGTTATGTAACTTATGTTGTTCCTATTTTCAAGCACCATATTTAATAGTAAAAGTAAAAAAAATTTAAAATAAAATTTAGTGATATATAATAGTAATATGTTTTTTAAAATCAATTAAGTGATATATAATATATTTTTTAAAATCAATATAATATGTTTTTTAAAATCAATTAAGTGATATAGAATATATTTTTTAAAATCAATTTATTTATTAAAACTTATATTTTTTTTGTTGGATTCTATGACTCGAATCCTATTAGGCTTGATCTAAGAAGCTAATGATGAATTTGTGATTGTAATAGATTGATATACTACATATTTTTTGTGGTTTTATTACCTTTTATTTTTCTACAACACTCTTGTAACATAATTCTGATTATAATGAATTCCTCTCCTTTGCCTATGTTTTTTTCCCGTCTTGGGTTTTCACGTAAAACTATTGGTGTTCATTATTTTTGTATTTTCGTTTCTGTTTGCCATTGTTTTCGTAAAAATCAATTTTTTCATTTTTTAAAAGAAAATATAATTTAATTAAATAAACTTATGTTGTTTAAAATTAATTTTTAATATTTAAATATTTTTCTACTAATATTGTTTTAAAACAAAAAACAAAAATATTTTTCTTTATAATTTTCATTTTTTTTATCAATGTTTGTTTAGTGACCAAATATTTTAACTAAAATAAAATAAATAATGTAATAATTACCGGTGTAACGCAAGTAAAAGACTGTGGTAAGAGATAACACGGTAGTAATGAATGGAATAGTGGTGACAAATGACAAGTTGATCGTCATATGCATGTGAGAGTAATAAAATAGGTAAAAGAATTTTTAAATTGAAAAAAGGGTAAAAAGGAATTTGAATTAAATTAGTGAGAATTAAATTGAGAAAACACAAAAAACTAGTAGCTTAGCTAAAGGTGTTAAAATGGGCCTAGCTCGATGAGCTGGCCTAATTAGCTCGATAAATGGGTTAAGCTGAGCTGTCAAAATTCAAGCTCAGGTTAATTTTTGCCTAACCTGACCCAACTCGAATTTTTACTAGCCCAAAGATGGCTAGGGCAGGCCGTGGCCCAATTTATTTTTTTATTGGTAAAATCACAAATAATAAATTCAATATTACATTGTTGTTAATGTTCATTTTAAGGTTAATAAATATACGCATATTAAGTTTTATTTTTACTTTTAGTATTTCTTATTGTTTATAGATCAGTTATTTTAATTTTATTTTTTACATATTGTATTTTTTTACTATTCATCTTATACTATATCCCAGAATATTTTCAATCAAATCTAAAACAAAGTTTAAAAAAATGCTTTTAAGTACACTTCACACTTTCATTAAGTTAATTAGTGTAATGGTTAAAAAAAATCTTGAAGTATAATATTAAAAATAATAGAAAATAATTTTAATAGAGTAATGGTTAAAATAAATAATTTAATATTAAAATAATAAAAAATAAACCTATCGTCTAATAATATCAATATCTTGAAGTATAAGTTGGAATAATAAAATAAAAGCTTAATTATGTCTTTACTCCTTAAAATTTGGGGTGAATTTGGTTTTAATCCTCCAAGTTTAAAAAAGATCATTTTAGTACCTCAAATTTGAAAAAAAAATATGTTTTAAGATGTTTTTAGTTCCTGAATAGTAATTTGAGGAACTAAAACCATATTTTTTTTTTCAAATTTAAGGACTAAAACTATCTTTTTTAAATTTGAGGGACCAAAACCAATTTACCTCAAATTTCAGGGACTAAAAACATAATTAAGCCTAAAATAAATATTGTAAATAGCATAATGGTTAAAATAAATGGTACAATATGAAAATATCCAAAAAAAAATAATAATAAAATAAAAATAAAATAAACTTATTATCCATCATTATTAATGTTTTATATAATAAAAAGGTGAAAATGAGAAAATTCTATCTTATATATAAAAAACTAAAAATAATAAAATCTTACCTTTTGAGTGGAAAAAAAAAGAAAAAGATATAATAGAATCTTACTTTGTATAGAAAAGATTAAAAAGGAAATCTAATTAATATCTAAGGACAAAGAGAGAATAAATATAAAAAGTTAGAAGTTAGAAGTTGGCGTCTTAAAAAATCCTGCTTGAAATAGCATCTCAAAAAATGCTCGAAACTATTAAAAAAGACTTGTTTACCAAAAAGTTGAACAAGCTTTTGAGCTAGTAAAACAAGCTAAACGCTAGCGAAATACCTTGTCAAACTTAACCTTAGTTTGACAAGATTAAACTTGTTTGGTACATGAATTCATTTTAATAGCTTATAGGCCATGCTTGACAAAAGTAGTTGAAAAGTTAGCTGATAGCTGAAACACTACTTAAAGTAACATTTTATAAAACACTAGTTTCTAGTTTTTTATATTTTATTCTCCTTTTGAACCTGGCTAACATCTTTAGTGATGTCTATCCTCATAACTACTTTTTTTTTTCATCTACAAACCTGAAACCTTACTTAAGGGACTGAATCTAATTTCACTCAGATGAACAATCATTTCGACGTTATGCTTCAAGATATTGATATTGGTAGATGATAACTTTATTTTATTTTCATTATTTTTTTATTTTTTAATATTAAATTATTTATTTTAACCATTACTATATTCACGTTATTTTCCTATTATTTTTAATATTATATTTCAAGATATTTTAACTATTACACTAATTAACTTAATAAAAGTGTGATGTCTACTTAGATTTTTTTTTTACTTTATTTTGTATTTAATTGAAAATATTTTAAGATATAATATAAGAGTAAAAAACACAATATGTTTAGCAAAGTATTTAAATATTAAAAAATTAATTTTAATTCATATAAGTTTGTTTAATTAAATTATACTTTCTTTTAAAAAAAAGGAAAATTTTTATTTAAAAAATATAAGTTTATTAAAAAATGATTTTAAAAATTATATTATATATCACTTAATGGATTTTAAAAATTATATTATATATCATTAAATTTTATTTTAAAAATTTTGATTTGTATTACGAAATATAGTGCCTAGAAATACCGAAATAGGAAGGTAAGTAGGTAACCCACACTGACAAAGTTAGACGCCGTATAGAAGGTAGGCAGAACTTGGGAATAGTAAACTGGGCCACGTGATTTTTTTTATAAAAAGTAGGGTCAGTATTTAATAGAATTGCACCCAGTTTACTTGTTGAAATTGTAGCCATAGAATTTTCACAATGAAGATCCGACGGTTCGTGTTGATTTACGCACGGTGCAAGACCTATGAGCCTTACGCACCGTAACTAGGGATGGCAAAGCGGGCCGGCCCGCCAGCCCACTACAAAATAGGCGGGGCGGGTTGGGATTTTTGGCCCGCTGGCCCGCTTAGGCCCGGCCTGCCTGACCCGCCAACCCGCCGGGCCAGAGGCGGGGCGGGGCGGGCCGGCCCGCCAGCCCTTTTTTTTTTTTTTAAATTAATATATATAAAATAATATAAGTTATTAGGGACTATTAATATTTTGTGATGTATTTTTAAAAGACTATTAGTTTGTGGTAAGCATTTTTAAGATGTTATTCATGATGATATTGAACTTGTGGTGTTAAAAGACTATTAGTTTGTGATTTATTGAAGAAAATGAAACAATATTACAATTATTTTTAATTGTGTTCACACTTCACAGTAACACAAATATTCTCTATTGTCCTTTTATGATACAAGTGATACAAGATCATTTTATTTATATCTTATTTACAATAATTTAAAAAAAAAAAAAAAAAAACTGGCGGGCCAGCCCGCCAGCCCGCTCTAAGGGGGGGCGGGCCAGGACCAGCAGCCCGCCGCAGCCCATTTTCGGCGGGCCACAGGCGGGCCGGGCCTAAACGGGCCGGGCTGGCCCGTTTTGCCAACCCTAACCGTAACCTTCATCTTTGTTTACAACATTTATAATGTGTTTGGTAAAAAGAAAAGAAATAAGTGAAAAATCAGATGAATAAATAAAATAGAGAAGAGAGAAATATAGTAAATAAAAAATTAATAAAAAATAGAATGGAAATAAAGACATTTAGTTTAAGATAAGAAAAAATAAATAAGGAAAAGAGAAATTATGAAACACTGATAATCAATTATGAAAAACTGATAATTGATTACGAACCATTTGTAATCGACTATCATTGAAAAACAAATGGTACCGTGCCTGCCGTTAGGTCTGCATACGTCAGAAATGGTACCGTGCTGAGTCCACAGAAATAGCTACCTATACATAACTATATTTAAACAACCACGCGTTATGCGAGTGTCTTTACCATATCAATAAAAAAATAATAACTTTTTTTTTTTGAGATAAGAAAAATAATAACTTTTAGTATTTTCTTTTTACAGAAATAACTTTTAGTACTTAATAATCTTTTGAAATATTTATTTCTTTTGTCATATAATTTGATGTGAGGTAGGATATCAAAGTAGGCACATCGCCTTCATCAGCGTAATGTGTTTTGATGATAAGCATGCACCTGTGCTATTTGTTATTTTAGTTGGAGGTTTGGCAAAATAGGCAACGGGACCTGCAACTGTTGGGAATAATAACTCACAATTAAAATGAGAGATGAGAAAAATAGGAATTGACACACAATATTTTAACGTAGAAAATCCTCAACGAATAAGGGAAAAATCATGGACAAGACCAGAAAAATATTTTTACTAAGTGAAAGAAAATTACAACATCTCTCTAACTATAAGGAGAAAACAATTACACTATCTATTATAATAGGAGAACACACACACCACTAATGTTGCTAACTCTCTATAAAATTGCTACAATTGTAGTGAGATGCAAAGATGAGCAAAATGACTTGCTATTTATAGGCAAAGCTTGGAACGTATGAATTAAATACTAGAACAAAATTTCTACCATTCCAACCAAATTTTACATGCCTAGAATAGTAGAGTTTGATTTTTCACTCCATGCCTTTTTTGACTTATGCCACAAAAGTGGCTTTACGGTTCACAATCTCCCTCTTAAAGCTACTTTTATGAGTTTTCAAATATCTCATTATCTTGCCATTTCCTTGCTGCTTACGTTTCTGATAGCCAAATAAGGATTGACACCATACAAACTTGTTTGTATTGATCGGCTTCGTCATAATATCTACTAGGTTATCTTTGGTGTGAATCTTCTGCATGTCCACGCTTCCTTCCTCTACTACTTTTCTGACAAAGTGACATTGAACACCTATGTGCTTTGTCCTGGAATGAAAGGCTGGATTCCTTGCAATGTGCAAGGTACTCTGACTGTCACAATACACAGTAATCTTCTGCTGCTTGTGCCCAAGTTCCTCCAATAGCCTTTGAATCCAAATAGCTTCTTTGCATGCTTGGGTAGCTGTCATGTACTCAGCTTCTGTAGTAGACAAAGCTACAACAGTCTGTAGTTTGGATAACCAGCTCACTGCCCCTCCTGCAAGTGTAAACACATAGCCAGTAGTAGACTTTCTTTTATCAAGATCACCTACAAAATCTGAATCAACATAGCCCCTGACAATAAATTCCGATCCTTCAAAACATAATGCAACATCTGAGGATCCTTTGATGTATCTAAGGGTCCTCTTAACAGCATTCCAGTGCTCTCTACCAGGATTTGCCATGAACCTACTAACCGCTCCCACTGCTTGTGCAATGTCTGGTCATGTACAAATCATGGCGTACATAAGGCTTCCCACCTCTGATGCATACGGTACTCGAGACATTTCCATCCTCTCTGCTTCATTGCTAGGACTCATACTTGAGGATAACTTATAATTGACAGGAAATAGGGTAGAGATTGGCTTACAGTCTTGCATGTTGAAGCACCACAAGACCTTCTGTAAGAAATTCTTTTGAGAAAGCCAAAGCTTCCTATCTTTTCTGTCTCGGTGAATTTGCATCCCTAAAATCTTGTTTGCGAGTCCTAAGTATAGCAAACTCCCTAGCCAACTCTGCCTTCAATTCTTGGATTTGATCTTTGTTGGGGCCTACCACCAACATGTCATCCACATACAACAGCAAAATGATGAAATCATTATCATCAAACCTATTGTAGTACGTACAATGGTCTGAACTCAGTCTGTTGTAACCAAGGCTAATAACAAAGGAATCAAATCTCTTGAACCAACATCTTGGCGCCTGCTTTAGACCGTATAGAGATTTGGTCAACCTACAAACCAAGTTTTCTTTTCCTTGTTCTTTAAAGCCTTCCGGCTAGAGCATATATATCTCCTCTTCAAGTTCTCCATGGAGAAAAGCAGTCTTTACATCAAGTTGCTCAATATGTAAATCAAATGCAGCACACATAGCCAGAACAACTCTAATTGTTGTCAATCAAACAACTGGCTAGAATATCTCATTGAAATCAACACCTTCTTTCTGAGCATATCCTTTGACCACCAGTCTTGCACGATATCGTTCCACTTGACCATTGCCATCTCGTTTGATTTTGTATACCCATTTGTTTCCGATGGCTTTTCGACCCTTTGGAAGTTCAACAAGTTCCCATGTCTTGTTTCTATGCAAGGCTTCCATTTCTTCATGCATTGCTGCCATCCATTGAGAAGCATCCGAACAACTCAAAGCCTCTTGAAAGGTTGATGGTTCTCCTTATTCAGTTAGAAGACAATATGCATCATGGCTTGCCATGACAAACTGTGAGTGCCAACTTGGTTTAGATTTTTGTCATGTTGATTGTCGAAGACCTCCTCCGTCATTGACCTCATTTGGCTCTTGTTCTTCGTGCTCCTGTTCTACTTCAGAAAAGTCATCTTCTCCAGACATCTTCTTTATCTGCGCTATAGTAGTGTCTTTGGTAATGCTGTCATTTTTCTGCTCACTCTGCAATTCATTTTCTCCAAAACTACATCTCTGCTAACAACAACCTTGCGGGCAGTGGGATCCCATAAGCAATACCCCTTAACATTGTCAGCATAACCCAAGAATACATTTCCTGGATTTTGGATCCAACTTTGTTCTTTCTTGGAAGTTGTACATCACGTACACAGGACATCCAAACACATGTAAGGAAGAATAATCAGCTGGTTTGCCTTTCCACATCTCCATCGGCGTCTTTAAACCAATTGTTGTTGATGGTGATCGATTTATCACGAAACCGGTGGTTTTAACTGCTTCTGCCCAGAAAGATTTGGCTACTCCCGCCGTTTTCAGCATAGTTCTTGTTCTATCTAAGAGAGTTATGTTTATCCGCTCTGCCACACCATTTTGCTGAGGTGTATGTGGAACTGTGAATTGTCTTAAAATACCCTCTTGTTTGTAGAATGCTAAAAAGTCACCATATACATATTCTCCTTCATTGTCTGTCCTCAAGCACTTAATTCTTTTTACAATTTCAAACTCCACTTGGGCTTTGAATTTCTTAAATACTAGAAACACATCTGACTTCTTCTTAATTGGATACACCCACAATCTCCTGGAATAATCATCAATGAATGATACAAAATACTTTGCTCCTCCCAGGGATACTTCTGGTGATTCCCACACATCTGAATGGACCAAGTCTAGTATGTGTTTGCTTCTAGTAGTTACTTTAGCAAACTTCAATCTATGTTGCTTACTTATCACACAATGCTCACAAAATGGTAAATTGACTGTTTTGAGCCCAGGTAGGAGATTACGTTCAGCAAGGACTTTTAAGCCTCGCTCTGACATATGTCCAAGTCTACGATGCCACATCATCGTTGCTTCTTCTTGACTTGTTGCTGCAACTGATACAACTGCTTCGTGTAACGTATCTCCCAAAAGCATGTATGGATTAGCTGTGATCTTCTTAGCTTTCATCACTACAAGATTGCCTTTCACTACCTTTAAGATCCCACCTTCAGTATGGATCTTGCACCCGAGATCATCTAATTGCCCAACAGACAATAAGTTCTTCTTCAAGCCCTTCACATGTCGTACCTCTTGAAGTGTGCGAACAGTACCATCATACATTTTTAATTTGATAGTACCGACTCCAGCAATTTCTAAGGCATGATCATTTCCCATGAACACGGATCCTTCCGAGATAGGCTCATAAGTGCAAAACCAATCTCGACGTGGAGTCATGTGCCAAGTTGCACATGAATCCAATATCCAACAATCATGAAGTTGTCTTCCACCTTTAGAACTAATTGCTGCTTCACTATACAGAACTTCTCCATTATCTGAGGTACTTGCAACGCAACCTTGAGAGGTTGATGCTTCATAATTCTTTCCTCCATTCTTCTTGTTGTGCCAACAATCCTTCTTCAGGTGCCCTCTCATGCCACAATTGTAGCATTTAATGTTCTTCCTTCTTCGAGACTTTGATCTACCATGATTTTGACTCCCACTAGAGCCACGTTCTGTTGATCTGCCTCTCGTCATCGTTAAAGCTTCTGCTTGCTTGGAATTTTCCAGCCTATCTTCCTTATTCTTTCACCTGGATTCTTCTTCAAGAATAGCTCCAGCAACATCATCAAAGGTTAGACGACCAACAATATTATTGTTCGTTATGTTGATCATACGAATCTGGTAAACTTTGAAGTAGAAGCTCCGCCCGCTCATTTTCTTCTACGTTGAAATCTGACGTAGAAAGTTAAGCGAATAGAGTATTTAGATTGTTGATGTGGTCCGTTACTGAAGTGGACTCACTTATTCAAAGAGTGTAGAGTTTCCTCTTCAGGAATATTCTGGTGTGAAGTGATTTGACCTCGTACAATTTATGGAGAGTATCTCAAATCTCCTTCGCGGTCTTTTTCTCCGCAATACTGGATAAAACCAAATCCACCATTGCTAAGTGCAAATTTGCAACAGCATTGTCATCCATGTCTTTCCACCTTTCATCAGTGATTTCCGCAGGTCTGCCTTCAATTGCATCTTGACAGTTGTCCTTCCTCAAAATTGCTTTTATCCTCAATTTCCACAAGGAGAAATTATTCCCGTTGAACTTCTCAATCTCGTATTTTGCTACCATGGTTTCACACTAAAGAACTGACTTACACAACTTTCACCATATATAGTACCGCCTACTGGAACAGTGACTGTAGACCGTGAACCAGTGCACCAGGTAAGTTCCCAGGAAAGAGAGGTGGGTCACCAATGGACACACTTAAATACCAAGTCTTTCCTTAGCCAGAACTTTCCTAGACATGCACTTTCACACTACCTCACTCTATTTCCAGTAACAAGAATAATTCTTTTCTGATGTGATAGATCAAACTATACCGCAACCACAGAACATAGTAATAATTTTTCTCTGGCACTATACCAGTGTACCAGCCTGTATCGCAGCGAAATAATATCAGAACCTATTAGCTCTGATACCACTGTTGGGTACCAGAGTAACAAAATAATAACTCAACTAAAATGATAGATGAGAAAAATAGAAATTGACACACAATATTTTAATGTGGAAAACCCTCAACGGATAAGGGAAAAATCATGGACAAAACTAGAGAAATATTTTTACTAAGTGGAAGAAAGAAAATTACAACCTCTCTCTAACTATAAGGAGAGAACAATTACACTTTCTCTTATAATAGAAGAATACACACACCACTAGTGTTGCTAACTCTCTCTAAAATTACTACAATTGTAGTGGGATGCAAAGATGAGCAAAATGACTTGTTATTTATAAGCAAAGCTTAGAACGTATGCATTAAATGCTAGAACAAAATTTCTACCCTTCCAACCAAATTTTACAAGCCTAGCATAGCAGAGTTTGATTTTTCACTCCATGCCTTTTTTGACTTATGCCACAAAAGTGGCTTTACGGTTCACAGCAACAACTCAAAATGCAATTTGACAAGTTTTTTTTTTTCTTTCAAAGTATATCAGCATTTTTATTCACAAAATTTTTACTCTAATACTTTGAGTTTGAGAACACGTGCATATCCAAAACGTAAGACTTATCAAGTAAATGCCATACATAAAATAAGAAATAAAAATTATACCAAAAAAATGAAAATAATAAGAAATAAAAAAAAAAAACTACAGCAGTTAACAACAAAATCCGTACCTTGTGGTTTGGAAATGTGGTAGGGACCAAACGAGTAAGACAAAAAAGTAAAATAAAATAAAACTAAGATTTTGTTAAGATAAATTTATAAGAAAACGCAATAACTTGATTTTTTTCATAAATTAAAATTAATTTACACATATCAATTTTTAGAAAAATCAGAGAAAAAAATATATAAGTTAATTTTTCTTATAAAAAATAATTCATTTTATCTCTAATTTTCTTCTGCTGTTTAAAAGAGCTAGGTGTTAACCCTTTGGCAAGTGAACCAAATTGTACAAGTAGTAAAATGGAAAGTCCAAGTATCGTTTTCCAAGGGACTTGCGTAATATTAGGCAATATTTACGAATTTACTAAGCTAACAAATATCACAAGAAAGCGATAAAAACATAAACTTTTAGTTGGTTTTTGTGAACGAAAAATAGAACAAGTGCACAACAAAGTTAAAGAAACTATCTTTTTGTGATTTTTATAGTAAAACAAAGCTTAAAACAAAGGGGGTTTTCAAATGATAAAAATATTGTCAGTGTTAGACTTCACCAAAACTTACTCTCTTCTTGCTTGAATGCACAATACATATACCCGTTGTGAAGCGATGTTAAAATCAATCAATAAATGCTTTCTTAGCCCTAATCACTTAGGTGAAAAGAGTCTTAGTTCCGTTATTAAGTTCGATTCCTCAAAAACTTAAGAAAGGAACTAACTTTAAGTCTAGTGATTCAAGATAACCGATGAACTAAGCTCCATTCCTAGATACAAAGTTCATTGGGTATTTTGCTTCAGTTCAAGACTATGAAAGTATTTTCAACAACAATCAAGTCCCAAAAACATGCCATGGTTGGCCATTCCACAACAAGCATTAAGTAAAGAAACAAATACTAACATCAAAACACTGAATATATATATATATATATATATATATATATATATATATATATATAAAGATACAAGAGAGTATAAGTTTGGTTACATCTAACTCCAACAATGGAAGAACTTAGCTACCCATTTCCATGGGTAGCCTCAAAATACATGGAGGGAGGAAGAAGATGAAGAATGGAACCCAAAGGAAGTTTTTCCTCTGGACGGGACTGTGAACTCGTGCCAAAATGAAGAAAACCCTCTACATAAATGACAGCCAACCCTATTTATACAAGAGCCAAAAGATTCTATATTTTAAGTGACTTTTAGCTTCAGTTAGAAATTTTAGCTTCAGCTAAAGTGTGAAACAACCTAAGTACGAAAACAGAATCTAGCTAAGCTCCCAAATTTAGTCCAAGCTTGCAGAGGTCTTTTTCTTGCTGCTAGAATTTAGCTTCAGCTCCCTTCCTTAGCTTAGCTAAACCAAAGTTGGCTTTTTCTACAAAATGGCTCTAAGGTTTTTCCACTTTCCACTCCACTTCTACAAAAAGTAGACAAAAAATATTAGATGCAACCTAAAAAATTAAATATCTAAAATAAAAATTTAATATTTACAAAACTAAGATAAAATAAATAAAACATCACCCTAAATGTGGAGAAAATTAGATTAATTGCCTTATAAATAATGTGAAAATTAAGTATTTAAGGCACTTATCACTAGGTTTATCAACACTTGCCCCAAAAGAACTAATAGTAAATAATAAAAAAAAAAGAACTAATAGTAATTAAACCTTAAACCGTCACTATTAGTTGTGATATAGATATATATGATTAGCTTATAAGTGCTTTAAGAAATTCAGGTATCATGCATTTTTGTTAGTTGAACAACATGTGAAAAATTCATTAGAACTGTCATATATTAGATATCCAAATAATTATCAAAACTAACAAGATGAAAATCTAACACAATAAAATGCACCACTAAGGTAATTGGCTAGAAAAAGAAAAAGCGAAACACCAAATTAAATAAAATATATCAAAATTAATAACCAGCATAACTGAAATAGAACATGCTATTACTTTATCAACATCTGCTCAAAGACACTAACAATCCCTTCATTCTTTTCACTGCACTGCGTATCTTCTAATTCTTCTGAAGAAGAGTTTGTTTTTTGTTTAGGGAATTATTATTCTCACCCCCAAGAGTTGCTATTCTCACCCCTAAAAATTTGAAATTACCCCTTACCCCTGTCAGCAACCCCCCACCTCACCTCTCCCTCTTCCCCCCACCCCTCACCTTCCCCGCCCCATACCCAGCCCTTATTCTCACCCCCTTCCCCATTCTCACCTTTGTCCCTCACGTCTCTCCCTCACCTCTGACCTCTCACGTCTCTCCCTCACCTCTGACCTCTCACGTCTCTCCCTCACCTTCCCCATTCTCCCTTAACAGGTTCGTCCCCTCCCCCTTGTTTTTTTTCAATTTAATGCAGTACAACGGAATCGCGATTCCATTGTATTGTTTGAAAAATCAAACACCACAACGGAATCATGATTCCATTGTGTTGTTTGAATTTTTTTTTTAAATTTTGAATTTGTAAAGTAAATTTTTTTTAAAAAAATATTTAATTATATTTATATTATATATTTACTGTATTATTTTTAATATTTAATTTTTAAATTAAAATAATTATTTAATTGAATTTTTTTAATTAAAAAAATTATTAAAATAAAAAAAATTATATTTTTAAATGTGTTATATTTATAGTGTAAGTTTGTTTATTTATTTGTTTATTTAGTTATATAGTATTTGACTTTATTTTTTATTTATCGAGTTCTAAGTATTTTAGTTAATTTTTTGCAGATTTATTATGGCTTAGACGAAATATGTTTCGTACGATTGTCGACAGGATCCCTCCACTTTGGAGAAAGATGTTGTTGTTGATGCTGGTCAGCCTGCCCAGCCATCCAGGGAAGACCAGCGATGTGTGACAGCTCGCCGTCGTCGGGCAGAGGATACTCGTGCTGTTAGAGGAGTACAACACGATGAGCCAAAGGATGCAGAGCATGTAGATGCTGAGGCAGACGTGCCACAGCCTGATGCAGAGGTGGCGGAGGTACCACAGCCAGCAGCCGCAATGATCCCGTTTGCTGATCGGATCATTGGACCACCATTTCCTGGTGGTCTTGTAGTTGATACACTGCTGGGGTCTTACAAGGACCATGTCGCTAGACATATTTGGATTGATCAGCCTCGAGAGGAGCTGAAGGTGGTCAGCCACACTGGGAAGTTGATTCCCTACCCTACCCAGCCACAGGTCCAGGCATACGTGGATCAGTCTGGCTTGACGAGCCTTTATAATTCACGATATATCGTGAATAAAGGCTTCGTCAATGCCTTTATTGAGAGGTGGCATCAGGAGACATGCACCTTTCACTTGCCTGTTGGATAGATAACCATCACTCTGGATGGTGTGTCATGTCAGTTGTAGTTGCCTATTACAGGCGTGCAGATTCCCGGTCCAGCGACCGCCTTTTTGAAGGCTGACATTAGGATGTTGTTGAGGACCATGCTAGGTCTGCTGTCTGACAAGGAGGCTGATGCTGCTACGACGACAGGAGCTAGGGTATGTCTCACATGGCTGAGGGAGCTATATGAGAGGTATGTGTAGTCTGGTTCATATGTGTGGGCCGCACGGGCGTACTTATTGCACTTGCTCAGCTGTACCATCTTCGCCGACAAGAGCTCCACACATGTGAACATTTTATATCTCTGCTACCTCAGCGATCTGTCCACCTGCTCCCAGTACGCTTGGGGAGTATCTGCATTGGCGTATCTTTACGACCATCTTTCCTATGTGAACTTGTGGGAGAGCAAACAGTATGGAGGTTGTATGACATTCCTAATGATAAGAAATTATTTATTTGTTGTTTACATATTTGTTTGTGTAATTTTTAATACAAATGTTAACATAATTTATTTTCTTTATTTTACAGGCATGGGCGTTTGCACATCTGCCATCAGTTGGCGGATGGGAGCCTGTCGCTTATGACCCCAGGCTTCCCTTTGCTGCCAGATGGAAGACGACCAGGGGTACCGGCAAGGCTTGGGGGACCAGGTGATTGTTGGATATGTTGTAGATGGAGGATGTCGTCTAGTCCCCATATGATGATGGATACAGGGCTGTCGCTGAGAGACCCTTCTTGGAGTAGACATATTATTCTAGCCACATAAGGTGTGGCACAAACATACGACCCTATCTGCCAGAGAGGGTTTTGAGGCAGTTCGGCTACGTACAGGGGATCCCTCCACCACCACCTCCTCGTCCTCCATTTGAGACATCCATTCATACGTGGGCCGAGTGGGAGCAACATAGAGTGCAGCTGGGCGAGCATGTGCCAGAGGATGCTCCATGGGCCTACACCTCCGACTACTTGGCGTGAAATTATGAGCATTCACATCCATATGTGATTCCGCCAGAGGAAGGAAAGGCAGCACGGAGCCCAATACGTATGCCCGACCCCATTCCTCAGCCTCAGCCTCAACCTGGTGAACCGTTGCCAGAGTTTGTAGATGGTGTAGATTACTCGTGCGAGGTAATGTAATGCAAACACTTTTTCCATAATTGTTTACATTCTTTTCGATTTGAAATTATTAATTTTAATTTTCGTTTATGTAGGATCGGTACCAGATGATGTCTGCGATTGCAGAGAGGTTGTTGCATACCAGAGCCATTCCTGAGGGCATGCATGACCATGAGTTGGTGCAGCGGCTATTGCGCATAGCACAGGGTGGCTTAAGTGCTAGGTGCAGCAGCCAAGGATGCAAACAGAGGAGGAGGACCAAGGGCGGTGGCCGCAGAGGCGGTTGATTTATGATGTATTTTTTATATTTGTATCTAAACTTTATTTTGTATATACATTTTATTATATAAATGATGTTGATGTTTTCAGTTTATTACATTTTTCTTTGTAAACTCTATAAACAGCACGCGCGCACCTGGTAATATAATGAAAGAAGAAACAATTTCTCTATTAAAATCATAGAACAACAACAACAACAACAACAACAACAACAACAACAACAACAATGTGCAACATCATAGCACCAACAAAATATAGGATTTTTGCCAAGTATGTTAAATTGGTATGTTTTTTTTTTGCCAAGTATTGTTTTTGATAACTATTTAAAACCAACGGTCTATATGAATCTTATAAGATACATCAACCAATGTGCATTAAATTGGTATATTTATTTTGGCCAAGTCTTTAAAACCTAAATTTATACATTTCAAAAAATATTACTCAATATAAAAAATTAAAAAAAACTTAGAAAAAATTACAACAAATTAAAAAAAAACGTGCAACGAAATCGTGATTCCGTTGTATAACGTTGTACCCTTGTACAACAGAATCGTGATTCCATTGTACGAGGGTACAACGGAATCACGACTCCGTTGTACAAGGGGGTGAAACAAATTTGTACAACAGAATAGTGATTCCGTTGTACAAATTTGTTTCACCCCCTTGCACAACGGAATCATGATTCCGTTGTATACTTTACAACAGAATCGTGATTCCGTTGCAACCTTGTACAATGGAATCATGATTCCGTTGTACAAGGGTATTTTGGAAAATCAATAAAAAAACCACCCACGTGGTGGTGAGAATAGCAAATTATGGGGTGAGAATAGCAATTTCCTTTTGTTTATGTATCATGGGGCACTCTCCATCTCCATTTCATTGAGGGCTTTGCTATTCTCACCCCCTAATTTTCTATTCCAATAGTTTCAAGTCTAAAACACAAAATTTCAAGTCCTAATAGTTTAGATATCAATCCTGCAACAATTCTAAAATACAATACACTGTTTCAACCTTCAAAACTTTATTTTCTTTACTTTGTCAAACTCATCCTTATACTATAAACTCAAATATTTAAACCTTTATCCTCAACCTTGATCCACTAACTTAGATCTTTGGATCTCCTTCCTCAACAAACTCAAGGGTATAACTCTTAAATTCACACTATAAAGAACCTGGAAAATAACACAACTTAGACAATATTAAAAATTTAGCATTAGGAGGGAAAAGTCATCTCGACTGAGTCCTGAGTGTGCACCCTCACAACTCTATCAAGATTTGCTTTCTTCCTTTCTGCCATCTCAACTATACTATTAGTTTCAACTCTTAAGGTTTATAACTAGCCTTCCTCTTCTCATTTCTACAATTCTTAAAATTTTCAGTTCTAGTTACTACACTTTTTCCCATAATATTCTTAACAAACAAACAATTCTAATCAGGGTAACACAGCAGAACACCTAATAGACCCACTACTCACAAGTCCTAGAGATGCATAACTAGAGCTTTGATACCACTAATGTAACCCCCTTTTTATCAAGACATTTTTTTTCCATTTAAATTACTTAATTTAATATATATATATATATATATATAGTAACTTATAAGACATTATATTAAAATCCAAAATATTTTCAAATTTTACATCATTAATATCTACGGAAACTCTATTACAAAATAATTCTAAATAATACACATAATGTCTACGGGGAAAATATTCCCATCCTAAAGCTCTGGAATTATCTGCATCTTTTCTGCTTCTATTCTTCCTTCACCTGCATTTACATTTCCCTAGAATCTAGGGACAAAGTTACCGGATCAGGCATTTAATTTCTAATACACAGAAAAACAATCACAATCATTGACATTTCATTTCATAACTAAGAATTCACATAAATAATGCAAATGCAGTATGCTTTATGAAAATGCAAGTTTATAAAGCAGATATAGTTTTGACTCAAAATCCTTTTGACTCAAAATTTTTTTTGACCATAAAATCATTTTGACCCTGCTCCATGGAGACTTCCCCTTTGAGTGTTTAGTAAGTAACTGGCTTACCATTACACACTGCAATTCAGCTATCAGCCCCTACTAAACGCGAATAAGTTAGCAGAATTAGGAGATCAGGATACCCGGAAGGCCACCACGACAGCATCTCTGTCCAGATTACGGCTACATGTGGAATTACCAATACCCTTCATCCCACAGACTATATAATCACAGACTATACAATCATGTCTAACTTACTCTGCTCACCCATTTCTCAGGACTATCAAATTCTCTGTTCATAATCTCATTCATCTTTCCAAATACATGACTACCGTAGTCCGGTCAGTTAACACAGTCCTGAAAATCAATTCCCCAAAAAATACTCATTTTTCATGACTACCGCAGTTCCGGTGAGTCAACAAAATCATTTCTCATTTGAAATTCTTGTATTTTCCCAAAACTTATGTTTATACAATATGATAATGATGCTAATAAGCAATTAAATAATATCAAACAATCACATAAAAATTATAAAAATTCACTAATTAACATTATGACATTAATACTTTAATAGAATACCAATTAGTCCTTTACTAGTTAAAATTACTAAACTACCCTTAATCTTTTCTAAAATTCCAATTAGATCTTTACTATGGAAAATTACTAAACTTTTACTAAAATATTAATTAGGTCTTTAATATGGAAAATTACTAAACTTTTACTAAAATATCAATTAGGTTTTTACTATGGAAAATTACTAAACTTTTACTAAAATACAAATTAGATCTTTACTATGGAAAATTACTAAAGTACCCCTATCTTTTTCTAAAATTCCAATTATGTCCTAAAAATGTAAAATTTCCAAATTACCCTTATTATTTTCCATTATTTCCAATTTTGTCCTTGATCTTTTCTCAAAATTCCAAAATTGTCCTTAAATTTTCTAGAACCTATAAATTACCATTTTACCCCTTAATATTTTTATAATTTACAATTTTGCCCCTAAACTTTCTAGAACATGTGTAATTACTATTTTACCCTTGAATATTTTATAAATTACTAAATTGTCCTTAAACTTTTTGTAAAATTCCCAATATGTCTCTACATGTGAAATGACTATTTTGCCCTTGGTTAATTGAAAATTTTCACATATTATCCCTTCTAAACCCACCATGGCCGTGAGTGACTTCAACCATTTCCAACAAATTTTCTCAAATTTCCAACATCAAATTCAACACAACCAAGACAATTTCAATCAATAACAAACCAAATCAAGATTCAATCAAGCTCAAACACATCAACCAAAGTTCAATTCATTACACATATCATAAAATCAACCAAACATTTGATTCAATAATCTAATTCAAGATTTAAACATCGAAACATATAAAAGCCCCAAATCAATTTCCTATTTTCATGGTTCTTGATCAATTCTTGAAATTAAACCTAAGGACATGTTTCTCCTACTTCCAATTTATCTAAATTTAAACTAAATGCCAAGATCCTTACCTTGGATCCTTAATTTGATGGAGAACTCTTGAATTTCTTTTCTCCCTTTCTCCCTTGGTTTCTTTAAATTTTGGGGTTTTCCTTCAATTTCTTCCTTGGTTGGCCGAATATCTATGGGTGGTGGTGAGGTTTAGGTTGGTTTCTTTCTTAATTTTGGAAGAAAAGGTGAAGCTAAGATGAAGAGAAAATGGAGGGGCTGCAGCTGTCTTAAACTCACGGTCTTGGGTTGTGAAGAGAGCTAGCTTTTCCAATTTTGCTTTTGATTTGTTTATTATGTTTTTAAATAAAATTTTCTTCACCAAATTTAATAGCAATTACACGTCCAGCTGCTTGCCTTTGGCAGTTCCTTTGGTCACCAATTTCAGCCACTTGGACGGCCAAGACATGTCCTCTACGTTGCTTTTCACTTAATTGTTCAATTAGTCAAAGAATGTGGACTTTTGGAGAGTTTTCTATAATGTTTTAGGGCTTACTAATTATCTTACAAACTAATTAGAATTTGAAAAAACTAACACCACCATTAGATTCCTCACTATAAAAAACCTTGGGGTAATGTCTTACTTATCTCTTAATCAAAGCCTAATTGGCTTAATTTAATCAAATTAGAAACTTTGAGTTGTCAAATTTTGATTGGCTAATCCTTTTATTTTTATTTTTCTAATTTAAACAATTTTAATAATTATTCTAAGTATGTTATAATTAATAGATAATTCCATAAGTGTCATACAAATTTTATCTTAATTTTCTACCTTAGAATTTTATCGTAATAATTTCTCAGAGTTCTAACTCTCAGAAAATCCTAACAATTTAAAATTAGCATTTTAATTTCTCAACTGTATATATCTACATTCAATTATCTATTTATTAAGTTACAGATTACTCCAAAATGTTATACTGGAAAATTTATCCTGGACAGCTGTCTGACACAACGGTCCAGTCAACAGGTAATTCATTTCTCAATTGTATATATTTTATATCTACATTAAATTCTTTATTTATTAGAGTACAATTTAATCCAAAATGTTATACTGGAAAATTTTATCCTGGATAGCTATCTGATACAACTGTCCGGTCAACAAGAATTTTAGGCAGAAACAAAAGTATTAAAAGACTCAGAAAATTTTACTGAATAGAACTATATTTTATTATGAAAATACGTACAGAAAGTTTCTATAAAATACAGTACATAATTACTCATAATATTTATATAAATAAAATATGTACAAGTAGTAAAATAAAATTGAGGGTGTTACAATTCTCCCCCACTAATAAAAATTTTGTCCTCGAAATTTCTAATGTAACTGTATAAACAATTGAGGGTATTTTTCTCTCATTTTCTCTTCTAATTCCCAAATGTCATTACCTCTGATATCCTTCCAGATAACTTTAACCAAAGAAATATCTTTACTTCTCAGTTACTTAATCCTCCTGTCCTCAATCTTAATAGGCCTTGTTTCAAATGTTAGGTTTTCCTTTACCTGTATTTGATATATTGTCTGGTTAAGGTTAAGGTTATTTGATAGGCCATAGGTCCAATTTTTCTGAGAATTTGGTAAGGTCCAATAAATTTAGGAGTTAGTTTCTTAGACTTTATATTGGTGTGACTTTCAAAAAGACATGTTCACTTTCTTAAAATTCTAAGGGTTTTCTTCTTTTATCTGCATAACTTTTCTGTCTACTCTGTGCAGTTTTCATTTTCTCCTGGATAAATTTTACTTTCTCAATTGTGTGCTAAATGATGTCTGGTCCTATCAAAAGATTTTCACCATCCTGATACCATACCAGTGGTGTCCTACATTTTCTACCATACAATGCTTCATAGGGATCCATACCTATACTAGAGTGGTAACTATTATTATATGTAAATTCTACTAAAGGTAATATATCTTCCCAATTTCCTTCCTCTTCTAATGTACAAGCTCTCAAAAGATCTTCTAATGATTGGATAGTTCTTTCTGTTTGACCATCAGTTTGAGGGTGGTATGCTGAACTAAGATGTAATTTACTTCCTAAAGCTTTCTAAAATTCTCTCCAAAATTTAGAAACAAATCTAGGGTCCCTATCAGATACTATACTAGTAGGTACTCCATGTAATCTAACTATTTCTTTTATGTACAATTGGGCTAATCTTTCTAAAGAATACCTAATATTTATTGAAAGCAAAATGTACTGATTTAGTTAATCTATCTACAATTACTCAAATGGTATCAAAATTCCTATGTGTTCTAGGTAATCCTACCACAAAATCCATTGATATACTATTCCATTTCCATATAGGTATCTCTAAAGGATGTAACAGATCAGAGGGTCTCTGATATTCAATATTTGCTTTGTTAAACATCTAGCCACATATTCTGCTACATCTCTCTTCATCCTAGGC
This sequence comes from Pueraria montana var. lobata, assembly GCA_026413185.1. Classification (NCBI taxonomy): domain Eukaryota; kingdom Viridiplantae; phylum Streptophyta; class Magnoliopsida; order Fabales; family Fabaceae; genus Pueraria; species Pueraria montana. The sequence continues at coordinate 18,480,622 of CM048648.1, read as the reverse complement.
CACCAAAACATTCCCTTTAAATCTTTATATATTTTTGTTGTTCCAGGATGAATACTAAGTTTACTTTTGTGCCCTTCCTCCAAAATTAATTCCTTTAATTCTTGATCATTAGGTACACAAATTCTATTTTAAACCTAATAATTCCATCCATTCCTAAATTAAATTCTTTTTCCTTATCAGCTCCCATTAATCCTTTCTTCTCTGGAATACATTCATCTACATCTTGTTTCTTCTTAATCTCTTCCAAAAAATCGTTAGTAATAGTAATCCTTCCTATTTTAATTTTATCTGTTTTCCTAACTGTACACAAATTCAAATCTCTAAATTGTTCTATTAATTCTAATTCTTTAATCATCATAGTTGACATATGTACAATTTTCCTACTGAAGGCATCTGCTACTACATTAGCTTTTCCTGGATGATACATTAGTTGAAAATCATAATCCTTAATAAACTCCATCCATCTTCTTTGTCTCATATTCAATTCCTTTTTGTCAAACAAATATTTTAAACTCTTATGATTACTATATACATCAAATCTTGATCCATATAAATAATGTCTCCAAATCTTCAAAGCAAAAACTATAGCTGCTAACTCCAAATCATGAGTAGGATAATTTCTCGCATATGATTTCAACTGCCTAGATGCATAAGCTACCACTTTCCTATTTTAGATCAACACACATCCTAACCCTAGAGATGAAACATCACAGCATACCTCATAGGATTCATTTGGGTCGGGTAAAACTAAAACTAGTGAGGTAGTCAATTTATGTTTCAATTCTTGGAAAATTTTGTCACAACTCTCACTCCAAATAAAATTCTATTAAGGGTCCAGCTATCTTAGAAAATTCTTCAATCAATCTTCTATAATATCCATCAAATCCTAAGAACTACTAATCTCAGTTACTGTCTTAGGCCTTTCCCATTATAAAATTGCTTCTACCTTAGAAAGATCTACACTTATTCCTTCATTAAAAATTTCATGTCCTAAAAATTTTCTTCCTCTAACCAAAATTCACATTTAGACATATTAGCATACAATCTCCTTTCTTTTAGAGTTTGTAATGCTACTCTAAGATGATTTTCATGTTCTTCTTTATTCTTAGAATATATTAATACGTCATCTATAAATACTACTACAAAATGATCTAAATACGGCCTAAACACCCTATTCATATAATCCATAAACACTGCGGGTGCATTAGTCACTCCAAATGGCATGACTTGATATTCATAATGTAATGTTGTGGTTTTCCTAATTGTATGATTAAGTGTTTGATTAATAATGCAAGAGAAAATTAAATTTAAAGCTATAATATGTATAAAAGAATCAATAAATAGATTGTTTTATTATGTGCTATAATGTTGTTGATAATATTTCATGTACGATTGGGCTTAGAAGGTAAGGTTGTTGTTGGGAATTTTACGTAAATTTTGTAAGTTGTAGAAAAGAAAAAATATAAGAAAAGGAGGTTCTTTTAGAGGAAACATGGTGTTACTAGCAAAATTTCATGCAACTTTATTTGAACGTGTCAAGCTTCCTATTTCTTCCTTTTCCTTCGTTCTTATCTTTTTTGCTCTCTAAGTTCTCTTTTCCGTGAATGGAAGTTTGATTCCTGCCTCAATTTGAAGTTTGGTTTCTTCTTCCCTAGAGATTTCTTAGTTGATTTTAAGTTGGTAAGTCCAGTTCCTTCCTATTCTTGATTTCTAAGTATCTTTCTCATCTCCTCCCAAGAACATGAGAAATGGGTCTTTGTTAGATTTTAAGAGATGAGAGAAATCTTGATTTTTGAGTTTACTTTGATATTGATTTAGGTTCCTACTAGTAGATCCTGTAACAAAAATTGGGGAGAGATCACTCAAGGACCCCAAAGTTCTCCTCTCTAGCTTTTTCTCCACGGTTTGAGTCAAGAAGTTTAGGTAAGGGAAGCTTTAAACTTGTTTGAAGGATTTGGTGGTGTTTGGTATTTGAGTTCTGCTCTTTTGGATGTCCTTTGAGATTTATTTTTATGACACAATGAGTTTTTCTCTCTTTTGTGTTCTTGATGATTTGGTTGAATTTGTGACTTAAGTTGAAGTTAATATAATATCATGATGTGTTGTTTTGATTTGAAATGGTCTTGTAAGTGTTGTGAATTGTCCCTAAACCTTTGAGGCATGTTTTTGGGTGCTTGGGAACCTTTGGGAGGCCCTGGATTTTGTAGAAAATCTTGTTACAATGTTCTGTTAGTCGTAAATTTTGTGAGAGTCCGATTCTGCAGACCCAGCGTCCAATGACCCACCCAGCCAGCCACCCAGCGTCCAATGAGCCTCTCAGCTGACCAGCGTCCAATGACCCACTCAGCTCACCCAGCGTCCAATGACCCACTCAACTGACCAGCGTCCAGTAACTCACCCAGCGTCTAATGATCCATTCAGCTGACCAGCGTCCAGTGACCCACCCAGCGTCCAGTGATCAGCGTCCAGTCAACTCTGGTCAACTCTGGTGCTTTTGTTCAGCTTTGAGTCCAGGACCCAGTTTTGTTATGAATGTGATAGATATTCATTTTCTTATATAAATAATTATTTTAAATGTACGATTGACATTCTTTGAGATGTATAATATAATTGTGAGTGTAGATTTGAAATATTGAATGAGGATGTTGGATAGGCCACCACTTTGGTTCTAGAACTATGTTAGGAAATTCACCCTTTGTTAAATTTGGTGTTGTGTTGTGAGTAAGGATTCAAGGTGTGAGAATGCCTTACTTGAGCTTATTGAACTGCTGGACGGGTTCATAAGCAAAAATTGAGAAAAATGGTGAATTTATAACATAGAGGGAACTTGTGGCAATCAAAGTTGTTTGGTTTGTTACATGACATTGCATATGGGTAGGCACGTAAGTTGAGGGTGCTAGGTAGGCTCTCAACCTAGTGCCGGAGGTTTTCGTGGTGGCCAACGGTGGGCCTATAGAATATCCAAGTGGGTGAAATCCTATAGATGTAAGGTTTTGCAAGCCTTACAGAGGTAAGCCAATACCCACACTTGTCTATATTCAATTACATCCACACTTCCTTCACATGGTAGCTCAAGGGACTCCCTGAATGGTCAAAGGTGAGACCATGGTAGGGGATGGGGCCTATGGGGACTGCCCAAAAGTTGTAGAAATCTCCATGGAGTCGATTCAGCGTGACATTGCATAATGAAATTGTATATAAGGTTGATGTATGTATTGTTGTGTGATGTTAGCTGAATTATTATTGTTGATTTATTCTAAATTTTTCCATTGATTAAATCCTATCTTTCTTTTTATCAATAAGCTTACCCTTGCTTTTTGTGTTTGTGTTGTTTTACTGCAATGATCGTGTGGTTGGCACGGGAGCAGATAGTGGTGATGTTGCAGGTTCTCAAGCCGCTCATGACTGAAGTGGATGTAGATCTTGAAGATGGGATGAAATCCCTCTTTTTGGATATGTTCTAGTATATATGTACATAGTATGGAGACCAGCTTAGGAAATATGTATAAATACTTAGATTGTTATGAGTGTCCTTTAAAAGAGGACTATATTGGTATTGTATGTATATATATACCTAAGTTTTGTAAAGCCAAACTTAACACTTTTATGATGTGATGATGTACCTTATATGTAGGAAAGTAGGTACATATATGTGTTAAATGTGAAAAAAATTTCTTTGAAATTTCATATGATAATATATAATAAATGTTTTAGTATAACAAATCTGTAACGAAGATGGGTCATTACAATAGTGGTATCAGAGCTAGTCGCATCTTTTGAACAAACCTATGGGGATAGGTCTGTTATGTTTTTGCTGTGTGTGATTGATATGATGAGTAGAAGGCTTTAGCCAATGTTATTCTCTAACTTGGTTTGGTCTTCTATTAGGATGGTGAGACCACCTAGCCCTCCTCCTCCTCCCCCTTCTGATATGGCCCAAATGGCCCATGCTATAGAGGTGATGGCAGCTGCAATGCAGCAGCAGAGTGCCACTATGGCTCATCAACATCAAGCAGCTTTGGCACAGCTTGAGGCCACTCGAGCTGCTGCCCAAGCAACTCAAGCAGCAATTCCACCTGAATATCAAGGGTTATCTGAATTCAGGAAGAATGATCCCTCACAATTCAAAGGAGATTTTGATCCAGATGTAGCTGATCACTGGATTAGGGAGCTGGAGAAGATCTTTAGGACAATGGCATGTCTTGAAGATAGGAAGGTTACTTATGCCACTTATATGTTAGCTGACGAAGCAGAGTTCTGGTGGCATGGAACTAGACAAATGATGGAAGCACGTGGAGAACCCCTCACTTGGGGAAACTTCAAGGAGAGATTTTTTGAAAGGTATTTTCCAGATAGTGCTAGATATGCCAAGGAAGCTGAATTCATGAAGTTGGAACAAGGCAGCATGACAATCCGTGAATATGTGACTAAGTTTGAACACTTAGCTCGTTTTTATTCTCAAGCTACTATTGAAGCATGGAGGTGTAGAAAATTTGAAGAAGGCTTGAAGCAAGAGGTGAAGCGGATGATTGTCCCTATGGCTATTAAGGAGTTTCTTGCATTAGTAGAGAAGGTGAAGACAGTGGAATGCCTGGAGGGTGGTAGTAGAGTAATTAGGACTCATGGTGATGGATCCTCTGGTAGTAGGAAGGGGAGTTTTCAGAAGAAACCTTATTATAGACCCCAGCAGCCTCGGGGAAGTCCAGTTGTAGCTTAGTCAGGAGCTCAAGGCATAAGATGCTTCAAGTGTGGTGGTCCACATTACAGTACTTATTGTACTTATAAGGAGATGATTTGTTTTAAATGCCAGAAGCCCGGTCATCTTGCAAAAGATTGTCAGGTTAATGTTAGAGTTACACCAGTAAGAAGTGTACCAAAGGTTGAGAAGCCTAAGGTAGTTGGAAAGGTTTTTGCTATGAGAGGAGCGGAAGCCTCCAAGTCTGATGATCTTGTCCAAGGTATGTGTGAAGTGGCTGGTAACTCTTTATCTGTTTTGTTTGATTCTGAAGCTACACATTCTTTCATTTTTCATGATTCTGTGAAAAGATTGAAATTGTCTACATGTCCTTTATTGTTTGATCTGCTTGTCTCTACTTCTACAGCCACTCCTGTGGCAGCTTCTTTATTGTGTGTTGGATGTCCTGTTGTAGTTAGTGGACGTAATTACAAGATTAACTTGATTTGTCTTCCTTTGACTGATTTGGACATAATCTTAGGAATGGATTGGTTGTCCGCCAACCGTATTCTTATAGATTGTGCTCAAAAGACTCTTGTATTCCCTGATCACGAAGATCTTGAATTTATTTCTGCAAATCAAGCACAAGTTTCTTTGAAGGAAGGGGCTTCGTGTTTTGTGGTCCTTTCTTTCTTGGAAGTCAAGGGTGATCTTGACTTGAAATCTATAGACATTGTTAGAGACTTTTCTGAAGTCTTTCCTAAAGAAATACCTAGCTTGTCTCCACAAAGAGAGGTTGAGTTTGCCATTGACCTAGTTCCAGGTACGGGGCCAGTGTCAATAGCTCCTTATAAGATGGCACAAGCTGAATTAGCTGAATTAAAGAAACAAATTGAAGATTTGCTTGAGAAGGAAATGATCAGACCTAGTGTTTCCCCTTGGGGAGCACCTGTGTTACTGGTTAAGAAGAAAGATGGTGGCTCAAGATTATGTGTTGATTATCGCCAGTTGAATAAGCTCACTATCAAGAACAAATATCCTTTGCCAAGGATAGATGATTTAATGGACCAATTGCGTGGAACGAAATTTTTCTCAAAGATTGATTTGAAGTCAGGGTATCATCAGATAAGGGTGAAAGAGGAGGATATACCGAAAACAGCTTTCCAGACTCGGTATGGACATTATGAGTATCTGGTAATGCCTTTTGGAGTGACGAATGCTCCTGCTATATTCATGGATTACATGAATAGGATCTTTCATCCCTTCTTGGATAAGTTTGTTGTTGTGTTCATCGACGACATTCTTATCTATTCCCATACTCGTGAAGAGCATGAAGAACATTTACAAGCTGTATTGGAGATTTTGAGAGAAAAGGAATTGTATGCAAGGCTATCTAAGTGTGAGTTTTGGCTTGAAGAAGTGAAGTTTTTGGGTCATGTGATCTCAGCTAAAGGGATTGCAGTAGATCCATCTAAAGTAGAAGCGGTTTTGCAATGGGAACGTCCTAAGACAGCCACGGAGATTAGAAGTTTTGTTGGGTTAGCTGGATACTATCGAAGATTCATAGAAGGATTCTCTAAGATAGTAGTACCATTGACTCAACTTACTCGCAAGGACCAACCATTTGCATAGACTGAAGCTTGTGAACAGAGTTTTCTAGAATTGAAGAAAAGGTTGACTTCTTCTCCTGTACTTGTGATACCTGATCCTAGTGAACCTTTTGAGGTTTACTGTGATGCATCTCATCAAGGATTGGGTTGTGTATTGATGCAAGGAAGGAAAATTGTGGCCTATGTCTCAAGATAGTTGAAGACTCATGAGAGGAACTATCCTACTCATGATTTGGAGTTAGCAATTGTGGTGTTTGCCTTGAAGATATGGAGACATTATCTTTATGGGGCCAAATTTGATGTATTTAGTGATCACAAGAGTTTAAAATACTTGTTTGATCAGAAGGAGCTCAATATGCGACAGAGACGATGGATGGAATTTTTGAAGGATTATGATTTTCAATTGATGTACCATCCGGGTAAAGCTAATGTTGTAGCTGATGCCCTTAGCAGAAAGACTATTCAGATGTCCACTTTGATGGTGAAAGAGTTAGAATTGGTGGAGAAGTTTAGAGATTTGAATTTATATGTAGAAGTGGCTCATGATCACATTAGTTGTGGTATGTTAACCGTGACTAATGATTTCCTTGGGATGATTAAGGAGAAACAATTATTGGATCCTAGCTTGTGTAGAATAATGGAGTTGTTGGGTACGGATAAAGCAACAGACTTCAGTTTGGGTGATTATGGCATTTTGAAATTCAAAGGTAGAATTTGTGTGCCACAAGATGTTGAGTTAAAAAGACTTATTTTAGATGAAGGCCATAAAAGTAAACTTAATCTACATCCTGGTATGACTAAGATGTATCAAGATTTGAAGAAGATGTTTTGGTGTTCCGGTATGAAGAAAGATGTGGTACAATATGTGGCAATATGTTTAACTTGTCAAAAGGCTAAGATAGAACATCAAAGGCCCGATGGTTTGTTGCAAGCAATGGAGATTCCATAGTGGAAATGGGACAGTATTACCATGGATTTTGTATCCAGTTTGCCTAGGACAACTAGAGGTTGTGATGTCATATGGGTGATAGTTGACAAATTAACAAAGTGTGCTCATTTCTTACCTGTTAACATGAAGTATTCTTTGGAGAAGCTCACTCAACTGTATATTAGAGAGATAGTAAGGTTGCATGGAGTGCCTTCTAGTATCATTTCTGAAAGAGATCCAAGATTTACTTTAAGGTTTTGGCAAAGTTTGCAAGAAGCTTTGGGAACTAAGTTGAGACTTAGTTCTACTTATCACCCACAGACAGATGGACAATCTGAGAGGACAATCCAGTCATTAGAAGATTTGTTGCAGGCATGTGTTTTGGATTATCTTGAAAGTTGGGATGAAGTTTTGCCTTTGGTGGAATTCACCTACAATAACAGTTTTCATGCTAGTATTGGTATGACACCATTTGAAGCTTTGTATGGTAGAAGGTGTAGAACACCTCTTTGTTGGTACCAAGATGGAGTGAATATGGTAGTAGGGCCAGAGATGTTACAATAGACTACATCAAAGATTAAGTTGATTCAAGAAAGGATGAAGGCCTCACAAAGTAGACAGAAATCTTATGCGGACAAACGTAGAAGACCACTTGAGTTTGAAGTGGGCGATCATGTTTTTCTAAAGGTTACACCAACTACGGGTGTAGGACGGGCAATCAAGTCGAAGAAGCTTACACCTAAGTTCATTGGACCCTATCAAATCCATAGACGCATAGGTCCAGTGGCTTATGAAATAGCTTTACCACCTATTCTAACCAACTTGCACAATGTATTACATATGTCTCAATTGAGTAAATATGTTTCTAATCCTACTCATATCATTGAGCCGGATGTGATACAAGTACAAGAGGACTGGACGCTTGAGACTCATCCAGTCAGGATTGAGGACCAAGAGGCTAAGCAGCTTAAAAACAAAGCTATTAGTTTGGTTAAAGTTATATGGAATGATACAACGGGTGATGCTACATGGGAACTTGAAGATAAAATGAGTGAACAATATCCTTATCTCTTCCCAGGTAAGCGAATTTTCGAGGACGAAAATTTTCTTGTTGGGGAGAATTGTAATGTTGTGGTTTTCCTAATTGTATGATTAAGTGTTTGATTAATAATACAAGAGAAAATTAAATTTAAAGCTATAATATGTATAAAAGAATTAATAAATAGATTGTTTTATTATGTGCTTTAATGTTGTTGATAATATTTCATGTACGATTGGGCTTAGAAGGTAAGGTTGTTGTTGGGAATTTTACGTAAATTTTGTAAGTTGTAGAAAAGAAAAAAAATAAGAAAAGGAGGTGCTTTTAGAGGAAACATTGGTGTTACTAGTAAAATTTCATGCAAATCTCTTTATTTGAACGTGTCAAGCTTCCTATTTCTTCCATTTCCTTCGTTCTTATCTTTCTTGCTCTCTAAGTTCTCTTTTCCATGAATGGAAGTTTGATTCCTGCCTCAACTTGAAGTTTGATTTATTCTTCCCTAGAGATTTCTTAGTTGATTTTAAGTTGGTAAGTCCAGTTCCTTCCTATTCTTGATTTCTAAGTATCTTTCTCATCTCCTCCTAAGAACATGAGAAATGGGTCTTTGTTAGATTTTAAGAGATGAGAGAAATCTTGATTTTTGAGTTTACTTTGATATTGATTTAGGTTCCTGCTAGTAGATTCTGTAACAAAAATTGGGGAAAGATCACTCAAGAACCCCAAAGTTCTCCTCTCTAGCTTTTTCTCCACGGTTTGAGTCAAGAAGTTTAGGTAAGGGAAGCTTTAAACTTGTTTAAAGGATTTTGTGGTGTTTGGTATTTGAGTTCTGCTCTTTTGGATGTCCTTTGAGATTTATTTTTATGACACAATGAGTTTTTCTCTCTTTTGTGTTCTTGATGATTTGGTTGAATTTGTGACTTAAGTTGAAGTTAATATAATATCATGATGTGTTGTTTTGATTTGAAATGGTCTTGTAAGTGTTGTGAATTATCCCTAAACCTTTTAGGCATGTTTTTGGGTGCTTGGAAATCTTTGGGAGGCCCTGGATTCTGTAGAAAATCTTGTTACGATGTTCTGTTAGTCGTAAATTTTGTGAGAGTCCGATTCTGCAGACCCGGCGTTCAATGACCCACCCAGCCAGCCACCCAGCGTCCAATGACCCTCTCAGCTGACTAGCGTCCAATGACCCACTCAGCTCACCCAGCGTCCAATGACCCACTCAGCTCACCAGCGTCCAGTAACTCACCCAACGTCCAATGATCCATTCAGCTGACCAGCGTCCAGTGACCCACCCAGCGTCCAGTGATCAGCGTCCAGTCAACTCTGGTCAACTTTGGTGCTTTTGTTCAGCTTTGAGTCCAGGACCCAGTTTTGTTATGAATGTGATATATATTCGTTTTCTTATATAAATAATTATTTTAAATGTGCGATTGACATTCTTTGAGATGTATAATATAATTGTGAGTGTAGATTTGAAATATTGAATGAGGATGTTGGATAGGCCACCACTTTGGTTCTAGAACTATGTTAGGAAATTCGCCCTTTGTTAAATTTGGTGTTGTGTTGTGAGTAAGGATTCAAGGTGTGAGAATGCCTTACTTGAGCTTATTGAACTGCTGGACGGGTTCATAAGCAAAAATTGAGAAAAATGGTGAATTTATAACATAGAGGGAACTTGTGGCAATCAAAGTTGTTTGGTTTGTTACATGACATTGCATATGGGTAGGCACGTAAGTTGAGGGTTCTAGGTAGGCTCTCAACCTAGTGTCGGAGGTTTTCGTGGTGGCCAACGGTGGGCCTATAGAATAGCCAAGTGGGCGAATTCCTATAGATGTAAGGTTTTGCAAGCCTAACAGAGGTAAGCCAATACCACACTTGTCTATTTGATTACATCCACACTTCCTCCACATGGTAGCTCAAGGGACTCCCTGAGGTGAGACCATGGTAGGGGATGGGGCCTATGGGGACCGCCCAAAAATTGTAGAAATCTCCATGGAGTCGAGTCAGCATGACATTGCATAATGAAATTGTATATAAGGTTGATGTATGTATTGTTGTGTGATGTTAGCTGAATTATTATTGTTGATTTATTCTAAATTTTTCCTTTGATTAAATCCTATCTTTCTTTTTATCAATAAGCTTACCCTTGCTTTTTGTGTTTGTGTTGTTTTACTGCAATGATCGTGTGGTTGGCACGGGAGCAAATAGTGGTGATGTTGCAGGTTCTCAAGCCGCTCATGACTGAAGCAGATGTAGATCTTGAAGATGGGATGAAATCCCTCTTTTTGGATATGTTCTAGTATATATGTACATAGTATGGGGACCAACTTAGGAAATATGTATAAATACTTAGATTGTTATGAATGTCCTTTAAAAGAGGACTATATTGGTATTGTATGTATATATATACCTAAGTTTTGTAAAGCCAGACTTAACACTTTTATGATGTGATGATGTACCTTATATGTAGGAAAGTAGGTACATATAATATGTGTTAAATGTGAAAAAAAATTCTTTGAAATTTCATACAATAATATATAATAAATGTTTTAGTATTACAAATCTGTAACGAAGATGGGTCGTTACACATAATGTCCATACCTAGTTCTAAAAGCAGTCTTGGGTATATCCTCCTTTTTAACTCTAATTTGATGGTACCCAGACCTTAAATCTATTTTAGAAAATATTGTTGCTTCTCTAAGTTGATATATTAAATCATCAATCCTAGGTAAAGGATATTTATTCTTTATAGTTACTTTATTTAACTATCTATAATCTACACATAACCTAGATCCTCCATCTTTCTTTTTAACTAATAATACCGGGCTCCCCATGGTGACACACTAGGCCTTATAAATTGTTTTTCTAATAATTCTTCCAATTGTTTCTTTAACTCAGTTAATTTCAATGGTGACATACTATATGGTTGTATAGAATGTGGTCTAGTACTAGCCATCAAATCTATACTAAATTCTAACTCTCTTTCAGGAGGTAAGCCAAGAACATCATCAGGAAAAACTTCAGGATGCTCACTTACAACTAGCACAGAGCCTATTTCCATTTTATTTCCTTAATTCCTATTATTATTATTATTATTATTATTATTATTATTATTATTATTATTATTATTATTATTATTATTATTATTATTATTATTATTATTATTATTATTATTTATTTATTTATTTATTTTTTATATTTCTTTAGGTTTAACATGCTTAAGTCTAAAAATATCAGGTTCAAGAAATCAGAGTTTTAGAGGTACAATCTATTAGGATATGGTTGGTTGCTAACTATTCCATTCCTAATATCACATCAAGGTCAATCAAAGGCAAACAAATCAAGTTCACAACAAATGTTCTATATCTGATGGTTATAACACAATTCAAACATATTTTAGAGGTTAAGGTTAGTTTAGAAGTATGCACAGAAACAGGCAAGGTATAGGGTAATTTAAACATGATTATCATCCTCAAATTACTCTAATTCACTACTACCAATTTAATTGTTACTTGGGCTCAATTTCCATCATCAAGACACACACCCTTAGGCCTTCCAATAACTTACTCTTTCAACTTAAAAATTTTTTTTAGGACAACTGCTACTAACTTAGCATTTGGTTCCTATTCTACTCTCTTAATCAAGGTTTAACCATCAAGAACCCTCACATATACTTACCAACTAAGTCCTAAAACATGGATCCTTAATAACCTCAAATATACAAGCCTTAAATCATCACTTACACCATGGGAATGTAATTAAACATATTAAACCTGCAGGCTATTTTACTGCACCAGAAAAATGCACTATTTTGGTTCTAATTCATGTCTAAAACACAAAATTTCAAGTCCTAATAGTTTAGATATCAATCCTGCAACAATTCTAAAATACAATACACTGTTTCAACCTTCAAAACTTTATTTTCTTTACTTTGTCAAACTCATCCTTATACTATAAACTCAAATATTTAAACCTTTATCCTCAACCTTGATCTACTAACTTAGATCTTTGGATCTCCTTGTAACCCCCTTCTAATTAATTAATTTCCATCTAAAATCCATAAAAAGAATTTACCATTAAAATAAATACATTCCATTAAAATTTAAAGATTGTCATTATAATTTACATTATTAAAATTTACAGAAAATGCTACTACAAAATTATTTCTAATTAATACAAAAGTATCTAAAGCCAAAAACACCCATTCCTATAGCTCTGGAAAATATCTGCATCTTTAACTTCTAATTAATCTTCAAAATACCTGCAATTCACACTCCCCTAGAATCTGGGGACAGCATTACTGGATCAGGCATTTAATTTCTCATACAATTAAAACAATTTCAAACATATACATATCATAACAAATTAATTAGTTACACACATAATTAAATGCAGTATGATTTATGCAAATGCAGTTTTTGACTCAAATTCATTTTTGACCTTGCTCCATGGAGACTTCCCCTTTGAGTGTTTAGTAAGTAACTGGCCTACCATTACGCACTGCAATTCAGCTATCAGCCCCTACTAAACGCGAATAAACTAAACAGAATTAGGAGATCAGGATACCCGGAAGGCCACCACGACCGCAACTCAGTCCAGTTTCTAGCCACATGTGGAATTGCCAATATCCTTCACCCCACAGACTATATAATCACAGACTATACAGCCCTGTCTAACTTATTCTGCTCACCCCAAAGATTCAATTCTCAAATCATATTCATTTCACATGACTACCGCAGTCTCGGTTAGTCAACAAAATCATTTCTCATATATCAACTCGTTTCTCATGACTACCGCAGTCCCGGTTAGTCAACAAAATCATTTCTCATATATCAACTTGTTTCTCATGACTACCGCAGTTCCGGTTAGTCAACAAAATCATTTATTCTTTCTTTTCTTTCTTTTCATGGCTACCGCAGTCCCGGTTAGCCAACATCAATTATTTTTCACTTGAATCTTTATAAATCCCCCAAAAAGACTCATGCATATGCAATATGTTAATAATCACAATTAAATAAGTAATTTTAAACAATCACCTACAAAAATATAAACATTCAACAATTTCCAACATCATTCACAACACAATCAAGCCAAATCAAGCAATTTCAATCCAACAATAAACCAACCAATCAATTTCAATCCATCACAACACATCATCCAATCAATCAAACATGATTCCAAACAATTATTTCAAGCCTCTAATATCAATTATATAAATCAATTTCATCTTTTTATGGCTCTTGATCAAATCTTGAATCTAAACCTAACAACATATTTTTCTACATTCCAAATGGTCTAAAAATGAAATTAAATGCCTTGATCCTTACCTAGAATCCTTAGTTTGATGGAGAAACCTTTGAATCCCTTTTCTCCCTTTCTCCTTTGTCTTCTTGAAATTTTAGGATTTTTCTCCCAAATTCATTACCTACTGTTCCCACAATCAACAAATCATCACAAGCAATTCACATGCACAAACAAATTCCAGCACTCTTTGCCCGAGGATCACATTCCTCCCGGTCTCCAATTCACAGTTAATAATAGAACAATCATTAATAACCAATAATCCAATAAATCAAACCCAATCCATCACAAATCATTGCATTCATATTTCTATGGAAACTTCCCTATTTAGGTGAAATTATTCCTTAACAAGTACAATTAAAGGCATTAAAACCAAATACACAATTAATACAATTTCAAACAAAACAAACACAACAGCCAAATAGGGGCATGCATGCATTAGGTGATTGAGTCCCCTAACTCTCAACCACACTTAAACTGAAATTAGAGAAATAGCTTAGGGAAGAAGAAAATTCCTCCATACCTCAATGAAATCAAAATTCAATCGGTAGGTTTTGAAGCTCTTGAACTCCTCTATAACATATCCGAATTTAATCGGTGAAAACTTTGATTTGAATACTTAAATCTTAGAAAGAGTGCAAAATTTTAGAGAGAAGAAGGAGAGCTACGGGAGGAGAATGAAGATAATTTTTTAGAAAGAAGGAAGCTGAATCACGTCTATATGTAGGAAAATTTTGAGATTTTGCTATTTGTAGCCACCCTTCCTCTAAGGACACCCCCTTCCCTGTTTTTTTCGTCAACTTACGGAACTTACGTAAATGTTCCAAAAATCTCACAATAACACTATAAATTTAAATTTAATTTCCTTTTATGGTATTTATCAAACCCTTAATATACGTTACGAAAAATCACAGTGTTACAATTCTCCCCAACAAGAAAATTTTCTAGTTAAATCTCTCACGTTCATATTTATTGGGTTGTAATTTTCGGGATGTTACACTCCTTCCTCAACAAACTCAAGGGTATAACTCTTAAATTCACACTATAAAGAACCTGGAAAATAACACAACTTAGACAATATTAAAAATTTAGCATTAGGAGGGAAAAGTCATCTCGACTGAGTCATGAGTGTGCACCCTCACAACTCTATCAAGATTTCCTTTCTTCCTTTTTGCCATCGCAACTATACTATTAGTTTCAACTCTTAAGGTTTATAACTAGCCTTCCTCTTCTCATTTCTACAATTCTTAAAATTTTCAGTTCTAGTTACTACACTTTTTCCCATAATATTCTTAACAAACAAACAATTCTAATCAGGGTAACACAGCAGAACACCTAATAGACCCACTACTCACAAGTCCTAGAGATGCATAACTAGAGCTTTGATACCACTAATGTAACCCCCTTTTTATCAAGACATTTTTTTTTCCATTTAAATTACTTAATTTAATATATATATATATATATATATATATATATATATATATATATATATAGTAACTTATAATACATTATATTAAAATCCAAAATATTTTCAAATTTTACATCATTAATATCTACGGAAACTCTATTACAAAATAATTCTAAATAATACACGTAATGTCTACCCAAAATATTCCCATCCTAAAGCTCTGGAATTATCTGCATCTTTTCTGCTTCTATTCTTCCTTCACCTGCATTTACATTTCCCTAGAATATAGGGACAAAGTTACCGGATCAGGCATTTAATTTCTAATACACAGAAAAACAATCACAATCATTGACATTTCATTTCATAACTAAGAATTCACATAAATAATGCAAATGCAGTATGCTTTATGAAAATGCAAGTTTATAAAGCAGATATAGTTTTGACTCAAAATCCTTTTGACTCAAAAAATTTTTTGACCATAAAATCATTTTGACCCTGCTCCATGGAGACTTCCCCTTTGAGTGTTTAGTAAGTAACTGGCCTACCATTACGCACTGCAATTCAGCTATCAACCCCTACTAAACGCGAATAAGTTAGCAGAATTAGGAGATCAGGATACCCGGAAGGCCACCACGGCAGCATCTCTGTCCAGATTACGGCTACATGTGGAATTACCAATACCCTTCACCCCACAGACTATATAATCACAGACTATACAATCATGTCTAACTTACTCTGCTCACCCATTTCTCAGGACTATCAAATTCTCTGTTCATAATCTCAATCATCTTTCCAAATACATGACTACCGTAGTCCGGTTAGTTAACACAGTCCTGAAAATCAATTCCCCCAAAAATACTCATTTTTCATGACTACCGCAGTTCCGGTGAGTCAACAAAATCATTTCTCATTTGAAATTCTTGTATTTTCCCAAAACTTATGTTTATACAATATGATAATGATGCTAATAAGCAATTAAATAATATCAAACAATCACATAAAAATTATAAAAATTCACTAATTAACATTATGACATTAATACTTTAATAGAATACCAATTAGTCCTTTACTAGTTAAAATTACTAAACTACCCTTAATCTTTTCTAAAATTCCAATTAGATCTTTACTATGGAAAATTACTAAACTTTTACTAAAATATTAATTAGGTCTTTAATATGGAAAATTACTAAACTTTTGCTAAAATATCAATTAGGTTTTTACTATGAAAAATTACTAAACTTTTACTAAAATACAAATTAGATCTTTACTATGGAAAATTACTAAAATACCCCTATCTTTTTCTAAAATTCCAATTATGTCCTAAAAATGTAAAATTCCCAAATTACCCTTATTATTTTCCATTATTTCCAATTTTGTCCTTGATCTTTTCTCAAAATTCCAAAATTGTCCTTAAATTTTCTAGAACCTATAAATTACCATTTTACCCCTTAATATTTTTATAATTTACAATTTTGCCCCCTAAACTTTTTATAAAATTCCAATTTTACCCCTAAACTTTCTAGAACATGTGTAATTACTATTTTACCCTTGAATATTTTATAAATTACTAAATTGCCCTTAAACTTTTTGTAAAATTCCCAATATGTCTCTACATGTGAAATGACTATTTTGCCCTTGGTTAATTGAAAATTTTCACATATTATCCCTTCTAAACCCACCATGGCCGTGAGTGACTTCAACCATTTCCAACAAATTTTCTCAAATTTCCAACATCAAATTCAACACAACCAAGCCAATTTCAATCAATAACAAACCAAATCAAGATTCAATCAAGCTCAAACACATCAACCAAAGTTCAATTCATCACACATATCATAAAATCAACCAAACATTTGATTCAATCATCTAATTCAAGATTTAAACATCAAAACATATAAAAGCCCCAAATCAATTTCCTATTTTCATGGTTCTTGATCAATTCTTGAAATTAAACCTAAGGACATGTTTCTCCTACTTCCAATTTATCTAAATTGAAATTAAATGCCAAGATCCTTACCTTGGATCCTTAATTTGATGGAGAACTCTTGAATTTCTTTTCTCCCTTTCTCCCTTGGTTTCTTTAAATTTTGGGGTTTTCCTTCAATTTCTTCGTTGGTTGGCCGAATATCTATGGGTGGTGGTGAGGTTTAGGTTGGTTTCTTTCTTAATTTTGGAAGAAAAGGTAAAGCTAAGATGAAGAGAAAATGGAGGGGCTGCAGCTGCCTTAAACTCACGGTCTTGGGTTGTGAAGAGAGCTAGCTTTTCCAATTTTGCTTTTGATTTGTTTATTATGTTTTTAAATAAAATTTTCTTCACCAAATTTAATAGCAATTACACGTCCAGCTGCTGGCCTTTGGCAGTTCCCTTGGTCACCAATTTCAGCCACTTGGACGGCCAAGACATGTCCTCTACGTTGCTTTTCACTTAATTGTTCAATTAGTCAAAGAATGTGGACTTTTGGAGAGTTTTCTAGACTGTTTTAGGGCTTACTAATTATCTTACAAACTAATTTGAATTTGAATTTAGGGCTTACTAATTATCTTACAAACTAATTTGAATTTGAAGAAACTAACACCACCATTAGATTCCTCACTATCAAAAACCTTGGGGTAGTGTCTTACTTATCTCTTAATCAAAGCCTAATTGGCTTAATTTAATCAAATTAGAAACTTTGAATTGTCAAATTTTGATTGGCTAATCCTTTTATTTTTATTTTTCTAATTTAAATTTTTTTAATAATTATTCTAAGTATGTTATAATTAATAGATAATTCCATAAGTGTCATACAAATTTTATCTTAATTTTCTACCTTAGAATTTTATCGTAATAATTTCTCAGAGTTCTAACTCTCAGAAAATCCTAACAATTTAAAATTAGCATTTTAATTTCTCAACTGTATATATCTACACTCAATTATCTATTTATTAAGTTACAGATTACTCCAAAATGTTATACTGGAAAATTTATCCTGGACAGTTGTCTGACACAATGGTCCAGTCAACAGGTAATTCATTTCTCAACTGTATATATTTTATATCTACATTAAATTCTTTATTTATTAGAGTATAGTTTAATCCAAAAATGTTATACTAGAAAATTTTATCCTTGATAGCTATCTGATACAACTGTCCGGTCAACAAGAATTTTAGGCAGAAACAAAAGTATTAAAAGACTTAGAAAATTTTACTGAATAGAACTATATTAATTTTATTATGAAAATATGTACAAAAAGTTTCTATAAAATACAGTACATAATTACTCATAATATTTATATAAATAAAATATGTACAAGTAGTAAAATAAAATTGAGGGTGTTATAGGTACAACATTGTACAACGGAATCACAATTCTGTTGCACAATTTTTTTAATTTATTCTAATTTTTTTTATATTGAGTAATATTTTTTGAAATGTATAAATTTAGGTTTTAAAGACTTGGTCAAAATAAATATACCAATTTAATGCACATTGGTTGATGTATCTTATAGGATTCATATAGATAGTTGGTTTTAAATAGTTGGCAAAAATAATACTTGGCAAAAATCCTATATTTTGTTAGTGCTATGATGTTGCGCATTGTTGTTGTTGTTGTTATTATTGTTTGTTCTATAATTTTAATAGAGAAATCGTTCGTTCTTTCATTATATTAGCAGGCGCGCGCGTGTTGTTTATAGAGTTTACAAAGAAAAATGTAATAAATTGAAAAATCAACATCATTTATATAATAAAATGTATATACAAAATAAAAGTTTATACAAATATAAAAAAATACATAAAAAAATCAACCACCTCTACAGCCACCGCCCTCGATCCTCCTCCTCTGTAACACCCTAAAATTTTGGAGCTTAGGATTAAATAGGAAATTAACCTCTTAATTAGTGATTAACTGAGTAATTAAGAAAAATAATAGAAATAATTAAAATAAGCATTAATTAATAAGGATTAAGTAGAGACATTGCATGATTAGTGGAGGAAAATTCAAAATTTGAAAAGTCAAATATATACTCACTTTAGTCAAAGTCAATGGGAAGAGTTTTGGTCAACTCATTAATGACATTGTTGTAATTAAGTGGAACTTGTGTCTAGAATCTAAAATTAGACTCTTAATAGCATGATTAACTTACTAATGGGTCTAGAATAAATTTAACTAGTAAAATTCATTGTTCTAAAGTAATTGGTGATGTAGAAAGTTTAATTAAGGTAATTGAACAAAATAGAGTGTGATTTGTTTAATTAAAATATAGTGCAATTTGTTTAATTAAAGCCTAAAAAGAACTAGTTAGCAATTAAATGAATGTGAGACATCAAATCTTCATTAATGAAGTAAAAATAATTAATAAAAGCAAGTTTTAACCATGATTTGACCAAAAGTCAAATCTGATTAAAGCTGGTCAAACTGGTCAAAGAAAGGAATATTCTCATTAATGGCATTTTCGTAATTATGTATTTTTAAGCTTGAAAAATTATTTTGGACTTAGATAAAATTCTAATAATTACAATTAAGCATGGAAATGATCTAAGTTCAGCAAAAATAATTAAAATGAATTAATTATTAATTTTAGCAATTTATTTAGTATTTTGGACCTAGAAAATTCATTTTAAGTCCAAATTGAGTGATTCCAAAGGCATTATCTTTGGGAAATTAAATGCTACATTTTAAGAATATTTTAGAGCTAAAAAAAATCAAAACCCAGATCAGCTAACCACTTAAACATAATTAGGTTTAGAAAAATCTTTTTTATTTTATTTTTGGGGATCTACCCTTAGGGTTTTAGGATCCCCTATAAAAGCCAAAAGGGACCCTCCTTCTAGCACAACAGCAGCAGCCCAAGAGAGAGAGAGGAGAGAGGATTTCAAAATTTTGGCTCTTTGAGGGAGAAGGTAAAAACCTCTTCCTTCTCTCTAAGTTTCCATGCTTCTCTCTAACTTTTGCATGACTAACTCTTCTCCTTTTCTCTTGCATTTTTGATATGTTGTAGAGCTCACCAAGCTCTAGCTTTAAGTGGTTGGAAATTCTATTTTGAAGTCTTGAGCTTAGAAAACCAAGGTATGGGAGGGATTTTCTATTCTCTTTGAGCCTAAAATTGTTTGTGTTGGACCCTATTTATGATGGGTTAAGTTTGATTGCACAATATGTGAGTTTGAACTTGTGCCATGTATGTAAAGTGTGATTTTTGCTACTGTTTCGTGGTCTGGAAAATGGGTGCACTTTTTGATGTTTTTGACCTCAAAAATGAGTTCCTTGGGTCCAAAAACCTAGGGTTACATATAAAGTATGTTATTTTTTAGCACTTGAGTTATTTGTTATGAATTTATTAAGTTTTGAGTCATTTATTTAAATATTCTTGTTCTGTTTTGTGAGGCAAGTGGTGTGGCTGTTCTTGACTATTTGTAGCACTAAAAATGGTCTTTCTATGCCCTAAAATATAGAAGTGCATATGTGGGATGTTTGGGAATTGATTGTGAATCTTTAGAAAAAAATTTGTTTGGTAAAATTGTGGATTTTTTAGCACTGTTCCTCTGTTTCGAAAACCTGCAATTATGGAGCTGGAATTGGCTGTAATGGACCTCAAAATTAGCTTTCTCATGCTTTAAAACCTAGGGTTGCATATAAATTTTGTTGAAAACCGATTTCTATAGCAACGAGAAATTTATTTTTGAGTTTAAAGCCCTTTTTACATTGTTCTGCATCTGTTTCGAAAATTTGTAATTATGGAGCTGGAATTGGCTGTAATGGGCCTCAAAATTAGCTTTCTCATGCTTTAAAACCTAGGGTTGCATATAAATTTCGTTGAAAACCAATTTCTATAGCAACGGGAAATTTATTTTTGAGTTTAAAGCCCTTTTTACATTGTTCTGCATCTATTTCAAAAATCTGTAATTATGGAGCTGTATCTGGCTGTAATGGACCTCAAAATTTTCTTTCTTATGTTTTAAAACCTAGGGTTGCATATAAATTTCGTCGAAAACCGATTTCTATAGCAACGGAAAATTTATTTTTAAGTTTCGTGTCGTTTTCGTTGGATTTTGCCACTGTTTTGAAATTAATAATTTTAGAGTTGGAATTTACTCTTTTAGACCAGAAAAATGGATTCTTTACATCTTAAAACCTAGGAATGCATATTTGGTTTGTCAAAATCCTATTTCTACATCAATGAGAATTAAATTTTGAAGTTTTAAACCCTTTTTCTTGAATTTTTGAACCCATTTCGGGTTGGGTGTCTAACCACTTAAAATTTGAGCTTTAAAAGCCTAAAATAAGTATTTTGTGGTGGAATATGATAGTTAACATGTACATAGGGATTGTGACTTAAATTGTGAGCATTTGGAACCCAAAATAAAAAGTTATGATACTTGAAAATTGGGATGTTGAGGTGGCTGCGGGTTTCACCCAAATAATTGTAAAGTGTGATGAATTTAAATTGTATAAGTGCATGAATGTATTCTCGTTGTGAAATTATTAGTAAAGACCGAGAGGGCGTGACCTTCGGCACTTGGTTGTTGAATTGTGCACGTATTAGTATGTTGTGAATACGCGTGGCCAATTATTGTTAAGACCGAGAGGATGTGACCTTCGGCG
This sequence comes from Pueraria montana var. lobata, assembly GCA_026413185.1. Classification (NCBI taxonomy): domain Eukaryota; kingdom Viridiplantae; phylum Streptophyta; class Magnoliopsida; order Fabales; family Fabaceae; genus Pueraria; species Pueraria montana. The sequence continues at coordinate 18,459,079 of CM048648.1, read as the reverse complement.
TTGATATGAATTGTTAGATATTTCCCGTGGATATATTGCTTGTTGTGATCTGAGTCCGAGGGGCGTTGTCCCTCGGCAATGCATGTTGGTTTTGCTTGTGCATGAGTAGGATAGATGAGTTTGAAAGGTCGTGTTGTTCATGATGCTGAGAGGTTAGGAGGGATGGGATCCTTCCCCTCTTGTTGTATGAAGAAGAACAATGGACGTTCGTGTTATTCACCTTGCATGGGACGACGCGCGCTTCGGGGAAGTGGATGATGTAAAGTGGGCGTTGGTGACAAAGACGAGATGGATGTAAAAAGACGGGGTCTTTGATTTGGAGATGGGACTTGACTCCATGCTCGGTGGGGAGGGTCCCTAAAACATCCTTCTGTCAGTACCATTGGAACCGTTTAGTCCTGTGGAATACATCTCGCGGTGTGGAGAACGTGTGAGGAAACGTTTTGAGAAGTGGATGACTACGGCGGGTACACCGGAGGATAGTTCGTTGTCTCAAAGAAGGCTTAGGAAAATGGTGTCGGGTTGTGACAACCCGACTAAGGGTTAGTGCGGGGGACTCAGGTAACCGGCTTGGCATTCTCGACGAAGACGAATCTATATCCACGATTGGTGAGATCGACATGTCACTTTGTACCGGATATGAGTATGCTCCCAATCGTCATCTACGAAGTTGCGTAAGACCATTAAAATCTGGGAGGTTTAATGGCAATGGGGCCCATAGGAATATATGTTCTGAGATAGATATTCGTGATAGGATTATCGTGAGTGTCATCGCTAGAGTACCACACGCAGTGGTCGTATAGGTTGTTTGGGACTGAAAGTCCGTTTGTTTGTGGCGACCAAGGAGGTAGAGAATTCACTCCCATGTTTTTATTTTTCAGAGAAAGTTCGTTGACTCTATGCGAATGATGAAGACGGGTGGGAATACTATGCCAAGTGCCAACGACGCAAATGGATATGTTCAAGGAAGAAGAGGATCCCATTGAGGATGCCTCATGGGTAATTTGGGTTTTAATTTTCATTGAGTCACTGCTCTGAGTCTTGGTCTTTTTCTCGTATAAATGAGGGTAGACTAGGATTTAGTATTATGATGTATCATTTTCCTTCATGTGACTCATTTGAAAAAGATGTATTCGTTCTTAAGGATGTAAAAGTGTATTCAATTTTGTGTAATAGAATTATCTAATGATGATATTGAGGATGTTTAAAAGAAGTTCTATCATGATTTAATGGTTTACCGTGGTTATGATGTTTTGATAATTCAACCTTAGTTTATTAAGAATTTCATTTCACAAAAATGGCGTTTTTAAATTAATGATAAGATAACAAGAATAATTCTTCTTTTGGAGTTAGAATTAATAAGATTTGAAAGTTAAAAAGGGAATAAATTTCCTTGTATTTTGAAGGTTATTTTACAATCTAGCATTAAATTATTTTCGCTAATAATGCAAATAAATAGAAATTCCATAATAATAACTAGGGGTGTTACATCCTCTATCTGCGTCCTTGGCTGCTGCACCCAGCACGTAAGTCACCCTGTGCAATGCGCAATAGTCGTTGCACCAAATCATGGTCATGCGTGCCCTCAGGAATGGCTCTGGTATGCAACAACCTTTCTGCAATCTCAGACATCATCCGGTACCGATCCTACATAAACGAAAATTAAAATTAATAATTTCAAATCGAAATAAATGTAAACAATTATGCAAAAAGTGTTTGCATTACATTATCTTGCACGAGTAATCTACACCATCCAGAAACTCTGGCAGAGGGTCATAAGGCTGAGGTTGAGGCTGAGGAATGGGGTCAGGCATACATACTGGGCTCCGTGCTGCCTCTCCTTCCTCTGGCAGAATCACATATGGATGTGAATGCTCATAATACCATGCCAGGTAGTCGGAGGTGCAGGCCCATGGAGCATCCTCTGGCACATGCTTGCCCAGCTGCACTATATGCTGCTCCCACTCGGCCCACGTCTGAATGGATGTCTCAAATGGAGGACGAGGAGGTGGTGGTGGAGGGATCCCCTATACGTAGCCGAACTGCCTCAAAATCTTCTCTGGCAGATAGGGTCACATGTCTGTGCCACACCTTATGTGGCCAGAATAATATGTCTGCTCCAAGAAGGATCTCTGAACGGCAGCCCTGTATGCATCATCATATGGGTACCAGACGACGTCCTCCATCTGCAACATATCCAGCAATCGCTTGGTCCCCCAAGCCTTGCCAGTACCCCTAGTCGCCTTCCATTTGGCAGCAAAGGGAAGCGCGGGGTCACAAGTGACAGGCTCTCATCCACCAACTAATGGCAGATGTGCAAATGCCTATGCCTGTAAAATAAAGAAAACAATTTATGTTAACATTTGTATTAAAAATTACACAAACAAATATGTTAACAACAAATAAATAATTTCTTACCATTAGCAATGTCATACAATCCCCACACTACTTGCTCTCCCTCAAGCTCGCATAAGAGATATGGTTGTACAGATACGCCAATGCAAATACTCCCCAAGCGTACTGCGAGCAGGTGTACAGATCGCTAAGGTAGCAGAGGTAGAAAATGTTCATATGTGTGGAGCTCTTGTAGGCAAAGATGATACAGCCGAGTAAGTGCAACAAGTACACCCGTGCGGCCCACACATATGAACCAGACTCCACATACCTCTCATATAGCTCCCTCAGCCATGTGAAACGGACCCTAGCTCCTACCGTGGTAGCAGCATCAGCCTCCTCGTCAAACAGCAAGCCTAGCTCAGTCCTCAGCAGCATCCTAATCTCAGCCTTCAAAAAGGCGGTCGCCCGGGCAGCAATCTGCAAGCCTGTAATAGGCAACTGCAGCAAACATGACACATCATCCAGAGTGATGGTCATCTCTCCAACGAACAGGTGGAAGGTGCATGTCTCCTGATGTCACCTCTCAATAAAGGCATTGATGAAGCCTTTATTCGTGATATATCGCGCATGATAAAGGCCCGTCAAGCCAGACTGATCCACGTATACCCGGACCTGTGACTGGGTAGGGTAGGGAATCAACTTCCCAGTGTGGCTGACCACCTTCAGCTCCTCCCGATGCTAATGAATACAAATATGTCCAACCACGTGGTCCTTGTAGGCCCCCAGCAGTGTATCAACTGCAAGACCACCAGGAAATCGCGGTCCAATGATCCGGTCAACAAACGGGGTCACCGCGGCTAATGGCTGTGGCATGTTTGCCTCAGGCTGTGGCGGCACGTCTGCCTCTGGCTGTGGCTCGTAGTGCTGTACTGCTCCAACAACACGAGTATCCTCTGCCCGACGATGACGAGCAGATGCTGTCACATAGCGCTGGTCTACCCTGGATAGCTGGGCAGGCTGACCAGCATTTGCAACAGCATCTTCCCCCAAAGTGGAGGGATCCTCTCATCGATCGTACAAAACATATTTCGTACAAGCCATAGTAAATCTGCAAAAAAAATAGTAAATTCCTTATAACTCGATAAACAATAAATAAAGTCAAATACTATATAACTAAATAAACAAATAAATAAATAAACTTACAATGTAAATATAACACATTTAAAAATATAAATTTATAATTTTAAAAAAATTAATTCAAAAAATTTTTATTCAATTAAATAAATATTTTAATATAAAAAATAAATATTAAAATAATACTGTAAATATATAATACATTAAATATTTTTGTTTTAAAAAAATTTACTTTACAAAATCAAAATTCAAAATTCAAATTTTTTTAAAAAAATTTAAACAACACAACGGAATCACGATTCCGTTGTGTTGCTTGAAAAATAATACAACGGAATCGCGATTCCATTGTGCTATTATTCCAAACAATACAACGAAATCACGATTCCGTTGTACTATGATAAATTAAAAAAATATAAGCAACCACCAACCTGTTGCGAGGGAGAGACGGAGGAAAATGGGGACAATAAGAGGGAGAGATGGAGGACAATGAGAGGAAGAGAATGGGGTGACTGAGGGAGAGCGGTGAGGGAGAGACAACGAGACAGAGAGAGTGGGGAAGGGGGTGAGAAGAAGGTGGGTATGGGGGTGGGGAAGGTGAGGGGTGGGGGGAAGAGGGTGAGGTGGGGTGGGAGGAGGACCGAGGGGGTAAAGGGGTCTTTTCTTGTATGTAGAGGGTGGAAATAGCAATTCAGGGGATGAGAATAGCAAGGGCCTTTCATTGATATAATGAGCCTTTTGGCCCACGAAACAAATTAACATAATTTTTAGGGTGTTACTATTCTCACCACCGAAATTGCTATTCTCACCACCCACATGGGTGATATTTTATTAATTTCCAAAAATACCATTCCCATGGAAACATGATTCCATTATACAAGTGTACAACGGAATCGTATTTCCGTTGTAATGAATGGGATGCCAAATAAAAATATACAACGGAAACACGATTCAGTTGGGCAAGTGTACGACGGAATCGTGTTTCCGTTGCAATATATTCAGTGGAAAAAAATGAACAACGAAAATGTGATTCCGTTGAACTATTTTCAACGGAATCATGTTTTCGTTGTTCATTTTTTTTCCACCAAATTTACTAAAACGAAAACACGATTCCGTGGTGAAATATACAATTGCTTGAGGTTCATCTGCATTGGAAACCGCAGCACCCAACACCCCTTTAAACCCGAAGATAACAAAACGAGGGTTACCAACGTCACCGAGTCCTTTGCGCACCTCATCAAAAGCGAACATTATAAAGTGAACACTATTCTTGTTTGGCGAGGGCACAAGGTGGTGCGAGGACAACACATGGTGGCGCGCTGACAACGCTGTGTCGTGTGCAGATGATGTTGGATGGCCCGTGGTGGCCCCCGATGAAGCGGGGTGGCGCGAGGACGACATGTGGTGGGGTGCGGTGGGGCGTGGTGGCGTGGAACGGGGTGCGGAGGCATTGCTTGGTATAGGTTAGGGGATTGGGAAGTCTGAGGGGTGTAGGGATTTAGGGAGTGGGCAAAAAGGAGATTTCACAAAGTGTGGGGTGAGAATAGCAACTCCCTAATTTTTATTTGAATTTCAAGTCAACCTGAAGCCCACTTAGGAGTACTCACCTTGACAATGAAAATGAAAGAAAAACACTTTCCAAAGGCATTTTTCACGTTCTTGATAAACCCACCGTTTTCCTCTTCTTGTGTGTTCAACCCAAAACTCACCAAAAACACAAAACCACCTTCATCTGCACATCCACCCAACCACTCAGCCTTTGCAATTCAAAGCCCAATTACCAAATCCCATCAACCAAATTTATTTTCCTTGTGGATGCATGTCCGTCCATCTTGCTTAGCAACCCATCACAGCCATCTATTTTGTTTTGTAGCTTTTTATGTTGTGACTCCTATAGGGTCGAAGTCGTTCTAAGATTTGGAGCACTAATGACGGTGAAAGAGTTCATGAAGTAGTTTTCGGAGGCATTTAGGAGAGGAAAATGAGGCAAATGGCCATGAAGAATGATGATGACTCTCCACTTTAAATAATTAAATCAAGGGACCCCATAATAATCTTAAAAACCATAAATAATCTTTATCACGTACAATCTAAGCCGTTGTTTAAAAAATAATAGATAAATGATTGTTACTTATTGGTATATTGGGTAAATAGCTAATTTGTAAATATGTAAAATTATATAAAATAAATTAAAAAGATTTATATATTAAATAAATTTATCTAACTTATAAATTTGTATAATTAGAACAAAAAATAATAATAACTCTTCCATACATATTGTTTATAATATGAATCAAAGAAAACAAGTTTCCTAGTGGTTTAGTGCTTAGCTTTCATCTCAATTTAGAAATACGAGACCAAAATTACAGATTAAATATTATAAAGATACTAAAATTGTATTTTAACCAAAAAAAAAAAAAAACAAGGAAGAATTATACGGAAATCTTCTTGTACAAAAAGTAAGATGCCATCATAATGTCTATGAAAATGGAATAATTAGCGTTTATTGTATAAAAAATCTTCTCGTTTGAAAATTAAACCCACATACTTTTTTGCTATTATTCATTTATTTGTATGTTGACTTTGTTTAAAAACTTGCATGATACTTAATTAAATATATCAAGTATATAGTTAATTACATGCTAAAACTCCCCTTAATTAAATATGACACCTATATCTGTCAAATATGACACCTATATAATTTTTTATGTTTTAAAGCAGCCAAAAAAAACTCCATACTTTATTAATAATTTTATCTTTTTATGCCCACAAAATTTGAGTTTAATTTCTATACATTAACTATGTAAAGAATTTTTACAACTATTAACTATTCAAAAATCATACTAAATATGCTTTTTTTAAATAATTTTTATAAAAGCAATAAATTTACTCTAATGACAATTTTTTACTAATTGACAATATAAAAACTCTTATATAGTTAAATTTATTGATTAAAGTATTAATGTTTAATATAAAATAAAAAATTAATGTCAAAAAGTTTCATACCCATATTATATTAAAATTGAATTGAAATATATTATTATTATTATTAGTCATGATTAAATTCTATTACTAAAACACTATAGTGGGGACATTTTCTCATCATTAGCGAATCTTATAAATTTAATGCCAGAAAATTTAAATAATCAAATTCCGCTGGTTGTTTTCCTAACTCAGCAATACATTATCATTACTTTCTATTGTCGTGGACCTAAATTAAATATTTAATTTTTTATTCAATAAAACACTTATTACGTCAAAAACATAGAATTTTTCATAAGTAATTTAAAATACTTAATTAAGTATATTTAATTAATATTTTGTAGTACTATATATGTACTTACAAGCAGACAATACATTATTATAAGAGTAATGAACTAATAATACTTGACATTCAATTATTTTATACATCTCATTAATATTTATATTTTTCTTTTTCCTCAATCTCTTATTTTCATAAGTGTCAAATAAGTTTTTTTTTTTTTATTTAACAGAAGTGTCAAATAGTCTTGTTGTTTGATTGTTCATGTATATATACTAGTTTTGAGACCCGTGCAATGCACGGGTTATTTTTAATTATAATATAAGAATTAATTTATATTAATATAAATAAAAAATAAGTATGAATATAGAAATTTCATAAAAAATAAATATTCATGTTACTTTCTTATAGGAAAAAAAATTGCAACTAAAAGTGATACTCAAAATGAACCACTCACACTCATAAAGGAAATGATACTCAAAATGATAAATGTTGTTATATAAGTTAACTAAAACCAAATTAAAGCAAGAAATTAATAGTTTTGCAAACATGTCAATAACACATCCAAAAAACTACATATTATCTGTTAAAATAAACACTTGAAAGCATGGCTATTAATAAACTACATAATAATAATAAAGTTATATATTTTTAATACAAAGTGTGAAATATTAAATTGAAACAAAATAAGTAACTAAATTCATAGTTGACCTCGATGTCAATCAGGATCATGTCCAAAAAATAACTTTCTTGTCCGTCATTCCTTTTACAATGAGTCCACATTCGAACAACTTGGGTGTTGATTGACCATGAGTGTAAGGCCGGATGTATGTCTTTGACTTTGATTTGTTTCAGTTGAGAAAAGCCCATTCTCCCTAACAATGAATCATCGAGCTCAAAGAATGGCACTAATCAGAAATATACAACATAAAGATTTGAAAATTTTCTGGTCTAGAATCACAACTGAAAACCACTATCTATTGTAGTTATCAGTTTTGTAATTATTACATTTTGGCATTTAAATTAAGATTTATCATCAAAACTACAAATTAAAATTATTAGTGTATCTTGAATAAGAGAAAAGTGGTTACCTTTGTGGTTGAAGAACGACTATTTTGGTTGTCAGCAGCTTTGGCTCCAAGTAATAGCTATCCATCGAAAAAAATGCCACTGAAAAAGTTTGCCACCGAGAAAGAAGATGTAAGAGGAAGAGAAAGGTATGAAGGAAAGTGAGAGTTGCAGATTTTGAGATTCAATTTACCGATTCAGCTTAAAAATTTGACCAAAATTTGTTATTTTTGAAGTCCATACCTTTTTTCTGATGCTTCTACCTCTGTCTACACACTCCATAGGTAAAATGCTTAAAAAGGATACAATAAAGACGACAGGCATATTGTTGCAGCTACGTCTATCATAGCAGCAAACACCAGAAAGGAAATGTCACATATGCCTTGAACTTCATATTTAATAATAGTAAAAGCTATCCAATTATTTATTTTTTAGTAAATATCAACATGTGCGATTTCCAACGTTATCTTCTGCGATCATTTTGCAATTTAAGTTTCTATCTTTTTTTTTTTACAGTAGAAAAAAAATCTTTTAATTTTTTGATGTATTTGGGCCTAATTGATTTTGATTTGTTGTTTGTTACAACCCAATATGATTTCTTTAACCCAAATCTTTATATTAATATTGATATTGCGTGGATACAATACAATGAGAAAAACAACTATTATTTATTAAATTGTTGTCATGTGTTTGGTATACAATTTACAATTAATATCCGAAATCTAATAATTTTAATAAAATTTAGTTTTTTAATGGCTCTAATTCTATAAAGTGTTTATAGATGATTTTGATGATAGTCACTCCTCTATAACCTCCTATATTTGAGAAGTGACAACTTGTTTTACTTAAATTTTTGTTCAATTCAATCGTAAAAAGTCATTTTATTTAATTTACTGAACTCAAATGAATAAAAGTTCCAGACAATTCCATTGATTAAAACAAATGAATTAGTTAACAATTCCATTGATTCCAGACAGTTCACTGAAGCCAGGTTATAAAGTCAGAGTAAATGATAGACATTCTTCATAAAACTATATAAAACAAATGTCCAACATGATAATAAGAAGCTCAAATTTAAACCAGATTTTAACATTCAACGATGCTTGCCTTCACTACATCTCTCCCTTTGCAAAGTACAAATTCCATTTTAATCATTTTGATCCCTTCACATTAAGAGAAAATTATGGTAAGAAAGATGCTGTTAAATTACTTTCAAACAGAAACAATGGATGAGTCAAAATATATTCATGAGAATATCATACAAAATAAGTATTAATTTATACTTCAAAAAATTAGTCTTCTATATTCAGATAAATCTCTGATTTACTGAAAGTGCAAACTCTTCTATCCTCATTATTTTTCTATTTTAGTTGCTTGCTGCATAATAGTTCTACAATTTAACAATGCTTCCCTTGATGACATCATTGCCATTGAAAAGTAGAAAATCCTTTTTGCACATTAAAAAAAAAAAAACTGATATGGATTAACATTGCAGTATAGAACAATTTGTGCAGTATAGAGCAAATCAAGTTTAAACTCTGCATTAGCAAATGTAATCACATGAGAATGAGAAAACTTAAAGAACTCAATTTTATTTCTTAACAAATGTAAGTCATATTAATATAGTATTCCAAGCCGAATACATAATGAGAGACATAATAGAATGTGACAGATCAATAATCAGAACATTAGAACAATTATAAACATTCCAGAGTGAAAAAAAAAGATTGTGACAGAGCTGTTATAAGTTGTTTTAAGAAGTGACAACTTGTTTTACTTAATTTTTTGTTCAATTCAATTGTAAAAAGTCTTTTTATTTAATTTACTGAACTCAAAGGAATAAAAGTTCCAGACTGTTCCATTGATTAAAACCAATGAATTAGTCAACAATTCCATTGATTCCATTCCATTGATTCCAAACAGTTCACTGAAGCCAGGTTATATAGTCAGAGTAAAAGATAGACATTCTTCAAAAAACTATATAAAACAAATGTCCAACATGAAAATAAGAAGCTCAAATTTAACAATATTAATTTTGAAAATGGAAAAACATCTCCACCAGATTTTAACATTCAACGATGCTTGCCTTCACTACATCCTTCCCTTTGCAAAGTACAAATTCCATTTTGGAGAGTAGTTAACCATTTTGATCCCTTCACATTAAGAGAAAATTATGGTAAGAAAGATGTTGTTAAATTACTTTCAAATAGAAACAATGGATGAGTCAAAATATATTCATGAGAATATCATACAAAATCAGTATTAATTTATACCTCAAAAAATTAGTCTTCTATATTGAGATAAATCTCTTATTTTCTGAAAGTGCATACTCTTGTATCCTCCATTCTTTTTCTATTTCAATTGCTGCATAATAGTTCTACAATTTAACAATGCTTCCTTTCAAGACATCATTGCCTTTCAAAAGTAGAAAATCCCTTTTGCACATTAAAAAATCAAAAAACTGATATGGATTAACATTGCAGTATAGAACAATTTGTGTAGTATATAGCAAGTCAAGTTTAAACTATACATTAGCAAATGTAATCACATGAGAATGAGAAAAGTTAAAGAACTCAAATTTACTTCTTAACAAATGTAAGTCAGATTAATATAGTATTCCAAGTTGAATACATAATGAGAGACATAATAAAATTTGACAGATCAATAATCAGAACATTAGAACAATTATAAAAATTCTAGAGTGAAATAAAAATGATTGTGACAGACCTGTTATAAGTTTTCAAAAACTTCTTTGTACACAACATTTATTGTGGAAGTGCACACCTTGCCTTCATCATCCAATATTAGTATTTTCAAGCCATTCTTTGATTTGACTATAGAGACAGCCACATAAAGTTGACCATGTGTGAAGACTGGTCTTGAAAGATACAATCCAACTTTGGAAAGTGGCTGTCCTTGGCTTTTATTGATAGTCATAGCAAAACAAAGAGACAGTGGAAATTGGCGACGTTGAAATTTGAATGGAAAAGCAGGATCAGAGGGAACCAAGTTCATTCTTGCAATCAGAATTGTGTCACCAATATTTGTTCCTGTAATAACAGTTGCTGTTATAACATTTTTTCCTAATTCCTTAATTTGCAACCTTATTCCATTACACAACCCATTTGACTGATCAATATTTCTTAACAACATGACAGGCACTCCAACTTTAAGTCTTAATCAGTGATTTGGAATTCCAGAACATGTAATATCATTCAGAAATTCTGTGGTAAACCATTGACCTTGTACTTCTGAATCCTCATCTGAATGGAAAGTTGTATCTGAGCTCAAATATTCTTTTTCTTCTCCAGGGATTAAAGACAAAATAAAATCATTGACTTGTTCAAAAGATTCTATGGTCGGAGCTAAAATAGCTCGTTCTTCAAAAAATTCAGCATGCTTCATATTTTGCACTATATCAGGATATACAAAATGAACCAAAGAGAGTAAAGGATGATCATGGTTTAATTAAGAGATCTTCTGGTATATCAATTTTACTTTCACCTTTTTCATTTGATTCCATATCACCATCTCCAACTTTAAGTATCCAGTCAGCAAATTGTTTGATATCATTGCATGTCTGGTCTGATCTTGTATTACTCAGCCTCATGTTCTTAGTCAACTTCAAGACTTTACAACTTTTCCATATTTCTGATGAATTAATTGCTGCTTTAATAATTTGTTGCCTTGATCCTTTTCTGACTACAGGCAATATTTGCCTGAAGTCACCACCTAAAATGACAACCTTTCCACCAAAAGGTTTATCTTTGTTATCTTCATTCTTGATTCTCATTATATCTCTCAATGTGCGATCAAAAGCCTCAAAACAATATCTATTCATCATTGGAGCTTCATCCCATATGTTTGGTTTCAATAAGAAGCTTTGCACGAAGGCTACCCTGAGGTATATTACAAGTTGATTCCTCATGAATTACTAAAGGAATACAAAAAGTGGAGTGTGCAGTTCTTCCTCCTGGTAGCAATAAAGAAGCAATACCACTTGAAGCTACATTGAGGACAATCATTCCCTGTGATCTTAGAGCAGCTGACAATGTCTTCCAAAGGAAAGTTTTTCCAGTTCCCCCATAGCCATATAAAAAGAAAAACTGACCACATTCAGAGAACACAGCTTGCATTATTTCCTTATACACACATTGTTGCTCGTCAGTCAACATTTTCAAAAGAGAAGTATGCAATTCAGCTAACTCATGTCTATCATAGTTAAGCTCATCCACAATGAACTTGTTTTGGAAGAGATTCAACTCTGAAAAATCAGGGATAGGCATGCCATTATAATCTTTTAAAGATCTTCCACTTGACATTAACAACTTTTCCAACTCTATAAGACACAAATTTTGCAAATCATTATCTTCAATTTGAAGACCTGCAAGTATTTACATGTATCCTTGAACAATTAATTGATTATTTCAGGAATAGTTAAAATAATGTAGTATAAAGTGAACAGATTTTACCTGGGACATTCAATTGTTTCCTCTTTTGGTACACTATTCCATCACATAATAATTTCCAAGTTGCATTCCAAACCATATCTGCTTTGGACATTGTGTTCATGAATAACAATGTGACAAATAACTTTCTCAGCTGGTTCCCAGAAGCAAATTGGCTAGCTTCAGTAATTGCATCAATGTATTCCTTGTCATCTGCTAATAATCCCAAAGCATAACATGCCTCTTGGAAAGTCTCATATGTCTTGCCATTGACTGTTTTGATACTATCAAAATCAACACAGCCTTTTTGAATCGTCAACAATAATCTCATGTAGTATAACTCACCTATCCCAATTGGAACATAGGTAAGTCTCCCAATTGAAAATCCTTTTTTTCTGGGCTGCCACCTTTTTTCTTTACTGATAAATACAAAATGGGATGGGAATTCAGCATAAGTCAAATTTTTCCCTTCGACATATTTTTTATTTGCCTCAAACCAAGCCAAAAACATAGTTTGCAGATCCCGACAATTTTCTACAACTGTATCAATTTTGTCTTCATCATTAAAATGCACTATTTGCTGATTTGGAAGATGAAAATTTAACCTTTGTACAGATGGCCATCGTTCATGAATATCAAAAGCAAAAATTCTCCATGTTGCTTCACAGGGTGATAGATATCTACAATCATAATAGCTTTTGATCTCATCAACAACAGTATACTCTTCAAAATTATGTGAGGTATTACTAATCTCAATAGTAGCTCGGTCAGGACCCTTGTTTACATATTTGAACAAATACTTTATCGAATTTGATTTGTTGCAATACTCTGTATTCACGTGTCCTTGATACCTCATTAAAAGAATTGGACTATAAGGAACTACATTCCTATTATCCATTTTAACCCCATTTTTGTAGACAAAGAGACCAGAATCTCGACGTCGGTAACTTGGATACCCCTCTTCATCAATGGTTGTCGAACACTGAAATTTTTTGGGATAAAACTTGGAACATTTTCCATCTTTCATGCAAGGTGATTTGGAATTAGCAACTCCACATGGACCATGTATCATATAACTTTCAACTGCATTAGCCAATTTTGGATAGAGAATAGGATCAGGTAACTCAGCAGATATCACTTGATCGATATCAGTTGTTGTTCTCAATTTGTTTTCACCATCCAACCACACTAATATATGTGCATGTGGAAGTCCTCTTTTCTGAAATTCTACTGTATACATTCCTAAATTCAAAATAAAATAAGAAAATTTAAATTCAAATGTTATTACAAATGCAAAATGATAAAAAAATATTATTAGTAAAAAAAACTTACCAGCATTAACCTTTCCGAAAATCTATTTTTTTTTCAAATCTGTCATCAATTCATCTAGCTTTAACTTGAAAACCCTTGAGACAATATCTGGCCTATCAGATGCTGTTAGACCTCTTTCAAGAACAAAATCACGAATCTCACTCCAATTCGTGTTGCAAGTAATGGTGATGAATAAATCCAGATATCCAAATTTCTTACATATTGCCATTGCATCTTGCAATTGTTAAACATGTATCTCATTCCGCCAGTAAAAGAACTTGGTAATATTACACGTTTTCCAACTGAAGAAGGATTAGTTTCTCCTCTTCCAACTGCTTCTTGTAAGCCATTAAGCATTTCAGACTTGATTATTTTTTGATTATTTCTTATGAAAGACAATCGTTGGGATTCCACCATAGTGTAGCAATCAACCACAAATTGTTGAAATAGCCTTCGTGCATTTACGATGTTACCAAACTCACACTGTCTTTCTTGGATTCTGAATGCAATCCATTGTCTCATAGTAACACGAACTCTACTACGGCTTCTAGAATGATTGCTTGAGTCAGATATAGGAATATCTTCCTTGAATCCATCTTCTCCATAAGGAAAAATTAGAGGATACTGAAGTGGTATGAATGAAGTATGTGTCTCATGCAGCCTTTGTAACTGTCCATCTATTTTTTTCACAACAATGTCTCTTCCAGCATCCATACTGTCAAAGTCACCTACTATCAAAGCCGCAATCTCATCTACATTAGGAATGTTGTACACTCTTGGATCCTTACTTCGATGTCGAAACAACCTTAATGTGAGATTTGTAGTAGGATCTTCTTTGATTATATCTCTAACCATTCTAAACTTCTTAGCCAGGCAGTTGCAGTCATCAATCATCTCTGTTAGATCTTGAACCAATGATAGATCAAATATTTGAAAGTATTTACTACCCCTGCACAAAAATGTTGAATCATAAATATAGTTAAAAAAAATAATAAAATGCAACAAATAGTATAACTTAGAAAAGGGAATTACCCGAAATTGGTTATTCTATTTTGAATTTCATTTTGTGTATCATAAATATACAATTGTGCAAACTTGGGTTTACATCCATCTTCTGGTAACAAACTCCCCAATCTATGATAATTTTGACCACTAAGTATAAATTGGGGAGGTCCACCACCATTATTAATTGAAGATTCCACCTTCCCTCCAATTGATGTAAATGAGAACATACTATTATAGGCTCTAATATTTTTTTTAAAATTATTGCTTCTTTCATCTTGTCCAGACATTAAAGAAATGAGCAATTCAGGAGGCTTTTCCAAACATGGTAGTTTGACTTTTCCTTTTTGACAGCATAAGGAAAAATCAATTTCTTTGTTTCTTTTTGATTTGTCTGCTCTTTCTTCAAACCATACTTCAGCTTTGCAAAATTGACACTCCGTGTCAGGTTGTCCATGAATAAAATACACACAAATATCAGTAATAAGCTGAAGTTGCCAAAATTTAACAAATAATTCATTTTAAAATCACCTTGATTTTCAGCTTTTGAATTTAATTCAGATAATATGTTCAACTTGGGGTTGCCTTCTGATGAAAAACCTGCTATCATATTATTAGAGAACAATATAGCGCTTTTCCATAATTGACAATTTTATTGATTCGAAAACATCTAGCTATATCAAATTCATACCTTCACTTGAGTTACATCCCATGTATTCATTTTCTTTGTCTTCAATGTTGAAATTCAACCTAGTAGTTCCCACAGATTGCATAACATGGATAGATTGTCTAATATATTTGCCTTGCTTATGACATGCAGATGGATTCATCATTTTTGAATTAGCAGTACACGAAGCTGCATTTTAAACATTCAGAGAAAAGGAAAATAACAACTGAAACCATCATGTGTTAAGAAATAAAAAATTAATGTAGATGTGGTATTTTTTAAACTATTGTACTGACATGTGGTTGAACAGCTACCAACTGAAGCATTAGGATGGCCAGATACAATGGTTGAAGAGCTACCAATTGAAGCACTGCAATATGAACTATTTACATGACAGCTTTTCATCTTTTTATACATGGAATGGCTTTCCATAGCATTTGGTATGACATTTTCATTAGCTGCGATTGAAGAACATTATACAGGGGATTTATTAACAGTGAAGTGAATATTATTATAATTATAAAAGCAGGATATGCAAGGCATTAAGGCGTAGTATATACCAGTAGACAGTGTTGACAATGGTGTTCTATTAACATTTGTCAAATTTCCATTTGGAACATATCCAGATTCATGCATTGGCGTCATGTTTTCATCTGAATGTATAGTAAAAAATCATCAGATTTCACATAGGAAATTGATATCAGTGAAAGGAAAAAAAAATTGATACCTCTTATTTGAACATTTTGCCTGGTAAACCTTTGCCTCATTAGTATCTTCCGTCTCATTCTAGCCATATGAGTGGAGTTGAAATCCATATTTCAGAAAGGTATAACATGTGGTGTTTTCAAAAAACACAAGAGCAAGTTTTTGGTGCTTTAGTTTTGCTTCACCCTACTGGATTTTCAACTGGTTTTGCTTTATTGAAAAATGAGCAGAGGTAAAACATGACAGCACCTTATGGTCAACGATTTTATGTTTCATATTTTTGTGATTATTTATAAAATATTCATTCTGACAACAAAGGTCTTCATTCTAATTGTCTTTTAGCAATCTTTTATTTATCTCCTTTATTGGTGCGTCAGTCAACATGATGGCTACCTTTCCATGCAGTTTTTTTTTTACGATAAGTATAAATTATTTCATCAATTATAATTAAATATTTTTTAATAAATAATAAATAATTTTTCATTTTTAGAACTATGTTTATAATGGTATTTAAATTTGAATTGTATACAAAATATACATAATAAAACAAAAAAAAAAAGCACGATAACAATTCCATCTTAGCTTTATTATTAAATTTAATAACAAATTGAGTTAATTATTAAATTCTATCTAAATTGGCTTGATAAATATGTTTGCTTCATTATTAAATATATTCATAATTTAAACCTTTTTTTTACCGAGTTATTGTTGACTAATACAAACTATTTTTCTTTAGTGGGTTATCCAATTCTATATTCTATAATTATAAAGAAATCTGATCCATTGTTGTGAAAATCAGTATATGCAATAAAATATATCAATGTTTGTCAATTCAAATTAAACTTTAAAAAAAGCTTAAGATTTATATATTTTTGCATTATTTGGGTTTGTTGAGAAAAAAAATAAGTAATCTTATGAGTAAAAACTTATGGAATATAAGTAAATATAAAAAAAATTTGTGACTGGTTTGATAGCTATGTAAAAAAATTTATATCAAAATGTTTAACTAAATATAATAATGCCAAAAAAAAAACATAAGCAGGTTGAAGTCCAACAAATAACGAAAACCAACAAACCAGTGTATTAGATATATCGATACTCAACTAATGAAGCAAAACAGAACGGTCCTCAAATTTGACACATGATCTCGAATATGAAGCTGTTGTGATCAACATTAATAATACCAAGGTAAACTATATAATCTTCATGAGTAATTGCTATTTTAATTAACTTGCCAACATAAATACCCTTCAGAGCATAACCAAATGTTTAGCTAATCTAATAACAACAAAAAACCATCATAAGTAACCTAAAGTGCAAAAGATAAGCAAAATAAAGATAGTCATCATCCATAACAAACATCAATACACAGCTAAGGTTCAAAATGCAACTTCGGTACCCTGAATTCATAAAACTAAGGACCTATCTTCCTGACATCAGCTATGTTCTCTGAATCATTCTCAAACTCAAACACCAGTTCATCCCCCTCTTCAAACGCATGTCTGGTACAAAAAGCCTTCCAACCCTCACCAATCTTGAATGATTCCTTAGACGGGAACGTTGTTTAATTAACAGCCTGCATAGATTAATCTTTCCACGAATATCACGAAGCATAAGAGTCTGGAATTGTTTAGACTCTAGAAAATCAGCAAATTCACAATCCAAATTCTGGCAAACCAACATAAAAAAATCAATTAAAATAACATATAACATATGTTTACCAATATATATAGTATTTTTTTAGGGGCAGGGACCACACTGACCAGTTGACTACCATGTGCCTTGTAGTGTGTCAGCTTGACTTTGAAGGACTTTTTGGATTGTTCGTTCACTCTATATATGCCTTTGTCCTTTTCAGAACGGCTTCGGGATCGTGGGGGTGGGGCATTTGGTTTAGTAAAATACTCAATCTGAAAAGTTGAGTCTCCTACAAACCTAAAGTAGACAACATGCTAAACGGTCAATTTATAAAATTCTTTTAGTTTCTTCCAACCATTTGTGATTAGGGCTTCATTTTTCCTTTTTTCACATCGCACGACATGCTGGTGACCCTTTTCATGTATCAAAATCCATGTATCAGCTAGTTCATGGCCAAACTTCATGAAAAAAGAATCACAAACCTTGGCGTGGTCCTATTGCAAAACAATAAAAGTAAAAAATCGGTCCCCATAAAATGAAACTCTTCATCCTTATCTACATTAAGATGGAAAATAGAGCATTGTAGTACCTGAACTTCGTCGAGAAAAGAAACAAACCCACCCAAGGTAACTTTCTCCAAAACGACTTTTGGATTCTCCATTCCTTAGTGTGTTGTGGCCAGTGTGAAAAACAAAATCAGGACTCACATTATAAAAGGACTTTAAAGCTGTTTTGAGAATATAAAAGGTTACAACTTAAAATCCTTTATTTAACATATCCCTATGCCAATAACGGTTTACATCCTAACGCGTAGCTTGGTAATTGAACTTTTCACCATTCCTTTCCTGCCCAAATTAAAAATGATAAATTATATTTGGGCTTTTATTAAAAATGATAAATTATGTCTAGGCTTTTAACTTGTACAATGCAGAAGTGGGTGGAACCAATATAATTGTAATTCATAAAAAAAAATCGATTTTTTTTCATACTTTTTGTAAGTAAATAAATAAAATAAAATTAAACATACCCTAAATTAATTAATTTCTTAATGGACATGAACACATGTAATAATAACAAAGGTATAAAGACCTTTCAAAATGGGCTTATATTGTAGGAATAGGCCATTTTTTGCAAGAATTTACAGTTCAGTTCCCTACACCAAAGTTTGTAAATTAATGTTTCACATAGACAACATGACAATCAATATGATTGACTTATATTGGTAAAGATTTTTAATTAAATTAGATATAGTATGATTGAGTTATATTGTTCAAGTTTTTAAAAGATAAATAAATAAAGAAATAAAGAATAAAGAAATATAAAAATACGTGACCAGTATCTAATAAAAGTGGAAAATACCTTAACTTAAAAACAGTCTTCCAATCAAAAGTGGCCTTAACTAAAACAGTCTAGCACATGATAGTAAATACTACAGTCTTCCAACCAAAAGTAGCCTTAACTAAAATAGTCTAGCACATGATAGTAAATACTACAGTCTTCCAATCAAAAGTGGCCTTAACTAAAACAGTCTAGCTTATTAAAAGAGTGACTCAAAAACATCAACAAAAAAAAGGTCAACCCTCATAAAAAGAATTAAAGCTTCTCAATCTTGATTTTCTTCCTCAAACCCTTCAGTGGAACATCAAGGTCTAGCTGCCTTTTTCCAGGCACACACTGTGTACTAAGAGCAGCTTCAGTTTTGGCTTTTGGTGTCTCAGGATGTGGTTCATTCAGTTTAATGCCACATGAAGTTCCAATAGGAGTTACATCCTGAGATGCAAATCCAGTTCCAATAGGAGAAAAAAGTTCTGCAGAATCAGTTTGGGCTTCATCAAATTGTTCCTTATGTTGAGAGTCAGACCCAATCAAACTCCCTCCTTGGTTTGGACTTGCCAAGTTAGCCTTCAAAGGAGTAAAGTCCTGTGAATCCTTTGACAGATCTGCTATTTGTATTTCATCCATTTGAGAATCATTTTCATTATCCACACCAACCATAGAAAACTTAGGCATTAAGTCCTAAGACAACAAAAAAAAATACAGTTAGATATAGATGTCATACAAACATACAAACATGAGATAAATTAAATAAATTCTTAAATTTTTTTTCATAACAATCAGCTGTAAATTTCAAACCTGAGCAAAATCCATGGGTTGAACATCCATGTTGGCTTCAATAGATGTAGCCAAATATTCCTTAAACCTTTTCATAATCAACACATCATCACAAATCTTCTTAACTCTAAAAGATTGTTCAAATTTTGAGCTGGTACCATTTCTAAAATCTACTTTAAAAATAAAGCTTTTGCCTTCCAAGTCAGAAATTTCTTTGGGAAGTCCTCGACTGTTTCCTTTCTACAAAACAAAGTTTCAGAAATACTGTTATTGGCTATTGTTATAATATAAAATAAATAATCAGAAACAATGTTTCATATGGTCTAAAATAAATGTTAAATATCTACCTTCTCTTGCTCTTCATACATGTCAGTACATGATTTGTTGAATAGCATGGTAGCATCCCGGTCAAAAATCACAAAAGTTGCATAATCAGTATGATCAGTGACCCTGACCTTGATCCTATACCTAATATGCAACATTTTAAAATAAGAATTACATATATGCTTTATTTGATTTTATGAAAACAGAATATGGAAACAGAACATGGAAAAAAATACCTTACAACCACCTTGACAACATGCCTTTCACACTTTTCACAAAACCACATTTGAGAGTCTGGATAAACACCCTTATTGCAGAGACAGGCAGTATAAAACCAATCTTCATCTTCCATTATGTTATTGACAGTAGCAAAAACTGCATACGAAGACTCCTTTGTTTGACACAAAAAGATCAAAGAACTGAATCAATAAGAGTAGCCAAATAATTAATTGATGTCTAAAAAATAAAAGAAACTATAAAGCAATTGGACCTCTTTGCAGTCTTTAAGACCTTTAATGGTTTTTTTTGTTGTCAATTCAAGAAAATCTTCTTCCATACTAACTTTTCCTGAATCTGTCAATTGGCTAAGACCTTGAGATGGTGACTCCATATTGTCAAGCATCCTTTTAGCAAGCTTCATCACTTCCTCACATTTTGGTTTAAAAATCAACTTTGTACAGACCATACAATTCTGAAGATGTATCTTGTCTACATAAGCAAAATGGCAACATCTAATCAATTAATCTTGTACTTATAAAGTATAAAGTATTAATATAATATGCAATAAATAAATATACCTTGAAAGCATTTCACTTTCGCTAAATGGACAATTACAATAGTGCTATTCACATCTCCAGAAGCAAGGAAAGTGTTCAGCTCGTCTACATAATTCCCGAATAGAGTACACTCTATCTTATCCCTATTGTCAAATATGTATGTTTAATAATAATGTTAAATGTCTAAATATATAATATATAATATAGTTTGATTAAAGGGATACAAAAGTTTACCCATTAGCTTCTACACAAATAACATTCATTTTAGTGTTGCTTCCATTCTTAGAGAACTGTCTCTCAGTTCCCACACCTGTAAGGACGCCCATGACATCTACTCACGTTTGAACACATTTGAAAAAATTAATCAGTAAAGAACAATTTGAAAAAAAAAACTATAAACATTGAACAAAAAATTACACCTACCCACTAAGTAATCATCATCCCATTCACCACCAATAATCTTACGAATAGCCACAAAGTCATAGTTTTTTTCAGGTACCAAAGCTTTATCCAACTCTTCTATTTTAGTATTCAAATTGAAGTTAATCTTGTACTTATGAGTGGATGTTCTAAAAGTACCACTATTTTCAGCCACATCAAATGTTCGAATGGAGTATACACTGCCTTCTCGTAAATCTTTCTGAAATTTGTAAATGACCGTCTTTCTCATAGAAGCGTGGATTCGAACTCCCTACAACAAAGTCAAAATTGATCAGTTTAAAATTTACAATAAAGAACAATAAGTTACAAAAACATACTGATGAAACTAACCTTTGAATCCACCAGCAACAGTTCCATTGAGAAAGGTATCTTTGACTTTCCTAAGTCTTTCACCACCCATAGCCGTATGACTCTCACCATGATTTTCCAGTTTTGCTTCTCGGGAGTAATCTCCGCAACAGAGTGGAATTTGTTTGCCATGACAGAATTGACAAAAGCAAGTAGTGAAAGTTTTAGAGAATTAAGAAGAGAAAAAAGGACAAGGATTTGAAGTGGTGAAAGTTGGGATATTTGGCTTGAAAACAAAATATATATAGAGCGTTTTACTCAACAATGCCCGGTAAAAATCCCCAAATTCAAATTTGAATTTGAATTGAATTGAACTTTTACCTTCGACAGACCTATTGATTTCTTCTTCCATTGCATTCCAGGTAGAGGTGCAGAGTAGCAGCTTCATGCTTACCCTGATTTTTTACCATTTTTGTGATTTGCTGAATAGAAAACCTTTTCCATGGTTCACGGATGAAACAACTTTCCCAATCCTCGATAGCTTTTAGGTTTGAGACAAAAAAAAAAAACGCTCTTGATTTCTTCTTCCATTGCAATGTAGGTAGAGGTGCAGAACAACAGATTAATGCTTACTCTGATTTGTTACCATTTGGGTGATTTGACCATGACAAAAGCTTATCCCAATCCCAATCCCAATCCCAATCCTCGATAGCATTTGGTTTGGACGAAGCTTTTGGACGTAACTATTTGGGCTTTTCACAATTTTTTTTTTTTTGTAAGTTGAAGTGTGTTGTAAACCGAAAAAGCATGGACCTATTCGTTTGAGCTTCACATTTTTTTTTTCAGTTGGAGTTGTTTTTTGTCTTGCTTCAAATGGTTAAAATTTAAAAAGGCCTTATTATGTCAGTTGGTTGATTTGTTGACACGTGTAAAATGTTGCCATTTGTGTTCCTTTGATTTGTTAATAGTTTATAGATATATATATATTTTTGTTATAATTAACCAAGTGAAATGGTTAGGCACACCGATGGTGGTGTCCTCTAAACGTAATAATTTACTCATTAAAAAAACAGAGAAAAGAAAAGTAGTAAGAAACTTCAGCTGCACCTGGCCCCCTGCACTGTCCGTTGCCAGAGTCAATGATTAAGAAACTACGTGAGAAACAAATAATCAAAACACCTACCAAAAATAACAAATACTAAAATAGACAGAAAATACATCAAAATCAAATCCATGAATTATTTATTTACTTTAATTTTCCTACACACAATACCATCAAATGAAATGAAACAATTTAATAATAGAAATCACACGCAAACGCAACAAACAACTCCACAAAACTTCAAATGAAGCTCCATCATCGCTAGCGAAGACAGTCCCATTGTTTTTTTTTTAACTCACAGGATCGGTATGACCACCGCCATGGCAGAGGTGGCACGGAAGAAGGAAAACCCGAACCTTCTCCTGGGCCGGTTCGAGCTCGGGAAGCTCCTCGGGCACGGAACGTTCGCGAAGGTCCACCACGCGCGGAACATCAAAACCGGAGAAGGAGTGGCCATCAAGATCATCAACAAGGAGAAGATCCTCAAGGGCGGTTTGGTGTCCCATATAAAACGCGAGATCTCCGTTCTCCGCCGCGTGCGCCACCCGAACATCGTGCAGCTCTTCGAAGTCATGGCCACTAAAACCAAGATCTACTTCGTCATGGAATATGTCAGAGGTGGAGAACTCTTCAACAAGGTCGCAAAGGGAAGGTTGAAAGAAGAAGTAGCACGAAAGTACTTCCAACAGTTGCTCTCTGCGGTTGAGTTTTGCCACGCGCGTGGCGTGTTCCACAGGGACCTCAAGCCCGAGAACTTGCTGCTGGACGAGAATGGGGACCTTAAAGTCTCCGACTTCGGACTCAGCGCCGTGTCGGATCAGATTCGGCAGGACGGGCTGTTCCACACGTTTTGTGGGACACCTGCGTATGTTGCTCCTGAGGTTTTGGCACGGAAAGGGTACGATGGTGCAAAGGTTGATATTTGGTCTTGTGGGGTTGTTTTGTTTGTTCTGATGGCGGGGTATTTGCCCTTCCATGACCGGAATGTTATGGCCATGTATAAGAAGATTTACAAGGGTGAGTTTCGGTGTCCCAGGTGGTTCTCTCCTGAACTCACTAGGCTTCTCACTGGGCTTCTTGATACCAACCCTCAGACAAGGATTTCTATTCCTGAAATCATGGAGAATCGGTGGTTCAAGAAGGGTTTTAAGCAGATAAAGTTTTATGTGGAGGATGATAGGGTTTGTAGTTTTGATGATAAACAGCTGCTGCATCATGATGGTGATGATGATTTGGCAACATCAGATTCTGAGGTTGAGATTAGGAGGAAGAATTGTAATAGTAATGGTTCATTGCCAAGGCCTGCGAGTTTGAATGCCTTTGACATCATATCGTTTTCTCAGGGCTTTGATCTCTCTGGGTTGTTTGAGGAAAAGGGTGATGAGGCCAGGTTTGTGTCTTCTGCTCCGGTGTCTAAGATTATATCCAAATTGGAGGAGGTTGCTCAGTTGGTTAGTTTCACTGTGAGGAAGAAAGATTGCAGGGTGAGCTTGGAGGGGTGTAGAGAAGGTGTGAAGGGGCCTTTGACTATTGCTGCTGAGATTTTTGAGTTGACACCTTCCTTGGTGGTGGTGGAGGTGAAGAAAAAGGGAGGGGACAAGGCGGAGTATGAGAAGTTTTGTAACTCTGAGTTGAGACCCGCGTTGGAGAATTTGGGGATGGAGGAATCTGCTTCTTCTTCTTGCCAATATACACACACTGAATCTGAACTCCAACATCGAACACTTTCTGACTCTGCCCTTGACAGACATTCAGATAATGAATCTTTGTACCAACGAGAGTTGAGTCTACCAGAAGAGACTAGTATCCCACAACATGCTGAATCAAAGTTTGAATTTCAACAGGAAAAGGTGCCTATGTTTACTATCTGACTCTGTCTCGAATACCATTGTTTTGGAAGAATGAAACATGTGAGAAACCAAAAGGATAGTGAATGCTTGCATTAATTAAGGTAGCAGGAGAATGACAGAAGATAATAGGATACTGCTTCTCTCTTGTTTTTTTTAGGTTATGTGTATGTTAAATTTTTCTTTCTTTTTTCACTCAAGAATTGTCCAGCTTGTTTAGGTTTGCTCCTTGACTGGAGCATTGGATGCTACTGTATTTCTATGTCTAAATGTTGTATTGTAAGGCTAATTTAATTTAAATATAGTGAATGAAGTGTACATGTTCACATGTTTTGGCACATTGCTGTGTAACTGTATTTTACTTATTTTCACTCTTTACTGCGAGTTATGAGAAAATAAGAATGCAGATTTCTTGTGAATCCTTGAATTTGGAATTGGAAATTGGGGGAAGCGACACCAACAACAACAACAACCTGTTAATTAGTACATGTAACCAAATCAGGTTCAGAATTCAGATTCTCTTCCTCACCAGTTACAGATGTAAAGGGAAATGAAAGCCTAATAAAGTAGATTGCTTGCACTGTTTCTCGATTAAAATAAGTGATCTATTTTCCCCTGAATCATGCTGATTTCCTGCGCATTTCATGTTGATAATGTATTTTAAGCAATGGGACTATTGGACTAATTGAAAAGCAAACACTCATATGCCAGAGTAGAGAAAAGTGGAAGAAATTATGTAGGGACTTATCTGCATGAATGACATTCACTCAAATCTGAATGCATTGTACAGCATTCATAAAATGATAAATGCCCTGAAGTGAAAATCCCTCCTATATCCAAAAATAAGCTTGTTGCTTTCACACTGGGCCTACACACATACAAGTGGTGCCTATTATTTGACCCAAAATGCTTCAGCAGAACAGACACCATAAGTTGGTTGTAGCTTGGCCCCACACTTACAAGTGGTGCCTAAGGAACCGGCGTATTTATTAAACATAGCATAGATGTTATGTCTACAAATTATAAATAAATTCTAACAAACCTTTATATTTTTATGTTCATTTTAAATTGAATTTTCTTATTATCTCATGAAGAGACCTTTTGAAGTTGAGTTCAAATTGACTTGTTAGAAAATGCACACTTGTGTAACATTATGTACGTTTCAGCACTGGTTTCTGGATCATTTGGTACTTTATGCTGATGCAATGAAGCATGGTGTTGAACTAGATTAAGCGTTTGTCTACTTATCTTCTATCTAACCAGTATAACTCATCCTTCACCAGTTCCAATGCTTGTTTCTTTCTGTGGTCCAAAACAATGGAGAGGCAGTGGTTTCAAATAATTCAAGTTGTAGGGACCCTGGTGGCTAATGGAACCAACTGTTGGGACCTATTTCGCTGTTCAAAAACGTTTTCATGTCCACCTTTCTGCTGTAGCTGATTTTCTTATATACAAAACCAACCTGGGAAGTGGAAGGGTGAAAAAGATGCTTGATAGGGGAGTTTTTTTATTTTTAATTTATTTCCCTCTGTATTAGGGAATAATATCAAACACAATTTTTTCCTTATTAGTGCGGATTTGAATGATAGATAATAATATTTTATTTTTTCTTTCTTTAAAATAAAAATTATATTTTAATAAAGAATATTTGATTTCACTTTTTAGATATAGATGTCTATAACAAACACGCAGCTAGTTTTTGCTGTGAAAAGGGAATGGAATATAATAAGACATTTTATCATGTGTGTTATAATTATTATTTAATCATTTTAATTTTTTTAATATACTAATACTAATATTATAAATATAATATAATATAATATAATTATATTTTAAGTTCATATAAGAATTATCAAATCTTGATATATAAAAAAGTAGAAGTAATGAGTATTTATGTAATTTTCTTTTTCCCGCCTAAAACAGGGACCTTTATGTAATTTTATTTATTTTCTCAATCGTAATTAGTATTGTGTAACTTTCATAAATAAGCTAAATTAGTGGATTACATTAATTACATTAATGCTACAATTATATAATTAATTTTAATATTTTTAATAGATTATATAATCAATTCATATATCAAATTATATAAAAATACAAAATTATCTAAATCAAACTTAAAAATAGTTAATTTATAATACAACAATTATTGAATAGTTATTGTTCATGAAAATACAAAATTATTTAAAACCTAAACTTAACAATAATTAATTTATAATACAAAATGGTTGTTAGTGTTTTCTTGAAATATTATTTGTAATTATAAAAGCTTTAATATTCTTAGTAAATAAAATTATTTTTTAATTAATTAGATATATTAAAATGGAGGAATCCAACGATAGTAAATAACACTATGTTGTACTTTTAGTGAATCAATTTTTTTTTATTTCAAACCGGGACAAATCAATAAATTTAGAAATTTTCATAACTAAAATAATAAAAATATCAGTTGCACAATTTTAAAATATCTATCTTAATAAAAAAAAGATCAATGTTACAACAATCATTTTAAGAAAATTAAAAATAAAAATTATAATAATCATTTAAAAAATATATTTATTGTTAATTGTTTGATTTTAAAAATTAAAAATTGAAATTAGTTATCTTTATTACTTTCCTTTATTTAGTTAAACAGGAACCTAAAAGTAAAACGATTAGATAGTTTTTTTGTTTTTGAACCAAACATAATGGAGTTTAGAGATATGAAAAAAAAAATTGTTTATATTAAAGTCATTTTGAGAAGTAAAAAAAATAACTATAAAAAATTTGTTTGAAAAATTGAAAAATATTCCGCAAATGAAAAGAATTATAAAAGTATATATTCTTTTGTTAATTATTCATGATTTTTTTTATACTTGGACAAATTTTAATTTTCTTTTATGCATTGATATGTATGTGCCAATATATTAAAATAAAAATTAAATATAAAATATAACAAATAAGGATGAATATTTTTTATCTTATAAAAATAAGTAGGAATTTTCACTTAATTGACAGGGAAGAATAATTTACTTGAAATCACATTAATATCTAAATTATTACAGTAAAATTAAATTTTCAATTATATTAATTTTAATTTTTTTTATGGCTTTCTCTTTCTTGATTTGAATAATTTACTGAATGTTTAATTTTACAAACATAGAAAGTATAAAAAAATATATAACAATTGTAGATGAATATTTTTAATGAAAGTATGAAGAGAAATTTAGACTTCACTTACCATATAAAATATAACACACGGGGATGAATAATTTTTATGAAAAATAGTAGAAAAAATTACAATAAATTTTTTTACTAAAGATTTTTGTTCAATCAAATTTAAAATTTCTTTTGCATAATTAATATATATTTAATTACATTACAAAAATCAAATTAAATTAACATAATAACTATTTTTTCTCCATGCAAAATTAGTGTCTAAAATTAATTTTTAATCAAATAATTATTCATTTATATATTATCTTCTCACTTAAATAAATTATTCATGATTTTCTTTTAGATGGATAAATTTAAGTTTTTCTTTAGGCAATGATTTGTATATGCCAATATATTAATATATAAAATATAATATATAGGGATGAATTTTTTATTTATTTATAAAATCAAGTAAAAAATTTACTTAATTCACAGGAATGAACAATTTAGCTGAAGTTACATTAATATCTAAATTATTACGGTAAGATTATATTTTTTATTATTATAATTTTAATTTGAATTTTTATTTATTTATATGAATTTTAATATCTAAATTATTATGGTGAGATTATATATAAAATATAGCACATAGGGATGAAATTTTTTTATTTATAAAAATAAGTAAAAAATATTTACTTAATTCACAAAGATGAACATTTTATCTGATGTCACATTAATATCTAAATTATTATAGTGAAATTATATTTTTTTTACTAAAGTATGAAGATAAAAATATAACATATTACATTACATATAATAAAAAATCCAAATAAAAAATCTTAAACTGTTAACCCTGTGCAACACACGGGTCGAAATCTAATATTTCATAAAATGAAAACTTTGTCATAGAAAAAGTTTCAATGCATTAAAAATGGATATCCGTATCATTGCATTTTCATTATTCCTATTTCACACAATTAGAAACTATTTCTTAGTATTAAGATGTTCTACGTCAATTAAGGTTATGTTCGACAAGTCATTTTAACTAGTTTCTAACTTTTTTTTATTAGCTGAAAAGCTTATTTGACAGTTCGGTAAACAATTTTTTTTAGTAGCTTCTAGCTTTTTTGAAACACTGCTTGAAATAGCGTTTTTTTAAAATGATAGCTTCTAGCTTTTAGTTTTTTATATTTTATTTCCTTTTTATCCTTAAAATGTTTATTAAATTTTCTTATTACCCTTTTTAAATAAAACAAGGTTTTTGAATAATTTTATATTAGACAATTTATTTTAACTATTATGCTAATTAACATAATAAAAGTATAATGTCTACTTAAGTATATGTTTTTTTTACTTTATTTTAAACTTGATTAAAAATATTTTAAGAAATAGTATAAGATTAATAGTAGAATACTTAATATGAAAAAACTGTAATAATTGAAACTAAAAATGCAATGAAAATAATTTATCTATAAATAAAAAATTACAAGAGTTTAAAATTAATTAAAAAAACTAAAATTATAACACAATATATTTTTATCCATAAAACAAAATTAAAATTTATATAAAAATATCATATAAATATGTTCATTTAAGTCATTTTACATTTTTCAGTTACTTCAACAGCTAGTTTTACCGAACACTTATGATTTAATAAGTTAGTTTAACAACTTTCAGCTTTCAGCTACCAGCTAGCTTTTCAACTTCCAACTAGCTTTTCAGCTAATTTTGCCGAATATAACCTAAGAATATAGCTAAAGTAATGCTGAAAGATTTGGGCAATTTTTTTCTCCTTATGCTAACTTTTCAGACTAAGTAAAGTCTATGGTATTAGTGTTTATTTAATCTTAATGTTGGACTACTTACAAATGTCTAATGTCCAATCCTATTTGTAGATGCAAGTTGAACATAAACAACAGATGCCCTCAGTCATTTTAAAATTTTTAATACTATTATGTTTAGTTTGTCATTTAAGCTAGAGGTGGCAAAATAGGTTATTTGACTTGATGCAAATTATGGATTATATAGCAGTCAGATAAAAATAAATAAATAGATTCATTTTGAATTTCTAAAAATGAAGCATAATTTTGATTTTCTCAATTTTTCTTGTAGACTAAGCTCAGGGACGGAACCACGTACTGCTCTACGGGGGCAGTCGCCCCCCCTCAATTCACAAAAAATTGTTACTTCCTTTACATTATTTTAATACTTATCTATTGTCCTTCTACCCCGCCCCCCCCACCCTTTTATATTGGTAGAGTATATATAGAGTATTTTTTTTAGTACCTTCAAAGAACAAAATGCAATTGCCTATTAAGCTGCCAAGTATGTTAACCTCATTAATTTTTATATATGGAATATCTTTTCTTTTAAAATTACAATCCAGGATTTTATATTCTATTATTCTCAGAATAAATATATAATTTTACTACATTAAATATATTCATTAATACTAACCTCCTCTAGGTACATTTGTTTTCTTCAAATATTTTATATTCTCTCATCACAACACATATAAAATAATAAATTTTATCAATTAAAAATATATAAGGTGTATTTAAGAAGTAAATCATATATGATACTAGTATTCTCAAGTATTGCATCATTTTCTTTCTTCCTATTCTTCACATCCGTTAAATCATCTTTTTTTTTTTTTTTTCCAAATATTGCTATATTTTTCATCCCCAAAGCAATAGGAGCAGTAAGAACAACCAACAACCAACAACCAACAACATGTATTCTTGTTCTTTTGCTTTTATTCCATTTTATAAATTTTATTTATAACAGTAATTTTATACATTTGTTAGAAAAATAGTAGTATATGTTAATTGCTATAATTACTTTTAATTGCTCATATTAATTTTAACTTTAATTATTTCATTTTAAGTTAATTTATTTTTAATTTTACGTTAGTGAAATCTCCACTCTTAATCATATTTCTTTTCATCTACAAAACTCAAACTTGAGACATTGTTTAAGAGATCCGAGCATAATTCCACTTGGATTAATGACATGTTAATGTATGTTAAGTTTTAAATTGCTTTTAATTTGATAGATAAATTAATTCATATAAAATAGTGCTTATAAAAAAATCATATAAAACAGTTAATTTTAACTACAAATCATGCTTAATAAAGGTGTTAAATTTTTGCCCCCCCTAACAAAAATTTCTAGTTCCGTCCCTGACTAAGCTTAAATCCAGTTATGATCAGATTAAGTTAAAAGAAATCGTGTTTTATTTATACTCAAAATTTAAAAGCTTAAGACTTACACTTTGTTAGAAGAGTTTGGACCAGACTCATTGGCCCTACTCATTTTGGCCCTCTCTAATTTAAGCCTTGCTATCTTTAACTTTGTTTCCATCATGTTAATTCTTTATATTAATTATTTTTTTATATTAAGAGATGTTATCTTGTCTCTATTACCAAAAATTTCTAGGTTTGTCACTACATGCAAGTGGACACTATTGTGGAGGGGATGATTTGAAGAAGAGAAAATCCCACTATCTCAACTATTGAACATCCCACGTGGCAAGGAAAAGATAGAATTGAAATAAAACCTAGTAATATTTTTGTGAATAAAAAATAATAGTAAAGTAGTTGTAGTTGTGTTCTATTCTACTTAATTTCACCCTTTTTAATTAATCCAACTTGTATAATTTTTGTTTATATCGTGTCTAGTTCTGTTCTATTTAAAAAAAAACGTACCGAATATCAAATAGAACATGTGTTATGTTTCGTCTCGTTCGAGCACACCCATCAAACACTACTTTAATTATACACAAGACTCTTTGACCGGCACACATTTATTCTTATATAATACCATTCCTTAAAAGATGTTGATATACAATATAAAATAAGTCGTTTCCCTACAAATGTAAAATAGTTTTGCTATTATTTTTCTGCGTTTCGATATTTGTTTATTTCATTATTTTTAACCTGGTGATACTTTTGTTGAATCACTGATTAATATCTAATAGCTTCAATCCTAATTTTACCCATTTAAACTAATTAATTGAATTGAATGTAATCAATTCGTTATTTTTGATTTGGGGTTATAATGAAAGAATTTGTTTTTTTTAATTGTTCAAACTTCTTCCATAATGTGCCTTGAGTTGAAAGACTTCTTGAGGCCACATGATTACGTGAGGGTAGCATTTGATTTAGGTGGTTGTTGAGTAAAATGTGGGGAAAAACAACCATTGGATTATTATCTAATATCTAGCTCTGAAGGGTTCTTCTTACCAAAATAAGCTAAAAAAAATTTGAGTGATCATAAGGAGATAAATTATCGTACATCATCAAATCCGCATCCTCGCATGATTTGCTGACGTATAATTAATCTCTAAAGAGTCATCACTATATTTGTGCATTTCTTAGTTAAAAAAGTCATAAATGAAAATGCCCTACACACTAATCGAAGCACTTGGCGGCAAATCAATCTTGTGCTTGTATATATTTTCCCTCTAGTGTGAACTAACTGTGGTTCTTGACTGGGAAATTAACAGCTAAAGAACACGGATTTTGAATATGTGGCACAGATATGAAAAGGTGAACGTATCAAGCCAAGAGTTAAAAGATGAAATGTGTTACATTAAGAAATAAAGTTTCGACATCAAAGTGATCGATCGCATCCATTACAAATAAGATAAGGGTTGAAATGACAGTCTGACAAGTGACAATACCAAATATCTTTAAAGTGAAATGAATGGTCTATTTAGTAAGGGTGTGCAAAATATCTCGGTAAACCGAACTTTATTATTTGGAAATAAACCAAATTCACTGTAAATAGAGAAACACTTCTAAATATAGTTCAATAATGAATAACCAAACTATTATGCTTGTTTTTGTTAACTGTTAAACAATTTAATCATTTAACCGCATATATTAAATGCCAAGCAACGCACTCTCTATCATATTTTTTTTAATACATTTTTCATGATTAGTTAAAATTTATTGAAAATCATAATTTTTTATGAATCTTACTTGTTATTTAATAACTCTCTCTCCTAATTTTATAATTTTCAATAAATGTCGTCGTTGTTTATGTTGTTTTTTCAACTTTTTTTTGTCTTCCTTTTGAAAAATGCGTATATATGTGTTTTGGAATTGGTAGAATATCTAAATCACGGAATAGTTACAAATTTCATTAATAAATAATTAATAATTTAATACACCTGTATAGAAGTTGCATGTTCATTGGGACTGAGATATCAATAATATGTCGAGACTTTTTTACATCCCAATCTTCAACAACAAAAGTACAATTTACAACACCCCACTTGCAAAATGACATAACACGCTTCCACTGGGACAAGAATAGCTATGGTATTGATCGTATGGACTTACAAAAGAACAAATAGAATTAAAGAATTTGAGTAGCAAATACCATATATAGCATTATCAGAAAGCTATACTCTTTCAGCATGGTAAAGGTTAGAGAGAGACTTGAGTTAGGAACACACAGAAGAGAGTTAGATAGAACTTTAAGTGGCCTCCACTGATAAGATCTCCAGTTCAGCCCACCAGAGTGGAGAGAGTCTTGGGACAGCTTGCTCAGGTGATACATGAAGCACTTCCCTCAATCTGGGAGTTATGTCCTTCATTGTAGGTCTTAACCTTGGATCAGATTGAAGACAACCTTTGACCACCTCACAGATGACATCAAGTTCTTCGTCTTTGAAGGACTGCAGCGTGGGATCGATCAGAGAGCTGATGCTTTGCTTATCATTCAAGTGCTCAGCAGCCTAGGAAGTTGATCAGGATTTGTTTGTTAAGTGACATACAACAAGGGAGTTGCACTTGAAATTACAAGGAAGGGCACTTTTTCAAAGGAAAGAAAAACAAAGTAACGGGCACAAATTTCAAACTTACCCAGTTTGCAAGGTGGCCTTGTTCTTCAGAGTAAGGTAGTTTCCCAGAAATGATTTCAAGCAACAATACTCCAAAGTTATAAACATCGGTTTCGGGATCAGCCTGGGGTGGCAACTCAGATTTCTGTGATTCATCTCCAGTTGTGTTGGTTTTTGTATGCTTGCCAAAAGAGATCTCTGATATCTGTTAAAACAAAAATAGAATGGAGATAAGTTACTTGATACCTAACACATTAAAAACAAAAACAGAAATGTGTATACCTTAGCAGCAAAGTCATCTGTTAATAATATAGCAACTGAATTGAGGTTGGAGTGAGCTACTGGTGGATTTATATCATGGTGCATATACTGAAGACAATAAGCCGTGCCCATAATAACCCTCATCCTTGCGCTCCAGTCAAGAGGTTCAACTTCCTTAACTGAAAAGAGAGCAATATACACAACTTAAGCATTTTGTTTTTTTGTATAGAGAACTTAAGCCTTTAACCAGATTTGCCATGCGCAAGGTAATAACTTGAGCCTTTAGAGAGTGTTGGAAGTTGTTACCATGCAAATGCTCAAATAAGTTTCCATTCGGAGCATACTCAAACACCATCATCCTTGTGAATGGTTCTTCTTCGTCACAGTACCCAATAAGATTGGTAAAGTTCTTATGGTTAACACGGGACAATGTAGCAATCTGAAGCATACATGGAACAAAATTAGCAACAGGTAATTAAGAATTGAAAGTCCCTCTCTCAATTGAATTGGGACTCCTAATTCAACTTTTTCCTCTCCATTGACTTGAGAAGGAGAAAACCTTTTTGCGATAGGCTGTCTCCATGCTCTTTGACCAATCACGGGCAGAAGTAACAATAGTTGAATCAACAGCAATCTCGACTCCACTGGATAGCGTTCCTTTGTATATGGTGCATTCATCAAAACTATTAATAATATTGCTGAAATCTTCACAGGCTGTTTCCAGCTCTGCCCGATTCAACTTGGGGACCCCTACATTACACATACAAGGACAAAACACTTTGTCACCATAATATGTTAACATTAATTTCTTTTCTTTTCATTTTATGGGGCACATTGGGAGTTCTTTACCATAAAGTGAACCTATAACCTCTTCCAGAGTCCCTAGCCAGGACAATAAATCTAAGCCCTGATAGCACTTAGCAGGAATTTTGGATTGAGCTAATAACTTAAGGAAGAGAGCTTAGACAAAATTGATTCATAGGTTGACACTTTAGATGGTATATATATTGCATAACAACAAGACAATCCATTTTCTTGCAATTGGCTGACCTAAAATAATGAAAGACGTTCATAAAATTGTTGCTATTCAAATTAGAAAGATGATGCTTGAACAAGTTGAACAGGAGAGTCTCCAAACCTTTAAAAATGGGAATGGACTTGTTGTAACTTATATAAACAAATGAAAATAATCAATCACATTATTATAGACTAAAGAACATATATGAGGGAAGTCAGTATGAGGCGTTTAAAATTTGGTAAACAAACATTAGTTATGTTTAAAAGTCATTTTCAATATCAATAATTTATTACAGTTAAGTTCTTTCAGGAATCTCAAATTCTATGGTGAACACTCATAATGCTGTTCTACGTTATGCCCTGGCTTCCCTCAAACAGGTTTGGAGAATGCAGTGAAACCCAGATGGCAAGATCTAATCTGCCAAATGCTAAGTAGCATAAACACATTTCAGTAAAAAAAATAAAAATGGGTTGACAAACACATACCTTCATTTTAAATTTTTGAACAGAAACCCTCAACAGGTGATAAAGCTCAAGAAACAGGACATATTTGTTCAATTACAGGTTCCACTTTGTTAAATCTAATTTGCAGTTCAATCGTGTATGAGTAGTTTTTATTCATTTAGTGAAATACAATACCTGTTATAAATGCTTTCTGCAACTGTCCACTTATTCCTGTCTTCCAGGGCTTTATTACTTTTGCTGCTCGTTTTCGCCAAATGCAAAGCATGATCAAAACAACAATGACCAAGACAGCAACACCTGCGATTATAATAATATACTTCCATAATTTTCCAGATGCACCATTGGCTGAATTTTGTTGACTTGCTTGATTCACAGGTGGAGAATCAGAAGGTGAAGGCAATGCTGCAGGTGACTGATTTTGTTTCGTTTTGGTGTCTGGCACAGCTGGAAAAGCTCCACTGCTCTGGGTAATTGGAATAGAACTGATCTGTATAGTAGGTCCACCACTGAAAGGTGCAGCTGCAAGGTTACTGGACTGATCAAGCAACTTACGTCGTGCTGAATTGACTAGATTTGATACATTCTGGCTAATCTCTGACTCATCATAACCTAAATGATGGAAAGTATGTTTTGAAAGTCAGTTAAAAGCATAGATATCAATTTCTCACAGGCCATAAATCAATCAAGGTTCTCCACTTACAAGTCAAATTGTCACAGTATTTCTCTTCATAGGCATGAGGGGTAGCCTTTCCTAGCTTGAACCTTCAAATAAGAGCAGACTATTTTAGTAAGCTAAACATGATGAAAGAACAAAATATATGTACATATTAAGATTGAGATGGGGTAAAAAGTTATCTACACACAGTGGCAGTGCAACAGCAATGACAGCATCGAGGTAGTTTTTGAGTGCTCCTTTAAGTGGAATAACAAATGAATCTGCCTTATTCCATTGCTTGAAATTTCTATGCCACATACTTTCCACACAATGTTGTTGTTGTTGTTGTATACTTTTCACACCATGCATCAAATGGTAAAAAAATCAGAAACTCAGACCATTCTCGTTAACCATAAAGGATGCAGCAAATTGAGATAAGTATACAATCCCAGAGGATGGTACTGTTAAAAGTTTGATACTGCAAAATCTAATCTTACCACCTTAATAGAGCTATAAGACAACACTAAAATTTCAGTTCCTCATATAACAATAAAATAATCATGGTGATCAGATTTAAGAAAATCAAATGGAAAACAAACACTGAACACACATAATTTTGCAAGTCTCTCAAGTTTATATGGCTAAAGTACACCAAGAACTTTCAAAAAACATAATGAAATTATCAACTGTTTGGGTTTTCACCAATCATTAGGCTATCAAATGACAAATGATAAACAGGTTGTTTTTATTAATTGTTATTTAGATGATTTTAATCTTTGCAGCACATATGCAATTTGACAAGAGCCAATCATAGATAAACAGAGTGTGACTTCTACTGCTATAAATGTGTAACCAAAAACAAATTGGGTTTTAAGGAGTTAAAACGACAAATTAAAAACTGAAAACAGAAACAGACTTCAATTTATCTTTACCTATATAGACCTCCAGTCAAGAAAGAATAAACATTGCCATGATGTTGATGCAGAAAAGGTTAAACAGATCAATGAGAAGTGCCATCAGAAATTCAGAATGAAGATTTGTATCTATTGAAGACAATATACAGAAACTCCATGTAAACAGAAAATTAATTATTTCAATTATGACAATATGAGATCTCAGATTGATTAATAGAACATCTTAAACCAATTAAATAATGACATCATTAAGAAATCATCACTATGCTCCATCATTTATATATTTCTCAAGGATGTCTAGAATAAGTATAGGCACATGAAGAGTGCAGTTAACTACATGGAATCCATTTCACATGATGCCTGATCTTGTGGAAATAATTTTCCAGTGATTGTCCAAAAGACTTCATTGTTTGCAAAGAATAAAACTTGTGACAACAGTAGTTCTTATGACTCATTAACTTGCCCCTACATTTAAGTGAAGCTAAAGGAAGGAAAGCACAAGATCACTAGGTCAGGGAGAAAAATGAAGATACACTTACCGGTGTGCAAACTTTCTGTTCTTGCCACGAGATAAAGTTGCCAAAGGAGTGAAACGATTGTTATTAGAGGGCAATCTGAGTGCTTGAGAATCACTGCCTTCAAACTTATTGTCACAAACCAACCTAGGGAAAAATTAAATTTCATTGCAGGTAACCCAGAAATATAACTAAATAGAAATAAATAAATAAATAAATAAATAAAAGAGTTAACTTACAATTGTTTTGACAACAATGCCCTGGCAAATTCTGCTGGGATACATCCAGTCAAGTCATTCCCCCTTAAATCCAATAACTCCAGCTTGTCTAGATCTCCAAGTTCTTTGGGAATGGTACCAGAAAAACTATTCTTGTATAGTACACTATTTCAAAGCAACAAAGGGAGCATATCTGAATTAGAGATGTATTTGAATATAAATTACTATATCAAGTCAACTGAACTGTTGGATTTTTAAACTTCTGAAGAAGTAGCCCCTAATTTAGTCTTTCATTAAAGACATACATTTACAAACCACATAACATTGAGTTATAGTATAACAAGAACTAAAATAACCAAACAGAAGGGCTCATGATAATCTGTCCAACAAAGACAAGGAACCCTCATGGACACTAACATGATATAATAAAGTTCAATCAGCGCTTTCACCAGCATAACATGTGTTTTACTTTTGACATAATGGTAAAAAAATGATTTTTTTTTGGGGGGGAGGGGCGGGTGAGACACAGGAACCTGGTCAAGAATCCTTACAGGGATTTTAGATGACTAAGTTTCCCAAGCTCAGGAGCCAATGTCCCTTCCAAAGATAGATCAGGTAGGACCCTACAAGAAATAATGGGGTAGGCACAAAATTCTATAAGCACATAAAATTCAGCACTGCATTCACATCAATCAAAATGGCAGCTTTCTTTAAGCATCAAGAACAGCTATATGTATTAGTGTTTTGTAAAAGAAAATAATACTGTCTCAATCGAAAATTTAAAAAGAGGAAATCAAAGGGAACTTACAGCGTTTGCACTTTACCATCAACACAATGAACACCCAGCCATTTGCAAGGGTTGCAATCATTTGGATTCCAATTTGCCAGAGCACCAAAAGGATCAGAAGTTATTCTTCCCCGAAATTCCAACAAGGTTAATCCTGCAATGTCCATTCCAAATGCAACAACAAAAAATCAAACATCAAGATACAAGAAATGCATTACATGATTCACTGCAAATTAGGGAGACTAAAAGGACAATCCATGCAAATCACCTTCATCGTTCAGAGACCAACAATGTCGAGTTCCCCACAGAGAAATCAATCCAACATAAATTCGGAGCCATAATCCAAATGGCCCCCATATGCTTTCCATTGCTATAAGAAGGCAATGTCACTTTGGTAGCGACAATATCTATATCTCTTTAAACGCAGAAAGCTATATGATATGACATATCATATGTACAAAATTGGAAGGTTTTTTCTGTACATAGAAACCCTTCCACCTATTTGGATGAAGCAGCAGAAAATTCACTAACTAGGCAAAAACTTATACTTTTATTACAATGGAAAGCAAAAACAATTGAAGCTCTTGGTTCCGAAGATCATATCGGGGTCCCTCATTTTGTATATCAATCTCTTCCTTACAACCTTTTGCTCAACAAAAGCATACCCAGCTCAATTCGCCGTCTCAATGATTCCCAGCAATGTGGGCTGGGGCTGTAAGAAATTACATCCAGAGAAACAAAAATAAATACATCAATGTTTTTATTCCAACAATGTAATAAAAAAAAAAAATCAATGAAAAATGAAAAAGTTGACAGCCAATCAAAACCATAACAAAGAAGAAACAAGGAATAACCCCATCAGCAAGCAAACTTTGTGGGTGTTAAAAATAACAAAAAGAAGGGAAAAAGGGTGAAAAGGGGATGATGGAATTACCATACCATGCAAAAGGGTGCAGGAAAAGAAGTCCCTTTGATCGTTGAAACTGAAGGATCAAGAATGTTTGATGATGCAATACGATACAATGCAAGTTGGTGGTGATAGGTGGGGGGTAAACTGAGACAAGGAATGAGAAAAAAGGCAGCAAAAGATTCAAAGGAATAATGTTATATTGAATGTTACGTTGAATTGCTGCTGCTGCCTTTGAAAGGAGGATCTCAGAGGAACCTCTCTCCGACCACCTTCATCATCTTAGAATGTTGGGGTTGTTTTGTCTCTTGTCTCAGTTTCTCTCTCATCACCCCCCACCACCCACACGCACAATTCCCCCTTCTCATATTTTTTCTTTTTCCAAATTCGTTGTAGCCTAGGCCCCATTGGCCACCGCTTCCGAATTACTCGCACGCGCTTTTTGTTACTGCTGGCTCACTATTATTAATTTATTCTTTTATTTATTTATTTTTAAAAACAAGCCCCATATTTATTTATGATAAATGTATTTTTGTTATCTTTTCCTAGAGTCAATCTTACGTGAACATTTAATACAACTGTATAGTATAAAAATACTTAAACTAAAATAATATTATGTAAGTTGATTCATATGTTGGTGATTTATAATAAATGTATGAATCATAAAAATGTAAGTTTTTATTTTTTATTTTTTATATGTACAAATATTGATTGGGATAATAGTTACAAATAAAGTTTGTATAGTTTCTTTGATCCAAGTTTTTATATTTTATATTGATTGGGATAATAAAGTTTTTATATTTTCATTTAACATGTATGTAAAAAGTTAATAATTTTACTACTAATTATGTAAATTAATCGACATAAAATTATTTCAATTTAAATAGTAATTTTAGGTTCGAGTCTCAAATACAAGTATATTAAATATTTGAAGGGAGAAATTTATTGTTTATAATGATTCTATCTGACTTGAAAAAGATTACTAGGATAGAAGATACATGTGATAAAAAAATAATTTTACAATATTATCAAAATTAACCTAGAATGGAATGTCTTGTTAATGCTCAATTTAATAATGATAGTATGCATAATGTAGTCTATTATTAGATAATAGATACTACTATGAAGCGAATCAGTACCCATTGTGATCCGAAGACTATTTCAAATTAAAATGGCTAAGGAATTGCTTGTCACGATCTGAAGTAAAGACAAATCAACAAAAACATAATATAAGGCATGAGAATTAAATGCACTCGTAAATTAGTGTCTGACTATGTAAAATTGACCACCTAACCAGGAAGATAGAATACATATTTCAACTTTACTTGTATTGTTCAACCTAATAATTAATTCCTCCTCTCTATATTTCAAATCATAAATGTCGTTGCTATTGGTTGCATTTCTTAGAATTTTGGGTTAGGGTACAAGTGTCTAACTCAATTTTACAAAATTACACCATCCATCTTATAATATTTGTCATCTTAAATTTTTTTATACACTTATTCAAAAAAAAATTACAAAGAAAACTAATAAATAGATGAAAGAGAATGACAATTTTACAAAATTAACCTTATCATCATTAATTCATTTATAGATTTATAGATTTTGTTATCCATCATTAATTTTATAAGTGATATCACTAGAAAAAAAGTAATTAATGTTACATTAAAAAACTAAAATGACAATTATTTTGAGACTTATGATTATTATGAGACGGGGGAGTAACTTTTAAGATAAGAGTTGTTTTCCACATATATACTTTATCTTGACAATATCACTAGCCAATGTGAGATTTGATTTTTCCTAATACACTCCCTCACGCTTAACACTTTTTGGACTTAGTGCATGTATAGTATGGAAAGCATAGTTTTAAAACCCGGACCGGCCCGGCCGGTCGAACCGGTCGGACCGGGAACCGGGCATGTCACCGGGTCGAGCTAAGTGTTGGATCGGACTTGCACTTAACCCGGTATGATGTCATCAAACCGGATGCAACCCGGCTTCATACCGGGTTTAACCGAAGAAATTCTATGTTGGTTGAACCGGGCGAACCAAATTTTTTCGAATAAAAGTTGTCTGTTGCTTGTCCAAAGTGTGCACAACCCAATGTTGTGCGGCCCAAGGTGTTGCGTGGTCCCAAGGCACGTCATCCAAGGTCTGCTGCATCACGTGGGCCAAAGTTGGCGTGTGTGCGTGGCCCAAGGATTTTGTTGTGCGTGTGTAGCTGCAGTTGCAGCCTCAATAAATAATGCACATATATGTTTATAAAAAAGGCACAGCACGGAATCGAACCTGCGCCCCTTTAGACATAAGGGAATGCTCCTTACCAATAAGCTATCACACTTACCTGTGAAATAGTTGTGAAAAATAATACATATATTATATTCTGCATTTTATGTTATTTATAACCGGGTCATGCGGGTCAATTAGTGACCCACCGGTTCGACCACTGACCCAGTGACCCAGTGCCTTGACCGGGTCGGTCACCGGGTCGGTTTTTAAAACTATGATGGAAAGTGGCTCGTTTAATGTCTAGGATAGGCTCTATACCATTTTAGAATTTTGGGTTATGATTTAACTTAATTCTGCAATATCAACTTGGTGAGAATTGTTTTCCATTTATATATTCTATCTTAGCATTATCTTTATCCGACGTGAAATTTGAATTTTTTCAAATAGCATTTTGGTCACGCTACTCCAATTGAGGCTTGTCTCTAAACTTTAAACAAAAATTATATTTAAAATTTAATTTAATATAATTTGTTAATTATTTGTTTTCTTATCTATTATAAAATTATTGATTACAATTTTATAATAAAGTATTTTTAATATTTCATTTTAATATATAAAATGAAAATTTTATTTAATTTATATTTTAACATAGTTAATCTTAAATAAGATTTGTAAAATTTTAATTTTAAATAATCATTTTCAACAATAACAATAGCTATAAATATTATCAATAATATTTTAGAAGTAACTCGTGTATTTGAAGAATATTTTTTTTATACTTTCATATTTTTAGAATTCATGTATGAAATACTATGAACATTTCTTTTATTTACATTTCTTATAATATCTTTAGTTTTAAAAATAAATCAAGATACTCACTATAATTTAAAATCTTTTCAAGATTCATAAAATATTATTTCAACTCATTCATATCCAAAGTTTTCATATTTTTAGGATTCAGAAAAAAAAAATCAAACGTGGTTCTATATTGTGAAAATTATTTAAATTGACTTTTAATAGAAAAAATAAATTAATCTGATACCAAAAAAACTTTAGTTAAATGTGTAACTTAATTATTAACATTTTCACCAAAATATTTTTGTTATCGATTATATATTTATTCATAAAATATAAGTTCTATACTAATTTTAATAGTCTTTTCACAAATAGGCAAGTAGTTTAAAATAGATATAAAACTATTTTCTTAACTTGTTTTTAATAAAATCAAATTTTCTTTTACTTCTATTTCACATTGAATTTCAAGACAAAATTGTAACGCAGCTTGTAGCTACTACACGCTCTTCAGATGATAGTGAACTGAACACTGAACAGCAAAACAGAGACGGTTTTGCGAATCTTTAGCGTGAATTAGAGAAACACGACAAGGATCCTCGCATTGCAATTGAGCGGAATGAGGTTTAGGTCCTTTTTTCCTCAAACATTTTAGACAAAAAACTACCAAAAGCTGTCTTTATGAAGCTCTATAGGAATGACGAATATACTTTACCCTGAAATTTTGTCATTCCTAAAAGATGAAAATTCCTTTAATCTAATGCCATCACTTAAAAGTAAAACGTCCCTACACACCAGAATGGCTGATAGCATTCATGGCCTAACCAATTAGAAAACCCAATTCAAACTCAAAGAGCTATGAAAGATTGAAGTGAAGAGTCCAATTTGAAGTTACTGCCTCTGAGGAATCTCAGAGGGGATTTTGTTCACTGATGGTATTGTTAGTTTGTTGCCGTGAAACGAGGAAAAAGCTTCTACAATTTTTCTGTATTCTGTTATGTGTTTTTTATTCTGTTATGATTACTTTTTTGGTGCTGTCAAATGATTGGTTGTAATCTTATTATGTATATTGCGAAAGGACAAATCATATTTTTCTAATTTAAGGAAAATTTTAAACGTGCATCCCATTTTGCATTGGAGTGGGGTGGATAAGTAGAAAAGAAAAAAAAATAAAGAAATGTGATAAGTAGGAAAAAAAATTGTTAGTAACACATTTTTATTACATATTTTTTATTATTGATGTTTTTTACAATGGTTATATTGATATTCGAATGTATGACCTCATACATTTTATTTCAATTCCTAACCACTAGACTGATCCTAATTGATTCATTTTTTTTTTTATTTATTGAAATT
Source organism: Pueraria montana var. lobata (assembly GCA_026413185.1). Taxonomy (NCBI): domain Eukaryota; kingdom Viridiplantae; phylum Streptophyta; class Magnoliopsida; order Fabales; family Fabaceae; genus Pueraria; species Pueraria montana. The sequence goes on along the minus strand of CM048648.1, from coordinate 18,415,515 downwards.
TATTGAAAATATAATTTTTTGTAAATTTTATTTATTACCTAATGAATTTCACTCGTGACTTTATAATTTTTAATAAATTTTAACTAATAATAAATAGTGTTTTAAAAAGTATATTGTTCTTTTTTTGTGTACAAGGATAATAACGAGATTCAAACTTAAAATTTATATAGACTCTCAAATTCTCTACCACTAGATCAATCTTAGTGGTTAAAAAGTATGTTGCTTGTTAAGAAAAAATTTCATATAAGTTTATAATTACCCTTTTCCAAAAGATTTTCCCTTGAGGTTGTCTTGTCCTCAAATTTAGGCACTTACCATGTCTATCAATGACCAAGAGTGTGTTTGAAAAATCACTCTAATAGCTTATAAAAGTTAATTTGACTAGCTTATAAGATGATTTGACCAATAAATTTATTTGGTACATGAACTTATTTTAATAATTGTTAGCTTATTTCCATAAATTACTTTAACTAACTTATAGTTTAAACTATTAACTTTTTTCCTTTTCTTTTTCTATTTTATCCTTACTAATTTACTTAAATTTCATTTTTATCATTTAGAAACCATTTTGCCTATCTCGTAACTCTTAATGATGTCACGTGCTATTTTTTACGTCTTTCACTCTCACACCCACAAAGTGACAACGTGCATCCTAAACAACGTCCATGAATTTATCAATATAAAATCATCAAATCTTCATCATTTCTTTATAATATAAAATTTTAAAATTATTCTCCCAATATTATAAAATTAATAAGTTATTAGAAATAAATTCAAATATTAAATATGATTATATATATATATATATATATATATATAATTTATATTTATCAATTAATTTCATCAAACATTTTCAATTCTATGCTAGCTTATAAATTTTTATCTTTTCGAGTCCTAATTTCTAACTTCTAAACTTTCAACTAACTTATAAATTTCCAATTAATTTATAAACTAATTTTACTAAACACAACCCAAATAAAATTTCGGGGACACTGCAATACCCACCTCAAATTCAAATTTCCTTTAGCTGGCTTAGTATTATCTAACTCTTGTCCGTTAATTAGTTACCATCACTTCTCATCAATGACGGTACGTACCAATGGCAAGATTAGCAACATCATTGCCATTGATGATCTCTGTTTCCTTTAAACATGGTATTTATTAGTAGATGTCGCATAAAGTGATTTGATGCACTATACAAACGTGGAGGTGGTGCAAAAATAAAATATATATAAATCAACAGAAAATAAGAACAAAAAATTTCCTTAAATTTTATTTTGAAGATTTCCCCTAAAGGTTTGTCCCGCCCTAATTCAAATACTTACCCTGTCTATCAATGACCAAATAAATTATTGGGGACACTGCAATACCCACCTCATGAAATTCAAATTGCCTTTAGCTGGCTTAGTATTATCTAACTCTATCAAGTAAGTCACCATCATTTCTCATCAATGATCGTACCAATGGCAAGATTAGCAACATCATTGTCATTGATGATCTCTGTATTTTTTCCTTTAAATTGTGGTATTTATTAGTAGACATAGGATAAAGTGGCTTGAGTGCACTATACAAATTTGGAGTTGGTGTATGTTCATATTTGATTTTGCTGAATTCTGTTTGATAGGGATAATTCCTAAAGATCTATTTGATTTGTTAAAATAGACGGTACTAGACAATACAATTATAACTATTCTATGTTTGATTTAAAAAATAATAATAATTTATAGGAAATCACAACTTAAATAGAAATAAACCAGATAAAATTTTTATTTTTTTATTTTTTTTATAATTCATGAGACAATTTTTTGTTTCAAATATATATATTCAAAAGAAAAAAATACCAGCCTATTAAATGATATTTTACATAAATATTCCATGTCTTCGTAATTGTCATTGTCGAGCATTTCTATTGAGCAAGTTGAAGATGTGAGATCTACCATGGTAATTACTAATTAGTTAGTAGCTGGCACTTAACCAATTTAACTTATTCCCAGGCCAAACAATTATTACAACCTTAGACTAATGTATTTTTTTTAATCATTACCATAGACTATGTATTGTCAGAGTCTCCACGTATTACATTCCCTGACCATAAGTCCTCCTAAATTACTCTCTCACTTGAGAAGACAGTTAGACTTTGATACTAAATGTAAAAAATAAAAATAAAAAGTAGAAATTTTTTTCTAAATATATGTCTTGTTTCCTTCGAAATGTCCCATACATAAGAATGCTTCTTTTACAACCAAAAAGGGACATGTTAAAATAGAGCAAATTAAGAAGGAAATGATAGTTCTTAATTTTAGTAAGAGTCCTGATATACACCTTAAATTGGGATAAATTAGGATTAAAAGGAGGGAGGGAGGGAGAGAGAGAAAGAAAGAAAGAGAGTTAAAAATAATAGTATATGATACAAGTGATATGATAAAAAATAAAAAATAAAAAGAAGAGAGACACGAAGGAAATGAGATAGAAGAGAAATTGAATGAATTATTATAATTTTTCTTTTAGTAAATATTGAAATGTTAGTAGCGTTTATAATTTCTTTTGTTAAGCAAAATAAAATTAAATTGGTCTATAATGTTTTTTCTAATTATAAAAAACAAAGTCGTTGAATTCTTAACATGCATTGCAGGAAATTAAACAGACCCACATTCTGCAATTAAGCTGACTGGAAAGAACATATAACCGATATTTAATTTTGAGTACCACCCAGATCTATTCGATAACTTTCTTTCTTCTGTCAGTTTGCTGTTAGTTATTTAAAGGCCAGATACAGATGCATGTTTTCAACTATAAAGGTGAAGTGATGGTGAACATACATATATCAATCCATGCCATTTTTATTTTTATTTTTATTTTTTGGATGAACCAGGGTATCCCTCAATCGACAGCCAAGGACTAATCCCTTGAGATACTGAGATTTATTTAAGGGGTTGACCTCTCCTAACAGATTTTTTTCCATACGTACCGGTCTGGGATCGAATCCCTGACCACATGCTTAAGGACAAGATTAGTCAACCATACCATTTTTAATTTATTTTATTTTGTCTCATCTTTTACTTGAAATTTGAGTTTATACACGCTTTAACTATATCATTAGTCGATGTGAGATTTTTAACACATTTTCTCACGTCAACAAATGAACATCTTGAACTTGAAGTTTGTAATACTGAACACTTATAAGTAACTCAATAACAAGTGATTCGATAGGCTCAACACCAATAGCTATTGTTAAGATAAGTTCTAATATCACTTATAGATACTTGATATGGAATCTCCGACATACTCTCCACCCTATTATAATCATTTTCTTGTATATATCTTAATTGAGTAGGAAGTTTTTCAATTTTCTGAAAACTTGGTGGTTAATTAGGATTTAGGAGGGAGCAGTACATAGACCCTACTATATATGAGATGGAGTGGATAAGTAAATTAAATGTATTTATATATTAAGCTGGCCTGACAAGAACCTAAAAGTATGATGGGATGATAAATAGTAGGTGAGACCATCTAAAGGAATTATTGGACATATGCTTTGTATAGAAATTAATGTTGCGTTGCATACATATATATGCTATGATCCCTTGACTTGAGGGCAGTGAATGTTGTATATATGCCTTTGTTTATCCTTATTCCAACTTACCCTTTTCAGTTTTCACATACATAATATACAGTCCTGCTAAATTCTTCGGTTCTGTAAATACCTGCTGTGCCTTTTTGACACGTATATGTGAGTTATGACTTTGGTAATGCATTCCCACGGCACATGGCCACAAAATGATGGATGCTCATTGCACGTTCGGTTTGGAAACTATTGCGTGTGGGACGAGATCTATCGGCTTTCTTGAATTGGTTATCTGTCAAAAGGGTAAGTTGACATAGAAGTGAATGAAGCCTTCATAAATCAAGCGGTTTCTAATTGTTAAGACATACTACTTAGTGGTTCTTATCACAGTAGGAAAATGGGACCACTGAGCTGGTATTTGTCTTTTTCACATTTTCATTCTTAAACTCTCTCCTTTCCTACTAAGCATTCCATTACTATATGTTTTGTTAACATGGGACCGCTAGTCTTTGTTTCACATCTTACCCTTTCTGTTCCTACTACCCCTTTCTCAACATTGAACCACTGAGCTAGTGTATCTCTATTTCACATTATTATTCTTACTGTTCTTACTAAGTAACATATATATATATATATATATATATATATATGAGGAGGGATCCACTTATTCCAAAAGTAAGTATAAGAGACTTACCATTCATTTTCTTGAAATCTAATGATTAAGATTAGTTATTCATTACAACCATTAGATTTTAGAAAAATAAATGGTAATGATTAAGAGTAAGTCTGTTATACTTACTCTTGGAGTAAGTGGATCCCTCCTCATATATATATATATATATATATATATATATATATATATATATATATATATATATATATATATATATATATTATTATATGATTTTAATCAATTTTCCATGTAATTATTTTTTCTGTAAAATAAATATTAAGAATGATTATTCAATTATTAATAAGAAAAACATTTGCCTAAATAAAAAAATATTGTTCCAATAAAAAAAACTTGTAGTGCCCATGCTTGATACGGTTGACTATCAAGAGTACGGAGTGAAAGTTTGCAATGCAGAAAATTTTTAATTTGTGTTTGATGCATAATATTAAGAGTGGGAACGGGTGAGACCATAAATTTATTATTCATCCAATTACAATGCATAAGAGGTGAAATTGGATATATAGGTTATTTATCCGTTGTGTGTAATTTATCTTTTTTTTTTATTACGGTGGTGTAATTTTTTTTTAAAGTTTCATCTTACCTAAAAATTTATTCTATTTTGTGATAAGATATTTAAATATAGATTTGTACCTTGTTCTAATTAGATTAATAGACACCAACTAACAAAGTTCAGAATTGTTGTCAGATAACGAACTCTTTTAAATATATTGATTAGGATTTAATTATTAATCGTGTATAAAAAATGCTTAATTTATTTGAAGAGAAAAAAGCCTATTTAAATGATGTATGTGCCTTAAAAGGAATTCATCTCTAATTATTGGCTTCTAAATACACTTGATGCACACAGGCAAGACTTAATTAAACCTTTAGAAAAACTAATTAACATATATTATTTTTTTTATCATGTTTTAGATGTGAAATATTTACCAACTTTAATGATGACTAATCTTTACTAGGAAATGATCACTTTTAGTAGGTTCTTCTCTTTCAACCACATTTTTTCTATTTACAAGACTTAAATTCGAGACTTTATTCCAAAAATCCGAACTTAGTTCCACTTATATCAACATAATATTTGTATTACTTTAAATAAATAGCAGTACTTAATGACATACACCTACTCAAAAGGTCAAGCCTAATTCAATTTTCTTAATAATTTAAAAATTGAACTTTTAATTAAATAGAATTTTAAAATAATTTAATTTAACTTATTTAGTAAACAAGTTTACTAAATTATCAAACTTTCCATATTAATTAAGACTTTTCTTAAATTACATGGCAGTTTCCATCAGAAAAACTTTACTTGCAAGTTTCATTATTAATTAAGATTTTACACTTATTATTAATTAAATTTTTTATTAAATAACTTGTAAGTTCCTATTAGAAAATTAACTAAATTAATCTATATTTTATTATAAAATATTTTAATATTAAAATTATTAAAATATTTAATGAAGATAGGTACAAAAAATTAAAGTTGCAGGTCCATCTTATTATTGATTTAAATAACAAAGAATAAATATAAATATTAAAAGTAATAAATTCATAAATAATTTTTATACTTCAAATAAAATTATATGTAAATATTTAACTTTTAAGATGAGAAATTATTTAAAATAAATTAAAATATAAAAAGTGATAATTATTTAAATATATATATATATATAGTTATCAAATGACAAATAATTAAATATATTTTTATTATTATTTTCCACTTATGAGTTAGTTCAACTAATTTTACCAAATTATAACATTTTTAATTTAATCATTTAATTTATTTTTTAATTTCCATATTTCAATTTTTAGTTAACTATTCAATTAGGTTATCGACTAGTTTAACATTTTTAGTTTAACATGTTTAAAAAATGAAAGGAAAAAGTATTTTTTTACTAAATTATATTTACTATATATATTATTTAAAATAAAAAATATTTTTTCCTTTCATTTTATATACATGTTAAACTTGAATTTGATTGAAACTTAACTTTGATATTATATCCTTAATTTTTTTTTCTTTTTGAATTATTTCTCTATTTTTTTAAGGGGTAAAAATATCCCATGACTGGGATTAGGGATACAAATGAGAGAACAGACAAAGGGATGGGAATGAGGAGTGGGGGAGTGCTTCCCGTTCCTACCCGTGCGGGTGCACCCCTAATCCTAATTAAGTAGGTGAGTTTTTTTTGGTAGTTGTTGTTGATACATACAAATAGGAGAAGAGATTAGCAATGAAGTCTTTAATGGGAGAAAATGACTAAAGCACTTGTGCTAATTAATTTGAGAGTTCAGTTTCTATATAATACTTGCCTGTATAAATTTTTTTACACTATCATTTAATTAAAAATTATAATAAATATAACTTTTAAGATAATTATTATAAAAATAATATACTTACTATATAATTTATGAATGAATGACAGTATAAACTTTTTTTTACATTATTAGTACACAGACTAAAGTATGTTTATTTAATATTTACATTTTCTTAATTGATTAACACCGTTCGATATAGTTTAACAAATAGAATACTGGATCAACGAAATGTAATTTTTATTTTATTTTCCTTTATTCTATCTCTTCTTAAACTTCTTCTTACTAGTTAGCATTTTATGAGTACTTGGATTAATGCTAGAAATAATTTGTTATACTTTTGCAGTAAATAACGGGAAACTTCATCTTTAATAATATCTTCCGTTTCGTGTTTTGAACACAATTCCAATTTCTTTAACCACTGTTTCGTAACAGTTCACGCCACGCATAAATTTCTTATTTAGGTCAAATTGTTTGGTCTTTAATACTACTATCTTGTTATGGAGCAATCAAAACTCGTTTAATTATACACTACTTTCTGCCTCTATCAAGAAAGATGAACAGCTACATTGTGCAATGTTATCTTATTAATTAATTATTCTTTGAAAATTTTAGTCAAGGAGTTGGTCGAACACACGTTACTAAAAAAGTTTAAATTCATGCATGATATTCAATTATTGTTGCAAGCAATCTCTCTTTAATTGGTGAATGTAAGCGTATCAATGTAAATTCTTACTAGATTTGTGCTTCTCAAGGAGGTATGTAGTCGATCTTACTCTAATAAGTTATGGTCTAATTTGTTCAATCTCATTTTTAAAACATTTATCTTTCCTCGCCTAATTTTTGTATTATAAAAAAAATTTAAGAATAATTCTCTTTCGAAATTATACTTCAAGGTTATTTCCGAAAAAAATTAGTGATAATTAGTAAATTTTGTCTCTCTTTATGAAATTTAGGATACTAATTAAGTTGAGGGATAAAAATTTACAGATTTTGCATTTGATCCCTAATAAATCTTTTCTTGGCTTTTAGTCCTTGAAAAATAAATTATTTTGTATTTAGTCCTTGTCGTTACATTGACTTTGTTAACTTGAGAAGTTACCATTTGATAGAAAACATATCAGTGGTTTTGATAAAAAGAAAAATTAGGGACTAGAAGAAAAATCCAAAAATATTTCAAGGACAACTTAACAAAGCCAACGTAATGACATGGACGAAATACAAAGACACTTAAGATTTAATAAGGATGCCTCTTTAGTAGAAGAAAGGATATTCCCTAAGTTTCCATATAAAAGATTATGTATTCAAAGAAAGGAACAAGCTTTTAAAGGAAATATAATAAGATATGTTTTAGAAAGGCTAAAATATGTTTTTCGTCCTCACAAAATTGGAAATGTACACTTTTCGTCCCTGTAAAATTTTTAGTATGTTTTTCGTCCATGCAAAATTGAAATGTGTCAAATTTTGGCCTGGAGCTAGGTTCGGACCTACATGAGGATTTTTTGTGGTTAAAAATCGTCACAAATTGCATAAAAAACTGTCAAAAACCGCAGAAAAAAAAAATAAAAAATGCAATTTGTGGTGGTTTTTTTTTAATTTGTGGCCGTTTTTTTTTTTTTTGCAATTTGTAGTATTTTTTAATCCCCGGAAAATTCAACCGCCACAAATTTTAAAAAAAAACTGCCACAAATTACATAATGTAGGTTTGGATATATACCTAACTCCGAGCCAAAATTTGACACATTTCAATTTTGCAAGGACGAAAAACGTACTAAAAATTTTGTAGGGACGAAAAACGTCCATTTCCAATTTTGTGAAGATGAAAAACATATTTTAGCCATTTAGAAATGATTCTTTCATAGTGATATAGAGTGGACCCTCCCCAAATTCCTAAAGCCTAGAATGGGCATCCGCGACATAGTAATGATGTACATCTTGTAGAGAGGATACCTTATAGTTACTAAGATATGGAAAGTGTATGAGAAAGGTTTTTATGCAACTCAGGATGGGTTGAAAGGAAAGGGCTGGGAGGCCTTCTTGTGTTAAAGGAAGGGTCTGTCAACTTCAGACTAGGAGATGGGTATAACATTTTTTTGGTAAAGGAAAAATGTCGAGGGAACTCCTTCAATAATAAAAGGTATTTCAACCACTCGAATTGGAGAGGTATATAAATATAAAGTCATAGCAAGAAGAACGTCTCTTGATGGCTTGAGCTCAACTGGCTGAAGGACAAAAGTCAAATGAAAGATAATAATAATGCTAACCGTAACCACATAGAAATCGGAAATAGAATCATGAAATGATTGATGTGATTGTTTATGTTAAAAATGCATGTGTTCCCAGTTTGGATAGTGATGATGTGTATGCCTAATTAATAAGTAAAGTGTAGTACTTATGCGTTAAGGGAGAACATAGGTTAGGAATGTTTTAGACTTTTTAACTAAAATAGAAAAAAAAAACTATATACCAAAAACGTGTTGTATGAAAATAATTTACATGGCATGAGTTGTTTTTGCCATGTCGGAATAACAGAAGACTCCACATAGTGTGCCTCCTCATGCGCTACCAATTTTTTTACACAGGAGGCGCCACCCTGTGTGGCGCCTTGTGTTGCTTTTTTCGTAACAGGTGGCGCCACACTGTGAGTTGCCACAGGAGGCGCCACCTGGTTCGTCTTCACCAATTGCTGACACGCAGCAGATCGCAGTGCAGAAGGCGCCAAATGATGGGTCTTCACGTGTAAAACGAGGATGAGACTATAACAGAAGGTTTCACACTGTCAGTCTCCTCCTATTATTTTATTATGAACAGGAGGCGCCACACTGTCAGTCTTCTCCATTTTTTATTTATCTCGTGTAAAGTGAGGATGAGATTATAACAGGAGGCGCCACACTGTCAGTCTCCTCCTATTATTTTATTATGTCAGTCTGCACATCAGGTGAAGACTCATTGGCTAGCGCCTCCTGCACTGCTAGCTCTGCTGCGTGTCAGCAACAGGAGAAGACGAACCAGGTGGCGTCTCCTGTGGCAACTCATAGCAGTGTGGTGCCACCTGTTACGAAAAAAGCAACACAAGGCGCCAGGCAAGGTGACGCCTCCTGTGTTAAAAAATTCTAAGTGCATGAGGAGACACACGGTGTGGCGCCTTCTGTTATGCCAACGTGGCAAAAATAACCCATACCATGTAAATTGTTTTCATACAACACGTTTTTGGTATATAGTTTTTTTTTTCCTATTTTAGTTAAAAAGTCAATGTTTAATGCTACCCTATAGACAAATAAGAAATTATACCCCATGATAAAGTTTCATGTGAGCCCTAAATAAGTAAAGGACGATGAGGTTAAGGAAACTTATATATTCCAGAATGTCTTGATGTGTGTGTGTATTTGAAAATTAAAGTTTAGTTGATGAAAAACTCAACCTTATTCCTTTTGGTATTTGAAAACAACTTGTTTATTCTTAAGACTAATGATTGGTGTTTATAAAATTTCTTTTTCTAAAAATTGATGTTCTAGATTTTCAAAAACTTGCTTATCGATGCAAATTAGAAAGATGGACGTAGATCTTTTATCCTGGTTCACCCATAATTTGGACTACATCTAGTCCTCACTCTCATAATGGGATTTTTCACTAATAATAATATAATTCCAGGCAATATAACAAGTTAGTATTATAAATTTTTTTACAATGTTAATCAATTAAAAATTATTTTTCTGATGACTTTTAAGATAATTATTATAAAAATCAACAAAAACTTATCATACATATCGATTTGTGATTAAATGATATTATAAAAACCTTTATATTGTTAATATGGATATTATTTATAAATGCAAAATAGAGAGGCCAATTAAGCCTCTCTATTTATAAAAGCATATATAGTTCATTTTAAGAAGTAACAATATATATAATTAACAATTTATACATGCAAAATAGAGACTAATTAAGCGAATAAATTCCAAAAATTAAAAAAAAAAAAAAAAAGAGATGCACGTGCTTGAACATCTGTAAACTCTTCCTCGCCATTTTATTTTATAAGATGTTTTTGTGTCCTACGAAATATATTTTTTTAAAAGAAATCAAATTCCACCACAAATAATCTTAAAGGCATATTCTTTTTATGGACCTTATGCATTTTAGAGGCTTTTTTTCTGGGGGGAGGACTAATCCAAGGATTAAATCTAACTATTTTAATTTTAGTCAAAAATAATACGCACGTTTTCTTTATAAAACAACACCGTAGTAGTAGTAATTAACTTAGAAAATCACAAGTTGAACGTTAAAGCATACCTCACTTTATTGATGGCTTCCTTTAAATAATGATTATTCAAATAAAAAAAATAAAAAAGAGATGAGATGGAAAGTATACTTTAAAAATATAGCGTTGATTAAAATTCGTGTAAATTTCTTCGTATTTTTTCCCTTGACATGTGCTTGAAACTCATAATTGACTAATTGTAGTTACTTGCCATTCAGCCCATACTTACAAGTTATAGCAACTCTATAGTTGGATCTATTGAAACTCATGTTTTTAAGGGAAAAAAAACTGGCCAATATAAATTAATGTAACATTAATTTTTGTATCTTTTTCAACAAATATTCTTAAAAATTCACTTAATATTTAATAAAATAAAATATTAAATAAAAATAAATACATTTAAAATCTTAAAAATATAAAACTATCTAGTACTTTCTTCATTTATTTATTAATTATAAATATTATTAGAAAGACTATTTTAATGATTTGATTTAGAATTATACAAAGGATCTTCTAAAAAGTTTTTTTTTTATGGATATTGGTTAAAAATTAAAAATTAAAAATAATAAATACAAATTATTGACGGAGTTAATATTTTTTAATTAACTTTTTAACTAATGTCACATAGTTATTAAACCCGGACCGGACCGGCCGGTTCAACCGGTTGGATCGGGAACCGGACATATGACCGGTCCGGTTGACTAATCAGATCGAACTTGCATGTAGCCCGGTGATGACGTCATCCGTCCGGTGTTAAACCGGGTTAAATCGGCCGGATTTTCCGGGTTTGTGAACTTTATAGGCCGGTTCAAATATTCAAATTTCTCCCGATTGTGACACATCCACGCACAGGTTACGATGTGTAATCACTGCTGCTTTATGCTAGCTGCACACTCTGATCACGCTCTGATCACCCTTGCTTAGTAGATGGTGGTATATATATATATATATAATTTAAAAAATTTAATATATACCAGGTTAACCGGTTCAATAAGTGATCCATTGGTTCAATCACTGATCCATTAACCCAGTGCTTCAACCGGATCGATGACCGGACCAATTTTCACAACACTGCATATAATGACACTTTTTTTTTAAAAAAAAAAAATTTATTCAAAATACGTATAGTTACTGTATGTAACGTGCTTTTACCAATCTCACGGTTTCCAAATTGATCAGCAGTTTGGTCAAAAAAAATAAATAAAACTGATCAGCAGTTGATCATTTGTAAACTATAGGTCTTTGGAAATTAGCACTAAAATAATGATATTATTTTGGCCATACATTCATTCCTCGGTCAATGATGGATTCTCAACTTCAATACACAGCAACATGCAAACATCCTACGTGAGTCCCAAGAGTAAAAAATTAAACTAATCCGTTATGATAATGATTTCTCACTCATTATATTCATAAATAGTAGTAGTAATTACCCAACAGTTTGAAATTTTACTTTCTTTAATTTTTTGTCAAGACCAACAAAAACAGATAACGTTTACAAAAAAATCATGAAAGGACAAACAAGGCCACAAGGGGGGATATTGGGATAATACCTTGGCACATTATTAATTATTAATAATATAAATTAACTCTTTTCCGGTGCTTGTTATAAGACATGATTCTCCTTTATGGGTCAATCAAGAAATGCTTAATATCTTGTAGTATTTTATAGTTGTAGATCGCTGAGGTATGTCTGTATAATAATGTAATGCTAGGTTGGACGTCGTCATCCATGAAATAATATAAAAATACGCCTAATTCTTTGAAAGATTCTTATGCAGTTTAATATATCGTGAAATGTCAACTCTCATGCAAACGTGAGGACAAAACCAACCCAATTTCTTTTAATTTTCTTAATCTCTATTGATAGGCTCTCCTATTTTCTCTTCCTTTCCACGTAATTTTGTCTCTGCCAAACCCTTTACTTTAATTCTTCGAATATCTGTCATCACTGTTTCTCTCTCTATCACACTCTCACTGTGAGTGAGCACTGGCCTGAAATATGCACATGCCACGCAAAACGAGCTTTAGAGTTTGGCGGCATCTAGCAAAACCTAATTTCTCGGCTGATTCCTACGTTGTCCCAATCTATAGGTCCTATTTGTCCTCTTGGGACAAAAACAACCCAAAGGGGGAAAATGTTCAAAATTTGTGCCCATATGATCAGCACATCTTATGGGAGAGACATGTTTTCTTTGTTTGGTTTCTGATTTCAGACCCAGCCATTTTGCATTTTTTTCATGTACCAAACTTCAAACTTGCCTCCCTCGATTTCTTGTGCATTGGATTTGATGAATAATTAATAGCATAATATAATTTCTTTTTTCTTTTTAGTGGTACTAGTATATCTCAATTGATAACCGAAGATTAATCCTTTTTATTATATAGAGGTTATTGAAATGAGTTTAATTATATTATCACTCTCAATACAAAATGATATTTTTCATATATATTACCAAGAATCAAACCTTATCACTATGTTTGAGGAGCTCACTTATCATCTATGGACTATATGTTAGACTTTGTTGCCGTAAAAATGTAACTAACATATTCTTTAAACACGTTTTTTTAATTATTGGTTGAAATTTATTAAAAATAAATATGAAATTATGTGGATTTTACTCTAATGAATTTTACTTATGATTTTTATATTTTTTTTAATTAATAGTGTATTAAAAAATATGTTATAGCGGTATAGCACATTGGAGCACGTGATCGATATATAACATTGAAACAATTAATACATTGATAGCTTCCAAATATACTGACAAATTGTATTTGTACAATTTTTTTTCTTCAAAAATTTATGCAACAAAGATATATATATATATATTATTAATTACTTGTCAGAGGATAGATAAACCAGAATTGGCAATGTCGCTTGTTGAGTTGTGACGATGGGTTGTGATCACCTGGAAGTTAGAGCATTTTTCATCATTTAACTTAAAACCTGGAGTAGGAAAATTTGTGTTAATAGTAATAATATGTGGGGTTGACAAAGACATCACTAAGTTAAACCACATATATAGCTGTGGTATTCAACAAATTAAAAGAGTTGGGTGCATCAGAAGTCAATAAAGTTGATATAAATTTCAACTTCCCCTTCCTTCCACCTTCTAGATTTCCTATAGAAGAAAGCTCAATTGTCAAATATTTTGCCAACAAATCCTCTCTTTCCTACAGATTCTCTTAACTGCAGCAAATTACTATATTGGTTAAAAAGTGAGATCTTAATGGTTAAATACCTCAGCTTTTGCTATCTTCAGTTACAGTGTTAATTCATTTTGATTATAATATAATGCTTGGACTTTGGACTTCCTTATTTCAATATTGAGTAAATTGAGAAATACCTATTGTCTTTTCTTCTCCATTCCCATGCATGGAAGTCTTCAAAGTTAGAGTCAAGATTCCAGTCATATAGCTCATGCATGCACTTAGAAAAGTAAATTACAAGCTGTCAATTATGCAATTATGAAATGCATATTTGGCCACCAGTTACTGTTGAAAATGCCTCAAAAACTAAACTATATATGTCGTTATTAATATTTTTGCACATTTGCCACCAAAATTGACTATTTTTAAAACCACACACCCCTAATTACATTACTGCATTATACTATTAATTAAGGTTGTCCAATCGCTAATATTCTACAAAGCATACCAAAAATCAGACGTCACATTTACACATACTAAAGCAAAGAAGTCTGTGGAAACATTATGGTATTATTAAAAGAAGAGATATTTTAAAAATAAAATATGAGAGAAGCGATTGAGAAATTGCACATTATTAATGGGACAGAAAAACAGTGGTATTGAAATGAGAACAAAGTCTTAGTTTAGGTGGGAAGAAAATGAAAGGTGGATTAAGAATGGGGTCCACAACATACATGCACCTATATTAAGAATATAGAGTTTTTTTTTTTATCTGTCATTAAGAATATAGAGCTAGCATGTGGTCAATTAAACGAATAGTAATATTATTAATATATCACATTTTCTACACTTATATTTTACATTTTTACACGGAAAAAAAGAGAGAGAGAGAAAAAAAATACTCCTCTCCTTTCTATTTTTTCTCATAAAAGTGAGGTACAAAATAAAATTACAAAAAATAAAGTGTAAAAAAATTATATTATTAATTGTTTGAAAATATATATCATAATTAACATCAAAGTGAGTCCCTAGCACAGGTCAAACAATTAAGATAATCACGAGCATGCTAGTTAGAGACAGACAGAGGTAGATTGGTTTTTACAACTGTCAAGGGGGACACGGAGAGGAAAAGGGTAGAGGAAGAGAGGGGTAAAGGGCAGGAATTGTCACATGATTTGCAACAGTGCATAAAGGGACCAGCAACATCTGTATCCATTAAGTAGGTTTATTACAATTTAAGGAGAACAAGTAGCCTGTCCGAATATTGTTGATTCTCAATTTTTCTTTTTTCTTTCTTTCTTTTCCTTTGGTACCATAAAAGCCTATCTAATACCTTAAAACTTATGACTCTAATTCTGCTGCTGAATGATATGCCAAAGACATCCCAAAACTAAAACCATATATCCTCTCTCCCTCCCTCTTCAAGCATATCAAAGAACAGCATCTATCATCCAAGACTAAATCCAGCTCAATCTCTCCATGAGTTGTTCTTTAAAGTTTAACAATAAGGCCACGGAAGTGAAGAAGATATGTTTGAATATATATGCAGTGGTCTTGCATATATGATCAATAGGCTTGGAAAAGAAAGAAAAGAGGCACACCATCGTGAATAGGCTCATTGGAAGAGAAAGAATAGAAGCACATCATCATCGTGAATGGTTGATACTTTAGGGAAAAAGGTGAAGCACTCAAATTAAATCAAAGTATTTTTTTTTTTTATCTTTTCTTTTCTTTTGTTAATTTCTTGGGCAAACCATCAACGATACCAGTTTATACAATTCACCGTTTTCATGGGTTTCTTCCCCCGTCTCCTTTTTGTGGTGTACTTAGGATCATCAATACTGATCTTTGCTTCTTCTGATGATTATATATAAAATGATTCCTTTGATATTGCTTTCCGAAAACGCTGATGGTATATAATTTTCTTTATCTTATGAAACAACTTGAAATTTATTCATACGCAACCTTATTGAGGATTTCTTAATCAATTCCAAAGTTTTCTCATCCAAAGAAAAATTTTAAGCACCGGATACTTCTTCTGGAACTGCATTTCCCTACCTGAGATGTGTTTTTGTTCATGGTGATTGGGAGTGTTTTTGAATATATCTTTCATAAATTTTCGGCAAGGTAATTAACCCTTTTCTTTATCATACATCTTTTCCTAATATCTAGAGAAAGAACCACAATTAAAATTGAAGATGCAAGTGTGTCAGTTCACCTTGTTCTTGTTCTGAAAGCCCATTTTACACAAGATATCATAAAGCGTTTGTACAGATAAAATCACAAGAAAATTGATTATAAAATGTTAATTAACGCTGAATGAACAATTTCTCTCTCTCTCACGCTATATCCTGGTTTTCTTATTCACTACCTACGATTTTCACATGAATATGTGTGTGAGTTCATGAACATAATCATGTGAGTGTGTTTTGAAATCTCCTGAACCCTTTACGGGCCTTTTGAAATTTATTATTTCAGTGATTAAATTAAAACAATATGTTTATTATATTTCCGGAGTAGGAAATGACATGACCTAAACTAAACTAAAGCGTTTTTGTTCATACACAATTTCCATCTTTTTTAATAGTAATAAATTTCTTCGTCTACCACTTCAGTTAATTCCTTTCCACTTAAATACGTAGATCTGAACTTATCATATCCCTCATAAATTTTATTCACAGCTCCACGGTAGAGAAGTTGGTTGCACTTTTATACTATAATTCTTGAATTTTGACCTACTACTGCTATTTGTAATTGTGCCATAACTTCTCACTGTTCATTGCTATGTAATTTTCTTTGGTACAACTTCTTGTAATCTAATTACTATTAATTACTTTACCACGGAGTTTTAAAGCTTCGTAATTGTTGTAGAGAAACTACAGCCTGTTCTCACAAATTCTTCTTTAAGTCACTATTCTCTTATTGTTTATTTTAAATTTGCTAACTTTGATCTGTACATTTAAATATATATTAATGTCTTGTTTGTTTCGGACATGAAATGCCATTTATAATTTGTACACAATAAAGAATTGAAGTTGGAGGAGATCCTGAGCAGCAACAAATAAATATGTCAGATGGATATGATGAGAAGAGTGAGGAACATGCTGATGACACTTCAATGGGATCTTCCCAGAAATGCTCATCATTTGATTTGAATGAAGAAGCTAGTAGTGAAGAAGATAACAATGACAACGATGAGGGATGCGAGGAAGAAGCAAAGGACGAAGGTACTTCAACTAATAAAAGTAGCAGCATAACAAAAGAAGGAAATAATGAACGAAGAGGTGGCGTGAGACAATATGTTAGATCAAAGATGCCTAGGCTTCGGTGGACACCTGAACTTCATTTATCCTTTGTGCATGCTGTTGAAAGGCTTGGAGGTCAAGAGAGTAAGTGATTGTATATATATAGGCATGGACTATAGAAAATCTTATTATATATATGTTCTTGATAAGGGTCAGATAGTAAACTTGATTTAAGATCAAGACAAGTAGAGTTCATTGTTTTTTTTTTATTGGTGTATTGATTTAGTAGTTTGTTTTTGTTTATTCTTTTAATGTGGCATTGTTAGACTTTCGTATTTGGGTTAGAGTAGCTTTTATACTCTTTTTTAATAAATTTTACTTATTAAAAGAAAAAGGCCTATTATTTGCCCTAAAATGTTTGGCTGAAATCTTTGCATTACTTGGTGCAGGAGCAACACCCAAATTGGTGCTTCAGCTAATGAATGTGAGAGGACTCAGCATTGCTCATGTCAAAAGTCATTTGCAGGTAGCAACAAAATTGGGTCTGACATTAGATTTCTATTTTATTTTTCCTTTGAAAGTTAATTGATGTTTAATTGCCACAAATAAATTCATAGCTATGCAATTTTCATTTCAGATGTATCGAAGCAAGAAACTCGACGAGGCTGGGCAAGGTGAGAACTATTCTAAATCTTACAAAGCGTGCTAATGCAAATGTATCCTTTTTTATGTGTACAATAAGATAGGAATACAACTCAATTTAGTATGCTCCTTTGATATATCTCTTATATTTTGTTAGATATTTCTTCCTATAATGCCGTATGCAAAGTTCACAACTCACACACTGCAGACAATGTTATAATCACACCCAAGATATAGAGAAAGGCACGGTTGATCAGCTTAGAATATCAATGAGAATGTCACATACCCCTGCCTTAAGATACTTACTGCTAATTCCATTTCAATTCTCATGAAGCTTAATTACATAATCTTGTTAATTAGGAAATTCATCATCAAATACAAATACTCACAATGATTTCATGGCCTATGTGTTACTAATATATTGAAGCCTCCCCCAACAACGTGTCATCCGTGAATTGCCAATAAGAAATTTCCACTTATTGTCCACCAATCTTAAAGCCTAGGTAAGATGCTACTCAACTACACTATTTGTCATACATCGTAACCCCTTCCACAATGAGAAACAAGAAAGGCCACAGAGATCCTCTTGTCTTAACACCATCATCTATTAGAACTCCTCCATGATAGAAATAAGGGAGATAGGAAGATAATGGAGAAAAACAAAGAAACATGATAGATACATAAGACACCTCTTGGTACAATGGACAAACTTTGGAACAATACAATTTTAAGAAACTCATGGGTGTTTACAAAATGGAAATGGAAACAAATTTCATCCTTTTTATTATTCAAACAAAGAACAATGATGTGTGGTTAAGATTAAGTTTTATCTAACTTACGCTATGTAAAGACATTAAACTTTAGAGTTCTTATTAAATACAACGACTGTATAAAACTTCATATAATTTAGCAACTTTTGATACTTTATTTTAATATATAATATATTTTTCAACGTATAAGAAAATGTTGGCTATAGTAAAATTACATACATAACTATGACTACTTAATTTATCCAAAATTTAATATACATAATCATGAAAGTAAATCACACGATTCAATGGTTAGAATATCTGATAAATTTATAGTTCTATAAAAAAAAGTTATTAAATAGTATATATGTAAGTTACTCATGAAGTAAGTGAAGCATTTCTTGGAAAATAATGTTAGACGTTAGGCTTGTTTTCATTAATATAATCTTTACTCCGTTGTACTAACACTATGTCATGCAGATAATATATATTTCAATATTTCCTATATCAACAATTATATTTTAATTTGACTCAGAATGTTTTTTTGATGCGTTGACTCAGAATGTTTATATTAAGGATTCAATTTTTGTTAGACAAATATTATATTAGAGAGGAAAGTGATTAACTTCTTTTCATTACTATCTGGTTTTTATTCATAATATGATAATTTATTTATAAAAAATAATGTTTTCTAAACGTGCTTTTAAGAAGTTTAAAAAATTATTCAAAGGAACTAATCAAATGGAGTGATTTTAAGTAATGTTTGGCCAATGTATTTTGGGTCTCTCTTTTTCTTAAAAAGATAAGTTGAATCGAACCAAGTTTTAAGAAGAAGAAAAAACTTTTTAATGAAGAAAAAAAAAATAAAAAATATGAAGAAAAAAAACAGTTTTAGGAGATTTTGATGTCAGATTCTTTTTCTTTTTTTATTATTTCAAATTTTTAGATTCAAAAACATCGTATCTAAGAAATTATAACTTAAAAATAACTTTCATGCTTGAAAAATCATTCAATTATTAAACACCTTTAACTTCAAATTTATAATTTTTTTATTTTAACTTCAACTTTAAAAACTTTAAAGTAACTTTAAACTCAAGATAATCCAACTAAATTAATGTTGTCTTAGTATTGTGCTTCCTTCTAATAACATTGATCATTGTATTGTAGCCTGTTGAGAAGAAAGCAAATTAAGCCTGGATGGTTACTGGTTTAGCATTTTGTAGTTTAGCCATAATGATTGTTGCGCAATAGTACATTATTTAATTAATATTAATCATGGTCATTTTGATTTTATTTCTATAACAGACTGGATTAAAATTCGGTCCCAGTCTTGGTCTGAGTCTCAGCTAAGAGGGGGTGTTGACTGTCTTTTTTCTTATCTGTAAATAGATCCTATAGAATATTTGAGATTGTATTGTTAGTCTTAGTCACGTTGTAGTTAGGTCTTATCACTTTGGGTTTGGTATCTTTTGTACTCGTTCTCAATCAAATAAAATCTTATTATAAACAATATGTTAAAAAAAAAAAAAAGTAGGTAATTAAACTGTAAAACTCCTAAAGCAAAGTGCTATTAGAAGGACATAAGGTTGGGGTTACTTTATTTGATCTAATTCTTTATTTTATTTTTTGACTATATATTCGCTTTGCAGTATTAGGTCAAACATACAAATCAAACCATGAACTTGGTCGTATTTCTCATGTAGCCCATCAGCCCATGTATCCTCGTCAACATTTTAAGATGGGAAATGGTGGAATTATTCTAGCAAATGATTACAACGATCACAGTTATTTCCATCCCTCCTCCCTATCACATCCACATTCAAAAGCCATCGATTCAAGGTAACCATGCACACATTTTAATTGATTTTAATTATATATTCCCAATGTTTTCCTTGGTTTTGCAATTCATTATATATAGTAATATCCATATTTGCAAATTGCAATATATATACCTATCTTATCACTAGGCACCAACAATGGTACTTCAATAATCATCAACCTTTTAGAAGACCAAGTTACTTTAGCAACGAAGTTATTTCCTCAACAACCTTACAAACGCAAGGAAGATCAATATCTTCACAACAAATTCAACTAATGGATGCTACCAGCATTGCACCCATGAGACCAAGCCAATTTCTTGAAGAGAAAAGGTGGCCTCCATTAGATATTATGAACAACCATCCCTGGAAGAAAAGGTTACCTCCCAATATTACTTCTAATACTGGGACACAATCTTCTGTGCATCAATTTTGCACCACTCCAGCATCTCTTAGACCATGTGAGTTGAACTTCGGAAACAACACAAGAATCAGGGAACATCTATCAAACTCCGAAGAGCATCGCAACAGTTTAAAGCTAGAATTTGAGCCTCCATTTCGAATTAAGGTAACATTAGGGTTTAAGAAAATAAGATTTGTATGTTCTTTTCTTGGCTTAAATATATTTTTGTGCTTGAAAATATGCCATTTTTTATTTTAATTTTATATATTTTTAGTCTTTATATTTAATAAAATTAAACTATTACATTTTTTCAAGGATTAAAAAACTAAATTTGATTACTAATTTTATTGATTTTTATTAGTGAGATATAAAAAAAACTTAATATTCTCATTATTTACTATAAATATATTAAACTTTTTTTTTTTTTTACCTTTTTCACCATTGATAGAATCTTTTTTTTAATCAAATGCAGTCGGATCAAGAAAAATTGCAGAAAGACAAGCAATGGGTGCCTGATTTGCGACTGAGTTTAAGTCAGAGAGATGGCAACAATGATGGCAAGACTGATCATTGCAGAGAAACCCAAGAAATCAACACAAAACTTTCACTTTCATAGAATTTATAATCATGTCAATGTATAATGCAAATACCACAGCCTAGCCATTCATATAGTCTGAGTGAAGATATATATCGATACTAAAACAAAGTTACACAATTATATGTCGCTAAAACGCTAAATTGTGGGCTTGCTAGTACATAGGGTTTCTCCCCACACCCAAAAATAAATAAAAATAAATCGGATTTGAGTGTAAAATGAATGTGGTGGTCGTGATTACGAGTGAGTTTCCATGAGAGATTTTTTGTGTGCAAGTTGTTGGTTTGATCAGGCACAAAGTAAAATAAAAGAGAGTGAAGGAAAATAACACATATTGCAACATGTTCTGGCGTTAACCTTTTGTGTAAGTACATGTTTAGTTCAACAACACTGAGAATATGGCGATCAGGCCTCACTGCAAGAGCTAGCTCCAGTACTTCTGCACCTACAGAGAAGAAGATATAAGTTGGGAAATGCTTGGATGTAGAAGCTTTATGTTAGAAATTGAGTTGCACACATGCTGAGTTTTATGATGAGCGTGGATTTTTTTTTTTTTTTCCCCTTACTAGTGCATTGTGTTTTTGGTTTGTTGACGATCACTGTGTAGTTGAAAATATATATTAAGTTTTGAGCAGATTATTGGCAGCTATATAAAGCGAGTACTTGAATTGTTTATTCTCTCTCACTCTCACTCTCTCTATATATATAACGAAGTTTACAAGAACAAGTGAATCCCTCTCTCCACTTCTATTCCTCAAGGCTCAAATTGATCCAAGAATTCAGTAGAATTTTGTTTTAAGAACTTTAGCACTGCTGATTAGGTACGGATGCGCAGTGCCCCTCTCCCCCAAATTGTTTTAGAATTTATATGTATAATTAAAAAAATAATACTCAATATTATGATAAATAAAAAATACTTTTCTTAATTACGATTAAGTTCTATAATATAGTAATTAAATATAAAACTTATTATTAGATATTTTATTATATTATGTTATGATAAGTATAGATATTTTTATTTATATAAATATAAATAAAATATGTGTTTTTTTTTTTTAGTTTTATATATGGCATGTAAAGGAAAATAACTTAAATGATTTTAAAGTTTACTTTAAAGAATTTTTTTTAATAAGGATAAGTTTGAAAATGTGATAAAAAAAAATGAAAAATGTGAACAGACATATTAAAGTGTAAATATTCCATTTAATTTTGTTCGCCTTGTAACTCATCAGTTGGGCTTTCGTCCCATCTGTTATTATTTTTGTATAATCTTTGTATTAAGTGCAGTTCTTTTTTTTGTAAATTAAAGTTGATTATTTACACATTTAAATATTTTGTTTATTCAAACGTGGTCACTGGGTTTTATTTTGAGCCCAATAACAATTTAAAGATCAATCAGATGTTCAGGTTTTCTGAACCAAAATTAGTTTTTTTTTTTTTTTTTTAAAGATCGTCTCAAATATCATTTGTGATCATTAGATTTTGGCAATTGTTATTTACACTTTCTTATTTTACTAATGGAATCTCTCTCTTCTTTTTAATTTTAATTTTTTTTTCCAAAATATCCTCTCTACCCATGATTGCACTCACTATTTTTTCACTAAAAAATCCTCAGCACATTGCATATACACAACAAAGCACTCTTTTTTCTTTTTAACTTATTATACAAAATCAAGCTTATGGATAAGCTCTCATCGAATAAGCACTCTTTTTTCTTTTTAACTTATTATACAAAATCAAGCTTATGAATAAGCTCTCATCGAATAAGTACTCTTGCACTCTAAATCAGAATTAATTTGATTTTCATACTTGGACATAAGTTTATGAAAGTGAAAGAAAAGACAGACTACTAAAATGTTAAGAAGAATTTTTGTATGTAATCTTTATAATTATAAAAGTAGCAGTCATGGTTAATTTAGTCATTTTATGTTTCTCGCTTTTTTTAAGGATAATAATGTAATTAGATAATATATTTTAGTCAATATTTATACTATTGTAAATAGTTAATTTAATTAGGGGACAAATATTTAGTCATTTTGTCATTACTATTGCATGTGGTATACATCATTTAGTCATTACTATTGTCTTATAACAAAAAAAATATATTCACTAATTTTGTTACCTGATTATGTTCCACTAATTTTGTTGCACTCATTTCTGAATTTTTTTTGGCTATTTAAAGATCTTAATTCACATGAGTCATTCCTATCACTTTCATCCAATTGTTGACACTGCTATATTCATTAGAGTCATAGAACTAGCCTCGGCATACGAAGCAAATCTTCCTTGGATGCGTACTGTGTCCAAATCAATGGCGGAAGCCCGTCAAACATTGGTATCAAAATATCAAATAGAATGTCTGTGGTTGGGTAAGTTTTAAATTTTAAATGATTTTAAATAATTATTTCAATTTTATTTATATTTATAAATGTTATATATGAACTTCATCATTCAATTGTTTTCCATGTAGGATGGGTAATCATTCTTCTCCATTACAAGAGTAAATAATCATTGATATAAAGAATTTGCTTGATGAAGTAAATCCTTATGTCCAAATATACAGACAAGTTCGTGATAGAGTTCAAGCTAATAATGTCAAGGACATAAAGCTTAAAATTCACGAGAAAAGAGGGCTTGAAGGAAGAACATATAATCTTCCTACTGTTTCTGAAGTTGCTGGAATAATAGTTGGAGACTATGATTCTGCAGATGCTGAAAGAGATTTAATTGTTGAAACAACATCAGGAATTTTAAAGCGTGTGTCTGTTGTAAGTAAAGCTTACCCTCCTTTGCAATATCCATTGTTATTTCCAAGAGGTGAACCTAGATACATAGATGATATTCCATTAAATGATGTTTCACGTACAACATCAAACAAAAGACAAAAGGTTTCAATGAGAGAATTTGTTGCATACAAAATTCAACAAAGAGTAATTGAGCAATCTTCTTTGTTGTTCTCTAAACGTCTGTTCCAATAATTTTTAGTTGATTGTTACTCTATGACAGAGTCATCCCCGATTGCACTATGTTAAAACTCACCAAAAAGAACTAAGGGCTGAGATGTATAGAGGTCTAACAAAAGCAATACTAAAGGGTGAAAATAATCCGTCAGCAGCAGGAAAAAGGATTGTGCTACCATTAAGTTTCATAGGCGGTGCACGTTATATGTTTCAAAATTATCAAGATGCACAATGGCAATTTGTTCCTGGGTAGGATATCCTGATTTATTCATCACATCCACTTGCAACCAAAATTGGCCAGAATTGTGTAGAGTTCTTCAAAGACATGGTTTGAAATCTAAAGATAGACCAGATTTGATATGTAGAGTTTTCAAAATAAAGCTTGATCAATTGATAGCAGAAATAAAGCAAGGAAATGTATTTGGAAAGATTAATGCAGGTATGTAGCAATATTTTTATATTATTAATTTTTTTCACTTATTAATTAGTTTTAATTATTTTTCACTAATTTTAAATTCATATTGCAGTAATTTATACAATTGAGTTTCAAAAACGAGGTCTACCATATGCCCACATATTGGTTTTTTTGCAACCTCAGTATAGACATCCAAATCCTGCTGATATTGACAAAATCATCTATGCTAAAATTCCATACCAAAAAACTGAACCTGATCTGTATAAGATTGTAGCAGTTGTAATGATTCATGGACCATGTGGTGTACAAAATAGAAGATCTCCATGCATGCAAAATGGAAAATGTACAAGGTATTTTCCGAAGAAATTTGTTGACAGGACAACTTTTGATGCTAATGGATATCCTATGTACAAAAGGAGAGATAATGGAAGAGTTATCCAAAAGGGTAAATGTGCCATTGATAACAGATTTGTTGTCCCTTATAATAGGTATCTACTTCTAAAGTACAATGCTCATATTAATGTGGAATGGTGTAACCAGTCTCGATCTATAAAATATCTCTTCAAATATGTGAACAAAGGTCATGATCGAATAACTGCCACCTTCTATGATAGTGCAGTCGAACAACAGGAGTCTCGATTTGTTGATGAGATCAAAATGTGATACGACTGTAGGTATTTGTCGTCCTGTGAGGCAGCATAGAGAATTTTTTCCTTTGATATTCATTACAGAGAACCTTCTGTTGAGAGATTATCCTTCCATTTACCTGGTGAGCATGTTGTTGTATTTGATGAAGATGATCCCATTGAAAAGGTTTTTGATAAACCAAAGAATAACACTTCTAAGTTTTTGGCATGGATGGATGCAAATAGAATTTATCCTGAAGCGAAAAATCTTTTATATGCTCAGTTTCCTACTAAGTTTGTTTGGAAGCAACGTGAACGTCAATGGTGTCCTAGAAAAAGAGGAACCACAGTTGGAAGACTACAGTTTACTCCTCCAGGAAGTAAAGAGTTGTATTATCTGAGAAATTTGCTAAATTATTCAAAAGGACCACAATCATATTCTGAGATCAGAATAGTTAATAATGTCATATATCCTACATTTGAGGATGCTTGCTATGCATTAGGTCTACTATCTGATGATCGTGAATATATTGATGCAATTATTGAAGCAAGTCATTGGGGATCAGGATGTTACTTGAGAAGATTGTTTGTTACTTTACTTTTGTCAAATAAGATGTCTAGGCCTGAATTTGTTTGGCAAAAAACTTGGAAGTATTTAAGTGATGATATTCTTCACAAACAAAGATTGATTCTTCAATTCAATGGTGAGTATTATAACTTTTATTCTTTTAACTTATATCTTTCATTATATCATATATTATAAATTTTTGTACTTATGATAAACTTCAATTTAATTAAATTTATTTTAACGACAGATTTAGTGTTGACAGATGAAGAGTTGAAAAATATGACCCTCACAGAAATGGAAAAATTGTTGCAAAGTAACAATAAAAGTTTATCGGATTTTCCACCGATGTCTGTTCCAGACATTAATCTAATCTCTCAGTCTCAAAATCGTCTAATTTATGATGAACTCAACTATGATAGGCAATTGCTTGCAACTGACATAAACAGTTGTTGTCCACAATGACTACTGAGCAACAAAAGATATATGATAAAATCATGATTAGTGTGTCTGCAAATTCTGGGGGATTATTTTTTCTTTATGGCTATGGAGGAACAGGTAAAACTTTTCTTTGGAGAGCTATTTCTGCAGCTATTAGATCTAAAGGAGAAATTATTTTGACTGTGGCATCTAGCGAAATAGCCGCTTTATTGATTCCAAGTGGTAGAACAACACATTCTAGATTTCAAATACCAATAAATATTAATGAAGATTCTACCTGCAACATAAAACAAGGTAGTCCTTTAGCTGAGTTGATCATAAGGACTAAACTTATAATTTGGGATGAAGCTCCAATGACTCATAGACATTGTTTTGAAGCTGTTGATAGAACATTGAGGGATATTCTTCGATTTTCTAATAGGGATGCATCAAATCTTCCATTTGGAGGGAAAATTGTAGTTTTTGGAGGTGATTTTAGGCAGATACTTTCAGTCATACCAAAAGGGACAAGACAAGATGTTGTTCATGCTAGCATTAATGCCTCTTACCTTTGGCATTTATGTGAAGTACTAACTTTAGCAAAAAACATGAGGCTTCAATCTGACTCTTCAGATCAAGATGTTTCTCAATTGAAAGAATTTGCAGATTGGGTGTTGGCTATTGGAAATGGAACTATTGGTCAAAATAATGATCAAGGAACTACCATTGATATTCCAATTGATATGCTTATTGAAAATTCAGGTGATCCTCTTGCAAATATTGTTAATAGTACATACCCATTCCTATTAGACAATCTAAAAGATACATCTTGTTTTTAGCATAGAGCTATTTTAGCCCCAACAAATGATATTGTTAATGAGTTGAATGAATACATCATGTCATTGGTTCCTAGAGAAACAAAAATTTACTTAAGTTTTGATGTCCCGTGTTCAATTCATGGAAATGTCGATAGACCAGATGATGTACATACTCCTG
The DNA here is from genome assembly GCA_026413185.1 of Pueraria montana var. lobata. Taxonomy (NCBI): domain Eukaryota; kingdom Viridiplantae; phylum Streptophyta; class Magnoliopsida; order Fabales; family Fabaceae; genus Pueraria; species Pueraria montana. The sequence continues at coordinate 18,388,102 of CM048648.1, read as the reverse complement.
AATTTTTAAACACAATTGTTGCATCTGGACTTCCTAATCATCAATTGAAGCTAAAGATTGGTGTACCCATCATGCTATTAAGAAATATAGACCAGTCTTCTGGATTGTGTAATGGAACTCGACTTATTGTTACTCAATTAGGCAATCATGTTTTGAAAGCAAAAGTCATTTCTGACAGCAACATTGGAGAAAAAGTTTTTATTCCAAGATTATCAATAATTCCATTAGATTCGAGAATTCCCTTTAAATTTCAACGTAAACAATTTCCAGTGACTGTTTCTTTTGCTATGACTATAAACAAAAGTCAAGAACAGTCTCTCAAACACGTTGGAATTTATCTTCCCCGTCCTGTTTTTTCACACTGTCAATTGTATGTTGCAATATCAAGAGTTACAACACGTTCGGATTTGAAGATACTTATTTGTAATGACGAGGGTAATGTTACAAACATGACTTCAAATGTAGTCTATAAAGAAGTCTTTCAAATTTTGAGTCAGGTATTATTACACCTCATTATTGTCTATATAATATTTTCATTGATTATTTATTGGTTATATAATTTAGTTATCAAAATAAAATTATAAATGCTACATTTATTTACTGTTTAATATTTAGTTATCATTCTTTATTCACATAACAATGTAGCATGAGGATCAATGTAAATGGAAATTTCTACAATTTTCTCCAAATATACAAACAGCTTCTAAAGCAAACACTTTGGTTTTTAACGTCATAATAATTTACCAGGTATTGTTACGTTTCATTATTTTGTTTTTTATTTTAATTGTTTTTATAAAAATTTAATGATTTATTTTATTTTACAAATATGCAAATATTATTATAAGTATGATTTATAACATATTTATTGAATTAATTTTTCTCTTTTTTTTTATCAGGTTATTTTTCAGATGTCTCATATGAATGAAAGATTCAATATTCAGTTAATGTAATTATCTTTTGAATATTTGATATTCATTTATTTTTCAGTAATTTATTTCCAATATCTGTTATTCATTTATGAAACACAAAAGAAAGGTGAAATAAAAAGAATGTTATTATCTTTTCAATAATATCATGTGTCATATTTTATCAATAATTTCACATGTAATTTGTTCTGCCAATATAATACTTATTCACAAAACAAAGTAAAAATAAATATGATTAAATAGTATGTTTATCCCGTGCAACGCACAGGTCAAAAATCTAGTAATGTATATAAAAGAAGGAACAATTAAGCATGAATAACAGCAATTACTAATGTCGTTTATATATACATTCATATGTATAAAATGTCGATACTTTAAGATTAGCTGCAGATGATGAAACCGAAGGTTCGTTTCTCTGAGCAAGCTGTCACAAAGTACCAGAAGGTGAAAAGGCATACAATAGTAGTGCATATCTTCTCTGGGGGTAGCTTCTGTAATTTTGAATCCACCGAAAGTACCACTAGTCCAAAGAAGCTTTGTTAGTTTTTATTGGTCACAAAAAATTATACTGATTCCTCTCTGTAAAATACTGATATCAAGAAAATGAAAAGGTGTCAGGGATCAAGTTTAAGAAGTCAACAAATGGGAAAAAAAAATCCAATAGAAAATGAAAACTAAGAAGATATGAAAGTGTATAAAAAGCAAAAATCTAACCTATGCTGTCATGCCAAAAACCAATAGGAGGAGAACTAAATCCCATAAGCCTGAAAAAATAAAGGAAATAAAAAAGCTTGGACCATAACATGATATACACGCCAGAATTCCATCTCTATGATTTATACACGACTAGTTCCTGTACAGAAAAGTTAAGAGTGAGTTTTCATCATTTTTGTGACTTAACCATTGGGGAAGGCCAAAAATGAAAGGCTAAAGGGATTAATAAGGTTACCTTAGAACAGGTTATATGATCATGATTCAAATTCGAAGATTTCACTATTGTTTCCCACTTAGTATAGCTTGATGCTCTACTAAAACCCTGTCTTTTAGCCTGTGAGTTTGTACCTTGATTAGAATGTGGGAATGAATTCTTAGAAGAAACTAGAGGCAGGGCACGACAAAGCCAGGACTCAGAAGGTGACTTTGGCAATGGTGGGGCAAGAGGATGCAGAACATATTCAGTGCCAACTTTTCCTGAATCATCAACTACTACAATTTGTTGGTTGTTGATCTCTGCACCTTTGTCAAATGAACTTGGCACAAGTTGCAAGGACATGGGTTCTTGATCAGCTGCCAGTCTTTCAGCTTTATCTTCTTTGGCCATGAGATGTAACATGCTAGACAAAGTTGTGGAATTAGCATCCACAGAATTCAACACTTGAGAATCCAGATTCTCCTCCAAAGCTTGTAGGTGTTTCATATCTTGAAAAGAGTCTACTAGGGAATTTCTCTCTTTTCCTACCGCTGTTGTGTAACCTAAAGAACGTGAACTAGAGCATGATGATTTTACTGTACTTGCAGTATCTATGTACAATGTCTTTTCAACAGTAAGGCTCCCAAAGCTATAGCTTTTTGTGGCTCCTTGTGATAGCACCTCTTGAAAACTTGCATGCCCTCTACTCGGGAATTTCAATTTGCCAGAATGATTATTATCAGCTTGTTTGGAATCACCAAGCAACTTTGCTCCAGGAAAGAGAGGTTGAGGTTTACTTCGAAAAGGAGATACGCCAGCAGAAGCAGCTCTTGAACGACGAAAGGGAGAGAGCCTACCTAGCTGCTTCAATTCACCTGAGTAGGTATACCTGCTTGATTCACTAGTCCATTTTTTCCTTACATCCTGCTTGTCTGGTGATGCAGCTCTAGAGCTTGATTTGCTCTTATTAATAGCATCCCAAGCCTGCAGCAAAAATTCATGATTGTGGTAAATGAGTTGAAGTCATGATTGGTGTAATTGTGTTGAATTCATGTTTGGTGAAAATGCTGATACACAGAAGGTATTAAATAGATGGGGTCTAATCAATATTTGTGAATGGATCCTCTAATGTTGAATTTTCATGAACTTGTAATGTGAAATTGTGTCAATCTCTCTTCTTGAGGTATTAAATAGATGGGGTCTTATCAATATTTGAAGGGTGCAATGCAATGCAAGAATAGAAAATACAAGTTATGTAGTTCTTACCTTCTTTATAGCTGGAGGTGGTCTATGAGAGCGAATATGAGAACTTTTATCAGATTTTCCAAACTCATAGCCAGAATACAAGGGAAATTGATTCCCCATTTTCGTCCCAGGCACTGGATTTAATAAGCACAATGAATTTCTAACACATAAGCGTGGAAACAATCCGCAACCTTTAGCTGAATTATTTGTGTAATCATTAGTTTCATCATCACTTTCCTCTTCTTCTTCCTCCTCCTCTTGACATTGACCAGTATATGGTACAATGTCAGTGATATGTCTATTAACGAAGGACTTCTTTTGCTCAGGAACCAATTTGATAAATTTCCTAGGTTGTTCTGCCAGAACAGGTTGCTTTCTAGAAGAAACATATTGAGGAGGCTGTATAGTCATAGCCTTTGCTGCAGTTAAAAACCGGCTCATCATGAAATCCTGAGCTTGTTTATCAGTAGAAGAGGTTCCATACATATTTGCATCCACATTATCTAAGCCACTCACACCACTCGCACTACAGTTCATAGACAATGGCTCTGTAGGTGACAGTGTTTCAAGGGCATCAGAATAAACATCCCCATCATCATCATAGTCATCATTCTCTTCCACCTTTTTTATTTTCTCATCTTTGTGTTCTTTGTCACAATCCATTTTCTCACTTAAAGAATTTGATATGCTAGGGGACCTAAAGTTATTTGCAACATTAGGTTCCTTTTCCAATTGTTGTTTGGCAACATTTGTGGACTTTCCAGGGGGAAGAGTTGGAGTTGGGGCAATTGAAGCCTGTGTTGGAGGTTGAGGTTCAGATCCATCATAATCCTTGGGCCTTCCAGGGATATGCTCCCAATTGAAAGGCACTGCAACAGGTTCTGTTACCTGATCCAAAATGGTGTCTGATTTATACTGTGGAAGTGTTTTTGGCTTCTCTAGTATCTTTTTATTTGCTTCAGTTAAGGATGGTGATGTACCAAAAGAACGCCTCACCGACATAAGAGGAGCATCAATGTTCAATTTCCTTTCATTCATCATGTTCCACACCAACTCAACTGAACTCTTCTATGCAGCCACTCTCAATAATAAGTTCAAGAATCAAGGGAATATCATATACTACTAATTTCAGCTCAAAAAGGATGCGGTATAAGAATCCTTCTATTCAATCAAGAAAAACTGAAAAAAAGGATGGAAGAACCTGATCATTACAATTTAAACAGCATATTCTCTGTTTCAAATTTCAATTCAACGGGACTTGAACCAAGATCAGAGAAGCACAATGATACAACCATTGAGCAAAATTTAAACCATAATGAAGCCATGATAACAGGGTATTGATAACTGAAATAACTTTCCATATTCTCCACCATTAACCAGAGAAAAAGAGAAATTCTATAATGATCTATTTATAGTGTGGAACGGGAAAAGCATGCACTCTAGTTATAAAAGTTTTCATATCTGTTGCTTAGGAAACCAAAGAAAGATTCAAGTCTGGGATAACAGAATTCCTATAAAAACCTGTTTTCCTCTTCTCAATAAGCCAATTATACAAATATTTAACAATTGCAAGTCTTGCTACCAAAAAAACAACAGAGGCAACTATGTAATTAATAAATTAAACTGACAAGGCAAGAGAGCCTTCACGAATCATTATACCATAACACGCCTAACTTAAGGTCCCACTAGAGTAATAATAATTCAAGTGCAAGAAGAAAATAAATAAATGATAAAGAAGAAAAGATCAAACCTCTTTAATAACAGCATGAAACATGGGACATGGTCATCCCAGGCATTTGCAGTGCAAGCCAGACTGAAGAAAGTGTCTAGAATGTGTGTTTTTGTCATGGTCATGTGGCAATAAGCATCTGAATTGGCCATATAAAACTCAAGAAATGGGATAGCATAGAATCATCAAATAAGTAGTGAGTGAACATCACTTGGTGAGAGAGTTCAGTCCCATGAAGGAAATGGTTGGTTGCAAAATGAAATGAGTGGGGGGGAATGAGTAAGAATAAAGGAAAGCAGAGAAAGAGACAGAAAGGTTCGATATTTCGTCTTCTTTTGCTTTCTGCGTACTTTCGGATTTTACAATGTGTCTGTAAGATACTGACGAAGGGAACAGAATGGACTAATATAGTAATATTCCACTCCAATGCTATTAGTCGGTACACTTTTTTTTCACTGTGATGGAGTGCTGTTGAAGCCACGCGCTTGCTTTTTCGACTACTTTTCATTTAGTGCATGTTTGGATTAAAGTTTGCAAACGTAAATTTGAATTAAAAATATGTTATAAATTTAAGTTTGATAAAAATGAGTTTACTATAACATGATTTATGTTTGGGTATTTTTTGTTCAAAAGTATATTGATAAAATGAAACTTGTTTAGATAATACCAATTAAAAGTATTTTTATTTCATGTTTCTGTTGTAAATATACAAATCAAAAGTACTTTTACTTTAAAAACATCAAAATTGTTACTTCTGATCCAAACTTGAGTTTGACCTAAACGTAAATTGCAGAATTAATTTTCAGAACTTCCAAACATGATATCAAATTGAATTTGAAACTTCAAACCTAAGTTTGAGATGTCCAAACGGTAATCCATACGTAACCTTAGTCATCTACAATTTAATTTTGATTTATCGCTTTCATGCAACAGGTTATACATGGCTTCAACGTTAAGGAGAAGAATCCCCTAAAGTAAATTTATTTTAAAAAGGCTAAAATGAATGAGTATGTATATAGATAATTTTAAATATATCTTAATTTTAATTTATTAGCATTTTAAATATTTTATTTATTTATTTCATCATTATTAAATATATGGTAAAGTCATACATGTATTTTGTTGAGATGTCAACTTACTGTAAAATAGTGAATATTTCATACATCGAGCAATTTCTTCTTTTTTATTATTTATGTGTAGTTGAAAAAGTATAAGTTAACATAAACAAGATATTTAAAAACGAAAAAGAAAATACATTTAATTAGTTAAAACATTTCAAATTTAAACACAAAATATAGAAATAAATAAATAAAAATGACTCACATATAAATACACTAATTAAACTATAGACTTAAATACCTTTTTAGTCCTTATAATTTAGCATTTTTTTACTTTTAGTCCTTGCAAAAAATTTGTTTTAATCCTTGCGAATTATATTTGTTTTGTTTTTTGTCCTTAAAGTTGTTTAGATAGCGTTTTTTCACTGTTAAAAACGTTATCTAAATCACTTTAAGGACAAAAAATAAAACAAACATAATTTACAAGGATTAAAACAAAAAAAACAAAAATTACAAGGACGAAAAACAAAAAAACTCTAAATTGCAAGGACAAAAAAATATTTAAATCTAAAGTATATATGAATCATCTTGTGTAAATAATTTATAATTTTGGTAATTTTTATGTACCGCTGAGAATTAACCAGCCATTTTTTCAGCCATTAACCAGAGAAAATTAAATCATCTAAAATTAAGTTTATTATGTATTTTAATTATGTATAAACTATCTCACTTCAGAAAAAAAATGATTTTTAATAACAAATTCGATCCAGTACAATTAACAGATAATTGACTTCTTTAAAAAAAAAATAGTTACATTGACTTCCTTAAATATGCTTATTAGAGTTTGAACTTATGCATGAAGTTTTATTTTTATTTTTTACAACAAGTTATGCATGAAGTTAGAAATTAGAATTCATTAATTAATAGTATAAAGATTTTTTTTATTCAATAATTGATTTTCATGTATGGTGTAACTGTTAAATTTTGAAATAATTATTTTAGAAGTCATATATAAAATTTTTAATTGATTAACTAATATTGTAAAATTCTTTATATTAACAGTATAATATATATATATATATATATATATATATATATATATATATATATATATATATATATAATCATATAATCCACACAAAAAAAAGTATAAACTCGTATCAAAAGAATAACTTTACTAAAACAAGCAAATCTTACTTTGATAATCTTTATATCCAATGTTATCATACTCGGACCGGTCATCGACTTGGTCAGGATACTGGATCACTGAAACACGAGTCGATCCAGTAAGTCACTAGTTGACCTGCATGACCCCATCTATATTAAAAAAATTCTAAATAATTTTATAACCTGTAAACTTGGACATTTTTTTGTGTGCAGAAAAGGTAACTTGTAAACTTATACACTTAAATATTTAAAGCTTAACAAAATTCAATATATTTAGAGTTATGAACTTGTTTAAAAAAATTTAGCAGTATATTTTTTCATAATTCAACATACACAAGTAACACAACCTTAAGTTATAATTAAAAATATATCATTATCATCTATTTATTAAAACTATCATTATTGTACACTAATAAACATAAACAAATACACACACACACACACACACACACATATATATAGACAATACAATTTTTCCACATCTCATTATTGCTCTAATGAAGAATAATAATTTTTCAAACAAGTAAGTATAGATAAGGTAAATACAAGTTTTACTTGTAGATAATAATATAAGCCAAGGGAAAAAATCAAATTGGAAATGACAATAGCTTAATCATCTCAAATCCTAAGATGTGGTTATATTTAGTAAAAAAAGTAAGCAAATCTATAAATAACATAAGTATAAGATATAAATTAAATTTTCTCATATGAGTGATGTTGTTCTACTGTAAAAAACAATGCATGACCTACCAAGTTAACTGGGTTGCCAAGATTGGTTCAACCTTTAAACCCCTCGAGTCAAACCGGGTCTATTGCATGACCGATTCAATTGATGGCTTGGATCGGTTAGGTGACTGGTTCCCGGATCAACGGGTCGACCTGATCGATCCGAGCCAAGTCTAATAATACTATTTATATCTAAGAAAAATTAATTTCTAAGAAGCAAATTATATATAAAGAGAGAAAAAATTCACTTATTCCAAAAATAACTTGATCTCTTCTTATATACTTATAATTATTTTTCAATAAAAAATATAAAATATTTTGCTTCTTAGAATTTTGAATTTCACCTAACTCAACCGTATAAATTAAATCGGCTTGTAATATAAAGATTACCCTCACTTATATATTCTTCTTTTGGTTATATCTCTCGTCGATGTAAGATTTTCAACCCGTGTAGGTTTCTCCCCCTAAAATTTCTTCCATCTATAAAATTTGAATTCAAAAACTTACGTAAGGAGATCAATCACATTTTCATTTGGATTGTTGATCACTGTATATATCTAGCTAGTCTGACTTCTCATTCACGGGTTTGGCTGAGGTAATGTACGTCCTGCAGAGAAACGCCAGTATTCTGTACTATAATTTTGCAAAAGATTAGAACACCCATCACCCATGGGCCATGGACAATAACTATTTAATTTCAGTATAAATTTTTATGAATTATCTTTAACGCTTAAGTTTTTAGCTAAAAGTATATAAATAGTTTTATATTAACACATTCTTTCTTAACAAATACTTATATTGAATTTTTTTTTACAGAACTTATATTGCAATTTACTTCTTATTTAAAATGGAGAATTCAAACTTGAATTCACTTGACAATAAAACTTTAATACAATAAAAAAAAATATCGGACAATTATCACCATTACAATATCATTGGGGGACCTCGCTCGAATGGGAAGATGGCATGAGATTCGTGCGAACAAAATTACATATATATCAATTTTGGTGGTATATGACAAGATTGAATAATGTGTACGTACTCCACTCACAGAATTGGATCGGACCACCTGAAAAGAAAGAGTAATTATATATATATATATATATATATATATATATATATATATATATATATATATCAATTTATTTTAAACATTTCATCAACATTTCTAATTTTTTTTTATTTCTCTCTTTCTATCAAATTATAAATCTTATAATACTTATATTTTTCTCTTTTTTTTTTCTCTCTAAGTGTTTTATAGCACAATGGACGTCTATGAAACATTTTTCAAAAAGAAATATGAGAAATGAAACACATTTTTTAAGGTATTCTTTGTGACACACCTTTTTTTAGTCAAAATTTGTTGAAAATCATAAAATTAAGAGAGAAATCATATAACAGTAAAATAAGATGCGAAACCTACAAATTTTTATGATTTCTAATAATTTTTAACTAATAAAATAGAGTATTTTTTTTTATTAGTGAGAATAAAGAGAGTGTATCTAAGATTTTTAATTTAAAAAAAAAAACATAAAAAATAGCACACGAATTAAACGTGACTATTAATAATTCACCTACTAGGTGATACATGAATAGGGATGACAAAGTGTATCCGGACCCTACGGGTACCCGCAAAAATATCTGCAAGCGGGTCGGGTAAATACCCGCTTATTGGAGTTGGGGCCGGGGCTGGGTATTTACCCACAATTTTTTGCGGGTACGGGTACTATAGTACCCACCCCGCCCCTATCATATATATATATATATATATATATATATATATATATATATATATATAACTTAAATAAATAATTATGTTATATATATATTTTTTTTGTAAAAAAATAATTTTATATTTTCCATAAACTAACACTAATAGTAAAAGATTTATGTTATAACTTACAATAATTTTATATTTTATATTTTTAGTGTGAATGTTTTTAATGTTAAGTTTGAATTATTTAAGCGTGAATTTTCAATTTATTTGTAATAATTTTTTAATTAATATTTTTATAGCTGAAATGCAATTTTGGTTCATCTATTTTGCATAATCTGTAATTTTGGTCCCCTATTTTAAAATAGAGACGTTTAGTCTCCCAATTTTCTAAAATATGTAATTTTGGTTCTTTCATCAAATTGAAAGCGTTGACTGTTAAGAAATTAACGTTAACCTTAACGTGATCCAAATATAATGACGTGACACGAGATTATTTATTTAGTTTTTAATTATTTTAAATACTGAGTAGAATAATTGATGAAAAATATATTTTATAAAAAGGTAATATCATTTATTTGACTACGATGTGCCATGTATTTCAATAATGTAGAACTAATTTAAAATAAATGATTAAGACTTGTGATTTCTATTTTAGGACTCACGATTACCCCAATCATTAAAATCGACCTGACATGTGTTTTAGTGACGTAGATAAACAAATAATTATTACTCATTATTTAAAATAATTAAAAAATAAATAAATAATTTAGTGTCACATCACTATATTTGGGCCACGTCAAGGTCAACATTAATCTCTTAACTGTCAATGCTTTCAATTTGATGAAAGGACCAAAATTACGGATTTTACAAAATTGGGAGACTAAATGTCTCTATAGAGGGACCAAGATTGCTGATTGTGCAAAATAGGAGGACTAAATATCTCTATTTTAAAATAGGATGACTAAAATTGTAGATTGTACAAAATAGGGGGATCAAAATTACATTTAAGCCTATTTTTTTATTGATTTATTAACTTTATACATAAGTAAAGTGCGGGTAGCGGGTGCGGGTATGGGTATATAGCTACTCAGCGAGTATGGGGATGGGGATGGGGATTAAAGTTGCTACCCGGACAGGTATGAGGCCGGGTATGGGTATTTTTTTTAAATGCGGATATGAGGACGGGTACTATAGAACCCTATCCAGACCCTACCCATTACCATCCCTATACATGAAGCAGCTTCATCACTGACTCAATGTTACGCAGCTACACAAGAACGGTACAACACACTTGGTTACTGAATTGTGCAAATGATGACTTCGCAGATAACCAAGTTGTTCCTTTTTTCTTCGCCCTTGTTTCCTTCACATGTCTTTCCTTTGCTGTGTCCAGTGACCAGTTGGACAAGTTTTCTTCGGAGGAAGAAGTGTTTCAACTGTTCCAACTGTGGCAGAAGGAGCATGGGATTATTTTCATCCTTCCATCAAATTCAAAGCGTTAACCGGTTGATGTGACCCAAATTTAATGTTGTAACACGAGATTATTTATTTAATTCGCGTGATCAACGTTAATTTCATAACAATCAATGCTTTCAGTTTGACGAAATAACCAAAATAGCAAATTTTAAAAAATTGGGACTAAATGTCTCTATTTTAAAATAGTAGACCAAAATTAAGGATTTTAAAAAATACAGAGATTAAATATCTCTATTTTAAAATAGAATGACCAAAATAGTAAATTTTAAAAAATTAAAAATTAAATATCTCTATTTTAAAATAAAAAGACCAAAATTATAAATTTTAAAAAATAAAAAACCAAAATTACATATAAACCTAAAAAAAAATACAAGTACAGGAATGAGTATTAATACCTTATCTATATCCTACCAATTGTCATTCTTATCTTCCACGTACATAGCTCGAAATGCAGATATGACCAATGGCAACACTAGTTTTAACCCCTACAAAACCATCCTATTGGAGCTTAGAATTATTTTGGCTTATTTTTAATTATTATTATTTTTTTACAATTTTCATTTTTTTTGTTATTTTTTATTTTCTACCTTGTATTTATACTTTTTTCATTACATATATATTTTTTTTAAAAAAACAAACTTATTTCATTTCATTCATAACAATAAATTCATTACATGTATTTTAATAATATATATACAATTCCTAATAGCATGTCATAACCACGTGATTATCACGTCATAATCTCTTATCAGTATAAAAAAAAATCACATAACTATCATGTCGTGACTATCACGTCAAACATGTTACCATATGACTAACACTTGATTGATACTGGTTGTCACGTGCCAATTATTAGTTACGTTAGCAAACAAGGCTAGCAAAGTAAGGGTGAACGATTAATTCTACCAATTTTCAAAAATACAAAAATCAAAATCAACATTTTTAAAATATATATAAGAACTAAGATAATTTTAACAAAAAATTGAGAAATCTAAAATACATTTTATCCAATTTTTATTTTATTAATTTTACATCAAATAAACAATCGGTTAATCACTATGATGTTTTTTTACATACAGCATGCATCAATTTTTAAAAAGAACCAATAAAATAATTTGAAAAAATTATTTCACTTATTACTTTTTAATCTTTATAAAAGAATCTTAAATGCAGTAAAAAAAAATCCTAAACGTAACTTACTTTGAAATAGAAGAAATAAAATTTCTTACATGTATCCATCACGTGTAATTCATTGTTATTCCTATTGATGAGCTGGCCTGATGACTTAATTACTTTTTTTTGGTGAATTGATGACTTAATTACTCTTGTCTACAAATAAGATTCTCACGTTGATAACAACATTGAAATTCACATTCTTATGAGATAAGTCCGATACTTACCATAAATTTTTTTTATTTTTTTTTAGCTGACTGATACTTACCATCAATTGATTAGGGGTGTTCACGGATCGGGTTGGGTCGGATTTGGCTAAACCCGTTATTCGATTCGATCAAAATTTTACGGGTTGGATTTGATCGGATTTGTGTAATTTTATTATGAAATTCAATCCGATCTAACCCGTTAAAAAATGGGTAGGGTTGGATTGGGTTGATCAGATCAAAACATTTAAAAAATATTTTTTATTTTGTAAAAATTGAAATTTTTTTAGAACAACAATTTATTTTTGCCTAGAACTTTGTAAATATATAATTTCTACATGTCCTCCAAAAAGACCAAATTATGACAATATTTGATTAATAAAATGAATGGTTTTAATACTAATACAAATATTTTATTTTAAATAGATATTAGAATGAGAAAACATAAACAAAATCAAGAAAAAAAATAGAAACAATTAAAAAAGAGAAATATAATTCATGTGTGATTAAAAATTAGTAAAAAAATATGATGTTTTGTATTTCTTAATTTAATAATATATATAAAAAATTAATTTTATGATACGGATCGGGTGGGGTCACAGATTCAAAATGCAAAATCCATTATTCGATCCGTACACTAACAAGTTGGATCAAGTTGATTTCAGATTTAATTCAAACTCTCAAAAAATCCAATCAAAACTAATCAAATCGAGTTGGGTTCATGGATTATATGTACCAGTGAACACCCCTACAATTGATGGTATTTATTCGATGCCCACGTGTTTGGCTGAAGTAATGTACGTCCTGCAGAGAAATGCCAGGGTATCTTTATCGTGCTTTTCTGCTCTATAATTTGCAAAAGAATACACATGGACAATAACTATTTAATATCAGTATAAAAATTTATGAGTTATCTTTTGACGTTTATGTTTTTTTTTTTTTTATGTCTTGGGTCATATACCTGTCTCGGGTCATATACCTGTCTCCTAACCCACTCTGTGAGATATTAATCTCACTCGCAATGTGTGATTGTTATTGATTCAAAAAAATTTTGTACATCAAAAAAATCAAATTAAATACGAGTTATTCCGTTAGATAGATCATTCTCTACATGTGAACATAGCGTAACTTTATATCACTACGTCATCCTATGAGTTTGATGTTTATGTTTTTAAGTAAAAGTTATAAATAATTTTATATTAACACGTGCATTCTTTAGTAACAAATATATTGAAATTTACTTCTTATTAAAATGGAGAATTAAACTTGAATTCACTTGAAAATAAAACTTAAATACAATAGCTAAATATAAAAAATAAAAAAATTAACTATACGAAATTTAAATTTTTACTTAAATTAAATGTCCATAAATTTATATCGGACAATTATCACCATCACCATTATAATATCATTGGGGGACCTCGCTCGAATAGGAAGATGACATGAGATTCATGCGAATAAAATTACATAGATATCAATTTTGGTAGTTTATGACAAGAATGAATAATGCGTACGTCTCCATTCACAGAATTGGATTGGACCACTAAAAAAAATAAAAAATAGCAAACGAATTAAACGTGACTATTTGATCAATAATTCACCTAGGTGGCACATGAAGTATCTTCATCACGGACTCAATATATATGTCACGCAGCTCCACAAGAACGGTATAACCATTAGCAAGGTTACTGATTTCTGTAAATGATGACTTTCCAAATGACCAAGTTGTTTCTTCTTTTCATTGTCCTTGTTTCCTTCACATGTGTCTCCTTTGCTATGCTCAGTGACCAGTTGGACAAATTTTCTTCGGAGGAAGAAGTGTTTCAACTGTTCCAAGTGTGGCAGAAGGAGCATAAGCGTGAATATGGCAACCCAGAGGAGAATGCAAAGAGGTTCCAGATTTTCCAAAGGAATTTGAGGTACATCAATGAGATGAATGCGAAGAGGAAGTCACCGACACAACATCGTTTGGGTCTGAACAAGTTTGCTGATATGAGTCCTAAGGAGTTTGCGGAAACCTACTTGAAAGAAATAGAGATGCCCTCCAACTTGAACAGTAGGAAGGTGCAGAAGGGTGATGATGATGATGACTGTGATAACCTTCCTGATTCTGTAGATTGGAGGGAGAAGGGAGCTGTCACTGAAGTTAGGGACCAAGGAAAATGCAGTAAGATTTTATATTAACATATAGCATCGTTCAAAAATTGTTGTTGTTATTACCAAATATTTCCTGTGAATTTTGTCGGACTGATTTAACATGTTATTTTGTTAGAAAGCGATTGGGCTTTCAGTGTTGTTGGGGCCATCGAAGGAATAAACAAAATAGTTACTGGGAATCTTGTCACCCTATCTGTACAACAACTCGTGGACTGTGACCCTGCTAGCCATGGCTGTGCTGGAGGCTTTTACTTCAATGCATTTGGTTACGTTATAGAAAATGGTGGCATTGACACAGAAGCTCACTATCCTTACATAGCCCAAAACGGTACTTGCAAGGTCTGGGTTAACACTTTCTTTCTCCTAGCTTAGTTTTTGCGTTTTCAAAATTAATTAAACAAATTTTGGAACCATAAATTTAGACATTATTTTTGTCTGCTTAATTTAAGGTGTTTTTTTTTTCTTTTTTTCTTGAAGGCAAATGCAAACAAGGTTGTTAGTATTGATAATCTTCTAGTTGTGGTTGGACCAGAAGAAGCTCTCTTGTGCCGTGTTAGCAAACAGCCCGTTAGTGTGAGCATAGATGCAACTGGCCTTCAATTTTACGCCGGTGTAAGTATATTTATTTATTTATTGACAAGTGGTTAATTAATTGAATATATATACTGTCTAGGAAGATTATTCAAATTTGAAAATTTTGGGTACGTGCAACGTTTAGATGGTTGTGTATGCTAATTTTGTAAATTCCTGTGTTCTCTTGATCACAGGGAGTCTATGGTGGTGAGCACTGCTCAAAGAATTCAACAAAAGTAACTCTTGTGTGCTTAATCGTGGGTTATGGTTCGGTGGGTGGGGAAGACTATTGGATTGTGAAAACCTCGTGGGGAAAAAATTGGGGAGAGAAAGGTTACCTATTAATTAAAAGGAATGTTAGCGACGAGTGGCCTTATGGTGTATGTGCCATCAATGCTGCGCCTGGTTATCCAATCAAAGAGGTTTCATCATCTTCGGCTATATAGTGGATTAGAGCATGGAGTACTATCCATCCTTTTGAAACCTATAGGTTTCTCTAAGCACAACAATATTTTGTAGTGTTGTCTTGGATCTGGGCATATTACTACTTAAGTACTTGCCCTTTCTCCAAAAATAATAACGTTTATGAACTACAAGTGCATGTGCTAATTCGGGTTAAGGTGCTTTAATAAAATAATGGATGGTAGTTCTCTACCAGTTGCCTTTGGTTTATTTCTTGGATCATAACTGGTTTATGACGGTAATGACTTCTTAAGAAAAATTTCGCTAATAAAAATGTTGAACACAAGGTATGTCCAACTCAACGTTAATATAATTTGTATTTTGTAACACGCTAAGAAAATTGAAACAAAATAGGCATATGTCTTTGTTAAAGGAAAAAACCCAACCAAAATCAATACTCCAGGGTGCACATGACAATAAAATACATCTCCAGCTGCTATGGATTGCAAGAGACTGAAAATGCAAAATTCAGACTCTACACCCAAAGAAGAAATCATGAAGTAAAATTGCTTTTGGCCACGTTATTCAATTGAGAACCAATAAGACCGTGTAATTGTACTACCTCAACCCAATTAACCAGTAGTTGCCACCTTTATGTACCAACTACCAACTTTGGATCGCCACAAATACAATGTAACCATTATGAACCTCACACGTTGCACAATTTGCATTTGCCACATCTATGCACAGATTTTTTTATTTATTATTATACATACACCTATAAACGAATTGATTTTATCCTCCGAGATGGCTGCAACCAAGAAAGACATATACCCCTTTTTAAAATTGGTATAGTACCTCTCCACGCCTTGTCACTTTATTCAAATGTGTGGATTTCAATTTGAATATCAATATATATAAATTTGTTCCCATGTACCAACACTCCTACAAAGGCTGGGTTCTGTTGTCATCCAAGATGACTCAATACATGGATAATGCATCGAAACAGAGAAGATGAAACGTAAAGCTGGCACAGTCCCATATGAAAAGCTTGTGGAAAAATGAAACCAAAAGCCGGTAGACCCAAGAAACTCTCCTGAAGTCCCTACTATATTATAAAGAATTCTTATATTATTTGATTCACCTCAACGTAACATATATATATATATATATTATTTAAGTGAATATCTAGTGTGCATTAAACATTTGATTGTATAAGAGTTTATCTTGCTCTTATAGTATCCCATTCTTCTCAAATCCTATATCATTTCCTATTTTATTCTATTTTGATCACCAAATAAGTCCTGCAAGTTGTCATTGACAATATAAGTTAGGTGGAGCAACAGCAGTAAAAAATGAATACTAAGTGGCTCATGGAATTCAAGTAAGGTGAAAATTTGTTATATGTAACTGGGATAAGCATTGCTATTAACTGCAAAATATTTAATGATTTAGTTAATATAAATTGTTCATAATAAATAGCTTAGGATAAAAACCCTCTATTATACCAATCATATGTTAGCTTGTATTCTAATATAATTAATTAGATACGAAAAATAAATTGTATAATTCATTCAAATAAATACTGGGAAATTCAATTCCTTAAAGTACATAATTTTGAACAAAATAAAATTATTTAGAAAATTCTCCTTTATAATTCCATTCTTTTTATATTTAAAATACTTCTTTGCATTACTTATAATTTATACAATTAAATTCTTTTGTTCATCAAGTCGATTTCTCACATTGTTTTCCTACAAATATGACTAATTTTGCCATCTATCCTCGCCCTGGCTCAGCTCGGTTTTCCTTGAAGGCCAAAGCCCACAAGCGAGAGAGCCACACTGATGAATCCACTTTGAGGTACGAGGGTAGGCTACTTTATATTAGTATCTTATATAATTAAGTCTCTAAGTTTTATAATAGACGGTGGCTACCGTGGACCACTTTCGTAAGTGGTCTATGGCACACCATTTTTATTGGTCATAGGATTCATCTAATCCTCACAACTATACTATGCACCTTTCGCACTGGATTACACTTTCCCTAATCAAAATTCCCTTTCCTCCACTACCTCTACTACCAGCGACAGCGGGTCCACTGCTTCCGTCATCGCCGCCACGTATCAGAAATTCTTCCACCACCTCCACCACCAGCCGCGATGGATCCACTGCCTCTGCCTACCGCGTGTCAGAAAATCCTCCACCATCAGCTACGATGGGTCTACCACCTCTGCCATCGTCGCCGCGAAAACACCAAAAGACAAATTGAATCAAAAACCCATATGCAAAATCACCAAACGTTCAAGCAAACAAACAGGAACACTTAATGGAAAGAACATCGTCGTTTCCTATGATTAATTTTTATTCAGAAAACCCTAACCCATCTCGCTCTTTTAAGAGCTTCTTCAACGATAACTCAATAGGTATTAGGCTCTGACCAAGGTCTTGCTCTGTCGCCTCCGTCACACTTCTGAATCTATTAGCTTTTTTTCCCATCCAATTGTTTGTTAATTTTTTCTAAAACCACATACTTTGTATGAATATTCCTTAATTCTAGACAATAAGATGGCTTGCATATGCGTTCCTGAAACCTGTGAGCTCTAAACTTGCTTTCAAGTGAAGCATTTTGTTTTATAAGCACAGTCTTGTGTTGATTATAGCATTTATTTTTCTTGGTGTTTTCAGCGAAAAACTTTGGCTGTCTGGTGGTTTTGCATTTGGATTGTAGATTGAATTTGCTTGTTGTTGCTTTTTGCAGTGGTGGAACCACCGCCGGTGTTGGTGGAGGTAGTGAAAGGGGGAGATTCTAATTAAGGGGGAGTAATCTTGTGTGGGAGGCACATAATATAATTATAAAGACTAGATAAATCCTATGGGCTATGGCCACTAAAAATTGTGCACCGTATATCACTTACGAAAGTGGTCCACGGTAGCCACCGTCAAAGTCCTAGTTGTCATTGGGGAATTTTGGTTTCGGGGAGAGAGGGTAGGGTGACAACTTGATTAACTTCATCCACTTAACTTACCCTCCAAAACGATTCCAGACATAGTTTATTAACATAGAATCAGTATATAGCGGCAAAAGAAAGAAGCCAAGATCACGTGCCTGAGCAGGTGGAGATGGCATCTAGCACCTGGAATTTGTGGCGCAAATACTTGCCAACTTCAGGACGTAGTTATAGACCACTGTGTATGCGTCTTCTTTCTGCCTTAATTTGATTACCATACCATTCGTATGCAATTTGTCATTTTGTGTAAGAGGAATTTCCTGCGAAATTTCCATTTCGTGTTTCTTCACAACACCTTATTCTATTTTCTTTTCTTTTTTTCCCTTCAACCCACAATTTCTAAAATTAACAAAAATTGTGATGGAGGGAGGTATGCTAAATACTTGAGGAATTTTGTGCTTAGAAAGTGAGGGTTTGGATTTAGAATGTGAAAGAAATTAAACATGTTGAATAAGATCATCTAGGACTAGGAGTTACTCCTAATAACAATTTCATTTTTTTTTTAATTTTTCTTAGGCAATTCTTTTTTATTATTATTTTTACATGTATTTATATATTTAATAATTTACACAAATTTTACTCATACTAGCAATCTAAGCTTAGGTAAGATTGATGTTATCAATTGATTTTGCTTCAAGAGGCGGGAAGCGAATTTCCATTTTGACTGGGGGCCTCTTGTTTCTTAATTACTTGCAGATATTTTTCATATTGCATATTCTAATTAACGTGTACGAATAAATTACATGGGTAAGGTTTGCCAATTGAAAGGATTATTAGGGGGACCAAAAAGGCTTTCGTGACTGATGAGGGCTTATATATTAAGTGGAAGACCCAGCATTATTGAGTCAAGGTCTTTTGTAATTTAGAAATTTGCATGTGATTTGTTTTTCTCCAACCAACTAGACGATGGAGAAGAATGTCTAAATTGGTGTTTGACCCTTCTCCATATTTGACGATCTTATTCTGTATTGTTTACTCAGCCATAGTAGTCAATACAGTTTCATTTTTTTTTTCTTTTTTCTTTTTTATTTTTTTTATAGTGGCCAAACAAATCAATCAATTAGTCATAGTTTAAACCAATAAGGCTCACCTGCTTTGTCAACAAGATGAAACACCCTGGAATGCAATAGCTGCAATCAAACTACAATTATTCTCTGGTGATTACTCTGATTTTCTTCATTCAAGACTAATCTGAGAATTGCTTTGTCTACTGTTTTTTTAAGATTCGTTTGTTTTAAAGTTGAAATTAATTTTAAACCATTAATTATAATTGGTTAAATATATACTGTGGTGAGAAAAATTGATTCTAATGTTAAAACAAGTAAATAATTAGAAACATTCTATTTCTTCATTAGAAGCTTGCGTTTTGAAAGGAAACAAACCAAAAAAATTATAAGTATGTTTTATTTAAGAAAAAAAATGAATAGCAAGGGATATGATTTTTTAGTTTGTTTGTTGTTGCATTTTTTTAGAATAATAAGTCTCTCTTAACTATAATATGACTCCTCTTCACTTAATCAAGACATAATGAATTTACACATTTGAATCTTTTCTCCACGTAGGAAGAAGCTAAAAACCCAACACTAAAATCATTTCTAACGAATTATATTTTTCAACTATGCAGCAGAATTAAACCCAGCCTGAAAGCAAACCAACACGGAAAATCTAACACTCTCAATGATATATCGAGGCATTATTAAATGATATGTACATGTTAATACATCAAATAATTTGATTTGTACGTAACATGAGGTTCGTTAACATGATGTGTTCCTCCTTTATATTCATGGTGCAAAGTGTTGTCAACTCTTGGCTTGGACAAGTCACTTGTGAGGCACTATGGCTGAGCTGAACAACTCTAGCATCCCATTGCATCATATGCTATTTGGATCTTTAATGCCTCATAATACGAAATAAAGGAACTGGGACCCGTTATTAGTTTCAAGCACACTGAAGTCATCTTCAAATCTCTCTGAGATTGAAGGCAATAATTCGATTTTTATATTCTATCTCAATCTCAATTCTCACACAGTCACACTTCCCCTCGATCAAACCATCCCCAACAAACAAACATCCCCATATTCCATAGCAGCTTTGTCCCCGTAAATCTCAGAACTTCACCGTGGGCAATTACGTCATGCCATCAAACATTTAAAATAAAATTCATAAGTCAAAAATAAAATAATATAAAAAATACCAAAAATCGCGATCACCGCATCACCTAGCGGTAATCTTAAATTTTTTTTATTTTTTTAAATAAAATTATCCATCCCTCTCTCTTTACAACTTCCGTTAAATTAAATTATCTTTCACCCTCCACATATATGATATATGTTCAAGTGCCGTTAACTCTCCGTCAAAACATGACGCCGTTACTTCCTTCCCACTTCCTCTATAGACTATAACCATTGGCCGCGAACCTTAACAACAATAGACCAGAACAGACCAAGCTCTGTTTCTTTTCTTTTCTTTCTAAGACAGAAAAACCAAAACATTATAGCAAAATGAAGAAGCCCTTTTGCAGATTCTTGATTCTTGTATCGCTATTTTCACTGGTGGAATCTTCGTGCAACAACAGTGAAGAGCACGACTTGGTGTCAAAGGCTTTCAAATCAGTCTCTGGCTTCAACGCTTCCTCCTCCTCGTTCCAAACCAACTGTTCCCAAACTCACATCACCAGAATAGTACTTCCATCCCAAAACCTCAGTGGCACAGTTTCATGGAACTATCTGAGGAACATGTCCAACTTGCAGGTACTCGATCTCTCTGGGAATTCCCTACAAGGACACTTGCCAAGCTGGTTTTGGTCAAGTTCAACCCTTTTGGAAATAAACCTCTCTAGAAACAGGTTCGGAGGGAGCATCATTAAACCCACATCAGAAAACACCTCGTTTTCATTTTCATCCATTCAAACACTCAACCTCTCTTACAACAGGTTCACTAATTCAATCCAACTTTCTGGCTTCCAAAACCTTAAAATCCTCGACCTTTCCCACAACAACCTCGTAACACTCCCTTCCGGATTTCAAAACCTCACCAACCTGCAACACCTTGACCTCTCAAGTTGCAATCTCCAAAGCAACATAAAGCCTATTTCCTCTCTTCACTCACTTCACTACTTGGACTTATCAAACAACACTTTCACGGGAAATTTCCCTTCTGATTTCCCACAACTCACCACCCTCAAATTCCTCAACATCTCGTACAACAACTTCACCTCATCAATTAGCCTAAACAAGTTCACTAGGTTCGGTAAATCAGCTTTCGTCCACGCTGGCACCAACTTCACCTACGACAACACCACGTCCAAAACGACCAACGACAGTAAAAACTCAACGCAAGGCATCATCGAGAACAAACAACACAAGCGAAAGTCCAAAACGCTGATTGCTGCAGCGTCGTCTGCGGCATCAGCAATTGTCCTAATTCTCTTGTCCATTTGGGTACTCCGCATTATTATTCAGAAGAGGAAGCAGCGCGCCAAGAGGAACAAGTGGGCGATTTCGATGCCGGTCCCACATGGGATGATGAACGTGATGGTGGAGAAATCAGGGCCGTTCGCGTTCGAGACCGAGTCAGGGTCAACGTGGGTGGCTGACCTGAAGGAACCGTCTTCGGCGCCGGTGGTGATGTTCGAGAAGCCGTTGATGAATCTGAGCTTCAAGGACCTCATTGTTGCCACGTCACACTTCGGGAAGGACTCGCTGCTCGCGGAGGGAAGGTGTGGGCCCGTCTACAGGGCCGTGCTGCCCGGGGACCTCCACGTGGCAATCAAGGTCCTCGAACACGCCAGAGACGTTGATCCTGATGACTCCGTCAACACCTTCGTTGACCTCTCCAGGCTCAAGCACCCCAACTTGCTGCCCCTCTCCGGTTACTGCATTGCAGGTAAGCGTGCCGTACTACTCACACTCACACTGTTTGAAAAATTGTTTTGGTTTTCGTGACACTGCTTTCATTAATGCTTTCACGGGTTTTATTTTTCTAATGTCTTTGTCTGTTCCATAGCATTGCCTTGTGTTGTGTCATCCTTTCTCTCCTCACATCACATAGAAGTAGTATAAAATAAAATCTATCGTCCCTGGTTATGATTGCGCGTGGTAATTCGTGCATAGTGTACTTTCCGCAGGTTCAATTTTTTAGTGGCCAGTGGCCACAATTGGCAAAAACGTAATGTACTTGGATAAACTTTCTTGTTTTTTATTGAAAAATATATTGTGCACCGAGTATTTCTCAATTATGCTGCGTTGTCTCAATTGACCGATGCAACTTTGAACTTGAATTTTTAAGTTTGAATCCACGTATCAATTACTCGCGTAATTTTAGTTTAGTTCTTATTCACAGGAATGAACATTACATATTTTATAAGCGAAAGGAGATGTTAAGGTACCCAATGTAGTACAGTACTAGCAGACATTAGTTGTTAAATATTGACTCTGTTTCTTTTAAAATAAATTATTCTTTTTTAATTTAAGATAATAGTATTAATTATTATTTTTTAATTATGTTCATATCTTTAGTTAAATTTTAAATGTTTTATGCATGCATTAATAATGTAAAGAGATTTATATACTCATCTAACCACAAATTGTCATAAATAATAATAAGGGTGTAAATTTTTGTAATAATTATCTTAAAAATTTATTTCTGACTTTAATAATAATAATAAATAGTGCATGTAAGATTATTATCATTATTATTTAAAAAATGTTATGAAATATTTTGGTTAAATTTTCTTTCAGGTAAGGAGAAACTGGTACTGTACGAGTACATGGCAAACGGCGACTTAGGAAGGTGGCTACACGAGCTTCCAACTGGGGACACCAACGTGGAGGACTGGACAGGCGACACGTGGGAGATTCAAAACGGCGTCGTCGACGACGGATCCCCAGAAAAGATGGGGTGGCTGACACGACACCGTATCGCAGTGGGCATAGCGCGTGGCCTCGCGTACCTTCACCACGCGCGTTCCAAGCCCGTGGTGCACGGCCACCTCGTCACCTCAAACATTCTCCTCGCCGACGACTTCGAGCCCCGGATTGCCGATTTCGGGTTGCTTCCCGACCCGGACCCGAACAACGGCGGCACGGAGGCCGACGTGTACTGCTTCGGGGCGGTGCTGATGGAGCTCCTGACGGGGAAGGAGAGCAAGCCGGAGATGGTGGCGGCGGCGCGGAAGGCGGTGAGGGAGGGGCACGGCGTTAGGGTTTTGGACGACAGGCTCCGACTCGGTGGCGACTCGGTGGTGAGTCAGATGGTGGAGACTCTCCGAGTCGCGTTTTTGTGTACGGCCGAGTGCCCTTCGAAGAGGCCCACAATGCAGCAGGTTTTGGGTTTGCTCAAAGACATTCGTCCTCATCAACAACAACTCGTCCCGAGTTGACTCGTCAAACCCTTAATTTTTTATTTTGTTGTCGTCATTTTGCTGTATAGACTAATTTTTGGGGGAAAAGAAAAAGTGGAAAAGGACAAAAAGATGGGGATGATGAAGGGCAAAGGGAGAGAGTAGCTTACTCTTTTTTTTTGGGGAGAGGCAAAGGGGCAGAGAATCCCACTCAGGAGTTTCCATAATTTATTCTTTTTTTAATCTGCTCCCTTCACTTTTAAAATACATATATATTTTTCACTTTTTGATTTTGTTTTTACCCTCTTTTAGTTCTTTTTGCTTTATTCTCTTGTTGATTTATTTATCTTTAGCTAGGATTAAGAATGCCCCTTTAGTACACGGAATAAATTAAAGAAACGAAGGCTGATAATGCTTGTCCATTCGCAGGTTACGTATGTTCTTTGTTTTTTTTAACTCTAAGCTCTTGACGGGACCGTGGACGTGAACATTTGTAGAAATTTTATGAGGTGCGATCATTCTTGATTTGTCATTGTGGTGGGGATTGGAAAGAATGTGGAGTTACAACGATAGGGGCCTAGTTGTTTAGCATAATTGAGAGGCTAAGCTTTCATTTTTGAATGATTTTCCATGGAAAAGTATAAGAGGATAGTCTTTCTGACGTATATTATGAGCATTAATATTTCGTCGTCTTGCATGAACGTGGAAATTTCTATGAAAATGGGACCAAAATTATGTGTTACAGTAATTTGAGGTGGGGGTGTTTAATCCAATTCAAGTGATTAGCAAGTGATAGTATTTGTGTACGTAGTGATCAATTGCTAAACCAACACCTAGCTGCGTGGGAGGATTTTAAGACATCTTTTTAAATATATTTTATATTACTATTTTTTTTTTTAAAATCACAATTTTTTTTAGGTTTTCCTTTTTACTTAATAAGTTTAACTTATAATTTTATAATTTTTAATAAATTTTAACTGATAATAAATAATATATTTAAATAAGTGTATTAAAAAATGTATTACTACCATTCTTGTTTCATATTTGCTGCAATCAATGGGTATGTGGAGGCTTTTACAATGCCCCTAGCACGATCAGAAATGGAGAAATGGAGATTCTCTAAAGACTTTTTAACGAAAATAGGTGAAAAAAAAACTATTTACCTAACTAGTATAGTATGAAAATTATTTACATAATAGAGTCTTTTTTTACACGTAGGATGTAGGAGGTGCCACTTTGAATGACATTTTATACACTCTGTTTGTCCCCTAACTCAGGAGGCATCACCCCAAAGTGGAGAAACCTGTTTTGAGCTTGTGTCAGTGAAGGAGGCGCCACCCTGGATGAGGGAAATGGCTCCAGCCTGTGTGGCTTCTTGTTTGTTTGGTGTAATGTTTTACAAACTATTATAAAAGACAATGTTAGTGTTGGGGTAAAATAAAAAAAGTTTAATGGTGATACACTGAGTGTAAAATAGTTTTATACTGTATAAAATGATTTTACAATTGTCAGTACATAGTCCGTCCTTTTCTCAAATAAGAAAAGGTATCAAGAAGAATTTGACTAGAGTTAATGTAATTTACTGTTTTTATTTCCTTCAATTTTTCTCCCAATTTATTTTTCTAGAAATCAAACAAAACATAAAAAAGAATTGACATGCATGTTTGAAAGGGTACGACGTGCTTCATATATTAAAACAAACTAGTTACAGCATACTACTGAGACGTGACCTCGTTTCGTACTCAGTGTTTTTTACTTTTCTTCTTTTTAGCTTTGTTGTCCTTTTATTTTTCTTTCCCTTGCCAAGTGAGAAAGTGACATTCAAGAATTTTCATTGATGCTTAGGCCAACAAAGTACAGAAGAGAAACAATTTCCCTCCCATGCTATTAGTATTACATATCTTCCGTGAAAAATATTTTTCCTCAAAATATGTTGAAGACTAGATGTTAGCAGAACTCGTGTTATTTGAGCTAGCCTTTTTGATTTACATTAACTCCGCTTAAGGTTTCATAAAATTACACAAACACAATTTACAACAATTAAGATTGTTTTAAAAAACCACATTTAAATTTAATCACAATAACAATTAAGATTCCAGCTTTTGAAAAGATATACCAATGTCGGAGTTTTTTCTTTTTTATAACGAGAGACACACCCATTCGCTGACACATTAAAGTGAACTTCAGTTTTAGATTTCTTTTGCCTTTTGCTTTATACATATATATATGTTTCCAAATTGCTACACAATCTGACTCATTCTGAAAATTTTTCATTACCTTCATGAATCATATGACAGAGTTGCTTTTATATAAGCTTATCAAATTGCTAACCTGGTCCCGAATAAAGTAGATGCACAAAGATAAGATCTGCTTGGTCCTATCATCATTTTAAGTGCGAGTTCAATCACTTCTATCTTTAACTTGGAAGTGGACGACACTGCTACATTGCTAAATCCGATGACTCTCAGAGAGAAAAAAAATAAAGGTTTCATGCACTAACACAAATTAAGCTGAATTCTATAATTGGAAGCATACGTAGCAGAACTATAACCATCAACTATATTAATTTTTTTTTCACATTAAATTTTGAGCCACTGAACATGCCTGGTGACTCAGGATTTATTGCACGCTCATGCTCTCAATGGATTGAGGATACTGAATATAGTAAACGGTAGAGTTGTCAACTTTCGCGTTCAGGAAATTTCATATATATTGTACTTAGTTGAGATTCACTATTTTTTTTTTTTAATGTTTCTATCAACGCACGATATTAGTGGTAAATTTTGCATTTAGTGGGCAATGAGGTAACTTTCTTACATGATCTTCGAAACAGATGTTGCACGTTTCACTTTTGACACAGCGAACTTTCTACATGTTCTTTCTATACAGGAAACAAGTAAAATTAATAGATATAAGCAATTTGAATGCAGATTTTGTTTTCAGATTCCAATATTTGTAAAGATAGAACATCATTGTCCACGGATCATGATTAGCCTGCATGTGATAAATTGGTAATGATTTATTTTGGGAGGGCGATAAGATAATGGCATTTGTAACTGCAGCCCAAAATTAACACCAGCCACTTATGAATGGAAGTCGTGAACAAGGAAAATTTGAATACAAATAGTACATGTAATGTGTTTAATGGGTAGTGTTGGCCTCCTATAATTTAAAGATCAACTACTATATAGATGAAAAAGGGGACGGGGTTGAAACCTGTAAGACAACAATCAGTGATAATTACATGAACAAGTTTTATACGAAAAAGATTTATTAGTGGCGTTGGAATGAGGGACCATATAAAGTGGATGACTCTAACGATTATTTGGAAGAGTAGTTATATTTTGACACTCCACTTTTTCTAAAACTCCATCAACGTCTCTCATTTTTTTCTATCTCTCTCTTCCTATCACATCATATCTCCTATCATACCTATACTTTTCTATCTTTTTTTTTTCTCTTTCTAGGTGTAAACTAGTATTTGGAATGTCTATAAAAGATTATTCTATTTGAAATTAAGGCATCGTGTCCCTCAGGCCTCAATTAGTCATTAGTCAGTTCCATACTCCAAGTGATCCATTAAGAAAGTGTGTTGATTTGAATTGTGGCTTCATTTCCGTATTCACGAATGGGCCTGTTAAGATGGATTTAATTAGTTGGGCCACATTGGTAATATCCTCAATAGCCTTCAATGTTGGGCTTCCTGTAGCAAAAGTCATGGGAGTTGCTATTCTCACCCCAACTTTTGCTATTCTCACCATCCACGTGGGTGGCTTTTATGTTATTCCAAAATCATCCTTCCCACAGAATCACAATCCCATTTTGTAGTGTGGAGGTGAAAAAATTTGTTCAATGGAATCACGATTCCGTTGCACATGTTTTTTTTAATTTTTTTAAGTTTTTTTGTAAATTTTTATTTTATGAGTAATGTTTTTTTTAAATATATAATTTTAGGTTTTAAATTTTGGACAGAAACAAATGTACCAATTCAATGCACATTGATCGAAGTATCTTATAGGACTAATATAGACCATTGCTTTTTCTGCAACAAAAAAACAAAGTTGTTAATGTCCATCTGACAGACAAACAGTACTCTCGTAAGTGTCGATGTTATCTAAATCCTATATTTTGTCCGTACAATCTTGGTCGTTGCCTTTTGTTAAAAAAAGTGCAGAGTATGTGATAATTGAATCACAGAGTGAGTCACGGATGAACAATAAATCTTGTAGTATAAAACGTCAGTGGTGTTGGTATAAGGTAGCTCATTCCAGTGTGTTGTGTATTACGATGGTGACATGATTTCAACTTCTGAGGGGGTAAAGTTTGAATGTCCCCATGGTCCTAAATTCATTAGAATAAGTGAGGACATGTTGCTTGCTGCTTTGAAAAAAATAGTAAAGGATGTCATCGAAGGTAGCAGAATGTTACTTGACATCTATTACCATCAACCTATATATGTAGGTGATGGTTGTGTTGAGTATGACTCTATGGAGCTTAAAGACGACAATGATGTAGGTAAGATGTTTTTCATCTTTTGTGAATTTCGTTCAAAAGGACCGATTGAATTATATACAATATTTGGTCGATCTCCTGAAGAAATCTTTGCTCTGATGCGTAAACCTAGATCTGCCGAACAGATTATTGCTCTTATGCGTGAGACAATGGCGACAAGTAGCTCTAATGAAAAAAAAGTCTATGTAGTAAACCAACAACTATGTTTAAGTTTTATTATGTTGGTTGTTGTGTTGTTATTTTCTATGAAATATTTGTCTATTAAAATATAGACTAATTAATATCCTAAAAGTAAAATTATAAAAAAATAAATCTAAATAAGTAAAATATATAGGAACATATGCCTTAATAATAAAAATAAAATTAAAAAAACTAAAAATATAAGGTTGATATTAAAAAAATACTACACGAACTATTGAAACTGGTCTATATCTAATATTGTTTATAATTTTAATATAATTAAAAGGAAAGCAAAGACACCTTTTTCATCATTAACAGATCCTCGTATATGCTTACTTGATTAGTACTAACATATTCAATTAATCGATGACATTTTGGTCAGCATTCACATGCAACTCCATGAATTCGTCACCCCCTTGCTTTGTTTCTTTGTTTAGGCCCATCAAAAAGAGAAAAAGCGAAAGTATGTTCATGTATTCTTATGATTTTGTTTTTGTGCACAAAGCTAGTTAGCACTGTAGTAGTAGTCCCCACCTTAATGACTAGATGATTCTTGGTTGTCGATTGGAATATACGTAGGAATTGTGACTTTAGAGATAACTTTGGGAGTATCATTTTGCTTTTCTGTATCTTTTGGTCCCATACAGAAGGCTTACTATATACTTTTTTTCAGATCACTTTTCATTATCTGACATGGAAACGCATTACTGTTACGACGACTTTGTGCTTATCTTCCTAATGTTCCTTCTTGAATCAAATTTTGTTTTCTCTTTCTTTAAAAAGCACATCAATTGTACCTTCAATTAATTAAGTTGCGGCGGATAATTAAATTATATACGTGCAAATTTAAATTTCAATAATGTATTTTAATCCTTTCTTATTTCATTAATATTCTCTGTCCTCGATGTATATAAGCTTTGGCAGGAGGGTTTGCATTTATAATTTTAATTATAATGTCAACCTTTTTAGAGTCTATGTGATCACAGTGCAACTGTAATTACAGTCACATTGACCACATTTATCCATATATAAAATTTTATAATGTTAAAAGATCATGATAACTGCAGTTTAAAATCTTAGATATCCTCATGATTTAGATAATGAGTTTATATTCTTGTGACATGCTAGAAGTTGAAGATTTAGATTTTTTTTCTATTGAGGAGGTCTAGCTCATTTGGTTGAGTGAATTGTTATAAATTCTTTGTACCTATATTTGATTCCTACATATAAAAAAAAAATTCTCTCTTATCATCCCTTGTATTTCGGACGTTTTATGACTGTGAAATTGAAAAATATTTACTAATTACTGAATAGCCTTGCCAAGGAAGAATGAGATATCACCCATTCTTCATGTTACGATTCTTGGCCATTCATTGTTTGCCTTTGAAACGAGGACGGAGTCTTACATGCACAACTAACATAGGTCTAGCACCGTGCATAACTTAATTGCAACCGTTAAATTTTTTTGATTTTAATCTGACGGTTAAGATTTTTTTTTTCTCTTTTCTTTTTTTCTTGTTTTCCCCTCTTCTTGAAATTACCCTCCTCCTACTTCCTGTTCCTCCTGTACAACATCGCAGACAACCTCCTATCACCGGAACCACCATCTGAACAGTTGAACTGCACTGCCGCAAGGCACCGCCATCCCTCTTACTGAACTGCACCACCGCAAGCCACTGCCACTCTTCTTTGCAAATCTGAGTTTTACTTTAGGTTCTCTGGTTTTTGTTAAGTGAGATCTTGGTTTCTCTTTAACAACCGCTTCTCTTCCTCTCGATGCCTTCTGCCTTCATGTCCCTCCAAATCGATCGTCGCTGTGACGAATTCCTATCTCTGTCGTTTGACCTCGAAACCCACTCAAAGGCCACCATCATCTAGCAAGGAGAAGGAAGAGGCTCGACCAAGATCGAATTTGCAACTGTTTCTCAGAACGAAATCCTTTGGATCAAGTTCGCAACATTCCATAATCGTTGGTCCCATTCGATTGAGTTGAAAAACGGGGGGAAAATCCAGATCTGAATCTTTTTATTTTGCGACTTTACCTTCTCGTTTTCAAAGTGGCAACCACTCATCTAGATTCACCACTCATCTAGCGATTGAGTTTGACGCTAGGTCATCATCGCCGTCGAGCAGCGGCAGGTTGAGATTGAACGATTACAGCGGTGAGGGGTGAGAGGAAAGTTCGAGGGAGAAATCGGGAAAGTGACAAGAAAAAAACAAAAAAAAAGAAAAAACAATAATAAATATCAACCGTTGATTTTAAATTTATTGTATCTAACGGTTCAAAAATCTTACGCACCTTGCAAAACCTATCTTAATTGTGCACGTAAAACTCCTTCTTGAAACGAGAATATATCGGTAAACTCACAAAAAAATTGATTACTTAACCTTCTAAGAGACAGTACGTGGGTCCAGTGTATAAGATTGATTCTCGACAAAGTTCTATCATTCTATAAAGAGGTTTCTATGACATTTGTTTATTAATATTTAAATTTTATATCAAAATTTGAGGAACAATCATCCAACAGCACAAAGTAACAATACCACAGGATTCTTCTTTACATGTGTATGTACTTACTAGAAATTGATTCATGATTCAAGATGGCCCTGTGTTTATAGTCCCAGTCATTTTTTACGTGATAACCTGTACTCAATTTTTTTAACTTACAAACAAAATTTGACAAAGCTCAGTTATGCGTGAGGTAGAAATTGAGTGAGACTGTAGATACATGGTGGCCCAAACAACACAATAATTTCTCATGAATTTACAGAATAGAGACTGACTCTCAAGAGTTTAGAAATTTGTTGTTTCATACGACTTCTTGTTAAGTAGAAGAAGACGGATTCTATGATCAATATTTTTTTTATTGTTGTATGTGTGAAGTATACATTAGTTTGTTTATGAGTAATTTTCCTTTGACCGATCATTTTTAGTAGATTTTTCTTCCCAATTAATTTTTTCCATTCATAATATTCAAACAATTGAAACCTAGTTTATGAGATGAATCAATTAACCTTATCGATTTACCTCTAGTTGGATATTCCACGTTGATTAATGATATCACCAAGTTAGTGTATATAAGTAGGGGGCAACCCTCACCTTACAAGCCGATTTTGTAGGATTGAGTTAGACCCATAACCCCACTTTCAAAGACCTCTTAATGTAGGTGTGACATTTTTTCTGTTATTATATATATTAGGATCCATACCCCAGCTTTCTTGTTCAAAACCAAATGTCACATGGCGCCGCACGTCTCTCTCACTTACCTACTGGTGTTCGATCATTTGCTTGCCCGAAATTCCTTAGATTTCAATTACACCTAACTTCATACCTCAATTTAGGTTGTTCCAAGTCCTTATCTTCTGTAAAAGCAGGTCCTTATATATACCATTCTCAAGGATTTCAATGTGTTTCACGTGTTGCTGAAGAGCATGCTGATCCCAGAAAGATTGTTCTTATGGAGTATTGGCACTGCATAGTTGTTGTGGAGTCTCCGTACGTCTCTGTTTTCACGGTACTGTATAAATCAAACTAAACCACAGTTAACATACAACTAACGTAAACTGCTGCAATCACTTCTACAAAAAAAGGAACTATTGTAAATTAAACGAGTCTCTTAGGCCTATATTTTTCACCGGAAAGTGTGAATTAATTCTTTAACTTTAAAAGAAACAGAAACCTACTAGACCATAATTTTATTGAAAATAATACGTATTAATTTTCAAATTTATACTGAATGTTTATTTTTCTTTGAATTTTCGTTGGCCAGTTCCCGTTGCTTGTTCATCTGATAACAAATACTAGTAAAGCACGATATGGACATAGGCACGGTGACGATGGTAATACTAAATTCTGGAACCATGAAAATTGAAAAGCAAGTGCAGTGAAAGTGAAAAATAAGGCTTAGATTGGTATAATGATGAATGAGTGAAAGGGCTCCAATATCGATGCTGGTTGTCTTGTCATTGGAAATCAGAGACGTTGGAGATTGGTACTCTATTCCTTCACACGTTGGAACCAAGTCAGAATTGACCCTTCTTTACTGTATTTGATGCAAACTAACTACTATAACTCTGCACAATTAAAAAGCTTCCATAAGAAAATGACCCAACAATTGAAAAAATTAAGACAGCGAAATATAAAAATGGGGGATGGATTCTAATTTGGCTTTAAGTATAGACGACAATAATATACGTTTTAGTATGTCCACATCCATCTTCTTTTTTAAGTCTTTTTTGCAGTTTCTGGTTATGTTAAATTAAATTTGTTTACTTAAACACAATAGGTTGATACAGTGGTGTAAGACCCTGCTGCGTTCATACGAGGAGAAACGATTTATTTAACGGAAGAATCCATATTCGATTTCCTCCTTGTGCAAAATTTCCTTGGACTAGTAGTCACGCACTGCGAGCGGGATTAGTCTCTGATCCAGTGGATTAGAAGACATCCGTGGTCTTTGACTCGGGATAAAAAAAAATTGTTTACTTAATAAAATAGTAGAAGATTAGGATTTGAATTCCCGCTAGCTCAAACTTTGGAGAAATTTAATAATATTTAAATTTTTATTAGAATATATTGATAATGTAAAAGTTTATTTTTATATTGTTGTGTATGATAAATTTATTGACTTTTATTATAATTATTTAAAAAGTTATACATAAGATAATTTCTTATCAATTGACAATATAAAATTTTTGCATTGATCATGCATACAAATTCAATTATAATATTTTTACATTATTTATTTTATATTTTTTAAAAGAAATATAATCATAATTACTTAAGATATTTATTAATTATTGTATAGTTGTTGTTGTCATCATCATCATTATTACTATTATTATTATTACTATTATTATTATTATTATTGTATTAACAAAACTATTTGTTAGTATGATACGATATATTATTAGTGTAATCACATTTCACAAGTTTTTTTTTTTAAAAAAAAAAAAACTGACATTCCATTTTTTTTAAGAAGACATTCCATCTTTGTTCTCACGTGGTCAAAGAAATTATATGATCAAAATTCAAATTTATAATAACTAATTGTTGAAAGAACTTTGTAAAAGTAACTGTATAATTCCAAAATTCAAATTTATAACAAATTACTTTATAGTTGTAACGGGTGTTGGGAAAATTAATTAGTCTTATAATAATGTTTCAGTTAAAATATCTCAATTAAAGAATAAAAAA
The DNA here is from genome assembly GCA_026413185.1 of Pueraria montana var. lobata. NCBI lineage: Eukaryota > Viridiplantae > Streptophyta > Magnoliopsida > Fabales > Fabaceae > Pueraria > Pueraria montana. The sequence continues at coordinate 18,354,394 of CM048648.1, read as the reverse complement.
AGTCAAATATCACCGGTGTTTATTTTAATTTTAGCACAGAGCTATATCACAAATAAACTTACTTATTGAATTAAAATATTTGATAAATTATTAGGTAAAGTAGTTGATGAATATAAAATCACATAAAAAATATTTATGTAATTTTTATATAAATTATGTTTTGTTTTGTAGGAAAAAAATATTTCTAAGTAATTGTGATTTTATTTTTTTATTAATTTTAATTTAAAAAATACGATATATTTTATTTTAAATCAAATAAATAACATAGTAATTAAAATAAATAATATTATATGAAAAAATAACACCAAATATAGTAAAACGAGAATAATAGTTAGAGTAATTTACCTTTACTCCTTTATGCATATTTTTATTATTCAATTGAAATAATAAATATTTTGATATTTTCTTAATTTTTGTGAATAATGTGTATTGAAATAGTAATAATATAAATAGAAGGAAAAATAAACAGCAAACTTATAATTGTAATCTATGAAATAAGTTAATTTACTAAATATTTAATTTGATCAAACAAATTTATAAGTTATTTGAATAATGTAAAAGTTAATTACCACCAAGAGCGCATTAATCAACTAATAGCATGAAATTATTGTAACTTAACTAGTAGTTTTGAGTTAAGTCTTAGGTATACATTTACATTGAAATTGAGATATACCGAAAAAGGAAGAAGGATGTGGATAGATAATATATAAGTAGGTAATTTTTAAAACTCAACCTACCTAAACTTTAATAAAATAAAAGAGTATGTTTACCTGCACACTTTTGTATAATTAACTAATTCTATGGATAAGTTTTAGTCAAAACAAAACTGATTCATGATTTTTTTTTTTATTTTAATTGTTACTCTCATACCAAATGGATTCAGAGGTAAAAATGAGGTGAAAAGTTTTAGTTTACAAGAGTTGCTATTATGGGTATGGCATCCAAGACGAGATATTAAGTATGTGTTCATTTATTAAAAATACATTAAATATAATTAAAAATTTGTACATTGAATATTAATTTCAATATATTAACTATATGTACGTTAAAACTTTCACCTTTATTCAAGCCTTGTAGCAAACTCAACTTAACATTTATCATAAGCACTTGGTTACATCCAAAAAAAAATTAGTTGTAAAGTTTAATGGGAACAGTGAAGCAACGGTAACATTTGAGTTCAGTTTTTTGGAAGTTCCTTAAGGGGCATTATGGGAATATTGGAAAGTTAACGGAACCCTTTGATATATATAACGTAAATAAATCAAAAGCAGACATAGAAAGATAGCAACTGATAACAAAGTTGAAGAAGAAAAGGCCATAGTGCTCAGTGCTAGAGAACTTTTTTTTTTTATCTTTTCTTTTTTCATCTCTTATTTCCATGATTTGTTGTGGGCTTCTTAACATCATACATTGACTCTATCAGTTTCATTCCTGAATCAATTTGTTTCTTCACTTTCACTTTCACTTTCTATCTGGGAGGATCAAAGTGTGTGTGTGTCTTTGTCCTCTTGGTGTTGTTTCTGCTTCTTCTTGTGTGCTTCATAAGCAGTAGGATTTCGAAGCAAGTAAAGAGTTGCAAAGTGGGTAGTGATCATGGCAGCTGTAAAGCCTGAGGAGATAAGCCACCCACCAATGGACCAACTTCAAGGCTTAGAGTATTGTATAGATTCAAACCCATCTTGGGGTATGCAACTATGCATTACAAGCTTCAATCTTTTTCTCAAACTGCATTGTTTGTGTTTTTTTTTTTTTTGTTTCCTATTTATTTTTCACTGTGAGTGATATATATATGTTAAACTGTTAACAGCTGAGACAATAGCTTTGGGTTTCCAGCATTACATTTTGGCCTTAGGAACTGCAGTGATGATCCCTTCATTTCTGGTGCCAGTGATGGGTGGAAGTGATGTAAGATGTTTCTATGTTCCAAGTCCCTTTTACTACTACTTCAGTTTGTTTTGTTGTTTTGATTGATTGATACTGAAGAAATTCTTTTGATGTATGTATTATTGGCAAAGGAAAAGTTTTGAAGTTTTGATTGATTGTTTTTGTTTTATGTATTTGATTTTGTCATATACTAAGATTAAGTGGGTGGATCCCACCTAAATGAAGTTTGGTGGCCATGAAATGAAATTGCCAATATAGAGAGAGAGAATTGACATTCATATTATTGACTTGTTGGTTCAGGATGATAAAGTGAGGGTGGTACAAACCCTCCTCTTTGTTGAAGGAATTAATACACTTTTGCAGACTCTCTTTGGAACGAGATTACCAACCGTTGTAGGAGGATCATATGCGTTCATGGTCCCCGTTATATCTATAATTCGAGATCCTTCTTTTGCAACGATAGAGGACCCACATTTGGTCAGTGCATTTCAATAATCTCTCTTTCATGTTTTGTCCTGAATTCAATTGTTAAGTTGAAGGTTCATATTACCTATGAACGATGCAAGCATATGAACATTTAAGCTTATTCAATATGAACATTTTATGGTCCTAACTAGAGGAAAAAAAAAAAAAACTTTACAGAGTAGCGAGCTATACACATTATTAGTACACTATATTTATTGTTAAGCTTGTGTTGACAGAATGTGGGCTCTACACATGTTGGTGAAATTTGTCTTCTTTTACTAGCCATTTATTACAGGAAAAATAACTTGGGATAAAGTTTGGAATAATAATGTGCATGATAAAAAGTGTACTAAATTATCTTGAATTTGTCATCTCCATTGCTTAAACTAATGCCCTTCCATTCATCTCCAGAGATTTCTTAGCACAATGAGAGCAGTCCAAGGAGCACTAATAGTAGCTTCAAGCATACAAATAATTTTGGGATTTAGTCAAATATGGGCTATTTGTTCTAGGTAAGTTTTATTTTTATGTAAAATGTATGTTTACTTTTGAAGTCAAATATGAGTTATTAGCATGAAACTTGAATACCGCATTCAATAGTCTATATATGATATATCTAATAATTAATGTCCTTTTTCCTTTATACTCAGATTTTTCAGCCCACTTGGAATGGTTCCAGTAATTGCCTTAGTTGGTTTTGGATTATTTGACAGAGGCTTCCTTGTGGTATAACAATAAACCACATGTTACTAGTACTATTTGTCAGGATATCTTAATTGTGAAATTTAATAGTATTTTTCTTGGCTCATATTGTTTAACATATTACTCTGTCCTTTCACAGGTGGGGACTTGCGTTGAAATTGGAATTCCCATGCTAATACTGTTTATAGCCTTCTCTCAGGTACAAATTAGATTTACTGTAGTTATGTTTTGTCACACAAGTAAAAAAATTGGTGGTGACATGTTTAAAGATAACAAGTAGAAAATAGAGTCTTTGAAATTGTATTACCTTTCTTTTTAATTTGTTTCAGCAGCATAGGTTTGAACTAATAAATAAGCTTAATATGTTAAATACCCAAAACCCTTGTCACTAACCACTCCTAATTGTGTTGTGTACAGTACTTGAAAAATTTTCAGATAAGACAAGTACCTATACTAGAGAGATTTGCTCTACTCATATCAACAACAGTGATATGGGCCTATGCACATTTGTTAACAGCAAGTGGAGCATACAAACACCGACCGGACTTAACCCAACGTAGTTGCAGGACAGACAGGGCCAACCTCATTTCTTCTGCTCCATGGTTGGTACTACCAAGAGCATCTTTGTAGTTGAATATTTGTAAACACAAACATACTTTTACTGTTAAAAATAATTATGTACATGAATATAGCAAAGAATATGTTTGAGTTAGTTATTGACTCTTGAACATGTTGTGGCAGGATAAAGATTCCATACCCTCTTGAGTGGGGTGCTCCTACATTTGATGCTGGTCATGCTTTTGGAATGATGGCTGCTGTGTTAGTCTCATTAGTTGAGGTATTGCCACGTGCATATAAATAAATAGTCTAATTTATCGTTGACAAGTTATAGAAATATAAAAATAAATAGTTTAATTTCTAATGCACTATCAGTGTTGACAAGTTTTATATTTTCAACTAATCAGAAATCATGATAGATATGATATTTAAAGTAGCTTTTATAAAAGTCAACTTATATGTCATACATACGATAATTTGTGACTGAAACGATAGTATAAATCCACTTTATACTATCAATGCATAACATAGACTATCTACTCAAATAAAGAATGAATTTTTTGTTTTTTTAGTCAACTGGGGCATTCAAAGCTGCATCACGTCTAGCAAGTGCCACACCACCTCCTGCTCACGTGCTGAGCCGTGGTATTGGTTGGCAGGGAATTGGAATCTTGCTGAATGGCCTTTTTGGAACACTCACTGGTTCTACAGTTTCTGTGTAAGTGCTATTATTCTTCATGAAGTGAACTCATGCTTTTCTTCACTTTTTATGGGGCACAAATTGATTCTTTTATGACTATGACAGAGAGAATGTGGGGCTTCTAGGAAGCAATCGTATTGGCAGTAGAAGAGTCATTCAAGTTTCAGCTGGCTTTATGATATTCTTCTCAATGTTAGGTGAGTGGAACAACATAAATGTGTAAATTAATTCCAATTATTTTCATAGTTGTACTTAAAGTTCATAATTTGCTTCTTTCTTCAGGAAAATTTGGAGCTCTATTTGCATCAATACCATTCCCCATGTTTGCTGCTGTGTACTGTGTTCTGTTTGGTATTGTGGGTGAGTACCACCAACTAAACTAACTAACTAATTATTTTACTATTTGGTTCCTTCCTCTCTGCCTTGTTATGACATTTGGTAATTTTGTTTTTTCCAGCTTCTGTGGGGCTATCATTTTTGCAGTTCACTAACATGAACTCAATGAGGAACCTCTTTATTTGTGGTGTTGCCCTCTTCTTAGGTTTGTCCATTCCTGAGTATTTCAGAGAATACACTATCAGGGCCTTTCATGGCCCTGCTCATACCAATGCCGGATGGGTGAGTTCATTGTTTTATCTCTCTCATAGTTAACATTATCAATGACAAAACTTATGTAGTTCCAATTAATTTTTCTGATAATTTTTGAATTAAAATTAGAGTTTCACCTCGATAAGTCAACATATTCTGATAATTTTTCAATTAAAATTAGAATGGTATAAAAAAATATGTAACGAACTGCATCTAAATTTTGTCTTATATTTAACTTAAACCAATTTTAGGACCTTGACATCATCCATTAACATTCATTTTTTTTTTCATGGAAATTATAGTAATGAAATTAAGTTTTTGTCCTTTGGTTTTGCAGTTCAATGATTTCCTTAATACCATATTCTTTTCTTCCCCAACGGTTGCATTGATTGTTGCTGTGTTTTTGGACAACACTCTTGACTACAAGGATAGTGCCAAAGATAGGGGAATGCCATGGTGGGCTAAGTTTAGAACATTTAAAGGAGATAGCAGAAATGAAGAATTCTACACCCTCCCTTTCAACCTCAACCGCTTCTTCCCTCCATCCTAAGCACTGAAGTGGAAAAGCATCATTTCCAAATAAGGGTTTGGGAGTGAAAAGCTAGAAAAATGTTCATGTATGTATTTTCAGGAAGCAGAGGAATGGTTCGTTTATTTTTCGTATATTTTATATAGTTGAATTGGGTTAATTTCAATTTTTCATATAATACAAGATAAACTTATTTGTTCATTAAATTTTTAACATATTTCTCAATTTTTTTAAATTCATTTACTTATAATCATTTTATAGTGGCTTCGATTCAGTTTTAATCAGTAATTATATTCCCTGGAAATGTCTGAGAATATATTTCTGTTCTTTTCATTTATTTCACCTTGCATGCTTAAATTGGAAAATTTTGTTAAGGCATTTTATTTATTCTTGAAATTGTTTGTAATATTATGAACTAGTGTATTTTTTTAATATCAAATCACATTATTTGTAAATAAATTGACTCGATCGTTAAAATGTTTAATTTTAATGATAAATCAATAATATATCAATATATGTATAGTGTAAAATGCACAACAAAAACAAGTTTTTGTTATGTATTTGAGTTTTTCATAAAACAAAAATTTGTTTTCACTGTATTGTTGTGTGAGAAATGCAATATACAACAAAAATAAATTGTTATATATTTCATCCATATCCATATTCACTTAATCAATGAAAACATATTTTTGCCGGAGTATTTTTCGTTATAAAAAAATAAGAGCGACAAGTTGAGCAGTTTTAATAACAATCTCCACAGAAAAAAAAAATTCATATGCATGAACCTAGGATCAAACCCCTAACTAAATGCTTAAAGAAAATCCTTTCCCATACCAAAAAAAAAATGCTTAAAGAAAAACTTATTTGTCAACCATGTCATACCATGTTTAATTAAATAAGTTTATTTAGTGAATTGGTTAAATAATGTAAAAGCTAAATTACTTGACATATCAAACACAATCTAAAAAGAATGAAAGAAAAACATTACACATTTTAAACTAGGCTTATACATTTTTAGTCCTTGCAATTTAGCATTTTCTTGCTTTTTGTCATTGTAATTTTTTGTTTGTTTTAGTTCTTACAAATTATATTTATTTTATTTTTCGCCTTCAAAGTAGTTTAGATAGTATTTTTTTCACTATTCTAAGCACTATTTAAACCGTTTTAAGGACGAAAAATAAAACAAACACAATTTGTTAAAACAAAAAAAAATTACAATGACGAAAAATAAAAAAATACTAAATTGCAAGGACTAAAAAGAATGAAAGAAAAACATTACACCTTTTAAACTAGGCTTATACATTTTTAGTCCTTGCAATTTAGCATTTTCTTGCTTTTTGTCATTGTAATTTTTTGTTTGTTTTAGTTCTTACAAATTATATTTATTTTATTTTTCGCCTTCAAAGTAGTTTAGATAGTATTTTTTTCACTATTCTAAGCACTATTTAAACCGTTTTAAGGGCGAAAAACAAAACAAACACAATTTGCTAAAACAAAAAAAAATTACAATGACAAAAAATAAAAAAATACTAAATTGCAAGGACTAAAAAGAATGAAAGAAAAACATTACACCTTTTAAACTAGGCTTATACATTTTTAGTCCTTGCAATTTAGCATTTTCTTGCTTTTTGTCATTGTAATTTTTTGTTTGTTTTAGTTCTTACAAATTATATTTATTTTATTTTTCGCCTTCAAAGTAGTTTAGATAGTATTTTTTTCACTATTCTAAGCACTATTTAAACCGTTTTAAGGGCGAAAAACAAAACAAACACAATTTGCTAAAACAAAACAAAAATTACAATGACGAAAAATAAAAAAAATACTAAATTGCAAGGACTAAAAAGAATGAAAGAAAAACATTACACCTTTTAAACTAGGCTTATACATTTTTAGTCCTTGCAATTTAGCATTTTCTTGCTTTTTGTCATTGTAATTTTTTGTTTGTTTTAGTTCTTACAAATTATATTTATTTTATTTTTCGCCTTCAAAGTAGTTTAGATAGTATTTTTTTCACTATTCTAAGCACTATTTAAACTGTTTTAAGGACAAAAAACAAAACAAACACAATTTGCTAAAACAAAAAAAAAATTACAATGACGAAAAATAAAAAAATACTAAATTGCAAAGACTAAAAAGGTATTTAAATCTTTAAACTAACTCTTATATCTGTAAAACAGATTTGAATATGTGGACATTCAATATAAAAGCAACCTTTGAAGTTTTGTAATAATCATAGAAAAATAAAAAGGTATTTAAACCTTTAAACTAACTCTTATATCTGTAAAACAGATTTGAATATGTGGGTATTCAATTTAAAAGCAACCTTTGAAGTTTTGTAATAATCATATAAAAATAAAAAATAATAATGTTTAGAGTGAATTTACTTGTATATTTTGAGATAAGGTGATACCTTGAATCTAATTCTATATGACAATGAAGAATAAGTGGGACCCATAAAACAAAAGAACTACAGTTGCTTTCATAAGCAATTTTTTCAATTGTTTTCTATTAGTATTAGTATATGAGTTAGTTTGAAATAAAGTGAATTCACAAGAAAAAAAATGAAATAAAGTGAAAGAGCAACTCTCATTAGAATTATTTTTAAAGTATTTCCAGCTAAGAAATTTACATAAGTTGTTATATTAAATATTCAATAACATTTCACACTTTTTTATAATATAGTTTTTTTTACTTGAAGCAATTAAATTATTTTTTTCTCCAACTAAACAACTCATTAAATATTTTCAATAGATCCCACAATATATCTTATTCTTTTATTTGTTTATATTTTATTATTCACCTTAAATTTAATTTAATATATTAGTATACCAATCTTTAAAATATATATATATATATATTACATTTTTATTAAATAAAAATTTACTTTAAAATTTAAAGTACATAAAAATAATCCAAAATATAATGTAAAAATAACACACGTTAAAAATTGAGTGCATGTTTAGATTAAAGTTTGCAAACTTAAGTTTGGGTTAAACTTAAGTTTACAAATTGAGTTTACAAAAGTATCTCAAGTCTCACTTCTCCAAAATTAAGTTTACAGACAAAATTTTACTCTCAAACTGATTTTGCTCTCAAACATACTTTTAGACTCTCTCACCTAAAATCCAAACATGCTCTGAATATGGCTAAAAGCACTGTAAAATTTAATAGTATAAAAATTGAATGTATAAAAACGTTAACAATAGTAACGTTTGTTTGTTCGTTTTGTTTTCAACTATATTTTCAACCTGTGCATAGCACGGGTTCGATTAAACTATATATTTTTATATTTGTATTTAATATTTATATATAAAAAATATATACATTAAAAAAATTATTTTTAAAATATTTAGTAGGATATTAAATATAATTATATTAAAATTGAGGAAGATAATTAATTATTATATTTTAATTTAACATATCTTATCTTTAAAAATATTAAGGTTATTGAAATTTATTTAAAAATTAAATTTTAGATCCGTGCATTGCATGAGTTTATTTAAATTATTTATTTTTTATATTTGTATATAATATTTTAAAATATATCTATATAAATAAAATTATCATTTTTTAAAATATTTAATAGCATATTAAATATAATTATATTAAGATTGAGGAAGATGATTATAGTAATAGTAGTAGTATAATAGTAGTATTTTTCAAAGTTATTTATTTATAAGAATTATTATATAATTGAGACTTTATGTTTTAATTTAATTATTATTAGGATTATTTATCTATATAAGAATTATTATTTATATATGATCCACATTTTTTAATATTATTACAATTTTATTTTTTATATGTTATTAATTATTTTCTCACTTTCAGTGATTTCGGAAAGATAATGTTATTAACAATAATAACTATACTATTATTGAATATTTTACAACTATTATAATAATAATTTTTAATGATAATAATAATAAATATTTTTCATAAATTATGAGACACTATGATTTTTTATTCTTATAAATTTAGATCTTAAAAAAAATAAACATCCATTATGTCTCATAATAATAATAATAATAATAATAATATTATTATTATTATTATCTTATTTGTATATTATTTATATATTAAATTTAATTAGTGTTATAAGTTATGTACTATTTAACATAATTTTGCCTATAAAATATCTGTGAGACTTTTGCATCAATTCAACTGTTATTTTTCAAAGTGTTATATATATATATATATATATATATATATATATATATATATATATATATATATATATATATATATACGGAAAAAATAATTATGAAACACACTTAAGTGAACCTACTACTATTGTACTATTACTCTATATATTATCTATAATAAGGTTTTTTCATGTCATGTTAAAAAAATATTATAAGTTGAAGATATTAAGTTAAATCAAATTAATTATTGATTTTTTTTTGTTGCTAAAAATGAGAAAGGATAAAAATGTATACATTATTTATTTATAATATATGGAGAGAGCATAAGAAATAATGATAATAAAAATAAACACATAGATTAGTAATTATGTGATGTTTGGTTCCCAATCCTCACCTCTCATACTTTGTCAAATTCATTGGATGATGAACTTTCGTCTCTTAATTGTACAAAAGTGTAACTATTGCAAGCTAATTAAATAACACATATTGAGCGACATTCTTGTTTTCTTAAACCGCAATAGCAAAATGAAAGAGAGAGAAATGTTAATTAAACCAAAAAAAGAAAGAAATACTAAACAAATAAAAAGATAAAGAATGGAAGAATAAACCTACTAATTGATCCCTAAAAAGAGAATATTAATGAAGTAAAACATTCAATCTCTCTGTATGTATGCCAAGGAAGTATGCAAAAAGAAAAGTTTGTAATTTTTACTAAATAGAAGTCAATATCAAAATAAAATAAATCTTATATGAAAAACAATAGGGACAATTAACCAAAAAACTAAAATAATATTAAGATAACTTCAGCATAAGTTTTGATATCTTTTTTATTATTATTTTTAACTTAATTATCTTGACTTCTGATTGTTTGCGTTTATATATAGATACTAATATACTCAAGAATATTATGAAGAAGTTGTCATATATACTAATACTCAAGAATTGATTAGCAAAATGAAGCAAAAAGAAAGAAGCTACGAAGAGTGAGAGGTTAAAGTTTCATACCTTTAAATTTTCATTCGACTCCACTTTTACATGTTGCATACCTATTGTAATTGTTTGATGCATATTTTCTTGAAATTTCTTAGTCCTATCATCCTTCATATCTTATCTATACAATAGTGTCATTGTTAACTAAGTAAGATATATTGAGCAAGATTCTCATTCTCTCAAACCTCAATAGCAAAATGAGAGAGAAAATGTTAAGCCAAGAAAAGAAACAGTGAGCAAATGAAAAGATAGAGAATGAAAAAAATACCCAAAAATACAATCGTTAATTGACCCCTAAACCTCATGGAAGAATATAGAATATATAAGAGAGGATAAAGGCACACCTACTTCATATTTTTAATCATAATAATAATGAGGTCAGTTAATGTTTTCAATAAAATTTAAAATGTTTTGAAAAAAAAAAGTTACAAAATTTAAATTAATTTTATACATTATTGATTGATTTAAACATTAAATGAATTATTCTTGGTTGTCTTGTGGAGTCAAATGCTTATTTTACGTTTACACTTTCCAAAACTTTGTTCATTCTTAAAAGAAAAATGTTTTTTTTAGTGTTAAACCGAAGAATATTTTCATTCAAGTTGTGTCGTTGTCCAGACAAAATATGTAATTCCATCTTACATTGAAACACTTTCACTTGAATATATTAATTAACCATATTCGGTGAATTATTCTTGGCCTTCTAAATCAATGGAACAAATTAATTGGTGAAATAAATTGATAATAATTCTAGCATTTGATCAGGTGCTGATAACAAATCAACCATACATATATACCACCGTTGAAATGAAGGTTACATAATTGAATCAGATCAACGGCTATTATGAAGTTAAAGTTTCAATCCGACAATTATAAAAAGTTCAAGTGAAGTTTACATATAGATATTGATGATTGATTGATTGATATTGATATTGATATAGATATAGATAGATTATAAGAATTATTGTTGATTTGTGTAACTATTTTTTTTAATATTATTACATGTTACTTTTCATTTGTTACTTTTTTTTTATCAAATTTAAAAGGCAACGTTAATAATAATAATAATAATAATAATAATAATAATAATAATAATAATAATATTTAAGATTTAAATAATAAAAGGCAACGTTAATAATAATATTGCATACTTTACAACTATTTTATATTTATTATATGTAATCAATATTTAGTATTTTAAAGTCTAAATTTATAAGAATAAAAAATCACAATATAAAATATTATGAATTCTTTAAAATTTATCCACATATTTACAAAATCTTTACTTTTAATTATTATTTCTCATGAAATATATTTTAATGTAACTAATTAATAAATATAATAAATATAATATAATATTCAAGAAAAATAAAAAAAAATATAATATTTAATGTTTTTATTATAATACTTATATGTGTAGCTTATTTAAGATTTGAATAAAATGAAATAATAAATATTAAATATATTTTTTAAAACTAATTAACGGTAAGAAAAAACTTAGATTATTATTATTATTATTATTATTATTATTTAAGATTTGAATAAAATTAAACTAAAAAACAATGTATACTAAATTATGAAATTCTAAATTTTAAATATCTATAATAGTATTTAAGATTTAAATAAAATTAAATTAAAAAACAAAGTATACTAAATTATAACATCTAAATTATATCACAAAAATTGTAAAAACATAAATTTATGGCTTAATTGCAGATTTTACCACCCAACTTTCATAATTTTGCGAATTTTACCACCCAAGTTTTAATTTTGCAAATTTTACCACCCAACTTTCATAATTTTGTGAATTTTACCACCCAAGTTTTAATTTTGCAAATTTTACCACCCAAGTTTTCAATTTTTGCACATTTTACCACCTAAGTTTTTAATTTTTGCACATTTTACCACCTTGATGTTTCACAAATTTTTTTTTTTTTTGAATTTTTTAACTTTTTTTTGGTAAAATATCAGAGTGGTAAAATGTGCAAAAATTGAAAACTTGGGTGGTAAAATTTGCAAAATTAAAACTTGGGTGGTAAAATTCGCAAAATTATGAAAGTTGGGTGGTAAAATTTGCAATTAAGCCTAAATTTATTTAAAATACTTTCATAAAAATATTTTAGATATATTTATAAATTGTACTCTCACCTACCCTCACCTACCTTCCACACAACTAAATATTCTCTCAACAAATATTAATATAATATTTTTTTTTTCAATGTCTTCAATGAATAGTAAAATTACATCATCCATTGTATTGTTTATAGATTAACAATTGTAACGTTAAAAATGCCGTAACGTTAAAAACTTGTATGAAAATGTTTTTTTTTTGACAATCAACTTGTATGAAAATGTTAAAAAATGTTGTAACGTTAAAAAATTTATTACTGGTCATGACCAAGATGAAAGATAGTGAAACGGTTGCACCTTCCCCTTCATAACTGTTCAAAAAATATCTCACCGCTACTGAGAAGAAGAAGTTGCAAAGTGGATAGTGATCAAGGCTTAGAATGATGCACAGATTCAAAGCCATCTTGGGGTATTCCACCTTCAATCTTTTCTCAAAATGCATTGTTAATTTGTGTTTAGTTTCCTTGTTTAGGAACTGAAGTGATGATCCCTTCATTTCTGGTGCCTGTGAGGGTGGAAATGATGTAGGCTATTTCTATGTTCAAGTCCTTTAAGTTTTAACTACTTTGGTTTGTTTTATTGTTTTGATTGATACTGATGATTTGCTTTTCATGTATTTGTCCTGAATGCATCATCTAAGCATTAAAGCATAAGAACATTTAAGCTTATTCAAAATGAACATTTTGGCCATAGAAAAATATCTTTATAGAGTAGTGAGCTATACACATTATCATGTTTGTTGTTAAACTTGTCGATATGATGTGGATGTAAACTCTCAGATAAATAAAACAAAATAACAAAAGATTAGAAGAAAAAAAAAATTAAATTTGCTTTCTAAAAATTCAAAAGATAATAATTGTAACAAAATGCACAAGTTAGAGAAAGTAGAAAAATACAAAAAAGAAAACACATATTGAAAAAACACAAATAAAAACAAAAATCGTACGTACTGATAATTATTCAATTTGATATCCATTCAAATCTCTTTATTTCAGGGTGCATGTGAATGTGATAGCAACTTTTCATTTTTGCCTCTCTTTTCCTTAAGCTTCCTTGTAAGCCTCGGAAAGCAAGCCTGCAACTGCAACTTACCCTTTCTCTGATAAAGCAAGCATGCACCGTAACCCCAGCCTACAACAAGTCAAATCTTCAGCAGGCTTTTCAGCATCAAAAGTGGATCTGGTCTTCATATACAAGGTCACTTCTTCATATACCATACCCAGAGGTTTATCATCCAAACCAACACTCCAGGGAACAACCATCGAGTACACACCACAAAACCAGTCCACTACTCACATTCTCTCAGCATCCCACACGACTATGCTATGAAACCAACAATGCGGATGCACAATACATGCTAAACTGAAACATTTGGAACAAGGACCAAGGTTCTTATTTCTTCGTTTTTATCATGGATGCTTGTGCATGAATCTTGCATTTTATTTCTTGTGCTTAGTTCTTTTGTTGCTCGTTTATTAGCTTTATTTGATTAAATAATGAATTGGATGTGTTTTCCTATGCCATATTTGTTGTTGATAGTGTTCAAAATCACAATCGGTCACTAAGTATTCACGAACCACAATCTACGAACAAAGATGATCATGAACAAATTAAGTCTGAGACGTTGTTAGACATACTATCCTCAAGGACTTATCCGCATAATGCGCAAGTTTTTTAGGATTTAACATACTCTTCCCAATAATAATTTGGGACATCAGAACTAGTAAACTCTCTCATGAAAATAATATAATAATATAAGATTTACAGTGAAACAGTAGAGAGAAAAAGATGTGTGAGAGAGAACTCTCTCAAACCATATGAAGCATATAGATATTTATAATGAAAAGATAGGATTTCTAAAATCACCTAAGACCAAATCAAAGATAAGGTGAGAAACCTAATCTAACTAACTAAGTCAATAAGACCAAGTCAAACAAAATATTTGTTTTTAATAAATAGTAAAGTAATTTACAAAAAAGATTTTCTATATTTAATTAAGTAAAAGAGTTGACCTTTTGAAATATCTCCAAAATATACAACAATCCCCCACATATTTCAAAAGGTTAAAGAAAAAGTTTTCAATTAATATAAGAAATTCCTGGGTTCTTTTTCTCTTGGATGTAATGCGTCGGACCTGGTGTAGCAAGTTATATGAACCAGACCTAAACTAATAGGACTTAACACACAGTGTAATTGGTGTAGCAAGCTATATGAACCAAAAACACTTGACGTATATTAATGGTCTACCAAACACATTGCACCCCCACAATCCTTGTTGTTATCGCTGTTGTGCGCCAATAGGTCATGCGCGTGCCCGGTATTCATGCGTGCTCTAGAGATCTCGCCACTATCCCATACAAGTGGCCTCACTTGACACTCATATAGGTGATTTCATCAAGTGTATCTTGCAAATCACACACCACCCATAAGGGATATGATAATCATTAAAAACTTTATAAGTTGTCAAGCTTTCTCATAACCACATAAAGCTTAACTATAAAGTTTAACATCTCATTAATGCACTATCTAGCATTTTCTCACACCAAAGGAAGGGACAAAAAAAATTATTAAAATCAATTTAGTGTTAGCTGAACTGACAAGTGACTTGTTCTTACTCATATGAACCTTCTTCATGGGATCTCCAATCACAAAGGTTGGGTTACCATCACTTGTTTGTTTTCAAGTGGCTTAATAAAGTCCCATACCCCTCGATGTTTCATGCAATAATTTCTTCCTAGGAGTTTAAGTCTGAGGATCGGCCAAATCCATTTTTCACTTCACATAATCAAAGATTTTTATCTCTTAAGCAATTGTCTTATCACATTATTTCTCAATTTATATTCCAGAGGAATATTTGCTCAAGTGATTTTTCAACCACTAAGCCTCATAATCAACCATCTCAAGAGTAATAACTCTTACTCAATTATTATTTGTTTGGTTGATCTCTAAGTAACACATCACAACCAAGTGTAGTGATACAACAACCTCTGGTGGATTTTGTCTCATTTGGATCAAAGATCTATTTAACATCACTGTATTTTAATACAGTGGAAAATCCACCATGTTCAATACCATAATTTATGGTACCTCTCAAGTATCTCATATTATGCAAATTTGTAATATGTAGAACATCACACTTGACACTACAGTCAAGTAAAATTAATTACTCAAAATATTGCTAATAGTTCACACAATCCCACTAACTTATGTCATAAAAGACAGTCGCTTTCAAAAGCCACATTTAGAGAACTCATATCTCAAGTAGTCCATAGAGGTATTGTCTCATAATAAGAATTAAAATTTATTTCCTCGAGTAGCTAACAACTGTATACAAATTATAGACTCTTCTATCATTTTTTTTAAACAGCATAAAGTCAATAAAATAAAAATATCACATCTAAAATCTCTATAAAAACCAAAATAATTTTCTAATCACATAATTTAAATATCAATGAACATAATTCTTCTCAAAGTTATCACGTACTGCACTAACTGGTCCAAGGACCAAATATTGAATAAAATCATTTCACATCAACACGGTTCAATCTTGCCATTTCACAATCTCTAATTTGTATGCAGTAGCTTTCTTTCTTTAATTCCAATTTGGCCCATTGCTCTCAAACAACAATCAACATCTCAAATAAGACAACAATTGGCCATTTACACTCTAAACAAGTCCACAATAAACCTCCAATTACTTATAGCAGATTGACAATCTAAATTGAACCCATGTTCACACATCAAATGAAGAAAACACGTCCACAAAGCAAAAGGTAGAGAAGTTTAAAAGCCAAAGACGTAAACTTTTTGTTTTGTTTTGTGGGTAATAAATCACGTACCATGGACAATAGTTCTCATTATCATAAAAGAAAATATTGTTCTTCCATAAGTTTTTAACTCAACACATGTATATAAAACCTCTCAGCACAGGCCACATGCCAACCTTCCAACAAATACATAATGCTCAAAATTATTTGCAAGGGAGACATACATGCACTGTTATGTTTCTAACCTTAGTTTCTGGTAGCCCATTACTCTTCTCAGCTACAAGTTATCAATTTTCTCTTTACGGTTATCTTTGAAACTGACCACGTTCTACCTTCTTCTTAATGTATAACAACCATTGACCCATGTAGTTGTATGTTGTAACTAACCAACTCCTCCACTATCAGTGATGACGCCGTTTTGATCTGGACTCCTGCCTCACGTGCTAGTAAAATTTGATCGCTAGCAATTAGCAATCGCCAAACTCCCCCACAATCTCAAACTCTTGCTGCAACTTCATTCACCAGATACGCCTCTATAACGGGTTAGTCATTTCCGAGGATGCAGGGCCACGCATGATATTTGTTGTTACGCTTTGGTCGTTCTCTCTCTCCACCAAAAGTACGAAGCGCACTTCTGCTTCCTATTCCTTGCCATTGTGTTCTATTAGGTTATTTGTCATGTTGCTCTTTGTGATCTTAACGTAGCCTTTAAGCCAAATACTCGAGATGTGGGGAGATCAACAACACAAAATTCAATTGACACCATAATATTTAAAATCCATATATAGTTTAATTTATAAAATGCACTCAAGTTTTAATTGAATACATGCAACAAATATTAACAGCACCATGAAAGTACTTTCATTTTCTTTAAAGATTCTCCTTTAGTCAAAATATATAAAAAAATTGATTCTAAAATATAGAACGTACCTGGTATTCCTTCAAAAGATAATATTAAATTTACAATAAGTAGGCAATCAAAACCTTACGTTGTGCCACCACTCCAGCCACGTTTGAAACCAAATACATAAGATGGAAGCAAAACACGCATTCACTTTATCTTCTGAATTGAAGGGATTGGTGTAACACCCTAAATTCAGATTTACTTATAATTCATTTATTTTATTTTATTTTATTTTAATAAAACGTGATTAAACTATTCAATTTTGCATCGTTGGAACATGAAAGAGACTAGTGATTAAACGAAAATAGTAGTAGATTTTAAAACGTTTTCAAACTCAACTAGCCGTAAAATAATTTAGCGTAAAACCACATTGTATAAACATCGCATGACCATTATCTCAGAGTTAAACATTCATTTAAATAAAAATGTAAAATAGATATAAATGAGGTGTATTTCCGTGGCCACCAAAATGTATATATATAAATAAGTTTCTGAGAGTAAGGGTTAGAAATGTCTCATGCACAGGATCAATATCTTGTACAGTCCAAGTCTAAAGTAGTAAATACACAAAAATAAGAAAATAGATTACTGAAACAACATACAAAATTTCTAAATCTAGGCCTACCCATATCAAAATACAAAAGAAGGGAAAAACCTATGACTCAGAGCAGTCATCTCTAAACCTACCCCTATGTCAGACTGTACCCATAGAGAAAAGATGTCAGAGAAATCTCTAGCAAGACCCCTGAGAAGAGATCTCATGGCCCTCGTCCATGGGACCCTCCTCGGGATCCTCCTCCATCGGCTCGGCATCCTCCTCTGGATCCTCCTCAGGGTCCTCCTCCTCATTAGTGTCACTACCCTCTACGGCTACTTCCGTGACCACTCCGCGATGAGCGCCTGTCCCAGCCGGAAGCAACCTCGGGTGGAAGGGAGGAAGCACCGACCTCGGAGTAAGGTCATCGGAAGGTGTGGCATCTGGATCAGTGTGAGGAAGAGATTGGCCTTCTGATGGCGGATCACAAGAAGATGAGGATGACGACTCAGAAGTGTCTGAAGAAAGCTCCACGATCTCCACCGGCGCAGTATGACAATAGTACGGTAGAATAGGTTGATAAACCACAAAAAGAAGTCGTAGTATGTCGGCTGCACAAACTGGCGCGTGAGTGGCACCACCCCAAAACGCACGTGGCCCACAAAGTGATCCTCATTGAGTACCCCATTGTGGGTCCAGTGACCCTCAAACGTCACCACCCATACCCTCATGGAGGGCCTCTGTTGCGCCATCGATATCTGAAAAAATAAATGTATGGAGTGACTCCCTCTCCTCCACTAAACTAACAAACAAATGATCGTTCAGTCTCAAGCAACCTACAACAATCAACCACCTTACAACGGTGCTCTCACGAGTCTCACTCGAAGTTCCTGGTCTATTATACTATGTCTCTATATAATACAATCTCAACACAACTCGGGCCCGTTGCCACTGGAACTGCCAGAACTCAGTGGACTTACACAATTTAAGTCGGATGACTTGCTGGGAGTACACCCTTCACCACGGTACAATGGCAGGGCTCTCACCAATACGGTTGTGTCTCGCATTTGTCGGGATTGCCAAGTCGGCACTGTGGAAACACGACCACAAACTTGGCGCCAGATCCCTAAGAAACAGCAAGTCAACGAACACACTTCAGGTACCACTTTGTGAGGTCATCCAATCTCTGAAGACTGACTCAACCACTCCCTCTCATCGAGTTCATATCTTATAGGTTGGTGTGACTTTTCTGCCAAATGTACCGAACGGCGGTCTTCCATGACATATGTCCCTGACATACCATACGGAGATCCACTCTCCACTACCACAGTGGTCACACATTCCGACCCCATTTCTCACAAGCATATTGATCATCACAGGTGAAGCCCCCACACAACCTCTTCCACAATTGTCCATTCAAGCTTTGTCCATGAACAAATTCGTTCAACCGTCTCACACGACTTGGCGCTGGAGGTTCCTTCCTCCTTTCGGTTCTCACCATGATTCAGAAAATCACAATTTATAAACTTTCAAACATATATGCATATTGCACGTTACCCAATCATGACCCACATCATGATCTTACTGTCTTACTTTGTTTTATTGAAATCCTCACCCACTCTCACGTTTTATGCTTACTTAAGTCATTTTGTCCAAATCCATGCAAGGGTCCTAGATTTCCTTCTAAGTCCATTATCCGATGTCCTCTGTGTGCATAGGAAATTCCTAGTTATTAACTCATAAGATTATTAAGTTCTCACTCTTTAATTATAATTAATTCACTATTGCACATAGTGAATGTCCTCAATTACTAGAATAATTTTCTAGCATTTACAAGTGTACTCCGTTTGGAATTCACTTGCTCCCACACAAGAATGAATTATTCTTGTCCCAACAACCACAAAACATTGCAAACAAGTCACATGCATAAGAAAATTTCAACACTCTTTGTCCGAGGATCACGCTCCTCTCGATCTCCAATTTACAAGTTAATAGCATAATAATCATTAACAAACAATAATTCAATAATTTAACATAATCTATTAAACAACATTACATACACATTTTCAATAGAAATTTTCCTTTTGAGGTGAAATGTCTATCAGCAAGTCCAACGAATGGCATTAGGCACAATTACAGAATAACACAATTAAATTTCATGCATATACCTATAGTTGTGCACACATACCAAAAATTATTTAACTTAGCAAATTAACTTAGAATTTCGTGAGATTTTATAGAGACATAATACATCACATATATTTCATTATATAAATTTTCTCCCTAAAATTCCACCCATAAATATTATTTTTGAATTAATTATGGTTGTTGGACAGGCTCTGTAAAGTGCACTTCTACATTTTTGGTAAAAAGCAAATCAACTTTGTTTTCCTTCCAGCTTTACAGGAAATGCACCCAACATGTGGGACAACACATGGAATTTTCTCAGTCCCAAATACCTATCGAAAATGCCCTTTTTGCATATCTCAAACATTATTGCCCCAAAATAGAGTTTTCCATATGAAAATGCAAATAATTACAAAAAGTGTTCATAAAATTATGAGAAAATTCATAGGCAGTCCACATAGTCCAAATGGTGTTACAAAATTTTCTCAAGGCAAAATTCTCATAAAAAGATATTTTCTACATTTAAATACTCTGTTGTCCAGTTTTTCGATTTTCACAACATTAATTTCCTAAGAGGTATGGAGATCGTGGAGATTTCTTCAGACACTTCTGAGTCATCATCCTCATCTTCTTCTGATCCGCCATCAGAGGGCCAATCTCTTCCTCACACTGATCTAGACTCCATACCTTCCGACGACCTTACTCTGAGGTCGGTGCTTCCTCCCTTCTGCCCGAGGTTGCTTCCGGCTGGGACAGGTGCTCATCGTGGAGTGGTCATAGGGGTAGCCGTAGAGGGCAGTTAAACTGAGGAGGAGAAGAACCCTGAGGAGGATCCAGAGGAGGATCCCGAGCCGATGGAGGAGGATCCCGAGGAGGGTCCCATGGACGAGGGCCATGAGATTTCTTCTCAGGGGTCTTGCTAGAGATTCCTCTGACATCTTTTCTCTATGGGTACAGTCTGACATAGGGGTAAGGTTTAGAGATGGCTGCTCTGAGTCATAGGTTTTTCCCTTCTTTTGTATTTTGATATGGATAGTCCTAGATTCAGAAATTTTGTATGTTGTTTCAGTTATTTATTTTCTTATTTTGGTGTATTTACTACTTTAGACTTGGGCTGTACATGATATTGATCCTGTGCGTGAGACATTTCTAACCCTTACTCTCAAAAACTTATTTATATATATACATTTTGGTGGCCACGGAGATACACCTTATTTATATCTGTTTTACGTTTTTATTTAAATGAATGTTTAACTCTGAGATAATGGTCATGCGACGTTTATTCAATGTGATTTTATGCTAAATTATTTTACGGCTAGTTGAGTTTGAAAACGTTTTAAAATCTACTACTATTTTCGTTTAATCACTCGTCTCTTTCATGTTCCAACGATGCGAAATTAAATAGTTTAATCACATTTTATTAAAATAAAATAAAATAAATGAATTATAAGTAAACCTGAATTTAGGGTATTATAAGTGGTATCAGAGCCAGGTTCATATCCCTGAACTCCTCAATCAACCTTAGTTCCTTCATCATCATGGTAGACATATGTAATGACTTTCGGCTTAATGCGTCGGCCACCACATTAGCCTTCCCAGGGTGATATGACAACTCAAAGTCATAATCTTTTAAGAACTTCATCCACCTCCTTTGCCTCATGTTCAGTTCTTTTTTATTGAACAGATACTTCAAGCTTTTGTGATCACTAAATACTTCCAATCTTGCTCCATACAAGTGGTGTCTCCAAATCTTCAGAGCAAAAACCACCACGGCTAGCTCTAAATCATGGGTTGGATAGTTCACTTCATGCATCCTCAACTGTCTTGAAGCGTAAGCAATCACTTTCCCCTCTTGCATCAACACGCATCCGAGTCCTTGTCCAGATGTGTCGCAGTACACCACAAACTTCTTTTCCGAATCAAGTAAAGTCAACACAGGTCCAGAAGTCATCTCTCTTTTTAATTCTTGAAAACTATTTTCGCAGTTCTCATTCCACATGAAGTCTACTCCTTTTCGAGTTAACTTGGTCAACAACAATGCTAAATGAGAAAATCCTTCAATGAACTTCCGGCAGTATCCCGCCAATCCTAAGAAACTTCGAATTTCTGTAACCGTCTTCAGTTGCTCCCAGTGCATTACAGCTTCTACCTTTGTTGGATCCACGGCAATTCCATCCTTCGTCACCATTTGCCCCAAAAATTGAATTTGCTCAAGCCAAAACTCACACTTTAAGAGTTTAGCGTAAAGTTATTGCTCCTTCAGAATGTGTTGTACGATACGCAAGTGGTCTGCGTGTTCCTCTTGACTTTCTGAGTATACCAAAATGTCATCGATGAACACTACAACAAACTTGTCCAAGTATTGATGGAAGATTCGATTCATATAGTCCATGAAGATCGCAGGGGCATTAGTCACACCAAACGACATAACTAAGTATTCGTAATGCCCATAGTGTGTTCAAAACGCTGTCTTCGGAACATCCTCCTTCTTGACTCGAATTTAATGATATCCCGATCTTAGATTGATCTTTGAGAATACATATGCTCCTCTTAGTTGATCCATGAGATCGTCAATCCTTGGCAACAGATACTTGTTCTTAATCGTCACTTTGTTGAGTTGACGGTAGTCCACGCACATCGTTATACTACCATCCTTCTTTTTCACCAAAAGCATTGGCGCTCCACATGGTGATGCGCTAGGCCTCATAAACTACTTCTCTAACAAGTCCTCTACTTGGGTTTCACTTCAGCTAGTTCTACAGGTGACATCCTATAGGGTGTTATCGATACGAGGACTATATCCAAGCACTAAATCTATAGTGAACTCTACTTCTCTTTCAGGTGGTAAATCAGTTATGTCATAAGGGAAAACCTCAGGAAATTTGCACACAACATGCACATTACCAACATCCAAAAGTTCCTAAGTTTTTGTTGAAAACAGAGCCACGTAAACTTGAACATTACTCTTCTTTCTAACTTCACTTTCGTTGGAAACTTCCAATCTCGAAGACTCAAGAGTGTTTTGAGTTTGGGTATCAAAAACTAAGGTTTTGTCTTTACAATTAAGAAGAACATGGTTGGTCGATAACCAATTCATTCCTAGCACTACATCGAGATGAGAAAGGGGTAAACAAATCAAATTCACAGAGAAGGTCTTGCCTTCGATTTCAAGAGGACAATTCAAACATGCACGAGAAGTGATCACAGGTTTATTGGTAGGGGTTGCAACTTCAACCTCGTAAGGTAAGAAGGGCATAGACAATCCTAAACCCTTCACGCAATCATATGATATGAAAGAATGTGTACACCATAACGGGATAATGGGTTGAGTGTGATAGAGAAGTCTATGCATTATACGTAAGTTGTCCCTCCTTGTTATCAAGTTGTTTTGACTCCTTATAAGTAAATGCCTATGCATTCTACTCTCTTCCGAGTTGTACAGTGATGTTGGATATCTTACTTTGTCATTACTATTCTTGTAAGAATAAGTTGATTAGACGCGTTTCAAGTAGTCTACTTTTGAGTAGCCTACTATTCTTGTAAATAAAATATCTCAGTTCTTAGTAGGGTCATTCATTTCGTATGAATGATGCCTTGCCCATGATGTTTCTTTTAATCATGTGGTAACCTGAACTTCTTTCAGTGTCTATGTCTCCAGTGGAAATAAATTTATTGACCGTGTTCTGAGAAACTATATCAATGGTGATTGAGTTGTCTTCAACCCCAATGGGAGTCATTTACTCCATGGGGATATGCGTTCTCAAATCTTACGAGTCGTTTGATCCACATGGAGAAATTGCTTCTTCCATGTTTCTCGCTTTTGAAGCAAGGTGGATGTTTTGAAGGAAGAAAGAAAATACATAAAACATAATAAAATTGTCTACACGTGGTGAATCATGTTGAGTTGAGAGTTGTACAAGAATGATACAAGTGTACAGGAGATTGCTGAAATTGCAAGATGACAAAAGAGTCGTGTTGGGTGTTCCAGCTGTGAGAATAA
Organism: Pueraria montana var. lobata; assembly: GCA_026413185.1. NCBI lineage: Eukaryota > Viridiplantae > Streptophyta > Magnoliopsida > Fabales > Fabaceae > Pueraria > Pueraria montana. The sequence goes on along the minus strand of CM048648.1, from coordinate 18,330,370 downwards.
CAAAGAGAGGGGGCGGAGTTCAAAAGGCGTGTCACGACGTAATGTGATGGTCACATATAAAAAGATGATGGGGCAATGTCCTCGTATATATATATATATATATATATATATATATATATATATATATATATATATATATATATATATATATATATATATATATATATATATTGAGCAGAGACTGAGTCTCAAGCTCGACGTCTATTCGACCGTCCAGTAACATGTGCAGTGGAACCCCACTGTGATGAGAAATAATAATCCATGTGAGGAGAGTTGTGGAGGAGTCAGTCCTCCGAGTAATGGATGACCACAGTTGATACCTGGGAGATGATCGTAAAGCAGGTTGTTCTTGGAGGTGAATCGAGTTGTGACGATAGACCACATAGCTGACTCAACCATTCTGACAAAAATACGAGACATCATCAGTTGGTGAGAGTCCACCATAGTACCATGGTGAGAGGTGTACTCCGAACAGTCATCCAACTAAAAAAAATTTGTGTAAGACCACTGAGTTCTGGGAGTTCCAGTGGCAGCTGACCAGTGTGAAACAAATTACAGAAATAGTTGTGGAAACAAATAGGTTTCAAATTTTTGGTATGTACATTAAGCTTTCGTACTCTATTACCCTATGTATTTCGTATACACTTTCGGAATGTACATATTACTATTACTCCGAAAAATATTTGGGTTATGAAAATCTCTATTTCATGTATATATGTATATTTTATAGTCAGAGCTATTTACTTTATTTATTTTGTTTTACTCACTTTTAAATGTATATTTACAATTGAGGCGGCGATACGCAACTTCTGAAATTAATTAATCAATTTTAAAAACTTAGTAAAATTTTGATCTATGTTTTATTAACTTCACAGTTTTTGGAAGAATTAAAATTAGTTAACACGTTTTCCAAATAATTTAAGGATTTTTTCCTTACCTTTTCCGAAGATCGAATAAAGTAACATGCCTATTGAATTAAATTAAGTTTAAAATGAGAATATATGTAAACCCGGATTTAGGGTGTTACAATTGGCGATGCAGGAGATGCCATGGACAACAAAAATAAGTCCTTGAGATTGTTGTCCATAGTGCTCAAAATCAATAAGACCATTTAAACGTGTGTTAGACACACTATCATCAAGGACTTATCCACGTAATGCATAAGTCTCCTAGGATTTAACAGGCTTTTCCCAATAATAATTTGGGGCATCAGAACTAGCAAGCTCTCTCATGAAAATAACCCAGGATTTACAGTGAAACAACAGAGAGAAAAAGATGTGAGAGAGAACTCTCTCAAACCATCTGAAGCATATAGATATTTATAATGAAAAGATAGGATTTTTAAAACCATCCAAGACCAATTCAAGATAAGGTGAGAGACCTAGTCTAACTGATTAAGTCAATAAAATCAAGTCAAACAAAATATTTGTTTTTAATAAATAATAAAGTAATTTACAAAAAGGATTTTCTATATTTAATTAAATAAAAGAGTTGACCTTTTGAAATATCCCCAAAATATACATCAATGTTTAGATGCCAAGTTACCTCTTTTTTATTTTATTTCTTTCTTTCTCGTTTATTTCTTTTGTTTATTCTCTTGTTCTTTTTTTATATGCTTTCAGATTTAGTATTCACGTTTTTTTTTTATAGAGACAAATTTGGCGTTGTGGTTCAATTCAATATGAATTTATGGAAAAAAAAAAAAAAAAACTTTATAGAATGTCTGCTTGGTCACAAGCTATACAAATTACCATATTTATTGTGAAGGTTAATGACAGAATATGGGCTCTTCTTTTTTACTAGCCATTTATTACAGGAAAAATAACTTGTGACAAAGTTTAAAATAATGGTGTGTATAGTAAAGCATACGAAACTATCTGGAATTTGTCATCTTCATTTGCTTTAACTAATGCCCTCACATTCTTCTCCAGAGATTTCTTAGCACAATGAGAGTAGTCCAAGGAGCTCTAATAGTAACTTCAAGCGGAGAAATAATTTTGGGATATAGTCAAATATGAAATTTTCTAATAGTCCAAGGAGCTCTAACTCAAATTCTACATTCCATAGTCTATATATCTAATAATTAATGTACTTTTCCTTTATATTCAGATTTTTCAGCCCACTTGGATTGGTTCCTGTAATTGCATTAGTTGGTTTTGGATTATTTGACAGAGGCTTCCTTGTGGAATAACACTAAATCACATTTTGCTAATAATATTTGTCTTTTTTTTGGTGAGCACTAGTACTATTTGTCAAGATATCTTATGAAATTTAATAGTATTTTTTCTTGGCTCATATTGTTTACGTTCTGTTTGTTTCAAAAGATAGAAATAATATTGAGAAGATAGAAATGAGTGTTGTAGGTTTGGTAGGATTGAAATAGGTAAGAAATAAATTTAAAAATGATGGGATTCACATATACTATTTCTCATCTATTTCTACTCATCTCTCTATCTTTCTCATCATCTCTTTTCTATTTCTTTTCAATCAAATAACTTTACTTATTATTTTATTTTTCATCTATTTCTACTCTTTCTATTTTATTTCTCTCTTCTATACCAAACACAGCATTAATGTCCTTTTTCAGGTGGGGATGGACTTGCGTTGAAATTGGTATTTTCACACTAATTCTGTTTATAGCCTTCTCTCAGGTACAAATTAGATTTATTGTAATTATCTCACATATAAGTTGGTGACAATGTTCAAAAGAGATAACAAGTAGAAAAAAAAAATACTTCTGATGGTTCCAAATAAAGAATAGTACTAAAAAAACATAGATGTAGTTTCAATTAACATGTAGATAATCCTGTTTATAGCCTGCTCATACCAATGCCGGATGGGTGAGTTCCTTGCTTTATCTCTCTCACATTATATTCAAGGACAAAACATAGATGTAGTTTCAATTAATTTTTCTGATATTGTTTTTTAATTAGAATTAAAATTTTACCTTGATAATCTGTGTAATAAAAATTTATGCAATAAGTCAACATATCCTGACTAGAGAATAGTATCAAAATTCAAAAATACGTAAAGAATTGCATCTAAATTTTTTCCAATATTTAACTGAAACCAAATTTAGGACCTTGACATACATTACCATTCGTGCTTTTCATAGAAATTATAGTAATGAAATTAAGTTTTTGTCCTTTGGTCTTGCAGTTCAATGATTTCCTTAATACTATATTCTTTTCTTACCCAACGGTTGCATTGATTGCCGCTGTATTTTTGGACAACACTCTTGACTACAAGGATAGATAGTGCCAAAGATTTAAAGGAGATAGCAGAAATGAAGAATTCTACACCCTCCCTTTCAACCTCAACCGCTTCTTCCCTCCATCCTAAGCTCTGAAGTGGAAAAACATCATTTCCAAATAAGGGTTTGGGAGTGAAGAGCTAGAAAAATGTTCATGTATGTAATTTCAGAAAGCAGAGGAATGGTTCATTTATTTATCGTATATTTTATATAATACAAGAATAAATTATTTGTTCATTTAAATTTTTTAACATATTTCTCAATTTTTTGAAATTCATTTACCTATAATCATTTTATAGTGGCTTGGATTTGGTTTTAATCAGTAATTATTTTCCCTGGAGATTTGTCTGAGAATATATTTCTGTTCTTTTCAACTTTTCACTTTACATGCTTAAAATTGGCAAAATTTAAGTGGACCAAGTAGGGATTTGGCTAAAGTGAAGTTAGAACAAATGAGACACCGATGAGAAAGTATTGATTTACCTGTTGCAGCAGGTTATTCACCAATAAAAAAGTAAATTTTTACCTGTTGTAGCAGGTTTTTCACCTGCTACCACTGGAAGAAAAAAAAAATATTTTGATAGTAGGTGAAAAATCTGCTACAGCAAGTAAAATTCACTTTTTCATTGGTGGGTAACCTGTTACAACAGGTAAAACAATACTTTCTCACCGGTACCTCACCTATCTAAACTTCACCTTAGCTTAATCCGACCAAGTAGATGTTATTAGCATTGTCTTGTGATGTTACCTTCCTTTCAAGGCAAGATGGGCGCAAGCATCTATGACTATTATCCTTTGCGTTCGCTTTAGGCTTGGTTAAATTTTGTTGACCGAAACAAAACATTGATTTAATTTTACAATTTTAACGATTCTTTTTCACTTTGAAAATTATATTTACAAGTTGAGCGGTTTCATTGCTGGGACCTTTATCCACAGTATAGTCACCTGATGGAGGCCTCAACATTTTGAAAGACTTTAATATTAGAAAAAGAAAATCTGGTTTACAACAAAATGAAGAAAGAAAATATTGTCAGCGATAACCTTTTTCTTTTGGCAAAAGCAGTGATAGCCGATGAGTTGACCAAATTAGTTCTTCACTTAAAGTGTATTTTAACCATTTTAAAACTAATTAGTTATATAGTATATTTTTTTTTTTATTTAACCTTTACTAACTAATATTGTCCTTATAGTGAAGGAATTAATATTAATTTTGTATATAGCTTAAGTGTTACTTATTATGAATTTTAATAAACTTTTTATTTATTTTTCGTTTATTGTCTTAAGAATAATAGTTAACAAAATTGTTGTTATTTTATTAAAATGAAAATTAATAAAAACATTTTTCAAAAATATATTTATTGTATTGTAACTTGGATTGTGACAATTGACAAGAAATATGAATAGAAAGAAATGAAAAAAGAATATATATATATATATATATGTGTGTGTGTGTGTGTGTGTGTGTGTGTGTGTGTGCGTGCGCGCGCAAATTCTAACTATATTTTAATGAATAATGCTTGAGAAGAAGAAAAATGACTAAAATCTATTTTAGTTCCTAACATTATTATAAACTACAAATCTTTTCTAAATATTTGACGCAACTATATAATTATATAGGCTTAATTATAATTTTTACCCTCCAACTTTTTACTTTATGACGAATTTTATCCAACAAATTAATTTGGCTCATTTTACCTCCAACTTTTTAAAAAACTTGCAAAATTTACCTTCTACTATTGTACTGACGTCGCATGATGATATAATTGTAAAAAGTGAAGGTAAAATTCACCAAAAGGTAAAAAATTGGGATAAAATTTGCCAAAAAGTGAAAAAGTTATGGATAAAATTCGCCAAAAAATTAAAAAGTTGGGGGTTACAATTATTTTAACATGTCACATCAACAAAATGGTGGAAGGTAAAATTTGCAAGTTTTTTAAAAAGTTGGAGATAAAATGCGCCAAATTAATTTGTTGGAGGTAAAATTCACTAAAAAGTAAAAAGTTGGGATAAAAATTGCAATTAAACCAATTATATATTTATGACTTAAACTTAATATCACTAGTAATTAAATTAAAACTAATTCGTGTTTGTTAATTTATGTGCTCAATGATAAATATTATTTGCTTTAGCTCTTAATAATTAGTGGAAAAAGTGTAGTAACAAAGTGAACTAACCACATTTTGAAAAAGTCAATGACTTAAATATAGTTTTGTAAACTTAAAAAAAAAAAATGGATGAACATCTAAATATTAATTGACATCTAAAGTGACAGAAAGGGGGAAAAGAGTATATTTATGATAAATAATAAATAATAGTATTGATAAAATATTTAAAGTGATGGAATATTCCCATATCATTACTAAAAGTAAAATATTAAAATGACCTACACTTACAATTTTAAGAATCACGATTTACCAAATAAGAAAGATGAGAATAAAGAATGAAGGGGTATAGTTTTTTTTTTTTTTTTTTTTCAGGTAAGAATCGAAAAGGACTGGTTCAAATTAGATTTTGTCTTAGTGTTTTTTTTTTTCGGTGAGAAGACTTTGTCTTAAATACATCTAGTTTTTTCTTCTTTTTTTTCCTACATCATTTAAAGTCTGAATCTCATTTATTTATTTGACATGGACTTTTTTAAAATTTTACCTAACTTTTTTTAAAGCCTAATCTAACAACTTGAGAGTCTATTAAAAAAAACTTATTTTATCATAAATCATTTTGTAAAAACAAGAATAAACATAAGAAAGAGCTTAAATTGTGTTTTACAAATATCTTTGTTGCAGATATTTTTGTAAAAGTGAAAAACAGTTATATGCCTTGTTCATCAGGGCGGTGCATGGGTACATTACCACCAGTAGCTATAAAGTCCAACTCTGAAAAATCTCCACCTTCATTTCTTCTTCACTTTTCCATCATCCCATAACATTAACATCCTCTTACCTCATGTCAGATCATAACCACAAGGTGCGTTTGTTTCCTTTTCTTTTGGAATCTCATTCAATTGCTTTGTTGTTTCGCTGCTCAGAAAGTTGACTCACACCTGCAGAAAAAAGCTTCTAATTTTGGTTATTTGAGATGATAAAGCAACTAAGAGTTATATGGGGTTTGAATTTTTGTTTATCCCATTGTTATTGTTCTTCTTTTATCCTTTTCCCCTTCCTCACGTGGCTAGGCTAAGGGACTGTTAGGGTTCTTTTATGTAGAAAATTTGGTTCCTTCACTGAAGATTTTGGTCCTTGAGCTTAAAAGAGAAGACCCCTTTAGCTCAGTTTCATCTTGATCTGTTTTTTTTTTTTTTTAATATAAGGTTTAGTTTATATATTTAAGGCCTGGAGAGAAGTTATGAACTGGACGTGTAATGCTAAAGATTTGTCATGATTTATTTGGTCTTGATTTTTGTTATGATCTTGTGTTTGCTATTTACTAGATTCTGCTTGATTTCTAATAGCCCTTTATGTTGGATCTCATGTCGACCCATGATCAGGCCAAAATAGTGTATTTAAGTGGGTGGAAGGCAAACCTCTCCTTACAAACCGGTTATGTAAGTTGAGTTAGGCCCATATCCACATTCTAAGACTTTAGTTTTTGGTTAATTTATCAATATTCAATGTTGTTCTACTTTGCTGCTAGTTGTTGCCTTGTTTAAGGCTTTAAGCAACATAGTAACTTGTGTGTTCCCTCTTACTTTCAATTTCAACAATTGTAGGAAGTTTGTTGGCTAGGAGCTAAGTGCTGTTATGTTTCTTGTCTTCAACCTTTTTTTTTATCAGCTTGTTTCCATAATTTCTGTAATCTAATATCGTCCTCATGCTGTCAACCTACCTTTTTCTTTCTTTACGCAATATCTTCTATGTAGATTAGATTTTGAATAACTGAATTGCAATATGATCTGGTAAGCACTCTGTATCCTGCTGGTCAATCTCTACTGACTAGTGAGTGTGTTACTGTATTTTTTATAACTGTATTTTTCCAACTTTACCTTCCTTGAGATAACAAATCGTTTTGAAATGATATGCAAAACATTTGAAATTGTAGTATTCCTTATATCTTGTTAATAATGGTGGCAATTTGACAGATGTCTACTTCTGCTGTCAATGGGAATGATTCCCTGACTGGCCACATCATATCCACTACAGTTGGAGGAAAAAATGGGAAGCCCAAACAGGTATTTTTTTTTTGTGAAACCCATTTTTCCTGTAATTTAACAGGTATTAAGAATTTTTTTCAGATTCTGAGTTTGTTAAAAATGTAACTTGGATTTTTAAATGTTATGGGATTTAGATGATTTCGCCTCTGATCCATGCTATATCTTTGAAAATTTAATGACTTTGTTGATGATTCTTGTAGACTATAAGTTACATGGCAGAACGCATCGTGGGGGCTGGGTCATTTGGAATTGTCTTCCTGGTATGCTAATACTATATTCATAGCTGTTACCAGCTCCATATATTTTGACACATGCTGATATTTTTTCTTTTTAGGCTAAATGCTTGGAAACTGGGGAGCCAGTGGCTATTAAGAAGGTTTTACAGGACAAAAGATATAAGAATCGTGAGCTACAGTTAATGCGCATGATGGACCATCCAAATGTGATCTCTCTGAAGCATCGCTTCTTTTCCACTACAAGTGCAGATGAACTTTTTCTTAATTTGGTGATGGAATATGTTCCAGAGTCTATGTATCGAGTCTCAAAGTTCTATAGTAATACTAATCAGAGCATGCCACTTATCTATGTAAAACTTTACATGCACCAGGTATGCCTCAAATTTTCTGGTGATTGAGAAGGTTCTGTTTTTATCATTTCACATCCTGATACAGGTCTGTGGTGCACATATAGATTTTCAGCGGGCTGGCTTATATCCACACTGTTCCTGGAGTTTGCCACAGAGATTTGAAGCCTCAAAATATACTGGTTTGCATATATTTGCTTGCTGAATGGACATTATTATTAGGACTTTCTTTCCGAATAGTAGGAACTATTTCCTGCTCTGATGTCATTTTGTGTATTCTCTAGGTTGATCCTCTTACGCACCAGGTTAAGATATGTGATTTTGGAAGTGCAAAAGTGCTGGTACGTTGATTTCATTCTCAGTACACACAAACGCACACACTTTTTTTGTGTGCATCATTATTATTATATCTAATAAATAAACCTAGATTTTCCTTGTGATGAGGGTGTCGTGACTGGAATATATATATATATATATATATATATATATATATATATACATTGTTGTGTTTTGGAGGTTTCTGTATGATTTATATACCTAAAAATTATGTGTTCATGAGCTTTTGCATTGTGACTCCTATTACAATATCCAGGATCATATTTTTCCGTGTTTTTCCAACCAATGTTTTTTGTTTACTTGGGATTTTTGTATGATCAGGTCAAAGGTGAAGCTAATTTATCACATATATGTTCACTTTTTTATCGGGCACCGGAACTTATGTTTGGTGCCACTGAGTATACTACTTCAATTGATATTTGGTCAGCTGGCTGTGTCCTTGCTGAGCTACTTTTGGGCCAGGTATGTCATTGCTTTCTTTTATTGTTAAAATGGTGCAAATAGTCTCATTCAATAATATTTACTACCTGCGTGCCATCTGACACACAAATGGAATTTTTGAAGCCATTATTTCCTGGCGAAAATGCAATGGACCAGCTTGTAGAGATTATCAAGGTGCAATTGGTGTTACAACATGTTAGGTTTTTAAGATCATATCACTCTTCTCATAAGAAGTCAGCTCAATAAAATCTGTATTTCAGGTTCTTGGCACACCTGCTCAGGAGGAAGTTTGCTGTACAAATCCAAACTATATTGATTTCAAGTTTCCACAGGTTAGAGCACATCCATGGTACAAGGGTTGCATTTTTTGCTCTCTTCTGCCACTTGGTTTTTCAGATTATCAAAGTTGAGTGTATAAAAGAATCCTGGACATTCTGAACCTTAAAAATTTTGAGTGTAGATATTCCACACAAAAATGCCTCCAGAAGCAATTGATCTTGCTTCCCGGCTTCTGCAGTATTCCCCAACTCTTCGATGTACTGCGGTGAGTGCAATTGCTGCAATTATGAATTATTTGTCTGTGTGCAAATCTTTTGGTCTTTCTTCAACGTGCCAGTATATTTCTTCTGAATCTTATCAGATAGTGACTGTTATATATTTTAGCTAGCATAGCAGTTTGAGGAGGATTTTCTTTTGTTATGCAGCTAGAAGCATGTGCACACCCATTCTTTGATGAACTCCGTGAACCCAATGCTCACTTGCCAGATGGTCGTCCATTTCCCCCACTATTCAACTTTAAACAAGAGGTGAGTGCGGCTGCGTCATCTTCTTAGCCATAAACGAAGGTTACAAAAATCTAAATGCCCTACAATACAATTTTATGATCAAGATTCAAGATCAACATCCTACCTGACAAAATTGATAGACAGCTTCATTATGAATATATCCATGATCTGATATTCAGTAAGTTCCTTGTTTAGGGTCTATTACATGTTTATGTTCTCTGTTTACAGTTATCCGGAGCGTCTCCAGAGCTTATTGATAAGTTGATACCTGAGCACGTGAAGCGACAGATAGGGCTACAACATGCCCATTTGGCTGGAACATGATGTTAAGCTCGGCAGTGTAAGATAACAGAGGGATGCCATCTTGTTGTCTAAATTACAAGTTATTATACGGTGGCAGTGTAATTCTGTGCTGACTATCTGGATTGCTGCAGTTGATCCACCACTCCAGCCAGATATAGCAAGGGTACTCCAAAATTAAAGCCATACCGGGTACATATTCCTACCCGGTACATGTTGTTGGGTATCTGTGGGTACTTACCATAATTATTTTTGAAAAAATGAAATTAGGTACTCAATATGGGTACTCTTTGGGTATGTACCGTCCCGAACTTATGGTGGATCGTGTATGGTGCTAAAATTCCCATTTATCCATTCCATGAAAAGAAAACAGGCTCAACCGGAAGAGAGTGATTTGGTTTTTGTACATACAAATCTTTGTCTCCTCTCAAGAATTAAGAATTATAATGAAGATGGAAGCAAAGTGTAAGATATTGGTGGAGATGAATAGGATCTGTTACAATGAAGACGGAAGCAAAGTGTAAGATATTGGTGGGAGATGAATAAGATCTATTTGAAGGGCTTGACGTGCTTGAAGTTTGTTACTTTCTGTCTTGATGAACCAGATTTAGAGGTTGATCTATGGACAAAAAAATAATGAGATTAACATTGTTAAAGTGTAATATTCATAGTTATGCTCAAGTTTTATGATGTTGATTGTTGAACAATATAGTCTTATGAAATATTTTGTTGTCTCGTTAAACAATTTATTCTTCTTTTGTATTATATATTATACTTATTTCTTTTTTTTTTTTTATCATGTTTATATAATTTTTTCTTTTATAAGTATATTTTTAAAATTTTATATTAACATACTTGTACTCTAGATTTTTGAAAAATTCTGTATTTTGTTCCCGTATCCGTATTTGTGCAACGTATGCCAGCATATACCTGGTGGAGATTTGTTTCCCAGGCAAATAGCTTCTCCCATCCATGTTTATGGTAAGCATCTATGTCCAGTGCGGTTGGCCTGAATCAGTCACAATATTAATAACTAACATTTATCAATAAAAATAAATAAAAAAAACCTCGAAGGAGGGTCCCCATATAGGATGGATCTAGATGGTGGACAAATATGAAATGTGACTGACTCACCGTGACGCAACCATGCTCCTTGTGAAACTGAAATGTAATGTTGCCTGTTTCTCTCTTCAAATACTTGTCTCTATTGAGTCTATTATAATGCATGTTTGGGACAGTGGTGTGTTAAGCCCAAAAAAACAACACATAGTTACTTCCATTTTTTTCACGGTGATGTCATGATTTTGGTAGGAGGAATCGATTTTGTTCAGCCTTCCATTTTATTTTACGAATTTTTAATAATGTTATATCGGGGGTTTATGCGTAGATTAGTCCTTTTGAGCGTGTCAGTGCACTATTTGTTCTGAACTTTTGAGCTTGTGGACATGATTAACCAGTTTGTTGTCGGTGGCATTGAATATTATAAATAAATATCATCTTAGGTACACATGCCATCCAATAATTGATCTTGTTGAATGAAATATTACAAGTTACAACTCTGACTGGTGCAACTCTGAGTATCGTCAGTTATGAAGATTTGTTAGATTATGAATCGGTTATTATTTATAATTTTTTTTAGAAAAATAATGTAGCAAGTTAATTCTACTTTGGCCGTCAGGAATTTTCTCTCTCACACATGTTGATCCTGCTAATCAAGTTGATGTTAGCACTTAGCAGCAGTCCTGCAACTAGCTACTTTACGTTTTCAGTAATGTAGATCTAAATGCTTTGCACATGACATGATGGTACAAAGTAAAAGCGAAAATTTAGCTGAGCTATATATATAGCTAACGCAGCGCTGGATGGATATGGGAGAAAGCCAGAAAGGATTAGTATTACGGTATTACCCCTTCACAAGCATTTTGTTTTCAATATCAAAAGAAAAAAAAAAAAAACATTTTGTTTCTTTTTCTTGGGTCAATGAGATCTTATTTTCTAATATTACAGCTTCAATTTTTTCTGGTGTTTTCCAGCGTCCTATTTTGTGGTCAGCCTCCACGAGATTTAATTTAGGTGTGAGTGCTTAATAGGGTGACGGTTTGACCGAACCTTGAAAAAACGTCCCCTTTTCTCTCCTGCCTGCTCCGCTTTTTTCTCAGTTTGCTAAGAACAAATATTGTGTGGTCCCATATTTAATTTTTTTTTGTCTTCTGTCCCAAGCGAGCTGCAAGGTTGGTCTCTTTTATCTGCAGATTATTTAGAAGCCTTTTCTTTGTTGAGTAAGAAGAAATTTAGCTGGGTTCAATCACATTTAGTGTCTATTGGGATTGGCGATAAAATTAATTTTATAGAAATAATTATGGTTAGAATTGAGTATAAAGTAATGTAATTTTTGTTTAAATAACATATATTAAAAAAAGTGATTTTTTAAGATAACGTTGCTAGGACACTTTAAGTTAAAATTGATTTTGAAAGTGTAATGACTAAAATGGATTTTAATATATATGTATACTTTTAAAATCAATTTGATGCGAGGATAAATTAGATAAAATTTAATTAGAATTGATTTTAGTATAAGTAAAAGCTACTCCTACTTGCTTCAACTCTACCATGATTTTTTTTTTATCAAAATTGATTATAGTAGGATAACCAAATATGCAAAATTTTTGTAAAAATCAAGTTTAATCCATATCATTATGCTCTACCATGATTTTAAAGATAATCCAAACACATACTTAATAGAGGTGACCTTCTTTGGTCACCTTAGGTCACGCAGAAAGGATTTATTTAAGACTTTCTTTTAGACTTTTTAGTATGTTTGGATGTGAACACTTTTTAAAATATTTTTTAATTTACCTTGACGAAACTTATGGCATTAGTTGTTATGTAATAATAAATTATTAAATAAATATTTAATTAAACTATTTATCTAAACGTAGTTTCCTTTTTACCAACCCAAGGCTGAGGGAACAATGAGGAATGAGTAGGTAAAAAATGTAAATTGCTTACATGACCTAATGACCACGTATATGTAAATACAAGGTACTTTCTTCTCTTATTGGAGGTTCGATATTTGAATAATGAGCAGCATGCCATGTATATGCTATCAAGTTATTGACAATAAGATGCTTTCCTCTACTGTAAACTTCTGCCTTATATGTTACATGAAGTCAACGAATGATTTTGGCTCCCCAATTCCACAGAAAAATAAATGAAATTCCGTTATCTGAAGATGCTTGTCAATTTTAGACTAATGCATAGTGGGAATGGGTTGGTGGTTGTGGGCATTCATAATTTCATATCAACTTGCAAAGACCACTGCCAGCACCTCGTTTCAACTTTCAAATCTCAATCAAGCCAATAGCTGCACACGAAAAAGACATATCCACTCTTATCAATGTATACGTAGGTCCCATTTTGCCCCAAGTAACTACGAGTTTCATACATCTAGGTAGATACTGTATTCACTGCGTACAATCAATTAAAAATTCAAAACTATTAAAATAACTTAACAAAGACTTTATCATTTCTTAGTTATTATTTTAACATATTTTTTAATTAATTATACTTAATACATTCTAGTCCTAAAATCAACTGTATTTACAGACTTTTTGACAAAAAAAGAAATTAAAAAAAAAAACTAAATACTCAAAAGGAGTGCTTTCAAAACAATTTACATTGTATGGATAGTTTTTGCCACGTAGGATTAATAGGAGGTGCCACACAGGGTGTAGCCTCCTGCATTTCAATTTTTCTAACACAGGAGGCGTCACCCTGAGCAATGCCTCGTGTTGCTTTTTTGGAACCAGGTGGCGACACCCTGTGTGTAATCACAGGAGGCGCCACTCAATTGGTCTTCTCCAGGTTTGGTTGCGGCGCAGAGGGAGCAGTGAAGGAGGCGCCAGCCAGAGAGTCTTCTCCTGCATGTACATAGTCATTTGCAAAGGGAACGATATACCCGAGCTTTTCATTATACGATTGTTAGGAGGGTTGTTGTTTGCTGACCATTATGGTATTTATGCACCGCTAAAATATCTTCCCATGCTTGCAGACCTCCGACAATGTGGCACATATAGTTGGGGTTCTACCGTGCTAGGTTATTTATATCGCGAATTATGTAACGCGACCAACTATTATGCCAAAGAAATAGGAGGAGCTTATATATTGTTATAGTTGTGGGCATGGAAAAGGTTTCCTTACATTGCACCAACTGGTCGTCAACCACTAGTTGAAGGTGTTCCCATCGGTGCACGGTAAGTATGTTTAATATAATTTTATTTTATTGTATTGTTGACTAATGATGCTAACTTTGTTTCAATTTCAATAAATAGGTACAAGGGTGCACAAAACCCTAATTTTACCAGTCGTAGATGAGATCTAGTGATTTATCGAGAGAAGCTGGAGAACATGAAGATATTTTAGCAGTGCATAAATAGGTACAAGGGTGCATAATAGTTGGTCGCCTTACATAATTCGCGATATAAATAACCTAGCACGGTAGAACCCCAACTATATGTGCCATATTATTGGAGGTCTGCAAGCATGGGAAGATATTTTAGCGGTGCATAAATACCATAATGGTCAGCAAACAACAACCCTCCTAACAATCGTATAATGAAAAGCTCGGGTATATCGTTCCCTTTGCAAATGACTATGTACATGCAGGAGAAGACTCTCTGGCTGGCGCCTCCTTCATTGCTCCCTCTGTGCCGTGACCAAACCTAGAAAAGACCAACTGGGTGGCGCCTCCCGTGACTACACACAAGGTGGCGCCACCTGGTTCCAAAAAAGCAACACAAGATATTGCTCAGGGTAGCGCCTCCTGTGTTAGAAAAATCAAAATGCAGAAGGCTACATTCTGTGTAGCGATTCCTGTTAATCTTACGTGGTAAAAATTATCCATACAATGTAAATTGTTTTGAAAGCACTCCTTTTGAGTATTTAATTTTTTTTTTTATTTCTATTTTTGTCAAAAGTCGTATTTACAACTTTACGTGTTAGTTAATAGTTATCTTCGGTCTACGCTTTGAATCTGATAAGGATCCATTTGTCAATAATCAACATAAACCTGGAGCTGAATTAAAAAAACTATTTTGTTTTTTCTATGTTTTTTCTACGCTCCTTTCCCCTTTCTTTGTAAAATGTCACATCATTTGAAAATAATAAAATAGAATAAAATATATTTTATAATAAAGTGTAATTTGAATATATAAATATGTTAAATCATTTATTTTTAACTGTTAATTATTCATTATTTTTAATATAATCAAGTTTTTTAAAAAAAATTATTACTACGATCAAAAGTATGTTTGGTTAAACATTAGTGAGGTTAAATTTAAGTTTGTCAACAGATTAAGACCATTCTTTTTACGTTTATTTTGCTTTGATACGTTTGATTTATCTCAAAATTCGTGCAACAACAATTTGGACCGAAAATCAAACATGCACCAAGTCTTTTCATTATTTTTCTTCTACTTAAAATTCTTAAATTTTCATTTATTTTTCTTGAAGTATTCATGAACTAAATTTATTAAACTGTTTTACATTCTCTTCTCCTCAAAATCCACAAATCAAATATCATACTTCACCGTAAATTAAAAAAAAAAACTCTTTTAAATTCCATCAATTTTAAAATTATTTTTTTAATCTCAAATTCACCATAAATCTCTTATTATTTGAGTAGAAAATAAGGGTTTAAAGTTTTTTAAAAAGAAAAAAATGTCTAAGAAAAATGATTGTAACAATTAAAAACATTAAGGAATTAAGTTAAATAAAAGTTATTAAAGGACCAAAATATACATTGATTATATTAGAAGGATTAAATTATAATTAATTTTTTTTATCAAACTCAAATATTGTCATAGTCTTAACAAGCCATAATAATATTATAAAAATAACATTCTTTTATAATCTCGTTGAATATTATCTAATTGACTTTTCTATCTTATCTATTCCTACATTATAAAAAATTAAAATACACAATTTAGAAAGTAAGACTGTCTCCTTTTTCTTTGGTGAAAATAGGGGACAAGCTTCAGTAATACTCTTTCCTTACACTTAGGGGTGGAAACAGGTCAGGTTTTGGCGGGCTTGAGTCTGTCCTACATCATAATTACTAAGTTTGGGCTTAATTTATTTACTCGTTAGAGGCCTTTTTTTAAGTCTTAACCTGGCATATTTAAAAGCCTGACTTGGCCTGAAAGTCTGTTTACGTGGTCTATTCTATAACAATGCCTATAAACAAGCCAATAAGCCTATAAGCCTAGCTAGGCCAACAAGCCTATATAGGCCAACGGGCATTGTTCATCACGTAAAATATTCAATATTTTCTAAAGACTAATATTAAATATAAATATTATATATATTATTATATAAATAAGACAGCTTGTTAGGCTTCATAGACTTTTTTTAAAGCCTGAAGCTTGACCTTTTCAATTAAAAAAGCTTTTTTAAAAGTTTAAACCTAACATTTTTAATAAACAAGCCAGGCTAGGTCGTAGGCCCCCAACGAGTCATCTGACCTATTTTCACCCATACTTACACTCTCAATTTGACATTTTCAATATTCTTTCTCCTTTTCTTTAGATGTGTATTCACACTACTCATGCAATTAACCAACAAAATATCTCAATTATTTCATACTATCCTACTTGTATACTTAATCTTCTTAATCACTTATCTCTTTCAATTCGTCCTCTAAATTAATTTTTAAGAATTTTTAAAATAAATTGTTAATAGTTAATAATAATCATATATCATAATTTAAATTGATCACTGTAAATATAAAATAAATTGTATGTATTTAAAGATATATATATATATATATATATATTATATTTTAATTATGTAAAAAATAATCATTTATCTTTTACAATACACATGCAATACTAGTACAATACATGTATAGATTAGGAATTAAAATAGAAAATTTTTATAAAAAAATTACTAGTATAACTTTGAAATAGTAAAAAATCTGATGTTGATTTTTTTTTACTTTCAACTTATTAATATATATATTTAGTGTATAAGATAAAAATTGAATTTATATAATTAAATTCTTATGAAAAAAGATATAATTGTGTAGACTGTCAATTTATTTTATAAAAATATACTTATTTTTTATTTCATCTTATTTTCTCTATCTCTCTTTCTTTTTATTACATCACTTATAACATTTGTTACTTTTTTTTCTATATTTTTTTAAGGTTTAAATATATTTTTAGTCCTTGCAATGTCCTGTTTTTTTACTTTTCATCCTTGAAAAAAAAAATTATTTTAGTCATTACAAATTATGTTTGTTTTGTTTTTCGTCCTTATAACAGTTTAGATAACACTTTTTTTCACTGTTCAAAGCGCTATCTAAACTACTTTAAGGACGAAAAACAAAACAAACATAATTTGCAATGACTAAAACAAAAAAAATAATTTTGCAAGGACGAAAAGCAAAAAAACGCAAAATTGCAAGGACTAAAAAGGTATTTAAGCCTTTTTTTTATTTTGTGGAAAAGATTATTTTTTTTTATCTCTTTCTTCTTTTTACCTCCATACACAACAGGTATGATAAAGTAAAAATGTAGGGCAATAGGTTTTGTGTTGTGCATATATCAACACTTATAAATAATTAATACTACTACGTACATTAGATTGTTATGGGACATTTGTTTCACAGAATCTTATTGGATTCCTGAAAATGTGGAGATAGAAATATATATTATCATGTTTGTTAGAAAGTGATAAAAAAATTCCTAGGCATAATTTATTCCCAGGAATTCATATTAGACATGTTTTTCCATCTTCCTACTTCCATGTAAAGGGGTGGGAATCTTATATTTCCATGGAAATGTTTAAAATAATTTCTCACTTCCCTCTTATTCTACCTCATTTATTTATTTATTATTTTTGTTTTAAAATTAAAATAAATTTAAAAACATTCCCAAGAATTAGAAATATTTATCAAACATCTTTGATGAGAATAACATTCTCCAGTAATAGCATTCCTAAGAATGTAATCAAATCTGTGAAATAAATGCCCCCGTAGTTTTTTTGCGGTTCAAGGTTCAAACATGCTGTCATTCAGTATAATGACTTTCTTGTTTCAAAATTGGCTTAAATCCTTTTTTTTCTTCGCAATTTAGCGCTTTGAATAGCGAAAAAAGCGCTATCTAAACCGCTAAAAGGATGAAAAACAAAATAAACATAATTTGTAAGGACTAAAAAAAAAAAAAAAATTACAAGAACAAAAAGTAAAAAAACACTAAATTGCAAGAACTAAAAAGATATTTAAACCTTCAAAATTTAATGAATCTTTATCTCAATGAAAAGAATCTAAATATATATATAGGAAGAAAATTGACAATTACCAGAAAATCTAATTGAAGAAAATCCAAATGGATTATCATAACTAATTACCCGATCTGTCAATATTGTAATAAATAATTGACAAAAATGAGTATAGGAGTAGATTTTTTCCCTGTGCCTTTTTGTCTTTGCATTCAAAGTGGCCTTGTTCTGGATAACAAAAACTCCTAATTTGATAAATATTTAATAATTAGCAAGTAGAAGTAGGTCCTCTAGTGTACAGTATATAAGTATAAATACTGCCATTTTTTTGCTAAAGATTCTCAATTTTGGCAACGTGGTTAAGGTATTTTTGTTAAATAGAGATACTTAATTTTGTCCGTTTGCTCAGGAACGGATTTCTTGAAACTAACTTGATTCTTGGCTTCTACTAATACATGCATTTGTTAATGCAAATACCAGTTTATCAAAACCATGCGAGCAAGAAATAGCAAGCTAAAGGGGAATATGTTCTTGTTTATTTTCTACTCTTAATACATGGTTTGTGTTCTTTTTCAACTCTTAATACATGGTTTGTGTTCTTTTTCAACACTCAAATCATAGTTAATCATAACTGACAATCTTTCACGTGATAGAAGAAAAATTGTGGTTGCCAGAGTTCCATATTAAAAAAACAGTATTTGATAAACTAATTGTACCATGAACAAAACTTTAATCACTTTTCTACTTCTTTATTAATTGACTAAATGATGTTGTCAGTTGTCACATGGTTTGTGGTGCTCTAGAACTGTTTTTTAATTCGAAGAAGCACACTTCCGGTTTGTTAATAAAAGAGTACTCCTACATCTTATCTTTTGATTGTTCCAACTAATATGGTAAAATATTCTCGAGAACTGAGCAAATCAATTAGTAGACTTTACTTATCTCTTCATGGAATGCCATTTTGTTTGTCTTAATAGATTTAATCTTCGTCTAATTTAGAGTTTGATATAAATTTTTTATAAAATTAAATTTAAGTTATTGAATGTGATTGAAATATTTCTAAATTAGTAAATAGATATGGTAAATAATAATAATAATAATAATAATAATATGGTAAATCAAGTACTCTTCCATACTCGTTGGGATAAAATGTGAAATTGAGTTAGATATGATAAATCAAGTCTTCTATACACCAAGAAATTGGCACATTCCATTATTATTTTGTTTTAAGACACTCCTAATGTTTTTATATGAGTCTAATTTTTATGTTTGTAAAAAAATACATTATCAATCAATAAAAAATTATGAATGATAAAATTTTTAAAGTAATTATTGTAAAAACTAACCAACATATATAATAATGTCAATTTGTGATTAGATGATGGTGTAAAATTTCTTTACACTATTAATGTATATAGGATTGGTCTTGACATTTTATTGGGTCTAGGGCAAAACAATATATAAAAATTACTTATGTACAAGTATTCTAAAATGTAAATATATATCTCATAAAAAATAGAAACATAATTTTTTTTTCTCAAAAAAGCAACATTTTATGAGTAAATAGTTTATGTATTGACAATGTAAAATGTTTTTATATTATCATCCAATCACAAACTATCATGTATAATAAGTTTATTGCCTTTTAGAATATTTTTCTTAAAAGTCATATTAATGATGTTTTCTTATTAATTGATAATGTAAAATATTTTACACTAATAATGCATAAAAATC
Organism: Pueraria montana var. lobata; assembly: GCA_026413185.1. Lineage (NCBI taxonomy): Eukaryota > Viridiplantae > Streptophyta > Magnoliopsida > Fabales > Fabaceae > Pueraria > Pueraria montana. The sequence goes on along the minus strand of CM048648.1, from coordinate 18,310,511 downwards.
AAACTCACTTTTTATTACATTAAGCAAATAATATAATTTTAACAAATCTAAAAAAACATTTCATTCAACATGCTTTATGTTATCATTTATAATCAACAAAATATTTTTTCTACTCATAAAATTGTTGTCTACCATCTAAACTAACAATAACATCAATTCGATAAACATTTTTTAACATATTATTCTCGATATATAAAATTATCAAATCAATAAACTTTTATTGTAACATTGATGACTTTAAATAGGTTTTTATTGATTTTAGCTTTGAAAAATTATTACTTATATTATAGTAAAAAACAAAGTTAATAAATTTTATAAACCATTGAAACATTTGGACAATAATATTTGTAACTTTGATAAACTAAATTTTTTCAATGATTGACATTAATTCATTAGGTAAAGTCATTTGTAACACTTTCAATTTAGAAAAAATATCATCTCAATTAACATCCAAATAAATCGCCATGAGAAAATATAGAGTGGAAATTAGCACAATATTTTTTCAATTCATTATTATTTAACGACTTTAACTTTTTTGATCAAATAAAATTCTAAAAATATTTCCAAATGTCTTGAATTGCTCCCAATTAAAAAATATGGAAAATGGTGGAGGTTGAATGTGGATAGGCGTCCATATATATATATATATATATATATATATATATAGAGAGAGAGAGAGAGAGAGAGAGAGAGAGAGAGAGAGAGAGAGAGAGAGAGAGAGAGAGAGAGAGAGAGAGAGAGAGAGAGAGAGAGAGAGAAATTGAATTTTTTTTGTTAAATTTAATATTTGGATAAGTTACAATTTAGAAATTAAAAGAATTTTGGAGAAATAAAAAAATTAAGCTAAAACGTCATGACCAAAAGGACTTGAAGGTTATTTATTTATTTATTTTTTGTTTCCATCCTCACATCAAAGCTATATGAACATTTTTTAGGCCCCCTCCTATCCTGGGTCATTACCCTTCCAAAATAGGCTCAAGATCATCTGTAAATGCATAAATTATTTACTTTTCATAATTACTTTTCAATTTGCTCTTTTAATCTTATTAAAAAATAATAAAAACAACTTATAATATTTTACTTAAAAATAGACTTACATTGTATCTCTTTTTTTTGGTATATCTGTATTTACTCTCTATTTTAATTATGCCAAGCTACACCAAAAACTGAATATTAGCATAAATGCAATAATTTCAGTGTAAACATGGCTATTCTTAATATTTTATCAAGAAAATAGTTATATTTTGGTAATTTTAAAAATAGATAAAACTTTAATTTTTTCTATATAAAAAATAAAAATGGGTATAAATTCATTTATAGTTTTCCTAATTTGCCCCTTCAGTTACAAATAAATATGCTTAGATATTTTTCAAACTTGTTTAATCAATTTCCTTGTGATTTATCATCTATCGTTTATCTACTCATTTCCTGTTTGTATGTTGAATCAAACATAAAAATTTTAATGGATCAAAGTATAGTAGTATACATATAGTTTGTTTTTTTTGACAGGATTTAGTACTAGTTATACTAACAAGTCATTGGTGTATTATACAAGCATTTTAAAATTTAAACAATTTTTTTTAAAAAATATTTTATCTCTAAGAGAAATAATATTTTATAGTATAATTTTTTTTAATAAGAAAAGGGTAAAAAATATGAAATATGATAAGTAATGTAATAAAGAAAATGAAAAATTAAATTATAAAAAATAGAACAACTTGTCTGAAAATGTACACACCCGTCATAGCTTGCATAAAATTCCAATGCCGACAAAGAATGGAAAAAAGATTGAAAATTCTACAAATGGATTACTAATTTAAATTATTTTATTTCATTAGTTATAACATTTTATATTTTAATTTTTTTTATATACTGTCACATTTTTGTAGAGCTTGGCAATCACAATGCAAAATGAGGAATCTTTAAACGCACTTAATACAAGATATTTTTAGTGCATGTTTGGTTAAACGTTGGTGAAACCGAAATTAAGTTTGTCAACGAATTATGATCCTTCCTTTTACGTTCATTTTATCTTGATCCGTTGGATTTGCTTCGGAATTCGTGGCAATTTAAACTGAGAATCAAACATGTGTTTAGTAGCTCATTGTATTCCTTCGGTTTAAACTGGCATTAAATTAAAATTATGTTATAAATTGATAAATAAATTCTTTTGATTTTCTAGTAGTTATCCTTAAAATATTTATTACATTAGTTTTCACAGTTAATTTTATCATAAAAAATATTTATTACATTGAAAATATAAAAGTATAACATTTCTAATTTTTTTCTATTTTAATTATTAAAATCAATATTTTTTTGACTGAAATTATTAAAATCAATCTTAAAAATTGCTAAGACTTAATGTCTACATAATAATAATAATAATAATAATAATAATAAAGTATTGCTCTCATTATTTTCTAAGTTAATGCATGTCGTAAAAGTAAAAGGGTTTAAGGAAAAAGCATGGAATAAAGACAAAAACTCAATTTCTTATCCTTTGCTTTACACAATAATCCATTCCATCAAATGATTCAAATGCACTCAATCTCTTTTTCAATTTTCATACCATTTTCCCAGTTACTTTCCTTACCTAACCCTGCTACTCCTTTTTCTTACATATAAATAATCATAATTTTGTCCATTCTTCCAACTACACCCACAACCAGGGGCAAAGCCCAGAGCTTTTAGGCGCTGTGCTTGGATTCAAACGTACCAAGTTTCATTTTTTATTCTAAAATCTAATGTTTGAGGTAAACCCTCCTCTTTGTGTCTGATTCGGGTGAAACATCCTATTGGTGATACTCCAAGTTTCATTTTTTACCTTTTTGTTTGCGTGTGTTTATGTTTTTGTAACAAAATCTGAAGGTTATGTCTCAAAACATGAAGTGGGTCGCTGAGAGATATGTATTTTCCGCATTTTATTTGATCACATTGTTCATCCTCTGTAAATAACAAAAAGTTTGATTTTTTTAAATTTATTTTTGCTTTTTTTTTTTGGTTGGGTTTTATCACTGTGGGAGGCATGTGTTATGTATTGTCAGGAGTTTCTTTTCAGGTTTGGAAATATTGAGTGGAAGAATTTGATATTGGGGTGATGGATCAGGCAAAAAGCAAAGGCAGTAGTGAGATTTTGGATCATGTTGAGGAAAGGGTGGATGGGGATTTGAACCAATTGGTTGAAGGAAATGCAATTGATGCAGGAGCTGGACATAGCTTGGGTGAAAGAGATAGTTTAAGTGGGGAAGATGGGACTTCTGAAGAGATGTGCAATGATGTTGGATTGAATAGGGAGCTAAAGGAGGGGCCTCAAGAAGTTAATGATCAGGACATGGGTGACCCACAAGAAATTAATGATACATTGCATGGGGTTGATCAAGGAACCAGTTATAGTTCAAGAAATTTGGTTAGTGGGGAAGTACCTGAGACTCGTGTTGTAATAGATCCTTCTGCTCAGATTGAGTGTGTCAATGGAGATAATAGGAAATTGGAAGCAAAACCTAATGAATCAGGGTTGAGCACGGTGTCCACGAAAGCACAAAAAGGGGTGTCTGAGACAGATAAAAATTCATGTGTGATTGATATAAACCATGGCAGCTGCGATGAGTTTAGCGAGAATTTGGAAGGTGAAATGATTTGTAGGATTTGCCATCTGGCCTCTGGGCAACCATTGGAAGCAGTAGCTGTCGGCACTGCAAGTAGTGCTACTACTAATACAGATTTGATTCAGCTTGGTTGTGCGTGTAAAGATGAGCTAGGCATTGCGCACAGTCATTGTGCTGAGGCATGGTTCAAGCTTAAAGGAAACAGGTAACTGTTGCTTTTATTAATACTTGTTTTAATTTATAGTATGTAGATCAACATTTTGTTTAGTTTTTCTTGAAGTTTTGTGTTAATGCCTGCAACATTGAACATGCCCTGATGTGTTGTCTACTTATTTTGAATTCAGAATGACATGGGGATTCCTGAGTATTTCTATATTTCTGATTACTTAGTATTAGTAATCCTATTGGGCACAATATCTGAAAAAGAAATTGTCTTGGGATGTGCATTATTTTAATAATTTGTAACATTCAATTGGTATTTCTTCTTGTGAAATCTTTGAAATTCTGCAGCATACCTTATGCATATGTCAATTGGTAAATGTATGTAGCTTATAGCTGTTTCACTTTTTACTGGCACATCTCTAACTGGAGAACTGATATCATCGTTATGTACCCTGACACATGGAGTTTCTATTGGTAATTGACTTCAATGAGGGGTGAGTTGGGCAAATGCATCCAGACACCCAGTTGGTTTTCCTTCTGATGTATTAGCAAATGGCTTGGCTTCTAGTGGTTGTGAGCTGAGGTTAATTGACATCCAAAACTCCAAATAATGGCATCAGGTCTTAGTTTGGTGTATAATATATGATTGCATATATTTTTCATGTTGATATGGTCAAAAAATGCTCTTCTTGTCTCCATGAAGTTTCTTTGAATCTTCTATTTCTCTTTTCAGCTGATATATGGGGAATGAACTAGGAAAACCAAGTTTATACTTTCATCACCTCAGAAAGAATAATATATTAAAATGTGTCTCCTACTCCTTTCTGTTTTCCTCCATGGCTCCACCCCTTCCTAAAGAAAGGAAAAGCAACAATTTGATACATAGAAGATTGCATGCCAGCAAGATTGTCTTTTAAATGTAATAATTTCCATGATAATTCTGAATATGGCCATATTTCACATTTAAAATATTTGTTACTGGTTGTTAGAGAAGAAACTCTGGAGGTATGGTACTAATGCAACTTTCATTGATGTTATTAATCTAATGACCTTTCCCTTATGAGCCCTTCCCATGTAATTTCTTTAACCATTCACTTTCAATTAGTCAATTAGTTCCAGCATCAATCTGTAATCTATTTCTTTTATATATCCAATGCCTCCATACCTAATTAGCGGCAGAATGTGAGAGAATTCTTTTGGTGCAGTTGCAAGTGTAATGGTGAACCCAAGGGACCATAATGCAAGAACTGAGTGGTGGAACCCAGATTTTTTGGGTTTTGGAGGGCGGGGGAGCTGCCATTGCATAGTAATGAAATAATATGAGAAGCTCTCTCCACTTCCCTTCAATGCATAGCTTTGTCACTATTTTAAATATTGTTTACATCAAAATTCAAATTACAAAATGATGGTTCAGATTTTTTTTTTTTTTCCTGTTCTGAATTCTATTGTTCCTGGTGAAGAACAGTATGAAAATACCATTGTTTTTGGTAACTTTAATTCAATTTGTGTTTGTATGTACTTTTTTCTCGTCTTAGGACCCTTCAGAATTTGAAACCCATTTGGCCCTAACTCATCCGTGTCAAGTTGGGTGAACCAATTGGGTGGGGGTGGGGGGAGCTCTATCAGTACCCTATTTTTTTTTTTTTTTTTTTCCATTCACATCCTGTGTGTGTACTTGCAGCTTATTCTTTTTGTAATTTGAAAACCTTTCTTGTTTATTAAGGTGAGAGAGAAGAGTTTACATGCGCTTTTTGCAAACATTTACATAGTTATAAGAATGTTATCACCAAGCATGGTCAATCATGTTTCATATGCAAACTAGTTTTTGGTTGAATAATCCTGAGGTTCCTTTTGTTCTATGTTAGTTCTGTTGCGATCTTTAATTACCTTTCATGATCACAGGTTGTGTGAAATATGTGGCGAGACTGCAAAAAATGTTTCGGATGTTACTGATAATGGATTTATTGAAGAGTGGAACGATACTAGATTCATGGACGCTGGCGCGGATAATACCTCATCCAGAAGGTTTGGTGGATGCTGGCGTGGACAACCATTTTGCAACTTCTTAATGGCATGCCTGGTGATAGCTTTTGTTCTACCATGGTTCTTTCGTGTAAATATGTTCTAGTGGAGGAAGCAAACACTATTCTTCCCTTCAAATCTTCATCCTTGCCTATATGATGAGTGCATCATTGAAGTTCCTGGCATATGTTCTTTCTCTGAAGGGGTGGTAATGCTTAATCATGACCAACTTCACATTTCTCAGGGTATGTAGTACCTTGAAGCCTTGAAATTTGGTTGTAAAGAAACTTACCAACTTGGCAAGTTATGGCCAAATTGTTTCCTTATTGCATTCTTTTGATTGGAGTGCGAGTGGTGTACTGAGATATATATAACAGCGGGATCAATTTTATAAGGCTGAAAAGCAAAGAAGATATTTTACTTGTGGCATAAATGTTGTATGTTAGAAACAGTACATTATTCGCTGCAAAACAAGCAAACAGAAAGAGCCTCTCCTTGATTTTCCTTCTCTCTTTTTCGTTTTATACCTTTTCTTTCTTTAATCTCTGTTGACTTGTCTGCTAATATAAAGTTCAAAGAATCCAATGTCATTTGTTGTCACTTGTCATCAATGTGTTTCTATTTCCTTCTTTTTGTTTGCAAATGTTCTAGCTTCTAACCCAAGTAAAATGTGTTCAAAAGCAATATACTCGACCACTTAATTTTAAAGCTACATGTGTACATACATATTTATGTCCAAGATGTATTCGTGAATCGTGATCAACATTAGAACGAGTGATAGATCTAGAAATTTTAACCTATGGATTAGATACTCATGTAAACTTGTTGGGGGTATGACGCACACACATAATATAATATTAAGAAAAAATACATACAATATTAAGAAAAAAATCCTTGTGGGGCCAACTATCCTCGGAAGGTTATATGTATGTTTGCACTGATTTGGATCATTAAGGAGCTAAATAATTGAACATATGTCACATTTTAAATTACAAAAGAGAAAATTGTAATTTCTCAAAATTATTAATGTTGATTTAAAAAAAAAAAGTGTTACTTAAACAAAAGAACAGCATATTATAATTGCAGTAAAAAAAAAAAAGCACATTATAATTAAATAGCAGTATATGTAGAAATACGATATTTATACAAGTAAAAAGAAATATCATCTCCACTACAAGCTATTGAATAATAGTACTTGATTCTAGTGTAATCCTTTTAAAATAATTCTGTTCAGATAAGCTTGTACTCTTAAGTGTACATGACTCGCTTATTGATGAGAGTAACATTGATATCAATAAAATATATAAGGAATAAGTTTTCAGAAATCCGTTGTAGTCTAGTTGGTTAGGATACTCGGCTCTCACCCGAGAGACCCGGGTTCAAGTCCCGGCAACGGAATTTTTATTTTTTTCCATTATGCAATCAATTCGATGCCTATAATGGATTGTGGTTAATAGGGTTGTTGTTTTATTTTTATTTTTTTGGTAAAACAAATGACTGAAATGAGCCTTCAGCCCCTAACTTAGCCAAGAAGTCTGCAACGTGGTTCCCTTCTCTAATTGAATGTCCCAAGGTTTCTTCAACAGTTCCCGTATATAATTAATAACCGGGGCATGGTGATGGAAATCCAAGCCTTTTGGCGAATGCATGTCCCAAGCTAGTTGAAGTCCATGCATGATAGCTAAAAGCTCTACATGGCGAATGTCAGAGATGCCAACATCACCAGAAAAACCTTTTAGCCATCATATTAACCACACTATTATTAATTTTAATTTTAAGCATGTTTGCATCACATTACTATTACTTAAAACAAAAGTAATGTGATTTAATTGTAAGCAGTTTGATGATTTCGGTTTAATATGACGGAGTTTTGGGCTTCAAATCAAATGATTCCAAAACTGTTCGTGAGGTAAAACTTGAGTGCTTAGTTGGGTCTAATCAAATGCACTTTGGGCTTAGGAGACACAATTATATTTCCTTCTTTTTGTTTGCAAATGTGCCAGCTTCTAACTTACTTTACTGTTAGTAAAATTGTTCTTTTCAGCATTTTTCTGTTTTTTAGGGCTAAAGTTGTTCAAATATGCTCGAACACTTGCCTCAATCTTTTTTATGGAAATACTTGCCGTAAGTTTGAAGCTATATATATTATGTATATGAAGTGCGCGAACATGAGAGAAATATATAAGGTTACCAACTTACCAAGATGAATTCGTGATCAAAAGTCGAATAAGCGATCAATCTAGAAAATTTCAAGGTACGGATTAAATACACTTATACACATGTAAACTTATTTTAGTAATATAAATATGTAAGGCCTATACTATCATCAATCCGTTGTAGTCTAGTTGGTTAGGATACTCGGCTCTCACCCGAGAGACCCGGGTTCAAGTCCCGGCAACGGAAAATTTTTCTTTTTTTTTTTCATTATGCAAAGTTTGCAAACAACCATGCCATAACATAACGACACGTGAGAAGATTGGAACGAGAACGAGGCCAATTTTTTTTTTCGTGTAGGTATATATAGTGGCATCCATGTTGTTTGAAGACGGAGACAGAGGGCAACGCTAACCATGTCGAAAAGCATAGCAACGTTGAGCACTTGTCCAACATATCATAGTCACAGAAACAAATCAAACTATGCAAAATCTCCAAATTGTTTCATCTTCTTCAGTCAATCTTGGCCAACGTGTCTGCCACCTTCGAATTTGGACCTTTCTTGCGGTAGCAGTGTTGGTGTCTCTGCGACTTTGTCCGAGACCACCCACAACGTTGCCGTGGACAAAAATGCAAAAATTTGCAAGTTCTGCGAAATGGGTGATCTCAGAAACGCCATGGAATTGCTCAAAAGGTCACAAAGGTCTGAACTTGAGTTGAATACTTACTGTTCTGTGTTGCAACTCTGTGCTGAGCTTAAGTCTTTGGAAGATGGAAAGAGGGTTCATTCCATTATCACTTCCAATGGCATGGCAATTGATGAGGTTTTGGAGGCAAAACTAGTCTTCATGTATGTGAATTGTGGTGATTTGGTTAAAGGGAGACGGATATTTGATGGGATCCTAAATGATAAGGTTTTTCTCTGGAATCTTTTGATGTCTGAATATGCAAAAATCGGTAATTACAGGGAAAGTGTGGGTCTTTTTGAGAAAATGCAGAAGTTGGGAACTAGAGGGGATTCTTATACATTTACTTGTGTCTTGAAGTGTTTTGCTGCATTGGTAAAGGTGAGGGAGTGTAAAAGGGTTCATGGGTATGTTTTAAAACTGGGTTTTGGTTCTTATAATGCTGTTGTTAACTCTCTAATAGCAGCTTATTTTAAGTGTGGTGAAGTTGAGAGTGCACGTAATTTGTTTGATGAATTGAGTGACAGAGATGTTGTTTCCTGGAATTCCATGATTAGTGGGTGTGTTATGAATGGGTTCTCCAGAAATGGACTTGAGTTTTTCACTCAGATGCTGAATTTGGGGGTTGATGTGGATTCGGCCACCTTGGTTAACGTTCTTGTGGCTTGTGCAAATGTTGGCAACCTTACATTGGGTAGAGCTCTTCATGCTTATGGAGTGAAAGCTAGTTTTAGCGGGGATATCATGTTTAACAACACCTTATTAGACATGTATTCTAAATGTGGTAATTTAAATGGTGCAAATGAAGTTTTTGTGAAGATGGGTGAAACAACTATAGTTTCTTGGACTTCAATCATAGCTGCTTATGTACGAGAAGGTCTACATGATGAGGCTATTGGGTTATTTGACGAAATGCAAAGCAAAGGTCTTAGGCCAGATATTTATACTGTCACAAGTGTTGTTCATGCTTGTGCTTGTAGCAACTCCTTGGATAAAGGAAGGGAGGTACACAATTACATTAAAAAGAACAATATGGGGTCAAGTTTGCCTGTTTCTAATGCTCTCATGAATATGTATGCAAAATGTGGAAGCATGGAAGAAGCTCATTTAATTTTCTCCCAAATTCCAGTCAAGAACATTGTCTCATGGAATACGATGATTGGAGGTTATTCACAAAACTCACTTCCCAATGAAGCTCTAGAACTGTTTCTGGACATGCAAAAACAATCGAAGCCTGATGACATTACAATGGCTTGTGTCATACCAGCTTGTGCAGGCTTAGCAGCTCTGGAGAAAGGCAGAGAGATACATGGGCACATATTGAGAAAAGGGTACTTTTCAGATTTACATGTAGCCTGTGCACTTGTTGATATGTACGTGAAATGTGGGTTACTAGTTCTTGCACAGCAACTATTTGATATGATTCCTAAAAAGGATATGATCTTGTGGACTGTTATGATAGCTGGATATGGCATGCATGGGTTTGGAAAGGAGGCAATTTCCACATTTGTAAAGATGAGGATTGCAGGTATTGAGCCTGAAGAGTCCTCCTTCACTTCCATCCTTAATGCTTGCACTCATTCTGGATTACTGAAAGAGGGATGGAAATTCTTTGATTCCATGAGAAGTGAATGCAACATCGAGCCCAAGTTAGAACACTATGCGTGTATGGTGGATCTCCTTGTCCGATCTGGAAATCTATCCAGGGCGTACAAGTTCATTGAAACTATGTCAATTAAACCAGATGCTGCAATTTGGGGTGCCTTGCTCTCTGGGTGCATGATACATCATGATGTGGAGCTAGCAGAAAAAGTGGCAGAGCATATTTTTGAGCTTGAGCCAGAGAACACAAAGTATTATGTTCTTCTAGCGAATGTCTATGCAGAGGCCGAAAAGTGGGAAGAAGTGAAAAAGTTACAAAGAAGGATAGGTAAGCGTGGATTAAAAAAGGATCAAGGCTGTAGTTGGGTAGAGGTCCAAGGAAAGTTTAATATCTTTGTTGCCGGAGATACTTCACACCCTCAGGCCAAAAGGATAGACTCATTGCTGAGAAAATTGAGAATGAAAATGAATAGGGAAGGTTACTCTAATAAGATGAGGTATGCATTGATTAATGAAGATGATAGGCAGAAGGAAGTGCTTCTATGTGGACACAGTGAGAAGTTAGCCATGGCTTTTGGTATATTAAATTTGCCTCCAGGGAGGACTGTTAGGGTAACCAAGAATCTAAGAATATGTGGGGACTGTCATGAGATGGGGAAGTTCATGTCCAAGACAACTGGGAGGGAAATTGTGTTGCGAGATTCAAACCGGTTTCACCATTTCAAGGATGGTTTATGTTCTTGCAGAGGTTTCTGGTAAATCATCGGAAAAATTCAATAGAGGGGAAGTTCTTTGATGTCAATGTATCATTCTCCTCTTCATGAGAATTGATAACCGTGTATTTCGCAGTCACAGTTCTCTTATTGATGTAGGATGCATTATAGATTAGGATACGAGGTATGTAGAAGGATGCCAAAAAAGTGTATGTAGAAGTGATAGCCATAGTGTGTAGAATCAGTGATTGAGGCTACGGTTTTTATAGTTATATCAGAGGCAATTTTATGTCCTAATTTTGTCTGTGAAGTGATGTTATTCATGGATGACTCATCTAAACATATATATTTTGGATTGGAAAAGCATCGCAGCAGAGATCTGTAATTGGGGTTCAGATGTAACATTTATTTTTCTGAAATAGATCAGTGGCAGGATGTTATTATGATTTTTGAGTGATCTCAGTTTGCTTTTAGAGTTCAACTTTCTTTTCTGATTTCTGATAATGTTGGCCAATCTTGACTCTTGAGAAGGGAATAAAAATGAGAATGACCATAAAAATGCTTAGGAAATGAGAAATTCAGCGCAGCGTGCTGTTAGTGTACCCATTTTTTGAATTACGAGTATAGTTGCAAGTGGATGCCACGCCACATACTGAATGGGTGACGTGCTTTTGAGGTATTCTAGATTCAAATTGCTCTCCATTAGGCATCTGATTCAGCTGAAACCTTACTTATTCACGTACGTAATCACATTCAGTTTGTTTGTCTCCCCTTAAGGAATATGAATCAAATAACTGCACTCCTCAAAAGTCACAAATGTAGCCCTTCAAAGTCATTTTTATGGGTTAAAATAATAATGGATTATATCATGCATAAAATCTTTATAGTCTACTCATTTTAAAAGGAAAAGTGAATATTTATATCACAAATAAATATTCTATAGCTGAAACCGTGATATAATATATACATACATGTACTTAATAAAAAAAATATATATATACATACACGTACTAGGTTATACGACCTATAAAATTTACTTTCTTGGTTTTTGCATCAACAGTCAGTTACAACTTTACATGATACCATGCCATCAAGGGATATCAGTATTCAAATATTGATTTCACCCAAGCTTAGCCATTCAACAATGGTAGATTGTTACTTTGAGGTTGTCTACATAGCCATTTATCTTATCCCTTTCCCTCAAACGTTCTTGGACTGCTCAAAAATTGCCAATTTAGGCTTCACTGCAATATTTTCCTTGTAGTACTCGTATGGTGCTGGCAGATGCATGTGGGGTGCAGGGTGTTATAGTAAACTGCAAGGTGCAAACAGAGCTGCCTTCATTTACGTGCCTTGCACATGCAATGGCCAATCCACCCTACCCACGAACACTGCTTTTTTCGGTTTCAGGGGAAAAAGAATCTGTAGCAGAAAATATACAAAACTATTTTAACTTAAGCTTATATTGTTCATAAGCAATATTGTGCAAGTAAAGCTAATGAGACTTGACATAACAGGTATATATGACCAAATACTCGGTCTCAAAGCTTGTACCGTATCTTAATCTTAGAAAGAAACGATCTTACATCTCCTTAACTTTTATTCACAAACAAATAACAACGTTTTTAGAGTCACATAAACATTTAATGAACAAAACTAACAAGAGCTCAATAGATAGACTCGATGAGGATGAATTTTTTTATGAGGACTAAATAATAGTAGTTTTCTAAAACTGAAGGATATCAAATGAAAAATCATGATAGGTTAAGAAACTAAAAACAATTTAGGAGACGGGTAATGGATATTTGAACATTCCAATCTAATTAATTTAGAAACGGAAACTACATATAAGTTGTATATTTAGCTACTTTTATTTAGAGGTATATTTAGCTACTTAATAAGGGTATGATGGACAGCTCATATTATTATTCACAATAAAATCAGCATGGACATCATAATTGTATCATAGCCAGACATCCACAACCATGCATTATTATTCTCTACTTACCAAATCATTTCATCAACCATCACCGGCTCGCCGTTGTTCCTCTCCTAGAGTCCTAGTATTCTTCTAGTAAAGTTAAACAAAACTTTTTTTTTTTTTTTACAATAAAGTTAAGCAAAACTTAATACTCAAGTTGTGGGTTGTGCCAACAAATTAATCAAATAATGGAATCACTATATTACCCATATGTATACATCAAAACCAGAAATAAATGCAATATAACTTACGGCTATTTTTTTTTCTTTCCAAAATGAAACAATGGTCAAACATATAATTTTTTTTAGGGAAACTACATAGTACAAGAGATGCAAATAGAAAAAGACTCTATAAAGTTTTCATTTGAACAATGTAACTATTAAATTCTTTGACAGATTTAAAATTAGCATTAGCAAATGAAACAAATGACAGTAGGCACTTTTCTTTTCTTTTCTTTTGGTTAGAAGCACTTTTCTTTTAATACAAGTAAAGACAAAATTTGCGAGCCGTAACTTTATGTCTGTAACTCAAAAGCATGTTCCACCAAAAAAAAAAACTCAAAAGCATGCTGCATGCCAGATACATTTTTTTTTTTAAATTTGTTCAACAGGCATTGTACAAAGAAAATGAAAGAAGAGAAAACTTGGAGCATCTTTATCGGATTCCAATTTTTTTTATATTACTATCTTTTTAATGTTTGAAAAATAAATTTAAAAGATTCTTGGAATCCTGTTACATTCTCTCTGACTGCAGAGAATCTAATTCCAATGAAATAGTAGCTTTTCTTTCTTTCTCTCTACTGTCAGACTCGATCTAGAAGAAGATTTTTTTTTCTTTTTTTTACAGAAATCTAGAAGAAGATTAAAAAATATAGTTAGTGAAATTCAATTTTTTAATTAAGAAACATTACTTTTATAAGCGACAGTAGTTAGAAGTTACTACATGTTTACTTATTTGAAAAACTGAAATAAGCAACAAGCTATGAAGTTGTCCTTTAATATACGTGCTTATTTATTATAATTTTTTTGTTAAATTAAAAATGTAGTCCTTACACTTAGGGAAGAGAATATGCCAGGCCAGACTAGACTTTGCATAAATAGGTCTGGTTTGTTTTATAAAATTAAGGTCTAAGCCTGACATATTATCTATTAGAGACTTTTTTATTAGGCCTGACCTGGCCTTTTTAAAAGCTTGATATGACCTATTAGCCTATTTAAATGTCTATGTTATATTAAGAATTGTAAATAAACCAACAAGCCAAATTTTAAACATATCAAATAGAAGTCACATAATATTTTTATTTTATAAGCAAATGATAGTTTTTTATAAGCAAATCATAAAAAAGCATGATGCATGCCATCACGTGCTCACTATTCACACTTTCACCAGCACTTGCGACTAAGGAAATCCTAGGTTCCATTTTTACCTGATTCGAAAAACTGTTTCATATTATCAAATATTGGTCTTCATTTAATTTTGATATAAGACATTATCACACTCAGTCCCTCACATTACAGAATTATAGGTCATAGACTCACGAAACACAAATTTAAGAAATTACGATGTTAAAATTTATTTTAATAATAATTTGTTTTCTATCTCAAAAAATTATTTTATTTATTATATGAGATTATTAACTTATTAAGATATTAAATATATAAGTGTAATATGTATATTAATTTTTATTTTTATTATATTTAAATGAATAAATAGGCTGACCTATCAGGCTTAATAGATTTTTTTTATAAGTTCAAGCCTAGTCTATTTAACTAAATAGACTTTTTTAAAAGTCTAAACCTAGCCTTTTTATTAAATGGGCGAGGTCAGGCCAGACTTTAAATAGGCTAGGCCATAGGCCCCCGGACAGCCTAACCTATTCCCACTCCTATTTATACTGACAATAATTTTCTTTTTAGTTGTTATATATAAAAAATTTACATTTTAATCTCCTTACACTTGCTAGATCTTTCATGCACTTCACTCAATCATAAAATGTGATTAAAAAAAAGTTTCAGAAAATATATATTGCTTACATTTCTCTCCCATAAATACTACTTTGTTGCTTTACCCACAGATATTGTCATTCCTGTGTGCAATTTGTGCGCTATAAGCCTATAGCTAAAGTTAATCAACGGGAAATTACAATTTTGCCACATTCTTGATTACTAGATAAATGGTTACTGATTGAGGCTGTAAAACAATAAACTTTCCATACAAAAGTTTATGAAAATGCTGGCAATACATTTTATCACACCTTTTATTATTATTTTTTTGAAATTTATTAAAATTTATAAATTTTGCAATCTCCATTTCTTATTTAAAAGTCGTATTTATAATTTTATAATTTCTAACAATTTTAACTATTAACAAAAAATATGTTAAAAAAGTTACTAATATTAGAAAATATATTACTAACCCTCCTCAAAGTTTATTTGATAATAATAATAAAAAAAGTAATGAAAGTGTGCTCCTCAGTCCTCAAGGTTTATTTGAGAAAAAGAGCAATGAAAGTGTTCTTCTCAAAGTTTATTTGAGAAAAAAGAGTAATAAAGGTGTGGTGCAATAAACAAAAGTGTGATTGAGGCTCGTTGGGTCAGCAAAGCGGCGGAAACAATGAGAAGTGTGAGAAATAAGTGCTTATAGCACAAGTTAATCACATCTTTCTGGATACCACATGCACCATCCATCCCCACCACCTCTTCTACTCATAAACATTACAGCTAATTACAAAAGTGCCAAACACCATCATCATACCTCGTATATAAATGATTGCACCGCACAAGAAATTGATCAAAAATACCAAATGAAAAAAAAAAATTGAAGATTAATTTAATAATCAATTTTCCTCTTCTGTTTCCATCGGGTGCAACCTTTCATTTTGGCAATGTCTCACTTCTTTTGAACTATCCCTTTGCACCTTCTATATGATCCTTCGTATAATAAATAAACGAATTAAACAAAGAACCATTTCAAATAAATTACCAAAATTCCTATACTCTAAATTCAGAAAAGCATAAATCAAAATTTAATTTTCCTCAGCGACAGCACTTGGAGCACAGGATTAGGAAAACAATGAGAAATACAATGGAAGAAAGCGCTATGGCCACACCAAGAACCACCTTGTTGGGCCCATGATGATGCTCCTTCTTGTGAATGACACTGCCACCATCATCATAATCACTCTCATCATAATCATTGCTATCATCCGCAGAAGAACGCTTCGATGGTGGAGGAGTCACCGGCCTCCCGAACTTATCACAAGGAGGAATCTCGAGCTTCATCTTCGAAGACAAAACGGAACGGTTATAACACAAGTTCCCGTTCCCACCGACCTTCAACACCTCCAACTTGTCGATAAAAGTGGAGTTGAAAGGCAGAACCCCGTGAAGGAGGTTGTCAGCGAGGTTCAAGTGTTTGAGGTTCCTCATTTCGGAAATGAACGTGGGGATGGTCCCATTGAGGTGGTTGGAGCTGAGATCCAAGTGAACCAAACCGGGTATAGCAGACAGCGAGTCAGGGAGATCCCCGGAGAACGAGTTGAAAGCCAAGGAGAGATTTTTGAGGGAAATAAGGTCCCCAATGGAAGAGGGTATCTGACCCTCGAGTCCGTTAAAAGAAAGGTTGAGAACTTGGAGGCTGTCCAACATGGTGATGGAGGTGGGTATGTTGCCGTTAAGGTTGTTGGAGGAGAGATCGATGTGGGTGAGGTTGGGGGAAGGGATGTGTTTGGGGAGAGAGGCGGTGAGGTTGGCGTGGGAGATGGTTAGGGTTTGGAGGTGGGTGAAGTGGGAGAGGATGAGGGAGGGTTTGATGGTGAGGTTGGAGAGGGTGAGGTGGGTGAGGTTTTTGAGGCGGGAGAGGGAGGCGGCTGAGATGTGGGGGAGGCTGTTTACGGAGGTGAGGGAGAGGAGTTGGGATGGGAAGTGGGTGGAGGGGGTGACGGTGATGGGGCAGTTGAGGAGGTGGAGGGTGTGGAGGGTGGAGAGGGATTTGAGGGCGGTGGAGGAGAGGGAGAGGTGATGGAGGGAAGGGGAATTGGAATTACAGTTGGTGAGTTGGAGGGTGGTGAGGTGGCGGAAGGGTGTGGAGGTGTCACAGAGGGTGGCGTTGTGGAAGGAGGGTTGGGAGCAGGGGTCTTTTGTGGTGGGGATGTGGAGGGATTCGAGCGCTTTCACTTGCTTTGGGTCCAGAGGGGTGGAAAGTGAGAGGGTTATTATGGTGGGGAGGAGGAGGAAGAGGAAGAGGAGAATGGTGAGTGGTGATGGTTTCATGGCTCAACTCAACGCATGCAGCAGGAGCAATAGGGAAAAACCAATTCCAATGGAATGGGTACAAGTACTAGTGAGAGTGAGTGATGTGGGAAGTGTAAAATAGAGTGGGAGATCAGAATCAGATCATAGAGAGAAGAGAAGAGAAGGAGAGGGACCCCTTATGTGGATATGACATGACTTTGGGATTTAAATGATGCCTGCCACATGTACGTCAAGTCAATTCGGTTCAATTTTATGCTACCTATTCCTATCTACTTTCACATTTATTTTTTCAAGTCATATTTATACATTACTTAATATCCATTACAAAAAAATAAACATGATAGATAATATGTGAATGCTTGATTAAAGTTTGTAAATACTAGTTTAAGGGTAGAATATATTTAGTTTTTTTATATTTTTAATTATATTTAGTTTAGTCTTTTATTATTTTTTAAAAAAATTAATTTAATCTTTTATATTTTTAAAGTTAATCAAAATAATTTTTTTAAAACAATAATCATTTTTCATTTTTTGAACATAATATTACATTTTTTTAACTGATTCAAAATATGAAATATTTAATTAAATTTACTTATATGAATTTTTTTTTCTCTTTAACAAACACAACATAAGTGTGATGAATCCTCTCTCTGTGTATATATTCATTTCAGGACTCGAGATATTTAAAGGTAATATGAATCGAACATGGAGCTGAGGTCTTTATTTCTTCAATGGAAGGAATAATCAAATACTACTATTGTTTACTTAAAAATTGTGAAAAGTTATCCGTTTAAAATATTTAATGATCTTTCTTACCTGGGAATGTTTTCTTGGGGTCAGAACTTTTCAACTGAATTAGAACAGTGCGAGTGGGATCCAGCTCTTCCTTGGGGTTCCACAGTTCCACACTCTTACATTTTTATTCATTTAGCTCGACCTTTGATGGCTCTCTCTTTAACCAATAGCTGGACCTTTTATTATTTTCCCAAATTGATAAATGATAACTAGTCTTCGTTATCATGTCGACAATGGTTTGGTTTTCAGTCAGACAACAAAAAGAAGAACAAAAACACGGGGTAAAGGGAAGCAATGGGGCGTTATCATTATTATATTTCTTCTCTTTATCTCTCTCTTTTTCAAGATTATTTTACCATTTTAGTTCCCTTGTTCTTACGTTTCATATTATACTTATGTTCTTTATTTCTTCTATCAAAAGAAAAAGCATCATAATTATATATTATTTTAAGAAACCCTTTGAAACTACGTCAATACTGTATGCCATCCTTTTATTTGAAGTTTGTTGTATTTTTTATTGAAGACACCAACAGAAAGGAGTGTGCTGCAGCAAGGGCAAAAGTATTATCTGCCAAGGCAAACGTGGTTCAGGACAAACCAAATAAGAAAAGGTACGAGCAGAAATCTGATCACAAAAATAAAATTTAAAAATAATATCTCACATTCTTCTAACCCAACCTTCAAGAAGAAGGGAAACTGTTTTGTTTGTGGAAAGCCAGGATACTATGCACCTCAGTGCAGGTTTCGCATCATGAGAAACGACAACCCTCCTAAGCCTAGGGTCAACCTGGCTGAAGGGTGATGTTATAGCTGCGGTTGTTTCTCAAGTGAATGTGGTGACCGATGTGAGTAAATGGGTGGTAGATTCTGGGGCTACCCGACATATCTGTGCAAACAGAAATGCGTTTACCTCCTACAATATTGTGGGGGATGAAGAAGAACATGTGTATCTTGGTGATTCTAGGACCACTCCGGTTCTAGGAAAAGGAAAAGTTCTTCTGAAGCTCACATCTGGGAAGACTCTGGCTTTGACTGATGTGCTACATGTGCCCTCTATTAGAGTCAATTTAGTTTCTGTAGCACTTTTGGGAAAGGTTGGGGTGAAAGTGTCCTTTGAATCGGACAAAATTGTTATGACAAAGAACAATGTGTTTGTGGGTAAAGGGTATTGTGATCAGGGACTCTTTGTACTCAATGTTTCTGAAGTTATGAATAAAACTGCATCTACTTCTGCTTATATGGTTGATTCTTATGATATGTGGCATGCTAGATTAGGACATGTGAATTCCTCGTATGTTATAAAATTGCAATGACTAGGCCTAATCAACATGCATGATAAACAAAGTAGAAAATGCGATATATGTGTTGAATCTAAATTAACAAAGAAAACATGCTCTGTTGTGCAACGTGAAACTGAACCTCTTAGCTTAATTCATTCTGATCTTGCTGATTTGAAACAAACTATGACTAGAGGAGGTAAAAGTTATTTTATAACCTTTATAGATGATTTCTCTAGATATACTAAAGTTTATTTGATTAGACATAAAGATGAAGCATTTAACATGTTTTTGTCTTATAAAGCTGAAGTGAAAAATCAGTTAAATAGAAAAATTAAAAGAATAAGATCCGATAGGGGTGGTGAGTACACTTTGTTTAATGACTTTTGTGAAAAGGAAGGTATAATCCACGAGGTAACCCCACCATATTCACCTGAGTCAAATGGAGTAGCTGAGAGGAAAAATAGAACCCTTAAGGAGATGATGAATGCTCTGCTTATTAGTTCCTCTGCACCTGACAACCTTTGGGGAGAAGCCCTGTTGACGGCTTGTTTCTTGCAAAATAGGGTTCCACATAAGAAAACAGGGACAACACCTTATGAGTTATGGAAAGGATATACACCAAACCTGAAATACTTGAGAGTGTGGGGGTGCTTAGCTAAAGTGATGCTACCAGATCCTAAGAAAAGGAAAATAGGACCTAAGACTTCTGATTGCATGTTTATTGGTTATGCGGAACATAGTGCTGCCTATAGGTTTCTTGTCCTCAAGAGTAATGTGCTTGATTGCAATACCATAGTAAAGACTAAGAATGCTGAATTCTTTGAGGACTATTTTCCCTTGAGGTCTACCTATGATTCTGAACAACCTGTAGAAATTTCTAGTGAAACTATGATTGAGGATTTGAGGAGGAGTAAGAGACAAAGGAAAGAGACATCGTTTGGAGATGATTTCTACACATATCTTGTTGAGGATGACCCGTTGAGTTTTTCGGAAGCTGTTACTTCTTCTGATGCTAACCTTTGAAAACAAGCTATTAAGATTGAGATTGATTCTATTGTGAAAAATCATACTTGGACTCTAGTAGATTTACCACAAGGAGCAAAGCCTATTGGATGCAAGTGGATCTTTAAGAAAAAGTATAATCCTGATGGATCAATAGATAAGTATAAGGCTAGATTGGTAGCTAAAGGGTTCATTCAAAAGGAAAACATAGATTTCTTTGATACCTTTGCGCCTGTTACCAGGATTTCCTCTATTAGAGTTTTGATAGCCTTAGCGGCAATTCATAAGTTAGTCATTCACCAAATGGATGTGAAGACAGCTTTCTTGAATGGTGATATAGAGGAAGAGATTTATATGACTCAACCTGAAGGGTGTGTGGTTCATGGTCATGAAAACAAAGTGTGCAAACTTTTGAAATCCCTATACGGTTTAAAACAGGCACCAAAACAATGGCATGAAAAGTTTAATGAGACTTTACTTGATTATGGCTTTTTTGCTAGTGATGCTGATAGATGCGTGTATACAAAATCTGAGAATGGTGATTGTGTCATTATATGCCTGTATGTGGATGACATGCTGATTTTTGGTACATGCAATGATATAGTTTTGAGAACTAAATCCTTTTTGGCATCTAAATTTGATATGAAAGACATGGGTGAAGCAAGTGTAATTTTGGGAGTTAAAATCATAAGGAAGGGAGATAGTATATTACTATCCCAAGGACATTATGTTGAGAAACTTCTAAGGAAGTTTGGATATTATGACTCTAAGTCAGTGAGTACCCCTTATGATGCTAACTCTCAATTGAAGAAAAATAGAGGAAAACCAATTGATCAAACTCAATATGCCCAAATCATTGGGAGCTTACTGCATTTGATGAATTTCTCTAGACCTGACATTGCATATGCAGTAGGTAGATTGAGTAGATACACTCATAGTCCTAATCAGGACCATTGGGATGCACTTGCGAGACTCATGAGATACTTGAGAGGTACCATGGACTATGGTATTGAATATAGTGGATTTCCCGCTGTACTGGAAGGGTACAGTGATGCTAACTGGATCTCTGATTCATATGAGACAAAATCCACTAGTGGTTATGTATTTACACTTGGTGGTGGTGCGATTGCATGGAGATCAGCCAGACAAACTATTATAGCTAGATCAACAATGGAGTCAGAGTTTGTTGCTCTAGAAATGGCTGGTAGTGAGGCTGAGTGGTTGAAAAACTTCTTAGCTAATATTCCTTTGGGAATGAAACCAACCCCATCAGTGTCTATGCATTGTGACTCTCAATCAGCAATAGCTGTAGCTAAAAACAAAATCTTCAATGGGAAAAATAGACATATACAATTGAGACATAATGTAGTAAAGCAGCTGCTAAAGGATGGAATAATTTTCATAGATTATGTGAAGTCAGAAGGAAATTTAGCAGATCCTCTGACAAAACCCCTGGGGAGGAACATGATATTAGAAACATCGAGGGGAATGGGACTTAAGCCAATTGAAAACAAACAAGTGATGGTAACCCAACCTTTGTGATTGGAGATCCCATGAATAAGGTTCATATGGGTAAGAACAAGTCACTTGTCAGTTCTGCTAGCACTAAAATTGATTTTAATCAATTTTAATTTTTTGTCCCTTCCTATGGTGTGAGAAAGTGCTAGATACTGCATTATTGAGAGACTAAACTTTATAGTTAAGCTTTACGTGGTGGTGAGAAAGCTTAACAACTTATAAAGTTTTTAATGACTTTCATATCCCTTATGGGTGGTGTATGATTTGCAGCATACACTTGATGGAATCACCTATATGAGTGTCAAGTGGGGCCGCTTGTATGAGATCCTGGCAAAATCTCTAGAGCACTCATGAATACCGGGCACGCGCATGGCCTAGTAGCGCAACACAGCGATAACGGCAACTATTGTGGGGGTGTATTGTGATTGGTAGACCGCTAATACACGTCAAGTGTTTTTGGTTCATATAGCTTGCTACACCAACTACACTGTGTGTTAAGTCTTATCAGTCTACGTCTGGTTCATATAGCTTGCTACACAAGGTCTGACGCATTACATCCCATGTAATAACCCAGGAATTCTTTTCTTCTTTCTTTTAAAAATTGTTTTATTTTTGCCTTTTGTAATATGTGGGGGATTGTTGTATTTTTTGAGTTTTGGAGAGTATTATAAAAGGCAAAGTCCCACATTGCCTAGGATAGCTTTGCCTCACTAGTTTATATATCCTTTTGTGTTTATAGCTTTCAAAGAGGCTAGTAAGAGGTGGAAGCCTCGCGCGCATGAGTTTGGGCCTCATGGGCCTTTCGTAGTGCAAATCCGTCGATTTGCCCCCCCTGCGCGTGCGAGAATGGGCTCTGTACTGTTTTTACACTGAGATTTAATAAAATTATTTTTGGTTTAAGTTTATTTGAATTTAAAGCTTATCCGAAAATCATGTTTTTCATGTTACCGTTTTATTGAGTTGTGTGGTTACGAAAAATAAGGGATTTTATTTTGTGACCGTTTTATGTGTACGATCAGATCCGTTTATGACCGTTTTAATATGTACGATCGTATCTGTTTTTTACCGTTTTATATGTACGATCGTATCAGTTTATGACCATTTTAAATTTACGATCGTATCTGTTTTTTACCGTTTGAAGATATTATCGTATATTTAGTTTAACGTTCATTTTATTAACGTTTTAATTTTTACGCTTTTAAATACTCATTCGTGCTACACGTTTGGGGAGTACCGAAATTACACCCTCTTCGTCTTTTCTTCCTCTTCTGTTCCTGGGTTAAACTTATTTCTTGCCAGTTCTGTGCCTCAGTGCATTCTGAGAAGTTCCCGTTGTATCCTGGGGGGCTTGTGCGGAGATCCGCGGATAAGTCCTTTAGGGCAGTGCTCTTGCACGCCTCAGAAAATGTACTTTGTCTAGAGTGGCTACAAAGTTTTTTTGTATCTTTTGTCTTCGAGCGTCTAACGAGTGCATCAGCCATGAATGGTGAAAAACTTTTGCCATAAATCCACAATTAGAGATTAAGCATATGGTAAAGGATACGAGCACGTGCATTTTAGAAAATAAAGTATATTAATAATTATAATTATTGATTAATTAAAAAATAAATACAAGTTCAGGATTTAATTATAATTATTAATATACTTTGACTTGATATGTGTTTGCGACAATGATAAAATCATGTGTATTCATATTCATAGTTCCAACCTTCTGTTCATTGATATGCATGTGACAATGATAAAATCATGTGTTTGTGGCTGTGTACTTGTGTCAGCCCAAAACAATAGAACTCGAGCTCATGATTGGACTGAACCAACGATTGATTTGGTGAAAAGCTGTCCAATGGAGCAAAGAAAAACGAGGATAAGTATTAAGTAATAACAACTCTATGAAAAATTTAACAATCTTTTATACACAGAGTGTAATCTCTGGCATGTTTGTGCTTCCATATTCGAGACTTTCTCTTCAGATCAATGTGACAGAATCAGAAGAATGAATGTCTCACTTACAAAACATCTAAACTACAAATAATTACTAGGAGAATATATGAGCTTAGATCAATTATATGGATTTCACTTTATACTGATTTACCATGCTACTCCACTATTAAGTGCACACAGCTCATATCACATAGGCGTTATACAACTAAGATTTCATGCTCATCTATTTACATGTGCATTATATTTAATCAGTCTGGTCGATTATACCAAAATAAACTTCGCAATAGCCAAATTTCTATTAGCTCAGTCTCGGTTGAAAAAGTTGCAACAAAGTTATTCGAACAACAAACTAAATTACTATTAATAATGGACTAAGTCTAACTCAACTTTTAAAACTAAATTACAGAAAGAGGATAATTTGTGTTTTCTAAGGAGTATTATAATACCCCTAAAAAAAAAGGAGTATTATAATTGTAACTTTTGTTAGTGAGAAATCTTAACATATCAACATCATGTTTAAAAATATATAACTAGTTAGAGCATGAAGTTTGTAAAACTGAATATGTATTGGCAGTGTTGTAGCCTATACATTACCTACATCAAAAGACTGGATATCAGTCAACTTAGGCCTATCCCTTCCATGCTCCATAGAACCTAATAGGCCCAAGGGGATTATATTTGCACCCCATCCTTTTCTCTTTGTACTCCCATCAATTTTTTTTTATGTAATTGTTTTACAAAATTATCCTTTTTAGACATTAATTTTCATAATTTAATTATTTTTTGACATATTACAGAAACTAGTTTTCGTAATATAATAAAAATAACTACATTAGCAAAACTAGTTTATGTAATGTATAAAAAAGTAATTATATTGCCAAAACTAATTGATGTTAAGTCATGTAAATTATTAATCATATTAACTTTTGTGAGTAAGTAGACAATATATTGACAAATAGACCTAATTTATTCAATTAAAAAAAAAATTAAAGAATCTTTTTGGGTGAACACATGGTATTTTTCAGTCTAGGACTTAGGACTATTAGTGTTAGAATTTGGTTTTTAATTCTTGAACAAAAGTTTGACCGATCAAGATTCTTTAACCTTTTTTTTTTATTGTTAAGGTTTTAGTCTCTACCATCTATTAGTGTTGTTAAATGATAGCGTAGTGTTAATTTAATTATTATTTTATTACATTTTGTGGTGATTATTAACGCCATAAAATGCTTGGTAAAACTTTTAAATAGGTATCAAACAGTTTTCGGTGATTTTTAACTGCTAGAAATTGCTTCCTCCTGGTTCTAACAATAAAATATGACGAAGATCCTATACGATCCCTAAATCAACAACAAATAATAAACAAAATCCCCAAATCAACAACACTTTCTCCTTTCTTATCTGCCACTCCCTATTTCACAATGCCTACGTTGAGTATGATATCAGGCTGCAACTCCTCCTTAATTTTAATTTCTTTTTTCCGCTTTGTTGTTCTTTTCAACCTTGTTCTTTTCCTTCCTTGAACTTGACGAGGGCTCTGCCATTGCTTTTTTTGAATAACTCTTCTAAAGGTCAAAGCAAAAATGAATTAAGAGATTTTATTGTTTAAGTTATGGTAAATTGACGGCAGGGCGCCATAGCACTCCATGCCGCCACCTAGAGGCCACGAGCTGTCACCCTTGCTATCGAGCCTCCAAAGGAGCGTGTCCGATCTCCATCCTTAAAACCCTAAAAGGAGTCAGGAAAGCGAGTGACGCTATATATTGTCAATTTGCCATAACCCAAACAATAAAAACTCTTAATTCATTTTTGCTTTGACCTTTAGAAGAGTTATTAAAAAAAAAAGCGATGGCAGAGCCCTTGTCAAGTTCAAGGAAGGGAAAGAACAAGGTTGAAGAGAACAACAAAGCAGAAAAAAGAAATTATAATTAAGGAGGAGTTGCAGCTCGATATCATACTCAACGTAGGCATTGTGAAATAGGGAGTGACAGCGAAGAAAGGAGAAAGTGTTGTTGATTTGGGGATTTTGTTTAGGCAAATGCTAACCAGTGCTTTCAGGACATTGGTTAAGAAAGTAAAAGGGTAAATTTTTTTATTGGAATACGGAAAAATGTACTTCTTTAGAACTTTTAAATGCACTCCCACATAATTTTCAATAAAATCTTTTCTCTTTTAACTCCTTAACCAGTGTCTGCCCGCACTGGTTAGCAAGACCCTTTTATTTATTATGATTTGGGGGTTGTATAGGATCTTCGTGATTTTTTATTGTAAGAACTAGAAGGAAGCAATTTTTGGCGATTAAAAATCATCGGAAACTGTTTGATACATGTTTAAAAGTTTTACCAAGCATTTTATGACAAATTAATCATCACAAAATATAATAAAATAATAATTAAATTAACACTATATTATCATTTAACAATACTAATAGATGGTATAGAGACTAAAACCTTTAACAATAAAAAAAAGGTTAAAGAATTTTGACCGATTAAACTTTTGTTCAAGAATTAAAAACTAAATTTTGAAAAAATTTAAGAAGTAAAAACATAGTATAATAGTAAAGGGAAAGCAAATATAGTCTGAAAACAAAGGAAAGCATAGGCACATATAAGAATCTGACCAACCATATAAAATAACTGAACCAATAAACAAGCTAATTGATTATTGATGGCCAGCAGCAGGGCTGGGGATAGATATTAGAAGAAGAACTGGATTGATGGGTATGAGGCTTGCTGCATAATCAACCTCCATAGAGTGCCCTTATTAGAAGAAGATCATAAAGGAAGAGCTTCTCGAAGATGGGCTCACCTGCTTCTCTAGAACAAGGTTTCTGGCTTCTAAACATGAGCAAAGAGAAGCATGAACAGGAGCAGCAAAGTGCTGGGTCGTGCCATATTGTTAAATGCAGCAAGAAATTGTGAAAGAGCGCGAGGGAATGATGGCTTTACGAGGGCGAGTTATTGTAATAATATATACTAATAAAATGGAGAACTGGGCGACTTATTCACAAACCCAACATTAAATATTCATTAAATACATACATTAATATTGTTTAATACATTAAATACATTTCTGTAAAAAAATAATACATTAAATACATACATTATATAATATTAATATAATATAAATATATTATTGTGAGTGTTAAATACATACATTAATTTCATAAAAAAAAATACATACATTAATACATACGTTTGTATAATATTAATTATATAAAATAAAAGTAGTGTTTGGTACTCAATCTATATAATGCTATTTCTTGTATTAATTATTTTTTTAAAAAAATACTTTTAATTATTAGTTTTTTTTTAAGTTCAATAAATAGTAAATAAAATACATCAATGTCTTAGGATTTTTGGAAGTTTAACTTGTCTTGTATTAGAACATTTTAGGACTTTATTTTGACTATTCACATGCATAGTCAATAAAATTAAAGCAATAAATATATAATGATAAAAGATATTAAAGGAATTAAAACTAATAATAACATTTGATAAAAGAATAAAAGTATTCTTCATTAATATTAAGGATAATTTAAAAAAAAAAAATTTAGGACAAATTTAATGCTATTTAGTTGGTTCTTATAAAAAGGACTAGAGAAATATTATTTTAATATTTATATAAATACTATACTAATAAAGATAAATATATTATTTAATATTATTTAATAAAGATAAAATACTATATTAATATAAATATTATTTAATATTTATATTAATACTATATTCTTAAAAAAATATTTATATCAATACTATATTAATAAAGTGTGTGTATTATTAATTATATATTATATTTAATAATAAATAAATAATATTATTTATTATTTAACAAGAACAAGGATTCGAGTTTGAACTTTGTGAATAGAAAAAATGTGATTGAGAATGAAAATCACACTATAGGTCACCAGTTAAGTTTTTCGATAAAAATTAGTCAATGACAAAGTTGATGGATACTTTACACCAATATTATGGTGAAAAAAAATATAAATGCTACATTACTAAAGTGTGTGTAATATTAATTATTATTATATTCAATAAATTTAATAAATTATATTATTTAATGATTAAATATATACGTGTGTGATTTTGTAATGAATATATTTTATTTAATAATAGATTTTTAATATATATATATATATATATATATATATATATATATATATATTAATTACATATTAAAAACATATTTATGAAACATTAGACGCACGCACGCAGTCTTACACACATCTAATTTTTATATATTACCTTTGTCTTTGGAAACAAAATCACTTCTTGTGATATAGTATTAAAAAATAAATTATGTTACATTAATTCAAAATTAATTACTTGAAATATAAAACTATTATCAAAAGTAACATTAAAATTAAATTATAAGTAAAATATTATTTTTTATAAAATACAATGTTAAAAGTAAATTAGTGAATTAAAAAGTAATAACTATATTTAAAGCAATAAAAATCATTGTTTATAATATATTAAAAAATAAAAATAAATTATATTTAATTACTTTATTTATATAAAATAATAAATACATTACTTAATTGAGCTATGTACTTAAACACAATCTAATTACCTTAATTTAAAATATTTTTTACCAATTTAAAATATTATTCATAACCTTAATTATCTCAACTAATATTCTTTATTTTGTTAACCATATCAACACTAAACTAACTAGAATTAATGTTAAGGATTAAAAAAGAACACTAAGATAATGTTGATGATCTTCAAATAATAAATTTTTTTTGCAAGGATTAAAATCAAACAGAAACATATTTATTGGAACCTTAAACATATTTAAACTTAAATTATATTATTTTACAATTAGAATTTTAATTTATAATTTGAAAATATTTAATATATGTTTGTATTAAATGTTATTAATGTAGTATTTTATAAACATTAAGGGCTTAATTACCAAATTAATCCCTAAATTATTTAAAATGTGTCAATTTGGTCCCCAAATTTTAAACGCTTCAATTTGATTCTTGAATTATTAAAATTACATTAATTTGGTCCTTAAAACACTACAATTTGATCCATGGAAAGGAGTTAATTGATGCAATTTTAACAACTCAAGGGTTAAATTGGAGCATTTTAAAATTTAGAGATCAAATTGACGCATTTTAAATAATTTGGGACCAATTTAGTAATTAAGCTAACATTAATTAATATTATTAAATATAATATAATTATTACATAATCACACACACACATGTATTTAATCATTAAATAATATTATTTATTATATTTAATAAATTAATTAATAATTAATAATATTATACGATTAATATCACACACGTGTGTATTTAATGTATGTATTTAACACACAATAATATTATTTATTATTAAATACTCCCTCGATCCTGTAATAAATATCGTGTAAGAAGAAAAAAGAAGTCCCAAAATAATTGTCATTTTAGTTTTTTAATGTAATATTAATAATAAGGTTAATTTTATAAAATTACTACTCTGTTTCATCTACTCCTTTCAGACTAAAATATAATCAATAGAAATTGATTCACACTAATTAAGAAAATAAGTTAACATCAGTTAATTTTGATAGTTTCAATGAAAAAAATTCATTCATTTCTTAAAGTACCCTCTACATTAATTGCATTTGACAAAAAAGAGAATGTAGTTGAAAATAAAATTCTAATTAAATGAAAGGTATTTTAGAGATGATATTATTAAATAGGGAAAAGTTAGTTAAAATTTGTTTATATTTTAGTCCATCGTACATAGACTTTTTTTTTGTTTATATTTCAGTCTAAATGGAGTATTTACGAACTTTTTTTGGTCTGTGTAAAAAATTCTTAAACGACACTTATTATAGAACGAAAAGAGTATAATATATAATTAATATTACACACACATTTGCATGTATTTAATGTATTAAATAGTATTGGTGCATGTATTTAATTAATATTTAATGTTGGGTTTGTGTCTACCAACAAGTCGTTAGTTCAAATAAAATTGGGTTTAGATCTTTAAGTAAGGTCTAGATGAATATTAGTCATTGACAAAGCTAGTAGGTTATGTTTGGTAAAACTAGCGGATAAGCTAGATGAAAAAACTAGAAACTTATAAGCTTATACTCGGCAAAAATGGTAATATTGTCATGGTGATGGAAATAGTAACAATAAATTGGACAACTACTTGAATTTCAATTTTTCAATGGACAGAAAAATCTCTACTTTTCACGTTGATAAATAATATACTCAGGCCAATGCTTACAGATTTTCCATTCAGTTCAAAACGGCTACACAGTTCAACAAAGAACTAATAAATAATAATCCTTATATAACTTGCACAAGCTGTGGATCAAATCATCATCCCATCCCATGCACCCTTTTACATATTTTCAAAAACTATTGGTAAGCAATGTTGTAGTGACTTAACAATCTATGGCAATGCAGGTCTCGGCGATGGTTTCACTGTCAACTGTGTTCACAAATGGATTTATCTTGACCCAAACAAGAGAGAAGACAGAGGCCAACAACACTGACCAAAGAACAACAATGGTTGGCGTGCGGTTTTGGCGACCCATGAGACCTTTAAGGAAAGGGTAGAGATGAAAAATCACCCAGAAAGCAAAGAACACTTTCCCAAAGAGGGGTCCCCAAGACTCATACCCTCCATTAAGTGCATCAGAGAATCCAGCAACAACACCAACCATGTTAACAACGATAAGGGTTGTTGGAGGAATCAAGAGAGTAGTCCACTTTATAAGGTAAAGTTCACCAAACTCAGAGTCCTCTGCAGCCTTAGCTGTGACAGTGAAGTTGGTGTCAACACCAGCCAACATCTTAAGTAGACCTTGGAACACAGCAAATAGATGGGCCGAAACACCTCCAATAACCCAGAACTGCTCGTTACGCCACAAATCTTCGATACTAACGCCACTCCAACGCAGCTCGAGCACACTGGTTATTATAATTGAGAGGAAAAGTCCAAGAAAGAGAACACTTGCAACGTTGGAAAGCTGTGTCAAATTGTATAGAACAACATGATGTAAGACATTGGTGATTAGTATAAACTGTTAACTGATATATATTGATCTGTTGTTATAAACAATTTTCTTTGGTTGTGTGTTACATATGATATCATTTGTATTTTATAGGACAATTGACAGATTGTAAACTGAATTGATAACAACTCTCTCTTTAACTATTTATGCTAGAACAAAAATAAAGATGAGGAAATTACCGTTGGTATGATAAATTTTCCTGTGAGGAGGCAAATTGCAGGCAGACAACAGTAAGCAATTAGAGGAAGGGATGTGAAAGGGTAGACAATGGTGTTTATATAAGCCATTCTCTGCAGCCATTTGAGACGGCCTCCGGCAAATCCATACCAGAGGGGGCAGTGTCTACTTAGGAAAATTTCAACTGATCCAAGTGCCCATCGAAGGACTTGGTGCAATCTATCAGACAAATTGATAGGTGCAGACCCTTTGAATGCAGGCCTCAAGGGCATGCAGTAAATTGACTTCCACCCTCGACATTGCATCTTGAACCCCGTTAAGATATCCTCAGTGACTGAACCATAAATCCAACCAATCTGGAAAGACAAGAAGATGTTTTAATTAATCAATGAAGAAACTGAGTTAAAAAGTGAAGACAGTGCATCTAGAATGAGATTTTAATTGGTACATTAACAAAAATATCATTGGAAAAGAGAATAGGAAACTAAGAACCTGAAGGACTTTGTACAAAAACATTAACATTAAAGCCAAACCTCTTTTCCCCATAAAGTCTTTTCTTCGTATCCACAGCTAATTACATGAATGGCCTCCTTGATCAGCATCGAGGGATCTGCAGATTCAGGCACTCCTCCATTCTCCATTAGTGTTGATTCAATGAAAACAGTAGACAAGCCAAAAGTTTTTTCAAAGCTCATTTGTGAAATCAGCATTGACCTCTCATGCTCATCGTAATCTGCAAGAAGAAAAGAAACCAGAAGAATGTTGCACAGAAGATTCTGCTATATGCTTCTCTAAAACTGGTTGACAAAATTAACTGAGCTTACTGTCAAGTTCCTTGAGATTAAAAATGGCGGCCTCAAGTTCTTCCCTCTTTGCGTTTCTGTGAATGTCTGAGACATCGTTGGTGGACTTCTTTGAGGGGAAGCAACAGCATGATGATTTTGGTAAGGCAGGCATAGAAGGAGGGCTATAGCCATAAAGTGCTTGTCTATTGAAAACACATCCAGTCCCCACATATACTGGTCCTTGAATGCCATCGAGTCCTTTCATGTTAACCTGAAATGAACAATTAAAGTCCATCAAATAGGATGTGGGTTGGAAATTACAGAGTTGTGTCCATGATTTTTACTTCAGGGTTGTTAACAGTTACTGCATTGCATGCATGCAGATGCAGTGTGTGTATTTGGTGAAATCGTTGCACATAAGGAGATGCCGTTTTTCTGTTGACTCTAGATAAAATCATTGAATCGATGTTAACTTACATCAAAGAAAACTGTATTGCGATTGGCATATCGATCACTGCGATCAATACCATCAAATCTCTGGGGGAACTGCACATAACACACATCTCTACCAACTTCTGGATCCATGAGAAAACACATTGCTTCCCGAACGGCCTTGCTGTTGTTAACATAATGATCACAATCAAGATTGAGAATGAAGGGAGCATTTGTGAGAACTGCAGACACTCTCACCTGCATAAATCCATACAAACATCAAGCATTATAAAATCTTAATGACCTTATACGAAATATTAGTGAACTATCTGTACATACCAGTGCATTTTCAGCACCAGCTTTCTTGTGATGTTGGTAACCTGGTCTTTTCTCTCTGGAAACATAAACCAGCCTGGGAAGTTCATTTCCTTCTATGTCACGGGCACCAGTGTGTCCAAGAAAGACCTGGAAACGGTAAACACAAATTTTGCTTAAAGTATTACATGAACTTGTACCAATAATTGATTGCTAGAACTAAACTAATCAACCTTATGAACATAAAAGTTTTCCATTATAAAAAAAAAAGGAAACATTTTTTTCACATGGAATGACTCAGTACTTTATACAGTATTCTTTTCTTTATGCCTATCATTATCAACATTGAGAGTTGATTACACACAAATAATGTATATACCTGAATCATGCCAGGGTGATCACGTGAGTTATTTCCCGGCCAAGGTGTACCATCTTGCATAGTCCATCCTTCTTCTGGTGTTTTCTGAGCCTTGGCTACCATAGCATTAACTCGTACTTTATACTCTTCATAGTCTCTCTGTGACAGAATTGAAAGGTAATCAATCATGAAGAGATTGCTCTAAGATACTAAATTTGGAAAAAACAAGGTGGTGAATACTAGCAAATCAGATACATATAACTACCAAAGCTGTTCTTCTATCACTGAAGTCATAAGTAGGAAGCTTGACACGCTTACCTTCATTGCTCTACGCTCCTTCACGAAAGAAGGTTGCACCTTGTCCTTCAGGTAGTCAATCTTCTGAGAGAAGTAAAACTCAGGTGCTCTTGGTTCAATTGAAAACTTCTTGCAAAATGGCACCCACTTCCTTGCAAAGTCAGCAGTCTCCACAAGAGATTCGAATGTGAGCATTGCAGCACCATCATCTGACACATAACAGGATACTTTATCTACTGGATAGTCAACCGCAAGGATAGAAAGCACTGTATTAGCTGTGATCAATGGTGGCTCTTTCAAAGGATCCACTGTACTGACAAAGAAATCAACAGCAGCAAGTTCATTGGGTTCACCCTCTCTTTCAAACCTGGCATGGCATTATACAAGTGCGCATCAGCATTCAAAGTACAGGCTCAGTATCAACTCTTCTAAATATTACTTTATTGTATGGATTTAATTTTGATTAAGAGTAAAACATCCACTCTCCCCAAATAATATCATTAAAAGCATTTGACTCGTTAGGTAACAGTTATCAACTCATTATAGCCAAAATCATTCAATGATGTGACAACACATGATCATATTCATCATGTAGAACTTTGTTACACAGGGAGTAGATAAAAATTAACTTGAAAATTATTTTCATTAGTTCATTTTTATAGGTTGCCTTTCACAATTCCTATTAGGGAAAGCAATAGAAACAAAAACATTTCCATTCTACAGTATGATGTTTTAGTGCAAATCATCCTTAAAGCACAAGGCACAACACATCCAAATATTTCACAACTTTGTGCATTTACCTTGCAGACAGATTGTCAATAAAAGTTTGCCTATTGACAGGACACCATTTAGGGAACTGATCTAGCACCCAGGAAAATGCAAACCAGATCTCACAGATAATAGATGTCAACCACAGAGGAAAAGCACTATTAACAGGGTTTGTAACTCGATAATGGAAGAAAAGACCCAAGATTATCAATCGCATGATTATCACGGTTCTGTATGGT
Source organism: Pueraria montana var. lobata (assembly GCA_026413185.1). Taxonomy (NCBI): domain Eukaryota; kingdom Viridiplantae; phylum Streptophyta; class Magnoliopsida; order Fabales; family Fabaceae; genus Pueraria; species Pueraria montana. The sequence continues at coordinate 18,276,397 of CM048648.1, read as the reverse complement.
GCAATTTTGGATTTTGACATTGGAATAACTACTGAAAGTGGCGCAGCAGCAGCAGCAGCCTCTGTGGGCCTGCAAAACATATCACCATGTGAATTATAGAATAAATATATGAATTTTTATGACAGATTTGCAATCAATGAGAATTGTAACAAAAGTCATAAATACCTGAAATGTATTCAAATTAAATCAATAGTCTTGCAGGTGCAATCAGATGGTTAGTAATAACAATTTGATGAATGATCAGCAATTAATATTATGCTCAGTCAGGTAAAAAATAGAATTTCTAATATGTCAGGAGTTTCTGTCCATTATTCTCTATACCGTGGAAGATTTGATAAAATAGCTAGTAAAATTACATTTTCAGTACTCTGAAGAGTAAAAGACAAAAGGTTAAAATGATCTCATGCTATCAGCTTCTGACAGTTGAAATAGTAAAAAAGTGTCTTTCATTGATTCTTCGTCTCTCATTAGGAGGATGAAATATTTAAATGTTTGCATTTATTTAAGATTATAACTATCAGACAACATTACCTTGAAAAATGTACGTGCTCTCACAGGATTTGTAAATTAATCAACTTTTTGTATTTGTGCATCAAACCAAACATCTCTACCGTAACCTCACCTCAACTTACCATTAGAGCTATGCACAAGGGGCATATCTATTCTATAGCTTCTCTTAATGTTAACCGAATTAAGGTATGAATTTTTTTTAATTTTTTTTACAACTTTTAGAAACTGCTATGTTAAATATTACACTTTATTGTCCACCTCAGAAAATTTATGTCATTTCTCATTAAACTTACATTGGTTCTTCCATCTGTTGCTCTGGTGGAATTGAGGCCTCCTTTTCTTCCTTAGGTGCAGCCTTTTTTTTCTTGTTCTTTTTATCCTTTCCCTTCCAGCTTTCCACTCTATTTTTCCAGATTGATTTTCCAGATTCTTCATTTACCTCTACAAAAAAAACCATATTGTAATGATCAATGCTTACTGCTAAGAAAATTGTACTAGAAAATATAGTCTGAAGTATCTCTCACTTACCACTTTCAACCGTGGACACTGTACTGACATGTCTAGCATGGAGTCCAACACCCTACAAAATTCAAGGTGTGATTGTGAGTGCAAATGCAAGCAACTTAACAATATTCCAAAAATTTCTGTTTAATTTTCCTAAAAATTAAAGCTATTTAGTACTTGAGCAACTAATAATTCCTAGTAAACCATCACCTGAGAGTTACTGATTTCGGAAGCCATTGTAGATTCATTTTCGTGAACCATTATCTCATGGAAATCATCACCATCATTTTCGTGAACCTTTATCTCATGGAAATCCTCCTCCTCCTTTGTTCTCTCTATAAAATGTACAAAAGGGAAAGAAAAAAAAAAACTTAAGATGTTTCAAAATTGATTGAACGAGAAAATCAACCACTTTTTGAAATAATTTTACGTAAACAATGTTACATACTTTTCTTTAAAAGATTTATAGAAAAAGAATTCAGAAAAAAAAGGAAATTGTTTAAAAGATTTGTAGATAAATTAAACAATGTTACATACTTATCTTTGCCTCTTTCTCACAAATTAAAACTAATACTCTATTACTTTGTTGAATGATTCATTAAATGCAATAGTTTTAAGTAGCCTCCCAAGATCATCTCGAATAACCATTGCATGGATATTAAAATTAGGAGCATAACATGAGTCACAATCCAAATAGTAAATAGAAGCAACTTATAAATTCTTACTTAGAATTTAGAAATGAGGAGAGATTAAGTTACTCCAAGAGTTACTCCTACAATATCCTTATCTCCACCATTCATTTTCTGAAAATCTAACTGTTCTAATGTGTAACTAATCTTAATTATTAGATACTGATAAAAAATCTTAATTATTAGATTTCAAGAAAATGAATGGTGGAGATGAAGAGTTACTCTTGGAGTAACTATATCCCCTTTAGAAATGCAATGTAGACATTAAAGGGTTACCTTCATAGAGTAACTATATCCCTCTTTAGAAATGCAATGTAGACATTAAAGGGTTACCTTCATAGGGAGTGCCACACCTCATGCAGACCCTATGGTCCTCATTGATCTCATGCTCAAAACAATCCTTGCAAATTGGGAAATTGCATTCATGACAAGCCACAAACACTTCCCCATTATCATTAAGTCCCACTTGTTCCCCACAAGTGTTGCAGAGGGGAACACTAGACTGCACCATCTTTTAGTTTTGCACCACCTTCTATCAAAGGGCCAAAATGTCAGTATGACTCTCACTGACCCTTTGCTTCTCAATCATTGCTCATATGGGTTTTATATAAAAGATCATAAACCCATTGGGGGGATGGAGAAAGCAATTGTGTAGCAATGCAATGGATGTGCATGGTGGAGGTGGTGGTGGTGGGTTCTTTTTCTGAGGTTGGGGAGTTGGTGTCATAGTTTAAGTGGTACACAACATAAGACTATTAGCCTGAGAGATGAGAAGCAAAGTCTATTTTTTCGGTGAAGTGTGCAATATATCAATTTAATGCGGGAAGTGTAAGGGAGGCTTCACTTGACAGTTGTGTGTTATACATCAGCTGGTAAAGTGTGAACAATATGTCAATTTTGGAAGTACAAGGAAGTGAGTTCACTATTTTTAACTGACTCGATGATTAAAAAGAGAAATGATAATATCAAACTTTTTAATATGTTTTTTCGTTAGTTAAAATTTATTAAAAATTATAAATTTATTTGAGACTTACATTTTATTTAATCAACATCTCTCCTGATTTTATAATTTTAAATAAATTTTAACTAATAAAAAAGAATATGTTAAAGAGTGTCTAAAAAAGAATTAATCTCAAACTATCGATTTAAAGATATCTTTACTGCAAACTAAAAAAAAAAATAGAATGTGTTCCTAGAATTCTGTTTAAAAATTATAACTGTTAAAGTTTAATTTAGCTATTGTCACGATCTTCTGTCAAATAGTCTTATGTGACTAAAATTTTAACATGAACCTATTTCAACTTTCGGTTTTAACAATTACCTCACGGATACATATTCTTTGCAGTTGAAAAATAATTGCAAGGGCGCAATTCAATCTTTTAGCACACATTTTTCCTATAACGGGATTGGCCAGTATCCGTAAATTGTTGTAAATCTTTTAGTATTAAGTTCAATTCTTACAAATAAAAAAAACATACATTTTTCTTTGTCTTATTTTTCTACTGATATATTAATTGTTGAGATTCCTGTAGTTCATTAAGATCTATTTAATTAAGCTAGTTTATTTCACTAAACAAATAAATTTATAAACTTTAGCTTCAATTTACATAAAAAAAAACTCAAGTCCCAACTTTATAAGTTTGATATAAAAAAAATTATAAATAACTTAGGCGAGTGTATAATAATAATAATAATAATAATAATAATAATAATAATAATATTGAATAAATTATATCTTATTTAAAAAATTATAAGTTACCTAACTTTTATATTTAGATATTCTTTTAATTTTATTTTCTTATTTTTACTTTATCTTTTAACACAAAAATGTTAACTATTAATTAAGTTATAAATGAATGCATAATGAAAATGAACCTTGATATAGCATAATTAATTTTTAATTTTAAATATTACATTGAAAACTTTGAAAAACTTAAAAAAATACTCAAAGAGTTTTGATAAAGGGAGTAAATTATTAATTAAGTTATAAATGAATTAAAATGCATCTAACTTTAAGTTCGTAGTTTTAAATAAGTCTACATTTAAGTTTTAAAAATTTAATTCATTTGCACATCTTAAACATTTCTTTTTCAACCTATGTTTCAAATAATTCATTAAGCTCGATTTAATTATCTCTAATTTTCCAATTTTAAACAAAGAACTTTACATCAGTTGGTTTGTTTGTTGGTAGCAATAAATATATTTCAATTCTTTGTTGCTCGAACGTTAGATCATGCTATATATACATCGAATATGCCATTTCTCCTGCAAATTATGGAAACTAGAAAATGATACGACACATCATCCTCCGAAATATTAAATACACTAGTTAAAATATATTTTTAATCCTTACCCAATATTTACTACTTAATTTGATTCCTAAATGAAAAAAGTTAACTCCTATCATCCTATGTGTATAACCATCAACAGCACGATTTGATGTCATCCCCATAGTGGTATCATACTAAGATCATTATAAAATAGAAGTAAATTAAAAAATAATTAGTGTATAAAAACTAAAGATATAAGAGTTTGATTACTTTGACAAAATGTTCTTTTTTTATTTCTTATTTTCACTTTTAATAATAAAGACATTATTTTTATTTTGTAAAAAAATATATAAAAAAACCATGAAAGTAATTGTTTATTATTTTTACTGGTTTTTATCCAAACATTTAAAAATAAACAATATGCAATATCAAGGTTCATTTTCATTATGCATTCCATTTTAGCTTGTTAATGTACAGCAGAATGAGTTACTTTATTAAGTGTTCACCAACAATTACTCGAATACGATCAACTTAAATGTAATAAGAAATAAATTTGCACGAGGACACCTAGCATGAGTAGCTTCATTTCTAAGTTCTAACAGACATTAAACATTTACAAATAATAGCTTTGACAGCCAAAATTAGAAGAAAGCAAGAGATATATGAAAGACGTAGGCAAGATAACATAGAAGAATGGAAAAGTGAAGTAAACATGCCATGAATCACACCATGTAAATGAGCAAGTATAGGTCATCAATGAACAGTTCCTGTAGGCATTGAATCAGGGACAGAATCGCAAAGCAGGCACCTAGGCAGGTATATCTAGGCTAAAAGCCTTGGGCTTTTAGAACGTTTCCTGTCAGGAGCACGATCTTCAGAGTAAGTGCAACATTACAGTTTCAAACAGTCATTTTAGGTTTTGATTGCTCTCCAGGAATACTCATTCCAAGAATCACTGTCATGTCATCTAGCTTTAAACTATGTTATAGTGTAGACCTTTACTACTTTAGATGTGTCACACACAAGAAGGTTGTCTGTATCAGCTGAGGTGGTACACAGCCAATTGACCTGCCAAATAAAGAGTACAAAGGAATGCATCAGACATATTTGGCAGAAGCAGAACAAGTAACCAACATCTAAAAGTTCCAATTAAATTTTATTACAAAACTCACTTTTCAAGGTACTTCAATGTTCAAATGTAGGATATCATTGTTGTCGTCGTCACTTAACCCAGCATCTGGATAACGGGACCAATTCCATACCTTCACCAACTTATCATTTCCTCCAGATATCAAGAATTTCCCTCTTTCCCCAAACAATGAAAATGCCCTGTGTCACTCACGAGTTAGGGGACAAGTGAATTTAGTGTTACAGTTGCTACATTGCAGATAGGGAATTGACTTACAGGCTGGAAATAGCTGCAGTATGGCCACCAAAAGTGTAATCCAAATGCAACCTCTTTTTTCCATTTTGATCTGCGTCTGTATTGCTAGATGAACTACCATCTTTTGATCTTGAGTGTGATCCTTTTCGTGAACTTGAAGAGCTTTTTGATTTTGTAGCAGCCATTTCTGTTTCGATATTAATCACATCAATAGCTCCATCGCCCCTTGCAACAGCACATATTTTGCCTAATTTATCTAGCATGTCAACTTCTGGAACAGCTATTGCATGAACAAAAGCAGGATTGACACACCGGCCAGCAATGCCACTACTCACATCAAATGTAGCTGCAGCAAAGAAAGGGCAGGAATAACAAATTAGTAGTTTTTCTTTCACTTGTTTATTAAATTATGTTTTCCCCTCATTTCATCTCAATTGTATATTACTCTTATCATTTTTAACTGTATGTATGTTTACATAAGTAAATAAACAAAAATGCCACCATGTAAAATATAGTTGCAAGTTTCAAGTATGAAACTATAAAAACAAAATTAGCAAAAGGATCATCAATTTACATTGCACCAAGTACCAGCTGCTAGTTCAGTTATTATCTAAGCACATGTATGTATGCCTCATGTATACATATATCCAAAACTTCCAGGCTTCAGTGAGAACATTTTTGTTTCTTCAAAAACCACCCGCTTGTGACTTGCATTCTCCATAGTCAATAGTCACCAACCAGCATTTTCATGTTTTATTTCATTGGTAAAATATTTTTAAGTGGCCAAACCTTTTGTTTTTATCTGCTGTAGAATCATGGTCAAGGGTGACTATGGTTGAAAAAGCCTTTGAACATAATTAAAAACAATCATTATCCTTGAAGTTTTCTTTTGCTAAATGCATTAAAAAAAAAAGTAGAGATGTGAGGACTTAATATCATTGCAAATGTCAAATTAAAAAATTAAAGAAGGCTCTAATTTAGATAATTCAAGTCATCTCATGCAAAACTAAGACAAAGTAAGATATTTATGAAAAAATATACCGAAATCCACTACTTTGTAGGGGCGCCCTTTGGAGAAGTCCCACAACATGAGCATTGAATCAAGACCTCCACTAATGACTGGGAAAAAAAAAAAAAAATGGAGTCAACTTTCTATACATATGGGTGCAAGTTTCTAGAATACTAGCATGAAACTTACACAAACAAACGGGGCTGTTATTGTAAAACCTTATACCACAAGGTTCCAAAGATTCATTTTAAATAGAATCTTGTGGTCGTACAAATTCTTTTGATTATTATATCCAACTCATAAGTCTTAGGACTCTACATATGTTTGTTAGAACTTTCCTAAATATAAATTTTCATACTTTGTAATCACCAGTAGTTTCCATCTATTGTGTATGCATGTGTATTATACTGTTACTATTATTGGGTGCACAAATTAAGTTGTTTGGGGTGAAACAATAGCACAAAGTTAAACTATTATCAGAAATGAAAATGAAAAATCAGAAAATTAATAACATTTAGAAAGGAATCCACATCCACTTCAAAGCTACTCTTAGTAGCTTCTGCATCTTTCTAAGATTTGAAGTGGAAATTGAAGCATGTGTGTTTTTAACCCCTCCCCAAACATGCTTATAGTTGATTTGCAAGTCAATGGTTATAACACACATATATCAATTTATATGTGATGGATTCTGTTTAGATACAGAAAGCCTCATAAGATTTCTATTCTATAAATCAGAGTTGGAACAATCTGAACAACTCAAGAAGAAAATGTTGCAGTAACATCTATGTCGGTTTCTTTCTTCTTTTAGCTTTTTTAATGACATTTATATCTCTTAGAAAGGTAAACATATCACCTATATGTGTCTGTGCATGAGCACATTTGCACAAGCTTAATGGCTTCTTGACATATATTTTTCACAGTACTTCCTAGGAATTCCAATTTAAGAAACAACCAGTAATCATAGGACTAGGACTAGAGCATGCTCAGGCAATATTGTCAAGCAGTTCTAGAATGTACAGATCTTTGACCAAAATATCCACACAAGCATTATTATGAGACTAAAGCGCCTCAGGCAATGTGAGCCATGATTGAGACCCTGCCAACAATTTCCTTCTTCATGGTTAATTTAGCATGTAGAGTTTTCATAGAAATTTCTACGTTCCTTTCCCTAATAAGACAATGGGTATTCTAACACGACAGAAAGCTACAAGGACAACTCACACATAAATACTCTAGACATAACAATCATATCTTATTCTCATTGAAAACCATGAATTGTACTATGAGGAGGAGGAGAGACAGAGAGATTCATATGTAAAAAATAAGCAAGACTATATTTAAATACCTTCCCAAGATCTCCAAGGAAGGAATTCCACAGTGCTACATATCTACAACACTAGGTTAAGGTAAACAACAATATCAAAAAATCAAATTACTTATTAATTATAGAACAAAGTAATATGAGAAAAAAAAAATTGGGGGGGGATGGAAATATAAAATATTAGTGGGTTGAGATAAAACTTCTGATTACATAATTAGCAGCCATGTAGTGAAGCATGGCTAAAAAGCAAGGATACACTTGTATGACCAGCTCGTAGTGTTTTATACAGGCATTGCTGGCGAATGTCAATTATCTGTAAAAGAAATTTCAATCAATAATGAAGAAAATGAAAATGTACGATAATTAAACATTAACTTGCCTTTTCTTAAATTAAAGAAGTGGGAGAATTAAAAGTGTATACAGAACAACAAATAGTAAATTACATTACACAAGAAACAACATCAGTTTTTTAAATCATCAATTACAACACAGTATATTTCCATGTTTTATGGCATGTATCAAAGCTTTTAGAATACAATGCAGGTTTGTGGTTTCTTATGTGAGAATAGATCAATATTACTCAGCAATTAGGAAATTTAGTTAATGTCATTGAAGGAAACAACAAGATGCAACCAAGAAACTCATGGTGTCCAAAGGAGAGTCACAATCCCAGCAATCATAGTAACGATCTAGAAAACATATTTTCAGCAAGCATAATATCAAGGACCAATTAACCCCAAAGCTTAAGGCATTAGGAGGAGGCCAATGAGTAGCTTTATGTTAGCACATGTACTATTGCCGAGATGGATTATAGAAACAGAGAAAAGGAAGGAGAAACATGAGATTAACACCCCATATGAGCAGAGGAAACAATGTGACTCCAAGCAACCACCTGCACACATGGCAGGGTAGTAGGAGGAAAGAAAGAACCTGTTAGGGACAACAAGGATAAGAAGGCAGAAGGGGGAAAATGCAGGAAGGAAATGAGTGAGGGATTTGGAGGGAGAGACCAGGCACAGTCAACTGCCTCAGGTATGTACATATTTTTTTTTTTCTTTCATTGATTCACTGTGTGTGTTTCTTTATTCTGTTTCACACATCAGAAACTTCATTGATCTAGAAATTTTGAAATTGCTCAGACATCAGATCAGAATAGGAGATAATGACTATTATATCTCTAACGCATTACAGGTGGAAAGGATATATTCATTAAGAGCTGATAAATGAGATAATACTAAGGGAAATCAGAATAAGCATTGTTGTATAAATACAAGGCATACCTTCACCTCACCATTATCATCTGCTGCAGCAAGAAATGAGGCCTTTGAGTTGCATACAACCTGCAAAACCAGACAGATAATTGTATTATAACAGCATTTTTAAACAAAAGCTCACCTAGGATAGCATAAGTTGATAACTTGATATTCCAACTGAATGAAGGAATGCATAAGCAGCCATAAGTTCAGGTATAGTTCTGTAATCTAGTTTGATAATTTCAATATCCTATGTAGGTCAAGAAAGCCATATAATAAAATTGTTGAAAAGTTGCCTTAATTCCGGTCACCCCTGGCCCACCTTAGTTGCGGCTTTTTTGGGCTGCCTTAATTGCAGCGTTGAAGGGTATGTGTTTAGTCCTACATCGACTGGAGATATAGCTTAAATAGAGCTTATAAAGCTTAGACAATCCTCATCTTACAAGTTGGTTTAATGGGGTTGAGTTAGACCCTAAACCCAAAATTCTAAGATGGTATCAAAGTTTATCCTAGATTCAGTGTTGGGCCACCTGCATTTGCCACACTCCAGGCCAGTAGCCCTAGGTATGAGAGAAAACCGCCTTAATTGCGGTCACTCCTGGCCCGCCATAGTTGTCGCTTTTTTGGGCTGCCTTAATTGCAGCATTGAAGGGGGAGTGTTTAGTCCCACATTGACCAGAGATATGGCCTAAATAGATCTTATAAGGCTTGGGAAATACTCAACTTACAAACCGGTTTTGTGGGGTTGAGTTAATCCCTAAGCCCAAAATTCTAAGAACAATCATACTTAATATTTCTGTTTTAAGACCGCCAAACACAAAACTGATTCCATATAAAAGTCTTATACAAAACAGTTAAGATCACAACAAAAATCATACTTAACATTTCTGATCTAGAGCTGCATGGATAATGTTAAGTACAGTCATCAAATTTGCTTCAATTCATTTGTATTATTAATTCATTTTGTTTCATTTTATACAAGAAACAGTAGGGACATTCAACAAGATCTGTAGGGACATTCAACAAGATATGGTAAGTGCATAACATTATATTTGAATACAAGTCCTACTATCTAGTATCTACCTTGTTTATCTCCTCTTTGTTGTAATTATAATTCTCCAATGGCTTCCATTGGGCGGTGGCCTTCAGCGCAAAACATAATACACAGAGGATCAGTATAATGATTAATAATCTTTCTAAACAACATAAATAATTAAGGTGGAGCAAGAATGAATCAAAAACAACAAAATATGCATGTATATCCAGATATCCTCAAGAAGAAAATAAATAATGCAATGTCACATATATAGACAGCAGTAATAAAGGAAAGAAAGGTGTCTTGTAAAAGGATATAGAAAGCACTGAAAAGTCATACATCTTGGAGACCATAAAATTCTTACCAATCGCACATCAAAACACTTTATTTCCTTCCCTGAGGAGACATAAATCATATCTTCCATCCCTGATTCAAATGACAATTGTTTGTAAACAATGTAAGTAAACTCATCTACTGGATGTATCAATGGAAAATTTTACTGTACTTAGGATGTGTTTGATTTTTCAAAAACACAAAGGACTCGACTGCCCAAAAACACGTGTCCCATGTTTGATACAAAAAATGGTTATAAGACAGCACATAAAAAAAAGCATGATGTACAAGATAAGAATCTGAAAAATTGTTGCTAAGTAAACCATGGGACAACTCTTTGTTCCACACACAATATTACTAAACAGTCAAAAGACTCAAAAAACCTCCTCCTCCCCAAAACTGCTGCACATGAAGAATGCAGAGCACAACTGCACATCTGCAAACATTAAGCAGCTACCTCAATGGTCGTCAATTAACGTACCAAAATGCTTGTTGACATCAATTCATAGTGCTAAGCCCACCACACTTTGGCTTGAATCGGAGTAACAAGAAAGAGACCATGATATCTCAGTCACTGGATACAGATTCTACACATGCCCAAGCACTGTTGCATATAGATGTTGGGATGGGAGACAATCAGGACTGGATTTTATTGTAAGGTTTTTACTCTTACCTTAAACTGATAACTATATGACAAATCTAATTTCCACATTCAGATGGAAAATGGGCCAGACTGACATAGAAATAAGAGTGATGAAGCTGCATCATTATATTACATCAATTTGATATCTACTCTTGTTAGTATTATATATATGAAACCAATTAAGATTTTATGCAGTTTTCTTAACATAAAAGAAACATTATACAGCACAAAGGCCCTTTATACGACATAAAGTGCGGTGTATCAAATTTATTGAATGCTTATTGAAGATAGTCAATTTTGATTATACTGAGATTAATTGATCCTTCCTTCCCCATTTATACAACATAAAGTGCATAGATAAGACATACTTAACAAAACACGCCACCTAATTGAAAAAGACAAGATAGTCAGTTTCTAGAATTGCCAAATGCCATTTCATAACCACCAATGAAATTCTCTTAAAAGCCCTCAAAGAAGCCTCCTCATCTTCAAAAACTCACACGTGCTCTCAAGCCAAAGAACATTTTTTTTTATGTTAGTTGTTAATTTGTTAGTTTTTGTTAGTGGGAGGGATTCAAACCCACGACCTCTCCCTCTCTCCTTCTCCCTTCAACCACCAAACCAACCCTATAACTCCTCTCATTCCAAAGAACATACACGAAACTGATTATTTATCTTTCAAGCTGACAAAATAATTCCGGTACCATGAATGCTCAACAGGTATTTATTTATCTGTAACAGGTCACTGTATTTACAACATAATAACAAGTTGAAAACAAAGATGAAACAGTGAAATCAAAACCAAAAAATAAAACAGACCTGACTTGAAACAAAGGGACGAAACTGGCTCCACGCTAACATCCATAACCAGTTGCGGTTCATCAGGACACCGCAAGTCAAACCAGCAAACACAACCATCCTGTTTTGTTTGAGAACCAAACAGTTAAAATTAAGAATTAGTAATAACTAATAAATAATAATATTATTATAGGAGATGAAATAAAAGGAAGCATTGGCGAATCCTGAACCCTAGTAATTGGCAATGAAGCGATGAAAGAGAGAGATAGAGATAAGAGTTTGGAAATTGGAGAAGGGAGAGAAGGAGAGGAGCTGACATCGCCGGAAGTGACGATAAGATGAGAGCGTTCACGTGAGGCAATGCAGCAGGTTGTGCTGTCGTCGTGACCTTTGAGTCTTCGAGGCTTGAGCTTAAGCTTCGCCACAGCCTTCTCTGCCATCGATGCCGTGTACACTCTAAACCTAAATTGATTCTAAAGTGAGTGAATATTTAACATGGAATGGATTGATTGCAGAAACGTAGTATTTGGTGGCGGTGATGGGTTTGTTTGAATGGAATGGAGTCACCAACTTGCTGCGGCAAAGCCTCACTAACACCACACCAGGCAGGCACCAGCAATCAATTCTCTTTCGTGTGCTATTTATATGTTCGTCAATTGTCACCAGTGAGCCCGACTTTTTGGCCCTTATTTTTCAAAAAAAAAAAAAAAATCTCACGACCCATGCGTGTTAGATCAGTCTCCATAAACATGGTCACTAGATTCCCCTTGGAATTAGATGCTTTGATGTTCTATTAGATTTTGCTTGAGTTCCTTTCTTAACCTATTACCTATTCTTCTAATACTGTTTTTGATATGAAATCAGTGTAGAGTATTTATCAATTTTGTTTGTTTAGAAATTTGGTTGGTTATACTTTGTAGGATCTCTTTTCTTAATCACATTTTTTTTTTATTATAAAATTTGAACTTATAATTTTCACTTAAGAAAATCAAGCTAAGTTTCATTTAAATAAACAATATGTTGGTTTATGCTTGGATTTTAGTCCCGTATTATCATTAAAAAAGAGAGAGAGACATTGGTTAACTAAGTTTGAACTTATTGGGTTAACTAAGTTACTAAATGCTATTTTGAAGTCACTAGTATAAAAAGGATTTTAACATTGATTGTTTATGTCAGGGATGTGAAGGGGGTAAAACATCATAGACAAGTTTTTGGCAATATGTCACAAATAGCCACTAGTTGGTTGAATTAAGACATGATAATCAGGAGACTTTAAGATGTTTAATTTCTTATTTTTCATTTACACAATCTTCCTAACATTTGAAAAACATCGTTGTGGCACTTTTACACCATGTAAGCAGCATTCACAAAGCTTTTTTTTTTTTTTTTTGACAATGTATGACAAGTCGAGAGCAAATAAGTCCTTTTTCCAACTGTCTTAGGAGCTATAGCTCCTCTCGTATACCAATTTTAATCAAATATAGTTTAGCATTCACATCATCCTTAATCCTACCTTATATGTTAAAAAGTGTTTTAATCATACTATCACACGTATTTTTCTCTACATGTATCACATCAATATTGTGTCTCACATCAAGACAATGCCAATATGAAAGATCAAAGAAGACGTGATGAACGATTGTGACAGATAGAGATGTGATAGGAGAAGAAATAGGATGGATTCCATGTGGGATCCACACCTCCTACACTATATTTTAATTCAAATATTTTTCTTCTGTTTTCATTCTCTCAACCAAACATAGCATAATTCTTCTTTCTTTGTCTATCATTTACCCATTTTATTTTATTTTTTTCTACTTTAATACACCTCTCGTTTACGCCGGAGAGAATCAGTTAATTTGGAAATATATATACCCATATTAGTGTGAAAATTTGGTTTCGTACGTAAGATAAGAAAAGAGATGCAAGAGAAACGTGCGTGAAATTATCATGAGAACTGATAAACATAAGTTAATGCCACTTGATGATTTCAGTGACACCGTACACAACAAGAGACAGCAACACGTTATACTTGCGGCTCTTGTTCCTTGGTTTCCTCAACTTCTTGGGCCAACTTATTATTAGTAGCGCCATTCTGCATCATATCTTTGCTTTTGCCCCATAGAAGAATGTACAACCCGACCATCACCAACATGGATCCCACCACACTAAAAAACAACCACCACAAGCATATATATATATTCAAGTCAGATTTTTAATAAAACGTTCGTTTTTAACTTTTTTTACAATCAAGAACGTGCTATACTAGGTAGGTAGCAGCTAGGTAAAAGAATGAATTATTCACCTTCCAAGATGAAGCTGCTCGTGCAAGAAGGGGATATCAATCATGCCGGACATTATTTGAACAAGAGGGCTGAATGCTGCAGTGAAGACCGGACCCCTCTTCTTTACGCACCATGACATGCCCACATAGCATACACTTGACCCAACTATCCCCTGCAAATATAATATATATTTCACTTTCTTAATATATACTCTTAACTATGTTCTATATACAAATTATGAACAATAATATTATATTTTCTTATATATCCTTATTCAAATTTTCATTCTACTTTATAAAGAATGTATATTAAATGAAAAAAAAAAGATATATATACTATCTTCTTTTCACAACTATTGATACTTTAATTTTCTTTTTTATTCCAAAAGATATTTTAGAAATTCAAAGTCTAGTTTTTTTCTCTCTCAATTATACCCTTATTTAATATTCTATTACTAGACATCATGGAATAAGATATTGAATAAAGATATTTTAGTCTAAATATAATAATATTTTATATTTATTAAATATTCTTTAATTTGTGTATACATTAACTTTAAACATGAATAAAAAAAACTTTAAATATGAATAATTATGAGAAGGGGATAGTATTTATTGTTTTAATTAAAAATATAAAACATATTTAATACATAAAATATCATAATTTTGATAATTGAACCAAACAGTCCAGGCATGGTCTAAGTAAACCCCATAATGAGAATAATCGGAAAACCGGTCATCAAAATCTTGCTAAACGAGTGAAAACCAACTAAAAACCAATTTACAAGTTAGTAAAAAATGTTTAACACTGAGATGGTTTTTTTTTTTATTTAAAAAAATAAAAAACCTAATTATTGCCAAAATTTGATTTTCTATAACTTAAAAGAGTGCACTTACAGAATAAAGAACGGTGATTATTTGTATGTTATCCTTGAGAATCCACGAGGACAAGTTGCTGCTGCCAGTGGAGAAACCAAGAATAGCTGCTTGCATGGCTCCAAAGAAGGTCATGATGGCTGTGCTAGAATACTGGCATGGGTATCTCTTGCCTATCTTTGACTGTAAAATAAACCAAAAAGACCAAAAGAGGGTTCCCATAATCAAAGCTACTACACCAATGGACCATTTCTGTGTTGTTGTTCTAGCAGTACTAGAAGCTTGGTCCATTGCAGATCTCATGGCCACTGGAGGAACTGCAGATTGATAGTGAGAGTCATCAAATAAGGGCTTTCCTTTATAAAGTGTCAACAACAATGCCCCTCCTATGCACACAAATGTACCAAGAATCTTCGCTTTCCCACCTTTGCATTTAATGTTCAAAGTTTCTAATCTGTAGTAGAATCAAAAGAAAAGGTAATTAAGGGATGGTGTATTTATCTTCCATTTGAGTGATGATATATAGTTACTTAGAGAATAAGAATAAAATAGGTTGTGTACATATCCATAGTTTCATACCCAAATGGCAATGCCATAATGAATGTGATCACCGGTACCATGTTGACAAAGGCACAAGCAAAGGTAGCTGAGGTGTATTGGATCCCCAGAAGGAAGAAGTATTGGGTGACGGATGCTCTACAAGAAAGTATTCATTATGTGTTTTAATTTCTACTATCATGTTAACCATAATGCATATATAAAGAACTATAAAGAAAGATCGTATTTTAATTTCATGACTAACCCAATAATGGCACTGAAGAAAAGGTAGCATAAAATTTGAAATGTGAGCCGCGGTCTTCCATTTCTGCAAGAAAATATAGTTATTAAGATCTTTCAAAGTTTCCTTCTGGCATAAATGGGCCCATTTGAGCATTCATCCTGGATAGCAATGATTATTAGTTTAACATCCTTGATTCTAAAGAGAAGAAAAATTTAGGTTTCAAGTGGGTGATTTCAATATTTCATAGTCATTCATTATTGCAACTTGGTTATCTGCATGCTATAAAAATAAAAAATAAAAAAAAAATCCAAAAGGTAAAATGCCATACACGAAGGAAAGAAATAGGCTATAGTTTTTAATATCACGTTAAATTTCATCTTAAAATCAATCAAGTAAATATAAACCGAAGCCTAATAATTGAGATAGACAATGTAAAATTTTTCAACAATGTCTTGAAGAGATTAGTCTCTCTTACTATTGGTTGGTAATACTCTTGGTTCACACAAAATAAAAAGAAAGGAATTGATGAGGGTGCCTACCTTTCCTTAAAGTAGCCGATGGGGGCCAAAAATATAGTAGAAACTGACAGACGATATGTGATAAAAACCAAATGGTTCATTCCTTCTTGAAGGACTTTCTTGAGAAGAATGTTCACCATGGTTAAAGAAAAATCTATTGCTATCATTACTAGGAAAGGCTTCCATTCATCACAATTCTTCATTTCAGCAATGCAGTTCTGTTTCTGGGGCTGATCTGAGTGGGGCCCTCACTCTATCTTTCTGTATTTTTCAGAAAATGTTCAAATGCTTGCAATGCAACAGAGGGCAACCTGTGGCATTATATATATATATTATTCCAGAATAAGTGGTAAGAAAGCAACATTACTGTACCAAATCAAACACTTTATAAGCAACTATCCCTTTGATGGTAGTTTAACGTTTGTGTGGAATATGCTCTTCCACATGTGATCTTTGGACTAATATCTGATCCTGTTCTACAGAAAGGAGACTATTTGGGAATCGTTTAAAAAGATTTTAGGTTGGTTCATGAATCATGACCCTGATGTTAACATTATTGGTTAATTTAGGCCACTGGTTTCATATTTACAATTCATCTAGACCCGAAACAGGTAATGTTCTTCATGTTTTGTTCACGTTCTAGTACCCTTTTCCCCATTTGAACTTTTTCTTATGAGTGACAAGCATCTTTTGGGTGGAACTGTGGCAGAAACATGGCATCTAATACTTTTATCTTCCACATCAAAAACATTGAAAACTTGAAGAAAATGTCACATCTCGTAGCTATTTAGTCACATCAAAATCTTGGAGAAGAAAAAGCACGCAACGAAGAGATCACAGTGACGCAAACCACGGGAAACTTTGTAGTAAGCATATGCCCTGGAACTTGGAGATCGCATACATTCGGATTCAAATGTCATGTTGGTGTGGTGTTAATCATGGGTGACTTTCAGTACTTGATTTTAATATGAAAAGCCATTAGATAACCTTAACTCCAATTACAATTTACAACTTCAAATTCTTCTTTACAAAAAATAATTAGGATTCAATTTTGATACCTTAAAACTTTTTATATTATAATTAACAGAAAATCAATTTAAATTTCTAATGCATTGCAAATTGTGGGAACTGAATCTTTGACCAATTGGAAGTCTATATTCCTCTTAAGAGGAGGGAGATAGAGAATTTGAAAAAGGTGTTAATTAGAAATGTGTGTGATAGATAATTAATTAGCACTTATTTATTATTGGAAGAAGTTACATCTACCACTATTAAATAAAGGATTTTGTGAAGAGAAGAAGGACTATCTTAACCTAAAAAGAAGGAATCATGCATCCAAGAAAAAAATATCTAAGTTCAAAAGATATGAGAGAGTTTCTCTAATTAAACAGAAGAGCATTATCATTTTTTAAATTCTTGTGTGAGATACTTAGGTTTATACTACTTTAAGAGAGTTTTTCATGTTTGTCTATAAAATGAGTTATCTTTATGATGATTGTTACCGTGGTGACCACCTATATAGGTAGTTTACGGTACACCATATTTATCCACCATTAGATTCATATAAACCTCACAATCATATCATACACCCTCTACATTGGATTATACCTCTCTAACTCCTTCCTCAACCCTTTCCTTCCACCCATGGCCGACAAAAAAGATCCACCAAAGAAACAGTATGGTTGCCAAAAGGTCGTTGTTATCGTCGAATGGTAGGTTTAACCCTAACCTACAACAAAAACATAGTGTTGTGCGTGAAGTTCTCCAATAATGGAACCCTCTTAGCCTTGGTCTCCCTCAACAAAACCCTAATCATATGGTCCTTTACCACCTTCTCCCTCTTCCACTGCTTATTGGGCCACTTTTGAGGGCATCTTTGACTTGGCCTAGTCCTCCTACTCCCACTACACTTGCTTTGCCTTCAATGACTACACCATCCGCATCTAGGTTGCCATCAGCAACGATTGCATCAAGACCCTCTACGACCACAACGGTGTAGTCTTTTGTGTCAACTTCAACTCCAATCTAGCTACATCATTTCTAGCTCCTTCGATGAGACCATTAGGGTTTGTGATGTCAAGATTAGGAAATGCGTCCATATATTTAGCTCCTACTCCATGCCCGTCACCTTCTCCACTACAATTGCGATGATACCCTCATTGTTTCCGATAGCCACAATGACTCTTGCAAGATTTCTCCACTAAGGGGTGGCATCCCTTGGTTGTCGTTTAATCTAAACTTGCCGCCACCCGATAGCAATGACAACCTTTCGATGACAACTACAACCTTTTGGCAATCACGTTGTTCCTTTGATGGATCTTTTCGTCTGTTATGAGTGGAGGGGAAGGGGCTGAGGAAGGAGTTGGGGAGGTATAATCCAATTTGGAGGGTGTAAGGTATGATTGTGAGATTTAGATGAATCTAATGGTGGATAAAGATGGTGCATCGCAGGCCACCTTAGCATTCATCTATCTTTATTTAATATAATAAACACTTTATTGGACCATTTTTTGTGAAGGATTTGATGGTTATGCATTATCAGTGTAAATTTTTTTACAGCGTCAACCAATAAAAAATTATTATTGGTATGACTTTTAAGGTAATTATGTTAAAAGTCAATAAACTTACTGTATATTGTAATTTGTGATTGAAAGACAATGTAAATAGAAGACTAGTGTCTAATGATGTCATTTAATTGCAAATACAATCATGCATTTGTAGCCATTAAAATAGCAATAATAGATTATAAAAGAAAAAAACTATTAAAAAAATATTGATACTCAAATATTTTGTCTAAAACGAAGAAAAAACATAGTATTTCCACAATAAGGACTATAAAAAAAATAAAATATTTATCTAAAATAAAATAATATAAATATCTTCACAATAAAATTATAAAAAATAATTAAATATTTAATTAAAAATAACACTCGGATATCTTTATTCGTACAACAAAATCCCAAATAAAATAATTATCATAATTTTAAAATATTATATATATATATATATATAAAATTAAATCTAAAAAAAGTTAGGGCCTTAGGGGGGTTGGCCCCCCCAATTACTCACGTACATCCGTCCCTAGTCTATTACCATAGCATGCTTTCCTTTGATGGTAAATGATGGGCTGCAACTTGGATTCTCATCACATATTTAGAATCCAACATGCAAAATCTGTTGACCATTAGCCAAAGATTATGGCCACTGTCCTACAAAATGCCCACCCTTCAACTATTTCCGTAGTTCCGATTTCCTACCAGATCTTATCGTATCTCTTCAATGCCAGTGAATGAATGAAGCTTGATCCGTTAAATAATTTTGTGGATTTAAATTGCATGTGATCATTTCCAAGCTAGGAGGCTTTAATGAGCTAAATGACTTGTCGGACATGATCTTATCACATGAAATTTGCGTAAAACTAGGAATTTCTGCTTTGGAATATCTAGTAAAGCAGGCATCTAGGCATCTCAGTACTGAAATACCTTCAATTTAGACCATATCAAATGCAGGACATCATCTATATCTATCTTACTATTTGAGAATGTTTGCATTTTATTATATTATATTTACTCTGTTCCCCATTGATTTTTTCCACGTTTTTTTTGTTAATAAAAACTATTATTTTGTGCTATAGATATATTAAATAGGGTGATTATATATATATATATATATATATATATATATATATATATATATATATATATTATTAAAGTATAGCATAAAAGTGAGGTTTTAATTAAAAATATATTTTCATTGGTATTAATAAATACGATATGTTAATTAACCTGTGCAAATTATGTTAGATTTATTCTTTTGTTCGAATGCTTGCTTTTTATTGCCCCCTTTGTTTCTTATTCATTTTTGTCACACATTTTTTTATTAATAAAAAGCATTACTTTAGACTCTAGATATAGATTTACTTTAGATACGATGGGCTCGAAAAAGATTATGGCTATAAGTTATAGATATAACCTTTATTATTAATAATAACTTATAATTCCTCAAAAATAATAATAAATTATAATCTAAAAAGTGCTTCTCAGTACTGAACTTCCTTCAATAATCTAGACCATATCAAATGCAGGACGTACCTTCTATATCTTTTATTTTTTTTTATTTTTTTGAGGAATTATATATATATATATATATATATATATATATATATATATTACTATTTGAGAATGTTTGCATATTTTGCATTTTACTGTTTACTTTGTTTCCCATTGATTTTTTCCACATTTTTTTATTAATTAATAAAAATTATTACTTTGTGCTATAGATATATTAAATAGGGTCATATTTTATTTGTCTATAGATATCTTTGTTGTGTTTTATAGTAGTATAATATTTATCTTTAATTATAGCTATATATAGGCTAAAAATAGATTGTGATTATAATTAGATATATATTTTTATTATTAAATTATAGCCTAAAATTAATGTTTTAAAAATATACTTTCATTTGTATTAATAATACGATATAAGTTAATAAACCTGTGCAAATTATTTTAGAATTATTTTTTGTTCGATCGAATGATTACTTTATATTGCCCCGTTTGTTTCTTACTGTTTTTGTCACACATTTTTCTATTAATAAAAAGCATTACTTTAGACTATATAGATATAGATTTACTTTAGATACGATAGGCTCAAAAAAGATTATAGCTATAAGTTATATAGATATAACCTTTTTTATTATTATTAAATTATAATCTAAAAAAAGCTTCTCAGTACTGATGAACTTCCTTCAATTTAGATCATATCAAATGCGGGACCAGGACGAATCATCTATATCTATCTTACTATTTGAGAATGTTTGCATTTTACTATTTACTTTGTTCCCCATTGATTTTTTTTCCACATTTTTTTGGCTAACAAAACCTTTACTTTGTACTTTAGATTTGTCTATAAATATCTTTTTTTTAAGACTAACTATAAATATCTTTGTATTGTTTTATAGTTATAGATATATAGTATTTATCTTTAATTGTAGATATATATAGGCTGAAAATACGACTTCAAAAGAAAAATATAGGCTGAAAATAGATTGTGATTATATTTATAGATATATTATTTTTTGTTATTAAATTATGGTATAAAAATTTATGTTTTTAAATATATTTTCATTTATATAATAATACGATATATGTTACCTGTACAGATTATTTTAGAATGATATTTTTGTTCGAATTTTTGCTTTTTATTGCTCCCTTTGTTTCTCATTGATTTTTCTCACACATTTTTTTTATTTATACTTTAGACTATATAGACATACATTTATTTAATTTAGATACGGATAAAAAAATTAGATAATGATATATAAACATTCATATATTACAAACACTTATTTAATACTCATTTTTTCTATTTATTTTTCTCTTTCTATCAAATCATGTCAACTATCATACCTACATTTCGCTCTATTATCTCTTCTTTTCTCTCAAGGTGTTAATAGTGTTGTCATTGGAATTCAAAATCACGATCAATAACTAACTTCACAAGTCATGAACTGGCCGTTCATGAACCACAATCTACAAACAAGTATGATCACAAACAAATTAAGTCTGATACGTGTGAATTCACATCGTCTTTAATGATTTATCTGCGTGATGTGTAAGTCCCACATGATTTAACAGACTCTTCCCAAAAATAAATTTGGGACAACAAAACTAATAAGTTTTTTTAGTAAAACTAACGGCGAATTCTACGGTGCACCTGTGCATAAACGGTGCATGGGTGCACCATGCACAAAGTGAATACTGTAGCGGGGCATTACTGTAGCAAAAATATATATTTAATTTAATATTGCTATTCGCACCACCAAAATTGCTATTCACATCCCCACGTATTTAATTTTTTTTCTTTAGCAATATATATATATATATATATATATATATATATATATATATATATATATATATATCTAATTTAATGGGTTACTTTTTTATTTTAAAGCAGTGAAATTATGTCCAAGCCCCCGGTAATTTACTATAGCAAAAAATATATATATTTAATTTAACGGGTTACTATTTTTATTTTAAAGCAGCAAAATTACATCCAAGCCCTAGTAGTGCTCTGAATTATTTTTATTTCCAAAAATATCCTTTCCACGGAATCGTGATTCCATGGCAAAATACACTACGGAATCATGATTCCGTTGTGTATTTTATCAACGAAAAGATAATTCCGTTTCGTATTTTGCCCACGGAATCATGATTCCATTTCATATTTTTTTTGCATCCCTAGGTATACAATGGAATCTTGATTTCGTTGTACATTTTATACAATAGAATCATGATTACATGGAAAGGGTATGTTTGGTAAAAAAAAAATTAAGCACGTGGGAATGTGAATAGCAATTTTGGAGGTGCGAATAGCAATACTAAATTAAATATATTTTTGCTACAGTAAAAATGCTACAGTATTCACTACGCTAGAATTCGCCAAAACTAACACATGAACTCACAAAAAGGAAAGAGAAAAGAAATTATGTGAAAAAGTGGCTTTGTATAAAAAACATCCAGAGAGAGATATTTATAATTAAAACTACCCAATCAAAAAGCATAAGATAAGACTTAGTGCATGTTTGGAAATCCGGTGGTGGAGTGCAAACGTAAGTTGGCCAAAGCATCATTCTTGTTGTTTCTTCATTCAGTTGTTTGATTTGTCTTGAAACGCACACTACAGCAAAATAAACGACAAACCAAACACGCTTTTAGTCAACAAGACTAAGTCAATAAGACCTAGTCTAAGTAAAACTGTTTTTGACAAGCACTGGAAATTAAAAAGATTTTTTATATTTAATTAAATAGAAAAAGTTAACCTTTTAAAATATCAACAAAAAATGTAAAAAAAAAATAGCATGGGGCATCCATGCATCTTTATCCAAAAAATTTATAGCTTTTAAGTTATAGATATAACAATTATTATTATTATTATTAAATTATCAGAAATTTCACCTTCAATATAAATTAGTGTTTTAAAAATTAGACTAAATTGACTGGTTTGACGGGAATCGGTCTAATGTTTGATCGGTTAATTGTAAAAAAAGTCATCCCATTTCGGAACCAATAAGAACCAGCAATAAATTAGTCTAAAATTTGTAAAAACTAGTGCAGAAAATTAATTTGAACTAGTATTTCACAGAAGATTTATAAGCCATCAAAATCACACAATTGTATCAACATGTAACTGGTGTGAACTAGGCTTAATTCGAGTGTTATGGATAAAAAAAACTTAATTAAGAAAAGAGATTCCCCTAAAAGTGATGAACCAGGAATTAAGCCAAAACAAATATATAGACTTTCTGCCGGTGTGAATGAAATCATATTCACAACAAAAAAAAAGACTCTGCGGGAGACACAAGAATGGGCTTTACTCTCCAGAACAGGGATAATTGGATGATTAAATTACATGTGAATTAACAAATGCATCACAGAGGTCAAAATGATGAAAAACACAGTTACAAATATATCAGAGGAAGGGAATATTGAACTCAACATTTGATTTCCCTCGTTAAAGAAAATTGATGAAATATTTATGTACACCAGGACAGTCTTCTATAAAATCAATTTAAAAGAATAATTGGTAGACTAATAGTATTAAGAATTTGACTAATTAAGATTTCATCCATCAACTCCTTTACACAAATCAAACAAGCTCCGAGGACACACAGAGCAGATAATCCCAAGAGCCAACAGAACCAGATCACAAAACACGCATTGTTGTTACTCACTTGCTCGGTTGTCCAAACCAATTAGAGGCAACTGCATTGCATGTCCACCACATTGGCTAGGCCACTTCTGATGCTAGTTGATGGCCCATGATCTGAATATGTCATATGACTCATATCAATAATGGACTGAGTGACCCCAGAAAGTGGCCATATATGTAGAAGAAGTGGCGGCAGTTGTAGGGGCAAACAAGTTACTTTCATGAACCTCATCACAAATCTGTGTCGTTGGCCAAGACATATCATATGCTATTATGTCATTGGACCAATTCACAATTGTAATTGGTGGGGGATGAAAATTTTGTTGTGAGCTGACTCTAGCAATAATTAATGTTATTGCATTTGCATGTTATAGCACCTTCACGAGCAATGCTTGGAATTTCCATTCGAACGAGCTAGGGGCAAGTGAGGGAAACTTCAATTTCAATTTCAATTTCAATTTCAATCCCCTTTCATCAAATAGTTTGACATTTAGTGCACCAAGAAGGCCATATGCACCAGCACCTGGACCAAATTCACACACATCTTTAAATGAAAAAGGCTTCATGATACGTGGCATGTGATTGGAATTTGGAACCATCACCATATGCAAAATGTTGTGGCAATTCAAAATTGGTATGAGAGCATTGGGACCACATAAAGCTCGAGCTGCATCTTCTGCAATGTCAAATGTTCCAAGCCAAAGCCTAACCTTCTGAAAGAGAGTACTAAGTACATGATCTCTGCCACCCATCTCCCTTATGGCCTCTGCCTAACACCAACAAACCTGTGATGTCCTCTTGATGGTGTCTTGTTTCTGCTGCGGATTCCATCATTTACTGCAACTATCTTTGCCTCCTTACAAGTTTCAATCTGCAACTCTTCCCCTGCCAAATCTTTTGAGCTTGAATTAAGCATTTATTTAGTTCAAAGACAGGTATCTGCTGCTCTCAAGAACTGGACACAAAGGAACATGCCAAAGGTGCAATACATGATATGCTTATTAAAAAAAAATCCACTAATTTCAATTTCCTAATAGTTTTAAAAATATATCTACACAATACATGAAATTTTTTTTTTATCCGTAGGAATCGAAGACAGTACCAAAGGATTTACAACACTCACGCATCCTGTTTAACCAACTAAGCTAGACCCCTTTGGTACACAATACATGATATGCTTATCAACATAATTTATAGGATGGAACTTTCAATTGCATAATTTTACGACATGTTATTTAATAAAAATTACTATTTAAAAATGAAAAATTTATCACCGAGTACGTAAATCAATTGCATATTCAGGATTCGAACTCACAACCACTTAGTAAATTAGAATAACTTCGTACCAATTGGTTTACGTGCTTGATGATGCAAATCATGCATATCAAATCCTTACAAAGGATGATAGGCGCGCACATACATAAAAGATCAAATTTGGTAATTAGTTCTAGCTAGACGTAGGGTTCAATTTTAAATCACATAGGTTTAGCTGATCAGTTTTTCCTTCAAAGATCTTGTGCTGCACCAAGTCAACTACGAGATGATGACGAATCAAACATTAACCCGTAGTTAGGTAAATGAAGGAGTATTTGTTAAGGTATTCTAGTACAAATCGGTAAATTAACTAATAGTAGAGCAATAATAAGTGGATTGATAGAAAAATTGGTGGCTCTACTCCCTCTAATAATTTGTATACAGGATTTTCCTACAAGTGAGTGATAGTCATGATACTCAATAGTAGTCATGAGACAATCCTCACAAAAATGTAGATATTTTTAATTATTAAACATTTTGAAACATGCGGCACGAGAGGTGTAAACAAATACTGGGGATCCTCTAATCAATTTGAGCATATAACGTATTATGTAATGTGTGAAGCCGTAAGCCACTTTTGTGGCATAAGTAAAAAAAAAAAGGTTTGGAGTAAAAAATTCTAACTCTACTATGGTAGGCATGCAAAATTGGTTGGATGGAGAAAAATATTGCAATGCATTAAATGCTTAAGCTCTCATCTTTGCTTATAAATAGCTAGTCATTTTGCTCATCTTTGCATCCCACTACAATTGTAGTAATCTTAGAAAGAGAGTTAGCAACACTAGTAGTATGTGTGTTCTCCTATTGTAAGAGAGAGTGTAATTGTTCTCTTCTTATAGTTAGAGAGAGGTTGTAATTTTCTTCAACTTAGTAAAAATATTCCTCTGGTCTTGCCCGTGGTTTTTCCTTTATCCGTTGAGGGTTTTCCACGTTAAAATATTTTGTGTCAATTCTTATTTTTCCCATCTCTTATTTTAGTTGCGAGTTATTATTTTGTTACTCTGGTACCCAACAGTGGTATTAGAGCCAATAGGTTCTGCTATTGTTCCGCTGCGATACACGTTGGTACGCTGGTATAGTGCCGGAGAAAATTCTTAGTATGCTCTGTGATTGCGGTATAGTCTGATCTACTACATCAGAAAAGAATTATTCTTGTTACTGGATATAGAGTGAGGTAGTGTGAAAGTGCATGCCTAGGAAAGTTCTGGCTAAGGAAAGACTTGGTATTTAAGTGTGTCCGTTGGTGACCCACCTCTCTTTCCTGAGAACTTACCTGGTGCACTGGTTCACGGTCTACAGTCACTATTCCAGTAGGCGGTACTATATATAGTGGAAGTTGTGTAAGTCAGTTCTTTAGTGTGAAACCATGACAGCAAAATACGAGATTGAGAAGTTCAACGGAAATAATTTCTCCCTGTGAAAATTGAGGATAAAGGCAATTTTGAGGAAGGACAATTGTCAAGATGCAATTGAAGGCAGACTTACGGAGATCACTAATGAAAGGTGGAAAGAGATGGATGACAATGTCGTTGCCAATTTGCACTTAGCAATGCAGATTCGGTTTTGTCCAGTGTTGTAGAGAAAAAGACCGCGAAGGAGATTTGGGATACTCTCCACAAATTGTACGAGATTAGGTCACTTCACACCAGAATATTCTTAAAGAGAAAACTCTACACTCTTAGAATAAGTGAGTCCACTTCTGTGACGGACCACATCAACAATCTGAATACTCTATTCACTCAACTTTCTGCGTCCGATTTCAATGTAGAAGAAAATGAGCAGGCAGAACTTCTACTTCAGAGTTTACTAGATTCGTATGATCAACTCATCATCAACATAACGAACAATAATATTGTCGGCCGTCTAACCTTTGATGATGTTGCTGGAGCTATTCTTGAAGAAGAATCTAGGCGAAAGAATAAGGAAGATAGGCTGAAAAATTCCAAGCAAGCAGAAGCTTTAACGATGACGAGAGGCAGATCAACGGGACGTGGCTCTAGTGAGAGTCAAAATCATGGTAGATTAAAGTCTAGAAGAAGGAAGAACATCAAATGCTACAATTATGGCATGAGAAGGCACTTGAAGAAAGATTGTTGGCACAAGAAGAATGGAGGAAAGAATTCTGAAGCATCAACCTCTCAAGGTTGCGTTGCAAGTACCTTAGATAATGGAGAAATCTTGTATAGTGAAGCAGCAATTAGTTCTAAAGGCGAAAGACAACTTTATGATTGTTGGATATTGGATTCGGGTGCAACCTGGCACATGACTCCACGTCGAGATTGGTTTTGCACTTATGAGCCTATCTCCGAAGGATCCATGTTCATGGGAAATGATCATGCCTTGGAAATTGCTGGAGTCGGTACTGTCAAATTAAAAATGTACGATGGTACTGTTCGCACACTTCAAGGGGTACGACATCTGAAGGGCTTGAAGAAGAACTTATTGTCTATTGGGCAATTGGATGATCTCGGGTGCAAGATCCATACTGAAGGTAGGATCTTAAAGGTAGTGAAAGGCAATCTTGTAGTGATGAAAGCTGAGAAGATCACAGCTAATCTGTACATGCTTTTAGGAGATACGTTACAAGAAGCAGATGCATCAGTTGCAGCAGCAAGTCAAGAAGAAGCAACGATGATGTTGCATCGTAGACTTGGACATATGTCAGAGTGAGGCCTGAAAGTCCTTGCGGAACGTAATCTCCTGTCTGGGCTCAAAACGGTCAATTTACCATTTTGTGACATTGTGTGATAAGTAAGCAACATAGGTTGAAGTTTGCTAAAGTAACTACTAGAAGCAAACACATACTAGACTTGGTCCATTCGGATGTGTGGGAATCACCTGAATTATCCCTGGGAGGAGAAAAGTATTTTGTATCATTCATTGATGACTATTCCAGGAGATTGTGGGTGTACCCAATCAAGAAGAAGTCATATGTGTTTCCAGTATTCAAGGAATTCAAAGCACAAGTGGAGCTTGAAACTGGAAAAAGAATTAAGTGCTTGAGGACAAACAATGGAGGAGAATATGTAGATGGTGACTTTTTAGCATTCTGCAAACAAAAGGGTATTTTAAGATAATTCACAGTTCCACATACACCTCAACAGAATGGTGTGGCAAAGCGGATGAACAGAACTCTCCTAGATAGAACAAGAGCTATGCTGAGAATAGCAGAAGTAGCTAAATCTTTCTGGACAGAAGCAATTAAAACCGCCTGTTTTGTGATAAATTGATCACCATCAACAGCGATTAGTTTAAAGACGCCGATGGAGATGTGGAAAGGCAAACCAGCTGATTATTCTTCCTTACATGTGTTTGGATGTCCTGTGTAAGTGATGTACAACTCCCAAGAAAGAATAAAGTTGGATCCAAAATCCAGGAAATGTATATTCTTGGGTTATGCTGACAATGTTAAGGGGTATTGCTTGTGGGATCCCACTGCCCGCAAGGTTGTTGTTAGCAGAGATGTAATTTTTGGAGAAAATGAATTGCAGAGTGAGCAGAAAAATGACAGCACTACCAAAGACATTACTATAGTGCAGATAGAGAAGATGTCTGGAGAAGATGACTTTTCTGAAGCAGAACAGGAGCACAAAGAACAAGAGCCAAATGAGGTCAATGACGGAGGAGGTCTTCGACGATCAACAAGACAAAAATCTAAACCAAGTTGGAACTCACAGTTTGTCATGGCAAGCCATGATGCATACTGTCTTCTAACTGAAGAAGGAGAACCATCAACCTTTCAAGAGTCCGTGAGTAGTTTGGATGCTTCTCAATGGATGGCAACAATGCATGAAGAAATGGAAGCCTTGCATAGAAATAAGACATGGGGACTTGTTGAACTTCCAAATGGTCGAAAAGCCATCGGAAACAAATGGGTATACAAGATCAAACGAGATGGCAATGATAAAGTGGAACGATATCGTGCAAGACTGGTGGTCAAAGGATATGCTCAAAAAGAAGGTGTTGATTTCAATGAGATATTCTCGCCAGTTGTTCGATTGACAACAATTAGAGTTGTTTTGGTTATGTGTGCTGCATTTGATTTACATCTTGAACAACTTGATGTAAAGACTGCTTTTCTCCATGGAGAACTTGAAGAGGAGATATATATGCTCCAACCGAAAGGCTTTAAAGAACAAGGAAAAGAAAACTTGGTTTGTAGGTTGACCAAATCTCTGTACGGTCTAAAGCAGGCGCCAAGATGTTGGTACAAGAGATTTGATTCCTTCATTATTAGCCTTGGTTACAACAGACTAAGTTCAGACCATTGTACATACTACAATAGGTTTGATGATAATGATTTCATCATTTTGCTGTTGTATGTGGATGACATGTTGGTGGTAGGCCCTAACAAAGATCAAATCCAAGAATTGAAGGCAGAGTTGGCTAGGGAGTTTGATATGAAGGACTTGGGACCCGCAAACAAGATTTTAAGGATGCAAATTCACCGAGACAGAAAAGATAGGAAGCTTTGGCTTTCTCAGAAGAATTACTTACAGAAGGTCTTGCGGCGCTTCAACATGCAAGACTGTAAGCCAATTTCTACCCCATTTCCTGTCAATTATAAGTTATCCTCAAATATGAGTCCTAGCAATGAAGCAGAGAGGATAGAAATGTCTTGAGTACTGTATGCATCAGCGGTGGGAAGCCTTATGTACGCCATGATTTGTACAAGACCAGACATTGCACAAGCAGTGGGAGCGGATAGTAGGTTCATGGTAGATCCTGGTAGAGAGCACTTGAATGCTGTTAAGAGGACCCTTAGATACATCAAAGGATCCTCGAATGTTGCATTATGTTTTGAAGGATCGGAATTTATTGTTAGGGGCTATGTTGATTCAGATTTTGCAGGTGATCTTGATAAAAGAAAGTCTACTACTGGCTATGTGTTTACACTTGTAGAAGGGGCGGTAAGCTGGTTATCCAAATTACAGACTGTTGTAGCTTTGTCTACTATAGAAGCTGAGTACATGACAGCTACCCAGGCATGCAAGGAAGCTATTTGGATTCAAAGGCTATTGGAAGAACTTGGGCACAAGCAGCAGAAGACTACTGTGTATTGTGACAGTCAAAGTGCCTTGCACATTGCAAGGAATCCAACCTTTCATTCCAAGACAAAGCACATAGGTGTTCAATATCACTTTGTTAGAGAAGTAGTAGAGGAAGGAAGCGTGGTCATGCAGAAGATTCACACCAAAGATAACCTAGCAGATGTTATGACTAAGCTGATCAATACAAACAAGTTTGTATGGTGTCGATCCTTATTTGGCCTATCAGAAACGTAAGCACCAAGGAAATGGCAAGATAGAGATATATTTGAAAACTCACAAAAGTAGCTTTAAGTGGGAGATTGTGAAGCCGTAAGCCACTTTTGTGGCATAAGTAAAAAAAAAAGGCTTGGAGTAAAAAATTCTAACTCTACTATGGTAGGCATGCAAAATTGGTTGGATGGAGGAAAATATTGCAATGCATTAAATGCTTGAGCTCCCATCTTTGCCTATAAATAGCATGCCATTTTGCTCATCTTTGCATCCCCACTACAATTGTAGTAATCTTAGAGAGAGAGTTAGCAACACTAGTAGTGTGTGTGTTCTCCTATTGTAAGAGAGAGTGTGTGTGTGTGTGTAATTGTTCTCTCCTTATAGTTAGAGAGAGGTTGTAATTTTCTTCAACTTAGTAAAAATATTTCTCTGGTCTTGCCCGTGGTTTTTCCCTTATCCGTTGAAGGTTTTTCACGTTAAAATATTGTGTGTCAATTCTTATTTTTCTCATCTCTTATTTTAGTTGCGAGTTATTATTTTGTTACTCTGGTACCCAACATAATGTAGGTTCGCTCATAGAATAGGTCTCAAATGTTCCCTTGACCTAATTAAGGCAGTGATGTCCCATGTGAGCCTCACTTAAGCATTGTGATGCTCAGTGGATTGGGTTTTGGCGTAATTATCTCATAACACTGGTTATTAGTAAAGAAAAATGTTTTCCACGTCGATATTCTACATTAGTTCCTTGAAAATCGATGTAATATGTAAGACAATGACATTTTTGTAATATTGAGATGAACATTTTAGATCAATTAGAAGTCTTTAGTGATTCCTATTGTTTTCAGTCTCCATAAGTGTGCTTAGGTGGTGGAAGTGGTGTTGGTTGTTCAACTATCGGTTCCTCAATCAAACTTTTGACTCAGTTCCTCAAAAGATTTAGAAGAACAATGACTCAGTGGTGTTGGTTGTTCAAATACACACACACACAAATGTTTTAGCTTGTGTGATGCACATGATAAATGCTTATTTTATATAATTAAAATTTATTATAAATAAATATTTTTAAATATATAAATTATATTATTATTAAAATTTGTAATAAATAAATATTTTAACATATAAATTATATTTTAAATTTATAATAAAAAATTATATTGTATTACAAGGTTATTTTTAACTATAGATAATTTATTATAAAAATATTAAAATTCAATTTAAAAAATAAAGATAAAAAGGATTGAAAGAGATAAAAGGTTAAGAAAATTTTCTAAAAAATAAAAAATACTCTTATTAAAAAATAACTCCTAAAAATGTTCTTATTTAAAATAATTATTCTTTTATATATATATATATATATATATATATATATGGATTTGCTAATGTATGCTCAATTTTTTTTTAGAAACAATACACTAACAAGCTACACATTGAGTATATTTTAAGAAAATTAAAGTTATAACTTGCTTAAATATTTTTTCTAAGAAATAAGTAAGTGTATGTTGACAAACTCCACATAGATTTGCTAATTATATTTGTTTTTTTTTTTTTAAAAAAAAAGGAGCACATTAGTAACTTATGTTGTAGTTATAATTTTGCTAACATACTAATTCTAAAGTACTAATAATTAATAAATGTACATTAGCAAATCTCATACATATAAGTTAAGATGTTTTTTTAAAAAAATCATATATTCACTTAAAAAAAATGTGACTTATTAAAACTCACATAACTTTGAATATTTTAATTTTAATAATTTATGATAAAATATAATATTAAATATTTATACTCTTTCATAAAAAATAAAAAAAATAAAAAAATAAAAACTCTTCCTAGATACATTTCCTTTGTATTACTATTACCTGCATTAATTCTGAATCATTTTGTTAGAGTCTCTCATGCAGGATTAACGATTAATAAAATATTTAATTGCTATAGACAATTACAAAGACCACGTTTCTTATCATCCAATGTGTGAATCAGCTTTGAGTTTTTTTTTCTGCTTACAATCAGCTTTGAGTTTTAAAAACACAGCTGTGAATCACTCACAGTAGTAAAAAAGAGCCGTTAAGTAAAAATAGAAAAAAAACACAGTACAATCTAAAAACATATATAATTAACTTCACTGACTAGAGGAGTTAACAGGAACAGCACTAATAGTATTAATGACACAGCTGAAATTCATGCATGTCATTACCATTGTCACAGAAGAAAACAGAGAGAAATACATTAAATTATTTAACCGTTATCCCTCATAGTCATAGACACTCAAACCAGTGAGTGTCACCGAGGCCAAGTGAGAAATTCACAATGCAAAATGGTGAACAAGGTAAACTAGCATAGTTGTTTTTCACCTCATCTGACAGTGCACGCAACTGCATAAGCCCATGACTTGAGATGTTGTTTCATTGCCGCATCATCATCAAATGGAGGCATCTTAGTTTGAGGTATCTTAGTTTGCTGCTGAAAATTAAGCATCTGATATTCCCATGACTCCTCCTTAAACTCATCAAACCCTCCATGAACCACATTGGTTCCATATAGCCCCAATTTGTTCCACTTCCTTCTTTTTCTCCTCTTGTCTCTCTTCTTTGTTTGCCTACTTGGTCTCACTTCTTCAAATGCTGATGAAATTCCACCAAATTTGTGACACCTTGGGGTCAAATTCTCCGCATTCTGAGACTCATGTTGTTGATGCACGAGCGATGGGGAATTGGGTTTCTTCAAATCTCTCTTGTGACACTCTTTGGCATGGACTAAAGGTGCAAATTGATCAATCAAAGAGGCTTCAGGTTCAGGCTCATCTCTGCAGGTCAAGATGTTGGTGTAGAACCAGAGAGAGTCTAGGCTTTGTGCAACCCGTGAAGCATCCATGAATAATGATTCTATGACCTGGTCCAAGACCATGTAACATGTGAACTGGTTTATACAATAAACGAGGAAGCTTATTGTGTAGTAAATGCGGGAGCTTTATATTCCTTTTTTCAGAGTTTCAATTTGGAAGTACTCTACTTGAAAATGCCACAAGCATGAGAAGTGCAACATTCTCGTTGCGTGTTCCTCAAGAGGACCAAAACGCCCTTGGGTCTGAGCTGTACTTGGGAGGAATTCAAGGGGACAGTTTGGTCTCATTCGGAAACCAGCGGTAACACAGTGGGCACCAAGGCGTTACTTTAACATGTTCAATGGACCATTGTAACAGCACCTGCACTTTCCATATCAAAACAGATAATTATCGAAAATGAGCTAAGCCAAATTAAATAGGATGCCTGTGTGCTTCTGCTGTGTTTCAATTGAAGATGTAACTCAATTTGCAGAAACATGTAATTTGGCTTAACTATATATAATTTATCAAGGGAATAACTATATATTTTGGGAATAACTATATAATGTAACTCAATAGAATAAAATCAAGGGAATAACTATATATTTTATTCTAGTTATGATATCAAGGTTTTAGTCAATTTGCTAGCAGGTTCAGGAGAACATGTAATTGAGTCATTGTTCACAGTGATTATTCCCTTCGTCTCATATTATACGTTTGTTTGAGTTTTTTTTTTTTTTTTTTTGGAATTATTGTTTGAATAGTTTAGTTTGTCTTAAACTAGTATTTTAATTATATATAGGATTAGGATAAATATTTATTTTTATATAATCAAAATTCATAATAAATAAATATTTTTTAAGATTTATGATAAATAATGTAGATTATGATATAAAGTTATTTTTATTTATTAATAATTTTTTAAAAATTATTGAAATTTAATTTATAAATAAAATAAAAGATAGTAGATTAAAAGGAAGTAATTAAGAAAATTAAATATATAATTAAAGACAAAATGATGATAGTTTGAGATAGTAAAAAAAGAAATGTACGACGATATGCTCCTAAAGTTGATGTGTGAACTCTTTCCCATGACCAATTGCTACAACTCCATTCTTGGACTTTTTAACTAAAATAGAAAAAAAAAATTATATATCAAAAACATAGTGTATGAAAACAATTTACATGACATGAGTTATTTTTACCAAGTCGGAATAACAGAAGGCGCCACATTGTGTGTCGCCTCATGCACATGGAATTTTTTAACACAGGAGGCGCCACCCTGTGTGGCGCCTTGTGTTGCTTTTGCAGTAACAGGTGGCGCCACAGTGTAAGTTACCACAGGAGGCGCCACCTGGTTCGTTTTCTCCTGTTGCTGACACGCAGTAGAGCTTGCAGTGCAGGAGGCGCTAGCCAATGAGTCTTCACCTGATGTGCAGATTGAGGGTGAAGAAAGCACCAGTCAATCCGTCTCCTCTAGGTTTAAAGGTAGCGACAGCCTGTGTAGCGTTTTCTGGTTGCCTTTCTCCTATATAAGGACAGTGTGGTTGAAGGAAAATTTTGCGAATGAATGCAAGCGTAAAGCATGATGAATTCATCGATTGTGAAAGTTTGTGTTTACTACAACGGCGAAATGGTTGATACTACTGATGAAGGTACAATATTTGTTAATTGTGAGGCAAAGCATTTTGAAGTTACGGAAGACATAAATTTTTTTCGATTGAAGGCATTGGTGCAGATGAATATAAGACCTTCAACTACAAAAATGGTAACTCGCCTACAAAAATGGACAACAAATATATTCAATGACAATAATAAACTATGTACAATGTATGACTAATCTTCCTCGTTACTAAAGACCTCGTTCAAGTTAATTCCCTGACCTTGCTACAGACCAACTCCAGGAAAGAATTGGGAGGAACTACCAGCGGGTAGGGATGGCAAAATGTACCCGGACCCTACGGGTACCCGCAAAAATATCCGCAAGCGGGTCGGGTAAATACCCGCTTATTGGGGCTGGGGCCGGAGCCGGGTATTTACCCGCAATTTTTTGTGGGTGCGGGTACGGGTACGGGTACTATAGGCCCCGCCCCGCCCCGCCCCGCACCTACCGTATATATGTATAAAAAAATTAAAATAACTTAAATAAATAATTATGTTATATATATATACTTTTCTGTAAAAAAAAAATTTATATTTTCCATAAACTAACACTAATGGTAAAAGATTTATGTTATAACTTACAATAATTTTATATTTTATATTTTTAATATTATGTGTGGATGTTTTTAATGTTAAGTTTGAATTATTTAAGCATGAATTTTCAATTTATTTGTAATAATTTTTTTAATTAATATTTTTATAGCTTAAATGCAATTTTGGTTCATCTATTTTGTGTAATCCGCAATTTTGGTCCCCCTATTTTAAAATAGAGACGTTTAGTCTCCCAATTTTGTAAAATATGTAATTTTGGTCCTTCCATCAAATTGAAAACGTTGACTGTTAAGAGATTAACATTAACCTTAACGTGGTCCAAATATAGTGACGTGACACGTGATTATTTATTTAGTTTTTAATTATTTTAAATACTGAGTAGAATAATTGATGAAAAATATATTTAAAAAAAATGTAATATCATTTATTTGACTATGATGTGCCATGTACTTCAATAATGTAGAACTTGTTTAAAATAAATGATTAAGACTTGTGATTTCTATTTTAGGACTCACAACTACCCTAACCATTAAAATCGACGTGACATATGCTTTAGTGACGTAGATAAACAAATAATTATTACTCAGTATTTAAAATAATTAAAAAATAAATAAATAATCTCGTGTCACATCACTATATTTGGGTCATGTCAAGGTCAACGTTAATCTCTTAACTGTCAATGCTTTCAATTTGATGAAAGGACCAAAATTATGGATTTTACAAAATTGGGGGACTAAATGTCTCTATAGAGGGACCAAAATTGCTGATTGTACAAAATAGGAGGACTAAATGTATCTATTTTAAAATAAGATGACTAAAATTGCAGATTGTGCAAAATAGGGGGACCAAAATTACATTTAAGCCTATTTTTTATTGATTTATTAACTTCATACATAAGAAAAGTGTGGGTAGCGGGTGCGGGTATGGGTATATAGGTACCCAGCGGATACGGGGATGGGGATTAAAGTTGCTACCCGCGCGGGTATGGGGCCAAGTACGGGTATTTTTTTTAAACGCGGGTATGGGGACGGGTACTATAGGACCCTACCCAGACCCTACCCATTGCCATCCCTACCAGCGGGAAACAATCCGGTAGGAGAAAACATCGGTGAATAAAAAAAGCTACCATCAATTGTTCCTGGTGCTGGAGGAGTTGCCATAGAAGGCATATAAGTCGGCAGAGTGTAATCCATGTATGGATTAGCATCCATGGCTGGCTGGGGAACATAATATTCATTATTTGGAACAGAAGTCGATGCGTGTGCAACCTCAGGAGACGGCTGATGTTGGGCTTCATAGGTGTATTGAGCGTACTCACCAAAATGTTGGTTGGGATTCACAAAGAATGTGCCATCACTGGGTTCAGGTGGAGGCGGTGCCAGATCATATGGCCAGTGTTGAACACGTGTCCTATGTCGATGAAGTCCACACTCTTCCCTATGACCTACGCCAATATCAATGTTCTCCGGTGGGTGGGGAAACTGTTGGCTAGGAGGAGGGGCATCTTGTGAAGGCACTATTATTCTTTCTTGGTCATCCCAAGCCTAGAAGCAATTAGCAACACCAGTTCTTACTTCTTCACGTGAAGAATTTTGTTGCCAATGTTGCTGCATCGTCGAGTGATATATACGCTCCATTGTATCAGCCTGCAAAATACACAAAAACGTAAAGTTCAACAACTTACGACATTCATTATTAATACCAAAGAAATTAACAACAAACACAAATTCATGTTTGAGGTTAAACAAACTTACCGCAAAACCTTGCATTGTTGCTTCTGTAGTCAGCCATCGTCGGGTGTGTAATTGGTACCATAACATGTACCCCAAAGAAGCAGACAAATGTGGGTTCTGCGTGAACTCGCTAGTGCACACCCGTTGAGCTCTGTCATTCCATATATCTGCGTACACACGATGAACTTGAGCCCAATTTTTGTGGTCTTTCCCTTTTAAGGTCAAATCATGGAGTCTGTCTTCCTATAATGGCATGTCCGGAATGTGTTGATTCATATTGAATTGTCGAAGAACACGATCTGGCTGGTGCCACTCAACAATGTGAAAATTAATAAGAGGAATAACAGATCTCCAAACGTGGTTTCTTTGGAAACACAAAGCAGGAAGCAAATTATAGTGCTTCGTGTAAGGATCTCACACAATCTATACAAAAAAAATGTTATAACACTCGTAAACCTAATATTTCTTTATAAATATAAAAACTTACGTCACGAGGCTTCATGTTCTCCAGCTTCTCTCGATAAATCTTTAGATCTTATCTACGACAGGTAAAATTAGGGTTTTGTGCACCCTTGTACCTATTCATTGAAATTTATAGAAAGTTAACATCATTAGTGAGCAATACAATAAAATAAAATTATATTAAACATACTAACCGTGCACCGATGGAAAGACCTTCAAGTAGTGGTTGACGACCAGTTGTTGCAATGTAGGGAAACCTTTCCCATGTCCACAACTGTAACAATATACAAGGTCCTCCTATTTCTTTGGCATCATAGTTGGCCGCCTTACATAATTCTCGACATAAATAAGCTAGGACGGCGAAACCCCAACTATACATGCCACATTGTCGGAGGTCTCCAAGCAAGGGAAGATATTTAAGCGTTGCATATATGCCAGAATGGTCTGCAAACAACAAACCTCCTAACAACCATATAATGAATGCTCTGGTATATCGTTCCCTTTGCAAATGACTATGTCGGTGCAGAAAGAAATCACCAAAATGTTGATCCAACCATTTTAGCCTCACCTTACTCCCATTTAAATCGGAAGAAGCTGGTCGTACTCCCAACAATTGTTGGCATAAATCTTGCCAATCATGACCACCACTGCCAGTCACAGGTTCACCATCAACAGGTAACCCCAACAATATACTGACATCTTGGAGTGTGGTCGTGCACTCTCCAACTGGCATATGGAACATATGCGTTTCAGGCCTCCAACGCTCAACAAATGCATAAATCAAGTTATTATCATAACTAAAGAATGGTATGCGTGCAACATAAAGAAAACCATCTTGCATTAAGAATGGTGTAATTTCTTATGGAACCTCTGTTTGAGCAAGTTGTGTCTATTGGGACCACCGTGTTCGCAAAAGACGATCTGGATCACCTTTTCAAACATTTTCTGATACATGTACTTCTTGCAATCGTAGCAAGGACGGGTCATGTGGACCAGCATGAATACTTTGGCTACCCTTCATAATAGATATTTTTCCAACCTGAAATTTGATCAACATCCTCAAATAGTCAATAATTAAATATTAAATAAATAATATAAACAATTTTGTACTTTTTCAATTTGATATATTAACAAAAGCTACAAAATATAAGTTTAAATAAATATTATATAATTCAAACAATTAAAATACTAATATTATTTTTAATTGTATCAAAATTACATTAACATAGTACTATTAACCACCAACTAACGTATCCTATAAACAATTAAATAATACTATTATTTTTAATTGTAACAAAATGTATATAAATGGTACAAAATTTTAAATTACACCAATAAAAACAACTTCTTTTAACTCAATATAATTACAAACCAAAAAAAAAATTAACGTATCCTAAAAAAATAAGTACAACAAATTTACATTTAAAA
The DNA here is from genome assembly GCA_026413185.1 of Pueraria montana var. lobata. Classification (NCBI taxonomy): domain Eukaryota; kingdom Viridiplantae; phylum Streptophyta; class Magnoliopsida; order Fabales; family Fabaceae; genus Pueraria; species Pueraria montana. The sequence continues at coordinate 18,237,242 of CM048648.1, read as the reverse complement.
GTCAATATAAAAATTAATAAATATATAAATATTTAATATTCAAATATGTATGAAAATTAAATGGTAGAATATATAATATTTAATAATACCAAAATAATTTGTAAGCACTAAATAATGCATTTATTTTGTATTCAAAATAAAAAAAATATTAACTAACGTAGGAAAAAAATTTCCAACACTATTATTATTTTTAATTCATCACTATTTACACACAAAAAAAGCAATAAACAACTTGCTATCCTATGAAAAATAATACATCAATATTAAAATTACAACATTATTAAAACACCAAAACAAAACAAAATGACAACAAATTTTTTCTACTGTATTTTTTCCTACTACATCAATATTAAAATTACAACAATATTTAAACAACAAAAAAAATATAAATTTAAATATATCTTTTCCTACTACATAAACATTCAGAACACTAAATATTTCCTATAAATTCATTGTATGTTAACATATTTATAGCAACACAAAATGACTAACAATAATATAAAAAATAAATTAACATCACAAAATACTAAGACAAAAAATTAAGAACAACTCACACACTTCAGCAAGAGCCTAGTATCTTTAAACTACCAACAACAACACCAACCAGAGCACCTAATACTTCCGGTAGCTTCAGCTTCCCTTCCTTCTTCCGGCAGCTTCAGCTTCCCTTCCTTTATCAGCCTCAAATGCATGCAACTTCTCCTCCTCTTCCGCTCGTTTCAAAACTCGGCTCTCATGCCTTCTGCAGGTCACGTCGCGTCTCCATGCATGAGTCATGTCACCTGCATTTCGTGCATTCCCGAGACAGCAAGGTGAAGGCGCATTGACTGGCGCCTTCTTCACCTTGTCTGGCCATCACGTGAAGATGCATGGTCTAGCGCCTCTTGCACTGCGACCTACTGTGTGTCAGCAATTGGTGAAGACGAACCAGGTGGCGCCACCTGTTACTGCAAAAGCAACACAAGGCGCCACACAAGGTGGCACCTCCTGTGTTAAAAAATTTGTAGCGCATGAGACGACACACAATGTGGTGCCTTCTGTTATTCCGACGTGGCAAAAACAACTCATGCCATGTAAGTTGTTTTCATACACTACGTTTTTGGTATATAGTTTTTTTTCTTTCTATTTTAGTTAAAAAGTCCCATTCTTGACTATGACTTCACAAGCTAACTTAACATGTGGGAGTGGTTGAGATGGAAAAAGGTTGACATGGAGATTGTGATGTGAATTGACCTCCCTTAAATGGGCACATGGGATGAGCTCGGCTCGAGTCATTTGATGTTTGGTGTTTATCATACTAAGGTGAGAGTTAGATTTACCAAATTTTCACATACAACGTTAATGATGTGTTTGAGATAGGATTACTGACTTTGAATGAACTTAGGAAAAGTGTTGATTAAAGTGTACTTCACGTGGATTAAGGTCACTAAAAAGTAGTGCAACTCTTCGCCAAGGCTAAGACACCGTGATTAGGGGATGAATAATTGCAAAAGACACTTCAATTCTCAACTTATTAACAATTTCACTATAGCGATGGTATGTAATAAATGTTTTCCTATTACAATAATATTGGTTGTGTTTATAAGGATATGAGATAAGATAAATTTCATATATAGCACATGATCTAAGGCGGCCTCTCAATGATAATATTACTTTAGTATAGCATAGAATAATTTGACTTCGAACTGAGGTACAATGCATTGTTCACAAGTGTACTCATGAATCTTGTATTCAAGTGATGAGTTCACTTAACACTTGGATTAATGAACTTTTAGTCCAATCTAAAATAGTTTAGAATTATCTGTTCAATTAATACAAATCTACATTGGTTGATGTGAAGGAATAAACAAACTAATCCATTCATTGGTTTAAAATATACAAAAATATTTTAAAGTTTTTAAAATAATTTTCAAAGTAAGAAAATTAGGAAAGAAAAGGTTTTAGCTGACTCACGGATTATTTTGAGCCATCCCTCCAAACATGATATTCTACTAGATACGTGAATTATCCTCTTTTTTAAGTGGTTTTTAAAATAAAAATATTTAACTAATAATCGGGGGCATTTGTTTCAAGATATGAAATTTCATTTCCAGGAATCACATACCCATGAATGTTATGCCTGGGAATATTATTTTCATGAATATGTTTATTTGATAATAGTAATTTCAGAAAAAATAAAATTTATTTGATAAAAAGTAAAAAAATAAATGTGGGAGAACGAAGTAGGGATAAATAGTTATTGTAAAAAATAACTTCTATTTTTCTGGGAATTCAATATACCCACCATTCTCCATGGGAATAAGAAGGAGGATAATTGTGAGTATTTTATATTTCTGGGAATCAATTATTCCTAGAATGTTTTTACCAAACTTGTACCAAACTTGGGAATGTGATATTTTCAAATTCATATTCCCGAGAACCTTGTAAGATAACTCGAAACAAACGTCCTCTAAAGGTATTACAAATCATGCCACATAAGCTTTAAATAATAAAAAAAATTAAATTAATCTCTAAATTTTACTGAAATACATTAGTTTAAAAATTAAAATAATAAATATTTATTACTTAAAAAAATAGTTAATAATTATATTACTTTTAACAACTACTTAGTAGACACGTGTACTAAATTAGTGATTTATTCGTTCCCTTTGAAACTCGTACCTGACCTATACAAATGAATCTGCTTATGAGCTAACTTATCCTCTTCTCTCTTGCCACCCGGTTGAAGTCAGAACCACACTTCCCTGCATTCTCCTCTCATCTTCTTCACTCTGTAAGAGTGTAAGTCCTCTCTCTCTTTTTTTTTTTTTTGCTATTGTTATTTATTTATTTACAGACTTGGCTACCCAACTTCATTTTCATTTTGCTTCCATCTCTATCTCTGTTTAATCATGCCTTGCATTATTCTAATTAAATCTTGGCTTTCACTGGGAATATGCTGTTTTCTTTACCCTGCTACATATTTCCTCTATTTTTCATACTGAATTTTTTTCACCTTCCTTTCAGAATCCAGTGCCTGTTGTCAATGTCAACTGCTTCACACAAGCTCACACTCTCTGAGCATACAGCATAGTTTTATAGTCATAGCTGCTGATTTAGTCACATTTTTCAATTCATATTTGCCATAGAAAAAAATAAAAATTGCTTTTGTACAATAACTAGAATTCCAAATTAAATTTTGATGCTTTAGGTCTACCCATCATCACTGTAACCCGAAAAATGTCACTTGTAATCCCCTCATCCTCTGCAGCCCCTTTGCATTTTTCTCAATGGGAGATTAACAATTTTAATTCCCACCAAAAATTTGCCTCCAATTCCTTCATCCCTTTTCAACATAAAGTGGGTTTGAGTTGTAAAACGAGGCATATAAGGGCCCACTTGAGAAATGAACTAAATGTTCTTCATAAGTATACGGTTAGGTCTAAGGGGCATGATTTTGAGTCGATTAATGATGAGTCCTTGGGTTGGGATGATGATGAAGAAGTTGAAGATATGGAGTCGCCTTGGGAAGGTGCAGTTATATATAAAAGAAACGCAACAGTTTTACATCTGGAGTACTGCACTACCTTGGAGAGGTTAGGTCTAGCAAAGCTTTCAAGTGATGTCTCAAAAACTAGGGCTGCTGCTATGGGATTGCGTGTTACCAAAGCTGTGAAGGACTTTCCAAATGGCACTCCTGTTCAGATATCTATAGATGTGACCAGGAAGAAGAAAAAATTGAGGCTTGATGGGATCATAAAAACTGTCATCACTCTTCTTTGCAATAGGTATTGCCTTCAATTCATGAATTGACATTGCATTTCAAGTGCCCTTTTTAAATTTTTATCATCTCTTAGTTTTTATCTTTCTTGAGTTTACTCTGCTTTATATTTATTTTGATATGGATTAATACTTCAGGCCTCAAAAGTTAAAAACTAAAATCTCTGTGGTGGAATATATTTTGCATTACAGTAATTATTGTCTAGATGCTCATTTATGCATTATTTTCAAATTTAATTTGCATGTGACTCCATCTAATATACCATATAAATGATAATAAGGCAGGAGTAGATAACCCCTTGACACCTGATACTAGTCTTAGGATAGGATGTACCGATGTAGGCCTCCTCTTCTCTGCCTTCCCTTTTCTTTAGATTTATTAAGCCCAAAACTACATAGGAATTTAGCTTAACAGGAATCGTTAAGTTGCATTTTTGTCTCAAGATGAGGAATAGCTCACCACTTTTTTAATGATGAGAAAAATTTTATTCACCAATTCTAGCTGGAAGAGCCTGCTTGCATTGAGAACAAAACCCTGGCTACTAGCAGGAAACACGTTTCAGAATATTCTCTTCTCTCTAATATGAAACTTTCTTAACTGATCTCTACTAGTTATGCTTGATTTAAAACAAGTTGATGATAACAGCATAAACTTGATGTCAGCAGTGACATTGAATGGTAGCTGTTCCTCTGTAAAAAGGAAACATTAACATTGACTATACTGTTTCTTTCTCTCCACATTGATAGCTTCTCTTACGCTCTTTTCGGATTGAGCGACAGAAATAATAAGCCGAAGACAGAAATGCAATGAAGTGGTTTGGAATCAACGATTTTGGTAAGAAATAAGTGACCAGCATGTGGGCCCATGGTCTTTAATTTCTGTCGTCGAGCAAGTGGCGGGATTGGGTGGGAGTAAATAAAATTTTCGATAAAAAGACATTTATAACCCTGCTTTTAGTCTTTAATTTATGCACCCACAGAAATCCCCCATTCTTGAAACGGTAAAATGGTATTTTTATACACTTATTTAATTCTATCCTCCCTATTTCATTCATACCAAACACCTTTACAATATTATTTCTACTCTATTTCTCTTAAACCAAACAACAAAACATATCACTTTATTTCTATTATATTTCTTCTTTTTCAAATTATCTCTCTTCTATTTCTTTCCACTCTATTTCTTTCCTCTAAACCAAACGCAGCGTTAAAGTAAGGAACAACTTGCTATTACAGTGGTGGCAGGAGCATCTTGCATTTTTTATTCAATTTGAATTTTAACCTTAAGAATTAAAAGTGTGAAATTGCTTACTTGATTAGACAAAATTATCAACTTGTAATTTGGTTATTATTCTCTCTCTGTTTGCTTGTGTACTGTGGTCTTTATTATGTACTATCCAATAACCATGAAGGCTGAACTGTTGAAGGCATGAGGGTTTCTATGTTATGAGAAAATATTTTTTCTACCAATTTAGATTGCAGTGCCAACATTCTGATACGAACTGGGTCAGAAATGGAAGAAAAACAGAATTCCTTTGTTGATTGAGTGTATCTCTACAAAGAATTCCCTTGATATTTAAGAGACAGGCCTCTCCCTAGTCTCAATTGTATTTCACCAAATGACAAACTCTTCTTCTCAACTCCTTTTCCTATTTATAGGCAGCTACTAGTTTGCTAACATAAACCTTCATAGGATCAAGCCAAATGCTTTCACTGAAAATTACACTCCACTGAAATATAACTGCATTCAACTTGTGATTGAACTTGGCTCAGAACTTTTTGTTCTACCTTCTATTCTCTTCATTGAACTCTACTATTATCTACAATGAAGTTATGGTATATCTATCTCCAGGATGTGGTGTAACTAGATCTATATGCTTAGTCCGAACCTTCTCTATTTCCAATTCAATACAAGTGCTTTCTTCCCAATGTTATCACCCCTCTCCCTGCCCCACAAAAGTAGTAAATGTATAATGGTTGTTGATATTCTATTGCCATTTTGTTGACCTTTGTCCGCTAATTATGAACTGATCTGCTAGGATTGGTTTGTTTTTTGAACAATAATTGCTTATTACATAATTGTATTACATTATTCATCTCAATTTATTAAATCTCACACCAATGCTCCATTAAGTGTAATAACATGGAAGATTCTTGGGTGGTTGAAGTAACATGATATCTCATAGTTTACAATAGCTACTAAAAGGTTAATTCCCTTTAGGTGTCTGGATGCTATGCATCACAAGTACAATCTAATATGCTAAGCTATCAAATATCTTCCTGGGTAATTATTCTGGTGTTTCATCATTTTATGAGGTAGCCAATAGTGCAAATATAACAGTTTCATTCAAGTACTTCTTATTGAAGAAACCAAAAGGCAGGCCAGAAAAAAAAAATTATTCGTTGACTCCATGTAAAAATTAAAAAAAAAATGATACAAAGTATGCCCCTGCCATATTCTATAATGTATTATTTCCACAACATAGAATAACTTGTTTCAATTTGATTTTCTTTTGAAGGTGTTGCATGGCCTCTGCTGAGAGCATATTCTCTGAGTTCTCTCTTTTACTCACTGACGAACCCATTGATGAACCAGAGACTATTGATATGGGTGTAATTTTTGGGGAAGACAAACTTACAACTTCTGGAAACAGTGGTGAGTATGACGACGACGAAGATGCACTTATTGACTTGGATGATCAACTATATTTTCCTCCAGAACAGAAACAAATAGACATTTCAAAGAACATAAGGGACAGGGTGCATCTTGAGATTACCATGAATTCAACATGTGATCCTGGGTGCAAAGGCATGTGCCTGAAATGTGGTCAAAACTTTAACACTGGCAATTGCAATTGTAGCAAGGAGGAAGTACAAGAAAAAAGCTTTGGCCCGCTTGGAAATTTAAAAGAGAAGATGCAGTTGTAACGTTTATGAAGTTCATGTGTAGGATTTGCTCACAGTGCTGTATCATTATGTGTAGAAGTCCTGACCTTAATGGATTTTTGATGTTCTGGCATTGTCAAGCGCCTTCCAAGAGCTCTTGGATCCATGATCATACATGACATGGATGATGGATGTTATAGAATATTCATGGTGCATTGTTCTAGTTGCAGCTACGCCTCAAAGCCTGCCTTTGGAATGCTTCTTTCCATTTGTATTAGCATTGTCTAAATATCTATTGCTTGGTTCTTACTGAGCTAGTCCTGATCTGCAAAATCAGAAAAGGGTTGTAGTGATTTGCATATTCAATTTTGTCATCTTTTCTGATTTTAACTTTTTTGTATTTTTTAATTTCAAAAACATAATGCTGATATTGTCATGGAAGTCTTAAAGAAATTTAACTTAAATAGGTAACTAGCAAAGGTGAGTACATTAAAAGAAATAACCAAATTATGCTTATGTTCTATCACATATATGAGGAAAGATTTATTATCCCCAGCATTCCTTAGATGCATACATAATTTTTGCAGACAAGACTCATACATAAAAATAGAGAAGGTGCAAAGGGAAGCTAATCAATAGTCGTCGATGATACATGTTGCAGTAGCCAAGGTGCAGATTCTCAACATACAAGAAGTAATCATCACCTGGTCTATAACAAAAAGTCCAGGTAATGTTGTAAAAGTTTTTGAACACTACACTTCACCCACAAACAGGAAACGAGTTGTATCATACACTAGCCTTACACTTTTCATAAATGTCCTAGATTTTTCACAATTTTTCATAGCCTTAGACAGTAGCCATTTTAGGGCTTAGTCATAATAGCATGCGACCAATAGTTTGTAACTTTATCAGCAACTTCAAAGTGTATTTAAATTGGGAACAATTCAGGTTCATTTTAATATTCTTCGTGCTTCAATCCTCATGTATGCCTATCATTTCTCATGCCATAAGTACGAGAGTTGAATTCTTCTCTTCAAAATTAAAACCTGAAAATTTGTTTACTCGTTAATTGACACGTATAATTAAAGAATCGCGATTTTTTATATAAAAAAATTAACTATATATGACGGATCTTAAGTGTCTACGAGCCAACGAAACCTTTCATTTTGAGGAGGAAATCGGTAAAAGGCATAAAAAAATATTACTGTATTTAATTTTAAATAGTAATATTATATTTGTAGAATTCTAGCTACGGTTTTCAGATATTGTAGTTGGAAAAAAAACAAATATCAAAAGACAAAGGATGTTCACGTGTTAGATTTAGACCGTTAGATACATGTCACTCTTCTCCAGTTCTCCATGATTAAAGATAGAGTTGATTACACTGATCCTTCTAAAATTTACTCTTATTACATCTAGTACTCATCTATTTTTTTACATTATTTTAAGTACTCTTAAGGGAGATCAGTGTAAGATTTTTTAAACCTAAGAGGGGGGTCGGTGTAACAATTTAAACTTAAGAGAGGAGGTCGGTGTAATGAAAGTCCAAAAATTAGAAGGAATTTTTGTAGGATTCAAAAATAGAAATGTATCAAGTATAATTAGAACAAATCTCAAGAGGATAAGTGTAATTTACTCTTAAAGATAAAAGGACCACGTGATAAGAAAATAAATAAACCTGACATGCCAGAATATTTTTAAATCAGAATATGATAAAGTAGAACAGAGAACGGGTTATTATAAGGGGGGGAAAACAGAGAAAACCAAACAAAGCATAAGAATACTTGCAAATTTTGCACTCTTCAGTCTTCACTGACCACTCAACATTTTCCATGTGCATCTCTCGTTAGGGTCGTAGGTCCACATATATATGTCATGCCATTGGCCACGTGAGAAATTGAAATTACACATGCATATATTAAATTCATTCTATATTAATAATTTTTTACTAAATAATTTATACTACATATTTATTATCATATTAATTTTTATCACATATATATACAATATTGATAAAAATTATATTAATTTAAAATTATTTAATATTTTCTTAATGTACATTAAAATTAGGATAAAATGTGTTTTAAATCTCTCAATTTTTTTTTATCAAAATTGGTCTAAATCCTTATATTTTAATAACAATGATTTTATAATTAAAGTTTAAAATTGTCATTTTTAAAATACAAGGACTAAGATTAATTTTGACTGAAAATTAAAAGACTGTTTGATCACAGCCTAGATTGATTCTGATGTACAGACTTTGCCTACTTTGCTGGAATAAATCATCCAATTCATTCCTAAAAAAAAAAAAAGCCTAGATTGATAAAAGTAATATATACAAGAATTTTTTAAAATATTTTTTTTGATACTTTTTATAAATAATTTTTTTAGTTATTCTTTAGATTCTGTATACGCATGTTTCGATAGTACAACAGGTTTTGCGATATATTTGGATGGTTGAGAGAATAAAGGATCATCAATGTATCGGCTGCACAAAAACTGTGATATTCACAGAATTTGCAGATCAATGCAACGGGAAGAGAAGCAATCAAATGCTTCTGGTATTTAAAGTGCTGCTAGTCTCATTAATTTCCCATTGCTGCTTGTGAACCGAATTCATCATCTAATTCTGTAAAACTCTATTTTTCTGAGTTTGATACCTATCAATTGTATTGTAAATTCCTTAGCCTAACAAGCAAGACAAAAACCAAAGTTTGTCCACAATTAACCTAACACACAGAAATATTCAGATTCCAGACCTGCCATGAGCACCGCAACAAAATTTATCTAGGACCTACACAAGTACAGATTGAGCCAATAAATCTGAAATGCTGAATGAAATTTCTTCTTCTTGTCGAAAATTACAGGTAACAAATTTGTGGAATGCCGAGTTCCAGAAAAAAATCAGAAAGGGAATAAATACATAGAAAAAATTGAAAAAAAAAAAAAAAAGAAGAGGAAAATGTGTATATATGAAACAGAAAAGAAAAAAAAAAAAACTTGGATTATGAACAGCTGCATCATCTGACAGTGGAAGCAACAGTGTGAGCCCACCATCTGAGGCTTTCTTTCATGTCAGTTTCATTGTTGATAGCAGGCATTTTCCAATTCACCAAGGGGTTCTCTTTTTTTCTCCTATCATATTCCTGAACCTCCCATGCTTCAGAAAGGTAAGGCCTTGGAACACTTAATTTATCACAATCATCATCATCTTCTTCTTCTTCTTCTTCCTTTTTCCCTAGCCTTTGCAACCCAGGAATAATTGAAGCCAAGCTTGAGTCTTTATCCTCCTCTGAGAAAACAAACCCCAGATCCATGAACCCTTTTAGCTCCTCAAATTCAAGGTCTGACAAACTCTTGCTCTCCCTTCTCCTCCTAGTTCCATTGCTTGAATTTTTCTTGTTCTTCTTAGGACACAACACCTCATGAGGCCTAACCTGTGTTGGGTTCTCAGGTTCTGAGTCAGTGGATTCTTTTCCTGAGAGAATGGTTTGGAGCTTTGGATGGAGAAGAAGCACTGAGTCTGGTGAAAGAGAATCATGGTTGAAGCTTGTGGTTATCATTGATTGGTCACTCATGGATCTGGTGTGGCTGGTTCGGATCAAGGGTAGCTTTGGTTCTTCTTCTTCTTCTTCTTTTATCTCATAATCTAAATTTTCTGTATAACTTGTTGTAATTGATGTGTGAGGGCTTGAATTTGTCTTCAAAACGTTAACCTCAAACCAGCAAGAATCAAAGAGGTCCAAGGCAGCCTCGAGTTCCATGGCGGCTGAAGAGGAAAATCAGAATAAACCTCTGTGAATTGCGTGTTTGCTGAATTACCTAGGCTATGTAGAATACTAGAATATATATACTATGTTTCTTGACCATATTGCCCTTCATGTTACCCTCTAATTACAAGAATCCTAAACCATTTGTTTATTTGTTTACACGTTTTGAATAGAGTAATTTGAAACATGTCTTTTTCAAGGCGGCATGTGACATGGACCATGAAATTAAGTGGTTTATTATGGACAATTCTTAGGAATCCTTGGATTTATCAAGGTGTATGATGTTATCATAAAACATCCCGCACCAGAACATTTCTCCACAGCATCCCTTCCTCTCCTGCATCCTCCCGTGACGCCTCCGACGACTAACAACACCTCCTTCGATGACCAACAACGCCTCCGACGACTGACGACACCTCCAACATCACCTTCACCTCCACCAACGACATCATCTTGCTTTACCATTGCAAATCCGTCTCCTTCCAGATCCACCGCCTTTGCAGATCCTACATCGTCGCAGATCCGTCTCCATCGTGGCTCTGCCGCCATTGCAGATCCTCTGTTGTGGCTCCGCCTCCATCGCGACTTCGTCTCTGTCCCAGAATCGTCGGTGCGAGTCGCGTGCGCCGACGCTGGTGGAGGCGTTGTTCATGGAGCAGGACTCAAACATGCAGGACGGCCCGAAGCTATATTTGGCTTCCTTGTCGACGACTAGATTGAGGATCGTGTTGCAGATCACTCCTCGGTGGTTTCCGGCAGCTTGGAGGGGAACCAACGGCGGCAGCAATGGTGTTGTCGGGGATGATGTTCGCAGCAGTGTTTTGGGTAGTGGTTGCTAAAGACCCCAATATTTTTTTTATCCTTAAGCTCTTTCTCGAATGCCACTGTGCCTAGCTTCATCGAACAGAAGTGAAGATTTTGTTGTGTGATAACGATTCCAAGAGTTCTTAAGGGGTTTTTGCTCTTCTTTTGGGATCCTGAATTGAAACCCTTTTCATTTCTTTATTTGGTGTTAATTATTGTTCTGATTAAGGGTACCATAATAACAATTGGAAAGATGATGAATTTTTGTTTGCTTGTGTCTTGACAAAAATTATTCTATTGAAATTTTCTTTTCTTGAATGGTCAATGATGTGAGTTTTCTGGGTTTATTAGAGGAAGATGAATATGTTTTGGGAATGACAGTGGTGGAACTGGTCACCGGAGGTGCTGTTGGAGGGGGTGGAAGCATTCCCCGTAGGTGTCACTGGAGTTGTTGGTGGAGGTAGTGTATGCACTGTCGGAGGCAACAAGGAGGGGGGAGAGTCACGAGGGAAAAAATCTTGTGTGGGAGATGTATAATAATATTGTAGGCCTTAGATTAATCTAGAGGTTGTAAATATTGGTGCTTGGTAGACCACTTATGATAGCGGTCCACCTTAGATGCCGCCCTTTTTCAATGCATGTGTCATGTGTGATATAACTTTATTATTTTCTATTTTGCCGAGTGAAAAACATTGATTCCGTCGAAAGGGAAATAATAATGTATGGAATTAGGTGGTTTTATGAAGAGGTAAAAGGAAGGGTTGATTGATGGATGTGGAACCAGTGAATTGTGGATGCTACTAGATGAAGCTAGATATATATAAGGTTGGGGGATTGTTGACGCCAAGTTACTTATCAACCACTAATGTTTATCTTGTTATCTCTTAGATTCTGACATTTTACTAGTTTTCATCTCTTCTTGTTTGTTTGATGATTTCACCAAACCGTTTTGATGTAAAATTATTGGCTATAACTACAGCAATTATTGTTGGTTGCTTCCAAATTACACAAAATTGAATTGCCTATGTTACCGTGGTTGACATTTTCTTCTTGAGATTTTCAAATATAAAACTCTTGAATTCAAGATCTCTTGCATGTTTTAGTGGCTTTCTTGTTTGTTTTTCTCATACTTTTTTTTTTTACAGTTTTTACCTTTGGTCCCCAAACATTTTGACTCTTGTGATAGACTGTGATATTTGAAAATGAGTTTTTATATGTAATAATGTCAATTTCCCCCTCTTGCATTCCTCTTTAGTGTAACTAATATTTTGTATAATAGGTTGAGAAGGACCACACAGGAATCGCTTCAAAGTAGTTAATAATTGGTGTTAAATTAAGCTACACGTGGTCTTTACTTTTTGATACATAACCTACACGAGATCAATATAAAAAAGGCTTTACATTATGATAAATTAGGCATCAACCAAATTACTATTATACTAGCTTTTACTCAGATCACGTGTGAACAACAATAGCACACTTAATTTTGCGTTTTCATAATTTTAAACAAAGGTGTTGACTGTTAGTAGAATCAATGTCACATAGAGAAGCGGGGGAATCAGGGAATAATTAATATAAAGATATGATTTTTTCTTAAAAAAATTCGCTACACGCCTGCATTGCCTTATAACAAGAATTCACACGTAATGGTATAGGTAGGGTGTTCATTAACTGATCCACTCTAATCAAAACCAAAAAAATTGATCCAAAAAATCGAAAATCGAATAAATCGAAAATCAAATGGATTGAAAATTGAAAAAATCAAAATTTTTTATCGGATCGGATTTCAGATTTGATTCTGAAATCCAATTCAAACCGAAATTATATATATATATATATATATATATATATATACATTTTTATTCATAAATTTATGATATTATTTATGTTTATATTTTTATTTCTTATATATTTATATAAAATTATCACATAACTTATATTTATTTGTGAAACATCTATTTAATTGAAGATATTTTTTTTTTAGAAAATATTTGATTAAAGGTACATAAATATAATTATTAAGTTATATAAATTTACTTTTAATAGTATATATTTGAACAGTTATACTATTATTAGTTGTTTATTGACTTGTAAAGAAGATATTTAATATTTTAAATTATCTTTTGTTATGTTTACTATATATATTACCATTTATTTAATATTTTTTTCAAAAAAAATATAAATAAAACTAAAATTAAAAATCGATTCAATCCAAATCAATTTAAATTAGATTAGATTTAAATTTTTTATCAAATAAATTAAATAATTAATTAAAAAAATTAAAATAATTAAATTATATAATTTTTCTCTTCAAAATTAATCCAATCTAATCCTTCAACATCAATAGGTACAGGAATACTGATGTCGTGTGTGTACCTACCTGTATATAAGATAGCACTATTTTATGTACTATTAATTTCTCTTTCTAGCACTCTTTTTAACATTACGTGTGAATCTGAAAATGAATAAAATATTTATCAGGTATTGACTATTAGTTGCCCAGTCACGTGTGCATCTATACAAATAAAATATTCATTCGGACACGCATTATTGGTAGTCAAATTCAAAATATTTATTATATTCCAAAACTAAGTTCGAAAGGGTCCTTTAGTAAATAAAAATTAGACAGCATAATTTCTTTTAAAAAGTCGAGAGAATCTGAAAACAAATACATTTCACAACAATGTCAAACTCATTGTAGTAATAGGGGATCCCTATTTAAGTATTACTTAAATGTAGTTGGGAGCAGGGGCGAACCCAGAGTAGAAGTTAGGGAACTAAATATAACCTTATGAATTTATAATAAAAAATATTATATTAACCTTTTTTTTAAAAAAAAAAAAAAGAAGCCTAAATAATTAAACAGACGGACTAGGATAACATAATTTCCTATGAAGAATATTCTGTTAATAAACTGTGATTGGTTACTCGGAATTCCGGATTAAAGTATTCAACGTTGAATGGGAAATCAATAAAGACCAATTGTGCACGTGCTAATTGTGCCTCTGTTTATACTGAGCCATAGCTTTGTAGACGCGACATTTGTGTGCAAATTTTTACTCACGGGAAGAGAGGCATGAAAACAATTACTAATCATTCACAAAACTTGTTGTTTGCATGGCTAAATATTTTAATAATTAAACTGAGCATTATAATGTACTTTCTTATCGAAAATAAATATAATTTACTTATAAAATATAAAATCACTTGCTCAATATAAAAAATTACTTAATATTACCTCCTGTCTTTATTATAAAAAACAAAATAAAATATTTTTCCGTACTAATTAAAAGAAGCATAAGACCACTTTTCAAATGTATTAATTGTTAAATTCTTTATATATCTTTAATTTATTAAGAGGTCTATTAATGAGATATTTACTAATAATATTTATTGAGCTATTAATAAAATAAGACATATTTATTGGTAAAAAAAATTATCTTTTGAATTACAATTAGTATCATTAAATATAATTATCACTTAAATCATTTAATTTTATGGTTATTTTTAGAATAAAATTAAATTTATGACATATTAATTAAAATGAACTAATTAACTTTTATTGGTTTTGATGATTTTTTTTACAGACTGATTTTGATTAATTAGGTATTATTTTTCATATATAGGATTGAAGATAATACTATTTTAGCTCATAAAGGATTAATAATATTAAATTAAACAAGTTTTAAATGACTCCAAAACGGTCATTCTTTATTTTTTTCGAGGACGAGACATTTTATTAAGGAGTTGTTTTGTATGGTAGTAAAAATTTAGATGCTCAAATGGTTGATAAATATGTTAAGAGGTATAAAAAGGCATATTTATTTAATTTTTTTACATGATTCTTTTAGAAAAAAAATGCATGTTTTAAGTAATTATAGTTTTAGTTTTTTTTTGGTTAAGTTTGAAAATTTATTTATTTTTGTTAAAGATAAAATATTTTATTAGAAATTAAAAATAATAGTATAATAATTCAAATAAATAGGTGTCATATTCAAGAAGATGATAAATGAACAATTTTATTAAAGTATAAAGGGTAAAAAAAAAAACGTAATGCATTTGGTTCCTCTAAAATATGTGAAATTTGGAATTGGTTCTTCTAAATTTTTTTTGTCTCATTTCAGTCCCTCTAAAATTTTAACATGTTACTATTCATTCAATATGTTAACTTTGTTAGTGAATTTGCTTGCTAGTAGATAGGGTTGAACACATATTCTATATGAAGCATTTGCACAACAATTTAAAAAATAAATTTGGTAGTGGTGCATGTGAAAATACTGGATGAATATATTGGATTTACTAACAGAGTTAACATATTGGATCAGACCCGGCTCGGCCCGGTCGGGTCGACCCATTAACCGGCAAACCGGGTACCAAACCGGGCCGAGTCAACGTTTGGATCGGATATGCATACGACTCGAATCGATCCGGTACGACCCGATGGGTTAGGTGTTTGAACCGATGACCCGGCTGGGTCATTTTTTTTTTCCTTAACTGAAACGACGCCGTTTTGGAGGATTTGGAAATTAAAAATTTCCTAATTCCTATGAACCCTTCTCTCTGTCATTTGCTATTTGTAGTTGCTTGGAATTTTAGTTATTTATTTGGAACTTTATTATATTTGGAACTTATGTTTGGAACTTTATTATGTTTGAAACTTATGTTTGGAACTTTCTTTTGTATGAAGACCTTGTCTTGGTAATGGATGGACTAGTGGAATTAGCATAAATTGTGTTATGAATTTTTTGAGATTTTTTAAGGTATGATTTGATTTTTATTATAATTTTTTTTAGTATAAAAAGTTTACAGGTTATGATTTTTTTTTTATTTTTTAATACATACCGAGTCATGCGGGTCGACTATTGACTCACCGAGTTGACCCCTGATCCAGTGACCCAGTACCCCGGCCGAGTCGATGATCGGGCCGGATCTGATAACACTGTATTGGATGAATAGTAATATATTAAAATTTTAGAAGGAGTGAAATGTGATGAAAATTTTGAAGGGACAATTTCACATATTTGTAGATAGACAAAAACATACTTTATTGAAAAAAAAACCTACAAACAACAAACTTTAAATAATGTTTGAAAAAAAAACGATTTAAGTGCATGTGTTTGGATTGGATTATTTTTAGAGATTTTTCAATAATTAATTATAAATATAATCAATTATTGTTAAAATCAATTATGTAAAATAAATTTTATATTTAGATATGTTAGGTGAAAAATAATTTTAAGACAGCCTATTTCGTTTGAATTGTTCAAAATAATTGTTTTTTCTAGTAAAATTACAAGAAGAGGATGTGAAAATTTGTAATAGTTGATTTTGTATTCACATTAATAATTATTAGAGATAAAATGGAAAAAAAATAAAAATTACCTAGAAAATGATTTATTATCTTTTAATTATAATCTCTAAAATCTTATTTATTTGGAAAAACTTGTTCTTTTGTGATAAAAACAATATAAGATTATTATCTAAATTTCACCAATATTACCAAATAAGAGAGAATGATATTGCAAATAGTTTTTTTTTATGGAAATAGATTATAATCTTTGAAAATAATTCAATTCAAACAAACACTAAAATAAACTCATTTATTAAATACCTATATTTTGGCCAAATATATTTATAATAAGGTGTTCCAATTGGACTTCGACTCAATCTACAAAATGGGCTATCTTAGTCCAAAACACCACATTAGCCCAAGTCACAACTGTTGTTTGAATTGAATGTTTAGACTTAGGATCCCTGAAATACACCCATAAACAATGAATTATACCTCGGTTAGGAGTAAAATTACCTTGTTGCTATACCAAAACAAGATAATATTATCTTTGAGGGGCCTTAAGCCTTATGCCAATAAATCCAACTCATCTTAGATCCCTATAAATATAACTAATGTTGTCGTAGGTAGTAAACATTTATTACATATTGTTTAAAACACTTTTTAACTTGAGCACTGGAGTGCTTCTGAAAAATACTCACACTTATTCATGGTGCCTCAGTCGTGTTAGAGAGTCATACCACCGTCAACAGATCTCAAACTTTGATTCACATGAAGAATACTTTAGTCAACATAACTAGAATGTCGATTAAAGTGATCAATTATATCTTAAACACATCATAAGGTAATCAAATAAATTATGTTAATTTAAATGACTTTATTGAATACACTCAATGATCGCTTGGCACCCATCTTCGTGTGGACATATTATGGGTGTATAAATAGGGAAAAAAATTATATTTTGATATTCATTTGAGATGTATATATACTGCAACAAAGAAAAGAAAACAACTTTTACGTAAGAAAAATAATATGTATAAAATTGAAAGGGAAAAAAGCTATTGAAAAATAATTATAAATTACAAATTTTCAAATTCATGAAATAATTTATTTTTTTTCAGAAAAAAAGCTTTTTACTAAATTTTAGTTGATGTTTCAAACAAGCTGTAAGAGAGATAAATAAAAATGAGAGAAAAATGATAATATATCATAAGTGATATAATACAAAAGGAAGAGAGAGAATTAAATAAACTGAATAAAAATAAATGCAACAAAAAGAGGAATTAAAGATATTAGACTTGGTGCAAATATTATAAATAAAATGTTTAAATACTTTTATAGTCCTTGCAATTTAACATTTTTTTGCTTTTCGTCCCTGCAAATTTTTTTTTTTTGCTTTTAGTCCTTGCAAATTATGTTTGTTTTGTTTTTCGTCCTTAAAGTGATTTAGATAGCACTTTGAACAGTAAAAAAACGCTATCTAAACAACCTTAAGGACGAAAAACAAAACAAATATAATTTGCAAGAATTAAAAGCAAAAAAAAAGATTGCAGGAACGAAAAGTAAAAAAACGTTAAATTACAAGGATTAAAAAGATATTTAAACCTAAATAAAAAACCTTGCAAGCTAGATGCAATTATCTATCACCGGTCCTGTGTGGGACGCGAGTCCACCCCATATATTAGTGACAACATAAGGTTGCAAAATAACAAATGCTTCACACTGTGCGTGCCTTATGAACATAACACATGACCATTGTACCATGCAAACACATAAGCACGAACACATCCTTTCTTGATATAAGAGGGAGATTAATGTGGGCAGGGTGAATTGCCGGGCAAATCTTCTTTGGCGGTGAACTCAGCTTTTCTGCTTAATTCATGACAAGCAGCTGAATGGTCAACTCAACTGCCAAAGAAGTCATTGCCCAGTAATGCACCTACCCATGAGCTTTCTTGATAATAAATTTCTGGCTATCCATGTGTATATATAATACTAGGACATGCATTGCACAAGACAAAGGATATTCCCAGCACATCCTCTGCTCAACAACTAGTTACAACAAAGAAAGTGGTCCATCCTGTGCCTTTAGTCTCACAAGTCACAGCTACTGCACTTTTACTGTGAGATTGGTGGTACCACAGATATTTCTTCTGAAATTCCATGCATTTAATTTTAATCAACAATCATGTCTCTACATAAAGAGAACAAGCAATGAAATATGAGTCTATGACAAAGAAAATTCCATCCATATGAAAGGCATAATTCTTCTCTATTCCTTTTCTAGTGTCTTCTGTTCACTTAAGTTATAAGAATATGCTGGCAGTGAATACCTATTCCAGAACTACGTCCATTCTGATCAAAGTAATGGTTGAAAAATCAACCCCCCCTTCTTTTTTTCACAAGTAATGCATTACCAAATTCTGAAATGACAGTTCTAATGATATTGTTCCGCTTTCAAAAATCATTGTGATCTTTCCATTCAAGTGACTAAATGTATTGGTGAATTCTGATATCATATGGCTTGTGCAGTATTCTGAGTAACCAGTGCAGTTGACACTTTGAAATTCCATTTAGAAATAGTTTCTCGATAAAATTATACATACATAAATATATACTTAAATATATACATGTATCATGTATGTACGAATATTTATCTGCATATGTACCTATGTACATATGCATGCATGTACGTAGTCTTGTGAATTTCTCAGCAAATTTGAGCTGTTAGAGAAAATCAGTTGATCTTGTGTTAAATTATGCTCTGGCTTAGCGATTTATTACCCTGATCCAAGCAATGAAAGTGCAACAGCCTGAGGCAATACTTTGTATATTGAAAGACCAAGGTTATCTAGAGGATTTGTTTTCTTTTTCCTCAATTGTCTATCTCTCTTTCCTCTTTTAATCAGGGTGGTCTTGGGAACAAAAAGATATTTTCAACTGAATTATTATTATGAGAATGAAGATATTTTGGCATCTTTTTGCTACCGGTTTATTCTTATGTACATACTCATACCTGTTGTAAATTGAGAATCTTTTCTTTTCTTCTGTCTATGGTGATTGGTGACAATCTGACAGAAAATTTCATAGGAGAAGAAAGCTAGCACGAATGTCAAAGAACCTCAGGAAGTAAAAAGAAATTATGTAAGCGAATCTTCATTTAAATTTTAACAATAATTTCGTGAAATTGAAACAAATTCTCTTACATTGTGTAGTTATGCTTAAGAACAGGTTCAACTAGCAATTCAGCATTAAATTCTTCATATTGGACACCTTTTATGCTTCATGTTGGATTGGTTTTATGCCCTCCAAAATGTAATAAAATTAAAAAAAAAAGGCTTTTCTCAAATTAAGAGATCTCCAACATAGCTGTAGAAGCAAAACTCATTTCTGTGATCTTTATGCCTCGAAAAAAAATTAGTCTCTGACTATCGATTGAGGGATATACATAGTTGAAAAAAAACAAATTAAGAGATCTCCATTTAAAGATGGAGTTTTACAGTTACATAATTTCAAGCCATCGTCTCCATCAAACATCTTTCTGGGATTCCCAAGTCTACAGTGGATTATTAGTGAGTGTATCAGAAAAATGCTAATCTCCTTGGTCAAGGCACCGAGCATGACAGAAACATTATAGGCTACTTCCTGGTAAATTTAGATTGAATCATTATTCAGAAATCACGGGACTGGCATCTTATTTAAGAAATAATTTATATACCAGAGCAAAGAATTGTGGTCTTGGGGCAAATATTAGTAAAATTTGTAATGCCTTGTAATCCCCACAAAAATCTCATTAAGCTTTATCCATCCAGCAGTTTGTAATCCAAAGTTGGTAGCAGCTAGACTCTTTACACCTTTAATTCTATTCACCGGAAATTTTATTTTGGATTGATTAACACGTTAGTATCATAATATGGACTTTATAATCGGTATGAAAAAGAAGTCTACTTCTGCATGCATAAACTACAGATACATAAATACTGATAGTTCATTTCAAGCATGTATATAGCAGAAAGTGTTTATGACCAATTTCTCCGTAGAAAAAGAATCTGATTTACTAGAGTAGAGGAAAGGGTGATGTGGACAAATCCTTGTTTTTGAAAGGGATTGATGGTGGCAGAATTGGAACCAGTGAATAACAAGAACCTTACAATGGAATTGTACCGGCATATGCTGCCTGCTCCTAATGCTTATCAGTGGCATATCCAAGTTAGGTGCTCATAGCTACCTATAAATAGCCTTCCATTTTATGATGATGGCCTCAGACACAAATTTGATGTTGGAAGTGTGATACATAAATGTGCTGTTGAGGAATGATAGGGCAAATCTCCATTGGCAGAGAGAAGTAGAGGGCTTGAACATGCATGCTTCTGGTTTGCCAAAGGAGATTTGCCCTGCCATTTTTTAACAGTTTCTGACTAAACGCATTGTGTTGGCTATTTTCTATCTTCTTCTATGACTGTATTTAATTAATTTGATTTCTTTCCTGTTTACTAACGGTTTTCCTTTCAATATGTGGCAGATGGACATGGAGGAGTTTCACTTTTATGAGACATGGAGATCAAAATGAGAGAAAGATAGCTAACAATCAGAGATTTTCCAAAGACAATTGGGAAGCATTTCCAGTTTCATCTAGTGTCATGGAGCATGTGAAGATGCTTAAGCAATATACTGTGAAGTTAACAAAAAGAGAAGCTTCAGTTAGCAACTTCGTTTGCTGCATTGCTAATGTACCTTTTATTAGGGAGCATTGATATTTGATGCACATATCTTACTTTTTTCTAATTAGTCTCGAGAAATCTTCAAATGTCAAAATCTATCCGTCACCATTCCAGTTTAAATAAATTTCATGAGTTATTTCACATTCAAATGTTTTGCATTTACTAGCATAACACCCCAAATCACATGGCCAATATGAGGCTTTTGTTTGCATAACGTTTAGTTATATTATGATAATAAAAACTCAACGGTTCATACACTCAAATTCAAATGTATCTTGAAAGAATAAAATAACTTTATGAGAGATTATATCTGAAGGTATCATTGTGATAAAAATTGTTGATATTGCATAAAATCCATCAGACTGATTCAGACATGATGCCCAAGCAGCATCTAAGAGCCTATTTGTTTTAGATTTTTGGTAGAATTGATTTTACACCTTTCAAAGTGATTAGAATGTGTGCCTAAATTAAACATGTTCCCCAGTGTGTAAAATTCATTTATACTGTCTTTTTTCCTCATTTATCCCTTTTAGGTCCATCTAGCTCAACATTATTAATGGAGCCTAAGTTCATATTCCCGTCTCAAGGAGAAGTTTTGCTAGTACAAAACTACAAACTATAATTTTGCATGTTTGAGCTTGAGAACATGGAAGGCGGCAGATAATTTTTTCAATGATTATTTTTCCTTATTTAGTTTATGGTAAAGATATATTAGACCATTTTAGGTGTATTCATCAATAGTTAAACAGCACTTCCCGCCAACTCACAATGTCTTAAATATAACCACTATAAGAAATTCAAGCTTTTTAATTTTTTGACAATCTAATAAGGAATTCTGGTCGACCTTATGCAACTTGTTAAGAGGCCAAAATTTTGCATATATTTTACATTTGTTTCTGTTCAATTATGAGTTAATGACAGAAAAAGTCTTGAAAAAAAGGCTTTCATCATCTGGTATCAAGCGTTGCATCTCTGGAACTTAATTACTTGCTGGTATAGTGAACATCCTCGCATGAAAATCATAGAAGAGAAACATTAGTACATTGAGAAAGACATACTGAAGATAATAAGCAGAGAATATTATTCTTGGTGGTATAAGATAATGGAAGTGAGTATTGTAGCACTGCTTAAAAAAGAGTTAAGTCATACTACAGGTGCACTTATACTTACATCCATGCATTATGATCTCTATCCAATAAACAGAGTTGGGGCTGAACATTGGTTTGTCATGCGAAATTAAGTGTCTGATTCATGGAAAACTTAGTATGGGAAAGAAATCTACCAAACTTGTACTCTCAGGATAGGATACAATCAGAAAAATAATGTAGATTAAGTCTCTATGAATTACGAAATTCTCCCTTAATATGATTTCATGCTTAATATACTTGTTAACTTTAGAAGATAAGTGAGGGAATACACTTTAGATGATAAAAAATAGTTATATTATAGTCATTAGTCATTGATTAGAAAATCAACTATTGAGATACTAACCTCATCTTTTATCATACATGTGCATGTGTATTTGATCACAATCTCAACAGTTGATGTTCTAATCAATGGCTATAACTATACTATATTGTTTAAACTGAAAATTCTTACTTCAGAGAAGTTAAATTCAACTTTTTAAGTCTTATTTCATCTCATTGTTTCTGTCGGACTGTAGGTTTCGTGCATATAGATGAACAACTTTTTTAAATAACTATAACTTCAGACCTGGAAGTTTGTATTGATCTAATGCATTACTATTTAATCTTGTCCTTCCATTATGCAGCCCCTCACACTTTAAAGGGTCACTAGTAGCAGAATAAAACTTTAAAAACTGGCCAAGAGCAGAAAGGATGGTATCATATATAATATAGGTATTTTAACTTTTCAGTACTTTAGAATAACAATCGTGAAAGGTGAAAGAAAAAGAGAATAAGCTTGCTGAGGAGGAAGATCCAGATGTTTGTGCTATGCCTTACTTTCTCTCCTCTGTCGTGTCAGTTTGTTGACAATTCCTTCTTCTGTGATCAGATGAAAATTTGAATTTAAATTTTTAATAAAAATGACAAATTATTCTTGATTTCCATGAAATCATTATCCTGAACTTTTGGTTGTAAAGATTACAGTTCACTAGATTTAACTTAGTATGTGCTGTTCCCATTTCCGTATATCCAAAAAAAAATTCTGTTCTTTGGAATTTTACAATATTGCATGTACTGAAGCAGTCCTTTATACTTTATTTTCCGCAATTATTGTAGACTAGAACATTTTAACCACCGAGCATGTAGATCAATTGGCATGGGTTGTTCCAGCTTAATCATAGATTTCGAGTTCGAGTCCTGGTATACAGTCATGTTAAATGCTGTCACCTTAGTGGTTTGTTGGTTTTAAGTACTCTTTTCAGCCACAAAGTACCTGGGTTCGAAACAGCGTGCGGAGAAAAATACAGTCATGTTAAATACTCGGAGGGAGAGTTTTGCCATCTTCAATGGTCCTACCCGGCTCGAATAGGATTATCTCCGATGAAGGATACCTGTGATCTAGACAAAAAAAAGAAAAAACTACATTTTAAGGGGGTCTCTAATGGGGTCGAGTGGATGACATTTTCCCCAGTCACCAAAGGAATCCCAGGCACATGCTAATATTTGTTAACCGAAGGTTGCCAATTCCTTTCATACGTTAATGAATAATCAGCACTGATTAAGGTAAAATAGAGGAGAAGCAAAACCTTTATCAAGCAGATCTTTAAAAACAATGGATTTGAGAAACAGGAATCTAAGAGAATCAATTCATTACTTAGGTTGTTCAACTTGTGATGACTTCAAATGATATGAAATTGACTAAGTCAATTTAGATAAACTTTTAATAAACACTTAAGAGAAGAAAATAAAATGAATTAAGAAAGTAAAATGAAACTTCTTTCTTTCTTAAGTTAAAATGAATTTATACATCTCAACTTTTTTAAAAGTTTTTCGTAAAACTTTTTCTTACAAGTTACAACTGAGTTGTATTAGTTAATTTTAACTTATGGAAAAATTTCATTCATTTTATCTTCTTGATTTATTTTATCTTCCAACTGTAGTGAGCTTTTAGTAAGATTGGTTGAATGAGGAGGTTTATGACAGCAAGGGGGACCATGATGGACAGGAACAGCAGACAGAAAGAAGTTCCCGAAGGATAATCCATAGCATATACCAGTACAAGTAAAATGGTATGCTTCAAAGGTAGAGAGAACAATAACATCAGTGCAAGTCTCCCTTGGCACATCACTGCTGAACTCTTGCTAGCATGAGATCTGCTTTTCTGCCAAAGCAGAATCTCCCGGTCATTCAGCATATATGATACGTTGCTTCACAAGCCTTCTTAATTACACAGCATTGGTTGTTCTAAATTATAAGTTGATATATATATTTACAACATGTGATTGATTTGAGGTTTTCCTTTAATTTTTACGGCCACTTTTATTATTAATACTGGGTTTTAGGATTATTAACTACAACATGAAAAGTGTTTTCAATTAGGGGATCTTGATCCATCCTGTCCTATTAACTATTAAATATTATCTTTTCTTATGTTAATTTTGATGAATTCAATTTTTAATAAAAAAAATTAATGCTTTGAAGACGGTTTTGAGTTATATTTTAGTCTCGTCTTAACTCAACATGGTGTTTTATAATTTTATAAAATTTATACTTTTTAAATAATACTCTTTTTATAATTTTACAAAATTTAAGAAATATTTAATACTATACATAAAATTAGAATATTTAGTCTAAAATATCCCTATTTAATATTTATTATAGGAGTAATCATGCTTTTAAAAAAAAAAAGGGTAGTTGTGAAGTTGGACATGATTTAATAACAATTAATGTAAAATAGGGGTATATGTGTAAAAGATAATTAATGAGACTTTGAATTTGTAGAACAGTTTTGGTCCCCTTTAATTCTTGATTCGAGATTTTGGTTCCCTATTTTTTTTTTAGTTCCTGGATTTTAGAAAATCTATAATTTTGATCTAATATTTAATTTTGTATACGTTTATTTCTTTTATTTTATATCTTTTAATTAATTAAATTATATTTTAATTATTAATTGTTAATTTCCACATCATCACAAGTCAATTATTAAGTTATACAGTTAACGTAAAAGTTAAGAATTAGACCAAAATTGTGAATTTTCTAAAATATATATTAAGATTAAAATCATAGAAAAAATAAGAGAACCAAAATTATAATTTAACTAATTTTTTATTACCATATTATAAATGCGAAATATTTACTGATTTTATCTTATAAATAACTTTTGCCCAAAAACTTGACTAGCCAATTTAATAGTTTCCTCCCAAACATGTTGGTGGATAGAATTTGAATCTAAATAAACAGTGTTATCAAAATTTCCAATTAGATAGAGATAAAAATAAATTTGTCCTAATTACTTGTAATACCCCTATATATTTATTACGTTCATACTACTGTCCCAACTCTTGACTTATTGTTAAAAAAAAAAAAAAACACTCTAAAGTTATTTTCATTTTTAAAAAATGCGTATTTTAGAATTCAAAGCATAAATGTAGAGATGATTTCTTTTGATATATTTAACAAGACTTGATAAATATTTGTTAACGTTCAAATTTATTGGCTACTACCTTGTAGTTCGAAAGTAATTTGGGAGTAAATTAGTTTTTTTTTTTTTTTTTGTTGAATAGAGTAAATTAGTTTATATACTTCATAGTTGTGAGTGAATAGTAATTATAGTGACATATTTTTATGATCATTATTTTGTTATATTATCATCGTCTGATTTGCTAGGGGAAAAAAGTCTTTATTATAATTTTCTGAACACTTCACTATTACTAAGTTAATTATGGATTTCTGTTCAACAACATGATTATAACTGTGAAATGCGAAAAGAGCAATTATTTGGGTTATGTTTATTGTCATTCTTCACTTATGAAGCAATTGAAATTAAGACTTCATTATTGGGAATAAATGTAGTTTAATTTGGGAATGATTTTCTACAAATACATAAAGAAAATTAGAAACCTTTAAAAAAACTATAGTACAAGCCCCAGTCAAAAAAAAAAAAAAAACTATAGTACAAGCCATATCAGCTCTTAAAGCATGCACAATATTATCTAGCGCAACATCAAATATCCTTTTCCAACGGTGAAGATCCAACCCAAACTTTGCTAGAGCGTCAAAAACCTGGTTAACTTCATGAAACACATGGATCCAAATAAGTTGACCTTTTTTTGTTGATGAATATTATATGGATGTCCTTAACCAAATTATAGCAAGATAAATGGAGATGGCAGCATCCTTTTGAAACTAATTAAGCTCACCTGGCCTGTGAATCCGAAAAAACACAAATTTTGCAAAAGCCTCTATTCCAAGCTAAATGTAATTCATGAAATATATCCCAACTAGATGGAGCTATTAGTACATGAAATATATCAACATTTTAGTGATGTAGAATCGAAACCGATAACAATGAAGTATTAAAAATCCCTCAGTTTGACGTACTGCATTGGGATTATTTTCGTAATTAGTACAGTTTTTGTCTAATGAACTGTTAATATAGATGTTATAATCTATATTAATAGTATGACGTACTGATATAATAAATATCGATTTATATATTAATAACATTCTCTATTAATATGAAAGCATAATACTAGTAATGGATGCAAACTTCATACTAAACTAGTGAATTGAAAATCACCCAACTACAGTTTCAACCGTAATACAAACATAGCTTATATACATTAGTCTAAACCTTATTAGACACACAAAAAATGTGCAACTACCTTTTCTCATTAAGATATTTGTTCACTTTTCGAAGCTTAAACAGTGATGAAGTAATCATTCCCGTAGAAAAAAAAAAAGGAAGTAAATTTAAAAACAGGATAATATGTAAAGTACGCATCACATACTTTAAATTTAAACGACTATATATTCACCTTACTATAAGCAAAAAGTAATTAAATTAATTATTAGAATAAAGAGAGAACCTCAAGTCCTAAAAAATGAAGGTAGCATGCATCACCTAGTTTCAACAACTACAGTGATGTTTACTGGAGAATGAGATGAATCCTGCACATGCTATTAATTGAAAAAGAGTTGCAGGAGAATTGCTGGGCAAATCTCCTTTGGCAGGTTGCACTCTTAGTATAGCTTGTTGGTACCTGCCAAAGAGAACTTGCCCTGTAATGCACCCACAACTAGTTAAGACACACACACACACACAGAGGATGTGGCTACTGGGAGATTATTTATGGCTTGCAAGAACGGGTATATCCTATAGAACAATACCTTTCATACGGTTTTATTCCTTTGTCTAGGAACCATCCCTTTTGGCAAAACCGATTTTACTGTAATTAATTTAAAGTATTTACCAGTACTGAAGGAAAATGAAAAGGATAAAAAAGTTGGCTACGGAAATTAAACTCAAGATCGATCGCATGGTACATACATACATGTTGCATTGGTGGCCTCTCCAAACTCCAAAGGCTGTTCTCCCTTTATCATCTTCGAAGGTTAACACTTGCTTGCTGGAGAATTTATATTTCTATAGCGTGTTAAGTTGAACTTAAATTTAGAGAAATAATCACTTGTTTCTAAAAATTTTCTTAAAATAAACGATTATTATTTTTTAAAATAATGTTAACCAAACATATTATAATAACTTTAAAAATTCTCAAGTGTTTAAAGGGTAAGTAAAAGTTTTATTTTATATTATTTAATATTTATTTAATATGAATATTAAATGTTATAAGAAAAATATAATAATAACCTATATATATAATTAAGGTAAAACACGTTAAATGTTATGTAATATTAATTAACTTCATTTTTCTCTCAGCAGCACCTAATCAAATCACAAGGGATCAAAGTAGAATCTTGACCTCTTCTTTTCTTTGAAAATGAAAGCACGGGAAAGCCATCATCAGCACTTGAGCAGTGTACCTTTCACGTTTGAAGCTTAGGGCGACCGACCAGAATATATGGTTTTAGATTTTCTGCTAATGCATGCATTCATAAAAAGGAACTTGATTTATTTATTTATTTTGGTTTAAAGAATTAAGGAATCTGAATATTGTTGAAAAGAAAAAGAGAAGTGTAAATAGAAAGAGAATAAGCGATGAATTATGCTGCTGCGAGAAAGAAGATACTATAGACGAAGTTCTCAAACGTACACAAGGTTATAGCTATTGGTGCTATCAAATAAATAATGGAACCCAAAAGTTGTGTATGAAGAAACTAGAAGCAGCGCATGGATTTGGATTCTTTGCTTATGTCAAGATCGATGTATGTGAAACGTATGCTCCCGATCGATCCTTGAATTGCATGAAACGCACTTTAGGTACTGCTCCTGCATTGACGATCCACATTAATTGTAAATGCCTTATACGAAAATATGAATCCATTCAAGTGGAAAAACTAAATGTATCCTCTAACAATTATGAGATATCGAATAAGGATATGTTTAGACAAGTTTATCTAGAAGTACATCTTAAATAATAATAAAAAATTTAAATAAACTTTTCCATAAACTGAAATTAGATAATTAAAAATCATTTTTTAAAGTAACTATATAAGAGAATTTCTACAAATTAACTTATGCATTAGTTAATTTTAACTTATAAAGAAGCTATTTCATTTTTTTCTTCTTATAATAGTACTTTTGGAGAAGTTTAGCTAAGCAGATTCTAAAGGCCTAAGCTTTTCTTTTTTTTTTTAAGAAGGCCTAAGCTTTTTTTAGGAGTATTGTTTTTAGGTATACCTTGTTACTCTTTCTTTTTAAATCTTTGATGGTTTAAGATTTTTTCACAAATATTAAAAATATTTAATTTATATAACTTTAGATTAAAATACCCTCATTTATTGTTGAGTTTAATGGTGATGCACTGACGGTGTAAAACTATTTTACACAGTCATCCAATCACAAATTACCGTTGGTATGACTTTTAAGATAATTTTTTAAAAGTAAAAAAACTTACCATACATGGTGAGTTGTGATTGGATGACAGTGTAAAAAATTTTACATTGTCAGTCCATAGCCCTTTTTCTCTTTATTGATTTACAAATTTATATATTATTTTCAACTACTTTTTCAATGGAAATTATATTCCACTAAAAAATAATATTAATGCTTCATTATACTAAGTACTTTGTAAAAATCAAAATTATTTACACTCCACTAAAATTAGGTTTAATTATTTCACTGTATTTAAGGGTATAATTGAAAGAAAATGCACAATTACATAATGGAATTCTAAAACAACCAAAATTTTGAAACAAAAAATAAAATGTTAAGAAACCAAAGATCGGGAATAAAGGGAGTATTAGTTATAGATCTTAAAGGATGAATTGAATTTGAAAATACACACCCAAATCTGCAAGTAATCTTCAAGTTAACAGATTGTTGACTACTAAAATTCTGGTGATTTTATTTTTAAATTTTTGCGTGAGGGACTTATCTCGTGAGCTGGATATATGAGTAGCAATTCACAGAAGAAAGACTTGATTAACTTGCAATCTGAAGGGATGTACAGCCTTGTAAATAAATGTGACTCTATTAATTGTAGTATTTTTTCAACTCCCTCCACCTAATTAACTCGTGGGTTAGGCAATTTGACTCCCAGACATTTATTATTATTATTATTATTATTATTATTTTGTTAGTGATGGAATAGGTTGATTTTTTATAGTTTTTCTTGAATTTGGTTGATGTGATTGAATGCGTTATACTCCATTATTTCCAGGGAAGCAGTAATTGCAGGAAAATGCTGAGCAAATCTTTTGGCAACTCATTGAAGAAATATAATATATATATATATATATATATATATATATATATATATATATATATATATATATATGGATGAAGTGAAAAACATATCATAATGGCTACATGCCCAGTAATGCGCAGCTGCAGCCGGGAAGACAGACAGACACTGAGACACACACATAATGGAATTTCTACTGCAAATGTTTTTTACGACTACTGGTAAGAATCGGCATATCCTATGGAACAATGCCTTCATTATAATATTCTTGTGGTTGTGCCCTTTCATAGGAATTCCTTTTTGTTCAACCATTCTTCTTTCATTTTATTTTATCTTTTTACATTCAACTTGAAGATAAATTTATGCGCTCTCTTATATATGGTCTATATATATAAAAAATTAAGCTCTCTTTTTTATCCAGGTTTATGAAATTCCTAATACGCTTAAACAGCATTTCACTAAAAAAAAAAAAAAAAAAACCCACAGCAGTTCAAATAAATGCTTATTAAGCACACAAACAATGAACTTTTTGTAATTCAAATTAAAGTATTAAATTCGTTGAACAGACAGTGAAAGAAATTTACGGAGCATATTTTTTAAGGTCATACTGTTAGCTAGCTACGGGGTAAAATTTGAAGATTATTTACTCAACTCGTTTAAGGAATTTTTTTTTTCTACAAATAATAAATAAAGAGACCATAAACTTTCTTTCTATTTTATAGTTACATGGGTCAAATACGAAAATTTTGACTGCTTTTTTTTTACTTGATATAATAGCAATGCTAATTCCTTCTTTCAAATTAGTTCAATTTTTTTCTCTTTTGTTTTACGTTTTTGTTACTATAAATCTCCCACTTCGAAGATATTTATTCATCTATATTAAAGCTTCCACTTATGCTTTTATAAGCTTTAACATAGACGAATAAGTATAATGCAAATGAAAGATTGGTAGTAACAAAAAATAAGGAACAAAGAGACAAAAAAAAAAAAAAATCGAGCTAATTAGGAAGGATTTGGATTTCCTATTAAGTCAAACAAAATAAAATAAAAAACAAAATGTAGACAAATTTGTTGCATATAACTCATGTAATTGGAAAAGAGAAGGTTCACACATGTTCTTCATATTGTGGAAGGAACGATTTCTTAAGTGAATTGAGGATAATTTTTTCTTCTTCAAACACTTTATTATTATTCCTTTAAAGACAATATCTGGAACCTTTGAACATTAACTCATGAAGGAGCGAAAGAACAAGTGCATCTCATGGGCATCTTGGATTCAGGAAGACACATATTGATGAAGAACACATAAATTTGGAAAAATGAAAAGGAGATACATATGATAAGAAAACATAAACTTATGTCATACTTATATAAGAAGATTGATGAGTACATCAATTTGATCATCTTTCTGTGAGTCATCTTGGAACCAGAGAATCAGACTTTGAAAATTGGAACGAAAACGAATATATGAACACATGACTAGAATCCAAAAACTTTTAATAGATTTTTTAGATTAATTGTAGTAAGAACCAATTTAGATTTCTACATTAGTTCTTAGTACAACCAATCTAGAAAATTTTGGCAAAAATTTTAAAACTTGAGAAAGGAAACAACATTAATTCTACATTAGTTGTACAAAAAATCGATATAAAAAGTATTTTATAGATGAGTTCTTTATTTAGCTAATCTAAAAAAATCTTGTCAAGTATTACAAAAATTGCAAAGACATTCACATTCTAGAGTGGTTAATAAAGAACTAATATAAAAAATATTTTCTACATTAGTATTACTATTCCTGCAACGAGTTTTCAATCATGTGCATAATAACATGTGTACCGTTGCGCAAATATTCGTATTTCGTCCAAGTGCAATTTTTCTTTTTCCTCTCAAGCCCACTTTTTACAATATAGGTGTGTGCAATGACTTAAATAGAGGCAAAAGAGAAAGTGATAACCCAAAAATCTTTAAAATTTTCTAAAATATTAAAATTTGAAGCTTTGAGATGAAGAAAAAAAAAGGCAAAACCCTCAAAGAAAGATTTTTTTTTTTTAGAAAAAAATACATGGGAGGGGTAACAAGAAAATGTAAAAATTAGATATATCTAATTAAAAAAAATGTGTTTTGATGTATAAGAGAAAAATTACCAAAATGTCATTAAAATATTTTTTTAACGATATCTCATCTTTCTTTCTCTAGTTCTTGAAACGAGTATCATTCCTGCTCCACACTTTTATCAACTCCAAGCAGAAATTAAGTAATGTATAAATTAATATATATGAACTTCACTGAAAAATATAAGGAAAAATTATTCTGAGAAAAGACGCAAATGATATTGAATAGAGTTACAGGAGAATCGCTGGGCAAATCTTCTTTGGCAGGTTGCAAACTATGCATATAATATATCATGCATAGTGGTAAACTGCCAAAGAAGAACTTGCCCTGTAATGCATCTGCAACTGGGAAGGTATACCAAGTGGAATGGCTACTGAGAAGGTTATTTATGGCTTGCTAGAGTCAGCATATCCTATGGAATTATGCCTCTCATTTTGTACTGCATGCCTCTGGCCTTACCTTACGTATGGTTTTATTCAATCCATCGCGAACCATCTTTTTAAAGTGAAATGAAAGTAGGTTTCAGTAATATTTGTGATTGTATGGTACATATATATTGATTGCATTATGTGTTGGTAACTACATCCATAGCTGTAAAAGGTGAAACCCTTCTTTCCAGCTACGAATTAGTCCTAAATTAGCTTGCACAAGAATTTATCTTTTTTTATTTCGAATTCAGGTTGGTTAAAATATATTTAATTATTATATTATGGAAAAAATAAAAAATATTGACTTTGTTTTCGAAAAAGAAAACCATGCACTTTCCTTTCCTATCATAGCTCGTAACAGGAATTCAGCAAATTATAATATTTCATTATTGAGATTGCAATATTTAGTCATTTTATTAAATTTAAATAATTTATTTGGAAAGCGTTGCTAGAAGAGGGGGAAATGTACCCAAAAAAATACATAATGTACCAAAAAAAGAAGAGGGGGAAAAATTAGAAGGATGGGAATTTTGGTTCTTAATTTGCTTACAAATAAGCTCACAAAAGCTCATAAATAAGATGAATAACACATAGAGATTTTGATTGTATATCCTTTGTTGAGATATAGGACCTATTCGTTACCTTTTAGCTCAATATATATATCCTTTTCAACAAGCAGCTAGGTTAATTTTTTTCATTATATTAAGATTTCTCTAATTAATTGAGCGTAGCCATTTTCTGTAAAAAGATACTAAAAAATCTTTACAAATAGATGCCAGTAAATAGATTAATATAAATTAATGAATCGATTATAAATGATCAAAGATTTCACTTGTAATAGGTTTTTTATTAGAAAAAAGTTCAAGCATTTTTTGCACGATGGAACCAAATTAAAGTGTTGATATTTTATAACAGCCTGCTTGTGTATATATTTTCTTTTTCTACCACAAATGTTTCAATTCCGCTTAATTAATTTCTAGTTCACTTTTAAAATAAGGCAAAATTTTCCCTTGAGTGAAATTAAACGCCGTTTGTAAGTTGTGTAGAATCTCAAATAAACAAAGAAACATTCATTAAGCAACTAATATAAGTAACTATATATGTAAGGAATAAGTGCTGTTAGAGACATTGATGTGAGGAATAATCGCTGTACTCTTTTAATATATCATTCTTGTTTGCTTAAAAAGAGCACGATGTGATATACCTTGAGTAAGCAACCTTTAATTTGTTCTAGTGATAATTGGTTTAGTAATTGGATGCATGTTTCTATTCTATGAATTTTGAGTTTATTATATATAGTTGTGAATTGATTCTATAAATGGTTACATTAATGAATGCTGTAAAGATATTAATTAAGGAGTATTTAATGTATTCTATTAAATACATTTAGTTATTTAAAAATATATATTTTGAATTATTTTCAATATAATAAATGTTTTTCAATGATAGTTTTCTATAATTTTTTATAAATTATGTCTTCTTTATACAAATTAGATATATTAACTACAAGCATGTCTTTTAAATACTATTGTAGGATACATTTATTTGTTTTATAATCACTGTAATTAGGATTTTTGCTTTCTCGTAGAACTCCGAAGTATTCTTACAAACTTTAATACTTAATTAGGATCAACTATGACACTAATAGTCGATTCAAAATTTAGTCACACTTAAAAAATTTTATTCCTTCCTAAGGATGTGTTTTGTGGGAATCAAACTAAAGTCTTTCATCACAAATTGTATGTTGTCAACTAAGTCACATTTATTGAGTATAATTCATTTAATTTAATTACTCAAAACAAAAAATCTCTTACTATTTTTTTTTTTAATTTTGATTATTAACATTCTAAACTTACAATCTTAGCTAACTTGACATGTTGGAGATCTTATATCAACTAGTGATATGGTTAAAATAGAGTATATAAGTGAAGTGCAAATCTAATTAAAAATAAATAAATTTAACTAAAATATCAAAGTGTTTATTACATATATTTTTGTAAAATAAAAATATCTATTATTTTTATGTTATGAAAAAATATTGTGTTTTTTAAATAAGTAAATAAAAAAGAGTAAATAAATAAACATTTCCTTCTTATTTTATGGAAATTTAAGGGGGAAATATTTTTATATATGAAACAAAAAAATGAAAACTCATTTTCCTTTTATTTCTCCTCTTGAACAAATAATAATAAAAAATTACATTTTCATTCTTTTTCTCTTTTTCCATTTCCTTCTCTGTTTCCACCAAAACAAACTTAGGGACAAAGAAAAACCTAGGTAGTCCAGAAGCATGCACTGTGGTGAGAATGGCCCCGGAAGCATTTTCAATGGACCCTATTGATAAAATTATGCCCACTCCTTCACTTACATAAGCCGATCGAGTCAAATCCAGCCTTACATTTCCAGCACTGTGTAACGTATTAAGTATTAACTATATGTGGCGAACATCTCATAGAATAATCAAAGAACCAACCAAGTATCAGCAGAAAAAATTAAAAAAAAAATCCCTATAAATACGTCCTTTTATATATGAACCTGTTAGGTCAGAATTAAAGTACCTTTCAACGGAGAGTGATCAATAAGAATATATGTTTTGAGATTTTGTGTTTATACATTCATAAGGAATCTGATTTTGTGGGAAAGAGAAAGACTTGTTGTGTATAGCTAGGTAGAAAAAGGAATAGGACGATTATGCTGAAAGAAGATACTACAGCACATTCTCTTTGGCTTCTACACACGAGATTTGATATCGGTGACCAGCAAACACTATTATTAATTGACCCAAAAGTTGTTTATGTTGAAACTAGAAGCAGCGCAAAGATTTGGATTATTTGCTTGTTAAATTATATTCGTATTGGAGAAAGAGAGCCACTTTAACCAATTTTTATATTACAAAACTTATGCTCACAAAGTGCATGAAGCACTTTAAGCTCTGCTTAAGAAACTAATTAACTGTGAATGCCTATACAAAGATTGCTTTGACTTGCCCAAATATTATATTTATATATCTAAATCTTAATTACACACACACACACAAAAACATAAAAGAGGACAATTATCTTCTCTATCCCATCCTAATATTTGTTCATTCATAATAAAAGAGAAAAATTAAATTTTAAATCTCCTTGATAATGTTTAAAAGAAAAAACACAAAGTTCTTAAACAAGCATATATGGTTACAGCAACTCTAACACCAGAATATTAAGTTCCTTTTATAAATAAGAAACGGATACATGCACTTCCTATGCAGTGTTAGAGACGGGTGACGTGAAAACCACATGTAAGCAATGGGAGTTTATTTAAGCCATAAATCATAATTGCTTGTCATTTTTGGATCCCAAACAAAATTGACGAACTGAATTAACCAAAAAATGAAATGAGAAAGAGGTGGTAGTAGTGGCCATGTGAATAAAAACATGATTATATTTCTATTTACATGATCATGCATGTGAATAAAAATATGCTAGTGTAAACGTACGTTTTGCAAAGAGAGATACAAAGATGCAAGATAATTTGTTAAGTTTATTTAATAAACTTTTAAATTAAATCTTTTCAAATTACATCATTAAAGAAAGAAAACACTTGCTTAAATGACATAAAGTAAAAAAATTATGTAATGTGTTATAATATATATGAACTCAAAAAGTATAATAAAAATTATAAATAATAGAGTTAAGCAATGTAACCATTAGAGGTCTCCTATAAACTGCTAGTCTTTACTAATAAAAAAGTAAAATAAAGTATAAAATTATAAATATCGACTTCACTGGAAAAAAAGAAGGGAAAAAATGGTTTTTACCAAAATACAAAACAAGGGAAATATGGCATATGAATGTTTCAACTTTCAACATTCAACATATCAACCAGTAAAAGAAATGTTTCAAAATATCTTGTTGAAGAAACTAATGAATGCTGTTTCCATGTAGCAGTTGTTGCAGGAGAATCGCTGGGCAAATCTCCTTTGGCAGATTGCACACTAAGAAAGTTGCAAATATGAGAAAGTACTTGCATATCATAGTGGCTACCTGCCAATGGAGAACTTGCCCTGTAATGCAGCTGCAACTAGGAAGACACACACACATAGAGAATGGCTTTGGGAACGTTATTTATGGCTCGCTAGGATCGGCATATCCTATGGAACGATGCCTTTATTTTGCGTTGCATGTGGTTTTATTCTTTTGTATATATGCGAACCATCCTTTATGTTATGGTGAATTATTTTCTTACATTCAAGACAATACCGGCAAGAAAGGAGAAAAGGGAAAACGTAACTTTGTTTCTCCATATTTTTTGTGTGGTACATAAAGGTTATATTATGCCTTGGTGGCCATTCAAAGCTGCAAAAGTCGAAGCCCCCTCTTTACAAATATGAAATTCCTATTACGTACACCAACACAACAGTTTGTCTTTCATTGTTTAGTTGTTAAACTTATTATATTTTATGGGATTAAAATATAATCTTTGATTAATTTATTTTTAAAAACAAGGCACTTATAAAGAACTTTCCTTTTATAGCTCTTAAACAGAGTTTAAAAAATTAATATTCCATTATTGCAATCTTTTGCCTTTCTAATAAATTTATAGGAAGATTGGAAAGAGAAAAGGCATCGAGGCATCCTTTCAAAAAAGAAATATAAAAAGACTATAGAAAATAGTTATAGTACCCTATTTATCTGGACCAACTGGCCAAACGAATATGGGTGTAGAAAATATCACTTTACAAATGACATGAAAATATTAATGACTTCTTTCATTTCTCATGGTCTCTTTAATTAATTTTATAATTGCCAAAATGATCATAAGGGTAATTATTTTAATAATTTCAACAATTAAATTTAAACCCCATGATACACAGCCAGGAGTTGGTCTACTAGATCTCTTTCTGTTATCTGACAATTTCATTCTTCATGTTTACTCACGCAGTTTCTTAGAAATTTTTTGTTGTTAACTAAGTGACACAACCAAATGGAAGAGATTGAGTTAATTATTCTTCCTCAAATTTTTATTTTTTATTTTTTGTTTCTACATCCAACAACTGTTATTTAAAATATTTTTATATCTACATTTCTAATTTAAATCTATTATTAATCTGACTTAGATATTAGTTATATTTTAATTATTTTTAAAATAAAATAGATAATTTCATCTGCTATATTATTATTATTATTTATAAGTAAGACATGTTTTTGGTCTATACTTTAGGCTTTTTTGTCTATACTTCAGTATTTACTAACATCGTTATGGAACAGTAGATCATTTTTTCTACCAACCATTAACTGCGTTTTTGTCTATACTTCAG
Source organism: Pueraria montana var. lobata (assembly GCA_026413185.1). NCBI lineage: Eukaryota > Viridiplantae > Streptophyta > Magnoliopsida > Fabales > Fabaceae > Pueraria > Pueraria montana. The sequence goes on along the minus strand of CM048648.1, from coordinate 18,199,400 downwards.
GCTTTAACCTGTTCTACTCTTATTCCGAAATCTGTGCCTTCAATTAGGTTTTTCTCTTTTATTCTTACCTTGAGTTGAGTAAGGCCTTTTAAATACGTAAATATCTCTGATAAAAAAAAAACGTAAATATCTTTTAGTATAAAAAAGACATATATATTATGTTGGAGAAATAATTAAACTTAATTACTTTCCAAAATTCTCTCAACAAATTAATAGAAATAAATAATTATTTATTTAAGATGAGTTAACTCAAATACGAACATATATAATTTTTTACGAGCAGAAGCAACTGCGCCTTGTTTAAGCATCTAATGTGTTTACGTACCAAAAGATATAAAAAAAAAATAAAAAAAAAGTTTAAATGTTTAGACAGGACAGGAGTGTCCTTTGTTGGTACTTACTTATCAACAAATGAAGGAAATATTCCCTGTAAAATGATATTTGCCATGTTTGATCCTAATTCCTAAGGGTGGCCTCAGCCTAATGGAAGACAATTATGTAAGTTATTCCGGAAGGAGAAAAATCAAACACGCATTATGGATGTTATAATTATATGTTTGGCAGAAAAAGTAAAAATCGCCACATTATTGAACCTTTTTCCTTTCCGTTGGTGCCAAAGCTTGTGTGAAATGAAAACGGAGTTGTACGGTCAAGGTTTATGGGCTTTCAAAAAGCACATAGAGATATAGGTAATGTTTGCATCTAATACTAAAGCTAAGCTGATTAAATGATATGCATGCAAGCCCTACTTTAACAGCAAATTAGGTGAAAGAAATTAAGCAACCAAAAACTAGCTAGCCCTCGATGAATCACGTTCCCGGTTTCTTGTTTTTTTCTTCATTTTGTTCCCCTGAATTTTTCCCGAGCAAATTATTGTTGCCATTCTTAAAACCCTAAATCGTGATAAGTCCTTGTGGCTTTTCCTCTTTATTTCTTTGAACATGTCACTTTACCCGTCAAAGATCGAGTATTAGAACGGTAAAGGAAACATGGCAGATTGTTTTTCCTTATCCTTAATTGGTTTAAAGAAAGAGACATCAGAATTAATTTATAACAAGACATTGGTCCCTTTTACGAGTGCCAGTTGAGCATAGTTTATGAAGTCACTATAAGCAGAAGATCTTAATTTGAACAATAAAATGTTAAGGCTTGCCTTTGATATATATATATATACCACCACCACCAAATCCATCACACCCGTAAAAAAATGAAAAAGAACTTCCGTATATATGATTGTGACGTCTGACACAATTATGATATCTATCATAACTTTTATATTAGTGAAGGAATGATGGGTAATTTTTTGAGTTTAATAGAGGTATCTATATTTGGAACACATTTTTTTACAGATTCTGTCACCAAAGATTACTATTTATGTCAAAGGCTTCACGTTCTTTGGACAGTGAATGATTAAGAGAGAATATGAATTTGCACACTAAGAGGAAGTGGGTGGAGGAGGGAGTTTATTGAGCCCCCACCTAGAAGAGTACAATTGCAGTTGCAGTTGCATCTCCCACATGGCCTTTATTTCTATAGCTTTAGATTTTAGTATGATATAGGAAATTAATAATGGAGTGTAGGTGTTGGGAAGCTTTGACCACAAGGGAAAGTTTTGATTCTTGTACTATTCAACCCTTTGTAAACTTACTTTGGAAGTTGGAAAGAGATCATGCATACACTTTAATTATTACCATTAATCCAAACAGTTAGACATTACATGAAAGCCAATTCTAAAGGGCAGCCATTTTCCTTGGTTTGTATTTTCAGGCATTTTGTGAGGTCTTGGATCAAGTTAACTTTCTGGTTCTTTCTTCGTAAAAGATTGCAGAGGATACCGATTAACAAAATATATATATTGAGTCGGTGTCTTGAAATTGTGGGAAGTTTTGATGAATTTTGAAATTGCTAGAATAGTTTTTCCATTGTTTTTGGGAATGAAAAAGATGCTAGTATTGGCAACTGCTCATATGATTAAAATTTGTAGGCTGTTGTCCTCTTGGAACTTTTTGATGATCCAGGCTTTGCAATTGTAACATAAATAAACCAGCCTTCAAAAAACCACCTCCCAGGTCACAAAACATTTTAGTATGGATAGGATATCTCTTATAGTTGAAAAGTGAAAACTCTCTAAAGTGATGCACACAATTTCCATTCATCTCTTGCACAGCCTATTGTGCATACTCTTCTTGACAAACCAAATATATGCAAATTATCCTAAAGACTGGCCAGATTCTTTATCCATTGAAAGGTGACTGCCATAAGAGAAAAACAATTAAAATTAAAGGTCCTTAATAGACTCGAGATTTTCAAATATTGAAACTCCATTCATAGCAAACATATATTTTCTAGCAAGTATCCCCCTGAAATAAAGGTTAAATCCAAAGACAGCCTGCCTGAAAAGCCAATAACCCATTGCCAATAACCCAAAAAGGATTTATTATTTTACCTAGCTAGAGTAACTTGACCAAACTCTGAAAACACCATCCTCAAACGCCCTTCAGAGAGAGGAAGCCCTGCAAATGGAAATGGAGAACTTATTATTAAGACTAACATTGCAGGCAGTGGATCAATTAATATCAACTCAAAAAATGTTACCATAGTCATATGCAGCAATAAAACAATTTTTTTTTGTTATGATGATACAAGATTACAAGTGGAATGGAATGACAACATGTGTAGCTTTGTTACCATCTAGTTTGCAAACTGAACTCCAGCATCCAACTACTCCTAATCTAGTTATGTAAATAAATAGTTTCTAATTATCTTCTCCTGACCTTTTATTCCAGCTAGCTTCAGCAAAATGAAGGGTTCTGCTGCTCCTGAGGTACCTAGAGGTGAAGTTGAGGGTAGCTGCCTCTGGGGCAAGGCGAAGAATTTCTTTAATTTCTCCTGGATATTCAAAGAAATGAAGAAGGATATTAGTGCACTTTACTGTTCATCATTCTTCATTTCTTGAATATCCATGAAAAATTAAAGAAAAATCACATTCCTTGAGTGCGGTGACAAATTAAGGGTGGTTGAGAATGGTGGTGTGGCTACCTGAATTGGGATTGAATTTCACGGAGGATCAAAACAAGCGTGAATGTGTGTGACTATTGAACCCCCTAACCTAAGCATGGGTATTTATTGTAGACAGACAGGTGTGACATCTGGTTCTAGTGTTAATTAAATGAGAGAGAGTGCGTGAATTAATGTGTCTGTGTGAAATCGAATCACTCAGAAATGTGCATGTGTTTCAGGCTAAAAATGACAGAATGTTTTCCGTTGAGAAAATGAGAAAATATATATAGCAGAGTGATTCGGTGTGCAACATTATTTTCTCAACTCAATGCTATATTATATTAATGTTTTCCGTGTATATATACGCACCTGAATCCTGATTAGCTGGTTTCTTTTGTTTGCGAATATTATAAAATGCATGCATAGTTAAAGTCAAAATTGAAAAGTTCATTTCATTTCATTTTAATACCCGAACCACAGTGGGATATGGACGATGGACCCTTTTCCGTGCTACGTTTTCTGCTAGCACATGCCCTCCCAACTTTGATGGATCTGGCTCACTCATCCTTAATTGTTGAGCCTTAAGCTTTTCTCTTCGCCCACATTCATTATAATTAATTAAATTCATGTTTTTGAGCTACGTTTAATTTGTGCTAGCACATGCACATTCAATTTTGGTAGAGATGATCGAATTATTGATCTTAATTTGTTGTGTCCTTTCTCTGCAGCCAGTAAGTGATGGGAGGCTACGTGCTTTATAAATTTCGGTTTTTAAGCTGTTTACGACTTTACGTCATGTCTAATTGTCAACTTGATCGAGTTGGTTTATTTGTCCCGATTCCATCTTATTGGTGCCTTTCTTGTTTTATCTTTTTGTTTAATCTGACATATCACAACGCAGTCTGGAAGGTAAAATAAAATAAAATAAAATGAATTGTTATTTGATTTTTCATTTTTATTTTGTTCGTATTTTACTTTAATTATTGATTCTTTTGTTAGTAAATAACACCAAAAAAACGTAGCATAATTAATTAAGTATAAGTAAATAACACCAACAAAACTAAAATTGGGCCACGTAAGCCCATCAGTTGCTAATAAAAAATACATACTCTTTTGTCATGATATTGGGCCAATATGAGCCCATGAATTTACCTTTTTATTTTTATTTTTGCTTCTCTTTTTAACATTAAAAAACAATTTATGCCTCTGATTAAGCTCAAGCTCAACCTCGTCAAAAAAATAAAAAGGAGTTTGGGCCTGTGTTTGAGCCGAACGTGTTCAGTAAAAAAAAAAAAAAACCAGAAAAGGGGCACCTCCCAGATCCTGCCTCCTCTGCTACCCCTGATGCATGCGCAGGCAAATTGCAAAAAAGAAACCGCAAATAAAATGTGCAAGTGAGAAATTAAAATTTTAATTCACGATTAGAGTGATCAGAAACTTAATTTGCCCTATAAGTAACTTACACAAGAATGCCTCATTTTGGGGCGCATTTTTTTTCATCCTTTTGTCTTTTATAAGAACTAATTGCATGTTTAGATTGCTATTCAAATATTTGGTGAAAAAGATATATTGTGCTCCATGGATGAAACATTTATGAGGAATGAGAGGCATATGTAACATGAGGGATTCTTATCATTATGGCTGTCAAGGTTTGTTTTCAATTTCCTACTAGATCATACAAAGTAATAGAGCTGTCAAAACAGTCTTAGGCCCGCAGGCCAGCCCCAACCCTCCACAAAAATGATCCCCTTCTTTTTTACCCGCCCAATAAGGGGGCTTAAAAAGGCCCCAATTCAAGACACCCCATATTGTGGGGGTAGGGACAGGCCAGCGGGCCAGCCCCACAATCCATGAAAAGTGTTTTATCTATTGTCATACATCTACTAGAGCAACTAAAATAGCTCTAACACGTGTTTTAGAAAGCATTTATAAAGATTTGGGTTTTACTAATAATCAACAAAATAAAAACTGCCAAAAAAGTTTATTACTTTATTCTCTTCATTTTCTTTATTACTTTAGTTCAAGATTTAAAATGTATGTTTCAATTACAAAATAAACTAATAATAAAACATGGATGATCAAACCATACAAAGCATAAAGTATAGAAGTAGAATACTAATATTGAAGAATAAAAATATATTAATAAGTCATAAAAAGTACATAGAAGTAAGTTTAGTTACATCTTACCCCAACAATACGAAGTTTAACTACTCATAGTAAGCAAAAAAATCCATGAAGAAATGAAAAGAGAGGAAGAAGGTGCCATGAAAGAGCTCCAACCACTAAAAATCAATGAATTAGTGACTAGATTTTGTGCGAAAAACTAATTTTTTATCGCAAATTCTGAGATTGCAAAATTTTAGTGATAGATTTTTTAAAAATTACGTATAGATCATGTTGTTACTAATTTTTATTTTTTCTACTAGTGAACTACCGCTCCTTTACTCTGGGTCAAGGTTACATAAAGTGACTAAATGTGCCCATCATAACCCTAAAACATTATTTTGTTGAGCTATTTGGATGCTAGTTCATTAATCAAGCTTAGTGCAAATGCACGCTAAGGGTGACCTTGCAAAACAAAAATTAGGCTCTCTAGAGAACTCATGCTAAGCGCCAACAAATGGCCCTAAGCACGAGCTTTGGCTCTCTATTTGGATCAGACTAAGCACTGGTGAAATGGCACTAAGCGTGACCTTTACAGAAAAGGCATTTCTCTGGATCTTTTGCGTTGAGCATGGAGTAACTTACGCTTAACGCCAAAGCCAATCTTGAGGAACAAAAAGGCCTCAAAAAAGGCTACTCTTCTTCTTCCAATTCTATACAAAACAAAGTAAAAACTAATAAATTTCTAATGAATTAGAAATAAAAGTCCTAATAAAGATTAGATAATTGCCCCAAAAAGGACATAATCATGTATTTCCATGTTATAATAATATTTGCAAAACATTGATTTTTCAATAAAGGGCGATTAATTACCATTTTAGGAAATTATGTTTCATAATTAAGAAGCATGTTATATGACCTCTATATGGGAGATTGGTGATGTTTTCTATGGAAAACATTGGTTATTCATGTGAAACATGTTTGTCGTCTCCTTGGAGAGTTTGGTTGTATTTTCTTGAGAAGACACAATTTAAATTTTAAGATTTATAAACAGTAGCATGTATGAAAGGATCACATATTGTGTTGTGATGTATATATATTTACGCTTGCATACTTATGGTTGTAATCATGCCAATAAAGTTATTAGATATGATCATTGGTGAATTCGACGCTAAATAGTTTAAATTCACCTATGACTTCTAGTTGATGATTTTATTTGTTGAAATGATCATGTTTTATATAGTGGTTGTTATTGGGTTTGTTAGTGATCATGAAATTATTATTCTAGTGAAAGCCGTTTTTATTAAAATAAATAAAATTTAATTAATGTTATCCAAATGAAAGAATATTAGAAGTTTTTGGGTTTGAACTTCTCGATTTGATTTTATAAAACATACTAGATATATCCTGATATTTTCCTTGAAAGTCCATATAATTATGTGATTCATTATGGGTTTGAAAATCTCCCTATATATTGTTGTATATGTTTTTTGGTTTAGAGCTCAATTGCTATGTCTACTGGATAATAATTGTGTAGGACCAAGTAATTAACCTAGGATTCGTGATGGGTACAAAATAAGGTCACTATATAATAAGGTGGGGATATTCTCTCTCTCTCTCTAATCTTACTACTCTATGTTATATTCCCATAAAAAAACTTAGTTGTAAGAGAAAGAGTATAAGAGTGGAAAATTTTATTCCCGATATATATATATATATATATATATATATATATATATATATATATATATATATATATATAAATGTGTACGCATTCACAAATTTAATGAAATCGCATTCCTAATTAAAAGGATATATTTAATTTTAAGGGACACACAATTTACTACTAAATCCTAATATAAATCTTACCAATTCTAACATTCAAACCACTCTAACGGCAGCTCTATGAAGTCTGATCAGACATTATTTCATATTATTGCCGGTTTTCTTTTTGTGGTTTTTATTTCCTTCCCTCGGAGCATGCACAAACCCAGGACAAGTTTGGTGGTATACAAAATATTGCTCCCTTATTTTGAGCATGTGAGTCTAGATTCCATGAAGGATATAAGCAGATGAAAAGCATAGAGCTTTTAGCTAGAAGCCAATGAATAGATACAAAGCTAACTTCCTTTTTCCCATTCAGAGAGGGACATGTCAAGCACAAATGGACAACTGAAACCAATGGAAGGATGAACTTTTTATCATTGAGGGGATGAGGAGACAATAAAGTAGTGCCTCTTTTACATAAGCTCGTAGCCTTCAAAAAGAGAAAATTAGTGCGTACAACAAAACAAGGCTAATAAGAGCAATTTAAGGAGGCATGCAACTACTAAAATCCAAACCTTCTTTTTGCCTTCTAGTGCTAGTGCTTGCCTGTGCAAGAATTAGAGGATTCAGTAGTGGACAAGTCCTTTCGATTGCCTTTTATGCTGCTTATGTGCTATGTGTTTGTCATTTCTAGCTCTAGAGAATGACCACCCAATCCCACGGTTTATTCCGAACGGTTTCCTTCAACTTGGATTAATATATAGCACACATACACACATCCTCCCTTTTATATGTGTCAGTCTATTTAATAATTAATATCTAATTCTTTAAACTCCTTCCTTTATCCATTGATCAGTGATCTATCTCTGGTTTAGTTTAGCTAGATACATGCATGATTACAACAAATTAAATAATTATAGCCGTGCTAGTCCTTAATTATATATATAGGAGGAGACCCACAATTATAAATCTGAATCACCTCAATAATTATTTTGGTGTTACTACTTTTGATCTGGTTATTATAAACTAATCAACAACTATATGACATATAGGTTATGATATAACAAGTAACTAACCCTAATAACCTAATTGTTTTAATAAATTCAATTTAAAATATAAAAATTTTAAATTAAAATGCCCAATAGTTAATTACTAAGTTCCTTAGAAAATGATTTTCTTAGATAAGTTTGCACCAGAAAACAGAGGACGTAGTTGTGAATGTGATAAATTATTTCTTTTCACATTTCTTAAAAGTACAAAAATGATTCATGGACACCCATATATAAATCTAAACCTAGAAAGAGAAAGGAATGAAAGAGAGAAATGTAGATAAAATATATGATATATGTGACCAAAAGAAAAATGAAGGATATCAATTGAGTGTATGCACCGTATAAATGTCTATATATATATATATATATATATATATATATATATATATATATATATATATATATATATATATATCATTGAGAAGAGATCAAATAACACCGGTGTAACTTACACCAATTGTTACATCATTCAATAACTTGATATAGAATGCGATTTTTATCGATCCAACCGTTGAATTGTATTTATATATTACCAAGATAATCTGTGTCAAATTTTGTCAAAATTGAACAATAATAAAAAGGCGATCAAATGATCCGTATTTTAGTATATTTTGAAAATTTTATATTACATCGATTTTAATTTATATGAATGAAGTAGCAAATAATTTTGGATTAATATGAAATTTTGTATAGATGATCTATATGGAAGGAACTTTCAATCCAACGGTGAATTTTAAGAAAACATAATCCAATTGAAAGTTATTGAATGGTGTAACAATTTGTGTAAATTATACCGGTATCATTTTATCCCTTCTCTATATCATTAGTCCTTAAAATAATAATAAAGGAATAAGGCAGGAAAATATAAGGTCGGTTCAAAAGCTAGTATTTGAAAGATTAGAATAAAAGTAAGTAAAACATGTATATATATAGAATTTTTCGTTTTAAAATGCATGCTTGTTAAATTCATTCAAAAAGTTAAAAATAATTTCAATTTCACTAGTAAACTTGAAAGAGTGTGTTTTGTTTAATGTTAAGATGAATGAACACACATTCCAATGCACGTTTTGTAAAAAGTAAGAATTTGGAGCTTTTGATTCAACGGTCATTTGGAAGCTTCTCAATGAAAAACCAAACATGCACAAAGTCATAACTATTAACTTCTAAGTAAACGTGAAAAATTACATTTGTAATGTGGGACTAAACATATTATTAATCATCAACAAAATTGATAGATATTTCACACTAATATCACAATAAAAAAAATATGTACACTATTAGTGTAAAGCAAAGAATATAAAGTTTTATCATTATTATTATTTGGTGGGTTCCGGTACCTAATATATACTTTAGGAATTAATTGAAGTGGGTACATAGAAGCCAGCGAATCTGGGTGTGCAGAAGTCGAAAAAGGGAACGATATAAAGAATAAAACAGAAATTGTGTCAGTACATGTGATACAACTGTGGCCACTAGCGAGTGAAGGTTTGGCATGGGATGGAAGGTAGAGTAGAGAGAGACAAAGGCCAAATGAATTAAACAGAGGCCCGTGAAGGGTGTGAGTGTGATTCATTGTGAATGACTGATATGCATGCATGTATGCATATGTCTCATTGGCAGTCACTGATATTAATTCTGACTGAGAAAGACCATCCTCTCTTATTGTCCATTGGTTCAGTTCCCACATCCCTTCCCATGCAACAAATTTATTTTAACAGTCTCCTAATGAATATGACAACTATATCATCCACCTTTTTATGCTCCCCCTTGTTCAGTTTTCTGTGATTCGTACCAATCCCTTTCACCAACTGTGCTGTGGTGTGGTGATAAAGGCCAGGGTTTGTATGTAGCACATTGAGAATTGTGAAATAAAGTGTGTACTTGGGTTAGCTTTTTTCATTTACAATGTTGGTACATATCGAGAACGGATGTCACATATATAAAGGGTTTCACAATGTTGCACCTTTTTTCATTTTATTTTGAATCACCAAATTCATGCATAGTAAAATAGATTTTCATGATTTATACTTGGGTGAACCGTCACTTTGATTCCTGAAATTATAATTCATTGTCACCTAAAATTATATTTTCAGAAACTTAAGTGACAATGAATTACAATTTTAGAGACCAAAATGACGGTTCACTCAAGTATAAACCATGAAAATCTATTTTACTATGCATGAATTTGGTGGTTGAAAATAAAATGAAACATATACTTTCAATAATCAATTAATCGGGAGTAGAATAAAATAAAATGAGATAAGCGAAATAAAGAAAAATAGAATAAAAATACTATTCGCATAGCGTTGCTCTGTTTGCATAATTCAGAATCAAACTTCTATCTTGTGTTTAAAGGATCTAAAATACTAATCACTTATGTCACACTTTATGAGTTCTCTTTTATTAGAGGTGATCACTCATTACTTGTAAATGAGAAATTTATGACTGATTTTGTGCTAATGACAATCCCATCATTTCAAAGAGAAGAAGTTTATAAATCATTATAAACCTTTCCAGTGAAGAAGAATTTTTATCAACCTTAATTGTTTTGTGTTCTTAGCTCTCCTATATATATATATATATATATATATATATATATATATATATATTACATTTTTCAATAAAAAAAAATACATTCCAATATAAATTTATAATTATAATTAATTTAAGTACACATTTCAATTATTTTTAATAATTTAAAAATAAATTTTATTCAAAACAAAATTTAGTTTTTATACCAATGTTATGTCTCTTTGTCTCCATTTTTTTTTATCATTTCACAGTCTCGTCAGTGGCTTTCTTTTTCCCATGTCCCTACGTGTAATAGGTGTGGTGTGGAGCTGTCAGATAGTCTTTATCCAAATTTAAATTTGGGTTTTTATCAAAAGTAGCAATGGGCTATGGGCTATTTTTATCAATTCAAAATGGCAAAAATCCAAGACACATCACTCCATTCACCAGCTATAAATACCCTGCCAGAGTTAAGTAAGTACTCACAATATAACATTCACTAGAGAGGAAGATAAAGATATTAAAAAGACTGGTATACCGAGGAGATGGCTTGCAGGGTACAGAAAAGGATATCACTGCGCAGAAAACTTCACATTCTGCGAGTCCTTACCTATTCAAACTCTGTAATGCAATCTAACACCATCTATTACAACCTCTCTTCCTCAATTTCCTTCCCATGATTTCAAATTTATAATAACTATTTTTCATGCACTGAAGTTGTTTCTGTTTTGTTTTGAAGGCCAAGAGAACCTCCCTTGCCAAGAGGACCGTCCTACGCTTATACAAGCTAAAGCTTGCACTGGAAACTGTCAAAAGACAGTATGAAACCCTATTAGCCACCAGAAGAGAGTGCATTAATCTATTGAACCATGTCAAAGAGAACAAGGTATGCTTATTTATAGAAATGAACATATCCTATCATAAATAACATGTTAGAGATGCAACGTTGTCTAGTGATATAATCAAAATATTATATATAAGTGAACGAACAATACTCACCTCATAAACTATTTTAGAATTTCGGTTTGAGACTAATTGAGTTTCAAAAGTTAGCCTACAGGGTGAGAATTGTCCTTATTTATATGTATTATTTTGATCATGTCACTAGTTAACATGAGATTTCTATACTAAATTGCTAACTAGCATGATATTGAATGTTGTTTTTTATATTAAAGTTCCAATTAAAATGTAACAGGATGTGAAAATAGAGAAGGTAAGGGCAGGAACTTTTATGGTGAGGGTCACATGTGAGAAAGGAGGCGACAATCTGGTGGCTATTTTAGAGGCATTTGATGAGATGCATCTGAATGTTCAACAAGCGAGAGTTTCATGTGAAAATGGTTTTTCTCTGGAAGCCATTGCTGTGACTGAGGACCAAACACTGGATATAAGAGATATCACTGAAGCGCTTCTAAAAGCTATTGGAAAGCAGAGTGGTGAAGAGGATTCGCATAAGTTTGACAAATGCTGTGATTTGTGACTCTTTTAAGTACTCTAATTTGTTCAACATCTTGTGTATCTCAAACTAGTTAATACCAATTTCACGTTCATCTTTTATATAAACCATATTGGTGACATGGGAGGGACGAAGGGAAAAAGAAGGTTGAGTACCCAGTTCGCTTTCTATTATCAAGAATATATAATCATTTTCCTAGTTTAAAATGTTGATTTCCAACCGAATAAAGACGTTGGATTTGATACAGTATGAGAAATTGACTCATTGATTTACGCTTCGTGCCTTTTGCCTTAGGATGAGCAATGCACACAAGAAATTTCTTAACAATCGGATCAGGAATTCGTGTTCGTAATTCACATGTCATATACTGACTTGTGGGAGAATTAAATATTAATTTGTTAACATCCGTTCTGAATTTCTGTGTTTTTTTTTTTCCATCTTAAATCATAAATATGTAGAAATTGCTTTGTATCTTGTTATGGACCCCTTCCGGGCTTAATCTGAGGTAAAGTGAGTGGACCCATTTAGAGGAGATAAAGCTCTTCCTATGCCTATTTTTTTCCATTATAAATTCCTTTTGAACGCAGATTTTAGACTAAAATTTTCCTTCATATACAAAGTGAGGGAATCACAGAAATAACACTGTTTAGTTAAATTGATTTTTGGGATGAAAACAATAAAATAGGGTGATGTAGGAGAGATATTTTAAAGGGGAAATAACAACGCAACAGCGTAAATACAAAAGCACAGTATCCAAGTGAAAATAAATTCCTCCCAATTTACAAGAATATGTGAGTAGCAACTAGCAACGACAAACAAATAGCAAGAGACAGAAGAACACAAATATGCAAGAAATATCAAGATTTTTAACGTGAAAAATTCTTCAAGACAGATAAAAATCAAAAGTCATTCAAATAAAAGAAACAATTATACATTGTTCAAATAAAGATACCAATAAGTCTCAAAATAAATTACAAATTGTGTTTATAATTGGCTAAGACAACTAAATACCTAAGCTTACAAATGAGAAATTATTCAGAAAAAACAGTTATTATGCAATTCACACTCTTGAATCTATGCAAACAGAGTTGTCACAATTCCTAATCCAACTGTTGAAAATCAAGAATGGCACGTCATGAATCTATTGCTCAAATTTTAACCAAATCCAATGATAAAAGAATCTATTTTATGGTAATTATTAGGTGATTTGAGTTAACTTTTCCTCTCTTTTTTCTCTTTTATTAGTTGTGGTTCTCTCACCAAAATAAGCCTCTACATCCTTAATATGAATCATCTTCACAAGTGAAACATCAAATGAACTTTAATAAGCAGAGAAGCCAAAATAATATTAACCTCTTCTTTTCATTTGGTTTCTTTATGGTATAAGGAGGGAAAGAGAGAAAGATCTTGGAAGTTTTTCATTTAGCTGAAATTTTTTATCTACCCTCTGTCATCTCACCTGCGAATTCAGCCCCTATTTTACATTTATCATTTTCCTTCCATTTTTCATGTTAAGCTCAATCTCTACCCTTAATCTTATTTTTCAACCCTTACAAACTTAATCAAAATTAAGAAGAAAAAATTATAATCCTTACATAATAACTGCACAGTGAACTACTGAACTGTGGGAAAGTTAACTGTAAGGAAAATGTTAATTTTAAGAGAGATAGAAAAAAAAAAAAGGAATAAAAGTGAGATAGAAGAAAAATTAAACTGAGGATGATAATAACCCTTTAATTGCAAACAATCCAGGTCCGCCATAGACTATAACGTTTTTGTGGAATCTGACGCATGGGCCCTTTCTTTTCCATTGACTGGAACCACCTGCTTCCACACTGGACTCCGTTAGAAACATCACAGTGGCAAAATTATAACCAATGTGAGGATTGATCCCAGCAACAAGTGGAGCACATCCCAAAAACGTGACGAATGAATAAAATTTCAGCACAAATGAAATAAAGAACACATTAGAAGCAGAGAGTTCAATATCAAAGATTGATATGTTGCCTAATGTAGTTGACCATCTCTTGACCAAACATTTCTTATGCAATTTATTTAGGCTAAATTATAAACTTTTTTTCTTATATCTTATTTTTAAGATTTGTTTTGGTTCTTTATTGACAGAGAACTAAGAAGTTACAAGAATAAGTTAAAGTGAAATCAAATCTTAGAATAAGAATTTATATAATTTGTCTTTTATTAGGTCTTTGTAATTGGCTTTAGTTTTATTAGTTAGCATGTGGTTAGTTTGTTGGGCCCATGTGCCAAATGGGTCTTATCGGTTAGAGGTATAAATAGGACTCTTAACATTTTGTGAAGTACCTTTTAATGATTTTGAAAATAGCTTTGTGTTAAGTAAGAGAGTTTTTCTCTTAGTTCTTGATTTGAATCTTTAGATCCTTATCAAAGAAATAATTTCTTTGTGGTGATTTCTTTGTGGTGAATCCTCCTTTACTTATCAATCATGCTATGATTATGGTGTTATATTCCATTTCTTGTCTTTCCGTTTTATATTTTCTTCATCTTTTTGTGTTCTTAATTTTTGAGAAATGCTGAATTGTGATCCATGTGTTAGGTTTTCATCATTTATCTTTTAAAAAAATTATTTTAGTCTTGTATCTTTTAAATTTGGATCAATTTGGTCCTTCAAAAATAGTGATCGTTTTCAATTTTGGGACACGATTTTAAACCCTTTTTAATTGATTTAAGACATAAAACTTGTCTCATGGGATTCATCTACATGAAAACTATAGAATTTAACTAATATTCAAAGCAAAAATGGTCATAAATATGATAAAAATCACATGAAAAATGAATATAATGAGCATCCAAAAAATAAAAAAAATTCAATATCAGATTCTTTTCTGATTGCTCATGGGATTCATTTTTCATGCAATTTCCATCATGTTTATGCCCTTTTTTGTTCAAACATTAGTTGAGTTTCGTAGTTTTCATGTAAATTAATTTAATGAAACAAGTTTCATGTCTTGAATTAGTCAATAAAGAATTCAAAATCGTGTCCCAAAATTGAAAACGATCATGATTTTGAAAAGACTAAATTGATTCAAATTGAAAAGATAAAGGACCATAATGATTTTTTTATATGTAAAAATAAATTATCAAAAGTATAATTTAACCATTTATTTATTATCTATTATCTATATAAAAAAAAAAAAGTAAATCCCGTTGAAAAAGGTTGTCACAAAAAGTAATTATATTCTAAAATTGGAGAGGACAAAAAGTTTCAATGAAGGATAATTTAGAAAAAAAAAAATTTAAATGAGATTGGTATAATTAAATGATGTTTAACTATATTTCTTAATAAGGTTAAAGATATATATTTTTTCTTTATATTTGAGAAAAAAGAAGTATTTATTTCTTCTTCTCTATTTCTTTCATCTAAATAAGTGAAAAGAAAGTTTTTCACTTCTTTTCTTCTTATTTATCTCTCCAAATAACACATTTTTTCTGCTTTATTTTTCTTTTAATTCTATCCTTCTGATTTCTTTTCTTTTTTCTTTCTTCCTTATAATGCATTAGTCCCATGTATCACACAAATTCAGTTACACTAGTTATGATAAAAAGATTGTTATTTATAAAATAAAAGTGTAATATGAAATTACGTGTGTAATGAATTTCCTCAATGTATTTTTAAATACAATGAAAAATATGCACTAAATAGAAACAGTTGTATAAACCATTATTCAATAAACTATGAATTAATAAAAATATAATACTATCATACATTTTTTTCCAAAAAAATATCTTATAAATTAATATTATAAGTATAAAGTATAAAGATATATGTATAATGCATGAGTATTATCCTTAGAAATATTTTATAAATATAAATTATTTTAATAAGGAATTATATTTCACCACAAGTACACTGTGAAGTTTTTTTAATGATGACTTATAATGAGAAATTGAATTTAATATTTTTTATTAGAGATAAATTATTCGTAACATGAATATTTATTCACTATAAATAAAATTATAGTTACGACTGATCACTTCATCACTTTTATAAATAATATTAGTGACAAAATAAAAATTAGTTACAACTACTATGTATTTAGTGATAAATTTTATATTTACCACTAAATTCCTGTAACTAAAAAACATGTTTCTTATAGTATTGGTAAACAAGTAAAAAATTATATTTAACATAGACATTTCAATTTTAAAATTTTTATTTGAATTTTCGTTGACAAGGTTGTGAGGTTAGATTCCACAAAAAACTAATATCCACGTTATCGTGTTTATGGAAAAACTGAAAGCAAACGAATTAATAATACTGGTGGAAAAATCTTCAAATTTAATGCGACTTAGAGGTTACATGGATCATGATTCTACCGGGCATGTGAGTTACATTCCATTGGTTTGCTACCACGTCAGTGAGCATCGGGATCATCAAATTGGCATTATTCTTTGAAAACTCGAACAATACACACTAGGAGTATATTAATTTATACGGTCTTGCTAATTAGTGTAGAAAATATTTATTATAAAAATTATAGAAGAGCACAAAAAAAATATATGAACAGCTCAATTTTATATATCTTAATAAAAAAATTCTCCTTTTAATTTCTTAATCAATGTTCATATTAATTAGCATTTGCCTAATTATATAGTGCTTCAGTAAAAAGAAAAAGGAAATAATTTTCCCACGGAAACAAAACAATCAAGCAACCTTTGTCAAAGTTTAGCTTATAAGGAAAAGGACAAAAATGTTCGGAGTGTGGAAGTGAGATGTTTTGATCCCCCGTCTTATTCATTATTCGTTAATTTAATTCAAATAGTATCTTATTTAAAGGTAACAAATACTTTTTCATCCATATTTAAATTATTAATAATTTAATTTGATAAATGAAGAAATAAAGGTGTGAACCTAAATGGTGTAATTGATGCATAAAAATGTGGCATTAGTGGGAAATTATAACCAGTTAATTTTAGAATTTTCATTATTAACACATTTATAAAAGATTATCCCACACATGCAAATATAGAGATAATTTCAATAAAAAAATGCAGTTGAAAATTTGAATTTATAATATAGGGATAAATGTTAATAAATTTATCGACCAATGATGCTAAGAGAGCTATGCTGCGTATGTTCGTTATTGACCAATGATGCACATCTTGTGCTACATTGGAACCATTAATAAATTTAACTTTTGCTTATAAAAAAAAAAGGATAGATGTTGTCGCAACCAGGGTCGCGACGGGACGGCGAAAAAAGAAGTGCAAAAACAGAGGAGTCGCCACCAATATTTATTAAGGAAAACATTGGGAAAAAAACCTTTAAAGAAAAAGAATGGTCTTTGGAACCAAATATGAGTTCAGGAGTCGATTACACGTAGGGAAGGTATTAGCTCCCTACGACGTCCATCCTAAAACGGTTACCTCTAATTAATTAAGCAAATTATTTATAACTTCGAGAATATTTATCTCACCCAAAACTAATAATAAAAAAAACAAAGGTTTATTTTATTTTTTTATGAAGATTAATTTTATTATTATTATTATTATTATTATTATTATTATTATTATTATTATTATTATTATGAAAAAAAAAGAGTTAATATTTATTATTTTTTTTAGTTCGACAGGAGTGGTCCCCTGCTCCTACGTATCCTCAGGTGCAATGGAGAACTCAGAGTTACATAGTTCATTGGGATAGAAAATATTTGTGTGTTGATATATTTTATTTTTATTCTTGTTTTTTTTTAATTTAGGATTTCTGAGCTGTCACAACTCATAGGTCCTAAAAATATAAGATTGACAGAGGTGTACACCTAAGTCAATTTATTTAGAAATTTTATTCTTGAAGCAAACTAATATCGTGTTAATATTTTATTTTAGAGAAGAATTTTAAGATATCAAACTGTCACAAGTTGTACCTCAAAATCTCAAGATTAAGAGGATGTCACATCCAATTAACCCTGTCTCTATTAAACTTTATTTTATTAATTTTGTTAAGTTATAATTATGAAACATTATTATTATTATTATTATTATTATTATTATTATTATTATTATTGTCAGGGAATTCAAAAGAACGAAAACTAAAGCCAATATTGGTTCCTTTATGTTATTTCATTAGCAATATTCGAATCACAAAAGCTCACGTCAAAAAGGGTGCCGAATAGCTTGTTACTTAATCGGATGATCAAAATCAGTTAATGAAATGGACTTCAACTCGTGCGGAAAATAAACATATGAGCCCAAGTCCAATTTTTTATTTAAAGCAAAAAAAAACAAAACAGCAACAAGCTATACTGAAAGAGGCACAGCCATGTAGAAAGAAAAAAACTTCACGAAGCTTCTTTCTTCTTCTTGGATGCGAACGAAAAGGGGCTTTTGCCCTGTGCACAAAATGGCACACTGAGAGAAAAGGGAAGAGACCCCTTGCACTCGCACCTGCGTGCTAACACCAACAGTGCAACGACGGCGCGGAGGTGGCTTCAAAGGCATCGGGGTGACTCGAATGGGGTAGTAAGTGAGGGGCGAAGGTGCGTCTGGTGTGGAAGGGTGATTCGGGCTTTGGATCTGGGTTGTGGCGAAGGGGACGCAGCGACGCAGTTCCAACACCACGGTGGCCGCAGGAGGTGGCGCCGTGGTTGTGCACGCAACAAAGGGAGAGGATTACACGATGGTGGTTCGCGCGAATGGATTCCTTGGTGGTCGCTATGGTCAACCATGTGACTGAGGGAAACGACGGTGGTAAGCGAGATAATGGAAGAAGACGCGCAGTGGTGGTGTGCGCTGGCATCACAATGACGCGATTCTGACTCAACGGCGGTCACGGAGGACGACGCCGTGGTCGTTCACGCGGCAGAGGACAGGGTGATTGGTGTGACTTGGCTTTTCTGTTGTTGATTTGGTAGTGGGTTTCTGGATTTGGGATTTGGGGAAGTTTGAAACGAAACTCAGAATGATGGATGGAGCTAGTGCTACGACAATTTCCTGGCTGGTGAGGGGTTGGTTTGGTTTGGACGGTAGTGGTGATTTTGGCTTGGGTTTGGCTCACAGATAGGTAAGGCAAATTTGATTTGGTTTTGGTTTGAAAGCCAAAAGCTCACAACACATACACTTGCTTGTACCTTATTCACTTTGTCTTTGATTGATTATTGTATTTATATTATTTTTTTCACACGATTGCAAAAGGTCCAAAGCTCAATACAACAGCAAACAAAAAAAAACATAACAAGTATAACTTATAACAGAGGAAACAGAGACACTCCAAAAGTAAAAGAGCAAGAAAGTTTACATTATGAGCGCTACTAATGAACAAAGCTTGAGGCTTCTAACCAATGCATCAGTTACCTGTCGTGTGTCAATCTTCAAGCTTGTGATCAGCAGGTAGCTCTTCCCCTTTACTCTCAACTCTCAGTGTTTGCTATTGCTTATTCTCTCTTCTTGACAGAATTTTGGAATGGACCCCCCTCCCCTTTTCATTCACAGTAGTAGTATTTACAAGCTCAATCTTTGAATTTTTTTAATCAAACTAGCCCAACCTATTGTGAAGCAGGTTTGTGCCTTTTGGGAACAAATCCAGCAGGTGCAAGATTTGTTGGGGGCTGTAGTTTAGAACTAGCTAGAGGAGGAGGACTGTTAGTGCTTCAGTGCAGAGCTAGCAGCTTCAGAGCTAGCTGGGAAGAGCTCGATCAAGACTGCCTTTCCCTTTTGCTTTTGTTTGTTTTTTTATTTTATTGTATTTCTTTCTTCTTCTTCTTCTTTTTGTTTTGGGCCTGAGTTGATCATAAATTATTTTTAGTTTTGGGTTGTATCTAGACATTATGGATCTAAGTTGTTGGCCCAAAGCATTTTTATTCTTGTTGGCCCAGATTTGGAAGTAAAAGGAAATTTATTTATTTATTTATATTAAAACAGAAATAATTAGAGAGATGGGACAAAATTGGGTGTTGACAGTTGCCCCTCTTTACTTATATTTTATTAGATAATATGATGAACTAAACACTCTTCATATTATAATAAAAGATAAGTAAAGATATAAACACCAATTTTGTTTTTTTGAAACGGTGACTGGATACAAAGAAACAAATGGTACGGGGATCGAAACATAAAAAGCAATGGGCGCGGGGACCCGAAACATAAAATGCAGTGAGTGCGAGAAACTGAATCATAAAAAGTAGCGGGCGCGAGGGCCCTAAACATAAAAGCAGCAAGCGCGAGGACCTAAAACATAAAACGCAGCGGGCGCGGGGACCTATAACATAAAACGCAGCGGGCGCGGGGGCCCTAAACATTAAATCAGCGGGTACGGGGACCTGAAACATAAAACGCAGTGGGCGCGGGGGCCCTAAACATAAAAGTAGCAGGTACGGGGACCTGAAACATAAAAACAACGGGCATGGGGACCCGAAACATAAAAAGCAACGGGTGCGGGGACCCGAAACATAAAACGCAGTGGGCGCGGGGGCCCTAAACATAAAAGCAGCAGGTACGGGGACCTGAAACATAAAAACGACGGGCGTGGGGACCCGAAACATAAAAAGCAGCAGGTACGGGGACCTGAAACTTTATGCACGAAAGCTAAATGGTGACAATCATGGAATGTAAGATGATGAAATGTGTGCATGATATGCAATATGTAAGTGCTCTTGACCAAGGGGTATTTTATTTTGTGCATTTTTCCAACCTTTGACACCTTTACGTTTTTAGTGCCTCAACATTCACGGAGGAATCACTATTTTTGGTAGCATGTTAGGGACTGTTTCAAGCATTTTGAACTATCAATCGGCCACTACCCATGTACGTGTTGGCCCAAGAATCACCATGTTTCCCATGACTTTTAAAAGTATTCATTGTAATTGTAATGATCTTTAATTGTTATTGCACGCTTTATTCTTGGCACATAACAAAATGAAATAACACAATGAAACAAAGAGTAATAGGATAAGACGAAAGTGTTTTACTGCTTTGTGAAGGAAATTGCATATACAAGAACAAGTTTTACTTGAAAGCAAAATGATAAATTCAATAGAGTCATCACAACATGATAAAAAAGGAGTGACAAATGGAATAGAGTAACAATGTTAATTTCCATGTTTGCAACTTTGAGAATCCCATCTGCTAGCTTTTGAGGACTTTAAATGCTTTGACAAACTCATTACCCATCCTTTCAAGTTATCCATGAGCATTGACTTTTAAGGGCCAGCCCCACTTTCAAAAACATTGATCAATCAACATCCCTAGATGACAACTTCCCCCAGTCTCAAGTCTTTCACTCTAATTTCTGCCTAGATCGCCTTCTCATGTTTTTGGTCTAGTGAGCCCCTTTATATATATATATATATATATATATATATATATATATATATATATATATATATATATATATATATAACCCTATCTTTTGCCTAGGCTGCTCTTTTCGAGTTTTCAACCTAGCGGGTTGCTCTACCTTTTGCCTAGGCCACCTTTTCAGGTTTTTAGCCTAGCGAGCTTTTTCTTTTTTCTTTTTCAAGTATAATACTTCTTGACTGTATCAGAGTTTACAGGAAGGGATAAGTCTTCGCCATCCATATTTGAAAGGATTAATGCACCTCCTAAAAAGGCCTTCTTCACCACATAAGGTCCTTCGTAATTCGGGGTCCACTTCCCTCTATGATCTTTTTGGGTTGGCAGGATTTTCTTGAGCACCAATTCTCCTTCATGGAATTCCCGAGGACGAACCTTTTTATCGTGGGCTCTTTTCATCCTCTTTTGATATAGTTGACCATGACATAATGCAATCAATCTCTTTTCTTCAATGAGGTTTAATTGGTCGGAACGAGCCTGAACCCATTCAGCCTCCTCAAGCTCGATTTCTGCCAATACTCTCAACGAAGGGGTTTCTACTTCAACGGGGAGCACAGCTTCCATTCCATACACCAACAAATAAGGAGTTGCCTCGATTGAGGTGCGAATAGTGGTACGATAACCAAGTAATGCAAAAGGGAGCATGTCGTGCCAATCCCTATATGTTACCACCATCTTCTGGATAATCTTCTTGATATTCTTGTTTGCTGCCTCTATTGCTCCATTCATCTTTGGACGACATGGCGAAGAGTTGTGCTGTTGAATTTTGAAATTCTCACACAACTCTTTCATCATTTTGTTGTTCAAGTTGGTCCATTGTCAGTAATGATGTGGCTTGGCAAACCATATCGACAAATCAAATCCCTTTTGATGAATCTGACCACCACATTCCTTGTTACACTGGCATATGATGCTGCCTCAACCAACTTGGTGAAGTAATCAATGGCAACAAGGATGAAGCGATGCCCATTTGATGCTTTGGGTTCAATTGGACTGATCACATCAATTCCCCACATTGAGAACGACCATGGTGCAACCAAGATATTCAAGGATGTTGATGGCGTATGGATATTATCAGCATATGTTTGACATTTGTGACACTTCCTCACATGGTTACAACAATCAACCTCCATGGTCGACCAATAGTAGCCAGCACTTAGAATCTTTCTTGCCATCACATGTCCATTTGCGTGTGTTCCAAACGAGTCTTCATGGACCTTTCCATTATCTTCTTAGCCTCAAATGCATCAACGCATCTGAGCAATACCATGTCATGGTTTCTCTTATAAAGCACATCATCATTAAAAAAGAATCCCATTGTCAATCTCCTTAAGGTCCTTTTATCATTTTCTGAAGCGCCGGGAGGACACTCTCTATATTTCATGTACCGCTTGATATCATAAAACCATGGTTTCCCGTCTGCTTCCTCTTCCACTGCTTGACAATAGGCTGGTTGATCCTAATTATGAATTTTTATCAGTGGCATGTCCTTTCCTTGACTTATCTTAAACATCGATGATAAAGTGGCTAGAGCATCAGCCAATTGGTTATCTTCACGAGGGATGTGATGGAAAGTAATCTCATAGAACTGTTCCATCAACCCCTTAATGTAAAAGCGGTACGGGATTAATTTTGCATCTCGAGTCTCCCATTCTCCTTTGAGCTGATGAATAAATAAGGCTGGGTCTCCAAATACCTCCAAAATTCTAGCTTTGAATTCAATGGCCGCTGAGATCCCCATTGCACATGCTTCATATTCTGTCACATTATTGGTACAGTCAAAACCCAATCTTGCAGTGAATGGAATGAATTGATTCGTAGGGAAAATTAACACTACCCCGATTCCATGCCCCAGTGCATTGGAAGCTCCATTAAATAATAGAGTCCATTTTCCTTCATCCCTGGACTCCTTATCTTCAAATAATGCCATTATGTCTTCATCTGGGAACTCACATTGCATTGATTAGTAGTCTTCTATAGGATGATGAGCCAAGTATTCTGCTAGGCCGCTGCCTTTGATAGCTTTCTAGGTGACATAGACAATATCATATTCTGACAATAACACTTACCAACGAGCGATTTGACCAGTGAGAGCAGGCTTTTCGAATATATACTTAATTGGATCCATTTTGGAGACCAACCAAGTAGTGTGACATAACATATATTGCCTCAGCCTACGAGAAGCCCAAGTCAAGGCACAACAAGTCCGCTCCAACAGAGAGTACCTCATTTCACAATCTGTGAATTTCTTGCTCAAATAATAAATGACATGCTCTTTCTTACCCGATTCATCGTGTTGCCCCAGCACACAACCCATAGATTCTTCAAGCACCGTCAGATACATGATGAAAGGCCTCCCTGGCACTGGTGGTACTAAGACTGGAGGTTCTTGCAAGTATTGCTTTATCTTTTCAAAGGCCTTTTGACAATCTTCATTCCACACCACTGTTTGATTTTTGCGCAACAACTTGAAGATTGGATTACAAGTAGCAGTTAATTGGGATATGAACCTAGCAATGTAATTAACCTCC
Source organism: Pueraria montana var. lobata (assembly GCA_026413185.1). Classification (NCBI taxonomy): domain Eukaryota; kingdom Viridiplantae; phylum Streptophyta; class Magnoliopsida; order Fabales; family Fabaceae; genus Pueraria; species Pueraria montana. The sequence goes on along the minus strand of CM048648.1, from coordinate 18,175,653 downwards.
CTAGGAACATACGAACTTCCTTTTTTGTACTTGGGGCTGGCATCTCCAAGATTGCTCGCACTTTATCAGGATCAACCTCTATGCCTTTTTCGCTGACTATGAAACCCAACAATTTGCCTGACTTCACGCTGAAGGTGCACTTAGCAGGATTCAACCGAAGCTTGTATTTTCTCAGACGATCAAACAACTTTTGTAGGTCTGTAATATGTTCTTCCTCTGTTCTAGACTTAGCGATAATATCATCCACATACACTTCAATCTCCTTATGCATCATGTCATGGAACAAGGTCACCATCGCCCTCTGATACGTTGCCCCAGCGTTTTTCAACCCGAATGACATCACCTTGTAGCAGAAGGTTCCCCACAATGTGATGAATGTGGTCTTTTCCATGTCTTCAGGCGCCATTTTAATTTGATTGTATCCGGAGAACCCATCCATGAAGGAGAAGAAAGAATGTTGGGCAGTGTTATCTACCAGCATGTCTATGTGAGGCAATGGGAAATCATCCTTGGGACTAGCTTTATTCAGGTCCCAATAATCAACACACATTCTGACCTTCCCGTCTTTCTTTGGGACCGGCACTATATTGGCAACCCATTGGGGGTATTTAGCCACCACAAGGAACCCTGCATCAAGTTATTTCTTAACCTCCTCTTTGATCTTCAATGACACCTCTGGCTTCATTCGTCTCAACTTTTGCTTTACTGGTGGGCAATCTGGCTTCAATGGTAATTTGTGTTCAACTATGCTAGGATCTAACCCAGGCATGTCCTGGTATGTCCATGCGAAGATATCAACATAGTCAAATAGGAGCTTGAGCAATTGGTCTCGCACATTCCCCTTTATGGCAGTACCAACCTTGATTTCCTTCTTATCATTTTCACCCCCTAGATTGATCATTTCATTTTCCTCCTCATGGGATTGAATTATTCGATCCTCCTGTTCCATTAACCTTTTCAACTCAGGTGGAGTTTCTAAATCATCATCGCCCTCATCAGCTTGATAGATAGGATGATCAAAATTGTAGCATGGGATATCAACATTGTTATTCTCAAGATGATTATTTTCAAATCTGCAATTTTGGGTTAACATGAAATAAAGGAAAATAAATAAAGGTTAAGGAGAAGGGAGAAGAAATAAAGGGAATAATCGGAAAGCTGCATCATGCATTTCATTCATTCGATATACCAAAAAGTAACATGCAAGCTCATTTCAACAAAAAAGTCATACTAAAGACATGGGCATAATTTTAGAGTTTGCATTACAATTATTTTGAAAGAGAATTAAAAACCACAGGAAATTCTTGGATCTTCCAGTTGTGTAGCTCTTCATGAGGGCCACATGGGTACACCAGGTTGTCATGATCATCAGCATCTTGATCTTCTTTTGCCATGGCCACTTGACCTGCATACACCAGTCCTCCGCTTCTGAAGCTTTGGTAGAGGTCACAAATGGGAATTCTCTCTGTCTCTGGCTCCCGATTCTCCAGACGGACCAACCTCATCTCTTTTTTTTCCTTCGCCACTCTTCTTTTGTCAGCCTTAGTGAACTTATATCCCAGCCCACATCGATTCTTATTTTCTGGCAACTCTACCAACTTTGTGACACCTTCTAAGCCTTTTCCCAATCCATGCCCTAGCTGATATCCTTCGCTTAACATGATCTTTGCCATCCTCATAGATGTTTATGATAATTGCGAGTTCCTAGGATGAGACTCCACATAAGCAGTACTGATTACCTCCAAAGATTGGAAAAAGGTTTCAAGGGCTTCTTCAGCTGCTTCAATATAACAAGTAGGGGTTGGGCTACTCACCAACATATCCTCCTCTCCAGAAATGATCACTAGTTTATCATCCACCACAAATTTTAGCTTTTGGTGCAGGGTAGAAGGGCCCACTCCAGCTGAGTGAATCCATGGTCTGCCTAACAAACAACTATATGCTGGCTTGATATCCATGACTTGGAAGGTGATCTCGAAGGTGAAAGGACCAATCTAGATAGGGATCTCAATCTCTCCCATGACTTCCCTACGTGATCCATCAAAAGCCCTCACAATCATAGAACTCGATTTCATATGAGTCCCATCACAAGGCAGCTTATCCAGAGTTAACTTAGGCATCACATTTAATGAAGAGCTGTTGTCAATCAACACCCTAGCTACAATGTGATCCAGACATTTCACTGAGATGTGCAAAGCCTTGCTATGGCCCTTTCCTTCTGTTGGAATCTCATCATCTGTGAAGGTGAGGTAATTATTAGCAATGATGTTGCCAATAATGCCCCCAAACTTGTCTAGTGTAATGTCATGAGCCACATGCGCTTCATTCAAAATCTTCATCAACAACTTCCTGTGACTTTCTGAATTCATTAATAGAGATAGAAGAGACACCCTTGCCGGCATGTGATTCAACTGATCGATGAGCTTGTACTCACTCTGTCGAATGAACTTAAGAAATTCTGAAGCCTCTTCATCTGACACTTCTCTCTTCTTTCCTTTTCCATTAGTGACTTCCTCCTCAACGGGCTTTTTACCTTTTGTGAGTTCTCCTTCAATGGTCTCTTTTTCTTTCACCTTGGGGTTTTTCACTAAGTCTTCCCTCCTTAATTCCTCAGGAGCATAAACTCTACCACTGCATATCATCCCTCCTACCCCTGCAATATTTGTGACTACTGTTCCTCCAGTATGAGAATTCATGTTGCCACTTTCTTGTACCTCCACATCATACTTCCACGGTACTGCCTTAGTGTCCTTGTGAGGAAAAGGAGTTGGAACTTGCACAATGATGGGTTTGGGAATCGGAGGATTGGGCAAAGATACATTTTTGGTGAAGCAAATTACCAATGGCTTCCAGGCCACTACATCTCGCTTTTCTTCTGATTGGGCCATTAGTACACTCTCTTCTTCCCACACCTGACCTATTTGGACCAAGTTTGAGTCCATCAACCCCTGTAGCATCTGCTTAAACTCAATACACTCCTCAATGGAGTGTTTGGTTTTTGGGTGAAGTCCACACACTTTTCCTTCAAAAGCTTGCCCCTCAATTATCTTAAACTTGCATAATTCTGAGAAAAGGACTGCCATGGAGGTTTTGACTTTCGCCACCTCTTTTACTAACTGGCCTAATTACCCTTCAATGGCATTTACTGACGAACTACCATGACTCGGAAGTGGGTTACTCCTGACGTTCGGTCGTTCTTCTTTAAAGCGTAGTGAACCTTCTTCTATTAAGTCTTGCACTTTATGCTTCAAACCCCAACATCTTTCGGTGGAATGCCCTATAGTGCCTGCATGGTAATCACATTTGGCATTCGGGTCAAAGCCCTTTGGATATGGCGATTCAACAGGTTTCAAAGGGAAAGGGACAACTAGAGAATTGTGAATCAAATGCGGCAAGAGTTCGATGTAGGTCATAGGAATTGGGGTGATTGTTCTCTGTTGGTTATTCCTTTTCTTCGAAGTGTTAGTGGTATTAGGGTATGAGGCTCTTGGTTGGCTTGCTTGAGGCACTGAAGGTAATGAGGCTTATGGTAACGGCGATTGGTAGGCCACTCTAGGTTGGTAAGGTTGTGGGTAAGGCAGTTGGAAAACTGATGCTATCTGTGGGTTGTACACGAATGGAGGCCGGTAGTTGGGCACAAAAGGGACGGGATTGTAACTAGGCATGACTGGTGCAGGTATTACTGCATTTGTTTCACCTCCATTTTTCTTATCAATGGTTGTTGGGGGTTTCTTCACATTTGTTGATCTCGTTGACATATGAGCAATCTTCCCACTTCTTACTCCCATTTCAACCCTCTCTCCAATGATGACTAGGTCCGAGACATTCGATGATACGTTTCCAATCATCCTGTCATAGAAGGGTGATTGGAGTGTATCAATGAACATTGTGACCATCTCTTTTTCAGACAACGGGGGTTGTACCTGAGCAGCCACTCCTCTCCAATGTTGGGCGTACTCCTTAAAAGCTTCATTCTCCTTTTTCACCGAGTTTTGCAATTGTGTTCGATCTGGTGCCATGTCCATGTTATATCTGTATTGCTTCAAGAAAGCCTCTGCCAAGTCCCTCCAAGTATGTATTCGGCCTCACTCCAAATTCATATACCAACTCAGAGCGGAACCCATAAGGCTTTCTTGGAAGAAATGGATCAACAGTTTATCATCATAAGCGCATGAGGCCATCTTCCTACAATACATTGTGAGATGGTTTCTCGGGCAGGTGTTTCCTCTATATTTATCAAATTCAGGGACTTTGAATTTATGAGGAATCACGACATCTGGGACTAGGCATAGATCGGTAGCATCGAAAGCATAATGACCAATACCTTCAATGGCTCTCAACCTTTCTTCTAGAAACTGCAGTTTATCTTTGGATTGAGAGTGTTCAGCCTGACTATGGCGTATCACAACAGTTGGTGTAAGGTTGGTATTTTGGTGATTTGAGGGGCCTCCAGGAAGGGTTGTGACAGTTGGTGATGTGTGTGTAGGGACATAAGGTACGTAGGTGGAAGGTTGGAGCAGAATTTGTGGGCCATTAGTTCTAAGGTTTAGGTCTCGGGTTTGTGTTTGGTCTGGAGGATTTGAGGTAGAGGTGTGGGGATTGCTTTCAGTGTTATTGGTCACATGTGGTGTATAACCTAGAGGGGGGCCATATGAAGGGTTTGTAGCAGACATGTGGTGGTTAGCCTCTTGAGCGTTGGCAGCCATAGGTGGTGTGTAGCCGGGAGGGAGGCCATACGGAGGGAATGCTACTTAAACACTAGGATTGGCTTGCGGAGTAAATCCCGGAGGATGGGAGGGATTAGCTTGATGTTCTTCCGAAGAATTCCCATTCGCGCCATTTTGCAGCATTTCTAAAATCTGGTCCATCTTTCTTTTCATCTGATTCATCTCCTCTTTCAACTCTTCATGTTGTTGCTCTAGGTCACCCACGACTCCTTCCATGATCTTTGTCTTGGCAAGTGTCCCGTAAGGGTGTCGCAGGGATGCTTTCTTCGCTTCAATATTTACTCTCTTTTCTCTGCTGAAAAATGTCTTATGAGTATGGAGAAATAAAAATGCAACTACCCTATTTGTTGTTTTTTTTTTATTCTTAGGGATGCAATGTTGTTAGAGGACCATAAGTCGTACGACTTGCCGATGAACATTATTTTCTCGAGCATGTGGTTAGAAGTAACATGAACATTTTCTCTCAGACTTTTCCTCTAGAACGTCACGTTCTAAGTATTAAGCCTTAAAGAAAATAGGATTTTAAAGCAGCTCATTACATGAACATCTTCTTTTAAGTACTAAGTCTCAAGGAATAAAGGTGTTGAGAAGCCAAAATCATAGTAGAGAGCAAATAAACAACGTCTTTCATTGATAATCAAAACAAAGTACATGCCATTAATGGGTGAAAAAACTCAAAATACAAGGGACATTCTTCTACAACTTGACATGAAGTACAAATTATCATTCATCATTACTAGCCATATTTCTCATTTGGCTTATCATCCCTTTACAATACTCAATGAATTCACAAATCTCAGTCGGTGTTGGAAGTGGGTCAGTCATCCCTTCAGCTCTTCGCAAGTAATATGAGGCCTCATTGAGCATTCACTTGATCTGTAGAGCTCGACTCACAAAATTATGTGCCCAAAGCTTTTGTTGCCCCTGGTAATCTTCAATAACTTCATTCAGTTGCATTACCTGGTCTTCCAACTTCTTCTTCTCATCTAATATGACTTGATGTTTCGAAGCTAGGTTTGCATTCAGTTGTTCCTCGCTTTGGACCCTACTTTTATATTCAGCCACCACCATTTTCAATTGTTGCTTCAGATCATCGAGTTGTCTTTGAGCACTTTTCTCGACCACCTTGGACTCTTCCCATGCCTTCTTCCACTTTAGAGCATCAGCCCTAGCCTCATCTCGCTCTTTTCTTCACATCCCTAACTTTGTGCTTGCGACGTCCAAATAACTTTTTGTATTGAGCTTCTTTTCTTCTTCTAGTCTCGCCCTCTTGTTAGCCTCGACAGCTGACTGCATCTTTTGAACACTTTCGCTTTGTGCCGCCTGGCATTCTCAACGAGCTTTTGCTAATTCCCTCTTCAATCTTTCTTTTTCTTCTTCAGATTTTACCAGTGCATCCTTAAGCTTTTCTATCTCCTCTGGGCTCATAGGGGGTTGTATTGGCACATCTTCCACAGCTGGGACTGAACCACGAAAGGGTAGCTTGATCTTTTGAACCCTATCTTCAAGCCATCGGCTATAACTTTTATCTGCCATCCAACTTCCAGCTCCTAGTCCTTTTTCTTTACGAACAACTCGATTCCAAGCCTGCCTAACCCTATGGAGCATATCCAAGTCCTGATTCAGTTCATAGGCGATAAAAGGAGTCACTGACTCTTCCGTCGGCGGATTCCTTATCGGATAACCAAACTGCCTCAACGCTAAGATAGGATTGTAATTGATGCACCCTTTGGTTCCCATAAGTGGTACATTAGGGAAGTCCCCAAAATGACAAATCACATCGATTCTCTCTAGACCTTGTGAGCACTGAGATATCGTCCTTCCACTCAGATTCGTAATGTCGCGAGCCCACTCACTTTTGCTTCTAATTTCCACCCATCCTCCCTTTTTAAACATGTGAGTCGTGAACCAAAGGTACAATACAGGCAGGCAACATAGGATGATTCCGCCCTTTTTCTCATGGCGCAGGGAGAGGGCATGATATGTATCTGCAAGAACGGCTGGCATTGGATTCTTCCTTCTATGCTTATAGGCCAAAAAGACATCGATTGCTGTAAAATCTATGAAGTTTTCAATATTCGGGAAGAGAACAATCCCATAAATGATGAGAGCGAGCACATCTATGAAACCATCCCATTCTTCTTTAACCACAAGATGTTTTGCATAGTTTTCCAAATATTCCCTCGGAAAACCCTTAACACCTCCTTTTGTATCCTTACACTTTGCTAGCTCCCTCACACTAATATTCAAGGATGAGGCGATTTTGGATAACGAAGGATAATGTCCCGTGTATAGATAAGGCCCTTCATTACCCAAGGAATACCCCAATATCTGTTCGTACTCTTCTAGTGTTGGAACTAATTGGAAGTCTCGAAAAGTGAAGCACCTTAAAGGAGGATCATAGAATTGGGCTAAAGCAGTGAGAGCCTTCTCTTGCACGTTTGCCTCTAACAGGTCAAGAATATTTCCATATCTAGCAGTGAAAGTTCGACACCGAATAATCTTTAACTTGTCACTGAGATCCCTCAAACTCTTCACATAAGGTTGCTTAACCCCCAATTGCAGTGTTCGCCTGAAATCCTTTTCTATGTTCTTCGAAAAGTGTTCACAGCGAGTCTTAAGTCCTTATGGTACCCCTAACAACCTAGAAAATGATGTAACATGCCATGAAGGTCCTATCCGATGAAAATGCATTATGCTCTTTTTTTTTTAAAAAACTTTTCTATCATGATGCCATCACTCTACCTTATTTTCTTTTTCACTTTTTCTCCTTTCTCTCTCTCTCTCTCTCTCTCTCTCTCTCTCTCTCTTTTATGGGAAATGAAATGCATGATGTTTGTTATGAAAGGATGAATAATAACACAGAGAAAACTACTCATTTTTTGCATTATTTCTTTTCCTATACATATGTTATGCCAGTTGAAATACAAGGGTAAGGTACTGCTCCCATTGTATCCTATGACGGTATCCTTAACAGTTGATTGCTCTACGGGCTACTCTAGTAGTGCTCTTTCCCAACAGGTGGTTCTATGGTTCTAGGACGGTTCCTAGAGCCAAGGACCCTCTCTTGGAATATCGATCACAACCATAGGTAAACTATTATAAGTGATAATACCCTTGAAAGGATCAAACTCTAGGTGAGGCCTTCATGATAACCAAGCAGGATGTACATCCAGAAGATTACCACTACTCAACCTCTTACTTATCCTAAGATGCACTCAGGCCCGGGTATAGGACCTCACTCATAAGTGTGTGAAAACTGTGTGAGTGAAGTGTGTGAAAACTGTGTGAGTGAAGTGTGTGAAGGGAGCAATTACTAAACTACCCAATCTGCAAAACAAACGACACACATATAATATAGCAAAAGGTTTTCTATCCTACGGTTCAAGAAAATATAAGCATGTGTATATACGAAGCATAAATAAACCAAAACAAACAATGACGAAAAGAAAGAAAGAAGACGAAGAAAGAAAAATAAAATGAACAAAACAAATTTAACAAGATGAGATAAATACAAAAAATTACAAATATTTTTGCTTAATTAATTATGACAGGCTTGACCCTCAAAATCTCCCCAGTGGAGTTGCCATTTGTCGCAACCAGGGTCGCGGCGGGACGGCGAAAAAAGAAGTGCAAAAAATAGAGGAGTCGCCACCAATATTTATTAAGGAAAACATTGGAAAAAACCTTTAAAGAAAAGAATGGTCTTTGGAACCAAATATGAGTTCGGGAGTCGATTACGCGTAGGGAAGGTATTAGCACCCTACGACGTCCATCCTAAAATGGTTACCTCTAATTAATTAAGCAAATTATTTATAACTTCGAGAATATTTATCTCACCCAAAACTAATAAAAAAAAACCAAGGTTTATTTTATTTTTTTATGAAGATTAATTTTATTATTATTATTACTATTATGAAAAAAAAGAAGAGTTAATATTTATTAATTTTTTTTAGCTCGACAGGAGTGGTCCCCTGCTCCTATGTATCCTCAGGTGCAATAGAGAACTCAGAGTTACGTAGTTCTTTGGGGTAGAAAATATTTGCGTGTTGATATATGTTATTTTTATTCTTATTTTTTTTTTAAATTTAGGATTTCTGAGCTGTCACAACTCATAGGTCCTAAAAATATAAGATTGACAGAGGTGTACACCTAAGTCAATCTATTTAGAAATTTTATTCTTGAAGCAAACTAATTTCGTGTTAATATTTTATTTTAGAGAAGAATTGTAAGATATCAAGCTGTCACAACTTATACCTCAAAATCTCAAGATTAAGAGGATGTTACATCCAATTAACCCTTTTTCTATTAAACTTTATTTTATTAATTTTGTTAAGTTATGATTATGAAACATTATTATTATTATTATTATTATTATTATTATTATTATTATTATTATTATTATTATTATTATTATTATTATAGTCAGGGAATTCAAAAGAACGAAAACTAAAGCCAATATTGGTTCCTTTATGTTATTTCATTAGCAATATTTGAATCACAAAAGCTCACGTCAAAAAGGGTGCCGAATAGCTTGTTACTTAATTGGATGATCAAAATCAGTTAATGAAATGGACTTCAACCCGTGTGGAAAATAAACATATGAGCCCAGGTCCAATTTTTTATTTAAAGCAGAAAAAAAAATAGCAACAAGCTATACTGAAAGAGGCACAGCCACGTAGAAAGAAAAAAACTTCATGAAGCTTCTTTCTTCTTCTTGGATGCGAAGGAAAAGGGGCTTTTGCCCTGTGCACAAAATGGCACGCCGAGAGAAAGGGGAAGAGACCCCTAGCACTCGCACCTGCGCGCTAACGCTGACAGTGCAACGACGGCGCGGAGGTGGCGTGACGCGACTGCGGCGGCCTCTGATTAGTCACGATGGTGGCTTCAAAGGCATCGGGGTGACTCGAATGGGGTAGTAAGTGAGGGGCGAAGGTGCGTCTGGCGTCGAAGGGTGGTTTGGGTTTTGGATCTGGGTTGTGGCGAAGGGGACGCAATGACGCAGTTCCAACACCACGGTGGCCGCAGGAGGTGGCGCCTTGGTTGCGCACGCAACAAAGGGAGAGGATTACGCGATGGTGGTTCGCGCGACTGGGTTCCGTGGTGGTCGCTATGGTCAAGCATGTGACTGAGGGAAACGACGGTGGTAAGCGAGATAATGGAAGAAGACGCGCAGTGGTGGTGTGCGCCGACATCACAACGACGCGATTCTGACTCAATGGCGGTCACGGAGGACGACGCTGTGGTCGTTCACGCGGCAGAGGACAGGGTGATTGGTGTGACTTGGCTTTTCTGTTGTTGATTTGGTAGTGGGTTTCTGGATTTGGGATTTAGGGAAGTTTGAAACGAAACTCAGAATGATGGATGGAGCTAGTGCTACGGCGATTTCATGGTTGGTGAAGGGTTGGTTTGGTTTGGACGGTAGTGGTGATTTTGGCTTGGGTTTGGCTCACAGATAGGTAAGGTAAATTTGATTTGGTTTTGGTTTGAAAGCCAAAAGCTCACAACACATACACTTGCTTGTACCTTATTCACTTTGTCTTTGATTGATTATTATATTTATTTTATTTTTTTCACACGATTGCAAAAGGTCCAAAGCTCAATACAACAACAAACAAAAAAAAAACATAACAAGTATAACTTATAACAGAGGAAACAGAGACACTCCAAAAGGAAAAGAGCAACAGAGTTTACATTATGAGTGCTATTAATGAACAAAGCTTAAGGCTTCTAACCAATGCATCAGTTACTTGTCGTGTGTCAATCTTCAAGCTTGTGATCAGCAGGTAGCTCTTCCCCTTTACTATCAACTCTCAGTGTTTGCTATTGCTTATTCTCTCTTCTTGACAAAATTTTGGAATGGACCCCCCCTCCCCTTTTCATTCACAGTAGCAGTATTTATAAGCTCAATCTTTAGATTTTTTTAATCAAACTAGCCCAACCAATTGTAAAGCAGGTTTGTGCCTTTTGGAAACAAATCCAGCAGGTGTAAGATTTGTTGGTGGCTGTAGTTTAGAACTAGCTAGAGGAGGAGGACTGTTGGTGCTTCAGTGCAGAGCTAGCAGCTTCAGAGCTAGCTGGGAAGAACTTGATCAAGACTGCCTTTCCCTTTTGCTTTTGTTTGTTTTTTTATTTTATTTTATTTCTTTCTTCTTCTTTTTTTTGTTTTGGGCCTGAGTTGATCATCAATTATTTTTAGTTTTGGGTTGTATCTAGACATTATGGATCTAAGCTGTTGGCCCAAAACATTTTTATTCTTGTTGGCCTAGATTTGGAAGTAAAAGGAAATTTATTTATTTATTTTTATTAAAACAGAAATAATTAGAGAGATGGGACAAAATTAGGAATTGACATATGTTAAGAGAATATTGTCTTTTTAAACAGATTTATCCGATTCAATTTGGATTGGTTGACATTTAATGTAATTTTAAAAATTTGAAAGTTCTAGATCAAAATGTAAACTAAGGGGTTCGAAATATGAAACGAAGAAAGGAAGAAATTTCTGTTTCTTGAAAGGTGGCGGTGACATCATGAGCCATTTGACGGGGCAAAATAATATGGCGATGTTAAACGATCAACAACACACACACACAAAAAAAAAATAGAAATTTACATGAATTTAAGGATACTTGTTGTATAAATAGCAACTACTTCCTCCGTTCCATATTATATGACGTTTTAGAGAAAAAAAATTTGTTCCAAAATAGATATCATTTTACAAAATCAATGCTACATTAAATATTTTTTTCAAGACTATTCTTAATCAATACTTAGTGGGAGTAGTGTAATATGAGTAATTAATTAAAGAGATAAAAGGTATATGATGTTTTCTAAGAAATTCAACAAATTAATTACAATCCTTAATACCTGTTGTGTTAAAATCATAAATGTCATATAAAGTTGAACGGAGAGAGTATATTAAACATCAATTAATTATGAGTCATAAGCAGGCCTTCGATTATTTTGGAAAGAAGATTTAGATTCTTTCACAATCTTTCGTAAAATAAACAAAAACGAAAATATATAAGATATCTAGAGAAGGTGCTATATGATAAGAAAGAACTGATCAAAAAAAAATATGATAAGAAAGAAAATTAAGGTGGAGAATAATGTGCATCACTAATGCCGTAAGGAAAGGAAGTCAAAATTTGGGGAACAAGAAACCTATCGAATAAGTTGTTATTTTTTTCCCCCGATTCATTTGTAGATTGATATAGTTATTATTTTTCTGACAAAATGTAGAAAAGAAAAATGGATTGAACGAGTTTCACAATATAAAATTTGGGTTGTTGGAGATAATAAATGATCAATAATATAAAAACAGTTGTTGCATTGCTTCACGCTTTTAGGCACCTTAGAAAAATTATTTTTTTTATGGTCTTTGATATTTTTGATGTAACTTATTGGCCAATAGGCACTTCCAATCCCTTTCACGTTAGAGAGCGACAGATCCAGCCATAAGTGACTCAGTCAAAACTAATGGGATCTGAATATTAAATGATACGTGATGACAAAAATGAAAATGTTACTTAAACTTTTCGGTAGCTACCCATTCTCTAGAATATAGATCCAAAATAAATGTGATCATAGTATTTTTTTTTTTTTTATAATTAATGTGATCATATATTATCATCAATATTTAAAGGTATATTAAACAATTTTGGGGTGGTGACCATAGCTTAGCTCAGTTTTGTTGTTTTGCTTCCTTTTTTCCCCCTATCCTATTAATTAACAAATGATTAATTAGTTATATATAGTTATATACTTAACAATATGAAAACTGAAAGTGGATCTGAACTAAGAATATCCCTTTTATGAAGGATGTAATCGTATATACAACCCATTCATAATAGCTTTAGCTCTATATAGTAATTTCCCTTTATGCACTTTTTTTTTTATCAAGATGGAGAGAAAGACAATGTATTAAAAAACAACACCAATATATATAGTTTTTATGTAATTTTATTTTACTCAGCATAAAAAATGTTTTGCACTAGTTCAAAGGAAAAGAATATTTAACAAAGGAGATGAAATCTCAAAAGGAATCTTCGTGAAGCTTCTCAAATTATGTGCAACTGTGTAGAGGTGTTCGCGGTGCAGTTTGGTTCGATTTTTAAAAGAAATGTCACCCAAATCAAACATAAAATAAAGATGCGGTTCGGTTTGGTTCGGTTTAAATATAACATCAAATCCGAACCAAACCAAATCAATCTCTTGCGGTTCAGTTTGGCGGTTTTTCTACTTTTTTTAATATATTATCATAATGTAAAATCTATTAACTAAATTTACATAATTATTATGCTATGTTATTTTTAAAATAATTTTTATTTTTTATTAAATTTTGTTTAACATATTTTAGTTGAAAATTAATTTTTTACTTCTATTTAGTATTATTATAAAATAATACTATTACTAACTCTTTTGTAACATAATAGTAAATTGTGCATCACTTGATATTTAACACTATTTTTTAACAATATTGGTACATCTTTTTTTAACATATGAAAGTAAAATATGCACATTGATTACAAAAACAAAGGAAATGTCATAAATTATTAATACTTATTATTAATTACCGCAACAAAAATCACATATTACAAACTTATTATAGAATGAAGTACACTATTAATCACATACTATAATCATTAAAAACTTAAAATAATACTAGTTACATAATGCTAAACATCCATTAAATAAAATCAATATAATTATAATATGCGGTTTAGTTCGGTTTGGTTTGGTTTTTATAACAAGAACCGAAAAACCGAACCAAACCGCAAAGAAGTATGAGGTTTTGAGATTTTTGGTTTTTGAGTGTTTCGGTTTAAGTGGTTTTCGATTTTCTTGGATCGGTTTAGCGGTTTATAAACGGTTTGGTTCAGTTTTGAACACCCCTACAAGTGTGGTTACTAATGGTAGCAGATCAAAAAAAATAATTTATAATATTTTTATAAAATAAATTACAAAGTTTTACAAAAATACATAATGTCATGATAAAAAAAAATCTAAAATATTTAAGCTTCTATAAATTACAATTGTCCTCTACACATTTTTATATTTTAAAAATGTTCTATAACTTTTTCATTGCCAATACTATAAAGAGGGACTAAAAATAACATTTTTTAAAATTCAGGGACTAAAAGTAAATTTAAATTTGGTGAACCAAAAATAAAAGTAACCCAAATTTGAGAGACCAAAAATATATTTAAACCTATTTTTTCATATTTAATAAAAAAAATGTTTCAAAACTTTATATAACTGTATTAAGTGAGCTAATAAGGATATTGTAGTATCTTCATATTGTTAAAACTTTCCTCCTAACTTAGAAAAATTAAATTCTCACATTTTTATGTGAACAATTTTGTGAAAAACATAAACCAAAAACATTATTGGAAATAAATATTTTTCTTTAAATTGCATATATAATATAGGAAACTAATATTCTCAGCTTTAGATTCCTAGGAAACTAAAAATCTCCTCCTTACCAAATACCTCTTAAAAGTGTAGTCTTATTGGGTTAAACTATAATATAATAAAATTAACTCTCTTACACTTTGTTTGACACAACGGAAGTTGAGAGTAGGAAGAGAAAATAGAGAGAAAATCTAAAATTGAACTAGTTTGGTAAGGAAGAAAAACATCAGTGAAAGAAACTTAAAAGTTAGTGAGTGCTATAGCAAAAGTTGTTTATGTCGAGAAAGGGAAATGGGGTGAAAATTGTGAGACTTGAGGAGAGAGAGAAGAGTAGGTTATTAAATGAATGTCCAAATTAACCTTTTCATTGTACTTCTCAACCGTGAGACAATTTTTTGTTTATCAACCGCTAAAGAGCCTGTAATTTGCTCCCATCGTAGTTCGATTCATGCTGATCTAAAACTCCATACATATATAGGTGAGAGAGAATTATCCTTGATCCCCCTATTCTTCTTCCATTCTCAGTTTTCCATTTTCCTCTCTGAACTTATATGTATGCGTCTTCATCGCTATATGTTGTATGCTCATAATAATCGATTCTCGTGTGTGGGAAATCAATTTTTTTATGTTTTAAAGAATCTTACTACAAAACGTTATCACTAGGTAATCAATTGTGAGCATATTATAATCAATTATTTTTTCCTGTTTGTGATGATTGCTCATTGGCATCCAGCATAATCAATTGAGGTTAGGCTAAAATCAATTATTTTTAGTTTAGAGAACATTCTTTCGTTATTGAGAATTGATTTTCAAGGTTGGACAATCAATTCCAAATTGTGGTATGTGGACTTGTTTGTTTGTTTGTTAGAGTAATTTATTCTTATTATCTATATAATCTTATTACTCTTCTCTTTTTTCGTAATAAACCAAATAAGGTGAAATGAAATTTTAATATTTTCTCTTCTCAATTTCACTCCTATATCTCTCAAATCAAACAACTCAAAATTCACTTTTTTTTTAATCTCTTTTCCATTCTTCTTTTTTCTATTTTCACCTATCTTATTTCTCTGCCTTATGCCAAACATAGTGTAAAGTGAGAGATTTTTTTTTCATAAGTAAAATTCGAATTCAAAACTATCCTTAAAAGAAATTATGCATATCGTACAAACCAACTACTGGTTAACTAATGATATGCAATACATAATATAATTAATTTAATTATTATTACCTGTACCACGGAAAAGGATTCTCGTTGGTTTGGCTTAAGGAAGCTTAACATGAGAACAATTTCGAAGTAGGCTATTTCATTGGAAAAGAAAGCCAGCTATCTTCATCCTTCTGCCCCCTTCTTCTCCAGCCCTTTTATGTTTGGTGAAAAGTTTGGCACCTTTATTAATTTTCATATACTTTAAGTATAATTTTAATCCATAAAAAATATGATATTTTTTTAAATTTAAATCTTTATAAAAAGTTTCTTTATATTTCAATCCATAAAAATGATTAAAAGTATATGATTTGAATCTCAAACGAGAAACCAAAATTTACAATATTTTGTTAAATATAATATTTAAAATCGAATAAAAAATTTGTAATTTAAAAAAAAAAAATCGTATTGTTAATATAGCCTACGCACTTGGAGTACGGAACTACATTTCTTTTTCAGCCTTGTTTTTAACCAGCGTCGACGTAAAACCCATCAATTATCATCTTCATAATATAGCCTTGGAGTATTATATATGAAGAGGATGCACCATTCCATCCATAACAACCGGGCTAATTAAATAAGGAGTTAATACTACGTACACTATGTAAGCAAAAGTAGACTAAGTGATCTGTTTGAAAGGGTGCCCCAGATATGACAAAAGGGGGAGACTTAGTTCCATTAAACTAATCAATGGGCTTATCCTTAAGGAAATTTCACATAAAATAACGAGTAAAGAAAACCACGGGTTGCTTTCAAATGACATATTCATATTCATATAAATTAGCGTTTGTTCGGATTTGATGAAGTATTTGCTCTCACGTCCTCTAATAAACAAAGACTAAGCCAATCTGTCAACACGAAGCCCCGTTTTTAAAGGGGCACCCCCCTTCTCTCTCCTCCTTCCCCCTTTTTCTTTTCCTTCTTAATTGTCTTAATTTCCTTGTGTTCTGGTAATCTATCTAACCCTTTTCCATTAGCCACGATCATCATCACCTAGGTGGGATCCATCACACCCAGCACAGTTACCAACTCCAAATCTCAACAAATGGATAGTAAGTTCAGAAAAAACAACCGCAACAACTCATATATCAATGAACAAGAAGACACTGATGTAGCTCAAGAAAACATTGCCGAGTCCCCTCCTTCTTCCACTGTGTTCAACATCGATGGCTTAGTCCCCTCCCCCACTTCTTCATCAAAGAGAAGGTTAGTTCTCCTTAGTCCTTCTTGCTATATACATACCTAATTAGTAATTACCTTCCGTTTAAAATTGAAACATTACAATTAAGGAAATACTAGGAACGAATTAACAATGATATGAGAAATTCTATGACACCCTCAAGAAATTTAAGGTTTTAGTATTATTATAGAGAAACTCTCTCTTATTTAGTATGTTCAAACTGATTCAACTATTTAGACCCAAAAAACATCTATATGAAAACTCTAAAAATTTTCTAGATTTTTTTTTTCATAAGCCTAAAATGAGAAATTCTATACATGTAACATCACCTTCAATTTTCTCACACTTGATCATTTCTCTTTTTTTATTTTTTTTCCTGTTCATTACTTACTACATCTTTCACTTACTATTTCTTCTTCTCAAATTCTATCTCTCCTAGTTAGTGTGCATAGTTATGGTTTTTGAGAGAGTAAAATTGATGTGGAAAGGGTAAAAATGGGAATTCGTTATGTTGAAACAAGCAGGAGGGCAATACAGAAAAGGGTGGTGCAAATCCCAATCAAGGAGACGGAAGGGTGTAGGCTAAAAGGAGAGAGCAACACCCCACCCTCGGATTCATGGGCATGGAGAAAGTATGGCCAGAAACCCATCAAGGGTTCCCCTTATCCCAGGTAATTAATTCCATCCCAACAACGTTCTAGTATTCATGTTTGGTTATTTTAAGGTTAACCTGTGAACATAACCGACGACAAGAAACGGAACCAGTATAACTGTTTTTTGTTGGCTAATTCGTTAATTTGATTATTGAAAGTGTTGTTTGTTGTGACACAGAGGGTACTACAGGTGTAGCAGTTCGAAGGGGTGTCCGGCACGGAAACAAGTGGAAAGGAGCTGCGTGGACCCCACAATGCTAGTCGTCACTTACTCCTCCGAGCACAACCATCCCTGGCCACCTTCTAGAAACCACGCCAGACCCACCAAAAAGCCCGAACCGGAACCCCTTCAGGACCCGGTCGAACCGGAGGAGAAGTTCGCGGACCTGGGCGGGGACGAGTCAATGATAACCACCGCGGAGGAATTGGGGTGGCTGGGGGAGATGGAAACGACGTCGTCGACGGTTCTCGAAAGCCCGATTATGGCCACGGGGTACCATGCTGCTGACGTGGCGCTGATTCCGATGAGGGAAGAGGACGAGTCGCTCTTCGCCGACCTCGGGGAGCTGCCGGAGTGCTCGGTTGTGTTCCGGCAGGGACTGCTGGCGGAGCGGCGACGGTACACCGCTCCGTGGTGTGGGACCACAAGTTGAGGGCAAAAAAGTCAATGCAAGAAAAAAAGAAAAAAACAACTAGAGGAGCCTGTTTGACACGTTCTTCGTGCGGCACAAGAGAAAAAGATACCAGCATTTTTTTTTTTTTTTCTAGTTTCCAAGATATTTTTAATTTTTTTTTTTGGTTATTTTACTTTATTAAGAGTAGAAAATGGAAAAGGAAAAGGAAAAGAGAAAATAGAAGAAATGAAATAGGGTGGTGGGGTGGGGATGAAGAATAAAAGGGAGGAGTGAGAGAAAAATGTCTGTCCCGAAGTGGTTGTAATTAGCGTAACTTTGGCTACGGCCGTCCATTTCAACAGCTTGCACAATGTTTGACAAAAAGATATTTTACTGGACCCCTATCGCTTCTTCCCTCGTTTGTTTCTAGAACAATATAGTATATTAATAATGCGCCGATTCTATTAAATGGCCATGAGTGGCCAGAATGAACAAAATTGTTCGTTTAAATTGATAACGATATTAACAACACAAATACTCAATCCTCTTAGTCAAGATATTTTGGATGAAAAAAAAAATGATTAGAAGCAAAGACATCAATAAAGGAGAAAAGATCTCACTAAAAATAGTCAGATTTTTCGATAAAGATTGATCATAAACAAAACTGATAAATATTTTGTATCAATGTCTTGTGACCAGAAAATAAATGTTAATACTAATAAATTTTTTCTTTTTTTACCTTAAAATAAAGTCATAGAATATGTTCATTTAAATGGCCAGAATAAACAAAATATTTCATTTATTTAATCATTAGATCTGAATCAACTCAATTAAAGTTGAGCTAATTTGGGTTGGGTTATTTAAAGAAAATAGGGAACCCAATTCAACTCTATATTTAATTGAATTAGATTGTAAATTAGTCTAAACCCAACTCAACATGTATCATTTACACTCCTAATTTTTATGATTTTTTTTTTTTAAAATAAGAGTGTTTTAAAAAATTATTATCACTTTTATTGAGCCATATATCTTATAATTATTTTATTTTATTTTATTTTTTAATTTATCATTCTTTTGAAATATGTTTTTTAATTTTAATTTATTTAACAAATTGTTCAAAAAAATTCCTCTTCAGCCATTTTTTTATGGAACTTTTTCAACAATCTTAAATCATCCATTTTTATCTTTATCTGCATATTTGATTTTCTTAACTATTTATCTCTTTTAATATATCATTTTTATCTTTATTTCTAAATTGAAGTTTAATATGTTTTTTAAAAGAAATTATCAATATTTAAATATAGCCTTGTATCACAATATAAGTTATTTATTCTAAATCTAAAATATAATTTATATATTCAAAAATATTTATTTATTATAAATTTTAGTTATATTAAAAAAACAATTATCTTGTATATTGCACAAGCTAAAAAACTAGCTTATTGAAAATTATAAAATCATGAATAAGACTTATTAAATATGAAGTGCTAACTACAAAATTATGTGATTTTCAATAAATTTCAATAAATAATAGAGAGTATATCTTACTAAAATTTCTCTTTTAACCAATAAAAAAGAATATATTGAAAGGAATGTTTTGAAAGAATTATGTTAGAAAATGTGTTGCTAATACTCCTTGTATTAACAATAATGTGACTGGAAGGGACTTATTTTCAAGTATGTAGTTTCATAATTTCAATTTCAATGTTTATATGTATGAAAAAAGAAATATTAGCTTTCACACTTTGTATTATTTCAAAGATAAATATTTCACTTTGTAAAAAAAGATTAATATTTTATTAATGATAATACTTTTAAAAAATTTATAATGATATTTGTAAGGATAATCTTTTCACTTACTCTAATCAAATTTGGGTGGAAAAAAAAAAGATGTTAGGATAGATTTGTTTTTTTTAAATGAATTATCTACTTGAAATCAGATGTTGGCACTTAAAACAATTTTGTGTAAAAATGTAGTAAGATAAAATAAAATGTTTTTTTATGATTTTTTTTAATTCTTCCTTAGTAATGGGTATCCCTATCTATGGGTTATTTGATCAGTTTCTCTTTATTTGTGTAATTACCATTTCTATAGTTACTGTTTTTGTTAATGGTTTAATTAAAACTTTGAATAGGAAGAGGCTATAAATTTAGTTTTTTGTTTGTAAACATAATATGTGATTTTAACAAGCCGGATTCAGTTAATACTCTAATTATCTAAGACTTTGTTATTAGTGTCAAAAAGATGGAGGAAAAAAATAGAAGGAATATAATATAAAAAAGGGAAAGTAAAAAGATTATCACTTCTTTATGAGATTTGTTAACAAGTTAAAAAAAAAGAGGCAATTTATTGACTGTTTAAAGCAATTTTTACACTATTATTCAATTACAAACTATCATGTGAAGTTTGTTGATTTTTATAATAATTACTTTAAAAGTTATATCAATAATCAATAATGATTTTTGATTGGTTAATAATTTAAAAAATATTACATTAACAATACATAGTCATTAAACTAAAAAAATCTATAAATATATGGTTGATAAAAGTTGTATTGAATTTTTTGTTCACCTAATCTAGAATAGGGCTATTTATTTAATCAATTCAAGCCAATAAATCTAATAATTCAAATTAATCCAATTAAATTAATTTGAATAGTTGATTTACTTCAAGTTAAATTCAAACTAAAACAATTATTATTAGTTCAATTCTTAGATTAACGACTGAAAATCTGAACTGTAAAATTTGCATGAATAGACATATATGTGAGTGGTATAGTATAATTATCGGATAAATTATAATATTACATATATTATAATTAAATTGAGTTTAATTCAACTAACTCCAAAAATTAATTTAAAAAAGGAAAGTTTGTCCAAGTCTTATAAAAACTACTTTGACTTACGCATTAAAAAAAAAAAAAAAAAAAAACCTACTTTGACTTTTTAGACTTTAATAATTATACCAATCGTTTTCTACCTAATCATCGATCATTCATTCTAAACTCTCATAATACTCAAATCGTTATTAAGTGTCTATTTATATTTACTGCCTAACTTTGTCGTTATATTTTAGGTAAAGAGTTTAATGTAGATGCAGAAGTTAAAGAAAGCTAAATATTAGCACATTGTAATATCAATATTTTGATTTGATTATTGTTTCAAATAATGAATAAGTAAGCAGCTATATAAGAAAAAATGAAAATAAAAAGTGAAAATATAAAATAATTAAAAAGTTATTTTTATTATTTTCTATATAAACTTCTGAAATTAAAGAATAAAATAAAACTAAAAAAATAAAAATAAAATGTCTCAAACTAAATTTCTAGAATCTCGTCATTTTCCTTCTCCTTATGCCTCAAGAGAGAGCCACGTAGGCCTATCATATATCTGACCTCATAACAAGATGGGGTTATGGATTTGCATTAATTAGAAGTATTAATTAAGGATTTTTTTTAAATAAAAGAATGACTTTCAGTTAAATACAAAGTACTCATTTGGATGAACATTTTTTTTCAGTTAAAAATTCTGCTTTTGTAAAGTAATTTTTAATATTTAATTGTATTTTGATGACTTTAATGAAAAAAGAAAAGAAATTACGTGCCTTTTCATCTTGAGTTTCGTGTTTATAAAATGATTTTTCTTTAAAGCATGCATTAAAATTCCCTTCAAAATATATAATTACTTCATAAATTTTACATTTAAAAATGTCGTTTCCTTTTTTAAATTGCTTATTCAAACCAGCCAATTTTAGATGTGCTTTTTCTTTTTTTTAAAAAGTATTTTATTTATATTTTAACATGTTTTATACATAAAAGCATAGTTTTTGAATTCTCGTGGTTCTAAAAATTTAAAGACTTCTTTTATAACAACATGAAAGTATTACATCGTTTTACTGTTTCATTTAACAACATCACATGGTATACAATAATCTAAGGGAACAAGTTTGTCACGTTGTTAGAGAAATCTTGACACGCTTCCAAAGTAAGAAAATATAACGGTTGGTAAATATTTTAATATCTTTGATGGATAACTTCACTACACATGGATTAAACTTTTTGAATTTTGAACGCTATCGCGATCAGGAGATGCCCCCAATATTATTACACTTTTTTTGGGTTAAAAAGGTTGCATGGGTTTTTTCTTTCGCGGACGTTTACTAGGACATGCTTAGTTCATTTAATCAAAGAAAAATCGAATTTGCATGGGACTTGATTCTGTATGGTAATAATTGTATTTCAAAAGATAAAGAGCGGAATTACAGTCAATGATTAAAAATATGCATATATAATATTTTTAATTAATAATTATGATTCTTTTCAAAAAAAAAAAATTAAGATTTGATAAAATATATGTATACATATAATAAATTAAAATATTAGGTGTTAATTTTTAATTAATAATTATAATTTCACTTTACCATGCGGTCCTCACTTTATAATCTATTGTTGCTTACCTGACAGGCCAATGTGCTTGTAGCCCGTTCTATGAACACAGATATGGCCTTAGTATCGAAGGCCCAACATTATCCATGGTAGCCCATTTTCAAAAAGTGGATAGTATACTATGAATGCCATTGCCACATTAGCTATCTTTAAGATGCTTTTTATAATATCTTTCACCATAAAGTATTACAGATTTTGTCAATGTCTAATTTCCGCTGGAGAACTGGCTGACCATTTTTAATTAAGTTTCCCATTCCAATCACCTTTTTTTTTTTTTTTTACATTTACATGTCTCGAACCCTAGACTTTATTTAAGGAGTCTAAACCCAATTCTACTATATTAATTTTTACACCCTGATTTACAACCATCACATTGAGAATTTTAAAATAAAAAATCTAAATTTCTTTTGAAAATTTTAACTCAGTTTTATCTTCTTTATTTTTTTAAAAAAAATGTAGAGGAAATCATATTAAATCCATTCAAGTGACATAAGGTCATCTCATCATTCCTTTCTTCCTTTCTGTTTATCTTTTGTCATTGAAATTTTTGGAGACAAAGGGAGGGAAATCCCAAACCCAAATTGCCAAAGAGAACCTTTCAGAGGCATCATTCTTAACCATCATTATTGACACCCGGGAAGTTAGTGAAATGATGATAAATTTTTCTACGTGTAAGGTTCTACTTCTAGGATGCTGATACCTCATGTTCATTTTCTCCATGTACCTAAAAGATGAAAACATAATCTGACATTTTAACCCTGAGATAATAAAGAAAGAGCAGAGTTAGCTCCCCATATTACACACATAAACATAGTACAAAGGGAAGAAAATGAAAGAAAAAACGAATCAAACTTTTACCATGCCATTTTACATCTTCCACCAAGGGAAAACCATGTATAGTTAAATAAAGAAAAGCTGAAAACATAAGAGAAACTGAGAAAGGAATACTATACGGATTAGTTGTTGGTTGGCGTTGTCAGAATTTTTGGTCAAACTTTCAACCCCATGTGCATTCTTTATTCGTTCAATAAATAAACACATTTAATTCCATCTTAATTTCATGTTTATAAATTAGTCAAACAATTCAGCCGAACATGCACAAAATTTCAAATATTATTTTAACATTATGCCTAACATTTTTTTGCATATGAAATATAGGCATGCACAAACGGGTGTCCCAGAAATGATTAGCCTCACATCTACACATGCTCCTGTGCTCACCACCAACCGATATGGAAAAGCTTTAGGATAACCCACTAAGTAGGGCCAGGCCAAATTGAGTTTTTGTCCATCCATTACCTCTAGTGACTTCTCCATAGACAAAATTTAGATATAGTTTTTTTTTTTTTTTTATGTGTTTTTAGTATTGTTTTTCACTTTAGTAATCAATCAATGTAAATTACTGAGATACATCGTCAATTCTAATCGGAGAACAATATTAAAAACATTGTCAATCAATGTTTATATATAAGTTTTTTCTTATATTTAAATGCAGGTTCTTACACCAAACAAACTGAACACTTGGCATTCAAACACCAAAAGAATCTCAATATCTCATATTATGGTGATCACGACCCATCTATGATTGCATACAGCCATACACGTCCTTGTCACAGTTCCCACGTTCTGCATCATTAGCCCCTCATCAAATTTGTCTCCATTTCAAATGCTACATCACTCCCACCCTGTATTTTGCAATATCTCACATGCACCACATTGGCGTGTTATCAACAATATTGTTCAAATTTTCTTTTACCACCATCACTCATATCTCAGAGTGAAATGCTAGCTAAAACCAACGTGCCCCATGAGACCTCCCCACAAAAGATTCAAGTCCAACATGTCCCAAAGTGTGTGTCCGATAGGTTGCTAGAGAAGTTCTATGATGAGTCAGAGTTCGATTTTGATTATGAGCAAAGTGGGTTGTGGTCTCCTCCGGTTCCACGCACAGTGTTCCTGAGCTCACCGGGGAGAATATTCACTGAACAAGAAATGCTTGAGAGACTCAGAAGCAAGAATGCACGAAGAAGACGTGGCAAAAAATTCAGAGTTTGTTTCAGTGTACAATGATACTTCTTGGTTCTTTCCCTGTTCCATTGGTTCCAACTAGTGGTACATATCAATTTCTTCCTCTGCTTCTTTCCTAATTTGCACTGAAAAATTTTCTATACCTTATTCCTTTTGCAGGTGTTCTGTTGTGCCTGACAGTGAATGTAAACAAAGTGGGAAGAGCTTTCAGCACTGCTTCTTGTTTAGAAATACAAAGGAAATTAATCCAAAAATTCCATATGATTGTTTTATCCTATTCACAGAAATTTACATGTATTTCTTTTCCTTTTCTCTAGCCAAAAGTGATGTATATGTGTGAGTTTTTATATATATATAAAAAAAAAAACATATATAGAGTATCAATTTCTTATCCATTATTTTCATGAGATTCCTACAGTACCTTTGGGCCCCTTTGCCATCTCTAATGTATGTTGTTCATCCAATTGATTAAGATGCTAATAGCCACATGTTGATATAGGGTAGGGTTGGGTCAACACAATTCCTCTTCTCTATTAACACAATGTTTTAAAATCCTTTCAAAAAATTTCAATGCAATGATGCATTGATACAGAAATGACAAACGTTAGTAAGTGTCCAACACATGATTACGAAATTAAAAATAATTTTTTATTTAAAAAATATTATTAATACATTTCATTGTGATTTCCAATACATTCTTGGTTTTTACTTTTTAATAAAAACATTTTATTATTGATTGCCTAATTTTACTAGCAAGATCCTGTATAAAATAGTAAGAAAAATATCCGCACATTATCTTTATCGTGCTAGCATAATGGGGCCGTCTGTCATTTTGTCCAAAAACATTTCAAAAGTACGAAGGCTCTGAGACTCACCATAACCAAAATTCTGTATGTTAGAATGCTTTTAATTTCTTAAAATCAATTTTTTTTTTTTTCACTTCCAAAATATACTAAGATCAAAATATAACCAAAAACACTATTGTTTGGGTCTTTTTCCCAACATCAGGAAATCATGTTTTTCTCAAGACAAATAACTGGGATATTGGAATAGCAAGTGGAGCATCGGATTTTGTGCCTACGTCGTAAAATGTTTACAAGCCAGACTAGTAAAATTTAATGGGGAAAAAATGCGGGTAATGTAGATTTGCTAATGTTAATGTTCTATAATTAAATCTTTATACACCCAACCTTTTTTCTTTAATAACAAAAAATTATTTAACGAATAATTTAGGTAGATTCTAGTAGAAGGTTTTAAAAATTATTCCTAGTCTCTTACATTATACACATTCTTTCTTAGTGTAGACATTCAAGAATTAGCTAAGGCTTAAAGACATGACCACAATTTGTTTTGTCTATGCTCTTCTTTATGGTTACGATACACACATAGTGTACTAATAGAATTAAAATAATAATTATTTTATTATTAATATTATATGTATATTGGATTAAGTTAGGTTAATCAAGTTTAGAACTCATTAATCCAACATCCATCTCAATTATAATTGGGTCAATAAAAATGAACTCAATCCAACTTGATGATCTAACCCAAGTTACTAAAATATAGTTGGGTTGATCGAATTTGCAGGTTGATCTTACACTCCTAAAAGGAATTGTTTAGTCATTGTTATGTCAACTTCAACTTTGTCATTTGATAATAATTGACACGCTTTTAAATTAATTTTTAATTACCTTATTAATGCTTTGAGATTATTATATATCATATTTATTATTTTTATCTTTCTTAAATATTGTTTAAATTTTGTTTATTTATTTATTTTACCACATTATCCATTTTCATTACTTATATATTCTTAAAAAATGATTATTAAAAATTAACCAAACTACAATTTCTGTAAAAAAAAAAAAACAAACTATATATTTTTTGGTAGTTGCAAATATAGGGAGAGAGAATGAAACCTCAATCTAAGGTAAAGAAAACTTCCGAACTCAAAAAACATTTACAGAGAAACTCATTTATCTCACCCTGCGACATGGCAAATACAAGACTTTCTCTCACTCTACTCAACCAACAACTTCAACAATAGGTCAATGGCCAATTCAGACGACTTGTGTTAATTCTATGATATTTTTTCAAGTCTCATGGAGAACAAGCATAAACCATTTGACTCTCTCTTCCTCTCTAGAAAGAAACAAACACAAGTAAATATTTAATGGATCTTGCTATCAAGTAAGCTACCAGTACTAATTAAGAAATACTAAATACATGTTTTTTTTACAGCACTAAATACATATTTTTAAATAATTTTATTTGGGTGAAAAAATAAGTATTGAATGACCCTATGTTTCTAATATAATAAGTGTTCTCTTTTCTTATAATAACTTTCCATTTTTTCATTTCTTAACCAATGTCCAAAAGATATAGATTAGAATCAAACATGTCCAATTAGCAGCTTCTTAGTTCTTAACAAAATTTCGACAATTACTTCATGCACCTCCTTTTTTGCTTCCTGCACCCCATAATAATATAAAAAGACAAAATTACCCTTCCCTCACCTACACCCCCTCCCCTCACTTGCACAACCCTAGCTGTCACCCAACACCAACACCACCACTGCACCCCACCCACACCACTGCATGCCCCTCCAACCACCACTACGCCAACACCATCGCGCCCCCACCCTTCACCGAGCCCCTACCCACCACCACCGCGCCAACACCATCGCGCCCCCACCCTCCACCGCGCCCCCATGCACCACCACCGTGCCCTCCAACCCACCATCGCCCCCCACCCAACACCACCAATGCGCAATCGATGCTGGACTACTTCGCTACCGTCATGAGGTCCAAGATCGACCCACTTCCTTACCTAAGCAGATGCATCGCGTGTTGGTGGAGAATACCAAGGCTCAGACTGTGCGTTTGTTTCTTCATTGGCTTTGAGTTTAAAGTGCCATAAAATTCATCAATTGCCCCCACCAACTATTGCTTGTATGTATTACGGATTGAACAATCCGTAATACATATTACATTTGTATGTATTACGGATTGCTTAATCCGAAATACATACAATGTATTACAGATTAAGAAATTCGTAATACATTTGGATTATGGATTGCTCAATCCGTAATTATGATTTCTGAATTCGATCTTTGCTTTCATTTCACGCTCCTCGACTCCTTCACTGTCGAGCGTCTCCCTTTCGCTGCCTTTTCTCTTGTCGTCGCTTGCTAGACTTCCACCAAGCTTCCGGTGCGATGCCGTGAAGAGGAAGATGGAGAGAAGAAGAGGGTGAGCCAGGAGAGATGGGAGAAGGATAAGAGGGGAATATTAAAAGTTTTGGGGGTGCACCAAGCAAAAAATGAGGTGCATAAAGCAATTGCCTAGAATTTCAAGAGTTATTACTGGGTATCAGAGTCTCCTTAAAACCTAAAGCAGGAGAACCCACCTCTAGCGGGTATCTTGAAGACTTGAACACACCACCAAAAGAAATTAACAAAAAAATGGTTATAATTTGAATGATGGAAACATGTCGACCATGAAAAGATACGATGTAATGAAAACACATTCCAAGTGAAACAGACTGGTAAACAACCCAAAATACGAGGAGTAAGTTAATTGGGAGTGATCCAAATTTCACTCCAATATCTTGTGTCATAATCCATACAGCTACTATTAAGGAAGAGGAGATTATCAAAGTAAGAAGGAACAGTAACACAACACATTATTGAACATTTTCAAACAATTTGTATGAGCGCTGTCCTCGGTCCGGTAACCAATCCATGTGCCTGAACAATCTGTAGCACTGGATGCTTACCAACCTCTCCACATGGCATGCTCTCAACACACATTTGTTATCACATTCAAAACAAATCATATTGAAGAATGATTATAGAATAAGCACAGGGAAGGGATTCTCCAAAGTAATCAATATATATAATTACCAAATCATTTCCAAGTACTTTGGAGAAAGTAATTCGTACAGGGAATGAAATTGTGGTAATCATTTTTATTAAGGTACATGACAAATTTGTTCTCACACGCAAGGCGCTTATTATGTAGGATCTCCCCTCCACTATTTATATATTGTACGGGCCAAGACTAAAAACATAGGAACAACACAAGGGAAACGGGGAAAATATAACAGTGTTTATACATTTTTTATTTTCATTTATTATTTTATTATTTTTTGTTAACAATGATACACCTTTGTTACATTTCTGTTAATTATTGAATGAAAATTTCATATAAAAGACTTAATTTAAACAATTAAAAAACTATATGAGCTAAATGCAAGCAATTAAAGTAATTAAGGAGCTTCAAATCGCACATAGGTTAAAGTATGGAGACTAAAAATACAATTAAGCCTAAAAGTTTTTTTTATGACACCTTGTAAATTTCTAAGTTGGGAGAAAATGGGACTTGAGAACTTGTGATGTTAAGTCAATAATGGATATATAAATAATAGAACAAAACTTAAATTCACTTCCTTAGATGCTTTTAGTATTGTTCTCTAATCAAAATTAGAATTTCACTTCAATAATTTACATTGATATTTAAAGCAAATCTTTATTACACGGATTATCAAGATAAAATTGTTGGAAATTCTATATCGACTAGTAATATGGTCAAATTAGTGTATATAGGTGGGAAATAACCATCATCTTACAGGCCAATTTTGTAGGATTGAATTAAGCTTAAACTCACGTTCTAAGAGAAACTCTATTTGTTTGAAAGACAACACAAAAAATAATCTATTCCAAAAAATATACAGACGACAGACAGTCAAAACAAAGTTACTTTCCAAAGTGTGGTGTGTGGATTTTGACAATAATAATAATATACAGTTAGGCTTGTCTGACTCCACGCATGTTCTCTTGTAATATTTCTCATTCCTCTAGTCTAGATGGGAGACGTAAACCTAAATCTTTCCAAGAAAAAGGAAACGATAATGCTATCTTCATACAGTCTGAATATAAAAATTCTTTGCATTCCTATTTGCTAGAACAAATGAGTAAAAGGAACCATGTTTAAAGACAGGATATACATGCATCTTGCAAGGTAAAGGCCATGTCTAACTTGGTTTAAAAGATATCACAGATTTGTCAAGTATAGATCTCTTTAGATCAAAAACTGTATAGCTCTCAACGTACTCACATCTGCAATATTCATTGCTGAACTAAACAGAAACAGGATCTTGTTGAAGAGCTTCCTTCCCAGTAATGCCTTCTTTTAAATTTTTAAAATATATGTCATAGTCCTTTTCTGGAGGAGGGTTTGCTGGATCCACAGTAAATGGCTCGCTAAATGGGATGACACTTTTTACCTGCAATACATATTATAGATTATGTAGCTTGCCAAATAGAATGAGATTGTCCACAATCAAATTACTAGATCAATGTACAAGGAAAAACAATTTATCTCAATCTTAAACCACTTCATGCAGTTGGCCCATATAAAAACCGAAATGCACTATGATTGTGGTATTTCATAAATAGAAGCAGCAACAGCATATTCAATAAAAGGGTCAAAGAAGTTTACATTACATTTAGAAAACGTAAAAATACTAAACAAATTATAAAAAATATGAACATAGTAAAAGAAAAGGCTGACCTCAAATGTTTTGTCACATGCATAAGGGCTATCAAGCGCCGCTACACACATAAGAGCAATCTCTTCCCTTGATATTTTACCCTGTTAAGTTTTTGTATTAGATTGGCATTTGGAAAAATGAGCAAAATGCTACTATATAGTTACCATGAATTGCCAAAAGAAATCAAGAAGCGGAAATATATCATGAGATATAGGTAGTTTAGTAAGAGCACATGAACCGAGAAAATTAAAGCATCCATCTTTTGTTTTCACAATACCGTAATATTATCTCCTTGATCAAAAATAAGATCGGCACCAGCAGGCTCCTCAGTTAATGCACAAGGCCTCACGATTGCAAAGGGAATGCCACTTTCTCTAAGTAAATCCTCACCCTGTTGCAACATTAACCACTGTTAGCAAATGAACATGTATGTGACACCGAAATGGGAATTCCATAATTAAATAGGTTATGGTAAGCAATAAAGAGGTTCCTTGAGACACACTTTAGTCTTTATAGAGAAGGAATACTTTTCTTCCGTAAACTTGAGTGACAAGGGGAAAAAAATTCATTGTTTAACAGCTACTCTAAAATTATAGCAAAATTCCAATGGTTGACCATTGACATATATAAATTATAGGTAGGGATGGAAATGGGCCGAGATAAACTAGATTAAATAAGGCCTAAGTCTATACAGATTCTATAGTGGACAAGAGGCTGGCTCATATGGTTTATGGTGAACCAGCTTTAATCACCATTGGATTCATCCAATTCCATTGTTGTTTTTTTTTTATCAGCAACAATATTTCATTAAATTGCACAAGATGTGCTAAATCAGTATACAAAATAATTCCTACCCTGCATTATATCCCTCCACATTGCTTATCTCCCTACATATCACCATTCAGGAATTAACAATTTAAATATTACACACAGAATAAATGCAAGGCATACCACCTATAAAGACAAAGATATTGAATCTTAATATATACACCCGTCATATGCATATCAGAAGATTCAGTTCTTTATAACCATGATATGAGACCAAACTATATATTTTAAATATCCAAGTACACAACCAGCCCGCCACCCCTGTAGCAGACAGTTTGCCGTGTTTGAATACCACTGCTGGTGTGTATAACAGAAATCCTTTTGGTAT
Organism: Pueraria montana var. lobata; assembly: GCA_026413185.1. Taxonomy (NCBI): domain Eukaryota; kingdom Viridiplantae; phylum Streptophyta; class Magnoliopsida; order Fabales; family Fabaceae; genus Pueraria; species Pueraria montana. The sequence continues at coordinate 18,144,679 of CM048648.1, read as the reverse complement.
GCTTTCAACCATGCCCAAGCTAGGAATAAAGTTTTCTGCATGAGCTCCTCACCATCTAGTAATTTTCCATCAAAAATCACTGCATTTCTCTGTTGCCAAATACACCAGACAGTTGCACACCATACCGTTGGCCACCACATCCGAATTCTGCTACCTTGTAAGCCATGTAAGTGCTGCCAAAAATGGACCCTTGCAGATTGAGGAAGTGGCGGGCTGGTTGTTCCATTGTTGTACTCTGCATCCTCCTCCCAAACTGAATTTATTCCTCCCCAAACCCTTTCTCTCTCCACCCTCACCAGTTCCTCACAACTACAGCACGCTTCATCATCACCGCTGTCAACGTCCTTGGCTCCATGGAGGCCACTGTCATCACCTACGGCACCGCCACCGCCTGCAGCTTGGAGCATTTTAGCCATTTTAGAGAACACACCACCAAATGTTCACCATTTTAGCCTCAACCTTTCATATTTCTTACAACTAGTTGGTTAACTTGGTCATCAGCCTACTTAACCTCTATTCCTAAAACAGCATATTATTATTACAATTGCAAGTGGGGAAACTACAGCAAACACATTGAATGTATAAGATGCTAGACCAATCTGGACAGTGCACTCATGTGAGAAATCCTAACCAACAAAACCAATTTTGTAGACCAAAGTGACCTTGATAGACATCATTATTTTGCAAACTGGAGACCTGAAAATTTGATAATATACCTGTGCTAAACAAGGAACCATCACCAAATTTTTACCTTTAGTTTAAATGTGAGGATATAATCCAGTTCCTTGTTTAATCGAACGGCAGGAGGCTGTTTACTTAGATCAAGTCCAGGTCTTTCAGGTCTAGTAACTCCTGCTGAGCTCACATGTACAAACCTAAATGTGACACAAAAAGGTGTACAACAAAAGATTAAGAATATCAGGGGGAAAATGGAGGGGAAAGACAACCAAAAAGATGACACTGTACCTGGGTGTTATTGGATCCTTTATATATGCCCGTATGCTAGACACTGGAAGCTCAAATGGACCTTCCACAAAAGTTGCATTTAATTTACCATCATACTCAAATTTGCTGAACATGAGCTGCACAGAATTTTGCTTCATCAGTAAGAACCAGCAGGAGGGGTTTCTAAGCCAAAAGACATAGAGAAATACTAACAAAGCCATGCCTGTAATGATACAACAATGGTTGGATCAAATGGTGGAGCATCAGACACAGTTCTTGCTCGAAATACAGGCCTCAGAGAAGAAAATGGCACTTGAATCTATAAAAACAGAACAAAACACTTCAGAGGTGGTATTTATAATGTAGACTGCAACTATTGCAATAGAGGATACCTACCGATTGCCATTTTCCTTTCTCAGTGTCAAAGCCTGCAGTGTAACCAAGAGTGTCCCAATCACTGCTTGTGCGAACAATGATTTTATATCTACGCCCATCGCCTTTTAGGCGGAACTCCAAACCATCATATGCAGAAAGATTTTCAGGTTCTGAGAAATTCTGAAAACCAATTGTGAAAACTCTCCTTTTTATATACGAACTTAGTTTCCCTAAGTGACTAGTTAAAGTGAAATCACAATATATGTTAATCACAGCAATAACAGCTAGTCGTAGGCAGGTAGCAACACCAGAAACTTTAGAAATAATTACAGTCATACAGTTTAACTTTAATAATTCAACTAACTGAAAAAATATAGTAAATGCAAAATATTTTATATGCTGATATGCTCTGATCCTCCATTTCATACTTGCAGTTAAATGCTTTCAAGGGGAAAAGTGTATATTCATTTCTCACTGCCCTAATAAATAAATGCTTTCCTTGCTGCAAACAAAACCATTCTTTATATACATTTCACAAGCACTGAACTATTAAATTACTGAAAAACATAGCTAAAGGGTGATTTACGGTTTAAAACCACATTAGAAGGCAGAATCAGAACACTTATCTACAGCTATAATTGAACCAGCACCGCAATTCAGTGTTTATATTCATCCATCAGAATTAAGAAAAACATTAGGAATGAAGACACAGGACATTTTTTGATTAAACTGAATGAATTGAGGTCATTTTCAAGATTTAGAAAAAAGATTATGTCAGAGTTGGTTCAAACAATATTAATCAAAATGTGACCTTTTATTTGCATACAGTTGTCTAGTATTGAATCAAGTATCTCATTGTCATTGGCCTCATTGAAAAGTTAATATAAATAATTGCACATTACCTTAGTTCTGATACTTGTAAAGCCACCATTGTTTGCTGTTGAAACAACACCTGAACTAGACACACGGTTGTATTATTTTCAGCAGAAAAACACGGTACAAATTCCCCCAAAAGTGCAGTTACATGCATTTGCAAGAATTTGACACATACCTTTAAAAACCCCAGTTGGTCCACCATTTTCACCCCCACTCGGGTCAATTTGAAAAGTACTTTCACTAACTCCACCCATTACCACATCATCTAAAGCACCCCAAGGAAGTTGCCTGTAATCATTGCCTGCAACGAAAATAGAAAACAATTTTTATTCACAGGACACACAAGTAAAACTAAAACACTTGTTCTAATGTTCTCTCATTACAAAGTACAAACCAACAGTAATTATATTCTTTATAGCATGTTGCAAGCACAATCCATGCAATAGAGATGGTCTTCTGCTAATTAAGAAGGCTGCTGCAACCAGTCGTGCAACTTAATGTTCAAAGTTCAAAGCTCAATCCAATATGTCACCCTTTAAGTTTTCTTCCTACTATTAGCCTAGTGGAACATGTCTTCAAAGGTCATCAGCCAGCTAATACACTTTTTTATGCATGAAATGTGCCTCACAGCCACCCACCCCCAAGAAAGAAAATAAAAATCAATTCAGCTTCTACAAGTTTCCTTTTTATTGTCATGCACCTAAGTTAAATTTGGTGGTCACTGGTCATGTATATGTCAAAAAGTTAGATCGGGCAATTAAGTTGAACAATCACAATCAATTGTTTTGTCAACTAGTAATCTACCTTCAAATCCAAATAATAGCTTTCCTCTTCGAAGTCCAAGATTGTCCTTCACAGCCTTGATCAAATTTCTCATTCCAATGTACTCTACCTTTTCTGGAGAGTCACCTTTTATCTGTTTTCAACAACCAATAACTAAGAAAAAACAAGCTTTAAGAATTTCACAAATGAGCTTGCAGACCAACTGGACTTCCAAATTAAATTGACTAGAACAAATCTGACTCTGAAGATAATGTCAACAAAAGAAGAATCAGTAAGCTACCTCTGGCTCAAAGAACTTAATTCCCTGCACCATAAATAATTTCATTCTGTTAGAGAAAAATAAATATGAAGCCTTCAGCAAACAATCATGTAACTAAAACAATTTAGACAAGTAACAGGTTGATATAAGTCAACATTAACACACCCATTTCTCAGTGATAGATAAGCATGGATTACTGCATAAGAAAAATCAAATTTCTACTGTCTTAATAAAGCTAATGGACATACTTGGCTATATTTTGCTCTGTCTGGAGTGTCTCCTTCCTTGGGGCCAACAATGACAGAAGCAGCATTAATCACTTTCTTAACGCCTTTAAAGTATTCAGGGATCAAAGTGCTATCCTTGGTAATGTCTCCAATGACCTTATTTAAATATAAAGGTAAGTTGGCAGCAGAGGAAGTAACGGATAAAGAAACTATCACTTTACGTAGTACACTATATGCAATCACTCAATAAAAAAATATAAATAACAGGAAAGTCTACATTGATGAACATCATTTTCTTCCACCAAATCTTGAAACTTTTAACAAATCTTCCACACAAAAACTGGCAAAGAACTTCAAATGGCCAGAAGTCAATTGTTTATCTCTTCTTATGCAAACACAGTAACCTCCAAACTAACAACTATTTTTCCATCATTGCTGGATTCGTTGTATTTTAGGTTCAATAACACCTCATTGTCAACAAAACGATAACTAGAAATCTAAGCTGCCAACTTTTGCAAAATTCAGAACCCAAAGCAAATTGTAGCGAACTAAGAAACTACATAATTATTTGATCATTTGTAAAGTCTTTCGGTACATTAAATTAAAGTGACTCACCAAATCAACATCTGAGCCTAACATCCTCCTTGCTTTCTCTTCATTTCTAACCTGATAAAAATTGATACAGAAATGTAATGTTTGTTATGCGCTGAATTTAATAATTAACAGAACGAAAATTTCTAAGTTCTTTTTTTCTTTTCTTTTTTTTATCTTGTCAGCAAGGTAAGTTAACAACAATACCAATACTCGGACTGGAATTCCTTTCTTCCGTAATATGTCAACCACCCTTCGACCAACGCCACCAGTGGCTCCAGCTACCAGGACAATATCAGAAGTTCCCATTGAGTTAACCACTTCACTAGGGGAAGGACCAGATATTTTCTCAACTAGAAAGTCAAAGAACTTCACAATTCAGAAACCAAGAATACTCATTAGTTTATCCATACCAAGCTTTCTCATTCTCTCACTCTCTAGTCATACAAACTCAAAATTGAATAGAGTGTTACCTTAGCAGGAGATGGGAGCCCGTTGAAGAAGAACAGTGTTTTTACAAATCTTCCAAAATCCCAATTTTGTCTTCCAGCTTCAGCTGATATTGTTGCTCTATGTGCTCCAGAAGAGAGTCTGGTTGGCGTATAAAGCAACGTCTGAGGTCTACCATAAATCTGAAGAAACGGTTTAGGCAGCGTAGGTGATGCCAAAATAGTGTGTGAAGATTTCTTACAAAACCTTCTTCTAGGCAATTCAGAGCCCTGCAGTATGAATTAAAAGAAGAGCAACAAGATGAAGCAAAAATGATATCAATGACTAAGAAGTATCAAACTTTCACTAGATATGATGAACTGGGTAGTTTCATCATATCAGTTGCAATTCAATTTCAAAAATTTATTTTGAAATTCAACCAAATTCAGAAAAGACATTCAATAAGAGTAAAAGGATAATATCAGATAAGCTCTTTAATCTTGGCTTAGTAAAATCCAAGAGGTAGCAAATTCATGCAAGTTGAGTCCATCACATTCCGAGTAAAGATAATTTGGCATACTATTGAGTGTAAAAGTGATCAAACAATAAATAACGAGCTTTGTATTTCTTCCAAAGACTTAAGAGTGGTACCTGAAAATTGAGAACAGAGGTGGAAGCAGGGGAGGAAAGAGTTGTGTAAAACGCTTCCATTTGGAAAGTGATCGTAGGAATATGTTGTCAAGTTAAGGTTGCCTGATATTTACAGTGCAGGATTCATATGAACCACAAACTCAACTATGTTCATTTCAGGTGGCTCTAGAATACGCTTGTTTATCTTATTATTGTTATTTTGTTTTCTTTATTTTTCCTCTAATCTATTCTCTCATTAACTATTAACTATCTATATAAAAGTAAAATAAAATAGAATTTAATGTAGAATTTAATTTCAATTAATTATTTTTATATTTGTATTAATTGTTATCATTTTTATTTAATTTCTAATTTTATTCTTTTATTATTTTGTTTGATTTTTAATTGTTATCCTTAATTTTGTTTGATTAATTTATTTAATTTCTTACATCCATAATTATTAATCTATTTTTTTTACATGAAAAAAAATATTTAAGTCATCAAATTTTATTATCATATCCATTAGTTATGATATTTTTTGTTTATTAAATTGACAATTTATAATTAATTTATTTTTTAATAAAAACTAATAAACTAATTAGAAAATAAATTAAATTAAGAAAACCAATTACAAAATTCTTCATTAAACTCAAAATGATCACAAAAGCTATGTTTGGCAAGTCATTTTAGCTAGCTTCTAGCTTTTTTTACTAACTGAAAAACTTGTTTGACTGTTCGGTAAACAAACTTTTTTTTAGTAGCTTGTAGCGTTTTTTGAAACGCTACTTGAAGTAGCGTTTTTTAAAACGCTAGCTTCTACCTTCTAATTTTTTATATTTTATTCATTATTTATCCTTAAAATATTTATTAAATTTCCTTATTACCTTTTTTAAATAAATCACGGTTTTATTATTTTAACCATTGTACTATTAATTTTGATACATTTTTTTATATTGCACTATTTATTTTAACCATTGTACTATTTATAATATTTAATTTATTATTTCAACAGTATACTTAACGAAATTGACAATGAAAAATGTTAGATTTGTTTTATTTTTCTATTATTTTTTGAATAATTTTATATTGGACTATTTATTTTAACTATTACGCTAATTAACATAATAAAAATATAATCTTGACTGTATTTTTTACTTTATTTTAAACTTGATTTAAAATATTTTAAGATATAGTATAAGATTAATAGTAGAATACTTAATATGAAAAAAAATGTAATAATTGAAACTAAAAATGTAATGGAAATAATTTATCTATAAATAAAAATTACAAGAGTTTAAAATTAATTGAAAAACTAAAATTATAACACCTCAAAATATATTTTTATCCATAAAATAAAATTAAAATTTATATAAAAATATCATATAAATATGTCAATTTATGTCATTTTACTTTTATACTTGGATTTATGTAAAAGTCTTCAGTTCATTCATAGTTTTCTTGCTTTTTATAAAGATGCTTTATAAGATATATTTTTGATAAAATATATTTTTAGTTCTTATACTTTAGGTAAAATTTAGTTTTAATCTTCAAACTTCAACTTTGATCAACTTGGTTTTAGTCTCCAAACTTCATCTATGATCAATTTAATCCCTGATATGTGGATGAAGACCACTATTTTTTTTTTAAATTTAGAGACCAAATTGATAAAGTTAAAATATGAAAACTAATACCAATTTTTACTGAAATTACATAGATTAAAAACATATTTTATTCTATACTTTTTATTTAAAAACCTAATGCATCTGCTAATCCTTTTTGTTGTATAGCTCATTCAAAATTTCTATCCTTTACCCTATAAAAGGGGAAAATAGATTAAATTATATATATTGTAAGTGGGGAGTGAGTGGATCCTCTCCCGTGAGAAATTCACATGAGGAAATAATGTTGGCAAATCTCAGCCCTCCATTTCTTTTAAAAGGCAATCAAAGGTTGAAAATTAAAACACACAACAGTGACGTCGTTTTGGGATCTTGACATTCTGAAAATTTTTCTCTTTTTTAATACTGCATCCCTTTCCTTCAACTGCTGCTACTTCACCGATCCATTGACAAAACAGAGAAGGTGAGGGTCGTGTCAACAAATTTTGATATATTGTAGTTTGTTTAAATCTAAACTAAAATCTTTGCTCTCAATTGTTATAAATTTGGCAAATCAGACATGCTCAAAATGCTATAGTGAGCAACATATGCACTTTCAAGCTTCCATACCATACTAGAAATTGAAGTTTTGTTAAAAGACATCATATTTGATCAAATATTATTGCTTATAGGATAATAAGGAACAAGCTCTTGAAGGAAATTTCGAGGGATAAAAAACGGAGGTTGGAGAAGGAGAGAAACGCGTTCAAGAGATGATCCACCTCCTTCACAAACAGGGAGATGGAGGAGTTATAAGGTTGGTTTAGTGATGAAAGGAAAAGAAAAGGAGGGAGAGGTCGGTTCAAATCTCCTCGCAAACAAAAACTAACAAAACTAATAATTAATATTTGCCGATTAAAAAAAAAAAAAAAAAACAGGGACAAGGATGCTGCCGCCGTTACCATAGTGACTAGTTAGTTGGTGGTCGTTCACGAAAGGGATGCAGTATGAAAAAAAGAGTGAAATTTTCAGAATGTCAAGTCCCAAAACGACGTCAGTGTTGTGTGTTTTAATTTTCAACCTTTGATTGCTTTTTAAAAGAAATGGAGGGCTGAGATTTGTTAACATTATTTCCTCATGTCAATTTTTCACGGCAGAGGATCCGCTCCTATTGTAAGGGGAGTGTAAAAATTTTATACACTTAACTAATGAAAAATCATATTAGATATATGATTTTTAAAGTATTATTATCAAAATTAACAAATTTTTCATATATCACACAAAATGTAATTAGATGATATTATAAAAACTCTTTGAGTTAATTATGTTTTTGGTCTTTAAACTTTGTGTAAATTTTACTTTTAGTCCCTAAACAAAATTTGTAGTGTTTTTAGTTCCTATACTTTCCTTTAACTATTTTAGTCTTTGCAGTCATGTAACAATATTTTTTTTATGACGTAACAGTCACATTAGCAACCAAGTGACTTGTTATGTCATCAAAAAATTTAACAAGGGCAACCACATGTAAGACAATCACGTGTAATTTTTTTTGATAAACTATGTTTTTAATCCCCATCTACTCAAATTCATTAATGTTGTTAGACTAGTTAATGAGGGATTAACAACACATATTACCAAAAATAAAATATATATGATTGTCCCAACGTGACAAGTCACTATACTATCAACTTAACTCTTATGTCAACAAAAACATTATAACGCAAGAACTAAAACTATTAAAAGAAAAAGTATAAAAATCAAAAGGTTTAAATATGTTTTTAATTCCTCAAATTTGGATCATTGACTAAAAAAATCAACTTTAAATTTGGACGACTAAAAAAAAAATAACCCATATTTGATGGACTAAAAACATATTTAAGCAAAATAAAAAAACACTAAAAATTTTATTTAAAGATTAAAAGTGAACTTAAACATAATTAACCCAAACTCTTTTCATTGTTTCACTTGATAGTTGATATTCCTCTTTAAGATGCAGTAGTCTATTTTCTTTTTTGGGTAGGTTTACTTTTGTTCCGATAAAGTTCTTACTCAATGCCTCGTGTGTTTAAACTTTAAATACCATTGCCTTTTTGTGAGCTTTATGGTTTTTTTTTTAGTAAAAACTTTATGGTCTCTTTATGGTTTACTTTGTTATTGACAAGTAAGATCCATACGTGCGTTTTTTTTTTTTTTTTAAGTAAATTATACGAACTTTCGAGGTTTCTATTTATTATACTTGATACTCTTTTGTTTTGTAATCTACAAAAAATTTCCTAATTTATTTCCTCGCATAATATCATATACCCTTATCCTCCACTCACACCCCTTATGTTTTTTACGAATTGCATCTAATACCTTTCTGTTAATTTTTTTTTTCTTTTGATTTTAGTCATTGCTGTCAAGTAACAATATAAACTGACGATGAAACAATGACGTTGACAATCCAGTGACTTGTCACATCATTAAAGAGTTTAACGGGGCAGCCATCTGTTTTCTTTTTTGTAAACTTGTGTTTTTAATTTCTCGACTGTTCAGAACAGTTGATGGAGTTAGACAAGTTGATAAGCGATTAAAAACATAGTTAACAAAAAAAAAATTACATGAGACTATCTTGTCAGACTCATTGATAGAGTCACAAGTCAATGAGTTATTAACGTTATTGTTAACATTATTACTTGACAATAAAGACTAAAACTAAAACTAAAAAAAAAATTAACAAAAGGTTACAAAATGGAAGAGTATTAGGTGTAATAAGTGGAAACCTATTTTTATATATATGTAAATGAATCATAAGGAAATTATACTCGATTCCTATTTTTAACTTTAAGTAGAGTAAAATACTTTTTTTTATAATATTATTTTTATCTCTTTCTATCCTATCATCTATCTTATCGCATATTTTTGTTTTCTTATTTCTCTCTTTTTATATACAAAATGTTACATAAAAACGAAAGACAATTCGCATTTCTTTTTTTAATGTCTTATGAGATAAAGTGCACAAGAATTGTCAGAAAATGTTTATATATTTTGTTTAAGCTTCAATAATTGGTCTGTGACTGTAAGCTTACTAAATTGGCTAGGCTCATCTTACACATTCGATACTACTTTTTTTTCTCCTTTTGTTATATGAAAATCACTTGAATTTCTAATTAACACGAGTTAGATAAACTCTTATAAGAGATCTTTGAATCTTTGTCTACTTTTTTTTTTTTTATTTACCAAACTCAAATTTTAAACCTCAAGGGAAAATAAATAAATTTAGTGACACTTGAACAAGAGCTATGATTAATAATTGATAGCTGTAGTCATTTTTGGTTCGCCACAATTTTTCATAATGCTCTTATTGGTATCATATTGTAGTCATGATAATGTGGTTCTGCCATTGTTTATTGTGTTTCAACTTTATGGTGACATCAACCCAGACAAGACAGAGTACTTTCGGTAATTAGGTAAATCATGTCCCAAGGAAAACACCTGAACTGTGACATGTATGAATAATTAAGGTCTCTGTTGTATCCATTCTTCCCAACACCTTTTCCTTCTTTTAGACCTTTTTTAAAGAAGAAAAAAAGTATTTGCCATACACGTAATCCTATCCAACAACAAAGTTTGACTTTCCCTCGTTCTCTTTCCTACAACGTGATACTAACTAATTAGCACAAGTCAGCCATATTGTTATTCTTTTAACTAAACATATGTTAAAAATGGTTGGTTGTATGAGATCCTCCGATCCTGGTCCAATTACACACAACAAACGCAAGTATATCATTTTTACAATTTTATGTAATCAATGTAATTCATTTTTACTTGAATGTTACAAAAGTAAGCACATTTTGAATTTTTTAATTATCATTTAAGATCTCTAATCAACTTGTTTATATTCAGTTCGATTTTCACCCATGTGAATATAGGGATTGCTAATTTCGTAGTGATTAGCAACCATTATATTTTGTTTAAGAAAAGCTCTACACGAGTTTCATTTGAAAACAACTTTAAAAAATTATTATTTTATAGTCTTTTCCTTTATACCAAATACTGATTATTTTTTTAAATGTCACATAAATCTTAATACATGCACCAATATTTTTTTATTGGAAAATATACAAATAAATAACAAATTAAAAAAACTTAATACATGTGTTTTCAACCAATACTTTTGTAAACATGTTTATAACTACAGTCACAATTTACTTTAAGTATACATGTACCACTAAAGTAAATCTAACATATATATTAATAATTGTAGTCAATCAAAAAGATAAACTTTTATCTACAATCTACTATATCTAAAACTAAAGATAAGTGAATACTAAAAGTAAACATGTCAAGTAACAAGTACATTTTTTTTTTACTGAAGTAACAAGTACATAGATTATAGGGTAAGATTAGAGCCGGACATTTGGGTTTGGCCCCGTGGATGGCCCGTTAAACTTGCAGCCCACACGGTATACGAACTCAGATTTTTTAAGCCCATTTAAATTGTGGATTTTTTAGCCTGGTCTGTTTAACCCGTGGGTTAAACGAGCTCAACCGCGGATTAAACAAACAGTCCTCGGGCTTTTTGCATTTTAATATAAAAATATAAAAATATAATAATTAAAATTAAAATAAAATAAAAAATAAAATTTATTTAAAAATTAGAATTGAATAAAGTTTATTTGTATTGTATTTGTGTGCATTTAAAATTTGCACTTGACTTATTTGGATTTAAACTTGACAAATTAAGTATTTTCTATATGGTTGGTGTCTTGGTGATACAATATTTTGATTTAATATTGATTGAGTAGTGCTTGAATATTGATTAAGTAAAGATGATGTTTGTTTTGAGTTTATTCCAAAAAAAAATAGTTTAAAAAATGATTAAATTTTAGTTTTTAAAATTCAATTTTTAATTTTTTTATTTTTTTTTTGCGGTTGCGGGCTGGCCTTTTAGCCCGCGGGCTATGCGGGGCGGTTGCGGGCTCAAAACAATAGAGCCCATTTTATTTTGCGGGCTTAACGAGTGGGCTAAACGGGTTGCGGGTTAAGCGGGTTGCGGGCTAAACGGGCGGACTAACCCGTTTGCCCACCTCTAGGTAAGATATTATTGAATGTCATATACAATAGTTACCCCACTTGAGTTCTCAGTTTGAAAATCATGCATGTTAGCACTTAATTAGTTACAATGATAGGTTGGGAATAACAAAAACCATAGAGCGAATATTGAAGACGAAATTTTTCCTTACAAGCAGGTAGAAGTGAGTTTTATTTTCTATACTTATTTATTAAATATATGACTTATATACGAAAATTTTACTTATACACTAAAGTTACGCCATTTGTGTTCTCGATTTTGAAAATCATGTTAGCACTTAATTAGTTACAATGATAGGTTGGGAATAACACAATCATGGCTTTTTCTTAAGGCACCCCATTTTTTCCTCGGTGCACCCCATGAAAAATAATTAGCCACCTGATGAGACAATTCTACCCTTCTTTCCTTTTGGTTATTAAACGTAACCCTCACCAGTGCACCCCATAACCTTAACACCTCTCCCTTTCATTCCTTTTCCTTCCAACGCCGCCGCACCCCATCTTCTTGCCAAACCTTCAAATTTTTTTTGCTTCCATTCCCTCCCGCTACTCCTTTCGAGCACATCACACCTCACTGGAGGTGGTGCATCTTGGTGGAGCTTTGTTGGCATCCTCTTCCTCCGCCATTGAAGCCATCCTCTTCATCCGCCATTGAATTCGGTAAGTGGTTGTTTTGTTCGATTATTATTATTATTTTTTTTTTTGTAAATTCTGGATTGGATCATCAATAATAAGGTGAAAGTGTGTGCTGTGTTACGGATTAGCTAATCCGTAACACAACACACACTTTCACCTTATTACGAATTGGATAATCCGTAGTATAATGTATGGATTTCCTTTTTCGTAATGCAACATATATCAAGACTTATTACGGATTGGATAATCCGTAGTATATATACTATATATTACGGATTGGATAATCCGTAGTATATATACTATATATTACGGATATCCTTTTCCGTACACACACCCCTTTGTGTTATTACGGATTGGATAATCAGTACTATATATGAAACCTATTACGAATTTCCTTTTCTGGAATGCAAGACACCTATTAGTGATTTACGGATTGGATAATCCATAGTATATATGGAACTCCGGAAAGCTATTACGGAATTCCTATTCCGTAATGCAATAATGTATTACGGCATGGGTATTCCGTAATACAATTCCAGATTTCGATATATACTCCGGATTTAATAATCCGTAATTAAGGAAAAATCTATAATTTAATTTTTAATTGTATAATTTCATTTGTAATTATATAATATGATATTTAATTTGTAATCCGTAAGATATCTAATCTAATTTGTAAGTGTATAATTTAATGTGTAATTGTATAATATGATATTTGATTTGTAATCCGTAAGAAAATATTTGTATAATTTAATTTGTAATCCGTTAGAAATTAAAATTATATAATTTAATATGGAATTGTATAATGTAATATGTAATTGTATAATTTAATTTGTAATTGCATAAGATGATATTTAACATAAATTAATTAGAATTTTATAGGACAAAATTTGTATGTGACAGAATTTGTATGTCATTGTTGTTATATACATTTAGACGTCATTTAGTTGTGGTTGTTATATATTTGATTTGATATATGTGCAGAAATGTCACTCACTAGAGGTGGGAGTGCCAATCCGTCCCAACGTGTGAGACCTACTGCATCTGCACGAAGGCGCCGTGGACGAGTTGATGATGTTGTTCAGCATGAGGAGAATGAGGAGATGGAGCAACAGGAGGAGCCAGAAGTAGCTGATGTTATTGAGTTTGGTGGTGGGCTTGAGGACACATCAATCCTTACATTATATGTTGATCACGTAGCTCGAGATTTGTGGCAAGGATTGATATACATCTTTCCATAATTTATTTTAATAAATAATACATGTTTTTTTTTTTTTGCATTGAAGAAGTTAATTTTAATTATTTATCATTTGTAATTACTTGTAGGATCGGGGTGAGTTAAAGGTGGTATCACACGGACGTAAATTGAGAGCCTTTGGTCCTCCACACGAGCAAATAAAGGATTTAGTGGAGGATTCTGGCTTATCCCCATTGATTGAATGTAGTTATGTAACTATAGATAAGGGATTGTTGTGTGCTTTTGTTGAGAGGTGGCATAAGGAGACCAACACATTCCATTTGCCCATGGGAGAGATGACCATCACACTTGATGATGTGTCGTCTTTGTTACATATCCCCGTTGTTGGAGCTTTTTATAGTTACCCTCATTTGGATGCTTCGAGTGCTAATCCCATGCTGATGGACTTGTTAGGAGTGTCATTTGAAGATGCATATGCAGAGACCAGATTCACCAGAGGGGGACATGTGCGCCTAAGCTTTTTGCGGGACGTGTATGCAAATAATTGCTCGACGATGCAATGGATGCATGCAGCTAGAGCATACTTGTTGCATCTAGTGGGGTCTACCATCTTTGCTGACAAGAGTTTTGGCGCTGTAAGCGTGAGCTTCTTACCGCTTTTCCGTGACCTTCAGTTGTGCGGGGGTTATGCATGGGGTGCAGCTGCATTGGTTCATATGTATGAGCATCTGGCTGATGCCAGTTTTGCTAAGACAAGGCAGGTCAGCGGTTATGTTACTCTTCTACAGGTAATTACTAATATGGTACCTTTTATATATTAAAATAAATATAAACTAAACGTATTGACCATAATTTTTGCTTCGTAGTTTTTGACACATGCATGGATCTATGAGCATTTCCCTACTATCGGGTTGAGGACACTAGGTACGAGATACAGTGAGTCATTACCACGATGTAGCCGTTGGGTGCCTGGGAAGTTGTTATCAGTAAGCCATTATCGTTCACAGTTGGATGGGCTGAAGACAGATAAAGTTTGTTGGAGGCCATATGACGAGCATCGTGTAGTTTGTCCATTTGAGTTGATATCTTTATTCTCCGGATTCATTAGATGGGACTCTGACATGCATTTGCATTTTCCAGAAAGGGTATTGCGCCAATATGGTTATACGCAGACTATTCCTCGACACCCCAATGTGTTCACAGCTGTTTATCCATCTGTAGAAGAAGTTGATGAGAGGTGGTTGCATTTTGCAAATCACTTGATCAGGCCGGAAGAGCAGGCAGTGGATCCCTCAGATTGTGTCCCAGGGTACATGGAGTGGTACTTTAAGATCTTCCACCCAATTGTGGACCCATGTAATGCGGGTCTCCTTCATATAGTCCCACCGATGATACCAGACAACAGACACGAGCCTGAGCATGTGGTAGAAGAGGCCGAATCTAGTAGCCATGCAAATACCACTGCTGTTGTAAGTACTAATTGTAGTTATTGTTATCATACATTGGTAATTACTTGTGACAAAAATGTTTATCATGTGTTTGTTATGTTTCTATGTTCACAGGTTGTATGTCGTAGGATAGCTAGACACTTACAGCGTATGATTGATTTAAGGATGGTGACTGAAGGCACTGATGCCTGGGATGCTACACATGCAGCATTAATGTTAGCTCAAGGGGTCACTAACGAAGGAAATGTTTATAACAGAAGAGGTTGTGGTGGTAAGAGAGGTCGTGGTGGCCAATAACGTCGGGCAGGGACATAATGAATTAGTCTTTTCTGTTTACTGGATTAACTTGTTAAAATTGGACAACGGTTGTTTTAAGACATGACTATTGTATTAACTTGTTGGAACTTAAAGGCATTTATGCCATGTGTTTGTACTTCAAGGCTTTAATGCCATTTGTTCTATTGCGTGTACTGTTTTATGTTCATTCATACAGGTGACATGCATTGAAGTAGGATGTCCATATTTTAGGGGAGGTTCTGCCAAATTTTTAATAGAAAAATAAGTATCCCGCAAATCAAATAAGTAACTGATCGATCATATAGTAACGTTGACAGTTAAGTACGTTGTCTTTTAAGCAATACAACTTTATAAAGTACAAATAACTAATCAATCTTCTGCAATGTTGACATAATGATGTGTCACCCCAAGTAATTGTGCGAATTGTTGCATTCGTCCAATGTAAGGAGAGACTCATGCTTTGGCAATAGGATGGCAATATGTAGACCACAACACATCAGAATTTGGTATCGGACAACGATCTTGCAAAAAGACCTGCATAATAATAACTACAAACAAGTTAACATGGCCTCTTTTTAACATAATGATTGCCATAATGTGAGGTTGTACCTAATGGTATACCTGTACAAAATGATTGCCATTTACATGGCCTAAACATATCATACGATGCACTGAGCTGTTATTGGGAGGTTGAGTTCTAAGAGGGAAGAATGACATGCTCTGTTTTTGCGATAAGAAAACTAGTATCACAGTATACCTAAAAGCAATTACATATCCCATGTCTGGTATAGTCATCCATTTTTCCACAGATGTCTGTTCATATTAAAGTTAGTACAATGGAACTAATTATAAGACATTAAATGTTAAATCTCACAAAAACAAGTAATATTATTTTACCAATGAAAGATCATCAACAAGCAACGATCACTTTAGTTGCTCAAAACGCTCATAACCTCCAAATATAGTGGCATACTCATCACGCCACTGCCCAAGTTCTTTATGCAAATCATTACGCACTAAGGACCAAGAGTCTTCACCCATACCTAGTAGTCCCGCAACTGCACGGTAGCCATAATGTCTATCAGCTTTGACATCAACAATATCCAATATATATGGGTGCATAATTACATTAAATTGATCGATCATGGGAGGTTTCCTCTGGCGTGTTGTTTGCTGAGATGATCTTTTGCAATACTTCAAACTGGATGATCTGTCATGTACAGAATGTAATGTATCCACATGCTCAAAGTACGAAGAGTCACGCTTAGTTGACCTTTCCAATTTGGCTGCACGCCCCTTTTGTGAACCCTTAGTCTTGACCTTCTGAGTAGGCGGACACATTGAAGTCATCTCAGGGTATGCAATTTCGCGAAGTTTGGTTTTTATTGTCAATTTCCCACCAATGTCAACCTCTTTAAAACGTTTAAGTATGACATCAACTTCTTGCTGCACAGACAATTCTGCATATTCCTCATTAGACCCCATGTCATTAAAGCTTAGTCTGGTCCAAAAAATATGAACTGCGCTCAGTGGTATGCTACCCACGACATATCTAGCTAGTTCACACGCACATGGGAGACCATGTGTGGTTCTTACTATGCATCCACAACGAGCACTATCAACACCAATAAACCTTACTCGATCAAACTCATCTGCAATATGATTCAACGCAAACCTTGAAACAAAGCCGCGCACTCTCTTATACAATGTCACATTGAAACTATGACCCACGACATTAATGCTATTCTCAAATGAGCCTTTTATTTCGGTATGTTACAATATTATCAAGTTGTTCATGGCATCCCAACAATTACACAAGTCCCCCATGCTAGTTTGAAGCAACCTTTTTAAGCTTCAATGCGCAGACTCAACTCTAACAATAAATAAAGTTCTTGTTACAATCTTATACTTGCATATTTGTTTCAAAATTTCATTGTGTATAACGGATTCACATACCTGTTACTTGTTGTATTCCCTAAGTGCATAACTTTATCTGTCCATGCCTTTACAAATCTTTCCTTGTGAGGCAATAACCATGTATTTTTGATATAGTCAACAAAGAATATCCATGGTGAACAAAGAACTTCAAACTTTCTGACACGGTCTTCATACTCAGATTCATTCGGACAATCTATAACACTACCCCATGCATCCATGACTTGGTCCCATGCCTCTTTGGGAGTCACGTATGTCTTGCACTTCGCTTTCACATTCTTGTCAATGTGAAAATGGCACAATATATTAGTAGACTCAGGAAACACAATTTTCACTGCGTTCATCAAGGTTATATCTCTGTCAGTCACAAACACTTTAGGCAGTCCATCAAGTCTCCAAAAAAGTCCTCTCAGTCTCTCAAGTGCCCAAACAAAGTTATCTTGTCGTTCAGCCTCTAAATACACAAAAGCTGCAGAAAAGGTCAACCCAGTAGGCATCACACCAACAATCTCAAGTAATGGTAGTCTATATCTGTTTGTTTTGTACGTACTATCCATTATAAAAACTATGTTAAATGCATTCACTAACTTCACTGCATCAGGATGTGTCCAGAAAATATCACGCATTACTTCCGATGTTTCATGGATTCTATGCCAATGGATATACATATCACGCTCAAGTAGGTTCATCAAATGTTGCATTTGTGTCCTTGGGCCTCTTTCACCATTCCGATATGCACTCCTTGCATTATATACTTGTTTTATTGTAGTCACATTATTTTCATTGTGCTCTTTCAATGTGAGGAGAATATTTCTTGGTTTGACCATACTCTTCGTCATATCAACGAGCATTGTCTTCTCGTTAGATGTTAGACGACCAGCATATGGATGGCCAACCAATGTCTCAGTTAAATCATGATTATGAGACCCACATAATAACTTCAATGTCCATCCTTCACCATTCTTAAGTGGCATTCCTCTCAATCTAAAAGGACAATCACACTTTCTAGTCCCAGTCACCGTCCCTACTACATCTTTTTTCTTTGGCCTATACTTTCCACCCCTCTCACAACCCAACAAAACAAATGTCTTCCTTCCTGGTATCCCATTTGATGTGTCTGACCTCAAAATCACAATCACAAAACCCATCTTAAATGCAATCGCTTGAACCCATTTCAATAACTCATCACGAGTGGGAAACACCTGCATAATAAAACATACAACATCAATATGCCGATTCACCTTTCCAATTATGTCACTAACCAATTAAATAAAACAATTACCTTATTTGTGAATACAGCAATACAATCATCATCTTTTTTAATGTCTACTCCATATTGCATCATTATATCTTCAACCATTGTCTGATCAACATCCATGTCTACTTCATCCGACATCTTGCTCATATAATGGTCCTCCATAAAATCTAATATTTCAAAAAAATAACACTAAATTGAATAAACACAAAAAATCATCCAACAAATTGTCCACATTGTTAACAACAATAATTTAATTATTATTAACTAAACAGACATTATAAATACAATTTCAACTCATTGAACTTAAATAGGTTAATCACAGCAGATACAGTTTCTTTTACAAAATTCCTAGCTATATTATGGATTGTGTAATCCGTAATGTATATTACAATATACATTACGGATTACACAATCCGTAATGCAATTACACGACTTACGGATTGTCTAATCCGTAATGTTGTAATTGCATTACGGATTGTGTAATCTGTAATGTATATTACAATACATTACATATTACACAATCCATAATGCAATTACAACATTACGGATTAGACAATCCGTAAGTCTTGTAATTGAATTACGCATTGTGTAATCCATAATGTATATTAAATATACATACATTACGGATTACACAATCCGTAATGCAATTACAACATTACGGATTAGACAACCGTAAGTCTTGTAATTGCATTACGGATTGTGTAATCCGTAATGTCATTTTACGAATTGCCCAATTCGTAATCCTATTACAATAATTATGGATTCAACTTTCCGTAATGATCTGTTCACCATTAAAAAAAAAACCCTTACCAGATGAAGAACTTGAACTGAAACCTGGCCGTCTACGGAGGAACAAGGATAACAGAAAAACCTATGCTACCTTCTTCACCTTAAATGGAAGCTTCGTCGAAGTAAATACATCAACAATGAAGGCAGCAGACCGACAAGAAGAGAACGACGACGTGGAGGAACCAAGGAGTAGTTGCAGTGAAGAAGAAGAATGGGGTGCGAATGTGAGAGAGGCGCAGTATATCATTATAATGAATAAGGGTATAATAGGTATATATAAATTTATGGGATGCACCGAAAAAAAAACAAGGTACCCTAAGAAATTGCCCACAATCATCCATGTATAACATACCAGCGAATATTGAAGACGAAAATTTTCCTTACAAGCTAGTAGAAATGAGATTTATTTTCTATACTTATTTATTAAATATATGACTTATATACGAAAATTTTACTCATACACAATAGTTAAGCCATTTTTGTTCCCAGTTTTGAAAATCATGTTAGCACTTAATTAATTACAATGATAGGATGAGAAAAACAAAATTATCCACGTATACCATACTAGCCAATATTGAAGAGGAAAATTTTCCTTACAAGCTAGTAGAAGTGAGTTTTATTTTCTATACTTATTTATTAAATATATGACTTATATGAGTGCGTGAAATTACTTATTTATCATTCTTAATTACATAAATTTTTAATCTAATTAACCTTTCGTTTCCATTATTTCGGTTTTTTCTCAATTTTTTATTTTGAAATGATTTAATAGATATCATAAATACTCATTAACATTATATCCATCAAATTTATGAATATATAAAAAAATAAATAACTTGGGTAAAAAAAAAACTTATAAAGCTAGTATATATTTATCCGGTAGGACCGAAAGTTCTAACCGCCCCACCCTAAACTTAAAATGCTGTTGCACACGGGCCACGCCCACAATTGTAATCATGGCTATTTATTTTTAATTTGTAAAGTGATTTCAATCTTTTTGTAGAATGATGATCACATAATTAACGAAATAAATGTATGACACAATTATCTTTAATCCGAGGAATACACATCATTTTATACGTTTAATCGAATATTTCTTCATTATAAAGCCACACATGTTTTAGCACCTTACTTGTTTATTCTATATTTAAACGTACTTATAAAGCACATACAAAAGATTATCCTTAAATATATGTTATTTATAAATAGTATAGTTTTAATCGAGAAAAAAAAAAAAGCTGGTAATTCAAGATTTGATTACAAAGTAAACCAATTCAGTATGTTTCCAAGCCAAACCATACTTTTGAAAAATTAAGTTAAACCTTAACAAAATAGTCTCTTGCTAACTACTATCATAAAGACATTGATTAAAGAATTAATAAATTGTTTCTTTTATTAGAAATCACAATGAGATTTTTTTATTTATAAGAATTAAACTCAGGTATCAGAAAATTTACAACAAGTTACGGATACTGATCTACCAATTGAACTAGATTTCATGGTTAAAAATCACAATGAGAATGCTTTAGAAATTACAATGAGGTCTACAATATTTTTTTTCACAGAAAAATTTAATTTTTAGTTTCTTAACTAAAATCCTATGGACACTTGTTAGAGTTTTGCAAAATAAAACATAATTTATTAGGTAAAATATTATATACGTTTTTAGTACTGTTGTTTACCGATCAAAATTAGAGTTTTATCTTAGCAACTGACACTGCCTTTAATGTTGAATTTTATTGTACATGTCATAAGCTGAAACTCTAATTATAATTAAAAAAGTAACTGCAAGCAAAAAAATGTGCAAAAATTATTTTTTTGCAACAAAAGAACAAGAGCGAGTGAGCGACTCAAAAAACAAAAGAACTAGAGAGTAGAGAGTAGAGAGCAGTGTTATCAGACTCGGCCCGGTCATTGACTCGGTTAGGGTACTGGATCACTGGGTCAGGGGTCAACTCGGTGAGTCAATAGTTGACCCGCATGACTCGGCTTGTATTAAAAAATAATAAAAAATTCATAACATGTAAACTTTTTAATAATTTTTTTTTAATAATTTCATAATCTGTAAACTTGTACACTTTTTTTTGTATGCAGAAAAGATAGCTTATAAACTTATACCCTTAAATATTTAAAGTTTAACAAAATTCAACACATTTAGAAGCATAGTTATGAACTTGTTTAAGAATCTTGAGCAGCATATTTTTTTCTAAAATTCAACATACACAACCTTAAGTTATAATTTAAAATATATCATTATCATCTATTTATTAAAAGCTAAAACTATCATTGTTGTACACCGGCAGACATAATATATGTAAACCTATTTTATTTAAATAATACAATTTTTTCATTCATCCCATTATTGCTCTGATTAAAAATAATAATTTTTCAAACCAGTAAGTATATTGGATGAGATAAGATAAATACAAGTTTTACTGGTAGATAACAATATAAGCCAAGGAGAAAAGGCAAAATTGGAAGTGACAATAGTTTTATCATCTCAAATCCTAACATGCGGTTATGCTTGGTAAAAAAAAGTAAGCAAATATATAAATAACATAAATGTAAGATATAAATTAAATTTTCTTATATGAGTGTTATTGTTCTCCTGTAAAAAAAAAAAAAAACCAAAATGCGTGACCCGCCGAGTCAACCGAGTCGTCGGGTCACCGAGTCAACCTCAAAACCGGCCGAGTAAATCCGAGTCACACCGGATCGATTGCATAACCGATCCGATTGGTGACTCGGACCGATTGGATGACCGGTTTCCAAGTCACTGGGTTGACCCGGCCGGTCCGAGCCGGGTCTGATAACCATGGTAGAGAGTAAAGACAACCTGCCGGCTGCCCTCACCTAACTTAGCTCCTCCACAGTCCGTACTATAGATCACTATGTTCTTTTTTATATTAAAAAAAACTATAAATCACTATTTAAAAGTCGAATTAGGGAGTGTTCAATTATTTTAATCGACTAATTTAGTGATTTAATTGGAGTTGAATTGAATAACATAATACAAAAAATAATTTAATCGTTGAGTAAAAAAAAAAATTAAATGGATAATATGATCGATTCATAGCGTTTTTTGTAGAGCATAGCGTGACTAGTTAAACTGGCTGGTTTTGCAAATTAGTACATTGTTACGGATGTTACATTTTTTTTAGGTAATATAAAGTTAAACCGTTTATCACTCCAAGCAGTGTTATCAGACTCGGACTGATTAACTACTCGGTCGGGATACTGGGTCATTAAGTCACGAGTCGACCCAGTGAGTCACTAGTTGACCCGCATGACTCGGTCTATATTAAAAAAAATTTAAATAATTTCATAACTTGTAAATTTGTACACTTTTTTTGTGTGCAGAAAAGATAGCTTGTAAACTTATACACTTAAAGATTTTTTTTTTTGAGAGGACACTTAAAGATTTAAAGTTTAACAAAATTCAACATATTTAGAAGCATAGCATAGTTATGAACTTGTTTAAAAATTTTGAGTAGCATATTTTTTTAGAATTCATTATACACAACCTTAAGTTAAATTTAAAATGTATCATTATCATCTATTTATTAAAACTATCATTATTATACACTGACAAACATAATATATTATATAATCTAATACATGTGTGTGTGTATAAACCTATTTCATTTAGACAATACAATTTTTCCATTCATCCCATTATTGCTCTGATAAAGAATAATTATTTTTCAAACCAGTAAGTATATTGGATGAGATAAGATAAATACAAGTTTTACTCGTAGATAACAATATAAGCCAAGGAGAAAATGCCAAATTGGAAGTGACAATAACTTTATCATCTCAAATCCTAAGATGCGGTTATGCTTGATAAAAAAAAGTAAGCAAATCTATAAATAACATAAGTGTAAGATATAAATTGAATTTTCTCATATGAGTATTGTTGTTCTCTTGTAAAAAAAAAAAAAAAAACTGCATGACCCATTGAGTCAACCGGGTCGCCGAATCACCGGTTCGACCTCTAAACCTGCCGAGTCAAACCGGATCACATCGGGTCTGTTGCATGACCGATCCAATTGGTGACTTGGACCGGTTAGGTGACCGATTCCCGGGTCAACGGGTCAACCCGATCGGTCCGAGCCGGGTCTGATAACAATGACTCCAAGTCCAACTCTCACTAAAATCTAAAAAATTACAAATTAGATTCATTTTAAAATTAATACACGTGCCATTAAATTTAGTTGATTTTTTTTTATTAATAGTATTTTCAATGATTGATATTAAAAAATAAAAGTAAACAAATATAAAAAGTGTTTAATGACTATGCACAATGTAAATTACTATTTATATGTCTTTTAAAATAATTATTATAAAAGTAAACAAATTTATCATATATTATAATTTATGATTGAATAACAATGTAAAACTTACACCGTCAATGAATAGACTATTACTTAAGATAAATAATATTTATTACATTAGAAATACAAAGAAATACAAAAATTATTTATCTTACGAACTATTATTTAGAGAATTTGGGTTCAATTTGACAAATAAGCCAATACGTTAATCCAATTATTGAGATTCATCATTTGAGCAAGTAACATACACCATTGAGTTTGAGAACCTTCTAACACTGGATAAACTACAATACAGATGTGTAGCATAGAATCAATGCTATCATTCTATTAGAAGTAGCAAGCAATTCTGTTATGATTTATCAAAAAGACATTTCTCATGTTATCTCATACAGAGAATGTTATGATAAGATAAATAAAGAAATAATATAAATAAATTTGTAGAGTTTGACGTATTCTCTTTAACTTTTATCGTCTATTTATTTATATTGTACACATATTGACTTAAGCGTTAGAATCATTACAAAGAATTTCACTCGGATGTATTTAAGAATATTCTATTCAAATATTTTACCTTTAAAGATTGATATTGAACAATTTAGTATTAATATTTTTAAACATCTAAAAGCAAATAATAAAATGTACTACTATATGTTCTTAAGACAAATATTAACAAAATCCTTTTTGGATGCCGCGTGTGGCCTTGTAACATTTTAATTCATTTAATATATCATCAATCAATAATATCTTAATTAAAGTATAGACTCACCTACATTTCAATCCCAACAATCCCATTCCACTTCATGTCTGAATCACATTTTGGATTTTCAAACCCCACGCCACTTTCTCTTGACTTTGGCTATCCCTTAAAGCTAGCTTGATCTCCAAGTTCTCTCTCTCTCTCTCCCACTCAGCTTTCTCTCTCTTGACCCGTCTCTCCATTTTATTATATATTACAATAACTTGCCCTCATAAAGCCATTCCCTCACTCTTTCTCAATTGCTTGCAGCAGTTAACAAATCGATATGGCACGACCCAGCACTTTGCTACTCCTGTTCATGCTTCTATTTGCTTCACTTTGCTCATGTTTAGAAGGCAGAAAGCTTGTTCTAGAGAAGAAGGTGAACCCATCTTCAAGAAGGGACAGTTTGTTTCTGAGTGCACTACCTAAGGGCACGGTGCCACCTTCTTCACCAAGCAAAAAAGGGCACTCCGTGGAGGTTGATGAGAAGCTCATAGCACGACACCTCATAACCATCGATCGAGTTCTTCTAAGATCTGTCCCTAGCCCTGGTGTTGGCCACTAATAATTAATTTTAGCTTGTGTGTTTATTTCTTCTTTAATTTCTTTCTTGAGATGATACCACATTTTTTTTATTGGTTCAGTTTTGTTATATGGTCAGATTCTTTTTTGTATGGTGGTAGAGAGGATTGTGAAACTGTGATATAAATAAACCGTAGCGAATAGTTGAATTGTGTAAAAGGAGAATGAATATATGTGCCTATGCTTTTTCCTCTGTTTTGGGACTATTTGCTTTCCCTTTACGATTATACTCAATCACAAACATAATTGAATAAATTTGGAACTCTACGTCAACTACTTTTTTCGGCGTACTTGTAAGTTGTAAGCTTTGCATCAACGTTTTCTCAATTGTAATATTATATTTTGTGCCATTTGGAATTGGAACAGAGGGTTTGTCCCTCTGGAGATATTGTTGATTTGGGACTGGAAATCCAGAAATAACCCCATTTGGCATCATACTAAGAAATTAGAATAGATGAAAAAAAAAGAAAAAAGAAAATGAAAATCCATTCCAGACAGTTGTTTGTAAGCTTCCACTTACTTTATTTTTCTTTTTTCACCAAGAGTTGGTGTATCAAGATTCGAGGGTATCTCTGTTTGACAATCGATGTTTAATTATTATCAATGCATAGCTTTTCTTAAAGTGTGATTTGTCTTTTGTAATAAAGTGTTATTCATATACACAAGTAAAATTTAAATCTTAGTCAATGTGTTTTAAGGAGTCTATTTCTAACTATATGTATGTGTTGGTTAATTACTTGTGGCTTGGTGATGATATCGTTAGATTGTTAGAGATTGAAATTGTCTATACTTTTCACCTCCTTTCCATTCTCTCTAATTAAAAAGCAACACATCATTAAAAAAGTAAAGTTTTTCTCCTAATTACTTGTAATTAATTGTAAGTAACCTAGCTTCTTGGCCCAGTGGTTGTAAGGCCTACCCTAGGACACGGGGGGTCGACCTGGTGCTCCCAGGATCGATTCCTACAGTGTTAAAATAATGCTTGGCCAGCGGAAGCCACTGTCCCGCGAGCGCAGATTAATCTTTGGTTGTCAGCTTTGGGATACTGTGTGAATCATGTCCACGGACCAAAAAAAAAATTGTAAGTTATTGTCATTGATATATCACTTTCCACTCAACATTTAGAAGCTATTTCATAGACATGAACTTATGACATTTATTTCAAAGCAAATGTATTTAGTAAAAAATATTGTTATTTGAGAGTTTTTGACAAGTAAAATTTAGGAAGAGAGAACAATGCCCTAATTCAAGGTAGAGAAAGTTTTTAAGTTCATAAAGCATTTATAAAGGTATCTACATTTATAGAGTGGTTTATTAAAAAAAAAAAAAGATGATTGGTGACTCAAATTTGTGACCTAACAAATACGAGATCCTGTCTTATTTCACTCAATCAACTCCTTAAAGTTATTTTTATATGAAACTTAGAAAAATAAGTTTGAACTATACAATTATGCATGACCAAAATTAAAATTATATCATCACTCTAAAAAGTCACATAACTTTTTTAATTAAAAAACTAACAACTTATATATTAATTTTGATAATTTATAATAAGATTTAATGATTAATATTAATTTCTCTTGCACATGAAAAAAAAGTTCTCTCACGTCTTTAATTGTCTAATATACATTATGATTAATATACATTATGATTAATGATTAATATTCAATTGTCTAAATATTCCGATTCATTATACCAAAATATTAGTATTTTAATGTTTAATTGGGGTAATGAGACCTCAACTCCTCACCACTAGGCCAACCCTAGTGGGTTACACCAAAATATTATTAACTTCGTTTTTGTTTGTAACAGAAACTTCTCAATAGTTAAATAGGAGTTACTACTTGTTTGGTAGGATACCTTTACTAGGATAGTACTAGAATGAAATGTTAACTTTTTATTATTTAGCTTAAATTACTCGGTACGTTTCTAAACTATTTATGAATTTTCAAATAAGTTCTTAAACTATTTTTTTAATTGGGTTTTTAAACTAAAATAGTGGGTTCCTGGGGTTATTTTTTGGTGGTTTAAAATTTTCACAAAATGACTGTAATGGTTTTAGAAACCCTATAGATTCAATTAAAAAAAAACTTAATCAGGGACTTAATTAAAAAATAGTTTAGGAATCTATTTAAAAATTAGCAAATAATTTGAAGACCTACTGAACTGAATAATTTAACTTTTACTAATTTTTTATAATAAATGTTTGAAAATATATATAACCAACCGTCCATAACCATAGCGAAATGAGCATCTCCAATAATGAACACTATAGGAGGTTCTTAACTCTTTAGTTCGATGAATCTTATTATGCTACATCATCTTTTTCTTTACTTCAAGAAGAGTAGAACACAAGGAACTTTAATTCGATCGGGATTGTCCTGGCCCTTACCACATCGCAATTGAGGTATAATTGTGGGAGAAATCCTGAACCAACCCATCATATAGCACATAATGCTGATCAATCTCATACCCAGGGTACTTTGAAAAAATTCTTATACCAGCTGTAACACTTTGAAATTCTTTCCATAGTACAAGTGTTACGAGTAAAAGGTCTTTTGGATTAAATGCCAGATATACTCAATTTCAGAAAGCATGGTAGGTGAGATCTTCAATTTGAAAGTACAAAGGAGGAGGAAAAAAATAGTGTCACATATGGTCCATGTATACAACTACTGGTCTGCCACTTGGGTTGCATATTTTTTGGCCAAAAAAATAGCATCAGAAATGACTAAAAACGCGTCCAAAGAACCAAGATATAGCAAATCCTCAACCAGCACCCAGCTGTTTTTTTAGAAGGGGATCACCGTCAGTGGCCTGTGTTTTGCCATTTGCACGTCTTCTGACCCAACACTTTTTTTTCTTGTTGGAGTAATTGAATTAGCATTTTGGCCAACAATGATAATGTTAGTCTCGTTCGCAATTTTGTCTTCAATATAAATTATGTCATCATGACGATTAAAACTTTAAACTACTATTCAAATATATTTTGCATTACTTCTAAATCCTAATGTATCATCTCTGATAAGAATTAATACAATATATGTTTGAATAATTTAAAGATTGATTGGATTGTACACATTGTCCAACTTGAGTGATGAGTAATTAAAATGTTAAGAATTTTGCTCTATTTCATTTATCCTTAAAAAAAAAAGTGGGTGGTGAATTTCACAGACAATGGTAGACATGAGCTGCTGCTACTCATTGACTTATTGAGTTTTCCGTGTATATTTTTATTTCTTTAATTTAAGGGAAAACCGAAAGACAGAAAAAGTTAAGACTGGCTATGAACTTTCCAACTTATTATTAAAAAGGAGGTAAGAATTTCCAGTTTTCTTACACGTCATATTTTTTTTGAGGTAAAGATTGCATTTTTTAATTACTTACGTGTTTCATTTTCCCTCATTAATTGAATGACAACACCGTACTAAAAGGTATATATGTGTGTGTGTGTGTGTGTGTGTGTGAAACAATTTTTTTCTCTGTTGACAATATTTTTGAAGTATTATTTCTCAATTAAAGAGGCAAAAAAGTAGATAGATAAATTTTAAAATGTTATTCTGAAATATGAATCAATTTTTTAATATTATTTTGAAATTAATTATTTAAAAATATTAAACTCAACTAAAAGAGCACTTTATGAAGATAAGAAAAAAAATAATAAAAAAGAGAATATATAATAATTTGTGCGCGTCACTTGAACTATACGTTTAGTTTATTTGCATCCAGCAGGCAGCATGCATTGCATTGGATGACGGCAGAGGATTGAATCTTCTACCTACCATAACAGACACCTCACACACCGGAAACATTAAAAAATCAGAAAGTGCCTGATTCATTAGAAACGCGACCGCATGCGAAACTCGACAAACAGTTGCAGACCGACGCCAATTGTTTAACTAGTTTCGACGTATGTATGTTACACGGTCATACACGTACTTATGTTCCAATCCAACTTCAAGAGTCAGCGTTCTCAATCACACGCAATTTCACATACTGCGTAGATAGGTCCATCGTTATAATTATAGTTATCTCCACTAAACTTCTCTCTTTCATTCTAATCATGTCCAAAGTTCATTAATTTCTACTATGTCCAATATGTCATTTGACAATATAGTCAAAATATTCTTTATAAGACTTGGACACTCTTTTCTCATTTAGTTTTTGTAGCTGAGATGGGTCCGGTACATTTTTAATATGATATCAAGTTGGGTCTCCAAAAGTTGTCAAGGCCCAATCAGAATTGGGTCTCTAGAATTGGTTCAGCTGCCTCTTCAGCTCAATGAAGAGAAGAATGTGAGGGAGGGATACATGAGAGGTACTTCATCGCTGAAAAATGCAAAGAGTTGAGGTGGAATGTGTTCACTATTAGCTATCAATGCAAAGAGTATAGAGAACTCACAGAATATTGTTGCCAT
Source organism: Pueraria montana var. lobata (assembly GCA_026413185.1). Lineage (NCBI taxonomy): Eukaryota > Viridiplantae > Streptophyta > Magnoliopsida > Fabales > Fabaceae > Pueraria > Pueraria montana. Next base: position 18,115,259 of record CM048648.1, on the reverse strand, counting down.
TGCTAACCCTTGAGGTCACATAATGTTGAACCATGCATACCTATGAACAATGAGACTGGAGAGAACTCACGGAATGTTGAAGCATAAGAACGATGAGAGTATAGAGAACTCAAAAAACATTGAAGCATAAGAACAATGAGAGTAGACAGAACTCAGAGAATGTTGCCATTGCTAACCCAACCCTTGATCGAGCTCACAATGATCACGTACCCGCCTTGTTTATATTCAAGCATAAATAATACAGGTATTGGGTCAAAATAATTAAATACTAAAAAGGTAATTAACAAAAATATAGTAAGATTTATTATTAAAAATGTTAAAAAAATATAAATCAGCAGCTGACTAACTGAATAAGTATTGTGTATTGTTAGAAATGTTACAGAATATATATAAGTAGGGTAAATTAGAAACAACATTTACTGTTAGAAATGTTTTAAAAAATATAACTCAAATAAATTAGTAACATTTGTGGTTAGAAATGTTAAAAAAATATAACTCAGGTAATTTGTAACATTTGTTAAAAATGTTGCAAAAAGATAAAACTTTGGGAAATTAGTAACACTTTACCACATGTTAGTAAATACATATATATATACTTCTTAAAGAATGTCCTAACACCGTAGATTTACTTCTTAAATTGCATTCCTTTTATTTTATTCATACTTCGCTTACAGCAACATCAGTACATTATGGCTTCCTCAGGGACCAAACTTGCCTTTATGTGTTGTCTTATCTTCTTAGTGATGGTTGTAAGAATTTCTGCACTTCAGTCTTTTCCGTTTGTGGTGCAAGAACATGAAGGGAGAGAAGCATCAAAGAAGCTAATTGTGGATAAGAAAGTTGTTTTTCATCAACTTCCAAAAGGCAAAGTCCCTCCTTCTGGGCCAAGCCATCGACATAATTAATAATGCTCCAAAATTTTCAGGTCATGTAAAAAAAAAACTACGGGAGTTGTATGCAGGGACAGAACTAGACTTGAATGTTAAGGGGGGCAACTATAAAAATAAAGTTCATCTAATAAATATATAAATATCAAAATTTATATAAAATATTCATAATTATTTATGTATTTTTCCAAAACAATATAAGAACATATGATAGAATATATATTTACTTTTACACAGAGAACAAATTAAACATATTTTTTTTAAAAAATTACAAATATCAGTTATTAGTTTTATTCAAGTATGTCAAAAAGTTCTACATTGCTTAAGAGTTGTGGTCAAGAATAGTTTATAAACACCTTCTCTCCTTAATCCACCGATACGCCTTTTAAAGACAAGATTGTAAGGCTTAGTCACATCATACAATTCAATTAATGTTAAATTGGTCATTGAACATTATAACTTAATTACAAATTGGTCCCATAAACTTTAATGACAAAACGTAATTGTCGCACTTTTTACATATTCAGAAACTAAATTAGAATTTTGGTTCTTTCAAAGACTAAATTGTCATCAATTTACATATTCAATGACTAAAATGGTTATTTATCCAATTTTTTAATCAATGCAAAAGGTATCTAAAGTTGTTTGAACTCAATCAATTTCTCATAATGGAATCAAGCATACATGTAAAATTTTACCTAAAATTATGTTAACTAATATTTCAATATGATTTTGGAGACTCTAACGTGAAATCAAACGTGCATTTAACCATTCATATACTCTTGTTTTCGTCACATAGCATTACTTGTTTCTTGTGTTATACATAGGTTTACAAAATCCAAACCATAGCTGTATTAGTAATTCTGGTGTGGATAAACTACCAATACATTTTGTTCAATCCTTTGTTTGAATCGGTACTATAAAAAACAGGTGAAATGATAACAAAGAGAGCAATAACCATATGGCTTTCTTATTTACCTGTGTACGAGGTGTGTGGTCAAGCATGGATTGGTGGCCAAGATCCTCCCATTTGTATACCGTGGGCAACATAGCATATACAATTAATACAGTCCATTATGTATATTTTGTTCCTTTAATGATCAATATCAATATTCAATCAATCAATATCAATAATCAATAATATAAACAAAACAAAGGATGTTTGTTAACTTTGTTTCCACTAGCGAATTGCCAAAGAGCGAGGGCATAATCCATTGGTCCAATTTAATACTAATCTATATGCTCTAATATAACAAAAAAGTATATATTTTACACTTCAATTATTTATCAACTGGCCTATTAGCTCAGTTGGTTAGAGCGTGGTGCTAATAACGCCAAGGTCGCAGGTTCGAGACCTGCATGGGCCAAAAAATTTGTTACTTTAAATTTTTCTATTTGTGAATTGTTAAGCGAGGCCTACAGCCATACACACACCTTTAACTTTAAACTTGAACGTGTTCCTTCTTTCAATTTGCAAATATCTAAATAATCTTTTTTTAGTAAGTGTACTGGTACCAATTCCAGTAAATATCAATCTGAATAATCTTACACATGAGTGCATAAATATGAATGATTTAGTGTAATAATGCGGGGATTTCATTGTATTTGTATTTTTTAAAAATAGTTCTACATCTACATTGTTATATTAATATATCAACTATTGATAAAAAAAAAATGAATTATATCAATTATTAAATAAAAAAAGATTTTTTATTTTTAAAATATGAGAATATATTTATTTTTTCTTTGAATAATTTGTTCAACATGTTAAGTTATGTTGAATTGGTGGTAGGTAGACAATGAAATAAAATGAATCAAAATATAATGGGATGGAATGAATTGAAATGAAATAGAATAAAAATGTCATTCTATTTTTTGAATATTTTATAATGAAACAAAACAAAACTTTCATTGCATTGTTTTGAAAAATGACAAAATGGAATGAATTATAATTTTTAATTTTCATATTATTCTTAATTTTAAATATATTATGGTTAAGATACTTATAATTAAATTAAAATTTGTGAACATAAAATTGTCATTTTATAGTCTAGAGGTATTATTTCATCAAGTGCACCCCAAATTATGCTGGAAGGGAGGAATTAGGTTTAAGTAGATGGATCATGATTTATCTTTTATTATGTTCCATTTTTATTTTTACAAAAGAAACAATATAGCAACTCCTCCTTCCATTCCATTACTCTCCATTTCACCTTTTAGTGCCAATTCAAAAATAGCCAAGGATTGTTTGATTTGAAAAAATAATATTTTATTTTTTAATTATAAAATATCATTTTATTGGTTATATTTTTTTGTAATTAAAAGTGATAAAAAAAAAATCTTAAATCAAACCAACCTAAACTTGTCCCATTTAACAATCTCAACTTCCACATTTATGTCTTCCCATGTGTTTGTTCTGGCATCCCACCACTTCTAGAATGTACCCATCTCTGTATTGGCTAACCCAAAGCCGTCTCATGCCATCAAGAAACTGAAAACACACGGATTTAATTTGTGTTTCCTCATGAAATGTAATGTATTGTCAAAGAGGTTTCCTTTTGTCATCATGGTGTCAAACATTTGAACTTTTCTTAAAGGTATACGAAGGTATTGATTGATGAGCTCTTTAGTATTTATTAGCTGGATTTGCCCCCAAAGGATTTGGTATTAGGAGTGCAGATCAAGCTACGAATAAACTAAAATATCCAAATTGGGAAACATTGGTGCCCAATTGCTTGAGAATTCCTACTTACTCTATGTTATATGTTCATGCTCAACTTTAATTTACTTTAAAATTAATTTGAAGGTACGGATTATTATTTTCTGCCATCATAATATGGTATAATATACAAGAATAAACAAGCTTTTTCTTTGTTGCTCCCTCAGATCAATGATGCGATCACAAAATTTGGTTATTAGATGCTTAGGATGCATAGAGATTACGGTCATGGTCGTTCAGGAAAAAAAAATATATAATTGGGATAGACACCCTCAAGGATTTGCCCTCACCCCAAAAGACCTATATCTACTAAATTTGAAAGAAAAAAAAAATGGTTCATTCCACAATTACAATAGAAAAATTGCTTATTGGGATTGTGCCGTTGTGATAGTGAGTTAGTATGGAAACAACAGATATTATTGGCTATCCTGACATGTTGCCTATCTATCTCGTGAATCATAGTAAAAAAACATCCAAGTACTTCCTATGATCGAGTTTATCCGAAAGAAATAAGAAATTTCCAACGGACACTTATAAATGGTAGTTGTGTAACTTGTGTTTTACCCTAATCACGTGAGATATATCTGTCAGACATTGCGTGAACAATTTAAATATTTTTTGTTGCATTTTTCTTTTCTTTTTTACTTTTATTTTTTGCATTTTTACATATAATAATTAGATACATTTTAGAACTTTATTATGTTAATAATGACTTGTATTTATTTTTAAAACATATATTCTCATTTATAATTTATTTATTTTTATTTGATGTTAATTTTACATATTATCTTATAGCCTTTTCATGTCTTAGAATTTTTAAAATTTATCATCTGCCCAAGTCTTTATCATATCATATTCGTATCCATATTTTCTTGGACTGTTCTTTGTCTAGAAAATGAACAACTCTATCCGTAATATCCACGATCTACCTTTCTAGCAAATTTAGCTAAAAAAAAAAATGATTCTCATTATAATAGGTTATTGTTCTAAACACAGCCTACATGATGCAGCCACATATATTGATGGCGAGCAAATTAAGCAGCATATTCCCTAATTATCTGCTATCAAATATCAAGATGCTAAGTTTGAACATTTTCACTGTTCCAACAGCTAGTCAGTTAATTTATTTTTGACAAAAATGTATTGCAAGAAGAAACAAATCTGACACTCAAAGTTTCTCTTTTGTGGGCCCATAAAATCTGATTATCTCCTACCCCACCACTGTCCTAGATCAAATTAATCAAGATCTTAATATTGGTACCCTGTTGGCCAATTGACATGTGGGTCCAAAATGCCTATGGCTCTGTGTGTGCTCTTTCTGCTCTCACAACATTCAGTTACTGTGCCCATCCTTTGTGGCTCCCCTCCACCCAGACTTATCCCACGCGCCTCCCTATTGTCATTGATAGTGAAGCACTTGATTGGCTCGTCTCTCCCATTGCATCCCTGGCCCATCAATCATGCACACAATGCAGGCTTACCTTAGACTCGTTTTCTATCAAATGGAAGGTTTTGAATTCAAAATCAATGATTAAATTGGTGGGAACTAGTAACACTGTCCTCTGGAAGTGACTAATTATACAATATGACTAATTAAGTGCGTATTAGGTATTTTGTTTGAAAAATATCAGTCAAATTTGTTTTTTGTAACTATAGTTTAAATTATATTTTTTTAACTATATTATAAGTGCAAAATATTTATGGATTTTATCAATAATTAATCTTTATTAAGAAACATGATTGATAATTTTTAATAGAGTCTTCCTTTGTAATTATATTTTTTTTCTACAAAATTTGAATTCAAGACTTTGCTTAAGATGTCTAAATTATAATTTTAAATTTCAAAATGAAAACCAAACATATTATTATAAAACATTACCGAGTTTCAAATTTTAATACCTAATGAGACAAGTTTTAGTTTAAACACCATTATATTAAAAGAAAACGTTTCCTTAAAATGAAACCACTTCCTAAGCAAGTAAAGTGAGATACTCGTCAAATTAACTAGAATGTAGATACATTCTCATTTATTCATTTCAAAGGAAACATCTCCATATTGAAATATAGACAAAATTTAGATAAATCTCTTCATTGCTTATAGTATTATTCTCTTATGAACATCATAATGTGTACTCATTTTTATACTTACAAAGACATGATAAGGTAGTTAAAAAATAGGACATAATATATTATGTTTATATTACAAAATAATATATTACCTTATCATCAAAATCTTTTCCGTAAAATAACCACAAACTTTAATCTTTACTTTATACAACGTTTATAATTGAGCACTACGCCTGCATTTGGTTAAGTAATCAAGGCTATGCTTATTAAAGTAAAACTTAACATACACTCCAGTCAAAACAACCTTAATGATTATGCTTTGAATCATTGCTCCTATATATATACTTGGCGAATTAAACCAAGTAATAATCAACTGAAAGAGACTTATCCTTCATTTATTACACTATATTACCTTTATACAAGATAATTAACAGTTGACATCGCTAATAACAGAAGAAAAACACAGAAATTGAGAAGGTGTATATACCAAATGTATAGTACTGTAAATAAATTCCATGAAGAGTGTCTAACAGAACGCCTGAAGCAAACCTACTCTTGAGACCAAATGTACAATAAGAACTTCAAAAATGCCTAATTATACAGGAATTAATACTTTGGTATCCATCCTCTTTATCCCCTCAAGTAATAATACAGAAAATGAGTTGTCAAGTACTCATTTAATACTCCTTATTATATATTTAATAAATTCCTAAACACTTATTGTAAAATTAACACTTAGTATATATACTTGACAACTCATTATGAGTATTATACTTATACTCATAATATTCCCATGACATGGGATACTAATACAGTAATTAATACTAATAATACGTATTATTAGGAACTCGCCGGAGAACCCACCAGAGTGAGGTAAACCTGACTCTGTATCACTGTCTTACCGATTTTGAAACCCGGCACCACCGTGAAACCCACCCTAAGCTCGCCGGAACTGGAATCAGAGGATTCCGCAGAAGGCGAAACAGGTTCTTCTGTGACACTTTCCATGTACACCTCAGAGAACCTCGTGTTCTTCTTGATTTGGAAAACAGTGACATCATCCTGAAACGACAACGCCAAACAATGAAGGGTCCACACGCGCTTTGCCATCTCTGCAAACGCGATGAAGAATGAAGAATCAGGGTACCCTCCAGAGTTCACCACCTTCCTCTGGTTCAAGTTGCCGAAGAAGGAACACTCCATTTTGGCGTGCACCACTTGAAGGTACTTGGACTTGAGGAACTTGGAGAAGGAAGAGTTTGGGTTGTGGGTTAAGTACTGTTTTGGATTCAGAGATTTGAGCTTTTTGAATTTGTCAAAGTAGAGGTTTTGTGCTCCTTGGTTGTGTAAGTTTTTGTCTTCTTGGATGTTGAAGTTTGGGTAGTTGAAGCCTTCAAACATTGTTATGCAAACAAAGGATTCAAATGCAAAGGTTTGGTGAGTTGGTTTGGTGAAAACTGCGTTTGGGTGGATGAACTTAACCGCTGCTTCGAGATCCCAATGAGCAGACTCCATTTCCGCCATCATAATCTTCGAGAAGCTTCTAACTGATCTCAAAGTGTGGTGAAGAAAATGAATGAAATGTGTTGGACTCAACGATGAAAGTGTGAGGTTATCAAACAGTGACAACGAGCCACTCGAGTTGAGCTTCTTCTCAAGCGATTTGTTGAAGGAAACACACTCGTCGAGGTGTTTTTTGAGCGATGAGACGTTGGAGTCCTTGAAATCAACCTCGGCTTCGAGCCTCTTGATGGTGATTTCGTAGGTTTTCATTAGACTTTGTTGTTCCTGGATCTCCGCGAGCATGATGGTAACTTGGGGCGAAAGATCAAGCTCTTTTTTCAAGAACCTGCGCTTCAACTCCGAGATGGCTCTGAGTTCATCCACCACGGCTTGATCCGCGGCTTGAATGGACTCGTTGTTGTAAGGGTGCTGAGCCATTTGGAGTTCTGCATATGCTGCTTTGATGGTGGTGACGCCAGCGAAGAGTCTCGCGATCAGAGCCTCCATAACTGCTCTGTTTTTGTTACTCCCTTGGTGGGGTTTGTTCTGATCTGTGAAGAGATCCTCCTTGACTTTGAGGTGGGAGTTGAGCATGCAAATGCCATTGTTTGAAGCGAGTTTCGTTGCACTTCGGAGGCTTATCACCTTCTGGAACGTCTTGGCCAGTTTCTTGCTCCTATTGTTGAGTGCTGATTTGGGCTTGATGGTTTCCATCTCAGGACAGAGATTTTTTTGTTGTTGTTTGAAGCATAAGAGTTTAGGGGGAAGTGTTTGTTTGTGTTGTGTGTTCACAGCAAAATCGATGAAATCCAACAAAGGGAAAGAGTTTGGACTTGGGAGAGAAAATTGCAGTAGCAAAAGGAGATTTTGGTTGGAAAAGCAGGTGCAAATCTTTGACTACACTATCAAATCAGAGTCTTTGAGCCGAGGATAGAGATTGGTAGTGTGGTGATATTAATATATAACATAAATTATGGAAATAATTGGGGAGATTAAGCAAATAGGAGTGTTTTTAAAGCGCGGGAAAAGAAAAAGGACGAATGCTTTAGCTTTCTCATGAAAGATGTTAAATACTCCAAGTAAGTAGGCTTGTAGTATAAGAACTTTGACATACAAGCCACTGATTATCTTCTTTTCTTTTTTTTTTATTTCCTTTCCCTACTTGTTTTTGGAATAATATATACCTGTAGAGCTACCCAGAGAGATGATAGTGTGGGGCATATTGCCTTACGTGATTGATGGGTATGATCTAATTGTGGACCCTACCCACCAAAATTAATTAGGTTTGTATTTTAATTTAGAATATTCATAAAATTATAATAAATTGAGTATTTCTTAAAAAACAAAATTCAGTATCTTTTAATGTATTTTATATTTGAATGCGAGGAAAAAAAAATGTAAATAACTATATTTTTAAAGAAAGTATAAATAATATTTAAAAAATAATAATTTTTTCTTACTTTCTTTTTAATTCAAAATTTAATTTTGCTTTCTTTCTACGTACATTAATTTCATTTTCACTGTACCAAACATAAGCTCAGATACATCTTTTATTTTAAGAATGCAATCTAAACGTATAATCTTATTGATTTTTGAGACAGAGAGGGTCAAAGTATGAAGAGTAGATAAGAGATTTTAACCTTATATTATAATATAATAACTTTCTACACATCATACTTCCTAAATTACTTAACCCTCAAACATCATAATCTAACACATTTATTAATCAGATTATAATCCAATAAACACATACATGATATTTTTAAAATTAATAATAGATCACATAATTATATAACAAATTTATCAATTAATAAAAGTGTACCGCTGCAAGAACTGTGAATCCTGTGGTATGCCTGACAAATGGAGAACATTATGAAACATGTGAGGGGCTAGGAAGGAATCCGGGAACTGTTGTTTTTATGTTCGTAAACTAGAAGATACCGGCATGTTAAATATCTTTTGATTAGGAAAGCAAATGATGGTTAGGCATTCTACAGTAATTATTTTGGTATATGAACAAATAGTAAACAAGATTTTAATTTTAACCTTCTTTTTTTTTTTTTTTTTCCATTTTTTCCATGTGGCATCACAACAAAAGATTCAATTAATTATTGGAACTGGTTCATTGTAGGCATATGAACGGCTAAGTAGCTAACCTGAATAAAGTTTACCATTATCCAGGCTTTATGTTAAAAATATAAAATGCGTACACATATAGCTTTTATTTGTGGGGGACACTATAGTCAGAAACATTATTGGGGTTTTCCAAAAGCTATTTCGATGGTAATCAAAACTCACAAGGAATGAAGGAATATTAGATAGGCAGCACAGCAGCAGGAGCAGCAGGAACAGAAACAGAAACATGGAAAATGCTCTGCATGCATTTTTTTATTCAATGTATTCAATAATGCAACCTTTTAAAAGTCAAAAATAAACAACTAATGTAAAAAGTTGCTAAGTTACATTTGTTTTGGTACCACATATACCCTTTTTTTATATAAAAAAGTTTTGGCAAGTTGGCTTTACCAGAGCTTACCAGAATTAAAGCATGTTTCAAAGTTTAAAGAATATTTACTTACAAATTATTTATCAACAAAGTTTTCATGTTAACAACCAAACTCAAACTTACTTCCTTATTTTTGTCCGATATAAGTTTGTTCTTTATCAATCACATCAACTAGTTATAGAAAAGAATTCTACTCGATAGATAGAATCATCGTGTACAACAAAATTCTCTATTTGAACATTTAATATAAATACATATTTAAGATTTAAATTCGAGATTGGTGATTAATTTGGAATAATCTTGTATTAGTTGAGTGCTCCATATATTAAGTTACAATTTTAATTCTTGTTAAAAATATGACCATAAGTTTAGTAATTTAAACAATTATATTTCTGATTTTTGCAGTTATAAATGACACTATCAAGTCCAAATGGGCAAGTACCAAGCAGAAAATGTTGACATGTGAACTAAGTAGTTCCAATTCTTTTCACACTAACAATAATTTTTTCGTACAAGAAGTTGGGATATAAATTTAACCTTAAAATTCATTGAAATAAAGAAAGAAAACAATTAATTTGATAGATTTTATTACTTGTTTCAATATTTTTTATTCAAAAAATTATTAAAATAAGTTTAAAACATTATATTATATATCATATTTTCTTAAAATTTTAAAGAAATTCCAAGCAAACACTTCCAAATATCATTGTTTGATTTGTTTGTTTTCCGTGGCTTATTACTTGTTTGGAAGTTTGCTACTATTCACAGTCATTGCCTTTGCTAGAAAATCTTAAGTACTCTACTGACTCTGTGTCCAAGTCCATGTTCCGCTCAAAGCGCGAAACTATTTGCTAAAGGGTTCATTGTCCAATGTCCACTGTAGACATACAAGCTGAAGACGAGAGAAACCAAAAAATAAATTGATTGTGATGAAAAATTTTGTTAAGTTTGTGAGAAATTTTTTTGTTTAAATATCATCGTTGGTTTTTGAAAATATTTACCAAAGTTTTCCCCTTGACCCCTTAATTAACACTGTTTTTTTTACTAGCTTAATTAACACTGTTAATATTCCAAGAAATTGAAATCCGTATAGTTTATAGTAGTATATAGAAACCATCAAAAAGAAAAGGAGAGTCACGTTTTCTTTTCAGCTGTCTCTTGTCTGTCTTCGAATGCCGCAAATGAAGAAGAGTTAGACTTTTTCTTCTTGTTTTCTTAATAATTGCAAAATTGTTGACAGAACAAGAAAAGAAACTAAACGACGTGCTTCCATTTTTACGTGAAAAGGACTTTGGCTTTTCTTTGATCGCTATCATTGAATTAAATTGACACAAGATTGCATATATTATACTAGTAGAATCTTGTCTTGTATTGGAATTGCAATTTCAATTTGATATGTATTTTTATTTAACTAGTTCTACTTAGCTGTAGTTCATGAATCCCACTGAAGCGAGCAATGGGACCAAGGTTGCACATTGGTGGGAAAACATCACAAAGGAGACACAGCCGAAAGAATGATGGTGACTGAAATATAGCATCAGGTCTTAATTAAACTTACTGGAGATGGGGTACAACAGAGTAGTCAACTTGGGACAGTAATGGTTTATAATAATATCATTGCTTTGTCTTCTTGAAAAATGAAGTAAAATGATATGAACATATAACTAACAAATTTGAGTTGTACTACAAAAAAAGTATATGATCATTTATCACTTGCATTTGACTTTAAGCTGAACTATGACGCATTAATCTTGAATACCAATTAATGTTAATTAGGGATTATCTAAGACATTAATTATGACATATATATAACTATTCTTTTACTTGGATTTTGGACACCAGAAGATGTTAGAAATTAAAATTTGCCTTTTATTTAATACTTTGATGGCAATTACTTAAGACACCTCCTTTTTTGCTTGACGCATCCCATAGTTTTAAATATTCCCGTAATATCCTTATATATTACATTACGGATTTCTCAATCCGTAACTCTATTACAAAAATTACTGATCATACAATCTGTAAGTCTTGTAATAGAATTACAGATTGTGTAATCCACAATTATATTACAAGACTTATGGATTGTATGATCTGTAATTGTTGTAATAGAATTACGGATTGTATAATCCGTAATGTATAATAGAATTACAGATTGAGCAATTCGTAATTTTATTACATTACGGAACGTTCAATCCGTAATTGTATTATAATAATTACATATTAAATAATTCGTATTAATACAATTACGGATTGTATAATCCGTAAATGAATATTGATTGTAAACTACGGATCAAGCAATCCGTGTATCATGATTCATAAAGCTAGCAATTTAATAACTATTGTTATCCGTGTATTAAAGCTAGTTTTTAGGAATATTTTGGGTTTATTGTTATCCGTAAATTTAATAACTATATTATATTTAATAAATATAATATTTGATAATATTATAAAATAATTATATTTAATAAATATAGTAATTTATACTATATAAAAAATATTAATTTATATATATTTATATAAATACTACATTAATAATATTAATTAAACACCTATTTGCTCCAGTGTATTGGGCAATACGTTATACTTTTTTTTTTGAACAAGGCATCACACCCCTCGTTAATTTTTTCCTATACAATTACAAATTAAATTATGTTAAATATCATGTTATACAATTACAAATTAAATTATACAATTTTAATTTCTTATGGATTACAAATTAAATATCATATTATGTAATTACAAATTAAATTATAGAATTTTAATTTATTATGGAATATCAAATCTGGAATAATTAGCAAATTTTGGAAATGTATTATGGAATACACATTCCGTAATACAACAATGTATTACGGAATGGGTGTTCCGTAATACATTTCTAGAATTCGCTAATTACTCCGGATTTCATAATCCGTAATAAAGGAAAATATGTTGTTGTATTACGGAATAGCCATTCCCTAACATAAAACATATATTACGGAATGAGTAATTCGTAATATATGTTGTCATGTTACGGAATGCCTATTCTGTAGTACAACTACACATTTTTCTTTTACGGATTATGCAATCCGTCAATCCTAAAAACAAAACAAAAAAACACCAATATTTAACCTTACTGTTGGGGCTTCAATGACGAGGTTGAGGACGCGGAAAAAAGGCAAGGGTTCAGAGTAAAAGGGAAAAGGGCAAAATAGTCTGCCCAGGGGATTTATTATTTCCAATGGGGTGCACCAAGAAAAATTAGAGATGCCTTAAGTAAATACCCTATTTGATGTACAAAACTATTTAGAAGAAAAGGCTATGAAGCCCAAATACACCCTAAATGTATAAAGTGTTTGATCCACCTTTTATCTTAAAATTTCCTGTTCATATTAGGCTATGAAGCCCAAATACTCCTCGTTTACTCGTGCAAAAATAATTAGTCATAATAAGGTAATGTTAACGAGTGTCTATATCAATTTAATATCTTATTTCATTTTTATTCTTTTTTCTGGTGGAGATTTTTTTTTCTTTAATTAAAGTACTGTTTATTAAATTTTTAATAATAATAACAACAATTGAAAATCATAGCATAAAAAGCAGAATATCTAAAATGTTTCGCTCTCTCAAAGTGCCATTTTAGAGACGACATTACTCTATGTAACTACTAGTATTAGATTATTTAACAAATTGGAATGTTGGTAAACTATTAGTAGTTTTATGATTCAGCAATGAAGGCATGGCTTTAGGTCTAAGAAAAACGAAGTATTGCCTCAAATGAATGATACTCGTATGTTTGTCTTTTACATCTCTCATTCATAGTAATTTTATGGTCTTCGTCACGTCCGACATTCAAATTATAATATTGCAGGAGTATTATTAGTCTAACAGTGTCCAAAGTTAAAATTATCGCATCGTATTAAGAATAGACAAAGAAGTTTCCTAATAGTACTAATTATCTTATCTTTTAAGACCCGTTTCCACATTATCTGAAGTTTGAAATCATTGGTTAGATTGTTGAATAGCAGGAAAGTGAGGTCCAGGATTCAGTAAGGCACCTTGATCTACTTGATTCGCATCTATATAGTTAATACTACCTATGTATCAAAAAATATAGTTAATATTAGTGGATTTTTGGGTAAGTACTGACATGAAGTTGTAAATATCAAAATATGTGTTTGTTCATATCTTACATTGTCACATTAATTTAGGGCTAAATCAAGCTTTGGATTAGTATTAGTGAGATTTGAATAATGGATAATTATATCATTGCTTGCTTCTTGGGCGTAGCTATTGGGATGGGAAAAATCATTTGCCTTAGATTCAAACTTTGATCTTTTCTGGCATGCATCTTTATCCTTATACTATTAGCATTTTGTCGTTGATGATGAATTGCATGTCAAGGTTTCTACTATTATACATTGAGTGTAATGGTGATACATTGATGGTGTAAAATAGTTTTACACTGTCATCCAATTATAAGTCATTATTGATATGAATTTTAAGATAATTTTATAAAAATCAACAAACTTACTATATATAATGGATTGTGATTTGATGACAGTGTAAAATTATTTTATACTGTCAATACATAATCTATTTTTTTTCTATAAATTGTAGCCTTGTAGGAGTTAGTGATTTATGTTTGGATATTTTTTTTTTTTTTACTAAAAGTGAGTTAGTGATAAAATTTAGTATAATTTTTTTTATGTAACACAAGAATTACCAAAAGTTATTTTAATTTAAAATTAATTTTGAATCTAAATTCATTTTTCAACATAAATCCAAACAAGTAATTTAACGAAAATTATATTAACTAATATTTCAAGGTGATTTTTGAAAGTTTAACATGAATATACAGATTAATAATGTGTTTGGATTTCCCTCGGATAGCCACGTTTCCCCTAAATTTCACATCAAAACTACTAAAAAAACGTAGAAGCTACTAACAGCAGGGAAATAGCCTCACTGTTGAATATTTTTCTGCACTGAAATGTAGAATCGAAAATACACAGTAAAAATATTACTAATAAGCGTGTTTTGCTCGTATTATCTTTACATTTTGTAGTTCATCAGCCCAAATTTTAAGTTGTTCTTTTTCGCCTCCTACTCTTTAAACCCACAAAGCCCAAATTCATCGTGGAAGCAATATATTTTTTTATTATATTTTACTTTTCTTCTTGAAGCTTCCTAATCCTGCTCATGGTATCGCATTTTTTCTAAATTTCTCGAGCATAAACTAAGACTAAAGAGTGGCAAAATGCGTCTACTTGTTCTAGCTTGTTCCACCGTTAGACCGGTCAAAAATTAGGTGGGGTGAGTTGCCTTAGATTGGTAATGTAATGTAGGTTAAAAATCCAGTGTCAGTAAAATCAACACAAATAATAAAATTCCAAAAAATAGTAAATAATGACATAGACACCTCATCATTTATCATCTTTTCCGCTAAAAACAATAATACAGCATGAAAAATGAAATAACAATAGTGTTATGTATTTTTATAATATCTTTTTAATGCTAGTTAGTCAAAATTGTCGTCTTAGAGAATGACGTAGACCAACACATAACCTAGGAATAAATAGAAGAAAATAAAAAATGTAACGGAATAAGACGAAACAGAGATCATGGGAAGCCAGAATGAAGTGAAGCTGTTGAGCTTTGTATTGAGTCCAGTTGGTCACAGAGTTGAGTGGGCTCTGAAGCTGAAGGGTGTTGATTACGAGTATGTAGAAGAAGATATCTTCAACAAAAGCAGTCTCCTTCTGGAACTGAACCCGGTTCATAAAAAGGTTCCGGTTCTTGTTCATCACCACAAACCGATCGCTGAGTCACTAATCATCGTTGAATACATCGACCAAACATGGAACCAATACCCACTGTTGCCTCAAGATCCTTATCAAAGAGCTATTGCTCGGTTTTGGGGTACTGTAGCTGATAAGGTAATTTATCACACCCCCTTTCTCTTGTTCATTTTTAAATGTTTTCGGTTCATTCACGAGATGAATCTTTTAAGTATCTTGCACAACTTTTTAATTTTTTACCTTGTATGATTTTTATGAAAGACAGGAGATAATTGCACACTCACCTTCAGTCCTTCTCAACGGATTAAGAATAGATTCATATAAGGGGAAAACCAGAGGAGAGGAGTCTTTTTTTAGTTTTTTTTTTTTAAATTAAATATGTTAAGAAAAAATAATATAAGAAGATATTTATTTATTTTTTTGGTTAAAATTTATTTATGCAATCAGTATATATATATTTTACTGATTTAAATTAGAAAGAAAATTTTCCTTACTTGTTTATTTTTTTAATTATATTTATTTAAATAATATTTTTTAGTTTATTTTTTATATTTTATATTTTTTATTTCCTTCATATGCATCTTACTCCTCGTTGAGTGAAGAGAAAGTAAAATGCCCTTTTCCCTCTTAATACGTATAAGAATTTCTTCGCAATGATTGCAAAATATTATATTACTTTATGAACAGACCACCGAAAAAAAGAGAGTAAATAATTAAAATATTTGGGCTTTAAATTGACTCTTTCGAAACCCACATAGAAAATGGGCCCAACATCGAAGAATTTTTCCTTATTAGCTACATGACAATGATGGGATTTATTGAAGGCACCTCCCGTTTTTTTCCGGTACACCTCATTAAAATTAATTAAGAGTATTTTACCCTTTTTTTCTTGTATATAGTATTACGGATTTATCAATTCGTAATTATATAAAATACATTACGGATTGTATAATCCGTAATTGTATAAAGTATTACGGATTATACAATCCGTAATAATATTAATACAATTACGGATTATGCAATCCGTATATAATCCGTAAATGAATATTGATTGTGAGCTACGGATTGTCTAATCCGTAAGTCTTTCCGCGGAGGTGTATTATAAAGCTACGGATTGTCTAATCCGTAGCCCCGGGGGGGGGGGGGGGGGGAGTGTCCCGGATTGAGAGAATCCGTGGGGTGGGTGTGGGGGGGGGGGGGGGGGGGGGTTGATTTTGGGGGGAGGGGGTGTTACGGATTGAGAGAATCCGTGGGGGGGGGGGGGGTGGTTGGTTTACGGATTGAGGGAGGGGTGGTGGTTACGGATTGTCTAATCCGTGGGTGTTAAATCATACAATTTTTATTTCTTACGGATTATCAAATCCGGAATGTTTAGGGTATACGAAAATGTATTACGGAATACTCATTTCGTAATATATTGTTATGTTACGGAATGGGTATTCCGTAATACATTTCCGTAATACCCTAAACATTCCGGATTTGATAATCCATAATATTCAGTTGTACTACGGAATAGACATTCCGTAACATTGTAACACATTACGGATTGTGTAATCCGTAATGTATATGTACATATACATTACGGATTACACAATCCGTAATGTTTTACAATGTTTTCGGATTGAATAATCCGTAATTGTATTAATAGTATTACGGATTGTATAATCCGTAATGCTTTATACAATTACGGATTATACAATCCGTAATGTATTTTATACGGATCCATCATTCCGTAGTTAAACTAAAAAAAAATTAATAGCTTACCATGAAGGCGGCAGACCCAAAAAAGAGAACGAATGTGCGGAGGAACCAGACACTTTACTCGAAGTCGCAGCAGTGAGAACGATGGAATGGCTGCCAAGGAGACCAGGATACAGTCAAGAAGAATGGGGACGAAGGACACACAACTTAACTGAGTAAGAGTAAGGGTAAGGATATTACGGGAATATTAAAAATTATGGGGTGTACCGAGCAAAAAAGGAGGTGTCTTAAGTAAAGCCCGACAATGATTTTACTGTCCATCATTCGGCCATGGACCAAGCGACACAAAAGGCCCCAATTGAGATAAGTTTTCAGTTTTTTCCATGTGCATATTGTTTAGAATTACACAACTACCCTTAATCGAACAAAAAAAAAAAAAAACACAGTAACTTACAAATTACAATGACTAAAAACAAAACTAGCTGCCATTAACCAACAAAATCAGGTAATGCACCAAAAAAAGAACCAACAAAATCAGGTAATGGTTTAAGAGTTAACTAGTTTTTTTGACAGCAAGAGTTTAATAGTGTAGACTCTAGATTTCATATTCCAACGTGCAATATGAAGTAAGCCAAAGAAAGAAAGAAAACACTCCCTCTATCTTTTACGGTAAATTTTCATAGGCAAGCTCTATTAAATTGATAACTCATTTTCAATGCCTGTTTTATGAATATGTAACAGCTTGTGAGGACATCATATGTTGCAATGTGTAGCAGTGGGGATGAACAGGAAAAGAGTGTGAAGGAAGGGAGAGAAGTAATGGATAAAATAGAAGAAGAGATTAAGGGGAAGAGATTCTTTGGAGGGGATAATATTGGGTACATTGACCTTGCATTTGGATGGATCCCCTACTGGCTTCCTATTTGGGAGGAAGTTGGGTCAATGCAAATAGTTGACCCATTGAAACATTGTGCCATCTCGGCATGGAACACCAATTTTCTCAGCCACCCTGTGATCAAGGACTGCTTGCCCCCAAGAGATAAGATGCTTGTTTATTCCCACCGTCGCAAACGGGAGTTTTCTTCTACTCTTGGTCGTTGATTCACGATTTAATTAATTAGCCTTGTTATTTTTTCCTCTATGTGTGTGACATCGGCAGAGGAAAAACCTATCAGAGTCAGTTCCAAGATATAAAAAAGGATTGACTCAATTGAATGCAGATTATGTATACGTTTTATCTTGGGTTGTGAATCATCTGCTGTTAAATAAATACTATTAATACAAGCCTTATGAGAGGATTTGAGAGAACCATGAATGAACTACTTACATTTTGCATTCATCAATCAACAATATCTTGAAAGTAGGTACTAGCATCTGCTTTTCTTCTGCTTTTGTACCAGGTCAGGCCTGATGCAGCTCAGTCTCTATGACAACAGTATTGACCAACAGGTCTTTGGCTATTTGAATGGCCCATCTTAATTAAACATAGTGCCTCAGGCAGCAACTTTTGCACAAGCTATGACATTGCCACACTGGTCTCGGCAAATGAAACCTATCCCAATGCTTTCATCTATTGCAGCGTCTATGTTCATCTTGAAAAGTGAAAACCTCCTCATTGGTAGGTGGGCTCAAAACCGTTGGCTGCCGTGGGTTATATATTCAATAATTCAACTAAATGTTACTCCTTTAGTACCGAAATATAAGCAATAAAAGTTGTATGTGTGTTAGATTAAAATATAAATAAATTTTCATTAATTCTATCTTATTTAATAATACTATCTCTAAAATATTATTAATTTAATTAGAGTTTTGTTTCTAACAATCTTTTCTTTATTTATCTTATACAATTAAATACAAGGGATACTTTAAGAAGTGTGTTAATTTTTTTGATTGAGACTATTAAAATTAAATGATGTTAACTAATTTTTTTAAAAGATGTGAATCAGTTTTTTTTTTTTTTTTTTTTATATTTCAATCCGGAGGAAGTATTAATAATTTGAAGAAATTTTTGAATGGAAATCAGTGATATTTCACATCAATAATATATAGTTAAAAAAATAAAAAATATTATATGTGATAAAATAGAACCATGAGAATATATTAATATAATGTGATCATGAGATTAATGATACAAAACCGTGTACATGTCTATTAATTTCTTTTTCAAGTAAGCAATCATATTAAGGTAAGTAGGTAACTATTATTTTCATTTGTATTGTAATAAGCAGAATGTGTAGTAAGTTAGTGTCAATTTAAGCACACAATCGTATAGGACGTTTATTAGTGATTTTTTTCTTCTTCAAGTAAGCAATTATATTAAGATAACTATTATTTTCATTTGTATTGAATTAAGGTAATGTTATTGACTATAATCAATATTTAAATTAAATGTAATTACTCGTTTAAAGAAAAAATTCAATGCTATTTTTTTTCTAAGTCAATGTCAAATACATAGAAAATAGATAAAAAAAAAAAGGTAAAGGGATCTGATTATTGAAAACTATGTTACATTAACCTTTTTTTTAAACAAAAGACATGCAAAAATATCACAATAGGAGGGACATCTCAACAAGATTGGTACTCCTATCATTTATAGAGCACACTCAAATTTTATTGAAATAACAAAAGACAACAAAAGAAGCATGTGGAGAAAAAACCACACCCATTGCCAAAAAGTTACTCCCTTCATTCTTAAACTCTTATCTTTTAACTTCTTATTTTTGTTCATAAACTTTTGATGTTTTACAAATTTAAGTTTCATTAATTAATTTTTTTCTTCCACATATATTCGTATTTAACATGACCTAAATTTTAACAACTACTTTAATCATAAATATTAAATAAGGATATTTTAGACTAAATGTATTATTTATGAATAGTATTAAATATTTATTAAATTATATGCATTAACCTTAAATATTTAAGAGTTTAGAAACAGAGGGAGTAACATTTAAACCTATAGACTATAGTTAGGCAAAGCTAACCTATTACATTAATTGGATTCAACATTCAACATTCAAAAGTTCTAAATGTATTAAATTAAATTAAATTATAGAATTATACAAGTCATAAAATAGTTTTCATTAAGCAATGACTACATATTTCTAAGATTAATAAAATAAAATAAAATTACAAGAAAAAAACGGCATTGATAAAAGAGAACTAGGTCAAGGAGAACTACACGTTAATAATTTGCATAAATTGAAGAAAAACAAGGAGAAGAAAAGAAGGAAGTGAAGCACCGAAACAAGATGGGAAGTGAAGATGTGAAGCTGGTGAACTTTTGGGTGAGTCCATTTGGGAAAAGGGTTGAGTGGGCATTGAAACTGAAGGGTGTAGAATACGAGTATATTGAAGAAGATGTCTACAACATGAGCAGTCTCGTTCCGGAGTTGAACCCGGTTCATAAGAAGGTTCCGATTCTTGTTCATGCCCAGAAATCGATCGCCGAGTCATTCATCATCCTTGAATACATTGATGAAACCTGGAAGCAGCATCCACTACTACCTCAAGATCCTTATCAAAGAGCGCTTGCTCGCTTTTGGGCTAATTTCGGTGAGCAAAAGGTATTTTTATCAAATTCCATTTGACGAGATAAATTTTGTAAAAGCATGCATTTTACATCCATTTTTTTACAATTTACTTAGAGAGACACTAAGAATGAGGATGCATGTTTCATTCGTTTCTGAATTTTTAGAAACGATTTACATATATATCATTAACGAATAATCGATGGATGACACCAAAAAAACACTAGCGGAATTCTGGTAAAGTTCAGATTCCATGCATATTACAATGTGTGCAATTTGATGTTTGATTAAAAAATAGGTTTATTTTGTACCATTCATTTTTCGGAGATTTACAAAAACCACACTTTCAACAAATTATTTTTCAATGCCTCCTTTGTATATATTTATAGCTTGGGAGGGCAGCACGAAAAGCAATGACTACCAGTGGGGATGAACGCGAAGAGGCTCTTAAGGAAACGAGAGAACTGATGGAGAAAATAGAAGAAGAGATTAAGGGAAAGAAATTTTTTGGAGGGGACAATATTGGGTACCTTGACATTGCACTTGGATGGATCTCTTACTGGGTTCCTGTTGTGGAGGAAGTTGGATCAATACAGATAATAGACCCATTGAAATTTCCAGCCATCATTGCATGGATGACCAATTTTCTCAACCACCCTGTGATCAAGGACAATTTGCCCTCAAGAGACAAGATGCTTGTTTACTACAGCAACTTGGTCAAGATCTAGATCTGCTCCTCCACGTGTGTGTGGAGTCAAATTTAGGAAAGTTGTCGATCCTTTTCTCAGATGGATGTCTTTTAACAAATTATCTTGAATTTAATAAAACTACTCTTGTAACATGCATGATGCATGTCTTCAATAAATTATGATGAATTTATTAAAAATTTCTCTTGTAATGTTTTTCATGAACAATTAAGACTTATGTTGTTTCTCTAGTGTGAATCTCCCGTTTTAAAGAGTCAAATATTAATCTTTTATAAAGAATAATAACTTTAGTTGAATAAATGTTATATAAACTTTGGGAGTAGGTAATAGGGAATAATAAATAATTTTGGTTTGTAATATGCAGTCTTCATTCGATTACAAACCCTCTTCTTGGCTGTATTGGTGTGTACTTGCTTATTTTCATAAATGGTATATGCAATAGCCTTACATTGGATACAACTCTATCAAGTTATTAGTTATGTGGGAAGTTCATGAGTTTGATGGTCAAATTATCTTACTCGAACATAACTAACGATGATGGCAATAGATCATAATAAACTTATCTTCACCCATGCAGCCCTTCTAGCTAGCAGCAAATAAGATAATAAATATAATAAATTCCATCTAATGTTAGAACCCATTTAATGTAACATTCACTCTTGAATGTGCTAAATAAATACGTCTAAAACTAAGACAAATAATTAAGGACTGAAAACGACCCTTACAATGCAGTCCTAGCATGATGATTAAAAAAGATAAAACATTTCAGACAATATTATTTAATGGTAGGTAATTTGCGAATTAAAATATTAAAATACAATATTTTTTTTTTGCAAAACACGTAACACATGTCAGTCCGTATGTTTATGTACTTATTTAATATATAGAAGAATACGTAAGTGTTTGAATAATTTAATTTATACTATTAAATATGAAGAAGAAGAAGAAGAAGTAAGAGTAAAAAATTGTCCCCCAGCTTAGCTAGGAAAATAGAAAAAGTCACGTTAATTGTTGGATAGTGAGACGAAGGTGCCAAGTGCCATCCACCAAATAAAAAAAAGTCAAAATTGTCGCCATTAGAGATGGTGTAAAGGTGTTGATAAGGTGATCAGTTGAGTATGTTGACGAGAAACAGTGAAACACACATAAAAGAGACACATACACTATACCAAAATAAAAAAAAAAATAGACACATACAACAACAAATGTATTTGAGATAGATTCAGAAGAAACGAAGGAAGTGAAGTTGTGAAACAGGAAGATGGGAAGCGAAGATGTGAAACTGTTGAGCTTTTGGGTGAGTCCATTTGGTAAAAGGGTTGAGTGGGCTTTGAAACTGAAGGGTGTAGAGTATGAGTATATCGAAGAAGATATCTTCAACAAGAGCAATCTCCTTCTGGAGTTGAACCCGGTTCACAAGAAGGTTCCGGTTCTTGTTCATGCCCAGAAACCGATTGCAGAGTCATTCATCATCCTTGAATACATTGATGAAACATGGAAGCAGTTTCCATTGTTACCTCACCATCCTCATCAAAGAGCTCTTGCTCGCTTTTGGGCTACTTCTGTTGAACAGAAGGTACTTTTTTTTTTTTTTTTTTTTTTTTTTTTTTTTTTATATACCAAATTCCCTTTATTTTTCTTAATTCTTTTTTTGTTTGTTGTTAAACCAACTTGGAGATTCCATTCGACGAGATAAATCTTTAAAAAGCATATTGCATCCATTTTTTATAACTTAAAAATCCTAATAGAGACACTGAGAATGAGGATGTTTCTGTCGTTTCTGAATTTGTTACAATCAAAAAGAACATTTTAGTGTTGTTTTATGTTTTTCTATTATTTATTGTCTGAATATTATATTATCAATTTCCAATTTTTATAACTAAAACAGACAAGGTCTGACTATTACTTCACAATTAAGGAAGTATCAAGTATATATATGAAGACTTTCAAATAACAATAATTGTGGCACGGCGAAGCGTGGTGAGCTAATGATAATATTTTCATGGATCAATTTTTCTTATTTCCCTTTCTCCCTATCTCTTTCATAATTGATAATCCCCTAGATGTATACATTCCTTGCGATGTCAAATGATCATTTGACAGAACCACAAGACCATATACTGATGTAGCAGTCATTAACGAATAAAAATGAATGACCTCAAAAAACACTAGCGAAATTCCTGTAAAGTTGAGATTCCATACATGTTAATTACACTGTGCAATGCGACTTCGTAACATTTTTGTTGGAGATTTACAAAACCACACTTTCAACAACTTATTTTTCAATGCTTATTATGTATTATATATTTATATTTATATATAATAGCTTGGGAAGGCTGGATGGGTAGCAATGTCTACCAGCGGGGAAGAACAGGAAAAGGCTCTGAAGGAAGCGACAGAAATGATGGAAAAAATAGAAGAAGAGATTAAGGGGAAGAAATTTTTTGGAGGGGACAATATTGGGTACCTTGACATTGCTCTTGGATGGATCGCTTACTTGGTTCCTGTTTGGGAGAAAGTTGGATCAATGCAGATAATAGACCCGTTGAAATTTCCAGCCACTACTGCATGGATGACCAATTTCCTCAGCCACCTTGTGATCAAGGACAGCTTGCCCCCAAGAGATAAGATGCTTGTTTACTACCACAATCGCAAGAACAACTTGCCTTCCGTCTTTCGTAACTTGGTCAAGGTTTAGTTTAGATCTGTTCCTCCATGGGTGTGTGGAGTCAAATTTAGTAAAGTTATCCTTTTCTCACATAGATGTCTTTAACAAATTATGAATTTATTAAATTTACTCTTGTAATATTTTTAATTAACAATTAAAATTTATTTTGTTTCTTTACTGACAATTCTCGATTTTTAAATATTCACCTTTTATAAAGAATACAACCCCCTTCTTGGTTGTATCAGTATATACTTGTTTATTTCCGTAAATCGTATATGCAAGCCTTACCCTTACATTTTATACAACTTTATCTAGCTAATTTTGGGTGAAGTTCGTGAGTTTGATATAACTAACGATGATAGTATTGGATCATAATTAACATGTCTATAGGTTATCCTATTAATCGAGAATTAACATGTTGTTTACGACACTGAAGGTTTGAAGAATACTGTCTTGGGCAGGACTGATCACGATGGTGAGGGTTGAGAGTGGATGATCCGGGAAGTGCGTGAGGGCTCCCCAAAAGCACAATCACGTTTAAATTAGAATTTGCAAATTGCACATAGCACAGTCAACTAGGAAGAGCACTGAGTGAAAATGTGCATACTCGTAGGTAAGCAAATTGGATTGAGATGTGATATTCCCATCCAAACCCATGTTCAGTAATCAGTACATTATTTCATGAAAGATATATTTTTAGTTCCTATACTTGATCAAACATTGTCATGGTTTTTATATTTTATATCTATAAATTTGGCCTTCAAACTTGTAAAAAATATATAGATTTACTTTATTCTCTCTAAGAATTTATCATGCCTTTTAAAGTTATGAATGACTAAATACACATTTTTTAAAGTTTGAAGTGCAAATTCATAACGTTTTGTTTTAATATGTTCTTTACCTTTTCATAGGTGATTTTCAAAGCACAGTTCTCTCATTGAGGGATTGTGCATATGAGGCTAGTGTTGCACTGTCAGTTTTGCTCGGGTTTCAAGGATTCATATTGCAATAATTAAGAATCAACATCCTCTAATTAAGAATCAGTCAGAGCCAAGTTCAATATGCTCACAGAGTTGGGTTCTACACCCTCCATCTGCATCCTCCAAAATATTTCCAGTACTTCACAGGGGTTTGAGCTCTGAGATAAGTCTGAAATCATTACATTCCAAGAAGCAACATCTTTTTTGGGCATTTTGTCAAATACCTTTCTTGCATTGTCTAAGTGATCCGTCTGACAGTACATGTCAACGAGTCCTGTGTACCATTTTTTGTGAGGTAAATAATTGAAGAAATTACACAGAGAGAAGTGTAAACAAACACCACAAAATGAACCTAAAAACCACACATCCCATCAGATTGGAACATAAGCAAAGGTTAAATCCAAACAAAAATCGTAATTGAACCGAGAGACCTCACTTTTCAAAAAGGATTATTAATTAGTAAAGCTAATAGATATGGGTGTTGCTATCCAGTGGTGTTAGGATTTTGATTAAAAAATTAAAAGAAAAAAAATATTTATCATAAAATTTATAAGAAAACATAAAAAAAATCATACATAACAATTTTTTATTTTTATTTTTCAATAAATTTTTTTTTTAAATTCTTTAAATGACACTTATTAGTATCTGCCGGTAGATATTCAGCATCAATACCACACTGACAATAAAAAAAAAGACAAACATATAAATCAAAAGTTGAATTAATCAGCCTCAATTGTCCCCCAAAAGTCAAAAAACAGTACATCGATGCAACAATGGTTCTAATTAAGTGAAATCCACGCTAACTTTTTTTTTAAAAGCAAAATCCACATGTTAACTTAAAAATTGAAGTGAATCAACTGCACAATACGCTCCTCTATAACATATTATTTTCTCTCTCTGTTCAATTTTCAACACAAAATATGAAAATAACTCGTTGGTGGGTATTCTGAGTCAGAGTTGGAAGTTAATTTGGAAACGAAGTCCATTTGGTCAAACCTGTCCCCCACATGAGGCAACGAAATTAATTACACTGATAATTTGCATAAATTACGAGATGAACCCACCAACACACTATTAAAAGAGAGGCATAAATAAAGAAGAAAGGAAGGAAGTGAAGTTGTGAAAGACGAAAGATGGGAAGCGAAGAAGTGAAGCTGTTGAGCTTTTTTGCGAGTCCTTTTGCCAAAAGGGTTGAGTGGGCCTTGAAACTGAAGGGTGTAGAGTATGAGTATATAGAACAAGACATCTTCAACAAGAGCAGTCTCCTTCTAGAATTGAACCCGGTTCACAAGAAGGTTCCGGTTCTTGTCCATGCCCACAAACCCATCGCTGAGTCATTCGTCATCCTTGAATACGTTGATGAAACATGGAAGCAGTGTCCACTGTTGCCTCAAGATCCTTATGATAGAGCGCTTGCTCGATTTTGGGCTAATTTCGCTGAGCAAAAGGTAATTTACCAAATCCCCTTTATCTTTTTTAAGTTTTTGTTTTTGGCATTAAAAGCAAACTTGTAGATTCCAATTGAGGGAGGACCTAAATACATTCAGCTTTTTTGGACCATTTTATGTTCCAAATTCTGACTGAAAGAGACTATATAATAGCAAATTCTCAATGTCTCGTTTGCTTTTTTAATACAATTGAAATTTTATGACAGCATAAAGAATTTTTGTCAATCATAAATTATCATATTATTGAAACTAATTAACTTTTATAAAACTAATTTAAAAGTCATAGATAAAATATTATTATTATCTAATGGGTGGATAGTATAAAATTTTCTATACTTATGATATTAAATCTTTTTTTCTTTTACTTTTTGAAATGAAAAATGAACATTTTATTGTTGTTTTATGTTACTCTATCATTTATTAAATATATATTAATTAAATTATTCACATATTGTTCAAAATTTTGAACTTAAACAATATAAGCTTGAGTAAGAACAAAAGTTCTGTAATCCAAGTGAAGTGTAGTAGCCCATAACTCACACGATTCAGAGAAGCTTCCTTTGCTTCAATAATTTTCTCATATTTTCACCTACCTCAACAAGTCAACATAGACAAAATGGAACCGTCCAGGGCCCCATCAAAAGAATTTTTAGTGTCGTAATTATTAAAAACTAGTACTTTACATCAGATATTTATTTTATATAATTAAAATTTATAATTCATAATTTTTTTGATATATAAATTATATTAAAATTAACATTAATAATATATATATATATATATATATATATATATCTTCAAATATATAGATTATATTTTAAATTTATAATTAATAGTTTAAATAATAATATAAAGTTATTTTTATCTATTGATATTTATTTAAAAAATTAAACTATAAATTTATGGAGATAAATGAGGATAAATTTATAGGGATAGACAATTAAGAAAACCAAATACACCAAAATAAAGATAGAAGAATGAAAAGTTGAGATGGTAGGTAGTTGTAGGAGTAATGAGAGAAATGTGTATCTAAAAATGGAGAAAAAATATTAAAAATGTTTAGTTGAGAGAATGAAAACATTGATTTCTACGTTGTGCATTTTAATTTATAAGGATAAAAAGTTCTTTTTCGACTTCTTTTGGGATATACATAAGTCAAACTCTATTCAATAACTAATTATTCAATGTCAGCCAAGTATGTATGTATTAATTAACTTATTTTTTAATGTCTGCCTTGTGTGTATATAATAGCTTATGGAACCAGCATTTACTGCTACGTGTACCAGCGGGGATGATCAGGAAAACGCTGTGAAAGTAGTAAGAGAACTAATGGAGAAGATAGAAGAAGAGATTAAGGGGAAGAAATTTTTTGGAGGAGACAATATTGGGTACCTTGACATTGCACTTGGATGGATCTCTTACATGCTTCCTGTTTGGGAGGAAGTTGGATCTATGCAAATAATAGACCCATTGAAATTTCCAGCCATCACTGCATGGATGACCAATTTTCTCAGCCACCCTGTGATCAAGGACAACTTGCCCCCAAGAGACAAGATGATTGTTTACTTCCACAGTCGTAGAAAGGCACTTTCTTCAACTTTTCAAGGCAGGTTCAAGGTTTAGATCTATTCCTCCCTCTATACGTTTCTTATGGTCAATATGTGATAGGCAGGCCAAGATATTGGATTGCTTAATTAGTAGAATAAGAATAAGAGGGTATCATATTCATACTAGCTAAGTTTGTATTTTGGGTTTTTTTTCTGTTACAAACCATTTCTGAATGTATCACTATGTATGTTTATGTTTATGTGTAACTGACTTTATGGTACTAAGTTAGTCTGCAAATGGTACGTTATATAGTGACCCGATAGTCCTCGCAGGCATAGATTATAAATGTTATTTGTTATGTTATACTGTATATAAAATTAATTATAAAAAAATAAAAATATTATTATTCATTTTAAAATAATCATAATTTTTTAATTAAATTATTTTTTTAAAGTTGTTATAACTGAAAACAAAACAAATTATAAGTAAAAATTTGACAATAAAGATAAACTTATATTAAAAATACTTAACTAAAATGTAATTTCTACCACAGTAAGTTAGATATTAATATATTTTTATGTGAAATATCTAATATCTCTGTGATGTTTTTTTCCTCTATATTTTAATATTAGTACATTTTTATGTAGATATTAATATGCTTTAATGTAAAATGTTATTTTTGTATAGTATATTTTTATTCCATGTTATTTTAATATTTATATTTACAATTAAATGACTTAAATATTAATGTACTTTCATGTAATTTATTTTTATATGATGCAAGTATTGTCTCTAATTCTTAATATGTTTTCAAGTAATTTTTTTATGGCTTAAATAGCTTTTCCATCTATGAAAATACGGGTGTTTTTTACTTTTCTCTCCTGATTTTTTTATATTCTAGTCCACGTAATGTTGAGTACGTAAAATTGTATACTATTTGGTAAAGTAACTAAAATGAGACTACATGAGAGGAATAAAATGAGAATGAACAAATTTTTATAACTTAAAATATTTTCCATTAAATGTCATTGAGTGCATGGATTAAAGTGTTTTTAAGTTAAAATCCTTGATATGCAACTGTAATCTATATCAAAAATATGTTCCATTCAAATTAATTTTAAATTTTATCTACTTTTAAAATTATATAAGATAATTAAAAAAATTCTTATTTTTTCTACATTTTTAATACATAATTAGTATGTAAAAAGTGAATTATTTGTTTAATATGTAAAAAGGCTTACAAATTCTGACTTTTTACAATATCTAAATTGATAATTTTTTAAAAATTAATTTATGAATCTGAAGTTAAATTTCACTATGATTTATAAAAGATTTCATAAAAATTATTTTTAAATTAACGAGAAATGATCAGATCTATTTACCAATAAAGAAATCATATTTATAAAACAAATAGTAAATAATCAATTAATTAATATTAAAATACATAAATAATGAAATATATCTTTAGTTATTATTGCTCATAAAACATTTTAAAATAATAGAATTTAAATGGTAAAATGACTTTATGAAAAAATTAATGTAATTTTTAATATTATTTATGTAGTAGTTTTGTAAATACATAAATAAATAGATATTTTCTTTCTATAATATATGAACTGTATGTATTTATTAACTATAATACATAATGAATTTTATGTTTTCTTTCTGAATAAAAATTATATTTTTATTATAAGAATAAAAATATTCTATTTTTTTTCATATTATCTCTAAAAATAACATGATTCATAATAATATTCAATAGCAATTAAATGAATTCCTCTTATTTTTGTGTGTATATATAGTATTTTTTTTATTCAATGGAAAACAGACAAGAAAAACCTACTCTAAACCATCCTTAAAAAGGAGGGTGGTTAGAGAAGGATAAGGTTACAGAAAAAACCTACTCTAAATAGTATATATATTACTATCAATTTTTCACATTTTAATTGTTATATTAATATATTAAAATCTAGTATTAAAATAAGATGCGAGTTTATGTCAACAAAAAAAAATAATAAGATGCGAGTTAACATTAAAATTGCATAAGATTAGTGGAGTGGGGCTAACATCTTTTTGTAAGGAACAGGATTTGAACCACACCTTGCTAACTTAAAAAAATTTATAACGTTTCTTAAAAAAAAAATAGAAGCAAAATCGTGAAACCCCTAATTTTGACTAATTTGCACCGGTTTAGACGGGTTAAGACCGGAACTGTACCTATCGGACACCTAACAGTCCAACTAATTGAACTGTATTTCACGAGATAGCCAGAGGGTCATTTCCTGGCAACTTGGCTCTTTTCTTTTCCACTCCAAACCATGTAAGTAAGGAGAGAACCAAGCACTTCTATTCTATAAAAACCCCGAACTGATGATGAAATAGCTGCCACAAAAACACAAGTGTCCATCCATTTGTGCACAAAAGGTGATCTTATAGTAACTTTTATTTAATGTTCCGTTTTCCTAATGGATTTGTTTCTGATACTATATACTATTGTTTCATCATGTACGTGTAGTTTTCATTTTCACAACAAGACTGGGAGTAATTGTTTCATAATGAAGCGGGTAACTAATGGATTTTGGATCTCTCCATCTAGTTCTTCTTTTTCTCTCTTATCATATATTCATTTCTATGATACACTTTGTTTAAGGAGCCACGGCAGGATCAGGGGGCTAATGGTAATTGTATATATATATACTTTCCATTTTTATTTTTATTTCATTTCCACCTTCTTTTTCTATCTATCATTTGTTATTATTGATTTATTTTTATCTCTGTTTCATCCGCTCCAATTCATGTACTATGAATGCATGCTTACAATTTTGCTAATTATAAAGTTTGGGTGTGAGAAAATATAGAAGAGTTTATTATGTAAAAAGGTTTTATTTTTTATTCCACCCCCCCCCCCCCCCCTAAAAGTACAAATAAATTTGGGTATAGTCTAGATTTCATGCACATACCAAAGTGCGATATTTTTTTTCCAGCAAAACGAAGATATTATCTATATCTATCTATCTATCTATCTGTTTATCTATCCTCTGGCGCGGATCTAGGGCCCGGGACCAAAGGTGGCAATCTATTTAGAAAAATAAATCTAATAATAATTATCATATAAGAAGAGTGAGAAAATGAAATAATGGATTAAAACACATAAAAATAAGAAGTGTAAATATAAAATTTTAAAATAAATACTTATAATTTTATTAAAATAAATGGGTGTATTTATTTATCCTCACATGAAAATAAGTCAGGGGGTTCAAACACATGAAATTAGAGGGTACAAAATCTAAAATTTTAAAATAAATACATGTGACTTTATTAAAATGAGGGGGTGCATTTGCCCACCCTCAAACACATATAGGTCCACTCATGTTAATCTATCTATCTATCTATCTATATATTATATAAAACACAGTTGCTAACTAGGACTAATCGTCCACGTGTCACATTCTGGTGACATTTCTAATTTTAGTATCAATGTAATCAATTAATTAATAATTGATTAGCACAATCACAATCCTAATATTTGTAAGACATTAAATATATAATTAATTTTCTTTCTAGATTTAAATAGAAATTTCAAAATTATATTTTGAATGTTTCATAACATGCATAATATATATTTTAATATTTTAATTAAAGTAATTTTTATTCAATTTTAAAATTATTATTATTATTATTATTATTATTATTATTATTATTATTATTATTATTATTTTATTTGATATTTGATTTGATTTTATATTATATATTCAATTATGCCAATCATGATATATTATTTTAAATAACCAAATATCGGCATCAATTAGTATACGATTGTTATCTATATCTATATTATTTTAAATAGACATGTCATATTAGAGATTAATGTGTAATATTGTTTTAAGGAGATTTAAATTTAAAATTTGAAAAGAATATCTAGAACATGAATTTTTTTTAGCAAATTAGAGCAACACCCCTGAGATTTCATGTAATTACACAAACATTCCCTATTTTTTAATCATTATTTTCGCCTCCCCTGTAGGGGGTGTTAGTGTAAGGTTTGAGGGGTGTCAATGTAATGTTTACAAACATATCAGGGGGTGTTAGTGTAATGTTTTCAAACTTAAAAGAGGATTAGTGTAGGAAAATAAAAAAAATGGGGTTATATGTAATTTGATAAAAGATCAGGGGGTGTTACTGTAATTTACTCAATTTTTTGCGTAAAAAAACATGATAATTTTATACTGTAAATAATAAGATCATGATAATTTGTTATAAAAATAAAACATTAAAAAAATAAATGCTAAATCAATTAGGATCATCTATGGACAAATTAGAAAAAATCAATTAGGATCATGATCAAAATTTAAATATTCAGCAGATTACTTGCCAAATTTAATTGCAAAACCCTTCCATTTAAATACCCATACTTCTTCAGAGTTTTTAACGTTTTGGTAGCATCTTCTACAAATTCTTTTGAGTGCCTTTTTGCATCTGTCATTTTTATTTTCTACATTTTTTCCTATTTGAATGCATTGTGGTGTAGGATTTTTTTTCCTATTTGAACGTATTATACTAGAGTGTTTTCTTTTTTTAAAAAAAAATTATTCCTTAATGAATGTACATGGTAAGAAAGATGAGGACATGAATGTATTCGTCTGAAGTTGGAGTCAATATGAAGGTCATGATTTGTTAATATATCATTAGTCACGCTGCTTAAAATTTTGAAGAATCTCACAAAGCTATTGATATCTCGATAACTACTTTACGTTGTGATTAGGTTATTAGTGAATGTTTTACCGAATCCTGAATTATTTGATTTGATCTATAACTATTAGTCCAATTTGTATTTTTTTTATCAAGTTGATGCTAATGAAAACACTCAATGCACTAAAAAGTAGAAGAATAATCTTGAAGATGTAGATTCTATAAGCGTCGTTAAAGCCTGCGGGAATCAGACATCAACCACAAAAATGACAAAATTATTAGACATTAAGAAAAGTTATATGAATGAATAGTGAAAATTTTTTGGCTTGATTTATGTAATTTTTTGTACTTTTGGATTATGATCAGACACACATTGGCTTTTGTTTTTAATTTAATGATTAAATTTTAAAATAATATATTGTGACCAGCTTCGTATTTTTAAAAGTAATATATATTATACTTTTTCTAATTACTTTACATATTGGGTAATTATAATACACATTTGGACTAAACAAGTTATTTGTAACGGGACAATTTGACCTGCATTGTTCGAGTGATTTATTTGAGTATTAAAAAATATATTCTTTTCACTTTACCAAATCTAATGTCTACAAAAGACAAACCCTTGTGAGCTCATACCTTTTAATTTGTTTTAAATTTAAATTGGTTTTTTAATTTATTATATATATAGTTTTTTATCTGACTAAATTCGTACTTACCAAACATGTTATTGATAGACTGTACTTGCACACATTATGAATGATTTCATTCCTTTGGAACAACATATTTTAATTCTGGAACTACAACAAATTTCACGTCTTCACGTTTATTTATTAGTTATATTATTAAATTATTAAAAGAAAAATTATAAAAGTGTTACATTTATTAATTGAAAAAACTTAAATATATATTTTGTTGAATTCTCATAAATTTTTAATTTATTTTGTAGTTTGTATTCTTTATTTTTCAATAAGAAATGTATTTTTTTTATTAATATCCAAAATCATTCGTGGTCTTCACTACTACTTTGTTGTCTTCATATGAAAAAGTATTAAGTAAAAACTCAAGAAATATCGATTATTTTTATCTTTACAATGAAAACATATATATATATATATATATATATATATATATATATATTTAAAAAAACTAATAATTGTAAGATGCAATATAAAATATTTTATTATTAATATTTATTATTAAAACTATGTATATATCTAAGTTGTATACAAATGTAAAATATATTTATAAAGATAATACTTTTTAAACAATACATTAATATAAATTAAAATAATATAAGATATATGCCAATATATAAAATTATTTTAATATATATCAATATTCATAACTATGTTAATATATTTTTGAAATATTTAAATACATAGATGTGATTCTCAATTGTCTTTTTTCACATGTATCTTTTAAAAATATAAATAAGTATTTGATAATTTATTTATATTACCTATACATGAAAAGACAATAGTCTTTCAAATAACTTTTAATAAAATTATAATGTAAATTTTAAATTGTTGTTTATCAAAAAAATATTAGAAAATGTTAAATTTCTATTTTTAACTTTTAATAAATTTTAATAAAATTATAATGAAAAATGTTAAATTTCTATTTTTAATTTTTAAGTTTAATTTATAATTTGTTTTTCAAAATATTAGAAAATGTCTCTCCCAAACATAAAATTACAATATCACATTAAATTTAATAAAAATGAATGTGATATATGACATTGCACTTATTATATGTAATCATTTAAATATGTTTTCTTAAATTTATATTGTTTAATTCATTCGCTTAATTTTGTTTATAATATTTTTATAGGATGTTAAATTAATGAACTCCATAAAAAATATTTTAATGGAACAATATGTGAGTTCTTTTAGTTAAAATTAATTTTCTTATTATTTTTATCTTATTTTTGTTATATTGTTTTATTTGTCTATATATAAAAAAAATTACTTCAAGAAAGTGACATTGTGAAATTTAAATTTATAGTTGTATTATAGTTTTTTTTAAATGAGTTGTATTATAAAATAAACAATCTAATTATTTTTTATTATTTTTGTTAATGAATAAGTTCCTTATTGTGGAAATTTGAATTAAGTTTAGATTTTTTTAAGTAATATAACAAATTAACAATATTGTCAACATACTTTATACCTAAAAAAATTAATCCTCTCCTAAATAAATCCGTGCATCGCACGAGTACTATCTAGTATTATATAAAATACAGTTGTTGACTAAGACTGGTTGTCCATGTGTTACATTCTAGCGACATTTCTAATTTTAGTATTAATATAATCAATTAATTAATTATTGATTAACACAATCACAATCTTAATATTTGTAAGACATTTAATATATGATTAATTTTCTTTCCAGATTTAAATAGAAATTTTAAAATTATATTTTGAATGTTTCATAACCTACATAATATATATTTTAATATTTTAATTAAAATAATTTTTATTTGATTTTATTATTATTATTATTATTTGAAATTTGATTTGATTTTATATTATATAATCAATTATGCTAATCAGGATATATTATTTTAAATAATCAAATATTGGCATCAATTAATATACAATTGTTATCTATATTATTTTAAATAGACATGTCATATTAGAGATTAATATGTAATATTGTTTTAAGGAGATTTAAATTTAAAATTTGAAAAGGATATCTAGAACATGATTATTTTTTGCGTAAAAAAAACATGATATTTTTATACCGTAAATAATAAGATCATGATAATTTATTAAAAAAAATAAAACATTAAAAAAATGCTAAATCAATTAGCATTTATTTGTAGGTGGTATCGTCTATGGACAAATTGAACAAAATCAATTAGGATCATGCTCCAAATTTAAATATTCAGCATATTACTTGCCAAATTTAATTGCAAAATCCTTCCATTTAAATACCCATACTTTAGATTTTTTTCCTATTTGAATGCATTATGGTGTAAGATTTTTTTCCTATTTGAACGCATTATACTAGAGCATTTTTTTTAAAATTATTCCTTCATGAATGTACATGATTGGCAAGGAAGAAGAGTGATAAACCGGATTTTGATTGTATTTTGATGTGAGTTTAGATGTCATTTTTCATACATTTGAATATATTTTATTGGCAAAACTTACTGTTTGGTGTTAGTTGATGCAAGATAGGTACTCAAGAGGCTTCATGAAGAAAAGAGTTGAAAATTATACTTTTTGGAGCAAAAAATGTCACTGTCTAGAGGACTAAGAAAAAAAGGCCAGAATTGAAGTAACGCAAGAACCATGGCCATGTTGTTTGCATAGCAGAATTGGACCTTGAGTAACCATGCAAGGACCACGGTTGTGGTCGTTTTACCAGGGTCGTGGTAAGTTGCGCTGTCAGCCTATTTGAATTTTGAATTATTATAAATAGGAGCTGAGAAGCCCTTTTTATTTTTATCTTTTGTTCAATTTTGAAAACTAAGGGTTCTGAACGAGAAAAGAGGTCCTATGAGAGACTCTGAGTTGTGGGAGGACGTAGAGAGCACCATTGAGGATCACCACTGTAAAGTTTCTTTCCTTTTGTAATCGTTTTGTCTTCTTTTGAATTTTCTGGCTAAATCATGAACATGAGTGGCTAGTTTCTCTTAACCCCTAGATTGTGATGTAACTGTACCTTTGTACCCCGGTTCTGATTTTAATAAAATCTTGATGTTATTCAGTTATTTGTATCTCTTCACTGCTTTTATTGATTTTTATGACCAATCAGTCTAAACATAAGTTAATCTGTTGTCTATGATCAATTGCTTGCGATTAATTGAACTGTGATGTGATTGGATTCGTACAATTTGCATGATCAAACCTATTATATGAATTTCCAATAGCGTTATTAACTATGATCAATTGTTAATTAAATTAGGAGAAATAGCGTTATTAACTATGATCAATTGTTAATTAACGAATTTAAGAGATTATTGACAAATAACGCATTTAAGGATTTTATTGAGATTAGAATTGGGAGAAAAAGGAGTACATGTGAAATCATAATCCTAGGCTTCTTTATTATAATTGTTCTCACATTAATCTTTCTGCTTCGATTCTCTTTCTTTTGAAAAGAATAATTGAACACCATTCCACTCAATTTAATTTTAAATTCTGGATTGTTTAATTATTTGTGAAATTAATTATTTGAAAATGCAACTGGTCCTTTGGATTCGATATCCGGACTCTTAGAGTCCACTGTTACTACTGCGTAGGGTACGCTTGCCCTTTGCGAACACATTTTACGCATCAATGAGGATTTGTCAATATATTAGTCACTCTACTTAAAATTTTGAAGAATTCTCTCAAAGCTATTGATCTCTCGCGCTACTTAAAATTTTGAAGAATTCTCTCAAAGCTATTGATCTCTCGGTAACTACTTTTACGTTGTGATTTGGTTATTAGTGGATGTTTTACTGAATCCTGAATTATTTGATTTGATCTATAACTATTAGTCCAATTTGTATTTTTTTTATCAGGTTGATGCTAATGAAAATACTTAATGCACTAAAAAGTAGAAGACAATCTTGAAGATGTAGATTCTATAAGCGTCGTTGAAGCTTGTGGGAATCAGACATCAACCACAAAAATGGCAAAATTATTAGACATTAAGAAAAGTTATATGAATGAATAGTAGAAAATTTTATATTTGATTTATGTAATTTTCTGTACTTTTGGGTTGAGATCAGACAATTTGACCTGCATTGTTCGAGTGATTTATTTGCGTATTCAAAAAGGTATTATTTTCACTGTACCAAATCTAATGTCTATAAAAGACAAACATTTGTGAGTTCATACTTTTTAATTTGTTTCAAATTTAAATTGGTTTTTTTTAATTTATTATATTTTTTATTTTATTAAATTCGTATTTACCAAACATGCTACTAATAAACTATACCTGCACACATTGTGAATGATTTCATTCCTTTGGAATAAGATATTTTATTTCTGGAATTTCAACAAATTTCACGTCTTCATGTGTTTACTTATTAGTTATATTATTAAAAGAAAAATTATACAAGTGTTACTTTTATTAATTGAACAAACTTAAAAATATATTTTATTAAATTCTCATAAGTTTTTAATTTCTTTTGTAGTTTGTATTATTTGTTTTTCCAATAAGAAATGTATTTTTTTCATCAATAGCCAAAATCATTCGTAGTCTTCACTGCCACTTTGTTGTCTTCATATGAAAAAGTATAAGTAAAAACTTAAGTAAAATCGATATTTTTAATCTTTACAATGGAAACATATATATATATATATATATATATATATATATATATATATATATATATATTTTTAAAAAAACTAATAATTATAAGATGCAATATAAATTATTTTTTATTAATAATTTTTTTATTAAAACTATGTATATATCTAAGTTGTATACAAATGTAAAATATATTTATAAAGATGATACTTTTTAAATGATACATTAATATAAATTAAAATAATATAAGATATATGTCAATATATAAAATTATTTTAATATATATCAATATTCATAACTATCTTAATATATTTTTGAAATATTTAAATACATAGATGTGATTCTCAATTGTCTTTTTTCACATGTATCTTTTAAAAAAATAAATAAGTATTTGATAATTTATTTATATTATTTAATACATGAAAAGACAATATTTTTCAAATAACTTTAATAAAATTATAATGAAAATGTTAAATTGTTGTTTATCAAAAAAATATATTAAATTACTATTTTTAATTTTTAAGTTTAATTATAATTTGTCTTTCAAAATATTAGAAAATGTCTCTCCCAAACATAAAATTACAATATCACATCAAATTTAATAAAAAAGAAAGTGATATATGACATTGCGCTTATTACATGTAATCATTTAAATATGTGTTGTTAAATTTATATTGTTTCATTCATTCGCTTAATTTTGTTTCTAATATTTTTACATGATGTTAAATTAATGAATTCCATAAAAAATATTTTAATGGAACAATATGTGAGTTCTTTTAGTTAAAATTAATTTTCTTATTATTTTCATCTTATTTTTGTTATATAGTTTTATTTGTCTATAATATATATATATATATATATATATATATATATATATAAATTTGACTTCAAGAAAGTGGCATTGTGAAATTTAAATTTAAAGTTGTATTATAGTTTTTTTTTAAATGAGTTGTATTATAAAATAAACAATCTAATTATCTTTTATTATTTTTGTTAATGAATAAGTTCTTTATTGTGGAAATTTGAATTAGTTTTAGATTTTTTTAAATAATATAACAAATTAATCACATTGTTAATATACTTTATACATAAAAAAACATTCATTCTCTCCTCAATAAACCCGTGCATCACACGGGTACTATCTACTATATATAAAAGCACAAGAAGTGCATGCTTACAAGAGTACTTAACCTTCAAATGTCCAGGTATATTAGTTTTCCTCACCACTATATACCCCCCTAACATGTATCCCACCATGTACAAAAGTATAACTACCCCGCAGCTTGAATCTTATGATATACATAAATCATATGCATATAATAAGAAGCAAGGTCCCCACTGGACACAACTACCGTACACAGTATAGGGTAGTTCTATGTATCAGAATCCAAAAAGCATGAGCAACAGGAACAACTGTATTATCTCCATCTTAGATCAGAAGATCCAATCACCAAAGTGCGATTTGATATATGCCTATAAAATAGATTTATTTTATAAAAAAAAAATAGTTTTTAAAATTTTGTTTTTGGGGAAATTGAAAGCCATATCAATAACTAATTTTCGAATGCCTGTTTTGTGTGTATATATAATACATATAGTTCAGGAAGGCTATATGGGTAGCTTTACGCACCACTACCAGCACCAGCGGGGATGAACACGAAAAGGCTCTTAAGGAATCGAGAGAAGTAATGGAGAAAACAGAAGAAGAGATTAAGGGGAAGAAATATTTCGGAGGGGACAATATTGGGTACCTTGACATTGCACTTGGATGGATCTCTTACTGGCTTCCTATTTTAGAGGAAGTTGGATCGATGCAGATAATAGATCCATTGAAATTTCCAGCCATCACTTCATGGATCACCAATTTTCTCAGCCACCCTGACCCTGTCATCAAGGACAGCTTGCCCCCAAGAGACAAGATGCTTGTTTACCTCAACGATCGCAGAAGCAAATAGTACTCTTTCTAAGATGCATGAATTGGTGAAGGACTAGATCTGTTCCTGCATATTTATGTTTCTCAATGTGCATGTGATACCTTCAAGATATTTGGATTGGTTAGCTAAGTTATCATTTTTCTAGATTTACTCTTTTGAAGTGACTTTGATGTCAAATTATCCTACTGTTATGTACTCCCTCAGTTCCTTAATTTTTAGTGTCGAATTTTTCTAGATTTATTCTTTTGAAGTGACTTTGACTGTCTTATTAATCGAGAATTAACTTGAGGTTTGTTCTACACGAGACCAAAAGTTTGAGGAGTATCTTCTTGTGAGCACGAGGATGAGCACAACAAAATGTGAGAAATTATGAAAATTAAGTGGTAAAATATGCAAATAAAATAGTCAGGTGACAAAATTTGTAAAAAGATAAAAGATAATTGGTAAATTGTGTAATTAAATTTATAAGAAAAAACAATTTATTTCCTTCTATTTTGAGAAAGTTGTTGGAAAGTTAATTAGCATCTAAATTATAAAAAAATCCATCCTAATGCCATTTTTGGTCAACATGGAAATGAGAGAACCAGCCGACACAATCATAATTTGTGTAAATTATGAAAATAACCAAACAAACCAACACATAATAAAGACTTTGCCTAAAATGGACCACCTATTAAAATGTTCTATGGTGGATCACTAAGTTTTGACCGTCGGATATAATATTATATTATTGGACGGTGTAGATTTTATAGGTGATACTTATAAGAGAAAATAATTTTGATTCATTTTAGAAATAGGAAATTATTTGTAGGGGACAAAAATGCCCCTTGATTAGTGAATACTTATTTTATTATACAGGAACCGTTCCCACGAGGTGGAGGTCATTTTCCAAATCCGGTGAGAGGTGGACGTCGTTTTCCAAATCCGGTGAGGGTGAGTAGTTTTGTGCTACCGGACTTTGTGATCTTGTAGATGTGGAAAAACGTCATTCGAGATTGATGAAGTTGGATTGCAATAAGAAATTGCAGGCTTTGACGGTTATTGCAGCATCGGTGGTTTGCGATTGTGATTTTGGTAAAGGGTGTTGTGATTACTTATTTGTATAATAGTTTGAGATGGGGATCTGGTCCTGTTGTTTTATAATTTATTTTTGTGAGGCGTTAATTATGGCTGTTGTAACTGTGGAAGACAGAAGTTGTTTATGTGAGGGTTATGGTTTGTTGAGTCGATTGTGGTTAATTTGGGTAAATTTTGGAATAAGATGAGTTATTTTGTGCAATGATGAGTACGTGTTGTATGCATTTGCATCGTTGGACAGGGGAAAGGTAAAGGATTTCGATTTTGTATTTATGTGTTGTTTCAGGTGAAGAAAGGCGCTAAAGTTGGGATGGTTTCCATGTTCGAAGAGATTGTAATAAATTGGGGAATCTGTTGTTTACTGTACTCTTGTCTGATGTGAATGTATGGTGAATCGGTGATACAACGACAATTTGAGGCAGGATAGTTAAGTAATCTGAAATATGTGATCATCAACAGGTTGTTCTGGGTAGTTTTATTGCTGATGGTAAAAAGTCTTAGCTCAAGTAATCTGAAATGTGGACGTTCTTCGGACGCCATCATCCCAGATGTTAGCCATTGGTGCTTCTCCAACTCCAACTACTCTAACCTCTCAAGGGCTTTCAATTGAGTCATCTGAGGATAATGAAAATAGTCATTTAGTAAGGGGCCAGGAGGCCCAGGACTCTAAAATAATGCTAGTCAGCCTATTCATAACATGCCGATGTACCATCATGCATAGACTGCTACGTTTTTAGGTTCAACACCACAAAAGTGTAGTGATGGTGTTCGTTATAAATTTTTAATGGGCTGGGATGGTATATGGATGGGCAATTACTTAAGGCACCTCATTTTTTTCCTGGTACACCCCATTGAAAATTAAAAATCCCTTGTTGAGACTATTTTGCCCTTTTCCTGGTGCTTAATTTTTTTTCTTCCAGCCTCTCCCTACTCCGTTCGAACACATCACACCCAATTCTTCACTGGAGGTGGTGCATCTTTGCAGACCTGTCTTCGCGTCCTCAACCTCTGCCATTGAAGCCTCGAGGCAAGGTTTGTGTGTTCGAAGATTACATTTTTTTTTTGTTATTTACAGATTGGCTAATCCGTAAAAGGAAAATGTGGTGTTGTCTTACAGAATAGGCATTCCGTAACATAACATATAATACGGATTATGCAATCCGTAAGACATGTTGTTATGTTACGGAATGCCTATTCCGTAAGACAACACCACATTTTCCTCGATTATGGATAAGGCAATCCGTAATATATAGTGAAATCCAGAAATGTATTACGAATTACACATTCCATAATACATTTTTGTATTACGGAATGTGTAATCCGTAAGACATTTTCGGATTTCACTATACATTCTAGAAATGTATTACGGAATATCTATTCCGCAATATAACAAAATTTTACGGAATGGGTTTTCCGTAATACATTTTTGAAATACTCTAAACATTCCGGATTACATAATCCGTAAGCTATTAAATAATGAATAATGGTGTGAAAAGAGTGTAACATTAAATGCTGCAAACATTAAATATTCCACCAACGACGATTGAAGAGTGTCAGTGAGTTGATAGCAATTAAAAATGTTGCTAAGGAACAAAAGAGTAGCTTTGTTGTTGTCGCTTTGTGCCCATGTCTTTGTGGCCAATGTGGTTAAGGATTGAAGAGTGTCAGTGAGTTGATAGCAATTAAAAAATATTATGGATTACACAAACTTTTACGGAATTCATGGGTAAAAGTAAAATCAATACCAATGTATATTACGGATTATACAATCCGTAATTATATTACAAGGCTTATTGATTGTATGATCCGTAATTGTTGTAATAAAATTACGAATTAAACATTCCGTAATACAATATACATTACAGATTGCTCAATCCGTAATTCTATTACAATAATTACGGATTAGTCATTCCGTAATCATTCTTATACAATTATAGATTTATCAATTCGTAATTTATAATTACGGATTGAGCATTCCGTAATGTATATTCTATTACGGACCCATCAAAGCCCAAAATGAATTACAAATTATATATTATCATATAAATACGGGTATAATGGGAATATATAAGTTTATAGGGTGCACCAGGAAAAAAATGAGGTGCCTGAAAAAATTGCCTATGGATATGGGTTCATATGAAGAAGGCCCATGCTGATGTTTCCTATAATTAAGGTGTGTTTTGGCAATTTCTTAGGGCACCTTGTTTTTTTCCCAGTGCACCCTATAAATTTATATATACCTATTATACCCTTATTCATTATAATGATATACTGCACCTCTCTCTCATTCGCACCCCATTCTTCTTCTTCACTGCAACTACTCTGTGGTTCCTCCGTGTTGTCGTTCTCTTCTTATCGGTTTGCTGCCTTCATTGTTGATGTATTTACTTCGACGAAGCTTCCATTTAAGGTGAAGAAGGTAGCATAGGTTTTTCTGTTATCCTCGTTCCTCCGTAGACGGCGAGATTTCAGTTCAAGTTCTTCATCTGGTAAGGGTTTTTTTTTAATGGTGAACAGTTCATTTTGGAAAGTTGAATCCGTAATTATAGTAATAGGATTACGAATTGGGCAATCTGTAAAATGACATTACGGATTACACAATCCGTAATGCAATTACAAGACTTACGGATTGTCTAATCCGTAATGTTGTAATTGCATTACGGATTGTGTAATCCGTAATGTATGTATATTTAATATACATTACGGATTACACAATCCATAATTCAATTACAAGACTTACGGATTGTCTAATCCGTAATGTTGTAATTGCATTATGGATTGTGTAATCCGTAATGTATATTACAATATACATACATTACGGACTACACAATCCGTAATTCAATTACAACATTACGGATTAGACAATCCGTAAGTCATGTAATTGCATTACGGATAGTGTAATCCGTAATGTATATTGTAATATACATTATGGATTACACAATCTGTAATATAGCTAGGAATTTTGTAAAAGAAACTGTATCTGTTGTATCTGCTGTGATTAACCTGTTTAAGTTCAATGAGTTGAAATTGTATTTATAATGCCTGTTTAGTTAATAATAATTAAATTATTGTTGTTAACAATGTGGGCAATTTGTTGGATATTTTTTGTGTTTATTTAATTGAGTGTTATTTTTTTGAAATATTAGATTTTATGGAGGACCATTATATGAGCAAGATGTCGGATGAAGTAGACATGGATGTTGATCAGACAATGGTTGAAGATATAATGATGCAATATGGACTAGACATTAAAAAAGACGATGATTGTACTGCTGTATTTACAAATAAGGTAATTGTTTTGTTTAATTGGTTAGTGACATAATTGGAAAGGTGAATCGGCATACTGATGTTGTATGTTTTATTATGCAGGTGTTTCCCACTCGTGATGAGTTACTAAAATGGGTTCAAGCGATTTCATTTAAGATGGGTTTTGTGATTGTGATTTTGAGGTCAGACACATCAAATGGGATACCAGGAAGGAAGACATTTGTTTTGTTGGGTTGTGAGAGGGGTGGAAAGTATAGGCCAAAGAAAAAAGATGTAGTGGGGACGGTGATTGGGACTAGAAAGTGTGATTGTCCCTTTAGATTGAGAGGAACGCCACTTAAGAATGGTGAATGATGGACATTGAAGTTATTATGTGGGTCTCATAATCATGATTTAGCTGAGACATTGGTTGGCCATCCATATGTTGGTCGTCTAACATCTAACGAGAAGACAATGCTCGTTGATATGATGAAGCGTATGGTCAAACCAAGAAATATTCTCCTCACATTGAAAGAGCACAATGAAAATAATGTGACTATAATAAAACAAGTATATAATGCAAGGAGTGCATATCGGAATGGTGAAAGAGGCCCAAGGACACAAATGCAACATTTGATGAACCTACTTGAGCGTGATATGTATATTCATTGGCATAGTATCCATGAAACATCGGAAGTAATGCGTGATATTTTCTGGACACATCCTGATGCAGTGAAGTTAGTGAATGCGTTTAACATAG
The DNA here is from genome assembly GCA_026413185.1 of Pueraria montana var. lobata. NCBI lineage: Eukaryota > Viridiplantae > Streptophyta > Magnoliopsida > Fabales > Fabaceae > Pueraria > Pueraria montana. The sequence continues at coordinate 18,070,262 of CM048648.1, read as the reverse complement.
TTTTTATGATGGATAGTATGTACAAAACAAACAGATATAGACTATCATTACTTGAGATTGTTGGTGTGACGCCTACTGGGTTGACCTTTTCTGCAGCTTTTGTGTATTTAGAGGCTGAACGACAAGATAACTTTGTTTGGGCACTTGAGAGACTGAGAGGACTTTTTTGGAGACTTGATGGACTGCCTAAAGTGTTTGTGACTGACAGAGATATAGCCTTGATGAAAGCAGAGAAAATTGTGTTTCTTGAGTCTACTAATATATTGTGCCATTTTCACATTGACAAGAATGTGAAAGCGGAGTGCAAGACATACGTGACTCCCAAAGAGGCAAAGGACCAAGTCATGGATGAATGGGGTAGTGTTATAGATTGTCCGACTAAATCTGAGTATGAAGACCGTGTCAGGAAGTTTGAAGTTCTTTGTTCACCATGGATATTCTTTGTTGACTATGTCAAAAATACATGGTTATTGCCTCACAAGGAAAGATTTGTCTAGGCATGGACAGATAAAGTTATGCACTTAGGGAATACAACAAGTAACAGGTATGTGAATTTGTTATACATAATGTAATTTTGAAACAAATATGCAAGTATAAGATTGTAACAAAAACTTTATTTATTGTTAGAGTTGAGTCTGTGCATTGGAGCTTAAAAAGGTTGCTTCAAACTAGCATGGGGGACTTGTGTAATTGATGGGATGCCATGAACAACTTGATAATATTGCAACATACCGAAATAAAAGGCTCATTTGAGAATAACATTAATGTCGTGGGTCATAGTTTCAATGTGACATTGTATAAGATAGTGCGCGGATTTGTTTCAAGGTTTGCGTTGAATCATATTGCAGATGAGTTTGATCGAGTAAGGTTTATTGGTGTTGATAGTGCTCGTTGTGGATGCATAGTAAGAACCACACATGGTCTCCCATGTGCATGTGAACTAGCTAGATATGTCGTGGGTAGCATACCACTGAGCGCAGTTCATATTTTTTGGACCAGACTAAGCTTTAATGACATGGGGTCTAATGAGAAATATACAGAATTGTCTGTGTAGCAAGAAGTTGATGTCATACTTAAACGTTTTAAAGAGGTTGACATTGGTGGGAAATTGACTATAAAAACCAAACTTCGCGAAAGTGCATACCCTGAGATGACTTCAATGTGTCCGCCTACTCAGAAGGTCAAGACTAAGGGTTCACAAAATGGGCGTGGAGCCAAATTGGAAAGGTCAACTAAGCGTGACTCTTCATACTTTGAGCATGTGGATACATTACATTCTGTACATGACAGCTCATCCAGTTTGAAGTATTGCAAAAGATCATCTCAGCAAACAACACGCCAGAGGAAGCCTCCCATGATCGATCAATTTAATGTAATTATGCACCCATATATATTGGATATTGTTGATGTCAAAGCTGATGGACATTGTGGCTACCGTGCAGTTGTAGGACTACTAGGTATGGGTGAAGACTCTTGGCCCTTAGTGCGTAATGATTTGCATAAAGAACTTGGGCAGTGGTGTGATGAGTATGCCACTATATTTTGAGGTTATGAGCGTTTTAAGAAACTAAAGCGATCGTTGCTTGTTGATGATCTTTCAATGGTAAAATAATATTACTTGTTTTTGTGAGATTTAACATTTAGTGTCTTATAATTAGTTCCATTGTACTAACTTTTAATATGAACAGGCATATGTGGAAAAATGGATGACTATACCAGACATGGGATATGTAATTGCTTCTAGGTATAATGTGATACTAGTTTTCTTATCGCAAAAATAGAGCATGTCATTCCTCCCTCTTAGAACTCAACCTCCCAATAACAGCTCACTGCATTGTATGATATGTTTAGGCCATGTAAATGGCAATCATTTTGTACAGGTATACCATTAGGTACAACCTCACATTATGTTATAACTATTGTTAAAAAAAGGCCATGCTAACTTGTTTGTAGTTATTATTATGCATGTCTTTTTGCAAGATCGTTGTCCGATACCAAATTCTGATGTGTTGTGGTCTACATATTGCCATCCTATTGCCAAAGCATGGGTCTTTCCTTACATTGGATGAATGCAACAATTCGCACAATTACTTGGGGTGACATGTCATTATGTCAACATTGCAGAAGATTGATTAGTTATTTGTACTTTATAAAGTTGTATTACTTAAAAGACAACGTACTTAATTGTCAACGTTACTATATGATCGATAAGTTACTTATTTGATTTGCAGGATACTTATTTTTCTATTAAAAATTTGGCAGAACCTCCCCTAAAATATGGACATCCTACTTCAATGCATGTCACCTGTATCAATGAACATAAAACAGTACACGCAATAGAACAAATGGCATTAAAGCCTTGAAGTACGAACACATGGCATAAATGCCTTTAAGTTCCAACAAGTTAATACAATAGTCATGTCTTAAAACAACCGTTGTCCAATTTCAACAAGTTAATCCAGTAAACAGAAAAGACTAATTCATTGTGTCCCTACCCGACGTTGTTGGCCACCACGACCTCTCTTACCACCACGACCTCTTCTGTTATAAACATTTCCTTCGTCAGTGACCCCTTGAGCTAACATTAATGCTGCATGTGTAGCATCCCACGCATCAGTGCCTTCAGTCACCATCCTTAAATCAATCATATGCTGTAAGTGTCCAGCTATCCTACGACATACAGCCTGTGAACATAGAAACATAACAAACACATGATAAACATTTTTGTCACAAGTAATTACCAATGTATGATAACAATAACTACAATTAGTACTTACAACAGCAGTGGTATTTGCATGGCTACTAGATTCGGCCTCTTCTACCACATGCTCAGGCTAGTGTCTGTTGTCTGGTATCATCGGTGGGACTATATGAAGGAGACCCGCATTACATGGGTCCACAATTGGGTGGGATTTCTTAAAGTACCACTCCATGTACCCTGGGACACAATCTGAGGGATCCACTGCCTGCTCTCCCGGCCTGATCAAGTGATTTACAAAATGCAACCACCTCTCATCAACTTCTTCTACAGATGGATAAACAGCTGTGAACACATTTGGGTGTCGAAGAATAGTCTACATATAACCATATTGGCGTAATACCCTTTCTGGAAAATGCAAATGCATGTCAGAGTCCCATTTAATGAATCCGGAGAATAAAGATATCAACTCAAATGGACGAATTAGACGATGCTCGTCATATGGCCTCCAACAAACTTTATATGTCTTCATCTCATCCAACTGTGGACAATAATGGCTTACTGATAACAACTTCCTAGGCACCCAACGACTACATCATGGTAATGACGCACTGTATCTCTTACCTAGTGTCCTCAACCCGATAGTAGGGAAATGCTCGTAGATCCATGCCTATGTCAAAAACCACGAAGCAAAAATTATGGTCAATAGTTTAGTTTATATTTATTTTAATATATAAAAGGTACCATATTAATAATTACCTGTAGAAGAGTAATATAACCGTCGACTTGCCTTGTCTTAGCAAAACTGGCATCAGCCAGATGCTCATACATATGAACCAATGCAGCTGCACCCCGTGCATAACCCTCGCACAACTGAAGGTCACGGAAAAGTGGTAAGAAGCTCACGCTTACAACGCCAAAACTCTTGTCAGCAAAGATGGTAGACCCCACTAGATGCAACAAGTATGCTCTAGCTGCCTGCGTCCATTGCATCGTCAAGCACTTGTTTGCGTACACGTCCCGCAAAAAGCTTAGGCGCACATGTCCCCCTCTGGTGAATATGGTCTCTGCATATGCATCTTCAAATGACACTCCTAACAAGTCCATCAGCACGGGATTAGCACTCGAAGCATCCAAATGAGGGTAACTATAAAAAGCTCCAACAACAGGGATATGTAACAAAGATGACACATCATCAAGTGTGATGGTAATCTCTCCCATGGGCAAATGGATTGTGTTGGTCTCCTTATGCCACCTCTCAACAAAAGCACACAACAATCCCTTATCTACAATTACATAACTACATTCAATCTATGGGGATAAGCCAGAATCCTTCACCAAATCCTTTATTTACTCGTGTAGAGGACCAAAGGCTCTCAATTTACGTCCGTGTGATACCACCTTTAACTCACCCCGATCCTACAAGTAATTACAAATGATAAATAATTAAAATTAACTTCTTCAATGCAAAAAAAACATGTATTATTTATTAAAATAAATTATGGAAAGATGTATACCAATCCCTGCCACAAATCTCGGGCTACGTGATCAACATATAATGTAAGGATTGATGTGTCCTCAGGCCCACCACCAAACTCAATAACATCAGCTACTTCTGGCTCCTCCTGTTGCTCCATCTCCTCATTCTCCTCATGCTGAACAACATCATCAACTCGTCCACGGCGCCTTCGTGCAGATGCAGTAGGTCTCACACGTTGGGATGGATTGGCACTCCCACCTCTAGTGAGTGGCATTTCTGCACATATATCAAATCAAATATATAACAACTACAACTAAATGACGTCTAAATGTATATAACAACAATGACATACAAATTCTGTCACATACAAATTTTGTCCTATACAATTCTAATTAATTTATGTTAAATATCATCTTATGCAATTACAAATTAAATTATACAATTACATATTACATTATACAATTCCATATTAAATTATATAATTTTAATTTCTAACGAATTACAAATTAAATTATACAAATATTTTCTTACGGATTACAAATCAAATATCATATTATACAATTACACATTAAATTATACACTTACAAATTAGATTAGATATCTTACGGATTACAAATTAAATATCATATTATATAATTACAAATGAAATTATACAATTAAAAATTAAATTATAGATTTTCCCTTAATTACGGATTATTAAATCCGGAGTATATATCGAAATCCGGAATTGTATTACGGAATACCCATGCCGTAATACATTATTGCATTACGGAATAGGAATTCCGTAATAGCTTTCCGGAGTTCCATATATACTACGGATTATCCAATCCGTAAACCACTAATAGGTGTCTTGCATTACGGAAAAGGAAATCCGTAATAGGTTTCATATATAGTACGGACTATCCAATCCGTAATAACACAAAGGGGTGTGTGTTGCATTACGGAAAAGGATATCCGTAATATATAGTATATATACTACGGATTATCCAATCCGTAATAAGTCTTGATATATGTTGCATTACGGAAAAGGAAATCCATACATTATACTACGGATTATCCAATCCGTAATAAGGTGAAAGTGTGTGTTGTGTTACAGATTAGCTAATCCGTAACACAGTACACACTTTCACCTTATTACGGATTATCCAATATGGAATTTACAAAATAATAATAATAATAATCGAACAAAACAACCACTTACCGGATTCAATGGCAGACAACGAGGATGGCTTCAATGGCGGAGGAAGAGGATGCCAACAAAGCTCCAGCAAGACGCACCACCTCCAGTGAGGTGTGATGTGCTCGAAAGGAGTAACGGGAGGGGATGGAAGCAAAAAAAATTGAAGGTTTGGCAAGAAGATGCGGTGCGGCGGCGCTGGAAGGAAAAGGAATGAAAGGGAGAGGTGTTAGGGTAATGGGGTGCATCGGTGAGGGTTACGTTTAATAACCAAAAGGGAAGAAGGGTAGAATTGTCTCATCAGGTGGCTAATTATTTTTCATGGGGTGCGCCGAGAAAAAAATGGGGTGCCTTAAGAAAAAGCCATGTGTTTTTAGTGTTGGTAGTGGTCGTGGGGTGGTGTAGATGCCGTTGTGGGCTGTGTGAGTCCCGAGAAGCTTGTGGACAAAGATGAAAAAATAAAAAAAATACAACACTGAAAAAATATAACAGTAAAGTAATGTTATAATTGTTAAAAACTTATAAAATAAATAATCAAAATCAGACATAAAAATAATGAATAACTATCATTTTGATCCCTAAAAATGTAATGCATTGTCACATCAATTATATTATATAAAAGAAGGTTTTGCCACGTAGATTGATATCATATGACAACATCATATTGATTCTTTTTCCGTCGAAATGAAGACTGTTTTATTTTTATGGTAATTTTAAATTGTTTAATTCATATTTAATTGATAATAATAATTTAAATTCATATTCATATTCAAATTTGAACGTGATCAATATTTTTAGATATTTATGATTTGAAATCTGAAATTGTTTAATTCATATTAATTGATAACACTAATTTAAATTCAAATTTAAAATTATAACAAATTAAAATAAAAAAATCGTACTATTAGATTTTGCCATGCAGGTTGATACCACGTGTCAACACCATATTGATTATTTTTCCGTTGAAATGAAGACGATTTTATTTTTATGGTAAATTTAAATTTTAAATTGGTTAATTCATATTTAATTGATAACAATAATTTAAGACATTTATGATTTAAAATTTTAAATTGTTTAATTCATATTAATTGATAACACTAATTTAAATTCAAATTCATATTCAAATTCAAAATTTTAACAAATTAAAATAAAGAAATCATGCAATTAGATTTTTGTCTCATATTTCTATAATGCAAATATATAATTGATAATTTAAACAACATCTATATATACATGTGTGGATGGTAATAAATTTTGAATATTATCAATATTTTAAGATATTTATGATTTAAAATTTTAAATTGTTTAATTCATATTAATTGATAACACTAATTTAAATTCATATTCATATTCAAATTTAAAAGTGATCAATATTTTAAGATATTTATTATTTGAAATTTTAAATTATTTAATTCATATTAATTGATAACACTAATTTAAATTTAAATTTCCATTTTAAAATATAAACTATAAACTATTATTATAAATAATAAGCACACACGTCTATTTTTTTCTATTTTAATTCATAAAAATACATCAATTTTAGTAATTAAGGTGATTATTTAATTAATGATTCACAATTTAAACATTCTTATTGATAATACAATTATATATTATAATTCAAATCAATTAATATCACTAATATATTTTGATTCAAATTTAAATTAAATTTAGATTTAAATTTAAAAATCTCTCAAGATTCATTTTAGGCAGATACATCTCAAAAAAATTTCTATTTGAAATACAAATAGCTTTTTTTTCATTCTTAATTCATAACTAGGAAACATAATTATATTAATTAACGTAATTCTAATCAGTATAATTTTTATAATTTAAAAATTAAAATTGATAACACAATTATATTGTTATTCAAATCTTGCAATTAGATTTATTTTTATTTCATAATTTTGTAATGCAAATATATATTTTGATTCAAATTAATAAATAACACTATTACATATTTTGTTTCAAATTTAAAGTAAATTTAAATTTAAAAATATTGCGAGATTTATTTTAGTAGTTCAATCTTTACCATTATTTTGTTACAATATTGTAATCATATCATTAAAATGAATAATTTAAATTAAATTAAATAGTTAGATATTCACCCCATCTCCATTAAGAAAATTCGGATAATACCCATATCTATACCAGGTCAAAGTGGGTATTCTCATCAAAGTCGGGTTGAATTCAAGTCGATACCTACGGGTTCGGGGCTCTTTGGCAAGCCTACTTGAAATTACTAAAGAAAATTTTACAGTCTCTCACTTATTAGCCTAAATAAAATATGATTAAAATATTATTATATGCATTATCTTATTTTTGTATTGATCATTAATATTTTTATTGTAATCTACTCCAAAAATATTTTTTAATAATTAACATTAGACATTTATATTCTTTATGATGAAAATATATTTTTTAAAGAAAAATTAATAATTACAAAATAAATTATAAATTTTGTTATCATTAATATTTTTATTAAAATTATGTATATATTTAAATTATATATAAATGCAAATATCTTTATAAAGATAATATATTCTAAAATAAATGTTTATATAAATTAAAATGATATAAGACGTGTGTAAATATAAAATTAGTTAAATATATATCAATATTCATAATTAATTTTATATATCTTTTACATATATATACTAACACATACATATATAAAAATATTAAAAATTAAAAAATACATTAAAAATTAAAAATTATAAACTCAACACATGTGCAAGACACGAGTTATTAAGCTAGTTTATCTGTAAATTTTAGGAAATTATAAATAAGTGGCTAAAATTTTCAGTTCTTTCTTCTAAGTCACTAAATTTAACTACTTACTTTTATTTTGGTTATTAAATGTATGTTAATATTATGTTTTAAGTCAAACATTTTTTTTTTTAAAATTTGAACTAATGTGACTAACGGATTACACTATAGAGATTTATTTAAAATTTTCTTAGTTTTAAAAACTAATGTGACATGTTATACGTACATTTTCAAGAACTAAAATGATAGTTTACTATAAAAATAACTTATAATTTTTTTTAAATAAAAGTAATATTATCATAAGAAGGTAATATTATATATAAAAATATCCATACTTATTTACTAATACCTATAAATATTAACATAAAAATAAATTGTAAAGATACTAAAAAATGATAAATAATTAAATATCACTATGATCAATAAAAAACTATAAAAGAATTTATCAAAATTAGACAAATAGATTATAGCAAATAAAAATTAATCATAATAAAGAGTAAATAAAATAATATTATACAATAACAACAATACGAAAAAACAAACTAATATTTTAAAGTTATGTAATATTCAATATGTTTTTTAAATACAAAAATATTTTTTTAATTTTGAAAACATTATTTCATATATAATAAATCTTTAAAAGATAAAATTGATGTGAAATAAATTTTTAAAAAGTAGAGCAAATTACACATAATTTCATTCTTTTCTATTTTCCTACATTAACACCCCTTTAAGTTTGAAAACGTTACACTAACAGCCCCTCATATGTTTGAAAACATTACACTAACACCCCTCAAACCTTACATTAACATCCCCTACAAGGGAGGTGAAAGTAATGGTTAAAAAAGTAAGAGTGCTTGTGTAATTATAATTATAAAAATGTAATTATCTTATTTTATATCAAACACAACTTTTCTAAAAAAATTATACAAATAATTTTCATTTTAAGATAATTATAAAATCATTTCATTCTCATCTTGTAAATTTTATTATATTAAAAAGCCACTCGAATAGGTTTTAGAGACAATACTGTCTCGTCCATCGCGTGGACACTCTTTCTAATTAGGCTTTATTCTTGGTTATGAGTTAACATGTTTTCCTGTATATAACTGAGTTGGTCCAATTAAAGATTAATTTTTTTTTAAAATTTTCTTTCTATAAAGGTTTAATAGTGAATGTGGTTAAATATTATTTTTTTAAAATAATTTAATGAAATTAAAATGGTTATGAGTTATAGTAGCTTATGGTAAGAAGTTTAAATTTTGGTCAAGTAAAAAATTAAGATAAAAAGTTAATTTATGTTAAACAATTACAAAACACAGTGAAGCATTGATGAAAATAGTAATTCGAGGGTGCAGAGTAAAATACCCAAACCTGACCCCAAACCCGACCATGCTTTCCTAAATTGGGGAAAACCTAAACCCGACCTCGTTTAAAGCGGATTTTCCTTGTCAAAGTCAAGGCGGGGTTGGACAGCACCCACATGTTCATTTTTTATTATCATGCCTAGTTAAAAAGACTTGTGCAACACAAAAACAAGTACTTGAAGTACACCTAAGAACGACAAGAAGAACAAGTTCACCAAAAAAAAACAGCAAGCAACACATGGTGAGTTGAGTTTTGAAGCACATCGGGGTGGGGAAATTGAATAAGAACAATGACTAATGAGAATGCAAATGAGAACAACAATATGACATTTAATCCATTTCAGTGGAACAGTCTAGGGTTTAGGGTTTAGGCATTATTGGTTAAGAGTTGATATAATTTGTGGAGTTTCATACCTTATTAGTAGGAACACATCGCATGAGGTTATTTCTTGTTACATTTTAATAAGGTATGTCGTACAGCACACATGGAATTAATTCCATAGTTGTTCATATTAGTTATGAAGTTGATGTCACTTCAATTTGAAGCAACCAATTGAACATGATGTGGTCCCCTTTTTTTCTACTAACAAGTCAAGTAACTGAAAAATATCTTTTGTATCCTTGCCCAACATCTCGTATCGTGTCTCGTATATTTAATACAAATGTTAACGAATCCATTTGAATAATAGTTTGTTATATGACCATGTGCATTCAATCAACGAGGCATGACTTAATGACAAGTGGCAAACGACAAAACTAATATTAGGGTTTCAACCAATTAAGCAACTCGTAATGTAGATGGTGTATCGTACTAAAATGAAACCTCCTAATGGATTGGATTATAGGGAACAAAAACTTATTTAAGCATAATATCACATAGTTTGCTTAATTGGATACATTCCCCCGTTTGGTAAACATGCAAGTAGGAGGTGTGAAAGTGAAAGAAGATCACAATTAAAATTGTCAAAGTTTATTTTTTATATACATTATTTGGTGTTATTAATTTTAAAAAAAATTAATTATTAAAGGTGAAAAAATTAATGATGAGGTTGAATTATAAAAATATAAAATAGTTATTTGTTGTGAAATTTAAGATAAATAACAATAATAAACTATAATAATAGTAATATTACCCAACATGTATTTTTTTAAATATTAATTACTTTTATTAATCACAACAATAGAGGACGTTTGAAATAATAATAATAATAATAATAATAATAATAATAATAATAATAATAATAATAATAATATGTTTTCTAAAAAAAAGAACAATAACCTCATGATACTTAATGCAATTGTTGTTGAACTTCCTTATGATACTTAAAACTATTCCGTGGGGGGAAGGTCTAAAATTATGGCTGGATTTCGTCCTTCACAATGTATTTTACTCCACGTCATATCTCATGTTGAAGATACACTTTCACCGCTGAAGATATGATGAAATGCAACTGATGGACAAGTGGGGTCCTATACGAAGCCTCTTCCAGACATGTTCCATCAGAGGTGATAGACTAAGACTTTACAATACTTAATGATCAATGGAATAGATTCGTGGTTTACGAAACCAACCCCTTGTTTAAACTTTTCAATTATCACACATGCTGTATACATGACAAGTTCTGATCCTTTAAGGGGCTCAATGGGACTAAATATCATTATTATTTGACAGTAATTGTATACAGACCTGTACACCACACCATGCCTATATGTGTAAAACACAAAGTATCCAACGACTTTAAGTCTGATTTAATTTTTTTTTTTGAATAACAATATCGGAATTAAAAGTTAAAATTTTAACAGCCAACCCAATTTGTAATTAATATTGTTGTTGTATTGAGTCGCCTACCCCAACAACTTAAGTTAATGTAAAGGGTTCACATAAAATGTACTATATATGTCCAAGTTTCCTCCACACACTACCACCATAGAGCCAACTTCGAAGAGAATGGCTCCATGAACCGGCCAAAGAAGCATGGCAAGATTTATGTTGTCTTTGAGGGTTGCAAGGCAGGAATTTATTTTTCGTGGAGTGAAGCTGAGAAACAAGTGTATCGTTACAGTGGATGCAACCATGAGTCACCTGCAACCATGAGTCGTTACAGTGGTGGTTTCGCTTACCCGCACCAACTTTACCCTTCTTATTACGCTCTCTTCCTTTAGTTTTGACAACAGGTGGATCTTTAATTGTTTCATAAGCAATCCCACTATCATCATTTTCTACAACTCCTTCATTTCCATGTTTCAACCTTAGCTGACTAAGCTCACCACTCAGAACATCCACAATATGATGGTAGTCATCATCATAACCATAGGCCAATTGAGCTAATTCTCTGAACAAATAATGTATATGAGCATGTCTTGCTCTCATATGTGAATCCCAGTAAATTGAACCATTTACATATCTTCCAACAATGATTTTCTTAGCATTCTTATTCCAACAATCCAACACTAAACACTTAGGAATCTCAGCAAACTCAAGACAAAACAACACAGCAATAATATGATCACATGGCAATCCAAAAGATTCCATCCTTAAACATGAACATCGTACTTCGATAGGCGATGGGCAAAAACAAACATGCCAAACTGTATCTCCCCCACGATACTTCACAACTGTATATATTTTAAATGATGGCATTTCATAACACTCACTTATCCTCAATAATGTGGCTTTAACCAAAACAGGTCTAAAAAGCAAAAAAATCTGCTTTGTAAATTGCCTTGCTGCAGACCTCTCTAATAAACGATAACTTGTTTGCAACAACACATTACCATAGTTTGAATCTAAATCAGCTTCAACTTCCTTGTGACGGAAATATGTCACACATCTTTGAAATTGCTCAACAAACTCAGCTAGACATATCCTTGGGTTGACAAACCTCCCTACATGACTATGGAATGCTTCACAACGTGATGTGGTCCTAATGCCTGCAAAAAAATTACCACGAATGTAACAGGTAGCCCACATCTTTCTCTTTTCATACAATTCTCTCATCCAATTATTTTCTCCCAGGTTAAACTTATTCACCATTTTAATCCATAATTCTTCAAACTTAAGGACTTCAAGATCACCCAACATGCATCTCTTTAACTGTGGCATCATATCTGGAATAGAAACATTTGAAGTTGCATTATGGAGCAAATGCCAGGTACAAAGCCTATGATAAGCTTTAGGAAAAACCCTTTTTATTGCATTCTTCATGGCTAGGTCACCATCAGTTATTACTGAAACTGGTGTTTTTCCTTTCATGACATCTAAAAATTGTTCCAACAACCAAACATATGTTTTTTCTGTCTCATTACACATAAGAGCTATTGCAAAAACTATGGTTTGATTATGGTTGTTCACTCCAGAAAAAATGACAACAGGACAAAGATACTTGTTCTTCCTACAAGTAGCATCAAAGCCTACAATATCACCAAACACTTCATAGTTCAGCTGGATTTCACCATCACTCCAAAGCAAATGTTCTAATCTCCCTTCATTATCAACAGTGTGTCTTACAAACATAAAAGGGTCTTTTTTACCCAAGTCTTTCAAAAACTTCAACGCTGCACTAGCATCAGAAAACTGCTTTCGTCTTTGGCGACCTATTTGATTGTAAATATCTTTCATTTTATAACCAATCTTATCGTACCCACCAGAACTATTTGCAAATGCCCCAAGTATTTGAGGAGGTCTAATCCCAGCTTTCCTAAAATTATCAATTAGCAAAATATCAGACTCACTCAACCTTCTATGTGTTGGTAACATAGCACAATATTCTTCTTCCAACAAGTAATGGTTGTGTAAGTCATAAAATATGGTAATATACCAGCACCCACTTTGAGGCTTCACATGAACACGAAACCTAGCATCACAATCACACCTTGTTTCATTTCTTGCTTCCCTCTTCTGGGTTTCTGGTCTAAGTCCCCTATCCTCTCTAATCCCTTGCCTTGAACAAACAAAAGTTCGTTGTGTTCTTTCCCCCTTACGATTTTTGAGAATCTTGCTTTTTCGCACACAAAACCCATTCATTCTGCCATACCAACAATAAAACGCATATGCAACTCCAAGATCAGAAAATCGATACCTTTTAACATCACAACTATTGATATTCTTCGTGTCAATGTTCACGATGTCCAGAAAACCATTTATCATTATCAAATTCTCTTCATCTTCTTCTTCTTATTCTTCACTTCCATCTTCCATTGTACCATCATCATCCACACCATTATCAACCTCTACATCTTCTTCTCCAGCACTCTCATCATACTCTACCAAATCATTCAATAATAACTCATAAAAATCCTGTAAAAAGTCAACTTCACAAATTACCAATCACATACTAATTTAATTATATAACTCTGAATTCAACCACAAATTAAAATGTGTTTATTTTATATTGCTGAAATTTCATCATGACATTCACTTACACTTCCTCCATTTGCACCAGCAGGATCGACATCTCCCTGTTCTTCATTATTCTCCATACCTATTTTCCATAATGAATACATACAAATCATTACCTTCAATAATACAAAAATTCACAGCCAATATATCTTACAAAATAATGATATGATTGCATTAAAACACTAAACTCATAAACCACCAATGGATTAGCTAACAATTATGTTAAACTCTATACGACTCCATTAAATGCCCACTAATAGTGTTAGGTTCATTTGTTCTGCTGTGAAAAATGTTGCCATTCTCGTCAAAGCCTCAATGTCCCTAAACATATTTCAAAATTTATATACCAAAATAGAACAATGTCTATTACGCTCAAAACATTTCTTTTCTTAAATCCATTTCTTCACATTACAGGTGCGAGTTAATATCTCAACCATCCATGTCCACAAATACTTACTACCCTCTTTAACAAAAATAAACTAAACATACTCTACTAACATACCTGGTTGTTATGAAATCCCAAATTCTGCAGCAAATTAGACCTCAACCTGCTACAGTACACCACCACGATCGTCAAACCTTTTCACAACTAGTGAATAAATCTCATCAATCCTACCACATCTTTAAGGTTGATATCAATCTTCCCACTTCAACAAGTGACAGCCTCATTTTAGGGATTTTGACCAATGCTTTCCCCTTTCTTGCTTTACCGACAATACGACCCAAAACATAAACCTATTTCAACAATCTACTATTTTTTTTAATGAAGGGCAAGTAGGTCATTTCCTATTTATATTTCATTATCCAATAAATCAACGGGAATAAAAAAAACATTTATTGTAGGTGGTTCACCATAAAACATATCACCAACTGATCCACTGGAGAAGCAGTCCATAATAAATAGAGAAAAAGAAACACATGGAGAAGAAAAGAAGGAATTGAACCTCTGAAACAAGATGGGAAGCGAAGATGTGAAATTGTTGAGCTTTTGGGTGAGTCCATTTGGCAAAAGGGTTGAGTGGGCTTTGAAACTGAAGGGTGTAGAGTATGAGTATATTGATGAAGATATTTTCAACAAGAGCAATCTCCTCCTCGAGTTGAACCCGGTTCACAAGAAGGTTCCGGTTCTAGTTCATGCCCACAAACCGATTGCAGAGTCATTCATCATCCTTGAATACATTGATGAAACATGGAAGCAGTATCCATTGTTACCTCACCATCCTCACCAAAGAGCTCTTGCTCGCTTTTGGGCTACTTCTGTTGAACAGAAGGTTTTTTTTTTTTTTATCAAATTCCTTTTGTTTTTCTTAATTCTTTTTTTGTTTGTTTGTTTGTTAAACCAACTTGGAGATTCCATTCGACGAGATAAATCTTTAAAAAGCATATTGCATCCATTTTTTACAACTTAAATATGCTAATAGAGACATTGAGAATGTGGATGTTCTGTCGTTTCTGAATTTAAAAAAAAAAAAAAAGATTTTAGTGTTGTTTTATGTTTTTCTGTTATTTATTGTCTGAATATTATGTTATCAGTTTCCAATTTTTATAACTAAAACGGACATGCTCTAACTATTACTTCACAATTAAGGAACTATCAAGTATGAAGACTTTCAAATAACAATAATTGTGGCACGGCGAAGCTTGCATAGCTAATGATGATCTTTTCATTTTATTTTTCATCATATCATACATTTCATGGATCAATTTTTCTCATTTCCCTTTCTCCTTATCTCTCATAATTGCCAATCCCCTAGATGAATACATTCCTTGCGATGTCAAATGATCATTTGAGAAAACCACAAGACCATGTACTGATGTACCTGTCATTAACGAATAAAAATGAATGGCCTCAAAAAACACTAGCGAAATTCTTGTAAAGTTCAGATTCCATACATGTTAATTACAATGTGCAATGCGATGTTTGATTAAAAAATAAGTTTACTTTGTAACATTTTTGTTTGAGATTTACAGAACCACACTTTCAACAACTTATTTTTCAATGCTTATTATGTATTATATATTTATATTTATATATAATAGCTTGGGCAGGCTGGATGGGTAGCAATGTCTACCAGCGAGGAAGAACAGGAAAAGGCTCTGAAGGAAGCCACAGAAATGATGGAGAAAATAGAAGAAGAGATTAAGGGGAAGAAATTTTTTGGAGGGGACAATATTGGGTACCTTGACATTGCTCTTGGATGGATCACTTACTTGCTTCCTGTTTGGGAGGAAGTTGGATCAATGAAGATAATAGACCCATTGAAATTTCTAGCAACCACTGCATGGATGACCAATTTTCTCAGCCACCCTGTCATCAAGGACAACTTGCCCCCAAGAGATAAGATGCTCGTTTACTACCACAATCGCAAGAACAACTTGCCTTCAGTCTTTCGTAACTTGGTCAAGGTTTAGATCTGTTCCTTCATGTGTGTGGAGTCAAATTTAGTAAAGTTATCCTTTTCTCACATAGATGTCTTTAACAAATTTTGAATTTATTAAATTTACTCTTGTAACATTTTTAATTAACAATTAAAATTTATTTTGTTTCTTCACTGACAATTTCTCGATTTAAATTAGTTAAATATTCACCTTTTATAAAGAATACAACCCCCTTCTTAGGTGAAGCTCGTGGGTCTGATGTAACTAACGAGGATGGTATTAGATCATAAGAATCAACATCCTCTAATTAAGAATCAGTCCGAGCCAAGTTCAAGATGCTCAGAGAGTTGGGTTCCACACCCTCCATCTGCATCCTCCAAATATTTCCAGTACTTGGCAAAGGTTAGAGCTCTAAGATAAGCTTGAAATCATTGCATTCCAAGAAGCAACATCTTTTCTGGGCATTTTATCAAATACCTTTCCTGCATTGTCTAAGTGATCCATCTTACAGTACATGTTAACAAGTCCTGTGTCCCATTTTTTATGGGAGGTAATTAAATAATCGAATAAATTACATGGAGAGAGGTGTAAACAAATACTACAAAATGAACATAAAAACCCACCATCCCATCAGATCGGAACAAAAAAATTGAAGTGAATCAACTACACAAGACGCTCTTTCTTTTTCTTTCCATATAAAAGAAATAGATAATTAAAAATACAGGGTGGGGATTGGGAAATTAAGAATGAAGCAGCAAAACCATAGGGTGATAAAGAGGAGATCAAGGATGAATGAAATTTGAAAAAATGCGGCAAGGCAAGTACAGTTGGGTCGAGGCAGTGTTTTAAGAATCGGATCGGACTGGTCAGTTTGACCGGTCCAACCAAAAATTGGTGACTTAATCGGTTCGGTTTGATGAAAGGACCGGAAATGCAGATGATCCGGAACGACCGGAGTTGAACCGGCCAATTTTTTAAAAAAACGATGACCCAGTGGGTCTTTGGTTGAACCGGATTATGGTGTAATTTTTATTTTTTTTTTTAAAAAGTATTGAAACGACGCGTTTCAATTTTTTTTTAATATTGTTTGTGTATGAAACTTATTTAAGGACTTGTATTATCATGACTATTAGTTGTTATTTCTTATTTGGAATATTAGGTATCTTATAATGATAATAATTTTAAATTTAGAGTATTGAATGATTAAATTATGTTAGTTATATTATATTTTTTTAATTTTTTAATATATACCGAATTAAACCGGTCCGACCAATGACCCACTAATACAACCAATGATCCATTAATCTAGTACCTCGATCGATTCGATGACTGGTCCAATTCTTAAAACACTGGGTGGTGGGGGGTGTTGATGGTGATTGGTAGATGAATGTGAATGTAATTCTCTATCCTCTCCATCAACCTTTTCGCAAAATTTCCATCAACATCCAAAAAAATATGTGCGTAGTTGCATTAAAGATTATAAACATCAATTTGAATTAGAAACATGTTATAAAGAGGAGTGTTAGTAATATATTCCTTTAAACATATTTTTATTAAAATTTATTAAAATCTACAAAATTAGAAAAAAGAATATGTTTAGAAAAGTGTGCTTTTAACATTTTTCATGCTGTAAATTTAGTTTGATAATCATGATTTATTTTTAAATATATTTTGTTCAAATTTATTTGGATAATAAGTATTAATCAAAAATATTTTTATTATAAATATATAAATAAAAAACATTTTTACCTTAAAAAATATTCCATTTGTTACTTCTTATCCAAATTCAAATTTATCTCAAATATAGATTATAAAATTAGTTTTCGAAAATCCAAACTTAATACAAAATTGAGTTTAAAATTCTAAAAGTATAATTGAGATCCAAAATAGGTATCTAAAAATACCTATATTGATGTATCCAATATATATACCCAAAAAAGATACCCTATATTGATGGATACTTTGAGTGACAGGTAGAAATTAATTTGGAATCGAATTCCATTTGGTCAAATTTGACGCCCTAGGTGTTGACGAAATTACGCTGATAGTTTTGTAAATTACGAGAAGAACCCACCAACACACTATTCAAAGAGAGGCATAAATAAAGAAGAAAGGAAGGAAGTGAAGTTGTGAAAGACGAAAGATGGGAAGCGAAGAAGTGAAGCTGTTGAGCTTTTTTGCGAGTCCTTTTGCCAAAAGGGTTGAGTGGGCCTTGAAACTGAAGGGTGTAGAGTATGAGTATATAGAACAAGACATCTTCAACAAGAGCAGTCTCCTTCTAGAATTGAACCCGGTTCACAAGAAGGTTCCGGTTCTTGTCCATGCCCACAAACCCATCGCTGAGTCATTCGTCATCCTTGAATACGTTGATGAGACATGGAAGCAGTGTCCACTGTTGCCTCAAGATCCTTATCAAAGAGCACTTGCTCGATTTTGGGCTAATTTCGCTGAGCAAAAGGTAAATTACCAAATCCCCTTTATCTTTTTTAAGTTTTTGTTTCCGGCATTAAAATTTGGAGATTATATTCCAATTGAGGAGCTAAATACATTCAGATCAATCTATTGCATAGTTTTTTTAGACCATTTTTACATTTCGAATTTTGGCTAAAAGATACGAGATAATAGCAAATTATCTCGTTTGCTCTTTAATATAATTGGAATTTTATGAGAGCATAAAGAGTTTTTGTCAATCATAAATTATCATATTATTGAAACCAATTAACTTTTATCAAGCTAATTTAAAAGTCATAGATACAATACTATTATCTAATGGGTGGATAGGATGAAAACTTTTATACTTATGATATATTAATTTTTTTTTTTACTTTTTGAATGAAAATGAACATTTTATTGTTGTTTTATGTTACTCTATCATTTATTATCTATATATTAATTGAATTATTCACATCTTGTTCGAAATTTTGAACTTAAACAATATAACCTTGAGTAAGAACAAAAGTTCTTAAATCAAAGTGAAGTGTGATAGGCCCAATGGCCCATAACTCAGGTTTCAAAATGGCTCAGACAGCTTTAGAGAAGCTTCTTTTGCTTCAATAATTTTCTAACCATATTCTCACCTACCTCAACATAGACAAAATGGAACCGTCCCAAGACCCCATCAAAAGTATTTTTAGTTTCATAATTTTAAAAACTAGTACTTTACATTAGATAAATATTTATTTTTATATAATTAAAATTAGTAATACATAAATATTTTTTAATGTATAAATTATATTATAGTTAAAATTAAATAATTAATTATAAATATCTTTAAATATATAGATTATATTTTAGATTTATAAAGAATAATTTAATTATATATATTTATTAAAAAAAATTAAGAAACTCAAATTAGAAATAGAGATAAAAGAGGATCAATTTATAGGGATAAACAATTAAGAAAATTAAATACACAGAAATATAGAAGACTGAAAGTTTGGGATGGTACGCAGTTGTAACCTTGTAGGAGTAATGAGGTAAATGTGTATCTAAAAATAGAGAAAAGAGAATACTAAAAATATCTGATTGAGAGAATGAGAACATTGATTTCTCAGTTGTGTATTTTAATTCATAATATAGGAGTACAAAGTTCTTTCTCGACTTCTTTTGGGATATACATAATAATAAGTCTATTCAATAACTTACTTTTCAATGTTATCCATGTATGTATTGACTTATTTTTCAATGCCTGCCTTGTGTGTATATAATAGCTTTTAGATGCAGCATGGATTGCTATGTGTACCAGCGGGGATGACCAGCAAAACGCTGTGAAAGTAGCCAAAGAAGCAATAGAGAAGATAGAAGAAGAGATTAAGGGTAAGAAATTTTTTGGAGGAGACAATATTGGGTACCTGGACATTGCACTTGGATGGATCTCTTACTGGCTTCCTGTTTGGGAGGAAGTTGGATCTATTCAAATAATAGACCCATTGAAATTTCCAGCCACCACTGCATGGATGACCAATTTTCTCAGCCACCCTGTGATCAAGGACAACTTGCCCCCAAGAGACAAAATGCTTGTTTACTTCCACAGTCGCAGAAAGGCACTTTCTTCAACTTTTCAGGGTCTGTTCAAGGTTTAGATATATTCCTCTCTCTACATGTTTCTTATGGTCCATGTGATAGGCAGGCCAAGATATTGGATTGGCTTAGTAGAATAAGAATAAGAGGGAATCCTACTAGCTAAGTTTGTATTGTGTTGTTCTATTACAAACCACTTCGGGATGTATCACTATATTTGTTCATATGTGTAATTGTAGTGACCCAACAAACAGTCGCATGAATTAATTATAAATTTTATTTAATATGTTATATATAAAATTATTATAAAAATATTTTTTTTATAAAAATTATCTTCAAAGTCATAACAATAATGATTTGTGATTGGATAACAATATAAAACTATTTTAAACTGTCAGTATATCACTATTAAACTTTTATTTTAAAAGAGTCGTCGTTTTTTAACTATTTTTAAGTTGTTATAACCGAAAACAAAACAACTTATAATTAAAAATTTGATAATCAAGAAAAATATTCAATTAGTTATTTTAAGGATTTGGCTTAAATAACAATTTGTTCCTTTTAAAACATGGAGGTTTTGATTTTAGTTGTTTCAAGTTTTTTTTAGTTAGTGTAATATTTGTTTTGTTTGGTTTTAGTCCATGCAGTTAGACAACTTCTGTTATGTGCTAACGTGGCTAACAGTGCTAACGTTATCACATGCCACACCCTCAAATGATGACACCATCAAATATCACTAGGGGCGGACCTACTTGTGCTCTTGGGGAGGGGGGGGGGGGGGCCTGGCCCCCCCTAACTTTTTTTTTTTAATTTATAATATGTATAATGCATAATAGTTTAAAATTAAAATATTTCTTTTTTTTAGAATCTAATTGTGAATATAATAACATTTAATTGTCATTTAATTTTTTTCTTTTTTTTTTGTCTAAATATTTTTTTCTTTTATAATATTTGTTTTGATAATAATAATAATATATTGTTTTCTCTTTTTAGATAACTATTTTCTTTTTTGTAGTCTTTATTGTAGACATAATTACATTGTTTCATTTGTTAGACAGAATATTTGAGTATCATTTTTTCTTTTTAATAATTTTTTTCTATTCCTTATTACTATTTTAAAGATTATAATTAATTTGAGAATTAAAGATTATTTTTTTACTGATAGAGTAAGTTATGAACACTATATAAAGGATTGACAACTTAAGTTTTGAGATACACTAACAAATATTTTCTCTTCTTCAAATTATTCTTTGTATTCTCTTTATTTTTCTATCTCATGTTTGTTCCTTTGAGCATTGCTTGTGAGGCTTGAATGTTTTTCTGATATCAAATTCATGGATTCAAATATGTTGTTGTGTAAACTTTGGAAAACATAATTAACATGACATAATACACACTCCTGCATGTTCTAAATGATAATATGGTGAGCAACATGATCTATTTTAATTTAGTATATTTTTAGAACATAATTATTAGGACTTTTTTTTTAAAAAAAAATGATGGTTAATGTACATACCAATTTTTATCATAAATTCATGAAATTAATGATTGATATTTGTATTTTTTTTAGAAGTCATTTGTAATTTTTATTTAAAAAATAGTATTTTTTTTTTCTGAATATATTTTTTTTATTAAACTTTTGAAATATTACTAATGTAAGTAACATTTTAAAATATATTTGTTGGATAAATTTAACTTTTTTATGTTTGGCCCCCTGCTATTAAGGTCTGGTTCTGTCCTTGATTATCACATCATCAAATGTGTCACTTCATCATGATGATGTAATCAAGGACTAAAATAAAAAAAGTAACATATTTGCAAGGATTAAAATTAAAAAAATGATAAATTTATAGGAACTAAAAACAAAAAATGACATATTTGCAAGTATTAGAAACAAAAAAGCTACAAAGACTAAACTAAAAAGTGACATATTTACAATGTATATATATATATATATATATATATATATATATATATATATATATTAAGCATTAAGCTAAATTTGCTTGATAAGTAAATACAAATAACTTCAAAAAAGATAAATTTGATTGATTTGATCGGGAACCTTGATTACATTGTGTTTTTTGCTATTTATAGAGCAAATTGGCATTAATCATTTTTCACACAATAACTAGTCACTACTCCCCTTTTTAGGAGAGCATGGCACTATGACAATTTGACTTGAAAAATTGCTTCCAACTACATCCTATGTTCAAACTTTGCTTCTTGCTTATAACATAAATCAATCATTTTTTGCATTAACATAATTTTTGTTTGCCTTGTTTAACTATGACAACAACCATTTCATTAATTATTTATGGTGAATGATAGGAAAAAAAATCAACATATCGCTAAAAATCTACATCTGACAATGACTACCATCAATGACACATTCAAATATCTTCTTTTAAATATGTTATTTTTTGCTTTAATCTTCGTACTTTTTATGTTGTTAGTC
This sequence comes from Pueraria montana var. lobata, assembly GCA_026413185.1. NCBI lineage: Eukaryota > Viridiplantae > Streptophyta > Magnoliopsida > Fabales > Fabaceae > Pueraria > Pueraria montana. Next base: position 18,047,515 of record CM048648.1, on the reverse strand, counting down.
TTTGTCCATATGTAATTTTTTACTTTTAGTCCCTGTAATTTTTTTTATTCCTTGTAAATTTATCACATTTTTATTGTAGTTTTTATAAATATTTTACTTTTTTTATTTTAGTCCTAATAAACGTCATCATGATGATGTAACACTTTTGATGATATATATCATCATTTGCTTATTTATCATTTTTTTACGTCATCAAGTAATGATATCATGTGTTGATGTGACAATTAATGGTATCATCATTTGATGATATGACTAATGATGATGTCATTATAATATCATCATGGTTAGCCATGTCAACACATTACATAGAGGAACTATAACAAGACTAAAATCAAACAAAATAGTATTACAGGATTAAACTAAAAAACTTCCTATTTTATTGAAATTAAGTTTTTATTTAAGGTTTTTATTTTCTTTCCAAAAAAAATTTAAGCCATTTATTTTCAATAGCCAGGATTTCATACAGTCACGGAAGTGACAGCAAAGAATTCATTCTTCTTGTTACTTCTAGGCCGTGATACTCGGGCAGGATGATTTAAAGAAAATTGTCGCCTGCACGTGGAATCCGATAAGGTCATCGGTCTCGGAAATTGTCGAACGACAAAGAAAGTAGTGGAATGAACTGGTTCAATCATGTATGTTAGTGCAAGAACACTCTATCTCTAACACACACACTTCAGAAAGTTTTAGAGTAGAAGAACAGAGGAGAAGAATCAATAGGATACTGCACATTACTGCAACACATGCATATACACACATAGTTTTTTATACACTTGGTCCAAGTCCTTTATCTAATAGTAATAGGAACTAACACTAACTGTCACACTCCCTAACAGTTGGGCTTTAACAAACCTATAGGCCCATTAACTGATATAACAGAAAAGGACTTTGCTATTCGTATATCATAATTTGCTATTCTCACCACCCACATGAATTTTTTTTATTGATTTTTCAAAATACTCTTGTATAATGGAATCACGATTCCATTGTACAAGTGTACAATGGAACGAAAGGTGGTGCAACAATAGTGTCCATGGAAACAACAACCTTGTCCATGGGGCGATCGAGAAGGGTCTTTGGATTTCATCCCCTTTTTTTTTCTTTCTATTTTTTCTTTAATCACCGGTGATTTTGCCTGCTATACGGTGATGGGTGAGTAGGTGGGAAAAGATGAAGAAGAAAAGGGAGGTAAAAAATACTTTTCTGATGGGGTCTATACGTGAAAGTTGGGAGAGAGGAGATATAGAAATTGTTTTTTTTTTATAGAAATTTTGTTAAATTGAATCTTAAATTACTAAAATGTCTCTAAAACAATTTCTTATAACAAGATAGTGATTTATTTGTCTTAAACTTTTAGTGTTGATGGCCAGCTAATGCATTCCAACAAAAATTAGAATGCATGTTTGGAAATTGGAACTATATCGTCCCCCACTAAAACAAAATCACGTCAAGTAAGTCTGTGATCTAGAAGCTATGGTGGAAAACAATTCAAATTTTTTAATTTTAAATCTTTAAGATATTTTTTAGATTTAAAAAGATATTATTTTATTATTTGTTTAAATTTAAAGATATTATTTATAAATTAGATATTTACTTCCTCTTGTAGGATTATAATGTTAAGTCTATAAATAGAATTTCTTGACATGAGAAAAATTACTTATTCAACCTAGAGATGACAGGGGTCACTATCCTAAGTGGAGAGGGGTTGTCCATAAAACACGTTAAATAAATTGGTCTTTCCAATTTTTTTTATGGTATTGCATTTTTTTTAGTTGTATGTTTTTAAAGGTGATTAAAGAAGATGTGTGTTTTTCCACAACACTAGAATTAGGAGCTACAACTTTAACGTAGAAAATCACGTCCCTTATCATAAAACAAGCTATGATATGGAATTGGCCCTTCGCGTCCGGTGGAAATGATCATAGGTAAACCCCTTCACGAGTCAACAACAGAGAAGGTGTGTTTGGAAATTTCACCTGCATACAAGAGACCTTTTCCAATGCAGCCAAAAACCGTAAAAGAAAGGGAAGGTGTCGGATTGGCATTAAGATACTTCCTGGCAACTTGGTTTCTTTTCCTTATGCAAGCACTTCCATTCTATAAATTAAAACCCCGAACTGATGAAATAGCTAGCTCCCAGAAAAAACACAAGACTCCATCCATCTGTGTTTTCATCTATTTTCATCTATTTTTTTATTACATCACTTATCATAAAAAAAAAAGATAAAATATATTTTTAGTCTCTTATTTTATCTTGATTTCTAATTTTAACCACTACAAATGTTTTGGTTGTAAAAAATGTTTACTGTTGTAACATTCCTTGTGATTTTAAAAAATCTGGTGTTCGAAGTTTTGATTTGTTATTATTTTTTTTAACATTTATGATGGTTTTAGTCTGCCAGAAAATTTGTAACAGTTAAAAACTGCTAAAAACTTTAACATAAATTTTTCAAGCGCAAATTTTGCTCACTACGATATTACTTAACAGTTGAAATTAATGTCAGGGACTAAAAACAAAATGAAACAATTTTTTAGGGACTAAAAATAGAGAAAAAATTTATGAGAAACTAAAAACAGAAATCAAGATAAAATAAAGGACCAAAAACATATTTTATCCTAAAAAAACATATTGGAAATAAGTATCTTTTAAATAATTTTATATATTATAATTATTTTTTATTTCTTTTTCTTCTTCGTCACATCTTCTATCACATTTCATATTTTCTTTCACTTCTCTTTTTATTTCTTTTATCACTTAAGATTAATACATTTTTCAAATAGTATATAACTATCATTTTTTTTTATAATTTTTTTAAGGCTTTGATCTCCATTTTTTCTCAAGTATTTTTTAATTAAAAAATTAAAGGAATACAATTTCGTGGTATCTTTTATTTAAAACCAAAAAGTATTATTTTCTATTATTCTTAAATTAAAAATTAAATTTCACTTTAGCAAAATTTGAAGCACACAATTTTAAAAATTGAATCTTTTTCTTTTATTATAGAGTTATAATTTTGTAACTTTTCTAAATTAATTATATAATTATGATTTTTATCATATATATGATCAATTATTATAATTTTTATTTATTAATTAAATTTAATATATTAATTTTAAAATTATAAGTTAACTTAAAAATTTATATTCTACTGCCAGAGTACAATTCAAGCCGTCACGGGAGTTGTATGGCCCCTGAATCCACAACCTTAATCTTGAACGAAATATTGAGGGCACTGACACAACCAAATATTATCATACTTGGAATGTATGGATCAGGTAATGCGAGAAAGGATAAAGTGGTGGAGAAACTCACTAGGAGAGTTGAGAGGAATGGGATGTTTAATGTGGTTGTGAAGGCAAGCGTAATGAACAAGAATACATGGTGGAGCAAATCACTAGACGTGAGAAGAATTCAAGGAGAACTTGGGAACAAGTTGAGTCTGCAACTCGATGACAAAACTACTCTTGAGGAAAGAGCCAGCCGTTTGTGTGATAGGACAAAGATTGAGGAGAAGATTCTTATCATCCTAGATGATCTTCGAGGTGAAATCAACTTGAGCAAGATAGGAATACCGTTTGGAAATTATCACAAGGGTTGTAAAATTTTGTTAGTAGCTAAAGATCAAGAGGTGTTGTCCAACAAAATGAAAACCCAAATATTATTCTCTATGGACACTAGTATCTAGTTTATGTAGTTGAGGTCTTTAAGTTCAAACTTGCGGAATGATTTTATGGATTTTCATTTAGACTTTATCTTATTATATAGAGAAGTTTGTTTGGTTAAGTTTTTATTAAATAAGTATTTAATGAAGATATTTACTCAAGTTCAAACTTCAAACACAACTAATATCGAATAAATGAGTTGATGAAAAAAATTAGCCACCATCCACATGCACGAGGGATATAGAATATGGGAGAGACAATAACTAACAACAATAGATTTGCATTCTTGATTTGTATATATATAAAAGGGTGTATGTTCCAAATTTACTCTTCTCATTCTTTAATAGAGTAAAGGGTTGAATAGTTTTTAGGAAAATGAAAAAAATAAACATATAACATTAGATCTTATAATGAATAGTCATAATTAAAACATACTTAGTGGTGGCAAACTGGATGGATCGAGATAAATTTTAATCCGGATCAAAATGGATCGGATCAAAACAATCCATTAATCCATTTGGATCTATTAAAAATTTATTTAAAAAATCCAATCTATTTGATAAAAATCCATCCATTAACAAAATTTTCATGGATGGATATCCAATCCATCCATAAAAATAATATGTTTTTTTAAATAATTATTTTTAATTTAAAAATAATACATTTTAAAAAATTAAAAACATATTTTAAAATAATAACAACCTCAGTCGAGGTCGGTCAAAAACAGCTCTGGTCGATGACAGATGAAAGCTGCTCCGATCGACGTTGACCGAAAAACAAACCTAGTTGATGGTGGCCGAAAAACAAGCCTAGCTTATGGCGGCCAAAAACAGCCCTGACCGACGTCATTCGAATTCATCGCTGACCAAAGTCAACCGAAAAATAGTCTGGCCGATGTTGGTCGAAAACATCCCTGACCGATGACAACTGAAAACTTCCCCTGTCGAAAACAGAAACCTAGCTGAGGTCAGCCAAAAATTGCCCTGGCTGACGTCGGCCGAAAAAACCCTGGTCGAGGTCGGCCAAAAACTGTCTGGCCAACATCGGCTGAAGAAATTCGACCAATGTCAGCCGACGTCAACCGAAAAAGAACTCTGGCAAAGGTCGGCCGAAAACTACCTTGATCGACGTTGGCAAAAAAAAACCTAGTTGAGGTCAGCCAAAAAATAGTCTCGGCCGAAGTCGACTGAAAAAAATCTGGTCAAGGTCGGCCAAAAATTGCCCTGGCCGATTTCGGCGGAAAAAAAATCATCGACCGGAAAAAAAACCTAGTTGAGGTCGACTGAAAAACAGCCCTGGCCAATGTCGGCCAAAAAAATAATGATCGAGGTCAGCCGAAAACTGCCTTGACCGACATTGGCCAAAAAAAATCTTGTCCGATGTCGGCCGAAATCTACCCTAGCCGATGTTGGCTAAAAAAAACCTAGTTGAGGTCAACCAAAAAATAGTCTCGGTCGATGTTGACCGAAAAAATGTTGGTCGAGGTCGGTCGAAAAACCACCCTAGCTAAGGTCGGCCAAAAAACAGCCCCAGCCGAAAAAAAAAACCTAGCCAATGTATGTCGAAAAAAATCATGGCCGAGGTCGGCCGAAAACCGTCTTGGCCAACATCAGCCGAAAAAAAATCCTGGGCGACGTTGGTTGTTAACTTTCCCGGTCAACATCGGTCGAAAATATATTTTTAAAATAATATTTAAAAATATTTTATAAACAAATTTTAAATATAAATTTAAGAAAGATATAAATATGAAAATATCAATTGGATTAATTTTGATACGTTAGGTATTAATTAGATGATCCGTTGGATTTTGAAAAATAGTTTATGGATCATTAACCATCCATGAAATTAAATGGATGGATTGGATCCAATCCGTTTGGTTTTTCTTTTTTGTAATGGATGGATTTGATAGATTTACTAGTGGATGGATTAGATGGATGACGATAAATGGATTGATTTGCCACCCCTAAACATACTTGTGAGAACTTTAAAAGTCAAATAACTCTTGTATCCTATATGACCAACACGTCTTTTGTTCGAATGGCACTATGTTTGATACTCTTAAATAAGGTATCAGATTCCAGCATTATGAATGAAAAAAAATTATGATCGATACACTACATAGCTAATCTGGTTCTTTAGCAGAGATTAGTCACTTTCCACCAATATCATTCTATTAAAAGAACACGTTGTTTGGAAATTTAATTAGAGTCAAAGGAGGAAACGAATTTGCAATCAAATTCCATTTGGTCAAAATTGTGGGCATAGGAATCTACAAAATTACAGTGATGATTAGCGTGAATTACAAGAAGAACCCATCAACACATTATTAAAAGAGATGCATAAAGAAGAAACGAAGGAAGTGAAGTTGTGAACCAAGGATGTTGGACTTTTGGGTGACTTTGGCAAAGGAAAATTATTCTTGGACATCTCTTTAGGTGTCTACACCTTGAGAGAGAAAGGAAGAAATGGGAGATAAATGACTAATTTGATTGATGATGTAGTGTAATAGAAAGAAAGAGATAAAAAGAAATGAAAGTTGTTGATGAAGTATTTAGAATTTGTAAATGTCCAAATATAATCACTCTTTAGCAAAAGAGTTTAGTGGGCATTGAAATTGAAGGGTGTAGAATATGAGTATAGAGTTTATCAAATCCCTTTTTATTATTGTTATTTAGTTTTTTTGGGTATTAAAAACAAACTTGGAGATTCCAATTGATGAGTTAAATATAAGAGAAAATAATTCATGTACTATAATAGTATTTTTTACATTATCATCGAATAGCAAATTGCTTTTTTTTTTTTTGTTGAAGGAAATAACAAATTATTATGTATACTAAATTTGTTAACTTTTATGATAATTATATTAAAAATCACACTTACCATGATTTTTAATTTATTGTCTTTGTAATTTTTTTTTTACATTAATAATACATAAAAATTAAACTTTAAATATATTAAGTACATGTTTGGACTCTCGTCCATATTACACACGTCCCCATCAAAATTCGCATCAAACTTAACAAAAGTACATGAAAACTACTTTGACTAACTTTACCTTCACGTATGTCTTTTCTTTAATTACACTAGTCTTTTCTTTACATTTTCATTGTATAGACTATTTAAGCCCATTGCAGAGTTGTTTTGGACCATTTTTAATTACGATTCAAATTTTGACTAAAAGAAACGAGATAATAGCAGATTCTCAGTGTCTCATTTGTTTTTAAATCTAATTAATTGGAATTTTATGACAGCATAAATGTTTTATTTTGTCAATCATAGACTTTCGTATTATTGAAAATCATTGAAGCTAATTTAAAAGTCACATATACGATATTATCTAATGGGTGGATGGATATATAGTATCAAATTTTTTATACTCATGATATATCAAATATCAAACGTTTTGAAATTAAAATGAACAATTTATTGTTGTTTTATGTTATTCTATCATTTGTTGTCTAAATATTAATTGATTTATCCACATCATGCTCGAAATTTTGAACTTAAACAACATATAAGCTTGAGCCTTGAGTAACAACAAAAGCTCTCTAATCAAAAGTGAGGTATGGTATGCCCATAACTCAGTTACAGAGACAGTAGTGAAGCTTCCTTTGCTTCAATAATTTTTTCTGACCATTCTCACCTCAACATAGACACAATGGATGTAACATCCTCATTTTAATTGGTTTATTTTCTTTTTATTAATAATTTAATATTGATTCATACTATTGTGATCAAAATTTCCTGTTCTACTTAATCATGAATTTTTAATAATTATTTCGGACCAAAGTCCGGAAAACTATTAAAACAACGATTGAGTATATAATTGTTTGTATTTATGGTATATATGAGGAAAAGTCTCAAATAATTATGAAATAATTATTTGAACTTGAAATCATGTTTTATAGGTTTAAATATGTTTTATATGGGTGAATACCCAAGATGTTGAATTTTTAATCAAATTGAAACAATGATGCAAAATCAACAAAAATGATGTGAACAGTAAAAACATAGGTGCAAAAAGTAATTCGATAAGTGAACAGTGCCAATGAACAGTTCTTCAATCATGGAAAGATGTAAACATTGTCGTAAAATGCTTAAAGTGTACTGTTGATAAGTCAGTTAGTATAGGATTAATATCAAAACTTGATGAAACTGATAAAGTCAGTTCATTTTTAAGTCACACATAAAAATAAAATTGTTTGATAAAAAAGTTAAAAATTTAAGCGTATAAATTTATACTAGCAGTATGAGAAAACGTAAAATTTTATGCATAAAAATCTTTCTCACGTAGTTGGTTGGCACGTGAGCTTCAGCTACCCACTCAAGTCAATGTAAAAAAAAAAAAAAAAAAAAAAACTCACTTACCTCACTATAAAAAGGGAGCTGCTTCCTTCACTTTTCTGCCCAGCACCTACGTTCTCTCTCTCTGTCTCTTCCGTTTCTGTTTTTTTTTTCTCTCTACACTCTCATCCAATTTTTTCTCTCTCTTTCTTTCATCTTCCTTTCAAGCTTCTCAAAGCCTCCTCCTTGATGAATCCGAACTCATTTCCTAGGTAAGGGGGGAGTGAGACCTTGATTCTTTTGTTGCTCCTTATTACTTTCGTACTTTATATTATATAAGTTTTACTTTTGATTATTTTCATCATCACTTTAAATTATTATTTACTATTCTTGCTATATTTCCATTATTTATGAATTTTCTTGTTATTGGAACTGTTACAAGTGTCCCTCTTTTAGAGGAGACGATGCCCAATTTTCATTATAATTTCCTTCTTATGATTCTTTCCGGTACACGTTTCTCTTCTTATAATAAAAAGGGACAAATATAGACTGACACAGAACAAAGTAATAGATAACTGTGTTCCAGCGGTTTGACCCGAACACCAGTCATTATTTTATGAATATCTCAAGTTATACTTAACGAAATCATGTGAAACCAGTTTTAAATGAAAATAGACTTAAAAATCTACAACTTTTCTTTTGGAATCACTACAAAATATGCTAAAATGAATTATATATTCCAGTTACAAGTTGAACCACCTGTTCTGAACTTTCTGAAAAATTTCCATTCTGTTGGAAATTACTGGGACAAATTTGGACGGTTTTCTGGAAAAATAAAAATATCATGATGTTTATAAATGTCTTATAGCTCTCCCATAAAATTTCATAACAAAATAAGTTCGTTTACTATTTTTATAAAATTGACAAAGTCTACTAGATGGTTCAAAGTTTTCTGGAAATTTTAAAAAGTTTATCTCTTCAACTTTTGATTTCACTGGAAATGAGAATATAGAACAAATTTAGAAAAAATTATATATATATTGTAAGATTATGTTTTAGGCTTCTAACGAAACAAGAACGGACTGATTTCAATAAACACGCATCAAACTAAAAATCTGAAACTTAAAATAGCCCGAAAATGAAAAAATTCTGGATAGCTTGAATTTTTTTGAAGTTTCTTGAAAATTTTGATTTTTATCTTGAAAACTTATAAATATACTCAAATTATGTTTATAGGCTTAGAAAATGATTTAATTCTAAATATATATTAGAATATGTATAAAATATTTTCAAAACTACTTGACCATTAATTTGAGATACTTAAAAGAAGATTATGATGAGAATTTATTTTCTTTGTATTAAACTGAGTTTTTTTAAAATTAGTAGAGTAAGATCCGAAGTATGCTCTGTGGTTGCAGTTTCATCTGATCTTCCACACCAGAAAAAAGGATTTTTTTTCTTACTACTAAGTTTTGAACATAGTCTATGGAAATTCTAAGTATGCTCTGTGGTTGCGGTATAATCTGATCTTCCACACCAGAAAGGAATTTCTAAATATTAAAAATCTATTTATGATTGTACCAGAAATACTTATAGTAAGTTAGAAAGTTGTTTCTCTTTACAATTTAAATTAAGGGATTAGACAAAGAAAAAGATAAAGCAAATAAATTTAACTTGATAAGTTTTAAATAAGATTTTAATACAAATAATGATTAGTTAAATATTAGTTAATTATTAGATTAATGATTAGAAAAGTATCTACTGTCTTGCTTAAATACCTTGTGATATTACATAAATCTTTATATACTTAATATGTGATAAGATGCTTTGATGTGTTGACATGACATGATGATTGTACTCTGACAATGTTATTTATCTGTCGGTAAGACTTGTGCTGTTACTCTGTATTGGTACTCAGTGAATGAGACCAGTGATATTAGATGTGATATAGTGAATGGTGATGTATATTAGTTATATACTGTTTATTTGTCTGAGGGACAGAGATGTTATGTCAAATGATGAAAGTGACTCTTGAGTACTCTAGTGTGAGTACTGTTAAAAGAGGAACATGCAACGACATGTTGCCTATAGTGGAAGACACAGCCTGGCAAGTTGAGGAGTGAAAGGCAGGGACTCACTGGCGGAAGTCTAGGAGGTACGGTGTCGAGTGATGAAGTAACTAAAGGCCAGGAGAGCACCCTGTGTCGGGGACTTCATCTGACCAAGCTTGGCAACCCCAACAACTGCTCAGCATTACATTGATTGGTGCGAGAGTACGCCTGAGTTATATAGGACTGTGGATGTCATAAATTGAGATAATATGAGTTCATCTAGGGAAGATGAAGGTTTTTGCCATAGGGTTGAGGCGTATGTACTCCTAATCACTTCCAATCGGGGAGTATGGATCCATACTGCGTCTAGAGGTTTGAGTTTTTAGGAGTTGGGACATTATGATTAGATAAATATTAGGTTCCCCCACTATTATTAAATGACGGTAGTTTATACCGTTAGTAATACCTATATATATTAGAATCAAGTCTCACTCCTCTTTCTTTCTTTTCTGTATGTACTTGCTGATTGGATACTTAAAGATGATGGTCAAGCCTAGTGATCAAGTTCCTTGTTGACGTGGTCATTTCAGAGATTGCGAAGACTAAGAAGAGATACTAGAAGATACGAAATCTAAATGCTAGTGTTATTTACGTTTATGTTTTGGGTTAGTGTAGAACTTGTTCACTGCTCTGACTAGGATATTACATGTATGGGTTAGGAATAACTAATACTTGATTTTCCCGTATCTGTTAAACTCTATGTATAATACTGTATCATGAACTGATGTTTAATTTCATAAGGAAATAGTTCTTTATATAATATTTATGCCTTTATTTATTCATCTTATCTAAATATGTTTAATAAATATAATTTAAAAAAAAATTACCCTCATTTTTATAAATATTAAAACAAATACAAATACTAGTGTGGATTGTGTCTAATGTAACGGGGTATTACAATGGAACCGTCCCTAGACTGATGTTCAAGTATTTTCGGGCTTCACAATTATTACAAATAGTTCTTTTTCGGATTTTGTTTTGGATTAATATACATAAATCAAACTATTAATAACTTATTTTTCAATGACTGCCTTGTACGTCCGTAATAGCTTTTGGATGCAGCATGGGTTGCTACATGTACAAGCGGGGATGAACAAGAAAACGCTGTGAAAGTAGCGAGAGAAGCAATGGAGAAGATTGAAGAAGAAACTAAGGAGAAGAAATTTTTTGGAGGGGATAATATTGGGTACGTTGACATAGCACTTGGATGGATTGCTTACTTGGTTTCTGTATGGGAGGAAGTTGGATCAATGCAGATAATAGTCCCATTGAAATTTCCAGCCACCGCTGCATGGATGACTCTCTTCTAATTGTCTGATGCATTAATTATTTTTTTTCCTATAATACCTTTCATTATTTACAGTATTTTCTCTCAAAACATTAATTACTCATAGGTGAGAAGCAATTAAGTGGAAAGAGAAATGAAGGGTAAGTTTGGAAGAGTAGTATAAATAATTGACAAATTTAATATGATTAATTAAATTAACCACTTTTATTAGAAATATGTGAATTAGTTGAAAGGGTCTTATATATAAGAGCGGAGGTAGTAAATAATAACAAGGGAAAAAAAATAAAGTGGAATAATTCTTTTCTTGGATGTTTCTCCAGAGACAAGCGTAGCAGGTGTTATACAAATCGGTGGACCCCACTTGGACTCATTGAGTTGTTACATAATGCATCAATTCTATGATTTTTTTTATTTACAACTATAGAGAAATGATAGAATTAGGATTTCATTGATAAATGTTGATTTACAAAAGAACGAGATATAGAGTGCTATGGAATAACAAACCCTAATATATCTATAATATATGAAATAACAAATCCAAAGATATCTATAACTTGAATTTAAATTGTAACGATTTGCAACTGATTGTTTTATCATATCAATAGTCCAACACGCTCCCACAAGATGGTGGTGGCGGAGACAACGCCAATCTTGTCCATCAGAAATTTGTGGCACAAAAATGCAAGAGCTTTGGTGAAGAGGTCTGCACATTGATGACTAAATCAATCAAAGCCAACAGGCACAAGCTTAACCATTAAGCAGAAGCCATAACACAAGGCTTAACCACTTAACAGAAGCAAAAACCAATGAGAATGCTTAACCACCATAAGGTAGAAGCAAAAAGATTAACCATTAAGAGCAAGAGCCAAACAATGCTTAACCACTCAAGACAGAATCACAAATCAACGAGAATACTTAACCACCATAAGGCAGAAGTAATAAAGCTTAACTATCAAGAGCAAAAGCCAAACAATGCTTAACCACTCAAGATATAAGCACAAATAAATGAGAATGCTTAACCACTATAAGGCAGAAGCAATAAAGCTTAACCATCAAGAGAAGAAGTCAAACAATGCTTAAACAATCAAGACAGAAGCACAAAACAACATCCAATGCTTAACCACCATGGACAAAAAGTCATGGTGTTTCAATGTGAGTGGGTTGGATTGGATATAGATGCACCTTCAAAATTGATTTTGGATGGAGGATATGATGTGGTCCTCGTTACATAGCCAAGAAGTTCATTGGCTTCAAGCAGATGAGTCATTTGCTTGTATCACTTATGGTAATTGGCAGAGATTAAATTTAATAGGTAGATTGGAAGCAATGGTGAGTGGCCATGAGGGAAAAAAAGAGGATCAATTTGGATGTTAAACTTCTAGCTCTGTGGTACTATATAGAGAGATGATAGAATTAGGATTTTATTGATAATTGTGGATTTATAAGACAGAGATATATATAGTGTTATGGAATAACAAACCCTAATATATTTGTAATCTATGGAATAACAAACCCAAAAGATATCTATAACTTGAATTTGAATATACCTATAACTTGAATTTTAAATGTAACAACTTGTAACTAATTGTTTTATCATATCAATAGTCCAACAACAACAATTCACGCACCCTACTCAACTAACTGAGCTAGACCTCATTGAGGCATCAACTGCTCAACCTTGTTACATAATGCATCAAATCTAAGATTTTTTTGTTTTGTTTTTTAAATCTAAGATACAATTATTAAAAAAATAATGCGTACTAATTATGTCACTGTTAATAACAATACATTTATATAAGGCTAAATATCACTTTTGGTCCTTTATGTTTTAGTGTTTTTTCATTTTGGTCCATTAAGTTTTAAAAGTTTTATTTTGGTCCTTTAGCTTTATGTTTTTAAAAGAGTTTTAGTTTGGTCATTTAAGCAAAAAGTTAAACAAGTTAACTGAAAAGTGTGGCGTGTCCGTTAATGCTAAGTGGAATGATGATGTGGCATTTTTGTTGAAACGACATTAAATATTTAAGTCTTTTTAGTTTTCAAAATTGTTTCAATTTAGTCCTTTAAGTTTTTAAAAGGTTTTATTTTTTGTCATTTAAGTTTACGAAAAGTTTCATATCAGTACTGTCATTTCCATATACACATATTCAGTGTCTACTATTGGTAGTAGATTACCTTCTTCCAAAACTATCAAATTACTTCAAAGTACTTTAAATTACTTTAGATAAATTCAAATTTAGGTATAATCCACCACAATTTAATACCAAAAAACTTTTTACTAAACCAATATATTCAAAATATACTTACTACCTTTGTCGTCTGGCAGCGTGAAGTTCGGATTATACTTACTATCTTTGTTTCTACTTATAAGACCAAATTACCTAATTCACCAAGATTAAGAAAAGTGATTAATTTAGTTGATAATAATAAATTTATCTTAAATTTATACTATATTTTTTTCAAAAATGTCATTGTCATTAATGCTCCTCTTTCTCTTTTAAATGTTTATCAATGTAACATCTATTTTAATTAATTAGGGGTATTTTAGCCTAAAAATAATTAATACATGAAATATTATGAATTGGATCTTATAAAAAGAAACAAACACTACTTTAAATTTGGATCTTATAAATAGGAACGAAAGTAGTAATAACTAATTAAGTACTACCTTTGTTTCTATTTATAAGACCCAATTACCTAATCCACAAAGTTGTTAATTTAGTTTATAACAATAAATTTGTTCTAAATTTATATATTTTTCCAAAAATACCATTGTCATTAATGTTTCTTTCTCTTCTAAAGACTTATCAATATAATCTCTCTCTTATTTAATTAGGGTTGCTTTAGTATAAAAATAATTAATACATAAGATATTATGAATTGAGTTTTATAAAAAAAAACAAATATTACTTATAACTTAGGTATTATAAATATAAAGTATAATTATAACATTAATTTGTTAGCTTGTAAACTGGAATCGGGCTAAGATGAAGTACCAAAACAAGTGCCTCATCCGTGAACCACTGTTTGTAACCATATGATATATTATTAAAGAATTGAACGATTTAGATTTTTTACCGATTACCTGCAAGTAAAATTAAATCGAGTTTACGTGGTTGCAGTTGTATAGTGTTCAATTCTTAAAACCATGTCTTCTTCGTCCACGAGTCACGACGATGTTGTTTGCGCTGTCGCCGCTCGGCTCTTGCACCAGCGCCGCACTCCGACGACTTCAGACAACTCTTCGTCAAAGCACATCTTAGACCTCCTAATCGAAGGAGAGAAGAGAGTTCGTGGTCGGTGAAAGAGAGGGATAGCACATAGATAGAAAGGACATGCAAGAAAGGGAAAAGAGAGATGCACGGAAAAAGGGATGGTTGCGGCGGACGAGAGCAAACGGGGAAGAGGGGAAGAGAGATGAAGGATTGGAAAAAAGGACCACCGCCGCATACAGCAGCCGAAAATCACATAGGTGATGCTTCATGGAGGTTTCCAACGACAAATGTTTTTCCTTTCTCCTTCCCACCATTGTTGTTGTTTTTCTTTTTCTTTTTGTGAATCATTGTTATTGTTTTCTGAATCTTTGTTGCTCTGAAATTTGGAGGGTTTGTAATTTGAAATTGATTAGTTACATTTTGTGAGATTCGTTGATTTTATGTTGATAAAATCATAATTCCTAAATTTGGGGTTTGAAACCCTCTCCAAAACATCCATTCCTGCTATGATTTTCTGAGATTTTGCCCACCATTTGAATAAAATCTCTTGATACAGTAACATGGAAGAACGAAAAGAAGAGGAAGGGACCACTAGAGGAAATGAAGAGGAAGGTTTTGCAACTTTAGGAAGGGAATGGGATTGGGAACGATGGAAGGGTGAGAGCAGAGAGAGAAAATGATTCTGAGAAAAAATTAAATTTTTAATAATTTTAATATTTTTTTTCAACTAGTTAAAAACTTGCTATTTTCGGTCATTTTAGTGCCTCACCGGTGAGGTACTTGTCTTGCTACTTCATGTTAGCTCAATTCTACATGAATTTGCCTAACATGAAGTACCTATTTACTGGGTCACCGATGGAGCACCACTTTTAACCGTAGGATTTAATAATAAAAAATTGAGTGAACAAGATTTATTACTGGTTACCTATTGCCTAAAATAGACCGAGAATACGTGGTATCGGGTGTATAATGTTTACTCAGTATTGTTTGGCTGGGTAATTGCAAAACACTGTCCGGAGGATTAGGTCGACGCAATTTGGGGGCGAAGATCTTCATTGCAAACTACATTTAATGTCTCATCGGTTGTGGAAATGTGGAGATATGGCTTCGAGTTTGTCGTCGCAGCCTCCCTCATGTTGAGATCTTTGCAATCAACGGCTCATGCCGCTGCCTTCTTGCCTGTTGCAGGAACCGCACCACGCTCGCAGAGGCTCAGGTGGCGGAAGAGGCGGCGGTCGGAGGCAGGGTCGTCGGAGAAGTACCAAAACTACATCAGATTAGCTGCATACTCGAAAGAACGGTTCGGTAACCTTGTCGACATGCTTGAGGCGCTTCAAGAAGAAATAGAAATTAACTATTATGGTTTCCTTTTTTGGGGTGTTTTTCCTTGTCAATGTTGGCCAAATGTTCTACATTTTAGAATCTGATTCATCAAGAATTTCCATTCAGCAATTTGTTTTTCAAATCCACCCCTAAAACATCTAACAGGTCATCACTTTAAGGAGGTTTAGCATAATCTAGTTTGCAAGCTGTCTCTCAATTGTGACGACAGAAAATTGGAAGCAATGCACAGATATTTTCATAGTGTTTTTGAAACAATATGATGTCAAAGTAGCGATCTTGTAATTAACGAAAATCATTTAGTACCAATCTCATTATGCACTGTAAAGATTCTTCCTCAATAGCTTCTTCCTCAAAGCATCTTGAAGCAAAAGAAGTCACACACACATTTAAAATAAGCTGGAGATTTCTCAATGATCTGGGTTCTTTTTCCTTTTGTATTGGGAAATAGAAAATTAAATGTTATAATTATACTTAATTAGGTATTATATTTTTTAATCCCAACTTCACGCTGCCAGACGACAAATCTATATTTTTAAATTTATCGTAAAGTTATAACATGGAGTAATGTTTACCACAAAAAAATTAATATCTATTTACTTAAATTATTTGATAAATAACCAAAGACACGTCTACTTACTTTTCTAAAATCATATATTATTTGAATTTATTTTGATAATTATTTTGACTATTGTTATTAACAGTAACCTTATTAATTATTTAGTTGTAATTATTATATAAATGTATTGTTATTAATAATCTTCAATCTAAACAAAAGTACCATAGTTAGTACACGTTAATTTTTAAAATAATTGTATCTTAGATTTAAAAAACAAAACAAAAAAATCTTAGATTTGATGCATTATGTAAGAAGGTTGAGCAGTTGATGCATCAAGGCGTCTAACTCAGTTAGTTGAGTATAGTGCGTAAGTTGTTGTTGTTGGACTATTGATATGATAAAACAATTAGTTGCAAATTGTTACAATTTAAATTCAAGTTATAGATATATTTAAATTCAAGTTATAGATATCTTTGGGTATTATTCCATAGATTATAGATATATTAGGGTTGTTATTCCATAGCACTCTATATATATCTCTCTTGTAAATCCACATTTATCAATGAAATCCTAATTCTATCATCTCTCTATAGTTGTAAACCCCTGTTGATACATGTCTTCAATTCCTACCAGTAAAAAAAAATCCTAGATTTAATGCATTATGTAACAACTCAATGAGTCCAAGTGGGGTCCACCAGTTTGTATGACACCTGCTACACTTGTCTCCATAGAAACATCCAAGAAGAAGAATTATTCCACTTCATTTTTTCCCTTGTTATTATTTACTACATTTGTCCCTATATGTAAGATCATTTCAACTAATTCACATCATTTATGAAATGTGATTAATTTAGTTAATCACATTAAATTTGTCAATTATTTATACTACTCTTCCAAACTTACCTTTCACTTTTGTCTCAACTTAATTGCTTCTCACCTACGAGTAATTAATGTTTGGAGAGAGAATACTATAATTAAGGAAGGGTATCTATTATCTACCTATCTATCTATATTCTATTACCCTTAATAAAAGAATGTTTTAGTTGGACACATGTCAAGTTGTGGACAACTTTTTTCCCTCCTAAATTTCTCTATCTTCCTTTTTACTTTTTTTCTTTTTTTTTTATCTCTTTTTCTCTTTCATATTTATACTTATAGAAATACATTTCTTGACAAATCTATAAGATAAAAAATATTTATCATTCTATTAACCAAAACTCTTTATTATTATTATTATTATTATTATTATTATTATTATTATTATTATTATTATTGTTGTTGTTGTTGTTGTTGTTGTTGTTGTTGTTGTTGTTGTTGTTAAATATTTCCTTTTGTGTAATATATATATTATGCTTTTTTATATTCAAAATAATATGAATTAATTATTTGTTAAATCTATTTTTATTGATTCAACAATATCTTTGCGGATAGTGTATATTTATAAATATACATATATAACAATATTCATAATTTATTATATTATTATAATATTATATATTATTTATGAGTAAATTACACGGGTACCTCCTAAACTCTTATTACACCTGGTATCCTTCCATTTTTTTACATTACTTTGAGTACTCCTAAGGGGGTCAATGTAAGATTTTTCAAATCTAAGAGGGGTGGGTCGGTGTAACAATTTAGGCTTAAGAGGGGGGTCGGTGTAACAAAATCCAAAAAATTAGAGAGTTTTCTGTAGGGTTCAAAAAAGAAGTGATATTGGGTGTAATAAGGGTAAACCTCAGGTGTGGCCCGTGTAATTTACTCATATTCACAATTTATAATATTACTATAATATATATTATTTATGTTTTATATATTTCTTTTTATGTCTTGTATTTATGAAAAATATTATAATCTATCTACCTATCTATTCTATTCTATTTACTAGATAGTACCCGTGCGATGCACGGGTTTATTGAGGAGGGAATTAATTTTTTGTATGTATAAAGTATGTTGACAATATTGTTAATTTGTTATATCACTTATAAAAGATCTAAAATTAATTTAAATTTCTGCAATAAGAAACTTATTCATTAATAAAAAATAATTAAATGTGTTTATTTTATAATACAACTCATTTAAAAAATTATTATATAACTATAAATTTAAATTTCACAATGCCACTTTCTTGAAGTAAAAAAAATTCTATATATAGACAAATAAAATTATATAACAAAAAGATTTGCTGCCATTACGAACCTGTGTAAGTCCATAACTGAATCCTTGGACCATGCCTTGTGTAAGATGCCTTTGTTGCATATTTGTTGCCATATCTTCGCTTGCTCACACATATTCCTGTACTCAATCCTCTTTGAGTTAGTGGACTTGTTTTTGCACAGTACCTTCTCTACATGAATTTCATACTTTTTTGCCTAGTCAGGTTTGTATTGATATTCTGCTCCCTGATACAGCCAGTGACTTTGGCTATAGTCTCAATAGACAGAACCACTTCTCGTCCAACCACAGTGGACACAATCTGTCTCTGTGTGTCAAACTTGGCATTTTTCCAAAACATTCGGATGAGCTCTGGATATATCTTTTGAGAGTCGTTGAAGTACCCTCGAATGCCACACATCAAGAGATTCTCTTCAGTTCAAGACCAATACTCTCCAAGTATTTGATATAAAAAAAAGTTCAATGTGAACAATAGCTGCTCCATATGTCTCAATAGAGGTGATAGGGTATGAAGGAACATCGGGAACCATAGCAGTTGACTCACTAGAGCTTGACATTGTTGTAAAGGTGAGAGCTTTAGGGTTTCTGGTAAGTGTTTGGGTAGGGAATATGAGAGTGTGTGTGTGTAAAGTTTGAGCAATGAGAGTTCATAGAATTTTTGGTAAAGTGTTTTCTGAGGATGTGACAATTTCTATATGGGCTTACTTGAGGCAAACGAAACGGTTTGGGCTTTTTGAATTTGAAGAGAGAGGTTACACCACTAATCCTGCCATGATGAGGCATGCTGAGATATTTGGGTAACTGTGTACAGTTATGAAAAGTTGAGTGACTCAGCATAGAGCATTAACTGGCACTTACTCAAAATGAAACCGTTTTGGCCACGACATAAAATACTTTAAAGGAAACACATAACATAAATGATCATCCAGTCATTGGACTCCAACGTAACACATGCAATGCACATGCTTGACTAAATGACCTTTGGACGATGTGTTCATTGGACGCTATAGTCTTATTGGACACTACACATAGATGTTAGCTTGTATTCAATAAGGGATTTTGTAAATATATCAGTTAGCTGATCATCTATGGATACAAACTGTAGTTCCACAGTCCCTTTCTGAACATGGTCTCTTATAAAGTGATATTTATTTTCTATATGCTTAGCTCTTGAATGCAGTATGGGTGTTTTAGAAAGATTAATAGCAACAATGTTATCATAGAAGATAGGAATGCTACTCTCATACATATTGTAATCTTCAAGTTAATGCTTGATCCATAGGATTTGAGAATAACAACTTGCTGCTGATATATACTCTGCTTCAGCAGTGGACGGTGCAATGGTACCTTGCTTCTTGCATATCCAGGAGACTAAGTTTCCACCAATGAAGTTACATCCTCCACTAGTGTTTTTTTCTTTCAATCCTGTCTCTAGCATAGTCAGCATCACAGTATGCAACTAATCTGAAATCTTTCTGCCTTTTGAAACATAGACCAAGATTAGTTGTTCCAATGAGATATCTGAAAATTCTTTTAATAGCAGTTAAGTGTACTTCCCTTGGATCAGATTGGAATATGGCACATAGACATACATTGAACATAATGTCAGGTCTGGACGTTGTGAGGTACAGAAGTGATCCAACCATCCATTTGTATAAGGTGTTGTCCACCTTCTTCGATCCTTCGTCTAGTCCAAGTACTATTGTTGGATGCATGAGGGTTTTCATTGGTTTAGCACCATCCATCTTGAACTTCTTCAATAGTTGCTTAACATACTTGGTTTGATGTATGTATATGCCTTTGTCAGTTTGCTTGATTTGTAGTCCAAGGAAGAATTTCAGTTCTCCCATCATGCTCATTTCAAACTCTGTCTGCATTAACTTAGAAAAATCCTCACACAGAGTTTCATTAGTAGCACCAAATATGATATCGTCAACATAAATTTGAACAATGATAATATGAGAATCATAGATTTTGCGAAACAGGGTAGTGTCTACTTTTCCTCTTGAAAAACCATTTTCTATAAGAAATGAACTGACTTTTTCATACCAAGCTCTTAGTGCTTGTTTCAGTCCATACAAAGCTTTGTTTAGTTTGAAAAATATGAATTGGAAAAGCATCACTCTTAAACCCAGGGGGTTGTTCCTCATAAACTTCGTCTGTTATCATCCCATTGAGGAATGCACTTTTTACGTCTATTAGATATAGCTTCATTTGACTATGAGCAACAAAGAACAGTAAAATGAGAATAGCCTCAATGTGAGCCATATGAGCATAAGTTTCAGTGTAATATATACGTTCCTGTTGTGAGTAACCTTTAGCCACTAGCCTGACTTTGTTTCTCACAAACTTATCTGTTTCGTCCAACTTGTTTATGAATACCCACTTGGCTCCCACAATTTCTTTATCATCAGGTAGTTCAGCAAGCTTCCAGACATCATTCTTTTGGAATTGATCAAGTTCTTCTTACATTGCTTTGACCCAGCTTTCATCTTCCAAGGCATTGTCCACAGTCTTAGGCTCTATTTCTAATATGAGAGCTGTGTAACCTTGCTATTGATGTGAAGATCTGGTTCTGACTCTATCTCTTGGATAACTAATGATCTGATCTTCTGGATGATGCTTTTTCATTTTCCAGTTGCTTCCAGTTAGTTCTCTTTGTTCTTCCACTGGACCGTCCAGGGGAGTGTTGGACTCTTCAGTTGAAACATCTTTGTTGGACACGTATGCGTCTGATGACTTCTTTCCATCGTCCAACTTGAGATCTGCAAATGATTCATGTAGCTCTGATAATTCCTTATCAGGCTTAGTGTCATCAAACTTCACATGAATAACTTCTTCCACAACTAAGGTTCTAGAGTTGTAGACTTTATATGACTTCGAAGTTTCTGAGTATCCAAGCAATATCCCATTGTCACACTTAGAATCAAACTTTCCCATATTGTCCTTAGTGTTTAGAATGAAACATTGACATCCGAATGGATAGAAGTAGGATATGTTGGGTCTTTGCCCTTTCCACAAATGATATGGAGTCCTTTTCAGGATGGGTCTAATATAAATTCTGTTATGTAAATAATAGGCCGTATTCACTGCTTCAGCCAAAAAATGCTTAAGGGTTGAATTATCATTCAACATGATTTTGGCCATCTCTTGGAGTGACCTATTCTTCCTCTCAACAACACAATTCTCTTGAGGCGTTTTGGGTGTTGAGAAGTTGTGAAGGATACCATTATCCTCACAGAACCTTTGAAAACTCTCGTTTTCAAATTCTCCCCATGATCACTTCTGATCGAAGTAATGCATACTCCTTTCTCGTTTTGAACTCTTTTACAGAAGTTATAGAAGACTTTAAAAGATCCATCTTTGTCAGATTGGAACATGACCCATGTCCATCTTGAATAGTTATCCACTACAACCAATCTGTATCTTTTACCACTTATTGAGGCTTTTCTTGTAGGTCCAAACAAGTCAATATGTAACAGCTTAAGGGGTCTAGAAGTGGAAACAATATTTTTGCTTTTAAAAGAACTTTTTACTTGTTTTTCTTTCTGACAAGCATCACAAAGAAGAGAATATTTAAGAAGTAGTACTAATATTTAAGAGTAAAGAATATGTTAAAAATCACTAAACAATGAGCACGTGCAATGGAATATTGAAGAAAAATAAATGAAAGGTAGAAGAATATATATATATTAACTATAAGTATTTTAATTATTTTAAAAATATATAATTACCTTAATTTAAAATAATCTTAATTACCTTAATTAAAACGTATATATGTTTATCATAATTAATTTAATTATTTCAAATCAAAATATATTTTTCTTCCAATTTTCTTAATTACAATATTTATATGATTTTATGAATTAAAATATAGATAAAAAAATTATACAAATTTCCCGCTCAATTGCATAAGGTTTCCCTCCAAGACTTTTTTACTTTTATTAATATAAAGATTTTTCTACTTTAATTTCTTTTAATTATTTTTAATTATTTATTTTTAATTTAAATTAATTTATATTGGTTGATTTCTTTTACATATTCCATTTTCTCTCAGTTTCTTACCATAATTTATTTTAATGTTTTTAATTATTTTTAATCCTTTAATAGATTTTAATTTTGATTGATTGATGATTTATTTCTTTTACTTAACGTATTCTCATCTCATTTATTTTATTATCATTTATTTTTTAAATTCTTTGATCCTTTAATTATTGTTGATCCAATAATTTAAATTTAAATTAATAATAATTATGAATGATAATTGATTTTCCTTTTTTTTTAATTATTTATTTTTAATTCAATTATTTTTTGTTGGTTGATTTCTTTTATTTACTAAATTTCCTCTCAATTCCTTACTGTAACTTTTTAATTATTTACTTTAATCTCATTTATTTTATGATCCTCTATCCTTGATATCTTTTGATCCATTAATTATTATTGATCCTTTATTTTTTTATAGAAAAAGGCATGAAAAGTATCCAACTAAAGTACAACATCCCAACTATGTTGGCACCCTATACTTCAACCATCATCAACCTCATACATCAATTTATTAACACTGAAAAGAACCAAAATAACATAAACAATGGGGGGACTAAGCCAATACCCATATTAGTAAAGTCTAAACCTATACTGTGGTAAACCCATCTTGTTTCGAAGATAAGGTTCAGAAACAAAATTAGGGATATAATCCCACCAAAAAAATGATATGTTATCTACAACAAAAAAATTGGCGAGCATGTTAACACAGACATTGCCTTCCCTATAAATGTGACTCAACCTGAAGTCATTTCTTTTAATTATTTACTTTTGTTAATAATTTTTTGCCATAATTGATTTAAAATTTTCAAATTGTTTAATAAAAAAATTAATTATTCTTTCTATAATAATTATTTTCTTATCATATATCTAATTATTTTAAAATTATTTTAGTTATAATTGACTGTGTTTTTTTATACAATAATTGACTGTGATTTTGATTTGATAAGAATATTAATTTTATTTTTCAATTTATTGTCATATTGAATATTTTACTTGTGTATTATTTGGAAGATGGGTTAACTGAGTATACAATTTAAGAAAACTTAAGATTTAAAAAAAGAAAACTAATGTATACTATTATTATTTTTATGTCAATATTTCTTAATTAATCAGTTATATACTTTGAATTTATTTATATAGTGAAATAAAATTGTTCTTAATTATTTTTTCATCAATATTGTTACTTATTTTAAAAATTAAGACACTTAATATGAATTTATTTATAATGTTATTAATTTTTAAAATTGCACTATTGTTTGAATGTTAAGTCTCATTATTTACTGTCTTATTTGTCACCTCACATGTATCAATAGAATATTCATCTTCAACATGTATCAATAGAATGTGTATCTTCATCTTGTGCCATATTTTCATTTGCATACGACAATATCCAATACTTGATGATCATTACATTACTTAACTCATAATTCAAAAAATTGAATAAAAATTATATAAAGAAATTATAAATAATCACATGAAAGAAACTAATAAGATAATATTTCTTCCAAATGTCAAAAGATATTTATATGGTTTTATGAATTAAAAAGTAGATAAAAATTTATCTACTAATTTCCTGCTTAATTGCATAAAATTTTCTCTCTAAGACTTCTTTACTTTTATTAATATAAAGATTTTTCTCCATTCTTCTCATCAAAGTTGTACCTTTGTTTACTAAAAAAAATGAAGTCACTACAAAGAAGAAAATATTTAAGAAGTAGTACTAATATTTAAGAGTAAAGAATAGGTTAAAAATCACTAAACAATGAGTGCGTGCAATGGAATATTGAAGAAAAAATAATGAAAGGTAGAAGAATATATATATTAACTATAAGCATTTAATTATTTTAAAAATATATAATTACCTTAATTTAAAATAATCTTAATTATTTTAATTAAAACGTATATATGTTTATCATAATTAATTTAATTATTTCAAATCAGAATATATTTTTCTTCCAATTATCTTAATTGCAATATTTATATGATTTTATGAATTAAAAAATAGATAAAAAAAATATTCTAAAAATTTTCCGCTCAATTGCATAAGGTTTCCCTCAAAGACTTCTTTACTTTTATTAATATAAAGATTACCTTATTTAAAACTTATATTTGTTTATCATAATTAATTTAATTATTTCAAATCAGAATATATTTTTCTTCCAATTATCTTAATTACAATATTTATATGACTTTATGAATTAAAAAATAGATAAAAAAAATTCTAAAAATTTTCCGCTCAATTGCATAAGGTTTCCTTCCGAGACTTCTTTACTTTTATTAATATAAAGATATTGTACGACCCTCCTTTCTTTCCCACAGTGGGAGATATGGAAAATTTTCCCACGCTAGAATCAACCAATATAGTAAATAAATTGAAGGAAAAATATATTTGGACACCCTTGAGGTGTAGACACCTTGAGAGAGATAGAAAGAGGAGAGATAAGTGATTGATAATATAATGTGACAAAAAGAGAGATAAAGAGAAATGAAAAGTATCAATGAGATGTTGGTATTGTAGGGGTGAAATAGGTAGAATAGTACTATTCATTTTAAATCCAGGCTGGCAGTTTCACATGATGAAGCAAGTAAGGAGAGAAGCAAGCACTACAATTCTATAAAAACCCGGAACCGATGAAATTGCTGCTAGAAAAGCACAAGACTCCATCTATCTGTGCACAAAAGGTAATCTTAAAACACTTTTATTTACTGTTCCGATTTCCTAAAGGATTTGTTTAAGATACTATTGTTCATGTACGTGTAGTTTTCAGCTACACAAGAAGACTGGGAGCAATTGTTTCATAATGAACCCGGTAACTAATGGATTTGGATCTCTCCATCCTCTCTATCTCTCTACTTCTTCTATTTCTCTCTTATCATTTATTCATTTCTTTTTTATGCTGCAAAAGGAGGATCCACGGTAGGATCAGGGGGGAGCCAACCATGCTAATGGTATATATATATATATATATATATATATATATATATATATATATATATATACTTTCCATATTTTTTTTAATTTCATTTCCACCTTCTTTTTCTATCTATCATTTATTATTATTGTTTTCCTTTTATTTCTCTTTCATCCACTCCAGTTCTTGTACTTGAAAGTATGAATCCTTACAATTTTGCTAATAAACTTGGGGTGTGAGAAAATATCGTCCTCTTCTAGAGACGGAACCTTTTGTAATGGCAGGGTGGACTTGTCCATTCTCTTTTATTTCATTTATAGGTATGGAACCTTCTTTGTTGCCGAGGAATGTGCCCTTAGAGGCGGTGGAGCCGGACCAGCTGCTGAAGACTTCCTCTGATGACGATGACGGTGTCATTGAGAATGTCAATCAATATAGGGTTTCTTATCAGGAGAATGCTAATCGTAAGGGCACCTATAAACATACTTTAGTCTCTTTTATTTCAGATTCATCTATTTTTGTTTATATTTTTCTATTACATTATTTATAATATTTATCATTATTTTTTCTTTTCATCTCTTTTTCCTTCACCTCAATTCTTCCACGATTAAATATTAAATATATTTATTATTAGAGAAATGTTAGCGACTCTCTCTATCTAACACTATTTTTTTGATACTCTCCATATGATTAGTTAGAATTTAAAGAAAATCATCAAAATTGATGGGTGGATCACATATATCATTTAAAGATTCTCTTTTCTGATTTAATTATGAAATCTATAAAAATTGATGATTTTTATAAATTTCAATCACAAATAAGAGTCTCTAAAGGAAAGTGTTAGAAGCACTTCCCTTATTATTATTTTTTATAATTTTCCTAATAAACTAGGTGATTGCAAATACATGTTCCTGGGACGGAATGTTGGGGTGGATTTGCAAGAATGTTGGAGTAAATGTTTACTAATTTTTTAATAATTTTGTATATTATAACTTTTTTTTATTTTTTTTTTTCTATTTTTTTCTCTTTTTCATTGCATCTTTTATCACATTTTATATTTTCTTTTACTTTTCTTTCTATCTCTCTTATCATTCAAGAAGAATACAATTTTCAAAAAGGATGTAACTATCACTTTTTATAATTTTTTAAGGCCTCGAGCTCCATTTTTCTTAAATATTTTTTAATGAAAAATTGAAGAAATACTATTTCGTGGTATCCTTTTTTTAAAATAAAAAATGTACTACCTTTGTTTTCTATTTATAAGATGTTTTTGACTAATTTATGCTTATTAAAAAAATTGGTTAATCTAAGTATTAGCATTAAATTTGTCAGTAATTATAATATTTTTCTAAATTTATCTTTAAATAATTAATGCATGGAAAAAAGAATAATAGCAGTAGAATTTTAATTTTTAAAAGTAAACTCTTTAATTCTTCGGTACTCATAAGAGAGAGAAAGAGACAATCATAACATTTAATATTTATGGATAGAAATAATTAAGAATATTTTGGTAAAAAAATAATTAATACAAGGAATAATTGGAATAGAGTATTATTTTTTATTATTCTTAAATAAAAATTAATTTTTTCTTAATCAAATTTGAAGCATAATTATACTTTTAAAACTTTAAAATGATATTCAGATATAATAAATATTTCTTACCAGTAGAATTATTTAGGGTTAATTATGTTTTTAGTCTCTGAACTTTTTTGAGTTTTCACTTTTAGTTCCTAAACAAAATTTTGACTGGTCTTAGTCTTTGAATTTTTTTCTTTTAATGTTTTTAGTCCTTCATTTTTTCTCAATTTTTGTTTTTAGTGCCTAAATAATTATTTGATCGATCTTAGTCTTTGAACTTTTTTTCCTTCAATGTTTTTAGTTCTTAAATTTTTTTTCAATTTTTATTTTTAGTCCCTAAATAAATATTTGACCGGTCTTAGTTCCTGAATTTTTTTTCTTCAATATTTTTAGTCCCTACCATAAAAAGTCCCTGAAGAACTAAAACATTGAAGGAAAAAAAGTTCAGGGACTAAGATCGGTCAAATATTTGTTTCGGAACTAAAAATAAAAATTGAAAAAAAGTTTAGGGACTAAAAACATTGAAGGAAAAAAGTTTAAGACCGGTTAAATATTTGTTTAGGGACTAAAAACAAAAATTGAGAAAAGTTGAGGGCATAAAAAGTCCCTGAAGAACTAAAAACATTGAAGGAAAAAAAGTTCAGGGACTAAGATCGGTTAAATATTTGTTTAGGAACTAAAAATAAAAATTGAAAAAAGATTTAGGGACGAAAAATATAAAAGGAAAAAAAGTTTAAGACCAGCCAAATATTTGTTTAGGGACTAAAAACAAAAATTGAGAAAAGTTGAGGTACTAAAAACATTGAAGGAAAAAAAATTTAGGAATTAAGACTAGTCAAAATTCTGTTTAGAGACTAAAAGTGATAACTCGAAAAAGTTCAGGGACCAAAAATATAATTAATCCTTTTTTATTTGTATTTTAAACATTGAATCTCTTTCTTTCATTGCAACATTATAATTTTGTATCTTTTATTTAATTTATATAATTATGATTTGTATTATATAAGAAATGAACTGAGTTTTTCATACCAAGCTCTTGGTGCTTGTTTCAGTCCATACAAAGCTTTGTTTAGTTTGAAAATATGAATTGGAAAAGCATCACTCTCAAACATAGGAGGTTGTTCCTCATAAACTTCCTCTTTTATCATCCCATTGAGGAATGCAATTTTTATGCCCATTAGATATAGCTTCATTTGACTATAAGCATCAAAGAACAGTAAAATGCGAATAGCCTCAATGCGAGCCATATGAGCATAAGTTTCAGTGTAATCTATACGTTCATATTGTGAGTAACCTTTGGCCACTAGCCTAACTTTGTTTCTCACAAACTTACCTATTTCATCCAAATTGTTTATGAATGGACTTGGATCCTACAACTTCTTTATCATCAGGTAGTTCAGCAAGCTTCCAGACATCATTCTTTTGGAACTGATCAAGTTCTTCTTGCATTGCTTTGACCCAGCTTTCATCTTCCAAGGCAGCGTCCACAGTCTTAAGCTCTATTTCTGATATGAGAGCTATGTGACCTTGTTGTTGATGTGAAGATCTAGTTCTGACTCTATATCTTAGATCACTAATGATCTGATCTTTTGGATGATGCTTTTTCATTTGCCAGTTGCGTCCAGTTAGTTCTCTTTGTTCTTCCACTGGACCGTCCGGGGGAGTGTTGGACTCTTCAGTTGAAACATCTTTGTTGGACGTGTCTGTGTCTGATGACTTCTTTCCATCGTCCAACCTGAGATCTGCAAATGATTCATCTAGCTCTGATAATTCCTTATTAGGCTTAGTGTCATTGAACTTCACATGAATAACCTCTTCCATAACTAAGGTTCTAGAGTTGTAGAATCTATATGCCTTAGAAGTTTCTGAGTATCCAAGCAATATCCCATTGTCACACTTAGAATCAAACTTTCCTAGATTGTCCTTAGTGTTTAGAATGAAACATTGACATCCGAATGGATGGAAGTATGATATGTTGGGTCTTCGCCCTTTCCACAAATGATATGGAGTCTTTTTCAGGATGGGTCTAATATAAATTCTGTTATGTAAATAACAGGTCGTATTCACTGCTTCAGCCCAAAAATGCTTAGGGGTTAAATTATCATTCAACATGGTTCTGGCCATCTCTTGGAGTAACATATTCTTCCTCTCAACAACACCATTCTCTTGAGTCATCCTGGGTGTTGAGAAGTTGTGAATGAAACCATTATCCTCACTGAACCTTTGAAAACTCTCGTTTTCAAATTCTCCCCCATGATCACTTCTGATCGAAGTAATGCATACTCCTTTCTTGTTTTGAACTCTTTTACAGAAGTTATAGAAGACTTTAAAAGACCCATCTTTATGAGATTGGAACATGACCCATGTCCATCTTGAATAGTCATCCACTACAACCAATCCGTATCTTTTACCACTTATTGAGGCTTTTCTTGTAGGTCCAAACAAGTCAATATGTAACAACTCAAGGAGTCTAGAAGTGAAAACAATGTTTTTGCTTTTAAAAGAACTTTTTACTTGTTTCTCTTTCTGACAAGCTTCACAAATGAGAGAATATTTAAGAAGTAGTACTAATATTTAAGAGAAAAGAATATGTTAAAAATCACTAAACAATGAGCGCGTGCAATGGAATATTGAAGAAAAATAAATGAAAGGTAGAAGAGCATATATATTAACTATAAGTATTTTAATTATTTTAAAAATATATAATTACCTTAATTTAAAATAATCTTAATTACCTTAATTAAAACGTATATATGTTTATCATAATTAATTTAATTATTTCAAATCAGAATATATTTTTCTTCCATTTATCTTAATTACAATATATATATGATTTTATGAATTAAAAAATAGATAAAAAAAAATTCTAAAAATTTCCTGCTCAATTGCATAAGGTTTCCCTCAAAGACTTCTTTACTTTTATTAATATAAAGATTTTTCTACTTTAATTTCTTTTAATTATTTTTAATTTAATTTATATTGGTTGATTTCTTTTACATATTCCATCTTCTCTCAGTTTCTTACCATAATTTCTTTTAATGTTTTTAATTATTTTTTAATCCTTTAATAGATTTTAATTTTGATTGATTGATGATTGATTTCTTTTACTTAACACATTCTCATCTCATTTATTTTATTATCATTTATTTTTTAAATTCTCTGATCCTTTAATTATTATTGATCCAATAATTTAAATTTAAATTAATAATAATTATGAATGATAATTGATTTTTCCTACTTTTGATTTTTTTAATTATTTATTTTTAATTTAATTATTTTTTGTTGGTTGATTTCTTTTATTTACTAAATTTCCTCTCAATTACTGATTGTAACTTTTTAATTATTTACTTTAATCTCATTTATTTTATGATCTTCTATCCTTGATATCTTTTGATCCATTAATTATTATTGATCCTTTAATTTTTTTATAGAAAAAGGCATGAAAAGTATCCGACTAAAGTATAACATCCCAACTATGTTGGCACCCTATACTTCAACCATCATCAACCTCATACATCAATTTATTAACATTGAAAAGAACCAAAATAACAGAAACATTGGGGGGACTAAGCCGATACCCATATTAGTAAAGTCTAAACCTATACTGTGGTAAACCCATCCTATTTAGAAGATAAGGTTCAGAAACAAAATTAGGGATATAATCCCACCAAAAAAATGATATGTTCTCTACAACAAAAAAATTGGCGAGCATGTTAACACAGACATTGCCTTCCCAATAAATGTGACTCAACCTGAAGTTATTTCTTTTAATTATTTACTTTTTTAATAATTTTTTGCCATAATTGATTTAAAATTTTCAAATTGTTTTAATAAAAAAAATTAATTATTCTTTCTATAATAATTATTTTCTTATCATATATCTAATTATTTTAAAATTATTTTAGTTATAATTGACTGTGATTTTTTTATGCAATAATTGACTGTTATTTTGATTTGATGAGAATATTCATTTTATTTTTCAATTTATTGTCATATTGAATATTTTACATGTGTATTATTTGGAAGATGGGTTAACTGAGTATACAATTTAAGAAAACTTAAGAATTAAAAAAAGAAAACTAATGTATACTATTATTATTTTTATGTCAATATTTCCTAATTAATCAGTTATATACTTTGAATTTATTTATATAGTGAAATAAAATTGTTCTTAATTATTTTTCATCAATATTGTTACTTATTTTAAAAATTAAGACACTTAATATGAATTTATTTATAATGTTATTAATTTTTAAAATTGTACTATTGTTTGAATGTTAAGTCTCATTATTTACTGTCTTATCAGTCACCTCTCATGTGTCAATAGAATATTCATCTTCAACAGGTATCAATAGAATGTGTATCTTCATCTTGTGCCATATTTTCATTTGCATACGACAATATCCAATACTTGATAATCATTACATAACTTAACTCATAATTCAAAAAATTGAATAAAAATTATATAAAGAAATTATAAATAATCACATGAAAGAAAACTAATAAGATAATATTTCTTCCAAATGTCAAAAGATATTTATATGGTTTTATGAATTAAAAAGTAGATAAAAATTTATCTATTAATTTCCTGCTTAATTGCATAAATTTTCTCTCCAAGACTTCTTTACTTTTATTAATATAAAGATTTTTCTCCATTCTTCTCGTCAAAGTTGTACCTTTGTTAACTAAAAAAAATGTAGTCACTACAAAGAAGAAAATATTTAAGAAGTAGAACTAATATTTAAGAGTAAAGAATAGGTTAAAAATCACTAAACAATGAGTGCGTGCAATGGAATATTGAAGAAAAAATAATGAAAGGTAGAAGAATATATATATTAACTATAAGTATCTTAATTATTTTAAAAATATATAATTAACTTAATTTAAAATAATCTTAATTACTTTAATTAAAACGTATATATGTTTATCATAATCAATTAATTATTTCAAATCAGAATATATTTTTCTTCCAATTATCTTAATTACAATATTTATATGATTTTATGAATTAAAAAATAGATTAAAAAAATTCTGAAAATTTCCCACTCAAAGACTTCTTTACTTTTATTAATATAAAGATTACCTTAATTAAAACATATATTTGTTTATCATAATTAATTTAATTATTTCAAATCAGAATATACTTTTCTTCCAATTATCTTAATTACAATATTTATATGATTTTATGAATTAAAAAATAGATAAAAAAAATTCTAAAAATTTCCTGCTCAATTGTATAAGGTTTTCCTCCAAGACTTCTTTACTTTTATTAATATAAAGATATGTACGACCCTCCTTTCTTTCCCACAGTGGTAGATATGGAAAATTTTCCCACGTTAGAATCAATCAATGTAGTAAATAAATTGAAGGAAAAATATATTTGGACACCCTTGAAGTGTAGACACCTTGAGAGAGATAGAAAGAAGAGAGATAAGTGATTGATAATATAATGTGACAAAAAGAGAGATAAAGAGAAATGGAAAGTATCAATGAGATGTTGGTATTGTAGGGGTGAAATAAGTAAAATAGTACTATTCATTTTAAATGAGATGTTGGTATTGTAGGGGTGAAATAAGTAAAATAGTACTATTCATTTTAAATCCAGGCTGGCAGTTTCACATGATGAAGCAAGTAGGGAGAGAAGCAAGCACTTCAATTCTATAAAAACCCGGAACCAATGAAATTGCTGCCAGAGAAGCACAAGACTCCATCCATCTGTGTGCACAAAAGGTAATCTTAAAACACTTTTATTTACTGTTCCGATTTCCTAAAGGATTTGTTTAAGATACTATTGTTCATGTACGTGTAGTTTTCAGCTTCACAAGAAGACTGGGAGCAATTGTTTCATAATGAACCCGGTAACTAATGGATTTGGATCTCTCCATCCTCTCTATCTCTCTACTTCTTCTATTTCTCTCTTATCATTTATTCATTTCTTTTTTATGCTGCAAAAGGAGGAGCCACGGTAGGATCAGGGGGGAGCCAACCATGCTAATGGTAATTATATATATACTTTCCGTTTCTTTTATTTAATTAAGTTCTCCAAAATAGCAAAAAGACCGAAAGAGTGTATTCAAGCAGAAAAAATATATTTAGTAATTATAGTCTCACTTATACATCAAAATATATTTAGTAATTATAGTCTCACTTATACATGAAATGATAAAATAATTCAATTATTTTACAACTATATTGTAAATAACAAAAATTTAAATTTTATAATATTATAGTTTATAAACAATATTTTGAATAATTTAAAATATAAAATTAATTAAATTACATGCAAACTATTGAAATCAATATTAGTTAAAATAATTTATTATTTTGATCTTAAAAGACAATTTATATTTCATTAGCATTTATGTAAAATGTATTATTATAGGTATTTAGTATTATCTTCGTCCCGAGCAAAGAAAATGTATTACGTTACTAACTTTTAAGTTCTCTAATATATGTATTTTCTCTCCTTAATTAACATAATCATGCAATATTAACTAATCATAAAAAAATATATTAGTTGTAACAAGTACTCAAAAGACTAATAATATTTTGTCCAAGTATTTTGATCAAATTTTAATTAAAGATTTATAATGATATTATATGTCATAAGTATATTAAAATTTAAAAATAACAATATAGAATAAAGTTAATTTCAAAATAAAGTTTTTTTAATTTACAGAAAAATTATATATATATTTTTAAAAATATATATAATATAAAATTATTTTAGTTTCAATTCTGGATATAGTTATATTTTAGATTTTAGTCAATCATTGCTTAATTATATATTCGACCAAATAAATTATAAATTAGATCAAATACGCTTATTCATAATTTGATTAATAATATTTAATTTTTAAATTAACAGAATACTATTTATATAATTCAACTTAGTAATTTAACTTATTTATTTCTATCTCCGGAAAGTTATAACATTTTTATTTAGATTGGGATCTACTTAGCAATTATGACAATTAACAAAAACATAGAAATACTTCTTAGTGACGTGCTTATTAAAACACCTACTTGGTGTTATTATACTTTTTTGTGTGGAAAAAATTGTTGAAAGATGCATGTGGTCCCTATCATTAAAAAATAAAAGATATTTAATCTTTGATATTATTGATAAAATAATTTAAAACAATTATTTCTAATAAAAATATTCTTAATAAATTAAATTTAATATATTTATTATATATATATATATATATAAATTTAACATTATTATATAGATATTAATCAACAAATTTTTTGTATATGAAGTTATTAAACATATAGTCAAAATATTATTTTATAATAAAAATGTAACTAATAAGATTTAAATTAATTTTTAGTATAAAAATTTTAACCTCACAAAATAAATATTATTCAACAAAATATTCATTTACGAAATTATTTAAAATTACTTTATACGATTTCTAAGTATAAATGATTTTATAAGTTTTAAAAGTAAAAAAATATATATATTGTTGAGTCTTAGACATGTAATTATGTTAAATACTCGAAGAAAGATATTTGTCACCCATAATGATCTTATCTAACTCGAGTAGGATTGTCTCCCGTGAATGATACTTGTAGTTTTTGTCATAAAAAAAATTAAAATTAACTTAATTTATGATATTATTGATGAAATAATTTAAAACTATTTTGTAATAAAAATATATTTAATAAATTAATTATAATGTATTTGTTTTATATTTGTGTAAAAAAATTAACATTATTATATACATATTAATCAACAAAAATTTTGTATATAAAATTATTAAACAAAAAGTCAGAATATTATTTTGTAATAAATATATTAACTAATTAGATTATAATTAATTTTAAGTAAACAAATTTCAACTTCATAAAATAAATATTATTCAACAAAATATATTATTTATGAAATTGTATAAAATTATTTTATATGATTTCTAAGTAAAAATAATTTGATAGGATTTAAAAGTTAAAAAAACAAAAATATTGTTGAGTATTGGGTATGCAGTTGCATTAGATACTCAACAAAAAAGATTTGTCGTTCTTAATGGTTATATCTAACTCGAGTAAAATTGTCTCCCGTGAATGATACATGTTGACTCTACCATAAATAAAATATTATGATATCTAAAAAGATAAAATGAAAAATATATGATATTTAAAAAATAAAATGAAAAAATTGTGATATCTAAAAGAATTAAAAATATAAATAAGAAATAATATTTAATGAAAAAAACTAAAAAAAGACTAATAGAAAGTTATATGAAAAATGAAAAACATATTTACAAAGACAAAATATTTGTAAAACAAAGACTAATAGGTAGTATATGAGACAAAAACAAACATTTTGACCAGAACCAAACAATAAAAAATCTACTTATATATTAAATTAATTACTTTTTCATCTCATAATATATCATTTTATAAATTTATTGAAAAAATTGAATGTACAATATATTATAACTAATTTGTTATAACTTATAATATTATAGCAATTTTTTTTCTGAGTATATCGAATAGCTATATACCTAAGACTCAAATCTAAAACGATTGGTTAAGGTGAAACAATCCCGTTTTATGACATTTAGTCCAATGTGCTCAATGGTTTAAGTCAATTAGATTTTATTAAGTCAATTCTTTTTTAAGCTTATTTTAAATTTTTTCTAAATTAATTCAAAATATTTAAATTGCATCTACAAATTAAAAATTATAAAATCAAATATAGTAATATATTGAAAATTTAAAAGAAATAAAGGTTAAATAAAATCAAATAAAAACATTATTGGCCCATTTATATACAGTACATACAATTATTATTTTTCTTTCTATTCATCGATTTTATCCCATAATATTCATTCTTATTTAATCAATGTTATAACATTATTTTTATGTTAAAATATCTTTTCATAAGGTTTGATTTAAATTCATAATAAAATATAACCGGATAAAATTTTTCTCTTGTAAAGATTTGTCTCTTTCACTATTTATGACCAACTTTGCTCCTGCTTTAATATTAACTATTGAGTACAAAAATCAATTCATGAAGGATATTAAATTAAATTAGATATTTTAAATTTAAGTCCTTACAAATACAATAGTATTAAAAAGTTGAAATAAAAATTTATCCCATATTATAGTCCTGTATATCGTTATCAATGTATTTAATAATTCAATAAAAATATGGGGTTATATTTAATTGATAAATTATTTAATTATTGTAAAATATTTACAATTAAAGTGCTCACTACACTTTATAAAAATGAATATAAATATTTTATCTTATGCTATATAATTATTTGGTATAATACAATAAAAAATTATATTTTAAATCATGCATATATTTAAACAACTTCACTATTTTCCAATTAATAATCAAACCAATTTAATTAAAATAGACAAAACAAATAAGATAAGAATCACTTTTAGCACTATTTTTTCTTGACGTAAATTTTAGAGCTAGATACTTATACTACAAAAAAAATCATTTAGTGACCGAACATATCGGTCGCTAAAATCGCTATTTCAGTCGCGAATTTATTTTGTGACTGATTTAGCGACCGACAATTAACGGTGGCCAAAACCCTAGTCGCAAAAGCCTTTCGCCACCGAATTCATAATCGGTCGCTAAAATTAATGATTTCGCGACCGAAAATAGTGGTCGCAAAATAAATTTAATAGGTGACTAAATTTAATTTTAGGTACTAAATTAGCGACTGATTTATTCGGTCGCTAAATTTTGAATGTATAGTTCAATGACTGATTCAGTAGCAAAAATAAAATTATTGTGGTGGCTATTTCGGTGGCTATATATATTTTATATGCCACCGAATTATTCGGTCGCTATTTTAGTAGCGAAAATTAATTTAAATCTAATATAAATTGTAATTTTTGCAACTGAAATTTCGGTCGCTAAATTTGATGCTTAATGATTAGTTTTTTTTTATGTATTTTTATTAAAGAAAACCTGTATAACCAGAATAAAAACCACCAATATTACAATTATAGGAACATATATTAACTAAAATTAAATGAATAACATCAATTCTCATTAATCAAAATAGCATAAATAAAGATATAGTTAAAGTCCTAAATCTAAAAGGATAAAGTATATCTTCACATCTAATAGAAAGATGAAACATGCTTCAACATCCTACACCCATATCTTAATACATAAAAAAATGTGTTAAATATTCTCAGTAGCAGTTGCATTGATAATCCCAAGTTGTAGGTGTGGTATCTTCTACACCCATATCTTTGACAAGGACACCTTAATTGTGGATACATTTAGAAGTTGTCTTGACTAGATGCAAATTGGATGAAATCATTAACTCCTTTGAATTCAAGCCTTACATGCCTTTTATGATCCAACCTAGAATTCATCCACCTTTGATGGTCAAGAATTTCCATTACTGCTAACAAGAATAAAGGGGAAAAGTTATGGAATAACCTTATCATATGCCCAAGTGCAAATTGGCATGTACATAATGTTGAAGATTCAAATATAACTGAGCATTCACTAACTAACAGAATTAAGCATTAAGAATATTTTTTTGATCTGTAAGCATTAAGAATATAACTAAGCAAGAGCATAAATAAAACTACATCATTTACAAAATCTCAAAGAAAAAAATACATGTTGAATCTTCTCTTACTTGTAGAACTAAGACAAAGAAGACCTTATGCATAAATCAAAGCAAAAGCATAAAACTTCAAATGGGATGAAGTTGAAAAAGGGCAAACATTTGCACTTCTTAGAAGAATAGAGATAGACACAGCTTCCCAAAGATGGTGCTCAAGCAAAGACTTGGGAATTGATTACAAAGAAAGTATTTAGCCCATGGCTCTCGACATGCGTCACACTATTTCAAAATTGGTAGTAGTGAGGGAAGCCAACAGTAAATAGATAATAGATAATGAACAAATTAAAATAAAAAGGTTAAAAAATTAATGGATAATGAAGCAAAATATATCAATCAACATATTTAATTGACATTATGAATCATAAATTAAAAAAACTTGTATATTAAAATTTAAAATAGTGAAATTATTTACTCAATAAGATAAAGTCAATAATGACATGTTATTAAAAAAATTACATGTAATTCAAATGAAAGTGGATGTTAGAGTGAAAAGAGTGGAGACCTTATCACATGCTTAAAAAAATGACACGTACATAATGAACAAGATTCAAAATTAACTAAGCATACACTAACAGAATTAAGCATAAAAAATATAACTAAGCAAGAACATAATCCAACTTAGTACTGATAAGAACTATAGAAGCATTAAAGCATACCTCCAATTTGAAACATCTTGACTACTTAGAAGCAAGTTAACCATAAACTGATTAGAGCTCCTACATTATCATAGAGATGGTATTAGATTTATCTATATTATATATAGTTTAAGATTAAAAAAGTATTATTTCTATTTACTTATACATAATCTGACTTAGAAATAAGCATGCCAATATATATTGTTAGTTTTTTTTTTCAAAATAAAAAAAGATAAGCAAAACAGAGGAAGGTATGCAGTAATAAAAAAGAAAAAGAAAAAAATTTAAAGGATATAATAAGATTCATGGGGAAGATGATATCATAGAATTAAAGGATACGCATAGCCCACCTAGCTAAGATGAAATTACTGACTGGTATAGAATTTTCATTGTCCAAAGTAAAAATAAAAAATAAAAAATCATTCATATATATAAAGTTTGGGAAAGTTGCAGTTCCAAGTTCATACTTTTATAATATTTAAGTGCAACTACAAACATTAACTTTTTTATAATATTTTTGTAGCATTATTTTTATATTATTCATATAACTAAAGATGTGTTCATTTGGTAGCAATTTAATTCATATTGAATTCATTAGGTAGCCTAAGACGTGTTCCTTTCTTCGGTGGGGGGGGGGGTGTTTAATTAATATTAATACACTTGTACAAATAATGCTTACGCACCAGCCCATTTTAAACCTGGAGTTAGTGTAAAAAATTAGAATAAACAATTAATATTTTATCCATTTTATAATATAAAAAATGCAATAAATAAAATATCTAAACTAACAAACATTTTAAAATAAAAGAATTATATATTATGTAATTTTCTAAATCAGGTTATTTTCTGCAAATTAACGCACTTAGAAGATTGTATTAACTAAGCCAAATCAGTAAAAGGCAAAATCTAATTCACGAAATTAGGTTCCTCATAAATATGCAAACTTCATAAGAGCAAATAATAGTTCAGATACAAATACCAAATGAGAACATTATCTTGAATTTTTTTTTTAGTAATCACAAAATGATAAGATTCCAAAATCAAGGATAACTTACACCCTGAAGAGATAAGCTTTCCCATGTCTGCTATGGAAATCCTTAAAAAAATAGCAGAAGAAACAATGGTAGTTAGAATACATATTTTACGAATGGCCAATAAAGAATTGTCAGGTATCTTGGTTCCAATTAAAAATCACTGCAAAAGCATCAAGAAAAGAAAAGGTCTAAATTTCGGAAAAGGCCATTAAAGAATTGTAAGGTATCTTGGTTCCATACCTTATGTTAGGCATAAATTTAAAGCCTTTTTATAGCTGAATGACAATGTGAGTGTAAAAGACACATGACAAAGTTGAGTTCATGTTCTTTGGAGAAAGGAACAAAACACAAACCCAGGGAATCATATAATGGGACATATGTTACTGCATAGCTATTTCAAGCCTGCAAAAAGTAAATTTGAATGACGTCACTCACGTCCCATTGGAATAATCAATATGGAGTATTCTACTTTTAAGTAGAGGTATACTGACCAACCCTTATATATCTTATAGCAACTATATAACTAAAACTAAACCAAAACCAACTGTAATGTATATCACCTACGAGCACACACAATAAACAATATTACCTACCACGAGCACCATTTGAAGGAAGATGAGTACAAAGAAAGTGCACTAAGCTGTATATTTCAAAATCAACAGGAATGAGATGGAAAATATTCACCTTCTATGTAACAAAGCATATAACATGGATCCAATATTTTCAAACACAAATTGTGAAATGGCCTCACACAACAATTAAATATAGAAACGCTCATAGTAGACATTTAGGACAACAACCACACTGACATTCCAACTTCGATTCAACAACGTCACAATGAATATCAAAATAGAGAAAAAGGGATTTAGAGCAATTGGGGCCAAGTTTCACCTTTTAATAGCAACATAAATTGCGAAAAAGAGAAGGATTGTTACAAAACCCTTATATAATTCCCAATCACAAAAAAAAGCCCCAAATCAAAACCCTATTTTAAAAAAAAGAGAGACTCTGAAATAAAAGAGGGATGAGTAGATGACTAAACAGAGATGGTACCTACAACTGCAATGAACACAGCAAAAGTGGGGCAAGAATCAGATGGTGCGACGGTGACAAGAGTGGGGCGGAGAGAGCGAGACCATGGAGAGATTTTCACTTTAAAGAAGGGAGAAAACGAAGAGTGGCCTAGTAATAATTGAAACAAGCATGGTTAAATGATTAAATGCATATAAGATAAACGTGAAACGCAACAATGAAAAAATTGAAAAGATGGGCGGGTTAGGCAAAAAATATGGGCAGGTTAAGGAAAAATGGGCATTTTATTTAATAAATAAAGTTTTAGTTAATATTTTAATTTTACCCATTTCTTTATATGAAAATGTTTTATAAATTTTTTATATAAAGAGATGTGTATTTTATTTAAATTTTTTTTAAAATTATTTTATTTAACTATATATTTTAAAATAAAGAATATTAAATATATATATATATATATATTAAATTTTGACTGTTAAAAAAATATTTTTAATATATCCTCTATCCTCTATATTTTATTTTATAATCTATAAATTAGAATAGTTATCTTCAACGAGAGGATTTTAAGGATTTTTTAACCTCTCATCTTTTTCAGTCTATAAACATTAACCGTTAAATAAATTTTTTTAATATATAAACTATAGTTTAGATTTATAATAAATAATTTTTATTTTTAATTATTGATAATTTCTTTTTAAGAATGTTGAAATTTAAAACTAAAGGTATTGAAAATAATATATTGAAAGAGATAAAAGATTAAGAAAAATCTCATGTATATTTAAAATTGAAATAACAGAATCTTTATCTTTTCATTATTATCATTTTTATAAATAACAAAATATCTAATTTTTTATTCTTTAACAACAATATTTTTAGGAATTTTATTAACCTCTAATCTTTTTTTCTCTATCATTTTTAATATCTTTAGTTCTAAATTGAATTTTGATATTCTTTAAAATAAATAATCAATTATTAAAATTAAATAATATTATATCATAATATAAATTATTTATTTTAAATTTAAATTATAATAATTTGTGTTAAAAAATATATAGTTTCTAATTTATAGTTTTATAATTTTGTTTTTAATTATTTTTTTTAAAATTTCTTTCGATGTGTTATATAATTCTTTTTTTTTCCAAATTTTATAGTCTCTAATCTTTTATAGTTCTAAATTGAATTTTAATATTCTTTAAAAGAAATTATCAATTATTAAATTCAAATAGTATTATATCACTACAAAATTAAATATTTTCAAAAATATATAATTTTTAAAAAAATATGAATAATAATAAAATTATAACTATTAGTTTTTAAAAAATTATATATTTTTGAAAATATTTAATTTTGTAGTGTAACAATAATGACTGAGTTAAGCTCAATTAAGTCGATGTGTAACTCAGTCATTATTGTTACAATTGGGCCTATCTTAATCGTTAGTGATACACTTTAGTGTTATTGGGCCTTAATTAATCATCAATGCTACACTTTGGGCCTTGTTATCATCAGTGTCACACTTGGGCCTTATTAGGTCTTAGTTAATCATTAGTGTCACACTTAGGCCTTATTGGGCCTTGGCAATCATCAATGATACACTTGGGCTATATTGGGTCTTGTTCAAACATCAATGTCACACTTGAGCCTTATTGGGCCTTAGTCAATAATCAATGTTACACTTTAGTCTAATTGAGCCTAACTCAATCATCAATGTTACACTTCGACCTAATTGGGCTTAACTCAATCATTATTGTTACAATTGGGCCTATCTCAATCGTTAGTAATACACTTAGGTCTTATTGGGCCTTAATTAATCATCAATGCTACACTTTGGGCCTTGTTATCATCACACTTGGGCCTTATTAGGTCTTAGTTAATCATTAGTGTTACACTTAAGCCTTATTGGGCCTTGGCAATCATAAATGATACACTTGGGCCATATTGGGTCTTGTTCAAACATCGATGTCACACTTGAGCCTTATTGGGCCTTAGTCAATAATCAATGTTACACTTTAGTCTAATTGAGCCTAACTCAATCATCAATGTTACACTTCGACCTAATTGGGCTTAACTCAGTCATTATTGTTACAATTGGGCCTATCTCAATCGTTAGTAATACACTTAGGTCTTATTGGGCCTTAATTAATCATCAATGCTATACTTTGGGCCTTAACAATTATCAATGTTACATTTAGGCCTTGTTATCATCAGTGTCACACTTGGGCCTTATTAGGTCTTAGTTAATCATTAGTGTCACACTTAGGCCTTATTGGGCCTTGGCAATCATCAGTGATACACTTGGGCCATATTGGATCTTGTTCAAACGTCAATGTCACACTTGAGCCTTATTGGGCCTTAGTCAATAATCAATGTTACACTTCAACCTAATTGAACCTTAGATAATCATCAGTGTTATACTTGGGTCTTATTGGGCCTTGGACAATCATTAGTGTTACATTTGATCTTTATTGAGCTTTAGTCAATCAACAATGTTATTGGGTCTTGTTCAAATACTAATATAACACTTTGTATTTATATTTCTAATGTTATATTCTCATTATTATTATTTATTTGCAATAGAGATGAATATTTATTATATTACAAATTTTATAGAATTGTACGTAGTGTACTAAAAAAAATTAAAACATCATCATCATCATCATCATCATCATCATCATCATCATCATCATCATCATCATCATCATCATCATCATTATTATTATTATTATTATTATTATTATTATTATTATTATTATTATTATTATTATTATTATTATTATTATTATTATTATTATTATTATTATACGCCTACATGTTAAGTGTCTTTGATTTAAAATAAAAAATTAAACTATATTGTAAAACCTATTTATGTTATGTTTTTTTTTAATAAAAATGTAAAAAATTATAATATAAAAATATAG
The DNA here is from genome assembly GCA_026413185.1 of Pueraria montana var. lobata. NCBI lineage: Eukaryota > Viridiplantae > Streptophyta > Magnoliopsida > Fabales > Fabaceae > Pueraria > Pueraria montana. The sequence continues at coordinate 18,004,107 of CM048648.1, read as the reverse complement.
TAAAATAATTTTATATTTATTATGTTAATATCATTTATATTTAAAATCTTTGAAATTTTAAATTTTTGTGAATTTTCAATATTATATTTATTACATTAGTTTCTATAATAACATTACCAGCCCAATTAGCTATCGAAACTACTATTGAAAAAATTATATAATTAGCGACCGATTAAGTCCGTCACAAATTATAATATTTGATTTTTAAATTTTTAGCCACCGAATATATCGGTCGCTAAATATTATATAGCACTGAGTCTTTTCGGTGCAAATCATTATATATAATTGTTTTCTTTTACAAATACTTTTGCCACCGACTTAGCGACCAATTATAGTTTTATTTATTTGCGACCGATGTATCAGTCGCTAAGTTCGTGGCTGATACTTTGAATTTCAATTTTCACTAAAAACACTTGTGTGGTCGCTAAATCGGTCGCTATTTGCGACCGATGTGATTCAGTTGCAAATTCCGGTCGCTAAATAGAGTTTTTTTTGTTGACAACATTCTTTCCCTTATAGTAACACATTCATGCATAGATAAGTGTTAGGAACACACTCTCTGATACACTCCTTCAAACACATTCTCTTTTATTAGTTAAAATTTATTGAAAATTATAAAATTAGGAGAGAGAATCATTAAGTATAATGCAAATCCATAAAATTTTATCATTTTCAATAAATTTCAACTAATAAAAGAGAATGTATCAAAAAGTATGTTCCTAGCATTTCTCTTCATGTATATTTGTGATTTTGACCAATATTTTCCCACATGATTAGTATATGTGATAATTAAAATTAGATAGTACATTCTTTCACTTAAATAACATATTTTTATATTCCTAAAATAATTAAAAATATTTAACTTGCATAAATTAATTTTTTTTATTATAAGTTTATATAATTCTAGAAATGAGCGATCAAATAAAAAATATTATGATATTTAAAAAGATAAAATGAAAAAATTGTGATATCTAAAGGAATTAAAATTGTAAATAAGAAATAATATTTAATGAACAAAACTATAAAAAGACTAATAGAAAGTGTAAACCCCCTTCAAATAAATCATTATTTAACTATTTAATTTATATTATACATAAAAGTTCTAATGTATTCTATTTTACATCCAAAATATATCCAGATTTACAATAGTAAAATTTTCATAAACGTTACTGTAACCCCCCCCCCCCCCCCCTTCTCTTTAATTAATATACATTAGGTATATATAAAAAAAATTCCAAATACATGCTACAAAAATTTAAGATATATCGTTATAATTTACATCATAAAATTTTACAGAAATACTACTACAAAATAATTCTAGTTATTACAAGCATTAAAATACCCCAAAAAGTCCCCATCCTATAGCTTTGGAAGTTGCTGCATCTTTTTCATCTAACTATTTTTTAAACACCTGCAAATCAAACTTCCTTAGAATCTAGGGACAGCATTACCGGATCAGGCATTTAATTTCTCATACAATTTAAAATAATTCCAAACATATACATATCACATACTAATTAATCAGTCAGACAAATAATTGAATGCAATATGATTTATGCAAATGTAGTTTTTGACTCAAAATCATTTTTGACCCTGCTCCATGGAGACTTCCCCTTTGAGTGTTTAGTAAGAAACTAGTCGACCATTACGCACTGCAATTCAGCGATCAGCCCCTACTAAACGCGAATAAACTAAACAGAATTAGGAGATCAGGATATCCAGGAAGGCCACCACGACCGCATCTCTGTCCAGATTACAGCCACATATGGAATTGTCAATATCCTTCTCCCTACAGACTATAAAATCACAGAATATACAGTCCTGTCTAACTTATTCTGCTCACCCAAAAACAAATCATTTCTCATCTGTCAAAACATTTCTCATGACTACCGCAGTCCCGGTTAGTCAACATCACTGATCTTTTAAAATTCATGGCTACCGCAGTCCCGGTTAGCCAACATAATTCAGTTTTCACTTGAAATCTTTTAAAAATCCCCCAAAAAGACTCATGCATGTGCAATATGATGATAATCATAATTAAATAAGGAATTTTAAATAATCACATACAAATATATAAAAATTCAATAATTAACATTATAACATTGATATTTTAATAAATTATCAATTAAATCACTATTAGATAAAATTACTAAACTACCCTTAATTTTTCTAGAATTCCAATTATGTCTTCAATGTAAAATTTCCAAATTACCCTTGATCTTTTTATTAAATTCCAAATGTATCCCTAAACTTTCTAGAGAATATGAAATTACCATTTTACCCTTATACATTTCTATTATTTTCGAAAATGCCCTTAATCTTTTTCCAAAATTTCCAATGTATCCCTACATGTGAAATGACCATTTTGCCCTTGGTTTTTCAAAAATTTTCACATAGTATCCCTTGTAAAATCAACATAACCGAATGGCCTACAAGCCATTTCCTACATCTTTTCCAAAGCAACAAAGCCAAATTCCAAACAAAAATTAACCAAATCACACTTCAATCAAAATCAACCAAACCAAAGTTCCAAGTTCCAACCATCACAACACTTCAAGAATTCAATCAAACATTATTCCAATCAATTATTTCAAGTTTCTAACATCCAATAAACAAATCCCCTAATTCAATTTCACACTTTCATGGTTCTTGATCATATATTGAATTTAACCCTAATCACATGGTTTTTCCTAATTTCTAGGGTTCTAAATTGAAATTAAATGCCAAGATCCTTACCTTGGATCCTTAAATTGATGAAGGAACCCTTGAATCTCTTCCTTCCTTCCTCCTTGATCTTCTTGAATTTTTAAAGTTTCCTTCCAATTCCTCTTCCTTTTAGCCGAATATTTTTGGATGAGGTGAGGTTTGGATGGTTTTCTTTCTTAATTTTTTTAGAAGAAAATATGAAGCTAAGATGAAGTGAATGGAGGGGCTGCAGCTGCTGGTAGCTCACGGTTTTGAGTTTTGTGAGAAGTTAACTTTGTTGCCTTTTCTTTTACTTTGAATTTCTTATGTTTTTAATTAAGAATTCTTCACTCAATTTAATCAAGCATTCACGTCCACCTCCTTAGACTTTGGCAGTCCAAAAGCTGGAGATTTGGCAGCCAATTGGACAGCCAATTAAGTCCCCAATGTTAGCCAATTGAGTCTCCTACGTTTCTTGCCAATTGGTGTGGTTAAAAGTCAACATTTGTAGGAATTTAATGGAATTTTCTAAAATAATTTAGGGCTTTTAATTATCTTACAAACTAATTAGAATTTGAAGAAACTAACACCACCATTGGATTCCCCACTATCAAAAACCTTGGGGTAGTGTCTTACTTATCTCTTAATCCAAGTCTAATTAGCTTAATTAAGTGACATTAGAAACTTTGATTTGTCACCTTGTGATTGGTTAATACTCTAAATTTAATTTTTCTTGGTTAAACATTTTTAATAATTATTCTAAGTATATTACAATTATTAGATAATTCTATAGATGTCATACGAATTTTCTCTGAATTTTCTGCCTTAGAATTTTATCCTAAGAATTTCTCAGAGTTCTAACTTTCATAAAATTCTAACAATTCGAAATTAGCATTTTAATTCTTTAACTGTATATATTTTTAATCTATATTCAATTACCTTTTTATTAAGTTACAGATTAGTCCAAAATTCCACACTTGAAAATCTATCCTGGACAGCTATCTAACATAGCAGTCCAGTCAACAATAAATTCAAGCAAAAACAAAGACATCCAAAGATTCAAAAAATTCTTCTGAATAGAACTGTATTAATTTCATTAAGAAAATACATATAGAAAGTTTCTATAAAATACAGTACATAATCATTCATAATATTAATATATAAATACGTACAAATAGTAAAATAACATGAGGATGTTACAGAAAGTTATATGAAAAATGAAAAATATGTTTACAAAGATAAACATTTTTAAATAATAAAATAAATAAATATTGTATTATTTTAAGAAATTAAAATTAACGTAGATAGAGCATAAAAAAAAACATGCAAGAAACACTAAAAAAATAAATGAAAGAAACTATATATAAAAAAGAAAATGTTGAAAAAAAAGAAGAACCTTTTGTACTTGAAAGTATGAATCCTTACAATTTTGCTAATAAACTTGGGGTGTGAGAAAATATCGTCCTCTTCTAGAGACGGAACCTTTTGTAATGGCAGGGTGGACTTGCCCCATTCTCTTTTATTTCATTTATAGGGATGGAACCTTCTTTGTTGCCGAGGAATGTGCCCTTAGAGGCGGTGGAGCCGGACCAGCTGCTGAAGACTTTCCCCGATGATGATGACATTGCGTGCGGTTTTGCTTGCTCTGGAGGTAGCTATTAATATATTTTATTCTCTTTTATTTCATTCTCATTTTTTTTTTCTATCATATCATTTATCATATTTATTATTTTTTTTCATCTCTATTTCCTTCACCTCAATTCTTCGAGGAGTAAATATATTTATTATTAGAGAAGTGTTAGCGACACTCTCTTTTAAACACTCTTTATATGATTGAAAATTGAAAATCACCAAAATTGAAAATTGATTAGTGATTTATTAGAGATTTATTGAAAATCACCAAAGTTGGAATTTATTGGAAATTACCAAAATTGAAAATTGATTGGTGGGTCTCACGTATCGTTTAAGGATTTTCTTTCTTGATTTAGATATGAGATCTATCAAAATTGGTGATTTTTATAAATTTCAACCACAATCACAAGAAGAGTATTAGAGAAAGTCGTTGGCACTCCTCTTATTATTATTATTATTATTATTTTCTTAATAAACTAGGTGAGTGCAAATATATGTTACTGGGACGGAATGTTGGGGTGGACTTACAAGAATGTTCGAGTAAATGTTTTACTAATTTTTTAATAATTTTGCCAGTTGTGTCCAGTTAGTTCTCTTTGTTCTTCCACTGGACCGTCCAGGGGAGTGTTGGACTCTTCAGTTGAAACATCTTTGTTGGACACGTATGCGTCTGATGACTTCTTTCCATCGTCCAACCTGAGATCTGCAAATGATTCATGTAGCTCTGATAATTCCTTATCGGGCTTAGTGTCATCAAACTTCACATGAATAACTTCTTCCACAACTAAGGTTCTAGAGTTGTAGACTTTATATGACTTCGAAGTTTCTGAGTATCCAAGCAATATCCCATTGTCACACTTAGAATCAAACTTTCCCATATTGTCCTTAGTGTTTAGAATGAAACATTGACATCTGAATGGATAGAAGTAGGATATGTTGGGTCTTTGCCCTTTCGACAAATGATATGGAGTCCTTTTCAGGATGGGTCTAATATAAATTCTGTTATGTAAATAACAGGCCGTATTCACTGCTTCAGCCCAAAAATGCTTAAGGGTTGAATTATCATTCAACATGATTTTGGCCATCTCTTGGAGTGACCTATTCTTCCTCTCAACAACACAATTCTCTTGAGGCGTTCTAGGTGTTGAGAAGTTGTGAAGGATACCATTATCCTCACAGAACCTTTGAAAACTCTCGTTTTCAAATTCTCCCCATGATCACTTCTGATCGAAGTAATGCATACTCCTTTCTCGTTTTGAACTCTTTTACAGAAGTTATAGAAGACTTTAAAAGTCCCATCTTTGTCAGATTGGAACATGACCCATGTCCATCTTGAATAGTTATCCACTACAACCAATCTGTATCTTTTACCACTTATTGAGGCTTTTCTTGTAGGTCCAAACAAGTCAATATGTAACAGCTTAAGGGGTCTAGAAGTGGAAACAATGTTTTTGCTTTTAAAAGAACTTTTTACTTGTTTTTCTTTCTGACAAGCTTCACAAAGAAGAGAATATTTAAGAAGTAGTACTAATATTTAAGAGTAAAGAATATGTTAAAAATCACTAAACAATGAGCACGTGCAATGGAATATTGAAGAAAAATAAATGAAAGGTAGAAGAATATATATATTAACTATAAGTATTTTAATTATTTTAAAAATATATAATTACCTTAATTTAAAATAATCTTAATTACCTTAATTAAAACGTATATATGTTTATCATAATTAATTTAATTATTTCAAATCAAAATATATTTTTCTTCCAATTTTCTTAATTACAATATTTATATGATTTTATGAATTAAAATATAGATAAAAAAATTATACAAATTTCCCGCTCAATTGCATAAGGTTTCCCTCCAAGACTTCTTTACTTTTATTAATATAAAGACTTTTCTACTTTAATTTCTTTTAATTATTTTTAATTATTTATTTTTAATTTAAATTAATTTATATTGGTTGATTTCTTTTACATATTCCATTTTCTCTCAGTTTCTTACCATAATTTATTTTAATGTTTTTAATTATTTTTTATCCTTTAATAGATTTTAATTTTGATTGATTGATGATTTATTTCTTTTACTTAACGCATTCTCATCTCATTTATTTTATTATCATTTATTTTTTAAATTCTTTGATCCTTTAATTATTGTTGATCCAATAATTTAAATTTAAATTAATAATAATTATGAATGATAATTGATTTTCCTACTTTTGATTTTTTTTAATTATTTATTTTTAATTCAATTATTTTTTGTTGGTTGATTTCTTTTATTTACTAAATTTCCTCTCAATTCCTTACTTTAACTTTTTAATTATTTACTTTAATCTCATTTATTTTATGATCCTCTATTCTTGATATCTTTTGATCCATTAATTATTATTGATCCTTTATTTTTTTTTAGAAAAAGGCATGAAAAGTATCCAACTAAAGTACAACATCCCAACTATGTTGGCACCCTATACTTCAACCATCATCAACCTCATACATCAATTTATTAACACTGAAAAGAACCAAAATAACATAAACAATGGGGGGACTAAGCCAATACCCATATTAGTAAAGTCTAAACCTATACTGTGGTAAACCCATCCTGTTTCGAAGATAAGGTTCAGAAACAAAATTAGGGATATAATCCCACCAAAAAAATGATATGTTATCTACAACAAAAAAATTGGCGAGCATGTTAACACAGACATTGCCTTCCCTATAAATGTGACTCAACCTGAAGTCATTTCTTTTAATTATTTACTTTTGTTAATAATTTTTTGCCATAATTGATTTAAAATTTTCAAATTGTTTAATAAAAAAATTAATTATTCTTTCTATAATAATTATTTTCTTATCATATATCTGATTATTTTAAAATTATTTTAGTTATAATTGACTATGATTTTTTTATACAATAATTGACTGTGATTTTGATTTGATAAGAATATTCATTTTATTTTTCAATTTATTTTCATATTGAATATTTTACTTGTGTATGTGTATTATTTGGAAGATGGGTTAACTGAGTATACAATTTAAGAAAACTTAAGATTTAAAAAAAGAAAACTAATGTATACTATTATTATTTTTATGTCAAAATTTCTTAATTAATCAGTTATATACTTTGAATTTATTTATATAGTGAAATAAAATTGTTCTTAATTATTTTTTCATCAATATTGTTACTTATTTTAAAAATTAAGACACTTAATATGAATTTATTTATAATGTTATTAATTTTTAAAATTGCACTATTGTTTGAATGTTAACTCTCATTATTTACTGTCTTATTTGTCACCTCACATGTATCAATAGAATATTCATCTTCAACATGTATCAATAGAATGTGTATCTTCATCTTGTGCCATATTTTCATTTGCATACGACAATATCCAATACTTGATGATCATTACATTACTTAACTCATAATTCAAAAAATTGAATAAAAATTATATAAAGAAATTATAAATAATCACATGAAAGAAACTAATAAGATAATATTTCTTCCAAATGTCAAAAGATATTTATATGGTTTTATGAATTAAAAAGTAGATAAAAATTTATCTATTAATTTCCTGCTTAATTGCATAAAATTTTCTCTCCAAGACTTCTTTACTTTTATTAATATAAAGATTTTTCTCCATTCTTCTCGTCAAAGTTGTACCTTTGTTAACTAAAAAAAATGAAGTCACTACAAAGAAGAAAATATTTAAGAAGTAGTACTAATATTTAAGAGTAAAGAATAGGTTAAAAATCACTAAACAATGAGTGCGTGCAATGGAATATTGAAGAAAAAATAATGAAAGGTAGAAGAATATATATATTAACTATAAGTATTTAATTATTTTAAAAATATATAATTACCTTAATTTAAAATAATCTTAATTATTTTAATTAAAACGTATATATGTTTATCATAATTAATTTAATTATTTCAAATCAGAATATATTTTTCTTCCAATTATCTTAATTGCAATATTTATATGATTTTATGAATTAAAAAATAGATAAAAAAAATATTCTAAAAATTTTCCGCTCAATTGCATAAGGTTTCCCTCAAAGACTTCTTTACTTTTATTAATATAAAGATTATCTTATTTAAAACTTATATTTGTTTATCATAATTAATTTAATTATTTCAAATCAGAATATATTTTTCTTCCAATTATCTTAATTACAATATTTATATGATTTTATGAATTAAAAAATAGATAAAAAAAATTTCTAAAAATTTCCCACTCAATTGCATAAGGTTTCCTTCCGAGACTTCTTTACTTTTATTAATATAAAGATATTGTACGACCCTCCTTTCTTTCCCACAGTGGGAGATATGAAAAATTTTCCCACGCTAAAATCAACCAATATAGTAAATAAATTGAAGGAAAAATATATTTGGACACCCTTGAGGTGTAGACACCTTGAGAGAGATAGAAAGAAGAGAGATAAGTGATTGATAATATAATGTGACAAAAAGAGAGATAAAGAGAAATGAAAAGTATCAATGAGATGTTGGTATTGTAGGGGTGAAATAGGTAGAATAGTACTATTCATTTTAAATCCAGGCTGGCAGTTTCACATGATGAAGCAAGTAGGGAGAGAAGCAAGCACTACAATTCTATAAAAACCCGGAACCGATGAAATTGCTGCCAGAAAAGCACAAGACTCCATCCATCTGTGCACAAAAGGTAATCTTAAAACACTTTTATTTACTGTTCCGATTTCCTAAAGGATTTGTTTAAGATACTATTGTTCATGTACGTGTAGTTTTCAGCTTGCTTCACAAGAAGACTGGGAGCAATTGTTTCATAATGAACCCGGTAACTAATGGATTTGGATCTCTCCATCCTCTCTATCTCTCTACTTCTCTCTTATCGTTTATTCATTTCTTTTTTGTTTTTTATGCTGCAAAAGGAGGAGCCACAGCAGGATCAGGGGGGAGCCAACCATGCTAATGGTATATATATATATATACTTTCCATATTTTTTTTAATTTCATTTCCACCTTCTTTTTCTATCTATCATTTATTATTATTGTTTTCCTTTTATTTCTCTTTCATCCACTCCAGTTCTTGTACTTGAAAGTATGAATCCTTACAATTTTGCTAATAAACTTGGGGTGTGAGAAAATATCGTCCTCTTCTAGAGACGGAACCTTTTGTAATGGCTGGGTGGACTTGTCCATTCTCTTTTATTTCATTTATAGGTATGGAACCTTCTTTGTTGCCGAGGAATGTGCCCTTAGAGGCGGTGGAGCCGGACCAGCTGCTGAAGACTTTCCCCGATGATGATGACATTGCGTGCGGTTTTGCTTGCTCTGGAGGTAGCTATTAATATATTTTATTCTCTTTTATTTCATTCTCATTTTTTTTTTCTATCACATCATTTATCATATTTATTATTTTTTTTCATCTCTATTTCCTTCACCTCAATTCTTCGAGGAGTAAATATATTTATTATTAGAGAAGTGTTAGCGACACTCTCTTTTAAACACTCTTCATATGATTGAAAATTGAAAATCACCAAAATTGAAAATTGATTAGTGATTTATTAGAGATTTATTGAAAATCACCAAAGTTGGAATTTATTGGAAATTACCAAAATTGAAAATTGATTGGTGGGTCTCATGTATCGTTTAAGGATTTTCTTTCTTGATTTAGATATGAGATCTATCAAAATTAGTGATTTTTATAAATTTCAACCACAATCACAAGAAGAGTATTAGAGAAAGTCGTTGGCACTCCTCTTATTATTATTATTATTATTATTATTATTTTCTTAATAAACTAGGTGAGTGCAAATATATGTTACTGGGACGGAATGTTGGGGTGGACTTACAAGAATGTTCGAGTAAATGTTTTACTAATTTTTTAATAATTTTGTATATTATAACTCTTTTTTATTTTCTTTTTCTATTTTTTTCTCTTTTTCATTGCATCTTTTATAATATTTTATATTTTCTTTTACTTTTTTTTTTTCTATTTCTCTTATCATTCAAGAAGAATACATTTTTCAAAAAGTATGTAACTATCATTTTTTATAAGTTTTTAAGGCCTTGATCTCCATTTTTTAATAAAAGAAATTAAAGAAATACTATTTTGCGGTATCTTTTTTTTTTTAAAACAAAAAATGTATTATTTTTATTATTCTTAAATAAAAAATTAAATTTTTCTTAATCAAATTTGAAGCACAATTATACTTCTAAAATTTTAAAAATGATATTCAGATATAATAAATATTTCTTATCGGTAGAATTATTTATTTGTATTTTAAACATTGAATCTCTTTCTTTCACTGCAGCATTATAATTTTGTATCTTTTATTTAATTTATATAATTATGATTTGTATTATATATGATCAATTATTATAATTTTACTTATTAATTAAATTTAATATATTCATTTTAAAATTATAATTTAATTTAAATTTTTATATCTTACTACCAGATTTCAATTCAAAGAGTCGTATGCCCTTACACACAAACTCAATTTTGAATGAAATAATGACGGCACTGAAACAACCAAATTTTTTCATACTTGGGATGTATGGATCAAGTAATGCGAGCAATGTGGTGGCGAAACTCAGCAATAGAGTTCGCCTGGAGGGGGTGTTCGTGGTTGTGGAGGCAAGCGTGACCAAAAAACCAAACTTGGAAACGATTCAAAAGGATCTTGGAAAAGCATTGGGTTTGGAACTCCATGAGAAAACAACTCTTAAAGAAAGAGCTAGCCGTTTGTGTGATAAGATAAAGAAGGAGGAGAAGATCCTTATCATCCTAAATGATCTTCATGGTGAAATCAACTTAGGCAAGATAGGAATACCGTTTGGGAATGAACACAAGGGTTGTAAAATCTTGTTAGTAGCTGAGAATCAAAAGGTGTTGTCCGACAAAATGAAAACCCAAAAAGAATATTCTGCGGACGGGTCGTTGAGTTCGGCCTAACAATGGGAAGTTTATGTTGTTGAAATCTTAAGTTCAAACTTGTGGAAAATAATTTTATGGATCAAGAGATGTGTTCAACAAAATGAAAACCCAAATAGTATTCTCTGCGGACGCCAATAGCGAGATTGTGGAGTTGATGCCTTAAGTTCACACTTGTCGAATAATTTTGTGCCTTTTATTTAGACTTTATCTTATTATGTGGAGAAGTTTGTTTGGTTAAATTTTCAAAATTAAATTATATATTTCTTGTTATCTTTTTTATTAATTTTTTTCAATAAATTTAATATATTATAAATGCCCATGAGTTATTTTTATTAAATATAAGTATTTAATGAAGATATTTATTCAAGTTCAAATTTCAACACGACTAATATCAGATGAATAAGATGATGAAAAAATTAGCTATCATCCACGAGGGATATAAAATAATAAAATATGGAAAAGGGAATAACAATAGAATTTGCGTTCTTGATTTGAACTGTTTCAAGAAAAAAATTAAGAATTATTATTTGTTGTATATATAATTTTACAATTTTAAAATGTGCAATTAAAATTCGAAACTTTACTTAGAAATTTTGAACTCAGTATAACTCTAATCAACAACATGTTGCAAGTGAGTAGGAAGGAATCAGGTAGGTTTGTATATTGGACTTTTTATTCCATTATAAACCACTTCAGTTCGGATGTATCTCTATGTTTATATTTGCAATTGACATTCTGGTACTAAGTTAGTCTGCAAATGCCATGATGCACAATGAATGAAAAAGAAGGGTTAAAAAAATTAGAAATCACAAATTGTAAAATTTAAAATTGCTAAATCAATATTAAATGGAAAATCACTCTTGCTTTTTTGACTCCAAGTCATCCATGTGGTCAATATGGTTAACGCTGCTACATATATGCTTCTTACAAGCTTCATAGTTAAGTGGTTCATTCCAAAAGCTTTTTTTTTATATATTTTGAAATTATTGCAATCAATTAAATAAGAATATAACACATGACCTAAATAATCATAAGAGTAGTTGGATTAAATTAAAAATATTTTCAATAAATTCAACTAAAAGTACCATATAATTACGCATATTAAATGTCCACAAAATTAAATTCATTGACTCAAAACATAAAAGTGTAGATTTTATTAGTGAAAGTTGTCTACTTTTAACATCTAGAAGTAGAAACAAACAATTTCCTTTGGTCCAAATTCTTCAAAAATTCATTTTTTTATTTAAAACTTTCACAAATTAAATCGATTAAATTATTTTAGATCTCCTCTTCAAAATTTTCATTCCTGAAACACCAATCTTATCTTTACAAAAAATTTCAATTTTTGTCAAAATTTCATTAAATTTCTAAATAATAAAAATTTTAAATTATTTCTTATCACATTTGTTATAAACTCCCCAAAATATTTGAATAAAAAGTGAAGATATAAAGATTTTAGATTAAAAAATTGATAAAAGAATCAAAATTGTTCAACTTTAAAAATAGGATTTAGTTGATGCTAAAAAATAACTTGGGACACCAAAATTATAGATTTCAAGGGAAACAAAATAATACGTTCTTTATAACTTAAAATATTTTCCATTAAATACCAGAATGCATGAATTAATTAATATACGATTGTTCTAACTTAACCAATATTCTTAAGATTAAATTCAGCTGTAGTCTATACCAAAAATATTTTCCATTCAATTTAATTTTAAATTTTATTTACATTTAAAATTCTGTAAGATACTTGCTAACTGTTATTTAAACAAAATTAAAATGAAGAGCAAGGATGGTGTTGTAGCTTTTTTTTTTTTTTATTGTAGTAATTACTTACGCAAATATCGAGTTAAGATCGGTGGTATGTCACTATGTCGCATGTAAAAATCGCTTAAGATCACAATTTACTGCAACCAATTACTATGTGATTAACAAAGCCTACCTAAGAATTTCTCATCGAAGGTCAAAATACATTATGTCCAATTAACATAATTTACAATTATTATTATTATATAGAAATAGCAAACACGTTACGGTATTCCAACTGAATTTTCATTTAGTCACCTCCGTGAAAAGAAGAAATTGTATAATTTTACAGTGTAATCATACCTAAGCCAGGGATCATTCGTATCATTAACCAAAATCAGCTACCTTACACTACAAACTATACAATAATATGCAATGGAGACGTGAATATACAAAACAACATCACATAACATTTGCATTTTAACCTACTCTTGAATTGCCACGAGACGGTTATATTCATCAGAAGTTAAAACCTGTTTACCCTTGAACCGAAAAAACAGAACTCACTTACCCCACACTCATGAACAGGGAGAGGAGTTAGCCTTGTCTCGTCACTCTCAAAACTAACATCATCCAAACCACGCTCTGTAAAATTTAGCAGTGACTGGTCACGTGGGTCCAAATTCCGAAACAACTTGAGATAATTCAGGCAGGCAACTTCAGTTTCGAATTGTTCTTCCAGCTGCAAAACAAAACTCATTATATTACCTATTTGTTATATGAACATAGTAAAAACAAGATCGACCTAGACAGACAATAATGTTACCTGATGAAGTAATAGTAGAAGAAATCTGCATACAAAGCTGTCTGAACAACACCTGAGACACAAGCTGTAATAGTGAAACAACAAAGAAGTCAGAATATTGCTAAGGTTGACACATAATTTCAAATGTAGTTCTTGTTTTCAGCCTTTATTACCTATCCATCTAGTAAAACGTGGCTCAGTCAGATAGCGGTATATCCAGTTCAGGATGTAAAATGCACGATATGCACTGCAGTTTAAAAATAATCAGTAAATCTTTTATCATAATAATCAATACATTCTGAGACGTTCAAATTGAAAAATCTATACAACTTACTAACTGCTCAAGTAATTGTGCAAACATCAAGACAAGAGACAAATTACGAAATACATAAGCAGAAAAGTGCCAATTCAGCCCAAAAAACAGTTACAGGATTTGCAAATCAGGTACAACAAAAAAGTTAGGACAAACATATACATATAGAGGTATAATAATCTATAATACATCACATTGGAGGAGTTTAATTTCTTAGCTATTTCAAGATGGCAAATATTAGTATACCATTGCCACTGTGACCAGCATAAAAGAGAACATAGTGTAAGCAACCAAAACATAAAGGCAGATCTTAAAAAGAGAACTAACTCAACAGAAGTGTGCGTACCCAAGAAAGAATACATATTGCCCAGTCAAATTGTCCACATTTCCACTTCTTTGCAACAAAACCAACTGGGGCAATATTGCAACTGCTTCCAAGTATATTGAAAATGCCCAGAAAACCTGTTAACAGATTTACATAAAGTCAACTCATTCATGATGTTACAATGTGTAACAGAATTATTATGAAGCTAACATGTAATGCACAAATCAATTTTCAGAGTGGCAATCAATAAGGACAAGCAATGCATGTTTGGACAGGCAGAACATTTGAAACCATGTGATGGATTTGCTTTAACTTTTGCAATATTAAGCTAAAAAATAAAGGGAAAGGCCAGTTACATGCCACAGATTCCATAAGGAAATAGATATCCCCAGAAGTTTTATAACACACTAAGCAGTGGCCTACCTTACCATTTTATGGCTTTTAGCCTTTCCCAGTTAATCATGTATCAGAGCCATAAGAAGACATGTATAGGTTGAATTTTTCAAACTATCAACAATGTATCTTTTCTCCAAGTGTTAGCTTACATATTGTATGAAACTAGGTCATCTTTTCAAGCATGATACCACGTGGGTCCCTAACATAATTTTTTTTTTTTTTATATTTCCAAAAAAAATCTGAAGAGCACTCGCAACCCAATTACACTATTTGGCCAATCAGGAAAAGAAGCAACCAAACAATAGATTTAGGATTAGGTGAATTTCTGGATAATATAACAACTAATAGTTAACAAACAGCACCAGGCCATAATATAATTTACTTTAGCTTCTTATCTTGGTAAAAAAAATTGGAAGTTTTCATTCCAACAATGTATGACAAAGTACTGAACTGCTGTTGGTAAATTCAACTACTGAAATTGATATTAGAAAGCAGCAGAAATGATAAAGTTTCTAGGATTAAAAGACAAAAAGGCTCTCAAAATTTGAGACTTAAAAATTAGAGTTGAGGTTGAGGTGATTTATAGAGGCTCTATATGACACATGAATCAAATGGCAAAACAGGAGATAAACTAGATAAGGGAAGAATAACATTCCTTAGCCATTAAGCATCACAGTGGAACAAAAGGCAACATGACACAGATCCCCTCAGAATCTATTGATATAATAATTACTAAGAAAAATATATAATCACTAAGAAAAAGTTATCAACAACACAATAATAAGAATATGTTCACACAGCTAACATTATTCATTAGTTTAAGAGCTATGTCACATCATATGGACCATATAAATCTTACTCAAAAGTTATCCATTCATTGACTTTGGCTAGCAGTGATAAAATACAGTACATAGTTAAAAACTAAACTGTAACCACCAATCAATCTCATGGATATTCCACATGAAGAAACACTTGAGAACTTCAATCTTAAAGTTTTCTTTTCCTATAGTTCCTGACTTCCTGTTTTGTGTAAGAACAGCATTCAAACACATAAAGATGATTTTCCAGCCAGCAAATATAAACTGATACTCCACTGTTCTGAGAAGTTTGGCAATACTATCAGATTCAATACATTTGACAGAAAATTAGACACTCTTCAATGAAATATTGAAACCTTGAGTTGAATTGAATATAATCTAATGAAGCTTTAGTAAGCACAAATATACAAAATTCTCAACAAACTATTCTACAGGTATTCATAGATAATTATGCAAATGAAGGAAGGAGAGGAATAAAACAAAACCTAAACTGAATCTTAACATGATAGCTGTATTCAGCCACTTGCCATACTCAAGTTGAGCCATAATGGTAATAATCCCTCACCCAAAAAGAATATAGCATCCAATGAACCACCACTCTGTAAGCCATTTTTATAATGCAAAGTTACATTCAAATCAAAGGCAAGGAATTTGCAAACACACAAATCACATTTTACAATTTCAAGTGAAAAACAACCACTTCAATTTCAAAAGTGAAGGAAACTTGTAATATAACTTGATGGTGTTTGGTTTAAGAAGTAAAAAACAAGGATGAAAAATCAGAAATACATTACAAGTGAGAAACAATAAAATCCCACAACTCAGATACAGAAGAAGATAACAGGCTAATGCATAACCAAAAAGCCAATCTATGCCAGTACAACACTACTTCCAGAACACATTCACAATGCAAAACTCTAAAGAAGAAGATAACATTCAAAATATGAATTATTAGAAACTAAAATCAAGCTAACTAGAAAGCAGAGAATATGAGGTGCAAAAAGGGGAGTGAGTTAAAAAGCAAGGGACCTCTTGAACGGTGAACTTTTCATGCAAGATGAGTGCCAAAACAAAGCTTGCCCAAACAAGGAAATAATGGCGAAAAGTGTCGAGTTCCCTATCGTAGCTTCTCCTGACCATAGGGTGAAAACGCATGCACCAAACAATGGCTAAGGAGCTGGCAATGAACACAACCTTCATGAAGGTGTTGTAAACGGAGATGAAGTCCGTGAATAGATCCAAATAGCGTGCCACGAACACAATCGCGTAGAGCTCTTGAGTCTTGCGAGAAATCCCTGAAAATAACAGTTCCAATAAATCGGTGAAATAATGGAAATCAAATACGTAACTAACTAAACTGTTCCTCAATTTTTGTTTGGCGGAGGAATGTGACTGACGGAGTGACACTCAAGAATCAACATTTGGAAAATAGAATAAAAATTAGCCCCAATTTTGGGGGAAGCGCATAAGAATGAAGAGTGAAAAGACCTGAGCATGATTTGGTGGCGTAGATTTTGAGGAGGAGAACGAGAATGCTGAGAAGATGGGTCATGTCACCGGCGAGCCTGAAGATGTTCATGGTTATGCCCTAGCGAGAGAGACACAGAGAAAATGTTCCAAAGCAGAAAGAAACGCAACGGAAAGGAATCGAAAATGGTGTGCTCGTGTTGTGTGTGTGTGTGTGGATTTGTTTTTTTTATTTTCTTTCTTTCTTTCTCTTATTTATTTATTTATTTGGTCGTTTTGGCAAAACTACAGTATAAGCGAGTGTTCGTGTGGCTTCCGTGAAAAGGAAGGAGCTCACTGCTGAGGTGGCACTCGTCCTCTTCTCACCGCTTCCTTCTATTTTTTTTTTTTAAAATTACAAATTCTTTTTTATTGTGTCTTAAAATATTAATGACACTGACACTTTAATGATTTAATCTCGCAATAAAATAAAAAAGAACTATTAACTCAATCATCCAATATCATGATTCTACAAGTTACTAGTATACAATAAAATAAAATATATTTATTTTACATGTCTCTTTAAATATTTTAATTTATCTTAAAATATTTATCATTTTAAAAAAATACATTAATTATTTTTTCTAATTTCATATTCAATTTTAAGTATTTTATTTAAATATTTAAATTAGTTTATAATAACCATATTTTAGCTTTTTATTGAAAATAATATTGTCAAAAAATTATTTTATCTTAATAATTTGTATAATTATTTTAAAAAAAAACATATGCATTATGTTAAAAGATAAAAAATATAAGGCAAGGGAATATTAGTTTTATAATTAAAAAATAAATTGATATTAATTATAATATCCATTTGAGTAAGATGGAAATACCGTTTAAAAATAATCACACTATAAAATTTTATTAATAACTGAGAGTCAAGAGGTCTTGTCCAACCAAGTGAATACCCCCAAATCAAAATATCCATCCGAGTCTTCACATCACTGCAGGTTAAAGAATTGTTAAAACTTGTATTTGTCTCTTATAAAATTAATTTTAGTTGAAATTGATTTTATAAAATTGATTTTGAAGTGAAATAATTAATGTGTGAGTGTTTTTATTCTAAATGTAAGTTAATAATAAAATTATATATATATATATATATATATATATATATATAAGGAGGGATCAAATTACACCAATATAACTTAAATAATTATTACACCATTCAATAACTTCATATAGAATGTAATTTTTATCGATTCAACCGTTGAATTATATCTATATATTACCAATATTATTTATGTCAAATTTTATTAAAATTGAACAACAATAAGAAGGTAATTAAATAATTTATATTTTAACATATTTTGAAAAGTTTATATTATATCGATTTTAATCTATATGAATGAGGTAATAAATAATTTTAGATTAATATGAAATTTTGTACACGACCTAGAGTATGATGACAATCATAATATATGTTAACACAGAAATGAACATAGAGGAGAAAATGTGCACGGTACCCCTTATACACACTTCATACGCTGGGTGGCGCACGCGTCTCCAATTTATGTTGGCAAGTAATCTTCCTAAGCAATGAAGCCACGTAACAATTAGAAATTGATGGATATATCTCTCAACAAACAAAAAGGAAACCAAAGACAAAACATAAATCATGGATCAATTTAACCCTCTTAGAGACTTGTTTAACAATGAGAAAGTGAAATCTTATCTAAATGCCATACAATAAGGTTTGGTCCTATTCATGAAAAATCTATATATATATTTTATGAAAGCTGGCATGCAAAGACCATGTCCAGGATTTAGATTAAAATAAAAAGATGAACAAAAACATGGAACATGTACCAAAACCCATGCAAAGACCATGCCCATGATCTAGATTAAAATCTGTATATATTTCATTCCAAAGAAAGAAAAAATTCGAAACATTTGAGAATTTTTTTTTTTTTTTGAGATTGGAAAGCAGATATTATGATTCAATGGGGGCTGCTCTAGCAATTGCTAAAAAATTCAAGAAACAAACATGTCATCTCAGTGACAAGCACTACTTGGAATCTCAAGTTGAGGAACTCAGCAAGAGCAAAATGTGGATTGTACCTCTTGCTTGTTTCTTACATCCAAAGCAAGAAACAATATTTCCAATTGTTATGAGGTCTCTGGATTGATAAACATGGCTTACAATTTAGTGAGGAGACTGCGGTTGGAAGATCCAAACGTTTGTGAGATAGGATAAAGAAAGAGCAGAGGATCCTTGTCATCCTAGATGATCTTTGTGCTGGAATTAGCTTGGATAGAATTGGAATTCCATTTGGAATTGATCATAAGGGTTGCAAAATAGTCTTGTTATATGTTTGTCCAGAGCTATTGTTCGACCAAACGAACTCTGCAATTAACTATTTCTCGTGAGACTTACTTTTAAGGATAACTCATGTTCTTACCAGATTTTGGTAAGCCTTCTGGTGCGGTGGCTCCGTCGAGATCACCTCCGTGGCTGGTGGGGGGTGTACCTGCAAGGACACTCCGACGCTCAAGTTAGAGGCGCAGAGGGAGAGACAGGTATCACAAAGTGGGATTAGAATTTCGTACCTCGATTGAGATGGATCGTTTTGGTTTTATAGGGTGTAAAGAGATAGATTTGATAGGGTTATTTTCCTATCAAATCTCCTCAAATCTCGTAATGAAGATAGAGATAATTCTATCTTCTATCTTTATCTTGTGGCCTGATCTTTCTATATCTTATCACATGGTAAGATATATTCTTTCCGTTACTATCATCCGAGTCCGAGTGATAAGTCTTACTCGGTTAACTCGACTACTCGGTGAAGTGCCGAGTCCGAGTAGTACACATGCCCCCCAAGCTCTGAAGTAATGTAGGAGCTTCAGTAATGTTATACCAATTTTGGATTTATCTGGCCGAGACGCGTTCGGTTCTCGAAACGTCACGTGGTTTGGTGAAGACGTCGTTTCAGACATATTGACGTCGTAACGGTTCCCAAGGGCGGCGCCAGTGATTACTTTTTTGAATTTTGAAACGGTTTAGGGATTCCCAAAGGTCTCAAGCCTTCCTAGCCGTTGATTGGCCTAGTGAAAGGTCTTGATCCAACGGTTCGGACCGTTTCGCCCTTTCGTATTCGCGACATTTGGGGTTCTATATAAAGGGGCACTGTTGACATTGGTGCTCGCTCTCATTTCTGTGTTTTGTCTTCCCGCAAGCTTTTTCTCCCTTGCGCCATTTTGTTCTCCTTCTAGGTTTTTTCTTTGTCCTTTGTTCAGGTACGCCCTATCTCCTTTCCATTTCTTTTTCTGGTTCTATAATGTCTTCTTTTTCCGGGGATTCTGGACGTTTCGGCGGGGGTCGTATGCTTACGCCGGAGGTTCGCCCCATCGGAGAGGGTTCCGATGGTGGTTCTTCTTCACGCCGTCCTGGTTTTGATAGAATTAGCGATGGTGCGTCAGCGGCAAACGTTGCCGCTGCGGGTGTCGGGGTGGTTCGTCCATCCGTCTACCCTGCGCAAGCACCTTTGGTTGTTCCAGTCAGGGGGGTAGTGGTTCTAGAGGATTCCGAGGCCACTGAGGATCATCCTCTTGAGACTCGGCGTGCTCGTCTTCTACCTCCTTCTGTTCCCCAGCCTATTGATCCTAGGGGTAGAAAGGTATATTCTCCTGTTACTACTTCCGGCTATTCTTGAGTGGCTGGGGAGGTAGGTGCATATGCTTCTCGGTATCAGACCGAGGAAGCTTTGTCTTCCTTTCTTGCAACTATTGACTTGTGTCATTCGGAACGCCTGGGTATGGTCTATGCCGAACCTTGTGGGCCCGATGACCGAGTTTTTATGTCCGTTGACTCGCGCCATCCACACTTTACTTTTGTATATGAAGCCTTGTTCTCGGTTCTCGGCATTACAGTGTCGTTTGACCAGTTTGAGGCTGACGTTCTTCGGGCGCTGAATGTTGCTCCCACGCAGTTGCATCCGAACTCCTGGGCTTCTCTCCAGGCTTTCCGGGTGCTCTGTAGTAAATTCTTTATAACTCCTACCGCTCCTAAATTTTTATATCACTATAAAGTAAAAGAGAGTCAAAAGGGGGGTTGGGTCTCTTTGACTGGGATTCCTGGTCGGTCCATCCTTAGTCTTTATACCTCCTCTTGGAAAAATTTCAAGAGTGGTTTCTTTCGTGTCCGACCAGGTCTGGAAGGAGAGGTTGAGTTTTTTGATGGCCGTGGGGAGCCGAGGTTCCCTCTCTATTAGACCCGCTCCTCGAACAAACGGCTGTCTTGGCAGGTTGTGGACATGTCTCCTGAGGATCAGGATGACATGATCACGCTGTATAAGTTTTCGCGTTCCTTGTCCTGTAAAACACTCGTGGGAATTCCTTCTTCTCGGACTCTGAGAGAGGATTGGGTCGGTGAGTACCTTTTATTTACTCGGTTTTTCTTCTACTTTGCTTTTTACTGATGTTTTGTCTTTTTTGCAGCTGTGATGGGGAAATTTGATTATAGAACGGCCAAAAAGCAAAGGCTGGAGAAATTGAAGGGCAAGGAGGCCGCTGTCGAGGTGGTTCGAGTTGCTCCGCCTGTTCCTCCTCCTCCTCCTCCTCCTTCTCCTTCTCCTCCGAAGAGGGATCAGCGAGAGGTCGTTCAAGGAGTGGATGGTCCTTCGAAGAGGTCGAAACTGAGTCCACCCGGTGCTGAGGCTTCGGGGTCTGCTGTTGAGAGGCATCCGGCTTTTCTTTCTATGAAAGAAGGTCGGACCTCGCTTTGGGGAAAAGATTTCAATCCCGGGGCCCTTATCTCTGCCGACAGTCTCGGTCAAGCTAATCGGGATATGTTAAGGGATGCTGGGCCAATGCTTTCTATGGAGGCTGTTTGTCGCTTCCAAGCTCGGTCATGGGCTATTGCTCAGTATTGGGCTGAGGAGTTCGACCACGGCCACCGGGAATTAGCTATGGTGAAGGAGAATGCTGCAAAGGCCGAGCAGGCTCTGTTGGAGGCTACCCGGGCCAACGAGACTCTTCTCCAATCCGCTGAAGAATCTCGGCGGTCTCAAGAGGGAGTGGAGGTTAAGTTGAGGGAAGTTGAAAGTCGTGAGGAGGACTTAAAACTTTCCTTAGCTGCTTCTGAGAACTCGGCTCGGGAATTACGGGCTGAGGTGGATAGGCTCGTTTCCGAGCTTGCTCAAGCGAGGACTAAGGCTGCCGAGTCCGAGGCTAAGCTGCAGGCCGATCTGGGTGAGGCTTTGGACGAGATTGTGAAGACCCATGAGGCCGGGTTCAGCAAGGCACTTCGCCAAGTTCGGTATTTCTTCAAGGATGCCGACACTTCTCTTTTTGACGTGGACACGGATGTCAATAAAGAGGGGGAGTTGGTTGAGGAGTCTGCGCTTGGTGAGGACGGTGTCGGGGACAACATCCAGGAGGGAGGAGATGTTCCTTTTTAATTTTCCTTGTTTTTGTAAGGCTCGTACCCGGCCTATCGAATAGGGTACTTAATGAAATTTATATTCAGGGCTCGCACCCGGCCTTTCGAGTAGGGTGTTAAATGACTTTTCTTTGTTACTCGTGGTTTTTCGCTAACTCGCTTTTTGTATCCTTGTAAAGGTCTACGCGGTTTAATTGTAACTCGCCTTCGTATTTTTGTAAAGGTCTACGCGGTTAATTATAACTCGCCTTTTGTATCCTTTACTCGGTTATGTTTAACTCGCTTTTTGTATCCTTGTAAAGGTCTACGCGGTTAATTGTAACTTGCCTTCGTATCTTTGTAAAGGTCTACGCGGTTAATTATAACTCGCCTTTTGTATCCTTTACTCTGTTATGTTTAACTCGCTTTTTGTATCCTTGTAAAGGTCTACGCGGTTAATTGTAACTTGCCTTCGTATCTTTGTAAAAGTCTACGCGGTTAATTATAACTCGCCTTTTGTATCCTTTACTCTGTTATGTTTAACTCGCTTTTTGTATCCTTGTAAAGGTCTACGCGGTTAATTGTAATCTTAAATAGATAATCTGAAGGAGTTTCATTAATGAGAGAAATTGGGTGTGCCTCGTTAAAACCTCTTTGACAAAAAACCTCTTGGGAAAAAAATGTCAAAGTAGGAAAAAGAGTACATCACCACTTACAACTTTTCTAACTGTAGTAAAACTTTAGGTGTGTCGCGTTCCAAGTTCGGGGGATGGTTTTGCCGGATGGGTACTCCAATCGGTAAGCTCCATTTCCCAGTGACTCGGTTATTCTGAAGGGGCCTTCCCAATTGGCTGCCAATTTACCCTCTCCTGTAGCTTTTCTGGCTTCCCCGCATTTTCTCCAAACTAGGTCTCCAGCTTCAAAGTTTCTTGGTTTGACCTTGGTGTTATATCTCCTTTCGGCTCTCCTTTTACAGGCCTCTATTCTGACTTGGACCTCGTTGAGCGTCTCTTCGGCCATGTCGAGTGCATGCCTGAGTGATTGATCGTTGTTTTCCTGGATGAAATTTGTTCTCCGCAGGGAGGGTTCTCCGACTTCTACTGGTATCATGGCGTCTGATCCGTATGAGAGTCTGAAAGGGGTTTCCCCTGTTGTTGACTGCGGTGTGCAACGATATGCCCATAAGATTGCGGGAAGTTCTTCTGCCCAACTTCCTTTAGCATCTCCTACTCGCTTCTTCAGTTCTCTGAGTATCACTTTATTTGCGGCTTCGGTTTGTCCGTTGGTTTGCGGATGTTCCACTGAGGTCACTCGGTGCCGAACCCCTAGGTTTTTGAAAAACTCTTCGAGGTTCTTTTCGGTGAACTGTCTACCGTTATCAGAAATCACCGAGTGGGGGATGCCGAAACGGCATATGATATTTTTCCATAAGAATTTTTGCACGTTGTGGGCGGTGATAGTTGCCAAGGGTTCGGCCTCGATCCACTTTGTGAAGTAGTCAATTCCGACGAGGAGGAACTTCACTTGTCCTTTAGCGAGTGGGAAAGGGCCTAATATGTCAACTCCCCATAGGGCGAAGGGCCAGGGTGCTGTGATATTGTGCAATTCTTCTGCTGGTAGATGGGATAAGTTGCCATACTTTTGGCATTCTTCGCATTTTTTGACGTACTCGGCGCAGTCGCGGCGCATCGTTGGCCAGTAATATTCGGCTCTTAGAGTTCGGGAGGCCATAGCTTTTCCTCCTGAGTGCATTCCACATATCCCTTTGTGCATCTCATTTACCACATATTCGGCCTGAGCCTTCGTGATACATTTCAGCAGTGGTGCTGTGAAGCCTCTCCTATAAAGGTCTTCTCCTTCTATAACATAGTAGCTGGCCCTTCTTCTGATCTTTTTGGCTTCTTCCCGGCTCTCTGGGAGGGTTCCTTCCTTTAAGAAGTTCCATATCTCGGTCATCCATTCTCTGTCAGCCGAGTTGATGTTAGAAACAATTTTTTCGACGCTCGGCGTGGATATTGTTTCCTGTATGACAGTTCTGTGCTGCCCTTTATTCTTCGTACTTGCCAACTTTGACAACAGGTCGACTCTTTCATTTTGTTCTCTCGAAATGTGGTCGAGCTCGAAACTAATGAATTCGTTCTTCAACTGGGAGGCCAAGTGGTAATATCTTGTCATCTGGGGGTCCTTCGTTTGATAGGATCCATTCATTTGCCCAGTGACTAGTTTTGAATCGCTCCAGCATCTAAGGTGTTTCGCTCCTACTTCCTTGGCGAGTTTTAGCCCTGCTAGCAGGGCTTCATACTCGGCTTGGTTGTTGGATGCGCTGAAGTCGAATCTGAGCGATTGTTCCAGGATAATCCCTTCAGGGCTTTCAATTATGACTCCTGCTCCGCTACCTTTTTCATTCGAGGAGCCATCCACATAAAGGGTCCAGAATGGGAGGGGCGCTTCCGCTACTGGTGCTAGTTCAGCAATAAAGTCGGCTAGGCACTGTGCTTTGATAGGCCCTCTCGGTTCGTACTTGATGTCGAACTCGGATAGTTCTACCAACCATGCTATCATTCGTCCGGCTAGCTCTGGTTTCCTCAGTATCTGTCGTATTGGGTGGTCTGTCCGTACCACTATTGGGTGGCTTTGAAAATATGGACGTAGCCGTCGTGCTGAGGTGACTAAGGCTAGCGCTAGCTTTTCTATCTTTTGATATCTGGTTTCGGCATCTTTCAATACTCGGCTTATGTAGTAGACTGATTTTTGCGTCTGATTTTCTTCCTGGATAATGACCGAACTGATTGCGTCTCCCGAGACGGCTAAGTATAGTATTAAGTCCTTGCCGGGTTCAGGTCTTGTTAGAATTGGTGGTGATGAAAGTAGTGTTTTTATCTTTAGGAAGTTTTCTTCACACTTTTCATCCCATCCGAAGTCTTGTTGTTTCTTGAGTAGTTGAAAAAAGGGTCTGGCTATTTCTGCTGCTTTTGGCAAGAAACGGGATAGGGACGCCAGTCTTCCAGTTAGCCGTTGTACTTCTTTTATGTTACCCGGACTTCTCATGCTTATGATAGCTACGCACTTTTCTGGGTTGGCTTCTATGCCCCTGTGGGTGAGCATGAATCCTAAAAACTTTCTGCCATGCACCCCGAATACGCATTTCTTAGGGTTTAGCCTCATATTATGTTTTTTGATCTCGTCGAAAATTTCGGTCAGGTCCCCTGGATGCGATTCTGGTTCTCTGCTTTTAACCACCATGTCGTCGACGTAGACTTCCAGGTTTCTGCCGAGTTGTTTTGTAAAGATCTTGTCCATTAGACGCTGGTATGTTGCTCCTGCGTTCTTCAGTCCAAATGGCATTACCGTGTAACAGTAATTGGCCGTGTCAGTTATGAATGCCGTTTTTTCCTCATCCGGTGGGTACATTGGTATCTGGTTGTACCCGGAGTATGCATCCAGAAAGCTCAGGATCGGGTAGCCGGCTGCTCCATCTACTAACTTGTCTATGCTTGGCAACGGGTAGGAGTCTTTTGGGCATGCTTTGTTAAGGTCCGTGTAGTCAGTGCACATTCTCCATCTTCCATTCGCCTTTTTAACCATCACCACATTTGCGAGCCATGTTGTGTATTGAACTTCCCTGATGAAGCCGGCGCCGAGTAACTTTTCAGTTTCTTCTTTTACCGCTTTTCCTCTTTCAGCCCCGAGTTTCCTCTTCTTTTGGGAGATCGGTTTGGCCTCCGGGTAAATGGCAAGCTTGTGGCAGTGGAAGCTTGGGTCTATTCCGGGCATGTCGGCGGCTGACCATGCGAATAAGTCGGCGTTGTCTAACAGGACTTTGGCAATAGCTTCTTTGGTCTCGCTTTCTAGCTGAGTCCCGAGTTTCGTGCATTGCCCTGACTCTCTTCCTATTTGGAAGGATTTTACCTATTCTGTGGGCTCTGCTCTCGGCTCGGTCTCCCTGGGATCTAGGTCAGTCTTCTCTATTGGCGTTGTAAGAGAAGTGCATGCTACGTGTTTTATCGTCAGTTTTGGGATCTTTTTGCCGCTGGCTATCTTTAGGCTTTCTAAGTAGCACTCGCGGGCTGCCTCCTGATCAGCCTTGACTGTTACTATTTTTCCTTCTGAATTTGGGAACTTCATTGCCAGGTGTGGTGTTGAAATTATTGCTCCTAATTTGTTGAGTGCTGGCCTGCCTATAAGAATATTGTATGAAGTGAGGGCGTTGACTAGGAGGTACCTGACCGTGATGGTCTTGGACCCCGTCTCATCTCCAAAAGTCGTGAGGAGGTCAATATAGCCTCTGGTATCAACCTTTTCGCCTGCGAATCCGACTAACTGTTCGGTGTACGGTTGTACCTTATTTTCAGGGATGTCTAGATGTTTGAAAGTGGACCAATACAGGATATCCACCGAGCTGCCTTGGTCGACTAGGACTTTGCACACCAACCAGTTTGCGACTTCAACTTTGACCACCATCGGGTCATCATGATTGGGCTCTATGCCTTCGAAGTCTGCGTCTGTGAAAGTTATAGGTGGCATTTTCTTGTGTACTCTGGGGTTTGTTGAGGCCGAGTTGATTGATCGGAGACTACGCAGATGTCTCTTCCTTGCCGAACTCGAACAACCACCTCCAGCGAATCCTCCTGCTATTGTGTTGATAACGCCTCGGAGTCGAGTTTCGGGAGGTTTGGTTTGCTGTTCCTGGCGGGGCTCTTCCGTGCGTCGGGTTTTTCTATCGCGATAGTCTTCCCTATCCCGGACTCGTTCTTGCACGGGTTTTCGGCTGTCGTCTCGGACGAAGCGTCGTAACTTGCCTTGTTGGATAAGTTTTTCAATCTTATCCTTCAGGGTGGTGCACTCCTCTGTAGTGTGTCCATGTACTCTATGGTATCTGCAAAATTTGGACCTATCTGCTTTCTCTGGGGAGCTGTTTCGAGTAGGCAGGCTTATCAGTTCGGCGCTGCAGGCTTCTTCCAGGACTCGTGCTCTGCTATCAGTTAGGGGGGTATAATGGGCGAATCTTGCACGGGGCGGTCTGTCGCTTCTAGGTTTGCTACTCCGCTCTCGGCTTGTTCCTGGTCTCTCTCGTTCTTCTTGTTTTCTATAGGATTCGCCTCTGACCCGTTCCCTGAACTTGGTCATTTCTTCCATCTGAATATATCCTGCTGCTCTAGCTCGGAGCTCGTCCATGTCGTGTGGCGGTTTCCTGCAGAGGCTATCTGAAAAAGGTCCGGATTTTAGCGCCATGAGCATGGCGGTCAATGCCACTTGTGGATTCAAGTCTTGGATCTTGACAGAGATCTCGACGAATCTTTCCATGAAGTCCCTGAGAGACTCGTTGTCTTCTTGCCGTATATTGGCCAGTGCTATTGCCGTCAGATGGTGGGGTCGACTCGTAGCGTATTGAGCGCCGAAACGAGCGACTAACGTGGCAAAAGAGTCGATTGAGTGGGGGGGAGTCGTGTGTACCAGTTCAACGCTGCTCCCTTCAGAGTCGTTGGGAAAACCCGGCACATGATAGCGTCGTCGTTTGTGTACAGGTTCACCTGTGTGACGAATGCGTCGATGTGCTCGTCGGGGTCGGTCAGCCCTTCGTATCTGTCCATGGATAACGGCTTCCACCCAGCCGGTAGCGGAGTCTCCATGATTCCATCTACAAACGGGTGTCGCCTCGTTGTCTCAGGTATCATACTCCGTCTTGGTGGTGCTCGCGATCCTGAGGCGGGTCTGGACTCTAATTGGGTCGTTGCTCGGTCTGCCTCGCTCCAAGTGGTGTCTTCCTGCTCTGTTCGGTCAGGGTGTCTATTAGCGGTGGTATGTGCCGCCGATAGTCCGTTGGTAGCAGCGTGGGCTGCCGAGAACCCGTTGATAGCGGCGTGGGCTGTCGAAACTCCGTTTCGGTCCTCTTGCAGTTTTTGATATTGCTCTCGGAGGATAGCGTTCTCCCTGCGGAGGTCTTCTATCTCCTTAGCGTTGCTCTGTTTCAGCGTGTTAACTTCCCTTTGCAGGGCTTGGATCAGTGGGTGATTCTCAAGCACCTGACGCGGGAAGGGCGCCACGTTGTTGGGGTTACCTCCCTGGGTATCCCTTGGAGGTGGTACGCCCAGGATTTGGGTTTTCCCCTCCTGTGGTCGCTTTTCATGGTTCGCTGCTTCTTTCTGGGTCGTTGTCATTAGGTTAATCTTGTTGCGATTGGTGTGGCTGGGGATAATTTCACCAGGCCCCACGGTGGGCGCCAAATGTTCTTACCAGATTTTGGTAAGCCTTCTGGTGCGGTGGCTCCGTCGAGATCACCTCCGTGGCTGGTGGGGGGTGTACCTGCAAGGACACTCCGACGCTCAAGTTAGAGGCGCAGAGGGAGAGACAGATATCACAAAGTGGGATTAGAATTTCGTACCTCGATTGAGATGGATCGTTTTGGTTTTATAGGGTGTAAAGAGATAGATTTGATAGAGTTATTTTTCTATCAAATCTCCTCAAATCTCGTAATGAAGATAGAGATAATTCTATCTTCTATCTTTATCTTGTGGCCTGATCTTTCTATATCTTATCACATGGTAAGATATATTCTTTCCGTTATTATCATCCGAGTCCGAGTGATAAGTCTTACTCGGTTAACTCGACTACTCGGTGAAGTGCCGAGTCCGAGTAGTACACAACTCATAAGTCACAACTTGTTTGCATAGAGATAACAAGACAAAAGAATTTAATAAAGCAAATTAAGATAACAAATGGGAAAAAAAAAATCTATTTCAAGCTCTAGTCTCTAGATCTTTCCCCATCAATAGCAGCATTTTTTTTCCTGGTTCTATTTAATTGAAAGAAAAAATATTTATTTTTATCTGCCGTTGAAGCTCAGAAACCATAGTGTTGTGTTGTTGAATTGTGAAAATGGAAGAAAATGTATAAGCCATAATAGAATATTATGTGATTAAAGAACCTGGGGCTTTGATCTGGTTTGTTTATCTCCTACAATAAACTGACTTCTGTTGTGTTTAATTGTTCGACAGGGAGAAGTGAGGCGTTTATTAATTATTTCTATATTTATTAAAATATAATTAAATTTGTTTATAATTAAAGTGAAAATACAAGTAGTTTTATATTTACTAAAATATCTTGCAATTATATATATATATATATATATATATATATATATATATTGAAAATTATAAAATTATGAGAGAGAGTCATTTAATAATAAAAAATTTAAATATAAAACCTTAATAATAAAATATTATACTATCATAAAAATATCATATTAGTTTCATAAAGATATAATATTAATTAGATAATATTTTATATTATAATATCATTTTACTAAATATTATTAATATAATATTATTACATATTTAAGATTATTATAGTAGTTTTATAAAAGTATAATAGAAAGTTAAAAAATATTATATAAGTTTTTTATTGTATATGTTTGAGAAAAAAGACTATGCACTGACAGTGTAGAATAGTTTTACACTGTCATCCAATCACAACCAACCATGTATGGTAAGTTTATTGACTTTTATAAAATTATTTTAAAAGTCATATCAACTGTTATTTGTGATTGGATGACAGTATATCACCATTAAACTCATTTTGTTTTTAATAATAAAATAATATATTATTATAAAAATGTAATATTATAGTTATAATGAAATATTGGATAGATAATGTTTTACGACACATATTATAATTGTAATAATTTTGCTATATAAAATATTTTTATAAATTACCTCAAAAAATTATTATAATATTTATTTATTTATAGAATTATTTATTATATATATTAAAATTACATAGCGTGGAATAAAATGGGGCAAAAAAGTGTGTTATTTTGTCATAAAATATTATATAAATAGTATAAAAAATTTAATTTATTGTGTTCAATTTCATTTTATTTATCACTACATATTAATAAAAAATTTAATAGATAAATTGCACTTTATCTAACAAATGATTATTAATTTTTTTTTTCATGAGTCCTTACCACGCAATTTCATGAGTCAAAAACAGAGTCATTCAGATATTTCATGGCAATTTCGCTCTTTTCTTTATTGCTTTTGTCCCTTTTCTTTGTTTCTTCCACTCTCCTACTTCAACCTTCATTTCCACACCAAATCAAGAAAAGGTGAAACAAGCACTTCTATAAAAACTGGAACTGATGAAGTAGCTGTCAGCAAAACATAAGAGTCCATCGATCTGTGCACGAAAGGTAATAGTAGGAAAGCGATGCATAGATACTTTCATGCTTGTTGAAACTTAGGAAGAAAAAGAGAGAAAATGATAGATATGATATGATAGCTGATATGATGTAAAAGAAAGAAAGATAACAGAAAAATGATAAGTGTTAATAGAATGTTTGTGTTCCATGTATAAATTACCCAATCTTAAAACTTCAATTTACTGCTCCGTTTTCCTAATGGATTTGTTTACAATACCATGTCTGTTTTCAGTTTCACAAGAAGACTAAGGAATAACATAAAGAAAAATGGGAGCTATTGTTTCCATTGCCAGAAAGTTTGAAGAATTCCCAATTGCCCGACAGCTATGTCTCATCTTTCGCAGCAAATGCACAATGGACCAATGGGAAGAGCCTGATCAGGAGTTACAACTTGGTGCAATAAGTGTAGAATTGCCTCACTGTAGACGTGAAGCATTCTCTGTCAATGGTTATAAGGACTCTGAATCCATGAGCTCAATTTTGAATCAAATTATGATGGCTCTGGCGCAACCACATATCATCATACTTGGGGTGTATGGATCAAGTAATGCGAGAAAGGGCAACGTGGTGGAGAAAATCACCAGAAGAGTTCAGAGGGACAATCTGTTTGATGTGGTTGTGATGGCAAGCGTGACGAAAAAGCCAGACTTGAGAAGAATTCAAGGGGAGCTTGGGAACATGCTGGGTCTGCAACTCCAAGAGAAGACTCTGGAGGGAAGAGCTACCGGTTTGTGTGAGAGGATAAAGATGGAGGAGAAGATCCTTATCATCCTAGATGATCTTTGGGGTGGAATCAACTTGGGTAGGATAGGAATACCGTTTGGGAATGATCATAAGGGTTGTAAAATTTTATTAGTAGCCGAGAGTCAAGAGGTGTTGTCCAACCAAATGAATACTCAAATAGAAATATCTGTGTGAGTCTTCAGATGACCGCAGGCTGCAGATTTGTTAGCATATATGAAATATTGAAATCATATTGTGAAAAAATTAGTCACCATCCACTAAGGGTATAGAAATAGAATGGAAACTATAGTAGAAATTGCCATCTTGATCAGAATTATTCAATAAAAATTTTCAATGGCAAGGATTACCATCCCCTTTCTTTTAAATTCCCAAGTTGAAATGAGGGAAGGGAATTCCTTCTATAATGGTTTATGCATCTTATCTTGAACACACTCCCTTTTTTATTCTTCTTTTTCACATCATTGACTCAATCTAATGTGTTATTATGATATAAATAAAGTTTGATGGTGATCATAATATATTAAATATAAAAATGAACATAGAGGAGAAACCAAGAAAGTGTGCACGGTACCCCTTATAGGTTTAAACACACTGCGTACGCTGGGTGGCACACGCATCTCCGATTTATATTTGCAAGTTATTTTCCTTAGCAATGAAGCTACATAACATTTTGTGCAACCTGACAAGTCTTCTCACGCGGCTGTAACATACATAGCACATTAAGTTTTTGACAATAATTAACCATTATTTTTCTCTCAAATGTGAAACGGTATATGCCTCCGCTTGCAGCTTGTATATAACTCGTATTTCCTGTAGGCCATTGGGGTGTATCAGCTTCTGCTAATGGTTTCAGACTTTAATTCTTCAAGCCCTTCTATAAACCCAACTTATATTGTTTCAATATAACTTCCTCTTAACTTTTAGGATAGTTGGTCCTTCACAGCACACCAAATCAAGGAAGTAGATATTATTATTCAATGGGTTCAGCTCTTGCAACTTCTAAAAAATGTAAGAAACAACCATGTCATCTCAGTGACAAGCACAACTTGGAGTCCCAAGTAGAGAAACTCAGCAAGAGCAAGATGTCGATTGTACCTCTTGCTTGTTTCTTACATCCACAGCAAGCAATAATTTCCAATTGTTCTGAGGTCTCTGGATTGATAAACACAGCTCTGGAATAGACCATGGAAGCTCTAGCAAATCCAAACATTGACATGGTTGGGGTGTATGAATCAGGCACATCACGTACAAACAATTTAATTGAGAAAATGTCAAGAAGAGTAAAGAGAGATAACTTGTTTGATGTAACTGTGATGGCAAGTGTCACAAAAAAGCCAGACCTGAAGAGGATTCAAGGAGAGCTTGGGAACATGTTAGGTTTGCAATTTGGTGAGGAGACTATGGTTGGAAGAGCAAAACTTCTGTGTGATAGGATAAAGAAAGAGCAGAGGATCCTTGTCATCCTAGATGATCTTTCTGCTGGAATTGACTTGGATAGAGTAGGAATACCATTTGGAATTGACAATAAAGGATGCAAAATAGTCTTGTTATCAGGATGTCCAGATGTTTTGTTCAACCAAATGAACACTACAATGAATTATTTCTCGTGAGTCTTTCTTCTAAGGATAACTCACAACCCATTTCAAAAAAAAGGATAACTCAACTTGATTGCATAGAGATCACAGGACAAGAGATATTACTAAAGCAATTTAAATAACAAATAGAAAACAATATCTCTTTTAACCTCTAGCCTCTAGATCTTCCCCCACGAATAGCAGCATTTTTTTTTCCTTGTTCTAGTTAATAATTGAAAGCATTTTTTTTTTTAATCTATTTCATGGATACTTGAAGTTCGGAAACCATAGTTGATGAATTGTGAAGATGGAAGAAACTATATAAGCTATAATAGAATATTATGATTAAAGAACCTGGCTTCAATCTGGTTTGTTTTTCTCCATACTGCAACAATAATTGACTTCTCTTATGTTTAATTGTTCTAGAGGGAGAAGTGAGGCATTTATTAGTTTTCCAACCTGGCTTTTGATGATAAATTGAAAATGATAAAAGAAGGCTTTAACAGTTACTACAACTTGGTTAATTGTGATTGATTCGATTTCACATCTGCTTACCTAAATGATTATAGAGGGTGCTTCCTTTTTCTGCACCAGTGTGCATCTTTTATCAGCTCACAACCAAGTGAGATCTCACTTCTCATTCAATTTTCCCTGCATTTCAAGCAAAAGGCCAAACAATGCAACAGCCAAATCCACTTCTCAATCAACTTTATCTGCCTTGACATACCACCTTAATCTTCCTAATAGATGGAGAAAAGACATCCCCACTAAATACAACCATAAGTTATTTTAAAACTAAACTTTGTACCTAATTAGTAATTACCATTCACTTGGCATCTATATAAGTACCCTTCCTCATTCCACTTTCCACACATCAAAACATTCTTTGCAATAACAACTTCCAATTCATTTGGAATTTAGCTGCAAAGCAATCTACAGCCTTCAATTACTAACAAGAAGATGAAGCAAACTCTCTTCTTCCTACTCCTACTACTTGCCCCCCTTTTCTCGATCACCACTTTAGCCCAATCACCAGCTGCAGCCCCTAAAGCCCCCGCAAAACCTGCACCTGCAAAACCTGCCCCCACCACACTGGCTCCGGCGCCTGCAAAACCATTAGTCCCGGCATTACCCCAGTCACCCTCTTCAGGTGTTGATTCTTCTGGAAGCCAAGACATCGTCAAGATCCTAAGGAAGGCCAAGTCATTCAACACACTAATCCGGTTGCTGAAAACCACCCAAATCATCAACCAAGTTAACGCACAGCTTGTGACCTCTAAAAATGGAGGCTTAACCATCCTTGCACCAGATGA
This sequence comes from Pueraria montana var. lobata, assembly GCA_026413185.1. Lineage (NCBI taxonomy): Eukaryota > Viridiplantae > Streptophyta > Magnoliopsida > Fabales > Fabaceae > Pueraria > Pueraria montana. Next base: position 17,969,769 of record CM048648.1, on the reverse strand, counting down.
TGGTGCCTTTTCAGAACTCAAAGCAGGGTACTTCAACTCCCTTGGAGACAGGCAACAAAAGGCATTCATACAGTATCATGTTCTTCCCGTTTACGTGTCCAGCTCAAACTTTGATGCTCTCAGCAACCCTGTGTTGACACTGGCCAGTGACAGCCCCACAGGGTATCAGTTAAACGTGACAGCATATGGTAATAGTGTGAACATTTCAACTGGGGTTGTGAATGCCACACTCACGGGCATTGTGTACACTGATAAGACACTTGCCATATATCATGTGGACAAGGTGCTTATTCCTTTGGATTTCTCTAAGCCTAAGCCTATAGCTCCAGCACCAGCTGTGGCCAAAGCACCTAAAGCTGATAAGGAGAACTCATCAGCAGAAGATGATAACCAGGCTCAGGCAGCCAAGGACAGCTCTGGTGCCATCAGTTTGGTTAGTACTCATGGGACAACCTTGGTGTCCTTTGGAGTTGCTCTGCTTGCAGCAGCATTTACAATGTCGTTTTGACTTTTGAACATCCATTTCCATGTTTCTCCCATGTTTTGTTGTCAAAGATAAAAGGAATACCTGCATTTAAATGGCTTAAGTATGTTTTTTTTCCCCATTAATATATTCATTTTATGGTTCTAGTCTCTATATGATTTTTTTTATTAGTTTTGGTCGTACAACATTTTATTTTACAGTTTGTCTCTATTACTATTATAATTTCTTATTGGCTAATTTTCTTATCTTTCGATATTTTTTTTATCTTTTGTAATAATATTTAATAAATGTTGATAATAAAAATAATTATTTTTTTAGTTTAAAAATAGTTATTAGCTTAAGCACATAATTTAGTTCTTATATGTGTTATGGATTCTCAATTTGATTTTTATACCTAAAAACTTATTAAATTTATCTTTATACGTGCAAATGTTACTGGTTTAGTTCCTACTCTCATGACACCATCTCTAATGTATCAATAGACTTCATTTTAAATTTTGATTATATTAATGTTATATAAACATTTCCTATATATTATAATCTTACTTCACTTAGACTAATGTTATAAGCTTACTCACATTTTGAACTTTAGGCTTGAAGTTAGTACGAATCTTTTGCCAAGTTACAAACGGTTTTTATATGTTATAAACTTACTTCACTAACGTTATGAACTTTAGTCAAGAAGTTATAAGCTTACTTCACTCGCGTTACAAACTTTAGTCCAAAAGTTATAAGCTTTTATATGTTATAAGTTTGTCACAAATTGGTTTGGGAGCAACGGTCCAGAGCAACTTGGCTAAAAAATGGAGATAAGAACACTAATTTCTTCCACAAAAAAGCATCTCAAAGGCAGAAAGCTATTTCTATAGACCATATCAAGGATGATAATGGTGAGTGGTTTGAAGAAGAAGATGATATTGCTCAAGTACTTACAATTTTTTTGTTGATCTTTTCACCACCTCCAACCCCCAACAGATGGAGGATTTCACAGCTTTGGTTCATGGTAGACTGGATGACCACATGAGACAGAAATTGGAAAAAAATTTCACAACAGAAGAAGTCTATGAAGCCTTGCACCAAATGCACCCTACAAAGGCACCTGGGGAGGACGGAACTCCAGCTCTCTTCTACCAAAGGTTCTGGCATTTGATAGGTGAGGATGTTACTAACTTGGTTCTTGATATCTTGAACAACAATGCTGATCCCACTCCCATTAACAAAACTTTTATTACTCTCATCCCAAAAATCAAAAAGCCCACCCATGCTAGTGAGTTCCACCCTGTTAGCCTGTATAATGTCCTCTTCAAGCTGGTTACAAAGACCATGGCAAACAGGTTCAAAATCATTCTCCCCCATATTGTAGATGAAACCCAAAGTGCCTTTGTCCCTAATAGGTTAATCACAGACAATGCCCTCATAGCGTTTGAATTCTTTCATCACATGAGATGTAAAACAAAGGGTAGAGAAGGTCTTATGGCCTTAAAACTTGATATGTCAAAAGCCTATGATAGAGTTGAGTGGCCTTTCCTTCAAAGCACTGCCACTTAAATAGGATTCCCTCCTTCTTGGATATCTCTTATCATGAGATGTGTATCCTCAATTTCTTTCTCAGTGCTGTTGAATGGCAAACCAGCCAATCCCTTCAAACCTCAAAGAGGGCTCCGCCAAGGAGACCCCCTATCACCATATTTATTCATCCTTTGTGCTTAAACTCTTTCTGCTTCTATTGGTTTTTCTGTGAAAAATAATTCTCTCCATGGGGTAAAGGTTTGCCCAAGGGCACCTATGATTTCTCACCTTTTCTTTGCAGATGATACTATCATTTTCATCAGAGACAATATTGAAGAAGCAACGTGCCTTTCAAACCTTCTCACATCTTATGAGGTTGCTTCAAGGCAAAAGATCAATTTGCACAAATCAGAACTCTCCTTTAGCCAAAATGTGTCGAGTCCCATAATCAACGTTGCTATGCTTTTAGATGTGAAGGCGGTGGAGAGTCAAGGAAAGTATCTTGGTCTACCTACGATGATAGGTAGACCAAAGAAGCAGATCTTTCAATTTGTGCGTGACAGAGTCTGGAAGAAACTCAAAGGTTGGAAAGAAAAGATTTTATCAAAGGCTGGCAGAGAGATTCTTATAAAATTTGTAGTGCAGGTTATACCCTCATATGTCATGTCTTGTTTTCAGCTTCCAATCTCTTTGTGTAATGAGATTGAAAGCATGATAGCAAGATTTTTTTGGGGGTGGAGATCCACAAAAGAGTTAGATACATTGGCTTAGGTGGGACAGGCTTACCAGAATAAAATCAGATGGTGGTTTAGGCTTCAGAATGACAAGAGGTTTCAATAAAGCCTTGTTAGGAAAGCAATGGTGGAGGTTCCTAAATGATGAAGGAGCTCTCATGTCAAGGGTAATAAAGGCTAGGTATTTCCCAAACTCAACCCCCCTTGCAGCTAAAAAACCCCTTCCGCCCAAGTTACTCTTGGTCAAGTATTTTGTCAGCAAAAGACATTATTCTAGAGGGGACTTTGTAGAGAGTTGGAGATGGGCAACAGGTGAACATCTGGGGTGACAAATGGATACCAAATACCATGGATGACACTCTGCACTGGCATCCAGACCATATAACAGATCCTAATATGAGGGTCTGTGACATAATTGATCATACATCCAGAACCTAGGACACAAACAAGATTAACAATATATTCCCATCCCCTTATGCAGAACAGATTGTGTCAATTCCGTTGAGGAATAGGAGGACCAGTGACAAACTGATCTGGAAATACACTCAGGATGCTCTATATTCTATCAAATCTAGATACAAGCTGGCAATGGATATGTCTCAAACAACAAATGCTTCTTCAAGCACCACACCTTCAAATATTTGGGACAAGATATGTAAAGTGATTGCTCTCCCAAAAAGCAAAAACCTTGTTTGGAGGGCCTGCCAACAAATCCTACCTGTTAGAACAAACCTCTATAAAACGAAGGTTCTGCTGGATCCTCTCTGTCCAAGATGCAGGAATAAGGAAGAAACAATTGTACATACTCTGTTACTGTGTGATGAAGTTTGAAAACTCTGGTTTGCCTCAAACATCTCTGCGGGGTTCACTATTTCTGAGGAAACCAATTTTGTATAATGGTTGAATGGTTGTTTCCAGGTTAGGAATGAGGACCTGATGAGGGAAATTTTCAACATGTTGTGGATGGTGTGGTTTTGTAGAAGCAAACTTGTGTTTGAAAAAGTTAAGGTCATAACAGAACAAGCTTTAAGTAAAGTCACTGGGCTACAAATCTACTATCAATATAAAAAATCTTTAGGATGTGGAAAAGAAAGTATTGACCCTTTTAATTGAATGACACATGTACTTTTTATTGATTTTTTTTGTCTTTTAACAAATTCCTTTCTTTTTCTTTTTTCCTCCCTCTTCCGTCTCACTCTCTTCTTTTTTCTCTCTCCCTTTCTTTTTCTTCTCTCTCTTCCATGCCCTTTCTCATTTTTCTCTCTCTCTCTCACTTTCTTCTTCTTCTTCTTCTTCTTCTTCTTCTTCTATCCCTTTCTCCTTTTTTTTCTTCTCTCACTTTCTTTCTTCATTTCATTTTTTTTACTTACATACATATTTTTATAATTACTATAAAAATTCACTTACTTATATTATTGTTTTATGTTTTTATATATAAAGATTTATATTAGCTTATATAATCATAAAAATAAAAATAAAATATTGTGGTTTTGTTAATATAATATTTCATTTTTTAATATTTAATATATAATATGCTCGTTATTATATAAATATATGTTATTATTATTTTAATTGAATAATAAATTTTTATAATTACTTACTACTTATTAATTTATTTAATTTAATGTTATTATTGTATAATTTCTCTGCAGTAAAAAAAAATTGTATAATTTCTCTCCATTACTTTCTTTTTATTGATTTAATATGTGCATCTAACATCATATACGAAAATTTAATGTTGATTAGTAATATTTATATGATAATGTAATATGTTTACATAAATATATTTTTATGTGACAATTTTTTTTCTCCAAATATTTAACACAACTATATACGCAGGACTTAACAATATTTATTTTTAGTTTGAAATTTTATAAAATCATTTTTACTTAGAAATCATTTTGTAATAAACATATTTATTACAAAATATTATTTGACTCTATGTTTAATAACTTCATATACTATACAAAAATTTTATTGATTAATATTTATAAAATAATGTTGATTTTTTAAATAAATATATTAAAATTTGTTTATTAAATTTATTTTTATGACAACTGCATACCAAAGACTTAACAATATTTATTTTTACTTTGAAAATCTATAAAATCATTTTTATTTAGGAATTGTATAAAATATTTTTAAATTAATTCATAAATAAATATTTTGTTGAATAATATTTATATTATGAGGTTGAAAGTATAATACCAAAAATTAATTTAAATCAAATTAGTTAATATATTTATTACAAAATAACATTTTTACTTTATGTTTAATAACTTTAGCACAACTGCATACCAAAGACTCAACAATATTTATTTTTACTTTGAAATCCTATAAAATCATTTTTACTTAGAAATTGTATAAATATTTTTAAATAAATTTATAAATAAATATTTTTATCGAATAATATTTAATAATGAGGTTGATAGTTTTATACAAGAATTTAATTTAAATCTAATTAGTTAATATATTTATTATAAAATAATATTTTGACTATATATTTGATAACATCATAAAATAAATTTTTGTTGATTATTATTTATATAAGAATGTTAAGTTTTTTTACATAATTATATAATAAATTAGTTTATTAAATATATTTTTATTACACAAAAGTTTTAAATTACTTCACCAATATTATCATAAATTAAAATAGTTTTAATTTTTTATTGAAGAGACCCTAAGCTAAGTATCATTCACGGGAGACAATCCTAAGTTAAGTAGGACTATTATGGATGATAAAACTCTTTTTTCATGTATTTTACCCAACTATATGCCAAAGACTCAGCATTATTTATTTTTACTTTGAAATTCTATAGGAAATTTTGTTGATTGATATTTATATAATAATGTTAAGTTTTTTAAAATAAATATATAATAAATTAATTTATCAAATTTATTTTTAATACAAAATAGTTGTAAATTAATTCATCAATAATATCATAAATTAAATTAGTTTTAATTTTTTTATGTTAAAAACCACAAGTGTTATTCATAGTAGATAATCTTACTCGAGTCAGGTACAATCATTATGGGAGACAATACTCTTTCTTCGAATAAAATATTTTTTTATGTTGATATCCTATAAAAATAATTTTTACTTAGAAATTGTATAAAATAGTTGTAAATGATATCATAAATAAATATTTTGTTGAATAATATTTATATTTTGAGGTTGAAAATTTATACTAAAAAATAATTTAAATCTAATTGATTAGTTAATATATATTTTTACATAAATATATTAAAATTAATTTATTAAATTTATTTTTATGAAAAAAACAATTTTAAATTACTTCATCAATAATATCATAAATTAAATTAGTTTTAATTTTTTATGGTAAAGAGACATAAGTATCATTTACAAAAGACAATGTTGTTCGAGTCAGGTAAAATCATTATGAGAGACAAAGCTCTTTCTCCGAGTATTTAATACAGTTGTATACCCAAAACTCAACAATAATTATTTTTATGTTGATATCCTATAAAATCATTTTTACCTAGAAATCGTATAAAATCATTTGTAAATGATTTCATAAATAAATATTTGTTGAATAATATTTATATTTTGAGGTTAAAAGTTTATACACAAAAAATAATTTAAATTTAATTAATTAGTTAATATATTTATTAATATTTGATTCTATGTTTAATAACTTCATATACGAAAATTTTGTTGCTTAATATTTATATAATAATGTATTTTTTCATAAATATATTAAAATTTATTTATTAAATTTATTTTCATTCCAAAATAGTTTTAAATTAATTTATTAATAATATTATAAATTAAATTAGTTTTAATTTTTTTTATGGTAGAAATCACAAATATCATTCACGGGAGACAATTCTATTTGAGTCAGGTAAATATGGGCCACAAAGCTCTTTTTTTGAGTATTTAACACAACTGCATGCCAAAGACTTAACAATATTTATTTTTACTTTGAAAATCCATAAAATAATTTTTACTTAGAAGTTGTATAAAATATTTTTAAATAACTTCATTAATAAATATTTTGTCGAATAATATTTATATTATGAAAGTATTATACCAAAAAGTAATTTAAATCTAATTAGTTAATATATTTATTACAAAATAACATTTTGACTTTATGTTTAATAACTTTAAAAATGAAATTTTTGATGATTAATATTAACATATTATGTTAAGTTTTTTTTTACATAAATATATAATAAATTAATTTATTAGATATATTTTTATTACAAAATAGATTTAAATTGCTTCTTTAATAATTTCATAAATTAAATTAGTTTTAATTTTTTATTGTAGAGACCATTAGTATCATTCGCAAGAGACAACATGCTTAAGTCAGTTAGAATTATTATATTCGACAAAATTCTTTTTTCAAGTATTTAGTGCAATTGCATAACAAAGACTCAACAAAATTTATTTTTACTTTGAAATCCTATAAAATCATTTTTACTTAGAAATAGTATAAATATTTTTAAATAAATTTATAAACAAATATTTTGTTGAATAATTTTTATATTTTGCGGTTGAAAATTTATACTAAAAAATAATTTAAATATAATTGGTTAATATATTTATTACAAACTAATATTTTGACACTATGTTTAATAACTTCATAGACAAAAAATTTGATGATTAATATTTATCTATTAATAAATGTGAATTTTTTTTATATAAATATATAATAAATATATTTTTATTACAAAATAGCTTTAAATTACTTCATCAATAATATTATAAATTAAATATATTTTTTTAAAAAAAATTTATGATAGAGACTACATGTATCTTTTAAAGATTTTTTTTTTTAAAAAAAAGTGTAACACCACCGAGTAGGCTTTTTAATAAGCATGTCACTAAGAAGTGCTTCTATATTTGTGTTAATTACTATAATTGCTAACTAAGTCTCAATTTAAATAGAAATGTTGTAACTTTTCAAACATAGAAGTAAATGATCTAAGGTGAATTATATAAACAATATTTTGTTAATTTAAAATTAAATATTATTAATCAAGTTAAGGGGGTTTAACTTAGTTAGTTGAACAATATGTGAGCAGTTGTAAACTTCCTACTACATTAGTTTGATTCCTATGTATAAAAAAATATTATTTATCAAATTATGAATTGGAGTATTTGATCTAATTTATAAATTATTTGATGTAATATATAATTATACAATGATTGACTTAAATCTAAAATGTATCTATTGAGAATTGAAATTGAAATAATTTTATATTATTTTATTCTTTTCTTTAAAATATATAATTTTACTGTAAACTAAAATATTTTATTTTGAAATTAACTTAATTTTATATTGTTATTTTTAATATACTTATGAGATTTGAGATATAGTATCATTATAAATCCTTAATAATAATTTGATCAAAATACTTGGACAAAAATATTAATCTTTTTAAGTATTTATTACAACTAATATACTTTTCTAGAATTATTTAATATTGCATTATTATGTTATTAAGAAGTAAAGGTACCTATATTAAAGAACTTAATAATTAATAACTCTGTATATTTTATTCTCACGGATAAAGATAGTACCAAAACCTATAAGGCTATAACACATATCTCACGTAAGTACTAATGAAATATAAATTGTTTGTTAGAGATTAAAATAATATTTTATTTTAAGAAATATTGATTTCAATAATTTGCATCTAATTTAATTAATTTTTACATTTTAAATTATTTAAATATTGTTTATAAACTATAATACTTATAAAATTAATATTTTTTATTTACAATATAGTTATAAAATAATTGAATTATTTTATCATTTCGTATTTTAAAATTACAAAAATATTTAAATTTAACAAAAGTTAAATCCTTTTTTTTAATTTTTAAACATAATAAAATTTTCATACAATTTTATAAATATTTTAAATAAAATAAAATATATATATGTGATACTATAACCAAATATTTTTTCTCTACTTGAATACTCTCTTACTTTCTACCATTTTGAAAAACTTAATTAGTTAATTATGTTTGTCTCAATAAAAACATTTAATTTTATAAACAGTGTTTCTTTATCATGTAAATTATTTTGAAAATTAAAATATAAGTATATTTATTATTTGGTTTTGATCTAAATGTTTAATTTTAGATCATATGCTTTTTTTAGTTTTAAACAAATAATTATATAAATAAATTATTATATAACATGCATAAAAATAAACGTCACCCATACAAATGCAAGGATAACTAGGGGTGTTCATGGATTGGAATAGATCGATTTTGAAGAGAAAAATCATCCGATCCAATCACTTCGATTTTCTTAATTAATCATCCAATCGGTTTGATAAAAAATTTAAATCCGATCCAATTTAAATCGGTTTGGATTGGATCGATTTTCGGTTTTATTCTTATTTATATTTTTCTTTGGAGAAAATATTAAATAAATGGTAGTATATATAATAAACATAATAAAAGATAATTTAAAATATTAAATATCTTCTTTATAAGTCAATAAACAACTAATAATAGTATAATTCTTCAAATATATACTATTAAAAGTAAATTTATATAACTTAATAATTATACTTATGTACCTTTAATCAAATAGTTACTAAAAACATATCTTCAATTAAATAAATATTTCATAAATAAATATAAGTTATGTGATAATTTTATAAATATATAAGAAATAAAAATATAAACATAGGTAATATCATAAATTTATGAATAAAAATGTATATGTATATATAACTTCGGTTTGGATTGAATTTCAAAATCAAATTCGAAATTCAAAATTCGATCCAATTCAATAAAATTTTTTGATTTTTTTAATTTTCGATTCATTCGATTTTCGATTTATTTAATTTTTTATTTTTTCAATTGATTTTTTTGATTTTGATTAGATTAGATCGATTCATGAATATCCCTACAGACAATTGACTAGTTCCAACTAAAGAGCGAGGGATTGAGGTTTCTCAGCAACAGAACCATTGGATGCCACCAACGGTAGGATTCATAAAAGCCAATTTTGATGCTGCTATTCGTCAGGGGGTCATTTTCCGGGACCATGAAGGGGCCCCCTTAGCAACAGCAACTCGGTTTTTACCTGCTACTTTTGACCCACAAATTGCTGAGACTATGCCCTTTAGATGGACTATTGAGATGGGTAGGAATCTATGCTTTCAAAATCTACAATATGAGACTGACTGCCAGCTATTGGCTTCTGCGTGGAAGAGAAGAAAAATAACACCTATCTCTTATTTTGATGGGATCTTGGATGATTGTTTTAAGGAAGAAGATTTTTTTGACATACAAATACTTTTTGATACATAGAGAGAGTGAAAAAAAAAATGATAAATAATATGATGTGATAAAAAAAAAATAAAAAAATGATAAATATTAAATAAGTATTTAAAAAAATTATATATTTAAATATAATAATCCTTGTTTTAATTTCTTTCCTACTGTCCCGCCATTATTGTGGACAAAGAGATGCTGTAATTCTGTTGCACATACTTTGGCAGGCTTAGCTTTTACTTTTACTGAAGGTTACTGGCTTTAGGAAGCCCCTCACCAGTGCTATCATTAACCGAGATGTAATGGCTTTATAGACGGCTTCTAGTATGCATAAGTGGGACGTATCTTGCACCGTGCCTAAGTCATTATGCACCATCAGATTTGCAGTCCCATGATCTTGTGGCTGTTCGTGACGTGAGAGAGCATGGTAGGAACCCGCTACAGTAATAGTGACGTGAACTTTTAGAAAAAAAAAAAACCCACTTCACTAATATCCCCGGTTCAGAGAATAGTGAAATGGATTTTTAGGAAAATAAACAATCCACAGTATCTTAAGATGATAGGTCCACGTGTCGTAACATATACTAGCAGTTGGATTTGTAAATTTTTTGAGATTGATGTGAGATTACCGTATAACCGTCCACACTAGATTTTTTTTATTTTAAAAAAAGGATTTTTTTTTCTGTTTAAGTTTTTTTTTTTTTAAAAACGACCATTCTTCTCCGTTGTTGCTTTGCTTCTGCCTCTCTTCCCATTTTTTTATCCATCATTTTATCTTGATTTTTATTTTTAGTCTCTCATAAATTTTTTTATTATTTTTAGTCCCTCATAAATAGTTCTGGTCTGTTCTGTTTTTAGTCCATCATAAATTATTTTGTTCTGTTTTTAGTTCCTAACATTAATTTCAACTGTTAAGTGATGACATAAACTGTGTGTGTGAAAATTTCCTAATTAAGTTTCTAGTGACTTTTAACCGCTGCAAATTTTTTGGTGGTCATAAATGTTTATTTTTGTAACATTTTTTGTAATTTCAGAAAATCTAGTGTTCGAGATTTTGATTTTTGATTTTATTTTTTTAACATTTCTGACAGTTTTAGTTTGCCAAAAAAATTGTTATAGTTTAAAACCACTATAAACTTAAACAGAAGAAGAAGAATCCCTTTTTTAAAATAAAAAAATCTAATGTAAGCAGTTATATGGTAGTCCCACATCAATAAGCAATAACGGAGAATAAGGGTCTTTTTTTTATTAAAAAAAAAACTTAAACAGAAAAAAAAATCCCTTTTTAAAAAAAAAAAAAATCTAGTGTGGGCGATTGTACGGTAATCTCACATCAATCTCAAAAAATTTACAAATCCAACGACTAATATATATTACGCACGGTGGGGGACTTAAACCGGTCTCACAAAATAGCCTGCGTCTCGAAGAATACCAGCCAACAGATTCGTCTCATTGAGTGGTTTTACAGCACGTGAATGGTTTAATGTTCACGACACGTGGACCTATCATCTTAAGATACTGTGGATTTTTATTTTCCTAAAAATCCATTTCACTATTCTCTGAACCGGGGATATTAGTGAAGTGGATTTTTTTTTTTCTAAAAGTTCACGTCACTATTACTGTAGCGGGTTCCTACCATGCTCCCTCACGTCACGAACAGCCACAAGATCATGGGACTGCAAATCTGATGGTGCATAATGACTTAGGCACGGTGCAAGATACGTCCCACTTGTGCATACTAGAAGCCGTCTGGCTTTATATTCACTTGATTAATGTTATAGCCAGTTTTGCCATAAAAAAAAAAAATTTGTCACGAATTTTAATATTATATTGTATTATTTGTAATTTTCATTCTATTTTATGTTAACTGAATCTCTATTTTATGCTAATTAAAGTTGTCGATTAAAAATAAATTTATTAACAACAAATTAATAAAGTTTAATATGTACAACGTTTTCTCATGCTTCCTCCACTACGTCATTAACATTAAATACTTTTAAAGTGCATCAGCTTCTATGGTACAGGTTCATATTACATTATTTTAAAATTTTATTATTTTTATAAAATTGTGATGTTGTTATTTCTATTTTACAACAATTGAATTTTTTAATTATAATTGTCAAAATAGAAATATTGTTTCATTTCTCATTTTCAAAAATTATTTTATTAGTATTGCATAATTCATACTGTTATAACATTTTTATATTATTTTTTATTTTTATAATAATATTTATTATTGTGATATATCGAGAGACAATATTTGTGTTTTACTTTTATTTTCGTTGTATGTTGCATTATTTTCTACTATTTATAATTTTATATTAATGTTATAATGCTTTTATTTCAAGTATTTTGTTTTACAATTATAACATTATATAGCCATAGTTTATAGTATATAAATAATTAAACATCATTACATTATAACGTCTGATGTGGACTTTTTGACAAAAATAGGAAAAAAAGGGGTACTTTTAAAAGTATTTACATGGCATGGATTGTTTTTGCCACGTCGGAATAACGGAAGGCGCTAGATGGTGTGTCTCCACATGCACAAGCAAAAATTTGACAAAGGAAGCACCACCCAGTGTGGCGCCTTGTGTTGCTTTTCCCAGCAACGGGTGGCACCAGACAGTCCATCTTCACCAAGCCTGACATGCGCTGCAGGTGGCGCCAGACCAGGCGTCTTCACGTGATGGCAAAGCAAGGTGAAGGTGGCGCCAGTCAATGCGTCTTCACCTTGCTGCCTCGGGAACGCGCGAACTGCAGGTGACATGACCCTTGCATGGCGATGTGACGTGAGCTGCAGAAGGCCTCATATTTGCATTTTAAAACGAGCGGAGGAGGAGGAGAAGCTGCGTGTGTTTGAGGCTGTGAAGGAAGGAGAAGTTGAAGCTGAAGGAAGAAGGAAGGGAAGCTAAGATAGCTGAAGTTGCCGGAGAAGTATTTGGTGCTTTGGTTGGTGCTGTTGCTAGTAGTTTAAAGCTAATAGGCTCTTGCTGAAGTGTGCGAGTTGTTCATAATTTTTTGTCTTAGTATTTTGTGATTTTAATTTATTTTTAATATTATTGTTAGTCATTATGTATTAGTATAAATATGTTAACATACAATGAATTTATAGGAAATGTTAGTATTGTTCTGAATGTTTATGTAGTAGGAAAAGATATATATATTGTTGTAATTTTTTTTTGTTTAAATATTGTTGTAATTTGAATATTGATTTAGTAGGGAAAAATATAGTAGAAAATATTTGTTGTCATTTTGTTTTGTTTTGGTGTTTTAATAATGTTGTCATTTTAATATTGATGTATTATTTTGCATAGGATAGCAATTTGTTTATTGGTTTTTAATATAGAACTTTCAGTGATGAATGAAAAAAAAAATAGTAGTGTTGTTTTGAATGTTTATGTAGTAGGAAAATATATATTTAAATTTTAATTTTTTTTGTTGTTTAAATATTGTTGTAATTTTAATATTGATGTATTGATGTAGTAGGAAAAAATATAGTAGAAAATATTTGTTGTCATTTTGTTGGAAATTTTTTCCCTACATGAGTGAATATTTTTTTTTTATTTTGAATACAAAATAAATGCATTAATTAGTGCTTACAAATTATTTTGGTATTATTAAATATTATATATTCTACCATTTAAAATTCATACATATTTGAATATTAAATATTTATATATTTATTAATTTGTATATTGAGTTTTAAATGTAAATTTGTTGTACTTATTTTTTTAGGATACGTTAATTTTTTTTGGTTTTGTAATTATATTGAGTTAAAAGAAGTTGTTTTTATTGATGTAATTTAATTTTTTTTACCATTTATATACATTTTGTTACAATTAAAAATAATAGTATTATTTAATTGTTTATAGGATACGTTAGTCGGTGGTTAATAGTTTTATGTTAATGTAATTTTGATAGAATTAAAAATAATAGTAGTATTTTAATTGTTAATATTATGTATTTAATATTTAATTATTGACTATTTGAGGATGTTGATCAAATTTCAGGTTGGAAAAATATCTATTATGGAGGGTAGCCAAAGTATTCATGCTGGTCCACGTGACCGTCCTTGCTACAATTGCAAGAAGTGCACGTATCAGAAAATGTTCGGAAAGGTGATCCGGATCATCTTTTGTGAACACGGCTGTCCCAACGGACACACCTTGCTCAAACAGAAGTTCCAGAAGAAAATACACCATTGTTAATGGAAGCTGGTTTTCTTTATGTTGCACGCATACCATTATTTAGTTATGATAATAACTTGATTTCTGCATTTGTTGAGCGTTGGAGGCCTGAAACGCATACGTTCCATATGCCAGTTGGAGAGTGCATGATCACACTCCAAGATGTCAGTATATTGTTGGGGTTACTTGTTGATGGTGAACCTGTGACTGGCAGTGGTGATCATGATTGGCAGGATTTATGCCAGCAATTGTTGGGAGTACGACCAGCTTCTTCCGATTTAAAAGGGAGTAGGGTGAAGCTAAAATGGTTGGATCAACATTTTGGTGATTTCTCTCTGCACCAACATAGTCATTTGCAAAGGGAACGATATACCCGACCATTCATTATACGATTGTTTGGAGGTTTGTTGTTTGCAAACCATTCTGGCATTTATGCTCGGCTTAAATATCTTCCCTTGCTTAGAGACCTCCGACAATGTGGCATGTATAGTTGGGGTCTCGCCGTCCTATGTTATTTATATCGTGAATTATGTAAGGCGACCAACTATGAAGCCAAAGAAATAGGAGGACCTTGTATATTGTTACAGTTGTGGACATGGGAAAGCTTTCCCTACATTGCACCAACTGGTCGTGAACCACGACTTGAAGGTCTTCCCATCGGTGCATGGTTAGTATGTTTAATATAATTTTATTTTATTGTATTGTTCACTAATGATCCACTTAACTTTCTATAAATTTCAATGAATAGGTACAAGGGTTTAGGGAACCCTAATTTTACAGGCCGTAGATGGGATCTAAAGATTTATCGAGAGAAGCTGGAGAACATGAAGCCTCATGATGTAAGTTTTTATATTTATAAAGAAATATTATGTTTACGAGTCTTCTAACATTTTTTTTTTACAAATTCTATGGGATCCTTACACGAAGCACTATAATTTGCTCCCTGCTTTGTGTTTCCAAGGAAATCACGTTTGGAGATATGCTGTTCCTCTTATTAAATTTCACATTATTAAGTGGCACCAGTCGGATCGTGTTCTTCGGCAATTCAATATGACTCAACACATTCCGGATATGCCACTACAGGAAGACAGACTCCAGGATCTGACCTCGAAAGGGAAAGACCTCAAAAATTGGGCTCAAATTCATCGTGTGTACGCAGATATATGGAATGACAGAGCTCAATGGGTGTGCACAAGTGAGTTCACGCAGAACCCACATTTGTCTGCTTCTTCGGGGTACATGTTATGGTACCGATTACATAACCGAAGATGGCTTACTACAGAAGCAGCAATGCAAGGTTTTGCAGTAAGTTTGTTTAACCTCAAACATGAATTTGTGTTTGTTGTTAATTTCTTTGGTATTAATGATGAATGTCGTAAGTTGTTGAACTTGACGTTGTTGTGTATTTTGCAGGCTGATACCATGGAGCGTATATATCACTCGACCACGCAGCAACATTGGCAACAGAGTTCTTCACGTGAAGAAGTAGGAACTGGTGTTGCCAGTTGCTTCCAGGCTTGGGATGACCAACAAAGAATAATAGTGCCTTCACAAGATGCCCCTCCTCCCAGCCAACAGTTTCCCCACCCTTTGGAAAACATTGATATTGGCGCGGGTCGTAGGGAAGGGCATGGACTTCATCGGCGTAGGATGCATGTTCAACACCGGCCACATGATCTGCCACCGCCTCCTCCAGAACCCAGTGATGGCACATTCTTTGTGAATCCCAGCCAAAATGTTGGTCAGTACGCTCAGTACACCTATGAAGCCCAGCATCAACCGTCTCCTGAGGTTGCACACGCATCGGCTGATGTTCCAAATAATGAATATTATGTTCCCCAGCCAGCCACGGATGCTAATCCATACATGGATTACACTCCGCCACCTTATATGCCTTCTATGGTAACTTCTCCAACACCAGGAACGATTGATTGTAGCTTTTTTTATTCACCGATGTTTTCTCCTACCAGATTGTTTCCTGCTGGTAGTTCCTCTCAATTCTTTGGTGGAGTTGGTCCATCGCAAGGTCAGGGAATTAACTTGAACGAGGTCTTTAGTGACGAGGAAGATTAGTCATACATTGTAGATAATTTATTATTGTCATTGTATATATTTGTTGTCTATTTCATGCTGTTGTAAACTTAAAGCGGGGAATTGAATCATGTTGAAATTGGTAAATGAGACACACTTAGCAATACCTATTTATAAGCACAGTGTGGATTGAAGTATAACGGGAGGTGACACACTTGTTTATCTCCTTTGTTTTTTATTTTCCTCTTGTAAAGTGAGGACCAGACTATAACAGGAGGCGCCACACTGTCAGTCTCCTCCTATTATTTTATTCTGAACAGGAGGCACCACACTGTATGCCTTCTCCCTTTTTTATTTTCCTCCTGCACTGCGAGTGCTGCTCTGTGTCAGCAACAGGAGAAGCATGTGGCACCTTTGGTGAAGACAGACTGTCTGGTGCCACCCGTTGTTGGGAAAAGCAACACAAGGCGCCACACTGGGTGGTGCCTCCTGATGCGTAAAAATATGATTGCAAAGGGGAAGCGTACCCTACGCGTAGTAACAGTGGACCTAAGTCCAAATATCGTACCCAAAGGACTAGATGAGTTTCCAAAATAATTTGATTTTATAACAACTAAACAATTCAGAGTAACCATCAATTTGAGAGAAGGTATCAAGTATTCCGTGCTAAAAGAAGAAAATAATAAGTAAACAATGTTTTATCAGGAATAAATTCAGTTAAACAACCCAAGGCTGTGACTTTACTTGTACCCCCAATTCACCTTAGTTCATATTTTATGAAAAACCTTTAATGATTCTATAATTGCCAATTCTCTAAAACTATTAAGCAGCCTATGATCAAGGTCTGATTAATGTATTTTCTCTAATTAATTCTCAATTGATCATAGAAAACTAATTTAGAGAAAATGATTTAAACGGAAAGAGATTGATTAAAAGAATTAATCAATTGGAAAACAACACAACCGGTTTGATCATTTCGATTATGTTATTTCAGTCCCTTTACAGGTCAATTAACCACAAACAGATGGTCACTGACATGTGATTAAAAAAGATTTAGAGTGATAAGTTCTAATTAACAGCGAAAATGGTAAAGGAATAGAATTATCTGAATACATCAAGGAATTTCATTAAAATAGAACCAAGGGGCAAGGTACAATTACATCACAGTCTGGGCTTTGGGAAAATTAGCCACTCATGATCAGATAATAGCAAACAATCACCATAGAAGGCATAAAAATTACAAAAGGGATCAAAACCTTACAGTGAAGAACCCTAATGATGATCTCTATCCTTTCCTTCAGCAAAGAGCTCCTTACAAAAACACCGTCTTACTCAGAATTTTTGAATTAGGAAACAGAACAAAAGATATCCCCACTCTCATTTCCCACCTCCTATTTATAAAAAAATGTAACTGACACGAGGGAAGTAGCACGACCATGCTATTTGAAAGCACAACCGTTCTCTTTGAGCGGGCAAAATTCAAATTCAAATCCTGAGTGAAGCACGACCGTCCTCTGGAGGAGCACGACCATTCTCGTAAAATTCTGACAGAGTTGGCTTCTTTGAACAATTTAGAGCACGACCATTCTCTGGAGTAGCATGGCCATTCTCGTATTTGTTGACGCTGGATGCCAAAATATGAAAATTAGAGCACGTCCTCTATAACTTTAAACAAGCCGTTCTCCTCTTGTAACATTAGCACGACCGTGCTGAATGGAGCACGACCGTTCACCACATTGGTGCTCTTTTCTATCTCATTTTCAACTTATTTTAGCTCTTTTCCACATTTTCCAGCTGTGCTTTGTCTATTTCACACTTAACACCAATTCATGAGTTTTGTCAAGAAAATATTTCAAAATTAAAGCAATTCAAGACTAAAACTCTCCCAAAAATACAGACAAATATTGGTTTATCAACCTCCCCACACTTGAACATTGGTTGCCCTCAAGCAATTATTCTGATTCAGAATCCAGAAAATTCCTTTTAAATCAAGAAACCTTTTCTAGAGCCACGTAATTTTTTTTCTAACCACCAAGGAACATAACACAGACAAGCAACTTCAATTTCAAGATTCTCCTAGAATATTTATTAGGCTCAAATATCCATTCTGAAAATCAAGTTCCCATGAGCAATGGATCACTCATCTTACCACTCTCAGTGTTTCAGGATCACGAAAAGAAGAGAAAAACACTCCAGTCCCATTCAAGAAGTATGCACATCAGTCTATTTGTCAATCAACTCAACTCAAACAAAATTTCTAATATGCAAGAATGTGAGGCATCACAGGTTGTAATGGGACTAGGTTGCAATGTAAGGAAGATAATGAAAGAATAAGTCATGCAAAAAGGTTTAAACCAAAGTTCATACTTAGTGACGTACAACAAGGGGAGAGCAAATACTCTTTTCTTACTCAAAGAATTCCCAATTTTTTTTTTCTTTTCGGTTTATGCTTCTTCTTCCTTTTTTTTATTATTATTATACAAATATACATAATATTTTTTTTAAAAAAAAAAGAAGAAGCACACTGACTGAATATCCTCTTTTTTTTTTTTTGAATCACATTTGTATTACTTAATCCCCTATCCTTCAAGTCACCAGGTACATCCACATATACAACATTCATACAGTAAGTTGCCAAAGGAATTTTTCATTAAGGCTCAAAAGGGGCAACTAGGGAATGATTGCAACAACACAGTTCTGAAGTTAGAAAATAGCCTAAAAATTGCCTCATCAATTCCATGCACATATGAAAATTTATTCAAGGATATGCATTTCAAAATATAACTGAGAGCATGACAACATAAATGGACAAAATATCACACATTAAGAATAGAACATAAGGCTCAAAAACTCTCATTTTAGTAACTTTGCTCATAGAGAACCATTCATCCAAATTTCTTTCTGCTAATATTCAAAATTCAAGGAAAACACTTAATCTTTCAGATATATATATATATATATATATATATATATATATATATATATATATATATATTATTTTTTATGTGGCCCTAAAAATTTCTCAAATTAAAAGAAACACACATAGTTAAATCAAAATAACATACTAAAATAACATAAGCACTGCAAAGCTATAAGTTGTGGGCGGTACAAGTCATGCACAGTAAAACCCCTCCCCACACTTGAACAATGCAGTGTCCTCAATGCATAAGACACACAGAAATGTAAACAGTACGAAATAAAATAAATTCAAGGAAATGAAAGTGACAGAAATGTAAAAACAGAAAATAAAGTTACTGGAAGGAAATAAAGTAACATGAAACCTCCTCAAGAAGGAGGTGGACCTCTGAAGAACTGGTCCTGGAGCTGCTGGAGGAATTTCATATGCATAGCAAAACAATCAGTAATGGCTTGCTGTTGTGCATCCAATCTGGTATCATAAGCATCCAAGCGACTTAAGACAACCACCTCATGTGTCTGAATGCGCTCCTCCATACTATCTAGCCTGGTGAAGACACCAGTATGCATGGCATCAAAGCGGTCTAGGAGCATCTACATGTCAGTCGGTGGTGGAGGCGACTAATAGTCATCCTGCTGATCAGGGGCATTCTCTCCATGCTGGTGCTGTGGATGGTCCTCCATCTGAACATCCTGTGGTATATCCTCCGGTAGTGGCTGCTGCTGTGGTGGTTCATTCAGTACATAAGGGTTCCCCACTCGTACAATTGCTCTAATGTTGAGCAATGTGGCTCTACTAATGCTCTCTATGTGGATCGGGATAGCTCTTTCTGCCTCTGGATCAAAGCCATAGTGTCTAGCTATCCTAGTAATAAACGAACCGCAAAAAATGTGGCCACTATGTCTCTTGGATGTCCTCTTCCCAACACCCATGCATGTCCTCAGCAACATGAAGCCAACATTACACCGAATACCCTGGACCATGCAATACAGAAGATATCTCTGATGGGAACATTCCTATCACTTTGCCAACGTGCATGAATAGATACGATAATCCATTTGTGCATAATCTTCAAAATGGGGTCTCTAATGCCACTTGCCTTCTGCATCCTAGGATCATAACTCTGCTTCCCTGAAATCTGTGTCCAAAATGTCCCCTCCAGCCAGGATACAGAAGCCTCCAACTTCGCCCTGCGGTAAGCATCAGTCTGCACAGAAGCATCTGTCTTAAATCCTAGCAGAATATTAAATTCTGCTAGAGTCATAAGTCTGACAGCTCCCCTCATGTAAAATGAAACCATGTGCTCTGGTGGGGGCTGTCCCTCCTCTGCCTCTGGTACCCACTCCTTGCAAGAAGCAAGGAACTCCAGTGTAGGTATCCTGTAAGTGGCATCAGTAACTTCTGCCAAAGTCTCCCATCCTAACGCATGGATATAATGCTACACCTGCTCCTCAATGTGTAACTCTCTACAGAGGTCCATACCTATCCTGCGAGTGGGATGCCACTGGCATGTAGAAAGCCTCTAATATTGAGCTCTGTACTCCTCTGGAATACTCCGGAGCAGCGAGAGGTGGTGAATGAGGTGGTGATGGTGAAGGAGATGGGGATGGTGAAGGTGAAGGGTACAGTGAGCCTGTTGTTGGGCCTGGGGCTGTGTTGGCTATCATGATCCCTGGCGGTATTGAGCCCTAGGAAATGGATGTTCGATCCCCCATCATCCCTCCACGCGGAGGCAGAGGCTGGCCTCGAGCACCACGCTGAGAACCACGAGTAGTGGTTGTCCGCGCATGTTTCCCTATGCGGGAAGATGATCCATAGTCCATGAATATGCAAAAACAATAAAACAAAGAATTTGTACAAGAACCATGTTAGAATGAAGATAAAGTTTTTTTTTAGCACGGTTTGGAGAACAGGCCATGCTCATGCTGATGAAGAACATGATGAGCACGGCCTGAAGCACGGCTTTGAGAACGGTCGTGCTCATCAAATTTCAGGAATTCTGACAAGCACGGCCTGGAGAATTTCAGGAATTTCAAGTTCACAATTGTCTCCCCCAAACAATAAACATGCTTTTCACAAAAAAAAATCCTATGCTACAACTATTAAAGTGCTCCTAAACTACAACATTATAAACTCCTAAAAAATAAGAAAAGAAAGAAAGAAAGACTAAAAACTAGGTTCACCAATAATCATATTTCATGATGTATAAGATTTCAATCTTATGACTATTATAAAGACTAACCTGGAATGAGAAAGAAATGAGAAGACTGAGGTGTAGAGTGAGAACTTGGGAGAGCACAGTTATTGAAAATGAGGGAGTCACAGTTTGTGACCCCTCAGTTGCTATTTTAAAACTATTCCCGCGTCTTAGCACGGTCGTGCTGTACGTAGCACGACCGTGCTCACTGACACTTCAGTTTTTTTTTTTTACTTTGGCCTTAGAACGACCTATAGCATGGCCGTTCTCGTAAACCACGAGAATGACCCAAAGAGGACAAATGCAGCACGACCGTTCTCGTAAATGACGAGATTTGGTAAACAAAGAAATTGTGAGCACAGCCAACAACATGGTTGTGTTGTTTAGCACGGTCGTGCTATCAAGAGCACGTCCGTTCTCTTCTTCAAAGTTAAAAACTAAGAAAAGAAGACAAAATTGGATGCAATAAATTGTAAAAAAAAGATACTATGGGTTTCAGAGACCCAAAGAAATCCACAGGTTGCCTCCTGGGTAGCACTTGTTTAATGTCCTAAGCCTGGCGGTTGGCAAGGGGAAAAAAAATCACCCTTTGAAATGCACTATGCAGTGCACCTGTTGTAGTCCTTCCTCATAATGTTTCACTCTATGGCCATTTATTTTGAATGTGGTGTCATTTTCTTTCTTAAGTTCAAGTGTTCCATAAGGAAACACCTTGTTCACCACAAAGGGGCCATACCATTTGGAATTCAACTTCCCAGGAAACAAATGGAGGCGAGAGTTATATATCAACACCTTCTGTCCTTCATGGAACTCCTGCCTCTAAATGCGCTGGTCATGCCATTTCTTTGTTCTTTCTTTGTAAAATTTGGCATTTTCATAGGCAGTAAGCCTGAACTCATCCAGCTCATTCAATTGATTCAACCTATTGCCACCTGCAAGCTCAAAATAAAAATTTAGAAGTTTCAGAGCCCACATGGCTCTATGTTTAAGTTCAACAGGAAAGTGACAATTTTGTCCATAAACAAGCCTATATGGAGACATCCCAATGGGTGTCTTGAAGGCTGTTCTGTATGCTCAAAGTGCATCATCTAATTTCAGAGACCAATCTTTCCTAGATGCATTAACAGTTTTCTCTAAAATCCTTTTCAACTCCCTGTTGGAGATTTCAGCTTGACCACTTGTCTGAGGATGATAAGGAGTAGAAACTTTATGGGTAACACCATATTTAGCTAACAAGCTGTCAAACTATTTATTACAAAAATGTGTTTCCCCATCACTGACGATTGCTCGTGGTGTACCAAACCTTGTAAAAATATTCTTTTTCAGAAATTTTGTTACACTACGAGCATCATTAGTAGGTAATGCCACTGCCTCTACCCACTTAGACATATAGTCCACAGCTACCGATATGTACTCATTGCCAAAGGATTTGGGGAAAGGACTCATGAAGTCAATTCCCCACAAGTCAAACAATTCTACCACAAGCATATTATTCAAAGGCATCTCAAGGCGCCTAGATAACCCACCAGTACGCTGGCAATTATCACATGACTGTACAAAGTATGAAGCATCCCTGTGAAGGGTTGGCCAGTAATAACCACACTGCATCACCTTGTGGGCAGTTCTTATTGAACTCAAATGTCCTCCTGCTTCCATAGAATGACAGTGCTTAAGGATAGAATTTACCTCAGTGTATGGCACACAACACCTCACCATGTTGTCTCCACAAACCTTATATAAATAAGGGTCATCCCAGAAGTAGTGTCTTGCCACTGCCATCAATCTCTTCTTCTCTTGATACTTGAATTTTGGTGGAAACACCTTGCATGCTAGGTAGTTAGCAATGTCAGCATACCAAGGTGCTCTTGACAGTGTAGTTACAGCAAACAAATGCATATCAGGGAATGTCTCTCTTATCACCCCATCCATTGCAAATTGCATCACAGAAGGGTCTAGGCGAGACAAATGGTCTGCCACTAAATTTTATGACCCCTTCTTATCCCTTATTCCCAAATCAAATTCTTGAAGCAGCAAAATCCACCTGATAAGCCTTGGCTTGGCATCCTGTTTGCTTAAAAGAAACTTGATAGCAGCATGGTCAGTAAAAACAATAACTTTAGACAATACCAAGTAATGCCTAAATTTATCAAATGCAAAAACAACTGCTAACAATTCTTTTTTAGTGGTTGTGTAATTTTTCTGGGCCTCATCTAGCGTCCTGCTAGCATAATAAATAGTGTGAAACACTTTATTTTTCCTTTGGCCCATAACTGCCCCTACAGCTGTGTCACTGGTATCACACATTAGCTCAAATGGTAAAGACCAATCAGGGGCAACCACTATAGGAGCACTTGTTAAGCGCTCTTTCAGCAAATTAAATGCCAACAAGCACTTTTCAAAAAAATTCAAAAGCACTGTCTTTTACCAAGAGATCTGTCATAGGCTTTGAAATTTTAGAAAAATCTTTTACAAACCTCCTGTAAAAGCCAGCATGTCCCAAAAAACTCCTCACTGTAACACCCTAAATCTGATTTTACATATATTCTCATTTACAAACTTATTTTAATTCAATAGGCATGTTAACTAACTTTAATTTTTCCAAAAAAACTGTGAAGTTAATAAAACATAGATCGTAATTTTACTAAAATTTTAAAACTTTTAATTAATTAATTTCGGAAGTTGCTTATCGTCACCTTAAATATAAATATACATTTTAAAGCGAGTAAAACATAATAAATAAAGTAAATAACTCTGTCTATACATATATACATGAAAAGGAAAAAGGGTCCTAGGACTCAGAGCATACATCACTAATATCCAACCCTGCATGTTAGACCAACCTCCAAACGAAAAGTGACGAAGCTGATGAAGATAACGTCTTTATGACATCTACAGGTACTGCCACCGGTTCCTAAAAGAAAAATAAACAGAGGGTGAACTCTCTGCTTCATCAAGCAGTACACACAGAACGACTTGACAATCACATACACAATCCTACTAGCCACCACGATTGGTTCTCTAACGGTCACACCCGAAATCTATTCGTTTTCACAGCTATTATTGTAAATTATTTCACACTGGCTAGCTGCCACTGGAACTCCCAGAACTCAGTGGTCTTACACATTTTTGAGTTGGATGACTATTGGGAGTACACCCTTCACCATGGTATAATGGCGGGCTCTCACCAACCGACAATGTCTCGTATTTTTGTCAGGGTGGCCGAGTCAGCTACGTGATCTATCGTCACAACTTAGTGCCTTACCCTCCAAGAACAACCTGCCTTACGATCATCTCCCAGGTACCAAATGTGGTCATCCATTACTCCGAGGACTAACTCCTCAACAACCCTCCTCACAGGGATTATTCTTTCTCGTCACAGTGGGGTTCCGCTGCATATGGTACTGGACGGTTGAATAGACGCCGAGCCTGAGACCCCGTCTCTGCTCAAAATTTTATATATATATATATATATATATATATATATATATATATATATATATATATATATCACGAGGGCATTGCCTCCATCACCTTTCTATGGGTGACTGTCACATTACATTATGACATGCCTTTCGAACTCCACCCCTTCTCTTTGGTATTCTCACAGTTGGAACACCCAACGCGACTCTCTTACCATTTTGTAATTCCAGCAATCTGCCGTACACCCATATCATCCTTGTACGACTCTCAACTCAACATGATTAACCACGTGTAGACAATTTTATTATGTTTTAAGTATTTCCTTGTTCTCTCAAAACTTTACAATTTTATAAATGTTAACTTACCATTTATTCCTCCACGCAAAGGTGCTAAATTCTTTTTATGTCCAATGCATAAAATAAAGAGTTCGTTAATTAATTTCTATTTAATAAAAATAAAATAAATCTTTTAGCCTAATTAATGTGCTCACTGTTCAAGTTTCATCTATCTGTTACATGGCAATCTAGCCACAAACACTAGAACATAGTTCTAGTCCTCACAAGTACTCGCAACCGAGTCTTGTGAACAACACATCATACAGACAAACAACTTTATCACAAAGTTCAACCTACAGTCCAAAAGACTGTAACACAAAAGCACACAAAACCACACTTTCAAGGATTAAGTACCCAAGATTCACATCTCTAGGACTTAAACCCAAAAAAGAATAGGTCCATGGATATTACATATCCACTACCTTACAAAATCACAATTAATAATTATAATTACCACAATTCAAAATAGCACACATATAGTAACAAAATTGACTAAAAAAGGCAGATTTCTCTTTGACAGTACTGAATGTGAGCTCTCACTGATACAAGCAAATGACCTCAGAATTTAAATTTTTTTTTATATCAAATCGAAGCTCTTGAAATCTATTTTATAGAAAGGTATCCCACTTATAAAATCAACATCTATAAAATTTTATAAAAATTTTCTAAGTCAGCAGCCCTGAATTTTGAGTGCTCACTGAACATAGCTCAAAGAAATGTAAATTTCTCCCACTTCCCAAACTTGTTTTGAGCTGAACTTTTTACAGTAGAAAGTTAACATCATTATCTTTCTAAAAAGGTAACCCTTGCCCCAAAATTATTTCCCTATTGTTCCCAGTAAATTTGTTTCTAACAGCCTAAGTTTCAGACTCAAAACAGAGCTCAAAAACCCTTGCCCTGTTTCTTTTTAAAAAGTTAATTTAGAAATTGGACATGATAATTTTTTTAATTTATATGGTTAAAAATATTGTTTTGTCTAGTTTTTAATGGTTCAAAAACAAAAAATAAACATTAAGCACACAAGTGGGAATTTGAGAAAAACCGAGACATGTTCCAGGGAAACTTGAAAACAGAACAGTCATTTTTAAAGCCACGGATTAACTTCAAGACGAGGTTTTTTCTCCATGGTGTCAAAATAAAAGTTGTTTATTTCTGTGTATATTTTCATTCAAAACAAATTTGGTGAAAAACCAACAGTTAGATCTTCCAAAAATCACAAAATCGTGGGAGCTGTCCAGGGAGACTCGAACCTAACAGCCACTGTTACATTGTTTTGAGGTTTGTTTTCAACATGCAACCTTCATCAATTAATTTTACAAAAATTGGGCATGGATTCCCTTGTTCCAGGGGCCTTCCCACTCAGTTTCAAAAGAACCAAAACAACACTAAGGCCAGGACATGCACTCACACAGCCACTGCCAAAGGGTTTCCAACCCATTTTATCAACTTTTCATGTTCAAGCATTCAAACAAAGCACACACAACAGCCAAAGAGGGGCATGCATGCTGTAGGTGGTTGAGCCCCCTAACTCTCAACCAACCTTAGACTAAAAATAGAATCCATAAAGAGTTCCCCTCACCTAAAAGAGCTTCAGCTGAGAGAGAGAGAGGAAGAGAAGAGAAGTGAGCTTGATGTTGAGAGGATGAAAGGATGACAGCCAACCTTGCATGCAAGGTCTCCAAGCCAACAACAATGGCTTCCTTCTCCTTATAGCTACTCACGGTCAAGAGGGATCAAGGGAGAGAAGAGAGCTTCGGGAGAAAGGAAGAAGAATTGAAGAAAATCTTGGAAGCTTCACGTACAAATTGAGTTTTAATTTAGATTTTTACTTTTCGCACCTATACTTCCTCTAAGAACACCCCCCTTCTCTTTTTCTTTTCTTTTTTTTTTTACAACTTACGGAACTCACGTAAAAGTCCCAAAAAAATTCACAATAACACTATGGCACATAAGAAAACATAGAATTTAAGTTAATTATTATATCAATCAACATAATTTAAATTTAGTTTGCTCTTTCATTATTAATCAAACACTTAATCATACAATTAGGAAAACCATAATGTTACAATTCTCCCCAACAAGAAAATTTTCTAGTTAAATCTCTCACGTTCATACTTATTGGGTTGTAATTTTCGGGGTGTTACACTCACTGCCTTAACAGAATTAGGTGGAGGCAATTTTGCAATTACCTCAACCTTGGCAGGATCAACTTCAATTCCTCTTTGGGATACCTTGTGCCCCAACACAATGCATTCTTGTACCATGAATTGACATTTTTCCCAATTTAAAACCAATTTTGTCTCCTTGCACCTTTTCAGAACAACATTTAAATTTTTTAAACATGCATCAAAATAATGGCCAAAAACAGAAAAATATCCATAAAAATTTCAATGGAATTTTCCAATAAATAAAAAAATATGGCCATCATGCATCTCTGAAAAGTTGCAGGAGCATTACGAAGTCCAAATGGCATTCTTCTATATGCAAATGTCCCATAAGGGCATGTGAAAGTAGTTTTGTGTTGATCCTTTTCTGCCAAAGGCACTTGCAAATATCCAGAATAGCCATCTAAACAATAGAAAAATGCATGCCCAGATAATTTTTCTAACATTTGATCAATAAATGGTAAAGGAAAATGATCCTTTTGAGTGGCATCATTCAATTTTCTAAAATCAATGCACATCCGCCACCCGATGATTTTTCTAACAACAATGAGTTCTTTATTCTCATTTTCCATAACAGTAGTACCCCCTTTCTTAGGGACACTATACTAGACTAACCCACTCACTGTTAGAAATAGGATAAATGATACCTGCATCCAGTAGCCTAATCACTTCATCCTTTACCACTTCCATCATCTTAGGATTTAGCCTCCTTTGAGGCAATCTCCTGGGCTTTTGTCCTTCCTTCATATATATCCTGTGGGTACAGATAGTGGGATCAATCCCTTTGATGTCATGGATTGTCCATCCAAAAGCCTCATTGTTTTCTCTCAATACCCTCAAGAGATTCTCTTCCTCTGTTTTAGTTAGACCTGTAGCAACACAACTGGTAGAGAGCAAGGTGGGTTAAGAAAAACATATTTCAAGTTGGATGGGAGAGGTTTCAACTCCAAGAGAGGAGGTTCCTCTACAGAGGGCTTTGGCTTTGGTTCACTGCCCCTATCCAACTCTTCAAACCTTTGATTTCTCGCAGGCTTGGAATTTTGTTGAGCTTGGAGGAACATTAGTATTTCCCCCTCTTCCTTGCTCAACTTCCAATCTAAATCCTCTAATATGAGAATTTTTTTTAAAGAATCCTCCATCCCCATACTTGGGAATGAGGCATCAACCAACTCATCAGAAATATCCCTGACCTGTAAAAATTTAGAAGTGGCAAAAGAAGTAGGCTTTTTCATAGCATCATTCAAATTAAAAATAACATTTTCTTCACCCATCCTGAGGGTGAGTTTGCCTTGCCTTACTTCAATTACCACATCATAAGTATTTAAAATTGGACGTCCCAAAATGATAGGAACATCCTCATCCTCTTCCAAGTCCAGCACCACAAAATCAGCTGGAAAGATAAATTTATCTACCTTTACCAGCACATCCTCAATTATGCCCTTAGGGTAGGCAATGGACCTATCAGAAAGCTGTAAGGTGATGTTTGTGGGCTATGGTTCCCCCATGCCTATTTTTCTAAAAACAAAATAAGGCATTAAGTTTATACTTGCCCCTAAATCACACAAACATTTTTCAAAATATGATTTTCCAATTGTGCAGGGCAAGGTAAAACTTCCAGGATCCTTCAACTTTGGGGGTAACTTTTTCAAAAAAACAGCAAAACATTCCTCATTAAGACCAATTGTCTCAAGCTCTGCCAATTTCTGTTTGCTAGAAATAAGTTCTTTTAAAAATTTGGCATATTTTGGCATTTGAGCAATTGCCTTAGCAAAGGGAATGTTGATATGCAAATTTTTAAATATTTCCAGAAATCTAGAAAATTGCTTATCCTGCTGCTCATTTCTCAATCTTTGAGGAAAAGGAATATTTACCTTAGGAGGTGTCATTACCTCCTTTCCCTTCTTCTCCTTTTCTTCAATTGGATTACCCTCAGCAAAAACCTCTTCTTCTTCCACCAGAACTGGTTCATCCTTCTTTTCCAGCTCCTCTTTAGCTTTCTTGCTTCTAGTTGTCACAACCTTCACATCTTCCTTCTTAGGATTTTCTTCAGTTTGGGATGGCAGGGTACCAGGGGCTCTTTGAGACAACAAAGTTGCCAGATTAGCCATCTGTGTCTCTAGAAATTTCATGCAGTCTTCATTTTTAGCCATGTACTGCATCATGATGTCTTGCAGTGTTGGCCTCCTCTCCTCTTGTCTCATCCTCTGATTCTGCTGGTGTGGGGGCCTATACATATTCTGATTCTGATAGGTATTTTGATTCTGCCCTTGCCTAGGACCTTGGTCCCTCTGGTTTCCCCAAGAAAGATTAGGATGATCCTTCCATCCTGAGTTAAAAGTATTAGAGTAAGGATCATACCCTACACTTTTCCCACCAGCATAATTGACTTCCTCCATTACTTGAGTGAAGGCAACACTCATTGGGCACTCTCTCCCTTCATGAACCTCCCCACAATTTCCACAAATAGAAGGTGGAAGAGCAACAGTTAGAAGCTGTGTTTGAGCTTTCATCAAGGTTTCCATATGTCTTGTGAGTAAGTCCAGCTTCTGATCAATGCCTGAATTTGAAGAAGATGACTCCATTTGATTCACTGGCCTCTTCAAAATTCGCCTATCTCCACTGTTGTTATAGGCATTAGAAGCCATGTCTTCAATAATCCTAGTAGCTTATGAGGCTGGCTTATTCATCAATGATCCTCCACAAGCAGCATCGAGGCTTGTCCTATTATGTGTGGACACACCTCTATAAAAAATCTGAATAAGCCTCTGAGGTGAGTAGCCATGATGAGGACAACTTTTGAGCAGTTCCTGAAATCTTTCCCAGGCCTCTGACAGACTCTCTTGCTCCTTCTGAGCAAAATTCCCAATTCCTCTCTGTATCTGATCTATCTTTACCACAGAAAAGTATTTCCTCATGAACTTATTTGCACACATATCCCAAGTAGTGATATTGTGCTCAGGTAGTGAACAGAGCCAGTCCAATGCTTTCCCACTTAGTGAAAATGAGAAAGTTGCTAGTCGGATGTATTCTGCTGTCACATTAGGATACCAGATAGTATTGGTAACCATCATAAACCTCTGCAAATGCATGAGAGGATCTTCAGCAGGTAGTCCATGAAATTGGTTGCTCTCTATCATGTGTAAAAATCTTGGCTTTAGCTCTACATTCACATTCCCCAACTCTGGCAGCAATATACTGTTGGCTACCCCCATTTGAGGAGTGAGATAGTCCAACAATGTTTGCTCTGGTGGATCATTAATAACATTCTCGCCACCATTGCCACCATTTCCTCCATTTCCCTCAACCATCTTTCTTCTTCTTTGTTCAGCTCTGTTCCTGCGAGCAAGTTTCTCAATCTCAGGTTCGTTTTGAAGTAGTGGCCTCTGAGATAAAGTGAGCATACACTATTAACACAAAGAAAACAAATTACAACTCAACTGGCCAAGAGAGTTTGAC
The DNA here is from genome assembly GCA_026413185.1 of Pueraria montana var. lobata. Lineage (NCBI taxonomy): Eukaryota > Viridiplantae > Streptophyta > Magnoliopsida > Fabales > Fabaceae > Pueraria > Pueraria montana. The sequence goes on along the minus strand of CM048648.1, from coordinate 17,939,064 downwards.
AAATAAAATAAACTAAAATTTTTACAATTTTCAGAAAATAAAACTATAAACAATATAAACAAAAATTGTTCTGTTTTACAAAATAAATTACTCAGGAACTACACAACTAGTCCCCGACAACGACACCAGAAACTTTATGCGTAAAAATATGATTGCAAAGGGCAAGCATACCCTACGCGTAGTAATAGTGGACCTAAGTCCAGATATCGTACCCAAAGGACTAGATGAGTTCCCAAAATAATTTGATTTTATAACAACTAAACAATTCAGAGTAACTATCAATTTGAGAGAAGGTATCAAGTATTCCGTGCTAAAAGAATAAAATAATAAGTAAACAATGTTTTATCAAGAATAAATTCAGTTAAACAACCCAAGACTGTGACTTTACTTGTACCCCTAATTCACCTTAGTTCATATTTTATGAAAAACCTTTAATGATTCTATAATTGCCAATTCTCTAAAATTATTAAGCAGCCTATGATCAAGGTCTGATTAATGTATTTTCTCTAATTAATTCTCAATTGATCATAGAAAACTAATTTAGAGAAAATGATTTAAACGCAAAGAGATTGATTAAAATAATTAATCAATTGGAAAACAACACAACCAGTTTGATCATTTCGATTATGTTATTTCAGTCCCTTTACAGGTCAATTAACCACAAACAGATGGTCACTGACATGTGATTAAAAAAGATTTAGAGTGATCAGTTCTAATTAACAGCGAAAATGGTAAAGGAATAGAATTATCTGAATACATCAAGGAATTTCATTAAAATAGAACCAAGGGGCAAGGTATAATTACATCACAGTCTGGGCTTTGGGAAAATTAGCCACTCATGATCAAATAATAGCAAACAATCACCATAGAAGGCATAAAAATTACAAAAGGGATCAAAACCTTACAGTGAAGAACCCTAATGATGATCTCTATCCTTTCCTTCAGCAAAGAGCTCCTTACAAAACCCACTCTCATTTCCCACCTCCTATTATAAAAAAATGTAACTGACACGAGGGAAGTGGCAAGACCATGCTAATTGAGAGCACGACCGTTCTCTTTGAGCGGGCAAAATTCAAATTCAAATCTTGAGTGAAGCACGGCCGTGCTATGGAGGAGCACAGCCGTTCTCGTAAAATTCTGACGGAGTTGGCTTCTTTGAACAATTTAGAGCACGGCCGTTCTCGTATTTGTTGCTGGATGCCAAAATATGAAAATTAGAGCACGTCTTCTTTAACTTTAGATAGACCGTTCTCCTCTTGTAACATCAGCACGGCCGTGCTGAATGGAGCACATCCGTTCTCCACATTGGTGCTCTTTTCTATCTCTTTTTCAACTTATTTTAGCTCTTTTCCACATTTTCCAACTGTGCTTTGTCTATTTCACACTTAACACCAATTCACGAGTTTTGTCAAGAAAATATTTCAAAATTAAAGCAATTCAAGACTAAAACTCTCCCAAAAATATAGACAAATATTGGTTTATCACCTCCTTTGTCAAATTTTTCCTTGTGCATGTGGAGGCACACCATCTGGTTTCTTCTGTTATTCCGACGTGGCAAAAACAACCCATGCCATGTAAATACTTTTAAAAGTACCCCTTTTTCTTATATAGTTTTTTTTCCCTATTTTTGTCAAAAAGTCTTGATGTGTCTCAAATTATTTTATTAGTATTTCATATTTCATAGCATTATAATATTATTTTATGGTTATAATTTATTATATGAGTCAACAACAGTAGTCATTCAGATATTTCCTAGCAAAGCTGTTTAGCCAGAGGGTTATTTCATGGCAACTTCACTCTTTTCTTTATTGCTTTTAAGCCTTTTCTTTGTATCTTCCACTCTCATGCTTCAACCTTCATTTCCATTCCAAACCGAGTAGGGAGTGAAGCTAGCACTTCTATAAAATCCCGGAACTGATGAAATAGCTGACAGAAAAACATAAAGAGTCCATCCATCTATGATCTACGCACAAAAGGCAATCTAAAAGCTTGTATATACTGTTCTGTTTTCCTAATATATTTGTTTCTGATACCATGTTACATCATGTATTGTTTTCAGTTTAACAAGAAGACTAAGGAATATCATAAAGAAAAATGGGAGCCATTGTCTCCATTGCCAGAAAGTTTGAGGAATACCCAATTGCCTGGCTGCTATGTCTCACCTTTTCCTGCAAATGCATAATGGACAAGATCAATGGCAAGTACCACAAAAGGCAAGATGGGGGCAATGGACGAACGGGAAGTGGTAAGGGTAAAATTTGAAGCAAACTTTGCCAATGGTTGTGAGGTCTCTGAATCCATGACCTCAATTTTGAATGAAATTATGACGGCATTGACTCAACCAAATGTTATCATACTTGGAGTGTATGGATCAAGTAATGCGAGAAAGCGCAACGTGGTAGAGAAAATCACTAGGAGAGTTACGAGGGACAATCTGTTTGATGTGGTTGTGATGGCAAGCGTGATGAAAAAGCCAGACATGAAAAGAATTCAAGGGGAAATTGGGAACATGCTGGGTCTGCAACTTGAGGAGAAAACTCTGGAGGGAAGAGCTATCCGTTTGTGTGAGAGGATAAAGATGGATGAGAAGATACTTATCATCTTAGATGATCTTTGGAGTGGAATCAACTTGGGTAGGATAGGAATACCGTCTGGAAATGATCACAAGGGTTATAAAATTTTGTTAGTGTCTCATAGTCAAGAGGTGCTGTCGAACCAAATGAATACCCAAATAGAAATATCTGTGTGAGTCTTCAGATGATCGCAGGCTAAAGAATTGTTAGCATAGCCATAGATGAAATCATATGGAGGAGATCATAATATATCATAATGGTTTTGTATAATGGTTTTTTGCATCTTATCCTAAGCACACTCCCTGCTTAATTCTTCTTCTTCTTCATATATTGACTCAATTTAATGTGTTCTTATGATATTAATAAAGTTTGATGGTGATCATAATATATTACATATTAGTAAAAAGAACATAGAGAAGAAACCGATAAAGTGTGCAGGGTCTCCAATTTATATTTGCAAGTTATTTTCTTTAGCAATTAGCAATGTAGCTACATAACATTTGGTGTATCCTGGATAGTCTTCTCACGCGGCTGTAACATGCATAGCACAGGAAGTTTGTGACAATAGTTAACCATTATTTTTCTCTCAAATGTGAAATGGTATATGCCTCCGGGGTGCTAACTCTGCAGCTTGTATATAACTTCTATTTCCTCTCGGCCATTGGGATATATCAGCTTCTGCTATTGAGATATATCAGCTTCTGACTTTAGAAGTAATATGGGGGCTGCTCTTGCAATTGCTAAAGGATTTAAGAAACATCCAGTTAGGAAACAACCATGTCCTCACTTTTTCAGCCTCAGTGACTAGCACAACTTGGAGTCCCGAGTAGAGGAACTCAGCAAGAACAAAATGTGGTTTGTACCTCTTGCTTGTTTCTTACATCTAAAGCAAGCAATAATTTTCAATCGTTCTGAGGTCTTTGGATTGATAATCACTGTTCTGGAAGAGACCATGTAAGCTCCAGAAAATCCAAACATTAACACGGTTGGGATGTACGGATCAAGCACTTTGTGTACAAACAATTTAATAGAAAACAATATCTCTTTCAAGCTCTAGTCTCTAGATCTTACCCCATCAATAGTAGCACTTTTTTCCTGGTTCTATTAATTGAAAGCAAAATAATCTTTTTTTCTTCTTCTGTTGAAGCTCAGAAACCATAGTGTTGTGTTGATAAATTGTGAAAATGGAAGAAACTATATAAGCCATAATAGAATATTATGATTAAAGAACATGTCTTCGATCTGGTTCCCCAGACTGCAACAATAAATTGAATTCTGTTATGTTTAATTGTTCGACAGGGAGAAGTGAAGCATTTAGTTTTCCAACCTGGCTTTTGGATGATTAATTGAAACAAATGATAAAAGAAGGCTTTAACAGTTACTACAGCTTGGTTAATTGTGATTGATTTGATTTCACATCTGCTTACCTGAATGATAATAGAGGATACTTCTTTTTTCTGCACTAGTGTGCATCTTTTATCAGGACACAACCAATTGAGATCTCACTTCTCATTAAATTTTCCCTGCATTTCCAAGCAAAAGGCCAAACCATACAGCAGCCAAATCCACTTCTCAATCAACTTTATCTGCCTTGATATGCCACCTTAATCTTCCTAACAGATGGAGAAAAGATATCCCCACAAAATACAACCAATAGTTATTTTACAACTAAACCTTGTACCTAATTGCCATTCACTTTGCTTCTATATAAGCACCCTCCTCCATTCCACCTTCCACACATCAAAACATTCTTTGCAATAACAACTTCCAATTAATTTGCAATTTAGCAACAAACAATCTACGGCCTTCAATTACCAACAAGAAGATGAAGCAAACTCTCTTGTTCTCACTCCTTCTACTTGCCCCCTTTTTCTCAATCACCACTTTAGCTCAGTCACCAGCTGCGGTCCCTAAAGCCCCATCCAAAACCTGCACCTGCAAAACCTGCCCCTGCCACACCAGCTCCAGCGCCCGCAAAACCATTGGTCCCTTCATTACCACAGTCACCCTCTTCAGGTGGTGATTCTTCTGGAAGCCAAGACATTGTCAAGATCCTAAGGAAGGCCAAGTCATTCAACACACTAATCCGGTTGCTGAAAACCACCCAAATTATCAACCAAGTTAACGCTCAGCTTGTGACCTCTAGAAACGGAGGCTTAACCATCCTTGCACCAGATGATGGTGCCTTTTCAGAACTGAAAGCAGGGTACTTCAACTCCCTGGGAGATAGGCAACAAAAGGCATTGATACAGTATCATGTTCTTCTCGTTTATGTGTCCAGCTCCAACTTTGATGCTCTCAGCAACCCTGTGCTGACACTGGCCAGTGACAGCCCCACAGGGTATCAGTTTAACGTGACAGCATATGGTAACAGTGTGAACATTTCAACTGGAGTGGTGAATGCCACACTGACAGGTATTGTGTACACTGATAAGACACTTGCCATATATCATGTTGACAAGGTGCTTATTCCTTTGGACTTCTCAAAGCCAAAGCCTATAGCTCCAGCACCAGCTGTGGCCAAGGCACCAACAGCTGATAAGGACAACTCATCAGCAGAAGCTGATGACCAGGCTCAGGCAGCCAAGGACAGCTCTGGTGCCACCAGTTTTGTTAGCACTCATGGAACAACCTTGGTGTCCTTTGGAGTTGCTCTGCTTGCAGCAGCTACAATGTCGTGTTGACTTTTGAAGAACATCCATTTCCATGCTTCTACCCTGTTTTGTTGTCAAAGATAAAAGGAATATCTACTTTTAAATTAATGGTTTAAATATGTTTTTTTTCTTTAATATATACATTTTCTGGTTTTAGTCTCTTTTTATTTATTTATTAATTTTAGTGTCTATAAAATTTTATTCAACAGTCTTAGTCTTTATTCCTATTTCATTGATAACGTGACAACCATCGAAGTACAAACTTGTATTTCTTAAATAATAAAAATTAAAATGAATATTTTTAAATATAAAAGAGACCTATATCAAAAGTCATATAAACTAAAAAATTAACATTAAGGATTAAAATTATAAAATAAGATTGTATAAGGACCAAATCAGACAATTTTTTTTATAAGAACTAAAACCATAAAACCATGTATTATAAGAATTAAAAACATTAAATTAATTTATAAATACATTTCAACTTTGTTTAATAAACGTAGTTTCTTAAAATAAAAACATTGTCTTGAGTTTAATTACTTATTTAATTTTTATAGTTATATTATTTTATTATCCTTATGCTTAAAAACATTATCTTTCAGTCGCTATACACATTATTTTTAATTTTTTTTAGTTCTCTCGTAACTAGATGTAAAAATAGGTCAAATTGCTTGAAAGGAGTCTATAACCTAGCCTACATCATGGACAGGCAAGATCAGGCTTTTTTAGTAAATAAATTAGGCCAAGACTTTTATTAAAACATATTTAATTAAAAAGGTCAAGCTTTAGGCTATTTACAAAGCCTTTTAAGTTTAACAGGCTGACCTATTTAAATAAACATAAACAAATATTTGTCATTAATATTTTTAGTATTATATTAAATTTGTTATAATGTATTAAAATCTTATATTCATTTATCTTTTTAAATGTTAAGCTTATAAGTTTATTGAGAGATAAATTTATGTCCTATTTAGAAGTCTTATTGCAAAATATATTTTTAAATAAGTTATCATAAATGTTAGATTAAACCTTAAAAATGTACTTATACCATATAAACAAGTTTGAATTGATTCTTATAAAGCTTGACATACCTATTTTCATCTCTATCTTAGTATTAAATTATAATAAAGTAAATCTCTTAAACAAGCTTGTAAGCTAGATTAGGCTTTTACGTAGAGCGAACCAAACATTTAAAAGAGACTTATGATGGCTCAAGCCATATATTTTTAACCAATGTTAGACTCAAGCTTAACAAAGCTTAGCCTCACTTGGACTATCTTCACCCCTTAGTCATAAAAGACTAAAAATGATTAAAATAATATGTAGAGACTAAAAAAGATTAAAAATAATATATATAGGAATAGAAAGAAAATATTTTTAAATAAACAGATTAAAAGAAAATTTATAAATAAACAATTAAATTTAAATTAATATTTTTTTAAAACTATCTTTATTAAACAAAGTTGAAATGTATTGATAAATTAATTTAAATTTAAATTTGTTTCTAATCTTTATAATATATTTATTTTATTCCTTGAGTGTCAGCTGGCCATTGTCCCACGTTACTCTCAACCTTTTTACGCGGGATGGAATTTTTACTTTGAGGAGTGCTAAGACACACTCTTTTTTAAATATATTTTTTTAATTGAGTAAATTTATTAAGAAAATTGTGAGAAAAAATTATTAAAAATTATAAAAATGAGAAGAAGGAATTATTAAATATGATATAAGGTTCATAAAAAATTGTTGTTCTAATCAATTTAAAAAAATTTAAAAAGTGCGTGAATATATTTCTACCATTTCTCTTTCACTTTTGATCCTTGCCTGGCAGTTTCACAAGTCAACAACACTGTCATGTTCACTGTTCAGACACTTCCTAGCAATGTTGTATAGCCAGAGGGGCATTTCCCGGAAACTTAGTTCTTTTCTTTATTATTGCTTTTATAAGCCAGCCTTTTTCTTTGTATCTTCCACTCTCGTACTTTAAAACCGAATAGGGAGTGAAGCAAGCACTTCAAAACTATAAAAACCCGGAACTGATGAAGTAGCTGCAAGAAAAAAACATAAGGCATGTGTTGAGTAACAGTTGATAACCCTCCTCAAAAGTACATTCATAGAAGAAACTCACTCTTTACTTGTACGTTAATAATGCATCAGAATGAACGCGAACAGGCAACAATCATAAACATAGCAGTCCTTCGCCGTCGGCACCAAATGTAACCAACTTTTCTTTACTGTTCTATTTGACTTTTAGAAATAAAAATTTTAAACTTTTATTTCATTTTATTTTTCTTTCAAATTTTTTTTTCTCTCTGGCTTTCTTTCTGATGTTCCAAACAGATCAGGAATATTAGAAAGAAAAAATGGGAGCTATATATTGTTTCTATTAAGAGAAAGCTTCAGAAATACCCAATTGCCTGACATCTATGTCTCATCTTTTTCAGCAAAGGCACCATGGATGATAATCAGGTACTTGTACCAGTACCAGTATCAAAAAAGGCAAGAAGGGGCAAAGGACCAATTTCCTCCTACTGCGCGCCCTGCAGTAATTTTCCAACTGCAGAGGATTCCCATGAGGAATCATTTAATGCAGGCAATTGCAATTCTCCTCGTTGTGAGGACTCATTTAGTGCAGGCAATTGCAATAAGTTTTTTCCGTCCGCTAAATGCACCTTAATTGTGGATGAAATAATAACGGCTCTGACGCAACCAAATATTACCATACTTGGACTCCATGGATCAAGTTATGCGAGAAAGCACCAGGTGGTGAAGATAATGACCAGGAGAGTTGAGAGGGACGGGCTGTTTGATGAGGTTGTGATGGCAAGCGTGACGAAAAAGCCAGACTTGAAAAGAGTTCAAGGAGAACTTGAGAACAAATTGGGTCTGTGCCTCCAAGAAAAAACTCTGAAGGGAAGAGCTACCCGTTTGTGTGAAAGGATAAAGACGAAGGAGAAGATCCTTATCATCTTAGATGACCTTTGGGGCGGAATTAACATTAGTGAGATAGGAGTACCGATTGGAAATGATCATAAAGGTTGTAAAATTCTGTTAGTAGCTGAGAATCAAGAAGTGTTATCCGACAAAATGAAAACCCAGAAAGAATATTCTGTGGACTAACGGTGAATGTTGGCCTAATATCGGGGAGTTTATGTAGCTGAGGTCTTAAGTTTAAACTTTATGGATTTATTTAGACTTTCTCTTATTACATAAAGAAGTTTGTTTGATTAGGAATTTAGGATTCGGTGCAGAGTGGGATTAGGAACTTCAGAGTGCAGTTTTTCTGCCGGAGATCTATTTCTGTCGTTTGATTAAGTTTAGGAAAATAAATTATATATTTCTTGTTAGCTTATTTTATTAAACTTATTTCAATAAATTTAATAAATTATAAATGTTCATGGGTTAAATTTTTTTTTATTAAATAAGTATATAATGAAGATATTTACTCGTATTTGAACACAACTAATATCATATTAAATGAAGATATTTACTTATGAATAATTTTGAAAAAAAAAACTAAAACATAAAAAATTTTAGTCAAAAAAGAGTAGAAGGAGTTGATGAAAAAATTAGTCACCATCCATGAGGTATCGGTAAAACATGGGAAAGGGAATATCTAATATTCCTACCAAGGAACTGGCCCTTCGCTTCGGTTTTCAAAATCTGGAATATTAAATTGCAGAAGCTTACATCCAGGTAATGTAGGGTAAAACTAGTACTAATATTAATTTTAAATCCTTGCCTGGCAGTGGCAGCTTCACGAGTTAACAACTGAGGCATTTAGATACTTCCTAGCAATGCTGTTTAATTAGTCAATGGGTCATTTCCTGGCAACTTCTTCCCTCTTTTGTTTATTGGTTTTATTGTTTTAAGCCTTTTTTATTTTTATTTGTTCCTCTCTCGTACTTTGACCTTCAATTCCACACCAAACCAAGTAGGGAGAGAAGCAAGCACGTCTATAACCATTTGTGTGATAAGATAAAGATGAAGGCGAAGATCCTTATCATCCTATATGATCTTTGGAGTGGAATCAACTTGGACAAGATAAAAATATCATTTGGAAATAATCATAAAGAATTGTAAAATTTCGTTAGTAGCTAAGACTCAAACAGTGTTGTCTAACCAAATGAATGCCCCTAAAAAACAATATTCATCTGAGTCTTTAGATGACTGCTGGTTAAAGAATTGATAACATATCTGTTTGTCTTTTGGTCGGCATTTATAAAATTAATTTTAATAAAATTGATTTTGGAGTGAAGTGATCGATTCATGAGTAGATGTTTTATTCGGGCACAAATTTAGTGATTTTGAGAAGGAGAAGTCATGGTGACTTTCACTTATTTTTGTGTAAGTGGACAACAATTTATATAAGACACTAGTAACTTAATCAAAAAAATAAGGTGTACTACTCAGATCAGGGAAGTAATAACGGAAAGGATATCTTATAATAAGATAAGATAAAGAAAGATCAAGTTATAAGATAATGATAGAAGATAGAACAACCTCTATCATAAATCACGAGATTTGAGGATATTTGATAGGAAAATAGCCTTATCTAATCTCCCTTTCACCTCCTATAAATATAGCAACAATCCAACCCACAAAGGGACGAAATTCTAATCTCATTGTGATACCTGTCTCTTACCTCTGCGCCTCTAACTTGAGCGTCGGAGTGTTCTTGCAGGTACACCCCCATCAGTCCTAGAGGAGATCCCAGCGGAACCACCACACCAGAGAGCTTACCAAAACTTGGTAAGAACATTTGGCGCCCACCGCGGGACTCGGTGAAACTATTCCCAGCCACACCGATCAATACGACGCAATCGCAATGGTAACAACCCAGGGCAAAATAGCGAATCACGAAAAACGACCACAGGGGGCAGACACCCAAACCCAGGGCACACTGCCTCCAGGGGATACCCAGGAAGGTAACCCCAATAACGTGGCGTCCTTTCCGCGTCAGGCGCTTGAGAATCACCCGCTGATCCAAGCCCTGCAAAGGGAAGTCAACAAGCTGAAGCAAAACAACGCAAAAGAGATAGAGGATCTCCGCAAGGAGAATACCACACTCCTAGAGCAGTACCAGAAACTGCAAGAGGACCGGAATGAGCACTCGGCGGCCCACGCAACCGCCAAAAGAGTCTCAGCTGCCCATGCAACCGCCAATGGACATTCTGACCGAACAGAGCAGGACGACACTACTTAGAGCGAGGCAGACTGAACAGCGACTCACCTGGAGTCCAGACCCGCCTCTCTTTCACGCGCAGCTCTGAGGCGAAAAGCAATGCCCGAAACCACAAGAAGACACTCGTTCGTAGATGGTATTATGGAAACTCCACTACTGGCGGGGTGGAAGCCCCTGTCCATGGACTGTTATGATGGCTAGACCGACCTGGACGAACACATCGACGCATTCGTCACGCAAGTGAACTTGTACATGAACGATGACGCCATCATGTGCCGCGTCTTCCCAACAACTCTGAAGGGAGCAACGTTGAACTGGTACACGCGCCTTCCCCCCCACTTGATTGACTCCTTCGCCACATTAGTACCTTTTTTCGGAGCTCAATACGCTACGAGTCGACCCCACCACTTGACAGCAGTGGCGTTAGCCAACATTCGACAGGAGGACAACGAGTCCCTCAGGGACTTCATGGAGAGATTCGTTGAAGTCTTTGTCAAGATCCGAGACCTGAATCCTCAAGTAGCCCTAACCACCATGCTGATGGCGCTAAAATTCGGCTTCTTGGATAGTCTCTGCAAGAAGCCACCCCATGACATGGATGAGCTCAGAGCAAGAGCAGCAGGATACATTCAAATGGAAGAAATGACTAAGTTCAGAGAACGAGTCAGAGGCGAATCCCTTAAGAGGCATGAGGAACGCGAGAAACCAGGAACAAGCCGAGAGCGGAGTAGCAGATTTAGAGCCGACAGACCGCCTCATGCAAGGTTTACCCATTACACCCCTCTAACAAAAAATAGAGCACGGGTTCTAGAAGAAGCCTGTAGTGCCTAGCTGATAAGTCTGCCTACTCGGAACCGCTCCCCAGAAAAAGCAGACAGGTCCAAGTTTTGCAGGTACCATTGAGTGCACGGACACGCCATTGAAGATTGCACCACCCTAAAGGATAAGATTGAAAAACTTATCCAACAGGGCAAACTACGACGTTTTGACTTTTGAACATCTATTTCCATGCTTCTCCCATGTTTTGTTGTCAAAGATAAAAGGAATATCTGCATTTAGCCTATGTTTGGTATAGAGGTATGAAAATGGATGAACGTGTGAGGAATGAAAAGAGATGAAAGAGAGTAGAAAGAGCGTGAAAAGTAAAGTTGTTTGATTGGGATGAAAGATAGTGTAAAAAAGATGAAAGATTTGAATTAAAGTAGTTGATAAATAATAGAAGAAAAAAGTAAAAATATAGAGATTGAACAAATGTCCATTTTACCCCATAATAAAAACATATTTCCTAATTAGCTGAGATGAAAAAATTATTTTTTAACAAATTAAAACATATAATTGATTATGCAAATTGCATAATTGATTATATACCTTCGGTAGATACTTTCACACTACCATACTCAAATTCTTAAAAAATCCTTCTAAACCCACAATTCTTTTCACCCGAGAAAACCAACAAACACCATCAAATTAAAAAAAAAAAAAAACCATTTCTTATCCTTCTCTCATTCCCCACATTGGTCCATAAAGATGTTGACTTATTCCATCGTACAAGAGAAGGGAGCACCAGCAGGAGAGAAGAAACAAACAAACAAAAAAAGCATACACAAGGGTCAGGAGGGGCTACGGAGGGACAATGTTGGCAAGCAAAAAATCTTGTACAGTGCAGCCCTTTCACCCGTGACTTTCACTCCCTTTCTTCTCATTTTGAGATGAAAGTATGACAGCATGGGCCCACATTAATTTTAAAACTTTCATCTGTATTTCATTCATACCAAACATGCATGCCCAACCACTTTCATCTCTTTTCAACACATTTCACTTTCATCGATGTTTCATTCCTTTGAACCAAACACACTGTTAAATTAATGGCTTAACTATATATATTTTTTCCCTTTAATATATTCATTTTATGGGTTTAGTCTCTATATGATTTTTTTATTAGTTTGGATCGTACAAAATTTTATTTTACAGTTTGTCTCTGATACTATTATAATTTCTTATTGACTAATTTTCTTACCTGAACATTGAATTAGGTTCTCATTAAAGGTAAATTAATCTAGTGTAACTGTCGTTCTCTTTTAAGATACGGAGATTTGTCTAATTGAATTGGCTCACACTTTAGTAATAAGTGGTAACTATGTTCAATTAAACTCATTAAGTTCTTTGTTAATTCATTAGCTCCTTGAATGATTAAACCTACTTTCGTGGTTCAAAGCCTAAGCTCTTTTCCTATGGTTCCAACTTCTAATGTAAATGAATGGGTAATCAATTAACATAAAAATAATACTTAAATATGTTTTTAGTCCTTATAGGTGCAAACGTATAGTTATATAAAGTGGTTTAGTTCCTAGTCTCATGATGCCATCTCTAATGTATAAATAGACTTCATTTTTAATTTTGATTATATTAATGTTAATTATATAAACATTTTCTATATGTTATAATCTTACTTCATCCAGACTAATATTATTATGTTATAACATCTTATGTGTCTGAAATTATTCTGTTAGTATTTTATATTTCATAGTATTATAATATTATTTTATGGTTATAATTTATTTTGAGTCAACAACAGTCATTCAGATATTTCCTAGCAAAGCTGTTTAGCCAGAGAGTTGTTTCATGGCAACTTCACTCTTTTCTTTATTGCTTTTAAGCTTTTTCTTTGTATCTTCCACTCTCATAGTTCAACCTTCATTTCCATTCCAAACCGAGTAGGGAGTGAAGCAAGCACTTCTATAAAAACCTGGAACTGATGAAATAGCTGCCAGAAATACATAAAGAGTCCATCCATCTATGATTTATGCTCAAAAGGTCATCTAAAAGCTCCTATTTACTGTTCTGTTTTCCTAATAATAGATTTGTTTCTGATACCATGTTACATCATGTATTGTTTTCAGTTTCACAAGAAGACTAAGGAATATCATAAAGAAAAATGGGAGCTATTGTCTCCATTGCCAGAAAGTTTAAGGAATACCCAATTGCCTGGCTGTTATGTCTTACCTTTTTCTGCAAATGCATAATGGACAAGATCAATAACGAGTACTACAAAAGGCAAGATGGGGGAATGGACGAATGGGAAGTGCCTCACCCGACAAAACAACTTCAAGGAAACTTTGCCAATGGTTGTGAGGTCTCTGAATCCATGTCCTCAATTTTGAATGAAACTATGATGGCATTGACTCAACCAAATGTTATCATACTTGGAGTGTATGGATCAAGTAATGCGAGAAAGCGCAACGTGGTGGAGAAAATCACTAGGAGAGTTACGAGGGACAATTTATTTGATGTGGTTGTGATGGCAAGCATGATGAAAAAGCCAGACATAAAAAGAATTCAAGGGGAACTTGGGAACATGTTGGGTATGCAACTTCAGGAGAAAACTCTGGAGGGAAGAGCTATCTGTTTGTGTGAGAGGATAAAGATGGAGGAGAAGATACTTATCATCTTAGATGATCTGTGGAGTGGAATCTGTTGGAACAAACTCATGATAACAACTGTATATCTCTACTGCTAGCTGTTTCTGCATTCTGTTGCATATCATAGGCAACCTTATTTTTTATTTTTGAATTCCTTTTTATCTTCAGTTCTTGTTACTCGTTACAACTATTGTAATTTGATTTTTGAATTCCTTTTTATCTTCTATTGTTGTTACTTGTTACAGCTATATATACTTGTAAATGTACCACACTGATTGATTAATAAATTACACCTTTTTGTAACCTTTTCATGGTATCACAGAGCCCTCTTGCTTAACCAGCCTTTTTTTTTCGATCCAAATATGTCTTTCGCTTCTTCCTTAATCGAATTCAACCTGACCTCTAACCTCCCTATCAAGCTCAATGGCACAAACTACCCCACTTGGCATAAGCAAATCATGCACTTGCTTACTGCTCATAATTTAGTTGGCTACGTAATAGGCACCACTACCTGTCCTCCAAAAACAATTGGCACCGGCAAGGCTGCCACTCCCAATCCTGAATTTGCTCATTGGTGTCGCCAAGACAACTATGTTTCTCTTGCCCGTTTAGGATCATATGGACCAGAAGCACAGGTCATTATCTCCTCAGCCACATCCTCTACTGATGCATGGGCTAAGCTGACCAAAGCCTATTCAAATCGCTCACGTGCCCGTATCATGTCACTGAAAGAACGATTAGCTTCCCTATCCAAGGGATCCTCATCTGTTCATGATTATCTTCGCAATGTTCGATCGATTGGTGATGAACTTGCACTTATTGGCCATCCGGTTGATGATCTGGACTTGGTCATTACTGCTCTGAATGGCTTTGGTCCTACATTTCGCGAATTCACCACTTCAATTCGAACCAGAGACTCACCATTACAATTTGATGAATTGTTTGATAAATTGGTGGACTTTGAAATATATCTTCAATGGGAATAACAACACACCACTTCCTTACCAATCACTGCAAATGCTGCTCATAGTGGCAATCAATCTTCTTATCGCAATAACCATCATCACTCGGCTGCTTCAAAGAGTCATTTCCAACACTCTCAGCCGCGCAAGTATCCCAACGATGCTGCTGTGAGGAAGAAATGAAGATAACCTCTACAAAATTCCCAAACACCAATTCTCCAGCCACATAAATCATGTCGTCAAACCTCCTTCTGTTGATTTATGGCACAACCGTCTTGGTCATCCTGATTCTCGTATCCTGCATCATGCTCTCAAGCAACACAATCTACCTTTTATTTCTTCCAGTACTCATTGTTCAGATTGTTCAACAAATAAAAGTCACAAGCTGTCTTTTCATAAGTCTAGTTTATCTAGTAGTTTTCCTTTGCAAATTTTATTTTCTGATGTATGGTGACTAGCTCAAAGAATGGTATTTATAAATAGAAACAAATTCATTTGGTTCATAAGTTTCCTTTGCCTCCTTCCATTGAACCATCATGTCCTTCCCAAGCAATCAAGAGTTCTGAATGGAAGACTGCCATGAGTGATGAGTTCAATGCTCTCTTGGCAAATGGCACCTGGTCTTTGGTCCCTCATAATGCAAATCAAAACGTCATTGGGTGTAAGTGGGTTTTCAGAATCAAACGCAACCCGGATGCCTCCGTTGCTCGTTACAAAGCACGTTTAGTGGCAAAAGGTTTCCACTAACAACCAGGCATTGATTACAAAGATACATTCAGCCCGGTAATCAAACCTCCAATTATCAAATTGGTTCTTTGTGTTGCCTTAACTCGTGGCTGGTCCCTTTCTCACATGGACGTCAATAATGCCTTTCTTAATGGCACCATTGAAGAGGAGATTTTCATGCAGCAACCATATGGCTTTGTCCATCCCCAACATCCTCAGTATGTTTGCAAGCTGCATAAAGCTTTATACGGCCTCAAACAGGCCCCTCGTGCTTGGTATCAGGCTCTCCGCAAGTTCCTCATTGACTATGGTTTCTCCAATGCCAAGTCTGATACTTCATTGTTTATATATCACACTCACTCCATCATTGTCTATTTTTTGGTCTATGTTAATGATATAATTCTTACAGGTAATAATGATATGTTTTTAAGGAACTTTCAGCAGGACCTTTCCTCCAAATTTTCACTTAAGAATTTGGGCCAGCCGAGCCACTTCTTGGGCATTGAGCTTCTGCCTACACAACGTGGCCTCTTTCTAACGCAGCAACATTACATCATAGACCTTCTTCTCTCCACCAACATGCAAGATGCAAAACCTGTGTGCACTCATATGTCCACCTCGGGATCTCTGCAAGTTCCCTCAGATACTCCATTGTGTGATGTTACAGACTACAGAAAAATCATTGGATCCCTGCAATACTTGTCTATGATCAGACCTGATATTTCCTTCTCAGTTAACAGGTTATCTTAATATCTGAATGCTCCTACTAACATTCATATGCAGGCAGCCAAGCGTATCCTAAGATAGATCATGGTCTTCATCTCACTCGGGACACCTCCCTTTCTCTCACTGCCTTCTGTGACTCTGACTGGGCTGGAGATTCCACTGATTACAAGTCCACAGCAGCTTACATAATCTACTTTGGTTTAAATCCAATCCAATCTCATGGTCATGCAAAAAGCAACACACCGTTGCCAAATCGTCCACCGAGGCTGAGTATAGAACAATTGCATCCACATCCATGGAACTACTCTGGTTACAGGACCTATTCAAAGAACTTCACATCAGTCTCCCTACTCGGCCAACTATCTTCTCGGACAATCTTGGTGCCACCTACCTGTGTGCAAATCCGATTTTCCATTCTCGGATGAAACACCTTGCCAAAGACTATCACTTTGTGCGTGATCTTGTCCAAGCAAATAAGTTACAGGTTCTTCATGTACCTACTGGCTCACAGCTCGCAGATTTGTTGACAAAGCCGCTGTCCACAACCAGGCACTCTTTCCTTAAATCCAAGATTGGTGTTGTGGAACCCACCACCATCTTGCGGGGGCATGTTGGAACAAACTCATGATAACAACTGCATATCTCTACTGCCAGCTGTTTCTGCATTCTGTTGCATATCATAGGCAACCTTATTTTTTATTTTTGAATTCCTTTTTATCTTTAGTTGTTGTTACTCGTTACAGCTATTGTAATTTGATTTTTGAATTCTTTTTTATCTTCTATTGCTGTTACTTGTTACAGCTATATATACTTGTAAATGTACCACACTGATTGATTAATAAATTACACCTTTCTATAACTGTTCCTGTCATGGGATAAGGGGAGGCCTTCGGTCGTCTCTTTGTGTTCTAAGATCTTTTTGTAACTTGTCCGAAAGGTGGGGTACCTGCAAGAAACACTCCAACGTTCAAGTTAGGGTTCGACGCAGAGTATTTAATGTGTGTAACAAATGAGAATTTTGATCCTTTACCTTGGGGAGCGGATCCCCTTTTTATACGTATTCTTATTGGGATTGGGCCCTCATGGGCCTTGGCCCTTTCCTTAATCATATGTCTGTGGTAATTACGAGTACTTAATTACCTTTTAGCCTTATGTTTACGTTGCCATGAGTTACTAATGGTGTATATACCTCTACCAATGTTCGGCCTGCTTGTGCCGAATACTACCATTTAGGCCCGAGGTGAGGGGTTAGGGGTCTTCGGCTTTATAGATGTCGAATACTCCTGTCTGCCGAATGGACCGTACGGCGTTGGGGTGTTCGGCTATGCTTCGGACACCGAGCATCTGTTCAAACTGTCAGGGGGTATTCGGTTTATATGTGTTGTCGAATACCCCAACTAGTACACATGCCCCCGAGCCTCAAGCAAAGGAGGATAGCGAAGAGGTTTATTGTTAATACTGGTGTTTCATGGTTGTGTCGTTTGAAATTACTGCCATTTATGGCAGAATAAAGCCGTTGGGTTGGAGGGATCGAAGCGTTGCGCTATGTGAACCGTTAGATCTTAGTAGATCTAACGGTTGGGGGGTTTTGGACCGTTATGGGCCTGGGCCCTATAAATAGGGTGAAGGATGTCGTCCTCGTTCCCTATATTTACGATTTCACTAAAATCTTCTTCTCTTGCTCTCGGCCGAATAGTCACTTCTAGCTTCTTTCTTCTCGTCTTAATTAAGGTACGAGAGTTCGGCTATTTCTTTTTTTTTTTTTTGTTATGAGTTCGGCTAGCCTTGAGTAGTGGAGATTCTAGCCTTGAGTTCGTCTTAATTAAGGGATCGAGGTAGTTGACATTTCGTCCGCTTCCTCTAGTAGTGGAGATTCTAGCGAGGGGTCTTCGACTGCCTCGTCTTCTGAGTCCTTTTCTTCTTCTTCGACATCTCCTTCTTCGTCTCCAATCCGAGAGGGGATGGGTGAGAGTGTTATGGGTCCTGCAGCCCCTTCTGCCTCTTCGGCGGAGGAGGCCTCTGGAGCAAAACCGAAGCGTAGACTCCGGGTTACTCAAGTGAAAAGGGTTTTTCCACCCATTACCCTGGAAGGGTATACTTGGGTTGCTGGAGAAGTTGGGGCCTATTGGTCTCGGTATGACGATAAGCGTAGCGTCTGTAATTTTGTAAACTATGTAGATGTGTCTTCCATTGCCGAAGATGAGTTTTGTCCCGTAGGGTTACAGTGTTGTCGGCGAGAGCCGAATCCTGAATTTGTTTTTATGGGGAAAGGCAACTCGAAAAGGGACTTCTTTTATATGTATGATTGCGTATTTCGTGATCTACATGTGAAGGTTCCTTTTTACGACTTCACTATGGGGGTGCTTCGGGTTTTAAACGTGGCACCCTCGCAGTTGCATCCGAATGGGTGGGCTGCTATCCAGGCATTCCGAGCTCTCTGTATTTTTAATTTTATAGAGCCTTCGGTAAGCGTGTTTCTGTATTACTTTTGTACTCGGCCTAAAGATGGTTTATGGGTTTCCTTGATAAGAAAATCGAAAAGGCCTCTCTTCCAGTCATTTACTACCTCTTATAAAAATTTCAAAATCGGTTTCTTTAAGGTAGTTGTTAGGCCGAACATAGGGACTCACCATCTTTATGATACGAGTGGAAAGTCCCTATTTCCTTTCTATTGGGAGCAAAACCCTCGGCGTTATGACAAGTTTCCAAAATCCATGATGACCGAAACGGAACGCGAGGATCTCCTTTTTCTTGAGTCTCTCCCCCGAAAGCTCCCTGCTAGGCATCTTGTGGCTTTGTTAAATTCTTCCACTGTTTTAGCAGACATGTGTGGTAAGATTTTTGTTCTCTCTTTACTAGTGTTTCGAAGTTTAGCTTTTGTCACTGACTAAGTGTTTTTTGTGTAGGTATTATGGCCGATGACGGAGGAGATGTATTTTCATTCTGGAATGCCCGGAGGAATCGGGCTCAAGCTGCGGGGAACAAATCGAAAATTGCTTTCGTGCCCCCCATTCCCAAACAACCGACCCCTCGGCCAACCCCAGTAGATATTGTGCCTCCTCCAGCGGGAGAAAAGAAAAGCAAAGATAGAGATCACAAGAAAAGGCACCGGAGTCGTGAGGCTTCGGAAGAAGAAAGGGTTAAGAAACTGAAGCAACAGACCTTGGGTTTTCCTGCTTCAGCTTCTTTATCTTCTATTAATACCTTGACCGCCGAAGGCTTTTTTGCCAAAGACTTTCGGCCAAAGAAGATGGTGAGCTCCAATGATATTTCGGATACTGGGAAGGTCATCCTTAACAAAGCCGATGCTGCTGCCAACTGGTCGGCCTTTTGCGAATTTCAGGCAAGGGCCACAGCCATCGCGTATCATATGTTTGCAAATCCTTTGAAGGAGGCCGATAAGTTGAAGGAGAATTTGGAGGAGGCTCAGGCATCTAATAGACAAGTGTTGGAGGCCAACTTGGCTCTGGCCGACGAGAATGGGCGTTTGAAGGATGAAGTTAAGGACCTCTCGGTCAATGTGCATGATTTAAATACCAAAGTAATAATGGCCGAGAAGGATGCTAAGCTTCAATCTGATGAGATCGAGCGGCTAAGGGCTCTGTTGGCCGAGGCTCGGGAAGAACGGGATGCGGAGCGTGCTGCCAGGGAAAGGTTTCGCTCTTCGGCCGAAGAAAAGATTCTAGCCGAACACGAGGCTGGTTTCCTCCATGGATTGCGGCAAATAACACATTTCTATAATGTTCGTGACCGCAGCATTTTTGACATGGAGAATGATGTTTATCAAGGGCAGCTGGTGCCTATTGATGACATTCCGGAGGATGCCACTCTAGAGAATCCTCTGTATGGTTCGGCTGCTGATGGTGGTGCGGATCCTGGGGCCGCTGACGAGGGGGGTGATGAGGAAACTGCTGACGCCGATGTTCGTGAGGACTAGGCAAAATAGAATGATTTTTTGTAGTTTTAGGCCGTTAGAGCCTTTTGATATTTTTGTATATGGACTCGGCCCTTTTTTATGATAATCAAATGAAAAATACATTCTTCCTTTCGGTATTTGTTTAGTTTATTTCTCATTTTTACTCTTGTCTTGTAATACTTGCATTTTTATTTTTGGGCGAAGTAGAACTGTATGTGTTTTTCTAGGAAGCGCTTTCTACATCGATGTTTGTCATAAAAATGGGTGTGAAAATCCGAATGGTGCATCCTTAGCCTAGTGGGAGCACTCGGGAGGGAAACCATTTTGAAGAAAATCCGAATGGTGCATCCTTATCCGAGTGGGAGCACTCGGGAGGGAAACCATTTTGAAGAAAATCCGAATGGTGCATCCTTAGCCGAGTGGGAGCACTCGGGAGGGAAACCATTTTGAAGAAAATCCGAATGGTGCATCCTTAGCCGAGTGGGAGCACTCGGGAGTGAAACCATTTTGAAGAAAATCCGAATGGTGTGCTCAAATGATAATGGCGAAGTGTAAGCCGTTCTTTTAGAATTCTTTTGTAGGTATGCCTCATAAAAGCCTTACCCGAAAACACCCTTCTACATTCTTGTAGGGATTAAAAAATAAAGAGGGAAGAGACAACATTTTAAACACATAATGAAAATACATCAACTAAAGTAATATTTAAGATGAGTGGAATTCCAGGTTCTGGGTATTGTTTTTCCTGACAGTTCTTCCAACCTGTACGCCCCATTGTTGAGGTTTTGCCGAACTCTGAATGGGCCGTCCCAATTGGCTGCCAATTTTCCTTCCTTGGAGTCTCTTCGGGCGTCGCCTTGCACCCTAAGGACTAGGTCTCCTTCTTTAAAGTCTCGTGGCTTCAGCTTTGAGTTGAATCTTCGGGTCATTCTCTGTCTGCATGCTTCGGCATTGAGACGTGCTCGGTCACGTATTTCTTCAACCAAGTCTAGTTCACATCTCATAGAACTTTCGTTTTCGGAAGTCTCGAAGTTTTGGCTTCAGAATGAAGGCTCTCCTACTTCGACTGGGATCATTGCTTCGGTCCCATAAACCATTCTGAAGGGTGTTTCTTTGATGGTTGATTGTGGGGTGCACCTGTATGCCCACAATATTTCGGGTATCTCCTCAGCCCAAGCCCCTTTGACGGTTCCCAACCTTCTTTTCAGTTCTCCCAGGATGACTTTGTTTGCGGCTTCTGCTTGTCCGTTTGTTGGGGGTGCTCGACTGAGGTAACTTTATGCTTTATTCCCAAGCCTTCAAGGAAAGCGTTTAACTTCTTGTCCGTGAACTGTAGGCCGTTATCCGTGACGATTGCATACGTAATGCCAAAGCAAGTGATGACATTTTTTCACAAAAATTTTTGTACGTTCTGAGCCGAGATGATTGCCAAAGGCTCAGCTTCTATCCATTTTGTGAAGTAGTCGACAGCTACTAACAAGAATTTGCGTTGTCCTGTGGCTATAGGGAAATGACCTAAGATGTCGGTTCCCCATACAGCAAAAGGCCAAGGTGACGAGATGGAGTGCAATTTATCCGCTGGTTGGTGGATAAGGTTGGCATGTTTTTGGCACTGGCTACACCTTTTTACGTGCTCGGCGCAGTCAGTTTTGAGAGTCGGCCAGTAATATCCTGCTCGCAGAACCCGCGTTGCCATCGTTCGTGCTCCAGAGTGCATGCCACAGATTCCTTCATGCAGCTCTTTCATCACGTATTCTGCTTGCTCTTTCTCAAGACACTTTAATAAGGGCGTGGAAAATCCCCTCCTGTATAACTCTTCGGCTATCACAATGTACCTTGAAGCCTCGATTCGCAATCTTTTGGCTTTTTCTTTATTCTCCGAAAGGATTCCTTGTGCCAAATACTGTTGTATTTCGGTTGTCGACGTACTTCTGGCTGCCGAAAGCTGCATGCATTCTTCGGCGGTTACACTTGGTTCGGGCAACGTCTCCTGGATGAAGGTTCTCAACTATCCGGGTTTTTGGGTAGTAGCTAATTTAGCGAGTCTATCTGCCCTGTCGTTGTGTTCTCGGGCAAAATGATTTACTCGAATTTCCTCGAACTCTTGGTTCAGCTGTATGAAAGTATGATAATACTTCAGCAACTGAGGGTCTTTGACTTGGAAACCACCGTTGATCTGTTCGGCTGCTACTTGCGAATCACTCCAACATTGTACCTTTCTGGCTCCCATTTCTCTTGCCAGTCTGAGCCCAGCTAATAAGGCCTCGTACTCGGCCTGATTGTTGGATGCTTTGAAACCGAATCGTAATGACTGTTCCAACCGTATTTGGTTGGGTCCTTCCAGTATGATGCCTGCACCACTTCCCCTTCAGTTTGATGATCCATCTACATGTACTACCCACCACTCTTCTTCAAAGGTTTCAGCAGGGTGTAGTTCATTGATAAAATCTGCCAGACACTGTGCCTTGACCGGGCCCCTCAATTCGTACTTTAAGTCGAACTCGAAGAGTTCTACTGACCATGCCATCATTTTCCCTGCTAATTCTGGTTTCCTTAATACCTTTGCAATTGGGCAATCGGTTTTTACAATCACCTGATGTCCTTGAAAGTATTGTCTCAGGCGTCTTGCAGCATTCACTAATGCTAGGGCAGCCTTCTCAATCGTTTGGTACCTGGTCTCGGTTTCCTATAGTACTCGGCTAGTGAAGTATATGGGTGTCTGGCCTTCTTCATGTTCCTGCACTAAAACCGCACTTATGGCTGCTTGGGAAACCGAGATGTAAAACACTAGATCTTTTGTAGGTTCCGGCTTTTGGAGTATGGGTGGGGCCGAGAGGGTCTTTTTTAGCTCTTGAAAAGCCTCTTCACATTGTTGGTTCCATGAAAAGTTCTTGGCTGTTTTTAGCAAACGCATGATGGGTTTTACCTTCTCGGCGATTCTAGGCAGGAATCGTGATAGAGATGCAATTCTCCCTGTGAGTCTCTGGACATCCTTTGGGGTTCTCGGGCTTTTCATACGAATAACCGCTTCGCATTTATCTGGGTTGGCTTCTATGCCTCGGCATGTTAACATAAAGCCCAAGAATTTTCCCCCTTGGACGCCGAAGACACATTTTTCGGGGTTTAGGCGCATGTTATGTTTCCTGAGTTCGGCGAAGATCTCTTCGAGGTCCCTTGCGTGTTCGTCGGGCATGGAAGACTTAACAACCATGTCGTCAACATACACCTCTAGGTTTCGTCCTAGCTGTTTTTGAAAAACTTTGTCCATCAATCTTTGATAAGTGGCTCCTGCATTTTTCAGGCCGAAGGGCATTACTTGGTAGCAAAAATTGGCTGATTCGGTTATGAAAGCGGTCTTGTCTTCATCGGGAGGGTGCATTCGGATTTGGTTGTACCCTGAATAAGCATCCAAAAAACTAAGACAAAGATGTCCAGCTGCCCCATCGACCAATCTGTCAATGTTTGGTAGCGGGTAGGCGTCTTTTGGGCAACCTTTATTCAAATCCGTGTAGTCTGTACACATCCTCCATCTTCCATTTGCCTTCTTTACCATGACCACATTGGCTAACCAAGTGGAATACTTAACCTCTCGGATAAAATTGGCGACTAACAACTTGGACACTTCTTCTTCTACTGCTCTCCTCCTATCCTCCCCCATCTTCCTTTTCTTTTGCGAAATTGGTCTTGCTTCTCGGCATATTGCCAATTTGTGGCAATGGAATTTTGGGTCAATGCCAGGCATGTAGGCGGCCTTCCAGGCAAAGAGATCGGCGTTTCGTTCTACTACTCTTTGAATCTGAAACCTGCCCTCTTCGGACAGATTGTTTCCGAGGTATGTAATTTGAGTTTTTTCTTGCCCAATTTGAAATGCATGGACTTCCTCATTCGGCTTTACCCGCTTGTCCTCGATTCTGGGATCGAGATCCAAAGTTTGGTGCGAGGGTTCAGCCGTCGAGACCATGTGTACTGACTTGCAGTCGTCTTCCCTTAGTTGAGTAACCTTGAGACTGGCTAAGTAGCATTCTCTGGCCGCCTTTTGGTCCGCGTGGACCATAACGACCATGCCTCGGTTTGATGGAAATTTCATGGCTAGATGCAGAGTGGAGACTACAGCTCCAAGAGTGTTCAACGACGGTCGTCCGAGTAGTATGTTGTACGAAGTGTTGGCGTGCACCACAATGTATCTCACTCTTATGGTCTTGTACTCCTTTCCCTCATACCCGAAGGTCGTGTCCAACTCTATACATCCTCTGGTGTTAACCCTCTCGCCAGAGAATCCGACTAAGGATTCGTCATACGGCATGAGCTTCTTCTCTGGTATGTCCAGTTGTTTGAAGGTGTTCCAGTATATGATGTCGGCCGAGCTTCCTTGATCTATCAGGGTCTTCCGAACTGTGCAATCGGCCACATCTACACTGATGACCATTGGATCATCTTGCATTGGGTCGGACCCCTGAAAGTCCGCATCTGTGAAAGTGATGGGTGGCATTTTGAGTTTGTTTGTAGTTGAAGTCATGTTGACTGACCGGACTAGCCGGAGGTGCTTTTTTCGGGCCGAAGAAGTACTTCCTCCTCCCGCAAATCCTCCGACAATCGTGTTGATGACCCTCCTAGGATTAGAGGGTTTTATGTCTTGTCGTTCCCTGGACCTGCTCCTTTGTCTTTCATCCCTCCTGACATGGCTAAAGTTCGTTCTATAGGTTCTGTCATTGTCTTTATATCTCCAAAAATGAGACCTTTCGGTCTTCGGATCATGGACGAAGTCTTTAAGGTGCCCCATTTTGATGAGGTCTTCTATTTTGTCTTTAAGGGCGGCGCATTCTTCAGTGGAGTGACCCTTGTTGCGGTGGTATCGGCATTGTTTGCTGTAGTCGGCCTTTGGGGGAGTGTTGGCCCTCTTCGGCATGGCCAAAATTTCTGTGGCCAGAGCATGTTCGAGTATTCGGGATCGACTAGTGTTAAGCGGCGTATAAGTCGTATACCTGGAGCCACGGTACTCCTTCTCCTTGCTGATCTTGTCTTTTCCCTTTCCTTGATAATCCTTTTCTTGTTCCCTCTTCCTTGGGTTGGCCTCTGCTTGGACCTGGCTTCTGTATTCGGATAATTCTTCCATTTGCATGTATCTTGCTGCTCGTCGTCGGAGGTCATCCATGTCAAGAGCCGACTTTTTGTAGAGACTGTTGACGAAGGCTGCTAGCCTAAGAGCCGTCACTAACTGGTGCATGGCCACCGCCGAGTCTAGGTTTCGGATGTTTAAAGCAGTCCTACCAAACCTTTCCATGAACACTCTTAGAGATTCCCCTTTTTCCTGCCGAATATTGACTAGTGCCACTGAAGTTAGATGATGAGGTCTGCTAGTTGCAAATTGATTGCCGAATCTGGTTACCAACGTCTCGAAACTGTCGATGGAGTTCAGTGGTAGGCAGGTAAACCAACTGAGGGCGTGTCCTTTGAGGGAGGTGGGGAACACCCTACATAGAACGGCATCTTCGGAGGTGTATAAACCGATTTGGGTTACATACACATCTACATGTTCATCTGGATCTGTGCTACCATCGTATCGGTCCAGACTAAGGTTCTTCCAGTTTAGAGGAAGGGGAGTTTCCATAATCCCTGAGACAAAAGGGTGCCTACAGGGACGTGACTGAGTGTTAAAGGTAGAAAAGGAAGGCCGATTCGTCGTACCCTGCATGCTAAGGTTGATGATCGACTCGTCTTCGTGATGTTTGTCTGGTTGCTGATTTTCTTGTCTCCTGGATCGGTTCAAGTCCCTCAAATCGGCATTTTCTTGGCGAAGGGCCGACAACTCCTGAGCGTGCTGTTGCCTTATTGCCGAAATGTCGGCTCGCAACTGCCTTAACTCTGACGAAAGATTTGTCTGATCTTCCACCAGGTTTTCGTCGATGAGACGTTCTTCCATGTGCGCGTGACTTCGAGTAGTAACCATTCTTTGTGAGGCTGCGGGGAAAGTTTTACCGGGCCCCACGGTGGGCGCCAAAAATGTTCCTGTCGTGGGATAAGGGGAGGCCTTCGGTCGTCTCTTTGTGTTCTAAGATCTTTTTGTAACTTGTCCGAAAGGTGGGGTACCTGCAAGAAACACTCCAACGTTCAAGTTAGGGTTCGACGCAGAGTATTTAATGTGTGTAATAAATGAGAATTTTGATCCTTTACCTTGGGGAGCGGATCCCCTTTTTATACGTATTCTTATTGGGCTTGGGCCCTCATGGGCCTTGGCCCTTTCCTTAATCATATGTCTGTGGTAATTAAGAGTACTTAATTACCTTTTAGCCTTATGTTTACGTTGCCATGAGTTACTAATGGTGTATATACCTCTACCAGTGTTCGGCCTGCTTGTGCCGAATACTACCATTTAGGCCTGAGGTGAGGGGTTAGGGGTCATCGGCTTTATAGATGTCGAATACTCCTGTCTGCCGAACGGACCGTACGGCGTTGGGGTGTTCGGCTATGCTTCGGACACCGAACATCTGTTCATACTGTCAGGGGGTATTCGGTTTATATGTGTTGTCGAATACCCCAACTAGTACAATAACCTTTTTAGAATCAACTTGGGTAGGATAGGAATACCGTCTGGAAATGATCACAAGGGTTGTAAAATTTTGTTAGTGTCTCATAGTCAAGAGGTGCTGTCCAACCAAATGAATACCCAAATAGAAATACCTGTGTGAGTCTTCAGATGATCGCAGGCTAAAGAATTATTAGCATAGCCATAGATGAAATCATATGGAGGAGATCATAATATATCTTAATGGTTTTTTGCATCTTATCCTAAGCACACTCCCTGCTTAATTCTTCTTCTTCTTCATATATTGACTCAATTTAATGCGTTCTTATGATATTAATAAAGTTTGATGGTGATCATAATATATTACATATTAGTAAAAAGAACATAGAGAAGAAACTGACAAAGTGTGCACGGTCTCCAATTTATATTTGCAAGTTATTTTCTTTAGCAATTATCAATGTAGCTACATAAGATTTGGTGTATCCTGGATAGTCTTCTCACTCGGCTGTAACATGCATAGCACAGGAAGTTTGTGACAATAGTTAACCATTATTTTTCTCTCAAATGTGAAATGATAGATGCCTCCGGGGTGCTAACTCTGCAGCTTGTATATAACTTCTATTTCCTCTCGGCCATTGGGATATATCAGCTTCTGACTTTAGAAGTAATATGAGGGCTGCTCTTGCAATTGCTAAAGGATTTAAGAAACATCCAGTTAGGAAACAACCATGTCCTCACTTTTTCAGCCTCAGTGACTAGCACAACTTGGAGTCCCGAGTAGAGGAACTCAGCAAGAACAAAATGTGGATTGTACCTCTTGCTTGTTTCTTACATCTAAAGTAAGCAATAATTTTCAATCGTTCTGAGGTCTTTGGATTGATAATCACTGCTCTGGAAGAGACCATGGAAGCTCCAGCAAATCCAAACATTAACACGGTTGGGATGTACGGATCAAGCACTTTGTGTACAAACAATTTAATAGAAAACAATATCTCTTTCAAGCTCTAGTCTCTAGATCTTACCCCATCAATAGTAGCACTTTTTTCCCGGTTCTATTTAATTGAAAGCAAAATAATCTTTTTTTCTTCTTCTGTTGAAGCTCAGAAACCAGTGTTGTGTTGATAAATTGTGAAAATGGAAGAAACTATATAAGCCATAATAGAATATTATGATTAAAGAACATGGCTTCGATCTGGTTCCCCAGACTGCAACAATAAATTGAATTCTGTTATGTTTAATTGTTCGACAGGGAGAAGTGAAGCATTTATTAGTTTTCCAACCTGGCTTTTGGATGATTAATTGAAACAAATGATAAAAGAAGGCTTTAACAGTTACTACAGCTTGGTTAATTGTGATTGATTTGATTTCACATCTGCTTACCTGAATGATAATAGAGGGTACTTCCTTTTTCTGCAATAGTGTGCATCTTTTATCAGCACACAACCAATTGAGATCTCACTTCTCATTAAATTTTCCCTGCATTTCCAAGCAAAAGGCCAAACCATACAGCAGCCAAATCCACTTCTCAATCAACTTTATCTGCCTTGATATACCACCTTAATCTTCCTAACAGATGGAGAAAAGATATCCCCACAAAATACAACCAATAGTTATTTTACAACTAAACCTTGTACCTAATTGCCATTCACTTTGTTTCTATATAAGCACCCTCCTCCATTCCACCTTCCACACATCAAAACATTCTTTGCAATAACAACTTCCAATTAATTTGCAATTTAGCAACAAACAATCTACAGCCTTCAATTACCAACAAGAAGATGAAGCAAAGTCTCTTGTTCTCACTCCTTCTACTTGCCCCCTTTTTCTCAATCACCACTTTAGCTCAGTCACCAGCTGCGGCCCCTAAAGCCCCAGCAAAACCTGCACCTGCAAAACCTGCCCCCGCCACACCAGCTCCAGCGCCCGCAAAACCATTAGTCCCTTCATTACCACAGTCACCCTCTTCAGGTGGTGATTCTTCTGGAAGCCAAGACATCGTCAAGATCCTAAGGAAGGCCAAGTCATTCAACACACTAATCCGATTGCTGAAAACCACCCAAATCATCAACCAAGTTAACGCTCAGCTTGTGACCTCTAAAAACGGAGGCTTAACCATTCTTGCACCAGATGATGGTGCCTTTTCAGAACTGAAAGCAGGGTACTTCAACTCCCTGGGAGATAGGCAACAAAAGGCATTCATACAGTATCATGTTCTTCCCGTTTATGTGTCCAGCTCCAACTTTGATGCTCTCAGCAACCCTGTGCTGACACTGGCCAGTGACAGCCCCACAGGGTATCAGTTAAACGTGACAGCATATGGTAACAGTGTGAACATTTCAACTGGAGTGGTGAATGCCACACTGACGGGCATTGTGTACACTGATAAGACACTTGCCATATATCATGTTGACAAGGTGCTTATTCCTTTGGACTTCTCTAAGCCTAAGCCTATAGCTCCAGCACCAGCTGTGGCCAAGGCTCCTAAAGCTGATAAGGATAACTCTTCGGCAGAAGATGATAACCAAGCTCAGGCAGCCAAGGACAGCTCTGGTGCCACCAGTTTTGTTAGAACTCATGGAACAACCTTGGTGTCCTTTGGAGTTGCTCTTCTTGCAGCAGCAGCTACAATGTCGTGTTGAAGAACATCCATTTCTCCAAGTTTCTAATGTGTTTTGAGGACAAGCACGCAACTGTTGTGGACTTTTGTTTAATGTTGTTTTCTTCTTGACCTGTGTATTGAGTAGGAAAAGTGGTGTTTGTGAGTTATGTGAACCTTTGTTCTGTTCTTGTTTTGTCATCAAGCGAAAATATATGTGATTGTTTTGTTGTCAAAGATAAAAGGATTATCTGCTTGTTCTTGTGCTTTTCAGTTATATGCACCACTCGGAATCTTCTTCCTCTTCCTCATCTATGAGTAGTATAGATCAATTGCAGCCTAATTTGTCGGAACTGACAACTGGGGGAAGCATATATTACTCTCGGAAATATGTATAACAATCAAAAAATAATAAGAAAGATGTACATAAGTACATTTTTCAAGACTAAATCCGTTGAAACCAAACGTAAAGCTTTAGAAGCTTGTATCTTTAAGAAGTTTTAATAAATGTGATAAGAATCATCAAAGAATTATACCACAAAAACCAGTCACTATACTGAGAGAGTTCAAGGACTTATAAATCTTATGCTAGAATTCACACTTTTAATACAAGACTAAACATCTTTTAGGAAAGCAGAATATAGTTTACTCAAAAAATTATTAAATGTGTAAATTTGCTAAGACTTACACGTGCTGTTAATAAATTTTCTAAATTTTACAATTTAGATAAAGTTTATGAAGTTAAAGTTGTTAATTTATTTAGTATTGAAGAAAGTCCAAGTGTATGTTTTGACAATAAAAAAAATTATTTTTTAAAATAAATTAAAATAAACATTCACCTCTTAGAGTACTGCACGATGGTATTGACAGGTTTCTTTGATAAAAAAAAAAAAAAATTAAGACAATAGAGGTTGTCCCTCACTCCAAAATTAAGGTATAACCGTAAACTTAAAGAAATACTTAAAGTAATTATCGTGTATAACTCACCAAAGAAAAGCAAGCATTTCAAAATGTTTTTATCAATTAATATTATTGGTTCTTTTAAACAAATTAAAATGTTTGTTACGCATCACTTGTCTTTTACATTTATTAAAGATGTCTACATTTTTTCTTTTTTTTTTCTTTATTTATCTATTAGGTGATTTGTCATTTTAAGAAAGTAAAAAGAAAATTATGTGAAAAAAATTAAGGTTTTCACTTGATGGCTTAGAAGTTGACAATACACTAGACTACCCTTTACTTCACATAAATAATATTAAAAGTAATAATTAGTAATGCTTTCCTGAATCGCTTTATTTAGTTGTCTATGTAATGCTGGACACCTACCATTTAAAAAAAAAAAAAACTATGTATGTTAAATAATCCATACAAGTAATTTAGCATTAAATAGGTTTTAGGAAAATTGCTTCTCCCTATTAAAAAGACCATTGTTTGTGAAGGATATACGCCCAAAATTGTTAAGAGAAAAACTTAATATTATAAGTAATTGAAGGTGCAATTATACATATCCTCAAAAAATTTACTTCAATATAAGTCTTTAGATTTAGAATTTGAGAAATTATATTTATACAATTTTACTGTACAAAAATTTGTACAACAAAAGAATAAGAAAAGAAAATGTGAGACAAAATATGTGATAGAGAGATAAAAAAAAAAATAATCATAATATAGAAATTATTATAAAATTTATTATATGAATAATATATTCTCCAAAAAAATATTTCATTTTTATCGATCGGCTTTTAATGTTGTTAAGTTTTGGGATATAATTCTGTAAAAAAAAAAAAAGAACAGAGAGAGAGAGAGAGAGAGTTTTGGGATATAATCAAATGGAGAGATATAGGTAGTATGACAGAATTCAGGTATATGATTAAGCCCTCCACCCTTACCTAAATCTCTCAGACAACGACACTTAAGATTGCTACCATATTGGGTTTTTGTTCCCCCTACTTGATGGAACTTCTAAACCTATATACAGACTCATCGTCCCCTTTCCACCTATATTTTATCCTATGCATCCAACTGATTGCAACAATGATGTGAAAGCAAATAGTTCTCATGCATGTACACTTTAACATACCTTGGGTTTCCACTCCTCCATCTCACCCAAATATCCCCTCCCCTTACTTATCACACTATATATGATGCACCACCTTTCCATGACAAGCAAAGGAGATTTGTTCTTTACAACTAAACCATTGCATGACCTACCAATCATTGATCATTCCCTTCCAGCCTCCAAAATATAAAAGGCAACCCCTTCTCCCACTTCCCTCACACCCTAAACACTCCAAAGCAGTATAGTAGTCTCGAGGAAAAAACAAAATCCCTCACACCATCATTCACACTAGTACTCCAACCCTCAAAAAACCCTAAAAATGAGGATCATGAAAGAATCTCAATCTCTCATTATTCACACCACTATTCTACTACTAGCACTAATATTCTACACCACTTCAGCCCAACTCTCACCAATTCAACCCCCCACAACATCACCATCACCCCCAGCACCACCACAATCCCAACCCTCCCCTCCGTCTCCGGCACTTCCCACGCAGCCGGCGACCGCGCCGGCGCCGGGATTCAACACTGTCCCTCTTGTCCCAGTAACCCCAAGTGGGGCCCCCACACCCGCCACCATCATCCCCAAGGGCCCCACCATCGACATAGTCCAAATCCTAAGAAAAGCCAAAAGGTTCTCAGTTCTCACTCGTCTCTTAAAAACCACACAACTCATCAACCAACTCAACTCTCAGCTCGTAACTTCAAGCTCAGGAGGGTTAACCCTCTTTGCACCAGAGGACAGTGCCTTCTCCAAACTCAAAGCAGGGTTTCTCAACTCTCTCACTGATCGACAGAAGGTTGAGCTGTTACAGTTCCACACTCTCTCTTCCTTCATTTCCATCTCAAACTTTGATACTCTCACAAACCCGGTTCAGACACAAGCCGGTGATGACCCCCAGAGGCTGCAACTTAACGTCACCACTTACGGCGGCAGCCAGGTCAGCATGGCCACCGGCGCCGTCAACGCCACCGTCACCGGCTCCGTCTACTCCGACAACAAGTTGGCCATATACCAGGTGGACAAGGTGCTTCTCCCTCTTGACCTAGTCCTCCCCAGCAAGGCACCGGCTCCGGCACCGGCTTTGGCGAAAAAGGGGCTGCCGAAGGCTGATAAAGGGAATTCCACGGCTGCGGACGATAGCGCTGCCGGCGGTGACGATGACAGCGCCGGGAAGGCCTTGCCGGCGGGTGTTTCTGCAGGGTGTTCGATGAAGTGGGTGAATAACGTTGTTGTTGTTGGAGTGGTGGGTTTGGTGGGTGGATTTTTGATGTGAGGTGAGTGTGGATGGAATCAATGGATAGAGAGGGATCCAAATAATTTTTGTTGTGCTTTTGTGAGTGATATATATGGATTCGTGTTTGGGGTTTCTGGTTTGTGGGTATAGGGTTAGGGTGAAAATGTATGCATGCATGCATGCGCATGCTGGGTTTATTTTACTATGTTTCTTCTTCTTTTGTTTTGATAAGTTGTGATCTGTGCTAATTGATCTCTGGCTTTGTAACCGGATTTATAAAAACAGAAAAGGTTCTGTATATATTTTTGCTTTTGAAAATGTGTATTAATTGACTATGGTTATTAATCTGCTGCTGAAAAGTAATGAGCATGTTCGTAGTTCTGATTGTCTGATATGATGATAACTAATTGGATGGTGATTTTCTTTTTCAGAGGACGTCGAGGATCACAAATTATATACTCCTACAGGGAAAATCCTATTTAGTACGAACTGATTTTCGTATGTTCAGCACGAATGCGTTGTTTCCGTTGAGATCAATTTATATATTTTCTTAGTTTTTTAATTCATATTTATTTACTAAAAGATCATTGGTTCTTTTTCAAATTTCGTGTGTTTCGTGCTATCAGTTTTCTTACTGAATAGCATTGCTCGTTATTCTTTTTTCTAGTTGATACTCCTACTTTATATATCAAACTAACACACAAATATTAATGGATATAGATAAAATATATAAAAATAAAAATTTAAAATATTTAATAAATTTAATTTAACTAATAAAAATTTATTTCATTGATAATAAAAATAAATTTAAATAGAATGTATAGGTATTTACTATTTAGGATTTTTTTTTAATTTTAAGAAAAACTTAATTATTGATTTGATTTTAGTAGTCATTTATAATTTTCTTGTTATATTAATGTTAATGAAAGAAATTTGAGTGTCAATTTTAAAAAAATAAAATTTCTTTTGATTTGAATAACTAATAAAAAAAAACTCACAAGGCTCTGTGACACATGTTACGAAGAAAGAAAAACACAGAATTATATAAAATTGAAAATACATACATGAGTTTACAATAATTTTAAAAAAGAGAATTCTATAATATTGTATTATGTGGAATAGATAATGCTTTTTTTTCAATATTATAGATAACTCTATAGATTCCGTTGTGTACTTGTATAACGGAATCGTGTTTCTGTTGCAATGAATAGGATGTCAAAAAAAATACACAACGGAAACACGATTCCGTTGTACATTTGTACAACGGAATCGTGTTTCCGTTGCAATGAATAGGGTGTAAAAAAAATACACAACGGAAACACGATTCCGTTGTACATTTGTACAATGGAATTGTGTTTCCGTTACAATATATGTGGGAAAAAAAATTAATTTAACAGAATCGTGATTCCGTTACCTTTTTTTTCACCTGGTTGCACAGAAACGGAATTACAATTCCGTTACATTAAATGAAATGGTGTGCAACGGAATTACATTTCCGTTATATTATATTCAATTGAAACGGAAATGTAATTATGTTGAAGGGAGGAGTTTTATTTTATAATTTTGCTATTTGAAGTTCCTTTTTCTTTATTTGTCATCTTTATTTTTATGTTTTTAAAATTTATTTTTAATAAATATGAATATTAAAAAATTTAAATTCAAATTTCAACAACCATGTTAAAACTTAAAAATCCATATATATAAAATATTAAAAATTTAAATTAACAAGAAATCTAAATGGCTTACATAATGAATACATATAATATATACATATATCACATAATTTTAAAATAATTTTAGTTGAAATATATCTATACAAATTTTTAATAAAATTTAAAGTTAAAAAAATAAGAAAAACATAAAATATTATGTGGGGTGTGAAGAAAAAATAGAGAGAGAGGGAAAGAAAGCAGCGGAAGGAGAGAGGAAGGGAGGGGAGGGGGTGTGAGGAAATGGTAATAAGGGCAATAATGTCCTTCTATATAATTTTGAAAAAGTAGGGAATGAGAATAGCAATTTGAAGGTGAGAATAGCAATCCCTAAACTGGGGTACCCAGGCAGCCGGCCCAATACCTAGCTAACTCCTTTTTGTTTTTTTTTTTTTACAATTTTGGTATTTGAATATCAAATAATTGATATTATATATAACTACTGGAAAGGATTCTATAATAATTGGTCCTGGATGCGTGTTTGATATTATATATAACCAGCGTGTTGGGAGATACTCGTGATCTCTGACCCAGAAAAAAAAAATATATAACTAGTGGAAAGAGAAGTAATATATCGTGTCGAGAAAAAAAAAAGTGCTATATCGTGTATATCTATATATCTGCATATTTTTTGTAAGGAGAACGAGAATAATTAATTTTTGTAACTGTTGAAGGGTAATATGGGTTCAAAATTGTGTACACTACAAAATAATAGTAGTATTGTTTTTATATATTGTTATAAATTATCATTATTTCTCATTTTTTTATATACGCATTTAAAAAACATTCTACAAAATTAGTTGTAATTTTTTTTTAGATTATCTTTTTTGTTGTGGGAGCAATGTCAGTAAAATTATTTGTTCAATTAATAGATATCAGTATGACTATCAGTATGACTATATAACTATTACGAGTAACTATTAGTTCTTAAAAAAAAAAAAAAAAAAATACCAGTATGACTATATAACTATTAACTACAACGGCATTTGAAGTAAGTACTTTTGTCGGGGGAAAAGTAAAGAGTACTTTTTTTTTTACTTCAGTGAAGAGCACTTTTTAAAAATACTACATAAATTCATCTTTTAACCATTTTAAAAATATTTTTTTATAATAATTTTAGTCTTTAGGACACTATTTGTTATCTCTCCAATTTTTATAAATTATTTTTAAAATATATATATAATCTTTAAATAATACAACTCTAATAATTTGGAGCAGAATTTAGGTTATTGTCGCTGAAGTATTTCTATTCTACTACTTATTGTGGATGCACTTAGACGTCGCTTACTTACATATATAGAAGATCATGCAGCTAGCTATATGTAGATTTATTATATATATAAGATTTTTCAGTTGGCATTTCAATTTCCTACGATTTACTTGCATCTCTCTCACCTATCTATCAAGAAGACATTTGAAATCTCAAACTCGCCCACCATTTATTTTTAGAGAACAAAAAGGGTCTGGTCCAAAAGCCATCTGCATTTTTCAGTCACGGAAGAGGCAATGCATGTGCTGCCTTTAGCGGTCAAATAATAAAAACAATAAAAACACATTCAATGGAGAGGACATGTTACTGGTTATAGGTTATTAATTATTATTATTATTTCTTATTTTTTTTTATAAATAAAAACAGGTAAAAGTAGTACTATGTTTTAAAAGCCCATTTGAAATTAAATTTAGTGCCCTGGGTGCGTGTTTGAAAGGGTGACTTTATGTGATTCTTCATCAATTCATTCTAAGGAGCAACAAACATTATATTGTTGACTGGCCGTACTTAATTAATTACTACTAAGTAAGAATTTGTGTTTTGTTTATGATTTGAAATTTCCGTGGTCGGTTTCTTTTAATTATTTGCCACAATAGCAGCAGTGACTTTGCTAAAATGGTAGGCGCTTTTTATTTTTTATCAAGCCTAAATTAATGTATTCATCACGTTTTTTACTTTCTTTCACAAAAAACAACAAATCAAGCAGGGCAAAAGTCTAAGTAATCTCCCAACATTTCCCACTTGGAAGGCAAATTAAGATAAAAATACATATTTCACTTGCATGCACTTTTTATCCTTTTCTTCATGTATCTCCATATTTTATAAGTGTGACGCTCTATTAAAAAAGAAGAAACGGTTATTTTTTTTATAAGTGATGTCTTTAAATCTCTAACCTTTGTTCTTTATTAAAAAATGTAATGTAATTCACTTGTAACTTGTCCAACTCGCGTGTGTTCATATAAGCATGTATGGTTAAAAATTCAAAACCAAAGTTGAAGTGGCTGTTTGATTCTGTGTGCCTCTTTCAGTTTCATATGTGCGTTTTAGACACGATACCAAACATACACGAAATGATAACGTGTGTTTAATAATATTATAAAAGATTTTTACCATTTAAATAATATCAAAAGATCCATGTCATTTAGTAAAAAAAAAAATAGATCCATTTCATTTGCCGTAGGACATAGATGTATCTATTTTTTAAATAAAATCAATGGAGGGGTTTAAATAGTTAAATGGGTAAAATATGTTTCCAATCCCTTATTTTATCTTGATTTCTGTTTTTAGTCACTCATAATTTTTTTTACTGTTTTTAGTCCCTCATAAATTGTTTTGTTCTGTTTTTAGTCCATCATAAATTGTTTTGTTTTGTTTTATTTTTAGTCTCTGACATTAATTTCAACTGTTAAGTAATGACATGACAGACATAAACTGTGTATGTGAAAAATTTCTAATTAAGTTTCTAGTGACTTTTAACCGCTACAAATTTTTTGGCGGTTAGAAATGTTTACTTTTGTAACATTTCTTGTGATTTCAGAAAATCTGGTGTTCGAGGTTTTGATTTTTTTTATTAATTTTTTAACATTTCTGGCAGTTTTAGTTTGTCAGAAAATTTGCAGTAGTTAAAAATCGCTAGAAACTTAAACAGAAATTTTTCAAGCACAAATTATGCTCGTCACGACATTACTTAACAGTTAAAATTAATGTCAGGAACTAAAAACAAAAGAAAACAATTTTTAGGGACTAAAAACACAGAAAAATTTATGAGGGACTAAAAATAGAAATTTAGATAAAATGATGGACCAAAAAACATATTTTACCCATAGTTAAATATCCTTTCAAAAAAAAAAAGTTAAATACGTGTTTTACTCCATTAAGGTTTTTATTTTTCTTGGCATAATTTTGTTGTTCAAGTGAGAGAACTTTGATATATTCATAATTTTTTTCTGTAAAAAAAAAGATATATTCATAATTTTTCGAAGTT
This sequence comes from Pueraria montana var. lobata, assembly GCA_026413185.1. Lineage (NCBI taxonomy): Eukaryota > Viridiplantae > Streptophyta > Magnoliopsida > Fabales > Fabaceae > Pueraria > Pueraria montana. The sequence continues at coordinate 17,901,525 of CM048648.1, read as the reverse complement.
ACTAATATTTACGAGTGCTAAAATGGATGGAGCGTCTCAATATATTCAAGCATTGAGCCAACAAAATTAAAGCTTAATTTTTTATTTTATTTTGCCTAACCGCAATAGGTAATTAGTTAGGCTAGCAAGTTTTAAAAAAATATTAAAATTAATAAATTTATCTTTTAGTAATGCATTTTCTTTGATATAATATTAAAATTAAAATAAATTTAACAACGTTTTTTTCTCTTTAGAACTGGACACGTATTTAGGTTAAAAGTTTTTTTAACAGTGAGTTAATGCATATTTAGTCTAATATTTTAAGAGAAATATTTTTCTCAAAATTTTAAATAATGATTTGAGAATGTGTTTAGTTGATTTATTTTTTTCATTTTGTAAGATGATTTTTTTTTTTTAAAGTAATTACTTCTTTAAAGAAACGTGACACATACACTAAAAATATTTGTTATCCTTAAAATAATTAGCTTAATTAAAAATATTTTATTTTACCAAATCTTTATTATTAATTGTTTTGAAAACAGACATCACACCCTCCTCCTTCACCCGAAAATGAAAGTCAAAACCCAAACGACCTGCATAAACCTAACCAATAAATTAGAGATGCCCAATTCATATTATTCCCACTAGACCCCATTTCACAAACTCTGACCACCCCTCAGTCTCAGGGCCAAGTCTTATCAAGAACCCCCAAAACTGCAGAATCTAATTTCCAAATTCCAACCAAACCCCTCTTTATTTTTTTTCATTTTTTTTTTCAGGTCAAAAGTAAAAAAAAGGTTTAATTGTAAATTTTACCACTTAACTTTCATAATTTTGTAAATTTTACCACCCAAGTTTTAATTTTGCAAATTTTACCATCCAAGTTTTCAATTTTTGCACATTTTACCACTCTGATATTTTACCAAAAAAAAAGTTAAAGAATTAAAAAAAAAAAAAAATTTGTGAAACATCACGGTGGTAAAATGCGTAAAAATTGAAAATTTAGGTGGTAAAATTTGTAAAATGATAAAAGTTGGATGGTAAAATTCGTAAAAAAAAAAACTTGGATGATAAAATTCACAAAAATATGAAAGTTGAGTGGTAAAATTCACAAAAAAAAAATTAAATGATAAAATTTACAAAATTATGAAAGTTAGATAGTAAAATCTGTCATTAAACCTAAAAAAAATAAAAAAACCAAACCCTTCGTTCTCTTGTCCCTCTCTTGTGAAGTTGTGATCATCATCCTCCTTCCACTTACAGTTACAGCAAAGTTTTTTTTTTTTTTTTTTGACTAAAAAAAAGGTATTCATTCATTCAAATAAGTAGAGTCATACATCAAGAACAATACAAATTCAATCTCGCTAAAAACTGAAAATGATAAATATGTGAATAAACTCATATCATCCAGGTTAATAGCATAACACAGCAAAATGCCTACAAGAGTGACAAAATCAAAGTGACCGGAATATCCATGCTTCCGGATCTGTAGCGTTGACGTCCAAATCTTGACTGAATCTGTATATGATCGAAGCAGATCTGCCAATCTGAACCGAACAAACACCGCACAAAGATGGGAAAGCAAAAAAACACCGCACACGGGAAACCACACAATGCCACTTCAAGGCGGAAACCTACACCGCCGCACATAGGCGACGAACATCTGAAAAAAACATGAAAGAAAAACTAGATCTATACAGAAAAACCACTTATTTAGGTGAAAGATGAGAAAAAACGCTATAGGGGGATGATTCCAGGCCAAAAATGACCCAAAACCACCCCCTTCGGTGGAAGAAGAAACTGAAGCGGAGCGGAGAGAGAGAGAGCAAAATAAACAATTAAAAAAACCAAAAATAATTAAATGGACCATAATCTGAATCTGAATAATACAAATATACAATACTACTCCATAATCATCCGTCAAACTAAGGAAGGTCATTTTCTGGACGGCTGCATTGAATTTCCTAGAAAGAGAAAATAAGGGAAAAAATTAATTATTTATTACCCGAAAACAAAAAAGTCTTTGGAAATTCAGTCCCTTTGTTCCCACCTTTTTCTCATTGGTACGCGGATTCGGCCGAAATTATTAGCATAATCCAAATCCAATCCTAACTCATCTCTTTCCTTCTTCACTTGCTAATTCAGACTTCTTTAAAACTTCAAAATTTTCCACCCTGAAACTGTTTCATAGCATGCCACCACCGTTTTCAAACCCAGAATCTCTCTCACCCTTCGAAATTTCTCTCCTTTCCTTGGGGGAACTGCTCCGTTCCTGAAATTACCATCTGGGTCGCACCCAATTTTTGGAAAAAAAAAGGAAAAATAATAATCTCCGATGGCTTCGGCGGCTATTTTCTCGTCGCTACGGCGGCGCCGGTCGCCGTCGCTGGAGGCGTTTCTGGCGCCGGTTGACCTCTCCGACGTGGCGCTGCTGGAGACTCTCATCTCCGTCGCCGGCGATGTCGCATCCTGCTTCTCCGGCCACCGGTTCCCCTTCCAGCGCCGGAACTCGCGTGCCCTCATCGGAAAAGTTGAGATTTTCCGGTCAATGTTGGAGTGTTTGAGAGACGCCGCCGCCGCCTCCGGCGGTTGTGGCGACGGTGGCGCTCTTCCTCCCACGGCGGCGTTGTGCTTAAAGGAGCTTTATTTGCTTCTATATCGCTCCAAAATTCTCCTTGATTACTGTGCCCAATCGAGCAAGTTGTGGCTTTTGCTTCAGAACCATTGTGTTTCTGGTCACTTCCACGATTTGAGCCAAGAATTTTCGACCCTTTTGGATGTTTTTCCAGTTGGTGAAGTTGGGCTCAGTGATGATGTTAGGGAACAGATTGAGTTGTTGCAGAGACAGTCCAAAAGGGCTAACTTGTTCATAGATAAGAAAGATGATGCTCTTAGGATAAGGTTCTTTTGGTTTCTCGATGAGTTTGAGAGTGGGAGGGTTCCTGATTCTAAGGACTTGAGGTGTTTCTTTGTGGATAAGTTGAGGATTGTTGATGCTAAGAGTTGTAGGGTGGAGGTTGAAGCCTTGGAGGAGCAGATTGTGAACCATGAGGGTGATGTTGAGCCAACAGTTCCTGTGCTTAATGGGATGGTGGCTATCACAAGGTATTGCAGGTTTTTGTTGTTTGGGTTTGAGGAAGAGTTGGAAATTGAGATTCAGAAGAAGGGGAGGAAGAGGTTGATTACTCAGGAAATTGCTGAAACGTTTTTTACTGTTCCTAAGGACTTTTGCTGTCCTATATCATTGGATTTGATGTGTGATCCTGTGATAATTTCCACTGGTCAAACTTATGATAGGAGGTCTATATGGAGGTGGATGGAGGAAGGGCATTGTACTTGTCCCAAAACTGGGCAATTACTTTCTCATAATAGGCTTGTTCCTAATTGTGCTCTTAGGAAATTGATTGCGCAGTGGTGCAGTGCACATGGAGTACCCTATGATCCACCTGAGGGGGTTGATGCATCCGTTGAGATGTTTGCATCAGCTTGTCCCTCCAGAGCTTCCCTTGAAGCTAACCGAGGGACGGCCACGCTTCTCATTCAGCAGCTTGCTGATGGGTCGCAAGCTGCAAAGACTGTGGCTGCTAGGGAGATAAGATTGTTGGCCAAAACTGGAAAGGAAAACCGTGCCTTCATCGCGCAAGCTGGGGCAATTCCTCACCTTAGGAACTTGCTTTCCTCTCCTAATGCTGTTGCACAGGAGAATTCTGTGACTGCACTGCTCAACCTATCAATTTTTGAAAGAAATAAAAGCATGATCATGGAGGAGGAAGGGTGTTTAGGATCAATAGTTGAGGTGCTGCGATTTGGCAACACAACTGAGGCAAGGGAGAATGCTGCTGCAACATTGTTCAGCCTCTCTGCTGTCCATGATTATAAGAAACGAATTGCGGATAATGTTGGAGCTGTTGAAGCACTGGCTTGGTTGTTGCAAGAGGGGACTCAGAGAGGAAAAAAGGATGCAGTCACAGCATTGTTTAATCTCTCCACTCACTCTGAGAATTGTTTGAGAATGATAGAGGCAGGGGCAGTGAAAGCTATGGTTGTAGCTTTGGGGAATGAAGGAGTTGCTGAGGAGGCAGCTGGTGCCTTGGCCTTGATTGTTCGGCAGCCTGTTGGCACCATGGCGGTGGTGAGGGAGGAAGCAGCCATAGCCGGATTAATAGGAATGATGCGCTGTGGAACACCAAGAGGTAAAGAGAATGCAGTTGCAGCACTGTTGGAGCTGTGCAGGAGTGGTGGTGCTGCTGCAACTGAGAGGGTGGTTAGGGCACCGGCTTTGGCCGGATTGCTTCAAACCTTGCTTTTCACAGGGACAAAGAGGGCAAGAAGAAAGGCAGCTTCACTTGCTAGAGTGTTTCAGAGATGTGAAAATGCATCTCTACATTATGGTGGATTAGGTGTAGGTTATGCATTTGCTAGCGATTCAGCTTCAACCAGGAATACTACAAGCTTTGTGAGTGATGTTTCACTTCCAATGTCCATTTCTGTTCCTGTTTTATAGTGGTAATACTCATTACCATGTTTATTGTGTTCCCGATTTTTGTTGTAACTCTATTGATTCTTTCATTGAAATTTGAAGTCGTCAAGTATAGGAATACCACATGTATTCTAAAGAGAATGATGTGTTGTTGAGCAGTTAGCTTCAACCAATGTGTAATCAGTCATTGCAAGAAAGAATACAAAATGTTCTAAAGTGGAATTATTAGACCATTTCAGGCGTCCTATTTCTTTTGTGCTTTACCCTTGTTGGCCATCACTGCTGATAAATATCCAGAATGCCAATCTATTGGATTTTTAAGAGTAATGCTACTTCTTTTGTGACTTTGATTAGGCACATATGCATTCATGCTACATTTCTGTTTAATTCATACAATTTAAACTTGTTTTGTTAAATTTACATGGAGTCAAAAATCAAAATGTGTGCTATTGTTAAACAACATTTTTCTTTTCTTTCTATTTTATTAGAGTAACGATACATTTAGGATATAAAAGCTTGCATTTTGCCAATGAGGGTTACTGGTGGTTTTTTTATTGATAGGTCATTTATATGTTAACTTTCTTGGTAATAAAGTTTTTTTTATTTGAGCTTGGAAAAGGTGTAACTAAATTTGAACTGATTTACACCGCGGGAAAGTCTTTAAACTTTAAGATAGTTTAGTTTGTTATAACTTTATATCTTTTTTTTTTTTTTTTATGTTGCTACTATATCCAGTTGAGTTGTCAGATGTCATCTTTGCATAAGCGTGGTAGAATAAATTCTCTTTGTTCACAAGTTTTCAGTCATCAAATTTGTGTAGTTTTCACTTCAGATACCGTGTTGTGTCTAACCGGAGATTTCAATGTGAGTTAGCCTCAAAGCGTGTAGCATGCATCATGCATGATTATTCCGTGTTAACATGTTGTATTATTTGGTCGCTGTGATATCACTACCTTTTGTGCCTAACGTGTTAGAACGAATGTGGATCACACAAGAGATGCTCGTTCATTTTGACTCTTCCTTGCTTTGTTCCATTCCAATGTGCTAGGGTAAAAAAAAAAAAAAAAAAAACAGCTATGATATGTGTCGTCATAATGGGTAGGTATCTTAAAAAATTCTTAAGCATATCATATGAAGATAGTGAGAAAAAGCTAAGACAATTCAAAGATGAGTGCTATTTGGGGATTAAAGTACTTGCTTCCATTGAGCGGTGGACGATGATGGGCCTAACATTATTCTTCTTTCGCATAATGGCACTTATGAACTGACATGAGGGGTCGCCAAAGGAGGCGCAATTTGATTTGTTTCGATTAGATTATTGCCATTGGTTGATGGCAGCACAATAATAGCAAGCTAATGTTTCTTTATTATATACATATAAATGACATTAAGAAGAATATGAAGATAAATTGAATGTTGCTGGTACCATTGAAAAAAGAAAATAGTTGGAGGTTTAACGATAAATTAAGTAACTACATGCTATTTGGTACGGAATATAGAAACATGAAATTCACTAGAATGAAAATATAATGCCAGATGATAGTCTCACCATTGAAGGGGATAATTGAAAAGAAAAAAAGAAATCTTCTAATATCAACAGAACATGTCGCGTTTGTACACTTTTGCACACATAAATTTCATCCGTTACATCATTGTTCATCATGTGTAGTATTTAGTCCAAGTTATTTTAGGCTTTTCTTTAAAAAGAGAAATTGGGTTAAACAAAATTTTAAGAAAAAAAGTTTTTTTCTAGAAAATTAGCTTTATGAGTTTTTTCACTTCTATTCAAATTTCAAGATTTAATGATAATATAATATACTACTTAAGATTTTTTTTGTTAAAAGTAACTTTTGAGTTTAAAAACTTATGGAATAATTAAATAATTTTAATTTTTTTAATTTAAATTTAATTTAAAATAAGTTTTAAGCTCTAAAAAGGTTAGACCAAACACTATTTGGTTTCTTTTAGTTTCTACTTCCTATTGGGCAGAATTTTTTTTTTTTTCCATCTCTTGACAACTTTGAATTCCTTCTAATTACCATTAATTTTGACAACAAAAGAAAAGAAAAGAAAAGAAAATCCAATTTTGTGATTTCTGATAATTATACGTTCCTTTCCTCATTAAAAGTAGTTGAAGGGATCCAATCCTCGAATTATGTTTCAAAGTGGTCCAAAAAGCACAGGAAATAATGGCTGTTATGATAACTTGTTCCTATCATTTTTTTATGAAGTGATCAAAGCCACTCTTGACCGCAGAATTCCAAGCTGTTTGTCAATACTCAATGGTTTCCATTAACCTCTCTTGAGAAAGGAAAGTTGCAAGTACTACACGCACGTACATGCTTCGTTGCTTAGGCCAATTCCACTACATGAATATTCTTCATAGTGGAGGCACATAGAGTGCACACATTTAAAAAACAATTAATTGGAGGTTTTGCAAGACACTTTAGTTTTGAGACATGGTGTGTGTTGTTAGTCGAGCTTATCTTGTTTGATATGATACCATTGGGAGTAAGAAGATTGCTAATGATGACAATAACACTATATGATTCTCAATTGCTTCATTCCAATTCATCCACCCAATCTTTTTACAATCCAAGAAGTAGCATAAATTAGTGTCCTGGGTCCTCATTGTTTTCTCCATTTGGTGTTTGTGCATGTAAGAATATCTTTTACAGTGAATTGTCACTAATTATTATTTGGTTTTGTAAAATAGGTTGATTATGGATCCATCCATTTACTTTTTGAACCGGCCTATTACCCCTTGTTGACTTGATGTATTAAGACTTCAGACTTAATAGACCGAGTATTGTGTCGTTAGGTTTCAAAGTAATAAACCGTGACAGGAGAGTTTGTTAAGACTTAAGACTAGGTGTCTGTATCTGTATATATAAATTACGGTCTTAATTATTCATTGAAAATCGCACCACAACTAGGGAACATAGGACAAGACTCAAAAGATTTATTTGGTTATACAAAACGTTTTGTTTTGATTTTTTTCTTCATGTAATTATAAAAATATCGTGTCATTTTTATTTTAACTCCTATTTTTTGAAGTGTGTACAGAAACAACGAAAACTAACATTGTCTTCATAGTGAAAATAAAAAAATATCGTGTCATTTTTATTTTAACTCCTATTTTTTGAAGTGTGTACAGAAACAACGAAAACTAACATTGTCTTCATAGTGAAAATAAAATAATGTTTCTATGATTATTTTAGGTAATGAAAACAAAATGTTTCCTCGAACTATATTTTTTTAGTTATTTGAGATTAAGATCAATAATTCAATATAGTAATAACTAATAAGTGAATGTAGTTTTAGATAATATCTAATTGTATTTCAAATTATTCTAATGTAGTATCATAACAATGTATATGACTTAATTTATAATCCAATTGCATCAATATTTTTCATAAACTAATTTTATAGGTGGAAACTTGAGCCTTTATGCTTAATTTTATGGCAAAATTATACTTTATCCCTTTGTATCTTTAACTTTTTCAATTTTTCAATTTTTTTTTTATCATTAAACCGTTTTGTATTTTTTAAATTAAATTAATTTTTTAGTCCTTGAAATTTTAAAAGTTTGTGATTTAGTTTCTAGAATTTCTATTTTTTTTAATTGAGTCCTTCGATTAAGGTTCTTCAAAGACCGAATATTTTTTTATCTTCATTAAAATATAAGAATAAGAATAAGAATCTATTTCAAAGATTTAAATAATTCAAGGACCTATTGAATAAAAAAATTAATGGCCTTATCCTTGAAATATATATATATATATATATATATATATATATATATATATATATATATTGTAATCATGTTATTAGTGTGAAGTATTCACTAGCTTTGCCGATAACTAATATCCGTCAAAATAACAAAAAACTACAACTGTTGTATCAAGTTTTTCTATAATAAATTGGTTTTTTTTTTTTGCCTTTAAATAAATTAACATAGTATTATGGAACTGGCAATAGCCAATATGTTGATTGTATAGAAGAAATTTTATTTGTTATGATTCAATTTGAATTAACTTTCAATTTATTTGGATTTTTAATTATAAAATATTATTTCTAAGACTTTTTTTTTAAGTCAATGATATTGAATTATATGTATTTATTGTAACACCCCTTATTTTTTGAAAAGTATTGTAACACCCCTAATATATATAATATATAACTATTATTATTATTATTATTATTTGACTAAGTACTGTTGCTATATTTTTGGTAAATCTTTTATCTACCTAAGTCTGATGATTTAAGAATCCATTTTTTAAGAATTTTCTTTCACTTGACGCGTCTCCTAATTGTCCACCAAAAATTTAATTTCGTTCCTTCCCATAACGTACCAAGCAATCTTGAAACTTGAGTTCACACTCCAGCACCATTACTACTCTTCAACGTTCAACCAAAAAAACTTAAATTACATGACAACATTTAACTCATGAAACAACATTTCTACAGTAAAAGTAATAAATTTCCAGGCACTAACAGTCCCCATTCAATTCAAAACACATGAGAGAAATAAAATTCCCAACCGATCAACAAATTCGAACAATCAATTGAACAAGTAAAATTGAGAGAAGTTCTAAAAAAAAAAAAAAAGTTGAGAGAGGAAAGAAATATCTTCGGTGAACAACATGCAAAAGAGAAGGGGAGTTAGGGCATCTCCAATGGGAGATGCTTAAGATACTCACTTTGGGTATCTTAGATAATATAAAATTATTTTTGGTGATCCCCATAACACCATATCATTTCTAAGATATCCATACACAAATTTACTCCAATGATTAAGAAATTTTAAGAAACTCACACTTTTATATTTTTTATTTTTACTTAATTATATTTCAAATGAAATTATTAATTCAATTTTTTTAATTTTTACGTATAAAAATATTAAATATTAAAATTGATGAAAATTTATTTATTCAATTTTTCATAATAAGTTAAAAATAATGAGAAATACATAATACATAATAATATATAATTAAAAACAATGAGAAATACATAACATTGAAAAGAAATACATAACAATGGAAAATACATAACATTGAAAAGAAATACATAACGATGGAAAATACATAACATTGCATAAAATTGAATTTCATTATTTTGTTGTCTGAAACGTTTCCAAATATGCTCAACCAAATCTGCTTGAAGTTGGCGGTGTTGTTGTTTATCATGAACCTCTGCTGTCCTTTGGAGGTATGTTGATCTGAAAATGGGGTGAGCACCATTAGATACTTCGAATGTCGACATGTCATTACCTACTTATCAACATGATTGGCAACGGTAAAAAAATTTATGTCAACAAAATAATTTTTAAAATTAAATAATCCACTTTTCAAAAAAAATAATAAATAATCCAGAAGCTTCTCCCACGTCCAGCTTTTCCCTTTCTCCAATTTGTTCCCTTCCCTTCACGGTGACATTAATCAATTCTTTAATTATTAATTCATTTTTTTTCTTCACAAACCCACTTTTTTTCTTTTCACAATCCCATTTGCTCCCCCATTCTCTTCCTTCAGGGTGTCCCTCTCATCTCCCTTTTCTCCTTTCTCAACAGACCCCTCCCACTCATCTCCCTTTTCTCAATCGGACCCTCCCCTCTCATCTCCCTTTATTCCTCTCATCTCCCTTTATTGTGAAGAATATTATTTTTTATTGCTAAGGAACGGTTGCTTGCTGAAGCAATGCATCTTGTATTGAAGATACCCACTTTGCCACGTATACTCTCTCCAATGGTGGAGTGCTTCAAAGATACGGTTTCTTGACTCAAGAAATCCACCAAGCATATCCCGATGGAGATGCTCTTATAAGATGGTTTGGTGGTCAAGAGGAGGGGCACAAGAATTAGAGTGATAAAGAGGTGATGAATTTGAATCTCCCACTAACATAACATATTATTTATTAATATTTGTCTATATATAAAAAAAAATGATTTTTCTAACCTATGCAACCTTGCACACGTTAAGCCTCATTAATGATTCATTTTCAACCAACTTTAATTAGCTAATTAATTACATAATTCTTTGGAAAAAGTAATTATCTCTCTCCTATTAAATTTGCGACTCACTTCAATGTAATCACTCTCTTCCCATTAAAATATAGTAATACAGTAATCCTTCTGTTCCAAATTATATGACGTTTAAGGTTTTGACACAGGTATTAAGGAATGCAATTAATTTGTTGAATTTCCTAGAAAATATTAGGTAACTTCCTAATATACCATTTATCTCTCTAATTAATTACTCATAGTACACTACTCCCACTAAGTATTAATTAAGGGTAGTCCTGAAAAAAGACATTTAATGCAGCATTGATTTTGTAAAACGACATCTATTTTGGAACAAATTTTTTTCTCTAAAACGTCATATAATTTGGAACGGAGTGAGTACTAGTAATATAATTACTGCAACAATTTTTAAATAAACTTACAAATAAATAAGAATAAATAATTTTTTTTTAAAAAAATATGATTAAAAAGAAATTAAATTCTGTTGTGCTTTTTTTTTTTTGATGGATTGTTGTGCTTTTTTTTACTAAGCAGTCTTTTTTTTTTTAACTCTGGTGGATCATATACTATGTAGTAGTACCGTTGTTTACAAGGGTGATGGTGAATCATATACTACTGTTGTTATACTTTTTCTTTTTCTTTTGTTATACGATTTTTATAATACCACTCTTATATATTTTTTTTTTCTTTCTTTTTGTTATACTTTTGTTATACGATTTTTATAACAATTTGATTAATTACTATTAAATATAAAAATTATCTAAAATTTGCTTTCTGCATTTTATGTAACAAATATTAATCATGATTCTTTTTAAAAAATAATTATTTTTTCTTATTTATTTTGTAAGTTTACTCTCTAAAAATTGTTAATTATTGCAGTATTATTTTAATGGGAAGAGAGAGATTACATTGAAGTGAGTCACAGATTTAATAGGAGAGAGATAATTACTTTTTCCAAAGAATTATGTAATTAATTAGCTAATTAAAATTGGTTGAAAATGGATCATTAATGAGGCTTAACCTGTGCAAAGTTACACAGGTTAAAAAAATCGATAAAAAAAATGCAAAGAAGGATGAATCTCCAATACTCAACCAGATCCAACGATCCTTCCTCCCTCAAGAAGCTTCGGTGGCCATTCAATGATTTCATCTACCAATACTTAACTCAAGTTGGGCCAACAGGGTGAGGAGCCAGCCCATAAGGACAAAAGAGTTAGCAGTGTTTTTGGGCTAAAGGATAATGTTTTTATTTATTAGACCTCATATATGAACTTGATACAAAGTCAAACAGTACTTGTATGCACCCAAATTAAGTACCTTACCTCAAATCAACATCAATGAGCAATAACCTAAAAAACTGATAGAGCCCAGCTCATAGATCAACAGATTTAGATTAGGATTCTATTATCACATCTTATCTTTAGGATTTATCTTTAGTTTAGGATTATGTTATTTGAATTCTGTCATAGCTTATATCTTTAGGATTTATCTATAGTTTAGGATTATGTTATTTGAATTCTGTCATAGCTTATATCTTTAGGATTTATCTTTAGTTTAGGATTATGTTATTTGAATTCTGTTATCATAGTTTATCTTTAGGATTTATCTTTCTTTTTATCCTTTAGGGAGTTGGTTGAGGGAGAGGTTAATAAATATAGGACAGTATGTCAGTGAAAGGCACTTTTTGTGAATTTCTCTTGAATTGTATTGCGGAGCTGGTGCTCTGGGAGAGGGAGGCAAAATATCAATCTGCCAATCTCTTTTTCTATTTTAATAATAAAACCCAACCATTCTTGGTATCCCATCAAAAACCTTCCCCTGACCATAGTCTTAGTAGGCCCTTGCAATGGTTGGTTCATGCAACCTATTTCAAAATCCAAAGCAGGGAAAAGTACCATGATCTAAGCAAAAGGTCCAACTTTGTGGCCATTTTGTGGGAACTTGGCTGCCAAGGTGTCCATATTCCCATTATTAAGCATGATCATCTAGAACTGTCATGGATTTGAAATGTCTTTAGATCCCAAATGCTCTGCAACGTAATGATCTACATTGCGCAAGGCAAGAAAGGTATCACGAGAGCCAAGCTTCTTGTCATATTCAGTAACTCTGTGGACCAAAGTGTAGGAGGAGAATTGCAGATAGAACACTTCTTCACTTGAAAATCAGAAACTAACAATCAGATACATCTTAATATGCTGCATCTTTTTCTACTCATACGAGGGGTTCTTGTACACTTTTTATCAAACCCATTTATAAAAATGAAAATGACTAGCCCTATCGACCAAGCAATACATGTAGCATTTGGCAGTTGCATGAAAGATGACAGATGAACGTTTCTAATCATGTTATTTAACCATTTTCAAGACCAGAGTGAATGCTGTTAGAGGGAGTTGGAAATAAATTACACATAAAACCATATATGTATGTGTATTTCTATAATAAAAAGAAAAAAGAAAAAAGATCATGCAAATCTGAAAATTTTAACCACTTAAGAATAGGGAGTTGAAAATTTTTTATGAAGCTTTTAGTATTTGGCTAAAATTTAATGCTTCTTTCTAGCAAGCAAAATATCAATTTTTGCAATGTTAAAGAACTTCTGTTTTGGAGCTTCTCTTTCAAAGATTGAATACTATTACTATTGAATAATGATCTGTTTTCAAATAGTTTAATGCTCAAGAGAATCAAATTTAAAAAGGCACCATAACTGTACTATGACCCATATATTTCCAATATCGATTGGATTTCAGCAATTCGAACTCCAATGTCTATTATCACAACTATTAAAGTGAAATTAAGTTAACTTGATGAGCAAAGACCCAGCTTAAAAATAACAATGGTTTAATTAACAATTTTTTGTTGAAGCAAGAGGAAGAGTGCCACCTAGTAACGAAAACCTGTCTCCTTCAATCATATATTCAGGGGGAAGTGAAAATAAATAGACCCCTTTGCATGTTTACTCATATAATAATTGGGAAGAGGGTGTAAAGAGAAACTTCCCTTCTTAAGCAACAAAACCGGTAGAGGGAATTGGACTTATTGTAAGTCTGCCTATTCAAATGATTAGTTGAAACATAATTATTGAGAAATTCAGTTAAACAAGAAAAAGGAGTTGCAATTTTGTTCCTTTATATATTGTATAATAATGCCTCTTTTCTCTTGCAGTATCAAATGCATACATGTCATTTCATGCAATAATATGGAAATGATGAGAAGATTCTTTTTCAATTCAAGTTAATAAGAAATGCCTAGATCACGTCAGATTGAAAAAGAAGAATGGGATATTGTGAGTTGAAGGATTTATTGTATAAGCGTGAAAATGAAATAACTTGCAAAAGATTATGGGCCCAAAATTCCTTTCTGTACGTAGTTCATGGTTTGGGCCATTTATCAAAATAGGCAACCGAAGAATAAATTTGATGACATCTTTTGTTGACAAATAACAAAACCAATTTAGAATTTCATAACTAACCGAATATTTATTTACCTTTGCCTTTTTTGGTCTTATACCTTGCTTAGAAATGAAGGTTCTTGGGTTGGACCTTAAGAGCTCATATATCATAATTTGGAGGAGACAAGCAGAATCTCATGATATAATAACTGCTATGACAAGGGACCATTTGCTAAAATGGTAGATATTGTGTCAAGTTTCTTTTGCATAATCATATCAATTTTTCTTCTAAAATACTTCATATATAACCTTGTTGGCACAGACACTCACAAAGGGATCAATATTATCCTTGATAATTGTTGGAGAGAGAGCCCACGCCCTTTGGATTGACACGGTGTTTATATACTTTTCATGTGTGTTCTGAGTAGAACAATTATACTCAAAACTCAATATAAATTTTTAATTATTTATTAGAAAATTAGAAGTATATAAAGTAAAGATAAAAAATGTAAATGTAAATATAAATACAAGTACAAAATAAATATTACTACAAGACATTTTTGTGCAAGCCAATCAATAACACTTAGTTATGTTATGATTTTTTATGCTTATAAAAAATGATTTTTTTTTTTTACAAAGAGTGATAAAATGGAGAGACCCTTTCAATATTACCATGCAGAATGGCGATAGTATGTTAGGGTCGCTAGTAGAAGTTTACCCAAAATATTATTGCACAAATATAAATCATAAGTAGTTTTACCCGATGTTATATTATGATCAATGTTATATAAATCAAACTAAAAGTTAAATAAAAATTGTTTTTAGTGCGAAATTTTCATAAGAATATGCTCACGAATGAATTTATAAAGTAAAGTCTGCAGATTGCCTTTATTTTCTCTCTCGTGTATGGTTAACGCAACCAAATGATTGACAAATTTTTAGATTCATCAATTTTTGTGAGAAAAAAAAATCCGTACTAAATAGCACAATTAAAAGTAAATTGGTCGTGACATTTAATGGTGAATTGATTGTTTCTAACGGTTAAATTAGTGATTGAATTACTGTTAAATAAAATAATATAAAAAATTGAAAATATACCTAATTTACTGTTTAACCTATGGAACTAACCAACCGGATTTAAGTTTCAGAACATAAATTATAATTGTTACACAATTGTACAAATTATATCTGAAATAAGTGTATATCTGAAAGAGTTACGATAAAATCTAGCATTTAGGAACATGTTTAATTTATAGACTTCAATTTTGAGCGACCAACATTTTAGTCCTTAAATTTCAAAAGTTTGTAAGATGGTTAAGAATTTTTTTTTTTTTTTTTTTGTGTGTGTCATTGGATATGAAATTTTCAATGGGTGCAAAATGGACTTCCCGCATGTGTAGATTTGTATTAGGAAAAAATCGATTCACATTTCACCAGAAATTTGTGGAGGGTGTGTTTAGATTCATATTTGATATGCTTCAACTTGAATCTAGGATGAATTAAACTTGACTTTTCTATTGACCATGATATTTGACATTATGTTGAAAATATGATTTCAAGTTCTAGACTCAAATCTCATTGAAATTATTAGAAGTAATTTTTGCATCAATACTAACTTGAGTCGTATTATTTGTTCAATGCATACTCATAGTTGGAGTAAGTCATTTTGATAATTACACACCCAAAATCAAATTTGGTTACAAGTTTTTAAACAATGTTGTATGTCAAAATCAATTTTCTAATAGTTTGAAAGAGGTTATTGAGGAACAAGTATCCAAACACAATATTTATGATTGACTAGTGTGCAAAATTGGACAAAAATATCACATTTTGGTCGACTCTGAAAGGATCATTTTACACGCCTAGACAGACAGGACTAAATTTGCAGCACCCCAACCGCCAAACACTCTGCTTAATCCTAGTACTAGTGCTTGCTACTAACATGTGTAGTGGCTACAGTAGTACCGGCCAATTAGTCTTTGACCGAGAAGAAGGAAAAAGTTGACAAAACTGCAAATAAATAAAGCCAGCAAAAGCAAAAGATGAGACAAGGATTTTGCCATGCTAGCCAGAATGATAGAAGGAAACACTCCCAGTCCATCACAATCCAAAAAGAAGCTGTTTTGTTCTTTAGTCTTGCACCTTTTACAAAGCCCTCTAATAGTGAAAAACAAAGTTAATATTCAAATGAACTGCAACATTCAGCTCGAGGCCATTGCTAAGTAGGAAATTAAAATTACTGTTGTACAAAATGACAAGTACTGGGCTACAATACAATTCTAGTTCTTATTGTTACAATAAAGTTACAAACAACCTCTCCTATAATGTTAAGTGTCCTTCAAATAAAAGCTCATACAATGTACCCGGTTCATAACCTATAAGCAACCTAATTTCTGATTAACAAAACAAATTGGCAATTTGTAACTGCTTCTATTACTGTGTCTGTGTGGGCCTAACATAGTGGTCCCCCCCTTGGCACAAATCTTTTTTTGAGAACAAACCAAAAAGCAGGAAAAGTGGCAAAAGTGGTCACAGGAATTGGGGCGGGTATCTCTTTTGAAAACATAGCAGAAAAAACCAGTAAGAAGCCCACGTTCCTATTTAACAGCCTAACCGTCCCACTAACTGCTAGAACTCTCTCAACTCTCACACACACCCCCATTATGCACTTCACTTCTGCTCTTTATCTTCTCTAAAGACTAATAAACCTTCACCAAATCAAGAGTTCCAAACACCAAAACAATAAGAGCAAATCATGAAGTGGGGTGGAAAAAAACCTTCTTCTTCTTCTTCTAGGCCTTCTTCTTTCATATCTCATGTATCCCCTTTTTCATGGCTTTCCAAGTTCAAGCAGATGAGAATCAACTCAGAACCAAAACCTGGCACACTGAAGCAGAATGCAAGGCAGAATTCAACTCCATCTGATAATGGTTCACCCCATTATGCTCGTGGGAATAGAGGCAGGTTTTATGGAGGGGATGATGAGGCTTTCTGGAGACTCTCATTTGGTGAAGAGAGTAATGAGCATAGAAAAAGTGAAGATATTCTGAAATCAGTTAAGTACAATTTGGATGCTCAGTATGTCATTCCATCCTCAAGTTTCCCCAGTGGACTGAATAATGCTAGAAGACAAGGTAGAAAAGAAGGCACTCAGAAGATGAAGCAGAAGGACACTGGACTGAGAGAAGAAACAAAATTGCTGAATGAAGCAGCAAAGAGTGTAAAGGAACTTGAATCCTTAAGAAGGAGATATGATAGGAAAGCACAAAGAGTTTTGCAAGAGCAGCTCTTGAAATTGGAAAAGGCAGAAGAGGAAGCTGAGTTTGCATCAAGTCCATTCTTAGAAAATGATGTGCTGCAATTTGAGTCACCAAGAACAATTTGCACGCCTAGAAAGCATTTGTTTGTAGATTCCAAGAGTTCTGGCCTTGGAAGCCTCAGAGAAGCTCGTGTGTGTAGTCCCGAATTGGGTTCTGAGTGGCATAATTTGAAACAAACTGAAGGGTTGAAATTGAAACCAAAGAGTAACCAACAAAGGCAATCTCTTCATGTGAGCAGAGAAAACCAGAGGAGGAAACCAAAGCACAACTCCAAGGTTAGAGTATATTCTCCAAGGATGGGTTCCAAGGTTGAAGTCCGCAAAATAAAGGCCATGGAAGAGAAGAAGAAAGCAAAACTGAAGATGAAGAAAGAAGAGGAGATTGTGGAGGAAACAGAAGAAGGGTTAGATAGCTTTGCTGTGGTGAAATGTTCTTTGGATCCCCAGAAAGATTTCAGAGATTCAATGATTGAGATGATCACAGAGAAACGGATCAGCGAGCCAGAAGAAATGGAAGATCTGCTAGCATGTTATCTGACTTTGAATTCCAATGAGTACCATGATCTCATCATCGAAGTGTTCAGGCAAGTATGGTTGTGCATGAGCCAAGCCAGTTCCGGTATTCAATCAGACAAGCAATGTTGCTGTTGTGATTAACAACATAATGTTTAGCTTGTAGGAATAAATTGGCAGAAATTGTAAATAGTTACTCTTGTTGTTCTAGTTATGCTTTATTAACTTCACTTGAATTTCTCTATTCTCTTCACATCTTTTGTATAAAATTCAAGAGAAGTTGTATGAAGATCTCGACAAACTTCATACTTTATAATAATAATAACTACTAGTAAGACTGTAAGAGTTCTTTGTGCATGTATATCTATATAATACTAAGTTGTTTACACTCAAATCATGATTATATTGTTGAAGTTAGGATGCTTGTAAGCTTGCAGCAACATGTTTATTCTTTAGCATTATTTTTAAGGTAGGCTCTATGGGAAGAAGTCTGAAGCACTGATGAGAAGTGAAACTTGTTGAGGAAATAAGGAACCTAAAATTCCAAATGGTAAAAATTTCCAAAAATAGCGAATGCACTTATAATACACATAAGACATTGCTGCTATTCACATCAGCATGGTCCTAGACATGCACATCAGTATAATACCCACAAGACAGTGCCCATGCCGGTGGAAGAACTGTGGTTAAATGAATGAAAGGGAAAGGGGACTATTCTTCAATCCTTGTGATCAGTATTAGACACCATCAGATACCTTTAGCATGCATCATATTCTGGCGATATAAATAAAATATCATAAGAATGTGACAAATACTACTAATATTCTATTATGCTCAGTGATTTTTGTGCATCCTTGTTTTTTTAGGCTTTAAGATTAGTTAGGCTTAAATTTATAACTTATTTAAAAATTAAATTCTAATATGGTAATAGATTAAAATGTTGTGCATATAAGTTAATGAGTCAAAAAAGAGTTGAATATGTTAAAGGTAAATCTGGGTTTCTTTAAATAATGAACTTGAACTTTTGATTCATTGAGTTTTTATTCTTAACATCTCGAGGGATTAGTCCTTGGTTCTTGGTTTAGGATACTCCAGGTTCACCAATAAATAAATAGACTAAACAAGTTTCATGAGCAGGTTTCACTCATTGTAAGCCCTACACACCAAACATATCTAGATCGTTTGGTCTACCCTCACATGGTTGACTAGGACCCATGTAAGAATCTCTTCTTCCTTCTCCCTCTTTCATTGTGATATGTAGACCAAAACTGCCTACTTAAATAAATTAGTGTGCCTCCCTTTGAAGACACCCGACACACTTCATTGAAGCCTCTATGACATTTCAAACTACATATCTTAGTGACTGACTCACATTGTTCATAAAGTTTCAGCTGTTGTAGCATTGATGAAAATGTCATCCAAGAGAAATGTTAGTTTTACTAATAAAGCTTCTTATAAATTCTCCAACTTTCATAAGTTGCAACCAGCATGTTGGGAGGCATTGGGTGAGGCCATCAAATGGAGTCATCGAGTGAGTGAAAAAATTTAAGAGTTTGTGAGATATCTTCATCTCGATCGTACCATTTCTGATCATCTATATTAGGGATAAATAAATGATACAACCTAGCTACAATGCAAATACTATACATGTCTATTATTATAATCTACATCTACAATATGGGGAAATTAATAGTACATATAAATTTGACGACTGTACCTAAATCCTGTATCCTATTATTCTCTAGCGTATGCAAGAGCCCATCACCTAATTACTTTCAAGTGAGGCATTTATGCCACATCTACGCAATACCAAATTAGTTAATAACATAACAATAAGTCCCAAGTTACAACATATAAGAGAAGATCAAAAGCAATTCTTAAAGTCAACTCGGTGGTTACTTGGGATACCTATAAAAAAGCACAAGCAATAAAGTTAACCTACCTGCTAGGGGCTCATAAATTGGTCATTCCACTTTAATCATGCTGCAGGTAGGCTTTACATGATCAAATTAATATTTTCATTTATTATTTTGGCATCGATCATTCTATAGATGCATGTTCATATTGATAACTGAGCATAAGCAGAACTTGCTAGATGTAGAATTCAATATATTTTAAAGTAATCAATTAATAAAGCAGTAAAGCTTTCTCTTGTAACATTGGTTTCATGAATATTGGATACTCATAGCCTTGACTAGCCATCCTAAAACACGGAAATTTTTCTTGGGATAAGGACATAAAACTCATCTAGAACTATGGTTAGACTGCGGAAAAAGGATGGAATCAAATGATACTAAGTTCAATTATTTGGATTGTTAAAAAAGAAGATGAAATACATACTTCCCTCCAATTCAGATATCGATAATACTGGAATCATCTACTCCCTCCGGTCCTTTGTATAAGAAACAAATAACTAAATCGTTAAGACCAATAAAAATAGTTAAGTTAGTTAATTATAATTAATAATGTCATAAATTTTAATTTTATTCCAAAAGTACCCCTTAAATTGATTGGTTTAAGTAGTGGTTACATTAATGACACTACACCTCCACTAATAAGTGTAATTTGTATTGTTAATAGACCAATAAATGCATGAGAAATAAGTAGGTGTCTCATTAATGAATTTCACAAGATGAAGGGTAAAAAAAAAAACTAGCAATTAATACATTTTAAAGTGGGTCTATGTTTTTTATAATTAGGATAAAAAAAGAACACCATTTTGTTTCTTATAAAAAGGACCGGAGGGAGTATTTCATTATAAAATATTCAAATAATAAAATAATAAATTTATTTTATTTCATCTTATTTCACTGCATTTTTCTTCTACCCTATCCCATTATGTTTTAAATTTTAAAATCCTTTGTTCTAAGACTGCTTTAAATATTTAGGTGAAATACTAACAAATAGGATATTATTAAAAAAATGTTTTTTAATTTTTAAAATAAGATTATTTTGAGAAAAATTAAAATATTTAAAAGAATATACAATATAACTGAATTGATTGCTTCTTTGTAGTCCCACTACGAGGAAAGGGAAGGATTGGTTGATTTACCAGACATAGCAAACAAAATAATTATCGTTCAGGTGAAGTGGTTTAAATTTACTTATTTATTTATTGATTGAGGTAATGTCATTCACAATAGGCCGGCTAGACCAAGTAGGTCGCATGCTATTCCCTATGGCCTATGGCCTATAGTCTCCATATAAGATCAGTGTGCTTTCATTTTAGTTGTTCACTATGTACATATGGAAGAAAGAGTAACTTGGCAATTGCATGAAATTGTGACTTGGCAATTGCATGAAATTGTGAGGAACAAATAAATAATGATTAACATTTGAAAAAGAAAAAAAAAATTCTATCTTAGACATTTAGTTGATGATGATACACTATATCCAAGTGCAAGAGTGAAGAGTGACTTGTGATGTAATTCACTCTTCTGTTTCTTTGGAGTAATATATCCAGTATTTCTTTTTCAAAAAAAAAAAAAAAAAAGTGCAAGAGTGAAGAGATGTTGGTATCTATCCGATCCAAGATAGCTGTGGTTGTTCTCCCTCTCATGATAAGAAAATCTTTACTGCGCCATTTGCCCACTGCAATCATTTAAGGATGATTAGTTTTAACCTTTGATGATATGAACCTTAAATAAAAACAAAAAGGAGATAGAGAAGGAAATTACCATTGCAAATAGCTCTCCTGAGTCATTTGAATGATTTTCATAATGACATAAATGACTAAAACGTCTTTAGAAATTAAGGGACTGTTTAGTATGATAAAATATTTTCATTTTCATTTTCTATTCTTGTTTTTAATTACAAAAATATTACTTTATCTCTTAGTTTTGAAAATTTATATAAGAAGAAAAATAATAATAATAAATACTATTTTCATTGTTTTTTAACAAATTTTAAAAAATAGAAAACAAAATAACATTTTTTAACTAATAATAAAAAAAATAAAACAAAAAATGTTTTCTTCCAAAGTCATAGGTTCTTTTATCCTTTTTTCTTTTGGCCGCAAGCTATTGATGCTGTTTGTAGCCGCTAAAAGGTACCTTGCAAAATACTTGTATTAATAATTATAAGAAGGAAAATAATAAATGTTCACCCTATTTCAGGGTGGATTTAGGTGAAAGAAAGAGAGATAAATGAAGAAAAATAAAAGATAGAGAAAGAAAGTGTGATAAATATAGTAAGTAATATGATAAAAGAGATTAAAAGAAAATAGGGTAAAGATGAGATGAAAGTAAAAATGCAGAATGCTTTAATATAATAACCCTTATAAGAAAAACAATGCAGAATGCTTTTTTTATTTAGAATAAGACGTAATAACTAGCAAAAATACACACGGGGAACTAGAGATAAAAAAAAAAAATTAGAAAGAATACTCTTGATATAAAAAAAAAAAAAATCCAAATTCAAATTAAGTCTACTTTCAATTTAAAGCTTCTTGGTCTACACTATAGATTTTTTTATTGATAAAGGGGCCCAAGGGCCATTCTACACTTATAATAATGCAATGGTATATTGTCAAAACATTGAAACTCCTTAAGTAATTGTCGTGATAACTCAACCGGTTTAATAATGGTTTGACGATTCATAAATTGATGCTAGTGAAATAAATTTAATAAAGTAGATGAAAATTAAATGGAAAATTTAGAAAGGTTAAAATTTTAATTTACAAAGAAAATATTAAAAAATCTTAAATGTTTTTTTTTAAAAAAAAAAAGAAAAACTTGCAAGATAGAAAAATATTTGCAAGATAGAAATCTTAAATGTCTTGAATCATTGATACAAGTCCAAGTCACTTTTCTATATTTCCTTTCAAGAGCAATTACATTGGGCATGCAATGGAATTCCTTAAAATTAGGTTTCTGTAATCGGGGAGAACCATCCTTCAGTGTAAAATGAAACAACTTCAATTCTAAGTTTAAAATAGATGATGAATTATTCCAGTTTAATCAGAGATTTTGAGCTCAAATTTTGGGTATGTAGTTGCATTAGATATTTGGAAAGAGAGTTTTGTTATTCACAGTAGTCTTACTTAGTTTAAATTGCTTTCCATAAAAGATATTCATGTGATTTTAAAAAAACAAAAAAAAAAAAAAAAAAAAAGACTATCCCCTATTCACCTTTGCATGACTTGAACCAAATGCACTATTGCAATGACTAGTTAAAATCCAATATTATTCTTCTTGTCCACAAGCCCAATCAAATTATAATGCAAAATGTCCCTACCTCTCCAATCAAATCCTAAACACTCAAGCAAAATCCCATAACTCTAACAAGACCAGTCATTGACCCAAAAATAAATAAATAAATAACAAGACCAGCCATAAAATTAAGCGCCCTTGGCATCAAGGGGGCAGAAACTAAATTCAGTGTTTATTTCAAAGAGAATTCCATAGCATTTAGTAATAGGCAAGTTAAGATTATCTCCACAGGAGAAGAGGGGGAAAACATATCAAATCAGTTCATAACATTTCATGTGCCTCTTGCTGGTTAATTATATTGAACATGAAGCAGTCCAATCAAATGAAGAGTTACATAGTAGTATTAAACAGCAATATAAATTATGGATTTAATTACACCATAGTGCAATAATGTGTTGTCACAACATTTAATTAGTTTGACCCCTCTTATATGCATTTAATTTATCATGTGACAACACAACATCAATTCCTTTTTATTTGGATAGAATTAGAGTATAAGGAAATAACAACGAGATGGAATATAAATATTAAATTTTTCATCATTTGTTTAAGGGGAGAAATAGAAAGAAAAAAAAAATATTTCTCTTAGACTCATTAGAAACACTCCTCCATTGGCATGAAATAGGAGGAAAATAATCTCTCCTTTTCAGTTTGTTTTAATTTTAAAAAAATAATTAATTTTTTTATAATGTAAATTTTTTAAAAATAATAAATAATTTTATGTTAAGAAAAATAATAGAGTAAAAAATATAATTTTTAATTAGTATAAAAATATCTTTCACGTAATTTATTTATTTTTCCTTTTTACTCTCTTTTTCATTTTCTAAACAAATGGGAAAAAATCATTTACTTCTTTCCTTTCTATTTTTATCCATTCAAACATATTTATTTTTCTTTCACATTATTTCTTCACTATTTATATCATTTATAAAGGTTTATTACACAAAGAATGCATCAAAATGAAACTAAACTTACATGGTTCAAATAATGGGCAATTTAAATTTAGAGGTTTTAAGAGACATTTGGAAGAGCTTATCCGGACTTAAAAACTTTTCTGGACTTAGAAATGACTTGTGAACTAGGGATAGTTTCTTTTCAGATTATTTCAATATGCTTCACAGAAAAATTTACAAAAATAATCTCTTTTTTAACATATTCAATAAGTTTCCGTGTAAAACTTATAAATAAATTCTCACGTCTCTTATTGGATAAGGATGAATAACTAGATGCAGCAGCCAGTGGTATAATTTAAGGCATTTTAACAGTCCCTAGATATTACAACTGAGAAGCAAATTTCTGTGACCTGCAATGTAGCATTTAACAGTCCACCAGGTATTGTATGGAACAAATTTAAGTCAAAAAGCATTTTTATCTTGGCTGTTTCTGCGAGGTTTTCAACTAAGATTACTAAGAAGTCAAACTTGGTTTTTTTTTTTTACCTCGAGAAAAGCCAAGCTAGAAATTTGATCGTTTAGCAAACCTTTCTAACAACTGGCATAGCACCAAATGCAAAGCACTATGCATTGACTTTCTATTCTTTGCTTTAGCATTAGATATTATAAATGATGTGGCCTAAAGCCTAATTGCATACACAAGAGATGCTATGTCACATCCCATAACGTGTTCACTACTCAAGACAGTAACAACAGAAAGATGAAGAAATCCATAAACTCTTTCACTCAATCAAAAACATTTTATTGAAGGACTATTTGTGTAACTTTTCCACTCAATGGAAAACATCTAATTGAACCCTGTTAGACTGTCACTGATGGGAACCTTGCTTGTCCTCAATAAATCTTTTGCTATTCAACATTATATGCCATAGAGGATTAATGACAACATAAAGTCCTGTTTGGTTTGAGCAAATACTCGGTTTTCATTTCTTATTTTTATTAATAATTACAAAAATACTACTTTATTTTCAATTTATTTCCTGAAGTCAAAGATTTGTATAAGAAATGGTGAAAGCAATTGTTTTTATATTTCTGTGTAGGGACTCAAATAGATGATTTTTAACTATAGGAACTAAAAGATAAACTTTGTACAATTATAAAGACTAAATGAGTAATTATACCGAAATAATAAAACAAAAGTTTTCTCAAACCAAACAAATCCTAAATACATCTAAGTTGTATTTATTATAATCTTAGTTAGCCAAATCAAGCTCCAAATGAGACCACAAGTAACTGGATTGACATAATTATTCGTTTGGGAGTGCTTTTAATTATATTACACTAGAACTCAGGCTTAAACATATACTTGTATATCTGCCAGAGAAAGCCCGTTTTTTGACATAAAAAGTATACAGGTTTGGTCAAACAGGAAAGGATTCTCTTACTCCCCCTCCCTTAGGAAATACAAGAATAAATCCACTTGGTGGACACAGCCACGTGTATCAATCAGATGCATGAATCAATTAAGAAATGCATTTAAATAAAATTACCCACGAAGAAACAATTTATATCATCCTCTTGCTATGATCTGCTGTCCTGAATGCAACTATACTCAAACACATGAATTGGTCATATTCCTCAATATATTAAAGGCATTACGCCATATATTCCTTTTGCTTTGCAACAGCTTCAATTAACCAATGTACTACTTCAAACAGTTGAAATTCAGATTTTCACCACATGCAAACTAGTTTCTTTCAGAAGTCTCTATCTAAGTTTTTGAAAACTAAAATTCAGTAATCATTACCTTTTAGTCTTCCAACATAACTTAAAAACCCAAGTAAAATGAGATGTATTATATAGTATACACTAAAAGTTTAACTTCACCCTTCTATTTTGAATTTCTTCCCATGAACCTTGTACTCCTCTGGTCAGCCTCACACACTTTGTGCAGTTTTTGTCTACTAGAATAATATAGTGGAATTGACAAGATGTAAATCCCTATGAAAAATTATTCAGTGAGAAAATTGAAGTAGAAGTACTATATATGGGAAATCCTAGTTTCCACTTCAAGTAATCTCTCTAAATGCAATACTATCAATAAATTCATGAAAACAACAGTCTACTCCATTCCAGAGCTGTAAGACATTCTCTAAAATACTATTGGTGTTCTTAGTTTCAAATTGTGGATTGCATCACTTGACGCAGCACAATATTGTGGTTGTGGTAATGTCCACAACTGCATCAGAACTACCCTGCAACTGCAGGATGATTTCCATTCATAAAAATGGAGGCAAGCCAGCAACCAAAGGATGGCAACAGAGGGTATCAGTATGCAGCTTCTGTCATATGGTACAAGTAACATCAGGAAGGGATCAAAAGGAAAAAAGAACAAATGTAGACTGGAGATAACCATACCAAGGTTCTAAATTGAGGTTATGATCATAGTCATGGTTGCGGTTGCAGTGCAGTGTGCAGTACAGAAGCTGCATGATATGGTCCACAATTTAAAAGCTTGAACCAACCACAGTTCTGTACAGGAATAATAGAACTAGAAGAGACAAAAGAGCAGCATACGTAACTAATGAATCAATGAACGATGCAAACATTCATCCCACCCAAAATATGTAATATGTATCTATTGTAGAGAAAATCAGAAAACAATGCATACCTATATTTATTACATGTGATTGTAGAGCAGTACAAGCAAGAAGAATAATCAATCGACACTAAGTTTTCTCTGCTTGACTAACATGCCCCATCTGTTCTGGAAGATTATTTGCATTCCGTTTGTTCCACCAAAATTTGTTAAGGTCGCTAGGTTTTCCTTCATTCTTTCTGCCATCATAATCCTTTCTTTCTGACTGCACTTCCTGTGTTTCTGATGCACCGGGATCCTCTGTCAAGAACTGTTCCCAGAATACATCATTAACACCAGTTGCTGCAACAGTGGTTCCCGCAGGTTGTTCTTTTGATGCAACAGGCTCGGGAACAGCAGCTGTAGTTGGCTCAGAGTTCATGTCAATTCCAGATGACTTAGGCCGAACTTCAACATCTAATTGCGCACAAGATATAGATGGACTATCAGCACAAATTGTAGATTCATCAAAATCCGTGTTTGATTGAATTTGAACGAAGGTGTCACCAATATCATGTACAATAGCCTCCCAAAACGCCATGGATGATTCAAGCTGATCCAGTCGCTCCACGTTTAATGCCAAGACAGTGGTATTCTCTGCATTTTCTCTTGGTAACATTTGGGAAGTTTCAATAGCATCTTCAATGCTAGCTTCATCATAGAAGAGACCACTTCTCGGTAACCTTCGTTTTCTATCCATGGTTTCTGTCAGAGGCAAGATATTTACAGAAATCACAGGTTTCTGCAATACGTGAGAAACAGAAGAAACCATCCTTTGTTGATTCTGTTCCAATTTTTCCAACCGATCTTTTGAGCAATGTATTTGTATCTCATATGTCTGCCACTCATGCTGATATTTCTGTAATTCCACAAGAAGTTGCTCTTTATCGTGTTTAAGCTTCTCTATTTCATCAGTAAAACTCTGCCTTTCTGACTCCCCTAGTGTGCCCTGTGCTTGGAGATTCTGCAAAGAATGGCTATGAACCGGCTTCCGTCTATGGATGTTCTTCATAAGATGAGGTTGCCCTCTTACAAATTCATCATTGGCAAATTCCCATTGTTCTGGGTCAATTTTTCTAAATCCCTGCTCAAATAAAGAGGCTACCACTCAGTTTAAGAAACCAAAAGCAGAATGGGGCAACAATACATACAACACAAAACAAGTAGTATTCACATCAACAACACCAAGATCAAATTTGCTTACATATGTGTTCAGCTGCCTGATGAAACTTGAGAAGTTGTTGTGCTTAAAGAATCTAGGCAGTAAATCCCTTGCAAATTCTGGGGGATTCCATACAATGAAACTCTTGCTAGTGACACTCCATGAAACAACCAAATCCGTGGAAGGATCATCCACCATCTCATAAGTCTTTGCCAGGAAAGGGGGCAGGGAACTTGAACTACCCTGTGCATCATCCATCACTCAAACCAAACCTCAATCAACCCTACTCACAAATCTCAACCTCCCCAATTCAAAACCCAAAAACCAATCAATTTCCAAACTTTCAAAAGAAGTCAACCCTTAATCCCCACTGGGACATTCCACAGAACATCCCACAAAAAAAGAAACTTTTTTTCTTTCCAAATCTGACCTAGACAAAACCCAAAAGCAAAAAATTCCTACTTACAGCAAAATTAATAATAGCCAATCATTTCAAAACCCCATTTGCCTAAGGAGAACAACCCTAAACCCATGAAATCAACAAAATCACAAGGGAGAAAAAGTTTTCAGCTTTCTCTCCTCTGTTACCCCAAATACCCAAACAAGCAACGTTTATTCTCAGAAATCTTACAGAATCATGGGTTGAATTTCCCCAAAAATGTTAACGTAGAAATCTTCTTTCCCTGGACGGGAAAAATTGGAGAAGCTTGCACGTAAAGCAACAATAATTAAATTAAAAAAAAATGGCAGTTACGTTATTGAAGCTTTGCACCTGAAAAGGAAAGGGAGGGAGAGAAAGCTGAGAAATCGCAGAGAAGAAAAAGAAGGGCTCTTTTCAGTTTCGGAGTGATTCCAAATTTCCAATTGTTCGGATCCTTTCTTCAATTTTCCAGTTTTGTTTTTGGGGTTGAACGGAGGGTCAACGCATGGTTGATTTGGAAAGGAGGGGTGGCGGTACCATAGGATTAGGAATGAAAATAAAAGTAAAGAAATGCTATTGGTGATGTAATAAAAAAAATTAAAAGAATAATATCTGTGAAAATGCTAATAGTTATATACAAAGAAGCAAACTTAAATACTATACTACGAAAATTGGAATATTTTTTTGGTACAGACTATCAGAATTAGAATGAATGATGTTAACTTTTTACATGATTTTGTGGTATTGAGTATTAAATAAGTGAGACATTATTAAAATGGAAAAAACTTATAGATACTTTTAGTATTATTATTAGTATTAATTAAAATTAAAGTTTTACTAGTTCAATAACTAATATTGTCATTTAAAGTTTATCTTTAATGTATATGTTATTGAAGTAAAATTTTAATTTTGATAATGAAGTGCATTAAAAGATGTGTTTTATCTAAATTTTATTCTATTAAACTTTATAATTATTCATATGAAAGGATAAATATAAAATTTTCAAACATGAGAATGGTCATTCCTTAGGGGGCTTGAAAATGTTCTACAATTAAAATTGACATTTATTTTAAGAAGAATGATATTTGGACACTTTTTAAATCAAAATTAAGAATTGTAGAAATTTAATATATACAAAATTTAATAAAGACTTCATTTTTATAACATACAATTAAGATTTAATTTTTTTATGACTCACAATTAAGATTTAATAATGTAGAGACTTAATTTTTATTATATACAAAAATTAATCATTTGACAAACGTTCGTTTACTGATAAAAAATCTCTCTGATAAAAACTTGAGTGTGTGTAACTAACAGGGCTTTTGTAACCAAAAAAGGCAGGGCTTTAATCATCTATGAATTGACCGAAAGAAAGTCTTATAACAATTTATTATTTATAAATCATCACTAAAAGCAATTAAAAAAAAAAAAGAAACATAGCTTTGATGAATTACAACAGCATCCATGAATGCTTTTAGTAACGCAATGGTCTCTGGCTCACCAAATACTGCTCCCTTTCATTATGCCATTATGATATCATTCATATAAATGAGCTAAGGAACCTTATGGAAAGGTTCGCATCAATCGATACAATCCAAGTGCAAGTCTCTGGAAGCAAAATATTGGTATAACACATGTGAATATAGTATTTTTTTTTTTTTTGGTAGTATGTGAATATAGTATGAAAACATGTAGATACTAACAAAATACAAAATAAAGGACAACTTTCCTTCCCCCTACTCCCTAGATGGAAGAAGATATATATAATCATATTTTAGTTTGAATAAAAAAAAAGTATTTGGACCATTCAACAACAACAAAAAGGTAGGCTATCTGGACCACAAAAAGGAAAGAAAATGGTGTGTGCAATTGGCTTGCTTAAAAACTACACTCAAGATAAGAACATTGAATATTAGCAAACATGTTTTTCCCACACCCCTGTCTCTATCTTGTCGTTATTTGGTTTTATTTTATTCATTAATAATCGATTGTTACTTTGCTTGAGATGGTTATCTTCGGGAGACGATGATGTAAGAATTAACTAGATCTATACTAGCCTAACGGAGGGGTCCATTCTAACAAAACAGTAGCACGTCCATGAAGCACTCAATCACCAATATATAAGTGAGATAACGTATCCAAGCACGCAAAAGGTGGAAGAGTAATGGTTGCTAACTGTTATTTTAGACTTTTTAGTGATAGCTGATTGTAACTGACTCACCAAATAATGTTTGTTATTGAGGATGAAAACGTTAGGTAATTAAAGAATTTTTTGTGGGCACTCGAGAAAAGGAGTAGGAGTGCATAACCTTAAATGAATCTTAGTACTCAATACATTAGTATTTGACTTTAGATTGGAGGATACATTAGGTAAACAAAAAGAAATATAATGTCTTGAACAATGACCACATGTAATGTCAAAAAATCTCTTGAACAAAATTACCTCGAAAAAGGAATATTTGAGAAAAACAAAAGAAAAGTTTACTTCTCAGGCTTCATTTAAGCTACCAGCTAAATGAAATTTCATGAAGTAAATCTCAATTTCACACGCAGGTTCACTATAATGACATGTTGATCTCAGTTATACCACATATTATCTCACTTGACTTCTATCTTAAATCATAAATGATTCCCTTTGAGCCAAGTCATCACTTTAGTTCATTCTAGTCAAACCCATTGGCTCAATGATCCTTCCAACAATATACTTCTAGAAAACTCAGAATCCTCAACCTTTTAGACGCTTTTCTTGGCCACATACATTGTCACATGCAGAGGCGGAGGGAACAGGGTGGCCTACAGGGGTCACGGCCACCCCAGCTCTTACAATGTTTTAATAATACTATATATAAATATAATTACGGCCCCCAATTTTCGTAGGCTTCTTCGTGTTTAATATTTTTTATTGAAATATTTGATTAAAATTTTTTTCTTCTTTCTATAACATTCAGTAGATTTTCTATTACTTTTCATTTATCATCTTTTTCTTCTTTTCCATTTTTTATCGTAACTATTAGATTGCTACTGGTTTCTCTTTCCTCTTTACTCTTTGCAACCATTCAAAAATTCATTCTCATTATTCTACAATATGTTTGTCCCTTACTTCCCTTATTAACTTATTAGTTTTATTAACTTAGAATTTTTGTCTTTGAAATTTTTTAATCATAGTTTTATTTTTGTTGTACAATTTTTTTAATGCTTTCATAACATAATTATTACTGAATGTGGTATTTTTTTTTATTAGAGTGTTTTTTATTCAAGTATTTTTTATGTGTGATTCATTTACTTATTTTTGAAATTTTTAGGATAATATGTTTTGACTATAATGAAATTCTCTTTTCACTAATTTTAATAGAAACTTGTTGTGGTCAATTTTTATAATTGATGATTTTTATACTATGAAATAAAGATAAGCACAACTTCAAATTTTAAAGGTTTATGTTTGATATTTTTCTGCATTTGTCAATATTATTTATTGATATATCATGTTTTGACACTTCTCAATAGATTAGACATTATTCTCTATAGATCTACTCCATCTAGATTAAAATATAAGGAAAAAAAACTGATTCACATTAATTAAAAAAATAAGTTAACATCATTTAATTTTGATAGTCTCAATTAAAAAGTTATTCATTTTCTTAAGTACCTTTTACATTTAATTGCATAGGAAAAAAAAAAAAGAAACTTGTAGGAAATAAAACTCTAATTAAACGAAAGGTATTTTGGAGATGATATCATTAAATAGGAAAAAATTAGTTAAGATTTGCTTATAATTTAGTTCATCACACATAATTTTTTTTTTGCTTATATTTTAGTCCTATTATAAGATGATGTTTTTCTATTGTTTTTTAAGAAATATCTATTATTTTTTGAGAAAAAAAGTTATATACTGACTGTGTAAAATAGTTTTACACTGTCATCCAATCGCAACCCTCCATGTATGGCAAGTTTGTTGACTTTTACAAAATTATTTTAAAAGTCGTATCAACGGTGATCTGTGATTGGATGACAGTGTAAAATTATTTTACACTATCAATGTATTACCATTAAACTCTTATTTTTTATATGATAGTTATATATCAAATTTATTATATACATTATGCATGTTGTAGGGTTTTTTTTTTTAATACTTAAGATGTTTTTTAACACTGGCCCCATGAACCAAAATCTTGGCTCCGCCTCTGGTCACATGTATTTTAATATGTGGTACAGGTATGCAGGACAGAACTTTTCCTAATTATTTTTAGTCAGTTCATAATTTGGGATCAAAATTTGCTTAGGAATCGATTTCTATGCATAAAACTCCCATAAGGCTCATTTTAGAAAACTAGTCATGGCCTATAATTATGTTGAAGTATCTTTTCTATCTTTTAATGATGTTGTGCATTTTGCATTGGAGTATGCTAGAATATCCCACATGGCCAATTCCTTTCCTTCTCCAAGGCATTGATTCCATCCCATATCACCCATTTACCCTCAAGAAAATAGCCACCATTTGGGTGAAAACCTTTGGCCCACTCTGCACTATCACCTTCCAACATAGGTAGAAGTGTAGAACTGAAACTGGTACTCCAGTATCTTCATACAGTGGAGAATCATAATGGAAATACTTTCCAGGAGCACCTAAATGTTCCATGTCATCTTTATTCTTTTCCAATGTTCCTTCAGGTACTCAAGAATTTAGTCTGGATGAATTCATTCTATGCCCTTCAATCCCAGCAGTGGAAAAAGAATCACAATGCTCCTTAGTAACATAATATTTATTTAAAGCACCACAAATCAATAAAAGTAAATTCATGATATTTAAAGCCATAAACACACCATCCACTAAAACACAACAACATCAAAAACGTGAAAAAAAATTCAGTTTACCAAACACAAACAAATGCATATCATATCTACGATCTACCAAAGAAGGATTAGAAGGGAGATATCTTTTTTTTTTTTGATCGGCAGAAGGGAGATATCTGATGGTAGGTACTAGGTGGTGGCCAAAGGAGAAACTAGAAACTAGAAACCTTTTTGGATAATTTGTCTGCCTTAAATTCTGCCATTTAAATTTTAAGCTTTGCACAACAGTATATACATAAGTTATCAGCCAAAACAGGAAGAAAACTCACCGTTGCAAATAGCAAGTTCTAACTTGCTGAGAAAATTCAAATTAATGTCAGAAGAACGGAACTTTCAGAGTCAAAAGGAAAAGGGTCTGTTTAGGTGCCTTCATGTCAAGCAGGGAATCTTTAACTTTCCACCCTGGCCACATATTATCAGGTTTCTGTGCTTTATAAGAAAACGATGTCGTTGAAACGAGGAAACCATCACATTCTATTATTCATTACAAGACGGGTTAACTAATGTTTGGTGGAGTAGACATACAAACTAAATTTTAGAAATTAAATTTCAGAAGAATCTTATAATATATATTTTAAAATAACTTTTTTCTTCTGTAAAAATATTAAGCCGATTTTAAAAATTGGTAATCTACCATAAAATTTTAAAAATAATAAAGTAACTCAAACCTAGACGGCTAGACCAAACTCCATGTAATAATTTTAATATTCTAAAATCCCCACATGACCTGACCCAGTCATGTTGGCAGCCACCCCCAGAACCCAGTTTTCAATCATTCAAACAAAGACTGTCTTTCCAACATCCTTTTCAAAATATCAGCTTTGGTTCTGTTGTAAGTAAGAAACTGAGGCTGGTTTAGCATTAACCACTTTGAAAGCTGAAATCTTTTTTGAGGTTTGCATCATATCCATGCCATGGTGTTGAAGTACAAGGCAGTGTTCTTTGTGCTCTTGCTTCTTGTGTGGCAACCCTCTTGTGGGTTGGGGGAGGATTGGTCTACTAGGAGACTCAGTAGGCATAAGGTGATTCCTGGCTGTGGAGAGCTGGTTTTGAAGTCAGAGTGCTCAGAGAACTCAAAGTGCAGGTGGTGCACCAGTGAGGACCTTGATGACATGTGCTTCTCTAAATCTGAGGCATTGAGGTTGCCTCACCAGGTTTTCTCTTGTGCCTTCATCCCCTGAGATGATGAGATCTATTCTTATTCTCTCTTGGATCTGTAGTAGCTAACCATTTTGAAAGCTGAAATATAAGTAAGAAACTGAGGTGGCTTAGCATTAACCATGTTGAAAGCTGAAATCTATTTTGAGGTTTGCATCATCCATGCCATGGTGTTGAACTCCAACTCAGATGAGATCTATTCTGCCTTGGATCTGTGCTGCCTACACTAACCAATTTCAGGGACTACTTTTATTTATTTTTGTTTTTTTGTCTTGTTTTTTGTGTTGTTTATGTATGACTTGATAGAGGGTGGTGGTGTTGTTATATATAATATATTTGATAGTTATGGTTGTTGTGTATATTCAGTCTATGATTTACTTCACACTTGAAACATGGTTAGGATTTAGTTGAAGATAGAGAGGGAATCGCCACATTTATATCAGTTTTTCTTTATAAATTGATGATGAAATGAACACTCCAGTCCCTTTCCCATTGTTTGTACCTTTGTTTTTCTAGCTTCTGGATGATTATTTTGTTCATTTTCACTATTATTACAGATACTTGGTGTCATTAGATAACCTGTTTACAAAACAAACTCCCTGATAATATTGAAGCTTTGGCTAGGAAAGAAAATTGTGTTTATCTTTTTCTATGTTAATTTAACGTTTTGGCTTGGCTTATTAATATGGGAGGAAACTACTGTGTCTGCTCTGTTAGTATTGTGTCATCAAGAATTGTCAATTTTCATCTTATCACCCCACCTCTTCTATTTTAGCTCTTAGAAAGCAAAATCAAGATAAACATCAAGGTATAATGCACAGATGAACATTGAAGGAAAATCCAGGTTTCTGATTTCATAATAGTTTAGTTTGACATTGAATTATCTTAACTTTTAGGATCCAGTTCCATGATGATAAACAAAGCTATATTGACCAATTATTTGGTTCCAGAATTCTGCCTTCTTGTGCAGTGCTACAAAGATGTTTAGTCCTCCCTGCTACATTTGCCTATATTCCTATCTCTTTGTTTCTTGTTCTTGACCTTCACCCACCAATCTGCTGAAACGTTCTTCATTTTATTAACATGATATTTAGCCTAACAGGTTAGCCTATAATAATAATAATAAGAAGAAGTAATCATCATTGTATTAAAGTTTTAGTACGATATTTTGAGCTTATTTTTTTGGTACAATATTTAGATATTATATATTTGTTGGTTTATTTAAAGGTTTAAAAAAAAATCATTAGTCAATATGTAAGTTTAGCTCTGATAGCTGTTAACCTAT
Source organism: Pueraria montana var. lobata (assembly GCA_026413185.1). Lineage (NCBI taxonomy): Eukaryota > Viridiplantae > Streptophyta > Magnoliopsida > Fabales > Fabaceae > Pueraria > Pueraria montana. The sequence goes on along the minus strand of CM048648.1, from coordinate 17,866,203 downwards.
TTAATAAGTCATAGTACAGAGTAGACTTTTAAAGTCTAATAATCTAGCTTATTTTCATCTTAGACTTGCAAGATAAATTAAAAAAAAAAACAAAAAATCGACCTATTTGTATTCAACTTCCTTTCTTTCTTGCCCAAATTAAGATTTAAGACTAAGAAGTTGCTTGCAAGCTTCAAAGAGCAAATAATTTATAGATCTCCTTTATCCCAATAACCAGCAAGTGGATATAAATACTGGGAATTTTTTAATCAAGACAGGGGTATCATGTTAATTTCGCCTCAAACAATTTTAATACCTTGATGATGAATTTTTACTCAAGAAATCAGGGTGGTTCTTTCTGATTTTCTCAAGTTGCAGGCTGGCCGTTTATGTGATTTTAAGAGCTATATTATGTTAGACAAAAGAGGGAGAAGAAAAGTGGGCAGCTGATTATTTGAAGCCATTCATGAAAATTCCCATGCTATTTGAAACTGCAAACTTGATCAAATGTTTTGAGCTGAACAATTACTGAAATATTTAAACTAAACTTGTTTAATTGTTTTAATAAATAAATAAATTTAAGTTTGACTTTAATCTTTACAGTATTATCTAAATGAGTCACGATGCCCAAATTATAGCCTTGACATTAAAAGTCTATAAACAACTCTAAACAACTCGTGTGCATATGTAGAATGTTACAAAAATTGTAACTTTATATAGATATATTTAGTAAATTGTAATTTTATTAAATTTTTATCATTTTCTTGTCTTTACGTCTAAATATCTTCTATTCTCTTTCTCTTTTTACTTTTATCTTATGAAAATATTTATTAAATACTTACTGTAATCAATAAAAAGATTTTTTATGTTCATAGACGGAAAACAAAAATCGAACCTAAAATCTCATACAAACTATCTAAATCTTTCTACCACTAAGTTGAAGCTAGTAATAAAGGGATTGTTTATTGTGTGTTTATTAACCCCCAATAGAAAATCTCATTAATAAACTTAAAAAACACTATAAGAATATATTTAATATATAAAAATAATCATATTATAAAAGGATTAAATAAATTAAATGTAATCTCTGTACTTTTTTAACAAATAAATTTTAAATTTAACTCGTTTTAAATGTGTGAATCAAACTTAAATATGATTTTTTTTAAATCAAACTTAAAATTTAAACTCGCTATGATTCGTTTATATATCTACTCGAACTCACTAATGTCGGCTTTTTTTTTCCTTTGTCCTCCTATAAAAAAAGGGTAAACTATGTTTTTGTCCTTGAACTTTTCATTATTTATGATTTTAGTCCCTAAACTTTTTGACGACTGGTCAACGTTCTCAAACTTTTTTTTCGTTCAATATTTTAGTAATTCTTCATCTATTTTGAACGTTAAGTGATGATGTGGCGTTTATTTTATTATTATTATTTTTTTCAATTTGTTTTCTAGCGGCTAAAAACTGCCGGAAATTGCTTCCCTATAAGGAAAACAAACTCAGATTCTCAACATTCTCACTCTTACACTAAGATCTGCAAACCCGCGCCCATCCTCGGAGTCTCGCCTCTCTCACTTGAACAACCTGAAAACCTAGATCTGCAAATCCCTTTCCTAACCCAAATCTATGAACTTAGATCTGTGAACTTAGATTTGTGAACTCAAATCTCCCCAAACCATTGTGACCCCCTTGTTCGTCGGACGACTGCAACCTTGGACCACCACAACATCGTCACAGCAACCGTCGTCGTTGACAACTACAACCACCATGTTCGCTCAAACTCCTCGAAGCCACCCTTTCACGGATCTACCAAAACCACATCTTTTTAAGACGAATCTGATGGTTGGGGTGAGGTGGTTCGATTTCATTCAATACAAACCGTTGGGTTTTTCTTTTATTTTTGGCTTGCATGTCTTTGCTTTCGATTGGTAAGGATTGGAGATGGATTGTAATTTGGTTGAGAAATTTGTTTCATCAATACTGACAACTTTTATTTCACTTGTTCAATTTTTTATGGTTTGTATGTACGGTGAACATATGTGCTTTGGGGGATAGTGCTTTGTTGCAAAAAATACATGGTTTGTTTCATCAATTTTTCATCAAACCAATTTGTGGGATACATGCTTTGCTGCAGAAGAGTGGCTTACATCACTATTTTGGCTAGTTTGGTCACATAAGTAGCAGATTGTGAGATATGTGCATAATTGTTGTACATAATATTTTTAATTCATTTGTGAGTCTAACCAGTAGATTAGGAGTATGCAACAATTGATGTTGAGTCTAACCAATAGATTAGTTAAGCAAGTTTATTTTTTGAGATTCTTACAATTTGTGACGGCTATAAGCCGCCACACATTATTAATCTTTTCAAAAGCACTTTATCCATGCAATTCTGGTGGTTTTTAACCGCCAGAAAATTAATCCTAATAAAATAATAATAAAATGAACACTACGTCACCACTTAACGTCTAAAATAGACGGAAAGAACTAAAACATTGGACTGAAAAAAAGTTGGAGGACGTTAATCGGTCATCAAAAAGTTTAGAGACCAATAACATAAATAGCAAAAAGTTCATAAACGAAAAATATAGTTTACCCTAAAAAAAAGTTCTCCATATCAATAAGAAACGGGCTGAAAAGGGCCCAAAGAGAACAATAGACTCTCAAGGAGTGGCCCAGCAGCACACAATCGCTTGCCATAGGATCATAGGCACTTTATTGGCAGTGATAACCCGTGGCTGGTATGATTTAATTATTTGGGCCTTAGATTCTTATTTGGGCTTGAATAGATTATACGCACTACGGGCAGTTTCTTCCTGCATCCCCGTATTTGCCTCTTGCTGAGTGAAATAAGAAGACTTTCTAGCAGAGGAAACATGTATCATGATAAGCAACATACAATACGCTTCAAGTTAATTATTATTTTCAAATCAGTGTAACTTACTTTTCAGGCTTCACAAAGATTATTTAAAAATAGGACATTACTCAAAAACCTTGACATGAAATGAAAGGAGCTACAGTAATGAAAGCACCCCAAACAATCATTTAATCAAAAGTGATATACAAGAAGCTATTGGAATTGAATTAATGGTGAAAATTTTAAAGGATTAAATACATTTTTAGTCCTTATAATTTAGCATTATTTTACTTTTCTTCTTTACAATTTTTTTTAATCCTTACAAATTATGTTTATTTTTGTTTTTCATCCTTATAGTAGTTTAAATAGCATTTTTTTACTGTTAAAAATTCTATCTAAATCACTTTAAGGACAAAAAATAAAATAAACATAATTTACGAAGACTAAAATTAATTTTTTTTTACAAGAATGAAAAATAAAAAAATACTAAATTATAAGGATTAAAAAGATATTTAAATCAATTTTAAACAGTTAATACGAAATCAAACTTTATTGTCGTTATTATAAAAAGCATGACATGTAAAAGTCTTTGCCTGCCACCCAAATATTAATTTTTTTTAAAAAGTAAGTTATCCACATGTTTCAACTTATAACATCTCTTTACGAATCCACGGGGAAACTCTTTCAAAAATATGTTACTATTCAGAGTAGTGACGCGTTATTCCTGTCATCTGGTAAAGGAATTGGTGGGATCAACCCCTTTTTTTCAGGTCAACTAAATTTTAACTTTAATGTTAGTGCATTCAGTGCAAAAACAATTATATTATCATCTAACGATATGTGTCACATTATTTAATAAACATTACATTTTGTTTATTATTAAATCCATTGAGTAATGTAAACATGTTCTATTAAAAGTGTAATTTTTGTATACTAATAATTCATTAAAATTAAACACTTTAATTTGTTGTTCTTGCAAACATTTTTGTTCGGTTCAAAAATCGAAGGTGGACACGGTTGAGGACGATTTCTAACAAGCTAAGCATGATGGAGGAAGGCTTTAGCATGACGGTGATGAGATCTCAGCAGTGACCACCCATTAAAATTCTAACACTCAAGTCAATGAAAGAATGAGGTGAAGGTAAAAAATGAGGTTAGATTCATACTTGGTGAACAAGACTCATTTATATAATAGTAATTTTGGTGGAAAAAGTTGTTAGACCATTATGGTGAACATAGCTGACATGATAAATAATTGTAGTCATGTGAGATATGAGATACTATTGAAGTCGACAAGCCAACTTGATAAGGTTGACTCTAATAGGTCAATGGTATAGGTTAACCATGAAAAAGTTGAAGAATAAATCCATTTTTATTGAACGAGTTGGCGAAATAATTAGAAAGAGTAATGTAAATTTGGCATTTTACCCTAAAAAAAACCTATATAATGATGAAAAGAATGGAGCTCAATCCAAAACAATTTTTATATTACATTTTAATCATATATTTTATATAATTAAATGAGTTTTATTATAGCAAAAGCTATTTGTTTAGCTAAATTCTTTTTGTCAAAAATGATAAACAACTTGATTTTCCTAAGATACCGGAATAGAGTTTCTTATATATAACATATAATTTCAATATAGTACGAACAGATCTAGAAAACTTGAAGATGAAAATAAAATTAACTCGATACATATGTGCACTTCAATAACTATTTTCATTTCAAAATAATTATCATTTAATATTTTCATAAATAATTATCATTTCAAAATAAATACTCTTTATTCTACTTGATTGAAATGCCAAGAGTGGAATCATGTGTTCAGAAAGCAATTCAATAATAGCAGATAACTGACTTAACCGCACGGTGCATGGCATCTAAATAGCCACTGACATCAAACATTTTGATCATTTTCGTCCTTTGTTTACATTTTTTTTTCCTGATTTCTTGCTAGATGTTTAATTAACAGTGTCAATGTGGTAGATCTTGGCTTCGGTTCCTATGTTGACCAAAAAGAATAAAATGGAAAGAATAAGTAATATTGTTTTAAGTGACAAATATTTTAAGGAAAAATTAACAAGTGTAGTATTTAGCATATACTAGTTAAAAAATATAAAAAAAAATATTAATAAAATATTGATTACATTAAAAATATAAAAATATTTAATATTTATTTTAAGAAATTAACTAAAATATTTAGTTAAATTTAATTTATTAGATGCTTGTTAATCAATTGATAAGACCCATGTTGTAAAAGCAAAGGAGTATATATGGTGAAAAGAAAGTCAATATAACATAAAATGCTTAGACAAGGTCAAATTAAGCTTGGTGTACTGACCAAGTATGTGTTGAGTAGTGGGAGGTTGGAAATTTTTTTGCATGCGCATTCAAATTAATCCCTGTTGCGTCAACGCTTGGACTCGTTGCTATTGATGAACTGGGTGGGGAAAAAAAGAAGAAGAAGAAGAAGAAAGCAGGATTTAATTTTTAATATAACATTTTGGTATTTATTAAATGGAAAAGTATTAAATATTTTTATATATTTAAGACATTAATGAAGTTCTTTTCTATTCAATTATTGGTTACAAAATATTATTAAGGGAATTGAAAAAAGGATATAATATTAATTTTTCATTACATATTTCTTCTATTCATTTGTATTTATTCACTTAAGCTAGTTATACTTTTAAAAATATATTTAAAGTAAAAATGTTACTGAACTGCATAACTAAAATGATACAGATTCAACGATGGCTTGACAAAGTACTTAAATATTCTCCAACATAGGGATCTTTTTTTCATTTTTGTCTTTGAGGAGATATGCAGTTCTCGCGAATATTATAATATATTATCATTGATGCAAGAGGATGTGTATATTTACATATGTTTTTCAATAATTAAAATATTCAGTTTTGGAAGAAAACCTTGCTACGTACTATATGATCTATTTTATTTTCTCATAGACATATAGCGTTGGACTAATAGTCTAATATCATCAACCTCGACTAACTAACTGGTTGGCACATTTGAATTTCTAGTTTGCCTAGTTTAGTAAAAAGATTGGTTCCCATATTTGTTATTCGATAATTTCATGAAATATAACGCCCTACTCGTTTGCATAAGATATTAAATTATAAGTGTTTGATAAAATTGCCAATGAAATAGTTAATAAACATAAAATAATAGAAATAGAAATATTTTATATGATATATTATGAAAATTTTATTATTGATATTGTACACGCACAAAAATTATCTATTAAAGACCATAGAAGAGGGTTTTACATAATTTATTTGATTTAATTCACAAAAAAAAATGGTAATTTTTTTATTAAAGCAATTTAAAATTAAAAAATAAACTCAAATAAAAATTATTAAAAATTAAGAGGAAAGGTTAATCATAACAAACCTGTAATTTTTTATAGCCGATCTCGATCCTCAAGTGGATAAATCGAATTACAAATAGCCAAGTACGTTGCTATGACAGAAATGTGAGATCAGCTTAATGCTAATGCCTAGGGGTAATGTGAACCGAATTTATTCTTTTCGGTGCATGATGTGAACTGAATCTTTAGACTAACCAAAGTGTCTTCTTTTCCGTAAAAAAAAAAAAAAAAAAAAGTGTCTTCTTTGGTTTTTTAAATATTTCTTGCACATCTTGACCTCATGTATATTGGGGATAGCACAATGCTAGTGACTCTTTCTTACATTTTTTTAACACTTTTTCTATAAATAACTAAAATTTATTGAAAATTATCAATTTTTGTGAGTCTCATTTCTAAATCAGGATAGATAATTATTAAATAAGAAGTGTGATTTACCACAATTGATAATTTCTAATAAATTTTAATCAATCACAGAGAGAGTGTGAGACAGAATGTCACTAAATTTAATATAACATAATATAAATATTAAATTGATAAACTTTAATATTTATGAAAAAATATTAAAAATATAATTTTTATCAATAATTTCATAAGCATTTGAAAAAAAATCAATAATTTCATAAGCATGCATTATTATTGTGAAAGTTTTTATATTATCAACATATCAAAAATTAATCTAATTATATTCAAATCAACAAATTTATTATACATAATTGAAAGTCAATATAAAAATTGTGGGTGCATATTGTTTTTTTTTTTTTTTTTCTGGTCATGATATTGGTACGGATTATTCCCCTTCCAACATGGTTTATTCCATACCCAAAGTGGCATCACCAGGATTTGAACCTTAGATCACTTGGTTAAGAGACACAAATTGTTATCACTTGTGTCAACCAATATTGGTACATATTATTGGTACATATTATTGTTTTTTTTTTTTTTTTTTTTATCAAAACTAACTCTTCGTGTCATTTTTTTTTACCACTCCTAGGTACATTTAACAGCGATCATATATAACTATGAAAACGACTCATTATTTAAGATGAATGTAAGAATAAATGCCAAAATCAAAATGTACTATTGCCACTGGAACACGTACAAGCAAGGAAATGATCACTATGGATTATTATATCACTTTCCAGGGTGTTGATAACACCAAGAGTTTTTTAAATTAGTGATGGAAAATTTCCTTGCTAACCTTTTGCAAAATATTTTAATAGATCAATAATATAGTAAAACTTTGTAGAACAATGTTTCGAAAATTCTATGGAAATAACTTTAGTTCTCAACGAGGATTATGCATTGTGGTGCTATAAGTGATGATATAGACACTCATGTATATCATATATTTCATTAATATTTTTTCTTTTTCTTTTTCTATTCAAACCTATCGTATTGACACTTCTCGCCTTCTCTTTGTAAGTGTTATGTAGTGTTGAATGTCTATAGATTATTTTTCTTGTTCTATATATCAATCACTAGTTTTGTGTTGGAATATTTGTCTCAAATTGTCCCTGCTCAACAAAAATACAAATTTGATGGTTACATAATGCTATAATAGGTGTTCTCAATTTCCAGGTGTCCCAGCTTGAGTATATCAAAATCTGACGTAATGATACCGGAATAGCAAAATGATGTCTAAATTTAATCGCCAATTAAATAAAATTAAAAAGGTGTCCCTAGATTTTGTCAATACTAAGATGCCCTAAGATTAATTAATCAACCAGCAGTTTTGAGACGACAAGGATATTTTATGTACCCATATCTTTCTGCTACTCCGTCAGAACTGAATAAACCTGCTAAAAGGATCCCAGTCCAAATAATACTAGACAAAGCAACGTTTAATATATATAGATTTTAAAATGCCGCATCTGTTTAAAGAATTGTCTAAGAAGTTAACATTAGAAAAAACAACAAAATTCGAAGTTTTGTTTTAGTTTTTATAAAAAAAATTGTCCGTTTTCTGTTCTTTAATTTTGAAATGCATCATTTTTACTACTCAAAATTGTTTAGAAAGCACTTTATAAAGAAATAAAAAAGTAATTTAGATAGAGCTTGAAGATCAAAAGTGATGTATTTTAAAATTAGAGAAATGAAAAACAGACCAAAAAATTTAAAGAGACTAAAATCGAACTTTGAAAATTTTAGAGAGAAAAAAAACATGTCTTATAAAAAAATGTGAGACATTTATTTAATTTGAATAAATTCATATTTTGATCCCTCAAATTGTGAGACATTGTCATAATAATTCTTGAAATTAAAAAATGGTAAATAAATTTCTAAAATTGAATTACTTCCTCCGGTCTTAAATATAAGCAAAAAATAAAATCCTTATGTGTTTGTCTCAAATATAAACAAATTTTAACTTATTTAATGAGACTATCTTCAAAACGTCTTTCATTAAATTAGGAAAAATGTTTATCTTTTAAATGAGATTAATATAATTAAATGCTAATAACTTTTTTAATTACCATAAAGTAGTTATTTTTTCTTATATTAGAGAAGAGAACATATCTTGAAGATGGACTCCTAATGGTATTTTATATCAGTCTAGAGGTGGAATTAGGTGAGTGTTTCACCTATTATGAAGTGTGTTCGTACATGTATCAGTCGAAACGACATGACTTTCATACAATGTGAGAAGTGTATGGAGTGAAAAGGATGTATAATTGCATGTCCAACTTCAGAAATTGACGAGTTCGCACCTTAAGGTTTAATTGCATAGATAAAAGGTTTAAATATCTTTTTGGTCCTTGTAATTTAGTATTTTTTTACTTTTCGTCCTTGCAATTTTTTTTTTGTTTTAGTCATTACAAATTATGTTTATTTTATTTTTCGTCCTTATAGTGGTTTAGATAGCGCTTTGAATAGTGAAAAAAACGCTATATAAACCACTATAAGGACGAAAAGCAAAACAAACATAATTTGCAAGGACTGAAACCAAAAATTTTTTTTTGCAAGGACAAAAAGCAAAAAAACACTAAATTACAAGGACCAAAAAGATATTTAAACCTAGATAAAATTATGAAAGTTTGTGGTCAAAATGTGCGAGAAAAAAAAATTAGGAGCATAATTTGCAAAATTTTTAAGTTAGGCAAAATGTGTAACTAAACCTTTTTTATTTTAGGGACTAATTTGACTAATGACTGCAATTTAAAAGACTATTTTGTCATTTTATTTATTTCAGGAACTAATTTAATTATCAATTACAATTTCAAAAATTAAATTGTTTGATAATGTATAATTTTAAGGACCATTTTATCACTTTATTAATTTTAGAAACCAATCTAACGGACTACTATAATTTCAAGAACTAAAATTGGTTATTCACTCCTCCATTAATATATTTTTTTATCAAGCAAAATTGAACTGTTAGCTTAAACATCTTAAATTTATACTAAAATTGTCACTCACTCTAAAGTTTTGCTAAACTTCATCACGATCAACTTTCATAAAGCAAAAGACCCGTTTTGCTAAAGTTTCTAAATTAGAGTTGACCCACACCTATAATCCTATTCATGCATGGCACGAAAACAGTCCAAACTATTTATTTCAACTTCTTTTTTATTTTTAGTAAAATTCAGTTTTTTTTTTTTTGAAAAAAATTAATGTAAATTTGATCTCACTGTGTTAACTCATGTTATTAGGCAGGCTAGTAGTATATTTTTAATATTTTATTATTAGGCAAAATTTCATAGTAGTACTAGTTACATTAATTTAAATTTATTCTTGTAGAGTTAATATAACATCTTGTGTAATAATAGAAATATTAGAAAAGCTCAAAAGCCTTTCCGTTTTATGAAAGTTGTAACCGCGTGGCCCTCTCAAAAGAAAAGGAAACGATTTAAATCTCCACATGATAGCTGCGTTCACTTCCCAAAAGAAGAAAAAGAATATGGGTTTTTGCTAACCAATGCCCTTAGACACTGGTTAAGAAATTAAAAAAAAATATTTATTGTGAAAATCATAGGAGAGCGCAAAAAAAAATCATAAACAGCATAATTTTTCGTCTTCCAATAAAAATATTTCTCCTTTTAATTTCTTAACCAGTGTCCTAAGGGCACTGGTTAGCATTTGCCAAAGAATATATCTGAAGACCTATTCTTCTATTCATGATTCTATCTGTGTATCCGGTAGGTAGTTGGTTCAGCCTTCAATGCATTTTCAGAGGCATATATATTAAGTATTAACTAACTAACCTCTTCAAATGCTCAATAAGCCATTTTGAATATATTGATTAGTATCAACAGCCATATGGCTGATCGAAATGATAATCGATCACTCACCTTACTTGGTGTTTGGTAATTTGTATTGTCAACCACTCATCAACTTAACAAGAAATCAACAACTTTGGTACTAATAAAACTGAATTTGAATTGCTCAATTAACGTCTCATATTTAAGTTTTGTAAATAGGAAAAAAAAAAAGTGGTTAAAAAAGATCTCTTATTAAAGGTGATCAAACAAATTCTCTGATAAAAATTAGTTATTAGTAAAATCGATAAATATTTTAAATCAATAATATGATTATAAAAAAATTAGAATACTTTTATTAGTTTATATCAGTAAATAATATGGAAATATCATGTTATAATAGATAAAAATAAAAAGGAAATTAGTAAGTCTTATATAAATAATAAGAAGTTTTATTGCTTTCAAAAAAAAAAAGAAGAAGTTTTACTATGGTTATTTTGTATTTTTCTCTTATAACATCATAAAAACGAATACCATAAGATACAAAACCAGATAATAATCCCTAACATATATCTTCAAAACTACATAAGACCCAAAGGGGTTGATTTGTCTTCTCTCCTGATATAAGTTCAAGGTCTGTGCCTTTTTATCCTTTATGTAATTTTTTTTCTTTTTATTTGGAATATCTGCACACAGTATATTCCTCTTTGGCTACCACCATAACTTCTTAAACCATATTCTTAACGATCGTCTTAACATTTTTAAAAAACAATTACAAAAAAAATGCATTTAGTTTAAAATATTTAAAACAATTATTATTCATACATCACTGTAAAGATTTTATATTATCAAATATTCAAAAAACATCTTAAATGTAACTTTTTCATATACTACCTTAGTTGCTTTTTAATTGTCGGTTTTTTAGAGAAAAAAAATATTTTTATTTATTTATTGTTTTCAAAGTTTAAGATAACATTAATTACAGATAACATTAATTACTATTTTGTCTATTGTATCCTTACTTTTCACGTAATATTTAATTAATTTGTCCATATGCATTTATTGTGGAGTAGAAATAAAAAAAGATAAAATAGAAAACTCCACAACCATTTTATTAGAATCAAAAAATTTATTGTATATCTTGGTTTCTATGTAGAAACGTTAAAAGACAGATAAAAAGAACAGAAAGAGTAATAAAGTAAGAAAATTTTAATATACTTTTTCCCCCTAAAATACGGACACTTTAGATAATTAAGTTTTAGTTATTTTATTTTTTATTTATTTAATTAATCATACTCTCTCTGTCCCAAGTGATCGATGTTTAAAGTTTTTTCACACAGATTAAAAAAAAAAAAGCATTTCAAGAAAATAATATAATGTATTATTAAGTCTTTCAAGACAACAATGTTTATTAGATGACAAAATTGGAATAGATGTTTAAATATCTCATTAAAAATTAAGAATACCAATCAATTTGATTTTTTTTTTTAAAATGCTAAAACTGTAGTTATTTTAGTACGGGGAGTATTAATTAGTGGGACATTTAATAGAAAATGAGTTTTAAATGAGCATTTATAATTATTGGGAGAAGGATAATAAGTTTTAATGGTATTATTAATGAGTATTTGAATTTGCACATTCATTCATTAATTATTATAAGTTCATTTATTATATTATCTCTCTCTTGCATATCATTTATTATATGTCATAATGATAGAAAGATATAAATACAATTGTATAAATTATTGTATGTGTATCGCATCTCTTAATTTTCTTGATCTTTTGTACTCAAGTTCATTATAATATGTTGTTGTTTTATCATTCTCATATTTGCATAACATTATAACTTCGGTGAAAATCTTGACATGTTTAATAATGTTTTAAAGATTGAAATAAGTGAAAAATTAATAGGAAACAAATTATGTGTATAATTTGAAGAAACTTAATTGTGATGAAACTAGTTGAAAAAGTGAATTTGATTGATGTTGAGATTTTTTAAATCAAACGAGTTTGATTAAGAGTGATAGTCATATATATATAAAACAATTGATAAATATATTTTTTACTATAAATTTATAGGAGTTTAGACAATAATTTTATTTGTATTTTAACCTTTTATATTATATAAGATAATATTTTTTATATAATAAGTTGAAATTGTTTTAATATAATATTTTTAAAAGAAAATAAAAGTTATATTATATATATCATAAAAATAAATAAATTAAGGAATTATATGTTTTTAACTAAAATTAAAATATACACTCTACACAATTAAAGGTAGTCATTAAATAATTAAATGTTTATAGGAACATAAAAAATTTAAAGAATTAATTTTGTAACTTCCATTAATGATATTTAATTACAAAAATTATTTTAAAAATATCTAAAAATATATAAATTATAATTTATCTAATTATTATAAAAACCAATAAATTTACGATACATAATAATATGTGATTAGATGACTTTACAATCTCTACATATTTTAATTAAATTTATATTTAGACCATAAGAATTTAATTTTCATAAATTCTCAGCGTATAGATTTTTATACCATCAATTAATTAGAGACCATTTTAAGTAGTACTCCCTCCATACTGAAATATAAGGAAAAAAAACTAAATTACGTCATTTAAGAAAATTAGTTAACACCATTTAATTTTGATAGTCTCAATAAAAAAAATTAACTCATTTCCTAAAGTACCCCTTATATTTAATTGCATAATACAAAACTCTAATTAAATGAAGGGTATTTTGGAGATGATATCATTAAATATGAGAGAGTTAGTTAAAATTTGCTTATATTTTAGTTCATCACACATGAAATTTTTTTTGTTTATATTTTAGTCCGGAGGAACCATAATTTTTAAAGTAGTTATTATAAAAATCAACAAACTTATCATACATATGATTGAATCACGGTGTAAAAAACATTACATTAATTTTAATTAAATTCAAAATATAGAAAAATATTTAGTAATGACGGGTACAATGAGAAAGATCGGTTATACAGGAATATAAAATTGTTCCGTCTCTCTATGACCAACTTTTTGGTTGCCTATAAATTGGAGTTGTTTGCTAAGTGTTTCATTTGTAGTTGAGTAGACAGAGCAAACTGTCCAGGGCAGTTTACAAAGCCAAGTTTTGTTCCTTAGTTGTTTCCTTGTTCTCTGTCACTGATGGCTGATTATTCAGCAGGAACTGAATCCCATGAGGTAGTTGTAAATGTAACCAAGGACCCCTCCAAAACAATGGAACGCTCAGATTCCTTTGTCTCTGTTCCTTTCTTGCAGAAGGTGTCTCCTAATCTTCCTTTTGTACACAAAAACTATTAAAGTGCTCTTATCTGCTAGAATCTGATTTTTTTTGTTGTTGTTTTTTATTATTATTATTTTTTATTTATTGACAAATGTTATTTGTTAGTTTTTATTAGTGAGAAAGATTTGAATACACCACCTTTCCCTCTCTCCCTCTCCCCTTTTCCCTTGAAACACCAAGCCAATTTTATAACTATGTTGTTGTTGTGTATATAGTTTCTTTCTGAAATAATGTATTGATCATATTGAACTAGAAGAATTGAGAGTGGAAATGACAATATCTTGGTTTTGTTTGTGATGGATGCAGTTGGTAGCTGAGGTGGTGGGAACATATTTCTTGATATTTGCAGGGTGTGCTTCAGTGGTGGTGAACAAGAACAACAACAACGTGGTAACATTTCCTGGGATAGCAATTGTTTGGGGGCTGGTTGTGACAGTGTTGGTTTACACTGTTGGTCACATTTCTGGTGCCCATTTCAATCCTGCTGTCACCATTGCTTTTGCCTCCACCAGAAGGTTTCCCTTGATGCAGGTAAGTAAATGTGCTCATTTGGAACTTGTGTAGACAGCTCATAACCGTTTTCTTAACTTGGTTGATATAAATAGGTATATATGTTTTCATTTGGAAAATTGTGTCATTTTCCTTCTTAGTTGTTATCTCTAGCCAGCCCCACAAGAAAGATGGACCTCTTTAAAGCCCATTTATCTTAAAATTGAAATTATGAGATACCATACATACCATATACCAAAAATAGAAATTATGAAAGTAACTCCTTAACTTATTTCTCTTTGTCCTTCTCACACTAATTGATCATTGCAAAAAAAAAAAAAAAGAAAAAAACTCACCTCTTTGGCCATGTGATGCAAATTGCAATTATTGTTGTTATATAGGTACCAGCTTATGTAGCAGCTCAACTCCTAGGAAGCACACTTGCAAGTGGAACTCTGAAACTATTATTTATGGGGAAGCATGACCAGTTTTCAGGAACACTCCCAGCTGGGACTAACCTGCAGGCTTTTGTGTTTGAATTCATAATCACCTTTCTCCTCATGTTTGTCATATCCGGGGTTGCCACCGATAACAGAGCGGTAACGTCTCTCACATTACTCTCTCTGCTTAAATTGGTAACATAGTATATACTTTCTTATGAGATTTGGGGACCTTGATAAAGTTTATTAAACCAGATACAATATTAATTCATAGTTTATTTATAATTTTGAAAATTATAATTAAAAAAATTGTAAATAAACGAATTTAAACATGATGTAATATTTAAATGTTGTTTAGTTCTTACAATAAATATTTTTTTTACGGAAAAATAAATATGTTAAAATGATGCCTTGTTGTAGTGTTATTTTTCATTTTTTTTTTCTAAAGGTTTCAAACCAATTTGACTGGTTTTTTTAACAGTATTTTGAACCGTTAATGTTTTTGAGTCATGTAAATTACTTAATTGGATCGTTCATTTTTTTTAGTCAAAAAGTGACCAATCCAATCCAATTTTTTGTAATAATGACACGAAGAAATGGGGAGAGGCATAGCAACACTGAGGTTAATGGTTGACCTTTCATTATGATATTTTTGTACATAAAAAATTAACATTATTCTTACACTACTAGTATTTTTTAATAGTAAAATAATATAAAAAAATTTAAATTATTCTTTCATCACTTCTTTTCTAAATAATGAATAGACAAAAAATGCACAATCTAAGTCGGCTCAACGTATATTTAAGTCTAAAATGAATTTTATGATGAAATATTTTTTAAATTACTTAAAATACTTTTTTAAATTATTTTTTTTCTTTCAAATTTTTAAGTTAAAAATTATTTGTTAAAATAATTATAGAAACTTATATATTAACAATTAGTAATAATTTTAGGAACTTATATATTTTAAAAATAATTATAAAATTACGAGACTTATGAAATAATGTGACTTAAAGTAAGGTTTAGGTGTTTGATCATAAAATAATGCCCTGTAGACAATGTTTAGGTACCATTTTTATTTTAATATTTAATTACACGAGACGGCCACTTTGTGAGACTAGATTATGGTAGGGAAAAGGCTTTTCTTGTTTTTCATTTCTATAATGATTACACGTTACATGCCTATATGTTCATTTTTTTTAATGTTTCACGTAGCTTCCTATAGTATTTTGTTGCAACATATACATTCCAAATTAAAGTTAAAAGAAATTTGCGGAGTTTTCAGTTAATGCTTTTCGATTTTATTAGTCAATTGAGCTATATGTGTTTGTTTTCATTTGAAATTTTCCTCCGCCCAATGCATTGATGCCAAGTTAGAACTTACAATTTTCTAAATGTTTAGCGAATTAGGCTTCACAAATTAAAAAAACAAAATTAGTACATAATTTATATCGTTTTGAATCGCTTGCAAGTATCCTAGAAGTTTACGTTACGAAGCGTATCTCATGAGAATCAATAATTCATCCACGAAATATTCTTCTTAAACTCCATTTATTTCATGTTTTTATTTATTTATTAACTTGAATTTTAAATTCTGCAGATTGGTGAGTTGGCCGGGATTGCAATTGGGTCTACGATACTGCTGAATGTGATGATTGGAGGGTAATTAACCAATCCAAATCCTAATTAAATGCAAGATCAAGAGTAGGCTTTTACAGCATTGTTGGAGTTGTAGGACATAATAATATTCTTCTTGTCACAATAATATCTAATGAGAATGGTTCATATTTAACAGGCCAATTACTGGAGCATCAATGAACCCAGTTAGAAGCTTAGGACCTGCTTTTGTACACGCAGAATACAGAGGAATATGGATATACATATTGGCACCGATTCTGGGGGCTGTGGCTGGAGCATGGGTCTACAACCTCATTAGGTACACCGACAAGCCATTGCGTGAGATCACCAAGAGTGCCTCTTTCCTCAAAGCCCGTGCTGCCACCAATTAATTATTTAAGCAAATATTGCAAATGGACTAATGTTATATCATCAACTGTCCTGTCGAGACTCAATAATCCTTGTAATTGTGTCTTTGTTAGAAATAATACTTAGAAAGTAAAAAAAAAAAGTTATGCATGAAATCTCTCATAGATGTTTCATGCATAACTTAGAAATGATACGCTATGATGTTTCATTTCCTTGTTTTATGAAAGGTCATGATGCACTTGGTCTAAGAATTTTGTATTTAGTTCCTATATAGTACGAAGTTAATAGAGTAATTATAGTAGGTCTCTCCCATGTCATCAATTGCGGACGATTGACAATGGCAAAAAGCTAAAAACTACCTTATATTAAAAAAAGCTAAAAATCTACCATATTATATGGTGAATGGCGTTGTGACTTGCGAGCAATTGTTGGAAGCATGGTGGATAAATTAATAAGGCAATTAATCGCACTAATATTTGTTAGAAAAAGAATTTGCACCAAAATGGTATATTGCAGTGGCGGATCTAGGATCCGGAATCAGAAGGACAATCTATTTAGAAAAATAAATCTAATAATAATTATCATATAAAAAGAGTGAAAAAATGAGATAATGGGTTCAAACACATAAATTTAAGAAGTTAAATATAAAATTTTAAGATAAATACTTATAATTTTATTCAAATAAAGGGGTGTATTTATTTATCTTCACATAAAAATAAGTTAGAAGGTTCAAATATATAAAATTAGGGATGCAAAATATAAAATTTTAAGATAAATACCTGTAACTTTATTAAAATGAGGAAGTGCATTTGTCCATCCTCAAATATATATAGGTCTGCATATGATATAGTGTACTTACACCATGGATAATGACCATCCTTAAGCCTAAATGTAAATGGTATAAAAAAAAAAAATCAAAAACACACACTGAATGCCCGTGTAGGACTGGCCATGTGAGCCCCAAATGGAAAGGAAACCAATTGTTATTTTATTATTCGATCATTATTATTTGTATTTTAATCAAATTCTAAAAATACTATGCTAAAGGTTTAAGAGTTGCTCTCAAACTCAAAGTCATTCTCACTTCTAGTTTTCTCTCTCTTGGCACCAAAGAGCTCTCATTCTCTCCTCCTCCTCCTCATGGCCGATCCAGTACCCTATGTCTCTCAAGCATCCATTTTTCTTCATTTTGCTTCCATAGAAGCTTAAAACCTAAAGCCTACTTGCATTCTAAGGTCTTGCTTTGCTAGAGTAGAATCTTCATTTCTCTCAAGGATTTCAACAAGAGATAAGCTTCATTAATTTTATCCTTTTGTTTTTCTCCTTGGTTTGAATATCATCACCCTCTTTTTCCTCTCTATTTGGACTAAAAAAATTGATTTTTGATCCCTAATGATAGGACCTTTGAGTTGTTTGGACTTTGGAGATTGTTGGTGGATCTTGAAGCTTTGGGGACCAAGCTAATTTTTTCTTGGATGTGAGTTGAAGGCACAAGTTTATGGGCTTTGTTGACTCATGTGAGGGTTTAATTTTATACTATAGTGAGCCCTTTGTGAAGGGTTATGCCATTGGTTTGGTTAAATTTACAAAGGAATTGCTATTCTCACCTCCAAAATTGCTATTCAAACCCCCATGTGCTTAATTTTTTTTTACCAAAAATACCCTTTTCACGGAATCATGATTCCATTGTATAAAATGTACAACAGAATCATGATTCCGTTGTGTACCTGGGGATGCAAAAAAATACGAAACGGAATCGTGATTCCGTTGGTAAGATTCACAATGGAATCATGATTTGGTTGTCTATTCTTTTTGCACCTCAAGGTACACAACGGAATCATGATTCCATAGTGTATTTTGCCATGAAATCATGGTTATGTGGAAAGGATATTTTTGGAAGAAAAAAATTTCAGAGCATGTGGGGTTGAGAATAGCAAAAGTAGGGGTGAAAATAGCAACTCCCAATTTTATTTCATAACTTTTCCCCCACTTCAACCCGTTGTCATGGATGAATCAGGCCATTAATTTATGTGATATCCACAATAAGGATTGGGAGCATTCATTCACCTTAGAAAATAAGGTGCATGTTAGGCAGAATCGATAAAGACATCGCCTTAATTAAGGTCTGTACACAGCGGATACACTCGGACAACTGAGATAATAATATATTGATCACATAATTACAATTTTTTAAAATCAACCCAGTGAACCCACGAAGTTAAGGATCGGTTTGTTAAGAGTTTTGATAGGTAATTAAGTAAGAATAAGTAAATGGTAATCTATTTATTTGTTAAGAATATATGTCTAATTGTCTATTAATTAGTTACTTTTATAAGTCGTTTAACAGATATGATCACAATTAATAGATTATTAAACTTGCTATCAATATATATAAAATTTACGAATCCAAAAACAGCTTTGAAAAACACGTGGTGAAATAACGTTGCTTCTTAAGCATTGGATGACACGTGTCATCATTTCATGCTTCGGAAGTGTTTGATTCAGTTACGAACCAAATTCAAATTTAAATATATTTAAGTCTCATTAATTTATTAGGAACAAAAATTAATTCAAAATCATTTTTAATTAATATCCAAAATTAAAATTATATAATTTATAATTTCTGATATGGTGCTTCCTTAATTTTATGACAGTGCATTTGTTATAAAAAATGAGAATTAAAATAATTATTAGATTAGAATTAAAATAATAAGTAAATTTATCAATAATAAGTAGATTTAAAATGATAATAAAAAAGGCTGTTTTTTATTTCCAAAAATAATCAAATTCAATATCATTAGTCAATATAAATTTATTGAAAATGACAATAATTTATTGAGACAAAAATGGACCAAAATATCATTTAGGGATACTAATTATTATTACATAAATTTTATACCGTTAAACTGCAATTATGTATACTTTTTTCTACTTCTCTATAAATTATAAAATTGAAAGTTGTATTGCACTAATTCTTGCTTTCCTCTGTCATGCATACTGTGGAGTTTTTTTTCTTCAACTTCATTCTACACTCTCTTTCTCAAAAAAAGAGAAGCATCATGAAACATTATAAGGTATAAACAAACACTGTGTATAGACCATTTTTCCTATTTTTTTTATTCTAATTGTTCTCTTTCTTCTACCTTTCTTCCATTGAAAAATGACTTATTTCTTTGCAATACTTTGTTTTTTTTTTCTTTCTTCCATTGAAGATTGGTACTAATTTATTGAGTCATTTTTTCCAATTATGATTTGAGTATCCAAAGCACGTGTTTGAGAAGGAAGGTCAATATTTGTTCTACATTTTAATGATGTTTATGTTATATATTTTTATGATTTTTAATTTCTAATTTTCTCCAAATTTTATAGATACTAACTTGCCTAATAATAAATCAAGGGAGGCCAGTATTTGTTTATTAGACGATGACTTCCTGATGAGTGAAACATGTCTCTATCCTTTTGATTTTCTATTAATTTACTTTCCATTCTGTGCATATATCATGTTATTGTATTGTAGCCGAAAAAACTGTTTTTTATCACTTATTATTTCAAATTTTAGGTAAGTTGTCAATGGAATGGACTATGAATACTATTTGAACAAAGCAATCATTGTTGAAGAATTTATAATTCAAAATATCATGAAGCTACAAGATGGAGTTAGAGTCTCAACCAACAAACTTCATCAAATGAAGGAAAGGATGTAACAATGTCAAATATATATGAATTTTATTGGTGCATATAAAACAAGGGATATATGTTTTCTATATAAAAATTATAATTTATGTACCTTTTACTAATTTTTTTTTGCTGAATATATATATATATATATATATATATATATATATATATTACTAATTTATTGTTTTATAAATTTCAATGTGATTTTTTTCCCTTTAGAGTGTACGTCAAATTTGGTACTCAAATGTACGTCATTTTTTTTATTCTTTTATTTATAAAAATATATTATAATTATATTACATTATGACCAATATATATTGTAAATTCAATTAATTTAGATAATTATGTCCAAAATATATCAGCTTGAATTAAAGTATAAATGATTATTTTAAGTTTTGATATTTATATTTAAATGTGATTATTTTTCTTCATTAGATAACACCACAACATAACTTATAAAAGTAAGAGCACGTTTAAAAAATACAACAAACTTATACTTAAGTATATCAAGTATATCAAATCCTGAAAAAATAAAGACAGTGTAATTCAAATGACACATGTATGAGCATTTAAGTACCAATAAACAAGGACACAAGTATTAACGTTACTACTCAATAGGTATGGATCCGAATATGGGGAGTTTTTAAAAATGCGGGTATGACATGCATGAGAACAGGTACTATAGTACCCTACCCAAACCTTACCTATTGTCATCTTTATTAGCGTATATGACGTGCATGACATGCGTTGCTTGAATTTAGGTTTTAATTTAAAAATATATAATTTTTTTAAACATATAAATATATAGTTAAAAATGTCATTTCATAAAAAAAATTATTTTCATTTTTTTATTGTTACTATGAACTCTTGTTTTAGATTTATTGAAATATTATTTCACAATAATTATTTAAATTACTATGTTATTTAACACGTAACTAATTTTTATTTCTCTTATTTATTGTATTTTAAAATCAAAGTTTACCAAATATATAATAACTATATATCTATAATGTACACCAATAATTAATAATTAAAAATGCTATATTTTAATTGTAAATAATTTGTAATATAAATTTAAGAAAATATTTATATTTTTGAAATATTTTATAAAAATGTTCATAAACAATATTTATCCCGTGCATGGCACAGGTTACCCATTCTAGTATTAATTAATTACATTGTATATCATTCATTTTCTGTAATAAAATTATAAAATAGTATATTGTAATATAATAAGTTTAAAAATATAAATCAATTATTTTTAGCCTAATTTCATTTCCTATCATTTTAATACTTCGCATATTAAAAATAGGACTAAATATACTTTTGGTCCATCAACTTTTGAAAAATTTTGCTTTTATTTTGTAAATAAAATTTTGACCAATCTTAACTCCTATATTTTCTGTTAATGTTTTGAATTCCTGCCGTAAAATATTATCATTAAGTGATGACATGACAGTCACATTTTTATTATATATATATATATATATATATATATATATATATATATATATATATATATATCAGGAAAAATTTAGGAAAATATGATATTACTAATTACTTATATATAAATTAGCAAATGTGAAGAACGTGATTCAAACTTTGATGTCTATTCAGTGCAAAGAATTCAATCTTATCCTTTTTTTCATAAGCAAATATTGAAGCATAAATATTTAGGTAAATATTAGATATGGATGTGTCGAATCTTCGAAATGATCGTCGTCCACGTCTTAAAAAATATATAGAGCTGATACCAATCCAATTGAAAAAGTCCAAATATGTCTCACATGTTCTTGTTTTAACTTTCATTACTATTGCCTTAAAAAAAAAACTTTCATTATTATTGACTAAACTCTGTTTTCCCACGTGTATCATCTTCATCGCTCCAACCGCGTCATCATATCATATAAATAGATCACATTCGACTTTGGTTTATCTACTTCTTCTTCACTGTAGGAAACAGTTTTCCTCGTTCATTTATCAGCTGTTTCTTTGTTTTTTTCGCCGGTAATGGATGAGAATTCAGCAACAAATGGAACCCATGAGGTGGCTTTAGATGTAAACAAGGATGTCTCTAGAACAAGTGAAGCCTCACGCTCTTGTATCAATGTTTCTTTCTTGCAGAAGGTGTGTGTCCTAATCTTTTAATTTTTTTTGTGCTCAATCATATGAGATTTGATTAGATGAAATGGATTGTTATCTCTGCTGGAATCTTATATTTTTTTGTTGCAGTGGAATGCTACAGTATATATAGCATCTTTCTAAATTAATCTATTGGTCATATGAACTAGAAGAATTGAGATTGCAAATGACAATATCATGGTTTGGTTTTGTTTGTTGGTGGACACAGTTGGTAGCTGAGGTGGTAGGCACGTATTTCTTGATATTTGCAGGGTGTGCTTCAGTGGTGGTGAACAAGAACAAGGACAATGTGGTAACACTTCCTGGGATATCAATTGTTTGGGGACTGGTTGTGATGGTGCTGGTTTACTCTGTTGGTCACATCTCTGGTGCCCATTTCAATCCTGCTGTCACCATTGCCTTTGCCTCGACCAAGAGGTTTCCCTTGAAGCAGGTGAACCAAACACAACATTTTTCCCTTCAACATTGATTTTTTGTTCAAGTAGGTAGGAAAATTGGAGGTCAAATTAGTTTATCATAATTGAAAGAGAAATTTTGTTTATACCCTCTCCGTATAAAATGAATGTCGCATTTGACAAAAAAAAAAAAAAATTCCAAAATAAGTGTTGTATTTGATTTTTCAATACAATATTAATTACTTTTTTTTTCTACTAATATTCCTAATAAGTGTTACTTTAGCTTTTCAATACAATATTAATAATAAGATTAGTTTTGTAAAATTATTTTTCTCTTTTTTTTATTTAATAATTTTTCTTGGTCTGTGTAAAAAAATCTAGAAAAATACTTATTTTGAGATGGAGAAAGTACTATATTTTCATACAACTTAATTTTAACAAATAAAAGAGAGATAAGAAGACAAGTAAAAGAAATGTGCAATAAGATAGATGATGTAACGGAGAGAATTATTGAGAAAAGAACGTGTTGTATAATTAAACTATTTTGTATGTATAAATATAATATCTCAAATTAAAATACTTATTTGCCTTGACCTTTTTACACTAGTTTATAATTGGTAAACAAAATGCGTTATTGAACATGTAGCAAGAAAAGTAATGGAATCAGAGAAATCCTTAACCCTCTACTCCTCTTTCAGTCTATCCAATTGTCTCAATTTTTGTTAAAAATTATTGGCACATTCACGGTGATATAATTATATATCTTCCATTTATTAACATTGTAGGTACCAGTTTATGTAGTAGCTCAGATTGTTGGATCAACACTTGCAAGTGGGACTCTCAGACTATTATTTAGTGGCAAGGAAACCCAGTTTTCAGGAACACTTCCATCTGGGTCTAACCTGCAAGCTTTTGTGATTGAATTCTTAATCACCTTTTTCCTTATGTTTGTCATATCCGGGGTTGCCACTGATAACAGAGCGGTAAAGTTTCTTATTCCACCTTAAATTTTGTTTTTTTTTGCTTGTTTGGTTATAATTAGCTTTTAATTTCTTTAAAATATTTTGATTAACACGTGTCCAACAAATTGGGGTTGGCTAATCACCTCCCCAAATTATGACATAAAAAATGGACTAAATAAATTGACTAGTTGTCTAGATTTATTTTGTATCGTTTTGGATCACTTGGAAGAATGCTACAAGTTTACATCACACGACAAATCTTATACGAAACAAAAATCAATATAACATATTTGAATATTTGTCTTTCTTGGACCTCAATTTCATGGCTTTTATTTATTTATTTTATTTTCGAATCTTGCAGATCGGTGAGTTGGCCGGGATTGCCGTTGGGTCCACTGTGTTGCTGAATGTGATGTTTGCAGGGTATTCTTATTATTATCTTATCCAAAGCTAATTAAATACTACTATAAGATTCACTCAAAGATGTTACATCTTTTGGAAGCAAAATAGAGGTCAAAGTATGATCTCATTTGCGTGATTGAATATTATTGGAGCCTATAATGGTTGAGCTAAATTGACAATACTTACTACATGGTAATAATATTATGTAACTAATGACATGGTTTCTTATACGACAGGCCAATCACAGGAGCATCAATGAACCCAGCAAGAAGCATAGGGCCTGCATTTGTACACAATGAATACCGAGGAATATGGATATATTTAGTGTCTCCAACTCTTGGGGCTGTGGCTGGTGCATGGGTCTACAACAGTATTCGTTACACGGACAAGCCACTGCGTGAGATCACCAAGAGTGCCTCTTTCCTTAAAGCAGCAGGGCGTAGTGGTAGCTCTAGGTGATTTAAGCACATTATGCAAGAAATTAAGGTGTATTCATGTGTCATTTAGAGAGGAGTAGCTTTGGAAAAGTAGTTGTCTCCAATTTTTATTATTTTGAAGATCATGTATCAGGGTCAGAGTAGAGGGAAGAATCACTAGTATTAGTATATTGTTGCAAACACATCCGAAGAAAGAAAAAAGTTCATCTCCTCCTTGTTTTTCCCTTTATCAAGTTTATATTACTAGATTTTAGACCCCACGCCTTACACAGGTTTTTATTTTTTTTTATATTATATATTTATATGTTTATATCATAAATATATAATATAAAAAAATCATCACAATGATAAGTAAAATTAAAATTATAATATTTATTAATTTATTAAAATAAACTATTACAATTTAAAATTATTATATAAGTAAAAATTATAATAAATTTTAAATTATTATTTAATTTAAATAATAAATTAGGTAAGAAATTAGATAGATGTACGAGGACTTAGATTCGATACATTAAAAAATTTATTATTTTCTTTTATTATTGTGACGCTTAAAAATCATCACTATATTTAAATCATATTTTTTATTATATATATATATATATATATATATATATATATATATATATATATATATTGCAGTATACTCTTTACTTGCTTCTTAATTAGTTTATTTTCTGATTTAAAAGGGTTACCTGAACTAGAAACATTTTTTTTGACGAGGAACCAATTTACTCAGTTCAAAAGTAGTATAAATTTGTTATAGCTATAAACCACCACAATGATATATATATATCATTGTGGTGGTTTATAGCTATAACAAATTTATACTACTTTTGAACTGAGTAAATTGGTTCCTCGTCAAAAAAAATGTTTCTAGTTCAGGTAACCCTTTTAAATCAGAAAATAAACTAATTAAGAAGCAAGTAAAGAGTATACTGCACAAGTACTTTTATACCGGTTCACCCCTAAACATTGGATTACGACTGGTCCGGTCCCTACCTCTTGTAGGATTTTCACTAGAAATCACACCAAAATACACAGGTATTATTTTTCCTGAAGTCTCAACAGGTATTCTTCTTAACAAAGATAAGGAAATTAATGATATGGACATAGAGATTTGGCCAAGTTACATTACAATTAGACATGTACATAGTGATTAGGGGAGGAAATTTAAGAAAGAATGGTGGGAACTGAGAAGAAAAAAAGAATTTAAGTTAGGATGCCTCACTAAACAAGATATACATGTCAGAAAATATTAGATGAAAACAAAAAATCTTCCATTATTGTCACGATGCCTTGGGAAAGAAACTAGTCTCCTTAACTTGGTGCCTGAAGATTATTTTGGGTACCAGTAACACTAGCAGAACCACTCCTTTGCCTGGTTCTTGGAATAATTATAGGCAAACAACACACTAGAACAAGTAGTAACTCCATCATGAATGCCATCATTGTGAGCCATACAAATATGCTCTTCTTCCAATGCCATATAATCCTCTTGAATAAGGGAAGCTCTGATTCAATAACTACTGATGAATCATATATTTGAGGAATGCTGGCACCAGGTGAATATTCTGCTCGCTGCTCAAGGGTTACTTTTAAGCATGAAGTAGGCACATCCCCTTCAACAAACCCTTTCATCTTGACATTCAGATTCTGGGTTTCTGATACATAGCCAGTGACAAGAGGTACAATCTTGAGGAATGTCATGATTAGGCGGATAGGTTCGCTTATGAATTTTAACATGCAAGGTTGGTTTGAACTCCAAACTGTTTTGCCATCAGAAGACAAGAAGTCTACCCTGATCTATAAAATTAACAAGTCAAAGAAGAACTCAAAACCAAGCATCAGGAAACTCTGAACTGTAATTATCATCGTAGTTCAGATTAAGCAGAATGATAAAAGAACAAGGAAATGGCAATTTTAACAGAGTGCAATTATTAAAGAAACCATGATCAAACAGTCAAAAAGTACAATTAACCTCCTTCTTTACGTAATAAATCAAACTACCATTTTAAAGCACCAGCACCACAATGATAGGAAACAGAGTACACAGACAGAAATAAAAGAACCACTTCAGTTAAAAGTTTCAGCTTTTATGTAAAGGCCAGCGACGTGGCTAACTGGCTTAGTCTATAACACAAGTACACGACCTTCATGTGAATGCCACACTTGGCATATATCATGGAAGAGGATTGTGTGGATAGCTCCGTACCCTATTGAGAGTTAAAACTAGCACCAATTTGTCACTCAAACCCTTCGAAGTCATACACTAGTGACCACAACCACAAATAGCTTATCCACCATCAAAGGTCCCTAGGCTAACATAGTAACATTACACATTGATATTGGAACTGGTAACACATCATGCAAAAAGTTCGTGTCATTCTCTGGATTAAAATGAATCAGTTAAGTCACAAGTACCTGAAAGATGCCAAGATTTGTATTGTATTCTGACTCTGGCACAACCATTGAAACAGAGACCTGCACCTTCTGGTTAGCAGGTATAACCCTTCTACCCATCCACTCTCTAACAGCAACGCCCTTCTTAGAATCATGCGCACCCCCAACACCATCACAAGACATCACAGGCACAAATGCAACAGGACTCTGCTTGGTGTAATCAAAGTTCAAAACCTGCTTCATCTGAAACGGCTTCTCCACCAACCACCTCACCAAAAACCCACTTGCCACAAGTGATGAAACCAAAATACCAAACAAAATGCAACAAATATAGATTGACCACAACAATCCCCACCCACACCTAAACGCAACATTCCACAAAGACTTGTGCTCTTTGAACCACCCTTGAACTGAAGGACCAATGCACCCAAAAGCAAAACACCACACTTTACCCAAAATCTCCACCAAAAAACCTTTCCCCTTAATAATTGTCCCAAAAGGGTCCACGAAAAACATGAAAGCGTGTAGCACAAACCACATTGGGCACTTCATTAACACAACGAAAGCATTGATTTGAAACGCAATTGCCCTAATCACCAACCCCGTTACGTAATCGAGCGAATTCAAAGGGGAATTACTGAGCTCCACCACCGAGTCAGCGGAATCGGTGACGCCGTCGTCGCTCTCGGCGGTAGTTAACGTCGATTCCTCGTTCCCCTCTTCGGTGGCAACGCTTGGAGATGGAAAGGGACGAACTTTCTCTTGATTTGAATCGCATTTTTCGGGGGAATCCTCGTTTTCGTTTGAAGTTCCGAAATTTCGGTCGCTCCGAAGGTTCGTTCCGTTTCCGGTGGTCGAATTGTCGTCTGAACCGGTGTTC
The DNA here is from genome assembly GCA_026413185.1 of Pueraria montana var. lobata. Classification (NCBI taxonomy): domain Eukaryota; kingdom Viridiplantae; phylum Streptophyta; class Magnoliopsida; order Fabales; family Fabaceae; genus Pueraria; species Pueraria montana. The sequence goes on along the minus strand of CM048648.1, from coordinate 17,838,250 downwards.
GTGGTTTCCCTAACCGGTGACTGACGGAGGGTTGAACGGCGGCGGATTGTGGTTGCCGGAGATGGAGGGGGTCGGTTGGGGTCGGAGAGAATGGAAGAAGAGGCCGAAGATTCCGGCGAGTTATCGGCGGAATATTCCGGTGAGTTATCGGCGGTGGCGGAGCAATGGTGGAAGGGGCAGTGGGGAAGCGCGTCGAGGAAAACGTCGTCGTTTTGGTCGTTTGGGCCTGAAAACGGTGAGTCCATTGAAGACGATGTGATTGGATTTTCAACTTCGGGGGGTTGCTCATTCTGAAGCCACAAAATTTAGAATTTTTTGCTTTCTGAAAAAGGAAAGTATATTCCAAAACAAACAGAAAATGTTTGTGGTATTTTTTTTTTTTTATCTATAAAATTCGAATTCAAATACTACAAGGTTTACAATAATCCATATGTCAAAAATTTGTGGTATAAAAAAATTACATGGTTTTTTGTCACTAATTTTTCTGGGGTAAATTTAAAAACATTTCCTCCAAATTTAATAATAAAAAAGTAAGCGAGAAAGAAAATAACAATGAATAGTTAATCTATAACATAACTTTACATGTTCTTAAGAGAAAGAAACATATATGATATATTCACTTATCACTATGAAAATAAAAATAAATAAAAACATGATATGCATGAATCATGACCATTAACATTTTTTGTAATTTTACTTTTTAGGAGATTTTTTTTTGTCATTTTCTTTGAATGATAACACTTTATATTTCTTTTTTGTTAGGTGAATGAACATTCTAGCTTGAATGATAACACTTTGAATGATGATTCTTTGTTTTAGATCTTTGAAATGTTATTACGATAAATGTAAATTTTTAGTTTTAATTTTCATAGATTGTTACTATCTTCGTTCCTATTTATAAAACTCAATTACCTAATTCATCATACTTAAGAAAAGTTGTTAATTTAATTGATAGCAATAAATTTATCCTAAATTTATACATTTTTTCAAAATTACCATTGACATTAATGCTCTTCTCTCTCTTTCAAAGATTTATTAATGGTCAATACAATCTCCCTCTTCTTTTAATGAGGGAGTATTTTAGTTTAAAAATAATTAATGCAATAGAAATTATGGATTGGGTCTTATAAAAAAGAACCAACACTACTTTTAATTTGGATCTTATAAATAGGAATGAATGTAGTATCATATTTTGGTCTTTAGAATAATATTAAGATATTTAAGTATTATGAGATGTATGGTAAATAAGATTTTTGCATTAAAGAGTAAAGTTTCACATGAAAAAATTATTTATTAGAATTTGGGGGAGATGTGGCATGGCAGAGTTTTTTTTTTTTTTTTTTAGAGATTTAAAGTTCTCATATCCACATGATTTACATTTTGTTTATCCTAATCTTATGCCTTTGCAAATATTTTTTGTCTTTCCCATATTTTTCAATCTTTTTAAATCTTAGTCTAATTAATGCTTCTAAAAATGATCAAGCCTGGTGCACTTTTAGCCTCTAAGCTCTTTGGAATTTCTTCTTTTTCTATAGCCACTGTCTCCATTTCTATTTGCATTGTTCTTGCTTGCACATTTAATGAAGCATCATTGGATAACTCCTAATGATTCTCCTTCAAATGAGCTTTCACGGTCATTGTTGTTCTCCTTCAAATTAGTTGTTTCCTCCATCCATCGTTACTTGTTCCACCTCTATACAAGTTGGATCATCAGCAAGATGACATCCATTTCCTCGTCATCTTTTGCAATAAAAACAATGCTCTCTTCATTAGTCAACTTTGATACCATATCAAAATTTAGAGAAATCATGCAAATAATATCAACTTTGACCGTTTGACGTGTCCACTTATCATAAAGCTCAAAGCAGGGGAAAGAAGTTTTATAGAAATATGAAAATGTGATTATACTATAAAAAAGAATTTAAGTTTCATATTTATTTGTTCACATTATTTTTCAATTTATTATTTTTCATTATAAAGTTTGTCAAAAAATATAATAATTAATTTATATATATTTTTTGTAATATTATTACACGTTCAAATATATGGATGGTGTTTTAATACTAATCAAGTGCCCCATTTAAAAATTCACAATTGAACTAAGTTGCATATGTAATACAGTAATAGTTAAAAAAAAAGTATAGATTTCTGAAACCATTTTTTTTATCTATATTTTTGCAAGTAATTCCAAATCTAAGTGTTTTTTTTGGTCTCTAAATAGTGATCATTCTTGTTGAAATATGGGCCTAACTAACTAGAATCAGCCTAGTAATAGAGAATTTAAATGTATAATTTGGATGAAGTCTTAAGTTCTAATCTAATTATAGCCATTGTTAAAAAAATGATATGTGAACCCTTGTTTTATTTTTTTATTGCCTAAGTTACTTCTACTTTATCATAAACTTGTATTGAAGTCAGATTTACATGACTCTCAAGTCTCTATTTTTTGTGGTAGGAACTATTATTGAGCTCTAATATCATATTAGAATGTGAAGCAAGCATTGGCCAATAGAAGAGTGTGAATTGAGTTAGATCTATATCAAGCATTTTTTGTGGTACAAACTATTACACCATTTGGACTCTGATATCATATTGGAATGTAAAGCAAGTGCAAGTCAATAAAATAGTGTGTACTAACAAGCTTAAGAATTGTCCAAAAAATTTAAACCAACCAGAGTTAACCTTTTTATTTGCTTGATGCGGGATTTTATACACTTAATATGGAAAAAAATCGATTTACGTTAATTAAGAAAATTAGTTAATATTATTAATTTTACTAATTTCATTTTAAAAAAACAAACTTTTTTTTTGTTAAATTATCCTTTATTAAAATTTGATATCAAGAGATAAAAAAAAAGTCATTGAAAATATAATCTCAATTAAATGAAATGATATTTTAAAGACGACTAATCAGCAAAAAAAAAAAAAAAATTTAAAGACAATTCATTAAATAGGATGAAGTTAATTAAGATTTATTTATGTTTTGTTTTTTTGATGGAAAGATTTATTTATGTTATAGTCCAATATACATAATTTTTTTTCTTTCTTATATTTCAAATTAGAGGGAGTATTTCTCCAACATTATGTGATATTTTTTCCTTTCTAATCATTTAAGTAGTTTTTAGAAACATTTATCTACTAATTAAATAAAACCTGGTGATTTCTAATGGCAATTGATTTCAATTTCTTCCACTATTTCATCGTATATACGTAGCCCCTCCAAGTATCATGACAAGAATATAGTTGTAACCAGCAGGTTACCGCTAACACCTATTTATCAATTACAAAGGATAAGCATACCAAGTGTTAATTCCCTAGCTAACTTCACTTTCTAATTCAGCATTCCTTCGATATGTAGCTAAATTAACGAAGCCTCCCTCGTAAAGCCCCATTCCTGCAAAATAAACGATGCCTAGGATGGTTAATTGGTTTCATCAATATCATTTAATCATTTTGTTTACTTCCGAACAATATAATCCTATTAAAAACAGCACATCTACAAATTCACTTTTATTATAAATTATACTATTATCCTTGGGAGTAAAAGGAATACAAGATATAAGTAATCTGTTCCCCCATCTCATGGAAAATAACAAAGGTGAACACTGAACACCAAAGCCATGCAGATCGAAATACATATATCCATCTCAAGACAGGTAATATCAACCGCAAATTTGCAATTCATTCATGACTATTAATATTATTAAGCAGTATATTTCTATAGATGAAACAAGCTCAGTGCTGTAACCAGAAATTCACCCATCAAACGATTTTCAACTAAAACAACATACGGTTCTGATGTAATTCAAGTTGCAAAATAATGAGTCCCTGAATGAATACATATATAGGTCTATATGTTAAGAGAAAAGTGTGTGTTTGGTTATTCAGGTATTGCCAAGTCATAAATAATAAAATCTTAAAATCCAAATGAAAATGCGTGCAATAAAGATATTAGTCCATGTTATTTCATCAAATTAACTAGTCAAGAATGATTAATACGTACCAATCAATTTGGATGCTTTGTTGATTACTCCCCTCAAAACACCAGTCTTGCAAATACATAGGCACTTGCTTTGTGATCAAAGTGTTTCATGCACCTTCTCAATGTTTTCCAATCAAAAGCAAGCATATATAGAAGTATCAAACTTCCCTTCAAAGCCTCGACGCATGCATGCATCATCAAATGGCAAAAATTGGGCTTACTTCTAATTCAGTTTCTGACCCGGATCCACTCATGAACAAGTTCTTCTCTTTTCTCCTAGCTCTTTGATAACGTTTACTCTTGAGCACATAGTATGTCATAGTACCAAGAACACCAAGCATTATAACTCCCCCAACAACAGTGACAAAAATTGCAGCCCACTTGTGATGCCTACCAATTACTATATAAGACGCTGATGTGAATGCAACGGTGGTGCATATAGACGCCAACCACATCATCTTATTGATCACCTTCACAACCCTCATCTCAGACTTTGTTCTCCCTCTCACAAGTGTGATCTGAACCACCACAACGGCCAGCGAAGTAAAAAGCGCAGCAGCGTTGAAGATGAAGAAGATATCAAAGGGTACTGTGCCCACCATGACTGCCAACCCACTATCATCGTCGCCACCGGGAACGGTGAAAATGGCGGCGAATGCAAGCGTGGCAAAGAGAACCGCAACCACCGTGACCGAGTTGGCGGCGTTGTTGACACCTTCTCTGTGCAACTTGCGTAGCTCCATGGCGATTCCGTTCACGTTCTTGTGTGTTTTGCGAGTTTGTTCAAGCTGTGTGCGAACGTCCCTTCTGATTTGTGTCACGGTGTTCCTAATGAGCTCGTCCTTTGGCTGGTTCAGATTGTTGGCATTGACTGCACCGCAACGAAATAGGGAACCTTTTATATCTAGGATTTCTTCAGATGGTGGAAGGGATTGGGCAATATCAAGAGCTGTTTTGTGCTCCCTTGTTAAGGCATTCACGTTGATGTCTGGAAGAAGCAATAGCTCATTCACTATCTGCATTAAACTATGACATCATATACATAGAGTTTAATTCTTATACACAATCGAGTGTAACAAATTTTACAATATAAACTAATCAGAAGGTATTATACCAAAAAAAAAAAACTAATAAGAAGGTATGACTTTAACCGTTTATAAAAATTAACAAATTTATCGTATAATAATTATATATATATATTATTTACTTTCTCTATATATCAGTACGACGATGGATCAAGTTATTTTAAGAGTAATTGTAAGAGAATTACTCTTCATTCTCACAATTTATTTTATTAAAATCTAATAATTATAGTGAGTAACTAATCTTAACCATTAAAATTACTCTTAGAATAACTTGATTCTTCTTCTACTAACATATATAGCATGTAAATAATGATACAGAAAAGATGAATAAGAATAATAACATTACTTTTATTGAATTAGTTCAGCCAGTGTACAATACCTCTACCCTCTTCTTCCTTGTGGCTATGTGTAATGCAGTATTGCCAAACTTATCTGGGAGCATGACAATTGCTGCATCAGTGCGAAGAATCAACCTCACTGCTTCACAACTCACTCCCTTCACAGCCATGTGCAGTGCAGTTTGTCCTTTCTTATCAGTTCTTCTAGCAAGTTGTGGATCCTTGGCGAGCAATAATTTTACAACATCGACATGCCCTTGGCGGGCAGACAAATGAAGTGCATTCTTTCCGTTGGATCTAGATAATTCGAGTTGATTAGGGTCACGTGACAACAAAAGTTCAACAACACTAGTGTGGCCTCTTGTAGCTGCAGATATAAGAGGGGTTGCATTTGACAGGGAAACGGTCTTGATTAGATCCGGATAACGGTCTAGTAGCAACTGAACAATAGCTGCAAAAAATTAAGGAATTAATTCACATTAGCCATTCCTGTACTCAAATCAAGCTGGAAATTTTTAAACGAAACAATATAATGGCAAAGGAGGAAAATTAATGAAGATTTTTAATATTTTCATACATCTCCTTCTAATTTTGAGGAGCAATAAAGACCCAAACAAAAGTACATAACAGTATACATATCAAGTCAGATTTATTTAAGCACAAAACCTAGATGAAGTTCTTTAAGTGTTGTTGGCATTAGTAATCCCCATGACTTCAATTCTAATTTGAGAACAATACCAAAACCAGATAGGAATTATGTTCAAGTTCTTTGTGTAATAATAATGTTTGAACCTAAAATCTTATGCAAATTACTTAAATCTCTTACCCTTATGCCAACTCTAATAGATTTAACTACATCGAAGTTTTGTCTAATTCCCTAAAAATGAACTCCACAACTTTAAACAAGAAATAGGAGTATTCTTCTGCTAGTGAAAATGCAAGCACATTGATGTTATCCTGAATGGAGAAGAACAAATGCAAACAAATTTTTAAAAGTGATTCAAATATAATACTCTTGTGATTGTTAGTTTTTTTCTGCTCACATGTGTTACTTAAATTTAATTGAGAACGTGAAAGTTGCTTTGATTAGGTTGAGGTTGTTACATACATAGGTGACCCCGGCTAGCAGCAATATGCAAGGGATCAAACCCTAGATCATTTTTCAAGGAAACCCCTTCAGCAGAAGCATATTCCAGAATATCTTTAACCACATCAATGTACCCTTTATCAGCGGCAATGAACAACGCCGTCTCACCCAACTCATTGTCATCATTCACAACGGCAGCCCTTATCGCCGCAACCTCCGCGTCAAAATCAGCACCGTTTATAGTCCCCACCATCTGAGCATCGATCACGTTAAGAATCTCCCTCACGGCCACGGCATCCCCGCGCCGTGCCGCGAGGTGGAGCTCGGTGTCCTTGTGGCGGCCGGTGACCTGCCTCACGTACTTCTTCCTACCCATATTCGATTTGGACGAGGAAAGGGATTTGCCGGAGTTGGAAACGAGAAGAGGGTTGCCGGAACTTGAGAGCACCAACGTTGCTCTTCTTGGGGTGTTGGGATTGCTGAGTTGATTAACATTGTCTGCAACAACAATCTTGTCTGTGTCCATCAAAAAGCAATCATCGAATCGAAGCTAGCAATCATTCACAATCGTATGAAAATAAAAATACAAAAATCACGTACATATGTATGATGCATGAAGTGAGTGACTCAACATTCTTAACCTCTCTCGATCCGCACTATAAGCCGAAGCGTGTTTCTACGATAAGCAATGCGTTGCGTTGCGTTGCGTTGCGTTAGTTTTGCTGTGTAATGATATTTTACACCTGTCAACGACGCAGCCAGAAACAAGTTCTCTCGTGCAAGAGTAAAATGAGATTGAGATTGAAAAAGAAGTGAAAACAATCGATAAATATAAATATACACTTATTTTATCTTACACTCCCTTTTTTATCACTTTTTTTTTTTTCTTTCTTTTCTAGAGCATCATTTAATACCTATATAACAAAAAAAAAAAAAAATTAGAGATTCATATTCGTTTGTCCTTATCTTTTTTTTTTTTTTTTTTTTTGAATTTTTTGCTTTTAATCCCTAAACAATTTGTTTAGCATTTTTAGTTTTAATTATCAAGTAACAATGTTAACAATGACATGCCACATCATCAAGAAGTCACACGGACGATCATGTGTAATTTTTTTAGAAAATTGTGTTCGGTACGCGTTATTTGTTGAGTGCCACTCATTTTTTGTCGCTGTCTATGGCTTCAATGTCGTTGAGGTGGCTTCGGTGTTGCGACAGTGAGAAGTTTCACAACTTGGCAATGGGAAAAAAAGGGGAAAATTGGGAAAGATTGAGAAAAAAGAGAGAAAAAAAAAACTAAGCTATTGATTTTAAAATCATTATATCTAATAGTTTAGAAACTATTTCCCACCGTGGCCTACCTTGGGAGACTTGTTTAGCTGCCCCACACTAGCCTTTGTCTCATAGTAAACACATTTTTTTAGGCTAAATGTTACTTTTGATATTTTGTATTTTAATGTTTTTTCGTTTTAGTACATAATGTTTTAAAAGTTTTATTCCGATCCTTTATGTGTTTGAAAGGTATTGTTTTAGTCTTTTCTTCAATTTTCTGTTACCAACATTTAACTTAACACCGTGAGTGTTTTAAATTTTAAAATAATTAATTTAACGTAATGGTGGTTAAAAATCGTCACTATCTTTATTTTATTTTAAAAATGATAGACCACAAAAAATAATCATCAACTCCAACCTAATAACCCTATGGTTCACACCAAGAAAGAGCGAATCGCTCGTTCCGAAGATCCTCACGCCGACGACACCATTGATCCTCTCGATATTTATGATATCATCCTTTTTATTCATTTTTTCTTCTCCCACCCCCAACTAACTGCACCACCTCCCCCCAACCCCCCCTCCAGCGCCGCCACGAGCTCCGGCCAATACTTCGTCGATCTTCGCCTCGGCTTCCCCCCGCTGCACCTCCTCCTCGTCACCACCACTAGCAGCGACCTCGTCTGGGTCAAATGCTCTGTCTAGTTTTTTTGTTACGCACACTAAAAGGACTCTCTCGCAGGCCAAAAGCTTCATCGTTTAGGTTCACGCTTAGGGTTTCGTGCTCGCGTGTGAAATGTCGCACGAAGCCGCTACTTCGCTATTCGCTCTCTCTAATTCCAATTCTTCATTGCACTCTTCACCAATCATGCATTGATTTGTCTTCCTCTTCTTCTCTTAGAGTAACTTTTGTTTTCTCTCTCGATTATTTCTCTATTTTTGGTTATTGAGTTGTTTTTTGCGGTCTCGTTGCAGAGTGCTTGCGGGAGCTGAATTGCTTGTTTCAGTTTAGGTTTATGGTGGGTGAATTTCTCTTTTTTGTTGTGAATTATTGAAATTGGTGTATTAATTGGTAAGATTCTGAAATTGAGTTTGAATATTAGGGATTTGGGAATGAGTTGGATATTTTTTATAAATTAAAATTATTATAGTGGCGGCCTAAAGGCCACCACAATGTATAAACTAATTTTTTATAATAGAGTTGTTATTTGTGAAAATATTATTACACATAGTGGTGGTTTTTAGCCGCCACTATATTAAATTAATTATTTCAAAATTTAAATGTTAACATAACACTAACATTTAAACGGAAAATTGAAGAAATGACCAAATGATACCTTTCAAAAACATTTAAAACGTTATGTACCAAAACGAAAAAACACTAAAACATAAATAACTAAAAGTAACATTTAGCCTTTTTTTATTTATGAAATTGAGTTTACAACATACTTCTGATTTAGATTTATGTTTACAAATTTTAATCGCATCAACCTAGATTCAATTCTAGGTTCATAATCAATTTCTCAACGTAAAATCAAACATTTAAAAATTTACCTGATTAAAATCATATTAATTGATATTCTAACATGATTGTGGAGAATTGAACATGAAACCAAACACGCACTTAATTGAGAATTGAATGTGTAACCAAATACATATTTACCTAAAATCACATTAACTGATATTTTAACTAGATTTTAATGTGAAAAACACACACTTAAATTTTCGCATGTTTGTTTCTATGTTGAGAAGTTGATTTTGGCTTCAGAATTGATTCTAAGTTGAAGCATCTTAAATAACTTGTGTTAAATTAAAATTTTTATACTAAATTGTATTACTAACTTGTTTTTATAATAAAAATATTCAAACATAAATCATATTACTTCAAAATCAATTTTAACTAAAATTAATTTTGCAAAATCAATTGAATGAGTGTTTAGAAAATTTATTTTACAAAATTAATTTTAATCAAAAAATAATTTTAAAGTAATATTTTTTTTATAAACAAAATTTCATTAATAATAAGAATACTTAAATTAAGCACAAGACGTGCCTAACTCAAGATCCAAGTACATATGTAATACATCAAGATAGTTGTACTTGATACATCTAAAAAATCCAAAAGCTTCGTAAAGACAATCCAAAACATATTAATAGTCACTAATATGTTGTTGATCTGAGTAAAATTGGGTTCGATTTCTTTAAACAAAGTCTTGGATATGAGTTTTGTAGATGAAAAAAATATAAATATAATTAGGAGAGACTCACTAAAAATAGTCAAACAATTTTTTCATGAAGATTAGTTATCAACAAAACTGAATACTCTAATAGCACCCCCACCCCTTCGTATTTTCTCCATTACAAGACAAAATTATCCCCACCAACCAGTAATATCATGCCTGCTTAGCTTATCTATCTATACTTAATACATTTGCCACTTGGCTCTTTAATTGCCACTCTTCTAACCTGGAAAGCAGCATCACACATACCAGAATAGCACAGGTAGATTCTAATTGGTCCATATCGCGTGTATTTGATCCAAAGCACTCCATCACATTCACGTGTAGTTGTGCCTCCTGCTGAACCTTGTAGAAAATAACACTGTTTCTGCTCCCTTACCCCTGATTGGCTGATTTGAAGTTGACCATTACCACGTTTGCGCTTCAAGTCTCTAATCCATGTACCCACCAACTATTTGAACCACTCAATTAATGTTTGTTTGTTCAGGCCCATACACTTCAGCGTACACAACCCACCACCAACCCCACACGGAGATTACTATTCTTACTCCTGAATTTGAAAAAAAATGTAAAAGGACAAGTTTACCCTTGTCCCTTCTTCTCCCCACCCCCTCCCTCTTCTCCTCAGCTTCCCGCCCCCACCCCACTCCCACTTCTCACCCCCTCTCCTTCTCCCTCTCCTTGGCTCCCTTCCCTTCCCTCTCCTTCTCCTTTCCCTTTGAACCTCTCCCTTTCCTTCTCCCTCTCATCACCCACAGGTACCCCTTCCCCCCCATTTTTTTTTGGTTTTATGCAGTACAACGGAATCACGATTTCGTTGTGATATTTTTTTAAAATCAAACAACACAACGGAATTGCGATTCTGTTGTGTTGTTTGAATTTTTCTTAAAACTTTGAATTTTGAATTTGTAAAGTAATTTTTTTTAAAAGAAAAATATTTAATTATATTTGTATTATATATTTACAGTATTATTTTTAATGTTTAATTTTTAAATTAAAATTATTATTTAATTCAATAATTTTTTTAATTAAAAAAGTATCAAAATGAAATTTTATATTTTATATTTTTAAATGTATTATATTTGCAGTGTTAGTTTGTTTATTTAGTTATATAGTATTTGACTTTATTTTTTGTTTATCGAGTTCTAAGTATTTTAGTTATTTTTTTGCAGGTTGTATGATGTTACTGATGGTAAGAAATTATTTATTTGTTGTTTACAGATTTGTTTGTGTAATTTTTAATGCAAATGTTAACATAATTTGTTTTCTTTATTTTACAGGCATAGACGTTTGCACATCTGCCATCAGTTGGCGGATGAGAGCATATCGCTTATGACCCCAAGCTTCCCTTTGCTGCCAGATGGAAGACGACGAGGGGTATTGGCAAGGCTTGGGGGACCAGGCGGTTGCTAGATATGTTGCAGATGGATGACGTCGTCTGGTCCCCATATGATGATGGATACAGGGCTGTCGCTGAGAGACTCTTCTTGGAGCAGACATATTATTCTAGCCACATAAGGTGTGACACAGACATGCGACCCTATCTGCCAGAGAGGGTTTTGAGGCAATTCGGCTACGTACAGGGGATCCCTCCACCACCAGCTCCTCGTCCTCCATTTGAGACATCCATTCAGACGTGGGCCGAGTGGGAGCAACATAGAGTGCAGTTGGGCGAGCATGTGCTAGAGGATTCTCCATGAGCCTGCATCTCCGACTACTTGGCGTGGTATTATGAGCATTCACATCCATATGTGATTCCGCCAGAGGAAGGAGAGGCAACACGAAACCCAGTACATATGCCTGACCCCATTCCTCAGCCTCAGTCTTAGCCTGGTGACCCTCTGCCAGAGTTTGTAGATGGTGTAGATTACTCGTGCGAGGTAATGTAACGCAAACACTTTTTCCATAGTTGTTTACATTTTTTTCGATTTGAAATTATTAATTTTAATTTTCGTTTATGTAGGATCGGTACTGGATAATGTCTGCGATTGCAAAGATGTTGTTGCATACTAGAGCCATTCCTGAGGGCACGCATGACCATGAGTTGGTGCAACGGCTATTGCGCATAGCACAGAGTGGCTTAGGTGCTGGGTGCTGCACCCAAGGACGGAGACAAAAGAGGAGGACCGAGGGCAGTGGCAGCAGAGGTGGTTGATTTATGATGTATTTTTTTTTATATTTGTATCTAAATTCTAAACTTTTATTTTGTATATAGATTTTATTATATAAATGATGTTGATGTTTTCAGTTTATTATATTTTTCTTTATAAACTCTATAAATAACACGCGCGTGCCTGGTAATATAATGAAAGAATGAACGATTTCTCTACTAAAATCATAGAACAAACAACAATAACAACAACAATGTGCAACATAATAGCACCAACAAAATATAGGATTTTTACCAAGTATGTTAAATTGGTATGTTTGTTTTTTGCCAAGTATTTAAAACCAACGGTCTATATTAATCCTATAAGATACATCAACCAATTTGCATTAAATTGGTATGTTTGTTTTGGCCAAGTCTTTAAAACCCAAATTTATACATTTCAAAAAAATTACGCAATATAAAAAAAAAACTTAGAATAAATTAAAAAAATATGTGCAACGGAATCGTGATTCCGTTGTACAACGTTGTACCCTTGTACAACGGAATCACAATGCCGTTGTACAAGTCTAAAACGGAATCACGATTCCGTTGTATAAACATACAACAGAATCACGATTCCGTTGTACAAGTGTAAAACGGAATCGTGATTTCGTCGAACAAGGATAGTTTGGGAAATCAATAAAAAATCACCCACGAGGGTGGTGAGAATAGAAAATTGTGGGATGAGAATAGCAAAGCCCACCCCACACGCTCCTCAAGCCCAGTTCCCTGATTTCCTCTAGTATAGTCTACAATAGCCAACCTCCATTGCACAATTAGCTTCCTTCCTTGCAATCTCTTGGATAGTATTGAAAACACATCTAGCTCTAATCCACTGCCATGACATAATAAAAAAATTTATACTCAATTTTATTATTAACTTATTTGTATAATAAAAATATTTAAATATAAATAGTATCGCTTTATAATCAATTTTATAAAATTAATTTTATTCAAAATTAATTTTATCAATATTCATTTAAACATACAAAATTAATATGTAAAAATTTACTTAAAATTATATTAACTGGTGTTTCGACATTATTATAAAGAATTAATGAAATCAAACGCACCCTTGTTTCTTGGATCCACGTTCGTTTAATTGACGCATTACCAAACTCAATCTTTGTAGCAGCCACAACGTAGAATCTCTATGTTGTAATAATATTAATTCCGATAAACATTTAAACAATAATTATGTTCTTTTCTGAATGATAAAAAAAACAATAATTGTGTTCTTGCAAGTTGCAACCGTCGTTTCTCTTGGCTCAATTATAAGTAGAACATTAATTTCTCTGCCATCTATTCCTTATCCGTAATTTTGTCGTTACAGAGTGATGTCAATATTATCATGTCAGGGACTCAGTGGCTGTAGCTGAAAAGGAGCTTTCATTTCATGTTTAAAATGCTTTTTTTGTTCAACAAAACAATTGAGAGCATGCCACTAAAGGCCAAGCAAAAGGAACAAGGATTCCACACAGAGTGGCCAAGCAGTACACTGTAATTAAAAGATTTAATTACATTTTTATTCCCAACTTTTTTATGACAAATTTTGTTTCTAACAAATTATTTTGGCATATTTTGCCTTTCACTTTTGAAAATTCTGCGAATTGTGTCTTCCATCATACTACTTATTTGTATAATAAATTTAAATAACATTTTTATAATATTATTTTTCTCTTTATTTCTCACTGTCATATTTATATATTATAACATGTAATTTAATCTTATTCATATTCATATTGCAAATTCTCAATTTAGTACTTACACGTAAAAACTTATTAAATTAGTTACTGTACATAATTTGGGTGCTGTCGCCGTTGACTCCCTTACTAGTAGTCACAAAAAAGTAATGCAGGACAATGTTATTTCTGGTTGAGAGAATCCCGAACAAAATTATCTGCTTCACTTCACGTGCACATTATCATTATGCCTGTGATAATTGGTTTTTCTTTTCCCATATGCCTTATTATGGTCTTGCCTTTGTCAAGTGCGTGCTACACTTCTACTTGTCCATTTCCTTAGCTCATTTCCAGAGGAACGAGTGCAGGTCAAAGAAACATTCAGCTGTGTGGAGGATGCTGCTACCTAGGACCTTCTTTGCTTTCTTACTCTTTGCACTGAGTTGTTTCAGATGGCTGGAATATTCAGAATCCAAACTACCCCAAGAGGAGGGTAAGAATCAGTTTTTCATTCTAGTGTGTTACAGCATCTTGTTTGTGGAATCCTGAACAAAGTGTCAAAAGGGTACACAAAAAGCTTGTGTAGGGGGAATGAAGCCCCCCATGTGTTGTTTTTGCTTGCATCATGCATTTATTTAGCACTGTTCTCTTTTGTGTTGCTAGTAACACACATCTCAAATACTTCTTCTAAGGGTTTAAATTGCGGTCCTGATTGCAATTTCATTGCATTTCTTGAGTTTATGGAAAATTGTAAACAAATGCGGCCGATACAGCCACTGTTGCAGTCATAGACATGTCAAAAATCTTGACGCTGCAACCGAAATCACGGAGGCAGACCAATTTTTAAAACCTTGACTTCTTCAAAATTTGGTAGTATAAGCTTCACCCATGTTACTAAAAATGTCTTTTTGCTGTCAAATGTCTGAAACTGTTCCAATTATAAATTAAATTGACCGTATGAACAGTCCGTTGACTTTAATTCACCCTGCTCATCTTAATAAGAAAAATAAATGAATAAAAAAGATATAAAATAATGGAACTAAAAATGTCTTCTTACTGTTGCATTGGTATGATAAGTTCTCCTCAATTTTTGAAGTTTTTTTTCCTATATATTGATCTGATTTGAAGGATTCCATCCAGTTGTTTGTTCCTAATAGTTTATATTCATGGCAAGTATTAAAGCATACTAAGTCCGGAGTAAAAGGAATTTGCTCCTTCAGTTTAATACTTAATACCAACTTGGAAAGAGTTATGAAGATTTTGTATCCTTTCTACTATAGATTCTGCACTGGGGGAAGAGTAAGGCTATAGGTGGGGCGATTTTTTTATTGTCTGTATTGATTTTTAGGCTCAACCTCAGCTGGTTTGCTCTGGGTAAGAGTCTGATTCCTTTGCATTCCATGAGTACTCTTATGTTTATGTAACAATGCCATCAAGTGTTCTTAGAATTTGGATTTTGGTCAACTCAACCCCAAAAGCCAACTCATGGAGTGATCAGATAAGGGTCTGATAACAGGTGGTTTGATAGGCCATATAACAACTGCAATTATTAGGATAGACTCTGATACAATCTTAGAATTTGGATTTGAGCCTAAATCAACCTAATAAGTTAGCTCTTAAAGTGAGAGTTGCCCCCTATTTATATACACTATTTTAACTATATCACTAGTCAATGTGGATCTCCAACAAGTATGTAAGAAGTAAGAACTAAGAAGTTATAAGGTTGACTTGGTGGTTGGGAATGGGAGTTTAAGAGTTGAAGGGAGGAGGGGGGGGAGAGGTCGTGGGTTCGAATCCTCCCACTAACATTTTAACAAAAACTAACAACTAACGTTGGCTGATAAAAAAAAAAAAAAACAGTGATAGAAATAAACAGTTGAAGATTTCAAAGAAAGAATTCGTTTGACTTTGAGAAATCAATTTTCATGGTTTTAATTCTGGGATCATTTGTTCTAAACGGTGTCACATTCTCTATAGGAAACTTACAGTACAGTTTACCTTTTGGAGTATAATATCTCATTATTCTCTTTAGGATTTTCTTGGATTTTGCTATCAAATTTTTAAGCCAATCAATCCTTGCATACAATTGATAATATACATAATATTTTATGTGCAGTGACAGAAGCTGCTCATGTCAACCTCTTTGGTTTGCACCGATATTCTAGTTGGTGGCTAGCTACTAACAGCACTTCATCACTAACTGAAATGTTTTTACTCCTCCATGGTCAATATCAAGTTAGATAGTGAATCTAGTGTCAGTCCCCCTAATTATATATGGAGATACTGTATATCATGCTTTATTAAGTTCCAACTTCTAACTTCATTTGTTATTGTTTCCTTTTGTTCTATTTTACAACTTGATTTGTCATGTCATAATTATAGTGTCAATTTTTTTCAGTTGATGCTCTTAAAGAAATCACTAGCACGATGGGTGCCACCTATTGGGAGTTTGATGGTGATTCTTGTCATATTAAAATGCCGGGGTTAACACCAGAGCCACCTAAAGGATCTGAAAGCAGCATTGACTGTGATTGCACTTTTGTAAATAACACCTGTCATGTAGTAAGGCTGTAAAAATCTCTTTATCTTATCCTGAATGTTTTGAAGTAATTTATGCTTTGCTATATTTTCTGATACAGCTAGCTGTTTATATATTTAATCTATAGTTTCCTTATAGTCGTAGATATGAGAAGAAATTCATTGTGGACTTTGAATTTTGAATCACTATTATTGCATCTTAATACTGCTTGTCTGAGCCTATTTTCTTTTTTCCATGTTTTAGTATCTTCAAGCGGCTCAACCTTCCTGGCATGCTTCCACCTTATTTGGTTAAGCTTCCTTACCTCAGAGAAGTGTCAGAACTATGAACACCTTAAAAATACTACTGTAGTTGTTTAATGTTAAAATTTAAACTCTTGTTTTTTTTTTTTGGTCTCAACTTGTTTTGTTCCCATTTTGGTTGAACTTGTCACCTAGCCAATTGAAATGAAATTTGTTCTCATTGTAGTGATTTTGCTTTAAACTACCTAAGTGGTACGATCCCAAAGGAATGGGGCTCAACAAAGCTAACTAATATGTAAGTTCTTATCAGTTAATTGAAGTTTTCATCTAGTTACTTGCCTTTTGTATTGAATACAGTATACTGTGCAGCTCTCTATTTGTGAATCGTATATCAGGGGAAATTCCTAAGGAGTTGGGAAGTATTACCACTCTAACATATCTGTAAGTTTATAAATTTTCTCATTTATTTATTTTCTAAAGATTTATGTTGATTGAAGTTCAATTGTGAAACTAAATTTCTGGCTCATATTTCTTGTGCCATTTTATGGTTCCAGAAGTTTCCAGCAATATTCTGGCCATCTATTGTGATTATTTACCAGATACCTAGTTACAATTCTTAAAGCATATCAATGATATAGTGCATTTATCTTACTTTCTCATTGGACATCTCTAATTTTCTCTGACCTCAAATCAGGAACCTTGAAGCAAACCAATTTTCTGGTGTTGTTCCCCATGAACTTGGAAGTCTATCTAACCTGAAGATTTTGTAAGACAATGAATTTCTATTTATTCATTGTATTACTGTCAGAATAAATTTGAAGGATTACACTCTGTATCTGATTGTTTTTACATGCAATGTTATCTTTGTAGGGTTTTATCATCCAATAAATTGTCTGGGAAGTTACCGGTGACACTTGCTAAGTTGCAGAATTTGACAGATTTGTAAGTTCTGATTAACTGTTTTACTTAGAAAGTAAATACTGACACTTTCCTTCCCTTGATCAATATCATTTGATGGTGCACTGCAGCAGGATAAGTGATAACAGTTTCAGCGGAGAAATACCAAGCTTCATACAGAATTGGAAATTACTTCAAAGATTGTGAGATTGCTTTTCACTTTTTTTTTTCTTCTTGTTTTTAACAATACTTCAAATGCACTATAACTTTTCACAATAGATAAAGCCTTCATAATGAAGATGAAATAATAGTGATTCAAAATTCATTGAAGATAGATATTCTCATTTTAACGTATATCATTGAAGAGAAATGCATGCAAGTGGACTGGAGGGACCTATCCCATCAAATATATCTCTTTTGAGTAATTTAAATCTGTTGTAAGTAAAATGCCTTCTAATTTTTTTTATTAGTTTAATGTTTTCCCCTGTTTGTCTTGTTAGATCTATATTTAGCTCATGGTGGCAGTTTTGATACAGGAGGATTAGTGACATAAATGGTCCAAGTCAGGATTTTCCCATGTTAAGAAACATGACAGGAATGACGATATTGTATGTTGAGTTCTGTGTGTTAAAAAATAGTTGGCACATTTTCTCTGCTAATGTATAATTTAAAGTAATTCAGGCTTTTCAATGTAGGGTTTTGAGAAATTGTCATATTACAGGAGAGCTTCCTAGTTACTTCTGGAGTATGAAGAATTTGAAAATGTTGTAAGTAGAAATTTTGAATTTTTTGTGTCAAAGTTTTCTTTCCAATTCTTTTATTATTGAAGCAAATACAAATACCATATTTCTTTTTCCTTAAATACAAATACCATCATTTTCCTATACATGCATATTGCATAGATACATAAAAATATTACTCCCAGCATCTGATAGAGCACCAATTGATAGATTGGAAATCAATTACATTAAATTACACAAAATACACAGAATACAACAGAACTTGCTGTCCCAAAGTCATAGACTCCTATAGAGATGAGTTCTCTGTCCAAATTACCAGAGAACAACACACGTATCCCCCATCCTCCTATTACACACATATTTAATAGCATGTAATTCTTCCTACTTTCTTCCCTAAACTCTTCATAAGAATTTTCAACATTTCTCCCTCTAAACTTTGCAACCAAGGCTGTCTTAAATTTTTCCCAAGCTACAATTTGGTTCCTTGTTTTCTCTTAATAAATTGAACCAATGAATGGTTGACCGTTTTATACTTAGTTTTTTCCAACTTAATTTTGGCATCCTCACTGGAGTTCTACACTTCGAAATAGGTTTCTGCCCTTGTGATCAATCCAATGGGGTCTTCTCCATTAAAGGCAGGCAATTCCACCTTTTTAACTGCCATACATATTCATAAAATATATGATGATAATCCAAATTAGACCTATTTCCTGCAGAATCTCTCTCTTTGTAGTTGTAAGTTCCATGTTCTTCCTCCACACATTTGCCCAGAACCTCTCATTTTAGTTAGTAGATTTAGTCATACGTCCTATCTATTCTTTCATGCTAGAGTCAATTTTGGCCACCAACTCTTTAAGTTTTTCCTCCATGCGCTCAGTCACCTTAGTCATGGTGAAATGATGAATTCACTGACCACGTAACCTCTTCTTTTGATCCAGCAGGTTGGGCCAAAATGATAGAACACCAATTGATAAATTGAAGAATGGTACTATTTTAAATCATACAGAATACAACAAAATTTGCTGTCGTAGAGTCAAAAAGTCTTACAAAGATGAGTTCTTTGTCCAAATGACTAGAAAACAACACATGATTATATTCTCCTATACTCCCTATGGACTCAAATATAAGCAAAAATACTTAATTTCACATTGATTAAGAATATTATTTGAGTTCATTTAATTTTCTTAATTTCATACAAAAAGAACTACATTTTCTAAACTATCTTTAATTAATCATATTTATTGGAGATGGTGCTCATATTTGAATTTAAGGGTATTTTGTGGAATAATAGCATTAAATAAGGTTGAATTAGTTGAAATTTGCTTATATTTCAGTACACAAAACTTGAGTCATTTTTTGCTTATATTTGAGTTCAAAGGGAGTAACATGTATAGTATTTGATACTATACCTCCGTCCCTGAATATAATACTCCTTTAACTAATTCACATCATTTAAGAAAGTTGGTTAATTTAGTTAGTAACATTTAATTTGTTAACAATTTGTATTATTTTTCCAAAATTATCCTTAAAATTAATGAGACTTGTCATCTCTCTTTTCACTTAATTACTTTATACCTAATTAATTAATGTGTGCTAGTCTTCTTCTCCAATCCTTATAAGAGAGAATGCATTTATCTTTTTAATTCATAACATTTATTGTAAATGTTAGTTGTTATTTTTTGTTAGAATGTTAGTGGGAGGGATTCGAACCCACGACCTCTTCCTCCCCCTTTCTCCCTTTAACCACTAAGTCAACCTTATAACTCTTTCTTGGTTGATTTGTTGACATTTGTTTTTATGAAAACTTTTGTCTAAATGTAAATTATTTTGGACTTACTGTTCAAACTTCAGATAACTAAATAAAAATTTGGTATAGAAGCTAGAATAATACTCTATAAGAATGTTATTTCTTTTTATGTTTTTCATGCATATTTTACATCTGTCTCTGCAACTGCATATGTACAATGAAGAAGTCTGTGTGCTTGTGTCTATGAAGCTTAAGAGGGTGAACCTTGACACAAATATAAGGTTGTTGTCTTGTGACTTGGAGGTGCAGGTTCAAATCCTAGAAACAGCCTCGCCTCTTGCAGGGGTAAAGCTATGCACATTTACCCTCTAAACTAGGCAGGAGTGTACGAAGCTTTAGTTCAGTTAATGATAACGGAAATCTAGGTGACATTTAGAAACCAATCCTTGGATAGAAGGTCTTGTCAATTGAAGAGAGCCATTCTGCTAGACAAATAATATTTAGAACAATAGAATAATCCAAGGAAAATACAAAAGAGACCATGATGTTTTAAATCTAATGAAAAAGCTACAGTAAAATTAATTCATCTGCTGTTTTTCACTTAATCAATCATATGATTAAAAATGAAACTAATCATCATCTCTAATTTATCTATTCCTGAATGTTCAATATATGCTACTAAAGTACTACTTCAAATGGAAGCTCTACATATGTATTGCATGGAGCAATTCCTTTTCTAATTTAATCATTATATGTAATGGTAAATTGCACTAATATGTTGCCAGCTTCCTTTGTTGTTGTTGTTGTTTTTATTATTATATATTGGGGCTAGCACCTAAGCTTCCTTTGTTTTTTCACTTCTATCATTTTAAGTTGCATTTATTACTTGGTTCTAGGATGCTGCAACTAACAGCATATTTATTAAATCAAAATTTGCTTCCATTAGCAAATTACATGATGCAGATTCTTGATGACATAATAATGATAATTCATAAGAAAAAATTAGTTGTATATTCACATAACTCTAGTTTGGAATTCAAACCTTTTAACCCAGGAAATTTATACTTATTCTTCAACATTTGTAGGGACGTCAGTTTCAATAAGTTGGTTGGGGAAATACCAGTCGCTGCACATGTGGGGCATCTGGGATTTCTGTAAGTGAGCTTCTCTAAATTTTAAAATATGCTGCATTAAACTATAAGTAGAATAAGACATTGTTTGGATAAACTTCTCCATAAGCACTTATAGAAAAAGAAAATAAGAAGAAAAATGAAATAAATTTTTCCCATAAGCTAAAAATAGTTTATGCATAAGTTATAATCAGTTTTTTGGAGAAGTTAAAATCACTTAGCTTCTCTAAAAAGTTGATTTTAACTTATGCATAAGCTAATAGCTTATGGGATAAGTTTATCTCATTTTTCCTTCTGATTTTCTTTTTTTGTAAGTGCTTAATTATGGAAAAACTTATCCAAACATGGCCTTAGTAATTTACCTTCTTTGTCTCAACTATCATAAAAAGAGATGAAACTAATCTCATAAAAACAAATTCACGGGCAAGAATATCAGCAAGTGTGGAGTGGAGGAGGTATTAAGTTAATATTTACCTGAATACCTCAAGTTGAGTTTGTGTGTAGAAAGAACCATGTAATCAGACACATAGATTAAAAAATGTTCCCTTTTATTGCCTCAGAGTTAAAATGTTGTAATAGTAAACCATTTTCCATTGTTTTCTCTTTTCCAGCTTCCTAACTCACAACATGCTAAGTGGTACTGTACCTGAGTCAGTCTTGATGGATGGAAGCAGTGTGTAAGTTTCTTACTCAGTTGATTCAACTTCAATATTGCAAAGTATCTTTTATTGCTCCTCTGCAAGTGTATATATTATGAGCTGTTATTCTTGCAACCAGTAGGACGAGGGAACTAGCAATTTAAATTTTAAGCAGACTCTATATCTTTCTGCTTCTGTGTGTGTAGGAATTCCTAAATTTGTTTTACTCTATTGTGAGAAAATTATTTTGATTAGGTTACAAATTTTTCTTGTTTATAGATTTTTTTTATTCCTCTGCTGAACACTATGTATCCTAAGTTTTCTAGCTGATAAACCTAATTATGTCTTTTGGTTCAACTATTGTAAAATAGCATATTGGATAGACTGCACTAACTGATGAATATGATTGTCTATATGGTGGTATAATTAAAAACATTTGACTGTTGATAATATTTTTTTTTCTTATATTTGTATGCAGTGACCTTTCTTACAACAATTTTACGTGGCAAGGACCATATCAACCTGCTTGTAGAGATTACCTGTCAGAATGCAAAGTCTTTTGCAATAATTATTCCTGTGACTTTGTTGCTTATACACCTTAATTCTTGCACTTTCTACGTACTTTTCTCTAGTTTTGGGAAATAAAGATAGTGTATGTGTGTGCATGCATGTATGCACAGTAGTGTGTTGGAATGCGTGCTTTTGCTGTTTTATTATCTAAAAGAAAAGTGGTGTAGAAATGATGTAATGAAAATGGTGTATAAATAGCAATATTGTTATTCCTGTATGTATCTTGAAGTTTGATGTTATTGTAAAACTAATGATTGTTTTACCTTGTTTAACTTGGCAGAAATTTAAACTTAAACTTGTTCAGGAGCTTCTTAGGGACCAAATTGTAAGAACCTATCTTTTTCTGTTGTTTTAATAATTTGAGTGAACTATTTTGGTATCACCGTCGTTGTTGATTCTTGACAGACGGGGGATTCTTCCATGTTCAAAGATCTCCAATTGTCCTGCATGTAAGAATATATTATTCTATATTTGGAGCCCTTTTGCTACTTTATCAAGTCTCAGAGAATTTACATGACAATTTCTTTTGCATATTCACATGAGTTATAAGATCCCCTTTCCTTCAAAAATGAATGATCAATTTGACGTCTGATGCGTTTTAGCTTTGAAAGTTATAGAGCAACCTTGCACGTCTGCTACAGTGTATATGCATGTAACCACATCACAAATAAATGAACATACATAGATGGATAAAATGGTAGATGCTGATGCTTGGTATGCATGTATGATGTATCTATGCATATGCATATAATATTCTTTTTTCTTTTGTTATTATTGTATAACTGTATTATTTTATTGGTATATAGTGTACTGATTGTTATTATTATATCACAACTTTCAACTGATTTGAGATTTGAACAGCTTAAAACGAAATAGTACACCGTGATCATCCTAGAAGTTGCATTATGGTTGATGCACAACTGTTCTGTGATATTTTTTTTCTAACTTCATTTTTCTATTATTGCAGATTATCGTTGTTTTCATGTTAATTGTGGTGGAAAGAATGTAAAAGTGATGGAAAATGATGAAAATATTCACTATGTAGGAGATGGACATGTGTTAGGTAGTGGTGCTGCTAAATATTTCATTGATTATGAAAATCACTGGGGATTTAGCAACACTGGGGATTTCATGGATGACGGTGATCAACTAAATTCACGTTACATTAGGTCTTCGCCATCTTCAAATTTGCCCGAATTATATAAAACGGCTCGTGTTACTCCAATTTCGCTTACTTATTTTTGCTACTGCTTGGAAAATGGGAAATATACTGTAAAACTCCACTTTGCAGAAATACAATTTTCAAACGATAACACATATGGAAGTCTTGGGAAGCGCTTATTTGATATTTATGTTCAGGTATAGATCAAAATATTGAAATTATGTTTTGCTGGCCACATCAGGATTTAATAATATTGTTCTGTTTCAGGAAAGATTATATAGGAAGGATTTTAATATTGAAGGTGAAACGCATGTTGCTCAAAAACCATATATACTGTCCTTATATAATGTCACTGTAACAGACAATATTCTGGAGATTCGATTCTACTGGGCTGGCAAGGGGACTACAAGGATTCCTGTTAGTGGAGTTTACGGTCCCCTCATATCAGCTTTCTCTATTGTTTCTGGTGAGTTGGACAATGATTCAGTGCATTGTAATTTTTTGTGGGATGACTTTTTGTTAGATATTTGATTATAAGATAGCATCTCAACTGCGGGTCATTTTACATATTTCAGTTCCCCTAAGGGATATTTTGGTGTATGTAATATAAAAACAGGCTACTAGGTTAGTTATGACAGGACATCTTTCCTTAATTTTTCTTGTATAACTCTATTAGTATTTATCAAAAATTTCCAATTTGAAAATTCTTAGCTCCTCATTAACAATGATTAGCATGGGCTGAGTACTTTGAGTTTGAGCCTAACTTAGATGGAGGTAGTCCAACCACAGCTACTCTTCTATACTGTTTTGTGTTCTCAACTTATCTGGGACTAATTACTGTTTTCATATTTGTATGGTCAAGAGTTCAGTAAAATGACCCCTTTACCTTCAACAATTAGCAATTGTCTCAACTCATTATCTAGTCTCATCAGCCTATGTGAACTTTCAGAGTCATTTAGAGGTAAACACGGAGCTTTGTAAAATTTGGAAATTTGTTAATGATTTCTTGGGCCCTTTATTTTCAACAATTGTAGATAATAACCTTCAACTTCAGGATGGTGCTATATTTTGCATGGTAATATTTATGGTTTAAATAACTTTATATACATAATGAAAGGCATTGCAGTAGGACAGCTCTCTTATTCTCCACAACCATCCTTTATTCATATAGATGGATCATGAGCTTGTCTGTTTAATTTTTCCATTTCACTGGTATGAGAAATAAGCATAATTTGTCCTGCCCTTGGTATATGGAAGAATTTATTGGATTTTTTATTTTTATTTTTATTTTATGAATAACATTCAAACGGCACTAAATGGAGTTGCACTATCTTAAATTGTTGGAACTCTAGAATTTTTCTTACATGCTGCAATTTGTGACATTGTATTATTAATATTGTATGGGACTTGGAAAGTAAACATGCTTCTCTATCCATTGGACAAGTCAATTATAAATAATGGCAATGGCTTAGGCTGAGTTTCTCTACCTTTATTCTGCATTAGAACAAAGCTTCGTAATTTTTGAAGTTGTAGTTCTAATTTAAATATTTTGGCACCATTCTCTTTTATCAGATAGTTAGATCTCATGATTTTTTTTTTCTTTTCCAGATTCTAAACCTTGTTCAGACCAAAATAATGCAAGGCATAAAATAATCGTTGGTGTTGGATTTGGAGTTACAGCTCTATGCCTTGTCATTATCATAGTTGGAATCTTTTGGTGGAAGGGCTACTTCAAAGGAATAATTAGGAGAATAAAAGGTAAATACTATCATGTTCTTACCATTCTGAAATTAGTTCACTTGAGTTGCTTCTTAAAGATTTCCAAGTTCAAACTTCCCGAAAAGTCAATCACTTGACTTAGCATCTAGGAACTGGGAAGTTAGCTAGGTGCTACAAGATGTGGTTAGGTAAGTGATAGAGCAGGGATACTACAGCTACGCTATTCTAATAGATATTAATTTTGAAATTGATTCTCCTCTGATTTCATTCCTTTCTCAACAGAATATATATAAGGCGATACAATTGCAATCATTGGTTCCCCGCAATGGTGGGTAACTGACAGAGAGAATATCCAAAAAGGAAAAAGGAAATACTAACAAACTTGTGACACGTCACCTAGTACATCTGATTCTAACAAACTCAGAAATTCAGAAATTCCAATCAAACATAGTCATTGAGATAAGTAGGCCTTTTTCTAATTCTGATGGGCCTATGAGTTTGGGCTGGTGGCTCATTAACTTGGTCCAGGGACGCATTGCTATCAATACCCTCCCCTGGAAAATCCACCTTGTCCTCAAGGTGATATGCAGCACAAAGCTCAGGCTAAGACTCCCAACTAGTGTCTTCAGGTGACAAGCCCAGCCATTGAACCAACACCATCCGAATGGGAGGGTCAGAATTCAAATCCCACTTTGAGTACAAAATGGAGAGAGGTTCCATAATAGGTTGGTGATGCAAAGCTGATGGTGGTAGGGGTGCATCAACTCCAGGAAGAGGTCCTTGATGCGGTTTCAGTAATGAGCAATGGAAAACAGGATGAATTTGTGAATTGGCAGGGAGCTGTAATTTGTAGGCGACAACACCAATGCACTCAAGAACCTTAAAGGGACCGTAGAAGCGCTTGGACAGCTTGTGGTGAGAATGGCCAGATACAGAACGTTGATGATGAGGTTGCAACTTAACATAAACCCAATCACCAACAGAAAATTGGATGTCACGTTGCTTGGAATCAGCAATGCACTTCATGGTAGCTTGTGCTTTGGTGAGTTTGTGGATGAATAATGCATGTAGAGCTTCCTGAGTTGACAACAAAGCGTCAACAGCTTCCACAGGGGAAGAGAAGGGGGAGGCTTACCATAGGTGACTTCATAAGGAGTCAACCCAGTACCCGAATGCACATGTGTTGTAGGACCATTCTGCCAGAGATAAAAATTTATACCACTGTGAAGGTTTCTCATGAACAAAGGCACGCAGATATTGTTCCAGGATCCTATTCAAAACCTCGGTCTGCCCATCGGTTTCTGGATGGTAGGAAGTGCTCATGCGCAACTGAGTACCACAAAGCTTGAAGAGATTTCTCCAAAAATTGCTGAGAAATATTAGGTCCCGGTCTGAAACCAAACTACGAGGAAAGCCATGCAACTTACAGACAATGTCTAAGAACAGGACAACAACCTTATAAGTAGAATAATTGGTGGGTAAGGCACCAAAATGAGCACCTTTCGAGAATCGGTCCACCACTACAAGAATTGCAGTATAGCCTTGAGAAGATGGTAAGCCAGTGATGAAATCAAGGGATAAGTCTTCCCATATAGCTGAGGGAATGGGAAGAGGTTGAAGTAAGCTAGCGGGGCGTTTGGTTTTAGTTTTAATTTGCTGACAAGTGAAGCATTGGGCGATAAATGAACGAACATCCTGGCGCATGTGATACCAATAGAAATTGGCTTTGAGTTTGTGGAGAGTCTTAGTCACTCCCATGTGCCCTCCCATGGGAGAAGTATGGAATTCCATTAGAAGCATGGATTTACAAGGACTATCAGCATTTAACCAGATTTTCCCACGATACAAGATCAGGCCATTGTGAATTTGGAAGTCAGCATGATTCAAAGGCTCATTGCGGATTTGAAGGAGCAGATTTTGGTACTCCTCATTGGCAGAGGAAGCAGAACACAACTGATCAAGGAACACGAAGTTGGGCATGGTCAGGACCAAGCATTGACCATCAACCGTAGTGACTCTCGAGAGGGCGTCAGCAACCAGATTGGAACGTCCAGATTTATATTGAATTGAATAATCAAATCCAAGGAGTTTGGATAAATAAACCTGCTGTTCCGGAGTCTGGATCACCTGGGACATTAGTTCCTTGAGACTTTTATGGTCCGTGAGGATGACGAAATGATGGCCGGGTAGGTATTGCCGCCATTTGCACACCGCAGTGGTGATAGCATGAAGCTCACGGACATATGTGGATGCGCGTTGTAAGCGTGGACAGAACGACTTACTGAAAAAGAAGATAGGATGATCACGTTGCATTAACACAGCTCCCATGGCAAGACCAGAAGCATCAGTCTCCAGAGTAAAAGGAATGGAGAAATCAGGTAGGGAGAGCACCGGCGTTGCTGTCATGGCTCTTTTGAGTGCATCAAATGCTGATTGTGCTGCAGGGGACCAATTGAAATTATCTTTACGAAGCAAATTGTTCAAAGGCCCTGCAATGGAGGCATACCCTTGAATAAACTTCTGGTAGAAGCCAGTAAGGCCGAGGAACCCGTGGAGGGCTGTGGTAGAAGAAGGAACCGGCCAATCTACCATTGCTTGGATTTTAGAAGGCTCTGGAGCCACCCCCGCCTGAGACACATTATGACCCAGGTACTCCAGCTGCCGTTGAGCAAATAAACACTTGGACCGCTTGAGAAAAAACTGTCCTTGTAATAACGCAGAAAAAACACAATCCAAGTGAGAAAGGTGAGACTCAAATGTGTCACTGAAGATAAGTATGTCGTAAAAAAACACAGAAACGAATTTGCGGAGGAAGGGCTGCAGAAGCTTGTTCATAGTGGCCTGAAACGTCGAAGGGGCGTTGCAGAGATTGAACGACATCACTGTGTATTCGTAGTAGCCCTGATGCATTCAAAATACCGTTTTGTGGATATCACTTTCATCCATGAGAATCTGATGAAACCCTTGCCGCAAGTCAAGTTTGGAGAACCAAGAGGCGCGACCCAAATCATCCAAAAGTTCGTCGATAGTGGGCATAGGGAAACGGTTCTTGACCATTAGCGCGTTAAGGGCGCGATAGTCGACACAAAACCTCCAGCTGCCATCCTTCTTCTTGACGAGCAATACAGGCGAGGAAAAAGGGCTGTGACTGAGGCGGATCATGCCAGAGGAAAGTAATTCGGCCACTTGTTTTTCAATCTCGATTTTCTAAAAATAAGGGTAGCGATAAGGGTGGATATTGATGGGAGAAGAGTTGGGCAGAAGGTGTATTTGGTGCGTTATTTGGCACGGTGGGGGAAGGGTGGTGGGTGTTTGGAAAAGGGAGGCAAACTTGGTTAGCAAAGTGTCGACGGCGGGGAGCGAAAGAGGTAGTGGTGTGGGTGGGTCGGATTTCGGGGTAGGTAGGAAGGTGAGGTGAAACAACTCAGAAGCCGCATGGGTATGGATAATGTGTTTGAGTTGGTGGGCCGTTGCACTTTCAGGCCTAAAAGGAACATCCGCAGAGAGAAATACCTTGTGGCCTAAATGGGTAAAGTGCATGGTAAGTGTCGCATAATCAATGGTGAATATAGTGACCATTATGATAGACCTCATTAGGGATTCACTATGGCCAAAATGGGTAAGAAGGTTAAGATAATAGGTCAAATGCAAAGAACTTGCCTTAATTTTTTACATTTTATTTGACAGCAGCATTTCCCATGTGGGAAAAAGAGAAGTTTCCCACTTCTAAATGTTTAAGGAAGAAATTAAGTTTCCTCCACGGCATCCTCTACCCTTCATATGTGACTCTTGGAAAAGAATTGAGGGAGGAAGAACACACGAGAGCAATCACTGAGACACTTTGCAGACTGCAAAGCTCCAACTCCAAAATTCTCTGCATTTAGCTCCCTTCTCCTTTACCTAGCCAAGGTTTGCATACATTGTTTTTGTTCTTTTGACATAAACAATTTTCTAGCATTCCCAACTTGCCCTCTTTACAACACCTCTGGCTAGTATACTAGGTTATATAAGTAATAGAGTGGAAGTAAAGTATCGTTCTTTCGTGGAATGAACCTAACACGCATTGTTTCACTTAAACTAACGTACCCTGGTTCTAGAAGGCTGCTCGCTATGCAAAGGTATGGAGGAGGGTCATTGTATGCAGCCTTACCTTCGCATATGCAAAGAGACTATTTTCGATTCGAATCCATGACCAACTAGTCACTAAGGTGCAACTTTACTGTTGCGTTAGGGCTTTCCCTCAACACATATTGGTTCACTAAATCAAACTAATTGGATGTAGTTTGGATTGTAGGACCTCTAAAGTTTAAAGTAAGCAAGTAATCCAAACTAGAAATCAGAATGAGAATGGAATTTTAAAACAAGAAACACAAAAGCTTCGAATCAAAAGTTAAAAGTTACTAAATGACAAAGATGTGTTATTTGAATTTATTGCATAATCAATGGAACACATAGAGAACTTGGTTTCTTTACCAGAAATAAAGAAACAGGGACTGAGGTGGAAAATAAGTATGAAAAGAAAGCACAGAATCAAATAAAAAGACATGTCATCTCATTAAGGTATCCTTAACTGAGGAAGTATAATTAATATAACATCATGAACTCATGTTGATTAATTTGATGTTCCGTTGATTATTGCAATAGTCAATGTCATCATCATAACAGTAAAAAGTGAATGGTATGTTGCACTTGAGTATTCCACCTTTCTATAACATAAGAAAAGTATTTTCTAAATGTTGTGCATTTGGGTTTCTTTTGATAATCCCTTTTTTTATAGGCCTCATTCTTGGATCCAATAGACTTTGAGTTTGAGGATTGGAGATAACGATTTATCTCTTCTGTGGGTGGTGTTTTATGCTTATGAATAATTTGCATCCACTTATTGCCTTTATGGTGACAAGCATTTCTATGTATATTGGCACATAACAAGCATTTGTACTTACCTTAAATACTCTTAAACAATGCAGATACGTTTAACTTACTACGTAAAATGAAACTGGCTGTTCCTCTGGAGCACTTATTTTACGGTTGACATATTAAACAGGTACTGAAAGAGAAGACTGTTTAATGGGGACATTTACGTTAAAACAAATTAGAGATGCCACAGAGGATTTCAGTCCTGATAACAAGATTGGAGAAGGTGGTTTTGGTCCTGTCTACAAGGTATTAGAGTGAATGCCCTTTTTTCTTCCAAGCGTAAAAATTTATGTTCCTCCCTATCATTTAAAATTCTAAATAACTGTTGGATTGCAGGGTCAATTATCTGATGGTACATTGGTAGCAGTCAAACAACTTTCATCAAAGTCGAGGCAGGGAAACCGTGAATTTTTGAATGAGATAGGCATGATATCTTGTTTGCAACACCCTAATCTTGTGAAACTTCATGGATTTTGCATTGAAGGGGATCAATTGATATTGGTGTATGAGTACATGGAAAATAATAGCCTGGCTCGTGCTTTATTCAGTGAGTTACTAACCATGAGTGCAAACTATTATGTTTGTCTTTTGCCTTGTCATTTATTATATGTTTTGTAAGTAAGATAAGGTGCCAAGTGGTCATTATGAGAAATCACTAGGTGATCTGATTAATCTGAGGAAGTTTGTCATCCTTTTCCATTTTTCTGGATACAAAATAAGGAATGAATGAATGCTATAGCTACTTGTTTTTCCTTCCCCTTTTGTTTAGACAAATTAATTCAACTATTACCCTGTGCTTGGATTTTTACACTGTTAATCTTTTCCTTTTTTCCATTTCTATCACTTTAGCAGCAAGGACATAGAATTTTGCGACCATGATTCATATTAATTCAACTGTTACTTCTTTTTGCATCTTCTATAGGCTCAAAAGATCAACTTAAACTTGATTGGCCAACAAGGCTTAGGATCTGTATTGGCATAGCAAAAGGTCTTGCATTTCTACACGAAGAATCAAGACTCAAGATTGTTCATCGAGACATCAAAGCTACTAATGTGTTACTGGATGGGAATTTAAACCCTAAAATATCTGACTTTGGGTTGGCTAGGCTTGATGAAGAGGAGAACACCCATACCACCACCCGAGTAGCTGGGACAATGTCAATTATCTCTCCCTTGATAATACATCTCAATAAAAGTTTTCTTGACAATGAATTGTAATCTGTTAATTTTGTTTTGCAGAGGCTATATGGCACCAGAATATGCATTATGGGGTTACTTGTCTTACAAGGCTGATGTTTACAGTTATGGGGTTGTGGTCTTGGAAGTTGTTACTGGGAAGAACAATAAGAATTACATGCCAAGTGATAATTTTGTTTGCCTTTTAGACAAGGTATTCTACTATGCTTCAATCAATCCCTTTTCATTTTTGGCATTATGAATCCCTTTTGTTTTGGTAGGTTATCCAATGCAGATATCTATATTTTCACCATGTAAAAGAAAGGTAACAAAATTCCCATTGCAGGCATGTCATCTGCAGCGTAGAGAAAACTTAATAGAGCTGGTTGATGAAAGGTTGGGATCAGAGGTAAACCCAACTGAAGCAATAATTTTGATGAAAGTAGCTCTCCTGTGCACCAATGTATCGCCTTCACTTAGGCCTACAATGTCTGAGGTTGTAAACATGCTTGAAGGAAGAATGAGCATTCCAGATGCTATCTCACAACCAAGTGATTTTCGTGAAGATTTAAGGTTTAAAGCCATGAGGGGCATCCATCAACAAAGGGAAAATCACAGTTTGAGCACAAGCCGAACAGACAATTCAACAGGAAGTCCTTACACTTAGCTCTCCCTAAACATTTGGCATTGACTTGGTGTTGGTTCATGATTTCATTGTAGCTGACCATATTGCAACATGAGATATCCTTAGAGCATAACTGAGGTTTAATCTTTTAGGGATATAACAATTTTCACTTCGTCTTTGACCATTTATTCAATCTAAACCACTGCAAATTTCTAACTGCTCTTGGAGGGTACTCTTTTTTGCTTTTGTTTTTTTCCTAGGTATTTCCTTTTAAAAATCATTGTATGGTCCGGGACCATGTAGTCCCTGTTAATCTCTATGTGATACGTAATCACATCTTTTCAATTTATGAAAACAGATTAACGTGGAGATTGCTCACACATACTTGATCTTGAACCATACAATAATTTCTTATTTGGCTAATGAACTCCCTTTCACTGTATATACACTTGTGGAGAAACAATGTACATACGCGCCCCTTGAACTTTGGTGTTATTGCAAACGTTATATGTGAATATTAGGGCAATGTGTGTCTTATTAATAAAACAATTAAATGAATCATAATTTTTATATATAGTTTTATGTTAATTTTTCCCCCCTTCTAATGCACGCCAACCCCTTTGATGATTGGGAACGTGATTGGAGCGCTTTACAGGAGGGGGACAAATTTTTGAATAACGCTCTCGGGTGGGGAGGAAATCAGTTCCCGTTAGGTGTGTGATTTTCGGATTTGGCTTCATGTTCTTGCCTGAATTTTTTCTTGCACCGTCTCTTTTTATTTTTCTTGTCCTTCACAAATTCAGATATGGTGCGGTTTGTTGTGGCAAATTTCTATCTCGTATAAATTAATTAGTGTAAGTCACATTCTTAATATTTTTATTCTTGCTTTTTGGGATAAAATATTTATAACAAATAGCCGAGTTTTTTCTTTTTGAGAAGACCAAATAGCAGAGTTGTTGAATATGAGTTTGACTTCAAAAAAATACTCCTAAGATTCAATCTACAAACTTAATTGGAGAAATTCTATCTTTACGACATTCTACTAATTTTTTTAACTATAAAAAAAGAAAGAGGAGAAAAGTTTATGTGAAAGGAAAACTTCGAACTTGTTCCGATTAATTTGTAAACTCAGCCACCTCCACTCTTTGGCAATGATTTAGTTAGACTACTCTAGTAAATTTTAAACCTTAGTTTCTGCCTTTGAAAAAAAAAAAAGATTATTAGTACTATTTATTTATGCTCATGATTAACTCCATCTTGATTCTAATCCACTACACTACTATTTTTGGGATTATTAACTAATAAATGTGCTGCAAACTTTATCAGGTAAAGGAAGAGATGCAACACAAGTAAAAATGAAAATAACCATCGTACTTTCATTAACATAATCTTAGTAAAAACATCATAAGAGGATGAAACAGAAAGAAAACATAGTATATCAGAAAATATAGAAAAAAGGACAACTTAGACTACTAATAGTTCCATAATAACTCATAGCTTGGGACATCAGGACGGGATAACATGTATGAAATTGATGAACACTTCTAATAATCACCGTAGCTTCCAATACGGTCGATGATGTTTGCAACAGTTTCCTTGCTTTCCCTCAGCACCTTGACACTCCTCTGTAGTTTTTCACGCTTCCCAGAAATAGATGGTGATTCCTCCAACAACCTCTTAATCCCACCACCACTTGGAGATAACAGATCATGAACAATTTCTTTCTCCAAATCCTTATTAACAAGATTGTTAATGCTTAGCATCAGATGTAATGCAAGGGTGTCAATCAACCTTCTCTGCACAATTTTCCAGTACGAAATCATTCTCACCTTCAGATCAAATGCTTGAGTAAGCACTGATGGATATTGCCTCAGATGACCAACTTCAATCTTGCCTACTCCTTCAAGATTCACATGGGATGGCTTGTGCTCATTACTCAAAACTTCATTCACAAATGCCTCTTGCTGAGATATCAGCCTATTGTATTCCTGTGAAAACTCAGGATTACAGGTATAATCTGTGTACTTTTCCATATCTATAGCCTCTAACACATGCTTGATTGGTTTTGCTTCTTATTTGCAATAAGAACCTGGCCAGCACGCCTGGTAGACAACAGAAGCTGATAGTAATTTCGGAGTGGCGATTTATAACAGAAATCAGCACATCTTCAAGATAGTTCCATACATTATCAACAAAACCTATAGGCATATTTGCAATACCATTTACTTTCCTCTGAAGAATTGTGAGGAATGCAGTGCGGGGCATAAACTTTGGTAGACCAATCCATTTGGCTTCCTCCATCACCCTTATCTCTTCCATAAGAAGATCTCATATTATTTATTCAGCAAAAAAAAAAAAAAAGATCTCTTATTATTTTTTTAATTAAGTTTTTCAACTTCTATTTATTTTTTAATTGAGTTGTTCTATCTGATGAATCCCGTTGAACTCAGTCCATTTGGTGATCCACGCCCAGTCCAGCTACTTGTGCTGTAGAATATGCAAAGGCCCATTTTTCATTCTTCTACCGGGCCAACGCAAACAACCTTGAGCCCATCAATTTTATGTAGTATAAGTTAATTTTAGTTTATAGGAGAAATTTATTTTATTAATAAGTGCTTATAGAAAAGTTTATCTAAAAAGGACATTAATTAAAGTAAACTAATCTCAACACTTTTTTGTAACCTTCAAATTAATAAAAAAGAAAGAAATGTATGAAAATTTCAGAACACCAATTCATCACGGCTCATATGACATTTGAAAAATCACAATATTAATAAATTGTCATAAATAAATTAACCTCTTTTAAAAATAAAAAATAATTGTAAATTATAAAAAATATGAATAACTTAATTAGAACAGAAAACCTATAGTGTATTATAATATCAACAGTTAATTTTTTTTCGATAAAAGATAGTGATACTTATGCTGAAAAAATTCTTTAAATCCTAAAAATAAAATTAAAATAGAAAACATTTATTAAAAGTCAGTAGTAACCATTGAAGATATAGTGAAAGAGTATATCAATAGTTCAAGTTTTATCTATGACTATATTATAAGTTTAAGTTTTCGTTCTTGAAAAAGAGTGATTTTAAGGAGTTATTCTGTTCTTCATGTTTGTTTTGGTCTAGATTGCGTGTGAGGAGTAAACGAGCATGGCAAATCAATGACACAACATTTTAAAGTGAACTCTGTTTTCTATTTTTTTTAAAAAAAAAAAATTAAAGTGAACTCATCTTCGCAGTCATACTATTTAGCCGGCTAGCTAGCTAATTGAATTTGTAATAGATTGAAACATCAACTGGTGGCTCGATGTAACAAGTGGGTTCTGCTACCCTACGGAAAAAATAATAATCAATAAAGCAAATACCAAGATTATACCATCATCGAAATTTATATATTGTATGATGTGAACCCCATGATATATCTATATATGTTGGTACTCTTTTAGATTTTATGTAAAATGTAACAACAAAATTCTTTTCTTTGTGACATTCATGATACACTGGAGTTTTTAAGTTAATTAATTTATTGCCCAGTCAGTATTACTAAATAACTTTTCTCAGCAATTGCCAACGATTCAGAGAGTGCCCTGGCGTTGTGCAAGAAAGGGGGAAAAAGAGTTAAATAGAAACACTCAAGTGTTGGGAAGCTCTTGTCTTGGATGATCCCCAAGTCTTTTTCTTGCTGGAGAGTTGCTTTGGTTACATGCAAAACCTACAAAGAAAAATTCAAATGCTAATATTTTATTGAACTAGCTTCTTCCATGACCCTGCATCCATCCCACAGTTGGATTTAGTTTTTTTAAAGTGGGTAAAAATAAAGTAATTAATTTCAGTTGTTGATAAGAAAATTAACAGATATTTTTTTAATATATATATGATTTTCTCATTAACAACTAAAATTACTTATGTTACCTTCTAGAATCTAGAGTGACCCATAGTTTAAATTCACCGTGAGATTGGGCTACAGTGAAAACAAGTACGTGATGAATTTTTTTGAATAAAATATGTTTTTTTAATCTTTATAAATATAGTTAAATTTAATTTTCGTTCTCTGTTTTTTTTTTCTTGTTGGATTTGATTTTTATGATTTAATTTTTTTTAAAACAGGTCCCTCTCATCACTTAATGATCACGTGCCATATTTCTACATATATGACGTCACATTTGATCTTATAGTGGTAGCTCACAAGTGTGATAAACGTCATTAATAGGACACTATATTATGTGATTTAGTAGAGATTTAATGTTTATACAGTGTTGTAAGAGTATATTTCATGCAAATTCAGTGGGTATTTAATGTTCCATTTTGATTGAGGCAGAATGTAGATTTGTAGATTAGATTTATATTAATTCTTTCTAATTTTGGTGCTTGCGAATTGAGAGTCACTTTGTTATAATCATAAATTTTTGGAAAAGTTTTGAGTAAATTAAGATTTGTAAAAGATATTTCCAGTGTCATCCACCAATCATTTTTGATAGGATAATATAGCCATTTTGTACTCGTCATTATGCTTCTTGCTGATGCTGATGGAAAGCTACCTTCGAATCTTCCGGTTCTAGAGTAGGCGAATTTCCATGTAACTCAATTTCGCTATCAACCAAGAACAGTGCATTCTCCTTCCGCAGAACTGGTCATAAGCCAATAAATGTTAGTGACCTTATTAATTAATTATGTGTGCATAATTATCTTTTACACATGCATTGCTTAATTGGATGTATATATATATAGGGAAGATAATAGTCTTTCCCTGTTGTATTTTACTACTTCACTTTCTTTTGAATTGGCTATTCAAAAGTTTTCTACAGAGTCATGGTATTTCATTATTTTTGCTTTGTTTATATTATCACATGCATGCACCCCATGTTCCTAACTGTTTTCAAGTTTCTTGCATGCCACTTACATATTCATCTCATGATTTGGACGCAGGAAAATCGTGTTGTTGATGGGAATGTGGAGAGGATGCAGCGGGAGGAGAGAGCAGATCAGCTGGTTGTTCATGGAAAAGTTGATTGGAAAGGAAGAAAAGCTTTGAAACACAAACATGGGGGGATGAAAGTTTCATTGCTCGTGCTTGGTAAGCTAGGCTAGGATTGACACAGCATGAGTTCATGGACATATTCCTAAAGAGTAACATGAAAATGCAAGTTGGTGTTAGAGTAACAAGAAAAAGTCCTTAATTTAATGACCACTAAGCATATATGTATATAAAACCATACAAGTTTCAATATTACATACTGTGGTGTCTTTAATGTTTAAAGGAATTAATTAATTCTGCATAGTGCATATACACTACTGGTTTATTGATGCAGTGAGTGTTGTTTGGGTTTGGGTGCAGCGGCATTTGGTATGGAGAACTTGGCAACTCTGTCTCTAGCAGTGAACTTGGTGTCATACTTCACTGTAATTATGCATTATGAACTAGCAGATGCAGCTAACATGGTCACCGATTACATGGGTGTTAATTACATGCTCTCCATTGTGGTGGCCGTTCTTGCTGACACTTGGATTGGCAGATACAAATCCGTTGTCATTTCTGGATTCTTTGAGTCTTTGGTAAGATCCAAAATTACCTTAATTCCTCATTTTGTAATAATACAAGTTATAATTAATCAATATTAATTGGTAAAGGTAGTGGTATGAAAGACCTGAAATTAACTATCAGCCAAAGCCCAGATATATATAGATGTTTATATGTGAGTTTGACTTTCTTTCTCTTTTCTCTCTCATATATATATATATATATATATATATATTCTGTGAAATTACAAATTTTCATAAGGAATAATAAACCTTTGGCTCTCGGTGTAGTGGGAGGAGATACATACAAAGAAAAGAGGAAAAAAAATGATAAATGTGAAAGATGATATGATTGGAAAAAAATAAATAAAAATTGTAAAATAAATATAAAAGCTGAGTGAAAAAAATATATGGTGTGCTGATTTTTCTCCGTCATGGTTCCGGCTAATATTCATATGAGACATAATTAAGTGTTATTAATTCTTTCTTTTAAATTGTAAGATTTAAATATATATTATATAAATATTAATTGGTTAGGATCATAGATATGTGGTGGTTTAGGACCATATAATAATTTCTCTTTAGGTAGTGTTGAATAGATGTGATTTTTCTTGTTCATCAAATCCCTATTTTATTATAGAAGAAAAATTAAAAAAAGATATTTATTGGACACAAAATGAAAATATTTAAGACAAAAATGTTTTTTTTTATAGTTTTAATTACCTATTTTGATTTTGGAAAATATTTTTAAAACTAAAATGGTTAGCCCAAACATAATAACAGCCCAAAACAGAAAACAGAAGCCCAAGGCCCTACCAGTAACAAGAGCTGGAACATGAAAGAGCATTTGATAATTATACAAAACAAAATGACAAAGTAAAAGTAAGATACAGTAAACTGAGATTTTTTTTTTTTTTTTATAAAAATTTCAGGGAGGCAGAAGCCATGTAAACTGAGATGTTAAACTTTATTAAATGATACCTTTAGTTATTTTTTTACTCTAAATAAATTTTATTAATAAATTTAAATTAAACTCTCATAAAGTTATATAATTAAATAATTAATTTATACTTTATTATTTTATTTTAAGATATGATATATTTTATATATCTACCAAATATTTAAATTAATTTTCTAAAATTTAACTAATATATATAATTACTGAAATAATATCCTTTTTCTCCCTCACCCAGATAACAGATTCAAGGGTGATTATTAGATATTATATAATTGCAGGTATTCACCTAATGATTAATAATGATATCAATTTTTTAATTTAAACATATAAAAATAAATTAGATAAGTAATTTTAAGAAACTACGTAGTATTTAACAATATGTATTTAAGTAAGTAAAACTAATTGAAAGTTAGCTAAATTTATGTGACTAATTTATTTTCTTTTTGTCACCTTGATATGACATTGGTGTAAAATATTTACTAATCTTCATCAGAAAATTTGAGTGAGGTATTTCCTTCAAATAACATTTTTTTCATTCACAAACTTGAACCTAAGACTTTATTTAAGAGAAATCTCACTTAGACTTTGGTTTTATGCGACTAATTTACTTTAAATAATTTCAAATCAGTTTAAATAATATATTTTCTGGCTTATTTAAAGCTTATTCAATTCAATCACAAATATATATATGCATGAGTGTGTTGTAGGGACTGGCATTGCTTACTATACAGGCACGCATGGGTAGCCTGAAGCCACCCTTTTGCATCGTGTATCTGAAAGATGCACATTGTGAAAAGCTTAGTGGGAAGCAAGAAGCATTTCTCTTCATTGGCCTCTACTTGTTGGCCTTTGGCAGTGGAGGTTTGAAGGCTTCCCTGCCATCACATGGTGCTGATCAGTTTGATGAGAGAGACCCCAAAGAAGCAATGCAAATGTCCACCTTCTTCAACGGTCTCTTCTTAGCACTTTGCGTTGGTGGTGCAGTCAGCTTAACGCTTAATGTGTATATACAAGACAATAATGGATGGGTCTGGGGCTTTGGGATCTCCACCGTTGCTATTGTTTTGGGCACCATAGTCTTTGCTTCTGGATTGCCACTATACCGAATTCATGCTGCAAATACAACAAACGGAATCATGGAGATCATACAGGTATATATACACCCTTTTGTAAACCTAGCTTGTTTTGATGTGCTGCATATATTTCAATTTGAAAAGTATATTTTTTAGAGTTCATTAGGCATGGTGAATGTAATTTTTTTTATATGTATTGTTAACCAATTAAAAATCATTTTTAGTATGATTTCTAAGATAGTTATTATAAAAGCTAATAAACTTATTGTACATTACATTTTGTGATTGAATATAGTATAAAAAAAAACCACGTTGTTGGTACATATATTATTTTTTCTATTTTTATTGATTTATAGTCTGATAGAATAGAATTTTTAAGCACGATATTGCAATGATCAAGCATTAGTTTTAAATTCTTGGCTTCTATTTTCCAGGTCTATGTTGCTGCAATTCGCAACAGAAACCTTCCCCTTCCTGCCAATCCTATCGAACTATACGAGATTAAACAGGACAAAGAAGCTGCAGTGGAAATAGAGTATCAACCTCATAGAGATATTTTCAGGTTCAATCCCATTTTGTGTCTAAAATTACTGATATATATGTTACTTGATGATAGCTTAAGTACTAGACCTGATATGCATGGTTAGAGTAAAAGGTCTTAGTTTCCATC
The DNA here is from genome assembly GCA_026413185.1 of Pueraria montana var. lobata. NCBI lineage: Eukaryota > Viridiplantae > Streptophyta > Magnoliopsida > Fabales > Fabaceae > Pueraria > Pueraria montana. The sequence continues at coordinate 17,798,096 of CM048648.1, read as the reverse complement.
TTTCATAAATCAAAATGCTTCTTCAGCCTGATATATATATATATATATATATATATATATATCACTCCAATTCCAATGTATCTAGCTAGTTCTAAAGCTTGAAGTTCCTTTTGCACAGGTTCTTGGACAAAGCAGCTATCAGAAGAAGATCTGATGTGCAACCTGGGAACCAAGAGACTCCAAACCCATGGAAACTATGCACAGTTACTCAAGTAGAAAATGCCAAAATCATTCTAAGCATGCTCCCTATATTCTGCTGCTCAATCATAATGACCCTTTGCTTAGCACAACTCCAAACCTTCTCTATTCAACAAGGCTCCACAATGAACACCAGGATTGCCAACAATTTTAACATCCCACCTGCATCCATACCAATCATCCCAGTTGCCTTCTTAATCATTTTTGTCCCTTTCTATGACCGCATTTGTGTGCCTTTTCTTCGAAAATTCACCGGCATTCCCACCGGCATTACACACTTGCAGCGCATAGGAGTAGGCCTAATACTCTCTTCCCTCTCCATGGCAATTGCAGCAATCATAGAGGTCAAAAGGAAAGGAGTTGCTAGAGACAAGAACATGCTTGATGCATTGCCAGTACTACAGCCACTGCCAATTAGTATATTCTGGATTTCTTTTCAGTATTTTGTATTTGGCATAGCTGATATGTTTACCTATGTGGGGCTTCTTGAGTTTTTCTATTCAGAGGCACCAAAAAGCCTTAAATCCACAGCAACATGCTTTCTCTGGTGTGCCATGGCCCTTGGCTATTTTCTAAGTTCCATAATGGTGAAAATCGTGAACAGTGCAACCAAGAATATTACTGCAAGTGGAGGTTGGTTAGCAGGGGACAATATTAACAGAAACCATCTGAACTTGTTCTACTTACTCCTTTCCATTTTGAGCCTGATCAACTTCTTTGTCTATTTGTTCGTTTCAAAGAGGTACACGTACAGGCCCCAACACCCTGCAGTTACTGGTGGCAATTAAGAGGAGTGAATATCGGAAGATAAAGGTTTAGTTTAATATGATTATAATATGTAACGAGTGAAGATTTAGTGGGTTGTACTTTTCTTTGTTTGTCAAATGTATGTGAGTAAATAGAGGACTGCACACTTCTTTTCCTTGTATTGTAATGTCTTGAGTTAGAGCTGTAGTTTCCAAGAAATCCATGTGAAGTTTTTTATTTTACCTCAGCCCTTTTGGACACATTTGATTTCTATTTTCACTTTTTGCTAGAGATTTTTAAAATTAATGAAAGATTGTATTTTTTTTCATGAAAACGTGTTTATTCATGAAAAAAAAATACAAATATGAAATGTGTATATTTTTATGAAAAAGTGTTAGTATGAAAGGTTGTATCTTTCACGAAAGTGTGTGTTCATTTATGAAAAAAATGTCTCTTTAAAAGGTTGTATCTTTTTACCAAAAGTCATAATGTCTAAATTAATTTTATTAATAAATTTAAAATTTTGATTTTATTCTATTAAAAATAGGTAAATTAAGCTTTAATCATAGGTCAAAATTTTGATAAAATAGATGTTGGTAAAAAAGGATAAAACATTGGGGAGATCTCCATTAATGAGTCACCAACAATATCTTTACAAGTGAACTTCATACCACATCTCATCCCAAAACCTTAAAATATTAATTAGGTATATGAGTCATTGTCATTTTATGTTGTTCAACATGTCCATCTCTATTTAATGTAAGACTTCTTACTCACACTTACACTCCAACAGTCTTCCCTTCAAGTATGTGAATTTCTTTATGTGATGTACTCTCCTCAAGCGAAAGTCCAACACCACAGACAAACACTTTACATACTCGCATCACCATTAGCTCACATCAATGAGACACATCATCTGACTTCCACATCTTTAAGAAGACTTTCAATATAAGGGATCATTGCCCATGCATGAATCCACCACCAAATCCTTTATGTCTTGATACTTGTATGAGTTTGTTACCAAGCCACACCATGAACTCGGATACAACTTGTTGGGAAACAAGAGATAAAACACCAAAGAGATATTTCAATGGGCTATAAGCAATTCACACAAGTAAACTTAATACCACATCTAAATCCAATTAAAATCTTAAGATATTAAATATATATAAGTCCGTATTACTTATATATTGCTCAACATATCCATCTGCATCCAATCTGAGAATTCTTACTCATAAATATAGTGCAGTAATATAGAAACATAAAAAAAAATGTACAAGAGACTCATATATAACCTTGAATTATTATGTGATTCATCTCTCTTTTTTATATATCATATCGATAGTTGGTATAGGTTATAGATAAGTTAATCTTATTACGACATAACGTATTTATTTTTAAAATAATTATTTTAAAGTTAATTGTATAATTATTATTGATTTGAAAATATTTATTTCATTTCCTTAAAAATGAACAAATTGAACTGAAACAAATTAAAATAATTATTTGTAAAAAAATAAATCATAAATTTTTTTACTTGATAGAAGAGTACTTATTGATCTGTTATATTTCTTGGTGTAACGATGAACTCAAAAAAATGTTGTTCTTTTTTCTTTAAAAAAAAAAATATAGATTTATGAATTGGTTTATTTTAATTTAAAAGCAGAAAGCTTTTGAGAAAGATTGTTTTGTAAAATGATTGGATTTGGGAAAAAAAATTCTAATTCATTAAGCCATCATATAGCTCAAATGACCTTTAAGAAATCACAGCATCAACAAGTCATAATGGCTAATCCCTTTTAATAATATAATAAAATATTTAATATTAATGATGAAAATCTATGTTATTCTAGCTTCTTAATTTGTTTTTATTTATAAATTTTATTTAAATTTGTAAATAATCATATAATGTAAAAAAAATATGAGCAATATTTCACCTATATATTCGTACAAAATAACGAAAATAAAATAAAATTACAGGTAGTAAGCTAATTATATCCAATTGCGTTGAGGAGTAAACGAGCATGACGAATCAATGACACAACATTTTAAAGTGTGAACTAATCTTATTATTTAGCCGGCTAGCTAATTGAATTTGTAATAGATTGAGACATCAACGAGTGGCTCGAAGGAACAAGTGGTTCTGCTACCCCACCTGAAAATATATTCAATAAGGCAAATTATTGTAATTTTCACCATCATCGAAATTTATATATTGTATGATCGATGTGAGCCCTTGATTATATGTCTATATCTGTTGCTACTCTTTTAGATTTGATGTAAAATGTAACAACAAAACTTTCTTTTCTTTGTGACACTCATTATACACTGGAGTTTTTAAGGTAAATATTGCTTACTAAAAAACTTTTCTCGTTAAAATGCCAATTTTTTAATAAACGGTCTCTGAACAAAAGAAGTTTCTGTAAACGATTCAAAAAGTTGTACAAGAAAGAGGGGAAAAAATATTTAAATAGAAACACTCAAGTGTTGGGAAGCTCTTGGACTATCCCCGAGTTTTTTTCTTGCTGGAGTTACTTTTTGGTTACATGCTTAACGTACATAGAAGATTTCAAATGCTAATATTGTATGGAACTTTTTCCCACAACCCCCTGTATCCATCAATCTCAGTCATTGATTTTATTATCCATCAACAGTTAGATTTAGCTCCTCTAAAATGACTTAGTAATGATAAAATAAATAATCTCAATTATTGTTAAGAAAATCAACAATTAATTTTTATTTTTGATCCGTAGGAATTGAATACAGATACTGAAAGTTTACAATCACTCACGCACTTTACTTAACCAACTGAGCTAAACCTCCTTGATAATCAACAATTAATATTCTAATACATATAGAATTTGTTATGCATGCACAAATAATATCAAGAGTTAATTTTTTCATCAACGATTAATACTAGTTACTTTATCTTCTAAAGTGACACTTTAATTTTTCCATGAGATCGATTGGGCCACAATGTAAATTAACAAGTATGTGATATTTTTGTTTGTTTGATAAAATATGTTTTTAATCTTTATAAAAATATTTTAATTTAATTTAATTTTAGTTGACTAATCTTTTTCTTGGATTTGATTTTTATAAAATTTTAAATTTTTTAAAAATATTCCCTCTCATCACTTAATGATCACGTGCCATATACATCATGTTACATGTTATCTTATAATGGTTTCCGACATGTGATAAGTGTCATATAGGACATTATATATATGTGATTTTAGTAAGAGATTTAATGTTTTTCAAAGTGTTGTAGGAGTATATTTCATGCAAATCCACTAGGTATTTAATGAATTCCATTTTGATTGAAACATAGTGTAGATTTTATATTAGATTGTGTAAATTCTTTCTGTTTTTAGTGCTCGAGTTGAGATTCATTTTTTGTATAATAATAATAATCATTAATTACAAAATCAACAGTTAAGATTATAATTAATTTTAGATTTTGTTAAATATGAATTTAATTTTATCTCAATTTTCATCCATTGATTTTCTAATAAACAATTGTATGTGCGTTGTATCCTCTAAAGTATAACCTCTCACTTTAGAGGAACTAAATTTGTTATGAGACATTAATTAAAGGTTTCAATTTTATCATCATATGCAATACGGAAAATTGAAAAGGGATACCAATATATATATATATATATATATATATATATATATATATATATATATATATATATATATATATATATATAATGCTTTGCATAATTGTGTATTGACTTTTTTGTTATTTCAAAGGAGGAGTCGAATTTCGGTACCAAAACGTTTATAATAACCCACACACAACTTATTAGGGTTGGTCTAGTGATAGAGAGTTTGAATAATATTCATTAAGTCATAGATTCAAACTTTAATACTAGTGTGACCAATTATGTAAAAAAAACCCTCAGATTCTTTAATTAACTGAGCTAAACCTGTTAATTATATTGACTTCTGTTGACTGTTATAAGTATTCCCGATTGTATAATGTAATTGTAGCAGTGCAATAGTTGAAAATCTATTTACATATATATGAAATCCCTATAGTAAAGAAAAATCCCATTGGAGAAATAGCTAGAGACTGTAAATTAATGTAGATTGAATCACTTTCTTATTATATGATATATGTCTTTTATTTGGTACAAATGAGATGTGTTTCTATCAAACAATTAAGAAACTCAAATACTTAATTTAAATTTCTGGGTGTCAACAACAAAGTCCTTTTAGCAACATTTTAAAAATATGGCTAAATTATAGATAAATGTTGTTAGTGTTGTATAAAGTCTATGTTATTAAAGACTTTTAGCAACATCTTTTATATATTAATGAAAACATTTTGGAAATATATATTACTAATTAATTTAGACATTTTTTAATATTTAAATCTGGAAGCAAGACTTCAATTTAGTCTTGTGACGTATGCTAAAACAGGATAAACAATTAGATGATAAACAACCTTGTGAAGTAGATAATTAAATAGGGAAAAATTGAGCAACTGATTGGATATAGCCATTTTGTACTCGTCATTATGCTTCTTTTTGTTGATGATGATAGAAAAACCAGCACAGAATCTTACTGTTCTAGAGTCGGCAAATTCCATAAAACTCAATTTCGCTATCAACCAAGAACAGTGCCTTCCGTAGAACTGGTCATCAGCCAACTTATGATGGTGACCTTATTATGAGTCATTACTCATTTGGTGTGTGCATAATTATCTCTTATACATATATATTGCTAAGTTGGATATATATAGGGAAGAGAATGGTTTTCCCCTATTGTATTTTACTATACTTCTTCCCTTTCTTTTGAATTGGCTATTCAAAAAGTTTTTTGCAGAACCATGGTATTAATTTCATTATTTTTGCTTTGTTTATATTTCATGCATGCACCCCATTTACCTAACCGTTTTTCAAGTTTCTTGCATGTCACTTACTTATTCAGCTCATCATTTGTATGCAGGAAAATCATGTTGTTGATCGGAATGTGGACTGGATGCAACAGGAGGAGAAAGCAGAGCTGGTTGATGGAAAAGTTGATTGGAAAGGAAGAAGAGCTTTGAAACACAAACATGGGGGAATGAAAGTTTCATTGCTCATACTTGGTAAGCTAGAACTGACACAGTATGAGTTCATGGCCATCTTCCTAAAGATAAACAATTTAACATGCATGAAAATGTAACTACACTGGTTAATTATGGTGATTGGTGCGGGTTATATCTCGACCAAGAGCAAGAAATATGAATAAACTTTTTTCACCTTTTCTCTTTTTCCTTTTGGAGTCACACTTATATCCCTGAAGTGATAGCATGGTGACCACTAATTAAGAAAAAAGAATGAAAAAGAAAAGTCCTTAATTTAATGACCACTAATCATATGTATATATAAAACCATACAAGTTTCATTAATTAGGATTGTCTTTGCAGTTATTTTTGTTGGTCATTATATTGATGCAGCGAGTGTTATTTGTGTTTGGGTGCAGCCGCATTTGCTATAGAGAACATGGCAACTCTATCACTAGCAGTGAACTTTGTGTCATACTTCACTGGAATTATGCATTATGAACTAGCAGATGCAGCTAACATAGTAACCGATTACATGGGTGTTAGTTACATGCTCTCCATTGTGGTGGCCGTTCTTGCTGACACTTGGATTGGCAGATACAAATCCGTTGTTATTTCTGGATTCTTTGAATCTTTGGTAAGATCCAAAATTACCTTAATTCCTTGTTGCATAGTAATAATCTCTAAAGCATGGATACTCCTAAAATCATGCCGTACACGTACTGGGTATGTACTCGTACCTGATACTTGTTGGGTACTCGTGGATACGTACCAAAAATATTTTAAAAAAGAAATTGGATACTTCACTTGGGTATATATATGGATACCTTTTGGGTACATATCAAGCCGTAACTAAGTCTCTCTGTTGTGAAAGAAATTGAAGCACATGTTTCTTTATCCATTTAATGAAAAGAAATAGGCTCAATCCTAAAAGAGATGAAGATTTAATTCTTATATATACAAATCTTCATCTCCTTTTAAAAAAAGAGTAAAAGATTTGAAGAAGTTGGCATTCTTGAATTCATGTTACTACTCTCTCTTGACAACCAGTTATAGAGGCAATTTTTTTTAGTGACAATGGACAATAAAATAATGATATAGAAACTGTTAAAATGTGGTTTCATAATATCGTTAAAGTGTGATATTGTATGAATTATAATTTTTTATTATGAGATATTTTTTGTCGTATTGAAGAATTTAATGTCCTTTTTTATTATGCTTATTTGTGTTTTTTATCACTTATAAAATTTAATTATGTTAATATTAAATTCTGTTTTTATATAAATACATATTTTTTTAAAATTTACATTAATGTACTCGTACTCTAGATTTTTGAAAAATCTCGTATCCCGTACCCGTAGTCATTCCAGGTACCGATACCGTACCCGTATCCAAGATAGATAATAATACAAGTTATTGGTCATTATTGGTAAAGGACTAAAGGTAGTGCCGTAGTAGTGGTATGAATTATGAAAGACCTGAAACTAACAATCAGCCAAATTCCAGATACAGGTGTTTGTATGTGAGTTTGACCAGATATAGTAACCTAATCTTCTCTTTAATCTTTATCCCCTTTTTTATTGCATCATTGTGTAAAGTGGTATTTGGGATATGAAAGAAAAACCATACTTTTTCATCACAATTTTCATAAGGAATAGTAATTGTTTGACTCTCAGTGTGTAGTGGGAAGATAAGACAAAAAGAAAAGACAAAAAAATGATAGAAGTATCATGAAGTGAAAGATGATATGATTAGAAAGAAGAACAAACATAAAAACCATGTGTGGAAAGATATATATGCTACTGATTCGCAAGTAGCAGAAGGAAATGCGTATCAAATCGAATTTGACTATAAAGTCTTTAGAGTTGAATGGATCTGATTTTTCTTGTCCACCAATAGTTTTTCCTAATCTTTTTTATATAAAAAGAAAAACATTTAAAAAAAAATTTATTGGACAAAAAAAAAGATATTTATGACAAAAATGTTTATATAGTTTCAATTGCCTTATTTTGATTATGGGAAATATTTTTAAAACTAATATATATATATATATATATATATATATATAAATAATTATATATAATATTAAATTATTTAATGTTTAAAAATGATTTTTTAATGATTTTCATTCTAACAATTAAATGGTAATACGATAAGTTGTTTGAACCCTACGTGTTCACTTGTTTTTTGGTGGAATTTACGTGTTCACTTTACTGTAATGTGACAATGACTTTCTATATTTGAAGACAAGAGGATCAAACCTCATTTCATACACATGTTCTCACATATAGTAGGTGTAGCCGTGTAGGGAACTTCTTTTTGCAAACCTCTTTTGTTTCCTATATTCACCCTTCCTCCTTTTTTTTTTTTTTTTGTATTTTTTCTTCTTTGTTTAACTCACTCCAATTTAAAATAACCTTTCTCTCTCTCCTTTCTCTTTGTAGTATTTAAAGGGGAGGCTACAAAGAGAAATCCCCCATCTAGTATTACCCTTTAATTGTTAGCGTAACCTATCCCAGATTAAGTCCAAACATAATAGCAGTCCAAAAGGCCGAAACAGAGAACAGAAGACCATCCGCAATAGCTAAAACTATCATCGCCAATAACAATCAATGCATTCTAATTTTTTTTTTAATTTAAACAAATAAAAATAAATTAGATAAGAGATATTTTTAAGGAAATCTTATGTTAAAAATAATTGAATGAAAGTAAGCAAAATTTATACGACTAATTTATGTAAATAGTTTCAAATCAATTTTGAGGATCACTGAAATACCGCTTTTGTTTTGGCTTATTTAAAAGGCTTAAATAAGTTTAGTCTAAGTCGCGCTTTTTCAATTTTGGTCTCTGTAAGTTTGCGCTTTTCTAATTTTAATCTCTTTAAGATTTCAATTTTTTTTATTTTTAGTCATTGTAAATTTGCGTTTTACAGGACTAGAATTGGAAAAATATAAATTTACGAGACTAAAAATGAATAAAAAAATTTACAGAGACCAAAACCAAAAAAACGCTAACTTATAGGGATTAAAGTTGGAAAAATGAATTTACAGAAACCAAAGATGAAAAAGCACTGACTTACATGGACCAATTTGATATTTAAGCCTATTTAAAACTTGTTCAATTACAAAAGCAAGAATATGCTGTGAACTGTGTTGCAGGGACTGTCATTGCTTACGATACAGGCACACATGGCTAGCTTGACACCACCCATTTGCAACGTTTATGTGAAAGATGCACATTGTGAAAAGCTTAGTGGGAAGCAAGAAGCATTTCTCTTCATTAGCCTCTACTTGTTGGCCTTTGGCAGTGCAGGTTTGAAGGCTTCCCTGCCATCACATGGTGCTGATCAGTTTGATGACAGAGACCCCAAAGAAGCAATACAAATGTCCAGCTTCTTCAATGCTCTCTTGTTAGCAGTTTGCATTGGTGGTGCAGTCAGCTTAACTTTTAATGTGTATATACAAGATCACTATGGATGGGACTGGGGCTTTGGAATCTCCACTGTAGCTATTGTTTTGGGCACCATAATCTTTGCCCTTGGATTGCCACTATACCGAATTCATGTTGCACATACAAAAAACGGCATCATTGAGATCATACAGGTATAGAGTATAGAACCTTTAGTAATTACCTCCTTGTTTTAATTTGTTCTGCAAATATAAGGAGGAAGGTCTTGTTGTCTATGTCTAAGTAGCTGAAACTTTGACCATGCACGAGCTAGATTTTATAGTCATACATTAGTCCTAATTAGTGCTCAACAAAAGATTATGTCACTATTTCAATTCTAAACACCATGGCAATAACATCAATTAATTTTGTTACATTTATACAGTTTGATACAGTTTGGAATTGTATATTTATTGCTTTCATTGATAGATTCTCATGGAATCAAATTAAGGTAAATTAATTTGTTTTTTGTTGGGGAGAACAATAGAAAGGCTTTCACTTTCAATTTCAAAAGTCTTGTACAATAGTTGAAGTTTTTATATAGGGATATTGCATTGATCAAGCTGTTTGTTTTAAATTCTTCTATTCTATTTTCCAGGTCTACGTTGCTGCAATTCGCAACAGAAACCTACCCCTTCCTGCAGATCCTATAGAACTATACGAGATTGAACAGGACAAAGAAGCTGCAGTGGAAATAGAATATCAACCTCATAGAGATATTTTCAGGTTCAATTCCACTTGTGTCCAAAATTAGTCATATATGTATGTTAATTAATGATAGCTCAAGTACTAAACCTGATGCATGGTTAGAGTAAAAAATGTCTTAGATTTTGTCTTCTATAAATCAAAATGCTTCTTCTGCTGCTATATCACTCCAATTCCAATGCATGTAGTTCTAAAATTTGAGGGCTTTTTTCACAGGTTCTTGGACAAAGCAGCTATCCAAAGAAATACTGATGAGCAACCTGAGAACCAAGAGACTCCAAACCCATGGAAACTATGCAGAGTTACTCAAGTAGAAAATGCCAAAATCATTCTCAGCATGCTCCCTATATTCTGCTGCTCAATCATAATGACCCTTTGCTTAGCACAACTCCAAACCTTCTCTGTTCAACAAGGCTCCACCATGGACACAAGGATCACGAAACATTTTAACATCCCTCCTGCATCCCTACCAATCATCCCAGTTGGCTTCTTAATCATTATAGTCCCTTTCTATGATCGCATTTGTGTGCCTTTTCTACGTAAATTCACCGGTATTCCCACCGGCATTACACACGTGCAGCGCATAGGAGTTGGCCTAATACTCTCTTCCATCTCCATGGCAATTGCAGCAATCATAGAGGTCAAAAGGAAAGGAGTTGCAAGAGACAACAACATGCTTGATGCCTTGCCAGTAAAACAGCCCTTGCCAATTAGTATATTCTGGCTTTCTTTTCAGTATTTTATATTTGGCATAGCTGACATGTTTACATATGTGGGGCTTCTTGAGTTTTTCTATTCAGAGGCACCAAAAGGGCTTAAATCCACATCAACCTGCTTCCTTTGGTGCTCTATGGCCCTTGGCTATTTTCTAAGTTCCATATTGGTGAAAATCGTGAACACTGCCACCGAAAATATTACTGCAAGTGGAGGTTGGTTAGCAGGGAACAATATTAACAGAAACCATCTGAACCTGTTCTACTTGTTCCTTTCCATATTGAGCTTGATCAACTTCTTTGTCTATATATTCGTTTCAAAGAGGTACAAGTACAGGCCTCAACACCCTGCAGTTACCGGTGGCGATTCAAAGGAGTGAATACTGAGATAAAGGCTTATATTATGATTAATATATAAGGAGTGAAAAATTAGTGGGTTGTAGTTTTCGTTGTTTGTCAAATCAACTATGTTAGAAACTAGAGGATTGCACATTTCTTTTCCTTGTATGTCTTGAGTTAGAGCTATAGTTTCCAAGAAATGCATGTGAAATTTTTATTTTACCTCATGCCTTCGGACATATTTGATTTCTATTTTTACTTTTCACATTTCTCTTATTGTCTTTCATCTTCGTATATTAATATACCAAACAAGCCCCTCGTTCATGTTAAATACACTCCTCTGAGGAGTCCTAAAGTTCAGAGAGACTTAAGAATTCCCAATGAGCTATTACTTATATGCGTAAATCTTGATGTAATATGGAAGGCATTACACTTATTTATATTGTGGTGCTCTCTAGCAATTAGGATATTAAATAACGGTGAAGATAATACACTTCCTGACACGTCAAAAAGTGGTGTGCTCTATATAGTAGCTACATGTTTGTGTCGTCGTCTCTGACATGTCAATTATCTAATAATAATACACCAAAAGGGCCTTTTATGTTTTAAAGTTTTTGAAAAACAAAGAATAGAATGTCTAGTAATTTCCTTTTGGGAAAATCAGTTATAATAAATAGAAAATTAAAATAACCTCATCTAATCCAAAGATTTTGAAGCAACCATTACAACAGCAGCCAATACAATCAACCACCAAATTAGTCAAACTGCAGAACCACAAAATCGTATTCACACTATATGTTTAAATGGCAAGGTTCTAAAACCACTTACTTGATTTAACATAAATTCATATAGGCCAAGCATTACAGAGGAGGAAGTCAATTACGATAAAGCAAAACTAAACTTTGAACATAATCAGTGGAATGCAACCAAAGTGTTTGGTTGGGAATTTTAACAAACTCTGCTCTGTTATCTCTCTGGTGATAGGTAATAGTTGAAAGATCACCAAATTTATTCCTTGCCATAAAAATGACATCGCCATTTTCAGACATGATCAAAGGAGACATCCGAGGAAATGAATCCTTAAGATGAAGTTGAAGACAACTAATGTTTAGCAATGGAATCCAAGACTCTACAACTCCAAACTCCTTCATTTGCCAAAAAAAAAAAAAAAAAACAAAAGTGCTCCCCCTCAAAAACCCAAGATGTGGGTAAAGATCCAGCATCGTGGTTGTATTAAGGTTGTATTAAGACGTTCAGGAAGCATCAAATATCTGCATGTCTCATTCTTTGAATCAAACGAATAAATTACAAAATACGGATTGGGACTATCAACTCTGGACTCAACAGCTGCCACCCAGTTAAGATGGCCACTCACATAGTATCCTCCACCGTGTCCATGAACTGTCATTATTTTAGGAAAACCATTCCAACTTGCAACCTTTCTCCAACAATTATCACCCATGCAGTGAACTCTCACTTCTGCTGTTTCCGGTGATTCCCTATCGGCAACCACTGCTACCACTTTGTAAGTGTCACTTGAATCGTCATAGCCAAAGGCAGTTCTCAGATAAGTCCTAGGATATGGCGGCATTGTATGCATGGCGATTTTTTGGATCTTAACCGTGTAGCATGGTTCCAAAACCGGACCCGGAATACATTTTCGCCAATCACATATCTCAAACAGATTAGTCCATTGCAGACCCCAATAACGTCGTATTTGTACTTGAATGGGAGGCCATCATCAACTGTGACTGGCGGCTCCTCCAGTAAACGTTATACGAGGCAGCAGTGTAGGGAATATGGTCGGGGGAGACGGGAGTTGACTAGCGTTAAAAGGATTTGGGTATCTTTGCGAGATCTTTGAAGGTGCAGTTTCACGAAAGTAGGATCGAAAATAAGGGAATTCCAAGACTTGCAAACGCACCTGAATCGCATTAGAGGCTTCACAGGAAGGAACGACAAGATTTCCGCGACAAGTTCCGGAGGGAGAACGGCAAGATGCTGAGGAAGAGAAGTTTTGGAAAGACTGAAGCAAAAGCAGAAGCGGTTGTATATGCAGAATCCCTTCATCGTGCAAGCGGAAGATCTTCCTTCGTCTGAGCCTAGTCGCGTGCCTCACCCAACTAGCTCTGACTGGAGCGCCGGAGGCTGATTACCCCTAATGAGATGATGGGAGTTAGATATACATGATAGAAGTCAGTTACATTTGATGATCCGCATAAATTTGTTATTTGAATATCGGACTGTTATCTAGTTATCCATTGTTATTATCTTATCATGTTATCTTTTGTTTTGTTATTAGTTTGTTATTTATATGAAATTCAAAAGTGGAAAACTTAGGTACAATATCTTATGTACTGTTTTTTACTGTTTTCAAATAGGAATGGAAGATTAACCTCGATAATCAGTGAAATCTTTTAATGCAAACTTTATTTTGTAGATCACCAAAGTAAAACTTCAATTATAATTGGATAACAATACAAACAATATCTAAAGTACGGTATCTAAGTTTTATCCAATTCAAAGACACTTTTTCTTCATTTGTTTTATGGTATTAGAATCTTTCCTAGCGATATGTAGTTGAGCCTATTGTGTCACCAATTATCGGACTACCCGCAGATCGATGTCCAGTCCATAGTCACATAATTCGCAATACGCTTCGGTACGGGTACGCGGTACGTGACCTTACAAAGTTTTGGTACGTGAGGGGTATAAGTAGTTGGTACGTTTTGGTACGCTATTTAAATTTATAGTAAGTTCTAATATATAAATTGGTAGGCTGACAATAAAATTCTAATTCTTATAAAATATTGAAGTAATTAATATTTACTAATAATTGAGTTTAATTTGTTTATTTGAATATTATTATATATTCTTTCTTAAAATATGTTGATTAATATAATTTTTCAGTTATACTTTAATCAATAGATTGATTATTTTTTAAGTTTCTATAAAAATATAAATTACCTTCTTTTTATAAGTAATTTTATTTTTCTAATTAAAGTTTTAATTACCTACTTAACTTTTTCTAAGAAAAGTGGATGACAAAAAAAGTGAGTTCAAGCGTCAGTCTAAAAATCGTAACAAATAAATTAATAGTAATATTTTGAAACCCACACCCATTTATTAAAGCAGGAAAACAAATGTTCATCTTCCTCTTTTCTGGTCTTCTGCCTTTCTAACTTTTGAGTGTCGTTTTTACTTTTCTTTTCCTATCTTATGTCTTCACGCTACTAAAGTTTATCTCTTCTTTTCGTTTCTATTATTCTTTCTTCTCACTTCTCAAGCAACCTGTATTATTGGAGTTACGACTGCAATTTTATTTCGTCGTTTTTGGTTCTTCTTCTTCATGAATTCGTGAACGAATTCTGACGAATTGGTTCGAAAAAGAACTGTGAATTGGTACGCACGAACCAATTCGCAGTTCTATGGGAAGGGAGCTAATTATGTAACTATGGTCCAGTCATACAAACTTCACATGCTTGAGATGTTCAGTCCTCTCATGACGGGGTGCATTGGAGATCACACATCAACTAGTAATGAGGAGGTTTTGTATGATTGAGTTAGACCCATAATACACAATTCTAAGAATCCCACTGCAAGTGTCTAGCAGTGGTGGCGCTGTCTCAATTCGATGGTAGTATCTAGAGACTAGGGCTCACTTCCTTTTGCCCTCAGGTCCGATTGGTAGAGCAGAAAAAAATAAAGTAAATAAAAAAAGTTAAATAAAAAAAGATAAAAATAAAGTAAAATAAAATAAAAATTAAATATGTTTGATTAAAAAAAAGTATATAATTATATAAAAAAATAACTAGACAATCATCTGATTAAAAACAAAGTGAAAAATTGTATAATAATTAATAAGTCTTACCATTTTCAAAAATGTTTCTACTCTATTTTAATCAAACAAGCAAAATAATAAAATATTTAAGATTAATTTATTTTAAAAAATAAATTAATCTTAAATTTATTATTATTATTATTATTATTATTATTATTATTATTATTAACAAGTAAAGATTATTATAAATAATCTAATCAGCATTAAATCTTTGGAACAATATGTCATTTTCGTAATCTTCATAATAGAACTATATATATTTATTGTAATAAAAAATAAATTTCATTTTCTTAATATTTAAAGTTTAGGCATTTTTTCTTTCGCAACACAAAAAAAAAAAAAAAATTTAGGCATTTTTAATGCTAAAAAAATTGTAAAAATATATGTTAACCAATAGATTAACAAACTAATTTACACATTTTTGTACATTTATCGTTCTTGCTTGTGCTGATGATAGAAAACTACCTTCGAATCTTCCCCTTCTAAAGTCTGCAAATTCCACTTAATCCATAATAATGGTCATCATAATTAATTATGGGGTTCTTAATATACGCATATATAATTATTTTTTTTATATTTTGCATAGTTGACATATATAGGATCGAGATGGGTTTTCCTGTTGTCAATTTACTATTCTCTCTCTGATTCTCTGAATTGGCTACTCAAGTTTTCTCCTGCAGAGCCATGGTATTTGATTATTCTTTTTCTTGGTTTACATGTATGCATGCACCCCCATATGTACCTAAACTTGGCGCTTCTTGCATGCCACACGTTACATATTGTTCATGTCCATGCACTCTCAAGGTTTCACTCTAATTTAATTTCATATAAAAAAATTTCCCACAATTTCATATAGATTTCAGATGAACTATGCAATCTTAATTTGTTATTTTTTACCTTTATATTTAAAATCCGTTTGAAATTAGAAACGAATTTCACATGGATGCATTATTGACTTATTGTTTTAAAATTTTGTATATATTACCTATATATTCATAAAATATATACAAATATTCTGAATGCATACACTACTTGTTTTTGAGTTAGGAACTTAGGATTCTCTTTGCAGTTATTTTGTTGGTCAATGCTGCAGTGCCCATTTGTTTTCGACCGTGGCAATTGCCTCACTTGCAGTTGCAGTGACCTTTGTGTATACTTTAATGGGATTATGCAATATAAACTAGCAGATGCAGCTAACGTGGCCGTTCTTGCTGACGCATGGATTGGCAGATACAAATCCGTTCTTATTAATTTCTCTGTCCTTTGAGATTTTGGTAAGATTCAAAAATACACTTCTCGTTCGTTACCAACATTCTACAGAAAGTATATATAAATCACTGTTGGCAATAGTAGAGCTATAAGAAAATACAACCTAATTTAGAGAAATTTTTAAGCAAATACTTATTAGAACAAAAATAAAAAGATAAAAATCAATTAAATTATGTAATTAAATTACGAAAAACTTATAGGGATAATTTTAAAAAAATTGAAGTATATAATTAAAGGATTTTCTAATTTTCTAAAATTTAATTAGTTACTATGCTGTGAATTGTGTTACAGGCACTGGCATTGCTTACAGCACAGACACACTTCCCCAGCCTGAAGCCACCCATTTGCAACGTGTTTAACAAAAATGCAGTGTGAAAAGCTTCGTGGCAACCAAGAAGCATTTCTCTTCATTAGCCTCTACTTGTTGGCCCTTGGCAGTGCTGGTTTCAAAGAAGCAAGACAATTGTCTGGCTACTTTAACGGCCTTCTATTATCACTTTGCATTGGTGGTGTAGTGAGCTTAACATTTAATGTGTGGATAAAATACCACAAAGGATGGGACTGGGGCTTTGGGTTCTCCACCATTGAAATACTTTTGGGGACCCTAATATTTGCCTTTGCATTGGCACTATATCGAATTCATGATGCACATAGAACAAATGCCATCATTGAGATCATACAGGTACAACTACAGACCCTTTAATAAAATCTCTTTCTCACATTCTTCATATAAGAGTACGTAGGAAACTCTACAAGATATCTTCGTCTAAATAGCTGAAACTTTGACCCTCCAAAGGTATAGTTCTAATTCTAGTGTGTATGATGTCACTATTATATTTTTGTTACTATGGCAATTAATCCACATAATTTGGTTTGTTAAATTTATAAATTTAGATAAAAAGAATGACAAAATATTTGAGTTGGAATTGTATATCTAGAGCTAAATTTATCATTGACAGATTCTCATGGAAAAAAAAATTCAATAAATTCATTTTTTGTCTTTCATTCGTGAGAAGAATAGAAAGGTTCACTTGGAGCTTGAAAAGTATTTTATCATTGGTTGGTAACACAGTTGAAGCTTTTAGGCTCGATATTACATTGATTGAGTTATTTGTTTAAATTTCTTCGCTGTTGTCCAGGTCTACTTGCTGCAATTCGCAACAGAAAACTTCCCCTTCCTGTAGATCCTACAGAATGAGATTGGACAGAACACAGAAGCTGAAGTGAAGGGTAATTAAAAATAAACCATATAAATACAAGTATCATAGTGTTTTTTTTTATTCGTAGAAATGGAACTCAGGTACCAAGATTTACAACAGCTCTCACATAATATTCAACTAACTGAGCTTAGACCCTTAGATAAGTATCATGGTGTTTGTACATGACTCTCAATATTCTAGACAATCAATCCAACTTATGTTGTTGGGAATTTTGGTTGCTTCTACTCTTTTATCTGTCAGGTTACACATATTAAAGGGGTTGCATTTGAAATCAGAACTAGGATTACAGATAAGTACAGAGTATAGTTTGTGAATTATTAGGCTCGTTCTCGAATGAATTTCAACTATAATATTAAACTTGTTTGCAACGATTTATGCCTAATAGAAAAGGCTAATCATATTTCTTCTACTACATATCCACAAGTTTGTTTTGGAGTAAATGAAATTAACACTAATTGAAGAAATAAAATAATTCAAGTTTTAATGTTTTACTATGTTAAAAACTTTTTGAGAGCAAACTTGGAGCAATGATAGGATCTGTTAGAGGTCATGGGCTCAGATTCATAGTGTGTTTGGTTATACGATGGTGATGTGATTTTTTGTTATCCCTGAAGCTAATATATATAGATTCTGCGTCTTTTCATTGCTTAAGTGGGCAAGGCTGTTGATGTGAGTGTTAGTTCTCTGAGTTCGAGGACAGAGAAACCTCCAGAAAATAACAAGGAGAGAAGGGAAATAGACTCAATTCAGCATATCTCCTAATACGGGAATACAAAGCTATATAGTAATGGAGTGAGCTCATAGTCTAGTGCCCATCCAAATACCCTAACAGAATGCCATAACAAATATGACAACCCTTGGGGCCTACTAGATTTGGCTTTCTCAGCTTGGGTCATAATAGCTGTCTACCTCCCAAGACTCTACTAAAAGGGGAGATTATCAATATGAGAACTAAGAAAGTAAGCCCCCCAACCAGTACCACATATGAGTCACAGTCCATAAGAGTTGATATTATGCCATTTGCAACTACTCTAGCTAGAGTATATCCTTGTTGCATAGGAGATTTGAACACATTTTTTAACTCCTCCATAAGAGGGAAGATCTCTTCAACTGGAACAATAACTAGTAATTTAACCTTAGAGTCCATCTCTACTGAGTTGTGCAATGAGAAATTAGCAAAGACAAGGTTTGTAGGCACACCGTGGTCAATTTCAGCATGATTAATAGGCATTTCAAGTTCTAGAAATTGGTCATCCAAATCACTCGGAACCAAGACTACAATATCATGCAGGCTACCACCTATATAGCCATGACAATGAGGTGTCCCATTCAATATTTCAATAAAATTCAGAAACTGAAAATTGTCAAATGGCAAATAGGGAACATTAGCATCCCACGGTCCATCTCTTAATCCAAAACAAGAAATCCAGTTATCTTCACTAAAAGCATATGAAGGCTTCCTAGTAATAGAGATTGTTTCTTCAAAAAAATTATGGCCACTTTCAATGTGATATAAACTCCTATTGCCCTTCTCATAATCAATGCCAACAATGAGATTAGAAGATTCCACCCCAACATTTGCTAGTGTAGCAATAACTGCATGCAATGAACAATAATAGTCAACTAACATGAAGTACCTCTTATCCAACTTCCCTTTTGGATATGTAGAATCATGAAATGGAGGATGGTGTTCAGGCATTTGATGTGGATTTTGTTGAGTGTGTACCAAATATTTGCTCTTTATAGCACCTAAACAGAACCCCTTGTTAAAGGTGCGTGCAGGGGTTGCATTTGTTACCCAGCCTGTATCATCAAACAGTTGGCGTGCATCAGCTACCCAACCATCCAATTCCTTGAGGGACCGCATGGAACAAACATAAAAGTGGGGAGTTGCATTCCGCAGCAAATGAATGTGACCGTGGTTTTGCCCCCCATCCATACACTGTGTGCTTTGAGCTCTTGGTTGGAATGGGGAAAATGAGTTAATTTCTGAGATAAGGATGATGGTGCTAAAATTGGTTGCAAGGCATTAGGGACAACATTTGCTGAAAGATTATTCATCTTTGAATCTGGTTGAGTCATATGAAATAAGGCTCGATCAAAATCAGAATCTGAGAATGAAAACAGAGCAACCTCTTCACTCCTTTTATCTGTTACTGCTACAACTGGAATCATCGTTGTTTTGCTTTGGTTGGTTAGATCATTTGGTCGGTTGCGGGTGCTCTCAAAATCAACTCCAGAGTAATATGGGTATTGTTGATAGCCATACGAGGGTGCAAAGCGAGTCTCCAAGGCTTGAAGGAAATGGCGCCACAAATGGATCTGACCATTCCTACACATCCATCGATTCCACGCAAGTGCCGCACCATCCAAATAGTACGAAGCCACTGTGATGTGGTCCTCCTCGGGAATAGCGTGATAGTCGAAAAGTTACGAGATCTTGAAGATCCAGCCGTGAGGATCATCACCCGCAAAACGTGGCACATCCAACTTTAAGAGATGTTTCTACGAAGGAATGGGAGTGGGCATCGAAGGAGTGGTACTGTTCGATGAGACTGGAAAAAACCCTTCCAGGGATGCTAAGTGATTGGCCACCTCATCTAATCTAGCAGAAAAAGTCGACTCCAAACTAGTCATAAGTTGAATGAGCGCATCAAACCTATCAGAGTAGGAACTAGAATTCATGGAATGCGTGTTGTCAGCCATGGCAGGGAAGGGTACTCTCAACGAGAGCACCATTGATGTGAGTGTTAGTTCTCTGAGTTCGAGAACAGAGGAACCTCCAGAAAATAACAAGGAGAGAAGGAAATAGACTCAATTCAGCATATCTCCTACTTCAGGAATACAAAGCTATATAGTAATGGAGTGAGCTCATAGTCTAGTGCCCATCCAAATATCCTAACAGAATGCCATAACAAATATAACAACCCTTGTGGCCTACTAGATTGGGCTTTCTCAGCTTGGCTCATAATAGCTGTCTTCCTCCCAAGACTCTACTAATTGGGAACCTTGTGCACCAAGAGGGCCTTTTATTATGTTTTAAAGTTTTTGAAAAACAAATAATAGAATGTCTAGGAATTTTCTTTTGGGAAATCGGTTATAGTAAATAGAAAATTAAAATAACCTCATCTAATCCAAAGATTTTGATACAAATACAACCATTATAACAACAACCAATAGAATCAACCACCAAATTAGTTAAACTGCAGAACCACAGAATCATATTCACACTATATGTCTTGTCCATATATGAAATGGCAAAGTTCTAAAACCACTTCCTTGATTTAACATAAATCCAGATAAGCCAATCATTACAGAGGAGCGAAGTCAATTACGATAAGGCAAAACTAAACTTTGAACATACTATATAGATATAGATAGATATGTAGATACGCATATAAAAATACTAGCAACAAATTTTTCTATAGAAATTTTTGAACTGGAATTGACGAACAACCAATATCAATAATAGTGTTTATTAGTGTAAAATCGAAAATGGGGCGTGGCCAAGTGGTAAGGCAATGGGTTTTGGTCCCGCTATTCGGAGGTTCGAATGCTTCCGTCCCAGAGCATATCCATTCATAATGTATATCATATTGGAATACAGATTGTATATCAGAATTTAAATTATCTCCCCTTTTTTGAATTATTCGTCTCTAGTCTAAATCGACTTGCTTTCGAATATGTAGATTCAAAAACAAGTCGAGTTTTTTTTTTACTTTCTTTTTTGTGTAATCGTTGTTTTAATGTAATCATTTCATTATATATATCTATTATAATTTTATAATTTTTTCATATTTATTTTTATTTTTTTCTAATATTTTTAAATTCCCATTTTTCTACTCTACAAATTCTAAAAATAGAGTAGAAAATATATTGATACAATACGGAGTTAATTTTAATTTACGTCTTTACTTTAAAAAAATTGAAGAAAAACTGAGACGTAAAAAGGATAGATTATTATGTATCGATTGAATCAATGACTATTCACGATTCCATAATTGAATCAATTACATATTGGATCCAAGCTAAAGGAATGTTATGGTAAAACTTCGTTTGAAACGATGTGGTTAAAAGCAACGTGCGACTTGAAAGACATGATTAGATTAGCTGTGGATTCTTACATCCGTCATTTTTCTAG
Organism: Pueraria montana var. lobata; assembly: GCA_026413185.1. Taxonomy (NCBI): domain Eukaryota; kingdom Viridiplantae; phylum Streptophyta; class Magnoliopsida; order Fabales; family Fabaceae; genus Pueraria; species Pueraria montana. The sequence continues at coordinate 17,776,417 of CM048648.1, read as the reverse complement.
TATAGAGAAATGAACATGCTCTTGACTCGACATCGTTTGTTCTGTTCCACTAGAACTTATTGTTTTGGGGACAGTAAAGGAGTTAATGATGTAAATAGTACATGATGAAGCTCTAGTTTATTCATTTCTCAGGGGCAAGTATCTAAGGTTAGTGAAAATTAATAAGTTAGAAAAACTTCGTAAGTATATTTTTGATAGAAAAATCGAAAGGATCCAATTTGAGCAAGGTTAAAAAAAAATGGTTGGAATTAGTAAAATTGTTTTGATCCAAAGCGTATCCGCAGGAATTAACCTTCTATTTGTATGATTCTTTCAGAGAGAGAAAAAATGGTATGTTGCTGCCATTTTTGAAAAGATTTAAGATTCCCGAAGTAATGCCTAAACCCAATGATTCAAAGAAAAGCTAAAAGATCATGGAACAAGTAAATACCATTTTCAAATTGTCTCATCAATTCTATTATAAAAAATTCTAAAAAATAAATTATAAAGAAACGAAACACGGGCAAGAAAGGGGAGTAGAGACCACTCAATAAATGAAATTAGCTACTAAAGGCTTTGTTTTCTTTTTAGTTATTTGAGAATTATCCAATTTGAGTTATGGGGTTATAAATATGAGGAGGTTTTTTTTTTTTTTTAGAAAGAAAATACGAAAGAAAAATACTTAAGTCATAGTTTAATTGATTTGATGATTTTATTGATCTATTTGACATCATAATTTTCTACATACATATAATTTTTTATTTTCTCGAGCCGTATGAGGATAAAACTTCTTATACATTTTTGGGGGGTGTATTATTTATCTATATCCATCCCAATGAGCCGTTTATCGAATTGTTGCAATCGATGTTCGATCCTGAAGAGAGGGAAGAGATCTTCGGAAAGTGGGTTTTTATGATCCAATAAAGAATCAAACCTATTTAAATATGCCTGTTATTCTATATTTCCTTGAACGAGGCGCTCAACCTACAGGAACTGTTCAGGATATTTCAAAAAGGGCAGGTGTTTTTATGGAACTTAGCTCGAATCAACAAACGAAATTCAATTAATGAAATAAACAAGGGGGGTGCAGATGACTTGTATATATATTTATAAAACTCTTTTCTCTTTTATCCCCCCGCTCTCTTGTTCTATTCATACCTAATTTTTATTATTTCTTGTTGTTTATATAGAATGATAGAATGTAGTTTTCTATAGCCAGAAAAATAAATGAAAATTTCATCAATCTTCAAAACAAAATGAAAAAATATATAGAGATAAAAGATAGAATATAGGAAAAAGCAAAAAAAAAAAAAATAGTCACTAAATGAAGTAATTGGACTTATGAATAGATTACCCCCAATGAGGTGATTTTTTTTTCTTATTCTTTTTTATTTTATTATCATTTATTTTTAATACCCACTCGCTCTTTATTATTTTCAGTTACTAATCCTAGTTATTTGATTTATATACTTTTTTTTATAGTAAATACATGAGATAGAATATTCAAAATTGAATATTTCTATTATTTTATTCTTCATCCAATGACTATACATCCATTATATTTTTATGTAAATAGAGGGAAAACTCTATGGAAAAATGGTGGTTGAATTCTATGTTTTTTAATAGGAAGTTAGAATACAGGTGTGAATTAAGTAAATCAATGGATAGTCTTGGTCCTATTGAAAATACCAGTCTAAGCGAAGACCCCAAAATTTTAACCGATATAGATAAAAAAATTCATAGTTGGAATGATAGTGACAATTCTAATTACAGTTATTTTGATTATTTAGTAGGTGCCAATAACATCCAGGATTTCCTATCTGATAAATTTTTTTTAGTTAGGGATAATAAAAGGAACACTTATTCCATCTATTTAGATATTGAAAATCAAACTTTGGGGATTAACAATGATCATTCTTTTCTAAGTGAACAGGAAGGTTTTTTTTCTAGCTATCTAAATACTGTTTCTAAGAATGATGATGATCATTACATGTATGATACTCAATTTAGTTGGAACAATAATATTAATAGTTGCATTGATAGTTATCTTCATTCTCAAATCTATATTGATAGTTTCGTTTTAGGTGATATTGACAAATACAATGAGAGTTATTTTTATAGTTACATTTTTGGTAAGGGCAGAAATTGTAGTGAAAACGATAATTCTAGTTCTAGTATAATAACTAGTACGAATGATACAAATGATAGTGATTCCACTATAGGAGACAGTTCTAATAATCTCGATGAAAGTAAAAAATATAAGCATTTGTGGATTGAATGCGAAAATTGTTATGGATTAAATTATAAAAAAAAAATTTAATCAAAAATGAATATTTGTGAACACTGTGGATATCATTTGAAAATGGGCAGTTCAGACAGAATCGAACTGTCGATTGATTCGGGTACTTGGAATCCTATGGATGAAGACATGGTTTCTCTGGATCCCATTGAATTTCATTCAGAAGAGGAACCTTATAAAGATTGTTAGGTTCTAAGACCTTGGACGATGTCCAAACCCTTCTATTTCGGTTTTGATGATAATAACTAAAGGATAAATTTTGAAGTATCTAATGATCTAGTTTGAGTGTTATAGGATTTACATCGTCCAATCCCGCAATGATATTGTATCTCTCAAACCTGGACTCTATGTTTTAATAAAGTGAGCGTCCAATTGTGTTTTATAAGAAACATACAGGCAGCGTCCAATGCTCCTTTGAGAACAAGCGTCCAACGCTTGAGTAACACTCACTGTGGTTACTATCTTTAAAATACGCTTTCTATAATATAAGGCAACGTTCACTATATCATATTTTAACATGCCATGATCTTTTCGAAAAAGTATTGAACAGGAAAAGAAGAAGCTTCTCTCTGCAGAGAAAGTACAAGTAGGAGAGAGGCGCTACGAGTACGACTGTCACTTCCATCACTTCACTCTAAGTCAAAATGTGACAACGGCAATAAGCTACAGAAAGAATCGCTCTTGGAAAAGGAACAGAATCCTCAACGGATATCTTTCAACAAACTTCCTATATATAGAAGGATGAGCTCACGTATCAAAAAGACGAGAATTTGAAAAAGAGCAGAAACCCTGTCAAAACGACTGGACGACCATAAGCGAAAAAGAGCATTCATCTTAGCTTTGCTAAGCGAGTCTATACACTCATTCTTATTGTAATATCCTCTCATTGAGAGTTATATTTTATTTACAATATCAAACAATACTGTTTGGAAAGCCAGGAGTGGCTTAGTGTTAAAGAATACTTGGTTTTTGTGTTTAATCTCAAGGGGAGATTAAGGGTGTGCCAGAAGTGGCCTAGAGAATACTTGTAGCCAGAAGTGGCAAAGTTAAGAATACTTGAGTGTAATCAGTTTTGATTAGTAGAACCCTTCAAAAGTTTTTGAAGGAGAACTGGACGTAGCTCAGTTGAGTGAACCAGTATAAAACTACGTATTCTATTCACTCACCTTCTAGCTTACTTGCATTTCTTTCAAACTATCTCTTCAGCATACTACGAAAAAGTTTCTATACACCTTTTTATCTAAGTTTATCCATTACGTGTATTTAAACGAAAAAAAAAGAAGAGTAGTTTCTTTGGACGGTTATTTTTAATCGACTGGACGATAGCTTGTTTTTTTTCTGTTTTACTAAACTTCTGTAAAACGAAAAGATACACTATCTTCACTCTAGCTAAAGTTTTCCAAAGAAAATTTAAATACACTATTCAAACCCCCCTTCTAGTGTATTTCTCTACATTTCAGTTGGTATCAGAGCTCGACCTCTTGGGTTGAGTTCTTAACAGAACAGAGGAAAGATCCTGAGAAAGATGGAAAACGAAGGACAAGCTGTGAACAGACCACCACTCTTCAAGGGTGTCAAATATGACTACTGGAAACAAAGAATGATAGCATTCTTTGAATCTAGCCATATTGACATGTGGGAAGTTGTGGAGATGGGCGATCATATTCCACTTGATGAAAGCCTCAACGAAATCCCAAAGGCTAGATGGACGGAAGAGCAAAAACAAAGATTTTATCTCAACTCCAGAGCCAGAAACATCATCATGTGTGCACTAAGCGAACAAGAATACAACAAGGTGCACAGTCTCAAAAGCGCAAAACAAATGTGGGACACTCTTGCATTAACATATGAGGGTTCCACTCAGGTAAAACGTAACAAACTCAGTCTCCTTACTCGTCAATATGAGTTGTTTAGTATGGAAGAAAACGAGGACATACAAAGTATGTTTGGACGGTTTCAAACCATATTAAATGAACTTAGAGCAGATGGTAAAGATTATAATAACTATGAACATATTGACAAAATTCTAAGAAGTTTGCCTAGGAAATGGAGACCACAGGTTACAGCTTTGAGAACAAAGAAGGAACTGGACGATATGTCCTTAGAAGAACTTGTGGGAACCCTCAAGGTGCATGAACTAGAACTGCATCAAGATAATGATGGTAAGAAAAATAAGTCTCTGGCGCTCAGCGTCCAGAAGCCAAGGAAAGCATCATCGTCCAAAGCCATGCAAGCTGAAACATCATCAGACGAACAATATGAAGATGATGACTCAGACGAAAATGATGAACTATCCTTTATATCCAAAAGGATACATTCTATGTGGAAAAAGAAAGGTGGATCCAGATGGAGAAACCTGAAGAGGAAAGACTTCAAAGAAAAGAAGGAGAAGAGTCCAATTATATGCTACGAATGCAAAAAGCCAGGACACTTCAAATCAGAGTGCCCAGATCTTGACAAAAGCAAGGACAAGAAGAAGAAATTCTTCAGCAAAGGAAAGGGCAAGAAAGTTCTGATGTCCACATGGGAAGATCTGGACGATGACTCATCATCAGACGAGGGAGAAGAGGAGGAAGCACACATATGTCTGATGGCAGACACCTCAACTGACTCTTCAGAGCCAGAAGAAGAAGATGAGGTAGATTTTAATGACTTAGATTCAATTCAAGAAGCTTATCATGAATTACTTTCAAATTCTTCTATCTTGTCAAAAGCCTATAGAACTTTAAAGAAATCATCCAAATCACTTTCAAAAGAAAAAGAAGCTTTAGAAGAAAATGTTAGACAACTGAAAAGTGAAAAGGAAGATTTACAAGAAAAGTTTGCAGAGCTCTCAAGGCAAAATGAAACTACAAAAATGGAGAGGCGAGCTCTCTGGAATGATGCTGCTCAAGCCTATGAATCCTATAAGGATTCAAGGGATAGAGAAAGGAATCTTTCCATAGAGGTTCGAAATCTCAATGCAGAAAACAAAAGGCTGGTTGAGAAGCTTCTGAAAGTTGAAGCAGATACTTCCTTAAGAGGTCAACCACATGATGTTGTAAAACTTCATGAAGAGATTGACAGCCTAAAGAAGGATCTGTCAAACTTTGTCAAGGGCTCGGACAACCTAAAAAAACTTTTAAAATATGAAGGTTGTAAGAGACCAAATGACAGGTCAGGACATGGATACAAGGGAAAGAAATATATTCATGATGAAGAAACAGATGTTTGCTACTTCTGTGGGAAACCTGGACATATAACGTCCAAATGCAGACACCTGCCTAAGAGGGGAACATTCAACACCCTTCAAGCTAACAAAAAAGGACCCAAGTCAATCTGGGTACCTAAGGATAAAATTGTTTCTGTTGCAGACATGCTTAACAGCAGGAAAGAAACTCCAATCATGGTACCTGGACAGTGGGTGCTCACATCACATGACGGGAGAAAGGTGTATGTTCCAAAGCCTCCTACCCAAGACTGGTGGGACAGTCACTTTTGGAGGGAATCAGAAAGGGATGATAGCTGGCGTAGGTATGATTGGTATACCACCCTATCCCTGTATTGATAACGTTCTTTATGTTAAAGGTCTTAAACATAATCTACTTAGCATAAGTCAATTATGTGACAGTGGATATGATGTTGCCTTTAACAAAGGTGAATGTACAGTCAAAAACTCTGATGGATCCCTTCTCTTTACTGCAAAGAGGCAAGGCAATCTGTATAAGATTAAACTTGGGGAACTATCAAGTCAAAATGTATCTTGCCTAGTTTATGTACAAGAAAATCATTGGTTATGGCATAAAAAACTTGGTCATGCAAGCTTGAGGTTAATCTCAAAGCTGAACAGGCACAGCCTCGTAAGAGGACTACCAAGTATGTCATATAAAGATGATCTTCTTTGTGAAGCTTGTCAGAAGGGGAAACAAGTGAAAAATTCTTTTCAAAGTAAAAACATTATTTCCACTTCTAGACCACTAGAGCTGTTACATATTGATCTGTTTGGACCCACAAGAACAGCCTCGATAAGTGGTAAAAGATATGGGTTAGTTATAGTGGACGACTATACTAGATGGACATGGGTCTTATTCCTATCCCACAAAGATGAGTCCTTTAAGGCCTTTTATAATCTCTGCAAAAGAGTTCAAAATGAAAAAGGAGTATGCATTGCTTCAATCAGAAGTGATCACGGGGGTGAATTCGAAAACGAAAGTTTTCAAAGGTTCTGTGAGGATAATGGTATCCTTCACAACTTCTCAACACCTAGAACACCACAACAGAATGGTGTAGTTGAGAGGAAAAATAGGTCACTTCAGGAGATGGCCAGAACCATGTTAAATGATAATTCAACCCCTAAACACTTCTGGCTGAAGCAGTGAATACTGCCTGTTATTTACAAAACAGAATCTATATAAGGCCGATATTGAAAAAGACTCCATATGAATTGTGGAAGGGTAGAAGACCCAACATATCTTACTTCCATCCATTTGGATGTCAATGTTTCATTCTGAACACTAAGGATAACCTGGGAAAATTTGATTCTAAGTGTGATGAAGGAACATTGCTTGGGTATTCTGAAACTTCAAAGGCGTACAGAGTCTATAACTCTAGAACCTTAGTTGTTGAAGAAGCTATCCATGTGAAGTTTAATGACAACAAGCCTGATAAGGAATTATCAGAGCTAGACAAATCATTTGCAGATATCAGACTGGACGATGCAAGTAAGTCATCAGATTCGTCCAAACATGATGTCTCAGTTGAAGAATCAAATGCACTACTGGACCGTCCAGTCGAAGAACAAAGAGAACCAACTGGACGCAACTGGCAAATGAAGAAACATCATCCACAGGAGCAAATCATTGGGGATCCAGAAGACAGAGTCAAAACCAGATCTTCACTTCAACGACAGCAAAGTCATGCAGCATTCATATCTCAAATAGAACCTAAGACTGTGGACGATGCCTTAGAAGATGAAGGATGGGTCAAAGCAATGCAAGAAGAACTTGACCAATTTCAAAAGAACAATGTCTGGAAGCTAGTAGAACTCCCCAACGACAAAGAGGCTGTAGGAGCAAAGTGGGTGTTCAGAAACAAGCTGGACGAAGAAGGTAATGTTGTGAGAAACAAAGCAAGGTTGGTAGCAAAAGGTTACTCACAACAAGAAGGTATAGATTATACTGAAACTTATGCTCCTGTTGCACGTCTGGAGGCAATTCGCATTTTACTGTCATTTGCAGCTCATAGCAATATGAAGCTATACCAAATGGACGTAAAAAGTGCATTCCTCAATGGACTCATAAAAGAAGAAGTATATGTGGAACAACCCCCAGGATTTGAAAGTGATACTTTTCCAAACCATGTTTTTAAACTCAACAAAGCACTATATGGGTTGAAACAAGCTCCTAGAGCTTGGTATGAAAAACTCAGCACATTTCTGTCAGAAAATGGTTTTTCAAGAGGAAAAGTAGACACTACGTTGTTTCGCAAAGACTACTCTTCTGATTTTATTATTGCACAAGTATATGTTGATGATATCATATTTGGTGCCACTAATGAATCTCTCTGTGAAGATTTTGCCAAATTAATGCAAACAGAGTTCGAAATGAGCATGATGGGTGAGCTGAAATTCTTCCTTGAACTCCAAATCAAACAAACTGAAAAGGGAATATATATACATCAGACTAAGTATGTCAAAGAGCTACTAAAGAAGTACAAACTGGACGATGCAAAACCAATGAAAACTCCTATGCATCCAACAACAGCTCTTGGACTGGACGACAACTCAAGGAAAGTAGATAATACTCTATACAGAGGTATGATAGGATCTCTCCTGTACCTCACTGCGTCCAGACCTGACACAATGTTCAGTGTATGCCTATGTGGCAGATTTCAATCTGATCCAAGGGAAGTTCACTTAACTGCTGTTAAAAGAATCTTTCGATATCTTGCTGGAACCACTAACCTTGGGTTACATTTCAAAAGAGAGAAAGATTTCAGGCTAATAGGATATTGTGATGCTGATTATGCTGGAGATCGCATTGAAAGAAAAAGCACCAGTGGAGGATGTCACTTCATCGGTGGTAACCTAGTCTCCTGGATATGCAAGAAGCAAGGAACAATTGCTCTGTCCACTGCTGAAGCGGAGTATATCTCAGCTGCAAAATGCTGCTCTCAAATCTTGTGGATCAAGCATCAACTTGAGGACTACAACATATATGAGAGTAACATTCCTATCTTCTGTGATAGTAAAGCTGCCATAAATCTCTCTAAAAATCCCATATTGCATTCAAGGGCTAAACATATAGAAATTAAACATCACTTTATAAGAGACCATGTCCAAAAGGGAACTGTGGAATTACACTTTGTAACCACAGATAATCAGCTTGCTGATATATTCACCAAACCCCTTACTGAAGACAAGTTAATCCTTCTGAGGGACAAACTTGGCATGGCCTCTGTAAAGGAATGATTAACATCTACATGATGCATCCAATAACTTCATAGCATCCAAAGGACATGTCGTCCAAGGAACACTAGAGTCATGCATATGTATTACATGCGTTTCACTTAAAGTCCAACATATGGACGATGTCATTTTATCTTAGTCTTTTCTTCTGATTCAAATTAATAAAACGGATCGTTTTAAGGATAAGTATGAGCTAAAACTCTATGCTGAGTCACCAAAATGGCGGTAACCGTACACAATTACCCACATCCTCTGCACGTCTCATCATGGCGGGTTTTATGGCGTCAGTTTCTTTTCAAATATTCAAAAAAAAAAAAAAAACAAAACCGCTTCATATTCTCCAAACAAAGCCCAAACACCACCTTATCAAATCATCACCGGAGAAAAACACTCATCAAACCTAAACACTCTCTCTCTCTCTCTCTCAGAAACCCCAAAAACCCTATCAGAAAACCTAAAAATCCAAGCTTTACAAGAATGGCAATCTCTACAAACTCAAGCAACTCAGAACTCGACGTCCTGACCTACCCTGAGACTACGGTTGTGCACCAAGGAGCTGCTACGGTGCACATTGAGCACTTCTTTGACATTGAAGCGCTCGAGAAGCTAGGACTAAATCTGAACGAGAGCCTACTGAAGTGTGGAATCAGAGGCTACTTCAATGACAACCAGAAAATCTATCCAGAGTTGATCAGGATGTTCTGGAGGAATGTCAAGTTTCAGAGCCCAAGGGAGCTCGTGGCCAATATTCTTGGACGAAAAGTGACGCTGTCCACCGAGGCCATAGCAAAGGTAACTGGTTGCATAAGGGAGCAGAATCAGTACAAAACCAACTGGGCCAAGATGTACGGCGATAACGTTGCAACTGTGCTTTGCAAGTCCAAAATGCCTGAGACGATGAAGATTGAGTACAAGAATCTGTGCGAGGAAGCCAAAATTTGGCAGCAGGTGTGCAACAAGAGCATCCTGCACAAAGCTGGGTCTAAGGACTCAGTCACAGACTTACACAAGTTTGTGATATTCCATTTGATGGAAGGCATTCCCTTCAATCTCCCTCACATCATCTACGTCAATATCGTGAGGATGATGAAGTCCGTAGGTGGGAATGATGACATTTTCTACGCCGCCCTGTTAAACAGGATCTTCTGGGATCAGAAGCTTTATCAATGCTTCTATGATGAATTGGATGAAGAAGCCCATGAAGCCATAGTGAAGAAAGGGCCAATAGTGGCAACACAGCAGTTGTTTGGTGAGCCCAACATAAGGCAAATGAAGATCAAGCTAACAGCCAAGGTCTTAAGGGACCTGGATGAAGACACCATCAACAAGCAAAGGCATGAGCAGATCAAGATCATCTCTAATGATGACGAAGAAGAGATTGATCTACTGGGCATTCGTAGAAAAATCAAAAGGCTGATGGAAGAACAGCAAGGCAGAAAGATAACACGCCAAGCATCTCAGATGCATGAGGAAGATGCTGAGAAGGAAAGAAGGACCAAGAAAAGGCATGCTGAGACATCTGTTGCTCAGTCACCAGCAGGAAAGCGTCCAAGGACTGAAACGTCCAAGCCTGCTCAAGAGGAGAAGCGTCCAAAGGTAGCTTCAGTAAAGGTTGTCCCAGAAAAGCAAAAGGTACGAAAGCTTCAATTACTGGACGACTCTGATGATGATGACCAGATCCCAATTGGTCAGATCATGAAGGAGACAGAGGGTCCTCAGCAAAAGAAGCAAAAGGCACAACCTGCTAAAACACCTCCTTTTCTTGCTAATGTGCCACGAAGAAGAGTGAAGACTCAAGCAAAAAGGGCAAAAAGGACTGCAGTGCTACCATCCTCCTCTCAAGACACCGACAACGTGTCCAACAGCACTCTTCTACCAGCAATATCAGGTGCTCCTTCCACATCGACAAGCCAACAAACACCTCTTCGCTTGGATCTATCCAAGTTTGTGCGTCCAAGAGATGCATGGAGGGATACATGGTCCCCATGGACTATCCCCCCCAAGCAGAAAACAAAAGAAGAGAAAGACAGAGAGCGCTTTCCAGTTGCATTCCTCACATGCAATGATCAGAATCTCTGTAAAGAAGGTGATGTGATCCAGAGGCCTCTGCAAGAGCCTCTAAAGCGGCATTATACAACTGCCTCAGCACCTGAGTGGACGAGGTATGTTTGCACTGAATCTTTGTCAGCTGCTTATTCTGCCATGCCCAAAGGAACGATCATCAGCAATCCTCTGCCTAGTTGGACGAGAGAAGTGTATCCACACTTAGTACGCATGCCTTATCCTTACATCTGTCCAACTGGAACTCAGCAGAGAGTGCGTCCAGCAGCTGTAAATCTGCAGAAGCCAGAGGTTGAAATTGCCTCTCATTTCACCAAGACGGTTGCGGAGCAGAAAGGGAAGGCTCCAAAGAAAAAGAAGGCACCGTCCAAGAAGTCTTCTGCTAACAAGGATAGTGAGCTGGATGCAGAATTGCAATTAGCAATTAAAGAAAGTCTGGACCAGTCAGTAACGCAGCAGCGTCCAGACGCAGAGTGGGTCAGGGATGTTCAAATCTGGACTCCAATCACAAAGTTCCTGCCACTACCAGCTGGAACTCCAGTGCTAAACTTCCAGCCTGGCGACTTTGATGATCTTGGAAAGCTTCTGCAACAGATGTACATTCCAAACCAAGCAATCGCCTACCCACCAAACATGCACATAAGCCGAGCGACGGAAATAAAGTTTGTACCAGACAGAGTATGTCCTAGACTGCCTGTCTATGATGCTGGTCGCAAGAAAGGCTTCAAATTCTACGGCATTGAGATGCCCAGCAGGGAGGAGAAAGTTGAAACCCTGCAAAAATCCTCTTACACCTGGGGTCATTTATTTGATAAGTCTGATAAGCTCACGCGTGAACTTGGAACCTCTGATTCCATAACCTTTTGGCGCCAGATTCTATGGAACGATTCCCAGCAAGCCTCATCCTCAGGCTGTTCCAAGGATGATTTTGTTCATCCCCCTCATGGGATAGAAGTGCTGCGTCCAGTCAAGACTCATCATTTCTCAGACACATTTGCCTGCTTTCTGAAGGATTCAGATGATTATCTGGAGTTGATGAAGACTCTGCCAACAATCAGAAGCAACAAGGTGTTTGACCTCAGAACACTGGATCGCACGGAGTTTGTGGAGGAACTCCAAACTCTCCATGAGGAGTACCTTGCAGAAGAAGCCGTCGCAGCAGTGGAACAAGCTCGTGTTGAGCAGCTGGCTTTTGAGGAAGCTGAAATAGCAACCATGGAAAAAGAAGATACGGTTGCTAAGTCAAAGGCTACACAGGCAGAACTGGATGAAGCATCTGCCAAGGTGACAAAGGTGCTAGCTCATCTTGACCTGGACCCATCAGTACCAGTGAACGTAGAACACTTTGTAACGTCACATGAAGAAGCTACCGTCCAGTCTGATAGATCCGAGGATGATAGAGAGCTCGTTGTTGAAGCGTCCAAGCAAATGGAAGCCTCTGCAGCACAGCCTATTGCTGAAGATGTCACAAGCCTCCCCATTGTTGAAGCCTCTGCTGAAGCACATTCAGGCACACATCAACTGGTTCCAACTGGATCTTCAAGTCCAAGGGGCATCAATCCCCTGCGATTTGCTGAACCACAAGGAGTCTCAGAAGACCGTGTTCATGAAATTGTGCAACAGGCTCTGAGGCAGCAACAGCTGGAGACTGAGGCCGCATTTCAAGCTTTTCAGCAAAGACAACAGGCTGAAGCTGAACAACATCGTCTAGTGCTGCAAAATGCAATTACTGAGCAGTTCATGAGTCTCTCACAGACACTTGTGAACCAGATTCAACATACAGCAGCCACCTTACTTGGTCACGTTGCTCATGCAGTACCACAAGTCCAACCTCAACCTCCACAACCAGCACCACCAAACCAAGCACCACCAGAACAACCACCACCACCACATGAGCCACCTCCTCAGCCATAAGGTGACCATGATGGCCACATCATTTTTTTTCCATCTTTCAAACCTTTTTGTTTATGACAAAGGGGGAGAAATTGGAATTTTTGATGAGAATAAATAGCTAATCATTTGTATTCAAATATTTGTTTGAATATATACATACTGATTCCTTTATCAAAACATGAGGTGTTTATTTACATATATTCCGCATCCATATCATTGATATGTTCATCACTCTGATATCTGTTATACTTGCCTTTATATCTATCTGTTATTTGATGCATAAGAAATGTTGAACTCAGGGGGAGTACTTCATTTCACTTTTATACTCTGGCATAACATAATCATCTCTGACTTGACTCATTGTATTCTTATATGATTATGTGTCTGTTAACATCAAAATTTACCATTATTTGTCATCATCAAAAAGGGGGAGATTGTTAGGTTCTAAGACCTTGGACGATGTCCAAACCCTCCTATTTCGGTTTTGATGATAATAACTAAAGGATAAATTTTGAAGTATGTAATGATCTAGTTTGAGTGTTATAGGATTTACATCGTCCAATCCCGCAATGGTATTGTATCTCTCAAACCTGGACTCTATGTTTTAATAAAGTGAGCGTCCAATTGTGTTTTATAAGAAACATACAGGCAGCGTCCAATGCTCCTTTGAGAACAAGCGTCCAACGCTTGAGTAACACTCACTGTGGTTACTATCTTTAAAATACGCTTTCTATAATATAAGGCAACGTTCACTATATCATATTTTAACATGCCATGATCTTTTCGAAAAAGTATTGAACAGGAAAAGAAGAAGCTTCTCTCTGCAGAGAAAGTACAAGTAGGAGAGAGGCGCTACGAGTACGGCTGTCACTTCCATCACTTCACTCTAAGTCAAAATGTGACAACGACAATAAGCTACAGAAAGAATCGCTCTTGGAAAAGGAACAGAATCCTCAACGGATATCTTTCAACAAACTTCCTATATATAGAAGGATGAGCTCACGTATCAAAAAGACGAGAATTTGAAAAAGAGCAGAAACCCTGTCAAAACGACTGGACGACCATAAGCGAAAAAGAGCATTCATCTTAGCTTTGCTAAGCGAGTCTATACACTCATTCTTATTGTAATATCCTCTCATTGAGAGTTAAATTTTATTTACAATATCAAACAATACTGTTTGGAAAGCCAGGAGTGGCTTAGTGTTAAAGAATACTTGGTTTTTGTGTTTAATCTCAAGGGGAGATTAAGGGTGTGCCAGAAGTGGCCTAGAGAATACTTGTAGCCAGAAGTGGCAAAGTTAAGAATACTTGAGTGTAATCAGTTTTGATTAGTAGAACCCTTCAAAAGTTTTTGAAGGAGAACTGGACGTAGCTCAGTTGAGTGAACCAGTATAAAACTACGTATTCTATTCACTCACCTTCTAGCTTACTTGCATTTCTTTCAAACTATCTCTTCAGCATACTACGAAAAAGTTTCTATACACCTTTTTATCTAAGTTTATCCATTACGTGTATTTAAACGAAAAAAAAAAGAAGAGTAGTTTCTTTGGACGGTTATTTTTAATCGACTGGACGATAGCTTGTTTTTTTCTGTTTTACTAAACTTCTGTAAAACGAAAAGATACACTATCTTCACTCTAGCTAAAGTTTTCCAAAGAAAATTTAAATACACTATTCAACCCCCCTTCTAGTGTATTTCTCTACATTTCAAAGATCGTATTGATTCTTATCAAAGAAAAACAGGATTAACTGAGGCTATTCAAACAGGTACAGGTCAACTAAATGGTATTCCTGTAGCAATTGGAATTATGGATTTTCAGTTTATGGGGGGTAGTATGGGATCCGCAATAGGTGAGAAAATCACCTGTTTGGTAGAATATGCTACCAATAAACTTTTACCTCTTATTCTGGTATGTGCGTCCGGAGGAGTGCATATGCGAGAAGGAAGTTTGAGCTTGATGCAAATGGCTAAAATCTCTTCTACTTTATATGATTATCAAACAAATAAAAAGTTATTCTATGTATCCATACTTACATCTCCCACTATTGGTGGGGTGACAGCTAGTTTTGGCATGTTTGGGGATATCATTATTGCCGAACCAAATGCTTATATTGCATTTGCTAGTAAAAGAGTAATTGAACAAACATTGAATAAGGCAGTACCCGAAGGTTCACAAGTAGTTGAATATTTATTCCATAAGGGCTTATTTGATTCAATCGTACCGCGTAATCTTTTAAAGGGGGTTCTGAGTGAGTTATTTCAATTCCATAATTTCTTTTCTTTGACTAAAAATGATAAGGCATCGCCAAAAATTCTTTGAATAAGAAAAGGGTATATATATATATATATATATATATATATATATATATATATATATATATATATATTGGCTTAGCTATAATCACTAGATTTCCTATATACTAAGTATAAATATATAGGAATTCTAGTGATTATAGACTATCTTTATATAATAATATAAATAAGAGTAAAAAAAAGAAATAATAATAATAATAATAATAATAATAATAATAATATATATAAGGTACAAATAGTAAATCGAGGTACCCATTTTATGATAAACTTTCCTTCCATTTTTGTTCCTCTAGTAGGACTAGTATTTCCGGCAATTGCAATGGCTTCTTTATTTCTTCATATTAAAAAAAACAAGATTTTTTAGATACGATCAGTAGGGACAAATATCATATATTTTTTTTAGAAATGGAAGCAATTCGATGAATTCCTCCTAAAGGTTTACATTAAAGTAATGCCTATTGATGGAAGTTATTTTAGAAACAAAGAAAACAAAGTCAAATTCTGGGGTTTTTCATTCCCCAATTATAATATTAATTAGAATACTAAATTAAAAAAAAGGGGGTAATGGGTATAGTATTTCGCTCAAAATATGTATTGGTATATTCTATGACAGAGTCTCGAAAACTAAGCAATTTCTTTTGGGCCTTTATCATTTTTTTATGTTCATTGGGGTTATTGTTGGTTGCAATTTCCAGTTATCTTAGTATGGATTTTTTCTTTGTTTATGAGGAAATTAGTGATTTTCCATTTATTCCGGACTTTATTTATTTTCCATTTATTCCACAAGGGGCCACGATGGCTTTTTATGGAATCGGGGGTCTCTTTATTAGTTTTTATTTGTGGTCCATTATTTTGTGGGATGTAGGTGGTGGTTATGATATCTTCAATAAAAAAGAGAAAAAAGTACGTTTTGTTCATTGGGGATTTCCTGGAAAAAATCGTCGTATTATTCTCGAAATACCTATGAACGAGCTTCAATCCATCAGAATAATAACAGGAGTTAAAGAAGGGGGTATTTTTACTCGTACCCTTACTTATGAGAGTATCGTTTATCTGGAAACCATAGAACAGGGGTTTATTCCCTTGACTCGTATTGAAGATAATTTGATTGGGTCAGAAATTGCACATAAAGTTGGCAAATTATCTATATTTTTGGGTGTACCACTTTTTTACTGATGAGAATTGGACTTAACTAGAAATTGAATTGCACAAAAAGCTTAAGAATTGTCCTATTTGTTTGGCGTACCTATTGAAATATTTTGAAAAAAACTTTTTTTTTTCAAAATATTTCCATTTTTATAGATGGGACGTTATTTGATTTCGAAATCCGACTATTATATTCCTAACCCGTAGTGCTCCTTGGTGTATTCATAAAAAGTAATAATTTTTTCTTCGAATCTTAGCAATTGATATCCTTTCAAAACAAATTTTTTTTCTTCATTTGAATTGACTTTCAATTTCTTATTTGATTTATGTATTCTTTTTTCTAAATTAAACAAGGCAAGGACTAACCCCCGAATTGAAAGTAAAAAAAATGAGAGAATAGAATATAGATTTATCTATAAGCTCTATGACTTGTAATGGAGCTTATGTTTGATAGAAAAGTTATTATCATATAGAGTTGACGAATGAGATGAAGTTGAGTTCATTAAAGATGAAAAATGACAAAAAAGAAAACATTCATTCCCCTTATATATCTTACATCTATAGTCTTTTTGCCCTGGTGTATCTCTTTCACATTTAAGAAAAGTCTCGAATCTTGGTCTATTAATAGGTGGAATACTAGGCAATCCAAAATTTTCTTGAATGATATTAAAGAAAAGAGTATTCTAAAAAAATTCATAGAATTTGAAGAACTGTTTTTCCTAGATGACATGTTAAAGGAATGTCCGGAAACACATCTACAAAACCTTTGTACTGGAATCTATAAAGAAACAATCCAATTAATTAAAAAGCACAACGAAGATCGTATGAATACAATTTTGCACTTCTCGACAAATATAATTTGTTTCTTTATTCTAAGCGGTTATTCTATTCTTGGTAATCAAGAACTTGTTCTTATTAACTCTTTGGTTCGAGAATTTATATATAATTTAAGTGACACAATAAAAGCTTTTTATATTCTTCTATTAACTGATTTATATATAGGATTTCATTCAACCCATGGTTAGGAATTAGTGATTGGTTTTGTCTATAAAGATTTTGGATTTGCTCAAAATGATCAAATTATATCTGGTCTTGTTTCCACTTTTCCAGTCATTTTAGATACAATTTTAAAATATTTTATTTTCCGTTATTTAAATCGCGTATCTCCATCACTTGTAGTGATTTATCATTCAATGAATGATTGATTGAAAAAATGATTCACTTATCCAATTTTAATTTAAAGTTTTTTAGCTAAAAAGAAAATAAATTTTCTTTTTGCCTTTTTTTAACCCCCTTAAATTAAAAAGGGGGTTCCCCACCTTGGATAGGGAACTATGCAAGTGACCTACCTAATCTTATTGTAGAAATTTTCAGGATCAATGATTAGACCATGCAAACTAGAAATGCTTTTTCTTCTATAAAGGAAGGGATTACTCGATCCATTTCCATATCGATCATGATATATATAATAATTCGAGCACCCATTTCAAATGCATATCCAATTTTTGCATAGCAAGGTTATGAAAATCCCCGAGAAGCAACCAGTTGTATTGTCTGTGCCAATTGCCATTTAGCTAATAAGCCCGTGGATATTGAGGTTCCACAAGCGGTACTTCCTGATATTGTATTTGAAGCAGTTGTTCGAATTCCTTATGATATGCAAGTGAAACAAGTTCTTGCTAATGGTAAAAAGGGAGCTTTGAATGTGGGGGCTGTTCTTATTTTACCGGAAGGTTTTGAATTGGCACCCCCCGATTGTATTTCGTCTAAGATTAAAGATAAGATAGGCAATCTATCTTTTCAAAACTATCGCCCTACAAAAAAAAATATTCTTGTGGTAGGCCCTGTTCCTGGTCAGAAATATAATGAAATCACCTTTCCTATTCTTTCCCCGGATCCTACTACTAAGAGAGATGTTCATTTCTTAAAATATCCTATATATGTAGGCGGGAACAGGGGAAGGGGTTAGATTTATCTTGACTGGAGCAAGAGTAATAATAATGTGTATAATGCTACAACAGCAGGTATGGTAAAAAAAATCATACGAAAAGAAAAAGGGGGATACGAAATAACTATAGTGGATGCATTGGATGGGCGTGAAGTGATTGATATTATACCTCTAGGACCAGAACTTCTTGTTTCAAAAGTTGAATCTATCAAACTTGATCAGCCATTAACAAGTAATCCAAATGTGGGTGGATTTGGTCAGGGGGATGCGGAAATAGTACTTCAAGATCCATTACGTGTCCAAGGTCTCTTGTTCTTCTTGGCATATATTATTTTAGCACAAATCTTTTTAGTTCTTAAGAAGAAACAATTTGAGAAGGTTCAATTGTTCGAAATGAATTTCTAGTCCCGCGTATTTATCAACTGTTAAAATCATAAAAATAACTAATTTTTTTTGTTGATAATTTATGTAATTCTATTATGTATAATAGAATAAAAAAATTATGAAAAGATCTTTGGTTTTGTATAGTCTTTTTATACTATATTTCAAAAGTTCCCTGTGACGTAGTGACGTAATACAAATAAACTCGAGTATGGATATTGTTAGGAAGACTATTTGACTTTGTTTTTTCAACCTCACAATAAATTCGAATATTATGGTTTTGACATTGTTTTTTTCAGATTTCAATTTTCTATAATAGAGAGTTCTATTATAGAAATATTTTTCTATTGTAAAATACAAGAAAATTGGATTCAATACTAGACATAAAATAGATATCTATCTATATAGATAATTTGAAACAAAATAAATTTAAATATGGAAAATGTACTCTAAGGGGGATTATTTGTCTTTTCCTAGAGTCCGATTCCTATTCCTTCTTGTGTGTGTCGAAATAGAAATATTCTAAAAATATCAATAAAATAATCTTTTTTAACCCCTTCCTGAAAAATCCTATATCTTAGTTTCTATTTTTTCCAACTTAGAATATTTCTGCCATATAATATTTTATTGCATATAATACGTAGTGAACAAATAAAAAGAGAGGGGATTGGGGAATTTGATTAAACAAATTGAATTTCTTCAATTAACTTGTAAAAAAAAAAAAGAATGAAATGGAGTTTTTTGAAACATCGAAAAAAGTAGTCATTTATATGAATAAAAAAATATTAGAATTACTAAGAACTCACCGGGGATCCACTCTTTCTTTGACGAATTCGAGTGGATCCCTAGTGAGTTCTTACGCTTTCATTTCAAAAAACCCAATTATAATACGATTACTACATAGATGAGCCCAATCCGGAATATGAACCATAAAAGAAAATACCAATTAAATCGATCACAGTAATACCAGTTACAGTACCTATTATCCAAAGAGGAATCCTTCTAGTAGTATCGACCATTTATCCCAGTTTCCTCCACATTTAATCAAGTAGTCAATCATGCTAAAGACATAAATAGTCATAGATAATTATGAAATGATATCCTTCCGAATGGGATAAAAGAATTCCTTCCTTATATATATATATATATATTATTTACTATTCCTATTTCTTCTATTAATTGAAGAAATAATTTTAAAATAAAACAGCAAGTACAAAAATGAGTAATAACCCCCAGTAGAGACTGGTACGATTCAATTCAACATTTTGTTCATTTGGGTTTGATTGTGTCGTAGCTCTATAATTCAAATTAGGTTTATCGTTGGATGAACTGCATTGCTAGTCCGTGAACAGCCAACCATCGTACTGTAAAAATTGGATAGGTCATATCAATGGTCATTGGAGCCTCCTAAAAAGATCTACTAAATTCATCAAGTTGTTCCAAATGATCAAAATGGCTAGTTATTAATGGAATTCCTTGTCGGCTCTTTGTAAAATACTAGTTTGGGTGGGGACTTCCAAATACACTGTAAGCTAGACCCGTGCTGACAAATAACCAACCTGCAATGAATAGGGAGGGTATAGTAATGCTATGAATAATCCAGTAGCGGATACTGGTAATAATATCAGCAAAAGAACGTTCTCCTGGGCTTCCAGACATGTTGAACTCCACATATTCTTGTACAGTCAAAAGGGGGATCGATTCCATAAAAGACGAGATCAGTAAGTCGAAATTTACTGAAATGTAATCCTTGTTAGATCGTCCATTTTGTACCAACGGTGTCTTTTGTGTATACCGAATCAGTATAGCTATCCTTCTTCTAACAGAGCAATGAAATTTCACAATCAGTGGCAAAATCTAGTACTAGATAAGTTCTTTCTTCTTTCTTCATTGATTGTCTCGATGTATTCAAAAATCCGATAGAAAATTTTTCAAAGTTTGAGCGTATAATTTTTTTTATAGTAAATTTTTATAGTAATAGTATAAAATGAAGGTTCTTCCCATTTCACATTATTAGTTTCCTACTAGAAACCGAGGATCAATTAAAATCGGAATACAATAAATTGGTTTCTTCGAATTCATAAAGGAGATTTTAGATTTCTATAATTCAATTAGATGCCAAATCTATAAATATACTTTTTGGGGTTGTTGAAGATATTTTTTCTATTTTCTTCTATATTAATTCAAAGTTAAATGAGTTGAAATAACAAAGTTATTATTCTTTGTTTTTGTTTTAATATTCATTCTTTTTTATTTCTAATAGAAATAGAATTCTATTCTATAATAATAATAATAATAATAATAATAATAATAATAATAATAATAATAATAATTTTCATTAGATTAGTTTACTCAATTCATGAGTTGACTAATAAGTCTGTTGATTTGGAATCACAGGATGGGTAGATGTCACAGATGATGAATTTATTTCTAAATTATGTCACTATTTCTTTTTATTCGTCTATAAGAATTTATTGATGAATCTCCAATTTTCAATTGTATCTTTCAAGTAGTATTTTTTCTTATCTTCTTTTTTCTCTCAAAAATGGAAATTTAGGGAAGTGCTTTATAAACATATGTATAAAAAAAACATATTTCATTTAGCTTCTATATGCCCACTATAACTAGTTATTTCGATTTTTTACTAGCAGTTTTAATTATAACCTCATCTCTATTTATTGGTCTGAGTAAAATACGACTTATTTGATTTGTAATTTTGAGAGGAATAGTAAATTTGGGGATAAGACATTCTATAGTTCCTTACTGTGTCAATTTACAATTCTTGGTCATTGAGATTCATGATCAATACAGATTAATGTTTAAGGATAGATATTACCTTTCTTTTTACCTTTCGAACAAATAAAAATGATGGAAGTTTTTCTATTTGGAATCGTGTTAGGTTTAATTCTCATTACTTTGGCTGGATTATTCGTAACTGCATATTTACAATACCGACGAGGTGATCAGTTGGATCTTTGTTTAATTAATGTCTTTTTTTCCCCTATTTATTTTGTTTTAATCCTAATCTACAAGGATAAAATTCACGTTTTAATGTTCAATTATTTTAGTGTAATTATCATTCGAACAATACTAGAATCACGTTCTGTAAGATTTGAACCTACGACATCGGGTTTTGGAGACCCGCGTTCTACCGAATTGAACTAAGAGCGCTTTGTTTTCATAAATTATTTTATATGATCCAAATACATTTTGCATGTATATACTATATCAATATATATATATATATATATATATACATACATATATATATATATACATACATATATATGTATGTATGTATATATATATATATATATATATATATATATATATATATATATATATATAGATATTCGGTATGTATGTCCAATTGGAATTTGTCTTCAATTGGTCCCGTTTTATTGCTCATCTCATATAATAAATATATAATATGGAATATCATATAATACTGAATATCATATGATAAGTAATAGTTAGGGATAGAGATGACAGGATTTGAACCCGTGACATTTTGTACCAAAAACAAACGCGCTACCAAGCTGCGCTACATCCCTTTTCCATTTGTTTCTAGTGTTATTGTAAAGAATCTTTGTCTTGTTTTCCACATTTTTCTCTGTTGATATATATGCCATTTTTTCCAGTTTCCTATACTATAATATACATTAGAATATGAAAAAGAAAAAAGATTCTAAAGAAATATAACTAATATTCTTTAGAATAAGAAAAAAGAATATTAAATTCAAATAAATTATATATACAAAAAAGACTTAAAAAGGAGGATTTGAAATGTGAGATCTAAAAACATATCTTTCCGTGGCACCAATAGTAAGTACTCTATGGTTCGGGGCTTTGGCGGGTCTCTTGATAGAGATCAATCGTTTTTTTCCAGATGCATTGGTATTCCCCTTTTTTTCATTCTAGTTATTGACACGGGGGGTGAAGAAGATTATAGATCCAATTAAGTATTAAATATATGTAATTAATCTCCTCTTATTTATTTTGTCTTTTATTTCTTCTTTTTTTTTTTTTTACAATTGTAATAGAATAAGTTAGGAAAGATAAAGAATAAGGGTTAATTTGGCCTCATTGAAATTTGGAGTGAAACTCGTGATCTGGTCCAGGCTTCAATGGAATTGAATTAATAATTCAATTCCATTTCTATTAATAATAGAGTGAAAGCAGAAATTTAAATGGAATGGATAGGGTGTGGGCAACAATATCATAAAAAATACTTAATTAAAAAAACTAAAATATTGTATTGCAATTCGAAACGAAATATAGTTCGAGATCATTGTATTATTTTTTGTACTATATTAATCTTAATTGGAACGAAATCTATCATAATTTGATTTCAAATTATTAATTTCTATTTTAGTTTTTTTTTATCTTTTCTTTTTCTTAGATTCGAATACGAAAAGAAAAGAATTAAGTGAATTAAAAACCCAAGGGAGGTTCATGGCCAAAGGTAAAGATATCCGAGTAATTGTTATTTTGGAATGTAGCGGTTGTGATAAAAAGAGTGTTAATAAGGAATCAACGGGTATTTCTAGATATATCACTAAAAAGAATCGACACAATACGCCTAGTCGATTGGAATTGAGAAAATTCTGTCCCCGTTATTGCAAACATATAATTCACGCAGAAATAAAGAAATAGAGAAAATATCGCTTGTGTGTTATCCTTCGAACCAAAGAACATAACATGTAAAATGATCTATTTTTCGTATCTATATAGATAGATCTATCTGTATTCTATAATTTACAGTTGAATTATATACAAATATCATTATATAACAACATATATTAAAAAAGTAAGAATAAAAAAACAAATCCTTTATTTTATTTCTTGTAATAAATGTGATTTTTGGAATAGGGATAAATAAACCATTGAAAAATCTAAGCGACTCTTTATTAAATCCAAGCGATCTTTTCGTAGGCGTTTGCCCCCGATCCAATCGGGGGATCGAATTGACTATAAAAACATGGGTTTAATTAGTTGATTTATTAGTGAACAAGGACAAATATTATCCAAACGCGTAAATAGATTGACCTTAAAACAAAAATGATTAATAACAATTGCTATAAAACAAGCTCGTATTTTATCTTTGTTACCTTTTCTTAATAATGAAAAACAATTTGAAAAAAGCGAGTCGACCGCTAGAACTACTACTTTAAGAAAAAATAATAATTAATAATTCGAAATCAAATTTTGAATTTAGATTCGAATTAAACATGGATTGATGTTTTGTTCGAAAATTACGACAATTCAATTTGGGTTTTTAAGTTGTAAGAAAAAAGATAACCGGTGACAAAGAATAAATTTTTTATTAAGTGTGGTTGTTTATTTTGATAGCTTTATCATATGAATGTTTATCATATGATAAAGCTATCAAAATAAACAAATTTCTATTCTATATCTTCCCAGAGTAAAGTCTAAGGGGATTTTTGGTTTTTATGATATCATTGGCAATCATAAAAAGACAATTCTCTTTTAATATAGCTATTTGTGCAACTATTTGACGATTAAGAAGCAATTGCCTCGTGTATAGACTATATATTAAATTACTATAAATATAATATACTTTTGGATTCCCACGAATTACTGCATTTATTCGACTAATCCATAAACCATGAAAATCTCTTTTTTTCCTATCTCTATCTCGATGAGCTGAAACCAAAGCTTTAATTTTCTGTTGAGTAATAGTTTGAGTAAGTCTTGAATGAGCTCCGCGAAAGCTTGATGTAAATAAACAAATTTTTGTCCTCCGTTTCCGAGCTATATATCCTCGTTTAATTCTGGTCATTGAATAATTGAGACTTTGATGAATAACTATTTGATTTTTCAGTTATTCTTTTCTTCTTCCTAGTCTATTAATAACAAAAATGGATTCTTCCAATGTATAAAAAAAATTCCAATGGCTCTTGCTACTATAACCTCCCCAACCATGATTTTTTATTTTTATTTTTTCCAAATATTGAACCTCAAACTAATAAATTGAATTGATACTAGATATCAAAAAACATAGTAATAGTAAATGAAATAAGACATGTATAAAAAATTGGT
Organism: Pueraria montana var. lobata; assembly: GCA_026413185.1. Classification (NCBI taxonomy): domain Eukaryota; kingdom Viridiplantae; phylum Streptophyta; class Magnoliopsida; order Fabales; family Fabaceae; genus Pueraria; species Pueraria montana. The sequence goes on along the minus strand of CM048648.1, from coordinate 17,751,888 downwards.
GGCTTCCATCGTTTCTATGATTTTGTTTAGAAACGGGCAGGTCCTCTCTATACACCGGAGCCTTTTTTCTTTTCATTTTATATTCATTTAATTAATGTTATTGTTAACTTGTACAGTTAACACTCTTTGACTCTACCCATCCAATATTTAGTAAGTAGATTTTTTCACAATGAAATCTAGTTATATAGTAACAGTATTTAATTATGAAAATTTGCTGGGCAGCTGACCCTCTTATTCCGTTCTTACAAAATCCATCAAAACTCATTCATTAAGGGCATACTTTATCTTTAATTGAAATAGTATTTTCTCCGCTTAACGGGTAACTAACTTTATATTTGTTTTGTTACCGATGGGAAAGTCCTTCTCATCTTAAATTGTAAATTAAGACTATTGGGTTTGCACCAATCGAAACCATAAATTTGATACAAGATAGAAGAAATAGAAGAATGTAAAGAATGTGTATATATAAGTTAAGATAGTCTGAATGGGAAAACTACATTCACACTATCTTAACCGATCAACAATACTGAAAAAATGAAATTGGTTTTTTCTTCTTAGTATATGATCTGAACAAGTTGCACATACACCCTGGTACACGTTGATGTATTGCATGGGTGGAAAAACCGTACAAGCATTTTCTGCGTATTGGTGCATATGGCTTTTCCACCCATGCAATTCATTTTTTTCCTCTATGTATAGAGTATTTTCTTCGATGAATTTTTTTTAATGTTTACGAATTTATTTTTTTTCCATCAAAGAAAAAAGAAGTACAAAATCTACCAGGTCTTTTGGATCCAGATCCTTAAATAATAAACAATACAATAACCAACTTTCGTTTTTCTTTTTTGAATCTATTTAAAAATACTACGATGGTTCCGTTGTTTTTTATATCCTTTTGTTATTCAACAATCCCAAAGTTTCTTCTTTTTTTTTCTTCATATGTTATGTTTTCTTCTAATTAAAATAAAAATTAATTAAAATAAAAATTGTTGAAAGTTTTCTGGTATGAAAAAAAAACAAAAAAGTCAGTGACACTAAAATTAAAAAAGGTTCCTGATCGATCAGATAAAATTGTAAATACCCTCATTTTCATACTACTCTTTCTATATATAATCGAATGATTTAAAAAACAAAAATTTGCATATGGAATTCAAAATACCATGCTATTATTGCTTATAAAATGTTTTTATTAAATGTTTTTATGGAAAAGGTATAGTCTTTATATATATTCTCAAATAAAAGAATCATTGGCGCCAAGCGTGAGGGAATGCTAGATGTTTGGTAATTTCTCCTCCTGACAAAAGAAAGGATCCCATTGAAGCGGCTAATCCTATACATATTGTCTGTACATCTGGTTGTACAAATTGCACAGTATCATAAATAGTTATTCCAGGTATTACCCACCCCCCGGAGAATTTATAAACAGATACAAAAATCTTTATTCTCTTCCTCTATACTCAGATATACCATAAGACTAATAAGTTGATTCGATATTTCACCATCAACCTCTTGACCTAAAAAAGTAATCTTTCTCGATAAAGTCGATTGATTAGGATTAAATTTTTTTCCTTAAGAGCCATACATGCACCTTTTGATGCATACAATTCACCAAAAATCATATAAGCAAAAAAGGAATCAATGTGTCGATTTTAAACCTCTTTCTCTTTTCATAATGGACTTCTTCGAACTTTTAAAGAAAAAAAAAATAATATACTCAATTTATTGAACTATTTTCTCATTGATGTATTGCTTTCATCGAGATCGAAGCCCAATCACAATGTAATTTTCTTGTTTCTGAATGGACTTTTTCAATTCTTTTAGGTTTCTTTTCTACTCTGAGTAAAGATCTGCCTTATTTGGATTTGCACATATAGGACAAATATTACAATATTGTGTATTTTTGTTATAACTTTTTCCTGTTCTTAATTTCTTATTTAATGTTTTCTGTAAAATATACAGATATGATAGAAGTGGTGATCGTAGATATATTACCAATTGGTTTTTTCTAAACAGAGCCTGGGTACTTTATTTTATTGGTTCAATCAAGCCAACCATAAATTATTCATAATTTCGAGTAATAATTTGGATACTCCCCTCTAAAAATAAAAAAATCGATAGAATTGTACTTCATTACACTTCACGCTCCAAATTTTTTATGATTCAATCATTCTTCTTTTGGAGGTGAAAGAGAGGATATCTCGATCGGGGGAGAAAACGGGTAAATCCCATATGACCTACTATATCTGACAACTCGCACTATATATCAACCCCAGATGCATCTTCTTCCCCAGGGCTTCGAAAGGGTACTCTTGGAACACCAATGGGCATAAAATGGAGAAATAATAAAATCATATATCTAACTTTAGTGTGGAAATGTAAGAATTATTGTGTTAAAAATGATTTACTTTTATTATATTGCATTTTTTTTATAAAAAAAGGAATACTAAATAAAGTAATGTTGTTACGAATGGGTCATTGGGGTGATAAGCGAATATGTCTGCATTTACTTATTTAAATATTCATAGAGAAAATTGTCAACCCCTCTCGTCTACCCACCATTGCGTATTGTTACTTATCGGGTATAGAATAAATCTGTTTCTTTTTATTTCTACAAATATGATTGTTCCATTTTACGAGAAAATCTAATGAAAGGCTAGAGTCCACAATATAAATTTTTCTAGTGCAATAAAGTTATATAGTGTCTATTTTTTGTTGATATAAGGGGTATTTTCATGGGTTTACCTTGGTATCGTGTTCATACTATTGTATTAAATGATCCAGGCCGTTTGCTTTCTGTTCATATAATGCACACAACTCTCGTTGCTGGTTGGGCCGGTTTGATGGCTCTATATGAATTGGCAGTTTTTGATCCCTCTGGCCCTGTTCTTGACCCAATGTGGAGACAGGGTATGTTCGTTATACCTTTCATGACGTGGGGCGGTTGGAATATCACAGGAGGGACTATAACGAATCCGGGTATTTGGAGTTACGAGGGTATGGCCGGAGCACATATTGTGTTTTCGGGCTTGTGCTTTTTAGCGGCTATTTGGCATTGGGTTTATTGGGATCTAGAAATCTTTTGTGATGAACGTACTTGAAAACCTTATTTGGATTTGCCCAAAATTTTTGGAATTCATTTATTTCTTGCAAGGGTGGCTTGTTTTGGTTTTGGCGCATTTCATGTAACAGGATTGTATGGTCCTGGAATATGGGTGTTTGATCCTTATGGACTAACTGGAAGGATACAATCCGTAAATCCCGCGTGGGGCGTGGAAGGTTTTGATCCTTTTGTTCCGGGGGGGATAGCTTCTCATCATATTGCAGCAGGAACGTTGGGCATATTAGCAGGTCTTTTCCATCTTAGTGTGCGTCCACCCCAATGTCTATATAAAGGATTACGTATGGGAAATATTGAAACTGTCCTTTCCAGCAGTATTGCTGTTGTCTTTTTTGCAACTTTTGTCATTGTTGGAACTATGTGGTATGGTTCAACAACAACCCCCATTGAATTTTTTGGTCCTACTCGTTATCAATGGGATCAGGGATACTTCCAGCAAGAAATATATCGAAGAGTTGGTGCTGGACTAGCCGAAAATCAAAGTTTATCAGAAGCTTGGTCTAAAATTCCTGAAAAATTACCTTTTTATGATTACATCGGAAATAATCCAGCAAAGGGGGGTTATTTAGAGCAGGTTCAATGGACAATGGAGATGGAATAGCCGTTGGTTGGTTAGGACATCCTGTCTTTAGAGATAAAGAGAGGCATGAGCTTTTTGAACGTCGTATGCCTACTTTTTTTTTGAAACATTTCTTGTTGTTTTGGTAGACGGGGATGGAATTGTTAGGGCCGATGTTCCTTTTCGAAGGGCAAAATCAAAATATAGTGTCAAACAAGTAGGTGTAACTATTAAGTTCTATGGTGGCGAGCTTAATGGAGTCAGTTATAGCGATCCCGCTACTGTGAAAAAATATGCTAGACGTGTTCAATTGGATGAAATTTTTGAATTAGATCGTGCTACTTTGAAATCAGATGGTGTTTTTCGTAGCAGTCCGAGGGGTTGGTTTACTTTTGGACATGCTTCATTTGCTCTGCTATTCTTTTTCGGGCATATTTGGCTTAGTGCTAGAACTTTGTTCAGAGATGTTTTTGCTGGTATCGACCTAGATTTAGATGCTCAAGTAGAATTTGGAGCATTCCAAAAACTTGGAGATCCAACTACAAAAAGACAGGTAGTCTAACATTCTTTTGTTCTTTTTCGACTTTTTTTTATGATTTTGAATTTCACATAGAGAACTAGATAAATCTTTATTTCAATCATTGCATTTACTCTTTTTATTTTATTTGTTGGGAAATGAGCCCCAATAAATAGGTATGAAAGCTATGATTGTAAACCATGATCAAATCTATGGAAGCATTGGTTTATACATTCCTCTTAGTCTCGACTTTAGGAATTATTTTTTTCGCTATCTTTTTTAGAGAACCCCCTAAAGTTCTGACGAAAAAGGTTAAATAATTTTTTATTATCTTAATTGAAGTAAAGAGCCCCCAATATGGAGGGCTCATTACTTCAACTAGTCCACATGTTCTTCAAATGGATCTCTTAGTTGTTGCGAGGGTTGCCCAAAGGCAGTATATAAGGCATACCTAGTAAAACTTACAAGTAAACCAGATATAGAGATGACAATTAGGGTTGCTATTTCCATTATTATAATTCTAAAAGTCCAGTATGGAATGAACTTATAATCATGGAATCGACTCGATCATCAGATTTTCTATTATAAGTTCATAACCCTATCCCATTCCCATTTTGGGCGGAGCAGATCTACTAATTCTTTGATTCCAGTTAGTAAGGTAAGAGTTGAATTAAGAAATAGATTCTAGAAGCTAAAAAAGGGTATCCTGAGCAATTTCAATAATAGGGTTCATTGATATTCCTGGTATAGTAGATGCTATCATACATACAATCATACTTAATTCGATGGAATTGTTTGATCTTAAAGGGGACCTTCTATAATTTCTCATGTGAGGAGTTATTTCTTGGTTTCGTCCAGTCATTAATAACTTGATTAATTTTAGATAATAGTAGATAGAAACAACGCTCGTAAGGAGTCCTATTGAAACCAAGAAATATAAGCCTGCTTGCCATCCACACCAGAATAAATGAAGTTTTCTGAAAAAACCTGCTAGTGGAGGAAGACCTCCTAAGGATAAGAGACATAGGGCTAAAGAGAGAGCCAAATAAGGATCTTTTGTGTATAATCCTGCATAATCTCGAATGTTATCAGTTTCGATACGTAGACCAAATGATACAATGAAAGCAAAAGTTCCTAGATTCATCGAGATATAGAACAACATATAAGTTATCATGCTTGCATATCCACCATTTGAGTCTCCAACAATTATTCCAATAATTACATATCCGATTTGACCTATGGATGAATACGCAAGCATACGTTTCATGCTTGTTTAGGTAATAGCAATGAGATTCCCCAATATCATGCTAAGAATAGCTAGGATTTCCAGAAG